>OY728131.1:799162246-809162246 GCA_963277665.1 Viscum album | reverse complement strand
ATTAGAGAAAATATGAGAGGAGAATAATGAAGGGGAGAATAATAGATGAATCACCTAAAATCACTACAAAATATTATCAAAATCACCTCATTTATAAGGTAATAAAAGAAATAGGAAGGGAGAGGGAGACTCTATCTTGTTCATTAGTGAGGGAGATGTATAAGAGGGAGATGAATTAAAAAAAATGGAGGGAAAAGGTAGTTTACATTCTTAAATGAAATCTGGGAACCTATATGTTTTGAAGACATTGATTTTCAAGTTTTATTCCAATATTATAGTTGTATTTTCTTAATCCATTCCCCTCTCATGGATTAGCTACATGATTTACCAAATCATTCACCAACCATGAAGCCTCACTGGCCAAGTCTATACTCTTTTCATGGTTTATCCGCATTATTCAAAAACACGATAAACAACTTTGTATATCCCTTTGAAAATAAATTTTATGTTTCTCATAGTTATTCTAAAACCACGAAAAAATTGTGCACCAATAACCAAGAAAATCAATTACCACATGGTTCTTATACATGGTTTTTTCTAATAGAGTGCCAACTATGCCTAGGTAAACCTCATTTCAAAATTTCCAAAAAGAAACTTCAAAGTGTGGAATTTAATTTACAACCCTATAAACCTCATAGGGAATTGATCTATATCCAAAATCATCTCATCAGGATTATCCAACTCCCATATTTCTATTCAAATTACCAATTCTTAAAAAAAAACCCCTTACTCTGGAGTATTGAATTAAAATTCCCATGAAATTCACAATCCATAAATATGTAGGTATTTAAATCCTCCCTACCCTTCTCATCCACAGTAAGTATTAGTATTCTTTCAAAAAAAATCCACACATGACTTGGATATAAAATCATGATCCCATTTCCACACTATATCTCCAAAAGTCAAACGATATTCTATTGTTCATCTACAAACATGATTATTGTTAATAATAAAAGATAAATCTTCCACTCATCACCATCATAAAATCACTAATGTGGTTATCACCCCCACTTTTTTATCCTAATAAAGTATGGTTTTATCCATCAATTCATTCCAATGCTTTTGGTTCCCTCTACTATAAGTCTCTTTTCAAAAACATTGATTATGATGCATGGCATTGTACACCATCAAAAGTGTTTACTAATAACTTATTCTTAGTTGTCCAAGGAAATTATTGGTTTGTTTTTATCTCACTAGAAATGATCACATAAAAAACACCAATCATACCTCTTTTGTCCATCCATCCTTGAAAATTCTCTACTAAACTCGTTGATTCATAGTGATAATCACCATACTACGATGCTTAAATACCTAAAGGCATACCAAGATTGTTCAAACGCCCATGCCTAGTTATGAACCCAAATATTAGTATAATAATACATCTGGATCCTTATCTAAAAACAACTACAACACTCCACCAATGAGAACTGATGCACCTATAATTTAACTCGCCCTTGGATCATATACAAGTCCATCACATGCCTGATGCCAATGAATGACCTTCATCCAACATTGTATCCATATCAAAAAAATTTATTCCCCAATGAACTAAATAGAACCCAATAAACTTTCACACTAACATCCTTGAGCCATCTCAATATTCTAGTGATCATTCAACTCACTCCCATAACACTACCCGCACGGGGTCACAACAACATGACCCATGACCCATCTATCATTATATGTAATAATTGTATGTTTCTATCCCACTCATACTAAGAACCAACATAAAAAACCAATCATATCTTGTTCTCATATCACCAACAACATCATCTTAATAATCAAGAAAATTTCATCTATAATGAGGGTCACACCCTCCATTTACAATGTTAACTACCCTCCATATGCAATTCTATATATTTTCTCTAAAGAACCAACCTGAATGAGTCTTGATATCAAACTTGTATCTTTATTCCTAAAACATACTCACCAATGTTTCAACCCTAGACACTATCCATCAATTGTTTCATTATCATTTCATATGAAAAACTCCAAATTAAATCAAAATGTTGGCTTTATAATCCCAAATTAATTACATCAAAACCATTAGTTTTTTTCATACACATGGTTTATCACCCTAAATCAAATGATGTAGTGCATAACCAATTTATTTTACTTTGATATCATGTAAAATCAATAGGTTTATGCCCTAGTACCGCTGATAAAACACCTAGAATTACACTCTCATGAGTCACACACCATTTAATTATCTAGAAATTCCATCTCTATGAGGTATTTCAAGTAAAACCATCTTATAAAATCATTTCACACACATATGATGCCACCACAAAAATCATCCTTTATATTGGTGCTTAAAAGACCCTATCGATAAAATAAGGCATACTCAATTAGTTATATACCATAGTTATACCTTTCTAGATCATCCAACTTAGACCACCTCATTTCTTATTGATCATATGATCACACATTGAAAACACATTCTATACTCATCATGTATATTAGCCTCATCTAACAAGAAGCATCTCAGTACGTTACAATAAGCCTACTGCATCACCCACATTCCATGGTCTACCACTTTATAATCTAAGAATTATTATAAAATTAGATTTTTCTACCCACACTCATTACACCATATAATGTGCATCCAAAACCAACAAGTTTGGGAAAAGAACTAGCACCTAGAGTGCCTTCATCTCTTGTAAATCTGAGGCATACCTATATTATGTCTCATTATTAATATCACTTATTGTGAACCAGTATCGTAATTAAAGAATCTATTCATTCATGTTATCTCTAAGTCACTCATATTCCTAGACTAACCTTTTTTGGATCACTATCATATATCATGTCCATCTCAACGACAATGGTTTTCTCACCAATATCCTAATATAAATCTCAAGGGAACTCACCTCTCCCACCATACCTGTAAATATTATCTCTCATATAGGTCATAGATTATGGGGTACATCCCTACTCCCATCTCAAATATCACATGACAAATAACCTTCAAAAAAAACACTCTAGAGTTCCCATATACATACCCATTAGGCATGAAATGCTAAGTAAATAGCTAAAACTAGGGAACAAATATTTATGATGTATCCATATACAAAACCACCCCTATAAGGACCATGATCTCATACAATATCATATAATGGGAAAAACTTTAGATGATTTGTGTTGAGTGAAAATAATCATATGGTTTAGTTTATTTTAATTAAAACATGATTATATATGGGAAAACCCCATGTATGTTTTTGTTGACACTTTAAGTAACTGAAATAGTTTTATTTTAAAAATTACCAAGGAAAATTTGCCTATACTGACCCACTAGGGGTAAAAAGACATCCCTTACACGAGTGACTACATAGTCTCAATCAAGTAGAATCTCTCTATGGAATCCACATGACAAATCATTTGAGAAAGTATACTATTTTTATGATGAGTATAGTTCCACTAAGAAGTTATATTATAAAACACTATATAAATTATTATTGACACTTTAAATAAATGAACCCTAATTGTGAGTGATATCAATCAAAAACAAGCATGAGAATGCATTATGAGTCCTACCTATAGAATATAATGCATATACATGGGCCTCTTCCAATATTACAAGAACCAAAACAATAAAAAAATATTACATACAGATATTTTATTTAATAAATATCTAAAATTTAACATTGAATAATAGGAACAATAATCTCATATCCCTGGTAACCTAGAATACCCATAGAAATGGTATTCATGATGCATTTGTCTGAGGTCCATCACAAGCTCTGACACATCCCAATATCACCTTTCTACCATTAACCAAAATAATAAGACAAAATAAAAATGCTTGGATACCACTTTATGACATTCATTGTCCTGAAGACCATTGAATGGTGTCCCTTCCAGAGGTTTATTGTGACCTCAGGTGAACCTCTCGATATGTTATAAGCTTTTAATTAGTAGAAAGGGTCTATGGCGATACCATGGGTATACTATACCCTTATATCAGAGTGATAAATAGAATCATAAAGAGAAAAATAATATCCATACTATAGAATTATAGTATGTATAATAAATTAAATCATAATGCTATAAAAATGTATTGTGGAATTAAACAAGCATACATACACATGTTTATTATATCATAAATTAGTTGATCACCCACTAGGATGATCACATATATAAAGAAAATAAAGCAAAAAATAAAAACATCATTCACTACTACCATACTCATACCTCACCTCATCCAAATAACCAGACTCCTCCTGATTTATCCCACTTGATCATGCAACTTCAGGCCTCTAACCCACTAAAACTTTTGAATAGTGAAGTCTTCCCAAGTACCTAAATGACATGGATTATTGAGATGGGTGTACATATTACATAGTAGGGAATCAATAATGGGGTCTTAAAAACCAATACATTTAGTGTATTTTCATGTAATAATCTCATAATAATAAATTAATATAATACAGAAGAATAGAAAAATAATCATCATCTATCCTTGGGATCTAATGTAGCACTCGGTATCAACTATACCTTCTTTAGACAATTAAAAAGTTGATATGGTAACATTTTTAAATAATTATAAATAAACCTATATTAAAAATACTATGTAACCACCTAAGCATTTTAAATAGGAATAAAAGTTGAATCTTGGGTAACTACACATGCATTTCAGACTGACTTGAAGGGTGAATCCATGGAAAACACATGGGCATTCCACATAGACCTAAAGGTAGAATCCTAGGTATCCACCTAGTCATTATATATATACTCAAAGTCCACATCCTATTTAACATCCTTATAATTCCAAATAAGATTATATGTTAAATCTCATAAAACCATCCGTGTATTCTACATAGACCTACAAGTGGAATCCTACATAACCACCTCAAAATTATATATAGGTAACCACTAAATCCATAGTAGAAATACCAATGAATCATATATAGATATAAAGATCAAAAAATATGTAAATAGACTGTAAGTAGAATTCATAAAGATCATATTTTATTCCTAGGAAACAATCCTTGGAAATCTAAATAGACATCAAAAGAGAATCCAATGTGATAAATAGAGTATTCATTTATAAGGAATTAAGGGAGGAATATTCCTCCCATAATATGTAACATTATAACTATCTCCAAAATGACACACTCCATTAACCATCAAGTTCTAAGGTGATATATAAGTCAATAATATGAACTCTCCCACACTAACCCTCACCGGGGTCAACATAGCTTTGGAAAACATACTAAAGTTTACGAGTCTAATCATAAATTTTACACCCTCTATCGGTTAGTTTTTAAACTTTTTATCCCTTAGTTCCATGTAACATACTCAATTTCAAGGTACATCTATTTTTACTTTTTATCACATCTTAAAGGGTGTAACTAAATGATTTAAGTCATGTTAAGGGTGTTTGGATAAAGAAATGGCTCAAATAATGGAATATAGTTATATGATTCCATTCATGCCATGAATAAATATTCACTACATGAATTTATTCTAAAAAGAATACATGAATCTTATTTCATAATGTGAAATTAATTCATGATGTGAGAGGTAATTCATGATGTGAATGAGGTTTTTGTGACTTTAAGCTGAGGTGATGTGTTTTTTCAGCGTATCTCCTTTCCCAAAAGTTTAAAACGTGAATTTATATTTAAAAACATAAATATAGTTGGTTCCAAAAATAATTTATTTTCTCATAAGCCTCCTTTTCTTCTACTTCAAACCCTAGACTCTCTTTATGTTTTTTGGGCTCCCTCAACTCATATTGTATTCTTTGTTCGATGCTCGTATAATGGTTTGATATTGTGATTCCAAATTGGTGAGTTCTATCTTGATTTTGATCAATCCTCTCCTATTTTCCATTATCAAAAAAATTAGATCCTTGATTTATTGATTTGATCTATGAGTTTTGAATTTTTTTAACAAGGAAATTGTTTCATTTTGATATAATCGACTCTTGGATTCACTAATTTGTAATTGTTTCAGTTCTTGGAACTAGATAGTTGTTGGTGCTAGATCTTCTTGAGTAAGTGTGATCTTGTCCTACATTTTTTGGTGTGGGTTTTCCTAAATATTTATACTAGAATTATAATAATGGTATATTAATAATGGATCTAGGATTTGGTGGTGTAATTGGATTTAGAATTTTACCCTTTTCATTTAACGTCATTGCACCTAAGGTAGGTGGTCCTTATCATTAGCACATGATTATATGTGTTCTTGGCATGATTTTTTGGCATGTGTGTTTATCCTTGTGAGACCTATATTTTATATTGATCACATGAGGTGTGTTTCTAGACCCATGGAAGCTATGCTTGATGTTTTCTTACATATGGTTATATTATGGTTTTGACTCTTACTTGATATAATGTAATGTTTAATTTGTTATCATATATCTACATATTTCATGTATTATTTCTTCTATCTTCATAAGTTGATCCATATGGACTATCCCCATGATAGGGATATAAAAGATATTTATCTACATGTGAATGGGCTATCCCTTCCAATATGATGTGTCAAACAGATTCCATAGACTATCCCATTAAGGGGGGTGTTATGACATGGATGAGTGATATTATTTTTCTAAGTATGTATATCTTGCCCCTATAAACGTCGAACATATGTTAATCTTGTGTGATATAATTGTTACTCATTTTATCTCTATTTATTATTATTATCATGCACCATTATACATTACGCACTTATGTGAAGGACCATTAGTGGTATCTTGCTATGTCATTGACTCACACCATACTTGGGTATGTCAATGATCTTACATATTTTATGACCAGTGATTTGGTGAAGGGAAAGGTCCCTACAGTAGATGTTTTAGTATGTTTTGTAGTTAGATGCATGAATTAATGGATATACATCAATAAAGGTGTATGGGTATAATTTTTTTAGATACTTTACTTCTTAATTATATCCACCACTTGTGGGGATCCTTTTCTTAGTTTTGGTTTATGTGATTGACATGCCATACTGTTATTTCAAGGATTGGTAATTATTATGTATACTACTACTATGGTGATTTATTTATTTATTAGTTAATGTTTATTCTATTTTTATCACTTGACTTATGTACTCTAATTTTTATCTGGTACTGAGGGAATATTCTTCCCATAATTCCCCTCTTATTCCTAACCATTATTTAGAAACCTCTTGTGTTTGGGGAGGCATGAATGAGATCATGTGGAATCATGGGTCAGACCAAGTTTTTTGGGTCAAGGTGTTACAAAGTGGTATCAAAGAACCAGTTTTAGTAATTTTTCCTCTTTATTCCTTTATTTGGGATAGGTTAGATAAGATATTTGATGGTTAGGACTCAGGAAGGGGAACTATTTTAGTGCCTAGATATCACTACATAGTGGACCTCCAAGTTTCCATTTAAATTGGAATTGATGATTTTTGTTTGATGTTACTTTGATTTTATTTAACTTCGGTGATGCACATGATGTTGGTATACTAATTTATGTGGTTTTTTGTGCATTCAAGCATCATTTTTAGGCACGTAGGATCACATGTCATATGCATATTTCTTACATTATATAGATCCCAAAAAATTAAATTTCTATTGAAATTAGGATAAGTGATTTTAGTGAATTATTTATTTCATTATTTTATTTGATCCTAATTATTTTTTTATTGGGTGTATATATATGGTTGTGACTAATGTACAGGTATTGAAGGGATTTTATTGGGCCTTGGGTAGTGATTAGGGGTTATTCCTTGTTCTTTTGGGTAGCCTCCTTGGTTGTGAACTTTTGTAAACCCTTGTGTGTGTGCATATGATCTATTATTAGTCTTCCTAATTTAATTATTTTTTTAATGCTTGTTCAGGAAGTTTAGTAAATGTCACCTGATAGATGTCTTTTGAAACTAGTTCTAGCACATGTTTTGTAGGAGGATGTAGTTGAATATACCCTCATGGATGTTATAGTGGATCAAGATATAGATATGATCCAATCGGGAATATTCTTACTAGAACCTATTTCAAATGAAGGATCCAATGGGGGAAGGTTTATAATGGTCATCTCTAATCATGAATTCCTACTCTATCATCCCTCGTCCTTCTAGGCCATTAGAGGACCCAAAGATGTAGAGGACTAGATGCATGTCATTAAAATAATCTTCAATTAGGTGGATACCACACACGATATAAAGGTTAATCTTGTAAAATTTAAAATTCAATTTGTTGTTGGTTTGTGCTGGGATGTTTTTCTTTAGGATGGTATACATGAAGGGATAACTTGGGAGACTTTCAAGTACCTACTCTTCAAGGATTTATTCTCCAATGTTCTTATGTTAAACCATGATTATATGTTCATGTATCTTCAGTGTGGGATGATGATAGTGTCTTCTTATTCAGAGTGATTGAATAATTTTATTCTATTTTATCCTCTTATGATAAATAATTGTATGAATAAATCCTAAAAGTTCAAGATTGGGCTTCATCCTGAGTTCAAATGCTAGGTCAAAATAAATTAAATGATGATCTTTGATATAATGCTTTTCAAGGGTCTGATTAATGAGAAATGAATAAAAGAAGACATATAATCATGTATTATTCAAGTTTCTAGTGACTCCATAGGTTATTTCTCTAGTTATGTCCTAATTAATTATTCTAGAAATAAGAAAATAAATAAAGAGGATTGACTCTAGAGTTTAAACTAACAATAAATTGGGATTATAGGTTATTTGAATCCACGTATGTAATATTAATCTATTGGGTTCCATAATTATGGGGAAAAGGTACATTATCTCAAGGAATAACCTATTTCTCTCAAGGATCATTGTCCTCATGGAAAGACCAATCATTTGATGTGGTTTTGTGCTAAGGATTATATGATTCATGCAATGAGGTCAGACCATGATGTGGGTGCAAGACCTTAGAAGTAGGTATAAATCCTACAAGGGTTTGTGAATTATGTTACTTGTGATCCTCTAAAGAATCATGGATTGGTTTCTATAAGAGATTATGTCTTTGATCAAGATTAATTTGATGGTGGAGATGAACCTTTAACAGTTCAAGGTATGGTCATGATTTATTCTACACTATTTGTTTCTTTGTTCGATACAAGATCATATCATTTTTATATATCATCTCAAGTTTTCATTGGATTAGACTTACTAATTAAGTTCTATTCTGAGTTTTTTTATCAAAACACCCCTAGGAAAGAAATTTAATCATTTAAATATCTATCTAGAATATTTGGTGATGGTTTTTGAATTCAAGCATGTATGGATATTCATAATTCTAGATATGAAATGTTTTGATATGATCCTTATAATGAAATCATTGACTAGCTACCACTAACACATCTATTGTTATTAGAGACGAGTGACTTTTACATCACCAGAAGAGGGGATGTTCATGTAGACAAGAGAATAAAATCTCGATGTGGATATAGTTGGAATAGATCATCATCAGATAGAAGTATTTTCATCATAGGTGGGTGGTATGATCCTTGTTGCAGACTAGATGGTGACTCCCACTTTCTTCCCTCTTATAGTGGGTTAGTTTAGGGATGTCTTTTCATATGAGTTCTCAAGGTTACCTCTACATAGGGGAGTTAATTAATATATTGATCTCATAGTCTATGTGTATACCATATTGATTCAAGCATATTTCATGGAACCAGATGAGTTGAAAGAGATCAAGGTTCATCTCCATGATCTTGAAGATAAAGGTTCCAAATGACCAAGAACTTCCCCTTGGGGTGCTTCTATATTGCTTACTAAGAAGTCAGATGGTGGTATTCACATTTTTTTGAATAATGGAAGTTGAATCAAATCACTATGATAAAAAAGTACTCATTTTCAAGGAATAAAAACATTTTTAACTAATTAAGGGAATTCCATTGGTTTTAAAATAATAATCTACATTTTGGCTACCATCAACTTTAGGTTAGATTGAAAGACATACTGAGAATAGTGTTTAGGAGTCGGCATGGGTTATAAGAGTATCTTGTTATATATTTTGGATTGATTAATGCTCTGAAAATTTTCATGGAACTCGTGAACAAGATCTTTCACCCATACTTTAAATCCTTCATAATTTTGTTCTTTTATGACATTCTTATATATTAAAATGAATCTTCATCACATTATATACACTTGGATATCTTATAATGTGCATTGTGATCACATAATCATTGACAAAATTATTCAAAGTGCCATTTTTGGATACTGGAGGTGTGCTTCCTTGGGAACATGGTCTCTCAATAAGGAATATAAATTGATCTTGAGAATGTAGATGTAGTTATTTCTTGGACATCTTCATAGAACATGTTCGTTATTTGGAGATTCCTTGGATTGTTTGGGTACTATGGGATATTTATTCAATACTTTTATCACCTGATAATGCCCATGAAAACACATAAAAATATTTAGGTACATTTGAATGGATATACCAATGTGAATAGTCCTTCATAGAGTTAAATAAAAGGTTGAGATAAGCTCTGATTCTTCCAAATCCTATAGTTGGGTATATAGTCTTTTTTAATGCATTTGGAATTCGCCTATGATCTATTCTGATATAGGGTGATAAGGTGGTTGATTATGGGTCTCATCAGCTATGAATCCATGAGCATAACTACCCAAATCAGGAATTAGATTTATCAATTGTGGTACATGCATTGAAATTTTGGTGACACTACGTATTTGGCATGATATTTGTCATATATCCATAAAAAAGGGTCTACAATATATTTTCTCCAATCATGATCAAAATATTCATCAAAAAAATTGGGTAGAATACTTGTAGAAGATTGCAATTAATATGGATTATTCTCTTGGGAAATGAAATGTTGTTATAGATGACCTTAGTATGAATATGTAGGACATTGTAGAGTGGACATCAAAAGTAGGTTGGAAGATTAGAATAATGGTAGGTGTCCATAATTGGGGATCAAGGGGGATTAACTTGTACACCCTTATTAATCACATCCTCGTTGGTTGAATAAGTTAATTATAGTTATCATTTTGATCTAGAGTGTATCGTAGTGTGTAGGAGGTTGGTGGGAAATGATTTTTTTTCTAGGGTAAACCTTAAACCGATGTTGTGTGCTTCTAAATCATAGAAATTCAATGGTTCCTTATTCTATGAGAAATGATCCAATAAAATAATCTCATTTTTATTAGTTTTATGTGAACCCAGGGTCAACCAAGATGTATCATGATATCAGGAAGCAATTCTTGTGGTCTGATTTGAAAATAGACATTCTAGGAGTTGTCTCTCATTGTCTAACTTGTAATATGATCTAGGATAATAATTATATACCTAGAGGGTTTCTCTATCCACTTCTAGTGCTACTGTAAAAAATGGGATGAGGTAACTATGGAATGTTTTATATGGTATCCTAGGACCCTGAGAAGTCAATATATTATTTGTGTTGTAGTGGATTGTTTGACCTAGGTGTATCACTTCTTTTTTATCTGAAGGACTTACATAGTGGATGATCTAGGAAATATCTATGTTTGGGAGATTCTAAGGCTACACAGAGTTCCATAAAGCATGGTATCTAACAGATATTCCCAGTTCACTTCACGGTTATGGGAAGGCTTGAGAAAGGTGATGGGGACTTAGTTGAATCTAAATATGTACTTTAATCATTAGAATGAAAGGAAACTATAGATAATGATCCATAATTTATAGGACATGCTTCAAGTGTGTGTTCCAGATTTTAGAGGAGCATTGGGATGAGCACTTCACTCTAGTAGAGTTTTCTTACAACAATATATTTCACTCTTCAATTTAGATGGATCTGTTTTAGTCTTTGTATGGGTGGTCATGTCATTCACCACTATGTTGGCATGAGGTAGGTCAATAATCATTTTTTGGGCCAACTATGGTGTAGGAGACTTTATAGTGGATGCAATTAATTCATAATTGATTGGTTATATATCTTAATAGGCATCAATCATATGATTATTAGAGGAGATGGTCCTTGAATTTTTCTATGGGCATTAGGGTTTTCTTATAGGTGTCCCATTAGTTGGGGAATAAGAATATGAGGAAATAGGGTAAGTTTTCACCATTGTATGTTGGTTTGTACGATATTGTTGAATTCATTGGGATGGTGTCCTATTTTTTATATTTTCCTCCATGGTATCAAGGTAATTATAATTTTTTCTATGTGTCTCAAATTCATAGGTACAATATTGATCCTTCACATGTGCTCGACTATGAGGATGTTGAGCTAGAACCATATGAATCTTTTGTAGAAAATCCCATTAAGATTATTAAATAAAGAGATAAAGTATAATGAGGGAAGACCATTCCAATTTTTTTTTCAATGGAACCATGGGAATGTTTAGAAAGATACATAAGAGTGGGAGACAAACATTCAGGTGCAGTCCACCAAGTTTTTTGAGAAGACCTCTGGAAACACTTTATTAGGATGATAAATCATTAGTGGGGGAGATTAATAACATCATCAATTTTATGTTACATATTTTTTTTAGTTTTTTCCATCTTAAAGGGTTAAATTAAATTATTTGAGGCATGTTACGGTTGTTTATAAAAGGAAATGACTCAAAGGATAGAAATTTCATATAACTTTCAATTTACACTATGACTGAATATTCACAATGTAAATAGATTCCATCCAAAATAAATGAATCAAATTGAAGGAAGTGAAATTAATTCATTAAATGATAGGTAATTCATGATGTGAATGAGTTTTTTGGTATTTTAATCCATTGATATGTATTTTCTGATGTATCATCATTCCTAAAAGTTCATGAGATGAATCTATAATTCATGTCATAAAAATAGAAAGTTACATAAGATTAAATGATCCAATACACATTTATTTTCTCATCCACCTCCATTCTTACTACTCAACCCCCTAGGATCTCACTAGGAAATTTGGGCTACCTCAACTCATTTTGTCTCCTCTATTTGATGCCCAGACAACTGTTTAATCTTACGATTCCAAACTTGTGAGTTATATCTTGGTCTAGATCAATCCTATCCTCTTATATTTTTCCGAAAACTATTATATATTTCATGTATTGTTCAGATATAAGGTTTTTGACATGTTTTAATAAGGTAATTATTGGTCTTTGATAGAATCATTACCCATATTCAGGGATTTAGAAACTTCACATCATTTGGACCTAGACTATTTCAAACATCAGATCTTCTCAAGTAAGTGTGATCCTGTCCTACCATTTTTTGTGTGGTTTATCCTAAATATATATCCTATAATTTTAATCATGGTTTATTGGTAATGGATCTAGGATTTGATGGTGCAACTAGATTCATACATTATAACAACCCTCAATTTTCAAACATTAACATTACATAAAGTTTTCAAAATACTTAAAACATTATACAAATATACTCTCAAAGACCATATTAGTCTAGTGCGTTTGGAAACAAGGAAATATGAAAACTGGTACATAAATGAGCTACATTATCCCACACTAGGTTTTTCTTGACTATAAACCTTTTTAGAAGCATCAAATATAATACATATCATTATAATCTGGGGAAGGAAACAAAAAAATGGGTGAGAACAAATGCTTAGTAAGGGTAATCAAGGGAGATATGTAAGCATAATCATGATCATACGGGTATGAGAATATGATCGTGAAAATATAATATCATACCCTGCATATCAAAGATCATATACTTGAATCGTGGTATAAAGCATGGCAGTTTATAAGACATGAATCATAATAAAATAAAGAACATAATCCATGAAATCATAACATAAGAATAAAACATATAATTATGGAAAACACGTAATCCTATAATAGAATTTCCATAGTATCCAATGCATCACTACAAATTCCATCTTTATAGTATGGGTTCACTCCCCATACCATATTGGTAGTCATGGTTCACTCCCATGGTCATATTAGTAGCATGATTTCACTCCTCATACCATATTGGTAGTCATGGTTCACTCTCATGGCCATATTAGTAGTCAAGGTTCATTCCATATACCATCTTATTCTATCTCGTGAGATATAAATCTTTACCCAATGCATTAGAGGGAGATATAGGTCTCGCCCATCTCATAATTAAATCATACATACATGTTCCACAATATCATTAAAAATCATATCACAACACATGAAATGAAATGGGTATCATAAAAATGTAATCATATCATATCCTATGGAAAAAATATAGGTTTTGTAATCATTTCAACATAAACATAACCCATCAAAAGAAGCGAATTTCAAAAGAGTATAACCAGTGGAAGATAAATGGGTGTCAAAGTCATCATTCAATAAAAACATAACCCATTAAAGAAATGATATGAATTTAAAATTTGGATTATTTTTTATAATGGTATGAGTAACATCAACAGATGTCATCTTAGAAGTAAAATAACTTGGAAAGATATTTTGAAAACATTTATTGAGGAAAATATATTTTCTTCATTGAGAAAAGCTATATAAAACATAAAAACCATTGAAAACCAATTTCTTGAAATAAACACTTGAAATATTATAATGAAATCTTTGAAAACCTTCTAGAAATATTTTTCTTTGAAAACATATAAATAAAGCTTGAAAATGTTTTGAAAAACATTTTCCTTGAAAACTTATAAAAGAATCCTGAAAACATTTGAAAACAATTTTCATTGAAATATTATAAAATAATATTTAAAACATTTTTAAAACCATTTTCCATAAAAATTTATAAAAGGACTCTCTGAAAACATTTTGAAAACCATTTTATTTAAAAAACATATAAAATAATCTTAAAAACTTTTCAAAAAACACTTACCCAAAAAATACTTTGAAAACATATAAAGAATTCATCAAAAAAATTTGAAAATAATTTCATTGAAAATTATTTTTAAAAACATTTTATTAAAAATTAAAATTTTAAAATTGAAAAGGAAGCTTCACATAAATGACCGCGGGTAAATCTGTACATGCCATGTGAGCAAAGAAAAACATTCCTTTTCCACGGTAAAAGGTTAGAAAAATTCCATTTTCAGAAATCGATAAGAATATTACATTGGAAAAATTGGTAAAATACATAATTTAAAAAATATTTTAAATATCATAAAAGAATATTATAATATTCTTTGAACACCTTTTTAGAAAACATGGTTTCAAAGGAACCCATATTTCTGACCGAAGGGATGGTAAAGTCGGGCTTTCTTAAAAACACTTTCTTAACTACCTTATGCACCAAATTGTAAAATAAAGGTACCAATACATGAATTTATCATGAATAATTAAGGGATAATAAAATTCATGAATTTTCATGAGATATTTGTTATAGTATATCATCAATGGAAGTGTAATCATAAACAATCCCAAAAAGAGATGAGATTGTTTCAAAAAAATGTTATCATTAGAAACATTGAACCATACTCCCCATATAAAAAAGTGAAATTAAATGAATCTTTAAATATCATTAAATGAATTATATTCATGATAAAACATGTCAAAGTTATTATTTACAACTCATATAAAAATATAGGTGCATTACATGGTATGTGCCTCAAAGATGCTAAATTGAGGCAAAATTATCTTACCAATTTGGTAAATTTTGAAACATAAACCCCCTGAAAAGAAGATCATAGAAGGGATATATAATTATCCCTATATTTATGATTAATAATCATATAATAAATTCATGTTTAGTACATCCACCACACAAAATTAAAGAGTGGTGAACATGGAATGTGTCTCACGGAAATAGAAAGTGAGATGAAATCCCCTTACCTTATGCCTTGACTATCTTCATACCCATACAATATTTCTGTATAATAAATTTAAGTTCATTATAAATATTTTACATAATATTATTTTTATAACTAATACCATATATTTTTTTATAATGACCTTATGTTAACTACTTTTTAATAATCTTATGTTAATGTTTTACTTCAGGTAATATCTGCTTTTTTCACATGTGTCTTAATTTATTATATGTTTAGTCCTTATACATATATCATGATTTACATGATGTAAAAAATTATTTAAATATAATTTATATTCTGTGAATTTTTATTATAATAATCCATATAATATATAACAATGAAATGTAATACACTATTCATGGAAATGGTAAGTCTTACAAACACATGAACGTTATTTCTGTTTAATTGTTGTGTCGAAAGAAATAAAGTAAAAGACATATAGGTATATATATATATGTGTGTATATATATCATTATTATTGTAGCTTTATTATATCATATATATCAAACAATTTCATTGAACCCATCCTTAATACATTTTATGTAGTGTGTGAACAAATCACATCACTTTAAGAGGGAGGTAGTCCACACATCCTCAGACAAAGTTATCTTATTTACACCAAATGGAAAGTAAAAAATATATGTTTCATAAAATAAATAAATAATTTTAAATAAATAATAAATATAATATATCAGATATATAAATATTGTGTCCATTATAATTTCCAACATGAGATGTGGTAAAGAAAAAATGACTCGTCATCATTTAGTGATGTGGTAGTCTGTCGTACATGTAAATAGTATGTTTGTTACCTGTTAGATGGGGTTGTGTGTAAGTGTAGGTCCAACCATTAGAATAAAAACATCCTAGTATGTTGAGGATAATTTTTTTATAAAATAATGGAATAAATATAGTGTATGTGGTGGAGAGAAAAAATAAAAGAAAGGAGTTTGAGCGAAGACGTTACCTCTTAATTGGGTAAGTCTTTTTGGTTTGTGCTAAAAAGCTTCCTTGGGTTGCTTTCTATCCCATGGTATGAATATAGGAGTAAGGGATAAATTTTTGGAATTTTATTTTGAATATATTTTCCAAGTATAATTGGTTTGAGAGGTTTTAAGAAGAGGGAAAGGTGGTGGCCTTTTATAGAGAAGGGAAAGGACACACATGGCATTTTTGGAAAACATGTTAGGTGTACCAACATTTTTACAAAAAAAAAAGTCATAAAAATAAAAAAAAATTAAGGTTAATGGATGAATAATTTCCATATAATGGGTTTTAGATAAGTTTCTAGGTCATTTGTGTCTTAAATTCAATATTCATTAATTTATTGGTCTAATTTTTCTCTTAAACGTTGTAATTAATTTTAATCAATAATTTTTTGTCAAAAAAATTAAAATTATTAGACATTATAAATTATTATTGTTCTAAATATTGAATCAAAATTTTAAAATTCTAAACAATTAAGTTTTATAATTTTATTTAAAATTAATCTTGCCGATTGTACGACACTATGAGCAATTAAAGAAAAAATGTCAAAAAAGTTGCAACGTTTTTATAAACAATTTCAAAGTGAAATTGATATCAATGACCTAAATTATACTATTTTATAAAAATATTATGTAATTAAAATTGTTAACCAATTTAAAATATAATTTAACCTTATAAATAAATTTGATGAAAAAAAAGTTTTGAATTAAAATTTGGTATTTTTCACTATTCATCCAAAAATGAAGTTTCTCCAAAAAACCCAAAAATTATCCCAATGATAATTTAGACAATATAAATTCAAAAAAAAAATATTTTATCAATTTCAATTTATAAAATTCTCTAATATTTATTTTATTATTTTTCAAAGAAGGATAGTCGAAGTAATTCATTTGAGAAAATGATATTTTAAAATATATAAGGACTTTACCAAAAATTCTATCTTTTATTATCAAAGTGTTTTATTTATATAAAAAACTTATAAAAAATATATGAAAATTAGTTATTTCTATCCATATAATTATGTTTAATATCTTGGTTATAATTATCTCATTTAAATAATTATATTAGTAAAATTATCTTTTATAAAAACATCAGTGTTGCGTGTAACATACGCCAAGTTGATGTTGCATGAAATGCAAGCCAAGATGGTTTTGTGTGAATAGAATGTTTTAATTGGTGATAATAAATTATTATAATTGTTTTTTGAAATGAAAAATATCAAAATATTAAATTAATTTAAAAAAATCATCCACAAAATATTGGGGTGTTACATTCAACCCCCCGTAAAATGAATTTTTCCCCCAAAATTTGTCTCGGTAATCATAGGTTCAATACTTCAAATTTCATTCCATATAAACACACATGTTAAAAATAAATACTAAAAATTTAATTAAAAACAAAAATTCGGAACCATAATGGTTACCCAAAGTAACTTATAACGAGATTCCAACCTAGGAGAACATAGGTTGGAAGTGAAATCCTGGATGTGGAAGAAAAGAATAAATATTTATAGGGAGTGATTGAGTTCACAAATCAAAAACAAGTAAATTATAAAATAAATGTTTAAGCCCTTTAAGTAATTTATTTTTTATGATTTAAAATTCCATAGGTTCAACAATATTAAGGTATTAAGACAATACATTTTCTATTGATCGTTATCCTAATGTTGAATAGTTATTTTATTGACCAAAAATATAAGGAAATATACTTAATTTATATATTTCTATAAAAAATCATTCTTTAGTTGTGATTTTATCTCTTTATAATTTATCCATTACTTAAATAAATGAATTTACATAAATTAAAATTGATGTCTGAAGTGATAAAATACACTTTTAGTATATCATAAGCCCCATAAAAGAAATAAAAATATATTTATTTGTCTCTAAAAATTATTTAAAATCAATATGTTTAATACGCTAATATGTAAACAAAAAAAATAACTTTATTGTTTCATCATTAAAAATTAATTAACAAAAATAATTATACATTAATCGAGACATCACATAGGCTAGTGGTAGGTGTGAAAAGATTATTTTCCTTCAGTCTTGGGTCCAAGACCCGTGTCCTTGCCATACATGATTGGTTGTCAATAAACATACATGATTTTATTTTATAAAACTACAATAATATAATTTTCAAAATAAATATGATAGACATCCTTGAAATAATTTTAACCACTACATATCCTTTTAACCAAGGTTTCCAATACAATCTATATACATAAATACTTCATTTGATGTTTAACTGAAACTTTTCCTAAATGGTTAACCTTAAAACCCTTTTGAAAGATTAGAATAAAAAACTTTATAAATAAATTCATAAAATCATCTAAACATTGATTCCAAAAATATCACAAAATAGCTCTAGGTTGTCACATTCCAGACATGTGAATACCTTCATCAAGTATTCTATTGAAACAAGGTAAATACCTAAATTACCATAAATCCTTATTTTAAACATGCATATTTCCTTCTTTAAAGTATATTAGATCTCTTCCTTAAATCTAAAAACATTGTAAACATCACCAATGATAACATAAACCACATGTAAGCAAGTCTTTAATTTGTACCAAGGTAATTAGTACCTTCCAATTTAATTTTATCCAATATATCTCTATCCAAAAAACATTATCGTGACATAAATAATATATAAATAGTTATCTTTTCCTTAATCATGTGTTTTCTATGGAAATCACCTTTCCATTAAATCACTTTTCTATTTCTTTAGATCCATTTGACATGTTTTTATAAATCCATAGTGAAAAATATAAATTGAACAATCTTTATATATTTCACCGTTCATATCACAAAATTCTTGAATCCAAATACATAAAAACTTCTATTATTCCACTTCATCCATAATCCATAAGAAGGCTACCTCATCCAATTAAATAATACCTCTTTCCTTTCACATTTCATTTATAGTTTCATCATCCTTAGAAATGTAACCATTACTCACACCACCTTTCTGATTCCCTTCAGGAGATTTAATATTGGGACATTGAGTTTCATAATTACCATTTATTCTAAAGTTAAAACACTTAACCATCAATTTATCCTTATGTAGGCCAATATTCTCATCCATTTCATTGACCAAACTCTTCGTTTTTACATTATAGTCACTTGGTTTGTTTTCTTGTTTTCCATAGTAAAAACTAATTCTTTTTCCTCTAGGAAACTCACTTACGTGATTCTTTCCACATTATTAACATAAAGGAATCCAAATATTATTTAATTTATAATCTCTCTTACCTAAACTCTCAGTGATCTCTTTCCCTCCTTTCCTTGGTGAGTTCAAGGTTTGGTTATGGTACACATTGTTAATCATGTTTTTTGAAAACTTATTAGGCATAATCACAACATATTTCACTCTAGTGATCATCCCACTAAGTCATTCATCACATTAAATGTTTATCCTTTTCATTTTGGTTTCTTCCATTTACTAAAACCAGAAGCATAGTGTGAGTGTTACTTATCATAGTATAAAACCACATAGTTATGAAAATAATTACTTATTAGATGTCTAAATCATGAAACATTACATAATATATAACTCCCTAAGTTTATCCTAGGTTATTCACAACCAAATTATATTTATATCCTTCATGATGGTTCATTAAGAGTTTGTGAATTCCTAAAGCATATCTATAAGGCCACAGCCTTAAACCTTACTTAATATTGAATTAAATGAATAATTCACATTGAAGATCTTTTCAGGTTTAGAGTTTTAGAGAATTAGAACATAACTATTACATCTTAAAAGATTACAAAGTAGACACTTCTACTATGTTTCCATAAAATAAAAACTCTTAAAAAGAAAGATGTCTAGATTCCATGTTTTAGATAGCATGACATTCCCTTGATCTCATCCTTGACCTTATTCCACATTAAGTCCTGTGAAGAACATTTCAAAAAAACATGGGGTGAGCATAAAAAGCTCAGTAAGGGATACACAAAGAATAAAAACCGTTAGTTTATCAAAACAAATAGTAAACCATGTATACTTTATCAAGGTAATACTTTTCACCTTTACGAAGTAGTAAAAACTCTTCACTGAATAAAATATCATTACTTACCTTTTTGTAACCAAATTATTACCATAAAACCCACATAACATATATAAAGGTAACTTGGGACATAAACATACTTAAGTGGAATAACCATACGGTCGACTTCCACACATATCACTTAATGGAATAGCCATACGGCCAACTTCCATACATACTTAATGGAATAGCCATACGGCTGACTTCCATACCCAATGCATTGGAGGTTATAACGTAACCACCCGTCCTGGTATTCACGGCACCACCCGTCATATGGTTTATAACGTAACCACCCGTTAAAATGTCCAAGTACCAATATAAAATCATAAAACATAAAACCAATATAAAGGAAAGATAACATTTCCATATTTCAATCACAATATATCATAAATATATTGACATAATAGAATCCTTTATCAAAACCATTTTCAATACCAAAATATATAAAAGAGTATATGGTATTTATTTTATTTTAAAAACATTACGGCTTGTTGAGGAAGCCAAAGACCAAATAATACTCGCGGCGGCGGAAAAAGTCAGTGTCACCGCATACGTTAAAAAAACATTCCTTTTTTTCGTTTAGTAAAACGCTTCGTAGAAAAAGATTCTTTTTGTATAAAAGTAAAAGTCAAAGGAGTTTATACACCGTATAAAAGAAAGTTGTGTATAAAACGAAATATGCCTCAATGAAAGGAGATTGAGACGAAGTCCCTTACCTTGGGTCCGACTTGACTCGATCATTCTTTAACGTCCTGAATAATAAACTTGAGTTAATTTATACTTTATTAAGAACCTTTTTACAGTTCATTATTCCTTTTATATCACTTATTGCCATGTTATAAACATTATGTAACCATTTGAGTTAATAATGTTTGTTTTGTCAATATTTGGTTCTTATGTCGAAAGTGGATTTCTTACAATTACATGTTGTTCATGTGGTCAAAAGTTCTTTATATCCAGAATGAAATTCCCGATTTGGATATAATATGTATCATATATATCCAGTATATACATGTATTTATAATATTACATAATCATTTAGAGGTAAGAAATGAAATGCACCGTTCATGGAGACGGTAATCCGTACGTACGCATGAACGCTACTTTCATTTCTTTGTCATATTAGGGGAATTAAAACTAAATGAGAGGTATGTATATTTTAATTCCAGAATTATATTCATCATTTAGATATATCATTAATATTATATACATGTAATTTTAATAGTACATTACATTTGGGGATAAGAAATGAAATGCACCGTTCATGGAGACGGTAAGCCGTACGTACGCATGAACGCTACTTTCATTTCTATCTCATACTTTAATGGAAAGAAATAATAATGATATAGAGGTATATTATAATTCCATTATAACATCATATATAATAACTTTAAATCCATCCTTTACACGTCCCACATATGGCATTAACGAATCACATTACTTTTAGGGGGCGGTAGTCCGCACTTCCTTAAATGAAGATATCGTGTTTACCCATAATGGAAACCATAAAGGTATGCCAAAAATGAAAAATACAGAAGCTTAAAGAAAACATAAACATATTATATATCATATATAAAAATAGTGACATCATAATGTCCATCCTTGAAGGTGTTAAATGAGTATTGAACAATCATCGTTTCGGGAGGCAGAATTTCGCCATCCACGGAAACTGTATGTTCTTTAACCATTTGATGTAGTTGTGTGATAGTGTAGCTCAAATAAATATTATAAAAACATCCTAGTATATTTAAGATACTGGTTTTGTTACAAAATAAGTAAATAAAAAGAGTTTAGAGGGTTGGAGAAGCAAAATAAAACAAATGAACAAGAGAGAATGAATTACCTTTAAAAGTGTAACTCCCTTTTGATTTGAGCCTAAAGGCTTCCTTTGAAAGGATGTTTCCCAAAGGGAATCCTCTAGGATGAGGAGAGGGATGTGGAGAGAGTAAATGGGCAGGGTTTGGCCGAGAAAAAGGCTTGAGGAGTGTGTGAAATGAGGTAGAGGTGGGGGCCTTTTATAAGAGGAGAGGAGGGGCACTTTTGGAAAGTAAAGAAATATTACTTTATTTGAAAATGTGTTTCGGTTTTAAAAGGTCCCACATTGATATAATTCGTGGATAAGGTGATAAGGGTTCTAAATCCACTCATCCAATTGTTTTTTTCCATGTGTAGTTCATAGATTTTACATTGTCTTTCCATTTTATTTAAATCGTCAAATAATGATGTCATCGCTGCATCATTATTATGTCATAAATAATTTGATTTATTTAATGTCTAAAAATCATAAAAAAAATACTATGATGTAGGAAATCTTTTTAGATTTCCAATTACTATTTATAATAAAAAATATGATCTTTATAACCCCATGTAAAAATTGTTTTTTTAAAACATCTCTTGTTTGTGTCATTTTTACTTTAACATTTAATAAAAAGTTATTTATGTCATTTCCCAACAAAAGTGGATCCATGGGGTCCCCAAGTTGACCCACGGCTTTTCTTTGTCGGCCATGACACAACCAATAAGGTTGGGACATGTGTCTAGGTCATTTCATATTATTAAAGCATTATTTATACCTTAAACTACACTAATTACCACTAATCGCGATTAAAAACTTAATAAGTTACTATTCACCAAAAATTATTTTAATCTCATTGAACCATATTTTACTTCTTAATGACATCCATGTATGTCGGATTTTCAAAATTCAATACACATTAGTGGTAAACTTTCATTTAACTGAAAAATCAGTTTGCTTGATTACCACTTAGTGGTTTCACTATTCATCAAAAATTGAAGTTTTTCAGAAAATTACCAAAAATTCACCCTAAGCTATATTTGATATTCCGAATTCAAAAATGAAGTCCATTTTACAAAATTCAAAACATATAAGTCAAATTAATTAATTTAATAATTAATTCCCGTTGTCATGACAAATAGCGTGTTTTTGTGAAACAATAAGTATCAAAAGATTGACACTAGTTTAAGTCCAATTTCAAAGTGAAATTGATTCCAATGACCACCATTGGATTAACTGGTAAAAATATTTTCTAATTTCACTTTAAAACCAATTAAAATAATAATCTAATCATATAAATAAATTATATTAAAAAGAGGTTTTGAATTAAAATACAACATTTTACACTATTCATAAAAAAATGAACTTTATCAGAAAGGTACCAAAAATTTACACAAAGTAAATTTTGATGTCCCGATTCTAAAGAAGAGTTATATTTGGTCCAAAATAAAGTATAAGAGTGATCAAAACTATATTTAATGACGGTTCACCATTAAAAGGTGATAAGTGAACCTTTAGTGAAAATTAGAGTATATATGCCCTAAAATTGAACTCTTTCCGTATTTTAAGCCTTTATCTTTTATTGGGTAAATGTATAAACATTTAAAAACATATCTAATCATATTTTAGTTATTTCTATCCATTCACGCCAGTACAACGACTACTTGTTAACTAACATTTAAAATAATATTATTTTATTACTAGTGTGCTACGTAAGTTTCAAAGAAACTCATCGTTGCGTATCGGGTACGCTATCGAACATAGCAACCCCTTTAATATAAAATTAATATTTAATTCGTAAGTATTAATAAATATGAAAATTCTTTATTCTTTATTTACCTGGGATGTTATATCCTTCCCCCCTTTTGGGAATTGCGTCCTCGCAATTTTATTCACTTATCAAAATAAGTGGGGGTATTTATCCCTCATAGCATTTTCAGACTCCCACGTTGCCTCTTAAATCACATGGGTTTTCCACAAAACCTTTACCTGATGAATCACCTTATTCCGTAACACTTGCTCCCTGTGGTCAAGAATCTGGACCGGTTGTTCCTCATAAGATAGGTTCTCTTCCAGCTGAACTACCTCTGGGCTCAAAACATGAGATGGATCTGGCATATACTTTCTCAACATCGAAACGTGAAAACCATTGTGTACCTAAGATAAACTCAGAGGTAAATCCACTCGGTATGCAACTGATCCAACTCTTTCCATAATTTCGTATGGTCCAACCAACCATGGACTCAACTTTCCTTTCTTACCAAATCTCATCACACTTTTCCAAGGAGAAACCTTGAGAAAAACATGATCACCTACCTCGAAAGATAGATCCTTCCTTCGGTTATCCGCATAACTCTTCTGCCTGCTCTGAGCTGTTCTCATGTGTTTCTAAATCAACTAAACTTTTTCTACCATCTCTTCTACTGATTCTGGTCCCATCAACTTCCTTTCACCCACTTTATCCTAGAAAGATGGAGTTCAAAACCGCTTCCCATATAATGCCTGAAATGGTGCCATCTGTATTCTAGAATGAAAGTTGTTATTATAAGAAAACTCAACCAAAGAAAGATGTTGGTCCCAACATCCCTGATAATCCATCGAACAAGCTCGTAGAATATCCTCCAAGGTCTGAATTGTTCGTTCTGACAACCCATCTGATTGAGGATGAAAAGCTGTACTAAAATTTAATTCAGTACCCAACGACTTCTGAAGGCCTTTCCAAAAGTTAGAAGTAAACCTGGGATCACGATCCGATACAATGGAGAGAGGAAATCCATGTAACCTGACTATCTCTTTAAGATACAAACGGGAAAGTTGATCTAGAGAGAAAGTATCTCATATAGAAAGGAAATGAGCAGATTTGGTCAAGCGATCAACAATAACCCAGATTGCATTATTACCTCGAGATGTACTCGGTAATCCCACAACAAAGTCCATGGATATGTTTTCCCATTTCCACTCTGGCACTGGTAAAGGCTGAATCATCCATGTCGCTCTGCTTTAACCTATTAACATGTCAAACACTTCACAGTAAAATCAGCAATGTCTCTTTTCATTCCATCCTACCAGTAATACTCCCGCAGATCTCTGTACATCTTAGTACTGCCAGGAAGAACTGAAAACTGGGAACTATGAGCCTCACATAACAACTCATTCTTCAACTGTGAATCACAAGGCACACATAACCTCTTCCCAAACCTCAAAACACAAACTTATCCAAGAACTCATGGAAAATTTTATTCATAAGGTCCATGAATACAGCAGGTGCATTGGTTAACCCAAAAGGCATAACTACAAATTCATAATGGCCATATCTAGTACGAAACGCAGTCTTCGGAACGTCTGCTTCATTTACTTTCAATTGATGGTACTCCGACCTCAAGTCAGTCTTCGAAAAATACTGAGCTCCCTGGAGCTGATACCACTTCATTCGATGGCCCAACATCTGCTGAAGTTGTTTCAAAGGATTTTACCACCCCTTTCTGCTTATAGTCTAACTGCTTCTCATCACTCAAGCTCCCTGTCGGACACTCGTCTGCATAATGACCCATTTCATTACACTTAAAACATCTTACCGTTGGTTTTTCATTTCCTGCTTGATCATCTTCCTTACAGTTACGAGCAATATGACCAGACTTACCACACCGAAAGCACTTACCAGACTTGGATAAACATTCTCCAGGATGCTTTTTACCACACTTCTCACAGGATGGATATTTGGTTTTCTTACCTCCTTGCTTCTTTGATGAATTCTTCCCCTTTTCCTGCCAACTAGACCTCTTATTCTGTTGTTTGTCATAGAACACCTGATCATCGGAAAACTCCATTTCCACCTTCTCCGCACATCAAACAAGTTTTTCATAACTTTTGAACTCACGAGAAGCTAAAGCCCTTCGATATTTTGGCTTTAATCCTGAGTAAAACGATTGATTTTACTGTCAAGGTCTCGAATAAAATTTGGAGCATACCTTGCCAATCGAGTGAACCTTTCTTCATAAGCATCCACAGAATCATCCTCGTGCCTCAATTCTCGGAACTGTTTTTCCATCCTCAGATGAACCACCTTGGGAAAATATTTCTCAAGAAACATACCTTTGAATTCATCCCAGTGAATATCCTCAATCTCACCACTATCCCTTATATTTTTCACCATCAACCACCACTGATCAGCTTCTCCTTCAAAACGGTAAACAGCAAGACTAACCTTTTGATGTTCTGAACACCCCATGACATCAAAAATCTTCTCCAGTGCTTTAATCCACCCTTCAGCTTGCACAGGGTCAGATGATCCTCTGAATGATGGGGGATGTTGCCTCATGAAATGTTCCACCACTGACATGTTCCTCTACGGTTGATCTGGCTGATCTCGTGCATGGATACCACCACCATTTATAGCCTGAGTCAACTGTGCCATCACTGCAACAAACTATTCAGTTCTGATTCCGACCATCTCAGGTTGCTGATTTGGAAGGTTGTCTTCCTCCTGATGTCGTCCCAACATAGCTGCTTTGTTTCCTCTATAGAAACCCATTCTGAAAACAGAAATATCTTAGGCGAAGCAACATGGTAATCTGTAAATGCTATATCATTTCAATCATATCATAAATTAACTTATAATTTAACAATTTTCTAACTCCTAAAGTTGTCTAAACCGACCTCTGATACCAACTATAAGGCCCCAGCCTTAAACCTTACTTAATATTGAATTAAATGAATAATTCACATTGAGGATCTTTTTAGGTTTAGAGTTTTAGAGAATTATAACATAACTATTACATCTTAAAAGATTACAAAGTAGACACTTCTACTATGTTTCCATAAAATAAAAACTCTTAAAAAGAAATATGTCTAGATTCCATGTTTTAGATAGCATGACATTCCCTTGATCCCATCCTTGACCTTATTCCACATTAAGTCCTGTGAAGAACATTTCAAAAAAACTTGGGGTGAGCATAAAAAGCTCAGTAAGGGATACACAATGAATAAAAACTTTTATTTTATCAAAACAAATAGTAAACCATGTATACTTTGTCAAGGTAATACTTTTCACCTTTACGAAGTAGTAAAAACTCTTCACTGAATAAAATATCATTACTTACCTTTTTGTAACCAAAGTATTACCATAAAACCCACATAACATATATAAAGTTAACTTGGGACATAAACATAATTAAGTGGAATAACCATACGGTCGACTTCCACACATATCACTTAATGGAATAGCCATATGGCCAATTTCCATACATACTTAATGGAATAGCCATACGGCCGAAATCCATACCCAATGCATTGGAGGTTATAACGTAACCACCCGTCCTGGTATTCACGGCACCACCCGTCATATAGTTTATAACATAACCACCCGTTAAAATGTCCAAGTACCAATATAAAATCATAAAACATAAAACCAATATAAAGGAAAGATAACATTTCCACATTTCAATCACAATATATCATAAATATATTGACATAATAGAATCCTTTATCAAAACCATTTTCAATACCAAAATACATAAAAGAGTATATGGTATTTATTTTATTTTAAAAACATTACGGCTTGTTGAGGAAGCCAAAGACCAAATAATACTCGCGGCGGCGGAAAAAGTCACTGTCACCGCGTACGTTAAAAAAAACATTCCTTTTTGTCATTTAGTAAAACGCTTCGTAGAAAAAGATTCTTTTTGTATAAAAGTAAAAGTCAAAGGATTTTATACACCGTATAAAAGAAAGTTGTGTATAAAACGAAATATGCCTCAATGAAAGGAGATTGAGACGAAGTCCCTTACCTCGGGTCCGACTTGACTCGATCGTTCTTTAACGTCCTGAATAATAAACTTGAGTTAATTTATACATTATTAAGAACCTTTTTAAAGTTCATTATTCCTTTTATATCACTTATTGCCATGTTATAAACATTATGTAACCATTTGAGTTAATAATGTTTGTTTTGTCAATATTTGGTTCTTATGTCGAAAGTGGACTTCTTACAGTTACATGTTGTTCATGTGGTCAAAAGATCTTTATATCCAGAATGAAATTCCCGATTTGGATATAATATGTATCATATATATCCAGCATATACATGTATTTATAATATTACATAATCATTTAGAGGTAAGAAATGAAATTCACCGTTCATGGAGACGGTAATCCGTACGTACGCATGAACGCTACTTTCATTTCTTTGTCATATTAGTGGAATTAAACCTAAATGAGAGGTATGTATATTTTAATTCCAGAATTATATTCATCATTTAAATATATCATTAATATTATATACATGTAATTTTAATAGTACATTACATTTGGGGATAAGAATTGAAATGCACCGTTCATGGAGACGGTAAGCTGTACGTACGCATGAACGCAACTTTCATTTCTATCTCATACTTTAATGGAAAGAAATAATAATGATATAGAGGTATATTATAATTCCAGTATAACATCATATATAATAACTTTAAATCCATCCTTTGCACGTCCCACATATGGCATTAACGAATCACATTACTTTTAGGGGGCGGTAGTCCGCACTTCCTTAAATGAAGATATCGTGTTTACCCATAATGGAAACCATAAAGGTATGCCAAAAATTAAAAATACAGAAGCTTAAAGAAAACATAAACATATTATATATCATATATAAAAATAGTGACATCATAATGGCCACCCTTGAAGGTGTTAAATGAGTATTGAACAATCATCGTTTTGGGAGGCAGAATTTCACCATCCATGGAAATCGTATGTTCTTTAACCATTTGATGTAGTTGTGTGAGAGTGTAGATCAAATAAATATTATAACAACATCCTAGTATATTGAATATACTGGTGTTGTTACAAAATAAGTAAATAAAAAGAGTTTAGAGGGTTGGAGAAGCAAAATAAAACAAATGAACAAGAGGGAATGAATTACCTTTAAAAGTGTAACTCCCTTTTGATTTGAGCCTAAAGGCTTCCTTTGAAAGGATTATGCCCAAAGGGAATCCTCTAGGATGAGGAGAGGGATGTGGAGAGAGTAAATGGGCAGGGGTTGTCCGAGCCAAAGGCTTGAGGAGTGTGTGAAATGAGGTAGAGGTGGGGGCCTTTTATAAGAGGAGAGGAGGGGCACTTTTGGAAAGTAAAGAAATATTACTTTATTTGAAAATGTGTTTCGGTTTTAAAAGGTCCCACATTGATATAATTCGTGTATAAGGTGATAAGGGTTCTAAATCCACTCATCCAATTGTTTTTTTCCATGTGTAGTTCATAGATTTTACATTGTATTTCCATTTTATTTAAATCGTCAAATAATGATGTCATCGCTGCATCATTATTATGTCATAAATAATTTAATTTATTTAATGTCTAAAAATCATAAACAAATACTATGATGTAGGAAATCTTTTTATCTTTCCAATGACTATTTATAATCAAAAATCTGATCTTTATAACCCCATGTAAAAATTGTTTTCGTAAAACATCTCTTGTTTGTGTCATTTTTACATTAACATTTAATAAAAAGTTATTTACGTAATTTCCCAACAAAAGTGGATCCATGGGGTCCCCAAGTTGACCCATGGCTTGTCTTGGTCGTCCGTGACACAACCAATAAGGTTGGGACATGTGTCTAGGTCATTTAATATTATTAAAGCATTATTTATACCTTAAAATACACTAATTACCACTAATCGCGATTAAAAACTTAATAAGTTACTATTCACCAAAAAATTATTTTAATCTCATTTAACCATATTTTACTTCTTAATGACAACCATGTATGTCGGATTTTCAAAATTCAATACAAATTAGTGGTAAACTTTCATTTAACTGAAAAATCAGTTTGCTTGATTACCACTTAGTGGTTTCACTATTCATCAAAAATTGAAGTTTTTCAGAAAATTACCAAAAATTCACCCTAAACTATATTTGATATTCCGAATTCAAAGATGAAGTCCATTTTACAAAATTCAAAACATATAAGTCAAATTAATTAATTTAATAATTAATTCCCGTTGTCATGACAAATAGCGTGTTTTTGTGAAACAATAAGTATCAAAAGATTGACACCAGTTTAAGTCCAATTTCAAAGTGAAATTGATTCCAATGACCACCATTGGATTAACTGGTAAAAATATTTTCTAATTTCACTTTAAAACCAATTAAAATAATAATCTAATAATATAAATAAATTAGATTAAAAAGAGGTTTTGAATTAAAATACAACATTTTACACTATTCATAAAAAAATGAACTTTATCAGAAAGGTACCAAAAATTTACACAAAGTAAATTTTGATGTCCCGATTATAAAAAAGAGTTATATTTGGTCCAAAATAAAGTATAAGAGTGATCAAAACTATATTTAATGATGGTTCACCATTAAAAGGTGATAAGTGAACCTTTAGTGAAAATTAGAGTATATATGCCCTAAAATTGAACTCTTTCTGTATTTTAAGCCTTTATCTTTTATTGGGTAAATGTATAAACATTTAAAAACATATCTAATCATATTTTAGTTATTTCTATCCATTCCCGCTAGTACAACGGCTACTTGTTAACTAACATTTAAAATAATATTATTTTATTACTAGTGTGCTACGTAAGTTTCAAAGAAACTCATCGTTGCGTATCGGGTACGCTATCGAACATAGCAACCCCTTTAATATAAAATTAATATTTAATTCGTAAATCTTAATAAATATGAAAATTCTTTATTCTTTATTTACCTGGGATGTTACAATATCTCCCAGGAGTGTCAAGAAAGGTGCATAGAAAGGCCTGTTTTCATGTAGAGGATTACCCTGATTCAAGACCAGAACATATTTTCAATGTTTTTACCCCTAGACACATATGTTCTATAGCCACATCCACTTGTAGTATCTATACAGGGATTTATTTCTAAGAAACCACTCACTCTATCCTTCACCAAAATTCTATAACATTTTTCTATAATTTTCCTTATCCTTAAACTTATCCTTGGGCATGTCCTTAAGGTTCTCACTGATGTTTTATCATCATATATTAAAAATTATAGCTAAACCTTTTATTTGATACTAACTATAGTTACCCTCACTTTTCATGCATTAACATTACATAAATTTTTCTGAATACTTCAAACATTATACAACTAGATGCCTAAAGACTGTATTAGTCTAGTGCCTCTGGAAACATAGAAACATGAACACTGGTACATAAGTGAGATACATTATCTCCCATTGGGTTCATATTTACTAGAACCCTTCTTAGACAAATCACACATAATACATATCTTCATAACTTGGGGAAGGAAACATAAAACCGGGTCATCTCAGATTCTTAGTAAGGGTAAAAAATGGAGATATGTAAGCATAATCAAGAGCATAGGGGTATGAGAACATGATAATAAAAATAAAATATCATTACCTACATATCAAATAATATATACATGAATCATATCATAAATATTGTCAGTTTATAAGACATGAATCATAATTAAATAAGGAACATAATCCATGAAAGTGTAACATGGGAATAAAACATGGAATTGTGGAAGAAAATAGTCATATAATATGATTTAAATAGGTGAAAAGGAATCACTTCCAAGACCATATTAGTAGTATGTGTTCACTCCCCATACCATCATGGTAGTTGTGGTTAACTACCATGGCCATCTTAATATCATGAGTTCACCCTTCATACCATCATGGTAGTCATGGTTCACTCTTATGGTCATCATAGTAGTTAAGGTTCATTCCCAATACTGTATCACCCCAAAGATTTATAAAAAAATTAATATTGAATAAATGAATCATTAAGTCTCTAAAAAACACCATGTTGTTATAACCTATCTAGTAAACATAATTTTTCCACCTATGTGATTTGAATTTTGAAAAACTTACATACACAATTGCGTTCAGTTAGATATTTAGACTCTAATAGGATCAACTTATATTTTTTGGTGAATAGTAACATTACCCTTATGAATATTAATGTACCATTATTAATAATAATATGATCCTTATGAATATTCACATATCTCATGTAAGTATAAATAAAATTTAGGCACCATATAAATGAAATGGAATATGTTAAAATTTAATAATTAAGTGTTGGTATTTTTATGAGTAATAAATATTTAATTACAATTTTAAATTAATAAATTAATAAAATTTATCTTCATAAAATTTATCACTAAAAAAATACTTTTTTCCTATGATTTTTGGATAATTTTATGAGACCTCGTTTAATTTTCGAAAGTATTATAAAATCGGTTTTAAATTGAAAATTTGTATTTTTCAGGAAAATAATGATTTTATTTAAAAATTAAATTTCTATTATTTAGAAAATAATTTTTATAAAATATATTCCTTTTTTAAATTGTACATGTATAAAAAAGTTTAGGGTGAATTGTTGGGATTTTTCTGAAAAACATGAATTTTGTGAATAGTGAAATTTGATAATTTATGAAACGAGCTAACTAAATGAATTTCTGTAGAATGCTTGAATCATGTCTGATATAGATGGTCATTGGTTCAAACTCACATAATCTTATTACTATTTTAGTCACAAGAATAAAACTTATTTACAGTCCTAAGCCAAAATAATATAATAATGATTAAAATAATGGGAAATAACTCCTATCCTCCACTATAAAAGCTACACATCACTCCTTCTTATCCTCACTCCTCTAATACTTGAAGCTCCTAAAAGTTCTGGATAAATACTCTTCCCTAGTCCCTCCCTACATATAGGATCCATTGGTATTTACAAAGGACAAAAGTCCCTTCCCTTAAGGAGGTTCTCAAGGATGTGTATTCAAGAGGTCTGTTCACAACTTCTTTCTTTTAATTTCAGTTCAAGTTTATTTATTTTGTTATCCTATTCTAACCTCCACTATACAAATGAACTTGATAACCCCAGTATCATATATATAATATAATTATATCATTTTAATGTAATAATCATTATCAATCTTCTTACAAACTCTCTCTTTTATTTTATAAACAAAATCATCTTCTGTGAGGTGCCAATTTACAGCCTTCATGGATGACAAGGTCGCATTCTTCATTTTCTACCAATTTTTTGGTCATTAAACCATTTTTATGGTTTAAAAAACTATAATATAAGTATTATGACCTATTTAATGTTCTAGAACCAGTATATATACATAATATTAATATTTACAACAAAACTAGTTCACAATATTCAAAATACGACCAAAATAATCTAAATGATTGTCATTAATGTTTCAACTAATAAATCATCCTCATTCTATATAACCAAATGAATTATATGAACATTTAAGACTCTGAATTTTCATTATTATTATATAAATCCAAATATATATAATTATATCTATTCCATATGAACTCTATTAATTATAATCAAACGAACCAATTATGAAAAACAAGGAATCGAACACTTCGAAACGACAGAATTTAATCACATAACTTATCAATAAGGTTATAATAAAATTAATAAAATTATTATGAACTAAATAAATTTATAATAGGTTCTTTATTAAGTTATTAATAAGTCTAATTTCATATTCCTAGACCTGAAGTTCAAGATCCAAATATATTCCGACATAAGGTAAGGTTCTCTACCCGAACCTCCATTTTCTATGGTTATTATTTATCTTTATTAATCCAAATCAAATAATTATTTATTCTTATTTACTCACAATAAATTCTGTTTGAATGTTCTATATATTTTTACCAACCATAATTTATCTTTATTTTATGGATAGATACATGTTTTAAAAGGATATTTCAAAAATTATTCTAGAAATACAAGTCTGATTCAAGGGAAGTTCTCGAATTCTTATCTATTTTCAAGGGAACTCTATAATCTGTTTTTAAAAACCATTATATTTATAAAATAATTCATTTTATTATGAAAAAACTACCTTTATTAACTTCTATTTTTATACAATGATTTTTTCAAAAGAACTTTTCTTTTTCAAACTAAATGAGAATTTATCTCAAGAATTACTTGATGATTTTATAAGTATTTTCATCTATTTCAACACTCTTTTTGATTATTATGTTCAATTGGGATTAATATTTTATGATTTCATCAACCATGTTTTATTTAATGGTTTACGATTAGTTTCAATTTTGATGTGCTATCTTGATATCATTCACCATATTACTCTGAATGGTTAGTCTTCATATTTAATGATTGGGGAAAGTTATTTACATTTTATATGTTAGTTTCAATATGAATGTATATGTTTTTATGTTTATGCATGTTTATATGAGGAATTAGTTGGACTTATTATGTGACGGTTTGGGCCCGCTATAACCGCTTGATACATCGATAGGTCTCATGAGATAAACTAGAGTCTTGGCACAAGGCCTTGACTGTATGGTTATTTATGGTCTTAGCATGTGGCCTTGACGGTATGGTTATGATGTCTGGCATTATGAATTCCCTCATTATAAAGCTAGTAATTGATAGTTCATGTGGTTATTTGAACTATATAATATCCATGATTATATATTATTATGGTATTATTTTTTGTAGGTCTTATTCTTACCATATTAAGTTCAAGTATATTTTTTAAAGGCATGTGATTTTAGTTATTCACCATGTGTAATGTTTATGTTTATGATATCTCCCATTGTATTTATTAGCTTTATTGTGCATCTGAGATCACCCCTTTCTTATGTTTTACTTTCCCAATATATAAAGAAGTTAATTATGAATGACTTTCTGGGATAATCTAGGAGTCATTGATGTTTCTAATGGAATACATGTATTGTATTTCCTTTCAAGTTGTAATGTTGAAATTATGTATGTATATAGTTTTCCAAAACTACTAAACTATTAATTCCTTCCGGATATGAAGTTCTTGTAATCAATCCAATATAATTAAATAAATAACCTGCTCAGGGAAACTGGGGTTGGGTGTTTGCAATTGGTATCAGAAGAAGTTTATAGGAAACATGGAAACTAGATTTAGAAAACGTAGATTTGGGAATGAAACACTAAGACAGTGTTTGCGAATAAACATACAAGAACATCCTAGAATTTTTGGAAGGTATAGATTATGTGGATATTTCTAGAAAATAAATCCTAGTCTGGATACTATAAGTGGCACTACTATAACCTGGGCCTTTACAGCGCTAAAAACCGGCATTAACAGCACTAGAAAAGCAGTGTTAATGCCGGCGTAGATAAAGGGGGGGTCCCCTATATCAGCGCTTCTCGGAGCGCTGATAAAGGACCCCTTTATCAACACTTCTTTTAGCGCTGATAAAGGTCTCCTATACCGGTGCTTGACGGAGCGCTGATAAAGGGTTCCTTTATCAGCGCTCCTCTAGCGATGTTAAAGGTGTCCTTTATCAGCGCTAAAAAACCGCTGATAAAGGCCCCATCGCCTGCACAAAAAAACAGTACCTGCACACCTGCACACCTGAATACCTGCACAAAGTAGCACATGCACACCTGCACACCATAGAACCTACACCCAATATTTTGACCGACAATGGTATATACATTTATTTAACATCATGAATACAAAAAAACGCATTTCTATATACATTTCAAACATTTTTTTACATGGTTACATTTACAATTATTCAACAACAGTTATAAACATTCATGTTTCATCCTTTGATATCCGTGAACTACTCTCGACAGTATTTGTTGCAGAACAAACCATCCGAACTCAAGGAAAAAAATTCACCTATATAAGAAAACAAATATTATGTTAGTAATGCAATAATGAAAGAAATTAAAACAGTAATATGAAAGAATACATTAATAAGGAAATGTGAAACTAAAATATGAAATTTTAAACTCAAAAGTTTTCATTTTCATAACAATGAAATGGAATAATGTAAAATCAATATGTTTGGTGTATGTCATTGGTGTTGTTTTCCAAAGTCTATCTCAATTTGAAACTGATATCAGACACTTTTAGTCATACCGGTCACGTCGTGTGTCAGATTGAGGTGTGGTCGATTCGTACACATCACAAATGACTCGTGGATCATTGTCCAAAAGTATCAAAACAATCTGAACGTGTTTTCTCGGTTTGGCGTATGTCATTGGTGTTGTTTTCCAAAGTGCATCTCAATGTGAAACTGATATCAGACACTTTTAGCCATACCAGTCATACCATGCATCGGATTGAGGTGCGGTTGATTCGTACATGTCACAAATGACTCGCGGATCGTTGTCCTAAAGTATCAAAACAATTCGAACGCATTTTCTCGGTTTGGAGTATGTCATTAGTGTTGTTTTCCAAAGTTTATCTCAATTGGAAACTGATATCAGACACTTTCAGCCATACCGGTCACGTCGTGCGTTGGATTGAGGTGCGGTCGATTCGTACACGTCACAAATGACTCGTGGATCGTTTTCCTAAAGTATAAAAACAATCCGAATGCATTTTCTCGGTTTGCTGTAGGTCATTGTTGTTGTTTTCCAAAGTCTATCTCAATTTGAAACTGATATCAGACACTTTTAGCCATACCGGTCATGCCGTGCATCGGATTGAGTTGCGGTCAATTCGTACATGTCACAAATGACTCGTGGATCATTGTCCTAAAGTATCAAAACAATCCGAACGTGTTTGCTCAGTTTGGCGTATGTCATTGGTGTTGTTTTCCAAAGTTTATCTCAATTTGAAACTAATATCAGAGAATTTTAGCCATACCGGTCACGACGTGTGTCGGATTGAGGTGCGGTCAATTTTTACACGTCACAAATGACTCGTGGATCGTTGTCCTAAAGTATCAAAACAATCCGAACGCATTTTCTCGGTTTGGCGTATGTCATTGGTGTTGTTTTCCAAAGTTTATCTCAATTTGAAACTGATATCAGACACTTTTATCCATACCGGTCACACCGTGCGTCAGATTGAGGTGCGGTCGATTCGTACACATCATAAATGACTCGCGAATCGTTGTCCTAAAGTATCAAAAAAACCGAACGTGTTTTCTCGGTTTGGCGTATGTCATTGGTGTTGTTTTCCAAAGTTTATCTCAAATTGAAACTGATATCAGACACTTTTAGCCATACCGGTCACACTGTGCGTCGGATTGATGTACTGTCGATTCGTACACGTCAAAAATGACTCGTGGATCATTTTCCTAAAGAATCAAAACAATCCGAACGCGTTTTCTCAGTTTGGCGTATGTCATTGGTGTTGTTTTCCAAAGTCTCTCAATTTGAAACTGATATCAGACACTTTTAGTCATAACGGTCACGTCGTGCGTCAGATTGAGGTGTGGTCGATTCGTACACATCAAAAATGACTCTTGGATCATTATACTAATGTATCAAAACAATCCGAACGCGTTTACTCGGTTTGGCGTATGTCATTGGTGTTGTTTTCCAAAGTTTATCGAAATTTGAAACTGATATCAGACACTTTTAGCCATACTGGTCACGCCGTGTGTCGGATTGAGGTGTGGTCCATTCGTACACGTCAAAAATGACTCGCGGATCTTTTTCCTAAAGTATGAAAACAATACGAATGTGTTTTCTCGGTTTGGTGTATGTCATTGGTGTTGTTTTCCAAAGTTTATCTCAATTTGAAACTGATATCAGACACTTTTTTCCATACCTATCACACCGTGCGTCGGATTGAGGTGTGGTCGATTCGTACATGTCACAAATGACTCGCAAATCGTTGTCCTAAAGTATCAACACAATCCTAAGGCATTTTCTCGGTTTGGCATATGTCATTGGTGTTGTTTTCCAAAGTTTATCTCAATTTAAAACTGATATCAGACACTTTTAGCCATACCGGTCATGTCATGCATTGGATTCAGGTGTGGTCGATTCGTACATGTCAAAAATGACTCGTGGATCGTTGTCCTAAAGTATCAAAACAATCCAAACGCGTTTGCTCGGTTTGGCGTATGTCATTGGTGTTGTTTTCCAATGTCTATCTCAATTTGAAACTGATATCAGACACTTTTAGCCATACCGATCACGCCGTGCGTCGGATTGTGGTGCGGTCGATTCGTACACGTCACAAACAACTTGTGGATCGTTGTCCTAAAGTATCAAAAAAATTCGAATGTGTTTGCTCGGTTTGGCGTATGTCATTGGTGTTGTTTTCCAAAGTTTATCTCAATCTGAAACTGATATCAGACACTTTTACCCATACTGGTCACACCGTGCGTCAGATTGAGGTGCGTTCGATTCGTACACGTCACAAATGACTCGCAGATCATTGTCCTAAAGTATCAAAACAATCCGAACGTGTTTGCTTGGTTTTCCGTATATCATTAGTGTTGTTTTCCAAAGTCTATCTCAATTTGAAAAAGATATCAGACACTTTTGACCATACCGGTCACGTCGTGTGTCGGATTGAGGTGCGGTCGATTCGTACATGTCACAAATGACTCTCATATTGTTTTCCTAAAGTATCAAAACAATCCGAATGCATTTTCTCGGTTTGGCATATGTCATTGGTGTTGTTTTCCAAAGTTTATCTCAAGTTGAAACTGATATCAGACACTTTTAGCCATACTGATCACGTCGTGCGTCGGATTGAGGTGCGGTCAATTTTTACACATTACAAATGACTCGTGGATTGTTGTCCTCAAGTATCAAAACAATCTAAACGCATTTTCTTGGTTTTCCGTGTGTCATTGGTGTTGTTTTCGAAAGTCTATCTCAATTTGAAACTGATATCAGAAACTTTTAGTCATACTGGTCACGTCGTGCGTCGGATTGAGGTGTGGTCTATTTTTACACGTCACAAATGACTCCAGGATCGTTTTACTAAAGTATCAAAACAATCCAAACGCGTTTACTCAGTTTGGCGTATGTCATTGGTGTTGTTTTCCAAAGTTTATCTCAATTTGAAACTGATATCAGACACTTTTAGCCATACCGGTCACGTCGTGTGTCGGATTGAGGTGCGGTCGATTCGTACACATCATAAATGACTCGCGGATCGTTGTACTAAAGTATCAAAACAATCAGAACGCATTTGCTCGGTTTTCCGTATGTCATTGGTGTTGTTTTCCAAAGTCTATCTCAATTTGAAACTGATATCAGACACTTTTAGCCATACCGGTCACGTCGTGCGTCGGATTGAGGTGCGGTCGATTCGTACACGTCATAAATGACTCGCAGATCGTTTTCCTAAAGTATCAAAACAAACCGAACATTTTTGCTCGGTTTGGCATATGTCATTGGTGTTGTTTTCAAAAGTTTATCTCAATTTGAAACTAATATCAAGAAATTTTGGCCATACCGGTCATGTCGTGTTTCGGATTGAGGTGTGGTCGATTTGTACACATCACAAATGACTCGCGGATCATTTTCCTAAAGTATCAAAACAATCTAACCCCGTTTGCTCGGTTTTCCGTATTTCATTGGTGTTGTTTTCCAAAGTCTATCTCAATTTGAAACTGATATCAGACACTTTTAGCCATACCGGTCATGCCGTGCGTCGGATTGAGGTGCGGTCGATTCTTACACATCACAAATGACTTGTGGATTGTTGTCCTAAAGTATCAAAACAATACTAACGCATTTTCTCGGTTTGGCGTATGTCATTGGTGTTTTTTTCCAAAGTTTATCTCAATTTGAAACTGATATCAGACACTTTTAGCCATACTGGTCACGTCGTACGTCGGATTGAGGTGTGGTCGATTTGTAGACATCACAAATGACTCGCGGATTGTTTTCCTAAAGTATCAAAACAATCCGAACGTGTTTTCTCGATTTGGCGTATGTCATTGGTGTTGTTTTCCAAAGTTTATCTCAATTTAAAACTGATATCAGACACTTTTAGCCATACCGGTCACACCGTGCGTCGGATTGAGGTGTGGTCAATTCGTACACATCACAAATGACTCGTGGATCATTGTCCTAAAGTATCAAAACAATACGAATGCGTTTACTCGGTTTGGCGTATTTCATTGGTGTTGTTTTCCAATGTTTATCTCAATTTGAAACTGATATCAGACACTTTTAGCCATACCGGTCACACCGTGCGTCGGATTGAGGTGTGGTCGATTAGTACACATCACAAATGACTCGTGGATCGTTTTCTTAAAGTATCAAAACAATACGAACGTGTTTGCTTGGTTTTCCGTATGTTATTGGTGTTGTTTTCCAAAGTTTATGTCATTTTCAAACTAAGTAGTATGAAATCACCAATCTAAGGATATGAATCATAAGAAAAGGAGATCATAGATTATCAATAAGTGTAAAGGGAGATATCAATGACCATATAAAGATAACATAAGTATTAGGAATTCACTTTCATTGTCCTATTTGTTTACATTCTTCCATCAGGTACGATGCCCATTCGTTTCTAAAGACATTTATATCCTCTTCTGAATAGAAGTTTTTGCGACAGTCATAGTAGTACTGAAAAAATATAAATACACAAAGGATTAATAATTATTTTAAATAAAGTAGTAATTATTTTCAAAAATACCTCTTCAGGGATGCTAGTTTGTCCATGAAATACAATCTCTTTCATAAATTTACAAACATAATAACCTCAGTCCTTGTCATTTGTTTGTTTCGGACACTGTATAAACATCGATAAAAATAAATAATTTGTTTTGATATGTATTTGGATAGTGAAATATAATTATATATACCCAGATACTTCTCCATTTGTAGATCTTGTGGGCATTGTCGTCCTTACGCCCTGGATTCATTCCAGCCTTTAGACGATATTCATACATCACCCTATCATAACAAAATCCTCATTAAAAGATAATATAAATTATATAACTAGATATTTTGTTCTAAAATGTTGGATCTAGTGTATTAAAAATTGAAAATCTCCATCATCTGTGGTCGGTTAGTTGGATATCCATGCAATGAATCCAGAAAATAAATCTTTGGAGTATCCAAATTGACCTCAATGAGCATCCAATGTTCCCTAAAAACACAAAAAGAAATAAGTACTGATAGAAATGAAAATATAATTGATATGATTAAAATGTAGAGTTTTACCCTTGCATCGTTCGTATTAAAAAGATCATATCAGTCGTAATTCTTCTTTGAAATGTTCTGAGCAGATTTGACATCAATTCAGCCTGAAAATTAGAATCTCTTTCTGTTCGTTGTGTAGAAACGGTGTGAGGACTAACGAGTCCAAATTTGTATTCATGGGAAAATACCTTCAATTCTTTTTCATATATACGCCTGTGAAAAATATGAGATGTATTTATCCATAATTATAAATGTATATCAGCTTCTGTAAAATCAAATCATGAAAACATACCTCATGTATACATTTATAACTGAGGCGCCTAGCCAGTCGTATGTGATGATCTCAGAAACAGCGTCTGCACTAACGAAATCTATTGTTTCCTCTCTGTACATATCGTTTTCACAAAAAAATTTATGACTCTTTCCCTCTTTCATTTTCATATCCACATGAGTTTGCAATGATATTAAATGTGGATATAGAACGGGCGGGGTGAACGCGCTCTCAGTAGATGGTTTTGATCGGTTGGTTGATCCAATGTTGGAGACGCTCTTTTGTTTTAGCTTCTCCATTTTATCCTTCTGTAATAACATTCATCAGTTTAGCCATTTTCTAATTTAATGTTAAAGGTTCTTCTTGAAAAATGAACTGGAAATGAATACCTCCGGCTCGACATGTTTTTTTTCAAGATTTGAAGGCCATGAAACGAATGTTCCAACAGCTTTTTCCACCATATGAATGTCGTCATCGTCATTTGGAATGGGTAGCTCGGCGCTTGGCTCATGAGCTACGTTAATCGAGACTTTGACATGACCGGTTGGAAGTGGTCTGGAGTGTAGCATGTCATTCTGCATATTGAACACCGTAGCCCTCGCTACAAGGCGATGGGTGGGAGTTGACAGATATAAATCACAGTCATCTTCACCCTGCAGAATATTATTACATGAAAGGTATTAGTGTCTGTGATTCACATCTCACAAAAAGAAATATTATAACATTTATTACCTCATTGAAGTTAGGTCTTTGAGGGGAATGGCTCACCTCAAAGCTGGTGAGGGGTGGATCTTCTCGTGGGGGTTGTTCTTGAGTTGTTTGTTCTCTTCGCCTCTCCTCTATAAAACTCGTTAGCATCTTTCCCTAAGTTTGGATTAGTTCTTCAAGGGTAGATACTTTATCTCTCATTACATGCAATTATTTAGTTTGTTCATCCTCTTGTTTTTTTTTCTGAAAATATGTCCAGGGTGACACCACAAAACCCACACCTCTGACACGGCCATACTTTTCTGGCTATTTCAAGGCCGTTGAAAGTATGTCTGCATCCGGTGCGGGTGTTGTTGATTACTGTGACTATGTCAAATAGAAAATATGAAAAAATAAGTAAGCATCGTTATGTAATAGTGATTTAAAGCAAAACAAGTTTATATTATGTCATACTTACACATGTTTCCCACACTTTTTGTGTGTTTTCATCTATCAGTTTCCACTCTTTATTAACACGAGCCTCCTTCCATAGCACATGGCGTGGAATGGAAGTGACTTGAGATTTTTCTTCATCAATCTGCATATAAACAGAAAAACAAGGTTACAGTGTTGTTTTATGTCACATAAAATTATTACAGTACTTTTAAAATACATACCAATTGTTTTTTAATTGAAGCGTACCCCCACCTTGATTTACGGTAGGGGTACGCTGGTTTTGCTGCCCGTTATTTATTTTCAGCACTCAGTTGTTGTTTCATAAATAAAAACCTATCAATCAACGTGATGAATACAAGCAACGTTACACAACGTGTAACCAAACACAATGTACCTGAAAATTCTGTTTCACACGATGGTTGCAAAACGCATCCCATGTTCCTTGAGATATCAAGTGTGCATAAAGAGGAGCCGGGTGCGGCTTGATTTTCCCTTCGGCATCTTTCAGATGATGTTTCGTTAAAATGTTGCGAAAGCCTCTATGAATCCTTCCTGTCAGTCTGAAAACATATTCTTTGTGCGAAACATCTACTATAAATGCACTCTGGAAGAGATGATGAAGGGTTAGTCAATATTTCAATATTTTATTTTATTTTAATAAATTAAATAGATGATATCGTAATGTTACCGTAATCTCTTCCCACATTAATGTTTTCAACCCGCTGACAACATGGTGCCATGACTCTACGTCAATCAGCACGCGTTGTCGAGTGACGATTCCAATGTAGCTACTAAACATGGATTTGTAAGGGTTTACATGCTGGCCTAGCTTATTCCATCCCACCTCATATTTGATGCCTTTTGCTCTTTCCTAAACGATTTTTTGCTAAAACTGTCAAACTACGGCGCACCTATTTTTTTTGTTTCGATGGGGTTTCATCGCCTACCATTTCCTCAGTTTCTGCATCATCATTATGTTTCTCCGAAGTGCTAGCATCGGAACTGACACCAGCTACAACAGGTTGAGAGACCTATTGTACGTTAGAAGTGGGACCAGCTGCAACAGGTTGAGAGACCTATTGTCTCTCAGCAGTGGGACCAGCTGCAACAGGTTGAGAGACGTGTTGTTTCTCGGGATTGGGTGCATCAGCAGGTGAAGAAGTCATTATCTGCAGAACTGGTTTAAAATTTAATTTAGATCACATAAAAGCGGTAGTGAACAGATAATAACATAATGTAACACAATCTATATTACAATAAAAATCAATAACCTGATTATTGAACTCCCTTTTTTTTAAAGGATGAAGGTATTTTACCCCTCTATCAACTATCCATATCCCTTCATTGGGGTCTCCTCTAACATACAAAACTTCATCTACATTGGGACCACTGTGAAATTATTGCAAAGTCCCAATGAAAGGGTCATCTTCCGTTGAATTTTCATCTGACCCTTCAGCTGTTTAGGTCGATAACAGAACAATTGACCAGTTTCGGTTAGCGGGATCTAGAACATAAAATACTTACACTACCTATGATGCCATTATAAATGGTTCTTCTTTCTTCCCCTTCCTTACTGAAATCAACTTTCACAAATCCCAAATCATCTATTTTAACAGCACTCCTGTTATCAACCCACTTTCATTGAAATATCAGAACTTGAAATTCCAAATAATCCAACTCCCATATTTGTTTGATGATGCCAAAGTATGACATATTTGCATAAATTGGATTTCTATCCTTAGCACCAGAAACATGCATCGCTTTAGCCACAAGTGTAACCCCACTATTCGGCATGGTACTGTCTTCATCATGTTCATTAGTATAAAATGTATAACCATTAACTACATAATCATTGTAAGATAATGCATACACACTTGGTCCTCCGGCTAGCCATCGAAGTCGTTTCGAAATTGAATTTGGATTTTTATCTGACTTCTTAAAAATATGATCTCGAAACCATCCTATAAACTGTTGATTATGTGTATCTGATATCCATTTTTCGGCCCTTGATGGATTCAAATGCCTAAGAATTTCTTTGTGGATTTCAACATATGGGTCAACGTTGAAAATGTTATGCAAAACATAAAGGTGGGCCTGCTCCTGATCTGTAATATTGATTGTGACAATCTTTCTTCCATAAATTCCTTCACCCTCAAGCCGCCCAGTGTGACGAGATTTCGGTAAGCCAATGCTTTCCACACCATACTAGTATTCAGTATAGAATTCAATGGCTTCCTCAACAATATATCACTCTGCAATACAACCCTCTGGCCGACTTCGATTTTTGGCATACCCTTTCAAAATCTTCATATACCGTTCAATGGGGTACATCCATCTGTAATGTACAGGACCACATAGTCGAATCTCTCTCACCAATTGGACCATCAAATGAACTATCATATCAAAAAATGAAGGTGGGAAGAACATTTCTAATTCACATAATATGACAGAAATTTCTTTTTCCATAGTTGGAAATTTTGTCGGGTCTATAACTTTGCTGCATAGAGCTTTGAAGAAGAAACACAGTTTCGTTAATGTATGGCGGACATTCTTGGGAAAAATGAAATTTAAAGCAATTGGAATGAGATTTTTCATCAAAACATGATAGTCATGTGATTTCAGACCTTTTAACTTCAAGTCGCTCATTGACACAAGGTTACTGATATTTGACGAATACCCCTCTCGAACCTTTACGTCATTCAAGAAGTTGCAAAACTGATATCTCTCCTGCCTGGAAAGAGTGTAAGCAGCAGGAGGAAGAAATGTTCGTTTTTCACCCTTCACTGGTGCCAACTCTTCTGGTATTCCCATCTCAACCATGTCCAACCTAGCCTTAATTCCATTTTTTTTTGCCAGATGTATTTAGCAACGTGCCGATAACACTGTCAAATACATTTTTTTCTACATGCATAACATCAATAAAATGTATTACATACAGACAATTCCAGTATTGTAATTCAAAAAAAAATTGATCTCTTTTTCCAACCGGTTTTCTTAAGGTTTTTCTAAGCCGGTTTACCAAAAGTAGTGTCCACATTTTTAACTTTCTCAAACAATTGATCGCCTATTAGTGGAGACGGTGTTGTACGTTCTTCTGAAGTTCCATCGAATGATGTCTTCCAAGAATGGTACTTATGTCGTCGCGGTAGAAATTTGCAATGTTCTAGAAACACGGTTTTCGATGAATGTTTCAACCTAATTGATTGTGTACCTTCTTCGCAAACGGGACAGCCTTGAGTTCCTTTAATGCTATATCCTAACAAATTTCCATAAGCAGGGAAGTCATTTATCCTCCCATACAACATGACTCTCAAAGTGAAATCTTCCTTTTTGTAATCATCATACAATGTAACACCTGAATCCCACAATAATTTCAAATATTCGATCAATGGAAATAAATAAACATCAATATCATTACCCAGTTGGTTTGGTCTTGATATAAGCATAGATAACATGATGTATTTTCGTTTCATGCATAACCACGATGGTAAGTTATAATTTATCAACATAACCAACCATGTACTATGACAGTTGCTTTGAAAACCAAAAGGATTCACTCCATCTGTGGATAACGCTAGACGAAGGTTTCTTGACTCGTTTCCAAATTCAGGATACCCATGATCGATTCTCTTCCACTGAGGAGATTCTGTCGGGTGACGTAGTATCCCATCTTTAATTCTTGTATCTCCATGCCATGTTAATTTTTCTGCAGTCTCCTCACTTCCATATAGGCGTCTAAACCTTGGAATGATTGGAAAGTACCATACAACGTTAGTAGGACTAGATTCATCTTTCTTTTATCGAGAAGCACCACACTTTGGGCATTCTTTAAGTGATTTGTGGTCCTTGCAAAACAGTATAAAGTCATTCGGTCAGGTGTGTATTCTTTCATGAGATCATACCCATAGAGCATAGCATTCGTTTGGCATCGTATGTTTGGCTCGGGAGCTCATTGTCTTCTGGGAGCATGTCATTAAAGAGGGCAAGTAGTTTCGTAAAATTGTCGTCACTCCACCCGTTATCTGCTTTCAAATTATACAGCTTCAGTACGGCTGATAATGCTGTATATTTAGTGCAACCAGCATACAATGGCATCTTTGCACAACTTTTTAACTTCTCAAACAATTTTGGGAAATCACGAAGTTCATCTTCGAAGGTCCTTGTCATTTTCTCAATATGATCTTCATCATCATTCACATCTGTAATCACATCCTCCATATGGTCATCTTCATTGTTCATGTTTGTAATCATATCAGATGATCCATAAAACGCAGTGTCACCCCAGTCACTACTTACATTCGTTGCTTCCCCGTGTTTATTCCAACATGTATAACTTTGATCTATTCCATGACAGATCAATTGTACTTCCAACTCATCTGGACTAATTTGTTTTGAATAACAACAGCGTAAACACGGAAAAAGGATTTGAGAAGAGTCACATGCATGATCTTTTGCAAACTTGATAAATTCTTTCACGCCTTCTTCATAATTTTTTTTCAACCGATTGTCATTCATCCATTCTTTATTTATATTCATCCTATTTGAAATCCATAGGATGATTATATAGGTTAGAGGAGAAATGACTTCTCGAACCTTTTCCAGATAACCTAGAACTCCTTCCAAGGAAATAATGTGACCATGAAACAATACTTCTTAAACAAAATATGGGGAATTTATAATATTGTAATAAAGAAAAATCTCTCTAAAAACACCCAAAACAACCTCCAGATTATCGGAGTACTCCTCCTATATATTTTAATACACCAAGAATTATTCTAAAAAAACGAAAATGGAGGTGTCTAGAAAGATATTAAAGATCTAGTTCATCATTTCCATGAAATATATAGAGCATTGGTGATCCCAAATGGAATTCATAAATAATTTAAATTTCCATATCGACTTTAAAAATATATCTTTTGAGCATCCTCTTCCCAAACCCTTAACTGTTGGTACCCTAATCTCTAGAAAATTTTCAAAAACCAATAGAACCTTATAAGATGGTCAAACAAATCATCAATTATAGGGAATATGTAATTATTCATTACTGTCACCTGGCTATGACTACGGTAGACTGTTAAAATTAATAGGCTATGATATGACTTCATTGAAAACAGAATTGGAAAATCTCATGGTGACATGATCGTATAGATAGAACCATTTCCCTAAAGATCTTCTAGCTGATCTTTTAGCTGCTCTAAATCGGCCAGAGCCTTATGATGTGATGGAATGGAAAATGGGATCTTCCTGTGAAGCAAATAGATAGAAAACGCAAACACTCATTGGAGAGGTTATCCCATGAAGTCCTCTAGAAATGATTTTGTGTAATTTTCCATGACCACTGAAATTTCACATGAAGAACACTTCTCAACAACCCCAATGAAAACCTTGGAAAAATGACATTATATGAACCATAACATAGAAGCAACTTATCATACCCTCCATGGTTATAGATCACAATCTCCATAAAAGACATGGAATCTTCTGTTAAGAGTAAGTAACTGAACCCGATCAAGGGTTGTGTGACCACACCCCACCACGAGTAGTATCCCTTTAGTTATGTGATTCTTTATCCATTTTTGTTTATATGATCATTTGTATATGTATGAGTAGTATCTCTATCATAAATTGTATTTGTAGTGTTAATGTGTCAAATTTTGGGATATAATGTGATTTATTTTAATTGATCCGCTTGTTTGGATTTATTAATATGTCTATTAATTTATCAATGCAACCCAAGTGGGGGATGTTAAATCTAAATTATGTGTCTTTAATAAGATACAATTAATATGACGTATTAATTAAATACATCAATTCATTGATTTCTGGGTTACTCTGCATTCATGGTTTAATGCATTGATATTTCGTATACCACGTATTAGTGAATATTAAACATTGAATTTTATTTGAATGATACATGATGGATTAAATCATATAATATTTAGTTAATGAAAGGTCATTATGTCCTCATTTACAAAATCCTATTTAAACCGTTGCTCTGTCAAGTGGTTTTTGTGTGTGTGACATAATTATGAACAACTTGGTAGAAAGAGATAAGTATGTCTTCATTTGTCTTTTGAAGTAAAGAAATGTCATTATTCAACATAAATAATAGACACATAAAAGATTCATGTTATTGTGTGTACAATTATCATTTTTTGACATATTATAATCTTATATCTTGAATCATTGATTAATTAGGGCTAATCCATAATTGCTATTTTCTAACATAAATAAGATCATTTAATATTATTTTATATTTTTATAAATTAGTATTTAAATGAAAGAATTAATTTATAAAATTAAATTTAAAATCAAGATTTTAAATTAGTTTTTAAATGAATGAATTAATTTATAGAGATACTAATCATACATATACAAATGATCATACAATTTATGATAGAGATACTACTCATGAATCTTTTTTTGGAGTGTGTTGTTCTGATCGTGAAGGGTGGAAATTGTGAGAGTGTCGTTTGTTTATGGTTAACGCGATTAAAGGGACCAAAGGTACTAGTTCATGAAGGAAGAGGATCATGAAGGTGCTTATGAGCGGTGTTTGTAAATGCATAGAGGCCAGTCTGTGATGGGTGAGATGGCAAGGGTGTGGTTCACACCGGGATTGCAAAGTAGTGGTTTTCTATGGAAGTGATCATGTAGGGGCAGGTTTGTGCTGGGTTTTTGGTTTGGGCAGTGGAGCTTGTTCGTGTAGGGTCTGGTTTGTGTAGGGTTTGGTTCGTGCTGGGTCTTGGTTCTCATAGTGTAGTTTGTTTGCGTTGGGGAAGGTTTGCAATGGGTTTCGGTTCGCACAATGGATCTTTGTTTGCGAGTGGGGAGTTATGCGGGTGTAGGGGTCTCGGTTCATTCAAGGGAGTTTACTCTGGTTTTCACAGTAAAGTGTTGGTCACATTGAGGAGTTTCGTATGCGAAAGGGGTGGGCTTGTTAAGGGTTTTTCTCATGAAGGATTCGAATGCACAGGGTGGTTTTTGCAGAGGAGATCAGCATTATGTTGGATCGCGAAGGGGTTGTCTCGTGCAAGTACCGGATCATGAAGGATTTGTTCGCGAAGGATTTGTATGCATTGGAAATGCTCAAGTAGGGTGAGGCTCACAAAGAATTGGGTCCACAAAAGACGTGGTTTGGGAAGGGATGGCTTGCAATGGGTCTGGTTCACGAAAGATTCCTCTTGTGCTGAGTGTGTCCGCAGCGGGGTGTGAGCTTTATGGGTTTGATCATGGAGGGTGGACTCGTGGTGGGGTGTGGTCACACAACCCTTGATTGAGATGGTGGTTGTCAGTGACTGGTGATTCCCTCTCACATCAATACCTTGGGAGCACCTATAAATAGGTTGGTATACTTAGAACAATAAGAATAAATCTGATATATTTCCTCAAACCCATCTCAAAATTAATAGCCATAAGATAATCGTTTGTGGGGAGATAAAGAGATTCATGCACCAAATGAAAACACCAAAACATAAGAATAACTAAATAAATCTAATGAAGTAGTGGGAGATCATAAAAACAACCCATAGTTAGGATCCAAACATAACCACAATCCCAAACCACCCATGGAAACTGAAGATTCAACATGAAGAATAGTTGTCCAAACACTTACCCATTACAAACATAATTAATTCATGAAAAATCAATTTGAATCACCTTAAGAAGGAGGACTCGGTGGCGGAGGAGAAGGAGGTGTCGACAGCGGAGGCACCGAAGGCAGCGCGGATGCAGCATGGAGGCAGGGCGGAGGCAGGGCGGAGGCAGCGGAGGCAGCGGAGGAGGAGGAGGAGGAGGAGGAGGAGGAGGAGGAGGAGGAGGCCGCTGTGGAGGAGGAGGCCGCGGAGTAGGCAGAGGAGGAGGAGGCGCCGGTGGAGGAGGAGGAGAAGGATGAGGCCGCGGACTAGGAGGAGGATGAGGAACTACTGGTGGAGGAGGAGGAGGAGGACGAGGCCGCGGTGGAGGAGGAGGAGGAGGGGGAGGAGGCGGCCGGAGGAGGAGGAGGAGGCGGCCGGAGGAGGAGGAGAAGAAGGAGGAGAAGGAGGAAGCGGCGGTCGCGGTGGAGGAGGAGGAGGTGGCGGCAGTGGCGGCCGCGGTGGAGGAGGAGGAGGTGACGGCAACGGCGGCAGCGGTGCAGAGGAGGACTTCCGCGAGATCTTGACCGGGTGCAAGGAGGAGGAAGAGGACCCGCGGGTTTTTAACAAATCCGCGTAAGCCTTTATCAACGCTAGTAAAAAGTGCTGATAAAGGGTGTATTTATTAGCGCTAAAATGAAAATCACTGATAAATACAACCTTTATCAGCGCTTTTTTAGTGCTGATAAATAATCCCTTTATCAGTGCTAAAAAAAGTGCTGATAATGGGTACACCTTTATCATTGCTTGTTTTAGCACTGATAAAGTCGACCTTTATCAGCACTTTTGTTAGCGCTGATAAAGGCCCGGCCCTTTATCAGCGCTTTACTGTTAGCATTGATAAAGGCAGGCGCATGCCTTGCCCAGTTTTGTGGTAGTGTGGACATTGTTTTGGCACTGATGTACCTTAGAGTAACAACTCTGATAAAGAATTTCGAGCTTGACTCGAAGTATCTTGGTACACGATAATGGGCCTTACTACACACCTAGTTTGACACTCTTGAGGAATATTATTAGGATAATTCATATTTTTTTTAAAAACCATTATAAAGGAATTAAATGTAAATTTTCCCTCAAATAAACAATGTTTATGATTCTAATATTAGCTATGAATAGGATTTTAATTTATGCTAAGTATTTTTCTAAGTTGATATTATACATTAAGATTCATTACATAATCTAGTTTATTATATTATTTAGAAATGAAAACTAGTGGAAGGAATGGAAACCACATGAATGTGCTTATACCATGTAGGGATTTCCCTCTGAAGTAAGATAATGATGTTGGATCTGGTGCTGCGACCGATGCTGAGCAAATATTAACTATACTGTGATAATTGACTAAGTGTATGAACAATAACCTTACTTGTATGGAGAATATGGATCTACAATGTGGAGGATCTATGTTAGACTGATTTATGTGATATCAGCCTCCATCATTCAATGTTATTTCAAACCCATTCATAGAGGAGTATTGGATAAGTTCTTTAGAGAAGTTATTTCTTGCTTTGGGAAGTAACAAAAGAGAGAAGGTTGTCATGGAAGTTTATAATTTATCAGGAGATGAGGATCAATAGTGGTAATTAATTCAAAACAAATAGGTGGAATAAGAAATAGATAAAATGGAATGGAGGGATTTCAAGGAAATATTCTTAGAAAAATACTTCCCTCATGAACAATGAGCATATATTAAGACATTTTCGGAATTTGAGGAAAAAAACAGATGATAATCTTGCAAATTATAAATCTAACTTCCCAAGGTTAGCAAGACATTTTATAGGCTACATAAGTAATACAAGGAAAAATATTGATTGATGATTTTATGGTTTAAAACCATTCCTATGAAGGGAACTACTCTCCCAAATTTTCTTATCATATGAAGATATAGTCTCATGTGCTATCAAGATAGAAAAAAATTCTGGAATTATTTCGACATTAAAGGATTGAAAGAGAAGAAGAGGGATGCTGAAAACTATTAAAAATGAAATAAAAAATGGGGAATAAGGGAAGAGTTGACTTTCTACCCTATGATAATTTTGGGAAGAACCACCCCAACACTTTCTTGAAGAGTATGTGTGTTTGTTTCAAGCGTGGAGAAAAAGTTCACCACTCTGATGATTGAAAGGGGAGAAATAAGATACAAATTTTTGATATTACAATTACAAAGATATGGGAAATTATTAAAATTATTGTTCTAATCATCGAGGCAATTTTCCTGAAATAAGGGCAAGGGAGAAAGGCCAAGCTTATACTATCACAACTGCTGAGGTTGAGGTTCCCAATTATGTGGTGGCGGGTACTTTAATCATTTCATAAAACTTATCCAATGCTTTATTTGATTCTGGATCATCGCATTCTTTTTTAACTTCCCAATTTTCCAAGAAAATTAGATATTTACACTTTGATTTAATAAAGGAGTTATCAGTAAAAACTCATAAGGGATGTATCACTTCAACAAAGATGTGTCAGGTGGCCCCTATTATGGCATATGAACGTGTTTTATCTGCTGGTTTTATCATCATACCCATGATTTAATTTTATATAATATTTTTTAGGTATTGTATTTCAAATTATGATGTAAAAATATATTGAAAGAAGAAGAATGTTATAATTTTTTAGAACGATGTGGAATCCCTTATATTTAGGGAAAAAACATCACCATCTAATTCTCATCTAGATACCCCTTTAGTAGCTCTACTAAATTCAATTCTTGGGGAGGAAGAGAAAACAATACCTATGGGTGTGTAATGAAATCTTCAAATTGAGTATATACCTATTGTGCAAGAATACGTTGACGTATTTCTAGATTATTTACATAGACATCCTCCAGAGTGGGATATTGAGTTTTCTATTGTTTTAATTTCTAGTTCAAGACCTATATCAAAGTCTCCTTACAGAATGGACACTATGGAATTAGTAGAACTGAATAAAAAAACTAGAGTAATTGAGTGATAAAAGATTTATTCTCCCCCTAGTGTTTCTCTATGGGGAGCCCCTATTCTTTTCATTAAAAATAATAATGGATATATAAGGTTTTTCATTGACTACAGGGAAATCAATGCTATAAAAATAGAGAACAAGTATCCCCTAGCTCTCATTGATGATTTCTTTGATCAAATTCACGGAGACCAATATTTTTTGAAGATTGAACTTCGATCCGGATATCATCAGTTGCATGTGAAGAAGAAATATATTCCAAAGACAACATTTTTAAATAGGTATGGGAATTAAGGGTTTATATTAATTCCTTTTAGACTGACTAATGAACCCTATGTCTTCATGGGTCTAATGAATAGGGTTTTCAAGGAATAACTTTATTAATTTTTTGTGGTATTTATTGATGATATCTTGGTATACTCAAAAATCTACAAAGTTTAGGAAAATAACTTGTGCATTATTCTGAAGACTCTTAGAAGAAATAAATTATATGGAAATTTTAGAAAGTGTGATTTTTGGCTTCAATCAGTTTCTTTTCTTGGCCATATTGTCTCTAAGGATGAAATATTCATTGATCCTATGAATACATAGGCTGTTTGAGAAGGTCCTACACCAAAAAACATAACCAAGGTACATAGTTTTTTTGGATTTGTAGTTTATTATCGGTGTTTCATTCAAAACATCACCTGATTATCCAACACATTAACTAATATTACTCATAAAAAGGATAAGTTCTTATGGAAAAAATAATGTGAGGAATGTTTCTAAGAATTAAATAATAGATTAGTGAATTCTTTGATCCTAACTCTGTCATCGGGGAATAATGAGTTTGTGATATATATAGTGATGCATTAAATAAAGGACATGGTTTTATCCTTATAAAAAATGATAGAGTTATTGCATATTTATCAAGATATTTAAAAATTAATTAACAAAACTATCCTACTCATGATCTTGATTTAGCTGTTGCACTCTTTTCTCTATAAATATAGAGATACTATCTCTATGGTTAAAGATTTGAGATATATACATATCATAAGATTCTGAAATATATATTCTCATAGAAATAACTTGACATGAGGAAAAAAAGATGGCTCTAACTACTAAAGTATTGTTATTGTTCCATACACTACCACCCAAGAAAGACAAATAAGGTAGCTAATGCATTGAGCATGAAGAATCATAGATTTTTAAACAAAATTAGGATTGAAAGGGATCCTATATTCATGGATATAGTTAGTATTTACATGGTAATTATCAAAGAAGGTAAAACATAGTTACTTTTTCAATTGTTTTCCCAACCATATTTATTGAAAATAATTAAAAGTTTTCATCCGGATGATGATAATCTTTAAAAGAAAATTAATTCTGTGAATGATGGGTAGTTTCAAGACTTCATATACGAATATAGAACTCTAAAATTTGGTAGAAGTATTTGTGTTCCATCTATAATTGATCTAAAAATAGAGTTATTAGATGATTCCCATAGATAAAATTTCTCTATACACCTTGATAGCACTAAAAATGTACAGATATTTGAAGGAACATTTTCTGGTGGGACAACATCAAGTGGGAAATTGATGATTACGTATTAAGATTTTTAGTGTGTCGAAAAGTGACGGTCAAACAAAAACTTACTAGTGGATTCATGCAACCTATACCAATTCCTACATGGAAATGGGATGACATCACCATGGATTTTTTCACTAGATTTCCCAAAACTCTGAGAAATAATAATGTAATACTGGTAATTATGGATCAACTTATGAAATCCACACATTTCCTCACGATAAGGGAGGATTTCCAAATAGAGTTCCTTGCATGACTCTATATCAATTAAGTTATAAGACTTCATAGAGAACCTCTCTCAATATTGTCTAATCATGATCCACAATTTACATCAAAATTATAGAAAAGTCTTTAGAAATAATTAGTTACTGAGCTTCTATTGAGTATAACTTATCACCCTCAAACTAACAGGAAATATGAAATGGTGATCTAAACTTTAGAAGACATTTTTTGGTTATGATCACTTTATTTTCATGTTATGTGGGATCATTATTTTCCTTTGGTGGAATTCTCCTATAATAATAGTTTCCATTCTACCATTCAAATGGAACCATATGATGCATTGTATAGAAAGAGATTTCGTACACCAACATGTTGGGATCAAGTCGATGAAAGGAAGCTTGTGGGTCCAGATCTTGTGGAAGAAACAACAATTAAGGTAAACACTATCCAAACCCATATCAAAACATGTCAAATATGGGAAAATAGCCATGCTGATAATATAATGAAGGATTTAGAATTTCAAGTGGGAGATCATGTTTTCATAAAATTATCTCCATGGAATGATGTTATAATATTTGGGAAGAAAGGGAAATAGAGCCACAGGTATATTTTACCTTTTGAAATTATGGAGAGAATTAGAGCTTTGGATTATCATTTGGCAATGTCACCTAGCCTCTCCAAAGTACACAATGTGTTCCATGTCTCATTTTTGAGAAAGTACATGATAAATACAATTTATGTACTTATATATTTAGATTCTTGACATTATGGAATATGAGTTGAGGAATATTATGACACGAGTCATAAAGGTTCTTTGGAAAAATCATAAAATTAAAGATTCAACATGGGAACCTTAGAAGCTTGTGGTAGAGAACTACACAAACCTTTTTATGAGGTTCTGGATTTTGAGGATGAAGTTTTGGGGGGAGGAGAATATAACACTCCAAGGATTTATAAAAAAAATTAATATTGAATTCATGAAACACTGAGTCTCTAAAAAACACCACTTTTTTTATAACCTATCTAGTAAACATAATTTATCCACCTCTGCGATTTGAATTTTGAAAAAAAATGACATACACAGTTGTGTTTAGTAAGATATTTAGAGTATGATAAAATCAAATTACATATTTAGTGAATAGTAACTTGACCCTTATGAATAATAATGTACCCTTATGAATATTAATATGATCCTTATGAATAGTAACCTCTCTAATGTAAGTATAAATAAAATTTAGCCACTTTATAAATGAAATATAATATGTTAAAATTTAATAAATATGTGTTGGTATTTTTGTGAGTAATTAATATTTAATTACAATTTTAAATTAATAAATTAATAAATTTAATCTTTATAAAATTTATTCCTAAATAAATATTTTTTTTCCTATGATTTTAAGATAATTTTGTGAGACATCAGTTAATTTTTCAAAGTATTATAAAATCAGTTTTAAATTTCAAATCTGTATTTTTCAAGTAAATAAGGATTTTATTTAAAAATTAAATTTCTATTATTTAGAAAATCATTTTGATAAAATGTAGTTAATTTTTAAATTCTACACATTTAAAATAGTTAGGGTGAATTTTAGGGATTTTTTTGAAATACTTGAATTTTTAGTGAATAGTGAAATTCGATAATTTACAAATTATGCTAAATAAATGAATTTATGCATCATGCTTGAGTCATGAATAATGTAAATGGTCATTGGTTTGAAACCATATGCACTTATTACTATTTTTAGTCACAATTAACAAGACTATTCGTAGTCTTGATCCAAAATAATAAAATAATGATTAAAATAGTGGGAAATAACTCTTCTCCTCCACTATAAAAGCCACCCATCACTCCCTTTTCTTATAACTCCTTTAAGCCTTGGATATCCTCAATTTTCTTCCCAAATACTCTTCACAGTCACTCACCATGTCTATGGTCCCTTGGAATTTTCAAAATACCAAAACTATTTCCCTTAAAGAGGTTCTCAAGGAGGTGTGTTGAAGAGGTTAATCCACATCTTCTTTCTTTCAACTTCATTTCGAGTTTATTTCTTTTGTTATCCTCTACTCACCTCCTCTTTCCAAATGATATTTTCAAACCTAGTATTATCTATATACTATAATTATATCATGTTAATATCATAACTGTTATCAATATTCTTACTCTCTCTCTCTCTCTTTTATTTTATAAATGAAATCATCATCCGTGAGGAGCCAATTTACAACCTTCATGGACGATGAAGCCTAGTTATTAATTTTATCCCTAATTTCATGTCATGAAACCATTTTTATGGTGAAATAAAATATAATATATGTATTATAACCTATTTAAAGTTATTTAACCATTATATATATACAATATTAATGCATACAACAAAACTAGTTCACAATATTCAAAATACCGCCAAAATAAACTAAATTATTGTCATTAATGTTTTACATAATAAATAATACTAATACCATATAAAGAAACTAATTATATGAAAATTTAAAATTATTAATGTAAATTATTATAATATAAATCCAATTGTTGATAATTATATCCATTCCACATGAACTCCATTAATTATAAACAAGCAAACTGATTATGAAGATCATGGAAACGAAAACTCTAGAACGACAGAATTTATTCATATAACTTATAAATAAGTCCCTAAATGAACTTAATAAAATTATTAAAGACTGAATAAATTTTTAATAGGTTCTGAATTAAGTTATTAATAAATCTAATTTTATATTCCAGGACATTATATTCAAGAGCGAAACATATTCAGACATAAGGTAAGTGTTTTCTACCCGAACATCCATTTTATTTTTAGTTACTATTTATCTTTATTAATACCAATTAAATTATTATTTATTCTTATTTACTAATAATAAAATATTTTTTAATGTTCTATATATGTGTACCAACAATAACCCTTCTTTATTTTATGGAGAGATGCGTGTTTTGAAAGGATCTTTCAAAAATTATTCCCAAGATACAAGCCAGATTCAATGGAAGTTCTCGAATTCTTTCCTATTATCAAGGGAACTCTATAATGTGTTTCTAGAAACCATTATTTTTCTAAAATCACTAATTTTATTATAAAAAAATACCGTAATTCACCTCGGGTTTTATAAAAAAATTCCAAAATAACTATTCTTTTCAAAGTATAAGAGTATTTATCTCAAGAATTACTCGATGATTTTATATGAGTATTTTCATCAATTTCAACACTCTTTTTTATTATTATGTTCAATTGGGAATAATATTTTATGATATCATTTACCATATTATAATTAATGGACTGTGATTAGTTTGACTGTGGATGTGCTATCTTGATAACATTCACCTTATTACTCTGAATGGTTGGTTTTCATATTTAATGATTGGGGAAAGTTATTTACATTTCATATGTAAGTTTAAATATGAATGTATATGTTTTTATGTTTATTACCATTAATATAAGGAATGTATTGGACTTATTACATGATTTTTGGGGCTCTCTATATCCCCTATATGCATTGGTAGGTCCCATTATACAAACTAGTCTCTTGGAACAAGTCCTTGACAGTATGGTAATTTATAGTCTTGGAATGAGGCCTTGAAGGTATGGTTATGATGTCTGGTATTATTCATTCCCTCATTATGAATCTATTAATTGATAGTTCATGTGGTTATTTGACTCGTCAAATATCCATGATTATTTTTTATTGTGTCATTATTTTTTTCATCTCTTATTCCTACCATATTGTATTCAGGTATATATTTTTAATGGAATGTGTTTTTAGTTATTCACCTTGCCTAATGTTTATGTTTATGATATCATCCACTATATTTAGAACCATTAATAAGCATCTGAGATCATCCCATTCTTATGTTTTATTTTCCCAGGATATTAAGAAGTAAATTATGAATGACTCTCTAGGATAATCTATGAGTCATGGATGTTTTTAATGGAATATATATATTATATTTACTTTCAAGTTGTAATGTTGAACTTGTGTAGGTATCTGGTTTTCCAGAACTACTAAACTATTCATTCCTTGAGGATACAAGTTTTGGGTCATCATTCCAATGTAAATAAATAAGGAACCTACTTCAGGCAACTGGTGTTGGGTATTTATAAATACCATATTAGTCTATCTCATGAGATATAAATCTTTACCCAATGAATTAGAGGGGGATATAGGTCCCACCCATCTCATAATAAAATAATAAATTCATGTTCCACAAGATCATTAAAAAACATATCATAACCCATGAAATGAAATTTATATCATAAATTTTTAATCATGTCATAACCTATGTAAAAATATAGGTTTCATAGTCATTTCATCATAAACATAACTTGTGAAAAGAAGCGGGTTTCAAAAGAATATAACTCATGGAAGAGAAACATGCCCCATAATCATCATTCCATTAAAACATAAACCATTAAAGAATCAATATTAATGGAACCTTTGGATCATTTAATATAAGGACATGATTAACATCAACAGATGTCATCTTAGATGTAAAATAACTCAGAAAATATTTTTGAAAAATTTTCTAAAGGATATATCAATTTTTCTTTGAAAAAATGATCTTTTAAACATAAAAACCTTTTGAAAGACATTTTCTTTGAAATAAATAAAGCTTTTAAAAAAAATTGAAACCTTTTTCTTTGAAAACTTATAAAGAGATCTTGAAAATGTTTTGAAAACCATTTTACTTGAAAACTTATAAAAGAAGCATAAAAACATTTAAAAACAATTTCTCTTGAAATATTATAAAAGAAGCTATAAAACAATTTGTAAACAATTATCCTTTAAATCTTATAAATGAAATCATTGAAAAAAAATTAAAACCATTTTAATTTAAAAAACATATAAAACATTGTTAATTTATTTTAAAAACACTTTCCTTGAAAATATTTTGAAAACATATAAATAAATCATGAAAATATTTTGAAAACCATTTCCTTATAATTTATTTTTAAAAAAATATTAAAATTTAAACTTTTAAACATGTAAAGGAATCTTTACAGAAATGGTGGTTGCTAAATTTGTATATGTCATACGAGGTAATAAGAACATTCCTTTTTCCTGGTAAAAGGTTAGAAAAATTCCTTGTTTGGAAAGAGATAAGAATATTCCTTCTAAAACATTAGTTAAAAACAAAAGTGATAAATTTTATTTTAAATATAGTAGTAGAATATTAGAATATTCTTGGAAACCCTTTTTAGAAAACATGGTTTTGAAGGAACACAAATTTCCGACCAAAGAGAGGGTAAAGTCTAGCTTTCATAGAAACACTTTTTTAATTATCTTATGTGATAAATAGTAGAATAATTGTAACAATACATTAATATATCATGAATAAATATAGGATAATAAAATCCATGCAGTTTCTTGATATATTTATTATAATATTTCAACAAAATAATCATAATCATAAACAATCTCGAAAAGCGATGAGATTGTTTCAATAATATATTATCACATAGTAACATTGAAAAATACTCCCCATGTAATAAAGTGAAATTATATAAAGCTTAAAATATAATTAAATGAAGGATATTCATGATATAAATTTCAATGGCAGTATGAACACCTCATATAAAAATATAGGTGCATAACATGGAATGTGTCTCATATTTGGTAAATTGAGACAAAACTATCTTACCAATTTGGTAAATTTTGAAACATAAACCCCCTAAAATGAATATAATAAAATGGTTATATAATTACCCATAAATTTAAGAATAATAATAATATAATACATTAATGTGTAGTATATACACCATGCAAAATGAAAGAGTGGGGCACATGGTATGTATCTCAAGAAAATAAAAAGTGAGATGAAATCCCCTAAACATGTGTCTTGAATCTCTTTGTACTCATACAAGCTTCATGTATAATAAATTAAATTTTATTATAAATATTTTAAAGAATAAAATTCTTATATCTAAAAACATATATAGTTTTATTATGATCTTATATTACCCTCTTGTTAATAATCATATGTTAAGGTTTCACTTGGGTAATATCTGCTTTGTTTTTCGCATGTGTCTTAATTTGTTATATCTTTGATCCTTATACACCAATCATGATTTATAGAATATAAAAAAATATTTAAATATAATTTAGATTCTTTAAATTTTTATTATAATAATCCATATAAAATATGATTATGAAACTTAATATACCGTTCATGGAGATGGTAAGTCGTACGTATGTAAGAACATTATTTTCATTTAATTATCATGTTGAAAGAAAGAAAGGAAAAGACATGTATGTATATATATTTATATATATAATTATTATACTAGATTTATTATATCATATAAGTTCATTAAACCCATCCTTAATACATTCCATGTTGTGTGTGAATGAATCTCATCTCATTGAGGGGGCGACGGTCCACACTTCCACAAATGAAATTATCGTATTTACACTAAATGGAATGTTAAAAAGATATGTGTTGTAAAATAAATAAATAATATTAAATACATAATAAATATAATATATTACATATATAAATATATTTTCCATCGTAATTTCCCCAATGATGGTTGGTAAATGAAAAATTAACGATCATCGTTTTGTGAGGCGGTAGTTTGCAGTACATGTAACCAGTATGTTTGTTACCGATTAGATGGAGGTGTGTATAAGTGTAGGTATAAAACTTAACATTAAAAAATTCTAGAATATTAACTATACTATTTTTTTATAAAATCATGGAATAAATATATTGAATGGGTGGAGAAAGAAAATAAAAGAAATAAGTTTGAGTAAAGATGTTACCTCTTAATCAGGTAACTCCTTTTGGTTTATAGAAAGAGGCTTCATTGGGTTGTTTTCTATTCAATAGGATGATTCTAGGTGTAATTTGGGTATATTGGGAACTTTAATGGGTAGATATGGTCCTAAAACAAGTGGTCTGAGATGTGTGAATATGATGGGGAAGTGGTGTCCTTTTATAGAAGGCAAAGGACCACTTGGAATTTTTGAAAACAAGTTAGGTATACCCATGTTTTTACATAAACAAAAGTCATTAACAACCCCAAAAAATAATTAATGGAAGGTTCATGGCCGAATAATTACCATAAAATGGGTTTTGGAGAAGTTTCTAAGTCATTTTGAATCTTAAATCTTAGATTTAGTGCTTTATTAACATAATTTTTCTATTAAAAGTTGTAATTGATTTTAATCACTTTCACTAATTTTTTTAGTCAAAAACAAATTTGAACTAATTAAAAATTAAAAATTATGATGATTCCAATTATTGATTCCATTTTTATAAATTATAAAAACATAAGTGGCCTAAATTAATTTAAATTAATCCCACAAACAGGACAACACTGCGGGTTTTTAAAGTAAAAACGTCCAAACTTTTGCTAAGTTTTTATACCCAATTTCAAATTTAAATTTATCTAAATGAAATAAATTGAAATAATTTAAAACAATATTATAAAATTAATATTTTAAACTAATTTAATATATAATTTGTCCTTAAAAATAAATTAGATAAAAAAATTTGAATTAAAATCTTGTATTTTTCAATATTTAACCAAAAATGAAGTTTCTCAGAAAAAATGAAAAAATCTCCCTAATCTAATTTCAACATTATAAATTCAAAAAAAAGTTTATTTTAGAAAATTAAGTTTCTAAATGTGTATAATATTAATTTTATTATTTTTCTCAAAAGCACATTAAATGAAGTTAATTTGAGAAAATGGTATTTTTAAATATATAAGGACCTTACCAAAAAAATATATTTCATTATCAATATGTTTTATTTATATAAAAAAATTATAAAAAATATTTTAAAAGAATTTGTTAGTATTCATATAACCATGTTTAACTATAAGGTTATAATTATATCATTTAAAAAATTATAACAGTGAAATGATGTTTCATAGAATCATTGGTTTTGCGTGTAATGTATTCCAAGTCGATGATGCATGAAGAGAAATCCAATTAAGTTCGGTGAGAAATGAATTTTTGAATTAGTGATAAAACACTATTTTCAGTTTTTTTAAATGAAAAATAACATATGATTAAATTAATTTGAAGAAAAAAACATTCACAAAATCTTGGAGTGTTATAGACTTTATCCCTTTCCATCAATCGTCATTGCACCTAAGTTTGTAGACCTTATCATTAGTGCATTTTTATAAAGGCTCTTGGCATGATTTTTTGCCATGTATGTGTATCACCATTGGACTTTTTTATGTTGATCACATGAGGTGCGCGTTTGTATCCTCATTGAACTTATTTTTTCGGTTTCTTATGTGTGGTTTTGATATGGTTATCAATATTTCTTGATATAATGTGATGTTTAATCTATCATCCTATATCTATATATTTTATGTTTTTTTTCCTCTTTATTCATCATTTGAGCCATATAAACTTACCCTTGAATGGTATGTGTAATATATTGTTCGGCATGTACATTATTTATCCCTTCTAGTGGGATGTTTCAAACATGTTTTGTGGACGATCTCATATAGGGGGATGTGTTATACATGACTAGGTGGAGTTCCTTTTGGAATGGTGTCAAAAAAGGTAGATTTGGTCCCTAAGAACCTAACACAAATTTTATAATTGTTTGATATACTTGTTTCTCATATACACTCTATTTATTATTCTTGGAATGCACCAGTATATCTTATGCACTTATATTAATGATCATTGTTTGTATCCTAATGGGTCTTATACTCACACCATACTCAAGAATATTGGTGTGCTTGTAGATTTCATGACCATGGATCTTATTAAGGGGAAGGGCCTTATGGTGGATGGTTGAGAAGGTTTAGTAAGAGTATGTGGGCATCATAGGATGGACCTCTATATTGATGTCGACATATGATTTTGTTTATCTTCTTTACTTAATACTTTTATCCTGTGCCAGTGGGGTTCATTTTCCAAGTTTTGGTTTATGTGACTCACAGGCTATGATATTATTATTTGGGTTAGTAATTGTTGTGTATGCTATTAATTTTATGATTTATTTATTTATTCTTTATTGTTTTTCTATTTTTATTACTTCAATTATGTGCCCTAATGTTTACCCTATACCAATGACATAGTCTCCCCATGATGTCCCTATTGTCCCTCACTGTTATACAATAACCTATTGCATATGGGGCGTCATGCATGAGGTCGTGTTGCATCCTATCTTAGACCTGGTGGTTTGGGTCAAGACATTATAGTACAATTCCATCAATCATAGGGAATAGCATCCCTCTGTGTTATCATAACAAAATCACGAGCACACTAGCCTCATTTGGAAATACTCACAATCATTGGTCTCAAGATATGTTATAATGCCCATTTAACATTCCATGTCATCTCAAGTTGGTCCTCTAACCCAATCTATGAGAAATCATACCCATGAAAACATGCCCTGAGTACTCATATCTCTAGGGTAAATTAAAAATTACTCATACTCATCTCATCTATCCCAATGGATATAAGAATACACTACTGCAAATTAGATCTTTCCCAATTCTTCTATACCAACGGTTTGCAAAAACCGTTGGTATAGGTCCCCTTTCCCAATGGTTTGGCCAAACCGTTGGGAAAGGCCCCCAAATTGGCCACTTTTCCCAACGATTTGGCCAAACCGTTGGGAAAGGTCCCCAAATATGCCACTTTTCCCAACGGTTTGGCAAAACTGTTGGGATAGGTCTACCTTTCCCAACGGTTTGGCCAAACCGTTGGGAAAAGTGGACAAAAATTCAACATCCCTCACCGAATTAAAATCACAACCAAAGACCTATACCAACGGTTGTTAAAAACGTTGGTATAGGTACTTTCATTTTTTATCGGACCTTCGTACCGAGAACATTATATAAATCAAAATTTAAAATATTTATGAGGATACATATATATATATATATGTAATTATGATCAAAAAAGTCATGTTAGGTTAGTGGTTGACTCATTCAATTATAAATGAGGGGTCCTGGGATCAAATCCCAGTGGATGTTTTATTTTGGGAGTTTATATACCAACGGTTCCATTACCGTTGGTATAGATTTCATATTACCTATACTAACGGTTTCTAAAACCATTGGTATAGACCTATCCTAACGGCTTACTTGGATACGGTTCTCCAAACCGTTGGTATAAGCTATACCAACGATTTGGAGGCCTATACCAACGGTTCCAAACCGTTGGTAAAGGTTAGTTTTCCAGTAGTGATATAAAAGTCCACATGACCTATCCTTGGGTTTTAAGGTGACACCTAAACCATGACAGGTTTATCACTTATCTCAACTTAGAGGAGTTAAGTGAATATATCATAGGGTTCCCTACATGTCACTCATCATAGTTATACCCATATAGGGTTTATATATATCATGATTATTACATTTATAATTATTCCCTCATTAATTAATGTTTAAGGCCTCAACTAGTGTCCAAGGTTCCATCATGCCCCTTAATAATTGTACTAATCCATAATAATTTTATTTTAAATAATAAAATTAATTTAATAATAAATTTAAACTCCCTATGTAGAGACACCACATGTAAAATGATACGTAAACAAAATAATAACTATAGGGGTTTGTTCAAGGGACCATTTTCCTCTTAAAAATTCTTTTACTTTAAAGTGGTTTGACTACAAACTATTCTCATACAAGCCATACATCAATTACAATAATATACCTCAAGATCTTACATTAAATATAATTAAGTATATGAATTTATAATTAATTATACAACTTAACATAAATATTTATAATTAAATTATAATTAAATTTAAATATGTATGAATGTATAAAATCTCACAGGGTCAAATTCCATAATTGCTCAAATGGCCCGAAGGCCTTCATTTTTATTGATTTTTGATAACCCCCCTTTCAAGGGATGAGGGGAAACCCTTACAAGGCCTGTAGTCTCAGAGATTACATGCCCCATAGGCTTAAGATATTACATGACTCAACTTTCTTAAGAAATTCAACCAGATAATAACTACAAGGAACTGCCCCTCCTAGCATCTGCATCATGATAGCAGCTCTTCACATGAACCTTGAACAGAACCCTAGGAAATACCCAACAGTTATCATCAATTAAATATTTAATTTCATAAAATTTAGAAAAAAATTCTATAAAAATATTTTGGGTGACATACCTCTATTGGAGATACTTGAAATGTCATGAAAACATCATTTCAGTATGTACTCTAGATATACTGATTAAAATACTTTTCAAAATAGGATGATTCTACCATTATCTAGTGGAATCATCATCAAACCTCTTTTAAAGAAAACAAAAATCAGATATACTAAAATAGGAGAATAACACAGGGTATAAGAATATAGAAATCATCTATAATCACTATAAAAAACCATTAAAATCACCCAATTATAAGGTGAATTGAAAAAAGTGGAAGGGGGAGGGAGACCATGCCTCAACCGTGTGTGATGGATGTAACGACCCAAAGTTTTTAAATGGAAATTCCCTTCTTATAAATATTTCATAAAATAAAATGAAAACACAACAAAATGAACTACTAAGTGATAAGTAACCTTTAAACAAAAGTTTGTCACTTCTATGTTTGGAATTTTGAAAATCCGACATTCACGGTTGTGTTCAAGATGATTTTCGGAGTCTAATGAAACAAAAATAATTTTTGGTGAATAGAAACCTACCCTTATGAATATTAATATGACCCTTATGAATAGTAAATAAGAGTAACATTACCTATTAATAATAAAATAAAATTTAGACATATTAGAAAGTGATAATTTGACCTTAGTAAACGTTTTTGGTCTTTTATAAGTCATAAAAAAATAATCATAATTAATTAATTAATTTAAAAGATTGTTTATTTCCCTAAAATGTATTCATAAATTATTTAATCAATGTCTAATATTTTTTAGATAATGTTATGAGACCCTATGTAATTTTTGAAAGAACTATAAAATCAGTTTTAATCTTAAAAACTATTTTTTTAAGTAAATTTTGATTTTAATTGAATATTAAATTAATAATATTTAGAAAATTATTTTTGAAAAATGGAATTCATTTTTGGATTCTTCACTTCAAAAAATGGTTGGGGTAAATTTTTGGTATTTTTCTGAGATACTTGAATTTTTTATGTATAGTTGAATCTGATAATTCACAATAAATGCTAAATAATGTATTAATTGAGTCATCGATGATTTTCTGATGATGTAGGCCCACTTGGTTCGGGATTACATTATAAAATTACTATTATTGGTCGTTCAAGACTCACTATTCCTTGTCTTAGGTGAAATTAATAAACTAATCAATTTTATATTAAGGAAACCTCTCTCCCCTCCACTATAAAATCCACCCTTCACTCCCTCTTTTCCTCACACATCTCAAGCTCCAAGACTTCTCTAAAATCTGCCCAAACATCTTCCATATCACCTCCCCCATGTACAAAAGCTTCTGGTCTCACCAAAAGACCAAGACTAGCTTTCTTAAGGAGGATCTCAAGAGGAAGATTTAAGAGGTAATTTCTCTCCCTCTTCTCCTTTAATTTCCTTTCATGTTCAAGTTCCTTTCTTGATCTCTCCCCACCTATATTCATCCAAAAAAAATTTAACCCAATTATTATACATATAATGTAATTTTATGATTCTAATTGGATATTATATCAACCCACACCCTTTCCCTCTTCTTTTTATTTCATTAAAGAGAACATTGTTCATGAGGTGTTAATTTATCACCTTCAAAAATGGCATGCTCTCTTCCTCCATTTCTACCTTCAGATATGGTCATGAAACCAATTTTATGGTTGAACCAGAATATTGTATATGTATTATGTTCTATTTTATGTTCTGGAAATAACCTATGGCCATATTACTATGTGAAAAGTTAAAACAAGTTCATTGTGATCCAAAAACTGGTCAAATTAACCCAAATAATCATCATTTAATTCTTATCTAATGATTCATCCACATGGATATAATGTGGTTCATTATAAGATCATTAAAACTCCTTTAATATCATTAATAACATGTAATATTAGTTCTGGATGTCTAATCATGTTCTACCCAAACTTTAATTTAAGAATACAAGTGAACCACCCAAGAAAAACCATAAAAACAAACATCCCTGAACAATGTTTTTAAACTCTATAAGTCATCCAAAGGAACATAATATGACATAATGATACCAGAATTAACCCTATTAATGTACACATTGTTCTGTATTTCTAATTAATTAATATAATTTCATTATATAGGACATTAAAGATCAGGAAGCATTCGGGTACTAGGTAAGGGGAAATCTCGAACCCAATTTTCTTCCTTCAGGTTCTCCCTCTTTCACTCCATTTTGGATATGGTTACTCCTCAAAGATCATTTTTTCATAATTTACTTTACTTTTCTAAGATATACATGTTTTTCACTGGTTTTTATGTCCATCCAAATGTTTTCCAAAAGAACTCTTCTTTCAAGATCTCACCTTTTACCTCTCATTCAAGGTTGATGGTTCTTGCATCAAGTATGTTGTTCCCTCTTTCTTTTGGGAACACAGAGATTATGAATGTGTTATTCTGAGATGAAACCCATTCCTTTTCATGGGTTCATTATGTTGATTTATGTTATATTTTCATTGTTTCATGCATGATAAATGATAATGTTATGATGTGACGGGTGCGCCCGGAATTATATAGCGCAATATGAATGTTTAAATGTGACGGGTGCGCCCAAAATTATATAGCGCTCCAATGCATTGGGTAAAGTGATGAATCTCATGAGTAAATTTGAAATGATGTGTAAACAAGATGCTATCTTGGTTCACAAGTATGTGTGGTAGTTAAACACTAAGACATGATGTTTCATTTTTATGCATTGCCACATTTCAAGTCTTTTATTTATACTCCTCTCATATTCATGATCTTTTGCCTATGTTATGATTATGCTCACCCCATGCTATATTTTTCTTATCTATCCTATTACTGGGCTTCTAGCTCGCCCCTTTTTTATGTATATCCTCAGGTGGATACATGTACTAAAAAGAGAACAAGTTCCACTAAGAAGCTAGTGAAGAAGAAATTAAATAAATGTTTATGGTTGATGTTGTATTTTTTAGGTGTGGTCCCAGTTTTCCCAAGACACTAAACCTTTGGATCCTCTATGTGTAATACTATTATGTTGTTTATCTTTTAAATTATTTAATAGTAATGTAAGAAAAGGCGGGATTTCTATAGTTGGTATCCGAGGAAAGGTTTAGTTAATTTGGGGGTTAGGATTAGTGAACCCTAGAGAAAACCTACAACATGAGACTAAGTAAAAATATGCACACACGGATATTTACCTTGGGATCTCATATGTTATGTTTTTGGTATAATTTTCTAAATTAATAAGTTATTCATGACTTTTTTGCTTATTTTTTTTCTAACCTTTTCTATTTTAGAAAATGGTGGGAACTTGGAGAAATCGGGCCAACAACTCATGTGAGGGACAATGCAACGATTGCCCGAACGACATCCCTAATGATTTGGGAGGTGGAGTTCAAAACTTCATGGCGATGCTTACCCAATTATCTCAGGTTATGAATAATAACCATAATAATGGGGAACATCCTCCTTCACCGAAGAGGGAGCAACTAGCTATTGAATGTTTTATGTGGCAACGACCACCGACGTTTTTTGGATCTTCTGATCCACTAGTTGCGGAACAATAGGTTAACTCCATGGAGAAGATCTTTTTTGTGCTTCATTGTTCTGAGATGGAGAAGGTGACTCTAGCCGTCTATCGTCTAGATGGAGAAGCTGATCAATGGTGGGATTTGATTAAGAACCCCAAGCCAAGAGAGGAAATTGAAGAGATGGAATGGGAAGACTTTAAGATAATGTTTCTTAATAAGTACTTCCCAAGAACTCTTCGCACGAAGATGGAGAGAGAATTCATAGAGCTCAAGCAAAAAGAAGGAGAATCTGTCACAACCTATGAAGTGAATTTCACAAGGCTTAAAAGGTATGCTTCGGGTTTTGTTATCAATAATGATAGCAAAATTGATAGATTCCTTAGTGGATTAAAACCACACCTTCTAAAGGCTCTTGCAATTCGAGACTTTGGGAGTTATGAAGAAGTTTTTCAGTGTGATCTAAAAGTGGATATGGAGTTTGGAGAATGGTCCCATGGCTATGGGGATAAGAAACGAAAGATGGAGTTTCAAGCCGGTGGATCTAATGACAAAGGTGGGAAGAAAAATCAACGACCCACGTGCCAAAAATGTGGGAAGTTCCACAATGGGAACTGCCTCAAAGGGACGGGGAAATGCTTCAAGTGTGGGAAAGAAGGACACTATGCTCAAGAGTGTCAAAAAGACACGAAAAGGAAGGAGAATGTAGCCGATGAAAGGATAGAACCACCCATGGTTCAATGCTACAACTGTAGGGAGCTAGGGAACTTTGCAAACTAGTGCACTAAACCTTGAGCTCTCGAGGGTAATCAGCGTCAGCGGCCACCAAATACAAAGGAACAAGGGAAGGCTTATGCCATCATTACTGTAGAGGTGGAGCATGATAATGAAGTCATACAAGGTACACTTCCTATTCACTCATGAATGGAAAACTCTTATTTGATTCTGGTTCTACGCATTACTTTATATCTTGAAAGTTTGCTAGAACTATAGAATCAAAGCCCTGAAACCTTGAAGTAGAGATATCTGTAAAAACAACAAGTGGTGCAATCATTGCAACCCAAGTGTTTGACTCTTCTCCTACTGATGTATGTGATAAGATTCTTCCCAAAAATCTTGGAATACATCCCTTGGTGGAATTCGACTCTATAATGGGAATGGATTGTCTCTTGTTATATAGAGCACATATCAGCTGTCGGGAAAAGGAAATATCTTTTCATATTCCAAACCATCCCATGATCCTTTAAAAATGCAAGGATGATCATGAATATCATTTAAAAAATCCTTCAATGGTGTGGGTGTTGATTCCCTATGAAGAAGCATACCTCACCCAAATGGTTGAGTCAAAGGAAAGTTCCAACCTTGAGGAAATGCCCATTGTGAGGGAATACGGCAATGTATTTCTTGAAGAGTTACCCAGAATTCCCCTGGATCGTGAGGTAGAGTTCTCAATTGAACTCATACCCGGAGCTACTCCTATCTCGAAGTTCCCCTATAGGATGGATCCTATCGAACTGGAGGAGTTAAAGAAGCAGGTGCAAGAGCATCTGGACAAAGGGTTTATATGCCCTAGTGCATCACCTTGGGGTGCGCCAGTGCTCTTTGTGAAGAAGAAGGATGGAAACATGCGGTTGTGTATCAATTATCAGGAACTCAACAAGATCACCATAAAGAACAAGTATCCTCTCCCAAGGATTGGTGACTTTTTTATCAGTTAAGAGGAGCTCAATACTTCTCAAAGGTGGATCTTCGTTCTGGATGTCATCATGTAAAGGTGAAGAAGGAAGATATTCAGAAGACTGCCTTTCATACAAGGTATGGGCACTATGAGTTTTTGGGGATGCCCTTTGGACTTACTAATGCCCCTGAAATCTTCATGGACATGATGAATAGAGTCTTTAGACATTACCTCGAAAAATTTGTGGTTGTGTGTATCGATGATATTCTCATCTACTTCAAGAGCAAGGAGGAACATGAAGAACATCTAAGACTTGTGTTGGCGACATTGAGAAAGGAGAAGTTGTACACCAAGTTCAACAAGTGTGACTTTTGGATGAACCAAGTCACGTTCTTGGGACATGTGATCACAAGTGAGGGAATTTCTATGGATCCTTCAAAGACAATGGCGATTGCGGAATGGCCCAGGCCCTCTAGTATCATAGAAATCCGTAGTTTTCTTGGATTAGCTGGGTACTACTGACGTTTTGTGAGAAACTTCTCATGATTTTCAAGCCCTCTAACTAAGTTAATAAGGAAAGGGGCAAAGTATGTCTGGACAGAAGAATATGAGGCATGATTCAAGGAGCTAAAGAGAAGGCTAATCACTGCACCTGTACTCACACTACCGAAAAGTGGAGAAAGTTTTTGATATACAGTGATGCTTCAATGAAAGGCTTGGGTTGTGTACTCATGAAAATTGATAATGTGATAGCCTATGACTCACGATAGTTGAAGATCCATGAGCAGAACTACCCGACTCATGATCTATAGCTGGAAGCCATGATTTTTTCCTCGAAAATCTGGCGGCACTACCATTATGGAGAAAAGTGTGACATATACACTGACCACAAGATCCTGAAGTATATATTCACACAAAAGGAGCTCAACATGAGTCAAAGGAGATAGTTAGAGCTAATCAAGGATTACGATTTCTCTATTCACTATCATCCAGGAAAGGCGAACAAGGTAGTTGATGCTCTAAGCAGAAAAGAACCTGCTACTATGTCCATGATGCGGATTGCGAAAGACCCTATCTTCATGGATGTGAAAAGGATGGATTTGGGAATCATAAGGGTATGGGATACATCCTACCTTGCCCAAATGATTGCACAACCATCCATCTAAGAGAAGATTAAGGAAGCATAAAGGGATGATGTGGAGATACAAAAGAGGGTGAATGCAGTAAAGGAAGGGAAGCTGCAAGAGTTCCATATCGATGATGATGGTGTGATTCGGTTTGGAATGCGGCTTTGTGTGCCTTCATCACCCGGGATAAAGAAGGAGCTATTGGATAATACACATAGCTCAACTTTATCTATCCATCCTGGGAGTACCAAGATGTACCGTGATCTCCGAGAACACTTCTGGTGGGATAACATGAAGAAGGAGATTGCAGAATATATATCAAGGTGCTTGGTATGTCAGCAAGTTATAGTTGAGCGACAAAAGTCCAAGGGTATGATGCATCCATTTCCTATACCCAAGTGGAAATCGGAAAATGTTACTATGGACTTTGTCATAGGTCTCCTGAAGACATCAAAGGGAAATAATGCAATATGGGTTGTGGTTGATCGACTCACTAAGACTGCCCATTTTATCGCTATTTGGGAAGACCTCTTGCTTAAACAACTTGCGAAGATATATGTGAAGGAAGTGGTGAGACTGCACGGTGTTCCACTCTCAATTTTCTTTGACTGTGACCCAAGGTTCACATCTATATTCTGGAGGAGCCATCAACATGCTTTGAGTACTGAATTAAATTTCAGCACGGCCTATCACCCCCAAACCGATGGCCAGTCTGAAAGGACTATTCAAAAACATGAAGATATCTTAAGAGCCTTCACTCTTGAATTCAAAGGTGGTTGTGATCAGCATCTCCCATTGGTTTAGTTATCATACAACAATAGCTTCCACTTGAGTATTCAGATGGCTCCGTATGAAGATATTTATGGGATGCGATGTAGAACTCCAACCTGTTGGGATGAAGTTGGAGAACGAAAGCTACTTGGACCCAATCTTGTTCAGGAGATGACAGAGAAGGTTCAAGTCATCCAGAAACACATCAAAGTTGCTCAAAGTTGGCAAAAGAGCTATGATGAAAATTGTCGACAGGACTTGGAGTTCGACGTTGGAGATAAAGTCTTCCTTCGGATATCTCCATGGAAAAGAGTCATGCGATTCCGGAAGAAAAGGAATTTAAGCCCAAGGTACATTGGCCCCTTTGAAATCCTTGACCGCATAGGAGTCGTGTCCTATCATCTTGAACTTCGACCGAATATGGATCAAATTCATGATGTGTTTCATGTATCACTACTAAGGAAGTACATACCAGACCCCTCACATGTACTAAACTTAGAGGTGGTGCAGATGGAAGATGATCTCTCCTATGAGGAGCAGCCGGTAAAGATTCTGGACCGAAGTGATAAGGTTTTATGCAACAAGACAACCCATCTTTTCAAAGTGTTGTGGAGGAACCATAAGTTTGAGGAAGCAACTTGGGAACCAGAAGAGGCGATGAAGGAGAAGTACCCTCACCTGTTTGTGTAAAGTGAAATTTCGGGGGCAAGATTTCTTAAGGGGGAAGAATGTAACGACCCAAAGTTTTTCAATGGAAATTCCCTTCCTATAAATATGTCATAAAATAACATGAGAACACAAAAAAAATGAACTACTAAGTGATAATTAACCTTTAAACATAAGTTTGTCACTTCTATGTTTGGAATTTTGAAAATCTGACATTCACGGTTGTGTTCAAGATGATTTTTAGAGTCTAATGAAACAAAAATAATTTTTGGTGAATAGTAACCTACACTTATGAATAGTAACCTACCCTTATGAATAGTAATATGACCCTTATGAATAGTAAATAAGAGTAACATTACCTATGAATAATAAAATAAAATTTAGACATCTTAGAAAGTGACAATTTGACCTTAATAAACGTTTTTGGTATTTTATAAGTCATAAATAATTAATTATAATTAATAAATTAATTTAAAAGAATATTTATTTCCCTGAAATTTATTCATAAATTATTGAATCAATGTATAATAGTTTTTAGATAATTTTATGAGACCCTATGTAATTTTTAAAAGAACTATAAAATCAGTTTTAATCTTAAAAACTGTTTTTTAAGTAAATTATGATTTTAATTGAATATTAAATTAATAATATTTAGAAAATTATTTTTGAAAAATGGAATTCATTTTTGTATTCTACACATCGAAAAATGGTTGGGGTAAATTTTTGGTATTTTTCTAAGATACTTGAATATTTGATGAATAGTTGAATCCGATAATTCACAATAAATGCTAAATAATGTATTAATTGAGTCATCGATGATTTTCTGCCGATGTAAGCCCACTTGGTTCAGTATTAAATTATAAAATTACTAATCTTGGTTGTTCAAGACTCACTATTCCTTTTCTTAGGAGAAATTAATAAACTAATCAATTTTATAATAAGGAAACTCCTCTCCCCTCCACTATAAAAGCCACCCTTCACTCCCTCTTTTCCTCACACCTCTAAAGTTCCAAGCCTTCACTAAACTCTGCACAAACATCTTCCCTATAACCTCCCCCACTTCCAAAAGCTTCTGTTCTCATCAAAAGACCAATACTAGCTTCTTTAAGGAGGATCTCAAGAGGTAATTTATCTCCCTCTTCTCCTTTAATTTCCTTTCAAGTTCAAGTTCCTTTCTTGATCTCTCCCCACCTATATTCACCCAAATTGTTTTGTAACTCCATTATTATAAATATACTGTAATTTTATGATTCTAATGGGATATTATATCACCCCACACCCTTTCCCTCTTCCTTTTATTTCATTAAAGAGAACGTTGTTCATGAGGTGTTAATTTATCACCTTCAAAAACGACATGCTCTCTTCTTCCATTTCTACCTTCAGATCTGGTCATGAAACCATTTTTATGGTTGAACCAGAATATTTTATATGTATTATGTTCTATTTTAAGTTCTGGAAATAACCTATGTCTATATTACTATGTGAAAAGTTAAAACAAGTTCGTTGTGATCCAAAAACCGATCAAATTAACCCAAATAATCATCATTTAATTCTTATCTAACGATTCATCCACATGGATATAATGTAGTTCATTATAAGATCATTAAAACTCCTGTAATATCATTAATAACATGTAATATCAGTTCTGGATGTCTACTCATGTTCTACCCAAACTTCAATTTAAGAATACAAGTGAACCACCCAAGAAAAACCATAAAAACGAACATCCCCGAACAATGTTTTTAAACTCTATAAGTCATCCAAAGGAACATAATATGACATAATGAAACCAGAATGAACCCTATTAACTTAAAAATGGTTCTGGATTTATAATTAATGAATATAATTTCATTATACAGGTCATTAAAGAGAAGGAAGCATTCGGGTACAAGGTAAGGGGAAATCTCGAACCCAATTTTCTTCCTTCAGGTTCTCCCTCTTTCACTCCATTTTTGATATGGTCAGTCTTCAAATATCATTTGTTCATCATTGACATTAATTTTCTAGGATATACATGTTTTTCACTGGTTTTTATGTCCATCAAATTTTTTTCCAAAATAACTCTTCTTTCAAGATCTCACATTTTACCTCTCATTCAAGGTTAATGGTTCTTGCATCAAGTATGTTGTTCCCTCTTTCTTTTGGGAACCCAATGCATATGAATGTGTTATTATGAGATAAAACCCATTCCTTTTCATGGTTTCATTATGTTGATTTATGTTATATGTTCATTTTTTCATGCATGATAAATGATAATGTTATGATGTGATGGGTGCGCCCGGAATTATATAGCGCAATATGAATGTTTAAATGTGACGGGTGTGCCCGAAATTATATAGTGCTCCAATGAATTGGGTAAAGTGATGAATCTCATGAGTAAATGTGAAATTATTTTTGAACAAGATTCTAGCTTGGTTCACAAGTATGTGTGGTAGTTAACCACTAAGACATGATGTTTCATTTTTATGCATTGCCACATTTCAAGTCTTTTATTTATGCTCCTCTCATGTTCATGATCTTTTGCCTATGTTATGATTATGCTCACCCCATGCTATATGGTTCTTATCTATCCTCTTACTGGGATTCTAGATCACCCATTTTTTATGTATATCCTCAGGTGGCTACATGTACTAAGGAGAGGACAAGACACACTAAGAAGCTAGTGAAGAAGAAAATAAATAAACGTTTATGGTTGATGTTGTATTTGTTATGTGTGGTCCTAGTTTTCCCAAGACACTAAACCTTTGGATACTCTATCTGTAATACAATTATGTTTTTTATATTTTAAATGATGTAATAGTAATGTAATAAAATTCAGGGTCACTATAATGGAGGAGGAGATAGTGATGTCTTAAAATCAAGGATGGTAAAAATGGTAATTATAAATTCCTAATGAAATCTTGGAACCCACAAGGTTTTCTCATATTAATTTCCAAATTTTACACAAGCCATATGATTGGATCTATCTTAAGACATTCCCCCACGTGGAATGGATACATGGTTCACCAAACTATGTGCCAACCATGTATCCTAATTGAATAAGTTTACAAACCTCACATAGTTTAGCCACATGGTTTATCAAACCATCCGTGAACCTTTTAAATACCCTCTAAAACTAAAATATAGGTTCATCATGTTTTTTCTATATCCATGTTCCAAGATCTAATCTAGGAAAAACTTGTATGGTTAATCCTCATAGTTTTCTATAACTATGAACCCAACCTACATAGGGGAACCCTTTAAAAAATGAAAATCAACCTGAAGCTTCTGGAATTTAGATGATCACCCAGGGAACCTACCAAGACTTGATCTATATCCAAACACATCTCATCAGGATACTCCAACACATATAATCAGGATACTACAATACATATAATTCAAATATTAATCTCAATTCTCAATATGACCCCTGATCTGGGGATAATAATTTGAATTACCTTAAAATTACCAACCCATAAGGACATGGGTCTTAAAATAACCAATATGAGATATAATAGAAAAAATTTGTGAACACTAAAAACCTGAAAATTATTCCCACCTTTAGCACAAAAACAACTAGATAAGTTCTCAAAAAAATAAACAAAAACAATAAACCTCTAAAATAATAACTCATTTTATCGTACCATATGCCTCGAGGCCATTATGTTTGAGTCATATTCACTCTAGGTTGGAGTACCGACCAAATAAATTAAGATTCGTCACTAAAAAAATTTACATGGGGGATTATATAAGTGGAAATGATACTATGGGACAGGATCCACATCGACATGAGTATTATAGACACCAAAAATAGAGGATTGAGAGTAAGAATAAGTTCAAATGTGAGATAAAGTATAAGAAGTTAGATGGTAGAAAAATTGATGAATGGATACCCTCTATGGGGATGAGTGAGAGACCAAGAAAAGTATGAAACAAATTCTACCACAATTAAAGAAAAACCTCAATGAAATATATTCCAATACCATGAGTGACCAGAGTGGAAGCCACTCCAAAAAAAATAAGAAATGATGTGACACTATGAGGGAAGACATAAATTGAAAATAAATATGGAGGGGGATTCAATGTGGAAGGATTCTAAAATAAATTTACCCCCTACAAGTCACTTAATAGGTGAAGCCCTAACTATGGGTGAAGAATAGTAATATTAAGTATAAATAAGGAACATGCCTTCACTTTGATAAATTATTTTGAGCATGCTCCTATATATAATATTGATATAGGTCCTCAATAATTATTGATAAATACCTTACTATTAGAATAAGTATGTGATGAATGAATATGCCAACCCTTAGAAGGATACCATCATCCTTATAAAATTTTAGAACCTTTGGTTAAAGATAAAGATAGAAACATAGTGATATTTTATCCCTGAGTAGTGTCCCAGTTATCATACCCTTGTCTCACATCAATTCCCAATTCAGAATCTGTTAGCCTATTTGTAAATCCATCCAATAATAATCATTTTAATATAACAATTTCTCAAAATTTTCGTTTAGCTAATGAGATATTGTAGAAATTATTATATGTTTCAACATTTTCTAACTCTCAACTCATGTTGTATTAATTTTTTTAACATTAAAAAAATTGATTTTGATGTTCAAACTCTTAAAATCATTGTTACATTATAATCCAACCACACATGATAACATATAGTTTATAAAATATTATAAATCAAATGTTATTTTGTATTTAATATACTAATCCTTAATAGACCAAATCCTAGTAACCTTCATTATTTCATAGTTTATAGTAACATAGAATATGAATTAATTTACATGATAATGTCATTGTTTAGATTTAGTATGTATTTATATTAGTTTTTTAATTATTTTTTGATTTCATTATAGTTAACTTTTTATAAATTATATAAATAGAACCCTGAACCACATGTAATTAACATAAAATAAAATATGTATATATGGTTTAATAGAAATGTTCTAAAAATAGAAGAAATTGGAAACAAAGTTGTTTGGTTTGTCCATAATATAAAATAAAAGGAGCTTTAGAGGGGTAGAACATTAAATGTGAATTTTTGTTGAGTTTAGATGATTTTAATCACTTATATATGGGTATATAATTATATTAGATCCTTTGTATTTGATTTTGGGTCCATATAAAGAAAGTTAACTATCAAAAAAATATTTTTTACAAATTCACTATTTTATTTCATAGTTTGGAAAAATATAAATCTATAAATTTTTATCCACTTCAAAATCCATGGTATAGTAAATAGTTTATGAAATAATGGATATTATCCAAAAAAATATGAAATAACCCCAGAAGCAATCCATTGGTTTGAAAACCATGTAGGTAATTTAAGTATTGTGAAAAATGAATATAAACATTATTTAACATCCTCATTGGACATTATAATATTTTTAGATCATATTTAAGTTTATTTAAAATTAAAATATGTTTTAAATATTTTTTCATTATGTCTCAAATTTTTATTTGAAAGTTAAATTTATAAAAATTAGAATTATAAATTGAAAAAATGAATATTCTTTTTAGCTTCATCATTGTCAAATTTTTATAGGGTTAATGTTTTTGTATTTTTTAAAAAATAATTATTTTTATGTGAATAGTGAAAAATATCATTTTTATAAATAACATGGATTTTATGACATTTTTAGTATATAAATACAAATATAAATTGAGAATTAACAAAAAATGTTGGTTAGAGTAAAAGAATCAAGAGGGAGTTAATTCAATTTCCAATTAAAATTTCTGTTAAAATGATATAAAACTAAATCCCACCATCTATTAAAATGACCTAATTAGCTAAAATAGTAGTAGTATATAATTTGATCCTTCAAAAATATTCTCATAAATTTTTTCACAACTCAGTTGAAATAATTTTAAAACGTATTTAACTTTTGAAAAGTATTTAATTGTATCAAACACAGTATATAAAACACTTATTAAAGATAAATTTCAAATTAGTCTTTTTCAATTGAATTTTAAAAACTAAAACAGATTTATTTTAGAAATAGAGTATAACATAATAAGAAAACACAAAGTAAAATTAAAAAAAGATGTTAGATATCAAGATGAGAGCTAGTCCTCTATACTTAGAAATCATTATCTTCAAGGAATTTCATTATTCAAATAAACTAATCCACAATTATGATTGGGTTTTACAAAAAGTTGTATTTAGACAGTCCATGTTATATATCATCTTCCACAGTTCTATATGGGATAATAAAATAGAAACAACTACATACGATCATTCTAGGATATGAAGAATATTCCATAGTTTTCATCAGATCATAAATGTAATGAAATTTAGATAAAGTATCAATGTAGACCCCAATATATCAAAAGAGTTTTTTTCTCAAAAAATCAAAGAAAATAAAACAAGAACAACTCAAAATTTAATAAAAATATAGTAATATAAGTGAAACTGTAACACCCCGAAATTTTATGAAAAATATTCTTTTCATTAATGTCTTGTGTTGTACGCTACACCAAAAGGATCTTTCAAAACACGCATCCTTGACTTTCCTTTCAATAGACGCAATCGCGACCTTCCTCGATAACATGTGTAGTACGCAATGCCGAGTTTCACTAAACAATGATATGCTATTAAAATATTATTAAAACTAGCCGTTATGAATAGTAATAACCACTTTTTGAAATTTTGTAAATTTTATTTTTCAAAATGGACTTCATTTTTGGATTCGGAATATCAAAATTAGCTTAGGGTGAAATTTTGGTGGTTTTCGGATAACTTTCATATTTTGATGAATAGTGAAAATTACTAAATTTTAATTAAAAACAACTTTTTCAATCGAAATAATTAATAGTGATAAATTATTTATTTGAGTGGTTTTAAAGTATATTTAGAATATATTTTTACAATTTAATACAATGTTGGTCATTGGATGTAATTTCACATTTAAACCAGACATAAACAAATGTCAATCTTTTGACAATTATTATCTCTTAAGAACACGCTATTTGTTTTGATGACGGGAATTAATTTTTAAATTAATTAATGGAACTGATATGTTTTTAATTTGTTAAAATAGAAATCATTTTTGAGTTCATAATATCAAATATATCTTAGGCCTAATTTTTGGTATTTTTCTGAAAACGTTCAATTTTTGATGAATAGTGAAACCACTAAGTTGTAGTTAAAAAAACTGAATTTTTCATAAAACTTAATTTTACCGCTTCTGTGAGTGGAATTTCAAAAATCCGAGAGAAACGGTTTATTTCCGTAAGTAAAATGTGGTTCAATGAGATGAAAATAATTTTTGGTGAATAGTAACTTTTTACATTTATTTACCATAGTTAAAAGTAAATAGGGTAATTAAGGGTAAAAATGATATTATTATTACCCTAACACATGTCCTAATTCTATTGGATAAGTGTAATTCGACCAAAAAAAAACTTAGGAATAAAATATGACCATTTAGTCCCACTTGAATTAGATTAGGACATTTATTATTATTTAATTCAAAGAAGAGTTAAAAGAGTTAAAATCAAAGTTTATTTAATAAAACAATTTTAATATAGGGTTATACATAAGATAAATTTGACTATAAATATTCATTAGAAATATAATACGATTTACTACATAATTGGATTTTATTTTTAATTTTTAGACATTAAATAAGTTAATTTATTTATGACACAACGATGATGCAGTAATTATCTTATTAATGAAATATTGACATAATTGATGTTATAAATACCCAAATAAATATAATTTGAGACTTTTTATTAATTACACTAATTTTCTAGGTTAATATGAAATGTTAGTATGGATTTAATTAACTTTTTTTGAACTTATCATTCTTTTATGATTTTCACAAAAATCAATTACTAAATAGTGTCAAAATTGACATAAAATAGTTTTTAAAACAAATATTATATTATTAATTGTTATTTTATTCCTAAAAATCTAAGGTTCGGCCAAATGACTTATATAAGGTTATATATATTAATAATAAAAATTTTGGGGTTCGTTTGGCTTCTTATAGTATGTTTATTAACCTTATAGTGTAAGAACACAAGAAGACACGGTAAAAGTAAAATTATTTAACTTAATGTTAAAACTAAATGATAAGGTTAAAATAGGAACCTAAACTTGTCTAAATTATATTGCATGAGAGGATTTCGACCCATCCCCACCTTATCCTATAAATAAATCAATTTGGAGCTATTTAAAACCGAACTTGACTTTATAATAAAATAATATTTTTAGTTATTCCAAAGGTGCCCCTCTCCTCCCTTATAAAAGGGCACCTCCTCCCTCTCTTCCTCACACAACTTTGAGCCTTCAATCTCAGCCAACCCCTGCCAAATTCTCTTCTCCACTTCCCTAGAAACATCTTAGGGGATATGTTCTTCCTCAAAGACAAATTTTAGTTCCCTAAGAGGAGGTCTCAAAGAGGCACTTCAAAGAAGAGGTAATTTCCGTTACCGATTCTTTCACCTTTATTTCTTCTTCCACTTCTTCTTCTTAGGTTGTTTCATTATGAAGTAATAACATCAGTATCACTCATATACTGATATGTTATTATAATTATGAAACAACCCTATTTCACCATCTATCCATCCAACGGAAAACAAAATCACCGCGCGTGCGTACGTATGGAATACCGTCTCCACGACGTGGTGAAATCTATTTTCCATCACCACCTTACTTGGATGGGTATAATGGTGTAAATAATAACTATATATTATTATTTTATAGTGATATTTATTTTGAAATAGTATACATACACTCCAATTATAAGACCCCAACCTTAAACCTTACTTAATCTTGAGTTATTACAAGATTACACATTGAGGATCTTTTCGGGTTTAGAGTTTTAGAGAATTAGATCATAAAACTTGCTTTACATTCCATATATAAACAAAGTGGTTACATAAAGATATTATTCTTCATTCCCATCAATGGAAACATATTTAAAATAAAACATGGATTTTTTCTTGACACTTCCTTGACACTATCATCATATCATGTAGCCTTCCCTTGACCTGTGAAAATCATTTCAAAAAAAACATGGGATGAGCAAAAAAAGATCAGTAAAGGATATAAAAATATGGAAAGGAAACATGGGTACATATATACCTAAGGATGAGATCATACTTTACCCATAAAACATAGTCACTTTAACATACCTCATAAAATCATGAATAAATCATAAAAATCATAAGACATAAAGGTAACTTGAGGCATTCATAACATTCTTACGTAGGGAGTAACCCTCTTGGTTACGTTTGGAATACCCATCACAGTATATTCCCTAAATATCTTCGGAGAAACCTTAAAGTTTCACTCCTTAGTGTTACCCAATGCATTGGAGAGCTATATCGGGCTCACCCGCCCTTAGTTTATCACGGAACCACCCATCTTCATAATAATGCCCAAGAACCATAACATAATCGTATCACATAAAACATGCATAAAGGAAACATAACATTTCCACCATTAAATCACAAGATATCAATACCACACATTGATATAAAAATATTATGAAAACCATTTTCAATATCAAAATAAAAGAAAAGTAAAACATGGTATTTATTTTTCTTTTAAAAAGAATGTATGGCTGGTAGAGGAAGCCAAAACTCAAATAACGGTCACGACGGCGGAGAAGTCGTTGTCACCGCATACGTACGACAAAAACATTCCCTTTTGTCTTTTAGTAGACACTATATATAAAAAATATTACTTTTGAATAAACGTAAAAGACAAAGGGGTTTATACACCGTATAAAAGAAAGTTGTGTATAAAATAAAATATGCCTCAATGAAAGGAGATTGAGACGAAGTCCCATACCTCGTATCCGACTTGACCCGACCGTTCTTTAATCTCATGAATAATAAACTTGAGTTAATCTCTACTTGATTATTAACCTTTTTCAAGTTCATTATTCCTTTTATACCATGTTATGAACATCATGTAATCATTTAAGTTAATAATGTTCATTTTGTCGGTAATTGGTTCTTAAGTCAAAAATAGACTTCTTACACTTACATGTTGTTAATTTGGTCAAAGGTTCGTTATATCCATAATGATATTAATGATTTGGATAACATATATATCATATATATTCATCATATACATGTATTTATAATATTGCATCACATTTAGAGGTAAGAAATGAAATGCACCGTTCATGGAGACGGTAAGTCGTACGTACGCATGAACGCTACTTCCATTTCTATTTCGTATTTTTTGGAATGGAATCATAATGATATAAGAGTATATTATAATTCCAGTATAATAACATATATAATATAATTAAATTTATCCTTTACACATCCCACATATGGTATTAACGAATCAAATCACTTTCAGGGGGCGGTAGTCCGCACTTCCTAAAATGAAGATATCGTGTTTACCCATAATGGAAACCATAAAGGTATGCCCAAAATGAAAAAAAACAGAAGATTAAGGAAAACATAAACATATTATATATCATATATAAAAATAGTGACATCATAATGGCCACCTTTGAAGGTGTTAAATGAGTATTGAACAATCATCGTTTCGAGAGGTAGAATTTCGCCATCCACGGAAACCGTATGTTCTTTAACCATTTGATGTAGTTGTGTGATAGTGTAGCTCAAAAAAATCTTATAACAACATCCTAGTATATTTAAGATACTGGTGTTGTTACAAAAAAAGTAAATAAAAAGATTTTAGGGGGTTGGAGAAACAAAATAAAACAAATGAACATGAGAGAATGAATTACCTTTAAAAGTGTAACTCCTTTTTATTTGAGCCTAAAGGCTTCCTTTGAAAGGATTCTTCCCAAATGGAATCCTCTAGGATGAGGAGAGGGATGTGGAGGGAGTAAATGGGCAGGGGTTGGCCGAGCCAAAGGCTTGATGAGTGTGTGAAATGAGGTAGAGGTGGGGGCCTTTTATAAGAGGAGAGGAGGGGCACTTTTGGAAGGTTAAGAAATATTACTTTATTTGAAACTGTGTTTCGGTTTTAAAAGGTCCCACATTGATATATTTCGTGGATAAGGTGATAAGGGTTCGAAATCCACTCATCCAATTGGTTTTGTACATGTGTAGTTCATAGATGTTACATTATCTTTCCATTTTATTTAAATCATCAAATAATGATTTCATCGCTGCATCATTATTATGTCATAAATAATTTAATTTATTTAATGTCTAAAAATTATAAAAAAATTACTATGATGTATGAAATCTTTTTATCTTTCCAATGACTATTTATAATCAAAAATCGTATCTTTATAACCCCATGTAAAAATTGTTTTCGTAAAACATATTTTGTTTCTGTCATTTTTACTTTTACATTAAATAAAAAGTTATTTATGTCATTTCCCAACCAAAGTGTCTCCATGGGGTCCCCAAGTTGACCCATGGCTTTTCTTGGTCGGCCATGACACAACCAATAAGGTTGGGACATGTTTCTAGGTCATTTCATATTATTAAAGCATTATTTATACCTTAAACTACACTAATTACCACTAATCGCGATTAAAAACTTAATAAGTTACTATTCACCAAAAAATTATTTTAATCTCATTGAACCACATTTTACTTCTTAATGACAATCATGTATGTCAGATTTTTGAAATTCGAAACACAATGATGGAAAAATTTCATTTAAACAGAAAATCAGTCTTTATAAGTACCACTTAGTGGTTTCACTATTCATCAAAAATTGAAGTTTTTCAGAAAATTACCAAAAATTCACCCTAAGCTATATTTGATATTACGAATTCAAAAATGAAGTCTATTTTACAAAATTCAAAACATATAAGTCACATTAATTAATTTAATAATTAATTCCCGCTGTCAGAGCAAATAGCGTGTTTTTATGAAACAATAAGTATCAAATGATTGACACTAGTTTAAGTCCAATTTCAAAGTGAAATTGATTCCAATGACCACCATTGGATTAAATGGTAAAAATATATTCATATTACACATTAAGACCAATTCAAAAGATAATATAATCATATAAATAAATTAGATTAAAAAGCAGTTTTGATGTAAAATACAGTATTTTTCACTATTCGTTAAAAAATGAACATTGTCAGAAAAAATACCAAAAATTCACACAAAGTAAATTTTTATGTCCCAATCATAAAGAATAAGTTTATTTTGACAAACATAGTTTATAAAATTTTCAAAAGATATATTTAAAAAGGGTTTTCCATCATAAGGAAGTAAAACAATCTTTTAAGAATATTAGTGTATTCCATGCTTAAGATTGGATTTATTTTCATTTTAAGCATATAAAACACTATTTTAATCATTAATAGACATAGATAAAAATATCTATTATTCATTACTTACTTGGGATGTTACATCCTTCCCCCCTTTAGAAAATTGCATCCCCGCAATTTATTTACTTATCGAATAAATGGGGGTACTTATCCCTCATTGCATTTTTAGATTCCCATGTTGCCTCTTCAATCATGTGGTTTTTCCACAAAACCTTTACCTAGTGAATCACCTTATTCCGTAACACTTTCTCCCTATGGTCAAGAATCTGGACCGGTTGTTCCTCATAAGATAGGTTCTCTTCCAGCTGAACTACCTCTCGACTCAAAACATGAGATGGATCTGGCATGTACCTCCTTAACATTGAAACATGAAAAACATTGTGTACCTGAGATAAACTCAGAGGTAAAGCCACTCGGTAAGCAACTGATCCAACTCTCTCCAGAATTTCATATGGTCCAATGAACCTTGGACTCAGCTTTCCTTTCTTACCAAATCGCATCACACTTTTCCATGGTGATACTTTGAGAAAAACATGATCACCTACCTCAATGGATAGATCCTTCCTCCTGTTGTCTGCATAACTTTTCTGCCTACTCTGAGTTGTTCTCATGTGCTTCTGAATCAGCTGAACTTTTTCTACCAACTCTTCTACCAATTCCGGTCCCATAAACTTCCTCTCACCAACTTCATCCCAGAAAACTGGAGTTCGACACCGCTTCCCATATAATGCCTGAAATGGTGCCATTTATATACTGGAATGAAAACTGTTATTATATGAAAATTCAACCAAAGAAAGATGTTGGTCCCAACTTCCATGATAATCCATAGAACAAGCTCGTAGCATATCCTCCAATGTCTGAATTTTTCGTTTTGACTGCCCATCTGATTGAGGATGAAAATCTGTACTAAAATTTAATTCAGTACCCAACGACTTCTGAAGGCCTTTCCAAAAGTTAGAAGTAAACCTGGGATAATGATCCGATACAGTGGAGAGAGGAAATCCATGTAACCTGACTATTTCTTTAAGATACAAACGGGAAAGTTTATCAAGAGAGAAAGTATCTCGTATAGCAAGGGAATGAGCAGATTTGGTCAAGCGATCAATAATAACCCAGATTGCATTATTACCTCGAGATGTATTCGGTAATCCAACAACAAATTCCATGGATATATTCTCCCATTTCCACTCTGGCACTGGTAAAGGCTGAAGCATCCCTTTCGGTAACTGCCGCTCTACTTTAACCTGTTGACATGTCAAACACTTCACAGTAAAATCAGCAATGTCTCTTTTCATTCCATCCCACTAGTAATACTCCCACAGATCTCTATACATATTAGTACTGCCCGGATGAACTGAAAACGGAGAACTATGATCTTCACATAACAACTCTCTCTTCAACTGTGAATCACAAGGCACACACAATCTCTTCCCAAATCTCAAAACACAATCATTATCAACGTTGAATTCAGGCAACTTACCTTTCTGAACCAGCTCTACCTTTTTCTGCAACTCACTGTCTTGCTTCTGTGCTTGCTTGATTCTGCCTGATAGAGAATATCTCACTGATACCTGAAACAAAACAGAAGAACTTCCTACACCAACAACTTCTATGAAAAAGTTCATCAAATCCCTAACCAAAGGATCACGTTCCAAATGCAACATTGCTAATGAAAAATTAATTTTTCAACTCAAAGCATCAGCCACTTTATTTTCTTTTCCCGGATGGTAATGAATTGTACAATCATAATCCTTGATTAATTCTAGTCATCTCCTCTGTCTCATGGTTAACTCTTTATGAGTGAATATATACTTTAAACTTTTTTGATCAGTATATATTTCACACTTTACTCTATACAAATGATGCCTCCAAATTTTTAAAGCAAAAACAACAACAGCTAATTCCAAATCATGTGTAGGGTAATTTAACTCATGAGTTTTCAACTATCGTGAAGCATAAGCAATTACTTGATCATTCTGCATTAGTACGCAACCAAGTCCTTTCAATGAAGCATCACTGTATATAACAAACTCACCATTCCTGGAAGGTAGTGCCAAAACTGGAGCATTCACCAATCTTCTTTTCAATTCCTGAAAACAATCATCACATTCTTTTGTCCAGATAAACTTAACACCCTTCCGAGTTAGCTTAGTCATTTGACTAGATAATCGTGAAAAATTTCTAACAAACCTTCGGTAATAGCCTTCCAAACCAAGGAAGCTACGAATCTCGGTTACATTTGTGGGTCTTGGCCATTCTTCCACAACTTTTGTTTTTGCAAGATCAACAGTTATTCCATCTTTAGAAACAATGTGACCAAGGAAAGAAATTTGTTGCAACCAAAACTCACACTTGCTGAATTTCCCATACAGTTTCTTTTCTTGTAAGGTTTTCAAGATAACCCTTAAATGTATTTCATGCTCCTCTTTACTTTTAGAAAACACCAAAATATCATCAATGAAAACCACCACAAACTTATCCAAGAACTCATGGAAAATTCTATTCATTAAGTCCATGAATACAGCAGGTGCATTGGTTAGCCCAAAAGGCATTACTACAAATTCATAATGGCCATATCTTGTACGGAACGCGGTCTTCGGAATATCTGCCTCCATTACCTTCAGCTGATGGTACCCCGATCTCAGGTCAATCTTTGAAAAAAACTGAGCTCCCTGGAGCTGATCAAACAAATCATCGATATGAGGCAAAGGATTTTTGTTCTTAACAGTGATATTATTCAAGGCTCTATAATCAATGCAAAGTCTCATAGAACCATATTTCTTTTTAACAAATAAAACAGGAGCACCCCATGGTGATGTGCTAGGTCTAATGAAACCTTTCTCTAATAAATCTTGCAATTGCTCCTTCAACTCTAAAAGTTCAATTTGTGCCATTCGATAAGGGGGTTTTGAAATTGGCTTAGCATCAGGAACTAAGTCAACAGTAAACTCAACTTCCTGATCTGGTATTATTACAGGCAACTCATCAGGAAAATCATCAGGATACTCATTTACCACTGGTACATCATTAATCTGAACAGTTCCTTTATTTTCAACGACGTGTGCAAGGTAACATTTATTTCCATCTTTTACAAGTTTCTCGGCCTCTTGATATGTTATCAAAAGTAAGGGTTCATTCTTGTACACAAACTGAAAGTCTTTCTGAAAAGAAACTTCTTTAGCTCTATAGTCAATCTTAGCATGGTAAATAGAGAGACAATCCATACCCAGGATAACATCAAACTCTACTAGAGGTAGAACAATAAGGTTTGGAAGTAGGTTCTTTCCACAGATAAGGATAGGAAGATTCTTATAAATTCTTTTTGCCTCAACATTTCCCCCAGGTGTTTTTACCAAAAGTTCAGGAGTCATTTCTTGATATGGTATTCCCATTTTACTAGAAAAGTTTTCAGAGATGAAAGAATGTGTAGACCCCGAATCAAACAACACACTGGCATAATCTGAAAAAACAAACAATGTACCTGATACAACTTCATTTGATGTCCCGACATCTGCTGAAGTAGTTGCAAAGGATTTCACCACCCCTTTCTGCTTGTAGTCTAACTGCTTCCCATCACTCAAGCTCTTTGCCGGACACTCATTTTCATAGTTACCCATCTCATTGCACTTATAACATTTCACTAACTGTAAATCAAATTTGTTCTTACGTTCACCTTGATCCTTTTCAGTGCAATCGCGATCCTTATGTCCCATCTTACCACATCAGTAGCACTTTCCAGAATTCAGAAGACATTCCCCAGCATGCATTTTGCCACATTTATCACAAAATGGAAACTTAGTTCTCTTACCATCAGACTTTTTTGAATAATTCCTACCTTTCTCCTGCCACCTCGGTCTCTTCTTCTGCTGGTTGTTATAGAACACTTGGTCATCAGAAAACTCCATTTCCACCTTCTCAGCACATCGAGCAAGCTTTTCATAACTTTTAAACTCATGAGAAGCTAATGCCCTTCGATATTTTGGCTTTAATCCTGAGTAAAAACGATTGATTTTACTATCAAGGTCTCGGATAAAATTTGGAGCATACCTTGCCAATCGAGTGAACCTTTCTTCATAGGCAGCCACTGAGTCTTCCTCTTGCCTCAATTACAAGAATTGATTTTCCATCCTAAGTCGAACAGCCTTAGGAAAATACTTCTCAAGAAACATACCTTTGAATTTATCCCAGTCAAGAGCATCAATCTCATCGGCGTCCCTGATATTTTTAACCATAGACCACCACTGATCTGCTTCACCCTCCAAACGGTAAATATCAAGACTAACCTTTTGATTGTCTGAACACCCCATGACATCAAAAATCGTCTCCAGTGCTTTAATCCACCCTTCAGCTAGAACAGGGTCAGATGATCCTCTGAATGATAGTGGATGTTTCCTCATGAAATGTTCCACCACCGACATGTTCCTCTGCGGTTGATCTGGCTGATCTCATGCATGGATACCACCACCATTTATAGCCTGAGTCAACTGCGCCATTACTGCAACAAACTGTTCAGTTCCAATTCCAACCATCTCAGGATGCTGATTCGGAAGGTTATTTCCTTCTGTATGCCTTCCTAGCACTACTTCCCTGTTTCCTCTACGGAAAACCATTCTGAACAAACATGTCTTAGATGAAGCAACATGGTAATATTCAAATGCTATATCATTTAAATTTTTTTTTGAATAATCATTAAATAGAATTCTAACTCCTAAAGTTATCTAAACCGACCTCTGATACAAACTATAAGACCCCGACCTTAAACCTTACTTAATCTTGAGTTATTACAAGATTACACATTGAGGATCTTTTCGGGTTTAGAGTTTTAGAGAATTAGATCATAAAACTTGCTTTACATTCCACATATAAACAAAGTGGTTACATAGAGATAGTATTCTTCTTTCCCATCAATGGAAACATATTTAAAATAAAACATGGATTCTTTCTTGACACTTCCTTGACACTATCATCATATCATGTACCCTTCCCTTGACCTGTGAAAATCATTTCAAAAAAAACTTGGGATGAGCATAAAAAGCTCAGTAAGGGATATAAAAATATGGAAAGGAAACATGGGTACATATATACCTAAGGATGAGATCATAATTTACCCATAAAACATAGGCACTTTAACATACCTCATAAAATCATGAATAAATCATAGAAATCATAAGACATAAAGGTAACTTGAGGCATTCATAACATTATTACGTAGGGAGTAACCCTCTTGGTTAAGTTTGGAATACCCATCACAGTATATTCCCTAAATCTCTTCGGAGAAACCTTAACGTTTCACTCCTTCACGTTACCCAATGCATTGGAGAGCTATATCGGGCTCACCCGCCCTTAGTTTATCATGGAACCACCCGTCTTCATAATAATGCCCAAGAACCATAACATAATCGTATCACATAAAACATGCATAAAGGAAACATAACATTTCCACCATTCAATCACAAGATATCAATACCACACATTGATATAAAAATATTATGAAAACCATTTTCAATACCAAAATAAAAGAAAAGTAAAACATGGTATTTATTTTTCTTTTAAAAAGAAGGTATGGCTTGTAGAGGAAGTCGAAACTCAAATAACGGTCACGACGGCGGAGAAGTCGTTGTCGCCACATACGTATGACAAAAACATTCCCTTTTGTCGTTTTGTATATGCTTCGTATAAAAAAGATTCCTTTTGAATAAACGTAAAAGTCAAAGGGTTTTATACACCGTATAAAAGAAAGTTGTGTATAAAATAAAATATGCCTCAATGAAAGGAGATTGAGACGAAGTCCCATACCTCGTATCCGACTTGACCCAACCGTTCTTTAATCTCCTGAATAATAAACATGAGTTAATCTCTACTTGCTTATGAACCTTTTTCAAGTTCATTATTCCTTTTATACCATGTTATGAACATCATGTAATCATTTAAGTTAATAATGTTCATTTTGTCGGTATTTGGTTCTTAAGTCAAAAATAGACTTCTTACACTTACATGTTGTTAATTTGGTCAAAGGTTCGTTATATCCAGAATGATATTAATGATTTGGATAACCATGGCTTGTCTTGGTCGTCCATGACACAACCAATGAGGGTAGGACATGTGTCAAGCTCATCTTATTTTATTAAAGCATTATTTTTACCTTAAACTACACTAATTACCACTAATCGCGATTAAAAACTTAATAAGTTACTATTCACCAAAAAACTATTTTAATCTCATTGAACCACATTTTACTTCTTACTGACAACCATGTATGTTGTATTTTTGAAATTCAAAACACAATGATGGCAAAATTTCATTTAAACGGAAAATCAGTCTTTATAAGTACCACTTAGTGGTTTCACTATTCATCAAAAATTGAAGTTTTTCAAAAAATTACCAAAAATTCACCCTAAGCTATATTTGATATAAAGAATTCAAAAATGAAGTCTATTTTACAAAATTCAAAACATATAAGTCACATTAATTAATTTAAAAATTAATTCCCGCTGTCAGAGCAAATAGCGTGTTTTTATGAAACAATAAGTATCAAAAGATTGACACTAGTTTAAGTCCAATTTCAAAGTGAAATTGATTCCAATGACCACCATTGGATTAAAGGGTAAAAATATATTCATATTACACATTAAGACCAATTCAAAAGATAATCTAATCATATAAATAAATTAGATTAAAAAGAAGTTTTGATGTAAAATGCAGTATTTTTCACTATTCGTTAAAAAATGAACATTGTTAGAAAAATACCAAAAATTCACAAAAATTAAATTTTGATGTCCCAATAATAAAGAATAATTTTATTTTGACAAACATAGTTTATAAAATTGTCAAAAGATAGATTTAAAAAGGGTTTTCCATCATAAGGCAGTAAAACAATCTTTTATGAATATTAGTGTATTCCATGCTTAAGATTGGATTTATTTTCACTTTAAGCCTCTAAACCACTATCTTAATCATTAATAGAAGTAGATAAAAATATCTATTATTCATTAATTACTTGGGATGTTACACCAATACAGTCCCACGATCATGAGAATGATATCATCGCTCGTGCGTACGTACGGACTACCGTCTCCACGACGCGATGAGATTCATTCTCCACTTTAACCATTCATGAATGATTATAAAGTATATATAATAAGTAATCATGAAATATATGACATAATAATGATACTGGATTTATTTGTATATATATGTATGTCATCTACTTAATTCCGTTCAACTCAATAAGGAAACAAAAACAGCGTTCATGCGTACGTACGGCCTACTGTCTTCATGAACGGTGTATTTCTTTCCATTTACTAATTTATTATATATATGTATATTCTGAATATATATATATATATATCATGTTTTATATTCTATAATTAAGTAATCGTGATCTAAGTAATCATATGAATAATTACAAGTCAAAACACGGACGACAAATGAAACAATTTTACCCAAAACGCTCTTTAACATGGAATTTACACAAGAACGGGTAATATAAAGTCATAAGTGAACCATATATGATATAATAACAATGAATATGATTATGTAATAAGTCAATGACATTATTTAAATCATTATATAGGAGGTTCAGACACTTACGAATCAAATCGGACCTAAGGTAAGGGAAAATATCACAATCTCATTTTTATCTGAGATTATTTATATTTTGAAATTTACTGGGGTGCATTTTATCATCCACATCTATTATTCCTCAATATGTAATATTTACATCATTATACAATAGTTTATATCCAATTTTACCCTTCGGTGAGTTTTTAGTAAAAGATATGAAAGGAATCTTTTGTCGTTTTTCATACGAGGTACTTTTTGACTTTTCTGACAAAAGTACGAGAAGAATGTTTTTTTAACTTATACGGCATGAATGGATTTTTAAAACATTATTTCCAAGAAGCTTACTTTAGAAGTTTTCAAGTTTATTTTTAATCAACTTGTTTTAGTTTAAAATTGTATGACATGTTAAGAAAGGAAAAATGTGTTTGACGTAGAAAGGATATTTTCCTCAAGAATGGAGTTCAAGTGTTTTATAAAAATTATTTTCCATCTAAGATAATAAAAGGGTTCTGTTTTCATCCCTATTATTACATTTATTTGATTATGTTGTGATGGAATTATTTTTATGAATTCCTTTATCTTATATGAATAGTTTTATGATGTCATGATGTTTAAGATTCCCATCTTTATTTCATGGGTTATGAAATGATGTATAATTTATGATTTTGTGGCACACATAAGAATGGTATCATTATGAGATGGGTGTGACCTATATCTCCCTCCAATGCATTGGGTAAATATTTTATATCTCATGATATAGACATGGCTGGAATGGTAGGTTATACCGGTTTAGTGAAACAGGACTGAAACGAGAGTGAATCGGTTCAGAAAGGGACTTTGTCCACTAAGATAGTCTTGGCAATGAGTCTTGAATAACAAAAAATGATTCTCTATGATTATGTGTGTATGCCACAAAGTTTTATGTTTTAAGTTATGATTATTTTGATTACATTTCACTGCCATGATTTATCCCATGTTATGAAATTATGATCTATTTTGCAGGTTAAGATTTCCAAATGTTATGTGCTTGTGTATATGATGTGATTGATATTTATTTTGTTTACCCTTACTGAGCATTTGATCTCACCCTTTTATGTTTTATTTTCCCCAGGATATAAAGAAAGGTTTTAGTTAAAAAAAGGGAAGATCTTTATGGGAGATGTTGAAGATCTTTCACCACGATTAGAAGATTATATTCCGAGTTTCCAAAGACACTAAACTATTACGATCCTTCTGTGTGTGTTTTTGTTATGTACTAAGTATTCTGCAAAATTAATGTAATGTCCATGTACGTCAGGCTTCGGGTCTCTACAATTGGTATCAGAGGAAAGGTTTTGTCAACCTTTGGAAAATAGGATGCAAAAACGTTAGTGAGATCCCTAGAGACATTTCTAAGGTATGTCTAGGGATGTTCCTAAGGATAAGTATATGTATAGGATATGGTCCTAGAACTACGGTAACAATCTTAGAATTTAACCTAAGATGTTAGATATTAAGGGTACTCCCACTTAACTATGTTGTTTTCCCTAGAATTATTTTTTCCTCTCACACTATTCTTTTTGGGTTTTAGACGATGGCTGGAACCCGAAGGAACCGTGTTGATCAATGCAATGGACAATGCAATGATTGCCCTCCTGAACAAACAAATGTTATGGGAGATGGAGTGCAAAATCTTATTGCTATACTTACTCAAGCTATGAATGATTCTGGACTTCCAAATGAGTAGAGAAGGGAACAATATTCTATTGAGTCCTTCATGAGGCAACCTCCACCTTCTTTCAGTGGGTCTTCTGATCCACTTGTTGCTGAACAATGGATCAGTACCACTGAAAAGATATTTTCAGTTCTTCAATGTTCTGAACATGATAAAGTCATCTTAGCAGTATATCGTTTGGAAGGTGAAGCTGATCAATGATGGAATCTTATCAAGAATACGAGGCCAAGATATGAAATTGAGTCCATGTAATGGGACGAGTTCAAAAACTTATTTTTCAATAAGTACTTCCCTCGTATTCTTAGAAAAAAGATGGAGAATAAGTTTCTTGAACTAAAGAAAAAGGATGATGAATCTGTTGGTATATACGAAGCAAATTTTACAAGGCTTGTGAGGTATGCATCTAGATTTATCATGCAACCTGAAAGTAAAGTTGATCGATTCTTCAGTGGATTAAAACCAAATCTTCGAAGGGAATTAGCTATAACAGACTTCAGTAGCTATGAAGAAATTGTGTGTTGTGCTATCAAGGTAGAAATGGAAGTTGGTGTTACTTATCCATATCATAGTTTTGACAAGAAACGAAAGATGGAGTTCAAGGAGAAATCTCAAAATAATGGTGAAAAGAAGATGAATGTTTCCTTATGAACAAAGTGTGGAAAGAAGCATGGTGGAGATTGTCTTAAAGGGACTAGAAAATGTTTTAAGTGTGGAAAAGAAGGTCATCGAGCAGCTGAGTGTCGAAGTAATGGAAAAAGGTTTTCTATTGATGTGAATAAAGAAAACACTGCATAGAACGCACCACCAACACTTCAATGCTTCAAGTGCAAGGAAATGGGGCATTATGCTAATAAATGCCCTAATCCAAGGGTTAGTGATGATCGAAATGAGCAACCACTTAAGGCAAAGGACAAAGGGAAGTCACATGCGATCACCATTGGCGATATTGAATATGATAACGATGTGGTGGAATGATTAAGTGTTTATGTAATGGGATTCCAAAATAATGTTGTATCATAGAGTATTGGAATATTTATGTATTGGTCTAATGTGGTATTCAATGTGATTGAGATATTTTTGGAAATAAGATGATATGCGCATAATGAAGGGAAAATGAGAAAATGAAATGTTTAACATTATTCATGAGCTCGTGATTGATATAAAGAGTAAGTGATATCATGGTTTGAGTATATAGAATTTTGAGGATTTTGGTATGTAGAAGGTGTTAACTTTTAACTGCATTCATGTTTTCACTAAGGTTCAATGGGTATTCGAGAGAATACATGATTAAGGCCTTTGAATGTTTGGAATGTGACCAACAAGATATATCTTATGATATATGGGGATCGGCGATGGTATTAAATCTCTGGGAGTGGACTGCAGTATTATGGATAAGCCTAAATATTGGAATGGATTATGTTGGACATAAGTTAGTATTGTTTGTTTTTCGATATTATTGATGGGATTTTATAGTAATATAGTTTTAGAAAAAGGACAACCTGCAAGATGGGTCACAGCCCATCGCGTCAGACAAGGTCGTAGGAATCGAACCCACAACCGAAGTGCGACTGGCCTTTATCGCCTACCAGTGGCCTACAGGAAGTCCCTATTTAGTAGAAACTAGTTTTATTCTATTAAGCAGTATGATATATGAAGTATAAGTTCATTTTAGGAACTATATAGGATTAATCTCACTATAGATGGACTTATGTATTTTTTCTAACCTTTTGTTTGAGACAGATGGAATGACCCATCATCTATCACATGATCTGCTAACACATCACGAATGACAAATTCAACTTCATTTCTTTAAGAGATGAAGTGTAAATTTTACAAAGAACGACAAACGGTGAGACTATACCAAAATCACGAAAGTATTTCTTCTAATTCCAATTTCATCAACTTTAGGGAAATGATCTTAAAAACCAAAAATGTTATCCTAGTGCTCTTATATCTGATGAATCAGATGGTACCCTAGATCATCACAAATTTATGGCTTTGTGATTGCTGGATTTTCCATAGCCATGTTCTCTACCACTCTCCATCAGAACATAATGGTTATATTTCTCTTCCATATCCATATTTTCACCTATGTGGAAACCCAGTGATTAGTTTATTTGGGTAACCGTTACGTTTCATACTTTTGTTTTTAATGATTGGGTTTGGTATTCCTTTTTACAATGTGGGTTTCTATTAAAGAAAATTTCGAGTAGTAAACCATTTATAACCCTGAAGAATTTCGAGGGAGAAATTCATTTTAAGGGGGGTAGAATGTAACACCCCGTGATTTTATGAAAAATATTCTTTTCATTAATGTCTTGTGTTGTACGCTACACCAAAAGGAGATTTCACAACACGCATCCTTGACTTCCCTTTCAATAGACACAATCACGACCTTCCTCGATAGCATGTGTAGTACGCAATGCCGAGTTTCACTAAACAACGATATGCTATTAAAATATTATTAAAACTAGCCGTTATGAATAGTAATAACCTCTTTTTGAAATTTTGTAAATTTTATTTTTCAAAATAGACTTCATTTTTGGAGTCGGAATATTGAAATTAGCTCAGGGTGAAATTTTAGTGATTTTCGGATAACTTTCATATTTTGATGAATAGTGAAAATTACTAAATTTTAATTAAAAACAACTTTTTCAATCGAAATAATTAATAGTGATAAATTATTAATTTGAGTGGTTTTAAAGTATATTTAGAATATATTTTTACAATTTAATACAATGTTGGTCATTGGATGTAATTTCACATTTAAACCAGACTTAAACAAATGTCAATGTTTTGATAGTTATTATCTCTTAAGAACACGCTATTTGTTTTGACGACGGGAATTAATTTTTAAATTAATTAATGAAACTGATATGTTTGGAATTTGGTAAAATAGAAATCATTTTTGAGTTCATAATATCAAATATATCTTAGGCCTAATTTTTGGTATTTTTCTAAAAACTTTCAATTTTTGATGAATAGTGAAACCACTAAGTGGTAGTTAAAAAAACTGAATTTTTCATAAAACTTAATTTTACCGGTTCTGTGAGTGGAATTTCAAAAATCCGAGAGACATGGTTGATGTCATTATGTAAAATATGGTTCAATGAGATAAAAATAAGTTTTGGTGAATAGTAAATTTTTACTTTTATTTACCACGGTTAAAAGTAAATAGGGTAATTAAGGGTAAAAATGATATTATTATTACCCTAACACATGTCCTAATTCTATTGGATAAGTGTAATTCGACCAAAAACAAACTTAGGAATAAAATATGACCATTTAGTCCCACTTGAATTAGATTAGGACATTTATTATTATTTAATTCAAAGAAGAGTTAAAAGAGTTAAAATCAAAGTTTATTTAATAAAACATTTTTAATATAGGGTTATACATAAGATAAATTCGACTATAAATATTAATTAGAAATCTAAAAATATTTCATACATAATGTTATTTTATTTGTAATTTTTAGACATTAAATAATTTAATTTATTTATGACACAACAATGATGCAGTAATTATCTTATTAATGAAATATTGACATAATTGATGTTATAAATACCCAAATAAATATAATTTGATACTTTTTATGAATTACAATAATTTTATAGGTTAATATGACATGTTAGTATTGATTTAATTAACTTTTTTAGAACTTATCATTCTGTTATGATTTTCACAAAAATCAATTACTAAATAGTGTCAAAATTGACATAAAATAGTTTTTAAAACAGATATTATATTATTAATTGTTATTTTATTACTAAAAATATAAGGTTCGGCCAAATGACTTAGATAAGATTATATATATTAATAATAAACAATTTGGGGTTCGTTTGGCTTCTTATAGTAAGTTTATTAACCTTATAGTGTAAGAACACAAGAAGACACGGTAAAAGTAAAATTATTTAACTTAATGTTAAATCTAAATGATAAGGTTAAAATAGGAACCTAAACTTGTCTAAATTCTATTTTATGAGAGGATTTTGACCCATACCCAGATTAGCCTCGAAATAAATCAATTTGGAGCTATTTAAAACCGAACTTGACTTTATAATAAAATAATATTTTTAGTTATTCCAAAGGTGCCCCTCTCCTCCCTTATAAAAGGGCACCTCCTCCCTCTCTTCCTCACACAACTTTGAGCTTTCAAGCTCGGCCAACCCCTGAAAAATTCTCTTCTCCACTTCCCTAGAAGCATCCTAGAGGTTCTGGTCTTCCTCAAAGACAAATTTTAGTGCCCTAAAAGGAGGTCTCAAAGAGGCGCTTCAAAGAAGAGGTAATTTCCGTTACCGATTCTTTCACCTTTATTTCTTCTTCCACTTATTCATCTTAGGTTTTTTCATTATGAAGTAATAACATCAGTATCACTCATATACTGATATGTTATTATAAGTATGAAACAACCCTATTTCACCATCTATCCATCCTATGGAAAACAAAATCACCGCGCGTGCGTACGTACGGAATACCGTCTCCACGCCATGGTGAAATCTATTTTCCACCACCACCTTATTTGGATGGGTATAATGGTGTAAATAATAACTATATATTATTATTTTAAAGTTATATTTATTTTGAAATAGTATACATACACTCCAATATAGTCCCACGATCATGAGAACGATATCATCGCTCGTGCGTACGTACGGACTACCGTCTCCACGACGCGATGAGATTCATTCTCCACTTTAACCATTCATGAATGATTATAAAGTATATATAATAAGTAATCATGAAATATATTACATAATAATGATACTGTATTTATGTGTATATATATGTATGTCATCTACTAAATTCAGTTCAACTCAATAAGGAAACAAAAACAGCGTTCATGTGTACGTACGGCCTACCGTCTCCATGAACGGTGTATTTCTTTCCATTTACTAATTTATTATATATATGTATATTATGAATATATATATATATATAAATCATGTTTTATATTCTGTAATTAAGTAATCATGATCTAAGTAATCATATGAATAATTACAAGTCAAAACACGGACGACAAATGAAACAATTTTACCCAAAACGCTCTTTAACATGGAATTTACAAAAGAACGGGTAATATAAAGTCATAAGTGAACCATATATGATATCATAACAATGAATATGATTCTGTAATAAGTCAATGACATTATTTAAATCATTATACAGGAGTTTCGGACACTTACGAAGCAAATCGGACCTAAGGTAAGGGAAAATATCACTATCTCATTTTTTTTCCGAGATTGTTTATATTTTGGAATTTACTGGGGTGCATTTTATCATCCACATCCATGATTCCTAAATATGTAATGTTTACATCATTCTACAATATTTTATATCCAATTTTACCCTTCGGTGAGTTTTTAGTAAAAGATATGAAAGGAATCTTTTGTCGTTTTTCGTACGAGGTACTTTTTGACTTTTCCGACAAAAGTACGAGAAGAATGTTTTTTTAACTTATATGGAATGAATGGATTTTTAAAACATTATTTCCAAGAAGCATCCTTTACAATTTTTCAAGTTTATTTTTAATCAACTTCTTTTAGTTTAAAATTGTATGACATGTTAAGAAAGGAAAAATGTGCTTGAAGTAGAAAGGATATTTTCCTCAAGAATGGAGTTCAAGTGTTTTATCAAAATTATTTTCCATCTAAGATAATAAAGGGTTCTGTTTTCATCCCTATTATTACATTTATTTGATTATGTTGTGATGGAATTATTTTTATGAATTCCTTGATCTTATATGAATTGTTTTATGATGTCATGATGTTTAAGATTCTCATTTTTATTTCATGGGTTATGAAATGATGTATGATTTATGATTTTGTGGCACACATAAGAATGGTATCATTATGAGATGGGTGGGACCTATATCTCCCTCCAATTCATTGGGTAATGATTTTATATCTCATGAGATAGACATGGCTGGAATGGTAGGTTATACCGGTTCAGTGAAACAGGACTGAAATGAGGGTAACTCGGTTCCGAAAGGGACTTTGTCCACTAAGATAGTCTTGGGAATGAGTCTTGACTAACAAGAAATGATTCTCTATGATTATGTGTGTATGCCAAAAAGTTTCATGTTCTAAGTTATGATTATTGTGATTACATTTCCCTGCCATGATTTATCCCATGTTATGAAATTATGATCAATTTTTCAGGTTAATATTTCCAAAAGTTATGTGGTTGTGTATACGATGTGATTGATATTTCTTTTTTTTACCCTTACTGAGCATTTGAGCTCACCATTTTATGTTTTCTTTTCCCCAGGATATAAAGAAAGGTTTTAGGTAAAAAAAGTGTAGATCTTTATGGGAGATGTTGAAGATCTTTCACCACGATTAGAAGATTATATTCTGAGTTTCCAAAGACACTAAACTATTACGATCCTTGTGTGTGTTTTTGTTATGTACTAATTATTCTGCAAAATTAATGTAATGTCCATGTACGTCAGGCTTTGGGTCTCTACAGAAACAATTTTATGTAACAGAGAATGTATCTCCACTTTTATAGGCGAAACATATCTTATCCATGTTGTCTTTTGATTTAGAAATAATTTGAAAATATGAGTATATGTTCTCTAATGTTTCATTGAAGTTTGGGTAGGAAAATACTGCTATAGATTTTTGAAAAAAAATCATAAGATCAAAATTTTCATTCGTAAAAAATTCCAGTGTCAATTTATCACAAAACCATTTTTTCTTTCTTTGTTCTTCTTTAAAAGAAAAATAGTTATTTTAAAATATCCATTGAAAAATCATCATTGGAGATCCATTTACTTAGGCACAAAATTCAATCACATTAAATGATTTTTATCAATATTTAATTATACATAGAAAAGTAGTTGAATTAATATTTTTAATAGTATAATACTTACATTTAGATATAGTTGCTTTTAGTTTTCCATGTCAGAATCCACGGTCACTTCAATACTTTGAGATAATTTTGGTTGGATTCCTTGAGAAGTCAAATGATCGATCACTTGACCTCATATTCGATCATCATATACTTACATTTGATCACTTGAAATTTTGGTTGATCACTTGAAATTATGGTCGATCCAGCACATTAACAAATTCTGACTACTAACAAAAATCACTTCATTTAGTCATGTGGTCAATTATTTATTTTTTTTAAGTACATATTACATATATGATCACTTCTTTCAACATGTGTTCAATTGTAAATATGTGTGTGTTTGATCCATCACTTATCAATATTTCTGAAATACATGAAGTTGATTCCATATGGCTTTGCAACTAATCTAATTATCCATGGAGTCAATCTAATTAAACTTATGTTCAATTTATCCTTTTTTGAAAAAAAATCTTGGTCACTTGAGATATAGAGTTCATTTACTCTAGAATATATCTTATGGTTTCTTAAGTCCTTTTATATATATCTATCACATTTATTCTAGTTCTCATACAATCAATTCATTTTTCATGTAGTCTATATGTTACATTGTGAAATTATCATTCCTCAAACACATGGTCAATTGAGTGTCTGACTAAGCCTCATAGATAATTCTAGAATTAGGGATATTTCCACTATTTTTTTAGAAAAATAATTATCTTACATAAAATGTATCATATGTTAGAAATAATATAAACATGATTTTTGTTTATTAAATTAACTAATTGTTAGACTAATCCAATTGTCTACACCTTTTTATGATTACAGATCATGGAATTTATATCAATTCCAATATTAAATATAAAGCATAAATTATCATAATATTTTGTAATGGGAAATTTGATATAATAGATAATCATTTTAGTTTGTTAATATGTCATGTTTGAAGAATATTGCATACTTTACTCCCATTTTGAGAATAAAAAAGAATGAATAATGGGTAATAGAGTAAATATTTAATAAACATGGTAAAAAATAGAATAATAATAATACACATAAAGAATAATAAAGGAATATTTCATTAATGTGAAAAAAAATTCAAAGGACCATTCAGAATCGAATCATATCTGAATCCTTAAGGTCTAGAATGGTAGAAAGAACAAATGGGTACTTTACTTTGCCAATAGAGGGAGGAGGTGGCAGTGGTGTAGGCCAAGGAACTACATGAATTCTAGGAATTTTGATAACATTACAGTTGGTCTAATCTAACCATGGAACTAGAAAATAATGAGACCAAAATTTTTGTCGGAGGTGAAGTAGGTTAGGTAGAAGTTATAGTTGAAGAAACTGTAGAATTTGATGCTAAAACACTGGAAGAAAAGGGAGAAAATATTGGCACATACAGTGCTGGAGGTTCCCAAACCATGTAATTTTTAACATACATATAAGGCTCTAGTATTCAGGTAATATCAATCATATTCCTTAATTCATGTTCCATAATTTTAAGGAACTCTTCATTTTTTTTTGCATTAACTGGTTTAAAAGAAGAGTCATGACTAACAAATTCTCTATAATTTCATTGAAAGATGAAGTCAAAGGAATCATCTTAAAATCTATTCAAATGAAATAAACTGACTTTTGAGATATTCCTTTTTGTAAATACTTCTCATATAGTACTTTATTTCACCCTTAATTACACTCTTTTCTTTTTTGGTATTGGGTGATTCTATCCTAATCATATAATAATTTTTTCTAAATGTAAAGAAATATCTATCTACATTTGTTTTCAAATATCCTTCAAATTTTCAATTATATTCTTAATCTCTTCATAGATTAATCTTCAACGAATATCCTCCTAAATAGAGACTAAGGTATGAGGATCTAAGGCATATGTAGAAGGTCTAGAATGAATTTTAATGATCGAGAGATATATTTTATCCATTATAGCCAACATATATTTTAAATCATATTGAATGGATCCAATATGACATATAAAGCTCTCCATATCATTTCTAAGACTTAAAATCTCATTCTATATATGATATATTTTGATGAACAGATTAGGATAGATGTGTGAAACTATACTCTCAATAGTGTAGTAAATATCTTTCTCTATTTCATGGTTATTTTAATAACTAATTTAAAGAAACACTTCTTTTAAAAAATTTCTAGAATTAATTACTAAAGGAGGTACAAAGGAAGGTTCAACTTACTGAGAAGGATAAAGAACATATTCTAGAGTAGCATGAGATAGTTGAGAAGAGGAGGAATAGCTAGAATCACTGAAATCAAGTTTTTTCTCCAAGACTCTTCTTTATGAAAAAATATATCAGGGGGGGTCCAAATTTCCCTAAGAGAGGAATATGATTATTTCTCATATTCATCAATAACAACCACTTCAGTCCTGAGAAAAAAATCATGATGATGTTCTTTTTGAGAAAGTTTTTTCAGGTACATGTAAAATCCAAAGATGTTAAAGATTTAAAATTCTAAATGTTACTACCCATGTCAATAAGGTACACATTTATTTTTGGGATGACACATGACTAAAACTCCACAGTTAAGCATGATTGTCCTAGAGTAGTGGTCAAGATGGGTGACTTATTGGAAATTTTCCTAGGGAGTGTATTGGTGAGAAAAATCACACTAAAAGAACATGTGTTGTCCTATGTAGATAGTCATTAGTCTAATAACTTATTCTAGCATGTGGGTGGGCCTAGGGAAGGTACCATGTGTCTACGGAGAAATCAGTGAAACCTACAATCCCAAGACTAGACAACCATATTATGGTGGGGTGTATATACTATCAGCAGGGCCCGATTTTTTCATTGGTATTAAATGAGGAACCCATACAAAAATTCATTGGAATTTCCTTGGTCAAGAATTTGGGTCCATGATGATGGTGTTGTACTATAAATTGGGGATTAAAAGTAACATCCTAGGATGTTAAAGTGTTAAAATACTAAATGGTGCTACCCATGTCAACAAGGTGAACCTTTCTTTTCAGGATCCTACCTGATAAAAACATCATAGTTAAGTGTGTTTGTACTGAATTAGTGGTCAGGACGGCTGACCTCCTAGCAAGTTTCCCATAGTTTTTTTGAGTGATGAAAAAGTAAACTGAAAGAACATGTGTTGATCTATGGGAGAAATAATTAGTATAATGACCCATTTGGGAAATTTGGTGGGAATCAGGGAGAGTAACATGTGTATATAGGGAAACTGGTAGCACCTGGTGGGCCTAGACCAGACAACCATGTTAAAGAGGGTTTTTTTGTAACAACCCCCTCCTCACCTATTAGCTTGGGAAGATTTGGTCGGTGTTTCTGGCTATAGGTGACATCCCAAGACACCAAAGGAAAATAATAAATTTCAAGGTCTATAAGAGAATTTAGGGATGATTTTCCCTTTGATATATAAAAATCTAAACCATAATAAAATTACCAAACAACCATTATATGAATCATGAGTAGAAAATACAACTCAAAACATAACAAAAAAATGACCATATGAGAGTACAAGTAGAAACCAAAGAAACCAAAGAAATCAATAGAAAAAAATAGACATTGAAGACATCCAACCAGTGACTCCTAACCTACTCCAAGATATATACTAACAGGACTCACCCATGGTATCAAGAAGCATTACTAAATAATTGAGATATCTTTCCTTTACCATTGCCTCAATAGATGACATCTACAAACTCACAATAGTTCTCAAGTAAGGGTGGGTCTAAAATCATTATTATTTTCCCAATAAATTCCCATATCTCACCACTAGGAAAAAACTTGTTAGCATATTTATATAAAATTTCTTAAAATATTTCATATTAAAGATAAAAAAATTCCATGGAAATAAATAAAAAAAATCCTTTAAAATCTTTCTCATGTCATTTGGAATACTTATCCCATCATTCTGTGTAATAGCCCAGGTAAATAAAGAATATGGCATCTTTATATTTATCCATATTTGTGAATAAAATATTAATATTACTTTAAAGGGTATTCTATGATCGATGGCGTACCCAACACGCAACAACTAGTTTCTTGGGAATCTTCCATTGCACTCTAATAAGAAAATAATATTATTTTAAATGGTAGTTAACGCCTAGCCGTTGTAATGGAGGGAATGAACAGAACTAACTACAAAATAATTATATATGTTTTTCAAATATGTTTACTCTTTACAATAAGTTTTAGAGGATTAAAAATGCAAATGAATCCAGTTTTTAAGCGAAACCATTCTAATATTCTTTAAAAGGTCGATTAACCGCCTTTTGATGGTGAACCCCTTTTAAATCCACTTTTTGAAAATTTTATAAGCTCTATTTTTTAAAATAAACATATTATTTATGATTGGTACATTGAAATTTACATTGGGTTAATTTTTGGTATTTTTCTGACAATGTTCATTTTTCAATGAATAGTGAAAATACTGCATTTTACATCAAAACTGCTTTTTCATATAATTTAATTATATAGTTATATTAATTTTTTAATTTGTTTTAAAGTGAAATTAGAATATATTTTTACCATGTAATTCAATTATGGTCATTGGGATTAATTTCACTTTGTAATTAGGCATAAACAAGTGCCAAACTTTTCATAAATGTTGTTTCTAAAAAACCCGCTATTTGTTTTGACAACGCGAAGTTTTTTTTAAATTAATTATTTCAATTTATGTGTTTGGAATTTGGTAAAATTGATTACATATTTGGAATCATAAGGTCCAAATTATGTAATTAATACTCTTTTGTTTTGGGACATTATGTATAGTAACGACGGTAATTATCTTTAATTATTTGGATTAATGAGTAATCGGGTAGTTAAAGATAATAAGATAATATCATAATAATAAAAAATGACCACAAAATGTGTCCTAAGGCTACTGGTTGTCTCATGGCCGACCATGGTATTCCTTGTGCCAAACTTGGGGGCCCCATGGAATAACTTTTGTGAGAAAGTGACTTTTTATCTATTTATTTTTAAAAAAATGTTAAATGTGCAAAGAATGTATCACCTATGTAAAATATTTTTAATTTTGTCTAAATAAATTACATTTTGGACTATAAATATTAATTTGAAAGATAAAATGATTTCCTACATCATAAAATTTTTTATTATAATTTTTAGACATTAAATAAATTAAATTATTTATGACATCATGATGATGCAGCGATGACCTTATTATTTAACGATTTAAATAAAATGGAAAGATAATGTAAAATCTAAGACCTACACATTTCAAAAACCTATTGGATGGGTGGATTTCTAACCCTTATCACCTTATCCTCGAAACACATCAATGTGGGACCATTAAAATATGAAACTCAATTGGAAATAATGTTACATTTTATACCTTTCCAAGAGTGCCCCTCCTCTCCTCTTATAAAAGGCCCCCACCTCTACCTCCTTACCCACACTTCCAAAGCCTTTGGCTCGGCCAACCCCTGCCAATTTTGTCTCTCCACATCCCTCTCTAACTCCTTGAAGCCTCACTTTGGGCAGAAGTCTTCCCAAGGAAGCCTTTGAGCTCAAACCAAAGGGAGTTACCCGATTTTAAGGTAATGTCTTCACTTGTGTCCTTTTGTTTTATTTTGCTTCTCCAACCCCCTAAAATCTTTCTATTCATTTCTTTTGTAACAACTCCAGTATATTAAATAAACTAGGATTTTTTTATAAGAAGTATTCGAGCTACACTTAAACACACCTTTGTCTAATGGTTAAAGAACATATTGTTTCCGTGGATGGCGAATTTCTGCCTCCCGAAACGATGATTGTTCAACATTCTTCTAACACATTCAAAGGTGGCCATTAAGATGAAACTATATTTATATATGATATATAATATGTTTATGTTTTACTTAATCTTCTGTATTTTTCATTTATGGCATACCTTTATGGTTTCCATTATGGGTAAACGCAATATCTTCATTTAAGGAAGTGCGGACTACCGCCCCCTCAAAGTGATTTGATTCGTTAATACCATATGTGGTATGTATAAAGGATATATTTAATGATATTATATATGATACCATACTTTAATTAAAATAATATTATGTATCATTATGTTTTAATTCCATTAAATATGAAATAGAAATGGAAGTAGCGTTCATGCGTACGTACGGCTTACCGTCTCCATGAACGGTGCATTTCATTTCTTAACTCTAAATGTTATGTAATATTATAAATGAATGAATATAATAGATAAATATGATATATATGAAATCTACATCATGAATAAAATTCTGGATATAATGAACATTTGGCCACACGAACAACATGTAAATGTAAGAAGTCCACTTTCGACTTAAGAACCAAATATCGGCAAAACAAATATTATTAACTTAAATGATTACATAATGTTTATGACATGGTAATAAGTGATATAAAAGGAATAATGAACTTGAAAAAGGTTCTTAAGGAAGTATAAATTAACTCAAGTTTATTATTCATGGGATTAAAGAACGATCGAGTCAAGTCGGACCCGAGGTAAGGGATCCTACTCCTCTCTTTCTTTTTAAGTACACTCTTTTATGTCATTCCTTCTAAGCTCATCTTTATTGTGATTAGGATGTTCTTTTATATTACTCTTACTGTAATTTTTATGTTCATATGATTAGAGACCCTATTCTCTCTCATCGGTCCATTTTGGAAGTTTTGAGTGGCGCCGTTAGGCTGTCGAATTTTCGTAAGAGATCCAACCTCTCTCTTTCTTTTTAAGTACTCTCCTTTATGTCACTTCTTTTAAGATCCTCTTTGTTATGTTGGGGGATGTTATTTTGTATTCCTCTTTCTGTAAACTTTATGTTGATATTATCAGAGGCCCTATTTCCTATCATCAATCCATTTTGGAAGTTTTAAGTGGCACCGTTAGGCTGCCGAGTTTTCGTAAGGGATTTTTTATCTCACTTTTATTCCAGTGAGATTTATGCTACATTTGCCACAATTTCCATTGAGTGGTGTATGTACTGCCCATTATTATACACTTTTTGTAGTATAATTTCATTTATGGGTATTCACATCTTCATTGTATGACCCTTCTTCCATGGGGTGTACGTTTCGAAAGTTACCCAACTCGGTAAGGGGAACTTTCACCCTCCTCTTTTTAAAAGACTTCTTTTGTTATGTATTTTAATTCACATGCTATTATATTGGGATATGTTATTTTATATACTTATTGATGTAAATTTTATGTCCAAGTCATGAGATGCCCTTTTTATCTCTCCTCAACTCATTTTCTGAATTTTGAAGTCATGTCGTTAGGCTGTCGAATTTTACCAAGGGAACTTTTTAACCCAATTTCGATTTCTTTGGGTTCAACATGTAGTTATTGAATATGTCGTCTTTTGAATATGAGTGAATGAAATTTATTTGTTTTACACTTAATATCCACTTATATTGGGTGTATTTATATTTGTCACACATAATTTGAGATTGAATTGTCCTTAATTTAAGGATACCTTCTTTATAAGGGAATTCATCACATTTGACATTTCTACTGAGACTTCATTGTTGTTATGCACCAATTCAATCTTATATGGTGTATATACTGTCTTTTGGAATATTATATCATGAATCCATTTATTCTCATGATATTATAAAGTTCTGACTAAATGTTATTCCTCAATTATTGTATTCAAGTGTCTCTAATTTTGGTAGAACCCCTTTAACCAAAATATCGCTTTAAATGTTTTAATTATTTGTTCTTATTAATATCCATGTTTTCAAAGTGGTTTTAAGGATTTATTTATATGGATATTAATGGTTTAAAATTTTAAAAGCTTCAAGGTGGTATGGGACACTTTGATTCAAAATTCTCTTTATTAAATGTTTTAAATGGTTTTGGAAATGGTTTCTTTTTGAATGGATTCATTATTTCAATATCCTAAAATGTTATATTGTGATTGAAATGTGGAAATTTTATCTTTACTTTATGAATGTTTTATGTGATACGTTTATGTTATGGTTCTTGGGAATTGTTATGAAAACGGGTGGTTTCGTGATAAACTAAGGGCGGGTGAGCCCGATATATCTCTCCAATGCATTGGGTAACGTGAAGGAGTGAAACGTTAAGGTTTCTCAGAAGAGATTTAGGGAATATACTGTGGTGGGTATTCCAAACGTAACCATGAGGGTTACTCCCTATGTAAGAATGTTATGAATGCCTCAAGATACCTTTTATGTCTTACGATTTCTATGATTTATTCATGATTTGATATGCCTATGTTTTATGGGTAAAGTATGATTTCATTCTAATGTATATATGAACTCATGTTTCCTTTCCATATTTTTATAACTCTTACTGAGCTTTTTATGCTCATCCCAAGTTTTTTTTGAAATGTTTATCACAGGTCAAGGGAAAGGTACATGATGTGATGATAGTGTCAAGGATGTGTCAAGAAAGAATCCGTGTTTTATTTTAAATATGTTTCCATTGATGGGAAGAATGAATACTGTCTTTTATATAACCACTTTGTTTAAATGTGGAATGTAATGCAAGTTTCATGATCTAATTCTCTAAAACTCTAAACCTGAAAAGATCCTCAATGAGTAATCTTGTAATAACTCAAGATTAAGTAAGGTTTAAGGTTGGGGCCTTATAGTTGGTATCAAAGGTCGGTTTAGATAACTTTAGAGGTTAGGGTATTCTTTAGGCATAAGTGACATTACCATAATGGTTAGGATTTCAGAAAGAGTCCTAGTTTTAGATAAAGTGAATAAGTAAGTATATCTTATTGTTTATATTCCTCATTAGTATATGATGGTTTTGTTGATATAATCACACTGACATTTTAGTTTTAGTGAATGGATGGATCTAGCAGGCACCAAAGTGACAATAGGTTTGAAGGAAATTGTGGTGGTTCTCTGATTAAGAGACTGGATGAAATGAGGTATTCAATGAGGAAACTCGTGGTTGTTCTAAACCAACTATCAAGGAGTCATTATCAACCACTTGAACCTTGGTATGTTCTATAATGCCTCATGTACGAGATGACCAATCCATGTGGAAGTTCAGGTAATAATTATACAGGTAACCATTAGAGTTTATATGATCCTTACTTTTTAGGTAATTATGGGTTATTATATGTTATGATGGAAAATGAAAGGAATGAGATAAACTTGAGGTTAAAATATTTTATGATCATTTTTGAAGATTTTATCTCGTTTTGAGGAATTTTTTAAGAATTATATAGTTTTTGAAAAAGGACAACACGCAGACCGTGTGACAACCCGTCACGTCGGAGAAAGCTACGGGAATCGAACCCACAACCAAAGTGCGACTGGTATTTATCGCCTACCACTGGACTACGTGAAGTCCCTGGTTAGTTTGACTAATTCTTTTTAGTTAGATGATTTCAGGAATCAGTAGTAAGTTTATTTTGGGTTATCTATGGAAATTTATTAACCTATCATGGAGGATATGTGATTAGGTTAATTACTTTTCAATACAAGACATTAAGAGCAACTGATGTTGTTTGGAGATAAATGTTACGATTTAACTTGGAATACTATGTGACTAAATCCTTAAAATATTTGTGTTTCAATCTTAGTTTGGTTTACTTTGAAAAATTTTATGGACAAATTGTTTATCGGATGGTCCTCATTGAACTTTGGGGGTTTTTAGACAAAATTTTGGAGATTAAGAATAGATTTTCTTTTTATAAAGGGTTATCCTTTTCTGGATTATCTGATCTTGTACTAACCTTTTTGGTTTTGGTTTTGGTTAAAGTCTAATGACATGGGAAGTATATAGTTCTCTTTTGTGGATTAGGTGATTCTCTATAAGTTGATTATAGTACTCTTAATGTGAACAAGTCTTCATAAATACTCGTCTTTTGGAGAAAATATGAGTTTGTGTAAGGAATATAATAAGAGTTGAATGTAAACATGATAAGTGATTATGTTTATTTAGGAATAAATTCCTCAATAAAAAGTAACTTAAAACAAAATTGTTGTTTATTAACTTTTCCTACTGGGGAATTGAATACCGTTTAACTCATCACAAGTTTGTGATTTTCTTGTGGTTAACTTTCTCCTAAACATGTTTTCTAATACTCTCCATCAGAACATGACCCTTTGTTTTTTCCTCCATGTCCATATTTTCATACTTGGAATCATAGTATGGGTTACCTCAGGTGACCTTTGTACTTATCTTACTTTATTTTAAAGTGATTGTTTTACCGACACTTGTTCCGATGTGGGACTTTCAAGGATGTTTCCAAGCCCAATTTTAAAATTGCGAGGACGCAATTCCCAAAAGGGGGGAAGGATGTAACACCCCAGGTAAATAAAGAATATGACATATTTATATTTTTCCATATTTGTGAATAAAATATTAATATTACTTTAAAGTGGATGGTATGATCGATGGCGTACCCAACACGCAACAACGAGTTTCTTGGGAATCTTACGTTGCACTCTAATAATAAAATAATATTATTTTAAATGGTAGTTAACGCCTAGCCGTTGTAATGGCGGGAATGAACAGAACTAACTAAAAAATAATTATATATGTTTCTAAAATATTTTTACTCTTTACAATAAATTCTAGAGGATTAAAAATGCAAATGAATCCAGTTTTTAAGTGAAAACATTCTAATATTCTTTAAAAGGTCGATTAACCTCCTTTTGACGGCGAACCCCTTTTAAATCCACTTTTTGAAAATTCTATAAGCTCTATTTCTCAAAATAAACATATTATTTATGATTGGGACATTTAAATTTACCTTGGGTTAATTTTTGGTATTTTTCTGACAATGTTCATTTTTCAATGAATAGTGAAAAATACTGCATTTTACATCAAAACTACTTTTTCATATAATTTAATTATATGGTTATATTATCTTTTTAATTTGTTTTAAAGTGTAATTAGAATATATTTTTACCATGAAATTCAGTGATGGTCATTGGGATTAATTTCACTTTGTAATTAGGCATAAACAAGTGCCAAACTTTTCATAAATATTGTTTCTAAAAAACCCGCTATTTGTTTTGACAACAGGATGTTTTTTTTAAATTAATTATTTCAATTTATGTGTTTGGAATTTGGTAAAATGGATTAAATATTTGGAATCCAAATGTCCAAATTATGTAATTAAGACTCTTTTGTTTTGGGACATTATGAATAGTAACGACGGTAATTATCTTTAATTATTTTGATTAATGAGTAAGCGGGTAGTTAAAGATAATAAGATAATATCATAATAATAAAAAATGACCAAAAAATGTGTCCTAAGTCTACTTTTTGTCTCATGGCCGACCATGGGATGCCTTGTGCCAAACTTGGGGGCCCCATGGAATCACTTTTGTGAGAAAGTGACTTTTTATCTATTTATTTTTTAAAAAATGTTAAATGTGACAAAGAATGTATCACCTATGTAAAATATTTTTAATTTTGTCTACATAAATGATCTTTTGGACTATAAATATTCATTGGAAAGCTAAAAAATTTCCTACATCATAGTATTTTTTTATAATTTTTAGACATTAAATAAATTAAATTATTTATGACATCATGATGATGCAGCGATGACCTCGTTATTTAACAATTTAAATAAAATGGAAAGATAATGTAAACTCTAAGACCTACACATGTAAAAAACCTATTGGATGGGTGTATTTCGAACCCTTATCACCTTATCCTTGAAACACATCAATTTGGGACCATTAAAATCTGAAACTCATTTGGAAATAATGTTACATTTTATAACTTTCCAAGAGTGCCCCTCCTCTCCTCTTATAAAAGGCCCCCACCTCTACCTCCTTACCCACACTTCCAAAGCCTTTGGCTCGGCCAACCCCTGCCCATTTTGTCTCTCCACTTCCCTCTATAACTCCTTGAAGCCTCACTTTGGGCAGAATTCTTCCCAAGGAAGCCTTTGAGCTCAAACAAAAGGGAGTTACCCAACTTTAAGGTAATGTCTTCACTTGTGTCCTTTTGTTTTATTTTGCTTCTCCAACCCCCTAAACTCTTTTTATTCATTTATTTTGTAACAACTCCAGTATCTTAAATATACTAGGATTTTTTTATAAGAAGTATTCGAGCTACACTTATACACACCTTCGTCTAATGGTTAAAGAACATAATGTTTCCGTGGATGGCGAATTTCTGCCTCCCGAAACGATGATTGTTCAACATTCTTCTAACACCTTCAAAGATGGCCATTAAGATGACACTATATTTATATATGATATCTAATATGATTACGTTTTACTTATGCTTCTGTATTTTTTATTTATGGCATACCTTTATGGTATCCATTATGGGTAAACGCGATATCTTCATTTAAGGAAGTGCGGACTACCTCCCCCTCAAAGTGATTTGATTCGTTAATACCAAATGTGGTACGTATAAAGGATATATTTAATGCTATTATATATGATACCAAACTGGAATTAAAATAATATTATGTATCATTATGTTTTAATTCCATTAAATATGAAATAGAAATGGAAGTAGCGTCCATGCGTACGTACGGCTTACCGTCTCCATGAACGGTGCATTTCATTTCTTAACTCTAAATTTTATGTAATATTATAAATGCATGAATATACTGGATATATATGATATATATGATATATACATCATGAATACAATTCTGGATATAATTAACATTTGGCCACATGAACAACATGTAAATGTAAGAAGTCCACTTTCGACTTAAGAACCAAATATCGGAAAAACAAATATTATTAACTTAAATGATTACATAATGTTTATGACATGGTAATAAGGGATATAAAAGGAATAATGAACTTGAAAAAGGTTTTTAAGGAATTAGAAATTAACTCAAGTTTATTATTCATGAGATTAAAGAACGATCGAGTCATGTCGGACCCGAGGTAAGGGATCCTACTCCTCTCTTTCTTTTTAGGTACACTCTTTTATGTCATTCCTTCTAATCTCATCTTTATTTTGATTGGCATGTTCTTTTATATTACTCTTACTGTAATTTTTAGGTTCATATGATGAGAGACCCTATTCTCTCTCATCAATCCATTCTGGGTGCTTTGAGTGGCGCCGTTAGGCTGCCGAATTTTCGTAAGAGATCCAACCTCTCTCTTTCTTTTTAAGTACACTCCTTTATGTCACTTATTTTAAACTCCTCTTTGTTATGTTGGGGGATGTTATTTTTTATTCCTCTTTCTTTAAACTTTATTTTGATATGTTGAGAGACCCTATTTACTCTCTTCAATCCATTTTGGATGTTTTAAGTGGCGTCGTTAGGCTGCCGAGTTTTCGTAAGGGATTTTTCGTCTCACTTTTATTCCCGTGAGATTTATGCTACATTTGCCACAATTTCCTTTGAGTGGTATATGTACTGCCCATTATTATAAACTTTGTGTAGTATAATTTTATTTATGGGTCTTCACATCTTCATTGTATGACCCTTCTTCCATGGGGTGTACGTTTCGAAAGTTACCCAACTCGGTAAGGGGAACTTTCACCCTCCTCTTTTTAAAAGACTTCTTTTGTTATGTCTTTTAATTCACATGATATTATGTTGGGATATGTTCTTTTATATCCTTATTGATGTAAATTTTATGTCCAAGTCATGAGATGCCCTTTTTATCACTCATCAACTCATTTTCTGAATTGTGAAGTGATGCCGTTAGGCTGTCGAATTTTACCAAGGGAACTTTTTAACCCAATTTCGATTTCTTTGGGTTCAACATGTAGTTATTGAATATGTCATCTTTTGAATATGTGTGAATGAACATTATTTGTTTTACACTTAATATCCACTTATATTGGGTGTATTTATATTTATCACACATAATTTTGAGATTGAATTATCCTTAATTTAAAGATACCTTCTTTATAAGGGAATTCATCACATTTGACATTTCTACTGAGACTTCATTGTTGTTATACACAAATTCACTTTTATATGGTGTATATACTGTATTTTGGAATATTATATCATGAGTCAATTTATTCTCATGATATTATAAAGTTCCGACTAAATGTTATTCCTCAATTATTGTATTCAAGTGTCTCTAACTTTGGTAGAACCCCTTTAACAAAAATATCGCTTTAAATGTTTTAATTATTTGTTCTTATTAATATCCATGTTTTCAAAGTGCTTTTAAGGATTTATTTATATGGATATTAATGGTTTAAAATTTTAAAATCTTCAAGGTGGTATGGGACACTTTGATTCAAAAATCTCTTTATTAAATGTTTTAAATGGTTTTGGAAATGGTTTCTTTTTGAATGGATTCGTTATTTCAATATCCTAAAATGTTATATTGTGATTGAACTGTGAAAATGTTATCTTTACTTTATGAATGTTTTATGTGATACGTTTATGTTATGGTTCTTGGGAATTGTTAAGAAAATGGGTGGTTCCGTGATAAACTAAGGGCAAGTGGGCCCGATATAGCTCTCCAATGCATTTGGTAACGTGAAGGAGTGAAACGTTAAGGTTTATCCGAAGCTATTTAGGGAATATACTGTGGTGGGTATTCCAAACATAACCATGAGGGTTACTCCCTACATAAGAATGTTATGAATGACTCAAGATACCTTTCATGTCTTATGATTTATATGATTTATTCATGATTTGATATGCCTATGTTTTATGGGTAAAGTATGATTTCATTCTAATGTATATATGAACTCATGTTTCCTTTACATATTTTTATAACTCTTACTGAGCTTTTTATGCTCATCCCAAGTTTTTTTGAAATGTTTTTCATAGGTCAAGGGAAAGGTACATGATGTGATGACAGTGTCAAGGATGTGTCAAGAAAGAATCTGTGTTTTATTTTAAATATTTTTCCATTGATGGGAAGAATGAATACTGTCTTTTATGTAACCACATTGTTTAAATGTGGAATGTAATGCACGTTTCATGATCTAATTCTCTAAAACTCTAAAACTAAAAAGATCCTCAATGTGTAATCTTGTAATAACTCAAGATTAAGTAAGGTTTAAGGCTGGGTCCTTATAGTTTGTATCAAAAGTCGGTTTAGATAACTTTAGAGGTTAGGGTATTCTTTAGGCATAAGTGACATTACCATAATGGTTAGGATTTCATAAAGAGTCATAGTTTTAGATAAAGTGAATAAGTAAGTATATCTTAGTGGTTATATTCCTCATTAGTATATGATGGTTTTGTTGATATACTCACACTGACATTTCTGTTTTAGTGAATGGATGGATCTAGCAGGCACCAAAGTGACAATAGGTTTGAAGGAAACTATGGTGGTTCTCTGATTAAGAGACTGGATGAAATGAGGTATTCAATGAGGAAATTCGTGGTTGTTCTAAACCAACTATCAAGGAGTCATGATCAACAACTTTAACCTTGGTATGTTCTATAATGCATCATGTACGAGATAACCAATCGATGTGGAAGTTCAGGTAATAATTATAAAGGTAACCATTAGAGTTTATATGATCCTTACTTTTGAGGTAATTATGGGTTATTATATGTTATGATGCAAAATGAAAGGAATGAGATAAACTTGAGGTTAAAATATGTTATGATCATTTTTGAAGATTTTATCACGTTTTGGGGAATGTTTTAATAATTATATAGTTTTTGAAAAAGGATAACTTGCAGACCGTGTGACAACCCGTCAGGTTGGAGAAATCTGCGGGAATTGAACCCACAACCAAAGTGTGACTGGTATTTATCGCCTACCACTGGACTACGTGAAGTCCCTGGTTAGTTTGACTAATTATTTTTAGTTAGATGATTTTAGGAATCAATAGTAAGTTTATTTTGGGTTATCTATGGAAATTTATTAACCTATCATGGAGGATATGTGATTAGGTTAATTACTTTTCAATACAAGACATTAAGAGCAACTGATGTTGTTTGGAGATAAATGTTATGATTTAACTTGGAAGACTATGTGACTAAATCCTTCAAATATTTGGGTTTAAATCTTAGTTTGGTTTACTTTGAAGAATTTTATGGACAAATTGTTTATCGGATGGTCCTCGTTGAACTTTGGGTTTTTTTAGACAAAATTTTGGAGATTAAGAATAGATTTTATTTTTATAAAGGGTTTTCCTTTTCTGGATTATCTGATCTTGTACTAACCTTTTTGGTTTTGGTTTTGGTTAAAGTCTAAAGACATGGGAAGTATATAGTTCTCTTTTGTGGATTAGGTGATTCTCTAGAAGTTTACTATAGTACTCTTAATGTGAACAAGTCTTCCTAAATACTCGTCTTTTGGAGAAAATATGAGTTTGTGTAAGGAATCTAATAATAGTTGAAAGTAAACATGATAAGTGATTATGTTTCCTTATGAATAAATTACTCAATAAAAAGTAACTTAAAACAAAATTGTTGTCTATTAACTTTTCCTACTGGGGAATCGAATACCGTTTAACCCATTACAGGTTTGTGATTTTCTTGTGGTTAACTTTCTCCTAAACATGTTTTCTATCACTCTCCATCTGAACATGACCCTTTTTTTCCTCCATGTCCATATTTTCATACTTGGAATCATATTATGGGTTAACTCGGGTGACCTTTGTACTTATCTTACTTTATTTTAAAGTGATTGTTTTACCGACTCTTGTTCCAATGTGGGACTTTCAAGGATGTTTCCAAGCCCAATTTTAAAATTGTGAGGACGCAATTCCCAAAAGGGGGGAAGGATGTAACACCCCAGGTAAATAAAGAATATGACATCTTTATATTTATCCATATTTGTGAATAAAATATTAATATTACTTTAAAGGGTATGCTATGCTTGCTGGTATACCAAACACGCAACAACGAGTTTCTTGGGAATCTTACGTTGCACTATAATAATAAAATAATATTATTTTAAATGGTAGTTAACGCCAAGTTGTTGTAATGGAGGGAATGAATAGAACTAACTAAAAAAAATTATATATCTTTTTCAAATATTTTTACTCTTTACAATAATTTTTAGAGGATTAAAAATGCAAATGAATCCAGTTTTTAAGCGAAAACATTCTAATATTCTTTAAAAGGTCGATTAACCGCCTTTTGATGGAAAACCCCTTTTAAATCCACTTTTTGAAAATTTTATAAGATCTATTTCTCAAAATAAAAATATTATTTATGATTGGGACATTGAAATTTACCTTGGGTTAATTTTTGGTATTTTTCTGACAATGTTCATTATTCAATGAATAGTGAAAATACTGCATTTTACATCAAAACTGTTTTTTCATATAATTTAATTATATGGTTATATTTTCTTTTTAATTTGTTTTAAAGTTTAATTAGAATATATTTTTACCATGTAATTAAATTATGGTCATTGGTATTAATTTCACTTTGTAATTAGGCATAAACAAGTGCCAAACTTTTCATAAATATTGTTTCTAAAAAACCCGCTATTTGTTTTGACAACGGGAAGTTCTTTTTAAATTAATTATTTCAATTTATGAGTTTGGAATTTGGTAAAATGTATTACATATTTGGAATCAGAAGGTCCAAATTATGTAATTAAGACTCTTTTGTTTTGGGACATTATGAATAGTAACGACAGTAATTATCTTTAATTATTTTGATTAATGAGTAATCGAGTAGTTAAAGATAATAAGATAATATCATAATAATAAACAATGACCACAAAATGTGTCCTAAGGCTAATGGTTGTCTCATGGTCTACCATGGTATGCCTTGTGCCAAACTTGGGGGCTCCATGGAATCACTTTTGTGAGAAAGTGACTTTTTATCTATTTATTTTTAAAAAAAATGTTAAATGTGACAAAGAATGTATCACCTATGTAAAATATTTTTAATTTTGTCTACATAAATGATATGTTGGACTATAAATATTCATTGGAAATATAAAAATATTTCCTACATCATAGTAGTTTTTTTATAATTTTTAGACATTAAATAAATTAAATTATTTATGACATCATGATGATGCAGCGATGACCTCATTATTTAACGATTTAAATAAAATTGAAAGATAATGTAAAATCTAAGACCTACACATGTCAAAAACCAATTGTATGGGTGTATTTCGAACCCTTATCACCTTATCCTCGAAACACATCAATGTGGGACCATTAAAATCTGAAACTCATTTGGAAATAATGTTACATTTTATACCTTTCCAAGAGTGCCCCTCCTCTCCTCTTATAAAAGGCCCCCACCTCTACCTCATTACCAACACTTCCAAAGCCTTTGTCTCAGCCAACCCCTGCCCATTTTGTCTCTCCACATACCTCTCTAACTCCTTGAAGCCTCACTTTGTGCAGAAGTCTTCCCAAGGAATCCTTTGAGCTCAATCCAAAGGGAGTTACCCGATTTTAAGGTAATGTCTTCACATGTGTCCTTTTGTTTTATTTTGCTTCTCCAACCCCCTAAACTCTTTTTATTCATTTTTTCTTGTAAAACTCCAGTATCTTCAATATACTAGGATTTTGTTATAAGAAGTATTCGAGCTACACTTATACACACCTTCGTCTAATGGTTAAAGAACATACTGTTTCCGTGGATGGCGAATTTCTGCCTCCCGAAACGATGATTGTTCAACATTTTTCTAACACCTTCAAAGGTGGACATTAATATGACAATATATTTATATATGATATCTAATATGTTTATGTTTTACTTAAGCTTCTGTATTTTTCATTTATGGCATACCTTTATGGTTTCCATTATAGGAAAATGAGATATCTTCATTTAAGGAAGTGCGGACTACCGCACCCTCAAAGTGATTTGATTCGTTAATACCATATGTGGTACGTATAAAGGATATATTTAATGATATTATATATCATACCATACTGGAATTAAAATAATATTATGTATCATTATGTTTTAATTCCATTTAATATGAAATAGAAATGGAAGTAGCATTCATGGGTACGTACGGCTTACCATCTCCATGAACGGTGCATTTCATTTCTTAACTCTAAATGTTATGTAATATTATAAATGCATGAATATAATGGATATATATGATATATATGATATCTACATCATGAATACAATTATGAATATAATGAACATTTGGCCACACGAACAACATGTAAATGTAAGAAGTCCACTTTCGACTTAAGAACCAAATATCAGAAAAACAAATATTATTAACTTAAATGATTACATAATGTTTATGACATGGTAATAAGTGATGTAATAGGAATAATGAACTTGAAAAAGGTTCTTAAGGAATTATAAATTAACTCAAGTTTATTATTCATGAGATTAAAGAACGATCAAGTCAAGCCGGACACGAGTTAAGGGATCCTACTCCTCTCTTTCTTTTTAAGTACACTCTTTTATGTCATTCCTTCTAAGCTCATCTTTATTGTGATTGGGATGTTATTTTATATTACTATTACTGTAATTTATATGTTCATATGATGAGAGACCCTATTCTCTCTCATCAATCCATTTTGGAAGTTTTGAGTGGCACCGTTAGGCTGCTGAATTTTCGTAAGAGATCCAACCTCTCTCTTTCTTTTTAAGTACTCTCCTTTATGTCACTTCTTTTATGCTCCGCTTTATTATGTTGGGGGATTTTATTTTGTATTCCTCTTTCTGTAAACGTTATGTTGATATGATGATAGACCCTATTTCTTCTCATCAATCCATTTTGGATGTTTTAAGTGGCGCTGTTAGGCTGTCGAGTTTTCGTAAGGGATTTTTCATCTCACTTTTATTCTCATGAGATTTATGCTACATTTGCCACAATTTCCTTTGAGTGGTGTATGTACTTCCCATTATTATACACTTTGTGTAGTATAATTTCATTTATGGGTATTCACATCTTCATTGTATGACCCTTCTTCCATGGGGTGTACGTTTCGAAAGTTACCCAACTCGGTAAGGGGAACTTTCACCCTCCTCTTTTTAAAAGACTTATTTTTTTATGTCCTTTAATTCACTTGATATTATGTTGGGATATGTTCTTTTATATCCTTATTTATGTAAATTTTATGTCCAATTCATGAGATTACCTTTTTATCTCTCATTAACTCATTTTCTGAATTTTGAAGTGATGTCGTTAGGCTGTCGAATTTTACCAAGGGAACTTTTTAACCCAATTTCGATTTCTTTGGGTTCAACATGTAGTTATTGGATATGTCATCTTTTGAATATGTGTGAATGACCTTTATTTGTTTTACACTTAATATCCACTTATATTGGGTGTATTTATATTTTTCACACATAATTTTGAGATTGAATTATCCTTAATTTAAGGATACCTTCTTTATAAGGGAATTCATCACATTTGACATTTCTACTGAGACTTCATTGTTGTTATGAACCAATTCACTATTATATGCTGTATATACTGTCTTTTGGAATATTATATCATGAATCCATTTATTCTCATGATATTATAATGTTCTGACTAAATGTTATTCCTCAATTATTGTATTCAAGTGTCTCTAATTTTGGTAGAACCCCTTTAACCAAAATATCGCTTTAAATGTTTTAATTATTTGTTCTTATTAATATCCATGTTTTCAAAGTGGTTTTAAGGATTTATTTATATGGATATTAATGGTTTAAAATTTTAAAAGCTTCAAGGTGGTATGAGAGACTTTGATTCAAAAATCTCTTTATTAAATGTTTTTAATGGTTTTGGAAATGGTTTCTTTTTGAATGGATTCATTATTTCAATATCCTAAAATGTTATATTGTGATTGAAATGTGGAAATGTTATGTTTACTTTATGAATGTTTTATGTGATACGTTTATGTTATGGTTCTTGGGAATTGTTATGAAAACGGGTGGTTCCGTGATAAACTAAGGGAGGTTGAGCCCGATATAGCTCTCCAATGCATTGGGTAACGCGAAGGAGTGAAACGTTAAGGTTTCTGCAAAGTGATTTAGGGAATATACTGTGGTGGGTATTCCAAACTTAACCAAGAGGGTTACTCCCTACGTAAGAATGTTTTGAATGCCTCAAGATACCTTTTATGTCTTATGATTTCTATGATTTATTCATGATTTGATATGCCTATGTTTTATGGGTAAAGTATGATTTCATTATAATGTATATATGAACTCATGTTTCCTTTCCATATTTTTATAACTCTTACTGAGCTTTTTATGATCATCCCAAGTTTTTTTGAAATGTTTTTCACAGGTCAAGGGAAAGGTACATGATGTGATGATTGTGTCAAAGATGTTTCAAGAAAGAATCCGTGTTTTATTTTAAATATGTTTCCATTAATGGGAAGAATGAATAATGTCTTTTATGTAACCACTTTGTTTAAATGTTGAATGTAATTCTAGTTTCATGATCTAATTCTCTAAAACTCTAAAACTAAAAATATCCTTAATGTGTAATCTTGTATTAACTCAAGATTAAGTAAGGTTTAAGGCTGGGGCCTTATATTCTGTATATCCACACATGCATTCCCTATTAAAAGTTCTATATACATGAGTGGTCTCTATTTGATCTATAAAGTTATCACAAGGTAACCAATATCAGGTTCCCCAATGGAACATTCCCCTTCAAGGTCACGTCTAATGAAAATTAACCCACACCAACCACGTAATCTAGAATCCATGCTGCGAAATTTCATATAAAGACATTATTTCATTAAAAAAATTCAAAAAAACATTTTCCATGTATCAAATCAAAACCATGATTTTAAAATCACCATTTTAAAATTATCACCAAAGAGGATTTTCTACGAAACCATAAACTATCCTCAATTTATAAAAACCATCACTAAAGAGGTTTCCATCAAGAATCACACAATGGATTCAAAATCATTTCAAGAAAAAAAAGTATTCAATATAAAACTGTAGTTTCTAATCATGTGTATTCAAGATAGAATCCACCTACCTCCCAATGACTGTAAAAAATTAAGAACGGAACAATGATTCTCTATATTATATCACAAACAACCTTTTTATTCCTAGATAAAACAAGGATTCATCAATATATCATTATCAATACATAAAAGAGCATGGATATATCCCAAAATTATTATATCTATGGTTCTTAGAGAATGGAAGAGAATATATTTGATAAGAACGACCAAGAATTGAAACTTATTAGATAATCTAGATCTCCAATGGGCTATGAATCACCAAAGAAATTCTCCTGGCTCGAAGGGAATCACCTCTCAATACTTGGGAGGAAATTTATTTTAATATTATGAAATATTAAGAAATAAAAAAGGGTTCCTATAACTTAATATGATTTATATCCACAAATTTCAAATCTATAATTTTACACTGCATGGTTTGGGCATATGATTTGGCAGATCATGATCTAGTCATGCAGTGCTACTACCTTAATCCAACCACTCACATTATCATAAAAATTGTAATCCAACCATTATTTTCCCCTCTACCTAGAAATGCATAGTTTCCTAAGGACATTCGCATGATTTTTCCAAACCATGTTCCAACCATATATAGTTATTTTCCCTCCTTCCACAAGACACATGATTTCCTTTATGGAACACACTGTTTGTGCAAACCGTTCTCAAACCATGCACATCTAAAAAATCATCTGAAGAATGATAAAACTCTTATGAACCTCTTGAAACTTAAACCAATCAATATATATTTAAAATACATAAATAAATTTTCAACTACCTGAAATATAAGGTGTTTCATTCTCCTCGCTATTTTTCTTTCTATCCCTAGAAAGTAGAAAACTAGTGTTGCACCAAAATAGCTCAATCCACTGCTCCAACACTTTCTTTTCACGCTTCTATGTTTCTACCTAAATTTTTCCATGTTGACATAAGACCCACAATAGACTGATTTTTTCCCAAAAAATACTTTATCTTGCCTATCCATAATCTGTACTAGCACATGAACCAACATAACATCCAGATCTAATTCAATGTGATTCCATCAAATCACATGGTTAGGATCAAGTTGAAAAATCTTTAACTGAGACACATGAAACATATTATGCCTAAAAATAAACCTCGATGGAAATTCCAAAAGATATTCCACCTCACAAAATCATTAAAGTATCTCAAAAGGGTATATGTATCGAGGAGACAACTTTCCTTACTTACGAAACTGATAATGCCCAAGCCTTAGAGAGATTCCTAGAAACACATGATCACTCACATCAAATGACGATGTTCATCGATGAGGATTTACATATAATTTCTAGATAGTCTGAGCCATATCCATCCTATTTCTAATCAACTTAATATTTTACATTATCTACATAAGGATGGGTCTAACTAGTTTAATTTCACCTATTTACACCCAAAAAGTGGAGAATGGAAAGGACACTAATACAATGTATTAAATGAAGCCATATGTATTGATTTCTGGTAACTATTGTTGTACAAAAACTACACTAACAGTATGCCCTCTTTCCATGTGTCACCAAAATACATTACACAAGCCCTAATCATATCCTCTAATTTTTACATCATCCTTTCGAATTTTCCATCAATTTTAAGATTATAGGTCGTGCTCATATAAAATTGAGTCCCAAGGGATTTTTTAAAGGATTTACAAAAATGAGTTGTAAACCTAGGGAATTGGTTAGATACAATCGATATCGGAACACCATGCATCTTTAAATCTTATTGTATATATATTTTAGATAAGTATTATACCATATGGAATTCCAAAATAGGGATAAATGAGCTAACTTCATGTTACGATCCATAATTACCCATATAAAAACATGTTTCCTAACCATTCTTGGTAAAAATGTCACAAAATCCATGGCTATATACTCCCATTTCCAAATAGGAATTTCTAAAGGCTACAACATTCCCATTGGTCGTTGGTGTTCCACCTTGACCTACTGATAGGTGAGGCATCTCAAAACATACTCCACCACTACCCTTTCTATGAAAACCCACCAAAATTATTCTTTCATCACTCTATAATCATTTGAATGCCTAGATGGATACCCTTTTTGAATAGTGGTAAGTGTTAAGAATTTTTCCCTAAAAACCAACGCTACAATGATCTCATATTTAAACCATAAAATCAATCTCCCATCAAGCGTTCATCCCATAATGGTCTCCATACCATTAAGTTTTTACCTCATGGTAACACATTCATGATCAGATATTTTATTTTTCTAAATTGCTCAACCAAATCAGGAACAGGCAATACTAAGATGGAAACTACTAGATCACCCTGGTCGGTAAACTGTCGAAGCATTCCAACAATGACTGACATAAAATACCATTGATCCAAAGATTCTTTATCCAATTGATTGTATGAATTCCTACTTAATCCATCCTCCACTAAATTTCCTTTACCCATTGTATACATAATTTCGATGTCAAACATTTGAAGGGATTCGTCTATCTTCTTTACCTTAGATTCAAATATATTTGTGAGAAAATGTGTTTCACACTCTTATTATTTGTACACATCATAAATTTATCACCAAGAAGATAATGACATCACGGCTTCCAAGAATATACTACCAAAACTAATTTCAAATCAGGTGTTGGTTAGTTATTCTCATGAAATCATAATTCTTGTGATCCATAAGAAACAATGTGATATCCATACTTCATAAAATATCACAAATAAGATTTTCATTCATTAAAATAGACTACATTGACCTATATATAATATGGAAATATGAAGATAGGTGCAGATTTCATTCAAAAATTAATCTCTTGAAAGGATTTATAACATTCATTATTCCTTTATAAAGGAACACCTTTCATCATCAAAGATGTTATCAATGATGTAAAATGTGAAAAGTCACATACAAATCATCTGTAGATCACACTAAGCTATGGAAACTACGTGTCTCAAATACATTATTTGGTTGTTTCCAATAGATAAAATATTTTTATCTTTTTATGATATTTAGACACTCCCTTTTCAAAAAATTATGTCCAAGGAAATGTAATGACTATATCCATAAATCACACTTTGATAAATTGGAATAAATTTAATGCCCCAACATGAAATCTAATACTATATCCAAGTGTTTCTCATGATCTAGATTTTTCTTATAATACACTAGTATATCATCTAAAAACCACTATAAATGAATAAAAATACCTTTGAAATATATAATTCATCAATTACATAAAGATGGATGGTGTATTCGTAAGATAAAAAGGCATAAAAACAATCTCATAATGGTCATATTTGCTTCAAAAACTTTTCTTTAGAATATACTCCTTCTGAACCCATAGTTAGTGATATCTAGAACATAAGAAAATTTTAGAGAACCGCTGGGCTCCCCTGAATTGATAAAATAGGTAATAAATTCACATAAGAGGATTATGATTCTTTATCATAACTTTGCCTAATATTATGATAATATACACAAAGCCTAAGAGTCACATCTTCTTTCTTCACAAAGAGAATCAAATCATCCCATGGAGACATACTCAGTTAAATGAACACTTTACTTTAAAACTATTACAAATTATCCTTCAATTCCCTCAATTATATTGGTTCCATATGATAAGATAGAAGGGAAATAGTATTGGTCCCTGGTATTAGATCAGTTGTAAACTACACTTATATTTTGGTGGAAACCATGAGAAATTTTCAGGAAAAACATCAGAGAATAGGTCCAATGTGGTTAGAAAATATCTATTCATTCTCTCATATACCAATGCTAAAAAACTATTTTTAACTGGTAATAGATAATTCCAACCGCCTGTACAAAGGTTCTAACTCAACATGAATCCACTTCCCAATATCTTTTAAAGATATTCTCATTGCCATCAAAAGATTGGAAATTCACATGTCATTCATAATAATTGATATGGGCATCATAGTTCATCATCCTATCCATTCCTAGAATCTTGTTATATGAATTCATCTATATCAAAGATAAATCTCATACCAACTCATTCCCATATATTTTTATTGATCATGTTGTACATTTAAAGTATCAACACTCTTGTTGTCCCAAAGGTGTTTCGATTTTTAAAATAGAAGGAATTATATCAACAAGTAAACCCATCAGATCATCAACATGAGAAGTAGTAAAGAAGTGGGACACACCCATATCAAACAAAACATGCATAAAGTTATAATTCATAAGATTCATACCTTTCCCAATTTAAGGGCATGATTGATCTTCCATGATTAATTAATTATATCCATACAATTTCTTACTCGCTAAACTTTTATCTTTGTTGACTAGTTTTGATTTCATAGGTTGTGGAGACCCGGTGTTCCTAAAATCTCTATGGATCACTTGGTTTTGATGATGATAACTATTCTAATTCACTCATCCCATCGAAGTATATGACATCATAGAAAAATGAGATGTGTCCCTAGAACCTAAACTTGGAGTACTTTGACAATAGTGTTGAAAATGTTCTATATGGTTGAAATTAGGACAATATCTAGGTGGTGTCATACAATTTCACTTCATATTTTCAAAATAACCACACATAAAACATCCAATCTTAAACTTTAGTCAAGGTGGAAAGTTAAATGATTACATACTATAATTCTAAGATATATCTCCCCTTTGATAATAGGTGTCCATCCTCCACTTGTTTCCATCATTGGAGTTCCCACCTATTCCCATAGGAATAAACATGCTTCCTCTAACAAAGTTTCCTAAGATGACCTTTTCTGCCACAGTCACTCTATTGACCCCTATTGTATAATCCATAATATAGAGGATGGAAATATTTGATTGAATTTCTAGATTCAACCCTAAATCAAAAATATATGTCTTTAAGGATGCACTTATAGTAACTTTTTCTGAAAATAAGACTAAATTCATAAATTTAGTAGTATAATCTATCACCAAGAATTTCTCCTACATCAAATTGAATAATTATATTTTTTTAGCAGCTCAAAATGTGTGATGATATATTTGTTTGTTAGAAAAATCCTTAAAATATTCTCATGCCATGACCTAATCCAATTTATCCTAAACTAATAAATCTTACCATTTTCATGCTAGATCCTCCATTATATACATTTCCATATTCACTTTATCTCACTTGGAATTCCAAGGAAATTGATGATTCGATTCATCCTATTTAGACACACTTATACTTTTTCTGTCTCTAAATCAATATGAAAGATGGGTGGATTATACTTTTAGAACTGAACTAAATGATCCACTTATCTTGTTTCTTTCTTTATGTTCTTTATATATGTGTATTGAAAATCTTGGACAAAACTTTGGACTAACTATTGGTTCAACTATGGCACAGTTTTAACCACATTCTCAACAGCCTCTTCCAGTTGGTTCTTATAGTGCTTACCTGATGTCATTCACTATAACTAAAACAAACTCAATTTAGTATCAATCTCTTTAAACTAAATTATTATCTATTTTAAATTATGATTTTTACAAGTTTCACAATCATTTTTGTCCATAATAAACCATTTTAACCATTTTTAAAATACCACAATCAATCCTTTTCAAAATCTCTCAATTTGAAAACATTTTAAATTCTTTTAAAAAACATTAATTCTTACCATTTCCATAAATCAATAACATAATAATGAAAAATGAATTCCTAGTGAGAATTCATGATATTAATTCATGTCATGCCACTTTCATCAGCTAAACCCATAATGATGAGGTGACAACTCTCTTGGAAGTGTCTAAAAATACTCATGTACCCAAACTCTTTGGTAACTAGAAGTTCAGTATAAAGAAGTTATTTATGCCTTTTTAGGTAATATATTTAAAGTTATAATAATCATATCTCCTTGATACCATCCCATAATATAGATTTATAAGATTTATAACTATAGATGATACCAAAGGATCAAAAAATTGATACCATTTGTAAAATCCCACCCCTCGCCCATTGGTTTGAGAAGAGGTGGTGGTTCTTAATAGCCATAGGTGACATCCCCAAGATACAAAAGACTAGAAATAAATTCCAAGGGCCTCAAGAAAATTTTGGGATGATTATCCCATTGAAATATAAACATCCAAACCGCAATAAAATAAACAAACAACCTTTATATGATGCATGAGTACAAAATAAAACTCAAAACATAACCAAATCAACAATCATATCAGAGTACAAGTGGAAACCAAATAAAACAAATGAATAAAAAGTATAAAAAACACAAAGTCACTGAATACATCCAACTAGATACTCCTAACATGATCAAAGCTTTAATCGGACAAGACACACCCACGGTATCAAGAAGCATCACTAAAGAACTGAGATACCTTGCTTTTACTTGTATCTTGATAAATGACATCTATAAACACACAATATTGTCCAAGTAGGGGGTGAGTCTAAACTCAGTAGGATTTACCCAATGACCTATGATCTCATTCCACTAACAAAAGACTTGTCATGACATTTATATAATAAATTTTTAAAAATTTCATACCAAAACCAAAACACTTTTCCATGTAATGAAATAAAAACAATACATTAAATCCCATTCTCATCTCATTTAGTATACCAATTCCATGACTCACACATCAATACACACATTCTCATTAAACATTTCCAAACATTTGAGTGGTCTCTCATTGATATACCAATTTATCACAAGGTAACCAATAATAGGTTCCTCAATGGCACACACCCCTTCTAAAGGGTCACATCTAACGAAAATAAACGCACACCGACCATGTATTCAAAAATCCATTCCTATTTATTTCACATAAACCCTTTATTTATTTTAAAAAATCAAAAACAATTTTCCATGTATCAAATCAAAACCATAATATAAAATTTACAAATTTAAAATTATCATCAATGAGTATTTTCCAAAAAAGAATCAAATTTCCACAATTTCTCAAACCCATCACTAAAGAGGTTTATATGAAGAATAAGGTGATGGTTTCAAAATGATTTCAAGAAAAATATTCATTTCAAGATAATCCTTCAATTTCAAATCAATAGGAGTTGAGAGAGAAGTAATCTACCTCAAAATGGTTGGAATAGATAAATAAAGGCATAATGATTCTCTAGATCTTGCCCTAAACCACTTTACTTCCCAAGATCCAGCAAGGATTCATCAATATATCATCAAGAATCCATAAAAGAACATGGATTTATTAAAAATGGAATAGATCTAAGGTTTCAAGAGAGAATATGAGGATATATCTAAGAAGAACATCCAAAATGAAGACTTATCGGTGAATCTGGATCTCTAAAAGGATTTGAATCACCTAACACATTCCTATGGATCAAAGGAAATCACTTATCATGACTTGGGAGGAAAATGAGTTCAAGATAATGAAAAATTAGGTAATAAGAGGGGTTTATGGGACTTAATCTGAGTTGTATCTACAAATTTAGGATCTATAGTTGTACACCATATGATTTTTTAATATAGTTTGTAAGATCATTTACTAACCATGTGGCACTACTACATTAATCAAAACCCTCACATGGTTAGACAAACTGTGTGCCAACTGTACTTTTCCCCTCTATCCATACATGCATGGTTTCTCATGTACATCAGTATGGTTTGGACAAGTTTTTCACTAATAATTCCATTCTATTATCCCTCATTCCATAAGACACACAGTTTCCTAGATGGGGTACACAATTTTTACTAACTGCGGTCAAATTATTCACATCCATAAAAGCATCTAAATCATGATAAAACTCCTCCAAACCTCCCAAAACATAACCTAATAAATATATATACTTAAAATACATAAATAAATGGTCACATACCTAAAGTCGGAGGTGCTATAGTGTATGTTCTATTAGAGAGGCCCATTTTTTATAGTACAACTCTATGATGAGAAAGGAGTATCCAGAAGTTTTAAATGATCCTCATAAGACTCGGGCCTTACTAACCCTTATTGAATGGTTGTAGAAGAAAACTCTAGTAGAATAGATTCTTTATCTCTTGAAACAATAGGAATTGATGTTCCTTCTAGATTTGATGAATTTCCATCATCATCATCATCATCCTTTCTATCATAATCACTAATATCAATAGGAGAAGATACATACATACAAAATAAATTATTGTCTGGAGGGACTTTTTCATGGGAGGTTATGGAATAAAAGATCATAGATCCCCCTATATCAAACATTGGAGGACTCTCCTCTACTAGATCCATATCCTGGTCATTTTCTAAGTTAGTGAGAGAATGTCAAGATAGAATGGATCTTATAATTCTATCCCCATTAGGAGTTACAAATTCTTCTCCAATTATTTTAACTATCAGTGAGGTTTCAGGTTATTTTATAACTTCAAAATAATTTTTATAAATCTTCAGAACTTCATGATTAAGAGAGACATCAATGGCCTCTTTATAATCTCTTCTTACTTATATCAAATGTGGATTTAGATTCACATTTATTATAAGGGCAATTAGGTTCAACAATCTCATTTGGTTCCAAACCATGATCAATTATATCCCTAGTTATTGTTGGATTTGATATTGGATTGAATCTCTCATACATTACGTCCTCATAATTTATCTATATGATATTCCACGGATTCCAATTTATCTTCATTCTTTTTAAAGTGGTCTAATTTAAACAGAAACCACCAAAATACATAGATCTATATACTCCTAGAATAATTAATTTTTTTTGTTCAAACATTATAGAAATGAACTTTGGGTATAGAACAGTATTAAACCTTGAATAAGGATTGATTAACTCTTCTATATTCCTCATTAAGAATCTTGATAGACTTATTTGAACTGTGCGAACCATTAGGTATAGAAATAAAATATCCTTGTTTCTTATTGAGCTAAATTATACCTTCCCATGGAAGATAGTGTGTAGTATGAATTTAAAAAAAATCATAAATTCCCTACAAATCTCTTTTTCACATGGTCTCTAATAGGTCTGTTCATCCATCAACTCTTCTATCACATTCCCAATCTTAAATTAGTTATTTTTCATAGGATACAAACTTTGATAGTCATTAAATTATTTATTATATAGAACCCATAAACAATCATACCAAAAAATCAAAGAAACCCCACACTCTTGATCATCAAGAATAGTAATAATCACAACCTCATGATTTATTGCCTTAAAACCTATAATTAGGTAAGACTTTTACACTATTCATGAATAAAAGGGTTGATTTTCATCCAAGGACCTAATCTTCTATCCCTGATAAAGAACTACTCTCCATACCAGGAATGAATCATTTTGAACCACTCAGTCTTCCATTTCTAGGATGAATTCATGAGATAAAACGCATATCTTCATAATATTTATTGAATTACCCAAACTAGGTTTCTTACTTTTAAAGGATTTTGGAGAATCTTCCTTGAAATGTCTCTTTATTTAAACTACACACAACTGAGATTCATGATTTTAGAAGATAGGGATTCGATGAAGGAAGGTTTAAAGAAGGATTTCAAATAGGATTTGGTTGAGGTTATAAGGGAGTGTAGATATTGCGATTCTAATTTCAGATATTTCAATAATTTAGGGATTTTTAGAATAGTAATGTTCTAGAAAATGAATAGAATTATTTAACATATTTTTAAACCCATAATATTTTTTTAAAATTAAGTAAATAAAGAATAATACTTGATATAATCATAACTTTTATGAATATATATTTATTTATAATAATATTAAAAATAATATTAAAATTATAAAATAAAAATTTTAAACCTAATTAATCATAACTAACTCATGTATGATGTAATTTAATCTCTCATAATTCATAGGATTTGTGAAAATATTACTAATATGGTGTTCTATGAAACTAAATTCATGAGTGATATCTCATATTTGAAAATTATGTCTCTAAATGTGTTGTCTTATATCAATATGTTTTCTCCTAGAATGAGAAAAATGATTTTTAGAAATGTCAATGCCACTTTTTTTATCACAATTTATAGGGACATGTCTGAATTGATTTCTATAATCTAGTAATGTTTATTTCATCCCAAAAATACAAGCACAATAACTACCTATATCTATGTATTCTTCTTCAGTAGTGGGAAATGAAATAGAGTTATGTTTCTTACTACACCGTGAAACTAGATACTTTCCTGATATGTAAAATTTTCCATAGGTTCATTTTCCATCAAACTTGCATCCACCAAAGTCAACATCTGAGTAACTAATTAGATCAAAATAATATACTCTAGAATAGAACATTCTTAAATTAAATGTATTGTTTAGGTATTTAAAAATTTTTATTTGACATTGGTTAAATGTGATTCCCTAGGTTTTTCATAAAATTGAAAACAAATACACACACTAAGCATAATATCGGCATGACAATATGTTAAATATAGTAAACTCCAAATCATACCACTATAAGTTGTTTGATCAACTGGTTTAACAATTTTATTAAGATCCAATTTACATGAGGGAATCATTGGAGTCTCGCATCCTTTTGTGATATCTAAGCTAAAATGTTTTAAAAATTATTTGGTGTACTTACTTTGGTTTAAAATAATTCCTTGTTTATTTTCAAATATTTTAAAACTATGAAATATCCATTAAACTCATTTCAAATTCATTTTATATAAGTTTTTGAAATTCAATATAAAAATAATTTCTTGAAGAACCAAAGATAATATAATCAACGTAGATTTCTGAAACTAAAATATTTTTTATATTATTTTAATAAATAAATCAGGATCAGTAACATATTTTTTAAAACCATTTTAAATAATAAAAGTGTTGAGCCTATAATATCAAGCCCTAGGAGATTCTTTTAATCTATAAAGTGCTTCGCTTAATTTGAAAACATGATTTAGAAGCATTTAAACTCTTGGAAGTTGTTCTACAAAAAATTCCTTAATAATATAATCATTTATAAAATTATTATTAACATCCATATGATTAAATTTTAAATTTATATGTATTTCATAAGAAAGAAGTATCCTCATGGATTCAAGTCTTTCTACTGGTGATAAAAAATTCATAGAAAATTCCTTTTTTTTTACTATAACCTTTATGTTACTATTGTACATGTATTTCCAATTATATTTTTAGACGAATCAACCTTGTTCCTAAACACCCATTTAGTTATAATGGTTTGGAAGCCTTTATTTCTTTCAACATGTTTCTACAAATTTTTTCTTTCAAATTAATTCCAATATTCTTTCATAACCATTACCAATAATTTATTATCTATTTCTTCAGTGGGTTTTTTTAGGTTCAATTTTTTATAAAGTAGCTTGAGTTTTAACCTGATTTCTAATAGAATTTATTGTTTGATAATCTCTATCAAGATATCTTACTAAAACATATAAATTAAGTTATCTAGAAGTCTTAATGGATCTAAGGATAGAATTACTTGGTGCTTAATTTTATTCTTCGGGTTTAGGTTCAAACAATTCCATAAAACTGGGTGATTTTTCTATAGTATTATTCTCAAAACCATCTCTAGGCTTAGTAAAGGTACTGATATTGAAATTAAAAAATCATCTTCATAGTTTTATAAAGAGGTTTTATGCTCATGTGGGTCTATTTTATCAAATTTAACATGTGTTTATTCTGCCAAAATTTTGGTTCTTTTATTGAATACCCTTTATAATTTACTGGTGGTCGAATAACCAATGAAGACTGCTTCATTATTTTTAGATGAAAACTTACCGAATTTCTAATTTTTGTTGAGAATAAATACCTTTAAGTCAAAACTCTAAAGTAATTAAACTTCGGATTTCTTATATTCCACAACTCATTGGGATCCCTCTTTAAAAGTGGTCTAATAAAAACCCTCTTGATAATATAGAAATCTATATTTTTAATGCCCCGACCCCAGTTACCCAAAGTCGGTGCATTATTACATAACATTGGCATGATCACAAAAGATCAAGTATTGAAAGACCGATTAGTTTAGTAGCCTTGGAAACACTAGATATATCCATAAGTCTTACGTTACATCATAATGTGAAAAAAACTACAACAACATCTTGTATTCATATCCCCTCATACATTCCCTACAGGTCATTCATAAAATACTTCTTCACAACCTGGGAAAATTTAAACATTGAAAGGGGTGAGCTCAGATTCTTAGTAAGGATAACAATATAGCGGAGACTTTCATAAATAAACATAAACATTTAAGTCAATGTATAACTAAAAAAATACTATTAAACTTGAACTTTGGCATAATATTGCAAAGATAAAATGAAATAATGTCATTTACTTATTCACATGGATATTCTACTAGTCGAATAATCACATGAAATATCAATAACCACTTTCATAATGATGGAATGCATAATGTCAGAATATAATAACCAGAAAGTCAAGGCCTTGTGCCAAGACTACAAATAATATTTTGACAAGGCCTTATGCCAAGACACTAGTTTGTCTCATGAGACTTACCGATGCATCAAGGAGCTATAGCGGGCTCCACCCATCACTTACTAAGTCCAATTCATTCCTCATATGAACAGGTTTAAACATAACATAAACATTCATATTAAACTAGCATAGAAAATGTCAATACTTTAACCATAAACAATGAATGGTATAAAAATAACACATACATATTCAAACATATCACAAAAACTTAAATACTATATGGATGTTTTGTATCATAATAAATCAACTTCAAATAAGCTTAAAATCCAACAAAGGATGTTGACATTGATGAAATCAAAACTATTTGAGAGAAATATCTCTTTTTTGAAATCATTTAAAAGTCACATAATTATAAAATAAAACATTTACTTTGAAAATATCTTTATAAACATGTAAGGGAAGCTTCAACGATTTTATAATGGTGGAAAATAGTTTCACCCACTGTTTAAGTTAAAAAAGACATTCTCGCCTTAATTTTGTCGAAAAGGTTAAAAAGGGCCTTGTTTGAAAAACGACGGAATGATTCATTTATTAAAATCTTATAAAAATTAAAACAAGGGTATAAATGACTTTAACCCATAGTCTGTAAAATAGTAAGAATGATTTGAAATACACTTTTAAGAAACATGGATGTGGATGATAAAGAGGTCCCAGTAGATCATTACGTATAAACAACCTCGGATAATGAAGAGATTGTGAAATAAACCATTACCTTGTACTTTTCCTTGGTTGAGGGTAGGTTAAACTCTAGTATAATAGTCAAATCATTGTTATTAAATTATACAAGAATCATATACATAAATATGATATCATATATGATATTTTTACATTGCTTTGTTAATAATATTTTTCGTATTATCGTTGTTTCGGGTGTTAACTTACTCATTTTCTTTTATATTATTTTTTATGTGAGTCATATTTGTTATGGATGTGATTTATATTATTCATATCTAGAATGATATCAAGTCCATAAACGTTATTTTTAATCATCAAATGATAACTAGTCTTGAATGGATATGATGGGGAATTAATCTCATCGCGTTCGTTGAGACGGTAGTCCATACGTACTCACGAGCGACAATATCATTCTTTTGATATTAAAATCATATATAATTGGATGGTATATAATATATAAAAAATCATCATAATTTTATATTTATTATTTACTTCAATTTCACATCATTATCATACTCATCCAAATAATAATGTATTGAATAACAATTACACCACGACGTGGAGACGGTAGGCCGTACGTACGCACGTATGGTGGCATGTCATTCAAAGGATGGATAGAATACTGAATATTGTTGTACCATATTTATAATAACATCACAGTACATGGAAGATACTGGAGTTATTATTTTATAATGGAAATAACAAAGAAATAAGAAGTTGAAGAAGAAAGGAACTTGAAAGAGGGTGGTGAAAATATTACCTCTTCATCGGGTTCTTCCTTTTGATTTGATCAAAAGGGCTCATTAGGTTGGCTTTATGAATAAATTAATGCCTCTAGGATGAAGGTAGGATAATTGAAAGGGTATTTGGTCAGAGTTTGGTCGAGCCAAAAGGCTTTTAATGTGTGAATTAGTGATAAGGGGGAGTGCCCTTTTATAAGAGGGGTGAGGGGCACCTTAGGAAAAGCTAGAAATATTATTTTATAATAAATTAATATTCGGTTTATAATGGCTCCAAAGTGGATAATTTAAATTTTAAGGCGTGTATAGGTCAAAAACCATTGAACCAATAGGTTTTAGACTGCTTTGAGTTTCTATATTAACCTTATCTTATAGATTTAACTCTTAGTTAAATAGTTTGACATTTACCGTGTCTCTTTGTATTTTTATATTATATAGTCAATAAACATACTATAAACTTTCAAGAGACCCCCAAGTGGTCCATTAATTATACACCTATTATTATATAATTCCTTTTTCTGAACCTTAGATTTTTAGAAATATAATATCAATTAATAATATAATATTTGTTTTAAAAACTCATTTATGTCAATTTTGACAATATTCAATAATTGATTTTTGTTAAAGTCTTAACAACTTTATTAATTATAACTAAATTAATTTAAGAAATCCTAACATGTCATATTAACCAATAAAATTCATGTATGGAATCAAAACTTTCAAATTATATTTATTTTAACATTTATAATACTAATTAATTGATTCTTTCATTAATAAGGAAAATACTGCATCATTATTGTGTCATAAATAAATTTAATTATTCAATGCCTAAAAATTATAAATAAAATAAAATTATGTATAAAATATTTTTATATTTCTAATTAATATTTATAGTATAAAATATAACACATATAACTCTATGTAAAAATTGTTTTTCTAAAAGATATATGCTTATGTCATTTTTGTATTTACTTTAACTTAATTAATATAAAGTGTCATTATCACTTACAAGTGGATCCATGGGGTCCCAAAATCTACCCAAAGATGCCCATGGTCGGACATGTATCAACCAATAGGTTTATGACATGTTTTAAGGTAATTTATTATTATTATAAAATTATTTGTTTTACCCATATTTATCAGATTTACCCTTTAACCATGGTAAATAAAATATTTACCGAAGTAATTATTCAAAATGTCTAAAAATAAAAGATACCTATTTACAAAATTTGGACCTCATGATTATAAATATGGAATCTATTTTTCTAAATTCAAAACATAGAAGTGGCAGAAATTAATTTAAAATTAATTCCCATTGTTAGAACAAAAAGCATGTTTTTAAGAGGTAATAACTATCAAAAGATTGGCACTTGCTTATGTGCAGTTTAAATGTGAAAGTATGTCCAGTGACCAAAATTGTATTAAATGGTAAAATTATATTCTAAATATACTTTAAAACCACTCAAATTCATAATTTATCACTATTAATTATTTCGATTAAAAAAGTTTTTTTAATTAAAATTTAGTAATTTTCACTATTCATCAAAATATGAAAGTTATCAGAAATGTACCGAAAATTCACCCTAAGATAATTTCGATATTCAGAATCCAAAAATGAAGTCCATTTTGAAAGATAAAATCTATAAAATTTCAAAAATTTGGTATTACTATTCATAACGGCTAGTTTGATTGGTTGTGGGGTGTGTTAGAACTCGAAGTTGTGTACGATGTTGTATTATTCAAAGAGAATCGTACCGTGGAAGCTTGGGGTGTTACATTCTCCCCTCCTTAAAATAATTTCTTTCTAAAAATTTTTAGAATACTACAGCATGAAAAGACTCGGGTGGTTCTTCATCATAAGTTCCTTGGGTTCCCACGTTGCCTCTTCCATCTTATGGTTTCTCTATAGAACTTTTACGAGACAAGTCGTCCAGTTTATCAGCACTTGTTCTCTCGTATCAAGAATCTTGAAAGGCTCTTTGTAATAAGATAGATCAGGTTCTAGTTCTAATTCCTCATAGGTGAGTACATTTGTTGGGTTAGGCATGTATTTTCTCATTAGTGATATGTGGAACACATTGTGAACTTTGGAGAGATTTGGCGGCATTGCCAAATGGTAAGTTGCAGCCCCAATTCATTCTATAATTTAGAATGGTCCGATGTACCTAGGACTCAATTTTCCCTTCTTACCGAAACGTATAACACCCTTCCATGGAGATACCTTCAAGAAAACATGATCTCCTACCTGAAATTCCAAATCCTTCCTTCGGTTATCGGCATAGCTCTTCTACCTACTTTGAGATGCTTTGATGTGGGTTTGGATTACCTTCACCTTTTCCATAGTTTCCTCCACCAGTTATGGGACTATGAGTTTTCTTTCACCAACATCATCCCAACAGGTTGGTGTGTGACATCTCTTTCCGTATAACGCTTCATATGGTGCCATCTGAATACTCGAATGGAAGCTATTGTTATAGTATAATTCTACCGGAGGTAAATATTGATTCTATATACCCTAAAAGTCAAGTGAGCATGATCTAAACATGTCTTCTAAAGTTTGAATAGTCTGTTCTGATTGTCCCTTAGTTTGAGGGTAGTAGGCAGTGCTCATATGAAGTTCGGTATCTAGGAATTTCTAAAGACTTTTCAAGAATCTTGATGTAAAATGTGGATCACTATCAGAAAAAATCGATATGGTTACTCCATGAAGTCTCAGAACTTCATTAATATATAGTCTTGATAGACTTTCAAGTGGTAAATCTTCCCTTATAGCAAGAAAATGTGCTGAATTGTTAAGACGATCAACAATGACCCATATTGCATTGTTCCTTGTAGGAGTCTTTGGTAGTCCCATGACAAAGTCTGTCATAATATTATCCCATTTACACTCAGGTATGGGAAGAGGTTGCATGACTCCTCCAGGTTGTTGCATTACAGCTTTCACTTGTTGACAAACCACACATCTTGACACAAAATCAGTAATCTCCCTCTTCATGTTGTCCCACCAAAAATGTTTCTTCAAATCTCTATACATCTTGGTTCTCCTAGGGTGTATAGAAAAATTGTAACTATGAGCATCATCCAATAATTCTCTTTTTAGATCAGGTATATCGGGAACACAAAGTCTCTTCCCAAATTTCAAAATTCCATCTTCATACACAAAGTCACTCAATCTCCCCTCATTCACAGCTTTAATCTTCTTTTGAAACTCTTCATCACTAGTCTGAGAACTCTTTATCCTTTCTAGTAAAGATGGTTTGGAAACCATTTAAAAAGCATTGATGTTTCACCTTCCATGGTTATTCCCATATCCAACTTTACTAGATCCATGTATATAGGATCCTTTTCAACTCTCATATTGTTCAAAACTCCATGATCCTTTCTACGCAAAGCATATTCCACCTTATTTTCCTTCCCTGGGTGGTAGTGTATCGTGCAATCATAATCCTTGAGTATTTCAAGCCATCGCCTTTGCCTCATGTTGAGTTCTTTCTGTGATAAAATGTACTTCAAACTCTTGTGATCAGTATAAATCTCACATTTTTACCATAGAGATAATGTCTCCATATCTTCAAAGAAAAAATTACAGTAGCTAACTCAAGATCATGAGCAGGATAGTTTTGCTCATGAATTTTCAGTTGTCATGATGCATAGGAAATAACCCTTTCATTCTGCATAAGGACACAACCAAGTCCTTTCTTCGATGCATCACTATAAATAACAAACCCGTCATTCCCCTATGGTAGAGTCAAAATAAGAGAATTGACTAATATTATCTTCATTTCTTCAAAACATTCTTCACACTCTTTTGTACAAAAAAATTTAACTCCTTTACGTATGAGATTTGTTAATGGGTTATCCAATCAGGCAAAATTCTGGACGAAGTGTTGATAATAACCTGCTAACAAATAAAACTACGTACCTCAATTATACTCGTCGGTGCTGGCCATTATTGGATTGCTTTAGTCTTAGAAGTATCAAAAGAGATTCCATCTTTGGAGACAATATGGACAAGAAAAGAAATCTCTTGAAGCCAGAATTCACACTTGCTAAACTTCCCATATAATTCATGTCTTCTCAGAGTCTTCAAAATAATGCACAAGTGGTTTTCATGATCTTCGTAGCCTTTGGAGTATACCAAGATATCATCAATAAATACCACTACAAGATCATCGAGATATTCCTTGAAAACTCTATTCATTAGATCCATGAATACAGAGGGTGGATTAGTCAATCCAAAAGGCATTACTGTAAACTCGTAATGCCCGTACGTAGTTCGAAATGCTATCTTTGGAATGTCTTTCTTCTTTATACACAACTGATCGTATCCAGATCGAAGTTCAATCTTTGAAAAGTGTTGATCTCCATGCAGTTGGTCAAATAAATCATCAATGCGAGGTAGGGGATACTTGATCTTTATTGTTATAGAATTGATCTCCCTGTAGTCGATACATAACCTCATAGATCCATCATTCTTCTTATCAAAAAGGAGAGGGGCTCCCCATGGAGAAACACTAGGGAAAATAAATACCTTATTACTCAATTCCTCTAGTTTTTTCTTCAGTTCAACTTATTCCATAGTGTCCATTCTATAAGGGGTCTTTCATATGGGCCTTGAACCAAGAATTAAATCAATGGAAAACTCAATTTCTCATTCTGGAGGATGTCCAGGTAAATCTTCCAGAAACACATCTACATATTCTTTCACAATAGTTACATCCCCTATTTGAATATTCCTTTCCTTTCCCACAGTTATTTCATTCTCTTCCTCCCCAATAATTGAATTTAGTTGAGCTACTGGGGGTGGATCAAGATAAGAATCAGGGGGTGACGATTCTGCTCTAAAGATAAGGTGTTCTTTATCATCATCATCAAAAATCATAACCTCCATCTTCTTATAATAAATCTTCGAATCATGTTCCGAAATCCAATCCATACTGAGGATTATATCAAACTAAATCGTAGGTCTGACGATGATATCAATAGATAAAGAACATTTATTGGCTCTAATGGGGACTGATTCACAAAACTTTATTGCAATGATACTTCACTTAGGAGTTTTAACAGAAAACTCCCTTGTTAAATCAAATTGGAAATATCTAATTTTCTTAGAAAACTGGGAAGATATGAAACAATGTGATGATCCAGAATCAAATAATGCATTTTCTAAACTTGAGAAATCCATTAAATTACCTGCCACCGCGTCTTTTGGAGCTTCTACCTCAGCAGTAGTGATAGCATAATCTTGGCTTTGATACCTTCGCCTTTTCTGAGGTAAGTTCCCCTAACACTTAGTACATTCATTTTCATAATGTCCCATCTCCCAGCAGTTATATCATTGAACATCAGTGGCTTCTTTCTTCCCCTTTCAATCATGATCTTGGTGGCCTTTTTCACCACATTTGTAACAGACTCTCATTCCTTTCAAGCAATTACTGGGGTGTTTCTTCCCACATTTACTGCAGGATGGATATTCAACTTTTCCCTTATTTCCCTTATTTCCATTTCCAGAGTTATTATTAGATCTCTTCTTCTCTTTCATCGCTTTAAAATCGTAAGACTTAGAGAATTATTTTTCTGTCTTGATAGCGCAAGAGACAATATCTTCGTACAATGAGAAGGTTTGTGAGACTAATGCTCAATGGGGAAACAGTTTTAACCCATAAAAGAAATGATCAATCTTACTTCTTGGGTTACCTATATAATATACAGTAGACCTTTCTAACCTTGTACAGTTAACCTCATACTTTTAGACATTCTCTTCCTCCTTTTGTCTCAAACTCAGAAATTGCCTTTCCATATCTGCTCTATAGTCATGATGAAATTATTTTTCTAAGAAAATCTCTTTTAACTCACTCCATTCCATATTTGATACTTCATTATCTTCCTTTGTGTTTTGAATCATTGACCACCATTGGTCAGCATCTTCAGTGAGGCGGTAAACTGTCATGATAACTTTTTACATTTCTCTACTCCCCAAGGCATGGAGTATTTTCTCTAAGAACTTTATCCATTGCTCATCTATTAATGGATTTTTAATCCCATTTAATGTTGGTGGTTGTTTCCTCATGAAACGATCTAACATTTATCCTCCACGGTTCGGATTAGGGTTCTCTATACGGGTAAGGTTATTATTCATAACTTGAGTGAGTTGTCCCGGTATGGTGATTAGCTGATCAGTACCAGTTGCATCACCAGCTCCACAATAATTACCTTGAGCAGGAGGGAAATCCCTACATGGAGTGTGTGCATTGATATGGTTTCCATTTCTTCCACTAGGCACCATTTATAAACAATGGAATACACTAGATTAGTTTATGAATCGCAATACATAAATCCAAACTTGTAAAACACTTAACATGAATTGAACAGTTTATGGATATAATCCATAATCATAAAAATGTTTTCTTTGAGGAAGTATATACTCATAAACCCTTCATAATGGTTTTTAAAGAAAATGAGAATTATCCTAAGCATATACCCTGGGAGTGTCGTAACTAAGAGTGCAGCAAGGCCCATTTTCTTGGACCAGTTCCCGTTCGAGTCTAGCTCAAAGCGGTGTTTTTGGGTTTTACCCTTAGGTACATCTGTGTCAGAGCTACCTCTACCTGATCGTATCCAGAAAGGGATTTATTTCTCAGAAAACTCCCAAAATCTCTACAATACCAAAATTCTAGGAAGACCTTCTACACTAATCCTCAAAGTCCATCTTAGGTCTACGTGATCTAATCAGAGTTTATCTAAATCTAGATTCCAAGGTTTGTACTAAACTTCCTATGATACCAACTGTAACACCCCGACCCCAGTTACCTAGAGTCGGTGCATTATTACATAACATTGGCATGATCACAAAAGATCAAGTCTCAAAAGACCAATTAGTTTAGTATCCTTCGAAACACTAGATATATCTATAATTCTTACATTACATCATAATGTGAAAAAAAAAACTACAACAACATCTTGTCTTTCTATCCCCTCATACATTCCCTGTAGGTAATTCATAAAATACTTCTTCACATCCTGGGGTGATCTCAGATTCTCAGTAAGGATAACAATATTACGGAAACTTTTATAAATAAACATTAAAATTTAAGGCCATGTATAACTAAAACAAAAGCCTTTTAAACATGAACTTCGGCATAATATAGCAAAGATAAAATGAAATAATTTCATTTACGTATTCACATGGATATTATACTAGTCGAATAATCACATGCAATATCAATAACCACTTTCATAATGATGAAATGCATAATGTCAGACTATCATAACCACATAGTCAAAGCCTTGTGCCAAGACTCAAAATAAGATTTTGTCAAGGCCTTGTGCCAAGACACTATTTTGTCTCATGAGACCTATCGATGCTTCGAGGAGCTATAGTGGGCTCCACCTGTCACTTACTTAGTCCAATTCATTCCTCGTATGAAAAGGTTTAAACATAACATAAACATTCCTATTAAAACTAGTATACGAAATGTCAATAATTTAACCATAAACCATAAATGGTATAAAAATAACACATCCATAGTCAAACATATCACAAAACCTTCAATACTATATGGATGTTTTGTATCATAATAAATCAACTTCAAATAAACTTAAAATCTAACAAAGGATGTTGACATAGATGAAATCAAAACTATTTGAGAGCAATATCTCTTTTTTGAAATAATTTAAAAGTCACAAAATTATAAAATAAAACATTTACTTTGAAAATATCCTTATAAGCTTGTAAGGGAAGCTTCAAAGATTTTATAATGGCAGAAAATAGCCGCACCCACCATTTAAGTTAAAGAAAGACATTCTTACCTTAATTCTACCGAAAAGGTTAAAAAGGACCTTGTTTGGAAAACTACAGAAAGAATACTTTATTAACATGTTATAAAAATTCAAACAAGGGTATAAATGACTTTAACCCATAGTCTATAAAATAGTAATAATTATTTGAAATACATTTTTAAGAAACATGGATGCGGATGATAAAGAGTTCCCAGTAGATACTTATGTATAAACAACCTCGGATAATGAAGAGCTTGTGAAATAAACCCTTACCTTACACTTTTCCTTTGTTGAGGGTAGTTTAAACACATGCATAATAGCTAAATAATTGTTATTAAATTATAAAAGAATCATATAAATAAATATGATATCATATATGATATTTTAATATTTCATTGTTAATAATATTTTTGTATTATCATCATTTCGGGTGTTAACTTAATCGATTTATTTTATATTCTTTGTTATGTGAGTCATATTTTTTTTGGATGGAATGTATCATATTCATATATAGAATTATGTCAAGTCCATAAACATTATTTTTAATCATCAAATGAGAATTAGTCTTAAATGGATATGATGGGGAATTAATCTCATCGCGTTCGTGGAGACGGTGGTCCATACGTACGCACGAGTGACAATATCATTATTTTGATGTTAAAATAGTATATAATTGGATGGTATATCATATATAAAGAATCATTATAATGTTATATTTATTATTTAATTCAATTACACATCATTATCATACCCATCCAAATAATAATGTATTGAATAACAATTACACCACGACGTGGAGACGGTAGGCCTTACGTACGCACGTATGGTGACATGTCGTTAAAAGGATGGATAGAATACTGAATATGGTTTTACCATATTTATTATAACATCATAGTATATAGAAGATACTGGAGTTATTATTTTATAATAGAAATAACAAAGAAATAAGAAGTTGGAGAAGAATAGAACTTGAAAGAGGGTGGTGAAAACATTACCTCTTCTTCGGGTTCTTCCTTTTGATTTGATCAAAAGGGATCTTTAGGTTGGATTTATAACTAAAGTAAGGCCTCTAGGATTAAGGGAGGATTTTTTAGAGGTTTTTTGGGCCGATTTTTTCTGATCCCAAATGCTTTGAATGTGTGAATTAGTGAGAAGGGGGAGTACCCTTTTATAAGAGGGGTGAGGTGCACCTTAGGAAAAGCTAGAAATATTATTTTATAATAAATTCATATTAAATTTATAATAGATCAAAATTAGATTATTTAAATTTTATGGTATGGATAGGTATAAAACCACTCAACCAATAGGTTTTGGAGAGGTTTGAGTCATTATATTAACCTTATATTTTAGATTTAACTCTTAGTTAAATAGTTTGATATTTACCATGTATCTTTGTGTTTTTATATTATATAGTCAATAAACTTACTATAAACTTACAAGAGACCACCAAGTGGTTCATTAATAATACACCTATTATTATATAATTCCTTTTTCCGAAACTTATATTTTTATCAATATATTATCAATTAATAATATAATATTTGTTTTAAAAACTCATTTATGTCAATTTTGACAATATTCAATAATTGATTTTTGTTAAAGTCTTAAAAACTTTATTAATTCGAACCAAATTCATTTAAGCAATCCTAAAATGTCATATTAACCAATAAAATTCGTGTATGGCATCAAAACTTTCAAATTATATTTATTTTAACATTTATAATACTAATTAATTGATTCTTTCATTAATAAGGAAAATACTGCATCATTATTGTGTCATAAATAAATTTAATTATTCAATGTCTAAAAATTTTAAATAAAATAAAATTATGTAGGAAATCTTTTTATTTTTTTAATGAATATTTATTGTCTAAAATATAACATATATAACCCTATGTAAAAATTGTTTTTCTAAAAGATATATGCTTATGTCATTTTTGTATTTACTTTAACTTAATTAATATAAAGTCTCATTATCACTTACAAGTGGATCCATTGGGTCCCAAAATCGACCCAAAGATGCCCATGGTCGGAAATTTATCAACCAATAGGGTTAGGACACGTTTTAGGGTAATTTATTATTATTATAATATTATTTTTTTACCCTTATTTACTGGATTTACCCTTTAACCGTGGTAAATAAAATATTTACCAAATTAATTATTCAAAATGTCTCAAAATAAAAGTTACCTATTTACAAAATTTGGACCTCATGATTATAAATATGGAATTAATTTTTCTAAATTCAAAACATATAAGTGGCAGAAATTAATTTAAAATTAATTCCTGTTGTTAAAATAAAAAGCGTGTTTTTAAAAGATAATAACTATCAAAAGATTGGCACTTGCTTATGTCCAGTTTAAATGTGAAATTATGTCCAATGACTGACATTGTATTAAATGGTAAAAATTTATTCTAAATATATTTTAAAACCACTCAAATTCATAATTTATCACTATTAATTATTTTGATTAAAAATGTTTTTTTTAATTAAAATTTAGTAATTTTCGTTATTCATCAAAATATGAAAGTTATCAGAAATGTACCAAAAATTCACCCTAAGATAATTTCAATATTCCAAATCCAAAAATTAAGTACATTTTAAAATAAAAAATGTATAAAATTTCAAAAATTGGGTATTACTATTCATAACGGCTAGTTTGATTGGTTGTGTTGTGTGTTAGAACTCGAAGTTGCGTACAACAAATGCTACTGTATTATTCAAAGAGAATCGTACTGTGGAATCTTTGGGTGTTACAATATTTATAGCTTCTTTCCAAAAATAAATAGGTATGTTATAATCATTGAGCATATTCTATATAATCTCTTGAAGAGTTCAATTCCATCTTTCTACAACATCATTCTACTTGGGTATCCTAGGAGTATAAAAATTGTGATTTTGTTTATATTTTGACCATAAATATTAAAAGTTATTATTTTAAACTCAAATCCATGATTAATTATTAATGTCTTAAGATTAATTCCACTAATAATTCTTATATATTTTTCATATTTTGAAAAATATGAACAAGATTCACTTTTCTGAGCCATAAAGAATACTCAAGTGTATCAATAATATTCATATATATGAACCTAGACATAAATCATTCAATTTATGATAGAAACTCTAGAAGTTCCAAACATTTCCATGTTCACCAAATCTAGGGGTTAATAAGTTTAAATATCTTTATTTGCTTTGAATGAAATATTATTTTATTTTCCATTTTAAATGGGTTATTGACTTCTTCTTTTTGGAATTATAGTTATTGAAAATCATTAACTAATAATTTCATAGTTATATTTCTAAGAGAGTGAAGGTTGAAGTTACCTAGTCACATTTTCCATATCAAAAATTATTTGTAAAAGGAACTTAAGTAAGAAATATTTTAAGAGAATAAAGAATCGAAATTAGCAGCATAAACATTATTATTACACAAAGAAGTAAAAACTAAAAAATGTTGGGAATCATAAATTTTTCAAGAGTTATTTTAAAATTTTACATGATAAACAACATCAAAAAATTGTGATATGCTAATAATATTATACTATAAACATTTAGAAAATAATACTTTTGAAATTAAAATAGAGTTAGAGATACTGATTTGACTAAGTATATTTATTTTTCATTTGGTGTTGTCACCAAAAGTGAAATTTACTACATCAACCTTTATAAGGATTCTAATGATTTATTAGTCTTCACTAATGTTTCTAGAACATCCATTATCCATATAAAATAAGTTTTTACTGGTACTCTTCAAGCAATTTTCCTACACACATTTAGATAACAAATTATTTTGGTACACAAACTTTATTGGGTCCATAAATGTTATTTATAAAATATTTTGGAATGAAAAATCTATTTAATAGGTATACTATAAATATATTTGATAATTTTATAAATAAAAAATTATTATTTGGTCCATAAGAATATGAACCACTTATAGAATTGGAATATCTTTAGCTGGTAATAAATTTATTCATATAAATTCACCTTTGACTAGGATGGTATCCAATCCCAATTATATACTTGGGTGTGGTCTGTTTACCAAGAATCTTGTTCAAGGTTTCTTTACCACTTTTAAACCTTTTAATACCATTTTTTAGTTATTCATTGAACAATTTAATGCCATTATTTTCTTTTAATAACTGGTCATTATTATATTTTCCTATAGCAAATTTATATTTAAAATAAAGAGGCAAAGCGGGATGCTTATTTAAAAATTTATAATTATCTTTAAGTTCATTGAAATTTTCTTCTAGAATAGTATATTATTCAAAAAAATCTTCACTAATCATACTTTTATAATTTTATTCATTCTCTAAAATATTAGGAATATGAATAGGATATGTAAGAATAGTATTTGATACCTCATATGTGTTTTTCATAAAACACATGTTAGTTGTGTCATTCTTGTATTCTCTACTTGAGATAGTGTCACTTGAGTTACCATTATGGGTTATCCAAGTGGATTTTATATCCTTCTTTGTCATTTCCCCTTTTTCCTTATATCACTTATTATATCTCAACTTTGGACATTTTTCTTTGATATATCCTTTTATTTATCATTCATAATAGGTTAATTCACCTGATTGATTCTCCTTTTTCCAATTCCCTTTTTAGTCATATTTTCTTTAATAGTTTCACTTCTTGAATAATTTCTTCTTCAGGTGGAAATTTTTAAATATCCTGGATAAATGGTTCATTTCCCCATCACTTCCAGAAGGTGATTTATCCCTACTCGAACTGTCTTATTTCATTTTTCCTTTCTCATTGAGTTGTAGTTATTAAAAGAAACTGATTTTCTTTTAGTTTCATCATCTTAGTTGTTTAAATTAATTTCCTTCTCATACATGATGAGTTTTCTAATAATATTATTCATTGGAAATTTACATATATTATATGATTCCCTAATGTAAATAGAGTTTCCTCCCCACTTATCTGATAAGAATCATAGAAGTCGCATCACTTGATCGTTATCTTCAATTTTCTTCTCAAGTGCATGCATGGTATTGAAAATTTCATTGAACCTAAAATTCATATCAGAAGTTGATTCATTTGGTTTCTTCTAAAATTTATTGTATTTTATTATATATGTACTCAAACATATTTCCATAATATTGGATGTGACTTCATAAGAAACACCCAGTGTATCTGAAGTTTCATTTGTAGTAAAGAAAGAAGAAATTATATTAAACTCATAATCTTCTAAAGAATATTATAATTCATTTATAGATTTATATGTATTGTCATAAGAGGACTTAGTGTCACTACTGGAAAATATGTCTATACCCACGGTTTTGAAACAAACTGTGGGTATAGGGATAGTATGGGAACTTATACCCACTGTTTTCTAAAACCATGGGTATAGGCCACCTATACCCACGGTTGTGCCAAAAACCGTGGGTATTGTTTTCTAAGAAGACCCATACCCAAGGTTTTGGAGAAAACTGTGGGTATAGGGTATTTTCCGAAGACCTATACCGACGGTTCTTCAAAACTGTAGGTATTGCAGTATTTTTTTGGAAGACCTATACCCATGGTTCTCCAGAACCGTGGGTATAGATTTCCCGCGTTATGGTGGGGAAAAACATTAGGTGGGACACGAAAAAATATTTGGTGGGAAGAAATTTTTTTCACAGACGGTTTTAATATATATAGGCAGGTGAATATATATATAACAAGTAACAATGTCATCTCGGTTGGTACCTTAGTGAAAAGAGGCTTTGAGGTTTACTGTCAGATGAGAGTTCGAATTCCCATGGCCGTGCTTTTTGTATTTAAATACCCCATTATATTACTATATATACGCCGATATATGTACCTATAACAAATAAACACAACAGCTCGGTTGGTCCGGTGTTCTGTGCGGGCACGAGGCGTAGCAGGAGGTGCGGGTTTGAAACCTCGTTATCTCATTTTTTGAATTTTAAAACCCAAAGTGGATTGTATTAATATATATAAGCAGATAGATATATACATAACAAATAAAATTCATAGCCTGGTTGGTCCGATGGTGGAGCGTTGTCGCGAGGCGCTGAGGGGGGCGCGGTTTTGAAACTCCCTGGGAACCTATTTTTTGAATTAAATCCCCACGATTTGAAAACCGTGGGGTCTGTTGTGTGCCACGGTGGCACAACAGTGTTCCACATTTTACAAAACTGTGTGTATAGGCTAAGACCCCTATATCGATGCCTTTCCAGCCCACGGTTCCCAAAACCGTGGGTATAGCCTTTACCCACAGTTTTGGGGGCTATACCCACGATTTTGAACTGTGGGTATAGGTCGTTTTTTCAATAGTGTGTAATCTCTCCAATCAAATCTAGTAGCTTTTGGTTTTTCATATTTTTCCTCTATTACCATTTAAATATCAAATCTCATGCTTTAGAGATGTATTTTCATCTTGTTTTTCCTGAGCATAATTAGTTTCATGAAAATAAGGAGTCAAATCTATATTATTCCCCTCATGAATATTATTATCCATATAGATAAAAATTTATAAATAATAAAAATTGACCTTCTAGGTAAAAATTAATCACAGTTAAATGCATGATAGAAAGAAATATAAAAAACTTCTAATACCTAATGTTGGTTAGAGTAGAAAACTCAAGAGGGAGTGAATTGAGTTTCCAGTAAAATAATATATTAAAAATAATTTAAAACTAAATCCCAAAATTCATGAAAATATACCAATTAACTAAAATAGTATAAGTATATAATTTTATCTTTTAAAAACATTCCCAAAAGATCGATAATAGATCAGTTAAAATAAGTTTAAAAATATTTTAACTTTTGATACAAATTTACTTTTATCCAACACAGTATATAAAATACTTATTAAAATTAATTATCAAATTAGTGTTTTACAGTTGAATTTTGAAAACTAAAATAGATTAGTTTTAAAAATCATGTATATAAACACATAATGTAGTAAAATATGAGGTTCATTCTCAAGCTGATACCTTTTCATATCCTATTGGAAATCACCCACTTCCAATTATTTTATTAATCAAGTAAACTATTCCAAAACTTGGATTAGGTTTTAGAAACAACTTTATGCATATAGTTCACGAAACAAAGCATCTTCCACAATTCTACATGGGATAATAAAAGGGTAATAACTTCCAAAACTTGGATTAGGTTTTAGAAACAACTTTATGCATATAGTTCACGAAACAAAGCATCTTCCACAATTCTACATGGGATAATAAAAGAGTAATAACTACACATACCCATTCTATTATATACATCCTATTCCATGGTTTTTATGGAATAGAAAATGTAAATAAAGGTAGAGAGATTATTAAAAACTATCCAATATAGTATATAAGTTTTTTCTCAAAAAATAAAATATTTATAATAAGAATAATTCCAAATGTTATAAAAATAGTAAGATAAGTGAATTAATTTGATACAATATAGAATGTAGTTATATTTTTTTGTAGGTGAATTCACTCTTTTTAATTTCATATTTTGTTTTGGAAATGATGTGAAAATATTATAATATATTCTCTGATTTTTTGTTAATGTTTAGGAAAGAAAAAAGTGCCATAGGCATTCAAAAATTAATCATATGTTCATCTTTTTTATTCATGAAAAATTATATTGTCAATAAGACACAACAGCATTTTATCATTCTTCGGTCTTCTATAAAAGTATCAGTATTATCTGAAAAGATACATTGAAAAATTATCATTAGAGATCCTCATACATCAATAGGAAATATGATCTCGTTAAATTATTCTGACTAGAATTTAGTTCTACATAGAAAAGTAGATGAATTAATTTATTTTATAATAAAATATTTCTTTAGATATGGTTTCTTTAATTTTTTTTATTAGCACCCACAGTCACTTCAACACTTTTTATAATTTTTGTTGAATTTATTTGGTATGACTTATGATCTATCACTTTACAATCGATCATCTTATACTTATGATCGATCACTTGAATATATGGTCAATCCAACACTTTAAAAAATTATGAATACTAAATATTATCACTTCATCTAGCCATTTATTCAATTATTTACTTTTTCAAAAGTACATATTTCATATATGATCACTTCCTTTATATATGGTTACTTGGAAATCAATATGTGGTCAATGAATCATTTTGTAAGACCTAGGGAAGATGCAAGATCACTTCTATATTTCTTTTTAGTTGATCTAATTAGCCTTTTGGTCAATCAAATCATCCTTGTGGTTGATTCATCACTTTGTGAAAAACAAATTCTTAGTCTCTTGATATATATCGTGTGGTCTCTATGGCCTATATCTTTTGGTTCCTTAAGTCATATTCTATATATCTTCCATAATCTATTTGGTGGTAATGTGGTCGATGTATTTTTCATGAAGTAAATATGTAATTTGAAAAAATCACATTCCTCATACTTATGTTCGATTAATTGTCTCTCTAAAAAATATAGTAAACACATGACTTAGGAAAATTTCCATTATTTTCTTGAAAAATAATTATCTTACATAAAGCATAAGATAGATTAGAAACAACATAAACATGATTTGATATTATCAAAATAAGGAATTTTTTTACTAAAAAATATTTCTAAGACAAAATATGTATTTTATAAGTGAATTTATGATTTTAAAAATGTTGGTTTTAATTTATAAACTCATATTTAAAATGTTTAAATATATGTAATGTTTTATCAAAAATAAAATTAATAAATCATACATTTTTATTTAAAAATTAATTTATCACTTTTATAAATTCAATCAAATTAAATGTATTTTTAATTTAAAATAATTGGGCCTATATTATATAATAAGTATAAATTTGATTTTTAAAAAATATTGTGTTGCCTTGGGTAAAAACTGGTTATCGCGGTAAAATCTAGAATGGTTAAAGTAATAATTCGGGGGTAAAGGTATTAAAACATGATAAAAACATGTATAAAATTGATTTTATGAGGTTTTTATAAAAATTATGTCTTAATCACTCCATTATTTCTCAATTTTGGATCCATGTTATATGTTTAACATGATCTCCCTTTATATTAAGTTGAAATATTTACAAAAATTTCATTCTCACCACTTATAAAAGGGGCCTCTAACCACCCCTTAAAGGAACTCCTAAAATTTTGGTTTCCATCTAAAACAATACCATTTATTCTGCTTATAAAATACTATTACACTCTCTTTATCTTATTTTTACAATATATTATCATATGGTTTCTGTTTCCAAGGTATCTTCTAAGAAAATCTCAAAGTTCTCAACATGAGTAATCATTTTTACTTAACTTATTTATCTTATATTTTTATTTTACAATTATAATTTTAAAATACCTATGCAATGAAATAAATATTGGTTATATATTTAATTTTATTTTACCATGTTAATAATAATTTATCACCTAATCTCATTTATATTAAGAAACAACAGTCATTCGTGATTTGTGCGGACTACCGCCTCTACGACGCAACATAATTTATTTTACTTAACAAGATTCCAAGGATGGTATAAAAAGGTAATTAAATAAATAATAATTATATTTTTATTATTTTTATGATTATGAAAAAATAAATTGTATTTCTCCATTCTCTCATTCTATGAAAAAAAATCTTCAACTATGCATGCGTGTAGACAACCACCTCCATGAAACGATTGATTTTTGTTTTTTTATTCACTGACACATTACATGTCTAGTCATGAGGGTGGTATTTAAGGATAAATATTATTTTTATGATATCATTGTGGTTATTGTATGGAAGATTTTATAAACTATTAATGATATGATAAACAAATGATTATCATTAATTCAATTATTTAAAACAAGTTAACTACGAAGAAAATGATATCTTTTTTATAAGTAATGAATTTATATAAATTATCATCAATTTATAAATATTCCAAATTCTTATATATCACAATAATAATCATCAAATAAGATCATTATGCTTTTTTTATAATGATATTACAATTAAATCACCTTATAATAATCCATCAATCAGGGTAGGTTCATGTTTGGGTTAGTTTAACCACGTACATGAAAAATACTATGTATTTATATCAAACAAGAATAAAATAAATTATTTACAGGTAAAACATGATTAACTATTTAAATAAAAAAATTTTGGTAAGTTTATATCTACATTTAACTCATTAATTAGGAAAATGCATTTTGTTCTTTAAGTATCATCAATACATGGTCATCATCGACTTCATCTTCATGGTATGTAACCAAAAATACCTTGTAATGAAATTATATTTTGTAAAAATATCATGTAAAATATATTAAATTACTTTATGTGATCTATGAAGCATTTAATTCATAAAAATAATATATACCAACACCTCTTTTATGAAACAAGTTCAAGGAGATAAAGAATATTTACACTCGGTGTTAGAACTAGGTAAAAACTAACTCTTGTATATGTATATAGATAATATAAATGGGGATTATAAATGATTATAGTTATGTATAAGGTTATTGGGCATGTATTTAATTAACATAATTTAATTATTTAGTAAATTTTGTGCATGTTTTGAATAAATCGCAACTGAGGTAAGAGTTTTCATCTCAAATTCTTCTCTTTGAGACATGATTTGTATCATGTAACTAATTTCATTTTTGTAATTTATACAATACCTATATTAGGTATAATATCTTAAATTATTTTTTAATCATTCTTTTTTAAGTTCAATTACAATCCACCTCTTTCAAGGGGTTTCGATTAGAATGTTAATCAAGCCAAGAAGTTTTCTTAGTATCAATTATGATTCTTTGAGACATGTTATATGTTATGCATCATGATTCCTTTATATGTTTATCTATTGATTTACTATCCCTTTAGTTTTATAAAAATTATTTTCTTGTAATTAATAGGATACACTAATATTAATCATATTCTTTTCTTTAATTATATTTTGAATCAAGTGTTTTCCCAGTCATAAGAGTTTTTAGATAACTCAATTTTCATTCATTGAGTTAGGATCATTAACATAAATTTATTCCATATAATTTTGATACATTATAATTTTTTAATGTATTATGAGGTGTTATCTCATTTTTTACATTTTTAACACATAAATCCCTTTTAAAATTATTTATGCCTCATTAAGTATATTACTTATAAGAGATATTGATAACTCAAATCTTATTTCCTTGAGTTGTAATGTTTCATCTTGAACTTTGATTTTCCTAGAATGGGTTCTCCTACCCTAAAATTTTATTATATAGAAATTTCTCTAATTCTATGGGTGAAAATATATTTCGGTAAAAAATAATTTTTTGTTACAATTTATATAATGTAAGTTTTCAACAATGATATTTTTTTCAAGATATTAAAATGGGATTTTTCTTTCACATTCATATGTTTTTTCTTCATCTCAAAATTTCAACAATATAAACCTTAAAAATTTTCAAGGAACTATTATTGAATATTATTTTTAAAAATTAATGCTTTTTGAAGAGTTTTTAATTCATCTTTTGAAAAAATACTTCTGGAAGTTACCCATAACATCATATTTTACATAAATGTTAATAATATTTTCTAAAAGCTCTTTTAAGTTTTAAAATTTATTTAGCATTTAATTTTAAATATTATTTAAACTAATATGGTTTGTGTTTAACTATTTATATATTTATCTTTTTGGGGAATGATCTCATTGTACCAAACAATCCAACTCTGGATCTCCTCTTGGGAGGTATCGTTCAAGAAATCTTTTACAATGATGCATTTCAGCTATGTCAAAATATTTATAGGTTTAATTGGTTACATTAGGGATATGTTTTTCTAAAACCATCCACCATATTCATATGGATTTCTTATGATCATGTTATTCTAGTATCAACTTAGTCGTATAGTCGTTACTCTTTACTATGTGAATATCACATTTTAAATAATTTAGGTTGTATAATGTTAACCTCAAAAGAATGTTATTTTATTGACATGGGGAAAAGTATCAGTGTTCTATATGTTGTTATTTCAATATAGATTATTATTGTAAAGTTGAATGTGTATTTTTGACTATACACCTTCTTTCTCTAGATAGGTATTGATCATGTTATTCCTTTTGTTGACATGGGGAAAAGTATTGAAATTGTTAATGATTTTTTATTGATAAGGGCCTTTGATTATGTATTGATGTTCTACATTTTTTATTATATAGATATCCATGTTTTAATTTATCTAGTGGTTCCTTAGGGAAGGGTATGAAATGTCTTGTCAACTCTTATAGTGATTTCATTAGATTTAGACAAGTGATGAGTTGGGGTCAGAGTTATATATCCCCTTGAGGAATTTGCAGGTCTCATGAGGAAATATAGTTTGGATTTTGGGGTATACATCTCCCCATATTAGTATAGTATCCTGGAATAAGGCCTTGAATGCATGTTTTTTTGTTTTTAATTATGAATTCCATCATTAGAAGATTAGTATTATTAATATACATGTTTTTATTTATATTCAAGGATATAACATACTCTCAACTTTAGTTGATTGTGAAATTATTCATATTATTTACTTTTTTAATATTATTTATTACGTGATTATATATTTTACATATTCAGTTATATATTTCCCTTACTCAGTGTTTCAGCTCACCCCTTTTTATGTTTACATTTCCCCAATTTATGAATAAAATTATTACACATGATATGACTAGAAGAATGGAATTTTTTATGTATGTGTGGGAGATATTGAATACTAATTATGGACTAGGTAATTTTTTATATAGTGAAAAAATATCAATTGGTTTAAAAATACTTGGGATTTATTAGTTAATGTTTTTTTCTAATTCTTTAAAACTCTAAACATAAATGGTCTTTGGAATGTATGTAAGGAAATATTATCTTTAACTCATGTAAATATAAGATAGTTTTGTCTAGGAATTTATAAATGGTATCGAATTCGATATGTAATGAATGTATCTATAGGACTGGTTTTGGGAGTAAGGCTTTGGGGAATAAAAATGGGTATCAGAGAAGGGTTTAGATAAATTTGTATATTATGATGTTTTTAAGGAAAATTTAAGGGTTCATATGTTATGCTTGATCATAATTCCAAAGGTATATATAACCTTTTGGGATAGTATATGATTTAATGATAAGGTAATAATACACATTTAATTTGGGGATAGGGATAAGATAACTTTACTGAAAACCGTAGGGATAAGTCTAAGTAAGAATTCTAAATATAAGATAACATCCCCAATTTTGGATAAAGTAGATATTGTGTGATTATCCTAGAAATTACATCCATTATAGATACTACAAGTCGACATAGTCTCTCTCACTATTATACCAAGGGGTAATAACCTCCAAAAGTACATATTGGGTTTTAACTTGATTATCACTAGGTGCACGTGTCATGACCCATCCCCTGGGGCCCGTACCATGACTACCCCAAGCCCGGTTTTTGATGTGTCACAGTACACCACGTAGTCGGTGCCCTCCTTTAGAAGCCTCAAGATAGGATAACCTTTCAAGATCTTCCGTAGCTGTTGAAATCTCTACTGGCATCCATATATCCACACCAAGGTTTTTTCCTTCTTCTTCAACGTTATCATGGGTGCTGCCACTCTAAAGAATTTAGGTAAAAACCTCTGATAGTACCCATCTAATCCCAATGAAACTCTACACCTCGGTAATGCTGTTGGGTGGATCCTAATCAAGAACATCTTCAATTTTCACTAGATCCATCACAACTCCAGCCTATGGATAACATTTCCTAGGAAGTAGACCTTTTGTATCCAGAACTCACACTTCGAGAGGTTACCATAGAGCTAGTTCTATCGGAGTGTGTCCAGAACCATCCTCAGGTGTATCGTGTCCTCCTCCTCTGACGGTGAATACACTAAGATTTCATCTTTGAATACCACTAAAAACAAGTCTAGGCACGGTTGAAATATCTTGTTCATGAGTCCTATGAACACATTTTGGGATTTCTTCATGCCAAATGGCATTACTAAGTACTCACAGTGGTCGTAGTGACATATGAATGTCATATTTGAGATTTCCTCATCTTGTACTCAAAGTTGGTGATAGCCTGATCTGAGGTCTATCTTTGATAACCATCTCTCTCCCTTCAGTCGGTTGAAGAGATCATCAATCCTCGATAAAGGATACATGTTCTTCATAGTCACCTGGTTCAGGTGCCGAAATTCCATGCATAGCCTCAAGCTTCTATCTTCCTTCTTGGCGAACAACACTGGGGCTTCCCATAGTGAAACGATGGGCCTTATGAACCCCTTCCTCTACAAGTCCTCCCATTGTACTCTCATCTCCCAAAGCTCTATGGGAGATATCTAATATGTAGGTGTAGATATCAGTGTCGTCCTAGGGTTCAAATCAATACCTAAGTCTAACTCTTTATAAGTAGGTGGTCCTATAACATCCTTTGGAAATACATCCTCGTACTCATCCACCACTACATGAAACTGGGGAATCGTGTCATTTATTGCACCAAGGGTCATGCTATTCAACTGATGAGTGATCAGAGGAACCCTCCTATGTGCGAGTGCATCCCGTGCTGTTCCATTTTCCTTCTCACTGACAAAGGAAAACATATTCCCATCTCTGTGGACACAGCACACTTTGTGCCTAAAACAATTGATCTGACCATAGACTATTGATAACCAATATTTACCCAATATGACGTCGTAAGGCCTCGATGCCACCACTAAGAGATCCAAGCCGAATCTCTCGCCTCCAAGGGTATCCTCACAATTCCAGAACCAATATGTAATAGTCGAATACCCTCTCATATGAGTCTCTAATTATAAGTATTGAGCCAACACCTCCACCAGAATCTCCAAGATCCGAACAAGGTCTATGGAAAGGAAATAGTGACTGGAACCAATGTCTATAAGAACTATAGCTAAGGTGTAGAAGACACATATTGTACCTCTAATAATCTCCAGTGTTTCATGGTTATATGCCTAAATCACCTTATGTCGAGCCCTCCCATGTCCATCGGCTCCTAGATTTTGTGGCTAACCACCTAAGCGTGGTGGTGGTAGCACCTCAAACCTTCACCCACCGTCTGCTACTGGGCTTTCTCCTCTGCCACATCTACCACCCAGTGGATCACCTCATTTGAACCTTTGCTTCTGCCTTGGTTGTCCCTCAACTGTCTGCTGATCATTTGCGCTACGAGTTGGGAAATCACAAGCCATGTTTCATTTCCCATCACATGAGAAGCACAGACTATCCCCCAGTTGAATACCTCTAATATGGGATCTTCGCACTACCCACCCTGAGTCCTGGGTTCATCCTCCAAAAGAAATAACCCACTTGGGTCCCTGTGCCAGCTGCCTATTACCCACCACTAAAGACTTTTCCACCTGGTGTCTACTTGTGGCTCCAGTCATCAGTGTTTGATCTTTCCGGAATCTATCTACAAGTAGGGCTCCCTCCAGTACCCCAACTTGAGTAGGGATGTTGAGAGACACCATGGACTCCCTAATCTTCCAAATATGTCCCTAATCAAAAGTTCAAGCCCTAAATAATGGGTCTTCTACCATGTCTGTAGAGTAGCGATAAAGCTTGGTGAATCTCGCTAAGTACTCTCCTATTATCATTCTACACTGCTATAGGTGCAGTAGATCCTATATGCACACAGAGCACAACGTCACTAGGAAGAACTTCTCCATGAAGAGGTTCTAAAAGTATATCAAGGTGAGTGTCACCTCATTATGTGTCTGAATCATCACACTCCATCATCACCCTACTGAGCCCAAAAGAATTCTCACGGATAATATCGACATTTGGTCGAGAGGCATCCTCGCTAGTTGGAAGAATCGTGTAACTGGCTCGTGGTAATCATATACAACTTGGGGGTTAGTGTCACCCCTAAATATGAGAGGTCTCTACCTCTATAACTCATTAAAGGTACTAATTCTGTGTGCGTCCTCTATCGATAGCACCGATAGTAACTGGTGATCAAAGGGTTATGGTAACACTGGCGCACCACCTGTTGGGGCCATCCCTAGCACTAGTCCCTGATCCTACGCCTCATCGCTAGGCAGGCAGTCCTCATGGTCATGCATTGGAATCATTTATGGCTATCTATATAGAGGCATCCTGAAATAGATCAAGATGTACCACATTCAATAGATTATACCTTTTCAGATGACTCTGATTCAAGAATAACTTAAAGAAACACTCAATTCTTATATGAAGCATGTAAAAAATGGTTTCATGCAACATGTCAAAAAGAATAATTTAGGGGCCTGGTGTATGGATACATTATCTGCCAAACCAAAATTAGACTTCCTAAACCAAAAAGTCTAACTAGAAACATTCAACACTATTTCCCCAAAACTAAACCACAGACTCCCGATCTTTAAGGTAGAATTGACCCCCTTTAATACAACTTTTTCAAAACCTGTCCCCTGAGGCCCATGCTGTGAATACCCCAAGACCACCTCCCAAAGGCCAGGGGATGAAGACTAGCTCTGAAGGTATTATCCCATGAGTGGGAGGCATTTTCCCGAGTATCATTATGCACGCACAAACAACCACATCCCAAAAAATAGAAAATGAAAATCATGCATTCCACTAAAACAACCACTGAGTAAAGGTACAAGTTATAAGTCAAATGGGATAGAATAAAAACCCAAAAAAAATAAAAAAATAAAAATAGGAAAGTAAAAAATATCTCTGAAAGGTCGTCAGTAGAAGAACCCCACCAATTGGGTAGGTAAGGAGTGGCTACTAGAAGTTGTAGAAGTGTGTCCCGCCTGTCATATCTCACTGCTAACTTCCTGGTCTCATGCCACCAAGGTCTCTGTCGAAGCGCCTATTTTATACACCAAACACAACACGTGTGGGTGGATCTTGTGTAGGGGTGAGTAACACAATACTCAGTAAGAACCCTAAAACACATGGTAAATATCACAAAGTAGAGTATGCACAAGGTACTGTCAGCTCATGCACGTATAATCTAAAGTATGGAAAGCAAGAATATATGTCATAACCTTGAACACCTTGGATTGGGGATGTACTCATCCATGATGAGTACTGTGGGTATTATGGGTCACACAGAGCCTCTCCCCACCATGGTCCTGTCGGTTCACACAGATTCATTCCCCACTTAGGCCATCATAGCTAGTCCACACAAGGCCTCTTATAGCAGTTCTATACAGAGCCACTTATAGATGGTCCACACAAGGCTCCTTATAACTGATTCACACAGAGCCACTTATCATCTAGGCCTGTAAGGTCACTTAGACCTACTCATCAATAGTCTTAGGTTCTCATCTGGCCGCAGAATTCCCACATGTAGTGTGCTTCATTCTAGAATAATCCAATCCTCAAGTCATTTTTTGAATTTCAACTTTCATGAAAGCCTCCTTAGAGCATTTCAAAAGATCCAACTCGTCTCAAGGGTCCCAACGCCATAAATGGATCATCAATTAGGAGTACGGTTTGAAAATAATTACCACTTTTTTGAAAAGGTCCCAGTTGGGTCCGGGTTCAGTCCTACCTGACCTGGGTCCACCTGACTGGCCCCTTTTCAGAAAAATGGTCATAACTTTTAAACTGTACGCCCGATTGACGATCCATTTATAGAGTTGGGACCCTTGTGATGAGGAAATAATTTTGACATGATCCAAGGAGGATTTTATGGAAGTTAAAATTCAAATAATGTCTTGAGGATTGGATTCTCTCATAATCAAGCGCACCATGTGAAGGAATCATGTTGTTGGATGAGACCCGAAGACTGCTGATGAGTTGGTCTAAGTGACCCTACAGGCTTAGATGATAATAAGCCTTGTGTGAACCAACTATAAGCGACCCTCTGTGGACTAGCTATAAGAGGCCCTATGTGAACTAGAGATAAGTGGCCCCAGGTGGATTCGCTATGATGGCCTAAGTGGGGAGTGGATCTGTGTGACCAAACAGACCCATGGTGGGGATCGGTTCTCTGTGACCCAGCAGACCCATGGTACTCATCAGGGATGAGTACCTCAGTAGTCCAAGGTGTTCAGTGTTATGACTGATAGTATTTCTTTCCATACTTTATATTATACATGTGTGAGATAACATTACCTTGTGCATACTCACCTTTGTGGTATTTCCCTTGTGTTTTGGGGTCCTTACTGAGTATTTTGTTACTCACAACTACACGGGCTTCACCTGCACATGTTTTGTTTGGTGAATATGACAGGAGCTTCGACAAATACCTTGGTGTCCTAGTACCAGGTAGTTCCCATTGAGATATGAAAAGTGGGACACACTTCTATAGCTTCTGGTACCCACTCCTTGCCAACCCTATAGGTGGGGTTCTTCTACTGATGACCTTTCATATATCTTTTGTACTTTCCTATTTTCAATTTTTCTTTTTCAGGGTTTTTATTCTATCCCATTTAAATTACATCTTGAACATTTATACACTATTTGTTTTATAGGAATGAATGTTTTTTCTTTTTCATCTTTTTTGGATATTGTTGTGTGTGCATGTGTACAGGTACTCAGGAAAATTCCTCCCACTCATGGGATAATTCCTTTGGTGCTAGTTGCTAGCCATGGATTTTGGGAGATGGGATTGGGGTAGTCACGATATGGGCCTCGAGGGATGGGTTGTGACAGCATGAATAAGTTTCTTAGCTGTACACCTAGTTTGGTACTCTCAGGTGATATAATTCGGTTAATTTATATTCTATTTTTGAATCATTGTCAGGGATTTCTGTATGTTTATGTTAGATAACCTGGTAAAAAATTTACCATGGATAATATTGATTTAAATATAGAGATTAATACATTAAGGTACATATTACTTAATATATTCTTTCCTAGATAAAGGATAAGTTATATTTTGAGAGCATATATTAGAAAGGTTTTTTGGTTTAAAATATTTGAATAATTTTCATGGTAAATTTGGATTTATATTTTGAGGATTAGGTTAAGAAGTGTGAGAGATACCAAATCAATGTAAACTTTGTTAAGACAATAATTATATATGTTAAACTGAGAGTGATGTTGATTGAATTTATTTTGATACAAGTTTAGTTTAAGAACTGTAGGAAAAATGATAGTGTTATATAGTGGTTCATCGTGTGGTCAAATTTTCATGTGGTTATTTATGATAATTATCTTATAATGATCATCATTCATGTTAATTTTTTTAATTGATGGTTAAATACCAAAGTAACCAAGTTAATAATGGATTCCATAGACATTACGGAAAATGTACTAATGAATAACCAAATGGGATAAGATCTAGAGTGATAAATCTTATAATTATATCAAACTATTTATTAGTAATTATTATTAAAAATGTGAATATAGTTCAAATCCCATAAAACAAAGGAACATAAGGATGGAATCTCATATAAATTTGGGTAACAAAGATGATGAAATTTAAAAATATTTAATTTTCTAAATGTCAAAAATTTGGGAAGAAGCATGGGGAAAATTTCCTTAAAGGGATAGGTAAATGCTATAAGTGTGGATATAAATTTCATCAGACTCAAAAGTGTAAGGGAAATAGGGAAGCTTCAAAAAATTATTTTTTCAATTATAAGGGAGTTGGACATAATGTTACTCAATGTTCCAATCCAAGGACCAATGAGGGAAATAGTCACCATAAACCATTAGAACAAGGAAAAACCTATCAAACTACTACTAATATAATGTACATTGGTTTTTCTCTATAGATTTTATAGTTTCCTATGTAATGTAAGTTTTCACCAATTACTAGATATTGAGTTGTAAATAAAAAATCCTAGTGGTATGGTTATAACATAAATAATTTTCATGATCTATGGGAAGTTATTTCTTAGGTTTATAGATCCTATTCTTTTAGTATAATTCTATGTGAAATAATTAATGGGTTAGCTCTCTTTATAAAGTGATTATAATAATTTTTCATATAGACAAATCTTATTCCATATCCAAAATAAACCCATGATCATCTGGCAGTGTATGGTTAATTTTCAGTTCCCAATAGAAATTACTTTGATCCTATGAGTGAAATTGTAAGGAAACAATTTATTTAAGTGGGGATGTAAAACTCTAAAATTTTAATATATTATAATCATTAAATAAGTTTGTATGTTTGATAATTTTCTCCACATGAAACACTAAACTAAAATAATACCACGCTATGTTTTGACTTTTAAAACCCAGTCATTGAATTAGAATAAATGAATAATATTACCTATTTATAAAATATTTATAGATATAAAATAAACAAAATATTTAATATGAAATAAATTTAATTAATATAGCTAAAATGACTAATACAATCATTTTATTCTTAGAAATGTATTTTTCTAAATATTTCCTTTCAAAGTGATATGCATTTCAATTTCATAAAACATGTGATTAATGATGATAAAATATATTTTATATTAATTATTGGTTAATAATAATTTAATTTTTAAATAAGAGTAAATATTAATGAAAATGGTTAATATTCTAAAATGTTCATATTCCTATTAAAATGGGATTTCATTATATCTCACATTTTTATTTAAAAGTTAAATTTCTTAAAAATAGAATTTTAAATTGAAAAAATTAAAATTACTTTTGTATTAATAATAGTAATATTTTCTAAATATTAATTTTTTGGATTTTTCTTAAAATAATGATATTTAGGTGAATAGTGAAAATTATTGTTTTTATAAATAACATGAATTTTATGACAATATTAGTTAATAAGTATGAATTGGAAATTATGGAAAAATTTCATAATAATAAATATGTATTTTATAATTTAAAAAAATGTTGTTTAAATTTAAAACCCCATAATTTATATTTTAGAACATAAGTAGTATTTTCTCAAAAATTATTTTGAATACATTATATATTTTAATTTCTAAAATTAATTTTTATCACTTATATAAATTGAATAGAATGAAATGGTTTTAAAATTTATAATCAGTGGTTCCAAATTATCTAATAAGGAACACTTTATTTTTTTGCATAAATATTTAGTTACCTTGGAAGAAAACTAGTTGTTGCGGTAAAAGCAAGAATGGTAAAAGTAAAAATTCAAGGGGTAAAGGGCTTAAAACATGATAAAAACATGTCTATAATTTATTTTAGGGGTATGGGTTGACCTTTTATCTTCCTAAATCCATTATTTATCAATTTTTTAACAAATTTACATGTTAAACATGTGATCTTTTAATATTAAGTTAAAATATTTACAAAAACATCATTATCACCACTTCTAAAAGGAGCCTCTCACCGCCCCTTTACGGCACTCCAAAAATTTAATTGTACTCATGAAACCCTAATATTTTTCCTTTCTATAGAATACTATTTCAAACTCTTGAGATTTTTTATAACACCAAAAAAATTTATAAGAATAACATTATATTCAATAGCGTATATGACACACAACATCGAGCTTAAACGACCCTAAAAATATTATTATTTAAATATGAATTTTATAACTTCACCATTAAATAGGTGGGTATAAATAGAATAGAATTAACTATAAAATATATATAAATGAACAACTTAATATAAATTTATATATAAATTATTAATAAATATGCACTCAATTTTTAATAAAGACGTATTATTCTTCAAAAAATATATTTTCTTCAAAAATGATTTTTATTGTTTTTTGTAAAAAATACTATAAGTAGTGTTTGGAAATTTTTCAAAGAATAATTTAGAAAATTAAGATAATTTTTAAAATCAGAATAACCAAATTAATTTATTGTTAAATTTTGTTTTTTTTTCTAAAATGATTTATTTTTCAGTGAATATTGAAAATTACTGATTTTTCAAATACGGACATTTATTTTCAGGAAATAAAGTAATTTAAAATTCACATTATATTTTATATTTAGTATTAAATTAATATATAAACCATTTTATTTATAATAATATAATTAATTTCATTTTAATCAGTAATTTTTAGGATTTTGGTATATGTTTATTTTTATGCATAAAAATGCAACTTTTTAAAAGTTTTTTTTAAGATTAAAACGTTTATCCATTTAAACTAATTAAAATAGCCATAAATATGTAATTATTTAAATGAAATATTATATATATATATATATTAATTTAATTTCATATAATGATTATTTCTAGTAGTTATGTTTGTATACGATGACTGGTTGCTTGAAAATTGTATTTTTCTGAAAAATCATTTTTCATCATTTTTTGCTGATTTAATCTAAAATTAAATTCTTACAATTATGTGAATTGAATTTTGAAAAATATTTTCCATATTTTTATTCATTATATCTAAATTTTTTAAATATTCAACTTTTATTTTTATACATTATGGATAGTAACTATAATATATAATTATCATCATGGTAAATATAAAATGGGTTAATTAAGGGTAAAAAATGAGATAAGGACTAAAAATTAACCTTAAAATTTGTAAAAATTGTATTTAATAATAACTTTTCTTCAATAATCATCAAAAATTAAAATATATGAACCTTTTCTATATGTATATGATTATAACCTTTATAATAATTTATGTAAGGAAATTCCATAAATGTCACTTTCTTGGTTTTAATAACTACAATATTTTTTAAATAAGATAAAAATAAACTATTTTTAGTTATAAATATTTGTTTTAAATATAAATAATTTTTTATATTTTTAATTTAATTCCACTATTTTCATGTGGATTTATATTTTTTACACATAATCACTTTATTTAATAACTCTCACTTCAACATTATGATCATTGTAAGGGTTCTTCATCTCAAATTGTCTTATTTGGGAAAAATTTTGTATGATAAACCTATATTCATTTATGAGTTTTATCTACTATCCATTTGATAAGTTATATCATGAATCTATTTATATCCATGGTATTTATTACTAACTTTAATTTGTGCCTTTTAAGGGGGTCATGATTTGAAAGTTACGAAAGTGGTCAAGGTTTATTTCACAATCTTATCATTATTCAGGATTTTCTATGTTTAAGTATTCATTCGAGAAATTATTTAAAATTTATATATTAAATGTAATATATTTTCTTCTCCTCTTTGTATTTCTAAAAAATTTAATTTTTCCTTTAATATTCCTCTTTTATAAACTCAAGATACCATAAGAATGTTTTTAAGGAAAACTGACTTTGTTATTCTACTTAGTGGGGAATGTTTTTCATAAATTTCTATATTTTCCTTAAAAATTTCAATAATATTTTTAGTTTTCTATAATGATTTATTAAAGTCATTTTTACCCTTATTAGACTTTTTAAAAAAATGTTTTAAAATGAATCTTCTGGTTATTTTCCAAATAAGGTACTTTTTTACTTTTTACTAAAAATGTGAAATGAATCATTATTTTAACGTACTCTACATGAATAAAATTTCAAAATCACATGACCAATAATTTTTTTAATATTAATTTACATGTTTTCAAGATTATTTTTATATAAAAAATCCTAATATTCTGGTAATTTTTTGTTTTAAAAAGTGATTTTCAAAGTAAAAAAAGGGTATTTACATCAAGAATGTTTTTAATGGTATTTTTATTCATAAAAAACAACACTTTAATTCTCCACCAGGTATATAATGTAATTATACCATCCTTATTATTTCTCTATATTTTTTATGATCAGTTTAATCAAGGAAAGTATTGGCATTGACATTCTTAATTAATTTTGTATTTATTAACTTTACCCTAAAAATTCAGATTGTTATAATCATTGAAAATTACATTTCTAATAAATATACATATTCTTTATCATGGATATTATTATTTATTAAACCATATATCATTTCTACATATGGTATTTTACTATTAAAATTATTTTATTGACTAGGGAAACCCTGGATAAATATGTATTCTTCACTCCATATAGATATTTGTTGATAAGAAATATTTTTCACGAATTAAATCAATCATTAAATATATGAAGAATGTATTGTAAAAGAAGTAATGTATGGGGATTAGAATTATATATCCCCTTGATACATTGATAGGTCTCATGAGACAAATAAGTAAGCTAGTATTAAATGGGATTCGGGTGTATACTTACCTATTGATTAAACTATCTTGGTGTAAGGTCTTAACGGTATATATATCATGATGTTTGATATCATGAAGTCCAATATTAATCATTTAATTCATTAAAAATTTTATTATTATTATTCGTGAGATTATTTCATTAATATTATCTATGGATAACTTTCATGCTCAAGTTATTTATCAAATGGATTTTTTTTGTTATTTACCTTTCCATATTAATAATTCCTTATTTACTCATGATAGCTTCCCATATATGTAACCCTTAATAAGAATATGAGCTCACCCTAATTTTTTTCCTTGCCCTATCATATAACGAAGGAATATTCAAATGAGTTTAAGGATTTAGAATTTTTACTTTCAATATGTTTTTTATTTTATGTTTTCAAATGTAATGTGATATTTAAGTATGTATATTGTTTATCCAGACTAATAAACTATTTATTCCTTTGGGATATAATTAATTTTATCTAGTTCCAATGTAATAAAGTAACCACTGACTTTGGGCTATGATTTTCGGGGTCTTTATAGTTTGTATTCTGGGAGGTTTAGTAGAAAACTTGGAAACTAGATTTATGAAAACATATATTATGGAGCATAACCCTATGAATTACTTTTAGGATGGGTCTAATTATAGGATAACATACAAAATAATTGATAATATAGAGATTATTTTGTTTTACTAGCAATACATCCATGTATAGATAGTTCAATTGAACATGGTTTTGGCATAGATGCATCTAGGGGTAATAACCCTGAAAAGTCATGGTTGAGTATACCTTGGTCATAATTCTGGTGCATAGTGAGTGTTCCCTTATTGCGTTCCTGGTTTAACACTCCTAGGGGATATACTTTGTTTAATTCACATTTTTTATATAAATTATTATAATGAATTAAAGAATATAACCTATCGAAATATATGGTATTACACTTATATACTAAAGTGTCTTGGTTTGATAAGTCTAAGGTTAATCATAAATTTAAATGTATAGATGCCCATTTTTAGGTTTTATGTGATGATAGTTTATCATGATTAAGGATATTTTGGGAGATGATTCATTAGGTTGAGGTATATGTAACTCTTAGGTTTAACATGTGATTTAAAATTAAAGATTATTTGGGAAGAACACAATTATATTTTTGAATGTTGAGTTTAATTTGTATGTAGGATTATTTATTTATGGAATGGATTAATTTGAAAATTGGGTGTTACTATTGAGGTTTTAGATATTAATGTATTATATTCGATAACTTGTGTTCAACATTTTGGTTTTGGTAAATATTTAGAGACATATAGAAATTTTTTCCTTCTTTTTGGTATCTCAGGATCCATTAAAAGTTAATTTTAATGTTTTAGGAATAAAAAAAATATTCATAATGGATATGCATTTCTTGGAGTAAGAAATAAATTGAAAATTGATCTATGCAGAACCAAAGGATCAAAAAAATTTAATACCAAGTATGCATACTTATTGGTGTCTTTTATTTTGATAGTAAAAAATAACTTAACTTTAAGAAACTAATATTGAAATAAACATATTATATATTTACCATAATTTATGATAAATTAATTTTATTTTAACCATCTTGTATTTATGGATTTCTGGTTGTTAAATTTCTTCTAACCAAGTTATCTATCACTCTCTATTAGTCCTTAGGTGTTAGTTTTATCCTTAGTGTCAATATTTTCACTTCCTATAAACTTTATCATATTTTTAAATAGATTTTTGTGTTATTATATATGACATTCATATTTCCCTTTCCAATTTTTAAGATGTAGTTTTATTAACACTTTTTTTGTGTGGGTTTTCCATAAATGAATTTTCAAATTTTAAACCCTTGATATATAAGAAGAAGGTCAAATTGTGAGGGAACAATTTATTTAAGGTTAAGGTAATGTATTACCCTGATATTTTGAAATAATAACATTATGTTTGATAGTATATATGACATGAAACATCAAGCTTAAATGACCCGTGAAATATTATTATTTAAATATGACCATTATAACCTATTAATTAAATTTTCGGGTATGAATAATATTAACTACTCTATGAAATATATATAAATATACAAATCAATATAAATTTATTGATAAATTATTAAAAAATAAGTACTCAAATTTTTAATAAAGTCATTTTATTATTCAAAAAATATGTTTTCTTTAAAAAATATTTTTATTTATTTTTGTGCAAAAATATTGTAATTAATTTCTAGAAGTTTTATGTAATATATTTTATAAAATGAATTTAATTTTTAGAATAATTGTATTTGTAATGGTATGTGCCATCTCAATCCTTTACTTTTCTAGTTTTGGTGGTTGGAGGTGTTTAGGGGAGTTTTAAGTGGAGGATGGAGTTGCAGTAGAGTTATTATAAGAAATACAAGCCATGTAAATGTGTTACATGATGTAAAATAGTGGTTCAAAGCTTGTATAGCTGTGTGGTTCACATCTTGTACACGTCTAAAGGGTATCTCATGAAAATGATACACATTGTGTAACTGGAATTCAATATGTGTAATAAATTTGGGTGTTAAATCCATCATGGTGATGGGATTTTATGTGGAAGTTGTAATTTTTGGAAACTTGAGGATTTTACATCATGTAATGGTCACACGACATGTAAACTATGAGATAAAAGGTTTTAAATTATTTTACATCGAAATTTCCATTCATTCAACTACCTTATTTCTCTCTTATTTTAGAAGATCCCTAGTCACTGGAGAGTTTTTCAATCTCTCTTCCTCTCAATTTAATCGGGTGGATGTTCTTCAGAAATGTTTGGTAAGCCATTACTTATTCTTGGTTATATTCTTCTTTTTATTCTTCTATGTTTCAATTTGGTGGTTCAATTTAGTTTGAGTTGTGTGTTACGATGCATTTTTATGGTATTTAAGTGTAGTGTTGGTTGATCAGTAGTTTCTCATGGTGCGGTTGTGGATTGTGGGAATTCTTCTTTGCATGTGGTGCGCAGGGAGTTGTAAAATATTTTTTAAAGTAAGAAACCCCTAATTTCTCTTTATTTTATATCATGTGGAAGGGTTTTTCTTTTTTTTACATGTCAATTAGGGTTTCTCTATCTTAATTAAATTTAAATAATTGGTTAAATTGAAAATTATGGGTAAAGGGGTTTGATTCACATGTTTTTATAGACTTATTATTATTTTTTATATTATGATTGTATAGGATTGATGCCCCAATAAAAATTATGGTCATTGGAGGATTTTTTCACTGTATGATATGTTTTGTGACTACTGATTTGTTTTTATTGTTGTGATATCACCCAAAAATTGACATTTTCAAAACAAGTATATTTGGTTAATAAAATGTTTACACTAGGATTATGATTTGTGTGATAACTCCCCTAAAATAAAGTTGACTAGAATAAACTCCCCTTTGTAAATCTGTAAAATTATCTTGATGTGTTATGATGGTTGGTTGTTCTTGTGGGACAACGATGTGTGGTATGGGTATATTGGGCTTATGAATTGTTTAGAGGTGCTTTTGGGGAAGTTAGGTGTTTTTTTGTCTTACTTTTGGGGGAGATAGGTAGTTTTTTTAGAACTGAATTTAAGGTGGTAATGTGGTTTGTTGGTCGTGCTTTTGGGTATCAAGGTGGTGGTGGATTTGTACTAGATGCCCAAGTAGTGTTGGAATAAATAATTGTTCAATAATGATCGAAATGGAATGGTTTGGTTTGGTTAATGGGATGGAAATGTCTAATGAATAAATAAATGATGGGTTGTGTGGTCAAAAATGGTTGATTCTAAATAATGAAATGAATTGGCTGGATAACTTGAATTTGTTGGAAATGGGAAATAGGGCTTGTGGATTATTGTTTGGTGTTATGAATTTAGAGGTGGCATAAAAATTGATGGTGTTATGATTTGGTTAGAGTTTGGTTGTGAACCCATAGGTTAGGGTTGTGTGTGGATATATGTATATAATTTTACATTCTTGTGATTTATAGACTCATCCCCACCCACGTTGAACACTATCTTCCAACACCCACATAGTCATACGGGGATGGTTTTCCCAACATATGGTGAGGAGGAAAAATGGTTGGGTACCCAATGTTTATTTCTGTCTCTTACATGCAAGGTAGGTATTTCACAGTCTATGATTGTTGGATATTTATTAATTCATTAGATGGTGGTTTTGATATCCTAGGTTGTTTCGGGCGAGATGTGGTATGATCATGCTTGTAGGGAAGTGGATTATGTGTTTTTCAGTGAGGTGTGGTATGATTGTACTTATGGGGTAGATATGGTGGGGGTCGTGCATGGTAGGAGGTGGGAATGAGGTTGATTTCCTACATGTTCATGGTACCCTACCACTCTAGTTATTACAGTGGTTGTGTTGTGGCCTTGATTTTTTCAAGTGAGACATGATGTGGCCAGGCTTGTGGGGCTGTAAGCCTAGGTGTATATGATCGATATGTGAGGGGATCATGCTTGTGGTGTGGTGTGGTATACAAAAAATATGGGAGTGCTGAGATGTTTGATTTCAGGGTGTGATATAGGAATACCAGTGGGAATGTTGTAAGGGGTACACTTATTGGTGTGATTCTTATTATATGATATTAATTTTCTTGCATTATTTGGTGAGTGTGTCTTGGTAATGTTGGGTTTTCTTAGTATACTTATATAGGTTATTTTTGGTTCTGTTGTTTTCTCGTGGGTGAATTTGTATTCTCTTTTCACATGTGCATGAGAGACTTTGGTTTTCCATCTTAGTATACTTATATGATCACCCAAAGTATATAATTTCTTTTCAAGTTTCCAAGAGTATTATGTGGACCTTATTGGACATTAATAACTTTAACTTTTGGATTGTTGTTGTGTTTTTGCCTTAGATTTTCTTTTGTGTATTTAGTTTTGGAGACTCTTTCCTGTTTTAATTTTATTTATACATTCATGTGGGATGATTTTGGTTTCTTTTTACATTAGTTAATGGTGTTTCTTGTGGATGATTCATATTATATCTTGATCCTACATTATGGTAGAGGGTAATTCCACCCATTTCATGATATTTTTATACCCATGGTCCTAGTCACCAAACCAGGACCTACAAGAGGTAGGTCTTGAGGTTCATTATCCCTCTCCCCTTATTGTGGTATCTTTAGAGGGAGGGTTCATGATAGAGTGGTATTAGAGTATTAGTTAAGAGATATGATGGAGTTTGGAGTTAGGTATGGTGAGGATTGTATAGGTTGGCATGGAAATAGTTCCATTTGACCCTGGTGTGTGAAATAATCTAGGGAGACTGTCTAGGACATAAATTTTACCCCCCTGTGATTAAGTGCACAGACTCTTAGATTATAGAATGGTCAAGTGATGTGGAACTTCTTGCAAGTTAGATACCTATGATAGGTACATGCATCATGTTGAATTATGTTCTTTTTTGAATTTAGGTTGTTTTGGAAAGTTTAAAATAAATAAAATAAATTAAAAATAAATATTAATAAAATTACATACTACCTGGTCTTAGTAAATCTTTGTTTCTTCTTTTAGCTATGGCTCATGTTAATCTTCCTCATGTGGCTCAAGCGATTGAGGTTTAGCAAGATGATCTAGTTGATCACCATAAAGTCGATCTAATAGAGGAGAATGAGTCTTGGAAAAGGGAATTTTTTTTATTTCCATCAAAATTATTTGGTGAAGTACAAGGGAAGTTTTTCATATGTGGACATAGATAGTTGGTTAGGGGATCTCGAGATCACTTTCGGTTTGATCCAGGACCTGATGGGATATTGGGTCTGTAACAACCCAAACGTTTATTAATAAAAATTAATCTTTATCTAATTAAATATATTATTTTTTAAATGGTTATATAAAACATATGAACTTACTTGGTTTTATGTTTTGGATTTTAAATTATTGTTAGGAATTGTTACAATTTCTAATATATTCATTGAACAGTGATCACATGATTAGTATAAATATAGGTCTCTAACAAATCCAATTTACTCAGATAAAGGAATTGATGGCCTCATCCAGTATAATTGATCCATACAAAGCCCATTTTTTCAGAGCTCAAAAAGGTGGTAGCATCACTGGTCTTCACTATTGACCAAGCCCAAGTCGAGCTTCAACACGTTAAGCTTTAACAGAAATGCCTATGGGAGAAGTGTAAGTTAATAGAGAATACCACCCGAGCAATGTTATCTGAGCCACCCTAAGAGTCTGTCACCATCTCAAATGTTACCCTTAGGTATTACGCAGGTGTTATAAGGGGTTACGTAAAAATACCTTATCACTATAATTATGTGCATTATTTTTTGTATATAATAAATAATATACATTTATTTTATTATTGTTACTTTGTAAATGGTTTTTAAAGCACAAATTGTATTTTTAGTAAATATTCAATTAAGAAATATATTTTGAGGAATTAATGGATTTTTGAATTAAATAATATTTTAATAAAATGTTATTACTAAATTAATTTTTATTAAATATAAAGAATTGTATAATTTTTTATGAATACAATTGTAATTTTTATTAAGTTTTGAAAGCTATTTTTTCAAAACCCATGAATTTTGGATAAATGTAAGTTTTTATTTTAAAAGTAAAAATAAAAATATTAAGAAAACTATTTTGATAAAATTAATATCATTTTTTGATTCAGGATGTCAAAATTATCTAACAGTGAATTTTTCATAATTTTCTGAGGTAGTCGAATTTTTGGGTAAAAATTAAATATTGTTTAAATATATAATGTGTTTTATGACATCATAATGACCCAATAGTGATTTAATACAATACTATAAAAGGTATATTCAAATAATATACATTTAAACTTCAAAATAATGTGACTTTTTATTTTTTTTATTAATTTTATGGTTCCTTAGTGGACCCTCCAAAACTTATAAAATATCTTAACTTTTTAAAATTATTTCCTTAAGAGTCTGACTCACCTCTACATAAGAAAGCCTAATATTTTAATAAGTTAGGTCATTTCAATTATAAAATAATTTTTTCAACTCCACTTTGGAAAAAATCATGGGCAAAAACCATGGTATGGTTTGTGTTTTTGATTAGTTTAATGTGTAGTGTCGAAAACCTAAATAATAAAGAATTATCTCTCATTTCCTATATAAACCCACTCAATATCCCATTCCTCTTCACTCAAACCATTTGGAGCTCTACCAACCTCCGACCTCCTCTCTCTAGAATCCTCCCAAGTCTCCCTAATCTTCTAATAAGCCTCTCTCAAGCATCTCCCAAGCCTTTGGGTTCACACTTTCAAATAAGGGATCCTCTCTTTCCTTCCTTATTTATGTCCAAGTTTCATTATATTATTATGAACTGTTATTTTTAATTTAAAATGTTGGGGTATGATTTTTCATCTCCCCTATACTTGTATATTTATTTTTTAATAATGTGATACCCCTTTCTCTCTCATTAATTCCTCCCATGTACACCTGTTACCATGTTGAAATTCCATAAGAGATTTATCTCTCCTCATTTACATTCAAGAAGTTATTTTATATTATACATCTAAATTACATTACATATATTGGAATATTATGTTACATGACCCCCTTACTATCCATTTCATTTATAAATTATGAGATACCCATTTCTCTCTAATCAACCCATTTTACGATTTCTATTTGATGTCGTTATGCTCATGAAGTTACACCAAAATTTCCAAGACAAAATCATCGTGTAAGTGAATACCATACCCATTTATCTATCAAGGGTGTTCACCTTTATGAACATGTAATTTTTTATTGTGTACATAAATTTATTTATTCCACATCTCTTATTCATGGAATAAATTATGATGTTTAAGGAATCCATGTTGCGTGATCTATATGGCACACTTATGCATGAAATGAAAGGATTAAGAAAGGTGTGCCCTGATAGCACTCCATTGCATTGGATAAAGAATAGTATCATGATACTCCATTGAAATGGGGTTTAATCATTCTAATTCCAGTTTAATGAGGGTTTACTAATGATAATTCAAGTGCAGTGATGGTTTACTCATGCTCCATGTACAATGAGCCTTGGCTCGTGTTAATATCTTGTTAAATGTTGCCGCAACATCTCTAGGTTTTGATAATCATACTATATCATTCCATTATGTTCATGTTTCTCTTATGCTACATTGATATGACTATCTCCTAAAATGTATTGTATTATTTATGTTATGCCTTTTATACTCCCATACTGGGCTTTATACCTCACAATTTTCTTATGTATGTTCTCAGGTTATCCCATGCAATGCTAAGTATGAAGGAATGTTGTGGTCATGTAAAAGAGTTTTCAATAAATATGTTGTATTTTTATGTCTTCTGTTTTAATTTAATATTCCTAGAACCCAAAGATACTAGACATATCAATCTTCAAGGTTGTATTAAGTGAAATTTTATGTAATAAATCATGTTTAAATGTGTAATAAAGAGCAAGGTTGTTATAGTTGGTATCAGAGGATAGGTTTAGTTATTTTTTTTATTAATATTAGAAAACCCAAGTGACAGAATTAAGGATAAGACTGAGTATAATAAAAAAATCCCTAAATTTTTCTAAGTATTGAGTAAGTGGTTTATCAGGAAAATGCATCCATGTCTAGATATGAACAAGTAGAGGAGGCTCTGGCATAGATGTATCTAGGGGTAAAACCCAAAAACACTGCTTTGAGCTGGACTCAAACAGGAATTGGTGAAAGAAAATGGGTCTTTTTATACTCTTGGTTTGACACTCCTGGATAATATGCTTTGTAAAATTCATAAGCTTAGTATGAACCATTATTAAGGGAATAAAAAAAATTCCCCAAAGAATATATTTTTGTAAGTAGATCATGGATAACATAGATTGAAGCATAAAAATTCATAAGTTAAGGAAATAAATGTAATTTATAAGTTATAACTTTTTGTAATTATATTTTCCTTTATGTGTTTCCCCTAACATTCCTTTTATTCTAGCTAATGGCCGGTAATAGGAGGACTTGAGCTAACAACCGATTTGAATATCAATGTGATGAATGTTCTAATAATATTCCCAATTAGATGGGAGTAGGAATCGCAAAATTTTTCACGATACTCTCTTATTTAACTCAAGTTTTGAATAGAAACATGGGTCAAGAGGAATTTCCAACCCCACCCACCCCCCCATAAAAAGAACAAGGTACAATTGAGAGCTTCATGAGACAAAGGCCTCCTACTTTTAATGAGTCATCTGATCCCTTAATCTTCGAACAATGGATCAAATCCATTGAAAAGATCTCCCTGTACTTCAATGTTTTGAACAAGAGAAGGTTCTTATAGATGCTTATCGTATAGAGGGCGAGGCTAATAAATGGTGGGAATATATCAAAAATATGAAGCTTGGGGAAGAGATCAAGGCATTGGAATGGAAGGATTTCTAGAAAATGTTTTTCGATAAATATTTTCTGCACACCCTCCGACTTTAGATGGAAATGGAATTCCTTACCCTCAAGAAAAAAGATGAAAAATCCATCAGAGCGTATGAGGAAAACGTTAAAATTCTTTCATGATATACATTGGCTTTTTCGTTAACTCTAAATACAAGGTTGACCACTTTTTTGGTGGGATAAAACCTAGCCTACGGAAAGCCCTAGCGATCAGTGACTTTGATAGATATGAGGAAATTTTCTGATGTGGCCTCAATGTAGAAATAGAGATAAGTGAATCTCAGGGGTATCATGGAGATAATAAGGAGAAAGTGAACTTTAATTCTGGCAGTCCGATGGATATATCCAATGGTGCTAAGAAATTCCAGCACCCCACTTGCCAAATGTGCAGAAAAATGAACCCCAAAAATTTCATGAAGGGGACAAGGAAGTGCTTTTGGTGTAGAAGATAAGGGAAATTGGACATTAAATACTGATAAGAAAAACCCATTGCTTTGTGATAGGAGAGGAAATATCTGTTCAAAATTCAACAAATTTTTTATTGCCTCAACTTCAAAAAACCATGGCACTTTGAAAACTAGTGCCCTAAGCCAAGGGTTTTTTTATGTAACCAACAACCTCCAATGTAGAAAGGGTGATATTTTGCCATCAATTCTTCCAAATAGAACCCTGACAATGAAGTGGTAATAGGTAATCTAGTTATTCATTCAATAATAGTGAACAAATATTTTGATTTTGGTTCTACGCATTCTTTTATTTCTCAAGATTTTAGTAGAAAAATTCCAAAAACAACACAAATCAAGTGAGTAGAGATGTCAGTGAGAATGAAAATGGTGTAATCATTGCATCCCATGAATACAACTCCTCCCCTATCACAATTTGTGGATTGAACTTCTCAGAGAACCTCCTCATACTCTCTATGGTGTAATTTGATGCAATTCTGGGCATCGATTGAATTTACCTATATAGAGCCAATATAAATTTCCATAAGAGGGAAATCACTCTCCATATGGAGAATTGACCCCTGATTCTGTACAAGTGCAAGGAGTAGGATGAATCTTATTTAGAACCATCATCTCAAGAATTTATATTACTACCCTGTCATCATGCATATCTTTCTCAAATTATTGAGTCTAAGGAAGTAAACATCCTTGAAAACATACTTATTGTGGGGGAATTCTCTGAAGTGTTTCTCGAGGAATTACATGGCATTCCTCCTATAAGATATTTTTAATTATAGATTGATCTTATACCTAGGGATTTTTCTAATATCCAAGAATCTATATATAATGGTTGTTGTGGAGCTTAAGAATATAAAGAAACAACTACATTAGAATCTGGATCAAGGGTTTATATTCCCAAGTTCTTCACCATGGGGTGAACTAGTCCTCTTCATCAAGAAGAAGGATGGGTAAATGTGCCTTTTAATTGATTATCATGATATCAAAAAAATCATTATAAATAACAAGTATCATTTTCCATGAATTGATGACTTGTTTAATCAGCTATGTGGAGCACCATACTTCTCCAAGGAGGATCTACAGTCGGGATATTACCAAGTAAGTGTGAAAAAAGAGGATATCCCCAATACTACATTTCTTAAAAGGTATGGGCTCTATGAATTCATATTAATGCCTTTTGGACTTACTAATACTCAAAAACATTTCATGGACTTGTTGAATAGATTCTTTATAGATTACCTCGAAAAAATTGTGGTAGTATTTATTGATGATATTGAAATATAATCTAAAACCCAGGAGGAGCATGAGGAGTATCTAAGAGTTGTACTATAGACCTTGCGAAAAGAGAATCTCTATGAAAAGTACAACAAGTGTGAGTTCTAGTTGAAAGAAGTCCCATTCTTATGTCATATCATCATAAAAATTGGGATATTTTTGGAACCCTCTAAGACAAATGCAATTTAGGGTTGGTCAAGGGAAACATCTGTGAGGGATATTTGTAGATTACTTGGGTTAACAGAATAGTATCATTGATTTCAGAGAAATTTCTCACAGTTTTCAAACCCTCTTACCAAGCTAACTCGTAAGTGAGTCAAATTTTCTTGGAGTTATGAATGCAAAGAGATCTTCAAGGAGTCAAAAATGAGGCTTATCACTAAACTCATGCTCACATTGCACACAAGTGGAGAAATATTTGTGGTATTCAGTGATGCTTCGAAGAAGTTAATGGGTTGTGTGTTGATGAAAAATGAAAAATTCATTGCTTATGCTTCAAGGTAATTGAAAGTTCATGAGAAAAACTATCCAACACATGATCTGGAGTTGATTGCAGTAATATTTGCTTTAAAAATTTGGCGACATTACCTCTTTGGGGAGAAGTGTAAAATATATATGGATCACAAAATCCTCAAAGTATATATTCACATAGAAATATATGAATATTCACCAACAAAGATGGTTATATATTATCAAAGAATATGACTACTCAATTCACTACCATCTGGGGAAAGAAAATAAAGTGGTAGATGCTCTCTAAGTATAAAGGACCCAACGATTATATCATTTATAAGGATTGAAAAGTATCCAATCATCTTAGATATGATTAATATGAACATGGTAATCATAAAAAAGGGAACATTATCAATCCTTTTACAAATTATTTCTCAGTCGTCTCTTTTAGAAAGGTTAAAGGGTGTTCAAAATGATGATGTGGGAATTCAGAAGAAAGTGGAAACTATCAAAAAAGTGAAATACTTTGAGATAAATTTTAATGAATATATAATTGAGATATTTGGGTCAAGAGTATGTGTTCCATAGAATATAGAGTTAAAGAATGAACTTTTGGATGACTCACTTAGTTTAAATTTCTCAGTTCACGTAGGAAACAAAAAGATGTATCAAGATATCTAATAGAATTATTGGTGGGATAAAATGAATAATGAGATCGTTGAGTATACATCAAAGTTCTTGGTATGTCAGTAAGTGAAGGCTTAGAGGAATAAGTCTATGTAAATGATGCAACCATTACCCATACCCACATGGAAATTGTAAAACATCACCATGGAATTTGTCACTAGACTTCTGAATACATCCAAAGTAAACATTTATATCTGGGTTGTTGTGGATCATCTTATAAAGACTGCACACTTCATTGAAATTTGAGAGGATTTATCATTGGATTAATTGGAAAGGATATACATTAGAGAAGTGGTAAGGATGCATGGAGTACCACTATCTATTGTATCTGATCGAGATCCAAGATTCACCTCTAAGGTATGTAATATTCTCCAACATGCTCTAAATACAGAGCTTAACTTCAATATATCTTATCATCCTTAAACTGATGGAAAATCTAAGCGGACTATCTAAATACTTGAGAAAATATTGAGGGCATTCTCAATGAACTCAAAATGAGGATGGGATCAACATCTTCTTATGGTTGAGTTCTCTTACAATAATAGTTTTCACTCAAGCATCCAAATGGCTTCTTATAATGCCCTTTATGGGAAGAGGTTCAGAACACCAGCATGTTGGGATGAATTTGGGGAGAAAAAACTCCTAGGTCCATAAAAGGTTGAAGAAATGGTGGAGAAGGTTAAGACAATCCAAAATCACATTAAAGCTGCTCAGAGTTGAAAAAAGATCTATGATGATAATCGTCGATGAGACCTATATTTTGATGTTGGTCATATGGTATTCCTCTGCATATCATTGTGGAAAGAGTTGTGAGATTTGGGAGGAATGTAAATATTATTCCAAGGTACATTGGCCCTTTTGAGATCCTTAACCACATATGAGCAGTGGTCTATCAACTAGCAATCCCACTGAACCTATCTTAAGTACATAATGTATTCCATGTATCACTCTTTAGGTAGTACATACCTGACCCATCTCATGTAATTAGTTCAAAGGTGGTACTGTTAGAGAACGACCTCACCTATTAATAGAAGCTGATGAAGATCTTAAATTGTTGGGAAAAGGTTCAATGAAATAAGACAATTCCTCTCATCAAGGTGTTGTGGGAAAACGAAAATTTTGAAGAAGAAATGTGGGAATTAGAGGAAGTGATGAAGCATAGTTACCCTCATTTTTTTGGTGTGTGAAAAGGAAATTTCAAGGGTGAAATTTCTTTAGGGGGGGAGATTGTAAGAACCCAAACTTTTATTAATGAAAATTCCTCTTGATCTAATTAAAAGTATTATTATGTAAAATTGATATATAAAACATATTCACTTCCTTGGTTTTATGTTTTTGGAATTTAATTTATCATTAAGAATTGTTACCATTTTTAATATAGTAATTGAATAGTGATCACATGACATGTATAAATATAGGTCTTTAACAATTCCAATTTACTTAGAAAAAGGAAGAAATGACATCATCCAGTAGAATTTCTCCATTTGAAGCCCATTTTTTGGAGCTCAAAAAGGAGGTAGCATCACTGAGCTTTTCTCCAGACCAAGCCCAAGAAGAGCTTCAACAAGTTAATCTTGAACAAAACCACCTATGGGATAAGTGGAAGTTAAGAGAGATTACCACCTGAGAAATGTTATCCGAGCCACCCCAAGAGTTTTTCACCATCGCACACCTTACCCATAGGTCTTATGTGGGTGTTATAACGGTTTATATAACAAGACCATAACACTATAATTATGTGCATTATTTTTTATAGAATAAATAATTTACATTCATTTTTTTATTGTTACTTTGTAAAAAAAATAAATGAAAAATATTATTTTTAGTTAATATTAAATTAAGAAATCTATATTGATGAATTAATATATTTGTGAATTAAATAATGTTTTAATAAAATATTATTACTAAATGGATTTTTATTAAATATGAATTATCTTATAATTTTTTTTATTAATACAATTTTTATTTTTATTAAGGTTTGAAAGTTTTTTTGTCAAAACCCATGAATTTTTTTATAAATGTGAGTTTTTATTTTGAAAGTAAAAATTCACATATATATAAAACTATTTAGATAAAATGAATATCATTTTTGGATTCAGGAATTTGAAATTATATAATGGTAAATTTTTTATAATTTTCTGAGACAGTTGAATTTTTGGGTAAAATTTAAATACCATTTGAATATATAATTTGTTTTATGACATCATAATGACACAATAGTGATGTAATAAAATACTATAAAATTTATATTCGGAGTGTATTTGGTTTACCTTTAAAATTATTTGATTTTATATTTTTTTGATTAATTTTATGGTGCCTTAGTGGACCCTCCAAGAATTATAAAATATCTTAACTTTTTAAAATGATTTCCTTAAGAGTGTGACTCACCTAAACATAATAAAGACTAATATTTTAATAAGTTCGGTCATTTTACTTATAAAATAATTTCTTGCACTCCACTTTAAAATAAACCATGGGAAAAAACTATGGTCTGGTTTGTGGTTTTGATTAGTTTAATGTGTAGTCTCCAAAACCTAAATAATAAATAATTCCCTCTCTTTTCCTATATAAACCCACTCAATCTCCCATTCCTCTTTACTCAGACCATTTGTAGCTCGACCAACTTATTAAATACTCTCTCTATAATCCTCCAAAGGTTCTCCAAGCTCTCAATAATCTTCTCTCAAGCCTCTCCTAGGCCTTTTTTATCACACTTCCATGTAAGGGGTCCTCATTTCCTTATTTATGTCAAAGTTTCCATATATTGTTATTCTATTTTATTTTCAATTAAAAATGTTAGTGTATGATTTCCCACATCCCCAATACTACCCTCCTAATTTTTTAATGATTAGAGACCCCTTTATCTCTCATTAATTCCTCCCATGTACACCTGTTACCATGTTGAAATTCCATAAGAGATTTCTCTCTCCTCATTTACATTCAAGAAATTATTTTATATTATGCATATAAATTTAATTAAATATGTTGTGATATTATGTTCCATGACCCACTTACTGTCCATTTTATTTATAAATTATTAGAGACCCATTTCTCTCTCATCAACCCATTTTATTATTTCTATTTGATGTTGTTATACTGACGAAGTTACTCCAAAATTTCCATGCCAAAATCATCATGTAAGTGAATACCATACCCATTTCCCTTTCAAGGGTATTCAAAATTATGAGCATATACTTTTTTATTGAGGACATAAATTTGTGTATTCCACATCTCTTATTCATGGAGTAAATTATGATGTTTAATGAATCCATGTTGTATGATCTATGTGGCACACTGATGCATGAAATAAAATGATTAACAAGGGTGCACCCTAATAGTGCTTCAATGCATTGAGTAGTGAATAGTATCATGATATGTTATGTTCAATGAGGTTTTACTCTTTACAATTCAAGATAAATGAGGGTTTACTCATGCTAATTATAGTGCAATGAGGGTTTACTCATCCTCCATGTGCAATGAGCCTTGACTTGTGCTAATATCATGTTAAAAGTTGTCTCCACATATTCATGTTATGATAATCATGTTATATCATGCCCTTATGTTCATGTTTCTCTTATGATCCATTGATATACCTATTGGCTAACATGTATTGTATTCTTCATGTTTTTTCTTTTTTACTCCCTTACTGGGATTTATATCTCACCCTTTTCTTATGTATGTTCTCAGGTTATCCCACGCAAAGCTAAGTACAAAGGATTGTTGTGGTCATGAAAAAGAAGTTTTCAATAAAGATGTTGTATTTTTATGTCTTAAGGTGTCATGTAATGTTTCCAAGACCCAAATACACTATACCTATCAATCTTATGGGTTGTATTAAGTGTTATTTAATTTATTAATGTATGTTTAAATTTTTAATAAATAGCAGGATTCATATAAGGTCCCTTTGGTAGTCAGTTTCTTGCAAGGAGTTGCACGTCAGTGGTGGATGATGTATCTGGGGGAGTGGAAAGAGGAAAATTTTCATGGGTCTACTTTCATAAAGACTTTCAAGTAAGAGTTACTTTCTTTGACAATGAATGTAGTGAAGTGTAAGGAGATATTTTCTCTTCAGCAGGGGTGTATGTTAGTACGAGAGTTTAGAATCAAGTTGAAGGACCATTTGTGCTTTTCCCTATATCTTTTTCCAGATGAGGAGTCTCGTGCGAGATGTATTGATGAGTCACTATATCCTTTTATCCAATATTTATTCACACTTTTTACATTTCCAATTTACTATGAGGTTAAAAATAAAGTGGATGTGATTGAGTGGATACACTCGTGAGAAGGTTTGCCATAAGAGGGTAATCAGAAGGGTTCCTCGAGGAGGAGGGTTGTCAGTGGTAGGTCTCAGGCACTAGGACCTTAAATACAGCAAAATTGGGTTTATTCAGCACTGAGGATTTAATACCACTATCTAAAAGTGTTGTTAAAGGCCACCTTTGTCAACACTAAAAAGGTGCTATTAAAGGGGGTCTTTAACCGTGCTTTTTGAAGCCCTATTAAAAGGGGTCGTTAATAGAGCCAAAAGATCACTATTAAAGGGGTCCCTTTATCAAAACTTGTAAAAAGGTGCTGATAAAGGACCCTCATTTATTAGTGTAAGAAAAAAATTCTGATGAAGTGGGTATTTATCAGTGCTTCTAAAAAAGTGCTGATAAAGGCAGGCCTTTGTCAGCGCTTGTAAATAAGTGCTGATAAGGGGGTCTATATCAGTGCTCTTTAAAAAGTGCTGATAAAGACCCACCCCCCCCCCCATCAGTGCTATTTTAATAGCACTAAAAAGTAGATATTTAAAAAAAAAATCATTAAAAATAATATATTTATATATTTATATTGACATAAATATAATACATAATTTTTAAATATGTTTTAAATAAGTCTAAATAAGAATTGACACATAATATATAATATATTTAGTGAGAAAAACTTATAAAATAATTAAAAAACTGTTTTTAATTAATAATTTGATAATTATTATCGACTACTAGTCATTTAATAACTATTTGAAGATAATAAAAATAAAAATAAATCAATAAAATCTCTAAAATAAGTTAAAAACAAAAGTCGAACTTCAAACGACCATAACTTTTGATATGGGTGTCCGTTTGGGATCTACCATATATCAAATCAAAGATTGAAATGATATATACATTTTTTGACCTTGGTAGACCCCAATCACTATTTTTTGAAGGTTAGAAAAAGGCCTATAATAACTACAAAACTGATTGTTTGGTCAAGGTACCTCAATTGTTTAACATTTTATGGATTTTCATCCTCGTTTAAGGGGGTATTGTTATAATTTTTTAGTGGGGACTAAATTTAGTACTAGTTTTTACATTCATAATGATATTATGGTTATGAAATTTTACCATTTTTCACAATTTTGTTTTATTTATAATCAAGTATATGCATATTTTATTTTATTTACTTATAATAAATCACTTCTATAAAAACATATATCAATATATTTATGTAAAAATGTTTTATTTAAATAAAAAATTAATATTTATAATTAATTTTATTTAAATTAAAAATTTATCCATTTTATTTACATTATAAAAATGAAATAATATGTACATCAAATTTTTATATATACATATGTGTGTGTATTAATAAACATAAATATATATATATAAATATATATTTATATTCTAATATATATAAATGGATATTAATATATAATATATTTAAATGAGTATAATTTTATATATAAAAAACATTTAAAAATATATACAAATAAATATAAAATTCATTAAATATACAAAAAAAATATGCATAGAATAGTAGTAAACAACATTCAGTGGCATGAGGGAGGTTCTGGGATCACATCCTAGCATATGCAAGCATTCACGGTAGCCTTTTAATACCACATAATGGGGTGTGGTGTATGACGGAGGATGGGGTATACAAAAGAACAGATAAAGGGCCTATAAGTGCTAAAAAGGAGGTATCAGGGTTGCGTGAAAAAAAAATATTTTATTCATATTTTTAGCATCACTTTTTTAGAGTTGTTAAAACCCCCATTTTAAAATCGCTCACAATATCATCATTTTTGAAGTGATGATAAAACCCTATAGCTAGATATGTTAAATCCATAATTTTTAGCAGTGGTTTGCAGTTTTGACCAGTGGGGAGTCGACCTCAGTAGATTCTTTTTCAGGCTATTTGGGATTGTGGTTTCCATTCTTTCCTGGGGGATTTTTTATAGTGTTTTTTTGTTTTGGTGTTCATGGACATCTCCAAAACTAATTACCAGTGGTTCCCTGAGCTCTATCAAGTGGAGGTGGGATAGTTTAGTGCCAACCTCAGTAGAAGTTCCTAGTGATATTGTTCTTGTAGTAGGTGTTGTAGGCTTATGCTCCGCTGAGGGGAGATGAAGTTGATAGAGAGTGACCTCAGGATGTTCCTCATGTTCAAGGTCCCCAACCCGAGCAAGTCTGTAGAGGTTTTCATCAATAGATAGGTAGACAAGATAGGTTTAGTCAGTTTCACTTAGTGGAGGCAGCAATTCTATAGGGTCTAGTGATTGTCATAAGTACAATCAATTTGTTTAGTTCCCTTGTTAATGCCTTTTTTTATTCAAGATATTTGTAATAATTTTTGTACTCACTCTAGCTCATGCTCTGGGACTATATGTAGAGAGTATTTCTATTCCCCTAGTGATGAATACACTAGTTGGACCCCATACCATCTTGTTTGATGTTTGTCAGGTGTGTAGATAGATGATGGGGACACATTGATCATGTGGGGATCTTTTATTTCTAGATATGTAGCCATATAATGTAATACTTGGAATGTACTAGTTGTATTTCATTAATTCTATTATCAACTAATTTTTTAAGAGAGTCTTGCTCTCATATGTGGATGGATATCATGTGGTTTTCATTGGTAAGTGGGGTTATTATGTTGGAATTTAGTGTGTGGATCCCCTTATTTATTTTATGGATGAGTTGTTGGTGGAATTTTAAGAGGATAGGATGGTGTAGGTTCCCAAGGTTATAGAGTAATTCCTGGATTTTATCCACAAGTGGTTTGTGTCATTAACCCCCTTGACGTGATGTTGAGTTCATGATAGACTTCTAGCCTGGTGCTTCTCTGATTTTGATGGCTCATTATCAGATGCAACCTTCTGAGTTGTGGGATATGAGAATTTGGATGGATGATATGATAAATAAGGGTTCTATTCATCCTAGTGTGTCACTATGGGGTGATCCAGTCTTGTTCACCAAGAACAAGGATGATAGTAATAGGGTTTGTATAGACTGCCAAAGGTTGAATCGGGTGACGGTAAAGAACAATTACCCTCTTCCAAGGATAGAAAATATTTTTGACCAGTAGAGAAGGGTGATTTTGTTTTCTAAAATCGATTTGTGGTTTGGATATCACCAGTTTAGGGTGAATAAGGGTGATATCATGAAGACTGTCTATAGATGTAGGTATGGTAAATTCGAGTTTGTAGTCATTCCATTCAGTGTTATGAGTGCACCATCCGTCTTCATGGGACTTATGAAATCCATGTTCTATGAGTTCCAGGAATGGATCATCATTATATTCATCGATGATATCTTGATCTAATCGAAGTTATAGGAGGATTATTTTAATCATATTATAATTATCTTGAATGTTCTTTGACACCACCATATCTATGGAAATTTAACAAAGTGTATGTTCTAGACACGATAGGTGAATTTTATCAGGCATGTGGTGTCTCATTAGGGTTTGGAAATGGACCTGTCGAAGGTCAAGGTATTTTTTTCTTGGGCAGCACCCAAGAATGTAGAAGAGGTTCATTGATTCCTGGGTCTTGCATGATATTATTAGAATTTTCTACCCAATTTACATCAATTTTCCTCATTGAAATCATTGACTAAGAAGTACAAAGATTTTGTGTGGACTGTGTACTGCCAAGTAGTGTTTAGTTACATGAAGGGGAATTTGGTGAGTTATCTAGTGCTTCAATTGCCTATGGAGGGGTGAATTTTTAGGTGTTTTGTGATGCTTCCCTTTTGGGTTTGGGATTTGTGTTTATGAAGTAGATGGAAGTGATATCGTATGGTTCTAATCAGTTACATCCACATGAGCATAACTATTGTACCCATGATTTGGAGTTCGCAGTGGTGGTTTTTGCACTGAATTTATGGTAGCATTACCTCATTAGGGGGTTTTTTGTGGTCTTTGGGGATCACAAGATATTTAGGTACATATTTTCTCAACAAGATATGAACTTGTGAAAATGGAGATGGATGTATTTTCTTCAGGATTATTATTTTTAAATATCCTACACCTTTTTAAAGTGAAATTTTAGGGAAAGCGCTATAATCAGGAAGTCCTAGAAAGATGTTGTTTAGGATTCTGATGATTCTTGGAGATTGATGAAGGAGTTTTTATAATTTCACTTAAATTAAAGGATGGATGATGGTATAGGTTGTTTATTTCAGATGATGGTGTAGTCTTCCTTGTTATAGTAGGTGGAGGAGTCTTAGTGAAGAGACTCAGGGGTGAAGGTGATTCATTATCATGTTGGCCATGGTGATTCTTTGGATGGTTGGTCAGAGGATGGTTGGAATCAGATGTTGTTCCATGGGAGTTTTTTTTTGGTAGTAATGAATAATATAATCCTCTATAAGATTTATAGATCACCTTTTTTGGCACACCCAGAAGTTTCTAAGATGTACTGAGGTTCGAGGATGCATTTTTGGTGGCCTAGAATGAAATTGGTAGTGGCGGAGTTTGTGGTAAAGTTCTTGGTTTTCCAAAATTTAACGGTTGATACTTTTGTTCCTTGAGGTTTGTTTCATCCCTTGGATGTTCCTAAGTGTAAATGGGATGAAATCTTGATGGATTTATTCATAGGGTTACCTAGATCTCATGGTGATTGTGATTTTATCTGGGTGATCATGGATCAGTTGATTAAATCGGCCTACTTCTTAGCGATCAAAGAAGTCTAGCTCGATGTATGAATTATCCAAGAGGTATGAGGATGAGTTGGTATGGTTTCATAGAGTTATGAGTTCCATTTTCTTATATCGGGATGCATGATTTACCTCCAGAGTTTAGAGGGGATTGCAACATGATTTTTCTAACTCAACTATGCCTCAGTACTTCTTTTCACCCTCACATATACGGGCAGACAAAATGGACCATCAAAACCCTCAATGATATATTTCAATCATGCGCCTTGGACTTTGGTGGATATTGGGTATAAAACTTTACCTTGGTTGAGTTTTCTTATCATAATATCTATCACTCTTCTATTAACATGGGTCTATTTGAGGCTTTGTATAGGAGGTTGTTTCATTCTCCATTGTGCTGGATGGAGGTTTGGGGATAGTAGTTCTTGGACCCGATGTGTTTTAGATCACAATAGAGAAGGTTTAGCTTACTCGTGAGAGGATAAAAGTAGAACAGGACTGGAATAAGTCTTATTCTAGTCAAAAAAGGTAGACCATGGATTTTGAGGTTGGGGAGTATGTGTTCTTGAAGGTTTCCCCTCAACATTTTAAGTGGAGGTTGGGAAGGGGGAGTAATATATCTCTAATGTTTTTTGGGCCCTTTGAGGTGTTAGGGTGAGTTGGTGAGGTGGCGTGTTAGTTGGAGTTTCCACCGTGGATGGAGAGGATCCATGACGTCTTCCACATCTCTCATCTTCATCAGTATCTTCATAATGACTCCCATTCCATTTTCTATGGATAGTTTTATATCGAAGACAACGTGACGTTTCGAGAACAACAATTAGAGATCCAGGATCTCCAAGATAATAAACTTCATTGATGTATCATTCCTTTGTTCTATGATTTTTTGGGTCATGGTGGCCCGGAAAATATTACATGGGTGCGATATATGTAGGTTTTTTTCTGTACATTGAGTTTTTTTGAGTTTATCTATATTCTATTTTTCTTTGTGATGTGTTTTTGGAGACCTTGTTGTTTTATCTGATAAGTTATTTTCCCTTTTTTGTATAATGTTTGATTAATTACAAACATATAAATAGGGTAGGACCTTATTCTTAATTGAGATTCATCAATTTTGATATTATTAAACCCATGTGGGTGAGTCAGTGCCACCTAGAGTGGATAGTATCTTGATATGGAAGAAGTAATTCCCTAATTCTTGCATTTAGGGTAGTGTGGTTCACTGGTTGTAGTGGTTGTTGGTTTAGGATACATAGAAGTTGATATGGTTGTATGGTTGTATGGTTGTTTTGGAGGAGATGGTTTCTAGTTGTGTGGTTATGATGTTTTTTTAGATGTTTTTTGGTCATTTGGTTTGGCATGTTTGGTTGGTGGTATCATTTAAGGTATGATGATATCCTTGAGATGTATCTCATAGGGTGGTTATTTAGACCCCTTTCCTTTTGGGCTTTGTTTTGGATTCTTGAGGGAGATAATTCATTGATAGGTATCTTATGAAATTATTTCTGCCTTACTAGTCTATTTCTTTTCTAGTTTTTGTGTTTGGGTGTGTTCAAGAGAGTTTTCAATGGAGGCGACATTTGTAGAAGAGCTATTGTAGGAAATACACATCATGTAAATGTGTTGCAAGACATGTAACGGTGGTTCATGGATTGTGTAGCCTAGTGGTTCATGGCTTTTATGTGGATAATGGGTTTCTCATGAAAATATTACAATCATGTAAGTGGTATTCATGATGTGTAATAAATTTTGGTGTTAAATACTTTGAGGTGACTCTATTTTCGGAGAAATATGGAATTTTTGAAAACCTAATGATTACACGTCATGTAATGGTCACAGGATGTGTAAACTATGGGATCTAGGGTTTTAAGTTCTTTTTTGACCAAATTTTCATTCATTAGGATGCCTCTATTCTCTATAATTTTAGTATAAACCTACGTACCCTAATGAGTTCTTCAAGATCTTTTCTTATCTATTTGATCTATTGGTTTCAATGGTTGTTCATTGGAAATCCATGGTAAGTTCTTCCTTATCCACAGTTACTTTCCACTTGTTCTTCTTTGGTGTTTCATTGTGGTGGTGTAGTTTGGTTTTGGGTGTGTGTTTAGTTTCATTTTGATGGTCATTGGGTGTCTTGTAGTTTGATCCATAGTTTCTCATGGTGCACTTGTGGTTTGCAGGGGTTCTTTTGCGTCATGCGATGCGCAGTGATACAGTAAAGCTTCTTTGAGGTAGGGAATCCATTTTTTCCTTATTATATATCTTGTGGGAGGGGTTTTTTTTCATAACTATATTTTATGGTTTTACTATATTAATTGAATATAAATAATTGGTTAAATTGAAATTAATGGGAAAATGGGTTTGATTCACATGTTTTTATAGCCTTATTATTATTTATGATATTTTGATTATATTTTCTTTATAATTCACTAAAAATTGTTATCATTGAGGGCTTTGTTTGTGTTGGATGATATGTGTTGTGATTTCTTATTTGTTGTGATTATTATGATATCACCCCAAAATGGAAATTTGATAACCACTTATCTTAGTCTAATAAAATGGTTTCCCTAGTCTTATGGTTTCTGTGATAATTCCCCTAAAAAATTGCAATGTGATTAACACCCCTTTCTAAATCTGTAAAATGTTCTTGATGTCGTTATTGTGGGATGTTGATGTGTGTTTGGGGAATGTGGGGATATTGGTTTATTTGGTTATTATCTTGGAGTTCTGAGGTAGTTTTTTTTTTGCCAGGATTTGGGGGTAGATATATGGTTTGTTGGTTGTTCTTTTGGGGTGGTGAGGTGGTGGTTACTTTGTTATAGATTCTCAGGTGGTGATGGAATAAATAATTTTTTAATAATGATTGAAATGAAAAATTTTGGTTTGGTTAATGGGATTGAAATGGATAACACATAAATAACTAATGGTTTGTGTGCTTAAATGTGGTTGATGCTAAATAATGAAATGAATTGGCTGGATAATGAGAATTGGTTGTAAATGTGAAATGTGGATTATGACTTATTGTGTGGTGTAATGCATTTAAAGGTGGTAGAAAAAGTGATGATATTGTGATTTGGTTAGTGTTTGGTTGTGAACCCATAGGTTGGGTTTGTAACCACCCGAAATTTTGAATAAATCTTGTTTCCTAATTTTGTGTGTTATTTTATTTTTTATACTCAACAAAACTGTTTCATTTGATAACATGAGTATAATTAAAATGAGACTGTTGGGTTTTGACTGTTATATGACCATTAGTCAATATGACCGCTGGAAACTAAGCATTTCGATATTTGTCTCTAAATACAAGTGATCTGGGTTAATTAATATAGAAAGAAGATTCGATGGCCTTACCCAGTAGTCTTGGACCGATCGAAGCCCATCTAACAGAACTTGGGAAGGATGTATCACTACTGGGATTTACTCTGGACCAAACCCAAGCCGAACTTCATCATGTGAAGCTAGAACGGAATCGTCATTGCGAGAAGTTCAAACTGATAGAAATTACTACTCGTGCGATGTTGGTTGAGCCTCACTCAGATTCTCTCACCTAAGCACACCATACACTTAGGTCCTGTGCTGGTGTGATAAGGGGCTATGTAAGGAGACCATAACTGCCTTGTGTAATACTTTGTTCTAAATAAAAATTTTGATTTCTTCTTATGATGAAGTTTATGAATTTTCAAATGTCCGGATAAATATAGTATGCATATTTTTGGTGAATCTTAGAGAAAGGATATTTTAAGAAATGTTTATGTAAACCATAAATAATTAAAAAAATTTAATTCTTTTCAAAAAATGGTCTTCTACAATTATGTTCAGTACGAAATTTAGAGTCTAATAAGATCAACTTAATTTTTGAAGAATTGTAAATTATGAATAGTGATTTTATGCTTAGGATTAGTAATGTGACCAAATGGATTAGTAATCTCACTTAAAGAAAGTATTAATATAATCTAGGCACCTTGATTAAGTAATGTGATTTAATAATATGGTTAAATAATGGTTTCATAAATTATTAGTCAAGTATTAGTTTTTTTCGGGTGAATAGTGTTTTTTAATTAAAAATTAAATTAAAAATATTTAGAAAATTATTTTTATAAAATGGATTTCATTTTTGAACTCAGAGCATCGATAATATGTTAATATAATTTTTGGGGATATTTCTGAAAAAAATGAATTTTCATTGAATAGTGTATTTATTTAAAAATTAAATTAAAAATATTTAGAAAATTATTTTTATAAAATGGAGTTCATTTTTGAAATCAGAGAATTGATATTTGGTTAAGGTGAAATTTTGGGATTTTTCTGAGAAAGTTGAATTCTTTATGAATAGTGAAAATACAGTTTTTATGATACGGGTGTTTAATGACATCATTAAATGATGTATTAAGTATGTAATCAATAAGGTCGACTTATGAATAGTAAGATAATGTATGAGGTGTCCTAGGTGGCCAATACTATGGGCAAGCCCATGGTTTTGCCAAAACCACCAATGAGGTGTCCCTTGGCCCTTAATGCCTTGTCCCCTCACTTTCCCTATAAATACCAAGCCATCCTCTCATCCATTCGACTCCCAACTCTCCCCCAACGAATCTCTGGTCTCATTACCTCCCAAGGAGTCCTCCCAAGGTGTCCCCAAGCCCTCAAGGTCCCAACCATTGAGTTTTAAGAGTTGCGTTTTAAGGTAAGGGATCCAAACTCTCTCTTTCTTTTCAAATACTCTCTTTTAAGTCATTTCATTTATGCTCCATGTTCTTATGTTGGAGGATGTTATTTTATATTCCTATTACTGCCCTTTTCATTTTCATATTATGATAGATCCCGTCTTACTCTCATCATTTCGTTTTATGAATGTTTAAGTGGCTCCGTTAGGCTGCCGAAATTTTTGTAATGGATTCTTTCGCCCTTCTCATTTTTAAGTTCTATTTTCTTGTCAAGTCTTTCAAGTTCCATTTTCTGTTGGGGTATGATCTCTATATCTATCATACTGAACTTTTATGTTCATATTATGAGAGACCCTATTTGATCTCTTCAATTTATTTTTTTAAAGTTTAAGTGACGTCGTTAGGCTGCCGAATTTTTAAGGGATTCGTTCACCTTTCTCATATTTCAAAGTACTACTTTCATGTCAAGTGTTTCAAGTTCCTTTTTATTATGTTGGGGTATGATATCTATATCAATCATACTTAACTTTTATGTTCATACGATGAGAGACCCTATTTTATCTCTTCAATTCATTTTTGTTGATGTTTAAGTGACGTCGTTAGGCTACCGAATTTTCATAAGAGAAATATAATTTTTGCCTTCCTTCCATGTTTTTCATTTCAAATGTTATGTCCTTAAAATTTCATTACCATGTTCATATATCTTTCATATTCTGTCCCTATACTATTTTATGGATCATTTATGAATGTTTGACCCATGTCCCCTCTCTTTTCAATGTTTTCTGACACCTCGAAACATAGTCATTATGCTGCAGAATTTCCGTCTCAAAATGTCTCTCTATTTTTCTAAAGTTATTTTATTTTATTAAGTTAATACTCAAAGATCTCTCTTCTATAGGGGTATTCACATATATACCAAAATTTTCTATTTTAAATTCTGGGATTTACATACATGAGACCCACCTTCCTTTTCTTTGGGTTTTAAAGTGACACAAAGATCATGTCTTTAAAACAGTTTTTAAAACGTTGTGATTATGAAATGAAAACAATTTCCTTTATGCAATATGGGTTGTTTATGAAATTATTTATGATGATATATGTGTATCACATGATAATAAAGGAGAATTTAAGGGTACGCCCTGATATCGATCCAATGCATTTTGTAAAGACTTAATCTCTAGAGATGACCATTTTGACTGATACCTTGGTGAATAACCTTGGTAATTTTTTTTGAAACCTTGGGGATAGACCTTGGTGAAAAGGAAATGATTGTCTTTGTTAAATATTGTAGCCACATCTTCAAGTTATGAAAAAATTTATTTTTATTATGATATGCCTGATGATTTCTTTCTCATGACTTAAAGTTCTTTTCATGACCTTATTGAAGTATCTCAAGTTCACATGTAAAATGTTTCTCTTATTTCCCTTATTGGGCCTTCTGCTCACCCTTTCTTTTGATGTATGTCCCCAGGTTATGAGATGAAATAATGAACCTAGGATGAACTTAAGGAGAAGCCTTTAAAGTGTTTAAGAAGAATGTTTTATGTTGTTTTCATGTATTATGTTCCTTGTTTCCAAGACACTAAACCTTAAAGATCCTCAGTTTTTTGTAATGTAATGAAAGTTTATGTTATAAAAAGGGGGATTCCACAGTTGGTATCAAAGGATGGTTTAGTTATTTGTGGAAATTAGGACGTGAAAACTTTAGGAAGAACCTAATAGAAAATTTTAAATATAGGAAATCTTCCTGGTATTTTGGTGAGTATTGAGTAAGGGGTTGCCAAGAAAATACATCTTTGTCTGGATACGAGTAGGTAGAGGTGGCTCTGGCACAGATGTACATAGGGTTAAAACCCGAAAACTCCACTTTGAGCTAGACTCAAATGGGAACTAGTACACGAAAACAGGCATTTCTTCACTCTTGGTTACAACACTCCCGGGGGATATGCTTTGGTAAATTCATAAGCTTAGTATGCACCATTATTAAAGGAACAAAGATAAAATAAAATAAAGATTCACATAAGAATATATGATCATGGATAACCTAGATTGGGACCTAGGGGATCACAAGTTAGGGTATACTTTTCTTCTACAAGTTTATCCTTCTACTCTTTAAGTTTCCTTTTCATGATTATTGGATAAGTATTTAAGCCCCCTAATTATACTTTCTATTATTAGTTAATGGTGGGAAATGGAAGAGCAAGTCCCAACGACCAATGTGATAGGAAATGTGATGATGGACCTATTAATGTGACAGAGATGACGAAATATCTAGTTGAACATATTGTGATTATGCCAAACCAGCTATCAAAAATCACAATTAATAATCGGTACCAAGTTGAATGCCCAAATTCATCAAGGAAGAAGAAAACAAATTCTCAAGGATGTTCATCTAATAAAGTTGATAAGGGAAAGAAGACCCAATTTATTTTTTGCAAAAAGTGTGGGAAGAGGCACCAAGGAGAATGTCACAAAGGAACCGGGAGATGTTTTAAGTGTGGGAATATAGGGCATAAAGTATCCAATTGCTTTTAAAAAAATGGATAATGTCATGAATGGAGATAAGGTTCGATCTAATGTACCTTATACATTTTGATGTCATAAATGTGGAGAAGTTAAACATTATCCAAGGCAATGCTCTCTTGGAATGGATGAGAATCATGATGGTCATCAACAATCTTCTAGGACAAGGGAACAATGCAAGTTCTATGATAAGATGGATCATGATGACTAAAGTACATGTAACTTCTTCGCAATGATTTTCTATTTCATGTTGTATTTTAGTTCGTTCTCTATGAGCATATCTTTTATGTTTTCTAAGATCATTGAGTCACTACCTAAGATGATTTTATATCATTAAGGAAAACATCTACTGTTATGTACCACATGTTGATGTAGTGAAGTTGTTCTTCTTAAAAAAATGGGGTGATTAGTGTATTAAAAGATGATTATTATTTTTGAAGATGTTCACTATTTTGGGAACCCTATTTGATCGAGGTAAATAGATTACTACGGTATTTTCTTTGAGTAAAGGTTGACTTATATTTTGAAGGATCGATGAATTTAAGGCAGACTTATAGTAATTTAGGTTACATATGGAGATGATTAATCTATCTTGGGGAAAATGTGATTAGGTTAGTTACTTTTGTTATAAGATGATAAGAGTGGTTGATGTTGTTTGAAGATGAACGATAAAGTCTATCTTGGAAGACTATTTTATGAGATCGTTCTTATAATTGGGTTTCAATCTTAGTTTGGTTTATTTTGATTAATTTTAAGGAAAGTTATTTATGGAAAGGTCTATGATGAACTTTGGGTAGTACCATGGAACTTTGAAGATTTAAAAGTAGTTTCCCTTCTTATGGGATTCTTTCTTTTTGAAGAGTTGTTTTATCTTACACTTTCTGTTTTTGGGATAATGTTTAAAGATAGAAGAAATTGACAGTTAATCTTTTGTGGATTACGTGATTCTCTAGAAGATGATTTTTGTGCTTTGATGAGACCAAGTAGTTTTGAAGGCTCATCGTTTGGATAAAAGACTAGTTTTGGTAGAAACTTATTAAAGGATAAAACTCTACTTGAAGGTATGTATATTTCCTTATGTTTTTGTTATATGTAGTAAATTAATTCCTCAAAATTATGAAAAGGAATGTAAAACAAAAACATTTTTGGTTTAAATTTCCTACTAGGTAATCAAGGACCATTTACACACATCATAAGTTTTGGATTTTCTCATGGTTAACTTTCTCCTAATCATGTTTTCTATCACTCTCCCTCAGAACTTGACCCTTTGTTTTCTCCTCCATATCTATGTTTTCCTACATGGAATACTAGTGTGGGTTAACTCGGGTGACCTTTGTACTTCCCTTTATTTCTTCTGAAGTAATAGTTTTACTGACTCCTTTTCCGGTGTGGGACTTTCAATGTAATTTCAAAACCCATTTTTAAAAATTGCGAGGACACAATTTCTCAAGGGGGGAAGATTGTAACGACCCGAAATTTTGAATAAATCTTGTTTCCTAATTTTGTGTGTTATTTAATTTTTTATACTCAACAAAATTGTTTCGTTTGATAACATGAGTATAATTAAAATGAGACTGTTGGGTTTTGACTATTATATGACCATTGGTCAATATGACCGCTGGAAACTAAATATTTCGATATTTCTCTCTAAATACAAGTGATCTTGGTTAATTAATATTGAAAGAAGATTTGATGGCCTCACCCAGTAGTCTTGGACCGATCGAATGCCATCTAATAGAACTTGGGAAGGAGGTATCACCATTGGGCTTTGCTCTGGACCAATCCCAAGCCGAACTTCATCGTGTGAAGCTAGAAAGGAATCACCTTAGCGAGAAGTTCAAACTAATAGAAATTACTACTCGTGCGATGTTGGTCGAGACTCCCTCGGATTCTCTCACCTTAGCACACCTTACACTTAGGTCCTATGCTTGTGTGATAAGGGGCTATGTAAGGAGACCGTAACTGCCTTGTGTAATCCTTTGTTTTAAATAAAAATTTTGATTTCTTCTTATGATGAAGTTTATGAATTTTCAAATGTCCGGATAAATATAGTATGCATATTTTTGGTGAATCTTAGAGAAAGGATATTTTAAAAAAATTTATGTAAACCTTAAATAATTAAAATTTTGTAATGATTTTCAAAAAATGGTCTTCTACACTTATGTTCAGTACAAAATTTAGAGTCTAATAAGATCAACTTAATTTTTGATGAATAGTAAATTATGAATAGTGATTTTATGCTTAGGATTATTAATGTGACCAAATGGATTAGTAATATCACTTAAAGAAAGTATTAATATAATCTGGGCACCTTGATTAAGTAATGTGATTTAATAAAATGGTTAAATAACAGTTGCATAAATTATTAGTCATGTATTAGTTTTTTCGGGTGAATAGTGTTTTTAATTAAAAATGAAATTAAAATTATTTAGAAAATTATTTTTATAAAATGGATTTCATTTTTGGACTCATAGCATCGATATTATGTTAAGATAGTTTTTGGGAATTTTCTGAAAAAAATGAATTTTCTGAGAAAGTTGAATTTTCGATTAATAGTGAAAATACAGTTTTTAAGTTATGGGTGTTTAATGACATCATTAAATGATGTATTAAGTATGTAATCAATATGATCGACTTATGAATAGTAATATAAGTTATTAGGTGTCCCAAGTGGCCAATACCATGGGAAAATACCATGGGCAAGCCCATGGTTTTTCCAAAACCACCAATGAGGTGTCCCTTGGCCATTAATGTCTTGTCCCCTCACTTTTCCTATAAATACCAAGCCATCCTCTCATCCATTAGACTCCCAACTCTCCCCCAACGAAGCTCTAGTCTCATTACCTCTCAAGGACTCCTCCCAAGGTGCCCCCAAGCCCTCAAGGTCCCAACCTTTGAGTTTTAAGAGTTACGTTTTAAGGTAAGGGATCCAAACACTCTCTTTCTTTTCAAGTACTCTCTTTTAAGTCATTTCTTTTATGGTCCATGTTATTATGTTGGAGGATGTTTTTTTATATTCATATTACTTTCCTTTTCATGTTAATATGATGAGAGATCCCCTATTACTCTCATCATTTCTTTTTATGAATGTTTAAGTGACGCCGTTAGGCTGCCGAAATTTTTGTAACAGATTCTTTCACCCTTCTCATTTTCAAGTTCTATTTTCTTATCAAGTCTTTCAAGTTAATTTTTCTGTTGGGGTATGATATATATATCTATCATACTGATATTTTATGTTCATATCATGAGAGACCCTATTTTATCTCTTCAATTGATTTTTTTTAAGTTTAAGTGACGTCGTTAGGCTGCCATATTTTTAAGGGATTCGTTCACCTTTCTCATTTTTCAAAGTACTACTTTCATGTCAAGTGTTTCAAGTTCCTTTTTATTATTTTGGGTTATTATCTCTATATCTATCATACTGAACTTTTATGTTCATATGATGAGAGAACCTACTTGATCTCTTCAATTCATTTTTGTTGAAGTTTAAGTGACGTCGTTAGGCTTCCGAATTTTCATAAGAGAAATCTAATTTTTGTCTTCCTTCCATGTTTTTCATTTCAAATGGTATGTCCTTAAAATTTCATTAACATGTTCATATATCCTACATATTCTGTCCCTCTACTGTTTTATGGGTCATTTATGAATTATTGACCCATGTCCCCTCCCTTTTCAATGTTTTCTAAAACCCTGAAACATAGTCGTTATGCTGCAGAATTTCGGTCTCAAAATGTCTCTCTCTTTTTCTAAAGTTATTTTATTTTATTAAGTGAATACTCTAATCTCTCTCTTCTATAGGTGTATTCACATATATACTAAAATGTTCTATTTTAAATTCTGGGATTTACATACATGAGACCCATCTTCCTTTTCTATGGGTTTTAAAGTGACACAAAGATCATGTCTTTAAAGCAGTTTTTAAAATGTTATGATTATGAAATGAAACCCATTTCCTTTATGATATTTGGGTTGTTTATGAAATTATTGATGATGATATATGTGTCTCACATGATAATAAATGCGAATTTAAGGGTGCGCCCTGATAGCGCTCCAATGCATTGGGTAAAGACTTAATCTTTAGAGATGACCATTTTGACTGATACCTTGGTGAATAAACTTGGTAATTTTTATTGAAACCTTGGGGATGGACCTTGGTGAAACAGAAATGATTGTCTTTGTTGAATTTTGTATCCACGTCATCAAGTTATGAAAAAAGTTATTTTTGTTATGATATACCTCATGATTTCTTTCTCATGCCTTAAAGTTCTTTTCATGACCTTATTGAAGTATCTCAAGTTCACATGTAAAATGTTTCTATTGTTTCCCTTACTGGGCTTTCTGCTCACCCTTTCTTTTGATGTATGTCCCCAGGTTATGAGATGCAATAATGAACCTAGGATTAACTTAAGTATAATACTTTAAAGTGTTTAAGAATAATTTTTTATGTTGTTTTCATGTATTATGTTCCTGGTTTCCAAGAAACTAAACTTTAAAGATCCTCAGTTTTGTGCAATGTAATGAAAGTTTATGTTATAAAAAGGCGGGATGCCACAGGTTTTGTCTTTGAATATATGAACATACTTGTATATTCTTGTGATTTCTATACACACCCCACCCACATTGAGCACTATGTACTGAATATTCACTCAGGGGTGTTTCTTCCCGGCATATGGTGAGGAGGATGGATGGATTAGTACCTCTCATTCCCACTCTCTCCTCCAAGAGAAGTAGGTATTACATCGGTTGTGATGGAAAAAGGTCTTTTAGTGCATTAGATGGTGGTTTTGATAGCTCATGTGTTTTCAGGTGAGAAGTGGTATGAATGTTCTTTGGGGCGGTGTCCTAAGTATTTTTGGGTAATGTGTGGTATGACCTTACTTGTAGGATGCATCTGGTGGGGGTTGTTCATGGTAGGAAGAGAGAAAAAGTTTGATGTCTTACATGTTCTTGATACCCTACTACTATTATTATTGAAGTGTTTGTGTTGTGGACCTGGTGTTTTTTGGTGAGATTTTATGTGGTGGTTCTTGTGGGGTAATGAGCCCAAGTGTCTATAGGTGAGATGTGACGCAGCCGTTCTTCTGGGGTTGTGTGGTATACAGAAGAGATGGGAGTGCCTGGATGTTCAATATTGGGTTGTGCGAGTATAACACCAGTAGGAATGTGGTTAATTATGCCCTATTGATGTGATTCTTGTTATATTATATTATTTTTCTTGTGTTATTTGGTGAACATTCCATGGTGAGGTTGGGTTGGGTTAGTATACCTACATAGGTGTTGTTTGGTTATTTTGTTTTCTTACAGGTGCATTAGTAAGCGTTTTTCAATTATGAATAAGAGACTTTGGTTTTTCTACTGAGTATACTTGAATTCTCCCCTACATATATAAACTTTTATCAAGTTTCTAGGAGGATTACATAGATTCTGTTAGACTTAACTATCTTAGGACTTTGGATAACTGCTACGTCGCTTCCTTATCTTTTCTTTTGGGTATTTAATTTTGGAGAATCATATCTATATTAGTTTTGTATTTACATTAATTTATGATGGTTTGGGTTTATTTATACATTATTTCATGGGGTTTCTTGTGGAAGATTAATCTTATCTCCCAATCCTACATTATTTTAGAGGGTATTGTCTCCCATTTCATGAGATTTTTATACCCTCACTGCTAGTCTCCAACCTGGTGCCTACCGGAGGCGGGACTTGGAGGTCATTATCTCTCTTCCCTCATTGTGTAATCTTTGTAGGGAGGGGGTAATGAAAATATCAAAATTAACTTAGGGTGAGATTTTGATATTTTTTTGAAATGATTGACTTTTCAATGAATAGTGAATATTTCTATTTTTCAAATATTGTCCTTTCTTTTCATGGAATCAAGAAATTAAAGTATCTTTATATTTTAGATTTTGTATTAAAGTTAAATATTAACCTTTTTTAAAATGATATAATTAATTTCATTTGAAACAGAAATTTTCATGATTTTATTATAATTTTATTTTTATGCTTAAAAGTTGAATTTTTTGAAAGGTGTTTTTAAGAGAAAAAAGTTTATCGATTTTAATTAAATAAAATTAAACCTAATAGAAAATTATTTAAATTATATATATATATATATATTAATTAAATTTCATATAATGATTATTTCTAGTCATAAAGTCAATATAAGATCATTTATTGCTTGAAAATGCATTTTTATGGAAAACTATTTTTCATCGCATTTAGTTAGTTTAATATTAAATTTAATTTTGTAACTTATATGAGTTGAATATTTAAAAATTAATTAATTATTTAGAATCATGATATCCATATTTTTTAAACAATCCAATTTTATTTTTAGTCATTCTAAATAGTAACAATAGTAAATAATTATCACCCCGATAAAATTAAAATGGGTTAATCCTCGAATTCACCTTTTTTATTTTAAATAAGGAAAAATACTCACAAGAATTTACGAGGGCTGAAAGTGGTAAAGACCCAACGCATCACCACAAACTGGACCCTTACATGATGGGGGGAGGAAATGAAAAGAATGGAACAGTGTTAGTACATCATCCTCCTTCACACAGGAGGCCAAAGCATTCGCCGCTTGGTTTCCTTCCCTGAAAGTATGCCTGACCTCCATGTCTTCTCCTATACACTCTCTGCAATCCCTGAGGATGTACACAATGTCCCAAGGTGGGGCCTTTTTGTTTCCAAGAAGACCCCTAAGGACCTCAGAATCAGTCTCCATGCAGTTTAGCTTAAGGCTGTAGTGATCTTGCAGCATGATACCGCAGTGAAGGGAACTTGCCACCACACTAACCACATTACCTAGTCCAAGATAGATGCTAAAACCGAGATGGATCATGTCGTTGCTATCTCAAAACAGCCCACCTCCTTGCATAATACCATGTACAGACGAGCCATCCACATTCATCTTCAGACCCATCCTGGGGGCCTGCCACCATACCCTGGAACCCGGCCGCGAGAGGCTGACCCTTGAAGAGCCCCTCCCCGAAGCCTAGAGTAGCCGAAACTTCTTACTTGAGTTCCCTCACCCTCCCCTGAATGGCTGGATTTCATCCACAAGTGCCAACAGGCGCACCTTCACACCAATCCACAAGACCATCCCTCCATTTCTCTTAGAATTCCGAGCCTACCAGATGACCCAGCAGACAGCAGAGATCACAGCGGCACAATCCTTAATATTTCCTTTCGTTGAAAATGATTCGTGGAAGCAAGAACCCAAGAAATCATCCACTGAATCCCCTTGTAGAGCCACTCTGAGCTTTTGCACTACAAAGGACCAAAGGTTTTGTGCCCACTCGCCCCCAAAGAAAAGATGCCAAATGGACTCGCTCCTAGGATTCTCGTAACACCAGTACCTAGAACACAAACTGATCCCCCTCTTTTGGATGTTGTCATCAGTGGGAAGAGAACCATGCCTCAACCTCCAAACTAGAAAATTAAGCTTCATTTGAATTCATTTCACCCATAGCTTTACTACTAGATTATCCAACCCCACTGGCCTTTGAAGGCACTCGCGGTAGACTTTGCTACAGAACCCTCCCGAAGAGGAGCCCACAAAAACACACATGTCCTGCTCTACCCCTAGATGGATGCTGTCAAAAACAATCTTCTGCTAGGGGTTAAGGATGGCCTCAATGAACTACTCGTGTCCACAATCCTCCCTGAAAGTGATGTATGGAACCGGACACCCTGGGTAGAAAAGTGGCTCCTCCCCTGTCTAGGCATCCTTCCAAAAACGCAAGTCACCACTGCCGAAAATCCACCTGACTTTGTCATCCAGGGTGACCATGCACTCAACCAAGCCTCTGGCCAGCCTTGAGATCCCCCTTCTGTTAGCACCCTAGCTCCTCCAATCATCGCCATATCTCCCTCTCATGAACCTGGCCCAAAGAGATCTGCCCTTGAGAATGTCTCATGCCAGCCTAGCATGGAGAGCCTACAAGGATTCTTTAAAGCATCGAAGGACGACTCCTCCTTCCTCAATTGGTTTGGTGAGTCTATCCCAAGATTCCCAATAGAATTTCCTGGTCTGGGGACCATCCCACACAAATCTATCAAGAACTCTTTCCAGGATGAGGACCATCCCTTTTGTAGGATTGGAAACTGCCAAGACGTGCATGGGAATGGAGGTAAGTACACTATTAACAAGAGTGATCTTACCTCTAAATGACAAGAACCTGTTTTTCCAGTTTTAAATGCGAGTTGTGATGTTACTGATGATTCCATAAAATAGCTGCTTGTGAACCTTGTCGTCGGAAATGGGTACACCCAGATACACAAAAGTTATCTCCTTCATAGGCATCCCAACCTTCTCCCTTATCTGCCCCCTTCTCCTGCTTGAGCACTGCTTAGGCAGAAACACACTACATTTCTCCTTATTCACCATCTGCCCGCTCCACATGCCATAATCCTATAGTACTTTGTTAAAAGCAGATAATGACCTCAAGCTTCCATTCCTAAAAAATAGGGCATCATCCGTGAACATTAAGTGAGAAACCATAGGGGCCCTTGCCTTAGTTCTGAAAGGAGTAATGGACCGGTCCTCCACCCTGCAGTTAAAAGGCCGTGATAGAGCCTCATGGGCCATCAAAAAGATGCTAGGAGACAAGGGGTCACCTTGACCCAGCCCCCTAATGGCTTTAAAGAAGCCAAACACCTTCCCTACAAAGGCCACAGACAACCATGGCGAAGCGTAGCACCAGAAAAATTGATCGTACACCCATTATAAGAAACCCATCCTCCTCATGACTCTAATTACGAAGCTCCACTACATCCTGTCATAGGATTTTTTCCATTTCCACCTTCACTATGATGTTGTGTCCCACAACCTTCCTTTTAATATCCCACAAAAGTTTAGTAGCTATGCCAATTGCACCTTGGATGTTCCTGCCTTTGAAAAATTCGTGTTGCTCCTCTTAAATGATCTTAGGGAGAACACTACTCAGCCTCCTGTTGAGAGCACTAGCAAAGATATTGTAATTAAATTTGCACAGACATATCAGCCTGTATTGACTGATACTTGATGGATCCTTCACCTTGGGTATAAGAATCAACTTGGAAGTGCACACTGCACGCGACAGACAACCACCCCTAAAAAATTCCTGCACAGCCTCCACCACCAGACCCCCCTCCACTTCCAAATATGCCACGTAAAAAGCCCCCGGGAGACTATCTAGCCTTGGAGCACTCTCCGGATTCCGACTAACCATCGCCTCCTTGATCTCTGAGGGGCTAGGAAAAGATCTTAGAGAAGCATCATCGCTGTTTTGCAATAGCCTTAGAAGATCATCCCAGACGTACACCTCCCCTGTCACCCCTGCTCGTCCCCCCCCCCCCCCCCCTCGGAAGTAACCCTGGCCCAGCCAGTAGGTCCCTGATGTATCACTCTACCAATGACCCAACCTCCTCATTGTCAGATGTTTAGGAACCATCTTCCCTCTTGATGTTGATCCGAGTAGCACTGTTCCTCTCCCAGACACATTCTTGGAAGAACCTAGAGTTGTGGTCCCTTTCTTTAAGCCACAAGGCTCTAGATTTCTCTCTGCACACCCTTTCCACCTCAAGCAACCTCACTTATAGAACCACCTTCTCATACACTAGGGAAGCAAAGGCCTCTTCATCACAAGACACCAGAAGACTGTCCTCAAGAAACTAGACCTCCCCCATGAGGCCATCCAGAGCATCCACCCTCTTACACTTCGAAGCCCATTATGAGAGCACCCTCCACACCCTCGGCACTCGCTCAGCAAGCCCAACCCACCTCGTCCCCCTAGAGGCCTGCTCCCATGACCTCAAACCCACCTGAAAAAAATCTGGTTGCCTGCACCAAGAGATTGAAAATGCAAACAGATGAGGTCCAGAATCACCTCCCTTCAGGCTCACCAAAAGCGGCACATGATCCAACACAGACCTAGAAATGTGCTTGACCCCCCAGCCTGGGAAAAGATCCACTGCTTGAAGGTTCAGAAGATAGAGATCCAGCCTACACCAGATTCTCTGACTACCCCTTTAATTGTAGCACCTGGTGAACTTGGGCCCAATGAACCCCAGGTCCATGAGGATGTTAGAGGCCATGAAACCATAGAAGTCGTGAACTGAGCCGAGAGACACTGCGGCACCACCCTTCTTCTCTGAGGCCTCTACAATCGTGTTGAAATCACCTAAAATAATCTAGGCTTCCTCCCCAGCTTGGAATCTGGATAGATCCTCCCAGGGGTGCTTCATTTCCGTCATGTCACAGCTTGCATAAATAAAGGGTCAGAAAAAAAACCTTTCCCCTTTATGAGACCTTGATCGTCACGTACTGGTCTGATGCCTCCACCATGTCCACCTACCACTCCTTCCTCCAAAAGAGCCAGATATGGGAGTTGGGGGAACCTCCATTCAGGAACGACGGGAAGCCTAGCTTCCTCGCAAAGGCCTCTAACCTCCCCTCCTTCTGTTTCAGTTCCTTAATGAACAACAGATTAGTACTATTCTGATTATCCTCATTACACATGAAGTCGCATTTTACACAAGGACCCAAACCCCTAGAATTCAAAACAATGAATGACATGGCACCTAGATGGCAGAAGGAAAAGCCCAGGGCTCCTTAGGAATAGAAGATACCACACTGGAGGCCAAGGATGCTCTGTATTTAGCCCGGGTGAGTTGGGCCCCATCTGTAACTGGTGACTTCAGGACTTTCCGCGGCCTTGCCTCCAATCCTTCCTTGGCACTGGGAGGAGAAGCGAGGCACGACGATTGGGACTCAAGCCTCTGAAGCGTCGCCACTTTTGATGCTACAGGAGAGACGAACCTGCCGACCATTGATACTGGGTCGGTCACCATAAGCTCCTCTCCAAACCCTTCTTAGGAGGAACCCACTCCTCGTGATAGAGAAGACGGAGGCTCTTGAATCCTACCAGTGCCAGCCTCCCTCTCCTTCTATGGACCATCCATAACGCCAGCCTTCCCGCGGATCCCGTCCGGCTGAGCCTTTCCACTACTTGCCTTGACAATGGGCCTAGGATCATCTTCCCTCTTCAACAAAGACCTCAAAATTCCTAAACCCACTTCCTTACAAGGGCCCCAAGGGTCCTTATCCCAGCTTATGATTGGCCCTAAACCCTCCCTGGACACCTCACCCCCCATGGGTCGCTGAATATTGCATGGGGGCCTTCCCCGTCCTTGGGAGAGGAGACATGATTCACCTGATGGGATGCCTCCATGGCCTTGAAGATTCTGGGGCGGAAAGACTCAGGGGGGAGTCAGACTAGAAAAGGCAGGCTAGGGCAATTCAAACACCCAACGGTCAACTCCTGCACTCTTCCTGGTAGGGTAGGCAGATCAGAATTAGAAAAAGAGGCTTCCGGTGGGCCCCGCACACACTATGGGCCCTTCCGATCATTTTCGTTTGAACCGTAGCCAGCCCCGCCCCCTGGAGACTCCTTCCCGGACGCATTTCCACAGTCCCCACTCCCATGCCAATGTATGCAAGTCCTGAGGTCGTTCCCTTTCCGATTGCAACTGATGCAGAACTGCGGGAGGTTTTGGAAGAAAACCTGCTGCCACCAGGAAAAATTTTCCCCAACCCTCACCAAGATCTTCCGCACCATCACCTTATGCAGGTCTTTTCCACACAGATTCTAGGCATATCCACTGACTTGATAATCTTAGTCTCCTCATCCACACAGAGAAACAATCCCACAACATTGCCAATGGCTTGAAGGATTGCAGGATTTTGCAACGGAAGGGGTAACCCCGGAAGACAGATCCACACCGCTACAACTCCGGAATCCTTTCCTACATGAACCTCCGAGGACCATATGGACAGGATAAACCACCAAACTCCGCATCGTCGCTCCTCACTTGACCAAGCGGTAAAAAAGTCCACCCTAGAGAACATATGGATGCTGAAAGAGGTCTTGTTCAGGTCTGAAACCTCCACAGGTCTGCTGATCCCGCAAGAACAGACACATTCCCTGAAAAGACCCACTGGGGGCTTGGCCCTGCCAAAATTGGCCACCAGAGTCCATCCATGGAAACTTGCTGCTTCTTCCAGGGTTGTCAACAACAGATCCACCAAAGGATAACCCTCCATCATTCTGTGGAAACTTGGAATATCTTCACTGAGGGAGTCTCCAGAAACGGACCTGGACATTGCTGCAATACTTGTCCAAGACCCGTCGGCCGTGCCAGACCAAGTAGCGCTTCTTTAAAGGAGCCTGGTTTCCATAGATCAACCCCACCTGAGTTCACCCCAATGGCTAGGGACGACCCCCGACATTCAAGCCTCGCACCCATTCCATCCTATCCAAACACCATAAATCAAATTTATTATGTTAATAAATGGTTAGAATAATGTGATAAAGAAATAAAAATTAAATAAAACACTTGAATTATTATAATGTTTTTGAGGATAAAATTTCATCCATAATCATACAAAATTATAATGTATGACCTTTTTTCTATATGTTCATGATTGTGACCTTTATAATACTTTATGTAAAGAAATGCCAAAAATGTCACTTTATTTCTTTTAATAACTATAATATTTTTTTATATGGATAAAAATAACTGATATTCAGTTATAAATATTCATTTTAAATATAAATGATTTTTTATCAGGGTAATTAATTTCAAATTTTTTCTAATTAAATAATTACATTAAATGCTTACACAATTCCAACACAACAATTATTTAATTAAAAGGAAAATAAAATAAATAATTTAAAATATATAAAAAGTATTATAATTTTAATAAATTATGTTATCCTAAAAAAATTTCAGATAATTAAAACATTGAGGGGAGTTTTAAAGATATAGATTATAATTCCATCATTGTATTGATTTTTTTTTTAATCAAATTAAATTAATAGTGTCAAAATGACATTAATGATATTTTATTATAAATAATGTTTCATTTAATGATTTAAAATTATTTGAGAAAATTATATTCATCCAATGGAATGATAAATTATTAATAATATCAATCATGGTCCATTTATGGGCCATTTTTTCTTTAATATTAACTTTCTTGACCCCTAAAGAGTAAAAACATTTACCCTAGTAATTGTCAAAAGGGTTAAAGTGGGTTAAAATAAAAAGGTAAGGGTGAAAACATCACCTAAACTTTTCCAATTCTTATTATATAAAATGATTTAAACTAGGCCTCATATTTTCATATAATATTCTCAATTTGGATCCATTTAAATATAAGAATTAATTTATATTAATTTTATATTTTTAAAAATTATAAAATCCACATCCCCTCACTTATAATATAGTACATCCTATCCTATTTTCATTACGCTTAATGAACAATTTATTTTAGCCAAGATTGAACCAAATACCTTACTTACTTCCCTTACCATTTCCTAGAGGCCTATGTTTAATTATAAAACTAACCTAGGAATTCTTTTGTTGTAAACATTAAGTGGTTATCTGAAGAAGATGTATAGTTATTAATCAGACATTTTCATTTTATTTCTTATTATACCTACTTAAAAATTATTCAGCCATAATGAAATAACAACACCAAGATTAATCATATACTTAAATGTTATTGTGTTAATTTCATAACCTAAAACCATCTATTTTCCATAAAATGGGAAACTAAAACATAATTCTTGTAAATGTGGGACTAGGTCCTCATGAACCGATATAACTTTTTTTATATAACCTCCTCTTAAGGATAGTTATAATGATGCATTTAATGTATATATATGATATTAATCACACATTTATTATTCTAAAAATATAATATATCTATGACGCCCCAATACTTTACAATATTTTCTTTTGAGAATAAATATAATTTTTTTCTATCATGATTTATACATAATGATAATTTTACACGACACAAAACACTAAATTAACTTGTACTACATGCAAGGCCAAGTTTACCGCATTTTAATGGAGAACCTATTTTAAAACTATATTTTAACACTTTAATGAATTTTATTTTTAAAAATAAACATCATTTTTGAATTAATATTTTTAAAATCAGCATAGGGTGATTTTTTGGGATTTTTCTAAGAAACATCATTTTCTGATGAACAGTGAAAATTAATGCAATTTAGCTAAAAATAACTTTTTCAATTAAATAATTATTGATGATAAATTATATTTTAGATTTATTTTAGAGTCAAATTAGATCAATTATACATCTATTTATAAAATTAATTTCATTATAATCAATTTTACTTTGAAATTGAATATTAAAACTTAACAAACTTTTGAATGTTTTTCTATTTTAAAAACATGTTATTTCTCACCATTTACAGGATTAGAATTAATCTTAATTTTCCCCCTTCTGTGATTTCAATTTTTAAAATCCTATATACATGGATTTATTTAGTATTATATTTTTGTTATAATTATATTAACTTATTTTTTTGACCCAAATGATTAGTGACTATGATTAAAAAATTATGGTGATTAAGGTATGATTAACTTTAATAAGGGACTAAACCTTAACACTAACGACCAAAATGACTTGGTCACTTGTAAAAAATCCATTAGATACCAATAATTTTAAAATTTATCCAATTTTTTTGAAATATATGGGTTATTGGGATATTATTAACTAGAAGCTCTCTTTATAAAAGGTTAAATATCGAAAGAGACAAAAAGAAAACTTTCCTTACCTTTAACATTTATAAAATTTTGAGATATGTAAAAACCATCACATTTTTTGTTATACATATTTTTTTAATATATATGGTTTATTTTTATCATAATAATTTATCAATAATTTTTATATATGGTTTAGTTACTTAAAATTCGTAATAAACGTCAATATAGTGATTATTTAGTTAATAATTAACAAAAATAAATGATACTATAAATATTAAAAGTGAAGTTGGTTGATTGAATTATTATCTTAGTTTTTCTTTTTATATTAATTTATCATGTTACACACCTATAAACCTAATATATTTTAATTTCAATATATGGTTGACATTTTAAAATTAACATTAAATAAATAATGTCAAAATTGGCATTATTGTTATTTTACGATAAATGAATTTTATTAAATGAATTAAAATTAATAAAAAAGCCTATATTATGAAAAGTTATTTTTAGGTTTAAATAAATATGAAATATGGTCTATTAATGGACCAATTAATCTCTTATAAGTAACATATTGACCCATATAATGTAAAAACATGATAAACACGGTCTGGGTTCATGCAGCGTTTTAGCACTTCATGTGCGTTTGTTTTTAAATTAATTTCCAAAACACAAGGTAATTTTAATTTATAAATTAGTTATAATATTAATAGTTAAGTTTATTTGTATTTTCTCATAAATATCACTTTAATTTAGTCTTACTGGATAAATTAATTAGATTAGAAAACTGATTCTTTAATAAAAACCAAAATGATAAGATTAGGAAATATTAGATGTTAAGGAACCAAGTTATCAAAATGCACATATTTTTTTTGTAAATGAGGTTCTTATCAACCATTATTATTCTTTAATCCATTATTTTTTCATTTTTGAGTCACTTTACATAAGTTAGAACACCCTATAGTGAATACCTTTTGGTATTTACAAGAGTGTCACTTCCACTCCACTATAAAAAAAGAAAGCACTCTATCACTTTATCACACCTATAAATCCCATTGTATCACCCAAATTATGCCAAAATAAGATCACCAATTCCCTAAATTCCTATTATAAGCCTCCCATTTTTCAGAAAATAATCCAAGGATGCTTTTGGTACAAACCAAAAGAAGTTACCTGATGAAGAGGTAACGCCTTCTCTCATGCTTTCTAGATTCATTTCCATTATCCACTCCCTATAGTATTATTATTATATTATTACATAAAAACATCAGTATCATAAATATACTAGTTTGTTTTTATGCTATGTTTTATACCTACACTTATATACATCTCCATTTAATGGGTAACGAACATACCGTTTCTATGTACGGTGAACTATTGCCTCACGAAACAATGATTGTTCAATTTTTACCTACCACCTCTAATGGTGGCCACTATGATGGAAAATATATTTATATATTATATAAATTATTTTTATAATTACATTATTCTTATATAATTTTTATTTATAATATACCTTTATTATTTCCATCATTCTAAATATGATAAATTCGTTTGAGGAAAGGGTGGACTACCGCCCCCTCATAGCGATGTGACTCATTCATGCCATACATGGAATGTAGAAAGGATGGTTATAATAAACCTATGTAAAATATATAACATATATATGATACTATAAATAATAATATACATATTTTTAATTACATTTTAATTATTTTAATATGACAAAGAAATGAATGTAGCGTTCATGCGTACTTACGACCTACCGTCTCCATGAACAGTGCACTTCATTTATTTTATACAAATATTATGGATTGTTCTAAATAAATATGTACTGAATATATAATAAAATTTATTCATGATTTACATTTTCTATGATTAAACTATGATATATTTAATAAAAACAACAAATAACATGTCAAAACATACTTGAGAAAACTAGGGAATTAACACTCAAAATAGTCGAAATGATGAAATGGTGTTAACAAACAGGTAATAAAATACAGTAATAAGTTATATATGATATTATAAAAATGATTATGGTTCTAGTATTAGTTAAAAACATATATTAGACCACTATAAAGGAGGATAAATACCACACACACACAAAAAGGATAAGGTAAGGTATCATTACAATTTAAATTCCATTTAGACCTATTTATCGTTATCCACCTAATCACTTTTATATGGTGTATATACTACCTTTGAGATGATATATAAGGATTTTACTTACTATAATAATATTTTAAGTTTCATTTAATTAATGTGGAATTGTTATTTAAATTTTTTAAAGTGGTATGTTACACTTTGGAATGTCTAATGATTACTTTTCCTCAAGATCGTTTTAATGTCAAAAACCCTTGTTGTCACTTATCCTCATCTAAGGTATTATTGCTGAATCCATATTATTTATTCAATATGGATATTTTATAATGAATATTGTTTATTTTATTGTTAAATATGAGGAATTATTTGTACTGGTAGACATGGTTTGGGGACCATTTAAGGTAAGCCTTATGGGTTGGGGACTGGTGAATGAAAGTCCCTTGATGCATCGGTAGTATCATGGGATAAATCAGTTGGTGAAAAACCCTTTGTGTTTACTTCCAAGTATAATATACTAGTAATATATGGGTTGTGGAAGGGTTAATAAAATCCCTAGATTCATTGGTTGTCTTGTGGCATGGAATATTTGGACAATATATATAGGTTTTTACATGATAGCTAAACTATCTTGTGAATAGTCTTGATGGTATTGGTTTCATGTACCTTGGAAACTTGGAATCCAATAATTAATCATTTCACTCATTTAGTTTCAGTTATTATTAATCCATGATATTTTATGTCGACATATCTATGGATACATTTAATTTTTAGTTAATTGATTTAATGGTATGTGTTTCAGTTTCTTACCTTGCCATATTGATTTTTCCTTATCTAGTTATTTAAATGGAATGTGTTATCATTTTTTTACCTTTCCATGTTCATTTATTCTTATTGATTCATTATTTATTCTACTTTACTTACCCTTACTGAGAATTTGATCTTACCCTTATTTTATTTCATTTCTCTAGGTTATGAAGAAGAAATATATTAATAATATTTCAAGGATGCAGTTTATTTCATTTTATTATGTATCAAGGTTTGAATTTCTATCTCCCAATATATCGTGGGTATCATTTATGTAATATAGATTTCCAAGACATCTAAACTGAATGTTCCTTCAGGATTTTATTCCTTATAACTATGACAATTTAATATAATAATGCATTAGCTTTGGGTTTCTAGGGTCAGGGCATTACATTTGGTACTAATGGAACTTTAGCAACAACATTTTAAACTAGATTTAGAATAATTAAATTAGGGACCACAACCCTAAGATATATTTTTGAGAATTAGTATTTAATAAAATCATAAAACTTTGGGTAAGGTGGATATTATGTGTTAATTCCTAGCAATACATTATTGTCTCGATACTACAAGTGGACATAGTTCTGGAATAGATATACCTAGGAGTAACACCTCCGACAACGTGTTCTGGGCCTAACTTGGGGTATCCTTGTACACAACAACAGACCTTAATATGCACCTAGTTTTACACTCTCGGGGGATAATCTTAGGATGGATAACATTTTCTATACCTACCATTATGAAGGATTTAGAAGTAATGATTTACCAAAAGTAGCCAAAGTTTATGGTTCTAGGATTTAAAATGCATAAATTTATATTATTTGTTATAACATATTTATAGTTATAGGAAGTTAATAACTTTATGAGATAATATAGTATATGGAAGTGTTTATATATGGCTCCTATTATAAGAAATGATAACTCCACCAATACACCTAACGCAAAGAGTGAGAATGACCATATCTTTCATGGTCTTAATCCAACATTTCAAAGATAAATAATCTCCCATATATTATTGTCATATGAGGATATAGTATCATTTGTTAACAATAAAAGTAAAGAATATTTTGAGTCCTATGGATTTTTATTGATGAAGAGGATGTTAGAGAAAAGTATGGACAAAGGGAATAAGGGAAAAAAGGATTTTCTCATATGTGATAACTGTGGAAAGAATCACCTTGGAAAATAATTGAAGGGAATGGGATTTTTTTATAAGTTAGGGAAAATAAACATCAAGTTCATTATTAAAAGGGTAAGAAAGAGGTTTCAAATTTACAATGCTTCAATGTTAAGGAGATGGGACACTATACGAATCAATGTCCCATGCATCAAAGGAATATACCCCAAATTATGCTATTAGATAATGATCAAGTCATGCTACTATTGTAAATGAAGATAAATTATTAATATACCTATTAAAGAATTAGGTTATTTGAATATTTTATCATAAATATACCTATAATAATAATTATGGAAGATATGAAGATTGTATTGTAGTAATTTTTCATCAAGGATTTGACACCATATGTTTAATGGTGCCAAGAAAAGATATTCAGTGGAAAGTTAAACTTTTTTGAAAAACACATTATTGAGGGAAAGAGACCCCTTAATTTGTTCTTAATGTTGAGATAATTATGAATAAATGATTTATTTGGATAAGTGTTGATTACCATGAAACTTATTAATGACTATTAGAAAAGTGGAATATTATATCATTTATGGATTTTACAACACTTTTAGATTGAAGGAATATACCCAATAACATGTGTCTTTATTAAGTAATAAGGAAGAATCCATGTTTCCAATTAGGTTTTATGGTAATTTGAGTTATTACCATATTAAAATATGATACATAAAGAAGTTATTAACATGTTTGGAAAGTAAAAAAATTAGATCAATTTAATGGTGATTAATGTCTAACAATAAGTTTATTTTGGAAATTTAGTGACTTTAATTTAGAAGTGATTGGATCATATTATTTTGTAAAAGATAACCATTTCTAAAAAATTTGAAGTTTATCACTGGATGAGATTTTATATGGTAATGTATTACATCACAATATGTTGCATCATGTTCTAGGAGATGAAGTATAAATAGTTTAAGGAATAATATAAGGAAAAGATTATGTTTATAGAAACATATATTTACTTATATTCATATATAGTTAAATAATTACTATACTCCAGGAAAAATGATCTTGAAACCCAAAAAAATCTTAGTATAATCGTTTTCAATGAATCGAATGGCCTCTTAGATCATCAAAGATTTATGGACTTATGATTGTTGACTTTTTCCTAACCATATTCTCTAGCACTTTCCATTAGAACATGATGGTTAGATTTTTCTTCTGTATCCATGTTTCCATTTCCAACATATGTTCTCCTACTAGGTTACTTAGATATTTTACCATTGTACTTTTCTTTCTCTCTTATTAATATTATTTGGTATTAACCCCTTTTATGATGTGGGTCATTCAACAATAGTTTATTTTCCATACCTATATTTCTGAGATCAGGTTTGAATTATGAAGATGCAATATATTTATGGTGGGGATAATATGAAACCTCAATAAATTACAATATTTTCCTTTTTAATTATATATAATATTGTTTTTATCATGCTTTGTACACAATGTTAAGCTTACACAACACATAACCTTGAATTAACTTGTGTTACACGCAAGACCAAGGTTACCGCCTTTTAATAGAAAACCTATTTTAAGACTAAATTTTAACAATTTTATGAATTTTATTTTTAAAAATAAACATCGATTTTTAATTAAAAATTTTGAAATTATATTAGGGTGAATATTTAGGATTTTTCTGAGAAACTTCATTTTCTGATGAATAGTGAACATTACTGTAATTTAGCTAAAAACAATATTTTTATTTAAATAATTATTACTTCTAAATTAAATTTTATATTTGTTTTAGAGTAACATTAGATAAATTATACATCTATTTATACAATTAATTTCAGTATAATCAATTTGAATTTCAATTTGTATATAAAGACTTAATAAACTTTTGAACATTTTTCTATTTTAAAAACCCATTATTTCACAATATTTGCAGAATTAGCATTAATCATAATTTACCCACTTATGTGATTTGAATTTTGAAAATACAATATACACAGTTGTAATTAGTATTATATTTATGTTATAATAAGATCAACTTAATGTTTTGACCAAAATAATTAGTGATTGTGATTAAAATTATTAAGGTGATTAAGGTATAATTTAGCTTAATAAGGGACAAAAATTTAATACGAAGGACCAAATGACATGTAAACCTGTCCAAAATCCATTTTATATCAATAATTTTACCATATATCCACTTGTTTAAAAATATATGGGTTATTGGGGTATTATTAAATGGTAGTTTCATATATAAAAGGTTAAGTAAGAAAAAAAGACAAAACGGTAACTTTTTTTACCTTTAACATTTATAAAATTTTGAGATATGTAAAAATAATAATATTTTAGGTTATAAATATCCTTATCTAAGATAAATGGGTTTTTATAATCATAATAATTTATCAATAATTTTTATATATGTTTTAGTTACTCAAAATTCTTATGAAACGTCAATATAGTGATTATTTAGTTAATAATTAACTAAAATAAATGATACTATTAAATATTAAAAGTGAAGTTAATTGATTGAATTGTTATCTTAATTTATTTTCTTATATGAACTTATCATGTTAAACACATATAAACCTAATATATTTTAATTCCAAAATACGATTGACATTTTAAAATTAACATTAAATAAATAATGTCAAAATTAACATTATTGTTATTTTACAATAAATGAATTTTATTAAATGAATTAAAATTAATAATAATTATTTTTTCCATCAAGTGATTTTTAAGTGTTAATAAATGTTAAATATGTTCTATTAATGTACCAATTTATCTATAATAATTAAAATATTTACTCATATACTGTAAAAACATTGTTAACATGGTCTAGGCTCAAGCAGCGTTTTAGCAAGTCACAGGTGCTTGTTTTAAAATTAATTTCCAAAAAAAGGTACTTTTATTTTGTAAATTATATAAAAATTATTAATTAAGTTTCTCTATATTTTATAATAAATACCACTTTAATTTAGTCTTAATGGATAAATTAATTATATTAGAAAACTAAATGCTTTTATAAAAACCAAAATTATAAAATTGGGGAATCTTAGAAGTTAAGGAACCAGATTATTAAAATGAACATATTTTTGTGTGTATGAGGTAATTATATACCATTTTTATAATTTAATCAATTATTTTATCATTTTTTAGGTACTTTAGGTATGTTAGACCACCAAATAGTGAAGACCTTTTGGTATTTACAAGAGTGTCACTCACTCTCCACTATAAAAAGGAAATCACTATATCACTTAATCACACCTATAAATCCCCTTGGCTCACCAAACATATGATAAAATAATCTCCCAAATTCCCTCCCTTCTTCCTATAAGCCTCCCCTTGGGCAGAAAAAAAAAACAAATGAAGTTTTTGGTACAAACCAAAGGAAGTTACCTGATTAAGAGGTAACACCTTCTCTCATGCTTTCTAGTTTCATTTCCTTTATCCACTCCCTAAATTATTCTTATTATATGATTACGTAAAAAAAATAGTATCCTTAATATACTAGGATGTTTTCATTCTATGTTTTATACTTACACTTACACACACCTTCATCTAATGGGTAACGAATATATTCTTTCTATGTATGGTGAACTACTGCCTCATGAAATTATGATTGTTCAATTTTTCCCTACCACCTCTCATGGTGGAAATTATGAAAGAAAATATATTAATATATTATATTTATTATATTTATAATTCATTTATTCTTATCTAATTTTTATTTTTAATATACCTTTATGCTTTCCATCATGTGTAAATGTGATAATTGGTTTTGAGGAAGTGTGGACTATCGCGCCCTCAAAGCGATGTGACCTGTTCATGCCATACATGGAATATATAAAGGATGGTTATAATAAACCTATGTAACAAGTAAAAAATATATATCATACTGGAAACTATAATATACATATTTATTATTTAGTTTTAATTCTTTTTAATATGATAATGAAATGAAAGTAGCGTTCATGCGTACGTACGGCCTACCGTCTCCATGAACGGTGCACTTCATTTCTATTCTCTAAATATTATTGACTATTATAAATACATAATTATTGAATATATAAGATAATTTATTCGTGTTTTAAATTATTTATATTATGAACCCATTATATATTTAATAATAACAACAAATAACATGTCAAAACATACTTGAGAAAGCTAGGTAATTAACGCCTAAAATAGTTAAAATAATGAAAGACTATTAACAAACGAGTAATAAAATATTATAATAAGTTAATATGTGATATTATAAACATTATTATGGTTATGTTATTAGTCAATAACATATTTTAAACCTCTATATAGGATTCTAAATACCACACAAAAAAATAAAGGATAAAGTAATGTATTTCATCTAAATTTAAATTCCATTGAGACCTTTTTATCATTATGCACCTAGTAACTTTTATATGGTGTGTATACTGCCTTTAACATGCTATATCATGAGTATCATTACTCTCATAATAATATAAGTTTCATTTAATTCATGTTTAATCTTTATTTAAATGTTTCAAACTGGTATGGGACACTTTGGAATGTTTAATGATTACGTTTCCTCAATATTGTTTTAATGTTAACAACCCTTATTGTTACTTCTCCTCCTCTAAGGTATTATTGATGAATCCATATTATTTATTAAATATTTATATTTTATAATGAATTTTATTTATTTTATTATTCAATATGAAGAATTATTTGGACTGGTAAACAGGGGTTGGGGACCATTTAAGGAAATCCCTACAGGTTGGGGACTAGTGAAATAAAGCCCCTCGATGCATCAGTAATATTATGGGATGAATCAGTTGGTGAAAACCCATTTTCATTTATTTCCAAGTATAATATAGTGGTAAAATATATTTTTGGGACTAGTTAATGAAATCCCCTCGATGCATTGGTTGTCTCATGGGATGAAATACTTGGCCAAAATAGATGGGTTTCTACCTAATAGTTAAACTGTCTTGTGAAAGGTATTGGTAGTACTAGTTCCATGTACCTTGGAAACATGGTGTCCAATAATTATGAATTTATCTCATTTATTTTTAGTTATTATTCATCCATGATATTTTATGTCGACATATCTATGGATACATTTCATTTTTAGTTCATTTATTTAATGGCTTGTATTTCAGTTTCTTACCTTTCCATGTTGATTTTTCATTATCTAGTTGTTTGAATGGCATGTGTTGTGATTTGTTTACCTTTCCATGTTAATTTATTCTTATTGATTCATTATTTATTCCAATTTACATACCCTTACAGATAATTTTATCTCACCCTGATTATGTTTCATTTCTCCAGGTTATAAAGAATAAATATTTTAATAATCATTCAAGGATACAGTTCATTTCATTTTATTATGTATCAAGTTTATAATTTATATCTCCCAATTTATTATGGGTATCATATATGTAATCAATCTTTCCAAGATGTCTAAACTTAAGGGCCCTTTTGTATTTTAATACTTATAACTATGCCAACGTAATGTAATAATGCACTGACACTGGGCTTCTGGGGTTGGGGCATTATAGTTGGTATCAAAGGAAGTTTAGCAACAACCTTGGAAACTAGAATTAGAATACTTAGATCAGGGTTCAAAACTCAAAGAGAGATTTTTAGGATTATTATAGAATAAAATACTAAAATTTTGGGTAAGGTAGATATTATGTAGGAATTCCTAGCAATACATCCATGTCTAGATACTACAAGTAGATGTGGTTCTAGAACAAATGTACCTAGGAGTAACACCTCTGAGAAGGTGTTCTGAGCTTGACTCGGGGTAACCTGGTACATGAAAATGGTCCTTCCTATCTACCTAGATTGACACTCCCTAGGTTTACACATAGGATGGATCACATTTTCTTTACCTACCATTATTAAGGATTTATAGGTAATTATTTCTCAAAAGTATCCAAATTTTATCGTTCTAGGATTTACGATGAATAAATTTATGTTATGTGTTATAACATGTTTACAATTATAGGAATTTCATAATTTTATGAGGCAATATAGTATATATAAATTTATATAAATGGAACCTAGAATAAGAAATGATAACTCCACCAATGTGTGTGATGAAAAGAGTGAGAAGGATCATATCTTTCATGGTCTTAAGCCAACATTTCAAATAGAAATAGTCTCCCATGTATTATCATCATATAAGGAATTAATAACATGTGTTAACAATATAAGTAATTAATTTTTTGAGACATATGGATTTGAATTGTATAAGAGGATGGAAGAGAAAAAGACAGATAAAGGGAATAAGGAAAAGAAAGATTTTCCCACATGTGATAATTGTGGAAAGAATCACCCTGGTAAATGCTTAAAGGGAATGGGAGTTTGTTATAAGTGTGGGAAAAAGGACACCAAGTTTGTGATTTAAAAGGTAAGAAAAAGCTTTCCAATGTAAAATAATTTAACTGCAAGTAGATGGGACACAATGTGAATCAATGTCCCAAGCATCAAAGAAATATTCCTCAAATGATGCTATTAGATAATTATCAAATCATGCTACTACCGTAAATTAAGATAAATGATTTATATGCCTATTCAAGAATTATTTCATTTGATTATTTTATTATTAATGTACTTTTTATAATAATTATGGAACATATGAGGATTATACTGCAGTACTCTTTCAACAATGATTTGGGACTATATGTTTAATGGTACTAAGAAAATATATTTAGTGGAAAGTAAAAAAAAATAGAAAAAAACATTATTGAGGGAAATAAAACCTTTAATTTGTTCTTGATGTTGAGATAATGATGAATAAATGATTTATTTAGCTAATTTATGATTACTTTGGAACTTATTAATTACTTTTTGATAAGTGGTATATAATATCATTAATGGAGTTTATAACACTTTTGAATTTAAGGATTATACCCAATAACATGTGTCTTACTTAAGGAATAAGGAAGAATGCATGCTTCCAAAAAGGATTTATAGTAATTTGAGTTATTAACATATTACAAGATGATACATAATTATGTTATTCACATATTTGGAAAGTGAAAATTTAGAGCTGATTCATGTTTATTAAAGGCTAATGATAATTTCATTTTGGAAATTCAGTGACTTTAATTAAGAAGTGATTGGATCACAATCTTTTGGAAAGATAACCATTTCTAAAATGCTTTAATTTTATCATTGGATGAGATTTTAGAGTTTAATGTATTACATCGCAATATGTTTCATCATGTTCTATGAGATGAAGTAGAAATAGTTCAAGGCATAGTCAAAGGAAAAGATTATGTTTATAAAAACATATATTTACTTATATTCATATATCGTGAAAGAATCCCTCAACTCTAAGAAAAATGATCTCAAAACCAAAAAAAATCCCCAGTAACTTCTTTTCCTAAGGATTGAATAGCCTCTTAGATCATCTCAGATGTATGGCCCTATGATTGTCAACTTTATCCTAACCACGTTCTATAGCACTCTCCATCAAAACATAATGGTTAGATTTTTCTTCCATATCCATGTTTCCAGTTCCACCTATGTTATCCTAATTGGGAACCTATATGTGAAAATTGTACTTTCATTTCTCTCTTATTAATAATATGTGGTATTAACCCTTTTTACAATGTGGGTATTTCAATAATAGTTTATTTTCAATCCTTATATTTATGAGATCAAGTCTAAACTATGAGGATGAAATTTAATTAAGGTTGGGAGAATGTGACACCCCAAGACCTCAAAATATTTTCATTTTAGAATAAATATAATTTTGTTTTTATTATTCTTTATACACAATTTTAATCTTATGTTACACACAACATTGAATTAACTTGTGTTACATGCAACACTGAGTTTACCGCATTTTAATGGAGAACATATTTTAAAACTAAATTTTAACAATTTAATGTATTTTATTTTCAAAAATAAACATCATTTATTAATTCATAATTTATAAATTATCTTGGGGTATTTTTTGGGTATTTTTTTGAGAAATTTCATTTCTGATGAATAGCTAAAATTACTACAATTTACCTAAAAACATCATTTTTATTTAAAAAATTATTAATTCTAAATTATATTTTATAATTTTTTTAGAGTCACATTAGATCAATTATACGTATATGTACACAATTAAGTTCATTTGAATCAATTTTACTTTTAAATTGAATATTAAAAACTTAACAAACTTTTAAATATCTTTCTTTTTTAAAAACCTGTTATTTTGGGCTATTTTTCGGATTAGCGTTAATATTAATTTTCCCACTTATGTTATTTGAATTTTTAAAATAAGACATACATGTATTTAATTAATATTATATTTTTAGTCTAATAAGATCAAATTAATTTTTTCACCAAAATGATTAGTGACTATGATTAAAATAATTAAGGTGATTAAGGTATGATTAAACTTAATAAAGGACTAAACCTTAATACTAGCAACCAAAATAAATTAGACCCTTGTAAAAAATCTATTGGATGCAAATAATTAGAAATTTTCACAACTCAGTTTGAAATATTTGGGTTATTGGGATATCATTAAATGGAAGTTCTCTATATAAAAGGTTAAGTAAGGAAAAAATACAAAAGGGCAATTTTCCTTACCTTTAACATTAATAAAATTTGGAGATTTGTAAAAAACATAATATTATTGGTTATACATTTAATTTTTTAATATATATTGGTTATTTTTATCATAATAATTTACCAATAATTTTTAGATATGGTTTGGTTACTTAAAATTCTTAAGAAATGTCAATATATTGATTATTTAGTTAATAATTAACTATAATAAATGATATTATAAATACTAAAAGTGAAGTTATTTGATTGAATTATTGACTTGGTTAATTTTTTTAGATTAATTTATAATTTTACACGCCTATAAAACAAATATATTTTAATTACAATATATTATTGGCATTTTTAAATTAACATTAAATAAATATTGTGAAAATTGACATTATTGTTATTTTACAATAAATAAATTTTATTAAATGAATTAAAATTAATAAAAATCAAATATTATAAAAATAGTTTTATAATTATTAATAAATATTAAATATATTATATTAATGGACCAATTAAACTCTTATAATTAACATATTGACCCATTTACTGTAAAAAATTGTTAACACGGTCCTGGTTCATGCAGCGCTTTCGCGCATCACATGCGTTTGTTTTAAAATTAGTTTCCAGAACACATAGTAATTTTATTTTATAAGTTATATATAATATTAATAATTCATTTTATCTATATTTTATAATAAATCTAACTTTAATTTAGTCTTAATGGATAAATTAAATAGATTAGAAAATTAGATGCTTTTATAAAAACCAAAATGATAAAATTGGGAGATCTTAGAAGTTAAGGAACCAAATTATTAAAATTCACATATTTTTGTGTTTATTAGGTTTTTATAAACCATTATAATCATTTAATAAATTATTTTTACATTTTTGAGTCACTTTAGGTAAGTTAGACCACCCAATAGTTAATACCTTTTGTTATTTACAAGAGTGTCACTCCCTCTCCACTATAAAAAGGCAAGCACTCTGTCACTTTATCACACCTCTCATTCCCCTGGGATCACCAAACCTATACTCAAATAATATCCCTACTTCCCTCCATTCCTCCTAAATTCCTCCCATTGTGTATAAAACAATCCAAGAAAGCTTTTTGTACAAACCAAAATAAGTTAGTCGATTAAGAGGTAATGTCTTCTCTTATGCTTTCTAGTATAATTTCCGTTGTCCACTCCCTATATTATTATTATTATATGATTACATAACAACACCAGTATCCTCAATATACTATGATTTTTTTTCTATGGTTTATACATACACTTACACACACCTCCATATAATGGGTAAAAAATATATTGTTTCTGTGTATGGTGAACTACTGCCTCATGAAACGATGATTGTTCAATTTTTCCTTACCACCTCTCATGGTGTACATTATAATGGAAACTATATTTATGTATTATATATATTATATTTATAATTTATTTATTATTATATAATTTTTATTTATAACATACTTCTATTCTTTCCATCATGTATAAATATGATAATTTCGTTTGAGGAAGTGTGGACTACCGCCCCCTCAAAGCGATATGACTCTTTCATGCCATACATATAACATATAAAGGTTGGTTATAATAAACCTATGTAACACATATAAAATATAAATTATAATATAAATTATAATATTCATATGTTTATTTAGTTGTAATTATTTTAATACGACGGTGAAATGAAATTAGTGTTCATGTGTCCGTACGGCCTACCATCTCCATTAACAGTGCACTACATTTCTATTATACAAATATTTTAGACTATTATAAATACATATGTAATAAATATATAAGATAATTTAGTCATAGTTTAAATTATTTATATTATGAAACCATGATATATTTAATAATAACAACAAATAAAAAGTCAAAATGTACATGAGAATACTAGGAAATTAACACCTAAAATAGTTAAAATAATGAAAGAGTGTTAACAAATGGTTAATAAAATATTGTAAGAATTTAATATATTATATTATAAAAATTAGTATGGTTATTTTATTAGTTAGTAACATATTTTAAAACACTATAAAAGAGGCAAAATACCACAAAAAAGGAAGGATAAAGAAAAGTATTTCCTCTCAATTTAAATTCCATTGAGACCTATTTATCATTGTACACCTAGTCACTTTTATATGGTATATATACTACCTTTTACATTATATATCTTGAATCTCCTTACTATGTTAATATTATAAGTTTCATTTGATTCAAGTTGAACTTTTATTTAAATTTTTTAAAGTGGTATGGGACATTTTCAAATGTTTAATGATTACTTTGGCTCAAGATTGTTTTAATGTCAACAACCCTTGTTGTTACTTGTAATCCTATAAGGTATTATTGATGAATCCATATTCATTATTCAATATGTATATTTTATAAGTCATATTATTAATTTTATTATTAAATATGATGAATGAATTGGACTAGTAGACATGGGTTGGGGACCATTTAAATAAATCCCTACGGGTTGGGGATTAGTGAATGAAAGTCCCTCGATGCATGAGTAGTCTCATAGGATGAATCAGTTGGAAAAAAAACCTTCGTATTTTCCTATAAGTATAATAGAACAGTAATATGTGGTTTGGGTACTAGTTATAAAATCCCCTCAATGCATTGTTTGTCTCATCGGATGAAATAGTTTGCCAACATATATGGGTTTTTACCTGATAGCTAAACTTCCTTATCAAAGGTCCTAAAAAAATGCTTCCATATACCTTAGAGACGTGAAATCCAATAATTAAGAATTTCCATCATTTATTTTTAGTTATTATTCATCTATTAGATTTTGTGTCTATATATATTTGGATATATTTAATTTAAAGTTCATTGATTTAATGGAATGTGTTTCAGTTTCTTACTTTTCCATATTGATTTTCACTTATCTAGTTATTTGAATGGCATATGTTATAATTTGTTTACCTTGCCATGTTAATCTATTCCTATTGATTCGTTATTGATTCCTATTTACTTACTCTTACTGGTCATTTGATGTCAACCTTATTATGTTTCATTTCTCCAGGTTATGAAGAAGAAATATTTTAATAATATTTCGAGGATGAAATTTATTTCATTTTATTTTGTATCAATTTTGTAATTTCTATCTCCCAATGTATTGTGGGTGTCATGAATGTAATATAGATTTCCAATATTGATAAACTAAATGGTAATTTGGGATTTGATTCCTTGTAACCAAGAAAATATAATGTATTAATGCACCAGCTCTGGGATTCTAGGGTCAAAATGTTATAATATCATTTACTTTTTTACATTTCCATTCACTAAAACATGATAATTTCGTCCGTACATACGTGTGGAAAATCGCCTTCACGAAGCGATATGATTCATTTCTCATCACCAAATCACATGTATGATGAATATAAGTATATTAAAAGAAATTATATGTTATTTATGGTATGATGATCATTCTGGAAAGATAAAATAATACTTACTTTATTTTCATAATGATCATTGAAAAATGGAAATGTTACTCATGCGTATATACAACCTACCATCACCATGATTGTAATGTAGATAATTTTTCATAACCATATTTTAGGAGTGTATTTAAAAGTATAATTTATCTATAAAAATGATAATTATTTCATGATTATTATGTTTTATATGATTAAATAATTAACTTTTTAACCATACTCAACTTGTAGAAGTCATTTTAGACTTATGAACCGAACGTTCTCAAAACACACAATGTGGACTTAACTGATTATGTATATAAATATGACATTAAATAAATTGAAATAAATGATTAAATAATAAGTTATTAATCATAAAAAATGTTCTTAAGAAATAAAATAATTTATATAATTTTATTATATACGTGTTAAAGGACAAACATAGCAAGTCTGGACCTAAGGTAAGGGATTTTGTCTCAATTTCCCTTCACTAAGTCATATTTTATTGTTGTACACCTAATTTATTTTATATGGTATAAATGTTTCCCATTTTACATGTTATATCATGAATAGTTAATAATTAATGTTATTTTATGTTTTAATTCAAATTATTTCATACAATGGGATTTGACTTGAAAGTTACCAAGTGCTAAGTTATTCATAACTCAATTTTATTTAATTGTGTTATATCATTTCTTAATTGATTATATTATGTCAATAGTATGTGTAAAATTTCCTTTATTTTATTTATGTTTTATTTACACCTATTTCCATTAGATTTTCAATTTATACACATAATCACTTCCTTGATTAATTATCCCTTCAACATTATGATCATTGTAAGGGTTCTTTGTCTCAAAATGTATTCTTTAAGAAATATGTTTTGTTATACACCTATCTTTATTTATGAGGTGTATATATTAACCCTTTGAGAATTTATATCATTAATATATTTATATTCATGTAATTTAATATTCATTTTAATTTATTTCTTTCATAGGGATTATGATTCGAAAGTTACCAAAATAGTAAGGGTTTATTTCACAATATCATCATTATTTGGTATTGTTTATGTTTATGTATTCGTTGGGGGAATTATTTTATATTTATATAATAAAAAATATAAATTTTCTACTTCTATATTTATTTATGAAAATTATAAGTTTTCTTTTCAGTTTTCTCCTTCAAAAACTCTAGATACCAAAATAATGTTTTTAAGAAAAACCCATTTTATTTTCTACTCAGTCAGGAATCTTCTTCTTCCATGTACATATTTTCATTAAAATGTTTTAAAGTGTATTTATAATTTTATAAAATGATTTATTAAATACCATTTTACTCATTTTTGAATTGTTTTAGGAAATTTTTTAAAAGGAATCTATTTGTAATTTTCCAAACAAGTTACTTTTTGACTTTTTACTAAAAATGTGAATGGAATATTTATTTTAATGTGCTCCGCATAAGAATAATTTCCCATAATCATGGTCTCTCATCTATTTGATTCTTAATTTAAAATATTTCATGATTCTTTTCATATAAAAAAAGTTTCCTTAAATCCTAGGAATTTTTATTTTTTAAAAGAGATTTTAAATGTGAAAATATTTTTTCATTGAGGATTTTTTTATGTTGTTTTTATTGTATTTATATTCATCAACAACAAAAATCCCATTTATTCTTCACTAGGTATTTGTTTCAATAATATCATCCATATTATTTATATGGATGGTTTATGATCAGTTTAACTAGGGAAATTATCGACATTCACTTTCTTGATTAATTTTGTAGTCATTAACTTTCTCTTAAAACATTCACATTATTGTGATCATTAAACATTATATTTCCATTAAATATCCATATTATTTATCATGGATATTATTATTTTATAAACTATAAGTCATTTATATATATTGAAATTTTCTATGAAAGTTATTTGATTGAATGGGGAAAACCTTGATAAATATATATTCTTTACTCAATAGAGATATTTTTTGATCAGACATGTTATTCATTAATTAGATCAATAATTAAATATATGAGGTATTTATTGGACATGAAGTGATTGGTGGGGGAAAAATCAAATATCCCTTTGATGTATCGATAGGTCTCAGGAGACAAATCAGTAAGCAAGCATTAAATAGGTTTATGGTGTATACTTACTCATTGATTAAACAGTATTGGAGAAAAGTCTTGACAGTATGGATATCTTGATATCTAAGATCATGAGTCAAATATAAAGAATTTCCTTCATTGTGAATATTGTTATTATTATCCATGTGATTATTTCATTGATATTATCTATATATTCATTTTTTCCTCAAATTATTGATTAAATGGTATGTATTTTTAGCTTTCCATATTGGTTATGCCTTATTTACTCGTGATAGATTATACAAAACATAACCCTTACTGAGTATTTGAGATAACACTTACTTTTTTTCTTTCCGTAATATATAAATAATAAATATTTCAATGAATTCAATAATTAAGAATATTTACTTTCACTATGTTATGTACTGTATGTTTTCAAGTGTAATGTGAGATTCAAGTATGTTTCTAGTTTACCAAGACTACCAAAATATTCGGTCCTTGAAGATAAAATTATTTGTATCTAGTTCTAATTTAATAAATTAACCATTGTATTTTGGATACTTGGTTCAGAGTCTTTATTTTTTTGTTATAATACATTAGCCTATTCAATTCATTTCTAAGAGATCTTCCAAGTAAATCTCAGAGTGATCAATGTGAGTAATCATTTTTTACTTAACATATTTATTTTTTATTTTATTTTAAAATTAAAATTTTAAAATAAATATGAAATTAATTAAGTATTGGTTATATATGTAATTTTATTATTCTATGTGAATAATCATTGATCACTTTATCCATTTTTTATTAACAAAAATTAAACCATCATTCATGTGTTGGGTGGACTACTACCTCCACAACGCAATCTGTTCTATTTTCTATAATCACCTTAAAAGTATGGTATAATAGGTTAATTTAATAAATTATTATTATATTTATATAATGTTTATTATTAATAATAAATAATCCATATTACTCCTTTATACAATTCTATGGAAAATGAAATCATTAATCATGTGTATGTATGGACTACCACCTCTATAGAATGACTGATTTCCATTTTTATTTTCATCGTCGCCTTACATGGATGGCCATGAGGATGGTATTAAAGGATAAATTCTATTTTTATAATATTTATAAGTATCCATTATATAAAATTTGAGAAAATATTCATGATATTATCAACAAATGATTATCGCTAATTCAGTCATTTCAAACGAGCGAACTAAGAGGAAAATAATCTCTTCTTTCTAAGTAATGTCCTTAAATAAATTATATTCTATTTATACTTACTTAAAATTATAATAAATAGCATTAATAATAATTAAATTTAATCATTATTCTTCTGTTATAATGATATTACAACTAAACCACCTTATAATCATCCATCAATCAAGGTAGCTTCATGTTTGGGTTGGTTTAACCACCTACTTGTACTATACTATGAATTTATATCATGGATGAAAATGAGAAATTATTTTCTAGTATAATATGATATAAATATTTAAATAAATATTTTATTTTTTTATATTAAGTTTATATCAGTATTTAACTCATTAATTAAGAAAATGCCTTCTCTTCAATAAGAATCACTAAAACATAAACATGATCATCACAGATTTCATCTTCATGATTTTTAACCAAAACTACAATGAAATGGAATTATAGGTTTATAAAAAATCACTGAAAATCTATTATAGTACCTTATATATTCTAATAATGATTTATTTTTGAAAAATAATAGATTCCAACACCTCTTTTATAAAACTAGTTCAAAGTGATAAAGATCACTTACACTCAGTGTTGAAAATAGGTAAAAACTAAATAATATATATATATATATGAATGTAATGATTATAGATAGGAAGTTTAAAGGTTTATAATTATTAATAATTTTATTGGTTATATATTTAATGAACTTAATTTAATTATGTTCGATTTTAGGTGAAAGTACATAATGAATCAAAACTGAGGTAAGGGTTTCCATCTCAAATTCATATTTTTTAGACAAGATTAGTATTATTTGCCTAATTTCATTTATGTGGTTTATATAATACCTATTTGATATATTATATCATGAATTGTCTTTTAATAATTTTTTTTAAGTTTAATTATGATCTATCTCTTTCAAGGGGTTTTGATTAAATTGTTACTCATGCCGTAAGGGTTTTCTTGGTCTTAATTCTAATTCTTTGGGAGATGTAATATGTTATGCACCATGTTTACTTTGTATGAATATCTATTTATTTAATATACCATGAATTTTATATAATATATTTCCATCTAATTCATGGTATTGATAATCCAAATAAATTTATTTTCTTCAAATTTCTTTTGACTCAAGTGTTACCCGGGTCTTAAGAGTTTTTGGTAACTCAATTTTCATTCATTCAGTTACAATTGTTCACTATAACTTATTTAAAATACATTGGGTAAATTCTTCCATTTAATTTTAATATTTGGTATTATATAATTGTTTATATATTTACCATATAAAAACCTTTCAAATGTTTCATGTCTCATAGAGTATGTTTCACATAAGGGATATAGACCCTCGATACATCGATATGTCTCATAAGATAATACCACTTTGGTTTTTGTGTATACCTCTCCCCATATTAGTATAATATCATGTAATAAGGAATTTATTGAATTTTTTATGTCCAAAATTATGCATTACATTGGTATAAGATCATTATTATTGATATCCATGTATTCATTTATTTTCATGGACTTGGAATACTCTTAGTGTCAGTTGATTATGGAAATATTAATGTTATTTAATATTTATATATTATCTATTCCACGCTTATGTTTTTATCATATTTATTTATATGTTTCCCTTATTAAGTATTTGATAACACCCCTTTTTATATTTCAATTTCCTTATAATGAAAATTCTTACATATTATATAACTAAAATAATAGCATGTATTGGGAGTTTGTGGGGGATGTTGAAGATTTATTATTGATTAAGTAATTTATTATATACTGAAAAAAACATTATTTGAGAAATACATGGAATTAATTCATTTATGTTTTTTCATAATTCTCAAAATCTATAAACCAAAAAGGTCTTGTGAATGTATGCTATGAATTATTTTCTTTAAGGCATATAAATATGGGATAGTTATGTTATAAAATTTATATTTGGTATTAAAGAAAGTATACAGTGTATGTGTTTATGGAACTAAATTTGGAAGTGTGGGTATGGGTGTCACAGTTGGTATCAGGTTTGGATTTAATTAACTTTAGAGATTATGATGTTTCTTGAGGATAATTTAATGATTTTTAATTGTAGTTGTTCATAATTCCAAAGGTATATATAACCCTTTGGGACTTTATATGATTTAATGATAAGGTAATAATGCACATTTTATTTGGGGATTATAATAATATAACTTTACTAAAAACATTAGAGATAATTCTAAGTGAGAATTACAAGTATATGGTAACATCTTCAAGTTTTTTTAAAGTAGATATTGTGTGATTATCCAAGAAATTGATTGCATATATGGATACTACAAGTGAATGAAAGACCTAGAATAGATGTACCTAGGGGTAATAACCTTAAAAATATATATAGGGTATTAAGACAATTGCTATCTAGTGCATGATAAATAGGCTTAACCGCATTCCTGGTTTGATACTCTTAGGGAAAATGTTTTTGTTAATTCATATTCTCTTTATTAATAATTATTAGGGTTTTGAATATGTTTAAGTTATATAACCAGATAGGAATGTGACCATGGATAACATATATTGAAATGTATATATTCATAAGTTAAGGTATATATTAATTGATACATTCTTTCATAAATAAAGGATAATTTTGATTTTGAGAGCATATATTTCAATGATTTTTTGGATTAGAATATTTTAAGAACATTCATTGTAATTTAGGATTTTTATTTTACGTATTAGGTTAAGAAGTATGAGAGAACCCAACTCAAAGTAACCTTGGATGAACCAATAATTATATAGGTTAAACTGAGAGTAATATATGTTGAACTGAGTCTGATACAAATTGATATGTAAGAACTATAGGCTAATACGATATTGTTATAAAGTTAGACATCTTGATGTTAAATTTTTATGTGGTTATTTATAATAATTATCAAATAAATGATCATCAATCATACTGACTTTTTTTGTTTTAGTAATAGATGAATCTTAAAGGAACCAAATTAAAAATGGAAACCATTGACAATATCGAAATTGTCTCAATAAACAGCCTAACAGGATAAGGATTGGATTGATAAATCTTGTGATTATTAAAAACTAGCTATAATAAATTCTAATTAACAATGAGAACAATGTAGAAACCCCAAACACACCAAATGAGAGAAGGATTTAATCTCAAATAAATTCACATAACAAATATTATGAACGTAAGAAGATTAAATTTCCTAAATGTAAAAAATGTTGGAATAAGCATGGGTGGAATTTCCTTAAATTGATAGGTAAATGATATAGGTGTGGAGATGAAGGTCATCAGACTCACAAGTGTAATAGAAAGGAAGAAGCTACAAAAATATCTTTCTCTAGTTACAAGATTGACAGACATTATGAAACTCAATGTCCCAATCCAAGGGATAATGAAAGAAATAGTAAAAAAACCATACAAACAAGGAAAATCCTATGCAACTACTACTAAAGTAATGGATAGTGAGTTTTAACTCTAGATTTTATAGTGTCCTGAGTCGGTTAAATTTTCACTAACTAATAGATACTAAGTTGTAAACAGAAACCCTAAGTGGTATGATTATCAAATAAATCATTTTCAAGGTTTTTGGGATGTTATTACTTATGGATATAGATTTCATTCACTTAGTTAAATTATTTTTGAAATTAGGAATGGGTTATCTCTCTTTATAAATTGCTTATAATAATTTTTATGTAGATAAATCGCATTCCAAGTCCTAAATAAACTCATGATCATCTAGTAGTGTATGGTTAATTTTTATTTCCATGTAGAAATTAATTTGATCTTATGGTTCAAATTGTGAGGACACAGTTTATTTTACGTAGGATAATCTATCACCCCATAATTTTAATATATGATTATATTTAAATAAGTTAATTTTTTTGATAGCTTTATCTACATGAAATGCTAAACTAAAATGAAACTATTATATATTTAGAAAATCAAAACCTATCAATTTAATTCAAAGGAATAAATAAGATTAACCATTTTATGAAATATTTATTGAATGAAAATAAATTAAACTATTAATAGGAATGAAATTCAATTAGTATAGTTAAAATGGCTAATATGATCATTTTATGTTTAGAAATATATTTTTATAAATGTTTCCTTTTTGTGAGATATGTATTTTGATTTCAAGAAACTTTTGTTTAATAATGAAAAATTATATTTTATATGAATTATTGTTTAATACTAATTTAATTAGTAAGTAATAGAAAATATGAATGAAAATGGTTAATATTCTAAAAAAACTATTTTCTTATAAAAATGGTTTTCCATTATATTTTACATTTTTATTTTAAAATATAAATTTATAAAACATTGAATTTTAATTTGAAAAAAATGAAATTATTTTTTAATTCATCATATTAATAATTTCTTAATATGATTTTTTTGATTTTTCTGAAAAGATATATTTTTAAGGGAATAGAGAAAAATATCATTTTTATAAATAACATGGATTTTATGACAGTATTAGTATTTAATTATAAATTATAAATTCAAAAAACATTTTATAAGTCCAAATATGTATTTTATAAGTGAATTTATAATTTTAAAAATGTTGGTTTTAATTTAAAAAACCATATTTAATATTTTAGAACATAAGTAATATTTTCTCAAAAAAATTAATACATTATACTTTCTAATTTTCAAATTATTTTTTATCACTTGTGTAAATTATATAAAATGAAATCAAAATATAATATATAATTAGTGGGTTCAAATTTTCAAATAAGTACCACATAATTTTTAGGCATAAATATTATGTTGTCTTAAGTAAAAACATGTTACTATAGTAAAAGCTAAGTTGGTAAAAGTAATAATTCAAGGGGTGAAGGTATTCAAACATGATAAATGCATGTCTTGAATTAATTTTATGAGGTTTTTATCAACCTTATATCTTAATAAATTCATTATTTCTCAATTTTGGATCCACTCTTCATGTTTAACATCCACTCCCATTATATTTAGTTAAAATATTTACAAAAAATATCATTCTCACCACTTGTGAAAGGGGCCTCTCACCACTCCTTCATGGTACTTATAAAATTTTGGTTTCATCATAAAAACCTAACATAATTCTTTTCTATAGAATAATATTTCACTCTATTTATATTATGTTCTCAAGAGATAAGCCAATTCCATCCATTTTCAAAGGATCTTCCAAGGAAATATCAAAGTACTCAACATGAGTAATAATTTTTACATAACTTATTTATTTTATATTTTTATTATACAATTATAATTTTCAAATACCTATGTAATTAAGTAATTATTTTTTATATACTTAATTTTATTATTCTAGGTTAATAATCATTGAACACATTATCTCTTTTCTATTAATAAAAATGGAACAGTCATTTGTGCATTATGTAGATACTGCCTCCATGACAGAATGTGTTTCATTTTAGTTAACCACCATAAAAGAATGTTATGAAAGGAAAATTTAATTAATAATTATTATATTTATATCATTATTATTTTTATGAAATAATAAACCATATTACTCTTTTCTCCCATTCTATGAAAAATGAAATCCTGAACCATGCATACATTTGGAATATCGCCTCTATGGAACAATTGATTTCAATTTTTCATTTCATCACTGAATTACATGGCTGGTAATGTGGATAGTAATTAAAGGATAAATATTATTTTTATGATATAATTAAGGTTATATAATGGAAAATTTTATAATATATTAATGATATGATTAGAAAACGATTATCGTTAATTCAATCCTTTAAAATGAACAAACTAAGATTAAAATAATCTCTTATTTATAATTAATGACATTATATAAAATATATTATCCTTATAATTATTTCAAATTATGATATATCACACTAATAATAAACAAATAAGATCATTATTCTTTCGGTGTAATGATATTACAACTAATATACCTTATAATCATCCCCCAATGGTATGTTCATGTTTGTGTCAGTCTAACCACCTACTTCAACAGTACTATAAATTTTTATCATGGATGAATATGAGAAATTATTTATTTGTAAAATATGATATAAATATTAAACTAATTTTTTTAGTTCTTCTTTGGTTATATCATTATTTAAATCATTAATTAAGAAAACACCTTTCGTTCATTAATAATTATTAAAACGTGATCATCGATGATTTCTTCTTCATGTTTTGTGACCAAAAATACCATGGAAAGAAATTATAACTTTATAAAATATCATGGAACATATATTATAGTGCCTTATTTGATATAATAAATATATAATTTGGAACAATAACAGATACTAACACCTCTTTTATGAAACTAGTTCAAAGTGATAAAGATTATTTACACTCAAAGTTAAGGAAAGGTAAAAACTAACTTATATATATATATAGTGGTTATAAATGATGAGTATAAATGGTTATATTCATAAATAAGGTTATTTTATATGTATTTAATAAACTTAATTTTAATATTTAGTATATTTTATGCAATTGTAGAATGAATCATGACCGAGGTAAGGGTTTACATCTCAAATTTCTCTCTTTGAGATATGATTGGTATTGAGAACATCATTTCATTTATATGGTGTATATAATACCTATTTGAGATATCATGTCATGTATTATCTTAAAATTATGTTATTTTAAGTTCAATAACAATCTCTTTCTTTCAAGGGTTTTTATTAAATTGTTACTCAATCCGTAATGGTTTCTTCAATCTCAATTTTGATTCTTTGAGACGTATTATATATTGTACACCATGTTTTTTTTATATTGATTTATTAATTTAATATCCCATGAATTGTATATAATTTATTTAATCGTAATTTATGGGATATATAATCCAAATCATGTTCTTTTCTTCAAATATATTTTGAATCAACTGTTACCCCAGTCATAAGAGCTTTTGGTAACTCAATTTTCATTCATTGAGTTCTTATCGTTCACTTAAAATTATTTCTTATAAGTTAGGTATATTATTACCTTTTAATGTATTATGTGGTATTATATCATTTTTTATGTTTTTAACACATAATCCCCTTTCAAAAAAATTCATTCCTCATTGAGTATGTTTCCCATAAGGGATATTGTGTAACATCCACATTTTTGTAAAAAAAATTGGTTTTACCTCTTAAGTATTTTGGGTGAAAAAAATAAAAATTAAATTAAATTCTTACCCTTATACAAGACCAATGATCTATGTAATGGTAACTCTTTTTTGAAAAATTTTGTGTAAAGACAAGAAGATTTTATCCTTGGTTTCATAAAGGTAACCATGAATTTCTAAGGGTTATGTAATGGTAAAAAGTTATTGGGTGGGAGTGGGATAAAGTTTCTATATTATTTTTAAGGGTAAATCCCTATCTATGTAAAGGTAACTATAAGTTTTTGAAGTCCATGTGAGAGTAGTGCTGGGTTTGGTAAGGTTCAGCTAAGGATTCAAATGATTAGTGAGGGTAGTTCTGATGTTGCGTAAGGGTAACACCTAGATTCTAAGGGGTGAATAAGTGTGAATCTCTATCCAATGGATTCATAAGGGTCACATGACTTTTCCTATAAATTAATAAGGGTAAATCCTAATTACCCTTTTATGTGTAAAGGTGTTTTTTATCTAAATTTTTATTTCATTCCACCTTGTTCAGTCCTATAAATCATTTTTGAAAATTTAAAAATACTAAAATCAAGGTAAATGAATTATTTACCTAATTTAAGGATTGTAAATCATTTTTTGAAGGTTTTTAATACTGTTAAATTAATAAGTAGTTAAATGAAAAATTAAATGACGAATTTAATTTTTGGGTTTTAATTTTGTGAACATATATGCAACTTTCTATATTCTAAAATACCTTGAACTTATGTTTCATTAACTTTTTAAATCATCTAGAGTTTGAGTAGTCTAAAAAACCTTCAACCAAAATCTTAAAATATTCTTCAAAATTTTAAAAGTTCTTCTTCAAGATTCTAAGCATGGAATAATCCTCTCTCTCCTATATTATTAGGTACTGCATTTTTTAAGCGATAACTGCAAGTGGAATTTTTTTCCTTTTAGTTATGCAATTATTTTTTCCTAATACTTATAGAAAATTGATAAATAATCCATAAATATGATAATCCAAAATTATTAAAAAATGATAAATAATTATCATGAATGTATCAGGTTTATTCATAAGATATAAAATACCATCTCTTGTTGAATTCAACATTATTCTTTAGGAACTTATTTTTTGACACATATTTTGGTTTAAATCAATAATCTAAAAAAATTAAAGGAGAGAGAAATTTTATCTCATTTAGAATTTTAAATTTTTTTTGGAAATAAAATATTTAGAATCATTTCTAGAAATACTTGTTGAGTAGTTTTAACCCACGAGTATTTTGATGTGATTCGGGTGATGATTCATTGATTATAATGTTGATAATATTGAGGTAGGAAGTTCCTACCTCATTGTGGCCATGTACATAATCATTAAAATGATCTAATGTTGTCTTTTGATATGATTAGACTATATTGAGTTTGATCACATGTGTGCTTGTTTTAGATAAATTTACTTCACTCATGATATGTTATGTGTTCATCTATATGATATGCCATGTTTCCATGTGTTGTACTTGGTATTTTTGTGTTTTTGTTCAATAAATAGTGCCAAGATTGTTTTTGGAATGTCATGGATCTGTGGCCCGATTGCTGGAGTGTGTTTCGATGTTGCATGTGACATGATGATTGGACTAGGTTAGATGATGGATCATGGTGGCCTATATGGCCTGAACTGGGGGTATGATGGTCTATGTGATCTGACTCGTGAGGCGAGAGTAGGGCATGATGGCTACGTGAACTAAAATGAGAGATAACAATAGAGAATGATATCCTATTATAGTATGACCTATATTCCTAGGGTATGTACAAATATTTAAATGTTATGGGTTGGGAGATTTGTTTTAAAATTTCCCATGACCACTCAGATAAACTTCTGATGTGGAGGCAAAGTAAGTATTTTCGAGGTTCACGATGGATTTGTTAGTTCATGGGCACTAATTATTGTTGATTTTTTTTGATATTTTATTTATTACCATTTTATACACTCTTATGCATGTGCACTCATGTTAAGGATGCATTGGTGGTGTTCTAATAGGTTTTATTAGTCACACCTTGTATTAGAATTTTGATGCATGTGCAGGCTTCATGTATAAGGATCTAGGCAAGGCCAAGGGGCCTATGGAAGATGGTTGAGACATGGGTCCTAGAGCTTGGATTAGTACCAGGTCATACTCTAAAGGATTACATAGTTTTATTTATTATTTTACATGTCTATACATTTAATCTAGTTTGTCTTACCACTGAGGGATCCATCTATTTATTTGTTGTATGCCTTGAGTGAATTTTTATACTATTTATTTTTTCATATGGTAGTCTGATTATTATTTCATTTTATATACATTATTGTTTTATGGACATGATATTGAGGGCATAGTATCCCCAATGATGGTATTTGGACTCGTTCTACTAGTTGGTAGCCTCTTGCATAAGGGGATGTGTGTATGAGGTAATGTGGTGCTCCATATCTGATATGGTAGTCTAGTTCATGGTATAAAAAAGTGGTATAAAAGGAAATTTTTCTTCTTTTTATTTTGACTAAGCTGGGACATGGTAGAAAGGATATTGATGTGTGGGACTCGGGTAGGGGTGTTTCTATGTTCCTGGCCAGCTCATGTTTAAGAGACCTCTGGGTTACTATTGATAATATTATTGTTACTATTTTATAAGTTTCTAGGTGCATTCATGCATCATGAATAGGCACGTAGGATCACATTCCATATATATATATATATATATTGTGTGTTGCATATATATTTTTTAATTTAATGCATGATATGTGTTATCTATTTAGGGTAGACATGTAATCTTTGTTTGACTGATATATCTGTCTTCTCCATGCAATTGTGATATATCTATATTGGAATTAATTATTTGAACCTAAGTATGTTTTTATGTTTCTATATATGTGACTATTATTAACATGAAGTAACAAAGAACCTTGGTTAGTTCTAAGTTTTATACTTTGGGTTAAGGGTAGACTCTTAGGAGAACCTTTGTATGATCCCATAGAAAATTTAGAAACAATCTTAAATATTCTAAATGTTTTATTTTTATTATGTAAATGCATCCATAGATACTTTTTATTAGACCACTTGCTGTAGTAGTACTACTGAAAATTGTGGATTTAACAGTGCTAGTAAAAGGGCTTTATAAGTGCTATATATGTGTTGATAATGTAAGGGATGTTAAAGTTTTATCTTTAATGGTGCTCGTAAAACTCATTGATAAAGGGGTCCTTTGATAGGGCTAAAAAAAGTACTAATAAAGGGGCCTTTATCAGCCCATTTTTATCAATGTTAAAGGAATCCTTTATCGGTGATTTTTTTAGCACTGTTAAAGGCCCCCTTTAACAATGATAAAAAAAAGTACTGATAAATGATCCATTGATATAGGGTATAAAAAATTTCACTCCCCACCCCCACCCCCCCATCAGCGCTTCCCCCACCCCTTTATCAACACTTTATTTAATCCCACCCCCGACGCACACCCTTTCCACAAGTGAGTTTCAAACCTAAGACCTCCAACTTATAAACCAGCACATTTTCCACTCCCCTATACTATTTTTCTTTAAATTTTATGATTTATTTATATATTTTTTTATAGTTTTTATATTATTTCATCCATATATTTTTATATATATGTTTATATATATTTATTTATAAATATATAATTTAAATACATACTTATTTATATATATTTTAATTGTAATTTTTTATTTATATAAGGATTATCTATTGAGAAATATATTTTATACATAAATATATTTAATTATTTATTTATAAAATTAAATTTTTATGTGTGAATATATAAAAAAAATATGTATATATTGTTATATATTTGATTTTAAATAATATAACATTATGAAAAATGATAAAATTTAAAATTCATAATATCAATATAAATATAATACCATGGAATAAATTCAGTACACACTAAAAAATTGCAAAAAATACCCCCTTAAATGTGGCTTAAAAGCCTTTGAATGCTAAAATAAATTGGGATACTAAGGCTAAAAACTCAATTTTGGGGGCCTTGACTTTTTGGAATCAAAAGAGATGATTGGGGGATCCCTGGGGTCACCTAGGTGTATATATCACCACAAACTTAGATTTGATATGTGGTATAGAAAAAATAGATACCTAAATCAGAAGTTATGGCGGTTTGAAAGGTCGTAAAATGTGAAAAAAGTGGGGTATGACAACTATAAACTCAGTTTTGTACATCATAAAGGTGATCGGGGTTCTTGTAGGTTATTAAGGCTTATAGATCATCTCAAACATTGATTTGATATGCATTATAGGCCAAAATAATACTCGTATAATAAGTTATAGTCATTTGAATTTGAAGAAATTGGGGTAACCTAACTAAAAACTCATTTTCAAAGGACTTTTTGGCCTTTTAGGGAGTTTAAAAATAGGAAAAAGATCATAGATCTTAGTCCAAACCTCTTAAAAATATATCTCATCATAGTATTCTATTTTATATGTGGTAGAACACAAATAGACACCTGGATCAAAAGTTATGGTCGTTTAAAGTTCGAGTTTGGTTTCTGACTTTTTTGGAAAATGTAATATATTTTATTACTTTTAGTATTTCACAATTTAAATCTCATTTAGTTTTAAATCATTTCATAAGATTAGATTTGACTAGTTGCAGAGCTGAAATTGATTTTCAGATCAAAATTTGTGGTCATTTTTCGGTTTTAGGGTTTCTTAATGTTTTTATGGGTTTTAATGGTTTCTAGAGTTATTATCAGTTTTTTGGGTTTTTTTGGGTTTGTAGGGATTTTCTAAATTTATAAGCCATTTTCTATAAATATATTATGTATTATGTATTAATTCCTATTTATTATTATCTAAAACATATTTAAAAAACATATATTATATTTATATCAATATAAATATATTTATATATTTATATATTTATATATTTATATATTATTTTTAAGGAAATATATTTTTTGAAATATATCTATTATCAGTTATAGTAAAAATATGATAAAGGGGTCTTTATCGGCGCTTCTTAAAATTTGTTGTTAAAGACCCCCCCCCCCCCCCCCCATCAGTGCTTTTTTACCAACACTAATAATGGTCCCCCTTTATCATCACTTTTTTTAAAGCACTGATAAATTCCATTTCTATTATTTTTTTTACTAATGTTGATAAAGGGGGGATTTATGAGTGATTTTTTATAAGTGTTGATAAAGGGTCCCCTTTAACAATTTATTTTTAGCCATGTTAAAGCCCCCATTTAACAATATTTTTTCTAGGGCTGATAAAGGAGATTTTTAATAGTGTTTTTAGTTATCGCTATTAAAACCCAAGTGCTAGATAAACCTAGTTTTATAGTAGTGTAGGCCAGAATGCTCCCATGAAGGAGGATATTCATGTTCTACCACCAGTTGTGACAGATAATTCTCTCACACCCACCCCAGTGGTATAAGAGGAAGGACCACTAAAACTGGGGGTTTTCTACCAAGTTATTGTCTAAGATAAGAGAGTTACCATGACGATGTTTACCTATTCTCAAGAATTCTAACTCCAGTTTCCTCTATATTTTTAGGGCACTAAAGGTCCTAAAGATGTAGTGGACTAGATACATATTATCAATGGGATCTTAAAATTAGTAGAGACCCTAGAATAATGGAAGGTGGTTCTTGTAACCTTTATTCTTCAGGTAACTTCTGAGTGATTGTGGGACAATATGCATCAACCTGGGAGACTTGAGGGTCATGCGTGGATAATTTTCAATGACCTTTTCTTTTACGATTTCTTTCTGTGTATAATAAAGTTGGACTAAGTTCAATAGTTCATGGATCTTCATTAGGGGATAATTTTGATGTCTTCTTACTATAAATGTTTCATGGAGTTACTATGATTCACTGATCTCTTACTTGGGGAGGAAGCACAGAAGGCTTGGATGTTTGAAATTAGGCATCAACAAGAGTTGAGATACCAATTTTGGAACTTTATTCTCATGACTTATACTCATGTGCTTCACAATGCTCTGATGATTGATAAGAGCCTGAATGAGTTCCACTAAACATAGGTGACATCCCAAGGAAGCCCAATATCAGTAATATTTTTCAATGGATTAAGAAAACATTGGCGTTGATTTACCTAATACAAATAAAACAACCTAATTGAATAAAATATAAACATCCAATACTCATATATGATTCATGATTATATGTAATATTAACAAAATATGAATTCAACAATACAAAATTATCATAATAATAATGTAATAAGTAACATCAATTAACAAAACCAAAATATAACATAAAATAATTACATAAAAGTGGAATCATCCCAAGAACCTCTTGAACTAGTTCCATCTCTAACACCACATGTCATTCCCATGATATAATATGCATGTCTAGAAAAATAATATACCTTCCCCTTTCATGTTTACAGGTATAAAACATATACAAACACACCAAAGTTATCAAGAAGGGGGTGAGTATAAACTAAGTAGGATATCCCCAAGTACATCCCAACACATGACACTAGGATAAGAACCCATTATCACATTTTATATAAAACTTTTTAAAATAGTTAAATTTTTTATGTAAAGTTTACATGTGATAAAAACTATAAAAAAATATTATTATAATTGTTTATTACTTTTCATAACGAATCCCTTGTTCACACACACATCCATACACTCAAGTTAAGTGTTACTATTTACAGTGGTACTCCATGACCAACATTTATCTTACCTTGATGGTGGGACATCCTGACCACACTTTGTCTATTCTGGACACATTCCAACATAATTATACTAAATTATACACCAATTAATTTTCATCAACAACTATTCATTTAAAATAAATTTATCAACCATTTTTTATGCAACAAAATTGTTCCATAATTTTAAAACCATCATTTTAAAATTATAAGAAAAAGGGTTTTCCAAAATCCATACAATTTCCATGATCCAAAAATGTTCACCAAAAAGTTTCTTTTATAAAATCACACAAAAATATATAAAAATTCTACAAAAAAATATAATAAAAATAATCCTTCAACTTCTAAAACCAATGGATATGATAAAGAAGACACCTACCTCTCAATAGATGATGAGAATAAAGAACGAAACTAAAACATTATAGATCTGGGATCACAAAAACGTCCCTTCAATAGATTCAAGAATATCTTATTGATATTCACATCATAACACATATATCTTCCCATAACTAATTGTATCTATGGTTCTGAGATAGAGGATTATAGTATATCTAAAAATTAATAAGGGAGAAAAAGGATGTATCACTGATTCCATATCTCCAATGCATTTTGATTCATCTAAAATTTTCTGTTGGATCAAAGGGAATCACTTTGGGATCCTATAAGAGGAATGAAGTTTGAAACCCTAGAAGAATAGAAGACTAATGAGGGTTTCATGTTCTTGATATAAATTAAAATACACTTTTTGGAGAATTAACTACATATTTCATGGTTAGTTCACATGGTTTACCAAACCATTTTCTAACAATTAACATGCTATTGGACAAGATCGAGAGAGATTCACAGTTTGTGCCACACATTATGGAAAATCATGTGCCAACTATGTGGTACTGTTTTCCCAAATCAAATCCCCACATGGTTTTCTCACCAGGTTTGAAAAACTATGAATCAACTAAGCTTATCCCATTTTCTTCATCTTCACGCTTCCCCCTAGAATGCACATGGTTTGTACAAACTGTGCTCTAACTATGTTCCTACCTAGTGAATCCTATAATCACCTTACACAGTTTATTAGATATAGCTCATGGTTTCTACTAACCATTTTCAAATTTTGAACCTCTATAAATACTTCAAAATGCTCTAACACTTTCTAAAAACTCCTGAAACATAGCCCAAGAATTAAATTACTTGAAAATACATAATAAAACAATAATTTAGCTAAAATTGGGTTGTGTTACATTCTCCCCATCATTGGTATTTCCATCCTAGAAAAGTGGAAGACCAATATTGTTTTAGAGTATCTTAGGGCACTAGTAAAAAATTTATTTTTCATGCTCCCATGTCTCTTTCTAAATCTAAAAATTCTACCATAAAACCCATACCAAAATGATGGTTTCCCCACATAATATATTATCTTTCCTATCCATAATCTGTATCGATTCAAGAATCATCATAAAATATCATTCAATATCAATATGTTCCCATTGAATCATAAGGTCCGGATTAGGCCAGTACTTCTTTGATTGAGATACATGAAAAACATTATAAAAAGAACTAAAATTTTGTGGTAAATCCAACCAATAATTCACAACACTAACTCATTAACTTATCTTAAAAAAATTAATGTAATTAGGTGATAACTATTATTACTTAATAAAATAATGATTCCCTATGATTGGAGAGATTCTCAAGAAAACACGATCATCCACCTCAGATAGAAACAGTTGTCGATGGTGATATGTAAACAATTTCTGACAAATATTAGTTGTCTCTATCCTCTTTATGATCATATGAACCCTCTCTATTATCTCATGTATAAGGAAAGGTACAAGAAGTTAATTATCAACTTTTTCAACCAAAAAAATTGATAATGACATGTAAAACCATAAAATGATTTGAAAGGATCCATATTTATAGAGTTGTGATAATTTTTATTTTATATGAACTCAAATAATGGTATATTATACACCCATGAGCCTCTAAAATACCTCACACAAACTATCATTATGTCTTCCAATTTTTGTATCATACATTCAGACTGACCATCTATTTGAGTATGATAAGTTGTGATCATGGTCAATTAGTTTCCAACAGCTTTCTGAAAGGACTTCCAAAAGTGAGATGTAAACCTGGGGTCTCAGTCAGACATAATTGAAACTGTATTTCCATTCATCTTTATAGTTTCTCAAATGTATATTTTGGAAAAGTATTAAACCATATGGGATTCATGAATAGAGATGAAGTGATTAGAATTCATGAGTTGATCCATAATCACCCATATGACATCATGTTTCTTAACCATTTTTGATAGACTTGTGATAAAAACCATAGTTATCTTCTCCCATTTCAATATAGGAATTGTTAAGGAATTCAACATATCAACTGGTAATTGTTGCACCACCTTGTCATGTTGACAGGTGAGGCATCTCAAGAAAAACACCACCACTTTAATCATTATTAAATACAACTAAAATTATGCCCTAAGTACTTTATAATTTTTTTAGATGATAGAATGAATAACCTATCTTGAATAGAGGTAAGAAAAAAGAATATATTCCTGATATATTATAGAATCCATAACCTAATCTCTAAAATGAAATATAGATTTTCCATCTAGGATACATCCCTCAATGGTCTCCCCACTATTGATTTTTTGACATCATGGATAAACATTCAGGATTAGATGTCAGAGCATCTCTAACCTTCTCAACCAAATTAGAAACAAGAAAAACCAAAAAGAATACTACAACATAACCTAGCTCAGTAAAATCTAGATTCATGTTAGATATAATTGACATTAAATATTGTTGATATAATTCCTATTTTTCCAATTGATTATATGACTTCTTAATTAATGAATCTACTATAGAATTTTCTTTTCATTGTGTATACATAAAGTTGAAGTTAAAAATTTGTAGATATTTCATACATCTATGTTGCCTTAGGTTTAAATCCCTTTGTAATTTTTTTTAATCTATTATAACCCATTAACATAAAACATTTGTCACTAAAATGATGATGATTCCATGTATTTAACACGTGAAAAGTAGAATCCAATTCCAAATAATGTTTTGGGTAGTTTTTCTAATATACCCATAACTATCGTTATACATAAGAAAAAACAAGATCTTCCTGCATGAGAACACAACCCAACCTAGATCCTGATGCATCATAATATATCACATATCAATGTACTAATAGTAGAAATGTATGTATAGGTATAGGTGTTATCCAAAACATAATCTCATGGAAAAAAATTGGAACTCATCACTCTAGTGGAAAGGAACACCTTTACTTTTCAAAGTTGTCATCGGTGAGTCAATATGTGAAAAATCATGAACAAATCATTGGTAATATCCTACTAATCCAAGGAAAAAATGTATATATAAAAATTTGTGGTGGTTCCTAATGGATAATAGCCTCTTCCTTTTTAGGATCTAAGGAAACACCTCTTTTAAAAATGATGTGACTAATTAAACATACCTCTTGTATATAAAAAACACACATTATAATCTTAGAATAAAGGTGATGTTACCATAAGATACCGAAAACTATAGCCAAGTGTTGTTCATGATCATCCTTAGTCCTAGAATACACTAAAATATCATCTGCAAACCCCACTATAAAGAAATAAAGATACCTATGAAATATCAAATTCATCATTTCCATAGAAAATTCAATTTCATTTGTATGTCCAATGGGAATAACCATGTATTTATAATGGCTATAATAAATCTGTAAAGATATTTTTTGTATATCCTCCTTCCAAACTCGAAGTTGATGATACTCCAATCATAAATCAATAATAGAGAACCATGATACTCTCTCAATTGATCAAAAAGATTTTCAATTCATGGAAGAGGATTCCAATTCTTTATCATAACTTGGTTAAGCTTACAATAATATACACAAAGCCTAAATGTTTCATTCTCCTTCTTTATAGTAAGAATCAATGTTTTTCATGAAGATGTGATTGGTTGAATAATCCTATTGTTTTCCAAATCTTCCAAATTGAGTTTCAATGCCCACAATTTGTTTTTTGACATCCTATAAAACAAGTAAAATAAGATTTCTCCCTATAAGGAGATAAATAATAAATTCCACTTCTATTTCATGTTAAAACACAATGAAATTTTTAGGAAATACAATAGGAAATTGGTCAATGATGGTTGGAAAATCCCTATATATGATTTCATCAAAATATGATAAAGTAACTACTGCCAAATGATAAGAGATAGTCCCAATCACTAATTACAAAGGTCTTGATCTTCTTTCATTCTCATCCCAGAATCCTTTAAAGTGATTATTAACACCATTGGGAGATGTGAAACTCACCTATAATGCATAATAGGTTATATGGGCTTTGAAATACATCAAATAATCCATTCCCAGAATCAGGACATATATATCCATATCAAGAATAGAATGATCTCAAACCAATTTATCCCCATCAATAGTTATTTAGCACATTGCATACTTAAAGGCTCGACACTCACATTTTTTCAGTGGTGTTTTCATTTTCAAAATAGAAGACATCATCTCAATATGTAAATCCATAAGATCCACAATAAGAGAAATAATAAAATTTGGATTCATACATTTCAAACAAAGATTTCAAGTGACTAGAATTCAAAAGAATCATACCTTTCACCATAAAGGGTCTAGATTGATCATCCTTGATCATCTTCTCACCACTATAGAGATACTTACTATATACTCCCTAATCCTTGATTCCTTTTAAGATTTCATAACCTAAGGAGTTTAAATGTTCATGGAATCTCCTTTACAGGCTCCTCAGTTCTGGGGGAAAGGATGATTTTATTGAGATCACCCCCATTGAAGCTGTAGGATGTCTGTGAGGCATGAGATGCATCTCTAAAACAAGGATTTAGAGTTATATTATAGTAAATTTGGAGATGTCCCATTAGGTTATATATTTCACATTACTAAGGTGGTTCCATAAATCATCTCTTCTTATGAGAAATAAAACTACATTAAGAATACCCCATATTTATATTAGGTTATAAAAGAAAATTAAATAATATCATGGTTATCTTCTGAGATGATCCACCACATTGCAAGTAGGTTTCTTTCTTTCACTTATTCCAAGAATTTAATTTTTCACCTCTTCCTATGGTGATAAACATACTCCCACCATTCATCTTTCTAGAGATATCTCTTTCCACCACTATCTCTCTATTTACAATCTATGTATAATCTATAATACAATGAATATCTATCATGGAGTAAATATTTAGTTACAACCCAGACTCAAATTTGTGTTCCTTTAAGGATGAACAATATGAAACTTCTAACGAAGAGAGTATTGTGTTTATAAACATAGATACATACTCTATAAAAAATGACTCTCTTGCTTTTGGATGAATAAATCAGGTTTTCTTTCAATCTTGAATGTGTAAAGGTATATTGTTTGTTAAAAAATTATTCAAAGTCATCCCTCATGATGACTAGTTTTACTTTAGCTTGGATAGCTATATCAAACCATTGGAATGAAATATCTTCTAACATATAAGTTTATAACTTAACTTTAAATTTGAATAGTGTACCAAATAATTCAAAGATTTGGTTTATTCTATTCAGCTACACCTCAACTTTGTCATGCTTGGAATCCCCCTGAAATATGGGTGGATTCTATTTCTGAAATTGTATGGATTGGTCTACTTATTGGGGTTCATCGTTCTAAATTTTTATGTCTATGGTTTGAAAACCCTGAATGGTTCTTTAGAAAAGTTTATAGTTTGTTTACGGCTTATATGTAACTATATTTTCAGTAGATTCTTCTTTCTAATTTCTATGGCATCAACCCTTTTCCATTTCCTATAACCAGAAAAAAAATCTATTTATTCATCACTCAGTAGAAACTAAAGTTTATAAAATTTCAAACCACCAAGAGCAACACACAATATAGTTGGAATTTCTAAAAAACAACCAGTTTAACAATTTTCATAAATCATCAAACACAAAATAGACAATGTAGTCATAGTGGAAGGTCTCACTATTAATGTGTGATATGAAACACTCATTGGATAAGCCCATGATGTTGAGATAGAAACACAACTAGAAGTGTCTTATAACACCTTTTTACATAGAATAATATAGTAACATGAAGTTTAGCATGAAAATGTTGGATGCATATTTTTAATCTATACATTTCATGTTTCAATACTCTTATCTACTTTCTAATATCCGAAGAGATAGACAAACCAACCAAGTCTAATACCATTTGTAACATCTTGTCTTAACTCATTGGCTTGATAAGAGATAGAGTTCTACTAACCTTAGGTGACATCCCCAGACACCCAAGGCCAGTAATAAATTACAAGGGATTGAGAAAACATTGGGGAATGATTTTCCCTTTAGAGATAAAACAATCTCACAATATAAAATATAAATATTAAATCATCTTGTATGATGTATAAGTATAAGTAATACAACCCAAATCTAAAAACAATAGAAAAATAATATCAGAGTAACAATGAAACAAGAAACATCAACTAACAAAACTAAAGGACCACATGACATAATGAAACCAAATTGGAATAATCCTAAGTACCACCTAAACTAATTCCACCTATAACACCACCTACCATTCCCCTAGTATCATGAATAATTTCTAGATAAATAAGATACATTGATATTTACTATGTCCTAGTATAAAACATCTACAAATGCACCAAATTTCCCAAGAAATAGATGAGTATAAACTTAGTAGGAAATCCCCAAAGACTTCCCAACACATTACACTCGGATAAGAACCAGTTATCACATTTGATATAAAGCATTAGAAAGTAGTTAAATAGTTTATATAAATATATAAGTGAAATACATGTGATAAAACCGATAAAAAATATTATTACCACTCATTACTAATTTTCATAAGCAATCTCATTTTTATGCACACATGAACACACATCCATACACTCAAGACTAGTGTTACCATTGATGGTGATATTCCATGTACAAAATTCATCCTACCATAATGGTGTCACTTCCCAACCACACTTTGTCTACTCTAGACACACACAAACCCAGTTATTCGAAATTTCATGCCAATTCATTTTCATAAAACAGTTACTCCTTTAAAATGATTCCATTAACCATTTTTCATGCATAAAAAATGTTCCATAATTTTGAAACCATCATTTTAAAATTATAAGCAAAGGGGGTTTCCAAAATCCATCTAATTTCCATGTTTCCAAAGCATTCACCAAAATTGTTTCCTTTAAGAAATCCCATAATGAACCCATATAAAATCTAATCAAATGTTTTAATAAAACTAATACTTCATGTTCTAGAATAGGTAGAGATGTTACAGAAGCTAACTACCTCTCAAAAGATGATGAAAACGAAGAATGTAGCTAAGAAATTATAGATCCAAGCTAACAATAACTTCTATTAAATAAATCCAAGAAGATCTCATTAAGATTCGCATAATAACAAATAGATCTACAGATAACCAATTGGACTTATGAATATAAGAGAGTGGTTAAGAGTGTATCTAAGTATAATGAGGATAACAAGAAATTATCATTGATTAGGGATATCCAACACACTTTAATTCATTCAAAATCTAATCCTGAATCGAAGGAAAACACCTTGGGATATTAAGAGAGTAAATGATTTTGTGACCCTAGAAGAATAGGTGACTAATGAGGGTTTTGGGGCCTTGATATAAATAAAAACAAATTTTTTGGAGCATTAATTTCACATCACATAGTTTGTTCACACATTAATTTAAATCATATGATAACCAGGAATGTTCTACTGAAAAATATCTAGAGAGCTTCATGGTTTGGAAAATTGTGCGCTAATCATGTGGTGATATTATCCCAAATCCCAACCCTCACATGGTTGGAATGCACAGTTTGAAAAACCATGTGCCAACTATGCTTCTCTCATTGTCTCTATCTGCACACATCCCCATTGCATGTTTATGGTTTGAACAAACCATGATCTAACTATGAACCTTCCTAGTGACTCCCACGATCACCTTGTATGGTTTCCGGAAGATAGTAAATGGTTTCTACTAACCATGATCAAAACATACACCTCCAAAGACACTTCCAAAACACTCCAAAACCTTCCACAAAATCCTAAAACATAACCCTATAATTAAATAAATTGAAAATTCATAATACAAGGGTAGCATACCTGAAATATGGGGTGTTTCATTCTCCTCACTATTGGTTTTTACATCCTTAGAAATTAGAAGGTTGGTGTTTTTATGGAAAATATCGGGACATTGGTCAAACGTTTATTTTTAACACTCACGTGTCTCTTCTTAAATATGACCATTCATCAATAAAACCCATAAAAACCAAATATTTTCCCTCACAAGATCTTCTCTTGGATATCCAAAATTCATATCATCACATGAATCAACATATAGTCTGATTAAAGATCAATATGGTCTCATTGAATCAGATGGTCAATATCATGATATTATTAATTCAATTGAGATACATGAAATGCATTATTCATAGAAGTAAACATTAGTGGAAAAGACAACTAATAAGAAAAATCACCAACTCGTTAAAGAATCTAAAAAGTGAAAAGTTTTTAAGGATACAAATTTCCTTTCTTACAAAATGATGATGCCCTAGCCTTGGAGAGATTCTAAAAAAACATGATCAACCACCATGAATGATAACAATCATAAATGGTGATCTGCATATTTTTTTATCACTCTGAGTCATTAACATTCTATTTTTGATTAATTAAACCATATATGTTGTCTTATATGTAAGGATAGTTCCAATAATTGAAGTCTCACATTTCTATCCAAAAAAGTATAGAATGATAAGAACGGTCATAGAACGCATTGAAAGGATCCATATGTATAGATTCTTGATAACTATTATTGTATGGGAACTCCACTAATGGTATATACTCCTATCATTAGCCTCTAAAAACCATAAAAACTCTCATCATGTCTTCTAATGTTTGGATTGTGTGATCGGATTGACCATCCATTTGAGGGTGATAAGTTTTTCTCATGAACAAATGGGTTCCAAGGGATTATGGAAAGGCCTTCCAAAAGAGAGAAATAAACTTGAGGCCTCAGTCAAACATAATTAAAACTACATTTCCATGAATATTTAAAATTTCTCTAATAAAGATTTTGCATAAGTCTTCTACCATATTGGATTCATAAATAGGGATGAAGTGAGCTGACTTCATGAGTCAATCCTCAATCACCCATATGGAATTTCATTTTTAATTATTCTTGGTATACCTATGAAAAACTCTAAAGATATTTACTCCAACTTTCACACGGTAATTAGTAAGTAATGAAACATAGCAGTTGGTTGTTGGTTCTCCCCCTTAACCTATTTATAGGCGAGGCATCTCGAGAAAAACTCTATTACATTACTCTTCATATTATCCTAAAAAAACTATGCCCTGAATGCTTTATACAACTTCTAGATTCAATGATAAATAGGCAATCTCAAATAGTGGTAATAAGAAATAATGTTTTCCTGATTGGTTGGAGGAACCATAATTAAATCTCTAAAATTCAATACAGATTTACCATATAGCTTTCATCCCTTGATGGTCTCCCCACCATTGAGTTTTTAAATCATGTTTGAAAATTTAGTATCAGATGTATAAGTATCTATAACTAGTTAAACCAAATCAGGAACAATAGAAACTAAAATTAAGATCAAAAAATCACCTTAATTAGAACAATCCACATGCATATTAGAAATAACTGAAATTAACTTTTATTGATCTTTTTCCCCTTTATCCAGCTGATTATATAAATTCTTACTCAATTCATCTGATACAGAATATCCTTTTCCTGATGTATATATCAATTTGAAGTTATAATTTTGGATATATTATATCCATTTTTTTCCTTAGGTTCAAATCCATTTGTTAAAAAATGTGTTTCAAGCTCTTATGATCTGTGAAAATTATAAATTTCTCACCAAAAAAAATTATTCCAAGTATTTTAGGCATAAACTACATTATCCAATTCCAAATTATGTGTTGGGTAGTTTTTATTATGCACTCATAATGGTCATGAGACATAATCAACAACATGATCTCCCTACATGATAACACAACCCAAAAAAGATCCAAATGAATCATAATAGGGAACATACCCATGTCCTAACTCTAGAAACATATGGATAGATACTTATTTTAACCAAACCTTAACCTCATGGAAAGATTTTTGGAACTCATTGCTCCATTGGAAATGAACAAATTTCTATTTCAAAGTTTTCATTGATGAGTCAAGGCATGAAAAATCATGAACAAAAGAATCGGTAATATCCTAAAAATCCAAGGAAACTTCATATCTGAAAAACATTCTTCAATGGTTTCCAAGAGATAACAGCATCTAACTTTTTAGGTTCTATGAAAAATCACCTTCCAAAAATGACATGACCAAGGAAACTTTCCTCTTGAATCCATAAATCACACATTATAATCTTAACATAATGTAAATGTTCCCACAATATACCCAACACTATAGCCAAAGGTTGCTCATGATCAGCCTTAGTCTTATAATATACTTGAATATTATCCATGAACACCACTATAAATGAATCAAGATACCTATGGAATAATCCATTACATAAATGAAACTATTTTATTCATAAGACCAAAGGGAATAACCATTTTTTCATAATGTCCATAATTACTCTAGAAATTTGTCTTCATAATATCCTCCTTCCAAATATAAAGTTAATTATACGATGATCGCAAATAAATATTAGAGAACCATACATATCCTCTCAATTTATTAAACATATCTTCAATTCATGGAATATGATACTGATTCTTTATTTTAACTTGGTTGAGCTTATGATAATCTACACAAATCCTAAGGGTTTTATACACCTTTTTTACAAAATGAACTTCCACTACCCATAGAGACGAGCTAGGTCAAATGAACCCTTTACTTTCTAAATCTTTTAGTTGGAATTTAATTTCCCTCAATTATTTTTCTATCATATAATATAGAAGTTAAATAGGACTAGTCCATGGAAGAAGATAAATCATAAATTCCACTTCTCTTTTAGGTAGAAACCTATATAATTTGTTGGAAAAGACATCAGGAAATTGTCCAATGATGGTTAGAAAATTTTTCAATTGGATTTCATTCATAGATGTTAAATTAACCATGGTCGACTCATAATAGATAGTCCTAAACACTGGTAACAAATTTCCTGGTCTGTTTTTATTCACATCCTAGTCCCCTTTAAATAGATGCTTAACACCATCAAGATATGTGAAACTCACCGATCATGCATAATAGTCAATACGGGTCTTGAAGTTCTTCAACCAATACATTCCTAGAATCAGGTCATATATATCCTTTTCAAGAATAGATAAATCCCAAACCACTTCATCCCCATAAATAGTTATCAAACATGCTGCACATATAAAGGATTGACACTCATGTTGTCCCATAGGTGTTTAATGTGTCAAAATAGAAGGAATATTCTCAACATGTAAACCCATAAGATCCAAAACATAGTAAGTGTTAAAAGAGTGGGATTGACCTATATCAATCAAGGTTTTCATGAGATTAAAATTCAAAATAATCATACTCATATCATCATAAGACCAAATTGATCATCCATGATCACCTTCTCGACACCATAAAGATACTTACCAGATCCTCTATGATCCATGTCTCTTTTTTGAGATTGAATAACCAGGGGATTTGAGGTGTTCCTAGAATCGCCTTGGCTCCCTCAGTTCTAAGGGTGTGAGTTATTTTTAATAGATCTCCATGTCAACACATAAGATGTTAGAGAGACATGAGATGCATCTCCAGCACCATAATTCATAGCACAATGACAGTAATGCTCGAGATGTCCCATCTTGTTAAAGTTGTGAAAAGACCAAGCTGGTGTCATATAGTCTCACTTATTATAAGAAGTATAACCACATTGGAAATAGGAAATATTTATATTAGGTTGTGGAGGTATATTCACCAATCTTATGATCTAATTATGATATGTTCCACCACCTTGAAACTTTGTATCCTTCTTTTTCTTATTCCAACTATTTTAATTCACACCTTCTATTATGGGGATAAACAAACTCCATTTATCCAAATTTCCATATATATATATATATATATATATTTCTCTTTTCTCTCTATTTACCATCTATGTATAATCTATAATATAAATAATAGCTATTATAGAGTGAATCTCTAGTAATGGTATAGACTCAAAGATGTGTGCCATTAAGGATTCACTAGATATAAATTTTGGGGCAAAGTAAGCTACATTAATAAACTTATCTATATACTCTATTATAGATAGATTCTCTTAATTTAAGTAGAATAAATTGATTGTTCTTACAATATTGAATGTGATATGGTAGAATTATTTATTGAACAATTCTTCAAGTTACTCCCATGTAATTCTTGGTTGAATTTAGTATGGAAATATAAATCACACCATTGGAATAAAAGATCCTATAATATATAAGTTTCCAACTTAAATTTCATCTTGGATACTGTACCTAATAATTAAAATAATTGGATCATTATATTTATCTACACATCTACTTTTTCAGGATCAGAAAGCCCCTAAAGGATGGTGGGATTATTTTTTTAAAACTTTATAGAGTGGTCTACTGATTAAGGTTAATTGTTTCGATTTTATCTTCCTATAGATTGAAATTCCTAAATGATGATTTGGAAATGTTTTGTTTCACTTTTGGATTAGGTGAAACCATATTTTCCATAGATTCTTCTTGTTGATTTTTATGGTGTATACCTAATGACATTATCTATAACTAGAAAAAATACCATTTAGTTATCACTCACTAACAACTGAAGGAATAGAAAATTTCAAACCATAATAAGAAACACATAATAAAATGATAATTTCAAAAAAAACACCTTGTTTAACCATTTTAATAAATCATGAAACACAAAATAGACAATGTAGTTCTAGTGGGAAGTCTCACTATAAATGCATGATATGAAATTATAATTATTTAAACCCATGATGTTTAGATGAAAATATACCTAAAAGTTCTTATAAAACCATTGTAACCATACCATCCTAGTAGCGTTAAGTTCAGAAAAAAAAGGTTAGTTATGCCATTTTAAGCTATACATTTCATGTTTTAACATTCATATCTCCTTGATACCATCTCAAGAGATAAACATATTGACCAATACTAATACTATTTGAAACATCCCACCCTAACTCATCAGCATAAGAATATATGGAGTTCCACTAACCTTAAGTCACATCCCAAAGAAACTCGAGGCTAGTAGTAAATTACAAGGGATTATGAAAACATTGAGGAGTGATTTAACCTTTAGAGATAAACAAACATATTAACATAAAATATAAACATCCAATACTCCTATATGATGCATGAGTATAGGTAATACCCAAATATAAATAAAATAGAATAATGATATTAGGGAGAAATGAAAAATTAAACATCAACTAAAAAACTAAAAGTTAACATGAAACAACAACACTAAAGTGGAATCATCCCAAGTACCACCCAAATTAGTTCTAGAACCAAAACCACCTTCTATTCCTATAGTATTAGGATCCATTACTAGATAAATAATACACCTTCCCCTTTCCTGTTTCCTGGTATACATTATCTAAAAATGCATCATCGTTCCCAAGTAGGGGTGATTATAAACTCATTAGACAATCCTTATAGACCTCCCAACACACCATTAGGATAAGAACCAATTATCACATTTCATATAAAGCATTAGAAAAGTGTTAAAAAAATTATAAAAATATGTAACTAAAAACCATGTGATAAAAACCATAAACATGATTATTATCATTCATTTCTACTTGGAATAACCATTCCCATGTTCTTGAATACAGGCACACACATCTATGCACTCAATATTGGTGTTACCATTGATAGTGGTACTCCATGAACAAAACCCATCCCACCTTGATGGTGGAACTTTCCAATCATGCACCTTCCACTCTTGACGCATACAAACTCAATTATTCCAAATTTCATTCCAATTTATTTTCATAAAAAAAATATTCTTTTAAAATAATTTTATTAATAATTATTCAGGCATAAAAACTATTCTATAATTTTAAAACCATCATTTTAAAATCTTAAGTAGTGGGGTTTTCTAAAATCCATCCAATTACCATGATTCCAAAAAGTACTCCAAAACAATTTCTATGATAACCCATAATTTAATACACTTTTATTCATGATTTATTACATAAATATACACTTAATACAACCATAGAATATCATGGCGCCTAGTTTATTTGGGTAATTAGGTAAATAGATAAGAAAATTGTAAAATAAATAAAATTACATACACTTAAACTCAATTTCATGCCCTTATATTCTCTTGATTCTTCTAGGTATGCATGATATCTTTTATGTGTAACATCACCAAATGTGCATGAATTATCCTATGCAGGCCATCAACTGTGAGGATGATTAGTTGGATCATGATGCATCGTACAAGGAATGCTCAGTGAGGATTATAAACTAAAGCAAGATATTCCTTTGAGGGAAGACATTACAACCTGTCTGGATTCTATAGTGGAATTCATGGATCTAGGAGGAGACTTGGGAGTGAGAGTCTAATGTTTGAGTTCAGTGGCTGAGTTTTTTGAGAAAGACCATTAAAGAAACTTCTTGAGGATAATAAGTTATTGGAGGGGTATAATTGTAACACACTCATTTTTTACAAACCCTTTTTTTAATTATTAATTATATTGTGTGAAATATTTTAAAAAAATCAATTTAATTTTTACCATTATAAAGGACCTATGATCTACATAAGTGTAACTCTTGTTTTATAGAGGTTGTGTAAAGGTAATAAAAGTTTTTCCATGGTTGTGTAGGGGTAACCTTGAATTTATAAGGGTTATGTAAGGGTAAACATCCACTGTATAAGAATAGGATGAAGTTTCTATACACTTTTTAATAGTAAATACATCTCTATATAAAGGTAACTCTATGTATCTAAATGTTTTATGAGGGTAAAGATGAGTTATGTAATGGTAAGCTAATGGATTCAAATAATGTGTCAGGGTAGTTCCTACACGGCGTAAGGTTAACATCCAAATTCTAAGGGTTGTATTTGGGAAAACCCTTATTCAATGCATTCATAATGGTGTAATGGTTTTTATTATACCATTTTAATGGTAAAACCAAGTCACCCTTATACAAAACCATTTTATTCATAAGGGTAGGTTTTTATCAATATTTTAATTTCCTTCTTCCCTATTCAGATGTATAAAACATTTTTTAAACTTTTAAAAGCCTAAAATTTAGGGAAATAAATTATTTAACTCTTTTAAGGTTTGTAACTAATTTTTTGAAAGTTTTTAATTCTCTTCAATTAAGAAGAAAATAAAAGAGAATTTAAATGGTGAATTTAATTTTTGGGTTTAATGTTATGAACATGTACATGTATTTCCTTATTTTAAAATACTCATACCTTTTGTTGCCATCATTTTTGATATCCTATAGATTTTAAGCTATCTAGAAACCCTTAAACCAAGATCTAAAAATATTCTTTAAACAATATGAAGTTCTTATTCTAGTTTAAAATCATGGAAGAACCCTTTATCTCTTATATTCTTTACGGTTGTGTTTTTAAAGGGATAAATCCAAGTGGAATTATATTTTCTATTTAATTTGGGGAATTATTTTTTCTAATACTTATAGAAATTGATAAATAATACTTAAAGAAGATAATCTAAAATTATCAAAAAATGATAAATAATTATCATGTATGTCTTGGGTTTATTTTGGAGGGATAAAATATTATCACATATTAAATACATAGTTATTCTTTGAGAGAGGATTTATTGATACATGTTGTGGCCTGAATTGATAATCCATAAATTATCCAGAAGATGGAAACTATTATCACATGTAGATTTTTTATTTATTTTGTAAATAAAATATTTATAATCGGTTATAGGAATACTTGGAGAGCAGTTTGAACCAATGAATTCATGGATGTGATTTGGGTGATGATTCCCTGATGAACCTTCATTATCACATAAAAGATATTGAGGTTGGAAGTTCCTTACATCATATAGTCTATGTATATGATAATTATCATTATATGATGTTGTGTATTGATATTCTTAGATTATAAAACCCCAACTCTAGTAACCCATATCTGGTGTTTACTTTATTACATTAGCATAAGATATAAGGAATCACATCAAAAGGATCGATCAGTTAAGTAGTCTTGAAGAACCAAATACATACATGATTCTCATATTACAATGTAAATATAAAATAAATAGCATAAGAATCATATCTTACATCCATTATATTATTCATAATGTCCTCCTTAATATTCTGTGGAAAATAAAAAAATTAATAGTGAACTCAGATACTTAGTAAATGTTATGTACAATGGAATCTATCTTGATTAAATATAACATAATAGATATGGAAAGGTAAATAACTGAAAATTCATTAAAAATAATCAATAACTTGAGCATGGAACGCATCCATGGATAAAATAAATGCATTAATCCTATGGATAATAATAACGAAATTCTCAATGAAGGAAATGTTGTATTTCATGATCTCTAACATCATGATATCTTTACCATCAAGTCCTTGTGATAAGATAATTTAATTTATGGGTAGGTATACACTAAAAACAATTTAATAAAGTTATCTAGTAGGTTTTTCTCGTGAGACCTTTAAATGTATCGAGGGGATATATTTAACTAATCCCCACCCATCAATGCATTTCTAATTCTTCCCTCGTATATTAAATAGTAAATTTAATTCAAAAAAAATATGTCTTATAAATAAATTTCTATATTAAATAAATAATATGGAATATAAATATTTTCCCAACAAACCAAATAACTTTCAAAGTAAATCAATGTATGTTGAAAAAGTATATGGTTTATGAAATAATCATATCTATGATATAAATAATATAGATATTTAAGATAAATGTAATGTCCAATAATCACAAAAAAGAGAAAATTTAAAGAGAATGTTAATGACCATAAAATTAATAGAAGATAAAATATTACCATCAATTCATCCGAAATACAGGTTTTTAACAAAATCATATACTTTGGAGAAATAAATAAAATGGATAAAAAATATTAAAATAATATTCCAATGAATATTTTTCTTTATAAAATCATTGAAAACTTGTATAATAATCTAAATAGAATAAAATTGTTATAATGGAAAGAAAATATTTTAACATCATATACGTTAAAATATAAAAAATCATTTTGAATTTTTATAAAATAAATTAAAAAATTACACTTTTAAAAAACAATATAATTATTCCTTTTATGCCTTGTAAAAATTCAATGATAGAATAAAATTTCCTTAATAAATAATTTGAGTAAATAAAAAAATCGTTAAACAATTTTAATAAATTATGGACATGAAACAAAAAATATACCTGATAAAAAAGAGAAATAAGATAGTATTTTCTTTTAAATATTTATTTTCTTGATTCACCTGAAAAATAGGGGGAAATTTGGAACAAAACATGGAAAATATTTAAAAACTATAGGATAAAAAAGATGGATTTTTTAAAGGATAAATTATATGATTAATTTAATTAAAATAATAGGAATTCCAAAAAATAAGATTATAAAATAAATTCTTACCCCTTTGGTAACATTTAAATTATAAACCCTTAAAAGAATAAAATTTAATAGAAACTTAAATCACCAAGAATAAATAGATATTAATTTAAAATACATTAAAGGGGTAGTATATATACCACATAAAAATAAATAGGTTCACAATACCAAATATTTCTCAATGGAGCAGAAATTGATATGAAATATCTTAACTCAAATTTGAGTTTCCTTGTAAGTTATTTTAACCTCTTTTATAACAAAAAAACAATAAAAAAACATAAAAAATAATAAACCAAATAGTTTTAATAACTAATAATATAAAAATAATAATATCCATCCAATTTAAAAAATATATAGAAAACTAAATTATGAAACCTCTAATAATAAAATGATAACACAAACAATAATGAAAAAAACTACAATGACATAAAAAACAATAATAATTTCCCTTTTATTAGTAAAAATAAACTCTTTAATTTAGTTTAAATAATCATAAATACTTTTAAAATATTTAAAAAAATATTACAGAACTTATAAATACCCATAATAGTAAGAACAGACAACCTAAAGGGATAAAAAATTAAATGTACTATTTGAGAGGTTTTTTAAATGATTTAGGGTTATTTTTCATTCTTTATAGACCATTCACCTAAACATACATGAGAAATTGGATAGAAAAGTCAACACTTATGATTCAATTATATGGTTTACAAAGACTTATAGAAAACCATAATTGATAAAAAAATTATAAATTTACTCATTTTCATTAAGGAAATAATATATTAAATTGAAGAGAAAAATTTAGAAAATTTCAGAAATATAATTCTCCACATCATAAAAACATTATATCTTTGGAAATTCAAATAAAACATTTTTAATTATGATATAAATTATGAAAAAATTCTCAAAAATCAATTTCTATAATAGAATTCATTATATGATATTTGATAGATTTACCAATGTAGGTGACCTTAATAATAAAAAAATCAACCACCAAGTAATATCACTCTATCCTTGAACTCCCCACCATAATGGGTATCCATAAAAATTTAAGATTTTATATATCGATTTCATTCAAATTTGACCCATGGAATTCTTATGATGTAGGTCTGAAGAATTAAATAATCAAGGTATTAAAATTTAGAGAAAATAAAATAAAAAAATTTATAATTCCATTCAAGTTCATGTCAAAAGAATAAAACATTATATAATCATGTAACTAAAAACATGTAATAAATTAAAGGACACCATTATATTCTACCAAAATTAGTTAATATATAATACCATCCATTAAAATTTCATAATTTACCATAATCAACTAAATAACTTTATGATGGCTCTCAAAAGAAATTCATTAATTCATACATTATGAAATTTTTCAAAAAAAGATCAAAAAAATATAAAATATCTTACAGTTCCCCATAGAAATTTCACTAAAACATCAATCTCAACATAATTATAAGAATAATCACCCAAAATAAAAATACTATAACAAACTCAAATTAAAGAATATATCTTCTGTGTTTCCCAAGACTTGCATTCCTGAATCTAGTTTCATAAACACAAACATTTCATGTTGGCTTTGATACAAAATATAAACTTCGAGACATAATTATCCCATAATTACATGACATAAAGAAAATGTTTCATTAAATATATTCCCAAGAACTTTCAAACTAGGAGATATAGAGAATTATGAAAAAAAATAAACTAATAAGACCCACTTCTTTATCAACTAATGGAAATTATTTCACTATATAAGAAACTACTTAATCCATAATAATTCTTAAACATCTCCCAGAAATCCCCATCACATGTTATTCTTATAGTAGTATCATTTGTTGTGATTTTCTTCATAACCTGTATAAATGGAAACATAAAAATGGGTGAGCTAAATTTCTTAGTAATGGAAACATATAATTTAAGCTATAAAAATATAACCATGAAATTCATAATATGGAAAGAGTAAATAATATGAAAAAATTCATAATCAATTGAAGCATGGAGCATGATATATCCATGAAAATAAATGAAAATATCGATATTCGTAATATTAATCTCATACTAATTGAATACATAATTTCATACATCAAAAAATTTTGTCAAGGCCTTATGTAAAGACACTATACTGTTATGGGGAGAGATATACACCAAAACCCAAGTTATTTTGTTTCATAATACCCATCTATGAATAAAGGGCTATCTAATTCTAAAATCCACCCATTACTTTTATAAGTCTAATGTATTAACCACAATATTCAACATGACATTTCATACCATTCCCTAAGGAACCTATAGATGAATAAAAAAATCACTATTCATACAATAAAAAATATGGAATATCAATACATAATCAACATACGTTAGTAGTCAATAATCATCAAGAATTTCAATAATTTTACGCATGTTAATAAAAGGGATAACAGGATCATAACCCATACAAATAATGAATATGGATGGTCAAAAAATTCATATTCAACTGCCTAATAATCATTTGTATTGGAATAATAATATATATAATGTTGATACTTTTCCCCATGTCAGCAAAATAACATTATTTCTAAGTGAGCATCATCGAATATAAATTATGTAAAATGTGATGTTCACACCATGTAGAGAAATGGTTATATGAATAATTCAATACTATAATTACATGATCATAATCCATCAATAGAGATAAGGTGGATGGTTTCAATAGAACATATCCCTAGTGTAGAAAAGGAAACATAGAAGGATATTGACATGGATGAAAAACATCCTTGCAAAAGAATTCTTGAACGATAACACCCATGAAGGGATCAATAATTGAATTATTTGATACCATAATTTGATTCCCAAAAAGGATAAATATATAAATATTGAAACATAAACCCCATTTGGGAAAATCCTTCTAAAAATTAAAATGTAAATGAAATTGAAAACCTAAAAGGTCTTTTAGAAGAAAAAAAATTTAACATTGACATAAAAGATGATGTTATATGTCACTTCCATAAGATTTTTTTTGAAAAGATGATGTGAAAAATCTTTGAAACCCATTAAATTTTAAAAATAATAATTAATAATTTGGTATTTAAAATATATATTATTTATCTTGGATAAATGTGTAGAGGAATAAAAAACATATGAAATTGAAAGGAAAATTCATTTTTAATATCTCGAAAAATACCTTTGTTCAAAACTCACATTGTAAAAGAAGTAAAAAACATTATTTTATATCAAAATATATTTTTCCCCAAATAATTATAGAAATTAAAATAAAAAATATATATTAGGTTGGGAGAACCCAAGTATGGAAAATCAAATTTCAATATTTAACATTATAACTCAAAGAAATGAGATTTGAGTTATCAATATGTAACACCTTAACCTAAACAACTGGGTCTAAGCTAGAGTTTCAAATGAACTCATGTGAACATCCCCATATTAAATAGGCTTCTCAATAATAGTGAGGGTCTTAATTCCATCATTAGGGAGACTATACCCTTAGTATCTTTTCTCTGCACTAATAATTTATATAAAAGGAAATAATATTCAGAGTAACATACAAAAAACTAAATAATATTAAAAGGTTTATGAGTCATAAAAAATAAATATATGGATACCTTAATGGAAATAAAAAATAGAGTAAATGTTCAGGTAGGTAAAATAATAAATAAAACTATGTTATCCTATGGATTATGACCAGATACTTCTCTTAGTTTCGTGTTCATCAGCTCAACCATCTTCAACGAGCCCCTTTCCATTTCCTATATCTCTATACATGATATCTGCATGCACATCGAAATGATCGTATAGGTTTTGAGTAATAAGACCAAGTAGTACACCACCAAATGTTTTATTTAACATGATATCATGTGTAAAAGAATGTATAACATGTTAATAAATAAAATAAAACACAAAAAATCAATAATACAGAGTTTTTTTGTAGTAAGAAAGATTCCAAAAACCCTAGTTATACCTATTTTGGATCCACTCCAAAATTTTATAAGTCTTTGTAGAAAAGTCACAAACAAATTATCCATCCCATAGTTGTTTAATATTCATAAAAACCCTAAGAATATAGGTTATACCAAAATATGCCATCATTCCTTGTTCCATCTCTTCGGTCATGTCACATAGACCATCATGCCCCATTGTGGCCTCATGGGTTCGATCATGTAAGATATCAGTCTTTTTTTAGGTATGTTATTGTTTAAATTTTTTGTTTAAATACCTTTAATATGGTTAATGAAATGTTTCCTAATTCTTTGTAGAGTCTTTGGGTGTACTAGGGTTTTGGGACATGAAAGAAGGGAGAACGGGGTCATCCAGTGCATGTTGCATGGTTGGTGCATGGTTATTAGTAAGTGTGTACCCAAACCATGCTTACCTAGAGGAGGGGTGTATAGTTTAAAGAAAACAATGCAAGGGGTGATATGTGGGCTTAGATAGATCCATCTCGCATGATCTTCACATGGTTTTTCAAACTATGTAGGATCCCCAGGTAACCATATGTCCTAGACCCCTTTTGGATACAAGGTGGTGCATGGTTGGCACATGGTTTGGCCAACTGTGCTTCCAAACCGTACACCCCTTAAAAATTGGGATTTTACCATTTTCCACCTCAATACCTAAGTGTTATAACTTATAATTTTCTTCCATTATTTCTTCTGCAGCCTTGGTGATGAACCAAAATGTCCTAAGCTTCCCAAGGATTGATCTTTTCTATTTCTAAGTCATTCATATCATTTTTGGTTGTGAACTGAATCTTTGTTTGAGCCTAACACCCCTATTACTTAACTTTTTTAGATTTGGGATTGTGTAGCCATTATTATTTTTATGAATTGATAAAGATATATTTTTCCAATGGATCTTAGGTTGGGGCTTTGAAGGGCATTTGAATCAGAATTGAAGGATAGTGTTAAGTGAGTGTTTGTATTTAGATTTTAGGTAGGTGGAATAGAAGTTATATCATATAGTCTTTATGTTGGGTTTATGTGTATTTCGATGTCATTTGGTGTTTCTTTGTTGCTTATTTTTTTTTACTTGGTAGAAATGATAAATTTAGTGGATGAAGGGTTAATTTAACCCCTTATGATCCTTGTGGGATGTGTTGGGGTTAATTTGATCAGGTTAAGGGCCACCCATGGTGTGTACCACTTCATGAACATATAAATTGAAATTTTAAAGTTAGAATTTAATTTTTATGAAATAGATCCTATTATGAATGTGTTGACATGTTATATTGGGTTATGAAATGAAACAAATGGTAAATGTGTTGGTTGTTAAATTGGCATAAGGGGTTGTTTATTATAATGATAAATGGGTTAAATGAGTCATGGAATGTAAATGATAAAACTTGTTTTTTGTATAATATATGTAAAGGATCAATGGGTTAAATGGTTTAAGGTATGTAAATGTGAAAGTTTAAATAGGATAAGTTATAATGTTATCGTTTTTGTTGAATGAACTTTTTTTATAAATGTTGGATGTATTGAACAGGTATGGTTTATGTTGGAAATTTGTTATGGTGAAAGAATCATGTGCACATGGGTTGGTTATTTTTTGGGTATTTACTTGAGTTTATACACCCATGGGTTGGGTTGGACTGAGTCTCTAAACCCCACCCCTAGAATTCATGGTTTAGGGATTCTGACGGATGCACTATACCCCTAATGGTTTCATTGGATTATACTACATAGACTGTGGCTCCAAGGTAAGTGTGATATATTTTTTGGTGAAATGTTATCCCTAGTGATATAGGGAATTTAAATTATTTCTTTATGCATGGTGGTTGGATGGCATAGGCCATAGTTTAATTAATTAAAATTTATAACCCATGAAACAAGCAATGCAAATGGTTTAAGTGATTATTTTTAACTAATGGAACTTAGTTTATTTATTTTTTACATCTTTATTCATTTTTCACATGCATACACTATCTATTTAGATTGGAAATTTTTTAGACACCATTGGTGGTGGCCTAATGAGTTTTACTCACACCCTGATCAAGAATCCATTGGGTACCTAAGCAGATTTCATGGTTGTAGGTAAGGACAAGGGAAAAGGCCATATGCTAGATGTTTGATTTGGGCATGGGATGTGCATGGATGAGGGATATGGATATGGAGTCTAGACCCATTTTTTTATTCTTCTTTTTAACTTTATTTTAGGTTTTACTTACACATGTAACTGTTTGAAATGACATAGCATATTTACCATTTTGTTGTGGGCTTGTACCCAGTTTTTGGAAGTGTTTAAAAATGCATGTTTATGTTTTATTGATTATTTTTTCCTTTATTTCATGCCTTATATGTTTTTATAACTCTGTTAAAGATTTTATAGTCTCTCCCACATGATTTTTTTAGCCCTCTCTATTAGTTAGTAGCCTCTGGAATATAGGGATGCATGCCTGATGTCATGTGGTGACCTAGCTCAGGGAACTAGTTTAGTGTAATCTAATCTAGGTACATTACGAAGTGGTATCAGAGGAGGTTATTTTCTATTTTCTTACTAATTAGGGATAGTAAAATGGATACTAGAATTTGATGTGTCTTTGAAATGATCTCATTCATGGGAATATCTTACCCATGTATGGGGGGAAACCCTAGTACCTACAGTGGGATTGTTGACCATGATGTGTGTGGTTACATTTGAATGATATTTCACCATTGGCTAATTCACTTATTGTGTGATGTGACTATTTTATGATATTTTTTCATGGTCTAAATGGCATGAGGTTATACATTCATGCATAATTTTTAGTCACCTATAGATATAGGTGGAATGAATTATGGTAAGCACACATGGAGAAGCTATGTAGGATGTGAGGGATATAATGCATTTCACTCCTTGCAGATTGGGAATAAGTAGTGTCTAACAAAGAGGATGAAATGGGTAAATGTAAATGATGTGAAAGAATGGTTAAATAAAAAATGCATAATAAAATTTTAAAATAAAAAAGAAAAAAAGTGGGTTAAAATTTTTGTTTTGATAAGTTTTAAAGATGGGAATATGCCTAAAGGTGGAATATTTATGTTATAGAAGTGAAAATAGTTAAAATTGTGTTTAATGGAAAGGGATTTTGGTTGTGTGAGTTAGTTTACCCCATGTTTTCCATGACATGTGTTAGGTATAGAGGAGGCTAGTAATAGAGACATGACTATGTCCATTGGGATAGTGTATACATAATGGGTTGTTTATGTCTAGTGGATCCTTATTTTTGTGAAAAATGTGGATGGTTTATTTTATGTGTTTTGATATATGTGTTTGGAATTGTATAGAAATTACACCATCATGACATGTGATGGTTAGGTGACAAGAGGATAACGCAGATAATGATCCTCTAGAAGTGGGGAAAAAACCCCCGGTGATCCAAGGTAATAGAGGAGAAGAGTAGTTCCATGATAAATTTTCTCATTTTATGCAGATGATGGAATGGGACTCAGGGTGGGTTGTGATAAGTATGTTTGAGATGACTAGAGAATTCCAAGTGCAACACCCTCAAACATTTTCTATATAGGGTGGACATGAGGTAGCCTAGTTCTAAATAGATTTCATCTAGATGATTCTTGATAACATAGAGAATCCTCCAGATAAGTGAGTTAAGTTGGTGGATTACATGTTGTGAGGGTAGGAAAAGTTATGGTGGTATGTATGGAAACCCTGCATTTCCTTACGTGACTATTACATCATTTTAAAGATAAATAACATAATAGTGCAACAAATATAGGATCCAAATGCTTAGTGTCTTGGAAAAATTATAACCATACCTAACTTTTACATAATAAAACATAAAAAATTATTTAAGCCCTTCTTATCTAAATTCTTATTAGCCCTCATGTTCTCCTTAGTACAAGTATTCACCTAAGGATATACATCAAAAGAAGGGGTGATATAAAATCCCAAAAAGAGGATGAATAAGAGACATGAAACATGGGTGAGCATAATCATCATCATCATAACATAAGTAAAGGATCATAAAAATAATCATGAGATGAAGAATTAGATAAATTCATGGAATGTGGTAATACATAAAAATAAAACATCATGTCTTAGGGGTAAACTACCACACATAGTTGTGAACAAAGCTTTCATCATGCTTACGCATAACATATGTGCACAATCATAACATCATCATTGTGAACAAATATAGAATCATTATCATGCATCTTGCACATTATCTCATGAGATACATCACATTACCCAATACATTAGAGTGATATATAATTCTTGATGCCCCCATCACATCATAACATTTACATAATCATGCATGCCACATAAAACGCATAACAATAGTTTCCATAAAATAAACTATGGAAAAGAATATGGGTTTTATGAGAATTTCATGAAGCACAAATTCATGGATAAACTTTGGGTTCCCAAAATAAAAATGGAATAACATACTTGGTATAAGAATCATCAATCTTGAGTGATGAAGAATGTATATTGATAGAAGTAAAAAAATTATAAGGAAGATTTATTTTGGAAAAATATTTTCATTTTTCATAAAACCTTATTAGAAAAATGTATATCCCAAAAAATAAAAGGTAACAAAAAAATAAATGATATTTAAGGAACATACATACTAAAAATGGAGTTAAATAAGGAAAACCCAAAAAAATAGTTGGGTTTGAGAATCCCCTTACCTTATGTCTAAATGATTTCTTCACTTTAATTTCATGGATAACCAAATTATATTAATTAATTAATAAAAACTGAACATATTATATATTTATTTGATTTATTATAATTTTAGTAAGTTCACTTATGGCCTTTATGATGATTTATAGAGTTCAATTTCATCATTTGTGGGTGTTTGTTTTATTGGTTTTCATGATCAATTTACTTTTATACATGAATGGATGTTCATGTAAACTGGGGATAAATATCTAGAATTGATATTATATATCATTAATGAAAATACATAAATTTAATTAGTCTTATATATCATTTTTATGGTATGAGTATGAATCATTAGATAAAACGTTAATGATAATCATTTAGATTAATTTTTTTGTTTTTCTATCACAACGAACTCGTTTTGTTTTATTATTTAATATTATGTATATAAGATAGTTAAAAAACATAAAAAAGTTTATAATACATATTTTAAAATTTGTTTCAATAATTATAATGGTTTTATTAATATCCTTGAATTTGGTAGTAGAAAATAAAAATGCGTCATCCACGATGGTGGTAAATCAATACACTAGGGATGATATTTTGATTTTTAGAATAAAAGGAAAATGGAAGAGATTTTAAGATGAATTATTACATTAACATAATAAAATTATAGTATAAAAAAGTTACTAGACTTATCATTCCACTTGGATAAGTGTATGAAAGGATAGTATAAAAAATAAATGAAATTGAAATGAAATAAAAAAGAAAAGAAATAGTATTTTACCTCTCGAATCCTTCTCTATGAGAACCTCCTTAAGGGGATTGGTTTTGGTATTTTGTTGATACCAAAGGATTTTGGACATGGGTAATGGGTTTGCAAAGATTATTGGGAAAAATTTAGATTAGGCTCAAAGCTTGGAAGGTGTGAGGAAAAGAGGTGGTGAAGGGTAGTATTTATAGGGAGAGGGGTGTTTTCTCATTATTTTATTCATTAGATTATTATTTTGGATCAAGACTATGAATAGTTTAAAACTTATCACTAAATATATTAAAATAATTAACTAGAGTTATATATTTTGGGCTTACATCATTCTTACATCAAAAATGACTCAAAAATCATGTATTTAATTTTTATCATAAATTATTGAATTTTACTATTCACCAAGTATTTTAGAAAAATAAAAAAATCAACCAAGCCATTTTTTAATGTGTAGAATTTAAAAATGAACTCCATTTTATGAAAATAATTTTCTAAATATGAGAAATTAATTTTTAATTAAAATCTTCACTTACTTGGAAAATACTGATTTTAAAATCATAATTGATTTTATAACACTTTTAAATTTTAATTAAGCTCTCATAAAATTATATTATAATCATAATAAAACAAAATATTAATTTATTAATCTATTTTATAAAAATAAATTTATTTTAAATAATTATATTAATTATAAAATTATAAATAAGCATTTATTTTTTATAAAAATACCAACACTTAATTAGTAATTTTTTAAAATATTTATTTACTTATACTATGATATAATTATATCATATTTTTATTTATAAGATTCATAAATTTTATTTATACTTTAATAGATGAGGTTACTATTCTATTGGTTGAATTAATATTCCTAATTTTCATGTTACTATTTCAAGGGTTAGGTTACTATTCTATCGGGATAGGTTCCTTAATTTATAAAAATACCTATTATTTAATTTATTATTCATTTATAAAGTTCTTATTGTGTTTTAATAGTGATTTTATGTGGTTTATAATATATAACATAATTATAATGATTAAATTTAGATTTCTAAAATTTTAGATCGTTACATTCTTCCCCCTTATGAAATTTATCCCTCAAAATTTTGATTTATATACTATGGTGAAAACAAGTGAGGGTACTTCTCCTTCATCACTTCCTCTAGTTCCCATGTTACCTCTTTATACTTATGGTTTGTCCATAGTACTTTGACTTGGTGAGTAGTCTTGTTGTGTAGAACTTTGTCTCTATGGTTCAAGATCTTCATTGGATGCTCCTCGTAAGAGGTGTCATTTTCCAACTATAACACCTTTGGATTAAGTACATGTGAGGGATATAGTAGGTTCTTACTTATGAGGTATATAAGGAATACATAATGTACTTGAGACATGTTAGGTAGAAGTGTCAGTTGATAGGCCACAACTCTGACACGATCAAGAATCTCAAAGGGGTCGATGTACCTGGGACTCAACTTTCCTTTCTTCCTAGATCTCATGATCCTCTTCTATGGAGATGTGCAGAGGAATACCATGTCTCAGACCTAAAACTCTTGGTTCTATATATGATTATCTGCATATCTATTTTTTTCAAATTTGGGCTTCCATGATGTACTACTGAATGGTTTTCACCTTTTCTGCCATTTATTCAACCATTTTAGGTCTCGTCATCTTACGTTCATGAACTTCATCCCAGCATATCAGTGTTCTATATCTTTTCCCATAAAGGACTTCATATGAATCCATTTGGGTGCTCTAGTGGAAATGGTTATTGTAAGAAAACTCAATCAGGGGAAGATGTTGGTCACATACTCCTTTAAAGTCCTTAGAACATTCTCTCAACATGTATTCTATTTTCAAAAAATTTCACTTAGATTGGATATCAGTTTGAGGATAATAAGCCCTACTGAAGTTCAACTTAGTGTTTAGAGAATATTGGATACTTTTACAGAACTTGTAGGTGAATCTCAAATCTCTATCAGATACAATCAATAATGGTGCTTTATGTAGCCTTACCACATCTCTAATTTATATCCATGTAAGTTTATCCAATGATATATCATCTCAAATTGGGATAAAGTGAGCTTTATTTGAGAGATGATTCACAATAACCCATATATAATTGTTTCTTTTGGATGTATTCAGAAGTCTGGTGACAAATTCCATTGTGATATTTTCCCATTTCCATGTTGGTAAGGGTAATGGTTCCTCATCCCCTTAGACTCTTTTCTTTCAGCATTCACATGATGAAATACCAGGAACTTAAATGTATATTCAGCGATATATTTCTTCATATTTTCATACTAATAGTTCTCTCAAATATCACGATACATCTTTATGCTCCCTGGGTGAATAAAGAATATTAAGCTATGTGCATCATTCGGAAGCTCCTTCTTTATATATTTATTGGATGGAACACATAGTTGTGACCAAAATATTACAACTCCTTCCTCATTAATTTTGAACTTTGATGATTTCCCCTTTCTAAAATCTTTCACTGTCTTCTAAATTTCCACATCATTTCTTTGAGCATCCTTTATTTTCTCTATGAGGGGTGGTCGAGAAAACATTTGAGAAAAGATTGATGATTTTACTTACTTAATGATTCGTATTTATATCCTTTATAACTCTAATAAGATTGGATCATTCTCAATTCTCATCATTGATAATGTTGTAGGATCCTTTCTACTTAGAGAAACCACAAATTTATTCTCTTTTTCAAGATGGTAGTGGACTGAGTAGTCATAATCCATGATAATCTCTAACCATCTTTTCTCATGCATATTAATCTCCTTCTATGTAAATATATATTTTAGGATCTTATGATTAGTATATCTTTTACACTTCTCCCCATAGATATAATGATGCAATATTTTCTATGTAAAGATCATAGATTCCAACTCTAGATCATGTGTGGGGTAGTTTTGTTCATGAAATTTCAACTGCCTTAAGTCTTACACTATAACTTTATCATTTTTAATTAGTATATAGTCTAATACCTTCTTAGAGGCATCAGTGTATACCACAAAGAGTTACCCACTTGGAAGTGTGAGTAATGGTATAGTGATAAGCCTTCTTCTTAACTCTTTGATGTAGTTTTCACATTCACTTGTCAGAACAAATTTTTCTCCCTTTTGAGTCATCTTGGTTTGTGGGATTGAAAATCATGATAATATCTTCACAAATCACTAGTAATATCCAACTATACAATAGAAACTATGGATATCCATTTAATATGCCACCCTAGGCCACTCATCAATTTCTTTTGTCTTAGAAGGGTCCACATATATTCATTTTCTGGTGATAACATTCCCCAAGAATGATACTTCCCCCATCCATAACTCAAATTTACTATACCTTTCATAAATTTATCCCTTTTCAATGTATTTATCACAGTATTAAAATGATCATAATGTTCCCATTTACTCTTGTATTATATTATAATATCATCAATAAATACTACCACAAATTTTTAGAGATAGTCTCTAAAGATTCTATTCATTTTGTCAATGAATATTTCTAGAGAATTAGTGAGTTTGAAGGGAATCAGTATGAACTCGAGTGTACATACCTCATTCAAAAGGCAGTCTTGGGAATATCTTCCTTCCTCACATTTAATTTTTGATACCCCAACTGAAGGTCCACCATAGAGAAATACTTTTCCCCGCATAGTTGATCAAACAAGTCATCTATCTGTGGAAGGGGTACTTGTTCTTTGTCATGATTTTTTTGATCTCTTTATAATCAATGTATAGGTACATTGATCCATCTTTATTCTTGATGAAGAGGATGGGTTCACCCCATGGTGAAGCACTCAGGTGTATAAAACCCTTATCTATATTCTCTTATAACTGCTTATTCAGTTCCTCTAACTCAATAGTTCATTCTATAAGGTGTCTTTGATATAGGCATAGATCTCAGAATAAGTTCAAATGAGAACTCAACCTCTCAGATAGGAGGAAGACCTGGAAATTCTTTGAGGAACACATCAGTTTAGTCCCTCATGATGGTCATGTCTTTGAGCATGATTATGTCCTTTGTATCAATAATTTGAGCTAGATATGATTACTCATATGGAAATAATATCTAAACTTGAGGCGATGGATCTGAATAATATTTATACTCTTCCTTACACTTGTATATAATTGGAGGATGCCTTGGGATGTGTAGGGTGATCTCCATTTCCTGAAATTGGATGTTATACTTCTATAAAAATAGCCAATCCATTCCCAATATAGCATCAAACTCCACCAAATGAATTAATAAAATATTTTCTGGGAGGTTTAATCTACAAAAATTAACTAGGGAGGAGTTATATAATCTGTATGTAATAATTACCCCATTTTTAGTTCTCATATGTAACTCAACCTCTATATTTTGAGATGGTGTTTGAATTGTTCTACTAAACTTTCAGGATATGAAAGAATACATAGAACTAGAATCAAATAGTATTTTTTCTATTATTGAATGAATAACCAGAATACCTCTCACCACACCATTATTAGCCTCCACCTCAGTGGTAGTGATAGAATAATATTTCCCTCACTTTTGGATTTGGTGGATACTGACGCTAATTTCCCTCAAGTATTTGAGGTTTAGTTTAGTGGATTTTATAGTTCCCTTTCTACCTATATTTAAATCATTGAACCATAGGTGGTTATCTCCTTTCTTCCACTACATTGTCCTGCATCCTCATGTCTCTTCAACATTCATGAGCTTGGTGGCCTTCTCTCCCACACTTGAAGTATATCTGTATCCCTTTGAGGTCATTCCCATGATGCTTCTTCCCATATTTTTTAACATGTGAGTGGTTGGTATTTCTTTAAACCATTTTCATTAGATCCCCCATCATGAAACTCCATATTTCATTTATTGTATCTATATCCATGGTACCATTCTCTAAAATCCATCTCCACTTTGACAGCACATCTAACAACTTCTTCATAACTCCCAAAGTATCATATTTCTAGAGACTTTTGAAGATGTGGTTTTAAAAAACTAAAGTATCTATCTATTTTTCTATCATTGATGATAACAAAACTTGAATCATACCTTGAAAGCCTTGTGAAATTTTCTTCATAGGTCATGATAGATTCACCATCATTTTTCTTCAACTGTATGAATTATCTCTTCATCTATATATGAATAGTTCATGGGAAATACTTGTTAAGAAACATTTTCTTAAAGACTTCACACACCATCTCTTCAGTTTATTCCTTATTATTTGTTTTCTTAATCAATTCCCACCATTGATCGACCTCTCTATCTAGATGATAAAATTCATGAGTTACCTTCTCTATCTTAGAATAGAAAAGCATAGAAAAAATCTTCTCTATTAAGTTGACCCACTATTCTGTGACTAGTGGATTGGAATATCTATTAAATTTTGATGGTTGTTGCCGCATAAAAGGATCAATATCTAGTTTATACCTCTTAGTTTGAGGAGTGAATTCCACATTATTCAAGTTATTATTCATAACCTGAGATGGTAGGGTAAGCATTACGATGAAATTTTGAACTCCACCTCCCAAGGCATTGGGGATGTCATTCAGGAAATCACTCCATTATACCTCACATGGATTACTATCTTGGTTTCTACTTGTTCCCACAATTTTCTAAAATAGAAAAGTTTTGAACAAAACATAAGTCAAAAACTCATGAATAAATAATTTATTCCTTTGTGAAATTTACTCTAAAGGCATATCTTCTGGGATCCCTATGTTTAGAATTTTTATAAAACAAATATTCTTGGATAATTACAGATACCTAGTCTCATACTAAGTATTTTTACTAATGTTCTCTAATAATAATTCCCAAATTAACTAAACCATGCTCTGATACCAACTATAGTGACTCTACACTTTCTTAAGTTACTATTACATCATTTTAAATATAAATAACATAATAATGCTACAAATCAAGGATCTAAAGGTTTAGTGTATTGGAAAAATTAGGACCATACATAACTTTTACATAATAAAACATAAAAAATTATTTAATTCCCTCTTCTCTAGATTCTTATTTTCCTTCATGTTCTCCTTAGTATAAGTATTCACCTGAGGATGTACATCAAAAGAAGGGGTTAGCTAAAAGCCCAGTAAGATGATGAATAAGATACATGAAACATGGGTGAGCATAATCATCATCATCATAACATAATAAAAGGATCAAAAATATACTCATGAGAGTAAGAATTATATAAATTCATGGAATGTAGACATTCATAAAAATGAATCATCATCTCTTAGTAGAGAACTACCACACATAGTTTTTAACAAATCTAGAATCATGTTTACGCATAACATATGTGCATCATCATAACATCATCATTGTGAAAAAATATTTCATCATGTTAACACATCTTACACATTATCTCATGAGATACATCAAATTACCCAATGCATTGGATCACTATATAATTTTGGGTGCACTCATCACATCATAACATTTACATAATCATTCATGCCACATAGAACATATAACAATATTTTCCATAAAATAACCCACGGAAAAGAAAATGGGTCTCATGATAATTTCATAAATCATACTTTCATGGATAAATTTTTGGGTTCACAAAATAAAAATGTAATAACATACTTGGTATAAGATTCATCAATCTTGAGTGAATAAGAAACAATATTGAGAGAAGTAAAATATATGTTTTTAGAATGAAGAATTATTTTGGAAAAATATTTTTATTTATCATAAAACCATATTGGAAACATGTATATCACAAAAAATAAAAGGTAAGGAAAAAATAAATTATATTTAAGCAACATTAAAGGAAAATACATACTGAAAATGAATTGAAATAGGGAAACCCCAAAGAAATAGATTTGGGTTCAAGAATCCCCTTACCATATGTTTGATTTCATTCCTCTCTTTAATTTCATGGATAATCAAATTATATTCATTAATTAATAAATCAAAAATCTCTTATACATGTATTTTATTTATTATAATTTTATTAAGTTTAATTATAGACATTGTGAGGAGTTATAGAGTTCAATTTCATCATTTAGGAGTGTTCATTTTCTTGGTTTTCATGGTCGGATTACTTGTATACATGAATAGATGTTCATATAAAATGGGGATAATTATCCAGAATTGATATTATAAGTTATTAATAAACTTTAATAATTTTTACTGGTTATATATATCATTTTTTTATATTGTATGATGATGAATCATTTTATAAAATGTTACTGATAATCAATAATATTAATTTGGAGGTTTTTCGATCACAACGAAATCGTATTGTCTTAGTATTTAATATTATGTATATAAGTTATTTCCAGAAAATAAAAAATGTGATAACATAAATTTTACAATTTTTTTAACCATTATAATGGTTTTATGACTATCCTTGAAGTAACTAGTGAAAAATGAAAATGTGTTGTCCACAATGGCGGTAAATCGACACACCATGGAATATATTTTTTATTTTTGGAATAAAAGGAAAAGGAAATAGATTTAAAGATGAATTATTACGTTAACATAATAAAATTCAAGTATATAAAAGTTACTGGAGTTATTATACCACTTGGATAATTGTATGTGAGTAGAGGATAAGAAAATAAATTAAATTAAAAAGAAATTAAAATAAAAGAAAACGGATTCACCTCTTGAATCCTTCTCCTTGATAACCTCCTTATGGGGATTGGTTTTGGTCATTTTTTGAGACCAAAGGATTTTTTACATGTGGTATGGGTTTAAGAATATTATTAGGTATAATTTGAAAAATTATAAAATCTTGTAAGGTGTGGGGAGAAGAGGTGATGAGGGGTGGTATTCATAGGGGAGGAGAGGGGTGTTTTCTCATTATTTTATTAATTACTTTATTATTTTGGCTCAAGAATATGAATAGTTTGAACCTTATCCCTAAATATATTAAAATAATGAATTATAGTTCAAGATAATTGGCTTAAATCATCCTTACATCAACAATCACTCAAAAAATCAGGAATTTAGTTTTTATTGTAAATTATTGAATATTACTATTCACCAAAAATTCAAGTATTTTAGGAAAATAACCAAAAAATAACCCTAACTATTTTTCAATGTGCATAATTTAAAAATTAACTCATAATTATGAAAATAATTTTCTAAATATGAGAATTTTAATTTTTAATTAAAATCCTCATTTACTTGAAAAATACTAATTTTAAAATTATAAGTTATTTTATAACACTTTGAAAAATTAATTAAGGTATCATAAAATTATATTATAATCATAAGATAAAAAAATATTAATTTATGAATCTATTTTATGAATGTAAATTTTCTTCTAAATAATTATATTAATTATAAAGTTAAAAATAAACATTTAATTTTTATAAAAATACCAACACATAATTATTAATTTTTCAAAATAATTATTTACTATGATATGATATAATTATATTATACTATCATTTATAATATTCTTAAATTTTATTTATACTTTTATAGATGAGTTTACTATTATATTGTCCACATTACTATTCCTAATTTTCATATTATTATTCCAAGGGTTAGGTTAATATTCTATCAGGATAGGTTTCTTAATTTCTAGAAATACCTCTTATTTAATTTATTCTTCATTTATAAAGTTTGTATTGTGTTCTTAAAGTGATTTTATGTGGTTTATACTATATAAAATAATTATAAGAAGGGAATTTCCATCGATAAAATTTTGGGTCATTATAGGATGTCTTATTTCAGACTAAGCAGGAAGAGGGTATGTAGTGGAAGGGTTTACATAAAAAAATTAGAGTATTTCTATCCAGATACCTTGAGGTTGTGGAAGGATGCAGAGTTTTTGAGTTTGAATTAGTGGAATATGAAGATTAAGGGTTATTTTGGCCACTTCACTAACTTTCAATTCTTTGTTCCAGTGTTGGCATAGGATTAGGTAGCTAGGGAGATATGTTTCTAGGATTTAATTAGACATGAGATCAAATCCTAGGTGAATATATTCCACTTAAAGTGATTTTTTGAAATGTTGGATCTAGGAATTATTTCAAAAAGGAATATCTTGTAAGAATCTAGGGGAAGACATGCAGTTCCAGATGGGTGATCCAGTGGGGTGACTTTTGATGGTAGGAAGCGCTGCTTCAAGAGTTTTCACTAGGGCAATGGTGGATAGGGTAGTCAGAAAATATAACCAGCTTCTTAGGGTAGTGACAAATTTTTTTGTTATCATTATAGTATATTGGGACACATATTGGGTTAGTATCCCCGACCACTAGTTGAGTTCTAAGTGTACGGAAGGTTAGGCTATTTAAAGAGATTCTATAGGAACCCTCGATCATTGGGTGATTATGAATGCCCAAGGCTAGTAAAGAGTAAAGTAAGGGGATCAGTTATCCCGTATCAGGTAGGTAGTTGGAGCTCCACTGACCATACCAGTAGGGGTAGTGAACATGATGCTCTAGGATAGGGGAATCTTATTTTTCAGGGTAGTGTAGCACTAGGAACTCAGACTAGAGCCCAGGGAAGAAGTACATGTCAACTTCATGCAGTTCATCCTACATATAATGGCAGAAAGGTTGGACCTTCAACACTTCGAGATAATATTCTTATATCTTACACACTTTTTAACACTTTATTTGATACTAGTGACTTGAATTATTTTATCTCTACTCAATTTGTGAGTGTTTTGTGCCTATAATTGGAGCATATGTGTGGGGTTATGTCGAATAATACACCTTTAAGGGTTTGAGAAAAAAATATCTAGCAATGTAAGGATTTTTCCCTTGAGTTTGGTGGGTTTTATTTTATGTGGGACTTTTTTTTGCTCAAGATGTCAGGTTTTGACCTGGTTTTGGGCATTGGCTGGATAGTGTTGTACCTAGACCATATTTATTATTACTATCGTAGGGTAACATTCACATAACTAGGGGAATACTTATGATCACTATGGGTAATGGGATATCTAATCAGGTTGCGCAAGGCCGGTCAGTCAGAAGTTGGGTGAACTCACAGCCCAAGTGGCTTGTCTTATTCTTTATGATGGGGGAGTAGAGAAGCTTCTCTTTCCTCTTATAGTGGATTAGTTTTAGGATGTGTTTCATAAATAATTCTTAGAGATTCCTCCTGATAGAGACATTGAGTTCAAGATAGAGTTGCTACTGAGAGAAGAACCAGTTTTGATTCCACCATATAGAATGGCACCAGCAGAACTGCAGGAACTCAAAACTTGATTAGAGGAAATATAGAACAACGTCATTATTCATCTGAGTATGTCACCTTGGGGATATCTATTTTTTTACAATAATGTTGATGGATCCTTGTGTTTCTTTTATTGATTACCAGAGGATGAACCATATGAAATTTAATAATTGATAACCTCTTCCTCGAATCGATGATTTTTTGACCAATTGAGGGGTGAATTGGTGTTCTCTAAAATTTATTTGAGGTTAGGATATCATCATATAAGGGTGATACCATCTGATATACTACATAATTCAAACAATAGTAGGTATGGGTTATATGAGTTTGTTGTGATGTCATTAGGGTTGACCAACATACCAACCGTGTTTATGGACCCAATGAATTGTATCTTTCACCCGTACCTAGATCAGTTTGTAGTTGTCTTTGAATACAAAATATTGGTTCCCTACAAGACTCATGAAGATCATGAAAAACATCTTAAAATCATTCTAGATACACTAATAGAGTATATTCTATATGATAAGTTGTCTAAATATCATTTATGTGTTAACATGTTATATTTATTGGGTCAAATCATCACTAAGGATGGTGTGTTAGTGGACTCATAGAAAGTTCAGGCCATTTTATCTTGGGAATATCACAATAACATTTTTTATATCTGAATTTTTCTAGTTTTAGTATACTATTTATGAAGATTCATCAAAGACTTCTCCCATTTGGAAGTTCCAATTTTGTGTTTAACCAATAAGGGAATCAAGTTTGAATGGTATGAGGCATGTTAGAATACCTTTCAAGATTTGAAGAAGTGGATAACTACTACAATAATTTTGATCCTACCCAATATGGTTAAGGAGTATACCTTGTTTTGTGATGAATTTGATGTTGGGATTAGGGAAGTTTTAATGCATAATGATCGGTTTGTGGTGTATAGGTATCCGTAGTTGAGGCCTTATGAATGGAACTACCCTACACATGATCTTAAGTTGGTTGCAGTGGTTTCTACTTTAAATTGGTGGTGGAATTTCTTATTGGGAGAATGATTTACTATGTATACCAATCATAAAAGCATTAAATATATCTTCTCCCAACATGATTTGAATCTTCATCCATGAATATGGATTGAGTACATGCATTCCTTTGATTTTGAACTAGTATACACACCGATAAAGGGAAATAGTGTTGTAGATTCTTTGAGCCAGAATACTCAAAACCAAGAATTTCAAGAATCCAGTTATAAGTGTAGGATGATGGAATTGTTTACTGAGATTCATCTAGAAGTTTGGGATAGTTAAGGGTATATGACCCTTGCATCCTTGGCAGTTGAGTCCAACCTACTGATCCAGATCAAGGAGAAGCAGTATGAGGATCCAGAATGATTGGATTTGAGGGAAAGTCTTGAAGGTGGGGATTCACCTTCTGATTGGACCATTGGTGGTGATGAGATCATTTATGTGCATGGTCATTTTTTCATTTATATTTGTATGTGGGAAGAGTTGATGTGAAATTGTCATGCATGAAAGTGCGAAGAGCATCCTGGTTTAACTAAAATGTATCATGATCTTCATAGATAGTATTGGTGTCCATGGATGAAGAAAGAGGTTGTAAGTTTCATGAAATTATGTTATACCTATCAATAGGTAAAATTTTATCATCAGTTATTGGGTCGTTTGTTACGGCCTTTTCCCATTTCGAAATGGAAATGGGATGACATGATGATGGATTTTCTCGTGGGTCTTCCAAGGATACCTCTAAATAATGGTAAAATCTGGGTAATTTTGGATCATTTGACCAAGGTGGAACATTTCCTATTGATTCATGAGACCTTCACCATTGACCAGTTGGGTGAGTTGTATGTTCAAGAGATAGTATGATTGCATGGGGTGTTGTATAATATAGTTTCAGATCCTGATCATCATTTTACTTCATACTTCTGAAAGGGGTTACAAAATGTTCTTGGTACCCATGTGTTTTTGAGTATGTCCTTTCACCCACAAATGGATGTAAAATTAGAACATACCATTAAGGTGCTAAAGGATATGTTGATGTCTTATGACCTCAATTTTGGTGGATCTTTGGAGAATCACTTGGCGCTTGTTGAGTTTAGTTATAACAACAGTTATCAGGTGACAATCTAGATGGAATCATTTGAGTCACTCTACAATATGTTGTGTAGATCACCATTGTGTTGGATGGAGGTAGGGGAAATATATTTATTGGGATTTAGTATCATGCATAAGACATAAAAACAAGTTTATTTGATTTGGAAGTGAATGGATGTGGCTCAATGTAAGAAGAAGTTATAGGAAGATTATTTTTGTAGACTTATTGAGTTTATGGAGGGTGGTCGTGTGTTTCTTTAGGTGTCTCCAATGTTGGGTCACCGTTGAATTTTTAAATAGGGTGAGTTGGTGCCAAAGTACATGGGGTTGTTTGATATTGTAGAGAGGAACAAAATGGTGTCATACTGATTAGATCTTCCATAGTGGTATAGTGGAATGCACAATGTTTTTCATGTGTCACAGCTTCTATAGTATCACCCCGAACCATCATATGTGATTGATGTTAATGATATTGAGCTTGAGGAAGATGCGTCCTTTGAGGAGCATCCGGTTTATATTATGGATTATAGTGAGAATGTATTCTAGGGAAAGATTGTGCCTTTAGTTCAAGTTTTATGGAATCATGGTAATGTTAAAGAAGAAACTTTGATGAGGGAGATTGATATACAAGGTATGTGGACTAATATTTTTACCTTATAAGATTAGTGATTCTTGGGAGTGTGGCTTAGGATGAGATGTTATAAGGTGGGAAGGTTTTTAGATTCAAAACTTCTATGAGGTATATTCTTGTCTAAAATTCCAGTTTAAATACCTTTAATATGGTTAATTAAATGTTTCAGGAGTCTATGTGGAGGCTTGGGGTGTTCTAGGGGTTTGGGATATGAAAAAAAGGAGAATGGGTTCATCTAGTGCATGTTTCATGGTTGGCACACAGTTAGTAGTAACCATGCACCCTAACCATTCATTTCTAGATGAGGGGTGCATGGTTTGAAGAAAACCATGCAAGGGGGAAGGAAAAAAACATGTGGTCTTGGATAGAGCCATCCCACATGGTCATCACATGGTTTTTCAAACCATATGGAATCCTCAGGTAACCGTGCAACCAGGCCCCCTCTTGGATAGAGAGTTTTGCACAGTTGGCACATGGTATGGCCAACTATGCACCCCATAAAAGTGGAATTTCACCCTTTTCCCCTCTTCCCTTAAGTGTTCTAACTCTATATTTTCCTCCATTATTCCTCTTGCATCCCTAATAATGAACCAAAATGTCCAAATCTTCCCAAGTATTGATCTCCCTCATTTCTTAGTCATTTAGATCACCACTGGTTGCAAATATAAGATCCGGGTGATTCTAACACCCCTCTAACTTCTCTTTTTCCGATTATGTATTTTTTGGCCATTATTATTCTTATGAATCCCTAAAACTCTCTTTTTATAGTGGATATTAGGTTAGGGCTTTGAAGGGGGTTTGAATCTGAATCAAAGGATAGGGTTAAGAGAGTGTATGTCTTCATATTTGAGCTAAGTGGTGTACAGGTTATATCCCATAATGTTGATGTTCAATTTATGTTTATGTGGATGTGATTTGGTGTTGTTGTGTTGAACATTTGTTTTTACTTGGTAGAAATGATAAATTGAATGAGTAAAGGATAAATTAAACCACTCATGATCCTTGTGGGATTCATTGAGGTTAATTTGACCAGGTTAAGGGCCACCCATGGGGTGTACAACTTCATTAACATGGAAATTTAAATGTTAAGGGTAGAATTGAACTATTATGACAGAGATCCCATAATTAATATTTTGAATTGGTATCTTGGGTTATGAAATGAAACTAATTTCAAATGTGTTAGTTGCTAACTTAGCATAAGGGGTTTTTTGTATGATGATTAATGGTTTAAATGATTCATGGAGCATAAATGATAAACCTTGTTGATTGGATAAAGAATGTAAAGGATTAATGGGTTAAATGGGTTAAGGTATGTTAATGAGAAATTGTAATGGGATAAGTCATAATGATAGATTTTGTGTTTAATGAACTTGTGTTGTAGATGATGGATGTATTGAATATTTATGGTTTATGTTGGAAGAGTATTATAGTAAAAGAGTCATACGCACAAGGATTCTTTGTTTGTGGGGTATTGATTTGAGGTTCTACACCCAAGGGTCAGGTTGGACTGAGGCTCTAAACCCAACCCCTAGAATGCGTAGGTTAGGACTGAAGCTCTATACCCCTAACAGTTGCATTGGATGAGACTACCTGGAACGAGTCTCTAAGGTATGTGTGATGTAATTGTTTGTGAAATGTATTCACTAGTGATATAGGGAACTTAACTTATCCCCTTATGCATAGTAGTTGGATGGTATAAGTAGCAATGTAATTGATGAAAATGCATAACCCATGAAACAATAAATTAAAATGGTTTAAGTGATTATTGTTAACTAATGGAACTTGGTTTATTTCTTGTTTACCTTATTATTCATTTAGAACATAAATACAATATTTTTTTAGACTGGAAATTTTTTAGACACCATCGGTGGTGGCCTAATGAGTTGTACGCACACCCTTATCGGGCTTTCGTTGGGTACCTGAGTAGATTTCATGGTTACATGTCTGGACAAGGGGAAATGCCTTATGTAATAGGGTTTAGTTTGGCTTGGGATGTGCATGGATAAGGGATCTAGAGTAAGATTCAGGGCCCATTTTGGGGATTCTTCTATTTATTTTGGTTTTTATTTACATTTGGCATTGTTTTACATTACATAACATATTTACTGTTTTCTTGTGGGTGTGTACCTAGTTTTTAGAAGTGTTTGAGAATTAATTTTTATCATTTATTTTTTATTTTTTATTATATTTTCTGCCTTATATTTTGTATCTTACTCTGATAAAGATGGTATAGTCTCCCCATGGTATTTATTATACTCTCTCTTCTAATTTTAAGCCTCTAGCATACGGGTGGGCACACTTGAGTTCATATGGTGACCTGGCTCGAGCCACCGGTTTAGTGGCATCTAAGATGGGGATGTTACAGATCACATAGACCATCATATGACCAATTTAGGCCATATAGGACATCATTTCTAATATTCTAACACAGTCTTTTAATTATTTTACATGGAGCATCAAAAAATGCTCCTCCACTAGGGTCACTAGGCCACAATTGCCCACTAACAATCATGCCACTATTTATAGAACAAGAACAAAACAAATAAAAAGTAAAACACAAGAAAATAGTTCATATCATATATAGTCACACATAAAAAATCATGGGTTAGAAAAATATATCCAAAACTAGTACACATTTGATCAAACTTAACATGGATAATGTAACACCTTGAGATTTTATAATATATATCTCTTTAAATAAAATTAATTTATTTGATAGTTTTCTTTATATGCAAGAGAAATTTTAAAAGAACCAAAAAAACTATTGAAATATTATTATTTGATAATTATATTTTTTCATCATTTCATTATTATCTTAGGTTGAATTTTAAATATTTTTCTAAAAATATTTATTTTTCACTGAATAATGAAAAATAGATTTTTTTGTAAAACTGCCATTTATTTTCTTTAAATAAATTAATTTAAAGGAATAATTGTATTTATTATTTGTTATTAAAGTGATATAAAATCCATTTCATTTACATTAGAATCATAATTTTATATTATTTTGATATAAGTTGGTTTTTAGGCTCAAAAACGCAATTTTTTGGGAAATTGATTTTTGTCGCATTTTCAAGTTTATTGTTAAATTAATTTTTTCAACTTATAGGAATTTAATATGATAAAATGTATTCTATATTTGAAATAAATAGGTTCAAATTTCATAAATATTCCCCTTTTATTTTTTTAGCATTATTAATAGTAACTATGGTAAAATTTATCATCTCGGTGAAGGATAAATTGGGTAATTAAGATTAAAATTAATTTAATATGGAATTAAAATTTTATAAAACACTTTTATTTATTTTATTAGACCATATTAATTCTACCATATCGGTCATAACTTCTATTATATGGAATTTTGATTATATTTCCCTTTTATAATGACATATATATTATTTTAAGTAAATAAAATTTGGAAATGTCACTCTCTTGACTTTAATATCTCTAAAATTTTTACATAATGATAAAAAATTGACAATTTAAGTTATAAATTTTTATTTTAAATATGAATTTTTTTATCATGTTAATTTATTTTTACTTTTTAGTGATGATATAATTACTTTCAATTCTTACACAAAGCTGACACAATGCTTCTGTAAGTAGTAGAAAAATCATGTAAATGATTTTAAAAAAACGCTAAAAGTAATATTTTTTGGGTTATTAATAGTTCCCCCATGAATTTTATAGATATATATATTATATTATTTTTTTCTAATTTTTATATTTGAATTAAATTTTTTATTGATGTCTTTAAAGTCAAATTAAATTAAAAGTGAAAAAAATGTCATTAATGTTATTTTATGAAAGTGATATTTTATTAAATTATTTAAAAATAATGAAAATATTTAACTAGTATAAGATGGATAATATATGGTATATAATTTCATCACTTTTCCATTTGTGATCCAATTTTTAAATTATAAATAAACTTATAACTCTTTAGTATTGATATTTTTTTACCATAGTTAAGATTAAAAAATGATTAATGAAGTGGTTAATCAAAAAAATAAAAATTAAAATGATTTCTAAACATGTATAAATTGTATTGGATGATTATAATATGACCATATTCTTCTTATATTTTAATTCATGTCAATTTATAACAACTTTTTCATGAATATGACTTTATTATATTTTAATATTTTGAAAAATCACAAGAGTGCCCCTCCCCTCACTTATAAAAGGACACTCCTTTTATCTTTTCTTTACACCAATTTTTTCTATATATATCCTCTAAAAACTACTCAATTATCTTCTCAACTTACCTATTCATTAATTATAAGTTATTTTCTTCTTAAAATACCATTCAAAGGGTCCTTAAAAATGAATCTAAAGGAAGTATATCAAAAAAGAGGTAATCTCCTTTACTGACTCTCTTAAATTTATTTCTTCTTATACTTCCTATAAATATGTTTTCCCATAAAAAATAATAACTATAGTACGATAAATATAATAATACTATATTATGATTATTCAATAACAATTTTCTATCTCTCTTCTATCCTACTAAAAGCGGAAACATCACTTGTGTGTATTTAGTGTTTACTATCTCCACATATGGGCGTAATTTTTTTTCAATGACACTTTTTTGGATGGTTATAAATATGATATTTATTACATAATTATAATTTTTAATTATAATATCATATCTACCTTATTACCTTTAAATCTATTGCAAAATGATAACTTTGCTCATGCATATGTGCGGACCCTCCAAGAAGTGATGTGATTTGTTTTTCAATTCCAATTTACATGGATTGTAATAAGGGTATATTAAATTAATATATATATAATTTTATATAATAATTATTCTTAAAATTTGAATTATTATTTAACTTTATTTATTTTCATCTGCTAAAAATTTAAAACAACATTTGTGTGAATTTACGGCTTACTGTCTCCATGAACACTGTAATTCATTTTTTTATCTCTACATTTTATGAATGAATATATATATATATATATATATATATATATCTGTGTGTGTGTGTAATTAATTAATATATATAATATTTATATCGTTATTAAAATTCTTTATTTGATGGAACTATAATCAAAGTACACGGATCGGAACTACCAAACTGAAATTCTCATGAAAAATAAAGCGGCTAACACCCAAAACAATGATAGTAATAAAAGATTGTTAACAAATAAGTGATAAGATATTACAAATGAATCATATATGATATTATATATATTTATATGGTTAATTTATGTAATTATAATTAGTATAAATTTATTAAATAGGTTTTTAAAAGTACTTACGAGGCTATTTGAACTTGAGGTAAGGGATTTCATCTCAATTTCCACTCTATTTTAACAGATTTTGTAATATGAACCTTTTTGTGGTGTATATACTTCCAATTTGACTTATTTAACATGAATATATATTTATTCATGATTATTTAAGTTTTATTTCAAGTTTATTCTTTAAAGGTTTTACAATTTGAAATTTACCAAAGAGGTAAGAATTTATTTTACAATCTCATTTTTCGGGATTGATCTTATTTTTATTAAAGGAATCATATAATATATCCTCTATGAACTCCATCTATTTTTTAACATCTAGATATATAATTAGATTCTATTTTTTTCAAAATTTTACTCTATTTTGAACATGAATCAATTAAATAAATATTTAAAAGAAAATCTGATCTTATTTCTCTTTTTGATAGGGTATATTTTTCATCCATTCCATATTTTTCAAAAAAAATTACAAAAGTCCTTTTTGTTAAATAAAATGATTTATTATTGAAATTTTATGTTTTCCTTGAATTTTTAAAAGGTTTAAAAGTATTCTTTATAATTTTTTTAAAAGGTTCATTTTCCACATTCTTTTATAAAAATTCAAAAGGAATGTTTCTATTTAATGCATACGGTGTTAACAAATTTTCCCACTGCCATAACTCTTTTATTGTATTTAGATTATTATAAATGTTTTCAATGGTTTTACAAAGAAAAATATTTAATTTAATATTTTAGTTTTTTAATGAAAATGAGTAAATATATAGAAACATTCTATCAATTATGGTTTTCTATATGTATAGATTAACCATAAAAGTGGATCATAAGTGTTTATTTTTATGTCTAATTACTCATGTATGTTTAAGTGAATAATCTATAAATAATTAACAAAAACTCTAAATCATTTAAAATCCTATAAAATTTCAAATTTTAATGTTTATACCTTCAGGTTGTGTGTTCTTATTATTATGGGACTTTATAAGTATTTTAATGTGATTTTTACTATTTTAAAGAATGAATGATTATTTTAACTAAATTAAAACGTTGATCGATATTACTGAAAATAAATTTTTTATTTTTTTTGTTTTCATTATTTTTTTCATTTTTTATGTAGTCATTCTATTATTATAGTTTTCATGATTTATTTTTCTATATAATGTTTAAATTAGATGGATATTGTTATTTTTTATATAATTAGTCATTAAACCTATTAGGTTTGTTATTTTTAATGCTTTTATTGTTATTGTTTTTATTTTTTATATTACTATTATTATTATTATTAAGTTAATTCAACATGATTTTTAAGGGAGAAGTGGTGTTAAATTTGGGTAAAGGGTTTCCCCCTTATGGTGTGTATTATGCATATGCTAGGGGAGAAGCAGGGAGGAGTGCTTATTATTCTCTTTCTCTTTTAATTCTCCATATAGTCATAATAGGTGTTGCAAGAAAAGGAGGAGATCAGATTCTCTTTATTATTATTCATTCTACCTATTTTTTATAAAAATTAATTTTTTAATATAGATTTCTATATTTCAGGATTTCATTTTTTGGGGTTTAAATAAGTATCAATGAAACCCTATAGACTTTTTCTATAAAAGGATAGACGATAAATTTTCTAACCTCATATACCTTATTTCAATAACATTCCATGATGTCTTGAAAAGGTTTTCACCTATTTAATGGGTTGAAAAAATTATAAAAATATATTGTTTTGGTTTATTAGATGTCAATAACTAATTCTATAGAAACAATTCTTGGAATTTACCTATATTACCATTCCTTGAGGTTTTTTTCTAATCATCTTCCAATATTTGATTTATATATTTGATTCTTGAGTTTTCAAACTTTATTTTAATTTCATTTTTTCTCCTTGAACACTCTGAATTTAAGCTTTACATAACATTATCTATTTATTAGATTATAATTATATCATTTTGACATTTCATATATATAATATGTAAAAAATCAATATTGGGGGAAATATATGGCTTGATATATCAATATAATGACAATTTATATGTTAATTAAATATATTTTAATGTTAAAACTATATCTATATTTTTCCTTGTGTTTATAAATATTTTTATGTGTTATTATAAAATTTATTAACATAAATAATTTTTTATTAGGTTAGAATAAATTTTCCTTTTAGTTTAAAACATTCTCAAGATTATTTTATGATATATTGAACTAAATTAGTGTGAGTTTGTAATGTAAATGTGATGAATGATGATGAAAAATGGACTATTTTGGATTTTATTTTAATGGATTGAATAAATTAGGCTTATTTTGGGGTCTTAAATGGGTTATTATTTTATATAAAATCTCATGGGAACACATATGAATTTTTTTGGGGATATCTAGGGATGAGTAGTAAACAAGTAATTTATATATTCTAATAAAATATGCACCCAATCATACACAAATATATCAAGTTAGGACTGTTTGTATTATCAATTTAATACTAGTGGGATGTTTTTAGTAAAAAACTCACAGTTAACCCCAAGATCTCTCTGGATTATCCGATGATTTCCTGGTATTATTTTTGTGATATTAAATGTGTGGGAATGTGTAAGCCTTTAAAAAACATATTATATAATATTTGTAATATTTTTTAAAATGATACTAATAAAAATATTTATTTTCAATAAAAACCTAATATATAAATTTATGTTTTTCATTATTTTATTTTCAAACAAGCATATTGCTTTATCTTATTCATGATATTTTTGTAAAATCCATTTGGGGAACACCTACTTGGTATGTTTATATACCCCTGCTGTATGTTTATTTTGGTGGACATATAATTGTGTTTTCAAATTTTTTTATTAACATATGTATTATTAAGGAAACTTTTCTTGTCAACTTTTAGAGGGATACATTGTCATTTAGAGCTTGAAGATGATGTTAGTAGAATTATGCTCATAATTTCTATTATATAAGCATTATTTTAATTTTATTTTGTTTACTATTATACCACATTTAGTTTCTAATAATGTGTTTTATTTTTATCTATATAATTTTATACATGTTGTATGTATGAATTTATTCATCCATATTTTCACTCAAACCTAGTTGGTTTCATATACAATTATTATAATTTAAAGTGGGTAATTACATCCAAAAGAAATATCTAAGGTGTATGTGGGGAAACTGTTATCCCAAATTGTTTTCCTTTATTCCTTGTATCATGTTGAAAGTGACTTTTAATTGAGGAAAATTCACATTAGCTTATTAGAAATCCATCTCTGGTTTTGGGTAATTTAGGTTTTTTATTACATGATTTCATTCAATACACTTTTTAAATAAGAAAACCTAATAAAGGAGATAGAAAAGTATAATTAAGGTTATCTAAAATAATGATGATCTAAAGGATTTAAATGAGAAAGATACGTATAAATATCTAAAATAAATCCAAAATTACTAAATATTCTAACCTATAAAATAGTCTAACTATAAGAGGACAAGTATTTAGAAAAAAAAATTACCTTATCTCTATGTAAATATCATATATCCTTGTTGTAAGTGGTGAAAATCTCTATAAAGGCCTAGAATTTCCCTGTAATTTTTTTTAATTAAATGGAAATTTTACGAGTCTGCAAAAATTAACATCACATGATTCTGATGCTCGGAGTGCTCGGAATGAATTTCTAAACTTTTGTTCAGGTACATTCATTGAACGTGTAGGTGGGTTTTTCTAACTTTTGAACTGGTGCTCAAAATTTAAATCTGAGGGAACTGTTGAACCCGTAGCGCCGGTATTCTCTTAAAGAGACTTTCACCTCGATGGCAGTTGGTTGAGGGTGAAAGATAATATCTAGTTTTTTCGTAGAAATAATAAAATAAAATAAACACACATTTTATTTTATTTTGTTTGTTAAAACTTCCAAGTGGAAGTTGAGGTGTGGGGACCCCCAGACCTTAACCTCCCATGAGAGGTTATGGTGGTGGGGACCACCCGAACCTAACCTCCCATGGGAGGTTATGGTGGTGGGGACCGCCCGAGGCCTAAACCTCTCAACCCCTGCAATAAATGAGGGAGAGCCTCTTCAAATCCTCCTACATTAATTGTGCCAACCCTTCTTAATTAATCTTTCCAATCCTTTCCTTTAATTAATTGAGCCAACACATCAATTAATTAATTAAACTATTTGAATTTATACCAACAAACATAATAGAAATCATAATCTATTATTTTGGGCTACGAATTCTTTTGGGTGGAATTGGGGAGAGGAGGAACTTGGGAGAAAGCCCTCCAATAAAGAATACTTCGCCAATGAAGAATGCTCCCCCAACGAATAATGCCGACCTCCTTTGACCTTCTTCCTCGGGACTTCTTCCGACATTGGACATCCTCATCTACGGTGAATCGATGACCATACTACCTTCTTGAGCCAACGACATCAAGTGAACAAGGTAGGGGTTTAATTGTGTTTGATTATTTGTGGGAAGTTGTAGGGTGGTTGATTGATATTCTTCTCTCTTCCATTCTTCATAATTCTTTAAAATTCAAGAGGGAATTGAACCGCTTACTACCACTCTAAACGCAAAGGGTGCGGGCCAAAAGAACATGGACCGACCCCTCCGTCCTTCTTCATTGATGTGTACTTCGAAATGGAAGAAGGTGATGAAGGCGACGAAGGTGACGAAGATGAAGCAGGTGATGAAGGAAACGACGTTGCCACCCATGACCTCCACGACCCGCATCGCCCCCGCAGCATTCCAGTCTCCTGACCGAATTGGCAATGCGCCCTGGCTCCGCGCCCCGGTTGAGCCACCAGCGACGCTCCGGAATCCCGGCCGAACCGGTCATGCACCTTGGCTCTGCGCCCCGGAAGAGCCGCCCCACGGTGCTCCAGCCTCCCGGCCGAACTGGCCCCACGCCCCGCGGCACCCTGGCCTCTAGGCCAAACCGGTCTCGCGTCCTAGCTGAACCGCCCTCACTACGGCCCTCCAAGCCGCCCCAGCTCGCACCGCCCGTGGCCCTCTGAGCCGCCCCAACTCGCGCCGCCCACTGGCCCTCCGAGCCACCCCGGTTGAGCCGCCCCGCAGCCTCGCAACTTCGCGGCCACCCGCAGCCCTCCGCGGCCCATCACGGCCTGTCGGGCCGGACCCAACGGGCCAAACCGACCCAACGGGCTGGGCCGCACTGCAGGTCAGGCCAGACCCAATGGGTTAGTCCAGGTCGACCCAATCTGGGTCGACCCAGGCCGGGTCGGTCCGACCAGGTCGGACCAGACCCGGGACCACTATAACCCCTTTTTACCTTCTCTTGGCCATAACGTTGGCATCGGTCATCCGTTTGACGAACCATCAACGGTGTTAAAAATCTTGGAGAGAGATGGTCTCTTTGAGTATATTCCACTATGTTTTGGATTGAGATAGGGAATGGTCTGGTTGGATCAACCATGAATCCAACCGATCCCCAGGACTAAAAGGCTAATAATTCACAGACAGGGTGTCCGATTGATGCACCGTCTATTACGATGAGATCCCTATGACGTGGTGGACCTTTGAGATACTTCTTCGTGGGACTTTCTGGCAGATGGAGTATCAACTAGAAGCTTGTAGAGCGTATCCTCCTAGAGATGAGTGAGCATTGTGCAGGAACCTAGTAGTTGGATGAGACCTAACGACTACTGACCATTTCGACTCGAAGTGACTTGACTGGACCAGTGGGGAGCGCTTTGGTGACAAAGAAGACCCACAGTGTAGAGCGCCTTGGTGACGCAGCAGACCCACAGTACTCGACAAGAGGAGTACCTCAGCAGGCCATGAGGGGGAGCACCTCTGTGTGATGCGGTAGACCCACGGTGGGGAGCACCTCTATGAAAAGTGGCAGACCCATGATACTCAATAGGAGGAGTACCTCAGCATTCCAAGGTTAGTGGGAAGTGCCTCTGTGTGATGCGCCAGGCCCACTGTACTCGATAAAGGCTGAGTTTTCCAGCAGCTTAGGGTTCAGAATGTTACTTGTTACTACTACCCTAGAATAAATCCCGGTATGAGTTTAGTCAATTCCTCTGTGTTTTCCGCATGATTGAGATGGATTACTTGATAACTTAGGTGTATGTATGGGCATATACCTAAGTAAAGTTATCTATGTATTTTATGATTTTTGTTTATCCTTGATGGATTTTGTGAGACCTAGAGGGTCCCAGGGTCCCTACTGAGTATCGTTATACTCACCCCTACTTGGTCTATGACCGCACTTCATTGTGTTTGGTGCAGACGACGGACAACGCTGACTGAGGACGATAGTACCAGGTCTGGACGGTACCCGGATGTGGACCATACGACCTGAAAGTACACGGAGGAGACGGACAGACAAGGAGTTCTGAGGAGGCGATCTGTACCTACCCTTTAGGTAGGAACCTAGAGGGATGACCCAGCAGTTGACTTTCCTTTTTCTTCAGTTGTATTGTATCACAGTTGTACTTGTACTTTCCAGTTAGGCTTGTATTCTGTCCCCTTTTACTTTCATCACTCTTTTTTCATACAGTTTACTTGGTGTTTCGTATCCATCTGTGTGCTTGCTTGTGTGTGTGTTTACAGGTTCTAAGGCAATTCCTTCCCAGTTTTAGGGAATATGCCTTTGGTGCTAGTCTCCAACCCCTGGCCTATGGAAGGCGGGCTTGGGGTAGTCACGGCACGGGCCCTGGGGGACGGGTCGTGACAAGCTCTAATGATATAAGTGATAGACTAGGGAGACATGGAATAATGAGAGAGGTTCTTGACCCCCACATATTTTTCTAATTAAAAAATAAGGATAACCATCCCATACACCATAAAAATAGATATTCTATAGTGTATATCATTTTCCTTATAAAGTAGTAGAGACCAAATAACAAAATGCACTATGAAACTAGTCATTATATAATAGAAATGATCCTGAAAACACCTCCACCTTCCATAAATATATTTACATAATATCAACCTAAAATTAATTCCATCTCTAGTTAGTAGGTGACACCTATTAATTATCCATATTTGTAACTTGGATCTCATCAATATTAATATTTTTTATTTATAGGGATATTTACCAATAATATGGTTATATGACAACACCCATAAATATTTATCTTCTTTATAAGGTATGTATCATATGCACTATTAGACCCTTTACCATATCTTTTTACTATTTCCACAAGATATTTCAATTATATATTCAACTATCATGGATTTCTTACCATTAAAATACTCCCCATTCATTGGTGTATCTTGTATTATGCCATTAGTCTTGATTTTGGTCTCATTCATAGAAATAATCAGTACTAAACACTTTTTGTAAAACTTATATACCTTGAGGAATCTCATGATATACCATCAGTGTGGATAAAATTCCAGCAAGTTTACTTGGGATACTATAATTTCTAAAATATCTTGTTTGAATCTTGTACCTATCTTCTACTTGAATTTGTGTTAATCTCTATATGACATCCCAATTTTGGGAATTATTGTAAGTAATTTTATTTTAACATTTATATAATATTTTGAAATTTTGTAAATGTATGCATGTTAAATAATTAAGATGAATAGTTTTTATATTATGTTACATGAACATGAGGACCTTTAATTTTAGATAATTTTCATTTCACAATTAAAGTGAATTATCAATTAATTATTCACACAAACTTTTCAATATTTGAACACATGTGTGGATTTATTTATTTGAATCAAAATTATAACATTCCTTCCCCATTCAACCCACTCGCATGGTAGCATCACTTATGGTAATATTTTTTAAATTTAAGACATATACACATTCATTCCATTTCACATATCTCTTGAATGATCATGATCTAGATCCAAGGTAATATAATATAAATATAGTCATCTAGTTCACCTTCTAATGTCACTGTAATTCAAACCATATATTTTGGTAAACTGCCTAAATTTATTAGGATGTTTTTTAGTTCTAAAATTTGTTTCCATTATAACTAAATTTAAATGAAGTGTGCATGAACATTTATCATTCACTTTGAAAGATAGAATACTCCCTTTTGTTGATTGATGTAGGTGGACCCACATTTATGTTTGGGGTAAAGAAACTTGAAGACTCATTGTGTTAATGGAAGTTTATATTAGTTTCTAGATTGTTAATATTCTTTAAAATTCATTGGGTTTTATAAGGTTTACTATTTATTTCTCGAGATAATATTTATCCTCATATAGATAGGTGTGTTAATTATCAATATTTAAAAGATTATTTTCAAACTACATTTTACTCATTCAAAAATTTTAAGATTTATTATTTTATTTATTATATTATGTATTTTGATCCAACAAGTATTAATTGGAAGCACTCTATATGATTTTAATATACTCAAGTGGGCTGGTTTATTTTTTATTAAATTTTTATAGAGTAATAAGGGAGTAAACATGGGTTTCATTTCATGTAACCAATTTAAGGTGTTTTTTATTCCAGGTGGATAAGTTTATTTTTATTTATTTTTTATCAAGTAATGGGATGAGGTAGGTATGTAGGTAATTCAATTTTAATATTTATATATATAATAACCCATAGCTCATAAAAAACAATACAATATTTTTATATAAAAACCATATAATAGTGTTCACCCAAAATCTAAGGGGTCTATCGTCTTCTTGAGATGAGATACATAATATATAATATTTAAAACAATAATTACAAAAATATTTATTTTTCCCATTTATAATAGCCTATTAAATTCAATTATACTCCTATTACTACATGTCAAACCCTAGGGACATATATAAAGGAATGGGTGAGCTAAATTCCTAGTATAGGGAATAGTATGAAAGAGGATAAATGGCATAATCATGGTGATATATCATATAAAACATTGATTATGAAAAAGGAATAACAATATGGATGATTAAAAGTAACATTGAATTAGAATCATAGGAACATGGTATCCATAGAAATGTTTTAATTAAAATAATTAATTACAAGTATAAAATATTTAATCATAATCATAAGTCAAGGTTTAGGGTCAATACATCATAATATAATGGTCTAGGAACCTTCTTCTTACACTATAAATTGTATATCATAATACGTGTGAAGTTATCAATCAATAGGTGGGTTGTTTGAACCTAAACACACTCATTAATCATAATATTTCAAGCATGTGTGTGTTTCATATAAAAAACAGATATCCATTATAAATGAAAAACCACATGAAAAGATAATGGGTTATATAATAATGTCACAAAAAAACCAAGTAGGTATCATGTAGGTATCATATGGGTTACTAAGAGGATAAGGGGTTAAGGAATTTTAGATATTTTTAGAGGAATAAAAATGAATATATCATGAATTTTGGGATCAATGTGAAGGAAATGATAGAAAAATAATTAAAGTAAAATTTTTTAAACCAGTTTATTATAAAAGTTATAAGGGATGTTGATAACATATTCCAATTAAATCATATAACTACCCAAAAAATAATAATATCTAGTAAAATAGTGTAATGTAAAGTAATAATAAAATATAGTAGACATTATAGAAAATATACAAAGATAAAAAGTAGATATAAGTTAGTTTACCTTTCATGCATTATATGGTTTGATGTGAATATAACTATTGAGAATGAAGTAGAAATATGTGTATATCCTATAATAAAGAAGGGGAAATTATATAAAATGATTTTATAATGGATTTATTGATTTGCATATATTTTTTATAAGTTTATTTTATTTTTTTGATTTTTATTGAGTTTATTTTTTTATGAAAATTTATATAAATACAATGGAAAATAAAAATTGTTATATTCTATAAATACAATCATCATTTAGATAATTTAATATCAAAATTATCAATCCTTGCAATTTTTTCATGCAATTTTAGAGTGTTTAATTTTATTTATATTTAAATTATAGATACGACCTTTGTGGTGCAAGATTATGAAAGATATATTTCATAGTGAATTGTGAATTTAATTTACAATGGATTGTGAAATCAATTCATGGTGGATCATAAATTCATTCACGATCAACAATATAATCCCTCATCTTGTACCATGATCAAATATACCATCATTTATTCATAGTAGACTATGAAAACCTTCACTTTAGACCATGATAAATACAAAATATAATGGACCAAATCTCACACACATAATATTAAATCATTCCTAATATAAATATCCATAAATATCACATAAAAATTTAGAAGTCCAATGTCGTTGAAAAATTTTCTACATCATTAAAAATTTATAAATATATACATTATTTGTTTAGTTCCATCTTTATAACTTTCACCTTGAGTTCACAATACTCTTAACAATGCATGGGATAACCCGGGGGCATACATTAAATAAGGGATCAAACATAAAGCTGAGTAAGGGTGTAAAAAAGGATAAATATGATGTTAGATATCATGAGATTCAAAAATCATATGATGAAAATAATAAGTTATGGTTTATAAATCATCATATAGAAATATGACATAAGATTCCAAATAAAATATGATTATAGTAAACATGAGAATCACAATTTTTTACACAAATATAAGGCATTTCATCATAAACATAAGTCAAGGATTGATAGAAGGAAATCATAAAATTATGTAAAAATATAACTACATCATGAACATGAATAAGATTATGGAAAAAAGATAACTTTATCTTTCCCACACATAACATTGTGGAAAAATATAACTATATAATGCTCACACATATAGATCTCATGAGATATAAAGAATTACCCAATAAATTGGCGGTATATATAATTATTCACCCACCCATCATCATAATATTTCATGAATGTTCATTCCATATAGAAAACAACATTTATAAATCATAATCATGAAAAAACACATGAGGAAGAAATGGGTAACATATAAAATCTATAAATCTTAATTCTTCAAGGTATCTTGTAAAACCCCATGTCAATAAGGGATTAAGGAATATTTTTCATTAATTATATAGTAAATAAGTATAATTCATCAAAATTGATTTCAAAATGATGGAAAATTTATAATAATAGATGTATAAGAAGTAATGAAATTAAGAACTTTTACTAAAGTATTAAAAAAGGTAAAAAATTAAAAAGTATAAGATCATAGAAATTTTATAAAACCAAAAATAGTATATATATATATATATATATATGTGTTTTAAAAAAAGTAAGTTTTTTGAAATCATAGAACAAAAATAATCTTTATAAGAGCCAAACATTATAAGGGAGATGAAATTAAAATATTAATTTTATTGGATTTCAATTTTAATGAAAAAAAAGAGAAAGGGAACTAGGAATACATGCATATCCCTATAAAATGGAATAAAGGGATGTATAGTGGAAATAAAAGAAGTATAGAAGAATAATAAATAGTGTAATAGAGATAAATTGAGGTTTATAGATTATATAACCATAAGAATGAAAAATAGTGAAAAGGAACCCTTACCTCAAGTTCTGGATTACTTCATATGGATCTCTAACCTCCTAAATAATCATGTTACATTCATTAATTATATGATTCAGAAAAATTTTCATATTTTTTTCATCTCTTATGGTTCATTTTTATCAGGTTTTATTAATTTATTAACATAATATTTTCATGTTTTCCATTTCAATGTTTTGTGTTTATAGTTCCCAAATTGCATCAATATGGAAGTAATCAATGAGACCCAAATTATAATGGTTCAAATATATATATATATATATATATATATATATATATATATATATGTTAAGGTATAATTTAAATGTCATTACATAAGTAATTAATTTTAATATAATATTATATAGTTAATTTTTTTTAAATATTCTTTAGTAATCTCATTTTTTATGGTTAAAAAATACTTTGATTTTTTACATTTAATATCATTATTATCATGCATATTTTTCCATTATAGAATCATAAAAACGATATTATCTGATTATTATGTTATATTATATCCAGAAATTAATTTTTAAGAATATAAATGGAAGGAAAAATTATGAAAATAAAACATAATCATTGGAAAAGGTAACATAAAACTAATGTGAGTGAAACAATATGTTTTAAGATATTTTTTAAAGAACATTATATAGTAGATATTAAAAATTTATAAAAACAAAATGGTAAATTAAATATTATATTCCAAATTTACTTTTTATTGATTAATAATGTTATAGATGGTTAATAGAATAATTGAAATAGAATCATGTGCTTTGAAACCCTTAACTCTCACCTTGAGCAGACTGTTTTAGATTGAACATAAATCCTTGGGTAGAGAAATTTTTTGTCCCAACATGGGATTAAGGATGTGTTTAAGAGATTTTACATTGGTATTTTTTAATATCATCAGAAATGGAAATATTTTTGGGAGTGATAGGATGGGTATGATAGACAGGTGTTTATTTAGACTTTTGGGAGGGGTATTTTAGAATAAATTATTGATTATCAAATTATTTAGGACAAATATTTTGAATAGTTTTTAATCCTATGATTTTTTTTATAATAAAAATAAAAAAATGTTTCATTGACATTAAAATCCATCAAAAACTAAATGTAATCTTTGAAATATTTTTATAATCATAAATAATAAAAAATAGTTTTGTTATTGAAATAAAATAAAACTTAAGTTTTGAACATTGATTTAAAAGTTTCTAAATAAATTTTATTATTTTTAAATTTATTATTTATCTCATTAAATAAATTTTATTCTTCAAAAATGGTTTTATAAATTTTATATCATATTTATATCATGATGACATCATAAAACTTATAATATTCATGAAAACTATATTTTTTACTATTCAAAACAAACAAATTTTTCTAAAGAATCCTAAATATTAACCCTAATTTAATTTAAATGCTATAGTTTAAAAAATATATTTTTATCAAATTAAATTTATAAATATTATAATAATATCATATAATTCATGAAAATTAATTTTATCTTGAATAAATAAAATTTATTTTTATATAAGAAGATACTTTTATAATTATTGTCATTCCTAATTATTATTTGATTTATATATAATTATTATATATTTTTTATCCAAAATAATTTTTCAAAATTATATAATTAAGATTTCATATAAAATTACTATTTTACTCAATAAGGTAAAACATGCATTATTAAAATCAATACATATTTTTCATTTAAGTTTCATGATTTGAGAAATCATTTTATAGATTTATAATATTTATATATTGTTATTTACTCATTTAAAAAAGTTGATTTTTATAGACTTTTACTATTAACATTAGTCTAGTTATTGTTTCAATGGTTAGATATTATCCCAAATGGTCAAATACTATTCCAAAAGTCATATAATTACTATATTTCCAATAAATATCTATTATTTACATGATTATTCATGCACTCAATTTTCTATAACAATTATTTATATATAATTTAAAATATTCTAATTTTATTTTTGATAGTAATATTTATTTTTATTATATTGTTTATGTTTATGATAATTCTAGTTGACCATGACACTTGAATTTCAAGTTATTTTTTTACTAATTACTTTTATTTATTGTCCCATTATAATGTTTTTTATTTTACGAAGTATATATCTACTACATATTTAATGTTATATATTGATATAATAATATGATGTTTGATTTTATCATTTCATGTAAGTGATTTTTGTTATAAATTTTTCTAAGATATGGACAAAATATTTATGAAATGTAATTTTAATATTTAAAAATTTAGGGTTGTTACATTCTTCCTCCCTTCAAAATTTTTATCCTAAAAATTTAAACATAAACCCTAAGGTGTAAATATATGAGTTTTATTTTGTTTCATTAAATCATTGGTGTCCCATGTTGTTTCTTTGTACTTATAATTACACTACTGTACCTTGAGAATATGATTAGTCTGTTTCATCACACTTTATATCTACGATCCATTATTTAGACCAAGTTCCCTTCATAATAGAGGTTGTGTTCCAACTATAAAACCTATAGGTTAAATGAATATGAAAAATTTGGTATTTACTTCTCAATGAGTGATAAGTGGAACACATTATGAACTTAAGATAGGTTTTTTGGAAGAGAAAGTAGATAATTCATGATCCTTGTGTGATCAAGATTCTCAAAGGTTCTTATATATCTACGACTGAGCTTTACCTTATTCCAAAAACTCATAAATCTATTTGATAAAGATATTTCAAGGAATACTTAATCCCCAACCTCAAACTCTAGGTCTCATTGATGATTTTCATTATATATCTTCAATATAATCTGAGCTACTCTAATGTGTTACTAAATGTCTTAAACCTTTCCCACAATTTATTCAACTATTTATAGTACCAATAGATTCATTTATATAACTTTAAAAAAGTTTATTGGAGTTATATATTTCTCCTTATATAGGGATTCAAGTGAAAAAATATGAATTCTTAAATGAAAATTTATAGTTTAATGATAATTTGACCCGAAAAAAGATATTAATCCCATTATATTTTAAATTCCATTGAGAAAGATCGCAAAATATCCTCTATTATTGGAATATTCCTTTCAGATTTATCAATTATATGAGGATGATATGATGTATTAAATTTCAACATTATTTCTATTTCCTTCTGAAGTATCCCTCAAAACATTTAGGTGAACCTTGAAGCTCAATTTGATACAAGTGATAGCAGTGTTCCATGCAGTGTCACCACTTATCTGATATATATCTTGGAAATTTGTTTAAATGAAAATTCTTTAGGAATAGTATTAAATTTGGTAGTCATTTTAGGACAAACCAAGACAACTCATATTGAACTATTTCCTTTAAATGTATTTGGAAGACCTATGACAGAGTAAATGATGATATTTTTTTTATTTTTATGTTATTATGGGTAATTGTTGCATCATCATCTTAGAATTCAGTCATTCTTCCATAACATGTTGGAATTAAAAACAATTTGATATATATTTATAAATGTATTTCGACATATTATCCCACTAGAAGTGTTCTCAATGATGTATATACATATTTATTCTTTTTATATGGATAGAGAATGTTGATCTTTAAGTGTTATCTAATAACTAATTATTTAACTAAGTCTCATATGGTGTATATAATTATGTCACAAATCATACAACTCCAGTTTTATCAATGTTTAACACTAAAATTTTCCCATTATATATCATCTCTACCGTCTTTTTTACCTCTATATAATCCATTCATGCCTATTTAATATTATATATTATAGAAGTAGATTTCAGAAAGGTATGGTTTCATACTTCATTTATGATTCTAATTTCCATCCTTTTCATGTATAAGAAGATTAAATACCTTATAATCCTCATCATGAATTTGGTTACAAGATCTTTTATGTTAATAAAATTTACTACATTTTTTTCTCTTCCGATATGTTAATGGATTGAGTAGTCACAGCTTTTGATCATCTCTAACAATATTCTCTAGTTCATCTTGATCGCCTTTTATGTAAATCTATAATTTATACTTTTATTATTAGTATATATAACACAATTTTTCACATAGAGATATTCCCTCTAAATATTCAAGGTAAAAAATTTACCACTACCAACTCTACATCATGTGTATAGAAATTTTACTCATATTCCTTTAATTTTCTTGAGGCTTTGTCTATCACTTTATCATTTTTCAAGAGTATACAACTCAATACTTTCTTTTAAAAAAGATTTTATATAAAAAAATCTAAATTAATGGTTTTTTAGTACAAAAGTTGTGACTATACTATTCTCTATCTTATGGTATCTCCATTCACATTTTTATATCCAGAAAAAAATTACTCCTTTATGAGTTAACATGGTGAGTGGGTTGGATGATCATGAGAAAATCCTCATAAATTATCAATAGTACCTAGTCAATCTGAGGAAAATATGGATCACTATCAACATTTTTTCTCTAGGACATTCATTAATCACCTTATACTTTAATGGATCCACATATATCCATTTTATTTTGATAACATTTCCCAAGAAAGTGAGTTTCTATATCCAAAAATTATATTGCCTATACATTACATATAAATAATGCATATTAAAATTCATAAACAGAATACTCAATTATTCTTCATGTTATTATTTACTTTTGGAATATATTTAAATATCATTAATAAAAACCACCACAAATTTTTTGACGTAATCTCTAAAGATGGTATTCATTGTGTATATGAAGTTTTTCAAAGCATTAATGAGTATGAATAGTATCACTCTAAACTCATAGTGTTTGTATCTTATAAAGAAGGTATTCTTACTAATATCCATAATTTTTGGCATCAATTTATCATATCTCAGTCGAAGTTAAATATTTAAGAAATACTAAGGCTCGTTTAGTTGATTGAACAACTCATAAATCTATGGTAGAGGATACTTGTTCTTAATTAAGATCATATTAATTTTATGAAAATTATATCACATACACATTGAAATATCCTTAATATTTAAAATGATGATTTGGGTAACCCATCAAGAGGCACTAGGCAATATGAAACATTGTTCCAAGATTTCTTGTAGTTGATTCTTCAATTATTCTAGTTTAATAGTGGCCATTATATAAAGAAATTTTGATATGGGAAGATATCTAGTAATATGATTAATAGAACAATACACCTCTTAATTAGATGGATGAAAAGGAAACTCTTTAGAGAATCCATGAACATATTACTTTATAATGTTAATTTCTTCAAGTATAATCCTTTAATTATTATTAATCTTCTGAGTTTGATATGCTTCCTTGTAAGGAAATAATATCAGTGATTAAGGAAAATTTTCTAAAGGAGTTTTATAAATTTACATTTACTTTAACATTATTATAGTATGGTATGTAATATGAAATTTCATTTACCTCCCTAAACATTTGATGTTAGATCAATATAACAATAAATATTCTATGCTCTTAATAGCATTTAATTATATTTAAGGGAGAAATACTTTATTCATAGGAATATTATTCCCACAAATGTTAATTAGGGAAGAGTTATACACTTTATATGAAATTATTTCACCATAAAGTGTTTTATCTGATAACTCATCCTTCATATCTCTAAGTGGTCATTTAATATTTCTAGAGAAATGTATAGTATGAATGAATGTGTAGAACCATAATCAAATAGTACATTTCAAATTCATGACTAAATAACAAGTGTATCTACCACTATATAGTTCTCATGGTCCACCTTGAAATTTGTGATCACATATTCTCTTCCCTATTCCCTTATATTTAGAGGTTGTAGTCATCAGTTGTCTTTTCCAACCCTTGGCTTAGTATAATGATTTATATAGTGTTCATTTTCATTATTGTTGTAACATTTTAAATTAGAGGAGGGTTGATCATAAACTTACCTTAATCCATCAAATTTATGGTATTATTCATACCCATTAAGTATTACTTATCATTATTACCTTATTTCTCAAACCTAAATCATATTCCCATTACTTATAGGTTGTTTCCAAGATGCTTCTTTCCACAGTTTTGACATGTGAGTGGCTGGATTTTCTTACCTCTATGAGTTTTATTATATGAACCCATAGAGTTAAACTTCATTAGTATATTCTTATCTTCAGTCCCATGTGACCATTGGTATGAAAAAATCATAATATTAATATTAAAGGAACGTCATATTATTCCATCATATCAATCAAAGTCTTGGTTCACTAAATATTTCAAAATACATGGTTTTAGGTCACTAATGAAGCATTGAACCTTGATTTTTGAGACATTGACAAACCCAAATTCATACCTTTCAATAATTTTCTAAGAATTACATGTAAAAACCAATAAACTTATTCTATAATTTCTTATGTATATGAAATTATCCCTGAATTATAATACATAGAGTGTGAGTAAAATATTTTATGAAGAATATATTTTATAATTCTTCCCATTACATCAAGTCGATGAATTAATTTTGATTTGTATTCCTGATCAGTATCCACCACTGGTTGGATTATCCATTTAAGTGATTAATTCATAAGATAAATTTCTATTACTCAGAGCATTAGAGAAAAGAAAATTATTTCTCAAAGTTTATACATTCATTCATGATTAAAGTGTTGGAGGATAAATCAAAAGATGATGGATATTGAAGTATAATGGATTCAACTATAACTTGATCTTTATTTGGAGGATTTGGGAACTCCACATAGTTTAAGTTATTGTTAATAACTTTTCTAAATTAGTAATTTACCTATATAAATTTTTCAACTCCCACCCCCATTATATTAGGAATCTATTTTAAGAAAGCATAATATTTCCCATCATATTGGGCATTGTCACAATTCCACCTATTTCTAGCCATTTTCTAAAACAAATTAGATTCAGGGGTGATAATACTTTAATTAATAAGAATAATAGGTATGAATTATTAATATATAAAGGTTAATTCATAAATCACATGTAAATCATAGGTTATTAATTCTTATGTATCAATATAGGTTATTTAGGGTATATTTGCTATTTTTTCCCCTAACCTAATCAACTAAAATAGCTAGAACTTGATTCTATAAAAATTATAATGAAAAAATATCTTATATGTAATATTAAACCATTCTTAACATAAATATAAATAAATAAAAACTAGAAAACCAGTGGTCTATTGTCTTTTTAAAATTAGGTTCATTATAAAACATCTTTAAATCAATAACATAATATTTTATTCCTTTATTTACAACTTAATAATAGAGATAAAAACTATTATTATTTCATGGGATAACTGGGTAACATATATAAAAATAATGGTAGAGCCATAAATTTATGTAAAGGTGTAAAACTAGATAAATTTAGGGTGAAGGATCATCAAAATCATAAATCTTATCATAGAAATAATAAGGAAAAATTAATAAACCATCAAATAGAAATATGAAATAAGATTCAAAATGTCATCGGAGCATAGTAAAGTAGAGATTCATAAAATATGGTACAAAAAAAATAAATTTAATCATAAAAATATTTCAAAAATCACCACAAATATATCATACAATTATGGACAAAGATAACCACATCATGCCCATACATAAAATTTTGTAAAAAGCTAATTTTTCCATTCTCACAAATGACATTATGGAAAAATATAATTGTATCATTGACACACATAATAATCTCACGATATAAAAAGAATTACCAAATCAATTAAGGTGATTTATAATTTTGTTTCTTCCCATCATTATACATATGTATTCCACTTAGAAAATAACATTCATAAATCATAAACATTAAATAACCCATGAGGAATGAATGTATAATATAATAAATCCATAAATAAAAATTAATTAATGTATCAAGTAAGATTCAATGATAAAAATGTATTAAGGTATCTTTTTTATTAATTTTCATTTAAATAAGTTATATTCATGAAAATTGATTTCAACGATAAGGAAAAATCATAAGGAAAGATGAAGAAGAAGTTGTTAAATGAAAAAAAATTACAAAACTATTAAGAAAATGTAAAAATAATCATTAAAATTGATAACAAAATAGTGTTTAAAAAATAAGAAACAACTCAAATCAAATTATATTAAAATAAGTAAGTTTTTTTAAATAATAGAATGAAAATAATCATTATAAGAGTGGAACATAGTAAGGTTAAAAAATAGAAATATTCCCTATATTGGGTTTTAATTTAAAGAAAAATATTAAAAAGGGGACTTGGAAGGCATAGATAACCCTTATAAATGGAAGTAAAGGATACAAATTAATTATTGGAGAAATAAATAAAATAATAGATATTAATAGATTATGGTTGATAATATAACCACTTGAACGAGAAAGAGTGATAAAGAACCCTTACTTGAAGTTATTTCTTACTTTTGATGATTCTTTAACATCATAAATAGTAAATATACATTCATTAATTAATATATTAATAAAAATTTAATATTTATAAATATCTTATAGTCTATTTTTATCATGTTACATTTATTTATTAAATTAAAAATGCTTCCATTGACTGTTTCAACATTATTTGGTTAATAGTTCTCATACCTTTTCAATTTTGTGGTAAAAATAGAAATCCACTTTCTAGGGGTTCCACAAGCTCTAAAATTTTTATGATATATTTTTCATATCATTAAATTAGTGATAGATTTCATTATATGAGTATATAGTTAAAAATTATGAGAAACTTCCACAGTAATCTTTTTAATATGGTTAAAAATAATAATGATTATTTACATTAATAATGTAATTACCATGCTTATTTTATTAGTCTAAAGTAATAAAAATAATAATAATTGAAAAAAATCATTCAATTGTGTATTAAATTTTTAATAATAGTCATATAAGGCAAAAGTGAAAAATAAAACATTATTTTCACTTATGTAGTGAAAAACTACAACAAGTGAATCAATGTTTTTTAATAGAGTTTTAAAAAATATATAAACTGGTAGATATTAGTGTATTATAAAATAAAAAGAGAAAAATAATAAATATTTTCTGATGTTAATTTTTATTTATTACTTATTATATATAATTTTTAAGTGGATAATTGAAATGTAATTATGGGTTTTGAAACCCTTACCTTGTACCTAGAGATACCTCCTTTAGATTGATCCAAAATCCTTTAGAGATGGGACTTTTGGTCACCCCAGTGGATTATGAATATGTATAAGTAAGTTTATATAGGTATTTTGGATGATATTTGGTAATTAAAAGTGTTTTATAAGTGAATATAGAAGGGTGGAGGAGGGGTGGTTATATTTCCAAGGAGGAGTGGTGTTTATATATCCCAAGATTATGAATAGTGTTGATTTCAATGACATTTATTAGTGTACGATTAAAAAAATGTTTCTTTGAAATTTAATCCCATTCAAAACTTAATGGAATATTAGAAATAATTTTTAAAAGGTAAATAATAAAACAAATACTTTTTAAGAATAAAATATAACTTAGGTTTCAAAAATTGATTAATAGATTTGGATTTTAAGCTTATTATTTTTTAATATTTTATTATTCCCATTGAATACATTTTACACCAGTAAGAAGAATTAATATATTTTTATATTATATTTATATTATGATGATGTCATAAAACTTATGGTATTCATGAAAACTTTATTCATTGTTATTCATTAAAAATCAATTTTTTCAGAATAAATCCAAAAAAAATATCGTAAGATAATTTTGATGTGCTGATTCAAAAAATGAATTCCATTTAACAAATTAAACTTTTTTTCATCTAAGATAATTATGGGATACTATGACACTTCAAAATTTTAAGTTGTAGTTTTATTATTTACTTGTTCTTATTTTCCAGTAATATTATTTTTCATTTTTCAAAGTATATTTATATTTCATATAAAATATTTTATATTGATGTAATAAAATGATATTCATTTTTATTATGTCATGTAGGTGATTTTTTATATACATTATTCTTAGATATGAAAAAAAATAGGAAAGAAAATTTTCATATTTAAAAATATTAGATCATTATATAATATCTTTGATTTCAATTCCTTTTCACTTTTTAGTTCAACCACCTACTTCATTGTTTATCTACTACATTCCAAAATCCTTTCAAAAAAAGTAAATATCTCCATTTCAACTCAATTGTGTACGTTGAATTTGATTTTATCATTGTTATGATATGATTTTTTAGGATAGTGACTCTATGAGAGAATTATATTTTTCATGGAATCATTGTTAATTAATCATGTATTGTGTGTCCATGCCATGGAGAGGCATAAATATTAATGATTCTATATGTGATGCACATGGAGTGCATAAAAATAGAGAGAATGTTTTTATGAGTACTTTTTTCCTGATTTTGGTAAGTCTATTATCAAAATACACAAGGAAGTAAATTTTAAATATAGATAATGGAAGTTAAATGCATTTAATTTCACATTTTAAAAGTCAAAAATTGGGAAAATTTGGAACAACCTAAAATAGTATAGAAGATCAAGTATTATGTGACACATGGATAGTGAAGAAAGAGGTACAAAAAATATGCATGCAACAAGGGGAATCTTATATATGGATTTTTTTAATTTAATAGAGTAAAATTATAAATATATATCCAATGGTAATTTATATAAATGATATAGAAGACAAACACATAAGCAAGGATAGTGGATCCATTGCCTGAAGAAAGATGAAGTATAACTTTTTATGGAATTACACATAGATTGGTGGTTATTAAACTACCTACATGAAACAATAATAAAACTATAGAATTTTAGAAGTTAAAAAAGAAAGTAAAACCTTTAATATAATAATATTGGATTTTTATTCATCTAATGGTTGGTGGGGATTTATAAAACAAAGAGGGGATCTTTCCATTATCACTATTATAGAATCCTTCTTACTCATTATTTTTATTTCTTTTGTATTATGATAATTATAGGTAAAATAATTTGTGGGGATAGAGGGATGTTGATTTGATGATCATAATGGATTTATTGAATGATTCTTTTCATGATATTTCATTACTTTGATCTAAATACTTCACTAGTTTCATCACCTAGGGAATAAATCTTAGGTATGGGTAAAGAAATGGTAGTCAAATTCCATCCTAACAATTATATAAATTGACTTAAATATATAAATTTTAATTGTCATATAAGAATGAATGGTGTAATTAAATTATAAGTTATAAATATTTAACTATCATAGTATATCTTGTGAACCCAACCATTCAAGGACCCACAATTATTCTATGGAGCCAAAGTGTGTGTCAATATAAGACTCATGGGAATTAATGATTGTGATAGTTATGGTTCAATGAATTCTCATGAGTAAAGTGTAAATAAATAAAACTAACCCGAAACTCATCCCTATTTCATCATTTAATTCTTAACCCATTATCTTATATGCTCTTATACACACACCACACATAGTTATTAGTTGAAACTTGGTTAAAATTTATATTTTATGCAATGAAAAACCACAAACAAACATTATTTACCATTTTTGATTAGCTAAGAAAGATATATTTATTGATTATTATATATTTTCATTCTAGATATAACCTATAACTCCTAGTAATTATGCTTCGGTGATCATGTACACTTATAAAATTATTGTGTCACTCACACTACACGGGTAAATCATCTAGAATATTTGGAATTATTTTCAGTGATATTGAATTTATGATACTTTAATTTATTAATAATTTTACATATATAATAAAATAATATAAAAACATTAATTATATTCATTTATAAATTTCATAAATTCATCAATGGATTTAAATTATTAATATATTGATTATGATTATAGGTTTATGTTACCAAAGTGATCCTGAAGTATGGATATGATTACACCAATACCATATAATAAAAGATATTTATATAAAAATTTATCTTGAACCACCAAATATATAGAAGATCATAATTTAGTGAGGAGAAATCATAGATTAGAGATCAACAATTCCATGATTCTATAATATAGAATGAGAAAATTTTCACCAAGGATAAGATATCTACAAGTTCCAAAGTTGTTTGAAAATATATTAGGCATCAAATTAATATGAAATATAAGGGATAATAAATAAAAAAACATTATATTTAGTATAAACCAATATTATATGGAATTACATTAGAGTATCATTGAATTTCATCAAGTATTTTTTTAATAATAGTATTATATGTTCCACTTTATATAGTTTCAGTTGATGATTTGTGATTGAGTTTGGGTGGTTAATAGGCCTTGGGAAAATGGTCCAAGCCCACCCATCCCTATTTATGGGGAATGACGGACTAAAAAAATATCAGACATTTTTAATGGTCTTAAATGGATGACTAAAAATTTGGAAACCTTAAGTAGACCAGATTCAAAATATATAGGTCAACCCATTTTCTAGAAATAATTTTTCTTTTCTTATTTTAAAATTGTTTAAATTTAGTATAGAATATTTTTATGAAATACATGTATATATTTTATGAATGAGATGAATATATATGTATAAATTATCATTTATGTGATAGTTATAACATATTTTATATTTAATATTAGTTAATATTAATTGATTTGGTATTTTTTTCATTTTTCTTCATTATTATAATGACCCCCTCCTTCCAATGATAACGCAATGAGGGGTGAGAGATAATGACCCCCATGTCCTGCCTCCAATAAGCCCGGGGTTGGCAACTAGCACCACGGGTGTAAAAATATAACAATATTGGAGGCATTACCTTTTATAAGAAAACAAGATAGGGAGATAGAATGAATCATAAAAAACAACTCCAAGGCCTAATAAAAGAAGAAATCGAAAGACCAACCCACATGAATGTATAAATATAAATGATACAAGAAAAGTCTCCCAAGTAAATACCCAAAAGTAAATATAAAGAAATGACATAGAAAATGTCAAGGATCTAATCTAGTAAGGTTCATCACGATCTGTGAAATCCTCCTAGAACCCTGAAAATGGTTTTATATATGTAGGGTGATCATATAGGTATGCTCGATAGGAAAACTAAAGTCTCTCGTGCACATGTGAAAGTAGCATACTAATGCACCTGTGAGAAAAAATCAGAACCAAACAGTACGTAAACAGGTATACAAACAAAACCCAACCTCATTAAGGCATGCTCACTAAATAAAGAAATTTAAGTAATATAATATAACATGATCACATTTATAGGGTTTCTTGCACTACTTTCCCACTGGTATGTTGCACTCACACCCAACGTCATATGTCATGGCACTCTCATCTCTTATGTATACCACACTGCCCCACAAGCACAGTCATAACACACCTCACTCACATACACCTAGGCTTGCCACCCCACAAGCACGACCACATCACATCAAACCTAAAAACACCTAGGCCACCACCCCACAAGCATGTACTCACCTTTTCTGAAAACACATGGGTTGTCACAACTCATCCTGAAGACACCTGAGACACATATAACTTTTCCCACAAACACATGAGCTATCACATCCTGCCCAAAGGCAACTGGGATATCAAAACCACTATCTAAAGCACTAACAGACCTCCATCCATTATAGCCTATTCCATACCTACCTCACCTAGAAGAGATGGCAAGAAAGAGAAGGCACCCAGCTATCCATACACCCCACCAAATGTTGAGAAAAACACCCCCACGTGACTATGTGGTTATTCGACATGTAGTGCTCAACATGGGTGGGGTGCATATAGAATCACAAGGATATACAAGTATATTTAGAGTATCAAACACTCAGTCCCAACCTATGGGTTGAAAACCAAATAAACCAACTCACAACACCATCTCACCACCTCTAAAATCATTTATTAATATCTACAACAGTCATTTAAAAAGGTGAAGATCCCAGATAAACTAAAGAAACTTCACATTTCCTCTATATTTAACACCCATTCATTTCATTATTTAGTATAAATCACATTTAACCACACAACCCACCATTTAATTATCCATTAACCATTTTTATGCTATTAACCAAACTAACCCAAGAGATTCCAAAAATTATTAAACAATTATTCAATTTATTCTATCACTACTCAGGCATCTAGCACAAACAAACCACCACTTCACCACCCCAAAATCATGGTCAAACAAACCACCTCCTCACCTCTGCAAAATCACATCCAAACAAACCACCTCTTCACCACCCCAAAATCATGGACAAACAACCACCTCCTCACTACCCCAAAAGCACGACCAAACAAATCACCTCCTCGCTGCCCCAAAAACACATCCAAACAAACCACCTCCTCACCACCCCAAAAAAACAGCCAAACAACCACCTCCTCGCCACCCCAAAATCATGTCCAAACAAACCATGTATCGCCCCACACCCCATTGAAATCACACATCGTCTTCCCACAATCATGTCCAAACATCACAGCGTATCAAGATCAGTTTCACATATTTACCAAAGAGGATTTTATCACATTCCACTTTGTTTTAAGGGCATTATCACACAAACCAAAAAACCAGGGGAAACCAATTGATTATCCAAGTGTAATTAATTAACCAATTTCCATTTAGGGTGGTACCAAAATAATCACAATAATCACAAAAAAAACAAGGGTTCCACAACTCATGTAAAATAGCGCAAACAAAACCACCAATAGCCACACTTTTTAGCAGGGCATTTAACCCATACAATCCATCACATCACAATAGTATCAAAGCTATAAAAACATGCGAAGCAAACCCCTTTTCCCTTTGAGAACAAAATTTACCAATTCTTTATCTTTGATAAATATGGAACAACTATAATCCATAGATAACAAAAGTAAATCCCTACCACATGATACAAAAATAAGAGAAATGAGGGAAATCCTACCTCAAAGAAGCTTTCCAACTCACTATGCACCGTAGGGAAAAGAAGAATGCTCGTGAACCAGAAATGCACCATGAGTACTACGGATCTACCTACACCGCATCCCAATACCATCAAACACAACCCAACTCACACCCCCAAAACAAGGAAACACCACCATCATAGATCCCTGAGAGAAAAATGGAAGAAAACAGTTTAGAAGAAGGAGAGAACTCACCATAGATCAACCATCGATCACCAACAAACATCCACTAGGATCAATGGATTGAAAAAGGATGAAAAGGGGATCAAAGAACACCTTGGGGGACCTAAGGATCGCCGAAAACAATAGTAAGAAGAGAGAATTTCCCAATAAATGAAAGTTAGGCCGAAAAATAATTTTAAAACTACATTAGATCGGGGGATTACATGATGTGTAATCCCATATCACATCATGAAATTCTCGGTGTTTTGTTTCCATTGAAAAACTTGTTGCCTCTTCATTTTATTTTATTTTTATATCCATGATATATTACATAGTGTAAAACCACTCTTCACATTGTGTAAAATATTTACACATAGTGAAACCCTATGGAGAAGTCGTGAAACCAAATTTTATGTCTTGTAATCCCATTACAAGACATATAATCCCCCTTCTTCCATTCTTTAGCAACTAAACTTCTCTAGACTCCCTATGAGCCTCCTCTAAACACCTCCAACAACCAAAATTGGCCAAGTAACAAACTGGTAAGGCATAGACTATTACATCAGATACCTCTCGAATGATTCTCACCCTCGATAATTCAAAACCAATCCTAGAAGAAAAAGGGGTCTGAACAACTACCCTATCAGATACCTCTCAAAGATCTCTTCATACATAAACATTACTACCAACCAAATACACCAAACCAAACATCCATTAACACACTTCACAACCACATCACCACAACCACAACTACAAGTTGTCTCCTCTTACACAACCACACTTCCACACAACCACTACATAGTCATCTCAACCTCTACGCATCCTGAATCAAAAAACGCTACAACCAACGAACCACATAGCCACACAACCAACGAACTAAACCATCATGAACACACAAATCAGGGAATTTTGTCCTCCATGTAAAGATATTATCTACTTTGGGTGAAATTGACTCACCCACATGATTTTAATCGCATCGCAATTAATGCGTATTGATTTTGAATCAGGTCCTCCTTTTTTTATATATTAGGAATTTATCACACATCACACCACACACATCATAAAACATGGAAAATAACTCACCAAATAAAACAAATAGATCTAAATATAACATCAAAAAGAAAAATAGAGCAAAGAAAAACTCAAAAAAACTTTGGGTACTGGACACGCATTTGTGTCTCTCGCTCCCAAGTACACTCCTCCTGGCCAACATGCCTCCACAACACACAAAACAAGGGAATGGTTCGTCCATGTAGTGCCTTCGTTTGGCGATCCTATATCTCTACTATCTTCTCCAAAAATGTTGCATCATCCTCGATGTCCAACTCTTCCAATTCAATGACATGGGATTCATCATCAAGATACCAATGAAGCTGATAGAAATTAAATATGTTGTTGATCCTCTCCAACCAAGGTGGAAATTAAAAATAGTATGCCACCTTGCCAACTCACCCCAACACCTCAAGGGGCCCAACAAACCAGGAAGAAAGCTTACTCCATCTACCAAACCTTCACTACCCACATTGAGTGTAAACCGTCAAAAACAAATGGTCCCCAACCTCAAACTCCAAGGGCCTCCTCCTATGATCGGAATAAGACTTCTATCAGTCCTACACTACTTTCATCCTATCATGAACAAGATAAAATTTCTTTATCATTCTCTGCACCACATTGGGACCAAAAACAACTGTCCACCCAACCTCTATCTAGAACAATGGTGAACGATATGGTCTCCCATATAAATACTCAAATGGGGTAATTCTAATGGAAGAGTGATAAGTATTATTATAAAAAAACTCAACCAATGGCAGTTGTTCTTACCAGGATCCACCAAAGTCCAAGACATACACTCACAATATATCCTCCAATGTATGGATAGTCTACTCCCTTTTTTCCATCAATATGAGGGTGGAAAGTAGTTATAAGGCGTAACTGAGTGCCAAAATAATGTTATAATCTCCTATAGATTCGTGAGGTAAAATGTGTGTCATGGTCTGAGACAATGGACCTCAAAAATCTATATAATCATAACACCTCACCTATATACCTATTAACTAAGGTATCCATTGTTCCCAACTCCTTTATTGTTAAGAAGTTAGCTGATTTCATCAACCTATCCACTATTACCCAGATACCATCACAACTTACCTGAGTTTTGGGTAACCCTGTGATGAAATTCATTGAGGTTTCATCCCATTTACACTCAAGAACATCCAAGGGCTACAACAAACCACCAGGAACACAATACTCTGACTTTACCTACTGGAAAACCAAGCACTTTTCCAAAAACTTCACCACTACTTGTTTCATCCCAGGCTACCAAAATTGCATCTTCAAGACACGGTACATCTTATAAATTCCTACGTGTACCACCAAAGTTGAGCTATGAAACTCATGAAGGGCTCAGTTATTCATTGCTATCGGGACAAAAAACCTTCCCCAAAACAACACCTGATTCTGACCATCCCTTTAGAGGATCATCAAAGACAATGTGATTGCACAACACCTCTGCCTATGAGTCTCCCCACTAAGACTCCTCGACCTACTACATTAGAGAAGATTTCACTATCATTTGAAATAAACAGCTTCTACTACCATCCATTCTTTCATATAGTTGCAAGGCTTCCAATTCATCCATTGCTCTCCAAGCATCTACAAACTTTCAAACAACACCCTTCTATGACTTCCTGGTCAAAGTTACATCTACAACATTCCCTTTTACTGAGTTGAAATAGATATAAAAATCATAATCCTAAATAAACTCCATCCACCTCTACTTTTGTAAGTTTAAATATCACTGGTAATGATATACCTCAAGCTCTTGTGATCTATAAACACTATAAAGTGCTCCCCATTGAAGTAATGTGACCACAAATTCAGCGCAAACACAACCTATGTTAGATTCATATCATGGTTGGAATAGTTACACTCGTGGGGGTATAACTTCATATAACCATAAGAGATCACTGGACACTGCTACATCAGCATGCATCCCAATACCAAATGGGAAGTGTCACAAAACAACTCAAACATCACCCCTTTCTCATGAAACCGGAGCACTGGAGCACTAACCAACTTTCCCTTCAGGTTAACGAACACTTCCTGGTACTTATCACTCCACACAAAATATTGGTCCTTCCTAGAAAAAGCTATCAACGGTTATGAAACTCAAGATAAATCAAGTACAAACCTCCGATAATGTCCTGAAAGACTAAGAAAATTGTGAACCTATACCACGTTCTTTGGTGATTCCCAAGAAACAAATTATTCAACCTTCTATGGATCTACTACCACACCCTACTAAGACACCACATGCCTAAGGAAATGCACCTATCTTGTCCACAACATACACTTTGACAACGCTCCATAGATTTAGTGGCATCAAAGAACTTGTCAGATAGCTCGGAGATACTCGACATGATCTTCCTCTAAATTTTAGTAGATCAATATATCATCGATGAATACGATGAAGAACTGATCCAAGAACTCATGGAAAATGAATTTAATAATCCCTATGAACATGGATGGTGTGTTCGTAACATCGAATGGAATGACTACAAACTCAAAGTTCTCATACCTGCATCTGAAGGTAGTCTTCGGGATATCTCCCTCCTTCACCCTCAAATAGTGATATATAGACCACAGATCAATATTATAAAACCAACTCACACCTATAAAATTTTCGAAAAGATCATATATCTATGGAATAATGTAATAGTTCTTGACCGTCAACTAATTCAACCTCTGGTAGTCTATACACAACCTTATACTTTCATCTTCCTTCTTGGAGAACAACACCGGATCACCTCACGAAAACACACTTTTCTAGATAAAACCCCTATTCATCATATCATCTATCTATATCCCCAACTTTCAAAACTTAGAATGTTATATTCAATAAGGAGCCATCGAAATTAGAGAGGCACATGGCTTCAAGTCTATCCCAAACTCAACATCACATCATGGGGGTAGGGTCACAACCTCCTCAGGAAAACATCTAAGAACTACCTAATGACTCTAGGAACCTATACCATCTTAGTGTCCATATATTTCACTGATAACTCATCCAAAAATGAAAAAAGGGACTCCACACACTAACTACCCACCTAAAAACTCCTCTCACCAACAAAAACCACACTTTTTCCATCCACATATGAAAACACAACTCTCCACTATAATAAATCAATAATAGCATGTATGGAATATAACAAGTCAATGTCGGTGATGAAATCGTATAGTTGCATTAGTGATAAGAATATATCCTCATAGGAATGATGTGGCCCCATCACCCACGGCACACATCAAACAAGATAGTCTAGCCTCGGACTAGAATACTCAGCACTAGGGACATGGGAAACCTCTCTACATCTTGTCCTAGAGCATGTGAAAGATATGTTGCAACAAAGGAGTGTGAATCTCCTAAATCAAACAAGGCCCAAACAAGAGTAATAAATAAACATAGCATACCTCGGGTGATCTCGGGTCCCTATGGAACTGCTGCCTCCATTGCGTGCAACTAACCATGACCAACTCCTCTACCTATCTTATAATGGCCACATTCATGTCCATGCTTGGGTCATAGTCCCTAAACACAAGGAACATCTTGAGGTTAACCTTTACCTACTCAATATCCCCTCAGTGGAGGAAAAACTTGTTACCCCTTCTGTTGAAATTGCTTCAATGGAAACTGCTGCTAAGATTCGCGTTGAACCTATCCAACTCCACCAAACTAAACTTAGGGAAACACTAGGAATTGGTTCTAGTGATGGCCATGAAACCCACAACCAAAACACACTTGAAAAATCTCCTAAGAAAATCATGGAAACCACATACACCAGAATACTGGAAAGGAAGCTACAGAGGTTGACTCTCTACTAGTCGAAACCTCAAAGGTACTAGCACCTAATACCTTCCACTGACAACTATGATCCGTGATGAACCCTACTAGTTTCCCTCCAGTGGAAAAACTCCTCATCGGGGAATTCACTCAATCACATCTACCTTCTTCTAAACCACTATATATTTAGGAAACGTAAAAGTAATAACTACATACTGGATATAAGGATGGATTTCCAACTCAATACATCTTGCATGAGACTCCTCGTCTAGAAAAAGATATGGGTAAAATAAAGAAGGTCCTTGAACTTGATCCCCAACTCTCACACCGACATGCTATCACAACATGTCCTCAGGGCCCATGTCGTGACTACCCCAAGCCCTCCTTCCATAGGCCTGGGGCTGTCGACTAGCACCAAAGGCGTAAATCTCGATAAAAGGGAAGGTATTTCCTTTACAAAAGAAAACAAACACCACAGTGTATGAAAACTGAAGTAAACACTAAGTAAACTGAATACACAAGTAAGTACTTGAAAGTAAATGGGCCAGAATACAAACCCAACTGAAAGTAAAGTACAACTGAAAAGAAAGTATAGCAGTAGTAACGTAAAGCAGCAACTCCGAGCTGTCCACTGAAAATCCCACCTGAAGGGTGGGTACAGATAGTCTCCTCAGCTCCTCGGGTCCAGCCTTCCAATCCGTGTACGTCCTGCCTGATAGTCCACCTCTGGGTAACGTCCCACTCCACAATCCTCAACCACGATCAGTGTTGTCCGTCATCTGCAACCAACACAACGTAGTGCGGGAAAATCCCGTGCAGGGGTGAGTATACGATACTAAGTAGGGACCCTGAGACTCCCGAAGGTCTCCCGGAATCCACGAAGGATAATCCACAAAGGAAAGATACAATCAAGAAGCATCAACCAACACTACATGGTATATTCCCATACATATACCTAAGTCATCAATTCTAGACCTGCTCCAACTCACGAGCTCAAGTTCAACCCAGTCCACATAGGAAAGTACAACCCAATCCACACAGGAAAGCACAACCCAAATCCACACAGGATAGCAAGTCAATCATATCGAAGATAATGATTGAAAGTCAAGACTCAGCTCACACAGGTATACTACTCACAAAGAGGGGTGGAGATGATTAGATGTAGCCTTTGAATCATCTCCTTTGTCGAACCCACGTAGGATCCAAGTACAGAAGTCGTCGCTGCCGAACCCACGTAGGATCCAAGTACAGTCTTCATCGTTGCCGAACCCACAGAGGATCCAAGTACAGTCGTCCTCACTACCAAACCCACATAGGATCCAAGTATAGTCGTCCTCACTACCGTACCCACATAGGATCCAAGTACATTTTTCCTCGCTGTCGAACCCACGTAGGATCCAAGTACAGTCGTCATCGTCGTCGCAGTCGCATCCAGCTCTAGGGTTCATGCACACATCACGCTCGATTCCGGGAGGGTCTGCTCCACGAGCCAAGAGGTCGATACATCAACTGTCATGAAGTCCAGAGTTGATGTATCACAAAGTTCCTTCTCATCAATAGGAACTCAACACGACAGACGACGCGTCAATCAGACGCCCGGTCTTAGAGTTATTGGTTTTTTCCTCCCAGGGGCTCGGTTGGTTTTTAAGCTAAAACCAACCCGACCATACTCCAGATGCATCCAAACTTCGAGTGGAGTAATCAAAAAGAACCGTCTCACTAAGAGGAAACCAACCAAGTCGATGGTACGTCAATCGGGCGTCCAGAGCTCGAGTTATAAGCGTTTACGCTCTGAGGGCCCGGTTGGTTTCGTGTTCGAACCAACTTGTACATACACAAAGTTCTCCAAAACCTTGAGTGTAAAATACAGAAACGACCGCCTCGATCCAAGGATCTCAACGCAACTGACGGTGTGTCGATTGGAGGTCTGTAGCCCAAGATATGGGCATTTAAACGAATCTGTCTGGAATTAGGGGGTTTGGGCCCGGACCGACCCGGCCCAATACCCCCTGGGTCGGCCCGAACTGGGTCAATCCGACTCAGGTACGGGTCCGGACCAATTGGGCGTGGCCCAGCCCGGCTGGCGCGGCCTGCCCCGGCACTGGCGGCCCGGCGCGGGCGGCCCAGCCCGTGTGGCCGGTGGCTCGGCTCGTGGCCGAGTGGGGCGTGAAGGGGGGGGGGGGTGCGGCCCCCCATTGTTTTTGAAACGGTGACCCCCCTTCTGGTGGGGTCCCCCCTAGGATGTTGTCCGGGGGTTACAACCCCTGGACTTTCTGGAAACGGCCACCCTTAATGGTCGACCGATGTGGCTGTCGCGGGACCTGCCGGTCCCGCCTCCTTGTGTGCCAGCGGCCGGCCGAGCCTGGCTGCCTCCTCTAAAACCTTCATGGCCCGCCCTGGCTACAGGCCCGTGGCCTGCCCTGGCTGCAGCCCCATGGTGCTCCAGTGCGGCGCGACGGTGCCACGCTTCTCCGCCGTGGCCCGCTTCTGGTCGCGGCTTCCTTCGGCCTCACTGGCGTGGCACGATGGCGCCGCGCTCCACCGCCGTGGCCCACTCCAGCCGCGGTCTCCATCGTTCTCGCGCGGTGCAACGGCACCACGCCGTCTTTGCCTCAAACGCCATAGTCAATAAACAAGAGACGAGGAGGAGAATCGGCCGTGTTTGTGCGGTCTGGTTTCCTCCCATTACGTTGGTAACAATTTGCAAAATTAAACGAGATACGTCAACATTAATTCAAAGCACAATGTTAATTCACCAATAATTAATTTAACACCTACCTCAATAACAATGAAGAAATTCGGCGTTGCGGTTGACGGCATCACGTGGTGAGGTTTCAATGACAGCGTAGGCATGCGTCCAAGGATGGAACGGCATCACACACTAGCTGCGAAGAGATGAAGGAACGGCACATCGTCTCTCTTTGCGGTGACAGTGTTCTTCGTCGAAGGGTGTTGTTCTTCGCGGGAGGATGAAGCTCTTCAAAAAGAATAACTCAAGAGCTCTCTCCCCTTTTCTTCACACAACCAAAATCTAACCAAAATAAAATAAGGCTTTGCCTTATTTTATTTACTCATGCAAACATTTAAAAACTTCAAAAATTCAAAACACCTAATTCAATTAATTAAATGGGTTCAATTGATTGAATAAAAGTGTGATGGCACTCAATTAATGAGAGAAGATGAGAAGTCAACATTAAGAGGGGTTAGAGGAGTTAAAGGAAATTGAAGGGGTGGGGCTCGTGTGGGCCCCACATCACAAATATCCTAGCAAGAGGAGTTAGGATCTAGTGGGTCCCACCCCAACTCCCATACTTAGGATAAAACCACTTAGAATAGAGAAATAAAATTTTAACACAATTTTATTTCACTTTACACTTAAACACTTTTTTTAACAACTCCTCCCGAGCAAACACAACTCCAGTAAACGTCTTATTAGGAAATTACCGACACTGCGGTTTCATCGGTGCCCTCTGATTTCGATTCTGAGCACCAGTTCAAAAGTTAGAAAAACTCGCTCGTTCGTTCACTGAACGTACCTGAGCTAAACTTTGTTAATTGATTACGGGCACACCGGGCCTCGGAATCAGGTGCTGTCAGAAACTTCATACTCATAAAATCCCAAAGAATTTAAGAAAAAAAATTCCTTGAAATTTACGGGTCTTTACATTAATCTCACCTCATGTATTTACATCCCCGTAAAGATACATCACAAACTAGGGAAACAAATGAGGGTATTGTTCATGAATCTGAGCCTCTCGCTCCCAAGTGATCTCCTGGAGGTTCTCATCCTTCCACTTGATACGCACTAGAGGAATCGACCGTCCACGTAGGACCCACTCATATCGATCCTCTATCTCCACTGGAACCTCCGAAAAATTTGCCCTGTCATCAATGTCTAGCTCCCCATGGTCGATGATATGCATCGGGTCGTGCACGTATCTCCTCAGCTGAGATACGTGGAAGATGTCGTGCACCCGGTGCAACTGAGGTGGAAGAGACAGGCGATAAGCCACCTTGCCTATCCTACTAAGAACATGGAATGGTCCAATGAAGCGCGAAGATAACTTTCCACCTCGGCCAAATCTCTGTAATCCACGCCGAGGTGAGACCCTTAAGAAAATGTGGTCACCATCCTAGAAATCTAGTGGTCTTCGCCTCCTGTCATCATAGGACTTCTGTCAGCTCTGAGTAGTCCTCATCCACTCCTGGATGATCTGAACCTTCTCTGTCGTGTCCTAGACCATCTCTGGCCCTACTAGTGTTGACTCCCCAGGGTCTTTCCAGCACAGAGGTGATCTACAAGGTTGGTCGTACAGTGCCTCATATTGTGTCATCCCAATGGTGGAGTGGTATCTGTTGTTGTACGCAAACTCCACCAAGGGTAGGTGATCCTCCTAGCTGCGACCAAAGTTGAGGACACATGCACAGATCATGTCCTTGAGAGTCTGAATGGTCCTCTCCGTCTGACCATCCGTCTGAGGGTGAAAGGCGGTGCTCAGGCGCAGCTGCATCCCAAATGCCTCCTGCAACCCCTTCCAAAGTTGGGAAGTAAAGTGAGCATCTCAATCGGAGATGATAGATGATGGTACACCATGAAGTCGTACGATCTTCTGAACATAGAGGTGTCCCAAGCTCTCCACTGAGCCCTACTCTCTGATAGGTAGAAAGTGAGCTAACTTGGTGAGTCGGTCCACAATCACCCGAATAGATCTGTGTCATCTGGAAGTACGTGGAAGACCAGTCACAATATCCATAGATATACCGTCCCACTTCCACTCTGGGACCTCTAGGGGTTGTACCAAGCCTGCTGGTACCTGGTGCTCCGCCTTCACCTGCTGGGAGGTGAGGCATCGTGAAACGAACTCTGCCACAACCTTCTTCATACCCGGCCACCAGTGCTGTCGTCTGAGATCCTGGTACATCTTCGCCACTCCTAGATGTACCACTAATGGGTAATTGTGAAACTCTGTCAGCACCTCCTCCTGTAATGAAACCGGTACCATGGTACGTCCTCTAAAAAGGACGACATGCTCTCCTCCTATAGAGAATCCATCAGGTGCCTATCCTGAGGATATCTGTGCACGTCACGTCTCACAGTCAACATCCCCACGCTGTGCCTCACTGACCCGTTGAATAAGTGGTGGAGTGACTGTGAGAAACTATAGAAAGGTTGTCTCATCCTGATCCATGAAGGATATCTGCAACGCGGCTAGCTACTCTATCGCCTCTCCAAGTAGTTGGATGCCTGTCCTCCTGCTGAGAGCATCGGCTACTACGTTCCCCTTTCCAGGAGTATAGACTATCTCAAAGTCATAGTCCTAGAGGAACTCGAGCCATCGCCGTTGTCTCAGGTTTAGGTCCTTCTCCGAGAAGATGTACCTGGGACTCTGGTGGTCAGAGTAGACTATAAAGCACTCGACCTTCAGATAGTTCCGCCACATCTTCAAGGCGAAGACTACTGCTACTAAATCTAGGTCATGGGTAGCGTAGTTATGCTTGTGTTGCCTCAACTGTCGTGATCCATAGGCAATCACTGCCCACTCCTGCATTAGGACACACCCGAGTCCGGTCCCTGATGCATCGCAATAAACTACGTACCCTACGCCCTCCTCCGGTAGCCTCAATATGGGTGCACTGGTCAATCTCTGTCTCATCTCCTGGAAGCTCTGCTGACATCTATCCGACCACACTAAGGGTTTCCCCTTCTTTTTCAAAGTTGAGATTGGTGCTGCAACTCTAGAGAAGTATGGCACAAATCTCTTATATTACCCAGCCAGACCTAAGAAACTCCACACCTCTATCACGCTCCTGGGTGGCTCCCAAGATAGCACTACCTCGATCTTCACAGGATCCACCGCAACTCCTGCCTCAGAGATAACATTCCCCAAGAAGTGGACCTCTTGAATCCAGAACTGGCACTTTGAGAGTTTACCATAAATCTGGTGCTCTTAGAGTGTATCCAGTACAACCCGCAAGTGGTAGGTGTGATCCTCCTCAGTAGTCGAGTAAATCAATATGTCATCGATGAAGACTAACACAAATCGATCGAGATAAGGCTGGAAGATCCTGTTCATGAGGCTCATGAACACTGCTGGAGCGTTGGTTATGCCAAAAGGCATAACCAAGAACTCATAGTGGTCATACCGATACTTGAAGGTCATCTTCTTCACATCCTCATCTTGAACTCTGAGCTGATGATAGCCTGACCTGAGGTCTATCTTCGAGAACCATCGTGCTCCCTTGAGATGATTGAAGAGGTCATCAATCCTCGGTAGCGGATACTTGTTCTTCACAGTCACCTGGTTCAGGCGACGGTAATTGACACACAGTCGCAAGCTCCCGTCCGCCTTCTTGGCGAACAATATCGGGGAAGCCCAGGGTGAAACACTGGGTCGGATGAATCCCTTACCCTGCAAGTCCTCCAGTTGTACTCATAGCTATCGAAGCTCAGCGGGAGCCATCTGATATGCTGGAGTACATATCGGGGTTGTCCTGGGGTATATGTCAATATAGAAGTCTACCTCTCTGCGAGGAGGTAGTCCTGGAATGTCATCAAGAAAAACGTCCGCATACTGATCCACCACAACAGGAAAACTTGGACTCCACACGTCAACTGCTCCTAGGATGAGGCTATCCAAATGATGTGTGATCGGTTGTCCTCTCCTCTACGTGAGTCCATCCTATGCTGCAAAGGATCCCTTATCACTGGTGAAGGTGAACCTACTCCCATCAGTGCAAACACATCGCACCTTGCACCTAATACAGTCGATCTGATCATGGACCGTAGATAACCAATCCATGCCCAAGATGATGTCGTAAGGCCTCGACGTCGCTACAAGAAGATCCCAGCTGAATCTCTCACCCCCTAGAGTAAGCTCACACTACCGGCACCAGTGCGTAATCATTGAGTCTTCTCCTGTAGGAGTCTCTAGCCGTAAGGATCGAGCCAACGGCTCCTTCAGAATCTCCAAGCTCCGAACAAGGGCAGCGGCAACAAAAGAATGACTCGCTCCTATGTCTATAAGAACTACAGCAAGGGTGGAGTAGACACAGATAGTACCTCGAGTCATCTCTGGTGCGTCGTGGTCATAAGTCTTTACTGCCTAGAGTTGGGCTTGTCTATGTCCGCCAGCTCCCTGTGGTCGGGGTGGACCTCCTGGTGGTGGTGGTGGTAGACCCTCGAAGCATCTCCCACCACCCGCTACTCGGTCAGCTCCTCTGCCTCGTCCACCTGCTCCCTGCGGACCGCCAAGGTCGAACCTCTTCCTCTTCCTGGGTGGTCCCTCAACTGTTGGCTGCTCCTCTGCACGGTGGGTCGGACAGTCCCGAGCTATGTGTCCATGTCTGCCGCATGCATAGCACTATCTGCCTCTCGTATGACTGGCTCTACTACGTGTGCCCCGCACATCTGAACCAGTGTCCTGAGGTTGTCCACCTGATGGTCTGGTCCGCTTGGACCCCTGTGACATCCGTCGACTTCCAGCTGCAGAAGTCTCCGCTATGTGCTGCCCTGCGGTCGGTCTCGCTGCTGGTGTAGGCTCTGCAAGGAAGCTATCCACAAGAAGGGATTTATCCAGTACTCATGTCTACATCAGAATGCTGAGGGAGATCATAGATGCCTTGATCTCATGCCTCAATCCTTGCTCGAAGGTCTGGGCCCGGAAGAATGGGTCTCATACCATGTTCGTGGAATAGTGCGAGAGATTAGTAAATCTCGCCGAGTACTGGGCTACCATCATGCTGCCCTACCTCAGCTATAGTAGCTCCTGAATGTGCACCGCACGGAGGGTGGCTGGAACAAACTCCAAGAAGAAGAGGCTCTCGAAGTCTGTCCAAAGAATTGATGCCTCTTTGTGCACCTAGAGCATTAGGTTCCACCATCTACCTACTTCCGCGTGCAGGAGACTCACCGCAAGGATCACCATAAGATCTGCTGGTATCCCTACCAATATGAAGACTTGAACTACAACCTCCATCCAATCCTCGACTGCCTGAGGTTCCGTCTCTCTGTGGAACCTGGGTGGTCTCTGACGCTGAAACTCATGCAGTGCACTCAGGTGATGTGCACTCTCAGCTGCTGGGGCTGGTGGCATTGGTGGCTTAGCAGGTAGAGGTACAACCGGTGCCTCCGCTATAATAGGGCCCTACACCGAGGCCTCGTCGCTCGGTGGGCTGCCATATCACACAAAGCTCGGAACCCTAGCTGGCTGTCATCGTGGGGCCATCCTTAAAAGAAACAGGTGTACCATGGTCAATATATTATACCTAGTGAGCCGACACAAGTAATCACAAATAAAACTTTGAGACACACATGCAATCAATGTTTTCGTGAACTAAGTCGAAAATCAGAAGTCAGGGTCCTGGTGTATAGATACGTCGGTCGCCGCACCAACACTGGACTCCCTGGACTGAAAACCACACTCAATACCCTTAACACTATTACTTTACATAGAAGAAAGATCAGAGTCCTAAGTTCTGCAATAGAACCGAACTCCTCTGATACCAATTTGTCACGAACCGTCCTCGGGACCCATGTCGTGACTACCCCAAGCCCATATTCTATAGGCCACGGGCTGGCGACTAGCACTAATGGCGTAAATCCTGATAAAAGGGAAGACATTGCCTTTAAAAAAGAAAACAAACACCATAGAATATGCAAACCGAAGTAAAAACTAAGTAAACTTAATACACAAGTAAGTACTGGAAAGTAAATGGGCCAGAATATAAACCCAACTGAAAGTTAAGTACAACTGAAAAGAAAGTAAAGTAGCAGTAAAGTAAAGCAGCAACTCTGAACCGTCCATCGGAAATCCCACCGGAAGGGTGGGTATAGATAGTCTCCTCAGCTCCCTGAGTCCAGTCGTCTACTCCGTGTACGTCCCGCCTAATAATCAACCTCTGGGTACCATCCCTCTCCACAAGCCTCAACCACGATCAGCAATGTCCATTGTCTACAACCAACACAACATAGTGCGGGCAAATCCCGTGCAGGGGTGAGTATACGATACTCAGTAGGGACCCCGAGACTCCTGAAGGTCTCCCAGAATCCATGAAGGATAATCCACAAAGGAAAGATACAATCACGAAGCATCAACCAACACTACTTAGGTATATGCCCATACATATACCTAAGTCATCAATTCCAGAACTGCTCCAACTCACGAACTCAAGTTCAACCCAGTCCACATAGGAAAGTACAACCCAATCCACATAGGAAATCACTACCCAAATCCACACAGGATATCAAGTCAATCATAACGAAGATAATGATTGAAAGTCAAGACTCAGCGCACACAGGTATACTACTCACGAAGAGGGGTGGAGATGATTAGATGTAGCCTCTGAATCATCTCCTCTGCCGAACCCACGTAGGATCCAAGTATAGAAGTCGTCGCTGCTGAACCCACGTAGGATCCAAGTACAGTCGTCATTGTTGTCGAACCCACATAGGATCCAAGTACAGTCGTCCTCGCTGCCGAACCCACATAGGATCCAATTACAGTCATCCTCTTTGCCGAACCCATGTAGGATCCAAGTACAGTCGTCCTCGCTGCCGAACCCACGTAGGATCCAAGTACAGTCGTCGTCGTTGTCGTAGTCACAGCCAGCTCTAGGGTTCCCGCACACAGCACGCTCGAATCTGAGAGGTTCCGCTCCACAAGACAAGGAGTCGATACATCAACTTTCACGAAGTCTAGAGTTTATGTATCACAAAGTTCCATCTCATCAATAGGAACTCAATGCGATAGATGGCGCGTCAATCGGACGCCCGGTCTGAGAGTTATTGGCTTTTTCGTCCCAGGGGCACGGTTGGTTTTTAAGATAAAACCAACCTGACCATACTCTAGATGCATCCAAAATTCGAGCGGAGTAAGCCAAAAGAACCATCTCACTAATAAAAAACTAACAAAGTCGACGGTACGTCAATCGGATATCTGGAGCTCGAGTTATAAGTGTTTCCGCTCCGAGGGCCCGATTGGTTTTGTGTTCGAACCAACCTGGACATACACAAAGTTCTATGAAACCTTGAGTGTAATATACCTAAACGACTGTCTCGATTCAAGGATCCCAACGCAACTGATGGTGTATCGATCGGAGGTCTGTAGCCCAAGATATGGGCGTTTGAACGAATCTGTCCGGAATTAGGGGGTTTGGGCCCGGACCGACCCGGCCCAATACCCCCTGGGTCGGCCCGAACTGGGTCGACCCGACTCGAATCTGGGTCCGGACCAATTGGGTGTGGCCCAGCCCGGCTGGCGTGGCCCGGCCCGGTCCTGGCGGCCCAGCCCAGCGTCGATGGCCCGGCCCAGCGTGGGCGGCCCGACCCACATGGCCGGTAGCTCGGCTCGTGGCCGAGCGGGGCACGAAGGGGGGGCCTTTGTTTTTGAAATAGTGGCCCCCTTCTGCTGGGGTTCGCCCTAGGGTGCTTCCGGGGGGTTACAACCCCCGGTATTTCCAGAAACGGCCGGCCTTAATGGCCGGCCAGTGTGGCTGCCGAGGGACCTGCCGGTCCCACCTCCTGGTGTTCCGGCGGCCGACCGAGCCTGGCCGCCTCCTCTGAAACTGCCGTGGCGCTACGGCGTCGCGCCCCACCCAGGTCTTGGCCCCTTGGTGATCCGGTGTGGTGAGATGGCACCGCGCCCCTCCGTCGCGGCCCGCTCCTGGCCGCGGTCTCCTTCAGCCTCACCGGCGCAGCGTGATGGCGCCGCGCTCCACCGCTACGGCCCACTCCAGCCGCAGTCTCCATCGTTCTCACATGTTTCAATGGCACTGCGCCGTCTTTGCCTCAAACGCCATTGTCAATAAACAAGAGATGGGGAGGATAATCGGCCATGTTTTTGTAGTCCAATTTCCTCCCATTACGTTGGTAACAATTGGCAAAATTAAACAAGATACGTCAACGTTAATTCAAAGCACAATCTTAATTCACCAATAATGAATTTAACCCCTACCTCAACAACAATGACGAAAGTCGGCATCGCGGTTGACGACGTCACGTGGTGAGGTTTCGATGAAAGAATAGGTGTGCATCCAAGGATGGAACGATGTCGCACACTAGATGCGGAGAGATTAAGGAATGGCATGTCGTCTCTCCTTGCGGTGATGGAGTTCTTCATCGAATGGTGTTGTTCTTCGCGGGAGGATGAAGCTCTTCAAAAAGAATAACTCAAGATCTCTCTCCCCTTTTCTTCGCACAACCAAAAGCCAACCAAAATAAAATAAGGCTTTTCCTTATTTTATTTACTCATGCCAACATTTCAAAACTTCAAAAATTAAAAACACCTAATTCAATTAATTAAAGGGGTTCAATTGATTGAATAAAAGTGTATTGGCACTCAATTAATGAGAGAAGAAGAGAAGTCAACATTAAGAGGGGTTAGAGGAGTTAAATAAATTTGAAGGGGTGGGGCTTGTGTGGGCCCCATATCACAAATATCCTAACAAGAGGAGTTAGGATCTAGTGGGTCCCACCCCAACTCTCATACTTAGGATAAAACCACTTAGAATAGAGAAATAAAATTGTAACACAATTTTATTTCACTTTACACTTAAACAATTTTTTAACAACTCCTCCCGAGCAAACAGAACTCTAGTAAAGGTCTTCTTAAGAAATTACTGGCATTGCGGTTTCATCGGTGCCCTCGGAATTCGATTCTGAGCACCGGTTCAAAAGATATAAAAACTCGCTCGTTCGTTCACTGAACGTACCCGAGCTAAACTTCAGAAATTGATTCCGGGCACACCGGGCCTCAGAATCAGGTGCCGTTAGAAACTGCGTACTCGTAAAATCCCAAACAATTTAAGAAAAAATTTCCATGAAATTTAAGGGTCTTTACACATGCTCCCCTGCTGAATAGAAATAATATCCTACCTCTTCACTTCCTTCATGGTCAATGAAAGGAACTCTTCCCAGAACTCCTTCTGTAAGTCAACCCACAAAACATATTCCTATTTCTTCTCTCCTAGATATAGATTCCACCACTGACGTGCATATACCCACATTTGACTAACTTCCAAAGGGACTCAGTACTTTGTTGGCGACCGGATCAAACTTAAAGCGATCTCGAGCTCCTCCATCCAGATATTTGTCTCTATATCTAAAACACTTCCCTCATACTTCCCCAAAGCCTGCTGCTAGAAATCACGCATTGTCCTCTACCACTGATCATATTTCTCAACTGGATCAACCCTCCATCAATCAACCAGACCATCCTTCTGAACCTCAACTACATGTTCCACACACGGATGATGACCAGGAGCCATAGTTGAAAGGCAAACTAAATATTTCCTAAGTCTGAGTAGTGTGAAATTTTATTGAGATTTATTCTAACTCATTTAATTAATTTTTTATATTTTGAATTTTCCAAAACAACCTAATTCAAACAGAAACACATGTCATTATTATTCATGTACCTTTCCTAGGTTTCTACTCTGCAAGAAAGTCCATCTCACTCGGTCGTTCAATAAACTCAGAGTTTGTGCATTGGATCATGGGGGCCCTAAAATCCCATGTCCTAGATAGTCTCCCTATCCTATGTCACACACCAATGTCAAATATAATTATTTTTATACCACCCAATGAAATCCTCACTATTCCTAACTCCAAACTTCATATTATATCTCAACCATCACATCTGATACCACTCTGTCATGACCCCTCCTTCCAAAGATGCTGAAATGTGGGGAGATAGATAATGAACCCTGAGCCCCACCTCTACTAGGCCCTGGGTTGGATACTAGCACCAAGGTTGTACAAATATCACAATATGGGAGTCATTACCCTTTATAATAAAAAAAGACCAGGAGATACAATGAATCATCCACAACAACTCCAAGGCATAATATAAAAAGAAAGCCAAAGACCATCCCGCATGAATGTATAAATAGAACTAATATAAGAAAAGTCTTTAAAGTAAATACCCAAAAGTAAAGATAAAGTAGTGACATAGAAACTGTCAAGGATCCAAGCTAGTAAAGTCTAGAATGATCTGAAAAATACTCTTAGAACCCTGAAAATAGTTTTATATACATTGGGTGAGGATACAGGTATATGTAGTAAGAAAACCAAAGTCGCTCATGCACATGTGAAAGTATCATACTAATTAACCCGTGATAAAATAACATAACCAAATAGCACGTAAATGGGTATACTAACCAAAACCAACCTCACAAAGGCATGCTCACAAAATAATGTAAGTCAAGTAATATAATATAACATAATCACATCGATAAGGGTACCCCTCACTGCTTTCCCACTATTATGCCACTCTCACACCCAACATCATACGTCCTGGCATTCTCATCTCTTATATATACCACACTGCCCCACAAACACAATCAAAAAACACCTTGCCCGCAGACACTTGGGCTCACCACCCCACAAGCATGGCCACATCACATATCACCCAAAAACACTTGCTCTACCACCCCACAAGCACATTCTCACCTTTCCATAAAACACCTGGGCTATCACACCTCATCCCGAAGACACCCGAACACATATCACCATTCCTAAAAACACATGGGCTATCACAGCCCACCCGAAGACACCTAGGCCATCACAGCCACCATGTAAAGAACTAGTAGACCTCCAGCCATCACAACATGTGTCATACCTACCTCACCTGGAAGAGAGAGTGGGAAGTAGTGGGTACCCATCAATCTGTACTCCCCACTGGATGTTGGTAAAAACATCCCCATCATGACTATGTGGTTGTTTGACACGTAGTGCACACTATGGGTGGGGAACATATAGAATCATAAAGATATAAAAATATATATATAGTATCAATCACTCAGGACCAACCTATGGGTTCACATCCAAACAAACCAACTCACAACATCGTCACATTTTCTACCATATATAAATGCATTTATTAATATCTAAAATAGTCATTTTAGAAGGGGAAGAGCCCTGATAAACTAAAGTGGCTTCACAATTACTCTATGTCTAATGCCCATTCATTTTATTCTCTAGAATCAACAAAATATAACCACACAACCCACGATTTACTTATCCATTAACCATTTCCATCCCATTAACAAAACCAACCCAATCCATTACAAACATTATTAAACAATTATTCAATTGATTCCATCACTACTTGTGCATCTAACACAAAGAAACTGCCACTTCTCCACCCCAAAATCTTGAAAAAACAAACCACCTCCTCACCACCCCAAAAGAAAGTCCAAACAAACCACCTCCTCACATCCCCAAAAGCATGGACAAACAAACCACCACCTCCCCCCCCCCCCCAAATCATGTCCAAACAAACCACCTCATCACCGACCCAAAAGCATGGCCAAACAACCACCTCATATCCACCCCAAAAGAATATCCAAACAAACCACGTATCACCCCCACACCCCATTGAAATCACCCATAATCATCCCAAAATCATAGAAAAAAATCACAACATATCATGATCATTTTCACATATTTATAAAAGAGTCTTTTATCACCTTCCACTTTGTTTTAGAGGCATTATCACCCAAACCAAAAATCATAGGCAAACCAATTCATTAGTAAATTATAAGTAATTAAACAATTTCCATCTAGGGTGATACCCCAACAATCACAATAGTCAAAAAAATAAAGGTTCCATAACTCATGTCAAACAGTTCAAATAAAACCAAAAACAACCACAATTTTTAGTGGGGTGTTTAGCCCATACAATCCATCACATCACAACAATATCAAAGTTGTAAAAGCATGAAAAGAAAACCTATTTTCCATTTAAAAAAATAACCAATTATTTATCACTAATTAATCTGGAAAATCCATAATTCATAGATAGAAAAAGTAAACCCCTCTTGCATGATACACAAAGAAGATAAATAAGTGAAATTTTACCTTAAAGAAGCTTTCCAACTCACTGAACACCATATTGTAAAGAAGAACGCTTGTGAACCAAAACTGCACCATGAGAACCATGGATCAATCTGCATTTCATCCCAAGACCATAAAATAAAACCCAATGCACACCTTAAACCAAGGAAACACCACGATAACAGATCCATATGAGAATATTGGAAGAAAATGGTTGAGAAGGAGGAGAGAAATCACCACATATCAACTACGAATCACCAACGAAAATCCACTGGGATCAACGAATCGAAGATAGATGAATAAGGGGTTGAAGAACACCTTAGGTCACATAGGGTTCTCCCAAAATGAGATGAATAAGAGAGAAATTACAAATAAATGAAATTTTTCTTGGAAAATAACTTTAAAACTAAATTGGATTAGGGGATTACATGACATATAATCCCATTTCACATCATGAAATCCCTGGTGTTCAGTTTCTGCAAAAAAACATGTCGCCTATTAATTTTATTTTATTTTTATATTCCCAATATATTACACAGTGTGAAACCACTATTCACATTGTTTAAAATATTTACACATCATGAAACCCTCTAGAGAATTAGTGAAACCAAATTTCACATCGTGTAATCTAGTTACACGATGTGTAATCTCCCTTCTTCCAGCCTTTAGCAACTAAAATTATATGTATTCCTTATAAGCCTCCTCCGAACACCTACAACAACCAAAACTGGAAAAAGTAATGGACCAGGAAGGCATGAACTATTACATAAAATACCTATTAGAAGATTCTCACCCTCAAGAATCCAAAACCTAGAACGAAAGAAAATGGGTATGAATGCTACCTGGAACTGATCCCTCCACACAAAATCCTGGTCCTTCCTAGGAAAAATGTTAATGGGGATATAACTCAATAGAAATTAGGTACAAACCTCTGATAATAGCATGTAAGACCAAGGAAACTTCAAACCTATTCCAAGTTATTGGGTGCTTCTAAAGAAAAAAATTTCTTTAACCTTTGACGGGTCACTGCCACACCCTACTGAGGCACTACATACCTGAGTAAATGAACCTCTCTTTTCCATAACTTACACTTTGACTACTTTACATATAGATGGAGGTGATGAAGAGCTTGCAAGATATCTTAAAGATACTCAAAATTCTCCTCCTATGAATTTGAGTAAATCAAGATATCATTGATGAATACAACAAAAAACCAATCTAAGAACTTATGGAACATAGATTCCATAACCACCATGAACATGTCTGGTGCATTCATAACACTATATGGAATGAATACAAACTCAAAGTTCCCATACATACATCTGAAGGTAGTATTAAGGATATATCCCCCATTCACCCTCAACCGGTGATATCTAGATTGTAGATTGATCTTAGAAAACCAACTCACCCCTCTCATCTAGTAGAAAATATCATCTATCCTTGGAAGAGGGTAACGGTTATTGACCATCATCTGATTCAACATCCATTATTCTATAAACAACCTTAGACTACCATCCAAATTCTTGGAGAACAACACTATAGAACCCCATGTTGAAACACTAGGATAGACAAAACCCTTCTTCATTAGTTCATATATCTGTATCCTCAACTCTTACAACTCAAAAGGATCCATCTGATAAGGAGCCATTGAAATTGGAGAAGCACTGGGTTGTAAGTCCATCCTGAACTCAACATCACATCGAGGGTGTAGCATCACAACCTCCTTGAAAAAAGCATCCAAGAACTCCCCAACAATTTTGGGAACCTATACCATCTCATCATCCATATATTTCATCAAAAACATGACCAATAAGTAAATAAGGTTTTATACATGTCGACTGCCCATGTGACAACTCCGCTCACCAAAAAAAACCACACGTGGGCCATCCACATCTGAATAGATGAATTTCCTATGGAAGTAATCAATAAAATCACATATGTAATATAACTATTAGATTCCAAGGATTTCATTATATGGTTTCATCATTAACAAGAAAATATCCCCATTGGATTTACGTGGTTCCATCATCAGTCTACACCCCCAGCACACATCAAACAAATTGTTTTATCCTCTGATTAGTGTACTCATCACCAGGGGAAAGGGAAGCCTCTCTACGTATAGTACCATCGGATAGAGTGGGTGAAATAAAGGAGTGTGAAGCTGCTAAATAAAACAAGGTACAAACCAAAGTACTAAACAAAATGATTTTACCTCCGATGATCTATGGCACCTATGGAACTGCTACCTTCACTACGTGCAACTAACCATGCCCCAGTTTCTCTGACTCTATGCTGATGACCACCTCCATAGCCATGCTCAGCTCAAAGTCCCTAAACACAGGGAACATATTGAGGCTATCCTCTACCTACTCTATCTCCCCTCAATGGAGAAAAAACTGATAGCCCCTACTACTGAAACAACCTCACTAGAAACTACTGTTGAGGCTGGCACTGAACCTATCCACCTCCACCAAACTAAGCTCGGAAACTAATAGTCATTGGTTCTGGTGATGGCCACAAAACCCATAACCAAAATACACTAGCGCAAAGATCCAAGGAAAAGCATAGAAAACACTGGCACCAAAAGGTCAGAAAGGAAGCTGCTGAGGTCAAATCCCTTCTAGTTGAAACCTCGAAGTTCCTGGTGCTTGAGACCTACCACTGAAAACTCTAATCCTTAAGGAACCCTATTGGTTACCCTCCCTTAGAAAACCTCCTTGTCAGTGTATCCATTCAATCACATATGCCTTCTTCTGAACCTCCAAATACATCGACAATGTAAAAGACGTAACTACATACTAGATAGAAGGACATAGTGCCTCCTCAAGATGTCTCGCAAGAGACTCCTCATCTGGAAAAAAAATCTAGGGAAAAACACAGAAGCTCCTTTAACTTGATCCCCAAATCCCATATTAACATGATCCCCTACTAAAGATAAAGAATATCCTACTTCTTTAATGACTTCATGGTCAATGAAAGGAACTCTTCCCAAAACTCCTTATGGAATTCAACCCACAAAACATCTGCCTCCTTCCGCTCTCCAAGATACAATATCCACCACTAACTCATAGCTCCCGATATATTACTGACTTCCAAAGGGTCCTATTACTCCATCGAGGCCCAGATCAAACTGAAAGTGATTTCGAGCTCCTCTATCCAGCTCTCTATCTCCACATATAAAACACTTCCCTCATACTTCCTTTAATAATTCCACTGTAAAGAATGCAATGTTCTCTAACACTAATCATCCTCCTCAATCGGATCGACCCTCTATCAATCAAATGGATCCTCCTACTGAACCTCAAATACCTAATCCACACTCTTACGATGAAAAAGATACATAACTGAAAGGAAAATAAGGATCTCCTAAGCCCGAGTAGTGTGTAATTTTATTAAGATTTATTCTAACTCATTTAATTCATTTTTTCTACTTTGAGTTTCCCAAAATATCCAAATTCAAACAAGAAAAAAAGTCATTATAATGAATGCACATTTCATAGTTATCTACCCTAAAAGAAGCTCCATCTCACTTGGTCATTCAATAAGCTCATAGTTCATGCATTGGATCATAAGGGTCCCTAAAATCATGTGTCCTAGATGGTCTCTTTGGCCTATGTCACACACAAAGGTCAACTGGTACTATTTCCAAACCACCTAACGCAATCATCATTGTGCCTAAATCAAAACTTCATCTTATCTCTCAACCATAACCTCTGATAACACTTTGTCATGACCCCAAACCTCTAAATATACTACAATGAGGGGGGAGATAATGACCCTTTATTCCCACCTCCAATAGGCCTCGAGTTGGTGACTAGCACCAAGGGTGTACAAATCTCACAATATGGGAGGTATTGCCATTTATAAGAAAACAAGATAAGGATATAGAATGAATAATCCACAAAAAATCCAAGGAAAAATATAAAAATAAATCCAAAGGCCATCCCACATGAATGTATAAATAGAAATTATACAATAAAAGTCTCTAATGTAAATATCCAAAAGTAAATCTAAAGCAGTGATCTAACAACTATCAATGATCTAATATAGTAAGGTATAGCATGATCCGTAAAATCCTCCTAGAACCCTAAAAACAGTTTTATATATATAGAGTGAGCATACAGGTATACTCAATAGGAAAACCAAAGTCTTGCATGCATATGTGAAAGTAGCTTACTAATTCACCTGTGAGAAAATAGCAGAACCAAACAACACCTAAACAGGTATACTAACAAAACCCAACCTCACCAAGGCATGATCACCAAATAACATTGTTCAAGTAATATAATATAACATGATCACAATGATAAAGGTACCCTAAACCACTTTCACACTGGTATTCCACTCTCACACCCAATGTTTTATGTCCTAGTACTCCCATCTCTTATGTATACCACACTACCAAATAAGAACGGTCAAAACACACCTATAACACCGCGAGATTTTATGAAAAATATTCTTTTAATTTCATTAATTTCTTGTGCTACACCAAGATTACCTTGCGCTATACGCAACACCGTATTAGCTTGCAGTATACACAACACTATTCTTGGATCGTGTTACACACAATTTTGATAATAGTTATTCTACGCAACATTGAGTATATATATATATATATATATATTCAATGTATAAATGAAATATGGTTGGATTCTGTTATACGAAACAACGAAGGATTCTTGCGTAACACGCAACCCTGACTTGGCTTGCATTACACACAATCGCGACCTTCCTCGATAGTGTGTGTTGTACGCAATACTGGGTTTTACTAAACAACGATATATTATTATAATATTGTTATGAACTAGCCATTATGAATAGTGTTAACTAAATTTTGAATTTTATAACATTATTATTCATCTTACACATTTCTATAACATGGTATAAGAACAAAATAATTTTTTCGGGTAAAATAAGTATTTTTCAAAAAATGCAGTTTTGCCGCCTTTTGATGGCGCACCCACTTTAAATCTATTTTTTGACATGTTTATAAGTTCAATTTGACAAAATATTATTCTTATTTTGAATCATGATATAAAAATTTACATTAGATAAAGTTATGATATTTTTCCGATAACTTTTATATTTTAATGAATAGTAAAAACACGCTATATTTTAATTAAAAACAAATTTTTTCATCGTAATATATTATGTGGTTAAATTATAATATTGAATGGTTTTAAAGTATAAATAGAATATATTTTCACCATTTAATATAATTTATGTCATTATCATTGATTTTACCTTGAATTCGTAGGTTAAATCAATTCAATCTTTTGCAATGTTTTAAAGAAAAACCCGTTTTCTTTCGACAATGGGATTAATTTTAATTTAATTTCTGCAACTTTTGTGTATTGAATTTGGAAAATTGGATTCCATATTTGGAATCAGTGGGTCCAAATTATGTTAATAAGCTACTTTTTATTTTTTGGCATTGTGAATAGTAACTACGGTAAATTTTATTTACTGTAGTTAAAGGTAAATCGGGTAATTAAGGGTAAATATAAGAGTATAAAATTACCCTAACACTTGGAAAAATCCTATTGGATGGCTAAAAGTAGACCCATATAACCTAAGGGTCGGATTAGATTCATTTTATGGACTTTTGTCCATGAAAATAATTTAATTATTATTAAAACCAAAGAATGTGACAACATGTCACTTTCTTAAATCTTATAAGTATAATAATTTTAATCTAGTGATAAACTTCATGAAAATTCAAAAATGAATAGTCTATAGAACTATAATACAATTATCTACATCATAGGAATTTATTTATAATTTTTAGGGATTAAATAATTATCATTTATTATGACACAAAGATGATGCAGTAATTGTCTTATTAATGAAATATTGACATAATTGATGTTATAAATGCCCAAATAAATGTAATTTGAGACTTTTTATGACTTACAATAATTTTCTAGGTTAATATGACATGGTATTGTTGATTTAAGTAACTTGGTTCGAACTTATCATTCTGTTATAAATTTCATAAAAATCATGTACCAAATAGTGTCAAAATTGACATAAATTAGTTTTTAAAACAAATATTATATTATTAATTGTCATTTTATTTTTAAAAATCTAAGGATCATCCAAATGACTTAGATAAGGATATATATATTAATAATAAACAACTTGGGGTTCGACCCATACCCACTTTATCTTCGAAATAAGACCCTTTGGAACCATTATAAACCGAATTTTACCTTAATATAAAATAATATTTTGAGATTTTCCTAAGGTGCCCCTCTCCTCCCTTATAAAAGGGAACATCCTCCCTCTCTTCCTCACACAACTTTGAGCCTTCAAGATCGTCCATCCCCTGCCAAAATCTCTTCTACACTTTCCTATTATCATCCTAGAGGTCCTGGTCTTCTTAAAAGACCATCCTTAGTTCTTTAAGTGGATGTTAAGTGAAGGCGCGTCAAAAAGAGGTAATATCCATTACTGATCTTTTTCAATTTCTTTCTTCTTCAACTTCTTCTTATTTAGTTGTTTCATGATAAAGTAATAAAATAAGTATTTATTATATACTTATATGTTATTATAAATATTAAACAACTCTAATTAACCTTCTATCCATCATACAGAAAAAGGAAATCACCGCGTGTGCGTACGTACGGAATACCGTCTCCACGCCGTGGTGTAATCTATTTTCTGCCACCACCTTAATTGGATGGGTATAATGGTGTAATGAGTAACTATATATGATTATTATAAAGTTATATTGATACTGAAATAGTATACATACACTTCAACACAATTTCACGATCATGAGATCGATATCATCGCTCGTGCGTACGTACGGACTACCGTCTCCACGACACGATGAGATTCATTCTCCACATTAACCATTCATGAATGATTATAAAGTATATATAATGAATAATAATGAAATATATGACATGTTAAATCTACTGGATTTATGTGTATATATATATATGTATTTCATCTACTTACTTCCATTCAAGATAATAAGGAAAGGAAAACAACGTTCATGCGTATGTACGGACTACCGTCTCCATGAACGGTGTGTTTCATTTCATTTATCTATATATTATATATATATATATATATATATACTGAATATATATGACATATAAATCATGTTTTATATTCTGTAAGTAAGTAAATCATGATATAAGTAATAATAATGTCAAGAACAACAAGTCCAAACACCTACGATAAATGAAACTTTTTTACCCAAAACGCTTCTTTAACATGGAATTTACAAAAGAACGGGTAATATAAAGTCATAAGTGAACCATATATGATATCATAACAATGAATATGATTCTGTAATAAGTTAATGACATCATTTAAATCATTATACAGGAGGTTCGGATACGTACAAAGCATATCGGACATAAGGTAAGAGAAATATCACAATCTCATTTTTATCCGAGATTGTTTATACTTTGGAATTTACTGGGGTGCATTTTATCATCCACATACATGTTTCCTCAATATGTAATATTTACATCATTCTACAATAGTTTATATCCAATTTTACCCTTAGGTGTGTTTTTAGTAAAAGATATGAAAGGAATCTTTTGTCATTTTTTGTATGAGGTACTTTTTGACTTTTCCGACAAAAGTACGAGAAGAATGTTTTTTTTAACTTATACGGAATGAATGGATTTTTAACACATCATTTCCAAGAATATTCCTTTACAAGTTTTCAAGTTTATTTTTAATCAACTTCTTTTAGTTTAAAATTGTATGACATGTTAAGAAAGGAAAATTTTTTTGAATTTGAAATGATATTTTCCTCAAGAATGGAGTTCAAGTGTTTTATCAAAATTATTTTCCATCTAAGATAATATAGGGTTCTTTTTATATCCCTATTATTACATTGATATTATTAAGTTGTGATGGAATTATTTTTATGAATTCCTTTATCTTATATGAATTGTTTGTTGATGTCACGATGTTTAAGATTCCCATTTTTATTACATGGGTTATGCAATGATGTATGATTTATGATTTTGTGGCACACATAAGAATGGTATCATTATGAGATGGGTGGGACCTATATCTCCCTCTAATTAATTGGGTAAATATTTTATATCTCATGAGATAGACATGGCCGGAATGGTAGGTTATACCGGTTCAGTGAAACAGGACTGAAAAGAGGAGTGAACTCGGTTTAGAAAGGGGCTTTGTCCACTAAGATAGTTTTGGCAATGAGTCTTGACTAATAAGAAATGATTCTCTATGATTATGTGTGTATGCCACAAAGTTTAATGTTTTAAGTTATGATTATTTGGATTTCATTTCACTACTATGATTTATCCCATGTTATGAAATTATGCTCTCTTTTGCAGGTTAAGATTTCCAATATGTTATGAATATGATGTGATTGATATTTATTTTTTTTACCCTTACTGAGCATTTGAGCTCACCCTTTTATGTTTTCTTTTCCCCAGGATATAAAGAAAGTTTTTAGGTAAAAAAAAAGGGAAGATCTTTATGGGAGATGTTGAATATCTTTCACCACGATTAGAAGATTATATTCCGAGTTTCCAAAGACACTAAACTATTACGGTCCTTGTGTGTGTGTTTTGGTTATGTACTAAGTATTCCGAAAAAGTAATGTAATGTCTATGTACGTCAAGATATGGGTCTCTACAGTTGGTATCAGAGGAAAGGTTTAGTCAACCTTTGGAAACTAGTATGTGAGAACGTTAGTGAGATCCCTAGAGATATTTCTAAGGTATGTCTAGGTATGTCCCTAAGGATAAGTATACGTATAGGATATAGTCCTAGAATTATGGTAAAGATCTTAGAATTTAACCTAAGATGTTAGATATTGAAGTTACTCCCCATTTATTATTATTTTTGCCTCTAACACTATTCTTTTTGCGTTTTAGAAAATGGCTGGAAACAAGATGATTCACGATAATGGAGGATATTATGGACAATGGAATGATATTCTTCATGAGAAAACAAATGAAATGGGATTTGGAAGTCCAACCATCATTATTATGTCGAATCAACAATCTCATAATATGATCAATAAACTCAAATTTGGTAAGTTTCCTGACTCGGCTAATAAGAGAAAGATGGAGTTTCATGATGATCATAGAGGAAAGAAAGTTCAATTTCCCCTATGTAAATCATGTGGGAAGAGGCATCAAGTAGAATGTTTCAAAGGAACTGGAAGATGCTTTGGGTGTGGAAAAGAAGGACACAAAGCCAGTAAGTGCAAAGGAAAAGGTTCAGTTAACACCAGGGATGAGGATAATGGTATTGCTACGACATCAACAATGGTTAAATGTTTTAAATGTGGAATGTACAGGAATTATGAAAACCAATGCCCTAAGGTAAAGTCTCATGAAGAGAATCAGTATGGTCGGATGGGTAGTATTTATGTTGATGATGATGAAGAGACTACAAATGATATGTGAGATGAAAGAATTGTTGAAGCTCGGTTAATGGTTTAAGAATGTAGTGGAATGATTACATGTTTATCATGTGTAATGTTGTATAAGTAATCTCATGGTACTATGGAATAAAGAGACATCCAAGGATTGTTACACTGTTGTCTTTCCTTGAGTTTTGAAAGTGTATGATTAATAGTACCAGTATCCATGAAAGATTATTCAGATATTTTTGGAATGTAGATGATATGTGCATAATGAAGGGATAAGGAGAAAATTAAATGTTTGATAGTATTCATGAGCTCATGACTGATATAAGGAAATAGTTATATCATGGTTTGAGTATGTAGAATTTTGGGTTTTTGGTATGTGGAATGCGTTAACTTTTGACAGCACTCATGTTTTTACTAAGATTCAATGGGTATTCATTCCTCAAGAGAATACATGATTAAGGTATTCACATGTTTGTAATTTGACCAAAAAGATATATCTTATGATATATGGGGGATAAATGATGGCATTCACGTGATTGTTATGTGACATTTCAAGTAATCATTTTCTTTATACTATGAGCTTGGACCGAAGTATTTTAGATAAGCCTAAAGATTGGAATGGATTATGTTGGACATAAGTTAGGATATAAATTTTTTGATATTATTGATGGGATGTTATAGTAATATAGATTTAGAAAAAGGACAACCTGTAGGACGGGCGGCAGCCCATCGCGTCGGACAAGGCCGTGGGAATCGAACCCACAACCGAAGTGCGACTGGCCTTTATCGCCTACCACTGGCCTACAGGAAGTCCCTGTTTAGTATAAACTAGTTTTATTATATTAAGCAGTATGATATATGAAGTATAAGTCCATTTTAGGAACCATATATCATTAATCTCACTATAGATGGACTTATGTATTTTTTGATAACTTTTCTAACATTTTGTTTGAGACAGATGGAATGACCCATCATTCTATCACATGATCTGCTAACACATCACGAATGACAAATTCAACTTCATTTCTTTAAGGGGTGAAGTGGAAATTTTTCAATTCACGAACAACAGTGAAATTGTACCAAAATCATGCGAGTATTTCTTTTAATTCATCAACTTTAGGGAAATGATCTTGAAAACCAAAAATGTTGTCCTAATTCCCTTATATCTGATTAATTAGATGGTACCTTAGATCATCACAAATCAATAGCTTTGTGATTCTTGGATTTTTCATAGCCATGTTCTCTACCACTCTCCATCAGAACATGATGGTTAGATTTTTCTTCCATATCTATATTTTCACCTATGTTCTCCTACGTGGAAACCCCGTGATGAGTTAATTTGGGTAACCGTTACATTTCATACTTTAGTTTTTAAAATCCATGTTTTGGTATTCCTTTTTACGATGTGGGTTTCTATTAAACAAACATTCGAGTAGTAAACCATTTATAACCCTGACGAATTTCGAGGGCGAAATTAATTTTAAGGGGGGTAGAATGTAACACCCTGAGATTTTATGAAAAATATTCTTTTAATTTCATTAATGTCTTGTGCTACACCAAGATTACCTTGCGCTATACGCAACACCGTATTAGCTTCCAGTATACGCATCACTATTCTTGGATCGTGTTACACGCAATTTTGATAATAATTATTATATGCAACATTGAGTATATATATATATATATATATTCAATATATAAATGAAATATGGTTGGATTCTGTTATATGAAACAATGAAGGATTCTTGCGCAACATGCAACCCTGACTTGGCTTTCATTACACGCAATCGCGACCTTCCTCGATAGTGTGTGTTGTACGCAATACTGGGTTTTACTAAACAACGATATATTATTATAATATTGTTATGAACTAGCCGTTATGAATAGTGTTAACTAAATTTTGAATTTTATAACATTATTATTCAACTTACACATTTCCAGAACATGGTATAAGAACAAAATAATTTTTTCGGGTAAAATAAGTATTTTTCAAAAAATGCAGTTTTGCCGCCTTTTGATGGCGCACCCACTTTAAATCTAGTTTTTGACATGTTTATAAGTTCAATTTGAAAAAATAAAATTCTTCTTTTGAATCAGGATATAAAAATTTACATTAGATAAAGTTTTGATATTTTTCCGATAACTTTTATATTTTAATGAATAGTAAAAACACGCTATATTTTAATTAAAAACAACTTTTTTCATAGTAATATATTATGTGGTTAAATTATAATATTGAATGGTTTTAAAGTATAAATATAATATATTTTTTCCATTTAATATAATTTATGTCATTAGCATTGATTTTACCTTGAATTCGTAGGTTAAATCAATTCAATCTTTTGCAATGTTTTAAAGAAAAACCTGTTGTCTTTCGACAACAGGATTAATTTTAATTTAATTTCTGCATATTTTGTGTATTTAATTTGAAAAATGGATTCCATATTTGGAATCAGTGGGTCAAAATTATGTTAATAAGCTACTTTTTATGTTTGGGTATTGTAAATAGTAACTACGGTAAATTTTATTTACTATAGTTAAAGGTAAATCGGGTAATTAAGGGTAAATATAAGATTATAAAATTACCCTAACACTTGGAAGAATCCTATTGGAAGGATAAAAGTAGACCCATATAACCTAAGGGTCAGATTAGATTCATTTTATGGACTTTTTTCCATGAAAATAATTTAATTATTATTAAAACCAAAGAATGTGACAACATGTCACTTTCTTAAATCTTATAAGTATAATAATTTTAATCTAGTGATAAACTTCATGAAACATCGAACATGAATAGTCTCCAGAAATATAATACAATTATATACATAATAGGAATTTATTTATAATTTTTAGGGATTAAATAATTATCATTTATTATGACACAAAGATGATGCAGTAATTATCTTATTAATGAAACATTGACATAATTGATGTTATAAATGCCCAAATAAATGTAATTTGAGACTTTTTATGACATACACTAATTTTCTAGGTTAATATGACATGTTATTGTTGATTTAAGTAACTTTTTTTGAACTTATCATTCTGTTATGGAATTATTTTTATGAATTACTTTATCTTATATGAATTGTTAGTTGATGTCATGATGTTTAAGATTCCCATTTTTATTACATGGGTTATGCAATGATGTATGATTTATGATTTTGTGGCACACATAAGAGTGGTATCATTATGAGATGGGTGGGACCTATATCTCCCTCCAATGAATTGGTTAAAGATTTTATATCTCATGAGATAGATATGGCTGGAACGGTATGTTATACCGGTTCAGTGAAACAGGACTGAAACAAGGAGTGAACTCGGTTCAGAAAGGGGCTTTGTCCAGTAAGATAGTCTTGGTAATGAGTCTTGACTAATAAGAAATGATTCTCTATGATTATGTGTGTATTCCACAAAGTTTCATGTTTTAAGTTATGATTATTTGGATTTCATTTCACTACTATGATTTATCCCATGTTATGAAATTATGCTCTCTTTTGCAGGTTAAGATTTCCAATATGTTATGAATATGATGTGATTGATATTTCTTTTGTTTACCCTTACTGAGAATTTGAGCTCACCCTTTTATGTTTTCTTTTCCCCAGGATATAAAGAAAGGTTTTAGGTAAAAAAGGGAAGATCTTTATGGGAGATGTTGAAGATCTTTCACCACGATTAGAAGATTATATTCCGAGTTTCCAAAGACACTAAACTATTACGGTCCTTGTGTGTGTGTTTTTGTTATGTACTAAGTATTCCGCAAAAGTAATGTAATGTATATGTACGTCAAGATACGGGTCTCTAAAACACCACTCCCATAGACACCTGGTCTCGCCACCCCACAAGCATGGACATATCAAATATCACTCGAAAACACATGTTCCACCACCCCATAAGCACTGTCTCACCTCACCCGAAAACACCCGGGCTGTGACACATCTTCCCAAAGACACAGGGCACACATATCACTTTGCCCGCAAATACCTGGGCTATTGCATCCCATTTGAAGACATTGGGTCCATCAAAAACACCATCTAAATCACTAACAAACCTCTGACCATCATAGCATGTGCCATACCTACCTTTCCTATAAGAGAGGGCTCGAAATAGGAGGTACCCAACCATCTGTACTCCCCATCGAATGTTGGGAAAAACACCCCCCACATGACTATGCGGGTGTTCGGCATGTAGTGCACAACATGGGTAGGGTGCATATAGAATCACAAGGATATACAAGTATATACATAGTATCAAACACTCAAGACCAAACTATGGGTTCAAAACCAAACAAACCAACTAACAACACCGTCACTTTTTCTTCCACCACTAAATGAATTTATTAATATCTACAACAGTCATTTCAGAAGGTGAAGATCTCTAATAAACTAAAGATGCTTCACATTTCCTCTACATTTATAACCCATTCATTTCATTATTTAGCATCAACCACATTTAATCATGCAACCCATAATTTAATTATCTATTATCCATTTCGATCCCATTAACCAAACCAACCCATTCATTCTAAACATTATTAAACAATTATTCAATTTATTCCATCACTACTCAGGCATCTAGAATAAATTAACCACCACTTTGCCTCCCCAAAATCATGGACAAAAAAACCACCTACTCATCACCCCAAAATCACAGTACGAAAAACCACCTCCTCACCACCCCAAAAGCACAGCCAAACAACAACCTCCTCACTTCCATAGAATCATGGCTAAACAAACCACCTCCTCATAATCCCAAAATTATGGACAAACAAACCACTACCTCACAACCTAAAAAACATGGTCAAACAACCACCTCTATTACACCAAAAAACCACGGCCAAACAAAGCATGTATTTCCCCAAACCCCATTGAAATCACCCATAATAATTCCACAAGCATGGACAAATATCACAACATATCAAGATCATTTTCATAGATTTACAAAAGAGGCTTTTATCACATTCCACTTTGTTTAGGGGCGTTATCAGACAAACCCAAAATCTTGGGGAAATCAATTCATTAGCCAAGTATAAATAATTAACCAATTTCTATTTAGGTTGATACCACAATAATCAAAATAGTCACACACAAAAAGGGTTCCACAACTCATGTGAAATAGTTTAAACAAAACCACTGATGACCACCATTTTCTAAGGGTCATTTAGCTCATACAATCAATCATATCACAATAGTATCAAGGCTATAAATGTATGTGAAGCAAACCCCCTTTCCCTTTAATATCCAAATTCACCAATTCATTATATTTTATTAAGATGGAACAAACATAATCCATATATAAAAAATGTAAACCCCTCCTGCAAGATACACAAAGAAGAGAAATGAGGGAAATCCTACCTCAAAGAAGCTTTCCAGCTCACTCCACACTGCAGGGGGAAGAAGAATGCCTGCAGATCAAAACCACAACACAAAAATCGAGGATCTACCTACTCCATATCCCAAGACCATAAAATATAACCCAATTCCCACCCCAAACCAAGGAAACACCACCTTAGTGGATCCTTAGAAGAAAAACAGAATAAAATAGGTGAAAAGAAGGAGATAACTCACTACAAATCACTAAAAAACATCCACCGAGATTAATGGATCAAAGAGGGATGAAGAAGGGATCTAAGAACACCTTGGGTTGCCTAGGTTTCTCCTAAAACAAGAGGAAGAAGAGATAACATCCAAATGAATTAAATTTTGATTGAAAAAAAATTTTAAAACTGTAATGGATCGGGGGATTACACGACACGTAATCCCATTTCACATCGTGAAATCCCCAGTGTTTGGTTTCCACAGAAAAATATGTTTCCTATTCATTTTATTTTATTTTTATATCTCTTATATATTATATAGTGTGAAACCCCTCTTCACATTCTGTAAAATATTTACACATCATTAAACCCTCAAGAGAATCTGTGAAACCAAATTTTACACTATGTAATCTAGTTACACGGTGTGTAATCCCCCTTATTCTATCCTTTAGCATTAAAAATTCTCCAGACTCCCTTTGAGACTCCTCTGAGCACCTCTAATAACCAAAACTGGAAAATTAGTGGACCGGGAAGGCACAGACTGTTATAGTTACATTTGGGCAGTGACTGACAAATTGGTCCCCATAAAATTTGGATTGGATATGACTCAATTTTTAAATCCTGAATTAAAAGTGATCTTAAATGTATTATGAATTTTTAGGATTGATTCATATGGGATTGTCCCACGCCACCTTGTTCCATCCCAATATTCACTATAAACTGAGATTATTTCCCTATTGTGTGAAAGTACAAGCTAATATGTGGTTATTATAAAAAGAAAAAAATCATTAAATTATTGGGAGGACATTTATAAAACTTTAATTATGAGTATTTATCCCACCCAGAGAATAATGTATTTGAGAAAATTGAAATATACCATTGTGTATAAAAAGATTGAATATTTTCATGAATTTTTGGAAATGTTTAGAGAATTTTATCAATAATGTCAACAACATAAGTTTTCAACAGTACATTTGATCTAATTTTTTATGAGGGAATGAATGATATGGGACAAAAACATATTAATTTATCTAATGGTTTTTATTATAGATATAAGAAGTTTGATAGTTGAAAAAAAATATTCAACATGATTTCAGTGAATTCACAATAAAAATTGCTTAGGGGATGGATTGTTGAGATCAATGAAGTCACTAATACAAATAATTTTAATTGATGTATTTTTTATCCATGAAATAGATTAAATAATATGGTATCATAAATGAAATTTAACAAGGATTACTGTAATTATTGAGGTATGTATAGAAATAGTACAATTCATTACATGCATTTTGACATGTGGAGCTATATTAACATCTTAAGTGGATGAAATGAATTACATAGGATATTATAATAAGAATCCAATGAGTAATAATAAATTTTATAACTAATATAATCTTGGATATAATCTTCCTAATCTATCTTAGAAAGAACAAAGAAAATGTAAACAATATAGTATATTTTAATTTTAAGTATAACATTATTCTAGTTATCAAGAAAGGAGTTTTTATTGGTAGAAATATTCAATGTCAAAATTATATTATAATGGAAAATAAATAATTATATAATTTTTCGAATATTCAATTGAGGATTGATACTTTTTTCCCAATACTTAATCAAACTTCTCCATAATTGATCAACTATTCTAGAGTTCTAAGACAAGCATTGTAATGACCCATATTTTTTCAAAGATATGGTTCATTTTTTTTTATTTAAATTCATTATTTAATCTTATTAAACATTACCTATGTAATAAAAAAGGTTTTAAGAGTGTCTAGTGCTTGTTAAGAACCCATATTTCTAGAAAATAGAGAAATATAATGGGTCTCATGGTTAATGCATGGTTAGGTATAACTGTGTGACTCAAACATGTGAGGTACCCAGAGCACAAGGGAGGCCTCATGGTTTTCCTAAAACCATGAAATCTAAGGTTCACACCCATGCGAGATTTCAAAGATTTTGGATAGTGGGTTTTCACATGGCTTATGCACAGTTAGGAAAACTGTGTGCCTAGTCCATGTGGGGTCCCTCCTTATAAAGAGGAAGAAACACGGTTTGTGTATGGTTTGGCCAATAGTACGACCCCATTTTAGGGGTGATTTTTCATTTTTACCCCTTGAATGTTTTTAACTCAAACACCTTTTCCTCCTTCCCATTTCCAGTGTGCATCACTTATCCCCCTCTCCTATTGAGCTCTCCCATGCCTAACCTAGGGATTTCTATTTCTCCCTCCTCCAGACTCCAAAAGGATCTATGTCAAAAGAATTAGATAATTAGAGGTAAGCTCATTAATCCTATTGATTATGTTCTTAGTTTCTCTTCCCATCATGTACGCTATTTTAGTTCGAGCTTATTCACCCTATTTTAGGGTGTTGGTCATTTTCTCTAATTTCTTTTGTTCTACTTCAAATAAAAAGATGATATTGGATGAAGAGTCATCTATGACCCTAATATAGGTGATCTAATTTTTTTCTCTAAAATTCATGATGTTTTCATAGCTTCTCTTTTGTCCCAAAAGTATTTCATTTCTACCCATTTCCCTTAAATGTATTCTTTCTTTCTAAATAAATTTAATCATGTTGTTATATTCTTGTAGACCCTTACTAAGTGATTAAATATTGTTGTCCTTGTTCGTTACCACCCCTTTGGGTGTGATAAATTAATTTACCTCTCTTGTATAATTTTTTAATGGATCAAACACCTTTTAAGTGTTTATCTTTACTTGTAAATGAAATTTCCCTCTTTTATGTAATTTTCTATTTGACCAAAGCACCTTATAAGTGTTTGTCTTGTCCATTGAATTGAATGTTATTTCCTTGATAAATTAAATGGATTAACTTAAATGAATGAAAATGGGTGGAAAGTCTGCACCTCATGTTTTATCATTATTAACTTGAATTATATGAATTTTGAACCCTTAGATATATGTTCTATGTGACTATAAATGTATTATATCGTATCCCTCATGTTTAATATTATTATTATGAGTATTCCATTATTATGGGCTATTTAATGATGGTTAAGGTACTTTTTTATCATTAAGTTTCACACTCCCTTGCATTAGGTGTTGAGAATAGAGATTGTCACCATTATATTTTTATCTGGGTGATGGGAATGATGTTCCACATTCCTCCGTATTAGGTGTTGGGCATGACAACTCACCCCACCTATCTCAAATGACAAGAATGATTGTCGTATTCATTGTGAGATTTGGGTCTTGTACACTTTCTAGATCCATTGGATCGTTAGACTAGTTATGGATGCCTGAGTTATGCCTCGGGCCCAGGTAGCACCTAGTATCCATGTACATTCCCACTTATGTCCTCATATACTTAGTTCATATATGTATATAAAGTATATATATATATATATTAATTTTATATATATAGTATTTAGATCAGAACTATTTCGGCCTATGTTGAGGCAGGTAGAGTCTTCCAGGTGTCTTACTAGATCCTGATCCAACATGTATTTATTTATTCAACATTGTTTATTTTTCATTTACATACACATTGTTATTGTTATATACTCTGCTTGGATCAATTTAGACACTTTCGGTGGTGTCATACTGAGTTTATCTCACACCTTATTCGGGCCACCTTTGGTCCTCGAGTATACATCATGTATATAGGTATGGATAAGTAAATGTGCCTTTATATAGGTATTTGATCTAATTTACTTATATCTTAAAGCATGAGACCATAGGACTGAGTATATTCTTATCATGCTAGTGGAGAAGTCTTTTGGAATTTTTTGTATTTTTGAATAGAATGATGTATATGCATGTCCCCTATTTCATTTTTTGTATAAAATTATTCCATGAAATCATTGTATATGACTCAGTTTTTTGGATTTTTATTACTATTATAGTTGATATTATTTATTTATGATTCTATAATTTATTATCGTATCATTTCTATTGTGTCATATTTTATATTATGATTTCTATATTACCTATTTATTTATATTATATATGGTGCCACTATTATATGAGGGTATATTCTCCCAATTTTACCACACTAGACCCTTAATTATAGTCAGAAACATCTAGAATATAGGGAGGCACACTTGAGGCCATGTGATCCACTGGATTGGGGCACTGATTGAGTGGATCCTAGGACATGACGTTACAAAGTGGTATTAAAAGAGTCTCTTTCCTTTTGTATTATTATTTGGGTATTAGAAAGGATACCAGGATGTATTATAGTTTGGTAATGATAATATACTTGGGAGTGTCTTACCCATGTATAGGGAATACCCAAATTACATGGGATGGGTTATTATTTTTCTGATTTTTCTCCTATTATAATTGATATAACTTTACCATTGGGTGATGCACATGTTTTGTGACTTTATTCATATTGATATCATTTTAATTATTATGGATTACCTTTACTTGGCCTATTTAGGAATGGAATTAGTATCTCATGCATCATCATAGGAACATTAGGACTAATATGTCATATATTTTTCCATGTCAAGTCTACTTTCTATTTGCATTTTCTTGATGCATATGGTTAGTGCCTTAATTCTTATATATTGAAATGTGTTAATGCTACGTGAATGGATAATATAATTAGGTTAATTAAAGTAACTACATCAATATAAATGGTTTTTTCCTATATATATTGGTGATGAAACCTTAATTGGACAATTATATCATGTTGTGGGTTCTAAACCTATGAGTTCCATGAAATGAAACAATATCAGTTGATTGGGTTACCTGAATTCCAAAGGTGATTTTAGGAGAAATTACTTTTATAAATCCTAAATGGTGATTCATGTAATAAAATCATTTATTATGACCTATTACACCCTAATATCAAATATAAAGGTTAGGTTATGGTTAAATGGCCTGCCAATTACAATTTATAAGGTGTGTGACTTTTATAAATTGGAAATGGAGACATGTCTAACTGGGCCATAATATATATCTATATATTTATATAAAATAGTATAAACTCTGATGAAATTAAATATTTAAGAGGCGAAATGGTTATCTTTAAATGGGATTCCAACTACAAAGTAAAGGTTTTTTTCCTCTATAACTTGTAACTGACACTCCATATACTGAAACCCTTATCATGTGATATGAGACCTAGAAGACAACCCTGCCTTAGTAGTGGGTAGTTGAGGTGTATCTTACATTATTATTCCATGTAATGGTCTTTATTATTCACTTAGACCTGGATTTTGGAGAAGGAAAATAGTTGTGAACTTTTTTATAGAAAGAATGTGTACCTATTCTATTATCTATTTGTAATCTTTTAAAATGTTAAATTCTCTTTTGAGCTGTGAATTTTTTGTTTTAGAATCATTCCACCATAATAGCCTCAATTTTTGTGCCTAAAAGGTGGTGAATACTATGCACCGAAGGTGGTGGGACATAATCTTGTAATGATAACTCACATAGTACCACATGTGGAACAACTTATTATTCCTAGTATGGGCACTGACACCCAGTTTTAAGATGGATTTTTTCATATGATGAAAAATATACAAGGTTTCACTCAACATACCTCGACTATGGTAGAGTTGACTCAGATGTTATAGAAGTAGAATCCCCCCACCTTTTTAGGGGATGGCAGACCACATGCTATTGATTCATGTATGGAGGTCATTCTTTCTATATTCGAGTATCTAGAGATGCCACCAGAGTGGAGGGTGAAGATCACTACCTATATGTTACAAAATTTTTCCAAGCGGTGGTGGGATTTTATTACCCAGGAAGACCAAAATTGATATATGATCTAGACGTACTTGTATAAGTTTTTATATGATTACTTCTTTCCACATATGTTGAGGGTTGTCCGGGTTAGAGGTTTTATAAACCTACAGCAGGGAACCATGTCTTTCGTGAAATATTCAGCTCATTTTAATGATCTTCAACATTTTACCTCAACTCTAGAAAGTGATGATATTATGACTATGAGGTGATTTGAAGATGGGATGGTATACGTTATCTAATTATAGGTCAATGTGTAACACCCCAAAACTTATTCTCATCTAATAGTAATATCATGATTTTATTTTTTTTAATTTATATTTTATCCAAACAAAACATACAAACTAAATACCAGACATTTTATTTAAATAAAACACCAATGTTTTTACATTACAACATAGGGAGACCACCCAAAACAATAAAAACCCCAAGAAGATAATATGGGTCCTTTGGATCTGTCACAATGAACATTAGTATGGCCAAATCCACTACAGCCACACTAAGAATCAATGGAACGATGTGTACCATCTTCACCAAGTTGTGTTGAATTTGGAACACCCTAATGCATGGTTTTATAAGTCCCAAATTTGACCATTTACTTGGGTGACCGTTGAGTTCTAACGGCTATAATTATAGTCATTGGTCTTTTGGTGGATTAATTAAAAATATCTAAGTATAATTTAGTTTTCAAAAATATTTAAGTTATGAATTGAAACTATAATAAAACATATTATTATGAGCTTTAAAAGGACAATGTTTTAATATTTTGAACTACACTTAGTGTGATTTTAAAATGAGGTGATGATTTCAAACACCTTTCAAATATTTAAAATATCTTGTAAATGTTTTCATTTTTAATGCTTAAACAAGGTCTTTGATAATACTAGAATAGTTTTCTTATAGATATATTAAATTTTAAGTTTTCCCTTTGTGTTTAAAGGGAGTTATTATTTTTATATTTGAATTTGGAAACATGTTTATAAGAAATTTTAGTAATACTCTTAGTCAAGGCAAATTATAATTTAATTGGAATACCTTAATCTTTTAAAGTTTAAAATGAAAATCAGGTTTAATAAAAGTTAAGATATTCTATTTATAGTTAAAATGAATATATTTATTTTCTATGATTTTATGGTTAGTAATGTGAGTTTTCTTTTTATAAATAATATACCCACCCAGGGCCAGCACTCTAGCCGGGCTGAGGGCGGTAGCACGCGCTTGGCGGTCGAGCCTAGCCCTCAGCCTCAACAAAGGTCGGCTTGTGGGATTGTGTGCACGCGGTGCGTGCTAGGTCTAGCGAGCGGGGGGCATATCTACCCCGAACGGCGTACAAGAGCATGCGCAAGGGAACTAGAGGCACCACCGTGCGGAGTAGCACGACGGCGTGGGTGGGCACAGGAGCACACCTGGATAACCCGGTACGGGGCAGTACCGGGAGGGGGAAAGGAGTAATTTGGTATAATTCTGAGAGCTCTGGGCTTATAAAGAGATAGAAATATTCCCTTCGATTCGATGTGGGAAGAAGAAAATTGGACAGGATCGAATCAAGGTCGTTGGATCGCATCGCATGCAATCTGGGCTGTCTGTTTTGATTCAGCACTTGATCCTCAGTAGCCGTGGAATCCCCAACATTTTTTTACATTGTCTGATCCAACACAGATATAATAGAAATCTTCTATCTCTTTTAAAAACTCAATGTTGCATCGAAGCCATCGGATCAAGTCATGATCTGATATGGAACGTCTGTTCCTTTTTATAATTGATGCATCACTGTGGTTGTCCGATTTACTCTCCCTTTAATCTCCAACTTCCTTTTTTTTGGGTTTCCTCCCACAATGTCTTCTTCTTCTCTGCCTGCGTTGGACCAGTAACCCCTACTTATCCTTTGTCTTGTTTTTCCACACCTGTGACTCCTTCCATCACCATATAAGGCACCTCCTTTCATGTGTTTTTCACAAGGTTGACACCCATATCTTATTTTAAACCGATTGGGTCTCGAGTTCTTTGCAGGTGACTTTAAAATATTCTATATATTTTATGTATAATATATTTTATAAAAAAACAGTTGCACCCCAAGAATCCCTCAGCTATTCTTTTTACCCTAGTGCCTCCTTCAAGATCCTATGAGATTTTCCTAATCCCCTCCTCCTCAAACCAAGGTAAGGGAATGAGTTGTCTTGATTTGTTTCATTGAAAGTATAAACATATATATGTATTCTCATAAAAATATGTATTCAACATTATGGTTTAGTCAATATTTTCTCTTATAATAATCCTAGGTCTCGTGGATTTTGAGTTATAATAGTATGATGAATGTAATGGGTATATATTTCCTTGATCGTTGTGTTGAAATTTATATATTTATATATGTACACTCTTGTATATATATATATCTTTGATTTTTGGATAAAACCCTCTTACCCGATTCTAGGACTTCTGGAATTTGGGTTATGTAGTATCTTTAAATCTAAAGGATAATTTATCTCATGAAAAACTTGTTTACATACCTTATATATATTCAGTTACGTATATATAGAACCATATAGTTTTATATAAATATTTATTATATCCGGTTTTATGACTTTTAAACATTGAGTTTCAAGCTTAAGTAGAGTTTTAAGACATAAAGAATTATGTGTTGTACAAAACTTATATATATATTTTTGTATAGTATACACAGTTGTATATAATTATATAGTTTGTATAACTCACCTTCTGAAATAGTTTTAAGTCTCTCAACATTGGACTTCAATGATTTATTAACATTTTTTATAAACATTTATGTGTCGATTGATTTTGGTGTAAGACCCTAGGTATACCCAATTATTCATATGATTTATATGTGTTATCAAGGTTTACATTTATATAAATTTTTTTAATAAATAAACCTTTTAAATTTTATATTATGATTTAAAATTTATGGAATTTTGTTGATTAATGTGACTAAAATATTAAATTCATATGGGTGTCAATGGATTTTTGGTTTAAACCCTTTAATACATAATGTGTATTCGGATATGTGAATATATGTGTATGCAAATAAACTTTGATCCTCAATTTTACTTAGAATTTTCCATGGATTACTAAGAAAGAATAAAACATGTGTTTTCAAAATATTTTTAGTTTTTGTTTAAAACACTACTATTTATATACACCCTATTGTATGAACAATTTACATGACACAAAACCCTAATTGTGGATATTCCAAATATTATACTTATAATGTGTTTAGTAATTGTGGAGAGTTCATGAGTATAATATTTGGGGTTTGCAACTTTTATATTCATATGTATGAATTACTTTTATATATATATTCATATTAAATGCTGTTAGTTATGGTTGAATATCATGCTTTCCATTTTTAGAATTATGTATACCCTTGTGATGTGTTATACCAAAGCATATCAATAATGAATGTATGAGAATCTATCATTTTAATACCCCACCTAAAATATTTGATTTATCTTTTAAGTGACTAAGCATCTAGGTGAAATTATAATATGTATTGATTAATAAAGTGTTAGGATTTTATGGTTATTATTTTATGTAAAAAAACTTATATTTCTTTTAGTGCATTAGTAGTCATCACATATGCCATAATCTATTTATCATACTTACCAGTCAAGGACATAGTCATGTAGTTGATAGTTCTGTAATTAATGCATATATGCCTGATTCACTATATATATGTAAATGCTAATGAATATAATTAAAACTCTTATAAAATTTTACGAAATTATGAATTAAATTATTCAAAGTGGTATGGGACACCTTGAATAATATGAAATGTGAAATTAAATATTCAAAGTGGTATGGAAAATTTTGAATATACGACCCTATTTGGCATATGAGAAATGTAATATTCTCGGTATAACGGGTTGGGGACCGGTTAATAAAATCTTCTTGATGCATCAATAGATCTCATAAGACAATCAGGTCATGGCACAAGGCCATTTACATTTTAGGTCTTGACATGAGGTCTTGACAGGGTCTGATATTATACATTCCCACATTATGTTTATGATAATTAATTAACCAAGGAAATATTTTTCTAGTAGAATATCCATGGTTAAGAGATAATACTTATGATTATTAGAATAAGTAAATGATTATGGCATGGTGTTTATTTTTCACTTCGTGATTTATTAGACAGTGTATGTTTCACAGTAGTAAAGGATGAAATTGAAGTCATTACCTTTATGCACAACTCTGATTATGTATTACTCCTAGTTGTTGAATTTTTACTTTCATATTCATATGTAATACATATTTAGAATGTATTTTACTTATTACTCTAAATTAGCATTCCTATAATTGAATCATGTTCCCTTGTAATTATATTAGTATGCTTTTAATTGTGCACTTTTATTTATTAGACAATTATTGTGATATGTAACATATGTTACAACATTTCTTAAAGATACATTTTATGGAAAGTTTTAAATAATGTTTTCAAAAGTTATAATTGGTATATTGTGTTATTTTAAACCCCCTTACTGGTAATTCATATGCTCACCCTACGTTTTTTAAATAAATTTTTTAGGTATCAGTTTTTAGCCAAAGAAGAATGTCAGAAGAGGCTAGTTTCCCCAAACCTGAACCAAATCGATCCATTGTAGGGGACATGATGTGTAAAATAATAGTGTTTGTTTTGTTAAAAATTACACATCATGTTTCAAGGAACTGGATCCGAGAGTTATGGGGTTTGGGATGTCACACAATGTCTTCTAGATGATGACTATTTCTAAGATTGTCAACTAATCCTTCATTATTGAGAGGAATCTGAGGTAAGATAATGGTGGGAACTAGGTTAGTTCATCACCTAGATCTAGAAGTGATTCTTCTTGTGTATGAAAACTTTTCCTTGAGGTTTATTGAAGGGGTTGGTGGCAGTTAGACAACTCATACTGACATCTTTCTTATATGCCATCGGTGTGGGAAGATGGGACACAAAAACCTTAGTGTATGTGAGATCTAATGAAATGTAGAGGTTGTGGAAAGGTAGGTCATATCCAGTGCTTCTATAGTACTTTTACATAAGTTCCCAGTGAGTGGGGATCTATAATTACCCCACATTTTGAAGCAGGGCCAATAGTATCTCACAAGGAAGGAAACTGGAATACCATCGACCACTCAAACCAAGGTGGTAGTTGAGGTGGAGGTATTCGAAGTCAGGAGTTGTAGGTCAGTAGAGCGGGCCTACTCAAGGAAGTTAGTTTGTGACTCAAGGTTGTAGTATGGGCCAATTACATGCAGTGAAGCCTATGCTGAAGGAGTAGAGCTTCAAACCTTCTACTATTCTAGGTATTATTTTAGTAGCCTCTACTTTAGTGTCTACTTTATTTGACACAAGTGCATATCACTCTTTAATATCTGAGTTAATTCTGAGGATTATGGGCCTTGAGATAGAATATTGTTATTTTTTGATGAATCTCAATACCATGTTGGGTATCTGATCAGAGAGATTTTTCCAATGTAAGGAATATCTCCTTGAGATAGGCATATGCCTCTTTTTATGGAATCTTTTCATCCTTGACATGATGGAGTTTTATGTAATTATTAGTATGGACTAGTTAGTACCCTATCAAAACCACATTTATTTTTATCACTGAAGGGTGATGTTTGCATCACTATAGAGTGGTTGACATATTCATAAGGGGGAATGGGATGTCCAGGCATCTTGAGTTGGACTTGAGCATCAGATGTAGAGTAGAGTAATATGTTATATTTTCAATCTTTTCTTGGATGATAAGGAGTTATGACCCACTATTTTCCCTCCTATAGTAGATTACTTCAGGGGAATATTTCCTAATGAATTTTTTGGGCTACCACCAAAGAGATAGGTAGAATTCACCATTGATCTATTTCCAAGAGTGGAACCAGTATCCATTACTCTTTATAGGATGTCACCTATGGAGATTTTAGATCTCAATAAATTGTTGTAAGACCTAGAGGATAAAGAATTTATATGACCCATCACTTTTCCCTGGGTTTTTCTGGTCCTTTTTCTAGGAAGATAGATGGTTCCCTCAAACTTGATGTAGATTACTGATAGTTGAACCATCTTACAGTTAAGAACTGATATCCACTACCTTAAATAGAATACCTATTTGATTAGATTTGAGGATATATGGTGTTTTTGAAGATTTATTTGAGGTCAAGCTTCCATCAGGTATGTTTCAGTTCTTTATATATTCCTCACATAGCTTTCTAGAGTAGGCACAATCTTTATGAGTAACTGTTAATATATTTCAGTCTCAAAAACATGATATCTATTTTTATGGATTTGATGAATCAGGTTTTCCACCTATATATGGATTCATTCACGGTATTCTTTATGGACAAAATCTTAGTATATTATCATTATTGAAACAACCATGCCCAACATCCCAATATCATATTGAATACACTAAGAGAGAACCATATTTACACAAATCACAATAAATTAAACTTTTGGATCGACAAATTCTTCTTCCTAGGACATATCATCTCAAAAAAGGAGTATCAGTAGACCCAAATAAGGTGAGAGATATAGTTTCCTAGGATCACCCAAAGAATTTATTTGATATACGAAGTTTCTTGGGGCCATTTGAGTATTACTGATGCTTCTTCTGGGATTTATCACTTATAAAAGTTCCACATATGGGCTTGAATAAGAAAGACATGAAATTCGTATGGTTAAAAGATTATGAAGCATCCTTTCAGGGGTTGAAGGGTAGATTGACTTGAGTGTTGATATTGATTCTTACAGAGCCCAGAAAAAAGTTATACAATCTACTGTTACACATCATGTATTGGAATTAGAGATGTTATGAAGTATGATGAGTGAGTCTTAGCATACAGATCTCGTCAGTTGAGGCCTCATGTGAGGAATTACCTAACACATGAACTAGATTTAGTTGTGATTTTTGTGATCTACACTGCTAGAGACACTATTTACTTGTAGAGTGTTTTGTGGTGTTCACATAACACAATAGCCTCAATTTTACCTTTGATAGTGTGATATGAATCTCAGGCAGTTCAGATGAGTTGAAGGCCTACAATATTTCGATTTCAATCTTGCCTATATGCCTAAAAGAGGCAATGTTCTAGCTGGTGCTCTGAGCTGGAAGAATCAGATGAAATTAGTTTAGGAGTCCAGTGGTGAGTGCAAGCTCATGGAGTTGTTTTCAAAAATGCACATTGAGGTTCAGGAGGATCATGAGTATACTATCTTCTCAACTTTAACTGTGACCACTACCCTTATATAATAGGTGAGAGTGATACAACTTTCAGATCCTGAAGGCTTAGTCCTAAAGGAGGGTATCTCAGATGATGATTCATCTTCTTATTAGACCATGGATGAGGATGATACCTTATGCTTCCATGGGAATGTTTGGGTCTTGGTAGATATTAGAGTAGAGATGATGTAGGAATTTAATTCCTTAGTTTGGATAGTACATTATGATTTCAATAAGATGTATCAAGACTTATTTCACTGGTATTGGTGGCCTTGTATAAAATGGTAGATATATATCTTTATCACTTCGTGTTCCACCTTTCTGTAGGTAAATGTGAAATATCAACAACTGACAGGACTTTTACAGCTATTTTACATTCTCAAGTGGAAATGGGATGATGTTTCCATGGACTTGGGGACTAGTTTTCCTGGATATACTCATGGAAATGATACATTTTGGGTAGTTTTTTATCATTTGATGAAGGTCAAAAACTTATTACCTATTTGGGAGACCATTTTGATAGACGGTCGAGGGAGGAAATATGTCAGGGAGATCATACATTTCTTAGATATTCATGTTCTATTATATCTGATAGGGATTCTCACTTCATGTACTAGTTCTGGAATGGGTTGTATAAGACCATGGGTACATATGTTCTTCTATGCATGGCCAATCAACCATAGACTGACGGACGAATAGAGCATACAATTCAGGTGTAAGAGGACATGCTTTGTTCATGTGTCCTTGATTTCAGGGGTTCTTCAGAGAAACACATACCCCTAGTTGAGTTTTTATAATAATAGTTTACATACTACCATACATATGGATCCTTAAGAATCCTTATATTTTAGGGATTATTGATCAACACTATTCTGGCTAGTGGTAAGGGAGGTAGATTTTCTTGAACCACGTCTCATTCAGGAGACTTCAGAGCAAGTCCTATTGATTAGGAATTTCATGTTGATAGCTCATTCTAGACAGTATTCATATGTTAATCACTATTAATGACCTCTTGATTTTGAGTTTTGGGACTGGGTTTTCTTACATGTTTTTCCTAGGTTGTTCCATCGAAGAATTCAAAGGTAAAGTAAGATTTCCCCTAGATTTCATAGACCCTTTGAGGTTTTAAATGAATCGGACCATTGGATTACTGGATATAACTTCCTCAAATATATCATTCTATGAATTATTTCTTTCATGAATCTTAGCTTTGCTGGTATTATCCAGACTCATCACATGTTTTACATCCTGACTAGGATGATTTAAATGTGAATTCTTTCTTTGAGGAGTATCCATAGTGTATTGTAGATTGGAATGTGAAGACTCTCTGATGAAGGTCACTCCCTTTAGTATAGTTGTTATGGTAGCATAGATGAGTATAAGATAAGACTTGGGAGTGGGAAACTGATATATGATCCCAATGGATGAATATTTTCTCAGATGATCCCTCTTTACCCTCTAAAGTCCAACTCGAGGACGAGTTGCTTTAAGGAGGGGAGGTTGTAATGGGCCACATTTTCTCAAAGGTATGAATTATTTTTTAAAAAAATTTAAATTCTTTTTTTAATCTTGATAAATGTTCCCTATTTCCTAAGGAATATTTTGGGATCATCAAGGGATTTTTCGAAGCCTATAGTTCTAAAAAATAGAGAAAAATAATGGGTTGCACGGTTAGTGTATGTTTAGTGATAATCATGTAACTCAATCGTGTGATGTACCTAGAGAATAAGGGAGGCCTCACAGTTTGTCTGAGACCATGCAAGACAAGGCACATGCTTATGTAAGATTTCAGATGTTAGGGATAGTGATTTTTTTCATGACTTGTGCATGGTTAGGAAAATTGTGTGCCTATCTCGTATGAGGTCCCTACTTAGATAGTGGAGGCATCACAGTTTGAGAATGGTTTGTCCAATCGTGTGACCAAATCATGTGGACCCATTTTAATAGGCGATATTACAATTTTACCCCTATAATATTTTTTACTCAAATTCCTCTTTCTCCTTCCCATTTCCTATGTGTAGCACTTCTCTCCATCTCTCATTAAGATCTCCCATGCCTAACCTAGGGATTTATATTAATCCATCATTTTGATTAGAAATAGATCACCATCATAATATTTTTATAGCTATAGGTATGCTCTATAATCTTTTTTCTTTCGTTATTAGTTTCACTCTCCATATCTTGTGCAATTTTGGTGAGAGCACATTCACCCTATTTCATGGCATTGGTCTGTTTCTCTGATTTTTTCTGTTCTACTTCAAATCTATAGCTAATATTGGATGAGGAGTCATCTACAGCCCTATGGTAGGTGTTTTATATGTTTTAAATAAAATTTTGATGTTTTTATAGATTTTTAATTGTGATTCATGTTTTCCATTTCTATTCATTACCCTTAACTGTATTATTTATTTATAAATAAATTCAAGAATGTTATTATACCCCCGTAGAGCCTTGCTAAGTGATTAAAAGTTTTTTACCTTGTTAATTTCCATCCCTTTAGTTGTGATGAATTAATTTCCCTCTCTTGTATAATTTTTTAATAGACCAAACACCTTCTAAGTGTTTGTCTTGACATGTCAAAGGAATTTTCCACATTTATGAAAGTTTCTAGTTGACCAAAGATCCTTCTAAGTTTTTGGATTTTCCATAGAATTGGATTACATTACCTTGATAAATTAAAGGGATTTAATTGAATTAATGGAAATGGGTTTCAAGTACATGCCTCATGTTTAACCATTATGAGCTTCAATTATATGAATTACGCACCCTTGGATATTTTTACTATGTGACTATAAATGCATTAGAGGTAATCCCTCAAGTTTAATATTATTATTATTAGTATTTCATTAATATGGGATATTGAATGATGGTTAAGGGACTTGTTTATCATGACGTTTCATGCTCCCTTACATTGGGTGATGATCATTATGACTATCACTGTTATACTTTTATCTAGATGATGGTCATGACATTACACATTCCTCTATATTGGGTGTTGGGGATGAAGACTCACCACACCTATCTTGAATGAAAAGCATAATGGATTGCATTTATTATGAGATTTGGTTTTTGTACACTTTCTGAAGACATTGTCTTATTAGACTAGTTATGGATTCCTGAGTTATGCCTCTGGTCCAGCTAGCACCTAGTATCTATGTATATGCCTACTTATGTCCTCAATTACTTAGTGTATATGTGTGTATAAAGTGTATAACTATATATATTATTCCTTAAATATGTGTGGTATTTGGATCAGACATATTCTAACCTATTCAAAGTTAGGTAGAGTCTGCCAGGTGTCCTATTGGAACCTGAGCTGACTGGTATTTATTTATTAAACATTGTTTATTTTTCAGTTACCTGCACACTTTTTTTTCTATATCCACTACTTGGATCATTTCTAGAAATCTTTGGTGGTGGTATATGTATTTTATCTCACACCCTACTCAGGGAACCTTTGGTACCCAAGTAGACCTCATGTCTATAGTTATATATAAGGTAAACCACCCTGCTATGGATATTTGATCTAATTTACTTATATCTTGGAGCATAGGAGTAGAGGAATGAGCATATGCTCATGATTCTAGTGGATAATTATTTTGGAATTTCTATATTTTTGTATAGTATAATGTATATAAATGTCCCATGTTTCTTTTTTTATATAATCATGCCATGATATCATTATATATTACTCAACCTTTAGGATTTGATTACTATTATAGTTTTTGTTGTTTATTTATGCTTCTATAGTTTATTATTGTATCATTTTTACTATGACATATTTTATATCTTCCTTTCTCTATTGCCTATTTATTCATCATATCTATAGTGACACTCTAATATAGGGGTATACTCTTCCCACTATACTACTATAGACCCTCATTAATATTGGAACCATGGCCTTTCTTTGCAAGAATTAGAGTATGTTTTGTTTTTGTTGTCAATTATTATTGGATATTCATAATTTTTTTCAGTAAATTGATCATACAGTTTAAGTAGACAACAGTATTGAATGTGGAAACATTTCCCAGTGTTTGCCAAATTTTTGGGACTGAAAATCAGGAAATGGGAAAATGTGTGTTTGGTAAAGGATATTGCACAAAAAAGGGTATGTGTGTTGGAAACTTGTGCGCAAGGTATGTTTCGGGATCAGATTGTTGAAACAAGGCAAAGGCATGGCCTGTGCTAAATATTGGAGTAGTGTGTGAAAAACATGGATTGTGCGCTAAATTGGTTTTGTGCGCAATAGTAAATGTAGGTTGGTTTTCTTGCACAAAAGGTGTTTCGGGATTAGAATGATGAAAAATGGAAAATTCATGAGGTGCGCAAAAAATTTGAAGATGTGCGCGAAAAATGGTTCTTGCGCGCAAAAGGATTACGAGCAGAATGAGAATTTTGCGCGACAAGGTGGGGTTTTGCTCACGGGGGTCAGTGAAACCTATAAATAAGAGGTGACCCCCCTTATTCAGTACGGCTAAAGACTCAAAGAAGATCTGAGTTCTGATGCACATAAAATGTACATGAAAAGGGAGGTGCGCAAAAAAGGGGAAGTTGCGTGTAAAAGTCAGAGGTGCGCGAAAAAGAAAAGGTTACGCAAAAAAGTTTAAGGTGCGTGTAAAAGTTTGAGTTGTGTGAAAAAGAAGAAGTTGCATGTAAAAAGGGGAGGTTGTGCGTAAAATATTCAGTTGCTCTAAAAGGGTGTTGTTGCGCGAAATATTTTCCATGCAAAAAGCAAATATTGCCCGCAAAAGTGAGATCTTGCACTCAAAGGGTAGGTGTTGCGCGCAATCGTCAGTGTAACCTGTTTTCATGTTCCGGATATCTGGTTCAGTGGTTTAGTGCTTTCATGTGAATCTTTTTAGGACTTTGATGAAATCAGTGTCTCATTCTGAATAGAGACAAATAATTCAACGAAAATCTATTGAAGAGACCTTCAAGTCAATAAGCTGAGTTTGACTTCTCTCAAGGCAGTGAGCCAGGGGGAGTAGACGGAAGTGATCTGAGGGATGTATTGATTTTTCCCTGAACCTTTGTAAAGGCAATATGCCAGGAACAGAGTGACTATGACCAAAACTTTTAATCCATAAACTAGTTAAGATTAGTGGATTTTGGTATGACCGACATACTATCGGCATATGCCCCTTGGACGTATCCCTTTGTGGTGAACCAAGTAAAAGTGTTGTGTCAACTTTCTACTTTCATTTGTTTGATAGATTTAAAAAAGTTTTTACCAATGTGGGAATAATATCCACATCTTTAGAAAGAAAAAGTTGACACCCTGATTCACCCCTCCCCTCTTAGGGTGTTCAAGGGTCCTTCAAGTGGTATCATAGGGAGGTTAACTAGTGTTTGATCTGCCATATACCGTTATGTACAATTCATCCAATGTCAGGGGAGTCCCTCTCTTCGATGGAAGTAATTTCTAGATCTGTAAGAATATAATGAGATCTCATCTAAGATCTCTTGGAATGGAAGACTCTTTTTCTAATATGCAAGGAATATAATTCACTGATCCAACAGGCCTGGCTATGACTGATGCATATAGGAAAATTATTGATGCAGATGCTAAAGAAACAAATACACTCACTGCAACCCTTTATGATCATATCTATCTAAATTTGATGAGTTTAACCTCAGTAAAATCCATGTGGGTAAACTTGAAAATATTTATGAATGAGATAGAAAAGTGAAGGAGGAAAAACTACAAGTCCTACACAATAGGTTTGATGATCTGAAGATGCATCTGGATGGGAATGTAAACCCATTCTTCAATCGAATTACTGAAGTGGTTAGAGCAATTTCAGGTTTAGGAGAAGAAATCAAAGACATTGATATTGTAAAAAAATTTAAGAAGACTTTCACCCCTATACAATGAAAAGGTGTCATCCCTTGAGGAAATAGATCTTTCCAAACTTTCTCTGGATGATCTGCTGAGTAGTTTGGTAGCATATGAAATGAGAGTCAAACCAGAAGATACTACGAATCGAGTGAGCAAGGAAATGAAATTCAAGGACATAGAGAAACTGAAAATTTCAAAAGATAGTAGTGGTGAAGATGATGAGGAAAAATAAATTATTTATCTCATTTCAAAGAAGTTCCATAAAGGAAAAGGGAAATTCAATGTGAAGTTACCTCTTTCTTGCTTTCGTTGTGGAAAAGTTGGGCACATTGCCTCTCAGTGCTTAAAAAAGATCAATGATGAATATAGTGAAGATGAAAACATTAAGAATCCTTAGAAAAGGTTTTTCAAAAAGGGAGACTTAAAATATAGAAATAAAGTGCAGAAAAATAGTTTTATCTGTGAAAAGAAAGATGATGATAATGAATTTTGTGAAGAAGAAAAACCAGAATTTAAAACTAGAAACCATGCTTCCATGATGGAAACTATTGAAAAATCAGAACCATCAAAAGATAATGGTTGAGACAATCATTTTACAACTAATGAAAATCCCGAGTTACAACTTAAATATTATGTTAGTAAGCTTAAGATCAAATGTAAGAGTTGCAATAAGTGGAAATCAATTGTAAAAGAATCATTTGATTGTGTTGATCAGATCGAAGCTGAAATTGAATGACTGGTAGAATTTTTGAAAGTGCAGTATAAAATTATTGAAAGCACTAATGATGTAGTGGATATAAAGATGAGAATTAGAGAGAAATAAAAGGACATCAATGACCTCACCACTAGACAGGAAGAAAAGACCAAGACTACTGAGAGTCTTGAAGAGGAATTTGTTACTATTAGTATAAAACTTGAGAGTGAATCAATTTCAAAATAATCAAGGAAGAAAATATAGTTTGGAAGGTTCTCATATGTTGAGCTTTTGGAGAGAGAGAAAAATGGTTCTAATGGAGTTGAAAAGATTTTGAATGATCAAAGACATGCTTTCATGGGAAATAGTGGAATCGGTTGTGAGGCAGAGTCGTCAAATGCTGCAAATAAAGGTGACCAAAATAAAGGCAATATAATAGTAGGTGATGTGGAAAAGTAATCTAAAGTGCTGAAACAGAAATCCTCAATTCAATCTGAAAGAAGAAAAGAAGATTATCCTCGATCCTCTTAGAAAAAGGAGCCCTCAAACTATTATCCCAAAAAATAAGGAATGAGGATAAACAGAAGTGAGATGACATTTTCTCTCATGAAGTGTTAGTTCTGTGGATATTTAGGCAATACCATGTCTTATTGCGAAGAGGCAAGAAGATATCTGAATGGAGAAGATATGGGAGTTCAACAGAGGAGAACAAATTCATATCCTAATTCTTTTAGAAGAAACAGTTTCTATGGATATTGTTTTCGTTGTTCTAACTTTGTTCATAAGGCTGTTAATTGCAGGAACAGAAGGAACATAGACACCTCATGCCAGAATTTGAGACAAGTCAAATCTCGTCAACAAGATAGTGTTTCTCTTATAAACATGTTTTCTCCTCTCAAAGAAGATTTCAACTATAAAGAACCAATGTACATGGAAGAGATAATTGAAAGTCCATCAGTGTTCTATACTAAATCCAATGTCTCAGGGAAAGAAAAGAAGAAAATTGAGAAATCCAACCTTACAGAGGTGGCCCTAAAAGCTACAAAAAGAAATAGTGCATGGATTATGGATAGCGGTTTTTCATCTCATATGATAGGTAATGCAGGCCTGTTAACAGATATCAAAAGAAGGGTTGATGGAACAGTACAGTTTGGTAATGATGGAGCTTTGAAAATCAAAGGTAGTGGAAGTAGTGAATTAGCTAATGGTGAGCTAAAGAAAACTGAAGTCCTTTATATAGATGACCTACGGCATAATCTCCTTAGCGTTATTCAACTATGTGAATTGGTAGTTATAGTTAATTTTAATCAGAAAGGTTGCACTATCAAGGGAAAGACAGGAAATTCACTTATGAAGGGATGCAGAACAGAAGGCAACCTGTATCAGTTTGATAGTAAAGAAAATTTTTGTTACATGACTGTTGAAGAAGAAAACAATATGTGTAATCATAGATTGGGGAGCATCAATCAACAAGACATGGAGAAAATATCAAAATTGAGTATTTTCATGGACATTCCAAACCTAAAGCGTGAACGTGAAAATCCTTGTGATGCTTGCATTTGTGGGAAGCTGATCTGTAGTTCATATCGGCCAAAGAAGAAAAGGGCATCGCATCTTCTTGATATCATTCATACAGATGTATGTGGCCTCGATAAATGTTTTCAGAACTCATGGAGAAAGGTACTTCATCATTTTCATATATTATTACAGTACAATGGCATGTGTAATGATTATACATAGGAAACGACAAGTACTTGACTGCATGAAAACATATCGCCGAATTACCGAGAATGATACTAGACAAACAATCAAAGTGTTTTGATTAGAAAAAAGAGGGTAATACACATCCATTTAATTTGAAAAATACCTAGAGAATCATGGGATACAACATGAGGTAGCTTTAGTGAGAACTCCACAACAAAATGGAGTTGTTGAGCGCAAAAATCGACAGGTGAACAACATGGAAAGAACTATGCTGATTGAGAGTCATACTCCACGGCATTACTGGAAAGAGGACGTTCAAGATACAGTGTATATTCAAAATCGAACAGGACTTTATATAGGTGAGATGAAGACACCTTATGAATTGTGGCATGGAAGGAAACCCTCTTTGAAATACTTTTGTGTTTTTGGAAGTAAGTGATTTTTCATAAACAAAGAAGGAAATTATTGGGCTCACCTATTTTGATAATCCCAAATCATATTTTGATAATCTCAAATCATATTTCAATAATTAAAAATCATATTTTGATAATCCCAAATCATATTTTGATAATCCCAAATCATATTTTGATAATCCCAAATATTTTTTTCATTTAAGTGAGAACCATGTCTTTATTCTATGATAATTATGTTTCATCAATGTTTCCTATTCCTATAGAGTAATATTCGTATACTCTCAATTTGATAATCCCAAATCATATTTTGATAATCCCAAATCATATTTTGATAATCCCAAATCATATTTTGATAATACCAAATCATATTTTGATAATCCCAAATCTTGTTTTCATTTAAGTGAGAACCATGTCTTCATTCTATGCTAATTATGTTTCATTAATGTTTCCTATTCCTATAGAGTAATATTCATATACTCTCAATCTCATTGCTTGATTGGTTAAGATTACAGTGTAGAATTTATCTAAGTACAGAGGTCACCATTATAAGGTTACAACTACATAATTACCGTTACAAGGTTACAGCTACATGATTACCGTTACAAGGTTACAGCTACATGATTACCGTTACAAGGTTACCGCTACAAGGTCACAGTTAAAAGGTTACCATTGCATGTTCACCATTGTATGGTTACCGCTACAAGGTCACAACTACAAGGTTACCGTCACAAGGCTACTGATACAAAGTTATAGTTGGAAATTGCCAATGTGCACCTACTGTTTAAGCCTACCGATATGAAGGCTACCATTACCAGTCTACCGACATTTATTCTTCCATACTTTTTCAATTTCTCAATATTATTCTAATGGTCATATTTGATAAATTAAATGCCTCTGACATTAATTAATGTTGATTGTAAACGTTTCATGAGACAATACCTGGGACAGTACGAGGTATGAGAAAGATTTCATGTGATCTACTCATTCCTATTGTCGAACCTCAAATATAAAAAGGAAAAGACCCTAAAAGAGAGAACAAGTGAAACATATACACAGACACAAAGAAAGGGTTTCATGAGAAGTGTGATAGATCCTAATCACCAGATCAAAAATTCAAACCATCCAGCATTAACACAAAAAGACCCACAAGCTTCACAAAGATCATTCTGGGATAAAATCATTCCTTCCTTCTGTGCTTCATAAACACTTGATCAACATCAGAAGAAGAACACTAAAAGCTATAACCTGGAGTTTTGACACTCTTTTTTGGAAACAACTTCAAAAGATTGACTTGAACTTCAACATTTCTCATTCCAAGGAGTCAAGAGATGAACTGAAAACACATAAATCGTTATAAAATCTTTCTCATCATAACTGCTCTATTGTGTTTCTTTCTATTGCATCTTTGAGAACTGTGTGTGTCTTTTTGTATCACACAAAGTCTCTTGTTCTTGAACTGGAAGATATTAACTATCCTCAAATTAAACTTCACCTTATCTTTGTTTCCCACATATAAATATGGAAGAGCGAGTGTGTGGTCTGTATTGTTTGTCTTTCCCATGAATAACAGTGGTAGAGGGTGTGTTCCCTGCATATTTTGTGAAAACTATTGCAAATCCTGATACAGGATATATATCAAGTGTTAATATAAACTTCTTGGTGGAAGGTGAACACCAAGTGGAGAGGATTTGGTCTTGTCTTGAGACTTAACCTCTTATTTACATTATTGTGCAAATCCTCATATACTTTGTTTTGATTTTATCCGCTGCTTATATTTTCTAAAACATAAAACTATTTTTTCTTAGACTTTGATAGTTAGTTTTTATTAGTGTGTGTATTTGTTTAATTCAGTAAACTTGTTTCAAAAGTTGAATTGGTGTTGTACACTAATTTATATGAGGATTAATCACCCTTTGAGAAACCTGTTGACCAATTGAACATTTACATTTCTACTACCTTAATTAACTGGGTTGTTTTTAAATTGGAGTTTTTTCTTAACCATAAAGTTTTTAACAGAAATCTTAATTGGTACTCAATTCACCCCCCTCTTGAGTATCCACTCCGACCAACATTTGGTATCAAAATATTTTTTATCCATTGTGAAAATTCTTTTCAACTGTAATTTTAGTTGTACCTTAAAGATCTTAAAATTTCTGTCTAAATTTTCAGTTCTTTAAAATTCTAAGTAACTATGGAAAATAGAGTTGAGGGTGCTGCTACTAATAGGCCACCTTTATTTAATGGTAATAACTATACTCAGTGGAAATTAAAAATTAAAATGTATCTAGAAAGAATGAGACCTGAAATCTGGGAAACAATTGAGGAACAACATACATTACCTGCTACTGCTAGGGACACATGGTCTCAGTTGACTAAAGCTACATATAACAATAATTGTAAAGTAATGAATGCTTTGTACTGTTCTCTAAGTGATGAGGAATTCAGTAGAATATCTGCTTGTAAAACTGCATATGAAATTTGGGATACTTTAGATATTTCTCATGAAGGAACAACCAATGTTAAAGAAATGAGATTAAATACATACAATATTAAATATGATAAATTTAAAATGAATCATGATGAACTCATTTCTATCATGTATATCAGGTTCAATGAGATGGTGAATAGTATGAGTCTGTTTGGGAAACCAGTGGACAGCAAGGACTAGATTATGAGACTGCTTCGATGCCTACCTGACAGATGGAGAGGGACTTTTGTTTCTATCTGAGAATCTTGTGACAAAGAAAAACTACCAGTGAAAGAACTAATTGGAAATCTTATGATGTATGAAGAATAACTTAAGGTGAATCATGAAGTAGATGAAGAACCAGGGAAGAAATTTGTAGCATTTAAGATTGCTACCTCAAAGAACAAGGATATAGAAAAGGTTCAATCTCCTATAGACACTTCCACAAGTGAAGACTCGGATAGTGATAAGGAGATGGATCATCTTGCTAGAAGATTCAAAAAATTATACCAAAAGAAGAAATTTTCTAGGAAGTAAAACTACAAGGGAAAGTATGATAGTAAAGGACAATGGAAGAAAGACAAAAAATGGAATGACAATTCAAATGAAATAATCTTCTATGAGTGCAAACGAAAAGGTCATGTGAAGGCAGACTTCCCCAGGCTGAAATTTATGAGGAAATATGAAGATAAAAGAAAAGGTTATAAAAAGGATATGAATTCTACTTGGAGTGCTTCAGAATACATCTCTAGTGAATCTAATGCTTCTGATAGTGAACAGAACAATCATGCCAACTTATGTTTCATGACAGAAACATCTGAGGTAACACCCAATTCCCCTATGCCTAATGATTATAATTTTGGGAATGAAGGTGAATCAAACAATGATGAAAACATGACTAAGGATGAACTATTTGAATACTGTGGAATGCTTGAGGATGCCTTTAATGAACTCAAGGATAAATATAAATTATTGAAAAGACAACATGCTCTAAATGAAAATTATAAATCTAATCTGGATATTGAGAAAAAAAATGTGCTCAGTTGTTAAAAGAAAATACTGAACTCAAATTATCCAATGAACAATTAAATAGAGATCTTGAGAATTTTACTACTGGTAGAGATACCTTGACTCAGTTTCTAGGACAACAGATTGCCCCAAAATATACAACTGGTCTAGGATATCAACCAGGATAGATAAGGTTTATTAAAACTAAATTTTTTCCAAAATCTGGACAATTCACAGCTAGTTCAAGTTCTGGACCATTGCATGAAAAATAATTCTCTAAAGGACCAAATAAAGTGTTTATGTCTCAAAGTATATCTGCTGATTATAGAAAATATGTGAAGAAAATATGGGTTCCCAAAGTTTTACTTGCTAACCTCTCTAGACCCAAGAAAATATGGGTACTAAAGTTACCCCATGCTTAATCTGTTTTGCAGGGATGTTACCTAAAGAGTTCCTATAAAGCTCTGTGGTACTTGGATAGTGGATGTTCAAGACAGATGATAGTAGACTACTCATGCTTCAGGAGCCCAATAAAATTTGATGGTGGACATGTAACTTTTGGTGATAATGCTAAAGGGAAAATCATCGGCCTAGGCTAGATTGGTAACCCTAATACTGTATTAATTTCAAATGTACTTTTTGTTGATGAGTTAAAATACAATCTGCTAAGTATTTCTCAGTTGTGTGATGATGGTTTTAATGTTAAATTTGAAAATTATGCATGCAATGTTTTTAATTCTAAAAATGATTTAATATTTACTGCTCTTATAAATGAGAATGTATATGCTGTTGATATGGATTATTTAGTTAAGAAAAATTTTTCTTGTTTAAATGTGTTTCATAAGGAATCCTGGTTATAGCACAGAAGACTAGGACACTACAATGTGCACTCACTTAGAAAACTGGCTAGGAAAGGTTTAGTTAGAGACTTACCTAAATTGGAATTCCCTCTTAACAAAGTGTGTAATCCTTATCAAAAGGGAAAACAACACAAAGTTTCTTTCAAACTAAATAAGGAATTTTCTACTTCTCAACCGCTTGAGTTGGTTCACATGGATTTTTTTGGACCATCAAGAGTTTCAAGTATCAATGGGAATCACCATGTTTATGTTCTTGTAGATGATTTTTCTAGGAACACTTGGGTATACTTTCTTTCTCAAAAAATTGAATCTTTTTCTTACTTTATCAAATACTCCAAGTCTGTAGAAAATCTTAGTGGACTTAGAATCAAGACCTTCAGAAGTGATCATGGTCGTGAGTTTGAAAATCAAGAGTTTGAATCTTATTGCTCACACAATGGATATAATCACAACTTATGTGCCCCTATAACACCTCAACAGAATGGAGTTGTAGAAAGAATGAATAGGACACTTCAAGAGATTTCTAGGACAATGCTCAATGAATATGATTTTCCAATTTACTTTTGGGCTGAAGCTATTAATATAGCATGTTAAATTATCAATAGAGTCTTGATTAGACCAATTATTAAGAAGACCCCTTATGAACTTTGGAATAATAGGAATCCTAAGTTTAACTACTTTAGAGTTTTTGGTAGCAAAGTCTTTATCCTTAACACTAAGGACAATATTGACAAATTTTCTTCAAAAAGTGATAAAGGAATATTCCTTGGTTACTCAATCTCAAGTAAAGCCTATAGAGTATTCAATAAGAAACCCAAATGTATGGAAGAGTCAGTTCATGTCAAATTTGATGAGAATAATCCACATGAACCCAAAAACTCTCTTTAATATCTCGAGGAAGATATGTCAATTATGGACCATAATGATAATTATAGTGAATCCCCTGTTAAAGTAACCAGTTTTGGGAATCTTCCAGAATCTACACCTGTTGAGTCTGAACAAATAGAGAACCATGAGGAGTCTAAGTAAACTCTTTCTAGAGGTATTATAACTCTCAAGAATCGTCCTTTAGATGCTTTAGTCGGTGATTTAAATAGAGGGACACAAACTAGAGATTCTCTGAGAAACCAGGTTGAACATCAAGCTTTTCTTTCACAGCTTGAACCCAAAAATATTAATGATGCTATCAATGATTAATTTTGGGTGATGGCTATGCAAGAATAATTAAATCAGTTTTAAAGAAACAAATTTTTGGAATTAGTGGACAGACCTAAGGACACTTTGACAATAGGAGCTAAATGGGTTTTTTGGAACAAAGTTGATGAGTTTGGAAATATAGTTAGAAACAACGATAGACTAGTTGCACAAGGATATAGTCAAGAAGAATGGATAGACTACAAGGAAACCTTTTCTCCTGTAGCTAGAATAGAATCCATTAGGATACTACTTGCTTATGTAGCTCATCTGAATTTCAAACTTTATCAAATTGATGTCAAAAGTGAATTTCTAAATGGATATATAATTGAAGACGTATTTGTTGAACAACCCCCTGGATTTACAAATCCCCATTTTCCAAATCATGTTTTTAAACTATCTAAAACCTTATATGGTCTAAAACAAGATCCAAGAGCTTGGTATGATAGAATTAGTTCTTTTATTATTTCAAAAGGTTTTAAAAAAGGGATAGTAGATCCCACTCTATTTATTAAAAGGATTTCCAAAGATGTTTTAATAGTACAAATTTATATAGATGATATAATTTTTGGATCTTCTAAACATTCTTTATGTACTGATTTTCAACAATGATGCAAGATGAATTTGAAATGAGTTTAATGGGGGAACTAAAATTTTTCCTTGGATTTCAAATTTTTCAAAACAAGGATGGTATTATTTTAAATCAAAATAAATATACTAAGGATATTTTAAAACATTTTTGTTCGGATAGTAGTAGAGGTGGTGATACACCTATGAGTACCACCTAAAAATTGGATGCTGATGAAACTGGAGAACCAGTGGATCAATTCGACTACAGAGGTATGATTGGGAGTCTACTTTATCTTACTACTAGTAGACCTGATATTATGTTTAGTGTATACATGTGTGCTTGATTTCAAGCCAATCCCAAAGATTCTCACTTAAATGTTGTTAAAAGGAATTATAAATATCTCAAGCATACTATAAATTTAGGACTATTTTATCCAAGAGGACAGTGGTTTGATTTAATAAGTTATTTGGATGCTGACTTTGCTGGTTGCAAGTTAGACAGAAAGAGCACCTCTGGAACATGTCACATTTTAGGCAAGTCACTAGTATCATGGTGTAGTAAGAAATAGAATTCTGTTGCAATATCTACTATAGAGGATGAATATATAGCTCATGGTAGTTGTTGTGCTCAAATTCTATGGATGAAACACACTTTACTAGACTATGGATATCAATTCAAACATGTCTCTATAAACTATGACAACACAAGTGCTATTAACGTCTCTAAGAATCCATTATCTCATGCTAGTACAAATCATATTGATGTAAGACATCACTTCTTGAGAGATCATTTTCAAAAAGGTGATATCACTCTTGAATTCATTGGTACTGAACACCAATTGGATGATATATTCACAAAGACTTTGAATTCAGAGAGGTAAAATTACATCAGACATGAGTTAGGTATGATAAACTATTACCAACAAAACCTCACTATTAAACCTCCACTACTGGAAATTAAAGGTATACCAATGGTTGAAAACCGTTGGTATAGGGTGGAGAACCGTTGGTATAAATTATACCAATGGTTTTAGAAACTGTAGCCCAGTAAGCTGTGACAATAGACATATACCAACGGTTTTATAAAACCATTGGCATAGAGTTCTTATACAACACATATGCCAATGATTTTAAAACCATTGGCATATCTTTTTTATTCTCCCATTCTTCCCTATACCAACGGTTTAAACCATTGGTAAATGTTTTTTATCAACGGTTCAGAACTATTGGTAAAAAAATACATACAGAACCTATACCAACGGTTTTAAACCGTTGGTATAGGCTTTGCTGTACAATTTACATAGCATCCTGTTCAGTGTGATGTTGTGCGAATTGTACAGAATACATACAATACAATACATAATAAGGATACATAATTAAAAACTGATAATTAGAAGGATACATAATTTAATAATCAATTATGAATACAATACATTAAAAACTGAATACGTAATTATATGTGATACATAATTAAGAATACACACAAAATTGCATTTCTTATAACACATACACGATTGAATTCAGAAATTAGAACCTAATAACCCAAAATAATGAAATGAATAAATGAATTTAACTAAACAAAAATATAATTTCATGGTTTGGGGCGGGTGTATTTGAACTTAGTGATGATGATAATGAGTGTGTATCAATGAGCTTGTGTGCCTTAGGGAATATAGTTGTCCTTGGTGTATTAAATGTCATGTGTTTTAGAATAGGGGTAGGAGTTCCTCACATGAGAAGTAGATTGTGTGAGGCTTGACCATGGATCATTGTTCTAAAGTATTAACACAATCCGAATATGTTTGGTCGGTTTTCCGTATGCCAGTTGTTTTTACTTAAAATGATGTTCATTTTAAACAAAAGAGATACAATTAGAGTGATATCGGCCACATTGTGCCTAGGATTGAGGTGGGGTTGACTCGTATACGTCACATATGACCCATGGATCGTTTTCCTAAAGCATCAACACAATCTGAATGTGTTTGGTTGGTTTTTCGTATGCCAGTTGTTATTTTGACTTAAAATGTTTTCCATTTCAAATAAAAGTGAGACACTTTGAGTGGTACTGGCCACACCAGGCCTTGGATTGAGGTTCGGTTTACTCATACATGTCATAAATGACCCATGGATTGTTGTGCTAAAGTATCAACACAATAAAATACGTTTGGTCATTTTTCCATATGTCGGTTGTTTTTACTTAAAACAGTGTCCATTTTAAACAAAAGAGAGACACGTAGAGTGCTACCGGCCACACTATTCCTCGGATGAAGGCGGGGTTGACTCGTACATGTCAAAAATGACCAATGTATTGTTTTACTAATGTATCAACACAATATGAATGTGTTTGGTCAGTTTTATGTATGCTAGTTATTGTTTTCATTTAAAACGTTGATCATTTCAAATAAAGGTGATACACTTTGAGTGGTATCAGCCACACCATGCCTTGTATTGAGGTGGGATTGACTCATACACATCATAAATGACTCATGGATCGTTTTCCTAAAGTATCAACAGAATTAAAATACATTTGGTCCTTTTTTTGTATGCTAGTTTTTGTTTTCACTTAAAATGATGTCCATTTTAAACAAAAGAGAGACATTTAGAGTGGTATCAGTTAAACCGTGTCTCTGATTTATGCAGGGTTGACTTTTAAATGTCAAAAATGTATCATGGATTGTTTTACTAAAGTATCAATAGAATCCAAATGCATTTGGTTGGTTTTCTGTATACCAGTTGTTGTTTTCACTTAAAATGTTGTCCATTTCAAATAAAATCAAGACACTTTGAGTGGTACTGGCCACACCACGCCTCAGATTGATGCATAGTTGATTCGTACATGTCAAATATGACTAATGGATCGTTTTCCTAAAGTATAAACATAATCTGAATACTTTTGGTTTCTGTATGCCAGTTGTTTTTACTTAAAACAGTGTCCATTTTAAACAAAAGAGAGACACTTTGAGTGATACCGGCCACAACATGCCTCTGATTGAGGTGGGGTTGACTCTTACATGTCACATATGACTCATGTATCATTTTAATAAAGTTTAAACACAATATGAATGTGTTTGGTCGGTTTTCTGTATGCCAGTTGTTGTTTTCACTTAAAATGATGTCCATTTTAAACAAAAGAGAGACATTTAGAGTGGTACCGGCCACACCATGCCTCGAATTGATGTAGGGTTGACTCATACACATCAAAAATTCCTCATGGATCTTTTTAATAAAGTATCAACACAATCCGAATGCGTATGGTTGGTTTTCCATATGCCAGTTATTGTTTTCACTTAAAATGATGTCCATTTTAAACAAAAGAGAGACATTTAGAGTGGTACAGGATACACCGCACCTTATATTGATGCAGGGTTGACTCCTACACATCAAAAATTTCTCATGGATCATTTTCCTAAAGCATCAACACAATCTGAATACGTTTGGTTGGCTTTCCGTATGCCAGTTGTTTTTATTAAAACATTGTCCATTTTAAACAAAAGAGAGACACTTAGAGTGGTACCGGCCACACTATGCCTCGGATTGATGCAAGGTTGACTATTATATGTCAAAAATGTCCTATGGATCATTTTCCTAAAATATCAACACAATCCAAATGCGTTTGGTTGGTTTTCCATATGTTATTTGTTGTTTTCACTTAAAATGTTGATCATTTCAAATAAAGGTGAGAGACTTTGAGTGGTATCGGCCACATCGTGCCTCGTATTGATGCGGGATTGACTTCTACATGTCAAAAATTTCCCATGGATTGTTTTTCTAAAGTATCAATAGAATATGAATACGTTTGGTTCGTTTTCCGTATGTCAATTGTTGTTTTCACTTAAAATGGTGTCCATTTCAAATAAAAGTTAGACACTTTGAGTGGTACTGGCCACACCGTGCCTCAGATGAAATCAGGGTTGAGTCATACATGTCACATATGACCCATGGATCATTTTCCTAAAGTATCAACACAGTAAAAATATGTTTGGTCTATTTTCTGTATGCTAGTTTTTTTACTTAAAAGGGTGTCCATTTTAAACAAAAGAGAGACATTTTGAGTGATACCGGCCACACTGTGCCTCATATTGAGGCGGTGTTGACTTGTACACATCACATATGACTCATGGATCGTTTTCCTAAAGTATCAACACAATAAAAATGTGTTTGGTTGGTTTTATGTATGCCAGTTAGGCAAATCGTGAAACAACAGTGATAATATCTCATACTAAAACTATAGACATTGTGCATGATGTGAATCCCCTGGTGCATGGTTAGGTAAAATCATGCACATTACTTCTAATATATATCCATATATGGTTGGTATATACCTTGTGGTATGGACTTCAATTTTTTACTAATCGTGAGGAATAGTGTTTTTCTACGTCGATCGGGGTTCCGAGCTCTGAACAAGCCCCAGAAGCCTCATAAACAATTATAACATCATTAGGCTTCCATATTTGGTCAAAAATAAAGATTTATACTGAATTAAAAAATATCCATACCAGAGTGAAAAACCATGTTCTTATAGTCTTCTCATTTAAAGGAACTCATCCTGAAGTTCAGCTTCAATGGGTGGTAAAAATTTATTTGAGAACAATTCTGTCCGGGGGGTTGTCCGGGGTCCAGGGGTTATTGAGGGGTTGTCCAGGGGGCTGTCCGGGGGGCTGTCTGGGGGGCCGTCTGGGGTCCAGGGAGGAGGGTGGGGGGCTGTCTGGGGGGCTGTCTAGGGGGCTGTCCAGGGGGCTGTCTGGGGTCCAGGGAGGAGGGTGGGGGGCTGTCTGGGGTGCTGTTCAGGGGCTGTCTGAGGGGCTGTCAGGGGGGTTGTTTGGGGTCCAGGGTGGAGGGTGGGGATGTTGTCCAGGGAGCTCTTCGAGGGGATATCTGGGGGGCTATCTGGGGGGTTGTCTGAGGTCCAGGGATGAGGGGGGTTGTGATGGGTGTGTGAAAGGTGTGCTAGGCTTTTAAATAGAACGACACATCCATATTAAATAAAAAATAAAATTTCATAAATACCAGTCAAAATGTAATGGATCAATATGCCCCTGATCACCATCACCATCACCACTTTCATTATCATCATCATCCTCGCCACCATCTCTTTCCTCATTTTCGTCCTCATCATCATCCCCATGCTCATCCTCAGCCCCATCCTCACCCTCTTCTTCATCCTCATCATTTCCCTCGCCCTCACCTTCATCCTCTCCCTCGATCTCAGCATCATCATCATCCCCAACATCTTCTTCTTCAGTATCCTCATAATCACCAGTAATGTCATAATCTCGACTGCCACTAGAACTTCCGCCTGTTGCATTGGATAATGCACCCATAGATGACATATATGTTTGACAAGCTACGCTGGCCTCTGGTGGAAGTGATGCAGATAAAGCTTTGATCAGTTTCATAAATTCTTTCTACCTCTTTTGAACCTATTCTTCCAACTCTGTGACCATTTTATCAGACTTTCTTTCATTCTCCTTGACCTGTTCCAACTCGGTGGTACTAGAATGGATACCTGGAGAGGACCAATACCTTGTCGGAACTATATTCTTACCAGGTCGGTAGTGTACTCAACCAGAGTGCTCATCTCCCAAAACCTGATATAAATGATTGCGTGGCCCTAAATTGTCAGGCTCCTGGGAATCAAGGGCCTCTAAAGTAGCCTGTTAAAAATATTAATAGATTATTAAATTTCAAAATAGATATTAAAATTTTAAATAAACAAATTAAAACTTACAATCTTTTCTTGTGTCGGTTTATTAACCACGGTTCTATCTTTTTTCCTTCTACTCAAGCAAAACAATTTTGCTCGAGGGAGACATCCTTCAATATTCAATTTTTGATTCTATAATGACATTGAAAAAATATAAATCGCAAGTATAATCATATATTAAATATTCAATAAATCACATAATTTAAGTAAGAAACAATAAAAAGGGAAATTCCTAAAGAAAAATTATAAACAAATATATCATACCAGCTGCCTCTCATGATCTGACATAGTAGTGCGCCCCAAAGTTTGGAGGTATTTCTTTGAATCAATGGTTTTTTTGTTTTTTTAGAATATTCCTAAATAATGTTTAATAATAAATAAGATAATATTAATGAAAAATATGAAAACTATTATTTAAATACCTCAAATGGGATTAATACCTTAAATTTGGCAGTCGCCCAATAGGTAATCATTTGGCGATATTGCTCTATCGGGAAGTCATCCACGATAGGTATTGTCTCCAACTCCATGACAATTATATCACACCATCCAACATACAACTCATGCTTATAATCTCTTTAAAGCTCTCTTAGCTCCTTTAAACGTGCTGGTCATGCACCCTCGCCATGAGGGAAGTTAAACCGAAGATGACACCCAATATATTAATTCATATAAATATAAAAAAATATTACATTAAATCCAATAGATTTTTTACCCATATTTATGCCCATGAATTATCCTTGACTTCATGTGGAAGATGTCTCCAAGAGATAGGGTTGACCAGAATGATGTCGGAGTATTTGGATAGCGTGGCCAAAAAACCCTAACATTTCTGCCCAGGTTTATCAATCATCTGTCCATCATCATTGTATTCAACCATCAACTGTGTCTGGTGGTTCTATACCACATGCAAGCAAGTACGCCCCCTCCCCCACCTCCTATCCGTAGATGAATCTGTTATTAAAGAAAAAAATATTAGTACAAGTTATAATAAAAAAAAAATTTGGTATAAGAATTTTTAAGAGTTATATAAATATACCTATGGTAGTCGGATCAATGGGCGTCACTGGATGTTCATAAGATGAAGGAATATCATTTATAGGTGGAGTTTCCCTCAGGGTATGATCCTCATCCATATATTGTGTCGGAGTAGGAGTCGAAGAAGGTGGAATATAATAGCTCGGAGATAATGAACCAGAAGCAAAAGATGATGGCACGGATGTCTGGCCAACTGGTAGTGTAAACATCGGAGGCCTAAATATCTTGTGTTTCCCTAAAGACACACTAGGATCAAAATGGGGCATAGAAGATATGTCTGTGGTAGGGGAATAGTCCAATCAGGTATGACCAGTGGATCGTCTAACTCTTGCACCACGATCCCTCGTACTACCGGCCTCAGTACCGGGACCACCAGATGATCATCTAACTCTGAAACCACCCCCATCCTACCATCAGCCTCTATACTGGGAGCAATATTAGGCTCCTCATTGGATATCTCTCCTCTATGGGGGTCGATCCTGAAAAAAAAATTAACAAAAAAGTAAACACATGATATTATAATTTACTGAAATATATATATTTGAAATAAAATACTAACAACAGGGATGAGTGGAGGAACATCCATCTGTGTCATGTGACGATTATTTTCTATCATCTTTTTCCGATGCATCTCTTCAATGGGTGTCATTTACTGCAATGAAAACAAATATGAAAGTAATTAGAAACAAATAACTAATGTGTAACCCAAAAAACAAAATATAGAAAAACCATTCTGATAAAAAAACATAAAGAAATGGAATATTTATGGTGGTTTGAAGGTAAGTAATAGGATACACACTCTTAATGATGTAGGTGAAACATGTAGGTGATAACACGACTTTATGATTCTATATATTTCCCACCACAACTTCGGGTTCACAATCAACTCTGACAATTGAGCTATTAGAGTCATCATAAGTAATAAATGGATTGCTTACAATTACAGTAGGGATGGTGTCAACTTCATCATCACCATCATCAAAAACATTTCTGGGATTTACTTCAATAATTACACCGAATTTAGGATGATGATGATCTTTGACATAAAAAACTTGTTTTACCATTGATGCCAATACATATGGTTCATTGATGGAAAGAGTGTGAGTCATGTCAATAACTCAAAATCCACAATCATCAATAAAGGTGCCTTAACTTGTCATTGAATCAAACCATTTACATTTATCATCATGACTCAACCATGCGAGTAATGATCCAAAATTATTATTTTCTCCACGACTCCATAATAAGCTACATTTTTAGAACGAGGTCTATTTCCGATGAACTGGAATAATAGTCTGTTGTGGAGGTTAGAATAACACCATAATGTTGTGTTCTCATGTCCCTTACTCATTCAGTGATAATAAATTTGTATCCATTGATCACAAGTGATTTACAAGAATGAACCATGGTATTAAGACCAAAATCCAAAGCTCTTATTTCCTCAGAAACAGAGTCTGCAGGCAAACTCGATACCTGAAATATAAACAAATAGTAAACTTAATTAAATATTATTTTTATTTAGTTATTATAGAAATATTTTTACCTTCAATTTCAACCAAGCAGAAAACCCTTTTCTATGGAAAGTCTCTTTCCTTCTCAAGGATAAATAACGATGCTTTATATATATCAATTCTTTATGTTTATTGTAGATAAAAATAATAATAGTTTAACAAATATTTAAAATTACAAGAGATAAGATAAGAGATACATGTAAAATTTACTTACTTGATATACTCATCAAACAAATCACAATTGAACAACACTGTGTGATGTTCCATCTCTCTCTCTTCAAGGATTAATGTCGTCAATGTATATGATCCTAGAATTCCTCCTGTCTAAGGAAGTGATGGAAAACTGGGTTCAATTTTCTCATATTGTTCTTCTTCATTTCTCATTGGTCTATTTATTCTTGTAGTAAGATCAGACAAATACATTGAGTAAAAATCCATACATTCTTGAGCCAAGTAACAGTTCACAATAGAACCTTCGGGAAAATTCCTCTTTCAAACATATGATTTCAATGTGCACGTGTTTATCTCAGTTGGATACATCCAATGGAAAGTAATGGGTCCTCCAAGAAGTATTTAGGTCAGAATATGGACAGTCATATGCAACATGCCTGTAAAAAATTATGGAGAGAATATTTTCTCAAACTCACACAAAATTAATGGTGTCTCTCCCAATAGTTTTTGCAAGAAGTATTTGGACAACTTCTTAGCACAAGTATCTCTAAACAAATAGCACAACCGAATAACTGATACTCTTACATTATTAGAAAAGATATGACAGATTGTTATTGGAATCAAATCATGAAAAAGGACGTGATAATCATGAGTCTTCAAAGACTTCAGCTTCAACTCTTTTATGTTAACCCATTTTGATATATTTATTTAATAACCATCAGGAACTTTAATATTCTCTAGCACTTCCAAAAATTGATTTTTTTCAGTAGGTGTCATCACATAATAAGCACATGGAACTTGCCATTTATTTTCACTGATACATACGGGATACAATTTTGTTCTGATCCCTCAATCTACCAAGTCATGTTGAGATTGTAAATCATCTTTTGTCTTCCCCTTGACATTTAGAAGAATCGAAAGCAACATTTTACATATATTCTTTTCAATGTGCATTACATCTAAGAAATGACATAACAAGTTGGTTGACCAATACGAAAACTCAAAGAATATACTCTTCTTCTTCCAATTGTAACAGGTATCATTGGAAACATTTTTCCTCTTTCTAGATTTCATTACACCCTTCCCAAATGAATAACTAAAATATTACAATTCATTAAGCACATCAGTTCTAGACATACGCTGAGGTGGATCGTCTGTCTCCATGGTATTTTCAAATCTTCGACGATTGTTTCTATATGGATGGTTCATTGGAAAGAATCTTTCATGTATCATAAAACTAAAACTATGATGATATTTCAGTCTTCTCGATCGAGTATTCTTCATACAAATAGGACATGACAATTTTCCTTTTGTGCTCCATCCAGACATCATTTCATAATCATGGAAATCATTGATCATCCACATAAGCGCAGAACGCATATGAAATATGTCTTTCGAACCTGCATCGTATGTGGGAACACCCACATCCCAAAGAAGTTTCAACTCTTTTATGAAAGGTTGCATGTATACATCTATATCATTCCCGGGATCAGAAGGGACAGATATCAGTATACTCAAGAAAGTTTAAGGATTTTTCATACACAACCATGGGGGAAGTATATAAATGTGTATGAAAATTGGCCATGTGTTTTGTGAAGTAAGCATCTGCTCAAATGGATTAAAACCATCACATGAAAGACCCAGTCTCACATTATGCACATTGGCTACAAATTTAGGATATCAAGCGTCAAATCTCTACCATGAAAATCCATCTGCAGGGTGAACCAACTCTTCATTATTATTTTTTCTCTTGGTTTCATTACATCACATTTTTTCTGATATTTCATCATACATGAAAGGGTTCTGTAATATGGGGATCAATGGAAAGTGTCACATTACTCTTTGTGGCACACGAGATGGTGTTCCATCATCTTTTGGATTTCATCGGGAGGTTCGAAATTTGATACAATCATTTCTTTCAGTAGTTTCCTCCCAAAATAAGATGCAATCATTCAAGCAAGCATGATTTTTTTTGAGAATCCAAGTTCATCAACTAACTTCCATGTCATATAGTGGTTTGAGGGAATATCTGCATCATCTGGAAGTAAGTCCTTCAAGAAGGTAAGAATGTAATCGATTGCAGTATTTGAAATCCCATACATAGTTTTCCCATGAAACAATCAGATTAAAAATTTCAACTTTTTCATTTTACCACATTGCCGATATACTGGAGTCATCACAACATCATTCAATTTTTTCACCCTATCAACATCATCATTTTCATTGGATGCATCATGCATGCTTATATCGAAATCTTATTGGTTGGAAATCCTTTCCTTCTCATGATGCTGAATAAATGGAAATCGATCATATATCAAACTCTCCAATTCAGTCATATCATTTGGATCATCAACATTTTGAGATTTCATTTTCTCTCTATTGTGATACCACACATAATAGTTTGTTTGGAAACCATATTTGGTTATATGATAGATAATTGCTTCACGACTCAACCAAGGTCTTCCAACACAATTAGAACATGGGTAGTGTATGCGACCACTATCTGAAGCCTTGTCAAATGTAAAATCTAAAAAGGTATTAAAATTATTTTGAAAATTGGTTGAAATCTGATCAGTTTCGTACATCTAACTTCTATCCATTCTATGAAAAAATTTCAATAAGTCATTTCAAATCAATTCGATAATATTGAAGTTCAATCAAAAAAATATTTAGGTAAATGACAATTTTTACTTTATATAAAAGCATAACTGACACATTACTCTATATGAGAATCATATTAAGAAACACAACAAAATATAGTGTATATAAGAAAATAAGATACAGAATTTCTAATTCCTATATTCAAGTATTTCCTAGTAAGATATTGGAAGTGGATCAAGGAATACATAATCCTTAAGGGTCTTGTTTGGAGTAAATGAGTTTTATACTTTAACTTCTTCAGGGAGATCAGGATGAGGAGTAGGATGAGGATCACATCAAAATTAGTTATGGCCTCATCAAGTTTCACCTTAACCATGGATTAAAGGATCCTAGGTTTGGGGCTATAGATCATAGGTTGGTAGGGTGTATTCATCGAATCATGTCCCAATTGATTTTGGAGAGGGACCTTCAATATTTATAGGTATGAATTTGATTGTATTAATGCTATTAGTTCTCCAATGTATTACTCGGTCTTCACATTCATTTATTTTTAATCTCATTTTTTTCTTTTTTGTGGTTCTTGATATATTTCCCCCTATTTTTTAGGGCCTTAATACAATCCTTTAGAAGAGTATGGATCATTATTAGAAATGACCAATGTTTCCTGTAGTGGTTGTATGTTATAGACATCAATGGTATATCATGATCTAATATATTAAGAACGTTGATATTATTTTTGGTACGAGACAGTTTACATATTATAAATATCACATTGATTTTTATAATAATTGGATTTATTTTACCACCCCTAATGACTTGGAGTACATTATTACTTGGGATTGAAACCTAGAGGTATGCAGAGCATGTCCATACCTAGCAATGATTGGGTCAATTATGGCATAGATGGTAGGTGTGGTTCAAGTAATGAGGAGGCACTTATGTCTTGGGTATAACCTAGAAACATGATTCCATTTTAATGTTTCCGATCAGGTTGGCTGGTTCATTCAGTAAATTTCTTATTTAGAAACACCTATAAAAAGGATATCCAGGAATTGTGACGTCCCAAACCAGGATGCCGCTCATTAGTGACCCGAACCCAGATGGCCACATGGCCTGAAGCACATCTACCAAAATTCCAAATGTTATTGACTAATAGTGATAGCATTTGGTGTGTCTGGGGGGAGACTATTCCATCATTACCTAAGTTGCACAATTTTAATATTATCAGTTAAATAGTGGAAGAAAGATAACAATGGGAAAATATTGGAAATGGATGAAAATAACCAAATCAGTAATACCAACTAATAATAAAATCATAAACGGAATGATGGTAATGTATGTCATGTATCAAGAAGAAAAACATAGTTACAACTAGTAGGAAGTAGTACTATAAAATAGGCTCAATAAATACTAAAATTTGACCTATCTTCTTGAGCTAAAACCCAATCATCTGCTACATGCTCCATCATATGTCATGTGAGTAGTCAAGCATCTGTAAGATGGTGATTCCCCTTATCTAAACATATAATCATGTAGTTTATCTGGGTACCCAATGGAATCTCGAACAATGTGTGATATACAATTCATGTAGGTGACCATCGAGAGGTCTATAACTATCTAGTATATTTATATAACATTTTAATATAATGATGTGATAAATTAAAGTGAAAACTAAAAAATATAAAAGGGTTTTCTATGGTTCTAGAGAAAAAATCCCTTCATATTTGATGGAGGGTTAAAGATTTAATCAATTAAATGGATTCAAATTAAGAAATTATATGTTAAATCAAAACAAAAACAAAAACATATACACATCAAAATCAAAACTAAAAACTGAAATATTAGATAAATTTCAATAAAAATAAGGTACCATTTAAGAAAATACCAAATTTGGGATGGGTCTGATGGAGATTTAGTAGGAGATTTAGCATCTTGGGTGGAATGGAGGAAGAGGAAGCCGAAGGAGCTCCTCGATCACCGAGAGAGAGGGGGCTGCTACAAATTTGGGGGAAGTGCTCTAGTTTAAGGTTCTGTCTTGAGAATGGGGGAGAGGAGGGGCTGCTATTAATTTGGGGGAAACTTTTACCAACGGTTTTTAAAAACCATTGGTAAAAATTTTTGGGCCGCACTTATACCAATGGTTTCTTATAACCCTTGGTAAAAGGTCCCCTAATCCATCCTTTTACCAAAGGTTCTATTTAAACCATTGGTAAAGGTTTCTTAGGAGGTGATTTACCAACAGTTTTAGGAAATCGTTGGTAAAACCCTTCTTTACCAATGGTTTTATAAAACTATTGGTATGGAAGTGTTGGGGAAAACCCACATTCCAGTAGTTCTCACTGTTAGGACCTCACCGTTAAACCTCACTGTTAGGACCTCACCGTTAAACCTCACTATTAGGACCTCACCGTTAAACCTCACTGTTAGAACCTCACCATTAAACCTCGCTATTAGGACGTCACCATTAAACCTCACTGTTAGAACCTCACCGTTGAACCTCACTGTTAAAACCTTACTGATAGGACCTCACCGTTAGACCTTATAGATACCTCCTTACCGATAGACATTTTAAGTCTGGGACTTTGCATTTTGTGTTCTCTCAACTAGAATCTGAAACATTTTTCTGCTATGGAGAGAGGTGGAAGTATCATTATGGACTTCAAGAATCTTCTCTTGCCTTTCCTTCATGTGGACTGCACTCCCATCATAGTTCCTCCTTCTCTGCCTACTTCTTCAGCTGCTTCAGGTTCCACCAGTGCAGCTTCTTTGATGACTCCTGCCCAGGACATCGGAAGCTTAACCCCCTTGATTCCTCAGAGATCTACTCATTATAGGTCTAGTGATGCCTTGGTGGCTACTCCTCCTACACTCCTAACTTCCATCCCTCATCCTATCCCTCCAACTTCAGGACCTTCATCCTCAGTTTCCAAGGACAAATCCCCTGTGGGCATATCTGATGTTAATTGAGTGTGGACTGTCTTACTTGATAGGGATTGATGTATTCTTTTTTCCTTGTGTGCTATTGTTTCATCAATACAAACACTCTCTTTTCTCTATTTTTTTATCTATTTTTTTGTTAATAACAAAGGGGGAGAAAATATTAAAGGGGAGAATTCATTCATAGGGGAGAAAATATTCAACATTTACACCTACCAATGGAATTAGCAGATGTGTTTAACCTTGATTCAAAACTCTTAAATATAATACTTCAATAACTTAATTTGTGATTATTAAAAAGGGGGAGATTTTTGGACTCGCCTATTTTGATAATCCAAGATCATATTTTGATAATCCCAAATCATATTTCGATAATCCCAAATCATTTTTCGATAATTCCAAATCATATTTCGATAATCCCAAATCATATTTTGATAATCCCAAATATTGTTTTCATTTAATTGAGAAACATGTCTTCGTTCTATGATAATTATGTTTCATTAATGTTTCCTATTCTTATAGAGTAATATTCATGTACTCTTAATCTCACTGCTTGATTGGTTAATCTTACAGTGTAGAATTTATCTAAGTACAGAGGTCACCGTTACAAGGTTACAGCTACATGATTACCGTTACAAGGTTACAACTACATGATTACCATTATAAGGTTATAGCTACATGATTACCATTAAAAGGTTACTACTACAAGGTCATAGTTAAAAGTTTACTGTTACATGGTCACCGTTGTATGGTTATCGCTACAAGGTCCCAGCTATAAGGTTACCGTTACAAGGCTATCGATACAAAAGTTACAATTGAAAATTGCCGATGTGCACCTACTGTTGAAGCCTACCGATATGAAGGCTACCGTTACCAGTCTACCGATTCTTATTCTTCAATACCTTTTCAATTTCTCAGTATTATTCTAACGGTCATATTTGATAAATTAAATTCCTCTGATATTAATTAATTCTGATTGTAAACGTTTCAGGAGACAATACATGGGATAATATTAGTTACGAGAAAGATTTCACATGATCTACTCATTCCCATTGTCGAACCTCAAATATAAAAAGGAAAAGACCCTAAAAGAGAGAACTAGGGAAAAATATACACAGACCCAAAGAAATGGTTGCATGAGAAGTGTGATAGATCTTACTCACAAAATCAAAAAGCCGAAAATCCAACATTAACACAAAAAGACCCACAAGCTTCACAAAGATCATTCTGGGATAAACTCATTTCATCCTTCTGTGCTTCATCAACTCTTGATGAACATCAGGAGCAGAACACTAAAAGCTAGAACCTGGATTTGTGACACTATTTTTTGGAAACAACTTCCAAAGATTGACTCAAACATCAATATTTCTCATTCCAAGGAGTCAAGAGACGAACTGCAAACACATAGATCCTTCTAAACTCTTTCTCATCATAACTTCTCTATTTTTTTCTTTATTTTTCACCTTTGAGAAGTGTGTGTGTCTGTTTGTATCACACACAGTATCTTGTTCTTGAACTGGATGATACTAACTATCATCACATCAAACTTCACCTTGTTTGTTTTTCCCACATATAATTGTGGAAGAAACCATGTGTGGTTTGTATTGTTTGTCTTTCCCACAAAGAACAGTGGTAGAGGGTGTGTTCCCTTGATAGTTTGTGAAAACTATTATAAATCTTGATACGGGTTATGTATCAAGTGTTAATATAAACTACTTGGTGCCAGGTGATCACCAAGTGGATAGGATTAGGTATTGTCTTGAGACTGAACCTCTTGTTTACATTGTTGTTCAAATCTGCATATACTCTGTTTTGATTTTATTCACTGCTTATATTTGCTAAAATATAAAACTATTTTTTCTTACACTTCGATAGTTAGTTTTGGTTAGTGTGTGTATTTTTTTAATTCAGTGAACTTGTTTCAAAAGTTTAATTGGTGTTCTACACTGATTTATCTGAGTATTAATCACCCTTTGAGAAACCTATTAACCAATTTAACATTTAAATTTCTACTGCCATAATTAACTGGGTTGTTTTTAAATTGGGGGTTTTTCTTAATCATAAAGTTTAACAGAAATTTTAGTTGGTACTAAATTCAGCCCCTCTTGAGTATCCACTCCGACCAACAGAAATCAAGGGAAATATGGAGATAATGCAGATGAAGGAATCTTACTTGGATACTCAATGAACAGAAAATCCTACAAGTTTTTCAACAAGAAGTTAAGAAGGATTGTGGAAAGTAGTGATGTTAAGATCATTGAAGAGAAAACCAAAAATGATTCAAGGATTTCATATGATGATTTGATAGAATGTGAGGAGGAAATTGAACATGGAGTAAATATAAATACAGAAATAGAGGAAGGTGTACAAAACACTCAGGAGTCACATCATGATGTTTACTCAGAAGAAGAATTTGAAGAGGAAACCTTGGATGGAGAGAATGTGACTGAACCTCATAGGAGAAATCTAAGAGATGAGATTGATCCATATAACACAATTGGGGATAGGATTTCACCCACACAAACAGGGAGGATGAGGAATAACACACAATATGAATTTTTTTTAGTTGTGGATCCATCCTCATTTGAAGAAACTACAAAGGATGAATCTTGGGTGAAAGCCATGAATGAAGAGTTAGATCAGATTGACAAGAACCGGACACGGGATCTAGTCAAGTGACCCAAAGGTCACAATGCGATTGGTACAAAATGGATCTTCAAGAACAAGATTGATGAGCATGGAAGTGTTATTAGAAACAAGGCATGACTGGAATGTAAAGGATATTCCCAGATTAAAGGTGTTGATGTTGAAGAAACCTTTACAAAAGTGGCTAGACTGGAGTCAATCAGGATTATCCTTGCCATGGAACTCCAAAGAGGATATAAATTATATCAAATGGATGTCAAGATATAATTCTTGAATGGTGTACTCGAAGAAGAAGTCTATATTGAATAGCCAATGGTTTTTCTTCTTGGTACCAATGAAACAAAGGTTTGCAAACTAAAGAAAGCACTCTATGGCTTGAAATAGGCACCACGAGTATGGTACTCCTGGCTGGATTCTTACCTCAAGAAGCTATAATTCAAAATAGGAGGAGTAGATCAGAATCTATATGTGAATAATTCTCCAAAATATAAGTTCATGGTTCTAGTTTACATGAATGACATTATATTTGGTGGTAGCAGGCAGAAATCAGTAGACGAATTCGCCAATAACATGAAATCAGAATTTGAAATGTCTATGATTAGGGAGCTCACATATTACTTCGGGCTGCAGGTGATTCAAAAAAAGGATTACACGTTCATTTCTTAGTAAAAATATGAAAAAGAACTTCTGAAGAAATTTAATATGCATGACTCAAAACCAATGTCAAATCCAATTTTAGTTGGAACCAAACTTGGAAAGCATGCGGATGGGACCTCTGTAGAACCCACAATGTACAGAAGAATCATTGGGAGCTTATTGTACCTGACATAAACACGTCCAAACATTGTCTTTGCAATATGATTAGCATCTCGCTTTCAAATTAATATGAAGGAACAACATATGGCAGTAGTAAAAAGAATCATAAGGTATATTCAAGGTACTCACAATTGTGGATTATACTTTGCTGCAGGAAGGGACAGTGAGTTATCAGCATTTTATGATGCTGATTGGGTTGGATATGTAGTTGACAGAAAGTCCACAAGTGGTGGAGCATTCTATATTGGGCAAAATTGTGTTGGATGGTTGAGAAAGAAACAAGAAATTACTTCTCTTAGTACTACTGAAGCTGAGTATATCTCCGTTATAAAGGCATGCACTCAACTACTATGGATGAAACAACAACTGACAGATATTGGTGATGAGGTGAAACAACCAATGGTGATTTACTGTGATAACAAGAGTGCAATTGATCTTACAAATAATCATGTTCAGCATTCTCGTACAAAACTTATTGAAATCAGGTATCACTTTATCAAAGAAAAAGTTGAGCAAGGTGTGATTAGAATGGATCATGTGGGAACTGATGAGCAAGTGGCTAATATCCTGACCAAGCCACTGTCAGTGGCTGCGTTTGAGAAACATCGGTTGAACCTCAGTGTTCACCCACCTCCCAGTACATAAGGAGGTTACGAAATACCCCTCTCCCCAGTTATGTTAACGTTTTTTTAATCTTTTTGTGGATATGATGCAGTTTTATGGGGGAGATACTATCCAAGGGTGTATTGAGCTATTAAATGAACAAATACTGGTCTTTGGGTTTATTTATAATGTGGTAGAAGGAATAAATTCAGGACATGCTCTATATCACGATGAGAATTCGGTGTTAGGAGGAGAAGGAATACATTTAGGACATGTAATGCTTCTATGACACGGTAAGAGAATAGCTTGGGCATATTTAAGAATTCCAAAACATGGGATCTCAATTCATGCTTCCCCTCTTGTTTTCTACACTGAGCACTGCTCATATAAACTTAGAGTGTTGGCTGAGTTGATTCTTGCATTTTAGGTTTGCATGTGGTTGGTGCTCTATTGAATTTATTTGGTGATTAACAACAAACCCAAAGGGGGATATTGTTGGAACCATGGTTGTTCTTTTTAAGAATTGGAGTATGGTTTGTGTTTGTTTTCAATCCTTATTGGATGTTCATAATTTTTTCCAGTAAAGTGATTATACAGTTTAAGCAGACAACAGTATTGAAGTGGTTTCATTTCCCAGTGTTTGCCAAATTTTTGGGCCTGAAAATCAGGAAATGGGAAAATGTTTGTTTGGTAAAGGATATTGCGTGAAAAATTGTAGGTTTTTTGGAAAATTATGTGTAAGTTATGTTTCGGGATCAGATCTCCAAAACATGGAAAAGGCATGAGCTGCACAAAATATTGGAGTGGTGCGCAAAAAAATGGATTGCATGCTAAATTGGTTTTGCACACAATAATGAATGTAGGTGTTTCGGGATCAGAATGATGAAAAATGGAAAAGTCATGAGGTGCGTGAAAAATCCAAAGATGTGTGCAAAAAATGGTTCATGCGCGCAAAAGGATTGCGTGCAGAATGAGCGTTTTTTATGACAAGTTGGGGTTTTGCTCGTGAGGTCAGTGACGCCTATAAATAAGAGGTGACCCCCCTCATTTGGTAAAACTAAAGACTCAGAGAAGATATAAGTTCTGATGCACTTAAAAGGTGTGTGAAAAGGAAGGTGTGTGAAAAAGTGGAAGTTGCGCGTAAAAGTATGAGGTGCGTGAAAGAGAAGAAGTTGCGTATAAAAGTTGAAGGTGTGCGTAAGAGTATGAGTTGCATGAAAAAGAAGAAGATGCACGTAAAAGGGGAGGTTGTGCGTAAAATATTCAGTTGTGAGAAAAGGGTGTTGTTGCGCGAAATATTTTCCACGCAAAAAGTAAATATTGCAAGCAAAAGTGAGACCTTGCGTGAAAAGGGTAGGTGTTGCGTGCAATCATCAGTGTAACCTGTTTTCATGTTCCGAATATATGTTTCAGTGGTTCAGTGCTTTCAAGTGCATCTTTTTAGGACTTCGATGCAAGCAGTGTCTCATGCTGAATAGGGATAAAGACTTCAATGAAAATCTATTGAAGAGGCCTTCAAGTCGATAAACTGAGTTTTACTTCTCTCAAGGCAGTGAGCCATGGGGAGTAGACAGAAGTGATCTGAGGGATGTAGTGAGTGTTCCCTGAACCTTTATAAAGGCAGTATACCAGGAATAGAGTGACTATGACCAAAACTTATAATCCATAAACTAGTAAAGATTAGTGGATTTTGGTATGACTGACATACTGTCAGCATATGCTCCTTGGACGTAGCCTTTTGTGGTGAACCAAGTAAAAGTGTTGTGTCAACTTCCTACTTTCATTTGTTTGATAGATTTAAAAAATTTCTTACCAATTTGGGAACAATATTCACAACTTTAAAATAAAAAGTTTCCACCTTGATTCACCCCTCCCCTCTCAGGGTGTTCTAGGGTCCTTCAACTACTAGTCAGCAGCCTCTGACATATGGGGAGGTGCACTTGAGGCCATGTTACCTATAGGATCATGGCACTGTTTGATTGGATCCCAAGTCGGGACGTTACAAGTATTTATAACCTAGAAAATCAAGTCACAAAATGAACAAAGGAAAAAATAATTATGGACAAGGATAAGTTAAAAAGTACAATTAAAACTAATCTTAAAGAAGGATTAATTTAAATTTCATCTTGAGGAGGGAAAAATTTAAGCATAAAGATAATGAAAAGGTATAGAAAAATTAAATTAAATCTAAAAAGGAGGATAAAAATCGTTATCTTTAAAATAAAGATAGTAATCCCTAAAAAATTTATGAGATCATAAAAAATATTTAACCAAATAAAAATAGAAAGTAATGGAATTATGGAAGGGTCGTGTTAATGATAATATATTTAATTATTAAAATCTATAATCCCTATACACTATTTCTAAATGGAGACGTTGAGTTAGATAAATATAGAGGTAAACACTTTATAAGTTTTATTTATATGTTTAAGAATACTTGAGTGAATATTTAAATTATTGAGGCATTGGCTAAAATACCTTTATAAACTGTGTTTCTAAAGAACATAATTTACAACAATAATAGTCTTGTGGAATTTTCAATTTCCTCATTAATATAGGAATGTAGTTATGTGATCCAAAATAATATTTCTTAGATATTAAAGAATTTGTGGAGCTTCAAAATTCTATGTTAATTTGAGGGAAGGTGAAATTTTATGTGTTTGGATGGTTATATATCTACTGTTAATCTTGTTCCTTTGACGATATATAAAAAACATGAAATGGGAGAGATTAATCCAATAATTATGGATTTAAAAATTATATACTAGTGCATCACATACCCCATGGGTGTTTTTGAATATTTATTAGTGATAATTAGTAAACTTATAATACTTATTGATTTTATGGTTCTTGACATTGTCATATACAAATAGATTCATGTTATACTTGGTTATCCATTCATAGAAATAATAGGTGATCTCATTGATGTTTCACAAGGGAAATTGAAATTTTATATGGGAGGAGCTAAAGAGATCATAAATATTTTTCAATATATATAAAAATTTTCTTTATTGATTCTCATTTATATTTTTGATAAATAGGTTGGTTTTTAAATAAAAATTTGATTGATCATGGATCTATTTGAGGTATATCAAATAGTTTATGATATAAAATAATGATTAAAGGTATATAAATGGGAAGGCCTAATTATTTAAGGGATTTTCTGAGAAAATTATTTTGAGAAACTAAGAGAGGAATAAGGTAAAGGTAGTAAGTTTATAAACCATTTGTGTAAGAATCACCTAAACTTCAATTTAAGACACTACCACCAAAACTAAAGTATTCCTACCTTTGTGACAAAAACAAATTTTCCACTCATATATAACTAACTAATAGGATGAACTTGAATCTAAAATTCTATAACTATTGAATAAAAAAATTCAATTACATGGAAAATCACAAATATTAAAGGGATGTGTCATGGAACATGTATGCATGAAATTTTGATGGAAGATGAAGTCAATATTTCTATTTAGTGTACAATAATATTGAATCCAAATATGATGGAATTTGTAACGAATTTAATTATTAAAATTTTAGATGATGGGATGATAAATCAAATATCATATAGTGCATAGGTTGGTCTTATTCATGTTTTTTATAAGAAAGTTTGAAGGATGGTGATTAAAAATAAAAATAAAAAATAAATTTTCTGAATTATAGTGATAGGATATAAGATGTGAATCTAATATTGAAAATTAAATGCAACAATACAAAATTTTTATCTCTTTTTACCTTTTAATAATAAAATACTAAAATGGATTGTTGGAGACTTAAATTTTTTTATTATAGAGGTTAACTTGGACTATAATCAAGTTCAAATTGTTCTAGATGGCCCATAAAAGACCACATTCACATGCATGTATGAGAAATTTTATTATAGGATATTTTATTTTGGGTTATATGTTTTTTCTAACACATTATAAATATGCATGATGGAAATATTTTCAAATATAGTGGGAAATACTGTTAAAATATTCATCGATGACTTAATTATTATTGGACTATCATTTAAATGACATATAAATAAACCTTATTAAAGTTATTGAGATGTGTAAATGAATAAATTTGGCATTTAATTAGGTAATAATCAATATCCCATTCATAAAAGGCATCATATTGGGACATAGAGATATCCAATGATGGAATTTAAGTAAATAGGGTTTAAATAGAAGTTACACCTATAATGCCTTCCCCAAATAAAATGAAGTTATTGATGAGTTTCTTTTTCTGGATAGTCTTTCATGGAAGTCTTATAAATTTTTTCTCAAATATTTCAAGATGGTTGAGTTCAATTTTATTGAAGGATTTGGAATTTAATTTTAATAAATAATCTTTATAATATTTTAGATGATTAAAGGAGTTAATCTCATCTCTAACAGTTATAGAACTGGGATGGAAGCTACCATTTGATATAAGGATAATGATTTTTTACTAGTTTTTTCTCTTAGATAAAGAAAATAAAAAATGAATCATGTGATTTAATTTGATAGAAATTTTCTCAATAGAGTTTAATATAATTATACAACTATAGAGAATGAAATGTTGGTTATATTGTATTCAATAAATAATTTTTTTATATAATTAATTAGTTTAAATGTGATTTTTTACATAGGGCCCTCATCTTTAGAAATTTTAATCTCTAAGAAAGAATCCAACCTGAGATTAAATGGTTGGGTTATTCTTCTATAATATTTTTTCTCAAAATAAAAGATAAAAATGGGTTTAAAATAAATTATAAGATCATTTTTCCTGACCATAGGATTCAATATAAGATCAATTTAACCCAATAAAATTTGATTCGTATGAATAAAAATTAATTATAATAAAAACCAAGGGTTTCAGTTTTATTTAAAGATAAATGTTTATCTTATAATAAGAATCATACCAAAAATAATCTAATGGGAAGATAAAAAGAGAGTGAAATATGATTTGAAATATTAATTTTGTGATTATCTATTTTTTATCATATAAGGAACATGTATAATTATTAGAAAATGTGTACTAAAAGTATTACTCTATATTCTAAATCATTATTTCTTGCTTCTACATACTGCTCCTCAAATAATTGAGAATACTGTAATGAAATTTTTTCAATTTAGTTTCTTCTATATAACTCTTTACAAGAATAATATATCCTTTGTGAAGTTTTTTAATAAGTTCCAAAACATAGGAAACTTGGAAAGAATATAGAAAATTTCTCAAAATATAATACTTATGGATAAAATTATTGAAATGTGGGACTAGGAATTTATGGTTCTATTTCCAAAATCTCCTAAGAATGTGTATATTTTTCTTATTATAAAATATATATCTATGTTGGTTAAAATATTATCCTAATCAGATATCATGAGAACTTTAGCTGTGAAAGTTATGAGAAAAAATATATTCTCTATATATATAGGACCTTGGCCTATCATTAGTGACAATATAGTACATTTTCAAAATATTAAATGTATATCATTGATGGAGAAGCATCGGTGAAAGCACAAAATAGAAATAACCTACCAACTATAAACTAATGGGTAAGAAGAGGTATAAAACAAATCATTGAATGAAATTCATAAGAAGAAAGTATGAAATGAAGTGAATGTCAGGATATTAAAACATAAAAATACATTTTTGGCTTACATGTCTACATATAAGACTATAATTACAATGTATCCTTATAGAGTGGTATTTGAAAATTAATGAAACATTCATATTTAAATTGGAAAAAAATTGGTAGTAAATAAAGTGAACATAAACTGTAATGCATCTATTCAAAATAGAATTTTTTTTATCTAAATGAGTGGGAGGAAATCAAAAGTGACTCCATTAAAAATGATAAGATCACCAAATTCATGGGTAAAATATTTCATAATCAAAGGATTTAACAAATTAACTTCAAGTAATGGAAACCAATCTTGATGTTTAATTTAAGGATCAAGTTCTTTCTTTGGAAATTAAATTTAAGGTGGCTTGAACCCTTCATGGTGTTTAATAACAATTCAAACAGAGTAGTAGATATATTTAGTGAAAAATAGGAATCATTTGAATTTAATGGGAAGAGATTTAAACTATACATTAGAGGATATGGGATAGATAAATACACTATAAAAATTATAAAATATTAAATATAAATAATTAGAAATAAAGACTATAAAACTATTTATCTTGGTAGGGAACCCAAGCATTGGAGTTTTATTTTTTTATAATAAAGTTAATTATTTTTGCATATTTTGTTACTTATATTTTTATATAATTTTATATAATAGGATATTAATAGAGTTCATAAGGAAATGAAACATGCACTATATAGAATAGGTCATAAAGGAAGGGGATTATTTTATCATCTCCTATATCTCAATTTCCATAATGTGTAAATAATATATTTAAATTAATAATTTTGTCTTCATGTATGTGTATATAGTGACTATAAAATAAAATCCAAGTATGAGGAGAGTGGAGAAAAGTGTGCGTAGTGTACTACGTGTGTTTTTAACCTGATTGAGATAATCATTTCCATTAAATTATAGGTGGAAAACTCACGTAGAAATCATAAACTCTCTTATTTATCATACTAAATTATTAGTGTTTAATTAAAATAAATTTAGGATAATCAATTTTTTACATAAATGAATTATATTAATAAACTCAATCATCAGTAAGTTATTTTTAGTGAAATAGGTAAAATTCAAGGACTCATATTAAATAATAAATTGGATAATGTTATTTGAATTAGTGTAAAAAAATAAATTGGGAATCAAAAAAAATGTTTTTTAAGATAATATGGCACCAGGTGTGTGAGTGTGTGTGTGTGTAAAAAATAAAGGCCTTGAATAAGAGTCATGTACATTTTGAGATCACACTTTCCAATATTTATTTTATACCTTGGTTATCATAATTAATCTTATGGTATTTCTATCATTATAATGGTTTGGTTTTGAATTAGATATACTCAATCCTGAATAAATGTAGTCCATAAGAAATGAATCTAAATATATATATATATATATATAGTTTGTGTGACTTATTATAATTTGAGGATAAAAGTATGAGGAATAAAAACTCAAATAAATAATAGGAAAATAAATTTATTTGATTAGTTATATAATTATGAATCATTGTCTGGTGAATTGGCTAAAGGGATGAAAAAATTAAATGGGGTGGATTTTAAAAGGGTTTTCATGTAAAAAAATGATTTAACTAATTCCTTATCATTTATAATTTACTGACCTAGGTCTTATATTTGAGATGGAATGGATTATTAATGAAATTTTATTGAAATTAATTTCTTGAGAATAAGTAATCGCTTAATTTTGGGGTAATATGAATAAAAAATATTTTCCATATTTTTCTTTTAGTATTTTATGTTTTATTATGTCTATTATTATTTGAAAAATATATAAATATAGTAACAACCCAAGATTTTAGTTTATATAATTTTAATTTAATATTATTTTTGATAGTGTCTACCACACATAACATTGATATTAAATTACCCATGATATACTATAGAAATATTATGATTTAAATATGATTATTATAACTTAGTTATTGGATTGACAGGTATGAATAGAAGTAACTAAATTATGAAATATATGTCAAAAAAATTATAATTAAAAATTATTTATTAATTTCTAATAAATAATTACTCAATTTTTAATGATAAGAATGAAATCATAAAAGATTGATAACAGTTAAAGTTCAAATGGGGTATTTTTCTATAAAAGTGAGGTTTCTTTATATTTTTTATTTTTTATTTAAAATTTAAATTTATTAATTTTAGAAAATAAAATTGATAAAATTTAATGAATTTTTTTACATAATTTTGTCAAAATAATATTAACATGAATTTTTGGGATTTTAAAAAAAAATGATTTTTAGGTGAATAGTGAAAAATACTGATTTTATAAATGTTGTCACTTTTATGACATTATCATGATGTAAGAATGAATTGAAGGTTTATGGAACCATTTTTAAATAAAAAATATGTATTTAATAAGTAATTTAATTCATTTAAAATTATAATTTTGAACATATAAATCTATGTTTGAAATTAGGGAAATCTAAGTAATGCTTTTATTCAAATAAAAACTATTTTCAGTACCTCTCTTTTAATCAAGTTATCATAAAGTACATTTTAGTTTTAAATAGGTTTTAAATTAAATTATGTATCCTTTTATTAAACATAATTCAATTAATTTATTGGGGATCAAAATTATATTTATATATAAAATTATTTTTATGCTTAAAACTTTTATTTTTCTAAAAACGGTTTTTTGGTTTTGTTTTGTAAACTTATATTAAAATTAATTTCATCCAATTATATAAATTGAATCTTAAAAATGGATTTAATATTTGTAATAATGTGGTTCAAATTTATCAATTAGGTTAATTTCATTTCTGGTCATTATGAATAGTAACCATGGTAAAACGTTTTCACCAAGGTAAAGGGTAAAATGGGTTAATTAAGGTAAAACATTTGTGATAAAGTCACAAAATTTTATATTAAATATTATTATATTAGATTATTTATACCATTATCACCTTATATTATAAATTTAATTTATTTATCACAAATTTTCCATGATTAAAACACTTATAATATTTAAAATTTAAGAATAATTACAAGTGTGTCACTCCCCTCACTTATAAAAGGGAATATCCTCTCCTCACTTCTCTGCCCCACTTTAGAAGTATATATCGACAAATATCTGACCAAATCAATCTAAAAACTCTATCCCAATGTTCAAAAGGTTTTTTTCTCACTAAAAGGACATCCTAGAAGGATTAAGGTGTAATCTAAAGGAGGTTTTCTAAAGAATATGTATAACTATTAACCGAGTTATTTCATGTTTATTTATTTTTCTACCTCCTTAAAACCTATCATAAATGTGTCGATAGAGTAAAATTATTATATAAATATAATTATGTTATTATATTTATGTTACACCCATTTTCATATCATTTTACATCCTATTGGAAATAAAAACATAGCTTGTTCATATGTATGGACTACAACATCTACAAAGTGATGTGTTTCATTTTACATCACCACCTCACACAGCTACTTATAAAAATGGAATTAATGGATATAAAATATATTTGTTAAATTATTATTATTTTGGATATATAATTTATTACTTAAATTCTCACCCTTCTATTTATTGTAAAATGATAATGTTTCTCATGCGTACGTATAGACTACCACCTCCATGAAGCGATGTGATTCGTCTTTCATTACTGCCACACATGGATGGTCATAAGAGTTAATTTAATTAATTTATATGATATATATAAAATTATTAATAATATATAAAATTTAAATTATTATTATACAATAAAATATTCTTACTCATTCAATCGTTATAACATGTTCTTGTTTGGGTCAGTTTTTTTATCTACATGAAAATTTTAATAATGCTTATATCATGAATGGTTAAGGAATATTATGCACTAGTAATATTATGTAATAATCATGAATTTATGATTTTTTTTAGGATTATGTAATGATACTAAATATATTTATATTTTTTAATGAAATTAATTCTTTCTATGAAATCAAAACTTCTAAAAAATTGAATTTTTGATCTTTTCATCAAAACTGTTACCATAAGTTCCATGAAATATAAATAGAAGTCCAAAATAATAATAAAAACATATATTTCATCATCGTTAAAATTATTTAAGTTATGAAACCATTACCAAGGTTAATTTACCTAAATCTCTGAAACAAAACATAAAAGATAAATAGAACAATTAAAACCTAAAATATTGATTTTAATTAAGAATTATTAATAAATATGAAATAAGAAGTTATAAGTGAATCATATATAGTATGATATGTATGAGTATTATTATTTTATATATGTATAATAACTCTTAATTTAATATACATCATTTTAGAGAATGTCTTACTAAGTGGAAGTCTGAGGTAAGGGGATTTCTTATCACAGTTTTTTTTCTTTGAGAATTATTTCATTTTCAGAACATGTTTTCTTTTCTTTTTTTGATATATAATCTTCTATATGGATGTATTTTATCATTAATTTAATAAAATTAAATTTTTTAAAAAATATATTTCAATTACTCTCTTATAATTTTCTTTTAATTCAAAATTTACTAAATTTGTAAAGGATTTTATTTAGATCCTTATTTAAAAAATTTTAATGTTTTTCTTCAAAATCTTCTTCTTCCATATCCATGTTTCTTAAAATGTTTCAATAGTTTAAATATTATACTCAAATTTTTGTTTAAAGTCATTTTAAAACTATCTTTGAAATTTCTTATAGTTTTTTAAAATGGTATATTTTTAACATTTTCAATATGAGTAGTTTTTTAAAAAGTGTAAAAGGAATGTTTTTTGACATATATAGATTAAATGGGATTTCCCACTATGATGTCTCGGTTTGACTCACTTGATAAAAGTAGCTGAAATAGTTGGCCACATTGAATCAAGAGCACCTCCTTGTATACCATAGGATGTCTACCAGCAGTGGGGTCAAAATTGGTATGGTGGGGAGACTATACCCTCATAATCAGAGTGATGCATAGTGGTAAACAATGTAAAAATAAACAAATAGAAGAAGTAATAATGAATAAGGAAATTGAAAAATTATAAAAATCTAAGAAATAAATAATCAACTCAAAATATGAAATCAATACCATATATAATACTGATTTCATGTCTCTACAAAAATTATCAAGTATACATGGAAGTAGGAAGATACAAAATGTTGTACAAAAGAGTCAAAAAAACAAAAAAAATATCCAATAATCCAGAAAATTGGATCAGTCATCTACTTCCAAGCTCCCATACTAATACAAGAAGTTGAGAATCCATAACCACATACTTACACTTATTCACACCTACAATCATATAATCTTCTTAGGTACCAACGGCGGCCCAGATATGGTGTCAAACAAACTCATTAGGCCACCACCAATGGTTTCTATAGAAATAAAGTCTATAAATATAAATTGTAATAGTGTGTAGGTATATCAAAGTAAAACAAGAAATAAATAAAAACCATATTGAGCTTAGGTTCCTCATGGGACACCTGGATGACCATACCTACTTCAACCTATGTTGTATGTATCTAAGGATGTGTTCATATAATAATTTATTCAGGGGTGAAGGAATATAATAATGATGACCATTGAGTGATAATGATGATAATAATAAAATAATATATAAGTAGAAACCAAGGCATACTTAGCCTTAGAAGGTCATTTTAGATCATGGTACACAACCATGCATTCTAGTCGTAAGGTCTAATTATAATCCAAGGGGTGCACCCAAGGCATTCCACTAGAAATATGCCTAACTGAGTCCATGGATCAAGTCGATGGTAAATTCCAGGATAACCAAAATTGGATCCCAACGATAATAATCCAAGGAATCACATGTCCTAATACATCACACTAAATCCAAGGAATTCTAATTTTTTGGATAAGGATAAGGGATCCTTCAGCACAATGACTAGAATCCACTAATATAAAAGTACCAAGTTCCAAGCTGGGTATCTCACTTAGAAACTAGATCAATGAATTAGAATGGAATCCTTTGAGTGATCAAGGAATTACCTCAAGAATCTAATGTGGGCTCATGTCTACCATTCTAATAAATATTAAAAAGTTTCATATGAAATAGGCACATTATACATATTTATATATATTCATAAGTCATCAAGTCCATGTAATAACCATTCCCATTAAAATTTACTTAGGTTCATTCTAACACATTTTCATTATAATGAAAAAGGGTCAAATATGGACATAAAACTAAATCAATTCAATTATAAGTGATTGGGACCAAGTGATTTAGGCTTACCAATTAATTATTTTATATCCACTTATTAAAATGAATCACTTACCATAGAAAATTAAATTCAAGAACACCCAAACAGTGTTCTAGGGAGTCATGACATTGGTCATCATAAGGAATAACAAGTAACACACCCTAATTGGGTGGTTATAATTGAGGTATCAATCACCAATAATGTTAATTGGTCTCATTGAGGATTTAGATTACAATTTATCCAATTTAATCTAAATAATTTAAATTTTATAGGTAAAAAATAGTTAAACTTCCATGAAGAAAAATGGAAACAATTCATAAATTAAAATACCTTAAGGTAAAATACCTATACCACCTACCTTATGCCTGTAGTAGATCACTCATCTAGTATTGGATACTTATTCATACTAGAGTGAAAGAAAATAGAGAAATAGAAAAAATTCCCTAAAAATAGATCATATTATCTCACACCAAAATATCATAGAAGATGGTGATATAAACCAAGAAAAGAAATAATTTGATTGAAGAAATTAACTTAGAGAATCCAATGAGAAGAATAGTGGTTGATTCTAAGCTCATACAGAAGATAAACCTCAAATCCTAGATTTAGGTTTAGAAAGAATCCAATGGTAGAATAGGTTTGTGTGTGGAAGAGGGAAAAAATTTGGGTGAGTTATAATGAAAGAGGGAAGAAATTTAAAATTCACTCTTTAAAAGGGGTATCATGGTTTGGCCACACAATTGGCCAAACCATGTTCCAACCATGAGACATGCACTATCCAAATCTACCCCATGCATGAGCTAGGTGTACAGTTAGACAAACTATGCACATCCCATGATAAACAACTCTACAACAAGATCTTCAACACTTTTATAGACATGTGTCATGTTCTACATAGTTATAAAAAACCTTGAATCCCTCTTCTGTGTACTGGAACACCCCACATAGTTTGAAAATTTTTCATATACTGGGAGGAATGGTTTATACAAACTATGTAGACCACATGTTTCCTCCAAAAATTAAGGATCTAGGCTCTATAAAATCCTTATAAATCATCATAAACTCTGAAACCTAATTAATCATTACTAGAATGATAAAAATAAATAATTAAATTTAAATTAAAAGTTTTATCACATCACAGAAAATCTAGGATCTTATAGTATTCCCCCTTAAAGCAATTTTACCCAGAGTTTCTCTTCCAAAGGTGGTAAAGATTAATCTGAGAATAAATTTGGCCACTGATCACATACATCAGCCTCTATCTCTCACAAGTCTTTTTTTATACATGGAAATGATGCCATAACACCTGTAATAGAGGAACATGCCTATATTGGATATCCTTTATGATCTGATCAATTATACGAATAGGATACTCCATAAAAGAAGCAATGGACACCAATTTAACATCATAGGGATCAAAATTATGAGATGGGTCGGCATGATATCAGTGAATCTGTGATATATGGAAGATTTTGTGCAGGGATCAATACCTCTGAGGAAGATCTATCTGATAGAACACTAACCAGACTCTCTATAATATCTCAAAATTTCCAACAAACCTATGAGTCATCTCCCCTTACATCTGTATCAACCTATGTCCTAGTTTAGTGGAAACATGAAAGAAAAAAAATGATCCTCAACCTCAAACTCTAGAGGTTTTCAATATCGATCGGTATAAGATTTATATCTAGATTGAGCAATAATAATATGCTTCTTGATAATTTTTACCTTCTCTAAAGTCTCCTAGATAATATAAGGTTATTATATCATTGCCTCACCTACCTCAATCCAACATAGAGGTGATTAGCATGGCCTACCATATAAGGCCTCATAAGGATCCATCTTTATAGTCGCTTGAAAGATATTATTATAATATAACTCAACAAGGGGTATATATTTCTCTCAAGAACCTCTAAAATCAAGGACACATGCTCTCATAATGTCTTATAGCACTTGTATTGTCCATTCCAACTGGCCATCAGTTTATTGGTGGTAAGCTATACTTAAAAGTACCTGTATACCTAGTGCTTTATACAACCCCTACCAGAACCTCAACATTAAATAAGTATCTCTATCATAAATGATAGTGTGATAGACCTTGTGTAGGAATATAATCTCATGGACATATAGTCTCCCCTAACTATCCACTGATAAGGACTCCCAAATAAGAATAAAGTGGGATATAATCTCCATCCTATCCATGACCACCTAAACTGTGTCACTTCCACAAGGAGACCTTGGTAAACTGGTTATAAATACACCATGACATCATCCCATTTCCATTTCAGGGACAGTAACTCTTGTAACAAGCCAGAAGGTCATTGGTTGTCCACCTTCACCTACTAATAGGTAGAACACCTAGTGATAAAACCCACAATCTTATGTTTCATCCTAGGCCACCAATACTGGTAGTGCATGTTATAGTACATCTTAGAAATCCCTTGGTGAACTTACCATTGTGAATCATGGAATTTGTGTATTAATTCCTCTTGTATACCTATAGGTACCTAGATACTCCCATGAATAAGTAGGATGTTGTCTCCATCGATAAAACAATCTGAAAGTGGGTTTGCACCTGAAATTATCTACCATAGGACCAAGCCTTTGGGATATGAAAACTACCTCCTCTTCACTCTATCAAAAAGTGTGGAATATACCATCAAGGACATAATAAAATTCCTCTCATAACTCTCTTAAACCTCCATATTCATCTTAGAAAGAAGATCCATCAACCTTCATTCATCACTAGATTCCTAAGTATATTGCATCTAAGTATTTTGTATTAGAGAATCTACAATTACATTTCCCTTTACAAGCATATAAGGAAGTTTGATGTCAAATGACGGAAGGTATTCGACCCAACTTCACTATATGATGTTCAATTCATGTTGTATGAAAATATAGTGGAGGATTTTGTGGTATGTATACATCAAAAAGAGCTCTCCCACAAAATATTGTCTCTGGTAATGTAAGTCATGGAAAACTACTACTTGATCAAGATCATGCTTCAGGTAGTTACGCTCATGATACCTCAACTTTTAAGACCTTTACACAAAAAATTGAACCCCCTACATCAGAACCACACCTATCATAATTCATGAGTCATCACAAAACACAGTGTATACTTTTCTAAGATTAGGTGGGATTAGGATCGGGGATGAGGTAAGTCTTCCCTTCAACTCCTAAAAATCTTTCTTACCCACTTCAGACCAGATAAATTTGACACCATTCTTGTTCATGCTCATAAGTGGTGTTTCAAGATACGATAAATCTTGTAAAAAAATATTCTAATATCTAACTAGACCCAAGAAACTCTATATGTCAAACATGTTCTTCGGATTCTCCCAATAAACTACATCCCTCACCTTCTCTAAGTAAACCGACACTACTGATTATGATATAATATGACCCAAGAAGTGAACCTTGTCAATCCAGAAGTGGAATTTAGTGAGTTTATAATACAAACTATACTCTCTCAGTGTACTCAAAATGATATCGAGGTATTTGACATGATCATGTAGATTTTTAGAGTAAAAAAAGATGTCACCCAAAAATACCACAATAAATGAATCCAAGTACGGGTGGAAAACTCAATTCATAAAGTCCATAAAAACATCAAGTGCATTTGTAAGACCAAACGGCATGACTAGATACTCATAAAGACTATACCTTCTTATAAATTCTATAAAAGATATGTTTGAAGGTCTAAAACATACCTAATGATAGTATAACCTCATATAAATCTTTGTGAATACCCAATCTCCTCGGATCTAGTTGAAATTATCATATATGTGAGGAAATTGATATAGGTTCATAACCATAAGCTGGTTCAACTTTTGGTAATCCATGCATAGACTAAGGTATCTATCCTCTTTCTTGGAAAAAATCATGGGTGAACCCCAAGGTTCAACCTGTATGGAGTAGTAGACACCAGAGATTCTTCTGAATAAAGATCAATAAAAAATTCTACCTCTCTCTTTGGAGGTAGTCCAGAGAAATCATTGGGGAAGACATCCCTAAAATTATCCACCACTGAAGGAAAATTTTCCAAATAAACCCTCCATTTTTTCAAGTAAAGACTAGCAATCTAGGGTGTCACCCCTTAAATCCCAAAATACTTTGGTCCATATTGATTCACCAATAATTTTAATTCACCCTTATGTACATATCTACCACCCTTAGGTGACATGAAGGACACCTTTCTGTGATAACAGTCAATGTGGTCATGATAGGGAACTAGCCAATCCATCCTAAGCATGATATCGATACTTGTCATCACAACTGTTAAAAGGATCTATAAGAAACAATAACCACCATTCTCAATAATAAAATCCTTACATAGTAAAACACTCTCTGACTATACTCCCAATGGAGTATCCAAGGTCATCACCCCATATAATTACTTAATTTCAAGTCGAAGACTTTCTACGATCGATATAGAAATAAAAGAGTGTGAGGAACCTAGTTAGAATAATGAAGATATGATAGTAGAGGATATTAGAATATTACCTTATATTTTATATGGATATATTATATATTCCAAGGGTATCAGATTTACTTCTTACAACTAGCTTGATCTATAAACCTGAGTTGTGGATGGACTTCCTTGAGTGAGTTAACTCTGCTGAAAATAAAAATCAGAAGTATGGATACCATGGCCATGACCTACTCCTCAGATTGATTGAACAATGATACTATTTCTCCCTTCCTAGCATGGATTTATTGATCCTACTCTGGAATGTGAAGCTAGAACAAATCCTCTCCCACTAGAGATAGATGAGAAGGTCTGGTGGAATCTCCAAAGATGGACCATTCATCCATATGCTCTATAGTCGACTATGTTTTTATCACACTAAGGTGTCACGTGACCTTTCCTCCCACATTTATGGAATACTACTAAACTTTCATGCTTTACATGGAATGTATTAAGGATAGTTTAATAAATATATTTGATATATGTTACATAAAAATTAAACTGGAATGATAATATATATATCATTTACTTTTCTTTCTATCAATACGATAAGAAAATCGAAATATTGTTCATGCGTACATACGACATACTATGTCCATGAACGGTGTATTTCATTTCCTGTCACTAAATATTATAGATTAATATAAATACATATATAATGAATATATATAATTTTTATATAATTTTTATCATTCTTTATATGATTAAATCATTATCAAAGTTAGATGAAAAAATAACAAATCAAAACATATCGAAAAAGAAAGTGGTTATTACCCGAGACATAACTTTAACATGAAATCATTAATAAGAGGGTAAAAAAGGTCATAAGAAAATAATATATTTTATGATATATATGTATATATATATTAATATTGTTTTGGAATGGATTTATAATAAACTTTCATTTTTTATATAGGAATTTTGAATGAGTACGACAGGAGTCAAGACTTAATGTAATGGGTTTTCATCTCACTTTTTAATTTTGTGAGATACATTCTTTATTCACCACCTATTTATTATATGTGGTGTATATTCTAACCATGAATGTATTTTATTATGATTATAATAACATTTATGGGGATTGAAAAGTCTATTTAATGATATATCCTTTATTAGCACTAGTGCAAAAAATGTTCTTTACGTCGGTTATTTTTAATTTTTTACGTCGGTTTCTAGCCGACGTTAATACGTGCGACGTTATAAATAAGGTTTTTGACGTCGGTTATTTAAAAACAGACGTCAAAAACATAAAATCACGATGTTTATCACGTCGGTTATTTTAGAACCGACGTGATAAAGGGCCTGGAGAATGGTTTATCACGTCGGTTATTGAATAACCGACGTGATAAACGGCCTGGACAATGGTTTATCATGTCGGTTCTTAAACAACCGACGTGATAAACAGGGGCGAGGGGGTTTATCACGTTGGTTCATATAGAACCGACGTGATAAACTGGGGTGAGGGGGGTTTATCACGTCGGTTCTATAAGAACCGACGTGATAAACTGGGGTGAGCGTGGTTTATCATGTCGGTTCATATACAACCGACGTGAAAAACCGGGGGGGGGGTTTATCACGTCGGTTATTATATAACCGCCGTGATAAACCGGAGGGAGGCAGTTTATCATGTCGATTATTCAATAACCGACGTAATAAACCATTTTCCAGGCCATTTATCACGTCGGTTATTCAATAACCGACGTGATAAACCATTCTCCAGGCCCTTTATCACGTCGGTTATTAAATAACCGACGTGATAAACCATTCTCCAGGCCTTTTATCATGTCGGTTATTAAATAACCGACGTGATAAACCATTCTAGAGGCCTTTTATCATGTCGATTATTAAATAACCAAAGTGATAACCTATTTTCCAATCATTTTATCACGTCGGTTATTAAATAACCGACGTGATAAACCCAATTTTTTTTAAACAGAATGCAGTCATCTCCTCTCCACCAGAATCAACCAGAAAATAAATCAAGAAATCGTACCACAAAAACAGAAGTACATCAAAATTAAGCATGTACATAGATAACATATAAAACTTACCCCCTAGACAGCATCCACCCTCATTTATACCCCATGGACAGCCCTCCCCCACCCCGTTGGAGCCCTCACCCTCATGTATACCCCCTGGATAGCCCTCCCCCACCCCATTGGAGCTCCCACCCTCATGTATACCCCTTGGACAACCCTCCCCCACCCCATTGGAGCCCCCACCACACTTCTGGACTGCCCCCCGACCCCCGGACACCCCCAAACACCCCTTGACAACACCCCACCCGCCTGAACAACACCTCCTCACCCCCTCACCCCACTTGACAGCCCCCACCACACCCCTGGACAGCCCCAAACACCCCTGGACAACCCCCCCCCCCCACCCCTGGACAGCACTCCCACACCCCTGGACCAGCTTCCCACACCCCCTGGACATCCCTTCCACCCCCTAGGACTGTCCCCCCACCCCACCGGACATCCCTCCCAGACCGCTAGACACCCCCAACCCCACTGAACACACCCACACACCCTTGGAACCCCTCCCCCACAGACCCAAATCCATACCAAAAAAACCATCAAAAGTAGACCAAAACAAGAAGTAGAGAAAAATTAAACATTCACTTATATAACATTCAAAACTTACACTATCAACTTCAAAAAAAACGAAATCCAACCTAAACAACTACCAAATACACAATTAAAACGACAATATTCAAAATTAAATTTTACATTACAAACAACTAAAATTCAATCAAACCTGTAAAATAATTTGACCACTCTACTTGTACGTGTTTGATGTCTTCAGCAGTATAGGGTTGAGGGTCATCAAAATTCTACAAATGAAAAAGAAGATAGTTAACGTGTATAATGAATAAATAAAATTGAAATATTATGGAAAAGTTTAAGAGGAAATCATACCAGGTCAAAATTCACAACTGTCCTAGTTGTTATTATTTCATACATAAATCTTAACAGATAATATCCGCATTCGATGAGGCCTTGTTGTTCATGACAATTCCGTTTTGAATGAGTGTAAATTCAATATATTAATTTTTATGTAATAAATCAAAAAGTACAAATTATAAATGGAAATTTACCTTCGCATTTACATATTTGATCTTTTCATTTCTTTTCTTTGTGTTTTTTCGAAAGTAGACCCATGCAATGTTAGAAAATAATACGAATGGGGTAAATTTAAAATTCATTATAATATATAAAACTATTGAGAAATTGAAACTTAATTTTCCAATATATTCTTAAAACTTTCCTGCACATCACCATGAACAGAGCATATCCAATAAAGAGCTTTCTCCCTTGGGAAAAAAATCCCTAACATCCAATGATCACTAATAAAAGGAAATTTAATGTCAGTGGTTTTTTATGTTAAAAGATAATTAACTCTTTGAGAGAAATGTGTTTCATACCTCTCACAAAAAGGCATCATCCAACATTGTCTGATTATATTCTTTTCAAATCTTTCAGCAATATAAACCATTCTTTGTTCCTCAGTCAATGCACATGATTTAGGGGAAATCAATTGCAGGTCCATGAATCCATATACTTCTGTCAGTTCATTCCTCTCACAAATTTTATAAAGATACCTAATACAAAACATATATAAGTATACATTTTTAATAAATATAACGCAGGGAAAAGGTGTTAAGACTTACATGGAAAAAATTTGCACCACGTTGATTCCCAACTTATCTCCAGTAACAAGCTCCATGATATCAGATTTTGTAATCCCCACACTTATTTCACGTCTACAAACATGAGATTCCATTAGAAACTCATAAAAACCCAACAACAAATGTGAATATCTTGACAATCTATCAAGACCACTGGAATCTATATCTGATGTCATAGCCTGTTGTCTTTGTTTTTGTCTATACAGTATTTCTTTACCTTTGAAGTATTCCTGTGAAAAAAAATTGAGAAATATAGTAGTTTTCAAATGATAAAACAACTTTAATAAAAAATTAAATAAAAGATATAACATTCATACCTCTATGGTAATGAGTCGAAGAAGTCTGGATGTCCAAACTAAAAAATGGTTGATACTCTGTCCAACTATCGCCACCTCATTTGTAGGTATTGGTACCCTAGCTGATCTATCTATAATATCCTGTATAGTGACCCTCTGATTCTCTACCTCTAATTGTTTATGATGAATTGTATCTCCTATACAATATATCAACTCGTATGCTACTATATGATGTTGAGAATCATCAACATACAACTCGCAATATGTAGGAAGCTGCGGCAGAGGCGTAGGATAAAAAATGGGGTCCGCAGGCTAAAGTGGGGGAGTGGGAGCTACTGGCGGAGGTGGAGGATAAATAATGGGGTCTATAGGGGGAGGTGGAGGAGTGGGAGATGCAGTCTGAAATTGTCTTTGCATTTCTGCAAACATAGACTTCACCGACTCTCTAATCATGTCTTCCATCGTCGGATTAATATTTTGAACTTTAGCCTCCAAGGATTCTATTTTTTTTATAAACCCCCTCAATGTTAGAAGTTGAAGAACGTGGAAACACTTTTCTTACCGATACACCTGCCGAATATCCTCTTACACGACCAGGATGTTCGGGCCTTCCCAATGCTGCAAATAAAATATCTTCCCTCTCAGTAGCTGTAAATGTCCCCTCTGAACTATGCTCCTCAAGAGAGTCCTGTATTAATTAATTGAACATTTCTGTAATGATTGAAACTTATATGAAGAAAAAAAGTTAACTTAAATAAATTAAATAGATATCTTAAAATCCTATCAGCTACGATTCTCAATTCTTCCGAAAGATATTTCCCTTTGTTTCCCTTCCTAGATCTCTTCCATTTTTCATGTCTAGATGGAGGGGATGGAGGGGCCACCTCTCCAGAGCTTGAAGACTCAGCTCTTAGTTGTTGAAATTTTTCTGCCATCATTTTTTCTTCCAATAATGTATACCCTCCCCGAGATAAACTATGAGGGTATACATTTTTAGATTGGATCTCCTGATGAGCTTTCCTTGTTTTCTGTAATTTAATAATAAGAAATCATTAACAAAACATTAATAAAATCATTTATATAAGAAAGTTTATAAAAGTTTACATTGCCCTTACCAGAAATGACTCTTTTTTTTCTACTTTCAAAAAACTGTCTCCATGTGTCTTCATCTATAAAAGGATATATACGACATGGATTGTCATGACTCATATGACCATAAATGAAATCAGATGAGAGGGTTGATTTGAAATCCCTACATCTCCTGGCAGCCAACGATAATCATTTCTTCCTGACTCCTCCAGTGTCAGGAATATCAAATGTCATCTGATAAAGAAGATGTTAAACATATTATATATACTAGAAACATTAAAAGAATGGTCAAATAATGACAAAAGATCTTACCAAAATCATCTCTCACAAGTGAGAGATAATCGCTTTATCCACACCTCTCCAATCATCATACAGAATTCTTACTTTGGTCTTAGCCTGAGTTTCAACAAAACTCTAAAAATCTTTGGCATTCGGACCTCTAGGAATATCATCATCATCAAACTCAACTACTATCCTCTGATTCTGCGTACAGGCAAGTGATAATTTTGGTAAACGTGTGCACCCACGTTTACCAACCTTTGAACTCTTTGTCGTAATAGGATCATGTGAATGTTCATCCCCAGAGGTATGACCAGCAATATGCTCCTCTCCAGAATCATGTGGTTGATCATCTGAATGATCTATCATTATCCTTCAAATCAAAAAAACAAACGTCAGTTCACAAATATACAAATTCAAATATTTTAATACTACTATAATCAGAAAATAGAAAAGTGTACTAAGTTACATAATAGTAAACATTGGTAATATGGTAAGCATGTTAAACAATGGTAAAGATGGCAAAGATGGTCAAGATGGTCAAGATGGTAAAAATGGAAAAAATGGTAAACCTAGTAAACATTGTAAACATGGTAAAGTAATTGTCAGTGAACAAATATAAAAATTCAAATATTTTAATACTATTGTAATCAGAAAATAGAAAAGTGTACTAAGTTACATAATAGTAAACATTGGTAATATGGTAAACATTGTAAACATAGTAAAGTAATTGTCAGTGAACAAAAATAAGCATTTTAAAATTCATGTAATGGTTATAAACATGATAAAGTAAACTAAACAAACTTAAAACAAAAAAAACATATACTTATTTTATTTTAAAACATGTTTTAATAAATAAAAAACTTAAAATATCTAACATTTATGGAAAAAATAAATGTAAACAAGAAATAAACATATGTTACCTGTAATTTTAGGAATGTACAAATGGATTGTTTTCCCAAATTCCTTCGTCGTGATCGTTTATTATGGCACAAACTATGTCTTCAACATGATCGTCATTATATTCTATTAATATTTCCATGGAAGTAGGGATCTCACATAAATCAGCATATTCATCAAGTTTATCCTCACCAACATATTGTTTTTTCCCTTGTAAAACAACATCTCACTGCATATCTGATTGATCTACTACATAAAAAATTTGTTTTGCATGTGTTGCCATTATAAAAGAATCAGTTGTGTCTTCCAATCTATTCAGATTAACAAGTGTCATTCCAAATTCATCGTGTCTGATGTTGTTGTTACCGTTAAACCATTTACAGTTAAAAATGGGAACTTTAATTTTAAAGTAATCAACCTCCCATATGTCTTCAATCACTCCATAATATGCATTTGATGCAGAAATTGGGTTTTTGTCCTTAGCACTCGAAAAATGCATTGCTTCTGCAAACACCAATACACCACTATTCTGAACTGCACTTCTGTTGTCCTGATCTTTTGTATGAAATGTATAACCATTAATGTCATAACCGGGCCATGTTATCACATTTAAACATGGACCACCCACTATCCATTTTAATTTCTCTGATACATCTGATCTACCAAGAAAAGTCTTTTTAATCCATGACAAAAAAGTTTTGTTGTGCTCATTCAAAATCCACATTTCTTTCTTCTTTGGATGACATTGTTTCAACTCATTAATATGCAATGTGATATACGTTTGAGCATCAGCTATGTTATTCAATATGTATGATTCTAACTTCTTCATCTGTTCAGCTGACAATGATTTGACTTTCAATCCGCGAATCCCCTTTCCCTCATTATTAACTCGTTCATGGCGAGATGGAGGCAAACCTATGTGTTGCGCCGCAGCAAAGTAACTCGTACAAAACTCTGCTACCTCCTCAGAAATATACTTTTCAATAATGGAGGCTTCAGGTCGATATAGATTTTTAACATACCCCTTTAATATTTTCATATACCTTTCAAAAGGATACATCCAACGAAGATATACAGGTCCACAAAGCTTCATTTCTCGAACCAGATGAATCATTAAATGCACCATTATATCAAAAAAAGTTGGAGGAAAATACATTTCCAATTGACAAAGTATAAAAATTGCATCCTTTTCCAAAATGTTCAAAGAATTCACATCAATTTCCTTGTTACAAATTGAATTGAAAAAATAACACAACTTCATTATAGTCTTTCTGACACAAATGGGCAATATTCCACGCAATGCAACTAGTAGAATTTGTTGCATCATGACGTGACAATCATGTGATTTCATACCTATCAACTTCAAGTCCTTCAATGAGACAAAATTTTTTACATTAGAGGAATAACCTTGAGGCACTTTGGTATCATGAAGACACTGACAGAAGCTAATTTTCTCCCTCTTCGATAACGTATGACAAGCCGGGGGATGAAATGTTCATCTTCCTTTAGGAGTGGGAGCTAACTCCAAATGTATTCCCATTGATAGTAAGTCTAATCTTGCATTCAACCCATCTTTAGTATTTCCTTTAATATCTAACAATGTTCCAATCAAATAATCACAGATATTCTTCTCCACTTGCATGACATCAATATTATGTTTAACTTCATGATACCTCCAATATGGTAGCTCAAAAAAAATTGACCTTTTCTTCCAAATATGTATTTCATTACCAGATTTCTGTGTTTTTTCCAATGTCACGTCAAGTTTTTTCACCCTCTCAAAATACAGATCAGGGGATAAAGGTTTTGGAGCAGTATCAAATTCTTGTGAGCCATTGAATGCCTTTTTTAGTCTTTTATAAGGGTGTTCCATAGGCAAAAACTTCCGATGACCCATGTACACTATTTTCCTCCCATGATGCAATTGACAATAGGACGTCTGTTGTTCGCAAATTGGACATGCTTTATGCCCTTTAACACTGTATCCATAAAAATTTCCATACACTGGGAAGTCATTTATAGTGAACAGAAGCACTGCATGCAATTGAAAATATTCCATTTTATAAGAATCATACACCCTAATACCATCAGCCCATAACAGTTTCAAATCATCAATCAACGGTGACAAGTAAACATCAATATCATTACCGGGTTGCTTTGGACTAGAGATCATTGTACCCAACATGACATATTTGCGCTTCATAAAAACTTCAGGAGAGAGGTTGTAAATTACCAATAAAACAGGCCATGAACTATGTGTGCTACTGAGTGTTCAGTATGGATTCATTCCATCTGTGCACAACCCTAGTCTGAGATTTCTAATTTCATTTCCAAATGTAGAATATTGCGCATCAATTTTCTTCCATTGTGGACAATCAGATGGATGACGTATTTTTCCATCACATACCCGCTCTTCAGCATGCCATCTTAACCTTTTTTCATCATGTGAATTAGCAAATAAACGTTTGAAACGATTAATTATAAGAAGATACCAAAATACCTTTAAAGGGAGCTTTGTAATCTCTACATCAGCCTGTGATTTTTCTTTCACCTTATACCGTGATGTCCCTCATTTTGGACACTCTGACAGAAATTCATATTCCTTCCTATATATAATGCAGTCATTTGGACAAGCATGTATTTTCTTGTATCCCAATCCCATCGGGAATAATATTTTCTTGGCTTTGTAATGTGAATCTGGAAGATCGTTATCTTTTGGAAGAATGTCTTTCATCAATTGTAGGAGCTCTGTAAAACTTCTGTCACTCCATCCATGCTTCGCCTTCAGGTTAATCAATCTTAACACCGCCGACAAAACTGTAAAATCTGTACAACCGGGATATAATGGTTTTTAAGAATCACCATATAGACGTGCAACTGTCAGTTCTATCTCAATTTGTTTTTCTACAATATTGTGAATCATTTCTTCAATTCCATCGGAGTTACCATCTTGCGAATAATCATCATCAGTGACATTATGTCCAGTTTCACCATGCCAAATCCAAGGGCTGTAACTCGGATTAAAACCATGACAAATCAGATGATCTTTTATCTCTATACTTTTCAACTTCTTCATATTCAAACATTTTAGGCATGGACAGAAAAAAATGTCACTACTTGGAACATTTTGTTTTTCAAATTCCAAAAAGGCATCAACACCTTCCTCAAATTCATTGCTCATTCGATGTGCCGTAATCCAACTTCGACTCATTATTACCTATAACAAATATCAACAAAAAATATATTTTTTTAAGATAAGAAAAATACATGTTTATATGAAAAAAATCATAATTTCAATGTAAAACAATTTAAAATATAAAACAAATCTATAGGTATTTAAAAAAATATGCTTGAATATTATTTTTAAAACAAAATATAGTCAGATAAAATAGTTTTAAATTTCGTTGAATCAAAGAAAAACATGACGCCTACATAGTTTAATATTGATTGCAGTTTCGATGTTTTAATATATTAGATAAACAACCTATTTTAAATGGCATGCAGACCTTGATATTGGTCTTCATCACCCTTCGGTGTGACTGGAAAAAAGAGGTCTACTAGCATGTTATTATTTTATCATCAATTCACTCATTCTTGTTTCTGATGATCGTTAATTGCATTGGAAGGATGAGAGGGCCGCCCAGCACATCCAACACTGATTTTCTCAGAATAACAATAGTCCCACTGATTCGGTTTAATCCTTTATTTCTGCTTTTTAATCCCATGTAACATATCTTGTGGGGATTTGATTTTGTACTTGGCCTTCAGCTTTAACGGTTATCAATCAAAATAAAACTCGACTAAAAACTCCGTTTATTTTTGGTTTTCAAAATCCAAAAATGAAAACAAAACAACCATTGACAAAAACTGAATTCCAATTACAGGAAACATGTTAATAAATTCTAAACACCAAGAATTAACAAATATCAACAACAATAGTGAACATCTTGTCAATTACAAGACTAAACAGTTATTCAAACGCAAACTGCTTATATTAATTCTCATAAAAATAGAAAACAAAAATCTGTAAAAAAAACTGATTCAACCAAAATAGAACCAAAAAACATAAGAAATAATTTCCAAATTAAGCAACATTTATATCCAGAAACATAAGCATGTTCTACCACATAAATTAACCATAACAGTGAGCAATATTAAATAATTTCACCAACAATCAGCATCGATTTACATAAATGCAACATAGTCTGTTATATCAACAAAATAAAAATAACCATTTGCAATAACAAAAAATTCCACGAGATTCTCAACATTATTAAATAGAAAAGCATATCTGATGCAAACAAATTACATTAAGAATCGAAACAAAAACTAATGAAATAAATTCGTGGAAGGCTTACTTGAATGTTGCAAGTTGATATGATAGATCCGAGAGGAGTGAAGAAGATAAACAATGAAGCCAAAATGAGTTTAACGCAGGTCGATCGATGAGCCGATTAGGGTTTACCGCGCGAGAGAGACGAGCCGGCGGACTGTCAATCGAAAAATCGTAAATGACAGTCCATGGGCTTTAATTTCTTTAAAAGTTTTATAATGTCGGTTATTATATAACCGACGTTATAAACTATTTTTTAAATTTATAACATCGGTTATTTTAAAACCGACATAAAAAAGCTCCCGCACTTTGGTTTTTTACGTCGGTTATTTTATAACCGACGTAAAAAACAAGATATCTACGGGTTTTTTATGTCGATTATTTTATAAAATACATAAAAAAACCCCCCGTGCTTTGGTTTTTTACATCGGTTATAAAATAACCAACGTAAAAAACGCGTAGATATCTCATTTTTTACGTCGGTTATATAATAACTGACGTAAAAAACCAATGCGTGGGGGGTTTTTTACGTCGGTTATTTGGAAACTGACGTAAAAAACCCGATATCTAGGCATTTTTTACGTCGGTTATAAGATAACCGACGTAAAAGACCAATGTGCGGGGGTTTTTTTACGTCGGTTATTTGGAAACCAACGTAAAAAACCCGATATCTACGCATTTTTTATGTCGGTTATCAAATAACCGACGTAAAAAACCAAAGCCCGGGCGGGGGGGGGTTACGTCGGTTATTTTATAACAGACGTAAAAAACCCCACGCTTTGATTTTTTACGTCAGTTATTTGATAACCGACGTAAAAAACGCGTCGATATCGGGTTTTTTACGTCGGTTTCCAAATAACCGACGTAAAAAACCCCCCGCGCATTGGTTTTTTACGTTGGTTATAAGATAACCGACGTAAAAACCTAATAGGCGCGATTTTTAACGTCGGTTATTAAAATAACCGATGTTAAAAATCTACTCGCCGCATTTTTACGTCAATTATATATAACCGACGTAAAAAATGGTGACGTAAAAAACGTTTTCTGCACTAGTGTAGGTTTATATTTCAAGAGTTACCAAATCAGTAAGGTATTTTTATCTCAATTTTCCTTATTTGTGACGTATATTATGTTATGCGCCTATATTCTTTAAATAGGTGTATATAAAACCACTTTGACATGTAATATCATGAATTTTTTCATACTATTGATATTTTAAGTTTAATTTTATTTTATTCTTTCATGGGACTAATGAATCAATGTTACCAAAGTTGTAATGATTTTATGTTACAATCTCATCATTTATCGGGATTATTTATGATTAAGTCTCCAATTTTGAAATCTCATGATCTAACACTAAAAAATTCTCATGAATTTTCTTTTCTTGTGTTTATTAATTATATATTCATGTAATGGTACCATTTTTACACTATTTGGTACTTAATATAATTAATAAAATATTTTCAATAAAATCCAACTTTATTTCTCTCATTGGTTAGAAATTTGTTTTCTACCAAAACCATGTTTTCTAAAAATGTTTTCAAAAATATTTTAAATGATATTTTAAGATCATTTTCAAGTAAAATGATTTTTAAAATGTTTTAAAAAACTAATTTATTTTTTTAAAATATTCCTTTTTATGTTTTCAAGTTTATTTTAAAAGAAAAAGGTTTTAAAAAAGTTTTATGTTTTGAAAATTGTTTTCTAGGTGGAAAGGATATTTTACTCAAAAAATGTTTTAAAATATATTTCATAATTATTTTACATTTAAGATGACATTCATTGGTGTTACCTATTCCTTACTGGGGCTATGATCCAGGAATATAATTTATATTCTTTCTATGGATGGTTTATGTTTTGATGGCACAATTTTTATGAAACTTGTTTCTCTTACACAGGTTATACCATGATAAAGTGCTTATAAAACCCACTTATTTTCAAAATTTATGCTATGATTAAATGATTATGAAACCTATCGCATTTCTATATGTTATAATATGATGAAATTTCTATGATACCCATTTCACTTCATGGGTTATGATATGATGAATGTTTATAATCTTATAGAATACATATATATGAGTTCATTATGTGACAGGTGAGACCTATATCTTCCTTCAATTAATTGGGTAAAAATTTATATATCATGAGATAAAAATGGGAAAAAATTGATGGTCTTTATCCATAATGGGAAACAGGTGCGTCCTGATCCACTATGGGAAACTGGTTCTTCTCTATCCACTATATTGATGGTCTTGGTAGTTAACCTTGATAAATAAAATGGTTATTTTTTCATATTTATGTTGATGCCACACTTTTATGACATATGATTATGGTTTATGATTGATTTATGATTATTTATCACTATTATGGCCTATGTTTTCTAAAATGATTAAATTTTATGTCATGAATCATGTTTATGATCCATGAAGGGTTGGGAATGAACTTTTTAAGTTATATTTAGGATCGCATACCCTTATTCTTATCTTATTTTTTCATATGATCATATATTTATATCTCTTATGTTTACACTTATTGAGAATATGAGCTCATCTTTTCTTATGTTCCCTTCCCCAAGTTATGAATAAAGATTTAGGTAGGGTATGTCTAAAAGTAGGACTATGTGTGAATATCACTATGAGAGGTGTGGAAGACATTTAACCAAATTAGAATATTATGTTCCATGTTTCCAAATTAACTAAACTATTATGGTCCTCGGGTGTATGATTTTGTAATGTATTTAATATTAATCTAAAAATATGAAATATCCTTGTATGAAAATCCGGGGTATCTATAGTTGATATCAAAGGAGATGTTTAGTTAACGTTTAGAAACTAGGATGAGAAAAAATTAGTGAAATTCATAGGTATATTTATAAGGATATTTATATGGATGTATCTAAGGATAAGTCTAAGGATGATTCAAATTATAGTAAAATGTCCATGAATTTTGGTAAAGGATGGATGGAGTGGTTTCCAATAAATTACATCCATGTTTGGATACTAAAAGTGGATGTGGATTTGGAACAGATGTACCTAGGGTTAATAACCCTGAAAATTCCATTTTGAGCTATACTTGATCGGGAAATGGTGCATGAAAATGGTCTTTACTGAATAACTAGTTTGACACTCCATGGGGATATGCTTTGTAAATTCACAAGATATTTTTGAACCATAATGAAGGATAAAAATATATGATGACTATGAATAACCTAGGATAAAACAAAGGTGTCATAGATTAAATAATAAAGTGTCGTGATTTATAAATCCTATAAGTTATTTTTCATGATTATGTGGTTACCTGCTATGATTAGTGTTTCTCACACTATGTTTTTATTTTAGTTAATGGATGGAACCCAAAGGAACCATATTAATGTTTAATGCAATGTAAAATGATATGATTTTCCTCCTAATAAATAAATAAATATGGGAGATGGAATACCAAATTTTATTTATATGCTCAAAAATATTTCTCAAGTTATGAATCATGTTGAGCTTCTAAATGATCAAAGGGGGAAAACATTTTATTAAGTCATTCATGATTAAACCTCCACCTTCATTTAGTAGTTCCAATGATCCACCAATTTCTGATCAATGGATCAATACCACTAAAAATATATTTTCTATTCTTCAGTGTTTTGAGAATTAAAAATTAATTTTAGTTGTTTATCATTTGTAAGGTGAAGCGGATCATTGTTGGACTCTTATTAAGAACATGAGGGAACAATAGTAAATTGAATATATATAATGGGAAGAGTTTAAGGGGATATTTTTCAATAATTAATTCCCTTGTATTCTAAAAACAAAGATAGATAAGGAATTACATGAGCTTAAGAAAAATTATGATGAATCTATTGCTACCTATGAAGCTAATTTTATAACACTTTCAAGGTATTCTTCTGGTTTGATCATTAGCCCAGAAATAAAAATCGATCAATTCTTTGGTGGCATAAAACCAAGTATTTGAAAGAACTTGGATATAAGAGACTTTATTATGTAAAAATAAGTTGTTTTATGTGAACTTAATATAGAAATGCAAATTGGATATTCACATTATTCCTCTAGTTTTGACAAGAAAATGAAGATTGAGTCTCATGAAAACTTAAATGGTGGAAATAAATTCTAAGAATTTGTATACCATAAATGTGGGAATAAGAATTAAAGGAATTTTTTAATAGAATTTGGAGGTTATATAAGTTTGTAAAGGCAGGTCATAAAGTTTTTTAATGTATAAATATGATTAATGGTCTAGTTAATTAAATGTATGAGGAGAGGATTCCAACTAATGTACCACCCACACTCCAGTGTTTCAAGTGAAAGTAGTTTGGGAATTATGTGAATCAATTCCCCAATCCAAGGTATAATGTGAATGATAAGACACAAAAACATCTAAGGAAAAAGGAAAAAGGAAAATATTATGAAATCATAATGGATGAAGTTAATCGTGATAATTATGACACACTTATGCTTCTTGGTTGGTAATTTAATTTTTGATTTTGTATGAATGAGCCCTATGAAAATATTTTTGTTTATCCTTTAGTGAAATTTCATGTGATATTCTCCCTCTACATAGATTCTATAATAACAAAATTACATTTTATATTCTATCGGTATAAGGTTATACCCAAGATTTCAATGAAAACGTTTTTATATAAGATAAGATATAATTTAAGGAATAAAGGATGAATTATATTTTTGAAGCATATATATCTCTAGGTATGATTAACTTAAGAGTTATAGATACCATCATGGGTTTATTAGTTTAAGGTTGATCTTAAGTTTAGATTTTTTGACACTCCCCCACCCCCACCCTTGAGGTTTTATGTGATGGAAGTTTATCAATATTAAGGATATTTTAAGAGACATTTATGGAAATGAAATCCTTTGGGGTTATATGTAGTGACAAATTCATTTAAGGATGAATGTAATTAAAACTTTTGGACCTATGATTAAATGATAATATAATATATTGTAATATGGATTTCAAAGGTGTTTGGGATCAACACCTTCCTCAAGTTGATTTTTTTTACAATGATAGATTTCACTTGAGGATTCATATGGATCATTATGAATCCCTTTATAAAAGTAAGTGTAGAACTCCAATGTAATAGAATGATGTTATAGAAAGAAATATATTAGGACTTGAGAAAGAAAATGATATAGCTGATAAGGTTAGATCTATTCAACAACATTTAAGGATGACACAAATTCAATAGAAATTTTATACTAATAATCATCATCATAATCTAGAATTTGAAGTTGGTGAGAAGGTCTTTCTACAAATTTCTCTGTGGAAGAAATAAGGGAAAAATAAACACTAGGTATAGTGTTCCCTTTAAAATACTTCATAGTATCAAGACAATAGATTATTGTTTCCACTGAACCTTTCTCAGCTTCATTATGTGTTCCATGTATCACTCTGGAGGAAGTACATACCTAGTCCATCACATGTACTCAACTCAAAGGTCGTACTGTTGGAGCAATATTTTTCTTATAAGGAGAAACTGGTAGTGATTTCGGATCATACAGAGAAAGTTCTATAAAAAAATACCACTCACCTGGTTAATGTTTTTTGTGGAAACAACCAATTTGTGGAATCTATGTGGTAACTTGAGGATATGATGAGGTACAAGTATCCTTATTTTTTATATTAGAGTGATGAATCTCAAGGGTAAAATTCATTATAAGGGGGATAGAATGTAACACCCTAAGTTGTTTTGAATTTATTTTTTTGATTAAAATAAACTTATTTTATGACTTGTGTTACACTCAAGGCTAAGTTTATTTTTCTTTATATGCAACACCAAGTTAATTTTATGCTATATGCAACACTAGCATAGCTTGTATTATACGCAACATTGAGTTTTAACAAAACCAAGATATATTATTTAGCAGCTATTAAACTTATAGATATGAATAGTTATAACTAATTTTTAAATAATAATTATAATGGTTTTATATAAATAAAATATGTTGAAAAAAATACTTAATTTTATGTAAATTCTTTATTTGTTTTAAAAATACTATTTTCTCAAAAAAAATGTTTTTTATGTATTTTTGTAAAAATAATAAATTTAATTTTTTATACTTTTATAAAATTCATTTTATTAAATAAATTCATTTTTGAAATTAGAATATCAAAATTATCTTATGGTGGATTTTTTGGATTTTTCTGATAAGTTTCATTTTTTGAAGAATAGTGAAAAATACTGATTTTTTATTGAAAACAACCATTGCATTAAAATTATTTATAATGTTAAATTATCTTTTTAATTGGTTTTAAAGTAAAATTAGTTCAATTATATATCTACTAATCCAATTTAGGTCATTTGAATAATTTTTTAATTTAATTTAGACATAAAAACTTTGTAAGATTTTGAACATTTTCACTTTAAAAATTCTCTTTCTCATCACATCTACGAAATTAATTTTAAAATAATTTTTTTCACTTATGTCAATTGAATTTGGAAAAATTGATTAAATATTTTTAATAATAATAATATCTAATTTCTAATAATTTTAACTTAATTTTTTACCAAAATTAATTGTGAATGCAGTAAAAATTAATTATCGTGGTTAGGGTGAAAGTGGATTTACTGTGGGGTTAAACTAGAATGATATGAGTAAAAATGAAATAAAATATTATCTAAATTTTATTGAATTATTTTATTTAAACTTTTTCCATAAAATTATTTGAAATATGGTAATTCATTTTTACTTTCATTTGAAAGAGGCCCAAATAGTAAGTTAAGTAAAAAAAAGACAAAAAAGTTACCTTTCCTACTTTTAATATCTATAATGCTTTGGCATAGGGAAAAAAATTGGTTCAGTTATAAAAAAATATTTTGAAATATAAATTATTTTTTTATCATAATAATTTATCTTTAATTTTTATAAATGAATTCTTTAGTTAAAATTCTTAATAAACTCCAGCGTAATAATTATTTAGTTAATAATTAACTGAATTAAATGATACTAAAAATATTAAAAGTGAAATAAATTGAATTAACTATTTTATTAACTATTGTATTAAATTAATTTTTTATATGAATATATCATGTTACACAAATTTTAACTTAATATATTAAAATTACATCATTTTTTTGATATATTTAAATTCAAATTAAATAAATAATGTCAAAATTGACATTAATGTTATTTTATAGTAAATAATATTTTATTAAATGATTTAAATTTACTAAAACTTTTATATTATTATAAGTGGTTTTTAAATATTAATATATGTAAAATATGATCCATTAATAGACAAATTTATCTTTTATAATGAACATATTGAACCCTAAATAGTAAAATCTTTGTTAATGTGGTTATGGTTAAAGCAGCGTTTTTGCGCGTTACATGTGCTTCTGTTAAAATTAATTTCCAACACATATAAGATTTATATTTTATAAATTGGTTTTCATATTTATAATCAATGGGTAAAAATTATATAGTTTTTATCACTCTAATTTAGTCTAGGATAAATTACCAAGGTTAGAAAACTAGTTACCATAATGAAAACCCAAAATGGTAAAAATAGGGGAACTTAGAATTTAAAGAATAAAATGTTTAAAACATGTGTTTAATTGTGTTTTGGGGGTTTTTATTGACAATATCATCCCTAAAAACCTTTAATTATCAGTTTTGGTTCCACTTTAGGTAATTTTGACCGCCAAATAGTGAATACTTTTGATTATTTATAAGAATGTCACTCCTCCTAAACTATAAAAGGGCACTCACTCTCTCCACTTCTTCACACCTCACAATCCATTTATATTGAACAATATCTAACTAAATCAATTCCAAACTTCCCTTATCTCATCCTAGAAGCCTTATTTTGTTCATAAATCCAACCAAGAAATGCTTTAGTACAAACCTAAGGAGGATACCTTAAGAAGAGGTAATGTAATTCAACAAGTATTTTTATTTTATATATTCCTCCACCTCATTCGATTATTATTATACCATGATAATATAATAAAATTATTATATTAAATATACTGATAGATTTTTATGTTAAGGGTATGACTAACTCGGATGAGCCCATAAGGGGAACTGCTTCACTAGGGTTTCCCCCATCACCGTCTTTCTCTCGTCTTTCTTGGATTGGTTGTGGATCCTCTTCTCGGTATGTCTTCCCAGAATAATCATAGAATGAGGTTTCTATTTTTGTGGTGGCATAAAGTGTTTGAGATCCACTCTTCTACAGTGTTGAGGGTTCTATATCCAGCAAGTTTCATGGGCTCGGCCATCTCCATGGCGGCGCGGTGAAGTTCACATGGTCGATATCCTATATTCTATGGTCTGACGGTTTCCACCTCGTTCTATGTCAGCTATGAGTGATGTGGGTGTAAATTTAGGGTCTCCTCAAGTGGGTTTGATGGCAGTGATAGTTCTTGGTTTTATGTCTTGGTAAAATTTGCGGCAGGGCCTTCTTCTAGCATCGATTCTGGATTTCAGGAGGTCTTCTTTGTGGTGATGGTTTTTGTTCTTTGTTTCTTAACTTCGTGATTTGGTTTTTGGTTGTGAATCTACTGGGTGAGTGGTTTTTGCGGTTCAATTTAATGGCATTGAAGTTAGATGATGTCTTTTTTTCAACCCTATCCCTCCCCGTTGTCCTCTCCCCTTATTCCTGTGGTTTTCTTGTTTTAGATTCTGGTGAGGGTACGTCCGCAGTTCATGTCTGATCGGATCCATTACCAGAGCATCATTTCTAGTTCAGAGAAGCCTCGACCCCCTTATTAGTGATGTTACCTCAGTTTTTTATTGATTCATATATTCCTAGGTGATTATGTCTTAGCTTCGTGCTCTTTAGATCATCTTTTGGTTTCTTCTACGGCTACGGTGGTGGTGGGAGTCTTGTGGAGCATGGCGGGTTTCGTTTAGGTTGATGTTTTTGTTGAAGGTGATAAAGTATCGTGAAGGCTTAATGGTTATGGGTATTTTCTAGTCAATGAAGTATTTTTTGTGTGTTTTCATTTTTTCTTTAACTTCATGGAATAAATTTTGTGGTGGTGATTTCATTGTGGACCTACGGTTCATGGTTTAAGGGACTTACAACCAGTTCACCTACAAGGGGCTGCTACAGATGAGGTTCAGAGAAGAGAGTTTTCACTTGGTCATTGCTATCTGGATTTGAAAGTTTGAGATGTTATGGAATTTCCATCATTAACAGGTTCATTTATTCACAAATAGGACATCTATCCAAGTATCAATGAGAAGTTGTAATCTGATCTTAACGTTATTGATGCTGGTGGGGCTTCTCTTTGTGACTTGAATGAGTTGTTTGACTTTGAACTCTTGGACTGTGGAGGCATGATTGTTGTTTTAATATTTGATTTCGTTTTGGGTCCCCCCCTCTTACCTTAAAATGGTTTTATGTTAATAAAAAATTGATTTTTAATTAGGTTATGACCTACAACTGCACACACTTCCATCAAATGGGTTACAAAATCATTATTCATGCGTACGGTGGAATACCACCTCATGAATCAATGTTGTTTGTTTTTCCATTAACACCTTTAAAGGTTGGGAATAATGATGTATTTATAGTTTATATATGATATTTATTGTGTTATTATTCTTTTATAAATATTATATTACACAGAACATCATGCTTTCCATTTTTTCAGGATACGATAACATCATTCATGTGTATGGCGGACTACCACTTCGTGAAGCGATGTGATTCATTCATGCTTTACATGGAATGTATTAAGGATGGGTTTAATAAAAATATGTGATATGTATAAAATAAAAATTATAATTAAATTATATATATATATATATCTTTTACTTTTATTTTTATCAATGTGATAATAAAATATAAACGACATTCATATGTACGTACGGCCTACCGTCTCCATGAACGGTGTATTTAATTTCCTATCACTAAATATTATGAATTAATATAAATACATATATAGTTAATATATATTATTTTTATATAATTTTTATCATTCTATATATTATTAAATCATGATCAATGTAATAGTACAAAAAATAACAAATCAAAACTTATACAAAAAACAAAGCAGTTATTGCTCGTGATGTAACTTTAACATGAAATCCTTAATAAGAAGGTAATAAAATGTCATAGTAAAATAATATATGGTATGAAATATATATGAATATGTTTTTTTATGGATTGATAATAAACTTATATTTATTATATAGTAATTTTTAATGATTAGTACAAGAGACAAGACTTAAGGTATGGGATTTATGTCTCACTTTTTACTTTTGTGAGACATGCTTTATTCACCAACTATTTCTTCTATGTGGTGTATATAATACCCATGAATTTATTTTATGATTATTATCCAAATATTTATGGTGATTTACAAGTCCATTTAAGGATATCTCTTTCATTAGTTTTACAGTTCAAGAGTTACCAAATCGGTAAGGGGTTTTTATCTCAATTTTCTTTATTTGAGATATATGTTATATTATGAACCTATATTATTTTACAAGGTGTATATACAGAACCTTTGAAATATAATATCATTAATTTATTCATAATATTTATATTTAAAGTTTTATTATATTTTATTACTTCATGGGGCTTATGAATCAATGTTACAAAAGTGGTAAATATTTTTTTTTACAATATCATCATTTATCAGGATTGTTTATGATTAAGTCTCCAATGTTGAAATATCATGATCTACCTCTCAATAATTCTCATGGATTTTCTTATACTCTAGTTACTCATGATATATTCATGTAATGGTAACATTTTTTTACTATTTTTTACTTAATATAATTAAGAAAATGTTTTTAAGAAGACCTGATTTTATTTCTCTCTTCATACAAAAATTTGTTTTATTCCAATACCATATTTTCTAAAAATGTTTTAAAAAATGTTTTCAAATGATATTTTAAGATAATTTTCAAGTAAATGGATTTTTAAAATGTTTTAAAGAGGGTTTTAAATTATTTTTTGAAAAATATTCCATTATATTTTTTAAAGGTTATTTTCAAATAATTTTTTTTAAGATTTATTATATTTTTTAAAAAAAAAATCTAAGAGGAAAGGATATTTTCATTAATAAATGTTTTAAAAGATCTTTAAAAATTATTTTTCATATAATATGTAATTCTTTGGTGTTACCTATTCCTTACTAGGGATATGATCTAATAATACTATTTATATTCTTTCTCTGAATGGTTTATGTTTTGATGGCATAATGTTTATGAAATCAATTTCTCTTCCATAGATCATACCATTATAAAAAGATTATTAAATCCACTTATTTTCATTGGTTATTATATGATTAAATTATTATGAAACTTGTCTTTTTTTATAGGTTATGATATAATGAAATGTTCATGATACCCATTTCATTTCATGGGTTATGATATGATGAATATTTATGTTCTTGTGGAACACATATGTATGATTTAATTATGTAAAGGGTAGAACCTACATATACCTCTAATTAATTGGGTAAATATTTATTTTTCATGAGATAAAAATGGAAAACAAGTCAACGGGCTTGATCCATAATGGGAAATAGGTGCGTCTGGATCCACTATGGGAAATAGGAGCATCATGATCCACTATATTGATAGTCTTGGTAGTTAACCATGACACATGAAATGGTTATTTTTCTGTATTTATGATGGTTCTACTCTTTTATGACATTATATTATGGTTAATTATTGATTTATGATGATTTTTCACTCTTATGGCCCATGTTTTCTAAAATGATAAAGGTTTATGCCATGACTCATATTTATGATCCATAAAAGGTTGGATATGAACTTTTTAAGTTATGTTTATCATCACATACTCTTATTCTTATCATATAATTTTATATGATCATAGATTAATATCTCTTATATTTACCCTTATTGGCCATCTGAGATCACCCTTTATTATGTTTCCTTCCCTGGGTTATGAAGAAATGTTTAGGTGGGGTATGTTTTAGAGGAGTATTATATGAGAAGATCATTGTGGGATATGTTTAAGACCTTTCAACAAATTATAATATTTTTTCCATGTTTCCAAATGCACTAAAATATTATGGTCCTTAGGAATGTTTCTGTGTAATGTATTGAATATTCATCTAAAACGATGAAATATCTTTTTATGAAAATCCTTGGTTGCTATATCCGAGGCATTATAATTTTATAGGGAAGGATAAGGGGTCCTATGGTGCTATGTTGGGCATCCACTAATAAACAATTACCAAGTTTCAAGTTGGGAATATCCCTTGGAAATCGGATCAATGAATCGGAATGGCGTCCTCTGAGTTCTCAAGTCATTCCCTTAGGAATCTAAGGCGGGATCAAGTCTGAAAATTGCTATAAAGATGAAAAATATCCATATGAAATAGGAGCCTTTTATGTATTTATATATATATATATATATTCATAAGTTGTCATAGGCCATGTAATAACTATGCCCATTATAATTTAATTAGGTTCATTCCAACACCTTTTCATTATAATGACAAAGGGTCAAAGAGGTACATGAAACCACATAAATTAAATTATAAGTGATAGGGTTTAAGTGATTCAAGATTAATATTTAATTATTTAAGATAAATTTATAAAAATGGATCACTTTCCATAGTAAAGTTAAGTCAATCACACCCAAATAGTGTTCCGGGGAGTCACAATATTGGTTATCAAAAGGAATAATAAGAAACACAGCCTAATTGGGTGGTTATCTTTGAGGTATTAATCTTCAATGAGGTCAATTAGTCTCATTAAGGATTTATATTGCAATTTAGGCAATTTATTATAAATCACATGAATTTTATAGGTAACACGCAATTGAACTGATGTAAGTCACATCGGAAAAAAAATCCTAAATGGTCATACCTTGATGGAAAAGTCATAGAACACCTTTTTTATTCCTATAGTAGAGTAAACATCCCATATTGGATTCTGATTTAGACTAGAATGAGAGAAAAATGAGAAATATCAAAATTACTTGAAAATATGGAATATTATAACATTAAAAAATAGTGAAAATATGGTGTTATAAACTGAGAAAATAAGGAATTGAATTGAATATCTTACCGAGAGGAATCCAACAAGTCAAACCATGGTTGATTCTGAGATCAGATGGAAGAAAAAACTCAAATCCTAGCTTGAGGTGTGGGAAGACACAAATGGGAGATGAGGGTTTTGTATGGAATAGGAAATAAAAACTGGTGGGTGATTTATAATGAAATAGGATAAAAATTTTAAATTCACCCTTTAGAAAGGGATCTAATGGTTTGGGTGCACGGTTGGTCAAACCATGTTCTAGTCATGTCACAAGAACTATTCCAAGCCAACTCTCACACGGGCTAGGCACGTGGTTAGACTAAACGTGCATCGCCCATACAAAACACTCTATAAAAATATCTAAAACAATTACAAGGTTTTGTGGCCTGGTCTATACAGTTAGAAAAAACAGTGTGGCCCTCTATTGTGCACTGTAACACACCACACATTTTGAAAAAATCATGTGGACTAGGTAGTACGATTTATACTAACCATATGGCCTACCAGTTCCCTCTAAAACTCAAGGATTCAGGCTCCAAACAAGACTCGAACACCCTTGTAACCTCTGTAACCTCTTTAGGTATTATCATAAGGATAAAAATAAATAATTAAACCAGAAATAAAAGGTTTTTCACCTTATAAAAAAGTCAATATCTTATACCCACCATCATGACCATTGTTTTTTTAATAATATTACTATACAATTTTTAATGATTTTTCAAAGAAAATATTATTTCCAATTATTCTAGTAATTTTTTATTTTAATAGTTTTCAAAGGAAAAAATGATTTTTATCCTTATTTTTACATGAAGCCTTAAATTACTTCTTCATATGCATTAAACAGAATATTTTATGAGATTTTATGATGTAAATTAAATATTATATGTGTTTTATGCATTTTATAGTCCTTGTAAATTGTTCATAGAGATGGATGATTTAGATATATATCTCTAATTCATTTAGTGATGATTTTTTTCTTTAGGAAATATATTTTGGAATTATCTAATTAGGTTATTCCATTTTCAAGAGTGATTGTAAGAGTGATTATAAGAGTGATATCAAGATGATGCCCCAAGGTATCTACATGACTTTTCTATTCTTTCACCTTAATTTCCATGGAAGTGTTTTTATTTCATAATGTAATCTAATGAGATTATATTTAAAGGAAATTTTATGCCCTTTTTAAGGATGAAGATTATGTTTTTCAAGAAAATATTTTCATGAGTGCTCATTTTTTAAAAAATACCCCCATGATTATGATTTTTCCTTTAATATTTATTATGATATGTTTTATGAAAATATTTTGGAACTGAAGTTGATTTATTGACTAATTAAATGATTATTTTGAGCTCAAAGTTAATTATATAAAAGGAAAATTTTCTATAGGATTTTAGGATTTTCAAAATGGACTAGAAGGTTTCATTATTTTTGTATCTCTTACTGATATTTTTGTGATCATACCACATTTTCAAATGTTTTTCATAGGGATTAAGTTTGGGTAGGATCTATATCAAGGTATATCTTTCCACTATGGTGATTTTTATTAAGTTAATTGAATGTTATTTGAATGAAACATGAGTTCAAATTTAAGAATCTTATTTTTATGGAAAAATAGATATTGAGTGGAAGTTTCCACTTTATATCATAAGGGTTTGATATGTAATATTTTTTCTAAATTATATAAAACTCTAAACCCAAAAAATCATGGTAATATAAGAAAAATCAATCATTACTATTAAATTTATAATTATGGGTTGATTAAGTAACGGTTATTTTAGTTGGTATCATAGTAGGGGTTTAGATAAATTTAGAGGTTATAATGATTTATATGAGTATATATTAAGATTTTTAGATATCATCAAGGGTTATTAATTATAAGGTTGATAATATGTTTAAATGCATGGATTCCCCTTTTAGGTTTTATGTGATTGGAGTTTAAGATGATTAATGATATTTTTTAGAGACATTTATTGGGTTTTAGGAAGAATACATGATTTAAATATATATAACCCTTAGGTTTATCATGTGATTTTGTAAGGTCCTAGTTTTTCTTAAAGAATGTTTTCATTTAAGTGTTGGCTTGGATATCTCTTTTTCATCTAGATAAGTGTTTCCCAAGTTTAGGTGGGGGCTCGGGGGGGCCTCGGGGACTCAGGGTTCAAAGAGAAGATAAATCAGGCCAAGCAGTGCAAGGAGCACAGTCTGCGCACGGTTAAGGGAAACCGTGAAGGTAAACCGTACGGGCCAGTCATCCTCGAGCAGTAGCCTTCGCCCGGCCTGTTCATGGTTAGGGAAAACCATGTGGGATCCCTAGAAAATCATGTGGGCTGGCCTCTCATGGTAAGTAGTTGTCGCAGGGTTTGCGCGTGGTTTGGAAAACCGTGCAGGTAAACTGTGCGGCCCAGAAAAGTTGGAAAATTTAAAAAAATGTCACCCCATGATTTTAAGACCCAACTCAGGTTTTTCCTCCTCATCCCTCCTTGAAACCCTAGGAACAAACCAAAGGGACCAAGAGCTCCCAAGGATTTACCTCCTTTTATTCTTGACCATTTGGAGTGTCATTGGAAGCGAATTGAAGATCCATGTGAGTCTAATCTCTAACTCCTCTCTCCTTTCTGGTTTAGGTATTGTCTTTTGTGAGATCTCCATATAAAGCTCTCAACCCATTATTTATTTGGTGATATCTAGGTTGAGGCTTCAAATGTGTGTTGGATTGGGATATAATACCTTGATTGGGAGGATATTCATCAACAGATCTGAGGTAGGTGGTCTACAAGTTATATCCCTTGAGTTTGATAGAGATTTGTGCATGTAGTGTTTTGATTCTTACCCTCTTGTGAAGAGCTCGTCATGCCATTATTTTTATGTGATGTTTAGGGTGTCTAAACCATCTAATGGTACCCTCATGATCCCCATGGGATGCATAGATGATGATGTGACCTATGTTAGGTCCACCCATGGGGTGTTCCCATGTTCCCGTACTTAGAGATTGGCTAAGTAAATATAGGGCCATTGTGAAAGAACATAGATCCCAGGGTGAATATGATATTAATCTTGAAGGATTAAGATGGTAGTCCTAGTAGTACACATTGGTTGGGCGGTGACCTATGTGGGTGTTGGTTAGCTTAAAAGGGGTTAAGTGAGATAAATGGAAATGGTAAGGGGTTAGCTTTACACGTGATTATGCTTAGTGAGATAAGCATGGGAAATGGGAATTGGGGATGAATTTATGGAATGGGTTAGTACATGAGAATTAGGTGGTACACCTAAATTATTAAATGTAAGGAATGGATAGTGTTATGTGATATGAGAATTGTACTTGAAATGCATAGGTGGGTAAATTCATGTGAAATGATGAATGGCTAAATGGTTCAATATGTGGAAATGATTAAAGACCATAATGGAATGGATTATGAGCATGGTAATGAAGCCTAGTGAGTTAGGAATAATGAATAAAGCCTAGTGATATAGGCATAATGAATGATTTCTTAGTGAGATAAGCGTAATAAAAGGGAATCGAGCTAAAAGGTTAAATGATGTGAAATGTGGAAATGTGTCAATGGGTTGAGGAATGGTTTTGACTCTCACTTTTTGTTATATTTTATGTTTTCCTTGGGAAATGGTTGTGTTTTTGTGTGAATGGTTGATGGATATATATATATATATAGCATGTGAACATTTCTTGGTAGAGTGGGGTACTGACTGAGGTTCTACGCCCATGGGTTGAGTTGGACTGAGTCTCTAAACTCCACCCCTAATGCACGGGTTAGGGAAGAGGAATGATGCTCTCACAAATAGAAAAATATACTATTGGCATGATTCAAAATTGTGGCAATATAGCCCAAAACTGTGGTTGTAGGCTATAACCATGATTTTGCCCAACCGTGGGCACTATCACTGTGGCAGTAGGGTCTGACCAATGGCCTCGGTTTTAACTGTGGATATAGGTGTCTATGTTGTCAACCATGGAAGTTGACCTATGGAAATGATTTTAACCATGGAAATAGGTGGCATGTTTCCACAATTTTAACCGTGACTACAGCCCTAGAAAATTGTGGCAATAGCCTAAAAATAATGTGTGCCTAGCCAGATTTGATCCCAGCACCTTCCCTTTATGTTTCAGCTCCCTAACCAATACACCAATAAGGATTTTATATGTATATATATATATAATATGTTTTATATATTATTAAAAACCGTGGAAATATCCTAAAAACCATGGAAATATTTCTTCCTGCCATTTTTTGGGCTGGATATTTTTTCTCCCATGCAAGGGTGGGAGACCTATAGCCAAAATTTTCAAGGATGTAGCTATAGGTGTGGTCTATAGCCATAGTTTTGAAAATAATGGCTATAGCCCCAGAAAAAAAGACCTACATCCACAATTTTAAAACCATAGCTATAGGCCACATAACCGTAGTCGTAGCCACCTATAGCCACGGTTTTAAAACCTTGTCTATAGGTATGTGGATGTAGGCTATTTTTTTAGTAGTGTCTATTTCCCTATCAGTTGAATTCCACCTGGACTGAGGCTTCTAGGTGATGATAATGTGTTAATCATTCCACCTGGACTGAGGCTTTAGGGTGTGGATATTGTATTGATGTGATATGTGTATCCCTAGTGAGATAGGGACTTGATTTATTTACCCTATTAATTGTGATTGATTGCCTTAGAACCTTGTGTTGATGATAATTATGCCTAACCCATGGAACATGTGATCAATATGGCTCATGTAATGGAGATGGTATGAAAGGTGGAATTGGGATAAATTCTAGTTATGAATTAAATGAACCTTGTTAACAAATGGAACTCTAACTGTCCCTTGCTTACTTACCATTTATTTTGTACCTACATGAACTATCTATTAGATTGGATATTTTGTAGACACCTTTGGTGGTGGCCTACTAATTTTTGTACTCACACCCTGCTCGGGCCACCGTTGGGTACCTGAGTAGATCTCTTGGTTGCAGGTCAGGACAAGGGAAAAGGCCCTACATGAAGAAGTTTAGTTAGGCTTGGGATGTTCATGGGGAAGGATCTGGACTTACGGTTGGGACCCGTTTGGAGTTTAGTTGTTTTTCTTACTTATGTGTTTCATTCACTTTTCACTACTAGTATGACATGACATTATTGTATTTGATTTATAGTTTGTACCCCTTTTGGGGAAATGCTTAGTTATGTATGTTTATTGGTTATTTATATTGTTTCTACTATTTATATTGTGTTATACTATGGATGGATCTGATAAAGAGGGTATAGTATCCCCACATGACTTATTAGACCCTCACCGCTAGTCAGCAACCTATAGCGTACAGGGAGGCACACTTGAAGTCATGTGACGACTCAACTCAGAGCACCGGTTTAGTGGATTTTGGGTCGGGGATGATAAAAAGTGGTATCAGATGAGTTCTCTTCTCTTTCTTACTATTTAAGGATGTTATAAAAGAGATTAGGATGTTTAGGGCCTTGGTAATGAGCTTGTTCTTGGGAGTAGCTAACCCATGGATGAGGGAAAACCCAAGTCACCCTGAGTGGAAATTGTTGTTCTTGATATGTGTTGTTACAGTTGGATGATATTTCACCGTTGGGGGTGCACATGTTGTGTGATTTGAATGATTTATGATATTTATCTCATTGTCGGAATTCCATGAGGATTTACATCCATGAATAATTTTAGGCACCTAAGGATATAGGTGTCATGCATCATTATAGGCAGACACATGGGATGGGTGTGTGGGGAATAGAAAGTAGAATTCATTTTACTCCCTTGATAAATATGAGGAAAATGATGCTTAATAATGGTAATGGAAGTGAGTGAATGAAAATAACACAAATTAATTGTTAAGGAATATCTTGTATAAAGAAATTTTGTGACCAGGCTAAGGTTTTGGGTTATGATAAATCGTAAGGGTATTTTGGTGTCTAAAAGAAAAATGGTTGCATAATGACGTTAAAATTGTTGATGAAATTTTGCCTAATGAAATGTGTAATGAGTTAAAATGTTTATTTTAACATTTTTTGAAATAGGAAATGTTCTTTAGGGGAAGGTATCATGTCATAAAATAAAAATGGGTTTGAAGAGGTGTTGACGAAATACTTGTGAATAAGTAAATTTGTTACCCCATGTGACTATGACCCACGGTAGGGATGGTAGAGGGTAGTGTACTAAGTGTGATGTTGATTTTTGGGGTAGAGTATGAATAATGGTTTGTTTAAGGTTGATCACGTGGGATCTTTCCATCTATGGTTAAATTATATGGGTCATTTTTTGAAGTGTCGATTGAATGACAAGTTTGGAATGAGAATGTTTGGGTTCAAAGGTGGGTATCCTTGGTGTTGTCGGTTTGACCCTTGTATGTGTAGGTTAGGACAGTGAGAGTGACCTAGTAGAGACTTTGGACTTGGATTGTGAGACCTTTCTAGTTATGATATGGCCTAGGTGGTGTGTTTAGGGAACCGTTGGTAGGGTTGTGGCTGTTGGGTTGTGAAGATTTTTTTGGTGATGTGAGTGAGGAAAATAGCGTGGTTCGTGACCGTACTAAGTACATGCCAAACCCTAAGGATGGTGCCTGGTATTGGGTACCTTTTGAGTAGAGACCTTGAGATTTGTGTCTCGAATTACAAAGAGGATGTTTTTTCCATAGTGCAGATGAATTTGTAAACCTTTGGTGGGGAACCTAGAGTAGATGGTTTTTTAGTACACTAAACATAGTGTGCGTCGAAATGGGAGTAAGAGTTCCATTAATTCATTTTTCTTTGTTTGTGTCATGATAAGTGTGGTTTGGAGAGAGGGGTGATGGATTTTTATGGTTGTGAATCTAGTCTAGGGATTTGGTATTGTTCAGCCTTTAAGGTGATCTATGAGAGAGGTCGGACAGAGTCTCTAGTTCTTTTGGGTGTGTCTCGTACATGTAGATGTTTGGACTTGATAGTGGGACTCATATTGTTCCATGGTGTAGGATTGGCCTTGAGGACTAAGTGGGAAGGTTTATGGTATAGTTGTGTTGGTTCCTTCATAAGGTAACCCTAGTGTTTGTGATAAGAGGTAAGGTTTGTTTCAATGGGTTGTATTGCATGAAAACATGACTCACCTATTTGGGTGAGGATTAATGGAGGTCTAGAATTTTTTTTCAAATAATAAAAGACAATGGTGGTGGAAGTTTGGTAATATTATTTCACTTGATGGTGATACCTGTGATGAGGGTGGTCTCGTGGCTGAACTTGTGAAGGGTTTGGTTGTTGCGTGAGATGCAGAGGCCATCTCAGGGTTGATGAGGTCGACTAACCAATAGAAATGGTTAGGTAAGTAAGCATACAATGGGTTTTATTCAAGTTAATATTGTTTTGTGAGAGATATTTTGTTTGATTGTTGTGGCATATTTTCATGCTATGGTTTTTGGTTGTCAGTGATGCAATAGAAAAACTCAAGCGGTGTGGTGGAAGTAGTGCCTCCTGAAACGACTGGCTCATGGATCCCTTTTGTTTTGGCCATGGAGTGGTGGTGAGATTTGGTTTTAAATCACACCTAAGCAGTGGTGGATAACTATTTATGAGATGCGTTCGGTAGGAAGTCATGAAGTCCTTGCCAGGTCATGATGTTCCATATCTTGACATCAGAAATGGATAAGTTGGCGGTGTCATTCTTTGATGACTTCTTAGTGTATGTCAGCTAGTGAGGAGCCTTCCCAATACCTTTACATCATCCCTGGTATGTTGATAATATCTAGATCATTCCAAGATACATGAATGTGTTTGGTTGTATTAGGGATATCATAGATTTTATGCACATGGAAATGGTATATGTGGATCTTGATGATAGAATGTGCACCCTCTATGGTTTTGGGTGAGGTCCCCAGGATGGGACAAATGATGAGAAATGTCATGGGTTCCATTCAGAGAAGCTGGGAACAAGCACTGGGTGACATTCATTTTCTTGTTTTGGGAAAATGTTGGATGTTCATATCTAAGTTTGGGGTTCGTTTTGTGATCGGTTATAAAATGAGGTGGTTGGAATCCCTTATGTAGAGAAATGGTAATGACACCCCTAAGGTGGGGAGTGATTCGACAGACCTAGGTGTAGAGAGAAGAACATCGAGTCGATGTGGTGGAATTAGGATGCCAATGATGAACTTGTAAGGTTATTGTTAGGTTCCTCAGGGAGGGAATATGGGACTTGAATGTGGTGACTGATGATCCAAGTGTTGGCTTTGAACTCAGGATGGATCCATGTGAAGCTTGCGATGTCTGTGCTGAATTTGTAGAAGGGTGTGGTTGGTTATGAAAAAAATTGGTGGCAAGGGATGTTGGGGTCCTATAAATCCAATGAATATTGGGGTTAGACTCGGGTAATTTTTCCTTGAGTGTTTTTGAAAAGTTGTGAATTTGAGCGAACCTTGGTTATGTGATGTGGTGTGATACTGAGGGTGAAGCCCGATGACGGTCTGGGGGGAAGTAATGCTATGATGATGGAATTATACTGGAATTCAGGGAGAGACCTCAGTGGGTGCATGGGATGATAATGATAGGATTCAAGTCATTAATCACCTTGGGGAGGTGAGAAAGGAGTAGCATACCAATAGTGGAAGATGGGTGTTCAGGGACAAGCCAGTCGGGTGTGGTCTGACCTAAGATGGTAAACTTGAATGGGTGAGGTGAGAGTGACCCACCTCTGGGTTTATGTTGTAGAGTAAAGTGCCTTTAGAAATGAATTTGTACCTAAGTGAGGTCTGGATGATCTTAGTCCTCGAATGGATATTGTAGGAATGTCATTCTGAATGGTTGTGATGGTGCGGATGGATGCCAAGGTAGGGTAATGCGCCTATGGATACTTGGGCATAGTGATTTCGAACATGTTAGGTTATGGGGAAGTTGATTTGAGTTATGGTGGTCTTTCATCGAAATTGGAGGTTCTAAGTAACTGAAAATGGTGGAGAAAACCATACTAGATAAATGGATGGTTGATGATGTGATCAGAATTTCAGGTTGGAAGGACACGAGTGGTCACTGTTCGAGTGAGTTGTCCCTGGTAGAGAGCTTGGGCACGATTTAACTGGTCGAGTAGCTAGGAGTTTTGAGTTTCTTTTTGATATATAGTTGTGGAATGAAATCTTCATGGATGGAGGTTGGAGGGATTGTGTGTTTTCTTCCAGGTGATACTGGGTTTGTCACTGTTAGAGTTGGGTGAACTGGAAAATGACGCCAAGTGACTTGGGTTATGATCTTTGTAGAGGATCAGACGGATGAGGTGTCGATTGGTTCCTCTATAATGATGTGATGTTGTAAGCTTCTATGTGTTGTGATTCAAGTTTTTTCACTTAAGTTTTCACCATGAATTTCTCGTTGAGATAACGGTTGAATTGGATGAATTCTTGAGGAGTTTTCATCTTGTGTTGTGGTTGTGGTGAGGAAGCCTTGAGGGGAAAGATTGTGCTCTTAAACCGTGTTCAGTGCCCTTGTGGTGTGCAACCAGAAACTTGGAAAGTGGGTGGATAAGCAGGCCTAGTGGAATGACCTTTAGTTACAGAAGCTTAGTAATGCTTGTAAGGGAAGCTCGGGGACGATCCGTTATAAGGTGGGGAGGTTGTAAGGTACCGGTTTTTCTTAAATAATGTTTTCATTTAAGTGTTGGCTTGGATCTCTCCTTTGCATCTAGATAAGTTTTTCCCAATTTTAGGTGGGGGCTCAGGGGAACCCCAGAGATTCAGGGTTCAAGGAGAAGAGAAATCTGTTCAAGAAGTGCAAGGTGCATGGTCTGTGCATAGTTAGGGGAAATCGTGTGGGTAAACCATGTGGACCATCCATCCTCAGATAGTAGCCTTCGCACGGCCTATGCATGGTTAGGGAAAACTTTGCTGAATCCCTAAGAAACTGTGTTGTTTGGCCTCTCATGGATAGTATTTTTCGCATATTTTGTGCATGGTTTGGTAAACTGTGCGGGTAAACTATACGGCCTAGAAAATTTGGAAAAATCACAAAAATTCCACCCCATGATTTTAAGACCCAAATTGGGTTTTTCCTCCTTCCCCCCCCCCCCATTTCAACCCTAGGGATAAACCAAAGGGACCAATATCTCTCTAGGATATACATACTTTTATTCTTGACCGTTTGGAGTGTCATTGGAAGCAAATCAAAGATCTGGGTGAGTCTAATATCCACCTCCTCTCTCCTCTCCGGTTTAGGTCTTTTCTTTTGTGCGATCTCCACCCAAAGCTCTAAACCCTTTATTTTCTTGGTGAGATCTAGTTTGAGGCTTCAAAGGTGTGTTGGATTGGGATATAAGACCTTGATTTAGAGGACGTTCATCAATGGATATGAGGTAGGTGGTCTACAAGTTATATCCCTTGAGTTTGATAGAGATTTGTGCATGTAGTGTTTAGATTATTACCCTCTTATAAAGAGTTTGTCATTCCATTATTGTTATGTGATGTTTAGGGTGTCTAAACCATATAATGGGACCCTCATAATTCCTTCGGGATGCATGGAGGATGATATGACCTATGTCAGGGCCACCCATGGGGTGTGCCCACGTTTCCAGACTTAGAGATTAGCTAAGTAAATGTAGGTCCGTTGTGTGAGAACATAGAGCCCAGGATAAATATGATATTAAGCTTTAAAAATGAAAATGGGAGTCCTAGTAGTACACCTTGGTTGAGAGGTGACCTATGTGGGTGTTGGTTGGCTTAAAAAGGGGTTAAGTGAGATAAATGGAAATGCTAAGGGGTTAGTTTTACACATGATTATGCTTAGTGAGATAAGCATGGGAAATGGGAATTGGGGATGAATTTATGGAATGGGTTAATCCATGAGAATTAGGTGGTACACCAAAATGATTAAATGTAATGAAGGGATAGTGTTATGTGATATGAGAATTGTACTTGAAATGCATATGTGGGTAAATTCTTGTGAAATGATGAATGGATAAATGGGTAAATATATGGAAATGATTAAATACCATAATGGAATGGATTATGATCATGGTAATTAATCCTAGTGAGTTAGGCCTAATGAATAAAGCCTAGTGAGATAAGAATAATGAATGATTTATTAGTGAGATAAGCATAATAAAAGGGAATCGGGCTAAAAGGCTAAATGGTGAGAAATGTGGTAAATATATTAATGGGTTGAGGCATGGTTTTGACTCTCACGTTTTGTTATGTTTTATGTTTGCCTTGGGAAATGGTTGTGATTTTTTGTGAATGGTTTATGGATATATATATATATATAGCATGTGCACATAGCATAGTACAGTGGGGTATTGACTGAGGTTCTATGCCCATGGATCGAATTGGACTGAGGTTCTAAACTCCACCCCTAATGCACGGGTTAGGGAAGAGGATTGAGGCTCTATTTCTCTATCAGTTGCATTCCACCCGGACTGAGGCTTCGAGGTGAGGATAATGTGTTGATCATTCCACCCAGACTAAGGCTTTGCAGTGTGGATATTGTATTGATGTGATATATGTATCCCTAGTGAGATAGGGACTTGATTTATTTCCCCTATGCATTGTGATTGATTGCCTTATACCCTTGTGTTGATGATAATTATGCCTAACCCATGGAACATTTGATCAATATGGATCATGTAATGAAGATGGTATGAAAGGTGGAATTGGGATAAATGCTAGTTATGAATTAAATGAACCTTATTAACTAATGGAACCCAAACTGTCCCTTGCTTACTTACAATTTATTTTGTGCTTGCATGTAGTATCTATTAGACTGGATATTTTGTAGACACCATTGTTGGTGACCTACTGGGTTTTGTAATCACACCCTTCTTGGGTTGTCATTGGGTACCCGAGAAAATCTCTTGGTTGCAGGTCGGGACAAGGGAAAAGGGCCTACACAAAGAAGTTTAGTTGGGATTGGGATGTTCATGGGGAAGGATCCAGACATACTATCGGGACCTGTTTGAAGTTTAGTTGTTTTTCTTACTTTTGGGTTTCATTCACTTTTCACTACTAGTATGACATGAAATTATTGTATTTGATTTGTGGTTTGTACCCCTTTTGGGAAATGATTAGTAATGCATGTTTATTGGTTATTCATATTTTTTCTGCTATTTACATTGTGTTATGTTGTGGATGGATCTAATAAAGAGGGTATAGTATCCCCACATAACTTATTATACCCTCGCCGCTAGTCAGCAACCTCTGGAATATAGAGAGGCATGCTTGAGGTCATGTGACGAATTGTCTCAGAGCACCGGTTTAGTGGCTTCTGGGTTGGGGACATTACAGATTTACTATGAAGTATATTTTATAATAATTTTATTATATTGGGGATAAAATGTGTATATAACATTTCATGTTAATACATTCTTCAATGTTTATGTAATTATGGTTCATTTTGATAAAGGTTTATCATATTTTTTGGAACATTTTATGATTATGGTGAATGTAAAATTAATTCTAGTGTGTGAATTTATTTTATGAAAAAGTATTGAGTAATCTTTTTGAATAATATGTGATTTTATTATAGAAAATATTAGAATATTTTTGAGATTATATGATTATGGAATATACATTTTTGGTTTGTAACTTTATGAGTGCTTGATGTTGTTTGGAGACAAATTTTTAGTTGATATCAGAAGAATGTGTAATGAAATATTTATGATTTTTTTGTTTTAAATTTGGTTGGGCATATTTTAAAGAGCTTTAAGTTAATTTATTTATTGAATGATTAATGTTGAACTTGTGGTGTTATTGTTGAGGATTCAATGATTAATGTAGTATTTCTCTATGTGAAGGTTTATTAATATTGGATATTATCTTATCTTTTTTTAACCATTTTTAATTTTGGTTAATGGATATAAATAGGATAAATAACATTTCATCCTTTTATAGATCTTATGATTCATTAAAAGTTAATTTGAGTGCTTTAGATATAAAAAATCATCATGGTTATTTATCATTTATAATATGAGATGAAGTAGTAGTGTAAAACTCATTAGAACTCAACTAAAGGATGAAATTATTCTTATAGTATAGAATGAATTAAAGTAGGTATATTTTTTATTATTCTCAATCTTGATGGTAAAATAATTCATAAACTCAAGCAAGAGGAAGATAAATCTATCGATTCTTTCATGGAAAATATAACTCAACTTTGAAGGAATTTGTTTTAACTCTTTCATTGGAATGAGATTAATTTTGTTAAATTCATATTTTAAGAAATATTTATGAAATGATAGGTTTAGTAGTCTCCATAAAGTCATTAAAGTTATTTTCAAAATAAAATTTTATTAATGTGAATTAAAAGGTATTTCTTTTCATGTAAGGAACCAACCCAGACCTCTATCCAAACTAATTCCTGAACTGACCCACCACATACCCGAGGAGCATCCTTGATCCCCCCTAGGTTGATGAAAAACATCAAGGGTATCAAACACAATTGATGGGGATATTTTCACCCTCAAAAATCTAAACATAAACATCCAAACATGGTATAATAAATAAGAGACAAAGATAAATACCAATAGAACACTTAAAACAATAAGAATTTAAAATAGAGTTATAAAATTAGAAAAAAAAAAGATGAAAGAAACAAAAATGAAGACCAATAAGTCCAAAACAGAACTTGAGTCAACCAGTTCCATGAAACTAAAAGTATGATCACCACCTCCATGTGACACCCAATTCACCACCATGATCCCAAAAACCATCCGCTTCCCAAGGAATATGGAACTATATCCAACCCAAGATCTAAACCTAAAGAAATTTGTACAGGACATGAAGACTACATACCCAAAAACTTGAGTATGTAGGGTGTGAGACAAATCTTATAGGTTACCACCATGATTCCATTTCATTTCTCTTATTAAAGAATCTAATTGTAATAGTTTGAAAACATGGCATGGAAAAATATGTTCTCATTCCCTTTACAAAACATGATAATAATAAAAACATTAAGCATTTACTTCCTCAAAGTGTTCCATTTGAAAAATCATTTCACAAAGATGGTTATTTTCTAAAATTATACCAATCTCAAAGGAAATCAAACTTTTATATTTAAAAAACCAAACTTTTTATAAAAAAAATAAACCCACACATGATTTCAAATATTTTAAAAGTCTTAACCAATGAAAAAAAATTGAAAACCTTTTACCCCCTTTTCCTTTAAAATGTTTTTCACACCCAACTCAAGGGTAAGAAAGGAAATACGGTGAAATTATAATGAAACACAACCATAGTAGGTTAAAAATAATGTCAATAGGTTGATGGAACAAAACTAGTCAACATCAAGACTAAAACCAAAAATGATCAATACGTCAAGTAAGTCCATCCAATAAAAGAAATACATATTATAATGTATACCAAAAAAGGAATAACATATGATACATAGTGTAAGGATACACCACAGGGAATAACAGGACAACTCATGACACGTACCAGTGGACCCAATGTTGGCTAGTTAACTATCACACATCTTTCAACTGAATCACTCTAACCAATCTCCTTGGTGAAAAATACCACTAGCCAGGTGTTACATATAACTAGGGGAACTAGATAGTGAAAACTAAACTATCCAAAAATCATCCATACACTTTCCACTTAACAACCTCAGTCTCCTCATAGAATAGTAATAGAGGTGGGCCAAGAGTAAAAAATGTAATCACGTGACAATAACAAGACCCTATGGATAACACCACAATTGCATACTTCCCACCTCAAATACTATCCTTAAGAAGAGACACATCCCATAAGCACATTATGAATAACAATGAAACATTTATCACATGAATAGTATAATATCATGAACAGGAACAAGGGTTCTCAAAAATGGAACAAACAATATCACTTTACAAAGTGACAACTGGGCCTTCACATTTTATATATAACATGTTCGTTTGGAAATCACTTTTTAAAATAATTTTTAAAGCACAAAAATTAAAAAAATCATTTCCATTAATAATAACATTCAAAAAATCAAGGTAAACTCCATTTAATTTTACAAAAAACTACCCCTTTTTAATCAAGAAAACCCCTTAAATCAAAAAGGGAACCGACTTTGCAAATAAATTTTGGATTAAAAAACAATGAAAAGGTTTTTTTATTATATAAAACCATATTTTTAATTTTATCAAACATTTAGAATACATAAAACACCCATTTACTACCAAGAACCATATTATACTTGAAATTCCACCTATTTTCCATATGAAAACCAACCAAAATTTAAGCAAGACTTTAACAAACCAAATCTTGATAAACCACGCCATAATTATCTAGGTTAGAAATGAATTTTATACATCAATAATCAATAAAACTCTCAAATAAAATCAAATTAAATGGAAACACCTACCTCAAGTGGTTGAACCTTGTCCCTTTTGATGAAATCCACTGGAAGGAAACTTCTACTATGGCTCGTAGCCATTTCAAACCAAAATCCCGAATTTAAAATAACCCTAACCAATAATATCATCCGAAAATGACCACTATGGTTAGAGGAAAATAGTAAAAGAGGAGGAAACAAAATATGGATATAAGAGAATCTCATACCTCTTGATATGAGTGAAGAACCACCAAAGGACCACTCAGAATCCTTAGAAAATATTTAAGGGAGAGGAGAACGCTAAGGGAGGAATTTGGGTTGAGTGGCTTAAATGGGGTGTCTTGGGGTGGAATACCCAAATTAAATGGAGGGGGAAAGACAAAAATACCCCAACCTAAGTAGGCAACATAGTAAACTAGCACGTTTTTACCAATTGTGCACTGACTGTGCATCTGGAACTGTATCAAACCCCAAATATGTGTGGTTTTTCTTACAATGTTTCATTAACCATTTTTTATACTATGTTCTTCTCTATGTAAACCCTATATAGAACACATGTTTTCTACTACATGGTTTCCAAATCATGCTCCTTAACCATAAACCCCTATAAAACCCTCTAAAAACTCAAAAGTTAAACCAGAAACACCCCCAAAATCATAGGTGAAAACAACCATAAGATTAATACTAATAAATTGACACACTGAGGTGTTATAAACTCCCCACTATTCCACTTTATTACCCTATAAAGTCCTCAAAAACTCAGGTCAAGAAAAAAATCCAAGACCAACTATGAAAACCTCAAAACTAAGGACACAAGGTATAAACAACTGAATTCTTGGGAAAACCATAGTTTAAATATTCATAATTAAGTGAAATACAATAAACTAGGATCCCTAAGATCATGGAACCTCACTAAATAGAATAGAAGATACAACACAAGATCACGTTGTGATAGACACTTCTATGATATTATTTTAAACTGAGAGAACAAACATACTTAACATTGCTCTTAATAGCTTCTTGAATTTCCAAACCAGGTCACAGGACAAATAAGAAACACCACCTCTGGAACACCCAAGGTTTCCAGAACTAAATGAAAACATATTTCAACCAAAGGCTTTCCTAAGGATAACTCCATAAGAATATGAAGAATGGAGAGAGACCTAAAATTTATCTCCCTGCCATTTAGAATTTCTCTATAATAGTGAAACTTTATATAGGCACACCCAAAAATAAATATCCTCTCTAAAGAAACATAATTATACTAACCATGAATACCATCTCAAAACACCACAAGAGATCACATCCTCGAAAACAACCAAAAGGTCACTAGACCCAATCAATAGCCTGATTCAATAAAATATCTTAGGAAATAGAGACTGAACATTAGTCTCCCCACCATTTAGAGTTAATATAAAATGTTATATTAACGAGAAACCTCCTCCTATGGAACAAAAGGATGACACTGAGTAATTTCATTATTAAAATCTCTAAAGGGAATTTTCAAAGCTAAATGATCCAAATATAACCAAACTAAGGCCATGATAAGAACACAATTTCTGAAAATCCTGAAGGATCATAAATAAGATCATTGAAACCCAAGGCATCTAAAAAATAAGAATCATAAGAACAAAAATAAATTCCTTGTTAAGAAATGATAAGGCTCTAACCTATAGTTCACAGCTGTAATATGATGGTTTCTAGATTTAACTCTCTAAAATATCACCCTATGGTAATTCTACGAGTGTATATAGACCATTAGAATACACATTCTATTTGGAAACCAAACTACACCTGAAGCATCCAGGAATGTACCCTCAGGTTCTTCTCATGTCCAAACTAATGGAAAACAAACATTAACAATAAATAAGAATTAAGGAGACTTGAATATCTCAAATCATATAGAAACATAGTCAAAATTTCATTTTCATCCATTATATAAAAATAACTAAATACACAAAATAGAGAAATTTTACCAAGAAAAAAAGGAAGAATTATAAAAGAGGATGCTCCTAAAACAACACTCACCTTCCAACTCACCCATAGAAGAGACAATGAAGAATATTGACCAGATTTTTTAAAGTTCTTATACAACTTATTCTAATGCCTAGCCTTCTCAAAAAACCTCTAACTATGACCAGTATAGCGACACATATGATAGGTCTTCATAGCTGACGGATATAAAGATCGAATGTTCCTGTACTTCCAACACGGAAAAAAAACTACTGAATTTTTCTTTACTAAAACAATAATGGTAAGATGAGAAAATGGATCCCCATACCTATCACTTCCTTATTTCCCCTTATTTTTAGTTAGATCATCTTTATTGGATCCCATTGTAGGTTATACATCAAATATTTCCTCAGTGATGATGGCCTTATAAAACACATCCAAATAGGTAGTCAGGCTAGACTAAAGTACGGATGAAAATAGTTCCATAAGAATGCCACAAACAAAGAACCATGCCTTTTTTGAATCATCAGTAGATTACTATGGAGATAAAGGCACAAATCCAACGAAATTTTTAATATATTCTTTCACTGACTGGTCACCTTGAAGAATTCTCAAAAAATACATCACCGTATCAACTCTCACTTCTTCAGGAAAAAAATACTAAATGAATGTATCCTTGAAGTATCTCTAATTGAGAGTTTTTAAAGGTTGGGAATGAAAAATGAGCTTCCACCACTCTAATATAAAACCTTCCAATAAAGGAATGGTTCACCTCACCTTGGATGATTTAGGAGTTCATAGTAAGTCGAAAATATCTTCAACCTTGGATAACCACTTAATCACCTCATGGGATCCTTTATCGCTGTATAATATTAGAGGATACTGATTCAAGAACACTCATGCATGATCCATGAGTTGAGGATAATATATATCAACCAATACATCATGATTCTAGGTATATTTGGAGACTAGAAAGACAACTCCTAGATAACTAAGACAAATACCCATGGCATTCCCTTCTTGAATTTCCAATTCCTTCCTAGGGGACTCATTCTAAAACATCACAAAGAAAAATACTCAATCAAATAAACTTTATAATTCAGAACAAAGAGAATAACCACAAAAAATACAAGTTAAACTAGATTACAAAACACCCAAAAACTTCCACACAAGGGAAGCATAATCTCAACGAAATTAAATCAATGTCACGAATCATTTTATGCTTAAAATGAGTATTTTTAAAAGTAATTTCTGTCACTTATAAAAATGAATATTAAAAAATGGATATCACATTTAGAATTATATGTTTAAAATTTATTAATGATATCAATTTCATTTTTGGTCATTATGAATAGTAACCTTGGTAAAAAAAATATTGCGGTAAAGGGTAAAAAGGGTTAATTAGGTTTAAAAATTTATGATAAGGTCACAAAATATCATCATAAACATTAATATATGATATTATTTAAAACCTTATCACCTTATATTCAAAATATAATTTATTTTGTTCCACTTTATCAGGATTAATAAACTTATAATATTTAAAAGTGAAGAATAATTATAAGTGTTTCACTCTACTCACTTATAAAAGGGAACCTCCTATCCTCACTTATCCATGCCATTTAAGCACTTTATCTTGATAATTATATACCTAAATTCCTATCCAAACATCATAACCACATACTATAGGTTCTTTGATCACTAAAATTATAAACTAGAAGGCTTAATAGGTAGGTCAAAATAGGTTTTCCAAAGAAGGGGTATAACTCTTAATTGAGTTATTTTATGTTTATTTTTTCTTCTACCTACTTAAACCCTATCATAAACATGATATTATAATAACATAATTATCTAAAATATAATTATATTATATTATTTTAATTTTACACCCCTTTTCATCTCCTTTTCCATCCTATTGTAAATGAAAACATCGCTCATACAAACGTGTGTACTACCTCCTCTACGAAGTGATGTGTTTTATTTTTAATACTCACCACACACAAATGGTTATAAAGATTTAATTATGAATATATAATATTTTTATGTAATTATTATGATTATATAAATATAATATATCAATTTCATTATTACCCTTACATCCGTTGTAAAATGATAATGTTTCTCGTGCGTACGTGTGGACTAACACTTCCACAAAATGTTGTGATTTTTTTTTCATTATCAACTCACATGGATAGTCATAAAAGTGAATTTAATGGATTAATATGATATATATATATATATATAATTATTAATCTTATATAAAATTTATATTATCAAGATAAAATAGCATATTATTACTCATTCAGTCGTTATAACAAGTTTTTGTTTGGGTCGGTTTTACCACCTACATGAACATTGTAATAATGTTTATGTCATGAATTATTAAGGAATTTTATATAGTGGTAATATTATATGATAGTAATTAATTTATAATTTTTAAATATTCTTAAACTATGACAAATATATGTATATTTTTTAATAAAATTCAATTCCTTCTATGAAATCAAAACTTCTAAAAAATAGATTTTTTGAGCTTTTTATCAAAAATATTAGCATAAGTTTCATGAAACATGGGACTCCAGAATCATAATAAAAATATATATTTACCATAATGAACATTCTATAATTTAATAAACCATGACCAAGATTCAAGTATCGAAATCATTGAACTAAAACATGTATGAGAAACGAAATATTTAAATCTCAAAATATTGATTTTAACAAAGAATTATTAATAAATGGGTAATAAGAAGATATATGTGAATAATATATAGTATGATAAGTATGATTATTATTATTTTATCTATTTATAAAAAATATAAATTTATTATATAAGATTTTAGATCATGTATCGCTAAGTGGAAGTCCAAGGTAAGGGTATTTCTCATCTTAATTTCCTTTCTTTGAGACTTATGTCATTTTCACCACATGTTTTCTTTTGTGTGGTTTATAAAATTACATATTGATTTATTTTATTGTTAATTTATTTTAATTAAATAGGATTATAAATTCATTTCTTTTTCTCTCCTACAGTGTTCTCTTGATTCAAAAACTACTAAAGTCGTAAGGGATTTTCTTTATAATCTTGTTTAAAATATTTTAATGTTTTCTTTCTGACTCTTTTTCTTTCATATCCATATTTCATAAAATGTTTAAATAATTTTATACCTATACTTAAATGATTTTTTAAATTCATTTTTAAACTATATTTCAAATTTCTTATAGTGGATTAAAATTGTATCTTTTTAATACGTTTTATATGGGTAATTTTTTAAAAAAAAGTGTGAAATAAATCTTTTTTTAAATTTTCTGACATGAACATAATTTTATACCATAGTGATCATTATTTTTTAGAATATTAATATAAATTTTTTTAAGGTTTTTTAAAATAAAATATTATTTCACATTATTCTTATAATTTTTTATTTTAAGAGTTTTCAAGGTAAAGAGGATTTTTATTCTTATTTTTACATAAAGTCCAAAATTTCTTCTGTATATGTGTTAAATAGAATAGTTTATAATGTTTTGTGATGGAAATGAATTATTATATGTGTTTATGTATTTTATGGTCCTTATAAATTGTTCATGATTATGATAGATCCATATATAGCACTCTAATTCATTGGGAAATGATTTTGTTCTCCGGGGAATATATGTTGTAATTAACTGAGTAGTTTATTCCATTTTAAAGAGTGTTTGTAAGATAAATTTTAACAGTGATATGAAGATGGTGTCACAAGGTACCTACATGAATTTTATATTATTTTATATTATTTTTCATGGATTTATTTTGATTTCATAAGTTAAGCTAATGATCTTATGTTTAAATTAATTTTTATACACTTTTATAGTTGAAAAGTATGTTTTCTAATATAATGTTTTCATGAACACTTGTGTTTTATAAGAAACCTGCATGATTATGATTTTTCTTTTAATATTGATTATGATATTTTTATGAAATTATTTAAGAATTTAATTTTATCTCTTGATTAATTAAATGATTGTTTTGATTTTAATGTTAACTATATAAAAGAAAATCTTCTATGGGATTTCATGATTTTCAATATGGATTAACAGGTTTATTTATTTTTCTATCCCTTACTAATATTTTAGTGTTCATTACATGTTCTAATATGTTTTTTATAGGGATTAATTATGAGTAGGATCAGTAGTGAGATCTATATTTATGCTATGGGGATTTTTCTAAAAATAATCAAATGTGTTTTGAATGAAATAGGAGTTTAAATTTAAGAATCCTATTTTTGTGGAAAAAATGGACATTGAGTGGAATTATCTACTTTATATTATAAGGGTTTGATATGTAATATTTTTTTTTAATTCTATAAAACTCTAAATTTAAAATATCATAAGAATATAAGAAAATTAAATCATTGCTATTAAATTCATAGTTCTAGGATGATTAAGGTATGGATCATTATAAATATAGTGGGAAATATAATATTTTATATACTATAAATAATATCCACATTTTTATCATTAATATTTGAAATTATAAAATTCGGTCCATTTTTTCATGCAATTTTGGAGTGTTTTATATTTTTATTTTTAGAATGGGGATTGGTTTGTAGGTATCATATGATTGAATTAGAAATGATTGATTTACTATAACATCAATTCATTGTGGACCATGACTTAAATTAATGGTAGACCATATAATTTTTTATAGTGGATCATATAATCCATCATGGTGGATAATGATCCATTATAATATCAATAATTCATAGTGGACCATGAAATCTTCTATGGTGGATCATAATCTAATCAAACATTACCGATTTTAGTTCCTTTCCACTATACAATGTGACTAAAAACATCAAAGTTCAACAACAACCTTCTAACATCCTTGTACACATAGTATATATCCCCATTTCAACTCAACCATGTACATTGAATTTTTGTTTATAATTATTGAAATAACATGGTTGAATATTGTAACAACTCTAATAAAGATAGTAAGTTGACCATAAATTATAATTTTTTACATATGATTGGTTCATGAAATACATGAGAATATAAACCATAAATTTCATCAATGATAAACAAAAAATATATAAAAATAGATAGAATCATCATATAAGTAATCCCTACCAAAATCAAGGCCAGACTTATAATATCCCTAAACCCGCACTCCCATATTTGGTGCTAAAAACATAATCTTTACATTTCTAGATTTGATACCAATAAACGTGACCCAATTTTAGTCATATAAAAAATAAAAAATCAAACAGTAATATTATATCACTTAAATATACAAGGACCTTTTAGGTTTCTAGTTTTAGAGAATTAGGACAAACTCTTATATAATAATTCTTGTTTATTTAAGTGATCATTTTTCCTATTATTCCCAACTTTTCTAATTTTACAATAAGTCTTCAACATCCCTAATAAAATTATTCACACATGAAACCTTTATGGACATAATTCATTTAAAATAATTATTCATAATTTGAGGAAATCGAAAATATAATAATGGTGAGCTCAAATGCTCAGTAAGGGTAAACATAAGCATTAACAATTGAATGGTATCAGTGAGCATAAGATGAGCATAAGGGTATGATGACATAATCAATGTTCATGAGCATAACATAATATAATTCATACCTATAAAAACATGGGTCATAAATCATGAGACATATAATGAATATTTAACAAAAGATGAGTGACATACAAGCTAAACAATCATGAGCCATGTGAAAATAATCCTTGATTAAATGAAATAATATAATTTATTTCAAGCATAAAGAGACTATTTTGGTAACTTGTAACATCAAACATTCATAATGGAATCACCTAAATAGGATAATTACAACATTCTATAACGAGTAAATTACAAAATTTAACTTATTATTCTCTTATAAGCTACTCATATTCAATAAAATTCATCATCTCATAAGAGTAATTGACAATATTTCACCCGATCATATCTTATGATTAACTCAAAATAGTTAACTCTATCACTTTACCCAATGAATTAGAGAGATTTAATAGGACCAAACATCTTTAGATTATAATGTAACCATGAAAACTTTGTTTATAATGGAACCACATAAAAATCATTCATATATATGTTCAAGTCTGACAGAATGAACAAAAAATTTAGAAGATTTCACTTTTCAACATAACACCCTTGAAAAAAACCATAATTCCTTTTTATATCAATTAAAACATGGAAAATAAATTAGTTCCATGAAAATCACTTTAAAAAATCATAAGTCGTCTAGGAAAAGAATAATGAACCAACCAGGGTCAACTAGACAAGCCAGTCAAATCATCCCTCCACATGATTTTGGTAAAACATGATAACAAAAACTAGTCTTGAATATAAGTAAAATAATACATACAATGGGATTATAAATTAGAAACAAACAAGATACCACAAATACATAGAATCCAAGTCAAATGGGATAAACCAAAAAGTAATTCATAACTCCATGTGACTAATAGTCACCTCCAGACCAACCCGAACCGAATGATATAGTAATAAGAGAAGACAGTATGCTACAAGATGCTCTTACATTTACCTATATCCTATAATAAAACATATATAAACACCCAAAGTCACAAGTATGGTGTAATCAAAATCCAAAAATGATACCATCACAGTTTCTATACAAGGTCTAATATTAAGAATTAAATAATTATAGCTTTAAAAATAGATTTATAAAGTTTTTTAATAAAATAAATCCATTTGTAAATCATTTTCCATTTGGTTTTCATAAAATCATTTCATATTATATAACCAAAAATATGAAAATTATAAGTGATAAAAATAGGAAATAATATCCATGCATCAAGAGGTATACAAGAAAAACACATATCTATGAAACAACTTATCATGTGATGCTATGTGATACAACCTCAGATAATAAAACCTATGAAAAACAATCCATGATAAAACAATCATGAGATAAACATCCAATCATTGAAAATGACAAATGAAAAATCACCTAGTTTTGGGATCTAGCCTATGGTACAATGTGTGCTAGAAACTCACAAGACTAAACAGGCATACGTTGGATCTAAAAGATATTGAGTCCTTCTAGTATATATCACAAAAAGTTATATACTAGTGGTGTAACACACACTAAGGCTATCTGTGTATCTATTCCAATTAACCCAAGGTTCTAAATGTGTATTTTTTTCAAATTCAAATAAAAAACATGCTCATAATTTTATAAAATGTTTTCAAATCCAATATGATCCTCTTCTAAGTTTTAAAATCATTTCCAAATCAAGAAAATCCATTTTCAAACAAAAAACCCCTTTTTGAAAACATTTTCTTTTCCAAGAAATCATTTGAAATAGTTTATCACTTCAAATAAATGAAAAAACCAAAGGAATTAACCAATAATGACATGAAATTAATAAAATTAATCCATTTTATAGAAACACCTACCTCAAAACAATAGAAACCTAGCTTCTTTCAACAATAATGATCGAAAAATAGGAGAATGGCCTTTGAAATACAAGGTATTCCAAGAGTCTAAAAAGAATCAATTAAAAACACTATTTGATCACAAATATACATCCAAAACATAGTTGAAACCAAAACCAAATAAGAACTAAGATTATTGCGTACTCATGGAGAATAAATCTAATCCCAATGGTGATCAATCACTGAATAAAGCGATCCAGATAGAAAGGAGTCACCCAAAATCACCTAGGGTGATCTCTAGGTTGAGAGAGGTTAGTTGTAGGTTGAATGAATTGAAAATAAGTTGATCCACCTTCTTAAAAACACAACTCATGAAAATTACATGGTGTGTAATGTCATTACATGTTGTGTAATTCCTGAGGATCATATACACCAATAAACTCATTATATTTTTATTAAAAATTGAATTTTTTCCATTACATGGAATGTAACTATTACATGGAATATAAACCATTCACACCATCTATCCAGTTTAAAGCTTCTACCTGGAATCCATTATATAGGATTTACTTAACTTACACATCATGTAAGCTCCCAGTGACCAGAAAAAACTACAGGTCTAAGCGGAAAATTCCAAAAAATCTCTAACTTCACCATTATAGGTATACTCCCAATTCCTTCTTGGCATTACTCAACCAATGAAAAAGCAAAACCAAAATAAATGTAAAAGAATACCTTACTGAATGGTAACTAGTTTTTACAATCTCCCACCATAAATGCTTTATGTCCCTAGAAGTCCCTCAAGATTCTATATTTACAAAAAGAGAAATACATTGTTACCTCATCAACGAATCCTACTCACATGTCTTATGGATATCATGTATGAACTTACACAATACCTAGACTAGAGGGATTGTTTTACCACATAGTACCTTATCTTGGAGATCTATAATCTGAACTGGGTGGTCAACCAAAGTGGTATCAGGCTCAAGATCAACATCCTACTATCCAATCACATGAGAAGGATCTGGTATAAATCTCCCCAACTGGAAAACATAAAACACATCATGGATAGCTATCAAACCTGACTGAAATTTAAATTGATAGGCCACCCTCCCCATTAATCCAATGATCACAAAGGGGTCCACAAACCTTGGTGCCAACTTACCCTTCTTACCTAACCAGCAATGTCCCAAGCAAGGTGAAACTCTAAGAAAGACCTGATCACCAACCTCAAACTCCATTGGTTGATACATATAGTTTGCATAGGATTTATAAAGACTCTATATTGTGATAAAATGCGTCCAAATCAACTGCACCATCTCCATCATCTCCTAAAAAACACTCAGCCCAACCATGGACTGCTCTCCCAAGTCTACCCAGCATAAGGGAGATCTACATGGCCACCCATACAAATCCTCATAGGTCACCATCATGATTGAAACCTAATAACTATTGTTATAGGAAAACTCAACTAAAGTAAAATAATTTTCCCAAGATCCTCCAAAATCAAGCACACAAGCCCAGAGTATATCCTCTAGAACCGGGATAGCCCTATTTATTTTTCCAAACATCTAAGGATGATAAGTTATGATTTATTTAATCTGGGAACCCATTGCCTCTTAAAAACCTTTCCAAAACCTAGATATGAATCATAGATACCTGTTAGAAACAACTGTAAAGGAAACCCCATTAAGTATCACAATATCTCAGACATATAATTCCCCATTATTCTCCACTTTCTTTACATCCTTAATAGGTAGGAAATGTTCATATTTCATTAGTTGATCAATTATAACCTAAATATCATCCTTCCCACTAGGATTCTGTGGAAAACTGATCAATAAATCCATTGAAATTTCATCCCTCTTCCATACTGGAATGGGTAAATGCTACAAAAACCTTGTAGGTCTCTAGTGCTTCGCCTCAATTCTATGACAAGTAAGGCACCATGAAACAAAATTTAATATCATCTATATTATAACTTTCCACCAATACCAACTCCTCAAGTCATGATACATCTTTTTATACCTAGGGTTCATGGACCAAGAATAATGGTTTCTATTTTCTAACAACTCATGTCTCAAGAAAAAATGAAACAACTAACCTGATACGGAATCACAAAGCTCTACTAGGATATCGAGACCACTCACCTAAGGTCTCCCCACCATAAAGGTTTTCACTAAATCATTTTCACTCAGTGTCTGCTACTTTCTCGAGCAGAACTCAGTCATCAAAATATGATTTAGCTTTCATCAAATCCATGAAGACATGTACAACAACCTCTTCCAAATATCATCTTAGAAAATAAACTCATCATAGACCATTCCTTAATAGATTTTCTCATAGATTGTGTCTGTTAATTTTTTCTCAATGCATTAGAAACCACATTTACTTTTTTAGGGGTATAATAAATATCAAAATTAATAGTCTAAAGATATTATACCCAAAATCTCTTTCTCAAATTTAGGTACTTCTTATTAAAAATATATTTTGGTATCTTATAATCCCAATATACCATAAAAATCTCCCCAAAGAGATGGTGATGCCATGTTTTGAGTTCATTCATAACAAATACCAACTCAAGATCATGGCTAGGGTAGTTCTTCTCATGAGGGAATAACTATAGAGATCCATAAGTCACAACCTATTTCCCCTACATCATGACACATCCTAAACTTGTACCATAATGATCATAGAAAAAAACATAACCTGGCCCCAGATCCAAAAGAATCAAAAATAGTGTTTTAAGTCATCCTCACCTTCGAATCCTAAAAATATCTCTTAAACTTTTCATTCCATTCAAACTTTACACCCTTGCAGGTTATAGATGTCATCAAAGAAGCAAGCTTGGATAAGTCCTAAATAAATCGTCTATAGTAATCAGCCAAACCTAAGAATATCTGGATCTCAAATAAATTTCTAGGATTCTCCCATGACATAACTTCCAATACATTTTAATGATATTATCAGATGTCCCTCTTATATATTACACACCCCTAGAAAATTCACCTCTCATATCCAAAACACACACTTGGAAAGCCTACCATACAAATGATGTTTCCTCAGAGTTTGAAGAATGATATCTAAATATTCTACATGCTCCTCCTCTGACTTGGATTACACCAAAATATAATCTACTAACACAACAACAAAATAGTCCAAGAACTGATGAAAGATGTGGTTCATCAAAGCCATAAACATCGCAAGATAATTAGTGAGAACGAATTTCAGAACCAAAAACTTGAGATTCTCATATCGTATCCTAAATGTGATCTTAGGTATATCCTATTCTCAAACTCTCAACTAGTGATACCCTAACCATAGGATAATCTTAGAAAACCAATGATCCCCTCTATACTGATCAAAGAAATCATCAATCCTTGGAAAATGATATTTTTTCTTAACAGTCACTCGATTCAACTTTTGATAATAAATAAAAAGTATAAGGCTCCTGTATGCCTTATTAGAAAATAGAAAACGTGAATACCATGGTGAAATTCTATGAGGAATAAATCTTTTAGCCTTTAGGTCCTAAATATAGACCATAAGTTCCACCAACTCTATATGTTCCATATGGTAAGATGGTATAGAAACGGACATCATACCATAGACCGGGTCAATAGTAAACTCAACCAATATCTATAGAAAAAAACTAGAAAAAAATCTAGAAAGACCTCAAGGTAGTCACTCAAAACTGTAGGAAGTTAACCACCCAATGAAGGGTCAAATACATCATGAAAAATCTCTAAAAACTAACATGATATTAACCCAGTATAAGGAACAATAGTCCCCACCCTTCCCAATCAAGAGTCCCAATCGCCCTGAAAAAAATGAGTGACCCCATCGATAAATAATAACTAAACTCGATGAAAATAATAGTCTATATAGGCCTTAACATTGATCATAAAATCCATTCCAATAATCAATTTGAATATTTTAGGATCACGAACTAAAACTTACCACTCCACCTCAAAGTCAGCTATTGTCACCCGACATGTAAGACATCTAAAACCTTATTCAAACCTCTTTCCCAAAGGAATGGAAAGATCCAAAAAGAAAGGCATAAGTTCTAAACTCAATCCCAACACATCAAATAACTTTGATGATATAAAATAATGAGTATAACGTATATCAAATAATGCTAGAACCATATAAGACGAGATAAAAATCACACCTCTAATAGTCACTGGTCCTAGTTTAGATTCCTCTGGCACATAATTTGTTTCATAAAGTCATCTGGTCTTAGACACATAAACATATCCCTTGGCCTGAGGATTAGACCCACCACTCTTGGAAGTATCTTCATGAACTTGCAAACCCTTGGTGAGATTGGATCATGCCTTACTACCCTAAGATATATTTTCATAAAAGAAATATAGAAATATAGATTGTCCAAAAAGAAGAAAATTCTTTGGAGCCTCCACATAGTTAGTCTTTGTATGAACTCACCTTCCACACTAGTAGTAGAAACATTGTTGTTTCCCTATCATCACCCCTGAGACTAGACCTGAGGAAAACTAAACACTGTTTTTCTTCCTTTTCTATCTAGAATATACACCCTATATAACCACTGAACCAAATGAAGATCCACCCAAAACTATCTTCCCAACTATGCCTGCCTTTGTTAAAGCTACCTTTTCTACTACCTCCATAGTGTTCAAAAGGCACAAGAGTATCTGCACCAACCAAATATTAGGCCTAATCCCTAACTCAAACCTCTGATCCTTCAAGTACTCATTAGTTACAAGCTCCAATGTCGGATGCACTAACTAAAAAAATGGGTAGAGTACTCTAGAATGATATGCTTCCCTTGTTATAAGGTTAGAAACTCCCAGGTATTTATTGCATGTGATTTCTTGAGATAAAACTTCTCATTAAATATTTTCTTATAGGAATACTATGTAATATCCTCATATAAATTAACTTGAATAATATATTCCCACCATCTTCTTCTTGATCCCCTGAGCATATACATAGCAAGAAACACCTTAGAATCATTATGAGACTTCAAGAAGTTGAAGTCCCTCTTAATCTACTCAAGAAACTTGGATTAATGGGGTCCTTTATCACCATGAAATATGGGTGGATGATACTTAGTAAATTCTGATCCATGGTCCACTACACAACATGGGTTCCCAATACCCACTTTACCTAAAGTCTGAACATTGTAGATAACAGATTCTACCAAAGTAGGGTCCACTGGAGGATTCACCTACAAAACCTATCTCACATATTCCTCTCTAAGATTTGAAAGATCAATTCTCAAAGGCATTTTCTATCAAACAACAAAAAATCAATCAGTTACAAGAAAATTACAAAATCATAGGACCAACTTCTAGTATATATAACAAAGATTTAAAACATTAATAATTTAAAGGAACCAAAAAAACCCTTACATAAAAATTAACATGTAAATTTAAATAAAATTCATATACAATTCATTCAAATAACATCTAAATCCAAGTCTCAAACTCAGTAAAAGTCCCTGACCACCCATGGTAACATGAGTTTAGTCATGGAAGTGAGTCGGTCAGGTCCCTTTTCCACACCTACTATCTGAATTCCAATGGTCTTAACTTCAGTATACCCAAGATATTGAACCAAACTAAGGCAATTATAGCACACTTTAGGCTGATCATCGCATTTGATACCAAATTGTAATGAACCAACCTAGTTCAACTAGACAAGACACCCAAACCATCCCTCCACATGATATAGGTAAAATCGGATAATAAAAACTAGTCTTGAATATAAGAAAAAAATACATGCAACCTGAATATGAAGTGGAAAAAATGATATACCACAAATACATACAATATAAGCCAAATAGGATAAACCATAAAGTAATTTATAACCCCAAGTGACCAATAGTCACCTCAAGACCAACCCGAACAAAAAACAACAACAACAAGAGAATACAACATGTTATAAGTTGATATTAACTTTACTAGGAGTGTGAAAATGAATTTAAATAATTATTTATTTATAGAAAAAAAATTCTTGAAAACATTTTAATGATAATGGATATGTATGAAAAAATGTTCTTAATTAAAAAAATAAATAAGGTCAGTTTTTCCTTAAAAACATTCATCCGGTATTCTTAAGTACCAAAGAGAGAAAAATAAAATTAAATAATCTAAACCTCAAAAATAACCAAAGGATAATAATAGATATGTGGTTCAAGAAATTAATATTATAAAATTTCCCCCAAAGGAACCTTTAACATAACAATCCTGAAAAGAAATGAGATTGTAACATAAATCCTTTACCACATTCGTAACTTTAAAATAAAAATCCATAAAAATTAATAATATGATATGGATCTATATATACCATTAATTTCATGAATTTATATGTAAAAATTAATTCATGGGTGAGTAATTACACCATATAAATAAATCATGGTGCACGACATGAAACATGTCTCAAGAAAATGAGATTGAGATAAAGAATACCCTTATAAAGATCATTACATTTGAAGTGATAATTAATCCATGAAGTAATTATGTGAAAATATGTAAATACACATAAAACAATTAAAATACATAATAAATAAATTTAGATATTAATTTACACATAATAAAGGTATAACAAAATCAATGAAGAAATGTTATAACCCAATGAAAGGAAATTGAGTTAATAAACCCCTTACCTTGAGTCTAGACTTGATGTGTATATCTTTTGATTCCTATATAATAAAAATATATTAATTACTTACTTGTTTAATAATATTTTCTAGTTTTATAAATTTATCATTAAACCTTTTATTTCATTTATTTAAATGATATATTTAATTACTTAGTCAGTTAAGTTTATATCAGGTGTTTTGAGGACATTTGGTTCATAATTGAAAAATTAAGTTGGTAGGTTGGTAATGGTCAAAGGGGTAATTGTTCCATAATATCCAAAATAATAATAATAAATTAATTATAATTTTTATACATAAAATAAAATTTTAGAGTCATCCATGAAAATCAATTATGAAAAACAAAATACATTAGCTCGCGTAGTGATAGTCTGCACGTACACACGTGCAATGTTTTTACTTTTCATTGGATGTAAAATAAAGAAATAAAACGAAATATTATATTTAAAAAATAAATATAATTTTATAAAAATAAAATAATTTCATTAAATACATCCCCATGACCAACCATGATAGATGGTTTTTGAAAAATGAAGTGCATCGCTATGTGGAGACACCAGTTCGTACGTACATACATGTGATGATTCTATTTTTAATGATTAGAATGGTATGAATATAGATGATATATTATATTAAAATGATCATAATTATATAATGAATTTCATATATATATATATATATATTAAATCTATCATAATAACCATACATGAAAGGCGGTTATGAGAAACAAAATTCATTGGTTTGTGAGGTGGTAGTTTGCATGTATAAATGAGCGATAGTTTTATTTCCCATTTGATGGAAAGGCAATGAATAAAGTTATAAAATTAAAATAATAACATATTATTATATTTTATATACTTATTTTATTATATTTTATGGTTAGTAAAAAATTTAAGGAGGTAGAAGAAGAAGTAAAATGAAAACGCTCGATTGAGATGATTACATTCTCTTTAAAAAATATCATTTGGATCTTTCCTTAATGACCCTAGAGATGGTATTTTAAGAATAAAAAAATATCTATAATATATATAATTAATTTAATAAGAGGTTTTAGTAGGGTTTTTTCAATATAAGTGTCTCATGAAGTGTTAGTAAGAGATGAGAGGTGGTGTCCGTATTTAAGAGGTGAGAGGGGAACCCTTGGAATTACTTACAGTATTAAATTAATATAAATTAATTTTCATTTTAAAGTGAAACTGAATTTATATATTTATAATATAGGATAGATAAAATTCTAAAATCTCTTATAAAATAAAATTTAGATAAGTAATGTGATTTTCTAACCCATATCTTTTAGTTTTAACCCTATGTTAACTCTTTTAATGATTATCACGATAATAATATTTTTTAATCTTTAGGAGTTGATAAAGTTACTATATAAGGAAAGGTGAACCATAAAAGGATGATGGATGATATTATAGACTATATATAATTCACTTAGACAAATATAATATTTTTATTAATTTTAAATCATATAATAAAATATTATTTAACATAAAATGTCATTAAAGACATTTTTAGAACTATTCACATAATTTGACTTTAAAAAAATACCAAGATAGTATTTCTGTTCAAATATAAAATTTTAAAACATAAATAATACATTATATATATCTAAAAAAATTATTTTAAGACCATAACTCACCCAAAAAATATTACTTCATAAGATTTTAAAATCATTTACTTGATTTTTCTACTGCTTGCACAAGCACTGTATCGGCGTTGCGTGTGCATTTAAGGTAACTATTTAATTGCTAAAAATTTAAAAAAAATTCCATAAAAATAAATTTATTCATATCTAAAATATCATTTTGTGATCATTCATAATTTTTTTTTCTCTGATACGAAATATTATTGATATTAAAAGTAAGAAAGAGGCATTTTGGAATTCTCCTTTACTTAAAATAATATAAAGGTCATTATTAAAGAAAAATGGAACCAAAATTACATATTTTAGAATATATGTAGGTGGTGGTAAAATTTAATTCATCCAATAAAATACAGGCAATTTTAGGTATAATATTGAATCCTTATTTCATAGTTTTAATCTTGTTCTACCTGTTTTACCCTTACCATGGTGAAAACATTTTTACCAAGGTTAATATTCAATATAACTAATAATAAATTTGAAATATTTTTAAAAAAATTAAATTATGAATAAAAATATTTAATACATTTTATCAAATTAAATACCTATAATTGGTAGGATTTTATTTTAAAATAAACCGACAAAATGTGATAAAAAATGGTTTTCTAGAAAAATGCAATTTTAAGTATAAAATTATTTTCATACCAAAGTTCAGCATAATATCAATTAAAATGAAATTAATTTGATTTTTTATGATCAAAATTAAATAATTAAATTTTAAAATCAATTAAAATTAAAATAAAACTTCATAAAAACTTTAATGGAAAAGATAATTTTCTATAAAATCAGTATTTTTTCACTATTCACTAAAATCTTTTCAAAAAAATAAGAAAAAATCACCTTAATATAATTTTGATATGATTATTTAAAAAATTATATCCTTTTATAAAATAATATTTCTAAAAGTGTCATAAATTAATTATATTATTTTTTCATTAAAATAAATAAAAACTATTCTTTAAGAAAAAAAGAATTATTGGAGCATAAAATGACTTCATTAAAAATTTGGTGATTATTTCCTAATAATTAATCAATAAATTTGTATTGAGTATGAAAATTATAAATATACTTCCTAATTTGGTAACTATTATTCATACCTATCAATTCAATGACTAGTTTAGGATTTTCATATTTAAATAATAATATTTTGAGGTCGTTAAAGCTCGGTGTTGCATGTAATGTACGCTATCAAACATAATATTCCTTTAATATCTCATGGTATTATATAATATTATAAAAATACACATTAAACTAAATTTTTAATTGATAGGATGAAATAAGAGCATGATGACTTAAACTTATTTGTGATCAAATATTAGGAAAATCTGAAATCTCCTTAAATATTTAGTAAAATCCAATGAAGTATGCCATGTAGATAAAATTAGTGACAAGGGAGGTACACACGGATTTCATATAATGAAGGTAATATTATAAATAGATTTTATAATATAATAAAGTAACCATCTAAAAATAGGTTAATATATTGCTTGATCCAATGTAAATAGAATATTGGAATGTAAGCAAGGATAATTGAGCAGGTACCCAAAGGAAGAAGAGGAAGTTGTGTTGCTTTTATGGATATAAACATGGATTGATCATAATTACACTACATTCATATAGAAATCACATATCTATATAAGTTTCAACATACTTATGAAGTATTAAAAATGATAAAATACATTCATAGAAAGAAATTTTACTCTTATTCATCCATTCAGAGGAGAGGAGTTATGGACCAAGGAGGAGCCTGGTCCATCATCGACAAGGGAAAATCCTTCATACTACTTGTTTTCATTTTCTTTTTTATTATGATCATTCAATGATAAATCACTTGTGGTAATAGTTTTTCATGGAATTAATGATGGTAGTGGATTCATCAAATTATTTAATACATTCTATTTCTTTATTTTGATCATAATGATTCACTAAATTGATATCATAGTGTAAATATATTAGGGATGGATTATGTAATTATGGTTTAAGTTCATTCTAAACATTATAGAAATATAATAAATTCTTCTATGTATGATAATCACTTAATAACTAATGGTGATTAGTGATCATGATTATTTCTATCATTTTTTATTCTTAGGTCCAAATTTATTTAGTTCACACTCCCACTTTCCAATGGTGGGTGGACTCACGGTCAAATAGGTTAATGGTGATGGTGCATATTGTTATATTGGAGGATATGAGTTCATCTCATCCCATGAATTATCTTTTTTACTAGTCCTATAATCTTATATATTTAATATATCTTTTTGAAATCCTTCTCGGTAATAATACATACTACCCTTAGGTGAAAATGATTGATTGAGACCATGAATTTATGAGAACACTATATATATGAGATGTTCTTTCTCATTTCTTGTTAGTTATTTATTCTTTATTTTAACTCCATATAGTTGTTCACTTTGGAATTTATTACCATCCTTGGAGAATAAATGTGTTTTAGATTAAGAAATGGTTCGATGTGTAGGAATTCATATATATCCATGTGAATAAAATCAAAACAAATATCATTTAGTGTTATTTAATGAGGAATATGTCATACCTTTTATACTCATATGATAAGGACCAATGTGGTTCCATTTAATATCATGTAACCTTTCCCAATGGTGTGACTTTTAATTTTATGCATGTAGAACAAATTCCAATAAATTTAATTCATATGGAATGGACTATTTATAACAGGTGTCTTAATATGAGGTTACTCTAGTATAGAGGTGTTTTTGTAATAATATAATTTTTTTGGAAACTAGGTAGGAGTAAAGGATGACTAGATGCATGAGTGATGTCGAATAGTTAAACAAATTTTAAGGATTGTACTATATAAGTAACTCGGTTTTACCTTTATCTTATAAATTATAAATAAGGAGAATGGCTAGTTTCTTAATATACCTGAAGATTAATTCAGGGCATCTATAATAAGTTTCTTGATCCCATAATAGTTCCAATGGTCATTCAAAAGAATGTATCCTTGTTATCAAAAAAAATATAATATTGATTGTACTATGATGTTATTATTTGTTAGGGATGATAATAATAAAATTCAAATTATTAATTTAATACATAATCTAGATTGGGTAAACATGTGTACATAATGATCCAATCATATATATCAAGATTCCATAGAGAAGACTTGGTCAAAACATGTTTTTGGTGGTTTTATGTGGATAAAATGGTGCCAATACGGCCTTTTTGGCCCCATGGGTGAAAGGGATGATTTTTTATTAGGTAATTGATTAGGATGAATAGGTAACTTATGTATAGAATTAATGTTAGACACAAATCCATTTTTAAGAGGCTTGGGAACCATGAGTGGTAACCCTGGATACGTCCTCAAATGAGAGACTTAGGTGAACTAGTTCCCTAGTGATACCTTTAGAGAAAGGGTGGAACTCTACTAAGGGGTATCTTAAGATCCATTTCTATGAACCCATTTTTTAGGGAACACTTCATGGATATTTACTTTACCCTAGTATTTATGAGGAATAGTAGAAGAGGTATTCAATGAAGTTTTTTTGTATCATACCCTTTGGATGGCTAGAGTACCCTAGTTCTCATTACTTCTCCTATGATTTTTTGGACATAAAGTTTAAATTATGGAGAGTTTAAGGATAATTGGGAACAAAAAGATACACTTTGGTGAATATTGGTTGTATATATCTTCTAGTGAGATTAGTCTCAAACAGGTGTCAATTGGTGTGGAAGTAGGAGGTTTGGGGGCCTTTTATAGATAAAAAGTGGTTGGGAACCCAGGATACTATAGTAATCATATATAACTACTCAGGTGAAAAGGTGGAAGTGTAGGGTCGCGTAGGGTATAGCGTCAGTTAGGCACTACAGAAAAGGATTCTAGATATTATGGAGTCGAGATGAGGGTTTCTGAGAAGTGTTTAACTCATATAAGAGCACTATATATATAGTTTCATAGTTTTGATGCATGTGGTATAATAAACCATACCTTAAACAACCCATAAATACATGATTTATAATAAGGGTTTCACTTTATTACATTTCATATATATTTCCAGTTTAGATTTTTATAGAATTAGGTAAAACATTACATAACAAAATGGACATATCCACACAATTCCCATTTTTTCACACAAAAAAATTCTTTATAAATTCACACTTGCTTCATTCAAGGTAACACCCATAATTGTAACTCTTACAATATTAACGTTTCTAATCAACCTTAAGACCTTTTAATGACATTTGAAATGTGGGATGAGAAAAAATATCAATTTGGGACATAAAATAAAATAAAACTATTAGCCCATTCTTAAAAATAAAAAATCCATAAGAAAGTTTTCATTTTACATAATAAACATTTGATCTCAGATATATATTTACTTTTCCATGAAAACAACTTAATTTATCAATATAATTCATAGAACATTTCATATGAAATCATAAAGTAAAAAATTATATACTTAATATTCTCTTAGAAAACATCAATACTCATGAATACCCTTCCTTGAAATAAACAATCCTTTTACCTCTCTTTAAAAAAATTTCATAAACTCTTCTTAAAGACATAATATCAATTTATTACATTTTTCAATAAAAAAATTAATTTAAAAATAATTTTAATAATATCATGTAGGTAACTTGGGACATTATCCTTACATTCACCTTTAAAATAACCCTTAAAATGGAATCACCTTACTGGATCATTCCCATATCATTTGGGAGTAACCTATCACTGGTAAACTCTTTCACTTTACTCAATGCATTGGAGAGCTATATCGGGATCACCCATTATTAATATAAAATTTCAAAGAAACATATCATGAATAAAACTAATATTTATTATACTTTAATCCTAAAACCTATTTTAATTTTTATTCAATCCTATAATCAATAATACTTTTATTTATCTCATAAAGATGATAAAGAGTTTGTGTTTCCTTATAAAAACTTTTTAAAACTAAAAATTCCTAGAATATTGAGAGAAATATTTTATTTTAAAATAACTATGAAAACTTTTAAAGTAATATTTATTATTATTAATGGATATGACATCAAAAAAGGGTTGTCAATCTATATAAATTAAAAATGTAATCTTTTCACTTATTTGTAAAAAATAAAAAATAAATCATATAGAAAATGTTGAAAAGATTCATTTTTAATACATTATAATTAAAGTAAAAAATAATTTGAAATAACCTTTATCAAACTTTTAAGTATAATTAATTAAATTATTAAAACATTTAAAAGAACCTCAATATGGAAAAAAGAGTTGGAAAAAACTTTAAAATAAAATTTTTAGAAGGAAGTCTCTTACCTCGAGTCCAGACTTATATCATTCGTATGTATTCCCTCCTTAATATTAAAATTATATTAATTTTATACTTATTTAATAACATTTTTTCATTTTAATTTAATTATAGTTATTCTATTTATTTTATTTTTGACTATATTATATTTAGTTACTAAAATGGTTAAGTTCATGTTCGGTTCATAAGTCCAAAATGACTTTGATTGGTTGACTAAGGTCAAAGGGATCATGGTTCCATAAGATAAAAAATATTAATCATGAAAAAATTATTATTTTTATATGTTAAAAACGTTTTTATGAACATCCATGGATGGTGGGTGTGAAAAATGAAATATGTTGTATCATGGAGGTGGTATTTTGCACGTATGCAAGATCAATATTTCCGTTTTATAATGTATGGAAAATAAATAATTTATATAATATTTGTCTTTTTAAGATTCATAATTATATCATAATTTTAATATTTATTCATTATTTCCATCCTAATGACTAACCATGTGATGAGGTAATGAAAAATGGATCGCATTGCTTCATGGAGGCGGCATTCCACACATACGCAAAAGAGATGTTATCCATTTTCAATGGATAGAAAGGGTAAGAAGGTAAGTAATATATTATATTTAAAAAATCATAATGATTTCATAAAAACTTTTATATTAATTAATTATGTACTTATAACCATTTGTGTATGGTGATTATAGAAAAAGAAACACATCACTTTATAGAGGTGGTGGTCCACACGTACGCACGAACGATGTTTTCATTCCCCGTAGGATGGAAAACAGATATAAAAGAGATATTACATAAACATAATAACATTTAATTATAAAAAATATTATTATTTAAATATTGATATTTGTTATAATATATTTTAATGAGGTATAAGAAGAAATAAATTTGAAATAGGTCGGTTAGGACTTATGCCTTCTCTATAGATATCTCCCATTAGATTACAGCTTAATACTTATAATATTAGTATTTTGAGAATATAAAGACCAATATGAAATGGTTAGGGATGTTGGGAATATATTTTTTTAGGTATTGGTCAATATAAAAGACTCAAGTTGTGTGAATAAGAGAGGATAGTGGATTCCCTTTTATAAGTGAGGGGAGTGGTACTCTTGTAATTATTCAATGTTTTAAAATAATATAAAGTATTTCTCATGGGAAAGTGGAGATTAAACAAATAAAATTATAATATAATTTTATAAGGGTCTAAATAATATCATATAATAATAATTAATATAATATTTTATGACCTTATCACTTAATATTAACCTTAATTAACCCGTTTTACCCTTTTTACTGTGGTAACAACATTTTTACCAAGATTGCAATTATTAAAGAACAAAAATAAAATTAAACTAATTAATAAATTTGAACCTAATGATTTAAAATATTTAATAAATTTTTTAATATTAAATATATATAATTGGAATAAATTACTTTTAATATATAAATTCAAAACACGGTGAAAATAGTTTTTCTGAAAATACATTTTTAAGTCTAAAAATGAAGTTATACCAAAATAAAATACAATAATGATTACTATAGAATTATTTGGATTATTTTTATTCAAATTATAGTAATATAACTTTAAAACCAATCCAAATATAATGATAATTTTTAAAATATTTTAAAATAAATGACAGTTTTAACGAAAATCTGTATTTTCATTATTCACCCAAAAATCACTTTTTTCAGAAAAATTCAAAAATTTCACCCTAAGATAATTTAGATTAATTAAATCCAAATTTTTAATTCATTTTATCAATTTAAAACTCAAAAATTATAATTTTAATTTTTAAATAAAACCATATATTTCATGGAAAACATTTCACCTAGAATAAAACCATTTCTTTTCTGACAGAAAAATCTTATAAAATTATAGTATGATATATGAATTTATAAAATATATATTTTAAAATTAATATGACATTAAATTTATTCTATATTAATATTACCTATGTTTTCACATTCTTCCCTCTTTTAGAAATTGTTTCCTCACAATTTTATTCATTATTTAAACAAGTGAGGGTATTTTTCCATTATAATTTTTTATGATTCCTATAATACCTTAACAAGTTATGCTACCTTATTCTATAACACTTGATTCATATGATCTATAATATTAACTAGATTTTCCTCATAATAAATATTCTCCTCTAATTGTATCAATTCATAGATCAAAACATGAGATACATAAGATACTTAATTCCTTAGAAAAGAAACATGAAATGTATAATATAACTAAGATAAACTCAAGGGTAAGGTTAACTCATAATAAATTGATCCCATGTTAGATAATAGGTTTTGGAATGTAGTAGATCCACCTTAATGGATAATACCTATTAATTATGAATGGGTCTTTCATAGGAAGACTAACATGGATAGTGGAGTGTTTATCTACAAAGATATTTTGGTAGCTACATATTTTAAACAAAAATATGGTATTTACTATAATGAAACATTTTTTTCTGTGGCTATAATCAAATACATTAGGATTCCTTTATACATTACATCATATCATGATTATGATATTTTTCAAATGGATGTCAAAATAACATTTCTTTATAGGAATTTATTCAAGGTTTTATATATGATATAACCTAAAGGTCATGAGTATTCAAGAAATGATTCTAAGATTTTTAAGTTGAAATGATCCATTTATGGGTTGAAAAAATATTCTCAGTGTTAGGATATTTGTTTTTAAGAATAAATCAAATGTTTTGAATTTATCAAAAATTTATATGGACTTTGTGTATATAAATAGGTTATTGGAAGAATTGTTTTATTTATAGTGTTATATGTTGATGATATAATTATTATTAGAAATAAATTACCAATGTTATAATCAGTGAAAAATTAGGTGGGATATTTATTCTTAGAAAATATCATTATAAATCATCGTACACACTAGGTAAGAAGATATATAGATATGTATCTAAACAAATGTTTGGCCTTTATCAAAACACATTCATTGGTAAGGTGTTAAAAGTTTTTTACATAGGAAACTCTAAAAAGTTTTATCTACAAATTTTTTATGGAAATATTCTTTCAAATACATGGTATCCTTCAACCATTGAAGAATAATAATTCATGAGTAAGATTCCATATGTTTTTGCAATTGGATCAATCATGTATGTTATATCATGTACTTGTCTTGATGTATCTTATGCATTAAGTATGAAAAGTTGATACCAATAAAAACCTTGTGAAATTCATTAGGTAACTATAAATAATATTTGTAAGTACTTAAGAATAAATAAGGACGTATTCTTGGTTTTTGGTGGTGAGGAAGATATCATTGTAAAGGGTTACATTGATGCTAGTTTCCAAACTGAAAAATATGGCTTTAGATATCAATTTAGTTTTGTGTTTTTTCCAAATAGTGGAGTGATAAGCTTGAAAAGTTCCAAGAAACCAATTATTTATTATTATATAATAGAATTTGAATATAACACAACAACTGATGTTTCAAAATAATTTTTTTGGATAAAGAAGTTCATTGCTATATTACAGGTTTTCCCAAGAACTGTACGTCTAATTAAACTTAATGTAATAATAGTAGACCAAATTCTCAAGATAAGGAACCCACGACTCACCAAATATCTAAAAATATTCTTCAGTGATTCCATATCATTAAATAGATAATTTAAAGAGGTGGTATTAGGATGATTCAAGTTTCTATTGAGGATAATATTTTGGATCCCCTAAAAACCCCTTTTATATAATAAAATGATGAAATACACACCAGTTATCTTTATATTGGATACATATGTGACTAAGTTTAGTGAAAGTGGGATAATTTTAGAGTTTTTTCCCTAGAGTAAGTTAAATGTTATTGGCTTAGGGGAAATTTGAATTATGTAATGTATATTAATATCAATAATTTATTATATATTTATGATTTTTTTGTATAACATGATATATAATATAAAAATAACCCCATGAAATATATATATATATATATATATTACTAGGTTATCCCTGATTAATGATCATTATATTAATTTTTGATAATATGTCATGATCAATATGAGTAAGATCACTTGTATAAATATTCAAATAATCACTCATAGGATATAAGTTGGTGGACTTGTACTCAGATTAACCTACTTAAATTGAACAACATAGATTGTCACATATATTTCATTAGTGTTACTTAAGTAAACAATGTATATGGATCTATTTATTTTAGGTTGTCAAAAGATTCCCTACTCATGAGGTTTCATAATTTGATACCCATCTAAATTCATTTGATAACTTTACTTAATATAAGGTAATTTGGTATGACACTAATCAAGTTAATGGATTTTATTAACCAAGATAGGATGTACCCGTCCATAATATGAGTTATTACATAAATCCCCTTAATTGAGTTGTAACTGAGTAAGTTCATGGACATGCCAAGATAATTACATGTGATGTAGTTATATAAGATTTAGATAACTTAGGAATCAATAAAAAGAGATAAAATATATGGGATTGACATTATCCATGTCCCATAATGAATCTTGATGTCAAGTAAAAAATAAATTTTCTAGTGGACTTGTGTTGTATTATATCACGCCAAATCCCTATGTAATTTGGGTAGCTATGACATGTTTTTATATACCATTGAGTGGCTCATTGTTTCTTTATTTATGTTTTGATAATTTCACACTCTCATTTTGATTTAATAATTATTTTATTCTCACTACTATTTTTCATTGATATTATTATTTTTTATTATTCACATTTTATATTTGAGAAATATTTCCTAGAACAAGTTATTTTTATTGGGAAAGGAATCTAAAAACTAGAAACTGTATTATTTGGAATTCTAAAAATATTTCTAAGTTTTGACCCTTGTGCATTGAAGTTATGACTCTTACACTTTGAATTTATGAACTTTAATTTTGAGTCTATTACCTTTACATTTTGAAAGTTTTATATTTTGAAACAATTCATGTCTCTTACAAATTTAATTCAATAATTTTAAGCATACAATAAGAACTATTAGTTAAATTTTACATGTGAATTTTTTACAAAGTAAAGACTCTTTAATTTTAAGAGTTTGAAAAAATTATTAATTAAACATACAATGAAGACTCTTATGCTATGAAATATACTTGTAAATATTGATTCATTAACACTTATGATATTTGAAGCTATTAAGACTCATGAAATGTTGTATGAATGGAGCTCACGACGTACAAAAACACATCAGATATCAATAAAAATAGAGGTCTCATTGTAGAATGAAAGTTACTCAAAGATAGTAATTCACAACACCTTGGTTTCCATGATATTAGGATAATATGGCCTGAGGCATGAAAAACACTAGAGATAACATAAAATATTCATGAAAAAGTTTTAGGATTTATCATTTTATCAAAAAAATCATATGTAGAACTCATCTCAAACCTTATATAATGTATCTTATGGATTATCTGAAAACAACGCCTACATATTACATTCTATGGAGTGTGGTTTATGATTTGAGAAACCAAAAGATGTGGCATGTAGGAACTCCACTGTGTAGCATCTATATTTTGGAAGTTTCAATTTGAACAGATTGGGAGATAAGATGCGTGTAGTATACTGCATACAAAAATAATTTTTACATGACATGCCGAACACCATATACAGAACAAATAATATTTAATATATCATGATATTTGAAGATTTTTTATGCATAAAAAATAGGTGTAAATATATTATTAGAAGTTATTATTTTGATAAATTAGAGGTTATGACTCAAGAAAAAGAAGAAGTTATGATTTATAGAATATAATAAGCTACAACATGAATAATGAAATGTGATATCAGGAAAGTGATGTTTTCATAGGATGATAAATTTGGAAACACTGTTTAAAATTCAAATTCAAATATTTTAATTTTCAAAAGTGATTATTATCACATGATTTATGGAATTAGTCAAGTGTATTTAATGATAATTACTATGGAGTTACTTTGGAGAGATACAACAGTTATTTAAATATTCAAATACTATATTTATCAGTTTCAAGTATTTAAACCAATAATTATTCCTAGTTTTATTCAAAGGAGAGACTAAAATGGTTATAATTAAATCAAGTATAAGACTATGGGTTTATTTGAATTGTTTATTTTTGAATTATCAAAGAAATAGGAAGTATTAAATGGATATATTATTATTTATTCTTATATATATATATATATTCCTAGTAAGATTTAGAAGTGTTACAACACTGAGATACAAAAGTTACAAAGTGAAACATGTTTTAAATTAAAAAAAAAGTGAGATAAATATTATGTTCATTAAAATATTCACTTGTCGCTACTATCACTCGAATGTACAGAGGAAATAAGAGAATAATGAGAAAAGTGGAATTATTTTATGGCGAACTTGAAGAATATTTTTTTTGTTCATTCATTGAAGATCTTGGTGAAGTATAATCCAAGGGTTTCACCTTAAAGTTTCATTCATTCTATGAAGGAAGACTTTACTATTAGTAATTACAGTCAACTTTTTGTTTAAGTTCTTTACTCTCTACATATAATCTATTTCTACCTAAGTGTTATTTATTTGTACTCAGTTGTGGTGAAGTTATAGTTACTTATACTTAACTATATAGTAAGTTCCAACTACTTGTACTTAGTTGTGTACTCCTTGGTAAAAGAATATGAAGGCCCAGCAAAATCCTTGTATGAAGTGAAAAATATCTACACTAAACTGGGATATCCCTAAGAAAAGGATTATAATAAAAATCATCAATTCTATATTGGGTGTTAGTGAAGTAGAATAAGGGATGTTCTTGTATCCTGAAAACACTATAAAAACAATATGTGTCTTTATCTTTACTTTATTTACTTCTAATGCATTACTAGAATAAAAAGAGAAAGACATATTTGAAAAAAAAATTAGAGGGAACTTTAAGTTTGTTGAAATTAATTTAAAGGACTCAATTTTCCACCTTATTCTTCTTCCAAGTTGGGACAAAAAGTAATATCAAATAAATACTCTTAAAGATATCTATACTGGTTAAAACCTTCATTTCAAATAATTTTCATATGTTCTTCCTTGATAGGCTAGAGTAAAAGGTCAAACTAAAAAATACATATGGTTTATCCTATCGAATTTATTTTTATAATTAAATATTCTTCTTCTAATGGTGAAAACTATGGTTTCTGGAAATCTAGAATTATTTTCTACATGAAAATTCTTGGTGGTTTGAATTAATATAAAGGTTTCAAAACCCTAAAATATTCCTACTAGTAAACTTGAGTCATGGGGTGTTTCTCAAGAATATTATTATTATTTAAATTCAAAAGCTATAAATTTTATCATTTATGGATTAATACTGGATGAATTTAATATAATTTATCAATGTCCTACTTACAATGATATGTGGGGGGATGTTTTTTGTAGCCAATGAAAAAACTAGAAATGTAATACAATTAAAGTATAATATAACAAAACTCTTAATTTTTATACTTTCAATATGATTGATAGATGAAGTATTACTCAAATTAATGGAAGAATCATAGTGATAGTAAATGATATGGCTACCTTGGAAACTATTATACAAGAATATGATCAATCTTTAAAATTGATTATATTAATAACTACTAAATGGAGTGTAATATCCACTAATATTTAATAGTATACACTTATTAAAGTGATAAAAATGAATAATTTTATTAGAACACTCATGATGTATAAAGATAAGATGCAAGTAAAAGATAATGATCACAAAATAGTCAAGAAATGAATACTTCTCTTGAGTTTTTGGATTCTAAATAAGAATATTATGATTTTTTTCATAAATATTATAGTAGTTAATATTATATTTATAAAATTATATAAATTTCTAGAAGATTAATCAAGAATTACAATAATAGAAACGAAAAAAATTCAATAAGGGTGATGTAAATACTAAAGAATTCACATGTTATAAATGTAATAAATGTGGACATCTCAGGCCTGACTGGAATTAGATTAAATTTGAATAGAAGTGTATAAAGTATAATTACAATAAGAAAGGAAATAAAGATATTAAATCTAATTGTATTTATACTAAGGATTCTATTAATGGATATCATTTTGTCTCTGAAGCTAAGAATTCAAACCAAAAATAAAATATGTGTTTTATAAATCAGACTGAAGAGGTACAATCATTATGCTCTATTAATTCTAAATATGAAAAATATTATTTCGATGGTATTGATGAGTAGTATTTAATTATTGAAGATAAATATGATATTTAAAGAAAGAATATAAAATTTTTAGAAAATCTTATGATTTTGTTCTTATTGAAAAAGTTACTTTGACTAAATAGATTTTAGAATTGATGTATAAAATTGATAAATTTGTGTCTTTTTATTCATTTTATAATAATATAATTAAATATTTATTAGCTAAAGTTGATTCTTTGAAATTGGATTCTAGTATCTTTAATAAAGGAGAGGATTATCTCAATAAAATCTTTGGTAATAGAAAAATAAATAAAGGCATACTTGGAATTGAAGCAATAAAGAAAATCATAATCTTTTTAGAAATTACTTTTCATCTAGTTCAAATAGTAAAATCAGGTCTACTATTACATGTTTTCATTATGTTATTTCTAGAAACTATGTGAATGAATTCTATTTTAAAGTTCCTCAATTTTTTGGTATTAAGCATACCTATATTTTTTAATATTTATCTAACTATATGATAGAATTTATGTTCACTGTAAATATTTGAAAATATTTTATTATAATTGGATTATTTTTAATATATTTCATGTCTCGTCTAAATTAATTTTTATATATTTTTTAAGGAATATTATTTAATGGAATTTTATATTATTTCTTTAGTACTCCTCAAAATTACTATTTTTATTTCATGTGTTTGGAATGAATTGGTTTTTGTTAAAGCATGTATGTTTAAGAATGATTGTTAGTATCTTAAGGGGGGATGGTGAATGATAGTTTTGTTATAAGCATGTATTTACTTTATTAGTAAAGGGGGGTATTTTTTTTATGACCCTAGTGCTTATGTGGTTTATTTTGTTAAGTGAGGTTGTGATATTTATATTATCTTAGGGGATATTGTGTTACTTATATTCTATTTATGTATGATTGAAAGGGTGAATATATTTATTATATATTTTATACTATAATTTATTTCTAATTAACCCACTCTTCATTGAGTTAACCTTTTTTATCCTTAAAAAAGGATGAGATTGTGTTTGGTGTGGTTGAGTTTTATAATTATTAAAAAGGTGTAGAATGTTAAGTGGGTCCTTATTGCTTTATTTATGTTTTGATCATTACACTCTCTCTATTTTATTTAATTATTATTTTATTCTCATTATTATTATCCATTTTTTATTATTAATTAATATTATTATTTCTTATTTCTCACATTTATATTGCAAAAATGTTTCTTATAATATATTATTTTAAATGGAGAAAGAATCTAGAAACTAGAAATGGTTTTATTTTAGAATTATAAATATTATGTTAATTTGTGACCCTTAAACATTGAAGTTATGACTCTTACATGTTGAGGTTATGAATCTTATGCATTAAATTTGTAACCCTTACATATTGAGGCTATTACCATTACATATTTGAAGTTTCAAATTTTGACATAGCGTGTGACTCTTACAAATTCAAGTTAATACTTTTATTCAAACAAGAATAAGTATTAGTTTACTTTTATGAATAGATTTTTGATAAATTAAAGACTCTTATATTTGGAGAGTTTGAAAAATTAAGTAATTGAAAACACAATAAATACCCTTATTCTATGAAGTATACTTTTATATATTGATTCATTTACTATTATTAAATTTGAAACTATGAACAAGACTTTTTCCATGCTAACTTCATGGATTTCATGACTTATAAAAACATATTACAACTCGAGTAGAATAGAGTTCATGATACATTTTGAAAGGTATTGGAAGATATTAATTTGAAACACTATAATTTTCATGATATCAGGTGAATATGACTTGTGATATGTGGAACAATTCATTTCACTAGAGATAATATACATTATGCTTGATATAGTTTTATGATTTATCAGCTTATTGAAAAATATAGCATGCAGAACTCGACTCATGGCTTGTAGAACACATCTTATGGATTATCTAAAAAAACCACATGCAGATTGTGTTTTAAAAAGTGTGGTTTCTTATTTGATAATTTATAAGATACAACATGTAGGAACTCCACTATGGGATGTATATATATATTTCAAAAGTTATTATTTGAATAGATTATAAGATACAATACATGCAATACACTATATGTATAAATAATTTTTCTATGACATGAATATCACTACATGCATGTAAAACCCAAAATATAGTACCCCAGATCCAGTGTAAAAAATACACAGATCACAATACATAGGATCAAACACTTTAGTAGTCCTAGGAAACTAGAATCATATTTGAACATTATATTACATTGAAAACTTAATATACAAAAACTAAATACATTAAGGTTTATTATTTCTCATTGAAAATACATATTCTACACATAGTAATATTCATGGTTTCTTAGGGAAATTGGAAGAAATACAAAGGGGTGGTATTGGATGATTAATAGGGGTAGTTTATGGTGGAATCTATCATAAATAAGTATGGAATCAATAATATGAAAAGAATAAATAAATTATATAATAATAAATAAATGCATGGATAAGAATATCTGATCTCATAGTGATGGAATTCATAATTTTGGGAATTATAAACACACTATCAAGGCCTCATTCTAAGAAATCATACATAATTGGGTAAATATTATACCAAAAACCCAAGATAGTTTGTCTCATGAGACCTATCGATGCATTGAGGAATTATATAATTTTGGGCCCCACCTATCACATAACAAGTCCGATGTATCCATCATAAAAAGAGAATGGATAAATAATACATATTGTAATTTTCCTTAAGGAAAATCATACATATTCATGGTTAAGTAATTAATAGTTTTCTATATTGAGATAATGGATATATGGAATATTAATATTTCCCTATTCAATGGAATAATATGGTTATCTAGGTGAGTATTCCACAATTAACTTTTAAGAAATAGTATATTAACAATGTAATGGAAAGTAATTTTATCAAAGTAATGATAAAAAGGTAGTAAATAAGAGTAATTACATGGTGAATGGATATCAATAGGAAATAATCCTTCATTATGGTTCATAAAGATAATGTAAAATCATCTAAAGCATATCACTGGGAGTGTCAAACCAAGTGTGTAGTTAGGCTCATTAGTTGTGCTCTGAGTGAATATTGAGTTCATATACAACAAACCTTTTCAGGATTAAAATCCATTATTAAATTTGAGATGGATCATATATCCCCTTATTTGTATCCAGATAGAAATTTCATTTCTAGAAAACCACATAATTTTTACTTTACCAAAAATTTTATGGTTATGGGAATGTTTGAGCATTATAATGGCTTATAAAGGTATTATTATGAGAGGGAATGGTGATATCTCATTAATAATATAATAATTAAATTAAAAAAATGAATCATAATGACGTTTATTATTGAAAATAAAAGGAATCGGAATGATTGAAAAAATAAAGGTAGAGAAAAGGCTAGGAACCATTGCCTTGAAAAGTATCTTCTTAAAGATTGATGGGAATTATTTAAAACCTTAGAAACTACTTATGGAGAACCTTGAGAGGTAAAATTAAAGATAATTTATTCTCAATGTCTTTTTAGTGGATAGTAATGGGAGAATTGGTGGGTATTTATTGCAAATGAGGGGGATTTGTTTATTAATTTCAAAGCGTGGGACTGGGACTCTTGGTTATAAAAAATAGAAAACCATTTTCTTTACCATGGTTTTATCCCATTCTATTTGACATTTAGGGACTATTATTGGGATTTTAATTGTTTAATAACTAAAAATCCTATAAAATATATTTTTTATGAGGTGAATAAGATCCTTATTCATAAATAATTGCTTTTAAAATCATAAAATGTGATTTAGGTTTCAATATATTCTTTATAGGTTTGGAAAATTAATTTTATTACTTTAAAATACTTTATTTTAATAATTAAACCAATTTTTTTTTATAAAACATTTTTATTACCTAACACATCATTTTTAAGACATTATGGTGTCTTAATACTTACCGTATTTTACTTTTTACCCTAAAAATCAACCATCTCGGAAAATTATGAAAAATTCACCATTAGATAATTTCAGTGTGTTGATTCCAAAATATGTGTTTAATCACTATTTATTGATTAATATAACTTTTTAATAATTATTAATTAAATGATTTGATTAATTTTATTAAAAATGTGAATAAATAAGAGTTATGTTACTATAGTCAAATCTTGTTTCTTAAATTCTACCCCTTAATAATTTTATCCTTAAAGTTTAAGGTGTGCATCAATATAGGAATAAGTGAGGGTTATTCTTTATAATTACTTCCTTTATCTCCAATGTTTCTTCTTCCAACTTGTTATTCCTCCAAAAAACTTTTACTAGTTGGGTTGTATGATTCTGTAACACTTTCTCTCAAGTGTCAAGAATATAGATAAATTCTTCATTATATGTAATGTCATGATCTAAATTTATTTACTTTATGGATAGTAAATATATAGGGTATGTAATGTACTTCCTTAACATCAAGACATGAAATAATCTATAAAATTTATAGAGTTTGGGTGTCAAATCCAAAAGATAATCCACAAATAAAATCCTCTCTAAACTTTTAAAAGGTCTAATATACGTCAAACTTGGATTCCCTTTCTTAAAAAAACCTTATAACTCTCTACCATAGTGATAATTTCAAGAATACACAACCCCATACTTGGAATTCCAAGTCCTTCCAATGATTATCAGCATAGTTTTTTATATACTCTAGGATATCTTGATGTGATTATGGATAGATTTCACCTTCTCAGTTGTCTCCTAAATGAGTTTTGAATAAACTGGCCTCTATTCCCCAACTTCATCATAATAAGTTGGAGTATGACATATTTTTTCATACAAGGCCTCATACTGCGTCATTTTTATACTTTAATGGAATTTATTTTTGTATAAAAATTAAACTACAGTTAGGTACCAGTATCATGTTCCTTGTAAGTCAAAAGAGTGTGACCTCAACATGTCCTCTAAGGATTTGATGGTCCTTTCATATTTCCCACCAGTTTGAGGATGTTAGGTGATGCTCAAATTTATCTCGGGGTTCAAATCCTTTTTAAGATTCCTATAAAATTTTTATGTGAATCAAGGTTCGTGATAAAATATAATTTATAAAGGTGTTCCATGAATTCTTGAAACTTCATTGATATAAATTCATGAAAATCATTCAAGGGGTAGATCCTCTCTTATTTCTAGGAAATTTACAAACTTAGTAATTCAATACACAATGGTTCATATATAATCATTCTTCTTAGATGTATTAGGAATTATGGTAACAAATTCCATTATGATGTTGTCTCACTTACACATTAGTATAGTTAGAGGTTTTATGATACCCTTTGGAAGTTGTCTCTAAACCTTTACTTGTTGGCATACCAAGAATCTTGACATATATTATACAATTTATTATTTCATTTTTTCCCACCAAAAGTTCTATTTTATATCTCTATACATATTGACACTACTGGGGTGTATATATAAGTTTGAGTTATGAGATTCATCCAATAATTCCCTTATCATCTCGAGTACTGATGGTATACATTGTCTCTTTACAAACTTCAATAAACCTTATTAATAGATGAAGTCTATCAATATCCCATTCTATATGGATTTAATCTTCTTTTGTAAACCCGTATAATCTCGTTGATACCTCTTTATCTTCTCTAGTAAACATGGTTGGGAAATTACTTGAAAGAGGAATGATGTTTCCCCTTCATTAATAACTTCCATGTATAACTTTATTAAATCCATGAATATTATATCTTGGTCCATCCCCATTATAGATATGACTCCATAGTCCTTCCTACTCAATTCATCTATCACCTTTTTGTCTTCCTAGGGTGGCAGTGTATTGTACATTCATAGTCCTTTAGTAGTTCCAATCATCTCCTCTATCTCGTGTTGAGATCATTCTTCATGAATATATACTTCAAATTTTTGTGATCTATATATATATATATATATATATATATATATATATATATATCACATATCTCCCTATAAATATAGTGCCTCCATATTTTCAATAAAATAATTATATTTTTTAAATCAATATCATGAATATGATAGTTTTTCTCATGGGTCTTCAATTGCCTTGATGCATAAAAAACTACCATATCATTCTGCATATGGTCACACCCTAATCCTTTCTTAGATGCATCACTATATATAAAAAATCCTTTCTTTTTGTATGGTAAGGTCAATACTGATGCATTGATCAATATTTTATTTATTCCTCAAATATTTCTTCACACTCCTTATACTATATGAATTTTACCCCTTTACATGTCAACTTGTTTAATGGGTTAGTTAATTAAGAAAAAAAATTAACAAATCTTTTATGGTAAACAGATAATCCAAGGAAACTATGTATCTCAATTATATTCATTAGTTTGGGCCATTTTTTAACAACCTTTTTCTTTTTGGGTTCAACTGATATTTATCCTTAGAGAAAATATGGCCAAGAAAAGAGATATTTTGAACCCAAAATTCACACTTATTGAATTTCCCATATTTCTTCTTCTCCCTTAGATTCTTAAGGAAACCCCATAAATGGTCTTCATGATCATCATAAAACTTAGAGTATATTATGATATCATCAATAAAAACTATAAGAAATTAATCAAGATAATCTATGAATACTCTATTCATTAAAACCATAAACATATATAGTCTATTTTTTAGCCTAAATGTAATTACTGTGAACTCATAATACCCATACCTTGTATGATAAGTCATATTTGGTATATCATCCTTCTTTAATTTTAATTGAAGATAACCAAAGAATATATCAAACTTTGAGAAGTATTGAGCCCCTTGATTTTGATCAAATTGATCATCAATGTGAGATTAAGGATACTTGTTCTTAATAGTAATGTCATTGATTTCTCTATCATTGATGCATAAACTCATAAACTCATCCTTTTTTTCCAAATAAGATAGGTTCTCCTAGGGGTAAAATACTATGGAATATGAATCCCTTATCATATAACTCTTGTATTTTTTTCTTTAATTCTACCAATTCTACCAGATCTGTGGCATATAGAGGATTAGATATGGGTTTTTCATTATGGATAGGGTCAATAGAGAACTCAACTGCATTTTAGGTAGATATATAGGTATTTCCTTGAGAAATACATTAATATAATCTCTCAATATATATAACCTTTATTTTAAGAATACCCTTCTTATTTTTTTATTCATCCACTCAAAGAATTTCATTAATATGGGCCACTAGAGGTGGTTTTGAAAAAGACTCGGTTAATAAAGTATCACCTCTAAAAATAAGATATTTTATTCCAACCTCAAATATTGTAATCTCCTTCTCATGATAATAAATTAATGAATTATACTTTAAGAGGAAATACATAACAAGGATTATATCAAAGTCAACCATTGGTATAAAAATAAGGTTTGAAAATAAATAACCTCTATGCATTTTAATAGATTCAGACCAATATACTTTCTTTGATATAAGGTTTTTACATAGAGTTATAACTAGAAACTCCTTCCTTGGTGCATTAGTGGATGATTCTATGTTCTTATCATACTTTAAGTATATGAATAAATGCATAAATCCAAAATCAGATAAGGAATCAACTAACTTTGATTTTATGATCAAATTACCTTTTATAACATCATTTAAGACCTCAATTTTTTTTGTTATAATTTTATAATCCTGACCTTGAACCCTTGGACCCTTCTGGGTTATATTCCCTTGACATGATGGGTTTTTATTTGAATATTTTATCATCTAATTGAAATTAAATCATTAAAAATTCTTGGATTCTTTATTTCCCTTGAACTTGTGAGCTTGATGAACCTTATCTCCACACTTATAATAGACTCTCATTAACTTTAAGAAATATCAAGGGTATTTATTCTTAATGTTATTGAATGTAAAAAAATTTATCCTTCCCTTCTTATCCTTTTCCAAATTCTTTTCAACATAGCACTCAGTCTCTATATTCTTCTCTTGTTTCCCTTTGAAATTAAAAGACTTATAGAACTCCTTAGTATTGATGGAACTATTCATTATCTCCTCGTATAAGTAAAATGTTTAAGAGACTAATTACCTTTTAAGGCTTGTCTTCATCCTATCAAAGAAGTAATCAGTATTTCTTTCAGGATTATATATAAAGTTTATAGCATGTCTTTATAACCATGTAAAGTTATCCTCTTACTTAGCAGTAACTTCCTCTTCATTTTATCTTAAATTCAGGAATTTCCTTTCCATGTCAATTTTTTCTCATGAGGAAATTATTTTTCAAAGAATATCACCTTAAAAAATTATACCATATTCTCTATCTCCTATTCTTTATTAGTGTTTTGAATCAAAGACTATCCTTGATCAACATCTCCCTTTACATGATATACAACCATGATAACCTTATCCTTTTACTATATCCAAAAGTGAGGAATAGCTTCTATAGGGATTTGATCCATTTTTTAAATGCTAATGGATTCGTGGTTCTATTGAATGATGGAGGTTACTGCTTTATGAAGCGGTCTAACATTGTTACACCATGATATGGAGTAATAGGTTACTCAATTTGGGAAAGGTTATTGGTTATAACCCAAGTAAACTACCCTAATATATATATATATAATCTACTCTACTCTATCACCAGCCTCATTAACTTGCTCTGGAGGGTAATCACTATATTGATTATAGATGTTGACAAGATTTTTGTTTCCTCCATTAAGAATAATTTCTAAGCAATGGTATATAATTGATTAGTTCATGAATAAAAATATCAATTATAAATCATAGTATATAATTAATATGAATTTATTACATATTCATGACATTTAATCTATAAATACTTCTAGAATATCCTAAGGGATTAATATAATTTTTGTATTATATAACTATGTTTTTCTAAATCTAGTTCTCATAGTTTCTACTAAACTTGATCTAATAACAATTGTAACACCCTAACTTCAGTACCTCAAAGATAGTGGTTATTGTAACATTATGCCACCCCAAATCACTGACCAATTCTCATAACAATGAAACATTGAATCACCTCAGTAGTCTCTCCCTATATACCGGAGGATACCGACTAGTATACATGATTTATGAGGATACTATAGGAATACTATACCCTCTGGTTAGAGTAGAGAAAACAACATAAATAATATAATCATGTAACCAAGACAAATAATCATCATAACTAAGATAAGTAAAGTGCCAATAAAATAAAATAACATCACAATGCTATAAAAAATTGAGTATTTCGTACATTCTATAATGGACCCCCCAAGGGTTAGTCATAAAAAAATACATAAAAATAAATGGAAAAATAAGAACCCATCCCAAACTAGTCTGAATTTCTACCTGATCCCCATGTCATACTCCACTCTAGAATTCTAATAGAAACATCAAGAAAGGGGATCTTTCCCTAAACCAATAACCTATAACCAATAAGTGATTCCTTCTTAGGTACCCAAGTTCCATATAGGTTTGAGCAAGATCTGAGTATAACTTTTTAGGTCACCACCAATTATGTCTCTTAAATAACTAGTCCATGTATCAAGAGCATTCATTAGTGATCAGGATAAACTATTATAAAAGAAAACATTTAAACATTTTAATTTAAATTCATAAAACAAACTTAAAAATCAGGATCTATTGTAAGATCTTTACCTTTTATGGAGATTTCTCAAGATGGTTTTTCTGGTTCTATACTGCCTTGTTTTGAGTATATCTTTTATAGATTTTATCTTGGGGGTATTTGGTTGAAAATTGGAAAAAATTAGGAGGATAGGCAGTGCCTGATTAGCACAAGGTTTTCCCGAATTTTGCACCCAGCCTAGAAAACTGTGTGAACCCAAACAAAGGATATTTGCATGGCTGTAATGTGGTTTATCAAACCATACACCCTCTTAGGAGTAACTGTGCACCCCCCCCCCCCCCCACCACCACCACCCTAGAAGAGACACACGGTTTAGGTGAAAGGTTGTTCAAACTATGCGCCCCTAGCCAGGAAATCGTGCACATGGTTTTAATTAATCCAAAATTTAGTTTTAAAAATTCCCAAACACCCATTTTATATCCCTAAACACCCTATCTTGACCCTAATCAATTCCTCTCATTTTTGGAGACTCCCAAATGAATTTCTAGGGAATCTGGCCTCCATTCTTGATAATATGAAGCCCGAATTGTAGATCCGCACCTATCCTGATAAGAGAATCTCATCCCAATAGATTTCCCATCCTTATCCCCTCTTTATCTCATCCTTTAAAGGGAAGTTTTTCTCTATTTGTGATGGATGTAGATCTGGGTTTAATAGATCTAATCCTTTTGATCTTGGATCTAGGTTCTAGATCTATATCTTGTTCTTCTCCATGATTTGGGTTTTTCCACTTCAATTAAGGATTTCCATTGGTGAGTATTTATTGTCAATTTTGAGGTAGGTGGTCTAAATTGAATTAACATAGTCTTTAATTCCAATTACATGTATGCATTGTTAAATTTCAATTGGCATGTTTTGAAATTGAGTCTTTAATTGAATAAATTAATGGATTGATTAATTTATGGAAACATGGAATTTGATTAATTAATTATTGAATTAATTAATGAGATATTGGGATTGTGGAATTGGATTAATTAATTATTGAAATAATTAATGAGATATTGGGATTGTGGAATTGGGTTAATTAATTATTGAATTAATTAATGAGATATTTGGTTTGTAGAATTTGATTAATTAATTATTGAATTAATTAATTATATATTGGGATTTTTTAATTGGATTAATTAATTGGTGAATTAGTTACTGGATTAAAGGATTATATGGTATAATGTTGAATCACTCGTTTATTTATATGTTATCAAGTTATTGATTCATGAATTGTTTTGATAGTTGAAATGGCACATTGTGATGTGAAATGTGATAAGATGATTATTTTGATTAACCATGATATATGTGATATACGTTTGTGGTACATGGATTTTGCTTCAAAATGCCTTAGTGATAAATTGATAAATATGTGTGGGACATGGTATGCTACATAAAACTCCCATAGTGATAAATGGGTGTGAAATATAGACTACTAATTCAAAATCCCACTTGTGTTATTTTTTTATAAATGAGTTATGGGTCACGAACTGCTGCTTCAAATACCTATAGGGTCCTAGGCATAGCGATCTACACCAAAAATGTTGAAATTGGTCAATGGTTCAATTGACAATTATAATGAATTAAAATAAATGGATAATAAAATTACATGTGTTATAATGAATTGTGAATTTAATATGTGACATGTGATATCCCTTGGGGATAGATCAAATTTCAACACAGGATAAAGAAAGTATTGAGAGTTTGGGTGTCCTTGGGAACACGAAGGTTATGTGGTTAAATAAAGAGTAATTGAATAAATGTAAATTTTTTACTTTATTGCTTGTATTTTATTTTTTATAAAACTGCATACACTATTATTGACTGGATATTATTTTAGATGTCATTGATGATGGACTACTAAGTTGTACTCACACCCTACTCAGGCTATCTGATTGGTACCCGAATAGACTTCATGTTTATAAGACAGGATAATAGAAATGGCCCTATGTTAGATGGCTGAGTCGGGATGGATCTTGGATGAGGGAACCAAACTTGGTGTTGGGACCCACTTGAGGGAGTTGTCAGTGTCTTCATTTTGGGTTTTCATTTTGACACTTGACATGTATTTGGCATGACATATCTACTATTTAGTTTTGGATTTTTTTATTTATTATTTTAGTGATCATGTGATATTGGTTTGGTTTGGTTATTGGTAATATCATTTGGTTATTGTTATTTATTTTTTATATTTTTCTTCTTTGATAAATAGGTTATAGTCTCCCCATGTTGATATATCAGACCCTCACTACTAGTCGACATCCTCTGGTGTAGGAAGAGGTGTACTTGAGTTCATGTGACCCACCGGCTCGGGCACCAGTGTGTGGCACCCTAGTCGAGATGTTACATCTATGATGACACCCAAAAATGGTATATACCTACTTTGACTATTGTTGGGGTCTCTCTAAGCATGTCATGGTGACCATGCCAACACATCTCCCATCGGGGTTAATATACCCATCCTTGGTCCAACAACTAGCACCCAAGGGTAATATACCCTTCCCCGGGGCCCAACCAAGTCCACTTGGGGGGGGCATGTTCACCCCGTATTTTATGAGAATAACTATGTCCACTAAGTGGGTGTGTTCACCTTAGGCTTAACAAGCACAGCCCAAAATCCACCTAGGGGTCATGTTCACCCTGGGTCTGTTAATCACTACCCAACTAGTTCTATTTACTTTAAAAGTAAATCATCACTACCACAAAATAGGGTTTTTCTAGCGCCACCCTTTATCAGCACTAAAAAATCACTGTTAAAATTCTTCCTTTATCAGTGCTTTTTTTAGCGCCGATAAATCCCCCCCCCCATCAGCGCTTTTTTTAGTACTGTTAAAGGGGACCCCTTTATCAGTGCTTTTTTTATTAGCACTGATAGGGGGGATTTATTAGCACTTTTTCCTAGCGCTGATAAATTTTATATTTCAAAAAAATCATGAAAAATAATATATTGTTATATAAGTATATTTATATTGATATAAATATAATATATATTTTTTAAATATGTTTTAGATTAGTATAAATAGACTATTACATTTAATATATAAGAAATTTAGTGAAAATGGATTTAAAATATTTTAAAAAATGTTATTAATTCATAATTTGCTAATTATTATCAATTAATAATCATTTAATAACAATTTGAAGACACAAAAAATCAAAAAAAATTAATAAAAGATCTAAAATAAGTTGAAAATGTAACTCAAACTTCAAATAGTCATAACTTTTGATAAGGGTGTCATTTTGACCTCTACAGCATATCAAATCAAATCTTGCAACAAGATATACATGTTAGTGACTGAAGGGAACCTTTTGTCACATTTTTTTAAGGCATAGATGGCCTCAAAAACTGAGTTTTTAGTCAGGATACCCTGATTTTTTAACATTCAAATTGGTATAACTTCTAATCTAGATGTCCACTAGGTATGTACCACATATTATATCAAATATTGTTTCATTTTATTTTATTTTACTATTTGTGGAGTTGAAATGGACTTCTGGATTAGAAGTTATGGTCATTTTAACATTCTGTGGATTTTCAAATACACATATATATGTATTTATTCATAAATATGTGTGTGTGTGTGTGTGTGTCTATGTGTGTGTGTTGTATATATTTATGTATGTATTTATTTATTTATTTATAAACACACATAAAAATACATATTTTATAAATTTATTTAAAACTAATCTTATAAATATATATTAATATACAAATAAATATACGGATGAAAATTTATAACTAAAAATATATATATAAATTAATATAAATATAAATTAATATATGAATAAATATATATATACTAATATATGAATAAATATATATGTGTTAATATAACTAAATATATTTATATTAATATGAATCTATATTAATATATGAATAAATATAACTATATATAAAAATAAATATTAATATATATTAATATACAAATATATATATATATATATATATTAATATATGAATAAATATATATGTATTAATATAACTAAAAATATTTATATTAATATGAATCTATATTAATATACGAATAAATATAACTATATATAGATATAGATATATCATTAAATAGAGAAAAAACTAAATAGATTAGTGGTAAAGGTGCAGGCGTGCAAGGGGGGAGGTCTCGGGTTCGAGTTTGGGTGGAAGTAGGGAGGGGCGCGTGGGCAAGTACGGGATGCGCGGGCAAGTGCAGTGCACGGGGGAGTGGTTGTAGCATCACGTTATGTTTCCCGATACTTTTGATGTTTCTAAGCACCTATGTTTTGGAGTAGTGACTTGGGGGTGCATTTGGGTGAACTTTTAAGTAAAACAAAAGGGCAATGGCTTGTGCACGGTTTGCACAAGGTTTGACAAATCGTGCAACCAAACCATGCCAACCAAGCAGCACTGGACAGAGAGGTACGCACGATGTGTACACGGTTTGACAAAATGTGTGCCTCTGCCCAGGTAAACCATGCGCACGGTTTTTAATTCCGAATTTATCTTTTAAAACCACCCGAACCACCGAGACTTCCATATTTTCGACCTTGGCTCAGGCTTGACTAATTTTAGGTCTTTCCAAAGCCTCCTAGAGAGATTCCAAGGCGATCTGAACATCTTTCTTCGAGATTGAAGTCTTGGATTGAAGATCCTCTCTCCTCCCGGTAAGTGGATTTCATTTCGTTGTGTGTATCATTTATTCCTCTATCTTTTCCTGGTCTTTTCATGGAATATTTCCTTTTCTTCCATGGATCTAAACCTAAGAGTTGAGGTATAGATCTAAGATTCTGAATCTAGATCTAGTTTTTCAAGATCTTGATTCCTTTGATCTTAATTTTGGTTTTAAGGATTTAGATCTAGTTTTTGATCGACGTCGTTGTGCTGCTCAGTTTTTGGGGTTTCTCATTGGGATAAATACCATCAATAAATTGAGGTAGGTGGTCCTATCCCGACTTGCCAAATTGTTTATCATTCTATTTGCTTGATTTATTTCAATTGTTGATTTAAATTTAATTGCTCAAATTTGCTTTCAATTAATTGATAAAAACTCGATTCCATTGAATTGAGATATTTGAAATGGTTTTTTCATAGAAATTTGGGAAACCCCAATTCCATTGAATTGGGTGTGTTTATGGAAATTGGTCAATTTAAATTGTTTAATTTAAATTGTGGATTTGATGGAAATGATTTCAATTAAATTGTTGGATTTAATTGTAAAATGAATTGTGTAATGATGGAATTTTTTTAAAATGGATTTTAAACTTATGAAAATGGATTAAAAATGATTTGATAGAAACCCATTGGTTTTATCTGGTGGAAAGGCATGTTTTGAATAAATCCTATTTTGGTTTTAAATGGAATGAAATTGGAACTTTTGAAATGGAAGAATAGGATTGATCGTATTTTAAGAATTCTTAAAATAGTTCGCCCATCATGTAAGAGTGCATGCATGCCTTAGGTAGTTAGTGAGTTATTTGGATACACTCTACGCTACGACAACATTCTAAAACATAATTGTAGCGGGTCACATCCCCGATGGGTTGGTGATGAGTTTCCTTTGTCCAGTGTCATAGGGACATGTGTATACACATTTTTCTAAGTTCACATAGAGAGTCTAGAATCCTATAACTGGTTAATACTATCGTACCTTTTGGTATATGACCATGTTGCTCGCTTGTTTATTTATATGTGAGATATAAATGTATGCCAAGGATTTTTAACTGCCTTACATGCCTGCTGAATTTATATAAACTATTTTATATAAATGGTTTTCTTAAGCCATTGTTTTAGAAATATTCCATTATTGTAAAGCCTTTGCTTAAATTGATTTTTCCATCATTTGAAAATGTATAGCATGTTTTGTTAAAATATGCTTTTGAATTGCCAAACCTGTTTATTTAAAAATTTAAATATTTTCTTTGAATAATCTATATTTGGCATCAGTTATGGAATCTTTGGTGGTATCCTACTGAGCTTAGGCTCACACCCTACTTTTGCCTTCAGGTGTTTTTATATTTTCTTCTTCTAGGATTGAGAAAATGGAAGGTACCTCTTGGAGGTGGATCCAGTTGTTTATCTCTAGTCTTGGTGAGTTGTGTCCTTAGGGACTTTGGGACTGTTTTTCCCTTTTTAGTACTTGGGTTGTAGTACTTCGGTTTTTTTTATGCCTCTTTGTATTCCGGTACATTACTCCCAGTGGAGTTTCCTTTTATTATGCATATTGTCTTGTTTCTTTTTCTTCTGCATTCTTGTGGAAAAATCATTCCCACTTGCATGTTGTGTGATTCCAGGTGCTAGTCGCCGACCCGTGGGGATCGGGAACGCCCTTCAGGCTATGTTAGGGCTGGCTCGGTTATCGGGTTACCAGGGTACCTAGGCTGGTTCGTGAGAAAGTGGTATCAGAGGGAGGTTGAGCATCTTGCCGTAATGGCAATATGTATTTGAGTATTCCTGTTGGTACTCGGGAGGTAGTTGTGATTGAGTGATTTCCCTTCTCTCACCACAATGAAACTTAAGTCACCAGGGTTGGATAGGGAAATATGACTTGTGGATTAGTTCTAGTATTTTCCCCTGTTTTGATTTGGATATAGTGGAATCCAAATCTTTTTATCCCTTATTTTAAGAATAGTTTTCCTTGTTACTCAGTTTGGGTGTTAATCTGTGCCTTTTTATGCTGTGTATCGTCATACCTCTGAGAAGACGTGGAAATCAGGTCCAAAAAGAGGCTGCTACTGAATCTTAGCAAGCGAGTCCTATTGTGGATCCGAGTCTGGTGGAGGTGATTTTTCACACTTTCCTAGCTCTGGGACAGGCACCACCTCTAGTTCCTATTCAGGCTCCAGCTACAGATCCTCATAGTGATATTCTTCGAAGTCGTTCTCAAGAATTCCTATGCCAGAAGCCACCAGTTTTCAAAGGTTCCACTGACCCTCAACATTCTGAGGAATGGTTGAGTAAGATTGAATGTCTATTTGGGTTCTTGGAGACACCTAAGGTGATCAAGGTGAAGTGTGCCACCTTCATAGTGGAGGGACCAAGTAGGAGATGGTGGGACATAATGGTAACGGCTAGGAAACATAAGGGTTTGGAGTGGAAAGACTTTAGGGTTCTTTTCACTAACCAGTTCTATCCAGAATCAATGGTGTTGTCCAAGGCTGTGGAGTTTTTCAAGTGTGAGAAAGCCAACAAAACAGTGACTGAGTACTCAAATCGCTTTTCTGAGCTGGTACAGTTTGCTCCTAAGATTGTATCTAATGAGAGGATGAAGGCTCGAGGATTCGAGTTGGGACTTTGATCAGATATTCATTCTCAGGTTTCCCTACTGAAGCTACCCACTTATGATGATGTGTTGGATAGGGCCATGATGGTTGAGATGGACTTGGTAGGGAAGTCAGGGTTGAAGGAGGTTCTTTTCCCTCCTAGTGGCAGTGTTGGTTCCTTTAAAGGAAAACGGAAGTGTGATGTTTCTCATGGCAGTTCTCGACAACAGAGTCATTCCAGACCTCCGGTAGCAATGGGAGGGGCTTCTTTGACTTGCTATCAGTGTGGAAAGCCAGGACATTCTAAGAGGGTTTGCACTGAGGCACCCAAGAACTATATCTCATGCGGACATTTAGGGCACTTACAGAGATTCTTCCGTCACTTATATACTCCATGTAGTGGAACAGGATCATCATCACCTCCAGAAACTGTGGGGAAATCAAATGTTTCACGTGCAAAAGGGTTACAGCCACAGGCATCTGGAACGAAGCTTCTTCACGTAGTGGAAGAGTTGCTAGAGGTAGCTGATGCAGGTCCTGCAACTATGAGAGGTACCATTACTATAGATTCATCTTTAGTGACAACTCTTTTTGATACTAGCGCATCTCACTCTTTTATTTCAACCTATCTTGTTAATATGCTTAATCTACCTATGGAACTTTTATCTTGTGCGATGGATATTACTACACCGCTTGGTACAATGAGAGAGAAGGGTCTCCATAGTCCTACTTGTGTCTTCTCTCTATTAGATGTTGATCATTCATGGAGTTTCTTGGTTCTTGACATGAAATATTTTGATGTCATTTTTGGGATGGATTGGCTCATTGCAAATAAATCCCGGATCGATTGTTATCTTCGACGGGTCTACCTTACTACACCCAGTGGTGTGCCCCTTCTTTTTCAAGGAGAATGGGACCCAAGGTCAAGCAGAGCTATAACCTCTTATCCAGAGTTAGGGAAAGTTCTATCAGTGTTTTCTTTTGATCTAGAGAGAGATTCATTGTGTGGTGATCTCCCTCCAGTTGTCGCTAAGTTTCCCGATGTGTTTCCTTCTGACTTCTCTGGTTTTCCACCAGTAAGAGAGGTTGATTTTTCTATTGACTTGTTACCTGGTACTCAACCAGTTTTTATTCCCTCTTACCGAATGGCTCCAGCAGAACTAAAATAACTGAAGTCTCAGTTAGGTGATCTTCTTGAGAAAGGTTTTATATGCCCGAGTGTGTCACCTTGGGCAGCACCTGTTCTATTTGCCAAGAAGTCTAATGGTTCTCTTCGCTTATGTGTTGATTATAGAAATCTCAATCAAGTTACGATAAAGAACAAATATTCATTACCACGAATTGAAGATTTATTTGATCAATTAAAAGGGGGAAAGTGGTTTTCAAAAATTGATCTTCGATCTGGTTACCATTAGTTGAGGATAAAGGAATCTGACATTCCTAAGACCACTTTTTGGGGTAGGTATGGACATTATGAGTACCTTGTTATGCTCTTCAGCCTAAAAAATGCTCTAGCAGTTTTCATGGCGTTGATGAACACGGTTTTCCATGAGTATCTATATAATTTCGTGATAGTCTTTATGGATGACATTCTTGTCTACTCCAAGTCTGAGGAGGATCATGTGCATCATATGAGAACATTTCTGAGTATTCTAAGGAATCACCGAATTTATTCCAAGATTTAGAAGTGTGATTTCTGGATTTGGGAAGTGAAATTTTTGGGACATGTCGTGTCAGAACAAGGAATATCAGTTTATACTGAGAAGGTGAAGGCTGTTATGACTTGGGAACAACCAAGAAATGTTTTTGAGATTCGAAGTTTCTTGGGCTTAGCAGGATACTATCGCTGGTTTGTTAAAGACTTCTCAAAGTTAGCTTCTCTAATGACTGCTCTGACTCAAAAGGGAGTGAATTTTTCCTATAATGATAAATGTCAGAGTTCTTTTGTTGAGCTAAAGCGTTTTTTGACTACTATGTCGGTGTTAACTCTTCCTGAAGCTGGGATAGGTTACGTGGTCTTTTGTGATGCATTGGGTTCAGGTTTTTGATGTGTCCTTATGCAAGGTAATCATGTTGTTTCCTATGGGTCTCATCAGCTTAAGCCTCATGAGAAGAACTATCCTACTCATGACCTTGAACTTGCAGTTGTAATGCACGCACTTAAGTGTTGGAGACATTACCTTTATGGAGAAAGGTTTACTGTGTATTTAGACTACAAGATCTTGAGTTATATCTTCTCTCAAAAAGATTTGAATCTCCGCCAAAGGCGTTGGGTGGAGTACCTGCAATCTTTCGACTTTGACATTGTCTATACCCTGGGAAAAGGGAATGTAGTTGCAGATGAGTTAATCGGGAAACTTCCATCATAGGCTGTGAAAGAATCTTCAGAATAGTGGAGTTTGATGGATCTTTTTTCTTAGTTACATATTGGATTTCAGTGGAAGAGGAATAAAGTTTCTTTAGCCAGTGTCCAGTTGACATCTTCTCTTCTCGAGTTAATTCTTCATGAACAAAAACTGGATGATGAATTCCATAGCATTAGGGAATCTTTTTATGGTGGGGATACCGACACCTAGTGGTCGTTCTCCAAAGAGGGTATTCTGTGTTATCAAAACCGTTACATTGTGCCATTATAAGAAAGGAAGGATGTGATGGGGGATTGTCATAACTCTCGGTGGGTTGTACACCCAGGAACCATGAAGATGTTCTATGACATGCAGTGATAGTTCTAGTGGCTGGTTCTGAGACGATACATTTCTGAGTTTGTATCTCATTGCTATACATGCCAGCAGGTGAAAGTCGAGCACCAAAAACCTTCGGGTTTGCTTCAACATCTTCCAGTCGCTATGTGAAAGTTGGATAAAATCTCTATGGACTTTGTGGTTTGGTTACCTCAAACCCAGAGAAAGAAGAATGCGATATGGGTTGTGATCGACAGACTGACCAATTCGGCTCACTTTATACCTATTCGAGATAAAACCAAAGTTGAGGAGTTGGGAAATATCTATGTGAAAGAAGTTGTTCGTTTGCACGGAGTTCCATCTGCTATAGTCTCTGATAGGGATCCTCGATTTACTTCTCGTTTTTGGAGAGTCCTTAAGGAGGCACTGGGATCTCAGGTCTGTTTGAGCACGGCCTACCATCTACAGTCAGATGGTCAGATAGAGAGATCTATTTATATCCTTGAGGATATGCTCCGTGCTTGTAATCTCGACTTTGGTGGGTCTTGGGATGATCATCTAGGGCTAGTTGAGTTTTCTTATAACAACAGTTATCAGTCTGCAATCAAAATGGATTCTTTTGAGGCGTTGTATGGTCGTCCTTGTAAATCTCTTTTATGTTGGTCGGAGATTGGTGAGAGCTCTTTGGTAGGACCAAGTTTGGTCCAAGAGATGACAGCTAAGATCCAGTTGATTCATCAGATAATGTTGACAGGACAGAGTCGGTATAATTCTTATGTTGATTGTCGTCGTAAACCTTTAGAGTTATCAGTTGGTGACCAAGTTTTCTTGAAAGTTTCACCCCGATTGGGTCATCAACGGCTTGGGAGGCAAGGGAAGCTTGCTCCTCATTTTGTGGGACATTTTGAGTTTATTAGTCTTGTGGGGAAAGTTGCTTACCTTCTAGATCTACCACCACAACTAACGTCAATACATAACGTGTTCCATGTATCGCATCTGTGAAAGTATCTCTCTGATCCATCTCATGTTGTGAGGTGGAGTGATCTTGATATTGAATCAGATTTATCTGTTACTGAATGACCATTCATGCTTGTTGATTCTGAGACCAAGGTACTTCGTGGGAGAATGATACCTCTAGTCTATGTACTATGGCAACATGGTTCTAATTCTCATGAGACGTGGGAAAGGGAGGCACTAATGAGAGATCATTAGCCTCATCTTTTTGACGTGAAGGTTTATTCATAGGATTTCTAGGGACAAAAAGATCTTATGGTGGGGAGGTTGTAACATCACATTACGTTTCCAGGTACTTTTAATGTTTCTAAGCACCTCTGTTTTAGATTAGTGACTTGGGGGTGCGTTTGGGTGAACTTTTAAGTAAAACAAAAGGGAAATGGCTTGTGCACGGTTTGCGCACGGTTTGACAAACCGTGCGACCAAACTGTGCCAATCAAGCAGCATTGGACAGAGAGGTATGCACGATGTGCACACAGTTTGACAAACTGTGCGACCAAACTATGCAGACCGTGTATCTATGGACAGTGAGGCACGCACGGTGTGTGCACGGTTTGACAAACCGTTTTCCTCTTCCTAGGTAAACCGTGCGCGTGTTTTTTAATTCCGAATTTATATTTTAATACCACCCGAACCCCCCTGGACTTCCATATTTTTTACCTTGGCTAGGGATTGACTCATTTTAGGTCTTTCCAAAGCCTCCTAGAGAGATTCCAAGGTGATCTGAACATATTTCTTTGAGATTAAAGGCTTGGATTGAAGATACGCTCACCTCCCAGTAAGTGAATTTCATTCTGTTGTGTGTCTTGTTTATTCCTCTATCTTTCCTTGATCTTTTCATGGAAGATTTACTTTTCTTCCATGGATCTAAACCTATGAGTTGAGGTATAGATATAGGATTTTGAATCTAGATCTAGTTTTTCAAGATCTTGATTCCTTTTATCTTAATTTTGGTTTTAAGGATTTAGATCCAGTTTTTGATCGACGTTGTTGTTCCGCTCGGTTTTTTAGGTTTCTTGTTGGGATAACTCCTGTCAATAAATCAAGGTAGGTGGTTCTGTCCCAACTTGCCAAATTTTTTATCATTGTATTTTCTTGATTTATTTCAATTGTTTATTTAAATTCAATTGCTCAAATTTACTTTTAATTAATTGATAAAAACACAATTCCATTGAATTGAGATATTTGAAATGGTTTTGGCATAGAAATTTGGGAAAACCCCAATTCCATTGAATTGGGTGTGTTTATGGAAATTGGTCGATTTAAATTGTTTAATTTAAATTGTGGATTTGATGGAAATGATTTCAATTAAATTGTTGAATTTAATTGTGAAATGAATTGTGTAATGATGGAATTGGTTTTGAATGGATTTCAAACTTATGAAAATGTCTTAAAAAGGATTTGATAGAAACCCATTGGTTTTATCTGGTGGAAAGTAATGTTTTGAATAAATCATGTTTTGGTTTTAAATGGAATGAAATTGGCACCTTTGAAATGGAATAATGGTATTGATCGTATTTTAAGCATTCTTAAAATAGTCTGCCCGTCATGTAAGAGCGCATGCAAGCATTAGGTAGTTAATGAGTTATTTGGATACACTCTACGCTACTACAACGTTCTAAAACATACTTGCAACGGGTCACATCCTCGACGGGTTGGTGATGAGTTTCCTTTGGCCAGTGTCATAGGGACATGTGTATACACATTTTTCTGAGTTCATATAGAGAGTGTGGAATCCTATAACTGGTTAATACTATCATACCTTTTGGTAGATGACCATGTTTCTCACTTGTTTATTTATATGTGAGATATAAATGTATGCCAAGGCTTTTGAACTGCCTTACATGCCTGCTGAATTTATATAAACTATTTTATATAAATGTTTTACTTAAGAAATTGTTTTGAAAATGTTCCATTATTGTAAAGCCTTTGCTTAAATTGATTTTTCCATCATTTGAAAATGTATAGCATGTTTTGTTAAAATATGATTTTGAATTTCCAAACTTGTTTATTTGAAAATTGAAATCTTTTATTTGAATAATCTATATTTGGCATCAGTTATGGAATATTTGGTGGTATCCTATTGGGATTAGGCTCACACCCTACTTTTTCCTTCGGGTGTTTGTATATTTTCTTCTTCCAGGATCGAGAAAAGGGAAGGGACCTCTTGGAGGTGGATCCAATTGTTGATCTCTGGTCTTGGTGACTTGTGTCCTTTGGGACTTTGGGATTGTTTTTCCCTTTTTAGTACTTGGGTTGTAGTACTTTGGTTTTTTTTATGCCTCTTTGTATTCTGGTACATTACTCCCAGTGGAGTTTCCTTTTGTTATGCATACTGTCTTGTTTCTTTTGCTTCCGCATTCTTGTGGAAAAATCGTTCCCACTTGCATGTTATGTGATGTCAGGTGCTAGTCACCGACCCGTGGGGATCGGGAATGCCCTTCGGTCTATGTTAGGGCTGGCTCGGTTATCAAGTTAACAGGGTACCCAAGATGGTTCGTGACAGTGGGAGGGGGTCTGCCTAGCACTGATAAATTGGGGGGTCAAGCGCTGTTAAAAGCTCCCCGAACATTTAAATTTTTTGTAAATTTTTTTTGACTTTTATCAGCGCTAAAAAAATCACAGATAAAGGACCTCTTTAGAGTGCTTTTTTTAGGGCTAATAAAAGGGATCCCCCTCTCCCCCTATCTTTGCCTCGATTAATAGTGTTTTTATAGCGTTGTTAATGCCCTTTTCTAGTGCTAATAAAGGCCATATTTGCAGTAGTGCGTGCACATGCAATCATTACTATACCCAAACTAAAAAAATTCAAGGTATAAGGATTTAATTAACATTTTCATTCTGAAATCAATCCCAATCCCCATGGGGTGTTTTTATTTCATAAAATGTATTCAATTACAAAACATCATTCTTACCAAAATAAGATACATGACTTCTATTTTGTTTCCCAATTAAAATTACATTTCTAAAACCCCTTTTTGGCCACTTGAATTACAAACAAATCATTACAATTGGTTCTATCCATTTTAATAAAATAAACTTTATCAAAACACATAACCAAATCCCATCAAAAATCTAATTTTAAATTTTATAAAACCTTACCAAGACATACCAATTTTCTCAAGGAAATACTTTAATTTCCAAAAAAAATACACCATTTCAATAGTTTCAAACTAAATTCATAAATTTGGAAAACATTGTTCCATTTAATTTGTGCCAATTCAAAATGAAATTAATCCATTTTTCATACCAAATAACTATTTCAAAATCCCAATACAAAGGATAATTCCATTTAAAATTTAACCGATGGTTGTGAAATTTTATTTTATAATCTCCAATTCCATAACATAATTCCCACTTTGGAATAATTGTCACATTACTTAAAAATTTAGTAATGTATAGGTATACATGGAAAATTATATAAAATAGGGGTATTCCAAACAAGGAAAGACCCAATTTAAAACCTCTAATTAAATCAAATATCATATCATATTAAACCAATAAGACCGCACAATGCATACACAAAAAAATAAATTAATACTATGGGTTAAATTGAGGGACTTCCTGCCATATTATTAAAAAAGACCACATGTCAAATATCAGCCACCAGTTTGTCCAAAATCTATATAAAATGAGAAATCATACAAACTCCTTGAAAATAGTTCATATTAACTAAATCTAACAAAAGACTACTTCACAATAAAATAGAGGAATATTAAAATTAAGGGAGTGGTTAACCTTATCTCTAAATCCACATTGTAAGTTATGGTGCTCCAAATGGCCTAGAACCAATGGATATCTACCTTAGTGAAGGAGAGGGAGACGGGGATTATGAGGGGTTCTAATAGTTCAGATAGGGGGAAATCAGGTGGGGATACCTTAAGATAAAAGGGGGGAAAGACCATTTTTAGCCCATTTAAAAAATTCATGACAGCTTACCAACAAGCTAGTGTACCTATACTGGTTGTCCTATGGGACTACAGTGACATGTTGTAGTCCTACATCCTACCCCAAGCCATTGTTTCACTCTTGTGACTCCTTTATCCACCATTTAAGATTTATTCCAAGTATAAAACCACTTTTTATGAGGTTTCTAGCCTCTATAAATCTTATCCCAAAGCCTAGTTCAAAAATCATCCCCTCAACCAAATTCAAATTTGAGATCCTCCTCAAAAATTCAAATGCATGTACAAACAAGGGAATTACAAACTCCCCGCCATAACACTTCTCATCCCAAAGAATTCCAAGTGGCCATCTAAATGCATCACACATCCTACATCAGTTTTCAATTAATGAAAAATGTTCTCATTCCATTTCTGAATTGACAACGTACCTCTAAAGTGAATCTCCCAAAACCAAGAATTTTATTTATTAAAACACAATCCATTTCCATCATTTAACTCCAAACTCTAAGATGGAACTTACTCGATCTTGTCTACCTCATGACACAATTGTTTCATTACTCAGTTGATTATCTGTCCTATGGTACTCCCCATCACAAGACCTATCTCACAATTTCTAAATTCAATTTATGAAGCCTCCCACAGACATAATTGATTACCAAAACACTGTTATCACATTTTAACAACACACCTGGTTCTATTTCCAAAGCACCGTAGCTGACCAAACATGAGAATTCCAGTCTAATACTGATTTTTATCTTCATTTCTAATTCCAAACCCAAATAGATATACCTCCACTATCCAACAACAACACAAACATGCTTTAATTTCGTCAAAAATTCTTAACAAATAATAGAAACATAACCATCATATCCAAAATGACTCACTTGATATAGCTTCCAACTCACCACATCAATTTATGCATAAAAACAATCATCAAACCTTCTCTGTCCATCCTATCTCAAGAACACTCCTCTTGCACTATCAAAATGCCATTAAATACTAGAGCATGATTCCTTGTCCACTAGAATCATTCAAAAATTACCTAGATATGTATTGAGGTTTAACCCTGAACTTCACTATGATTCCATAGTTGGATCACTGTCCAATCACACTATTTATCATGCTCCCACCCAAGAACCAGTGGGCCACCATGTCAAACCATTATTGGATCACGTCATTACATACTAAGACTAAAACACTACTTAGACTCCACCTGGAATTTCATAGAAATTAGCCTCTATAATTCCTTGAGAAAACCATATTACATTGATAAATAAGTGTACTAGCATTTGGTTTCACATTGATCATCCAAATAATGGTCCCATGCACTAACTACACTTCCAACATAAGGTTTTTATGCCCACAACTGATATTACACTCCCCCGTCATAGGAGTTTCCTTATCATCGCTCCACTAGATCAAGTCCTGATCTCAATGACCCACTCTCTATCCATCATTGAACACAATTGATGGACATGTTCATCCTACTCACACCTAAGAAATGAGGTAAAACACCAAAAGTCACATATTCCTGGATAACAGGAACTTCATCACTAATATTCACCGAAATTTGAATCATAATGAGGTTCATTCCCTCACTCGGCCAATAGTATTCTCTAATGCATATAGATTCACCCATAATTCTCCTAGATCATAGATTGAATAGGTTCCACCACAAAGGAATGTATGTATCTCATTATAAGTGTCACTCACCCCTTATATAATGAAACCAGCATCAAGGGTCAATCTTTAATCAATCATGTCACTACATCTTGATCCATACATTAATATCCTCCCTTTACATTAGGACCACACAAATTTTACCAAAAGATCTTAGTCATCAACTCACAAGAATCCACCAAGACCTGGTTACCTAACCCTAAGAGGGACCTGTGATGGACCAAACCCTCATGGTCCATCCCTTTGCCAAAATTCGAATCCTAAGGGTGGCATCTCGGTGGGTGCAATCGATCGGCGTGCGACTGATCGGTGTGTGAATGATCGGCGTGTGACCGATCGGTGTGCGACCTATCGGTGTACAACCGATAGGCGTACGACTGATCGGTGCGACTGATCGGTGTGACTGATCGGTGTGTGGCGTGATCAGTGTGTCACCGTTCGGTGTGTGGCACGATCGGTGTGTCACCGATCAGTGTCTCACCGATCAGTGTGACCAATCAGTGTGTGGCATGATCGGTGTGTCACCGATCGGTGTGTGGAACGATCGGTGTGTCGCCGATCGGTGCGACCGATCAGTGTGTGGCACAATCGGTGCCACCCGGCCTTGTCGGGTTTTTTTTTCTTCTGCAGTTTCTCCCATAACACCACTTTTATCCCTTTTAACCTTTTGAAGTGGTTCAAGGGAATTTTCTTTTATCCCATAGTCAATTATTCAAATTCCTAAGAGTGGGGAGACCCTCAACGGACCCAGCTGGTGTCCGCGTAACATGCCCCTCTGTTTATATAAAATCCTTAAAGTCACAGTTGTTACCACCTTTTTCAATGGGAATCATTAAATAACAATTAATTCAATCATATGTAACCACCCAACCACATGGTGAAACCACAATATGACTTTAAAGCCATTCAAAATCCCCATACCCCGTAACAACGGGATCTTATCTATATATCGCATGGGAATTTCTTCTTCTTCTTCTTCGCCAGCCTCCTTTTCTTCCCAGTGCATTTCGAGTCTCCCTTCCCGAGACAAGAGGTGCGCCAGTGCCAGAACTTTTTACTCACCCGTGGAGTCCACGATGTTCCTCCCATACAAGTCGTGCATTCCCCGTTCTTGGCATGTGGATAAGAACTTCGATCATTGATCATCCAAGTAGGGGTTTTTCCTTAGTCTCTCCTTACTGTGTATCATGCGGGGTGGGTACGCTATTGTTTCTATGGGGATTGATGAAACCAAACTTAATAAAGATAATGAACGGACCTTTAAAGAATGAAGGGGGTGTGATCGATGTGTTGCTGTACTCTTTTATAATTATTATATGTTGTGAACTGTATGGGCTTATGCACCCTGAAAATCATGGTCGTTTGTGGTATTTCCTTGCGCACTAATGAACCCTTGTCTTCTGTGGTGTTTTAATGGCCCCAACATGGGAATTTGGTTAATCACATAAAATCATATGATTAAATGAATGTCCAGTGAACAACAATCCTTGTGTGATCACCCCGGTTAACCAAACAGAAAGAAGAACCTAATGAATGATGTGCTTGAACCTGGAAGTTTCCCTACTCTATTTTGGTAGTAGGTGTGTTGTTCTGTTTGATACTTATGGGGTGATGTGGATGGGGATGGGATCCTATGTTGTGGCATGGTTGTTGGTTGTGAATATGAAGTTGTGTGGGGCTGTATCTCGAGGCTTGGTTTGTTTCCAGTACTTCGAGGGATCTCACTTATCCCTTTATTGTTGTGACTTCATAAGATAACCAGGTGTGAATGCTTAAATTGTTGTTTGGTTGTTTCTCTTTTCCTGGCCTATGGTTATGCCTGTTAGTTTCCCAGTAGTGCAGAATTTACTTAAATGTGGTCACTTGAATGTGAAAACAAGAATGTTTTAAATGGGGAATTGATTTTGGGGATGAGTTGTGACTTGGTCATGAGTGTTGTGCTTTTCTTTATGAATGAATAGTAACAAGGGTGTTATGATTAGGTTGGCTTTGGGAAACCTAGGTTGGGGGGAGTGCTTGTTAGCTATACATATACCTATAGTTTTATGTTTTCTTATTCGCGCCCCACCCAAGTTGAGCACTTAGTGCCGAACACCCCATTTCATGGGGGAGGGTGTTTTCCCAAAACTCCTCTGATTGGATGGTTATTAGCTCCTTTTCTGGTCCCTTTCCTGAATAGACCAAGAATCTTCGGGCAGGCTGTGATGGCCTGAGATCCATTATAGCCCAAGATTATTCAAGCAGGGTAGTTGTGGTGGTTGGCCCAGGTGTGTGCAGGCAGTTTGTTCCCAAGATTCTTCGGGATGAGGCTCAGGTGTCTTCGGGCGTGGCAGTAGTTGTTCTGGCCCAAGTGTTTGTGGGCGTGGTTACGCGTGGTGGTTGTGGCCCAGGTTTTTGCGGGTGGGATGGTGGTTGTGGCCCATTTGTTTGTGGGCGGGATGCGTGGTTACGGCCCAGATGTGTGTGGGCGGGGTGTGGTGGTGGGACTGCGGTGAGAATGGAGGGATTGGTACAATGCATAGGATGTCTTCAATAACCAGTGGGAAAGTGGTGTGGGGTACCCAAATGTCGATGTGCTATTACTATACATTACTTGACTTGTGTTATTTGGGGAGTGTGCCTTGGTGATTTTGGGTGGATAGCTTTCCTTGCTAGGTTCTTTGGTTGTCTTTTCTCACATGGCATTAGAATGCCTCCCCACTTGTGCACAAGGGTATTTGGTTTTCCCTACTGAGTATACTTGTATGATCACCCTACGTATATAAAACTGTTTTCAGGTCTCCATAAGGACTTCAGGGATCATGTGGGACCGTACTAGCTCGGACCTTGCTGCAGCTGCTGTTGTCGTTTTCCTTTTCTTGGTACTTTATCTTTGGAGTTCTTGTGGATTGTATCTTTTACTTTTGAACATGCATATGGGAATGGTTTACTTTCGATTTACCTTTACTTTCATCTTGGTTTTGTTGGAGTTTCTATCTTATCTCCCGATCCTATAAAAATAAAAAGGGTAATGCCTTCCATCTTGTGTGTGATTCTATACCCTTGGTGTTGGTCGCCACTTCGGGACCTATCGAAGGCGGGTCTCAGGGGTCATTATCTCTCCTTCAACTTAAAGAAGGAATGGTATGGCAATCTATTGTCCCTTATCTCCTTTTGGTGAAGGAGGGTCGTGAAATAATGGTATCATAGGGGAGTTAGTTGAGAGATAGGATGGATTCTAGAGTTAGGCACGGTGAGGATTGCATGGGATGGTAGGGAAATAGTGTTGGGTGATCTTGGTACGTGAAATAGGACAGGGAAGACTGTCTAGGATATGGGATTTTAGGTCCCCCCATGATCTGATGTAAGGACTCTGGACCTACCGAACGACCAAGTGAGGCTACACTGATTGTAGGGTAGAGACCCTGGGAAAGGTACATGCATCATAATGACTTGTGTTCTTGTGTTTTATGGGTATTTTGGGGATTTAAAATAAATAAGAAGTCTAAGAAAAATTTAAGAACAATATTCTACACTACTCAGGCTTAGACATTCCTTGTTTACCTTACAGCTATGGCACCAGGGAGACGACCATGAGTAGTGCGGACTATTGAGGCCCCAGAGGTTGCTTTGGCTGATCGACAAAGGGCTGACCAAGAGGAGGACGATCAGTGGAAGAGGACGCTTTGTTCCTTTCAGCGGCAGACCCTTGGTAAGTACGAGGGTAGCATCTCAGATGTGGAGACCGAGAACTGGCTCGAGGAGCTAGTGATAGATTTCAGCTTGATTCAGGATCTGACAGATTATTGGGTTCCTTTGGACATCAGCCAGATGCGGGGAGCAGTGCGTCAGTGGTGGATGCTTTATCTCGGGGAAAAGAAGGAGGCTGAGGTTGCGTGGGCTGACTTCGAGAGGGAGTTCCGGGCGGAATTCCTCTCTTCCACGATGAAGGCTGAGAAGAGGCAGGAGCTTCTCTCCCTCTAGCAGGGGATCATGTCAGTAAGAGAGTTGGGGATCAAGTTCAAGGATCTCCTTCTCTTTACTTCGGACCTCTTTTCGGATGAGGAGTCTCGGGCGAGACGTTTAGAGGAGGCACTTCGACCTTCTCTTTAGTATGTTGTTACTCCCTTCACCTTACCGACCTACTTAGAGGTTCAGAAGAAAGTTAAAGTAGTGGAAAGGATGCACACGCTGGGAGGTGTATCTCAAGAGGGAATCCAGTTGGGCTCGTTGAAGGGGAAGACTGTCAGCAATAGGCCTCCATCATCAGGACCCTCTAGGTTTCAACCAGTAGGAAGTGGGCCTCAGCAGTTCCAGTTCTGATCCCCCAGTCCTCACCCTTTTCTTTTGGGCCCAGGACCAAGGTGCTTTGTCTGTGGGAGCCATGGACACCTTCGGAATCAGTGCCCGAACAGAGTACAGTATAGCGGGGGTGCACAGGTTCAGCACCCACCTCAGCCGTAGCAGTTTCCAGCTAGGCCCCTTCAACAGCAGCAGCAGGGACTGCAGGCTCCCGCCCCTCCGAGACCAGAGATGGAAGGAGGAGGCTAACCTCAGGGCACCCCTCAGGAACCTCGACCAGGGCGTGGTCAGGGAGGCGGCCGACAACTGAGAGTCAGAGGAGCTGGGCGTGGGTAGTTGCATGCTACGGAGGTAGCCGTTCCAGCAGGGCCAGAGGTTGTTTGAGGTACGATCATCTTGTTTAGTACCCTTGACTATGCCTTGTTCGATATAGGAGCTTCGCACTCCTTTGTTACACCCAGTCTGGCCCATGCCCTGGGTTTAGACGTCGGGAGGCTTTCAGCGCCCCTGGTGCTAAGCACGCCAGTCGGAGGTCAGATCGACTTGCTTTATGTTTTCTGAGGGTGTAGACTGATGATAGGGCCACATCAGTCTATCATGGATCTTCTACTATTGCAGATACAACCATACAATGTCATCCTAGGCATTCACTGGATGTTCTCTGTATGTTCCATCATTGACTGCTTCCGAGGAAGGGTCATCTTTTCAGATTTGGGTGGTCAGCGTGTAACTTTCATCGGCGAGTGGGGTTGTTAGAAAAGCAGCAGACGAGAGGAGCCCCACCTTTCCCTGTTGGTTGAACTATCAGTAGAGTCAGTGGATGCAGAGATGGTGGAAGTCCCAGGGATCGTCAGTGAGTTTATGGATGTCTTCCCTGAAGAGGTGGCGACTCTACCCCCTCGACGTGATGTTGAGTTCGGGATAGACTTGCAACCTGGTGCCCGTCTGATTTCGATGGCTCCCTACTGGATGGCACCTTTTAAGTTGTGGGAGTTGCGTATCTATATTGACAATATGATGAAGAAGGGTTTTTTTGACCAAGTGCATCACCGTGGGGTGCTCCTGTCTTGTTTGAGAAGGAGGATGGTGGTCTGAGACTATGCATAGATTATAGGAGGCTGAATCAGGTGACGGTTAAGAATTGCTACCCTCTACCGAGGATAGATGATCTCTTTGACCAGCTGAGGGGAGAAGGTTGGTTCTTGAAGATCGATCTGCGGTCTGGATATCACCAAGTGAGGTTTAAGGAGGGAGATATCTCCAAGACTGTCTTCAAGTGTAGATATGGACACTTTGATTTTGTGGTCATGCCATTCGACGTTACGAACACTCCAGCCATATTCATGGGGCTCATGAACTCCGTCTTTTGGGAATATCTGGACCGGTTCGTAGTCATGTTTATTGATGACATCCTGATCTACTCAATATTATAGGAGGATCATGCTGAGCACCTGAGGACAGTTTTAGAATTCCTCCGGCAGCACCAACTCTTTGGGAAGTTGTCCAAGTGCAAGTTCTGGATGCGATAAGTACACTTCCTTGGGCATGTGGTGTCCGAGCAGGGGATAGCGGTGGACCCATAGAAGGTCAAGGTGGTTGTTTCTTGGGAAGCACCCAAGAACGTGGAAGAGGTTCAGAGTTTTCTTGGACTGGAAGGTTACTATCGGAGGTTCGTGCCCAACTTCTCTCGAGTTGAGGCACCTTTGATAGCTTTGACCAAGAAATACTAGGCCTTCGTGTGGAATGGGCAGTGCTAGGCAGCCTTTAGTTGTCTAAAGGAGAAGTTGGTAAGTGCCCCAGTGCTGAGGTTTCCAGAAGAAGGGGTGGCGTATGAGGTGTTCTGTGATGCTTCAGGGTAAAGCCTCGGATGTGTGTTGATGTAGCGGTAAGGGGTGATCTCCTATGGGTCTAGGCAGTTATGTCCCCATGAGCGTAATTATGTCACCCACGACCTGGAGCTTGCGGCGGTCATTTTTGCACTAAAGTTGTGGCGGCATTACCTCTTCGGGGAGTGCTTCATGGTCTTCACCGATCACAAAAGCTTGAAGTATATCTTCTCCCAGTGGGACCTGAACTTGCGGCAGCGTAGGTGGGTGGAGTTTCTTCAGGACTATGACTTCGAGATTTCCTACACCTTAGGAAAGGGGAATGTGGTGGCTGATTCCTTGAGGAGGAAATCGCAGAAGGATGCAGTTCAAGAGTCAGCAGATGCTTGGAAGGTGATGGGGGAGTTGGCTGCCCTACACTTGGATACAAGGATGGATGGTGGTAGAGGTTGCCTATATCAAATGACAGTGTAGTATTCTCTGTTGCAACAAGTAGAGGAGTCCCAATGGTGAGACTCAGAAAGCAAAGTGATGCGTGACCAGGTTAACCAAGGTGATGCTCCGTAAGGGTGGACGGAGGATGGTCAGAATCAGGTGCTTTTTCAAGGAAAGCTGTTTGTTCCAGAGGCTATGCGTGAGAGAGTTATTAGTGAGTTCCAAAACTCACCCCTAGAAGTGCACCTGGGAGTTTCCAAGATGTACTGAGGCTTGAGAGGTCAGTTCTGGTGGCCCGGGGTGAAGCAGGCAGTGGTAGAGTTCGTGGCCAGGTGCCTAGTGTGTCAGTAGGTGAAGGCTGAACACCATGTTCCAGGCAGCTTGTTGCAGCCTTTGGATGTCCCCGAATGTAAGTGGGATGACATCTCGATGGATTTTTTCATAGGGCTACCCAAGGTTCAAGGAGGTTGTGATGCTATCTGGGTAGTGGTGGACCGATTGATGAAATCAACTCACTTTCTGGCGATCAAGGAATCAGGAACAATGGATGCCTTAGCATGAAGGTATGTGGATGAGGTGGTTTGGTTGCATGGAGTTCCAAGATCCATAGTCTCAGATAGGGATGCATAGTTTACCTCATGATCCTGGAGAGGATTGCATCATGCTTTTGACACCCAGCTACGTCTTAGCACTATTTTCCATCCCCATACAGATGGACAGATAGAGCGGACCATCCAGACCTTGGAGGATATGCTGCGGGCAAGTATACTGGATTTTGGGGGATCGTGGGTGCGACACTTGCCTCTGGTAGAGTTTTACTACAATAATATCTATCACTATACCATTTTCATGTCTTCGTTTGAAGCCTTGTACGGAAGTCCATGTCGCTCACCCTTATGATGGACTGAGGTTGGGGAAACAAGTGTTCTTGGAACAGAAGTGGTGCAGAGCACGATGGAGAAGATTCAGCTTATACGGGAGAGGATGAAGGCGTCTCAGGACCGGCAGAAGTCATATGCCGATAATAGGAGGAGACCCTTGGATTTCAGGGTCGGGGACCACGTGTTCTTGAAGGTCTCCCCTCGGCGTGGAAAATGGAGGTTCAGCAGGTGGAGTAATCTCTCCCTAAGGTTCATCGGACCCTTAGAAGTGTTGTGGCGGGTTGGGTAAGTGTCTTATCATCTAGTGTTACCACCGCCGCTACTAAGGATACATGACGTCTTCCATGTCTCACAACTCTGATGGTATATGCACGATGATTGACACGTCCTCGACTGGGGAAAGCTAGATATTAAGGACAACGTGACCTTTGTGGAAAGACTAGTGAGGATCGAGGACCATGAGGAGAAGGTGCTCCGAGGACGAACCATCCCTTTGGTTTGTGTGTTGTGGAGGCATGGAGGGATCGAGGAGAGTACCTGGGAATGAGAGATGCAGATGCGTTCCCAGTACCCAGAGCTGTTTTGATTTTTGTCCCGTTTTGTTTGTACTTGGTTGTGATGGAACACTTTACCTTGTTAACTATGGAATTTATGGTTTTCCTTATTCTCTATATGCATATGAAAATTCCTAACTACGGGGAGGGGAGGACCCGATCCCGAATCAAGACGCATTAAGGTGGATGCGATTAAACCAGTGCGGGCAAGTCAGTGCCACCCAAAGCAGATAGTATCTTGACATGGAGGAAGAAACTCCCTAACCCGTATGACTGGATAGCTTGACCTTTTTAATGTTGCATGGTTTCTTGGGGGGAGAGGTGTTTCTAGATGTCGATGAGGTTCACTCCTGAAAGGTATCTTTCGAGGAGGTTGTTCGGACCCCCCACCCCCCCCCCCCCTCTCTTCTTCTGGTTTGGTTTTGATTCTAGAGGGAGAGAATAGTTTGAGAGGTATCTAACGTGATGTCCCAGACCCTCATGGTCCATCCCTTTTCCAAAATCCAGATCCTAAGGGTGGCATCTTGGTGGGTGCGACTGATCGGTGTGTGACTGATTGGTGTGCGCCCGATCGGCATGCAACCGATCAGCATTTGACTGATCGGTGTGCGACCGATTGGTGCTACCGATCGGTGCGGCTGATCGGTGTGTGGCATAATCAGTGTGTCCTCGATCGGTGTCTCACAGATCGGTGCAACCGATCGGTGTGTGGCACGATCGGTGTGTCACCGATCAGTGTCTGGCATGATCGGTGTGTCACCGATCGGTGCGACCGATCGGTGTGTGGCATGATCAGTGCCACCTAGCCTTGTCGGGGGTTTTTTCTTCTGCAGTTTCTCCCGTAACACCACTTTTAGACCTTTTAACCTTTTTAAGTGGTTCAAGGGCGTTTTCTTTTATCCCATAGTCAATGATTCAAATTCCTAAGAGTGGGGCGACCCTCAACGGACCCAGCTGGTGTCCGCGTAACATGCCCCTTTGTTTATATAAAATTCTTAAAGTCATAACTATTACCACCTTTTTCGATGGGAATCATTAAATTACAATTAATTCAATCATATGTAACCATCCAACTGCGTGGTAAAACCATGATCCGACTTTAAATCCGTTCAAAATCCCCATATCCCGTAAAAATGGGATCTTATCTATATATCACACGGGAATTTCTTCTTCTTCTTCTTCACCGGACTCCTTTTCTTCCTGGTGCGTTTGGAGTCTCCATTCCCAAGACAAGAGGTCCGCCAGTGCCAGAACTTTTTGCTCACCCGTGGAGTCCTCGACGTTCCTCCCCTACAAGTACAGTATGTGGACCGCATAAGGAAATTGGAAAAGTAAGGATTCTGTATAACGTACAGTATGTGGATCACATAGGAGGTTGTGTAATGATGATTTGAAATTGGAAAAGTAAGGATTTTGTATAACGTCACTATATGGACCGCAAAGTACAGTATGTGGACCGCATAAGGAAATTGGTTCACAAGAGAATCGCAGTTCACAGAATAATTTTTGTCTGTGGGAAGGAATGTCATTTGTGGTTGAGAGGTAATGATTTAGGCCACCATAAAGGTATTTTTTTTCTGGAAATAATTGTCCACCGCAAGAAAACAAGGGAACTATGTGGACTGTGGAGGGAAAATGGTTTAGGGGAGGAGCATTGTTCGCGGTGAAGGCTATCCCGCATCGAAATTTTTGGTAAATAGGATTTTCAAGAATTGTGGATTTATTTTTCGATATAGAATACCCTAATCCCATCATTATGTTACATATAATTTTATTATATAACATCTTCACTGCTTGAAGAATTTAGGGAAGTTTAAAGAAGTTCGTGAGGAAGAATTCCATGCAGGAAAATTGTTCGCAAAGGACATATTATGCGAAGGAGGAATTTTTTTGTGGAAGGAGTTTTGTGGAGAACTAAATATTGTAAAAGAAAAATGACTACAAAAGAGATTTAGCCTATGGAGTGAAGGATATTCATGTAATGAAGGTAGTTCATGGAGAAAAAAGGGTTCACATAGCATAGTTGGTCTATGAGGCATCAACAGTCTGTGGAAGAAGAGGGCAGTCTACAGAAGCAGGGGTAGTTTGTGAAAGATTTTTAGTATGTAGAAGTATAAATGGTCCATAGGAGGAAAGGAGTCCTACAAATAAAAGGTAATTCACGGAGCAGGGGTGGTCCATAGAGCATTGACAGTATATGGGGAATCAGTCATCCATGAAGCAGAGGAAGTTTGTTAAAGGAAAGGTTGTTTGTGAATCACTCACGCCACGCGGTGAAATGTAGTTTGTGGAGAATATAGGATAATCCATAAAGGATAAAGATCACATAAAACTATGTGTGTACCTATTTTATACACAACAGATAGAGAAGAGAAAGAACATATAGTTTTTTTGTGTTAATAAGAACCATAAATGCACCTAAACTCATATCTACACCAAGTAAAAAAAGAAAGTGGTAAGAAGAAGCTAGTGTACAATATATATTCATTTATTCAGAACATACTAAAGTGATGATGCTAAGTTGAGATGATATTCATTGATTTAACAACCACAAATAATTTTTTTGATTCCAACAAGAATAAGAATAAGTGATCTCAGTGTAGTTGGTTTTTCACTAAAAGATAAAGTGAGAATAAGAGAAGAATATTTGGTGACCAAATTAATATCAGTTGAATATAATTTGGGTTAGATAAAGTTAAATATTCATTAGTCCACAACACATTCATATTACTATTATTGGTATAAGAATAAGTAATAGAATGTATAGCTTTTAGTTTGTTGTTGTGAAGAGGTAAGAGGAGTTACTTTCATGCTGCTAAGAAATTAACAATTGAAGGTTGTGGAAAAATAAATTAGTACTATGACATCAGATAAGACTCAACAAGTGGATGAATTCCTTAGTGTTACAAATCCTTATCAACAAGAAAAATACTATCTTTGAAGGCAGTATAAAGATCTATCCTAGTACTATAAAAAGGACTATTTTTGGAGGTAGTATAAAGACCCATCCAAGTGTTGTAAAACATGTACTATTGGATTATTTTCATAGTGACATATAAGTGTAAGTGTATATCCTACTCATTGTAACCACATTTAAATGATTTTTTCTAGTAGTTGTGTGGTCAGAATTATTTTTTATCATGATAAGGACTAGATACTCTTATTGAGTAGTGAACCTTGTATAAATATTGTGTGCTATATTTACTAATTTCATATACTTGTATACAATAGGGAAAAGATAATAAGAAAACCAAGATCCTAATAGGTATAAGAGGTACAGGGATAAAAATTTGTCATTGAAGAATAGAATTGAAGTCAAGGGTTTACATTTTGGAGGAAAATTCCAAGAAGATCAAGGAACTTGACTCTTTATTATAAAAAAAATTTAAGATGCATGAATAAGAAGTTTAAATAATGAAGAAGGATTGTGAAGAGAAGATGGTTATTATTAAAGATCGGAAAATCATCCTCAACTGTAAATGTCTAGAATTGGAAGCTCAGTTTTCCAATTTTGAGAAGACACGTATTGAGACTTCACAGAAGAAGGAAATAGTTTCTACTGGTATTAAATGTTCATTGGAGGATTTTAAAGTATAAATAACTCCAACATGTTATAATAAGATCATGACCTTATTCAATGATCTATCATAAGCAGTTGAGAATATTCAAGTACCATCCATACCATCTTGTACTGATGTTTCTAAACCTATAATTATGAACAATACAGGTTACAAAACAAATTCTAAACAAGTATGGATGAAGAAAGGTGATAATATACCTACCACCATTTCTAGGGTGGATAGGAAGAAGAATGTGGAAGGTGGTTCCCTGGAAAGAGCACAAAAAATCATGAAGAAGACCAAATAATCTAATATAAAAGATATCAATAAATCAAGATTTTTGGGTCAAGGTTGGTACTGCAATAGATTTGGGAATTGTGAACTAAATTATTGGTACAATACTTAGATTGTAAAATCATAAAGGAATCTTATCTCAAGGGGGATAATGGTAGAGAAGAAGAAGCATCATCCACAAGTCCATAATCATCTGTATACTGAAAATGGATTTGGAATGCCTAATAACATTTCTGATGTATGTAATCGAAGTGGTCACAAGGTTGGTACATGCTCATCTCAACATGTATCTAGATCTGATAAAAAAATAATATCACAGAAGCTGGCCAAGAATAAAGAAGCTACCTTGGGAATAAATCAGAATAATGTTGTAAAAAAAATTCTCCTAAGAAGATTCCAAGAAGGAAAAATGATAAGACCTTGGATTCTAAATCCAAGAAGTTAAATGGTAGTGAATCCAAAATAACTAATAATGGGTATGAAACTCATAAGAAACCATATGGAAGATCCAAACTTTCTTCCATAGTTCCTAATGATATATTAGTTATCTGACCTTGGGATTTGGAAAGAATGAGGAAAATTGAAGATACACAAGCTAAGGCTAGTGAAATAGGAAATGAAAATATTTTACATGATTAAGAAAAAGTGAATGAGAGGTTTAAAACAAAAGGAAACCCTTTTTTTAAATAAATTTTGTGTGAGAGATGCAAGAAATCTAGTCACATTGCAAAAGGTTGTTTAACCTTATTACTAGAAAAATAAGAAGTATTAAAGAGTAGTAATGATGTATCATCCATGAAGTTTTTTAATAAAAAAAAGTTCTATACACAAAGTAAAAGAGGATGTGAAGAGATCCATGCTACCTCAACATAAATCAGAATAGAAGTTCAGATGTGCAAGCATGAAGACTGGATCCAGTGGAGTAACTTGGTTGAGAAAAACGTCTCAACCTTATTTTTCATATTAATTAAGTAAATATAATCCACCTTATTCTCTTAAATATTTATGTATTGTTTTTTTAATTATAATATAGTGAATTTAAGGTGAATTAATTTCTCAGGGGAGAACCTGATAAGTGGTGAGTGCTATCAATTATTGATAGAAAATCTAAAGAAGTTACCATACATGAATGATTCCTCGATTGATATTTAAATACTAATATGATATAGGATCATCCTTGATGAAGCTGAAGAATGTGATATACTATTCTGGATAGTTGGGATAAATAATATTATATCTTGGTTTGAACTAATTTCTTGGTATTATAAAGAACAAATGTTCAAGAAAATCATCTTTGGTGAAGTTTTGAAAGTTTTCCAATATGGACTATCACAAGTTGATGACCCATTCTGGTGTATTATCCATACTGTAATTTCTTGAAATCCATTCCTAGTGAGATCAACCATTATGAAGATGATGATAATAGTTTCCCTTGAGGGGGGGAAAATGATGAAGCTTCCAGAATTATTATTTCAATTTGTATCAAATCTGATTATTCTGGAAATTTCTTGAAGATCATATCATTGGAAATAGAATGTCTCTTAATCTCTCATCCTTGGTTATTAAAATTAAAAAACTTTTTACAAATGGGGGTCAATTGAATTATTTAGTAACATAATAAGAATGGAAGTTCCCCATGATCACTTGTCCTACCTATTTCACTTGAATGTTTTTGATCCATTTGTTGAAGTGAGTGCAGGAGTTTTAGCTTGATTGTTCTTAAAAAAAACATCTCACATTTAGTAATTTTAGCCTAGAATGAAAGTGAATAATACTTGAAGACAAGTATATTAGTTCTCATTTCTTAAGGTATAATGACTAGTTGGTAATGGACATCTTTGTTCGTCTAAATCAAATCCTCTTTTTTTCTACACCGAGCACAGATCAAGTAGACTTAGAGTGAAATGATGGATGGAACATTGCTTTAGTGTGGACTTATAACCTTTTTCCCATGAACTTTGTATTTATTTTCAATAATAGGGATATAAAGTGAAATTAAAGTTTGAAAAATAAAGAGGATAGAGAAGATAATTTTTCAACATATTGACATATTCATTTGGAAAGATAATTGAAGGTATTGCCAATAAATACAATGGGGAATATTGAATAGACCACTTTGTGTATGGATTTTATTTTTTTCAAACTAATTATCATTGGTTGTCAATGGTGTTCAATGAGACAAGAAGATCTCATTGTGTTCAATATGATGAAGTAGTTCCAAAGTTAATGGATCTTGGATGATGTCTTCAAATATTAACAATTAAAGAAACATCTTCTGAAGAATTTTAGTTTCAAGGTGATGTCTAGATAATGTTTAGGGATTCATTATATAAAAGTGGATGTCATAACATGATTAAATAATTATAATAGTAAAATATTATGATGCTTTTCTGATATTTATTTCACAAATATCATAAGTTGTTGGGAGAAATTGAAATAAAATCCTTGTGAAGGAAAGGGAGAGAAAAGATGTTTCCAATCATATTCAGTTTTGATTAGAAAGAATGATGTTTCTTGTGGATAGGGAAGTTACAGTATTTTCCTTTGTAAAATCTGACGATGCTAAAAGTGATCGATCAAAGAATATATATCACGATAGATAATGTTCGTGATTAAAGTAGTTGATTTTTTAATAATCCAGATAAAAGTGTATCAGTATGGGTGTTCTTGAAGAAGCATATATTTTAGGTGGCACTATTTTCCAATATTTACCAAATATTTAGGCCTAAATATCAGGATTTAGTTTTTTGGAAAAGTAATGATTTCCACGAAGCTTAGTTTGCGGACTGTGAAGGAAATTTCACAGAACGTATAATAGGTTCATGGAACAATGATGGAAAATATAAAAAGGAAGGATTCCTCATAGTGGTACTATGTGGACCAAAAAGTGTGGTATATGGGTCACATAAGGAAAAGGTTCATAAGAGGATCACAGTTCGTAGGAGAATTTTTGTTCATAGGAAGGACTGTCATTTTCGATTGATCGATGGTGATTTAGGCCACCGCAAAGGGATTTTTTTGTGAAATGAATTGGTCGTCGCGAGTAAAGAAGTGTGTTGCGTGGACCACGGAGGGAAAAGCGTTTCGTGGGAGGATCATTGTTCGTGGTGAAGGATATCCCACATTGAAATTTTTGGTAAATTGGATTAGAGGTATTTGCATATTTATTTTCCTATATAAAGGACCCAAATTCCATAATTATGTTAGAGAGAATTTTATTAGAGAACATATTCACTACTGAAAGAATTCTGGGAAGTTTGAAGAAGTTTGGGATGGAGAATTCTGTGAAGGAAAAGTGTTCATGGAGGACAAATTTTGTAGAGGAAGTTTTTTGCAGATAAAGTTTTGTGGGGTGATAAATCTTGAAAAATAAAAAGGTCTATGGAGGAGATTTAGTCTGTAGAGTGAAGGCTATCTGCAGAACGAAGGAAATTTTTGGAACAAAGAGGGACCACGTAGCACAGGTGGTCTGTGGGGCATAAATATTCTGCAGAAGAAGAAAGCAGTCTATGGAAACAGGGGAAATTTTTGGAAGAGTGATAGTATGCAGAAGTAGAAATGATCTGCATAAGGAAAGGAGGATCGTGAAGTAAAGTCATCCATAGAGTATGAGTGGTCTGTGGAGCATTAATAGTACACGGGGCATCAGTCATCCACGAAGTAGAGGTAGTTCGCAGAAGGGAAGGTTGTCTGTAAAGCACTCATGCCACACAGTGCAAGGCAGTTTGAAAATAATATAGGAAATTCTACAAAGGATAAACATCATTTAAAACCATGTGTTTACCTAGTTGATACACAATGGATAGAGAAGAGAAAGCACACATAGTTTGTGTGTGTGAAGAAAAACCATACATGCACCTAAACTCATATCTGCACCAAGGAAGAATAAAGTGGGAAGAAGAAGCTAGTGGCCAATCTATATTCACTTATTCAGGCCATACTAAATGTGATGATGCTAAGATGATCTGATCTTCATTGATTTAACAATCACAAAGAAATTTTTTGATTCCATCAAGAAGAAGAAGAAGAGATCTCAGTGCAATTAGTTTTGCACTGAAAGATAAAGTGAGAATAAGATAAGAAGATTTTGTGACCAAATTGATATCAATTGAATATAATTTTGGTCAAATAAAGTTCAATTTTCATCAGTCCAAAACACATTCATATTAATGTGACTGAAAAAATAAGAATAAGTAGAATGTATAGTTTTTAGTTTGCTTTTGGGAAGAGGTGACACGAGGTACTTGCATGTTGTTAAGCAAGTAACAATTGAAGGTTGTGGAAGAAAAAGGTAGTATTATGACATCATATAGGAATCAATAGGGGGAGTACTTTCTTAGTATTACAAATCATTATCAATAAGGAGAAGACTATCTTGGGAGTTAGTATAAAGATCCATCCAAGCACTGTAAAAAGGATTATCTTGGGATGTCGTATAAAGACCAAGAAAAGTACTATAAAACGCATGTTATTGGATTGTTTTAATAGTGACACATGAGTGTAAGGGTATATTCTAGTCATTGTAACCACATTTAAAGTATTTTTTTCTAGTGGTTTTGTGGTCAGGATTATTTTTGACCATGCTAAGGACTAGATACTCTTATTGAGTAGAGAACCTTGTAAAAATATTGTTTTTTATCTTTACTCCTTTTATATATTTTCATATGATAGAGAAAAGATAATAAGAAAACCAATATCTTAATAGGTCTAAGTTGTACAATGGTAAAAAGTTTTCATTGGGTTAAAAAGTCCCCAACACTAATTCACCCCCCTCTCAGTGTTAGGTATATCCCAAATGAAGGACCCTGAAACACCCTGAGAGGGGAGGGGTGAATTAGGGTGTCAACATTTTATTTTAAAGTGATGGATCTTGTTCCCAAATTGGTAGGAAATTGTTAAATATATCCGATGGTATTGTGCGGTAATTTAAACATTCACATGTAGAAGGACCACATGGAAATTTTACTTGGTTAACCTCTAAGGACTAGTCCAATGATCATACGCCAACAGTTTTTTGGTCATACCAAATTCCAAAAATCTTCACTAGTTTTGGATTATAAAAGTTTAGCATAGTCACTATATTCCAGGCGCACTGCCTTTACAAGGTTTTAGGGATAGAACATTTCATCCCTTAGATCACTTCCATTGACTCCTCCTTTCTCACTATATTGGGAAGAATATAAACTTGGTTTTTCAACTTGAAGGTTTCTTCAATGGGTTGGAATTAAATCATGCATCCTCAACTATATATAGATACTCTGTTAAAGTCCCTTTTTCTCCTAAAGATATAATCTAATTTTTCACATACTATTTCTTTGTGAACTTTTCCTTCATGAACTCTCTTTCTTCCTCTGTTTATGGCACTACATCGCATACTCTGAGTGATTCCTTCACAAACCGCACTACTCTGCATACCACCTCTGTGTACTACCTCTACAAACCACATTCGCAAACCAATTTCGTGTATTGATTCTTATCCAAAAACCAAATCCTCTTCTACTAACCATATTCCATGAACCATCTTCCACAAACTTTTTTCCTTTGTGGGATTCAGTTCCTCAAAAAACTCCTTCCACGAACAGACTCTACATGCAACTTCTCCTTTCACAGAATCCTCCTCATGAACCTCTTCTCCTTTGTGGGTTTGTCTGCCCATGAACTACTTTTGGACTTCACCAAATTCCTCCCAAATTTATAATATCAGTTTCATTCCCCAATAAAGGTATAAGTGATCCTTATATAGGCAAATAGATCCACACAATCCATTAAACTGAGATTTACCGAATCTTGAATACGACACCGCCTTTACTGTGTACCATGCATCTCCCACAAAACATTTTCCCTATGTGGTCCACATACCTCCACTCTTCCTTCGTGGTGACCAAATTCTTCTGCGAACCGACCTCTGACTCATTTTTTCCAATGAAAAGCCTTCATACGAACCATCTTTTCTGTGAACCTCTCTGCCTCATTTTCACCAATGAAAATCCATCTTGTGGACTACTTTCCATATGCATATTGTGAACCTTCCTGTGAACCATATCCATTCTTTGAACCATTCTCTCTATGTGGTTTGTGTTTCTCCATTCCACATACCATTTTTTGTGATCCTCAAATTGTTCCTAGAAATCCCATTCCACGTACTGCCTTTGCAGAAAACCTTCTTTTTACAAAAAAAAACTTCCAATTTTGAGGCCCAAAAATTTGGTAAACACTAGGAAACAGACCCACCTTAAACACATAAATCATCATGTACTGTAAGATCAATTTATATTGCAAACACCTTGATCAACCCAATGTAAATTGAAAATAAACACAAACCATACTCCATTTCTAGAAAATAACATCCTTTGTTTCAACAATAAACTGGTCATCTCAATTGGTATCAGAGGTAGGTTCACCTCTATTATATTCTCTATAGTGAAGATATTATCTTTTGAAGACTTGAGTTTCTTTCTTGAGTCAAAAATGAAGTTTAGTTTTGGTAAAGAGTTAGTTATCTCTAAGAATAATTTTATATCTACCAATACCATGATGAATAGAAAAAATAAAGAGAAGAGAAATTTGAAGAAGAAGTATCTCTTATCTAAATAAGAGGAAGTATTTGTTTATTCATGCATTCCTAATAATGAATACATATCAGGCTTGGAATTTAATGATAAGGCGGATCAATTTTACACCAAGAATATGGATAACCTTCCTACCTCTAGTGATCAGGAGGTATGTGTTGGTACATTTGAAAACATTCCTCAAGATGAAAATTCTAGCACAAGTGGTGATGATGATCAATCTAAAACTTCTCAAGAATTATCAATTGGTAGATTAAGAGTTACTATTCATGATATTCCTTAATAAAGATCATCCCTTATTTGTGGATTCTTTTAATGTATATAGGATGATATCACCTAGTTTAAAGAAGAAACTAGTGTTTTGGATAAGGGATTGCAAGAAAAAATGGTTGAATGTTTAAATATCTCTAGAAAGGTTGTAACCTTTGAAGCAACAAAGAGGGAACTTGAAATAAGTTCCTAAAAATGGATCAAATAAGTTAAATAGAAAAACGGATTTTATAAGACTCTTGAAGAAAATATCCATGCACTTTAAGAGAAATTGAATAAGAGAATTGAATTCAAGGGTTTACATTTGGATGAAAATTTCAAGAAGATCAAGGAACTTGACTCTTTGTTACAAAACAAAGTTAGGATGAATTAAGAGAACGTTTATAGAATGAAGAAGGATTGAAAATATAATATTATTATGATTTAAGATCAGAAAATCATCCTCGATGTGAAATTTCTAGAATTGGAAGCTCAGTTGGACAATTTTGAGAAGACACGTATTGAGACTTCACAGACAAAGGAAATAGTTTCTATTGGTATTTAATGTTAATTATATAATTATAATGTTTAAAGACCTTCAACATGTGATAAGAATATCATGACCTCATTCGATGATCTATCACAAGTAGTTGAGAAGATTTAGGTACCATCCATACCATCTTATACTAAAGTTTCTAAACCTGTGATTATGAAAAATGCATGTTTCAAAACAAATTATAAACAAGTATGGATGAATAAAGGTGATAAGATATATACCACCATGTCGAGGGTAGATAGGAAGAATAATGTGGAAGGAGGTTCCCCAGAAAGATCACATAAAATCATCAATAAGACCCAATAATCTAATACAGAAGATATTTGAAAATCAAGAATTAGGGTTCAATGTTGGTACTGCAGTAGATTTGGGAATTGTGAATTAAATTATTGGTACAATCCTCAAATTTTAAAAGCATAAAGGAATATTATATCAAGGGGTAATACTAGATAAGAATAATAAATATCAATGGGTCTAGAATCATCTGTATACTGCAAAGAGATTTGGAATTCTTGATAACATCTATGATGTATGCAATGGTAGTGGTAACAAGGTTGGTACATGCACATATCAACATATATCCAGAGCTAATAAGAAAATAATATCATAAAATCTATCCATGAATGAAGAATCTACTTTAGAAGAAATCATAAGAATGTTGTAAAAAAATTCTCCCAAGAAGATTCCAAGAAGGAAAGATGATAAGACCATGGACTATAAATCCAAGAAGTTAAATTGTAGTGCATCTAAAAGAACTAATAAAAGGAATGACACTCAGAAGAGACCATATAGAAGATCCAAACTTACTTCCATAGTTCTTAATGACATGTTAGTTATCTGGCCTGATGATTTGGAAAGAATAAGGAAACTTGAAGATTCACAAGCTAAGGATAGTTCAAGAGGAAATGAAAATATTTCACATGATGAAGACAAAGTGAATGATAGGTTTCAAACAAAAGGAAACCCTTGTGTTAAAGAATTTGTGTGTGGTAGATGCAAGAAATATATTCACATTGTAAAAGTTTGTTTAACCTTATTACTAGAATAAGAAGAAATCCTAAAGAGGAGTAATGATGTATAATCCATGAAGGATGTTAGGAGAAAAGTACTCCACATAAAGAAAAGGAGGATGTAAAGAGATCCATGTTGCCTCAACATAAATCAGAAAAGAATTTCATATGTGAAATCATGAAGACTGGATCCAATAGAACAACCTGGTTGAGAAAAACATCTCAAACTTTCTATTCATGTTAATGAAGAAAGAAGGATCCTTCTTATTCCCTTAAATATTTTTTTATTGTATTTATACTTATAATATAGGTAATTGAAGGTGAATAAAGTACTAAAGGGGGGATTTAATGGCCTAGACCTCTCTAGTCCATTCTTTTGTGAAAAATAGAGTGTTTGTAGTGTTCTTAGAGGTCATGGTGGTATATTTCAGGAGTTTTCCAAAAAACTAGTTTTCCAATGGTGACTCACCAAATGGTGACTCATTGAACGGTGACTCACTGAACGGTGACTCACCGAAGGGTGACTCCCTGAATGGTGGCTCATAAAATGGTGGCTCACCAAATAGTGACTCGGTGAATGGTGACTCATTGAACAGTGACTCGGTGAATGGTGACTCACCGAACGGTGACTCTCCAAATGGTGGATCACTGAACGGTTTCTCACTGAACAGTGACTCACTGAACGACTCGCACCTCCCAAGTTTTTGTTTCAGTTTAATTTCCCTTACATTTTAATTAACATTAAATGAAGAAACTATTAGTGTTTTACCATTTCTAAAGTCCTTTCCACCATCTTCGAGGAGAATTATTGTATCTTAAATATCATGAAACAGCCAAGCCACGTGGTCAAAACCACAATTTTAAATTTAAGTACTTTGAAATTTTATCCCTGATTTTAGGATCTTGCCTTTTCTTAAGATGATATCTTCTCTTCCTTAGACCCTTCAGTTTTATTCTAGTGTTCATAGAACCTTTATTCCTTAAGGAGTCATACACCTGTGTTGTAGCAGCCCATTCGGTTTTACCTTAGAGTCCTTCCTTCTAATCGCGTGACCCTTTTCTTCGGTGCAAGGAAGAATCGTTGGTCACATGTTGTTCCAGGTAGGTATTTCCTTTGTCTCTCATTTCTTTATGTATCATGTGGGGTGGGTATATTGGTGTCACCTCTTGATCACAATTGAAACCAATTATTAAGGGTGTTATGATATAATCTTCTTGTTACCTTAGTTGTAAATGGGGGAAAGAAAGATAATGATATTGACCGCTTGTTTTATGTGTTATCCTTTATTTCCTATTATGGTTTGTTCTGGTTGTATGCCTTCTAAGAATCATATTCGTTGGTGGTCCTTGTTTTCACACCCTCAATAGATTTTGAATAATTGTTGTAAATATTAATATGATTAATTACATATAGCCGATTAAATGAAAAGGATTCCCTAGGATCAAACTTGTTTTGTGATCACCCATGTTTATCAAAGTGTAATTAAAAAACCTATGTTGGATAAATCTAAATACACTTTTATTTTTGGTGTGGTTGTGTGTTGTGTGGGTTTTTTTGGGTTTTTTTTTCTTGTATGGGTTGTATGGTGTTGTTGTTGGTAGCATGGTTGTGGGTATAGGGGTGTACAGAGGGGTTGGCTCTGTGAGTAAGGTGTGGTATGTGTGTGCAGCGGGGCTACGGTATTGGTATTGGTTGTTGTGGGATTTGTGTATGAGGTGGTGTAGAAGGTGTGATGGGATCTCAAGTTAAGATACTGATTAATAGTGGAATGGATAAACTTATAGAATAGTGTCACTACATCTGGGTTGTGTTATGGTTGTGGAGTAGTGTTATGCAGTGGGACTGCAATTTGGTTATGCTGTTGAATGTGTTGTGTATGGTTGTGGTTGGTAGTTTCCCGGGTAGTGTTGGAATGAAATAAGTTAACTTCTTAATAAATAATGATAAGTGGTTAAATGAAAGGGGTGGGTTTATGTTTTAGATGTGGTTGTTTGTGTGGTTGTACATGTAGGGGTAGCAGTAAGGGTTGTTTTGTGTGGACCGATTATTTTTTTGGAAACCCATAGGTTGGGATGAGTGTTTTTTTACCTATATGTATAAACTTTAGTTCATTGTGATTTCTATATTCACCCCACCCATGTTGAGCACTACATGTCGAACACCCCCTTTGTTATGGGGGAGGGTGTCTTTCTCAACATGTCAGTGGGAGGATGGATGGCTGGTTATTGTCTCCCCTTCTCCCTCTTCTAGGAATTCATCTCCAAAGGCTCTTCAGACAGGCTGTAAAGGCTTGAGGTTTATTACCATATTTATGGTACTAGTTATGTGAGAGGTTTTTTGTTTCCCATGTGTCTTAGGTATGGGGACTAGGTGTTTTCGGGTGAGACGTGTGGTGGTTGTGGCCCAGGTGTTTATAGGAAGGATGTGATGTGGTTTGTGGATCAGGTTTGTACAGGAAGGTTGTGATAATGGGACTTGTGGAAGAGTGGTAACACTAGGACATTCACTGTTAGGGATGAGAAGTTAACCAATGGGAAGTGGTGTGGGTATCATATCATCAATGTTCTTATATTATTACTTTACTTTACTTGCGTTATTTAGTGAGTGTGATTTGTTGAGGCTGGGGTGGTTAGTATTCCTTGTTAGGTGCTTTTGAGTTTTTGTTATTTTCTCATAGGGGAATTAGTATGTTCTCCCACTTGTGAATGAGTGACTTAGGTTTTTCCTACTGAGTATACTTATATGATCACCTTATGTATATAAAACTATTTTCAGGTTTTTGGGAGGACTTTGAGGACCATTCTGGACCTTACTAGCTCAGGCATCAGGATATTTGATATGTTTCTTCTTATCCTTGTTTTTGGTACTATACTTCGATTTCATTATACTTTATAGAATCTTTGTTTAAAACATGCATGGGTTGTTTTTTCAATTTATTTTCCTATAAAGTTATTTGGATTTGTTTGGGATTTACCATCCTATCTCCCAATCCTATTTTCCTTAAAAGAAAAAAAGTGTAATGCCTCCCATCTTGTGTGAATGTTTACCTACCCTTGGTGCTATTCGCCACCCTAGGGCCTATTAGAGGAGGGACTTGGGGTAATTATCTATCATTCATCTTGAGAAAGGAAGGTCTTGGCATATTTTTATCCCTTCCCTCATCTTGAAGAAGGAAGGTCATGACAGAATGGTATTAGTGATGACAGTTGAGAGATAGGATGGAGTTCAAAGTTAGACATAGTGAGGACTGCATGGGATAGTAGGGAAAAGGTGTTAGGTGATCTTGGTGTGTGAAATAGTCCAAGGAAGACCGGCTAGGACACGGGATTTTAGGGGGCCCCTTGATCTGATGCAAGGACTCTGATCCTACCGAACGACCAAATGAGGCTACAGTGATTGCAGGGTAGAGACTCTAAGAAAGGTGCATGCATCATAATGGATTGTTTTATTGTTAGTATTGGGAAGTTTTGGGAATTTAAAAATAAATAAATAATTAAAATGAATACTATATGAAATTCCATACTACCCAAGCTTATAAGTTCCATGTTTCCTTTCGGCTATGGATCCCAGACATCGCCCACATGCAGTAGGAGCAATGGAGGCTCATGTAACGTCCTGGTTCTGGAAACCACCCAGAGGTGCCCCGTACCCGGTTGGTCACATGGCCTCAAGTGCATTTACCCAAAAGTCAGAGGCTTCCAACTAGCAGTGAGGGCCTTGGGTGTGATAGTGGGGAAACTATGCCCTAATTGGTAGAGTAACACAGCAGAAGTAAACAAATGGAAATAGCAGAAGCAGTGATAATGTCATACAACAGTAACTGTGGAATATTGAAGGAAATAAACAGCTGGAGCACATATATAATGATGAATGATGCATGATTCATAAGTTTAGTAAAGTATCCAAACAAATCACAATGTTTGAATACAAACATTACTAAACCAAGGTACAAAATAAAACAGATAAACTCCTCAGCATCACAAGCCTCAGCTTGGTCCCATGCTCTCCAGCTCCAAAGAAATCAAGTACCTGAAGTAGAAGGGCGCTTTCCCTTGTCTATAACTGAACAATATAATCTGTTTCGGCCCAAAAACATGACCCAAACAGGGTGTGAGACTAAATCCTAGTAGGAAACCACCACAAGATTTGTGCCTAACAGTCAGTGAATATATGGCAGATAATAAGTGAAAGAAAGTAGTAACAAGGAAGTACTCAGCAGTAAACAATCCACAGTTCAAAGCATTAAAATTTCACATATATCAAGAAAACAGCTAAATAAAAAAGGTAACCCTTTGGGTGTACTCACAGCCTAACCCCTCTGGTTCAACCCAAACAACACAAGCAACCCTTTTGGTAGTACTCTTAGTCTAACCCCTTTGGTTTAAATTAAGTATAGACTCTCTGAGGAAGCATTCACCATAAATTCCTCCTATAGTCTCATATCGGTAACTAAAGGCACTCTAGGGAATCACTTACATCACATTCCATTTGTAGCCTGCATCGATAATTACAGACACTCTGAGGAAGAACTTACATCAATTTCTCCTATGGTCTCGCATCGTAAGTAAAAACAGACACTCTGGAGAAGCCCTTACGTCCATTCTCCCTATGGTCTACTACACCAGGTTCTCATGGCCCTATGTAAGTCAACAAGTACAGAAAAGTGATCAGCTAAAGTAAACCTCAAGAAATACTTGGATAAATAGTCTCTAGCATATCAGCATGTCGTAACAACAGTCACACCATCCTACAATACTAGGCATGGGAAAAACAAGGCAGCCTAATAGGCTAAGCAAAACCAAATGGTCATAAAAAAACATGCAAGGGCAACACTTCCAAAGCATAAAAATTCACCCTATTCACAATCAGTTAACCTCTACTAAAGCATACAAGCATAGTAGGCAAACAATAAGGCAAAAATAGTAAACACACAATACGTCGTTCATGGGTATTGGGCACTTTTTTACATAAACTCAAAGTCTTTCTATGGAAAGGAACAAACCACCTACATGAGCATCGGGAGATCGTTATACATGAAACTCAAGCCTTGAATCTCCAAAGAACACCATAGATCTATAAAAATGCTCAAAATTTTCAACCAAGGATAACTTAAGAAAGAGGGGGAATTAGGAAAAAAATCTCTAGAATAAGGAAGAGCTTACCGAGGTGATCCCAACGCAACCGATAGGCAACTGGCCCAACTCTCTCCAACACCTCAAATGGCATGACATACCTCGGAGAGAGCTTACCCTATCTCTTAATCCTTCGGTGTCCCAAACTCGATATGAAACGTAGGAAAACCCAATCCCCGACCTCAAACCCCAGAGGTCGTCTCCACTGATCAGCATAAGACTCATGTCGAGACTGTGCAGTAGTCATCCTCTTTCGAACCAACTCTATCTGCTTTGTGGTCTCCTGGACAAGACGAGGTCCCAACATAGCTGGCTCTCCTACCTCCAGCCAACATAAGGGTTATCAGCATGGCCTACCATACAAAGCCTCATAAGGTGCCATTTGAATAGTTTCTTGAAAACTATTATTGTAGGAAAAATTCAAAAGAGGTATGTGCTTCTCCCAAAAACCTCCAAAATCCAAGATGCATGCTCGAAGCATGTCCTCAAGTACCTGAATAGTATGCTCAGACTGGCCATATGTCTGGGGGTGGTAAGTTGTACTCAAAAGTACATGTGTACCCAAAGCCTTCTATAGCCCCTACCAGACCTGAGAAGTAAAATGGGCATCCCTGTCTAAAATAATGGAGTGTAGAATTCCATGTAGACGTACAATCTAACGTATGTACAACCATCCCATCTCATCAACACTGAAGGTCTCCTTAATCAGCAAGAAGTGAGAAACCTTCATGAGTCTGTCAATGACAACCCATAAAACATCACTCCCTCGAGGCAACCTCGGTAAACATTTCATTAAATCCATCGCGACATCATTCCACTTCCACTCGGGTATGGGTAACTGCTGCAAAATCCTCGTGGGTTGTTGATGCTCCGGCTTCACCTACTGACAGTTGGAACACCTCATGACGAACCCAGCAACATCTTTCTTCATACTTGGCCACCAATACTGACGGTGTAGATCACAATACATCTTGGTGACACTAGGATGAACTACCCAAACTGAGTAATGAAAGTCCTGCATCAACTTCTCGCGTATGTCTATTGATACCCATACGCAGCCCTAGAAACGTAATATCTTATCCTCGACTATAGTCCATCTAGTAATAGGGTCCTCTCCTAACACACCTTCCCATAGGAATAGTCCTTCAGAATTTGATAGTTTCCTCATTCGCACTCGATCAACAAGAGTAGAGGTAACAGCTACAGAAGAAAGAAGATTCTGCCCCTATTTGTCATGCACCTCCAAATGCATCTCAGAGAACAGAGCCATAAGCTACCACTCAATTTTGGCTTCCTGAACTGCTTGTATCTGAGTCCTCCTTCTCATCTCATCAGCCACTGCGTTGCCTTTCCTAGGCGTATAGGAAACCTCAAAGTTAAAATACTGAAGATACTTAACCCACCTTTGCTATCTCAAATTCAAGTCACACTGAGTGAAAATATACTTGAGACTTTTGTGATCAGTGAAAACCAAAAAATTATCTCCCATAAGGTAGTGTATCTAATAGCATAAGCCATAAACAACTGCTGCTAACTCAAGATCATGTTTTGGGTAATTCCTCTCATGTGGCCTTAGCTGCTGAGACCCGTACATGATGAATCCTTCTCTCTGCATAAGCACCACACCCATCCCGATACCTGAAGCATCATAGTAAATAGAGTATCTCTTTCTTGGATCTGAAAAAACTAGTATCGATGCTGAATTCAACCTCCCTTTCAGCTCTTGAAAGTCTGACTCACAAGAATATGACCACAAGAACTTTTCACCCTTCTTAGTCAGGCCTGTCAATGGTGATGATAAGCATGAGATGTCCTATATGAAATGCCTATAGTATCCAGCCAGCCCTAGAAAACTTCGTACCTTAAAGACATTCTTCGGATGCTCCTAGGAAACTACTGCTCTCACTTTCTTTGGGTCTACTGATACTCCTGTCTCTGAGATAACATGACCCAAGAAGTGAATCTGGTCCATCCAAAAGTGGCATTTTGAGAGCTTAGCATATAAATTGTGCTCTATAGTGTACTCAAAACGATCTCAATATGGGTGGCATGGTCATGTCCAGTGTGAGAGTACACCAAGATATTTTCCACGAAGACAACTATGAAAGAATCCAAGTATGGATGGAACACTCGGTTCATCAGTTCCATGAAAACTGCAGGCACGTTTGTGAGACCGAATGGCATAACCACATACTCGTATAGACCATACCTGCTCTGAAAGGCTGTAAGGGGTATATCAGATAGTCTAATGCACAAATGATGGTAATCGGACCTCAAGTCAATCTTTGAGAACACTCAGGATCCTCAAAGCTGATCAAAGAGATCATCAATCCCCGGTAAGGGATATCGGTTCTTGACCATCAATTGGTTCAACTTTCGATAATCTACACACAGTCTGAAGGTACTATTTGTCTTCGTTGAAAATAGGAAAGGAAAACTCCAAGGAGAAGTACCGGTTCGGATAAAACTCTTTTCCTGCAACTCCTCCAACAACTTCCTAATCTCCTGTAACTCTGGTGTAGACATCCTATAAGGAGGAATGGATACTGGTGCCACTCCTGGCACAAGCTCGATAGAAAATTAAACCTCTCTCTCTAGAGGAAAACCTGAAAAATCTTTTGGAAAGACATCTCTAAAACTATCCACCACTGGAGGAAAGTCCATCTGTGAAGTTCCCTGGTCATCCAGATACAGACTAGAAAACTGGGTTGTAACTCCCCCAAACCCATGATGATTAGGTATTGCTCTGATCGCCTAGACATCCCATTCTCCCTTATGAATAAACGATCTACCCTCTGGTGAAGTGAAACTCACCCTATGGAGATAACAGTCAACGACTGCCTGGATGGGAACTAACCAGTCCATTCAGAGAATGAAATCATATCTTGTTATCTCTAGGACATAGAGGTTCCATAAGAAGTGACACCCACTAACCTATAGAGGGAACTCATTGCACTGACGCACACTAGCCGTTCTAGTCCCCAACGGAGTATCTAACTTCAAGATATCATAAAAAGAAAAGATACAGAGCCCAAGAATCTCCACAACGGCAACAAATATAAAGCTATGGGAATCCCCTATATCGAAAAGAGAAGAAGCTAAAACTTAGGCAACTAAGATCACACCTCGAACTATGGAAGATCTGAGATCCTGATCCTGGTGGGTCTGCTCCACCGCATAAGTCTAGCATGTACCGTGGCCCTGTGACCCTTCCTGACCACTCTGAGCTGATCCAACTTACTGTCACTGAAAGCCTGGTGATTGACTACCATGGCTGTGACCTCCACCTTGGCCTGAACGGCCATAAGAACTCCAGTTCCCAGACTGATAAGAAACTGGTGGTGCTGCTCCTGCACGAGGAGCCATAGAAGAACCCTTGTCACTATCTACTAGTGAGAAGAACTGACAGAAACATTGAAGGTGGCCCATCTTGCCGCAAGATCAGTACTCCACTGGGTTTCTTGGGAAATGAGTCCACGTATGCCTGCTCTTCCCACACTGGTAGCACACCACCTGACTACCATAAGAAGAATCCCTCCTCCTCAGATCCCCACATGAAGACTCCCTACGATGCTTTCTGCTATTAGTAGAAGGGATACTAACTCCAGATGTTGAGCCTCCCTGGCTCATAACTCAAGAATCCCTCAGATTTCACTCTGTGATCAATGCCTGGTTGACTATAGAAGCGATGGAAGTCAACATGAAGATGTTCACCTGCGATCGGATGTCATGCCTTAGACCATCCTCAAACTTCCTTACCAAGAATAAATCATCACCTTTTGGAATAGTCATAAAGCACTATAGATCAGTAAAGCGAGAAGAATACTCCATAATAGAAATATTACCCTACTCTAGACTCATGAACTCTCGGGCTCGATCGACCTTCAAAGTCTCCGGGTAGAAATAGTCATAAAAGGCATGCTAGAACTCATTCCACGCCATAACCTGCTGGCATCCCGCCTGTGAGACCACATCCCGCCATCTCTTGGTGGAATCTTGAAGCATATATGTAGAAAGCTTGATCATCCTCTATAGAGACGTCTCTAGATGCTCGAAGATATAAAGCATGGATTCTAACCATGAATCTACAACCTGAGGTCCTCCTTACCCTATGAATGTGGGAGGATGATGCTTCTGGAAAACCCGCGTCAGCTCTGCCATAGAAGGGGTGGGATGTGGTACTCTACAGAAGGTCTTAATGAACCTCATAAATCCCTCTCGGAACTGTACATCAGCACCTATGTCAGGAATAACGGTTGGTGCTAGGACTGGCATAACTGGAGGATCTGTTGGAAGTCCTTGATCAGCCATGTCTGATGTCTGATCACCGCCATGTAACTAGCGTACAACCGGAGGAAGTTTTGGTGGCATGACTCTACAAGGTCAAACGCACACCTTAGATCAGGATTATCAAGGACTAAAAACTAGAAGAGTGAGAAGGGAACAAGAGAAATAAATTATTCATGTTTTTTAAAACCTAGATACACGGCGTGTTCCCTTAATCCTTTCACATGGGCGTGTACTCCTGCCAAAATTGGTCATGTAACACCCCATACATGGCATGTTGTCCTAACACATGACGTGTACTTGAATTTTCTTTCCCTGCCCGAGTTCTTCTACACGGATAACCCACACGGTTCTCATAGAACAAGACTACATGGCCTGTTCGTGCCAGACACGGCGTGTACTAGACGAGCTTCACTGACCCGTGTTGTTAGTGACACAGCCGGATACATGTCTCACACTACCAGACGTGTTCCAACATGACACGGCGTGTATAACTTAAGCTTTCATCCATCCGTGTCATTAGTCACATGGTTGGACACATGGTCTACCCCACACGGTGTGTGCATCTGGAACATGGTGTGTTCTACCAATATTTCCCAACCCTGTGTTTCTTCCCACACGGTCAGTAACATAGTTAGAGACTAAACGGCGTGTACATACAGTACACAGCGTGTACTTAAGAAAAACAGTTTCTTCCCGAACAGAAGAACACATGGCGTGTATTCATCACTACACGATGTGTATTTTGGGTTTTTCCAAACAGTAAGCCTCAGAAACTACTCCAGAGCCCATAAAAACACTGAAATGAACATTTAAGTGCCAAATTTCGACCCGTGAGGGCCCATACTCCTCACGAATCAAATATTGGCATCTTATACATGTTATAAAAAGGAAAACAAGGCAATGATCCACCAAATTCAAGTCCGTGAGGGCCCATAACACCTCAAGAACCAAAGTTTGGTGTTCATTCAAAAAAAACCTTACACAATAAATACCCTATAAAACGGAAGGTAATTTATCAAGGCATTTATCATAACAGCATGCATATCTAGCACAACATCTATCACAACAACATGAAATTGCTAATGCACCCTAAATGGCATAGCAATAATGCATAACATATGATTTCTATAAAGTTCCTATATGATGCATGAGATGAAATACCCTCATCTCATCGGGTTGCAATAGAAATAGAACCTCAATAAAATCAACAATAATAGCACAAAAAATGTGAATCAACTAATAGTGAAAATCAAATCAACTATAAAATTGAAAAACCATAAAAATTACAATATTCGAGGTAAATTGGATTTTCCCTATACATGGGTTAGATACTCCTGAGCACATCTTATTACCAAGTACCTATTCTATCCTATCCCTGACTATACGCTCCAACCTGTAAGTCAAGAAGAAAATAATCCCTCTGATACTACTTTGTAACGTCCCAGTTTCGAAAGCCACCCAGAGGCACCCCGTACCTGGTTGGTCACATGGCCTCAAGTGAATTTCCCTAAATGACAGAGGCTACCAACTAGCAGCAGGGGCCTTGGGTGTGACACTGGATAAACTATGCCCTCATTGGTAGAGTAACACAATAGAAGTAAACAAATGGCAATAGAGAAAGCAATGATAATGTCATAAAACAATAACAATGGAAGACTGAAGGAAATAAATAGTTGGAGCACATATATAATGATGAATGATGCATGATACATATGTCTAGGAAAGTATCCAAACAAATCACAATCATGGAAAACAGAAAATACTAAACCAGATTACAAAAGAAAATAGATAAACTCCTTAGCATCACAAGCCTCAGCTTGGTCCCATGCTCTCCAGCTCCAAAGAAATCAAGTACCTGAAGTAGAAGGGTGATTGCCCTTGTCTATACCTACAACAATATAATCTATTTGGGCCCAAAATAAGGACCCAAACAGGGTGTGGGACTAAATCCCAGTAGGCAACCACCATAAGATCTGTACCTAAGATTCAGTGAATATATGGCAGATAATAAGTGAAAGAAAGTAGTAACAAGGAAGTACTCAGCAGTAAACAATCCACAGTTCAAAGCATTCAAATTTCACATATATCAAGAAGATAGCTAAATAAAAGCAGGTAACCCTTTGGGTGTACTCACAACCTAACCCCTTTGGTTCAACCCAAACAACACAAGCAACCCTCTGGGCATTACTCTCAGTCTAACCCCTTTGGTTCAACTTAAGCATAGACTCTCTGAGGAAGCACTCACCATCAATTCCTCCTATAGTCTCATATCGGTAACTAAATTCACTCTAGGGAATAACATACGTCACATTCCCTCTTTGGAACCCGTCGAGGAACTACAGACACTCTGAGGAATCACTTACGTCAATTCCCCCTATGGTCTCGCATCATAAGTAAAAATAGACACTCTAGAGAATCCCTTACATCCATTCTCCCAATGGTCTACTACACCAGGTTCTCATGGACCTATGTAATTAAATAAGTACAGTAAAGAGTATAGGCCAAAGTAAACCTCAAGAACTACTTGGATAAATAGTCTACAGCATATCAGCAAGTCGGAATGATAGTCACACCATCCTACAATACTAAGCATGGGATAAAACAAGGCATCCTAACAGGATAAGAAAAACCAAACGGTCATAAACAAAACATGCATGGGAAACACTTCCAAAGCATAGTAATTCACCCTATTCACAATCAATTAATCTCTAATCAAGCATACAAGCACAGCATGAAAACAATAGGGCTAAAATAGTAAACATTCAATACCCCATTCATGGGTATTGGTCACTTTTGCACATAAACTCAAAGACTTTCTACAGAAAGGCAAAAACCACCTACCTCAGTGTTGAGAGATCGTTATTCATGAAACTCAAGCCTTGAATCACCCAAGAACACCGTAGATCTAAAAAACACTCAAAACGTTCAACCAAGGATAACTTGAGAAAGAGGAGGAATCAGGAAATGAAGCTCTAGAAGAAGTAATAGCTTACCGAGGTGATCCCAATGCAATTGACGGCAGTCAATTCGTAGGAAGGGTGCTCGATCAGGGGCTCAGGGAAAGATAGCGGCCATACAGGTGCTCTCGGACGAACCCGGCCTATAAAAAGATGGTTCTGTCCATTAAACGTGACCCTGGTGCGTTTAATGAAAAAAATAAAGTACACAGTGTGTAATTTGGAAGTACACGGCGTGTACTTGCCTTTACCGGCCCCCACATTAGGTGGTCTCTAGGTCACCACACACATCCATGTGTACAACCTTTACACGGCCAACACACGACTACCTGTGGTAACCTAGTACACGGCGTGTACTTCAAAAATTTCCAGAAACTCTTCTTTTTCCCCAAAAACATCAGAAAATAAAGACATACCTGAAAAGAAGATCCGGGTTCTTATAGCTCAGTAGGATGACCCGGTCAACCAACAGAGGGTTGAACCAGTGGGAGAGGATAACAATGGTAGAAGGCCCTTAATGCTTTCTAGAAACAGACTCTAGGGAAGTACGAAGATAGCATTTCAGATATAGAGATAGATATTTGTCTTGAGGAGCCGGTGATCACCTTCACCTTGATATGGTCTCTGATAGAGTATTGGGTTCCTCTGGTGGGGAGCTAGATGAGTGGAGTAGTGAATCAGTGGTGGAAATTTTACCTTGGGGAGAGGAAGGAGATTAATGTTTTGTGGGCTGACTTTGAGAAGGAGTTCCAGGTGTAATTCCTTTCTTCAATGATGAAGGCTAAGAAGAGGTAGGATATACTCTCCCTCCAACAGGGGGTATGTCAGTGAGTAAACTAGGGATAAAGTTCAAGGATCTCCTGCATTTTTCTCTAGATTATTTTCTGGATGAGGAGTCTTGGGCAAGGCACTTAGATGAGGCACTCTTTCCCTCCTTCCAGTATGTGGTTACTTCTTTCACCCTGCCCATAAACTAAGAGGTTTAAAATAAGGCTGAGGTAGTGGAAAGGATTAACTCATGAGAAGTTTTACCATGGGAGGGGATCCATACAATTTCTTTAAAGTAGAAGTCTATTATCAGTAGGTCTCTAGTGTCAGGGTCTTCTAGGTTTTGACCAATGAGGAGCCGACCCCAACAGTTTCAATTACGACCTTCTAGTCCTCGTCCTTTTCCCGTGGGCTTGGGGTAGAGATGTTTTTCTTGTGGAGTCCATGGGAACCTCCATTTCCTTGGTGTTAAGTACACCATTTGGAGGTCATTCCAACTTTCTTGATGTTTTCCATGGATGTAGACTGATGTTGGGGCCACATTAGTCCAGTGGAGATCTCTTTATACTACAAATTCATCCATACAATGTTATCCTTGGAATAAAATCATTGTACTCTTTTCATGATATTATCGACTTCTTCTAGATGAGAGTCATGTTTTCTGACATGGATAGCCAATGTGTAGCTTTCTTTAATGAGCAGAGTTGTCAAGTGGGCAGTCGGCGTGTGGAGCCTCTTCATTATTTGTTGGTCGAGCTATCAATGGGATCGATGGATGTTGATATGGTGTAGGTTCCAAGAGTTATTAGAGAGTTTATGTATTTTTTCTTTTATTAGGTTGTTACTCTACCCCCTTGATGTGACGTTGAGTTTTGGATAGACTTACAGCCTAGTGATCGTCTAATTTCTATAGCTCCTTATTGGATGGCGCCTTCTGAGTTATGTGAGTTGTGGATTCAGATTAATGATCTGATGAAGAAGGGATTTATCCTACCTAGTTTGTCATTGTGGGGTGCTCTGATCTTTTTTCGAATAAAGAATATGGTGGTCTGAGACTATGAATAAACTACAGGAGACTAAATCAGGTGGAATTGTTACCCTCTCCTGAAGATAGAAGATCTTTTCGTCCAGCTGAGGGGGGTAGGTTTGTTCTCAAAGATCAATATGTGGTCTGGGTATCAACAATTAAGGGTTAAGTAAGGTGATATCCTGAGGACTTATTTCAGGTGCAGGTATGGGTACTTCGAGTTTTTGGTCATGTCGTTCGGTGTTACGAATGCATTAATTGTGTTCATGGGGCTCATGAACTTTTTCTTCTATTAGTTCCTAGACCGGTTCATCATTATATTCATCAATGATATCCTGATCTACTTGAATTTAGAGGAGGATCATATCGAGCAAATCAGAACTGTCTTGGAGGTCCTTCGACACCACCAACTCTATGGAAAGCTATCCAAGTGAAAGTTTTAGACAAGGTAGGTCCACTTACTTGGATATGTGGTGTCTCAGTAGGGTGTAGTAGTGGATCCGTCAAAGTTATAGGCAGTTTTTTCTTAGGAATTACCCAATAATGTGGTAGAGGTTCACAATTTTATTGGTTTTTCAGGATATTACCAAAGATTTATACCTCATTTCTCTTGAGTAGCATCTCCATTGACGGATCTGACCTAAAAAGACCAGGATTTTGTGTGGTGTGAGTAGTGTCAGGAATAGTTCGGCTATTTGAAGAGGAAGTTAGTCATTGCTTCGGTAATTAGGTTTCCAGAGGAAGGGGTGATGTTTGAGGTATTCTGTGACGATTCCAGTCTAGGATTAGTATGTGTGCTAACGCATTAGCGAGTAGTGATATATTATGGGTCTATGAATTTGCATCCCCATGAACTCAACTATGTCACCCATGATTTGGAGCTTTTAGTGGTCATTTTTTCACTGAATATGTGGCTACATTACCTCATTGTGGAGCACTTTTTGGTCTTCATGGATCACAATATCTTGAGTTACATATTCTCCAAGTGATACTTGAACTTGTGGAAATAGAGGTGGATGGAGTTTCTCCGAGACTACAACATTGAGATCTATTATACCTCAGGAAATGGTAATGTTGTGACTAATTCCTTGAGAAGGAAGTCGTAGAGGGAAGTGGTTTGATAATCTGAGGATTCTTAGAAGGCGATGGAGGAGTTGGATGCCTTGCACCTAGATGTGGGAGTGGACAGTGGTAGAGGCTGCCTATTTCAGATGACAGTGTAGTACTCTATGATGTGGAAGGTGGAAGAGTCTCAATGGGGAGACTCATAGGCTGAGGTGATGCACAATCATGTTGACTAGGGTGATGATTTGGAGGGATGGTCAGATGATAGTCAGAATCGGATGCTATTCTATGGGAAGTTATTTGTCCCAGTGGCGATGCATGAGGGAGTTCTCCATGAGTTTCATATCTCTCCTTTGGAGGTACACTCAGGAGTTTCCAAGATGTATTGAGGCTTGAGGGAGTAGTTTTGGTGGCCCAGGGTGAAGCAGATAGTGGCAGAGTTTGTGGCAAGGTGCCAAGTGTGTTAATGGGTGAATGTTGGGAACCATGTTCCTGGAAGTTTGTTGCATCCCATGGATGTACCTGAGTGTAAGTGGGATTAAATCTCAATGGATTTTATCATAGGGATACCCAAGACTCAGTAAGGATATGATTTTATCTGGGTAGTGTTGGATCAGCTGATGAAACTAGCTCACTTCTTAGAGATTAAGGAGTCGAGTGTAGTGGATGCCTTGGTGAGGAGGTATGTGGATGAGGTGGTGTGGCCGCATTGGGTTCCTAGATACATTATCACATATCGAGATTAATTGTTTATATTTCAAATCTAGATGGGATTACATTATGCTTTTAGCACTCAGTTACACCTTAGCACTACTTTCCACCCTCAGACAGATGGGCAGACAAAGCGGACCATCCAGATGATGGAGGATATTCTATGGGCATGTGTTCTGGATTTCATAGGATTGTGGGTACGACATTTTCCCTTGGTATATTTTTCTTACAATAATATATATTACTCTACCATTGGCATGATATCATTCGAACATTTATATGGAAGGTCGTGTCATTCACCTTTGTGATAGACTGAAGTTAGGGAGGTAGCTATTTTTTGGTCTGGTGGTAGTGTGAAGCACAATGGAGAAGGTTCATCTCATGCGTGAGAGGATAAAGGTAGCACGGGACTGGAAGAAGTCGTATGTTGATCATAGGAGGAGTCTCTTAGAGTTCGAGGTTGGAGACCGCGTGTTCTTGAAGGTTTCCCCTCAACATGGGCAGAAGATTTTTTTGGAAGGGGGAGCAAGCTCTCTCCCATGTTCACCAAACCTTTCAAGGTGTTGGGATGAGTTAGTGAGGTGGAACACCAGCTAGAACTACCACCGCAATAGGAGAGGGTCCACAGCGTCTTCCACATCTCCCAGCTTCATCAGTGTCTACATGATGACTCCCACATCATTGACTGGGGAGAGTTGGATATCGAGGATGACGTAACATTCATGGAATAACTAGTAGAGATCCAGGATCATCTGGAGAAGGTGCTACATGGATGGACCATTCCCTTGGTCTTTCTGTTGTGGAAACATGGTGGCCTCAAGGAGAGTACTTGGGAGCGAGAGGCACAGATGTGTTCCCAGTACCTGAAGTTGTTTTGAGTTTTTTCTGAGTTCTTTTATTTAGGATGTAATGATTGAACCTTATTTTTTATAAGATTATTTGTTTTCCCTATTCTCTAATTTTTTAAAAAGTCCTGGTATGTGGGAAGGGGAAGACCTAATCCCTAATCAAGATACATTAATGTGGATGCGATTAAACCTGTGTGGGTGAGTCAATGCTACCCAAATAGAATAATATCTTGACATAGAGGAATTAATTCCCTAATTCATGTGTCTGTACAGTGTTACCTTTAGTTCTTATTTGGTTTTTTGGGTAAGTAGATGTTGGTATAGGTGTTATTGTATGTCGAGGTTTCAATTCATCTTTCGAACAACACAAGGTGGTTTATTATAAGGACCCGACCCCAATTTCCTGGAGTCGGTGCCTTGTCTGATTAAGTTGGCATACATACAAGGAATAAGAATCTCAAAGGACCAAGTAGTTTAGTATTATTGGAAACAAGATACATATATAAGTTCAATATTATAACTTGAAGAGAAATACAACATGGAAACTCCTATGTTATTTCATCATGTCATTCATAATAAACTTCTTCATGTCCTGAAAAAAAATGATACATAAGAAAGGGGTGATCTCAAATGCTCAGTAAGAGTATGAAATATAGCAGAAGATAATATAAACAAAATACATGGTGCATAATTCAAAACACATGCCTTTAATAATAAACTTGAACACATTATGGCAGGAAAATGAGCTGAGTAAATAATGCCATAATAAAACATAATCATGGGTATTCTACTAATCGAATAACCACATGAAATAACAATAGATGAACTCATAATGATGGAATTCATAATGATGGACATTCTGAAACATTTTTTCAAGGTCTCGGCCAAGACGTCTAATGATTAAGGCCTCATCCAAAATCAATATCACATTGGGAAAGGCCTCGGCCAATTCCACGTCTATTTGTCTCATGAGACCTACCGATGCATCGAGGGGATATAGCGGGCCCCACCCATCATAAATTAAGTCCAATTAATTCCCCATATGAGCAGGGATAAACATAAACAACAAATATATTCATATTGAAACTATCATATGAAATGTAACTATCTTTCCTCAATCATTAAACATAAAACACTAACCATTCAAAATAATATGGTGAATGGTTTTAGGATAGATCATCCAAAATAGAGTTAGTAATAAACCATTAAATAAAATATGGTAGATGACTTAATAAATTATTAAACCCAATAATACCATGGAATCAACAAGAGTGTTTAATTAGATGAAAACACTCTTATAAAGTCATTAAGCAATTCTGGAGATAAATACTCTTTTCTTTTGAAAAGAAGAGTTATTTTGGAAAAATCTTTATATAAAACCATAAGTGAAGTGAAATAGTATTTTCATAATAAAATGAGTGATTTTAAAAAGACAATGGTTTCCAAAAACATATTATAGTGTGCCTTGAAAATAAGTAAGAATTTGAGAAATTCCCTTGAATTTGGCTTGTATTTTGAAAACAGTTTGAAAGTTTCTTTTAAAAACATGTAACAATTCATAAAATAAGGAAAGGTTATGGTTTTTAATCATATATATAATACTCAAACATAATATATGAGGAGTACATAACAATACATAAGCATTTCATTGAGGTAATTAGACAATGAAAGTAACCCGAATGAAAATGGAAGTTCGGGTGGAAAAACCCTTACCTTAACTCTGAACGTGTTCCGCTCTTGTACTTAAGCTCCTGGAATCTGAAATTATACTTATTAATAAATTATTTCAGAACCTATTATACATGTATTTATTTTATCATAATTCGGGTCAGTTCATTTATGTCTTTATTGATTAGTTATTGTATTGAATTTCGTCGTTCCGGAGTGTTCGTTTCTCTTATTTTTCATATTCGGTTCACTTGTTTTTAAGTAATGAAGTGGAATGGATGTAAATATCCAGAATTAAAATTATATATTATTTATGAACATAAATAGGTGTTATTGTTAATCTTGGTTACATGGAACAAGGATGAATTATCATATAGAACTTTAATGATAATTGTTTTGGTTAATTTGTGGGTTTTGATTACAACGAACTCATTTTTCTTTATAACCTAATACCATTTGAAAAAAGGGATTACAGATTCTTAAATAAGTTATATTATATATAATAATATGTTTCAACCATAACAAGAATGGTTTCATGACCAGAATTTAGAATGATAAAAGAAATCGAAAGTCCATCGTCCTTGAATGTGTAAAATTGACACATCTCGGATGGTGTTCTTGCTACTAGTATAAAAGAAGGTAAAAAGGGGGAGATGATTATAACTTATTCCAATATCATGAAAACATTATAGTAAATATAAGGTACTAGAGTAATCACAAAATTTGGATAAAAAGAGGTAATATAAAAGAAAACAAATGAAGTTGAAAGGAAAGACAAAGAATTGAAAAGAGGAATTTACCTCTTGAACCAAACTTCCTTGAGAACCTCCTTAAGGGAGAGGTTTTGGTATTTTAATGAGACCAAAGCTTATTGGACATGGGAGAGGAGGTCAGGAGGGTATTTGGCCAGAATTTGGAGAGGGTACAAGGCTTGAGAGGAGTGAATGGATGAGGGGGTGAGAGGGGGTTTTCATAGTGTAGGAGAGAGGGGATTTCTTAATATAAAACTCATTAATTTATTATTTCTCCATAATACAAGGAATAGTGAGTATTCCATGACCAAGGATAGTAATTTTATAATGTGATCTCGAACCAAGTGGTCTTACATTAGTATAACATCACACATGACTCTATAATTAGTGTATTTATCTTAATTTTGCAATTTATGGTGTGTCACTATTCATCAAAAATTCAAGTATTTCAGAAAAATCCCAAAATTTTACCCCAACCATTTTTCGATGTTTAGAATCCAAAAATGAAGTCCGTTTTTCAAAAATAATTTTCTAAATATTATTAATTTAATATTTAATTAAAATCATAATTTATTATCAAAAACCAGTTTTAAAACATTCATTAACTTATTCTAAAATATAGGTATATTGTAATTTCAACTTGAATATTATTTATTCATTATCATAGGTAAGTTTTCTATTCATTAGGGTATATCACTATTCATAAGGGTATGTTACTATTCATAAGGGCAGGTTACTATTCACCAAAAATTAAGTTTTTCTTATTAGACTCTAAATAACTCACTGATCGCGACTGTGTATGTCAGATTTTTGAAATTCACATCACAGAAGTGAAAAACTTATGTTTTAAGGGTCTTATAGCACTTAGTAGTTAATGTGATTATGAAATATTTATAATAAATTAATTTCCTTTAAAAAAATATTGGGTCGTTACATTCTCCCCTCCTTACAAAAATTTCACCCTCGAAATTTCATTTACAATCTAGGCCAAGAACAGGTGGGGGTACTTCTCCTTCATTGATTCCTCCATTTCCCAAGTTGCCTCTTCGTACTTATGGTTTCTCCATAGTACCTTGACCAGATGAGTATTCTTGTTGCGTAGAACTTTGTCTCTACAATCCAATATTTTAACCTACTGCTCCTCATAGGAAAGATCATCCTCCAACTGTACCACCTCTGAAGAGAGTACATGTGAAGGGTCTAGTATGTACTTCCTTAAGAGGGATACATTAAAGACATCATGTACCTTCTACAAGGTTGGTGGAAGTGCCAGTCGATATACCACAGCTCCGACTCGATCAAGGATCTCGAAGGGGCCGATATACCTGGGACTTAACTTTCCTTTCTTCCCAAACCACATGACCTTATTCCATGGAGATATGCGTAGAAACACCAGGTCTCCTACTTTGAACTCCAGGTCTCATCGGCGGTTATCCGCATAACTCTTCTGTCGACTTTGGTCTACCTTGATATGTTGTTGAATGGTTTTCACCTTCTCTGCCATTTCCTCAACCAATTCAGGTCCTAGCAGCTTTCACTCACCGACTTCATCCCAACAAGTCGGTGTTCTACACATTTTCCCATAAAGGGATTCATATGGTGCCATACGGATGCTCGAGTGGAAACTATTGTTGTAGGAGAATTAAAATAGTGGAAGATGTTGGTCCCATACTCCTTTGAATTCCATAGAACATGCCCTCAACATGTCTTCCAGTGTCTGAATAGTCCGCTCGGATTGGCCATCAGTTTGAGGATGATAGGTCGTACTGAAGTTCAGTTCAGTACTTAAATCATGTTGGAGATTTTTCCAGAACTTCAAGGTGAATCTAAGATCACGGTCGGATACAATAGAGAGTGGTACTCCATGTATCCTTACCACTTCTTTGATGTAAATCCGTGCAAGTTGATCCAATGAGAAGTCCTCTCGAATCGCTATGAAGTGAGATGTATTTGTAAGACAATCCATAATGACCCATATAGCATTGTTTCCTCTAGATGTCCTTGGGAGTCCAGTGACAAAGTCCATGGTAATTTTCTCCCACTTCCATGATGGTATGGGTAGTGGTTGCATCATCCCCTTAGACTTTTTCCTCTCAACCTTCACTTGTTTACATACTAGGCACTTTGACATATATTCAACAATATTCCTTTTTATATTGTCCCACCAAAAGTTTTCTCAGAGATCTTGATACATCTTTGTGCTACCAGGATGTATAGAGAAATTAGAGCTATGAGCATCATCCAACAGTTCTCTCTTTAGCTCATGAATAGCGGGAACACAAAGCCTCTTCCCGAATTTCAAAATGTCATCTTCATATGAGAATTCATCCACCTTCCCATCATTTATTGCTTTAATTTTCTTTTTAAACTCCTCATCATCAGCCTGAGAACTTTTTATCTTCTCTAATAAAGAAGGCTGGGAAACCATTTAAAAAAGTAGTGATGTGATACCTTCCTTAATAATTCCCATATCCATCTTTACTAGATCCATGAACATAAGATCCCTTTCAACTCTCATCTTGTTCATAATTCCATATTCTTTTCTACTTAATGCATCTGCTACCTTATTTTCTTTCCCCAGGTGGTAGTGTATTGTGCAATCATAATCTTCGAGTAGCTCAATCCACCTCCTTTGTCTCATGTTGAGTTCTTTCTGTAAGAATATATACTTCAAACTCTTATGATCTGTATATATCTCACATTTTTCTCCATAGAGGTAATGTCTCCAAATCTTCAGAGCAAATATTACCACTGCTAACTCAATATCATGGGTTAGATAGTTTTTTTCATGAATTTTTAGTTACCTAGATGCATAGGCAATCACTCGATCATTCTTCATAAGGACACAACCAAGTCCTTTCTTTGATGCATCACTATAGATAACAAACCCATCATTCCCTGATGGTAGGGTTAGGATCAGATCATTCACTAACCTCCTCTTCAATTCTTCAAAACACTCTTCACATTCCTTATTCCATACGAACTTAACCCCTTTTCGTGTGAGCTTGGTCATTGGGTTGGCTAAACGGGTGAAGTTCTGAACGAAATGCTGATAATAACCTTCTAAACCAATAAAACTATGTACCTCAGTTATGTTCGTTGGAGTAGGCAATTCTTGAACAACCTTTTTCTTTGAAGGATCTATAGATATTCCATTCTTAGAGACAATGTGTCCCATAAAGGAAACTTATTGGAGCCAAAAATCACACTTGTTGAACTTCCCATATAATTCGTTTCTTCTCAGAGTCTTCAAAATAGTGCGCAAGTGATTTTTATATTATTCATATCTTCTAGATTACACCAATATATCATCAATAAACACCACCAAAAAGCCATAAATATATTCCTTGAATACTCTATTCATCAAATCCATAAAAACAGATGGTTCATTAGTTAGTCCAAAAGGCATTACTGTAAACTCGTAATGCTCATATCTGGTTCGGAATGTTTTTTTTTTTGGAATGTCTTCCTTCCTCACAAGTAACTGATGATATCCAGATCAAAGATCAATCTTTGAAAAATATTGGGCTCCATGAAGTTGATCGAATAAATCATCAATTCTTGGCAAAGGATATTTATTCTTTATTGTAATAGCATTGATTTCCCTATAATCAATGCACAGCCTCATGGATCCATATTTCTTCTTAACAAAGAGGACAGGGGTTCCCCATGGAGAAACACTAGGTCAAATAAATCCTTTATCACTCAATTATTCTAGTTTCTTCTTTATTTCCACTTACTCCACAGTGGCCATTCTATAAGGGGTCTTTGATATGGGTCTTGAACTAGGAATTAAGTCAATGGAAAACTCAATTTCCCGCTTTGGAGGATGTCCAGGTAAATCTTTTGGAAAGACATCAATATACTCTTGCACAGTAAGTACATCTTCTATTTGAACATTCTTTTTCTCACCCATAGTTATTTCATTTTTTTCCTCCCCGATAATTGAATTTAGTTGAGCTACTGTGGGTGGATCTAGATAAGAATCAGGTGGTGATGTTTCTGCTCTAAAGATAAGGTACTCCTTATCATCATCGAAGATTGTAACCTCCTTCTTCTTACAATAAATTTTTGCATCATGGTCCGAAATCCAATTAATACTGAGGATTATATCAAACTCAATCATGGTTATAATAACAAGATCCACAGATAAGGAACATTTATATGCCCTGATGGGAACTAATTCACAAAAACATTTTTGCAATGATACTTACTTTAGGAGTTTTGACTAACAACTCCCTTGTTAAATCAAATTGGAAATATCTAATTTTCATAGCAAACTGGGAAGATATGAAACAATTCGATGATCCAGAATCAAATAAAGCATTGGATAAGCTTGATGAAATGATCAAAGTACCTGCCACCACGTCACTCGGAACTTCAACCTCTGCAGTTGTGATCGCATATTCTTGTCCTTGCTCCCTTGGACTCTTATGTTGCATATTTACTTGATGTTTTGGACAATAATTCGCATAGTTCCCCATATCCTGATAATTATAGCATCGAACATCATTGGCTTCCTTCTTTATTTTGCAATCACCAGCAAGATGGCCTTTCTGACCACATTTGTAGCATACTCATTTTCCTTTTAAGCACGCACCGGGGTGTTTCCTTCCACAATTGTCACATGTTAGAAATTCAACTCTTCCCTTATTCCTTGTTTCCTTATTTCTTTTCCCAGGGTTTTCAGAAGCCCTCTTCTTTTCTTACTTTCCTTTAAATTCATAAGACATAGAGAATTATTTTTCGGTCTTGATATCACATGAAACTATGTCCTCATATGATGAAAAATTTTGGGAGACCAGTGCCCGCCGGAGGAATGGCTATAGGCCATCAAATAATCGATCGATTTTGCTCCTTGGATTTCGTATGTAGTCCACAGCATGTCTTTCCAGCCTTGTAAAGTTGGATTCATACTTGGAAACATTTTCATCTTCCTTTTGCCTCATATTCAAGAATTGTCTCTCCATATCTACTCTTTGTTCACGAGGGAAATATCTTTCTAATAAGATTTCCTTAAAATCCATCCAATCCATATATTCTATTTCTTCCTCCTCATTTGTGTTTTGGATTAATGACCACCACTGATCCACATCTCCTGATAGACGATATACTTCCATGACAACCTTCTCTCTTTCATTACATCCCACAGCAAGAAATATCTTCTTTAGGGAACATATCCACTGCTCTACTACAAAAGGGTTTGTAGTCCCATTGAACGATGGAGGCTGCTGTCGCATAAAGCGATCTAGCATAGTTCCTCCATGTGGTGGATCCGAATGCTCCATATGGGTAAGGTTACTATTCATAACCTGAATAAGTTGTCCCAGTATAGTTATGAGTTGCTCAGCACCAGTCACAGCACCAGATCCAACATCATTATCTTTCATTGGAGGAAAATCCCTACAAGGGACACGTGTGTTCGTGCGGTTTCCATTCCTTCCACTTGGCGCCATCTCTAGATAATGGAATACACTATATTAGGTTATGAATCATAATGTATAATCTTAACTTAACAAAATACTTAGAAAAAAATTGAGATCCTACGAATGGCTAATCCCATATTCACAAATATGGTTTCTTTGAGGAATTTTTTACATTTCAATCCTTCATAATGTCTTGTAAAGAAAATGTGAATTATCCTAAGCATATCCCCTGGGAGTGTCGTAACCAAGAGTGCAGCAAGGCCCGTTGTCGTGCACCAATCCTCATTCGAGTCTAGCTCAAAGTGGTGTTTTCAGGTTTTACCCCTAGATACAACTGTGCCAGATCCACCTCTACCTACTCGTATCCATATAGGGATGTATTTCTTGAAATATCCACATAATTTATTCCTTAACAAAATACCAGGATGTTATTTTATGTATATCCTCAAAGAATAACTAAGGTACTCTTCCCTAATTCTACATTTTCTAAATCTAGTTTCCAAGTATTCTACTAAACTTCCTCTGATACCAACTGTAAGGACCCGACCCCAATTGCCCGGAGCCAGTGCCTTGTTTGATTACGTTGGAATATATACAAGGAATATGAATCCCAAAGGATCGAGTAGTTTAGTATTATTGGAAACAAGATACATACATAAGTTCAATATTACAACTTGAAGAGAAATAAAACATGGAAAATCTTAGGTTATTTCATCATGTCATTCATAATAAACTTCTTCATGTCCTGAAAAAAATGATACATAAGAAAGGGGTGATCTCAAATGCTCAGTAAGAGTATGCAATACAGTGGAAGATAGTATAAACAAAAGACATGGTGCATAATTGAAAACACATGCCTTTAATAATAAACTTAAACACATTATGGTAGGAAAATGAGCTGAGTAAATAATGCCATAATAAAACATAATCATGGGTATTTTACTAATCTAATAACCACATGAAATAACAATAGATGAACTCATAATTATGGAATGCATAATGACGAACATTCTAAAACATTTTTTCAAGGCTTCGGCCAAGACGTCTAATGATTAAGGCCTCAGCCAAAATCTATATCACATTGGGAAAGGCCTCGGCCAATTCCACGTCTATTTGTCTCATGAGACCTACCGATGAATCGAGGGGCTATAGAGGTCCCCACCCATCACATAATAAGTCAAATTCATTCCTCATATGAGCAGGGATAAACATAAACAACAAATACATTCATATTGAAACTATCATATGAAATGTAACTATCTTTCCCCAATCATTAAACATAAAACACTAACCATTCGAAATAATATGGTGAATGGTTTTAGGATAGATAATCCAAAATAGAGTTAGTCATAAACCATTAAATAAAATATGGTAGATGAATTAATAAATTATTAAACCCAATAATACCATGGAATCAACAAGAGTGTTGAATTAGATGAAAACACTCTTATAAAGTCATTAAGCAATTCTGGAGATAAATACTCTTTTCTTTTGAAAAGAAGAGTTCTTTTGGAAAAATCTTTATATAAAACCAGAAGTGAAGTAAGATAGTATTTTCATAATAAAATGAGTGATTTTATAAAGAAAATGGTTTCCAAAAACATATTATAGTGTTCCCTTGAAAATAAGTAAGAATTTGAGAAATTCCCTTGAATCTGGCTTGTATTTTAGAAACAGTTTGAAAGTTTCTTTTAAAAAAATGTAACAATTAATAAAATAAGGAAATTTATGGTTTGTAATAATATATATAATACTCACACATAAAATATGAGGAGTACATAACAATAAATAAGCATTTCATTTAGGTAATTAGACAATGAAAGTAACCCGAATGAAAATGGAAGTTCGGGTGGAAAAACCCTTACCTTAACTCCGAACGTGTTCCACTCTTGTACTTAAGCTCCTGGAATATGAAATTATAATTATTAATAAATTATTTCAGAACCTATTATACATGTATTTAGTTTATCATAATTCTGGTTAGTTCATTTATGTCTTTATTGATTAGTTATTGTATTGAATTTCGTCGTTTCAGAGTGTTCGTTTCTCTTATTTTCATATTCGGTTCACTTGTTTTCAAGTAATGAAGTGGAATGGATGTAAATATCCAGAATTGAAATTATATATTATTTATGAACATAAATAGTTGTTATTGTTAATCTTGGTTACATGTAACGAGGATGAATTATCGTATAGAACTTTAATGATAATTGTTTCAGTTAATTTGTGGGTTTTGATTACAACGAACTCATTTTTCTTTATAACCTAATACCATTTGAAAAAAGGGATTAAAAAATATTAAATAGGTTATATTATATATAATAATATGTTTCAACCATAACAATAATGTTTTCATGACCATAATTTAGAATGATAAAAGAAATCGAAAGTCCATCATCCTTGAATGTGTAAAATTGACACATCTCGGATGGTGTTCTTGCTACTAGTATAAAAGAAGGTAAAAAGGGGGAGATGATGATAACGTATTAAACTATCATGAAAATAATCCAGTACATATAAGGTACTAGATTCATCACAAAAATTGGATAAAGAGAGGTAATAGAAAAGAAAACAAATGAACTTGAAAGGAAAGACAAAGAATTGAAAAGAGGAATTTACCTCTTGAACCAAACTTCCTTGAGAACCTCCTTAAGGGAGAGGTTTTGGTCTTTTAATGAGACCAAAGATTTCTGGAAGTGGGATAAGAGGTCGGGAGGGTATTTGGCTAGAATTTGGAGAAGGCACAAGGCTTGAGAGGAGTGAATGGAAGAGGGGGTGAGAGGGTGTTTTTATAGTGGAGGAGAGAGGGGATTTCTTAATATATAACTCATTAATTTATTATTTCTCTTTAAGACAAGGAATAGTGAGTATTCCATGACCAATAATAATAATTTTTTGATGTGATCCAGAACCAAGTGGGCTTAAATCAGCAGAACATCACACATGACTCTATAATTAGTGTATTTATCTTAATTTTGCAATTTATGGTATGTATTCATAAAAAATTAAAGTATTTCAGAAAAATCCCAAAATTTAACCCCAACCATTTTTCGATGTGTAGAATCAAAAAATGAATTCCATTTTTCAAAAATAATTTTCTAATTATTATTAATTTAATATTTAATTAAAATCATAATTTATTATCAAAAACCAGTTTTAAAACATTCATTAACTTATTCTAAAATATAGGTATATCGTACTTTCAACTTGAATATTATTTATACATTATCATAGGTAAGGTTACTATTCATTAGGGTATATCACTATTCATAAGGGTATGTTACTGTTCATAAGGGTAGGTTACTATTCACTAAAAATTAAGTTTTTCTTATTGGACTCTAAATAACTCACTGATCGCGACTGTGTATGTCGGATTTTTGAAATTCACATAACAGAAGTGACAAACTTATGTTTTAAAAGTCCCATAGCACTTAGTAGTTAATGTTATTATGACATATTTATAATAAATTAATTTCCTTTAAAAAAAATATTGGGTCGTTACATTTATCCTTGGGAGGTATCTTGTGGGGTGGTTGTTTGGACCCTCTTTCTTCTGGGTTTGATTTTGAATTATCAAGGGCGAGAATAGTTTGATAGGTATCTAATGTAATAGATTGGATCTATCTGATCCATTCCTTTATGAAAAATAGAGTGTTTGTAGTGTTCTTGGAGGTCACGGTGGCATGTTTTAGGAGATTGCAAAAAATCCAATTTTCCAACGGTGACTCATCGAACGGTGACTCACTGAATGGTGACTCACTAAATAGTGACTCATCGAATGGTGACTCTGAAATGGTGGATCTACGAATGGTTTCTCTCTAAACGGTGGGTCTCTGAATGGTTCTTTCCAAACTGTGGATCGTCGAATGGTAGATCCCTGAATGGTGTCTCACCGAATGGTATCTCACCAAACGGTGCCTCACCAAACAGTGCCTCACCAAATAGTGACTCACTGAATAGTGACTCACTGAACAGATCACACCTCCTTATTTTTTCTTTAATTTTTTCCCCCTTATGTTTTAATTAACATTAAATAAGAAACCTATCAGTGTTTGGCTATTTATCAATCTGTTTCCACCATCCCCAATGAGAATGATTGTATCTTAAATATCATGAAACGGTGAAGCCACGTGGTCAAACAACGATCTGAAATTTAAGTATTTTAAAATTTTCTCCCTAATTTTAGGATCTAGCCTTTTCTTAAGCCAAGATATTCTCTTCATTAGACCCTTCGATTTTCTACTGGTGTTCCTAGGACCTTTCTTCCACAAGGAGTCGCATGCCTGTGTTGTAGCAGCCCATTCGGTTTTCCCTCAGAGTCCTTGCTACTGCTCGTGTGACCCTCTTCTTTAGCGTAAGGAAGAATCATTGGTCTTCTATTCTTCCAGGTAGGTATTTCCTTCATCTCTCCATTATTTTTGTATCATGCAGGGTGGGTATATTGGTTTTTCCTCTTGATCATAGTTAAAACCAATTATCAAGGGTGTTACGATATAATTTTCTTATTACCTTAGTTATAAATGTGGGCAGGGAAGATGATGATGGTGATCGCTTGTTTTATGTGTTATCCTTCATTTCCTATTATGTTTTGTTCTAGTTGTATGCCATCTAAAAATCATGTTCTTTGGTGGTCCTTGTTTGCGTACCCTTAATAGCTTGTGAATAATTACTATAAATATTAATCTAATTAATTACGTATACCTAGTTAAATAAAAATGATTCCCCAGGATCAAACTTGTTTTGTGATCACCCCTATTTATCAAAGTGGAATTAAAGAAACTTTGTTTCCTAAATATGAATATAATTGTCTTGTTTGTGTGGTTGTGTGTTATGTGGGTTTTGTTGGGTTTTGTGCCTTGTGTGGGTTTTATGGTGCTACTGTTGGTAGCATGGTTGTGGGTTCAGGGGTGGACAGAGGGGTTGGATCTATGAGTAGGGCATGGTATGTGTGTGCAGCAGGGTCATGATGTTGGTAGTGGTTGTTGTGGGATTTATGTATGAGGTGTTGTAGGAGGCATGATGGGATATCATGTTGAGAGATTGATTGATTGTGGAATGGATGAACTTGCACTACTGGAAAATGGACCTATCCCCATGGTTTTCCCCAAAACTGTAGGGATAGGTTCCCCTATACCCACAGTTTTTGAAAATCATGGGCATAGGTAAATTTTCAAGATCGATACCCATGGTTTTCCAAAACTGTGGGTATGGGGGGGTCAATCCACACGGTTTTCCAAAACCGTGGGGATAGGTCCTGAAAAGTCACCTATACCCACAGTTTTCCAAAACCATGGGTATAGGGGTACCTATCCCCACGGTTTTCCCCAAAACCGTGGGGATAGGTCTGGGCTAAAATACATATACCCATGGTTATGAAAAACCATGGGTATAGGTTTCCTGTGTGCACGCATGAATTTTTTTTTCCACGGGAAGGAAAAAAAAATTGGTGGGAGTCCTATACCCACGGTTCTTCCCTCTATACCCACGGTGTATATAACTATATTTAACTAAATATAAATATATACACACATAGTTGATGTTAGGGTAGTGGTTAGACGCGGTGTTTGCAGTGAAGAGGTTGCGGGATCGAAACCTGCCTCCTACATTATTTTAGGATCTATACCCACAGTTTTGAAACTATGGGTAAAAGCCTTTGACACCGTGGCAATTGGGTATGTTTCGTTGACACGGTGGAAGAACACCTATACCAACGGTTTTGGAAAACTATGGGTATAGGCTGGGGACCTATACCAATGCCTTTCCATCCCACGGTTCCCAAAACTGTGGGTATAGCCTATACCCACGGTTTTGGGGGCTATACCCACCATTTTGAACAGTGGGTATAGGTCGTTTTTCTAGTAGTGTTGTAGATCAGTGAGACTACATCTGGTCTGTGTTATGGTTGTGGAGAAGTGTTGTGTAGTGGGACTGCAATCTAGTGGTGCTACTGAATGTGTTGGGTATGGTTGTGGTTATTTGTTTCCTGGGTAGTATTATAATGAAATAAGTGAACTTCTTAATAAAGAATGATAAGTGGTTAAATTAAAGGGATGGGTTTATGTTTTGGTTGCGGCTGTTTGAGTGGTTGTTCATGTAGGGGTAGCAGCAAGGTACATTTTATGTGGTTTTGTTATTTGTTTGGAAACCCATAGGTTGGGATGAGTGTTTGTTTACCTATATGTATAAATTGTAGTTCCTTGTGATTTCTATATGCACCCCACCCATATTGAGAACTATATTCCAAACACCCCCTTTGTTATGGGGGTGTATTTACCAACATCCCAATAGAAGGATGGATGGTTGGTTATTGGCTCCCATGATCTCTCTTCTAGGAATTCAGCACCCAAGACTCTTCGAGTAGGTTGTAATGGCTTGATTTTTATTACTGGATTTATGGTACCGGTTGTGTGAGAGGTGGTTTGTTTCCCAGGTGTCTTTGGGATGGGGCCTAGGTGTTTTTGATGATACGTGTGGTGGTTGTGGCCCAGGTGTCTGCAGGCATGATGTGATGTGGTTTGTGGTCCAAGTGTGTGCAGGTAGGCTATGATATTGGGGCTTGTGGAAGTGTGGTAGAATCATGATGTTCTCCATTAGGGATGAGCAGTTAACCAGTGAAAAGTGGTGTGGGGTACCCTATCATCAATGTGATTATATTATTACTTTACTTGACTTACGTTATTTGGTGAGTGTGCCTTGGTGAGGTTTGGGTGGTTAGTATTCCTTGTTAGGTGGTTTTGAGGTTCTATTGTTTTCTCACAGGGGAATTAGTATATTCTCCCACTTGTGCACAAGTGATTTAGGTTTTCCCTACTGAGTATACTTTTATGCTCTCCCTACGTATATAAAACTATTTTCATATTTTTAGGAGGACTTTGAGTATTGTGCTGGACCTTACTAGCTCGGGCATCAGGATAGTTGTTGTATTGGTGCTTAGCCTTGTTTTTGGTATTGTACTTAGGTTTCATTATACTTTATAGAATATTTGTTTAAAAGATACATGGGTCGGTTTTTTAGTTTCTTTTCTTATAAATTTTTTTTGTATTTACCATCTTATCTCCCGATCCTATTTTACTTAAAATAAAAAAAAGGTAATGCCTCCCATATTTTGTGAATGTTTACTTACCCTTGGTGATAGTCACCACCCCAGGGCCTATTGGAGATGGGACTTAGGGGTAATTATCTATCCTTCTTCATGAGAAAGTAAGGTATTGGTATCTTGTTATCCCTTCCCTCATATTGAAGAAGGTGGGTCGTGATAGGAGAACCTAAGAAGTAGTGAGTGTTGTTAATTCTTGATAGCAAAGTTTAAGAAGTTGACATCCATGAATGATTCCTCAATTGATATTTAAATACTAATATGATATAAGATCATCCTTGATGAAGCTAAAGAATGTGATTTCCTATTCTAGATAGCCAGTATAAAGAATATTTTATCTTGGTTTGATCTTAATTCTTGTTATTCGAAATAAAAAATGTTCAAGAAAATCATCCTTGGTGAAGTTGTGAAAGTTTTCCAATATATATTGTCACAAGTTGAATAATAATTCTGGTGTATTATCCATACTATAATTTCTTGAAATCCATTCATGGTGAGATAAACCATTATGAATATGATGACAAGTGTTTCCCTTGAGGAGGAGACAAATGATGAATCTTCTAAAATTATTATTTCAATTTGTATCAAATCTGATTATTCTGGAAATTGATTGAAGATCATTCCATTATAAAAGGTATGTCTCTTAATCTCTCATCCTTGTTTATTAGAAATAACAAAAATTTTAACAAAGGGGGGTCAATTGAATAATTCAGTAACATAAGAAGAATGGAAGTTCCCCAATGTCACTTATTCTACCTATTTCACTTGAATTTTTTTTATCCATTTATTGAAGTGAGTGTATGAGTTTCAGGTTGATTTTTCTTAAAAACATCATCTCATGTTTAGTAATTTCATCCTGGAATTAAAGTGAATAATCCTTAAAAAAAGTATATGAGTTATCATTTCTTAATATATCATGACAAATTGGTAATGGACATCTTTTTTTGTCTAAAAAAATCCTATTATTTTATACACCGAGCACATCTCAAGTATACTTAGAGTGAAATGATGTATGGTACATTGGTTAAGTATAGACCGGTACTGTTTTTCCCATGAACTTTGTATTTCTTGTCAATAAGGGGGAGAGAAAGTTAAATGAATGTTTGAAAACTAAAGAGGATAGTGAAGATAATTGTTCAACGTATTGACACATTCATTTGGAAAGATCATTGAAGGTATTTCTAAAAAATACAAAGGGGTATATTGAAGATCCCACTTTGTGTATGGATTGTATTTGTTGTTAACTGATTGTCATTGGTTTTAAATAGTGTTCGATGAGATAAGAATATCTCATTGTGGTCAATATTATTAAGTGGTTCAAAAGTTAATGGATCTTGGATGAATTCCTAAAGTCTTTAAAATTCAATAAACATCTTCTAAATACTTTGAGTTTTATGGTGATACCTAGAGAATGGTTATGGATTCATTAGATGAAATTGGATGTCATGTCATGGTTAAATAATTTTCCTAGTAAAATATGATGATTATTTTCTGATATGTATTTCAAAAATATCATAAGTTGTTTATAGAACTTGTGATGCAAGCCTTCTGAAGGAAATGGGGTAAAATATGTTTCCAATCGTATTTAGGTTTGATTGGAAAGAATGATATTGGTATAAGACAGGGAAGTTACAATAATTTCCTTTGTAAAATATGATGATGCTAAAGGTGATCGATCAAATACTATATATCATGATAGATATGGTTCAGGATGAAAGTAGATGATTGTTGAATAATCTAGATGACAGTGTAGCAGCATGGGTTTTCTTGCCGAAGCAGATATTTTAGGTGGCATTGTTTTCTAATATTTTCTAAATTTTTAGGCCTAAAAATATGGAGTTTATTTATTAGAAAAGTAAGTATTTATATGAAAATCAGTTCGCAAACCGTAAAGTATAGTTCACGGATCACATAGGAGTTTTGTAGAATGGTGATGGAAAATCAAAAAATGAAGGATTCCGCATAGCGGTGCTATACAGACTGAGAAGTGTGGTATGCAGACCGCGTAAGGAAAATGGTTCGCAGGAAGATCACTGATCATGGGAGAATTTTTGTTCATGGGAAGGAGTGTCATTCATGGTTGATAGGTGGTGATTTAGTCCACCACAAAGGGATTCATTTTCCAAAGAAATTATCCACTGCGAGGAAAGAAGGGCGCTACATGGACCGTAGAGGGAAAACAGTTCACATGAGGATCATTGTTTGTAGTAAAGTATATCCCGCATTGAAATTTTTTCTAAATTGGATTAGTGGGATTTTAATATTTATTTTCCTATATAAAGGACCCTAATCCCATCATTATTTTATAGTAAATTTTATTATATAACATCTTCACTGCTTGAAGAATTCAGGGAAGTTTTAAGAAGTTTTCGAGAGAGAATTTCATGATGGAAATTTTTCACGAAGGATGTATTCTGTAAAGGATAAGTTTTCTATGGAAGGAGTTTTGCAAGGCACTAAAGCTCACAAAATAAAAAGGACCGTAGAAGAGAGTTAGACTATGAAGTGAAGGCTATTCATAGAATGAAGGTAGTTCATGGAGAAAAGAGGAACCGCATAGCATAGGTGGTCCGTGAGGCATCAACAGTCCGCAGAAGAAGAGGGCAGTCTGCAGAAGCAGGGGTAGTCTAAGGAAGAGTGGTAGTACACGGAATCAGAAATGGTCTGTGAAAGTAAAGGAGGCCTAATAAGCAAAGGTCATCCATGGAGCAGGGTTGGTCTGTGGATCATTGATAGTATATGGGGTATTGATCGTACGCAAAGCAGAGGTAGTTCACGGAAGGGAAGGCTATCTACGAAGCACTCACGCCACATGGTATAAGGAAGTTTGTAGAGAATATAGGATAGTAAATAAAGGAGAAAATAATGTAAAACCATGTGTGTAACAGATTTATACACGACATATATAGAAGTGAAAGCACACGTAGTTTTTGTGAGTGAAGAAGAACCAGACGTGCATCTAAACTCATATATGCTCCAAGGAAGAAGAAAGTGGGAAGAAGAAGCTAGTTTCCAGTATATATTCAGTTATTCAGGACATAATAAATGTGATGATGCTAAGATGATATAATATTAATTTATTTAACAATAATAAAGAAATTTTGTGATTCCAGCAAGAAGAATAATAAGAGATCTCAGTGAAGTTTATTTTTTACTGAAAGAGAAAGTGAGAATAAGATAAAAAGATTTGGTAACCAAATTGATATCAGTTAAATATAATTTGGGTCAGAGAAAGTTCAGTGTTCATCAGTCCACAATGAATTCATATTATTGTGAATGACAGAATAAGAAGAAGTAGAATGTGAAGCTTTTATTTTGATGCTGGGAAGAGGTAAGAGGAGTTACATTCATTATGCTAAGCAAGTAACAATTGAAGGTTGTGGAAGAACAAAGCAGTATTGTGACATCATACATGACTCAACAAGTGGAGGACTTTATTAGTGTTACAAATCCTTATCAATAAGGAGAAGACTTTCTTGGGAGGCAGTATAAAGATTCATCCAAGTGCTGTAAAAAGAACTATCTTGGGAGGTGGTATAAAGACCCATCCAAGTGATATAAAACATGTGCAATTGGATTGTTTTCATAGTTCAACATTAGTGTAAGGGTGTATCTTGGTCATTTTAACCACATTTAAAGGATTTTTTTCTATTGGTTGTGTGGTTAGGATTATTTTTATCCTTTCTAAGGACTGGATACTCTTATTGAGTAGTGAACCTTGTAAAAATATCATGTGTTATCTTTACTGCTTTCATATACTTGAAAGTAATAGGGAAAATAGATTAAGAAAACTGAGATCCTAATAGGTCTAAGAGGTACAGGGATAAAAAGTTTCCATTGGATTAAAAAGTCCCCAACACTAATTCACCCCCCCCCCTTGGTGTTAGGCATATCCCAAACTAATCCTCTCAAAAATCATGTCCACAATTTGCAGGTTCAAGAAACTAAACGATCATTCCCTTTGAAATTGGTCTTAATGCAAGGAACTAGCACACCGGATACTCAACCATAACTAGACTAAAACTAAGAAGCATCGAGTATGAATTGGTCACATAAACCTAATCATTTACCCAAGCCTCACATCTCCAAATATATTCACAAGAATAAGTTAACCCTCTCATAGGTTACCCTCATATATCTCTAGGTAAGGACTCACCAAACCCTGAGTCGCATATAAAAGGCCTCTAGGTCCCCCCATGTAGTCCATCAACCAAGGTCTCACTAAATCCATAGCTCATAAGATGACACTCTCTCCTATCTCAACGTCACATGGAATCCAACATAATAAGACACCACTCTAGGGTCCCCATACATAATTCTGAGTCCAAAAGATCATATCTTATCCTAATTCAAACATAAACAACAAGTCATGACAGGTCATCACTACTCATCACCACTCATCAAAAACCATAAAGGTCATATATCAAGCCAAAATATAAATAGGTGAAGCATTCACTATGAAATACACAACACGTATATAAAATATTTCCAAATCTAGCTCTCTCTCTATCCTCAAACCATCATAAAACCCAAGTCAATGATATATATACCCAAGTTCCACCACCCCAAAAGGGTCTATCTCAAAACACACATCCCAATAACTCATAATTTTGGTACACCCAACCACCCCAATAACCCGCACATAAGGTTAATCCATGTATACAAGAGTTACAAACACCATAATCATGGGGTTAATACACTCTTATTCTTTTCAAGAGATTTCTCATCACTGGATTTACATTTCCTTTCTTCTAAAAACTCACATTTTAAAAATTTACCATTTTCAAAAGGTTTTAAAAAACACCACTTTATAAGACACACAATCCAAACTTTAAAAACTTATAATGCCCACATTTTCAAATTTCCAAAGCCCACATGATTCAAAACTAAGCCTTCATCATTTCATAGGATTCATATTTCAAAACTTTTCATGAGTTTCCAAGGTGTGAAATTTTCTAAGACTTGGTTAAATAGAATGTAATTCACAAGATATAATGGAAAATTCATTATAGTTTTCTTATTGGTGATCTATTTAACCAAGACCATATTTTAACAATCCATTTTTATCTACATTTACATTAATATATCATCTATGGAAATATCCAAGTAATATGGAACCATATACTTATATACTAAAACACCATATATAACACCGCTAATACTTTAAATGGACATCCCCCTTTTTATCAATAGGAAATAATGAACAAATGTAGATATAAATCAAACATTTATAGCCATGGGATAATATAAACCATAGTTATCATGTAATCGAAATCACCCATGACCCTAGCATGATGTATGTTATGTGAATCCCTATTTTCCTAAAAAGATGCATGAATTCACCCACATAATCTTTTAGACTAAGAGTGTAAATCCCATAAACCAGTAACATCAAAAACCATGTGTCTTACTCAAGGTGAGAATAAATTGTGGTTGTAACAAATGAAATCCATTAACAAAAAGTCACATCCCTAAAAACTTGGGTTTTTTCCGATGTGTAGGTTGGTCACTCCCAGGAATGATCTCATTACAAAGAACCAACACATTCCTTGTCTCCAGTCTACCATTCCTAAATAGTAATACAAAATAAAATTCTTTAATACCAATTTGTGATGTCTTACTACCCTAGACCACTGATAAATTTCTAGATCGATGGAATTTTGCATCACCTCATGTGTGCCTCCCTGTACACTAGAGTCTTTCGACTAATGATAAGAGTCTACAAGGATACTTTGGGAGACTATACCCTATGGTCATAGTAGAAACATCAGAAAAAATAACATAATCATATAACCAATCCAAATAAACATCACAGATAAGATAGGGAAAGTGTTGATAAAACAAACTAACATCATAATGCTATAAAAATATAGAATTTCATACATGATAAAATCGATCCCATAATGGTGGGTCATAAACAAATGAAAATAACCAAAAATAAATGGAAAACTAAGAACTCATCCCAAACTGGTCATGATTTTTACTTGGTTTTCTCATCATACTCCACCATAGCATGTTAAGTGAAGCATCAATCAACATACCCTTTCCCTAAACCTATAACTTGTGACCAAATAGTGATGTATGATTAGGTGCCCAAGTTTCATGGTGTCTTGAGAAGGGTATGAGTATAACTCAGTAGGTCACCACCAATGGAATCCCTAAAATAACTGGTCTATATACCAAGTGTATGTAGTAGTGCTCAATCTAAGAAATTACAAAAGAAACCATTTAAACATTTCAATTTAAATGAATAAAACAAACACCAAACATAAGCTTCATGATGATACCCAAAAATGGTACATACCTACTTCGTCCAATGTCAAGATGTCTCTAAGCATGTCATGATCATATTTCCAACCCATCTCCCGTAGGGGGTAATATACCCATCCCCAGTCCAACAACCAATACCTAGGGGTAATATACACATCCTTGGAGCCCAACCAAGCCCACATGGGGTCCATGTTTACCTTAGGTTTAATGAGAATAACCAAGTCCACTCAGGGTTCGTGTCCACCCTGGGTTTACCAAGCACAACCCAAAATCTACTCAGGGTCGTGGTCACCTCGTGTCTATTAAGAATAACCCAACCAGTTCCATTTACTTTAAAATAAGATCATGCATATATCATCACTACCATAACCCAAAATAAATAATTACAATGAATAAGGATATAATTAAAATTTCCATTCCAAAAAACAATCCCAACTCCCAAGGGGAATTTTCATTTCATAAAACATATTCAAATACAAAACATCATTCTTACCAAAATAATCCACACAAATTTTATTCTATTACCCAATTAAAATTACATTTCTAAAACTCCTTTTTCACCACTTTAATTTCAAACAAACCACTATATGAGGTTCTATCCATTTTCATAGAACAAACTTTATCAAAAAATGTAACCAAAACCCATCACAAATCCACCTTTCCATTTCATAAAACCTTACCAAGCCATATCAGTTTTCCCAAGGCAAACCTTTAATTTCTAAAACAAAAAACACCATTTCAATTATTTCAAACTAAATTTATAAATTTTTAAAACATCATTTCATTTCATTTGTTCTGATCCAAAAAAATCATTCTTTTTAAACCCACATGACCATTTCAAAATCCCAATGTAAAGGTCAATTTTATTCACATTTAACTGATAGTTGTGGAATTTCATTTTACAATAATTTGTTCCATATCATAATTCCGACTTTGGAATAATTGTAACATGGATTAACCATTTAGGAAGGTCTAGGTAAGTCAAGTCCAATTATCTAAAATAGGGGAATTCTAAACAAAGAAATACCCAAATTAAAACCTCCGATTAAATCTAAGATCATCACATGGAAAACTATAGATAATACACAACACATGCACCAAAAACTAAATTAAGACTATGGTTTAAATAGAAGTACCACCTACCTTATACTTAGATAATCCCACACATAGAATAGTAGTCGTTAGTTTGGTTAGAATCAAGAGAAAATGATAATCTAGAAAAATACTATAAATATTGTGCATATTAGATAAATCTAATGTAACACCACTTGATAGAGAAACAAAAGAATATTAGGAGTAAGGGCATGTGTATCCTTACCTCTATCTCCATATCACAAGTGGCGGCACTCAAAACAATTAGGAAATAAGAAATATCATCCTTAGAGAAGGAGAGGGAGAGGAGGGGCATGAAGGTTGCTATTGGTTCGAATGGGAGTGAAAATTCGATGGGGAGACCTTAAGGGAAGGGGGAAAAGACCATTTTTTACCTTTTAAAAAAAACTATTCAGTAGACCACTAGTTAGATGATGGAATTATAGCAGCATGTTACAATCATGGCACCTACCTCGCTCTCCCAGTTTTATCCCATGACTCCTCAAACCACCCTTCGATATTTATTCCATGTTTAATACCATGTGGTTATGGTGTTCAACCTCTCAAGATCTTATCCCAAATCCCAATTCAAAAATTGTCCCCCCACCAAATTCAAATTCAAGATCCTCATCAAAAATTTAAATTCTCATATAGACAGGTGCATCGCGGTTATTTTATTACAATGAAACAGAATACATATATCACAATTTATAAGATCTATATTAGTTTATCAGTATCAAGAAACAAGATACATAGATTAACATTAAATTGCATTGAAAACTTAAGATACAGTAACGGAATAAATGAAAGGTTATTATTTCTCCTTGAAATTTTATATGCCACATGTAGTAATATTCATGGTTTCCTAGGTAAATGGGAAAAAATATAAATGGGTCATCTTAGATGATCAATAAAGGGTAGCGTACAGTGGAAGCTGTCATACATAGGCATGGAATCAATAATATGACAAAAATAAATAAATCCAATGATAATAAATAAATTCATGGGTAAAAATAATTGATCTCATAGTGATGGAATTAATAATGTTGGACATCATAAATATATTTTCAAGGACTCATTCCATGATAATATACATAAACGGGTAAGTATTATACCAAAAACCCAAGCTATTTTGTCTAATGAGACCTACAAATGCTTCAAGGGGCTATATAATTTTTGGCCCCACCCATCACATGAAATGTCTAATGCATCTATCACATAAATATAATGGACAGAAAATACATATCATAATTTTAGATATATAACCTTGTACATATTTATCCCTAAGTAATCAATAGTTTTATATTTATATATAATTAATGTGTGGAATATCAATATTTCCCCATTTAGTGGAAAATTATAGCTATATTTGTGAATATCCCGTAATTAACTTAAAAAAATAGGATATTCACAGTGTAATGTAATGTGATATTATCAAAGGAATGATAATAAGTTATTAGTGAAGAATGATTTTATAGTGTAGGGATATCAATTGGAAATAATCCTTCATTATGGTTTATAAAGATATCATGAAATCATCCAAAGCATATCCCCTGGGAGTGTGAAACTAGGTGTGTAGTTAGGCCCAATAGTTGTGAACTGAGTGAATATAAAGTTAATACCAACCAACCTTTTTTATAATTGTTACCACTTGGTGCATGTGATCTATATTTTCATCCACTTATTTGTATCCAGATAGGGATGTCATTACTAGTAAACCATACACTCTTTACTTTACAAAAATTTTAGGATGTTTTATGGCTATAGGAATGTTTGAGCATTATAATGGATTATGAAGGAAGTATAATGAGATAGAATGGTGAGATATTATTGATAAAATGATAATTGATTTATATAAAATAATAATAATAACATTTCTCATCCAAAATAAATAGAATTGGAAGGATTATAGAAATAAAGGTAGAGAAGGGGTTAAGAACACTTACCTTGAAAATTTGCTTCTTAAAACTTGATAGGAACACCTTAGAACCATAGAAAATCCTTATAGAGACTCGTGAGAGGTAAAATGAGAGGGAATTTGTGCTCAATGTCTTTATAGTATATATGAATAGGATAATGGGTGGGTGTTTATTGCAAATGAGGGAAATTTTTTAAAAAAAATATTAGCATGGGACTTAGACTGTAGGTTATAAAAATAGGAAAAAAATTGGAATTTACATGGTTTTAGCCCTTGGAATTTGACATTTAGAGAATGGTTTTAGGATTTTATGTGTTTAGTAATTGAAACCCATTTAAAATATACTATTTTGGGTGTGGATAAAATCTTTATTCATAAAGACTTTATTTTAAAATTTAAAAATATACTTTAGGTTTTGGAAGATTATTTATAAGTTTGGAAAATTAACTTTATTACTTTAAAATACATTATTTTAATTAATAAACCCATTTTTGGTCGACTAAGACTTTATATTACTTATTACACCATTTTTAATTCATTATTATGTCATAATACTTACTGTATATTCAAACCGCATTTTACTTTTTATCCAAAAATTCAACTGTCTTCGAAAATTATGAAAAATTCATCATTGTCTAATTTTAATGTATTGATTCCAAATTTAATGTCCCTTTTATTAAAAAAATTATCTATCTATGTGAAATTTAATTATTAAAAAATACTTTTGTATTTCAAAATCACGCATTTGGTGCCTAAAATTCAAAAACTCTTATTATAAAAATTTGATTTCATTCTAAGAAATATATAAAGAACTAGCCAGGGGTGTCATATAACATGGATCTTGACCCTATCTATCATAAGGTTTGAAGGGAATTTTTGGTCCCCATGAGTTGAAAACTAGTGTCTTGTCATCATGGAACGTACCTTGGGAACGATTTATCCCTCATATAATGATATAAATATGTAGCAGAAATAGAAAAAAAAAATAAACCAGCTAGGAATAAGATGAATATAACTGAACATCCAGTCCAAAATATACATCATATACCTAAATGAATCAATAGCAGAATCAGATACTGGAATGTCCAATGGATTATGTAGTCACACTGAGAGGGGGTGAATTGGGTGCGACTTGTTTTACTGAATTATTTTCAAACTTTAACCCCCTTCAAACCTCTGTCACCTGTTAGGATGAGTGGATCTTGTATGCAATGCAAAAATTAAATGAAATAAAGAACATAGTATTTTTACAAGGTTTGGTACTAATAGTTATTCCTTGCTACAATTAGTTATACCCCTCAATTACAAATTCTTCACTATAAGCAGGTGTTTACAACTAGGGAAAGTATCATTCCCATAAACATTGATTCCCACAGTGTTCCACTCTAGAGACCCACTAGAGATTATAAGTCCCCACCTACACTAGAAACTCTTGAGTCCCATAGGATAATATTTATACTACATCTCACAGTGTTACCAGCATCCCACTAACCTACTCTAGAGTCCCACTAGAGACTTCTTCTCCTTCAGATTCCCACTAAAGACTTCCACTAATCTTGAGTCACAAAAGATATGATCCATAGATAGAAATATAATTGTTGGCTTCTAACTGCTTCTACACTACCTAGAGATGAAGTTTTTATCTAGAAACAAACTAGATCACCTAATCTTCTCATGTAAAATCTTCAAGAACTTTAGTAACTGATAAACAAATACCTGATCTTTCTCATTGTTCACTGGTCTTCAAATGATCTAAACTTAACTTAGCACACTAACTACTCAGGCATATTCCTTATAAAATTATGACCAGATTTAGTCTCAAATCATTGCACACTATACAAAATATATTTCATTTTCATTTATTCAAACTTCCTGAATGTATGTAATACACTACATGGTTTTATCAATATAAAATGTGAAACAGTACAAATGCACAAAATTCCCACTTTTATGCATGCATTATTCCATGTGAATGTATGTGTTAAATAGTGAAAGCACATTACACTACCTCATTTACTTCTTCACTGCTATATTTTTTGTATACTACATAAGCACCTATTCACTATACTGACTTTGAAAATTCCTTTTCACAATTATATCATGCAACAATATCTCACAACTTCAAATATCATACACAACTTAATTACACCACTTCTATGTTCTTTCACGCAAATATATCGCACTATCCCAATATTGATTCTCATGAGAGATTCTTAAAAACTTATTTAACTTTCTTCACACATGTATAATATCTCATTCATGCATATTTTCATTTGGAAAACCCTGGACAGTCTTTGTTTATTATATCCAGTTAGTTCGTGTAACCTCATGCTCATCACAAACCTTGGAAGCTCACAGAACTCATTGTTTCTTCATGTAATAATATATAAAATTTCTTTTTTATCCTTTATGTAACTCAGTGTGGATATTAAACTAGAACACATAATCATAACAACATCATGAAAATGTAAAGGTTGAGGAAGACTCGGCATGAATTCATGGAACCCACTTCATGAATACCGAGTGTTTCTTTACTCTGTTTTTTATCTCTCGGTTCTCTCAGGTTTTCATTTAACTCACACCTACAAATAGAGAGGTATATGAGTATTTATAAACAACACTCCACCAACTTAACTCATGCAAATTGACTTACTTCAACCATGCACTGACTCTTCAACATCCTTTGTGACTTTAGAAATCACCATCATTTTTATCCAATGTATATTTGTCTCATATTAAGCATCTCTATTTTATGAAAATTATGTTTCATGAATATAATAATCTCATTCAATTCCTTCAATGATCTCGGTTTGATCACATTGGATCAATTCAATATTTGTACATTTATCCATGAAAAACTCCTAGCGCATGTAGAATCCCTCGATCGAAGGAGAATGATGATGTTGATGAAAATCATATGGCTCGGTGAGATCTGATCAAATAGTTCTAGTTATTTAAATATCATTAAGAATGGATGAATAGTAACTGGAATACATGAGTACCACATTGGTTATTAATTCATTTACATGCTTTATTTTATAATATTGTGTTACCTTAGCCCACTAAAAGTGAGTACTAGAGTCCACTCCTGGCACCCGCTGGCACTACCCTATTTTGTATTCCTCTTTCTCCATCGTTCCACCCCACACTGTGAAACCAATATGCTCCTATGAACTTCTGATAGAGCACTATGCTCATGCACACCCACTTCTGCCCATGGTGTCTAGCTTGGGGTTGACTTCCCACTTAAGCAGTAGTTGTGGTCCTCCATGGCTAGAAAGTGTGGGAGGTCAATTTTTTTGGCATACTCTCAAATCAAAGAGTTAACCAATCCCATTTTATAATACTCACCACTAAGCCACTAAAATAATTTTTTCTTATATATGTTGTACATAATATTCCATAATTGACACAAATCTTTAGCATTAAGAACAACACATCAATCATCATAATTAGAAATCATTGACTTCTCATCATCTCAACTTACTGACAACAATTTCAACTTCAATAAACTAATAATAAAACATTTGAGTTTTTAAATATCCCCCTTTGGATTTTTTGTAAATACCCACTTAATTTAAAAATTCAATGATATCTTCTCCCCTATATTGGAAATAAATCCAAATATATTGGTATGGAAAGGAATTATCATCTCCGTCATTCAAATTCTAAGAACATCTTCTTCTCTTCTGACACTTATAGTCTAATTTACTTCATAGAATGATAGAATCATATCTAACTTATAAATGAGTTAAAATTAACCAACTCTAAGCCTATTTCATCTAAAATATATGTTTAAAATAATAGTGATCAAATTTAACATCAATTTTCTCAGTAAATGTTCAGTATGGGATACCAACATTGAAACCTTCTATTAGGGGTTATTAAAATATTTTCAACCAATATCTTGCATTCATTTCAACAGTCAGATTAAAAACATTCAATTGTAAGAATGTACTTCCCCTTTTCAAGTTACTTTTCCTTTTATCATCAAGTAATAAATATCTCCATTTGAGAATTGATTTTTCGTCATGAAAATAAGAGAATGTAATCAACATACCTCAATGATGACAAGCTTCAATCTCTATATTTTTAACATATAGAATTTTCAGATGCATACCTCACCAGAACTTTTGATATTCATAAGATATAAACTGAGATAGAGATATCTATTAGTTGTTCTTTTTTTCTCCCCCTTAATAAATCCACTTTATACTTCTTCATCATGATTGGATTTATTTAAGAATAAAAACCAATCATTTTCGTATATTATTTAAAATGTTACATAGAGACAACATAATTCCAATATTATTTCATGATGGATAACTTTCTAGTTGTAAGATATTCACAAATTTTATCAATTCCATGTCTCATCTAGAATACATGATTCACCTTCAATTCTCTCACTACTAGAAAACAAGCCTTTTACGATGGGATCCCGTCGCAAATGTTTTTTTGCGATGGGATCCCGTTGAAAATGTCCCATTATAGAAAACGACATCGCAAATATTACCTTTTATGATGGTCTGTCGCAAAAATTTATTATTTTTGATGGGTAGTGACACTGTCGCAAATAGGTTCGACGATTTTTTTTAAAACTCTATTATGACGGGTCGGCCACCCATCGCAAATAGTTTTCTTGATTTTTTAAAAACCTTTTTGCAATGGCCCATCATAATTAGTATTTTCTATAGGCCATTTAAAATACTCTAGAAAATAAAAAAAATAAACCCTTTTGCGAAAAACCGTCACAAATATTATTTGTGACAAACCATCGCAATTATTATTTGCAACGGGCTCGTCGCAAATAGTTAAAAAATAAATTAATTAAATAAAATAATATTAATAATAATATAATATTAATATAAATGAAATAATAATATTAATAATAGTACAATAAAATTATTCATAAAATAATATTAATAATAATAATATAATATTAATATAAATGAAATAATAATATTAATATTTTTAAAATTAAATTAATTATAAAATAATTAAATAATATAATAATATTATTAATAATATTAATGAAATAATAATATTAATATTAGTAATATAATAAAAACCTCGGTATTCAAAAAAATATAAAAATATATTAATTAATAAAATAATAAATATAATAAAAAATTTAAATAAATAATAAAAACTGTAATATTCAAGACAATATAAAAATGCACTATTTAAAATTTTAAATAGTTAATATAACAAAAAAATGCATTTAAATGTTTCATTATAAAATAAAAATACATCACTGAGGGGGAGGTTCGTCTAGAGGAGCTGGAGGAGATGGTGGAGGGAACTTCATCCCTAAACTGTGAGTCAGACATCGCATGTACTTCATCTCCTCCTACTCATGTTGATGCCACCATCAACACATCTCATCTTTCATCTCCTACTGCTACTGCTGCTATTATCGTAGGAACTCTTCATGTTGTTGTTGCTACCACTGACACATCTCCTCATGCTCCCTATACATAGTCTCTATAAGCTCACAGCTGCTCCTCATATTGTGCATAAGATGATGATGAATCTCTGCGAGCTCCTATCGAGTTGGACGCCGACATCGCAGGGATGCCATAAAAACTCCCATGGGTCAATTGAGAGATGATACCAACAACTTAGTCTTTCTCAAAGGCATACTGGGTTGCATGTATCCATGTTGCCTCATCAAATTGAGGGGCACTAGTCTAACCATCGATCTCGGCATGAATCTCACCATGTTTTTGAGACGTCGTAGCCTCATATGACTCCATCAATTGCAATTTAAAATTAAAATAGTTAAAATATTATTTTTAGTTAAATTTAAAACTCAAAAATAAGTTATATTGACCACAATCTAACACCGGCGAGCACCTCTAATCTCTCCAGTGGCTAGATCACTGCACATACTCCTATAAAGCGTGACTACTTGTATGAATATAAAATATATCTTTTGCATTTATAGTTATATAAATTATTTTAAAAAAATACTTATCATATTCTCCCTATGCGTACTGAATGTATGACTACTAGCTCGATGTGTCACCTCATGTCACCCCTAATTTTGATGACCTACTGATAATCTACTCTGAAACCACCCACTCAACCACTGTGTACATAATCCATCCCAAACCTGAGATGAAATATAATCAGGTCGGTGGATGCGACATGTCTCATAAAACTCTGTTACTCATTCTTTCTCCATTGCTTTCCTTTTCAAATTATGCAAAAACTGAGTGCAACGTGAATGTATAGCTCCCTACCACGCCTTCCAAATATCCCCATGCATGCTCTCATAAATGGGATACCATAAACCCTAAAAATAATTTCTTATATCAGGTTATTAATTAAATTAATTTCAAAATAAATATTAATTATTTGCGTACCAGCCAATACTCAAATATGCAGTGTTGTACATCAATGGGAATCTGATCCTATGACACTCATGCATCAGAAAAATAATTGTGCAATATAGTACTCCCCTATCCAATAGCTATATGCGTAAATATGTGAAAAAAAATTAATCAAACAATTATAATATAAATAAATTAATGAAAACTAACAAAAATACATAGGTAAACATACCTCTAAATGCGTGGATTTAACCCAAGATGTGGACATTACTTAGGGATGGGGTTAGGAATCATCAATTAGGCAAGTCCATGCCCCCTTCAAGTGCCCCCTGAACCAACAGCAGCCTGAGGGTTAGATGGTCTGACATCCTGCTCGTCCAAAGGTAGATCGACCTCCTGCAACAGATGATACAGATCCTCTTCCATCTGAAACATGAAATTATTGTTGTTAGAAAATAGCTTAAAACAACTATTATATATAGATATATATTATATGTGATTATAACCAGCGTTTAACTGTTTCAGTGTTCATCTTCATCCTCTTCTTCATATCTGTCGATGTCAATTTGTTCATCTTCCTTTTCAACATCATCAATTTCCATATTAGTTTTAGTTTCATCGTCTCTCATTATTTTAGATTCAGTTGTAACATCATTAACATCATCATCATCAACATCATCATCCCTTAACTATGGGGTATCATCAATGATATTCGTGTCTCTTCATGAAAAAGATGGATTCAAAGAATTCTCTTAAAAAAATTCAATTCCTTGCACTTCAGCGGAACCAAATTCACTTTCAGTAAACTGATTCTCTTGATTTTTAATTTTTATTATTCTCCACCAATCAACCAACTCCCTTGAAGTAGCACAGTAATTTTCATAATAAATTTGATGATCCTGATGAGCCAATAAAAATGGTTTATTTACTGTAAGAAGAATTTTATATTTAATATCAATGATTCCATGGATTAGATGAACACGCAAGCCTCTCACAGTATCCAACTACTGACATTTAAACATCATTATGTAATGTTGTCCCAGATATCACAATTCAATGATTTCTTCCATCAAGCTGTAAAAGTCAACTTCAGTTTCTCTATGATGAGATCCTCTCAAGCAAACACCAATATTCATTGTTTTTTCAAGGACTACTTGATTCTCTTACCATTATTTGGAATCCCTAGATAGCATCTTAAACACCAATATAAAAAGGATGCAGAACCATGATTGACTAGACCACATGGTTATAAGGTCCACTGGAAAACCACACAACAATTCCTAAGATGTCTCAAAATTGATCATTTGGTCATGGATCTATTTATCAAGTTGTGCAAACCAACCTCATTACACTGATATTATTTTTGTTTCTATCACAAAATATAACCCAACCCCAAAGCAACTCAATCATTCCAATGAGGATCAATACATTATCAATAATAATAATAATGAAATCTCTAACTCAAAATTCAAAATCCCAATTCCCATGGAAACTCAAGTTCAGGGAAGGTAAGAGATATGTAGACTCTCCCTTCACCTACCTACCAAGTTCTAATGATAAATTATAACTTGATCTTATCATGACACCCCAAATAACATAAGTTCTTTTCAAGATATCCTAGGTTCTCATTGACGAACCTCCCTCTGATACCATTTTTCACAGACCATCCAGAGTTTCCCATCAACTGGACACTTGAACTGGACTATGATGTGATTTATGGGTGTTCTCAATCCCCATAGGCTGAAAACATGTGTATGAGCATCATATACAATCATTGGGAATGATTTCACCCTTAAATCTAACATGGTCCATTCATAAACCGGATGTTTTCACCATAACAAACAATAAGAAATAAAACAAACAGATATAAAAAAACAATAGACAAATAAAAACTAATTCATCAATAAATCTCTTATCTCACCCTCTAAAATCCCTCACCTAACCAACATCCTTCACTCACCCAGAACTCCCTCTACAATTATCATCACCACCAAATCACCTCATCTCTACATGAAATCATGAAATTCTCCAATAATCATAACTTAAAGCAGTAATTAACTTATTTAAAGGGCACTATTTGTTGGTTATTCTATAAAATAAAAAAGGTAAGTCCTACCAAATCATGTAAAAGGCACACCTAGCTGATGTGATAAATAAAACACTCACCTCTAAAGCCCAAATCTATTAATGCTCTAAGAGCAGTTAAGAACTAAATATATGCCTAAAACTAAAATGTAATATAAGAATGAGAAAAGTGATCAGTAGGTATACCAGGTAAATCACACTCCAAGTAAATTCTTTCAATAAATTATATCTTTTATGCTAATTTGAAATATATAATTAAAAATAGTTTTTTATTACATAAGAATATGAAAACTGATATCAATTTCCCAATCATTTTATAAAACTTACTTATTAATTTATTTTAAATCAAAATAATCACTTAGAAAACATTTATTAGTCCTATGACCCTTTTTTAAAACTGATACGTTCAAAAACTAGTTTTAAACCACTTTTAAAATAGAACTTATAATACACTTTAGAAATATAGTTTACTAAAAAGAGGTAAATGCTTAAGGAAGAATGGAATAGAATATAGTAAACTAAAATATAAATGAAGTATATTTATATTACCCTAATAAAATAGGTGAAAAGTAGTTCATATAAATAATATTTTAAAATAGGAAACATGGTAAAACACCCTAGGGTCACTAAGGGCTAGCTCAACCGAGAAAAAACTTCTCTAGCATCTTATGGAAAGGATAATAACATGTCATTGACCAATGGAGGGATGACATAATTAATTGGAATAGATAGTGGGAATGGAACTCATCCCATCTAAGTTAATCTACCTAAGCACCCAGACTTACCATGTGGTTTTTTGTAACACCCTAAGATTTCATAATACGATATCTCTTCAAAGTAATTCAATAACTTGTGCTACACGCAACACCGAGTTCGAGCGCACCATGACTTACAAAACTAGCCGTTCAAAAAGAGGTTATAAATAGTATTAACTGAATTTTGAATTTTATATACTCCATATAATTTTAGAATCCATATTATGTGTTTCTTAGACATAATATAAGAACAAATTCATTTTTTTCAGATAAAAGAAGTATTTTTCAAAAAATACAATTTTACCGCCTTTTAATGGTGAGCCTTCTTTAAAACCAATATTTGAAACTTTTATATATTCAATTTAATGAAATTAAATTATTATTTATAATGACATAAAAATTTAGTTTGGATAAATTTTTGGTACTTTTCTGATAACTTTCATATTTTGATGAATAGTGAAAACTACTAAATTTTAATTGAAAACAAATTTTTTAATTGAAATAATTTATAGTGTTAAATTATAAATTTGAGTGGTTTTAAAGTATAATTAGATTATATTTTTATCATTTAATATAATTTAGTTCATTGGATGTAATTTCACATTTAAACTGGACATAAACAAGTGTCAATCTTTTGATAGTTATTATTTCTTAAAAACACACTTTTTATTTTGACAATGAGAATTAATTTTAAATTAATTTATTCCAATTATATGTTTTGAATTTGTAAAAATGGATTGAATATTTGGAATCATGAGGTACAAATTGTGTAAATATATAACTTTTATTTTTAGATATTATGAATATTTACTTCAGTAAATATTTTATTTACCATGGTTAAAGGGTAAATCTGGTAAATAAGGGTAAAAAAATATTATTATAATAATATTAAATTATCATAACATGTTTCATATTCCTATTGGTTGATACATATCCGACCATGGTCATCCTTTTGTTGATTTTTGGACCACATGGAGCCACTTGAGAGTGATAATGACACTTTATATTAATTAATTTAAAGTAAAGACAAAAATGACATAAACATATATCTTTTAGTAAAACAATTTTTATAAGAGGTTATATAATTTATCTTTTCTGCTATAAATATTCATTAGAAATATAAAAAGATTTCCTACATCATGATATTTTTTTATAATTTTTAGACATCAAATAAATAAAATTATTTATGACACAATAATGATGCAGTGTTTACCTCATTAATGAATGATTTAAATAAATGAGATTATAAAAATTAAAACAATATCCAAAACCTGTCCAATTCTTATTGGATGATTTTATTTTTAACTTTAGTTATCTTATATTCTACTTTAATGAGTTTTGGACCTTTAGAAACCTAATATCCTTATATAATAAAATAATATTTTCAAACTTTCCTAAAGAGCCCCTCCTCCCCCTTATAAAAATCCCTCACCTCTAACCCATTTCTCACACCTCTCAAGCCCCTTGGATCATAAAAACTCTACCCAATTAAGTTCCCTACATCCATATATTCCAATTAGAAGCCTTAACTTATGCATAAGGAACTTCAAGAAAGCCTTTTGGTTCAAACCAAAGGGATTTACCCAATTTAAAGGTAACATCTCATATTAAGTTCTTTTTTTATTTTACTTCTCCAACCCCCTAAACTCTCTTTATTCATTTATTTTATAAAAAAATAGTATCTTCAATATACGAGGTTTTTTTTATGATAATTATTTGAACTAAACTTACACACACCTCCATCTAATGGGTATAGAATATAGTGTTTATGTGGATGGTGAACTACTGTCTCACAAAACAATGACTGTTTAATCTTTTACTAGCACCTCTTATGGTGGAAATTATGATGAAACTGTAATTATATATGGTATTTATGATATTTATTTTATCTATAATCTTCTTCAATTCTCTTTTATAGCATACCTTTATTCTTTTCATGTTATATATATATGATAATTTCACTGAGGAAGTCCGGACTAACGTCCCCTCAAAGTGAGATGACTCGTTCATACCATACATGGAACGTATAAAAGATGGTGTTAATGAACTTATGTAATATATATAAAATATTATATTATACTGGAATAATAATATACCTATGTATCATTTGGTTTTATTTCTTTTTAAAATAAAATAAATGAAATGGAAGTAGTGTTCGTGCGTACGTACGAATTACCGTCTCCACTAACACGATGATATTCATTACCCATCGTAACCATTCAAGAATAATTTTCATTTTATAATTAAAAATAATTTTTAAGAACTTAATATAATTTTGTATAATAATCAAATACATCCTATCCATAATAAACATGGCTTATGTAACAAAACATATAAAGGAAAACGAATCAGTTAACACCCGAAACAGTGATATTACTAAAATATTATTAACAAATAAATGTCAGAAGATCATATATGATATCATATTTATGTATGTGGTTCTTTTATAATTTAAAAACAATTATTTAACTATTATACAGGAGTTTAACATACCCTCAAACAAGGAAAAGTATAAGGTAAGGGTTAATTTCACAATCTCTTTATTATTCAAGGTTGTTTTTATGTAAGTGTCTTCTGGGACCTCTTTATCATCCACATCTGTGTTTCTTAAAATATATTTCAAAACATTTTTACTATTTACTAGACTATGGGTTAAAGTCATTTATACCCTTGTTTTAATTTTTATAAAATGGTTTGAAAGGAATCTTTCCGTCGTTTTCCAAACAAGGTACTTTATTACCTTTTCGAAAAAATAAAGTAAGAATGTTTTTTTAACTTATATAGAGGGTGCGGTTATTCTCCATCGTTATAACACCTTTGAAGCTTCCCTTACAAGATTATAAGAATATTTTAAAAATAAATGTTTTCTTTTATAATTACATGACTTTGAAATGATTTCAAAATAGAAAGAGATATTTATCTCAAATGGTTTTGATTTCATCTATGTCAACATCCTTTGATAGATTTTACACTTGTTTGAAGTTAATTTGTTATGATACAATATTCCATATTATATTGAAGTTTTTTTGATATGTTTGACTGTGGTTGTGTAATTTTTATACCATTCATGATTTATGGTTAATGTATTAACATTTCGTATACTATTTTTAATACAAATGTTTATGTTATGTTTCAACCTTTTCATATGAGGAATGCATTGGACATAGTAAGTGAAGAGTGGATCCCTCTATAGATCCTCGATGCATCAGTATGTATCATGAGGAAAACTAGTTTCTTAACACAAGGCCTTGACAAAATCTTATTTTTAGTCTTGGCACGAGGCCTTGACTATGTAGTTATGATGTTTGGCATTATGCATTCCATCATTATGAAATTAGCTATTGATATTAAATGTGATTATTTGACTAGTATAATATCCATGTGAATAATTAAATGGAATTATTTTATTTATCTTTGCTGTATTATGCTGAAGTTGAAGTTTAAAAGTCTTTTGTTTTAGTTTTATACATTTCCTTAAATGTTTATTCTTATTTATGAAAGTTTCTGCTATATTGTTATACTTACTGAGCATCTGAGCTCACCCCTTTCTGTGTTTTATTTTTCCCAGGATGTGAAGAAGTATTTTATGGTTGACCTATAGGGATAGGCTAAAGGATATAATTGTTTTCAAAGGGTACAAAATGTTGTTGTTGTTTTTATCTCATGATGTAATGTAAAACTTATGTACGTATCTAGTAATTCAAAGGATACTAAACTAATCTGTCTTTACAGATTTGATCCCTTGTGATCATGAAAATGTTATGAAATAATGCACCGACTCTGGGTAACTGGGATCGGGGCATTACAGTTGGTATCAGATGAATTTTAGTACAAACCTTGGAAACTATATTTAGATAAACTCTGATTAGAGCACATTACCCTAAGATAGACTTTGAGGATTAGTATAGAAGAACTTCCTATAATTTTGGTAATGTTTAGATTTTGTGTATTTTCCAAGAAATACATCCCTTTATGGATATGAGCACGTAGAGGAGGCTCTGGTATAGATGTACCTAGGAGTAAAAACTCTGACAAGGAGTTTTGGGCTTGAATCGGGGTATCCTAGTACACGACAACGGGTCTTTCTGCACTCTTGGTTATGACACTCTCGGGGGATATGCTTAGAATAATTCACATTTTCTTTAAAAACCATTATAAAGGATTTATGAGTATATACCTCCTCAAAGAAAACATTTTTTTGATTATGGATTATATCCATAAACTGTTCAATTTATGTTAAATTTTTTACAAGTTTGGAATTATGTATTGTAATTCATAAACTAATGTAGTGTATGCCATTGTTTAGAAATAGAACCTAGTGGAAGGAATGGGAAATGTATCAATGCATGTAATCTATGTAGGGATTTCCCTCCTACTCAAGATAATTATAGTGGAGTCGGTGATGCAACTGGTGCTGATCAGCTTATCACCATACTGGGACAACTCACTCAGGTTATGAATAATAACCTTACCCGTATGGAGTACCCTGATCCACAATGTGGAGGATCAATGTTAGACTGATTCATGAGAAAACAACCAACAACTTTAAATGGGACTACAAATCCATTTGTATTTGAGCAATGGATAAGTTCCTTAGAGAAAATATTTCATGCTTTGGGGAGTAGCGAAAGGGAAAAAGTTGTCATGGCAGTTTATCGCCTCACAAGAGATGCAGATCAATGGTGGTTATTAATTCAAAACAAAAAGGAAGATGAATAAGTATCAAATATGGAATGGAGGGAGTTTAAAGATATTTTCTTAGAAAAATACTTTCCTTGTGACCATTGAGCGGATATGTAAAGGCAATTTCTGAGTCTGAGGTAAAAGTAGGATGAGAATTTCACAAAGTATGAGGCTAAGTTTACAAGGTTAGCAAGGCATGTTGATATTAAAGAATTATTTCATTTGAGTATTGGATAATAATCAAGTTATTATATTACCACAGATGAAGATTAATGACTAGTGTTCTTATTTTTATATTAAATAATTATGTCATTTGAGTGTTGTATCAATAATTTACTAGTTATAATAATTATGGAGTATATAAGGATAGTACTGCAGTACTATTTCATTAAGGATTTGAGATTGTGTGGTACCAAGAAAAGTGACTCAATAGAAAGTTAAAATTTTTGGAAAATACATGTTTGAAGGAAAGATAAACTTTAATATGTTCCTGATACTATGGTATTGATTTTGAAATTAGATATGATTGATTTGGATAAATTATATTGGATATTATTGACTACCTTGGAACTAATTAATGTTTTTTTTATTCCATCATTGTTGGTGATTGCAAAATTTTTGGATTTAAGGAGTATATCCAGTATTATATGATTTATAGAAGGAATAAGTAAGTATGTACCTATTCAAATATGGTTTTATAGAAATTCATTTTATTACCACATTTTAAGAAAATACACGATGAAGGTATTCACATGTTTATTATGTGATCTTCCTTATAAATTTTGGACTGTGAGTTCAGACAGAAGTATTGTGGATAAGTATAAAGGTTAGAATAGATTAATTTTGACATTGGATACTATTGTTATGGTTAAATCATTTATTAATATTATTTTTTTTATTGTCATAAAAAGGACAACCTGGAGGTCAGGCGACAACCCATCGCGTCCGACAAGGCCATGAGACTTGAACCTGCAACCGAAGGGCGACAAGGGTACATCACCTACCACTGGCCTATGTGATGTCCTAGTTTGTATAATGTAGTTTTTTTAAATAGTATGAAAAATTAATTATAAATTCATTATTTTTGGAACCCTATACGATTAGGATAAATAGAATATTTTTGAATTTTATTATCTTTTAGAGTGAAAGATGAGTTTGTGGTAGGAATTAGTAGAGGATGAAACTATACTTTTCAAGTATATTTTTTCCTCTTATTCTATGAATAAATTAACTCTTAAAATTTAGGTAAGGGATCTTAAAACCAAAAATGTGTTATAAAAATACCTTATGTTTTGTTGAACCGATGATATTTTAAATTATCATGGATTAATGGATTTAAGGCCCTAAATTTTACACATGTTTGTGATTGATGACCTCAATCACTCTCTATAAATATTTACGTTTTTCCTCAAATTATGTGTCTCTAATTGCCACCAATATTCTACTAATAAATATCATAATTTGGTGGTGATTTTTTCATTTCTCATTCCCTCTTATTAAGACTAAATTTCATTAACCCAATTTCTGATGTGGGTTTTATAAAAAGGTATTTTTTTTATTTTTAACCCTTTATTTTCAAAGAAAATTTTCAAATTGTGAGGAAACACTTTATTGAAGTAGTGGAGAATGTAACACCCCAATATTTCATAGTACGTTATCTCTTCAAAGTAATTCAATAACTTATGATATAGGTAACACCGAGTTCGAGCGTACCACGACTTACCAAACTAGCCGTTTAAAAAGTGATTATGAATAGTATTAACTGAATTTTGAATTTTATATAGTCCATATAATTTTAGAATCCATATTATGTGTTTATTATACATAATATAAGAACAAATTCATTTTTTTTAGATAAAAGAAGTATTTTTCAAAAAATGCAATTTTACCGCCTTTTATTGGCGAACCTTTTTTAAAACCAATATTTGACACTTTAATATATTAAATTTAATGAAATTAAATTATTCTTTAGAGTTAGGAAATAAAAATTTAGTTTGGATAAATTTTTGGTACTTTTCTGATAACTTTCGTATTTTGATGAATAGTGAAAAATACTAAATTTTAATTGAAAACAACTTTTTTAATCGAAATAATTTATAGTGTTAAATTATAAATTTGAGTGATTTTAAAGTATAATTAGATTGTGTTTTTATCATTTAATATAATTTAGGTCATTGGATGTAATTTCACATTTAAACTGGACATAAACAAGTGTCAATCTTTTGATAGTTATTATTTCTTAAAAGCACACTTAATGTTTGACAACGGGAATTAATTTTAAATTAATTTCTTCCACTTATGTGTTTTGAATTTGGAAAAATAGATTTCATGTTTTGAATAAGGAGATCCAGATTATGTAAATAGGTAACTTTTATTTTTAGACATTATGAATATTTACTTCAGTAAATATTTTATTTACCATGGTTAAAGGGTAAATCTAGTAAATAAGGGTAAAAAAATATTATTATAATAAAATTAAATTACCCTAACCTGTGTCCTATTCCTATTGGTTGATAAATTTCCAACCATGGGAATCATTGGATCGATTTTGGGACCACATGGAGCCACTTGAGAGTGATAATGACACTTTATATTAATTAATTTAAAGTAAAGACAAAAATGACATAAACATATATCTTTTAGTAAAACAATTTTTACAAGGGGTTATATAAGATATATTTTTGACTATAAATATTCATTTTAAATATAAAAATATTTCCTACATCTGGTATTTTTTTTATAATTTTTACACATCAGATAAATAAAATTATTTATGACACAATAATGATACAGTGTTTACCTCATTAATGAACGATTTAAATAAATGAGATTATAAAAATTAAAACAATATCCAAAAACTGTATAATTATTATTGGATGATTTTATTTTGAACATAAGTCATATTATATTCTACTTTAATGAGTTTTTACCTTTTTAAACTGAATATCATTATATAATAAAATAATATTTTCAAACTTTCCTAAAGAGCCCCTCCTCCCCCTTATAAAAATCCCTCACCTCTAACTCATTTATCACACCACTCAAGCCCCTTGGCTCAGACAAAATCTGCTCATTTAATCTCCTTACATCCCTAGCTTCATCTATGAAGCCTTACCTTAATAAAAAGGCACTTTAAGTAAGTCTTTTGGTTCAAACCAAAGGGAGTTACCCGATTTAAAGGTAACATCTCCTCTTAAGTTCTTTTATTTTATTTTACTTCTCCAACCCCCTAAACTATCTTTATTAAGTTATTTTATAACAAAAACAGTATCCTAGATATATTAGGTTATTTTTATGAGAAGTATTTTAAGTAAACTTACATACACCTCCATCTAATGGGTATAGAACATAATGTTTTGTGGACAGCAAACTACTGCCTCACAAAATTATGATTGTTCAATCTTCTACTACCACCTATTATGGTGGCAATTATGATGGAACTATAATTATATATGATATTTATGATATTTATTTTATCTATAATCTTCTGTAATTCTCTTTTATAGCATACCTTTATTCTTTCCATGTTGTATATATATGATAATTTCATTAAGGAAGTGCGGACTACTGCCCCCTCAAAGTGATATGACTTGTTCATACCATACATGGAACATATAAAAGATGGTGTTAATGAAATTATGTAACATATATAAAATATTATATTATACTGGAATAATAATATACCTATATATCATTTGGTTTTCTTTCCTTTTAAAATAAAAAAAAGAAATGGAAGTAGCGTTTGTGTGTACGTACGGATTACCGTCTCCACGAACGTGATGAGATTCATTACCCATCATAACCATTCAAGAATAATTTTAATTTTATTATTAAAAATAATTTTTAAGAACTTAATATCATTCTGGATATGAATCAAATACATCCTATCCATAACAAACATGTCTTACGTAACAAAACATATAAAGGAAAACGAATCAGTTAACACCCGAAACAATGATACTACTAAAATATTATTAACAAAGCAATATTAGAAGATTATATATGATATCATATTTATGTACATGGTTATTTTATAATTTAATAAAAATGATTTAACTATTATACAGGAGGTTAACATACCCTCGACCAAGGAAAATTACAAGGTAAGGGTTAATTTCACAATCTCTTTATTATGCGAGGTTGTTTTTACGTAAGTGTCTACTGGGACCTCTTTATCATCCACATCCATGTTTCTTAAAAATTTATTTCAAAACATATTTAATATTTACTAGACTATGGTTTAAATTCATTTATACCTTTTTTTGACTTTTTATAAAATGGTTTGAAATGAATATTTTCGTCGTTTTCCAAACAAGGTACTTTATGACCTTTTCGAAAAATTAAGGTAAGAATGTTTTTTTAACTTATACGGCAGGTGTGGTTATTCTCCACCATTATAACACCTTTGAAACTTCCCTTACAATATTATAAGAATATTTTCAATATAATTTTTTTTAATAATTACATGACTTTTAAATGATTTCAAAATAGAAAGAGATATTTCTCTCAAATGGTTTTGATTTCATCTATGTCAACACCCTTTAATGGATTTTATACTTGTTTGAAGTTGATTTATTATGATAAAAATATTACATATTGTATTGAAGTTTTTGTGATATGTTTGACTATGGATGTGTTATTTTTATACCATTCATGGTTTATGGTTTATGTATTAACATTTCGTATGCTAGTTTTAATACAAATGTTTATGTTATATTTCAACCTTTTCATATGAGGAATGCATTGGACTTAGTAAGTGATGGGTGGAGCCCATTATAGCTCCTCGATGCATCAGTAGGTCTCATGAGACAAACTAGTGTATTGGCACAAGGCCTTGACAAAATCTTATTTTTAGTCTTGGCACGAGGCCTTGACTATGTGGTTATGATGTCTGGTATTATGCATTCCATCATTATGAAATTAGCTATTGATATTACATGTGATTATTTGACTAGTAGAATATTCATGTGAATAATTAAATGGAATTATTTGATTTATCTTTTCCATATTATGTTGAAGTTTAATTTTAAAAGGATTTTGTTGTAGTTTTATACATTGCCTTAAATTTTTGTGCTTATTTATTAAAGTTTCTTCTATATTGTTATCCTTACTAAGCATCTGAGATCACCCCTTTATCTGCTTTATTTTTTCTAGGATGTGAAGAAGTATTTTATGGTTGACCTCAGTAGTGCAGAAAATGTTATTTACGTCGGTTGTTTTTCATTTTTTATGTCGGTTTTTAGCCGACGTTATAAATAACGTTTTTTTATGTCGGTTATTTAAAAACCGACGTAACAAACATAACATCGTGGTGTTTATCATGTCGGTTAATTAATAACCAACGTGAAAAAACCGGGAGGGTGGGGTTTATAACGTCGGTTATTATATAACCGCTGTGATAAATCGGGGGGTGGTTTATCATGTCGGTTATATAATAACCGATGTTATAAACATGTGCGGGGGAGTTTATCACGTCGGTTATTAAATAACCTACGTTATAAACTCCTGATCGATGGTTTATCACGTCGGTTATATAATAACTGACCTGCTAAACTAGTCCGGGGGGTTTATCACGTCGGTTATTTATTAACTGGCATGATAAATCATTTCCCAGGTCCTTTATCATGTCGGTTATTAAATAACTGACGTGATAAACCATGCCACGGGTGTTTATCACGTCGGTTATGAAAAAAACTAACGTGATAAACCCTTCCCAATTTCTTTATCACGTCGGTTATAAAATAACCGACCTGGAAGACAATTTTTTTTAAATCGACTACAGTCCTCTGCTCTCCCCCAGAATCAACCAGAAACCAAATCAATAATTCGTGCCACAAAAACATAAGGAGATCAAAACATGAACTAAAAAAAATTTAAGCATTTACATTGATGACATATAAAACTTACCCCACTTGATATCCCCCACCCTCATGTATACCCCCTAGACAGCCCTCCCCCACCCCATTGGAGCCCCCACCACACCCCTTCACTACCCCCCGACCCCCTGGACAGCCCCAAACACCCCTCAACAACCCCCCCCCCCCCCCCACCCTCCTGAACAGCACCCCCTCACCCCACTTGACAGCCCCCACCACACCCCCGCACTGCCCCCCGACCCCCTGGATAGCCTCAAACACCCCTCGACAACCCCCCCCCCCCCCACCCTCCTGAACAGGACCCCCTCACCCCACTTGACAGCCCCCACCACACCCCTGGACTGCCCCCCGACCCCCTGGAAAGCTCCAAACACCCCGGGACAACCCCCCCCCCCCCACCCCCACCCTCATGTAAACCCCCCACACCCTGGACAGCCCTCCCCCACCCCATTAGAGCCCCCCACCACACCCATGGACTGCCCCCCCACCCTCCTGAACAACACCCCATCACCCCACTTGACAGCCCCCACACCATTGGAGCCCCCACCACACCCCTGGACTGCCCCTCGACCCCCTAGACAGCCCCAAACACCCCTCGACAACCCCCCCCCCCCCCCACCCTCCTAAAAAGCACCCCCTCACCCCACTTAGCAGCCCCCACCACACCCCTGGACTGCCCCCCAACCCCCTGGACAGCTCCAAACACCCTAGGACAACCCCCCACCCTCATGTATACCCCCCCCCCCCCCCCACACCCTGGACAGCCCTCCCCCACCCCATTGGAGCCCCCACCACACCCCTGGACTTCCCCCCGACCCCCTGGACAACCCCAAACACCCCTGGACAACCCCCCCCACCCCCTGGACAGCACTTCCACACCCCTGGACAGCCCTCCCACTCCCCTAGACAACCCTCCCACCCCCCTGGACTTCCCCCCCCCCCCCCACCCCACCGGACAGCCCTCCCAGACCCCTGGACACCCCCCAACCCCACTGAACACCCCCCCACACCCTTGGAACCCCTCCCCCCAGACTAGAATCCATACCAGAAAAACCATCATAAGTAGACCAAAACAAGAAGTAGAGCAAAATTAAACATTCACATATATAATATTCAAAACTTACACTGTCAACTTCAAAAAAAACTAAATCCAACCTAAATGACTACCAAATACACAATTAAAATGACAATATTCAAAATTACATTTTACATTACAAACAACTAAAATTTAATCAAACCTGTAAAATAATTTGACCACTCCACTTGTAAGTGTTTGATGTCTTCAGCAGTATAGGGTTGAGGGTCATCAAAAAGCTACAAATGAAAAGGATAGTAGTTAACGTGTATAATGAATAAATAAAATTGAAATATTATGGTAAAGTTTAAGAGTAAATCTTACTAGTTCAAAATTCACAACTGTCCCAGTTGTTATTATTTCATACATAAATCTTAACATATAATATCTGCATTCGATGACGCCTTGTTGTTCATAAAAATTCTGTTTGAATGAGTGTAAATTCAATATATTATTTTTATGTAATAAATCAAAAAGTACAAATTATAAATGGATATTTACCTTCGCATTTCAATATTTGATCTTTTCACTCCTTTTCTTTGTGTTTTTTCGAAAGTAGGCCCATGCCCTGTTAGAAAATAATACGAATAAGGTAAATTTAAAATTCATTATAATATATAAAACTATTGAGAAATTGAAACTTACTTTTCCAATATATTCTTAAAACTTTCCCGCACATCATCATGGACAGAGCATATCCAATAAAGTGCTTTCTCCATTGGGCTAAAAACCCCTAACATCCAATGATCACTAATAAAAGGAAATTTAATGTTAGTGGTTTTTTATGTTAAAAGATAATTAATTCTTTGAGAGAGATGTGTTTCATACCTCTCATAAAAAAGGCATCATCCAACATTGTGTGACTATATTCTTTTCAAGTCTTTCAGCAATATAAAGCATTCTTTGTTCCTCATCCAATGCACATGATTCAGGGGAAATCAATTGCAGGTCCATGAATCCATATACATCTGTCAGCTCATTCCTCTCACAAATTTTATAAAGATTCCTAATACAAAACAGACATAAGTATACATTTTTAATAAATATAATTCAGGGAAAAGGTGTTAATACTTACATGGAAAAAATTTGCACCGCATTGATGCCAAACTTATCTCCAGTAACAAGCTCCATGATATCAGTTTTCATAATCCCCACATTTATTTCACGTCCACAAACATGAGCTTCCATTGGAAACTCATAATGACCCACCAACAAATTTGAATATCTTGACAATCTGTCAAGACTACTATAATCTATATCTGATGTCATAGCCATTTGTATTTGTTATTGTCTATACAGTATTTCTTTACCTTTGAAGTATTCCTGTAAAAATCAATTGAAAAATATATTAGTTTTCAAATGATAAAACAACTTTAATAAAAAAAATAAAATAAAAGATATAACATTCATTCCTCTATGGTAATGAGTCGAAGAAGTCTGGATGGCCAAATTAAAAAATGACTAAAACTATTTCCAACTATCTCCACCTCATCTGTAGGTAATGGTACCTGAGCTAATCTATCTATAATATCTTGTACAGTGACCCTCTGATTCTCTACCTCTAATTTTTGATGATGAATTGTATCTCCTATACAATATACCAACCCATATTCTACTATATGATGTTGAGAATCATCAACATACAACTCGCAATAAGTAGAAAGATGCGGCGGAGGAGTAGGATAAAAAATGGGGTCCGCAGGCTGAGGTGGGGGAGTGGGAGCTACTGGCGGAGGTGGAGGATAAATAATGGGGTCTGCAGGGGGAGGTGGAGGAGTGGGAGCTACAGTCTGAAATTGTATTTGTATGTCTACAAACATAGACTGCACCGACACTCTAATCTTTTCCTCCATCATCGCATTAATATTATGAACTTCAGCCTCCAAGGATTCTATTTTTTTTTATAAACCCCCTCAACGTTAGAAGTTGAAGAACGTGGCAACACTTTTCTTACTGATACACCTTTTGGATATCCTCTTACACGACCAAGATGTTCGGGCCTTCCCAATGTTACAGATAAAATATCTTCCCTCCCAGTAGCTGTAAATGTCCCCAGTGAACTCTGCTCCTCAAGAGAGTCCTGTATTAATCAATTGAACATTTCTGTAATGATTGAAATTATATAAAGAAAATGGTTAGCTTAAATAAATGAAATAGATATCTTACAATCCTCTCAGATACGATTCTCGATTCTTCCAAAATATATTGCCCTTTTTTGCCCTTCCGAGCTCTCTTCCATTTTTCATGTCAAGATGGAGGGGATGGAGGGGCCACCTCTCCAGAACTTGAAGACTCAGCTCTTAGTTGTTGAAATTTTTCCGCCATCATTTGTTCTTCCAAAAATGCATACCCTCCCCAAGATAAACTATGAGGGTATACATTTTTAGATTGGATCTCCTGATGATCTTTACTTGTTTGATGTAAATTAAGAATAAGAAATCATTAACAAAATGTTAATAAGATCATTTATATAAGAAAGCTTATAAAAGTTTACATTGCCCTTACTAAAAATGACTCTTTTCTTCTACTTTCAAAAAACTTTATCCATGTGTCTTCATCTATAAAAGGATATATACGACATGGATTGTCATGAATCCTACGACCATAAATGAAATCATATGAGAGGGTTGATTTGAAATCCCTCCATCTCCTGGCAGCCAACAATAAGCATTTCTTCCTGACTCCTCCAGTGTCAGGAATATCAAATTTCATCTGATAAAGAAGAGGTTAAACATATTATATATACTAGAAACATTTAAAGAATGGTCATACGATAGCAAAAGATCTTACCAAAATCATCTCCCACAACTGAGAGATTATTGCTTTATCCGCACTTCTCCAGTCATCATACAGAATGCTTACTTTGCTCTTAGCCTGAGTTGCTACAAAACTCTTAAAATCTTTTGCATTTGGACCTCTAGTAATATCATCATCATCAAACTCAACGACTATCCTCTGATCCTGCGTACGGGCAAGTGATAATTTTGGTAAACGTGTGCACCCACATTTACCAACCTTTGAACTCTTTGTCATAATAGGAGCATGTGAATGTTCCTCCCCAGAGGTATGACCAATATTCTCATCTCCAGAATCATGTGGTTGATCAACTGAATGATCTGTAATTATCCTTCAAATAAAAAAACAAACGTTAGTTCAAAAATATACAAATTCAAATATTTTAATACTACTGTAATCAGAAAATAGAAAAGTGTACTAAGTTATGTAATATTAAACATTGTTAATATGGTAAGCATGTTAAACAATGGTAAAGATGGTCAAGATGGTCAAGATGGCAAACATGGTAAACCTGGTAAACATGGTAAAGTAATTTTCAATGAACAAAAATAATATATATATAATTCATGTAATGGTAAACATGATAAAGTAAACTAAACAAACTTAAAACAAATAAAAACTTATACTTATTTTGTTTTAAAACATGTTTTAATAAATAAAAAACTTACAATATCTAACATTTATGAAAAAAATAAATGTAAACAAGAAATAAACATATGTTACCTGTAATTTTAGGAATGTACAAATGGATTGTTTTCCCAAATTCCTTCGTCGTGATCATTCCTTATGGCACAAACCATGTCTTCAACATGCTCATCATTATGTTCTGTTAATCTTTCCATGGAATTAGGGATCTCACATAAATCAGCATCTTCATCAACTTCATCCTCACCAACATATTGTTTTTTCCCTTGTAAAACAACATCCCACTACATATCTGATTGATCTACTACATAGAAAATTTGTTTTGCATGTGTTGCCATTATAAAAGAATCAGTTGTGTCTTCCAATCTATTCAGATTAACAAGTGTCATTCCAAATTCATCGTGTCTGACACTGTTGTTACCGATAAACCATTTACAGTTAAAAACATGAACTTTAATTTTAAAGTAATCAACCTCCCATATGTCTTCAATCACTCCATAATATGCACTTGATGCAGAAATTGGGTTTTTGTCCTTAGCACTCGAAAAATGCATTACTTCTGCAAACACCAATACACCACTATTCTGAACTGCACTTCTGTTTTCCTGAGCTTTCGTATAAAATGTATAGCCATTAATGTCATAACCGGACCATGTTATCACATTTAAACATGGACCACCTACTATCCATTTTAATGTCTTTGATACATCTGATCTACTAAGCAAAGTCTTTTTAATCCATCACAAAAAAGTTTTGTTGTGCTCATTAAAAATCCACATTTCTTTCTTCTTTGGATGAAATTGTTTCAACTCATTAATATGCAATGTGATATATGGTTGAGCGTCAGCTATGTTATTCAAGATGTATGATTATAACTTCTTCATCTGTTCAGCTGACAATGATTTGACTTTCAAGCCACGAATCCCCTTTCCCTCATTATTAACTCGTTCATGGTGAGATGGAGGCAAACATATGTGTTGTGTCGTAGCCAAGTAGCTCGTACAAAACTCTGCTACCTCCTCAGAAATATACTTTTCAATAATGGAGGCTTCAGGTTGATATGGATTTTTAACATACCCCTTTAATATTTTCATATAACTTTCAAAAGGATACATCCAATGAAGATACACAGGTCTACAAAGATTTATTTCTCGAACCATATGAATCATTAAATGCACCATTATATCAAAAAAAGTTGTAGGAAAATACATTCCCAATTGACAAAGTATAAAAATTGCATCCTTTTCCAAAATGTTCAAAGCATTCACATCATTCGCCTTGTTACAAATTGAATTGAAAAAATAACACAACTTCATTATAGTCTTTCTGACACGAATGGGCAATATTCCACGTAATTCAACTGGTAGAATTTGTTGCATCATGACGTGACAATCATGTGATTTCATACCTATCAACTTCAAGTCCTTCAATGAGACAAAAAAAATTACATTTGAAGAATAACCTTGAGGCACTTTGATATCATAAAGACACTAACAAAAGCTAATTTTCTCCCTCTTCGATAATGTATGACAAGTTGGTGGAAGAAATGTTTGTCTTCCTTTAGGAGTGGGAGCAAACTCCAAACATATTCCCATTGATAGTAATTCTAATCTTGCATTCAACCCATATTTTGTCTTTCCTTTAATATCTAACAATGTTCTAATCAAACAATCATAGATATTCTTCTCCACATACATGACATAAATATTATGTTTAACTTCATGATACCTCCAATATGGTAGCTTAAAAAATATTGACCTTTTCTTCCAAATATGTCTATCATTACCAGATTTTTGTGTCTTTCCCAATGTCACATCAAGGTTTTTCACCCTCTCAAAATACAGATCGGGGGATAAAGGTTTTGGATCAGTATCAAATTCTTGTGATCCATTGAATTCATTTTTTAGTCTTCTATAAGGGTGATCCATAGGCAAAAACTTTCGATGACCCATGTACATTATTTTCCTCCCATGATGCAATTGATAATATGACGTCTGTTGTTCGCAAATTGTACATGCTTTATGCCCTTTAACACTGTATCCAGAAAAATTTCCATATGCTGGGAAGTCATTTATAGTGAATAGAAGCACTGCATGCAGTTGAAAATATTCCATTTTATAAGAATCATACACCCTAATACCATCAGCCCATAACAATTTCAAATCATCAATCAACGGTGACAAGTAAACATCAATATCATTGTCGGGTTGCTTTGGACCAGAGATCATTATACTCAACATGACATATTTGCGCTTCATACAAACTTCAAGAGAGAGGTTGTAAATTACTAATAAAACGGGCCATGAACTATGTGTGCTACTGAGGGTTCGGTATGGATTCATTCCATATGTGCACAACCCTAGTCTGATATTTCTAATTTCATTTCCAAATGTAGAATATTGCGCATCAATTTTCTTCCATTGTGGACAATCAGCTGGATGACATATTTTTCCATCACATACCCACTCATCAGCATGCCATCTTAACCTTTTTTCATCATGTGAATTAGCAAATAAACTTTTGAAATGATGAATTATAGGAAGATATCAAAATACCTTTGAAGGGAGATTTGTAATCTCTACATCAGCCTATGATTTTTCTTTCACCTTATACCGTGATGTCCCACATTTAGGAAACTCTGACAGAAATTCATATTCCTTCCTATATATAATGTAGTCATTTAGACAGGCATGTATTTTCTTGTATCCTAATCCCATCGGGCATAATATTTTCTTGGCCTTGTAATGTGAATCTGGAAGATCGTTATCTTTTTGAAGAATGTCTTTCATCAATTGTAGCAGCTCTGTAAAACTTCTATCACTCCATCCATGTTTTTCCTTCAGGTTAATCAATCTTAACACCGCCGAAAAAACCGTAAAATCTGTACAACCAGGATATAATGGTTTTTCAGCATCACCATATAGACGCGCAACTGTCGGTTCTATCTCAATTTATTTTGCTACAATATCGTGAATAATTTCTTCAATCCCATCGGAGTTACCATCTTGTGAATCATCATCATCAGTGACATTCTATCCAGTTTCACCATGCCAAATCCAAAGGCTATAACTCGGATTAAAACCATGACAAATCAGATGATCTTTTATCTCTCTACTTTTCAACTTCTTCATATTCAAACATTTTAGGCATGGACAGAAAAAAATGTCACTACTTGGAACATTTCGTTTAGAAAATTCCAAAAAGGCATCAACACCTTCCTCATATTCATTTCTCATTCAATGTGCCGTAATCCAACTTAGACTCATTATTACCTATAAAAAATATCAAAAATATATATATTTTTAAGATAAGACAAATATAAGTTTATATGAAAAAAAATCATAATTTTAATGTAAAACAATTTTGAAATATAAAACAAATCTATGTGTATTTAAAAAAATATGCTTGAATATTACTATTAAAACAAAATATAGTTAGATATAACAGTTTTAAATTACATTGAACAAAAGAAAACCATGGCGCCTACATGGTTGATAGAAAATTGGAGAAAATTGAGTAAACCTGAGAATAAAATCATATTTAAAATAAAAATTCAGATGGAGAAAATCACAATGTAAAGCCAATCATCATGGCACAATAATCATGTCATAATCTCAGAAACCACGATGTAGTAGTCAATCCCCCTGGACACCCCCAACCCTCTAGACAGCCCCCCACCCCCCCAGACAACCCCCAAAACCCTCTGGACAGGCCCTCACTGTAACATCCCAGGTAAATAAAGAATAAAGAATTTTCATATTTATTAATATTTACGAATTAAATATTAATTTTAATTAAAAGGGATTTCTACATTCGATAGCGTACTCGGTACGCAACGATGAGTTTCTTTGAAAACTTACGTTGCACACAAGTAATAAAATAATATTATTTTAAATGTTAGTTAACGAGTGGTCGTTGTACTGGCGGGAATGGATAGAAATAACTAAAATATGATTATATATGTTTTTAAATGTTTTTAAATTTACCCAATAAAAGATAAAGGCTTAAAATACGGAAAGAGTTCAATTTTAGGCATTTATACCCTAATTTTCACGAAAGGTCCACTTATCACCTTTTGACGGAGAACCGTCATTAAATATAGTTTTGATCGATCTTATAAATTCTATTGGACTGAATATAACTCTTCTTTAGAATCGGGACATCAAAATTTACTTTGTGTAAATTTTTGGTACCTTTCTGATAAAGTTCATTTTTTTTAATGAATAGTGTAAAATGTTGTATTTTAATTCAAAACCTCTTTTTAATCTAATTTATTTATATGATTAGATTATCTTTTGAATTGGTTTTAAAGTTAAATTAGAAAATATTTTTACCATTAAATCCAATAGTGGTCGTTGGAATTAATTTCACTTTGAAATCGGACTTAAACTAGTGTCAATCTTTTGATACTTATTGTTTCATAAAAACACGCTATTTGCTCTGACAGCGGGAATTAATTATTAAATTAATTAATGTGACTTATATGTTTTGAATTTCGTAAAATGGACTTCATTTTTGAATTCGTAATATCAAATATAGCTTAGGGTGAATTTTTGGTAATTTTCTAAAAAACTTCAATTTTTGATGAATAGTGAAACCACTAAGTGGTACTTATAAAGACTGATTTTCCGTTTAAATGAAATTTTTCCATCATTGTGTTTTGAATTTCAAAAATCCGACATACATGGTTGTCATTAAGAAGTAAAATGTGGTTCAATGAGATTATAATAATTTTTTGGTGAATAGTAACTTATTAAGTTCTTAATCGCGATTAGTGGTAATTAGTGTAGTTTAAGGTAAAAATAATGCTTTAATAAAATAAGGTGAGCTTGACACATGTCCTACCCTCATTGGTTGTGTCATGGCCGACCAAGACAAGCCATGGGTCAACTTGGGGACCCCATGGAGACACTTTGGTTGGGAAATGACATAAATAACTTTTTATTTAATGTAAAAGTAAAAATGACACAAACATAATATGTTTTACGAAAACAATTTTTAAATGGGGTTATAAAGATCATATTTTTGATTATAAATAGTCATTGGAAATATAAAAAGATTTCCTACATCATAGTATTTTTTTTATAATTTTTAGACATTAAATAAATTAAATTATTTATGACATAATAATGATGCAGCGATGACATCATTATTTGACGATTTAAATAAAATGGAAAGATAATGTAAAATCTATGAACAACACATGTCCAAAACTTATTGGATGGGTGGATTTTGAACCCTTATCACCTTATCCACGAATTATATCAATGTGGGACCTTTTAAAACCGAAACACATTTTCAAATAAAGTAATATTTCTTTACTTTCCAAAAGTGCCCCTCCTCTCCTCTTATAAAAGGCCCCCACCTCCACCTCATTTCACACACTCCTCAAGCCTTTGGCTCGGCCAAACCCTGACCAATTACTCTCTCCACATCCCTCTACTCATCCTAGAGGATTCCCTTTGGGCAGAATCCTTTCAAAGTAAGCCTTTAGGCTCAAATCAAAAGGAGTTACACTTTTAAAGGTAATTCATTCTCTCTTGTTCATTTGTTTTATTTTGCTTCTCCAACCCTCTAAACTCTTTTTATTTACTTCTTTTGTAAAAACACCAGTATCTTCAATATACTAGGATGTTTTTATAAGATTTATTCGAGCTACACTCTCACACAACTACATCAAATGGTTAAAGAACATACGGTTTCCGTGGATGGCGAAATTCTGCCTCCCGAAACGATGATTGTTCAATACTCATTTAACACCTTCAAAGGTGGCCATTATGATGTCACTATTTTTATATATGATATATAATATGTTTATGTTTTCTTTAAGCTTCTGTATTTTTCATTTTGGGCATACCTTTATGGTTTCCATTATGGGTAAACACGATATCTTCATTTAAGGAAGTGCGGACTACCGCCCCCTCAAAGTGATGTGATTCGTTAATGCCATATGTGAGACGTGTAAAGGATGGATTTAAAGTTATTATATATGATGTTATACTGGAATTATAATATACCTCTATATCATTATTATTTCTTTCCATTAAAGTATGAGATAGAAATGAAAGTAGCGTTCATGCGTACGTACGGCTTACCGTCTCCATGAACGGTGCATTTCATTTCTTATCCCCAAATATAATGTACTATTAAAAGTACATGTATATAATGGATATATATAATTAATGATATATCTAAATGATGAATATAATTCTAGAATTAAAATATACATACCTCTCATTTAGTTTTAATTCCATTAATATGACAAAGAAATGAAAGTAGCGTTCATGCGTACGTACGGCTTACCGTCTCCATGAACGGTGCATTTCATTTCTTACCTCTAAATGATTATGTAATATTATAAATACATGTATATTCTGGATATATATGATACATATTATATCCAAATCAGGAATTTCATTCTGGATATAAATAACCTTTGACCACACGAACAACATGTAATTGTAAGAAGTCCACTTCTGACTTAAGAACCAAATATTGAGAAAACAAACATTATTAACTTAAATGGTTACATAATGTTTATAACATAGAAATAAGTGATATAAAAGGAATAATTAACTTTAAAAAGGTTCTTAATCAAGTATAAATTAACTCAAGCTTATTATTCAGGACGTTAAAGAACGATCGAGTCAAGTCGGACCCGAGGTAAGGGACTTCGTCTCAATCTCCTTTCATTGAGGCATATTTCGTTTTATACACAACTTTCTTTTATATGGTGTATAAACCCCTTTGACTTTTACTTTTATACAAAAGGAATCTTTTTCTACTAAGCGTTTTACAAAATTACAAAAAAGGAATGTTTCTTTTAACGTACGCGGCGACAACGACCTTTTCCGTCGCCGCGAGTATTATTTGGTCTTTGGATTTCTCAACAATCCGTAATGTTTTTAGAATAAAATAAATACCATATACTCTTTTATGTATTTTGGTATTGAAAATGGTTTTGAAAAAAGGATTCTATTATGTCAATATATTTATGATATATTGTGATTGAAATGTGGAAATGTTATCATTCCTTTATATTGGTTTTATGTTTTATGATTTTATACTGGTACTTGGACATTTTAATGGGTGGTTACGTTATAAACCATATGACGGGTGGTGCCGTGAATACTAGGATGGGTGGTTACGTTATAACCTCCAATGCATTGGGTATGGAAGTCGTCTGTATGGCTATTCCATTAAGTATGTATGGAAATTGGCCGTATGGCTATTCCATTAAGTGATATGTGTGGAAGTCGACCGTATGGTTATTCCACTTAAGTATGTTTATGTCCCAAGTTACCTTTATATATGTTATGTGTTCTTTTTATGGATTTTATGGTAATCCTTTGGTTACAAAAAGGTAAGTAATGATACTTTATTCAGTGAAGAGTTTTTACTACTTCATGAAGGTGAAGGTATTACTTTGATAGAGTATATATGGTTTATTTTATGTTTGAAAAACTAACAGTTTTCATTCTTTCTATATCCCTTACTGAGCTTTTTATGCTCATCCCAAGTTTTTTTGAAATGTTTTTCACAGGTCAAGGGAAAGGTACATGATATGATGATAGTGTCAAGGAAGTGTCAAGAAATAATCCATGTTTATTTTAAATATGTTTCCATTGATGGGAATGAAGAATACTATCTTTATATAACCACTTTGTTTATATGTGGAATGTAATGCATGTTTTATGATCTAATTCTATAAAACTCTAAACCTGAAAAGATCCTCAATATTAAGTAAGGTTTAAGGTCGGGGCCTTATAGTTGGTATCAGAGGTCGGTTTAGACAACTTTAGGAGTTAGAAAAGTGTTAAATTATAATATGATTGAAATGATATAGCATTTACGGATTACCATGTTGCTTCGCCTAAGATATTTCTGTGTTCAGAATGGTTTTCCGCAGAGGAAACAAAGCAGCTATGTTGGGACGACATCAGGAGGAAGATAACCTTCCAAATCAGCAACCTGAGATGGTCGGAATCGGAACTGAACAGTTTGTTGCAGTGATGGCACAGTTGACTCAGGATATAAATGGTGGTGGTATCCATGCACGAGATCAGCTAGATCAACCGCAGAGGAACATGTCAGTGGTGGAACATTTCATGAGGCAACATCCCCCATCATTCAGAGGATCATCTGACCCTATGCAAGCTGAAGGGTGGATTAAAGCACTGGATAAGATTTTTGATGTCATGGGGTGTTCAGAACATCAAAAGGTTAGTCTTGCTGTTTACCGTTTTGAAGGTGAATCTGATCAGTGGTGGTCGATGGTGAAAAATATAAGGGATAGTGATGAGATTGAGGATCTTCACTGGGACGAATTCAAAGGTATGTTTCTTGAGAAATATTTTCCTATGGTGGTTCGTCTTAGGATGGAAAAAAATTTCCTAGAATTGAGGCAGGAGGATGATTCAGTGGCTTCTTATGAAGAAAAGTTCACTCGATTGGCAAGGTATGCTCCAAACTTCATACGAGATCTTGATAGTAAAATAAACCGTTTTTACTCAGGGTTAAAGCCAAAGTATCGAAGGGCTTTAGCTTCTCGTGAGTTCAAAAGTTATGAAAAACTTGTTCGATGTGCGGAGAAGGTGGAAATGGAGTTTGCCTATGATCAGGTGTTCTATGACAAACAACAGAATAAGAGGTCTAGTTGGCAGGAAAAGGGGAAGAATTCATCAAAGAAGCAAGGAGGTAAGAAAACCAAATATCCATCCTGTGAGAAGTGTGGTAAAATGCATCCTGGAGAATGTTTATCCAAGTCTGGTAAGTGCTTTCGGTGTGGTAAGTCTGGTCATATTGCTCGTAACTGTAAGGAAGATGATCAAGCAGGAAATGAAAAGCCAATGGTAAGATGTTTTAAGTGTAATGAAATGGGTCATTATGCAAACGAGTGTCCAACAAAGAACTCAACTTGGGGAATGCAGCCAGACTACAAGCAGAAAGGGGTTGTGAAATCCTTTGCAACAACTTCAGCAGATGTTGGGCCATTGAATGAAGTGGTATCAGCTCCAGGGAGCTCAGTATTTTTCAAAGATTGACTTGAGGTCGGGGTACCATCAGTTGAAAGTAAAAGAAGCTGACGTTCCGAAGACTACGTTCCGTACTAGATATGGCCATTATGAATTTGTAGTTATGCCTTTTGGGTTAACCAATGCACCTACTGTATTCATGGACCTTATGAATAAAATTTTCCATGAGTTCTTGGATAAGTTTGTGTTTGTGTTTTGAGGTTTGGGAAGAGGTTATGTGTGCCTTGTGATTCATAGTTGAAGAGAGAGTTGTTATGTGAAGCTCATAGTTCTTTGTTTTCAGTTCATCCTGGCAGTACTAAGATATATATAGATCTGCGGGAGTATTACTGGTGGGATGGAATGAAAAGAGATATTGCTGATTTTACTGTGAAGTGTTTGACATGTCAACAGGTTAAAGCAGAGTGGCAGTTACCGAAAGGTATGCTTCAGCCTTTACCAGTGCCAGAGTGGAAATGGGAGAATATATCCATGGACTTTGTTGTGGGACTACCAAAGAGATCTCGAGGTAATAATGCAATCTGGGTTATTGTTGATCGCTTGACCAAATCTGCTCATTTCCTTTCTATACGAGATACTTTTTTCCTAGATCAACTTTCTCGTCTATATCTTAAAGAGATAGTCAGGTTACATGGAGTTCCCCTCTCCATTGTATCTGATCATGATCCCAGGTTTACTTCTAACTTTTGTAAAGGCCTTCAGAAGTCGTTGGGTACTGAATTAAATTTTAGTATAGCTTTTCATCCTCAATCAGATGGGCAGTCAGAACGAACAATTCAGACATTGGAGGATATGCTATGAGCTTGTTCGATGGATTATCAGGGAAGTTGGGACCAACATCTTTCTTTGGTTGAGTTTTCTTATAATAACAATTTTCATTCCAGTATATAGATGTCTCCATTTGAGGTATTATATGGGAAGAAGTGTCGAACTCCAGCATTTTGGGATGAAGTGGGTGAAAGGAAGTTGATGGGACCAGAATTGGTAGAAGAGATGGCAGAAAAAGTTCAGCTGATTCAGAAACACATTAGAACAGCTCATAGCAGGCAGAAGAGTTATGCGGATAACCGGAGGAAGGATCTATCTTTCGAGGTAGGTGATCATGTTTTTCTCAAGGTTTCTCCTTGGAAAAGTGTGATGAGATTTGGTAAGAAAGGAAAGTTGAGTCCAAGGTTTATTGGACCATATGAAATTCTGGAGAGAGTTGGATCAGTTGCATACCGGGTGGCTTTACCTCCGAGTTTATCTCAGGTACACAATGTTTTTCATGTTTCAATGTTGAGAAAGTATATGCCAGATCCATCTCATGTTTTGAGTCCAGAGGTAGTTCAGTTGGAAGAGAACCAATCTTATGAGGAACAACCGGTCCAGATTCTTGACCACAGGGAGCAGGTGTTACGGAATAAGGTGATTCATCAGGTAAAGGTTTTGTGGAAAAACCATGTGATTGAAGAGGCAACGTGGTAATCTGAAAATGCTATGAGGGATAAATACCCCCACTTATTTTGATAAGTGAATAAAATTGCGAGGACGCAATTCCCAAAAGGGGGGAAGGATGTAACATCCCAGGTAAATAAAGAATAAAGAATTTTCATATTTATTAATATTTATGAATTAAATATTAATTTTAATTAAAAGGGGTTTCTACGTTTGATAGCATACTCGGTACGCAATGATGAGTTTCTTTGAAAACTTACGTTGCACACAAGTAATAAAATAATATTATTTTAAATGTTAGTTAACGAGTAGCCGTTGTACTGGCGGGAATGGATATAAATAACTAAAATATGATTATATATGTTTTTAAATGTTTTTACATTTACCCAATAAAAGATAAAGGCTTAAAATACGGAAAGAGTTCAATTTTAGGCATTTATACCCTAATTTTCACGAAAGGTCCACTTATCACCTTTTGACGGAGAACCGTCATTAAATATAGTTTTGATCGATCTAATAAATTCTATTGGACCAAATATAACTCTTCTTTAGAATCGGGACATCAAAATTTACTTTGTGTAAATTTTTGGTACCTTTATGATAAAGTTCATTTTTTTAATGAATAGTGTAAAATGTTGTATTTTAATTCAAAACCTCTTTTTAATCTAATTTATTTATATGATTACATTATCTTTTGAATTGGTTTTAAATTGAAATTAGAAAATATTTTTACCATTAAATCCAATAGTGGTCGTTGGAATTAATTTCACTTTGAAATCGGACTTAAACTAGTGTCAATCTTTTGATACTTATTGTTTCATAAAAACACGCTATTTGCTCTGACAGCGGGAATTAATTATTAAATTAATTAATGTGACTTATATGTTTTTAATTTTTTAAAATAGACTTCATTTTTGAATTCGTAATATCAAATATAGCTTAGGGTGATTTTTTGGTAATTTTCTGAAAAACTTCAATTTTTGATGAATAGTGAAACCACTAAGTGGTACTTATAAAGACTGATTTTCCGTTTAAATGAAATTTTGCCATCATTGTGTTTTGAATTTCAAAAATCCGACATACATGGTTGTCATTAAGAAGTAAAATGTGGTTCAATGAGATTATAATAATTTTTTTATGAATAGTAACTTATTAAGTTCTTAATCGCGATTAGTGGTAATTAGTGTAGTTTAAGATAAAAATAATGCTTTAATAAAATAAGATGAGCTTGACACATGTCCTACCCTCATTGGTTGTGTCATGGCCGACCAAGACAAGCCATGGGTCAACTTGGGGACCCCATGGAGACACTTTGGTTGGGAAATGACATAAATAACTTTTTATTTAATGTAAAAGTAAAAATGACACAAACATAATATGTTTTACGAAAACAATTTTTACATGGGGTTATAAAGATAATATTTTTGATTATAAATAGTCATTGGAAATATAAAAAGATTTCCTAAATCATAGTATTTTTTTTATAATTTTTAGACATTAAATAAATTAAATTATTTATGACATAATAATGATGCAGTGATGACATCATTATTTGACGATTTAAATAAAATGGAAAGATAATGTAAAATCTATGAACAACACATGTCCAAAACTTATTGTATGGGTGGATTTCGAACCCTTATCACCTTATCCACGAATTATATCAATGTTGTACCTTTTAAAACTGAAACACATTTTCAAATAAAGTAATATTTCTTTACTTTCCAAAAGTGACCCTCCTCTCCTCTTATAAAAGGCCCCCACCTCTACCTCATTTCACACACTCCTCAAGCCTTTGGCTCAGCCAAACCCTGAACAATTACTCTCTCCACATCCCTCTCCTCATCCTAGAGGATTCCCTTTGGGAATAATCCTTTCAAAGGAAGACTTTAGGCTCAAATCAAAAGGAGTTACACTTTTAAAGGTAATTCATTCTCTCTTGTTCATTTGTTTTATTTTTCTTCTCCAACCCTCTAAACTCTTTTTATTTACTTCTTTTGTAACAAAAATAGTATCTTCAATATACTAGGATGTTTTTATAAGATTTATTCGAGCTACACTCTCACACAACTACATCAAATGGTTAAAGAACATACGGTTTCTGTGGATGGCGAAATTCTGCCTCCCGAAACGATGATTGTTCAATACTCATTTAACACCTTCAAAGGTGGCCATTATGATGTCACTATTTTTATATATGATATATAATATGTTTATGTTTTCTTTAAACTTATATATTTTTCATTTTGGGCATACCTTTATGGTTTCCATTATGGGTAAACACGATATCTTCATTTAAGTAAGTGCGGACTACCGCCCCCTCAAAGTGATGTGATTCGTTAATGCCATATGTGGGACATGTAAAGGATGGATTTAAAGTTATTATATATGATGTTTTACTGGAATTATAATATACCTCTATATCATTATTATTTCTTTCCATTAAAGTATGAGATAGAAATGAAAGTAGCGTTCATGCGTACGTACGTCTTACCGTCTCCATGAACGGTGCATTTCATTTCTTATCCCCAAATGTAATGTACTATTAAAAGTACATGTATATAATGGATATATATAATTAATGATATATCTAAATGATGAATATAATTCTTGAATTAAAATATACATACCTCTCATTTAGTTTTAATTCCATTAATATGACAAAGAAATGAAAGTAGCGTTCATGCGTACGTACGGCTTACCGTCTCCATGAACGGTGCATTTCATTTCTTACCTCTAAATGATTATGTAATATTATAAATACTTGTATATTCTGGATATATATGATACATATTATATCCAAATTGGGAATTTCATTCTGGATATAAAGAACCTTTGACCACACGAACAACATGTAATTGTAAGAAGTCCACTTTCGACTTAAGAACCAAATATTGAGAAAACAAACATTATTAACTTAAATGGTTACATAATGTTTATAACATAGAAATAAGTGATATAAAAGGAATAATGAAATTTAAAAAGGTTCTTAATCAAGTATAAATTAACTCAAGCTTATTATTCAGGATGTTAAAGAACGATCGAGTCAAGTCGGACCCGAGGTAAGGGACTTCGTCTCAATCTCCTTTCATTGAGCCATATTTCGTTTTATACACAAATTTCTTTTATACGGTGTATAAACCCCTTTGAATTTTACTTTTATACAAAAGGAATCTTTTTCTATGAAGCGTTTTACAAAACGACAAAAAGGGATGTTTCTTTTAACGTACGCGGCGACAACGACCTTTTCCGTCGCCGCGAGTATTATTTGGTCTTTGGCTTTCTCAACAAGCCGTAATGTTTTTAGAATAAAATAAATACCATATAATCTTTTATGTATTTTGGTATTTAAAATGGTTTTGAAAAAGGATTCTATTTTGTCAATATATTTATGATATATTGTGATTGAAATGTGGAAATGTTATCATTCCTTTATATTGGTTTTATGTTTTATGATTTTATACTGGTACTTGGACATTTTAACAGGTGGTTACGTTATAAACCATATGACGGGTGGTGTCGTGAATACCAGGACGGGTGGTTACGTTATAACCTCCAATGCATTGGGTATGGAAGTCAGCCATATGGCTATTCCATTAAGTATGTATGGAAATTGGCCGTATGGCTATTCCATTAAGTGATATGTGTGGAAGTCGACCGTATGGTTATTCCACTTAAGTATGTTTATGTCCCAAGTTACCTTTATATATGTTATGTGTTTTTTCTATGGATTTTATGGTAATCCTTTGGTTACAAAAAGGTAAGTAATGATACTTTATTCAGTGAAGAGTTTTTACTACTTCATGAAGGTGAAGGTATTACTTTGATAGAGTATATATGGTTTATTTGATGTTTGAAAAACTAACAGTTTTCATTCTTTCTGTATCCCTTACTGAGCTTTTTATGCTCATCCCAAGTTTTTTTGAAATGTTTTTCACAGGTCAAGGGAAAGGTACATGATATGATGATAGTGTCAAGGAAGTGTCAAGAAAGAATCCATGTTTATTTTAAATATGTTTCCATTGATGGGAATGAAGAATACTATCTTTATGTAACCACTTTGTTTATATGTGGAATGTAATGCATGTTTTATGATCTAATTCTCTAAAACTCTAAACCCGAAAAGATCCTCAAGATTAAGTAAGGTTTAAGGTCGGGGCCTTATACTCACCCCCGTGGACAACCACCCACACCCACCCACCCCCTTGGACACCCCCCCCCCCCCCCCGGACACCTTCCAACCCTCTAGACACCCCCCCCACCCCCTGGATAGCCCCCCACCCCTCTAGACAGCACCCCCACCCCTCCTGGACACCACCCCCCACCCCCTACCCCCTTGGACACCCCCCAACCCTCTGGATAGCCCCCCCCCCCCCCCCCGGACAACCCCCAAAACCCTCTGGACAGGCCCCCACCCCCTTGGACACCCCCCCCCCACACACACACACACCCACCCCCTTGGACACCCCCCAACCCTCTGGACAGCCCCCCACCCCCCGGCCAACCCCCAAAACCCTCTGGACAGGCCCCTACCCCCTTGGACAACCCCCCACACCCACCCACCACCTTGGACACCCCCCTAGACACCCCCCAACCCTCTGGACAGCCCCCACCCCCCGGCCAACGCCCAAAACCCTCTGGACAGGCCCCCATCCTCTTGGACAGCCCCCCACACCCACCCACCCCCTTAGACACCCCCCTGGACAACCCCCCAACCCTCTAGACAGCCCCCCCACCCCCTGGATAGCCCCCCACCCCTCTAGACACCACCCCCACCCCTCCTGGACACCACCCCCACCCCCTACCCCCTTGGACACCTCGCTAGACACCCCCAAACCCTTTGGACAGCCCCCCCCCCCCCCCCCCCACACCCTGGACAGCACCCCACCCCTCCAGACAGCACCCCCCACCCCTCCTGGACACCACCCCCGACCCCCTTGGACACCCCCCCTGGACACCCCCAACCCTCTAGAAAGCCCCCCACCCCCCCCCCCCCACCGGACAACCCCCAAAACCCTCTGGACAGGCCTCCACCCCCTTGGATATCCCCCCACACCCACCCACCCCCTTGGACACCCCCCTGGACACCCCCCAACCCTCTGGACAGCCCCCCACCCCCCCAGACAACCCCCCAAACAATGGTTTACATATAAAAACTAGGCATGGTGAACAACTAAAAACACATGCATTTAATATATACTTCAACATGAAATAGATGGAATTAAATATTATTAAATATGGCTACTTAAATGATCATATGATAATTAAAAATAACCAATGATATTCAACTAGTCAAACGATCACAAGTTTTCTCAATAACTAATATCATAATGAGGTAATGGATAATTCTAGAAATCTTAAACATATTGCCAAGGCCTTGGAAAAGGCCTCAAAAAATACTAGGGTAAGCCCTCAGTAGAACCCATTTTTATTTGGAATCATGAGACATAGCGATGCATCGAAGGGCCATAGAGGTCAACAGCCATTACATTATATGTCTAATAGATTCTCATATAAAAGAGGATAAACATAAGCAGTAGAAACACATGAAATATCAATTCAGAATTCTTACATTTAATCAATAACCATTATATGCAGTAATATAGGTGAATGAGATCATTAGTTGTCAATGACAACAAAAATTACCATCAATGTCGGGCATTCGTGAAAAAAAACAAACTAAATAGAAGTATTTGAGGATTACGTGAATATTGCGAGTCGATCTAATATATCTAGGGATGATAAATAAGATGATGATGGAAAAAAGAGGTAAGAGGGTTTGAAATCGAAGAATCTTACCTAGTTTAAACACAAAAATCGCAAAACATAAATATAGACTATTCGGGAAAAAAATGAACGAAATAAATTCATGGAAGTCTTAATTGAGTGATGCGAGTTGAGATGATAGATCTAAGGAGAGTAAATATGATAAATGATGAAGGCAAAATGAGTTTAACACAGTGAGATTGATGAGCCGATTAGGGTTTACCGCGCGAGAGAGACGAGTCTCCGAACTGTCGATCGAAAAATCGTAAATGACAATCCGCAGGGCTTGTTAATTTTTTAAATGTTTAATAACGTTGTTTATTTAATAACCGACATTATAAACTGTTTTTTTACATTAATAACATTGGTTATTATAATAATCGACGTTATAAATGCATCAGATATGGATTTTTTTACGTCGGTTATTTTATAACCGACGTAAAAAAATCCGCGTGTTGGTTTTTTACGTGGGTTATAGAATAACCGATGTAAAAAAGACATCAGAAATCACAGTTTTTTACGTCAGTTATCAAATAACCGACATCAAAAAGGCCTCAAAAGCCGCGTTTTTTACGTCGTTTATCAAATAACCAACGTAAAAAATCCCGCGATTTGGTTTTTTACGTCGGTTAATTTATAACTGACGTAAAAAACGAACGCACGTGATTTATAACGTCGGTTATTAAAATAACCGACGTTAAAAATATACTCACCACATTTTTTACGTCAGTTATAAAATAACTGACATAAAAAGCCACGTTTCATAGATTATCACATCAGTTATATATAACCGAAGTAAAAAATGGTGACGTAAATAACGTTTTCTACACTTGTGCATGTAGGGATAGGCTAAGGGATATAAGTGTGTTCAAAGGGGACAAAGTTTTGTTATTGTTTTTATCTCATGATGTAATGTAAAACTTATGTATGTATCTATTACTTCCAAGGCTACTAAACTAATCAGTCTTTTGGGGTTTGATCCCTTGTGATCATGCCAATGTTATGAAATAATGCACTAACTCTGGGTAACTGGGGTCGGGGCATTACATTTGGACAAAAATGACCATGATTAATAACATATAATATCACTAAGTAATTCCATAGATATCATAACCATGAAAAATTAATGATAAACCAAGGGTATATTCAAAAAACACATCAATCCTTTTAATAATTTCAGTTCCAAACAAAAACTAAGGATTTTTCATTGAAATAAACTAAGGATTTGAACATTTATTTTGAAAGGTTTTGATCAGGCCAAATAATTTATTTTAGAAACCCACTTAAAATATTATTTTAAAATCAAGTTTTAGTATCAAAATAAAATTACAAAATCTCTAATAAACCATTACACAAATGTATATTTACAAACACACACACATATTTTTATCTTAGTGAAAAAAACCACACACACGCCTATGAATTTTTACATCTATATGTATATATATGTATACCCACGCATATGCGTATAATGTAAAAAGGAATTTTCAAACATTGCAGTTTTATTAAAAACATATTTTGAAGAACATTATCATTACTTGGAATTTCAAGTATTACTTGATGCAAAGTAATATTTAAGAGTGTAAATTAACTTTAAAGGTCTGAACACATTTTAAAATATCATGAACTGTGAGTAAAATCTAACCAATCAATTTATCCACACATGGTGTACCAAAATTATTTAAAATAGATTTTTAATATGTTATAAAATTCATAAATCCTCCACATTGAAATGAAAACCAAGTGAAACATAGTTTTACTTTCAAACACGTATTAAACATATTTAATATCACCACATAATATAAAAAAATAGGTTAAAAATACAAATAATCAATGTTTTAGAATTTAAAGGCTAAATACAAGGGGTGACCTATCTCAAATCAATGGATAATGGTCCAAATCTCTAAATCTGGGATGAATTATTACCAAAAATGGGATCAAAAACCTTATCCATAAAAAAACATAAAAAATAATTTGACCCAACACCCCTAGGGATCGGCTGAACTAAAGTGACCTAAGTTAAACACACACACACACACACACACACACACACACATATATATATATATATAATGCGTTAATCACTATGATTTAATTTGTACATCTCACAAATAGATGCATAACTCAAGGACTGATAGGTTTAGTGTATTGTAAATTAGCTATATAAACATATTATTTTATTACACATGTGAAAATTTCTCCATAATTGTGCTCCTATAGACCTTTTTAAAGATATATCTCATGAAATAATCATCATCATAACCTAGGGAATATAAATATAAGGAAGGTCTGATCTCAAATACTCAGTAAGGAAAAAAATTCATAGAGTAATAAATCATAAACATGGAGGAGAACTTTAGGAAGACATAAATTTCATCATAAAATATAAAAATATCTTAAATGATAATCATAAAATATGTTAGACTAACATAAGATCATAAAAACATAATTAAGGAATAATCAAAAATATGGCATGGATCAAACACATCTTAGAAATCATAAAACATGTGATCATGTCATAAAATTGTGGAATACTTTAAAAATAAGTCATAATCATGAAAACATGACATTTCATGGAAATAAAATTCATCTTGAAAATTTAACATAATTTGATGAAAAACTTGCAAATGTGGCACAACCATAAGCAGGGAAAATTATAACAAACAAAATCCATATACATTTTTGGTCTTGGGAAAATCCTCTTGTATACCCTTGGGCTTGGGATAATACCTCCTATGTTCCCCTTTGGTTTGGGGATAAATCCTCATGTGTACCCTTTGGATTGAGATAAATCCTCTCGCATAACCTTTGGCTTGGGATAAATACTCTTGTGTATCTCATTATCTTGGGATAAATCCTCATGTGTACCTCACTTTCTTGGGATTGATCCTCTAGTTTTCCTCATTGGATTGGGGTAAATCTTCCTGTGTACCTCATTTTATTAGTATAAATCCTCCAATATACCTCATTATCTTGGGATAAGTCCTCTCATATACCTTTTGGATTGGGGTAAATCATATTGTGTACCCTTTTGATCCCATGATGTTGGGAACAAGCTGATGATCAAGGTGATAAAGGTTTAAATTGTTGTCTTTTATTGTCAAGGTGTGTTTTAAAGAAAGTAAATCACTTCACTTTGTTTTGTGGAAACAATTGTTTAGGTTTTGTTTTGAAAAGAATCAGACCCATGTTAATTATGATAATGATTTTCTGGTTTTATTTCATATAAATAATTAGGGGGAGTGAAAGAGATGCTTCTAATCAAAAAAGAATTGTATTTAGGTTGTTTTTCAAAACAATCAGAAAAGAAATCAGTAGTGCCTATTGTTTTTCAAAATAATTGGAAAAGAAAGAAGTGGTGACTATTGTTTTTCAAAACAATTATAAAATAAAGTAGTGGTGCCTTTTTTTCAAAATAATCAGAAGGAAATCGTATCCATATTGTATCGATTGTCTTTCAAAACAATCGTATCCATATTGTATTGATAATCTCTCAAAACAATTGGATACTGAGTGGAAGTGAAAAGTGATGTCGATTGAATAGGTAATTTTGATTGAAAAGGGTGATGTTGATGGGAAAGGTGATGTCAATGGTAAGTGGTGTCGATCGAAGTGGTGCCGATGGAATATGATACACTAATTTTTTTCAAAACAATCATATTCGTGCAGAAGAAAAAGAATGAGATGGTATCGATTGAGAATGAGTCATATTTATATTTTTTTGTATCGTATCTAGGAAGATCATCCTTATCATATTGTATTGTATCAATCTGGGTAGATATTTGTCTTCATATTGTATTTGATTATGTCTAACAATTGTAACCAGAATGATCGTATCCAGAACGATTGTAATTAGAATGATCGTATCCAGAATGATTGTAACTAGAATGATCATAATTAGAATGATTGTATCTAGCATGATTGTAACCAGAATGATCGTATCCAGAATGATCGTAATCAGAATGATTGTATCCAGTATGATCGTATCCAGAATGATCGTATCTAGAATGATCGTAACCAGCAATCGTAACCAGCAATCGTATCCCGAATGATTGTATTCGAGATAATAGTATCCAGACCATTTGTATTCAGAAAAGATCATTCTTGGGTTGAGATGAAAAGAAATAAGCAAGAATGAATGTAAAGTTACAATAATTTCTAATTGAATTCAGATGATGCTAAAGTTGATCCTCAATGCATTCAAAGTCATGAAGGAAGTCATGATTCAAGCAAAGGTTTTTAATGGGATGATATGTTTTCTCAAGAGGGACAATAGAATAGAAAAGAAAGTGGATATTGATGAATTAATTTCCAAGGGGGGTCCTTTATTTCAAAATATTTATTCTATCTCAAAGTGGAGAAGTGCATTTCTTTAAACACGTTCAATTAGTATGGTATCAAGCATTGTTTTGAAGAAATCAGTATGATAGAATCAGTTACAAACCCATGTATTTCTCATCAATTGTAATTGTATTGACGTTTGAAATAGGAGACTAAAAAATAATAGATGAAGATTGTAGAAGATTTGAGAAGAATCGAGAAGCGTTGAAGAAGTCATAATTGCTCTGAGATTTCAAGAGAAATTCAGATTTGGGTGAATTTAAGTGAGCAAGAAAGTGTTTTGGGATTCCTGCCTAAACATGTTTTTGGTCACCTATAAAAGGAGTTAAGTACATTGTACTTTGGGGACTTGAAGAAGTGAGAGAAGCTCTAGGTTTCTAGAGAGAATAAGAGATCAATTCTGTTCGGATTGACAATTGTTTTGGGTGGTGTTGATTCATTCATATTCTATTCGGCATGACAATTGTATTCAGGAATTGAAGTGTTGTCGATTCAACTCTATTGTTTTCTATCTAAAAATCGTATTGGGAGCTTTGTATTGAAAAAATCATACCGGGATCTTTGTTTTGAAAGAATTGTAATGGGATCATTGTATTGAAAAAAATTAGATTGGGAGCTTGGTTTTGAAAGAATCATAATGGGAGCTTTGTATTGAAAAAAATCGGACTAGTATCTTTGTTTTTAAAAATTGTACTCAGAGAAGATTGGACTTGGTGCTTCATAACAAAGTCCAAGTGGTTCTTACCTTTCTTCTGGGTAATTAATTGATTAATTTTATTACAATTTGAATACATTTGTTGAATTGAAAATAAGCACAGGTAACATGAGTTGTTACAAAACAAATTGTATTACTCTATTGGGCAAAGAGGGTACACACGCACTAGTGGGATTGTTTCATAGTGATACACGAGTGTAAGGGTGTTTCCTACTTGTTTTAATCCAAGTATTGTTTTCTTAGTGGATTTTATGGTATTGGATAATTTCCAAACCATACCAAGGTCGTAGCTATTCTTATTTAATAGTGAACCTTGTAAATCTTTGTGTTCCTTTGGATGTGTGTTGATTTGTTTCTCAACAGGGAATTGAAATCCATAATAAGAGGTGGAGGTTGTTTCAATTAAAAAGAAACATAAAATAAAAAGAGTATCACCGATTCACCCTCCCCCCTCTTAGTGATACAATACTCCGATTGGGCACTTTCAATTGGTATCAGAGGCGGGTTTCCTTTGCTATTTTTTGCTGATGGAGAACGTGAACTCTGTTAACAGTAAAGGTGTTCCATTTTTTTATGGAAAGAACTATCATATCTGTAAATATATAATGTTTCCATATCTTATGTCTATTAGTTATGATGTTCTTGAAGCTGCAACAGTTGGGTTTCCTCCCATTAATGATAGTTCTCCACTTACACCTGCTGACAAGAAGTTGCTTGAGAATGATGGAAGGGCCAAGAATGTTATATTATCATCACTTTCTAAAAGTGAATTCTTGAGAGTGAAAGGTGTTTCCATAGCTAAAGGTATATGGGATAAGTTGAAAACTATATATGAAGGCAATACAAAAGTGAAGAAGGAAAAGTTACAAATATGGATATTGAAGTATGAAGATTTTAAGGTGGGTGAGCATGAATCGGTTGGGGAATTCTGTACTAGGGTGAATGACATTGTGATTACTATCAGATTTCTTAGTGAAAAGATGAAAGACTCTATAGTTGTTGAAAAGATCTTGATAATCCTACCTGAAAAATTTGATGCAAAAGTTTCTTCATTGGAAGAGAGGGATCCTGAAACATTATCTCTTAATTATTTACATAGAACTCTTATGATTTATAAAATGAGAAGAGAGAATGCTATGAAGAGAAAAACAAAGGTTGATAGAGAAATTTATTTCAAGGCTATGAAGAAAGAAAAGTTAAATAATATTTTTATTAAAGATGAAGTTGATGATTCTGACTCTGAAAATGAGGTATGTAAAAATATCAATGAAATCATATCCTTGTTTTCTAATAATGTGAAAAGAGTTAGAGGAAAATACAAAGGGAAACTTCCCTTGAAATTTTTTTAATGTGGAGGTGTTGGTCACTTTGCAAATAATTTTCCTCTAATAAATAAAAAATATCATAGTGATATTGAAGAAAGAAAGATAAGGAGATATTTGAATAAAAAAGGAGACAAAGAAAAAGAAAATAAATTATTGAAATTAAAAGGAAGAAGTCTCTTGTACAAAGATGATGAAGAATAAGAGAGTGATGTTAAATCTGAAAAATCCATTGAGTATGGTAATGAAAATACTTTAATTTCAATAGTGAATGATTAAGAATTCAGAAGCATTAGTTCTGAAGAAGAAGAAACTCATCTTAAAATGCATCTGAAAGAAGAGTTGAAAGAATGTCTAAGAAAGATCAAAAGGCTTGAAAATAAAAACAAAAATATGGAAGATGAATGCTTAAGAAACCAAGAATGTTTTTCTAGTGAGAAAGAAAATATGATTAAAAATATTTATGATTTTAAGAAATATCTTTAAGAATAAAAGAATCGTAATGATCATTTAGAGGTGAAGTTGAAAGTAAAAGAATAAGAGTTGGAACTTGTCCAAAAAACTCTATGAAACTGAAAAGAAAAGTCTATGTTTCCAAAACTCTATCATTTAAGTTGGTGAGTGTTCTCGTAATGAGAAACTTTATAAGTTTCAACAAAATATACCTTCAAAGGGTGAGAAGAATAATGGAATTGTTTTTGAAATGAAGAAAGCTGGGAATGTTATATATGTGGCCAAGACCAACAAGGTTGGGAATGTTTTTAAACATTCTGAATCTGGAAATGTTTTCAATACTTTTGGTTCTGATAATTCAGAAAAGAAGAGAAGGAATATGATTGATAATATAATGTTTGGTGAATAGGAAAATAAATAGAAGAAGGTGGATGAGAAACACATTCACTATTCTAATCAGTATAGAGGTTTTAGAGGCAAATACTATTTCTATGGGTATTGCTGGTATTGTGGGGGATTTGAGCACATAGCAATTATGTATCAGTTCAATCAACAACATTACTATTATCCCATAGGTTATGAAAGGAAGATATTGAGGGGGATTCAATATCCTAAAAGAAAGAACAATGAGAAGGTTGTCTTGAAGAAATCTGAAAATAATGAAGTGAAGATTGAAAATAGGTTCCAACCCTTTGAACTATTTGTGAAAGATGCGAACAACCTGGACACCTTGAAAAAGGATGTCATGTTTTATTACTGGCTCAGTAAAAGATTCTCAATTCTCAAAATACAAAGGTAAATAATGAAAAGAATAGATAAAAGGCACTGGTTGTTGAAACTGCATTAAAATCCATGAAAGGAGAATGACCCCGGATACTTGATAGTGGGTGTTCTTCTCACATGACAGGAGACTTGAAATTTTTTAAGGATGTGAAGGATTTTAAAGAAGTCACAGTGACATTTGGCAATGATGAATCATTGAAAATCAAAGGTATTGGTTCAGTCATCATTGGAAAAGAAAAGATGAAATATAAGAAAACATTGTATGTTGATGGACTGAAACACAATCTGTTAAGTGTTTCACAATTTTTTGATGAAGGTAACAAGTTTATCTTCAAGAAATATGGATTTTTTTGTAACAAGTGAAGAAGATGGTAAGATTGTTACAAGAGGACAACGTACAAAAGGAAACTTTTTTCAGGTTGGTGATTCACAAAACTCTTGTTACATGAGTATTGTGGAAGAGAATTAGTTATGGCATAAACGGATTGGACACATGTATCAGAGAAACATAAGAAAGTTATTCAAAAGATATAATGTCTGAGAAATTCTTGTTTTTCCAAGAAGTGGAGATTGGTGTTGCAGTATTTTTCAAAAAGGAAAGATTACAAATTTTGTGCATAATAAAGTTGATATTTGTTCAAAACAACTCATGGTGTTGATCCATTCTGATATATGTGGGAGAATAAGAAAACAATAAACACATGGAGATAAGTAATTTTTTATTTTCATTGATTATTTAACTCTCATTACTTGTGTTATATACGTGAAACAAAAATCGGATGCTTTGAACATGTTTAAAAGTTTCAAAACAAAAGATGAGAAAGAATGTGAGTATTCTGTGAAGAAGTTAAGAACTGATAATAATGGTGAATACAGAAGTGAAGAGTTTGAAAACTATCTTGATAATCATGGAATTCGTCATGAGTATAGCTCTCCATACACTCCCCAACAAAATGGGGTTACTGAAAGAAAGAATAGAAGCCTGGTAGAAATGGGAATAACCATGTTACTTGAGCATGGCCTTTCTCAATACTTTTGGAGGCAAGACATGAGTACTAGTGTTTATATTCAGAACCGTTGTTTTTATAGGCCTCAATCAGGTATGACTTCCTGTGAATTTTTTATGGAAAAACTCCAAGTTTTAAGCACTTTAGAGTTTTCGGGAGTCCTTGTATTATAAAGAAGAAAGGTGGAAACTATGGTGAGTTTGAGCAGAAAGGTAAGGATGGAATATTTCTTGGCTATTCTCTTGAAGGAAGAGGGTATATATGCTTCAAAAGTGAAACAAAAAAGAATTATTGATTCAGTTGATGTGAAAGTGATTGAAGTCTCTGAGAAAGAGAAATATGTTCAGGCAGAAAATGAAGTTAATCATATTGAAGAAGATAATTCTGATAAGGATACAAACAATTATAATCCTAATAAAGGTGAATAATCAGACTCAGCTATTTCCAGTGATGAGGAAGACAATCAAAAATATTATCCAAGACTGAGGAAACATGTGGAAGCTCAGAATATAATTGGTGATCAACATCAGAAGGTTAAAACAAGAAGAAAAACCAATTCCATTACACACACTTATTTGTATTCAAAAGTGGAACCGAATAATGTGAAAGAAGATTTTGAGCATCCAGAATGGGTTCAAACCATGAATGAATAATTGGATCATATTGAAAAGAACAATACATGGGAACTCATACCCAATCCTGAAAACAAAAACATCATTGGCACAAAATTTGTTTTCCGGAACAAGCTAAATAAGAAAGGTGAAGTTATAAGAAACAAAGCGAGATTGGTTTGTAAAGGGTATTCATAGATTGAGGGTATTGATTTCAATGAAACATTTTATCCAGTGTAAAGACTTGAAACAATTATAATATTTCTTGTTATTGCCACACAACTAGGCTACAAGATCTTTCAAATGGATGTTAAATCTGCATTCCTAAACGGTGATCTTAAAGAAGAGGTTTATATTAAACAGACTTGTGGCTTTGTTATTAGAAAATATGAAGGTTATGTGTTCAGATTGAAAAAGGAATTGTATGGCCTAAAACAAGCTCTGAGGGCATGGGATTCTAAATTGGATACATGCTTAATAAAGATGAATTTTAACAAAGGAATAGTGGATATAAATATTTACATTAAAGAAATTCAAGAGTATTCCCTCATTGTAATTGTTTGTGTTGATGATATTATCTTTACTGGGAATGATGAAGGAATATGTGAAAGATTTTCTGAAGAAATGAAGAATGTATTTGAAATATCCATGCTGGGATAAATGAAATACTTCTTAGGTTACAAATCCAACAAAAGAAATAATACATTTTTCTCTCCCAATAAAAGTATGAAAAATAACTTCTCAAGAGATTTGGCATGGAAAATTCAAAACTTATTTCCACACCCATATCAGTATAAAAAAACTAAGTAAATATGGAGAAGGAAAAAAATTGGATTAGAAAGAGTATCGAAAGCTGATTGGAAGCCTATTGTATTTGACTGCCTCTAGACCTGACATTGTTTATGTTGTTACCTTATGTGAAAGATTTCAGAGTGCTCAAATAGAATCACATCTTATTACTGGAAAAAGAATTCTCAGATACATCAAAGGTTTGATAGAATTTGGAATCAGGTATTGTAGCTCAGATAGTATTGATTTATTTGGGTATTCTGATGCAGATTGGGTAGGAAATGTTGATGATATAAGATCTACTTTTGGGGGTGTATTCTTTTTGGGAAAGAATTGTGTTAGTTGGAATTCGAAGAAACAAAAATAAGTAAATCTCAGTACGGCTAAATCTGAGTATGTTGCTACAACTCAAGCCACTACTCAACTTGTGTGGATAAAAACACAATTGGAATATTAACTTGTATAAGTGAAGTTACCCTTGCTCTTGGGTTGTGACAATCAAAGTACAATAAATCTCACCAGGAATCCAGTGCAACATTATCATTCAAAACATATTAATATCAAATTTCATTTTATTAAAGATCATGTGGAGAAGAATTAATTGAAGCTAGAGTATATTCCAACATTGGAACAAGTTGATGATATTTTTACAAAACCATTATCAAGGGAATCATACTCAAAAATGAGGATGAACATGGGTGTCCAACCTCTTTCTCTTCAAGGTTGAGGTATGTGTATCTATCCCCTCTCTCATTTTACCTTTGGATTGTTTTTTCAAGGGGGAGAATTGTTTTATTTCATAAATCTATTGCCAAAAAGAGAGAGTTGTGGGTAAGCTGTGAATTCAGCATTATTTAGTGTGTGAACTATTCTAACTATTTGTTGGAGTGGTTATAGGAAAATAAATTGAATTGTTTTCCAAGAAGATTGAAGAAAATAAAGAGGTGGTCATGATCACTATTTTGGATATCATGGTTTTTCTATTAATGATTCTTGTTTCCTACAATGAGTTAGATCGCATAGGCTTAGAATTGTTTATATGTAATCCATTTCTTGAGTTTACAAAGTTCAATTATTTATGAAACTTGGTTGAAAACAAAATCCAAAGGGAGAGATTGTTGGGACAAATCTGATGATCAAGGTGATAAAGGTTTCAAGTGTTGTCTTTTGTTTTCAAGGTATGTTTTTAAGAAATTAAATCACTTCACTTTGTTTTGTGGAAACAATTGTTTTGGGTTTTTTTTGAAAAGAATCAGACCCATGTTAATTGTGACAATGATTTGATATTTTTTATTTCATATAAATCATGAGTTGATGTGAGAACTTGTGATACAATCTTGATATAAGAAAGGGGGAGTGAAAGAGATGATTCTAATCAAAAAATAATTGTATTCATATTATTTTTCAAAATAATCAGAAAAGAAAGCAGTGGTGCCTATTATTTTTCAAAACAATTAGAAAGGAAAGTAGTGGTGCCTATTGTTTTTCAAAACAATCGTAAAATAAAGAAGTGGTGACTATTGTTTTTCAAAATAATCAGAAAAGAAAGTAGTGGTGCCTATTTTTTTCAAAACAATCAGAAAAAAATCATATCTAGATTGTATCGATTGTCTTTCAAAACAATTGGATACCGAGTGGAAGTGAAAAGTGATGCCGATTGAATAGGTAATGCTAATTGAAAAGGGTGATTCTGATGGTAAAGGTGATACCAATGGTAAGTGGTGCCGATCAAAGTGGTGCTGATGGAAGATGAGACATCGGTTTTTTTTCAAAACAATCGTATTCGGGTAGAAGCAAAGGAATGAGATGGTTTTGATTGAGAATGAGTCATATTCAGATTGTTTTGTATCGTATATGGGCAGATCATCCTTATCTGATTGTATTGTATCGTATCCAAGCAGATCTTTGTCTTCAGATTGTATTTGATCATGTCCAGCAATCATAACCAGAATGATCATATCCAAAATGATTGTAATCAGAATGATAATATCCAAAATGATCATAACCAAAACAATCATAATCAGAATGATCATATCTAGCATGATCGTAACCATAATGATCATATCCAGAATGATTGTAATCAGAATGATCGTATCCAGCATGATCGTATCTAGAATGACCGTATATAGAATGATCATAACCAGAAATCATATCCAAAAGGATTGTATTCAAGATAATAGTATCTAGACCATTTTTATTCAAAAAATATTATGCTTGGGTTGATATTAAAAGAAAGAAGCAAGAATTAATGGAAAGTTACAATACTTTCTAACTGAATTTAGATGATACTAAATCTGATCCTCAATGTATTCAAAGTCATGAAGGAAGTCATGATTCAAGCAAAGGTTTTGAATGGGATGATATGTTTTCTCAAGAGGGTTAATAGAAAAGAAAATAAATTGGATATTGATGAATGAATTTCCAAGGGGGGGCCTTTCTTTCAGAAGAGTGATTGTATCTCAAAGTGGAGAAGTTCATTTCTTCAAACACATTAAATTGGTATGGTATCAAGCATTATTTTGAAGAAATCGGTATGAGAGAATCAGTTTCAAAACCATGTATTTCTCATCAATTATAATTGTATTGACATTTGAAATGGGAGTTTAGAAAATGAGAGATGAATATTGTAGAAGATTTGAGAAGAATCGAGAAGCGTTGACGAAGTCATAATTGCTTTGAGATTTCAAGAGAAATTCAGATTTGGGTGAATTTAAGTGAGTGGGAAAGTGTTTTGGGATTCTCACCTAAACATGTTTTGGGTCACCTATAAAAGGCATGAAGTACATTGTACTTTGGGGACTTGAAGAAGTGAGAGAAGCTTCGGGTTTCTATAGAGAAGAAGAGATCAATTCCATTTGGATTGAAATTGTTTTGGGTGGTGTCGATTCATTCATATTCTATTCGGAATGACAATTGTATTCGAGAATTGAAGTGTTGTTGATTCAACTATATTGTTTTCTATCTGAAAATCAGATTGGGAGCTTTGTATTGAAAATATCATACTGGGAGATTTGTTTTAAAAGAATCATAATGGGAGATTTGTATTGAAAAAAAATCAGACTGGGAGCTTGGTTTTGAAAGAATCATAATTGGATCTTTGTATTGTAAAAAAATCAGACTGGGAGCTTTGTTTTGAAAGAATTGTACTCAGAGAAGATTGGACTTAGTGCTTCATAACAAATTCCAGGTGGTTCTTACCTTTCTTTTGGGTAAGTAATTGATGAATTATATTACAATTTGAATACATTTGTTGAATTGAAAAGAAGCATAGGTAACATGAGTTGTTACAAAACAAATTGTATTACCCTATTGTGCTAAGAGGGTGCACACGCACTAGTGGGATTGTTTCATAGTGCTACATAAGTGTAATGGTGTTTCCTACTCATTGTAATCCAAGAATTTTTTTCTTAGTGGATTGTATAGTATTAGATCATTTCCAAACCATACCAAGAACGTATCTATTCTTATTGAATAGTGAACCTTTTAAATCTTTGTGTTTTTTTGGATGTGTTTTGATTTGTTTTTCAGCAAGGAATTGAAATCCTTAACAGGAGGTGAAGGTTTTTTCAATTGAAAAGAAACATAAAAGAAAAAGAGTATCACTGATTCACCCCTCCCCCTCTCAGTGATACAATACTCTGACTGGGCACTTTCACATGAGACATAAACTTATACCAATTTATTGGAGGGAGATATAGGACCCCACCTATCATCATCTATACATATGTGTTCCATAAAAAATAAACCATAAACATATCTTAATGAACCCATGTAAAAATAATGTATTTCTTAAACATCTAAATAGAAATCATTCACTTTTCATAAAGAACCCAAGAAAATAAAATAGGTTTCACAAAACATCCAAATGGTATAAAATAACATCATTCATTGAATAATTTGAAACCAAAAACTTGATCACCCAAAATAATCACATAACATGAACTAAAGAAATCATAGGATATCAAAACTCTCATTCTCCAAAAGAAATCATATCAAAATAACATATAGAGGGTTATCAAATTATTACTTCCTAAAATATAAACAGTGAAGTGTAAATAGAAGTAAAAGTACTAAAGTTTTCAAAAAAAACTTTTAAAACATTTAATTACAAATTACTTTCAGAAAACATTTTTATTAAGGGAAATAAAATACTTTTTAAAATATTAATATAAAGTATTCCAAATAAAATATCCTTGAAAACATATAAAGGTTTCAAAAAAATAGTAGTGAAAATTCTTTTAAAAACATTTAATTTTAAAAGAATATTTAATAATTGAGACTTAAAAAGGACATAAAGTTTTCAATAAAAGGAAGTGTAAATACTTTAAAAAAATTACTTTTAAAAAGAATCATTAATAATATAAACCTGAAAAAAAACATAAATTTTTCAATAAAATGATTGAAAATACTTTGAAAACTTTTATGTTTAAAAATAATATTTAATAATGGAACCAAGAAAAAAACATAAAATATATCAAAATAAAATGTGGAGTGGATTATAAAACTTTTTATTTGGAAATTATGGAAAAACATTTTGAACATTTTGAAATAACCTTTTTAAAAACCCAAATCATTAAAAGGATGATGTAACCTTTGTTTTTAAATGATTAAAGGGATGAAAAGGATCATTGGAGATAAAAATAGTTTGATTTTACATTAAGTAAAGGATAACATTGATGAGAAGTAAAAAATATATATGGATGAAAAATATATTAAAAGGAATGGGAATTATTCTTAAGAAAAATGCATTTTCACAAAACCATAGAATCATCAAGAAATAATACCTTAGTATGAAATATTATTTCCCTATAAAAAAGGTTAAAATGCAATATAACATCATCATAGTTTATAATAGATCAATATTTAATGATAATAGTAAAATAAGAGTGATTATGACTCATATAAGATATTTGAGTCATGAAAACCTCTTATAGATTGAGGAGTATTTAAATCAAATCCTCTTGAAAGAGAGAAATTAAAATTAAACTTATTTTATCATAAATAAAAGGTAATTCATGATATAATATCTCAAATAGGCAGTATATATACCACATAAATATAATTAGGTGCATAAAAGAAAATGTGTCACAAAGAAGGAAATTTTTAGATGAAACCCTTACGACCTGGGTAAAAATTCAATCAAAACCCCCATAAAAGAGAGAGCATGCTATTAAACATTAAATACCATGAAGAAAAGATAATTTATGAAATTTTATATCAATTAGTAAGTATACACACCATTTAAATAATAATATTAGTTCATAAATATTAAATATGTATCAATAAAGGGAAATTAAGTCAAAGCCCCTTACCTTATTCTTGATTCATTCTGATCATGTACTTAGCATCGATGGAGACTTGATATTTACTTAGAAGTTCCCTTAAAATTGAAGGGATTATTCTAAATATGAGTTACCATGGTATTATGTTTGTGGGAGAGGGTTATAGGGAGAGTAAAAGGTAATATCTTTAATGATTAAATCATAGGTTGAGTTCATCTTTTAAGGGTGTAATTAGCACCTTTTCTAAGAAAATAAAAGGGGAACTTTTGGAAGTACTCATAATTTTTCAATAATTTCATGACACTATTCAAGTTTCAATGACTCAAAAGTGGTGAAAGAGGGGTGTGGGACAATATAAGGTCTAAAATCCTCTCATAAATTCATTTAGAGACATGGTAAGAGTGATTTAAGGCTTTTTTTACTTTTAATATTTTACCCAAATTAACTTTTATCGTGGTAATTAGTTTTTAATATTAGTAATTAACATTAATGAAAAAAATAAGATTGAATCCTTTTACCTAATTTTAACCTTCTAATTAAAAAATTTTAAAAAAAAATTAACACATAAAATTTCTAAAGTTATGAAAAGTTAATTTTAAAATAAACACACTTAATCATGTAAAAAGAGTTTTTAGAAAAATAATGTTTTTAAGATTTAAATTTATATATAAGATATTATTATCATGGATACTGATTTTAATGATATAAATTGATTTATTATAAATAAAATTAATTTTAAGAGGATTTCTTGGAAAGCCAAAACATAATTTCACAATCTAAACACTTAATTAGAGGAAAATGTGAAAAACATTTTTTACTAAAGTAACATTTTAATTTAGTTTTAAAAAATATTGGACATGGAATTATAAGTTCAAATAATATTTTAAAATGTATAATTTTATTTCTTAAATAAATATTTTATTACTAAAAATGTTTTTAAGTTTTATAGGATAAGCTTACATAATGATAAAATCATAAAAATTATAATCATCGCAAAAACTATATTTTTTTACTAAAAATAAACCCTTTCAAAAAAATAAAAAAATCATACGGAGTAAATTTTTATGTGATGAATTCAAAAATTAATTTTATTTTATAAATTTTAAATTCTAAAATTTTTAAATTTAGTCTTTAAAATAAAATACATAATTCAAAGGAAATGACTTTTATTGAAAATAACCTTTTTCAATATTAACTCCTATTAATTATTTACCTTTTAAATATTTAATGGTCTATCATATTAGTCTTTATTATAGATTTATTAATAATTTTATATTTTTATGTTTTGGTTTTTTATGTTGGGTGTAGCGTGTGATAGAAGTTATATAACATAGTATGTATTTTAAAGGATCCAAAATTCTGGGTCATTACATTCTCCCCCTACTTAAATAAATTATCTCCTCATACTTTTAATTATCACTTAATAATAAATATAGCTAAGGGTATCCATAAGATTTATATGACTTTATATTTAACTTTCAATTAGGTATCAACCTTACTAATTCGGATGACATTATGAAACTCGTCTATTCCTTCCTAAGAGGCATATCTAAATATTGAGTTTCTCTCCAACCATTTGAGTTAAAAATCCTTAATGATTAGGTGTCATAAATATTATAATGAAATTATTTTTCCAAGAGTTTACATAGTCATACTTCTAATGATAGATGATCATAAGTTCATTTGAAATATGAATTTTGAGTTCATTATTATCACAATTGATACGGAATCCATGTAAATAGAGTAAATCAGATTAAATTCCCCTAAAGGAATAATTAATAATATTTACATGAATAATATTCCTATAAACATCATACTAGGATACAATAATAATAGAAGATAATATAAAATCAATTGGTTGTTTATTTTATGCTCTTGGAAAACATCTTAGGCCAACTAGGGTGGCTAAAACTTGATTCCAATTGGATATCCACAAACCTAGAGTAGAGGGTGAGTGTAACTTTTACCCTTACTTTTTATGACCCACTTTCAAAAGTAGGGATAACATAATATTTATCTTATTTCTTTGGTTTATGAAGTTACTGATGTTGTTATCCTCATTAGATGTTGGGTTAGGGCATCATTTTTCATAATGCACCCAAACTCTAGACCTTTGAGGCATTGGACATTATTCACCTTTATTCAATTTATTAGCTTCTACATCCCAGATTGAAAATCATGAGATCAATGGTCAATCCTTTTACACTTTAAACACTTTCTTTTTCCTCTGATATATTCTTTTGGGTGATTCTTCCCACATTCTTAACATGTATGAAGTTGAATCTTTTTCCCTTTATCATCTTCAACACCTAATCTTCTATGAAACTCCACCCTTATCTTGTTTTGTGAGTTTGGATGTTTGTAAATAATCAAGTTATTATTCATAACTCAAGATAGTTATTTGAGTATAACCATAAGGTTTTTAATTCTAGCTTTTATCCTATTTGGTAGCTCATTACTGTATTTTACATCATATCCATTATTAACTTAGTTTATCCTTTCTCCAAACATTTATAAAACCAAAATATTTAATCATGATTGATATTTATTTACATCATAAGAGAATTATGAAAAACTTAAACATGAAATGTGTTACTCATTGAAACTATCACATTATCTTTTAGTTCAACCCAAATCACTCTTAGTTCAATATAGGTTTATTTAGGTTGGGTTACCCTATACTTAGTATCCTAATTCCATAACATAATAAATCCTTCTTAATGGTTTTTAAATAGAATGTTTTTAACCAAATCCTATCCCCTGGGAGTGTCAAACCAAGTGTGTAGTTAGGACTCTTTGTTATGCACCAGGTGACAATTGAGTTAATACCCAACATGCCCTCTTCAGGGTTATTACCCCTAGGTAAATTTATGTTAGAGTCTATACCCACTTATAGTATCCAGACAGGGATTTATTTATATAAAAAATTATATACTCAAAACTTTACTAATATATAAGTATATCATCCTATATTGAGACTCGTCTCTTATACATTTTCCTAGGGTTTTTTCTAAAGTTCTCTAAACTAATATCCAAAAAAAACTAAATCTTTCCTTTGATACCAATTGTAAAAACATAAGATAAACATACATAAATAATACATTAATCACTATGATTTAATTAGTACATATCACAAATAATCACACGACTCAAGGACCAATAGGGTTAGTGTCTTTGAGATTAGCTACATAAACATCATATTTTACTACACTTGAAAAAATTTCTCCATAATTGTTTTCCTATAGACCCTTTTATAGATAAATCACATGAAATGATCATTTTAATAACCTAGGGATTAGAATCATATGAAAGAGTTGAGCTCAAATGCTCAGTAATGAAAAAACTTATCATATATTATTAGATCATAAACATAGAGGAGAATATTAGGAAGACATAAATTTCATAATAAAAGATCAAAAGATCTTATATAATAATCATAAAACATATTAGAGTAACATAACATTATAAAAACATCATTAAGGAAGCATAAAATATATGACATATCTCAAACACATCTCAATAATCATATAATATGTGAACATGACATAAAAGTGTGGAATAATTTAAAAATAAATAATAATCATGAAAACATGTTATTTCATGGAAATTAAATGAATATTGAAAATTTAACATAATTTGATGAGTGACTTGGAAATGTGCCACAACTACAAGTAGAGTAAAATTGTAAAAAAAATCCATGTACCTTATTGGGATTGGGATAGTCCTCTCATGTATCCTTATGCTTGGGATAAAACCTCCAGTGTACCCCTTTGGTTTGGTGATAAATCCTACTATGTACCCTTTGTCTTGGGATAAATCCTCTCATGTACCTCATTGGCTTGGGATAAATCCTTATGTATACCTCATTGGTTTGGGATAAATCCCCCTGTGTACCTCATTGTCTTGGGATAAATCATATTATGTACCTTTTGGCTTGAGATAAATCCTATTGTGTTCCCTTTTGAGCTCATGAGACATAATTATAAACTAATGCATTGGAGGGAAATATATGACTTGACCTGTCATCATCTATACATACATGGGCCATCAAAAATCATTCATAAACATAACTCAATAAACCCATGGAAAAATAATGGGTTTCTTAAAAAATCCAAATGGAAATCATTTACTTTTCATAAAGAACATGAAAATAAAATGGGTTTCCTAAAACATCCAAATGGTATAAAATAACATCATTCATTAAATCATTTGAATCCAAAAACTTGATCACCCAAAATAATCACATAACATGAACTAAAGAAATCATAATATATTAAAACTCTCATTTTCCAAAAATAAATTATATCATAAAAACATATAGAGGGTGATAAAAACATCACTTTATAAAATATAAACCTTGGAGTGTAAATATAAGTGAAAATATGAAAAATTTCAAAAAACCTTTTAAAACATTAAAATACAAATTACTTTCAAAAAAAATTGTGAAGATAAAAATTACTTTTGAAAATCTTAATATAAAGAGTTCTAAATAAAATATCCCTGAAAATACATAAAGGTTTCAAAAAATAGAAGTGAAAATACTTTGAAAAATGTTTAATTTTAAAATAATATTTAATAATATATACTTGAAAATGATATAAAGTTTTTAGGAAAAGGAAGTGAAAATAATTTTAAAAAAATTACTTTTAAAATGAATCTTCAATAATGTAAACCTGAAAAAAACATAATTTTTTCAATAAAAGTAGTGAAAATACTTAATTTTATGTTTAAAAAGAATCTTTAATAATGGAAACTAGAAAAATATATAAAATTTGTCAAAATAAAATGTGGAGTGGATGATAAAACATTTTATTTGGAAATTATGGAAAAACTTTTGCAAATTTTGAAATAACCTTGTTGAAAACCAACATCATATAAAGGATAGTGAAACATTTGTTTTAAAATTATTAAAGGGATGAAAATGGATCATTAGAGATAAAAATAATTTGAGTTTCCATTAGGTAAAGGAGAACATTGGTGGGAAGTAAAAAACATGAATATGGATGAAAAATAAATTAAAAGGATTGAGAATTATTCTTAATCAAAATGAATTCTCACAAAACCATAGAATCATCAAGGAATAATACTTTGGTGTTAAACATTATTTCCCTGAAAAATAAGTTGATAATACAACATAACATCTTTATAGGTTATAACATGTCAATATTGAAATATAATAGTCAAATAAGAGTGATTATGACCCAAGAAAGAGATTTGATTCACAAAAACCTCTTATAACTTGAGAGAAGCATTTAAATAAAATACTCAGGAAAAATAGTGTAACATTTTGGCTCAAATCAATCTGAACTAGTAGTAGAACCAGTTTGTTACATGGCCCCAGGTGTGCCTCCCCATACACTAGAGGTTACTGACTAGTAGTGAGGGTATAAGGAGGAATGTGGGAGACTATACCTTCTTTATTAGAGTGAGATAACAACATAAATAATAATAAATATAGAGAAACGATATCAAACCATATGCATACATAATATAACCAATTCCCAAAACTGGGAAAATTCCCACAAACCAATATAGTAAACATGTCATGCCATAATATTGTCATGTGCCATAGGAAGCCAAAATAAAGACACCCTGGAAATCCCAAAAATGAGTCTCAACATCAATCTGGTCCCCTCATCCATGCTTCATCCCCATATCCCAAATCATCCATCTATCATAGGGCATTTTCCCTGATCTAGACCTGTAACCATGAAATCTACTCAGGTGCCAATGGTGGCCTGAGTAGGGTGTGAGTACAACTCAGTAGGCCACCACCAATAGTGTCTAAAGAAATATCTAATCTAAACAACAGTGTATACAGACTTATAAGGAATAATGGATAAGGTATAAATGAAGCATGTTTTTCAATTTAACAATTATAAAATAACCACTTTGTCCCTTGAGTTCCACCGTGACACCTGGCTAATCAAACCTATTTTAGAACATCCTAGAATTATGAACCATATACTATAGGGGTTAAATACTTTAAGTCAAGAGGGGTATTTGTTAATCATTTCAAATTTGGGAACTAAAGAGTATTATTCCAATTACCTATACCAAGTCAAATTATAATTGTACCTGGAACAGAATATTGACACCCAATCCAATAATAAGGAACACTGTGACTAACAATTTAACTAAGTATGTTAAGCGTCATATATATCCATCCTAAATTAAGGATATGGGATATCATGCTCATCATCCTTACCCATTGGTGTAGAGTGTCAAGTCCACCATTTCCATCATGGGGATATGGAGCGCCATGTCCATCATTCCAAAACCATTCATTTATGGCCCACCATTCAAGTTTCAACATACTTGACCTTTTAACACATAAATATAACTAGGGTTCACCTTTTAAACCATTCATTATTCACCATGGTCTATAATAATCAACATCTTTAACCCCATTTCACATTTAAACCACTACACCGAGTATTCACATAAAAATCCCATCAATTGTTATATAAAACCATTTAAATATTTAATCAAGAAACTTTTAAACCCATTTACCATTTCTTATCTTTATCATATCATAAACCATTTAATTCTCAAACAAGTCAAAGCACCCCTTATACCATGTTAACAAGTCATGCAATAAGAATAACCAGTTTTAAACTCATAAACCTTCACTTATATCATCTACCACCCCTTTTACCATTTTATAGGGATTGGAACACCCCTTGGGTGGCCATAAGCCCAGTCTTGTAGTTATCAATAGACCTGACAAAATCCATGAAAGTTATAACATGGAATTTAAAGACCCAATCTATTATTCTTAACAAGAAATTAGTTTCATAGCATCTTATCACAATAGAACACACCGCATATGCAAGAAAAAAATAAAGACTATAGGAAAATAGCTTATATACCACCTACTTTGGGTTTGTAGACAACCACTCATCCAACCTCAACCTTTGATTCAAGCTAAAATGGTTACAATAAAAAAAGTAAAGAACTCCCTAGAAATAGGTCTCATGAGACTTAGGATGCGAGGGGAAACCAAGCTTTGAATATTCCAGGAAATAGACTCATAAAATTACTTGGGATTTGAATTGTAATAAATGGCACCTTAAACACCTTAGAATCAAAGGGTAACTACCCTTAGGAGAGGAGGGAGATTGTGGTTTAAACCTCAGGCTACTGGGAGCGAAATGAGGATGAAAATTGGGTAAGATTAATATAAAATTGAGAGGGAAAATGGTAAAATCCGCACTTTTAATGAGGTGCATGGTTTGGTTGTACGGCTTGGAAAACTGTTTTTCAACTATGTGACCTCTTATATTCATGGAAAGCATAGAACACATGGTTTTTTGGGCCACCCTCATGGTTTTTAAAACTATGTGGAAGTCGTGTGAATGGATTTGGACTAAGACCACATGGTTTCAAAGACGCCTTACATGGTTTTTAAAACTGTGTTCCTCCTTCAACCATGTCACATGGTCATGGTGCATAGTTATCACTAATCATTCTCTAACCATGCACCATGTGTTTTAAGGCCCTGTTTTCCACTATTTCAAGTTTTGATCCCTTGATACTCTCCTGAGACCTTCCCTACTCTCGAGAATCATTCCATAAACCATTTCAAAGGAGTTTAACCAAAAATAAAATAGAAACATACCTCATCATAGGGTCTAGATCTTAAAATCTCCCCACCATATAACAACTCATCCTCAAGATCCACTCCCAAGCATCACTAATACTCCAAGGTAAATAAATCGAGCCACTAGGTCCACATATCAGCTTCATCTCCCAAGTTTCCTCCTAAACATCACCATGTTTTCATAGCACTCAGAACAAAGGCACAGTCTTACCTTGAATAATTTTCTTTTTGTGGTCCACAATATGAATTGGATGCTCCTCAAAAGATGCATCAACCACTAGCTCAACATTATCAACATCAATCACATGAGAAGGGTTGGGGTGATACTACCTAAGTTGTGACACATGGAACATGTCGTGCATAACACTATATCATTGTGTAAGATCCAATTGATATGACACTATAATAATCCTCTCCATGATATCAAACATCTCAACATATCTAGATGCCAACTTACCCTATTTTCAAATCTGGTGGTGACCCAATCTCAATGAAACTCAAAGTAACACATGTTCACCCATTGTAAACTTAATAGGCTGATGAATTAGATCATCGTATGACTTATTTCTACTCTATTTCATAGCCACACGCTTCTGGATCAATTAGACCCACTCTGACATCTCCTGTATGAGACTTGATCCCAACAACTCTGACTCTCCCACTTCTATCCTGAACAAAGGTGATATGTATGGCCTACCATAGAGTGCCTCATATGTTTATATTTTAATATTAACCTAATAACTATTTTTATAGGTCAAATTAACAAGCGCTAAGAGCTTCTCCCACATTCCACTAAAATCTAAGATGTGTGCTCTCAGTGTGTCCTCTAATGTTTGGATAGTACATTTTGATTGATCGTCCATTTATAGGTTGTAAGTTTTACTAAAAAATACTTGACTACCAAAAACCTTATGAAATCATTTCTATAAGAATGATTTAAAATGGGGATCTCAATCAAAAATGACACTTTGAGGCACCTCATGAAAACACACTATCTGTCGGACATATAAGTCACTAAACTAAATGATGATTAAAGTATCCCATATTAGAAAGAAATGGGACACTTTTTCTAGTTAACACACAATAACCTATATCGTGTCATTATTTTGAGGTGTCCTCAGTAGACCCACCATGAAATACATGGTAACATCATCTCACTTCCATTCTGAAATGGATAATGGTTGTAAAAGACCAGAAAGTCACTAATGATTGGACTTCACATGTTGATAGGTGTTGCATCATGTCATAAAACTTGTAATATCCTTTTTCATTCTTGGACACCAATACTATCAATAATGGTCACAATGAATTTTGGTCAAACCATGGTACATTTACCAATTTGAATCATGAAACTCACATTTCATCACCTCCCACATACATATAGGCATGCAGACATAACCATGAACATGAATAATATCATTCTTATTGATGGTCCAGTTGGGAGGTAACTCCCCACCATCAAAGTTGTCTCTCAATAGCAGGAACTCTGGATCCTCATACTACCACCACTTTACCCTGTTTAAAAGAGTGGTCACAATAGATAAGTACATTAATGTCATTTTATCTTACTCCTCCTAATCTCCTATATGCATCTTAGTTAACAAGGCCATCATCTTCTACTCAGAAGTAGATTCATGGACTGCTAGATTTCATGTCTTATTACTCAAAGCATCAGCAACACTATTCCCCTTCTCTGGCATATAAGTTAGCTTAAAGTCTAAGGATTTCATGTAATCAACCCATCTCTGCTACTGAAGATTTAAATCTTACTGATAAAATATATACTTGAGGATATTATGGTCAGTATAAAAAGTAAACCACTCACTAAGGAGATAATGTTGCCTACATTTCAAGGTATGTACTGATATGGTTAACTCAAGATTGTGTGTAGGATAGTTCTATTCATGTGAAATCAACTGTTGTAATCTATATTTTACAACTCTATATCCTTGCATCAACACTGCTCCAAGTCTAATCTTAGATGCATCATAATACAAAGTATACTCCTTACCCAATTTTGGTAAGATCAGAATCGGTGTTGTGGTCAGACACATCTTCAATTCTCAAAAATAATTCTCAAATTCTTTAAACCACTAAAACTTTATTCCCTTTATAGTTAGGCCTTAGAGAGACACTTCCAAGTAAGAAATTCTTTGATGAACCTTGAATAATAACCCACCAATCCCAAAAATATTTGGATATAAAAAACATTATTGGGCTTCTCCTAAGAAACAACAACTCAAACCCTATCAGGGTCCACTAATACATGTTCTTCTGAGATGATGTGATCTAATAAATGTACCTTGTTAATCTAGAAATGACACTCAGATATATTTATGTATAGAATATTATCTCTCAATTTACTCAAGATGATGTCAAGGTATTTAGAATGATCATCTCAAGTTTGGGAGTATAATAATATATCATCAACAAATAAAACCACAAATTGTTCCAAGTATGGGTTAAAGATTTGGTTCATTAAGGCCATAAACATAGTAGGAGTGTTTGTTAGCTCAAAAGACATCACGAAGAACTCATACAATACATACCTACTTCTAAAAGAAACCCATGATATATCAAAAGGTCTCACACTCAACTAATAATACCCCAATATCAAGTCATTATTAGAGAATACACATTCACCTCTCATATGGTCAAAAAGATAATTAATATGTGGAGAAGGTTCCTAGTTATTAATTTCCATTCGATTCAACTTTCGATAGCCTACAAACAAACACAACATTCTGTCAGCCTTCTTGGAAAATAGAATTGGATATCCTCAAGGTGACATGCTCGAATGGATGAACCCTTTTACATATAGATGAGTCTTAATCTCTTCAATATCTTTTGGTTCCATCCGATAAGGTTGAATGAAAGCTATCTCAGCTTCAGGCATTAGCTCAATAGTAAACTAAATTTCTCTCTCAAGTGGAAAATCTGTGAACTCCTCAGGAAATAAATACTGAAACTTATCCACTATATAAGGGAAGACATCATGATCCACTCTTCTATCATCTAGTAGTAGAATCATAACATGGGTTTTGATCTCACTTAGTCACTAAATAATTGTCCCTACATGGCCTACTTGAATATCTCATTCCTCACAATGAACATATATTTCACCCTCATGATATGTGAAAGTCAATCTCTTATGGTAATAATTAATATGATATTGATATGAAACCAACCAGTCCATACCCCGGTATCAATTCAAAACTTGACATCTCAAGAACGTAAAATTCCCAAAGGAAATGGTACTTTCCAACATTGAGGGTGCACCCCTTACAAAGATAGATGTCCTTTGATCGCACCCCCAATGGCATGTCGATTGACATAACCCCAAACAAGAACTCCACTACCCAACCCAAAACATTCAAAAACTGAGAAGATATAAAATAATGTAAAGCTATTGTATCAAATAAAGCACTAGAAAGTATAGAATCTTCAATAATCGTACCTTGTAATCCCAACCTCACTACCAACGAATATAGACTAAACTGTATGCAACTGAATTTCCCCTCTACCCTGGGCTCCTATCTAAGTCTCATGCACTAGACTACTCTGCTGATATGTATTCTTTTTTCCTGAAGCACCTCATCCCCCACCCCGACTGGTAAGTCTAATATAATCCCAACTGATAGACCGGTATGGGGTAGAAGATCCCCTTCCAGTGCTCTGCATCAGCCTAAGTCCTCTATCATTACCCATATTTCAAGGGATCCTACAGAACCTCTACATGTATAACATACTTCCACAAGCTTGTAACTCCACTGGTGGTCAAATACACTGACCCCGCATGTGACCATACTTACCACACTGATAGAAAACCACCTGATAATTTCTTTGATAGGATGATCCTCTCCCCTAGCCGCTCTTCCCACCACCACCTTGGAAAATTTCTTAAAACAATGCTTCCTAATATTAGAATATTTACCACTAGACCACCCAGCTAAAACCATGTGCCCACCACTAGAAGCAACCTTTAGGTTCCCCTTATAAATGAGAGCCTAATTTACTAACTCAACAAACTTCTACAAATGAAAGATATTTACATGAGACTTGATCTCACATCTAAGTACATCCTATAAACATTTTTTCTATATTTCTCTCATCCCCTATCAATATTGGAACAAAAAGCTACAAGTAGATAAAGTGACCAACATAATCCATCACTGACATATCCTCATATGTTAAACTCATAAACTCTATATCCCTTTCCTGCCTCAAGGTCTCTGGGTAGAAATGTTCCAAGAACTTCTCCTGAAATTCCTTACAAATCATTCCCTCTAACTGCTCATCCTGAATCTAGATACCCCACTAGTGATTTATCAATCCCCATAACATATAAGGTGTTAACTTAACCCTTTTATCCAGAAGAGTCTATAAATGATCCACAATCATCTGGATATATTCAATCTAGAACTCAGATTCCTCAAGTCCACCCTCTCCAACAAACATCAGAGGATACTGAAACTCAAACTCCCTATTCATGTTAAAAATACTTGAAACATCCCACACTAGGTCTTGTTCCATAAATTGCATAAAGTGATTGAAATTATTGTGTAACTACTCTTCTAGCCTATCACCCAAAACCAACGGGGCTCTGATCCCACTACCGGAGGCACATTCTTAGTAATGTCCTCATGTAACCCTATTAGAAAACATCATCATGTAGGAATCCCTATATAATGTCAAACACACATATCAGGACACATAACATATCATTTTCATTGTTATATAAAAATGGGGTCACAATTATATATCCATATCAAGATAATTCACATCCACCATTTAAACAATTCCCCATAATCACACAAAATCATCCCTATTTAGGTCCATTGGCTAACTTAGGGTAAAAAAATTCCCCATAATTACAAACATTAATTTGATGCCATTTTAGCCATTTCAATTAACATATTTCAATTTAAACAATTGCAACTTATTTATTAGGCTCTATTTTCTTAAAATCACAAAAGAAACGCAAAATAATTTCATTTCTCATAACCCAACTATAACATGCTTTTATGTGTGTGTCTAATATGATGTATGTCACATAAATATTTGAGTGTCTAAAATGATTCATGCATACATAATCTCGTGCCATGTCATCCCATGAGTAAAATCCCAAAAAACAATAACATCACACAATAATTGTACCACCCAAGGTGAAATAGTATCCAACTTTAAGAAGCGAATATTAAGAATAGTAATTCGGCCCTAGGTACCTGGGTTTTCCCCCCATGCATGGGTTAGCTACTCTCATGCATGATCTCATTAACAAGGTCTAAAAATCTTATTCTCTTATCTACCTTACCCAAATAATAAAGCAATAAAAAAATAAACTCCTCTGATACCACTTTGTAACATCCTGACCCAGCTCACTCTGAACTGGTTCATTATGTGACCTTAGACGCACCTCCCCATATGATATAGGTTGTCAACTAGCATCAAGAGTATAAATAGGGACATGGGGAAACTATACCCTCTTTATTATAGTGATAAAGTAGAAAAAAATAATAAATATGGGGAAATTATATCAAGAAATAACCATACATCACATAACTAATTCTCAAAATTTGATAAATTCCCATGAACCAATATAGTAAACATGTCATGTCATAATAGTGTCATATTTCATAAGAAAGAAAAATAAAGACACCCTAAAATCCTAAAAATGGGTTCCTATATCAATATGGTCCCCTCATCCATGCTTCATATCATATCCCTAATCATCCATCTATCACATGGTCTTTGCCCTAATCCTGACCTATAACTATGAAATATAATCAAGTACTAACAAAGTCCCAATCAAGTTGTGTGTACAATATAGTAGGGCCCCACAAATTATTTATAAAGAAATATTCAATTTAAATAATTGTGTATTCTAATGTACAAGTAATAATACATAAGGCATAAATGAAGCATGTTTTACAATTTAGCAGTTATCAAATAACCACTTTGGTCCTTGGGTTCCACCATGACGCTCGGACAATCAAACCTACTTTGGACCATGATAGAAGTCTAAACCATATACTATAGGGGTTAAACACTTTAAGTTGAGAGGGTTGTTTGTGAATCATTTAACATATAGGCACCAAAGAGCATCGGTCTAATTTTCTATACCAATTCAAATGATAATTGTACTTAGAACGTCATGTTGACACCCAATCCAAGAATAAGGAACACCATGTACAACAATTTAACCAAGGATATTGAGCATCATGTCTATCCATCCTAAATCAAAGATATGGGACTTCATTACCATTATCCTTACCCATGGTTGTGGAGTATCAAGTCCACCATTTTTATCCTGAAGATATAGAGTGTCATGTCCATCATCCCCAAACCATTCCTTTATAATCCGTCATTCAAGGTTCAACATATTTGACCTTTTAACATATAAATATAACAAGGGTTCACCTTTTCAATCATTAATCATTCACCATGTTATATAATACTCAATATATTTATCCTCATTTAACATTTAAACCATTACACCTATTATTCACATAACAAAACCATCCATTATTCTATAAAACCATTTAACTATTTAATCAAGCCCCTTTTTAACCCATTTACCATTTCTTCACTTTATCATGTCATAAACCATTTAATTCCAAAACAATACAAACCACCCATTATTCCATGTTAAAAATTCATGTAATAAGATTAAATGGTTTAAACTAATAAACCTTCACTTCTATCAGTACCACCCATTTTACCATTTTAAAGGGATTGACACAACCCTTGGGTGGACATAGGCTTGGTTTTGTAGTCATCAATGGACCCAATAGAATCTATGAAAGTTATAACATGTCATTTAAAGACTCAGTCTATTATTCTTAATAATAAATCAATTTTGTGTCATGTTAGCACAATGGTACACACCACATACACAAGAACAAAACTAAGACAAAGGGAAAATATCTTGTATACCACCTACCTTAGATTTGTAGACAACTACTTGTTCATCCCTGACCTTTGATTCAATCTAAAATGAATAGAATCAAAAATTGAAGAAATCCCTAGAATTAGGGCTCATGAGACTTAGGAGAATAGAGGAAACCAAGTTGTGAATCTTCTGGAAAATAGAAGGAAAAATACTCATAGACTTACCCAGGTTTTGAATCACAATAAGAAAAACCTAAAATGCCTTATAATTGAAGGAGAACCACCCTTGGGAGAGGAGGGAGCACTTGGTTTTCACCCTAGGATATTGGGAGTGGAATGAGTATAAAATCGAGTAATATTGATATAATATCGGGAAGGAAAATGGTAAAATCCACACTTTTAATGAGGTGTATGATCTGGTTGTACAATTTAGAAAACCATGTGATCACCTATGTCCATGGAAAGCATGGGATGCATAGTTTTCTAGGCCACCATCACAGCTTGAAAAATCATGTGAAATCCATGCAAATGGCTTTGGATCAAGCCTACATGGTTTCAAGGACACCTTGCATGGTTTTTAAAATCGTGCTCCTCTTTAAACTATGTTGTGTGGTCATGGGGCATGGTTTGTACTAATTGTGTGCCAACTGTGTTTCATGTGTTATAAGGCCTCATTTTCCAATTTTTCGAGTTTCGAGCCTCAGGATTCTCTAGGGACCTTTTCTAATCTTGGGAAGCATTCCACAACCCATTTTAAAGTGGTTTAACCAAAAATAAAATAGAAACATACCGCATTAAAGGGTTGAGATATTATAAAGAGATATTAAAATTGCTCTTATTTTATCATGAATGAAAGGTAATTTTTGTTATAATATCTCAAATAGGTAGTATATACACCAAAAAATGGAATTAGGTGTATAAAATATTATGTGTCTCAAAGAAGGAAATGTTGAGACAAAACCCTTATGACCTGGGTGAAAATTCAATCAAAAACCACATAAAAGGGAGAGTCTGGAATTAAACTTCAAATTCCATGGATAAAATATAATCTATGAATTTTATATCAATTGGATTGTATACACACCGCTTAAAAGAGAATTGGTTCATAAATACAAATTATGTCTTAATGGAGGGAAATTAAGATGAAACCCCTTAACTTGTTCCAGTTTTGTTCTGTGCATGCGCTTAACTTTGTTGGAGACTTGATATTTCCTTGAAAGTTTCCTTGAAATTGAAGGGCTTATGTTAACTATGAGTAACCAGGGGCTTGTGTTTGTGGGAGAGGATTTTAAGGAGAGCAAAATTTCAGAGTTTCAATGAGGAAATAAAAGGTGAAGTTCATATTTGAAGGGTGGAAGTAGTACCCTTTATAAGAGAAGAAAAGGGGCACTTTTGGACATACTCATCATTTTTAAATAATGTAATGACACTATTCAAGGATTAATGACTCAAAACTGGACAAAGAGGGGGTGTGAGACAAGATAAAGTCGAAAATCATCTCATCAATTTATTTTGAGACAAGGTAAGAGTGATTTATGGATTTTTTTACTTTTAACCTTTTTCCCATATTAATTTTTACCTTGGTAATTAATTTTTAACCTAGGTAAGTAACATCAATAATAAAAATTATGAATGGATAATTTTACCTAATTTTAACATTCTAATTCAAAATTTGAAAAAAAAAATTAACACATAAAGTTTCTAAATGTGTGAAAAGTTAATTTTAAAATAAACGCACTTAATCATGTAAAAATAATTTTTAGAAAAATGTTATTTTTAAGATTTAAATTTTTTATATAAGATATAATTATCTTGGATAGTGATTTTAATGATTGAATTTTATTTATTATAAAAAAATTTAGGAGATTTTCAAGGCAATCCACAACCAAATTTCACCATCTAAACACCTAATTAGAGGAAAAGATCGAAAATAATTTTTTTATTAAAGTAACATTTTAATTTATTTTTTAAAAAATATTGTACATAGAATTATAAGTTCAAAGAACATTTTAAAATACATAATTTTATTTCTTGAATACATATTATATTACTTAAAGGGTTTTTTAATTTTATAGGATAAACTTACATGATGATAAAAATCATAAAAAGTGCAATTTTTGCAAAAACCGTATTTTTCGACCGAAAATCATCCATTTAAAAAAAGATTCAAAAACTCATACTATGTAAATTATAATGTGAGGAATTCAAAAATGAATTTTATTTTATAAAATTTAACTTCTAAAATTTATAAATTTAGATTTCAAAAGAAAATACATAATACTAAGAAAATGACTTTTATTGAAAATAAAAAAATCAATAATAACTCCTATTAATTATTTACCTTCTAAATATTTAATGGTCTATTGTCTTAGTCTTTATTATAAACTTATTAATAATTTTCTCTTATTATGTTGTGGTTTTTTTACATTGATAGTAGCATGTGATAGAATTTATAAAACATGGTATGCATTTTAAAGAATCCAAAATCTTGAGTCGTTACATGAACCAAAATACATTAAGGAGAAAGAAGAAGATAGGGGATAAGAGACCTTACTAAAGGTATTCAGCCATGAATCATCAAGAATACATAAAGAAAATTCCATGAGAAAGGCGTGCATGTAGCAGGGGGAGCTCACGTGAAGGATGGGAGTGTCACGTGGATAAGAGGTAGAGGGGGAGGGGAAAATAAAAAGGAGAGAGAAAACAATAAAAATAAAAATAAAAAGAAAAAGAAAATTTTAAATCTTGGTCATTAGGCCCAGTCACTACCACATATCACACTTTAGCTAGTGCTGACTTTTATCAGCATTAAACATAAAGTGTTGATAAAAGGGTAACTTTTATCAATGCTAGCTAAAAGCGCTGATAAAGATAACTTTTATCAGTGCTAAAAAACACTGATAAAAGTGTACCCTTTATCAGTGCATTTTTTAGCGCTAATAAATGTGTATCTTTATCAGTGATTTTTTTAACACTGATAAAAACTTTTAATAAAAAATATTATTAATATGTATATATATATAATTATCATATTTATATTTATATTAAAAATTTAACATTTATTTATATATATTACTAAAAAATGCATGTATATAATTAATATAAATATGATATATTAATATATAATTTTTAATAATTCAAATAATTATATAAATATAAATGATGTTTTGTTAATATGTGATATTTGAATTTATATATTTATATCAATGTCTATATGCATATATGTGTATGCATTATGTTGTGTGTGTGTGTGTTTTGTGTATGTGTATGTGTATATATAGATGTTGTACATGTAAAAATGTATTTATGTGTATGTATATGTGCACATGTGCGTGAGATGTGCATATATATAGAACATGCGTACATGTGTATGTATGTCATGTACTTATTTCACATTTGATATATTTTTTTCATTTTTGATATAATATTTTTGGAATTTATTCATTTTTTATACATATTTATATTTTACTAAGTATTATTTTTAATATTTTTTTAATTTATATGCTTAGTATTTATTAAATTTTATTTATTAAATTGTAATATTTTTAAAATGTGTGAAATTTATACAATTAAGTTATTTAAATGAATTTTTTAATATTTCCTTCATTTCTGTACATTTTTACAATTTATGTAGTTGATCTTATATGAATTCATTTTTTAAAATAGTTTTGTCTATTAAATTATATTTATTCATTTTTCATATTAATTTCATTTAATATTATTCATTCATTTTTAATATTTATTGATGTTTGTATTTGTTGTAATTTAATCATTTTGTAATATTTATTTATACATATATTTATTTATTATACATGTAATATTTTTAATATGTTTTTAATTTATCTGAATAATATTTATTTGTTCATATTTATTAAGTTTTAACATTTAAAATATGTTTGAAATTTATATAATTTATTTATTTAAATGAATTTTTTGATAATTTTTAATTAAAATAGTTAATTATAAAATTATAAATATATTTTTTTTTAAAGGTATTTATAAAATTATAAATAAAATATATATAAATAATTATAAAATTATAATGAATATATTTATTATATTTATAATTATATATATTTATATATTAATAAATATATATATATATATATAATTATATAATTATATTCAAATATTTATAAATTTATTTATTTATAATTATAATTATAAATATATATATATATATATATATAATTATATAAATATAAATAAATATATAAATATATCTATAATTATATACAAATATTTTAAAATATATTTATTTATAATTATAATTATATTTATATATATTTATATATTAATAAATATATATATAATTATATAATTATATTCAAATATTTATAAATATATTTATTTATAATTATATATATATATATATAACTATAAAAATATGTATTTGAATAATTATAAATTATAATAAATATATTTAAATAACAAATATATTTATAATTATATATAAATATTTATAAATATGTTTATTCATAATTATAATTATATATAAATATTTATAAATATGTTTATTCATAATTATAATTATAAATATATATCTATAATTATATTTATAAATATATATTTACAATTTTTAAATATATTTTTAATTATATAAATAATTATTTGTTTATAATTATATATATTAATATATATATATAGATATATTTGTTATAATTATATTTATAAATACATATTTGTAATTCTTTAAATATATTTACAATTATTTATAAATACATTGACAAGTCTCAAACCTCCTTAGTTATTACTTAATAACAAACTTTGTCTTGATTTTTGGAACCGATACAACCATTATGATTCCTCCATTTCATCAAAAGCTTTTATCATGATAGCTTTCATGATTTGTTAGAACTTCATAACCAACAAAACATTGTCTGATTTGGAGTAGAAAGTTTGAGAACTTTCTAACACTTCGCACACTTAGTTCAAAACTCTTCAACAACAATTCAACTTCTTCAAACAACAACATCTGACTTTCTAACAAAGCTCATTACGATGGACTGGGTCTGATTCCTGAATGACAAAAACATTCTTTTATAAAGAAGGTTAGTTATCAACAAATACAAAACTTTGTTAAAACAAAACACCACAAAGGTTCTTCAATCTTCCCTTTGGATTTGTTGATAACTCTTGTTAACAACTTTTTAAACTCTCCGAAATTTTTCACAACTCAACTTTTGAAACCACTCATGTTTTTTTAACTTTTATCAAAACATAACATTTCTCAAAATAGAGTGTTCTAACACCACACTATTGGATAAAGTGATGTTCTTGAAGGAATTACATCCCTCGGTGGCAAGAAAATTTTGTAGTTATGTAAAGATAAACTCCCCTTTACTTTTATCTTTCCCTCTCACTTTTCTTTTTCTCTCCCCCATTTTATGATAACAATAGATTTAGATTCATTTAAGAAAGATAATTAAAAACTTCTTACAATACAAAGTTGTTACTTTATCTCCTCCTTTGTCAACATAATTCAAAGCATGGTGGGGGTATTCCTTATGAGATTTAAAAAGTCATTTGAGGAGGCTGAACATGAAGTTGCAGCCTCAATTCCACAAATCTTTATTTCGGCATTGCTTTTGTAAAGATATCAACAATCTGATACTTTGTTTCAATGTATTTTAGCAAAACATCTCCAATAACTTTCTCTTTTTTAAATTGAAACTTTATATCAATTTATTTTGATCTTGAATGTTGTATATGATTTTTAGAAAGATCAATTGCACTTTGATTATCACAAAATAACTTCAATGGGTTAGAAACTTTTTCTTTCAATTCTTTTAGCTAAACTTTCATCCAAAACGTTTGAGTACAATGTTGAGTAGAGGCAACATATTCAGATTTATTTATTCTTAATGTTAATGAAATTTGTTTCTTACTATACCAAATCACACAATATTCACCCAAGAAAAATTCTCCTCTTGAGGTTGATTTTCTATCATTACAATCTCCAGACTAATCAGCATTAGTAAACCCATGAAACTTCATCTCGCTATTTATTTTGTATAACAACACATGTGAAGTTGTTCCTTTAACATATCTCGGAATTCTTTTCGCTGCCAACATGTGTGATTCTTTTGGATTACTTTGATACCTGGCACACAAAGTCACAGTATAAACAATATCAGGCATTGAGGTTGTAAGATAAAGTAGACTTTCTATCAACTTCTAAAAATCTTTCTAATTGACACTTTTTATGGATTCATCTTTACTCAACTTTGTTCTCACTGAAATAGGAGTAGAAACTTCTTTATATTCTTCCATTCCAAACTTCTTTAACAAATCCCTATCATACTTTTCTTGAGATAAGAAAATGTATTTTTCTTTTTGTTAAACTTGTATGCTAATGAAGAAAGTTAATTCTCCCAAAATTAACATTTCAAAATTCTTCTTTATTTCTTCAACAAATGTTTTACAAAAATCTTCTATATCTCTATAAAAATTATATCATCCACATAAATAATTACTATCAGAGTTCTAGAGTCAACATCATTCACATATAAGTTTATATCAACTTTTCCTTTAGAAAAGTTCAACATTGTCAAACAATTGTCAAGTTTAGAATACCATGCACATGGATCTTGTTTCCGACCATACAAATATTTCTTTAATTTAAAAACTTTTTTTTTATCCTCATCAAGTAGAAACCCATGAGGTTGTTCAATCTAAAATTTTTCCTCAATCTCGACATTTAAGAAAGATGAATTTACATCCATCTGATAAACTTTGTAATTTTGATGTGGGAAACTGAAAGAAACATTATAATAGTTTCTAATCTTGTGACTATGGAAAAAGTTTCTTCAAAATACACACCTTCCACCTATGCATAGCCTTTACAAACAAGCCTGGATTTGTTTCTTGAAACTTCTCTATGTCTATTTAACTTGTTTCTATAAACCCACTTGGTTCTGATAACATTTTAATTTTATGGTCATGAAACAAGTTCTCATGTTTCATTTTTCTCAATCTAATCCAACTCCTCATTCATAGCATCCACCCATTATTTGTATTAAATAACTTTTGAAACTGATTCCAGATCAACTTTTAAGATAAGTAAAGTCTGATTTTCTAATCTCAACATTTTCTTGTCTGAACTGGAGCCTTCTGATTTCCAATAATATTTTGGGACTCAAAATGTTTTTTTAAAGTAGGAAATTTCAAAGTTTCTTTCCCAACTAAACTTTCCTCATCACATGAATTTTATAAATCTTAATAAGGATGTTTTGACTTACTTTCACTATTGTTGGAAATATCTAGTTTATCCTCCCCAACATTCTTAGTAACTTTTGTTAAGAAAATTTGATTTTCAATTAATTTCGCATCATATGAGTCCAAAAACTTTTGTAAACATTTGTTAAAACATTTTTAATTTCTTGAATTTGGTGAATAACTGATAAAATTTCCCTTCCTCATCTTTTTCATCAAACTTTCCCAGATCCAGATTTTTGATTTTGAGAAAACATGGACTTCCAAAAACTTTTAAGTATTTCAATGAAGGTTTTTTTGGTATACCACATTTCATAAGGAGTCATATTGGTTTTTGGTCTCAACAATCATCTATTTTGAAAATGCTATAATAGTACTAAGATCTTCTCTCCAATAGAATTTTGAAAGTTTGTATTTTTCTAACATACTTATCCCTATTTCCACTAAACTTATATTATTTCTTTCTTTTATTCTATTTTGTTTTATAGTATAGGGAACACTATACTAATGTTTAATACCATTTATTTTAGATAATTTTCAGAAGTATTACTTGTGAATTAAGTAGTATTATATGTGCTTAACTTTTTTATGGAAACCCCTATTTTTTCTCAACATCTTTTCTGAAGAATTTGAACATTTCAATAGACTTTGACTTGTGCTTCATAATCATGATGTTTTTCATCCAAGAGAAATAATAAATAAAAGTGATAAATTATAAATATCCTTTTTTATTAATGTCTCATCAGCCCACATAAATTGGAATGAATAAGATCAAGTGGTCTGGTAGATAGAATCTTAACTCTTTTATGACTTTTGTTAGTCATCTTCCCTTTTTGACAAGTTACACAAACATTACACAAACATCTTCTTATATTCTTTTCAATTCTAAAAAGTTTCAAATGACATCAACATTATAAATTTTGTTAATAATTTTATTGTACAATGTTCCCAAGTCTTCGGTGCCACAATTTTTTTTCATCTTTAGCACAGAAGTAACATGATCTGTTGAATTCTCATATTTGGAAGAGATTCCCACTATTTATTTCTCCTATTGTAATAACTTTTTCATGTTTCGAACGTTTTAGGATAAAAAAATATTTTCTGAAAAAAACTTCCTTTCCATTATCACAAAGTATGGATACTTGATTTAGTTATGTTTTAGCCCATCAACAAATAAATCTTCAGTTGATTTCAAATTTTCCGCTTCAATCTCAACCATTCTGATTCCTATGATTTTTAAGGAACTATCATTACCAAAGACAACTGCTCCTATATCATGACTTTTAATGTGTTTCAAGATTTTTATATCACCTATAATATGTAAAAAACAACTATTAAGTATTCATGGTTTGTTCCTTTTACTTGCTTTCAAAGATATCTTGACAAAAAAATCTCTTTCCACAACTTTTTTCTTTTCAGCTTCTTTTTATTTTCTATTATAAGAAACTTATTCCAGAAAGAGTATCATATATAATTAATCATGATGAACAGCCCGATCAAATATTCCACAAACTTTTTCCAAACATTCAAATTTATTTTTTGTAGAAAATTTTCTAACATCTTGAGAATTAACCTTTTCAACTTTCTGTAAGTTATAAAAGTTACTCATTCTACTTTCATTGTTTCTTCCACTTTGCTCGAACCTTATTTCAGGTAGAGATAAGTTATGCCAAAAATTATAACCTCGATGAACATATATTCCACAACACTAGAAATATCCATCAAAACTTGATTTTCTATTCAAGAAATATCTTTCTATATATAAACTTTATTGAGGTTGAAAACTTCTTTCAGCTCTAACATACTCAGGATGTGGACCAACTTTTCTTTTGAGTGAGTTTTATAATTTTTTAGATTTGATAGGTTTCTTGAATCCTTTATCCACCCAATATTTCCCAAAACCTTTTTTGGAACCCTAAATGTTAAAAGAATTAGATGAAACATTAATTTTAGTGAGTGAAGATTTCACTTGATTCTCATATTGAGTCTTCTCAGCAACTTTAGAAGTCTTGACTTTTACTTTTGAAGCTTTGTTGAAATTTTTGTTCATCTTCCTCAAGGTAATTTCATAATCAATAAGTTTTTATTGAAACTTTTTAACTTATTCTTCTTTAGATACTAGCTTCTTACTAAGATCTTCAACCATCTTTCCATGTTTAACAATTAGAAGTTTGTAACTTAATGTCTCCTTAATGTATTCTTCCTCTTGCTTGATGACATATTTTCTTCCATCAGCAACTTCTTCAGAATATTTCTTCATTACTCTAATTTCTTTCTTTGGAGTTTTTTTTTTCTCAAGACATGTAAAAAGTTCTGTTCTGAGCTGATACTCTTTATAAGATTCTTCAATACCTTCTTTACTATCTGAGGAATTTTTTGTTTTCTAAACTTTTACAATGAAGGTTCTAAATTTTTCTGAACTTTCATCTTCAGAAGAATTATTTTCAGTTGAGTCTGATTCAACTTGTTTACTCAAAATACTTCTTTTGTTTATAGTAAACTTGTTTTTGTATTTATTGGATGACTTTTTTTCTTTATCATTTTTATTTCACTTCTTCCATTAAGGTTTTTCATCTGAATCATCTTGATATTATCCAAATTTATTCTTGGAGAAATTCATAGCAAAGTATCCAATTTCACCACACTCAAAACATTTGAGTGGAAGTTTACCTACATAGTTTCCTCTTCCTCTCTGGTAGTTTTTAGAGATAATATACATAATCTTATAATTTAATTCATTATCTTTCTTATCTTCAGACTCAAAAGGTTTAAATTATTTAATATCTTGGATTTTCATCTTTCTCATAGCTTCAAAATCCATTTCATATTTCATCTTCTTTTTAAACATTAGAGCTTTCCTCATTTCACAAGCAACAAGAAAGTTATGAAATTCATTAAGAGCTAAATCATCCTTATCTTCTAAAGAGAAAATTTTAGAATCAAACATGTATGGAAAATTTCTCATAAGTTTATTCAGAATGTTAGAATATTTTAGAAAATCTTTGTATCCTCTGATGTTGCAAACAATTTCATTTACCCTGGCGAAGTGTTCATTAATAGTTTTTTTATCTCTCATTTTGATGTATTCATAATTAATACTAAAGATTTATAGCTTTTCTTACTTCACTTTATTATTCCCTTCAAAAATACTTTCTTGTTTGTCCCACATACTTTTTGAAGTGTTAAGACTCATCACCTTCTAATAAACATTCTCTAATAAGGACATATGGATTTCATTTCTAGCCTTTACATCAGCTTCTATATTTCTATTATCAACAAACGTAATAGGAGAATATTTATCAATAGGTGGAAAACCAATAGTAATAGCATCAACAACTTCTAGACCAAGAGATAGGAGATATGGAATCATCCTATTTTTTCATCCATAATATTTTTTTCCATAAAATGTAGGAATTCCTCTATTATTAATAGAATTGATATTATCTGTGATAAGGATTCAACAAGGTAACCTTCCTCTCATACCAATTTAAGTTCCAAAGGATTGAATAAAAACTAACAAGGGGGTGGTTTAATTATTTTTTCACTTTTTATGTGTTTCAAAACTTTTAGAAACTTAACCCCAGTAACCTGTTAAGATTTATTTCCTTGTAAACTTTTAGTAAATAATCATGCATGCAAAATTAATAAAGCAATTAAATCATATAAGGTTTACAAGGTTCATACTCAATGTGGGAACTTACATCCTTTCCATAGAAACTCTCATGGGTCTATGGAAATTTACTATTATGGAGAAATGAATACAACTTGTGACAACTCCCATTATACACCTTCTATATTCTAATAGAAAATATTATAATGAATATCATCAGTTTACAATGTTTTCTTATAAAAAAATTGATCAAAATAAAATAATAAATACTTTATTGAAACCGCTCTATAATTGCTCAGTATTAATCCTCATTCCGATTTGACTAGATCCAATTCTCTCAATCTGATGAAACTGGATCTGGTTTTCTCAATCCAATGAAGTCAATACGATTCTTCCTTACTCAATCTATAATTCTCAAACTTTCTCAGAAACTCAATATGATCTTTATCATCAGATTGACTCAATATGATCTTCTCAATAATATGAACCCATTCTCAATCTGCAAAACTCAAACTTTGCTCAAATGATCAATATGATCTTCTTCAGTCTGATTGACTCAATCTGATTAACTCAATATGATTCTACTATCTAGTAAACAAAAAATTTAGGTTTCTAGTCTTCTTTAGATATCTCAGTTTGGAAATAAATTTCACTCAAATTATTTAGCACTCTACCTTTTTCTCTTACATGAAAGTTACAATGAACGAATGATCTGAGCAAATATTTATAGGAAACTCATAAAAACAAGAGAGGGAAATATGAAAACTTTCCCTACTTCCTCGTATTTCAAAAACTCCAAGTATCACTCACATTTAAACTTCAAATTTGACTTCTTTAATCCTCCTCATATTTCTCTGATATTTATGAAAATTTTAATTTCAAGTTTTGACCTCTTCAACTCTTCATAAAACTTTTGGAATCTTCTTTTTAAGTCTTCTTCATAATCAACTCATTATGAATTTATTTCCTTATCATCTCATTATGAATTTGTTTCCGTATCATATCATTATGATCTGTTTCTTTTTAAGCTCATTGCGATTTTTGTTTCCTTCTTAGCTCATTAAAATTTCTATTTCTTTCTCATCTCATTACGATTTTTTTTTCTTTCTCAACTCATTATGATTTTTGTTTCTTTCTCATCTCATTAAGATTTCTGTTTCTTTCTCATCTCATTACAATTTCTATTTCTTTCTCATTTAATTATGATTTTTGTTTCTTTATTAGCTCATTATGATGGAATTCCCATTATGATGATTTTTCCATAATGATGGAAAGTATTCAATGATGAATCCAATTAGTAACTTTTAACTTCTTCAAACATTATCAGCTTCATACATTCTTCTTATTTATTAAATATTCTACCTCTGATGGATATTTCATAATAAAGGAATCCCTATTACGATGGATTCCTCATTATGATGAAGTGTATTCAATGATAACTCCACTCAGTAACATTGACAAGTCTCAAAACTCCTCAGCTATTACTCATTGAAAAACTATTTCTTGAGTTCTGGAACCGATACAACCATTATGATTTCTCAATTTCATCAAAAGATTTTATCATGATATTTTTCATGATTTTTTAGAACTTCATAACCCATAAAAGCCTGAATGGACCGAAGGCCTTCTTTTTTATTTTATTATGGATAATATCCCTTTTAAGTGTTGAAGGAGAACCCTTACATGACCCGTAGACCCAAGGCATAAGGCCCAACACGACCCGAAGGTCAATACATGACCCTAAGGACCAGAGGCATACTATGCTAATTACATGACCCGTAAGCCCAAACCACTTGAATGGCCCCTCCCCAGCTTCTACATCATTGATTTCCTTAGCTCCCCACCTTGCATTGTTGATTGGCTAGCATTGCCTCAGGCAAAACTGCACGGTGCCTGGTCCCGATGGCAGTTGTCATACCCTCTCATTCTTCCAATCTAGTTAGCTCTACTCTGATGACTGCTATTCTTTAATCTGATCCTCTTATGGGGCCTACTCTATGTGAACTGGGCTACTCTATGGTCTATATGGCCCAAATTCCCTGAGTCCTGAAGGCCTTTGATGACCCGTAGGCCCAAACTGGTGGCCCGAAGGCCCAAATCAGGTGAATAGTTTTGGCTGCTACAATACCGAACAGTGTTGCTATAGTGCTGCTGCAGTACCCCAGAAATCCACCTCCACCCGGTTTTGAACACAGGTCTCTTGGATGCCAAGTAAGAGCCCTTACCACTCGGGTATAGGTTTGTTGGCCCATGACCCACAAAACATCTTCTAATTTGAAATAGAAAGTTTGACAACTTTTTAACACCTAAATTTACAATCTTCATTAAAAAATATTCAGGAATAATTTGAATTCCTCAAATAGAAACATCTAACCTTATAATAAAGCTCGTTATGCTAGACTGAGTTTGATTCCTGAATAACAAAAATATTATTTTACAAAGAAGGTTAATTGTCAATAAATACAAAACTTTGTTGAAACAAAACACCATAAAGGTTCTTTAATCCCTGTATATTTCTTCAAAATGTTGTTCAAAGTTTCATTAATCTAGATCATATGATACATAGAAGTGGTCATATTTCACATAAGTTAATTTTTCCATTACATTGAAATAGTAGAAAATAAGAAAGATATTGCATACTAAGGCTTGTGATTTCCTTCTTCAGAGGTTCTTTATGGAATGTTTTTCACACGTTGCTAGAAATGTGTTTGATACATTACTAATTTTGTGCATTTGGGGGTCTCAATGTATCAGGATCCACATTTATTACCTCATTGATTTCCCGATGATGATCATATATCAAACATACACCCTGAATGTGGGTTAAATGGTTGCTGATACAAGCCAAAAACCAACTCTATGATTTGTAATTTCCTTCTCCATAATGAAAAATGAAAGTGATAGAGGTAAACGGTTTCTATATTGGGTTACTGTAATAAAAAATTCACTCATGTATTTTATGAATAAAAATTTTTGGTCAATTTATAGAAATTATTTATAGAAATGAAATATGAAAATATAGGGAAGGAATTCCCAAAATAACTGATGAAATTTGACCTAAGATGGATCAAGTCACTTATATTTAGACACATGTTCGCTCATATTAATATGGTAGACAACTTGGTCATTGTGTCTTAGTATGTCTAGAAATTGCAGCAACACCATATACGAGTCATTCCAATCACCATAGACCTTCACAATTTTCTTATGTTTCTCCATCCATGCCTAATTATAGGAAATCTTATAACCAAAAGTTTTTTATATCCTCTATTACACAAGGGTTATAGGAATATATTAGTATATCCTAATCATATCAAATGTCACGACCTGTCCCAGTGGGGCCCGTGTGGTGACTCCCCAAGCTCGCCTCCAATAGGCCAAGGGCTGGTGACTAGCACCGAGTAGGCATATCACTAACTTGGGAGGCATTGTATATGTACCTGTACACGCGCACACATCTTCATGTTCAAAAAATTCTGAAATGTAAAAACCACTAAGAACCAAATGAATGCATACCACTATATCCCAACTAGAGTACGATAGGAAAGTAAAGTGCAGTAAAGTAAATCGGGCCAGAATACAATCCCACCAAAAAGAAGTATGTAACCACAAGTCCAACCTGTAAGAAGAGGTATCAGTACTGTTTTCTATAGCCATAGGAACACATCGGCCTACCTGATCTCATAATGCAACATTTGGTCCTGGTCTACCTAGGACTTCATAAAAAGGTTTCTCATCTTCACAAGACACAACACGTACGGGAAAAGCCCATATAGAGGTGAGTGTAACAATACTTGGTAGAAAACCCTGAAACCACAAAGCAATACACAAAGAAAATTGAATTCTGCTCTAAACAGTTTTGTCTACAACACATATAAAAATGATATCCAGATATACTCAATCCAAGACATGTGGTCTAGAGGTAAGTCGCAACTACCGCATACCAACACTAGGAATTTTGTTTGAAGATTCCACGAAGCACTCATCCGGGAGAACACACTCCTGAGTCTGATAACACTGATAACATCTGTCCAAGAAGTAATATTCATTGGGAACCATCATGAGAGAGACACACACCAATATATCTGAAGAGAGAGATACGATACAATATATGAGGATCACAGTCGGGGCCATGGGGTGATACCAACAACTCCATCTAGATTAAACTGCTAAGTAGAGGATCGACGTCTGGTAGGATTAGTCACATAAATACCAAGGACTTTATTTGAGGCATGAATATGAATAGAGGATCATGCAGCAGGCCTCTCAAGGGATTCTAACAACTCTAACCAAGAAGTATTACTGAAGGGATCATACTCCTATGAGTAGGAAATGATACACACCAACCTTCAGGGGAATGATCAAGTGCATGAACCCTAATGAAAATTGTCCAAGATACGGTGGAAAATAGATTCAATCCATGTAGAAAGGGATACATTTTTTGTAATAGGGTCACACGCCATGTTCCTTGACCTCGGGTACTTCCCACGTACAACAAATCGTGTCATTCCAAACTGTGTCATGTAGAAGATGGGTAAACGATGTGTAGAAGAATTCACATGTCATGTACTTTCATCCGAGGTCCACCCATGTACTCCAGTAGTGTGCCAATAAACGGTGCCAACACATCTGTATCTGCCCATGTACCAATACACGGGGTAGTCTGTGTGCTTGGTCCAGGCCAAGTCGTGTGGTGGGGTACATGCTGTGTAGGCAACCCGTGCACTCCACCATATGTTTGTGTATCTCCCAAGATACACACTGAGTCTCTAGTAAGGGCCTACATGTCATGTGATAGGGTTACATGTCATGTGTCATTTAACTATCTCCCAAAACCCTAATCGTTGCTCAGTGGGGGACACACGCTGTGTGCCCTGGGTTACACGTCATGTTCATTGGAATTTTCCATAATATCGTGTTATTCCTCCACATGCCTCAGTAGATGATTTGGATCTCGTTTTGATGATCTGTTCGGATTGAAACTCAATATCTAGGGTTAACCTATCACCCTAACACTGAATCAAGGTGTTTTGAGCCTTCAATCGGCTCGAAAAACAACTTTAAATCCATTCGATGAAAACCACACGAAGAATGATTTCTCTCAAATCGTTTTGATTCATCTGTCACCATCACCATAACACCTCTTCTAGGTAGTCTTGGTGTTAGATCTTCAATTTTGGATCATTGTGCCATGAAACAAAGGTACAATGATCATTTTTTCATAGCCCCACGAAGAACGAAGAACACACATAGAAAACAGGGGAGAGAATTTCACATGTAATAAACCTGAGGAACAAACCTTGACTGTTGTTCATTCTGGTCTCAATCTATTCCCATAATAATGATCAACAATCAAATAAATATAATAATTAACCTCGTAAATCCCGCAATTTAAAACTCATCCCACAAGAACGACTGAATCGTGGGTCAATATGTCTGTTAGTTGGTTTATGTTCATCATTGAATCTAAGAATGGGGAAAATAAATCCAAAATAATGCATCCTACCTGGGAATTGGATCATTAACTATTGAAGATCGATTGTCGCTAGAGATATCCATCAAGAATGGAATTTGTTGATCTTCTATCCACAATTATGTCATCATCCGCCAAGAGAAATCCTCCAGGATTTCTCTCTAGAGCCTCTAGGGAATTCCAGGTTTATGATCCTAACCCTAGATCCCATCCTAAAGAATTAATTAAAATAAAAATCATCACTATGTTGTTGTGTTGAAAAAATGGTAAAATAAAATAAATTAAAAAAATTTATTTTATTCATTAAAAATGCCCAAAACTACTTTTCACAGTCGACCCATGCTGGCCGATGTTAGGCCTCGCATAGGGTAAAGTTATTTCTCTGAACGCAATAGTGCCATCAGATTTCATATCTGAACACCCGTTTAAAATTTATTGTACTTTTTCAGGAAAACTATGCATGTGTGTTATTTAATATTTTAATATTATTAAAACATTTATTCCGGACACACCAGGTCTCAGAATCACACGTCATCTCAGTGTCTGGTCTCAACTTGGATGAGGTGGAGTACCTCTTAGCTCTACCTCCACAATTAGATCAGGTACATGATGTCTTCCATATGTTGCAGTTGAGGAGGTAAGTGCATGACCCATCACACATCATTGACTGAGGTGGGCAGAAAATCAAGGATGGAGAAAACTATACTAAGTACCCAGTGGAGATCAAGGATTTACATGAGAGGATCCTTCATGGGTGAGCGATTCCTTTAGTGTGTGTCTGGTAGAAGCACGGTAATCTCAAGGAGAGCACTTGGGAGCGGGAGGCTCATATATGTGATTAGTACCCACATCTTTTTGAGTAGCCTTTATTTTGGATTTTCGGGGACATAAAGCCCCAAAGTTGGGAGAATGAAATGTCCCAGATTTTCTGTGTATTATTTTTTAATATTATTTGGATTAATTTCAAGACCATATGTTGAGACGGTGTGCAATTCCAAGACCCTGTGTGTCCAGAATAAATGTTTAAATAATATTAAAATATTAAATAGCACACCCACAAAATTTTCCTGAAAAAAGTGTAATAACTTCTAAATGGATGTCTAGATTAGAAATCTGAGGGCACCGTTGTGTTCAGAGTAGTAACTTTACCCTAGGTGAGGCTTAACATCAGCTGGCATGGGTTGACTGTGAAAAGTAGTTTCAGGCATTTTTTATGAATAAAATAAATTGTGAATTTATTTTATGTTACTGTTTCATTGACACAGTGATGATTTATATTTTAATTAAGCCTTTATGCCAGGATCCAGGGTTAGGCTCGTAACCCTAGAATTCCCTAGAGGCTCTGGAGAGAAACCGTGGAGGATTTCTCTCGATGGATGATGATAGAATTGTGGATCGAATATCAACGAACGTCGTTCTTTATGGATCTCACCAATGGAAATCAATATTCAATAGTGAACGATCCAATTACTAGGTAGGATGTGTTATTTTGGATTTCTTTTACCCATTCTTATATTCAATGATGAAAGCAGACTAACCAACGAACATGTTGATCCGTGGTTCGATCATTCTTGCGGGATGGTTTTTAAATTTCAGAATCTACGAGGTTGATTATTATATTGATTTGATTGTTTATCATTCTTATGGGAATGGATTAAGGCCATAACAAATAGTGGTCAAGGTTCATTCCTTGGGTTTATTCTATGTGAAATTGTCTTTCCCATTTTCTACGCATGTTATTCATTCTTTATGTGGTTATGAATGAATGATCATTGCGCCTTCATTTTATGACACAACGATTTGAAATTGAACATCCAATATAGGGATGAACTATAGGAGGTGTGATGGTGATGGTTATGGATGAATCTAAGCAATTCAAGAGATATCCTTCTTCGGGCAGTTTTCATCGAATGGATTTAAAGTTATTTTCTGAGTCGATTAAAGTCCCAAAACACCTCGATTCAGTGTTAGGGTGATAAGATAACCCTCAATATTGAGTTTGGAGGTGAATGGATCACCAAAATGAGATCCAGATCATTAGCTGAGGCGTGCGTAGGAAGAACATGATATTCTGGAAAATCCCAATGAAAACGAAATGTAACCTGTGGTTACACGGTGTGTGGCCCCCACTAAGTGGTGATTAGGGTTTCAGGAGATAGTTAAATGTCACATGGGGTGTGACCCTATCACACGGTGTATAGGACCTTCCCAAAGACTTGGCATGTATCTCGTGAGATACATGGACACGAGGTGGAGTACATGGGTTGCCTACATGGCGTGTACCCCACCACATGACTTGGCCTCGACCAAGTACATGGACTACCATGTGTACTGGTACATGGGTAGAGACGCACGGGTTGACACCGTGTACTGATACACGGGTGGAGTACATGGGTGGGCCTCGGATTGAAGGACACGGCGTGTGACATATTCTACACATCGTGTACCCATATTCTACATGACACGGTTTAGAATGACATAGGTCATTGTACACAGGTAGTACCAGGGGTCAAGGAACACGATGTGTGACCCTATTACATGTCATGTATCCCTTTCTACATGGCTTGAATCTCTTGTACATTGTATCTTGGACAAGTTTTGTTAGGGTTCGTGACCTTGATTGTTTCCCTGAAGGTTGGTGCATATTGTTTTATACTCATAGGTGTATGATCCCTTCAGCAGGACTTCCTGGATAGAGTTGTTGGAATCCCTCGAGAGGCCTGGTGTGGGATCCTCTATTCATATTCATGCCCGGGGTAGAGTCTTTGGTATTGACACAACCAATCCTATCAGACATTGATCCTTTACTTAATGGGTTAATCTAGATGGAGTTGTTGGTATCACCCCATGGCCCTAGATGTGATCCTCATCTGTTGTATCGTATCTCTCTCTCTTCGTATCTATTAGCGTATCTCTCTCTCTCATGACAATTCCTGACAAATAGTACTTCTTGGATTGACGTCATCAATGCTATCAGACTCAGGAGTGTGTTCTCTCAGATGAATTCTTTGTGGAATCTTCGAACTGAATTCCTAGTGTTGGTATGTGGTAGTTGTGACCTACCTCTAGACCATATGTCTTGGATTGAGTATGTATGGATATCATTGTTATATGTGTTGTAGAAATATATTGTGTAGAGTTTATTGTACTTTCCTTAATGTATTGCTTTGTGGTTTTGGAGTGTCCTACTGAGTATTTTTATACTCACCCTTGTACGGGATTTTCCTGCACATGTCATGTCTTGTAAAGACGAGTGGCCTTTTGAAATAGTCCTAGGAGAACCAGGACCAGATGGTGTCTTGTGAGATCAGGTAGGCCGAGGTGTTCCTAAAACTACAGACAATAGTCCTATTACCTCTTCTTACAGGTTGGACTTGTGGTTACAGACTTCGTTTTGGTGGGCTTTTATTTTGGCCTGGTTTACTTTACTGCACTTTACTTTCCTATCATACTCTGGTTGGAATATAGTTATATGCATTCATTTGGTTCTTAGTGGTTTTTACATTTTAGTATTTTGTAAGCTTGGATATGTGTGTGTGTGTAAAGGTACATAGGCAATGCCTCCCATGTTAGTGATATACCTATTCGGTGCTAGTCATCAGCCATTGACCTATTGGAGGTGGGATTGGGGAGTCATGACATAAACCCCACTGGGATGGGTCATGACATCAACGATAATAGATGGCAAAAAATTTACATCCAATGAAGTATGATCTTGTGTCATGTTTGGTTGAACACAAGTATGGGATGCCTCAATCTTAGAAATTCTCTAACCTCTGAATGAAATGTCAGGAATCACCCTCAAGTGGAATCTATAATCATCCCCATATTTATCACACCGTGTGATGTATTTTGTATGGTTTGATTCCTGAACTAAATATATACAATGTCTCTCAATATGGAATCTTTTTAGAATGTTTTTCATTGCATATTTACTTAGAAAATCTCTTCCAGCATATAATGTTTTGTCCAGATCACTAAACTATCATATACAAATCCAAAAAACTTAGTTGCAAGTTTGATAACATTCAATTCGAATTTAGGCAAGTGTTCCATTGATTTAGACCAAGATAGAAAGAGCGGTGGATGATTTATTGTGCATCGAGCATGTTGTACAACTAGTGCATTTCTAGAAACTTATGAATCTCCCTCCTCATAAGCACTATTATCTTTATTTATTCCATCATTATAAAATTCCTCATCATCCGATGGATTTAGATATATATATATATATGGGTGATCAGTTAGGTTATCTTCTTTGGCATCATAGGGAATAACCTCATTTTCTTGGGATGAACCTTATTTGTCACGAACGAGGTCGGGTCATCATCTGAACTGGTGACCGACCCGGTCCGTGGTAAGGCCCGAGTATAATTCCTGATCCCCCAGGCTAACAACTAGTGTTGGGCATTAAAATTAAGTAGTCGAGAATGATTTAGCCTAGAAAAGACCGAAAAATAAAAGAATATAAACTGAATAAACTCCCAGCGGGAATAAAAATAAACTAAGCAATGAAACATACCTCAAGTGACCTTGTGGGTCACAATGGAACATAAAAACCACACTCACTCCAAGAGCTATCCAAACTAGGGGAACCTGAAATTGGAAAATATAGTAGGCATGGGCATCGAGATGCTTAATAGGAATTCCAAATAGCAATGATGCCATATGCCCTTGCATTTAAAAATAAACTCAATCATGCTAGTTTGAAAATAAGACATATTAAAATAACATTTTCATTATTTTCGAAATCAAGTCACAATTTACATTTTTAAGGAAAGTGTTTCTATTCCACTATATTTTCAAAATAGTTCCAAGCATTCATCAACATTCCAAAATGAAAGGCAAACAATTTAAATTTAAAAAAGTGGATTTTTCAGAGGAAACAAGTTTGAAGCAACTAAAATGAAAATCATTTCACAAACACCATGTCATAAAAGAGCACCATGGTCAATCCCAAGGTAACTAGCACAAGTGGTGCCCTGAGAACCTCATAGCTTAGTGAAATGTGGTATAGAAACCATGACAACCAGTGTTCCCATGCACGAGCCACTAGTAGGGGACATCTCCGTAACCCTAGTGGTCTCCAATCAAAATCAAAATATTTAGTTAGTGTTGTATTCGTCGATCCTTCTAGATGAAACCGGGACAAACCACTTCAATATCATCTAGTGTACCGGTCCTAGTATGCCCTCCTAGGTACCCAGGGTTACCCATGTGCTCTATTTCAATTGGTGGTGAGATTTTATCAAAAAAACATATATAAAAACACCACTTCCTTTATCCAAAAACACATTCAACAACCCAACACTGATCTCCCTCCTTAAGTGTATTCTCCTTTTTACATCACACAACAATACATAGGCCTTACACTAGGCACATGTCACATATCACACATTAGCACCTGCATCACATTTCTAAAATTAAGGGGAGTGCCTCAAGAGGGGTTTTCCACTTTCGCAAATCATTCTCAAAGTGCCAAACGAGCCTCATTTATTTACAAGGAATTTTAACATTTTAGAAAACATTGTTTCTCAACACCTTTAAGTTCCAAAAATCATTTAAAGGTAGACTTGCACAACCAAGGCACCATGCATTTAAAATCAAGCTACAAAACATGTTTAATTCTAGGCAACCCATTTCAAATACTCATTACACACTAAAACCATTAAGGAAACCACTTTTAAATATTTAACATTAAAGTTCAATTAAGAATTAGAAATATACTACTATTTAAAAAAAAGTAAAAAACATGTTTCAATATGAAAAACTTGCATTGGAGCTTAGATAAATTATGTAAACAAATAAATAATTGTTTCTAACAATCATATCCAGACCACATAGCATGAAAATACTATATAAATATAAAACATGTTTTTAAAATAATCAAGAAATTATAGATTTCAAATTAAAGGGTTGGGCATAGGGATCCTACCTCAAACATGTCACTCCTTGATGACGACCACCTGAACTGACCCCTCGCACTTACACGCACATGCATTTATACATATATATAAATACCCATAGTTTCATTGCACGTATTCTCCGAGCCATGAGAGAATATATACAAAGAGAACATATATATATATACGCCTTAACTATGCATGTACATATAAGTGTTCTTAATACCCGTAGCCCGAAACCACATCAATGGGAACCAACGCACTCTGGAAAAATTTACCACCGACTCAAAACACAACAACAAAGACCCACACATCACCCAAAACCACTCCATTTCATGATTCGCATCACTTAAATAATTTAATAAAACATTTCAAGAAAAAACCACATGACTTTACACCTAAAACACAATCATAATCCTCTTAAAATTATATGCATGCCAAAACCATTTTAAAACTTTCTTCGCACCACTTTCATAGTTAAATAAACCATGTGCACAAATTATAAAACACTGTAAAACCATTTACACAATTAAATAAACCAAATGCACAATTTAATAAAACACTATTTAATGACACAATGTGGGTTTTCATAAAAAACGCACCATATCTCATATGAACATACCACTTTAAGAATCAAACGCATAATAAACTCTCTTAAAAACTAATTTTGCACCACATAAACAATTTAATAAATCAAGTGAACACTTAATAGAACATTTCCAAGGCACACAACAAAGTTTCACCCCAAAATACACTCAAACTCATCTCTTTAAAATCCAACGCACACTAGAACATTCTTAAAACACCATTCAAATCATTTAAACAATTTAACAAATCACCTATGCAATTTAATAAATCATTTTTACTATTCAAAAAATGTTTCAAGATGCACAATAGGTGTTTATAACAAAACATACTCGGTTTCACATGTAAAAATTTATTTTTAATTTAAATGCATGGAAAATCACTTCAAAGACAACTCACACGCCCCACATATTTTATAAAACATGACAAATTAAGCCATCAAATAGAACAATTCATCAATTAATATCTAAGCATGGAATCACCTACCTTTGGTGTCGAAAACCCTAAGAATATGTGTGAATCTTCAACCGTGCCTAATTTGCACCACAAACAAACTCAATTGAACCCTAAACCAAAAGATCAAACCAAAAATATCAAGATAATACCTTAAACAACACAAAACCATAAACTGGAACCCTAAAGAGAGGGGGAATAAAATCTTATAGGGAGAGGGTGTGGAGGCAGTATAGGGGCTCGGTCAGGGGGGTCTGGTCACCAGAGAAGGGAGGTCGGCGGGTCATGGTTCTCAAGGAGGGAGGATGGCGGGTCATGCAAGGGGTTCTCCAAATGAAGTCATGTCGAGTCATGAGCACCATAGGAGGGAAGTCGGCTGGTTTGCGCGCTGGTGAAGAGGGAGGCCAGCCAGGGGGTGTTTCCAGAAGGAAAGCAGGAGGGGGGTCGGCGTGACGGGATGGGGAAGATTAGGGAGGAGGTGCGGCAGGATGGGGGAGATGAGGGAGGAGGTGCGACAGGGAGGGGGTTAAGCCTAACCAAAATAAATAAAAAAATAAGTTAATAATAATAAAAAATTATAATTATTATAATTATTATTATTATTATTATTATTATTATTATCATAAAACTCTTAATAATAATATTTTCATTATTGTTGTTATTAAAACAATTCATTAAATTTTATTTTTCTTATTTTATCTAATTCTCATTTTATTATTCATTTCATTTTATTTATTTATTTTGAACATCAGGTAGGTCACACGGTAACCCAGGCGAAGCTGCGCTGCTTCCAAGACTGTGCTATGCTCGTACGCCTGATGTTTCCATGCCCAAAACATACATTTATCAGTAAAAACACCATATTCTAATCAGGACTCGGCCCGAACCTCAACAAAGTCAACCCAAAACTTCAAACCTGTCACACCCGGTCCCTGAGAAAAATAAATGAGACCTGACCCAGATCGAAACCAAGGATAAATTAAAATCTAGGTGTGACAATTCTTCCCACTATGAAGCTTTCTGCCCCAGAAATCCATCCCAAGATTATTTAGAAAACAGAATTGGTACACCCTCTTAGATCAAAGAGGTATCTGATAGACAACAAATGAGAGAGAAGTAAGAACACTGTCAACATGGACAAAGGACTTACAAATTAAACTTAGGGGACCAGAATGGACTCCTCGCTATGTGCCAACCACCCCCAAAAGTAAAAACACCTCCATTAGATCGATTAAAGGAAAAGAGATTTCCCGCAATGCACAATATGACTTCTTAAGTTAAAACACCTCAACACTACCAAATGGAACCCACATCACTTTCCTAAAATAAGCAAACAAAATAAAACCACATCCCTAAGAATGATCTCATAACCTTAATTCAATGAAACTATTGGGTGTGCCCTACTGGGAGGCCCAAACAGACTCCCCACCATTAGAAACCAACCAAAAACTGAGTTGAGGTTGGAAGACCAACACTGGGAGGCCCAAACAGACTCCCCAACATTAAATGGACTAAAATCGGATTACTCTTGGGGAATTCAAAGAGACCCATGATGGGTATCCCCACCATAGAAACCAACCATCTTAACTAATTAGCACAGATCAGCATGGAAAATACGACATGGTCCAACTTGGGAGCTTCCTGTACAGAGAAAATCCCCCACCATTAGGGATCGGAAAAAGGCAACTCCAAACCAACATAAGAAATTACACAGTTCATCGCTCCCATAGGAATTACCATCCTCAGATGAACCTAAACAAAACCGATATTGATTTTCAAGGTTGTACCTATATGGGAAACCACACAGAGACTCACATCCACATAGGTAAAGAAATGAGACTTCAAAAAATGATACAACCAAGCCTCCTTATAAATGAGGGGGGTCTCTTTCACACACGTGGTTTGCAACAGAGTATCAGGGTCCCCATGAATCCTTCCACCAAATGGGACCACTTGGAATGAGACAACTACATAAGACGATTTGAATTGCCTCATTTCTAGCACTGATGATATAGATTAGACCGGGATCCCTTACACCCCTGGGGTTCCTGACTACGCATCAACTTCACTCTGGAACCTATAGCTGGAGTACTGATGGTTGAAGTATCTCTTGCCTCGTAGTCAAGAATTTAAACCCCCAAATAGAACTTCTCCCTTTTTGGTGCCACAAGCAACCACCCCACATCCCAGATGAAACAACCAGGACATAACACACTCTGAAACACTCTTTACTCTAACACAACACTTCATCAAAACAAGGGATTAAGAGATGCACAAACATCACCCCTTTCACTCTGAACAAGAAAGGGGGAAGAAAGAACACACAGAGGGCACCTTCACTCAGAACAAAGAAATTCAGAGTTTCCCGAAGGCACCTTCACCCTTCTTATTAAAACAAAAATTCTCAGAAGATTACAAAACCTTCACCCTTGCAGTTGAGATGCAAAGTGTCATCGAACATGACCCTTACAACTGATAGAGACATTATAAGGAGAGGGACCTTGAACCGAGTCCCTAACAATGTGAGATTTTTGTAAGTGGCCATAATAGCCTCTCACGACCAGATTTAGCACACATGAGGCTTAGCGATAACCCTTACTTAGATGAAACCAATATAATATTCAAATACCTTTTTAAGGTAGAGATCGATACCAACAACCCAGACTGTTTTTTGCTTTTTCCACTAGAATTCCCTTCACCACTCTCAGGCAAGACCTTCAGGATTGAAGATGCCCGACTTCACCTTTGGTGACTCAAGAAACTCAAGAATCTATGATTCCTTTTCAACTCCTTCCGCATCCACTCTTCCGCTACGAGAGGGTCTGCTTAATCTGAAAAAGAAGAGAGATAAACTCAACCCTAAAACCCAAGAAGAGAGTCTGTACTTTGATCAAATGGAATAACTACCAATAGAGAATCACCTGTGGCCATACTTAAATCATGTATTAATTATTTATGATGGTGTACACTAGCCAATGAGGAAAACCAAGGACCCAATCAAACTGACCTTTGGCCAAAATCATACCATAAGTGAACACCAAATGCACAATGGGAACCTACCCAAAGGTATCCCAAAATTTTTTCCTAAGAAACCCATTAACCATTATCTCAAATCGAATCACCGACAAAACACAACTTCAAACATATCACAAATAAGAAGATTTTTTGAGCTCAAACCACTCCACAACAATATTCCAAAAAATAGAAGAATACATAGGATGAAGGGGGAAATTAGTGTTGGTGACTGACTCGAACATATGGTTGGTGGCCATACGCCGGTCACACCACCGTAACTGTGAGTGTTCCAGGGCAATGTCCCTGGCACCACAAGGATTGGTAGGCCCCGTGAGCTCACTGGGACCATTGGCCCAACTCCCATTTCATTTCCCAAGTAACAAACAACCACAAGGATCAAGAGACTCAGATGAAACCCAACTTCCCATGTAAAATTAAGTTTCTTCATGAGGTATGATGGCCATAAACCCTACTTGTAATTGAAATGTCAAGTCCCGACAATCCTATCTTTTCCCTACCCAATCTCTTTCTCAAGGAACAAGACTAAAAAAAGCATGACCAGCTCGGATACCATTTTGTCATGAACCAAGTCAGGTCGTCTTCTGAACTGGCGCCCAACCCAGTCCGTGGAAAGGACCGAGGGGCATTCTCGGTCCCCCGGGCTGGAAACTAGTGTCAAGAATCAAAATAAATCATTTGGGGATGATTTAGTCCAGAAAATACAGACAAATAAAAGAAGATAAATTGAATAAATTGACAGCGGAATAAAAATAAATTAAGTAGTGAAACATACCTCAAGTGACCTCATGGGTCACCATGGAACATAAAAACCACAATCATTTCAAGAGCGATCCAAACTAGGGGAACCTGAAACTGAAAAATATAGTAGGCATGAGCACCGAGATGCTTAGTAGGAATTCCAAATAGTGATGAAGCCCTATTCCCTTTCCTTTAAAAAGAAACTTAACCATGCTAGTTTGAAAATAAGACATATTAAAATAAAGTTTTCATTCTTTTAAAAATCAATTCACAAGTTTAAATTTTTAAGTAAATCCTTTCTATTCCACTATATTTTCAAAATAGTTCCAAGCATTCATTAACATTCCAAAACGAAAGGAAAATAGTTTAAATTAAAAACATGGATTTTCTGAAGGAGGAAACAAGCTTGAAGCAACTAAAATGAAAATAATTTCACAAACACCATGTCATAAATGAGCGTCATAGTCAATCCCAATAGGTAACTAGTACAAGTGGGACCCTAGGAACCTCGTACCTCAGTGAAATGTGGTATAGAAACCACAAAAATACACGTTCTCGTGCACGATCCACTAGTAGGGGACATCCCTGTAACCCTAGTGGTCTCTAATCATAATCCAAATATCTAGTTAGTGTTGTAGTTGTCAATCCTGTTATATGAAACTGGGACAAACCGCTTCTGTATCATCTAGAATATTAGTCCTAGTCTTCCCACCTAGGTACCTGGGGTTACCCATGTGCTCTATTCCAATTGGTAGTGAGATTTTATCAAGCAAACATATATGAACACGCCACTTCCTTTATCCAAAAACACATTCAACAACTCACCACTGATCTCCCTCCTTGAGCCTATTCCCCTTTTTACATCACACAACAATGCACATGCCTTACACTAGTCACTTATCACAAATCACACATTATCACTTGCATCAAATTTCTCAAATTAAGGGGAATGCCTCAAGTGGGGTTTTCCACTTTTACAAATCATTCTCAAAGTTCCAAACGAATATCATTGCTTTATAAGGAATTTTAACATTTTAGAAAACATTGTTTCTCAACACCTTTAACACTAATAGAAAAATACCTTATACCAATGGTTTGGAACTTTTGGTATAGGTCTCCAAACCATTGGTGTAGCCTATACCAATGGTTTGGAGGATCGTTGGCTAGTTTGGCATTGAGATAGGTCTATACCAACATTTTTGGGAAAACTGTTGGTATAGGTCATATAAAAAACCTCTACCAACGGTTTTAGGAAACCATTGGTGTAGGTAATTCAAAAAATAAAACTTGGCTTGGTTTTGATCCCAGAACCTCATATTTATAATCCAACGACCTAACCACTAAACTAACATGACTTTTATGAACATAATTTCATATATATATATATATATATGTATAATCATAAGAATTTTAACTTTTGATTTATTTAATGTTATTTGACAAAATATTCCATAAAAAATATGAGTACTTGTACCAACGGTTCTCAAAACCATTGGTATAGGTTCTAATTAGTGACCTATACCAACGGTTTTGAAGAAACTGTTGGTATAGGGTGGCTACAAGAGACTTATACCAATGGTTTCTTTAAAATCATTGGTATAGGTCTTTCTAAGTTACATATGCCAATAGTTTTGTACGAATAGTTGGTGTAGGTCCTATTTCTAGTAGTGTAAGTTTCAAAAATCATTTAAAGTCACGCTTGCACAACCAAGGCACCACACATTTAAAATTAAGCTACAAAACATGTTTAAATCTAGGCAACCCATTGAAAATACTCATTACAGACTAAAACAATTAAGGAAACCACTTTTAAAGATTTAACATTAAAGATAAATTGAGCATTAGAAATACACCACTATTTCCAACAAAGTCAAAAACATTTTTCAATATGAAAAATTTGTGTTGGAGCTTAGATAAATTATGTAAAACAAATAAATAATTGTTTCTAACAATCGCAGCCAGACCTCGTAGCATGCAAATACTATATAAATACAAAACATATTTTTAAAACAATTAGGCAATCATAGATTTTAAATTAAAGGGCTAGGCATAGGGATCATACCTCAAACATGTCACTCCTTGATAACGACCACCTGAACCGACCCCTCACACTTACACGCACATGAATTTATACATACATATAAATACCCCTAGCTGCATTTCACATATTCCCCACGCCATGAGGGAATATGTATAAAGAGGGAATATATATATATATATATATATATATATATATATATATATATATATATGTCTTACCTATGTATGTACATAAAAGTGTTCTTGATACCCGCAACCTGAAACCACATCAACGAGACCCAATGCACCCTGGAAAAATTTACCAACAACTCAAAACACAGTTGCAAAGACCCATGAATCACCCAAAACCACTCCATTTCATGATTTTAATCACTTAAATAATTTAATAAAACATTTTCAAGAAAACACCACACGACTTTACACCCAAAACACACTCAAAATCCTATTTTAAAATTATACGCATGCCAAAACCATTTTAAAACTTGCTTCACATCACTTGCACTGTTAAATGAACCATGTGCACAATTTATAAAACACCCTAAAACCATTTTCACAATTAAATAAACCAAAGGAATGATTTAATAAAACACTATTTAATGACACGATGTGGGTTTTAATAAAAAACGCACCATATCTCATATGAACATACCACTTTAAGAATCAAACGCATAATAAACTCTCTTAAAAACTAATTTTGCACCACATAAACAATTTAATAAATAAATTGAACGCTTAATAGAACATTTCCAAGGTGTGAAATAAAGTTTCACCACAAAATACACTCAAAATCATCTCTTTAAAATCAAACACACAATAGAACATTCTTCAAACACCATTCGTGTCATTTATACAATTTAACAAATCACCTACGTAGTTTAATAAATCATTTTCACTATTCAAAAAAAATCAAGATGAACAATAGGGTTATACACCAAAACATACTTGATTTCACATGTAAAAATCCATTTTCAATTCAAATTCATGGAAAATCACTTCAAAGACAACTCACACACCCCACATATATTTCATAAAACATGCCAAATTAAACCAGCAAGCATAACAATTCATTAATTAATAGCTAAGCACGGAATCACCTACCTTTGGTGTTGAAAACCCCAAGAATATGTGTGAATATTCAACCATGCCTAATCCGCACTACAAACAAACCCAATTGAACCCTAAACCAAAAGACCGAACAAAAAATATCAAGATCGAACCTTAAACAACGCAAAAACCTAAACTGAAACCCTAAGAAGAGGGGTAAGAAAAGATTATCGAAGGGAGAGGGTGTGGAACTGATATAAGGGCTCGACCAGGGGGGTACAGTCGCCAGATAAGGGAGGTCAGTGGGTCGTGATTTTGGAGGAGGGAGGTTGACGGGTCGTGCAAGGGGTTCGTCGAATGGAGCCATGCCAGGTCATGAGCGCTGGAGGAGGGAAGTTGGCTGGTTTGCACACCGGTGAAGAGGGAGGTCGACCAAGGGGTGTCTTCAGAAGGAAAGTAGGAGGGGGTCAGTGCGACGGGATGGGGAAGATTAGGGAGGAGGCGCTATGGGATGGGGGAGATGAGGGAGGAGGCGTGACGGGGAGGGGAGCTAACCATAACCAAAACAAAGAAAAAAATAAGTTAATAATTATTATTATTATTATTACAAAACTCTTAATAATAATATTTTCATTATTATTATTATTAAAAAAATTCATTAAAATTTATTTTATTTTTCTTATTCAATCTTATTCTCATTTTATTATTCATTTCATTTTATTTATTTATTTTGAACATTGGGCAGGCCGCACGGTAACTTGGCCGAAGCGCGAAGCTGCGCTGCTTCCCAGACCATGCTCTGCCCATGAGCCCGATGCCACCATGCCCAAAATGCGTATTTATCATAAAAAACACCATATTTCAATCGATACTTGGCCCGAACCTCAACAAAGTCAACCCGAAACTTCAAACTCATCACACCTGGTCCCCAAGCAAAACAACCAAGACCCAACCCGGACCAGAACCAAGGATAAATTAAAACTCGGATGTGATAATTCTCCACACCATAAATCTTTCCACCCCTAGAAATTAATCCCAAGATTATTTAGAAAATAGAACTGGTACACCCTCTTAGCTCAAAGAGGTCCTCGAAAAACAACAAACAAGAGAGAAGTAAGAACATTGTCAACAAGGAGAAAGGACTTGCAAATTAAACTCAGGGGACCAGAATGGACTCCCCGCTATGTGCCAACCACCTCTAAAAGTAAAAACACCTCTAATAGATCGATTAAAGGAAAATAGATTTCTCACAATGCACAATCCAACTTCTTAAGTTAAAACACCTCAACACTACCAAACGGAACCCACATCATTTTCCTAAAACAAGCGAACAAAATCAAAACACGTCCCGAAGAATACTCATGTAACCTTGATTCAACAAAACTATTGGAATCACCCTACGGGGAGGCCCAAATGGACTCCCCACCATTAGAAACCAACCAAAAATTGAGATGAGGTTGGAAGACCAATACGGGGAGGCCCTAACAAACTTCCCACCATTAAACGGGCTAACATCAGTTTACTCTTGGGGAATTCAGTGAGACTCACGGTGGGCCTCCCCACTATAATAACCAACCATCTTAACTACTTAGCATGGATAGGTATGGAAAATACAACATGGTCTAGCTTGAGAGCTTCCTACATAGACCAAATCCCCCACCGTTAGGGGCCTGACAAAAGAAACTCCAGACCAATAGAAGAAATTACACAGTTCACTACTCCAATGGGCATTACCATCCTCAGATGAGCCTAACCAAAATTAAGACTAGTTCGTAAGGCTAGACCTATATGGGAAATCACACAGAGACTCACATCCACATGGGTACAAGAACTGAGACTTAAAAAAATGATGCAACCAAGCCTCCTTATAAACGAGGGGGGTCTCTTTCACCCATGCATGCAGTTCACAATTAAGTATCAGGGTCCCCATGATTCCTTACACCAAATGGGACCACTTGGAATGAGATAGCTACATGAGATTATTTGAACTACCTCATTTCCAACACTGATGAAAAAGATTATATCGGGATCCCTTACACCCCTGGGGTTCCTGACTACGCATCAGCTTTACTCTCGGACCTATGGTTAGAGTTTTGATGTTTGAAGCATCTCCTACCTCATAGTTAGGCATTTAAACCCCCCAAATGGAACTTCTCCCCTTTTGGTGCCACAAACAACCACCCCACATCCCAGATGGAACCTCCAGGACATAACACACTCTGAAACCCTATTTACTCTAACACTACACTTCATCGAAACAAGGAATTAGGAGATGCACAAGAATCACCTCTTTCAATCCAAACAATAAAGGGTGTAATAAAGAACACACAGAGTGCACCTTCACTCAGAACAGAGAAATTTGGAGTTTCCTGAAGAAAAAAAACCTTCTTGTTAAAACAGAAATTCCCGAAAGATTGCAAAACCTTCACCCTTGCAGTCGAGTTGTAAAGTGTCACTAAACATGACCCTTATAATTGACAGAGACATTATAAGGAGAGGGACCTTGAACCAAGTCCCTAACAGTTTGATATTACTTTAATAGGCCAAAATAGCCTCCTATGACCAGATTTAGCACATAGGTGGCTTAGCAAGAACCCTTCCTTAGACGAAACCAGCAGAAGATTCAAAGACCTTTTTAAGGTAGCGATCAATACCAACAAACCAGATTGTTGTTTGCTTTTCCCACTAAAATTTCCTTCACCACTCCCAGACAGGACTTTCAGGCTTGAAGATGCCTGACTTCACCTTTGGTGACTCAAGAAACTCAAGAAGCCATGATTCCTTTCAACTCCTTTTGCATCCACTCTTTTGCTGCAATAGGATCTGCTTGATTTAAAAAAGGAGAGATAAACTCAACCGTGAAACCCAAGAAGAGAGTTTGTACTTTGATCAACTGGAAGAACTTCCAATGGAGAATCACCAATGGATGCACTTAAATCATGCATTCCTTCTTTATGGGGGTGTACACTAGCCAATGAGTAGAACCAATGACCTAATAAAACTAACCTTTGGCTAAAATCATACCACAAGCGAACACTAAATGCACAACGGGAACCTACCCAAAGGTATCCCAAACATTTTTCCAAAGAAACCCATTAACCATTATCTCAAACCGACTTACCAAAAAAACAAAACCTCAAATATCTCACAAACAAGAAGAGTTTTCGAGCTCAAACTACCCCACAATAATATTCCCAAAAATAGAAGAAGACACGGGATGATGCAAGAGGAAATTAGTGTTGGTGGGTGACTCATACATATGGTTGGCGGTCATACACCGGTCACACCACCATCACTGAGAGTGTTCTAGGAGAGTGTCCACAAATCCACAAGGCTTTTTAGGCCCTATGATCTCATTGAGACCATTGGCCCAACTCCCATTTCATTTACTAAGAAACAAACAACCATAAGGATCAAAATACTCTGATGAAACCCAAATTCCCATGGAAATTTGAGTCTCATCACGAGGTGTGCTAGCGAGACACCCTACTTGTAATTGGAATATCAAGTCCCAAAAATCCTAGCTTTGGTCTGCCCAGACTCTTTTCTAAGGAATAAGACTCAAAAAAAGCATGACCTGCTTTGATACCATTTTTTCATGAACCAAGTCGGGTTGTCATCCGAACCAGTGCCCGACCCGGTCTGTGGCAAGGCCTGAGGGGCATTCCCAATCCCCCCAGGCTGGAAACTAGTGTCAAGCATCAAAATAAAGTAGTTGGGAATGATTTATCCTAGAAAATATAGACAAATAAAAGAAGATAAAATGAATAAACTGGCAGTGGGAATAAAAATAAACTAAGCAGCGAAACATACCTCAAGTGACCTCGTGGGTCACCATGGAACATAAAAACAACACTCTCTCCAAGATAGATCCAAACTAGTGGAACCTAAAACTGGAAAATATAGTAGGCGTGAGTACTGAGATGCTCACTATGAATGTCAAATAGCAACAACTCCCTATGACCTTGCCTTTAAAAAAAACACGACCATGTTAGTTTGAAAATAAGACATTAAAATAACATTTTCATTCTTTTCAAAATCAAGTCACACATTTAAATTTTTAAGGAAAGTGTTTCTATTCCACTATATTTTTAAAATAGTTTCAAGCATTCATCAACATTCCAAAATGAAAGGAAAACAATTTAAATTAAAAACATGGATTTTTCAAAGGAGGAAACAATCTTGAAGCAACTAAAATGAAAATAATTTCACAAACACTAAGTCATAAATGATCACCATGTTCAATCCCTATAGGTAACTAGCACAAGTGGGACCCTGGGAACCTCGTACCTTAGTGAAATGTGGTATAGAAACCATGATAACTCGTGTTCTTGTGTACGAAACACTAGTAGGGGACATCCCCATAACCCTAGTGGTCTCCAATAATAATCCAAATATTTAGTTAGTATTGTAGTCGTCAATCCTACTAGACGAAACTGGGACGAACCACTTTCGTATCATCTAGCGTACTAGTCCTAGTCTGTCCACCTAGGTACCCGGGGTTACCCATGGGATATATTCCAATTGGTGGTGAGATTTTATCAAGAAAACATATATGAACACACCACTTCCTTTATCCAAAAACACATTCAAAAACCCACCACTTATCTCCCTCTTTAATCATATTCCCCCTTTTATGTCGCACAACAATGCATAGGCCTTACACTAGGCACATATCACAAATCACACATTAGCACTTGCATCACATTTCTCAAATTGAGGGGAATGCCTCAAGAGGGGGTTTCCACTTTCACAAATCATTCTCAAAGTGTCAAATAGTCCTCATTGCTTTACAAGGAATTTTAACATTTTAGAACACATTGTTGCTCAACACCTTTAAGTTCCAAAAATCATTTAAAGTCACACTTGCACAACCAAGACACCACACATTTAAAAGCAAGCTAGAAAACATGTTTAAATCTAGGAAACCCATTGCAAATACTCATTACACACTAAAATAATTAATGAAACCACTTTTAAAAATTTAACATTAAAGATCAATTGAGCATTATAAATACACCATTGTTTCCAATAAAGTCAAAAACATGTTTCAATATGAAAAACTTGCGATGGAGCTTAGATAAATTATGTAAAACAAATAAATAACTATTTCTGAAAATCATAGCCATACCACATAGCATGAAAATACTATATAAATATAAAACATATTTTTAAAATAATCAAGCAATCATAGATTTAAAATTAAAGGGCTGGGAATAGAGATCCTACCTCAAACATGTCGCTCCTTGATGACGATCACCCAAACCAACCCCTCGCATTTACACGCACATGCATTTATACATGTATATATATATATAAATACCCCTTCCTGCATTTCACATATTCCCCACACCCATGAGGAAATATATACAAAGAGGGTAGCCCGAAACCACATCAACGGGACCCAACGCACTCTATAAAAATTTACCAACAACTCAAAACACATCGGAAAAGACCCGCAAATCACCCAAAACCACTCCATTTCATGATTCACATCACTTAAATAATTTAATAAAACATTTTCAAGAAAACACCACACGACTTTACACCCAAAACACACTCAAAATCCTCTTAAAATTATACGCACATCAAAACCATTTTAAAACTTTCTTCGCACCACTTGCACAGTTAAATGAACCATGTGCACAAATTATAAAACACCGTAAAACCATTTTCACAATTAAATAAACCAAATACACAATTTAATAAAACACTATTTAATGACACAATATGAGTTTTCATAAAAAATGTACCATATCTCATATGAACATACCACTTTAAGAATCAAAATGCATAATAAACTCTCTTAAAAACTAATTTTTCACCACATAAACAATTTAATAAATCAAGTGAACACTTAATAGAATATTTCCAAGGCACGTGACAAAGTTTCACCACAAAATACACTCAAATTCATCTCTTTAAAATCCAACACACACTATAACATTCTTCAAACATCATTCACATCATTTATACAATTTAACAAATCACTTACACGGTTTAATAAATCATTTGCACCATTCACAAAACATTTCAAGACGTGAAATAGGGGTTTACACCAAAACATACTTGGTTTCACATGTAAAAATCTATTTTCAATTCAAACACATGGAAAATCATTTCAAATACCACTCACGCACCCCACATATATTTCATAAAACATGCCAAATTAAACCAGTAAGTAGAACAATTCATCAATCAATAGTTAAGAACAGAATCACCTACCTTTGGTGTCAAAAACCCCATGAATATATGTGAATCTTCAATCATGCATAATCCGCACCACAAATAAACCCAATTGAACCCTAAACCAAAAGATCAAACAAAAAATATCAAGATTGGTCCTTAAACAACACGAAACCCTAAATAGAAACCCTAAGGAGATGGGGAAGAAAAGCTTGTCAGAGGGAGAGGGTGTGGCAACGGTATAGGGGCTTAGTTAAGTGGGTCTGGTAGCTAGAGAATGGAGGTCGGTGGGTCGTGGTTCTGGAGGAGAGAGGTTGGCGGGTTGCGTAAGGGGTTCGCTGGACAGAGTTGTGTCGGGTCATGCGCACCGGAAGAGGGAAGTCGGCTGGTTTTCACATTGTTGAAGAGGGAGGTCAGCCAGGGGATGTCACTGGAAAGAAAGCATGAGGAGGGTCAGCGTGATGGGATGGGGAAGATTAGGGAAGAGGTGCGATGAGATGGGGGAGATGAGTGAGGAGGCGTGACGGGGAGGGGGGCTAACCCTAACCAAAACAAAGAAAAAAAATAAGTCAATAAAAAAATTATAATAATTATAATAATAATAATAATGATAATAATAAGAATGATAATAATAATAATGATAATAATGGTAATTATAATAATAATAATGATGATGATGATTGTAATAATAATTATTTTAAAACTCTTAATAATAATATTTTCATTATTTTTATTAAAAAAAATCATTAAATTTCATTTTATTTTTCTTATTTTATCTTATTCTCGTTTTACTATTCATTTCATTTTATTTATTTATTTTGAACATCGGGTAGGTCGCGCGATAATTCGGGTGAAGTCATGCTGCTTCTCATATCGTGCTCTGCCCATGCGCCCGGTGTTGCCATGCCCAAAACGCGCATTTATCAACAAAAACACCATATTCCAACTGGTACTCGGCCCAAACCTCGACAAAGACAACCCGAAACTTCAAACCTGTCACACCCAATCCCTAAGAAAAACAACTGAGACCCAACCCGTACTGGAATGTAATGGCTCGGGGTTTTGGGGTCCATTACATGGTGAAAATATGATGTTTGGGGTGTTCTAAGTGGTCTGGAAGGCCATCCCTGCTTCTTAGTGAAGCTTAAGACTTCTAATGGTAGCCTCGGCCTACCGGTGGCCTCCGCCTACCGGTGGCCTTCGCCTACCGCTAGCTCGGCCTACCGGTGGCCCCAGCCTACCGGTGGCCCCGGCCTACCGATAGCCTCGGTCGGCCTACCAGTCGTTGGGCCTACAGGTAGTCTCGGCCTACCGGTAGCTCAGCCTTCTGGTGGCCTCGGCCTACCGGTGGCCTCGGCCTACTGGTAGCCCGACCTACCAGTTGCTCGGCCTACCGGTAGCCTCGGCCTACCGGTAGCCTCAGCCAACTGGTAGCTTGGTCTACCGGTAGACCTAGCCTACCGGTGACCTCTCCAGGTTTTCCAGTAGCGCCTCCTTTTTGCACAAATTGGTTTGAAAACCATGTTTTGACCCCTTTAAGCTATTTTAAATCTCATTAATGGTATTTAATTAAATGATTGGGGAGGTACCCTCCTTAAATGGAAAACCATGCGTTTTGGTCATGCCTTTAACCGTGTTTTCAAAAACGCCTCTACCGCATCCTCTGAGGAGTCCTTCCTTGGTTAAGGAGGTTTTTGTCGGTTTTAACCACCCCGAAGGGCGGGAACCTTTTAAGTTGGATGTGTGGGGTGGCCCAGCCGCATGGTCAACCCACGATCCTGCTTCTTTCACGGTTTCGAGTTTTTCTCCATATCTTAACTGTCCCGGGGATGCTGTATCTCAGCCTTTATAACCTAAAGGCTTCTTTTCTCCCTAGGTTTATTTTTCTCTATCACCCTTCACTCGGAATACCCTTCCTCCGAACGATTTGTACCCCCGTGAAGTTTTCCCTGATCGCATTCAGTGGAGTTCCTGCTACTCCTGATTTCCAGTTTCCACGCGAGGACTTAACGTCGATCCTTGATCAATCAAGTAGGGATTTTCTACTTCGTCTCTCCTTTTTGTGCATCATGCGGGGTGGTTATGATTTTGTCTCTATGGAAATTGATGAAACCAAACTTAATGAAGATAATGAACGGACCTCTAAAGAAGGAAAAGGGGGGGTGTGATCAATGTTTTGTTGTACTCTTTTATGTTGATATGTGTTGTGAATTATATGGGCCTATGCTCACTGAAAATCATGGTCGTTGGTGGTCTTTCTTTATGCACTAATGAACCTTGGTTCTCCTGGATGTTTAAATAAATGTAACATGGAATTGGTTAATTACCTATACTCGGTTAAATAAATTGAAAGCACCAGGATCAACTCTTTTCTGTGATAACTCCGGTTAAAGCCCAGTGGAATTGATACTATGGAGTGTGTTAAATATTTTAAATCTAAAAATACCTACAAGGTCCTGCCTTGTGTTGGTGGTAGTGGTTTGGTTTTTTTTTCACGGGCCGAGTGCGGGTGACTTATGGTTTTCTTGGATGGGATCCCCTATTGTTATACTTTCGCTGGCTATGAATCTGAGGCTGTGTGGTTGCTCTACTGTGACATGAATTCGGGTGGGATCCTATGTTGTTGAGAAACCATTGGCTCCTAGATTTTGGGGACATGGGGCTGTGTCTCGGGGTTTGTTTTGTTTCCAGTACTTCGAGGGATCTCACTTGATCCCTAGTTGTTGTGACTTTACAAGAGAACCGGGTGTGAATGCTTAAATTTCCCGACAGTTTTCCTTACTTCTTTAATTGTTGTTTCATCTCTGGTTGTTCCTGTTAGTTTCCCATTAGTGAAGGGATTAACTCACTATGAACTGTTATGAAATGATAACTTGAATAGGGAAACTGGGAACTGTTTGTTGTGTGCCTGTTTTTTGAGGCAGCAGTGCTTGGGCCCCTGCTTGTATCTATTTGAGGAGCCATAGGTTGGGTTGTGTGTTGGTATATATTTGTAACTATATGTTTTGTGTTTAGTCGCACCCCACTCGTGTTGGGAACTTAGTGTCGGACACCCCATCTCATGGGGAAGGGTGTTTCCCCCAAGTTACTCTCCTTCCTGCTCCCTCTTCCTTAGGCTGTGATGGTTGGAGACGACCTTACACCCAAGGATCTTCGGGTAGGTTTTGTTTGGTGTGTTGTTAGCCCAGGACTCTTCAGGCAGTTGGTTTTCCCAAGAATCTTTGGGATGAGGCCCATGTGTTTTCAGGAAGGGGTTCTGGTTACGGTTTTTTTCCCAGGTGTCTTCGGAATGAGGCCCAGGTGTGTGCGGGCAGGGATGTTGTGGTTATGAGGCCGAGGTGTGTGCGGGCAGGGATATGGATGGTTGTGAGGCTCAGGTGTGTGTGGGCAGGAAGAGCGTGGTAGCGTCAGGACGTTTGTCGTTAGGGATAAACAACTATCTAGTGGGGGAAATAGTGGTGCGGGGTACCCAAATGCTTTGTTCTTTACTATTATCTTACTGATTGTGTTATTTGGTGAGTGTGGCTGGTGAGGTGGGATGGAAAGATTCCTTGATAGATGATGTTTCATCTGCTTCTCACGGGACTTTAGGACGTCTCCCTACTTGTGCACGAGAGCTTTAGGTTTTCCTACTGAGTATGCTTTGTATGCTCACCCTACATTTACTTTCAGGTTTCCAGGAGGGCGTCAGAGGTCATGTGGGACCTTACTAGTCTGGACGTTGGAGTTGTTGTTGGTCGTTGTTGGATTCTGCTTAGCCTTTTTCCTTTCCTATTGGGTATTGTACTTTAGAGTCCTTGTACCTTGTTCAGTTTTATTATTAAAACATGCATGTAGTTTGGTTTTTACCTTGAGTTTTCTATACTTGGTGGTGTTTGGTGTTGAATCATTCTTTATCCCAATCTTGGTTAACAAAAAAAAGGGTAATGCCTCCCATATTGTGAAAATTTTATACCCTTGGTGCTAGTCGCCACTTTGGGGCCTACTGGAGGCGGGACTTGGGGGTCATTATCTCTCCTTCAACTTAAAGAAGGAAGGGTTTGGCAATCTTTTGTCCCTTCCCTTATTTCGGTGAAGGCGGGTTGTGACAGAATGGTATCAGAGGGAGGTTGAGGGATAGGATGGAGTCTGGAGTTAGGCATAGTGAGTATTTCATGGGATGGTAGGGCAACAATGTTAGGTGATCTTGGTTCGTGAAATAGAACAGGGAGGACCGACTAGGACACGGGATTTTAGGGCCCCCCGTGATCCGATGAAAGGACTTTGAGCCTATCAAATGACCAAGTGAGACTACATTTATTGCAGGGTAGAGACCCTATGGAAGGTACATGCATCATACTGATTGTGTTTTTAATTTATTTGGGGCTCCTTGGGGAGAAAAATTTAATAATAATAATAATAATTCCCTTGCTACTCAGGCTTAGGCATTCTTTGTTTACCTTGCAGTTATGGCACCTGGATGTTATCCACGAGCGACTCGGGCGGTTGAGGCCCAGCAGATCGAGGCAGTTGACTAGTAGAGGGTTGACCTAGATGAGGAGGATGACTTGTGGCAGAGTACTCTGCACTCCTTCCAACGACAAACCCTCGAGAAGTACGAGGGCAGCGTTTCTGACTCAGTAACGGAGGGATGTCTCGAGGAGCTATCCATCACATTCTCTTTGATCCGTGCTCCGAGGGAGTACTGGGTTCCGTTGGCCATCAGTCAGCTGAGAGGAGTAGCGCGTCAGTGGTGGACGCTTTTCCTGGTAAAGAATACAGAGGGAGAGTTTTGATGGGCCAGTTTCGAGAGGGAATTTCGTGAGGTGTTCCTCTCCTCTACGGCAAAGGCTGAGAAGAGACAGTAGTTACTCTCCCTTCAGTAGGGAAGCATGTCAGTGAGGGAGTTGGGGATCAAGTTCAAAGATCTCTTGCGCTTTGCCCCGGATCTCTTTCCGGATGAGGAGTCTCGGGCAAGATGATTTGAGGAGACACTCTGTCCTTCTCTTCAGTACGTTGTCACTCCCTTCACTCTTCCTACATACCTAACAATATAGAAGAAGGCTGAGATAGTATAGAGGATGCACTCGAAGGGAGACACACCACAAGAAGGGAACTAGCTGAGTTCATCAAAGGGGAAGGTGGTCAGTAGTAGGTCTCCAGCGATAGGGCCTTCCAGGTTTTAACAAGCAGGGTTTAGGCTGCATCAGTTCCAGTCCTGAGCTTCTGGCCCTCACCACTTTTCCACAGGGCCAGGACCGAAGTTTTTCTCTTACAGAGTTTTCAGGCATGTCCAGAGCAGGTGTTCGACTCGAGCTCCACGTGGTGGAGGTGGGCAGTTTCAGCACCCACCTTAGCAGCATCTGATACCGGGGGGGGCCTTTCCAGTAGTAGCAGCAGGCCCCTGGCCCTCCGAGGGATGACCTTGCGGGAGGATACCAACACCAAGGTGCTCCTCAGGGACCTCGACCAGGGTGTGGTCGGGGAGGTGGTCGACAGTAGCGAGGCAGAGGAGCTAGGCGTGGACAGTTGCGCGCCGCAGAGTTAGTAGCTCCGGCAGGACCAGAGGTCGTTCGAGGTACGATCAGTTTATTCAGCACTCTTGTTTCTGACTTGTTTGATTCGGGAGTTTCACACTCCTTTGTTATGCCCGAATTAGCCCATGCTCTGGGTCTGGATGCCGAGAGACTTTTTGTGCCCCTAGTGTTGAGAACACCGGTTGGGGGTTAGACCAGTGTATATTACTTTTTTTGGGGATGTAGACTGATTTTGGGACCGCATCAGTCCAATGGAGACCTTATTTCATTGTAGATGCAGCAATATGATGTCATTCTAGGCATCGACTGGTTATTCTCCATGCATGCCATCATCCACTACTATCGGAGAAGGATTGAATTCTCCAACAAGGATGGATGACGTTTGGCTTTTGTTGGGGAGCAGAGTTATCAGGTGGGGAGTCGACATGTGGAGCCACTCCTTTCTATGCTGGACGGGGTGTCAGTGGAGTCGGCAGACGTAGGAATGATGGATGTCCCAGAGGTCGTAAAAGAATTCCCTGATGTCTTTCCCGATGAGGTTATGACTCTACCCCCCTCAACGTGACATTGAGTTTGGGATAGACTTACAGCCTAGTGTCTGCCCGATCTCGATGGCTCCTTATCAGATGAAACCTTCTGAGTTGCGGGAGTTGCGGATTCAGATTGACGATCTAATGGAGAAGGGCTTTGTTCGACCCAACATGTCATCGTGGGGTTCTCCAGTTTTGTTCGTAAAGAAGGTAGATGGTAGTCTACGACTTTGCATAGACTACCGGAGGTTGAATCAGGTGACGGTAAAGAATCATTACCCCCTCCCGAGGATAGACGATCTTTTCAACCAGCTGAGAGGAGCAGGTTGGTTCTCTAAGATCGATCTATGGTCTGGATACCACCAGTTGAGAGTAAAGGAAGGTGATATCTCAAAGACGGCTTTCAGGTGCAGATATGGCCACTTTGAGTTCGTGTTCATGTTGTTTGGCATTACAAACGCACCAGCTATGTTCATAAACCTCATGAACTCTATCTTCCGAGAGTTTCTGGACCAGTTCGTTGTGGTGTTCATCGATGACATCCTTATCTACTCAAGATCAGAGGAAGAGCATGTTGAGTATCTTAGGGCAGTTTTGGGAGTCCTTCAACACCACCATCTTTATAGGAAACTGTCTAAGTGAAAGTTCTTAACGCGAGAAGTACATTTCCTTAGAAACGTAGTGTCTCAGAAGGGAATAGCAGTAGACCCGTCGAAGGTCGAGGCAGTCGTTTCATGGGAAGCACCCAAGAATGCGGCGGAAGTTCGTAGTTTCCTGGGTTTGGCAGGCTATTACCGGAGTTTTGTGCCTGACTTCTCTCGAGTTGCAGCTCTGTTGACAGCTTTGACTAGGAAGGACCAGGCCTTCGTGTGGAGCGACCAGTGCTAGACAACTTTTGGCTACCTAAAGGAGAAGCTGGTTAGTGCTCCAGTACTCATTTTACCATAGGAATGGGTGTTGTTTGAAGTGTTCTGTGATGCTTTTGGCCTTGGTTTGGGATGTGTGCTGATGCAGCAGCGAGGAGTGATCTCTTATGGGTCTAGGCAGTTACGTCCTCATAAACGTAACTATGCCACCCACGATCTGGAACTTGCGACTGTGGTGTTCGCATTGAAGTTGTGGCGGAATTATCTCATCGGAGAGCGCTTTGTAGTCTTCTCAGATCACAAGAGCTTGAGTTATGTATTTTACCAGCGGGATCTGAACTTGCGGCAGCGGAGATGGGTTGAGTTCCTCCAAGACTACGACTTCGAGATCTCTTATAGTGAGGGAAAGGGAAATGTTGTGGTTGATGCCCTGAGCAGGAAATCGTAGAAGGGAGTAGTTCGGGAATCTGCAGATGCTTGGAGAGCGATGGAAGAGTTAGCGTCCTTACATTTGGATGCAAGGGTGGAAGGTGGAAGAGGATATCTGTTTCAGATGACTGTAGTTTCCTCTTTATTAGTGCAGGTGGAAGAGTCTCAGTGGGGGGACTCAGAGGTGGAAGTGATGCGAGATCATGTTTATCAGGGAAATGCTCCTGAGGGATGGTCGGAGGATGGTCAACATCAGATGCTTTTTCATGGAAGGCTTTTTGTTCCGGAGATGATGCATAAAGGTGTTCTCCGTGAGTTCCATGGATTGGCTTTAGCGGTACATCTTGGGGTCTCAAAAATGTACCAAGGTCTGAGGGGACAGTTTTGGTGGCCCGAGGTAAAGCGGGCGGTGGCAGAGTTTGTGGCTAAGTTCCTAGTGTGTCAGCAAGTGAAGGCTGAACACCGTTTACCTGGAGGGTTGTTACAACCTTTAGATGTTCCAGAGTGGAAGTGGGATGACATCACGATGGACTTCGTTACAGGGTTACCCAGGGCTCAGGGAGGCTATGATGCCATCTGGGTAGTGGTGGATCGGTTGACAAAATCAGCACACTTCTTGGAGATTAAGGAGTCGAGCCCGGTGAGCACCTTATCTCAGAGGTACGTCGATGAGGTGGTGCGGTTGCACAGGATTCCAAGATCTATTGTCTCTGATCGAGACACATGGTTTACCTCACGAGTCTGGAGGGGGTTACAACATGCCTTTGGCACCCAGCTATGCCTTAGCACTGCTTTCCACCCTCAGACAGATGGGAAAACAGAACAAACGATCCAGATGTTGGAAGACATGTTGTGGGCATGTGTTCTGGATTTTGGGGGATCATGGGTATGATACTTGCCTCTGGTGGAGTTTTCTTATAACAATAGCTTCTGCTCCACTATTGGCATGACACCGTTTGAGGCCTTGTATGAAAGGTCATGTCGTTCACCCGTTTGATGGACAAAGATTGGGGAAGCAGCTGTTCTTGGGCCAGAAGTGGTACAGGGCACCACTGAGAAGGTTCAGCTCGTACGTGAGAGGATGAAGGCAGCCTAGGACCGACAGAAGTCTTATACCGATCGTAGGAGGATGCCCTTGGAGTTCGAGGTTAGAAATCATGTGTTCTTGAAGGTTTCCCCTCGACGTGGGCAGTGAAGGTTTGGGAAGGGGAGTAAACTCTAACCTAGGTTCATCAGACCTTTTGAGGTGTTGGGACAAGTTGGTGAGGTGGTGTATCAGCCGGCATTGCCACCTCAGTTGGAGAAAGTTCACAACGTCTTTCACGTCTCCCAGCTTCGTCGATATCTACACGATGACTCCCACATCATCGATTGGGGAGAGTTAGATGTCGAAAATGATGCGACCTTCATAGAACGACCAATCAAGATCGAGGATCGTAAAGAGAAAGTGCTTTGTGGATGAACCATCCCCTTGGTTCGTGTGTTGTGAAGGCATGGTGTCCTGGAGGAGATCACTTAGGAGCGGGAGGCCCAGTTACACGTTCAGTACCCAGAGTTGTTTTGACTTCCTTGTTGTTGTTGTTGTTCTAAGTTTTGTTGAGATGTTTCACCTTGCGCTTTAATATATGAAATGCTTGTTCTGCTTGTTTTGTGTCTGAATGTGTGATGATGGGAAAACCTGACTGCTAATCAAGGCACATTAATGTGAATGCGATTAAACCCATGCGGGCGAGTCAGTGCCGCCCAAAGCGGATAATATCATGACATATAGGAAGGGACTCCCTGACTCAGGTGTTGGACAGTGTGATCCTTGTGCTGGTTGTGGATGTTTGTGGTTGATAACTCTCGGGGGAGTATTCCTGGGTGTAGGGGGGTTCTGTTACAGCTTTCGAACAACTCAAGGGTTTGCCCCTGAGAAGTATCTTTAGAGGGTGGTTGTTTGGACCCCACTTTTCTCCTTTTTGGTTTGTTCTTATATTCTCGGGGATGAGAATATTTTGAGAAGTATCTGATGTAATGGCTCGGAGTTTTGGGGTCCATTACATGGTGAAAATCTGATGTTTGAGGTGTTCTGGGTGTTCTGGAAGGTCATCTCAGCTTCTCGGTGAAGCTTAAGACTCCTAACGGTCGCCTCGGCCTACCGGTGGCCTCGGCCTACCAGTAGCTCGGCCTACCGGTGGCCTCAGCCTACCGGTAGCTCGGCCTACCGGTAGCTCGGCTTACCGGTCGCCTCGGCCTACTGGTAGCGCGGCCTACCGGTAGCTCGGCATACCGGTCGCCTCGGCCTACCGGTAGCACGGCCTACCGGTAGCTCGGCCTACCGGTCACCTCGGCCTACCGGTAGCGCGGCCTACCGGTAGCCTCAACCTACCGGTACCTCGGCCTACCGGTAGCCTCGGCCTACCGGTAGCCTTGGCCTACCGGTGACCTCTCCAGGTTTTCCAGTAGCGCCTCCTTTTTGCGCGAATTGGTTTGAAAACCATGTTTTGACCCCTTTAAGTTGTTTTAAAGCCCATTAATGGTATTTAATTAAATGATTGGTGAGGTACCCTCCTTAAATGGAAAACCATGCGTTTTGGTCATGCCTTTAACTGCATTTTCAGAAACGCCTCTACCGTATCCTGTGAGGAGTCCTTCCTTCGTTAAGGAGGTGTGCATCGGTTTTAACCGCCCCGAAGGGTGGGGACCTTTTAAGTTGGACGTGTGGGGTGGCCCAGCCGCGTGGTCAACCCACGATCCTGCTTCTTCCTCAGTTTCGAGTTTTTATCCATATATTAACCATCCCGGGGATGCTGTATCTCAGCCTTTATAACCTAAAGGCTTCTCTTCTCCCTAGGTTTCTTTTTCTCTATCACCCTGCGCTCGGAATACCCTTCCTCCGGACGAGTTGTACCCCCGCGAAGTTTTCCTTGATCGTGTTCGGTGGAGTTCCTGCTACTCCTAATTTCCATTTTCCACGCGAGGACTTAACGTCAATCCTTGATCAATCAAGTAGGGATTTTCTCCTTCGTCTCTCCTTTCTGTGCATCATGCGGGGTGGGTATGCTTTTGTCTCTGTGGAAATTGATGAAACCAAACTTAATGAAGATAATGAACGGACCTCTAAAGAAGGAAAAGGGGGGTGTGATCGATGTTCTATTATACTCTTTTATGTTGATATGTGTTGTGAATTATACGGGCCTATGCTCACTGAAAATCATGGCTGTTGGTGATCTTTCTCTGTGCACTAATGAACCTCAGTGCTTCTGGATGTTTAAATAAACGTAACATGGAATTGGTTAATTACGTATAATCGGTTAAATAAATTGAAAGCACCAGGACCAACCATTTTTGTGATAACTCTGATTAAAGCCCAGTGGAATTGAAACCATAGAGTGTGTTAAATCTTTTAAATATGAAAATACCTGCAAGGGCCTGCCTTGTGTTGGTGGTAGTGGTTTGGTTGTTTTCTTTCACGGGCCGAGTGCAGGTGAATTTATGGTTTTCTTGGATAGGATCTCCTGTTGTTATACTTTCACTAGTTGTGAATCTGAGGCTGTGTGGTTGCTCTGTTGTGACACGAATTCGGGTGGGATCCTCTGTTGTTGAGAAACCATTGGCTCCTAGATTTTGGGGATATGGGGATGTGTCTCGGGGTTTGTTTTGTTTCCAGTACTTCGAGGGATCTCACTTGATCCCTAGTTGTTGTGACTTTACAAGAGAACCGGGTGTGAATGCTTAAATTTCCCGACAGTTTTCCTTACTGCTTTAATTGTTGTTTCATCTGTGGTTGTGCATGTTAGTTGCCCAGTAGTGAAGGGATTAACTCACTCTGAACTGTTATGAAATGATAACTTGAATATGGAAACTGGGAACTATTTTTTGTGTGCCTGTTTTCTGAGTTAACAGTGCTTGGGCACCTCCTTATATCTGTTTGAGGAGCCATAGTTTGGGTTGTGTGTTGGTATATATTTGTAACTATATGTTTTGTGTTTAGTCTCACCCCAACCGCGTTGGGAACTTAGTTTCAGACACCCCATCTCATGGGGAAGGGTGTTTCCCCCTAGTTACTCTCCATCCTGATCCCTCTTCCTTAGGTTGTGATGGCTGGAGGTGACCTTACACCCAAGGCTCTTCGGGTAGGTTTCATTTGGTGTGTTGTTAGCCCAGGACTCTTTGGGCATGTGGTTTTCCCAAGAATCTTTGGGATGAGGCTCAGGTGTTTTCAGGCAGGGTTTCTGGTTACGGTTTGTTTTCCCAGGTGTCTTTAGGATGAGGCCCAGGTGTGTGCGAGCAGGGATGTTGTGGTTGTGAGGCCGAGGTGTGTGCTGGCAGGGATGTGGATGGTTGTGAGGCCCAGGTGTGTGCGGGAAGGAAGAGCGGGGTAGCGTCAGGACGTTTTCCGTTAGGGATGAGCAACTAGCTAGTGGGGGAATAGTGGTGTGGGGTACCCAAATTCTTTGTTCTTTACTATTATCTTACTGATTGTGTTATTTGGTGAGTGTGGCAGGTGAGGTGGGATGGATAGATTCCTTGATAGATGATGTTTCTTCTGCTTCTCATGGGACTTTAGGACGTCTCCCCACTTGTGCACGAGGGCTTTAGGTTTTCCTACTGAGTATACTTTGTATACTCACCCTACGTTTACTTTCAGGTTTCTAGGAGGGCTTCGGAGGCCGTGCGGGACCTTACTAGTCTGGACGTTGGAGTTGTTGTTGGTCGTTGTTGGATTCTGCTTAGCCTTTTTCCTTTCATGTTGGGTATTGTACTTTGGAGTCCTTATACTTTATTCAGTTTTATTATTAAAACATGCATGTAGTTTCGTTTTTACCTTGAGTTTTCTATACTTGGTGGTGTTTGGTGTTGACTCATTCTTTCTCCCAATCTTGGTTAACAAAAAAAGGGTAATGCCTCCCATATTGTGAAAATGTTATACCCTTGGCACTAGTCGCCACTCCGGGGGCTACTGGAGGTGGGACTCGGGGGTCATTATCTCTCCTTTTAACTTAAATAAGGAAGGGTGTGGCAATCTGTTGTCCCTTCCCTCCTTTCGGTGAAGGCGGGTAGTGACACAGAACCAAAGCTAAATTAAAACTCGGGTGTGACATTCTTTAACCACTCTTGCATGTCTATGTCTTCGTACAATTGAGCATTGCTACTGTAAACTAGAAACCTCCACATATAACTCCATTATGGTACCATACGACCATTAGGAAAATAAAGTTATTGTTTGGACCCAGTGCTCGTGAACAACCAATGGAAAAGCTAGATGTCATAGTGTAACCAGGAATTAAAAATGTCTACAAATAATGGACTAGATCTCTTGATTAGGTCCCAAATATAAACAACCATGAATTCTTTCCTGAAGTTCTCTTCGGTTTACACAATCAAATGTCCTAACCATTGTTGTCAGTTGTGTACTATACGAATCTCCTTGCTCGGTTTGAATAACCTCCCCATAGTAGTAGACACAGAAAAACATGATTCTTTGCATGAAAAATGTTTTTTGATCAAAATTCTGATAGTGTAAATAATATTGACCATGAGGAATAATCATGTAGTGTCAACCATGAAATCTTTATTATACCAAAATTTTAGAACGTTTTCTTATATCCTAAAAGATAACACTAATATTTTGTAGTACAATTTTTAATCTTCCTAAAGGCATTTTTAGTAGTTTATAAAGAAAATATGAATCATCTAAAGCATATCCCCTGAGAGTGTCAAACTGGGTGTACAACAAGACCTGTCGCCGTGCACCAATTCCCAATCGAGTCTAACTCAATATGGGGTTTTCAGGGTTGTTACCCCTAGGTACATTTGTGTCAGAACCACATCCACTTGTAGTATTTAAACAGAGATTTTATTACTTAGATAACCACATGATCTTTATTACATCAAAATTTTAGAACATATTTTTATATCCTAAAATATGACACTAATGTTTCTTAGTATAATTTATAATCTTCCTAAATGTATGTTCAGTGGTTTTTTAAAAAAATATAGATCATCTAAAGCATATCTTCTGGGAGTGTCAAACCAGGTGTACAGCAAGACTCGTTGTCATGCACCAGTTCCCAATTGAGTCTAGCTCGATATGGTGTTTTCGGGGTTGTTACCCCTAGGTACATGTGTGTCAGAGCCACATACATTTGTAGTATCCATATATGGATTTTAGTGCTTAGATAACAACATAATATTTATTATACCGAAATTTTATAATTTCTTCTTATATCCTAAAAGATGACACTGTTGTTTCGTAGTACAAATTTTAATCTCCCTAAAGGTATGTTCAGTGGTTTATAAAGAGACTGTGAATCATTTAAAACATATCCACTGACAATGTCAAACTAGGAATGCAATAAGGTATGAATCATCTAAATCACGGGAGTAACAAATCATGTGTACAATTAAGCCTCTTTGTCATCCAGTTAGTCATCTTTGATCCTATGTTAATTCTATGTTAACCCAAAGTTAATTAATAGCTAATCATTATTTAATAATAAGTTAATCCTTAGTTATTCATTGTTGATTCAGTAGTTAAGCATTCATTAATTATTAGTTCTTAAGTAGTTAGTTTAAAGTTAATTAATAGATATCAAGTAGTTTACAACTATTTATTAGTTAATTAATAGTTCATTATTAAGTAATTATTAGTTAATCATATGTTATTCATTAGTTGGACATTAGTTAATCATTGGTTAAACATTAGTTAATCTTGTATTAATTATGCCTCAATCATCCATTAATCACTAGTTAATCATTACCTAATTAATAGATATCAAGTAGTTACTTTATAGCTAATTATTAGTTAATTAATAGTTAATCATTAAATAATTATTGGTTAATCATATGTTATTTATTAGTTGGTCATTAGTTAATCATTCGTTAAGCATCGGTTAATCCTATACTAATTATGCCTTAATCATTCATTAATCACTAGTTAATCATTACTTAATTAGTAGATATCAAGTAGTTACTTTATAGTTAATTATTAGTTAATTAATAGTTAATCATTAAGTAATTATTAGTTAATCATTAGTTAATCATGTGTTATTCATTAGTTAATCATTAGTTAAACATTGGTTAATTATGGCTTAATCATTTATTAATCACCTGAATGACCTGAAGGCCATCTTTTTTATTTATTTTGGATAATCCCCCCTTTAAGGGTTGAAGGATAACTCTTACATGACCCATAGGCTCAAGACCCAAACACAACCCAATACACGACCTTAAAGGCCCAAGACCTGACACACTTGAAACAACCCCTCCCCAACATCCACATCTTGAAGGCTTCTAGCTCCGCACCTCACATGGTTGATCGGCTAGCATTTTCTTGTGCCGAACTGCATGGTGTTTGGTCCCGATGGCAGTTGTCATACCCATATGTTATTCATTAGTTAATCATTAGTTAAGCATTAGTTAATTACGCCTTAATCATTCATTAATCACTCGAATGACCCGAAGGCCTTTTATTTATTTATTTTGGATAATCCCTCCTTTAAGGGTTGGAGGATAACTCTTACATGACCCGTAGCCCCAAGACACAAGACTCAAACATAACCCAATACATGACCTTAAAGGCCCAAGACCTGACACACTTGAAACAACCCCTTCCTAGCATCCACATTCTGAAGGCTCCTAGTTCCGCACCTTGTACAGCTGATCGGCTAGCATTGCCCCGTGCAGAACTGCACGGTGCCTGGTTCCGATGACAGTTGTCGTACCCTCTCGTTTTTCCAATCCAGTTAGCACTGCTCTGGTGGTTGTTATTTTGCTTTGAATTCTCATCTGGGTCTGCTCATGTGTGGTTTGTCCATGCTTATTGGTCTTTTTATGTGGCCCAAAAGCCCTGTGGCCTGAAGGCCATCGGTGGCCTGAAGGCCCTACAACCCGAAGGCCCTACAACCCGAAGGCCCTGTGTCCCGAAGGCCTTTGGTGGCCCGAAGGCCCTGAGACTCGTAGGCCCAAACCGGTGGCCCAAATCGGGTGAATAATGTTGGTTGCACAGTACCGAACAGTACTCGCTACAGTAACTGCTACAATGCCTCGAAAATTCACCCTCACCCGGATTTGATCCTTGGTCTCCTGGATGCCAAGCAGGTGCCTCTACCACTTGGGTACATGCTTGTTGGTTTCATTAATCGTTATTTAATCATTACTTAATTAATAGTTACCAAGTGCTTACTTTGTAGCTAATTATTAGTTAATTAATAATTGATCATTAAGTAATCATTAGTTAATCACGTGTTATTCATTAGTCAATCACTAGCCAATCATTGGTTAAGTATTAGTTAATTTTATATTAATTGTGCCTTAATCATACATTAATCGTTAGTTAATCACTACTTAATCAATAGACTTCAAGTAGTTACTTTATACGTAATTATTAGTTATAGTTAATCATTAAGTAATTATTAGTTAATCTTTTTTTAATTATTAGCTAATCATATGTTATTTATTAGTTAATTATTAGCTAATCATTAGTTAAGCATTAGTTAATCCTATAATAATCATGTCTTAATTATTCATTAATCACTAGTTAATCATTACTTGATTAATAGATATCAAATAGTTAATTTATAGCTAATTATTAGTTAATTAACAGTTAACCATTAAGTAATTATCAGCTAATCATTCTCTACTCATTAGCTAATCACGCGTTATTCATTAGTCCAATATTAGCTAATCATTAGTTAAACATTAATTAATCTTATATTAATTATGTATTAATCATTCATTAATCACTCATTAATCATTACATAATTAATAAATATTAAGTAGTCACTTTATAGTTAATTATTAGTTGATCATTAATTAATTATTAGTTGATAATTCTTTAATCATTGATTAATCATTTGTTATTAATTAGTTTTTTATTAACTAATCATTAGTTAAACATTATTTAATCCTTAATTAATTACACCTTACTTATTATGTCACTAATATTTATTCATAATCTGGTTAATATTGATTCTTAATCATGTCACTAATTTTAAAAAACTGCTACGTTGTACTAAATAATAATCTTATTGTAATAATAAATCTATCACTAACACTAATTATAATTTATTTACCCAAAAGTCATAAATAAATAACAATATTTCATTTACTTATATTAACTATTATTTCTAAACTATATCTAATTAACTAAACAACTAATTAAATAACATATTAAAAACTAACTAAAAACGAAACAATTAAATAAATAAATAACTTTAAAACAAATAAGAAAAAATATTCTAAATGATGGTTCACAAAATTTGACACTCATTTTAGACAACCAAAATCGCCACCCACAAAGGATGACAAAGTGTAGAGAGAGAGTGAGTGGGATTAGAGAGAGAGTGGGTAAAATAAGTGTGGAGAAGAGGGTGGAATGGGTGACATTTATAGAGGTTTGGGGCAAAGACGACACTGGTGATGTATTTCCGCATTACTTTTAAAAATATTTTTAACCTATCATTGTTTTAAACAAATATTTTTTTTTGAAAAAACGTATTAAAAAAAAAAAAAACTCCAAAGAAGACCCAGAAAAAAAAAAAAAAAAACTCCACTAGTGGCTGTGCTCTGAGCCGCTCCGCCTGCCGTGAGTGGAGCAAGTTCTGGGCACGTATTCGATGGCGGACCTTCAAGAGAGCCGGACATCCGGAGAGCCGCGGTGTCCCGGGAAGTTTTTTAGCCGCACTCGTTGAAGTTAATCCTGCCGCACGCAGTGCGTGATGACTACTTCTTGTCGACAGGAACATCGACTCATCCGACACTACACTGAGAGATACTGAGAGAGTTTTATTTGTCGAAGATGATCGCTAACGCCTCGAAACAACTGGACTTCACTCAGTTACCGTTATCCCTTCCTACCTCTAAAACCCCTCTTCAACAATTTCACTTCCATCTACGTTCTTCTGCGGGGAGGCGCGACTGGAGAACGAATTTGCGGTCTAATCGCAGCACAATAATAATCAGTAAGACGACGAAGCTCAGAACCAGGGCATGTGGTGACTCAAATTTTTGTTCGAACTCGACCAAATCCGATCAACGCAATGATACTGAATCGGCCCGCTTGTTCCATGTCAGTACTTAACACAACAGGCTTGTTTCCTTTTGCTTATCATATTTTTACTTGTAACTGCATTCTTCTCTCATTTACTAGTGGCTGGAGAGACAAGAATATATGTCGAGTTTAGGACGGGCAAGAAAAAATCTGGTTCCATCACCATCATTGCTTCAATGAGATGCATGTATCAGGACAATCCACTCGAATGCTTTCTATGAATTCAATTTTCTTGTGTAAGAAGCCATATAATATAATGGAAAAGTGTCGTGGGTGAATTTCTTTGGCATCTCGCATGCAATGGATGAATATTTAGCTGAAGTAATGAAAAATACAAGCTGTGCTTTGAGTTACTGCAATATTTTGGGGTATTTTAATTCGATCACCTCAAAGACGGATCTTTGGTCTCAATCCTGCTTGCTATATGGTCTATTGGTTTGCTTACTGTCTTTTCTTTAGTTGCTTGATTTTATCACAGTTTACGAGGTCCATGTCCCTTCACTGTTGTTCATACTTATTCAGAAATTGAAGGATTCTGAAAGAGAGCGGATCGACAAGTTGGAGGAATTTCAACGTAAAGCAGACTTGCAGTTAGATAGACAGCTCACCATGGCTTCAGAGTGGAGCAGGGCGTTACTGACCTTGCAGGGTAAGTTGAAGGGAACAGAATGGGATCCAGAGAATTCGCACCGGATTGAATTTAGTGACTTTATGAGACTTCTCAACTCCAACAATGTTCATTTCATGGAATACTCCAACTACGGCCAGACAATATCAGGTTAGAAAGTCCTCTCAGTGTTTGATACAGTTTAGAATATTGATTATGATGTTTTTTGAATTGCAATATTTTACAGAATCTTACGTCATCTTTAATGCTTGCGAGGATGCAATTATATAGTGGGAACATGATTAATATCAACCATATGTGAAAATGAGGAATGCAATATAATAATAGCTATGATTGCTAGCAGTATGGTTCAGTTTGGTTGGTAGAAAGTAAATTGAAGGAGATGAAAGTAAAAGAAAAAAACTGATGTTTGGTTTGTGATAGAAAAGAAAGCAAGTTAACATAATTATTATAATAACATGTTAATAAAAAATATATTATATTTAATAAAAATAATATAATAACATTTATTATTATTATTATAAAAATATTACTATCTATGGCCTACTTTATATGGAAAAAGTGGAGTATTATCATGGTTCAAAATATCAGAATAAATAGCCCATTTAGTTTTATTTTTCCACAAACGACCTTCATTAATTATGAGAGTGAATATAATGTAAATCTTGAATCAAAAGTATTTTTGAGAATTTATTATGATCTGTGATGCATTCCAACGTGTTCAATCACTTTTAATAGATTTCTGTAATTATTGTGAAACGGTTATTTTTTACTTACCTTATGCGAGGTAAACCAAGGTTTCTCCCCCTCCCCCCTCATTCCTGCAACCAAATTGATCCTGTGAGTTTGGATGAATTAATTTCTATTTTTCATGTCCCCGGTGATGCTTTTTACAAGACAAGTCTTCCTAACTTGTAAATGTGAATTAATGATGTTCAAATGCAAACAGATTTTGTATAAAGAAATTGACACGATTAACCACTGGTCAATTTCCCTGGGCTTGAGGTGCTGCTGTAACATTTTTTGTGGCAATTCCATTGCAAAGTAGTATCCTCCTTAAAAAGAGTGTATGCTATTTTTATTATTTAATTCCGTGATTTTATTGCAATCATGTTATTTATGTCATCTACTCATTTTTTTGGTCCAACCAGCACTTTACTAGGGCCTGCTACTAGAACCATGCCTTACTCATGATTCCATTTCTTGGGTCCTTTTCTTTATCTGATGCAACATTATGGGTGTTTCACCTTATATCTAGCTTGAAGCGAAGTCTTTGACTTTGGTGAGAATTTGGCTTTGTGATATCATTTTTCGATATTTAGGGCCATTTCAGCAATGTGATCAAGATATTAATGCAAATGTCTCTCATAGGATTCAAATTGGATGGATAAAACAGAGAAAGATTTCCAGGGTGCTTTGTGATTGTAAAATTCCTTTGAAATTGAAGGGTCAATTTTATAGGACTGTTATTAGACCAACTATTCTACATGGCAGTGAGTGTTGACCTTTGATATCTTGAACAAAAAATAAGGGTAACAGAAATGAAAATGTTAAGATGAATATGTGGACATTCTAAGATGGATAAAATTAAAAATGAATGCATTCGAGAGAAAATTAGAGTGGTTTTGATTGACGAGAAGACTGAGACTAGATTAAGATGGTTTGGACATGTTAGAAGAAGACCTAAGAATGCACCTGTTAATAGGGTAAACTTAATGACTAATTCACTTATTAAAAGAGGTAGTGGTAGACCTAAAAGGATCCTTAAACATATAATTTAAGATTATCTTGTTCTAAATGGTTTCAATGAAAATATAGTTTTCAATAGAGCTAATTGGCGATGTTTGATACATGTAGCTGACTCCATTTATTTGGGTTTAAGACTTGTTTGTTGTTGTTGTTGTATATCATATTTTGTAATATTTTATACCGTTGAACCCAGTTTATTATGTTTCCGGGTAAATGGTATTTTTGAGTCCCACATCGGATTACTCCATCTTGTGATCCTTTTAATCTATCTATAAAAGAATGTCTTCACCTCACTTTGAGGTGAGGAGAATTCACCTTCTACATGACATAGTTTTCAATCTCGGATCGCGGCGCAACGCGGCGGGGTCCCATAGGGGGATCGCGGCGACGCGGATCGTGTCGCAGCCGCTTTTTTATCCAATCGCGGGACAGTTAACTTATAGAATTTTACAAACATATATGTTGAAAAATTAAACACAAAACATAAAAAGTAAAAACCCATTCAAATTCATAATTAAAAACATTCATAAATTCAGCATGATACATCAAACACATGTCTCATCCAATTATTCATAAACAACAACCATGAGAACATCCAAAGTTCAATTCAATCGTCCTCTTCATTTTCAAGATCTTCCATTTCTTCTTCACCTTCACTTTCACTATCATCACTTTTATAAATCTTCTCTTCATTTGTTTCCCCATCATCATCATCATATGATTCACGTTCATCGTCTTCTTCTTCTTCAATAACCATCCTTGCTTTTCCTTTAGAGCTTGAACTTGAAGCATGGGTAGTTCCTCCTTTTGTTTTCCTTCTTGTATAATGAGAAGGTTCACCGGCCCCGGTAGCTTCCTCAATTAATCTCCAAATCATGGTGTTGTCATCTTCAAACACCAATTAATCTTTAGCGCCATCTTCATCACCATTCATTAGCCCTAAAAACCACTCACTACTGTCATCATCAACATTCTTTAGGACAATGGGATCAATGACATCTCTGGAATCAAATCAGTCCTTCAAAGTTTGGTTGTATTTGATGAACACCAAGTCTTGCAACCTTTGATGCTCTAGCCGACTTCTCTTTTTAAAATGAACCTGTTTTATAAAAATTAAAAAAACATTGGTATCACTAATGAAGTTTAAGCTTAAATGAATGAAAGCGAGTTGAGTATTGATACTAAGTTACTTACATGTTCAAAGGCACTCCAATTCCTCTCGCATCCCGACGAGCTACATGTCAAGCTCAAAGCTTTGATGACAATTGTCATCAAAGATGGTGTTCCTCCTCCATAATTCTTCCACCATTCAGCTGCAATTATTATTTATTAGCATTGTTTTGTAATGATCTAAAATTAAGAATCATGTAATTAAATAATCAAGGCAAAAATAAACTCTTACCAGGAGCTATTGTACTCCGTTGTCGCATGCAACCTTTCCCACCAAAGAGGCCTTGTGCGCTTCTATATGTTGCCAATTCTAAACAAGCCTTGTCTTCCTCCTCAGGGCTAGGAGACAATCTCTCTATACAATCATATAAGCCTTTCATCACCTCTGCATTTCTTTCAATACTTGGATTTCCATAAAAAAATTGAGGATTCAAATAATAACCCGCCGCATGCAATGGATGATGCAACTGAGAATTTCATCTTTCATCAATTATCTCAAATATATCCTTATATTTGGTTTCATCATTCTTGAAAAGCTTCTGAATGGTCTCTTTTGCCCTGTCCATAGCCTCATAAATGAAACCCGCTTTCTTCTCTTTTGTTTCTTTTGCATTTTTGGATCTCAACCACTCTTCAGAAGTGAACATCTTTCTGAGATTATTTTTTTGCAAATACAATCTTTGTAAAGTTAAAAAGGTTGTAGCAAATCGAGTAACTCCATATCTCACCAACTCAGTTTTGTTGGTGAACCTCCTCATAATGTTCAATGTCAATGAGTGGTTGTAGATGAAAGCCACAAGCTTAATGCCTCTTTCTATAACCCTCTTCACCCTACTAAGTTTGCCAATGTTTTCCAAGATCAAATCAAGACAATGTGCGGCGCATGGAGTCCAAAATAAGTGTTGCCTCTTAGCCATCAACAACTTGCCTAAAATCATACAAAATCAATAACAAACAATTAAAATCTTAAGTTGTTAACTGAATTGATAATATTAAAATGAAATGAAAGTACTTTTAAAAATTAAAACAAAAGTTTTTTTATTACCGGCTAACTTGAAATTGCTTCCGTTGTTGGTAACCACTTGCACAACTTTTGATTCTCCAATCTCTTCAACAAAATCATCCAATAACTTATAAACAGTTTCTCCCGTTTTCACATAGCTTGATGCATCAACACTTTTTACAAACATTGAGCCGGTTGGACAATTTACCAAGAAATTGATCAAGGTTCTTCCTTTCTTGTCCGTCCAACCATCAGACATGATTGAGCAACCATAGTTTTCTCGTTCAATTTCGTGCCCCTTCAACAATTCCTTTGTGTACTCTAACTCTTTTTTTAGAAGAGGAACCCTGCACTCATGATAGCTTGGAACTTTCAAGTGTGGTCCATATTGTCCAATCGCTTCCACCATATCTTAAAGCTTCTCGATCGAACAACATTAAAAGCAATTCCATTTGTGCAAAGGAATTGCTCTATGTATTGCACCGTTCGATCTCTTAACTGCTTGCTACAAGCATCTTTAATGCTTGTTTGTCTTGCATCCTTAACTACTTTTTCCGGATCTTCCATGAACATTGCATCAAGTGACCCTTTCACATTTCTCACTTTGTTGCCACTTAAAGGACATGATGAAGCACTTGATGCATAACTTCTTTTTTTCGCACTCTCAACGACATGAATTTCTTCAAGCTCTTCCTCCATATCCTCATCAATATCATGAATATCATTCATATATGATGATTTGTCAGCTTTTTTCTTTGTTTGAGCTGCAATAAGCTTGTCTTTCACTTCTTGAGGAGTCTTCCTACACTTCTGAACATTTCCCGGTAATCCCATTTGATGTTCTTTGGCTCGGGTAATACCACATTGGTCACCATCATGCAAAAGTCACACGTGACTTTCTTTTTATTGTTGATGTCTCTTAAAGAATTCCACTGCCAAGCAATATCTATATTTTTTTCTTGAGGCTTCACCAATGGTGGAAAAGACTGTACGATCGTAGCATCGGTTGATGCAATAGATGGCTGAGAAGAAAATGAAGCCATAGCTGGGTAGAAATAATAGAAAGAAATGTTGGACTTGTTTGACACAAATAACAAACAAAAAACAGATGTTTGAATGACCCAAAAAAATAAAAATACCAATGGAAGGCTGCTGGGAGGAAATAGGACTGCGCCTGGAGAGAAAAATGGGAGCTGCGCTTGGAGAGAAAAAAGGGAGCCGCGCTGCGCCTGGACAGAAAAAAGGGAGCCGCGCCTAGACAGAAACGGGAGCTGCGCCTGGACAAAAACAAGAGCTACGCAGGAGGAAACCAAAGCCGCGACTAGAGAAAAAATGGGGAGCCGCGCAAGAGGAAGGGTGCGTGCGGGCAGCAGTGAATGGAGGAAGGAGTCGCGCGCGCAGAGGAGTGTACAACAAGGGGGAGCCGAGTCGGTGCACCAGGAGGAGGAAAAAAGAAGAGGCGAGTGGGTTGGACCGCTTATGGGAGGAAAAAAAACCCGACAGTTTTGGCGCCAGAACACGGCGCGGCCGCGTTGCCTGGGATCGCGGCGAAACCGCGACGGCCGCGATAGCGGGTGTCGCGCCGCGATCGCGTTCCGCCCGCGATCAGGCAGCCTGAAGCGGCTGGGTGCCGCTCCGCACCGCGACGACGCGATCCCGGTCGCGACGGCGCGATTCGACAACTCTGCTACATGGTATCAGAGGGAAAATCCCGATAATTTTTCCGCTGCCCTCATTCCTTCCGAAGGAACCCTCCAGGCGGCCCTCCGTCCTTCCCGACGGAACCCTCTCGCCCGAGGCCCTCCATCTCGCCCGAGCGGCTCCCCCTGTGGCTCTCCGTCCCGCCCGAGCGGAACCCTCCCGCCCGCCTTGCCCCGGCCCTCGCATCCAGCGCGGTTTCCCGGCCCGCCCCCCCACAGTGCATCCTGGCCCGCTCTCCGAGCGACTTCCCGATGGACACCTCCCGTCCGAGGCTCTCTGTCCCTGCCGTGGGTATATCTCCTCGACCGACAACTTGAATACGTGCGTCTGAACATCTCACAGGGGATTCTGGTACGTTCACTACCTATCATTTGTATACAAATGCCTCTGCAACTACTGTTGCTAATGGATTGAAAATCCCCATTTTGGGATTTGGCACATGCTCTTTGATCCCGTCTATTCACCTGACTTCAGTAGCTCATGTTTCTCACAGTTCTTTTAATCTTATCTCCATCAGTGAACTCACCAAAGATTTAAACTGTGTTGCTACTTTTATATCTTCTGGTGTTGTTTTTCAGGAGCGGTCGACGAATCAGAAACCTGGTCGAGGTCATCTTAAGGATGGGGTGTACATGTTCGATACCCCACCATCCCTTGCTTGCTCATCCACCTTTGCTCGCAAATGATATGACTTTACCTTCTTCGTGATCGGTCTGAAGTGTTCTATACTTTTCAGACCTTTTATCATGAGATTCATACTCAGTTCTTCACCTCCATTAAACGTCTCCACTCTGACAATGGATGAGAATATTTATCTTCTTGCTCACAACATTTTTTCAAGGATAAAGACACCATTCATCAGACATCCTTCCCCGATACAACTCAACAAAATGGAGTGACCGAGCGTAAACATCGTCATATTTTGGAGACTGCTCGTGCCCTCCTATTCCACATGCAGGTGCCTCTTCATTTTTGGGCGGATGCCATCCTTAATGCTACATACCTCCTCAATCGCCTTCCTTCTTCTATCCTTTAGGGGGAGACTCCTTTTCAGACTCTGTTCTCCTCTCCCCCTCCTCACTCACTCCAACTCCGTGTGTTTGGGTGTCTGTGTTATGTCCGCGACACTCGTCCCAACCTCTTCAAGCTTTCTCTCAAATCTCTCCGTTGCATATTCCTTGGATATTCCCGCACTCAGCGTGGATACCGATGTTTCTCTCCAGACATACGGTGGAATATCATCTCTACTAATGTATCTTTTGTTGAGAGCTCTCCTTTCATTCCTCCCTTTTCCCATCCAGATACCATCATCGATGATTGTCTTCCTCTCATCATCCACTCATCTCCGCCTCCGGTGTCCCACTCTACTGATTACTGGTTTGACACTGTCTACTCTCGTTGCCCATCGGATGTGTCACCTGTCCAGGCCGAGGACACCATCTCCCCAGCTTCGTCCGACGCTCCTGCTTCGACACCAGACAACTTGCCCATTGCATTGCGAAAAGATACTCGTTCTTGTCAGAATACTCATCTTTACACATCCTCATACATAGGTCTTTCCGCTCTGGAGACGATATCTATTCCTCGCACGGTTGGCGATGCCAAATCTCACCCTGGGTGGCTTCAAGCGATACGGGATGAATTGCAGGCTTTGGACGGCAATCATACTTGGAATCTGGTCCCCCTTCCGGCAGACAAACAGGCGGTCGACAACAAATGGATTTATTCGGTCCGTCTCAATGCAGACGACACTCTTCATCGCCTCAAAGCTAGACTTGTGGCGAATGACTTTGCTCAGACATATGATGCCAACTATTTTGATACCTTCTCTTCGGTTGCAAAAATGACATCTGTCCGATTATCCATCTCTCTGGCCGCTTATCATCATTGACCCCTTCATCAACTTGATGTCAAAAATATCTTTCTCCACAACTTTCATAAAGAAGAGCTCTATCTGCAACAACCTCCAGGATTTCGTGCCTCAGGAGCCGACTCCCATGTCTGTCGACTTCGTCGCTTTTTATATGGCCTCAAGCAGTCTCCTCGTGCTTGGTTTGACCAATTCAATACCGTCGTCACTACATTTGGGCTCTCTTGGAGTATGAAGAACCACATCGTCGTCTACTGTACGACGTCCTCCGGCTGCATCCTACTGGTGGTGTATGTTGATGATATCATCATCACTGGGAGCGACTCAACTTGAATCTCCCAACTAAAGTGGCATCTTCACCACCACTTTCACATCAAAGATCTCGGTCCGCTAACATACTTCTTTGGCATTGAGGTCTCCCGTTCTACGGACACCATCTTTCTTTGCCAACGAAAATATGCCTTGGATATCTTGCAGGATGCTGGTTTGACTCATACAACTCCTGTTGACACTCCTCTTGAGCCCGAAAAACGGTCTCTCTATGACAATACAAAACTTTATTCTCACCCAGAGAGCTACTGTCATCTTGTGGGAAAACTCAATTATCTCACCATGACGCGTCTGGACATTGTCCGTGCTGTTGGCAAAGTTGGCCAATTCATGGAGCATCCGACCAAATCTCAGTGGGATGCTGTCCTCCGGATTGCCAAATACATCAAGAAAGACCCTGCCCGTGGTGTTCGGTACTCACATCACGATCATCTGAATGTTGAAGACTTCTGTGATGCTTACTATACTGGTTGCCTTGCTACCTCGAAAATCTACTTCTGGATTTGTCGTTTTCCTGACAGGTAAGCTCATCTCCTGGCGCAGCAAGAAACAAATTATTGTCTCCAGATCTAGTGCGGAGTCTGAATATTGTGCGATGACCACGGTCACTACTGAGATTCTTTGACTTCGTCATCTCCTCCATGAGCCTGACTTCCCTCCACATACTTCTGCTCACATATGGTGTGATAATCAGGCAACCACACAAATTGCTTATAATCCCGTCATCCATGAGCGTACGAAGCATATCGAGGTGGATTGCCATTTTCTTTGCTATCACCTCGAGCAACACCATGTCAGTTTCGGCCACATACCGACGACATTTCAACTTGCCGACATCTTCACCAAAGGCCTCCCGGGAGCTCGTCTGGACTCTCTCAGTACCAAGCTGGGTATCCACGGCATTAGTGACCCAACTTGAGGGGGAGTGTGTATGGTCTTGTTCGATGTCGTCTTTCTTTTTTGTGGGACTTTTGGTCCAAGCTGGGCATGTCCAGCTTGAGGGGGAGTGTTGAACCCAGTTTATTATGTTTCCGGGTAAAGGGTATTTCCGAGTCTCACATCGGACTATTCCACCTTGTAATCCTTTTAATCTATCTATAAAAGAATGTCTCCACCTCACTTTGAGGTAAGGGGAATTGACCTTCTACATATACAATCATCCCATCGTAATGAAACCCCCTCTTAAAATGTTAGTCTAGAGGTTTCTTAAAATCCCAGGCATGAACCTACGAGTAGAATCAACATACAATCATCTGTTAGTTTTATCACAGTTTCTCTTATTAGTATTGTAGTTGTATGTTTATAACACGCTAGGCTTGAATGTTGCCATTTGAACTTGGGTGTTAGTTATCATGGCTGTTTTAATTCCATGAGATCTATTACTTGGTCCCAAGATGCAAAATGTTTTGCATCTCGGTCCTATGATCTTGAAAGTGCATTGGTTTCATAAAAAATAGTTTTGTTTTTGTTTTCCATTCTCATTTTCTAAAAGTAGTGTTTTTTTAGATTTTCTTGAGTTACAGAAAACACGGTGTGAAAATAATATTTTTTTCAAAAATGAAAATTATGATAGCACGTTTCTTAACTATATTTTTGAGATTGAAAATATAGAAAATAATAGCTAGCGAAATAAATTAAATTACTAATGAAATAAAATATTTATTAAATGCTAAATATTAATTGACAATGAAATGAAGGCTAGAATTCAAGTCATTAAAAATGTATTTTAGTATCCAACAATTACAACACTACAAATGTGGAGAAATATGTATTTTATATATCAAGATTCCATAACAAAAATAATAGCTTGGAACTTGAAATCCCTTGTGTCCCCTAGTCGGCGAGGCATGAAAATAGTGTTGTTGGTGAATTCTCTTACCTCAAGGTGAGGCAGAGACATTCTTTTATAGATAGGTAAAATAGACTACACGGTGGAGTATTCCGATGTGGTACTCAGAAATACCCTTTATAATAAACAGGGTTCAACACTCCCCCTCAAGCTGGACATGCCCAGCTTGGACCAAGAGTCCCACAAAAAGAAAGACGACATCAAACAAGATCATACACACTCCCCCTCAAGCTGGGCCGCTGATGCTGTTGATAACTAGCTTGGTACTGAGAGAGTCCAGGCGAGCTCTCAGGAGGCCTTTGGTGAAGATGTCGGCAAACTGTTCGGCCGTATGTGGCCGAAACTGATATGGTGTTGCTCGAGGTGATGTCAAAGAAAGTGACAGTCCACCTCGATATGTTTCGTGTGTTCATGGAAGACGGGATTAAAAACAATCTTCGTGGCGGCCTAATTATCACATCAGATATGAGCAGACGTCTGTGGCGAGAAGACAAGCTCATGGAGGAGATGTCGAAGCCAAAAGATCTCAGTAGTGATCGTGGCCATTGCACGGTATTCAGACCCTGCACTAGATCTGGAGACGACAGTCTGTTTCTTGCTGCGTCGGGAGATGAGGTTACCTGTCAAGAAAACGTCAAACCCAGAAGTAGACTTTCGGGTAGCAAGACAATCAACATAGTTAGCATCACAGAAGGCCTCAACATTCAGATGACCATGATGTGAGTAAAGGAGACCACGAGCAGAGTCTTTCTTGATGTATTTCGCAATGCGGAGTACAACATCCCACTGAGATTTGGTCGGATGCTCTATGAATTGGCTAACTTTGCCAACGGTGCAGATAATGTTCGGACGCGTCATGGTGAAATAGTTAAGTTTTTCCAAAAGATGACGGTAGCTCTCTGGGTGAGAAAAGAGTTCCGTGTTGTCATAGAGAGACCGTTTCCTAGGCTCAAGAGGAGTGTCAACGGGAGTGACCTGAGTCAATCTCGCATCCTGCAAGATATCCAAGACATATTTCCGTTGGCAAAGAAAGATGGTGTTCGCATAACGGGATACCTCAATGCCAAGGAAGTATCTCAGTGGACCGAGATCTTTGGTGTGAAAGTGGTGGTGAAGATTCTCCTTTCGTTGTGAAATTTCAGTTGAGTCGCTTCCAGTGATGATAATATCATCAACATACACCACCAGTAGGATGTAGCCGGAGGACGTCATATGGTAGAAGACGGTGTGGTCCTTTATACTCCGAGAGAGCTCGAATGAAGTGATGACGGTGCTGAATCGGCCAAACCAAGCTCAAGGAGACTGCTTGAGACCATATAGAGAACGAGGAAGTCGGCATACATGAGAGTCGGCTCTGGAGGCACGAAATCCTGGAGGCTGCTGCAGATACACCTCTTATTCAAGAAATCCATAGAGAAAGACATTCTTGACATCAAGTTGATGAAGGAGCCAATGATGATGAGCGGTCAGAGAGATGAACAATCAGACAGATGTCATCTTTGCAACTGGAGAAAAGGTATCAAAATAGTCGATACCATATGTCTGAGCAAAGTCCTTCGCCACAAGTCTGGCCTTGAGGCGATGAAGGGTGCCATCTGCATTGAGGCGGGCCGTATAGATCCATTTACTGCCAATCGCCTGTTTGTCCATCGGAAGGGGGACCAGATCCCAAGTGTGATTGTCGTTTAGAGCCCGCAATTCATTCTGCATTGCTTGAAGCCATCCAGGGTGAGATTTGGCGTCGCCAATCGTGTGGGGAATAAATATCGCCTCCAGAGCGGAAAGACCCCCGTATGAGGATGTGTACAGAGGAGTATCCTGACAAGAACGAGTACCTTTTCGTAGAGCAATGAGCAAGTCGTCTGGAGCTGAAACAGGAGCATCAGACGAATCTGGGACGATGGTGGCCTCGACCTGAACGGGAGATACAGTCGACGAGCGACGGGGGTAGATAGTGCCAAACTGATGACCAACAAAGTGGGGCACCAGAGGTGAGTGGATGATGAAAGGAAGACAATCATCGATGATGATGTCTGGACGGGGAGAGGGAGGAGTGAAATGAGAGCTCTCAACAAACGACGCATTAACAGAGATGATATATTGCCGTAAGTCGGGAGAGAAGCACCGATATCCGCGCTGAGTGCAGGAATATCCGAAGAAAATGCAACGGAGGGATTTGGGAGAAAGTTTGGAGAGGTTGAGACGAGTGTCCCAAACATAACACAGACACCCAAACACACGGAGTGGAAGTGAGTGAGGAGGGAGAGAGGAGAGAGGAGAACAGAGTCCGAAAAGGAGTCTCCTCCTGAAGGATAGGAGAAGGGAGTCAATTTAGGAGGTAGGTAGCAGTCAGGATGACATCAGACCAAAAAAGGAGAGACACTTACATGTGGAATAGGAGGACACGAACAGTCTCCAGAATATGACGATGTTTCCGCTCAGCCATTCCATTCTGCTGAGGTGTGTCGGGGCAGGATGTCTGATGAATGACGCCTTTATCCTTGAGAAACTGCTGAAAGGAGGTGGATAAATATTCTCGTCTATTGTCGGAGCGAAGACATTTAAGGAAGGTGGAAAATTGAGTATGAATTTCATTAAAAAGGTTTAAAAAGTAGAAAAAACTTCAGACCGATCATGAAGAAGGTAAAGCCATGTCATGCGCGAGTAGTTATCAATAAAGGATATATAATAACTGTACCCGGACTGAATAGGAACCCTGTAAGGACCCCATACATCAGAATGAACAAGGTCGAAAGGATTCGCGGCACGCGGTTCCAGTCGAGAAACATACGTCACCCGTTGATATTTAGCAAATTTGCAGGATTCACAATGGGAGGAAAGGTGAGAACTGATTTGGGGGGCAAAACTTATGTAGGACGGAAGTCGGTGGATGACCAAGGCGAGAATGTTGGTTAAGGGCACGGGCTGAGGTGGATGAGCAAGCAAGAGATGACGGAGTATCGAACATGTACACCCCATTCCGAAGATGACCTCGACCAAGTTCTCGATTCGTCGTCCGCTCAACACGGTTTAAATCTTTGGTGAGTTTGCTGATAGAGATAAGATTAAATGGATTGTCAGGAACATGAGCCACTGAAGTCAGGTGAATAGACGGGGTTAATGAGCATGTGCCAAAGCCTATAATGGGGATTTTTGATCCATTAGCAACGGTAATTTCAGAGGCACCTGTACGTGGATGATAGGTGGTGAACATACCAGAATCCCTTGTGAGATGTTCAGACGCGCCAGAGTCAAGCATCCAAGTTGTCGGCCATGGAGAGATACCCGGAGCAGAGCCACTAGTCTGGGCAATGGTGGCCGAAGAAGAGGAAGGGGCAAGACAACCCGATAAGATTGTATAAATGCAATCTCCTCCGGCGAGAGTGCCGGTTTGTATCGGGTACTCGAGACTGGTGATGGAGCATGAGACCGCTGCTCAAGCGGGCGCACAGGCAGAGGGATGAAGCGTGAGGCTACCGTGCGGGAAGACCGACAACTGAGGCGAGGGGGCAGCCTTGCAGGAGCGTTGACGACCAGAGGTGGTGTCGGAGTCCCGCGGGCGGAAGTGCCAATCATGACGGAGTCGGTGGGCGCCACGCGGGAAACAAGCCGCTGGAAATTGGCCGTCGGTGCTGCGGGATCCGTTGTGGTGACGGTGGCTAGCGCAGGAGGTGAGCTGGGAAGCTCCGAGGAGGGCGGTGACTGGGAAGCCGCAAGTAGGGCGGGCTGGGAAGGGCTGCGAGGAGGCGGGGCTAGGACTCACCGAGAAGAGCGGGTCCGGGAGGCCGCGTCAGAGGTGGTGCCAGACTTGCCAAGGAGGGGCAGGGCCGGATGAAGCCAGGAGGCTGCTGGAGGGCGGGCGACCGCGTCAGAGGCGGTGGCTGGAAGCGCCGAGGAGGGAGGGAGGGCCGGTTGACCGAGGATGTGGGCCTAGAGATCCGCTGAAGAGTGGCGGGGCCGGTCGTCCTCGTCGGAGGTGTGCCGGGACGTGCCGCAGGAGGGAGCCGGGCCCGGGCGTTGCCGGGAAGAGAGATCGCCGCAGGCGGGATGGGTTTGCTGGGCGAGAGATGTTCGTCGGGAAGGATGGAGGGCCGCGTCGGGACCGGGTGGCCGTAGGGAGGGTGGGGCTATAAAAGCAGCGCAGGAGGCGGGGGCCAGGCGCGAAGTTGGGATGTCACGAGAGAGGCAGGGGCCTGGTGTCGCGAAGGAGGCGGGCTGTGCGGTGCCGCGTCAAAGGCAGAGGGCGGGGACATGCGTCTACCGGGAGGCCGCGTCGATCGGGAGGCCAGGGCTGGAGGATGCCGGGAAGCCGGATGGAGCCGGGAGGGCGGGCGACCACGTCAGAGGTGGCGGCCGATGGTCACCAGGAAGCCGTGCGGAGGCGGTCGTCGTCTGTGGCCGGGGATCTCGATCGGGGAAGCCGCGTCGGGAGGGAGGAACCGCCGGGCAAGGAGCCGCGAATGAGGCGGGGAACCAGGAGCCGCATAGGACAAGGAGGGAGGCGGGCCGGGCTGAGCCGGGAAACCGCAGGGAAGGAGGTGGGTTGTGCGCAGAGGGGTCGACGACCAGGGAAGGGGGAGCGACGCCGGGAGAGTCGCAGGGAAGCGAGACCGAAAAACCCAAAGGGAGGAGAGAGAGGAAATTATTGGGAATTTCCCTTTGATACCATGTTGTTGGTGAATTCTCCTTACCTCAAGGTTGAGGTGGAAACATTCTTTTATAGATAGGTAAAATAGATCACATGGTAGAGTATTCCGATGCGGGACTTGGAAATACCCTCTATAATAAACAGGGTTCATTAAGTGTAATAATTCGGGACATCACTATGTGACCTTTAAAATAGTGCATCCCTTCATGTAAAGTGTAATCTGGCGTAACATGGATATGGTGTTCCAAAGCAGAAATAGTAGCCTGTAACCTGAAATCTTTCCGAAGCTCATCCTTAACCACGTAGGTTTCGACCCAATATGGCTCAGAGATCGCCATTTGGAATGACCCTGTCTCCACAACACATGAAAGAGCATCCACTGCAGCAGTTGTGGTACCTGGTTTGTATACAACCTCAAAGTCATAACCCAACAGTTTCGCTTGCCAACACTATTGGTCCATAGAAGGTTCGGTGACTGAGCAAGTGCTGGAGACTTTTATGATATGTGTAAGCAACAAATTGCTGGCCCATTAAATATTGCTTTCAATGTTGGACCGTATGCACCAATGCCATTAATTCTTTTTCATACACAGACTTACCGAGGCTCGATGCTGAAAGTGCTTTACTGAAAAATGCGAGTGGCCACCCCTCCTGCATTGCATTCAACAAAGAATTTGATAGGACCGTGCATGAGGGAGTCTTTTGGCAGTCAGGTCGGCATTTAGTCTTGACCCCCAGTGCTGTATACTTACCAAAGGAGGGGAGTGCGGTGGGGGGAGTTATTACTGTTGTGGGTAATATTGTAAATTGGCTATTAATAGCCCAAGTCGGGAGGGGTATAGATAAGGAGGGGGTGCTGGTTGAACGACATTCGGTTAGAAGGTTCGGCCTTGGCCTGCAGGAGAGAGAGGTCTCCCAGAAGCGCTATAGAAGGACCAGATGTCCATCCTTGATGGTAGTCAGGTCGGTATTTAGTCTCGACCCCCAGTGCTGTATACTTACCAAAGTAGGGGAGTGCGGTGGGGGGAGTTCTTACTGTCGGGGGTAATATTGTAAATTGGCTATTAATAGCCTAAGTCGGGAGGGGTGTATAGATAGGGAGGGGGGTGTTGGTTGAACGACATTTGGTTAAAGGTTGTTAGAAGGTTCGGCCTTGGCCTGCAGGAGAGTGAAGTCTCCCAGAAGCGCTGCAGAAGGACCAGATGTCCATCCTTGGTGGAGTTTGTAACCGTGAAATCTTTTCATCTAGTAAGATTTTCTATCGATAATACTCTCTCTCTCTCTCACATCCTATCAATTTGGTGCTCTCATTGAGAGGATTCTAGAGAGTGAATTTAGAGAGTGGTTCTTGAAAACGAAGCAATTAAGCTGATATACTTCTATATGCCCACGCGAATGGAGAGTCGACTAGCTATCGTTGAGACGACGGTCTTAGCCGTGAAGACCTTCGTTTCGGTCATGGAAACTTTGGTTATTGAGCTGCGATCTGAAGTACGAGAGCTCTTGGCAGCCATGACATGACTTGGGGGAGGAAAGACAGAGAGCTCGGTTTAGAACAACAAAAAGGACAAGGCGGTTGATGAGGAAGCGGGACACAACTGCAACAAGGAAAAGGAGGGACAATGGAGAAGTTGAGGGTGCATGGTGGCAGATATCGAATTGAAGAAGGGAGAGAAGTATGCGTGGCCTCATGACAGGTCGAGATGCCAATCTTCTCAGGTGAGGATCCGGTGTCATGGATCACACGGGTCGAGACTTTTTGACCCATCAGGCACGAGAGGAGTTGAAACTACCAATGACGCAACTGTGCATGGAGGGTGTACCACACAATATTGGATGGTTTCACTGAGGTCGACTAGAGCTGAATTGTCATGGATGCAGTTCAAAGAGGAGTTGCTCGACCGTTACGGTAGTGCAACAGAAGAAGATCTTGTAATCTATTTGAAGGGACTCCGACAGTTGGGAATAATGGAAGAATATATTGATGAATTTGAGAAGATAACCATGAGGATTCCGAACCTTACACAAAAGTGGTATATGAGCCTTTTTATAGGAGGATTGTGACCAGAAATTGGTAGTTTAGTGATTACTCTTGAACATTCAAACAAAGCGCGGCTTCTAACCTTGTCCAGGAGGGTAGAAAGGGAGCTATTAGTAAAAGGCATTATTAAGCAGCAGAAGATACGCAACAGGAAAAATAATTCCGGAGGACAGGGAAGAGGCTGGACCACCAGTGCAGTGAGGTTTGTCCCACCTGTTGATGGGAATGAAAAGGGGAAATTACGAACCCTGATGGAGGTGAGTTCGAAACTTGTCCAAGGAGGAGTTTGAAGACAGGAAAGCAAAGGAGTTGTGTTATACCTGTGGATAAAAGTTTAACCTGGGGCATTGATGTCCAAAAAAAGGTTTTAGGTTGATTGTATGGGAATGTGTCGAACCACAAGAAGCAGGAGAAGTAGAATCAGAAAGTATTGAGAGGAAAAATGGTATGCCAGGGGACATGTTAGAAATGGAAATGCTGGGTACTACTAGTGTTTTTAAGGGAAAAACAAGAGGAAACTAAATCAACGCCGGTGGTTGGAAGTATAGGAGGGGTATCAATGATGATCTTGGTGGATAGTGGAGCTTATCACAATTTTATTTCGAAGCAACTGTTGAAATCTCTTTCAGTGCAGGTGTCAGAGACTAAGCCCTTTATCATCAGATTGGGTGATCGGCATCGGGTGGTTTCCAAAGGAATGCAAGTCCTTGAAAGTAGATTTGGGAGTAGTGGAATTTGAGGTTGATGCTTATGTTTTTGACACATCAGGACCAGACTTGGTAATGAGAATAACGTGGATGGAAACTTTGGGGTATGTGACCATGCATTGGAAGAATATGATAATGAGTTTTGTTTGGAAGGGGTGAAATGTTTTGCCGTAGGGGGTTGGTCAGTCACAAAATATGCCTGGGGCGCTGCAAGAATTCTCAGTGGCAGAGAAGTGCGTGGTGCAGGGGTTACAATGGCTAAGTGTAGGGAATGTGGGCTTGGAGGATGTAGCGTTGAGTTCGGATCAACAACTTCAGATGCAAGGGATGCTACTCCAGTACAAAGCAGTTTTCGAGGCTTTGGTGGATTACCACCCAAGTGAGAGACTGACCATGCAATCAAATTGAAGGTAGGGGTAGATCCATCTAATATCCGACCTTATAAATACACATACCACATGAAGAATATGGTGGAAAGGCCAGTCTAGGAGTTATTGGCACAAGGGTACATCCGACATAGCATCGACCCATATTCAAGTCCAATTATTTTGGTCAGGAAGGACGGGGGCTGGAGGATGTGTGTGGACTATCAGGTTTTGAATAAGTTGACAGTGCCCGACAGGTTTTCAATCCCGGTAATAGAAGAATCGATGGACGAGTTACATGGGGCCAAATATTTCGCTAAGATGGATTTGAAATATTTCACTGCGTAAGGGGGCATTGACTTTTTTCGATGACATTTTAATTTACAGTGGACAGTGGGAGTGTAATGACCCGGATTTCCCCGGACCAATTCTTTGTGAAAATCTAGTGTTTTAGGTGTTTTGGGAGGCAACGATGGCTCATTTCAAGAGTTTGCCAAATTTCCAGTTTTTTCATCAGTAACTCAGGGTGTCAACATCGACATGTCAGCGCGTCGGCATGTCAGCGCATCGGCATAGCACGTCGGCATGTCAGTGCATCGGTAGGTCAGGGGCGTCGGCATCGGTAGGTTAGGGGCGTCAACATTGGTAGGTTAGGGGCGTCGACATCTGTAGGTCGAGGCGTAGGTAGGTCGAGGCGTAGGTAGGTCAAGGCGTCGGTAGGTCAAGGCGTTGGTAGGTCGAGGCGTCGGTAGGTCGAGGCGTCGGTAGGTCGAGGCGTCGGTAGGTCGTTGCGTCGAGGTCGAGGCGTAGGTAGGTCAAGGCGTCGGTAGGTCAGAGCGTCGGTAGGTCAAGGCGTCGGTAGGTCGAGGCGTCGGTAGGTCGAGGCGTCGGTAGGTCGTTGCGTTGGTAGCTCAATGTTGGTGGCTCAACGTCGGTGGGTCGCGTCGGTAACTCACTTGTCGGTGGATCCGCGTCGGTGACTCACCCATCGGTGACTCATTTGTAGTTTTCCCAATTTTTCCCAGTTTTTCAGTTTCACCCCTCTTACGTCTTATTTGACGTAAACTGAGTTTAAAACCTTGTTTGGGCGTTTTTAATAGCGTTTTGAAGGATATTAATTATATCTTTAAATATTCTAACGTCCCGAGCGATTTGAGATACTCAAACCGCGTAATCTTGACCACGATTCCACGATTAATGACTTTTGGAAACCGTTCTTTCTTTAAAATAGGATCTGGCTCTTCAAGGTTGGGATCCTCCCTTGTGTGTTTTTCGTTCTCTCTTGGTGCGCCTAGAGCCTTCCTCCCTAGACGAGTCGTGCGCCTATGCTAGAGCCCCTCCTGCTCAGTTTTCTTGGAGTTCTTCCCTGCTGCTCGCGCGATCCCCTGTTCTTGGCGCGAGGAGGAACTTCGATCCTTTGATCATCCGGTAGGGATTCCTTCTGTCTCTTTTTAATGGTGCATCATGCGGGGTGAGTGTACTAATGATTCCTTGTGAATAACGGGTGAATACTTTCTTATGGCAAGAAATAAATAACAAGGGGATATGATCAAAAGATAACAGGGTAATGAAATAACGGGCTGAGAGTGGATTGATGTTTGATCGCCTGTTTTATTTTTGTTATCTTTGTTTATTTATGGATTGATTGTGGCTGTATTCCCTTTGAAAATCATGACCGTTGGTGGTCTTTGCTTGCGCACTGGTGGTGTCCCGTTTGTTTTGTTATAATCTTTGATAATCAGCTATAACATGAAAACTACTTAAACACGTACACTTGGTTAATTGAAACGGATGCCCCAGGATGAAAACCCTTGTATGATCACCTCTGTTTATCAAGTGGATTAAAGAACGGTGTTTTACCAAATCTGAATATATATACACATCCTGTTCATAAGCGTGGCTGAGTGCTGTGTTCTGTTGAGTTTTGTGACTTGTGTGAGTTGTGTGGTGCTGCTGTTGGGAGCACGGTTGTGGGTACAGGGTTGGACGGAGGAGTTGGTTCTGTGAGAAGGGTGTGGTATATGTGTAGAGCGGGGCTGTGGGTTAATAGTAGTTGCTGTGGGCTTTGTGTGTGGGGCAGTACAGGGGGTGTATTGGTATTCCAGTTTGAGAGACTGATTGATTGTGAAATGGATGGACTTGTAGGCAGCTGAACTCCCTTTGTGTCGTGGCCGCCAAATGGCGTTGGGTAGTGGGACTGCGGTGTGGTTATGAACTTGTATGCAGTGAGACTGCAACTGAGAATTGTTGGGCAGCGGGGCTGCGGAGCTGGGTTGTGAAAGAAGGATTGTGTGGTATAACTTTGAAGAATGATAGTTGACAGTGGTTGAACGGGGACGTGCAGTAGGACTGCAAATCTAGTTTTGTTTGTTGTTTTGATATGGTTGTGGTTGGTAGTTGCCCGACAGTACTGGAGTAAATTAAAGTGAATCCATAAATTAATAAATGATAAGTGGTTAAATGAAAAATGGGTTGGGTTATGCTTTGGTAGTGGCTGTTGTGTGGTTGTGCATATAGGGGTAGCAACAACTATGGTTCTGTATGAGTTGGTCGTCTGTTGTGAGGACCCGTAGGTTGGGGTGAGTGTTTGTTTATCTATACATATATAAATTGTAGTTCCTTGTGATTTCTAAGCGCACCCCACCTTTGTTGAGCACTATGTGCCGAACACCTCCATTTCATGGGGGAGGGTGTCTTTCCCAACATCCCGGTGGGTGGATGGATGACTGGTTGCTGACTTTCTTCCTCGCACCCTCTTCCGGGTTCTTACCGCTTGAGCGTATCCGGACAGACTGTAATGGCTTGAGCCTTACCATAGCCCAAGATCTTTTGGGCAAGGGTTTGTTGTGGGTGAGAGGCCTAGGTGTTTGCGGACCAGGATTGTTTTCCCAAGTGTCTTCGGGATGAGGTCCAGGTGTCTTCGGGCGAGAGACGTGGTTGTTGTGGCCCAGGTGTTTGCGGGTGGGATTATGTGTGGTTTGAGGCCCAGGTGTGTGCGGGCAGGTTGTGGCAGTGAGACTGCATATGGGAAGAGTGGTAGCGTCAAGACGTGAGCCGTTAGGGATGAGCAGTTAACCGGTGGGAAAGTGGTGCGGGGTACCCAAATATCGATGTGCTTATACTACTATTTTACTTGACTTGTGTTATTTGGTGAGTGTGTCTTGGTGAGGCGGGACTGATTAGTACTCCTTGGTAGGTGCTTTGAGGTTTTACTGTTTTCTCACAGAGACATTAGTATGTTCCCCCACTTGTGCACGGGTAGCTTTAGTTTCCCTACTGAGTATACTCGTATGCTCACCCTACGTATATAAACTGTTTTTAGGTTTTCAGGAAGACTTTGAGGACCGTGCTGGACTTTACTAGCTCAGGCGTTGGGATTAGTTGCGGTTGCTGCTTAGCCTTTTTTCTTTTGGTACTTTACTTTAGAGTTTTGTTGTACCTTGTATCAGCTTTACTTTTGAACATGCATGTGAGAATGGATTTCGACTTTACTTTTACTTTAGTATTTGGAGTTGCTTGGGATTTTACCATCTTATCTCCCGATCTTGTTCTATAAAAAAGGTAATGCCTTTCATATTATGTGAGATTCTATACCCTTGGTGCTAGTCGCCGCTCCGGGGCCTATTGAATGCGGGACTCGGGGGTCATTATCTCTCCTTCATCTTTTGTGAAAATCCAGTGTTTTAGGTGTTCTGGGAGGCAACGGTGGCTCATTTCAAGAGTTTGCCAAATTTCCAGTTTTTCCATCGGTAACTTAGGGCATCAACATCGGCATGTCAGCGCATTTGCATGTCAGCGCGTTGGCATGTCAGCGCGTCGGTATGTCGGTGTGTCGGTAGGTCAGGGTCGTCGACATCGGTAGGTCAGGGGCGTCGACATCGATAGGTCAAGGCGTCGGTAGGTCAGGGCGTCGGTAGGTCGGGGCGTCGGTAGGTCGTTGCGTCGGTGGTTCAGCGTCGGTGGCTCAGCGTCGGTGGCTCAACGTCGGTGGGTCGCGTCGGCAGCTCATCCGTCGGTGGCTCCGCGTCTGTGACTCACCCATCGGTGACTCATTTGCAGTTTTCCCAGTTTTTTCCAGTTTTCCAGTTTCGCCCCTCTTACGTCTTATTTGACGTAAACCGAGTTTAAAGCCTTGTTTGGGCGTCGGTAGGTCGAGGCGTCGGTAGGTCGAGGCGTCGGTAGGTCGAGGCGTCGGTAGGTCGTTGCGTCGAGGTCGAGGCGTAGGTAGGTCAAGGCGTCGGTAGGTCAGAGCGTCGGTAGGTCACGACGTCGGTAGGTCGAGGCGTCGGTAGGTCGGGGCGTCGGTAGGTCGTTGCGTTGGTAGCTCAATGTTGGTGGCTCAACGTCGGTGGGTCGCGTCGGTAACTCACCCGTCGGTGGCTCCGCGTCGGTGACTCATTTGTAGTTTTCCCAATTTTTCCCAGTTTTTCAGTTTCACCCCTCTTACGTCTTATTTGACGTAAACTGAGTTTAAAACCTTGTTTGGGCGTTTTTAATAGCGTTTTGAAGGATATTAATTATATCTTTAAATATTCTAACGTCCCGGGCGATTTGAGATACTCAAACCGCGTAATCTTGACCACGATTTCACGATTAATGACTTTTGGAAACCGTTCTTCCTTTAAAATAGGATCTGGCTCTTCAGGGCCGGGATCTTCCCTTGTGTGTTTTTCGTTCCCTCTTGGTGCGCCTAGAGCCTTCCTCCCTAGACGAGTCATGCGCCTGTGCTAGAGCCCCTCCTGCTCAGTTTTCTTGGAGTTCTTCCCTGCTGCTCGCGTGATCCCCTGTTCTTGGCGCGAGGAGGAACTTCGATCCTTTGATCATCCGGTAGGGATTCCTTCTGTCTCTCTTTAATGGTGCATTATGCAGGGTGAGTGTACTAATGATTCCTTGTGAATAACGGGTGAATACTTTCTTAAAGCAAGAAATAAATAAGATTGGGATATGGCTGAGAGTGGATTGATGTTTGATCGCCTGTTTTATTTTTGTTATCTTTATTTATGGATTGATTGTGGCTGTATGCCTGAAAATCATGGCCGTTGGTGGTCTTTGCTTGCGCACTGGTGGTGTTCCGTTTGTTTTGTTATAATCTTTGATAATCGGCTATAACATGAAAACTGCTTAAACACGTACACTTGGTTAATTGAAACGGATGCCCCAGGATGAAAATCCTTGTACGATCACCCCTTTTATCAAGTGGATTAAAGAACGGTGTTTACCAAATCTGAATATATATACACATCCTATTGATAGGTGTGGCTGAGTGCTGTGTTTTGTTGAGTTTTGTGACTTGTGTGAGTTGTGTGGTGCTGCTGTTGGGAGCACGGTTGTGGGTACAGGGTTAGACAGAGGAGTTGGTTCCGTGAGAAGGGTGTGGTATATGTGTAGAGCGGGGCTGTGGGTTAATAGTAGTTGCTGTGTGATTTGTGTGTGGGGTAGTTGGTTGCGCCCAAATTTACCCTACTGGTAAAAGCGGTCGATGTAGTACATGTAGGGGTCGAATCCACAGGGACCGAAGAAGTAACCTTGAGACACAATGATTTGTTGGAGGATGAGCTGTGAAGTGGTCAACTTGGGATTGAATTGATTGGATAACTAATTATTTAATTTAAAGAACAATTGAAAAAGACAAATTTACTTGATCTAAAACAATTAAATAATATGGGTTGGTCCTAGGTTGTTGCTTGGGGTGGATTGGATGCATTTGTTTCTTAGAAGGTTTGAGATCACTAATTCAAGATGAATCCACAAAATGAGATAATTCCACAACCTCATTCACCAATTTAGTTCTTACACAATTACAAGGCTAATCACCCATGCACTTATAGGACCAATTTCACGATCACTCCAAGGAATTAGATCGTACTAGCACTCGGAATGTGTCGTCGTTAAACTTGGCAAAGACGAAGAACATAACTCATCGAATGAAAATCTTAAAATAACAAACAGATTTAAAAATTAAAGTACATGAAATAACATCCAATCCATCTCATGCAGCTCTCTAGGACCAAACCATAAATGTTTAGCCCTCCATCGATGCTATTCTATCAATGGAAGCGAGAAGTCGACTTAAAGAAGTGAGATTGAAGAAAAACATTAATAAAAATGAACACTCCACCGTTGTATGAGAAATTCACAAGTGTTGGTGTGAATAAATTCACATCTTGATTCAACGGTATCAACGTGTGAAGAAAATGAAAATAAAAAGCGAAGAATAAGAACAACTTTTATTAAGATATTTAACGTGAAAGAAAAACTTACATTAGGGAAATTGACGATGCAATTACAAAACGAAAGTAGGAAATTACAATTGAAAGAAATACAATGGATGAAAGAAAAACATGGATTGAAAGAGAAATATTAGATGATAATTCTCTTCACGACCAGCTCCTTATATAGGCATCTTAGGAGCCTTAGAGACACCCCACCACAATAAATTCCATCCCCATTAATTTAGAGAGTCAAAAGGAGGGTGAGAAAATCAAGGGATTTGGACGTTTCAAAGTTGTCTATAAATTTCGTCCAGATTCGTCCCTCGTTTTGATGTGTGAATATGTAATTGAAGAAGGCCGAATCCGGAGGGGTTGTAGAAGCAAAATATGCTCTTCCATGTGTCCTCTAGTAGCTGTAAAAATTTCAGGCCATTCGGTGCAGTCGTTTGGAAGTTATGGTCGAAATGGTGGAACGACTTTATGGGCGTTCGGGTCGGACCCACCATTTAAATGTAAACTTCAGATCCATTTATCTCCATGAAAACTTCAGAATTATCTATGACCACAGTTGAATAAAATGATCCCCATATTTTTATCTTTCTACAGTAAAAATTTGAGCTTCATTGGCTTGGTTTGTGGGCCCCACTTCTGTTTGATATGCCTTAGGCCCATTATGCTTTGTCCAGCAAATTTCTTCATTCATGCGGAAAAATCTCCATCATCTCTTGGGATTCATTCCTCGTTCCTAAAAGAAAAAATGTTCCAAACAAAGTGATCGATCATATCCCAAAATATCAAATTCAAAAAATGAATATAATGTTTTCCACAAACAGATGAATGATTGGACTCAAATTTGCATTTTAAACTTGAATTGCATTTAAGATGAGAAATGAAGTTCAATTTTTATAATGCACTAAAAATGATGTTTATGGACTTTGGAACACATTATTATTAAGATATTGACAATGAATATTAGTCGCTTTCAGCTGCTAATCGGCAGTACAGGGGGCGTATTGGTATCCCGGTTTGAGAGACCGATTGATTGCGGAATGGATGGACTTGTAGGCAGCTGAACTGCCTTTGTTTGTGTCGTGGCCGTCGAACGACGTTGGGCAGTTGGACTGCGGTGTGGTTATGAACTTGTATGCAGTGAGACTGCAACTGGGAATTGTTGGGCAGCGGGGCTGCGAAGGTGGGTTGTGAAAGAAGGATTGTGTGGTATAACTTTGAAGAATGATAGTTGGCAGTGCTGGAGTAAATTAAAGTGAATCCCTAAATTAATAAATGACAAGTGGTTAAATGAAAAAGGGGTTGGGTTATGCTTTGGCAGTGGATGTTGTGTGGTTGTGCATATAAAGGTAGCAGCAACTGTGGTTCTGTATGAGTTGGTCGTCTGTTGTGAGGACCCGTAGGCTGGGCTGAGTGTTTGCTGACCTATACATATATAAATTGCAGTTCCTTGTGATTTCTAAGTGCACCCCATCCTTGTTGAGCACTATGTGCCGAACACCTCCACTTCATGGGGGATGGTGACTTTCCCAACATCCCGGTGTGAGGATGGATGACTGGTTGCTGGCTTTCTTCCTCGCACCCTCTTCGGGGTTCTTACCAGTCGAGCGTATCCGGACAGGCTGTAATGGCTTGAGGCTTACCATAGCCCAAGATCCCTCGGGCAAGGGTTTGTTGTGGATGAGAGGCCTAGGTGTTTGCGGGCCATAATTGTTTTCCAAAGTGTCTTCGGGATGAGGCTCAGGTGTCTTCGGGCGAGAGGTGTGGTTGGATTGGTGTTGCCTGATCCGGTTGGGCCGAATGCTTGTGGCCCGCAACTATCGGGGTCAACAGTACTGTAGCGCTTTTGACTTCCAGCCGGCAGACACTGTAGCACTTTTGACAAAGTGAGCCGCCGATCACTGTTGCAACGCGGACTACTATTCAGAACAGTAGACCGTCTTCTTCATATGTAGCCCATTTTCGGGCTAGGGTTTCTGATCGAAATCCTCTGTAATTTGCTGCTCCCGATTAGTGAAATTCTGCCTCTCCCGTGGACGTAGGGATTTTTCCCGAACCACGTAAATCGCCGTGTTCATTGTTGTTTTTCCTTTCTTTCATTTTTCTCATTTTCTGTCGTTGTGTCTCCCGACGATTCTGCAACAGTAATGGCTTGAGGCTTACCATAGCCCAAGATCCCTCGGGCAAGGGTTTGTTGTGGATGAGAGGCCTAGGTGTTTGCGGGCCATAATTGTTTTCCAAAGTGTCTTCGGGATGAGGCTCAGGTGTCTTCGGGCGAGAGGTGTGGTTGTTGTGGCCTAAGTGTCTGCGGGCGAGATTGTGTGTGGTTTGAGGCCCAGGTGTGTGCGGGCAGGTTGTGGCAGTGAGACTGCGTATGAGAAGAGTGGTAGCGTCAAGATGTTAGCCGTTAGAGATGAGCAGTTAACTAGTGAGAAAGTGGTGCAGAGTACCCAAATATCGATGTTCTTATACTACTACTTTACTTGACTTGCGTTATTTGGTGAGTGTGCCTTGGTAAGGCGGGGCTGATTAGTACTTCTTGGTAGGTGCTTTGAAGTTCTACTGTTTTCTCACAGCGACATTAGTATGTCCCCCCACTTGTGCACAGGTAGCTTTAGTTTTCCTATTGAGTATACTCTTATGCTCACCCTACGTATATAAACTGTTTTCAGGTTTTCAGGTTTCCAGGAGGACTTTGAGGACCGTGTTGGACTTTACTAGCTCGGGCGACGGGATTAGTTGCGGTTACCGCTTAGTCTCTTTTCTTTTGATACTTTACTTTGGAGTTTTGTTGTACCTTGTATCAGCTTCATTTTTGAGCATGCATGTGGGAATGGATTTTGGCTTTACTTTTACTTTTAGTATTTGGAGTTGCTTGAGATTTTGCCATCTTATCTCCCGATCTTGTTCTATAAAAAAGGTAATGCCTTCCATATTATGTGAGATTCTATACCCTCAGTGTTAGTCGACGCTCCGGGGTCTATTGAAGGCGGGACTCGGGGGTCATTATCTCTCCTTCATATTGAGGAAGGAAGGACGTGACACATTGCTGTCCCTTCCTTCATCTTGAAGAAGGCGGGTCATGATAGGGAGGAATATCTGGGAAAGTTATGCCAGGTACTGCAGTATATGAAGGGAAATGTGCTTATAGCCAATGAGAAGAAGTGTACTTTCGGGCAGCGGGCAGTGGAGTACTCGGGGCACATTATTTTAGAAGATGGGGTGTCTATGGATCCCAAGAAGCTTGAGGGTGTGAAGCAATGGAGGGTGCCGCGGAATGTGAAGGAGGTAAGGGAATTTTTGGGCCTTACGGGGTACTACCATAAATTTATTCAGGATTATGGGAAAATAGCTAAACCTTTAACAGTTTTGACCAAAAAGAGGGGTGCAAGTGGATTTCTGAGGCATTAGGTATAACAACTCTGCTCTTTATTTCACATTTAAACATGATTTATTACACAAACCTGCACTTAATACAACTTAGAAGATCGAGAGGTCTAGTGTCGTTGGGGCTTAGGAACATTACATAACAACTTAAAATATGAAATACACATCTTTATTGAAAACTTCTTTTACATGACCACAATATTCCTTCATACTTAGCATTGCATGAGATAACCTGAGGACATACATAAGAAAATGGTGAGCTATAAAGCCCAGTAAGAGAGTAAACAAGACATAAGGCCTCCCGGGAGCTCGTCTGGACTCTCTCAGTATCAAGTTGGGTATCAACAGCATGAGCAGCCCAGCTTGAGAGGGAGTGTGTATGGTCTTGTTTGCTGTCATCTTTCTTTTGTGGGACTTTTGATCTAAGCTGGGCATTTCCAGCTTGAGAGGGAGTGTTAAACCCAATTTTATTATATTGGGTATTTCCGAGTTCCACATCGGAATACTCCACCTTGTATTCCTTTCCACCCATCTATAAAAGGATGTCCCCACCTCACATTGAGGTAAGGAGAATTTGCCAACTACAAACATTATTTACAAGCCTGGGAAGACAAATAATGCAGCGGATGCATTGTCCAGGGTAGCTGTAGGAGTAAACATGACCATGACCGTTTCTCAACGAATCTGGGAAGAGATTCAGGTGGTGAAGGGAGAGATTCTCCAAGATGAGAGGTTGAAGATGATAATAGAAGCTCTACAGCAGGATAAAAAGGCTCAGCCGTACTACACCTTTTGAGACAGATTACTTTTTTACGAAAGCAGGTTGGTTTTGTCACATAAATCTGAACTAATTCCTAAACTCATGCAGTATTATCATTCATCCCCAACAGGGGGACATTTAGGCTATTTGAAGACTTATGAACGGTTGGCTAATGGAGTGTATTAGGCTGGAATGACTTGAGGAGTGTAGTAGTTTGTCAGGAATTGCGATGTGTGCTAGAAGAATAAATATGAAGCACTTAGTCCAGCTGGGTTAATACAACCACTACCGATTCCAGATTTGGTATGGGAAGGAGTCTCCATGGATTTTGTGTGCGGACTTCCCAAGTCACAAGGATATGAAATGATATTTGTGGTAGTCGATAGATTGAGAAAATATGCTCATTTCATTCCGCCGAAGCATCCTTATACTGCATGATTGGTTGTAGAGGTGTTTAGGAAAGAAATTATGCAATTACATGGAGTACCCCGAGCTATAATCAGCGATAAAGATCCTTTATTTACTAGCCTTTTTTGGCAAGAACTCTTTAGGCTACATGGAACTCTCTTGAAGACGAGTTCATCTTATCATCCTCAAACCGACGGCCAGACAAAAGTTGTGAATCGATGTTTAGAGGCTTACAACGTTTTTCTTCAGATCATCCGAAACAATGGATAATGTGGCTGGCTTGGGCAGAATACTGCTACAACACCTCTTTTCATACATCTGCAGGGAATACACTGTTTGAAATTGTCTATGGCCACAGACCCCCACATATTGTACATTATGCAAAGGGGAGGCGACAATAGATGTTAAAGAATAAAAAGAGAGAGACCCAAACCCCCAAGGTGTACTCTCTAAAGGAGCCCCCGGAGGAGGCCACCTGCGTGGAGCGGCCGGCACGAGTGGAGGCCGGTTGCTGGCCGGAACAGTCCGGATCTGCCCGGGACAGTCCGGATATCCCGGATCTGGCCGAAAATCGCCGGATCTGGCCGGAGTAGCCTGGATCCGGCCGGAGCCGGCCGGAGCTGTCCGGATCTGGCTGGAAATCGCCGGATCCGGCCGGAGCTGTCCGGATCTGGCCGGAAAGCGCCGGATCTGGCTGAAAAATCCGGGAAGGGCCGGGAGGGCGCACGGAGGGCCGGCGACGGGAGAGGGAGGAGGGCCGCTTGATGGGAGGAGCGCCGCGGGACGGGAGGGCCGCCGAGAGAGGGGTCGCCGGACGGGAGGGAGATCCGCCGGGATGAGCCGCGGGAGCCGGGATGAGCCGCGGGCCGCGCCGGAAGTCGCGCGGGAGTCGGAAGCCGCGCGGGAGGGAAGCAGCGCCGGGAGTAGAGCCGCGCCGGAGAGGGGTCGCCAGACTGGAGGGAGATCCGCCGAGGATGGAGGGAGCCGCGCGGATGGAGTCACGGAGGGAGGGGGGGGGGGCTATTTGGATTGGAGCCGCCGCCCCCGGACGGGGAAACCTTAAACGAAGGGAGAAAAAAAAATCAGGAGGGAGGGTCGGGGGTAAATACCTCCTTTGATACCATGTTAAAGAATAAAAAGAGAGAGACCCAAACCCCCAAGGTGTACTCTCTAAAGGAGCCCTTGGGGTGTATTTATAATGAATATTAAAAACCACATCGGACCTCAAGTCCGATGTGGGATGCAGACTCCAACAATAGAGGTTGTAGCAGTAACACTTGTTGACTGAGATGAAGCTTTGAAACAGCTCTGTGAGAACCTTCAAAGGACACAATACCTTATGGCTAAATATGCAAACCGACGCTGACGAGAAGTAGTTTTTAAAGTTGGAGATTTGGTGTGGGTTAAGTTGAGGCTGAATAAACCTGGGGTAATATCCTAAATTAACCCGAAATTAGCCTCTAAATACTACGGACCATATGCAGTAGAAGGGCGGGTTGAAAATGATGCCTATAGGCTCAACCTTCCAGAAAATACCAGATTACATCCAGTCTTCCATGTGTCTTAGTTAAAGGCAGAAACTGGTGCGTAGCCCGCAGAAATACTATTACCAACAGATTTTGTTGACCAAGGGGGTTATTCAGAGGTAGTTCTGGTAGAAAAGCTTCGGGGGAAGACACCTCAATGGCTGATCAAGTGGCACAACAAATCTGATGAAGAAGCTACTTGGAAGGATGCACAGGTGATGCAGGTTCAATTTCCTCATTTTCACCTTGGGGTCAAGGTGAATTTTCAAGGGGGAGGTATTGATAGGACCGTTTAGGAAGGAGAGTCTTCTGGTAGTTAGGTCGGTATTTAGTCTCGACCCCAGTGCTGTATACTTACCAGAGGAGGGGTGTGCGGTGAGGGGGAGTTCTTACTGCTGGGGGTAATATTGTAACTTGGCTATTAATAGCGTAAGTTGGGAGGGGTATAGATAGGGAGGGGGTGCTGGTTGAACGACATTCGGTTAGAAGGCTGTTAGAAGGCTTGGCCTTGGCCTGCAGGAGAGAAGTCTCCCAGGAGAGCTGTGGAAGGGCCAGATGTCCATCCTTGGTGGAGTTTGTAACCGTGAAATCTATTCATCTAGTAAGATTTTCTACTGATAACACTCTTGAACTTTCTTTCTCTCTTCCGTATCCTATTAGAATTGTTTGGAGAAATCCGGTAACCCGAGTACAGGAGCTGTGACCAAACTATTCTTCAAGGCGTCAAAAGCAGTATGAGCTGCCGAACCCCATTGAAAATTGTTTTTCTTTGTAAGATCAGTAAGTGGTTTTGCCGTTTTCCCAAAATCCCGAACCTCCTTGACATTCGTTAATAACCTGTGAGCCCTAAACCCCCCCGCACCTCCTTGACATTCGTAGGAGCCGACCAATTGACTACACTTGAAATTTTCCGTGGATCCATTGCCACTCCTGTACTAGAAATTACATGACCCAAATTTTCAACTTCGTTATGTCCAAAGCATTTTTTCCCATTGATGTGAAGGTGATTTTGTTGCAAAATGAAGAACACTTGGGCTATGTGCTTCAAATGGTCTGTCCAATCTCAACTATAGACCAATATATCATAAAAAAACACTAGAACAAATTTTTGGAGTATGGCTTAAAAATAGCGTTCATAGTCGCTTGGAAGGTCGCCGGTGCGTTCATTAGTCCAAAGGGTATTACTAAATACTCATAATATCCCTCATGTGTGCGAAACACTGTTTTCTATATCCCCTTCCCGTACGCGAATCTGATGGAACCCAGAACACAAGTCCAGTTTGGAAAAGAATTGTGCTCCATGGAGCTCATCCAATAACTCTATAACCTGAATAGGAAATTTATCCGATGTAGTCAACTTATTCAAAGCTCGGTGGTTGTCGCACATGTGCCATTTGCTGTTTTGCTTTTTAACCAATATTATCGGACTAGTGTATGTGCTGGAACTGTTTCAGATCATTCCTTGGTGCAACAACTCTGTGATCTACTGTTCAACCTCATTAACTGATGAGCAATCCTGCAAGGCCAAATATTAACAGGAGTGACTGACTCTCACAATCTGATAGCATGATCAGTCTCATGACACGGAAGCAGCCCCCTGGGCTTATCCAACAACGAGTGATACTTGGCCAGTAGCTGTTGGAACTCTTTTTTTAAGATCCAAACAGAAGTGTGTTTGCCCCCAGCAACCCCAACACATGCTTGCCATTGGAGGCCCTGCGTAAACAACCTTCCCCCGACCAAAAAGAACCGCAAAGCTAAAGGGGCATCCTGTGAGGACTGGAGACCCTGTAAGGTCACCGTGCGTCCCTGATATTCGAAGCTCATTGTGAGATTCTTTCAACGAGCAGTCACGTATCCCAAGGTTTCTAACCATTCCTTCCCAAAATGAGATCGGGTCCGAAAGTGTCAAAAAGGCAGGCTTCCATGATAACTGAAATGACACCTAGCTGTACCGATAACGCCTGACATTTCCCATTGGATACTGCACGATGTCCATCTCCTAATTGGACCCCAAAAGATTTGGTTTGAGTAATAGGTATCTCCAAAAATTTGAGTAGAGCTTTGGAAACAAAATTGTGGTTGGCGCCACAGTCTATTATTACCAGAATCGGTACTCCCGCAATAGAACCTTCCAAGATCATGGATTTAGTACCAGGAGAAGGTTTACCCTCAATTTTCACAAGGAATAAATCCTGATAGGATATTTCCCATTGGCCATCCTTGTCCCAAATGTCCAGTTGTTCAAGTCCAAAATCCTCTTCCCCACCGTTGTGGGATGCTACACACTCCCAAACCATGAGGCGAAGCCCCTTGTTGGGATACTTATGCCTTGGCCCAAACTTAGCACCACAAGAAAAACACAAGCCTTTAGCTCGCCGTTCTTCTTATTCCGCCCTGAAAAAGATTCAAACCCCTCTATTTTGGTGCAATCTCCCTCTTTTCTAGAGGCTTTTCAGCCTTAACTCCCTCTGAAACCACTTGGACAGAATGTATAACCAAACTGGTCCGTTATTAAAATGTCGGTTGAACGCAAATCTCTGGCCAGCCAGCTGCAATTCAAGATCTCGTAGTATGCCTCTGGCAATCAACTCCCGCTCAACGTTTCGTGTCAAAGAAATGAGCATCGCCTTATTAGTGGGCTCATGCGCCACCACAGAACTTTCAATCTCTGGCTGCAAGCCACCAAGAAAGAAGCTGATAAACCACGACTCCTGCAACCCTTGAATGCGCAAGACAACCCTCTCAAATTCATTGATGTTGTCTTCCACTGATCAAGTTTGTCTGGAACCTTTTAACTGTTTCAAAGGATCGCTCTCCAAAGGTGTCTCGAACCTTCCAAGGAGTTCTGACATAAACTCCTCCCACTGCAAGTTTGGCCGTTGAGACAACATGGATAGAATTCAATGCTGCACTATTCCTTCCATGCATAGCTGTGCCAAAGGCGCGCACATACCATTTCGAATTCGGTGTATCATAAAGTATGTCTCCCCTCGAGCTGTCCACACTATAGGATCCTCACTAGCAAACGATGACAACACCACTCGTTTGGCCAAAACATTGAGCTCTGTTTTCAAATTGTTACTCCAGCTGCGTTTTCAAAATGAGTTGTCGGCCAGAGCATCTCAACCTCAATATGCCGCCTGAGCTTATTGGAGCTAGGATTGGTTCCAACTGTATCAGTTCGTACCGGATTTGACTCGACCTGCTCAACGCCTAGTCCCTTCTGTACAGGTTGGCAAACCTAAAAATCAGACAGTGGTTCTGCTGCTGACAACTTCCTGCTCGGTATAGGTGGACGAATCGTTATCTCGTGCATCTGCCGCGAAATCGCATCCAGTGTCGTTTGAAATTTCTCCCTACGACTCTCTTGTACCTGTTGTAGCTTGACTAGAAGAATTGCTTCGGCCAAATGTGTTTCAATTTGCTCCAATGCTGCCTTAAGCGTAGCCACTCTGGACTCCATTTTTGGCGGCATTCACAGGCGGCATCCTTGAGGTCGAAACTCAATGGAAGCACCAAAATGATAAGGCGAGAGAAGAAAATGCCAATCGAATTTACTATACTTTTCAATCATTATAAGAGAAATCAGTATTAAACAGATTTATAGTACTTTCCAATTGGAATTTACGAAGTATGAGAAGGGAAGAAAAAGGCTCCCCTGGACGATCCTCCAAGAGCTAAGGCCAGCGACCTCAGTAGAAGCTGAACTGAATGCCCGATGCCCCTCCCCGACTAACATGCAGCTTATTTATATGGCACCTTGCAAAATTACCTTCCTTCTCTTCAACATCAGCAACAATCCGTTTCCTTCTAGAATAAGTCCTGAAAGGCTGGGGGTCTTGGTCTCGACACCCCTCTCTATCAATTCGATCTCAACACCCCTCTTTATCATAGTTCCTCCAGCGTGGCGAGATGAGGATTCATACCCCGACGATGACTACACTGGGTAACCCGAGCACCGACCGCCTCTTTAAATCATGGCGATCTACCACCCTTCCATGGAAATTTTGAAGTGGAAGAGTTCCTGGATTGGATTGCAAAGGCAAAAAAATATTTTGACTTGAATGATATCCCAAAGCACTTTCGAGTCAAATAAGTACAAGCTACGTTTCAGAGCTTTTGCGTGGTGGGAGTAGGTGCAGAACAATCGATGATAGCAAGACAAAGGCCCAATCCGACCCTGGAGGCGTATGAAGGATGCCCTAAGTCTCTGTTTCTAATTGACTATGACTAGGTATTATATTAGCGGTACCATGATGGCCGCTAAGGTCTATGAACCGTGCAACAATACACCCAAGACTATCACCGAGTTTCAGCTTGAAACAACCTTTAGGAGATCGAGGACTAGGCGGTCTCGAGGTTTATTAGAGGTCCTTCAGTTAGACACCCTGGATCAGGTGCAACTCATTACTTCGTTCAGTTTGGATGAGACAATTACTCAAGCTCTGCGGGTAGTGGCTCAGCTGCAGCGACACCCCTGTTCTACGCCTATGACGTTTGGAGCTCGGGATTCGATCAGACAGAATGCTGGAGTTGTGCCTCCTCCACATAAGGAAGGCGAAACCCCTGAGACGACAAGTAGATCAAGTGAAAACCTACCTAAACAACCTCCTGTAGGTATTACTAGCAGCTGTGTGCAGCCTGAACAACCCCTTCAACATCGACAAAACAATAATCCTTATATTTGAAGCTTTGTATTGTCGGTTCTAGCAACTCGAGCACCTCTCAAATAATTATTCGAACCGAGGCCGGGTTAACTTGGTAGTCGATGTTGAAGATGAGGGGGCGACTGATGATGATTGCGAGAAGCGGTAGTACGTTATCAACCCGTAGGACATCATTGAGGAGGAAATCCAAGTGGTGCGACGCTTGGTGATGACCCCTGAGCTGACACAGAAAGACCTGCAACGACACAATCTCTTCCGCACTCGATGCAGGCTGAATGGACGCGTGCTTGAGCTCATCATCAATGGTTGATGGGTTACACTTAAAGACGACAAAACACTCGTTGCCTTATTGTGTTGGGTGAATTAAGTAAATGGGCGACATCCGTGTCATGGAGCAGTGCAACGTACTATTCTCTATCGGATGATACAAAAACCTCGTGACCCGCGATGTGGTGGGGATGGATATCTGTCAACTTATGCTAGGGAGACCTTGATAATTCAATCTAAAGGCCCGTCACAATGGTCGAGCCATCATAGTGGAGTTCATCAAGAACAAGACCCGATACACCTTGTCACCTTTGACAAGGCGCCCAGACACTCAGGTATCTGGAAAATCAGTTGTTTCTTTGTGTGTAGCTGTTGATTTCAGCAAGGTGACAACTGATAAGAAGAGGCGGCAAGCTGTTTTCGAGGTGGGAGATCTCGTTATGGTGCATCTATGGAAAGAACACACTAATCGTGTTTAGGTATATTTTTTTAATTTGATTTTCATAAAGTTCTTTATATATGAACTATCTGCCCCTATGATAAAAGTTTTCCCCAAGAAAAGTTTGTTAAGCTTAATTCTTTCAAGGACTGCAAACAATTCTTGTTCACGGGCAAGATAATTTTTTTCCGACCCATTGAAACTTCCACTCCAATATCTATTGATATTTTTATTATGATTTTTTCTTATCTTTAAGATACTTCCCCATACCGAGTCTGATTCATTTGTTTCTAAGATAAGTTGATTTTTACTCCCATTTGAATACTTCAATTCTAGGAGGTTTTAAGCCATTTGCTTCTGGATTCTGATTATTTCAGAATCTTCTTCTCTCAAATTCCATGGTGTCTTACCAAACACCTTTTGGATTGGCGTTGAGATCTTTGATATATGCTATAATATAACTTAACATGCCTAGAAATACTTGTATTTGCTTACGATCTATGAACTCATAGGGAAAAGTTTCTAACTTCGCTGCTATATGTGGTTGAAGTTTCTCTCTGCTTCTCTGGATTTACAATCCCAAAAATTCTATCTTAGATCTCATTTAAATGATATTTCTTTATGAAAGTATCATACTTTCTTTTTTGAAAGCCCCATTAACCCGTTGTAAGTGCTCGAGATGTTCTTTTGTATTCTTACTAAATACTGGAACATCATCAATGTAGACTGCCACAAATTGTAATAATCTGTCGAATGTCTTGTCCATTCTCCTCTTGAATATTTTTGGGACATTCTTAAGTCAAAATGACATCCCTAGCTATTCAAAGAGCTTTACTGGCATTATAAATGTTGTCAATGATATTGCTTCTTTGATCTTAATCAATTAATATCCAGACTTGAGATGGAACTTAGAATACATGATTTTCTATTCATTTCTAATTCTACTTCTTAAAGCCTCTTGATTTGGCAGATTGTAGCCATCACGATCATCAATTACTATTCTGGATTTACTAAGCTGTTTTTCTACATGGTTAATTATCATGAACACCACACTTCTGTGAGGACTTTCACAATGCTTGATTTATTCAAGATTGATTAATTTTGGAATATGTTTTTCAAACTTTTAATCATTCCATTTAGATAGGCAATTTCCTCACTTTTTATCACAATGCTGAGATCATTTAGGTTAATTGTAGCCCCTAACATTAATTGTAGCCCCAGACATTGCCTCCTGTCATTAATAGAGTTTTATGACCAATTTTCTGATAAGTATTCTCTTATCTTGGTTGCTGCCTCCTCTTCTGTTATCCTTGGAATTTTTAATCCAACCAATTTTTCCACTTTTCAATCCTTCTGTGGTATTCTCTATCCTTATCTGGATAGTTTTATAACTTGGACAGTCGTGACTTGTTTTCTGAAACCATTATAGTTCTTTTGAAAACAATTGAAATTAAATAATTATCAAGGATAATTCCTTTTAAAAATATCTTTATTGATTGATATCTTGCCAACTGAGGAATAAAGAAAAACAATTGCTCTACAAATATGTTGTGGAAACGCCGGGAGTTGCAGCAACAGAATGGTTTGCAGATAAAGAAAAGAAAGAACAAAAGAACGAGAAGAAGATCACAGGACACAACGATTTACGATGTTTAGGAAATGATCCCTACGTCCACGAAGAGGCAGAACACTTCACTAATTTCGGGTGCAGAATCTCAAAGAGATTTTCAGAGTTTCAGACACACAGAAACCCTAGCTCAAATGAGTTAATAAAGTAGAAGATGAAACTGTGCCACCAACCGCACAGTAAGTCCACTGTGCTACAATGATCGGTGGCTGGAAGTCCGTGAAATTACAGTACCGCTGTCTCCAAAGTCTGAGATGCTATAGTAACCATGTCAAAGTTCGCACTGCCATAGTGCCATGTCAGTGTTGCCTGGGCAGCTTTGCTACAGTTCGGTCAGTGATGGTACAATGCCCAAAATTTGGGCATGGAACCTTCGGCCCCCGGACCTCTGAATAGGGGTGCGCTGCCCCCTGCAACCTGCGACTCCGTGGAGTCCCAGGTTACTAACGTTGCGTTGTCACCTACTGTAACCCGTGACTCTGTGGAATCCCAGGCTACTCATGGAAATCATATTCTTGTGCAAGAGAAGATACAACCCGCATCCATTAAGGCGGTACATGTAGTTCCATCAATACTTAGTTTCACCAATGTTGGTCCATTTTTCTATCTTTGCACTTCATGACAAAGATACCATATATCATACATGAGATTCTTCATCTTCATAGATAGGTATTCAAACTGTCCTTTGTCCGATTATTCTTCTGAAAATTGATGTTTTAGGTGTTTCTACTAAAGTACCTTTATTTTTTTCTACCGAGAGCCTTGGATTCTTTCAAAGGTTTTGAGTATTTCTGATTTGAAATCTTCTGTTTTTAAATCCAACTTTTCTGATCGAGAGTTTTCTGTCTTCAAATCTTCTTCTTCCTTGGTCTCGAATATTACAAGTCTATAATATTCTGCTTTGGATCATTTAACTTTTTTGGTCAATTATTATTTTTTGATTGAGTTGTGTTATGTGATATTATAAATGGCATCAAAGATAAATATTCATTATTGATAGGTAAAAGGTTGAGTACAATCTCAAGAATAGCGTGTTGATCATGCGGCCCCAATATGAAGCATGCTGATCAAGTTGTGATAAGGTGATCAAGTGATGACTATTTTGGTAGGCAGCTGAATCAAAGTGTTGCTTGTATGCGACCTGTTATGGTGAGGTTGTTTAATTAAATGAATGAAATTGTAATAACTCTATCTCGTATCAGATAATTGAAATTTGCATACAAGCCTTACATGCTTATTCTTAGGATTTCTAAATACCATTTTGATCTATCCTTCTGAATAAGACAGTGCCTTTTATTGGTGCTGTGGTATTAGATGTCACAAGTCTTCTTTCTATGCAAGGGTTGAGATCCAGGGAATAATATTATGTTGCTTCTGGCTTTACAATTTATTGATGCTTTGGGTTTTGGTTTTGAGATTCATTATTGTACAATTTTTGAAGTTAGAGGGTAGATCGGAAGGCCTTTTGATGGAGATGGATTTTAGTTGGATGCGGTCTTTGATTTGATCCATGCACCCAACTCCATTCAAATTGGTTTAAGGCTTGTTGTTGTTGTATGCTTTGAAGAAAATTAAAATGGATGAATACCAATTGCCGTAAACTTTTGACAACTGTTGGTGATCACTGTGTGCATTGGTTGCTGAGGTGTTTTATGCTTCAAGGTTGAATAGAATCGGTGGAATTCTGGTATAAGGGGCTGAAAAAGGAGTCTTCCTGTCCAATTCATGACTTTCTGTTATGCGTTGTGCTTTGCTGTTGTTTTTATATGATAATGGAGTGCTTTAAGCTTGCCCTGTTTATATATACTGTTGTTTTCATATGATAATGATTTGCTTTAAACTTACACCCTGATTGTTTTTGTTGTTCCTCCTTAAAGTGAGCTTGTTTTGTTTTGTTTTGCTGCAGTGATTTTACCATACGACAAAGATGGTAAAATGGATGGACCAGAAAGAAGATCAAAGAAGGATGTCGTTTTCCGGCGTCATGTGGTTGATCGGATGCCAATTGACTGTTGGAATGTTGTTTGGCGTAAGCTGCATCAACAAGTAGTAAATGTTGATGTTCTTAATGAGGACACTGTATCCGCAGAAGTTTATTCCACTGTTGCCACTGCAGTTGTATGGGCCATGCGACTTGCCTTGGCTATTGTATTCTACCTCTGGATTGATAGTAAGATGAGACCAATTTATGCAAAGCTGATACCATGTGATTTAGGGGTTCCTAACAAAAAACCTATGGTGCCACTAGGGCATGATGGACTTGGATCACTTGGAAAGAGTCGGTGGGTGAAGAATATTTTTTGCTGATTTGCTTGTTCGAACTTGTTTCAGTTAAATTTTTAGTTTCCTGTCAGTGCTTCCTTGTATTGCACTCTCATTTCATATATCGGTGGTTAGGGTTATTAGGGTTTAGTTAACAGATTTAAACTGTTTGATTCTGTTCGTGTTAAGGTTTCTAAAGTTAATTAGCTTTCTTACCAGGGCAAAATTTATTTCAGCAGAGGAAACTACTGGTGTCACGTTTGATGATTTTGCCGGTCAGGAATACATAAAGAGAGAGCTGCAAGAGATTGTGCGCATTCTCAAGAATGATGAAGAGTTTCAGGATAAAGGCATTTATTGTCCAAAAGGAGTGCTTCTCCATGGGCCTCCAGGAACTGGAAAAACGCTTCTGGCAAAAGCAATTGCAGGTGAAGCAGGGCTTCCTTTTTTTGCGGTCAATGGAACTGACTTTGTCGAGGTGAGTCTTGATTTTCAGAGGGCAAGCAAGTACGCTCTGATTTATGAAGTTAGTTATTGTTGTTTTAAAGGATAATCTCAAGGGGTGGTTTCTAATTTTTTCAAAGCAATATTTTACTTTATTTTATTTTATTTTTAGTATCAAACTGTCCAGTATCCTCACATCTGGCGAGACTAATTTGGATTTGGTCTGGCATCTGTAACTTAAATGCTCAACAGATGTGGAGGCTTGATCTGATGCTTATTAGCGTTGTGCTTTCAGTGAAGATGGAACCTGCAACCTCCTTCCGCATTAGCTGTCCATCTACTTCAATTGACTGAAGCTTTATAAACAAACTTTCAACTAACTTAAAATGGATTTGTGATTTGGATCCAATCTTAGTTCCCATGTCCACTTTTTCTTTGATTTATCCCCGATTAAGGATTCTGCTATCCATAATATGGTTTACAATATACAAGTCCTTATCACCAAAACTTTTGACTCTTTTACCTAGTGTAAGCAATGAACACCAAGAAATAAAAGGAAGGAAAAACAGTTCAGTTGTGCCATTTTATAACACTTCACTTGAATGTGTTTCAAGTGGTTACTGTAAGGTGTTTTCCCTACAAATGCGAAAAGACATAGAAAACAAATTAAAATGCAGAAAATGAAAATATATTTGGTGCAAGAAGCAGTTCTGCAGTGAAGTGTTTGAAAATGCTTATACGACTCATGCATTAGATGCACAGTGAAGAAGAGGCAACTGAAAGAAGAGGGTTGATCCTCTATGGTTTTGACTTTTTATATCACCTTTGCGGTTTTTCCCCGTTGAATGTATTAACTTTTTGCAGTAGCCATTTTTGGTTAGAATTCTTCTTGCTTTTGTCAAAAGATCTTCAGTTGATTTTTGGTAAGAGGAAATAATTCTCTCTCTCTCTTACTTAACTGTTGGATCCTTCAGTGGTAGTTGAGTGATTGCTCTAGATGGTGAATTAGTTCCTTTTTTGTGCCCATTTCCCTTTAATTTTATTTTGGGACAGTTGACAAATTGCTTGTGGGAATTCAACCAACCTTTGTATTTTCTCATATTTCCCGATGACTTCTTCAAGTAAATCAATTAGTCGTCTTTACTAGTTGACTATTTGTTTAATTTTGTCTTCAATTCCCTTGAACTGTTAATCCTTACTAACAGTCAACTAGTCTTTGCTTTTGTTGATTTCTTCACTTTGTCCTGCAATTGATGTAGTCGTGTCTTTTACTACTGGAGCAATTGGCTGTACAGAACCAACATTTGTAACTTTACAGCTGTCTAGTCTTACGCCTTTTTCATTTTTGAATGTCAGAAAAGATAAAGTTTCTATGAATAAAATGAAAATTCTCTTTTATAAGATATTTTAATGAAAATGAAAGTTTTCCTTTATAAATATTCAAGAAGAAAGTAAATTCTCATATATTACATTGAGAAAGAATTAGAAAATTCTCTACACCACTTAGAGAGAATGTTTTGAGACACAGCAAGGATTGTGAAGGAAAGGCGGAGATTCTAGTTGTTGGTAGGGATAATCATCAATGATTTGCAAATCTCGAATGAATATTTTGAAGGCTTTGTTAGATCTTGTGTGAAGTTGGTCATCTATGTCAAATACAAATGATTTGTTGCAAAAATTAAACTACTCTCACCCTAGATATGTTTAGGGTGGATCCTGAGTTTGAGATTTAGTTTCATTCCACTTGACATATTAAATTCTCGAAATCATCACAATGTTGTTTGGTTTGAGAGATTTTTTAATAATCTGATGACACTACTACTACCACTACTACTGATAATCAAACATTCAACCCCTTGAGAGTTTTTAGCTGATAAAGTTGTTACCGATGACCTTGAATGTTTAAAATATTTCTTGGATGTTGAGGTTTGTTATGTATATGGAAATGCAGATGTACCAAAGTAGAATTTAAGAATTTTCACTAAACCAACTCAGGTCAATCACAGCAGTAGGGATTGAACTCACATGGAGTGTATGAAGCTCGAGTACCTTTTGAACTTTAGTAGTCAAGATTAATTGAATTCAGTGGATGGACTAATCTATGACAAAAACTGATAGAAATGTGTGGGGTTGTGAAGAGGGGTTTGATGCTGCATTTACCTTGGCAGCTGTGGAGGGAATCTGCTAGGGGCAGTGCGACAACCTCCAAGGGGCCCAGGGGGGGGTATGTTGTGGATCAGGGAGAATATGCTGGGGATCCAGGGAATATGCAAGAGGAATATTATAGGGCCCCCACAACACAACTGTTTGCAACTAACCAACTGAGGAATATACTAGAGAATAATCTAGGAGGAGGGGCCTATGATTGTTACACAGAGAATCCACTGGGCAAAGGTTGTTTTAAGTTGTGAGGGTTGGAAATAGTAGGGGTGGTGAGAATATTGCTGAGGGAATCGACCTTCTGGCTTGGGACTACAACCTTTTGGCTTGGGCGGGGAGCAACGGTGCCTCCTGTGTAACTTCTTCTTCTTCTGCCAGTCATCTTCTTCATTTCTATTTTATCTTCCCTGCCTATAACTCTGTTTGAAACTGCTTTTATATATCAATACAAGGAGTCTGTCCTCTATTTCTATAAATTGGCCCGACCTGCCGGATACTTCGGGGGGAGGAGAGTGCTGCCGGAATTTTTCGCTGTGGGATATCACTGCCAGAATTAGCCGCATCGCTGCCGGATATTAACACTACTGGAAATCACTGTCGGAGACCTCTCGCTGCGGAGGGTAGCGCTGCTGGAAACGAGCACTGCCGGAGGAAGACACTGGACATGGAGGCGCAACTGGACAGCTTGGAACAGCGAATGGAGCGAGCTGCAACATCTATTTCTGATTTGGCATCGACTTGGGAACAAGCGCGGAAGGACCAAACTGAATTCTATAAGTACATTTCTGGACTCATAAGACACTTGGAGGAGAAACTGCAGCCCATTGAGGATCGCCCATTGTTCGTGACGGAGTTTTCCGTGTCACACTTGGTGGACACTGCTAAGTCGGAGCCCGCCGAATCTGGGGAGCAAGGCTGGAACACTAGGCTGGCCGTGATTCCCGTCGATGTTGATTCTGATCAGTGTATAGCAAGCCCAACGGGTGAACTTGCCCATGTTCGAGGGGAGAGGTCTGCTGCTACGGGATGAAGAGTTGCTGCTACAGGAGCAACTTTCACCAGTGTGGAGGACGAAGACGCGCTCAGCAGCGCCGGGAGGGAACGCGGGTGATGTTCTGATAGTGGTCAAGGAGGGGCAAGTGGTACCTGGACCTGGACAGTCGCAGCAACACAAGACGCTGCAGATGATGCTGGTGCAAGCATGGGCTCCTGTTGAGCTGCCTGTACAGCCTCAACGTGAGTGGCAGCAATTTGTGCACGGACCTCAAGGATTGAAAATTGCAGTTGCACGCTTAAAAACATGCTGGTTTGCTCGGGAGAGGAACGTCGCGGAGCAACAACAATATTCCAGGCCGGAACGGCCAGAAGTGGTGAATTATGAATCCAGTTTGAGACGTGTTGTACACAGTGTAGAGATAGGAGAAAAGTATCCAGTCGAGGTTCGCAAAATTGTTCCATGCAAGACGTCATCAGAGAACAGTACACGTGTAGATGAAACACGTGTTTCCATGCAGTGCTCTCATCTGGTAAGGCCTCCCAAAGGTCGGGGAACCCCATTTGTTATGACATATGATCTCGGTTTCACACCACTGTATGCAGCGTTATCCTGAGAGGTGCTTGCAGTTCATGGTGTGCCAAAGGCGTTTGTCTCAATTTCTCCAAAGGCTAGCCCAGAATCAGAAATATCTGATTATGAGTGCTGGAGAGAAAGCATCTCTGCTGGACGGAAATCTGTTTTAGGTAGGAATTTTCTATTTGACAAGCTTCTGCTTGTTCCAAGCCGGAAACAGAGAGGGAATGATGAGGATGTCACCACTTCAGTAAAATTGCCGATTTCATTGCTACTAGAATTCCGAGAAGACGACCATTGGATAACAGTGATACTGTTGGAGAAAAAACTGGCACCAAGGCTGGGAGAAATGGGTTCTGCACAGCAGCAAGTGACAGTAGAACAACTTTTGAACAAATTTAAACTGAATCATGTCCAGAAAAAATGCTACATCACACAGTCTGGGTTCCAACTGCCTTCGAGACAGCAGGGCCATTGTTGGAAGATTGTGGCTTATCTCAGGGCCGCAACCGGTGTGGGCATATCGTAGGTAGTTTTTCTGGAGCTATAATTAATGAAGTTCTAGCTCTGTGTGTGGCGGATATTGGTTTTGCAGATGGGAGCAGCGGGGCTGTCTTTACACTCCTTCAGATATTCATAAAGTATTTCTACCTTGAGGACAATGTAGATTTTCAGGGGGTTGCAGTGATAGAAATGTGTGGTGCTGTGAAGAGGGGTATGATGCTGCTGTTACACTGGGAGCTGTGGAGGGAATATGCTAGGGTCAGTGCTACAACCTCTGAGGGGCCCAGGGGGGGAATATGCTGGGGATCAGGGGGAATATGCTGGGGATCCAGAGAATATGCTGGGAGAATATTATAGGGGTCCCACAATACAACTCTTTGCGCCTAACCTGCTGAAGAATATACTAGACAATAACCTGGGAGGAGGGGCCCATGACTGTTACACAGAGAATCCACTGGGCGGAGGCTGTTATAAGTGAGGAGGGCTGGAGTGAGTAGGGGTGGCGATAATATTGTTGAGGGAATCAGCCTTCTGGCTTGAGACTACGACCTTCTGGCTTGGGCGGGGAGCAGCAGTGCCTCCCGTGTAACTTTCTCTTCTGCCAGTTATCTTCTTCATTTCTATGCAACTCTATTTGGAACTGCTTTTATATATCAATACAAGGAGTTTGTCCTCTGTTTCCTTCAAAAACACAAGTGAACTTGACAAGTATGAGAGATGGGCGTCAAGGTTTATGACTAGTAATTGGGTTGATGTATCTGCTGCCGCTACTACCTAGACACCCTATCAAGGGTTTCTCTGTGCTTGCCAGATTTAATGGCGCATAGTCTCTTTGCAACATTTTTGAAGATGTTGTGTTGTACTTCATACAACCTGTTTTAGGCATCCTCTTCTAGACAACCGTTTCTTGACATCCTTTTCCTGATGACTTTTTTCAAGCATCCTCTTTCAGACGACTGTTTCCCGACATCCTTTTCCGACCTTTTCCATGCGTCCTCTCTCTGCCCGTTTCGGCATTTTCTTTGAATGAATGTGAAAATCACAACATCCATACGATTCGTCTAAGAGCATCTTCTGTGTCAGTTCTGACACCGTCTCTAGTGCCCATGTGGACTAGTTCGACAGTCATGCTGTTGCTTTATCTCTTGTATTTTGATTTACTGCAGCATTCTGGAATATACCCCAACTTGAGGGGTAATGTTAAAGTATATATAAGTATTTAGATATGGGACTATCTAGGTTTAATCTATTTGAATAGGTCTCCAATCCTCTTTTGCTCTAGTTTGAATTTTGTATCTCATATTCATCTTGAGCCTTGTATTTCATTATTTGTCCCATATCATTATTTTTCCCATGAATAAAGTGTTCCATCCTCATTCAAGAGGAACAGATTCTGGGTCTACTTTTTCTACACTGTCAATTGAAGCATTTATTAGCAGAGATTAGCATATATTCATTTAGTTATATTTCATCCTGTTTATCAATTAGCAATTCATAATACTTGCAATTTGGGGTTTCCTTTTGATGCATTTGGACCATCACTCCATTCTTGTTAAGGTATGTCATCAAATTATTCTACCTATTCACACTGATAGAATATCTGCTCGTCAAAATTTAAGTCATAGCCGAATGAATAGTTTTCTCTTCGTCAATGAGTTTGATTCCAATCATACTGCCTCTAGGGGACAGCCTTTCAGGTTTAGGGTTTTTGGTTGCATTTTGACTATTTAGGTCATAGGGTGTTGAAAGTTGGTATCTATTTTGTTTGTTATTTACACATCCATATTTTGTAGGACTGGAGTATCATTTCTGGAAGGTTTAAACAATTCCATTGAAAGCTGTGTGCTATTCATCCTCGAGGGTTAGGAAGAATGTAAAATACGCCTTCTGTTTGTTTTCAAGTTGAGGTCGGCTTCTATACTTCTGTTGCGGGCAGAACTAATAAAAAAAAAACCCAATAAACAACCAATATGGAATGTTTGGAATTGGGGAGACCCTCATAGCCATAAGATTGATTTCACTGTTTTTGTATGACTGTAGCTTGCACCTCTTTTCCCTCTATTTCCTTGTTTGCTTCGTGGAACATTTTTTTGATGGGAATGGAATAGGAAGAGAATGGGAAAGGGAATGAGAAATGGAAGAGGAAAGCTGTCCAAAATCATGTTTGCCAGGAATGAAATTTTTCCGATGGATTCGCAATTGCAATATTTGAAATTACAAAAATATCCCCTCGTTCCCTGCAAACTTCGCTGCAACCCCTTGCAAAAGACTCCTCCCTGTAGCCCCACAATCACAGCCCTGCCACCACCAACCCATGCCTCCGCTGTCCCATCACCTCAGAACCATGTTGCAGCTGTCCTGTCACCGCATCCCTCCGTTGCTGCAGCCCATGTCGGCGCTGCCCCGTCTGAAAATCTTTGTCTGGGGGTGGTTGGGCATGTTCATGCTGGTTGACTGAAACAGGGGTGGGTGCGGCTGTCTGGAGCAAGGAGAGGGGTGGCAATGCTGGTTGGTTGAAGCTGGGGTGGCGGTGGCGGTACCGGTCAATCAGAACAGGGGTGGCGATGCTGGTTGGTTGGAACAAGGGCAGGGGTGTTCAGCCGGAGGAAGGGCAGGGCTGGGCTGGCCGATAGTAGTGGCGTCAAGTCGTGCCAGGCTGGGGTCGACTGGATGCAAAGGATGGAGTGACTTTTTTGCCTAAAAACTGGGTTCCATCTGAACCCACCGTTTCCACTGATGGAACCCCAGTTTCATCGTTTGAAAGTAACTCTCGCATCCCATGGAAATCGATTCCAGCGTACCAGACAACAATTTTTCATGTTTCCATTTCCCCTTTCCTTTCCCTGACTATTTTTCCAGCTCACCAAACAGGGCCTTAGTGATCAAGATATTATTCTGTGCCTTGTACCTAATTTCCTTGAAATCGTAAGTTGTTTTCCTTTCAGATGTTTGTTGGTGTGGCAGCTGCTCGTGTTAAGGATCTTTTTGGCAGTGCCAGGTCTTTTGCACCTTCTATCATTTTTATTGACGAAATAGATGCCATTGGTAGCAAGAGAGGTGGGCCTGATATTGGTGGGGTAAGATTCTTGTTAGCATTGACTAATCAACTAAATACTTGTCGTTGTTCATATATCCCCTTATTCTGTTTCTTTCTTCTTTCATTTCTTTCGAAGAATTTGACATTATACTTTAATTTGCATTCTATAGGGCGGTGCAGAGAGAGAACAAGGGCTCCTACAGATACTTACTGAGATGGATGGATTTAAAGTTTCAACATCTCAGGTTTGCTTGTTCATGTTTCTTTATATTAAAAAAAAAAAAAAATCCAAAAACAGAAAGAGAAAACACTTCCTGGTTTAACTGCTGGAGTTGGGTTTGACAGGTGTTAGTCATAGGCGCGACAAATAGATTAGATATTCTGGATCCAGCACTTCTGAGAAAGGGCCGTTTTGACAAGATTATAAGGGTTGGTTTGCCGTCTAAAGATGGCAGATTGGCCATTTTAAAGGTATTTACTCTATCAAATTAGTGATTATTAAAACTCCATGCTTGTGGATTTTGAAAATTAGGCAGTCATCATTTTTTTTAATTTGTATCTACCAGGTACATGCCAGGAACAAAATTTTCCATTCAGAGCAGGAAAAGGAGGTTCTTCTTGGGGAAATTTCTGAACTAACTGAAGATTTTACTGGAGCAGAGCTGCAGAACATTTTGTAAATATTGCTACCTAATATATCCCTTATACTCGACATCCAAAGAAATATATTGAGGTTCTCTGATCCAAATGACAGGAATGAAGCTGGAATTTTAGCAGCCAGGAATGATTTAGACTTCATTGGACGAGTGCAACTTCTAGAGGCACTGAAAAGGGTAGGTATCATAGTGATGTGCTCACATTGGTTAAGCCGGATTAATCCCTTTCCTTCATTTTTTTAAAATTCTTGTTAATATGGGTTACTCGTATACATGGCTTGCTTAGATGGAAATTGACTGCTTTGCAACCCAATTGAAACTTTTTTCCTCTCCAACTATAAAGAAATCTTCTTGGTATTCATTGTGTGGGATAATTTTATTTGAGTTTTGATCTAGGGATGTTTGGTATTTTATATTTTTTCTTATTTTTTAGTTTTATTTATTAGCAATTTCATGGAATTGTATTGGTCTTGTTATAGTAATGATGTATCTTGTTTGTGTGTGGATAAGTTCACTCTTTTGTATCTCTTTTTTCTCTATAAATAAAGGGTTCTGGCCTTATTGGAGGGGTATGACTTTATGGTATCCTCATTATAACATGGCATCGGAGCTTGGGAGATTCTAACAGCCCCCCCCCCCAACCATCACAATTTCCTCTCTTCTTTGAGCCAGCACCAATCAACCCGGACCTTGCGCCCCTGTGGCTAGGCGCTCGTGCGCCTGTGCCCCGTGCCTAGGTCCTCCTTCCTCCCTTGCCATGCCCGGGTGTCCCCTCCAAGGCTAGGTGTGCCTTCAGGCAAGCTGTTAGAGCCAGTCATCTTATTTTCCGCGCTCAAATCAACACTCACCTCTTTGCTTGAGATGATAACTATGTCAACACGTCTTGTTGATGAGCACCTCGATTCCATAAAGTTCATCATGTGTCGGAAAATGCTTTTCCTTTCGTTGAAAGGGATGGGCTGTTACTTTCCTCTTCTTAGTTCTCCACCAGATACAAAGGATCCCTCATTTGTTATTTGGAAGCAACATGTTAACGAAATCTTTGCACTTTTTCCTAATTTTATGGATAAGTTTGTCAAGCATTTTGCCAAGAATGCAACTAAAATCAAGGAACTTTAGAACTCCTCACTCCCCATGTTCTTTGAGACTATTCATTTATCTCGCGTGTTTGATCTTTTTCAACTACTCTTTTCTCTTTAACCGGGTTAACTTTTGGTTATATCATATTACCACTGGAAGGCAATTGTGGATGAGATCAATGATTTATGGCTTGTTACTTAGGCTCATGATGAGATGTGAACCTAGCGTGAGCAACTCTTTTTGTTCTCTCTTCTGCAGGATTTGGATCCAAAGTTTGTTACTACTGTGACCGAGATGCTCGTCAGTTCCACTATGTTGCATTCATCATCGGTTTACAGTTGTCTTATCAGTACCTGTTGTCTAATTGATTCCACCGCTTGCGTTGACTTTATAGATCGTAGTGCTCTTGCCACTTGCAATATTAGCCATGGTGGCAGTCGCTATAGAGGAGGAGGTCGTAGTCATCCATGTTCAAAGTACTCATTGTGGTAGGTACGATCACATGATTGGAACATGCGGGCAACTTCATGGTCGTCCCGATCATGTTGGATTGGTGTAGCCCGATCAGGTTGGGGCGAATGCTTTGGTGATGAATACATTATATTGCTTCTGTATGTGGATGACATGCTTATTGCAGGATCATGTATGTAGAGGATTAATGAGCTGAAAGGGCAGTTGGCTGAGGAGTTTGAAATGAAAGATCTTGGAGAAGCTGACAAGATTCTGGGGATGAAGATCAAGAGAGACCGCACAGCTGGAACATTAATGTTGTCACAGGCTGATTACATTGGGAAGGTCTTGAGAAGATTCAGTATGATGGAAGCAAAGACAGTCTCTATTCCCCTGGCGAGCCATTTCAAACTATGAAAGGAGCAATCACCGAAGACGGCAGAAGAGGTGGAGTACATGGCAAAAGTTTCATATGCATGTTGGAAGCCTGATGTATGCCATGGTCTGTACTCGACCTGACATCGCTCATGCAGTGGGAGTTGTGAGCAGGTATATGGCTAACCCTGGAAAGCAACATTGGGAAGCTGTGAAGTGGATACTGAGGTATTTGAAGGGCAGCAAGGAGGTATCTCTGTGCTTTGGGAAAAGAAATTCATTGCAGGGGTATGTGGATGCTGACCTTGGAGGCGATGTTGACAGCAGGAGGAGTACCACGGGTTATGTTTTTACCTGTGGAGGAACTGAGGTAAGTTGGATATCACAATTGCAGAAGGTGGTGACTTTATCTACCACAGAGGCAGAATACATTGATGTAACAGAAGCTGAGAAAGAGATGGTTTGGTTGAAGAACTTCTTGGATGAATTGGGAAGAAAGCGAGAGGAGAATGTATTGCACTGTGACAATCAGAGTGCTATACATATTGCAAAGAACCCAGTGTTTCATGCCTGGACGAAACACATTCAGTTGAAGTACCATTTCATCAGAGGTTTGATACCGGATGGGTTGCTGACTTTGCAGAAGATCTGTGGAACCAACAATCCGGCAAACATGTTGACAAAGCCTATGGTGATACAGAAGTTGAGGCACTGCTGTGCCTCTGTTGGTCTCCACTGATGAACGGAGGATGAGAGGTAGAATAATGGAGGACCTGATGGGAGCACAAGAGGAAAACAGTTTGTATTTCATGAATCTGTGAATAGAAAGCACGTCACTGGTGAGTGAAGAAGAGGAAGAACTCAAATTAAGTAAGTTGAGGCACTGCTGTGCCTCTGTCTTCATCAGTTGTCTTCATCAGTTGTATCTGTAGCAGTGCGGACTTCGGAGTCAACAGTACTGTAACACTTTTGACTTCCAGTCGGCAACCACTATAGCACTTTTGACAAAGATGGCCGCCGTTCATTGTAGCGACACAGACTTACTTTTCGGAATAGTGATCGTCTTCTCCATTTTATAGCCCATTTTCGGGCTAGGGTTACTATTGAAAAACTATGTACTTTGTGCTCCCGAATTAGTGAAGTTCTGCCTCTCCGTGGACGTAGGGATTTTTCCCGAACCGTGTAAATCATTGTGTTTCGTGTGTTTTCTTTTCTTCTGCATTTTCTGTCATTTCTCATTTCTGTCGTTGCGACTCCTGACGATTCCGCAATAGATCATTCTCTGACTTTAGACCGATTTAGTCCTCTTCAGACCATCAATGCTGTCAACCCCAACTTCTGATATTCGCTACAAGATGGAGCTTTTGATGAGGAGCATCGTTATATGCAGTCTTGGCTATTTGGGCTTGTCTCCTTTAGTGCCCATGCAGCTCACACTAACATCTAGGCTGCTTTCTTATCTCCGTGTCATGCCATGTAGTTGTTTGATTTTGATGCTTCTGATCACATTATCGACGCTACAATTATTCTTCGATCTCTATGTCTGATCTTTGATGGCGGTGTAATTACTGTGGCCGACTCCTCCATCCCAATTATGAGGTTCGACACTTGTTTTGTCACTCTCGAGGTCACACATTCTTTTGTGGCATATGTTTCACAAAGCTCATTCAATTTAGTGTTAATTACTAAGTTGACTTATGATTTACGATGCTCTTCTATATTCTCAGCCCCGGATGTTGTCTTTCAGGAGCCATCGACGTATTGAGTGTTTGATTGAGGCAGGATGCATGGAGGTGTCTGTGTGATGAACTCGTCCTTTTCCTTTGCGTGCACCTCACTCTCTACTTATGCTTTGGGTTTTCATTTTTGGCATGGTGATCCACCGACTTTAGTTGTCCAACATCTTTATTCGGAGTTGTGTCCTTTTTCAACGACAAAAGAGAGTGATTCGTCCTTTTGAGTTGACCCATTCAGATGTATGGGGCCCTAGTCTAGTCTTTATTAAATTGGGATACCGTTATCATGTCTCCTTCATTGATGACTTCTCTTGTATGTTTTGGGTATTTCAGAGTCGAACTAATGTTTTCCATGTGTTCTGTGTTTTGTGTTCGTTGTTGAACACGATATTATCCACTAAACATCTTGTCATGACACACCTCAGCAAAATCAAGTCTCAGAGTACATGAATTGCTATCTTTTGGATGTTGCTAAGAGTCTTCTCTTTCATATGAAGGTCCCTACTGTGTATTGAGTGATGCCATTTCAACAATTACTTATCTTATAAATCATTTTCTATCACTCGTCTTAGACGGGGTGATACTGTATCATATCCTTTATCCACGCCCCCCCCCCCCGCACTAACTTCCACTCAATGTTTTTGAGCGTCTTTGTTATGTCCATGAAACATGACCTTCTCGTACCAAGTTTGGTGCATGTTCGCTCCAATGCATCTCTCATGGTTATTCTTGCACACAACAGGGCTATCACTATTACTCTCTAGACTTGGGATGCTATGTTTTCGTTGATGTGGCTTCTGTCAAAACATTCCCATTTGTATCACTTTCTCCTCAAAATACCTCTGATGGGATGCCTTCCTTTTTCCATTATCCCATTTACCCCTCCTCCACCTCCTCTCGAGGCTGGTGGTCTTCACTTTGGTAGTGTCACTCTTGTCACACCTCCCTTGTTATCTATTCTTGAGATTAGTGGGTTTGGTTTTAGTCGTGTTTATACTTATTATCACATGATACACTTTATGTAGTGCTTGTTGATGTTCCTATACTTGATTTGTTGACTGCTCAACCACCTATCACTGATGATCTTCCCATTCATTGTGCAAAGGTGCACGTTCTTGCCGATAATCCTCTGTTCACATTTTCCATTTTGTTTGTTGGCACATTGGATGCCATATTCGTTCCTCAAAATCTTGCCAAGGCCAAAGCCTACCCAAGATGGTTGCAAATGATGTTTGATGAGATCTGTGGTCTTGAGGACAATCATACTTGGGATTTGGTTTCTTTTCTCCTAGGAAAACAAGCAATTGACTGCAAATAGGTCTATACTATCCGTGTAAATGTTGACGTGACACTCAATCGGTTCATTGCTTGACTGGTAGCAAAGGGGTGTGCACAAACATATGACATTGACTATTTTGATATGGCCTCCCTAGTGGATATCGTGACATTTGTCCGACTCCTGATTTCTCTCGTCACCTCCTTTCACTGACCTTTTCATTAACTAGATATCAAGAACGCTTTCCTCCATGGTTTTTTGAACAAGTTTATATAGAGAAACCCCCCGGATTTGTTGCTCAGGTGGAGTCCTCCAAGGATGTCGTCTTTGATGATTTCTGTATGACCTTAAACAGTCTCCCCGGGCTTGGTTCCCCCGTTTTTGTGCAGTGGTAATTGATTTTGGGCTTTCACGGAGTTTAAAAGACCCCTTAGTTTTTTATTAACAGTCAGTTTCTAGGAGTATTATGCTTTTTGTTTATGTGCATGATGTTGTCATCGCTTGTTGAGTCCAAGAGCTGTTTGGAAGATGTTGACTACTTTGGTAGATTGTTGAGACCTGAGTTGAAACAGTTGTGTTTTTGGAATTCAAGAAGTTTCTTCTAGCTTTTGGTATTTTGACTAGAGAAGGAAAATTGGAGGTGTTGAAATGGATATATTTATTGTATTCTCTTTTATTGTTAATGCATAAATCATATGCAAAATCCCATGATATAATGCTTATTTTTGTGTGGTGATGGTTTTTGGATGTTTGAAGATGTATGAATCAGGTTTGAAGAGGTTTAGCGAAGAATTTTAAGAATTCTGGGATCGGAGGTTTGGCTGAAAATGGCAAGTCTTGATGTTTGCATATGAGTCATTGGGACTGCGGATGAGTCATCTATTGAGAAATTTGACGAAGGAATAATTCTGTATGGGTCATTCAGGATCTGCGTAGGAGTCATTTCCAGACTGAACACCGAAATTTTGGCAAAGAACTGTCTGCTTAAGAGTCATTCGACTCTACATAAGCATCATTTTGAAGCTGCGTAAGCATCATTCTGGAGTTACGTAAGAGTCACCTGTCTGCGTAAGCATCATTTGTGATTTGGACCCTGCATAAGGATTATTCCTTTGTGTAAAGATCATTTGCAGTGTTGCGTAAACATCATCTGGGTTTGCGTATGAGTCAATCTGACTTTGCGCATGTGTCATCTGGACTTTGCGTAAGTGTCATCTCTGAGTCAAGGCATTTGCCTCTCCGTGGATGTAGGGATCATTTCCTGAACCACGTAAATCTTTGTGTCCTGAGTGTTTACTTTTTCCCCCCTTTTTATTCTTCTTTGAATCATTGTTTTGTCGTTGCGACTCCCGGTGTTTTCGCATCATATAGTCTCGGTGAAATCCTGATCATGCCAAGGATTAACCTTCTTGTTTTGTGAGGTGAACCCTGTAAATCTGTTGTGCCCTTTGCGCGCGTGTGTTTGACAGTGATATAAATTCACTTCAACAGGTGGCATGGGTTGTTTCAATAAGGAAACTTAAAAATGAATTTAATCACCGATTAAACCCCCCCTTTAAGTGATTTCCACTGATTATGTGGGTGCCTTTTCATCATTGTTAGTGACTCAATAAGAATCGATTGGCTCAAGTTTTTTCTTCATCACAATTTTCATTCGAATGACTTGGTCTCCCTGAAGTACTTTCTAGGGATTGAGGTCTGATACTCAAGAGTTTTTTTTTGTCTTAATGAAATTTTCTTTTGGACTTATTTCAGGGGATAGGGTTGTCTAGTGCAGACACTATCAACTTAGTTGGTATCGCTTGTCTTAAATCTTTCCTTGATCAAAGTTTTCAAATGAAGGATTTGGTCACACTGAAATATTTCCTTGGTATAGAAGTTGCTCGATGTTCAAAAGACATCTTCTTATCACAATGGAAATATGTTTTAAACTTGCTCCAGGGAACTTTTTTTTAGCTCATTGGGATGAGTTCTACGAATCTTCAAATATATCAAGGACCCAAGACTGAGTCTTTTATATCATGATCATGGTCATATCGAGATCCAAGTTTTATGTGATGCTGGTTATGCAGGTTGTTTATCTTCCCAGAAGTTTATACTTGGATACACTCTTTTTTGGTGAGAATCTAATTTCTTGGCGGATTAAGAAGTAGACTATTGTGGGGTGCAGTGTCGAAATATAGCTGTTAAAACCCTTTTTTATTATTTTGGGTATTTTCGAGTCCCACATCGGAATACTCCTGTATGTATTCTTCTTAATCTATAAAAGAAGGCTTGCGCCTCACCTTGAGGTAATGCGGCTTCCCATTCTACATGGTATCAGAGGGAACCTAATCCCGAGCCCTCCCTCCTTTCGATATTTTTTTGCCTCTTGGCTCTGCCCTAAGTGGCACCCCTCCTCTCGGGTCTGCCCTACGCGGCCACCCCCCCCCCGGCAGCTTCCATCCCAGCGGTTTTCCGGTTTCCACCGGCTCCGCCCCTCCCTGCCTTATCCTCCAGACTGACCGACCCTCCCTTCCAGGCGTCCTCCCGGCGCGCGGCTTGCATTGAATCCCGGCGCACCTCCCGCTGTCCAGCGGCTCTCCCGACGTCAACATCCTCCCGGTTCTGTTCTCCCGCTGCGCGCGCGACGGCTGAAGGTCAGCTGCCTGATCCCGCCGGCTCCCTGCGCCCCTTCGTCGCGACGTTGCCCGACACCCCCAACCCTCTCGACGGAATCCCGCCTCTCCCGGCGACCCGCGACTCACCTCCCTCGCGGTAAGATAACGAAGCCCCTCACGGAATTGACAAAAAAAGATAATTTCTGTTGGTCTTCGGAAGCTGAGCAAGCCTTCAATACCCTTAAATGATGCCTAGTTTCAGCCCTTCTACTTGCCTTGCCCGATTTCCAACAGTCTTTTATCATAGAGTGTGATGCCTCTGGTCTAGGAGTTGGGGCTGTTCTCATGCAAGCTGGACGGCCAATTGCCTATTTCAGCAAGGCTTTAGCAGACACCAACCTCACTAAATCAGTTTATGAAAAGGAAGTTATGGCACTTGTCTTAGCTATCCACCATTGGAGACAATATCTGATAGGAAGCCATTTTATTGTATACACCGATCACAAGGCTCTTAAGCATCTCTTCAGTCAACGTCTTCACACGGCAAATCAGCAGGATTGGCGGCAAAAATATTGGGGTATGGCTTTGAGATCATTTATAAACCCGGACGCCTAAATCAGGCGGCGGATTCCCTCTCCCGTCGGGCTGCGGGCGAACTTGACAGCTCAAACGAATCTATAACTCTAGGTTCATCCGTATCCGAACCACTCTGGTTGGAAAAAGATGCAATAAAGGTCAAGTATCAGCAGGATTCAGTACTGAAGAATATCATTTCTGCTGTCCAGCACCACCCATCAACACATCCCAGGTATACTGTCCATCATGGCTTGCTGTTTTTCCAAGACCGTCTTGTTTTGTCCTCCAAATCCAGCCTCACACCCAAGTTTTTACAGTACTATCATTCCTCGCCAGTAGGAGGCCATGCTGGATTCCCTAAAACCTACAAACGGCTAGCTTCGGGCTTATTTTGGAAGGGAATGACTAAACAGGTTCAACAGTTTGTCCGTGAGTGTGATGTTTGCCAACGACATAAAACTCTGGCCATGTCTCCAGCCGGATTACTCCGCTTCCAATTCCAACCCAAGTTTGGGAAGACATATCGATGGATTTTTTATTCCGCTTACCCAAGTCGCAAGGGTTTAGCGTAATCTTGGTAGTTGTGGTCCGTTTCTCCAAATATGCCCATTTTCTGCTGCTGCGCCATCCCTATACAGCCAAAGATGTTGCTGAACTTTTCATTAAGGAAGTTGTACGGTTACATGGCATTCCTAGCTCAATACTTAGTGATTGGGACCCTATTTTTGTCAGTAATTTCTGGAAGAAATTATTTCGCCCGGAGGGAATCTCTCTCAAGATGAGTTATTCTTACCATTCCCAGATGGACGGACAAACGGAAATTGTTAATAAGTTCCTTGGAACATACGTACGTTGTTTTGCTTCCGAAAGACCACTATCTTGGTCCCGATGGATACCCTGAGCCGAATACTGTTACAACACGACGACTCATTCCTCAACTAAGATAATTTCTTTTGAGGCTGTTTACGGGCGGAAACCTCCTACGGTTCAGCGGTTTACTGGACAGGCTACACCAGTGGATACAATGTCCACTCTTTTGGCTGAGTGGGATCAAATGATTGAGCAGCTCCGACATAACCTCACCCGAGCCCAACAATTGATGGCTCGATCTGCCAACAAGAACCGTCGGGATGTCACTTATGATGTTGGAGAACTCGTTTATGTCAAACTCCGACCAAATATTCAGACTTCCAAGGTCTACAAACTTGCTCTCAAACTAGCTGCCCGCTATTATGGACCCTATGCAGTTGAAGCGCGCCTGGGAAACACCGCTTATAAGTTGATTCTGCCCCCATCAACATGGATACATCCGGTCTTCCATGTCTCACAGCTGAAACGTACAGTTGGGAATTCTGTAGTCCGATCTGAGCTCTCAGAAGTTTGGGGTCGTTCTTCATCCACAGGCCCTTGGCCAGTGGCGATCTTGGCATCCAGAGCAGCGCCTGGGCATTCACGTGGCAGTTGGCTAATTTAGTGGCAAGGTCTACCTGCTGAAGAATCAACATGGGAGGATGCTGAGCTCATCATTTCCCAGTTTCCAGATTTACACCTTGAGGACAAGGTGTTGCTTGCCGAGGGGGAAATTGTTAGCAGTGCGGGGTCCGGTCTAGGGGGTGTTTCCCCACAGCGCCCACACCCCCCTATTCTGCACACTTACCATCGTAGGGGTAAAATGGGGAATAAAGATTCTGTTAGTGGTGTGGGGTCCAACAATTAGTTCAGCCAGGGGAATAAAGATTCTGTTAGTGGTGTGGGGTCCAGTAGTTAGTTCAACCAGGTTTTAAAGGGGAAGGCTGGGCTTACGCAGGGGGTCAGAATCTTCTACTCCACTTTCTGTTGGAACAGAATTGGCGGGGGCCAGATGCCTGACTCCTGAAGCTCCTCCCAACAGTAGCTGGCGACGCTAGAGGTGGTCTCTCCATCGACAACCTGTTGTATTTCCCCTATCTCCCTAGCTGTAATATCTGGAAAACCGGTATTATCAATCTAATTCTCTCTTCTCAGCTCTTGTTTTGTTAATTTCGGAACACTCACACACCAGACCCGTAACAAACAAGAACAAAAAGATTTACGTGGCTCGGGCAGTAATCCCTACGTCCATGGAGAGGTAGAATATTCACTATAATTTGGGAGCACAATTATAGAGTTTTTCAGTAACCATAGCCTGAAATGAGCTACAAATGGAGGAAGACGATTCACTGTTCTACCAACCGCACAGTAAGTCCGCATCGCTACAGTGAAAGATGACCACCCAAGTCAAAAGTGCTACAATGATTGTCAGCTGGAAGTCCGCGTCGCTACAGTGCCCTGTCGGTGGTCGGTCAACTCTGCTACAGTGTCAACATTGCTACAGCCCCCCAAATTTGGGCCGGGGACCTTCGACCCCCAGACCTTCGGAGCAGGGGCGCATTGCCCCCTGCAACCCCCAACGAGCTCACCGCGGAGCTCGACCCACGAAAGTTGCAGGCTGGTGCGCAGTACGGGTCACAAGCATTCGGCCCAATCGGATTGGGCTACACCAATCCAACACTAGTTACCCGGGCTTTCTTTTTTGTGCTCATTTAAGTTCTAAGTTCACATAACATGCCACATTCACATGCACAAACCAAACAAGGCATTACACACATCAAATACCACCATTTACACACCCAAAATCTCTTTTAAAATCACATGCACACCAAAACATTCTCTAAGCATGGTTCGCATCCTTTACAAAACCTAATACACCCAATTTCATAATACACCCAATTTCACATGAAAAATCAATTTTCAATTCGAACACATTAAATCTCTTCAAAAACCACTTTCGCACCTCACATGCATTTTGTTGGACCCCATTTAAGTTTAAATGGGTATTTCTGAGTCCCACATCGGACTTACCCGCCTTGTAATTAGATTTACTCATCTATAAAAGAGTATCCCCACCTCACATTGAGGTAAGGGGAATTCACAATCTACTTGGCATCGAGGTCTCCCGGACTGCGGACACTATCTCTCTCTGCCAGCGCAAGTATGCTCTTGATATCTTGCAGGATGCTGGGTTGAGCACCGCCACCGCAGTGGACACTCCACTTGAGCCTGGGGAACGCTCCCTTCATTCCGACTCGGAACCATTTTCTCATCCCGAGAGCTATCTACTCCTGGTCGGTAAACTCAACTACCTCACCATGACGCGTCCCGACATTGCCTGTGCCGTTGGCAAAGTCAGCCAATTCATGGAGCATCCCACCAGATCTCAGTGGGATGCTGTCCTCCGCATTGCCAAATACATCAAGAAAGACCCTGCACGTGGCCTTCAGTACTCACATCATGCTCACATGAATGTTGAGGCCTTCTGTGATGCTGACTATGCCGGTTGCCTCGCTACCCGCAAGTCTACTTCGGGTTTCGCTGTGTTCTTCGCCGACAATCTCATCTCTTGGCGCAGCAAGAAGCAGACTGTCGTCTCCCGGTCGAGTGCCGAGGCCGAGTATCGAGCCATGGCCACAGTCACTACTGAGATCCTCTGGTTTCGTCATCTCCTCCATGAGCTCGGTTTCCCCGCATCGACTCCTGCTCATATCTGGTGTGACAATCAGGCCGTCACGAAGATTGCCTCGAATCCCGTCTTCCATGAACGGACAAAGCATATCGAGGTGGACTGTCACTTTCTCCGCCACCATCTGGAGCAGCACCATATCGGTTTCGGCCATATCCCGACGGCAGATCAGCTTGCCGATCTCTTCACCAAAGGTCTCCCAGGAGCTCGCCTTGAGTCTCTCACTACCAGGCTGGGTATTCACAGCCTCCATGGCCCAGCTTGAGGGGGAGTATGAGATGGTCATGTGTCTTGTGTCTTGTCATCTTTGTTTTCTTTGTGGGACTCTATCCAATCTGGGCATGTCCAGCTTGAGGGGGAGTGTTGGACCCCATTTAAGTTTAAATGGGTATTTCTGAGTCCCACACCGGACTTACCCGCCTTGTAATTAGATTTACTCATCTATAAAAGAGTATCCCCACCTCACATTGAGGTAAGGGGAATTCACAATCTACACATTTCATAAAACATGCTAAAATCCGCAAGCAATCATAAACAATTTATCAAGAAATGGTTAAACATGGAATCACCTACCTCGGGAGGAGAAAGTTCCAGAAATCCGTGCGAAACTCCAACCGCACCACAAGGAAGCCAAATCGAACCCTAATCCAAGAGATCGAATAAAAAAACTCACGATTAAACCCTAAAAATGAAACCCTAGCTGCTGGAAAATTAGAACCCCAAGAAAAGAGGGAAGAAACCCTAGAAAAGAGGAGAGACTTACCCGGAGTAGACCACACCTGTAGTAGAGGGAGAGGAGTGGCGAGCGACCCGGAAGGCCGGCCGCGCGAGGAGGGGCTGCCGGAAGGGAGCCGCATGCAAAGGGGGATGCCGGCGGGGTTGCGTGAGGGAGAGCGGGGCGCCAGAGGTCGTCGGAAGGAGGTCCCTAGAGGGTTCCGGCCAAGGGGGCGGCACGCGCGCAGGTGGGAGGAGGGGAGCGACGCGATGGGGGGGGAGGAGAGGAGGGAAGGAAAAAAAAGAGAAGAAAAGAAAAAAAAGGAAAACCCTAAAAAAACCAATATAATTACAATAATAATAATAATAATAATAATAATAATAATAATAATTAATGATAATAATAATAATAATAATGATAATCATAATAATTATTTAATAATAATATTATCATTATTATTATTATTAAAACAACTCTTAATTTTATTTTATTTTTCTCATTTTATTTTATCTTTCATTTTATTATTCATTTTTTTTTTGAACACCGGGCAGACCGCACGGTGACCTGGGCGAGGCCGCATGGTTTCAACCGTGCTCTGCTCGTGCGTCGGATGCTGCCAAACCGAAAACACTCATTTTTCAAAAAAAACTCAAAATTCAAACCGGGACTTGACCCGAACCTTGACAAGAATATGCAAAGTCAAGAAAATAATAAAATAAAATGATTTCAAGGGTCAGGGTGTGATAGTGCTTCTCTTCCAAACCATAATTTTTTTTAAATAATTTGATGTAAAAAAAAATGTCATATCATACCTGCATTTCTCCAAAGTTTGGTGCAGATGCACACACTGCATTTCCATGATGCAGAGGATTCGGATTCAAACCTTTCTTTTCTTTTTCTGATGCTTCCAACTTTATTTCCTTTCTCTTCATACAACTTGATGCATCCCTTTATGATTTTGCAGCAAAAAGGCACATTCGAAACAGGCCAAGAAGACAGTAGGGAAATTCCCGAAGACTTGAAACTGAGATTAGCATACCGAGAAGCTGCTGTTGCTGTTCTTGCATGCCGTTTTCCTGATACTTACCGCCCTTTCACTGAGGTAGGCAAATGAAAACCTTATTTTTTCTGTGTCTCTCGGAGGGCTGAAAGTATTTTTCATGCTTTGACTTTTGTTGAAATGTTATTTCCTTTGTCTGCAGACTGATATAAATGTCATCCGTAGGCAACCAAATATGCGCTATTTAGACACTCCAGGCAGGGTTTATCGAAAGAAACTGGATTATGTGAACTCCATTGTGCGTGCATGTGCTCGTAAGTCATTATTTGTTTTGATTTCTTTCGATTCGTAACCTTAAACTGGTTATTATTATTTGTTTTCTGCTAATGGTTAAAATTGTAATTTATGGATGAATGCATCATTCTAAGGCAGCAAGGACATAAACCATGCCTCGTGAAATCTATATGAATGTTAATATCATGAGGCTGCAGCATGTGCATAGCTATTTATGGCACATGGTGCAAAATTACGATGAGGGTCCTTGGTGTCATGGTGCACTGCACACTGTGTAGTACAGGGAAATTTCTTTTTTTTTACTCCGTCAAGAGATAAGATTATCGTCGTTGAAGCCAACATATCCAGAGCGGGTTGCTAGCCTGAGTGGATTGACCAGACAGGGTCGCTGACCAGTGGGGGTTGTCAGATTGGAGTCGAGGTTTTTTTTTTGGAGGGGGTTCCGTAGATAGGAGATGCTCATGAATTGGATCTATAGGGTTTCATAAACATTCCACTTTTAAAATAATGCAAACTGTCATGGCACAATGCCACGCACTGCTGATAACTATGAGCATGAGTGGCAGCACAATAAAAGATAGAATAAGAATTGGTTCTGTACTAGAAATTATAGTTGAGCTAGACACGTGTGTACTCGTGTATGCATCTACAACTATATTTGATTTGATTAGAGAGGAATCAAGGGGCATTGTTTGAGCTTTAGAATTCAAAACCCGATTGATTGAGAAAATAAAAAGTTCCAGTGTATATAGTTTGAATTAATATTGAGGTTCTGTTGTTGTTGATCAAAACACTGTAACTTCTAAGTGAGATTGATGCTTTCTTTTTGTAGGAAAAATAAGACCGGTTGCTTCATCCATATTTTAATATATATTTAGTATATATTTTAGTATATTTAATATAAACATTATATTGGAATATTGCAAATAACAGTGTGCGTTTTTTAGAGTAAATAACGAGCTTATTGCGAAAACAATCTAAAATATGATTTTTAGTGATTATATTATTATCCATACTTTTGAAATTGTGTTTTAATGATTTTTCAAGGGGAAGAGTGTTAGGAATATAGGGGGTTGTCTGTGTAAGTTTCTGGTAGGTAGTTGGTGTTGTGGCAAAAACATTATTGTTTGTTAGTGTTTTATAGTTGGTTAGGGGCCGGTGACAGCTGGCAGTAGGTTGTTGGTGTTTGTTGGTTGGAGTGGTTTGTTGTTGGTTAGGGGCAATAAATATGGGTGTAGAGACCCGTAGCTTATCGTACATGGACATTACATTACATTTGCGGAATACTTAGTACATAACAAAAACACACACTAAAGGATCGTAATAGTTTAGTGTCTTTGGAAACTCGGAACATAATCTTCTAATCCTGGTGAAAGATCTTCAATATCTCCCGTAAAGATCTTCCATTTTTTTTACCTAAAACCTTTCTTTATATCCTGGGGAAAAGAAAACATAAAAGGGTGAGCTCAAATGCTCAGTAAGGGTATACAAAAGAAATAAAAATCATATCATATCTTTTTGAAAATCACAACCTGCAAAAGAGATCGTAATATCTTAACATGGAACAAATCATAGAAGTGAAAATGAGATCCCAATAATCATAACATGAAACTTGAAACTTTGTGGCATGCACACATAATCATGGAAAATCATTTCTTGTTAGTCATGACTCATTGCCAAGACTATCTTAGTGGACAAAGTCCCTTTCTGAACCGAGTTCACTCCTCGTTTCAGTCCTGTATCACTGAACCGAAATAACCTTCCGTTCCAGCCATGTCTATCTCATGAGATATAAAATCTTTACCCAATGCATTGGAGGGAGATATAGGTCCCACCCATCTTATAATGAATCCTTTCTTATGTGTGCCACATAATCATAAACCATACATCATAACGTAACCCATGTAATAAAAATGGGATTCTTAAACAACATGACATCATAAAACAATTTATATAAGATAAAGGAATTCATAAAAATATTTCCATCAAAACATAATCAAACCAATGTAATAATAGGGATAAAAACAGAACCCTTTTATTATCTTAGATGGAAAATAATTTTGATAAAACACTTGAACTCCATTCTTGAGGAAAATATCCTTTCTTTTTCAAAAACATTTTTCCTTTCTTAACATGTCATAAAACTTTAAACTAAAAGAAGTTGATTAAAAACATTTTTCCTTTCATGCCGTATAAGTTAAAAAAAACATTCTTCGTACTTTTGTCGGAAAAGTCAAAAAGTACCTCGTACGGAAAAACAACAAAAGATTCCTTTCATATTCTTTACTAAAAACTCACCTAAGGGTAAAATTGGATTTAAACTATTTCAAGTGGATGGAAACAATATTACATATTGAGGGAACATGGATGTGGATGATAAAATACACCCCAGTAAATACTTACGAATAAACAATCTCGGATAAAAATGAGATTGTGATATTTCCCTTACCTTAGGTCCGATTTGCTTTGTTCGTGTCCGAAGCTCCTGTATAATGGTTTAAATAATGTTATTGACTTATTACAGAATCATATTCATTGTTATGATATCATATATGGTTTACTTATGACATTATATTACCCGTTCTTTTGTAAATTCCATGTTAAAGAAGCGTTTTGGGTAAAATCGTTTCATTTATCGTAGGTGTTTTGACTTGTTGTTCTTGACATCATTATTACTTATATCATGATTTACTTACTTCCAGAATATAAAATATGATTTATATATCATATATATTCAGTATATATATATATATAATAGGTAGATAAATAAAATGAAAAACACCGTTCATGGAGACGGTAGTCCGTACGTACGCATGAACGCTGTTTTCCTTTCCTTATTGTCTTGAAATGGAAGTAAGTAGATGACATACATATGTATATATATATACATAAATCCAGTAGCTTTATAATGTCATATATTTCATTATTATTTCTTATATATACATTATAATCATTCTTAAATGGTTAACATGGAGAATGAATCTCATCGCGTCGTGGAGACGGTATTCCGTACGTACGCACGAGCGATGATATCATTTCTATAAATATTGAATTGAATTGGAGTGGATTATACAATATATCAGAATCAATATGATGTTGTAATAACTATGTATAGTTATTCTTTACACCATTATACCCATCCATGTAAGGTGGTGGTGGAAAATAGATTACACCACGGCGTGGAGACGGTATTCCGTACGTACGCACGCGCGGTGATTTCATTTTTCCGTAGGATGGATAGAAGGTGAATTAGGGTTGTTTCATATTTATAATAACATATCAGTATGTAAGTAATACTGATGTTATTACTTTATCATGAAACAACTAAAGAAGAAGAAGTTGAAGAAGAAAGAAATTGAAAAGATCGGTAATGGATATTACCTCTTCTTTGGAACGCCTCTTTGAATCCTCCACTTAAGGAACTAAGATTGGTCTTTGGAGAAGACCAGAACCTCTAGGATTATTCTAGGAAAGTGGAGAGGAGAAAATGGCAGGGGTTGGCCGAGCTTGAGTGCTCAAAATTGGTGTGAGGAGGAGGGGGAGGAGGTGCCCTTTTATAAGGGAGGAGAGGGGCACCTTAGGAATTCTTAAAAATATTAATTTATAATAAATCTAACCCCACTTAAAAACCTCCAAAAATGACTCATATTCGAAGATTAGATGAGATAGGGTTGTAATCTCATCAACCAATCAAATTTAGACATGTTTGGATATTATTTTAAACCTTATCAATTAGATTTAACTCTAAGTTAAATAATTTAACTTTTACCGTGTCTTTTTGTTTTCTTTCACTATATGGTTAATAAACTTACTATAACATGCCAAACGAACCACAAAGTGTTTATTATTAATATATATATCCTTATCTAAGTCATTTGGCCGAACCTTAGATTTTTAGGAATAAAATAACAATTAATAATATAATATTTGATTTAAAAACTATTTTGTGTCAATTTTGACACTATTTGATATATGATTTTTGTGAAAGTCATAACAGAATTATATGTTCGAACCAAGTTGATTAAATCAACCTTAATATATCATAGTAACCTAGAAAATTAGTGGAATTCATAAAAAATCTCAAATTACATTTATTTTGGTGTTTATAACATCAATTATGTCAATATTTCATTAATAAGATAATTACTGCATCATCGTTGTGTCATAAATACATTAAATTATTTGATGTCTAAAAATTACAAATAAAATACCATCATGTAGGAAATCTTTTTATCTTTCTAATTAATATTTACAATCGAATTTATCTTATGTATAACCCCATATTAAAAATGATTTACTTATTAAACTTTGATTTTAACTATTTTAACCCTTCTTTAAATAAATTCATAATAAATGTCCTAATCTAATCCAAGTGGGCCTAAATGGTCATATTTTATTCCTAAGTTTGTTTTTGGTCGAATTACACTTGTCCAATAGAATTAGGACATGTGTTAGGGTAATAGTAATATCATATTTACCCTTAGTTACCCTATTTACTATTAACCGCGGTAAAAAAAGTAAAAAGTTACTATTCACCAAAAAATTATTTTCATCTCATTGAACCACATTTTAGTCCTTGATATTAACCGTGTCTCTCGGATTTTTGAAATTCCATTCACAGAAGCGGTAAAATTAAGTTTTATGCAAAATTCAGTTTTTAACCTACCACTTAGTAGTTTCACTATTCATCAAAAATTGATGTTTTTCAGAACAATGCCTAAAATTTCATCCCAAGCTATATTTCATATTCCGAATTCAAAAATGAAGTCTATTTTACCAAATTCATAACATAAAAGTTGCATTAATTAATTTTATTATTAAATCCCGCTGTTAAAACAAATAGCGTGTTTTTAAGAAACAATATCTATCAAAAGATTGACACTTGTTTATGTCTAGTATAAATGTGAAATTACATCCAATGACCAACATTGTATTAAATTGTAAAAATATATTCTAAATATACTTTAAAACTACTCAAATTAATAATTTATCACTATTAATTATTTCGATTAAAAAAGTTGTTTTTTAATTATAATTTAGTAATTTTCACTATTCATCAGAATATGAAAGTTATCCGAAATGTACCAAAATTTCACCTTAGGCTAAATTCGATACTCCGAATCCAAAAATGAAGTTCATTTTGAAATATAAGATTTACAGAATTTTAAAAATTGGTTATTACTATTCATAACGGCTAGTTTTAATAATATTTTAATAGCATATCATTGTTTCGTGAAACTCAGGATTACGTACCACACACGCTATCGAGGAAGGTTGCGATTGCGTGTAATGCAAGGCAAGTCAAGGATGCGTGTTATGCAAGCTCCTTTTGGTGTAGCGTATAACACAAGACATTAGTAAAATAAAAAAGAATATTTTTCATAAAATCTTGGGCTGTTACAATGGGAGTCAGCTGAGGGGAGGGGGGTACAAATTCATTCTGGAGATCTCTGCTTGGCATCAGGTTGGGCCGGAGGTCTCGGCTGAGCTCTCGGGAGAGTGGCCTTCTTCGGCAACTCTTTCTCTATTCCTTCTTCTCCCATCTACTGTATCTCCAACTCATTCTTCTTGATATTCTTCTATAATTTCTATTCATGCTACTGAAATAAAAGATTCAACTCTGCTATTGTTTAGTTCTTTCTCTTTATTCCTGCTAAGCGTCCATTGTTAGGTAAGAGTTCTAACAATTAGACGACTCCGCTGGGGAAGCAATCGTTAAGAGGAGATTGAGGACCGCAATCACAACTGGGAACCGTGAACGCTGGAAGGAGACGATCGTGAGTGCGGAAAACTGAGGACCGCAATCGCCGTGGTTAAGAAGACAGTACAGGAAAAAAAAAGTGCTGTGAGAACGATTGAAGCTTGGCGACTGTCCTTTGAGAGCAACTTCTGAAGAGGAGATCAAGAAATAGAAGAAATAGAATTTCTGCACTGTAGGGGAGCAATTGCAGGGGGGGACGCATGATGTAGGGACAATTGGAGCAGACCGATCACTTTGTGGAAGTCATTGTGCAGACACGAGCTATTGTTTGCTGGAAAGAGGTGGGAAAAAAAAATACCGTTGCACTGGTATTTCTCTCTCTGCCAAAAAAATAACTCTTTTGCGTGGTTGTCTGTGGGGAGTCACACGATCGTGGCTGAGAAGCGTTTCCTGCTGGGGATCATTGCCTTCAGCTACGTGGAGTTGTCACGCGTGTTGTTCATTGGGAGAGAGGCAGCGGAAGGACGATTGTTGCTGTGCAGTCCGGACGTTGGGATAAAAGTGGACGTGACAGGGGGATCGTGGCAGAGAACGCATGCTGGGAACTCAAGAAATAGTCATTGCTGAGGAGTGGCGCAAACGTTGGAGAACAAAGGGAGGGGAGCACGGGAGCTGTGTTTGAGAAAGCGTGATGCAGGAGACTGAAACTTTTTCTGTAGCTTTTGCTAGGAGACAAGCTGTGATTGATAGGCGACAACGAAAGCTAGAGATTTTGCTGGATCAGATGGAAGCTTCCACTGGATCACCGGATTGGCAGGAGAACACTGGACCAATGATAGAGAAACTCAAGGGGAATGAGTTGCATGTGGAATGTGTTCCGGAAACGTCGGGAGTTGCAGCGACAAAAACGACGATAAAACAGAAGAGTAAAAAGAAAAAAAAAAGAACAAGGACACAGCGATTTACGTGGTTCGGGAATAATCCCTACGTCCACGGAGAGGCAGAATATTCACTATAATCGGGAGCGCACAATTACAGAATTTTTCCAGTCAGAAACCCTAGCCCGAAATGGGCTACATATGGAGAAGACGATCCACTGTTCCGAACAGGAAGTCCGCGTCGCTAGCCTGAATTGGGGGCAGCGGCCCAGGACTTCTGAGGAGTGGCCTCTTCCAGTAGATTTTCTTTTATCTTCCTCTTCTTCTTTCATTTTCTTCTACTGTTTTACTGTTTTTCTTACGCTACTTTTACTGGAATATCAATAGAATTCTCAGTTTTCCTTCCTCCTATCCTGAATCCAATCATTTGGTGCTTTCATTGAGAGTCTTCTTGAGAGAGAGAATAAAAAAGATGATTGTTGATCGAGGAACTCAAGAATAAGCAACCCTAACGGACGCAGCAGATTCTGCAGAGGAATCGCAGCAGAGGGGAGAAAAACAGGCGCATGGAGACGATCAGAGCTGGACAGAGCTGTTGATGCCGGGCGTTGTCATGTTACACTGGCAGGCTGACGTTGTGTGCTTGTTCTTGCTGGATGTGCGTGGAGTAGAAAACGTTGGGAAGAAGTTGGAACACCTTAACGTCAGCAGTGAGGAGTTTGCAGGATATTTCCTGTCTCCTCTACCTACTTCTGTGCAATTTGCTGTGTGACATGTACGCTGCTGGAAGATGCACAAGCTGTGTGGACGCGCATGACCACATGAATGGTGAGTAGAATCACGAATCTGGAAACGACAGTTTTAGAGTTAAGACATGACTCCAGCGAGAAGTGAAACTGGAACATCAGTCGCGGCCGTTCTGCAGCAAATGCTGGATATGTCGGCGACACTGTGCAGGCTTGATCAGTTCATGCACAATCAATCGGAGAGTTCCGGTCGGAGAGTGGACAAAGGCAAATCTGCCATAGAGGAGAAAGGTGGAAGTTGTATGCGAACAGAAGAGGAAGGCAGTGATTGGCGGAATACAGCATCGGAGGAAGGCAGTTGGATGTGCGGCGCAGTGCAGGAAGAGTTGCTATTGGTGTAGCTTAGTATGGACGGGATGGCACAGTACTGGGTTTTTACTTTGAAGTCTATAAAACCACAGCTCACATGGATGTAGTTTAAGGGGGAGCTTCTCAGCTGGTATGACAATGTATCAGAGGAAGATCCAGTGATTTTTTTGAAGAGTTTGCAACAGTCTGGGGCTGTAGATGAATATATTGACGAGTTGGAGCGCATGAAACTGCAAATACCAGACTTTTCAGAGAAATGGTATATTAGCATGTTTATTGGCGGATTGTATCCGGAAATTGGGAGCACTGTTCTGATTCATGCGCCGCAGGACAAAGCGTGTCTGCTGACCCTGTCCAGGATAATTGAGTGAGAACTCCAGGGGAAGGGAATTCTCCGACCGTTGGAAGCGCTTAGCAGACCTAATGTGACTCATGGACAGAGAGAGAGTTGTTCGAGGCTGGTCAATCTTATTTCCCCCGCGGATGGGAACGAAAGGGAGAGCAGCAGTGAAAACAAACCACACTGGAAAGGTGCTTGGAATCTATCCAGAGAAGATTTTGAGGATAGAAAGGCGAAAGGCTTGTGCTCCACTTGCGGACAGAAATTTAGTCTTGGACATAAATGTCCAGAAAAGGGGTTCAAATTGATGATTTGGGAATGTGTTGATCCGAACAGTGATGATGAAGTGGAACCAGAAGTGGTTAGAGTAAAGGAAGGGATAACATCAGATTCGTCAAGTTTTCCACCATGGCGACAAGTTGGATTTTCAAGCGGACAGAAATGATAGGGATGTGGGCTGCAGTGAGGCTGGCGGGCTGCTATGTTGGGGCAGGCTGGGGGTTCTTTTAACTTCCAGGGGGCATAGTTGTAAATACCTCAGTCGGTTGGGTAGTTTGTTGGTCAGTGTACAGGTTGCGAGCTGTATGGCAACTAATTAGTACCAGCTGTGAATTACCAGCTGTTGTGATTTTCTAGATGATTGCAGGTGTAGAGTATCTAGGTAATATTTTCCCCTTTTAAGCTGGCAGGGGGATACAGAATTAATTCAGAGCATTCAGTTAGGCTGAATTGTGGGCAGCAGCCCAGGGCTTACGAGGAGCGGCGCCTTCCGGGAGATTTTCTTTTATCTTCTTCTTCTTCTTTCATTTTCTTCTACTGTTTTACTGTAATTCTTACGCTACTCTTACTGGAATATCAATAGAATTTTCAGTTTTCCCCCATCTATTTGGAATCTTATCTCACACCGACATACTCGATGCATAACTACTCTAATAAAAAGAAATGACTTGTGTTCAAACCATATTAAGAAAAAGAATTCATGTGGCTGGCCTCCAGGTGTGTAAATTTGGCCCTGGTCAGGCTGGGAGGCCCAGATGCCCGGCCTGTTTTTTTTTCTTTTCTATTTAATAATGTAGATTAAAATAATTAAAAAAAACCAGGTTGGGACCTGGTTTGGACATTGTGGGTCTGGCCTAACTGGGCCATGGAGTCCAGTTAAGCAGCCCGCGCCGTGTCTGATTACTGATTGGGCTGGACGTGGGGTCACTGGGCCTTTTTACGCTCTTACCGACCTCAAATAATTGGAAGGAGAGTGAAAATATGGGTTTTAATGGAGCTAATTGGCGACGTTTGATTTATGTATCTGACCCCATTTAAATGGGTTCAAGGCTTGTTTGTTAATATTTTTCTAACAGTTTTGTTGATCCTTGCAATGTTTTTCAGCTGTTAAATTTTAACTTTATTTATTAATTTATTTTTACATTTCATTGATTTCTTCGTTATGCAGCTAGGGTAATTGAGGAAGAGATGTTTGGAATTGACAACTTAAGCTGGATTTCTGCAACTTCTTCTTTAGAGGCTTCAAAGATTGCTCAACTGTTGATTCTGCAAACAGGAATGACAGCGTTGGGGAGAGCATACTACAGAAATCAAAATGATCTTGTGCCAAATGTCAGTATATAATATTTGTATGGATTGTTATTTTGCTTATTTTTTATCTTAGTTTGTTAGTTGAAAAACTTCTGAACAGAGATTAAATGTTTACCCCAGCTTGCTGCCAAAGTTGAAGCTTTACGGGATGAATATATGGGTTTTGCCGTGGAGAAATGTTCTTCCGTGCTGAGGGAATGCCATGCAGCCGTGGAGACAATTACAGGTCATATTGCTGTCTTAATTTAATTCAATTTGTGAATGTTTTTAGGCTCCATTTTTGCCTCAACTAGGTTGAATTTCACATAAAAAGGGCACATTGATCAGTAGCATGCCTTCTTATTTAGATATTCTACTCGAGAAGGGAGCAGTTAAAGCAGAGGATATTTGGGATGTATACAGAGGAGCTCCTCGAATAACTCAGGTAGCTTTTGAATATAGATTTGAAACTTGAAAATCCTTTTATCCTTGTCGTGTCGCCTTTTGAATTTTTATTTTGCACTTATTATTTGCCAAGGGTGTGCAATTGGTTCGGGCTGTGGTTAGGCTGGCCCGGATTTTCGACCTCCTTTTTTTGTAGCAGATTATGAACTCGTTTGTTTTAACTTAAAAAATAAATTATTTTGGAATGATTTTAAAGAATGATTTTAAAAAGTAATTTTAGTAAAGATACAAGTTATTTTGTGTTTGGATTATAATAAAAAAAATCATTTTTTTACTTTCAATTATGGTAGCAGTTGAAAAATCAGTTGGAATAACTTCTAAAAAAACTGAAAATTAATATTTTTTAGATTTTGCTTTTTTAAAATAAAAATTAATCAATTGTTCCTCTTAAGTCTAATATATGCCTATCTAGTTTTGAATCCTTGAGAAATTAGCCTAGTTGTGCAACATTTTGAGGATTGTTATTCACTTGGAAGCCTATCAGATATATATGGTAATTGTTGGAGTTTGTATCCCATATCGAACTTATGGTCCAATGTGGTCTTTATTATTCATTATAGAAGAACCTCAAGGTCATCTTGGGAATTCGGGTCTACCTCTTTTATTATTCTACATGGTATCAAAGGGGGTATAACCAAAAACCCTCCCCATTTTTTTATTATTATTCCCGTCTAGTTTATTTTATTTTTTTTCTCCGCTTGGGGGGCGGCGGCCCTAGTTCCGTCAAAGTCGTCCGCCCCCTGAGGTGGTCCTTCATCCGCCTGAGCGGCTCCATCCCGCCTGAGCAGCTCCCTCCCGGCGCCTCCATCCCGACGGCTCCCTCCCGGCGGCTTCATCCCGACGGATCCAGCTCCCTGGCGTCCTTCGCTGCGCTTTGTCGCCGACGGCCACCTGAGCGGGGTCCTCTGTTCGTCGCGACAACCCCGACGCTCACCCTCCCGACAAGCCGCTCCTCCCACTGCGCTCCGTCCTCACCAGTGGCGGTGTCTCCCGGTGCGACCCCTCCTGTCGGTCACGGTGAACCCATTCCGCCCTGATCTGTAGCGTGACGGCCTCCTCGTCGTCATTACACCCTCCTCCTAGCCGGGCGACCACACTCCTTCCGCATCTCCCTCCTGCGCGACGGATCGTACCTGCGCGCGGCCACTCCCAGCGGGTCGAGCCCCAGGCTCCTATGCTGATCCGCTTCCCCGCAATCTCCGACGGCTCGTCTTCTTCGCCATTGGTTAACAGCCCCTCCTTAGGCTGCCCCCCTGCGCGCCCTGGCCATCCCCTCCTGTGTGGCCTCTTGCGACGGCTCGCTTTCGCGCCTCCATCACGTCGTCGATTTACAGCGCGGCTCCTGCGCGGCTTTCTTGGCGCTCTATCGTCCAGCCCCGCTAGTTCGGATTTCCCGACGCTCTATCGTCCAGCCCCGCTAGTTCGGGTTTCCCGGCGTTCCGACCTCCGGCCCCGTCTGTGCGGTTCCGATGCTGCGCCTCGACGACATACCGCACCACTAATGTTATTCGGCCTTTCAGCGCCATCTTCAATCATCCATCGTTAGAATCTCAAGGGAGAGTTGTGATCGTGAGGGAGAGCAACAACCTTGAAGCTTTATCTTTTATTATGTTTTGTTTTGTTTTGTTATCAAGTTGGGTATGTCTTGCTTGAGAGGGAGTGTTTGCAGCGTCTGTTGATTGATTTGTTTTTTCTTTATGTGTCTAAGTTAGATACACCTAGCTTGAGGGGGAATGTTGGAGTCTGTATCCCACATCGGACTTATGGTCCGATGTGGTCTTTATTATTCATTATAAAAGAACCTTAAAGCCTCCTTTAGAGAGCACCTTGGGGATTCAGGTCTACCTCTTTTATTATTCTATAGTAATATTTGGTTTTAGAAGTCATTTTCTATTTTCATTCTTCTAAACTGTATTTAGAAAACGTGAAGTGTTTTCATTTTCTAGGAAGAGCATGAAAACAACTTTTTTTAGTTTTCCAGAAGCCTCCAACTTCCATTTTCATTTTCTAAAACAATATTTTTCATTTAAATGATTCAATACATTTTCTAGTACATATTTTAAAAATGAAAACAACAAATGTTTTTCATAACCAGCCGCAAACTAAAGCTGTGCTTGGTTTTGGAAAATGTTTCCTGTTTATTTTTAAAAAATGTATGTGATTTACCTTTTCCTGCATTTTTCATTTTCTATGAAACATGAAAATGAGTTTTTTTTCCTCCTAAAATTCTTCACCATCGTTTTCATTTTTTAATTTTTTTTTATATAAATATCTAATGCATTTTTAGAAAATGAAAGCAGAAAATGTTTTCCTCCACCGCAGCTGAGGTTTTGTAAGGAGGATTGTATTGATGATTTGATAGAAGACGTTTTCATCCTTATATTTTCCTTTGTGTTTTTTTATTGGGTTCCATTTCAGCCTGCTGTAAATCCAGTTGATGAATATGGTGCCCTAATCTATGCTGGACGATGGGGAGTCCATGGGATATCACTTCCTGGTAGGGTTACATTTGCCCCTGGAAATGTAGGGTTTTCAACATTTGGTGCCCCTCGCCCCATGGAGGTCTGTAATTAAAAATTCATATTTTTCCGTACCTTGCTCTGGTTTGTTCTTCATGACGATTATACTTTTTGATTGGATGCAGACCCAGGTCATAAGTGATGAAACATGGAAACTCGTGGATCAAACTTGGGATAAAAGGGTTGAAGAGATTAGAGCCGAGGCACTCATAGAGATGAAAGAAGAAGATGAGAAGAAACCATTAGTATTGATGGCCAGTCATTTCTTTTAAGAAGCGAAGAATTTAAGGTGCGTTTGTTTGTGGTCCCTTTTATCTCCTCTTTCTTATTTTAATAATTGAATTCGCATATAAAAATGATTGTTTTTTTCCTTCACAGATATAGAAAATATTGGGAAAATGTAGATGATCGTGTAATACTCGTCTAGTTTGGATTAACCATCAACTCTGGTTAAATATAATGGTGGCGGACGTGGCATCTGTTGGTTAGCTAAATATAGGGAAAATATAGGGAAACTGTTTTAATTTTAAAAGCACCAGTCTCGAAATTAATTTCACTTATGAACTTGAATTTGTAGATGATCGTGTAATACTCATCTAGTTTGGATTAACCATCAACTCTGGTTGAATATAATGGCGGCAGAGGTTTTCCTTCTGCTCAGGTAAGCTAAATTCAATTTACCGTTTTTTGTGTACTGTTTGTATGTCATTATCATTTGTTTTGAAAATATTTTATTTTTTCTTAGAAAAAAATATTTGAGTTCTCAATTAGTTGGATGTTGAGTGACTGTTGGGAACATATATATATATATATATATATATATATTTTATAGTCATTTTCTTTTTATTTTCTTTTACATAATAAAAATATTTTAAAAAATGAAAAAAAATGATTTGATGAATAAATGCAGCTTTAGATGGTTTATTCGTTCAATTGATTTATGTTTCTTTGCAATAATTTAAAGTTCAGGAATGAAAATAATTGTCATCTTATAGAATTTTTTTTACAATTTCATTTGCATGTCAATTTTATTCTTAATTGTTTTCATTTTTATTTGATTTTGGATTAAAAAGCTGGAAAATAAAATCAAAATAAACAAACTCTTAAACGTCGTGAACTTTAAATTTAAATTTAAATTTTTCTGTTTTTTTGTTTTCACATTTTAAGCTTTTATATTTGGTTTTCATTGTTTAGAAACAAAAAATGATTTTATTTTTTAATATTTGTTCATGCTTCAGATGACATTGATAATTATAGAATTTTTTTATTTTTTATTTTTCATTCAAATAAATATTTTCAAATTATTTTAATGTTACGAAAATGATTAATATGTATATAGAAGTTTAATTTTAGTTCCCTTTGATAACAATTATAACATTTTTAGATGTTAAAATTAATATTAAGGTTAAATATGAAATTTATGGTGAACCACATGAAGCTTATTATAAAATTCTCAATATAAGCAAACATACAAAATAAGATAGATTTTAGAGTATAAAGAATTAAGGATATAGGCTTTTTAGTGTTTTAGGATTTTAATGCTTTAATCATAGCAGTGGCATGACATTTTTCAGAAGGGCAAAAACAAATGTATACTTGTAATTGTGTGCATCATCTGTTAGTCTGCCCGAACTTTTTGTTTGGACTCACGGGATGAACTTTCTACAATCACTCCCTCATTCTTCCAAAGTGTTCATAGTTTGAAGATAAGGAGTTAAAGGTTCTTTATAAACTGTTAGTTTTATAATTTTTGTAATAATTTTTTATTTTGCCCCATTCTTCAATTATTTTATTGTATAAGCATTATTATATTAATGAAATGTGATACATTTAATTAATGATGATAAATTAAAGTTTAATATGTTGTTTTGAACATAATCACATGATCATAATTCATGATGATTGGCCATGCAAGTATATCAAATGTACCATGCCACGCTCATACTAATTTGGTGGCAAATGTGGTTAAATGTTGGAAAATGTCTCAACTAATGTTTCCCAACCCAATTAATAGCCTCACAAGTCGGATGTGAGGTAAAGGGTAGGGGGTCTTAGGATCATATAAAATGAAGAGGAAACATGGTTTGTTATGCACATAAATGGAAAGGACTTGTGGGGTGAACTTATGACCACTTCCCTTTCTTTCAGAACCATCACCTCCTTTTTTTTGAAGCATTCATGTTTTAAAGATCAATAGTTATTGTAAGTTTTACAGTTTTCTTAATGATATTTTATTTTTCTTTGTTCTTCCGTTATTTTATTTTTTGATTGGTGCTTGGTGGGATTCGTCTCTTGTTTGCCGCTACATTTAAGATGTCTGGAGCATCCCTAGATTCATATAATGGTATAAAAGCTTGTGGTTTTTGAAGAAAAAGAAGCCAAAGGGTTGGAACATATTACTCTAGCTAATTTTGGTCGGTTTGATGACCTTTTTCTACCATATATGTCAACCTTGGTCCCACTTTTAGCCACTATCCATTAGCTGCTTTGACCTCTAGTGATTCTTAGATGATCGACTAAACCCAACGATCATCTGACAATCGGATGACAACTCCCCGATGATCGTTTGGTGGCAATCTGATGGCCATGCTATAAGATGAAACAAATGAAATGGATATAATCTTGTTAGGATTGCCCCACGCAGTCGGGTGTGGTGGTTGGGGGGTTTGGGGTTTGGGATGGAGGTCGCAGGGTTGAGTCCTCGGGCCTGTTTTCTTCTTGCGTGCGTTGTAATAAAAATCCCGTTTTTATAATTTTGTTAGGATTTGACCAGATTGTTGTTTTCTTTTGAAAAAAATACCCATTCACCAAACTAAATATTGGAATGGTGTAACTTGACATTGTAGTAGTTTGAATTTGGGTGTCTGCGATACTGTAGCATTGTAGACTTTCTGTGTGGTTGTTAGCACAACCCCATCATCTTCCTTTATGAGCTCATTTTAGGTAGGGTTTCTTCGTGTTTTGAAACTTTGTTTGTATCTTGTAATTTTTGCTCTTGATCATAGTGAATATTCTGCCTCCCTGTGGACGTAGATGTCATTTTCCAAACCACGTAAATCTCTGTCTCATGTTCATCTTTTTGTTCTTTTGTTTTGTTTTTTCTTTATCTGCAAACTTTTATGTCACTTCGACTCCCGACGTTTTTGTAACACTAAATTTAGAGATTTGTTAGGGTAATGAGATTTTCATATTATCTATCTTTTGTATAGAATACTTCTAGAACATCAAAATGTCATAATTTTTAGACAGTTTGGGGTAATGACCATAAGATATCAAAATCACAAATTGATTCATTGACGAAAGAATTAAATGATCTGCGTCCAACTTCATAATCCAAACTCATTAAGGCAACACATGAAGAAATCTACGTGTTGTATAAATTTGTATCTTTTATGGTTTGATCTCATGAATTATAATTGCAAGATTATGAGTGTGTTCATGTGGAATCATCTAATCAATACGATCCACGCAAATACCATGTTGGGGGGGGGATAAAAATATGATAAAAAACAATATACAAACTTGGAATCAAATAGACCATTCAATAATTACAAGCTTGGAGTTTGGGATTACATTAAACTTCCTCCTTGAGTGAAAGCTAGAAGTTTAAGACTCCATAGAAGGTGAGTAAGAAAAGCATGAACAAATGGAACATCCCAAGATCTGCTCTTCGGCCAAACATCCTTTGATAATGAGAGGCATGATATTTTATTAACAATTCATACAAATTGTCCCTAAAAGAAGTTAATGGTTTGGTGGGGGTAGGTGCATCGCTCGTTATAAAGTTTTAACCTTGACTTAAATAACCAGAGAATGAAAGTACCAATCACAACATGAATGAATACACCTAAACATAATCCTTTGATTGTGAGAGTGAAATATTAGCACATAACTCGATAAAATAAAAATATGATAAAAGAACAATATACAAACTTGGAATCAAATAGATCATTCAATGATTACAAGCTCGAAGCTTGAGATTACATTAAACTTCCTCCTTGGGTGAAAGCCAGAAGTTTAAAACTCCATAGATAGCGAGGAAGAAAAACATGAACAAATGGAACATTCTAAGATCCGCCCAATCTCTCTTTGGTCAAACATCCTTTGATAATGAGGGATGCATGGTATTTTATTAACAATTCATACAAATTGTACCTAAAAGAAGTCCATGGTTTGGTGGGGGTAGGTGTATTGCCCTTTATCAAATTTTAACCTTGACTTAAAATACATGGATAGTTGCATTATTGATTATGGGAGGAACTGTTCGGGATATACTCAACATCGGGAGGGGGTGAATTAATGTTGAGAATTTTTTAATCAATTATAACTTTTTATCCCTTTACCTCTTAGACCTATTATGATCTTGATTCTCTTATTCTCTTTTATTTATCGCATGCAAGTATATGAAAGCAGGTAAAAGAGGACACATGATATTTTTATAAGGTTCACTATTCAATAAGAGTAGTTAGTCTTTGCAGCGTATGGTGATGATCGGTACATAGATTCTCTATTATAATGAGATACTTATTAGAATGGTTTGATTAGAAAATAATTCCCAGCCAGTGTGGGTCCCTGCACTTTAGAAGGGGGGATAAAAAAACAATCATTCTTTCCTGGTCTGGTGATGACCTCGTCCAACTTGCAGCACCTTACTGGTTCTTTATACTGTTTGCATAGACAATCTTTAACTTCTTCAGTTAGATACTTTGTAACACCTAGAAAGTCTTCCACTTGATGAGACTTCGGTATGTCACATTGCTTCTTTATTTTTCACTTCCTTCTTCTAATGTTACTTGCACAACAGCGGTCAAGCAACTCACATTCTTCCTTCCATTTGATTCTGTCTGTTTGATGTTGGTTCATATGGTGACAGTTCATCTGATCTTTCTTCTTCTTCTTGATCATTCGATACTTGTTCGTCTGATGCTTCTGCTCTGTTCGATACCTTTTGCTCAGTTTGGTACCTGTACGCCTAATCACTTCTGCCGCTTCTTTTTGCGACACTTGTTCGTCCGGTACTGTATGTCCGATGTGTGTTTGTCCAGTGACGGTTCGTCTGAAGCCTTCTTCTTCCTGTTTGTCTGATCGCTAATTGATGGGAAAACATTATCCGATATTTTGCTGATCCCTTCGTCCGATGCACTGTTGCTATGTCTGGTGCTTCAGCTCTGTCCAGTACCCCCTGCTCAATTCGATACCTCTTAGAATGATACTTCTTCCCAGATGAGAACAACTCTCAAGCCTCATGGTCGACACTTCCTTACAACGCTTCAATTCTTCACCATAACGCACAATTGTAATACACTTCTTCGTCCGATCGACTCTTCAATTCTGCAGGGCTTCGCTCAGTTATCAATAAATTCACACAAACTCTAGACGCACCATCCCCCTTTATATATAGGCAAGGTTCCTCCGAGTTTATAGGGCGAGGTGTGAACTTCAAATTCAATCTTCTTGCTTAAACTTTGAGAATCCCGCTCAAAGCTTTCAACATTTCACCGCAGTCAATCGATCTTCATAGGAAACTTCCTTAGATCTCTGATTCTCGCTCAAATTTACCTAAGAGAAGAAGGTAAGACGGTCCTTGTAGTTTAGCTTGGGTTATCAAATCCATAGAGACCTAAGAAGAAACCTATAGACACGTACATTCTATGGACTGTTTTCGGCTATGAAGTGGCCAACTTGGATTGATTTTGGATGAGTTTTAAAGATATCTAATATAATTAAGTGAATTCAATTTAAAAGAATGAGTTGATCCTAGGTTATCACTCGGGGTGGATTTGACGTATTTTCTTTTTAATGATTTCAATTTCTTAAATTTGAGATGAGTTCATTTAAGGAGATAAAACAACATCATCACTTACTGGTTTAATGCCTACACCCTCTAATACTAATCACCTATACGCTTGAAGGATCAAAGTTTTGAGCACTTCAAGGTAAATGATCGTATTAGTACTTGAAGTGTGTGACCTTAAATTCAACAAGGACGATGAAGTTTAAAAATCATCAAATAAAAATCCCAATTAAAGAAGTGATTATACATTAATTAGGTGATAAATAACATCCAATCCATCCCCTTGCTACTCCCTTGGATCAACCCATAAGTGGGTTAACCCTCCATTGATCTCATGGTTTCAATGGAAGCGGAAAATAGACTCATGAGGGAGGAAATTGAGAAGTAAAGAAAACAACAAAAATAAAATGATCACTCCACCGTTGTGTGAATAATTTCACAAGGGTTGGTGTGAATAAATTCACACCTTGATCCAACGGTATCAAAGTGATATGAAGAACAACAGAATAAGAGTAGAAGAAGAACTTTTATTAAGAAACTAAAGTGAATTGAACAACTTACATGTGAAAGACAAATTTGAGGCAACAAAAATGCAGCATAACATTACAATTGAACAAAGCATCCAAAATTTTCAACTCCATCACCACCACTGCCTTAAATAGGCATTTTGGGAGCCTTGGGTCGAGCCTCCAACAGTACAAAGCATCTCAATTAATTTTGGTAGGCCATAGGGGGTGGAAAGCTTGTGGAATTTGAACTTTTCCACATTTGACCCGAGGTGGCAGCCAGCTTTCCTTCACCGAAAAGACGCGTCTGTAAGACCTTCTAGACGGTCGAATCAGGGTGGGCCATAGAAGAAGAAATTGGAGCTCTTGATGTCTTCTAACCGCCTGTAAAATTTGGGCCCATTTGGAGTTGTGGATTTCGAGATATGATCAAATTATTGATCTGTTTTTCTGGGCCGCAGAATCTGGCCCAGAATTGTATCTCTAACTTGGGCCGCCTCAATGACCACCATAGAGGCCGAATTAGCATTGGATCATGAAGAGTGATTTGTTCCTATACATGTCCTCTAGCATCCCACTAAATTTGGGATTAATTGGGCCTGTATGTTGGACCCCACATTCTCATCAGTGGGCTGATGTCCAATCTGCCTTCTCCAGAATTACTTCCTTTCATTTCCAAATATCTCCATCATCCTCCATGAATTCTCCACTGATCCCTAAATCAAACATGTTCATATTTAAGTGTAGATCAATTTCCAAAAATATCAAATTAAAATATGTATGATTAAATTCCTTAAAATCAGATGAATCATTGGGTACTTTAAATGATGTTAAAAAATGTACCACATAATAGTGCATTTTGAAGGTATTACAATCATAATGTGAAATGATGTTCAAAGTGTAAAATGCACTAAAATGGTGTTTATGAATAACAAAGAACATGAATATTATGTATATTAACAATGAATATTAGCCTCATTTAGTGGCTAATCACACCCCCCAACTTGAGTTTTGCTAGTCCCGAGCAAAATATATCTCAACAATATGAAATTTGAATTCCCTTTTCTAAAAACATTTTAATACACAATGATCACCAAAAAAACTTATATCAAACAATCATGAAACCCATCAAAATATTTTAATACAAGATAGTTTCATAAGCAGATCCCAATCCCAAGCCCATTCCTTTGTTCAAATTCATTGTCATATTTCATCCAATATCAATTAAGTATGAGGATGTGTTGTGCATCACAATAGACATGATGGTTCATCTTTATTCAAGGGGGAAATTACGGAAGCGCTAGGTGGAATCACATTTCAATATTAAGATGAGTATTCATTTTTTTTGTAATTTTTTTTTGTTTTTTTTTGTTTTTGCAATTTTGCCATGGTAATTGAAGTTGCACTCAAAAGAGTCAACCCCTGTAGCGAGACTTTGCCGATGACTCCCAGGCTCAAAGACCTTAGGGCACCAAGTGAAGCCAACATACCCGAGCATCATCTCGAGTTAACTCAGTCAAAAACAAATTCAAATTATCAAAAATAGAGATAAAATTATTAACTATGGGTCAGACAACTATGTAGTCACGATTCCTAAGTGCCAAAAGCCACGCATTAGGTCATTTCATTGCTCTACGCGCAAATTTTTTATTTTTAATTTTTTTAATTTTTTTTGAATACTCATATTAAACTAAAATGGTCACCAAACCTATGCTATTTATTTAGGGGACCCCATGAACTTAAACTAATACCCCACTATCCAAAGGACGTGCATTGCAATTTTTTTTTATTTGGATGAAAATATAAACGATGAAATATCACATTGGACAACCACACTTTCCAAAATCCATGCTCATGAAATTATACAAGGATTAAAATCAGAATCAGGGTATGCTAAATTATTTGATATTCAGTTTCAAAGTGTGCAATGTGTATTACCATGTTTAAAGTTAAAGGAATTTTTCCTTCCATTTAATTTTTCTTCTTCAAATCATTCATTTTTTTTGACACAAAATCATTTTTTTATTTTATCTCTCCCCCCAACTTAAAACAACACTGTCCCCAGTGTTTGAAGAAATAAAAATTTAGGAGTAGAGACAGATAATGGAAGTTCAAAAAGGAAATTGAAACTGAGGATCATGGAATGAAATCACCTGGTGGTTGAAGTTTGAAGTTCTTGCTGCTCCAATTTATTCCTTTGATATCCATGTCGCTTGCAAAGTTACCTAGTGGAAAAAGGAAAAACAAAACAAACAAAAAAAAAAACAAAAAAAAACAATATATATATATAATAAAGGAAGTAAAATATAAGTATATATATAAAAATTATAGAATAAGGAAGCACAAGAAGCCGCAGGTCAGTGGTAAGCGCGCGCCCTTGTCTCCCTTCGGTCCCGGGTTCGAGTCCCCGCGGCTTCGCCGGTTGTGACGGGGTTTGCCCCACGGCCTATGGCGTTGACTTTTTTTTATTATTATATTTTTATTTTTTGTTTTTTAATTTTTTAACCTAAAAGCACATAAAAAAAACAAACTGATGATACATTGTCTTCTTTTTAAATTTCTGGGTAAGGTATTACTCAAGGATCACACCACGTGACACGGATGAATATGATGTTCCCCTTTCGTACCCATCCATACTCATTATAGAAGAACAGATCAACAGTTTATTTTTTTTTGAAATATCAAAATGTCTCATTAACCCTATTTAAAATATAAAGTTGATTAAAACAACGAAATTATTGGAAACTTGAAAACCATGGGTTGCCTCCCATCAGCGCTTTGTTTAACATCGTTAGCCCGACAGGGACCCTAAATCTTTTAATTTGTTCCTGGTTCATAGGTTGGCTCAGTTAACTCAACTTCTATTTCCTGTTTATTGAATGATTCAATGAATGGTTTTAACCTTTGACCATTGACCTTGAAAATGTGACCACTTGTGGGATCTTGAATTTCTACTGCCCCATGGGGGTACACATAATGCACTATGAATGGTCCTGACCATCTAGACCTTAACTTTCCCGGGTGTAAATGAAGTTTTGAACTATACAAGAGCACAAGTTTTCCCGGTTTAAAATGTTTGACCTTGATATTCCTAGATTGGTAGGCTTGAACTCTAGCTTTATTGATCCTTGAATTTTCATAAGCCTCCATCCTTAATTCCTCCAGTTCATTGAGATCAAATTTCCTTTTTGTTCCGGCCAATGAGAGGTCATAATCCATTTTCTTAATTGCCCAAAAGACCTTATGTTCAATCTCCACTGGAAAATGACATGCTTTACCATAAACCAACCTATATGGGGACATTCCTAAAATGGTTTTATATGCAGTTCTATAGGCCCAAAGAGCATCTAAGAGTTTCTCAGACCAATCTTTCCTAGAGGGGTTGATAGTTTTTTCAAGAATTTGCTTAATCTCCCTATTCGCTAACTCAGCTTGACCATTGGTTTGAGGATGGTATGCAGTGGACACTTTATGAGAAATACCATACTTAGACATGAGTGAAGCGAATGGGCAGTTGCAGAAATGGGTTCCTCGATCACTGATTATAGCCTTAGGAATTCCAAATCTTGAAAATATGTTCTCTTTTAGAAATCGAATCACAACTTGATGATCATTGGACTTAGTGGGAATGACCTCAACCCATTTTGAGACATAATCAACAGCTAAGAGTATGTAGAGGTATTCCCGAGAGTTTGGGAAGGGACCCATGAAATCAATTCCCCAACAGTCAAAGATTTCAACCACTAAGATGGGAGTGAGTGACATTTGATTCCTTTTTGTGATGGACCCTACTTGTTGACACCTAGGACAACTTTGACAAAATGTGTAGGAGTCCCTTGAGAGGGTGGGCCAGAAAAGACCACATTGAAGAATCTTAACAAATGTTTTCTTAGAGGAAAAGTGACCTCCACATGCCTCACTATGACAGAATTTAAGGATGGACTCTTGTTCAGATTCTGGAACACACCTCCTAATGACTTGGTCTAGGCAGAACTTATAGAGGTATGGATCATCAAACACATAGTGTCTAACATCAGAAAGGAATTTCCTTCGAGCTTGAGTCCCTAAGAATTTTGGAATGACTCCTGTCACTAAGAAATTTGCTATGTCAGCATACCAAGGGCAGTCACTCACAGAGTATAGGTGTTCATCAGGAAACGAATCAGACACAGAAAGGTGATTTGAGTTGTCTTTGAATTCCTTCCTAGAGAGGTGATCGGCTACAACATTTTCAACTCCCTTTTTATCCTTGATTGTGAGGTCAAATTCTTGTAAGAGAAGGACCCACCTAATCAGTCTAGCCTTAACATCTTGTTTTTGGAAGAGGTATTTTAGTACAGAATGGTCAGTGAACACAGTGATGGGTGATCCTAAGAGGTAGGACCTAAACTTCTCTAAGGAAAACACAATAGCAAGTAACTCCTTTTCAGTGGTGGTGTAGTTGATTTGGGCATCGTTTAAGGATTTGCTTGCATAAGCAATGACATAAGGAGTTTTATCACAACGTTGTCCTAACACAGCTCTAACAGCAAAGTCACTGGCATCACACATAAGTTCGAAAGGAAGGTTCCAATTTGGAGATTTCATAATGGGAGGAGAGGTGAGAGAGGATTTGAGGGTTGAGAATGAACCCTCACAGCTTTCTGTCCAAACGAATGGAGCATCCTTTACTAAGAGAGCACAAAGGGGACGGGATATTGAACTAAAGTCCTTGATGAATCTTCTATAGAAACCAGCATGTCCTAAGAAAGACCTCACTTCCTTGACAGTTTTGGGTGATGGAAGGTGACGAATGATGTCAACCTTTGCTTTATCAACTTCAATCCCCCTACTCGAGACCAGATGACCTAGAACAAGTCCCTCTTTAACCATGAAATGGCATTTTTCCCAGTTTAGGACCAGATTTTTTTCTTCACATCTTGACAAGACTCTCTCCACATTCTGCATACATCCCTCAAAAGTATCTCCAAACACAGAGAAGTCATCCATGAAGACCTCTAGAAAATCCCCTACCATGTCTGAGAAGATTCCCATCATACACCGTTGGAAGGTTCCAGGGGCATTGCATAACCCGAAGGGCATGCGTTTGAAAGCAAAGGTTCCGAAAGGACATGTGAATGTAGTCTTCTCTTGATCCTCTAGGGAGACCTCAATTTGATTGTACCCTGAGTACCCATCTAAGAAACAGTAGAAGGTATGACCTGCCACTCTCTCAAGGACTTGGTCAATGAATGGTAAGGGGAAATGATCCTTCTTGGTGAATGAGTTTAGCTTCCTATAGTCAATGCAGACCCTCCATCCACTAGTCACCCTTGTTGGAAGAATCTCTCCATCCTCATTGGTTATCACTGTGATTCCAGCCTTTTTTGGAACCACTTGGATTGGGCTCACCCATTCACTCTCAGCTATGGGATATATGATACCAGCTTTCAACAATTTTAGAAGTTCTTTCCTTACTACCTCCATGAGATTAGGATTGAGTCGCCGTTGAGGTTGATGACATGGCTTTGAATCGGATTCCAGAACAATCCTATGAGTCCCGATAAGTGGGCTAATCCCAGGAATATCAGATAGGGTCCAACCAATGACTTTCTTATGCTTCCTAAGGACATCTAGAAGCATCCTATCATGATTGGCTTCAAGAGAAGAAGAAATGACAATAGGATGTGTTTGATTGTCCCCTAGGAAAGCATACTTTAGTGCAGCAGGAAGTTCCTTCAATTCAAGATCAGGTTGGTTCAGAATTTCAGCAGAAGATTGGGACATTGGATCAAGATCAATTTCTTTTTTTAGAGTTTCAGATAGGATTGATTCCTCACATGTAGAAGTTTCAGCTACTAGATTGGATTGATCAGATTTAGGGAAGGAATTTAGAGGGGTCTCTATGAAAGTGGTTCCTTGAAAGGTTTCACTGATTGTTGGACCTAAGACTTCATCATAAGAGCAATTTGAAAATGATTCAATCCAAGGAGATGAACTTCCTTCATATGAACAAAGGAAATCAATCTCATCCTGACTTAAACATCCATCAAATATTCCTTGATGTTCCATGGATTCATTATCAATGCTTCCTATCATGTTTACTTCATGAATGTCCTCGTCATCCCCTATTTGTGAGCTTGCATTATAGATGTTCAAGTCTAGACTCATGTTCCCAAAGGTGATGGTCATGTTCCCATTTCGGACTCGGATAACAGAGTTGATTGTTGCAAGGAAAGGACGACCAAGGATGATTGAGGTTTGTTCCTTATTTCCTAAGTTTGGATGGTTGTCAAGGACAATGAAATCAGCAGGGTAGATGAAGTTTTCAACCTTTACCAGAACGTCCTTTAAAATCCCCTTTGGAACCCTAATACTACGATCAACAAGTTGAAGTGTGACAGATGTGGGTTGGAGTTCTTCTAGGCCTAACTGGCAGTACACAACATATGAGATGAGATTGACACTAGCACCTAGGTCACACAAGACTTTGACAACTTTGCTTTCTCCTAGTTCAACATTGATGTAAGGGCAACCCGAGTCTTTTAACTTAGGAGGAATGATCCCTTGAATGGTGGTACTCACATTAACAGCCAAAAGGACTTGGTTTTTATGTGAAAATTTTCTTTTAAAAGTGCACAAGTCCTTAAGGTACTTTGAGTAGGCAGATATGGTTTGTATGACATCGAGAAGAGGAATGTTCAACTTGACTTGTGATAAGATTTCCCTCAATGTTTCACTCAGTTCAGGCTTGGTTTTCCCCCTCATGCGTTGAGGAAATGGTGCAGGTTGTGGGGTTGTTTGTTGAAGAGTTGTTTCCTTGACAATGTTATCAGTTTCCTCAGTTTGATCTTGTGGTTCATTTGAATTTTCATCCAAGTTTGAATCTTCAGGTGGGTTCTGAATTATTTGTTCAGGTTTCTCAATTGATTTCCCACTTCTTAGAACAGTCACAACCTTTAGTTGTTCATGAGTTGTTTGAGCACAACTTGACTCTCTCCTTGAAGTTGAGGATGACACCGCCTGAGTAGGCATGGGTGCCTTTCCAGTTTTGATGGTTTGAAGTTCTTGTTTTAGGGAAGATACTTCTGAGTTCATTCTCTCCATTTGTTTGCACAGTTGTTCTAGTAGGCTTTGTGGAACAGTTTGGGTTGGTGCTTGAGTAGATTGGTTTATCCCAGGGGGATATTTTGGAGGTGGGATGGTTTGTTGAAAATGGACTGGTGGCTGTTGGTATTGGATAGGTTGGGTTTGGAACTGGTTATGGGTTTGGTAGTTCTGATGGGGGTAAGGATTTTGTCCCTGTGGTTGGCTAGGTTGTTGGTTATCTTTCCAGCGGAAGCCTGGGTGGTCGTTATACCTTGGGTTGAAGGTGTTTTGGTATTGAGGCTTTTGAAAGTTCAAAGCATTTACTTCCGCTGGGGGTCCTCCTAAGAGAACATCCTTGATGGATGGAATGGTTGGGCAGTTGTCTGTCTTATGGTCATGTTTGTCACAAATTGTGCAAACAGGGTCAACAATTTGGATTTCATGGACTTTCCTAAGGTCTATCTCTTCAACCTTCCTAGAGAGTGCTGCGAGTTTAGCCCTAAGGCTTTCCTCTTCTCTAAGTGTATGAATTCCAAGAGTTCTTTGTGGCTTTTCAGAATAAGGTGAAGTTCCCCATGTTTGGTTTTGTTCAGAAAGGCTTTCTAGATACTCGTAAGCATCATTTGGGGCTTTGTTTTTAAATGTTCCATTACACATCATGTCAATGAATTGTTTGTTCCCCGGACCCAACCCTTCATAGAAAATTCTCACTTGTTCAAGAATAGAAAAACCATGGTGTGGAACCATGTTTAGTGTCTTTGAACCTCTCCCATGTTTCATAGAATGACTCTCCCTCTTTTTCAAAAAAGTTTTGGATGCTCTTTTTAAGTGCAATTGTTTTGTGGCGGGGAAAGTATTTTTTATAGAATTCTCTTTGTAGTTGGTCCCACTAGTTTATGGATGATGGTCTCAAATTGTTTAGCCAATTTTTAGCTCTATCCTTTAAAGAAAAAGGAAATAGCCTCATCTTAGCAGATTCTAGTTGATGTGGGGGACACATGGTTTCTACAATGTCATTGAACTCCTTAATGTGTAGGTATGACATCTCGGACTCCATTCCATGGAATGTGGGAAGGTGGTTTAGGACATGGGGTTTAAAGATGTAGTTGGAATCTCCTAGGGAATTGTGTCTAATGCATGAGGGGGCATTGGTCCAAGAAGGTGTGAGGTAGTCATTCATGGTTTGATCAATTGCATTCCCTAAGTTTGGGGCTGCCTCATTTGGGTTTCCATTTTGGTTCCCACCCGGGTTTATGAGTTGGTTTCTTTGAAGTCCTTCCATTGAAATTGGATCAATTTTGGACTCTAAAGTATTAGGAAGATTATGATCTAATGGAATGAGTTCCCTTGGTGTACTTGACTCCCCAACCCCAGGACTATCCACCATAACTAGATGGTTTGATTGATCGCGGGTGTAGGCGGACATGCGCCAAAAGAAAAAAAACGAGAAAGGGACAAGATAAGAGAATTTGGATGAGAAAAGAAGAAATGAAGGAGAATAGAATGGGTGTTTAGATGACTTACTCGGGTCCCTGGCAACGACGCCAAAATTTGATTCTCGCTCAAATTTACCCAAGAGAAGAAGGTAAGACGGTCCTTGTAGTTTAGCTTGGGTTATCGAATCCACAGAGACCTAAGAAGAAACCTATAGACACGTACATTCTATGGACTGTTTTCGGCTATGAAGTGGCCAAATTGGATTGATTTTGGATGGGTTTTAAAGATATCTAATATAATTAAGTGAATTCAATTTAAAAGAATGAGTTGATCATAGGTTATCACTCAGGGTGGATTGGTCGTATTTTCTTTTTAATGATTTCAATTTCTTAAATTTGAGATGGGTTCATTTAAGGAAATAAAACAACATCATCACTTACTAGTTTAATGCCTACACCCTCTAATACTAATCACCTATACACTTGAAGGATCAAAGTTTTGAGCACTTCAAGGTAAAGGATCGTATTAGTACTTGAAGTGTGTGGCCTTAAATTCAACAAGGACGGTGAAGTTTAAAAATCATCAAATAAAAATCTCAATTAAAGAAGTGATTATACATTATTTAGGTGATAAATAACATCCAATCCAGTCCTTTGCTACTCCCTTGGATCAACCCATAAGTGGGTTAGCCCTCCATTGATCTCATGGTTTCAATGGAAGCGGAAAGTAGACTCATGAGGGAGGAAATGGAGAAGTAAAGAAAACAACAAAAATAAAATGATCACTTCACCGTTGTGTGAATAATTTCACAAGGGTTGGTGTGAATAAATTCACACCTTGATCCAACGGTATCAAAGTGATATGAAGAATAACAGAATAAGAGTAGAAGAAGAACTTTTATTAAGAAACTAAAGTGAATTGAACAACTTACATGTGAAAGACAAATTTGAGGCAACAAAAATGCAGCATAACATTACAATTGAACAAAGCATCCAATTTTTTTAACTCCATCACCACCACTGCCTTAAATAGGCATTTTGGGAGCCTTGGGTCGAGCCTCTAACAGTACAAAGCATCTCAATTAATTTTGGTAGGCCATAGGGGGTGGAAAACTTGTGGAATTTGAACTTTTCCACATTTGACCCGAGGTGGCAGCCAGCTTTCCTTCACCGAACAGACGCGTTTGTAAGACCTTCTAGATGGCCGAATCAGGGTGGGCCATAGAAGAAGAAATTGGAGCTCCTGATGTCTTCTAACCGCCTGTAAAATTTGGGCCCATTTAGAGTTGTGGATTCCGAGATATGATCAAATTATTGGTATGTTTTTCTGGGCCGCAGAATCTGGCCCAGAATTGTATCTCTAACTTGGGCCGCCTCAATGACCACCATAGAGGCCGAATTAGCATTGGATCATGAAGAGTGATTTTTTCCTATACATGTCCTCTAGCATCCCACTAAATTTGGGATTAATTGGGCCTGTATGTTGGGCCCCACATTCTCATCAGTGGGCTGGTGTCCAATCTGCCTTCTCCAGAATTGCTTCCTTTCATTTCCAAATATCTCCATCATCCTCCATGAATTCTCCACTGATCCCTAAATCAAACATGTTTATATTTAAGTGTAGATCAATTTCCAAAAATATCAAATTAAAATATGTATGATTAAATTCCTTAAAATCAGATGAATCATTGGGTACTTTAAATGATGTTAAAAAATGTACCACATAATAGTGCATTTTGAGAAGGTATTACAATCATAATGTGAAATGATGTTCAAAGTGTAAAATGCACTAAAATGGTGTTTATGAATAACAAAGAACATGAATATTATGTATATTAACAATGAATATTAGCCTCATTTAGTGGCTAATCAATCTCGATGTTAACGTTCTTCTTCAATCATCCTGAAATCTCGACTAGAATCATGATCTTCCCTGTGTGATTATTGAAACATTGATCGTCGAGCTCAGCACCGACATAATTAATGATTTTACAAAAACTTCGTAAAGGCCTTCAAATATTTCGTTCAGTCCAACATCTTAAAACGTCTTTCTTCTGGTGAAACATTGTTCGGTGCTCATCACTTTATAGGAACATCTCAAAATCTTTCACAAGATTCTTCCTTTGATCGATGACATGCTTTGAAAACCTTTGTTTGTTTCCTTGGCTTGACAACCTTTGACCGATGAACTGCATTCAAGACTACTTGCCCGATGATCCTACAAACGTTCATTCGGTGGACGCACAACCTTTCTTCTTCGTTTGAAATCATCTATCTGATGCCTTCATAAACCCTTCTCTGTTCGATGACTTGGAAACTCATGTTTGATCATTCGAAAATCTCTTCATTCGATGATCATCATATGTTTCCTTTATGTGATGACTTTGATATAAAACATTCGTCTTATCACCAGGAAGCTTCTGTTCGATAGAGTCTGTCTGATGGCTTACCAAACTCACACGACAAACTTTATACTTCCTCTCGCCAGCCACAACATTATCAACACCTGCTTCGTTCGTCCGTTGCAACTTCTTTACTTCTCATCTCGATCTTTGTACAAGTCCGTCAAATGGACTTCCAACAGCTCTTCGTTTAACTTCAATCAGCACTTCACAATGTTTAAGAACCATAATTTCATTGAGTTATGCGACAACTTTAATATCTACACGACTTGAACATTGTACAGTCACTCCTCAATCTCCCCTTTGAACTTAGCTGATTGAACTCTCTTTCAGTGACTTTTCTCTTCTTCTAAACTTCAGTAATAAAGTATGTCATTGAGTTCATACTAGGATAGCTCCTATATTCGATCAGAAACACAAATTGATTCATTGACGACCATAAAGAATTAAATGATTTGTGTCCAACTTCATAACCCAAACTCATCAATGCAGCACATGAAGAAATCTGTGTTGTACAGATTTGTATCTTTTATGGATTGATCTCATGAATTTTAATTGCAAGATTATGAGTGTGTTCATGTTGAATCATTCAATCAATACGATCCACACAAATACCATGTTTGGGGGGGAAAAGAATTTTAGAATGGAAGTACTAATCACCACATGAATGAATACACCTAAACATAATCCTTTGATTTTGAGAGTGAAATACTGGCACACAGCTTGATAAAATAAAAATATGATAAAAAACAGTATACAAACTTGGAATTAAATTGACCATTCAATGATTATAAGCTTGGAGCTTGGGATTACATTAAACTTTCTCTATGGGTGAAAACTAGAAGTTTAAAACTCCATATACGGTGAGGAAGAAAAATATGAACAAATGGAACATCCTAAGATCTGCTCAATCTCTCTTTGGTCAAACATCCTTTGATTATGAGGGATGCATGATATTTTATTAACAATTCATACAAATTGTCCCAAAAAAAAGTCAATGGTTTGGCAGGGGTAGGTGGATGGTCCATTATCAAGTTTTCACCTTGACTTAAAATACATGGATAAATGCATTATTAATTACGAGAAGACCACTTCGGGATATACTCAACATTGGGTGGGGGGACCGGTGTTGAGAAATTTTTAACCAATTATAACATTTTATCCCTTTACCTTTTATGGCCTATTAGGATCTTGATTCTCCTATTCTCTTTTCTTTATCGTATGTAGTATATGAAAGCTGGTAAAAGATGACACATGATATTTTTATAAGGATCACTACTCAATAAGAGTAACTAGTCATTACCGTGTATGGTGATGATTGATTCATAATCTCCATTATAATGAGATGCATGTTACAATGGTTTGACTTGAAAACAATCCTAGCTTAAGTGTGAGTCCCTACACTTTAGGTGGAGGATAAACAAACAATCAATCTTCCCTGGGTCGGTGATGACATCGTCCAACTTGCAACACCTTATTGGTTCTTTTTACTGTCTCTACAAACAGTCTCAAACTTGTTCAGTTAGATACTTTGTAACACCTAGAAAGTCTTCCACCTGATGTGACTTCTGTTGGATGTCACAATGCTTCTTTATTCTTCACTTAATTATTCTTCTAATGTTACTTGCACAACAGGGGGTAAACAACTCACCTTCTTCCATCTGTTCGATTCTGTTTGTCCGATGTTGGTTTGTCCAGTGGCAGTTCGTCTGATCTTTCTTCTTCTTCTTCTTGACTGTTTGGTACATGTTCATCCGGTGCTTCTGCTCTATTCGATACCTTATGCTTAGTCTGATACCTATATGCCCGATCACTTATGTTGCTCCTTTTTGCGACACTTGTTCGTCCGGTACTGTCCATTCGATGTGCGTCAGTCCAATGACAGTTCATCCGAAGCGTTCTTTTAATGTTCGTTCGATCACTAATTGATTGGAAGAATCTGCCCGATATCTGGCCGATCCCTTCTTCGTCCGGTGCACCGTTTCTCTGTTCGATACCCCCTGTTCCGCCTAATACCTTTTCGATCGATACTTTGACCTATATGAGAATAACTCTCAAGCCTCGTGGTCAGCACTTCCTTACGGTGCTTCAATTCTTCAAAATAACACACAATTGCAATACACATATTCATTCAATCGTCTCTTCAATTCTACATGGCTTCGCCCAGCTATCAATAAATTCACACCAACTCTCAACTCACCAATCCCTTTATATAGGCAAGGTTCCTCTGATTTTATAGGATGAGGCACAAACTTCAAATTCAAACTCCCCGCTTAAAATTTGAGAATCCTGCTCAAAGCTTTCAACATTTGACCGTAGTCAACCAATCTTCATAGGAAACTTTCTTAGATCTTGGCGTCAATGTTCTTATTTAATCCTCTTAAAATCTCGACTAGAATCATGATCTTCCCTTCATGATTATTGAAACATTGACCGTCCAACTCAACATCACAACAATTAATGACTATGAAAACTTTGTAAAGACCTTTGAACATTTTGTCTGATATAACTTCTTAATACGTCTTTTGTTCGGTGAAACGTTGTTCGGTGTTCATCACTTTATAGGAACATCTCGAAATCTTTCACAATATTCTTCCTTCGATCGATGACATGCTTCGCAAACCTTCATTTGTTGCCTTGGCTTTGCAACCTTTGTTCGATGAACTTCATTTGTGACTATTTGTATGATAATCCTACAAACGTTCATTCAATGGACACACAACCTTTCTTCTTCATTCGAAATCATCCTTTTGATGCCACTACTTAAACGCTTCAGTCCGATGAATCGTCACCTGGAGACATATGCCTGATGGCTTTATACAGAAACTTCTGTATGATGCCTTGGCTCGAAATCATTTGTTTGATGCCTTTGTAAACCCTTCTATGTCCGATGACTCAGAAACTCCTAACATCCGATCACTTCTGCTGCTCCTTTTTAAGACACCCGTTCGTCCGACACTGTCTGTCCGATGTGCATTCGTCCAGTGACACTTCGTCCGAAGCCTTTTTCTAGTTTGTCTGATCGCTAATTGATAGGAAAACTTTGTCTAGTACTTGGATGATCCCTTCTTCATCTGGTGCACTGTTTCTCCATCCGTTACCCCCTGCTCCATCCAGTATCTCTTCCGTATAACGCACAGATGCAATACAATTATTCGTCTGACCGACTCTTCAATTCTACAGGGCTTTGCCCAGCTATCAATAATTTTGCACCAACTCTCGACGCACTAACCCCCTTTATATAGGCAAGGTTCCTCCGAGTTTATAGGGTGAGACGCGAACTTCAAATTCAAACTTCCCACTTAAACATTGAGAATCCCGCTCAAAGCTTTCGGCATTTGACTGCGGTCAACCAATCTTCATAGGAAACTTCCTTAGATCTCGACATCAACGTTCTTCTTCAATCCTCCTGAAATCTTAATTAGAATAACAATATTTCCTTCGTGATTATTGAAACATTGACCGCCCAACTTATCATTGCCACAATTAATGACTTTACGAAAACTTCGTAAATACCTTCGAACATTTTTTCCGGTACAACTTCTTAACACGTCTTTCCTCCAGTGAAACGTTGTTTGGTGTTCATTACTTTATAAGAACATCTCGAAATCTTTCGTATGATTTTTCCTCTGACTGATGACATGCTTCACAGACCTTTGTTGGTAGCCTTAACTTTGCAACCTTTGACTGATAAACTTCATTTGAGACTATATGTCTGATGATTATGCAAACATTTATTCGGTGGATGCACCACCTTTCTTCTTCGTTCGAAAACATCTGTTCGATGCCACCTCTTGGAAGCTTCATTCCGATGAATCGTCACATGAAGACCCCTATCTGATGACTTCACACAAAAACTTCTGCCTGATGCCTTAACTCAGAATCGTCTGTCAGATCCCTTTGTAAACCCTTCTTTGCCCGATGACTTGGAAATTCCTATCAAATCATTTGACAATCTCTTCATTCGATGATCCTCACATGTTTCTTCTGTGTGATGACTTTGATAGAAAACATCCGTCTGATCATCCAGAAGCTTATGTCCGATAGAGTCTGTCTGATGGCTTACCAAGCTCGTACTAGAGATGCTTCCTGGTGGTTATTATGCTAGTCAGCCTCGGGTTCGAATCTCCGGGGAGGCAAAATAAATCCCCAACAAGCTATGGGAGATATCCATATACCTGACCAGTTTAGTGGCCCAGTTAAGCACAACCCACAAGTTTGGTGGGCCGTCGGGGTATATGGTCCATTGTCGGGAGCGTTACGGGCCCAACAAAGTGGTACTAGAGATGCTCCCCAATGGTTATTATGCCTATCGGCCCCGAGTTTGAATCTCTAGGGAGGCGAGTTTAAATCCTCAGCTGGCTAGGGAACAATGCCCGATATCTGACCTGGTTAGTGACCTAGTTAAGCACAACCCACAAGTTGGTGGGCCAATGTGATATCTGGTCCGTTGTCGGGAGCTTCACGTGTCCAACAAAAAGGCGCCTTTTTCTGCCTGGATTGCTGCTTGCGTATCGCACCACCTGCGCGACCTCTCCCTCGGCTAGCCGCCTCCGGCCGGCGCTCCGTACCGCCTCGCTGTCCCTCCTAGGTGCGTCATCGCCCTCCTTGACCCGCGGCCGGCCGACCGCGCTGCTCACAGCCCAAGCCAATGGGACCCCGACCTCCTCCGTGGTGAGGGTTCACTGCACCAACAGGTCGTGGTCGGGCCGACTCCCTCTGCTGTGCCGCTTCGCCCTTCTTCCCATCTAACTCGTGCCGCCCCGGACCGACCACTTCCCGACCGTTCGCCCGTCTCGCCGACATCAGCTCGAGCTCACCGTTGCGGGTTTCTCCAAGATGCGACCTCCGCCAGCTTGTCCGCCAGCTTGTCCGCCAGCTTGTCCGCCTTCAGTCTCCAATCACCACGCTCGACGGTCTTCGATCTGCGCCACTCGCGACGACAGATATCAACCCTGAAGCTGTTGGGGCTCGATGCAGATCCCAGATCCCAGTTCCCAGATCTGGCCATGCTGGGAGTTGTCGCCTTTTCTAGTTTATCCGAGGTGATTCCCTTCGGCTACCTTCAAGCTAGACCACTCCAGCTAGATCCCGCTTGGACTGAAAGGTAACCCCTACTACGGGTTCGGTTAGACCCGGTCCGCCCTAAAACGGGTCCGGGCGAGTCTGCCCAACCCGAAATGGATTTGGGCGGGGCTCCCGGCCCAGGAAACCCCTGCACGGGGTTGACAAAGCCTAGAATGGGCCTGTGCGGGTTCGACCCGACCCGCACAGGCCCTGCCGGGGTTTTCGGGGCCCAGATAATTTTTCATACAATAAAAAATTAATTTAATTGATTAATTTAATTTCGGTTGCAAATTGAATTGATTAAATATTAATTTTTGGTTTAAAAATTATTTTTCTAAATTGCGGCTTAAATTAATTTAATTTGGTGTTAAATTAATTAATTAATTACTTTAATTTTTGGTTTTAAAATTAAATTAATTAATGAGACCGAATGGTGTATAATTGGATTAAAAATAAGAGTGAAAATTTTAATTCAATAAAATGCCTTTGAGTTTATTTTAATGCAATTTTAATTTATTTCTGCATTTAATTTTAAATACGTGAGTTAATGTGTATTTACTGGTCATGATCCGTGGACCGACCAATGCATGTTTGATACGTTTTTATTTATATATTTAATTATTAAAATGATTTGTAATAAGTAGTTTAAATAAAAGACAATCTGAGTATCGTTTTAGTTTTATTATATTTATAAGGGTTTGCGTGCCCATTTTATTAGAGTTGGATTTTATACTCCCAAGTTCCCCTTGCCTGCGAGCGAGTATTGTTGCATAATGATGAGACGAGCATAACACATTTCGCGCCAACTTATGGCGACACACCAGACAGGAGCTTGATGCATTGGATGGACATGTGCTACAACTTGAGTTGCAAGCGACGCGACCTGAGGTATTGCCCATAGGGTCTACGTTGATCCATTATTCACTCCATGTATCAACCATTAGAATCAGCTCATGATCAAGTCATCATTTTATTTTTGTATGGTTTATTATTTTTGTGTATGTGTAGTTAACGCGCGAACACATAGAATAATAAACAAACTTGCATAAAATGAACATGTGACACGATAGATTTTCTATTTATTGCATGGTCAGTTGTGAGTGCGATCACATAACATGTGCTAATAAGATAGAAAATGATTTCTTTTGTCACATTAATAACACAAAAACTTTCAAAGAAATATTAAGTCTAAACCGCCTTTCATCATTCAAATTTTGACAAAACCAGATGTTTGAGGTGTCGGTCATGCCATAGGTAAGGGTGCCTCTTACTGCTGAGGAATTCTTATGACTGGTGGGTTGACTTAACTAAAGTGGTAGTAAGGTGTCACGACCCGACCCAACGAGGCTCGAGCCGCGACTCCCCAAGCCCACCTCCAATAGGCCAGGGGCTGTCGACTAGCGCCGAGTAGGCTATCACACACATGAGAGACATTAGCCTAAGGTACCTGTACATACGCACCCACAAACACCTCCATGCAACAGTGCATAGATATTTAAAACTGAAAAGAAAATGCATGCATACAACTATCCCAACCAGAGTGCAATAACAAAAGTACAAAAAGGCAAAACAGGGCCCACCAAAAGAAAACTACAAAGCGTGTCCAACCTGCTCTGAAGAAGGGAAACATTGCCACAAACACCCGCCAGAAAGCTCCCTAGGCACCGCACCAGCAAACACCCCGGTCAGTCTCGCTCACTCAGCTCCGCCTGCTCCGGGTCCTCCTGGGACTCCGTCGAAAGGCCTGTGGTATGCACAAGACACAAACATATGCGGGTAAAGCTCGTGCATGGGTGAGTATAAACATACTCAGTAGGCATGCCAAAAACCCAAAACCAAAGAGAGCAACTGAAAGGCAACAGTCTGCTCATCCCAACCAGAGGGAACCCAGACGAGAGAGAAACTCCATCTCGTGACCATCCTCGGCTAAACACAACTAGTCAGCTCAGCTCATCTCAGGTGTATGCCCATACATACACCTTGAACAATCCAGATATACTCAGCTCACGCCACAAAGCCACAAGAGGTACCGACCTCGTCACCAGCAACTGTCCACAACCAGAAGAGTACACCACACGAACACTGTAATCCCAGATGACACTCATCCGAGAGATACACTCTATCGGGTTTCTCACAAACCTCTCAGACGCTCACCCGAGAGATCACGCTCGTCGGATAGCATCATTGAGGAAGCCTCACTGAAACAATATAACCACCAAACTCCTCAGATAGGGGATCGCTCCTAGGGTCCGCTAGGGGATACCAGAACCCCCTCCGGTATACAAAGCTCACAGATAAGGGATCACTCCCAGGGTCCGTTGGGGGATACCACAACCCAATCTGGCATTCGTAGTTCTCACAGATAGAGGATCACACCCAGGATCAGCTGGGGGATACCACAACCCGATCTGACGCTCGACAGAAGCACATCACTCAGATAGAGGATCATCGCCCATATTAAGGTGGTCACGACGATACCGGAACCCTATCTGGTATAACTCGTGATGTAGGGGATCGAACTGACGATGCCACAACCCTACCAAAACCACGCGCTGAGTAGGGGATCACATAACCAATGATACCGCAACCCTACTATACACCTGTAACACCCCAGGTAAATAAAGAATATGACATTTTCACATTTATCCATATTTGTGAATAAAATATTAATATTACTTTAAAGGGGACGCTATGCTCGATGACATACCCAATACGCAACAACGAGTTTCTTGGGAATCTTACGTTGCGCTCTAATAATAAAATAATATTATTTTAAATGGTAGTTAACGCCTAGCTGTTGTAATGTCGGGAATGAACAAAACTAACTACAAAATGATTATATATGTTTGTCAAATATTTTTACTTTTTACAATAAATGTTAGAGGATTAAAAATGCGAATGAATCCAATTTTAAGCGTAAACATTCTAATATTCTTTAAAAGGTCAATTAATAGCCTTTTGATGACGAACCTCTTTTAAATCCACTTTTTGACAATTTTATGTGTTATATTTGACAAAATAAAATTCTTCTTTAGAATCGGGACATCAAAATTTACTTTGTGTAAATTTTTGGTATTTTTCCGATAAAGTTCATTTTTTAATGAATAGTGAAAAATGTTGTATTTTAATTCAAAACCACCTTTTAATCTAATTTATTTATATGATTAGATTATCTTTTGAATTGGTTTTAAAGTGAAATTAGAATATATTTTTACCATTTAATCCAATAATGGTCGTTGAAATTAATTTCATCTTGAAATTGGACTTAAACTAGTGTCAATCTTTTGATACTTATTATTTCATAAAAACACGCTATATGCTCTGACAGCGGGAATTAATTATTAAATTAATTAATGTAACTTATATGTTTTGAATTTTGTAAAATAGACATCATTTTTGAATTCGGAATATCAAATATAGGTTAGGGTGAATTTTTGGTATTTTTCTGGAAAACTTCAATTTTTGATGAATAGTGAAACCACTAAGTGGTACTTAAAAAACTGATTTTTCGTTTAAATGAAAATTTACCACCTTTGTGTTTTGAATTTCAAAAATCCGACATACATGGTTGTCATTAAGAAGTAAAATGTGGTTCAATGGGATTAAAATAATTTTTTTTGGTGAATAGTAACTTTTAAGTTTTAATCGCGATTAGAGGTAATTAGTGTAGTTTAAGGTAAAAATAATGTTTTAAAAATATGAAATGACCTCGACACATGTCCTACCCTCATTGGATGAGTCATGACCGACCAAGACAATCCATGTGTCAACTTGGGGACCCCATGTAGCCACTTTGGTTGGAAAATGACATAAATACCTTTTTATTTAAAGTTAAAATTAAAATGTCACAAACATGTGTTGTTTTACTAAAACAATTTTTACATGGGGTTATATAAGTCATATCTTTGACTATAAATATTCATTAGAAAGCTAAAAAGATTTCCTACATCATGATATTTTTTTTTATAATTTTTAGACATTAAATAAATTAATTTATTTATGACACCGTGATGATGCAGTGATTACCTCATAAATGAACGATTTAAATAAAATGAGAAGATAGGGTGAAATCTAAGTCTTACACTTATCACAAACCTATTGGATTGGTGGATTTCGAAACATTATCAACTTATCCTCGAAATATATCCTTTTGGTACCTTTTAAATCCGAAAATCATTTTATAATAAAGTAATATTTTATAACTTTCCAAGAGTGCCCCTGCTCTCCTCTTATAAAAGGCCCCCACCTCTACCACCTTACACACACCTCTCAACCCTTTGTCTCGGCCAACCCTTGCCCATTCCCTCTCTCCACATCCCTCTATTCATCATTGAAGCCTCACTTTGGGCAGAATCCTTTCCAAGGAAGCCTTTGTGCTCAAATCAAAGAGAGTTACCCGATTTAAAGGTAATGTCTTCCCTTGTGTTCTTTTGTTTTATTTTTCTTCTCCAAACACCTAAACTCTTTTTATTACTTTTTTTTGTAACAAAAACAGTATCTTAAATATACTAAGATGTTGTTATAAGAAGGATTCGAGCTACACTTTCACACACCTCCGTCTAATGGTTAAAGAACATACTGTTTCTATGGATGGCGAATTACTGTCTCACGAAACGATGATTGTTCAATATTATTTTAACACCTTCAAAGGTGGCCATTAAGTTGTCGCTATATTTATATATGATATATAATATGTTCATGTTTTCCTTAAGCTTCTGTATTTTTCATTTATGGCATACTTTTATGGTTTCCATTATGGGTAAACGTGATATCTTCATTTTAGGAAGTGCGAACTACCGCCCCCTCAAAGTGATTTGATTCGTTAATGCCATATGTGGGATGTATAAAGGATGAAATTAATGGTATTACATATGATATACTACTGGAATTATAATATACCTTTATATCATTATTATTTCATTCCATTGAATACAAAAAAAAAAGAAATGAAAGTAGCGTCCATACGTACGTACGGCTTACCGTCTCCATGAACGGTACATTTCATTTGTTATCTCAAAATGTTATGTACTATTATAAGTACATATATATAATGGATATATATGTAATATATTACATCTAAATTATGGATATCATTATGGAATTATAATATATATATATCTCTCATTTTGTTTTAATTCCATTAATATGACAAAAAAATGAAAGTAGCGTTCATGCGTACGTACGACCTACCATCTCCATGAACGATGCTTTTAATTTTTTATCTCCAAATGTTATGGAATAGTATAAAATGAATATATACTGGATATATATGATATTTAAAACATCAATACTATTCTGGATATGATGTACCTATAACTAAATGGAAAATTCTTTTCCAACAAGTTCAATTTTTACTCATGTACCGAAGATCGACAAAAACGTCTGATATGAACTCACTTTATTAACCAATTATTATAACATTATAATATGTGATATGAACTGAATAATAATATTTAAAGGAGGTCCTTAAGAAATTATAAATTGACCAAACTTTATTATTCAGGAGATTAAAGAACGATCGAGTCATGTCGGACACGAGGCAAGGGATCCTACTCCTCTCTTTCTTTTTAAGTACAATCTTTTATGTCATTCCTTTTAAGCTCATCTTTCTTATGATTGAGATGTTCTTTTATATTACTCCTACTGTAATTTTTATGTTCATATGATGAGACCCTATTTTTTATGATCAATCCATTTTGGATGTTTTGAGTGGCGCCGTTAGGCTGTCGAATTTTCTTAAGGGATCCTACTCCTCTCTTTCTTTTTAAGAACACTCTTTTATGTCATTCCTTTTAAGATCAAATTTCTTATGATTGAGATGTTCTTTTATATTACTCCTACTGTACTTTTTATGTTCATATGACGAGAGACCCTATTTTCTCTCATCAATCCATTTTGGAAGTTTTGAGTGGCGCCGTTAGGCTGCCGAATTTTCGTAAGGGATCCAACCTCTCTTTCTTTTTAAGTACTCTCTTTTATGTCATTTCTTTTAAGCTCATCTTTCTTATGTTTGGGGGATGTTATTTTATATTCCTCATACTATAAATTTTATGTTCATATTATGAGAGACCCTATTTGATCTCAAAAATCCATTTTTTGGAAGTTTTATGTGGCGCCGTTAGGCTGCTGAGTTTTCGTAAGGGATTTTTCATCTCACTTTTATTCCCGTGACATTTATGCTACGTTTGCCACTATTTCCTTTGAGTGGTGTATGTACTGCCCATGATAATAAATTTTGTGTAGTATAATTTGAATTATGGGTATTTACATCTTCATTGTATGACCCTTTCTTCCATGGGGTGTACGTTTCGAAAGTTACCCAACTCGGTAAGGGGTTCTTTCACCCTCCTCTTTTTAAAAGACTTCTTTTGTTATGTCTTTTAATTCACATACTATTATGTTGGGATATGTTCTTCTATATTCTTATTTATGTAAATTTTATGTCCAAGTGATGAGATACCATTCACTCTCTCATCGACTAATTTTCTGAATTTTGAAGTGACGTCGTTAGGCTGTCGAATTTTTACCAGGGAACGTCTTAACCCAATTTCGATTTATTTGGGTTCAACTTGTACTTCTTGAACATGTCATCCTATAAATATGTGTGAATGACCTCTGATTGTTTCACACTTAACATCCACTTATATTGGGTGTATTTATATTTCTCACACATAATTATGTGATAGATTTATCCTTAATTTAAGGATACCATCTTTATAATGGATTTAATCGCAATTTACATTTCTATTGAGACTTCATTGTTGTTATGCACCAATTCACTCTTATATGGTGTGTATACTGTCCTTTGACATATTATATAATGAATCTCTTTATTCTCATGATATTATAAATTTCGGATTAAATGTTAATCTGTAATTATTTGTATTCAAGAGTCTCTCATTTTGTTAAAAACTCTTTAACAAAAATATCGTTTTAAATGTTTTAAAGATTTATTATTCTAAATCTTTATCTTTAATGTCCATGTTTTCAAAATGGTTTTCAGTATTTATTTATATGGACATTAATGTTTTAAAATTATAATTCCATTAAAAGCTTCAAAGTGGTATGTGACACTTTGATTCAAAAATCTCTTATAAATGGTTTTTTGAAAATGGATTGATTAATTCAATATCTTGGAATTACTTATTGTGATTGCAAATGAAATTTTGTTATTGAAATGTTTATATTTTCAATATTTTATGTGTAATGATGGTACTTGGACATTTTACGGGTGGTTACGTGATAAACCATCTGACGGGTGGTGCAGTGAATACCAGGACGGGTGGTTACGTTATAACCTCCAATGCATTGGGTATGGAAGTCGGCCGTATGGCTATTTCATTAAGTGATATGTGTGGAAGTCGACCGTATGGTTATTCCATTTAAGTATGTTTATGTCCCAAGTTACCTTTATATGTTATGTATATGGGTTTTATGGTAATATTTTGGTTACAAAAGGGTAAGTAATGATATTTTAGTCAGTGAAGAGTTTTTACTACTTCATAAAGGTGAAAAGTATTACTTTGGTAAAGTATTCATGGTTTACTTGTTGTTTTGAAAAACTAACAGTTTTCCTTCTTTGTGTATCCATTACTGGGCTTTTTTATGCTCATCCCAAGTTTTTGAAATGTTTTCCACAGGACTTAAAGATTAATATGGTCAAGGATGAGATCAAGGAAAGACATGCTTTCTAAAACATGGAACTAGACATGTTTCTTTTTAAGTGTTTTTTTTATTTTATGGAAACTTAGTAGAAGTGTCTACTATGTAATCTTTTGAGATGTAATAGCTATGACCTAATTCTCTAAAACTCTAAACCTGAAAAGATCCTCAATGTGAATTATTCATTTAATTCAATATTAAGTAAGGTTTAAGGCCGGGGCCTTATAGTTGGTATCAGAGGTCGGTTTAGATAACTTTAGAGGTTAGGGTATTCTCTAGGCATAAGTGACATTACCATAATGGTTAGGATTTCAGAAAGAGTCCTAGATTTAGATAAAGTGAATGAGTAAGTATATCTTAGTGTTTATATTCCTCATTAGTACATGATGGTTTTGTTGATATACTCACACTGACATTTCTATTTTTAGTGAATGGATGGATCTAGCAGGCACCAAAGTGACAATAGGTTTGAAGGAAACTGTGGTGGTTCTCTGATTAAGAGACTGGATGAAATGGAGGATTCAATGAGGAAACTCGTGGTTGTTCTAAACCAACTATCAAGGAGTCATGATCAACCACTTGTACCTTGGTATGTTCTGTAATGCATCATGTACGAGATGACCAATCGATGTGGAAGTTCAGGTAATAATTATAAAGGTAACCATTAGGGTTTATATGATCCTTACTTTTTAGGTAATTATGAGTTAATATATATTATGATGGAAAATGAAAGGCATGAGATAAAATTGAGGTTAAAATATGTTATGATTATTTTTGAAGATTTTATCTCGTTTTGGGGAATGTTTTAAGAATTATATAGTTTTGGAAAAAGGACAACACGCAGACCGTGTGACAACCCATCACGTTGGAAAAAGCTGCGAGAATCGAACCCATAACCAAAGTGCGACTGCTATTTATCGCCTACCACTGGACTACGTGAAGTCCCTGGTTAGTTTGACTAATTCTTTTTAGTTAGATGATTTTAGGAATTAAGAGTAAGTTTATTTTGGGTTATCTATGGAAATTATTAACCTATCATGGAGGATATGTGATTAGGTTAATTACTTTTCAGTTTGAGACTTTAAGAGTAATTGATGTTATTTGGAGATAAATGTTAAGGTTTATCTTGGAAGATTATGTGATTAAATCCTTCAGAGATTTGGGTTTCAGTCTTAGTTTTTATTACTTTGAAGAATTTTATGGATAGATGTTTATTGAATGGTCTTTGTTGAACTTTGGGTATTGTTTGACATATTTTGGAGATTAAGAATAGATTTTATTTTTTATAAAGGATTATACTTTTTTGGATTATATGATCTCATACTAACAATTTTGCTTTTGAATTTTGTCTAAAGACATGAGAAATATATAGTTCTCTTTTGTGGATTAGGCGATTCTCAAGAAGTTGATTATAGTACTCTTAATGCGAACAAGACTTCCTAAATACTCGTCTTTTGGAGAAAATATGAGTTTGATTAAGGAATCTAGTAAAAGTTGAAAGTCTACGTGACAAATAAGTATGTTTCATTATGATTTAGTTAAGCTCAAAAATAAATTCCTCAATGAAGAGTAACTTAAAACAAAAATGTTGTCTGTTAACTTTTCCTACTGGGGAATCGAATACCGTTTAACCCATCACAAGTTTGTGATTTTCTTATGGTTAACTTTCTCCTAGACATGTTTACTATCACTCTCCATCAGAACATGACCCTTTGTTTTTTTCCTCAATGTACATATTTTCATACTTGGAATCCTAGTATGGGTTAACTCGGGTGACCTTTGTACTTCTCTTTCTTTATTTTAAAGTGATTGTTTTACTGACTCTTGTTTCGATGTGGGATTTTCAATGAAGTTTCCAAGCCCAATTTTAAAATTGCGAGGACGCAATTCCAAAAAGGGAGGAATGATGTAACACCCCAAGTAAATAAAGAATATGACATTTTCACATTTATCCATATTTGTGAATAAAATATTAATATTACTTTAAAGGGGACGCTATGCTCGATGGTGTACCCAATACGCAACAACGAGTTTCTTGGGAATTTTACGTTGCAGTCTAATAATAAAATAATATTATTTTAAATGGTAGTTAACGCCTAGTTGTTGTAATGGCGGGAATGAACAGAACTAACTACAAAATGATTATATATGTTTGTCAAATATTTTTACTTTTTACAATAAATGTTATAGGATTAAAAATGCGAATGAATCCAATTTTAAGCGTAAACATTATAATATTCTTTAAAAGGTCGATTAACCGCCTTTTGATGACGAACCTCTTTTAAATCCACTTTTTGACAATTTTATGTATTATATTTGAAAAAATAAAATTCTTCTTTAGAATCGGGACATCAAAATTTACTTTGTGTAAATTTTTGGTATTTTTCCGATAAAGTTCATTTTTAATGAATAGTGAAAAATGTTGTATTTTAATTCAAAACCTCTTTTTAATCTAATTTATTTATATGATTAGATTATCTTTTGAATTGGTTTTAAAGTGAAATTAGAATATATTTTTACCATTTAATCCAATAGTGGTCGTTGGAATTAATTTCATCTTGAAATTGGACTAAAACTAGTATCAATCTTTTGATACTTATTGTTTCATAAAAACACGCTATTTGCTCTGACAGCGGGAATTAATTATTAAATTAATTAATGTAACTTATATATTTTGAATTTTGTAAAATAGACATCATTTTTGAATTCAGAATATCAAATATAGCTTAGGGTGAATTTTTGGTATTTTTCTGGAAAACTTCAATTTTTGATGAATAGTGAAACCACTAAGTGGTTCTTAAAAAACTGATTTTTTGTTCAAATGAAATTTTACCACCTCCGTGTTTTGAATTTCAAAAATCCGACACACATGATTGTCATTAAGAAGTAAAATGTGGTTCAATGGGATTAAAATAATTTTTTGGTGAATAGTAACTTTTAAGTTTTAATCGCGATTAGAGGTAATTAGTGTAGTTTAAGGTAAAAATAAGGTTTTAATAATATGAAATGACCTAGACACATGTCATACTCTCATTGGATGAGTCATGTCCGACCAAGACAATCCATGTGTCAACTTGGGGACCCCATGGAGCCACTTTGGTTGGAAAATGACATAAATACCTTTTTATTTAAAGTTAAAATTAAAATGTTACAAACATGTGTTGTTTTACTAAAAAAAAATTTACATGGGGTTATATAAGTCATATCTTTGACTATAAATATTCATTAGAAAGCTAAAAATATTTCCTACATCATGATATTTTTTTTATAATTTTTAGACATTAAATAAATTAATTTATTTATGACACCGTGATGATGCAGTGATTACCTCATAAATGAACGATTTAAATAAAATGAGAAGATAGTGTGAAATCTAAGTCTTACATTTGTCACAAACCTATTGGATGAGTGGATTTCGAAACCTTATCACCTTATCCTCGAAATATATCCTTTTGGGACCTTTTAAATCCAAAAATCATTTTATAATAAAGTAATATTTTATAACTTTCTAAGAGTGCCCCTCCTCTCCTCTTATAAAAGGCCCCCACCTCTACCACCTTACACACACCTATCAAGCATTTGGCTCGGCCAACACCTGTCCATTTCATCTCTCCACATCCCTCTCTTCATCATTGAAGCCTCACTTTGGGCAGAATCCTTTCCAAGGAAGCCTTTGAGCTCAAATCAAAGAGAGTTACCCGATTTAAAGGTAATGTCTTCCCTTGTGTTCTTTTGTTTTATTTTTCTTCTCCAAACCCCTAAACTCTTTTTATTACTTTTTTTTGTAACAACAACAGTATCTTAAATATACTAGGATTTTGTTATAAGAAGGATTCGAGCTACACTTTCACACACCTCCGTCTAATGGTTAAAGAACATACTGTTTCTGTGGATGGCGAATTACTGCCTCACGAAACGATGATTGTTCAATATTATTTTAACACCTTCAAAGGTGGCCATTAAGATGTCACTATATTTATATATGATATATAATATGTTTATGTTTTTCTTAAGCTTCTGTATTTTTCATTTATGACATACCTTTATGGTTTCCATTATGGGTAAACGCGATATCTTCATTTTAGGAAGTGCGGACTACCGCCCCCTCAAAGTGATTTGATTCGTTAATGCCATATGTGGGACGTATAAAGGATGGAATTAATGGTATTACATATGATATCCTACTGGAATTATAATATACCTTTATATCATTATTATTTCATTCCATTGAATACAAAAAAAAAAGAAATGAAAGTAGCGTCCATGCGTACGTACGGCTTACCGTCTCCATGAACGGTACATTTCATTTCTTATCTCCAAATGTTATGTACTATTATAAGTACATATATATAATGGATATATATGTAATATATTACATATAAATTATGGATATCATTCTGGAATTATAATATATATATATATATATATATATATATATCTTATTTTGTTTTAATTCCATTAATATGACAAAAAAATGAAAGTAGCGTTCATGCGCACGTATGACCTACCATCTCCATGAACGGTGCTTTTAATTTTTTATCTCCAAATGTTATGGAATAGTATAAAATGAATATATACTAGATATATATGATATTTAAAACATCAATACTATTCTGGATATGATGTACTTATAACTACATGGAAAATTCTTTTCCAACAAGTTCAATTTTTAGTCATGTACCGAAGATCGAAAAAAATGTCTGATATGAACTCACTTTATTAACCAATTATTATAACATTATAATATGTGATATGAACTGAATAATAATATTTAAAGGAGGTCCTTAAGAAATTATAAATTGACCAAACTTTATTATTCAGGAGATTAAAGAACGATCGAGTCATGTCGGACACGAGGTAAGAGATCCTACTCCTCTCTTTCTTTTTAAGTAAACTCTTTTATGTCATTCCTTTTAAGCTCATCTTTCTTATAATTGGGATGTTATTTTATATTACTCCTGTAATTTTTATGTTCATACGATGAGAGACCCTATTTTCTCTCATCAATCCATTTTGGATGCTTTGAGTGGCGCCGTTAGGCTGCTGAATTTTTTTAAGGGATCCTACTCCTCTCTTTATTTTTAAGTACACTCTTTTATGTCATTTCTTTTAAGCTCATCTTTCTTATGATTGAGATGTTCTTTTATATTACTCCTACTGTACTTTTTTTGTTCATATGATGATAGACCCTATTTTCTCTCATCAATCCATTTTGGAAGTTTTGAGTGGCACCATTAGGCTGCCGAATTTTCGTAAGAGATCCAACCTCTCTCTTTCTTTTTAAGTACTCTCTTTTATGTCATTTATTTTAAGCTTATCTTTCTTATGTTTGGGGATGTTATTTTATATTCCTCATGCTGTAAATTTTATGTTCATATTATGAGAGACCCTATTTGATCTCAAAAATCCATTTTTTGGAAGTTTTATGTGGCGCCGTTAGGCTGCCTAGTTTTCGTAAGGGATTTTTCATCTCACTTTTATTCCCGTGACATTTATGCTATGTTTGCCACTATTTCCTTTGAGTGGTGTATGTGCTGCCCATTATAATAAACTTTGTGTAGTATAATTTCAATTATGGGTATTTACATCTTCATTGTATGACCCTTTCTTCCATGGGGTGTACGTTTCGAAAGTTACCCAACTCGGTAAGGGGTCCTTTCACCCTCTTTTTCAAATACTTCTTTTGTTATGTCTTTTAATTCACATACTATTATGTTGGGATATGTTCTTTTATATCCTTATTTATGTAAATTTTATGTCCAAGTGATGAGATACCATTCACTCTCTCATCGACTAATTTTATGAATTTTGAAGTGACGTGGTTAGGCTGTCGAATTTTTACAAGGGAACGTCTTAACCCAATTTCGATTTATTTGGGTTCAACTTATACTTCTTGAACATGTCATCCTATGAATATGTGTGAATGACCTCTGATTGTTTCACACTTAATATCCACTTATATTGGGTGTATTTACATTTCTCACACATAATTATGTGATAGATTTTTCCTTAATTTAAGGATACCATCTTTATAATGGATTTTATCTCAATTTACATTTCCATTGAGACTTCATTGTTGTTATGCACCAATTCACTCTTATATGGTGTGTATACTGTCCTTTGACATATTATATAATTAATCTCTTTATTCTCATGATATTATAAATTTCGGATTAAATGTTAATCCGCAATTATTTGTATTCAAGAGTCTCTCATTTTGTTAAAAACTCTTTAACAAAAATATCATTTTAAATGTCTTAAAGATTTATTATTCTAAATCTTTATCTTTAATGTCCATGTTTTCAAAATGGTTTTCAGTATTTATTTATATGGACATTAATGTTTTAAAATTATAATTCCATTAAAAGCTTCAAAGTGGTATGCGACACTTTGATTCAAAAATCTCTTTTAAATGGTTTTTTAAAAATGGATTGATTAATTCAATATCTTGGAATTACTTATTGTGATTGTAAATGAAATTTTGTTATTGAAATATTTATATTTTCAATATTTTATGTGTAATGATGGTACTTGGACATTTTACGGGTGATTACGTGATAAACCATATGACGGGTGGTGCCGTGAATACCAGGATGGGTGGTTACGTTATAACCTCTAATGCATTGGGTATAGAAGTCGGCCGTATGACTATTCCATTAAGTGATATGTGTGGAAGTCGACCGTATGATTATTCCATTTAAGTAAGTTTGTGTCCCAAGTTACCTTTATATGTTATGTATATGAGTTTTATGGTAATATTTTGGTTACAAAAGGGTAAGTAATGATATTTTAGTCAGTAAAGAGTTTTTACTACTTCATAAAGGTGAAAAGTATTACTTTGGTAAAGTATTCATGGTTTACTTTTTGTTTTGAAAAACTAACAGTTTTCCTCCTTTGTGTATCCTTTATTGGGCTTTTTTATGCTCATCCCAAGTTTTTGAAATGTTTTCCACATGACTTAAAGATGAATAGGGTCAAGGATGAGATCAAGGAAAGACATGCTTTCTAAAACATGGAACTAGACATGCTTTCTAAAACATGGAACTAGACATGCTCGTTGGGGGTTGCAGGGGGTAATGCGGCCCTGCAACCCCCAACGAGCTCACCGCGGAGCTCGACCCGCGGAAGTTGCGGCCTGGTGCGCAGTACAAGTCGCAAGCATTCGGCCCAAACATCATCCAAAACAGATTAGGTTACACCAATCCAACAGATTTTCCCTTTGGAAATAAAACAACCAACCAAACATGTCATAACCAAATAACCCACTTCATGATGCATGATAACAATGAAAGACAACTCAAATATTTCATTTATATCAAAACCACTACAAAGAGTACCACATCGGAAGACTATAAAATGACCAAGTATACAACATAAGACTACAAAAGCAACAAAACTCAAGGACAACCATAACTCCAAAGTTCTAACCCGCTCCATGCTCCACAAAAACAACCTAAGTATCTCTAAGCATCACTAGAGAAGTGTGATACTTTACCTTTTCCCATGTACTGATAAACAACATATGTAAAATCACCAAAGTACCAAAACATGGGTGAGTAATGAAACTCAGTAGACTTTCCCCAAATGACTTCCTTGCTCACAACACTAGGATAGAATATGTTAGCACATTTATATAAAATAATTTATATAAAACAATTTCTAAACAGTTTATATCAGAATATAACAAATGCCATAACAAAACAGTTTTCTCAAAAACAACACCAAGTTCCAAGGAAAGCAACCAAACAATGTTCTCTAACCATTTCACAAAATTCCATTTTTCCATAATCCATTTCGTTCCACATATTCACACATCCAACCGTGCATGCAACATGGACCTCCATATACTCCTGAGTGGTGAGTCATCCTTTCACTAAATCGTCACTTAATGAACCATTTGACGGGGGAGAGCCCTAACCCTTATCCATCTCGCCAATGATGGGGGAGACTCCTCACCCTTATCCGTCCTGAATTCACATGAACACACACAACTATTATGCCAAAAATCAATGTCAAATCAACCTTTTCAACCATTTCAATAAAACTGTACTTTATTGAAAACCTTTCAAACAAACCATTTCAATGAAACCAACCTTTTATTGAAAACATTTTTCCATGCAACAAAACCAAACAATCTTTTTAAAATCAAGCTACCAATTTCACTTTCCACAAAAACGATCAATTTCCACAAATCTATAAACCTCCACTAAAGAGGGTTTCAAACAAGAAATTCACATCATTTTCGCAACCAATTCCAAGAAAAAAAATTAATTTGAAACTAAGCCTTTATATTATAAATAGAGGAGTTGAGAGTGAAACCACCTACCTCAGAAAACTTGGCGAATCCACTATTTTCAAGATTCTCATTCCATAACCTTAATATGTAGAAATATCAAGGAATTACTTCATCTTCCTTTACCACAGATCCCATATAGTCACTGAGTTGACTTCAATACTTCCTCTACCAATATTTCATAATCATCCTTATTTAAAAATTCCATGTATTTCAATACTATAAATATTTCTCAAATTATAATTTCCATGGATGATAACCATCTTCAAGATCTTCTAATCACATAACCTTTGGATTTTCAATTCCCCCCATTTGGATTTTGTTCCAATTATCGTTATCTTCAAATTCCAACACACAAACTTTGGTTATTATTGATTTTCAACCTCTTCAATATTGATTTAATTCCATCATTTTCAATAAACTCGCTATAAATTAAAAAAAAAATCAATACAAAAAATTTGGTTGCAACATTATCCCACTTTGGATTTTGTTGTCAATTCTTCTATAAATCCATCACCATAATCTAACTCCAAAACTCTAAATAAATGTATGGATTTATAGTGTATTATTTTCACCCCATTTGATAATAAAATATAAAGGTTACCTTTTCCATATTTTCTTGTTTATTTCCCCCCTTTATCAATTCCTTCAGAGATCTAATAAACACCAATTTGTATTTATTTTTCTTCTCCCCTTTGAACCTCCAACTTTATCACCACTTGTTCAAAAATCCACATGTCACAACCCGACCTAATGGGGCTTGAATTGTGACTACCCTAAGCTCGCATCCAATAAGCTAGGGGATGTCGACCAACGCTAAGTAGACATATCACTCACACGGGAGGCCTTAACCTACTATACATGTACACACACACACACATCTCCAAGTCTATATAATGATGAAATGAAAAACAACTAATAAACCATGCATGCACAGATCTAAATCCAACCATTAGAGTATTGAAACAATTAATGGAAAGAAAAATAGACAAATATAAGCCCACAAAAAAGAATATGAAAACAAGTCTAACTCGAATGTATAGAAGGGGATTGTCATCAATAAAACCACATGAATACACCTCGGTCTGTCTGGCTCACTAAGCTCCACCTGGTCTTGGTACCTGCAGGACTCTGTCAAAAGATAGATCATTTGCATAAGGCATGACACGTGTGAGAAAAACCCATGTAGAGGTGAGTATAACAATACCCAATAGGACACCCCTAAATCACTAAGAATATAACATTAAGAATAAAATTCAACTCATCATAGGTATATGTCTACAACACATATAACAAGAATATCTAGATATACTCAAAAATGAAACATAGTCTCAAGGTAATGTCACATCCATAATTCCATCCTAGTATTCCTGCTCGAAGTCTCCACATAGATCTCATCTGGGATAACACAATCTATGAGTCACACTGCACTGATGGTATCCATCCGAGATGTCATGCTCGTAGGGTCTCTCCATAAGTACACATTGGAAGTTCAAAGAGAACGATACATATATGATGATCACACCTAAGGCCATGAGGTATACCAACAACTCAATCTTGAATAACCTGTCAAGTAGAGGATTGATACACATGTAGTGTTGGTCACAACGATACAAAGAACTCCAACTAGGGAAAGATGGTGATAGAGGGTCTCACTCTGGGACTTATGAAAGGATTCCAACAACTCTAACCAAGAATGAAGTACCACTAAATTTATTAGCATCCTATGTGTAGAATGCAATTCTATAGTAATCCTCAGGGAATGTATCAATGGAACACACCCTAAAAATATTTTTTCAAGATGTAGAGAAAAAGGAATCTAAAACATCTTTGAAGGAGTGCATGGTGTGTACTGGTAGTACATGAAGTGTCCCATCAGAATCGGGTTCTACCCATTTATCAGGGACTGTTCCTATGTCCATGTTTGAGTACACGATGTTTTTGATCCCATGTACTCCTGACTGTGTTCATGTCCCTCTGGCTGTGTATGTGCTCGAGTATATGGTGTGTCTGATCCTGTGTACTCTTGGCCATGTATGTGTACCCACCAAGGTACATTCTGAGATACCAGGTAAGGGTCACAAACCATGTGAAAGCTGTCACATTCCATGTGATATTTATATTCTCCATGGAACCCTAGCGCTGCATAGGGTGTCCCACACAACGTGTGATCCCAGATGACATGTCGTGTAACCCAAAATTTCCTAAAATTCTAGATTTCTCCTCCACGTCGCCGCATCATCGTTTCTACTGATTCCACCACTAGTGTCACCAGGGATCACAAATCCAAGGTCATCCATCCACTGCCATCATCGGTTAGCCGAATTTTGGGGTTTGATTCATTAGGAAACTGTTACCTAAATCCACACCATCATCACACGCCAAAACTCCCCGCATGAAAGCCTCCGATCTGAACTTGATTCATCATCACCATCATTGTAGCTCGATCTATCATCAATCCATACCCGAATCTATAGTATCAATCCATTTCACCATGGAACAGGTACATAATAATTGATTACCAGGTATTTTTTAAACTACGTGCCGAAGGAATTGCCCCTGATGAATGAAGAACAAGGTAAGAAATAAACACACACAAATATGAGGAACATGCCTCAACCAATGTTTGCGTTGGCCTCGATTCATTTCTGTTATAATGATGAATGAATAGATAATAAAAAAATGAAAAAATAATCACTAATCTTGAATAATAGATATCCCATACCCGCAATATGCATGACCTGTGAATCAATTTGTTAGTTGATTAATTCATGTTCATTATAAGAATAAATCAATAGGGATAAATCAAAATAAAACAATATCCAACCTTGATTTGGATCAATCACTAGAAAAAAAATGATTCAGCCTCGTTGTCATCGACAAGATCCTTGAGCTCCATCGCACACCAATCGATGGTACATGATCTGGTCATTGCTCACCAATAGAAGCTCCTCTAATGCTACCTTTCAAATATATAGGGTTATGCAGAGAAACTTGAGATTTTTCCATAATAGCATATATATATATATAAAAACTAGTTCATGGAAATTAATTAATTTATTCAATTAATTTAGTTAGATGTCCACCCACGACCGTGCCCAAACAGAATTTCTGAATCATTCCAAGGTTATATCATGCCTAGGATAAAACCCATGCTCTAAACTCAATAGAGTCCTTATATTTCTAATCTGAGTCCTCATTTAGGAGTTTTTAAACCTTTTTAGGAAATCTGTGAATTTGTGTTATTTAATATATTTAATATATTTCAAAAATTAATTACGAGTACACCAAACCGCAGAATCTCACGGCGTCTCAGTTCCTAGCTCCTTAAATAATCCAAAAAGTATTACAAAACAATACATAGAAAAATTAGAGTTATTACATTCTCTCCACCTTAGGGATTTATGTCTCAAAAATCCAAAATAAAAGGATACACAAAGAGATGTGGGTATTGAGAATGCATCTGAGTCTCCCACTCCCAAGTGCTATCCTAAAGATTCCCATACTACCACCAAACATGAATTAGGAGAATTAATCACCCAGAAAGGATCCTCTCCTACTAATCCTAGATCTTTACCACATCAAATGTAGTTCCATATTTGAGGTCCAACTCACCCTAGTCAATAACATGAGATGAATCATGCACATACCACCTCAGCTACGACACATAGAAGACATTGTGTATCTGGTCTAACTATGGAATTAGACCTAAGTGGCATGCCAACTCACCAACTCTACACAATATCTATAAAGGGCCAATGAATCTTGAAGATATCTTACCAGGCTAGCCAAATCTCGATAATCCACATCGAGGCGAGACCCTCAGAAATACATGGTCTCCATCCTCAAACTCCAAGGGCCTTCATAGTCACTCCACATAGGACTTATGACAGCTTTGTGCAGTCCTCATCTGTTCCTGGGTGATTTGTACCTTCTTCATAGTGGATCACACCAATTATGGGCCCATAAATGATGACTCTCCTGGGTCAGTCAACATAGTGGTGACCTGCACGATCGCTCGTACAAGACCTCGAATGGTGCCATACTGATGGTGGAATGGTAGATGTTGTTGTATGAAAACTCCACCAATGGTAGGTGATCCTACCAACTATGGAGAAAGTCTAACATGGAAGCCTGCAACATGTCCTCTAGGATATGGATGGTCTGCTCAGTCTAACTGTCATTCTCAGGGTGATAATCCACACTCAAGTGCAACTAAGTCCTAAAGGCCTCCTGTAATACCTTCAATAACTAAGATGTGAAGCGAGCATCACATTCAAAAAATATCATTGAGGGAACCTCATGGATTTAGACTATATTCTACATGTAGAGGCATCCCAATCTCTCTACTGAACTCTTCTCTTAGATAGCTAGTAAGTGAGATGATTTGATTAGTCAATCAACAATCACCTAGATGGTATCATGTACCCAAGATGTACGTGGTAACCCTATCACGAAGTCCATGGATATCTCATTCCACTTCCACTTTGGAACATAAAGGGGTTGAGCTAAACCTATTAAAACCTAGTGCTCATCCTTTACTTACTGACAAGTAAGGCATCAAGAGATAAACTATGCAACTCCCTTCTTCATCCCTGGCCACTAAAACTGATGTTAGAGGTCCTGATACATCTTTGCCACACCTAAATGTTCTAACAAAGGAGATGTATGAAACTCTCTCAGAACCACCTCTCGTAATGTCACCGGTATAATTTTCCATTCTCTAAAAATAATGACACGTTCCCAACCTTCAAAAAATCCATTAGGATCATGTCAAATGGATATCTGAGTATATAGGGTCTCATAGTAGGTATCCCCAAGATGCACCTCCCCGAATCACTGTAAAAGTGGAGGGGTGACAACCATCGAGTGGTGATATTCTTCTCCATCCCCATCCACAAAGGATAACTACAACGAGACCAAATTCCCTAATTCCTGCTCAACAATTGTGAACAAGATCTTCTGTTAAGGGCATCTTCTACCACATTCCCCTTCTTAGGAGTATAGACAATCTCAAATTCATAATCCCAGAGGAACTATATCCATCACCTCTGTATCAAGTTAAGATCCTTCTAGTAGAAGATATACTTGAGACTCTTGTGGTCAAAATAGACAGTAAACCTCTCACTCATCAGGTAGTGTCGCTACATATTCAGTTTGAAGACCATTGTTGCTAACTCAAGATTATGGGTCATGTATTTCTGCTCATATGGTCTCAACTATCATGAACCATATCCAATCACTACACACCTCTACGTCATAACACAACCTAGCCTAGTCCTTGATGCATCTTAGAACATTACGTACTTGAAACCCTCCTCTAGAAATATCAATATGGGAGAACTCATAAATCTCTACCTCAACTCCTAGAAAGAATAATGGAACCTCTCTATAAACATGAAAGGCTACCCCTTTTGGGTCAAAGCTTTCAAGGGATTTGATATCCAAGAGAAATCAGGTGTGAATCTATGACTGTATCCTGCCAACCTAAGGATTCTCCACACCTTCGTCATGCTCTTAGGTGACTCCCAAGCTAACAATAGCTCACCGACGCTGGGTCCACTACCACAACGTCTGTTGAGATAACATGTCCCAGAAAGTAGACCTACTAAATCCAGAACTAGCACTTCAAGAGCTCCCCATAAAGCCAGTGCTCTCGGAGTACTTTTAGAACCATCATCAAGTGTCTCACGTGCTCCTCCTCAGACGCTGATAACACTAGGATATTGTCAATGAAGACCACCACAAAACAGTCTAGGAAAATATGAAAGATCTAGTTCATGATTCCCATAAACACTTTTGGGGCATTGGTCATACCAAAGGGAATCACCAAGTACTCATAGTGACCACAACGACATCAAAATTCCGTATTCGGTATACCCTCATCCCATACTCACAACTAGTGATAGCCTGATCTGAGGTCAATCTTCGAAAACCATCATGTCTCTCTCAACATATCAAAGAGGTCATAAATCCTCATTAGTGGATACTTGTTCTTTATTTTGACCTGATTTAGGTGATGATAATCCACACATAACCTCAAGATCCTGTATTTCTTCTTGGTAAACAAAATAGGGGCTGCCCAGGGTGAAACATTGGGTATGAAAAATCCATTCCTCTGAAATTCCTCCAACTACATCCTCATCTCTCGAAGATCTATGGGATACATATGATGTATTGGAACATATATCAAGTCCATCGTAGGGTGTAGATAAATGTAGAAGTCTATCTATCAGTGGGGAGGTAATATTGGAATGTTCTCCAGAAAGACATCCTCTTACTCCGCCACTACTACAGGGAACTCAAAACTCATAGGATCTATTGTACCAAGTTCATTCAAGCCAACTGATGAGTAATTGGATTCACCCTTATATACATGAGTCTATTTTGCTCTGCATGGATTTCCTTTTCACCCACAAAGGAAACCCTAGTCCTATAACTGCAGACACACCGCATCCTCCACCTAAAATAGTCTATCTGGACATGAACTATAGATAACCAGTCTATACCTAAGATGAAATTGTAAATCCTTATCCCTGAGAGAAAGATATTCTAAACAAAACTGTCACCTCCAAGAGTCAAGTCACACCATTGGCACAAGTTTGTGATTGTTAAGTCATCTCCAATTGAAGTCTCCAAGTGCAAGGGTCGAGCCAAAGGCTGAATCAGAATCTTGAAGTCTCAAACCAGATAAGTGTAAATAAAGTAATGAATTGTACCCATGACTATCAATACTATAGAAATATTAGAAAATACATATATCATACCTCATATCATCCCTGAAGCCTCTGGGTCATAAGTCTCGACCACTTGTAACTACCCTCTCCTTTGTCCTACTACTCCCTGAGCCTGGAGTGGACCACCTGAGGGTTGCGGGGAAACAATTCATAATGTATTCTACCTCCATCTATTCTCCTAGATCCTCTTCCTCATTTTCTTCCCTGCAGAACTACCTATTCCTACCACTACCTTTTCCTAGGTGGCCCATCCATTTTCTATCTGTTAGTCGTACAACAAGTCAGACAGTCCAATGTGATAGGTACCCTGCCATCACAAGAGTAGTAATAACACTCCATGGGATGACTAGACCCATCCTGTAATCCCTGAATTGCAGACCCTCTATCCTAGAATCATCTCCTGAAGAATATCATATGTTCAGGTCCATGAGTCTGATGTTGGCTACCTGCTGCCGAAGTCTTCGCTCTTGTGTGCCCACTGTCGACAACAACTATTTGCGTTTGTGATGTTATTAATATTTTCATGACTTATTATATACTCCCTTTACTGATTTTATATGAAATGTGCATAATGTGTGTGAAATATTAATATTTTAATACTAAGTATAATTTTTGAGCATTTTTAGAAGTAGTCCAATTGAGTCAGTTTACTATTTTATTTATAACTCTCACCCTACTGATCCAAATTGTGTGGTTCTTGTTTTTTAGGATTTCTAATTCAATATGAAAAATTTCATTAGAAGGGATCATGAGCTAATTCTTCCATTTTAAGGCCCGTATAGACCACACAAGGAGGCCTACAGAATCTGTGAAGAAACTGGACCAGCCATGAAGATTTAATTGCTGGGCTCAATCAGGAAGTGAAAATTCTTTTATTCTCCTCCAAAGTTCTGGGGATAATGAAAGAAGTATTGGATAAAAATTTCAAGGCCCAAATCTAAATACAAGGGGCCCAACTAATGCTTTGAAACTCAGCCCACATTTTTGGCTGGGAATTAAAATCAGTATAGTGATGATGACATGGATCCTGATCTAGACATCATTTTGAGTTGATATTTTTCATTGTGAAAGATAAGATATAGGTGACCGACTTTGTTGAATACATCATTCAGTTTTGAAGGCATCTTCCTATTCAAAAACCCTTTCACATTTTGGACTTCAAAAAGACTAGATTGAAATGGACAGATTAAAATTGTTTAATCAACCGGCCATAACTTTGGCTCCATAGGTCCAAATGCCTCCAAATTTTTAGAGTATTTGGACAACATTATTCTCTTAAACTTTGAAGAAGGAGATATCTCGAGATTCGGCTGTCCAAATCGTCGATCGAAGTGGAGGGAAAGATTGTGAATGCAAACAGTCCACTTCCTTGGGCTATAAATACACCCCTCCTCTCCTTGTAAGGGGTTGGCATTTTAGAAGAGAGGGACATCAATTGGCACGACCAAAGCCTTGAAAAAGGCTTGGGATGACCTTCCATACTAAAGTTTTCACTTGAGATACCCTTCTTCCTCTCTTTGTTTCCTTTCACTTTTGTGTTGTTCTTCGTTTGTAAACTTGTAAGTTTGTGTTTTGTAATTATGTTTTAATGCAAATTTTTTCTTCAATATCTCTTATTCTCATCCACCTTCTGTAGTTTAATATTAATGTTCTTAAAATAGTTTAAATTCATTTGAATCCCCTTCCTTTATTTTGCTTCCTCATTCAATCAAAAATATGTTTTTAATTATCATCATTGTCCGTGTGTGTGTGTTCGACGTACCACTCTTTTCTAATCCCTTTATTTTTCTTCTCTTGTTAATTCATCATCATAAATATATAAACCAGATTAATATTAATATCAATGTCTAAGTAAATATATTATTGGGGTGAGTCAAAATTTAGGGATGTTAAGTGATTGAGAGTATTTGCTCGATGAATATTCTTTAATTTAACATTGTGTATGTTGGACTTAACATGTCATGGATTAATGACTTGTTTTGTTTAACGTGTGGTTTCCATGGATTATTGGAACCATAAATACACTACCATCAACAAGATCTGATTGAGATTAGAACACTAAGTTAAGTTAAGGCTTGGATTAAAGCCTTAACACTTAGTAATTCCAATCAACATTATCTTGCGAAGTGGGTGTTAAACTAACTGCAATATAAAGAAAAGCTCCAGGATATCACAAGCTTAACTCCCTAAAAATGAACTCACCCCAATATTTGTCAAATTGTTAAATCAAACACCAATCATTAATCACTTCATTTAAGCTCTGCAAACAAACCCCCCAATCAAAATACAATCAACTAAAAACATACGACTATTACAAAGTATCATCGCCGATGATTCGACCTGAGTGCTGCTATACACATTAGCAGAGCACCGGAACCTTGACCGGTCGATAGGAGACAATTGGCCGTGAGTTTCAAATGGAGCCGTTTCCAGGGATGATGCTTTAAGTAGTCATTAGTTTATGGTTATTGTAAAAAAAAAACAAAAAAAAAAAACAAAATTTAAAAAAAACTGAAAAAAAAACACAAAGAAAAAACCCGTCTTCCTATTTCTTCCAAAATCTCTCTTAAATGCCCCGTAGCCTTCCGAACAATCCCTCAGACTTTTTTGACCCTGAAATTGAGCGAACACTTCACCAACTTAGGAGGAACATAAGAGATAATCAAATAATTCAAGAACCAGTCCTTGTCCAACCAATTGAATTAGATATGGCCAATCCTAGGGAACAAAAATTAAAAGAACTTATTGTCCCTGATATGAATTACCAACCTATTGGTATTCAATATCCAAACATAGAAGCTGACTTCGAACTCAAATCGGGTTTGATTCATCTTCTTCCTCATTTCCACGGGCTAGCCGGTGAGGATCCACATCTCCACCTTAAAGAATTCCAAGTGGTGTGCTCTACCATGAAGCCTCAAGGGGTTTCTGAGGAACAAATCAAACTCCGAGCATTCCCTTTCTCCCTAGATGACACTACCAAGTCATGGCTTTACTACCTCCCTCCTGGTTCCATAACCACATGGAATGACATGAAGCGACTTTTCTTAGAAAAATTCTTTCCTGCTTCTCGTACTGCTTCTATCTGAAAGGAAATAAGTGGTATCTGTCAGTTCCCAAGTGAATCACTCCATGAGTATTGGGAGATGTTCAAAAAGCTTGTTGAAACCTGCCCACACCATCAAATATCTGACCAACTCTTGATCCAATACTTCTATAAGGTATTATTGGCAATGGAGAGAAATCTCATTGAAGCCGCAAGTGGCGGTGCTCTTGTTGATAAAACTCCTGTAGCTGCAAGAGATCTCATAAGTAACATGGCTGCAAACAAACAACAATTCCATACTCGAGCACATGCTCAAGTCAAACAATCCCAAGATAATCAATCAATTGAGCCGAACAAGATGACTGAGTGGATGAGTGAACTTACAGGTCTTGTCCGACAACTAGTTGTGGCTACCAAATCCCCAACCTCATCTTCTCTATAATCAATGTTTCCTGGACCTGTCAAAAACTGTGGAATCTGAAACTCTCCATCTCATCCAACTGACACATGTCCACAACTTCAAGAGGATCAATATGATTCATCTGGACCAATGGAGCTCAATGCAACATATGCTCAACGGAACACCAACCCTCAACTATCAGGTCAGTTTGTTAGAAACTTCAACCAACCTCACTCCGAGCCCTTCTTTTATTCCTATAACCAAGGCCTTAGGTATGGTAATCCCATATCTCAACCCCCTCAATTCCCTCCTCAAAACCCAAACTAGTTTCAATATGGTCAAGGTGTTGGTAACTTCCAACAACCTTATCCTTTTATTCCTCAACCTCAAAGGAACAATCCTCCTCCTGGATTCCATTATCCTAGTGAGTTTTCCTAATTCCAAAACCAATACAATCATTTTCTCAAGAATCAAAATCAAGGTAATCTCAATCCGGGACAAGCCTCTTCTTCCAAGCAACCATGGGAAAGTGCAGTGGAAGATCTTGCCTCCACCCGTTTTAGACTCAAGAACATTGAAACCCAAATTGGTCAACTTGCATCCCATCTTAGTCAGCAGCAACCATCCAATTCTTCCCAACTTCCAGCTCAACCATTACCCAACCCCAAGGGTAATGTAAGTGCAATTACACTTAGATCAGGAAAAAAACCTTCTATGCCTCAAGATAAGTCCTCCAACCCCCTTTAAATGTTGACCTAGAAAATGAAAAGAAAAAGAAACTTGAAAAGGAACCTAAAACCATTCCCTCATCTCCTTAAATTCCACTTAGGAACCCAATTCCTTTTCCTTAAGCCGTATCTAAGCCAAAGAAGTCCTTTGAACCCGATCCTAAAACGATCGACATGTTTAGATGTGTTGAAGTCAACATTCCCCTCTTAGATTCCATAAAACAAATTCCTAAGTATGCCAAGTTTCTCAAGGAGTTGTGTACCCACAAGAGGCAACTTAGGACCTTCGAAAATGTTTCAACCCAAGATTCCATGCCCATTAAGTGCAAAGATTCAGGGACCTTTATGGTTCCATGCCAAATTGGAAGTTTAAACTTTGATGATGCACTCATAGACCTAGGAGCCTCAATTAATGTCATGACCAAATCCATATTTTCCAACCTTGGTCTAGGTCCCTTACATCCAACGAGTGTTGTCATTCAATTAGACAATCGAAGCATAGCCAGTACTGAGGGAATAATTGAGGATGTCCTTGTCCGAGTCAATGATCTTATCTTCCCTGCTGATTTCTATGTCCTTGACATGGAAGGTGAGACGAACTCTTCTCGATCTTTCCTAATTCTAGGAAGACTATTCCTCATGACTGTGAGAACCAAGATTGATGTATATTCAGACATCTTATCCATGGAATTTGGTGACCAACTGGTCAAGTTCAACATTTTCCAAGCCATGCGATACCCATCTGAGGATCACTCTGTATTCTCAATCCATGCTTCTGAGGACACTTCTAAGAGTCAATCGAACCCCAATCCACCATGTTCTTCATGTTATAATGACAAAAGATCTTGTGAAATCTGCACCATGATTAACCAAGTCATAAATGGTAAAGTTGATGTGGACCTCTCATTCATAGACTCCATCAATCTAGAGGAACTTGAAAACTCTCTTGAATCCCACATCAACTCTGATCTCTACTGCTCCACCTTGGACAATATTAAGGAAAATGAATTTGAAGCAATTGAATTCCCTTCTTCTATTCCCGAGTTGTCTCACCCAAAAATGAAAGATGATACTGATCTAAAACCTCTTCCTGAACACTTGAAATATGCATTCCTTTTCCAGGATCACTCATATCCTGTCATTATCTCTGCTTCACTTACTGAAACCGAAGAGTCCAAACTTGTTCAGGTGTTAGAGGAAAACAAAAAGGCCATAGGTTGGACCCTAGAAGATATACTAGGAATCAACCCTACCCTTTGCATGCATCACATACATCTTGAGAAATCATCCAAACCAATTAGACAACCACAAAGAAGACTCAATCCACTCATACTTGAGGTAGTTAGGGAAGAGATCAGCAAGCTTCTTCAAGCTGGTATTATTTACCCAATTTCTGATAGTGAATGGGTTAGTCCAATTCAAGTTATACCTAAGCAGGGTGGGATAACTGTTGTCACAAATGAACATGGAGAGGTAGTCACAACTCGAGTGAAGAACAAATGGCGTGTGTGCATCGACTATAGGAAATTGAATGTTGAAACAAGAAAAGATCACTACCCTCTTCCATTCCTTGATCAAATGCTGGAACGATTAGCCGGAAAGTCACACTATTGCTTTCTTGATGGATACACCAGCTACTTCCAAATCCCAATTGCACCTCAAGACCAAGAAAAGACTATTTTCACATGCCCCTTTGGAACATATGCATATAGAAGAATGCCTTTTGGCCTTTTCAATGCTCCTGCAACATTCCAGAGGTGTATGATGAGTATCTTTTCTAAATTCATTAAACACTGCATGGAAGTCTTCATGGATGACTTCACCATTTATGGTGAGTCATTTTAATCTTGTTTGAATTCACTCTCTCTAGTCCTCCAAAAGTGTTTCAAGTGCAACCTTGTGTTAAATTTTGAAAAATTTCACTTCATGGTTGCAAATGAGATCGTTCTAGGGCACATAGTTTCAAAAGATGGTATTGAAGTCGATCCTGCCAAAATTGAAGTGATCCAATCACTTCCTCAACCAACTTCTATTCGAGACATCCGTTCATTCCTCATTCATGATGGTTTATATCGACGATTCATCCATAACTTCACTAAAATTTCCCCCCCACTCACTCGGTTGCTCCAAAATGATGTCACTTTCCATTTCGATGAGTTTTGCAAGAAAGTATTAATTGAACTCAAAACTGGTCTTACATCTGCCCCGATAATCCAACCCCCAGATTGGTCCTTACCCTTTGAGTTGATGTGTGATGCTTCTGATAGAGCTGTTGAGGCTGTTCTTGGTCAAAGAAGAGAAAAACGTCCACATGTCATCTATTATGCCTCAAAAACATTGGATGAAACTCAATCTCACTACACTGTCACTAAAAAGGAACTTTTAGTAGTGGTTTTTTCCTTAGATAAATTCCGGCCCTATCTCTTAGGTTCCAAAATCATCATCTTCACAGACCATTCTGCTATAAAGTTCTTACTCAAGAAAAGTGATTCCAAACCGAGGCTAATAAGATGGATCCTAATACTCCAAGAGTTTGACCTTGAAATAAAAGATAGACCAGGAAAAGAAAATCCTGTAGCTAATCACTTGAGTAGAATTTCTAATTCTTATCATTCTAAAATCATCGATCCTAAATTCCCCATTGAGCCCCTTTCATCTCTCACTCCAAAAATACCATGGTATGCCCCAATTGTAAATTACTTGGTTTCTGGTGTTTTTTCTGAAATTTTTTCAAAAGAACAAAAAATGAAGTTGAAAAGTGATTCAAAATACTATTTTTGGGAAGAAAATAAACTTTGGAAAACTGGGGCTGACATGGTAATAAGGAGATGTGTCGATGAAAATGAACATTCTTCCATATTAGAATTCTGTCACTCAATGCCTGGTGGTGGGCACTTTGGACCACAAAGGACCTTCCAAAAGGTCATAGACTCTGGATTCTTCTGGCCTTCTCTCTTCAAGGACTCACATGAGTTCTGTCAATCATGTCCTACTTGCCAAAAGTTTGGCACAATTTCAAAGAGAAATGAAATGCCCCAAAAGCTTTTAATTTTTTGTGAGATCTTCGATGTTTGAGGCATCGATTTCATGGGACCATTTCCACTTTCCAATGGATTCTCATACATCCTTCTTGTAGTTGATTATGTTTCTAGGTTGGTCAAGGCCAAACCCACTAGAAAGGATGATTCACATACTGTTAGTGAGTTCCTCAAGACACACATTTTCCACCGATTTGGCACACCTCGTGCCTTGATAAGTGACTTAGGAACCCATTTTTGTAATAAAAACATGGAATCTCTTCTGAAAAATAATGGGGTTGTACATAAAACTTCAACTGCATATCACCCCCAAACAAATGGAATGACCGAACTTTCTAATAAAGAAGTGAAAATAGTTATTGAGAGAATTGTAAAACCCACCAGAAAAGACTGGCCTGAAAGACTTGGTGAAACACTTTGGGCTTATCGAACTACCTATAAAACACCCATTGAGATGTCTCATTTTAGGCTAGTTTTTGGTAAATCATGTCATTTTCCATTTGAAATCCAACATAAGTCATTTTGGGCATTGAAAACTTGTAATTTTGATCTTGAAAAATCTGGTGAAGAAATTTTTTTGCAATTGGCTGAACTGGAGGAGCTTCAACTTGATTCTTATGAGAATTATATTCTCTACAAAAAAATTCCAAGGTACTCCATGACAAACACATCCTGAGAAAGATATTCCATGAAGGTGAAAAGGTAATGCTCTTCAATTCTCGATTTTGGCTTCACCCAGGTAAGCTTAATTCTCGTTGGGAAGGTCCTTTTGTTATTACTAATGTTTACCCATTTGGTGCAGTGCAAGTCCAAGACCCCTCTTACAAAAGGACATTCACGGTTAATGGACATCGGTTAAAGCATCACCATGAGAGGATACACAATCCTAGATCAACATCGACTTCTATTGGATCCCCAACTTCTGCAGTCGACCCACCACTAGATGAAGATGACGACCCACCAAATCCAAACCAGGGGGCACCTCTCCCCCTTTAACTCTCTCTATCTCTTCCTCTCTCTAGATCTTTCTTCTTCTTCCTCTCTCTTTAATTTTTTTACCACTTTCTTCATCAAACCCTTTCTTTTTATCTTTCTATTTTGTGTGGGTGTGTATTTTAAAGAACACTAAAAAAACTAAAAAAATAAAAAAATGTAAAAAAAACCAAAAGAGTCATACTTACTCACCTTCAATTTTCAAATTTTGTCCAACAATTTTGGGGAGTCAAAAGACATGATTTCATCTGAAAAATTATGTGTTTTCATCATATATTTGGATAAAGAATTTTGTGTCAAGAATAATACATTTTGAATGCTCAGTTATTGATTTGGAAAATGCTTTTCCCAAACCGTGAGAACCAACATTTTATTTCATGCCAAGGCTACCTATGACCATCTTTTCAAAATGTGTGTTTTCACCCCCATTTGTGAGTCTTGATTTTGTGGACCTTCGAGCTGAATTTCCTACTTTAGTGTGCATTAATATGATAGAGGCATTTTCTGAACCACATGAGAATCATAATAGCCAAATAGCCTCCCATTTCCCTTACATTAATTCTCCTTTTGAAAGCCCCTTCGAGCCTATGAAAACCTTTTCTTTGATAGCCACATTACAAGCCCAATTCCTTATCCCACCCAATATCAACATGGATTTTCTTTGCATAATTTTTTGAAATTTAAGTGTGGGGGGAATTGATTTCATTTTGGGTACCCTTTGTTGATTTCATAATGTTATCATATGATTGAGGGAAAACAACCATTTTAGTGTGGGGGAGAGACTTTCATTCAGTGAGTTCTGGGGAATGTAATGTACTTTCATTTATGTAATTTTGTAAATGTTATTGACAAGTGTTAAAAAAAATCAAAAAAATAAAAATAAAAAAAGAACAAAAAAATTGGGTTGTTTCTTTGGTAGGTCAAAAATAACTCTTCCTCAACCTTTGATATTGTTATAACTATTAAAATTAGTGTCGCGAGGAGATCAATCATGGGTTGGGATATGAGTGTGAGATCTTTTCTAAGTTCAACTTTCGAAAAAAGAAAAAAAGGAAAAGAAAAAAAAGAACACTTGTATTATATTATTATGTCATTGGGAGAAGTTTTGTGTTTTGTAAATATTCCATCTTCTCATTACCTTCATTTTTTATTCCTCTATTGTGTCTTTCTTCACATAATCATTCCCTTGTAAATATGTGTTTTCATTTCCTTCCATGTTTTATTTCAAAAAAATGTGCATTACTTTTTCTATATTGGTGTTTTAACCCTCTTCTTCTCTCTCTTGGACATTATATTCCCACCATCCCATAGCCACAGAAAAACCCCTTAAAAAGACCTCTTTATTCTTGTGCACTTTGGATAGGTATTGGAAGTTGAGAGCTCTTTCAAACTTTTCACTTTTGGTTGGAGAAAGAGTGAACCTCCACAAATGAATTTTATCATCTTGAGAGGTGTGAGTTTTGAGTGTCCACATTTTCCATTTCTAAATTTAAGCATGAAAAAATGAATTAGTTTTGGAACATTTTTTCTGTAACAACTTGTGGTGAAATTCAAAATGGATGAGTGAAATAGTCTAAACCTCCTCTGATTGGAGAAAACAAAATTTTAATATTTGTTGGTGAGTGAAAATGATTTTGTCATGTTTTTATATTTGTTGCACATGAGGACATTCACAAAACTAAGTATGAGGGAGTTGATATTATTAATATTTTCATGACTTATTATATACTCCCTTTATTTATTTTATATGAAATGTGCATAATGTGTGTGGAATATTAATATTTTAATACTAAGTATAATTTTTGAGCATTTTTAGAAGTAGTCCAATTGAGTCAGTTTACTATTTTATTTATAACTCTCACCATACTGATCCAAATTGTGTGGTTCTTGTTTTTTAGGATTCCTAATTCAATATACAACATTTCATTAGAAGGTATCATGGGATAATTCTTCCATTTTAAGGCCCATATGGACCACACAAGGAGGCCTACAGAATCTGTGAAGAAACTGGACTAGTCATGAAGATTTAATTGCTGGGATCAATCAGGAAGTCCAAATTCTTTTATTCTACTCCAAAGTTCACGGGATGATGAAAGGCGTATTGGATAAAAATTTCAAGGCCCAACTCTAAAGACAAGAGGCCCAACTAATTCTTTGAAACTCAGCCCACATTTTTGGCCGGGGATTAAAATCAGTACAGTTATGATGACATGGATCCTGATCTAGACATCATTTTTCACTGATATTTTTCAGTGTGAAATAGAAGATATAGGCGGCCGACTTTGTTGAAGACATCATTAGGTTTTGAATGCATCTTTCTATTCAAAAACCCTTTCACATTTTGAACTTCAAAAAGATTGGATTGAAATGGAAAGATTAAAATTGTTTAATCAACTGGTCATAACTTTGGATACATATGTCCAAATGCCTCCAAATTTTTAGAGCAGTCGGAAAACATTATTATCTTAAACTTTGAAGAAGGAGATATCTCGAGATTCGGCTGTCTGGATGTCCAAATCGTCGAGCCAAGTGGAGGGACAGATTGGGAATGAAAACAGTCCACTTCCTTGGACTATAAATACACCCCTCCTCTCCTTGCAAGGGGTTGACATTTCAGAAGAGAGGAGCATCAATTGGAACGACCAAATCCTTGGGAGGACCTGCCATACTCAAGTTTTCACTTGAGATACCCTTCATCCTCTCTTTTTTTTCCTTTCACTTTTGTGTTGTTCTTCGTTTGTAAACTTGTATGTTTGTGTTTTGTAATTCTGTTTTAATGCAAATTTCTTCTTTAATATCTCTTATTATCATCCACCTTCTGTAGTTTAATATTAATGTTCTTAAAATAGTTTAAATTCAGTTGAATCCCCTTCCCTTCTTTTTCTTACTCATTCAATCAAAAATCTGTTTTTAATTATCATCATTGTTCGTGTGTGTGTGTTCGGCGTACCACTCTTTTCCAATCCCTTTATTTTTATTCTCTTGTTAATTCATCATCATAAATATATAAACCAGATTAATATTAATATCAATGTCTGAGTAAATATATTATTGGGGTGAGTCAAAATTTAGGGATGTTAAGTGATTGAGAGTATTTGCTCGATGAATATTCTTTAATTTAACATCGTGTATGTTGGACTTAACATGTCATGGATTAATGACTTGTTTTGTTTAACGTGTGGTTTCCATGGATTATTGGAACCATAAATACACTACCATCAACAATCTCTGATTGAGATTAGAACACTAAGTTAAGTTAAGGCTTGGATTAAAGCCTTAACACTTAGTAATTCCAATCAACATTATCTTGTGAAGTGGGTGTTAAATTAACTGCAATATAAAGCAAAGCTCCAGGATATTACAAGCTTAACTCCCTAAAAATGAACTCACTCCAATATTTATCAAATTGTTAAATAAAACACCAATCATTAATCACTTCATTTAAGCTCTGCAAACAAACCCCACAATCAGAATAAAATCAACTAAAAACAAACGACTATTACAAAGTATCATCACCGAGGATTCGGCCCGAGTGTTGCTATACACATTAGCAGAGCACTGAAACCTTGACCGGTCGATAGGAGACAATTGGCCGTGCGTTTCAGTTTGCTTAGCCAGGAAAATCTTTCCCACCAAGGAATGATCTAACACCCCAACATAGGTAGGAATGAATATAGGTATCACACTGGATCATATGTCTCTCCATAGTCCCATCTTGAAGTTCTAAGACCAAAAGAACTGATCACATACTATATCTATCGAGTGACGAGAGAGGTTGGTAAACCTTGGTGAATACTCAGCCACTAACATATTGTCCTACTGAAGCTGTAGAAGCTCCGGAATGCACACAACCCTCAACTTAGTTGGAGATAACTACACTATAAAAATGTGCTCAAATGTTGACCATGAAAGATTCACCTCATCATATGACTGGGTTATTGATCCCCACCACCATCCTATAGAGTCATGGAGAAGGTGTTGAAATAGTGGGTTCCCTAGACTCAACTATACAATACTTTTGTTTACCATATCATGTATAAAAATTATTTATACATGATGATTACTTACCAATATAGTGTAGATATTTGTGCATCTACTATTTAATGGTAATGTCCACAAATTAATTGTTGCATCAAAAGGTTATAGCAAATCTCATACTATAATGAGAACCTCTAGATACTATGATATTAATCTTAAACAAAGATCCTATGGTCTAGATACATCTTACCGACTGGACACGGTAGATGTATGACTATCAAGTGCTGGAGGTTCATAAGTATTGAGACTTCTTCTCATGAAGTTCTCACTTGGTGATTTCTAGTAGTGAGATCACGTGGACAAACCCGACGATAGGAACACCACATGTTTTGGGTGTTATTGGATGTTCTTATCTATGATCATGTGTAATGGTTTCCTAACTTGATATCATTTCTAATGTGTTACATTTGATCACGTACTTTGATTCGAGGAAAAAACAATGACGATGAAATTGTGACAAGGTAGCTTGTGTTGGGTGCATCATTGGTGGCATGACATTGGTTAAATTGTCAAGAAATGATTTGTCTCTTCCAGGATAAGGAAGTTATATATCTCAGGGCTCGTTGATCAGGATGGTAGTACATTTATAAGACCATGACCATGATAGTCAAGGGTAAATCTGTCCAGTTAGATCAACAAATATTAAGCAAGAAAAGGATAATGACATGAGTGGGCATCCTTCTTTATGAGATATTAAAGACAAAGATATTATATTACACAGTGCGTGTTCGTAGGTTGGTTTTCGCTGCTATGACAATTCTTATCTCTTTAGGGGCCATGATAGGTTGCTAGATCCCACTTTTGGTCTGTGAATAGTATTCACTATTATCAAGATAAAGGCCTAGAGGGTCACACACAATAGCATATTTAAAAATCTTTCCTATTTAGTTGAATACGTATATTGGACATGGTGGTCCCCACTACCTGGGTCTGGGATTTGTCCAATGTGATACGATCACCAATGCAATAAATAAATTTATATTTTTCAAGTTAATAATAATGAGTATTGAATTTATTTATTAAATGTATTTACAAGTTTTAAGTAAATACATAAAAAATATTATTTAAATGAATATTAAAATATTCAAACTTCAATTAATATTTGTGGGAACAACGAGTCTAGTTAATGACTCATTTATTATCAAGTAATATATTTAATATATTACAAGAAAGTAATAATAATATTTATGACTCAGTTCAGCAGTCATGACATGTCATTTATAGTGTGTTAAGTATTCGAGGGGTCGGATAAGAAATTCTAGGTAATTTAATTATACACTATATATAGAAGTGGAGAGCATCCCACCAAAGACTATTCATGAGATTTCTCTCTCTTCTTATATCTTCCATGTTCTAGAGAGAGAGGCTCTGGATCCAGGAGTTTGGATCGAGCTATCTCTCAGGCATCACAAGCAAGGCAATGTAGTGATCGCCAGAGCATCGAATGCATTGTCGAATCTCCGTACTAGCACCCAGAATTCAAATATTGGCGCTCTCGCAGTTTCTTGCAGTGCGTGTGGACGATCTAGAGAAATCCAGCTTTAGATTCTTCGAGCAGCGATCGCCGACGACGAGAAGATGCTGTGTGCGACTTCAAATCTAAACCAGGTATTTTATGGTTAAAACTCTTCATAGGAGATCCTAAGCTTAAACCGGGTAGTGTTTCGCCAATGTTGATGTGTTCATGTCAATCTTTAGTGGAAAATTTTAAAATCTCATCTTTCGGGGATTTCGTTACGTGCCTGGTACCTTCAATTGGTATCAAAGTGACGCGTGAAAATTTTTAAGCCAAAGAAAAATTAATTTTTCATTAAGTTTAAAAGAGGGCGTCATCATGATCCCAACTCCTTAGACGAGATTCCTATCCGACCTCGGATGACCATGTTATGGTCATCCGAAGTTTTAAATATCGATTGAAAACTCGATTGATGGGTTAATTATAAAGAACACATATTTTTACAATATGCATGTAATAATTAGCCAAAGGTTATATCGATGAAGTTGATCACTAGACGAACTCCACATCATTGGAATAGTGTTTTCCGATGAGGTAACATCGGTGGAAGAAAAAGGCTGGTTGGAAATTACTATTTTGGCCATCGTTTTTCACCAGATATGAATAAATGATCCATCTCAATTATTTATTTTTAATAATAATAAATTTTATCACTTTTTATAAAAATGTATTGGATGAGCAATTATCACCCAAGTGGGTGATATAAAAAAGGGGGTTTGTCGCATCTCAGGGCGACAGGTCAAGAGAGTTTTTAAAAGGGAGAATGAAAATGGGGGATCAAAAGTCCCCCTAATACCAAAGAAGGATCACCCTTAGTTCTACGAATAGTGATTTTTTACTGTTCATAGAACTGCGCCCTATCCTTCTTGGGTATTAGGGGGAATTTTGATCCCATATTGTCATTCCCCTATTTTAAAAAAACAAAAAGGGAGACTTCACCAGGACGGGCCACCCTATTGGCGCCCCTATCCCTACTCACAGTCACCCTCTCCGTGGGGCACCTCCTTCGGCCACAACCTCCTCACCGCCCGAGCGGGCCTCCCCTCGCCGGAGCCGCTCCAGTGGCCTGGACTGGCGTAGCCGTGACCTCTAGCCGGTCACTGAGAGCCTATCTATGGCATCCCCTCCTACCCGCAGTGACCCCTCCAGCCGTATCACCGCCTCCCTCAAGGGTGACACACCTCTGTTGTACAACCTGGTACCGTCCGCCCTGATGGGTTGCATCTAGCCGTCCGCGCTGCCCACATCCCATCCAGTAGAAGCTGCCGCCTCCGGCTTCTCTGCTGCCTCATCCGACGCCCCCCTCCTGCTGCTGCCGTCCTGTGTCTCGACCGCCCAGATCTGGCCACCTCCTGCCCCGTCAGGCATCGCCGCCTGGCCCCGCCGTGTCTCCACCGGTTGTTTGACTTTCTCTATAGGCGGCTCCTTCCTCTGACATGATGCCTCCTCCTTTCCCCGTCTGTGTGTTCTCCCCAGATCCAGGGACCGCTGATTCTAGCACCGCCACCCGTGGCCTCGGTCGCCCGACCCGTTCGACCTCCCTACCGTCTGGCATCCCTGGGTCAGGATAACCCGTTTGGAATGCCGCCTGGGTAGCCATCCCACTACCCTCGTGTAGCAGGCGAACCCTCTGGTCACCCGCAGCACACCGGTCCCAGATTCCGTAGATCCGACATCAAACTGAGGTAACCCCTGTTGTGGGTTCATTTGGACCTGATCCGACCCGAATCTAGACGGGTCTGCCCAGCCCAAAACCGTCATGAGAGGACCTGTCTGCACAGCTTGGTATGGGCCTGCGTGGGTTCCGCCTGACCTGCACTGGCTCTGCCCGGAGTTTCAGGGCCCGAATATTTTTAATTTAATAAAAAATTAATTAATTTTATTTTATTTAAAGATTGAATTAATTAAATATTAATTTTTGGTTGTTAAAAAATTATTGAGGCATAATTAATTTAATTAAATGTTGCATTAAATTAATTAATTAAATTAATTTTTAGTATTAAAATTAAATTAATTGATGAGACCAGACGACAAAAAAATATTGAATTAAAATAAGAGTGAATTTTAATTCAATAAAAACGAACTCAGAAATATTTTTAATTCTAGTGTATTTTTTATTTTGCATTTAATTTTAAATACATGAGTTAATGCGTATTGACTGATCATGAGCCTTTGGACCAACCAATGCATGTTTGGTGCGTTTTAATTTAATTATTTTATTATTGCATGGTTTTGTAACAAGTAGTTAAATAAAAGGCGATTTGCATGTCGTCTCAATGTCATTATATGTATAAGGGCCTGCGCATCCACTTCAGAGTTGTATTTTATACTTCCCAGTTCTCCTCACTTGTGAGCGAGTATTGTTGCATAATGAAAAGACAAGAAGTGACGCATTTCATACCAAGTTATGGCGACGCACCAGACAGGAGCTGATACATTTGGATGGACAAATGTTGCAACTCGAGTCGCAAGCGACGCGACTTAATGTATATCCCCTAGGGTCTAGGTTGATCCATTATTAACTCAATGGATCAATCGTTACAATTGTCTCATGATCAGGCCATCATTTTATTTTTACATGATTTATTATTTTTGTGTATGTGTAGTTAACTCACGAAGACATAAAATAATAATAAACAAGCACACACAGATAAAATGAACACTTGACGCGATGAATTTTTCTATTTCATGTATGACCAGTTGTGAGTAAGATCACATAATACGTGCTAATAAAAATAGAAAATGTTTTTTTTCATCACATTAAAAACAATAAAACCCTCAAGGAAATATTAAGTCACAATCGCCTTCTATCATTCAAATTTGAACAAAATCAGATGTTCAGGGTGCTCGTCATGTCAAAGCTGAGTGTGTCTCTTACTAATGGGGAGTTCTTATGAGAGTGGTGTGTTGACTTAAATAAATTTGTAGAAAAGAAGTAGTCAAATCTAGCTTGTTTTAATTTTAGAGGCAAGTGTTGAGTAAATCAAGTAACGATTTAATAAGATGAGACATCACTCAACAGATCAAGAAACTGCGAGTCAATGCGGTTGGCCAACCTAACGCCTACTTTGAACCCTCCAATTAGTGACATAACCAAATCTTGTAGACTATGTGGGATGGTTTGGGGATCCCTTTCACTAGAATACTCAAGCGACATAGTGTTTCGATTACAGCAAAGAGGGTTCCTAGAATTCAATAAAATAGTGAGAGATATTTAATGATTTAATTAATTAATCAAAATGTCTAAATCGGTAATCCAGATAAAAAGTACTAACCTGCTAAAATTTATTTTTTTAGAAAATGGAAAGTTATACCATAAGAAATACTTCAATAAGTAACAGACAAAGTAAATGTCTACACTAATATGAGTATCTAAGAATAGTACAGGTGCTTCCGCATAGTATTATGATATAAGAAACTCAAAGGAGCTAGTGTCCTCAACACCTTTTAAGTTACCTCAAAAAGCGAGGGTGAGAAATTGCTTACATGAGACTCATGTATAAAGCATATGATGGTTATTTTATTATGCAATAATCAACGTCTGATGTTGGTTGCAACCACTACATTGGACATCGAGGAAATAATAATCAGTCTCATCTCCGAGAGGTTTGCAAAGAGAAAGCAAAGCAATAATATGAATAAGTAATGGTTACACTGGATCTGTGTAAATTGAAAGGTGGGTTATGATCTTTCAATACATCCTATTCTAGTATCATTTTCACCTCTTTACTCAAGTCTCATTTTAAGTTTCAAAGTGAAAAATATTTATTAAATGTTTCATTACATATTTAGGTAAAAGTTCGCAAAGTAAATAAGAATAAAAAGGAAAGATTCGTCTTTAATTCTTATAGTGAAAAAAATTTAACGACAAGGCGAAAAAGGTAAATGGAATGTCATGCCAAAGGAAAATTCGCAACGTCTTTCAACAAAATAGGTACTAACAGGAGGTTATTTGTATTTCATATCATTAAATATATCTATGGAAGTCTAATAACCATAAACTTAATCAATGAAGCAAGTAATCACTTTATATTTAGGAATATTCATCAATGTAATGTTTTGATTTTCTTCTTGGGTATTCAATATAATATGATTATCACATATGTGCATTGATATACAATAACCACGCAAGTATAGAAATATTACTAGAAGTTAGGAGTATTCTCCAAGTGACTGATAAAGAGTGATACCTTGTCTAGTGGTGAGAAGTACATGAATTCTTTATTTCCAAGTGAAAGATTCACGTAGAACTATTATTGAGTATAACCAAAACAATAATCTCATGTGTCCTTTAGAAACAAAGAGACATTATTCATGATTTAGTAATCAATGATGTTTTTCATATTTAATACTCAACCAATAGTTTAATAATACTTGAATTGCAGGCAATACCCGATGAATATAAAAATGTAAGATTTTTATACCCATTTGTGGCAAGATAATTCTTTGTCGAGTAAAACTAAAAGTTGATGGAAAGGATATACCTGGTTTGGTATTTAGGCTTGATAAAGATAAACACCTTTGGTATTATCAAATTTTTTAGTTTGAACAAAGAAACCTTTAGAAATAAATGTATGCCACAAATATTTCAGAATTAGTTTAGCAAGAGAGTGTGAACTATTCCAAGAATAATCTAAAGGTATATATATAATTCATAATATTCCTTTAAGTAATTAAGGAATGATAAAGTGAAGTAAATGAACGGTCAGAAGATATAAGTTGCTTCGGGCCGGAATGCCGAAGAATATCTTGACCAAGCAATCATCGATCATAATAATGTAGCATGGAGTAATTCCTAAATGCACACTACCTTATCTTCATCATGACATTAATGCTAATGAGGAGGATTGATGATGAAGTCTTACATGTTAAAGTTGATGAAAAAAATGTAGCATGGAACAATTCCTAAACACACATTTTATACATCAGAATTATGATGCAAGGAGTATTAATGTTGCAACTTGCAGAAGCTTCCATTATATTTCATGAAGTTATTTGCAAATAACAGAGATATCCCACAACCATATCTCAACTATAACAAAAAATGGATATCATACAAGTCATAGTATGATGAAAATCCATTATGTCATAAGGACATGTGTTTAGATGCAAAGAGTTTGTAAGGACATAAACAAACTTGTATCAGGAACAAACACATTGTGCATCTATTGTAATTATCCTAACAATTTCTTAGGATATTATATAAAACCCTATAATAGAAAATTTGTAGTCAAGTGATTGATTATATATCTATAAGGGTCCATATATCTTTTGAGACAGTGGGAGCCATATTGACTCAGTTTTAGTCAGTACTAGAGATGCACATGTAGTTGGCACAAGAACTAGTTCCATGAGTGCATGTGGAACGAAGTATGTTCCAGAGACACATACTGCATAGGAAAGATAAAACCATGGTGATGATTTTTATATTCACCACGGTCAATGATCTATTATTCATTGTGAATAATATTTCCTATAAGTAAGCAGTGTATGGAAATTAGCTGAGATTGAAAAGATCAATTAAAATTCAATAAATGGATTCCATGTATCAAAGTGAAAAAAGGGCTTATTATTTTGAATACTGCAGTGGGTATTCAAGTGCGATGATACATGGATGGTAAAAACATAGTACCAATAAGGTTCTATTGGTGATACCAAATCAGTATGCCTAAATCTGTTAGAATATTACTTCTCATAGTTAATTTCTATGATCATATTATTATTCATTGGATGTCATGACCATCAATCATGGAAGGGGTCTATACGAAGCAACCATAAAGTGATGGTATTGTTACAAAATTATAATAATGATTTAAAGTTACTGATATCCAGTTTAGGATTGAAGTAAGCAACACGATCATAGAATATACATTTGCAATAAATGTTTTTCATGTGTCTACCAGTGGTTAGTGGGAGAACCAAGGTATTCCAAGTACAATATGTTCAACAACATATGGAAAACAGATTGGTCTTCAAGTTAGTTAAGACCAGGATGAAATTTATTCTCCCGTGATTGAATTAAAGTAGCAACCTAAGTTCTAGGGAACAAGATCTACTAAGGTGGATCTATAGGTTACTCGAACCTAGTCAATTGACTTATAGTGAAATGGTATTGAAAAAATACAAGTTGGAACAATTCAAGAGATGAGTTGTTTCCAATTTCACATGGCATTATCTCTCCAGGTTGACATGTTCGGGACATGGGAGGAGATTAACATGGTGAATTGAAATCCATACACTTATGCGACAGATCAATCATGCATGCCATGATATGTACAAAAATTGATATTTTCAGGATATTCTTTTGAGTAGGTAGATATCAATTATATCCAGGAGTACTGTAAGTGAAGTAGTCATAACTATCTATTTTTACTTCACCAAGTATAAAAAATAAGTACCTAGTAAGTGGAGAAGAAAGAATACTAATTTTTAGGGGACACAAACTAGTCTTCCTTAGATCCATGTGATCAAGTATCGCATTTAGGCTAAGACGATGAGCGAGTCTAGCTCATAAAAGGCAGTGAAAGTCATACCTACAAATACCGAGTACATTGCAGATTCTAAGGCAGCTAAGAAGCAGTTATATGCAACAATTTTTTCCTGTTCTTGGAATCGCATCTAGTAGGTAAAGTATCATCATAATGAAAAATTATGATATTATTACTAGCCCAGATGTCAAGTTATGACAGTGGAAAAAAAGTTTATACTCAGGGATACCATCTCTTGAGAAGTTTTACTCTAGGAGATGAGATCTCTATAGTAGAATTGCCACGTGGAGGAATCATGGTAGAACTAGTATCTAAAGCTGTGACTCAACAGAAACATGATTTTGATCATGTGAGAGCTAACAAGTTTGGTTAGTAAGTTGGATCTAGTTTAAGTACGAGTGTTTTAATAGTGGGTTCCCTAAACCCAAATATATAGTACTTTTGTTTACCATATCGTGTATACAAATTAGTTATACATGATGATTACTTACCATTATAGTGTATGTATTTCTGTATCCACTATTTAATGATAATGTTTACAGATTAATTGTCATATCAAAAGGTTATAGTAGATTTTATGCTATAATGAGAACCTATAGATACTATGAAATTAATCTTAAACAAATGTTCTATGGTCTAGATACATCTTACTAACTAGACACAATATATGTATGAATATCATGTACCAGAGGCTCATAAGCATTTAAACTTTTTCTCATGAAGTTCGCACTTGGTGATCTCTAGTAGTGAGATCATGTGGAAAGACCTGAAAATAGAAACACCACATATTTTGGGTGTCATTGGATGTTCCTATCTACGATAATGTTTAATGGACTCCTAACATAAGATCATTTACAATGTGTACCATTTGATCGCGTACTTTGATGCAAGGAGAAAACCATGATGATGAAATTGTGGCGATCTAGCTTGTGTTGGATGCATCATTAGTGGCATGACATTGGTTGAATGGTCAATAAAGAATTTATCTCTTCCAGGATAAAGAAGTTATATATCTCAGGCCTTATTGATCAGAATGGTAGTACCTTTATAAGACCATGGTCATAGCAGTCAAGGGTAAATCCGTCCATTTAGATCAATAAATAATAAAGCAAGAAAAGGATGATGACATGAGTGTGCGTCATGATTTATGAGACATTAAAGAAAAAAATATTATTTTACACAGTGCATGTTCGTAGGTTGGTTGTTACTACTATGACAATTCTTATCTCTTTAGAGGTCATGATGAGTTTCTTGATCCTGTTTTCGGTCTGTGAATAGTATTCACTGCTATTGAGATAAAGGTCTAGAGAGTCACAAACAATAGCATATTCAAGAATCTTCCATATTCAGTTGAATAAGTTTATTATACATGGTAGACCCCACCATTGGGGTATGATATTTGTCTAATAAGACATTATCACCAATGCAATAAATAAATTCATATTATTCAAGATAATAATAATGAGTATTGAATTTATTTATTAAATGTATTTACAAGTTTTAAGTAAAAACATGAAAAATATTATTTGAACAAATAATAAAATATTCAAGGTTCAATTAATATTTTTGGGAATGATGAGTTGAGTTAATGACTCATTTATTATCATGTAACATATTTAATATATTACAAGAAAGTGATAATAATATTTATGACTCAGTTCAGTAGTCATAACATGTTGTTTATAGTGCGTTAAGTATTCGGGGGCCAGAGAGGAAATTTTGGGTAATTTAATTACACACTATATATAGAAGAGGAGAGCTTCCCACTAGAGACTATTCATGAGATTTATCTCTCTTCTTCTCTATCCCATGTTCTAGAGAGAGGGGCTCTGGATCCAGGAGCTCGGATTATGCTCTCTCTCAACCATCACAAATAAGGAGATGCAATGATTGCTTAAGTTTTGAAGGCGTCATCGGATCTCCGTGCTAGCACCCAGAATTCGATGATCGGAACTCTCGCAGTTTCTTGAAGCGCATGTGGATGATTTTGAGGAATCCGACTTCAGATTATTCAAGAAGAGATCACCGACGATGAGTAGACATCATGTGTGGCTTTGAATCTAAACCATATATTTTATGGTTTTAATTTTCTGATTAAAAATCTTCACACGACATCCTCAGCTTAAACTGGGAAAAATTTCATTGACTTCGACGAGTTCATGTCAATCGTCATTGGAAAATTTTAAAATCCCATCTTTCGAGGCTTCGGTTTCATGACTAGTACCTTCACAAGGCTCACTGCCAGAACCACCATATGATCTTTTGATGTCCTGATAATATGGAAAGCTTATTTCACAACCTCAAGTTAGTCCTCAGACACCTATGGGATGGGCTCTCCTTGGAACCTGAGGGGTTTCTGTCGCTAAAACTCATGAAGCACGCTCAACATATTCACCTCATTCCTTGGTACTACCATTACCATCTTCTGCTCGAAAAGTGGTGGTATGAATAGTGCACCACCTGGAGGCAACACCTCCCGAACATGTCCCTATATCAAAGTCTCATCATTGGGGGGATCATCCTCAAGATCCTAACACATAATACTAGATTGAAAAAATCATGGAAGCATCTTAAAATATACATGATGTACCAAGATCAATTAGTATATCTAGAGTGACAATTCAAGAAGGACATGTGAACCAAAACCCATTCCTATATGTTGTATTTACTAATATTTTTCCTATAACTAGTGTCTACATGCATTGAGTTGAAAGGTAGGTGATCAAAGTCCTGGTGTATGGATACGTCGACTACTGCACAAACACTGGATCCCCTAGTCTGAAATATGAACTCAAACATTTAACATTGTTTCCTCAAACCAATATCACAAACTATCATCCTAAGGTAGAACCAACTTATCTAATACCACTATGCCATGACTTGACCAAATGGGGCCTGAATTGTGACCACCCTAAGCCCGCCTCCAATAGGCTAGGGGCTGGAGACTAGTGCTGAGTAGGCATATCACTCACATGGGAGGCCTTAGCTTAATGTACCTATACACATGCACATATATCCAAGTCTATACAATGATGAAATGTAAAAAATATGATAAAAAATGTATTCATACATCTAATTCCCACCATCATAGTACAACAAAAAGTACGATAAAGAAAAGGGACAAATATAAGACCACCACAAAGAATATGAAAACAAGTCCAACTTGAATGTATAGAAGGGGAATGCTTTAAATGCAACCATAGGAACACACCATGTTCTGTCCAGATCACTAATCTCTACCTAGTCTTGGTCCCTCTAGGACTCCATAAAAAGTTCTATCATCTACATAATATATGAAAAATGTGGGAAAATCCCATGTAGAGGTGAGTAAAATAATACCCAGTAGGACACCCTGAAATCACTAAGCATATAACATCAAGAATAACAGTCATCTCATTATAGGTATATGTCTATAAAAAATATAACAATAATATAAAAATATAATAAACAAAGACAAATAGTCTCAAAGTAAATTCAAAACCGTAATGCCAGTATAGGATTCCTCCTTGAAGGTTTCACATAGCTCTCATTTGGGAGAACACACTCCATGTGTCACACCACACTAATGTAATCCATTTGGGATGTCATGATCATCAGGTATTGCCATAATAGGTATACACCAGAAGTTCAAAGAGAACAATATATAGATAAGGATCACACCCAAGTCCATGTGGGTATACTAAGAACTAAATCTTGAATAAATTTCTAAGTACAGGATCAACGCTTGTGTATTGTTGGTCACAATGATACCAAGTACTCCACCAAGGGAAAGATAATGATAGAGGATCTCACTCTAGGCTGTATGAAAGGATTCCAACAACTCTATCCAAGAATGAAGTCTCACTGAAGGGATCACCATCCTATGTGTAGGATGCGATTATATACTAACCCTCAGGGAATGGATCAAGGTAACACACCCTAATGAAAATTTTCCAAGATGAAGAGGAAAAGGTCTCTATGAAATCTTTGAAGGAGTACACGACATGTACTGGTAGTACATGGTGTGTCCCTTTGGAACCGGGTTATACTTGTGTATCATGGCCTGTGCCTGTGTCTGAGTACATGGCATGTCTAATCCAATGTACTCCTGACCGTATTTGTGTCCCTATGATCATGTCCATGCCTAAGTACACATCTTGTCCAATCCTATATACTTATATATTTGTCCGTGGACCCTTATAGGTATAGGATGAGCCACCAAGTAAGGGTTATATGTCGTGTGACAATTGTCACACACCGTGTGATATTTATCTTCTCTATAGAACCCTAGCACTAACATTGTCGCCGATTCCGCCACTAGTGTCACTAGGATCATAGATCCAGGTTTGGTTGTCCACTTCTATTTCCAGTTTTCTAGATTGTGGGTTCCAATTTGCTGGGAAAACATTTCAAAAAGTCACACCATCATCACACGCTAAAACCCCACACATGAACACCTCTGATCCAAATATGATCTATTATCACCATTGTCATAGCTCTATCTATCATCAATCCATACCCAGAATTGCAGTATCAATCCTTTTCCCAATAAATGGGTACACAATGATTGATTACTAGGTATTCATCGAACCATGGGCCAAAGGAATTTCCCACGATGAATGAAGAGGGGGGGGGGGGGGAATTCACACACATAAACATGAGGAACTGACCCCATCCAATGTTCATGTTTTCCTTGATTCATTTCTATTAGAATGACAAATAAAGATATAATTAAATAATCAAAAAAGAATCCCCAATCTTGGATAATATCTATTTTACACCCGAAATACACATGACCCGTAAATCAATTTGTTAGTTAATTGATTCATGTTCTTCATAGGAATAAATCAATAAGGATAAATCCAAATACAAAAATTTACTACCTTGATTTGGATCAATCATTGGTGAAGAACAATTCTGTCACATTTTTGTAGGCAAGACCACCGAGCTCCATCGCACACCAATTGATGGTCCATGATTTGGTCGTTGCTCACCAACGAAAGATCCTCCAATGCTACCTCTCAAATATCTAGGGTTATATAGATAAACCTAGTATTTTTCTATAGCATCATATATATAGACCAAAACCAGGTCATGGAAATTAATTAAATAAATTAAGTTATTCTATTAATTTATCTAAACTTCTGACCACGACCACACCCAACTTGACCATCCAACGTGTTTCAAGGTTATATCACGCCCAGGGTAAAACCTATGCTCTGAACTGAACAAAAACCACATATTTTTGATCTAAGTATCTATTTAGGATTTATTCAACTTTTTTAGGAGAACAATGAACACATGTTATTTAATATATTTAATATATTTTAAAAATTAATTTTGGGCGCACCGAGACTTAGAATATCATGCCGTCTCAGTTCCTAGCTCCATAAATAATCTATATAATATTGAAAAAAATACATGAAAAAATATTAGTTTTTACACCATATTTTGAGATTTTTAACTCCCCACTTTTCATATAATTCCTTCATAGCATTTATCTCTCCCAAACACTTTTTTTCTTTTCAGATCCTTTAGGATCTTTGAACCATTTATAAGATAAAACCTTCAACTCTATTAAAGATTAGTAATTATCCATCCTTTACTCCCCAATATCTCTTCTATGATAAAAAATTTGTTTCATGTCCTATGATCCAATTTTTTAAGCCAATAAATGTATTACCATGGGTTCTATCACCAATTCTTTAGAAAAATTCTAGATTTTTATTTTAATCCAAAAAATCTTCCAACTGTAGTTTCACTCCCATAGAATTTTAATAATAAAATTTTCCACTTTTTAAAGAATCGTATTCCATTTCTCTATGACTAATGAGTTAGAAATCAATATATAAATAGTCAATATAAGTTAACAATATTGATTCTTTCCATTATAATAACTTACTTTCATTAATGTATGAAACATGATACTTTTTCTATTCCTCTAAGAACCTCCATGTGATCTCAATTAAACTTATATAAAATCATCAATAGATTAACTTTAAAGAAAAAAGTGATTGAGTTATACCATATGTTGAACCAATTGACACCACTTATTAAAGTAAACTTATGATTCCACTTTTAGTCCATGCACTTTATTCCTTCACAAGGTGTTTCTCCTTTTTTAAATGAAGAAAGTAGAATTTGAATCACTAACACATAGTCCTTCTGAATTTTTCTATATTTGATACCAATTATGGAATTAATAATCATAATGAGAGTAATTCATCTTCAGTAGATTTTAATTTCCTAAAAATAATAAAATGATATTACATTCTGGATAAAAATAAATAAATCAAGAACCCCACCTTGAATTTTTCCACTCATTCTCTTTATTTATAGTCTAACACCACTTGATATAGCTTGATACCACTTTTTTTATTTGTTATTTGGATTGATACCACTTGTTATTTCATATTACATTTTATCAACTCTTTAATTTCATATCAAGATCAATACTACTTGAACTTCTCCATCACTAATTAAAATTATAGACTTAACAAGATACAAATTATTTTCATATTGGGCTTTGATACTAGTTGGAATTTATTTTTCACCCCTTATATTTCAATGTCATACCTTGATACTATGTAACATCCCACCCATCACCCTTTGTCTTGGGAAGAGGTAGAGGTATTATTGAACTTAGGTGGCATTCCTAGCACACTAATGGTTGGAAACAAGTTCCAAGGTAATACTAGATCATTGGGAGATTATTTTCCTTTGGACGAGAACAACCTACCAAAGACAAAAAAATACAAACAAAACTATATGATTCATGTAATGTATTACAAAAAGAATCAAAAAAAGTTTAATATTAGAGTTGTAACAACCCGAATCTTTGATAAAGGTACAGATCGTTAGTTTTTCTTTCAAATATTTCCTTTAATATTTTTTAATGTGTGTAACATCCTAAGGAAAGTCCGGGGTGTGTCTGGGGTTGGTTCGGAGCCCAGGAGTTTGAGAAATGAGCTTGTAGACAGCGGCGCACGGCCTGCGCACGGTCTGGGATAAATCGTGCAGTTGTAGGCAGGGGCACCTGCAGGGGCGCATGAATATGCGGACCAGGCTGCACGACCATGCGACTTTTGTCTGGGAGGCAGTGAAGTGCACATGGTCTGTGCACAGTTTGGGTAAACCATGCGCCTAAACCATGCGACCCTGTTCTAGGTAAAAATTACCATTTTCCCTTAATTATATTTAAGCCTAAACTCTTTCTTTTCTCCTTCCTGTGGACAAAATAGAGGGGATCCCTCTTTTGAGCTCCAAAACCCTCCTCCCTCTAATTTCTTGGTGGGTTCTTCATCCGGAATCCGATCCTCAATCCGTTGAAGGTGTTGAATCACCCTCGGTAAGGCTAACCTCACACACCCTTCTTTCCTCAGTAAATCTCAGTTTTTATTTCGCTATTTTTCCGAAGGCTCATATGCCCTATTTCCAGGGCATTGGACTGGAACTCAGATCTCTTCCAACCTACTGCAAATCTGAGGTCAATATCAATTGATCCTACATCTAAATATCTAAGGTAGGTGGTCACGTGGTTTTTATTTCAGGGTTTCACCGCTGTGAGTTTATATCGTCATGCCATGGTTTGTTTGTTGCCAAACCCCTTATTTATAATGATTGCTTCATATCTAAATGACCCGTGTGGTATGAGATTGATGAATCTAATCTTGTTAGGGTGTTTAGATGAGGTATGGACTGGGTGTGGTCAACTATAGGTGATATGCTTTGAGATTTGGCCTTTTCTCACCTTTGGACCTTAATGCTATGTCTTGAACGGGATTTTCCATGTTAGGCAAATGAGATGGTTTGGTTAGAGGTTGGCTAGGATGAGATATCCTGAACCCTTTAATGAATTGAGATGTATGTTTTCCTTATAGTGTGATTGGGAAATGTCATGCTTTGTTAATGTGATATGATATAAGATGGTTTGCCTTATATATTGTGATGTGAATGGTTATTCCATACTGTGTTGACATGATTGTGATAACCCGTGTGTGGGCGGGAGGCATTATTACCCCGTTCCAGTTGAATCTACGTGTGTAGGAGAGATACATTCTTACCCTATGCCAGTTGAATCTCCGTGAGTGGGAGGGAGGCATTCTTACCCCGTGCCAGACGAATCTCCATGTGTGGGTGGGAGACATTCTTACCCCGTGCCAGCTGAATCTTTGTGTAATGGGACAGGAGGCATTCTTTCCTCGTGCCTATATAACCTTTATGGGTGGGAGACATTCTTCCCCAGGATAGCTATAGTGCTTATGGACGAGAGGCATATTTACCTCGTGCCAGTGGTAACCTATATCTATGTACTTATACCTCTGGTCATTGTTCAGATTTACAGCCATGAGATGAAGCAGGTAGACTTTCCAGGTGTCCTTCTGGAACCTGAGCAGGAGGGTTGGATATTTACTTTTCTTTACTTACTTACAGTCTATTACTCACTGTTTCTTGCGAACACCTATTTGGATTACACGTAGACACCGTTGGTGGTGGCCTACTAAGACTTGTCTCACACCCTACTCGGGCGGCCTCCTTGGCACCCGTGTAGACTTTACTACTGTAGGTACTAGTAGGGGAAAGTTCCCAACTTCAGGTTGTTGATACATGTATGTTCTAGCTAGAGATCCAGAGTAGAGGACCGAGCTTGGATAGAGATTCTTGTGGACTACTTTTGTTCTTTGTTCTCTTTTTGTATTACTTTATAGCATGCTTTCCATCTATTTCTACTATATCAGCATGCCATACATCCATTTTTTATTATACACTTCCTATGTGGATTTTTTATATCTATCATGTGTTTTCTTACTTCTGTTGTTAGTTTGTATGTTTCCCCTTTTCTCCTGTTTATCCTTTAGTTGTGCTTCCACTATTTTTATTTCTTTGCTGTTATACCGTTGTGTACTCTGACATGGGGGTACAGTCTCCCCACTGGCTTAACATTACACCCCTACTGCTAGTTGGAAGCCCCTGACATATGGGGAGACGAGCCAGGGGTCATGTGGCCAACTGGGTTCGGGGCTCGGGTTGAGGGGCAGCCGGGTCTGGGATGTCACAAAGTGGTATCAGAGGTTTTCTTTCTTTCGTGATTTGCTATTTGGTGACGATAGACTTGGAGAATGGGAACGCTTAGGGACTTGGTTATAAGCTGTGCTTGGGCGTCGTGAACCCATGTACGGGGAAAATACCAAGTTGCCTAAATTATGGTGTTATTGATTTTGCTATTTACTGTTGATACTGTTTCACCATTGGGTGCTTCACATGATTTGTGATGTTAATGACATTTGCGAGGTTGAAATTTGTATTTCATGGTTCGACCCGATGAAATGAGGGTTATGAATTAGAACATGCATCATGATAGGCACAATATGATTAGGCCATGCATCTTTCCATGCCACATTTAAATTTTCAGTGAGCATTGCTTGTTGTTTATTTCCATGCCTTGTTAATATGTGTGCAACTGTGCTAACCCCTCTTGAAGGTTGTGAATTGAGGAATGAAGTGGTTTTGGCGAGTGTCACTCTTTGGTTCATAAGGAATATAGGCCCTTATGGATCAGAAAATGAAATTTCAACTAAACCAATCATTTTCTTTAAAGGAAATTGAAATACTTGATTAGCACAAGTAAATGAGAAATGAAATCCAAGTGTGTGTCATCTTTTAGTTCATGAGGAGTATGGGCCCTTATGGGATGGGAAATGACATATCACTGGATTAAGTTAAATTTGAACGGTTGCATGTTTTACTAAGAATTCTTATGGGTGTGGATAGGTGATCTTAGAGGTAGGAAGGCTTAGTACCTATCCTAGCTTCTAGAATTCGACCTTTAATTTGTTGGTTTCTTATTTTGAGACGTTTATTTGGCATTATAGCACTATGCCTCTGAGACGTCCTCAAGCCGCGCGTGCTGAAGGTGGCGATGATCACGTTCCTGAGGTGGCGGGCCCTGAGCTTCCAGTTGATCTTTCTATCGAGCCACCCGTGGCTCTTATTGCTTTTCTTGAGATGGACGCTGATGCCCAGTTCTGTGAGAGCTTCTTGCGTATGATGCAGAGTATGCAAGGTGGAGTGTGACCTGCCCAATTATGGCAGAGTTGACCTATGAGTTTCAGTCACATCATCCTCCTACATTTACGGGAGATGGCAGACCACTTGTTGCGAAGTCCTGGTTGGAAGCTATTCTGACCATCTTTGAGCACCTTGAGACACCTCCAGAGTGGAGGGTCAACCTCGCAGATTATATGCTACGTGGTTCAGCCAGGAGGTGGTGGGATGTCATCACCCAGTCGGGACATCAGAGAGATATGATCTGGAATGATTTACAGACCGTCTTCTATGATTATTTCTTTCCCCAAACTTTGAGGGCTGACAAAGCTAGGGTGTTTTTGAATCTGCAGCAAGGGACCATGACAGTCATGGAATATTCGTCTTGTTTCACTGAGTTACATCGTTTTTCTCCTACACTATCTGCTGATGATATCACGACCACTAGGTGTTTTGAGGATGGGTTGTGTTACGCCATCCGGTCGCAGGTTAGCATGTTCAGGTTGACGACCATTCCAGAAATTTTCAATCAGGATTTGATCACAGAGAGGAATTTGAGAGAATCGAACAGTGTGAACCAGAGCGGTTTGACACCTAAGGGTTCTAGTGGATCTGCTTCTAGGAAGAAGCAGTGTTTTGAGGACTCTCTTGGTGTTAGTAGTGGTCAGACTCTTTTCTCAGGTGGTACTCCTATCTGTCACCAATGTGGGGTGCTAGGACATATGAGGAGGCAGTGTACACGAAATCCAGTGGAGTGAAGAGGTTGTGTTAGGTTGGGTCATCTCCACCATTTATGCAGGGCTTTTCCCCCAGGGCCTAGTGAGCATGGATATGTACCTAATCCATGATCTGGTGCTAGATTGGCAGGATCATGTTAGTCAGATAGCTGGAATATCGCCGGCCAATCAGGCCGTGGCGGCAGTCGAGGCAGAGGTAATCGGGTGTATGACTCTCAGTGCCAGCAGGACAGGTCTGCTTAGGGTAGCCAGGTTGTGACTCAGGTCCGTGGTACCGACCAGTTGTATGTAGTCGAGCCTACGCCACATGAGCTTTACGCCGGACCATCTACTGTACGAGGTACAATTCTAGTTGCCTCTACATTAGTATCTTCTTTGTTTGACACATGCGCTTCTCAATCTTTTATATCGGAGGCGATTATTAGAAGTTTGGGCCTCGATGTTGAGTCATATCATGGTATGATCATGTTAGATACCCATTTAGGTATCCGTTCAGAGGGAGTTCATCGTTTTCAGAATTGTCCCCTAGAGGTGGGTGGTTACCTTTTCGTGTGGAACCTGTATGTTCTGGATATGACAGGTTTTGATGTAATAATCGGGATGGACTAGTTAGTTCCCTATAGAGCTCGGATTGACTACTATCGTCGGAGGGTGGCGTTTACATCACCAGAGGGCGACATGCATATGCATAAGGGAGAATGGGATCTTAGTGCAACATGAGCAGGACCAGAACACCAGAGTTTAGGTGGTGTCACGACGCAGGTTTCCAGTCTTTATCTCGATGAATAAGGGTTACAACCCTTGGTTTATCCTCCTGTGGTGGATAATTTCAGTGATGTATTTTCTAATGATTTCTATGGTCTACCTCTAGTGCGAGAGGTGGATGTTACTATTGATCTTATACCAGGAGCAGCACCAGTGACCATTCCTCCTTATAGGATGACACCTAAGGAGCTTCTGGAGCTCAAGAGTCAACTGGAGGACCTAGAAGAAAAAGGATTTATACGTCCCAATACTTCTCCTTGGGGATCGCCAGTTCTCTTTTCCAAGAAGGAAGATGGTACCCTTCATCTTTGCGTGGATTATTGTAAGTTAAATCAGCTGACTATTAAGAATCGGTATCCTTTACATCAAATTGACGACCTCTTCGATCAGCTCCGAGGAGCGAAGGTGTTTTCAAAGATAGATTTGAGGTTGGGCTATCACCAGGTGCGTGTTAGGACTTTGGACATATCTTTCATGAAGTTCAGGAGCAGGTATAGTCTCTATGAGTACTGAGTCATTCTGTTTGGGTTTACGAATGCACCTGCATTGTTTATGGCTCTTATGAATCATATTTTTCACCCTTACCTTGATTCTTTTGTGGTTTTATTTGTGGATGATATCTTAGTCTATTCATGCTCGAGACACAACCATGCAACCCATCTTGAGATCATGCTGAATACACTAAGAGAGAATCATCTTTATGCTAAGATCAGTAAATGCCACTTTTGGATAAATAAGGTTCACTTCCTTGGTCACAATATTTCTGAGTCTGGAGTTTCAGTTGACCCTGAGAAGGTGAGTGCTGTAATTTCTTGGGAGCAGCCCAAGAACGTCTTTGATATTAGGAGTTTCTTGGGGTTTGATAGATATTATAGGTGGTTCATTCAGGACTTTTCATGCCTAGAAACACCGCTTACAGCTTTGACCAAAAAGGGGGTGATATTCGATTGGTCAGAACCTTGTGAAGTAGCTTTTTAGGAACTGAAGGGCAGACTAACTTCAGAACTGATAATGATCTTGCCAGATCCAGGAAGAGATTATACGGTCTTTTGTGACACGTCAGGTATCTGTCTTGGAGCTGTCTTGATGTAGGACGAATGAGTCGTTGCGTATGGTTCTCGTCAGTTAAAGCCTCATGAGCAGAATTATCCGACGCACGACCTCGAGCTCGCAGCGGTTGTACATGCCTTACGCTGTTGGAGATACTATTTGTTGGGAGATCATTTTGTGGTGTTCAATGACCATAAAATCCTCAAATATATATTCACTCAGTGGGATCTAAATCTTAGGCAACATAGGTGGGTTGAGTACCTGCAATCCTTTGATTTCGAACTGGCCTACACTCCTGGGAAAGGAAATTCAGTAGCCGATGCTCTGAGTCGAAAAACTCAATCACAAGTGGTTCGGGAATCTAATGAGGATTGGAAGCTGATGGCCCTATTTTCGGAGATACCTATTGAGGTTTAGGAGGGACAAGGTCAGACTATTCTCTCAGCCTTAGCGGTGACATCTACTCTTTTGGAACGGGTCAGGGAAAAATAGTTATCAGATCCGAAATGCCTTTTTATATAAGAAAGTGTCGCTGATGATGCCTATACAGATTGGACCGTATATGAATGTGATACTTTATTGTTCCATGGGCATGTATAGGTCCCAACAGACATCAGAGAGGATCTTATGAGGGATTTCCATGCCTCAGCATGGGAAGTTCACCCAGTCATCACCGAAATGTATCGTGATTTGCAACGACAGTAATGGTGGCCTAACATGAAGCGGAAGATAGCTAGTTTTATCACGCATTGTTTCACTTGTTAGTAGGTGAAGGTATAACATCAACATCTACCAGGGAGTTTGCAGCCGTTGTCTATTCCAGAGTGGAAATGGGATGATGTTTCTATGGACTTTATAACTAGTTTACCCAGGTCACCTCGTGGTAATGATGTAGTATGGGTTATCGTCAACCGTCTAATGAAGGTTGCACATTTCTTACCTGTGCGGGAGACCTTCATAATTGATGACTTGGGAAGACTATATGTCAATAAAATAATGCGCCTTCATGGAGCACCTCATTCTGTTGTCTCAGACAGAGATCCTCGTTTTACATCTCAGTTCTGGCAGGGTTTACAGAAGGCCTTGGGTACGCAGGTACTTTTGAGCATGACCTATCACCCGTAGACTGACGGACAGACTGAGCGGACTATACAGGTACTAGAAGATATGTTATGTGCATGTGTTCTTGATTTTGGAGGTTCATGGGAGAAACACATTCCTCTTGTCGAGTTTAGTTATAATAATAGCTTCCAGGCTACCATTGAGATAACTCCCTATGAACCCTTATATGGTAGGCCTTGTCGCTCACCTTTGTGTTGGCTTGAAGTAGGGGAGACCACTGTTCTAGGACCACATCTAGTGCAGGAGACTACAATGCAGATACAGATTATTAGGAAGCATATGAAGACAGCTCAGTCTAGACAACAGTCCTATGCTAACAAGCACCGATGACCTCTTGAGTTTGAGGTTGAGAACCGAGTTTTCTTGAAGGTATCACCTAGGTTGGGGCAAATACACATACAGAAGTAGTGTAAGCTTTCACCGAGGTTCGTAGGACCCTTTGAGGTGATGAAGAAGACTGGACCAGTAGCTTACCAGCTTGCACTCCCGCAGGGATATCAGGCCATGCATGATGTTTTTCATGTATCTCAGCTAAGCCGGTACTTTTCATATCCAACTCATATTTTTCAGTCTTATGAGGTTGAACTTGATATAGATGCTTCCTTTGAAGAGTATCCGATGTGAATTATTGACCGGAGCGTGAAGACACTCCGTGGAAGGTCTGTTCCTCTTGTATGGGTGTTATGGCAGCACGACCGGGTACAAGACGAGACCTGGGAGTGGGAGGTTGATATACATTCTCAATGGCCGGATCTTTTCATTGATGACACCTATGTACCCTCGTAAGGCCAACTCGGGGACGAGTTTCATTAAAGAGGGGAGGTTGTAACGACCCGACTCTTTGGCAAAGGTACGGATCGTTAGTTTTTCTTTCAAATCATTTCTTTAAGCTTGTTTAATGTGTGTAACATCCTAAGGAAGGTCTGGGGTGTGTCCGGGGTTGGTTTGGAGCCCGGGAGTTTGAGAAATGGGCTTGCAGACAGTGGCACACGGCCTGTGCACAGTCTGCGCACGGTCTGGGATAAACCGTGCGGCTGCAGGCAGGGGCACCTGTAGGGGCATATGACCATGCAGACCTGGCCGCACGACCATGCGGCTTTTTTCTGGGAGGCAGTGGGGTGTGTACGGTTTGCGCACGATTTGGGTAAACCGTGTGCCTAAATCGTGCGACACTTTTCTGGGTAAAAATTACCGTTTTTCCCTTAATTCTATTTAAGCCTAAACTCTTTCTTTTCTCCTTCCCATGGACAGAACATAGGGGAGCCCTCTTTTGAGCTCTAAAACCCTCCTCCCTCTAATTTCTTGCTGGGTTGTTCATCCGGAATCCGATCCTTGATCTGTCGAAGGCGTTGGATCACCCTTGGTAAGGCTAACCTCACACACCCTTATTTCCTCAGTAAATCTCGGTTTTCATTTCTCTATTTTTCCATAGGCTCATATTCCCTATTTACAGGGCATTGGACTAGAAATCAGATCTATTCCAACCTACTGATAATCTGAGGTCGATATCAAACGACCCTACATCTACAACTCTAAGGTAGGTGGTCACGTGGTTTTCATTTCAGGTTTTTGCCACTGTGAGTTTATATCACCGTGCCGTGGTTTTCATTTTGCCAAACCCCTTATTTATAATGACTTCTTCATATCTAAATGACCTGTGTGGTATAATATTGATGAATCTAACCTTGTTAGGGTGTTTAGATGAGGTATGGACTGGGTGTGGTCAACCATAGGTGATATGCCTTGAGATTTGGCCTTTTCTCACCTTTTGACCTTAATTTCATGTCTTGAACGGGATTTTCCATGTTAGGTAAATGAGATGGTTTGGTTAGAGGTTGGCTAGGATGAGATAGCCTGAACCCTTTAATGAATTGAGATGTATGTTTTCCTTATAGTGTGATTGGGAAATGTCATGATTTGTTAATGTGATATGATATAAGATGGTTTGCCTTATATATTGTGATGTGAATGGTTATACCATACTGTGTTGACATGCTTGTGATAACTCGTGTGTGGGCGGGAGGCATTCTTACCCTGTTCCAGTTGAATCTCCGTGTGTGGGAGATAGACATTCTTACCCCATGCCAGTTGAATATCCGTGAGTGGGCATGAGGAATTCTTACCCTATGCCAAACGAATCTCCATGTGTGGGGAGAGGCATTCTTACCCCGTTCCAGCTGAAGCTTTGTGTAATGGGATTGGAGGAATTCTTACCTCGTTTCTATATAACCTTTATGGGTGGGAGGCATTCTTCCCCACTCCAGCTATAGTGATTATGGATGAGAGGCATGTTTACCTTGTACCAGTGATAACCTATATCTATGTACTTATACCTCTGGTCATTGTTCAGATTTCCAGCCATGAGATGAAGCAGGTAGACCTACCAGGTGTCCTTGTGGAACCTGAGTGGGAGGGTTGGATATTTACTTTGCTTTACTTACTTGTAGTCTATTACTCACTGTTGCTTGATAACACCTATTTGGATTACACGTAGACACCATTGGTGGTGGCCTACTAAGACTTGTCTCACACCCTACCCGGGAGGTCTCCTTGGCACCCGTGTAGACTTTACTGCTGCAGGTACTAGTAGGGGAAAAGGCCCAGCTTCAGGTTGTTGATAAATGTATGTTCTAGCTGGAGATCTAGAGAAGAGGACCGAGCTTGGCTAGAGATGCTCGTGGACTACTTTTTTTCTTTGTTCTCTTTTTATATTACTGTATATCATGATTTCCAGCTATTTCTACTGTATCAGCATGCCATACATCCATTTTTTATTAGACACTTCCTATGTGGATTTTGTATATCTATCAGGGGTTTTCTTACTTCTGTTGTTGGTTTGTATGTTTCCCTTTTTCTCCTGTTTATCATTTAGTTGTGCTTCCACTATTTTTATTTATTTGCTGTTATACCACTGTGTACTCTGACATGGGGGTACAATCTCCCCACTGACTTACCATTACACCCTCGCTGCTAGTCGGCAGTCCCTGACATATGAGGAGACGGGCTAGGGGTCATGTGGCCAACCGGGCTCGGGGATCGGGTTGAGGGGCAGCCGGGTCCGGGACGTCACAAGAGTAATAGATGAAATAAAGTGTATAACAATGACACAATAAAGTTAAATATAACTCAATGAAACCAAAGTGGAATCAACCCAAACACCATCCCAACCAAGCTTTAAGTTCTAACTCCAAGTCCGAAGCCCACTACATCATGATGCATCACTAGAGAAATATAAAACCATTACTTTACTTGTATCTTGGTACAAAACATCTAAAAACTCACCAAAGTTCTCAAGAAGGGGTGAGTATAGAACACAGTAGGTAATCCCCTAATACCTCCCAACACACACCACTATGAAGAAAAACCAGTTATATCACATCCTAACATTGGATAACTATGTGTTTTTATTTAATTTTTAGTCCTTAATATTTCCATATCCTTCTAGGTGTCTTTCTATAGAATTTTAGAGTTTTTTTGGTGGAACATAATTGGTGCATGTTTAGGGAAAATCATGCACCATCTCTAGGAAACCGTGTAGCTCATTTTGGGATCCTAGAAAAGGGTTCACAGTTGGTGCACCATTAATATAAATAGTGAGGCCATCTCTAGGAAACCGTGTAGCTTGAGAAAAATATTTTTTTCATAGTTGGAACATGATTTATCAAGCCGTAAGTCCAAACCATGAAACTCCTCCAATAAACTAGTAAGGGACACACAGTTAGGGAACTCTTTTTCAAACTGTGCGGAAAAACATTGAGATGAAAATTAATTATTCTAAAAATTAATTCTAAAACCAAAAATGCCTCCCATTTACCTTATTATTTCACCCTCACATTGGGGTCTCAAACCAGTGGTCAATATTAAGATATTTTGGGGATCCCAACCCTTCCATATATTGATTATGATGAATCAAGTGGTGTTAGATCTAGTTTCTCAATGGTACAATCCCATTTTTCATTATTATTCATTATTTCTCAAGATCTTTCCTCTTTTCCTTGAAATGAATCTTAGATTGGATTTTTTTAACCATATCTAAGTTTAGTGTTATGATATAACAAGATTTCTATTAGATCATCCATTGGAAGAAGTGGAATCCTTTGGATCCGGGTTGATCATTATGCGAATCTCTGAGATCCTTATGGAAAGTGGTCTCTATTTCTTCCCCATTTATCTTGGGATCATTTAATCTAAATTTTATGTTATTTGATTCTTGGTTTTGTTTCTTATATTTTTTCTTAGATACCTCATCTTCTTTGGTGTACATATCTCATGGAATTGAAAGTTTTGTCACGACCCGTCCTCGGGGCCCGTGCCGTGACTACCCCAAGCCCGCCTTCCATAGGCCAGGGGCTGGCGACTAGCACCAAATGCATAAATCCTGATAAAAAGGGAAGACATTGACTTTATAAAAGTAACAAAAACCACAAAGTAAAAGCGGAAGCAACACTAAGTACAAAAGAAAGTGATGAAAGGTAAATGGCCTAGAATACAAACCCAACTGAAAAGTACAACTACAATTAAAAGTAAAGTACAACTCAAAGGACAACAGCTGAAAGGTGACAAGCTGATCCTAGATCGTCCTTTGGTTTCCTACCCGAAGGGTAGGTACAGATCTCCTACTCAGCACTCCACGTCCGTCCATCTCCTCCAGGTACCGACTCGTCGTGAAATCCACCTCCGGGCACCGACTCGATGTGAGATCATCCTACGGGTACCGTCTAGCTTTACAAGCCTCAACCTCGATCAGAGATGTCCATCGTCTGAAACCAACACAACGAAGTGCGGGCGAAACCCGTGAAAGGGTGAGTATACGATACTCAGTAGGGACCCTGAGACCCCCGAAGGTCTCCCTAAATCCACAAGGTTAAAACACAAAGAAAAGATACAATCACAAAGTATCATCCAACAATACTTAGGTATATGACCATACATATACCTAAGTCATCAAATCCGGTTCATCTCCAACTCACGAGCTCAAGTACAATCCAGTCCACTCAGGAAGGTAAAACATAATCCACACAAGAAAGTACGACCCAATCCACACAGGAAATCATAATCCAATACACATAGGATATCAAGTCAATCACATCGAAGATAATGATTGAATGTCAAGACTCAGCTCAAACCAGGATTTTATTCATGATGTCGAAACCATAGATGCTGGGGAACTCCTCCTCTATCGAGTACAGTGGGCCTGCCGCTACAACCAAGCGCTTCCCACTAACCTTGTACTACTGTAGTAATCCACCTGTCAAGTACTGTGGGTCTGTTTCTATAACCAATCTGCCCGCTTTTAGGGGGGTTTGGGCCTGGACCGACCCGACCCAAAACCCCCTGGGGCGGCCCGAACCGGGTCGACCCGACCCGGGTCCGGGTCCAGCCCACAAGGGTGCGGCCCAGACCGGCTGGCGCGGCCCGACCCAACCAGCGCAAGCGACCCGGCGCGGCGCAGGCGGCCCAGCGTGGCGCGACTGGTTTCAGCTGGCACGGGCGCCGCGCGCCGCGTGAGCGCGGAAGGGGGGGAACTGCCACCCCCTTCGAACGAAATGGAGGACCCGTGGGGGGAGGGGGTCCGCCCTACTGGGTTGACTGGGGGTTCAAACCCCCAGTTTTCCGGATCCGTCCGGCCATAACGGCCGGCCGGCGCACCACACGGGACCGGTTGGTCCCGCCCTCCAGAGCATCGGCGGCCGGCGGCTCTGGCCGCCCTTCCTTGCTCCGCTGCGGCCAAAGGCCGCGGCGTTGGTCTGACTGGCGCAACACGATGACGCCACACCCCTCCGCCATGACCCCACTCCGGACGCGGCCTCTTTCGGCCTCAATGGCGTGGCGCGACGGCGCCGCCCTTCTTCACCGAGGTGAAATTCCTCGTTCCCCGCGCGGTGCCGTTGCACCGCGCCGCCTTCGTCCCAAACCGCAACGGTGAACATCAACAAAGGGGGAGGAGGATCGGCCGTGTTCGTGCGGTCTGAACTCCTCCCATTAAAATGATAATAGGCGGCCCAAAATAAAAAAACTTCGACAAGCAAGCACAAATTTAATCCATTAAATTTGAACTTAAACCCCTACCTTGAAGAAGTCAACGAACGAGGATCATCGCGGGAAGAAGACGTCGCGGAAGACGGCGTCGCGGAATGAGGCTCCATAAGCATCGTCGATGTTCACCCAATGAAGGATGTGGCGCATCGTCATTCTCTGAAGAAGGCGTCTCTCACCGGCTGTGGAGAGGAGAGGAGACAGTACGATGATCTCCCGTTGAGGTGACAGAGTTCTTCGTCGTAGACTCGACATTCTTTGCGAAGAAGATGAAGTTCTTCAAGACCGCGAGAGTTATCTCCTCCTCCTTCTCGCACAACAAAACAACCATAATAAAATAAGGCTTCCCTTATTTTATTACTCATGCCAACCCTTTCAAAAAAATTCAAAATGAATTCACCAAATTAATTCACGTGCGTTGTCAAATTAATGAGGCGTTTAATTGGCATGTAATTAAACGTGGAGGAGTTGCAAATTAATTGCTTGAGGGGGGGGGGGGGGTTCAAAGGGGTGTTGAGGAAACTGAAGAAGGTGGGGGCTCGTGTGGCCCCCACCCCAACTTCCTTGCATCTTCCTTTTCCACAGAATTAACCCACCGGTAAAGAAATAAAAATAAATTGTAAAACAATTTTATTTTTATTCCTCACATTTTTTTAACATCTCCTCCCGAGCAAACACAACTCCAGGAAAGGTCTTCCTAAGCAATTATCGGTGCTGCGGTTTCATCAGTGCTCTCGGATTTCAATTCCGAGAACTAGATCAAAATTTAGAAAAACCCACTCATTCGTTCACTGAACGTACCCAAGATAAACTTCAGAAATTGATTCCGGGTACACCGGACCTCGGAATCAGATGCCATCAGAAACTGCATACTCGTAGAATCCCAAAGTTTAAAAAAAAAAAAAAAAAATTCCCTTCAAATTTACGGGTCTTTACAAGTTTCCAATTATTTGAGGTAGGTTTCCTAATCACCTCCCTTTATAATTGAATCAATGGTTACTTGTGCTTTCATCTAGTGTTTTGAATGTTTCTACTTATATATATTATCTATATAAAACATTGATGATTTCATAAGCTTTTTATAAAAGTATAAAATGGGGATTTTGATATAGTTTTATGCGAAAATAGTTTTTAAGGAAATGTATCATTGTTTTAGAAAATGAAATGCCTAGTTGGATCTTGATATCATCTTTGAAGTTATTTATGATAATTTTTTCTAAAATGATGTGGAAAATTTGGTTTTCAAAGATCAAGTAAATTCCACCCTTCTTTATTGGATGTTTTGAGAACTTGAATTTAACAAAGTGCAATGATTTAAAATGATTTTATAATTGGCCTTGATTTGTTTGAATGGCCCGGTAATTTGAGTGGGTTGTGAAAAGTCCTGATTGAATCTTAAAATTATTTATTGGAAAATGGAAAACCCATAAGACATACCCATTTATGTGTAATAGAAATGATGGATGCTTTAATACTTGAAGTGAATGACCCTTTGAGGGAATTTGAATTGAATTGTATTGAATTAATATGCTTGATAAATGGGATATTCATATGTGGGTGCTTAGAGGTGTGAGAAAGACTTATGAATCATTTGAAAACATAATGTCATGAATTGATATATGGTACAATATTATATTTGAAATTCTCACTTCTATTTGAATGTCACGAGAAGACCTGGGTTGCTGTTGAAGTGACTCCTTGGATAAAATTTATTTAATTATTTTTTTATATTTAGAAAATATCATATTATAATTAATTATATTTTTCATAACTTTGAAATTGTGTAATTATAATTTATCATAGATTCATTAATTGTAATATTTAAGCTTTTATCTTTTATATTGATTAAGATAGACATTACTTTGATTCTTATAATTATCTGTTTAAAATATTTTTTGATTTATTGTTTTAATTGTTTATAATATGTTCTAAAAGATTTATTTTATGTTTCTAGGCTAAATTTTTTTATTTATTCCTTTAAATATTATTTATATATAATTTTATAGTGGTATGTGAGGGTAGATAAGTTTTTATGAAGTTGCATAAAGGTAATAATATCTTTATATGTGTTACGTAAGGTAAAATTAATTTTCTAAAGTTTTGTAAGGGTAACCAGTGTTGTGTAAATGTTATTTCATATTTTTGTAAAGGTAACTCACTCATTCTAAGAGTTACGTAAATGACACCAGAAAATTTAAATAGTTTTATAAGGGTAGTTATATTGTTGTGTAAGGGTAACCCGTGTTTTCTGATAGTTGCATAAGGGTAAGTTGCAATTTCTTATAGTTGCATAACAGTAGTATAAACCTCACAAAAAGGAAATCCAAGCTTGCATAAAGGTAAAACTTACTTATGTAAGGGTCACTAGTGAATTCTAAAGCGTATTTAAAGGTATTTTTTTATTTGTGTAAGGGTACCAGCTTATTTCAGTTATTTGTATAAAGGTACATAATATTTTCATAAGGGTATCTAATACATGTGTATGGGTATCATAATACTTTAAATACCCAAATAAGTGTGACCAAAGTCTCACTTGAAGGTAACCAAGGTTCTCCTATAGCTAATAATGGGTAGTAAACCACATAATGGTAAAAGAATATTGCTGATATACCATAGGTATGATTCACATAAGGGTAACCTAAGTAAGGGTAAAAGTATATTACCCTTAAAAAAAGGGTATTTCTCATGTAAGGGTAGCATAAATTCACCTATATAGACCTATAAAATGTTTTAAACTTGAAATTATGATCTTTTTCCCATATCACTTCATATTTCCACTCACTAATTTTTTATGAATATAATTAATGTTTTTAATTATACTAAAATTACTTATTAATTATTTATAATTCATGAAAACAAGTTTTAAATTATTTTATGATAAATTAAATGTGATTTATATGATATATATATATATATTGATATTCATGTTGAAAATTCATAGAATCATAATATTCAAATTAAAATCAGATGAAATATGAAGTGTCACTCTTGATTTTTATCAAAGAGTAATCCAAGGATATTAATTCTTATTATTTATTGATTTATTAATTGATTTAATGAATTCCATTTTGTATATATTATTTTTTTATGCAGGATTTCAATGAAGACTTATAGTAATTCTATTTTTTATTTATGAAATATTTACATTGGATATTTATCTGGGAAGTGAACATGGAAAACCCTGAATTAGTTCATTAGAAAAAGAAAAATATGACATATTTAAAATTTGAAAAGATGTTAAAAAATAAACTATATATATATATATAATTGATTGAAACATTATAGTAAGGAGGTTGATTATTTTTCTTGAACTGAAATAGTACCGAATAATTTGGTGATCATATACTATTTTTAACTAAATTACAACTATCCAATCCTTTGCTACTAGAGAGATCTTTTCCGCCTCAACACTTAGACAGTGAAGATTTATTTTGGTTCTAATAGATCAACTTATTTCTATTTCATTATGTGTATGTAATTGTAAAGGGCTATACTGACCATTAAAAGGTAGGATTGTGGGTTTTGACTCCAAAAAAAAGTCAGACATTAGGTTGTGGGTCTTAGTGGAAAAAAGGAAGGCTGTTCGAGTTGTGCCTCTAGGGAGAAAAATGAATGTCTATTTGGGTTTAAGCTTCCAAGGGGAAAAATGATTTGTAAATAGGTTGTGACTCCAAGTTGTAAAAAATATTTGTAAAATTCCATTACAGTGGATATAGTGGGTTTCATATCTCTTAGTTTTTGAGAGGGGTAAAGAGTGGATTATGATCATTTAGATTTGAACCACTATAAAAATAATTTTGTCTATTTCCTTTCATTTTTCATCTTCATTAACTTAACTTTAATAACTCTGATATATCCTTAAATTATTTAATTTATTTAAAATTCCAATTCACCCCTTCTTGACTATCTACCACCTTCCCATTAGGACCAACAATTGGTATCATATCTTGAACCCAAGCTCGATATATATTCTTTATTTGTGATAAAAATTTCTCAACTTAACCATCAAAGGGATAAGATCATTTTAAGATGGAAGGAACCAGTTCAAATAATGGATAAATATCTCAAAAACCACCTCACTTTGATGGCATTGATTATAGATATTGGAAATCTAAAAAAGAATAATTCTTAAATAAACTTAGCATTAATCATTAGACAATCATGTCCATATCTTACACGCCACCTAACGGTGATCCTGAATCATTAGTTGGAAATTATTTAGTAACATATATTTTAATTACAAGGTGATTAATATTTTATATTGTGAAATAAATAGAATTTTGTATAGTCATGCATCTTCATGTAAAACCGCTCATGTCATATGGAAAATTATGTAACTTACACATCTTGGATCAGATAAAATTATTTGGACTAAGTTGGAAATCTTAAGAGAAGAATATAAATAATTTAATATGGGTAAATAAGAAACTATCAATAAAATGTTTGATAGATTAACTAGTATTAAAAATGGTATGAGTTATTTATGAGAAAATTTGGAAAATCCTGTTATTTTTGAAAGACTACTTAGAGAGATTCCTAAGAAGTAGCATGCTAAAAAGTTTTCTATAAATGGAAGTCATAAATTCAAGGAATATGGGCTTAATGATTTTATTATATCATTATTAAAATATGAGTTAGTGATTAAAAATATTATTGAATAAGATAATTCAAAGAATAAGGGAATTTATTTTAAATAAAATTTATGTACTTACTCTTCTGATTATGAGTTATAGAGCAGTGACATGAATGATACCACATATGTTAAAAAGGGTGCATATAGAAGAAAGAAAGTTTACTCAAGGAGATCTTGAAAAGATTATCCTAAAGAAGATTATAAGGAGAATAAGAAAGGTAATTTTAATTCTAATGATTCTCAAGACGTAATTTGGTATGAGTGTAGGAAAATGGGTCACATCAAGCCTGATAGTCTAAGAGTAAATAAGGATTAAAATAAGAATAAGTAATAAAATAAATAAAATAAGGAAATGATAGTTTGATGGAGTTTCACAGTGAATTCAAGTACAACTAAAGAATCTAGTTATAGAAAAGATGTTGCAAAATTTTTCTTAATGGCTCTATCTAATCAACTAAGTGAATTTACTTATTATTATTCTTTAGAATATGAATATTAAAAACCTACTATTGAGTAATTTATTAAATAATCTAAAAGAATTTATCATAAATTAGAGAAGGTCACTAGTTTATACAAGGACCTTAAAAGAAAACATACATATTTTATCATGGAAAATTAAAATATGAAAAAAATATCCATAATGATAAGAATTATATACATACATATTTTAAAATTACAAAAAAAATATGAAAAATTATTTCTAAAAATGAAAAATTAAAAATAGAAGTTGATTTCATGTAAAAATATAACAAAACTAAAATAATTAATTTTGATAATGTTCTTAAGGAGAATGAACATCTCAAAAATTCAATTGAAAGTTTGAAGTCAATTTTTTTATTAATGTTGAGAAAACTTTGATAAAATGATTAATTTAAATAAAATGAAAAAAGTGGTCTAGTACTGGTTATGATAATAATTTTAGAAAAATATACAAGAATTTATTTGTAAAAATCACTAAAGGAAGTCGATCTAATACTATATGTTTTAGATGTGATATGAAAGTTCATTATGAAAATGAGTGTTCCTTGAGATTTCCACAATCTTTTGTATATACTAAGGCTTTAATTTCTAAATCTTTATCTTTTATATTTACTTTAAACAAGAATTTGAAATCATTTTGGATTCACATGAATTTATATTCTAATCCTATTAGACCTAAATTTTTAGGGGTACCAAAGCTATCTTAAATATATTTTTGTAGAAAAATTGTCTTGAAAGTATCAAAAAGGTTGTTTGGTGCATGGAAAGTGTATTATCAAGACACATGAATGGTGATATATCAAAATTTCTATCATTTAATAAGTGTGATAGAGGTAATTTTACTTTTGGTGATAATTCTAGAGGAAAGTTAAAGGGTTTCAGTGAGGCTGAAATTTCAAATTCTATTATTATTTATAAATTTTTATATATTCTAGTATTGAGACATAATTTAACAATCATTTCCCAACTATGTGATTATAGAATGTTTTTTAAATTTCAAAATTATAAATTCATTGTTTTCAAGGACAAATCTATTTTGTTTTATAAAAATAAAAAATACAACAATTATTCAATTAATTTTTCCGAATTAAATGATCATAATGTAAAATGTGTAAATTATATAAAAAAAATAAAATTTTGTTGAATAAAAGTTGGGGACATGCTAATTTCAGGTTGATGCACAAGCTATCCATGAACCAAACAATTCATCACTTTTTGGAACTGAAAGTGGAGAATACATTTGTTTGTGGATCTTACTTGAATGGTAAACAATATAAAATCAATTTCAAGTCAACTAAAGAAGTAAAAACTATAAGGCCTCTTGATATTATTCATTTATATTTATTTGGTCATACTAAACAATCTAGTTTGGATGATAAGAGGTACTGACTTTTCACTATTGATGATTTCACTAGATACACATGGGTTTATTTTCTTACTCTTAAATATAAAACATAATCTATGTCTATCACATTTTGTAAATTGGTTTAGAATTTGAAATGAAACTTAATCAAGTCAATTATAAGTGATCATGGTGGTGAATTCAAGAATTTATAATTTATCCCATTTTTTGAATAAAATGGGTATTTTTACAAATTTTTATCCCATAGAACCCCACAAAAAATCATGTAGTATAAAGGAAAAATAAAACACTTTTAAAGATATATAGGGCCGTGTTAAATGAGTTCAATCTACCTAAATATTTCTGGGTTAAATATGTGAACACATTTTATTATGTTACTAATATAATTGTTTTAATACCCTTGTTGAAAAACACATTATGAATTTTGGAAGTAGGGAAAACCTAAAATTGTCTATTTGCAAGTCATTGGATGCAATTTTTTTATTCTTAATACTAAAGAATATTTAGATAAACTCGATGAAAAATCCTATGAAGGGATATTCTTAGGTTATTCAAATAATAGAATGAAATATAGAGTTTATAATAAAAGAACAATGGTTGCTGAAGAATCAATTTATGTAAGGTTTTATGAAATATCTTTGAATAAAATAGATGATAATATTGATAAACTTAAGGAAGAATTTAGAGATTTTAATTTTGAAGAGGAAGGGTCTCAAGTTAAAACTAATTTTTATTTGATAAGCTATTCCGATTCTAATTTTTTTGGATGCAATATAGATAAAAAAATAAGTTCAAATATGTGTTATTTACTTGGGAAATATTTAGTTTCTTGGGATTTAAAGAAATAGATTTTTTCTTTCTATTTCAACTATTGAATCCGAATATATAGATATTGTATCTTATTATGATCAATCATTATAGATTAAGAAAAAAATTTGTTTTTTTTTATTTTTACAAGATTCCTATTTTATGTGACAATAATACTGCTATTTCCATTTCTAGAAATTCCTTGCAAAAATCTAGGAATAAGTACATTGATGTTAAATTACATTTCCTTAGATATCATGTTGAAAAAATTAATATAAGTCTAGAAATTATCTCTACAAAAAATAGACTTGATGATATGTTTACTAAGACCATGGACTTTACTAATTCTAATAAAATCAATTTTGAATTGGTATGATGGAGATTTAAATGTAATTTTTTTCTATCATGAATTTATAAAGAGTTTAAGTGTGTTTTTATACCAAAATTTTTAGATTTACAAGAAATCTGTAAAATTTGGAATCTTATTCTAGGTTATTATTATTTAATTTATGCATATATTTGTTTATTATATTTAAATATTGAATCTTTTCATACATACTAGATGATGTTAAATTACTGTTTGCACTTTTAGTTTTCATAAAAGGATGTTTTATGAAGGTTTATTATTATTACTTTTCATAAACTTTTAAATTTATACTCACTATATATTTTTGGAAAGTTTTAAAGTGGCTCCTTCAAACCCATTTTGAAAATATGAATGTTTAATAAAGTTATGAAATACAATGTATACATTGTTTTTATTCATTTTTATGAATTAAAATATATGTAACACTGTGTTAAATAAATATAGGTTGAAACATTATTATTGCAAAGAAAGAATTTTTTTATCACTATATATTTTTAATAATTTCAAAAATGGGGAGAGTTTTTGAAATTATAATTTGTTTTGTAATTATCAAAAAGGGGGATAATTTTTAAGTGGATCCTTGGATCACATTTATTTAATTAATTTTTGATAGTAAGAAAAATATCATATTATGATTAATTATATTTTTCATAACTTTGAAATTGTGTAATTATAACTTCTCACAGCTTTATTAAGTGTTATATTTATGTTGTTATCTTTTATATTGATTAAGATATGCATTACATTGATTATTATAATTATTTATTTAATTTTTTTTAGATTTATTATTTTAATTGTATATAACATGTTCTACAAGTTTTATTTTAATTTCCTAAGCTAAATTTATCAGTTAGGCCTTTAAATATAATTTACATATAATTATATAGTGTTATGTAAAGGTAGATAAGGTTTTTTTTAAAGTTTTATAAATATACAACTGTCTTTATATAGGTTACGTAAGGGTGAAATTATTTTTCGGAAGATACATAAGGGTAAGAAGTGCTACATAAAGGTACTTTTATATTTGGGTAAAGGTAACCCTATTATTCTAAGTGTTGCATAATGGAAACTGAAGAATTAAGATATTTTCATAAGGGAACTTATATTATTGCATAAGGGTAACCAACATTTTCTGATAGTTGTGTAAGGGTTAGTCACAATTTCTTATAGCTATGAAAAGGTATCCTAAACCTTGCGTAAGGGTACTACAGACTCATGAAAAGGTAAGACTTACTTATGTAAGGGTAATTAGTGAATTCTAAAGCTTTCATAAGGGTATTTTCTTGTTTGTATAAGGGTACCAGTTTATTTCAATTACTTGTGTAAAGGTACTTAATGCTTGAATAAGGGTATCTAATACCTGAATAAAGGTACCAACATGTTTTCAATACCCATGTAAGGGTAAAATTCGGCTACCTATACATAGTTTGTAGGATTTACATAAGGGTCACCCATGTAAGGGTAAAAGTATGTTACCCTTACCCAGAGGGTATTTCTCATACCACTTTATATTTCCACTTAATAATTTTTTTTATGAACAAAATTAATGTTTTAACTATAAGAAAATTACTTATTAATCATTTAGAATCCATGAAAACATGATTTAAATTGTTCTATGATTAATTAAATATGATTTAGTTGAGATTTATATATATTGATATTCACATTGAAAATTATTCAAATTGTAATATTCAAATTCAAATCAGATTAAATATGAAGATCCATTCTTGGTTATTATCAAGGAGTATTTAAAGGATATTTATGCTTGTTATTTACTAATATATTAATTAATTCAATGAATTCCACTATGTATCTACAATTTGTTTATATAGGACATAATGGAAGACTTATAGAAATAATATTTTTCATTTACAAAATATTTACACTTGGTTCTTTATCTTGGAAATGAATATGGAAAACTATAAAGTATTTCATTGGAAAAATAAATATGCAAAAAAATTTAAAATATGAAAATTTATTATGCAAAAAGAAACTCTATGTACATAGAGTTGACATAACCAGTATAGTAAGGAGGTTGGGGATTTTTATTGAATTAAAAAGTATTACATACTTTGGTGATCATCTACTAATATCAATTAAATTACAACTACATGATCCTTTTCTAATGGAGAGATATTTTCTGCCTTACCACTTTGAATGTGAAGCTTTCTTCTAGTTCTGTGGATTCAATTCTTTCTATTTCCTTCTACATGCATAATTTTAAAGGTTTATACTAATAGTTAAAATATAGGATTTTGGGTTGTGTCTCCCAAAACAAAATTCAGACATTAGGTTGCACCTCTAGGTGGAAAAAAGGATAGGTGTATGGGTTGTGCATCCTGGTAGAAAAAGGCAAGTTTGTTTGGGTTTAATCTTCTTGGGGGGGGGGGGAATTCTTTGTAACAGGGTTGTAAATCTAGGTGGAAAAAATTCATTGAAAAATTACATTATAGTGGATATAGTGGGTGTAATTTCTCTCAATTATTGATAATAATGAAGAATTTACTATGTTAATTTAGATCCTAAACACTATCAAAATATTGGTTTCTATTCCCTTTCATTTTTACACTACATTAACTTAACTTTAATAAATATGATATAACCTTAAATTCTTCAATTTATTTAATAATTCCAATTCACCTCCTCTTGGAAATATTTCATCTTCCCATTATTACCAATAGTTTCTTGGTGGGAAGTATAGGTACATATGTTCACTAGTTTATAATTATTCTATGTGTAGTGGAATTGGGTGGGACTGAGGTTAACCTAAGTTATTTTCCCTCAGTTATGCCATTATAGGGTAAACCGAGTGTTTTCCCTGAGGTCAATTGGTGTGTTGATTAATTTTATAGTATTCAAACCTTATTTCATTAATGACCATGTTGAATCTATTCTATAATATTTCCCTTTAGCACCTTTAGTTTCCATGATGATGGTTTGCAAGTATTTTCCATGGTATGGATATTTTTTCAATTTGTGAAATGATACCCTATTTTCTCCATTATGCCTCTAAAATTATTTTAAACTGAAATTTATGAATGTTTGATATAATAAAATAAATTTAGGTTTTATTTGGAAAAGTTTTGGTTTTATAGAAAATGGTTGTTTTCATGGTAAATGTTTGATACTTTATTTATTGACAAAAAACCAGGAAAATATATTTTGTATCCTTATTTTCAAACTTATAGGTTATGTATTCTTTTTTAAAGTGTTTGCTTTGAGTTTGTGGGTAGAAACCTAATAGAATTTTAGCTCATGCCTATATATATTATAGGTTTATCAAGTTTCTTAGAACATTGATTATTTTTATATCTTTGGGTTTGAGCTTTGGTGGAGGTGCATGTAGAATTTACACACTTGCACATGGTGATATTGGTTATTTGGAATCATTTTACATGTTGTCAGTTATATTGTCCATTGTATTTGTTTATAGTCTTTTTTTACTTCTGTTGTTTATTTTTATGTTAGATATGTCATTTTTTGAATCATTTTGTTTTTCTTTTTTCTATTTATTTTATGTTTACATTTGAAGGTTGAAATCACACCCACTTCATTATTTCTAATGCCTAGGTGATTTTTTCTAGCCAGTGGGGATCAAGAACGCCCATCGAGCTAGTGGAAGATTGATTCGGGTGAGAGTATAGATGGTATACAAAGTTGATTCCTCATAATTGGTGTCAAAGGATGTCCTTCCTTGTTGTTCTAGGATGTCTGGTAGTTTAGAGGTAGGACTATCAAGATTCAAGTAGTCAGTCATGGGAGGGTTCTGGATCCCTACCTATCAATGATGGAACTTTTGTTACCAGGGTTGTCCAAGATGAGTATCTCTCAAGTTAAAGACCAATGCTTTAATTTTTTCTATCCTTTTGGATTTTTTTCTATGTCTCTAGTGGTTTTGAGATTTCATGAATTATATAGATTAGCTCTATCACAACATGTCCCAGAGGGGCATGTGCTATGACTACCCCAATCCCACCTCCAATAGGCCATGGGCTAGTGACTAACACCAAGTTGGCATATCCCACAAATGAGAGACATTTTCCTAAGTACCTGTACACACTCACACATCTCCAAGCCTAAAATGATGAAATGTTTTAACACTAAGTAAACAATGCATTAATACAATAAGATACAAACCACAAAATAGTAAAATAGAAAAATGGAAGGTAAATAGGGCGAGAATACAAGCCCACCAAAAGAAAGAGTCTGTAATAGTGAATGCACAAGTTCCTAAAACTCATCTGTAGAAAACCCTACCTGAAGGGAAAGGTACTAGACAACTGTCTGAAACCGTAGGAGCACACCTAGACTATCTGGTCTCTCTAAGAACCACCTGGTCCTGGTCCACCTTAGAATCCATCAAATCATTGATCGTCTACACAAGACATGACACATTTGGAGAAATCCTAGTCAGGGTTGAGTAAAACAATACTCAGTAGGACACCCTAAAACCATAAAGTAAGTACATAAATAATACCAAAAATAAATACATGAAGTATACCACAAAAAAATACACAAAGTATAACAAAGGAAAATAAAAAAAGTATACCACAAATAAATACATGAAGTATACCACAAAGAAGATACATAGTCACATCACATAGGTATAAGTCTATAGTTTGAAAAATAGGATCATCAAACGTAATCCACAAAACACCCAAGATCAATATGACACATAGTCCCGATGAGACACTCAGTGATGAAAAGACAAAAAATCTTAGAGAGACACATAGTCTTAGTAAGACACATAGTCTCGGTAAGTCACATAGTCTCAGAAATCCACGTAGTCTCACAAAGTCACGTAGTCTCAAAGTCACACTCAGCCATAGGATTCCACTCGTAGTATGCTCGTTTCGGGATAACATAATCCTCAATCCATTAGGTAATATGAACACTTCTAAAAAAACTCACTTAGAGTATTTCAAAAGGACTATCTCGTCGCAAGGGTCCAAATAATGCAAACAGTTTGTCAAACTACGAGTGTTTGAAGTTTAGAAGGGAGTGCACCATCTCCTGGACCGAACAAGTGGTCGTACCATTGACTGTGGTGATTGAAAACCATGGTCGACCACCCCTGTGGTCGACCACCCCATGACAGCTCGAACTGACACGACAGTTGGCTATAACCGAGCTGCTGCAGCCATGTGGCAGCTCTATCGACCGTGGCATGGTCTGGTCCGGCTGCCCGGGTCCGACCCGGTTCACCAGGTCGACCCAGATTACTGGGACCACTAGGCCGCCTGACCCAGCCCACTGGGCCACTTGAAATATCCCAATGGACTGCCTGGTATAGCTCGGTTCCTCTAGTTTGGCCTATATGCACATGGACCGACTTTCCCGCCGCACGCGATCTGCCCAGATTGCATTCCCCCGGTCAACGCAGCATCGTGCCGCTTCCCACATGGTCGGTCCACCATGTCCATGCGCACCTCGCACACTTAGTATTCCCCATGACTTTGTCACTACTACGGTCCACTCCCACGACTGAGACACCCTCCACACGACTGTGATGTCTCCCACACGATGCCAATCATCGCACCGCCGCACACCGCCAATCGCCACCGCATGCACCGGCCACCGAAACCCCTAGTTCTGTGGGCCACCCACCTTGCTCCAATGCTCTATTTTTTGAAACAGAGACATATCTACAATACTCATGTTTTTATCTTCACTTCCTTGTGATCTGATCCATCTTTCCATTACTCCAGGGGTCTGATCGCATTCAGAGCCTCCCGGCAAGTCGAGTGATGAGCATGAGGGTCTAACGGTGAAGAACGCCAAGAACGGGGGAAGGGAGAAGCACAAAAACACCCATAGTAATGAACCTTGACCTTTTTTCATGTTGGACTCAATTCATTCCTATTAGAATGAAGAATAAATAAGTAAGAAATCATATAGATTGTCTCCCCTTTTAAATCCCCACAACATAACGCCCATCCCTCAAGCGATCGAACTGCGAATCAACTTGTTCATGGGTTGGTTCGCGTTTGTCATTGAATTCAGAAATGGGAAAATATCACAAAGAAAACTACACCCTGCCTGGAGTTTGGATCCTTTTTTGATAAATAACAGAGGTTGCGTCGTCGTCAAAACTCGATCTGTTGTCGTTTGTTGGAGAGATCTCATTCTCAGCATTTCAGAGGAATTCCAGGGTTATGAAGATAACCTTTAATTCTATGAAAAAGTTTATTAAAAAGAAAACCGTTGCTACATCTCTGTGTAAAATAAAATAAAATAAATATCTATTTATTTTGTTTCTTTAAACATCCAAATATTACTTTTCACAATCACCCCCACTGGTCGATGTTAGGCCCTAACTAAGGTAAATTCGCTGCTCTGAACTGAATAATTCCCTTAAATTTCTGATATAGGCACCCATTTATAAGTTATTCCACTTTTTTCAGAAAAACTATGCGTACATGCTATTTAAAGTTTTAATATTTTTCAAGCAATTGTTCTGGGCACTCCGGACCTCAAAATCACATGCCGTCTCAGTTCCTAGTCTCATAATAATTCCATATAATATTTAAAAATAACACAAGGAAATTCCAAGATATCAAATACTCCCCACCTTAGGGCTTTACGTCCCCAAAATCCAAAACAAAAGGCTATACAAACAAATGAGGGAACTGAGCATGAATCTGAGCCTCCCACTCCCATCTTCTCTCCTAGAGATTACCATTCTGCCACCAAACATGAATGAGAGGAATCAACCACCCATGAAGGATCCTCTCCTGTTGATCCTCAATCTCCACTAGGTACTCCATAAAAGTCACCCCATTTTCAATGTCTAGATTTCCCAAGTCAATGATATGTGATGTATCATGTTCGTATCTCCTTAGCTGTGACATGTGGAAGATGTCGTGCACCCACTCTAACTGTGGAGGTAGAGATAAGCGGTACGTCACCTCGCCAACTCTACGTAGTATTTGTAAAGGGCTGATGAACCTTAGAGATAGCTTGCTACCCCAGCCAAATCTTCATATCCTGTGTCAAGGAGAGACCTGAAGGATCACATGGTCTCCCTCATCGAACTCAAAAGCCCTTCATTGCCGATCATAATAAGACTTCTGAAAGCTCTGTACAATCTTCATCCACTACTAGATGACCTGCACCTTCTCTATAGTCATCTGCACCAACTTTTGGCCCGTGAGTGATGACTCTCCTGGGTCCATCTAGAAAAGTGGTGACCTGTAGTGTCTCCTGTACAAGGCCTCAAATGGTTCCATACCGATGGTGGAATGGTAGTTGTTTTTCTACAAAAATTCCACTTGGGGTAGGTAATCCTCCGAACTGAATCTAAAATATAGGATGAAATCACATAGCATGTCCTCCAAAACCTGTATGGTCCGCTCAGTCTGGCCATCCATCTGTGGGTGAAAAGCTGGTCTCAAACACAACTGAGTCCCAAACGCCTCTTATAATCCCTTCCACAATCGGGATGTAAAGCGAGCATCACGGTCTGAGACTATCATTGATGTAACTCCATGGAGTCAAACTATCTACTGCACATAGAGGTGTCCCAATATCTCTAATGAACTCTGCTCTCAAATAGTATGAAGTGTGCCGACTTGGTGAGCCAGCCAATAATCATCTAGATGGTATTGTGTCCCATGGACATACATGGTAAACCTATCACAAAGTCCATTAATATCCCATCCCACTTTCATTATAGAACCTCAAGGGGTTGAGTCAAACCTGATGGAACCTGGTTCTTAGCTTCACTTGATGACAAGTGAGGCATCGAGAGACAAACTCCTCAAATCCCTTATTTATTCTCGGCCACCAGAACTGATGTCGGAGGTCCTAGTACATCTATGCCACACTTGGATATACCACCAAAGGGGACATATGGAAATCCCTCAAAACCTCCTCCTGTAATTCCACTGGTACTACTGTGCGTCCTCTGAAAAGAATGATGTGCTCCCCACCTTTCGAATATCCATTAGGGGCATACCCTGTGGACATCTGAGCACGTAAAGTCTCACAGTCGGTATCCCTGAGCTATGCCTCCCTAACTCGCTATAAGAGTGGAGCAGTGAAAACCATCAACTGTAGGGAATATGTTCCATCCCCATCCACAAATGATATCCATAATGAGGCCAACTGCTATGACGCCCCATTCAGAAACTGCGAACTAAATCTACTACTGCGAGCATCTATTACCACGTTCCCCTTACCAGAAGTATATACAATCTCAAATTCACAGTCCTGGAGGAACTCTAGACATCGCCTCTATCTCATGTTCATATCATTCTAAAAGAATATATACTTGAAACTCTTGTGGCCAGAGTAGACGATAAATCTCTTTCCCACCAGGTAGTGTCTTCACATCTTCAATGCGAAGACTACAACTGCTAACTCAAGATCATGGGCTGCATAGTTCTACTTGGGTGGTATTAAATGTCATAAACCATAGGCAATCACTGCTCCACCCTACATCAGGATACAACCAAGACCGGTTCTTGATTCATCTCAATACACCATGTACTCAACATCCTCCTTTGGAAATATCAAGATGGGAGCACTCATAAATATCTTACTTAACTACTGAAAACTCTCTTGTAATTTCTCCATCGACATGAAAGGCTTCCCCTTTTGTGTCAAAGCTATCAACGGTGATGCTACTCTAAAAAATTTGGGTATAAACCTCCGATAGTACCCAACCAAACCAATGAAACTCCGCACCTCGGTAACACTCTTGGGTGGTTCCCAAGAAAGCACCAACTCCATCTTTTCTAGATCCATTAAAACCCCAACCTCTAAAATGATGTGTCCCCAAAAATGGACCTCTTAAATCTTTAACTAACTCTTCAAGAGCTTCCTATAAAGATGGTTCTCTCAGAGTATGTCTAGGACCATCCTCATGTGTATCGCGTGCTCCTCCTCAGATGTTGAGTACACTAGGATGTCATCAATGAAGACCACTATGAACCAGTCTAAGTAAGGCTGGAAGATCCTATTCACGAGTCCCATGAACACTGATGGAGTTTTCATTATTCCAAACAACATCACCAAGTACTCGTAGTGGCTATATCAACATCTTAGTTCCATCTTTAGTATATCCTCATACCATAATAAAAGATGGTGATAGCCAGATCTGAGGTCAATCTTTGAGAACCACCTCGCTCCTTTCATCTGATCGAAGAGGTCATCAATCATTGGTAATGGATTCTTATTCTTCATGATCACTTGGTTCAGGTCCCTAAATTCCACACATAATTTCAATCTCTCGTCTTCCTTCTTGGATAACAAAACTGGGGTTTCCCAGGGTGAAAAACTGGGTCTCACAAAGCCCTTCCTCTGTAATTCCTCCAACTATACCCTCAACTCACGAAGCTTTGTGGGAGCCATCTGATATGCAGGTGTATATATCGATGATTTCCTGGGTATAGATCAATGTATAAGTCTACATACCTATGGATAGGTAATCCTGGAACATCCTTAGGAAATATTTCCTCATACTCCTCCACCTCTATAGGAAACTGAGGACTCTTATCATCCACTACACCAAGGTTCAGGAAATACTAATGATGAGTGATCGAATACACACTTATATATGTGAGTCCATCTTATACTACTTTGGTTTAATTTTCTCTAAAAAAGGAAAACCTGGTCCCATCACCGTAGACACACCACACTAAGTGCCTAAAATAGTCAATCTGAGTATGGACTATGGATAACCAGTCCATATTGAGAATGAAATCATAAGGCATCGATGTCACTACCAATATATCCCAACCAAAACTCTCACCTATAAGAGTATGGTCACACTATCGGCACCAGTGTGTGATAATCAAATCTCCTCCCATAGGAGTCTTTAAATGTAAGGGTCTAGTCAACTGTTCCACCAGAATCTCCAAGTCTCGAACAAGGGTCGTGGCAAGAAAAGAATGACTGACACCTGTGTCTATAAAAATTATAGATAAGGTGGAAAATATACAGATTGTACCTCTAATCATCCATAGAGTCTCAGGGTCATAAGCCTCTATTGCCTTAAGCTGGCCTCGTCCCTGTCCACCAGCTCCCTAAGCCTATCCTGGACCACCTGGGGGTGGTGGTGGTAATACATCGAACATATTCCCACCTTATACCACCCTAGCTGCTCCTTTCCCACATCTTTCATCCTATGTACCACCTTGTTCCTACTGCCGCATTTTTCTCAGAGGTCCCTTTACCGTCTCCTGATTAGTTGTATGACAGTTTGGGAAATCTTGAGCCAGATGTCCCCGACTCCCGCACGAGTAACACAATATGTCCTTCAGTTGAATCACTCTGCCCTGGGAGTCCTGCACAGCTGATCCTATGTCCTGGGGTTGTCCCCTAGAGTTCCTAACCCTCTTGGGTCCCCGTGACTGCTTTCAGCTACCTACTACCGACGTCTTTGCTACTTGGTGCCCGGTGGTAGCCTCCACTATCAGTGTCTGCTCTACTAAAAAGCTCTCCACTATAAGAGCTCACTCCAACACCCCTGCATATGTAGGAATTCTAATGGATATCATGGGTGCCCTGATCTATCGACATAAGCCATGATCAAAGGTCTGAGCCTTGGAGAATGGGTCTCATACCATATCTATGGAGTAGCGAGAAAGATCAGTAAATCACTCAGAGTACTCCTCCACTATTTGACTTCACTACTGTAGATAAAGAAGCTCTTTTATATGCACTAAGCATAATATAGTCGGAAAGAACTCCTCTTTAAAGAGATGCTCAAAGTTTTCCCAATAGAGATTCATCTCATTGTGTGTCTGGGTCACTAGGCTCCACCATCGTGCCTCTGATCCCTAAATAAGACTTGCAGCTAGGACTACCATCTGGTCAGAAGGTGTCCTCACAAGGTAGAAGACATGTCTAACTACCTCCATCCAATAATCACCTACCTAGGGGTCTGTCTCACCCTAAAACCTAGGAGGTCGCTGCCTTTGGAATTGGTGAAACACACTCAGCCTGCATGTATCCTCAACCGGTAGCGCTGGTAGTAACTGTTGTTCGACGGGTGGTGGTATCGTTGGTAAATGACCCGGAGGTGCAATCTCCGGTACAAGACCATATACTAATACCTCATCGCTAGTAAGACCATCCTCATTCTCACATAATGGAATTCAGACTGGCTATCTGCATGGAGGCATCCTGAAATAGACTAAGATGTACTATGGTCAATAGAGTATACCTGGTGAGCTAACTCAAGAAGGACATGAGAACACACCCAAATCCTATATGATGAATGTACCATTGTTTTCCCTACAACCAATGTTTTCATGTACTGAGTCAAAAAGTAGGTGTCCAGAGTCCTGGTGTATGGATACGTCAGCCACCACACCAATACTTGAATCACTGGCCTGGAAGCTAAACTCAAAACACTTAACACTGTTTCCCTAAATCAACATCACGAACACCCTGTCCTTAAGTATAACCGACCCCCTCACATACCACTATATCACAACCCTTCCCATAGGGTCCCGTGCCATGACTACCCTAAGCCTACCTCCAATAAGCCAGGGGTTGGTGACTAGCACCAAGTAGGAATATCCCACAAATGGGAGTTATTTTCCTAAGTACCTATATACACGCACACATCTCCAAGCCCAAAATATTGAAATATAAAAAACACTAAGTAAACAATGAATTCATACACTAAGATACCAACTATAGAGTACAAAAACATAAAACTGGAAGGTAAACAAGGATATAATACAAGCCCAATAAAAGAAAGAGTCTGTAAAAGTGAATGTAAAAGTTCCTGAAATTCATCCACAGAAAACTCTACCTAAAGGGAAAGGTATTGGATAGTCGTCTGAAGGCATAGGAGAAAACCTCAGCTATCTGGTCTCTTTAAGAACCACCTAGTCCTGGTCCACCTAGGACTCCATAAAAGCGTCTATTGTCTTCAGAATTCATGACACGTGCAGGCAAATCTCATGTAGGGGTGAGTAAAACAATACTCAATAGGACACCCCGAAACCACAAAGGAAGTACACAAAGAATACCATAAAGAAATACATGAAGTATACCACAAATAAATGAATGAAGTATACCAAAAGGAACTACACGATGTATAACATAAAGAAATACATGAATTATACAAAAAAGAAGATACATAGTCAGCTCACATAGGTATAAGTCTATAGTATGCAAAATAGGATCATCATACGTAATCTACAAAACAACCAGTATCAATAAGACATGTAGTCCCAATGAGACAATAGTCCCAATAAGACACACATTCTCAGTAAGACACGTAGTCTCAGTAAGACATGTAGTGTCAGTAAGTCAAGTAGTCTCAGAAAGTCACATAGTCCCTGAAAGTCATGTAGTATCAAAGTCAAAGTCAGCCACAAGATTCCAATTGTAGCGCGCTCATTATGGGAGACCATACTTCTTAATCCATTAGGTCATATGAACAGTTCCACAAAAACTAACTTAGAGTATCTCAAAAGGACCGCCTCATCATAAGGGTCCAACTCCGCAAACATTTCATCAAACAAACACATGTTTTGAAAGTTATGAGTGTTTGATGTTTAGAAGGGGGTTTACCAGCTCGTGGACTGACCATGGTGGTCGACCGCTGCGGTCCATTTCCTAGTATGATTTCCCCCATGGTCAACTACCTTGTGGAAGATCCACCAACCATGGCCCATAATCGACCACTGTGGTTGATCTGGCTTGGTCCAGTCCTACCACCTAGGTCTGACCCAGTTCACCGGGTCAACCTGACCAACCCGACCAACCCGACCCAGTCCACTGGGCCACCTGGTGTGGCCCAGTTCCTCTGGTCTGACCCGCACGCATGTGGGCCAACTTTTCCACCACATTCAGCCTGACCCGACCACGTGCCCCTGGTCAATGTGGCATTGTGATACATCCCACGTGGCCCGTCCACCGTGTCCATGCATGCCCTGTGCGCTCCACATGCCCCACATCTTCGCTACTACTGCAGGACACTCACGCAGCTGAGCCGCCCTCCATGTAGCTGTGCCGCCTCCCACATGGTGTCATTCACCGCGCCTCTGTGAATCTCTATGTGCTGCCATGTGCTGCTATCCACCACCGCCCGCACTGGTCACTAGCTCCCACGGTTCCATAGGCCGCCCACCTTGCTCCAATGCTCCATTTTTTTAAAACGGAGAGACATCCATGATCCTCGGGTTGCAATATTCACTACCTTGGGCTCTGATCTATCTTTCCATTACTCTAGGGGTTTGATCGCGTTCGGAGCCTCCCAAAAAGTTGAGCCGTTACCACGGGGGTCCAACGACAAAGAATGCCAAGAATGGGGGAAGTGAGAAGCACAAAAATTCTCAGAGGAATGAACCTCGAACTTTGTTCATGTCGGCCTCAATTTGTTCCCATTAGAATGAAGAACAAAGAATTAAGAAATCACACAGATTATATCCCCTTTTAAAACCTCTCAACATAACACCCATCTATCAAGTGATCAAACCATGGATCAACCTATTCATGGGTTAGTTTGTGATCATCGTTGAATTCAGAAACGGGGAAGGATTACAAAGAAAAATACACCCTACCTAGAGTTTGGATACTTTGTTGAAGAATAATGGAGGTCATTTCATAATCGATCCTCGATCTTCCGACATTCATTGGAGAGATCTCTTTCTCTGTCTTTTATAGGAATTACAAGGTTACGATGATAACCCTAAATTATTTGAAAAATTTTATTAAAAAGAAAACCATTTCTGTGTCATTGTGTAATGTTAAATAAAATAAAACTTTATTTATTTTATTTCTTTAAATTTCCAAAAATTACTCTTTATAGTTGACCCATGTCGATCAATGTTAGGCCCTGCCTAAGGCAAATTGGCTACTCTGAATGCAACAGTGCCATCCGATTTCTGATCTGGGCACTCATTTATAACTTATTCCACTTTTTTAGGAAAACTATGCACACATGCTATTTAAAATTTTAATATTTTTCAACCAATTATTCTAGGAACTCCAGGCATTGGAATCACACACTGTATCAACATCTAGTCTTGTAATAATTCCATATAATATTTAAAAATAATACCTAGAAATTATATGATTTTACAAGCTCTAAGTTCTATAGTGCATCTTAAAATAAATTCAGATGGTAGATTCTTACTAAGAATGATTTGGAAAAATGTGAATATTCCATGAAAGTGACTCTACTTGACTCCAAATAGACATCATATGATCGAAACATAGTCTTCCAATTAATGTGGAAAAACCATGCATGACTGTTATTTCTTGGAGATTTTTTTGTTTTATTTTTTCAAGTGATGGGTTGTTTTCCTTTCTCTCACTTTTGGTTCATGTTAATTTTGGGTAATTCTTTTTGGATATTTTAATAGCATTTTGGTTTGTTTAAGTGATCTTTTTAAAATCAAAACTATGGTTTTTTTGAAAAATAATTGTGAATTTCTTGCAATTTTGAGAAAGTTTTAAATTCAAGGTCGTGTTTGGTTTTCTATGTTTTTAGAATATTTTGAAATTAAAATGAAAAATGATTTTTGGAAAACCAAGATAGATATATTTTTTGTTTTCAATATTCTCAAGTGGTGTTAATGAAGTTTAATTGGAATATTTTAAAGATTTAAGCGTGAAATGTTTTAAAACTTGGTTTTTAAAATATTTCAATGATAAGGCCTTTTCAATTTAAAAGTATTCAAAGTCTTGAAAATATTATTTTAAATAATTATGATTATTTTTGAAATGAATTTTTGTAAAACCCTCTCATGTAAAAGAGGTTAATTTCTTTCATAAAGAAATATAGACTTAGGTTTGTTAGTTTGGATTTTGTTTAATTTTGGATTTGAATTTACTTAAATGCTGCATCAATAAAATTTGATTCTTTGTGTTTTTTCTTGTGTGACTTGAATTCTGATGTTTTTTTTGATGGGTCCTTTCTTCTTGTTTTTAGAACATTACCCCATTTGAAATTAATTGACTCTTTAGTTGTTCAACATTCTCTTAGTATGGTTGATCCTTCATCTCTAGAATCAGGGTTCTACGTTATTACAATCTTACCCTAGTGCGAGGATTAATTTCTAGGGTTTCAAATCCTAAACCCCTCACTTATTTGGATAATTGGATTCCTAGGAAGTAGTGGTGTTGATGAAGGATATTGAGGAGATCATCACCCATATTGAGCTTCTAGAATTTCTCAAGGTTAATTTTGTGACTTTCATTCTAGAGAGTTTGGGTTGGAAGTGGTGAAAGTTTATTACTTAGGATAAGACACAAAATGATCATTCTTGAGTAAATTTCAAGGAACATTTATTTTAGGAATTCTTTAACATTTTTATAAAGGTTCTAAAATATAAGGAATCTCTTGGTCTCTGATAAAGAGATAAAATGACATTGGAGTTTTCTTGTTGGTTTATTAAGTTGGTATCACATCTTCCTCATCTGGCCATGGATGATTCTCTAATGGTTTGGTGTTTTCAAGAAGGTATTCAATTAATTCAATCATAGGCTATGTTCCCTATCAGCCTCAACCTTTATAGAACATTGTTGATGCATGCTGTCAAGGTTGAAAAAGTATTGGTAGGAGAATTAGAGGCATTAGATATTTATCCTATTTCTGGGTGTGATGGAGGAAGATCTAATAAGGTAAAGATGAAGTGAGCCAAGTTAGACCATGTGTGTAGTGTCATTAAAAGTCCGTATTGTATCTTCTCTCATTCCTACTCATAAAAGAAGCACTTGGTTTTCTACCAGTGTGAAAGTTGGTCCATACAAATATTGATTACCAGAAACCTCCTAAAGCCTGTAATGATTCTGGAAATTAGGGTAATCTATAGAGGCTTATAGGGTTCCGTCTGCTTCTTGAAATGTTCAGGGATCATCTGATCCTAAGGTAACTACAACACAAAAAAATCTTTATGAAAAAATGGATCCAACAATAAGCATTGGGGTGAAGCAGTTTCACGAAGTGGAGGATTTTCTAGAAAAAGTTGATGTTGGTCTAGATTATTAATCATAATGTTAGAGTAAAGATTATTTTTGTTTTCCATTATGTAATTATTTTCCTCTAGTAGAACTTGTAAAGTCATAAATTTTATTTCTAATTACCCTGTTGTCTCTATGGGAGTGTTTTTTTACCAGTCTCATTGTTGGATTCAAAATTGGTGATGTAAGAATCATGTTTTACAGAATTTTACATTCTATTTTACATTTTTGAATTCCAATATTTTGGTGAGTTTAGTTTAGGAAGTTTGAATCTGGAGAAAATTCAAAAATTATGGGGAGACCACCATTATTTAAATTTATCATGTTGAAAATTTTCCCTTATAGAACCCGGAATAGTTTGTGGTCTCTTGGATATTAAACTTTATTTATTGTGATATATTTGAATAAGGATGTTATTTATCAAGTAGTCTTTTTGTGTTCTTGTAGTGGTCTCATTGGTTTGTGTTTGGGAAATTTTGGATATTCATTTATCTTCTATAGTAATCAAAGTTTGGGTTATCCATTGGATTGGTTTGGGTTTCTTAAAGATGTTCTGTAGGTTTTTGTTTTCTTATATGATCCTTTTGAATATTTTCTATGGGATTGTGGTTGTTTTAGAAATGATTCTCCCTTTATTTTTATTTTTTGTCTCTTTACTCATTGAAATATGGGAATTGTGTTTGGAAAATGGTTTGAATCACTTGTTTTACATAGTAAATATTCATTAAGTGTTGGGGAAACTGAGAGATAGTGTTGATGATGATATTATGTTTTGATTGGAATTACTAGGAGCTAGTTTTCAATAATACAGTCCTGGGTTTCTCTCACCTGACCTAAGGCCTGACTATATATCTTTTTATGAGGCTTTTTTCTACTTAACATATTTATAAATTTTCCTTGCTTTTCTCTAGTGTGATATTTTGGGCGGTTTTTCTCAAAATATTAATCTTTTTAGGCCTCTTATTAGTATCATGTTTGAGGTTTGTGAGTGTGATGATCTTGGGGTTATTCTTTATTTTGATGGTTCTATTTATCATTTTGGTGTTAATGTGGGGGTTTTCATTTATTTTGTGAAGTTATATCATGTGGTGAAACTTATTTGGAGAGTTTATCATTCTTTTTTAAATAAGTTATCTAGTTTTATTTGTAAGTATTGTTTTGTGAAGTGATATCTTAGAGATTTATTCCCCCGATCTTGATTTTTTAGAATACCTTATAGTTTTCATCTAAGGGAGTTGAGTATTTAGAGCTATTTTTATGTTTTAAGATTGTTGGTGTATATTGGGTTGTCTTTTCTCTTGATCTATAAATTTCCACTTTCTCTTTGATTGACCAATTTCCTTGAATATTTCCAGTAGATTAAAGCCTTATAGTAGGAAGAATTATCACATTACGACCTTAGATAACTCTATATTTTTATTTAATTTTGGGTCCCTCTTCCCCCCCCTCTTTCCAAGTATATTTCCCTATAATTTTAGATTTTTTGAGAGAAATAATTTTGGTGAATGATTAGTGTAAACCATGTACTATCTCTAGGAAAACATGCAACTTGTTTTGGGGTCCCAGAGGAGGGTGCATTGTTGGATCACAGTTAATCCAAATCATGCGTCCATCTCCATGAAGCCATGAAACTTAGGATAGAGGTGTTTAATATGGTTGGAACATGTTTTTTCAAAGTATGTGACCAAACCATGCAACTCCTCTAGTTTCCTTAAAAGGGATTCGTGGATGGAACAAAGTTTACAATCCATAGGGACAAACCATGCGATGATAATTAATTATTATGAAAATTAATTCTAAAACACAAAACTCCTCTCATTAACCTCATTATTTAACCTTCACATTAGGTTATCAAACCAAAGGTCATTCTTCGGTGATTTTGGGGATCCCAAACCTTTCGGAGATCGATTATGATGAACCAAGTGGCGTTGGATCTCGTTTATCAAAGGCACAATCCTGTTCTTCATTGTTTTTATAGATATTTCCTCTTTTCCTTAAAATTAATCTTAGATCAGGGATGTTACTATTGGATCTAAGGTTTGTGTGATTATATAACATGATTTCTCTTAGATTGGTCATTTAACGACCCACACAACATCATTGATTTCTCATGGGAATTAATAATATTAGAATTTATATTATCCCAAACTAAACTCACCTACAAAGGCATAACACAGTGGCAGTGCGGGGTCAAACCCATAGGGACTATCTAGAAGGCAGACGACCTAGAGATAAGAACATTATGGAAGGAGTCCTCGTGATCTCTCTTTTTTTGGTTTTCTAGATCTTACATAGATTGGGTTTTAATTCAGATGAAAAATAATGGATCATGGTCAATTTTAGGGTTTCTTCAAAAGATTGATCCTAAATCTAGCTTAAGATATACCTATGGCTTAGGCTATGAAGTGGTAAAAATTTAAAAAATTAGTTTTGGTCCACTAAACTGGATCTACCTAAGATGGAAATTACTTTATGGTCTATATACATTGAACACCCCAAGTTAAATGTGATTAGATTCTAGGAAGAAAGCATCACAAGCTATTGGTCCTAGATTTCTCAACTCTAACTAGGTCAGGTTATTTCGATTACACTTCCCATGATCAGGGTTATGAAAAATAATGTGATAATTTTTTTAACCTAATTAAGAGCCACATTGTTATTGAGTTTTGATTTATAGATTCATTACATTTAAATCCACCCTTACTCTCAACCCCTAACCCTAAGTGGATTAGATGCACATGATGATTTTAATCAAAATCATATAAATAGAAAACATGGTAAAAATAATAATTAAATAATCGAGAATATGGAAATCCACAACTAAAACAATTTAAGAATCAGTCAAATACTCACCCAAATTAATGATCAAATAAATAACAAATCAATTGTTGATGTTGACCAAAAATTGATATCAAAATCGAATGTTGAAATAAGAAATGGGCAATCTCAAGTTGAAAAACATAAACTAGTAGTAAATGATCGATTAAAACAGTAAAGGAAATCAATAGAAATAAGTTCTATAGAGAACATGAAAGAAAAAAATAGTAAAGAAAATGGTTCAGTGGAGTTCGAGTCTCTCTGTCCGTTGGATGGGTGCTCTCATATTTATAGAGTTGACCGTTATATGATGCGTACATGTCTCATGTCATGTAACTTATTTAAGTGAATTCTATCCCAATACTTACACGACATGTAAGTGGGTTTCATATAATGTCCTTTAGATCCAAAAATATATCCCAAGATCTTGGTTCTCTTGGATTTAATGGATTTTATCTCTAGTAAGATTTATGTTTCGAACTTTTCACTTCATGTACAATGCTTGCATTGAGTATTATCATCGGGTTTTAGATTATGAAGCCTTCACATCATGTAATATCTCTATGTCAAGTATTTAGTTGAAGTCATGTACTTTGGATTCATATATTTTTAATTATTTCATGAGATGGAATTCATTTAAAAAGTGGTCTGTTCTCAATGGATATACATTGTGTATTGGGTTCACAATGTATAATCTATGATTTTTCCATTTTAGAACCATTCTTCCTTTGAGTATTGAATTACTAATTCCTATGAATACACATAAAAACCCGGTTTATTATCTAATAAATCATAATAAATTCTTAAATAAAATATCTAAAATATTTATATGAATTCAGATTATCAAATTCCCCCAAACTTGAACAATTTCTTATCTTAAAACAAAAATCATCTCAACAGGGATTCCAAAAAAAAAAAAAAAATTAAATTAGAAACATGCATTAAAACCAAGAAAATAAAACTAAGTGAAAGAAAAAAAATAAATCTCTCCAGAATCATTGTTGTATATAAAACCAACCATGCCTCATATTTATGTTCTCTATTCACATTCTTTATTCCTTTAATTATAATTTCTCATCTATTCCTTAGAATCTATACCCATTTTTCAATTACCTTACCATGAATTTTGTCTCATAACTCAAGGTAAAATGAAACTAGAGTTATGATCATACATTTAATACATGTTCCTAACCATAATATTTATTTGGTTCTAACTTCTCTACTCTATAAATATAAACACACAATTAATAATGAGGGATTTATCAATAAGGTTCAAATGACTATGTGGATGAGGGTAGGTGGGTAGATGATACAAATAAAGCTAAAATGAAGGGTAAACTCTCAAGTATAATAAATGATTATAAAAAATAATTCAATGAAAAACATCCTCCAGAAAATGGCATCTACACACTTCCAAAGGCTTAGGACAGATCCATATATGTGGCATAATAGTGCAGTGAAAGTATCCAGTTTTTTTTTACAAAAGTCATGTCTAGGATAGATCTCACATCCATCACCTAACCACATATGATTCATAATAAGATTAATAATTATAGTAATGGTGATTTTTAACCTTATTAACAAAAAACCCACATTATGTATATATATATATATAAATAGGCTACTCATGAATTGTACATCAAAAAAACCATGAACCACTTCCTACTGATCATGTGAAATAATCACAACACATATCCTTAGTAGTAAATATCCCATTTCTATTAGTAGTGACCTATTCCCCCACACTTATTCAAATTAAAATCATATAATTATACCAAGAGTAGGGTAGGAAGGGATAATATGAGATTATAATATGGTTCAATCATAATAAGGTCATTTATGGATTCTATAGGATAAAAAGGAAAAATATACAGGTGTGTTTTAGAATAAATGGCTTAAAAATATTTCCTCAATAATTTTAGTGGTGTATTTATTCACTCGTATCCTTGATAAGATTCCAATGCAAGTTCTGATATGTTTACATGTCCCAAGTATCTCACAAGAAATATGATCAGAAATTAATATGACAATGTAGTTATAGAATCCTCTTGGGAATGAGAATATAAAATAGGGAAATCACTTAGGGAATATTATCTAGTAATAAGTCAGTCCAATTTTTTTTAAGAATATATAATTAAAATTAAACTACTCAACTCAGCAATCATGCTAAAATTTTAAACAAGAAAAAAAAATGGATTTCAATAATCTCCAACCAAAATTTGTCTTTTATTTAAATGTATGTATTGATATTTCAAATTAAATAATGTTTTAAATGAAAAATTTCTACTATACTAATGAAAAAAATTATAAATCCAAGTTTATAGACAATAAATCTCAATAATGACTCCCCTTCTGTTAAAATGATACATTTTCACACTATCTTGGAAAGATATGTCTGAGAGATACAAATAGAAGCATAGAAAAATTAGAAATAGAAATTAAGAAATTAAATCAGGGAATTAAGATTTATCTATAATTAAGGTCATTCCATGTGGGAAATTGGTGGATGGTGATGGAAAATTGGGCACCTAAAAAAATTATGAACAATAAAATAATTCCAATAGATAAACCATTAATATACATGAGATAACCAAAATGGAAGAATAAAATTGGAAGGTTCGCAGAGTCAATAGAAGGAGATAAAAAATAATATAAATGCATTAATTGAATGTAATGAAGTTTTGGATGACAGAAGAATAGGAATTTCTAGAAAAGAAAAAACAAAGGTCTTAAGTAACTCAATGAAAACATAGAAAACAGAAAATATTAGTTATATCCCCTAAATAAAAAAATGATGACATAAAATAGATAGATGGAAAAAAGAATTAGTCTGTTCTTTTCATTGGTTCAAATGTCCTCTGCCTCCTTCAGGAACTGATGGCGGTGTCATTGATCTCATGGGGGCACTTTGTGGGGTTAACCACCATAAGAATGGGTTGACCAAAATGCTCATGTAGTAGCTTCATCATCTATTCAGGTCATGGAGGAAAATCTTTTATAGTAAATATCTTAATCTCTTAGATATAGATCTTTATGTCATCCATGCACTGATATATTTCATGCGGGAGGCCTGATGTTGTCCTGACAGACTCCCCATGGATGATGTAGTAGTGTGTGACACGTCTAAATGCGTACATAAGTAAAAATGAGGTACAGAAAGTAAGAATTGTATTAAAAAAATATACATCTCATCCATTATATATGATAAAGGATATATCAGGTCATATAAGATGCATAGAGAGTACAAAAAATAGACCCAAAATAGAGTACAATGGGGGGGTGGGGTACATGGGGGAAACTAAACTGTGTTGGAAGTTACACTGCTATCCGCATCAAATGCCCCTCCCAAATAGTGGGGGTCGGGATCAACTCTACCATATCTATGTTATAAATAGAGGCTAAGATAGGGTCATTAACCACCATAGGATATTCCATGGTGCTTGTGGTGGGTTTGTTCGTGACATGTGGAAGAGTGGTTCTTATTGTTTTTCATTTAATAAATGGTGTCTGAACCCAAAAATATTTAAAAAAAATTTAGGGATGGGTCCTTGGTGCATCAAGACTACCCTATTATAAATTTTTTTGGGTAGTAGGGTCTGTGATCTCTAGAGGTAGGTCGACCTGAGTGGTAGATGGGGTGAGAATGGAGGATGAAGTAGTGTCTGTAGTAGAAGATGGTGGTTGGGAAGATGTAGTTTCTAGTGGTTGGGTGAGGGTGGTGAAATGTGATGGATCATTGAATGGGATATGAAAATAGAGGTAGATATATCTATAATTCTCCATAATACATTGGATAATAGACCATATATCATAAGTAATGTATGGGGGAGGTGTAATGGTGGTAGGGGGTTGTGTAGTGGTGGTAGGTGGTGAAACAGGAGTAGCGAAGGAAGCAAAGGATGTATTAGGTGAATCAGAGGTAGGGGTAGCAGAGGCAGGGTCCTCATGTGCCAGAGATGGGGATGGGGCATGATGGGTTGGTGCCTCATTAGCATCCTAAATGTACTTAGGGGACCATTTTTAGTTCCCCTATATCTTCTACAAGGTTTTAATCTTGTGGATCATGAGAAGATCTATGGGCTTCATATGACCAATATATTCAAGTGACTGAGTGGCGCTGAAGGTGCCAAAATGATAGGCAAGGTGGGTGATGAAGCTTCCTCCCATAAAAGTACCTTGAGCCCTCATCACTTGGAATAGTTACCCAAGATTATCATACATAGATATTACATTATTTTTTATGAATATTGATTACTTTACACAAACACATGCCTAAGGACTGTAATAGTTTAGTACCTTTGGAACTTGGAAACATAAATACTGGTCCATAAGTAAACTACATAATTTCCCACTAGGATATTCGTAACTAACACCCTTATTAGACATATCATATGTAATAAATGTATTTATAACTTGGGTAAAGGAAACATAAGAAAGGGTGATCTCATATTCTTAGTTAGGATAAACAAGAGAGATACATAAGTATAACATGAACATAAGGGTATGAGAACATGATCATAACATTTGAAAACTGTACCCTTCACATCAAAGAATAGAATCCTGATTCATGGAATAAAGAATGGAAATTCATAAGATATGAATCATAATAAAATCAAATAACATGATCCATGTTAGCATAATATTGCCATAATAAATAGATTTGTGGCATACACATAAGCATAGAAAATCCTATGACAAGTCCACCCACCAAGACATTCATAAGATGATAGGCATGAACTAACCACATATGTACCTACTTTGGACTTGAGATAACCTCCCATGAATCCTCTTTCTTCCTTAGTATAACCTCATGTGTACCCTTTGATCTCATATAAGATTGATCATTACCCAATGCATTGGAGGGAGATATAGGTCCCACCTATCATAGAATGAAAATCATACATATGTGTTCCAAAAGATCATAACATTAATCATATCATAACCCATAAAATGAGATGAGTTTCATAAACATTTCATCATATCATAACCTATGGAAAACAGATAGGTTTCATAATCAATTCATCGTAGCATAAACCATGAAAAGTAATAGGCTTGATAATAATCTTATCATGGCATAACTTGTTAAATAGAAACAAGTTTCATAAACATCATCCATCAAAACATAAACCATTCAGAGAAAGAATATGAATGATATCATTAAAATATATCCCTAGCAAAGCATATGTAACATTGAAATATTTCATCTTAGATGGAAAATAATTTTGAAAGATCATTTAAAACATTTCTCATGGAAAATATATATTTCTCTTTGAAAAATGATTTTTGAAATGTAAAACATTTATAAAACGTTTTTATTTGAAAAAAAACTTTAAAAATTATAAAGGAAGATTTGAATCAATGATTGGTTAGGATGTTGGAAGATTATATTCATGCCATACATGTTAAAATAAGTATTCCTTTCACATTTTTAGTAAAATCAAAATGAGTATTGTTTGGAAAACTGTATGAAGATTTCTTTCAAAACATTTAGTAAAAAGTATAACATGGTTATAAATGTATTTTAAAAATAATAAGAGAATAATTAAACATTTTTAAAAACATTTTAAAAAAACATGGTATTAGAAGATAATAAATTTATGACCAAAGAGAGAAATAAAATCAGATTTTCATAAAAATATTTTCTTTTTAATTTTAAGTACCAAAGAGTGAAAAAATGGTACCATTACTTGAAGATATCATGAATAACTAGAGGATAAAAAAATTCATGAGAATTATTGAGAGGTATATCATGATATTTCAACATTGTATACTTAATCATAAACAACCCTAATAAATGACGATATTGTAACAAAAAATCTTTACCATTTTGGTAATATTGAATTATAATCCCCATAAAAGAATAATATAAAATGTGAGTTAAAATACCATGAGGATAAATAAATTCATGATATTACATGTTAAAGGGGACCTATATACACCTCATGAAATAATATAGGTTCATAATATAATTTATGTCTCAAAGAAGGTAAATTGAGATAAAAATCCCACACTTTAAGTCTTGAATTCCTTTATACTCATTCAAACCCCCTATTCTTCAGATATCCTATTTAGGTTTTCAATAAAAGCCTTCCTAGTATGGATTTTCACACTTAATAAGGCTTCCTAGATGAGGGGAGGAAATTTGAGAAGTGATTTGGGAAGGTATTGGACAAACCAAAGAGGTGTGAAGGTGTGAAGAAGGGAAGAGAGGGGGTGACCTTTTATAAGTGGGGGAGAGGACATACTTAGTATTTTTGAAAATAATTGAGTTCTCACACATTTTGAAAATGAGAAAAGGGTAAAAAATAGATCAAATTAGAACCTTATACATTATATGGTCGAAATATGTCCAACCAATATTTTTTTGACAAGTGTATAGGTAAATTTGATCCTTATTTTTTAGTTTAACCCCCAATAAACCCATTTTTACCACAACCATAGTAATTAATATTTACTATATTCACTATTCATTATGGTAAAAAATGAATTTGGCCTTATTAAATATTATAAATTATTTTGATTCTAAATATTTAATCTATTTTTCCAAATTCCATGCACATAAGTGGAAAAAATTAATTTAAAATTAATCCCACAAACGTGATGAGAAAGCGGGTTTTTGAAGAGAAAAAGATCAAAATTTTACAAAGTTTTTATATCCAATTTCAATGTAAAATTGATTACAATGACCTAAATTGGATTAATGAATTTATTATTGAACTAATTTTTCTTTAAAAATAATTTAAAATATAGTTTAACTTTATAAATAAATTAAACAAAAAGTTAGTTTTCAATTAAAATTAAGTATTTTCACTATTCATAAAAAATGGAAATTTTCAAAAAAATAACAAAAACACTTCCTAAGATAATTTTGACATTATGAATTAAAAAATGAATTTTATTTTATAAAATGAATTTTCTAAAAGTTTCAAAAATTAATTTTATTATTGTTCACAAAAAGACTTAATTTTTTTGAGAAAATAGTATTTTTGAAACATATAAAGACTTTATTGAAAATTATGTATTTTATTAGAAATATGTTTTCTTTATATAAAAACATTATAATTTATATTTAAAAATTGGTTATTACTATTCATGTTACTAATTTTTATGTCTAGTTTAAATGGTCATATTTAAATATCTATAATATTAATATATCATGGTTTTTTTAAAACTCAGTGTTGCATGTAACGTAAGCTAAACCAGTGTTTCATTTGGCAAGAGATTAACATGGTGTAGAATATAACAAAAAATTAAAATGATTTTGTGTGTAACAAAATCCATCAAAGAAATTTAATTTATTTGAAAAAAATAATTCAAAATAACTCAAGGTGTTACATTATACCCTCAAGATTAATTTTTCCCTCAAAATTCATCTCTCTGATATAAAAAATTAGGATACTTATACCTCATAATATTCTCAAGTTCACACATATATTCCTAAAATTGGGGTTTTCACCAAAAAACTTTGACTAGGTGAGTGGTCTTGTTTCATAGGACTTTCTATGTACAATCCAAAATATCCACCAGTTATTCCTCATTAGAGAGATATTTCTCTAGCGGTATGACCTATGAGTTTAGTATATGTGAAGCGTTAGGTATGTAATTCATCAAGAGAGATTCAAGGAATACATCATAGACTTGATAGAGGTTTTTTGTATGCACCAAGTGATATACTACCATCTCTACACGATCAAGAATTTAAAAGGGACCGATAGGGATTAGTTTCCCTTTATTCCTAATTCTCATAACCTTATTCCTTCGAAAAATTCTTAAAAAAACTTATCACCAACTTAAAATTCTAGATCATGTTGATGATTGTTAGTATAACTTTTATGTAGACTCTGAGCCGCCATTACATGTTTCTGAATGGATTTAACCTTTTATGCCATTTCTTCAGCTATCTTAGGTCCCAATAGCTTTCTTTCTCCAACTCCATTCCATCACATTGGATCTATATACTTATTTATATAGAGGGATTCATAAGGAGACATATGAATTCTTAATTGAAACCTATTATTATAAGAAAATTCAACTAGAGGAAGGTGTTGATCCCAAACACCTTTGAAATATAGAGATCAAGATCTCAACATATCCTTTAGGTTTTGAATTTTTCTTTCAGACTAACCATCTATTTTGGGATAATAATCCATGTGGATACTCAACTCTGTATCAAGAGATTGCAGAAGGCTTTGCTATAATTTTGAGGTAAACCTCAGATCCCAATCAGAAATAATGGTATGTAGTACTCCATAATACCTTACCACTTCCTTAACATATATCCTAAAAAGATGATCCAAAGAGAATCATTCTCTGATAGTGATAAATTATACTGACTTAGTAAGGCGATCAACTAAAACCCATATAGCATTATTCCCTTTATACATTTTGGGGATTCCAAGGAAAAAAATCATGGTTATGTTCTCCCATTTCCATTTTGGTATGGGTAATGGATGAAATACCCCCTTATACTTTTTCTTTCATCCTTAACTTGTTTACATACCAAGCATTGAGATACAAAATTTTCAATATCTCTCTTCATTACATCACACCATAAGTACTCTTTCTAATATCTATACATCTGTCTTCTTCTAGGTTAAAGAGAAAATAAATAACTCTGAGATTATTCTAATAACTCCTTGTTCAAGTTTGGTATGGATGGAACACATAAATGGTTCCTGAAACTTATCATTCCATTATAATCAAGGTTAAACTCAAGAACATTTATAACCTTATTTTGCAGCTCTACATCTTCCTTTTACGCCTCTTTAATATTCACTTAGATATATGGACAAATATTCAATAGATAAAGAGAAGATTTATACCCTCCTTTCAGGATCTCTAGATTCATCCTTTGTAAATTGAGCAATATTGGATCTTTTTTTATCATTATCATGGATAATCTAGCATGATCCTTTCGACTCAAATCATCTGCACCTTGTTCTCTTTCCTAGGGTAGTAGTGTATTGAGCATTCATAATTTTAGTCATCTATTACCATATTCTATGGTGGATATTCAACTCTTTCTATGTGAATATATAATTTAAACATTTTTGATCTGTATATATATATATATATCAAAATTTTATCCATAAATATAACACCTCCATATCTTTAATGTAAAAATTACCATAGATAACTCCAAATCATGAGATGGGTAATTTTTCTTATGATTCTTTAATTTTCATGAGATATAATCTATAACCATATCATTCTACATAATAAAACATTCCATTCCCTTCTTGGATACATCACTATAGATTATGAACCCTTATCCACTATATGGTAATTTAAGAACTGGTGTGTTGACTAATCTTCTATTTAGTTCCTTGTAATTTTCTTCACATTCATATTTCCAGAGGAACTTGGATCCCTTCCAAGTTAACTTGGTGATTGTATTATATAGTAATGATAAATTCTCAAAAAAATATTGATAATAGCCAGATAAAGGAAGAAAAATATAGATATCATTCACCGTGGTTGGTCTGGTCAAATATTCAATATCCTAAGTCTTTGATGAATCTACTTATATACCCTTTATTGATATTATGTGACCCAAAAATAAAACCTCTTGCAAATAAAATTCACAATATTTTAATTTTTTTCGTATAGTTACTCCTTTCTTAGGTAAATTCTCAAGTGGTCTTCATGATCTTACTTACTCTTTGAAAATATAAGAATATCATCTATAAAGGCTACCACAAACTGATCAAGGTAATCTATAAAGACTATTAATTAACTCCATAAGGATAAAAGGGGTATTAATAATAATGAATGGAAGTATTATATATTCATAGTATTCACACCTTTTATGGAATTTTTTCTTCGGTATATCATCCTTCTTGACCCTCAATTGATTATATCCATAATGAAAGTCAATCTTGGAAAACTACTAACCTCCATGTAGTCGATCAAATAAGTCATAAATATGGGGAAGTAGATACTTATAATTAATTTTGATCATGTTCATCTCTTGATAATCAATGCATAGTTTCCTCAATTCATCATTATTTTTAAAAAATAACAGGTGTAGCCCAAGGTGACACACTTGGCCAAATGAATCCATTGTTAAGGTTTTCTTGGATTTTCTTCTTCAGTTCCTATAACTCAACTAGGGCCATTCTCTAGGGAGTCTTTAAAAATGGTTTGGAACTAGGTATGAGTTCTATTGAGAACTAAACATCATGTTTTGATGGAAGGCTAGACAAATATTCCAAAAATAAATCAAAAAGTTCCTGCATGACAAAAATATATTCAATGTTGACTTTCTCCCTAACCATTTGAGATAAATGCCCCTTATGAATGGGAATTAATACCCATACAATAGATGCGATCTGAATTAGAAGTTCACACTTATCATCACATTAATAGGCGATCAAAGGTTGGTTTGGAATAATAAATGTGACTTCCATTCCTTGAAAATTGATGTGGGATTTATGTAGTGAAATAAAAAACATGCATAAGATGAAATCAAATTCAACTAGAGGAAGAATGAAAAGATTTATAGGAAGAAAATTCCCACAAAATCAACCAAAGAGGAATAATATACTTGAGATGTGATCATCATACCATTTTTGGTTTTAACAACTAATTTTACTTAAAATCAATTGGTGGCATATTTATACCCTTAGAAAATTCCTTAGGTGTGAAAGAATGAGTAGATACAGAGTCAAATAAGACATTAATAGTTCTGGAGTGGATAGTAAGTATATCATTCACCACATCATTACTACACCCCTCATAAAAAATAGGGATCACATGAGATTTCCCCTTGTCTCGTGGATTAAGATTCTGCTAGTGTTGGTCACCATCATTAACCCCCAGATTTGGATTGTTATTAGCATAATACCCAAACTCCTTGCATTTGAAACACTAATGTGTGGGTAATGCATTATGTGGAGCTTTATCATTATTCATATCATTAGCTAACATATTCCAATCACTCCAGTATTTATCCACTCAATAAACTTCCCTTCCATACTTAAAAAATTTAGTAGTCCCCTTAAAATAATATCCTCTATGCTTCTTCCCACGCTTTGAGAATTAAGGAAACCTCATATTCTTCTCTCCATGGTTTTTCAATTTTCCTTTTAACTCCATATTCATTTTCTTTTCAAGACCATGATATTGATAGGTTCCTCCAACCTCTATTTCCACCTTAATAAAACATTTACCAATCTATTTATAGCTATTTAATTCTCTTATGGATAATTCCTTTCAGATAATTGGTTTTAAGTCACTAAAGAATTGATGAACCTTACTTTTAGGTTGGATGAAAATACCATAAGCGTACCTCACAAGTCTTATAAAATTTTTCTCATAGGTGCCAACAAATTCATCATCTTTTTTATTTATCTCAAGTCAATCCTTATCCATAATTTTACGAAGAACATAAGGAAAGTAATTATTCAAAAAAAGTTCTTAAAATCATCCCAATCCATGGATTCAATTTCATATTGTTACCTTTTATTCTTGGTTAAATTCCACCATTAATCAACTTGACCTCTAGATGATAGATAACCAAGATTACATTTTCATGTTCCAAACACTGAAGAACAGAAAATTCATTTTCAGTGGTACCAATCCATTATTTAGAAACTAAAGGACCAATAGTTCCACTGAAGGAAGCTATAATTTTACTCATAAAGGATTCAAATTTTTTTCACTCTAATCATTTGAAAGTATAGTATAATTTATAGCTTGAGAAATTTGTGTGAGAATTGCAATGATATTTTGTATTTTAGATCACATAATGTTTGGATGATTAGGAGGAAAATCATTTCTTTGTCCATCTCACTCCAAATTAACAAGGTTAATTTATATTCTATCCATTGAATAAAACAAAAAATCATAGTTTAAAAAACAATAATCATGATGGGGAACTATATAATCATGAAAAATCAATTATAGGATGAATATGTCATGAAACCTTCTTTTTAATCTATAAAACCTCAGGTTTATCCTAGTCCATTCATACTCATCTTATATTTAAATCATTCATGATGGTTCATAAGGAGTTTATGAATTTCCAAAGCATATCCCACGAGAGTGTCAAAGCAGTTGTACAATAAGGCCCATTGTTGTGCACCAGTTCTCGATCGAGTCTAGCTCAATACAGTGTTTTTGGGGCTGTTATCCCTAGGTACATCTGTTCTAGAACCACATCCACTTGTAGTATCTATATGAGAATTTATTTCTAGGGAACCACTCAATCTATCTGTTGGTCGGAGTGGATAATCAAGAGGGGGGGGGGGGGTGAATTGAGTTCCAATAAAAATTTCCGTTAAAAATATTTCTCTTAAAATACCACAATTTAAAAAAGAAAAGTTAAACTGTAGTGAATCTATACAGAGTGTAAAGGTTCAATTAGTTTCTGAAAGATTGATTAGGTCTCAGTTCACTTAATTTGAAGATTAAATTAACTTTTGAAACTAACTTACTGATTTACAATAAGTATAAACACTTGCTAATTTAACTATCAAAGTAGCTTTAAAATAGTTTTGTATTTCAAAGTAATAGCACCGGAATATGTAAAATATATATGTAATACTTATAGACTTAAAATAAAAGCACAACAAAGTTAACCAAGAGGTTCAGTCTCAAGATGAGACTTAGTCCTCTCAAGAATTTATATAAATTGATCCACACCCTGGATCGGGGGTAAACAACAGTACACTACTGTCCAGGTACAAATACCTCTACCACAGTTCTTCGTGGAAAAAACAAACAATAGATCACAGGCTGTTCAGGTCTTACTCGACCTCTACCACCATCCATAGTGGGAAACAAAAGAGTTATGGAGTTTGAGTGAGGATTTAAGAATCCTACAGTTTAGCACAAGAGTCAGCATGTGTAACACATACACACTGCTTACAAATGTAGAGTATTTAAACACAGTAGAGCTAAAGATAGTGGGAATGAATTTAGAATGCTCTGTTGTGTTGGCAGATCAGCTCTGGACTTGTTGGGATGAATGATATGAAGATTTGGTCCTTCTATGAAAGTTTTCTCCAAAACAGAGTGTCACAACTTCCATGTTTTGACTTCCAAATGTAGAGATGACCAGCTTCTAGGATTCAAAAACTCTTTGCAACACACTGCTACAGTTTTTAGAAGGTTCTTTCAATAGATCTTCGTGAAGCTCTCTGCTCTTCTGAATGAGTGCTTGAGAGTTCCCTTCTTCTTTCCAGTATTTTTGAGTTCTACTCTTTTTTTTGTGTCTCTCTTCTGTGTCTTTTATATAGTCTCTTGTTTTTGTGTTTTTTTGTTTAGTAGGGGCCGACAAGAGAAATGTTTCAACCACGTGTGGTCTTCCTCGTACATCGTACTGTCTCCGGATATCCCTGCAAATAACATTAAATAATGTCAGGTGTATTAATTTGTCCAGACATGACCATTATAATAGTATTAATAAAATAGGTAAAAGAAATAATAGAATATCATTAGACTGGTAGCAGATGCATGTCACACGGTAGACTTTAATCTCTACAACTGTGGACTTCATCGGTAGACTATTCAGCTATAAGCTGAAACGGCAGGTTCTTCAACTGTAGTCTTGTAATGGTGGACTTTATGTTAGTAGATGTCGTGTAAAGGTAGCTTTACTCTATATATCAGTAGCTCCTCATCAGTAGTCTTTGAGAAATAGTCGACTATCTCGACAGTATGAGTTGTACAGCGGTAGCCTTCTACTAAACTTGTCCAACTGTAGGTTTGAACAGAGAGGTTCTCAAAAGAAAACTTGAGAAAGACCCTGACAGTAGACTTCTAGCAGAATCCTTGTTACAGTAGTGAGCTTATGACAATAGCTCTTTGTCTGTGAGCTTTGATAAGTAGATCATCAGTAGGTTTGTGATAGTAACAGTGTACCGGTAACTTCCAATAGTGACTGTAAATCTTCAACATTGATCTTCTAGCATCAGTGACTTAAGGTGATAGTAAGCTTATAATGGTGAATTTGAACAGAAGGCTCTTACCAGTAGCCTTTAACAGTGAACTTATATTTAGCTAAATATGGACTGTAAGTTGATGCAGCAAATTCATGAGTCTTAAGAATATACATTATTGAGAATAAGATAATTGTATATGTAGATTAAAAAGATTAAAGACTGACTTAATATATTATGATCAATATTTAAACATGATTTGTGATTAGTAAAATAGGTGAGTTCAAAAATCTCCCCCTTTTTGATAATCACAAATTATGTCAGTGTGTATTAAAGAGAGATGTCATATATAATATAGTTAGTAATACTAAGATTTTTTTTTCAAGTATCAGAGTTTAATAAGCACAGTATTTCAAGAAGTAGCACAGTATTTTCATATTATTTTCTAAATTAGAACAATATTTCTCCCCCTTTGTGATTAGAAAAAAGATATACAAATGAGAGAAAAACTGAGAAAGCTTATATTACTAACAAAATATATTACATGACCAAAAAGAATACAGAGTCCCTATCAAAAGATATAAACAGAGTCAATACACAACATCCGTGGGTAAGAGTCAATCCAAAACATCCGTGGGTAAGGGGTCTTTCCCTTTGGAAGAAGAAGATGGAGAAGGAACTGGTGGATCAGTAGGTTTAGGAATGGCTGTAGGAATGACTGGAGGGGTAGCAATAGAAGCTCCTGTGGGTCTGTAGTGGGTAGATTGCTGAGGGATCAGTGGAGTAAGGCTTCTGATAGCTTCAGCAGGAGACATGATGGAAGAAGAACAACTGGGTTGAGATGTGGGTAAGGAAAGAGGGATAATGACAGGGGTGCAGTCCACATGGAGAAAGGGGAGAAGAAGGTTTCTGAAATCCATAATAATTCTTCCTCCTCTTTCCATAGAAGATAAGAAATCATCTTTATTATCCAAAAAATTATCCAAAGATGGGGCCAATTCTCTCAGCTTTCTGACCTTCTCCCTGAATTCCTGAGTCACTGGAGGTAGCTTCATATTCTCTATCAAGAGATTGAAGTGGTTGGTCATTTGATGCTTGGTATAGACATTCTCAAAGTAAGCATCCACCTTATTCTTAAGGACTCTTGAGAAGCAGTAGTTGCCCATAGGTGGTCACAAAAAAAACTACTGACTTCCATAGTGGTAGCAAGTATCTGAGTATCAGAGGTGGCACTGGTATTGGCCTTAGAAAACTCTTCCTGGATCATAGTTCTGATCTAGTCAATGTTCACAGTGGAGTTGGATGAGGGAAGGGGTTTTACCGAGAAAGCTACTGTCTCTTTGAAAGACTGTGTCAAATTAGTAACCACCTTCTGAACAAGTGCATCTTGACTATTCAAATGTTCTTTGACTAATGTCTTAAAAGCCTCAAATACTTCCACAAACTTCTTGACTACTTCTTTGATATATCTAATATCAGCATTCACTTGGGTTTGATAACTGTTCATGACAGTCAATGAAGCAATCGATTGTCTTAGAGCAACCACAACTCCTGTCCAACTCTCAATTTGAGTATGGCATACTTTAAATTCATCCATCATTTTCTTCACTGGACTAGACACAACACATCCTAGAGATGGCTCCAGGGATTTCTCAACACTCCTCATTTCATCAACTAAGATTTTCTTCAAATCTACCACTGATTCTCTCAGTGCTTCTTTCATTTCAGCCTTTAAGGACTCAAGGTCCTCCTTAGTTCCCAAATTTTCAGCCACAACAGGTAGGATAACTGAATCCATTTGGGGCTAGTCTTCCTCATCAGAATATCCATAATTGAGTCCATTACCATATATCCTGGATCTGATGACCAACCTTTGATGTCATACAACACAAAAACTGAACCAAGATGCTCCCCCTCACTTAGAGAATTCTCTTGAGGAATCTCCTCTAACTGTTCTTACTCGAGGTAACTCCACAACCTCCTCTGAAACTTCAGCAGATGAAACAAACATTTGCTCTGATAGTTCAACAGTAGGTTTAGTCCTATCCTTTTCTGAGTCATTAACGACTCCCTCATCAATGGAAGTAGATGCCGCTCCTTCTTCCTGATCAGGTACTATCTTGTCTGTATTATCAATCATAGGGCTCAAACTGAGCTATTCTTCTTCATTTTCCCCATCATCTGCTTCAACAACAACCTCCTTTCTTCATGAAAAAATGATCTGACTCGGTTTCCTCATCATCTTCAAAGGTTTCCTTGACAACATTCTGATATGATTCTTCTTCTTATTCTTCTTCAGTGGTCTCAGTATCACTGTCCTTCAGAACAGTCTCTCTCCTTGGTAGTTCTTTTAGAGGTCTAGCTGATCCAAAAGCTACAGTCCTTATAGGACTATGAGGTAAATCAGGATCACTCCCATCATCAATGGGGGTGTTCTCTCTTTGAGGGTCCACATCTCCTTCAGCCTCCTCCTCATCAGAATAAACTGGTTCTGGCTCATCAGGCTTTAGGCCAGGATCTCTTTTATCTTTTGGCCTAGTTGGATGAGTATTAGGGTCAAACTTTTCATACACCTTTCCTTCATCATTCACCCATGTCCTCTTCCAGGGATTCCAGCTAATTTTCATGAACTTTCAAATTTTATTGGAGATACAGACACTGTTCTTGGCTACTATCATTTCTTCTTGATTTCCAGCCACACCCTTTACCTTTAGCATAATTGAAATAAGCTTGGCATGGAATAAGGCATTGGACTTCGAGCTTGCCTTGGTCATATCCTCTAATTGTACCATCAGTAACCTAAATAGGTTAATCTTCTTTCCATGCTTTAGTAAGTACATCAGGAATATGTCTTGGTACTTTAGAACAACAAAGTCTCCCCTCCTCGGACTAAGTACATACTGAATGAATTTGAATAAGAGCTTGTCTTCTCCATTCATCTCAGCTGCAATGATCCTTCTTGATTTTCCATATCCTGTCAGTTCTTCCAGATCTTTTTCATACTCAAAGACAACACTGTCTAGAGGAGCCACTCCAAAGTAGTAATCAAATATTCCTTCATGAGGAACTCTCAAACAGGAAGCCCACTTAGCAGACGAGAAACTAACTTCATTGCCATTGACTCTGGACATTAGCTTATGCACATCCTCTTCCTCTTCGAACATCATATATTCATAGAATTCTTTCACAAGCTTCGGGTATTAAGGTCCATTATTGTTGGAAAAGCATTTGGTCCATCCTTGGGCATCTAGTATTTTAAGTACTAATGACTTTCTCGACAATAGCCATTCTTCACTTAGCTCCTTCTCAGCAAAGATTTGTCTCTTGGTCAGATGTGGGTTTACAGGTCCTGATGGGGTGTTAATGGTGCCACTGGATTCGGTCCGAGTTCTCTTAGACCTTGGCGCATCCTCATTGACAATCAGGGGTCACTTGGTTCTAGCCATAGAGATTGAGAGAGGTTCGAGGGCTCAGGTGAGGGGTTATGGCTTAGGAATTTCGAGAGCAAGGTTCAAGATTGGGAGAGGAATGTGGATTGAAATATGTTCATTGCCTTTGATTTTATCATTTAGGGATTAAAACAAAATAAAATATAAATAATAAAAAGAAATAAAAACGGTTCGAATTCCCGTAAAAATAAAAACAAACAGCGAGGTATCCAACAGTGAGATGTATCAGTGAGGTACACTGGTGAGGTGACACAGTGAGGTATAATAGTAAGGTCCAACTATGAGGGTCAACTGTGAGGGTCAATTTTGAGGGTCAAACAGTGAGAGCCGACTGTGAGGTCTAGTTGTGAGATTCGACTGTGAGGTCTAACTGTGAGATTCGATTGTGAGGTCTAACAGTGAGATTCGACTGTGAGGTCTAACAATGAGGTTTGACAGTGAGGTCTCCTATGATGAAATTAATAATACCTAACTCATGTTTGATGTAATTTAACCTCTCAGAATTCAAAGGCTTTGTGAATATATCAGACAATTGTTGTTTAGTGCTAATGAATTCAAGAGTGATATCACCCTTTTGATAATGATCCCTCAAAAAGTGATGTCTCGCATAAATATGCTTTTTCCTAGCATGAGATACTGGATTTTTGGAAATGTTAATAGCACTTGTATTGTCACACTTTATAGAGACATGTTTGAATTGAAATCCATAGTCCAGTAAAGTATGTTTCATCCACAGAATTTGAGCACAACAACTACTAGCAGCTATGTACTCAGCTTCGACAGTAGATAATGCAACAGAATTCTGCTTCTTACTACAGCAAGATACTAGTGACTTGCCTAAAATGTGACATGTCCCAGGGGTGCTTTTTCTATCTAACTTGCAACCGAAAAAATCAGCATCAGAATAACTCAAAAAATCAAATTATTTTCCTTTTGGATAGAATAATCCTAATTTGGGAGTATGTTTGAGATATTTAAAAATTCTTTTAACAACAGTTAAATGAGACTCTTTTGGATTGGCTTGAAAGTGAGACACATGCATACACTAAACATGATGTCAGGTCTACTAGCTATAAGATAGAGTAGACTTCCTATCATACCTCTGTAGTTGGTTTGACCCACAGGTTCTCTAACTTCATCTGTATCTAACTTATAGGTGGTACTCATAGGTGTGTCACTACCTTTACTACTATCCAAAGAAAAACGTTTTAAAAGATCCTTAATATATTTGATTTGATTCAAAACAATTCCATTTTTATTTTGAAAGATCTGAAATCCAAGGAAAAATTTGAGTTCTCCCATTAAACTCATTTCAAACTCATTTTGCATTATTTTTGAAAAATCAACACATAATGAATTTTTAGAAGATCCAAAAATAATATCATCCAAATAAATTTGTACTATCAAAACATCTTTAGAAATCCATTTAATGAAAAGAGTAGGATCATCTATACCTTTGTTGAAACCTTTTGAAATAATAAAAGAGATGATCCTATCATACCATGCTCTTGGAGCTTGTTTTAAGCCGTACAAAGATTTAGATAGTTTGAAAACATGATTGAAAAATGGTGATTCGTAAAACTAGGATGTTGTTCAACAAACACATCCTCAACTATGTACCCATTTAGAAAAGAACTTTTAACATCCATTTGATAAAGTTTGAAATTCAGATGAGCTGCATATGCAAGTAGTATCCTAATGGATTCTAGTCTAGCTACAGGTGAAAAGGTCTCCTCATAGTCTATTCCTTCTTCTTGGCTATATCCTTGTGCAACTAGCCTAGCTTTATTTCTAACTATATTCCCAGACTCATCTACTTTGTTTCTAAACACCCATTTAGTGCCTATGGTTAAGGTGTCCTTAGGTCTTTCCACTAATTCCCAAACTTTGTTTCTTTTGAACTGATTTAGTTCTTCTTGCATATCCATTACCCAAAATTCATCATTGATTGCATCATTAATATTTTTGGGTTCAAGCTGTGAAAGAAAAGCTTGATGTTCAACATGGTTTCTTAGAGAAGCTCTAGTTTGTGTTCCTCTATTCAAATCGCCTACAATAGCATCTAGAGGATGATTCTTGAGAGTCCTAATACCTCTAGGAAGGGTTGAACTAGATTCCTCATTGTTGTCTGTTGGTTCAAAATCAGTAGGTGCAGATTCTGGAAAATTTCTAGAACTGGATACTTTTATAGGGGATTCACTATTTTTATCATTAAGGTTCAAATTTGATAAATCTTCCTGGATATTTTCAAGAGAAGAATTAGGCTCATGTGGATCAGTCTCATCGAATTTGATATGAATTGATTCTTCCACGCATTTTTTTTCTTATTGAACACTCTATAGGATTTACTTGAAATAAAATAACCCAGGAAAATTCCTTCATCACTTTTGGGATCAAATTTGTCAAGATTGTCTTTAGTATTAAGAATAAAGACTTTGCAACCAAAAACTCTAAAGTAATTAAACTTAGGCTTCCTATTATTCCAAAGTTTATAAGGGTTATTTTTATAATAGGTCTAATTAGGACTCTATTAATAATGTAACAAGCTGTATTTACAGCTTCTGTCCAAAAATAAATAGGTAAGTCATACTCATTAAGCATAGTCCTTGCAATTTCTTGAAGGGTACTATTTCTTCTTTCTACAACTCCATTTTGTTGGGGTGCCCTAGGGGCAGAAAAGTTGTGACTATAGCCATTATGTGAGCAGTAGGATTCAAACTCATGATTCTCAAACTCACGACCATAATCACTTATTAGGGTTTTAATCTTATGTCCACTAAGGGTTTCTACAGACTTGGAATATTTGACAAATTAGGAACAAGCTTCACTTTTGTGAGCTAGAAAGTATACCCAAGTATACCTAGAAAAGTCATCTACAAGAACATAAACATAGTGCTTCCCATTTAAACTTGAAACTCTCGATGGTCCAAACAAATCCATGTGAACCAAATCAAGTGGTTGAGAAGTTGAAACTTCTTTCTTTGGTTTGAAAGAAACTTTGTGTTGTTTTCCCTTTTGACAAGGATTACACACTTTATCATTTGGGAATTCCAATTTAGTTAGGTCTCTAACTAAACATTTATTAGATAGCTTCCTAAGTAAGTGCAAATTATAGTGTCCTAATCTTCTATTCCACAACCAAGATTCTTTATGAAAATCATTTAAACAAGAAACATTTTATTTGGATAAGGAGTTTAAATCAACAACATATACATTCTCATTTCTACATGCAGTGAAAACTAAGTCATTCTTTGAATTAAAAACATTTCATGAATCATTTTCAAATTTAATATTAAGTCCATCATCACATAACTGATATATTATTAGTAAATTATACTTTAATCCATCAACAAAATTACTTTAGAAATTAATAATGTATCAGGGTTACCAATATGGCCTAATTTGATGATTTTTCCTCTTGCATTGTCACCAAAGGTGACATGCCCACCATCAACTTTAATTAGACTCTTAAAGCACGAATAGTATCCTGTCATATGTCTTGAACATCCACTGTCCAAATACCATAGAGTGTTACAGGAACTCTTTAAACAACTTCCCTACAAAATAGATTAAACATGGGATAATTTTGGTACCTAGATCTTCTTGGGTCCAGAAAGGCTAGCCAATAAAACCTTGGGAACCCATATTTGCTTTATAGAATTTCTGGAATCAATAAACATATTTTGAGACATAAATACTTTGTTCGGTCCTTTAGAATATTGTTTCTCAAAAGATTGTCCAGAATTATTAGTGAACTGTCCAGATTTTGGAACAAATTTTGTTTTGCTAATGTGTCTCTGTCCAGGATGATATCCTAGACTAGTTGTATATTTTGGAACAATATGTCTTCCTAGAAACTTTGTCAAGGTATCCCTACCAGCAGTGAACTTCTCAATATCCTTTCTTAAATTTTAATTAGATAATTTGAGCTGAGTATTCTCTTTCAACAATTGAGCATTCTTTTCTTTTTCTATACTTAGATTTGTTTTAATATTACTAGTCAAGGCATGCTGTTTCTTCAAAGATTTGTATTTATCTTTTAGTTCATTGCAGTTATCTTCCATTACATTGAAATATTCAAACAGTTCATCCTTAGACATATTTTCGTCATTATCTTAGTCACTATTATTTTCAGAATAATAATCATTTAGAATAGGGGAAACAGGTACCTCAGATATGTTATTCATGAAGCACATGTTGGCATGATTCTTTTCAGAGTCATTATCTTATGATTCACTTGTGCTGTCTTCCAAAGCACTCCAGGTTTCTTTCATGGATTTATTGTACTTCTTGTCCTTATAATCATATTTCTTTTTGAATTTTAACTTCGGATAGTCAGCCTTGATGTGTCCTTTCCTCTTGCACTCATAGCAGACTATATCATCTTCCTTATCAGATTTCTTCCAATCCTTCTTCCACTTACCTTGTTGATCATATTTACCCTTGTAGTTTGGATTTCTGAAAAAACTTTTTCTTCCTATAGAACTTTTTAAATATTCTAGCTATTTGATCCATTTCTTCATCACTTTCTGAATCTAAATCTTCACTAGTTGAACTTTCAGTAGGTACAAGTATTTTCTCCTTGTCTTTTCTCTTTAAAGCAGTAGACTTGAATGCTACAGATTTTCTTTTGGGTTCATCATCTTCTTCTTTATTCAACTTCAATTCCTCTTAATACATCATTAGTTTACCAATCAACTCCTTAACCGGTATCTTGCTGATGTCACATGACTCTCAGATAGACACAGAAGTGCCTCTCCATCTGTCAGGCAAACATCTCAATATTCTCATAATCTGCTCCTTTTCTGGAACAGCTTTTCCCAGTGAACTCATGGTGTTGAAAATATCATTAAACCTAAGATACATATCAGAAATGGGTTCATCAGGTCTCATATTAAAATTATCATATTTAATAGTATAAGTATTTAATCTCATTTCCTTCACATTGGTCGTTCCTTCATGAGAAACAACCAAGGTGTCCCAGATTTCATGAGCTGTTTTACATGTAGAAATTCGGTTAAATTCCTCACCTCCTAAAGAGTAGTAAAGGGAATTCATAGCTTTACAGTTATTATTATAGTCAGACTTTGTAGCATCATCCCAGGTAGATCTAATAGTTTTGGGAATTTAATATTCTGATTCTATAACAGACCAAATATCAAAACCAATACTTTCCAAATGAATTTTCATTTTAATTTTCCATTGAGCATAATTCACACCATTAAAGAAAGGTATCCTGTTAGTAGCAACACCTTCTAGTCTATTTTCCATAACTAGATTTTAGAAAATATATTAAAGATAGAAAATTTAGAACTAACAAAAATTTAAGATCTTTAAGTAAAACTAAAATCACAGTTTGAAAACAGAGGGTTTGAAAACCTTTTATAAATAAGAATGAGTCCTATGATACCAAATGTTAGTCGGAGTGGATACTCAAGAGGGGGGGGGGGTGAATTGAGTTCCAATAAAAATTTCCATTAAAAAAATTTCTCTTAAAATCCCCCAATTTAAAAAAAGAAAAGTTAAACTGTAGTGAATCTATACAGAGTGTAAATGTTCAATTAGTTTCTCAATGATTGATTAGGTCTCAATTCAATTAATTTTAAGATTAAATTAACTTTTGAAACTAACTTACTGATTTACAATAAGTATAAACACTTGCTAATTTAACTATCAAAGTAGCTTTAAAATAGTTTTGTATTTCAAAGTAATAAGAGCAGAATATGTAAAATATATATGTAATACTTATAGACTTAAAATAAAAGAACAACAAAGTTAAACAAGAGGTTAAGTCTCAAGCTGAGACTTAGTCCTCTCAAGAATTTATATAAATTGATCCACACCCTAGATCAGGGGTAAACAATAGTACACTACTGTCCAGGTACAAAGACCTCTACCATAGTTCTTCGTGGGAAAAACAAACAATATCTCATAGGTTGTTCAGGTCTTACTCGACCTCTACCACCATCCAAAGTGGGAAAAAAAGAGTTATAGAGTTTGAGTGAGGATTTAAGAATCCTACAGCTTAGTACAGGAGTCAGCATGTGTAACACATACACACTTCTCACAAATGTAGAGTATTTAAACACAGTAGAGATAAATATAGTAGGAATGAATTTAGAATGCTCTGTTGTGTTGGAAGATCAGCCCTGGACTTGTTGGAATGAACGATATGAAGATTTAGTCCTTCTATGCAAGTTTTCTCCAAAACAGAGTGTCGCAACTTCCAAGTTATGACTTCCAGAAGTAGAGATAACCCACTTCTAGGATTCAAAAACTCTTTGCAGCACACTGTTACAGTTTGTCGAAGGTTCTTTCAATAGATCTTTGTGAAGCTATCTGCTCTTCTAAATGGGTGCTTGAGAGTTCCCTTATTCTTTCCAGTATGTTCGAGTTCTACTATTTTTTTATGTATATCTTCTGGGTCTTTTATATAGTCTCTTGTTTTTGTGTTTTTTTGTTCAGTAGGGGCCAACAAGAGAAATGTTTCAACCATGTGTGGTCTTCCTCGTACATCGTACTGTCTCCTGATATCCCTGCAAATAATATTAAATAATTTCAGTTGTATTAATTTGTCCAGACATAACCATTATAATAGTATTAATAAAATAGGTAAAAGAAAGAATAGAATATCATTAGACTGGTAGCAGATGCATGTCACATGGTAGAATTTAATCTCTACAACTGTGGACTTCATCGGTAGACTATTCAGCTGTAAGCTCCAATGATAGGTTCTTCAACTGTAGGCTTATAACGGTGGACTTTATGTTAATGGATGTCTTGTAATGGTAGATTTTACTCTGTATATCAGTAGCTCCTCATCAGTAGTCTTTGACCAAAAATCGACTATCTCGATAGTAGGAGTTGTCCAACAGTAGCCTTCTACTAAACTTGTCTAACTGTAGGTTTGAATAGAGAGGTTCTCAAAAGAAAACTTGAGAAAGAGCCTGAAAATGGACTTCTAGCAGAAGCCTTGTTACAGTAGTGAGATTATGACAGTAGCGCTTTATCTGTGAGCTTTGATAAGTAGATCATCAATAGGTTTGTGACAGTAACCGTGTACCGGTAGCTTCCAACAGTGACTGTAAATCTTCAACAACAATCTTCTAGAATCAGTGACTTAAGGTGATAGTAAGCTTATAACAGTGACTTTGAACAGAAGGCTCTTACAAGTTTCCTTTAACAGGGAACTTATATTTAGCTAAATATGGACTCTAAGTTGATGCAGCAAAGTCACGAGTCTTAAGAATATACATTGTTGAGAATAAGATAATTGTATATGTAGATTAAAAAGATTAAAGACTGACTTAATATATTATGATCAATATTTAAACATGATTTTTGATTATTAAAACAGGTGAGTCCAACACTATCCTTTACCAACATTCTAAGACATTTTTCTATAATTTGAATCATCCTTAGACTTATCCTTATACATGTATTTAGGGATCTCACTAAGGTTTTCTAATCCTAGTTTCCAAAGTCTAACTAAACCTATCATATGATACCAAATATAGAGACCCAAGATTATCATACATAGATATTACATCATTTTTTATGATTATTAATTACATTACACAAAATTACGTCTGAGGACCATAATAGTTTAGTGACTTTGGGAACTTGGAAACATAAAAACTAGTCTATAAGTAAACTACATCATCTCCCACCAGGATCTTCACAACTAGAACCATTATTATAAATATCATAAATAATAGATATCTTTATAACTTGGGTAAATAAAATATAATTAAGAGTGAGATCAGATGCTCAGTAAGGGTAAAAAAGTGAGATATATAAGCATTACATGAATATAAGGTTTTGAGAACATGATCATAACATTTGAAAACACAAACTTGCACATCAAAGATCAGAATCTTGAGTCATGAAATAAATAATGGATGTTTATAAGAAATTAATCATAAGGAAATCAAAGAAAATTATCCATGAGTTCATAATATTGGCTTAATAAATAGTTTTTTAGTATAAACATAAGCATAAAAGATCTAATTTCAAGGCTACCCACCAAGAAATTAATAACATGATAATCTTGGGCTAACCACCCATATACCTAATTCAGGATTGGGATGACCTCCTGTGTACCCTCTTTTGGGATTGGGATAACCTTATGTGTAACCTTTTATCTCATATAACATTAATCATTTCCCAATTCACAGGATGGACATATAGGTCCCTCCCACCACATAATGAAAATCATACATATGTTTGCCATAAGATCATAAAATTCATCATATCATAACCCATGAAATGATATGGGTTTCATAAAAATTTTATCATATAATAACCTATTGAAATGAGAAATGTTTCATAATCATTTCCTCATAGTATAACCCATGAAAATGAACGAGTTTCATAAGGATCTTATCATGGTATAACCCGTGAAAAAATAATAGGTTTAATAAAAAGCATTCCATAAAAACATAAACCATTCAAAGAAATAATATGAATGGTATCCTTGAACCATATACCCAATAATGTACATGTAACATTGAAATATTTCATCTTATATGGAAAATAATTTTGAAATATCATTTAAAACATTTCTTGAGAAAAATATCCTTTCTTCTTGGAAAAATGATTTTTTAAAATGTAAAACATTTTTAAAAATTTTTTATTTTAAAATAAACATTAAAACATATAAATTAAGATTAAAAGAAATTATTGGTCATGAATTTTGAGTATTATATTAATTCTATACATAATATAAACAATATTCCTTTCAAATTTTTGATAAAATCCAAACAAGCATTGTTTGGAAAATGATATGAAGATCCCTTTCAAAACATTTTATAAAAATTCAATCATGGGTAAAAATATATTTTTAAAATAATAATAATGTAATAAATTTTTGTTGAAAACATTTTTAGAAAACATGGTTTTTGAATAAAATATATCTTCTACCGAAGAGATAAATAAAGTTGTATTTTCATAAAAATATTTTCTTAATAATAGTAAGTACCAAAGAGTGGAAAAATGCCACCATTACATGAAGATATCATAAATAACTAGAGGAGAATAAATTTAGGATAATTATTGAGAGGTATATCAATATATTTAAACATTTGAGACTTAATCATAAAAAATCTCGATAAATTATGATATTTTGACATAAAATCTTTATCATTTTGGTAACATTGAATCATAATCCCCATGAAGTAATAACATAAAATGGGACTTAAAATATAAAGAGGATAAATAAATTAATAAAATTATATATCAAAGGGTATCTATATAAACCTCATGAAATAATACATGTTCATGACATAATTCATGTCTCAAAGAAGGAAAATTTAGGAAAAAATACCTTACCTTAAATCTTGACTTTTGTTGTACTTGTTCAAACCTCCTATTATTCAGGTATTCTCCTTATGTTTTCACTAAAATACTTCCTAGGATGGATTTATACCATAACAAAGGCTTTTAGTATTAATGTAGGGATGTTGGGAAGTAATCTGGGTAGGGATTTTCTTAACCAAAGTGGTGTCAAGGTTTGAATAATGGAGGAGATGGGGTGACCTTTTATAAGTAGGGGAATGACACACTTGGTATTTTTGAAAATAATTGAGTTCTCCTACATTTTTTATATATAAAAAAGGTCCAAATTGGATAAAATTTTAATCTAATACATGACATGTTCACAATATGGAAGTCTAATATTTTTTTGACAAGTTTATAGGTATATTTTACCCTTATATTTTTACTTTAATCACTAGTAAACCCATTTTACCATAACTATAGTAATTTATTTTTTCTGCATTCACTATTAATTTTGGTCAAAAATTAAGTTGGAATTTCTATAAAATATAAATTATCATTATTAAAAATATGAAATCCATTTTTGCAAATTTTATTCACATAAGTGGAAAAAATTAATTTAAAATTAATACCACAGACGTGACGTGAAAATGGGGTTTTAAAGTGAAAAAGAGAAAAAGTTTACAAAGTTTTTATATCCAATTTCAATATAAAATTAATTATAAAGACCTAAATTGGATTAATGGATGTATAATTGAACTAATTTTTTATTAAAATCAATTTAAAATATAGTTTAAATTTATAAATAAATTAAACTAAAAGGCAGTTTTCAATTAAAATTTAGTATTTTTCATTATTCATAAAAAATGAAACTTTTTAGAAAAATCAAAAACATTTACCCTAATATAATTTTAACATTAAAAATTCAAAAATTAATTTTATTTTATCCAATTAATTTTATAAAATTTTTAAAAAATAATTTTATTATTGTTCATAAAAAGACATAAAAATCATTTTTTTGAGAAAATAGTATTTTTGAAATATATAAATACTTTACTGAAAATTATGTATTTTATTATCTATATTTTTTATTTATATAAACCATTATAGTTGATATTTAAAAATTATTTATAACTATTCATGTTACTAAGTTTAACGATTAGTTTATAATAGTTATGTTTAAATAACTATATTAATAATATATTGTATTTTTGTTAAAACTTAGTTTTGCATGTAACACAAGCTAATATAGTGTTTCATACAGTGGAATATTTACATGGTTTTTCATATAATACAATCTTAAATTTTATTCATGTGTAAAAAAATTTATCAAATAAATTTAATTTATTAAAAAAAAACAATCCCTAAAAACTCGTGGTTTTACACCCGGGTCTTGTATTATAGTATGAACTAGAAGGAAATGTCAATGGATGGGACCAAATTATAAGTGGATAGGATAATAAACTTGAGTTGTTTGATTCTACCATGATCATCACCTATGGTTAACCGGGCATGAGCTAGAGCCCAATGAAGAATCTGTAAAGTAGCACCCCGTAGCTGGGTGCTCTTAGCTGTATGTGGATTGTGAAGTCTTTGTTGATGCTAGGTGAACAATGCTTAACGCTTCACCACCTCAATCCTACTAGAATCATGACACAAGGTCAGAAATATAGGGTAAGTAATAAATTCCAAAGAGTATATTCCCAGTCTAACCACAATCTTACCTAGAGTGAGCTCCCAAGGTCGACCTCCCAGCCTGAAGCTAACATGTGTGATGGGCAGCTCAAAAGTGGCCAGAAACTCAAGGAAGAGATCCTGATATGTCTCATCCCATACCTATATGATATTGGAAAGGTCAATCCATCTGATAAGATCAGATACCTCCTTATGAACCTAGATCCACTTGAGAATGACTAGTTCTAAGGTCTTATTGGACCTCATAGGCTTGGCCTATAGATTGGCTAAGAAAACCTATTGCCTGGGTGCATAAAAATGGAGGTATGAGTGTAGGTGAAGGTGATGGGAAGTGACCTATGACTAATTGGATATGTAATGGGACTATCTATACGTGGATTGAGTGTCAAAAGAATATGTAGACGGTGAGGGGGAAGGCTTAGTGGGTGGCGGTGGAGGTGCATATGTAATTCTCTTAGGTAGAGGTGAATTGCTAAAATGGGCCACACGTTTCATAGTTTTGGTGCCAACCATTGATGAGTATAGGAATGTGTAGTAGAGGTATAGGTGGGGGTTAGATGATTGAGTGGCTGGATAAAAGGAGGAGTAAGGGAGGAGGGATGGTACATGATGAGGGAGGAAGACCGATGGTTGGGTGAGGGAGCGAAACAAGTGATAGAGGAGGAGAGGGGGGGATATACTGTGAACCTAGGGTTCACAGCTTTTAAAGACACCCTGAAATTTTAACATCATGTATTTAGTACATGACATGTAAATCATGTATGTTTTTTTTTTCAGGTTGATAAAATTTCACAACGTGTAATAGTTACATGATGTGTAAATGATTTTTACATATCTTTTTAGACAAGGACCAATTTATAACTTTTATAAACCTTCCTAAACTTTATAAAATCCAAAATAACCCATCATAGCTATCCTTGGTTGCATCCTAGTTAGTGCTTTGTTTATTTTCAAAATCTAGACAGTGCTTGGTAGAGGTTTCAATTCTAGCATCGATAGGTTGATGACTAAGGGTATGAAAGGTGGGAAGGTATCCCTCATCAAAGGTTATGTGTAATTAAAATCCTTATAATAAATTTATACATATTAATTAGGAGATAGGGTATCTTTTTCATAATTACTAGTCATATAATCATGTTTATCTTCATTAATAAAGACGACTTGAAAATACAACGACTCGCCGCATTTCTTGGAAACTGTGACTAATTCGAACACAAACTATTCTTCACCGACTCTAAAAATATTCCTTCATTTTTTCACATTAATCAATGCATTCCAAGTGGGGATAAATGGTCTACCTATATTTATAGGAACATATCCTTCTTTCTCCATATCCAGGATAAGTAAATCAGTGGGAAAGATAAACTTATCGACCTTCACTAACATGTCCTCAAGAAGTCATCAAGGGTACTTTATTGATAGGTAATCTAGTTGAAGTGGAAATCTAATTTGTTTCAAATATTTGAGCCCTATTTTTCAAAATACACTCATAATCATGATATTGTTACTTTCATCGAGGTCGCACAAGGCTCTTCTAAAATTTCATATGCCTATAGTGCAGGGAAATGATAAATTTCTCAGGTTTCAAATCTTTGGTGGAAGCCTCTGATGAAAAAATTTGGATCATTATTAATTTAAGGATATGACTCCTAGGTATTCCATTTTCCTCTTATTGTAAAGTAATGCCTTTAATATTTTTGTGTAAGTAAGGATTTGAGCGTTGGCCTCTACAATAAGAATATTAATTTGTAAATTTTTAAACATCTCTAGAAAATTTTTATATTTCCTCTATATATTGCATTGTATCACTCTTCATATAAAGGGAAGAGAAGAATTTTAAAGTGGTGGTGGGACATAAAACTATTCTTTTTATGTTACTCTTTTTGGGGAGATTTTTTAGTTATCTATGATTATATATTTTGTTCCTGACCATCTTTATGGGTGCTATCATACCTATATTTTCTTCTGATTGAAAACATATTTCAGTTTATTTTAGATTCTGTTCCTTAACTATTCATGGTAGATGGAAATATATAAATTTTCACTTATAAGGACCAAAACCTTATCCTCCTCTCTCAAATTTTCTTTAGTATTACTATGGAACATACCCGGTAATCGATCTGATATAGTCTTGGATATCTATCCCACTTGGTGCTCAAAATTGCACAAGGTAGCCCTTTGGTTTTTCATTTTAGTTTGTTAGGTATTCATCCTATGATCAGATTTATAAATGAAGGTAGTGAGAAGGTTATCAATATTTGATTATGGAGGTGGGGATTTCTATTTCTACATTAGTAGATATTTTTGAAGCTATTTTTTCCAAGAAGGCGGAACTTACTGAGCTCTAGAGGTTAAAGGTTGTTGTAAAAATTGTTGTTGTGGTCAAGGAGATGGAATATGTGGATGGTACCCAACTGGTCCCTAATTTTGTGGTGGTTCTTGAACACTCCTATGTTGAAAGTAACCTTGGTCGGGTTTTTGGGGCTCCTAGTTTAGTCTATATTGATAATATTTCTGCTAGTATTGTTGGAGTTGCTGAAACTATTGATTTTGTCAATTGAAATTAATGCAATTACAATAATAAATTTGGGTCACTTTTATACATTCCTTATAGTCATAATATGGGTGTGTGATTTTTTACATTTCATAGGCCTAGATTTCTATAACAGGGGTTGGATGAGGTGGTGATAGAGAAGGTAGTTGAAAACTTTCAAGTTTTTTCAGGAGAGATTCAACATGGGTTTCCAAGTGGGTATTCCCTTCCACTTAGTGAATTAATTTTCAGGGTGTTTCTTGGTCACTCTTCTACATAACTCATTTTTTGGATATCTCATCTAAGATTTCTCTACTGACTTTTGGAATTTTGAGCATAATTCCACAATTAGAGGCAATATCTACTACATTTTCGGTATCTAGTTGGAGTCCCTTATAAATTTTTTTAGTTATAGCCACACATCAAGTTCATGATGTGGGAATATATGGGTGAGATCCTTAAAATGATCCCAAGATTTTTAAGCTGACTCTTCATTCACCCGTTTGATGTTCTGGATCTCATTCTAGATCTTCTAGGTTCATATTGGTGGGAAGTATTTGTATAATAATTTATTTTCTAAATCATCCCAAGTCGTGATGGACTCCAGTGCTTTTTTTTGTTCCAATCCTTGTATATTTTGTGTAAGGAGAAGGTAAATTCTTGAATTATGATAACATCATATGATACACATTGATTTCCAAAGGTGTCACAGACTTCTAAGAAATTATATATATGTTAATGGGTATATTATCTCTAGATTCCACTAAAATTACCCATGTTCTAGATCTTGTGGATGAGTCTAAGTTTAATTTAAAAATAATGATCCTCTATAGGAGGGTGCACAATTCTGGGAACAACACCACTTATTGATGGAATTCCATAGTCAATAATGGTGTGCCCCTGGAGATTTGGTCTCTCTCCCTGATGTTAAAATGGTTCATATCAGAGGTTTTGGGGGTTATTCAGTTCTACATTGTTGTTTTAATCCATATTTGAGTGATGACATGAAGATATATATCTCTTTATCTCAGGATTGAAAGTAATCAGTTCTTGAGTTTCAATTCTCATTAAATGATTAAAAGGTCCCTGAGGCATGCACTAGGATAAATAATAATGGACATAAGTGTTAGTATGTATGCATAAATTGTAAAAATAAAAGGGGGAAAAAGAAGGGGGGGTAGGGTGAGGTAATCCAAGGTTTTCATTGAAGGATACTATGTCAAGGCATATAAATTTCCCTATAAATGACACCATAATTTGACCATCCTGTATGGTGTCATTTATTCCACACAAGAATTTATCAAATTAGATTTTATATTATCCAAAACTACACTTATCTATAAAGGCATAACATAGTGGAAGTGCGGGGTCAAACCCATATAGATTAGCTGGTCGGTAGAGAACCTAGTGATAAGAAAATTATAGAAGGAGTCCTCCTGATATCTATTTACTTTTGTTTTCTAGATATTATGTAGCTTGGGTTTTAATTTATATGAAAAATAAGGGATTAAGGTCAATTTCAAGGTTTAGGAAAAAGTGTAATCCTAATTCTTTCTTGGGATAGATCTATGGCTTAGGCTATGAAGTGGTGCAATGGTCACCAATTAGTTTTGGTTCAACCAACTAGATCTACCTAATATGGTAACTACTATGTGGTCTATATACATTCAAAAACCCATTTGAAATAGGCTTAGCTTCTAAGACTATATAATCCAAAGCTATTGGTCCTATCTTGTTCAACCCCATCTGGGTCAGGTTCTTTCAGTTACACTTTCCATGATGAGGGTAATGCAAAATAATGTGATAAAAAAATGTTTTTAACCTAATAACTAGCCATAGAGTGTACCAAGTTTTGATTTAGTGATTCATTATGTTTAAATAAACCCATAATCTTGACCCCTAACCCTAAGTAGATTAGATTTGTATGACGATATTAATCAAAAGAAAGGAAACACACAACATGCTCAAAATAATAATTAAATAATTCAGAATAAGGCAATACACAACTAAAAAAATTTAGGAATCAATAAAACACTCACCTAAATGAATGATCAAAGAAATAACAATGAAATTGATGATATTGAAAGAAAATTGGTATCAAATTCCAATGCTGAAATAGTAAACGGGAAATCTACAGTTGAAAAATGTAAATTAGTAGCAAAGGATCAACTAAAACAGTAAAATAAACCAATATAACTAAGTTATATATAAAACAAAGAAGAAATAATATGGTAAAGAAAAGTGTTCAGCAGATTCAAAGTCTCTTTATCTGTCAGATGGGTGCTCTCATATTTATAGAGTCGATAATTACATGATTTGTACATGTCTCATGTTGTGGGACTTCTTTAAGTTACTTTTTCTCTGAGAATTACACAAAATGTAAGTGGGTGTCATGTCATGTACTTTCGATCTTCAAAGATCTTCAAAGATATTATATCTATTAGATTTGATGACTTTTATATTCAGAGAGATTTAGGTTTTAAACTCTTCACATCATGTAAAATATCTATGTCATGTATTTTCATCAGGTTTTAGATTCTAAAGCTTTTAAATTATGTAATATATTTATTTCATGTATTAGGTTCACGTCATGTACTTTGGATTCACATATTGTAAATTGTTTCACCGAATAACCTTTATCTCGAAGGTGGTCAATTGTCAAGGAATAGATGTTATATATTGGGTTCATGATGTGTAATGTCTAATTTTTCCATTTAACAACCATAAATTCTTTGAGTCTTGACTTCCTAATTCCTATGATCAAACATCAAAACCCAGTGTATTATCAAATAAATCATGATAATTTCTTAAAAAAATGTATCCAAAAGATTTATATGATTTTAACTTATCTGTCATAAGAAGAGGTGGAATCCTTTGGATATGTCTTGATCATTGTGTAAATCATTGAAATATTTATTATAAGTATTATTTCATTCTTATCTAATGAATTTATTATCATTGAATCTAAATTTGATTTATGCGATTCTTGGTTTTAGTTCTTCTCTTATTCCCAAGATCCATTATCTTATTTGGTGTACGGATCTCATGGAATTTCTAGAGTTTTTAATTGTTTGAGGAATTTGTCCCAATAATATATCTTTATAATTGAATCTATGATTTATTGAAATTTCATATTGAATTTTTTATTTCTTATAATTTTTTCACTTATATCTAGTAGCTATATCAATGATTGATGATTTATTGAGATTTTTAGAAAGTTGGGAAAGGGGTATTTTGATATGGCTTGATATAAAAATGGGTTATAAGGAAATGTATCATTGTTTTAGAAATTGAAATGCTCAGTTGGATCTTGATATTTTCCTTGAATCTGTTTATAATAATGATTTATAAAATGATGAGAAAAATATGGGTTTTAAAGCTCATATGTGTTATTCCCTTCTTGATAGGATGTTTTGAAAAATATAATTTATAAAATGTCAATGATTTATAAATGATTTTATAAATGGACTTGATTTATTTGAATGTATTTATAATCAAAGTTTATTTTGGAAATGATCGATCAAATATTTAAATGATTTATTGGAAAATAGAAAACCCATAGGACATACTCCTTTATGTGTAGTAGAAATTATGGATGTTTGAATACTGAAAGTGAATGTTCTGTTGAGGGAATTTGAATTGAATTTAATTGATATTCTTAATAATTAGGATGTTCTTATGTGGATGTTTATAGGTGTGAGAAAGACTTACAATTCATTTTAAAATGTGATGATATGATGTGATATATAGTATGATACTATATTTGAAATGATACTATATTTGAAATGATCCTTTCTATTTTAATGTGATTTGAAGACCTTGGTTTTTAGTTGGGAAGTATAGGTACACATGTTCCCTCATTTGGAATCATTCTCTGGCTACTGTCCTTAAGTGGGATATAGATAAACTTAAGGGATTTCTTATCAGTTAGGCCAAGATAGGGTAATACTAGGGGTTTGGGATGAGGTTGATTAATGTGTTTATTGATTTTCCAGTGTGAAAACCTTATTTCATCGATGAACATAATGAATCTGTTCTAGTCTATTTCCCTTTAGAACCTTTGGTTTCCATGACGATGATTTTCAAGTATTTTACAAGGTATGGATGTTTTACAAATTTGTTAAATAGTACCCTATTTTCTCCATTGTTAATTTAAAAATATTTTAAACTAAAATGTATGAATTTTTGTTATAAGAAAATAAATTATGGTTTTATTTGGAAAAGTGTTTGTTTTTAGCGAAAATGGGCATTTTTAAGGTAAATTTTTGATACTTTATTTATTGATAAAAAACCTAGAAAACCTATTTTTTTTCCTTATTTTAAAACTTTAATGTTATGGATTCTCTTTTATTGTGTTATGCTTTGGGTTGGTGGGTGGTGAACTATTGAGATTTTTTTATCACACACACATATATATTTTAGTATTATTAGGTTTCACGGTGTAGTTTTTAATTTAATATCTTTAGGCTTGAAGATTAGTGGAGACACATGTGGTGCTATCACACTTACACATGGAGAAGTTGATGGTTTAGTATCCTTTTTGTTGTTGTCATTATATCAGCCATCAACTTTTTTTCCAGTCTTTTGCACTTTCTTTTTTTCTTTCTTTATTGGATATCTCAATTTATGCCTTCTCAAGATTTTATTTTCACTGCTATATTTTTATATTTAAAGTTTATGGGTAAAATCAACCCCAATTCATCCTTTATGATTCCTAGATACTTGTTTCCAGCTCGTGGGGATCATGAACTCCCTTTAAGATAGTGGAAGATTGATTTTCATTCTAGTTCAGATGGTATCCTAGGTCGGATCCTTATAAGTTATCTCACATTTATATAAAATAGAGGGTGAAAATATATCAAAATTTTATCATAGTAAAACAATTAAAATAATACAATTGAACTAAATCAATTTTTTCATTCTTTCTTTCCATTTGGTATACCTATCTACTTTCCATACTCACTCACCCATGCATTCCCAATGACAATCCTAATACTCATGAGCAGTGACCCACCCCATCACCATGTCATAACCTGATGGAATCTACCATGTTACACTTTGGCACTAGCCCCAAGTATGAACCAACAAGGCACCAAAATGAAATTTTATGAACTCACACCAACCACACATGATGAGTTCTCAACAAAAACCATTTCTATTGAAATCCATTTTCTTTCAAGAAAATAATCAAACCCTTTGTGTAAATCATTTAAAAACCAAATATTTAGGTACTAAAACCATTTTTTTTGAAAAATTAATAGAGAGTGATTAAAAAATCAAGATTTAAAATTCTAGAATTATTAGTGTGGGAAATAATCCACCTACCTCACAACAGTTAAAGAAAATATCAAACAACACTATTTACCTTGTAAATTTCCTGGTGCCCCAAGTTTAAGAGACATGGTGCCCAAAGCCTATAATTATTCAATTATTTTATCATTAAATTAATTAATACTGGTTATACCATTTTTATTTCCTTTTTAGGGTTTATTGGTGGGTTCAAGTATGGTTGTGCAAACATTCACTCCTGGTTCCCCATTTTCATCTCCTAAAAACTACCAAAGGCTACCACATCCATATTAAGGTACAAGCTTACTTTCCTAAGGCAGACATTCATTTTGGGTTTCAGACCTAATACAACTTTGGAACTCACATTGGTCGAGAGGATGGGGGTGGGGATCATCACACCCTTTTTGAGGGAATTATTTCTCATTCTTGGTATCTCTTATATATTAAATATATGTTTGAAAATATCTTCCTAATCCTAATACAAGTCTGGTTACCCTAATGAAATGATCAAGTGTCAAATACTTTTGCATGTAATGGGGAATTCCATTAATGTGACCATCTGTATGTATCCAAGGTTTTTCATCTGTTTCCCTTGATTTCATAGAAATGGGTATATTCTTATATTTTTAAACCATATAACCAGGTGCTCTGGAGTTTTCTACCATCCAAGGAGTTGATTGATGTTTCGAGGATGGGATTGAACCTTTACAAGGCATTCGACACTTCCTATTTATAATAGGAATCAAAACCAATATAGTTATTTTAAACCTTGTAGTTTACTATCATGTATAAAGAATATATACGATGGAAATTAAGAACCAGGTATTGAGCTCGAGCCTTAAGAAGGCATCATACTTTTTCCTATTTATAACAGAAATCAGAGTCATCATAGTTCAAATTTCCCTCATCCCACTGATGGATGGTTATATATGATTAATTCCTATGAGGGTTATTTTCTAAAGGTTTTCCAATATGGAAATTCCTTTAGGACTTACACCCAGGTGATTTCTCTTTCTTAGGGGAAATCTTATCATGTCACTAAATAGGGCTTACATACTGAAGTTTCCCTGGCTAGTGAAGATTCCTGATATGAGTGATATGATCATTGAAAATCCCTAAGCCCATGTGATCCATGATCTTTGTGAGAAACAAGGGATAAAAAGCGACCATAATCACTAAATATAGATGTGGGACTTATGCATTGGGAAAGACCTAATTAGGTGCTTGATATGGAGATCATGCCTTAGGAAGGTGTCCTACATATCCCGTCTATAGTATAAATTAGATTCCTCATAATTCAATTAACCTCTCAATCCACTGATGGATGAGTAAGAATGATGGACCCATAGGAGAGTTTGGGTCCCATGGGTTAGAGTGCCTAAGACATGGAAGGACTTAAACCAAGGTTGTTCCCATTGGGGATCAGGCCTTAGAAAGGTGTCTTATGTATCCTATTTGAATAGGAATTATATTTCTATTAATTTAGTTTGGGGTATGTACGAATATGTCTAATATACTAAGTTAATACATCTTAGGGTGTCTTCTTGACATTTCCTAAGTACCTTCCTGAAATGACCTGAGTATTAGTCAAAAAAGGTTGAAATGTATCTGGGTGATTTGTATGATTGATGAATATATATCAGAGTTCTGTTGCATGATCTGGATGGAATGTCTTAAGGAATATCACATGAATTGGTTGACACATCTGAGGGTCTTTTCATGATCAGCATAGACATGTCCAAGGGGTGTCATGTGATCAAGGATGACATGTTGGAAGGGTATTGTGTGACTTGGATGAAATTTCTAGAGAAATTTGCAAGACTTGGGTGACATGTATAGAGGAATTCAAATTAATAATATAGAAATGTCCAAAGGCATCAAGTGATCATGGAATATGTGTCAAAAGGATGTCACGTGACTTGGATGACATGTTTGAAGGACTTCACAATATTTGGTTGGCATGTCTAGAGGACCTTGTAAGAATTGGGTGATATTTCTTGGAGATGTCTCATAGTCTGATCAGGTCATGAAAATCAGATGAAACCTTCACAAGAAAGTTATCATATTCATCTTTATGTAATTCTTCCATCCTTTTGAGTATTTTTTCATATATGTACCTCATGGTTTGTCAAGAATTAGTTTTTTTAGGTTTCACGTGACCAAGTTGACATGTGTAAATTACTTAACATAACCTACTTGGCCCACTTTAAGTCCTTCACATGATATTTAAGGTGATAATGAAAATTTCATATTCATGCCTCATGATCCCTCAGGTCATCCCCTAGATTTTTATTTGGTAGAAGACCCTTGAGATGGAGAGGCTTTCTAATATAATAATTCCACTCTTCTATAATCCCATGAGTATGACTTGAATCTCACATGTGTTATCCTTTTTATTTTAGTGTTTTTGATGAGGAATAATTTATAGGCCTTACCACCTTGGTTATACACCTCCTTGAACGATCAGTATATCATAGATATGAGATGGATTCAGTGGAAGAATTTTACCCTTGCGCACTTCACAGGATCATGTTGTGGGTCGTCTAAGGTGTTGTATGATAATCAAAAATCATGAGAACAATCCATCATAGCCATATCTACTGGACCTTATCTCATCAAAGGGATTTCTCATAATTAAATTGACTTTTCAAATGGATCTTTCACCTTTGATCTGACATGTTTGATAATCTTCACGAGATCAAGATTCATGCAGAAAATATTTTGTATGATTGAATAAGACTTGTCTAGGAATATTTTTGAGATAAAGAAGTCTTGTTAGAGGCCTTTCTTGAGATTAATACAGCTTGTGGGGGCCTATCTTGGGATCAAATTGGCTTGTTGAAGTGTCTTTGCATGAACAATGGTGTTGTCCTGAGGCACCTAACACCTTCCCCTGAAAATAAACATATCTTCCTTTTTTCATGCGGCTTCCACACTTTTAAACCTTTTATACATTATTTTCCAGGACCTATGGCCTTTTCATGTTGTTTTTTAGGGAAACACATGAATAGTAAAGGATTTCATGATGATGTGAGAGCATTGTTATGGACTGTCACTTTGCTTGTTTGTGATGCATCACATGATCAATGCTCTATCTCGTGATGGTGTGAGAGCATTGTCATAGAAAATACCTCCATTTTTTGTTGATCTAAGGGGGGATCACATGATGGAATAGAATTGGATGAATTCCTTTACATGATGAAGGTGACACACCAACACGATCTAATGTAAAAATATTGATATGTCACCAGGGGGATCCATGGGGTCTTCAAAATCACATAAGTATGTCACATGAAAATCAATGTAACTTTCACCGCATGAGGTTTTCACATTTTTCATATTTTACAAAATTTATTTTATATGTTTTTCATCCTTTTACCAATGATTTATTTTTTTTGGCATCGCATGATCGAATGGTCATGCTAAAGGACCTTTGTAAGATTGGGAAGACACACCTGGGATTCTTCATGAGATCATGAGGGCCTATCTGGATGGAGTTCACAAGTGTAGTATGTATTGTTTGGATAGGATTCATAAGATAAATAAGTATTTTCAATAGGGAATTCACATGACCATAAACAGATCTTTCATAGAAAATGATCCATTTTCATGACCTTCTTAGGATCATGTGATCATATGTCCTTCTGGGGGTTATGTGATTTGCATGATTTGACCATCTTGACATCATGTAGTCCTACTACTCCTTCAATTGTTTTTATAAAGATGAGAATACCCATGCGTTAGGTATTTATTAAATTATAGAATTTCAAATTATCATTTGGTGGGCATCAACAAATTATCCCATCAAGAGTGAGGTTCATAGGGATAAGGAATTAGTTATAAGGTGAGTAAATGCCCACATAAGTCCTTGGGGAATTCCAATAATCTGTGTTTTAGATGATGTCTAGTATTCCAAGTGACCTTTAGTATTTTGTGAATAGCCCTATAAATAAGAGAGCAAGGGGGTGGCTCATTTAACTGGTGAATTCGAACTTCAGAGGTCTTTCAATTTCTCCCATCATGTGAATCCTTTTAAATAACTTTTCACAAGATCTGTTTCATGATAAATCACCACAATAATGGACCAAAAGACTACTTTTCAGGGCTATTTCATGAAATCCTAACATTGGAATTCATTTTCATATCAATTTTTCACAAAAACCAAAAATCAACTCTTGATAATCTACTTGAACCTTGACCCATGTCCTCAGCTTCATGGATGTCTTGTAGGCTTCACATGATCTGTTGGATTGATCTCTTTATCATTAAGTGGATTACATAACTATCTCAGGGTCACACAATCACAAGTATTAAAAATGATCATGAGATTATGAAATGATACACGGGTCATGTTATTTTCGAGGTGATCTATGGGTATTTTTTTCCATGAGACCCATATTAGGTCATGAAATAACAAATACCTTAATGGTTCATGCGATTTCCATGATGCTGTTGGAGTCATGAACCTATTCCGATAATATTTCTCACTCATCTTACATGTGATTCATGTTTTTGTCCAGATGGATTCCAGTTCTCAAAAATATTCCAACACAGTTGGCTAGAAGGACATGATTTATGTGTATCAAAATGAATACCCTCTATATCATGTGTTTTTTGACAATGATACTTTGAAGGGTGTTCTCCCATTTGAACTTTAGAGCTATCCCCTATCACACTGAATTCCTTTTTATAGATTTGTTCTATTGGATGATGTTTTCATTCCCCCATCTAATTTAAATCTTCCATATTACTATCTATTTTCCTCCCTTTACTATATCAAAATTAGAATCTCTAAGGAAGGTAAATTTTTTGTTTCCCATACTAGGGATTACCACATATATTGGATAACTCTCCTCAAGGCCTATACGATTGCAATCTTACCCATCAACCAATTTCACAGAGCTATATGAGAATATTTTTCTCATGAGTTGGGTAATTTTTCTTATGATTCTTTAATTTTCATGAGATATAATATATAACCATATCATTCTGCATAATAAAACATTCCATTCCCTTCTTGGATACATCACTATATATTATGAACCCTTCTCCACTATAAGGTAATTTAAAAACTGGTGTGTTGACTAATATTCTATTCAGTTCCTTGTAATTTTCCTCTCATTCATCTTTCCAGAGGAACTTGGATACCTTCCAAGTTAACTTGGTGAGTGTATTATATAGTAATGATAAATTCTCAAAACAATATTGATAATATCCAGATAAATAAAGAAAAATATAGATATCATTCACCATGGTTGGTCTGGGCCAATATTCAATAGCCTATGTCTTTGATGAATCTACTTATATACCCTCTCTTGAGATTATGTGACCCAAAAATAAAACATCTTGTAGATAAAATTCACACTATTTTAATTTTTTTCATATAGTTACTCCTTTCTTATGTAAATTCTCAAGTGGTCTTCATGATCTTACTTACTCTTTGAAAAGATAAGAATATCATCTATAAAGGCTACCACAAACAGATCAAGGTAATCTCTAAAGACTATTAATTAACTCCATAAGGATAAAAGGGGTATTAATAATATTGAATGGAAGTATTATATATTCATAATATTCACACCTTTTATTTAATTCTGTCTTGGGTATATCTTCCTTCTTGACCCTCAATTGATTATATCCATAGTGAAAGTCAATCTTGGAAAACTATTGACCTCCATGCAGTCGATCAAACAATCCATCAATATGGGGAATTAGATACTTATAATTAATTTTTATCTTGTTAATCTCTTGATAATAAATGAATAGTTTCATCGATTCATTATTATTTTTAAAAAATAACAGGTGCAGCCCAAGGTGACACACTTGGCCGAATGAATCCATTGTTAAGGTTTTCTTGGATTTTCTTCTTCAATTCCTATAACTCAACCAGGGCCATTCTATAGGGAGTCTTTGAAAATGGTTTGGAACTAGGTATGAGTTTTATTGAGAAATAAACATCATGTTTTGATGTAAGTCTAGACAAATATTCCAAAAATACATCAAAAAGTTACCGCATGATAGAAATACATTCCATGTTGACTTTCACTCTAACCATTTGAGAAAAATGCCCCTCATGAATGGGAATTAAGACCCATAAAATAGATGCTATCTCAATTAGAAGTTCGTAGTTATCATCACATTAATAGGTGATCAAAGGCTGGTTTGGAATAACAAATGTGACATCCATTCCTTGAAAATTGATGTGGGATTTGTGTAGAGAAATCCAAAAAATGCATAAGATGAAATCAAATTCAACTAGAGGAAGAATGAAAATATTTACAGGAAGAAAATTCCCACCAACATCAACCAGAGAGGAATAATATACTTGAGATGTGATTATAATACCATTTTTGGTTTTAACCACTAATTTTACTTGAAATAAATTGGGTGGCATATTGATACCCCTAGAAAATTCCTTAGGTGTGAAAGAATGAGTAGATAGAGAGTCAAATAATACATTAATAGTTCCGCAGTGGATAATAAGTGTACCTTTCGCCACATCGTTATTGCACCCCTAATAAAAAATAGCGATCACATGATATTTCCCCTTGTCCTATGGATTAAGATGCTTCTAGTGTTGGTCACCATCATTAACCCCCAGATTTGGGTAGTTGTTAGCATAATACCCAAACTCCTTGCATTTGAAACAATAATGTGTGGGAAGTGCATTATGAAGAGCTTTATCATTATTCATATCATTAGATAACATCTTCCCATCACTTCATCATTCATCCACTCAATGAACTTCCCTTCCATACTTAAAAAATTTAGTAGTCCCCTTAAGATAATATCCTCCATGCTTCTTCCCACACTTTGAGCATAAAGGAAACCTCATATTCTTCTCTCCATGGTTTTTTAATTTTCCTTTGAATTCCATATTCCTTTTATTTTCAAGACCATGATATTGATGCGTTCCTCCAACCTCTATTTACACCTTAATAAAACATCTACTAATATATTTATAGCTATTGAATTCTCTTATGGATAATTCCTTTCAGAGAATTGTTTTTAAGTCACTAAAGAATTGATCAACCTTACTTTCAGGTTGGATGAAAATACCATAAGAGTACCTCACAAGTCTTGTAAATTTTTCTCATAGGTACCAACAAATTCATCATCTTTTTTCTTTATCTCAAGTTACCACTTCACCAAAATTTTACGAAGAACATAAGGAAAGTACTTATTAAAAAAAAGTTCTTGAAATCATCCCAATCCATGGATTCGATTTCATCCTGTTACCTTTTATTATTTTTTAGATTCTACCATTGATCAACTTGACCTCCAGATGATAGATAACCAAGATTAATTTTTCATGTTCCAAACATTGAAGAATAGAAAATACATTTTCAGTGGTACCGATCCATTATTTAGAAACTAAAGGACCAGTAGTTCCACTGAAGGAAGCTTTAATTTGACTAATAAAGGATTCAATTTTTTTTCACTCTACTCATTTGGAACTATAGTATAATTTATATCTTGAGAAATCTGTGTGAGAATTGCAATGATATTTTTTATTTTAGATCACATAATGTTTGGATGATTAGAAGGAAAATCATTTCTTTGTCTGTCTCACTCCAAATTAACATGGTTACTTTAGATTATATCCATTTAATAAAACCAAAAATCATAGTTTAAGAAAAAATAATCATTATGTGGAACCATATAATCATGAAAAATAACTTATAGGATAACTATGTCATGAAACCTTATTTTTAATCTATGAAACATTTGGTTTACCCTAGTCCATTAATACTCGTCTTCTATTTAAATTATTCATAATGGTTCATAAGAAGTTTATGAATTTTCAAAGCATATCCCATGGGAGTGTCAAAGTAGATGTACAATAAGTCCCATTATTGTGCACCAGTTCTCGATCGAGTCTAGCTCAATACAGTGTTTTTGGGGCTGTTACCCCTAGGTACATCTGTTCTAGAACCACATCCACTTGTAGTATCTAGATGAGAATGTATTTCTAGGGAACCACTCACTCTATCCTTTATCTACATTCTAGGACATTTTTCTATAATTTTAATCATCCTTACACTTATCCTTATACATTTATTTAGGGATATCACTAAGGTTCTCTCATCCTAGTTTCCAAAGTCTAACTAAACCTATCCTATGATACTAACTATAGAGACCCAGGATTATTATACATAAATATTACATCATTTTTTATGATTATTAATTACATTATACAAAATAATGTCTGAGGAACATAATAGTTTAGTGACTTTGGGAACTTGGAAACATAAACACTTGTCTATATAAGTAAATTACATTATCTCCCACCAGGATCTTCATAACTAGAACAATTATTATAAATACCATACATAATACATATCTTTATAACTTGGGTAAATAAAACATAATTAAGGGTGATATCATATGATCAGTAAGGGTAAAAAAGTGAGATATATAAGCATTACATGAATATAAGGGTATGAGAACATGATCATAACATTTGAAAACCTGAACTTGCATATCAAAGATCAGAATCTTGAGTCATGAAATAAATAATGGATGTTTATAAGACATGAATCATAAGGAAATCAAAGAACATGATCCATGAGTTCATAATATTGGCTTAAGAAATAGTTTTTTGGTATACACATAAGCATAAAAGATCTAATTTCAAGGCTACCCACCAAGAAATTAATAACAAGATAATCTTGGGCTAACCACCCATATACCTACTTTGGGATTGGGATGACCTCTTATGTACCCTATTTTGGGATTGGTATAACCTTATGTGTAACCTTTTATCTCATATAACATTAATAATTTCCCAATGAATAGGATGGAGATATAGGTCTCACCCACTACATAATGAAAATCATATATATGTGTGCCATAAGATCATAAAATTCATCATATCATAACCCATGAAATGATATGGGTTTCATAAACATTTTATCATATAATAATCTATTGAAATGAGAAATGTTTCATAATAATTTCCTCATAGTATAACCCATGAAAAGGAATGAGTTTCATAAGCATCTTATCATGGTATAACCCGTGAAAAAATAATAGGTTTAATAAAAATCATTCCATCAAAACATAAACCATTCAAAGAAATAATCTGAATGGTATCCTTGAACCATATACCCAATAAGGTACATGTAAAATTAAAATATTTCATCTTAGATGGAAAATAATTTTGAAATATCATCTAAAACATTTCTTGAGAAAAATATCCTTTCTTCTTGGAAAAAAAGATTTTTTAAAATTTAAAACATTTTTAAAAAACTTTTATTTTAAAATAAACTTGAAAAAATATAAAGTAAGATTAAAAGAAATTATTGGTTATGATTTTGGAATATTCTATCCATTCTATACATAATAAAAACAATATTCCTTTTAAATTTTCGATAAAATCCAAACAAGCATTGTTTGGAAAATAATATAAAGATCCCTTTCAGAACATTTTATAAAAATTAAATCATGGGTAAAAATATATTTTAAAAATAATAATAGTGTAATATTTTTTTTGAAAACATTTTTAGAAATCATGGTTTTGGAATAAAATATATCTCCCACCTAAGAGAGAAATAAAGTTGGATTTTCATAAAAAATATTTTCTTAATAATAGTAAGTACTAAAGAGTGGGAAAATGCCACCATTACATGAAGATATCATGAATAACTAGAGGAGAAAAAATTTAGGATAATTATTGATAGGTGGTCAATATATCTAAACATTGTATATTTAATCATAAAAAATATTGATAAATGATGAGATTGTAACATAAAATCCTTATCATTTTGGTAACATTGAATCATAATCCCCATAATGTAATAACATAAAATGGAACTTAAAATATCACGAGGATAAATAAATTAATGAATTACATGTCAAATGGCATCTATATAAACCTCATGAAATAATACATGTGCATAACATAATTCATGTCTCAAAGAAGGAAAATTTAGGAAAAAATCTCTTACCTTAAGTCTTGACTTCTATTGTACTTGTTCAAACCTCCTATTATTCGGGTATGCTCCTTAGGTTTTCACTAAAATACTTCCTAGGATGGATTTCTAGCAAAAAAATGATTTTAGGATTAATGTAGGGATGTTGGGAATTGATCTAGGTAGGTATTTTCTTAACCAAAGTGGTGTCAAGGTTTGAATAATGGAGAAGATGGGGTGGCCTTTTATATGTAAGGGAGTGGACACACTTTTTATTTTTAAAAATAATTGAGTTCTCCCACATTTTTTACATAGAAAAAAGGTCCAAAATAGATCAAATTTTAACCTTATGCATGATATGTTCAGAATATGGAAATCCAATATTTTTTTGACAAGTTTATAGGTAAATTTTACCCTTATATTTTTACTTTAATCACTGGTAAACCCATTTTTACCAGAACTATAGTAATTTATTTTTTCTGCATTCACTATTAATTTTGGTCAAAAATTAAGTTGGAATTACTATAAAATATAAATTATCCTTATTACAAATATGAAATCCATTTTTCCAAATTTTATTAACATAAGTGAAAAAAATTAATTTAAAATTAATACCATAGACATGACATGAACATGGGGTTTTAAAGTGAAAAAGAGAAAAAGTTTACAAAGTTTTTATATCCAATTTCAATATAAAATTAATTCCAAAGACCTAAATTGGATTAATTAATGTATAATTGAACTAATTTTTCATTAAAATCAATTTAAAATATATTTTAAATTTATAAATATATTAAACTAAAGGTAGTTTTCAATTAAAATTTTGTATTTTTCACTATTCATCAAAAAAGGAAACTTTTTATAAAAATCCGAAAAAATTACCCTATGATAATTTTAACATTCCAAATTAAAAAATCAATTTTATTTTATCCAATTAATTTTATAAAATTTTAAAAAATTAACTTTATTATTGTTCATAAAAAGATATAAAAAACATTTTTTTAAGAAAATGGTATTTTTGAAATATATAAATACTTTACTAAAAATTATGTAATTTATTATATATATGTTTTATTTATATAAACCATTATAGTTGATATTTAAAAATTATTTATAACTATTCATGTTACTAAGTTTAACGATTAGTTTATAATAGTTGTGTTTAAATAACTATATTAATAATATATTGTATTTTTGTAAAAACTTAGTTTTGTGTGTAACACAAGCTAAGCCAGTGTTTCATATGGTGGAAGCTTAATATGGTGTTGCATATAATACAAGCTTAAATTTTTTTCATGTGTAACAAAATTTATCAAATAAATTTAATTTATTCAAAAAAAAAAAATCCCTAAAAACTCGGGGTTTTACACCTGGGTCTTGTATTATAGTATAAACTAGAAGGAAATGTAAATGTATGGGACCAACTTATAAGAGGATAATATTATGAACTTGAGTTAGATGATTCTCCCATGAGCATCACCTCTGGTTAACCGGGCATGAGCTAGAGCCCTATGAAGAATCTGTAAAGTAACACCCCGTAGTTGGGTGCTCTTAGATATATGTGAATTGTGAAGTCTTTGTTGATGCCAGGTGACCAGTACTTAACTCCTCACCACCTCAGTACTACTATAATCCTGAAGCAAGGTCAGAAATATTGGGTTAGTAATAAAATCCAAAGAGTATATTCCTATTCTAACCAAAATCTCACCCAAAGTGAGCTCCCAAAGTTGACCTCCCAGCCTGAAGGTGACATGTGTGATGGCCAGCTCAAAAGTGGCCAGAAACTCAAGAAAGAGATCCTGGTATGTCTCCTCACAAACCTCTGTGATATTGGAAAGGTCAATCCATCTGATAAGATCAGATACCTCCTTATGCACCTAGATCCACTTAAGAATGACCAGTTCTAAGGTCTTGTTGGACCTCATAGGCTTGGCCTATAGATTGACTAAGTGAACCTATTACCTGGGTGCAGAAAAATAGAGGTACGAGTATATGTGAAGGTGATGGAAAGTGACCTATGACTAATTGGATATGTAATGGGACTAGCTATATGTGGAGGTAGTGTCAAAAGAATATGTAGACGGTGAGGGGGAAGGGTTAATGGGTGGAAGTGGAGGTGCATATGTAATTCTCTTAGGTAGAGGTGAATTGCTACAATGGGACACACATTTCATGGTTTTGGTTCTAGCCATTGTTGAGTATAGGAATGTGTAGTAGAGGTATAATAGGGGGTTGGATGATTTAGTGGTAGGATAAAAGGAGGAGGAAGGAAGGAGGGATGACACACGATGAGGGAGTAAGTCCGATGGTTGGGTGAGGGAGCGAAACAAGCGATAGAGAAGGAGAGGGGGGGGGGGATATGTTGTGAACCTAGGGTTCATAGATTTTAAAGACTCCCTGAAATTTTAATATCATGTATGTAGTACATAACATTCAAATCATGGATGTTTTTTTCAGGTTAATAAAATTTCACAACGTGTAATAGTTACAGGATGTGTAAATGATTTTTACACATCTTTTTCGAAAAGGACCAATTTATAACATTTCTAAACCTTCCTAAAATTTATAAAATCCAAAATAAACTATCATAACTATCCTTGGTTGTCTCCTAGTCAGTGGTTTGTTTATTTTCAAGATCTAGACAGTGCTTGGTAGAGGTTTCAATTCTAGGGTTGACAGCTTGATGAACGAGGGTATGAATGGTGGGAAGGTATCCCTCATCAAAGGTTATGTGTAATTAAAATCCTAATGATAAATTTATTCATATTAATTATGAGATAGGGTAGCTTTTTCATCATCACTAGTCATATAATCTTGTTTCTAGTCATTAAGAAAGATGTCTTGAAAATATAATGACTCACCACATTGCTTGGAAACCTTGACTAATTCGAGCACAAACTATTCTTCACCGACTCTAAAACTATTCCTTCATTGTTTTACATTAATAAATGCATTATAAGTGGGGATAAATGTTCTACCTATATTTATAGGAACATATCATTCTTCCTCCATATCTAGGATAAGTAAATCAGTGGGAAAGATAAACTTACCAACCTTCACTAACACGTCCTCGAGAAGTCCTCAAGGGTACTTGATTGATAGGTAATCCAGATGAAGTGGAAATATCATTGGTTTAAAATATTTGAGCCCTATTTTTCAAAATACACTCATAAGAATGATATTGTTACTTTCATCAAGGTCTCACAAGGCTCTTCTAAAATTTCATGTCCCTATAGTGTAGGGAATTGAAAAATTTCTCAGGTTTCAAATCTTTGGTGGAAGCTTCTATTGAAAATTTTTGGATCATTATTAATTTAAGGATATGAATCCTAGGTTTTCCATTTTTCTCTTATTATAAAGTAACTCCTTTAATATTTTTTTGTAAGTTAGGATTTTAGCGTTGGCCTTTATAATAAGGATATTTATTTGTAAATTTTTAAACATCTCTAATTTTTTTATATTTCCCATATATCTTGCATTGTATCATTATTTATATAAAGGGAAGAGAATAATTTTAAAGTTGTGGTGGGACATAAACATATTCTTTTTATGCTACTCTTTTTGGGGATATTTTTTAGTTATCTATGATTATAGATTTTTTTCCTGACCATATTCATGGGTGCTATCATCCCTATATTTTTTATGATTGAAAACATATTTCAATTTATTTTAGATTATTTTCCTTACCTATTCATGCTAGATGGAAATATAGAATTTTCCACTTATAAGGACCAAAACCTTATCCTCCTATCTCAAATTTTCTTTATTATTTCTGTGGGACATACCTGGTAATCGATTTAATATAGTCTTGGATATCTGTCCCACTTGGTTCTCAAATTTGCACAAGGCAGCCCTTTGGTTTTTCATTTCAGTTTATTAGGTATTCATCCTATGATCTTATTTATGAATGAAGTTAGTGAGTAGGTTCTCAATATTTGATTATGGAGGCGGGGCTTTCTATTTCTACATTGGTTGATATTTCTTAAGCTATTTTTTTCTAAGAAGGTAGAACATACTGAGCTCTAGAGGTTAAAGGTTGTTGTAAAAATTATTGTTGTGGTCAAGGAGATGGAATTTGTAGAGGGTACCCAACTGGTCCCTAATTTTGTGGTGGTTCTTGACCACTCCTATATTGAAAGTAACCTTGTTCGGGTTGTTGGGGCTGCTGGTTTAGTCTATGTTGATAATATTTCTGCTAGTATTGTTGGAGTTGCTGAAACTATTGATTTTGTTGATTGAAATTAATGTAATTACAATAATAACTTTGGGTCACTTCCATACATTCCCTATAGTCCTAATATGGGTGTGTGATTTTGTATATTTCATAGGCCTAGATTTCTATAATAGGGGTAGGAGGAGGTGGTGGTGGAGAAGGTAGTTGAAAACTTTCAAGTTTTTTTAGGAGAGCTTCAACATGGGGTTTAAAGTGGGTATTCCCTTCCACTCAGTGAATTAAGTTTAAGGGTATTTCTTGGTCACTCTTCCACATAAATCAATTTTTGGATATCTCATCTAAGAGTTCTCTACTGACTTTTGGAGTTTTGAGCATAATTCCACCATTAGAGGCAACATATACTACATTTTTGGTATCTAGTTGGAGTCCATTATAATTTTTTTAGTTGTAGCCACACATCAAGTTCATGATGTGGAAATATATGGGTGAGATTCTTAAAATGTTCCCCAGATTTTTAAGCTAACTCTTAATCTGCCTGTTTGATGTTCTGGATCTCATTCTAGATCTTCTAGGTCCATATTGGTGGGAAGTATTTGTATAATAATTTATTTTCTAAATCATCCCAAGTCTTGATGAACTCCAGTGCTTGTTTTTTGTTCCAATCCTTGTATATTTTTTGTAAGGATAAGGGAAAGTCTTGAGTTATGATAACATCAGATGATACACATTGATTTCCAAAGGTGTCACAGACTTCTAAGAAATTATATATATGTTAATGGGTATATTATCTCTAGATTCCACTAAAATTCCCAATGTTCTATATCTTCTGGATGAGTCCAGTTTTAATTTAAAAATAATTTTATTCTATAAGAGGGTGCACAATTCTGGTAACAACACCACTTATTGATGGAAATCCATAGTCAATAATGGTGTGCCCCTGCATATCTGGTCTCTCCCCCTGATGTTAAAGTGGTGCATATCAGAGGTTTTGGGGGTTAGTCAGTGATAGGTTGTTGTGTTAATCCATATTTGAGTGATGACATGAAGCTATATATCTCTTTATCTCAGGATTGAAGGCAATCAGTTCTTGATTTTCAATTCTCATTAAATGATTCAAAGGTCCCTGATGCATGTACTAGGCCAAATAAAAATGGACAAAAGTGTTAGTATGTATGCTGAAATTGTAAAAATAAAAGGGGGAAAAATAAGGGGTGGTGGTGGTGAGGTAATACAAGGATTTCATTGAAGGATACTATGCCAAGGGATAGAAATTTCCCTATAAATGACACGATAATTTGACCATCCTATATGGTGTCATTTATTCCACACAAGAATTGATCAAATTAGATTTTATATCATCCAAAACTATATTCAGCTATAAAGTCACAACACAGTGGAAGTGTGGGGTCAAACCCATATAGATTAGCTGGTAGGCAAAAAACCTAGTGATAAGAATCTTATAGAATGAGTCCTCATGATATCTATTTATTTCGGTTTTCTAGATATTATGTAGCTTGGGTTTTAATTTATATGAAAAAGAAGGGATTAAGGTCAATTTAAAGGTCTAGGAAAAAGTGTAATCCTAATTATTGCTTGGGATAAACCTATGGATTAGGCTATGAAGTGGTGCAATGGTCACCAATTGGTTTTGGTTCAACCAACTTGATATACCTAATATGGTAACTACTATATGGTATATATAGATTCAAAAACCCATGTGAAATAGGCTTAGATTGTAAGACTAAAGAATCCCAAGCTATTGGTCCTATCTTGTTCAACCCCATCTTGGTTAGGTTATTTAAATTACACTTTCCATGATGAGGGTAATGCAAAATAATGTGATAAAAATTTTTTTTAACCTAATTTCTATCCATAGAGTGTATCGAGTTTTGATTTAGTGATTCATTTTGTTTAAATAAACCTTTAATCTTGACCCCTAACCCTAAGTATATTATATTTGTATGACGATAGTAATCGAAAGAAAGGAAACACACAACATGCTCAACATAATAATTAAATAATTCAGAATAAGGAAATACACAACTAAAAAAATTTAGGAATCAATCAAACACTCACCTAAATGAATGATTAAATAAATAACAAATAAATTGACGATGTTGAAAGAAAATTGGTATCAAATTCCAATGTTGAAAGATGAATTGAGAAATCTACAGTCGAAAAATGTAAATCAGCAGCAAAGGATCAACTAAAATAGTAAAATAAACCAATATAAATAAGTTATATAGAAAACAAAAAAGAAATAAAATGGGAAAGAAAAGTTTTCGGCATATTCAAAGTCTCTCTATCTGTCAGATGGGTGATCTCATATTTATAGAGTCAAGAATTACATGATTTGTACATGTCTTATGTCGTGGGACTTCTTTAAGTTACTTTTTCTCTGAGAATTACACAAAATTTAAGTGGGTGTCATGTCATGTACTTTAGATCTTCAAATATATTTAAATATCTTGTATCTCCTAGATTTAATGACTTGTATATTTAGAGGGATTTAGGTTTCAAACTTTTCACATTGTGTACAATATCTATGTCATGTATTTTCATCGAGTTTTAGATTCTAAAGCTTTTATATTATGTAATATATCTATTTTATTTATTATGTTCACGTCATGTACTTTGGATTCACATATTGTAAATTGTTTCACCGAATGGCCTTTATCTCAAAGGTGGTCTATTATTAAGGAATAGATGTTATGTATTGGGTTCATGATGTGTAATGTCTAATTTTTCCATTTAACAACCATTACTTCTTTGAGTCTTGAATTCCTAATTCCTATGAAAAAACATCAAAACCTAGTGTATTATCAAATAAATCATGATAATTTTTTAAAAAAATGTATCCAAAAGATTTATAAGATTTTAACTTATCAGTCATAAGAAGAGGTGGAATCCTTTGGATATGTGTTGATCATTGTGTAAATCTTTGAAATATTTATTATAAGTATTATTTCTTTCTTATTTAATGAATTTATTATCATTGAATCTAAATTTTATTTTATGTGATTATTGGTTTTAGTTTTTCTCTTATTCCCAAGATCCATTATCTTATTTGGTGTACGGATCTCATGGAATTTCTAGAGTTTTTAATTGTTTGAGGAATTTGTCCCAATAATATATCTTTAGAATTGAATCTATGATTTATTAAGATTTAATATTGAATTTTTTATTTCTTATAATTTTTTAAATTATATCTAGTAGCTATATCAATGATTGATGATTTATTGATATTTTTAGAAAGTTGGGAAAGGGGGATTTTGATATGGCTTGATGTAAAAATAGGTTATAAGGAAATGTATCATTGTTTTGGAAATCGAAATGCTCAGTTAGATCTTGATATTTTCCTTGAATCTGTTTATAATAATGATTTATAAAATGATGAGAGAAATATGGGTTTTAAAGCTCAGATGTGTTATTCCCTTCTTGATAGGATGTTTTGAAAAATAGAATTTATAAAATTTCAATGATTTATAAATGATTTTATAAATTGACTTGATTTATTTGAATGGATTTGTAATCAAAGTTTATTTTGGAAATGATCGATCAAATATTTAAATTATTTATTAGAAAATAGAAAACCCATAGGACATACTCCTTTATGTGTAATGTAAATGATGTATGTTTGAATGCTGAAAGTGAATGTCCCATTGAGGGAATTTGAATTTAATTGAATTGATATTCTTAATAATTGGGGTGTTCCTATATGGATGTTTATAGGTGTGAGAAAGACTTACGATTCATTTGAAATTGTGATGATATGATGTGATATATGGAATGATACTATATTTTAAATGATCCTATCTATTTGAATTTGATTTTAAGACCTTGGTTTTTAGTTGGGAAGTATAGGTACACATGTTCCCTCATTTTGAATCATTCTCTGGATACTTTCCTTAAGTGGGACATATGTAAACTTAAAGGATTTCCTATCAGTTAGGCCAAGATAGGGTAATAATAGGGGTTTGGGATGAGGTTTATTAATGTGTTTATTGATTTTCCAGTGTGCAAACCTTATTTCATTGATGAACAGATTGAATCTGTTCTAGTCTATTTCCCTTTAGAACTTTGGGTTCCCATGATGATGATTTTCAATTATTTTACAAGGTATGGATGTTTTACAAATTTGTTAAATAATACCCTATTTTCTCCATTGTGAATTTAAAACTATTTTAAACTAAAATGTATGAATGTTTGATATAATAAAATAAATCATGGTTTTATTTGTAAAAGTGTTTGTTTTTAGCGAAAATGGGAATTTTAAAGGTAAATTTTTGATAGTTTATTTATTGATAAAAAACCTAGAAAACCTATTTTTTCCCTTATTTTAAAACTTGAATGTTATGGATTCTATTTTATAGTGTTATGCTTTGGGTTGGTGGGTGGTTAAATATTGGGATTTTTTATCACACACACACATATATTATAGTATTATTAGGTTTAACGGTGTATTTTTTAATTTAATTTCTGTAGGTTTGAATATTAGTGGAGTCACATGTGGTTCTATCACACTTACACATGGAGAATTTGATGGGTTTTTATCCTTTTCCTTGTTGTCATTGTATCAACCATCAACTTTTTTTCTAGTCTTTTGTACTTTCATTTTTTCTTTTTTTATTGGATATCTCAATTTATGACTTCTCAAGATTTTATTTTCACTGATATATTTTTATATTTAAATTTTATGGGTAAAATCAACCCCAATTCATCCTTTATGATTTCTAGATAGTTGTTTCTATCTCATGGTGATCATGAACTCCCTTTAAGATAGTGTAATATTTATTTTCATTCTAGTTTAGATGGTATCCTAGGTCAGATCCTCATAAGTTATCTCACATTTATATAAAATAGAGGGTGAAAATATCTAAACATTTTATCATAGTAAAACAATTAAAATAATAAAATTGAACTAAATCAATTTTTTCATTCTTTATTTCCATTTGGTATACCTATATACTTTACATACTCACTAACCCATGCATTCCCAATGACAGTCTTAATACTCATGAGCGGTGACCCATCCCATCACTATGTCATCACCTGATGGAATCTACCATGTTACACTTTGGCACTGGCCCCAAGTATGAACCAAAAAGGAACTAAAATGTAATTTTATGAACTCAAAGCAACCACACATGATAAGTTCTCAACAAAAACCATTTCTTTTGAAATCAATTTTCTTTCAAGAAAATAATCAAACCCTTTGTGTGAATCATTTAAAAACCAAATATTTAGGTACTAAAACCATTTTTTGAAAAATTAATAGAGAGTAATTAAAAAATCAAGCTTTAAAGTTATATAATTATCAGTGTGGGAAAGAATACACCTACCTCACAATAGTAAAAGAAAATATAGAACAACACTATTTATCTTGGAAATTTCCTAGTTCCCCGGGTTTAGGAGACATGGTTTCGAATGCCTATAATTATTTAATTATTCTATTATTAAATTAATTCACACAAGTTTTACTATTTTTATTTCCTTTTTTAGGATTTATTTGTGGGTTCAAGTATGGTTGCGCAAACATCCACTCCTGGTCCCCCATTTTTATCTCCTAAAATTACCAAAGGCTACCACATCCATAATAAGGTACAAGCTTACTTTCCTAAGGTAGATATTCATTTTGGGTTTTAGACCTAATACAACTTTGGAACTCACATTGGTAGAGAGGATGGGGGTGGGGTTCATCACACCCTTTTTTAGGGAATTATTTCCCATTCTTGGGATCTCTTATAGATTAAATATATGTTTGAAAATATCTTCCTAATCCTAATATGAGACTGGTTACCCTAATTAAATGATCAAGTGTCAAATCCTTTTGCACACAATAGGTAATTCCATTAATGTGACCATCTATATGTATCCAAGGTTCTTTATCCATTTCCCATGATTTCATAGAAATGGGTATATTCTTATATTTTTAATCCATATAACCAGGTGCTCTGTATTTTTCTACCATCCAAGGAGTTGATTGATGTTCTGAGGATGGGATTGAACCATTACAAGGCATCCAATACTTCTTATTTATAATAGTAATCAAAACCAATGTAGTTATTTTAAACCTTGTAGTTTAATATCATGTATAAAGGATATATATGATGGAACTTAGGCACTAGGTATTGATCTCAAGACTTAAGAATGTGTCATACTTTTCCTATTTACAATAGAAATCAGAGTCATCATAGTTTTAATTTCCCTCATCCCACTGATGTCTTGTGATATATGATTAATTCCTATGAGGGTTATTTCCTCAAGGTTTACCAATATGGAAATTACTTTAGGACTTACACCCAGGTGATTTCTATTGCATGGGGGAAATCATATCATGTCATGAAATAGGGCTTACACACTGAGGTTTCCCTGGCTGGTGAAGATTCATGATATGAGTTTTATGATCATTGAAAATCCCTAAGCCCATGTGATCCATGATCGGTGTGAGAAACAAGGGATAAAAAGTGACCATAATCACTAAATATAGATGTGGGAATTATGCATTGGGAAAGACCTAATTAGGTGCTTGATATGGAGATCATGCATTATGCAGGTGTCATACATATCCCATCTATAGTATGAATTAGAGTCCTCATAATTCTATTATCCTCTCAATCCACTGATGGATGAGTAAGAATGATGAACCCATAAGAGAGTTTGGGTCCCATGGGTTAGAGTGCCTGAGACATGGAAGGACTTACACCAAAGTTGATCCCATTGGGGATCAGGCCTTAGGAAGGTGTCTTATGTATCCTATTTTAATAGGAATTATATTTCTATTAATTCAGTTTGGGGTATGTACAAATATGTATAATAGAATAAGTTATCACATCTTAGGGTGTCTTCTTGACATGTCCTAAGTACCTGCCTAAAATGACCTGAGTATCAGCCTAAAAAGGTTGAAATGTATCTGGGTGATTTGTATGATTGATGAATATATATCAGAGTTCTACTGCATGATCTGGATGGAATGTCTAAAGGTATATCACATGAATTGGTTGACACATCTAAGGGTCTTTGCATGGTCATCTTAGACATGTCCAAGGGGTGTCATGTGATCAAGGATGGCATGTTGGAAGGGTGTTGTGTGATTTGGATGAAATTTATGGAGGAATTTTCATGACTTGGGTGACATGTATAGAGGAATTCACATGACTAATGTAGAAATGTCCAAATGCATCACATGATCAAGGCTTATGTGTCAAAAGGATGTCACGTGACTTGGATGATATGTTTGGAGGACTTCACAAGATTTGGTTGACATGTCTAGAGGACCTTGTAAGAATTGGGTGATATTTCTTGGAGATGTCGCATAGTCTGATCGGGTCATGAAAATCACATGACACCTTCACATGAAAGTTATCATATTCATCTTTATATAATTCTTCCATCCTTTTGAGTCTTTTATCATATATGTTCCTCATGTTTTGTCAAGAATTGGTTTTTTTAGGTTTCACGTGACCAAATTGAGATGTGTAAATTACTTCACATAACTTACTTGGCCCACTATAAGTCATTCATATGATATTTAGGGTGATAATGAAAATTTCATATTCATGCCTCATGATCCCTTAGGTCATCCCCCATATTTTTACTTGGTAGAAGACCCTTGAGATGGAGAGGCTTTCTAATATAAGAAGTCCACTCTTCTATAATACCATGGGTATGACTTGACTCTCACATGAGTTATCCTTTTTATTTTAGTTTTTTTGATGAGGAATAATTTATAGGCCTTACCACCTTGGTTATACACCTCCTTGAATGACCCGTATATCATAGATATGAGATAGATTTAGTGGAGGCATTTTTCCCTTGATCACTTCACATGATTATGTTGTGGGTCATCTAAGGAATTGTATGATAATCAAAAAACCTGAGAACACTCCATCATATCCATATCTACTGGACCTTAGCTCATCAAAGGGATTTCTCATAATAAAATTGACTTGTAAAATGGATCTTTCAACCTTGATTTGACATGTTTTATAATCTTCGCTAGATCAATTTTCATGAAGAAAAGATTTTGTATGATCAAACAAGACTTTTCTAGGATTAATAAAGCTTGTGGGGGGCCTCTCTTGGGATCAAATCTGCTTATTGAAGTGTATTTGTATGATTATTGGTGTTCTTCTGAGGCACCAAACACCTTCCCCTAAAAATAAACATATATTATTTTTTCATGAAACTTCCACACTTTTCAACTTTTTACACATTATTTTCTAGGACCTATGGGGTTTTCATGTTGTTTTTTAGGGAAACACATGAATAGTAAAGGATTTCACAATGATGTGAGAGCATTGTTATGGACTGTCACTTTTCTTGTCTGCGATGCATAGCATGATCAATTCTCTATCTCATGATGGTGTGAGAGTATTGTCATGGAAAATACCTCCATTTTTTGTTGATCCAAGGGGGGGTCACATGATGGAATAGAGTTGGCTAAGTTCCTTTACACGATGAATGTAACACACCAACACGATCTAACGTGTAAAGGTTGACATGTCACTAGGGGGATTCTTGGGGTCTTGAGAATCACATAAGTATGTCACATGAAAATCAATGTAACTTTCACCACATGAGGTTTTCACCTTTTTCATATTTTACATAATTTATTTTATATGTTTTCAGCCTTTTACCAATGATTTTTTTGGTATCGCATGATCAAATGGTCATGCCAAAGGACCTTTATAAGTCTGGGATGACACACCTAGGAGTCTTCATGAGATCATGAGGGCCCGTCTGGAGGGGATCCACAAGTGTATGATGTCTTTTTTGGAGAGGATTCTTAAGATAAATAGGTATTGTCAATAGGGAATTCACATGACCATAAACAGATCTTTCATAGAAAATGATCCATTTTCATGAACTTCATAGGATCATGTGATCACATGTCCTTCTGGGGGTTATGTGATCTGCATGATTTGACCATCTTGACATCATGCAGTCCTACTACTCCTTCAATTGTTTTTATAAAGATAATAATACAAATTCATTAGGTATTTATTCAATTAAAGGATCTCAAATTCTCATTTGGTTTGAATGAACAAATTGTCCCATCAAGAGTGAGGTTCATAGGGAAAATGAATCAATTATAAGAAGAGTAAATACCCACATAAGCCCTTGGGGCTTCCAATAATAAGTTTTTTAGATTATGTTTTGTATTCCAAGTGACCTTTAGTATTCTGTGAGGAATCATATAAATAAGAGAACAAGGGGGTGGCTCATTTCACTGTTGAATTCGAACTTTAGAGGTCTTTCAATTTCTCCCATCATGTGAATCCTTTTAAATACCTTTTCACAAGATCTGTTTCACAATACCTCACCACAATAATGGACCACAAGACTACTTTTCAGAGCTATTTCATGAAATCCTGACATACGAATTCATTTTCATATCACTTGTTAAAAAAAACCACGAATAAACTCTTAATAATCTACTTGAATCTTGACCCATGTCCTTAGCTTCATGTCTATCTTGTAGGCTTCACATGATCTGTTGGATTGATCTCTTGATAATTAATTGGATTACATGACTATCTCAGGGTCACACAATCACAAATATTAAAAATGATCATGAGATTATGAAATGATACATGGGTTAGGTTATTTTCGAGGTGATATATGGGTATTTTGTTCTGCGAGACCCATATTAGGTCATAAAATCACAAATACCTTCATGGTTCATGTGATTTTCATGATGCTGTTGGAGTCATGAACCTATTCTGATAAGATTTCTCACTCATCTTACATGTGCTCCTTGTTTTCACCCAAATGGATTCCAGTTCTCAAAAATATTCCAACACAGTTGGCCAGAGGGATATGATTTATGTGAATCAAAATGAATACCCTTGGTATCATGTGTTTTCTGACAATGAGGTTTTGAATGGTGTTCTCCCATTTGAACTTTGGATCTATCCCCTATCACACTGACTTCCTTTTTTTAGATTTGGTTGTTTGGATGATGTTTTCATTCCCCCATCTAATTGAAATCTTCTATATTACTATCTATTGTCTTCCCTTGACTATATAAAAATTATAATCTCTAAGGAAGGTCAATTTTTTTGTCTCACCATACTAGGTATTACCATATATATTTGCTAACTCTCCTCAAGGCCTGTACGATTGCAATATTACCCATCAGCCAATTTCACAGAGCTATATGAGAATATTTGTCTCATATTTAAATAATATGAGAAGTGGTTGGAGATTAAAATATTAATTGTGACTTGGAGGTATTTTTTCTGATGAATGGGCATGACCATTTTTGGTTAGGCAGAGGTGATCAAAATTCTCCGACAAGCTACACGCTATTCATCTTTACAAAGAAACATGGATTTCTTACTTCATCATGTATCTTCAGTTAAAACTTCTTAAAGAGATGATTATCCATTTGTGTTATATCACTAATTATTTCCATATGTCTCATGGAGAAGTAGGGATAATTCTTTTGGACATTTAAAGATTTGGAGGGATATCTACTCTTGGGGAGATGTATGTATTATTTCTTCCCACCATGGATGTATGGGATGACCCCACACAAACTCCAATCATGAAAAGGGAAATTATTACCATAGTGAAGTAGAAGATAAGTAAGGATATGATCCTACACTCACTCGCTTTCTTTAAAGTATGGATCAATATATTCCTCTTCTATAGTGATAAATGGACAACCGATAGACATCCTTATTGGTGCCCTTCCCTACATGTTCGTGATATCACATAATTTTATTAGGAAATCCTTGAGGCTAGGGATTATTCCACATGAGAATATTGGGTGAGACCAGAGGTATCCCAAATACTTCATCCAGTGGTGTTTTTATCCATGTTCCTAAATGGGTGGTTTTCCCAACCGAGGATTCATTCTTGGGAATTCGAGAAGGCGTGTTCGTGATAGTAGCCTGATTGTTAAAGGGGTACTTTATTAACATAGATGTATCAACTATCACTCACTTCTATCAAATCCTTGGACATATTCAGTAAAGAACCATCCCCTAAAATATTGGCGGACCCTTAAAGTTCTTATTTGGATAAATAAGAGATCATTTTCGATATTACAAATACCAGAAAACTACTAGGATACTTGATACTTTATTCTATCCTAGGATATTGAATATCTTCAAGGTTGAGGTGATGCTTCTAGGATATGATATGTTTATTTACTTTTTGAGTTGGACTAATCATTTTAACTTCATTCTCTATCCCACACCAACCGGGATAATTTTTGATGACCAAAATGGATCTCTTGATGAGCATTCATAAAAAATATATCTTCAATAATGGGTTCTTGGACCCTATATAGACAAGATGAAAATTTTATCCATATACACCATATAGGTTCACCTGTTAATTCGACTGTATTCAATTGGTTTATCCTCTCCCTTCAACTGATGAGTGGGGAGAGTGACATATTGGACTTATTCTCTAATATTGTCTTATGTTGGAATGTGAAGACAAAAATGATGATATTTTCTTCCATCTGTTGATTTCAGTGTCTTTATATCTCATGAATATTAATAGGCTTGGGTGGAATCCTATTTGGGTGGCGTGCTGAATATATTTTTTCATCAGGTGGACAAACCCTATACTTCATTGACCCGCTTATTTATAAAAAAAATAGAGTGGGTTCAGAACTTGGGAGAGCCTCCAAGGTAGCATTATAGTCATAGTGATGAACATCACATTAGCAGGACAATTTTTTTGGGGAGGCTGGTCCATCAATATTAGTGATAGGTGAGGCATCAATTGAGAGGAGTGAACATAAAACTTCTTTTCTTTCTTCTTTATCAGCTCAACCAATCCATATTTCAATATATTTAGGGTTTGACCATGCTCAATCAATCATTCTTCTTTCTAAAATAACTACTCCAATAGTTAAAATATACTAAGAATGATGCTATATAATCTAGAAGAATATTTATATCATGATCATTAAGACACACTTAGATACGTTTAATGACCAAGAGGAACACCTTCACCAGCTATTTCATGATTTTTGGGGCATAAAGCTTTGACTGCCAACTGTTATATGATATCAAGATAAAAATAATCATAGCCCAAAAAAAAACTAATTTAATAGTGAGAAGGACCTGCATAGTTTTTATGATGAAGTTTCTTTAGACCAGTCAATAAGGGAAGAATCAGAGGATCTTGAGGAGAGACGTCACATAGTCTCTTATCTATAAACATCGATGGATATCTTAATTTAAAAAATAATAGAATACGAAGTGAATATAGATAATGAAAAACCACATATTTTAATATCATCATATTTATGGGTAACCAGTCAGAAAGGAGCTGAAGAATCATATTCTTTTATTGACACTATTTTTCCTAAGGCGGTAGAAAAGGAGGCAGACCAAATGACACTTCAACATTCCATTGATACCACCTACCAAACTTTGGATGATTTGGAAAACACAGCTAAATAGATCTTATTATGATCCATAAATGGGTATATATGTTATCTTTTTTTGAAACTTTTAGTAGAGACTCTAGAATGTGGAGATCCCCCTTTTTGTGCACTTTATTGATAATATTTCTGAACATTACATGTCATTTTATAGCTTTCCTTTAATCATTATGTGTATGAAATTTCATTTATTCAATATTGGATGGATCATCGATGATACCCATACTTTTTATAATACCAAGTAAAACCAAACACTAGGATTTAGATTCTTAACTCACAATATATTTCTATTGATAATTGCTAATGAATTCCCATCGACATGAGATTACTCATTGATATACATGATCCAATTTTTATGAGACCACCTAGTTTAAAAAGATTAATTGGGTAGTATATATGTTATAGAGGGATAATTATCTTATTTTTTCTAAAGTAAATGGACTTAGTGAGCATAGCGTGATTTCTTATAGGAAACAATAATGATCCCTACAAGATTTTCATCTATTTTTTTTATATTTCTCTATTTTTTCCTAAGTTTCATATGGGGAAAGATTAGCAGGCGTACAATAATATTTTTCTCAGGATTCCCTCTTCTAGGTTTTTGACCTAACAATATTTTATCCCTTTTACATTTTACAAATTCTCAATATTTCCTAGATCAGACAAAGTTATTGTCCAGTGATAAGGGACTCGAATTTTTCCCAAGGTTCCTTTTTTGGGTTTTTATTCTGGAAATAATTTTGTCTCTTTTAATTGGCTACTTTAAGGTCTTGAAAACTAGACCATTATTGTGCTGTAGTTAGAGGTATTCTAGCTTAGACCTTATTTTTCTATGGTTGTATGGTCTTCTAGCATAGACCTTATGTTACTATAGTTTTAGGGTCTTCTAGATCAGACATTGTATTTTTATAGTTTTAAGATCTTCTAGATCATAAAGGGGTGGATATCGATTCATCATGATCTAGTGCAATGTTGATCTGATTAATTTCCTCCATGTCACAAATAATGATTGATGAGACCATCCTTTGGTGCATGATATGGAAAATAAAACTATCCTAATCGGGGTCAACTAGGACTATGGATACATTAGACAGTTCATCGACACATGTATTTTTTTGATTGAGATATATGATGCAATGTTGGTTCAAAAGGGATCTCTTCCATTAGTCCTATGACATAACCAATGAGAAGGGATAATTATTATTTTTTGATGGCATACTCACCATTGATCTATTTTACCACTATATCTGAATCAACTTTGATGCTTAGGTAAGTTATTTGCAGCTATAGGTCTATTTCCAAGCCAGTATTGAGGGCTTAATATTCTACCTCATTAATAGTGCATTCTCTAGATAGTGAGAAAGAGTAGGGAAAATTTCTTTGTCTATAGAAACAAATAAAACCCCTAAATTAACCCAATTAAGATTTAAGTTTTCCAATATCTTGCCTATATTACATCATGAGTAACCATTAAAATACATCTTCTGTGTTTGAGGAGTTTCATGGTAGTAGACAACCTCTTCACCTGGAAGTTCAGTATCCACTGTTATACTTTTTGGGGTGGGATGCTTCACAAGGAAATCATCCATGGAATTACCTTTCACTTCCTTATATGGCATGAAATAGATATCATATTGTTTTAGGATAATCACTCATTGAGAGAAACACCTAGTTAGTATAAGGTGCATAAGGATTTACTTGAGTTGGTCTCATTTCCCATATCATTTTTACGTGTGAGGAGAGCACCCATGGATCTTTCCGCAATGGACACATATTTTATGAGAGTCTTTCCTTCCACTAGTGAAATCACAACCGATGGGTGAAATAAGTATTTTCTAGTACACTCAAAGGATTATTAAAAGTTCTTATCCCATTGGTAGGAAACACCCTTCTTCATTATCTTGGTTAAGGGTAGAGAATTTCCAACCAGATTAGCTATTAAAATACAAAATTAAGCAAGGTTACCTTGGAACCACCTCATTTTTTTTGATATTATAAGTGGGATAAATTTCTATAATTTCACTATTATTTTCTAGGTCAACCTCTATTCCATGATGGAATACCAAAAAACTAATGAAGTTCCCTGATGTTACCTTGAAAGTGAATTTCAGTGGATTCATCTTCAAAATATGTGGCCACAACTTACTGAATTTTGTTTGAAGTCCCATGAGGTGATCACATCATTGTCAAGATTTGATTACTAGGTCTTTGATATACCATCCAACTATTTTTCCCAAGAATGTATTAAAGATATTATACTTGGCACATAGATAAGTATCACCAACATTCTTTAATATTAAGGGCATGTCCTAATATCAAAATATCTCATGAGATGTTCTGAAGGTAGAGACTTCCTCCTCTTCAGGGGCATATTATTTACTTATACCCTAAATACCCATCTAAAAAGGAAAGGTCTTGTAATCTAGTAGTTTCATTAATTAATATCACTATGATTAGAAATGAGAAATCATCCTTCAGGAAGTGTTGATTAAGGTCATTGAAATTGATGTAAACCCTAATTTTCCCATTATTTTTCTTTATAGGGATGATGTTGGTGATCCACTTTGGGTATTTCACTTCCCAAAAAAATGGATTTGATCACTTTTTCAACATATGATTCTAAATTAGTAGTATAGAAGGGATGTATCCTCTTGAATACCTGCTTGAATCCTTGATGGTCATAGGGTTAGCCTAGATGGAGTATAGACACATCAAGATTTAACCTAGGAATTTCTGTATAATTCTAAGAGAATACATATTGAAGTTTCTTTAGAAATTCAATATTCATCTCCTTCTCCTTGAGAGTCATGGTGGCACTAATCAGTATAGGCCATGATTCTCTTCTGATACCATATTCACTTGCCTTATCTCATCAATGGTGATATAGATTCCTTCCTCAAATGTAAGAGAGTTGTTCCTGAGGTTATCCTATTATTCTTCTTCCATATTTGAGTCTGTGGAGGTATTTTTAGTAATGATGGGTAATCCCAGGGTATCTCTATAACTATAAAGTCAAGAGAGGCCCTTGTAAGAGATTTTTCCTCCCAAACTATTAGAGGTATCATAGAGAGGTTCTAGAGTTGATTATTTTATTTCATTCTATCACTAGTGATAAGAGAATATTAGACATTTGAGATTAAGTATACTACCATGATCAGTTTTACGCATAACACATAATCTCTATCAATCATACTTCAGGGAATTTTAGGGGTAGTCCCCAAGCCATTGGGGTCTAAAACCTGTATATTTTCATCCACCATTTGTTTTTTTTCCTCTCTTTTAAAGAAACCCACCTTAGCATATACAGATTTTCAAGACTCAAAGGGGGTATTATCACAATGTAGTATGTTAACCTTCCCATCGATGGGATATTTCAAGAATTGATGAAATGTTTAAGGCACCACCACATGGATATAAAACCAAGGTCTTAAAAGAAGGAAATTATATGTGGTGTCTTTATAGAGATCCAGGAACTCAACATTAGATTTGAGATCCCTAAACCAATCCTTAAGTTTGATCTTCCTAAGAGGCCTTTGCTCGCTCTTATCATACCCTTAAAGTGTTATCTCTACCGGACATAAATCTGATTCTTTATATCCCAATGGTCAAAGGGTTATAATGGGGATGAATTTTATCCTAGAACCATTTTCAACTATATCCCTTCAGATGTCTACATTGCCAAGTTTTCCAGAAATATATAGGGGTATGGTATGTCCTTATATGACTTCTTCTTGATCATGTTTTGGGAATGAGATGGTAGAATGAAATTCTAATATCCCAGTATCCACTTGATAAACATAAGATTCATTTACTTCTATATCAATATCATGTGGGATTTGGAGGGATTCTATGATCACCTATTTTAATTATTTTGAAATATAGAGTGAATCCAGGATTGAGAGTTTGTCTAGGAAAACCACTAATTGTTTCATAATATCATAATCTTATTCCAGTGGTCTATTCTTCCCATGGTGGGGCTGCTATCTATTATATATAAGGAGTTCATGAGTTCATGGTGGATGATATGGGTTATTGATTAGAGGTCTAAGTAACATCTATTTCAAGTGGCGTACGTCATGCTGACCTTCCCCTTTGTTTGGGATGATTAGACAATCTCACCCCTGCTAGACGAGCATGTAAGATGACTAGACTTGGATGAACACTTGAGAGATTTGGGACACCTATGTGTTTCTTTTGGGATTTATAGAGTTCTATCCCATGGTTCTCAACTATATATATGTCCTCTAAGGGGATTTGACTAAAATATTGGGTCTAACTAAGCTCGCAATATCCCCTGTATCCTCAGCTCTTGCACCTTCAACCTCCATCTCCCTAATCTAGTATGGGGAACTAATATTAAAAGGTGTATTCATCATCAAAGAAGGGTTATATAATTTTTTCTATTTTAACATAACAAAAAATGAACTCTTAATCAAATTAGGATTCCATTTGGTGGGGTAGTGTCCATTATCTAGATGTTAAAGGAAATAAGTATGAAAGAGTTAGAGTTTGCATAGGAGATGAATATAAATCTTCCTCTTTTATCTCTTATTGTATCAGATTATTATATAAACATCTGGGAGGTGTTTTTGATGTCATCTACCTAGGTGACAGGATTGTTATGGGTTTTTGAAGTTATTCTCTTAGGGTGGCATGAGCTTGGTCAATTGTCTTTCAAGTCATCCTATTATCAACCTTCTTTCCACACCCGGCCTGAACTTCTTTCTAGTCACCCTCTTATTCTAGTTAGAGAATGTCTACATAAGTTACCTATGATAGATAATTCTCAAGTATCACCTATCTAGAATCAAACATTCTTTATAGTATGTCTTTGAAGACAAAGAAATCCTAGACGGTGTGACCCAGACTCATATGGAATGGTCATTAGTTAGAACAATCAATGAGGTTGACTTCATTTAATTTCCTAGGATGTGGTATATTGAGTAGGTTATTTTCCAGGGTTTCAAGGAAATAACTGGGGACCTGCTCATTTTAGAAGGAGTATGATTTATTCATCCATTCCTCAAATTATGGGTGACCCTATTACCCTTTTTCTTCTGGTTGAGGTTTATTTTGTTATTTTTTCGGCTCGACATGAGTTGTTGGATTTTTTGGGGCCTTCCTGGGTGCTTGTATGGGAACTGATACTGGTTTGAGGGTAACAGTGGTAGTCTATACCTTACCAAGACTTTTTCCCTGTGTCAAGGGCATGAGTCAAGAATTATCTTGAGTCAAATGAATGAAATATTTTATGAATTGTTCCATTTATAAAAACATTTGGAAGCTGCTTGGATACTTCATTGAGATTAGTAGAGTCTATAGCTCATACCTAAAATTTTCAGCACAGAGTTCCAACAATTTTTATTTAGAGAGAGTGATGCCGAGTGAATAGGATAAACCATTCCATCTGGTGATGAAGTCAAAAAACCTCTCATTTTTTGTGTTTCTTGTAGTTCATGAGGTTGAAAATTATCATTTTCCTTAGTGTATAGAAGAAATGATAAAGGAATTAACAAATAAGGTCTTCCCATCCTATAATGGATCCTACTATAAGGATACTATACCAAAAAAGCCTATCCTTACCAGAGTATGAATAAAAAATCTCAACTTGGTCTCATCCTACTAGCCTCGAGGGCCCATCATCGGGCCACATTGGGACACGGAGTGAATGAGACACTATTATAGATCTCCCACATCATCAAAGGTTGAGAAGGTAGGATTGCTAAAATTTTGTGGGGGAAAAGTTTCATTCACCCATTAGGGATATATATTATTCTTGGGATTTATGGGTTCATGCTTCCCGTACATGGATTCCATTCATGTATTTAGGGATTCAATGGCATTGACCTGTTTCACCGGTACCACTGTCAGGGCCACCTCCCATCTACAGGGAGTAGGCGGGGCTTGATGAAGTTACCCCATTTTAAAATCCCACTAATTTTTTATCTATGATAAGACTGAATGATCACCTTGTATGGGGAGATTTTGTCACCATAATAGAGGGAAGTCACAGTCATTTTTGAATTCCTCATTTACATAGACCGATTTCCTAGATCGAGAGTCAGTCTGACACTCAAATACCGCTCTTGAAGGTGAATTATCTATTTCCTAATGTGTGGGAGGAGGGATACTCATCTATCTCTAAATAAAATAATCTATGGGGATATTTTCCCTAAGTAGGATCTCATTGATTTGTTTGATATTTTGTATCTAATTGTCATATTATTCTAGTCGTTCCTCAATAGAGTGAATTTCATCTCTTCTGGGGGTGAGTGGGATTTTGTTACACCTTCCCCTTTATCATTGGAAGTGTTACAAAATAGAGGTGGAAATTAATTGTTTAGGGGTTCCAAATTTTGGATCCTCCTATGAGTCTACATATGTGAATCCTTAGTTAGTGCATCCAGGTCACCCTCCTCTTAGGGTATGGTTTATGCACTGAATTCCTATGAATTTTCACCTTCTTCCACAATACCTATTATGTTGATGGTGAATAAATTCACTAAGGTGTATCAAGACATGTTAATTTTCCAATTTCTCTCAACACAATGGTGTGATTCAACACTAGTTGCATCATGGTAATTTCTTTTACCCTTGGCCATATTGGGCCATTTTGGCTTATGTACCTTATGTGGTTTTATTTCCTTTTCTATATGTTACTCCTATATCATTATAAGGACCAACCTTAAAATATTACATAATCTTGAATTAAATGAATAATTCAAATTGAGGATATTTATAGGTTTAGAGTTTTATAGAATTAGATCAAAACATTTACATAACAACATGAATATTATATGTAGACAATTCTACTCAGTTTATATTTTTTTTCATAAAATAAAAACTCTTGAAAAAAAGAGTCATGTCTTTTCCCATGTTTTAGATAACATGACTTTTCCTTGATCCCATCCTTGACCATATTCATCTTTAGGTCCCGTGAAAAACATTTCAAAACTTGGGATGAGCATAAAAAGTTCTGCAAGGGAAATAAAACAAAGAAAGAAAACATTAGTTCATCATTTCATACATAAAATAAGATCTTTAACATACCTCATGAAATCATAAGATTTATGAATAACACATTGAAAACATAAATCATAAAGGTAACTTATGGCATCTATATCATACTTACATTGTAGCTATCATAGCTACATAGGGAGTGACATTTGGAATACCCATCACAGTATATTCCCTAAATCTCTTAGGAGAAACATCACGTTTACCTTTTTTATGTTACCCAATGCATTGGAGAGCTATCTCAGGCTCACCCGCCCTAGGTTTATCATGGAACCACTTGTATACGTAAAAAATTCCCAATAACCATAATGTAATCATAACACATAACACAAGTATAAAGGGAAGATAACATTTCCACATTCCAATCACAATATATCATTTAAATATATTGACATAAAAAAATACATTATCAAATCCATTTTAAATACCAAAATACATAAATGAGTATATGGTATTTATTTTCCTTTTAAAAACATTACGACTTGTTAAGGAAGCCAAATATCAAATAATACTCATTGTGGCGGAAAGGTCGTTGTGACCACTTATATTAAAAGAAACATTCTTTTTTTGTCATTTAGTAAAAAAATTAATAGAGAAAAGATTCCTTTTTAATAAAAGTAAAAGTCAAAGGTATTTATACAGCGTATAAAAGAAATTCATGTATTAAAACAAAATATGCCTCAATGAAAGGATATTGAGACGAAGTCCCTTACCTCGTGTCTGAATTGACTCGTTCGTTCTTTAATCTCAGGAATAATAAACTAAAGTTAATTTCTACTTGCTTAATAACCTTTTTCAAGTTTATTATTCATTTTATATCACTTATTACCATGTTATGAACATTTTTCAACCGTTTAAGTTAATAATGGTCATTTTTTCGATATTTGGTACTTGAGTTAAAAATGAACACCTTATATTTACAAGTTGTCCATATAGTCAATAGTCCATTATCTCTAGAATGATATTCATTATTTAGATATAATATATATAATATATATTTAGTATATATATATATATTTATAATAGTACATATCATTTGGATATAAGAAATGAAATGCACCGTTCATGGAGACGGTAAGCCGTACGTACGCATGAACGCTACATTCATTTCTATTTCATAATTTAATGGAATGAAAACATAATGATACATAGGTATATTATAATTACAGTATAATATCATATATAATATAATTAACTCTATCCTTTATACGTCACACATATGGAATTAACTAGTCATATAACTTTGAGGGGGCGGTATTCCGCACTTCCTCAAATGAAATTATCGCATTTACCCATTATGGAAACCATAAAAATAGGATATAAATGTAAAATAAATAAGCATAAAGAAAACATAAACATAATATATATAATATATAAATACAATTTCATATTAATGGCCACTATGAGAGGTAGTAGGAGATAATCGAACAATCATCGTTTCATGAGGCGTTAGTTTTCCATTCACATAACCAGTATGTTCTTCACCCATTAGATGGAGGTGTGTGTAAGTGTAAATCAAATAATTCTCAAAAAAACATCATAGTATGTTTAGTATACTAGTTTTGTTATAAAATAAATTAATAAAAATATTTTAGGGGTTGGAGAAGTAAAATTAAATAAAATAAGTTAAGAGAAACCTTTACCTTTAATTTGGGTAATTTCCTTTGGTTTGAACCAAAATGACTTCTTGAAGTGCCTTCTGCCTAAGGTAAGGATTCTAAGAGGAGTAGAGAAATCTTGAGAGATTATTTGGGTATGGTTTGTATGATCCAAGGGGATTTAGAGGTGTGAGGAATGAGTTATAAGTGAGGTCTTTTTATAAGGGGGGCTCTTTAGGAAAGTGTGAAAATATTATTTTATTATATAATGATATTCAGTTTCTAAACGTCCAAAACTAATTAAAGTCAAAGATAAGATGAATAATGGTCGAAATAAAATCATTAAATAAGAATTGGATAGGTTTTGGATATTTTTTTAATATTTATAATCTTATTTATTTAAATCATTTATTAATGGGGGTAAATACTGCATCATTATTTTGTCATAAATAATTTAATTTATTTGATGTCTAAAAATTATAAAAAAATACCATGATGTTGGAAATATTTTTATATTTTCTATGAATATTTATAGTTGAAAAGATAATTTATATAACCCCATGTAAAAATTAATTTACTAAAAGATATTTGTTTATGTCAGTTTTGTCATTACTTTAAATTAATTAAAATAAAGTGTCATTATCACTTTTAAGTGGCTCCATGGGGTCCCAAAATCGACCCAAGAATGACCGTGGTTGGCCATTACTCATAAAATAAGGTTAGGACAAGTGTTAAGGTAATTTTTTATTATTATAATATTCTTTTTACCTTAAATTACCCTATTTACCTTTAACTGCGGTAAATGAAAGTCAAAAGTTACTATTCACCAAAAATTATTTTCATTTTATTGAACCAAATTTTACTTAATAATAAAAACAATGTATATCAAATTTTTGAAATTCAATTCACAGAATTGGTAAAATTTCATTTAAATGAAAAGTCAGTTTTTTAACTACTACTAAGTGGTTTCACTATTCATCAAAAATTGCAGTTTCTCAAAAAAATACCAAAAAATATGCCTAAGATATATTTGATATTCGGAATTAAAAAATGATTTCTATTTTACCAAATTCAAAACATATAATTTTTATTAATTAATTTAAAATTAATTCCTGTTATCAAAACAAATAGCGTGTTTTTAAGAAACAATAACTGTCAAAAGATCGACACTTGTTTATGTCCAATTTCATAGTGAAATTAATTCCCATGACCAAAATTTAATTAATTGGTAAAAATATTATATAATTACACTTTAAAAACAATTAAAAATATAATATAACCATATAAATAAATTAGATTTAAAGGCACTTTTGAATAAAAATACAGTATTTTTCACTATTCATTAAAAAATGAACTTTATCAGAAAAATACCAAAAATTTACCTAAAGTAAATTTTGATGTCATGAATCTAAATATGAATTTTATTTTGTCAAATAGAACATATAAAAATGACCAAAACTAGATTTAAAGAGGGTTCACCATCAAAAGGCAGTAAATTAGCCTTTTAGTGAATATTAGAGTATTTATGCTTAAAATTAGATTAATTCACATTTTAAACCTCTAAATTTTATTGGATAAATGTAAAAACATTTAACAAACATGTATAATAATATTTTAGTTATTTTTATTCATTCCTCTAATAAAATGTCTAGGTGTTAACTACAATTTAAAATAATATTATTATATAATTAGTGTGCAACGTAAGATTTCAAAGAAACCAGTTGTTGCATATTGGGTATGCCATCGAACATAGAAACCCATTTAATGTAAAATTAATATTTAATTTACAAAATATTAATTAAAAATAAAATTTATTATTTCTTTATTTACCTGGGATGTTACATCCTTCCCCCCTTTTGGAAATTGTATCCTCACAATTTTATTCACTTATCAAATATATGAGGGTATTTATCCCTCATAGCACTTTTAGATTCCCACATTTCCTCTTCAACCATATGGTTTTTCCACAAAACCTTTACCTGGTGAATTATCTTATTCCACAATACTTTCTCTCTACGGTCAAGAATCTGGACTGGTTGTTCCTCATAAGAGAGATTCTCTTCCAAATGAACTACCTCTGGGCTCAAAACATGAGATGGATCTAACATATACTTTCTCAACATTTAAACATGAAAAACATTATGTACCTGGGATAAACATGGAGGTAAATCCACTCCGTATGCAACTGATCCAACTTTCTACAAGATTTCATAGGGTCTAATGAACCTCGGACTCATCTTTCCTTTCTTACCGAAATGCATCACAATTTTCCATGGAGAAACTTTGAGAAAGACATGATCACCTACCTCAAAAGATAGATCCTTCCTCCAGTTATCTGCATAACTTTTCTGCCTGCTCTGAGCTGTTCTCATGTGCTTCTGAATCAACTGATCTTTCTTTGCCATCTCTTCTACCAATTCTGGTCCCATGAGCTTCCTTTCACCTAATTTATCCCAAAATACTGGAGTTTGAAAACACTTTCCATACAATGACTCAAATGGATCCATCTGTATACTGGAATGAAAAATGTTATTATAGGAAAATTCAACCCAAGAAAGATGTTGGTCCCAACTTCCCTAATAATGCAGTGAACAAGCACATAGCCTATCCTCCAAGGTCTGAATTGTTCGTTCTGACTGCCCATCTGATTGCAGATGAAAAGCTGTACTAAAATTTAATTCAGTACCCAATGACTTTTGAAGGTATTTCTAAAAGTTATAAGTAAGTTTGGGATCACGATCAGATACAATGGAGAGGGTAACTCCATTTAACCTGACTATCTCTTTAACATACAACTGAGAAAGTTGATCTAGAGACAAAGTATCTCGAATAGGAAGGAAATGAGAAGATTTATTCAACCGATCAACAATAACCTAGATTGCATTATTACCTCAGGATGTCTTTGGTAAACCCAAAAATAAGTCCATGGATATATTTTCCCATTTCCACTCTGGCACCGGTAAAGACGGAAGCATCCCTTTCAGTAACTGCCGCTCTTCTTTAACCTTCTAACAAGTCTAACACTTCACAGTAAAATCAGAAATATCTCTTTTCATTCCATCCCACTAGTAATAATCCCGAAGTTCTCTGTACATATTAGTATTTCTAGGATGAACTGAAAATGGGGAACTATGAGATTCACATAACAACTCATTCTTCAATTGTGAATCATAAGGCACACATAATCTTTTCCTAAACTAGAAAACACAATCATTATCAACATTAAAATCAGGCAACTTACCCTTCTGAACCAACTCTACCTTTTTCTGCAACTCACTATCTTCTTTCTGTTCTTGCTTTATTTTGTCTGATAGAGATGATTTCACTGACACCTGAAACAAAACAGAAGAATTTTCTAAACTAACAACTTCTATGCCAAAATTCATCAAATCAAAAACCAAAGGATCCTGTTCCAAATGTATCATGGTTAATGAAGTATTAATTTTTCAAATCAAAGCATCAACCACTTTATTTTCCTTTGCTGGATGGTAATAAATCATGCAATCATAATACTTGATTAATTCTAGCCATATCCTCTATCTCATGTTCAATTATTTCTGGGTGAATATATACTTTAAACTTTTTTGGTTAGTATATATTTTACATTTTACTCCATAAAAATGATGCCTCCAAATTTTTAAAGCAAAAACAACAACAACTAATTCCAAATCATGTATAGGGTAATTTAACTCATGAGGTTTCAACTGACGTGAAGCATAAGCAATTAACTGATCATTATTCATAAGGACACAACCAACTCCTTTCAACGAATTATCACTATAGATAACAAACTCACCATTTCTGGAAGGTAGTGAAAAATCTGGAGCATTCACCAATCTTCTTTTAAATTCTTAAAAAAACCATCACATTCTTTTGTCCAAATGAACTTAACACCTTTTCAAGTTAACTTAGTCATTGGACTAGATAAACATGAAACATTCTCAACAAACCTCCAGTAATAACCTGCTAAACCAAGAAAACTATGAATCTCAGTTATATTTTTGGGTCTTGTACATTATTTAACAAATTTTGTTTTAGCATGATCTACCGTTATGCCATTTTTTGAAAAAATGTGACCAAGGAAAGAAATTTGCTGTAACCAAAACTCACACTTGCTTAATTTACCAAATAGTTTCTTTTCTTTTATGGTTTTCAAGAAAACCCTTAAATGAATTTCATGTTCCTCTTTAATTTTAGAATAAACCAAAATATCATTAATGAACACAACCACAAACTTATCCAAGAACTCACAAAAAATTATATTCATAATATCCATGAATACAACATGTGCTTTGGTTAAACCAAAAGGTGTAACTAAAAATTCAAAATGGCTATATCTAGTACGAAATGCGGTCTTCAGAATGTATGCTTCCTTTAATTTCAACTAATGGTACCTCAACCTCAAATCAATCTTCGAAAAATACTGATCTCCCTAGAGATGATAAAACAAATCATCGATATGAGGAAAAAGATACTTGTTCTTAATAGTGATGTTATTCAATGCTCTATAATAAATGAAAAGTCTCATTGAAAAATATTTCTTTTTAACAAATAAGATAGGTTCACCCCATAGTGATGTGCTAGGTCAAATGAAACCTTTATCTAATAACTCCTGCAATTGCTTCTTTAACTATAAAAGTTCAATTTGAGACATTTGATAAGGGGGTTTTGAAATTGGCTTAGCATCAGGAACTAAGTCAAAAGTAAATTCAACTTCCCGGTCAGGTATAATACCAGAAAACTCATTAGGAGAAACATCAAGATAATCATTTACTATTGGCACATAATTAATCTCAACACTTCCTTTATTTTAAACAATATGTGAAAGGTAACATTCATTTCCATATTTTATAAGTTTCTCAGCTTCCTGATATGTTATCAAAATCAAGGGTTCATTCTTGTAAACAAACTGAAAATATTTCTAAAAAGAAACCTCTTTATCACTGCAGTTAATCTTATCATAATAAACAGAAATCCAATCCATACTCAAAATAACATCAAACTCTACTAGAGGAAAAACAATAAGGTTTGCAGGTAGATTCTTTCCATACACAAGGATATGAAGGTTCTTATAATTTCTTTTTGTCTCAACATTTCCCCCTAGTGTTTTTACCATAAGTTCAGGATTCATATCTTGAGATGGAATTCCCAATTTACTTGAAAAATTCTCAGAAATGAACGAATGTGTAGACCCTGAATCAAAAAACACATTGGCATAATCTAAACAAACAAATAGTGTACCTGATACTACTTCATTTGATGGACCAACATCTACTAAAGTAGTTGCAAAGGATTTCACCATCCTTTTCTGCTTGCAGTCTGGATGCTTTCCCTCAGTTGAGTTCTTTGTTGGACACTCATTTGCATAATGACCCATTTCATTTCACTTAAATTTTTTTACTAACTATAATTTAGATTTCATATTACTACTAAAAGATCTTTTTCAGTGAAATTTTGAGCCTTATGTCCCATTTTACCACATAGGTAGCACTTACTAGAATTCAAAAGACATTCCCCAGCATTCTTTTTAGCACAATTTTCACAAACTGTAAACTTAAGTTTCTTACCATCAGACTTTTTTGAAGAGTTCTTCCATTTCACCTGCCACCTTGACCTCTTATTCTATTGTTTTTCAAAGAACACCTGATCATTGGAAAAATAAATTTCCACCTTCTCCCCACAACGAACACGTTTTTCATAAATTTTGAACTCACGAGAAGCTAAATCCCTTCGATACTTCGTCTTTAATCCTAAGTAAAAACGATTGATTTTACTATCAAGATCTCGTATGAAATTTGGAGCACACCTTGCGAGTTGAGTGAATTTTTCTTCATAAGAAGCCACTGAGTCACCCTCCTACCTCAATTCCAGGAATTGTTTTTACATTCTAAGATGAACCACCTTAGGAAAATATTTCTCTAGAAACATACCTTTGAATTAATCCCAATCAAGAGCATCAATCTCCTCACTATCCCTAATATTTTTCACCATCAACCACCACTGATCAACTTCACATTTAAAACGGTAAATAGTGAGACTAACCTTTTGATGTCATGAACAGACCATGACATCGACAATCATTTCCAGTGCTTTAATCCACCCTTCTGCTAGCACTGGGTCAGATGATCCTCTAAATGATGGGGGATGTTGCCTTATGAAATGCTCCACTACTGACATGTTCCTCTGTGGTTGATCTAACTGATCTTGTACATGGATACCACAACCATTTATAGCCTGATTCAACAATTCCATCACTACAACAAACTGTTCAGTTCTGATTCTGACTATCTCAGGTTGCTGATTTAGAAGGTTGTCTTCCTCCTGATGTCGTCCCAACATAGCTGCCCTATTTCCTCTACGGAAAACTATTCTAAACACAGAAATATATTAGGCTAAGCAACATGGTAATCTGTAAATGATATATCATTTCAATCACAACTTAAGCTAAAAATAATTTATGGATATTAATTTAACTATATTCTAACTCCTAAATCTATCTAAACCGATATGTGATACCAACTATAAGGACTCGACCTTAAAACATTACATAATCTTGAATTAAATGAATAATTCACATTGAAGATATTTTCAGGTTTAGAGTTTTAGAGAATTAGGTCATAAAATTTATATAACAACATGAATATTACATGTAGACAATTCTACTCTATTTCCATTTTTTTATAAAATAAAAACTCTTTAAAAAAAGAGTCATGTCTACTCCCATGTTTTAGACACATGACTTTTCCTTGATCCCATCCTTGACCCTATTCATCTTTAGGACATGTGAAAAACATTTCAAAACTTGGGATGTTCATAAAAATCTCAGTAAGGGTTATAAAACAAAGAAAGAAAACATTAGTTCATCATTACATACATAACATAAGCTCTTTAACATACCTCATGAAATCATAAGATTTATGAATAACACCTAGAAAACATAAATCATAAAGGTAACTTGTGGAATTCATATCATACTTACATTGTAGCTATCATAGCTACATAGTTAGTTACATTTAGAATACCCATCATAGTATATTACCTAAATCTCTTAGGAGAAACATTCACGTTTACCTCCATCATGTTTCCCAATGCATTGGAGAGCTATCTCGAGCTCACCCGCCCTATATTTATCATGGAACCACCCATATATGTAATAATTCCCAATACCCATAACATATTCGTAACACATAAAACAAACATAAAGGGAAGATAATATTTCCAAATTTAAATCACAATATATCATTTAAATATATTGACATAAAAAAATCTATTATCAAAACCATTTTCAATACCAAAATACATAAAAGAGTATATGGTATTTATTTTTCTTTTAAAAACATTACGTCTTGTTAAGGAATCCAAAGATCAAATAATACTCGCGGCGGTGGAAAGGTCGTTGTCACCACTTACGTTAAAAGAAACATTATTTTTTTTTTCGTTTAGTAAAATGATTCGTAGAGAAAAGATTCCTTTTGAATAAAAGTAAAAGTCAAAGGTGTTTATATAGAGTATAAAATGAAGTCATGTATTAAAACAAAATATGCCTCAATGAAAGGATATTGAGATGAAGTCCCTTACCTCATGCCCGAATTGACCCATTCGGTCTTTAATCTCATGAATAATAAATTAAAGTTAATTTCTACTTTCTTTGTCACGACCCGTCCTTGGGGCCCGTGCCGTGACTACCCCAAGCCTGCCTTCCATAGGCCAGGGGCTGGTGACTAGCACCAAGGTGTAAATCCCAACAAAAGGGAAGGCATTGCCTTTGAAAAGTAAACAAGCACCACAGAGTAAGCAAGCGGAAAAGTAAACACTAAGTAAAAACTGTAACAAGTTGTGCTAAAAGTAAAAGGGGCCGGAAATACAAGCCCAACTGTAAAGTATAACTGAAGGGAAAAACAACAACTGAAAAGTAAAAGTCGCTACACCGAGCTGTCCACTGGGAATCCCACCTGAAGGGTGGGTACAGATAGCTCCACTGCTCCTCGGGTCCCGCCGTCCACTCTGAGTACGTCCGCCCAGTGGTCCACCTCCAGGTACCATCCTGCTCCGCACACCTCCACCACGATCAGCGCTGTCCGTCGTCTGCAACCAACACAACGTAGTGCGGGCATAGCCCGTGCAGGGGTGAGTACAAGCTACTCAGTAGGGACCCTGAGACCCCCGTAGGTCTCCCGAAATCCACAAAGGATAAACCACAAGGAAAGATGCAATCACGAAGTAACATCTGACACGACTTAGGTATATTCCCATACATATACCTAAGTCATCAATTCCCATTCGGCTCCAACATCCGAGCCCAAGCACAACCCAATCCACATAGGAAAGCAAACGTATACCCACACAGGATAGCACACCACAATCCACAAAGGAGAGTAAATAGTAAATCCACACAGGATAGCTCAACACAATCCACAAAGGAGAGTAAACAGTAAATCCACACAGGATAGCTCAACACAATCCACAAAGGAGAGTAACACATGATTCATCTCACACAGGTATACTTCTTCGGATGATGATAACGATTATCACTAATCCATCTAAGTCGTCGGACCAATAAAGGATCGATAGGTAACTGACCCCCGCAATGACCCACACAGGATTGGGCCCACACAGGACCTGTAGGCGCTGGCTCACACAGAACCGCTGAGCGCTGACCCACACAGGATCAGACCCACACAGGATCGGGCCCACACATGACCTGTAGCACCGATCCACGTAGGATCACTGAGTGCAGTAGTCGTCGCAGTCCACTGAGGATCTCTGCATAGTCGTCGCCGCAGTCCACTGAGGATCTCTGCACGATCGTCGTCGGAGTCCACTGAGGATCTCTGCACAGTCGTCGCTGCAGTCCACTGAGGATCTCGGCACAGTCGTCACTGTCGAAGTAGCAGTCACAGCCAGCACTAGGGTTCCCACACACAACAAGCTCGTTCGGGAGGGTCCGCTCCACGAGCCGAGAGGCTGATACATCAACTGACACAAAGTCCGAAGTTGATGTATCAAAAAGTTCCGTATCGTCAACAGGAACTCAACGTCGTAGACGGCGCGCCAATCGGGCGCCCGGTCTGAGAGTTATAGGCTTTTTCGTCCCAGGGGCCTGGTTGGTTTTTAAGGAAAAACCAACCCGACTGTACTCCACCTGCGTCCAAACCTCGGGCGGAGTGAACCAAAAGATCCGTCTCACTTAGAGGAATCCACCAAAGCTGACGGAACGTCAATCGGACGTCCGTAGCTCAAGATATGAGCGTTTCCGCTCCGAAGGCCCAGTTGGTTTCGTGTACGAACCAACCTGGCTGAACTCAAAGTATTCCAAAACCTTGAGTGCGATATACCGAAACGACCATCTTGATCCAAGGATCGCGTTTCCGCTGACGACGAGTCGTTTGGAGGCCTGTAGCTCATGTTAAGGGCATTTGACCAAAAATGGTCCGAAGATGGGGGGTCCGGGCCCGGGCCGACCCGGCCCGACCCCCCCCCCCCCCTGGGTCGGCTGAACCGAGTTGACCCAGCTAGACCCGGTCGGACCGGCCTGGCTCAGCCAGCCCGACCCGGCTCGGCCGAGCAGCCGAACGACGCAGGGGGGGGGGGGGGAGCCGCCGCCCCCGCGTGACAGCCCCGCGGCACCCGCGAGGTGTCGCCCTGTACAACCCGAACGACGCGGGGGGAGCCGCCGCCCCCATGTGACACCCCCGCGGCACTCGCGAAGTGTCGCTCTGGACAACCGGGCGACGCGGGGGGGGGGGGGGGGGGAGCTGCCGCCCCCGCGTGACACCCCCGCGACACCCGCGGGGTGTCGCCCTGGACAATCGGGCGACGCGGGGGGGGGGGGGGGGAGTTGCCGCCCCCGCGTGACACCCCCGTGGGACCCGCGGGGTGTCGCCCTGGACAACCGGTGACGCGCCGGGGCGCCGCCGCCTCCGGCCGCCGGCGCCGCCTCCGGCTTCCGTGGGCCACCGGAGTCGCTCCGGTGGTCCGTTTTCTTTCCCGTCTGCGCCGTTGTTCCTCCCGGGTTCCGTTCTTCACTGCAGAATCATTAAACTGCCATTGCGTCATGTTCCGTCATCGCCCGTCAAATCTGCATAATCACGAAGAATGGCGGAGGGTTGTTGGGCCGTGTTCGTTTGGCCCGCACCCTCCGCGTTAGTTATAAACAACGAGAGAATTTTTATTCCACACAGGAAATAACAATTTTAATAAATTAAAATTGTTCATACGAATCCGGTTCTTTAACTTTTTAAAGAAACATTTAAGGGAAGATAAAAAGGGGTAATTCCAAAAATAAATCCCTACCTCGTAGTCGTCGCCGTACACACGTTCTTCGCGGATTTGTTCGTCTCGGAAGGAGGGGATCGTTGCGTTGTCGCGGAAGGGCATCGCGTCATCGCGGAATCCGGCATTGAGTCAGCGAACTCAACGGACCAAGAAACAACAGAATTAATTTAATTAAATAAAATTAAATCCGTGTTTTGTTAAAAGAAACACTAGGGAGATTTAAGAGAATCCCGAAGTCTCTTACCTCAAACAGCTGATCGAGGATTTCGTTGCGAAGGAAGAGGCGTCGCAGAAGAACTTTGCAGGAAGGGAACGTCGGCGTCGCGGAATACAGCGTCGCATCGTCGACTTCTGCGGGTTCGGCATTCTTCGTCGGAGGCCGGCGTTCTTCGCGTTCTTCGCGTTCTTCGCGTTTTTCGCGAGGGAGGATGAAGGCTCAAGAGCTCTGACAAAACCTCTCAACGAGTAATCCTCCAAAAGACTTGTTGGTCTTATTTTATTATTACACCAACAAATGAAAAAGGTAAGTAACGACCCTTCAATTAGTTGAATTAATTCAACGAATGAAACCACCCATTTAATTCACGAAATAAACCGCCCAATTAAATGGTCTGTTAAGAAAATAAGAAAACGCGTCAGTTGACTTTTATAATGACGGGTTTTCACGGGTACGTTACTTAGCGGAAAGAAACGATGGGGATCGTGCAGGACCCACCTCACAAATATCTTACCAAGGGGGTAGGATATTTCTGGATAGCATCCTATCCGTTTTAACTCAGTTTAAGTGGCTTTTAAGTGGCTTCAAGTGGATTAAGTGAAAGAAAATAAAGTAGTCGAAAAATTATTTTATTTTTCAACCTTAAGCCCGAAAATTTAAAAACCACACCCGAGCAAACGGAACTCCAGAAGAGGCATTTCTAAGCAAATAACGACACTGTGATTTCATCGGTGCCCTCATAATTCGATTCCGGTCACCGGTTCAAAAGTTAGAAAAACCCGCTCGTCCGTTCATTGAACGTACCCGAGCCAAACTTCGAACAATGATTCCGGGCACACAGGGCCTCGGAATCCGGTGCCGTCAGAATCTGCGTTCTTGTAAAATTTCAAAGAAAATTAAGAAGAAAATTTCCTTGAAATTTACGGGTCTTTAAATTACTCCCACCTCAGGGCTTTACGTCCCTGTAAAGATACATCATAAACTAGGGAAACAAATGTGGGTACTGAGCACACATCTGTGCCTCCCGCTCCCATGTGCTCTCCTAGAGGTTCCCGTGCTGCCATCTGATGCGCACAAGAGGAATCGATCACCCACATAGGACCCGCTCCTGTCGATCCTCTATCTACACTGGGACCTCCGCAAAAGTCGCCCCATCATCCACGTCTAGCTTCCCATAGTCAATGATGTGCATCGGGTCGTGCACGTATCTCCTCAGCTGATATACGTAGAATACGTCGTGCACCCGGTGCAACTGAGGTGGTAGAGCCAGGTGATAAGCCACCTCACCAATCCTGCTGATGACCTGGAATGGTCCAATGAAGCGTGGAGACAACTTACCGCCTCGGCCAAATCTCCATAAACCACGTCGAGGTGAGACCCGCAAGAAGACGTGGTCGCCATCCTCGAACTCTAGTGGCCTCCGCCTCCTGTCAGCATATGACTTCTGCCGGCTCTGAGCTGTCCTCATCCGCTCCTGGATGACCTGGACCTTCTCTGTCGTGGCCCAGATTATCTCTGGTCCCACAAGTGCTGACTCCCCAGGGTCTGTCCAGCACAAAGGAGATCTGCAGGGCCTTCCGTACAACGCCTCATATGGTGCCATCCCGATGGTGGAGTGGTAGCTGTTGTTGTACGTGAACTCCACCAAGGGTAGGTGGTACTCCCAGCTGCGACCAAAGTCGAGGAAACATGCGTGGATCATGTCCTCGAGAGTCTGAATGGTCCTCTCCATCTGACCATCCATCTGAGGGTGAAAGGCGGTGCTCAGACATAGCTGCGTCCCGAACGCCTCCTGCAACCCCTTCCAAAGCCGGGAAGTAAAACGAGCATCCCGATCGGAGACGATAGTCGATGGCACACCGTGAAGCCGTACAATCTCCTGAACGTAGAGACGCCCCAAGCTCTCCACTGAGCCCTGCTCTCTGATGGGCAAGAAGTGTGCCGACTTGGTGAGTCGGTCAACAATCACCCAAATGGAGTCGTGACCTCTGTAAGTGCGTGGAAGTCCAGTCATGAAGTCCATAGATATCCCATCCCACTTCCACTCCGGGACCTCCAAGGGCTGTACCAAGCCTGCTGGTACCTGGTGCTTTGCCTTCACCTACTGGTAGGTGAGGCATCGAGAAACGAACTCTGCCACATCCTTCTTCATGTCCGGCCACCAGTGCTGTCGTCTGAGATCCTAGTACATCTTCGCCACTCCAGGATGTACCTCCAAAGGAGAAGTGTGAAACTCTCTTAGAACCTCCTCTCGTAAAGATACTGGTACCAAGGTACGTCCTCTGAAAAGGACGTCATGCTCTGCTCCAAGGGAGAAACCATCAGGTGCCTGTCCCGAGGATATCTGTGCACGCCATGTCTCACAGTCAGCGTCCCCACGCTGTGCCTCTCTGACCCGCTGCAGTAGTGGAGGGGTGACTGTGAGAGACTGAAGGAAGGCTGCTTCATCTCTATCCACGAAGGATATCTGCAAAGCGGCTAGCTGCTCTGTCGCCTCCTCAAGTAGCTAGATGCCCGTCCTCCTGTTGAGGGCATCAGCTACCTCGTTCCCCTTCCCAGGAGTATAGACTATCTCAAAGTCACAGTACTGGAGGAACTAGAGCCATCGCCGCTGTATCAGGTTCAGGTCCTTCTGAGAGAAGATGTACCTGAGACTCTGGTGGTCAGAAAAGACTGTAAACGCTCTCCCATCAGATAATGCCGCCATGTCTTCAGGGTGAAGACCACTACTGCTAACTCCAGGTCATGAGTGGTGTAGTTCTGCTCATGCGACCTCAACTGACGTGATCCATAGGCAATCATGGCCCGCTCCTGCATCAGGACACACCCGAGTCCGGTCCCTGATGCATCGCTGTAGACTACGTACCCAACTCCCTCCTCAAGCAACCTCAAGATAGGTGTGCTGGTCAATCTCTGCCTCAACTCCTGGAAGCTCTGCTGACAACTGTCTGACCACACAAAGGGTTTCGCCTTCTTCATCAAAGCTAAGAGTGGTGCCGCAAATCTAGAGAAGTCTGGCACAAATCTCCAATAGTATCCGGCTAGACCCAAGAAACTCCGCACCTCCGTCACACTCCTGGGTGGCTCCCAAGCTAACACTGCCTCGATCTTCACGGGATCTACAGAAACTCCCACCTCAGAAATGACGTGCCCCAAGAAGTGGACCTCATGTAACCAGAACTGGCACTTCGAGAGTTTGCCATAAAGCTGGTGCTCTCGGAGTGTGTCCAGTACAACCCGCAAGTGGTAGGCGTGCTCCTCCTCCATGGTCGAGTACACCAAAATGTCGTCGATGAAGACCATGATAAATCGATCGAGGTATGGTTGGAAGATCCTGTTCATGAGGCTCATGAACACTGCTGGAGCATTGGTTACGCCAAAAGGCATAACCAAGAACTCATAGTGTCCATACTGACACCTGAAGTCCGTCTTCTGCACATCCTCGTCTCGAACTCTGAGCTGATGATAGCCTGATCTGAGGTCTATCTTCGAGAACCACCGTTCTCCATTGAGCTGATCGAAGAGGTCATCAATCCTTGGTAGCGGATACTTGTTCCTCACTGTCACCTGATTCAGGTGACGATAGTCGACACACAGTCGCAAGCTCCCGCCCGCCTTCTTGGCGAACAAAATCGGCGAAGCCCAAGGTGAAACACTGGGTTGGATGAACCCCTTGCCCTACAAGTCCTCCAACTGTACCCGTAGCTCTCGAAGCTCAGCGGGGGCCATCCGATATGCTGGAGTGGATATCGGGGCTGTCCTGGGGCACATATCAATATAAAAGTCTACCTCTCTGCGAGGAGGTAGCCCTGGAACATCGTCGGGGAAGACGTCCGCATACTGATCCACCACTGCAGGAAAACTAGGACTCCGCACGTCAACTGCTCCAAGGATGAGGCTAGCCAACTGATGAGTGATGGGCTGCCCTCTCCTCTGCGTGAGTCCATCCTGTGCTGCAAAGGCTCCCTTCTCGTTGGTGAAGGTGAACCTGCTCCCGTCGGTGCACACACATCGCATCTTGCACCTAAAATAGTCAATCTGAGCATGGACTGTAGATAACCAATCCATGCCCAAGATGACATCGTAAGGCCTCGATGCTACTACAAGAAGATCCCAGCCGAAGTCCTCGCCTCCTAGAGTAAGCTCACACTGCCGGCACCAGTGCGTAATCATCGAATCTGCTCCCGTAGGGGTCTCTAGCCGTAAGGATCGAGCCAACGACTCTGTCGGAATCTCTGAGCTCCGAACAAGGGTAGCGGCTATGAAAGAGTGACTCGCTGTTGTATATATAAGAACTGCAGAAAGGGTGGAATAGACATAGATCGTACCTCGAATCATCTCTGGCGCGCCGTGGTCGTAGGCCTCCACTGCCTGGAGCTGTGCCTGTCTCTGCCCGCCAGCTCCCTGTGGTCGGGGCGAGCCTCCTGGTGGTGGTGGTGGCAGAGCCTCAAAGCGTCTCCCACCACCCGCTGCTCGGCCAGCTCCTCTGCCTCGTCCGCCTCCTCCTTGCGGACCGCCATGGTCGACCCTCTGCCTCTTCCTGGGTGGCCCCTCCACCGTCTGCTGCCCCTCGGTAAGGCGGGTCGGGCAGTCAAGAGCCATGTGGCCCTGCCCGCCGCACTCGTAGCACTGCCTGCCTCTCGAAAGACTGGATCCGCGCTGTGTGCCTTGCACTACTGAGCTAGTGTCCCGAGGTCGTCTTCCAGAAGGTCTGGTCTGCCTGGAACCCTGAGTCATCCGTCAGCTACCTGATGCCGAACACTCCGCCACCTGCCGCCCTGCGGTAGGTCTCACTGTAGACTCATCCAGAAAGCTCTCGATAACAAGGGCTCGCTCCAGTACTCCTTCCTGGGTCAGGATGCTGAGGGAGATCAGCGATGCCCTGATCTCGTGTCTCAATCCCTGCTCGAAGGTCCGGGCCCGGAAGAAGGGGTCCCGTACCATGTCGGTCGAGTAGCGAGAAAGATCAGTGAACCTCTCCGCGTACTGGGTGACCGTCAAGCTGCCCTGCCGCAGCTGAAAAAGCTCCTGAATGCACACCGCACGGAGGGTGGCCGGGATGAACTCTGAGTAGAAGAGGCTCTCGAAGTCTGTCCAGATGAGAGAGGCCTCATCGTGCACCTAGAGCATCAAGCTCTACCATCGTCCTGCTGCTGCGTGCAGTAGGCTCACCGCGAGGATCACCATGAGGTCTGCTAGTGTCCTCACTAGCCTGAAAACTCGAACGACCGCCTCCAGCCAGTCCTAGGCTGCCTGGGGGTCCATCTCCCCATGAAACCTGGGTGGTCGCTGGCGCTGGAACTCGTGCAGAGCTCCAAGGCGTCGTGCATCGTCAGTGGTCGGTGCTGGAAGCATCGGGGGCTAGGCGGGTAAAGGTACCGCCGGTGCCTCTGCTGTCAACAGGCCCTGTACCGAGGCCTCGTCACTCAGCGGGTTGTCGTCGCGCTCTACTCTCGGAACCCTAGCTGGATGCTGTCATCGGGCCATCCTGAAAAGGAAACAAGTGCGCCACGGTCAGAACAGTATACTTGGTGAGCTGACACAAGTAATCACAAAGAAAACTTGAAACACACATGCAATCAATGTTTTCGTGCATTAAGTCGGAAATCAGAAGTCAGGGTCCTAGTGTACGGATACGTCGGCCGCCGCACCAACAATGGACTCCCTGGACTGATAACCACACTCAATATGCTAAACACTATTGCTTCACATAGAATAAAGATCAGAGTCTGTGGTAGAACCGACCACCTCTGATACCAATTTGTCACGATCCGTCCTCGGGGCCCATGCCGTGACTACCCCAAGCCCGCCTTCCATAGGCCAGGGGCTGGCGACTAGCACCAAGGCGTAAATCCCAACAAAAAGGGAAGGCATTGCCTTTGAAAAGTAAACAAGCACCACAGAGTAAGCAAGCGGAAAAGTAAACACTAAGTAAAAACTGTAACAAGCTGTGCTGAAAGTAAAAGGGGCCAGAAATACAAGCCCAACTGTAAAGTACAACTGAAGGGAAAAACAGCAACTGAAAAGTAAAAGATGCTACACCGAGCTGTCCACTGGGAATCCCACCTGAAGGGTGGGTACAGATAGCTCCACTGCTCCTCGGGTCCCGTCGTCCGCTCCGAGTATGTCCGCCCAGTGGTCCACCTCCAGGTACCTTCCTGCTCCGCACACCTCCACCACGATCAGCGCTGTCCGTCGTCTGCAACCAACACAACGTAGTGCGGGCATAGCCCGTGCAGGGGTGAGTACAAGCTACTCAGTAGGGACCCCGAGACCCCCGTAGGTCTCCCGAAATCCACAAAGGATAAACCACAAGGAAAGATGCAATCACGAAGTAAGATCTGACACGGCTTAGGTATATGCCCATACATATACCTAAGTCATCAATTCCCGTTCGGCTCCAACATCCGAGCCCAAGCACAACCCAGTCCACACAGGAAAGCAAACGTATACCCACACAGGATAACACAACACAATCCACAAAGGAGAGTAAATAGTAAATCCACACAGGATAGCTCAACACAATCCACAAAGGAGAGTAAATAGTAAATCCACACAGGATAGCTCAACACAATCCACAAAGGAGAGTAACACATGATTCAGCTCACACAGGTATACTTCTTCAGATGATGATAAAGATGATCACTGATCCATCTAAGTCGTCGGACCCACAAAGGATCGATAGGTAACTAACCCCCGCAATGACCCACACAGGATCGGGCCCACACAGGACCTGTAGGCACTAGATCACGCAGAACCGCTGAGCGCTGACCCACACAGGATCAGACCCACACATGATCGGGCCCACACAGGACTTGTAGTACTGATCCACGTAGGATCGCTACGTGCAGTAGTCGTCGCAGTCCACTGAGGATCTCTGCACAGTCGTCGCCGCAGTCCACTAAGGATCTCTGCATGATCGTCGTCGGAGTCTACTGAGGATCTCTGCACAGTCGTCGCTGCAGTCCACTGAGGATCTCTGCACAGTCGTCGCTGTCGAAGTAGCAGTCGCAGCCAGCACTAGGGTTCCCGCACACAACAAGCTCGTTCAGGAGGGTCCGCTCCATGAGCCGAGAGGCTGATACATCAACTGACACAAAGTCCGAAGTTGATGTATCCAAAAGTTCCGTATCGTCAACAGGAACTCAACGTCGCAGGCGGCGTGCCAATCGGGCGCCCGGTCTGAGAGTTATAGGCTTTTTCGTCCGAGGGGCCCGGTTGGTTTTTAAGGCAAAACCAACCCGACCGTACTCCACCTACGTCCAAACCTCGGGCGGAGTGAGCCAAAAGATCCGTCTCACTTAGAGGAATCCACCAAAGCTGACGGCACGTCAATCGGACGTCCGTAGCTCAAGATATGAGCATTTCCGCTCCGAAGGCCCGGTTGGTTTCGTGTACGAACCAACCCGGCCGAACTCAAAGTATTTCGAAACCTTGAGTGAGATATACCAAAATGACCGTATTGATCCGAGGATCGCGTTTCCGCTGACGGCGAGTCGTTTGGAGGCACGTAGCTCAAGTTACGAGCATTTGACCGAAAATGGTCCAAAGACGGGGGGTCCGGGCCCGGGCCTACCCGGCCCGACCCCCCCTGGGTCAGCCGAACCGAGTCGACCCAGCCGGACCCGGTCTGGCCCAACCAGGGCATGGACCGACCGGTCGGACCGGCCTGCCTCGGCCAGCCCGGCCCGGCTCGGCCGAGCGGCCGAACGACGCGGGGGGGGGGGGGGGGGGAGCCGCCGCCCCCGCGTGACACCCCCGCGGCACCCGCGAGGTGTCGCCCTGGACAACCCGAGTGACGCGGGGGGGAGACGCCGCCCCCGCATGACACCCCCGCGGCACCCACGGGGTGTCCCTCTGGACAACCTGGCGACGCGGGGGAGACCCGCCGCCCCCGCGTGACACCCCCGCGACACCCGTGGGGTGTCGCCCTAGACAACCGGGCGACGCGGGGGGGAGCCGCCACCCCCGCGTGACACCCCCGCGGCACCCGCGAGGTGTCGCCCTGGAAAACCGGCAGCGCGCCGGGGCGCCGCCGCCTCCGGCCGCCGGCGCCGCCACGCCGGCGACCCGCGCCACCGCTGGCTTCCGCGGGCCACCGGAGTCACTCCGGTGGTCCGTTTTCTTTCCCGTCTGCGCCGTTGTTCTTCCCGGGTTCCTTTCTTCACTGCGGAATCATTAAACTACCCTTACGTCACGTTCTGTCGTCGCCCGTCAAATCCGCACAATCACGAAGAACGGCGGAGGGTTGTCGGGCCGTGTTCGTTTGGCCTGCACCCTCCGTGTTAGTTATAAACAACAGGAGAATTTTTATTCCACACAGGAAACAACAATTTTAATAAATTAAAATTGTTCATACGAATCTGGTTCTTTAACTTTTTAAAGAAAAATTTACGGGAAGATAAAAAGGGGTAATTCCAAAAATAAATCCCTACCTCATAGTCGTCGTCGTACGCACGTTCTTCGCGGATTTGTTCGTCGTGGAAGGAGGGGATCGTTGCGTCGTCGCGGAAGGGCGTCGCGTCGTCACGGAATCCGGCGTTGAGTCGGTGAACTCAACGGACCAAGAAACAACAGATTTAATTTAATTAAATAAAATTAAATCCGTGTTTTGTTAAAAGAAACACAAGGGATATTTAAGAGAATCCCAATGTCTCTTACCTCAAACAGCTGATCGAGGATTTCGTTGCGGAGGAAGAGACGTCGCAGAAGAACGTTGCAGGAAGGGAACGTCGGCGTCGCGGAATACGGCGTCACATCATCGACTTCCGCGGGTTCGGCGTTCTTCGTCGGAGTCCGGAGTTCTTCGCGTTCTTCGCATTCTTTTCGTTCTTCGCGAGGGAGGATGAAGGCTCAAGAGCTCTGACAAAACCTCTCAACGAGTAATCCTCCAAAAGACTTGTTGGTCTTATTTTATTATTACGCCAACAAACGAAAAAGGTAAGTAACGACCCATCAATTCGTTGAATTAATTCAACAAAAGAAACCGCCCATTTAATTCATGAAATAAACCGCCCAATTAAATGTTCTGTTAAGAAAATAAGAAAACGCGTCAGTTGACTTTTATAATGACGGGTTTTTGCGGGTGCGTTACTTAGCGGAAAGAAACGGCGGGGCTCGTGTGAGCCCCACCTCACAAATATCCTACCAAGGGGGTAAGATATTTATGGATAGTATCCTATCTTTTTTAACTCAGTTTAAGTGTCTTTCAAGTGTCTTTCAAGTGGCTTAAGTGAAATAAAATAAAGTTGTCGAAAAATTATTTTATTTCTTAACCTTAAGCCTGAAAATTTAAAAACCACACCTGAGCAAATGCAACTCCGGAAGAGGCGTTTCTAAGAAAATACCGGCGTTGCGATTTTATAGGTTCCCTCAGAATTTGATTCCGGGCACCAGTTCAAAAGTTAGAAAAACCCGCTCGTCCGTTCACTGAACGTACCCGAGCCAAACTTCGAACAATGATTCTGGGCACACCGGGCCTCGGAATCAGGTACCGTCAGAAACTGCGTTCTTGTAAAATTACAAAGAAAATTAAGAAAAAAATTTCCTTGAAATTTACTGGTCTTTACATTCTTAATAACCTTTTCAAGTTTATTATTCATTTCATATCACTTATTACCATGTTATAAACATTATGCAATCATTTAAGTTAATAACAGTCGTTTTGTTGATATTTGGTACTTGAGTAAAAAATGAACACCTTATATTTACAAGTTGTCCATGTGGTCAATAGTCTATTATCTATAGAATGATATTAATTATTTTGATATCATATATATCATATACATCCAGTATATATATTTGTTTATAATAGTATATATCATTTGGAGATAAGAAATTAAATGCACTGTTCATGGAGACGGTAAGCCATACGTACGCATGAATGCTACTTTCGTGTCTATTTAATATTTTATTGGAATTAAAACATAATGATACATAGGTATATTATAATTTAAATATAATATCATATATAATATCATTAACTACATACTTTATACATCCAACATATGGCATTAATGTGTCATATCACTTTGAGAGGGCGGTAGTCTGCACTTCCTCAAATGAAATTATCGCGTTTACCTATTATGGAAAGCATAAAGGTATGATATAAATTTAAAATACATAAGAATAAAAAAAATAAACATAATATATATCATATATAAATACAATTTCATCTTAATGGCCACCATGAGAGGTAATAGGAGATAATTGAACAATCATCATTTTGTGAGGCATTAGTTTTCCATTCACAGAAACAGCATGTTCTTTACACATTAGAAGGAGGTGTGTGTAAGTGTAGATCGAATAATTATCATAAAAACATCCTAGTATATTTAGGATACTTTTTTTGTTATAAAAGAAAGGAATAAAAAGAGTTTAGGGGTTGGAGAAGTAAAATAAAAGAAAAGAAGTTAAGAGAAATTGTTACCCTTAATTTGGGTAATTCTCTTTGGTTTCAACCAAAAAGAACTTCTTAAAGTTACTTATGCATAAGGTAAGGCTTATAAGAGGAGGAGAGGGATCTTGAGAGATTATTTGGTTAGGTGTTGGATGATCCAAGGTGATTGAGAGGTGTGTGGAATGAGTTATAAGTGAGATCTTTTTATAAGGGGGAGGAGGGGCTCTTTAGGAAAGTGTGAAAATATTATTTTATTATATAATTATATTCGGTTTATAAAGGTCAAAAAATAATTAAAGTCAAAGATACGATGACTAATGGTCGAAATAAAACCATCCAATAGGAATTGGACAGGTTTTGAATATTTTTTTAATATTTATAATCTTATTTATTTAAATCATTTATTAATGGGGTAAATACTGTATCATTATTGTGTCATAAATAATTTAATTTATTTGATGTCTAAAAATTATAAAATAATACCACGATGTCGTAAATATTTTTATCTTTATAATGAATATTTATAGTCTAAAAGATACGTTATATAACCCCATGTAAAAATTAATTTACTAAAAGATATTTGTTTATGTCATTTTTGTGGTTACTATAAATTAATTAAAATAAACTGTCATTATCACTCTTAAGTGGCTCCATGGGTTACCAAAATAAACCCAAGGATTCCCATGGTCATCCATTACTCATAAAATAATGTTAGAACAAGTGTTAAGGTAATTTTGTATTATTATAATATTCTTTTTACCTTAAATTACCCTATTTACCTTTAACCACGATAAATAAAAGTCAAACGTTACTATTCACAAAAATATTTTCATATTATTGAACCAAATTTTACTTAATAATAACAACCATGTATGTCATATTTTTGAAATTCAATCCAAAGAAGTGGTAAAATTTCATTTAAATGAAAAGTCAGTTTTTTAACTACTACTAAGTGGTTTCACTATTCATCAAAAATTGAGGTTTTTTTAGAAAAATACCAAAAAATAAGCCTAAGATATATTTGATATTTCAAATTCAAAAATGATATCTATTTTACCAAATTCAAAACATAGAAGTTGGATTAATTAATTTAAAATTAATTCCTGTTGTCAAAACAAATAGCGTGTTTTTAAGAAATAATAACTCTTAAAAGATCGACACTTGTTTATATCCAATTTCAAAGTGAAATTAATTTCAATGACCAAAATTGGATTAATTGGTAAAAATATAATCTAATTAAACTTTAAAACCAATTAAAAATATAGTATAACTATATAAATAAATTATATTAAAATGCACTTTTGAATAATAATAAATTATTTTCACTATTCATTAAAAAATGAACTTTATCAGAAAAATACCAAAAATTTACCCAAAGTATATTTTGATGTCCTGATTCTAAATATGAATTTTATTTTGTCAAATAGAACATATAAAAATTACCAAAACTAGATTTAAAGAGGGTTCTCCATCAAAAGGCAGTAAATCGACCTTTTAGTGAATATTAGAGTATTTAGGCTTAAAATTAGATTAATTCACATTTTAAGCCTCTAACTTTTATTGGATAAATAGAAAAACATTTAAAAAACATGTATAATCATATTTTAGTTAGTTCTATTCATTCTTCTACTACAATTACTAGGCGTTAACTACAATTTAAAATAATATTATTATATTATTAGTGTGCAACGTAAGATTTCAAAGAAACCCATTGTTGCATATTGGGTATACCATCAAACATATAAACCCCTTTAAAGTAAAATTAATATTTAATTTAAAAAATATTAATTAAAAAGAAAATTTATTATTTCTTTATTTACATGGGATGTTACACTCAGTCTATGAGTAGTGAGCTTGAGGTAGTTTTATTTTATGTTTGTCGAATGGGATCTGAATAGAAAAGGTTTTTCTAGCAGTGGGAGAAATAGACGGGATTCTGATATTCCATATTTACCTCCCAACCTAGAGAAAACTGATTTATTTTGGGGTGTTGATAATGAGGAAAATACCCCTAGCCCTATGAGATGGGTGTGATTCGGGGAAACTATTGACACTTTTTGATCATTTTATTGAAGATTTGATGATTACATTTGAGTATTTTATGATTCTTATTATGGTAATTGGGATATAAATACCCCAGCATTATGGGATGTGATTGTTCTAGAATTACTACTGATTTCTATAGGACCCTATTAGGGCTTAATGAGCCAAGTTATAGAAATTGAGATAAAAAGTATCCTATTGATATTGTATGGGGTCGGTTTATAGCTATTGTCGATATTTCTTGGATCTTATCAGGGATTGATGACCTAAGGCGTGAAGGTTATGATAAATATTACCCCAACCTTGTGGGATGGGTTCTATCTGGGACGACTAATATAGAAGCTTATATTGTGACTCATTAAAATTGGTTCAATTATTCTAGTGTATGAGATGGGTGTAATGGAAGCCCGTGATAGGAGCACTTTTCTGCAGCAATTTTTCGGGTTATCTCCAACTTCATATTCCACATTTGAAAGCTGTTCACATTGTTTCAAGAGGACTATATTAAATGTTTGTTAGCAGTCCTTTCCCTCCGTCTATGGTGTATTTTCATCTTTAAAATGGGGGTATTATATTGTATTAACCAACTAGATCACACATTCCCCTAATTTTTTAGAGGATATAAAATTACATGATACCTTATATAGGGAGTTCTACTTTTGTAGGTACATGGTGAAGTGGAACACTTCATGCTTTCTGCATCCTCTGATACGTATACCCAATTTGGATTTAGCGATCAGTTGAAAAGGAGTTGTGGTGCAATAGTGAAAAAATCTTATAGATTTACACTATGATTTTTCAATCTTGAGTCCTAGGCCATGGATATTGTAGACATGTCCATTTTATAATAGATTATGTTTATGTATGAAGGTGACCCTCATATCCTAGTTAGGGGAGGTGTCTATACTTTAACTTCTGATGAGTTTCCTATATATTTTTTCATAGGTAAGGCACACAATCCTTCTCTATATCATATTGAATAACATAGTTAGAAGTAGAGAGAGGAAAAACATGGTTGTGAGATTGTTTCTAGGAAACTCTCTTCATATGTCCATGTCTTCTTCTTCTTCATCATATTTACATGCCTCCACCTAGTTAGACTATAGAGGTTTCTTCTCTAGGTCACATACTAACTATGGTGAAGTACTACTGAAAGTTTAAAGGAAAATATATGTGGTTGACCTCGATGTTATAATTACCTCTCCATATGAATGTATTTTAGTTTCGAGCACCTCTTTATACATATGTGTTTGGGAAAGGAGATGATTTACTTGTTCGAGGAAGATATCACCATGGGGAGGTTGACCATAACTAATATTAAGAGTAGAGTCCCTATGATCCATATCCACACTATCATAGGGAGTAATATCGAGATAATAATTTAATTCTGATATATTTGAAGAGTTGATAGACCCTTGAGGTGTCTCAAATATTTTTTAAACAACCTCAAGAACACTGGAATTGAGTAGGTCAATAATATGAGCCTCATTCTGCATTCTCACTGAAATATGATGACTTACATTTTGGGGTTGAGCAGGGATATGAGTATGATTCGTGATGGATTCTAGAATATATTGATAAGATTAAGGTGCTGTAAGAGTATGATATTACTTCTGAAAATATGTTGGAGTAGGAAAACGATCTTTTGTATTATCGGTAGGGATATTAGCCTTCCTATTGGTTGTTTATGGAATATGCCGATCAATCCTGTATGAAGTAGGGATATGATACTGATTAAAATATGAAATCGCCATTGGAATATGACAAAGGACCTCCAAAATGGTAGAATGGATATGATCCTCCTTTTGTATAACCTATGAAAGATTATAGTGCAATCATTATTCAGCAAAAGTAGGGGATGAGCCTGGATTCTATGACATACGGGAATATGCTGAGTATCATCATTCATAGGGATATGAGCTTTACTTGGGGCATGTGAATCTATCACTTGGTGAGACCCTATTGGAATTGGGATATGATCCCGTTCCTATGCTATTGGAGTATGCTGTTGGTCTTTTTCGACAGGAATATGAGCCTGTCTGAAGGCATGTTCCGCTCTTACTTGGTGAGCCCCAGATGGGGATATGTGACTGGTCCTGTGCCTTTGGAGTGTGCCACCTGTCATTTTTTACAATAATGTGAACATGTCCCAAGGCATGTTCCACTCTCATTGGTTGATCCCCGGTTGGAATGGGAATATGAGCCCAGTCCTATGACTCACCCTTTGTTGGAATATTCCAATAATCCTCTTAGATGAGAGAAAGAATTTTTTATTACTACAGAGTGTAGAATTTTTTGTACAGATCACAATGATGTGTTTATTTGGCTGTTATGATAGGAATATGTGCTTGTTCCTATATCTTTACTAGTTTCTAAATATTCCAATGGATTTCTTTAGCTGTTTCTAGAATATAGTGACACTTTAGCGAAGTGTGTCTAGGAATGTAGACCTATACATTTTCAGTCTCCAAAATATACTGGTATATATCTTCAATTGAAGATGGGATATAATCCCACTCCTTTACTCCTTGTTCCATCATAATATACTGATGTTATTTCTATGCGGGTAGGAATATGTTCCTCCCCCATGTTTTCTAGGAGAATACGTGTGCAAACTTGATCTGAGGGGGTAGGAATAGGATCCTGCCTACTGGCTACCACTAGAATATAATGACGGTATTCTTTAATGGAATCGGGGATATGAGCCCACTCCCAATTATCCATAATCTTCTACACCTTATGTGACTTCCTTTTTACCCATACATGAGTGTACAAGGTGGAAATGTGACTTGTGGTTCCCTCAATAGGTGACTGAGGGGAAACAGTGGGATGAAACTGGTAATGATGATTTATAGGATCCTTTCTCAGTGGATCTTGAACTAGAATGGATCCATAATTGACTCCCTAATCTACCTTCCTCAGATATGGAAGTTTCTAATTACTACGCTGCAGGGATATGCTTCTGAAGTGATTGGAGGTGGAAATATGCACAACTGGTTTCATTGCATCTTTCTTTGGATGAGGAAGACTCATTGAAATTAGCATATGGAGACCCTATCATGTTTCCTCAAGGGTTAAGATCATACAATTTCGATGGTATTCCAGAACCATTGCATTCTCTACATGAAGTTGAAGGTGTTGGGTGGGGGGTGTGGTTATTCTATGGCCTACAAGGATTGTAGCCATAGATTATTTTCCATAATTTTCACTTGATGAAGACACAATATCGAGTTAGGGTGTTGTTTATGAGATTAGTTTTTGGTTTCAAAAAGTCAAAAATGAACAAGGTCACTGATTAGTGCATCATTGCAAGTGATAGATTTATAACTAATTATCCTGCAATTATGACATATTTCATGGGAACCCTAATTATGTAGTATTTTACATCAATCATACCATTTTCATTTTTATAGGAGATTTATAAAGAAGTGTTCTGATTCATGATCAACTTATCATTTTAATAATTTGATAGATTAACATCTAGTTCACCAATTTAATTTCACTCAAAAATTTTGTGGTTCCCTGGGTTTTGGAGATATAGTGATCGATGCCTATAACGATTCAATTATTCTGTCCTTACATTACTTCACATTTTATTTACCATTTTTTCCATTTTAGGGTTTATTGTAGGGGTTCAATTATGGTTTCACAATCATGCACTCCTGGTTCACCATTTTCATCTCATAGAAACTTCCAACAGATCCTGCATCCATAGTAAAGTATATACCTACTTTCCAAAGGTAGGAATTCATTCAAGGTTTCAGTCCTAATGACACATAAAAACTCATTTTATTTGAGAGCATGGGATGTCAGTCACATCAAAACATTTTGGGGGGAATTATTTACTATTATGGGACTCTCTTATTGATTTAATATATATTTGAGAATATCTTAATAATCTTGATATGGGACTGGTTACCCTAATGAAATGACCATGTGTAAAATCCTTTGCATATAACGGGGGTTCTATTAATGAGACCATCTATATGTATCTCACGTTCTTCATTTATTTCCCATAATTACTTAGTGATGGGTAGATGATTATATTTTGAATCCATATAACCATGATCTCTAGATTTTACTACCATATATGAAGGCTATTGATGTTCCAAAGATGGGATTGAACCTTTATAAGGAATCTAATATATCCTGTTTATAATAGGAATCAAAACAAACATAGTTTGTTTAAACTGTGTAGTTTAACATCATGCAGAAAGGATATATATGAGGAAACTTAGGCATAAGGTATTAAGATCTATCCTTAAGAAGGCATCCAACATATCATATTTATAATAACAATTAGAGTCATCATTGTTCTATATGGCCTCAAACCACTAAAGGGTGGTGATAGATGACAAATGGACATGCATGTTTTTACCTTGGGGTTTACCAATATGAGAATGCCTTCAAGACTTACACAAATTTGTGTTCCCCTATATGGGAAAAATTGTATCATGTCACTGAATGGGGCTTACACAATAAGGTTTCCCTAAATGGATAATATTCATGATGTAAGAGATACGATCTTCATGATTACATAATCCCCCAAGATCCACACTCAGTGTGAGAAACAATGGATAACAAGCGATCAAAATCACTGCATATGGATGCATGACTTATGCATGGGTTGTCACTAATTGGGTGTTTTATATGGATCTCAGGCCTTAGGAAGGTGTCCTACATATCCTATTTATAGTATGAATCATAGTTCTCATAGTTAAACTAGTTTCTCAATCCACTGATGGATGAGTAAGAATGAAGAATCTATAAAAGAGTTTTAATCCCATGGGTTAGAGTGTCTTGGACACGGAGGGAATCACACAAAGGTGGATTCCAATTGGATCTCAAACCTTAGAAAGGAATCCTACATATATTTTTTGTATAAGAATTAAAATTATCTTAGTTAAGTCTGACGTATGTTTGAATATGTATAATAGATAAGGTTATCATGTCTTGGGGTGTCTGCTTGACATGACTTGAGTGCTTGACCGACATGTCCTGAGTGTTGACCTTATAAAACTAACATGTCTCAGGGTGATTCATATGATAGATGCAGATATATCGGAGGTTTTCTACATGATCTGGTTGGAATGTCCAAAGGACTGTCACATAACTTGGTTGACACATCTTAGGGTCTTCATGTGATCAAAACAAATATTTCCAAGTGGTATCGCGTGATCAAGTTCAACATGTAATAATTGTCATGAAAAACTAATTTTCTTGTCTATGATGCATTACATGATAAATATTGGATCTCACGATGGTGTATAAGAATTTTCACAAAAAATCCCTCCATTTTTTTGTGGATTCGAGGGGGAATAACATGATCTAATGGACTTGTTCAACGTTATTCGCATTATGATGGTGACACAACAACATGCTCTCATGTGACAAAGTTGACATGTTTTCAAGGGGATATACAGAGTCTTACAAATCACATAAGCACATTGCATGAAAATCAATGAAACTTTGACTGAATGAGGCTTCCATATTTTTCATCTTTTATAACCTTTATTTTACAAGTTTTTTTGACCTTTTACCAATGATTTCTGTACCGAGCATCTCATGATCAAATGGTTATTCCAAAGGACCTTTGCAAGACAAGGTTGAACCACCTGATATTCTTCGCAGGATCATAAGGACTTGTCTAGAGGGTATTTATAAGATGATGAGATATTGTTTGGAGAGGGTTATCAAGAGAAGGAGGTCTTGTCTGGTGGGACCTCCCATGATCATAAATTGATCTTTTACAATCTATAATCCATTCACATAATATTCCTAGGGTCATGTGATTGCATGTCCTTCTAGGGGTCACAACATTTGCACGATATATCCATCTTAACTTCATGTAGTTTTACTAATCCTTCCTTTATTTTTGAAGATAAACTAATACCCATGTTTTATGTATTTCTTCAATTCTAATATTTCCAATGCTCATTTGGAGGACGTAAACAGACACACAAAAACTCAAATTACAGCCCTGAAACTTCTTCCCTACAGTAGATACTATAAATATCTCATAAAAATAGACATAATAATATCTAGATATATCTATAACAGATTAGATTTATGGCCTCAAGAGAGATAATATGGGAACATCTAGAGAGAATAAGCAAGAATAAGTACTTTCCATTGATTTCAGAGATCCAACGCACCTTAATTCATCAAAATTATATTATGGATCAAAGTAAATTTCCAAGGATTCATAGAATAGGATAGAATTTTTAGATAATAATATAATAATAGATAAATGAGAGTTTTAGGGTGAAAATACAAGTTAAATTCTAATTTTCAAAGAATTTAATGCATGTCTCACGGTTAGGCCACATAGTTTTTCAAACCGTACAAAAACTATGTGCATGCTTTTAAAAATAAATTAGGTAACTGTATGGTTTTTCTGTATGTTTTGGAAAATAGAGCACCAACCATGCATTAATACTATCTCAAATGAAACCCTCACACAATTTGATTGCATATTTTGACAAACCGTGTTCCAAACATGCTTCTCCTAATGTCTCTAGTAACACAGTTTCTTCTAGAATGCACATTGTTTGAAAAAAAACCATGCACCAACCATGTACATTCATAGAACCTCTTACACAATTTCTTGTAAGAGTTTTATGGTTCCCCTTTACCATTCTCAATTCATACACCTCCTTAAAACTCTTTAAAAACACTCCAAAATCATTCAGAAACTCTCAAATTAAACCCAAGTATTATATAACTTAGAAAATATAATTAAAGGAAAAATTACATGAAACTAGGGATTTTATTTTAATATATCAACATAAAAAAAATAAAGAGTATGTTTCACAACGTATAAGATACACAACACCAAGATTAAAGGAACACAAAATTATTATTATTTAAATGTGACCATTATAACCTAGATGTTAAACTGTCAGGAATGAAAAGTATTAAATGCATTATGAAATATATAAAATGGTCCTAATCATTTATAATGTATTAATTAATGTTTTTATATAGTCACCCTATTTTTAGTACGATTATTTTGTTCTTCAAAAATATATTTTCTTCAAAAATGGGTTTTGTGTAATTTTATGAGTAAACAATATAATTATTTTTTTTGAAAATTTTACTAATTTTATTTCAAAAAATGAATTTCATTTTTGAATTCATAAGGTCAAAATTATCTTAGTATTTTTTTGATAATTCTCTAAAAACATTTATTTTTCAATGAATAGTGAAAAATATTGATTTTTATTAAAAAATTGTATTTTATTTTTTAAGTATTTACAAAGTCAAATTACATTTTGGATTACTTTAAAAATTTAATTAGTTCATTTTTATTTAAAAAAATCCAATTATAGTTATTGAAATGGATATTATACTTGAATTTGGTATAAGAACTTTTTATATTTTAAAAGGTCATTTAAAAAAAATTGTTTTTCATTGTGTTTTTCTGTTTTGATTTTAAATTAAATTCATCAATTTATATGTTTTTAATTTTTAAAATTTGATTCAATATTTTTAATTATAAGGTCCAAATTTGGTAAATAGTTCCATTTTATTTTTAGTAAAAATGAATAGTAATCATAGTAATTATTTTACCTTAGTTTAGGGAAAATCAGGTAATTAAGGGTTAAAAATAAAATGATAAAGACTAAAAATGACCCCAAAACTTTCATAAATTTTATTAGATGATTCTATTTTGTCCTTAATAATCCAATATTTGGTTATATGATCTTTCTTTTCATATGTGTACGATTGTAACCTTTATAAAATTTTATTTAAAGAAAAGTAAAAATTATCACACTCTTATTTTTAAAAGCTATAAAATTTTTAGCATAAAGGTAAACAAAGGGTATGTTTAGTTAAAAGTATTTATTTTAAATATAAATTATTTATCTTCATCATTTTACTTTTTTTTAAATTTTATTTTAAAAATGATTTCCTTAAAAATTTACACAACACTAAAACATTAATTATTTAATTAATGGAAAAATAAAATAAATGATATTAAAAAAATTTAAAGTAACATTATTTGAGATAATTAATGTCATAAATTAATTTTTTAAAATAAAATTATATTTTAGGTATGTATTAAAATATTTTTTTTAAATTTTTCTTGTTTTCTTGATGTTATTAAAATCAAAGTAATGAATAGTTCTAAAAAATTGACATTAGTGATATATTATAATAAATAATTTTTTATTAAGTGATATAAAATTAATAAAAAAACTATATTTAGAAAATTTATTAGTATATGGTTGATAATATAAAATATGGTCCATTTATGGGCTGTTTTCCATTTATAGTAACAATATTGACCCTAAAGAGTAAAAATATTTATTATCGCAGTAAGTGTGAAAGGGGTTAACGAGGGGTTAAAATAAAAATATAAAGGTAAAATAAGATAAAAAACTTTTCTAATTTTTATTTTAATAGTATATTTTTACCCATAATAATCCTATATTTTAAATAAATTAATTTGAATCCATTCAGAATTAATAATTAATTTATATTAATTTAATATTTTTGAGAGATTCCCTGAGTTCCCCTCCCCTGTATTATAAAAGGGAATATATTATTCTTATTTATTCACACTTAAATCCACAATTATTTTCATCCAATAACTACCAAAATCCATTTTTATAATCCATACCCTTAGTCTGGTGGTTTTGGTTTATGTATAATATCGACCTTATTAGGATTAAGGTGTTAAGCAAAGAAGATTTTCCAAATAAGAGGTATAGTTTTTAACCTCTTGTTTTTTATTTTATTTATTCTTACACCTATTTAAAATAGTATTAAACCATTATAAAATAATAAAACCATAATTATACATATACTGATATGTTATTATGTTAATTTCATGACCTATATTTATATACTCTTTCATTAAATACGAAACAAAACCATCATTCTTGTGTACGACGGACTACCGCCTCGTGAATCGATGTAATTAGTTTTCCATCACCATCTCTAATGGATGGATTACATTGATGAATCTAATATTTTAATATAATATTAATGAAATATTTATTATTATGAAACTATAATATATCATTTACCTTATTACATTTCCATTCACTGAAAAATTATAACATCATTCGTGCGTACTTTTGGACTACCACCTCCACGAAGTGATGCAATTACTTTTCCATCATTTAATCAAATGGATGATATATATAAGTATAATTAATTAATTAATATTACATTTATTATATTAATATCATTTTTTAAATATAAAACAATACATAAATTCCTTCCATAATGATCATTGAAAAATGGAAATGTTACTCATATGTATGTACGACCTACCATCTCCATGATTGTAATATAGTTAATTTTTCATAACCGTATTTAATAGTTGTATTTGGAAGAATAATTTATGTATAAAAATGATAATCATTTCATGATTATTATTCTGAATATGATGTAATAATTACATCTTTTACTATAGTTGACTTACTGAATCCATTTTTGGACTTATGAAATGAGTATTTTCAAAACAATTAACTTGAATTTAATTAATTAATTAATTAAATATAACATGGTGAGAGATAGAAATAAAAGTAATAATAACAATGAAAAATTTTCCTAATAAAGAAAATAATTAAGCTAAGTTTATTATTAAGGAAGATAAAGAATATACATGATGATTCAAACTCATGGTAATGGACTTTCTTTCAAAAATATTCTTTTTATGTTTCCCTTAAACTAACTTTTTCTTCCATATCTATATTTTCTAAAAATTTTATAAAGAAGGTTTTTAATATTATACTATTATTTTTTTAATTTCATTTTTACCCATGTTTTAATTTTTACAAAATGGTTTGAAAGGAATCTTTTTTTTTCATTTTTCGAATAAGGTACTTTTAAACCTTTATTTCAACAATATGAAAGGAATGTTTTTTAACTTATATAGAATAAATTAATTTTACCACTACCATATCTAATATTTTCTTTGAATATTACTTTACAATATTACAAGTTTCTTTATAAATAATTTTTCCCTTTATAATTTCATTGTTTTTTAAATAAGTTATTTTAAAATGGAAAATGGTATTTTCCTCAATAATGTTTTCAAGATATTTAAATGGTATTTCCATTCATTTATGAAAAAAAACTTTGATGTTACTTATGATTCATTTGGGATATTTTATAATGATACCATAATAATTATTTTTCTAGATGTATTATTATTTTTAACAAATATTTTCATGGAACACGTTTCTTTTCCATGGGTTAGTCAAGTTATGAAAGGAATGCTCTATTTTAACATATACAACAACAATGACTTTCCCCACCATCATAAACATTATTTGATTTTTGGATTAACTTAAACTCTTTCATGTTTTATTTAATGAAAAACCCTCATTCCCTTGTTATGGGTGTTTTATGCATTGAAAATTGGTTTTAAAATATATTTCAATATGTATAAATGCTTTCTTATGGGTGTAATGATTATTTTGAAAACTACAAACTTTTATATGTTATGATTATAATATGGTTCTTGGTAATTATTTATAATTATGGGTGGTTCCATTATAAAAAAAGGGTAGGTGAACCCATTATAGATCTATAATGCATTGGGTAAAGGGAAGGAGTCAACCAATTAGGTTTCTGTTAAGAGATTATGGAAATATATTCTGACAGCTATTCCAAGTATAACCATGATGGTTATTTCAACTGTAACTATGATCGTTACTCTATGTATAACTATGATGGTTATTCTATGTGTAATTATGAGTTATATGAAAATGATTTTTGATGTTATATATATTATATATCTATTCCTTCTATGAATTTTTATAGAAATATTATGATTTCAAAAGGTAAAAGAAAGATTTTATACTTTATAAGATCGAAAAGAATAATTTTTTGGAAAAAGTTATTATGAGTTTTTTAGGATTTAAAATAAACCTTTGTGAGTTTTATTTTGAATTTAATATTTTTAGGAAATGTATTATGAAAAAATTTGGGAAGAGAAGTTAATTTATTGGGTAAGAAAATGTTTCTCTTATGACCAATTTTTTTTTTTGATAAAGGAAAATTTCTATAAGTATTCATTGACTAACACTTTTTTTCTTTTTTTTATGTCCCTTAATAAGATTTTTGTGATGATCACACATTTTAACACGTTTTTAATATTATTTAATGATGGGTAAGATAAAATAATAATTAAAGGTAAAATTCATAAAGTTTTTTCATAAAAAAGAAAATGTGTTTTGTTTTAAAGGTTTTATATTGTGATAAAATAGATACTGTGTAGAAGTGTACACCTTATAATTTTTAGGTTTATTATGTAAAATTTGTGTCCTAATTCTCTAAAAATATAAACCTATAAGATATTTAGAAATGATAGAAACTGAATTCTAGTATAAAGACACTATATTATGTGATATTTAAGGATGGATCCATAAAGTTGGTATTAGAATATGGTTTAGATAACTTTAGAGGAAAAGATATTATTAGAGAAAAAGTAAGTAGTCCTCTATAAACACAATGGTTAGTATATTAGGGAGAATCATAAATATTTTAGATAAATAAAAAGAGTTTGAGATAACATGAATAAGGATATCTTAATATTTATCATCCTCATTATATGGTTTATTATGATTTTATTATTGTGATCACACTAACCTTTTTGGTTTTAGTTAATGAATGGATTTACAGGAACCAAAGTAACAATGGATGTGAATGAAAATGTAGTGTATGTATGAATGAGAAACTAAATGAAATGGGAGTTATAGTGAGAAAACTTGTGGTTATTCTTAAATAGCTATCATGAGTAATGATCAATAACTTAAATTTTTTTGAGTTTCCTAATGCATCCAACATAAGAGAAATAAAACCATGTGGAAGTTTAGGTGATAATAATCATAAAGGTAAATATATTCAATGACCTATATGTCAAGAATGTGGAAATAAACACCAAGTAAAATTTACTAAAATAATATGAATATGTTTTATATTTTGTAAAAGAGGCTATAAAGAAATAATAAGATAAGGAATGAAGTGTTTATTTAACTATATGAAGGAGAATAAAGTTATTACTGATGTATAAATTGAATGTTTTAAATGTGTGGAGAGTGGTAATTATGAAAATAAATTTCTTAGGGAGAAGGATCACTAATGGGATCAATAAGATAGTATAAATATCTATTTATAAATACCTAATTCCATTAAAATTGAATATGAGTAAACTGAAAATGACATATTAAATTTATGTACTATTTCTTGGTTTAATTTTAACATTAATGAAACTAAGGACATGATTCATATTTTTTATTTATAGGAAAGATGTATAAAGGAATAAGATTAAAAATATTGGTTAATATATTATGAATAAAGATGAATGATTAAGATACCTAAACTTAATGGATTTAATAGTTATTGTATATTTAATAATGACCACAAGTTTAAAATAATTAATACTCTTTTGATGATGGAATTACTTTGAGATACTTTTATTGAGTTTTGATAGATTTTTGATGTATATGAAACCCTTAAGTTTATAATGTGAAAAATTAATTTGAGTAAGAATGATATTTTCATTTTTTGGACATAATATTAAAGGTATGGATAACCTTTAAGGCTTATATGATCTTTTATTTTGAGGTAAACATAGGTTATTACAATTTTGGGGATGAACAATGAAAGTCATAAGATAACCTTTGAGGTTATTTTTTTAATGTGTAATATATTTAGGTTATTTTATGGTATGTTTATAAAATTTATAGGAATGTTATAAGGATTATATTAATATAGTTTTAGAAAAATAACATCCCACAAGTTGGTCAAAAACCTATTACATCCGGTAAGGATGTAAGGCTTGAACCCACAAATGAAGGGTGATAATGGTGCATCACCTACCACAAGCCTACATGATGTCCTAGTTAGTATGAAATTGTTTTATTTTATTTATATAATATGATAGATAAAGGTTGGGTAAATATGTTTATATATATATAACCATGAGATTATAAATTTATTTGGGGATTAAGTAATTAATTTTATTTCAGAAGAAGATCAACATAATTTTGGGGAGCATTATATGATTAAGGTAAACATAATACTATATGATTTTATTTGAGAAATAAAGGGTTAACTATATTTTGGAAGAATATATTATTTTATTGTGGCTTTATGGTGATTCAGTTTATTTATATAAATGATTATAATATCTTGGAGATTATGTGATTAGTGAAATTACATTTTTGGTATAAGACATTAAGAGTGATTGATGTTGTTTAGAGATAAATATTGAATTAATATTAGAAGAATATGTGATAAAATTATTATGATTTTGGGTTTTAATATTATTCTAGAATATTTTGAATAATATTAAGTACATTTTTTATGGAATATTTTTTTGAGCTTTGGGTATTATTGGTAAATTTCAGATATTAATGTTTTATTTCTTTGAATGAAGGTTTATTCATTTTTGGAATTATCATATCTTGTACAAACCATTTTGGTTTTGGTTAATGTTTGAAGATATGAAGAATAAATTTTTAACCTTTTATGTATTATGTGATTCATTATAAGTTGATTGTAGTTCTTTAAGAATAATTTTTATTCTTGAAAACTCTTCATTTGGAGAAAAAAATGAGTTTGTGTTGGAAATTATCTAAAAGATGAAATCCTTCTTGAACTGTAAGTATATTTACTTATTCTTTTAGTATAGAAGATAAAGTAATTCATAAAATCTAGGAAAAGAATCAAGAAATGAGAAACTTTATCCATTTACTTTTCTTATCAAGAAATCAATGGTCGTTTAACCCATTATATATTTACAGTTTTGTGATGGTTAACTTTCTCATAGCCATGTTCACTATCACTCTATATCAGTCATTAGATGCTAGATTTTTCTTCAATTTATATTTTATAACTTCTCACTAATTTTTTTCAACATGGAAACCTAGTTATGTGTTATTCCATATGACCTTCATAATTTCTTTTTCTCTCTTTTCAATTACAATTTTTATTAACCCTATTTACGGTGTGGGTTTTCAACAAAGGTATTTTGAAAAGTAAAACCAGTAGTTTTCAATCCCGAGTTCAAATTTCAAGGAAACAATTTATGAAAGTGGGGATAATTTAATATTATGAGATTTAAAAAAAATAAAGACTATATTTTATAGTGTATAAGATACACAACACCAAGCTTAAATGAATAATAAATTATTATTATTTAAATGTGACCGTCATAACCTAACCATTAAATTAGAGGACATGAATAGTATTAACAAAATTATGAAATATATATAATGGAATTAGTTATTTTAATGTATTAATTAATTATTTTTAAATAGACAATAAATTTTTAGAGAATTCATTTTATTCTTCAAAATTACATATTGTTCAAAAAATGAGTTTTCTTACTTTTTATTAGTGAATATTATAATTATTTTTAGAGAAATCCTGGAAAATGTATTTGAAAAAATTAATTTAATTTTTTAATTAATAAATTAAAAATTATCTTAGAATGTTTTTTTGAGAATTTTCTAAAAATATTGATTTTTCAATGAATAGTAAAAAACACTAACTTTTATTAAAAATTCTATTTTATATTTTAAATTTTTAAAAGTTAAATTATATTTCAGATTAGTTTTAAAGTGTAATTAGTTCCATTTAATTTAAAATAATCTAATTATGGTTTTCTAAATGTATTTTATACTTTAATTTAGTATAAAAAAATCAATATTTTAGAAGGCCATTTTTATGAAAAAACCACTTTTCATCAGATTTTATAGGTTTGATTTTAAATTAAATTCTATAATTTATGTGTTTTAAATTTTGAAAAATTGATTCCAATTTTTTAATTATAATTTCTATATTTGGTAATATGTCCATTTTATTTTTATTAAAAATGAATTTTTAATCTTAATAATTTCAATTACCTCAGTTTAGGGTAAATCAGGTAATTAAGGGTTAAAAATAAAATGATAATACTATAAAATGACCCCAAAACTTGTATAATTTTTTATATGATTACATTGTAGCTATAATAATCAAATATTTGGTTATATGTGATCTTTTTATTTAAGTATGATTATAACCTTTGTAATACTTTATTTAAAGAAAAGTAAAAAATGTCACACTCTTATTTCCAATATCTAAAACTCCTTTAAAATAGATTTAGAGGATATGTTTATTTATAAATATTATTTTTAAATATGAATTATTTATCTTCATCATGTTTTTTTATTGAATAAATAATTACCTTAAAAATTTAAACAACGCTCATGTAGTAAGTAGTCAATTAATGGAAAAATCACATAAATCATATTAAAAACACTAAAATTAGTATAATTTTAGATAATTTATATGATAAATAAAAATTATAGATGAAAATAAAATTTTATGGGTGTATACAAAATTTTTTTTTAAAAATTTTATATGTTTTATTTATGTTATTAAAATCAATGTAATGAATAGTTCTAAAAAATTAACATTAATGTTATATTATAATAAATAATATTTTATTAAATGATATAAATTTTGTAAAAATATTATTTTCATATAAGGTATTAGGATATTGTTTATAATAAAAACCATGGTAAATTTATGCCATTTTTCCATTTATCATAACTATAGTGACCCTCAAAGTTTAAAAATCCTTGTTGTCATGGTAAGTATGAAAGGGGTTTATGAGGGGCTAAAACAAAAAGATAAGGGTAAAAATGTAATAAAAACTTGGATATTTTTTTTTATATGTGGGTATTTTTACCTATACTAATCATATATTACAAATATATTAGTTTTGAGCTGTTTTTAATTAACCAATAATTTATGTTAATTTAATCTTTTGAGAAATTCCAATAGTGCCCCTCCCCTCTCTTATTAAAGTGCACATCTTCTTCACATTTATTATCACATAGAAACTCATTTGTTTCATCCAATACCTACAAAAATACTTTTATATAATCACTAAACTTATTACTTAGGTCTTTTTAGTCATAATATGAACCTTATAAGGATTAAGGTGTTAAGAAAAAGGAGATTTTCGAATGAAGAGGTATAGTTTTTGACAACATGTTTTTATTTTATTTATTTTTCCAACTCCTTAAAATATTCTTAAACTATGATAAAATAATAATTTTTTTAATAATTATAATTATATGTTATTATTTTATTTTCATGACCTATATCCATCTTTGCTTCTGTCAAATGGGAAATGAAACCATGGTTTATGTGTAGGATGAACTACTGCCTCACGAACTGATATAATTTATTCTCCATCACTGTCTCTCATATATGGATTATAATGATCGAATTAATATTTAAACAATATATTAATTAAATATTTATCATTGTGAAAATATAATATATCATTCATGTTCTTACCTTTCCATTCACTGAAAAATGATAAAGTCGTTCGTGCGTACGTGTGGACTACCACCTCTATGAAGAAATGTAATTAATTTTTAATCACCACATAAAATGGATGATATATATAAGTATATTTAAAGAATTAATATGATATTTATTATATTATTATATTTATTAAAATATATAACAATACTTACCTTCTTTTAATAATGATCATTAAAAAATGGAAACGTTACACATGTGTAGATACGACCCACCGTCTCTATTATTGTAACATAATTCATTTTTTATAAAAATATTTAATGGTTTTATTTAAAAATATAATTTATAGAAAAAATTTATAATTATTTAATTATTATTATTCTATAGGATATGGAATAATGAACTCTTTAACTATAGTCAACTTACAAAATCCATTTTTTGAAATTATGAAATGAATATTGTCAAAACATTCGATGTGAATTTAATTAATTAAATAATTAAATATAGAATAGAGAGAGATAAAATAAAAGGAATAATAAACTTTAATTTTTTTATTAATAAAGTAATTAAATAACCTAAGTTTATTAATATGTAATTTAAATAACATACATCATGAGTCAAACTCAAGGTAAGAGACTTTAAAAAATAATTTTTAAAGTTCCCCTTAAAACTCACTTTTTCTCATAAATACATATTTTATAAAAATAGTTTAAATAAGGTTTTTACTATTATAATATTATTTTTAAATTCATTTTTACCCATGTTTTAATTTTTATGAAATATTTTGAAATGGATTTTTTTTCATTTTCTAAATGAGGTACTTTTTAACTTTTGTTTCAATAGTATGAAAGGAATTATTTTTTAACTTATATGGGATGAAAAAAATTTATTTCTATTATGAATAATTATTTTTTGAATCCTACTTTACAATATTAAATGACTCTTTTCAAATAAAATTTTTTCCTTTATAATTGTTCTTTTTTTAATAAGCGATTTCAAAATGGAAAATGGTAGTCTTCTCAAGGATGTATTTCATGATATTTTAATGGTATTTCATTAATTAATTCCAAAAAACCTTAATGTTACCTATGATTTCCTAGGGATATTTTTTAATTATAACATCATAATTATTTATATGGATGAATTATTATTTTTAAAAAATATATTTTCATGGAACCCATTTCTTTTCCATGGGTAAATCAAGTTCTTAAAGGAATGATCTATTTTAACATATATAGAGATAAAAAAATTTCCCACCACTATAACCTTTATTTTATGTTTGTATTACCTTATAATAATTCATATTTTATTTAAATAAAAACCATCCTTCCCTTATTATAGGTGAATTATTCTTTGAAAATTGTTTTTTAAAAGGGAAAGATATTTCAATATCCAGAAATATTTTCTTATAGGTTAAAATATTATTTTAAAAAATGTAAAATTTTATGAATTATGATTATGTTATGGTTATTTTGAATTATTTAAAATGATGCATGGTTCCATTATAAAATAATTATAGGTGATTTCATTATATCTCACTGACACATTTGGTAAAGTGATGGAGTTAACCGATTAGGTTTCTCCTAAGAGATTATGGGAATATACTGTGATGGATATTCCAAGTATAACCATGATGGTTATATAAAGTGTAACTATGATGGTTACTCCAAGTATAATCATGATGGTTATACCATGTGTAAGTAATATCCATATGAAAATGATGTCCCAAGTTACCTACATGTTTTATCTATGCTTTCTATGAGTTGTTTTGGAAATATTATGATTTAACAAGTTAAAGGAAAGTATATGATACTTCATAAGATTGAAAATTATAACTTTTTGAAAGAAGTTATTATGAGTTTTTCATGATTTCAAGAAAATATTATGAATTTTATTTTTCATTAAATATTTATTTAAAAATGTTTTATGAAAATATTTGGAATGAGAAGTTAATTTATTGGGTAATAAAATGTTTATTTTGAGTCCAATGTTTATTTTGAAAGAGGAAAATTTTATAATTATTCATGGACTAACGATTTCTTTCTTTCTTTCTATGTTCATTACAGATATTTATGTGATCATACCATATTTTAACATGGATGTCACAGGGTTTAAGTATGGTAAAGGTAAATAAAAAATTTAAATTGAAAGTCATAAATATTTTTCATAAAAAAATAAAACATGTTTTATTTTAGAAGTTTTATATTATGGGAAAAATGGATACTAAGTAGAAGTGTCCACCTTGTAATTTTTGGGTTTGTTATGTTAATTTTATGACCAAATTACCTAAAAACCTAAACCTAAAAGATCCTTGGGAATGAAATAAAGTGAATTATAGTCTAGATATACTAGATTATGTGATATTTATGGCTGGGTCATTACGATTATATTTTCCCCACCATTTATCTTTTAATCCTTAGAAATTTAGAGATTGGAATTGATTTGGAAGAGCGTGATCCACTGTTAAAACACATTCTTCTCAAATTCCCATTTATCTGTCTAAATCTGACAATACTACCATAAGACTCATATCAAACTAATAAATTTATCATAAAAGAGGTACTATTTTATATACATAATCTGTATCGACACATGAATCAAAATAGCATCAGACTTAAGATCAATATAATCCTATCAAATAATATAAGTGGGAACATGATGATACTTCTTCAATTAAGATATATGAAATATATTGTGTACAAAGTTGAATCTTGTTAGTAAATCCAATTGATAATACAAACCAAAAATTCATTCTAGTATCTGAAAAGGGACAACTTAATAATGGGTAAATTTTTCTTATTTACCCAACCGATGATTCACTAGGCTCATAGAGACTCCTAAAAAAACATGACAAACAATATCAAACAATAATGAAATTTGACGTGATCCAAATACCACTTCTAATGACTTTGATCTGTTTCCATCCTCTTCCTAATCATATGAATTTTCTCTATTATCACATGTAAAAAGCTATGTCTGATAAAGTAATTCTCAATTATTTCCACCAAACAAATTGGATAATGAAAATGACGACCATAAAAGACTTTGGAAGGATCCATATGTATTTAGTCCTAATAACTGTTATTGTATGGGAACTCTATTAATTTTATATGATCCTCCCATGTGCCTCTAAATGTCATAACACAAACTCTATGAATGTATTCCAATATTTGGATCATATGTTTGGATTTTCCCACAGTGTACCAACCCATAACCACTTAAAAAGTTTCCTAAGGATTTTCTAGGTTTCCCTAACTGTTTTCAAATTTTTCTCATGTAAAAATAGTTAAAAAAACACTCCAAAAAAATTCAAAAACTACCAAAACACAACCCAAATATTATATAACTTAAAAATACACAATAAAAGAGTAAATTACCTGAAAACATTGGTGTTACATACCACTTACAATACATTTATCCCTTTTATGGTATGTTTACCCCATGGATCGTATTTGTCCCATAAACATGCATCATTCCAAAAAAAATGATAGTAAAATTCTTGGGGAGATGGGAACCTCCTATAAATCCTCAAATAGTGGAATGTGGATAGTCATAACAAACTAACCCTTTTATTAGAACTTTCTTATAATCATAATTAGTGGTTTTAATTTGAGTGATACCAATCGTATAAGCTTTATTATGGGTTTTATTTAGAATAATCAATTTTATTTGGATTAGTGTCCATGTCCATCATAAGATAAATCCCACTTGTACATGAATTATATATCAATTCATCTCTATTGAAACTTTCACCATGCTTTCTCTACCATAAGAGGACCCTTCCACTAGTCCTCCTATATTTCCTTGTAGTTGTATTTGTAAGTCCATTTAAACATGCTTCACACTTATCCTCTTTAATAACCATTAATACTACCACATATTCATTTATCCTTGGTGATTATTTCTTCAAGTGTTTATCCAATTTGTGTTCATCGGGGGTAGATTTATCCTTTATCTTATATTATTTTTTTATTTCCATGATCATTATTGTACAGATTAATCCAATGGTGTATGGTTCTCCTTTCATTGATGTTCAGAACAAAATTTTTTCATAGTCTTGAGTTTTTTCAATGAAATAAATTTATCTTCAATGCATAATTTAATTTACATCATATAAGAAATTATGGATTTTTTTAATTATTCCATATCCTCTCATGATATAATGTCTTTATATATGAATACAACTATCATGGATAAAAAAAATCTTAATAAAGTCACACCTCATGTATTTGTGTCTCAGTTAAGATGGTGTATTGGAACTCATTCCTTCATTGATCCCTTAGATTCCAAAAACTCATCCATGGTGTTTCCCATAGATCCATTTTAGTATCACTTTAATTCCTAATTTATTTGAGATTTATTCTTTCTAGATTTGAAATAAAAAATTTATCTAATTATTTAATCTATATTTTCAATTTCTCAACCCCACTTGTTGAGAATTTCATATGAGATATATTCAATTTTCCTTTCTACTATATGGAATTGAACTAATTTTTCATATATTTGATCTTTAGATCCCATCACTTTAATTAAAAATATATCCTCTCTATTCTTGAACCAAATCATTTTTGGAATTTATCATCTCTTTAAGCCATGTTTTGAGGGGGATAAAGTTATATTTTAGTTCATTATTAATTTCCATTTGAACTTAAACTTCATTTTCATGTTCTTTGAGTAAATAATTTTTATTCTTAGTATTTTCACTTATCCTTCCAATGGATCCTTTAAAGTATAACTCATATTTCACCAACCTATTTTTTTCTAAAACCAATTCTACTTTGAATGTATAGTCCAATTGAGGGATGATCTTCCATTAATCCAAAATGTATTATTAGAATCATATATATTATTGATTTATATAAGCAAAACATCCATATTGGTGAATAAATTTCATTTATAGTTCTACCATTTACCCCCATACTTTTCATCCTTTATGGGGGAATACATATTTCAATATTTAGAAACAAATTCTAAGAGAGTGTTAGTTCTCAATTTATCAACAAAACCACTAACCCTTACCTTAATGAGTGTGTCCTTTTGGGGTCTTCTTCATAATTCTCAACTTATTTCCTTTTTAAATTAAGAAAATTTCACTATATGTGTCTATCGAAGACTCATTATCAATATATTTTCAATTAGATATAACCACATTGTTTTCTTTTATGGATTTTATGTAAATTTCTTCTAAAGTATTACATATCTCAAATACACTAGCATAATGAAAAATTTATTGAGAACCTCATCGGTTATAGCACCAACAAAAATATTTTCTATATTTACAACATGAAACCATTAACTATACACTCTTAAATAATTATTTCAATTTAATAATCCATGATATTATCACCATTTACCTTTATAAACAAAATGATATCCTTTTTCCAACCATAAAAATTAGTTCCATAAAAAATAGGAGGCCTAATGCATAAATAAATGCGTATAATAAATATAGAAATTGATTTAATAGATTGAACTCCAAGTCACAAACTTTTGAATTTGATACCAATTATTTTGATTAATAGGTTATGATGTGAGTCCTAAGTCACCCTGACAACGGGCAGGTGAATCATGGTGATGACCAAATTAGAACTTTTCTTTTGAAACTCTCACCTGTCTTCATATCTTATTCCCTTGTTAAAAGGAACATGTTCAATATATCATTTTCTCAAATTCATATTCATTGGATATTAATATATATATATATATGTATATAAAGTAAAACACATATGAATATAATAATTTTATTTGGTTCACCTGCATTGGGATACATCCAAGGTGCACATGCCGATGTACTAAAATATGACGATATGCACTGGTTTAGTGGATGAAAAGTTTCAAATGTGATTGTAACACCTCAATATTTTATATGTATTTAAGTTAAAATAAAACCTAAATTATTTGATAGCTTTCCTTACACACAACCCCAAGTTTATATGAACTGTGATGTAATAAACCACTATAACCTAACTGTTAAATTTAAATTTATAAATAATAATAAACACTTTATAAAAAATATGTATAAATGTTTTTAATATTGAAAATTTATTAATTAATTCATAATAAACAAGCACTAAGTTTTCAGTATATTCATTTTATTCTTCAAAAATATGTTTTCTTCAAAAATAGTTGTTATCAAATTTTTGCACGAGAACTTTATAATTTATTTCTACCATATTTAGAAATTTTATTTGATAAAATTAATATCATTTTTAAAATTATTATATAAATATTATCTTAGGGTTAATTTTTAGGATTTTTATAAAAATATTTATTTTTAAGTGAATAGTGAATAATACCAATTTTTATAAAAATTTTCATTTATTTTCAAGTAAATTTCCAATTATATTTTAAATTAGATATTAAATTACTCTAATTGTAATTTAATTATAAATAATATAATTAATTACATATTAATCATCACTACACTTTATTTTAGTATATGATTACTTTTGGGCTTAAAAACACATTTTCCTAAAAAACTATTTTACGTGTGAAATGCGTTTTTATCTTAATAAATGAATTTAATCAATTTTTATTCATGATTTTCTTGAAGTGTATAGATTATATATTCAATATAATATTTTAACATTCAGGTATTTTTTTTGTAAGGAAATTAATGAAAGTAAATTAAGTTTTATGCTAAAGAAATTATTTTTCAAAAATGGGTTTTTTGTTGTGGTTTGCATGCTTAATTAAAATTAAATTCTACCATTTATTGAAATTGAATATGTTAAAATGGAATCTATATTTGGAATCAGAATAATTAATATAATTCAATATGGTAAAATTAATTTTTGGTCATAATAAATTGTAACAATAGTAATATTTTGTTATTGTGGTTAAGGTCAAACAAGTTTATTGGGGGGAGGGGGTGGGGGGGGGGGTTAAAACATGAGATAAGGGTATTATTTCCACCCAAACATGATTTTTTTTTATTTTTTAAATATATTTAAACATTTTATTATCCTACCTTTGAAAACCTATTCATTTTGATCCACTTTCCCATTAAAGTGACCTTAAATCATTAAAATATTTTAATAAACTCCATGAGTGTCCCTCCCCTCACTTATAAAGGCCACCTCTTATCCTCCCTTATTAATAACATTTTATATTTCTAAATTGTAAAATACCTACTCTAAAAATTTCCTAGAATCCATCCATGTATCCTTGATCTTCTGGTATTCTATGAAGACCGATCCATTATGTCTTAAGGAGTAAGCTAAAAGAGGTATCTAAAATAAGAGGTATAGATCGCAACCAAGTCTCTTTCAATTTAATTTATTCTTATAATTACTATAAATTTTTTTTATAAATAAAAAAATTATTAATAAAATATCATAAATATACTGATATGTTATTATTATGATTACATAACCATTTACCACCTCTTCTCAATCTATTTATAGATAAAAGTATCGATTGTGTGTACGTGTCGATTGCCGCCTCCACGTAGTGATATGACTCATTTTACAACACCATCATTAATGGACAATTATTATGATATATTTAAGGTTTAATTATTATATTTATGTTACAATAATGATTTTAGAAATTTGAAATAATATTTACCTTTCGTTTATTCCTTCTATGGAAAAATGGAAACATCACTTCTGTGTACTTACAGACTACCGTATCCACATAGTGATGTAATTAATTTTTCATCACAAATTTATATAAATTGTTGTAAATATATATTTAATTAATTTATATGATATTTATATCATTATTAACATTATTTAGTTTAATTAACTTTGATCAATGATTAAATACTATAAAGGCCGAACCAAAACATACATGAAAGACAAAGAAGTTAACAACCAGAATGATAATGATAATGAAATATTGTTAATGAAATAGTGATAATATGATATAATTAAACCATATGTGGTATTATTATTATGGTAATGGTTGTGGTATATATGTATTAAAAATTTAGATGTATTACACAAGAGTTTAGATTGCTTACGAATCAAGATGAACTTGAGGTAAATATTTTTTTTGTTAAAATATCATTTTTATCAGGACTATTTATGCTTAAATATTTCAAGGATAAAATTTCATGATATATCTATAATAAATATTATTTATTTTATTATCCTATATTTATTTTTATAGATTTAATTTTTTATTTCATTTTCCTCTTTTTAAGTACTCAAGAGATTGGAATAAATTTTTAAGGAAAACAAACATTGTTTTTCCCTTCGGCCATGAATCTTTTCTTCCATGCCTATATTTTCTTTAAAATTTTTCCAAGAATGTTTTTAATATTCTATAAATATTATAAAAATTATTTTTGAATATATTTTACTTCCATTACCAAGGTTTAAAAGGAACCTTCTTATCATTTTCCATACATGGAACTTTTGACTTTTTACCGAAAATGTGAAGGGATTTTTTGTATTAACAAACACAATATTAAAAACTTCCCTCGCCATCATGACCAATTTTTATTTAAAAAAATGTTTAAAATTTTTCTTTTTTATTTTCAAAGAAAATGTTTTCCTTAATATTTTTGAAATTTTTATATTCAAAATAAGTGATTTAAAATAAAAAAGTTACTTTCATAAAAAATGTTCAAGTGATCTTTTAAAGCTATTTTTATCTATAAAAACACCCTTTGATGTTTCTTATGATTTAATAGACATTTGATCCAATGTTACCATCTTTATTATTTATATGGATGGTTTATGATCATGATGATAAAATTTTTATGAAACTCGTATCCGTTCCATAAGCTATGATATGATTTCTGTTTTATAATATTATAGAGCACATATATATGGTTTTAATTATGTTATGGGTGGTACCAAAATTATATATCCCTCTAATTCATTAGGTAAAGAAAGATATATCATGAGATAATAAGGACTAAAATGAAAATTTAAACCCACTTCAGTAAGGGACTTTATCCAATGTGATAGTCTTGAGAGAGACGAATTACTAAGGAAATGAATGAATATAGAGTAAATGGAATCCACTATTATAGTCTTGACAGTGAAACTTGACTAAAGAAATTATTTTATATGTTTATGTACATGAAAAAACTTACGTATTATGTTTATGATATTTTTTCAGGGATCATGATTGATTATTAAATATTCTAAACTCTTATGTATTAAACCATTTTTTTGAAAAAACCTTATTCCATGTCTCATGATTAATGATATTTGACAGATTGGGTATACTTATTATAAGTATATATCATGTTATCATACTATTATTCTTATATTATGCTCACTTATGATCTTTGATTTATATCTATTATGTTTACTATTATAGAGCATCTGATCTCACCCTTTATTATGTTTCCCTTCCCTAGGTTATGAATAAAGGTTTTAAGTATGATATGTATAATAAGGGTTCCAGTTGTGACGAACTTAATTAGAAATTATTTATATATTTTATTTAATAGTTGTTTACATCCAAACCTCTATGTTCTTTAGCTATGAATTATTTAAAAATTTATTGAATATTCATATAAAATGATATAATATTTATGTATGAAAACTATGAGTCACTATAGTGATCAATATCTCCTAAGTTGAATGATTATATAATAAGAATTTAGGGATCACCCACTTCTCACCCATGGTATATTCCCTTGTATTCCTTCTCTACAAACTACTTCAATAAAATATATAAATTTATAGAATTATAGGTATCTTCATGATCATTATAGAAAAATGATTCTATATATATCATCAAATACATATTTTTTATGAATTTAATATCCAATCTACTACACTTATTCTCCAAGGAAAAATCTAATCAACTTCTCAATGAGAGATATGATTCGTTGTTTTCCACATAAAAATCTTCTACTGAAATAAATCATCCAAATAAAGAATAATTCTAAGAAAGTAATCACCTTTGACATGCTTCATATTCTTAAACCATTAAAATATAATCTATAAAATCTTGATACCTACTTTTAAGCACTTACAACAAATTATTTTTATAACCCTCTGTTTGGATGTTTTCTCAAGTTCTTTTGGGTGACTTTTAGATAATTTAGAGGTTTTTAGGCCCATGAATAGCTAGCATACAATTAAATAAAATTGTGTAGTTCTACCCAGGAAACCATACACTATATGTTTGAGTCATAGAGGAGGGAGAATGGCTAGTACAAAACATGTGTCCTACCCATTAAACTATGAATCTTGGAATAACAGGGTCTTGTATGGTGGGTATAAAATTTGTTAAACTGTGCAGCCCAACTATAAAACTCTTCTAGTATCCCAAAATGGGATGCATGATTGGTGAAAAATTTTAAAAAATGTATGGAAAAACCATATGAAATGTATTAATTATTCTAAATTTTAATTTTAATACCTGATACTCAAAAAAAATTGCCTCATTCTTCTCTAAGGGGAATAGGCTCTCGACTATGGATACTCCTACTTAAAATATTTGAGATTCATTTCCTCTCGATGATCATGATTTATATATATAGAGGTGTTGGATATATTTTTTCAATCTTATGGTCCCATTTATCATCGTTCTTATTTATTCTTATAGATGTACCCTTCTCCACTTGAACAAAACTTTAGACCGGGGATGTGGATGCTAGATCTAAGGTTTGTGACATGATTTATTTAGTTTTCATATATATCCTTGGTGGTTTTAGGATTTTTTTCCTAAATTACCTATGGGTTTTGTGTGTTATTCAAGAATAATTTTGGTAAACATTCTATCTCTCCATCTTTCTAGAGGCAATGAATTGGATATTATTATTTGAGATTTTTGGTTCTATGATTCCTCTTTTACCGACTATATCCCTTTGAATCTACACTTTTGGATCTAGTGTTATATGTTTTTTGAGGCCATGTTTGAGGTAGATGGTTCCCTAATGAAATTCCTATCAATCGAAACTATTATTGCTAGCTTGATTTGAAATGGATTTCTAATTAAACTCAAAAGCCTTATTTTATTGTTTTAATAAAATTTTTCAAAATATAATGGTGTGTGTGATGGAATCCCTTTGACAATGGATTTTTTAAATAAATTGAGATTTATAGAAAATGATCTTGAATTTAAAGGAATGAACTTGATGATTATTTTCGATAAATGAACGTATGAAATGTTTATAAATTTGAAAATAAATTATTTGTTTTTATAGATATGATTTTTGGTGAAAACTATTGATGTTGGTTCTTAAAATGAAATAACATATTTCAACACTTGAAATTGGGTCTTATTGAAATGATTCAATGAAATGTTTTTGAGATTAATTTAAATGATTGATATCCCCTTATATTATTGATTTACTTGAAGTATATGGGAACCTAGGTAGTTAGATGGGTAGTCTAGGAAAAGAATTCTAGGCATGAATTAGATCTATATAGCCTTTTAATGATAATTAAAACAATAAAAACTTGATGAATCCTGGGATTTCATTTTTTAGGGTGGAATCCTATTCCCCCTTGGCCTGAGAGCTAGGTAATTGTACACACTTAGATCCATATTTCACTGAGATTTTTTAAGATCCTTGATCCTTGAACTAACTAACCCCAGACATCGTAACCATACTGTTATGATTGAAAATTATTTATACCTTATAGTGTTGTTTAAATGAGTTATTCATTCCTATTTTGATGAAATGATTTATTCATGATTGATTTAATAGATATTCTCATTATGACTGATTTGAAGTAATCTCACCTTGTATATGTGTTATACTTTCCATTAAAATGATTTTAAAAGAATGTTATATATTAAATTTTGAAAAATATTACCATAACATGTTTTATTCAAAATTGAGCATATTTATTTTATTATATATATAATTATTATTAAATTATTAATTTAATACTACTAGGATAGTGTTTCTCAAATCATACTTTTTTCCTTTGGGAATTTGTAGACTTTTTTATTCCAGTTCTAGGAAAATGGAAAACACTTCTTGGAGGTGGTGGGTGCTCTTGATAGTTAGACCTCAAGAGTTGGTGGTGAAAATAAAATTATATGTTACTCATATTGTGATTAGATATTGTAATGAAGTTGTTGTTAGTTTTGAGATGTTTGGTTTGATGTCTTGTTTAACTTGTGAACTTTTTACTCTTGTTGTCTATATTGGAATACTGGCTTTTTTTGTTTTACTTTATGGTATTTTATTGTATTTTTTATTATTGTGGAAAAATTGTTAGCTATTGGTTGTTTTTGATTCCCAATTCACTACTCTCCAACCCATGGAGACCATGAATTCCCTTAAGGCCATGTCAGGATTGATTCAAGTTCTGTTTAGGTGGTTTATCTATTTTGGTTGATGAAAAATTGGTAGAAAAGGTGGTTGTGTCTATTCTTGGATATCGGTATGTATTTAGGGATGTTTTGGTATACCCATGAAAACTGTTTTTGTTTTTATTGTCATATTGAAAGAAATAAAGAAAATAAAATACATGTATATATGTATATAATATCATTAAAGTAGAATTATCATGTTATATATATAATATAATTTCACTAAACCCATCCTTAATACATTTCGTGTAGTGTGTGAATGAATCACATCGCTTTGAGGGGGCAGTAGTCCACACTTCTTCAAACGAAATTATCGTATTTACAAAAATGTAAAGTAAAAAAGGTATGTGTTGTAAAAGTAATACCAAATCTTAAAAACATAATAAATATAATATATGAAATATATAAATATATTTTCCATCATAATTTCCACCATTATAGGTTGTAGTGGAAAAATTAACAATCATTGTTTAGTAAGGTAGTAGTTCTCCATACACATAAAAAATATGTTCGTTACCCATTAGATGGAGGTGTGTGTAAGTTTACATATAATATTTTTCATAAAAAAATCCTATTGTATTTAATATTTTGATGTTTTTATACAATCATGAAATAAATATAGTGTAGGGTGTGGATAAATAAAATAAAAGAAAGGAGCTTGAGAGAAGACATTACCTCTTAATTGGGTAACTCCTTTTGGTTTCTTCCAAAAGGAGATACTAGATTGCTTTAAGCCCACGGGTAGGATTATGTGAGGAATTTAGGGATTTTTTAAAGTTTATTGGGTATATATCTTCTGATCCTAAGTGTTTTGAGAGGTGTGAAGAAAAGGGAGAGGTGGTGGCCTTTTATAGGGAAGGGAAAGGACACACTTGGAATTTTTGGAAACAAGTTTGGTGTACCCACATTTTTACAAAATAAAAGTCATACCAAACCAAAAAAACTCAATAATGGAAGGTTATTTTCCCAATCATGGACATAAAATTGGTTTTTACAAGTTTATAGGTTGTTGTGGGTCTCAAATTTAAGGTTTACTACTTTATTAACCTATTTTTTCTCTTAACCGTTCTAATTAATTTTAATTAATTTCACTAATATTTTTGATCAAAAAAAAAAAAATTTGAACTTATTAGAAATTAGAAATTATTATTATTCCAAATATTTAATCCATTTTTCAAAATTATAAAAACATAAGTGGTATAAATTAATTTAAAATTAATCCCGTTGATGGGATGACACTACGTAGTTTTAAAGTAAAAACATCCAAAATTTTGCTAAGTTTTTTTATTGAAAATTTCAAAGTAAAATTGATTATAGTGACCTAAATATGTTTAATTGATAAAAATAGTATCTAATTAAAGTTTTAAACAAAATTAAAATATAATTTAACATTATAAATAAATTATATGAAAAGAAAATCTTGAATTAAAATATAGTATTTTAACTATTCATTAAAAAATGAAACCTTAAAGAAAAATACCAAAATTTTATCCTAACCTATTTTTTATATTTTTATTAAAAATATGAAGTTTATTTTCACATATTAAATATATAAAAGTTCCAAAAATTTTATTTAAAATGGGTTCACCAGTAAAAGGCGGTAAAAATACCTTTATAAAAAAATATAGGTTGTAAGCAGAAAATTGGGTTGGTTCTCATATTAAATATATAAAATATATTGTATGAATATAAAAAAATGTTATATTGAATATATAACATATATATTAAATTAACAACACTCAATAATTTTAATTAATTTAATTTATTAGGTTAAAACAACTTTTTGACTATAAAAATAATAATCTTTTCCTTTATATTCAGTCTATTTTCATATTCATTTATAATTAATTGGTAACCTATAAATTCATCTTATATCTGTGTAAACCATAAATTATCATAAATTAGTTAATAATATTCATAATAGCTAATTTAGAAGCTAGGTTATTTATTATTATTTTAAATAATAATATTTTGATGATATACCATTTTTTGGTAAGAATCAAGCATACATGTTACACAAGCCATAATGGAACACCCATGTGTTTGGGTATACCTCATCATCATGAATCACTCATTAGACACATCTATGAATCTCACAGAGTCAATACAGTATACCTCATCATCATGAATTACTCATTAAGCAAAATAATTGTCATCAGTTAAGACTTAAAAATTCTTTTAATGATTCTCAATATTGCATAGAATGACAGTTTCATGGATCTCGCCTAGCTTTGTGAAATAAAAGCAATTCCGGATTTTCCTTGGAATAATTCATTGAGAGTGAAGAGGGGTAGCCTCTTATTTATAGGCTCAATCATTCATGAAGCTCCACTACCTCCAATGCATTTTTTGGATTGGTCCAAAACATCTTCATGATTTCCCTCTTTTCACAATGATCCAATGAAATTTCCTATTTGTGATGCTCATACTAGTCATATAGCCTTTCATCAAAACATCACATAGTCATGATGATTCTCTCCTCATAATTATGTAGAAACACCATATTTATTTTTGATGATCCTCATCTTCGCAAACATAATCCCAAGCTTTGTGAAATCCTTTCTCTTATCATATTTATGAAATATTGATTCCAAAAAAATACCTTTCATGATGCTCATCGTAATCATGGAGCACACTGTTAGAATTCATAAATATTTTAAAAAACAAAACTCATATAGATCTTCTTTTCAAAACTCATTCCATTTCCATATTTTCAATAGGAATTCAAGGAAATCCACTATTTGTGATGCTATCCAACTTTAAAATTTTGGACCTCAAAAATTTGGAAAACACTGGGAAACTACACCACCTTTAATACTCTCGTATGCTTGAATTGTAAGATCCATTTTCTTAAAAACTCCATGATCTTTTTTATGAGGATTGACAACAAACACAAACCATAATCCATTTTCTGCAAAGAATATCCTTGGTTCCAACACTGAGATCACCCTTTATTTTGTTTAATTTTCATGAGTTTTGAAGATATATTTATGTAGTATATGTCTATTAAGAACACTAAATGGTTAGATATTTTTTTCCAAGACATTTAATATCTTTCATGAAATAAAAATATTATGTATCTAGTCTCCAAATACACTAAACCTATATGGTCCTCAGATAAGTATTTGAAAATTATATTAAATATTTATATAAAAGATGTATTATATAAGTATAAAAATTTTAGGCCATTAAAATTTACTTAGGTCTAAGAAAAATGAGGAAAAATTTATCAGGCATTAGGTGGAAAATTTCAGAAAGCATGTATAATATTCCTTTGATTTTTCATTGACCCCAAAAGTATGATAGAACACTTTTTTAGTGGACTAAAGTCGAGTCTTCAAAAATAATATGTGATTCAAGACTTTGATATCTATGATGAAATTGTTTGTTATGCCCTTAAAGTCAATATAGAGATCAATTATTCTCAATAGTCTCATTAGAATGAAGATAAGAAGAGGTGAATAATGTTTAATTCTAGAGAAACGTTGGATAAATCTCATAGATAGAAGAAAGTCCAACCACCCACTTGTCATTAGTGTGGGAAGAAGCATCCTTAAAATTGACTCAACGGAACAAGGAGATGTTTTAGGTGTGGAAAGGAGGGAATATAGATAATTAATGTAAAAGGAAGATGAAGAATCCCACTAATGTTATAAGAGAAAATAAGGTTCTAATCAATCCAATTATTAAAATCAAATGTTTCAAAAAACGGAAAACATAAAATATGGAATCCAATACTCTAATCTAAATGTTTTCAAAGATAAAGGATGAAAAAAACCTCTAATACTAAGAGAGAATGGGTGTTCTTATACCATCACTACTATTGAGGTGGATCCTAACAATAAAGTAGTGATAGGTACACTGGTTATTCATTCAGGAATAATGGACATACTATTTTATTCTAGTTCTATGTATTGTTTTATATCATGCAAGTTTATTAGAACTATTCAAACACCACCTCAAAACATGGAGGTTGATTTATCAGTGAAAAAAAGATGAGATAATTATAACATATCAAGCATATAACTCCTCCCTAGTAAATATTTATGGGTTAAATATGTAACACCTGAGACTTTTATGTTATATAAATAATCAAAGGAATCTTTTTCTACACAATACTTGCTTGGCTTTCTTTACACGAAATCGCGGCCTTCCTTGATAGCTTGCATCGTACGCAATACCGAGTTTCACTAAACAACGATATGCTATTAAAATATTATTAAAACTAGCCATTATGAATAGTAACAACCACTTTTTGAAATTTTATAATTTTTATTTTTCAAAATGGACTTCATTTTTGGATTCGGAATATCAAAATTAGCCTAGGGTGAAATTTTGGTATTTTTCTGAAAACTTTCAATTTTTGATGAATAGTGAAACCACTAAATGGTAGTTAAAAAAACTGAATTTTTCATAAAACTTAATTTTACCGCTTCTGTGAGTGGAATTTTGAAAACCCGAGAGACACGGTTAATATCAAGGACTAAAATGTGGTTCAATGAGATGAAAATAATTTTTGGTGAATAGTAACTTTTTACTTTTTTTTACCACGGTTAAAAGTAAATAGGGTAATTAAGGGTAAAGATGATATTATTATTACCCTAACACATGTCTTAATTCTATTGGATAAGTTTAATTCGACAAAAAACAAACTTAGGAATAAAATATGACCATTTAGGCCCACTTGGATTAGATTAGGACATTTATTATTAATTTATTTAAAGAAGGGTTAAAATAGTTAAAATCAAAGTTTAATAAGTAAATAATTTTTAATATAAGGTTATACATAAGATAAATTCGACTATAAATATTAATTAGGAATATAAAAAGATTTCCTACCTAATGGTATTTTATTTGTAATTTTTATACATTAAATAATTTATTTTATTTATGACACAAAGATGATGCAGTAATTATCTTATCAATGAAATATTGACATAATTAATGTTTTAAACACCAAAATAAATGTAATTTGAGACTTTTTATGAATTCCACTAATTTTATAGGTTAATATGACATGTTAGTATTTATTTAATTAACTTTTTTAGAACTAATAATTCTGTTATGATTTTCAAAAAAATCAATTACTAAATAGTGTCAAAATTGACATAAAATAGTTTTTAAAACAAATATTATATTAGTAATTGTTATTTTATTCCTAAAAATCTAAGGTTCGGCCAAATGACTTAGATAAGGTTATATATATTAATAATAAACAACTTGGGGTTCTTTTGTCTGCTTATAGTAAGTTTATTAACCTTATAGTATAAGAAGACAAGAAGACATGGTAAAAGTAAACTTATTTAACTTAATGTTAAATCTAAATGATAAGGTTAAAATAGGAACCTAAAATTTTCTAAATTCTATTGTACTAGAGGATTTAGACCCATACCCACCTTATCTTCGAAATATATCAATTTGGAGCTATTTAAAACCGAACTTGACTTTATAATAAAATAATATTTTTAGTTTTCTCAAAGGTGCCCCTGTCCTCCCTTATAAAAGGGCACCTCCTCCCCCTCTTCCTCACACCACTTTGAGCCTTAAAGCTCGGCCAACCCCTACCAATTACTCCTATCCAATTCCCTAGATACATCCTAGAGGTCCTGTTATTCTTCAAAGACCAATTTTAGTGCCCTAAAAGAATGTCTCAAAGAAGCACTTCAAAGAAGAGGTAATGTCTGTTACCGATTCTTTCATCTTTATTTCTTCTTCCACTTCTTCTTATTTAGTTGTTTCATTATGAAGTAATAACATCAGTATAACTCATATACTAATATGTTATTATAAGTATGAAACAACCTTATTTCACCATCTATCCATCCTACGGAAAAAGAAATCACCGCGCGTGCGTACGTACAGAATACCGTCTCCACGCCGTGGTGTAATCTATTTTCCACCACCACCTTACTTGGATGGGTATAATGGTGTAAATAATGACTATATATGACTATTATAAAGTAATAATGATTCTAAAATAGTATAAATACACTCCAATACAATTCCATGATCATAGGAACGATATAATCACTCGTGCGTACGTACGGAATACCGTCTCCACGATGTGATGCGACTCGTTCTACATGATCTTCATTTCATAATGATTATATAAATGAATTGAATGAATGAATATGATATATATTTAACTAATACCATTCTGTAAATGAGGTATCTATAACCTAAAGAGAAAAATAAGAATCTATTCGACAAGACACGCATAAGAACAAAAAGTTATAAACACCCGAATAACAAGTAGCAATGAAATATTACTACTAAGAAGCTAAGAAAATGACCATATATGATATCATAAAAATAAGTATGATTCTGGAATAAGTCAATAACATTATTTAAATCATTATACAGGAGGTTTGGACACATACGAAGCAAAACAGACCCAAGGTAAGGGAAATATCACAATCTCATTTTTATCCGAGATCGTTTATACTTTGGTATTTACTGGGGTGTATTTTATCATCCACATCCATGTTTCATCAATATGTAATATTATTTCCATCCACCTACAATTGTTTAAATCCATTTTTACCCTTCAGTGAGTTTTTAGTAAAGGATATGAAAGGAATCTTTTTTTGTTTTTCGTACGAGGTACTTTTTGACTTTTCCGAAAAAAGTATGAGAAGAATGTTTTTTTAACTTATACGTCATGAATGGATTTTTAAAACATTATTTCCAAGAAGATTCCTTTACAAGTTTTCAAGTTTATTTTTAATAAACTTCTTTTAGTTTAAAATTGTAAGACATGTTAAGAAAGGAAAATGTTTTTGAAGTAGAAAGGATATTTTCCTCAAGAATGGAGTTCAAGTGTTTTATCAAAATTATTTTCCATATAATATAATAAAGGGTTCTGTTTCTATCCCTATTATTACATGGATTTGATTATGTTGTGATGGAAATATTTTTATGAATTCCTTTATCTTATATGAATTGTTTTATGATGTCATGTTGTTTAAGAATCCCATTTTTATTACATGGGTTATGCTATGATGTATGGTTTATGATTTTGTGGCACACATAATAATGGTTTCATTATGAGAAGGGTGGGACCTATATCTCCCTCCAATGCATTGGGTAAAGATTTTATATCTCATGAGATAGACATGGCTGGAACAGTATGTTATACCGGTTCAGTGAAACAGGACTGAAACGAGGAGTGAACTCGGTTCAGAAAGGGACTTTGTCCACTAAGATAGTCTTGGCAATGAGACTTGACTAATAAGAAATGATTCTCTATGATTATGTGTGTATGCCACAAAGTTTCATGTTTTAAGTTATGATTATTGTGATTACATTTCACTTCCATGATTTATCCCATGTTATGAAATTATGATCTCTTTTGCAGGTTAAGATTTACAAAAGTTATGTGCTTACGTATATGATGTGATTGATATTTCTTTTGTTTACCCTTACTGAGCATTTGAGCTCACCCTTTTGTATGTTTTCTTTCCCCAGGTCAGGAATAAGGTTATTAAGTAAGATATTCCAAAAGGGACTATAGATATGATGAAATAAATGGGAGACAGTGTAGAGACTTTATGAACCAGTTGTTTATGTTTCCCAGTTTCTAAAGACACTATACCTATACGGTCCTTTTGTGGTTTTGTTATACGTTGTAATAAGTATGCTTCAATTTTGAAGTATTAACAATGTATGTAAAGTGGGTCATTATAGTTAGTATCATAGGAAAGGTATAGTCAACCTTTGGAAACTAGGATGTGAAAGCCTTAGTAAGAACCCTAAGGATAATTCTAAGCATAGAACACAATCTTAGTGTTTTAGAAATGGCCATGAATAACCTAGGATAAGACCTTAAGTGTGAAATTTTATTCTTGATTATGTGGTTTTCCTATTATAATTAGTGTTACTCACACTATTCTTCTTGGTTTTAGTCAATGGCTGGAACCCGAAGGAATCATGTTAATGCGGAATGCGACGGGAAATGCAATGATTTTCCCCCTGAGCAACCAAATGTTATGGGAGCTGGAATGCAAAATCTTGTAGCCATGCTCACACAACTTTCTCAAGCTATGAATCATGCAGGACTTCCAAACAAGCAAAGGAAGGAGCAACATTCTGTTGAATCCTTCATGAGGCAGCGTCCACCTTCTTTCACTGGGTCTACTGATCCATTAGTTGCTGAACAATGGATTAGTACTACTGAAATTATATTTTCAGTTCTTCAATGTTCTGAACATGATAAATTCATTCTAGTAGTGTATTGTTTGGAAGGAGATGCTGATCAATGGTGGAATCTTATTAAGAATACGAGGCAAAGGGATGAAATTGAGTCCATGGAATGGGACGAGTTCAAGAACTTATTTTTCAATAAGTACTTCCCTCATATTCTCCGAACAAAGATGGAGAAAGAGTTTCTTGAACTGAAGCAAAAGGATGATGAATCTGTTGGTACCTATGAAGCAAATTTTACAAGACTTGCAAGGTATGATTCTGGTTTTATTATCCAACCTGAGAGTAAGATCGTTCGATTCTTTAGTGGATTAAAACCAAGTCTTCGAAGGGCCTTAACCATAAGGGACTTCAATAGCTACGAGGAAATCGTTCGATGTGCTCTCAAAGTTGAGATGGAGATTGGAGTAACCCATCAGTCATATGGGTTTGATAAGAAGAGGAAAATGGAATTCAAAGGAAAATCTAAAGAGCACACTGAAAAGAAGATGAGCTTTCCCTTATTCTCAAAGTGTGGAAAGAAACATGGAGGGAGTTGTCTTAAAGGGACAAGTAAATGTTTCAAATGTGGAAAGGAAGGTCATCGGGCATTTGAATGCTGCGATGATGGGAAGAATATGTCTAATGATGAAAACAAAGGAAGTGATACACAGAATGAACCTACTACACTTCAATGTTTCAAGTGCAAGGAGATCGGACATTATGCCAATAAATTCCCTAATCCAAGGGTTGATGATGATGGTCGACGTCAAAAAACTCTTAAGGATAAAGACAAAGGAAAGTCACATGCAATTTCTATCAGCGATGTGGAGTACGATAACGATGTGGTGAAAGGTACACTTACCATCCACTCTAAAGTAGCAAATGTTTTATTTGATTCTGGATCCACCCACTCTTTTATTTCTGAAGAATTTTCTAAGGGTATCACCGTATTACCTAAACAATTAGATGTTGAGTTAGCAGTGACAACACCTAATGGCACAACAGTCGCATCAAAAGTTTATAATTGTTCTCCGATCGAAGTTTGTGGGAAAGTGCTTCCTGCAAATCTTGTGATCCTTCCTATAGTGGAATTTGATGTGATTCTTGGCATGGATTGGCTTTCTTTATATGGATCTCATATCAATTGCCAAAGAAGGGAAGTCACATTTCATATTCCAGATCAATCTATGATCGTCTATCAATGCAAGGATGAACATAACCTTCCAGTGGAAATTCTTTCTACCTTATGGGTCTTGATTACACTAAATGAAGGTTATTTATATCAAATGGTTGGTGAGAAACTTGCGATTAAGAATATGCCCATTGTACGAGAGTTTTATGATGTCTTTCCAGAGGAATTACCGGGTCTTCCACCAAATCGTGAAGTTGAGTTTTCAATAGAACTCATACCGGGTGATTTTCCTATTTCAAAGACACTTTATAGAATGGCCCCAATTGAGTTGCAAGAATTGAAGAAGCAACTCCAAGAGAATCTTGATAAGGGATTAATATTCCCTAGTGCGTCACCTTGGGGAGAACCATTTCTATTTGTTAGGAAGAAAGATGGATCAATGAGACTCTGCATTGATTATCGAGAACTTAACAAGATCACTATCAAGAACAAATATCCTCTCCCACGCATTGATGACTTATTTGACCAACTATGCAGAGATCAATACTTTTCCATGATTGATCTTCGTTCAGGGTATCATCAATTAAGGGTCAAAAGGGAGGATATAACAAAGACGACTTTCCGTACAAGGTATGGACACTATGAATTTATAGTGATGCCATTTGGTCTTACTAATTCCCCTGCTATCTTCATGGATCTGATGAATAGAGTCTTTAGAGACTATCTTGATCAATTTGTGGCAGTCTTTATAGACGATATTATTGTCTATTCAAAGAACAAGGAAGAACATGAAGATCACTTGAGAATTATATTGAAGACCCTGAGAAAGGAGAAGCTTTATTCCAAATTTACCAAGTGTGAATTTTGGCTTCAAAAAGTTGCATTTTTGGGTCACATAATCTCAAAAGAGGGGATATTTGTGGATCCAGCAAAAACAGAGGTTATCGAAAGATGGTCGAGACCAACAAAAGTAACTGAGATCCGAAGTTTTCTTGGTTTAGCTAGATATTATCGACGTTTTGTGAAAGATTTTTCATGATTATCTAATCCACTCACCAAGTTGACTCGGAAAGGAGTTAAGTTTGTCTCGACGGAGGAATGTGAAGAGAATTTCAAGGAGTTGAAAAGAAGGTTATCCAGTGCACCTGTGCTCACACTGCCTTGTAGTGGAGAAAGGTTTGTGATCTATAGTGATGCATCCAAGAAGGGATTGGGGTGTGTTCTTATGCAAAATGATATGGTGATAGCTTATGCCTCACGACAGTTGAAAATCCATGAGAAAAATTACCCAACACATGATTTGGAGTTAGCTGTGGTAATATTTGCATTAAAGATTTGGAGGAATTATCTTTATGGAGAAAGGTGTGACATTTATACTGATCATAAAAGTTTAAAGTATATTTTCACACAAAAGGAGATGAATATGCGTCAAAGAAGATGGTTGGATCTGATTAAGGATTACGACTGCTCAATCCATTACCACCTTGGGAAAGCAAACAAGGTGGCAGATGCATTAAGTCGACAAGACCATGCCAGTTTATCCATGATGAGGGTCACAAAAGATCCAATATTTATGGATTTACAAAGGATGGATCTTGTAATTATAATGGAAGTGGAAAAATCTTATCTTTCTCAAATGAATGTTCAACCATCTATACATGTGAAGATTAAAGAGGCATAGAAAGAAGATGTTGAGTTACAAAAGAAGGTGAGAAATGTTCCTGAATTCAACTTTGATTGTGATGGGATAATAAAGTTTAGGAATCAGATTTGTGTTCCTCCCATCCCCGAATTAAAGAAGTTGCTGCTGGATGAGGCTCATAGTTCTTCATTCTCTATTCATCCTGGAAGCACGAAGATGTATAGGGACCTGAAAGAGTACTTCTGGTGGGATGGCATGAAAAGAGATGTTGCTGAATATGTCTCTCGATGCTTGGTTTGTCAACAAGTTAAAGCTGAGAGAAAGAAGTCTAATGGGATGTTACAACCATTACCCATACCCGAATGGAAATGGGAAAACATCACTATGGACTTTGTCACAGGACTTCCTAAAAAATCCAAAGGCAATAATGCTATCTGGGTCATAGTTGATCGTCTTACAAAGTCTGCACACTTCATTGCTGTTAGAGAGGATTTCTCTCTGGATCAGCTTGCCAGGATATATGTAAAGGAAGTGGTAAGATTGCATAGAGTACCACTTTATATTATATCTGATCGGGATCCGAGATTTACCTCGAAGTTCTGGAGAAGTCTTCAGTATACTTTGGATACAGAGTTGAGTTTCATCACTGCTTATCATCCTCAGACAGATGGTCATTCTGAGATAACAATTCAAACTCTAGAAGATATGTTGAGAGCTTGCTCTATGGATTTAAAAGGTGGTTGGGATCAACACCTACCTTTGGTGGAATTTTCTTATAATAATAGCTTTCACTCTAGTATTCAGATGGCTCCTTATGAAGATCTCTATGGAAAGAAATGCAGGACTCTAACTTGCTAGGATGAAGTTAGGGAAAGAAAGATATTAGGACCTGATCTCGTTGATGAAATGGAAGAAAATGTTAGATCTATTCAACAACACATAAGAGTAGCTCAGAGTAGACAGAAAAGTTATGCCGACAACCGAAGAAAAGACCTAGAGTTTGAAGTGGGTGATAAAGTGTTCTTACGAATATCTCCCTGGAAGAGGGTCATGAGATTTGGAAAGAAGGGGAAGTTGAGCCCTAGATAAATCGGTCCTTTCGAAATACTGGATCGTGTTGGGAAGGTAGCTTACCGACTGGCGCTTCCACCGAATCTCTCTCAAGTTCACGATGTGTTCCATGTATCTCTCCTGAGAAAGTACATACTTGATCGTTCACATGTACTTAACTCAGAAGTTGTACTGCTGGAGCAAGATCTTTCTTTTGAAGAACAACCGATAGAGATTCTGGATCGTAGCGAAAAAGTCATACGAAACAAGACCACTCGATTGGTGAAAGTTTTATGGAGGAACCACAAATTATAAGAATCTACATGGGAGCTTGAGGATATGATGAGGGAGAGGTATCCTCATCTGTTTGTTACAAAGTGATGAATTTCGAGGGAGAAATTCATTTTAAGGGGGGTAGAATATAACACCTGAGACATTTATGTTATATAAATCATCAAAGGAATCTTTTTCCACACAACACTTGCTTGGCTTGCTTTACACGAAATCGCGGCCTTCCTCGATAGCTTGCGTCGTACGCAATACCGAGTTTCACTAAACAACGATATGCTATTAAAATATTATTAAAACTAGCCGTTATGAATAGTAATAACCACTTTTTGAAATTTTATAAATTTTATTTTTCAAAATGGAATTCATTTTTGGATTTGGAATATCGAAATTAGCCTAGGGTGAAATTTTGGTATTTTTCAGAAAACTTTCAATTTTTGATGAATGGTGAAACCACTAAGTGGTAGTTAAAAAAACTGAATTTTTCATAAAACTTAATTTTACCGCTTCTGTGAGTGGAATTTTGAAAATCCGAGAGACACGGTTAATATCAAGGACTAAAATGTGGTTCAATAAGACGAAAATAATTTTTGGTGAATAGTAACTTTTTACTTTTTTTTACCACGGTTAAAAGTAAATAGGGTAATTAAGGGTAAAGATGATATTATTATTACCCTAACACATGTCCTAATTCTATTGTATAAGTTTAATTCGACCAAAAACAAACTTAGGAATAAAATATGACCATTTAGGCCCACTTGGATTAGATTAGGACATTTATTATTAATTTATTTAAAGAAGGGTTAAAATAGTTAAAATCAAAGTTTAATAAGTAAATAATTTTTAATATAAGGTTATGCATAAGATAAATTCGACTATAAATATTCATTAGAAAGATAAAAATATTTCCTACCTAATGGTATTTTATTTGTAATTTTTAGACATTAAATAATTTAATTTATTTATGACACAAAGATTATGCAGTAATTATCTTATTAATGAAATATTGACATAATTAATGTTATAAACACCCAAATAAATGTAATTTGAGACTTTTTATGAATTAAAATAATTTTATAGGTTAATATGACATGTTAGTATTGATTTAATTAACTTGGTTCGAACTAATAATTCTGTTATGAGTTTCACAAAAATCAATTACTAAATAGTGTCAAAATTGACATAAAATAGTTTTTAAAACAAATATTATATTAGTAATTGTTATTTTATTCCTAAAAATATAAGGTTAGGCCAAATGAATTAGATAAGGTTATATATATTAATAATAAACAACTTTGGATTCGTTTGGCTGCTTATAGTAAGTTTATTAACCTTATAGTATAAGAACACAAGAAGACACGGTAAAAGTAAACTTATTTAACTTAATGTTAAATCTAAATGATAAGGTTAAAATAGGAACCTAAACTTGTCTAAATTCTATTGGATGAAAGGATTTAGAACCATCCCCACCTTAGCTTCAAAATATACCAATTTGGAGATATTTAAAACCGAACTTTACTTTATAATAAAATAATATTTTTAGTTTTCCCAAAGGTGCCCCTCTCCTCCCTTATAAAAGGGAACCTCCTCCCCCTCTTCCTCACACCACTTTGAGCCTTCAAGCTCGTCCAAACCCTGCCAATTACTCCTCTACACTTCCCTAGAGACATCCTAGAGGTCCTGGTATTCTTTAAAGAACAATTTTAGTGCCCTAAAAGAAGGTCTCAAAGAAGCACTTCAAAGAAGAGGTAATGTCCGTTACTGATTCTTTCATCTTTATTTATTCTTCCACTTATTCTTATTTAGTTGTTTCATTATGAGGTAATAAAATAAGTGTCACTAATATACTGATATGTTATTATAAGTATGAAAGAACCCTATTTCACCATCTATCCATCCTACGGAAAAAGAAATCACCGCGCGTGCGTACGTACGGAATACCTTCTCCACGCCGTGGTGTAATCTATTTTCCACCACCACCTTAATTGGATGGGTATAATGGTGTAAATAATGAATATATATGAATACTATAAAGTAATACTGATTCTGAAATAGTATAAATACACTCCAATACAATTCCACGATCATAGGAACAATATCATCACTCGTGCGTACGTACGGAATACCGTCTCCATGATGTGATGCGACTCGTTCTACATGATCTTCATTTTATAATGATTATATAAATGAATTGAATGAATGAATATTATATATATTACACTAATAACATTCTATAAATGAGGTATTTATAACCTAAAGAGAAGAATAATAATCTATTCGACAAGACACGCATAAGAACAAAAAGTTATAAACACCCGAATAACAAGTAGCAATGAAATATTACTACTAAGAAGCTAAGAAAATGACCATATATGATATCATAAAAATAAGTATGATTCTGGAATAAGTCAATAACATTATTTAAATCATTATACAGGAGGTTCAGACACTTACGAAGCAAAACAGACCTAAGGTAAGGGAAATATCACAATCTCATTTTTATCCGAGATCATTTATACTTTGGTATTTACTGGGGTGTATTTTATCATCCACATCTATGTTTCATCAATATGTAATATTATTTCCATCCACATACAATTTTTTAAATCCATATTTACCCTTCAGTGAGTTTTTAGTAAAGGATATGAAATGAATCTTTTGTCATTTTTTGTACGAGGTACTTTTTGACTTTTCCGACAAAAGTACGAGAAGAATGTTTTTTAACTTATACGGCATGAATGGATTTTTAAAACATTATTTCCAAGAATATTCCTTTACAAGTTTTCAAGTTTATTTTTAATAAACTTATTTTAGTTTAAAATTGTAAGACATGTTAAGAAAGGAAAATGTTTTTGAAGTAGAAAGGATATTTTCCTCAAGAATGGAGTTCAAGTGTTTTATCAAAATTATTTTCCATCTTAGATAATAAAGGGTTCTGTTTCTATCCCTATTATTACATGGATTTGATTATGTTGTGATGGAAATATTTTTATGAATTCGTTTATCTTATATGAATTGTTTTATGATGTCATGTTGTTTAAGAATCCCATTTTTATTACATGGGTTATGCTATGATGTAGGGTTTATGATTTTGTGGCACACATAAGAATGGTATCATTATGAGATGGGTGGGACCTATATATCCCTCCAATTCATTGGGTAAAGATTTTATATCTCATGAGATAGACATGGCTAGAACGGTAGGTTATACCGGTTCAGTGAAACAGGACTGAAACGAGGAGTGAACTCGGTTCAGAAAGGGACTTTGTCCACTAAGATAGTCTTGGCAATGAGCCTTGACTAATAAGAAATGATTCTCTATGATTATGTGTGTATGCCACAAAGTTTAATGTTTTAAGTTATGATTATTGTGATTACATTTCAATGCCATGATTTATCCCATGTTATGAAATTATGATCTCTTTTGCAGGTTAAGATTTCCAAAAGTTATGTGCTTATGTATATGATGTGATTGATATTTCTTTTTTTTACCATTACTGAGCATTTGAGCTCACCCTTTTGTATGTTTTCTTTCCCTAGGTCAGGAAGAAGGTTATTAAGTAAGATATGCCAAAAGGGACTGTAGATATGATGAAATAAGTGGGAGACAGTGTAGACGCTTTATGAACCAGTTGTTTATGTTTCCCAGTTTCTAAAGACACTATACCTATACGGTCCTTTCGTGGTTTTGTTATATGTTGTAATAAGTATGATTCAATTTTGAAGTATTAACAATGTATGTAAAGTAGGTCATTATAAAATATCCCAAAAACCCTTGTTATGCTCCCTTTATTATAATTCAATGCTATTCTAGGCATAGATATACTATCCTTTTACAGATCCAATATCATCTAATGATAGGATTAAATCACTATCCATATCCCAAATAATCCTATGATTCTATACTATTTTTAGGATAGGATGAATCTCCTTTGGAAACTTTGTCTCACGAATGGATATTATTTTCTTATAAGCAATAATATCTAGCTCAAATGATTGATAAAATATAAAGGATCATTCTTGAATTCATTCCCTTCACGAGGGAATATGTTGATTTATTCTCTAAAGAGTTTACTGATCTTCCTCTTGATCAAGAAGTTGATTTCTCATGTGAAATTTTTCCTAGAAATCTACCCATATCCACGAGTTCTTATATAATGAACCTATTAAACTAGAAGAAATGAAGAAACAAATACAAGATAATTTGTTGAAGGGATTCATATAACAAAGTGCTTCACCATGGGATAAACCAGTAATATTTTTCAAAAAGAAGGATGGGTCAATGCATCTCTAAATCAATTATCATGAACTCAATAGATCACAAAAAAGAATAGGTATCCACTTCTATGAATTTATGACTTATTAAATCAGCTATGTGGGTCCTAATACATCTCTAAAGTGGACCTTCATTCTGGATATCATTAATTAATAGTAAATAAGAATAATATTCTAAAGCATTATTTTTATACAAGTTACAGATACCATGAGTTTATAATAATTCCCTTTAGGCTCACCAATGCTCTAAAAATAATCATGGTCTTGATGAATAATGTCTTTTGAGGTCACCCTGAAAAAATTTATGTAGTCTTTATATATGATATTATTATATGCTTCAAATAAAGGTGGAACATGAGAAGCATTTGAGTACTAGGATAAAGAATTTGAGAAAAAATAAGTTATATACAATGTATATTAAATGTGAGTTTTGGATTAGAAAAACAACATTCTTAGGGATTTTTTCATCAACAAGGTGATATATGTGGATATTTAAAAGAAAAAGGTGATTGAAGAATGACCCATACCGACATCTATAATAGGGATCCCTAGTTTCTTTAGATTATATGGGTATTATCAATGATTTTAAAGGAACATATCTTGATTTTATAACCCACTAACTAAGTTAACTCAAAGGGTTATAAAGTTTATCTGGAATAATGAATGTGAGAGAGATTTAAATAGCTGAATAAGAGGCTTATAAATGTACTTGTAATCACATTACCCACAAGTGGGTAAGGATTTTTTATTTATAGTTATTATTTAAATAATTTATTGGGTTTTATAATCATGTAAAATGAAAAAGTGATTTCCCATGTCTCTCAAAATATTAATATAAATCCAACACATGATCTAAAGATAACTGTAGTAATATTCAAAATGAATATTTAGTGGCATTATATCTATGGATAGAAGTGTTACATGTATATATATCACAAGAGTTTCAAGTATATATTCACATAGAAGGATCTCAATATACACCAACAAATATAGTTAGAGTTAATCAAGGAATATGATTTCTCAATCCATTACCATATTGGGAAGGTGAATAAAGTTGAACATACTATAAGTTGAACGGATCTTACAACATTGTTGATGATGAAAATTGAAAAGGATCCAATATTCTTAGATATAAAAATTATGGAATTTCATCCTATTTCGATCAATTTATTTTCAAATCATCCATTATGAAGAGGATTAAGGAAGCTCAAAGGGATGATCAGATATAAAAAAGAAGTTGGATGATATAAGAATGGGAAATATCATAGAGTTTTTTCATTAATTAAGGAGTTATGAGATCTAACACATGACTATACATACCATCGTATATTTATATAAAAAGAAGCTATTAACTGATGATCAAAGATAAATATTCTACATTTATCAAGGACACATAAATATGTATAGGGATATCCGAGAGCACTATTGGTGAGAAAATATGAAGTAGGAGATTTTATAAAATACATTAAAGTGAATAGTTTGATAATAAGTGAAGTCATAAAGGAAAACTTCTAATTATATGATGATATCATTACCCATACCTATATGGAAATGAGAGAATATAACTATGGATTTTGTCTTGGGAGGTCCAAATATATCCAAAGGAAATAATTCCATGCGAGTAGTAGTGGACTATCCTTCAAATACTACCCACTTTATTGCCATTAAATATGATTTATCACTTTATCAACATAAAAAGTTATACATTAGAGAAGTGATGAGGCTGCATGGAACACCAATATCTATTGTATCTAATCAAGATCCAAAATTCACCTCAAAGTTTCGTAAAAGTCTCTAACATGATCTGAACATGGGGTCAAAATTTAGTATGACCTATTAACCCCAAACTAATTGAAAAATGAATGAACCATCCAAACACATGAGGATATATTGATATCCTAATCTATGGACTTCAAAGGAGGTTGATACCAACATCTTCCTCTGGTCTAGTTCTTATATAAAAATAGACTCCACTCGAGCCTTCAAATTTCTCCTTATGAATCCCTTTATGGTATGATATATAGAACACCCATGTGTTTGGGTAAATTTGGTGATCATAAGTTTTTAGGACATGAACTACTAAAAGAAATGGAAGTAATGGTCAAGTACATTAAAATACACATCAGTGAAACATGGAGTCATCATAAGAGCTATGTCGACAATTGTTAATGAGATTTAGTGTTTGATGTTGGAGATAAAGTGTTCCTTCATATATATCCATGGAAGATAGTCATGTGTTTTGGGAAGATGGTAAAACTAATTCATAGATACATTAACCCATTTTATATTCTTGATTTCATTAGAGCTATGGCTTAGAGACTAGAAATACCATCAAACCTATCTTAAGTGAATGGCCTATTACATATATCCCTCTTGAGAAAGTACACATCAGATCCATCATGTGTACTAAATCCATAGGTGGTACAGTTGGAGAATGTTGTTTCTTAAAAGGAGCATCCAGTGAAGATCTTAGACCATGGAAAAAAAGATACATAAAACAAGAAAACTTAGCTTGTTAAATTACTTTTATTGAACCATATGTATAATTAAGCAACATGGAATCCTGAAGAAGTAATGACATATAAACACCATCATCTATTCTATATTAGTATATATAATGAAATTTCTAGGGTAAAATTTCTAAAGGGGGGATAATGTAATGACCCAAACTTTTATAAATTAAATTTTCCATTCGATATGTGAATCAAATTTGGTAATATAGTATACTATAAAATACATGCACTGTATAATGAATATAAACAAAAATTTATTATATTAATTTGAACTCCACATTTTGAGGATAAATATTTACCTAAAAAATAAAAGTTCTATTGAGGGAAAATAAACATAAAAAATAAAATAACTTAAATTGGAAAATTTGGTTCACCCTTGTCCCCTAAAATAATAAGAACTAAAAAATAGTGTGAAAAGATAAAAATCATTAATAACCTAGTCAATATTTTTGAAAATAAATAATATATAACATTATGAGGGATTATAGTGAATGATGAAGGATGTAAATTGGGGGCATTTATAGGAAGTAGAAAACTGTAACATCCTATCACCCTATTTCTGGGAATTTCCTTCCATTTACTTGTTTTCTTATTTAATTGGGTGTATCTTGGGACTCCCAAGGATGAAGATCATTTATTGGAAAAAATTAATTAATGTTTAGGGATTTATGTTTTCTGAATCAATGGAATCTAGGTATAAATGTGTTAATGGTTTTTTTGGGTTCTTCCCAAGTTCATAGGATTCCCAAGGTGTTTCAGATTTTCTTGTAAGAATATATATTTTTTGTAGTCTGTAGGAAAAATACACACTGTGTAATGGGAGTACATAAAGTGTAAGTTCTACTAGGCGGATGATGTGAACTTGATACACAACATGAATTAATTATATTCTATGTAAAGATTTTACGTTGTGTAATGTTAAAAGGTAGATATTTAATAAAAATACGGAAATTTTTTAAGTGTATCCAAATCTTGAGGATTACATGACATTTAAAAGGAATTACACATCATGTAAATGTCAAGGATAGGTCTTTTAGGGTGATTATTGGCTGAAATGTTATTTTATTCTTCTATAGCTCCTTCGTATCTCAACCCAGAAGGATTATGCAAAGATTTTGGGAGTCTCTATTCAATCTAGATTGATCTTTTTAGTGATTGATCACCATAATGGTTGGTCTGAATCTATCTAGGTGATTAATTGTTTTTTTCTTCTTCATTTCTTTGATCATAGTAGTGTCACTGTGGTTCGTTATCAGATCTGTTGGTCAGTAGTAATGTTCCTTTTTTTCCTTTATATATTGGTTGTGAAATCTTGTTCTATGGGACATTATTTCATTAGTTTTTGTGTGGAAGGTGTGATTTATTGAGGTATGTGTTGATTCCTCTTCTCCAGTGATCCTTTTCATAAATTGAATCAATTATAAGTGGTTTGGATTGGTTCTAGGGCCTCTATTTTTGTTGTTGTGATATTCTTGTTAGAGGATAGTTTTTGGGTATGTATGACCCTAACTTTATAGGCAGGTGGTTCTGTTTATAGCCTATGATGGATGAACTGTATTTCTTATATTTCTATAAAATGATTTGTAAATAAATTTTGCACGATTGTTTTGTGTGTGTAAATGGGTTTTTGATAAAAGTTTATTTTCCCTGGTTTTGGTAAATAAAAAAAAGGGTATTTTCAAATCATTGAAAAGATTTATAAAATTTACAACATGGGAAGCCTTGGTTATGTAGGTGGAAGGTTTAGCTTAAGGACATAATATATGTCATCGTCAGGAGGTTAGGTCATCAGGATTTTCTCTTCTCCATAGTCCTGTCATTCTAGGGACTTTTTCTTTACATTGTTGGGGGGGGGGGTTCACTCATGGGGTATTCCTATTCTCCTTAGGCCTATTTTCTATAGACTTTTTGTACACTAGTCATTGTTGTGGTATGATTAATCTTCTAGTCTGACCTATTGAGCTACTTGGTGTGATTTACCTATGTTTGGATTTGTACTATTTTGGATATGATATGAATTCTTTAGATTTTGATAAATGATAATGGTAAATTATAATTTAAAGTTATATATCTATTTTTTTAGAATTATTGGAAAAGGGAAATATTCTCCATGATTTTGATAAAACATATTTACTTTTTATCATGCCGTGTTTTATTTAAAATGACCATACATGAACTTTTGTATAGAGAAATTTTATGGAACACTTGGGTGAGACACTGCTAAGTTTGTTAGCTCACACCCTATGTACCTCTTAGGTCGTGTGTAGACCTGGTTATGTCTTTTTATTTAGGTAAAGGGAAGAAAAATTGGTGAGGTGGTGATATTTTATATCATATGAGTTGAGTAGCTGGTGGTGAGATGGTGTGAGTATTCCTAGGCTATCACATGATGTATTTTATTTTTTCTATTTTGGTAGTCCTTTGTAGATAAACTAGTGCTTGGAGATTTTTATAATCTTGATTTTTTTTTGTTTTCCACTATCTATTTTTAGTTATGGAATATATTTATCATTCCCCTATCGTCTATTGTATATATATGTGATATGTTGTTGCTTTAGAGTGGTCAATATCATTCCCTCTGGTTGTTTATTGATGCCTAGGTGCCAGTCTCCAACCTGTGGGGATTGGGAACACCCTTTAGTTATGTGATGGGCTGGGTTGAGTACCAATTCGATAGAGTATTTGGGTTTGTTCACTATATCTTGGTATCAAAGGGACGTTTGTCCTCATGAGTCCTTTTCTTGGGAAATTTATTATACTGAAGATAGTATTTTCAAGACTTGAGAGGTATATTTATATGAGTTCCTAAACTGATCTTTCCATGATGAGACTCAAGTTAACATGGGATATTGGGATCCATGTCTCTTATTTCGAGTTCTGGATGCCAATCTCAGTTTTTTCTTTTGAGTTTTCTAGTTTGAATTGATTTTTTTCTATTATCTGATCATTTATTTTTGTTTCGGTGTGCATCATTATTCCTATGAGATGTGTTTTATGAGTTCCTCATAAGGGTGTATCTAATTATCATCATGGAAATCCTTTGATGGATCATAAATTTATTGAGAATATTTTGTGATTAGTTCATTCTTTTGATCACAATGTTCCAAAAGTTCAGAACATAGTTGTTGAGGTACAATCAATAGTAGGAAGAGATAAAGATAGATCACATGATTTCTTGTGTGAGAATCCACCATCCTTTAAAGGTATGAATGAACCCTAAGAGATGGAGGACTGACTAGAAAATATTTATTAGATCTTTGAATTATTGGATACACCCAAGAGTATTAAGGTGAAGTGTGCTACATTTTGAATCGAGGATCCCAGAAAGAGGTGGTGGGATTCCATGGTATAGGATGATAAGCATGTGAGGTTATACTGGAAGGGTTTTAAGACTCTATTCTTCCATCAGTTTTTTTTTTAAATTTACTAAAGATGGAAAATTCTCCAGAGTTCCTATTTTTATAAGGGAGAGTATGTGGTGTCGGTGTACACTAATCAGTTTGTTGATCGAGTTTATTTTTCACTAAAATTTATAAAGAATGACCAGTTGAATGCTCAGAAGTACCTATACTATTTGTGACAAGATATCAGATCACAGGTATTTATACTAAAGCTTTTGATGTATGTGGAGGCAGTGGATAGGGCTATAATGGAAGAACTAAATATGGAAGGCAATGTTAGATATACTACACCTTCTTTTCAACCTAGTGGTTACTTCAATGGAACAATAGGGAAAAAGAAAAAGTTGTAGGATCATCATAGGAGTGGTGGAGTTGGTTCTCTACATCAAACCTCTTCTACACCTCTAGGTGCAACTAGTAGTGTGACTTTGACTTGATATTAGCATGGAAAGTTTAGATGCACACAGTGTTCTAGTCCTTCACCTACAAAGATGTATAATAGTTGTGGGTGTTATAGTCATCTACAACATTTTAGTTAGGCCATGAATACTCCTCAATATAGTTATGGATCATTGAATCCAAAGGCTACTACAACATAGTCCGATTCCCTAAATACTATAGGGCTCCATCCACATGTTAGGTCCCAATAGGGATATGGAAAATGGTCTAGAGTGGGGTGAATAGACCAGAATAAATTTTTTAGTCAAATGAATCAATTAATTAAATTAATTATCAAAGTTAATTATTAAGGTTAATTATAAGTAGAAAAAGTAAATAACACAAGGATGTTTTTTATATTAGTTTGGTCCAAAGTGGGTCTACTCTACTCTTATACCACTCTACTCATTGAGGGATACGTGTGAACTAAAAATTATTTTTGAGGTGGAATCATAACCCAATTACAGAATCCTTTTATAGTGGAGGGATAACCATGACACTGGATTTTTTATGTAGAGTAACAACCCTTACAACCTAACTTTAGACACTGGGAGTCATAAACTAAATAGTCCTAACATTAAATATAAGGAGTCACAACCCTTAGATCCTGACTTTAGAATTCAGGAGTCACAACCTGAGGAAGAGAAGAAGAAATAATGATTTTGTTTATAAAAGTATAAAAAAAGGTTCATGTGAGAGATGAGAAATACTATTATAGACTGAAAAATCAGAAGAATGAGAAGATAAATAATTAAATCATAGGTATTGGTTCTTGAGGATTGGATTGAAATGTCTCATCAAGGCATTAGAAGTTTATGTAGAAGAAATTCTCCCCTTGAGAGAATGTCCAAGTGATGAAACAAGGTATCACACATGGCTTCAGTTTTTACAAGACTTGAAACATTAAAATCTTTTTCTTGCAGGAAAAATAGAGAGTCAAATATGTTAACTAGGGTGTTCAATATAATCCAAGGCTTTTGAAAACCCCTTTAAATAGATATATAAAACTAATAACAAACACCTTCAATGGGTAAAAAAATTCAAATTAAAATAACAATTATTTAGGAGAGAGAATAATAATGTCCATAATAATTGTAACAATAATGAGTTGAATTCAAAAATTAAAGTACAATTCAAACTGATTTAAATAACCCAGTAAATGATCATAATAATAAGAAAAAGGTAATCCCATAAAAATCATAAGTTTATTTTAATGTTTAAATTCAAATATTAAATACATTTTAATTTAATGCACCATGTCGATTAAAAATTAATTATAATACATAAAAAATAATTTTTTTGAATAAATTTAATTTAATTTAAAATTATTTTTAAAAATAAATAAATTAAAAAATTAACTCAAAATATTAAAATATAAATATTTCAAAAAAATATGTTATAGGTGTACACATTGATAAAGAATAAAATTCAATCACATTTTAAAATAGATTAAAATATTTCTAAAAATGTTTCACATAAAATATATATAATATATTAACTTTTGAAAATCAATAAAACACTTAAACCAATTAATATAAGTATGAAGCTCTTCAAAATAAAAAAATGATGAAAAATAGATTACTTAAAAAATTTTCAGAACAATAAATTTTTTGCTGGAAATATCAAGAATCTAAAACCATTTGTCATGAACCAAGACAGATTTCCACTAACTCGACATCTAACCTAGTCTGAAACATGGCCTAAAGGGTGTTCCAGATCCCCATGGGCTAGCAACTAGTTCCAGGAATAAAACTAATCACCATGGGAATAATTTAGCCTAATAGAACAGGAATGAATAAATAAACTAAAAAAATTGATCACACATCAATAACCAACAACTGAACATAAATAAATCCTCAAACTGATCTAGATACAAAATAAAACTGAAAAACAAAACAAAAACTAGAGCTGAACACACCAACATGATCTCCATATGAACTCTTGGTCTCCTCCAACAATAGGACTAAACTTATCCAATGTGATAACTCAAACCAGGAACCTAAACCTCTAAAATAGATTGGGTCTACCAACACCAAATGGTACAAGTTGGGTATGATCTTAATAGCTCAGTAGGAAACTACCATAGAATCCATAAATTTCCTTTCCTGAAAATAGTCCATAAAAACTAGTTTAAATTATAGATATAAAATATTTTTTTTCTAATTTTAATTAATAAACACATGTTTTCCTTTTTAAAACACTAAACACCACATCACTATTTTTCAAAGAGGATTTTCCATTTTAAAATCAAAACACAAACCAAGGAAAAACAAATCTATTATAAATATGAATAAGTAGTATAAATGGATAATCACGTTTAGTAGAATATAAAATAGAAATACAGATAGTAACTATAGGAATTTTCTAAACATCCCTATGGTGACCCCTAGATGTACTCGAGTCAGACTAACCTGTCGACATATTGTGAAACTCCATAGTATATAACCAACTGGATACCCTAAACTGACTAATCCAGTGGTACATCCCACCAAGACCTATCAAGTCAAGGGGGTACCAACCCGTCTAATCAGGTTTCACAAGAAACTATTACTCAAACCTCTAAAATAAACCTACTAAACCCATGGTAATAATACACTATGTAAGTAGGAGGGCCTCACATGCATGACCCACCTTACTTACCACCATCTCAATTACCTACCACAAACACCGACACCACCCACATGATAACGCATATTAAAAAATCCTCCAAAGTGGTTCCCGAAATATAACAATCCATACAAAGGTTCCAACTGGGCCTTCATATCACACAATTTTTTTAAATCATTTATCAAAATGAAATAAGATTCCAACTATGCATTTTCACTTTCAAAGCCAAAAATTAATTTCCAAACATCATAAAATTCCAAATGGCCATTCCACTCTTTAAATTACAATATATCACTAGGATGTTCTAATTTTTTTTGAAAATAATGTTAAAAAATACTTTTTCATTCACAATTCCTAATAGGCCTTCAAGTTCCAAATCCAAATTCCACTTCTAACACCATTTCAAAACTAAGAAGAAAACACAAAAAAGAACCAAAGATTCCAAAAGGGCTTCTATAACATTTATTATTTATCCTTTTCTCAAAATTAAATGGGATTCATAACTCCAAATACAATTTTGAAACCACTTTCATGTCATTGAGAACAAAAATACCATTAGTAAGAAAATAAGAGTTTGAAGAAGAAATGAAAGAGGTTAAAGTGTTTTAAAATATGGGTTTTTAATTTGAGAAAATTTAACCAAAACTATCATCATTTGTGTGACCATCTTTGTGTACAATCCAAGAACACAAGGTTGTCCTCAAATAAAATGTAACATCACAAGTATCCATAAAATCAACCAAAAGCCATTTTTCAAAAGAACATAACATGCATTCTAAGAAACACAATAAACCACACTAGAAAACTCACCATGTTCCACAAATAAATCCCAAATCATAATCCAACCAATTTGATAAATAATATCTAAGTAAAATCACCATTCAAACCATAAAATTTTATATTAAAATCTCTATTGACATTTTATCAAACACATTGGGTGCATATATACATAGGCATATTTGAAGAATCACTTTGAAAAGCATTTTTAGGAAATTCTACCAACACCAAAGAACTATAAAAAACTAAATAAACACATCAAAAGCATGAAAAACATATTTATAAATTTATTGAAAGAACCTAAGTATCAATGGAATTCATTAGAAATTAAAATTATAGATAAACCTACCTCAAAGGAGTGAGGATGTGACAAAACTCTCAAATAAAGTAGAATAGGCCCCAAAGAATGATTAACATGCCCTAGATCTGAAAGAAATAAAATCACATGAAAAAACTAACCCCTAGGGGTTTTCCAAGAGGAAAATCCCAGAAATAAATACAAGGAAACCAAGAGAGAAGGAAGAGAAAAATGGCCAGAAGCTTGGATATGGATCTATAGAGGAGGGAGAATCAAATTGAGAGGGGTTTTGATAACCTCTCATGCCCTAAAAATGACCATGGAGGGAGGGTTTTGATTTAGAGATAAAAAGAGGAGAGAAATAATTAGGGATTTAAAGATTTTAAAAATCTAGGCCACTCACACAGTTTGGCCATAGGATTTACCAAAATGTGTGACAACTGTGTGGTAGCTACTTTCCAAGAGGGAATCAACCACATGAACAGCTCACACGGTTTGAACTATTGTGCACAAACTATGTGGTATCTTCTATCCCAAATCCAAAACCTTTTGCATAGTTACCTATGTTGGGCCACATGGTTTCCCAAACCATGTGCCCAAACGGTGAAAAAGTCAAAATACCACCTGGAAAATCAAAAACATAAAAATTCAAATCGAGACTCAACCCAACCTCTACCAGACATCTAAAGATAAGAAAAACATAGCAGAGAAAAATTTCAAGGTTGGGGTGTGATAATTATCCCCACCACATACGCTTTATTCCCCCAGAAAGTCACCTAACCAAAAGATAAACAAAACTTGGACCCATGCTCGATCATAGATAAAAGAAACCAAGAAATTAGGGGTGACCTTTCACTCCACAAGTTATACCAGACCATATATAAAGAAAACAAAAACATGAAAAGAAATGGGAGAACACTATAAGGTTATCCCCACCACAAGAACTCAACTAACGAGATCAAAATTTAATCCCCCAACACAACGACACATAAACGGGAACTCCAACAACTCTACCTCAGGTTGTCTAATGCGGGAACTCCAAACACAAACTTATCTAACTTCTACTCATGAGCTATAAAACACCACCACCAAAACTGAATGTTCTCTACACAAACGAAGCCCCCAAAACTAGGAGAAACCCATGAATGATCGCAATTAAAACAGAGGCCAGGCCACAAAAGGTCTAAGCACACTCAAATAATAATAATCAATTCAAAGAGATAGATTCTAGATAAACATAACCACCATGATTATTACAATAATGGATAAACTAAAAATAGTAGAAATAATTACAATAGGAAACTTCAAACGTCTCCACCCCAACACTAGAGAAAAAAACTTCTCCAAGGCCTTCTGTATCCCCGACAATTTTCAACCATGTGCGAGCTTCACTCTGAGGCCTATATATAGATCTCGGATAACTGAAGCATTCCATGCCTCACAATCATGCACTAGCATCCCCAAATCAAAACTTTTTCTTTCAGTGATGCTTCCTACAAAACTTATCTCGATGACCAAAATGGCCACACTGATGATAATTCTTCAGAGGATTGCAACAAGATGGCTTCAAATGAAAAAACTGGCCATACTGGTGGCACATAAGAAAATAGTATGATGAAATTGAGACCAAAACCAAAAAAATATACTCCTTAAGGATAAATTCCTCCAGCATACACTCCTTTCCAGATGGGGAACCTTCATGACCAATAAGATACATCAGGTTTTCAACTGCCTGTGCTCCAAAAACCAAATCTGATAAAAACGCTTCATCCACCAACTTATAAAAAATAATATCCTTAGAGTAGGGGAATCACTCATTAATATCTGGATGAAGACCCCTAATGAAAAGAGAAGCCTTTAACAGATCCTATGACACCACCTTCGGAGAAAAGGAAATCATCTCCCTGAAGTAGTCAATGTAGGCCTTCACCATCCATTGGCCTTGTTGAATACTCATGAGCTCTTCCATTTTCTTCATCTTCACTTACTCAAGTATAAACCACCAGACAAAGAAATTCTTAAATACTTCCCACTTCATCCCAACTTGCATTTATGGTGGAGAAAACATATTCCATTCATCCAAGGATGGACCCTCAAACAAAACCAAAACAACATGAAATCTAACAGTTTTGGGAGTCCCCAATGATCTGAAGACACAATCAACTTCCTCAAGCCATTCCATTACTTCTAATGGACCTCAATCATAATTGAAGACATGAAAAAATTAATAAAAACCAGAAACAATATGAGACACACTAGAAACCTTGGGGACCATTTTGGGAGGCATATTCTGAACAACACCAAAACACAAAACGAAAATCAATATAGAAAAAAGCTAAAACAAGATGAATAGATCAATAAAAACAACCAGACCTTAATCCGAACATTACAAAAAAACCAGAATCCTATTTTTAAAAACACCAATCCCATTCTAATTTGAAAACCACCTTATTCCAAGGACACTTCCAACTATCAAAACCCATTTTTATAATCCAATTAAAACATAAAATTATGCTTTTACAAAAAATATAATTCTAAAAAATCATTTTCCATTTGAAACACGTTTTTATAAAAATCATTTTCCACTTCATAACCAACCACACTGACCAAAATCAAACCAAATCACTCCTCACACCAAACTACTAGGATAAGGAAATGATGGTCATGAATAACATAGTGACATGGTAAGTGGACCATACCACAAGTAAGCATCAATAAATAAAATGACCATAAACCATGCACTCAGACTCCACATGGGTCACTAATCTATGTGAGATTAACACATGACACTGTATTTCCTCCATTTTCATTCCTCAATCCAAAACAAAGACAAAAGACTCAAATCCCGGACTACCCCTAGCAACTCGAGCATTAAAAAGATCAAGGGTTCATGATGTCCTTATCGTACATATCTATAAAGTCCTAAAAATCATAATCTCCAATCTGTGAGACACCCTAAATAGAAAAGGGCCTCCTATGATACTATTTTTTCATGAACCAAGCTGGAGTTCCATCCAACCCAATATCCGACCCCATTCGAGACATGGCCCAAAGGGTGTTCCTAATCCCCACAAGCATGAAACTAGTGTAAGGAATCAAAGTAATCACTGTGGGAATGATTTATCCCAATAAACCATGATCAAATAAATAAAATAAAAAAACCAAGCACATAACAATAACCAATAACTAATTATAAATAAATTCTCAAACTGATCTAGATAAAAAATATAAATAAAAAACAAAACATAAAATAAATAAAATCTAGAGCCGAAAATACCAATATGGTCTCTGTGTGACATCTTGGTCTTCTAAAACCATAGGACTAAATTTCTCCAACATGAGCATTCAAACCAGAAACTTGAACTTGAAAAATATCTCGAGTCTACTGACATAGAATGGTATAAGTAGGGTGTGAGCTTAACAGATCAGTAGGCAACCACCCCAGAATCTATATATTTAATTTCCCAAAAATAGTCCTTAAACATTTGTTTAAATTATTGATATAAAAATAGGTTTTTCTCATTTTTATTAATAAAAACATATTTTAATTTTTAAAACACTACACACCAGATCATTATTTTTCAAAGGGGATTTACCATTTTAAAATCAAAACCCAAACCAAGCTAATACCAAGCTATATTGAAAATAAACAATAAATATTAACGGAATTCCAATTATAGAAGAATATAAATAGGAAAATATAGATAGTAACCATGTGAATTTCCTAAACATACCTAGAGAGATCCTTGGATGTACTCGATTTGGACTCACCTTCCAGCATATGGTGCATCTCCATAGTTTATAACCAACTGGCCTCCCTAAAATGACAAATCGAGTGGCACATCCCACCAAGCCCTATCATGTTAAGGGTGTAACAAATCATATAATAGGGGTTGATAAGAAACCATCACACGACCCTTTAAAAGAAACATAGGAAACCCATGGTAATAGTACACCGTGTAAGTCCAATCCCTCGTACACATGACTCACCTTACCTGCCGCCATCTCACTTCTATACCCCAAACATTGACACCAACAAAACGATAACCCATATTATGAAGTCCTCCATAGGGGTTATCAACATACAAAAATCCATACACAAGTTCCAATTGGATCATCATATCACACAAGCTTTTAAATCATTTCTCAAAACACACTATGATGCCAACCATACATTTTCACTTTCAAAGCCAAAAATTCATTTCCAAACATCATATAGTTTCAAATGAGCCTTCAACTATTTAAATTTGAATATATCACAAATATATTTTTGAAATTTCTGAAACAACATTAAAAACTAATTTTTAATTCACAATGTCAAATGGGACTTTAAGTTCCAAATCCAAATTCCACTTTTAACACCACTTCAAAACCAAGAAGAAAACACACAAATTAAGAAAAGATTCCAAATTGGATTTCATACCATTTATAAGTTAACCATTAATAAAAATACCATATGAGACATAACATCAAATAAAATTTTGAAACAAATTTCATGTCATTGAGAACTAAGGGATCATTAGTAAGAAAATAAGAGTTTGAAGAAGAAATGAGAGAAATGATTTTTTTTAAATCTGGGTTTTTAATTTGAGAAGATTTATCCAAAACTATCATAATTTGTATGCCCATACATGTGTTCACTCTGAGAACACATTGATCTTCCCACATACAATGTCGCACCAAATGTATCCATAAAATCACCTAAAACAAAATTTCAAAGAAACATCACATGCTTACCAACAAACACTACAAACCACAATCGAAAATTCACCACATTCTACATATAAATATCAAGTCACAATATAACCAATTTGATAAAGAATATCTAAGGGTAATGACCATTAAAATCATCCAATTTTACCTTAAAAGCACAATTTCCATTTTTATCAAACACGTTAGGTGCATATATACAAAGGAATATTTTGAAGAATCACTTCAAAATTTTTTTTAGAAAATTATACCAACACCAAAGCAGAAAAAATAAAATAAATCAATCATCAGAATGAGAAAAATATTTATAAATTTATTAATGACAACCAAGTATCAATGTAATTCATTAGAAAAAAAGTATGAAGACATCTACCTAAAAGGAGTGTAGATATGACAAAACTATCGAAGAAGGAATAATAGGCCCCAAAGAACGATATGCACATACTAGATCCAAATGAAATAGAATCACACACAAAATATAACCCCTAGGTTTCATCTAAAAGAGAAAAACCACAAGGAAATCCAAGGAAACCAAGAGAGAAGGAGAGAAGGAAGAGAAAAATGGCCAAAAAACCCTAAAAATTTACCTTAGATACTTGGAGATGGATCTATGGAGGGAGGGGAATCAAATGGAGTGGGGTTTGGAGACCCTCTCATGCACTAAAAATGAAAAAGGAGAGAGGTGTTTGATTTAGGGATAAAAATAAGAGAGATATAATTAGGGATTTAAAGATTTTAAAAATCTGGGCCGCTCGTATGGTTTGTCCACATAGTTTACCAAACTGTACACCAACAGTGCGGTAGCTGCTGTCTAAGAGGGAATTGACCACATGACCAACCCACACAGTCTGGCCTACTATGCGAAAACCATGCAGTAGCTTCTATCCCAAATCTAACAACTACAGTATAGTTAATTGGGTTGGGCTGCACAATTTCCAAAATTGTGCGCCCAAACAATGTGTAGGCCAAAATGCCACTCGAAAACTCAAAAACATAAAAATTCAAACTAGGACTCAACCCAAACCTCCACCAAAACATCCTAATCCAAGAAAAACATAAAATAATGAAATTTACAAGGTTGGGGTGTTGCACCGTTGAGATAAAAAATTCATCCACTATTAAAATAAAAAATTAATTCATAATAAAAAAAATTAATTCACTGGTAGAATAAAAAATTAATTGATCATTAAAATAAAAAATAACTCACCGTTAGAATAAAAATAATTCACCATTACAATAAAAAATTAATTCTCTAGTACAATAAAAAAAATTCACCAGTACAGTAAAAAATTAATTAATCAGTATAATAAAAAATTAATTCATTGGTATAATAAAAAATTAATTCACCAGTATAATAAAAAATTAATTCATCGATATAATAAAAAACCAATTCATTGGTATAGTAAAAAATTAATACATCAGTATAATAAAAAATTAATCAACCATTACAAACAAATTTAATTGATGGTTTTAAAAAATAATTGATGGTTTTAAATAGAAAAATAATTGATGGTTTTAAAATAAAAAATAATTGATGGTTTTAAATTAAAAAATTAATTTTAAATTAATTGATGAATAATGAATCATTTCGTGTACACGTTGAACATACAAAATTTGGGGGATTTGTAATCCATATTGGAAAATGAATTAGGAATTATTTGAGAAGACTTATTTGAAGAAAATTTTATGATATTTTAAACAAAAAAATATATTAATTCTAATAAGTATTGAATTATATATTATCAAAATAAAATAAAAATATGAAATATAAACTCAAATAAAAATTCTAATATTCAGAAAATTTTTAAGATATGTAAAATTCATTTTTATAGTATCATGTAGTTGAATGAAATGAAGATAAACTTCTTATATTTCTAGAACAAAAAATTCCAAATGATTATGATTATAAATGAATGAGATATCATAGAAAAAACAAAATTTTTGAATTTCGAAACATATGGATTTTCAGAATTGTTGTATGATCTTCAGATAAAAGGATAACCCTATAGAAAAAATACAATTAGACTTCTGTTTAAACTAATCAAATGAATATAAAATATTTATTTTTCAAATGAGATAATTTTATAAATATTCTGATAAATATATCATATGTTATAAATAAAACGTATAATAAAACTGTATAGAATATTATACTAAAAATAATTCCTGAAATAAAAAACATGAATCAAGTTTAGTCTTAAATGTGAACATTACAGAGAAATATTTAAACAATGTTTTAGTTTAATAAAATTTATATTAAATTTTTACCTTTAAAAATAAAAAATAATTATAAAAGTATGATAAATAAAACTAATATTATAATTAAAATACATAGAGGTTTTAAAAATATATTTCCACATAAAATAATAAAAGTGTTTTGAGATATTTAAAAACATAAAATAATATGTAATTAAACAAAACATAAATACATAAATTAATATTCACAAACAATATCCACTTCTTTTGATTATAAAACCAAAACATCTAAAACCAATTCTCTCCCCCTTTTTGTAAATAAAAAAAAGAAAACATAAAATTTCATTAAATTTCCAACATCCAACTTCAAGTTTAGTTTTTTAAAATAGAGGAAAGTCTGAAGGCTTAGTAAATATATCTTATAGCTTATTTTTAGTAGGGATAAATTCTAAAACAATATCACCCTTATTCACAAAATCTATCATAAAATAAAATCTAAGATCAATATTATTTTTTCTAGAATGATTTAAATGATTTTTAGAAATAGAAATTGAAGAGGTGTTAGCATAATAAATAGGAAATTTATCAATCTAAATACCAAAACAATAAATTTTTCTTAATCCATAAAATTTGATCACAAATACTAACAGAAGAGATATACTCAGCTTCTGAAGTAGACAAAGAAATAGACAATTGTTTCTTAGAAGATCAAGAAATTAAAATTTTTCCTAGAAAATGAAACATAACTTATGTTCATTTTTTTCAATTCTATATCCTCTAAAATTAGAGTTAGAATAATATATTAAATCAACAAATTTAAATTTCAGATAAAATAAACAAGAATCAACATCTCATTTAACATATCTATTTTTTAGAGCTTAAATATGTCTTTCTTTAAGATCAACTTGAAATCTCTCATATAAAAAAACTAAACATGATTAAGATAATATTTCATATTAATAATAAATATAGAATCATTTAAAACATTATTAATATTATTAAGAAAAAATAAAAAATAAAAACAAAATTGACACAAAAATTTTAAACAGAATTTCTAGTTTTAACAATAAAATCAACATTATAAATTAAATTTCTAACAGGATGATGTTTATAAATCTTACATGATATTAGATCTAGTTTAGAAGGAGTAGGCTCCACCTCAATTTATTTATCTTTATCCAGAGGTTTTTTTCCAACAAAATTAAAATCACTAAAGTCATTATCAATAAAATTAGAGTGTGAATTTAATTTAACATTATTTTCATCACAAAAACATGAATATATTCTTCAATAATCATATTTATTTTATTATAAAATCTATAATATTTACTATTATTATAATATCCAAGAAAAGTACCTTCATCACTTTTAGCATCAAGTTTATATAAATTATCCTTTGAATTTAAAATAAAAACCTTATAACCAAAAACTCTAAAGTAACCAACTTTAGGTTTTTTATTTTCAAATAATTCATAAGTATTTTTCTTTATCAAATGTATAATTAGAATTTTATTTGAAATATAACAAGTAGAAAAAATGGCCTTAGACCAAAAATATCTAGGAAAATTATATTCAATTAATATAGTTTGAGCCAATTCAATAAGTGTTCTATTTTTCTATTATATAAAACCATTTTGTTTTGGTATTCTAGTAGAAGATAAATTATGAAAATATCTATTATTTTTAAAAAAATTTCAAAATCTAAATTATGAAATTCAACTCATTTATCACTAAAAATAGAAACAATCAGACAATTTTTTTTCATTTTGAACTAAATTTTAAAATTTAGTAAATATAGATATAACATCATTTTTATGAGAAAGAAAGTATACTCATTTAAATCTACTATAATCATCAATAATAAATAAGGTATATTTATTTCCATCAAAACTATAAATTTAAGTGGGGATTAATAAATCAAGATTTACTAAATGTAAAGGCCTATTAGTACTTATCTATTTGATAGGTCTAAAAGAAATATTATGTTGCTTCCCTTTCATGTAAGCCTCATAAACATGAAGTTATTCTTTCTTGAAGGAAGGAGGTTGTAACAGATCTCATTTTTTATAGCTTATGAAACATTATAAAACAAACATGACATAAACATCGATGCTAAAGGATACTGTCATTCCTTACAACATTCAAACACTTAACATGTTGAATAGTTTGTTCACCAAAATCAATAGTATACATATTTTTTTCTATTAGCATAAAATAATAAAGAATCATCCTTAAAACTAAACATTTATCATTTTTAAATTTAAATTATATTCCATCATCACATAATTGTGATATACTAATAAAATTACATTTTAAACCTTAAATATATAAAACAATAGAAATAAAAGTTTAATTTTAGATAAAAACTTTTCCAAAAACTTTTAATTTTCCTTTGGAATTATCTCTAAATGTAACAGTGACCCCATCACATGTGTTTTAAGTGGTAAAATTTTATGGGTCTATGATAATATTCATAGAGAATTCACTGTCCATGTACTATATATCAATCTTGAGACATCTAAATCATTTTTCTTACAAAAATAAATTACTTTACAATTTTGGTATCCAAGATACTTTGGGTCCAATAAGATTAGTAATAAATTTTTTAGGTACCCATAAAAAATTTAAATATGTATTTTAAGGCACTATAGATAATAAGGATTTAGAAATATTAATTTTTATAAATATTAATGATTTTTTACATCTAGGTGAATAGTCATTTTCAAAGTAACCTTTCATTCCACATTTAAAAGAAGTAATAATAGAAGTACAACCATTTTTAATTTAAAAAAATGGGTTTAAAATATTTGAGGTAATATTTTATCATATACAAAACCATATTTATTTTATTTGTTTTATTCAAATAAATTATCTCATGATATTTTTCACAACCTTGAATAAAAGAATATAAAATTTGTTTAAGACATTCAGTTTCCTTTTTTAAAATTTGGACAATCAGGCTTGATATGAGCTTCTTCCTACACTCAAAATAGGTTACATATGAAGAATTTTAATTCACACCACCTTTATTATCTCCCTTATATTTGTATTTTTGAGGGTTTCTTCTAAACTAGTTTTTGAATCTTTTCTTTTTCATTCTTTTGTAAACACCAATTACAATCTGAGCCACTTCTTCTTTTTTCACTATCCTATTGACTAGAATTAGAAGAGTTAGTAGAAACAAAATTCAAAAATTTAAAATCTACAACTTATATTTTTATAGTCCTCTCATCATATATGTTTTTCTGTTCCAAGTGGTCCAATCAATTCATCCATGGTATACTCTTTTAAGTTCTTGATTTCATCAATGGAAACCTTCTTTTCATTCCATTTCTTTGGTAAGGCTCGTATGACTCGTTCAACAAGTAATTGGTGTTATAGATATTATTTAAGTGAATTAATTCCATTATCTTGTGAATCTATGTAAAATTTGGTTTACTGTTTCATCTTTACCCATCTTGAAATCTTGGTACTTAGCATTAAGCATTCCAAACCTGGTTCAGAATAATTTGTTAGAGAAAAGGTGAGTGACCTATAGAATCTTCCAAATTTCATGATATCTTTTACAAATAGACACATGAATAAAAACTCTTCCATTAATAGAAAAATATAAAATATTAACAACTTTTTTATTTAAAACATATCTAGTAGTATAGTTTCTAATAAGTGTATTTTGGTTAGCTTTAGGAAGAGTGTATGATTTTTCCATGATGGACCAGTGATCAATGCTTAACTATTTGAGGTATTCCTCCGTTTGGGATCTTCAATAGCCATAATCATTACCATCGAAGTGTGGTGGATTTTGTGGAATCCAAGCATCATTTGGGTTAAATCCCGCCATCTTAAAGATTTTTTCCTTAGACTGTGAGGTCTAGTAATATGTTACCACAAATAAATTAAAAGAAGACTCTATAGAGGTATTAAAATATTTTAAAAGGAATAACTTTTTATAGATATTTAAATGAATTAGAAAAGAGTATAACCGATCTAATAAATTATTAAAAGGATTAGGATCTCTAACCAATTTTTAAGTCCCAATAGGGATATGAAAGATGGTCTATAGGGGGTGAATAGACTATAAATTTTTTTAATCAAATGAATTAATCAATTAAATTAATTATCAAATTTAATTGTTAAGGTTGATTTAAAGTAGAAAAAAATAACACAAGGATATTTTTTATATTAGTTTGGTCCAAATTGGGACTATACTACTCTTATACCTCTCTACTCAGTGAGAGATATGTGTTCCATAAAAATGAATTTTGAGGGGGAGTCATAACCCAATTAAAGAATCCTTTTATAGTGAAGGGATAACCATGACATAGAATTTTTTATGGGGAGTCACAAACCTTACAACTTGAATTTAGATATTGGGAGTCACAACCTGAATTGTTTTGACTTTAAATAAAGGGATTCACAACCCTTAGATCCTGACTATAGAGTCTGAGAGTCACAACCCAAGGAAGAGAAGAATAAATAATGCTTTTGTGTGTAAAAGCATACACAAAAAAATGTTCATGTAAGAGATGGTAAATAATGTTACAGACTCAGAATCTAGATGAAGGAGAAGATAAATAATTAAACCATAGATATTGTTTCTTCATAATTGGATTGACACATCTCTTTAATGTAGCATAAGTTCAAGTAGAAGAAATTCAGACCTTGAGAGAATGAACAGGTGATGAAACATGGTATTTCACATGTATTCAATTTGTGTATCACTTGAAACATTCAAAATTTTTCTTATGAAAAAATAGATTGATGAAGATGTTAAATAATGTGTTCAATTTATTTCAAGTATTCTCAACAATACCTTTAAATAGATATCTGTAAATACTAACAAACACATCCCACAAGTAAAACAATTTATCTTCATATACCAATTTATTTAGAAGAGAGAAAAATAATGTCCATAATAAAAATAATAATAATGATTTTAATTCCAAAATTAAAGACCAATTCAAACTGATTTAAATAACCCATTAAATGATAATAATAATAAGTTAATGGTAATCCAATAAAAACCGTAAGTTAATTTGAATGTTTAAATTCAAATATTAAATACATTTTAAATTAATGCACCATGTCCATTAAAAATTAATTATACTAATTTGAAAATAATAATTTTTTTGAATAAATTAAATTTTATCAAATATTTTTTAGAAAATAAATAAATCAAAAAAGTAACTCAAAATATTGAAATATAAATATTACAAAAAAATATGTTATATGTATACACATTGATAAAGAATAAGATCCAACAACATTTTAAAACTAATTAAAATATTTCTAAAAAAACTTCACATTCCTTCTATATAATATATTAATTTTTAAAATCAATAAAATACTTAAAACAATTAATATAAGTATGAAGTTCATCAAAATAAAAACTGATGAAAAATAGAGTACTTAAAAATTTTCAGTACAACAAAATTTTAGCCAGTGGTATAAAGCAACATGAAACTATTGAATTAAAAAATTCATCCACCATTAAAATAAAAAATTAATTCCTAAAAAAACTAATTCACCATTAGAATAAAAAATTAATTGATCGCTAGAAGAAAAATCATTGCACCGTTAGAGTAAAAATTAATTCACTATTATAATAAAAAATTAAGTCACCTATATAATAAAAAATTAATTCACTAGTACAATAAAAAATTAATTCACTGGTATAATAAAAAATTAATTCACTAGTATAATAAAAAATTAATTCACCAGTATTGTAAAAACTTAATTCATTGGTATAATAAAAAATTAATTCACCGGTATAATAAAAAATTAATTCACCAGTACAATAAAAAATTAATTGACCATTAGAAAAAAATTAAATGATGGTTTAAAAAAATAATTTATGGTTTTCAGTAAAAAAATTAATTGATTGTTTTAAAATAAAAAAATAATTGATGGTTTAAAAAAAATTAATTATAAATTAATTGAGAAATAATGCATCATTTCATGTACATGCTAAACACAAAAATTTTGGTGAAATTTTATGCTATCTAAAAAATTGAATTGTAAATTGGTCCATAATAATTATTTGAAGACAATTTATTTTCTTTTTAATGATAGAATAATATCTTAATTCCGATAAGTATTGAATGTGATATGATCAACATACTATGAAAATATGAAATAGAAACTAAAATAAAAAAAGATAATAGTTAGATATTTTTAAGTTATGTAAAATAAATTTTCATTGATTCATTTAGTTGATTGAAATTAATATAATCTTATTATATTTATAACTCAAAAAACACTGAGAAATTCTTATTAGAAATGAATGAGATATCAAAGAAACAAATAATATTTTCAATTATGGAAAATACAGATTTTCAGAATTATTGTATGATCTTCAGATAACAGTCGCACCCTATAAAGAATAAAATTAGTCTTCCATTTAAAATAATGAAATTAATATAAAATAGTTATATTTCAAATGGGATAAGTTTCAAAATAATCTGATTCATATAGAATATTTTATAAATAAAATATAAATGAAAAATCTAAAGCAGATTATACTAAAAAAATTCCTTGAAATAAAAAACATGAATCATGTTTGGGCTTAAATGAGAATATTATAGAGAAATATTTAGACAATTTTTTAGTCTAATAAATGTTATATTAACTTGTTATATTTCAAAATAAACAAGAATTAAAAAATTATGATCAATACAATTTATATTATAATTAAAATATAGAGAGGTTTTAAAAATATATTTTCACATTAAATAATAAAAGGGTTTTGATATATTTAATAATAAAAAATAATATGTAATCAAACAAAATAGAAATACATAAATGTATATAAAAAACACCACAAGCCTTAGGATTGAAGCACCTTCACACAATATATGATTTTCTAGTGGAGGTAAACGTGGGTCTAGTGATAGTGAGAGGTACCATCTTTATTACATCTTCAGTTTTAGTTTTTTTATTTGATACTAGTTCTTACCACTCATTTATAACTAGACATTTTATTGATATGGTTAACCTTTCAACTAAACTCATTTAATTTTTTATAGAGTTAGCGATACCTCTTGGTAAGAGGAAAGAGCATAGTTTTCAGTGTCTTTGTGTGCTATTAATAGTTAATGTAGAGCTAGTATGGGATTTTCTTATTCTTGATTTAGATATGTTTGATGTCATCATCATTATGGATTGTATTGTTTCTCATCATTTTAATGTTTATTGTTATCATTTGAGTGTCTCATTTCTTGTAGCTGATGGGATATCATTGGTTTTTCAGGGAGAGTGATATTCTGGGTATGTCTATGTAGGACCTTATCACCCAGTGCTCTGTAGTTTGTTGTGTGATGTTGTAGTTAGGATCAATGGTGTTTGTTCTATTTTTGATCCTCACACCATTACTTTTGGGTTTCCCAATGTTTACTTAGATTATTTCTCTAAGATTCCTCTAGAGAGGGAGTTAGAGTTTATAATTGACCTAGTTCTATGGATGCAACTAATATTGATAGATTCTTATTATATGGAACCAGCAGCGTTTAAAGAGATCAAGATTCAGCTGGAAGACATGGTGAAAAAGGTTTTTTCCCTAGTTTTTTTTCTTGGGCATCACTAGTGATCTTTTCCAAGAAGGCAGGCAATTCACTCATATTGTGCATGGACTATCGAAATTTGAATCAGGTAATAGTTAAGAAAAAGTATCCTTCACCTAATATGGATGATTTGATTGATCATTAAAAGTGGGAAATTTGGTTTTTAAAGATTGATATTTGGTTAGGTTATCATTAGTTCAGAGTTTGAGAGTGTGATATACAAAATAAAAATTTTAGGATAATGTATAGCTATCAAAAATATCTTTTTATTCCATTTTTTTATGACATACAACTTTTCATGGATTTGATGAATCAAATATTCCATCAGTACTTGATATTCTTATGATAGTGTTCATAGATGATATTTTGGTTTATTCAAAATCTCACCGTGATCACGATCACCATACGTGTTTTTATTTGGAAATCCTGAGGAGCCACCATTTTTATGGAAATTTTTCTAAATTTAACTTTTGTATTCAAGAATTAAAATTCTTGGGGGATGTAATTTCTGATCATGGATTATCAGTTGATCCTAAGAAGGTAAATGTTATATTGTCATGGGATAAGCCCTGGAATGTATTTTGAATTCAGATCTTTCTGGGTCATTCTGGTTATTATCAATGATTTAGTAAGGATTTCTAAATGTTGGATTCACCTTTGACATCTCTTAATAAGAAAGGAGTTAAATTCATACAGGATTCAAAATGCCACTCTTCTTTTGAAGATTTGAAAATAATTTTTATATCAACACCTATTTTGATCTTACCTAATCCTGATAAGGGGTATTTGGTTTTTTGTGATGCTTCTAGTACTGGTTTGGGTTTTTTATCATCATGGATGATCATGTGGCATCTTAGGGTTCACATTATCTTAGACTACATGAGAAGAATTACCCCCTCATGATTTAGTGTTTTTTTAGTAATTAATGCTCTTAATTTTTGGTGGAATTATCTTCTTGGGGAAATTTTCAAAGTATTTTATAACTAGAGGAGACTGAGTTATATCTTTTATTATGAATAATTGGATTTCAGACAGAGATTATGGGTGAAATACCTTCAGATGTTTGACTTCTATATCATCTACACATTGAGAAAGGGGAATGTCATTATATATTCTCTTATTAGAAAATTACTATCACAATATTTTATGGAATTTAAGGAAGAGTGGAACCTTATGGGGATTTTTTATCAGTTGCATATTGATAAATAGGATAATTTTTAGGAATGGTTTTGACTAGTGTTCATTTACCTTCCTCTTAGCTTGAGTATATTCTACAGAATCATTAGCAATATGTTGAGTTTTGAAGAATTCAAGAAACCCTATATGGTGGGGAGACTATATCAGTTTGGTCTCTCTCTTTTGGTGGTATACTCTATTGTGGGGATCCATTTTTTGTCCCTAAACCAGTAAGGAACTTAGTTTTGTTTTATTTTCATAGTTCTTCGTGGTCCATTAATCCCGGAACTATGAAGAGGTATTATGAAATTATATGGTGATTCTGGTGGTTGGGTATTAATCATGACATTTCTAGGTATGTTTTTCACTGTTAAACCTACCAAAAAATAAAGATAGAGACTTTGAAACCTTATAGTTTGATCTAGATTCTTCCAATTCCTAATTGTAAATGGGATGCAGTGGCTATGTAATTTTTTTTCAAATTAACACAGACTCCCTGAGGGAGGAATTCTATCTGGGTGGTGATTAATTGGTTGATAAAGTCAACTCCTTTCATTTCAATCAATGATACCATAAATGTTTTTGATCTTGGCAAGATATATGTGAAATAAATTGTGAGGCTACATGGGGTTCCTTCAGATGTTGCTTTAGACAGGGATCATAGGTTTATTTTAAGGTTCTAGAGAAGTCTCCAAGAGGTGATGAGACTCATATTAGCTTAAGTACAACTTACCATCCATTGAAAGACAGTTAGATGAAGCACACCATTCAGATTCTGGAGGATATGTTTTGTGCCTGTGTCTTTGATTTTCGTGTATTATGGGATAACCATCTAGGTATTATTTAGTTTGATTATAATAACAGTTATTAATCATTGAGAAAATGGGACCCATTAAAGGATTTGTGAGGTTTCCTATGCAGATAAACTCTTTATTGGGAAGAGGTGGGAGAAACTTCTTTTGTGGGACTGAGTTTGGTTCAGGAGTCATATGTGAGGATTTAGGATATACAGAGACATATAGTTATAGTGAATAGTTAGTGGAAATATTTTTAGGATAAAAAATTTCATCCTTTGGAGTTTTCTATAGGTTATCGAGTTTTCTTGAAAGTTTCTCCTATATTAAGTCACTGTAGTCTTGGAAAATAGGGAAAGTTGGATCCAAGATATGACATACCATTTGAGGTTACTGAGCATCTTGGGAAGGTTCCTTATTCTTTTAAATTTCCAATTCAGTTGATAGGAATTCATGATGTTTTCCATGTATCACTAATCATGAAATATTATCCTGACCCCTCTCACATTATGAGTTGAGAAGGGATTGAATTAGAGTAAAATGTTTCTACTATAGAGAATCTAGTAGAGATCATGGAATCTCAAGTGAAAGTATTTTACGGTATGTCTATTCCATTAGTAAGAGTTTTATAGTGGCAAAGATCTGATTCTCTTGAGACTTGGTAGTGTGATTCATTGACAAGGGAGCAATGGCCTCACCTATTTACTATACTTCATTATTCCACATGACTTATTGGGGATGGAAAGTACTATGGTGGGGAGTTTTTAATATCCTGTTACCCACTTTTAGGTAACTCCATTCACTTTACCTATTTTCCTCTTTAATTGGGTGTATCTTGAGACTCCTGAGGATGGAGATAATTTGTTGGGGAAAATGAATTAATGTTTGGGGATGTATGTTTGTTTAATTAATGGAGTCCATGTATAAATGTTTTAATGGTTTTGTGGGGTTATCCCTAAGTTTGGAGGATTCCTGAGGTGTTTTTGGGTTTCATGTAAGAATATGCAGTTTTGGCAGCCAGTAGAAAGAATACACACCGTGTAATGGGAGTATACGATGAGTAAGTTTTGAATGGTGTATTTGGTAAACACAATAAAAAATTTGAATGGATTACATGCAATGTAAATATTTCATGCTGTGTAATGTTAAAAGGTTATTTTTTAATAATAACGAAATGGGTTTTATGGTGTTTCTGAGTCCTAAATATTACATGACATATAAAGGGATTACAAACCATGTAAACGTCACAAATAAGGAATTTAGGGTACCACTCAGCTAAAATGTTAATTCATTATTCCGTAGCTACTTTAGATATCGACTGAGAAGGCTTCTCCATTGATTTTGGGAGTCTTTATTTGATCTAGATTGATCAGTTCGGTGATTTATCACCAAGGTGGTTGGTTTTCATCTCTCCATAAGAGTATGTATTTTTTTCTTCTTCATTTATTTGATTATGGTAGTGTCATTGTATTGTTTTATTAGATCTATTGTCTAGTAGTAATGTATCCTTTTGTTTCTTTCTAGATATGTTGTTCAATCTTGTTATAGGGGTCATTTTTTTGTTGGTTGTGGTGCGGTGGGTGTGTGTTCTTGAGGTATGTGTTGATTCATATTCTCCACTGATTATTTTAATAAATTAAATCAATTATAAGAGTTTTAGATTGGTTCTAGGGCCTCTTTTGTCATTGTTGTGATGTTATTATTAGAGGATCCTTTGTGGGCATGTACGACCCCAAGTTTTGAGGTAGGTGGTTCTGTATCTATCATATGTTGGATGAACTATATTTATCCTATTTTTGTAAATTGATTTGTAAATAAATTTGGAATGATTGTTTTCTTTGTGTAAATGGATTTTTGATAAAAGGGGGTTTTTACCTGGATTTTTGTAAATGAAAAAATGGTATTTTGAAAACATTGAAATGATTTATGAAATGAAATGCACAGGAAGCCTTAGGTACATAGGTGGAAGGTTTGTCTTATGAACATTATCCATGTTACCATCAAGAGGTTAGCTCTTAGGGATTTTTTATACTCCCTAGGATTTTCATTATAGGTACTTATTCTTAACATTATTGGGGGGTTCACTCATGGGGTGTTCCTCTACTCCTAATTCCTATATTCAAGGGACTTGTCATTCAATAGTCATTATTGTGGTATGATTAGTCTGATAGCCTAACCTATTGTGTTACTTGGCATGATTTACCTATGATTGGATTTTTAATGTTTTGGATATGATATTCATGAATTGGATTTTGATAAATGATAATGGAAAATTATGCTTGAGATTTATATACCGTATTTTTTGGAGTTGTTGGAAAAAGGGAAATATTCACCATGCTTTTAATAAATCTTCTTTACTTCTTATCATGACATGTTTTATTTAAAATTATTATAATTGATATTCCATACAGGGACTTGTTATGGAACACTTGGGTGAGACCCTACTGATCTTGTTATCTCACACTATATGTTCATATTTAGTGGTTCATAGACCCTGTTATATCTTTCGATGTAGGGAAGGACATGAAATCACAGTGAGGTGGAAATGTTTTATATTAGATGAACTGAGTAGTTGGTTGCGAGATGGTAAAATTCTTCCAATTATATCACATAGAGTAGTTTTTTTATATTTTTTTGGTAGTCCTTTATGGTTGGAATTGTGCTTGGAGAAATTTTCTACTCATGATTTTTTTGTTTCCACTGTATGTTTTTAGTTATGGAATATATTTATCTTTTCGTTGGTGTCTGTTATATATATATATATATATTTGTGCCATGTTGTCACTTCATGTTGGGTTAAACCATTCCCTTTGGTTGTTGTTTGATGCCTGGGTGTTACCTACTAGCTCATGGGGACTGGGAATTCCCTTCAGGTATGTCCTGGGTTGGGTTAAGTACCAGTTTGAGAGGGTATCTAGGACATTTCATTACAAAAACCAATATGACTATTTGAATAGTAACATAACCATTATAAATTGTAACATGACCTCCAGGATAGTAATAAGATCAATGGAATAGTAAAATAACATATTTGGTTATATAATAAAGTAAAATAAAAGGAACTTATTCAAAATAAATGTATTAAATATAAAAAAATAAATTATTGACACAAAGAATAAATGCTTATTTTTTGAATAAAATATAAATATTTTATCCTTATTAAAATATATTTTTATGATAAATTTAAAAATATAAATAATTTTTTTTTATTTAAATAATTTTATGTAATAATATATATATATATATATATATATATATATTTATGAAAATTATAAAATACTTTTATGAAACCATAAGTAATTTCACTAAGTTTCTCTTTTTTGATTATGTCATAATTTTTTTCAATAAATAAATATTTTATTTAAATATCAAATTTCCCATATTTATAAAAATATAATTTATAAAACTTTTATAAATTTTTTAATTAGAGAATCAATATTATCTTAGGGTGTTTTTTTATATTTTTATAATAATGTTGAATTTTTAGAGAATAGTGAAATAACATATAGTTACTGTATTTTGTAATAGTGTGTATGAATGAATTTTTGAGTTTATAGAATTTATTAGAATATTTTATTTTCCTCTTTACTGAATATCCATAATCCCCTTGTTATTTAATTACATATTGAGTCACTATTTAAAGATATAATATTTTATTGGAATATTTTATTCTAAAACACCCCTCCCCTCCCCTTATAAATATCACCTTTACCACCCCATTTATCCACCACTTAAATCAAATAAACTCAACCCAAATCTATTCCTAAACCTCTTCCCATGTCATTTAATCCTTGTTATTACAAAAAGACCATTCTAAAGAGCCTCAAGAAGTAGTCTAAGAGAGGACATCCAAAGTAGGAGGTAATGTTCTTAACATAGCTCTTTTAATATATTATTATTCCACCTCCTCAAAATGTATTCCATCAAACTTTATATAATGGCATAAATACCAAAAATATACTAAAATACTATTACATTAATGGGATATACCTTATCTAGCCTCCTCTATTTTATTATTTTAAAATAAAAACATCACCCATATTAGGGTTTATTCACCACCTCTATGGATGAAATATTTCATTTTCATCACTATCTTACATGAAAAGTTATCAAAATTAACTTGATGACTAAATAAAATATTTATAAAACTATTAACATATTGGAATAAAAAACTGGTTATTATGTAAATGATAATAACAAATAATGGACATAGTGATTTTAACTATACAAAATTATTATACCCAGATACATTTCTTAGTTTGAATATATCTTGTACAACCCATTAAACTATGTAAATATTGTGTTAATAGAAAAATAAAATATTAATAACTCTACCATTCTATAGATTATTAAAATATTTTAACTCACCTTATACTATGATCAAAATACCAAAACTGTAAGGGTCTAAATCCTTATATCCCATTCCTTTATGTATTCCCAATGTCCATGGTTGTTGTAGGAAGTATCAAGAAGTTTTGGTGATTTTTTAGTGTTAAAGTATGTATGTATGTGGAATTCATGATATAAAATTTAGTTCATGATGTGAGTGATCCGTTCATGACCCGAATGGTGATTTTCGTCTTGATAAAGGGTGGTTTTCAAGGTGTGATTCAAAAAGAGAACCATTGACTCACGATGCGAAATGGAAAAGGATCAAATTAAATGAATATATCCTCAATAAATAACGATGTGAACATGAATTTCACAACATGAATTGTTCTGGGTTTATTGGATCCATGCAACATTTTTTTAAGACTCTCTAAACTTCATCTATTCACACCATGAATGTATGATTAGTAGGTGTTGTGAGTGGGTCCCCTAGACCCAACTCCTTTATTTACCTTAATTAACATTAAATGTGTACAATTTTATATATACACGTGTTTATTATTACTATAATAGCATTTATACTTCTACATCCGCTATTTACATGGTAATGTCTTAAGATCACGTGTCATATCAAAAGGTTATAAAAGTTTTCATCTATAATGAGAACCTAGAGATGCTATGAAAATAATATTAAATATATTCCCTATAGTTAAGATAAGTCATATTGAAAGTAGATATATGACATATTACTATTAGTTTTTGGGGACTCATAAGCATTGAGAAATATCCTCATGAAGTTCACATTTGGTGATCTCAAGTAGATGAGATCTAGAGGATAGACCCACTTATAGGAACACCACATGTTTCATGTGACATTGGTTATTCATATCTATGAACATGTGTATTGGTCACCATACTTGAGATCATTATCAATGTGTACAGTTTTATTGCATAATTATATATAAGTAAAAAACCATGACATTGAAGTTGTGGAGAGGTATCTTGTGTTGGGTGTATCATTGGTGATATATCATTGGTTGAATGATCAAGATAGAATTTGTCCCTTCCGAGTTGAGGAAGAGTTGTATCATAAGACCAGGTTAACCAGAATGGTAGTAGATTTATTAAATCCATGTCCATGGTATATTAAGGTAATTCAATCCAATAATTTCATGAAATATATAAATTAATAAAAGGATGATGATAGAAGTGTGCATCCTACTTTATGAGATATCATGATACAAAGAAATTGTATTTCACAGAACGTGTTCCTAAAAGGTAGTCGTAGCTATGAAATTATTTATCTCTTTATAATACATTATGAGTTTCTATAATCCACACTTGGTATGTGGGTTAGGATCACTTCTATTGATTTAATGACCTAGAGGGTCACACACTAAGTGTATCAAAAAATTCCACCTATTCTATTGAATAGATGTTCAGGAAAAAGTGGTAACCACATATAGGGGTTAGTGAACATCAGTGTATGATCAATAAAAAGTAAAAGTAATTAAATTAAATTATTCATGTTTAGAATAATGATGATTTAATTTATTTATCTAGTTATTCACATCTTTTTTGAACATAAAATTGAATATGATAAAATATATTTTTTCGAATGAACATAAGATTTTCAAAGTTCATTATATTATTTGGGATCTGATAGGTTGAGTTAATGGTTGTTATTTTGTCACATAATATTCTATAATGGTACAAGTGATTGATAAAATATTTGTGAGATTTATGAAAAGTTTATTAATTCATACGCATTTACAAAGGTCTAAAATGAATGCTATTACATTCCAAGGACCAAAGTGAAATTTTAGAAAGTATAAACTAAGTATAAAAGCTCATTTTAGTTTCTATTATAGTGAGATCCATTATTTGTAATAATTTAAGGATGGAATCTCTCTTCAATTATTCTTTTAATTTATTACAGAGAGGTTCCAAAGAAAGAACAAGGTTGGATCGATCTCATCTTCTCGATCGAGTTTTCATTATTCACATGATCACAAGGATGTCATAAAGCTCATTGATTTACCATGATAGAACCTTTAAAATTTATATAAAAAATATACAAGTATTGGTGAAAATTTGGATGATCTATAGGGAACCTATATTAGTTTCTTTGATCCACGACACATCAGCAATGGTCAAATCAAACTGATAACTTCAAAAAAAGGGTACCATTTACACTTTCATTTGATTTTATTTATCATGGATAATTTTATTTACACATGATCATTTAAATTTAAATTAAATTTACTATTAATAGAAAATTGAGTTTTGATATGGTCCTAACGCAATTGACAGTGTTCCAATTCGAGTTCGTATCTCCATGATATTGATGATCAAAGATCAAAGCGTTTTGTGTAAAAATTATGTTAAAAATTAATTTTTTATTCACTTTAATGGCCACCAGTATGAATGATTTTTAGATATAACATGATGTGAGTATGTTTCATGTTATCTAGATATAATTAAATCTGTTTGGGTTAGGTTGTTGTAAATATAAGCTTATTATGGAAGCTTAATTTTGTTTCAAAAAAATAATAAAAAAAAGAACCCAAAACTTCCATGGGAATGCTTACCCATAGCTTCCATGGGAAGCTTATCCAAAGACTCCATGGGAATATTACCCATAGATTCCATGAGAATCTTACCTAATGATTCCATTGTAAGCTTACTCAAAGATTTTATGGGAAGCTTATATAAAGCTTCCATGGGAAGCTTACTCAAAACTTACATGGGAAGATGACACAAAGATTCCATGGGAAGCATATAAAAAATAAACTAAATTTAAAAAACATGAAATGTTTAGAATTTATATATATATATATATATATATATATTCCCATAAAATGATACCGTATATTGGGTTAAACTAATACAACCCAGGTCCAACTAGCATGACCCATTTAACCCGTCACAAGCCCTAAATTAATTTTCAGGGATCCGCTTTAGGTCCAAATTGACCAAAAAAATTATAAAAAAAATTAAAAAAACAAAATTTAATTATTTTGGATTTAACAAAATTATTTTGGGTGTTATGGGACATATTTATAATTAATTAAAATTATTTTAATGAAAGTTAACACATTAAAAATACACTCTAGTTGAATTTTAAAAAAAATTAATTTTTCTTATCAAATATAATTTCATGTTGATTGATCATGATCTAGGACCGACCCATGCTTATCTGATTTATTATTTATTTATCTAAATTATTTAATTTAAGTTTCTAAAATGTAATGGTTATTTTATTTTAGTGATGTATGCATTGTCCCTATATATTTAATTTTTACAAGGGATAGAGTGCCTACATTTAAGTGATAAAATTAAATTTCACACCATGAGTTCCCCTATCCTGCATGTGAGTATATATTGTAAAGATCATAGGAGTTAGTAGAAAATCTATTAGAGTTGAGAGACAGTGTATAAAAACAAGTGAAATGAACAGTTTTGGTGGGCACTATAATTCATGTCAGTTATTAATGTAAGGAATTCCCTTAGGGTATCAGTAAATCCATTATTTTCTCAATATATTAACCAATAGTTAACTGCTCATTATCACATCATCATTTATTTATTTTATCCCATGCATTGTTTATTATTTTTTAATGTGTATTTATTATACACGATCTAATATTATAATAGTAAATAAACATGAAAAGAATAAATAAACATGTTTGGGGAATGTTTTCTATTTAAAATCATGGTAGTTTTGGGAGTGAAATTACATATAACAATCATGTTAAATAAAAAATGATTTCATTCTCTAATATTAACTTAATAAACACCTCAATGAAAATATTAAGTCATTAAATGCCTTATATTTATTGAATTTAGACACAATCAATTGTTTGAGGTGCTCATCAGCCCTAATTGAGGGTGCATCTTACTACCAAGTAGTTTTTATGAGAGTGGTGGGTCGACTTATCTAAATTTTACAGCAAATGAGTATCCATAAGTAACTTGTTTTGATTTTATAGGTAAAACATTGAGCAATGAAAAGTAATTATTTATATGATATGGGACTCCACTCAACAGATCAAGGAGACTCGTGTTAATGAGGTTGTAAATTCAAACATCTACCATGAAACTCTATGATTAGTGGTGTAGAAATGGATTTTAGACTATGAGGAGTGGTTTCAAGGATCATTTCCACTAGAATAATCATGTTATTGAGTATTCTGAAACTAGTATTTGAGGGATACCAGGATTTGATAAAATACTGGAAGGAATTTAAAATTTAAAATTTCAAAATATATACTAGTAATAAAGATAAATTAATAATCTACTAATATTATTTTTTGTAGATTAAATATAAACCACCACAAATTCAATTTCTCTATGATCAATATTGGATAAATAGAATATCATTACCATCCATAACATCTAGGAGTTGTTAAATAACTTGAGAATAGTACTTTACCAAGAGATAAATCTTTATTTATTAGAATATCCACTTCCTATTGAGCCCCACCAGGGATAAAGTAGGTGATATAAAGATAAATACAAGAATCATATGGATGATGCATTATATGTTTAGATTTTCATTTTTTCATCTATGTCCAGTGAGTTGTAGAAAATTCATGAGGGAAAAGATGCTTTCTAAATGATATCTTATCTCCAATTGTTATACTAGGAGATAGTTCGACAAGAAATTTATGAGATATCAAGTGTTATATATTAATACAAGTTAGTATAAGTAAATCAATAAGGACATCATGTAATCAAGATGACTAGGTACATTGAGAGACTTGAGTCCATTGGGTTTAAACAAAACCAAGATATAGAAAATGATGTCATTTTTTCTTCTTTAACACTTATCTTATAATATTTTATTATTAATTCTATTATGAATAACATGAAAAATTCACTATTATATTTGTTGGATTTAGTTTTCTCATAAGATAAGGACATGAAAAATTCCAACTCTTCAATCCTTATGGTGAACAAGAGGAGAAAATGCACGACAAAAATGTCAAGGAATAAGTATAAGTTGAAGACATAGAAGAAATAATTTTTCAAGAAGACAAAGATATAAATGGAGAGAAATGAGAAAGAGGCAGTCTATTTTTAACGTGTTAAGAAATTTCATTTGAAGAATAATTATACAGTTGGGAAGAAAAATCAAGCTGACACTTTAGCTTCATGTATATTTTTCATTGAATGAAATATATCTATTTCTATAAGTTGGGAATCATATACTATATTTGGATCATAGATTAGTATTCAAATACTAGAACCAAGTAGATTCAATACAATTGATGAAGATTAAGTAGATCTATGAGCATCAAATGGTGCGATACAAGAAACATTAATTGTGGGATATTATCATCTTATTTTTCTTAGAGGGGTGGTTGTTATACTAAATAATTGATATTATGTACCATCTATTATGATAAACATAATCTCAGTGTCAATTTTATACACTATGTGATTTTATTAAATGTTTGGAAATAAATGTTTTTTATGTATAAGGATAATATATGTAATGGTATGGAACATCTTATTAATTGGTTGTATATACATGAACTAGAAAATCTAGTATTGTAAATTAATGAAAAATCTATCAAGAATTAATCATTTCCTATCCACCCATGGCATTTTAGGATAAGTCAAATAAATGAGAATTATTTAAGAAAATTACATCAAGAATGGTATTTAGAATCCATTTATTTGAAATACCTTGTATGTGTGTAACACTTTTTTACAAGGTAAAATTACCAAAGAACCTTTCATTGGGAAAGGACAAAGAGCCAAAGAACCATTGGAATTGGTTCATACTGATATATGCGGTCCATTTACATTAGAGGAAATTGGTAAATTTTTTCACTTCATTACTTTTATTAATAACTATAGTAAATATGGATATATCTACTTAATGAGGTAAGTCACATTTCTTTAGCATGTTTAAGGAATATAAGAATGAATTGGAGAATCAACCTGGTTAGAAGATTTAGAAACTTTTCTTAGGCCATGATGGGGAATATCTTAACTAAGAGTTAATCAACCATTTAAAGGAGTGTGTGATAGTTTTTCAACTCAATCATCCTTATACACCTTAGTGGAATGGTTTTAGTGAAAGGATGAATCAGTCCATGCTTGACATGGTCATATCAATGATGAGATATGAAAATATACCATTATCCTTTTGGGGATATGAATTATAGACTACATCATATACACTAAACCAAGTACCAACTATATTAGCAAATGAGATTGTGTATGATTTGTGTTATGGTCATAAATATAATCTGTCAAACATACATGTATGGGGATTCATGGGTTTTTTCAATACTATACCTAGTAAAAAATTAACATCTCTAAGAACTAAGTGAATCATTATAGGTTATCCTAAGAAGAATAAAGTATATCACCTATAAAAAACTTCAGATAGAAAAGTGGTTATAGAAAAACATGATACATTTATTGAAAGGGAACACATTTATAATGAAAATAGTGCATGAAATATTGACTTTGATAAAGTTTATGATTTAGATGAACAAGATTTGGTATGAGACTAATCTATACAAGAGACAATGGGAGAGAAAGATGTTACTGAGACACAAGTATTGTGTAGATATACTCGAGAGGTTATACAACTAGGTAGATATTATTTTCTTTTAATATAGTTATGTGGAACATTACTCCCATATAATGATGAACCTCTAACCTATAAGGAAGCAATATATGGAAAGGATTATTCTAATCATAAAGAATCAATGAATTCTAAAATGGAATCCATGTAAATAACCAAGTTTGGATTTTGGTAGAACCACTATAAAATATAAATTATGTTGGATGTAAATGGATATTGAAGAAAAACATGGATATGGATGCTAAATTAAGCACCTATAAGGAATGACTAGTATCAAGGGGTTTTAGGAAACATCAAGGATTCAAATATGATAAAACCATATCACCATTTGAAATACTAAAATCCATCATAATTTTACTTGCAATAGAATCCTTATATGATTATGAAATTTGGAAAATGGATTTAAAAAATTCTTCTCTAAATGGGATGTTAGTTAAAGATGTCTATATAATAAAACTTAAAGGTTTTATTATGTCAAAGAGTTCTAATAGAGTGTGTAATACATAGAGTTGAATTTATGGATTGAATTAGGAATAATGATCATGAAATATTAATTTTGATGTCTCTATAAGATAATTTGGTTTCATTAATATTGAAAGCAATCCATGTATCTACAATAAGTTTAGTGTAAGTGATATTGTTTTTCTAGTGTTATATGTTGATGACATATTATTAATTGGAAAAGAAGTGAAATCCTTACAATCAATAAAGACTTGGTAAAATAAATTATTATCCATGAAATAATTAGGTGAGGAAACCTATATTATAGGGATACAGTTCTATCAAGATAGATCTCAAATTTTTCTTTGGTTATGTCAAAGTGTATATATTGATAAGGTAATAAAAAGTTTCAATATGTAATAATACAAGAGAGGATTATTGCCACTGGAACATGGGATTAATCTATCTAATAATATGTTCCCACAAACATAATAGGGTATTGAATGAATGAGTAGAATCCCTTATACCTCAGCGGTGGGATATATCATGTATGCCACTCTATGTATTAGTTTTTATGTTGCATTTTATTTAATCATGGTGGGCTAACATCAATTAAATCCATGTGAGATGCAATGGATAGTTTTAAAAACTATCATGAAGTAATTGAAATGTAAAAAGGATACGTTCTTGGGGTATAGAGGAGATAAGGATCTAGTTTTGATGGGATAAAATGATGATAGATTTTAGATAGATCATGATTATTTGAAATTATTGTTAGGTTATGTCTTTTTCTTGAATGGTGATATAGTGAGATGGAAGAGCTCAAAGCTGTCCATGTTTGTCGATTCTATAAAATAGTTTGAGTATATAGATGCTTTGGATGAAGTTAAGGAAGTAGTTTGGATATGAACATTTTTTTCCAAGCTTGGAATTGTACCTAGTAGTGAAAAACCTATTATAGTATACTATGATAGTACTGCTGCAGTAGTGCATTCTAAGGAGACCATGTCACACTAGAGGAAAACGAATATACTTCAGAAGTTTTATCTCTTTAGGGATTTTACTCAGAGATATGGAGTCCAACTTAGTATAGTATACATAGAGGATAATGCGGTATACCCCCATATTAAATCTATATCTCTGAAGAAGCATGATACTCATGTGAGAGCTAGTAGGTTGAAAATTGTTAGCAGTTGTCTCTAGCATAAGTGGGAGTGTTGTGAGTGGGTTACCTAGACCCAAATATTTTATGTAATTTTATTAACAATACATGTATATGGTTTGATATATTTATGTGTTCATTCTTACCATAATAGTGTTGATACTTCTTCATCCACTATTTACATGGTAATGTCCTTTGATTTCATGTCATTTAAAAATGTTATATAAGTTCTCAACTACAACGAGAACCATGAGATACTATGATAGTAATCATAAATATATTTCATATGGTTAAGATACATCATACTTAAAGGAAACATATGATATCGGACTATCAGGTGTTGGGGGATCATAATAATTGAGAATTATTATCATGAATTTCACACTTGGTGATCTCTAGTAGATGAGATCATTAGGACAAAACCACAAATAAGAACACCACATGTTTTAAGTGTCATTGGTTGTTACTATCTATGAACATGTGTATTGGTCAAAAGACCTGAGATCATTATCAATGTGTATTATTTTATCTCATATTATTATGTAAGAAAAAAACTATGACATTTAAGTCAAGACAAGGTAGCTTATTTTGGGTGCGTTATTGGTGGTATGGAATTGGTTGAATAATCAAGATAGATTTTTTCACTTCTAAGTTGAGGAGGATATATCTCATGGGCCTAGGTTGACCAGGATGGTAGTAACTTCATTAAATCCATGGACATGGTACAAGAAGGTAAGTCTGTCCAATAAGGTCATAAAACATATAAAGAAAAAAATATGATGACACAAGTGTGCATCCTAATTTATGAGATACCAAGATATAAAGAGATTATATTTCAAAGACCGTGTTCATATGAGGTAGTCATAAATATGAAATTACTTATCTCTTTAGGGGACATGATGGGTTTCTAGAATCCACTATTGGTCTACAGGTTGGAATCGCTACTACCGAGATAAGAACCTAGAGGATTACACAATAAGTGTATCCAAAAGTTCCACCTATTCTATTGAATAGGATTTTAGGATGAAGTGGGACCCATGTGTAGGGATTGGTGAAAATATGAGTATAATTGATCACAAGTAAAAATAGATTAATTATATTATTAATGTATAGAATAATGATAATTGAATTTATTTCCCAAGGTATTCAAAAGATTTTTGATCATAAAAGTGTGAGAAAATATAATTCACCAAACAAACACAGGATGTTCAAGGCTCATTTAAAAATTTGGTGAGAATATGGGATGAGTTATTGGTTATTATTTTATCACATAAAACTCTATAGTGTTACAAGTGATTGAAAAAATATTTGTGACATTTAGGAAAAGTTTATTAATTCATACGTGTGGTAAAAGGTCTAAAATAAATGTTATTACTTTATACTGACCAAAGTGCAATTTTGGAAAGTATAACCTAGGTATAAAATTTCAATTTAACCTCTTTAATAGATAGGTCCTCCATTTGGACGAATTTAGTGAGAGAAGATCTATTCTATTATCTTTTCATGTTCTTTAAGAGAGATTCTAAAGAAACAACAAGGTTAGATCGATTCCTTCTTCTCGATCAAGTCTGTGTTCTTCATGCAATCGAAAGGATGTCGTAAAGCTCATTGATTTCCCATGATAGCACACAAAAAATATATATCAATGATCCATGAGATTTTTTTCATGTTTGTATTATCTAGAAAACCCCTATCTTTGTGCCTTTGACCCACAAAATATCGATATTGAGTGAATGAAACCGATGACTTTATATGAATAAGGTATCTTTTACACTTTGTTCAATTTTATTTTTTGTGATTAAATTTAATTACATGAGATTATTTAAGAAATATATAAAAGGGGTTTTTTTGGATTTAGTGTTTTTAACAAGAATATAAAACCAAAATTTTAAATTGTGTGATTTGAATGCTTCATTTGTGCACCATGTTCCTTTAATAGGGTGTCTATTAATTCCATCACACCCCTAATTTATCTCAAAACATGCAATTTCTCTCAAATCCTAGGTGGAAAATGGTGATAATTTTATAGGTTTCAAATCCCTTATAATTATCATCGATCCTTGGTTTCCCATGATCGATATATGGTGATATGATGTGAGTGTTCACCATTTTATTGTGGTTCTTCTCCATTCACATTTCTTTCCTCCCATGTTATATTTTCATGCTATAATGGTTGATATCCTTCAATATAATGGATTTATTTTGATGTTTATTATTATGGTTTTATTGCAGTATCGCTGGTGAGCTATAGATTCCTCAGAGGAGAGGTGATCAGAGATCCACATTGTTGTTCCATTCTCATTCAAAGAATGTTTAAATCCTTAGAGTAGGGGATTATTTGATTCTACTTATTTTTAAAGAGAAGTAATAAAGTTATTATTCTTTATCTATTTGGGTAATATTGTAATTAACCTTAACGAATAATAAATTAGAATAAATAGAGAATTGGTTTAGGTAGTAGTGATCACATGTGTTTATAATGTGTTAATAGTTTGCCTCTCAATTTTATAGATAGTGTATTATCTGTGTTTATTTTAGGGCAAATATTTTTTATTGTTTTTAGAAATTGGATAATGAACATAAATATGGCAATGATTGTTGGATTAATAACAAAGAGTCATGTTTAATTTTTATTTTTCTTCTCGAAATTGATGGAATTGGAAAATATTATTATAACATATTTAAATAATTTATAGTTATTTATATCCAATTATTTAGGTTTCCTATGGTTTCAACCTATTATATATTAGTTTCTTAATTCAATATGGAAACGATTATTTCTTTTCTAAAAAAAATTGGTTAGGGTCATGTGATCCCATTTTCTTATAAAGGTTGGATGCCTTGGTTTTAGGGCCAAGATACCCATTTGACTATTTTTTGTTTGCTTGATGCCTTGTGTTATTGATTTGGATGAAGAGCCCAAATATGGGACGTGATGTAATCTTGGGATATCTAATGGTTTAGTGAGAATGAGTGAGGGTCCTTTTCCTTATAGAATCTATTGGTTCCTATGATGGTAGGTTTAATGGTTGTGTTGAGGATAACACCAAGACTAATGGAGGGGGTTGAATATGGGGTTTCCCATTATTTTTTATGATGAAATATATGATTCTTACCTGATAATGAATCTTATTTAAAATCTAAATAGATGGGTTTATTATTTCTACATTACTTTCCCTGCTGCTTGATGCATCTGGTTGTGTATGGTTTATGCATGTTTTATGGAATCTTAGTAAAATTAAAAGAGTAAATGAAATTATGGAATGATAATTAATTTTAAATATTTTAACCCATGTGGTTAGAGGATTAATGAAATTCCAATAATGGTAATTCTTGAGAAACCTTGTAAGTGGCTGGATTATTCTTATAGGGAATGAAATTGGATGGTGATTAATGTAATTATGAAATGGTTTAAAAAATAATTAATTTAAAGTCTCTTGATATTCCTTTTTTCTTATAGGATATCTAATACTTAACAGTTTCATCCGAGTTCCCAAGAGATAATAACTATAATTGAGGTCAAGGCTTGGTAGATGACCATAGTGTGGTTGTGTGAAATATATATATACTCCTTATGTTATGTTATTTCATACACTACCCTGCCCATGTTGGTGGTGTGACTGATACCTAGTGGACTATAGGATGGCGTTCTTCCCATCATCCATGTTAGAGAGGAATGGATGGCTGACTACCCCCTATTTCCCCACTCCCTTCTCCTGGTAGTACTATGTGATGGAATACACAATGTTTACCTTTCCTGTATATGTGTATAGAAGGATTTAAAGGATTTTTGTTACTTTAAGAACATGTAACTCTAGATAAAGTATCCTAAGTATTATTATAGGTATTTTTTATGGGATGTAATAGTTTTAGGTACAATACATGCTATACAGAAAGTGGGGGACCTTGAGAATTACTTGGTTACTATATAGATATGTGATTTTGATGAAGAGGTGATGTAATGAATGATGTATATGATATGTTATAGTTATACAGGTTTTTTTGGGCACAAATGTTTATTTATAGAGAGATAGTCCAAGATGTGAAATGTTGGGGCAGAGTGACAAGGTAGTAGGGAAGTGGTAGCAATGTACCTTCATTTTATAACATTACCTATGGAACCTATTACTTAATCAAGGATAAATAAAACAATGGTTTTCTATATAATGGAAGTATGGGAAAAAAATATTTCCTCATTCAATGGAATAATGTGGCTATCTATGAGAATATCCCAAAATCAACTTATAAACTATGGGGTATTCTCAATGTATTAGTAAGTACTGGTATCAATGAAATAAAGATAAGGATGTGGAGTGGGTACTTTCAAAGTGATGAGTTACCAATAAAATATAGTAATTGAGTTCAGTTTTTTAAAATGGTTGGATACCAGAGAGATGGTAGTAAAATTCTCCATTATGGTTTGTAAATATCATGTGAATTATCTAAATCATATCCCCTAGGAGTGTCTAGCTAGGCGTGCAATCTTAGGACCACTCATTGTGGAGTGAGTGAAGATTGAGTTGATACTCAACCAACTTTTTTCATGGTGATTACAACAAGGTGAATCTATCTCATAATTATATCCACTTACTAGTATCTATATAGGGATATAATTTATAGAAAAACCAAACCCACTTTACCTTCCAAAATTTTGGATTTTGGGAATTTTGATGGATTAGGTAACATATGAATCCAAACCCCTTTAAAATATAGATCGTATAATTTAACTCAAAATACCATGAATAAACTATAATTCATTATATAATACATAAAATATGTAATATATATGCTATATAATTTAAATGAGGTGCACAATATAAAACATGTCTCAAGAAAAAGAATTTGAGAGGAAAGGTCCCTTACAACCTTATAAAATTTCAAGTGAAAACCCCTTGAAGGATATAATTTAAAATGTAAAATTAAATACAATGAATAATGAGAGTGTAATGATACAAAATATTAATGTTCTAGTAGAAACATCTTAAAAAAATGGTGTATAATAAAAAAAAATTCTCAAGGGGAGAAAATTTGTAACAAAAAACCGTTAGTAGTGACATAATCATTGAGATAAGAATAATTTGATAATTAGGTTATAAAGAAAATTATATAAAAATTTAAAATAAAGATGAAATATAATAAAAATCATTCACTAGATATAATAAATCAAACTTGGAATATCATATTCCACTAAGGAAGTTTGTAACTCAATAAAAGAAAATGGAGTTAGCACAAACCCTTACCTAAATTCCTAACTTCCACTAAAGAAATTGAATATAATGTATAAACAAATAACTATCTTAATAACCTATATAATAAAAATTTTAATATATACATCCTTTTGTAAACTTCATTCATAATTATTTTCTACGTGTATAATAGATAATTATTATCTATTTTCGATATCATATGTGAGTAAACTTGATCATTTTGAACAAGTTTCACAATAATAGTGTTGTTATTTTTTTTATCCCAAAATTAATCATTTATAGATAATAATAGGTAATATAATTTATTATTTATAATTATTTATAATGTTATAATTTCATTCTATGAGAGTTTTTGTTATTATCATTAAAGATGAAACTGACGATGAGCCTGTTTTATTCATTTTTTACAAACAAACTTTGATATCTTAACTAATGAGTTTAATATTAATGTAACCATTATATATATAAAATAAAATAATTATTTACTTATTTATATCATATATTACATGAAATTAAGTTCCCATAGTCATTTATGATATAAATTTACAACATTTTTCAAGTAGGTGGTTAAATCGACCTAAATAAGATCATACCATAAAAAATTGATAACTATGAAGTGATTTAGTTGTAATATCATTATACCTAAATCATAAGGAAATTATTTAGTGATTATTGGTGTGATATATTATAATTTTAAATAATAATTAGAATAATATAACCTATATGATGTTATTACATAACATAATGAAATCATTTTCCCTCTTAGAATTCTCTTTTGGACGGTTGAATTTACCATGGTTGTTCATTTCTATTTTTTAATAGTTTTTTCAACTGTAATTTAAGGAAATTTATAATTTAATTAAAATAATATTTATCCATTAAAACAATTCTCATTATAACCCATTAAATATAGTTTTTAGGAGAAAAAAATCATAAACCAATCATTCCATGGAGGTAGTAGTCAGCACATACGCATCATTGATGGTTTGATTTTCCATATAACAGGAGAAATATATAAAATGTTTTATCAATTAAGAATATAAAAATTTTATAAATATAATAAAAATTTATTAAATTTAACATTATTACCATCCATATAATGTGGTTAAGGAAAAAATAAAACATAATACTTAGTTGGGGTGGTAGTCCGTGTACACATACAACTGCCATTTTTGTTTTCTTTAAGATAAAAGGGGAGAGGTGGTTAATTGTTATTTCATAATAATAATAAAATTCAGTATAAAAATTATATTTTAATTATATATAATTATATATTAATTATAAAAATATATTCATCAAATTAATATAGAAAAGAAAAGAAATTATGAAAAATTAGTACACACATTGAGGACTTAGGATTTCCCATTGAGGACTCCTTGGAAAGTGAGGGATTAGGATAATATTTTTTTTACATAATATTAATAGGGTAAAATAGTATTCTAGGGTAATAAATTAGGGTATATTTTCAATATGAAAATTAATTTTTATGTGTTATTGAAGGGGCGGTGATATTCCCCTTTTATATGTGGTGAGAATTACATTTATGTAAATAAGTCAACTTAATAAAAAGAGGACACATTTTTCACATGTTAAGTGGATAAAAAATTGGAAATAATTGGGGGGGGGGGGAGGGTGATATAATATCATTAATACCTCAATAATTCATTTACACACTTTTTAAACATGTTTTTATGTCCCTTACTCTTAGAATTTTTACCTTTATAATTTTTGTTATTACTGTGGTAATTTGTTTTTACCTTGTAAATTTTATTTTAATTTATAAATACAAAATGTAATTTATTAATATTTTTTAGAAAAGTTATTAAAAATATAAAATCTATTTTATCAAATAAAATTTCTTTATTTATAACTAATCAATTTTAATATTAGCACATTTAGTGCATGAAAACCTATTTTTAGAAAATATATATTTTTAAGATTAAAATGTATGCGTAAAATAAAATTACCAATGTATATGATTTTCCTGATATAAATTGGTTTATTATAAGAAAAAATCTACGTGTCTTTAAAATAAATCCAAAACAAAATCTTACCAAAATAATATTTAATTATAAAAAAATCAAAAACAATTTCTTTTATTTGAAAATATTACTTAAGTTTATAAAATGTTAAACATAGGTTTTGTAATTTCTAAATATTATTTAGAATGTATAGTTTTACTCCATAAAACCATATTTGATCAATTGAAATGTTTTATAAGTTTATAGGTCTTTATCATTTTATTATAAATTCATAAAATTTATAGTTTTGATAAAATTTTATTTGCTATAATTCCCCTAAAAATCAAGTATTTCAGAAAAATTATTAAAAAACATCTTAAGATAATATTGACATTATAAATCCAGAAATAGATTTTCTTAAACTCAAATTGAAATTTAGCCTCTAAATAAATTCATAAAAAATATATTTGGAGTACACATTATGTAATTGTTTTAAGATGTAGTTTTTTCCTGATATAGTAGGGTCTCAAGTATTACATTATCCCCTTAAGTAATTTTATCCTCAAAATTGGATAAATATAAAATCATAAACAACTGTGGGTTTTAATTACTTATATAATCTCCATGATCCCATGTTTCCTCCTCTTGTTTTTTATTTCTCTAAAGTACATTCACCATCTAAATTTTCTGATTTCACAACAATTTCTCTCTAGTGTTAAGAATCTAGATACAATTTTCATTATAAGAAAAGTGTTGTTCCAACTCCATTTCTTCATATGTGATTATATTATTTTGATACTACATTTATCTCCCCAATAATTAAACATGGAAAATGTGATTTACTTTATAATGTTTGGGTGGAATATCTAACTGGTAATCTTCAATGCTAATTCTCTATAGAATTTTTAAAGGCCCAATATATATAGGGATTAATTTCCACCTTTTACCAAATATTACTAATCCTTTCCATGGTAAAATTTTTATAATTCATGATCCGAACTTGAAATTACATTTTCCCTTTTATTATAAGAATTTACTTGTTTTATTATGTGAAATGATTTGATATGATCCTAGAGATTCCTTACTTTCATAGTTGTCTCCTCCACAATTTTTAAGCCTACTAACTTTATTTCTCCAACTTCTTCCCAAAATGTTAGAGTAGGGAATATATTCTTAAACAATTCATCAAATGGTTCTATCTAGATTATTGAATGGAAAATTTTATTTTATAAAAATTACCTTAGAGGTAGATATTGATCCCATTATCCTTTGAAGTTAAGAGAACATGATATCATAATCATTTCTAGTGTCTAAACTATCCTTTCAAACTTCCCATCAATTTGTAGATGATATATGGTTATAAAATGTACTTTGGTGTCGATATACATTTGAAGAATATTCTATAAATTTGATATGAATTGAGGGTAATTATTAGATATAATTTACAGAGGTTCTCCATGATGTCTCATGATTTTGTTGATATAAATCCAGGAAAGGTACTCAAGGGGTAAGTCATCACTTACCTCTAAAAATATATTCAATCATATTAAGGAATTCAAAAATGACCTCTATAACATCTTTCTTCCTTAGAGACTTAAAAATTATAGTGAAAATTACATTATTATATTTTCCCACTTCTCTATAGGTGTAGGAATATGTTCCATGAATCTCTAAGGATGTTTTCTTTTATCCTTAACTTGTTGGAACACTAAGCATCCATACAAATAGTTTGCAATTTACTACTTCATCCCATCCCGCCTAAAATGTTCTCTTAAACACATATACATATTTTTTATTCCAGGTCATATTTATAAATTTGAGATATGTGATTCATTTAATAACTACCTATTAAGTTTAACTCTTGATGGAACATAAAACATTTTTCCAAACATCAAACTCCATATTTATAGATGAAGCCTGTCAATTTTCTATCATTCACTACTTTAATCATCCTTTGTAATTCCTTATCATCTTGTTGGAACTTCTCTATATTTTTATGTAAATATAGTTTATAAATTTATTGTAATATAAATTATGTATCCCCTTTCCTATAAATTAAAATATACATCTTTACTAGATCCATGAATATAGGATCCTTATTAGTCCTTATCAGGGTCAGATGTACATGTTACCTCATACTCAATTCATCAAACAGTTTTTTTCCTTCCTAGGGTGGTATTTTATCAAGAAATCAAAGTCCTTTAGTAGCCCTAACCAACTTATTTTTGTCATATTGATCTCTTTATGAGAGAAATTATACTTTAAACTTTTGTGGTTCGTATATTTGTTACATCTTTCTACACAAAGGTAATGTGTCCAAATCTTGAAGGATAATATCACTGTTGCAAACTAAAGGTCATGAGTTTGATAGTTCTATTTTTGGATATTTAATTTTATTGACTCACAAGAAACCACACTATTATTATATTTAAATATAAAACCCATTCCTTTTTTGATGCATCACTATATATTAAAAATCCTTTATTTCCAAATGGTAAAGTCAATAATGATGTGTTATTCAATATATTATTCAAATCTTCAAACAATTCTTCACATTTTATGGACCATATAAATTTAAACCCTTTAAATTTAAACTTGATTAATGGGTTTTCCAATAAGGAATTTTTTTGAACAAACCATTGATAGTAACTTACTAAAATAAGGAAAATTTGTATCTTAGTTATGTTCATTAGTGTATTCCAAGATTTAAATATCTTTTTCATATAAGGATCAATAGATATTCCATCCTTGGAGAGAGTATCACTAAGAAAATAAATGTCATGGATACAAAATTTATACATATGGAATTTCTCATATAATTCATTTTCTCTAAATGTTATAATAAATATTAAAAGATAATAATCTTTATCCTCATAAATTTTAGAGTATATCAAGATATCATCAATGAATACCACTATGAAGTTATTGAGATAGTGATTGAATACTCTATTAGTCAAATTCATAAAAGAAAAAAAGTTTCATTAGTCAATAAAAATGTAATTTCGATAAGATCATAATGTTCATATCTCATATGAAATCTTGTATTTGGTATATAATCCTTATCTACCCTTAATTAATGATAACCATATTGAAGATTAACCTTTGAAAAATTATTAGCACATTGAAGTTAGAAAAATAATACATCTATTAAAGGTAAATGATATTTTTTATTTATATTAATGGAATTTATCATCATATAATCAATATAAAATCTAATAGACCAATCCTTATTTTTCATGAATAAATAGGGTATCCTAATATCTTTATTTTATATACAGACTTTTATAGGTTTTATATGTGTTTACATTGGATATTAATTGATTTTATATAAGATATGTGCTTGATATAAATGTTTTGTAAATTCTTATACAGTATTTAAATTTAAATAAATATTAAGGAAAACATGGGAATTGATAAATAAAAAGGAACTTCATGCCTTGAGCAAAGTGAAGCGACACACCACCGTATTTTGAGGATGATCATGGAGAACTTTTGGAGGAACAAAACTAAAGAATAAGGATTAAATGGAGGTTCCGACACTAGAAGTTGATGATACACATCATGTACAAGACATGAAAATCCCCACACATTACCCATCATGTAAAACATTACACAATATGAAATTTCTCAAGAATATTTAAAAAACACATATTTCAGCATGTCTTCGGATCATATATTTTTTGAACCATAAAGGACATTAAAGGATTTTTTTGACCCAGGGATGGCCATTGATGATAAGAGGGATTATAAATATGGGTTCTCTCCAAAGAATTGGGGAAATGCCATTCCAATCGGGAGTTATAACCACTGAGAGGTAGTTGTAGGGTTCTGACCCAAATTTCTTCATAGATAGGTTTTTGTTTATTCTTTTTTTCTTTCTTTCATGTAATCATTGGATGATTTATAATTATAATTCCAAAATCTTTAAATTATTCATTAAATTTTATAATTATTTCTTATTTAATCTCTCTCCTATAGATTTGGGTTCAATCTTCATTGGCGATCACCCAATGATGGTTGGATAAAACCCATAGGGGAGAATAAAATCAATTAAAGGGGGGTTTATACCATCATTTTTTGATTTTCTTTCACTCATAAATACGATTTTATTCAATAAAATCATTTTATTCCTACAATTATACTTTATTCTTAATTGAATCATTGACCATATGTTTTCAATAATGAATGAACCCCAACATGATTGAGATTATTTATTCATAACCATTGAATATAATTACTCTTCTGATTTTGGAAATATGAACTTAATGCACTTTACCAATTTTGATTCATCTGAAAATAATGTATTTGGATTCTAGGGGAGTTTTATAGGGAATGAAAATTTCTTCTATTGATTAAATTGTTTGGTTATACATATATTTGATATAATTGTTTTGTAAGTGAAGCTAAATTAATTGATTTAAAAAAACCATACCTAGAAACTAATTCCCCTATATTATTTTTATCTATTTGAATTAATTTATTTTAAATTGAATCATTATTTTAATTTAATCGATTAAAAATTAGAGTGAACTAACCTTTAGTTAATATTTTTTTATCACTTTATTCCTTGCTCTCTGTGGGATCGACCCCGCACTTCTATTATACTATGACTTTATAGTTAGTAAGGTTCGAGATAATATGAATTTCTAATTTGATCCATGTATGAAGGAATTAATGAAACCTTTGGGCATATCATATCACCATAGGGAAATAATTATGTGTTTAAACCCCTAGTCTCACAACTCTTGTTGTTGTTTCTTCAACTATACCAACTCCATTGATGCTATTCTATATGGATTTTTTAAATATAGGTATTGCATCAAGAGTGATTTAAATGGAAAAATCAACTTTACACTAAGGTGGATGACTAGATAATTCATACGAAAATAAATCAATGTATTTTGGGTACAATGGTCACATCATCTATCCTAAATATTTCCTCACTATCCACATATAATATTTTTCTTCCACATTTTTCATAATTTCATCACGAGTATTGAACATAAACATTGGGGAAAATATCACCCTCAAACCCCAAATGAAATATCCAAACATGGAATATTAACAAAGATACAAAATAAAATCCATGATATATCTCAATTAATATAAAATTTATGAAAAAAGAAACAAAAAAGAAGACCAAAGAGGCCAAAAAACTCGATCCAACTAGGTTTACAAACTACTATTCTGATCAACATCTCCTTGTGACACTTGAGTCAACGCCATGATCCAAATTCAAAATACTTCCCAAAGAATTTGGAAATAGATCCAACCTAAGATACATGACCCAAAAAGACCTACACAAAACATGAAGACTAGATACCCACCAATGTGAGTATGTAGGGTGTGAAATGAATCCCTTAGGTTCCCACCATGATTCTATTTCACTTCCTTAAGAAACTAATTATACTTGTTTGAAAAAAGGTGTAGAGAAATAGGTTTTAATTTTCATTTTAAAATAATTGGAGAAAAACAAGTTTAAAACATGATTTTGTACAAATATTCACTTTAAAAAACCATTTCATAGAATTTGTGATATTTCAGAACAAAACCAATTCCAAGTGAAACCAAAACTTTATCTCAAACACTACACGTTTAAAAAATAAACCAATAAAAGGTTTCAAATATTTCAGAATCCAATTTTTAACCAAACATGACATTTAAAAACCATTTCCCCCCTTTTCCTATGAAATATTACACACAACTATCTCAAAGTAGATAATGAAACAAGGAAAACAATATTGATAACCATAACACAAAAAAGGGTCATAATAAAAACCAAGAAAATAGATGGAATAAAACTTCTTACCAACATGAATAATCCATAGAGGATCACATAAGAAACCAGTTCATATAAGAAATAAAATATACAAATTCCAATATATATAAATTAAAAAGGTATAAAATAGATACATAGAATGAGGCGTACCCGCAAGGACTAATTAGACCACACAAGACATGAAAACATAGAACTAATTGCTGATAGGGTAACAATGAAACATCAATACAATGAATATCTCTAAGTAGTCTCCTAAAAGATGAACCCCAAATCCAGGTATTAAATATAACTTAGTGGGGTCTATTCAGTACAAAACCTTAACTAGACAAGTAATGTCCCACTACTTCCCATATATAAACCATAGTATTTTCATGGAATAATAACGAAAGTGGGATATGAACAATAGAATAATCACATGAAAATAAAAATCAATTAGGGATAAAATTACAATAACGTTATTCCAACCTCTTGTACTACCCTCATGGTGAGGCCCAACACAAATCACAACATGAGTCACATTACCAATAATCCATTATATGAATAAGCACAACATCAACAAAATCAAGGGGGTTTAAATAAGGAAAAACTAATATCACATCACAAAGTTTCAACTAGGACTTCACTTATCTCATATAAAATTGGGAATACATTTTTTTTAAAACCATTTTGAATTAAAATAAAATTCCAAAAGAAATCATAGTCATCAATAGTTATAATCAAACAAACCAAGGGAAACTTGATTTTTCTAATAAAAAAACACTTCCATTTTAAAAGATAAAATTCATCTTTAAAAAAATGTAAACCCAATTTAGAAACATAATTTTTAATAAATCAATATAAACAAGTGAATTTATTTAATAAAACCAACCTTGGAGTTTTATTATACATGGGGAGTGCATAAAATACCATTTCTTATCAAAAAACCATTTCAAGCATAAAAATCCACCCATTTTCCAAATATAAATTAACCAAATTTAATGAAAAATTTAGAAAAAGATTCCTATACTAAACACACCTTGATTATCAAGGAATAAATGAATTTACAAAACCCAAGAAATAATAGAACTCTTGAATAAATGAAAATTAAATAGAAACACCTACCTAAAGTGGAAGAACCATGTTGCCGTAGATGAAATCCATTTGAAAGAGACACCTACTATAGATCATAACCATTAAAAACTATAAGACCCAAATATAAGTAACCCTATCCAATAAAATCATCCAAGAATAGCCATTAGAGATAAAGGAATTTGAGAAAAAGGTAGAAAACAAGAGTAATATTGAAGAGGGACTCATAACTCTTGATTCAGATGAAGAACCGCCAAGAAACCACCTATAATCCATCAAGAAGAGATTTTAGGGAGGAAGAAACTCCATGGGAGGATTTTGGGTTATCTTGTTTGATTAAGGGAGGATTGGGGTGAAATCCTAAAATAAAAAGAAGTGGAAAATACCAAAATACCCTAACCTTGGAAGGTTGTACATTTAACTCACATGATTTTCTAAACTATACGGAAACCATGTTGATTAATACTATTATAAGGTGCATGGTATTAACACCTAGGAAACATGATTATATAACCATGTACCCTAACTATGAACACCCAATAGACCCCTTTAATAGGGTGCACAATTTCCCTTAGGTAGATCTCACAATTTACAAACCGTGCACTATAACCGTGTATCCTAAGAAAAACCTCAAAACACCAAATTTTGACCTGAAACACCCCTGAAATAAATAGAAAAAGAAACCAAAATGTTTCTAAAATGAAATTGACACCATTGGATGTTATAAATTTTCTACCCTACCACTTTGTGCCCCCAAAATGTACCTGAAAATCTCAAACAAGCCATAATTCCAAGACAACCACCACCTAAATGAAGACTTAATTACCACCAAACTCCCAAGACTCAAGACCAAGGATAAAAGGTAAGAGTACAATGGTTAATATTCACCAAGAAAAAAATTAACTAGGCCCCCTAATATTAATATTCTTCATTATATTGAAGAAACACATGGAGACCTGGCGTAGGTCTCCCCACCATTTAGAATTTCTCTACAATTTGTGAAATAAAGGATATAAATCCCTAAGAGAAAGATAATATTCCAATAAAAAAATTATGCCAGCCATTAAAAATAATCTATAAGCACCATAAGATATCACACAACTCTGATAAATACCAATATGTCACTAGACCTGACCAAAAAACCAATTTTGCAAAATCTCAAAGGGAGAAGACACTGAAGATCGATCTCCCCACCATTTAGAGTTAATAAAAAATTATAGATCAACTAAAAACCTCTTCCTTCAGAATATGAGGGTGAAACCAATAAAATAATTATAAAAAATCTCTAAAAATGAACTATAAAGCTACACTGACCAAGGATAACCAAATAGATACCAAGAGAAAAAAAATGATCATTGAATATTTCAAAGGACTATAAGAGGGATCACTAAATCATAAGGTGTCCAAAAAACCAAGATGAACAAAGAAAGTAATTAATTTTTAGGAATTATAGTGCTGTAACCTCAGGGTAATAACTGTTACATGAGTTTGTTCACATCCATGTCCCTAGAACACCATTCTATAGTATTTCTGATGGATACATACAACACGATGGAATCTACGGCCCAACCAGAAACAAAATCAAACTCCAAAGCATCCAAGAATGAAACCAAGGTTCCTCCAATGCCCAAAATAATTAATAAGAATAAATTTATGGTTAATGATGTACTAGAGAAATGAGAAAAAACAACAAGGAATAGATATCTAAAAAGATATGAAGGCATGATCTAAATCCTTTTCATTTATTTAACAAAAATAAAGCTAGGTACAGAAAATATGGGATAATCCCCCAAACCAAAAGTAAGTTTACAAAAGAAGAAGCTACAAAAGTAAGTAAAAACTTCTAACCCTCTATTGTCAGAAACAAATCAAAAAACCACTGACTGGATTCGGTATAGGTCTGAGCCTTCTTTTGTTAATGATTGACCATCTCATAGAGCCTCGAAATGTGACCATGGAAGCCATAATGATGATAGATCCTTAGAGATTATGGATAGAAAGTTTCAATGACCCAAAAATTCCAAAACTATAAATAAAAAACTTGATTTTTCATCACTGATACATGAACGGTAGGTTTAGAATATAACTTACTTTCCTGACTACCTTTATTCTTACCTTTCTTTCTAGCTAGATCTTCTTTATTAGATCTAGTATAAAATAAAGCCTCACTTGCCATAGGTTTCCCTTCAAAGATTACTTTGACAATAATGGACTTTAAAAAAAATCCTCAAAGGTATCTAGAAAAGATTATATCATTGATGAATATAGATATAGATTTTTTATCTAGTAGAGAACGACACATTATTTCCATCATTAGTAGAAAACTCTTGAGAGAAGGCATCCAAGATAGAGAAACGATTAATGTATTATTTCACTGACCAATCACCTTGGAGGATACCTAGAAAATATATTTCCCTATCGAATCTCACTTCCTTAGGATGAAACCTCTAAATTAAAAAAGCTTTGAAATATCCCAAAGAGAGATCCTCAAACGGCTGGGTGTGAACAACGAACTTCGACCATCCAAGACCCAAACCTTCGAACTAAGGGGTGGTGCATCTGACCCCAAAGGTTTTAAGATTCTATAGAGAGTTGAAAATATATTCACACATTACTAACCACTTAATATCCTCATGGGGTCCTTCATCATAATATAAAACTGGAAGGTACTGATTCATAAACTCTGGCACATGATCCAAAAGATGGGAAGAATATGGATCTAAAACACTCTCACAGGTATGAGTAGGGATAGAAACTGGAAATACAACTCATGGATCACTAGGAAAACTACTAAAGGAATTTACCTCTTTAATTTCCTATTCCTTTCTTGGATACTCATTATAAAATTTGAGAAAACAAAGCAAGGTTGTCAATCAAACCACTTTAAAATAACTCAACATAATAATAACAAGCATAAATAAGTAAAAAAGAAAGATAAAAAAGAACCTAAAACATCCATATAAGGGAACCAAAAACTCAAAGAAACCAAAATCAAGGCCAAAATCCCCATTTCAAAATGTTTAGAAAAATTTCACAGTATAAACCAAAATAAATTTTAATCTAAGAAAACATTGAAATTTCTTTTAACATGGTTTCAAAATTTTTCATAATAAATCTTCAACTCACACAAAACATTTCAATGATTACATTATCTAATAACCTATGAAATTTTTTATTTGAAATCCCACACCACCCCAAAAACATCTTAAAGGGATAAAAATATTTTTACCCAAAAAATCAAGGTAACCAAAACATGGGTTTCAAAATAAATTTGAGAAAAAGCATAAAACATTACTTTTCAACAATTTTTTAAAACAAAAAAAAATCACTTAATCATCCACAAAAAACTCATAAAAAATAGTATCTAAATAAAAAATGAGGGAAAAAACCAAAAATCCTAAATTTTCCCCACTTTTCATGGTTTGGATGCATAGTTTTTTAGACCGTGTTCCAACCATGTGATTGCCACTGGAAGTTTTTCCTAAATTATTACAACCTTTCTCTTCATTATATATTAATTAATGATTTATTACATAAGAGTACACATAATACAAACCATATGATCAATAAGTATAGTGAATTTTTTAAATAGGTACATTACATAACAACTTAAAATAGGGAATACATCATATTTATTGAAAACTTCATTAACATGATCATATTATTAATTTATTCTTAAAAATTCATGGGATAACCTAGGGGAAAACATAAGAAAGGGGTGAGATATAAAGAGTTTTAAGGGAAAAACATTGAATAACATGAAGAAAGTAATACATTTTATAAAATAGGAATATCAATGGGGGCATAAAAGGAGTGATAATCCTAAACATGAATAATGAGGCATGATATAACATGGTAATCATAAAGGGAACATGGGGAATGTGGAAACAACTTTAAAAATGGAATCATAAACATAGGTCATGGAAAACTACCAAGATACAATGTTTTAAAAATTCCCATGATAGATTAAGTTCACTAACTAATACCTTTAATTAAATCTCATGATACTAAACCAATACAATGCATTGGAGCGCTATATAATTTTGGGCACACCAGTCACTTTCATTTAATCCTCATACTTAAGTGTGCCACATAGATCATAAAACATGGATTCATTAATCATAATATTGTATTCCATGATCATGGAGTGTATAATATTTACATTTATATCTTCAATAAATAATTATAAGTTCATAAATGTGAGCACCCTTGATAGGAAACGAGTATGAGTATTCACTACACAATTGTTTGGCAAGGAAAATTACAGTGAAATTTCAGCAGCATAACAGGGGTGTATGAATGTTCATGGGAGGGATTGGTGAGAGTGAAAGGGGTATCTCATTATTTATACATAAAATGAAAAGTAAGGGGGATATTTAAGAATATATCCTAAAATTAGAAAATGAATATAAAAGACATAAGATAAAGAAAATACTTGAATAAAGAGGAGAAAGAGAGGATACCTTACCTTGAGAGGGTGAATCCAAATGTTTGGGAGGAGATTATTAAGAGATTAAGGGCACCTTTTAAGGAAAATATAGAGGTTATAGATGATTAATGATGTTATCTAAGTTTTTTGAGTGAAGTAAAATGGGAGATTGGGTGGGTTTATATAGGAAATGAGTGGGGGAAATATTTATCATTTATCAAACATATATTTTGGACTTTATATAATAAAATAACAAAAATAAAAAATATTCCTATGTTTTTTTTCTAATTTATTATTCTAAATAGAGTGGTTTTCATTATTTTATTATTATAAGGGAAAACTTATTAAAATATTACCCTTCCTAATGTGTATGTGATTCATGTCCTTAAAAAAATTATTTCAAAACCTTTAAATATATTATTTGTTTTGAAGGATACATAATCAATTTATAAAATTATAAAAATAACCTAAAAATTATATCATTTTAAATTTAAAACATATATTTGTTCTTTTATACCATTTATAGTATTTATTACATCATTTTTTGTCATTATGATGTCATAATTCACACCATACGTTTATACAATATTTAATTTTTACCTAAAACTGTGATTATCTCAAAAAATTATGATAAATTCAATATTGAATAATTTTGATGTTATAATTCCAAAAATAATATTCATTTTATATAAATTATCTTATATTTTATTAATTTTAACTTTTAAAATAACAATCAACTAGTATTGAGAAATAAAGTGTTTTTTGACAATAACAGTTGTTGAACCCTTATAAAAATTGCAGATTACTTCATAAAAACTATATGATCATTTATATTTAATAAAAATTATTTAATAATAAAATTTCAATAAAATATAATTTATTTAAAAAAACTGTTATTCAAAAAAATATTTTTTTAATGAAATTTGAATATTACCCAAAAATACAATTTGTGTTTTATTGTATCAAAATATGAATCATTTATAAAGTAACAATAATAAGATGAAAATATATTCATTATTCTATAAAATATACATAGTAATATTATTAGGTTCTTGATAAACATTCCTTTAATACACTAGAAAATTCCTTAAGAGTAAGGTGTGTGATATTGATTCTTTCATGGGGTAGTTTGGCATACATGGTTTGGGCCATGATCTCGATGAGCTTGAACTTAAACTATAAATGGTTTTTCTTATGCTTGAGTTGTGGGATCTCAGATTGGGCTTTGTAAAGGGAAAATACCAATGATTTTATCTCCCTCAGAAGGTCCAATAAATGAGATTCATAGAGTACAATCTTACTGGTTTAGGCTACCACTTTCCTTGTCCATGTCAACTAAATTTATCAAAACCCTATATTTATAATAATCATATGATCACTATTCAATGGCTATTTTATCAATGGTAATGATTATTAACTTTATTTTAAATCTGAGAGGATATAATGAAAGCAAATAAGTGCATGTTTTTTCTATATCCATAATATATAATAGTTAATTTAATTAAATTACATCAGGAATTTTATTTATAAAAGTTAGAGTCATTAAAATCTTCCCCCTTCAGAACTTTATACTTTGAAATTTTCATTTCACGCACTAAAAAATATGAGGGTTATTCTGTTTCACCACTTTCTCTGGTTCCCACCATTATTCTTCAAACTTGTGGTTTCTCCATAGCACATTAAAGAGGTGCATTTTCATATTTCATAGAATTTGTCTCTATGATCTAAGATTTTCACCGGATGCTCCTCATATGAGAGATCATTCTCCAATGGAACCATATTAATATTGAGTATATGTGATGGGTCTGGTATGTACTTACTTAATAAGGATACATGGGATACATCATGTAGTTGAGATAAGTCTTGTGGGAGTGCTAGACTATAGGAAACCACTTCAATGTGATCAAGGATCTTAAAATTACTAATGTATCTTGGAATAATCTTTCAATTCATCCCAAATATCATGAATTTATTCCGAAAATATATGTATAGAAATAACTTATCTAAAAATTCAAACTACAGGTCTCATCAATGATTGTTAGCATAACTCTTTTATTGACTCTGATCAGCCTTGATGTTCTACTGAATAGTCGTGACCTTTTCCACCATTTCCTCTACCATTTCAGGACCTTGTAGTTAAACTTCCCCAACTCCATTCTAACATACAAGTGTTTTATACCTCTTCCCACAAAAGTGATTTATATGAATACATTTGGATGCTTGAGTGGAAACTATTATTTTATGAGATCTTGAATAGAGGAAGATGTTGATCCATCTTACTTTGAGGTAAATTGATCATGATCTTAACATGTACTTGAGTGCCTAGATAGTTTTCTTAGATTGGACATTATTTTGGGGGTGATAAGCTATACTGAAGTTTAAACTAGTATTTAGAGTGTGTTTCAGACCTTTCCATAACTTGGAGGTAAATCTTGGGTCTTGATAAGATACAATAGATAGTGTTGTTCCATATAGCCTAACTACATCTCAAATGTATATCCTTACAAGTTGATCAAGTGATAAGTCCTCTCAAATTGCAATGAAGTGACCAGTATTTATAACACAATCCACCACAACCCATATAACATTATTTCCTCTTGATATATTTATAAGAATAGTGAAAAAATCCATGATGATGTTTTCCAATTTCCATATAGGTATGCATAATGGTTACATCATCCCCTTGGATTTTTTCCTTTACATATTCACTTGCTAACATACAAGACATCATGATGTATATTACATGATCTACTTATTTACATTATCCCACCAATAGTGATATCAGATTTCTCGATACAACTTTACACTTCTTGGATGTATGGAGAAATTCAAATTATGTGCATGATCCAACAACTCATTCTCTAACTCAGGATTTGATGGTACACAAAGTCGTGATCCAAATATCACAACACCTTCTTAATTAACATGAATCTCTAAGAATTTCCTTTTTATTATAGCTTACATTTTTTTCTAAATTCCCACATAATCTCTTCAAGAATCCTTTATCCTCTAAAAAAGAGATGGTTGAGCAATCATTTGAGAAAGTATTGATAATTTCTCTTCTTTTATGATTCCCATATCCATCCTTTTTAAATCTAAGAAGGTCAGATCCTTGTTAATTATCATCAATGATAAATTTTTGGATCCTTTCTATAATGGGTGTCTTCCAATTTATTTTCATTCCCAGGATGGTAGTGGATTGAATAATAATTTTCCTTGATCAGATCTAACCATATTATTTAGTGCACATTTATCTATTTTTGTGTGAATAAATACTTGAGGTTTTGTGACCTGTATATATTTCACATTTCTCTAAAAAGTGATAATGCCACCATGTTTTCAATGAAAATATGACTAAAGACAAACAAAAATTATCCATTCATGGGTAGTGTGAGTACAAATACACTAATAAGATTATTTTTTAACTTACTGAATATCTCTTCACATTCATAATTCTAAAAAAATAAGACTCCCTTTCAAGTTATGTAACACCCCAAACTTCCACAATACATTTCCCTTTGAATAATGCAATATCTTTCATTATACGCAACTTCGAGATTATAACACACCGCGACCAATCAAACCATCCATTATGAATAGTAATACCCACTTTTTGAAAATCTATAAATTTTATTATTCAAAATGGACTTCATTTTTGAATTTTGAATATCTAAATTAGCTTAGGGTGAATTTTTGGTATTTTTCTGAAAACTTTCAATTTTTGATGAATAGTGAAAAACACTGCGTTATTGGTTAAAACTGACTTTTTATTTAAATAATTATTTATTTTATTTAAATTTATTATAGGTAAAAATAGATATATAATACCTATATAAGTTCAATGTAATTCATTGGAGTCATTTTATAATAAGTTTAGATATATAAAAAATTTATTGAACTTTTTACCGTCTTTTACCCACCTCCTAGGAGCATTTACAAATTTGCATTAAACTTAATTTTACCACTTTTGTGAATTGAATTTCAAAAATCTGAGAGACACAGTTGATATTAGTAAGTAAAATGTGGTTCAAAAAAATGAAAATATTTTTTGGTGACTAGTAACTTTTAACTTTTATTTACCATGGTTAAAAGTTAATTGGGTAATTAAAGGTAAAAATGATATTATTATTACCCTAACACATATCCTAATTATATTGGATAAGTTTAATTTGACCAAAAAACCCTTAGGAATAAAATATAATCCTTTTGGTCTACTTGGATTAGATCAGGACATTTATTATTATTTAATTTAAAGAAGAGTTAAAAGTGTTAAACTCAAGTTTTCATAACTAAAACATTTTTAATATAGGGTTATACATAAGATAAATTAGACTATAAATATTCATTAGAAATATAAAAAATATTTCCTACATAATGATATTTTATTTATAGTGTTTATAAATTATATAATTAAATTTATTTATGAAACAATGATGATACAGTAATTACCTTATTAATGAAAGATTAAAATAATTAATATTATAAATATCCAAATAAATATAATTTGAGAGTTTTGATAAATTAAACTAATTTTCTAGGTTACTATGACATTTTAGGGTTGATTAAATGAATTTTTTTCGAAGTAATCATGATGTTATGACTTTAACAAAAACAAAATAATAAATAGTGTCAAAATTGACATAAATGTGTTTTTAAAACAAATATTATATTATTAGATGATATAATATTCCTAAAAATCTAAGGTTTGGACAAAGGACTTAGATAAGGTTATATATATTAATAATTAATCACTTTGGGTTCTCTTGGCTTGTTATAGTAATCTTATAAACCATATAATATAAAAATACAAAGAGACATGGTAAATGTCAAACTATTTAACTAAGAGTTAAATCTAAAAGATAAGGTTAATATGATGACCTAAACCTGTATAAAACCTATTGGTTGAGATGTTTTAGACCCATACCCACGTTATCCTCTAAATAATTCATTTTTGAGCCATTATAAACAGAAAATTATTTTATTATAAAATAATATTTCAAGCTTTTCCTAAAGTGACCCTCACCTCTCTTATAAAAGGGAACTTCCACTTCTCTTAATTTCACACATCCAAAGGATTTTAGATCAACCAAACCCTACACAAATATCCTCCCAAATTCTCTCAATTCAACTTAAAGGCCTTAATTTGATCAGAAATCCTACTTAAGGAGCCCTTTTGATCAACTCAAAAGGAAACACCCGAAGTAGAGGTAATAATTTCACCACCCTCTTTCAAGTTATTTTCTTATTCCACTTCCTATTTCTTTGTTGTTTACATAAAAAAATAACAAATCCAGTAACTTATACATACTTTTATGTTATTATAAATATGTTACAACCATATTCGTTATTCTATCTATCCTATAAATAACAAAGTCACCATATGTGCGTACGTACGGCTTACCGTCTCCACGTCGTGGTGTAGTTTGTTATTCAAACACTTCATTATTCAGATGAGTATAATAATGAGAATAACTGATGTAAATAATAAATATAACATTCTAATTATTTTGTATATATGATATACCATCTAATTACATACTATTTCTCCATCAATATAATGATATTGTCGGTCGTGCGTACGTATAGATTACCGTCTCCACGAACGCGATAAGATTCCTTTCCCCATCGTAACCATTAAAGAATAATTTTCATTTGATGATTAAAAATAATGTTTAAGAACTTAATATCATTATGTATATGAATCAAATACATCCTATCCATAATAAACATGACTTATGTAACAAAACATATAAAGGAAAATGAACCGGTTAACACCTGAAACGACGATAATACTAAAATATTATTAACAAAGCAATATTATAAGATCATATATGATATCATATTTACATATATGATTATTTTATAATTTAATAACAATTATTTAACTATTATACAAGAGGTTAATGTACCCTCGAACAAGGAAAAGTACAAGGTAAGGGTTAATTTCACAATCTCTTTATTATCTGAGGTTGTTTTTACGTAAGTATCTACTGAGACCTCTTTATCATCCACATCCGCGTTTTCTTAAAAATGAATTTGATTTTTTTAAATATTTACTAGACTATGTGTTAAAATAATTTATACCCTTATTTGACCTTATATGTTTTGAAAGGAATATTGCCGTCGTTTTCCAAACAAGGTACTTTATGACCCTTTTTGACAAAATTAAGGTAAGAATATCTTTTTTAACTTATACGGTAGGTGCGACTATTTTCAACCATTATGACATCATCAAATATTCCCTTAAAATCTTATAAGAATATTTTCAAAATAAATTTTTTCTTTTATAATTATGCGACTCTTAAATTATTTCAAAATAGAAAGAGATATTTATCTCAAATAGTTTTGATTTCATCTATGTCAACATCCTTTGATAAATTTTACACTTGTTTTGAGTTGATTTATTATGATACAAATATTCCATATTTTATTTAAGGTTTTGTGATATGTTTGAATATGGATGTTTAATTTTTATACCATTCATGGTTTATGGTTAAAATATTGACATTTCGTATGCTAGTTTTAATACGAATGTTTATGTTATTATTTTAATCTTTTCATGAGAAATGTATTGGACTTAGTATGTGATTGGTGGAGCCCACTATAGCTCCTTGGTGCATTTGTAGGTCTCATGAGACAATTATATGTGGAATTGGGCTAGGCCTTTCCCAATTTTATATATAGTTTTGGCCGAGGCCTAAATCATTTTTAGACGTGTTGGCCGAGGCCTTGACAAGATGTTTTAGAATGTCCGACATTATACATTCCCTCATTTTAAAAATAATAATGATGGTTCATGTTGTTATTAGACTAGTAGAATAACCATGACTATGTTTTATTATGGTATTATTTACTCATCTCATATTCCTACCATAAAGTGTTCATGTTTATTATTTATAAAGGAATATGTTTTTAATTATTCACCATGCCTAATGTTTATGTTATATTCTGCTATATTGCTTACCCTTACTGAGCATTTGAGCTCACCACTTTATTATGTTTCATTTTCCCAGGATATGAAGAATTTAGTTATGAGTGACTTTTAGGCATAATCTAAGAGGCTTTGATGAGTCTAATGGAATAAATTTGTGTTTTATTTTTTTCAAGTTGTAATGTTGAAGTTATGTATATATATTGTTTCCAATAGTACTAAACTGATCGTTATTTCAGGAAATAATTCCTTGTATCATGCCAATGTTATGTTATTGACTTTGGGTAACTGGGGTCGGGGCATTACATTTGGTATCATTGGAAGTTTAGTACAAACCTTGAAACTAGATTTAGAAAAACTCTCATTAGAGCACATTACCCTAAGATAGACTTTGAGGATTAGTATAGAAGAACTTCCTAGAATTTTGGTAATGTTGATATTTTTTGAGTTTTACAAGAAATACATCCCTGTCTGGATATGAACAGGTAGAGTCATCTCTGGCACATATGTACCTAGGAGTGAAAAATCTGACAAGGAGTTTCAGGATTGACCCAGGGTATCCTGGTACACGACAACAGGCCTTACTGCACTCTTGGTTATGACACTCCTGGGGGGTATGCTTAGGATAATTTACATTTTCTTTACAAAACATTATAAAGGATTTATGAGTATATATTTCCTCAAAGATTTTTTTTATGATTATGTATTATATTCATAAGCGGATCAATTTATTTTAAGTGTTTGAAAAGTTTGGAATTATGTATTGCAATTCATAAACTAATCTAGTGTATGTTATTGTTTAGAAATGGGACCTAGTGGAAGGAATTGAAACTGTACCAACAAACATAATCAATGTAGGGATTTCCCTCTTACTCAAGAAAAATATAGTGAAGATGGTGATGCAACTAGTGCTGATCAGCTTATCACCATACTGGGACAACTCACTCAGGTTATGAATAATAACCTTACCCATATGGAGTACCCTGATCCACAACGCAGAGGATCAATGTTATATCGATTCTAAAGGGAAAAAAACCAACACTAAATTGGAGTACAAATCCATTAGTAGCTGAGTAATGGATAAGTTCCTTAGAGAAAATATTTCATGCTTTTGGGAGTAGCGAAAGGGAAAAAGTTGTCATGGCAGTTTATTGTCTTATGGAAGATGTAGATCCGTGGCGGTCATTAATCTAAAATAGAAAGGAAGATTAAGAAGTTTCAAACATAGAATTTAGGGAGTTTAAAGAGTTTTTATTAGAAAAATACTTTCCTCATGACCATCGAGTAGATATGGAAAGGCAATTTCTGAGTTTGAGGAAAAAGGAGGATGAGAATGTCAAAAAGTATGAGGTTAACTTTACATGGTTATCAAGGCATGCAATAGATTATATATGTAACCCAAGGATTAAGATTGATAAATTCCTTGATTGGTTAAAACCATTTCTCGGTTGATCATTATTCTCACAATCCTTCTCATCGTACAAAGATATTGTCTCATGTGCTATTAAGAAAAAAAGGAATTCTCTAAGTCTTATGACTTTAAAGTAAAGAAAGAGAAGAAGAGATCTAATGAACACTTTGGGAAAGGAAATAAAGAAACATGTATGAAGGGAAGAGTTGAATTTCCACCCTGTGATAATTGTGGAATGAATTACCCTGTTTCCTGTCTAAAAGGAAAAGGAGTATACTTAAAATGTGGATAGAAATGCCATCTTGCTAGTGATTGTAATGGGATGAAAGAAGCTACCAATGTTCAATGCTTCAATTATAGGGTGATGGGACATTATGAAAATAAATGTCCTTAGCGTCAGGGAAACTTACCTTAGAAAAGGCCAGGGGATCAAGGTCAAGATTATGCGATCACTACTACTGAGGTTGAATCTCTGAAAGACATGGTTGCAGGTAATTTAATGGTTTCCCAAAGTTTAGCCAATGCTTTATTTGATTATGGATCATCACATTGTTTCATATCTTCCCAGTTTGATAATAAAATTAGATATTTCCAATTTTATTTAATAAGGGAGCTTTCAGTCAAAACTCTTAAGGGAAGTATCATTGCAATAAAGTTTTGTGAAAAAGTCTCCATTAAGGTATATAAATGATATTTATCTGCTGATGTAATCATCATACCCATGATTGAATTTGATATAATCCTCGACATGGATTGAATTTTAGACCATGATGCAAATATTTATTGTAAGAAGAAGGAGGTTACAATTCTCAATGATGATAAGGAGTACCTTCTCTTTAGAGAAGAAACATCACTATCTGATTCTTATATAGATCCACCCCCTGTAGGTCTACTAAATTCAATTAATGGGGAGGAAGATAATTAATTAACTATTGGAAAGTAAATTAATGTTCAAATAGAGGATGCACCTATTTTTTAAGATTATGTTGATGTGTTTCCAGAGGATTTACCTGGACATCCTCCAAAACGAGAAATTGAGTTTTCCATTGACTTAATTCCTGGTTCAAGGACCATATCGAAAACCCCTTATAGAATAGCCACTATGGAATTTGTGGAACTAAAGAAACAACTAGAGGAATTGAGTAATAAAATATTTATTCATCCTAGTGTTTATCCATGGGGATCCCCTATTATTTTTATTAAGAAGAAAGATAGATCCATGAGGTTGTGTATTGACTACAAGGAGATCAATGCTATAACAATAAGGAACAAGTATCCCCTAACTTGCATTGATGATTTATTCAACTAATTTTAGGGATCTCAATATTTTTCAAAGATTAACCTATGATCTAGATATCACCAGTTGTGTGTGAAGAAGGAAGGCATTACGAAAATAGCATTTCAAACTAGGTACAGGCATTATGAGTTTATAGTAATGCCTTTTGGGCTGACTAATGCACCATTTTTTTTCATGTATCTAATTAACAGAGTTTTTAAGGAATATATTGATGACTTTTTAGTGGTATTTATTGATGATATCTCAGTATACTCCAAAATCTATGAAGATCATGAAAATCACTTGCGCATTATCCTAAACAATATTAGAAGAAATGAATTATATGGGAAGTTTAGAAAGTGTGAATTCAGGATTCAAGAGATTTCTTTTCTTGGCCATATTGTCTCTAAGGATGGAATCTCTATTGATCCTTCTAAGAAAAAGGAAATCCAAGAATGGACAGCATCAAAAAGTATAACTGAGGTACACATTTTTATTGGTTTTGAAGGTTATTATCGATGTTTCATCCAGAATTTTGCCCTATTAGAAAACCAATTAACCAAACTCACACGTAAAGGGGTTAAATTTATTTAGACAAAAGAGTGCAAAGAATTTTTTGAATAACTGAATAGAATATTATTCAATGCTCTTATATTGAATCTACAATTGGGGAATGATGGGTTTTTTATTTAAAGTGATGCTTCAAAGAAAGAACTTTTTTGTGTACTTATGTATAATGATAGAGTTATTTCTTATGCATCACGACGGCTAAAAATCCATGAAAAAAATATCCTACTCATGATCTTGAGTTAGCAGTTGTAATATTTACTTTGAATATATGGAGGCACTATATCTATGGTGAAAAATGTGAGATATATACCGATCACAAGAGTTTGAATTATATTTTCTCACAAAAGGAACTCAACATGAGGCAAATGAAATGGCTTGAACTACTCAAAGATTATGATTTCACTATAAACTACCACACGGGGAAGGCAAATAAGGTGGAAGATTCTTTGAGCAGAAAGGATCATGGATATCTGAATAAGATGAGAGTTGAAAGGGATCCTATGTACATGGATATAATAAAAATGGATATGGGAATAATCATGGAAGGTGAAACATTGATACTTTTTCAAATGGTTGCCAAACTATCTTTGATAGAAAGGATAAAAAGTTCTCAGGCTGACGATTAAGAGTTTCAAAAGATAATTAAAGCTGTGAACGATGGGAGATTGATCGACTTCATATATGAAGATGAGATTTTGAAATTTGGGAAGGGACTTTGTGTTCCTAATATACCAGATCTGAAAAAGGAATTATTAGATGATTCTAATAGCTCCAATTTCTCTATACACTCTGGTATGACTAAGATGTATAGAGATTTGAAAGAACATTTTTTGTGGGACAACATGAAGAGAGAGATTGCTGATTTTGTGTCGAGATGTATGGTTTTACAACAAGTGAAAGATGGAAGACAACATCATAGAGGAGTCATGCAACCTCTTCCCATACTTGAGTGGAAATGGGATGATATTATGATGTACTTTGTCATGGGGATACCAAAGACTCCTATAAGGAATGATGCAATATGGGTCATTATTGATCGTCTTACCAAGTCATCACATTTTCTTGCTATAAGAGAAGATTTACCACTTGAAAATTTATCAAGACTGTATATTAATGAAATTGTAAGACTTCATGGAGTACCACTATCATTTGTTTCTGATCATGATCCCCATTTAACATCAAGATTATAAAAAAGTCTTCAGAAATCCCTGGATAATGAAATTCATTTGAGCACTACCTACTACCCTCAAACTGATGGACAATCAGAACAAACTATTCAAACCTTAGAAGACATGTTGAGATCTTACTCACATGACTTTCAAGGTATGTGGGATCAATATTTACCTCTGGTAAAATTTTTCTATAATAATAGCTTCCATTCAAGTATTCATATGGCACCATATGAAGAATTATATGGAAATAGATGTTACACACCAACTTGTTGGGATGATGTTTGTGAAAGAAAACTCATAGGCCCAGAACTTGTTGAGGAAATGATGGAAAAGGTGAAGGTTATCTAAACCCACATCAAAGCAGCTCAAAGTAGGCAAAAGAGCTATGCTCATAATCGAAGGAAGGATTTGGAATTTCAGGTAGGAGATCATGTTTTCTTGAAGGTATCTCCAAGGAAGGGAGTTATACGATTTGGTAAGAAGGGTAAATTAAGTCCTAGGTACATCGGACCTTTCGAAATTTTAGAATGAATTGGGGATGTAACTTACCATTTGGCAATGCCGCCAAGTCTCTCCAAAGTTTACGATGTGTTCCACGTATCAGTGTTGAGAAAATACATGCCTGGCCCAATGCATGTACTCACCTATGAGGAAATTGAACTGGAACCTGAACTGATTTATTGTGAAGAGTCTTTCAAGATTCTTGATACCAGAGAACAAGTGTTGAGAAACCAAATGACTTGTCTGGTAAAAGTTTTATGGAGAAATCATAAGATGGAATAGGCAACGTGGGAACCAGAGGAACTTATAATGAAGAACCACCCAAATATTTTTATGCGATAGTATTCTATAAATTTCAAGGATGAAATTATTTGAAGGAGGAAAGAATGTAACACCCCAAGCTTCCACGATACATTTCCCTTTGAATAATGTAATAGCTTTTAATGTATACAACATTGAGATTCTAACACACCACGACCAATCAAACTAGCCATTATGAATAGTAAAACCCACTTTTTAAAAATTTATAAATTTTATTTTTCAAAATGGATTTAATTTTTGAATTCATAATATCTAAATTAGCTTAGGGTGAATTTTTGGTATTTTTCTGAAAACATTCAATTTTTGATGAATAGTGAAAAAAACTGCGTTATTGGTTAAAACTAACTTTTTATTTAAATAATTATTTAATTTATTTAAATTTATTTTCGGTTAAAATAGATACATAATACCTATATATTTTAATGTAATTCATTGGAGTCATATTATAATAAGTTTAGATATATAAAATTTTTATTGAACTTTTTATCGTCGTTTACCCACCTCCTTGGAGCATTTGAAAATTTGCATAAAACTTAATTTTATCACTTCTGTGAATTGAATTTTAAAAATAAGAGAGACAAAGTTGATATCAGTAAGTAAAATTTGGATAAATAATATGAAAATAATTTTTGTTGAATAGTCACTTTTAACTTTTATTTACCATAGTTAAAAGTAAATTAGGTAATTAAAGGTAAAAATGATATTATTATTACCCTAAAAAATATCATAATTCTATTTTATAATTTTAATTCGACCAAAAACAACATTAGGAATAAAATATGATTCTTTTAGTCCATTTGGATTAGATTAGGACATTTATTATTATTTAATTTAAAGAAGAGTTAAATGTCTTAAACACAAGTTTTCATAACTAAAACATTTTTAATATAGGGTTATACATAAGATAAATTCAACTATAAATATTAATTATAAATATAAAAAGATTTCCTACATAATTATATTTTATTTATAGTTTTTAGATATTAAATAATTAAATTTATTTATGACACAATGATGATGCGGTAATTACCTTATTAAAGAAATATTAAAATAATTTATATTATAAATATCCAAATAAATCTATTTTGAGACTTTTGATAAATTAAACAAATTTTTGAGGTTAATATAACATGTTAGGGTTGATTAAATTATTTTTTTTGAAGTAATCATGCAGTTATGACTTTAACAATAACAAATACTAAACAGTGTCAAAATTGGCATAAATGTGTTTTTAAAAAAAATATTATATTATTAAATGATATATTATTCCTAAAAATATAATATTATTCCAAAAAACTTAGATAAGGTTATATATATTAATAATTAACCACTTGGGGTTCTCTTGTCTTATTATAGTAAGTTTATTGACTATATAATATAAAAATACAAAGAGACATGGTAAATGTCAAACTATTTAACTAAGAGTTAAATCTAAAAGATAAGGTTAATATGATGACACAAACCTGTATAAAACCTATTTGTTGAGATGGTTTCGACCCATACCCACCTTATACTCTAAATAATTCCTTTTGGAGCCATTATAAACCGAAAATGATTTTATTATAAAATAATATTTCAAGCTTTTCCTAAAGTGACCCTCACCTCTCTTATAAAAGGGCACTTCCACTTCTCTTAATTTCACACATCCAAAGGCTTTTGGCTCAACCACACCCTACACAAATATCCTCTCAACTTCCATAAATTCAACCTAAAGGCCTTACTTTGATCATAAATCCAACTTAAGGGTCCCTTTTGATCAACTCAAAAGGAAACACCCAAAGTAGAGGTAATAATTTCACCACCCTCTTTCAAGTTATTTTCTTCTTCTACTTCCTCTTTATTTGTTGTTTCCATAAAAAAATAATAAATACAGTACCTTATACATGTTGTGATGTTATTATAATTATTTTACAACAATATTTATTATTCTATCCATCCTATAAATGACAAAGTCACCATACGTCCGTACGTAAGGCTTACCGTCTTCACGTCATAGTGTAGTTTGTTATTCAAACAGTTCATTATTTGGATGGGTATAATAATGATTATAACTGATTTAAATAATAAATTTAACATGTTAATGATTATTTATATATGATATACCATCCAATTACATATTATTTTACCATCAATATAATGATATTGTTGCTCGTGCGTACGTATGGATTAACATCTCCACGAACGTGATGAGATTCATTTCATCATCGTAACCATTCAAGAATAATTTTCATTTGTTGATTAAAAATAATGTTTAAGAACTTAATATCATTCTGGATACGAATCAAATACATCCCATCCATAACAAATATGGATTATGTAACAAAACATATAAAGGAAAATGGATCAGTTAACACTCGAAACGACGATAATACTAAAATATTATTAACAAAGCAATATTAGAAGATAATATATGATATCATATTTATGTATATGGTTCTTGTATAATTTAATAAAAATTATTTAACTATTATACAGGTGGTTAATGTACCCTCTACCAAGTAAAAGTACAAGGTATGATTTAATTTCACAATCTCTTTATTATCTAAGGTTGTTTTTACGTAAGTATCTACCAAGACCTCTTTATCATCCACATCCATGTTTTCTTAAAAATGTATTTCAATTTTTTAAATATTTACTAGACTAAAGGTTAAAGTAATTTATAACCTTATTTTACATTATATGTTTTGAAAGGAATCTTTCTGTCATTTTCTAAACAAGGTACTTTATCACCCTTTTCGACACAATTAAGGTAATAATGTATTTTTTAACTTATACAGTGGATGCAGCTATTTTATACCATTATAAAATCATCAAAGATTACCTTGCAATATTATAAGAATATTTTCAAAATAAATGTTTTATTTTATAATTATGTGACTCTTCAATGATTTCAAAATAGAAAGATATAATTCTCTCAAATAGTTTTGATTTCATCTATATCAACATCCTTTGATAAATTTTACACTTTTTTGATGTTGATTTATTATGATACAAATATTATCTATTTTTTTTATGTTTTTTTGATATGTTTGACTGTGGATGTGTTATTTTTATACCATTCATGTTTTATGGTTAAATTATTGACATTTCGTATGCTAGTTTTAATACAAATGTCTATGTTATGTTTCAACCTTTTCATATGAGGAATGTATTTGACTTAGTATGTGATGGGTTGAACCCACTATAGATCCTAGATGCATTGGTAGGTCTCATGAGACAATTAGATGTAGAATTCTCCAAGGCCTTTCCCATTTTGACATATGGTTTTGGCCGAGGCCTAAATCTTTTTGAGACGTATTGGTTGAGGCCTTGACAAGATGTTTCAGAATGTCTGAAATTATACACTCCCTCATTATGAAAATAATAATGATGGTTCAGGTGGTTATTCAATTAGTAGAATACCCATGACTATGTTTTATTATGGTATTATTTACCCAGATCATATTCCTGCCATAAAGTGTTCATGTTTATTATTTGTAAAGTCATGTGTTTTTAATTATTCACCATGCCTAATGTTTATGTTATCTTCCTCTGTATTGATTAACCTTACTGAGCATTTGATCTCACCCCTTTATTATATTTCATTTTACTAAGATATGAAGAAGTTATTTATGAGTGACTTGAAGGCATAATCTAGGAGTCTTGGATGTTTCTAATGGAATAAATTAGTGTTGTATTTCTTTTCAAGTTGTAATGTTGAACTTATGTATGTATCTTGTTTCCAATAATACTAAACTAATCGGCATTTCAGGACATGATTCATTGTATAATTAAAATGTTATATAATAAATCACTGACTATAGGTAACTGGGGTCGGGGTGGTACAAGTTATATTGGTTAGAGTGTTTGAGAATCATGATAAATTTCTCAAAAATCGACGATTGTACCCAACTAATCCATGGAAAATACGGATATTTGTCACAGATGTTGGCCTCGCCCATCCTAAAATTTCTTATATCATTGAAGGTTCTAAATATATCCCATTTCTTGTGATAATATTCCTTAAGGATGATACTTCCTTTAACCAGAACTCACATTTTATGTACTTTTCATAAATATTTTTAAGGTATTTTTCACAATGCTCAGATGATCCTGATGATCCTCCTTTCTTTTGAAGTATATTAGAATATTATCTATAAATACTAACATAGTTTCTTCTAGATAATTTCTAAATAATATATTCGTGAAGTCCCTAAAGATTACTGGAGCATTAGTGAATTTTAATTTCATTACTATGAACTCATAGTGCCCACAACTTGTAGGGAAAGTAGTCTTAGGGATATCATCCTTCTTCACCCTTAATTGATAATATATCGACCAAATATCCCCCTTGGAGAAGTAATTTTCTCCACATATCTAATTTAAGAGGTCATTAATATATGGTAGATGACAATTTTTCTTTTCTGTGATATTGTTTAGCTCACGATAATCAATGAAAAGGAGCATTGACCCATCCTTCTTCTTGATGAAGATGACTGGTGCACCCCAAGGTGAAACTCTTGGGTGAATAAACCCTTTATAAATATTCTTCTATACCTATTTCTTTATATCCTAAAGTTACACAATAACCATTATATACAGATTATTGGATAATGGTAACATCCTAGGTATAAGATCGATTAAAAATTGAACCTCTCGGCTAGGAGGGAGACCAATAAGTTATTCAAGAAACACATCAGTTTATTCCATTATAGTGGTCATTCCTTCAAGAATGATCTTTTCCTTAGACACAATAATTTAATCTATATACTTTCTCTCAAAGGGAAATAATATCCATTCTTCATATTTTGGTTCTAATGAATATTTATCCTCTTTATACTTGTATTGAATTGGGGGTTGATTTGTGATATGGAGAGTGATTCATTATCACAAAAATTTATGATGGATCTATATATGGGAAACCAATAACTACCAATAATTTCATCAAATTCAACTAAAGGTAGTATCACAAGGTTATCTAAGAAATCTAGCACACAAAGTTTATAGGGGAGGAGTTATATACTTAGGATACAATAATTTCCCCATTTTCTATTTTCACCAACATCTACACTTCCATGATTTGTGGTGGTGTTTGAATAGTTCTAATAAACTTGTGTGATATGAAGAAATGAATATAACCAAAATCAAAAATTAAATTATCTATTATTTAATGAATAACTAGAGTACTTGTCACCACTTCATAGTCAGGATCCACCTTAGTGGTTATGATAGAAAAATATCACCCTTTCTGCCTCAGAGGTTGTTAGTTGTCTTTGAAAACCCTTTTATTAGTGCATTGGTTTGAAAAAGTGCCCTTATTTATTTCTATTGAAACAATGAACAATGTTATGAGGGTTGAATGAATAATTAATTTCCTCCATCACATTATTTTTTTTCTCTTATTGACAATTTCTAGCTTGGTATCCTTCCATCCCACACCTAAAGAATTTACTCTCCCCCCCTTAGGAAATTTTTGAGGTGCTTATTTCTATAATTTTGACAAGTGAGATTTTGAAATTTCTTATCACTATTATATTTTCAATTGGAACACCAAAATTAAACTCCAATTTCCACTTCTTATCCCTGTGATACCCTTGAGATTATCTGATCTCTATTTCTAATTTTAGGGAACATCAGAAAATTTCTCATAGCTATCAAAGTATTAGAATTATAATACTTTTTCTAGACTAGGTTTTATCCTCCAAATAAGAAGTAAACCATTAATTTAAGGGTAATAAAAAACCTAGAGGTGTATTTTGAAATTCATGTGAAATTTTCCTAAAACTTCCTAATAGATTCATCATCTTTTTTCTTGAGGGAAATGAAATATCATTCCATTTTAAGTTAGAGAGTGCGAGGAAAATATTTATCAAAAAACATTTTCTGGATTTCTTTCCACCCCATCGCTTTGATCTCTTCATCAAGATTCATATTCATGATCAATGTCCACCACTGATCGTATTCTACCTCTATATGATAAATAGCCATTAGAACCTTATCTTTCTTGAAACATTGAAGGATGGGGAAGTTCTTCCCAATAGAGTTGATCCATTATTCCATGATTAAGGGATATAATGATCCATTTAAATTTAGAGGCCTTTTCGCATAAAGGTATCAATTGTATCTTCTTCATTCATAGGGGAGTTTGGGTACTCCTCATGATCTAGGTTTCTATTACTAACATGAGTTAGCTAAGAGAGTATCATAATAAATTCTCTATTACTGTTCCCATTGGGATGGGAATCTCATTTGGTCAATGATCATATTGTCCTTCACACTGGTTTTTTACCCAATTCCTTCTATTTACGGCCATTGTCTAGAATAAAGGGAAAATTTGTGATGATTATTTTTAAACTATTAAACATATAAATGGTAATTGAATGATTTTAAAGGGATAACTTATAAATAAAATTTATTTATTAACTTATGAACTTGTAGGCTTCAATATATGTTAGCCATGAACTATTTTATAACATATATTATTATGGGAATTTTAGTTTCCTTAATAATGGTTCATAATGAGCTTTTGAATTTATAAAATCATATCTTCCACGAGTGTCAAACCTGGTGTGCAGTAAGTCTTGTTATTGTAAACCATTTCCTATTTGATTCTAGCACAATGTGATGTTTTTAGGTTTTACCCCTATGTTCATCTATTCCAAAGAAATCCACTTACAGTATCCCTACAAGGATTTATTTTCTTGATAAACCACTTAATCTATACTTTACCAAATTTTTGGGGATATTTTCTTATACATAGTTTTATCCCTAATGGTTTCTCTAGACCTTTCTAATCATAATCCAAAAAATAACTAAACTTTCATTTGATACCAACTATGACAACCATACTCTTCATTACACATAAATTAATGATTGATTACATATGAGTACACATAATACAACCCAGAATATTGAGAATTATTGTTTATTTTCGAATTAGGTACATTACATAAAAAAAGTACTAAATAAATCACATTTACTGAAAACTTCTTTAACATGCTCATATTATTTCTTCGTACTTGAAACCTCATGGGATAACACGGGGACATACATAAGAAAGATGTGATCTACAAAGCACAATAAGATAATACACATGGAATAACATAAAGAAATTAATACATGTTAGGAAGTAGTAATATCAATGGGGAATAAAAGGAGTGAGAATCATAAACATGAACAATGAGGCATGATATAACATGATAATCATAAAGGAAACATGGGAGATGTGGAAAAAACTTAAAACACCACATCATAAACATAGGTAAAGGACAAATTACAATACATCATGATGGAAAAAGTCACATTATAGATTAAATTCACTATATAATATATTTCATGATGTATCATGATACTAAAACATTACCCAATGCATTTGAGTGCTATATAATTCCGAGCGCACTCGTCACTTTGATTTCATTCTCATGCTTAAGTGTGCCACAAAGATCATAAAAAATGGATTGATTCATAATCATATTTTCTTCCATGTTTAAGGATTTTGTAATAAATACATGTAAGACCACAATAAATAAGTATAAGTGAAAAAAGGTGAACACCCTTGATAGTAAATGGGCATGGGTATTCACTATAAAATTTTTTGGCTTGTAAAATCACGGTGAAATTTAAGCAACATAATGGGGGAGTATGAATGTTTATGGGAGGTCTTAATGGGAGTGAAATGGGTATCTCATAATTTATACATAAAATTATAAGTAAGGGGGATATGAAATAACATATTCCAACATTAGGAAATGAAGATAAAGGACATAATATAAATAAGATACTTGAATAAATAGGAGAATGAGAGGATACCTTACCATGAAAGGGTGATTACAAATGCTTGAGAGGAGATTATTGAGAGATTGGGGGAAATTGGTAGGACTCTAGAGAGGGGAGGGTAGAGTAATTAGTTATCTAATGGTTTTTAGTGAATATAAATTGGATCCTATGTGGGTTTATATAGTAAATTAGTGGGGACTTCTTTATAATTTCTCAAACATAGGTTTGGACCTCTGTACAATAAAATAAACAAAACCACAAACCTTACCATGATTTTTGTGCATTGATTATGAAAAAGAGGAGTGTTTTTAATTATTTTATTATTCCAAGGTCCAAAACTATTAAAATATTACCCATTATCATGTGGAAGTGAGTTTTGTCCTAAAATAAATGTTTTTAAATCCTTAAAATATATTATAGGTTTTGGAGGATTCACAATGGCCTTAAAAAATTAAAAAAACCCTAAAAATCAAATTATTTTAAATGGAAAACATAAATATGGTCATGGATACTAATTATAGTATTTATTACATCATCTTAGGTCATTATGTTGTCATAATACAAACAATATATTTATACAATATTTAATTTTTACCCAAAAATTTGACTATCTTAGAAAATTATAAAAATTTACCATTGGATAATTTTGACATTATGATTCAGAAAATAATATTTATTTTATAAATATCATTTTCTAAATATTTTAATCTTCACTTTAAAATAATAATTGACATTTATTGAGTAATGAAAAGTTTTTTTTGCAATAACAGCTTTCGAACCCTTTAAAAATTAAATTTGACTTAAATAAAATTATACGATCATTTATATTTCATAATAATATTTCCATACAATAGTATTTATTTCAAAAATCTATTAATTCATCAAAAATATATTACTTATTTTAATTTTAATATTACCCAGAAATACAATTTGTGTTTTATTTTATCAAAATCAAAGTCATTTATAAAGTAAAAACAATAAGATGAAAATATATTAATTATTTTATACAATATACATATTCATATTATCAGGGTATTGATACAAATACCTTTAATACACTAGAAAACTCCCTTTTAGTAAGGTGTGTGACATTGAGACTTTCATAGGGTGGGTTGACATACATTGTTTAGGTTTTGATCTCGATGATATTGAAATTCTACCATAAATAGTTTTAGTCATGCTTAAGTTATTAGATATCAAATTGGGCTTGGTCAAGTTCAAGTTCCAGTGATGTTATCTCCTTCAAAAAATATGATAAATGGGTTTCATAGGGTACAATCTTACTAGTTGAGGTCATCAATTCCCTTGTATATGTCAACTAGATTTATCAAAACCCTATATTTATACCAATCATATGATCATTTTTAAAAAGCTATATTATCCATGGTAACGATTCTTAAAGGAATTTTAAGTCAAATAGGTTATAATGAAACCAAATATGTGAATGTTTTTTGTTTCCATAATATATTATAATAAATTTCATTAAATTTCAAGAGTAATTTTATTTATAAAAGTTTGGGTCATAACAATAATGGTCCACATGGCCTACACATGGTTTGGAAGATTGTGAGCTTTAACCATGAACCCTATCAAACTCTTCGAATTCATGCTATAAAGAAAGGAATTTCCCAGAACATCTCCTAAAATCTATCTACAACTTAGAGAGATAGTAATCCAACCAAAAAAATCTCAAAAAATTCCATCGTAACCAAAAACCTAATAAAATTCTTGAACCCCATTGGAAGCACAAGATTCGATGCAAGAAAGTGCTGGTCAAGAACTTTCTCGGATCTACCACCCAAGTCCTGATGGTAATATCTCATTTCAACCAATGACCCCTAAATAAATAGAAGGTGAGTTTCAAGAACCTAATATCCTTTACAAGAACCTAGATCCTTTGATACAATTTTTTAATGAACTAACTTGGGATGTCCATCCATAATATTATCTAGCCTGACAACCACATACCTGAGGAGCATGTCTGATCCCCCAAGCCAATGACAAGCATCAAGTGTATCAAAAATAACCATTAGGGATGATTTATCCATCAAAACCCCCAAAAATACATCCAAAAATTGCATATTAATAAAGATAAAAAATATAATACAAGATAAATCTCAATAAATAACCAAGTAAGAAAGAATTATAAAACAAAAATTGAATCTAAAAGAAACACAATGGAAGAACAAAGAGGCCAAGAAAACTCAATCGAACTGGTTGTACAGATCAATGTTATGGTCAATATATCTATGTGAAACTCAAGTCACCTCCATGATCCTAACACAAACTACTTCCCAAATAAGGTGGCACCAGAACCAACCAGAAATCCAAGACCCAACATGATCTAAACAAAAAACCAAGACTACATACCCACCGATGTGATTATGTAGTGTGTGAGAAAAATCATATAGGATTCCACCATGATTTTATTTCAATTATTTTATTTAAGAAACCAATTATTCTAGTTTGGAAACAAGGTGTGGAAAATAGGTTTTCATTTTCATTTTAAAGAATAGGACAAAATCAATTTTAAAACATGAACTTACTAAAAGATTCCCTTTGTAAAATCATTTCATCAATTGGTGATATTTAAAAATAAAACCAATTACATGTTTAGACAAAACATTATTTAAAACAATATATTTTTGAATACTAAACTGACATAAGGTTTCAAATATTTCAGAAGAATCTTTTTAAACTGATCATGACATTTGAAAACAATTTCCCCCGTTTTCTTTTGAAATAATATACATACCCATCGCAAAGTAGGCAAATAATCGATCAAAAAAATATTGATAACCATAACCCAAAAAAGTTTATAATAAAAACAAATTAAATGGATGGAATAAAATTAGACAATAAAATGACTAAGACATATAGGTTCCCATATGAAACAAGTCTATCTAAGAAATAAACTATACAAAATGAAACATATATAAAAGAAAAAGGTATAACATAGATACATATCATGAGTAATACCCTTGAGGACTGATGATACCGTAAAAGATAGGGAAAAATATACCTAAATATCGGTAGGGTAATAGTTACACATCCATCCACTGAATCTCTCTAAAAAGTCTCATTGATAATGAACATTAAATCAAGGTTTAATGTACAACTAGGGGGTATAGTTAGTGTCAAAACTCAAATAGACATGAAATATACCATAAATTTCCACATAGAAACCTCATTCTTCTCATTGAATAAAAATATAGGTGGTCCATGAACAATATTATCATCACATGATAATAAAAATACCCTAGGGATAATATTAAAATCACATCCTTCCCAACTCCCAAACTACCCTCAAGGTGAGCCCCAACATACAAGCACAAAATGAGTCAGATAACTATGCATCCATCATTTGGATAAGCATAACAACAAAAAAATCAAGGGGGATAAACAAGGGAATAATCAATACCATATCACAAAGTTTTAACCAGGACTTCACTTATCTCATATACATGTCTAAATCCATTTTTTTAGAACTATTTTCAATTCAAATAAAATTTCAAATGAAATCACATCCATCAATAGTCATAATTAGAAAACCCAAGGAAAAATAAATTTTTCTTATAAAACAACATCACACTTTTTAATATGAAACCCCTCTTTTAACAAAAAAAGAAACCCACTTTGGAAACCTCATTTGTATTAAAGACAGAAAAAAGTGAATTTATTTAATAAAACCAACCTTGGAATTTTATCAAACATGGGGAGTGCATAAAATACCATTTGACATAAAAATACATTTTTAAGCCAGAAATTAGACCCATTTTTCACATGAAAATTAATCAAATTAAATGCTATATTTATAAAAACAACCCTAGATAGTGCACACCATGATTATATAGTCTAAAAATTATTTTATAAATCCCAATAAATAAGGTAACTCTTGAATAAAATCAAATTAAATGGGAAAAACTACCATATGTAGTGGAACCATGTCACCTTCGATGAAATTCACCTAAAAGAGACCCCTACTACGGGTTATAGCCACAAAAAACCAAAATACATAAATAATAGAAACCCCATACAATAAAATATTCTAACCATGACCATTAGGGTTAGAGGTATTGGAAAAAATAGATAAAATAAGAGTAAGAGAGAAGAGGGACTCATACCTCTTTATACAGATGAATAACCCTCAAAAAACCACCTAGAATCCATCAAGGAGATTATAGGGAGGAAGAATCCCCATGGGAGGTGTTTGGGTCATCTGGTTTGGGTGAGGTAGGCTTGGGGTGAGAGAATCAAATAAAAAGAAGGGGAAAAGACTAAAATACCCCATTATAGGCATACATAATAGTTATCTCAAATATTATTCCAAACTGTAAAGATCATATCTATTAAGAGGTGAAAGTTTTTCACACTTGGGATGCATGGTTATGTAATAATGTTCACTAAACATGATCACCCAATTGACCTAATGAATAGGGTTCATAGTTTCCCCTAAATATCCTATACAGTTTGCAAACTGTTCACTGCAATTGTTCACCCTAGGAAAATCCTTTAAAACTTTAAATTTGGACCTCGGGCACCCCTAAACTAAAAATAAATAAATAAAAAACGTTATTAACAAGAAAGTGACACACATAAGTGTCACATTTTAGGAAAATAATTCCTCAAAATCATAATGGTTTTTATAATATTTGTGATATCTAAATAAGTTACTCCAAATATAACCCATAAGGTTTCTAGTAAACCACCATTTTATACTAGCAGAAACAATATAGTCTCTAAAAACCCAAATTTGGTAGTTATACTACATTATTTGTACAAAATAAAAGATTTAATGAAATATATAACAACTTAATAGTCTTATAAGACTTGATACTTACATATTTTCACATTACACCTTAGAACAAAAAAATAAAACATTAAAAAAACATGAGAACATTAATATCTCTTCTAATAGATCTTTGGAAATTATGTATATTTATTTTCTAGATTTAATGGTGAAAGGAAAATAAATATGGCGAGAATAGATGCCCATTAAGGAGTAGTGTACAATAGAAGTTATCATAACTTAATAATGATATAAATAGTATGAAAAAATTGATCAAAATAATTTAATAATCAAATGAAACTGAGATCATACTCTATCAATGATAATAAATAAAAACATGAATAATAATTATTAATCTCATACCATGGTAATTCATAATGTTGGACATCAAATACATACCATTATGTCCTTGTGCCAATAAATCATACATAAATGGTAATAAATATGCTAATAACCTAGCTAGTTTGTCTCCTGATACCTATCATTGCATCCGAGGGATATTTATACAAGTCCCCACCTATCGCTAGTTAAATCCAATCTATTCATCATATGAGTTAATAAGTCATTTCAGAACATTCCCTAAGTAACCCATTACACAATCAAGGGAAAAATATTATATATCCATTAAATGAAAAAAAATATTTTCATGTTCAATGGTATAATGTGTTTATCTATAAGAATATCCCAAAATCATCCTAAAAGCTATGGGGTATGCTTGATGTAATAGAAAGTACCCTTATCAAATAAAGAAAGATAAGTTTGTGGAGAGGGTAGTTTTAATGTGTTGGGTAATCCCTAAAACATAACACTTGAGTTCAGTGATTTAAAATGGAAGTATATGAATGAAAGGGTAGGAAAATCCTTCATTATGGTTTGTAAAGATCATGTGAATTATCAAGATCATATCCCCCAGAAGTGTCTATCTAGGTTTATAGTATTATGCCCATTCATTATGCACTAATTGATGATTGAGTTGATACTAAACACACATTTTTCAATGTGATTACCCCTAGGTGAACTTTTTTTATAGCCTCATCTACTTTCCATTATGTAGAAATGGATGTAATTTCCTAGAAAACCACACAAACCTTACTTTCCTAAATTAATAATTTTTTGGCATTATGACTACTTATGTAACGAATCAATCAAATCCCATTTAAAATATAGATTTTTAATCAATGTTAAAAAAGCATGAATAAAAGAAAATTCATGATATTATAGATCATATTGGTAGTGTATACATTATATAATTAAAATTAGGTACAAAATACAAAATATGTCTCAAGAAAAGGATTTGAATATGTAAAACCCCTTTAACCTTAGAAACCATTAATTAAAACCCCCTCAAAGGATAGAATTTAAAATGAAAAATTAAATTCCATAAATTTTCAGATGATCTTGACACAAAATTTTAAAGTGGTAGTAGATATTCTATATAAAATAAAAATGGTGTATAATAAGAAATATGTCTCAAGGGTTAAAAAGTTGAGATGAGAAACTCTTACCGGTAAGATAATATTTATGGTAAGAATCATTTGATAGTGGGGATATATGGAATAATTGTAAAACACAAAAAATAAGGATGAAATAAAATAAAAATTATTCATTAGGTATAATAAATCAAACTTGGTACAACAGATTTCAATAAGGAACTTTTAAATTCAATGGAATAAAGTTTAGTTAGCACAAACACTTACCTTAATTCCTAGCTTACACTAAAGTTATTGAATCTCATATATATAAAAATAACTATCTTATTCAACTATTTAGGAAACTTTTTCAAATAGATATGATTTTAAAACCTTATTTACAATTATTATCTATATGTAAATTAGTTAGTTATTATCTCTTTTTGATATTGTTTATGAGTAATCGTGATCTTTTTAAACTATCTTCATAATTGAAGTATTGTTATTCATTATTCTCCAAAATTTAATCATTCCTAGATCATATAAGGTACTATAATTGATTTTTTTTTTATAATTATTTATAATGTTTTAATTTTATTCTATGGTAGTTTTAGTTATTATCCCTAAATATGAAATCAACGATGAGTTTTTCATGATTTGTAACAAATAGTCATTGGAATCATAAGAAATAAGTTTAATATTAATATTACCATTAAAAAAATAAAATAAAAACATTATTTTACTATTTATATCATATTTTAATAGAAATAAATACATATATTCATCTATGGTATAAATTTATAACATTGTTCAAGTAGGTGGTCGAACCGGCCTAAAGAATATCATACCATAATATATGATTGATTAAGAAGTGAATTAGTTGTAATATCATTATAATAGAAGAATAATGACCTTATTTAGTGTTTATTAGTGTGATATATCTGAAATTCAAATAATTATAATATTACTATAACCTATATAAAGCTATTACACAGTATGAAGAAATCATTTCTCTCTCTTAGAATACTCTTTTCAACGGTTGAATTTACCACGATTATTTATTTGTTAAATTATTAATAGGATGTCTAATTGTCTTTATAGAACATTAATAATTTCAAAAAAATAATATTTATCTATTTAAACCATTCTCATTACCATCCATTAAATGTGGTGATGAAAAAAATATCAATTGTTCCATGGAGGTGTAGTTTGTACATCAGCTAGGTTGATGATTTAATTTTCCATAGAATGAGAGAAATGTATAATATATTTTATCATTTCATAATATAAATTTTTTTATTAGTATCAAAAATATTTATTAAATTAAACATAATTACCAGAAATTTAAGGTGGTTAAGAAAAATATTAAACCTGATGCTTTGTGGAGGCAGTAGTTCACACACATGCATGAATATATTTTTTTTATTCTCCTTAAGGGAAAAAGGGAAAGTTTTTTAAAAATTATTCCTTTAGAATAATTAAATTCAAATAATTTTTTAATTATATAGTAATGAAAAAAAATATTTTTAAAATTAATATAGAGAAGAAAAATAATCCATGGAGAATTAATACTCCTATAATAACAAAGTCAAAAAAGTTACAATTTTGAAAAAGCTGTATTATTCACTATTCACTTAAACAAATATTTTACAAAAATAATAAAAATTCATTTTAATCTAGTATTGTAATTCTAAATCCAAAAATGAAGTTAATTTGGTTAAATTGAAAATTAAATTTATCTAATAAATAAAACCATTAATAAAATCTCTTTAGAGTTTGAATTAAGTAATAGTTTTGTGATGTACTATTTAATTGCCGTAGTAGGGTCATAGGTATTTTCAAAATTATAAACTCTATTCATGATAAAATATTTTTAACCTTTTTAATAAACTAAATAATTAAATTTTATTTTTTTATATTTTTATATTTTCATTTATTCATAGTGACATGGGGTGTTTTTTTGTTTTTATTCTACTATGTGTTGAGTATTAGTATTAACTTGAAAACCTATGGGTCATCAATAAATATAGATATGAAGGATAAACCTCAGTAATGAGATAAATTTTGGGGATTTGAATTAGTCAATTCATATGTATCATGTTATTTCCACTACTTGATATAGTGGGGGTTTAATTCTTTTTTATGCATAGAGAGGATGTTCTTAATATGTATTTCCTCATTAAGCAGTTCATGAATGTGATACCTATAATGTCATTTTTACATATGAAATCCATTATATATTTTATTTTTATCATCAGTTTTAATTTTGGGTCATATGTTTTTTTAAATATGGTGAAAATGGGGGATGATTCATGTAGGATGGTTAATACACACTTAGTTCCAACCGTTAAACTAAAAATGTGAATTTGGGGAAAAATTTCTAGATGTATTTGTATGATTTTTTGAATTGAAAGTTTACTTTCAACACTTTCTAATATTAGTTTTTACAAATAAAACATACTTCCTTAAATACTTCATTTTACTAACTTTACAATTTTTAAATGTTTAGAATGTTTTTATATAAAAAATAAAATTTTATCGGATGTAGAATATGTTATAATTCAAACAAAAATTTACATACGTCTTCTAAACTAGCCAGATTGGATGGAACTTAACCTAAGTATTCCATATGAATCAAACCAAATGAAGCTTTATAAATCATACAAACTTTTAATTTCTACATCCGATGAACTATTTTATGGTTAATCAGATGAAGGAATATAATTTCCATAAGATAAATTATAATAGAGTCTTATCAGGTAAATTTATATAAAGACTATTGGATACACTTTTCAGAAAAAGGTAGACATTCTATTCATATGATCGTTTATAAAGACCTACCTGAAGAAAATTTTATATATTTCTTGATAGACTAAAATCATTATACCAGATAGAACCTTTCAATAATTGTAATGATGTTTTATCAGAATCAACCATTAAATGAAGAAGATACAATGAACCTTATCAAGTGAAGATAAGTGTATCCGAATTCATTGCAACCACATTTGATAAATATGTAATATGAACGTTGAATAAATGACTATAAATAAAAGAAACATTGTAGAAGGAGTTAGTTTTTTTATAATAAATTATTTTTAAGATTTTATATCACTTACAATATAGATATGGCGTGAAGAGTTTTTAACATATTTTTATGACTGGACAATTCATTGCATCTTTAGAGAGTTTACACTTAATTCATCCATTTTTGAGGATATTTGTAAATGAAATAAGTTTTCTTTGTTTATAATTTTCTATCCAATCTTGTTTTTGATTGAGTTATTCCAAGGAGAGTAATAAATATATTATCATGATTTTTATTAATAAGGGTTCCTATGAATATGGGAAAAAGTTGTTCTGATTATAATATCAATGGATTACCTACTTAAGGAAGACAAACCTTTACTATTTTGGTGAAAACTATGGATACCCAATGTCAAGGTTATTTAATTCTTTAAATGTTAAGGTTAAAGAGTGCATATATTTTCTATAAAACTTATTTAAGTTTTTCTTACTTGTTTTATAAAGTTTAGTTTACTTGTTTTTACAAGTTTATATTTTCCACTATGCATAATTTTAGGAAAGTTTAGTTTTGTCATAAAGTTTTATTAAATATAATATTATAAATTATTGGTATAAAGTATTGTCTGATAACTTATTTCAGACAAGGTTTTGTACAAATAACAATCTAATAATAATTGTAAAGTTAGTTTATTTTTATAAAATACAATTAACCCCCTCCATTGTAGTAAAAAACATACAATAATTATTTTACATTTGGTATCAGAGTAGCTTATACCATTACACTTTATAATAAGCTGATGCATTTTATATCTTAGTATGTTTATACTTATTATAAAATCTTACAAAAACGTGTATTTTAGAATAGAGTATATCTATGTTTAATGATGATAAGTTTAATTTTTGGGACTCTTGAGAATCTAAATCATAGAATACCACTAATTTTTGATGCTACTAACTATGAGTATTATAGAGATAGAATGAATAATTGTGTGATAAAAAAATCGAGTTAATAACTTTGTGATGGTGACTAGAAATTATTTTATACCATAAAAAGAGGTTTCTACTTTTACTAAATATAAAAAGTGTTAATATAAACTGAATTTTAATGTTAGAATCACTTTTCTATGTTCAATGATAGGGAATATATATATTTAAATTTCTTCTTGCGAAACATCTAATTGTATTTGAAAAAATATTGAGACTAATCACTTTGGGACATAAAAATTTATTGAAACAAGAAGTCCATGTTAAGAAATGATTATCTAGAATTTATTTTTTACCTAGAGAATTTGGAGCTAAGATGAATTAGAGATTCATGACCATGATGAATTATTAACAATCTTTGGGAGATAAGTATTTGAATGATGAACATATGGTTGAAAAAATTATTAATATCATATCTAGTGAATAATAATAATAAAATAGATATTTATGATACTAATAATCTTAAAAATATTTTCCTAGATGATTTGATTGTAATTGTAATGTTGCATGATGGTATATTAAAGAGATATTCCAAAAAAGATAAGAAGAAAAATGGTTGTGTATCTTTTCCTATAAATATATCGTTGTGAATAAAAATATATCACTATAATACAAATATTCCATTTAATAGTGCTAAAGTAGGACATTATTATTGAAAAAAATCACAAAAAACCTGAGTATGATTTAAAGACTAAGGCTATTATCAGTACTAGAAAAGAGCTGATAGTGGCACACTTTATCAGTGCTACAAAAAGAACTGATAAAGGATACCTTTATGATTTCTTCTTTAATCATTCATAAAAGATGTAGAGACCCAATCTTGACATACATGGACATTATATTTCTTTTGTAGAATACTTAAATTCATGACACAAACAGACACCCAATGACTATATTAGTACAATGTCTTTGGAAATGTGGAACACAATCTTCTAACTTGGTGAAATATCTTAAATATCTCCCATAAAGATCTTCCCCTTTTGTTTTCCTACCTAAAAACTTTCCTTATATCCTAGGGAAAATAAAACATAAAAAGGGTAAGATCAATTGATCAATAAGGGTAAACATGGAGGACATAAAACAAACCATAAACATTTGAATGTAAAAACATGAACATAAAGTTTAAACATTAAAATCATGAGTCATGGAATAAATCTTGGAAGTACATAATGCATAAATCATAAAATAACATTAACCCTAATATAATAGAATTTTCATCAAACATGTTATTTTTTTAAAACTAATATTCACATAATATGATTCCCATAGTAGCCAATGCATTACTGCCAAGACCATCATAGTGGAAAAAGTCCATTATTGAACTGAGTTTACTTGATGTTCTAGTCATGTATTACTGAACTAGATTTACATTCCATTTTATTCATGTCTATATCATGAGATATAAATATTTACCCAATGCATTGGAGGGAGATATAGGTCCCACCCATATCAGAATGAAATCATTATTACATTTTCCACAAAAACAAAAAACATTTGTCATAGCATAACCCATGAAATAAAATGGGATTCTTAAACATCATTTCATCATAAAAAATCCATATAAGATAAATGTACTTCATAAAAATAATTCTATAATTAAATAAATAAAATAATAGTAATAATAGGTATATAAATATAACCATATTTAAATAATGTCATCTTAGATGGAAAATAATTTTGATACAACACTTGAAATTAATTCCTGAGGAAAATATCATTTCTTATTAAAAAATGTTTTATTTTCTCAAAATACTGTGCAATTTTAAAAGAAAAGAATTTAGTTGAAAAAATGAAACTATTTAGAAGAATATTCCTAGAAATAAGGTTTTATGTATATTTAAAAATGGATTCATGTCATATAAGTTAAAAAAACATTCTCCTCGTACTTTTACCAGAAAATTCAAAAAGCACCTCCTATGGTAAACAAAAGAAAGAATCATTACATACCATGTAGTAAAAGTAAAAAATGGGAAAATATGACTGTAAACATACATAGAATAATAATAATAATTTTATGAAAACATTTTTAGAAAACATGTACATGGATGATAAATACACCCCAATAAATATTTACGAAGAAGCAATCTCAGATAAAAATGAGATTGCAAAATTATCCCTTAACTTAGGTCTGACATAATTCATATGTATCTGAACCTCCTATATGATGATTTAAATAATTTTAATGATTTATTATAGAATCATAATCATTTTTATGATAACATTAATGATCATATTTTTGTCCATTTGTTAGTAACATTTAATTGTTACTTGTTATTCATGTATTAATTGCTTTATGTTCTTATGCATGTTTTATCGGATAATTTCTTATTACTATTTTTAGGTTTTAGTTATATAATTTAAATCCTGGTATTATTATAATATATATCATATTTATCCATTTAATTCATTTATATAATCAATCTTTAATGAACATTATGTATAATGCATCACATCGCAGTGTGGAGATAGTAAGCCGTATTTATGCACGAGCGATGATATCATTCCCGTAATTGATGCATGGTATTGAATTAGATGGTGTGTAATATATTAGAATTAGTATCATGTTATACTAATCGTATATATTTATTATTTCCACCATTATACCCATCCAAGTAAGGTGGTGTAGAAAAATTGATTACACCACGACATGGAGACGGTAAGTCGTACGTATACACATGCAGTGATTTCATTTTTCATAGGGTGGATAAAAGGTGAAATAGGGTCGTTTCATATTTATATTAAATATCAGTATATGAGTGATACTAATGATATTAATTTATAATTAAACAAAAAATAAAGAATAAGTATAAGAAGAAAGAAATTTGAAAGAATCGATAGAAGAGATTACCTCTTCCTCGACATGCCTCCTTTAAATTTCCACTTAGGGAACTAGAGTTGGTCCTTTGAGAAGATCAGGACCTCTAGAATGTAACTAGGGAAGTTTAGAAGAGAAAAGGTCTGGGTTTATAAAATCTTGATGTCTCAAAATGGATTTAAGAGGAGAGGGAGGATGTTCCCTTTTATAAGAGATGAGAGGGGCACTTTAGGAAACTCTCAAAATATTAATTTATTATAAATTTAATTTTGAATAAAAATAGTCTAAAACTTATTTAATTAAAATATAATATGATTTTGGTTATAATAACCATAATCATATAATTTTTAGACAAGTTTTTAATTTTTTTATCCTTATATTTTTGGTTTAGCCCTTATTTTAACCTTTTTAATCTTACTGTGATATCATGTTAGTTACACATTGTGGGTTAATGAATTTCTCAAATCATGTCAAACGACCCACACCAAGTTATTTATAAAATATTTGGACTTATATTAACCAATTTTCCAAATATTATATTTTTAGGAATTTAATATCATTTAATAATCTATTTTATGTTTTAAGTTATAAATTATGTCAATTTTGTACACATTTCATAGTTGACTTTTTTTTTAAATTTATAACAACCTGATTACTTAAAAAAATATTTAAATCATTCTTAAGATGTTAATTTCATCCAAAAAATTCATGGATGGAATCAAAATGTTCATATTAAATATATTTTAATATTTATAAATTCATTCATTTGAATCTTTCATTATCGAGGTAATCACTACATCATAATTGTGTCATAAATAAATATATTTATATAATGTATAAAAATTATAAATAAAATACCATGATGTAGGAAATATTTTTAGATTTATAATGACCATTTATAGACATAGATATCGTTTATATAACCCTATATTAAAATCAATTTGTTGAAAGATATATGTTTATGTTATAATTATCTTTACTTTAAATTAATTTTTATAAAATGCCATTTTCACATCCAAGTGAATCCATGGGGTCCTAAAATAGACAAAAGGACTCTCATGTTTGTAAATATCTCATAAAATAGGATTAGGACATGTATTAGAGTAGTTTAATATTATTATAATATTATTTTTTACCCTTATTTAGCAGACTTACCCTTTAACCATGGTAAATAAAATAATTACTGAAGTTACTATTCATAATGTTAAAAAATAAAAGGTACCTATTAAAAAAATTTGAACATTGTAATTCCATATATGTGATACATTATTCTAAATTCAAAGCACAGAAGTTGTAGTAATTAATTTAAAAGTAATTCCCGTTGTCAAAACCAAAATGCGGGTTTTTAAGAAGTAATAACAATCAAAAGATTGAAATGTGTTTATGTAAAATTTAAAAGTGAAATTAATCCCAATGACCAAAATTCGATTAAATTATAAAAATATATTCCAATTACAGTTTAAAACCAATTAAAAAGATAATCTAACTATCTAAATAAATTGGATAAAAAGGCAGTTTTGAATTAAAATTCATTATTTTTCACTATTCATTAAAATTTTAATTTTATTAGAAAAATTCCAAAAATTCAAGAAAAGTGAATTTTTATGTCCCTATTCCAATGAAGAAGTTTATTTTTTCAAATTTAACTTATAAAAGTGTCAAAAACTATATTTAAAATGGGTGTGCCATCAAAAGGAGGTAAAACTGCATTTTTTGAAAAATACTTATTTTATTCGAAACCTGATAGGTGTGTGTTCACAACTTCTTCCTATGGTGTTTTCTTTGATATGGAATTTCACAGGCTGTTCTCTATGCAGGACCACCAGGAGAGTTAGAATGAAATGGTTTGGTGTACTAGGATCCCGACAAAGTTCAACTTCTTATCTTTACGCATCAGAAATCATGCTCTTCTTATGGATGAAAGCATTAAGAAACTGGGGATTTGCATGGCTTCAAGATGCCACTATTGTAGTAACAAGTAGGAGGAAACATTAAAGAAATTATTCTTCAAGGGGGAGTGGGCTTTTGCTATGTGGTCGTTTTTTGGAGATTTCACAACCTTTTCTTCCCATGATCAGAGTGGAGATCCTTTCTTGGAGAGATGGTTCCATGGATTGATGAGAGTTAATAAGAAATGGATGGATCACGTAATGATTTTCAGTTTTAGGTGTTGGTGCTTTGGGAAAGCCAGAAATAAGGTGAGGTTTAAAGGTTCTATCCCAATGATGAGGTCCATAATTGTGAGAGTTTGTTACATGCTAATTGATATTGTTTCTCTCTACAATGACTAGAGAAAGTATCCTTATTTTAGACTTCTTTAGGCTAGTACATCCTTTCCCCAAACATTCACTAATAACATATAGGGGAAATGGATATGTTGGCACTCTCCTGGATTAGGGTACAAACTAAATACGGATGAGTCCTTCTCTATGGGGGTGATGAGGGGAGGGGGTGTGGTTCGCGACAATGGAGGGAATGTGATTTTGGCCTTCACTTCATTTTTTGGAAATGGTACCCCCATCCTAGCTGAGGCCAAAGCCTTGTTCACTGGGATCTTACTTTGTACTCAGGATAATCTGGCTCTTTCTCAAGTAGAGTCCAATTCCTTAGTTCTTCATAATTATCTTCTTGGTAAAGGCTCCACTCCATGGTCCATACCATATACTATTAGGAAATGTTGATACCTTCTTCACAACAACATTCAAGTCAACCAAAATTTGCGGGATGGGAATCAAGTCATGGAATACTTTGATTATCTAGTAGTCTTAAGCTCAAAAATACTTGCCTCCCCTCAACTGATTTCATTAAAACAGAGAGTGTCAACTTGATCAGAGGGGATGCCCTTGATTTGCACTACTTTAGACCTCCCTAATTCTCAGGTTCCCTATTTCACTTTTTCTCTTTTAATAAAAATATGACTTGGCTGGATGGATGGTATTGCATACAATGCAAGATATCGAGGAAGGTTACTCTTGTGTGTAACGAAATCCATGTCAGTGTTGCGTGTAGTGAAAGATTCCTTTGGTGTTGCGTATAAGATAATCCAAACATATTTCATTTATACATTGAAAAAAATATATACTCAGTGTTGCGTGACATAAATTCTATCAAAAGAACATGAAATTGTGTGCAATCACAAGCCAAGAATAGTGTTTCATATACTGAAAGCTAATACGGTGTTGCGTATAGTGCAAACTAATCTTGGTGTAACATACAACACAAGACATCAAATAAAATAAAAATAATTTATCTCATAAAATCTATCGGTGTTACATTCTACCCCCCCTAAAATGAATTTCACCCTTCAAATATATTAAGGTTATAAATGGTTTACTACTTGAAAGTTTCTTTCATAGAAACCCGCATTGTAAAAAGTAAAAATAAAACTTTATTTTAAAAAGGAAAGTTAGAAACATAATAGTTACCCAAAGTAACTCATCAATGGGTTCCCACATAGGAGAACATAGGTGGGAAGTGAAAACATGGATATGGAAGAGAAATATGACCATCAAGTTCTGATGGATAGTGATAGAGAACATGGTTTGGAGAAAGTTAACTACCGGAAAGCTGTAAATCTGTGATGATTTAAGGGACCATCTGATTCATTGGATAATAAGGTACTAAGATATCATTTTTGGTTTTCAAGATCATTTTCCTAATATTGATGTTTTTTTATGAGAATAAATACTTACTTGATTTCAGTACCATTGATCATTCCCTGAACAATTTCCAATTCATATCTTATTTAATGAAATGAAGTCAAAATTTTCATTCTTGAAGTTTTATAAGATCATGTGATAGGATGATGGGTCATTCCATCTGTATCAACCAAAAGGTTAGATAAATTTATCAAATATGAATATGTCCACCAACAATACATTAATATAAAAAACTTAATACTAGAATATAACATATACTATCCATATATGGATGACCTTATAATCTTTCCAAAAACTGAAAATATAAAACTTTAGAAAGATGTGGACTAAATCAACTTAACATTTGTCTCCCATATCTTATTTGTAAATTCTTGGTTGTCACATTCCAAACATGTGAATACCTTAATCATGTATTGTCTTGAAACATTAATTACCATGATACCTTAGTTAAAACATGCATTCTGTCAAAATTAAAACTTTCCACACACCAAAAATACAAAAAAAATCTATATACTCAAACCACAATATCACTTTATCCTTATATCAGTCATGAGAACATTAATACTATTAAAAATCTCATTATCTCATCATCCTTTCATTATTCACATATCATGTGATTTTTAAAAATATTTCTATAAATTTTCATGGTTATCGGTACCATATAATTCTAGAAAACCAAAATAAACCAATACATAGATATTCCAATATTCCATAATACAATAAAAGAGATTCAACAACACTATTTTGGAATCCCATTACATAAAAATTTAATCATTTCATGACTTCATTGTCATACTCAACATCACTAATAGGGATCACATGTGACTTCCCTTTTTTCTTTTTCCTTAAGAGGTTGATGACATCTATCATCATTAACCCTTGGATTAGGGAATTGGTTAGCATAATTCCCCATTTCTTTTCACTTTTAGAATTTAAGTGTTGGTGGTGTGTTATCTATAGTATTTTCTATATTAATATTATTAAAAACCTTTTTCCCATTACTTTAGCACTCAACTGATCGATGAACTTCTTTTCCACACTTGAAATTTTTTTATTCCCTTTAAGACAATCTTCATTATGATTATTTCTACATTTTGATCATAAGGAAACATTCATCATTTTTTCACCACTGTTTTGAGATTTTCCCTTAAACTAAATCTTTTATTTATTCTCAAAACCATGAGATGGGTATGTAACATCAACTTCAATTTATAACTTGATAGTTCAACACACAATCTATTCATATATACTGAAGTATCTTATAGCTAATTCCCTTAAAAGACTAGGTTTTAAGCCACTGAAGAATCGATCAACTTTACTTTCAAGTTGGATTATAAAGCCAAAAGAATACCTTGCAAGTCTTGTAAAATTCACCTTGTATATTCTAACAGATTCATCATCCTTTTTATTATGTTCAAGGAACTCATTTTACATCTTTGTTAGAAGAATACTAGGGAATTAATTATTGAAAAATAAGTTCTTGAACTCATCCAATTACATGGATTCAATTTCATCTTGCTGCCTTGTATTCTTAATTAGATTCCACCACTGATCTGCTTCACCTTCTAAATGATTGATATCCAAAATGAATTTTTCTTGTTCTAAATAATGAAGGATAGAAAATATCTTTTCAATGGCACTGATTTGTTATTAAGAAACAAGTGGATCAGAAGACCCATTAAAAGAAGGTGGACATTGCCTCATAAAGGACTCAACATAATGTTGTTACCTTATTTTCTCATTTGGAAGTCCAAAATTATTCATAGCTTGTGTAAGTATAGAAATAAGATTTTTCATTCCATATCCCAAAATATTTGGTTGATTAAGAGTACATTTATTGTATTGCCTAGTGCATTGATCATTAACATAGTTTCTTTGGGTACCAAAAATTGTCTAAAACCCAAAAACAATAGAGTGAGGGACACAAATCATATGAGGAAAACAACACAATCAAGGGGGAATACTTTCAATCACTAACATATTAGGTTTAATATTAGGTGATTAATTATTGTTACCATAATTATAGGACAGTAACCCATAGTTAGACATACCCTTAGGGACATCCCTAAACATACCTTATAAATATCTCTTGGGATCTCACTAAAGTTTTCACATCCTAGTTTCTGAAGTTTAACTAAAACTTCACTCTGATACCAACTATAGAGACCCAAGCTTTACGTACATGAACATTAATTTTTTTTCGAAATACTTAAATACACGACACAAACAGACGCCCAATGACCATAATAGTTTAGTGTCTTTGGAAACATGGAACATAATATTCTAACTTGGTGAAAGACCCTCAACATCTCCCGTAAAGATCTTCCCTTTTTTTTTTCCTACCTAAAACCTTTATTTATATCATGGGGAAAATAAAACATAAAAAATGGTTATCTCAAATGCTGAGTAAGGGTAAACATGGAGAATAGAAAACAAACCATAAACATTTGAACATAAAAACATGAACATAATGTTTAAACATCAAAATCACGAGTCATGACATAAATCTTGGCAGTACGTAAGGCATGGATCATAAATAAAAATTAAACATGATATAATATCATTGGAATAAAATATGTAATTATGGAAAAATAAAAATCACATAATATTATTTCCATAGTATCCAATGCATTTCTAACAAGACCATCATAGTGGACAAAGTCCATTATTAAACTAGGTTTAGTTGTCGTTCCAGCCATGTATTACTGAACCATATTTACTTTCCATTTCAGTCATGACTATTTCATGAGATATAAATCTTTACCCAATTAATTATAGGGAGATATAGGTCCTACCCATCTCATAATGAAATCATTCTTACATGTTCCACGAAAACAAAAATCATTCATTATAACATAACCCATGAAATAAAATGGGATTCTTAAACATCATTTCAATATAACATAATCCATATAATATAAATAGAATTCATAAAAATAATTCCATAATTAACATAATAAAATCATAGTAATAATAGGTATAAATAAATAACCCTATTTAAATAGCGTCATCTTATATGCAAAATAATTTTGAAACAACACTTGAACTTAATTCCTGAGAAAATATCACTTCTTATTCAAAAAAGTTTTATTTTCTAAAAATTTCTTACAATTTTAAAATAAAATAATTTAGTTGAAAATAAACATGAAACCATTTAGAGTAAGCTTCATGTAAATAATGCGTTATGCATATGTAAAAATCCATTCGTTCCATATAATTTAAAAAGACATTCTCCTCACACTTTTACTGGAAAAGTATAAAAGTACCTCGTATTGTAAACAAAAGAAATATTACTTATATACCATGTAGTAAAATTAAAAAATGGGTAAAAATGAATTTAATCATAGATATAATAATAGTAAAAATTTTATGAATTTTTTTTAGAAAACATGGACATGGATGATAAATATACCCCAATAAATATTTACGAATAAACAATCTCGAATAAAAATGAGATTGCAAAATTATCCCCTACCTTAGGTATGACATGCTTCGTATGTATCCGAACCTCATGTATTATAATTTAAATAATGATAATAATTTATTTCAGAATAATTATCATTTTTATGATAACATTTATGATCATATTTTCATGAGTTTTTTAGTAACATTTCATTGTTACTCAGTATTCACGTATTAACTACTTTATGTTCTTATGCATGTTTTGTTGGATAAGTTCTTATTAATATTTTTAGGTTATAGTTATATAATTTATAGAATGGTATTAGTAATATATATATATATACCATATTTATTCATTTATATAATCATTCTTTAATGAATATTATGTATAATGAATCACATCACACTGTGGAGACGGTAAGCCGCACATATGCATGAGCGACGATATCGTTCCCATAATTGATGAATGGAATTGAAGTGGATGGTGTATAATATCTAAAAATTAGTATCATGTTATATTAATCATATATATTTATTATTTATACCATTATACCCATCCAAGTAAGGTGGTGGTGAAAACTATATTACACCATAGCGTGGAGACGGCAAGCCGTACATACGCACGCGTGGTGATTTAATTTTTTATAGGATGGATTGAAGGTGAAATAGGGTTATTTCATATTTATAATAACATATTAGTATATTAGTGATACTTATTTTATTACTTTATAATAAAACAACTAATTAAGAGGAAGTAGAAGAAGAATGACATTTGAAAGAATCGATAGAACAGATTACCTCTTCCTCAACATGCATCCTTTAAATTTCCTCCTAGGGAACTAGAGCTGGTACTTGGAGAAGAAAAGAAACTATATAATGTAACTAGGGAACTTGAGAAGAGAAATAGGTAGGTATTTGATGAGCTTTAATGCCCAAAATGGAGTGAAGAGGAGAGGGAGGATATTTCCTTTTATAAGAGAGGAGAGGGGCACTTTAGGAAACTCTCAAAATATTAATTTATTATAAATTCAATTTAGACTAAAAATAGTCCAAAACTTATTTAATTAAAATATAAGATGACAGTTTTTCTAATACCCTTCATACAATAATTTTTAGAGAAGTTTTGAATATTTTTTTCCTTATCTTTTTGGTTTAACCCTTATTTTACCATTTTTAATCTTACCGTGATATCATATTATTTACACATTATGGGTTAATATAATTACCATATCATATAAAACGACCTAAAAAGTTATTTATGAAATATTTGGACTTATATTAACAATTTGGATATATATTATATTTTTATGAATTTAATATCATTTAATAAATTATTTTATGTTTTAAGTTATGAATTATGTCAATTTTAGACACTATTCATACTTGATTTTTTTTAAATTCATAACAACCTTATTACTTCAAAGAAAGGAATTAAATAATCCCTAATATGTTAATTTCTTACCAATTTTTTTTATGACATCAAAATTTTCAAATTAAATTTATTTTAACATTTATTAATTCATTTATTTGAATCTTTCATTAATGAGGTAATCACTACATCATAATTGTGTCACAAATAAATATATTTATATAATTTCTAAAAATTATAAATAAAATACCATGATTTAGGAAATACCTTTAGATTTATAATGAATATTTATAGACATATATATCACTTATATAACCCTATATTCAAATTGATTTATTAAAAGATATATGTTTATGTTATAATTATCTTTACTTTAAATTAATTCTTATAAAATGTCATTTTCACATCCAAGTGAATCTATGGGGTCCTAAAATTGACCCAAGGATAAAAATGGTAGAAAATATCTCATTAAATTGGTTTATAACATATCTTAGGGTAGTTTAATATTATTATAATATTATTTTTTACCCTTATTTAGCATATTTACCCTTTAACCATGGTAAATAAAATAATTACTGAAGTTACTATTCATAATGTCCAAAAATAAAAGGTACCTATTTAAGAAATTTTAAAATTATGATTCCAAATATGGAATATATTTTTTCAAATTCAAAAAACATAATTAGTAGTAATTAATTTAAAATTAATTCTCGTTGTCAAAACCAAAAAGCTGGTTTCTAATAAGTAATAACTATCAAAAGATTGACATGTGTTTATGTCCAATTTTAAAGTGAAATTAATTCCAATGGATAAAATTAGATTAAATTATAAAATATATTCCAATTACACTTTAAAACCAATTAAAAAAAATTAACTATATAAATAAGTTGGATAAAATGGTAGTTTTGAATTAAAATGCAATATTTTTCACTATTCATTAAAATTTTAATTTTATTAGAAAAATACCAAAAATTTAAGAAAATTAAATTTTTATGTCCCTATTTCAAATAATAAGTTTATTGTTTCAAATTTAACTTATAAAAGTGTAAAAAACTATATTTAAAATGGGTGCGCCCTCAAAAGGAATTAAAACTGCAGTTTTTGAAAAATACTTCTTTTATCCAAAAAATTGATTTTGTTCGCATATCATGTTCTATAAAATGTGTAATATGAATTTTAATGTTATATAAAATTAAAAATGTGGTTAAAACCATTCATAATGGATAGTTTATAAAATATTTTAACAATATATTGTTGTTTAGTGAAACTCGGTATTGCGTACAACGCAAGCTATCGAGGAAGGTCGCTCTTGCGTGTAACATAAACCATGTCAATGTTGCATGTAGTGAAAGATTACTTTGGTGTTGCGTATAACATAATCCAAGCTTATTTCATTTATAAATTTAACCAAATCTATACTCAGTGTTGTGTGAAATGAATTCTATCAAAAGAACTTGAAATTGTGTGAAATCACAAGCCAAGAATAGTATTGCATATATTGAAAACTAATATTGTGTTGCATATAGTGGAAGACAATCTTGGTGTATCATATAACACAAAAAATCAAAGAAAATAAAAATAATCTATATCATAAAATCTCAGGGTGTTATAAAGGACCCCTTTATCAGCACTTTTATTTAGCATTGATAAACATACCTTTCATCAGTACTATCAAAAGTGTTGATAAAATATTAATTTATCGACTCTTTTGATAGCATTGATAAAGGATCCCATTATTTTTTATTTTAATAACACCGATAAAAGGTCCCTTTATCAAATCTATTACTAGAACTAATAAGGGGGAATACTTCTCCAGTGTGATATTAAAATTATATCACCCTAAAGCCGAAAAAAATAAAAAAAATAGTTGAAAAAAGAGATTAAAAATATAGAATTTAATCTAAATAAAATTTAAAACACCAATACAAGAAAAACTAATATATTATAAACATTTCGAACACTAGTTTTCACAATTAAATTGTCAATTAAAAATTATCAAAAACATTAAAAAACATCAATTTCCTTTGTATTTGGACCCAAACCCCCAGTCATACTATTTCCAAAGAAACCATCCAATATCAAGTAAAATAATGAAGCTGTATAATAATTTTTTTGTTAGTAATACTATAAATAATTAAATTAAACATAAATTTTAAATTTTAAACTAAATACATATAATTTGATTCATACTAGAAAAAATGGGTATCATATTTATATGTGGTTGATTCTCACACATAACACCATTTATTTTTTATCTTAAAAATAAGTTGTATTGAATTGGCTCTCATTTGTGGTGAAACAAAACTCACTATGGATGGGAGCCAATTCAAGATGAATTTATTTTTGAGAACAAGGCTTCGAATATCACACCATTTCTTGTTCATATTCATGCATTATCTCTATGAAAATCAACAGAATAAGTATAATATAAAAATGGTATGTAAATTAATTAAGTAATAACATATAAAATTATGTGAAGACAATCTGAACTTGTTTTCCCGTTTTTGGTAATTTGATGTACATTTTAAACTAAAATGGATCTTATATATTAAAAAAGCACTTCAATTAATACTAACTATATCATGTGTTAGATTGAAATATGATAAATTTATATATGTCTCAAATTAATTATAGATCATATAAAATTCTAAAGATAATCTGAGTGTTTTTACTCGGTTTTCAGTGCGTGAAATACATTTTTAACTAAATTCTTAATTTTAAACTTATAACAGGTATATTGAGAAACACCGGGAAAATTTTATGTTATATTGAGGTGTGGGTAATTCCTACACATAAAAAATGACTCATGGATCATTGTCTTAACATATCAAATCAATCCAAATGTATTTTCTCAGTTTTGAGTATGTGACGTCCGTTTTGAACTAAAATGTCCGTTTTAAATTAAAACCACACTTTTGAGTAATACTGGTCACAATGTGCATCATATTTAGTTTCATCTGATTCCTACTTATCATAAATGAATTTTATATTTTTAATAAAGTGTCGAAACAATCTAAGTGCATTTTCTTGGTTTTGAGTATGTCACTTATGTTTTTTTACTAAAATGTCATTTTAAACTGAAAATAAACACTTTGAGGCTTACTTGTTACATTGTGTGTCAGTTTTATTTAAGTCTAATTCTTATAAATCATAAATGAATTATGAATCGTTTTATTAAATTATTAAGATAATCCAAGTGTGTTTTCTTGGTTTTTAGTGAGTTGCACATGTTTTGAACTAATATGCTAATTTTAAACAGATAATAGACACTCTGAGTCATACTGGGCACACCATGTATTAGATAGAGGTTCAATTGATTCCTAAAAATAAAAGAGGACTTATAGACTGTTATCCTAAATTATCAAAACAATATGAATGAATTTTATTAGTTTTGGGCATGTCACTTATCTTTTTTACCAAAATTTCATTTTAAGCTAAACACATAATCTTTGAGTCGTACCGGTCACATCATGCATCAGATTGAGGTAAAGTTTATTCCTATATTTGACAAATGACATATGTATCTTTTTATTAATGTATTAAAACAATATGAATGTATTTTTTCAGTTTTGAGTATGTCACTTTTCATTTTTACAAAAATGTCATTTTTAATTGAAAACACACACATTGAGTCATACCATTTCCATCATGTGTTATTTTGTCCTGATAATGATTCTTACATATCAAAAATGTATTATTGATCAATTTTCAAAACTATGAAGACAATTTTAGTATGTTTTCCTAGTTTTCATTGAGTGAAACATATTTTGAACTGAAAAGTCAATTTTAGAGTGATAACGAACACTTTGGGTCATACAAGGTACACTATATATTAATTGAGGTGTAGATGATACCTACCCCTCATAAATGAATTATAGATCATTTTTATAATTTTTAAAAACAATATTAATGTGTTTTCTTATTTTTTAGTGAGTGATAAATGTTTTGAAGTAAGATGTCAATTTTAAATTCATAACATAAACATTGAGTCATACCGGGCACACCATGTAGAGGATTGAGATGTGGTTGATTACTACGTGCCACAAATGACTTATGTATTGTTATTATAATGTATTAAAACAATCCAAATGTTTTTTATGGGTTTTGATTATATGAAATTTGTTTTAAACTAAAATTTCATTTTAAATTAAAAACATAAACTTTGATCTTTACTGTTCACACCATGTATCATATTGAGGTAAGGATAATTACCACATGTCAGAAATGAATTATGGATCATTAAGTATCAAAACAATATGAATATTTTTTTAGTTTTGAGTATGACACTTTTTTTTACTAAAATGTCATTCTAAACTAAAAACAACCACTTGGAGTCATACCCATCATGCCGTGTATCTAATTAGTATGTGGTTGATTCCTACATATCAAAAATGAATTATGGATTGTTTTCTTAAAGTATAAATATAATAAGAATGTGTTTTCTCATTTTTATGTATGTGATGTCTATTTTTACCAAAATTTCAATTTTAAACTCAAACCACACAATTTGAGTAAAATTAAACTTTTGTATTGAAAATAAGAATTTCGAGTTATACCAAACACATCATGTGTCAGATTGATGTCTAGTGAATTTATATATGTTAAAAAAAATATAGACCACATTCTTAAATTATCAAAATAATCTAAATTTTATTTCTTAGTTTTGATAATGTGATGTGTGAATCAAAATACCATGTAAATTTTAAAAAATAATTATCAGATAAAAATGATAAGGAAATTAACTAAAAAAAGAAGATAAAATGATGATAAAATTAACTAATTAAGTAGTAGGAAGTCACCTCTTTATGATGTCTGTATATATTCTGACACAATATATTCTGCTCATTCATTTCTAAACAATTTTATTTCATTGACTATACTTCTCCTGGAGAAACAAATAAATATTTATATAAGCATTATGATAATAATTATTCACACACCAAATATATTGATAAGGTCATAGACCATACTAGATCAAAAACATAGTAGGTAATCACCTTAATTTGATGGTAGAAACCATTATGAAATAGTGTACACTACCCACTTATATCTAAATAGATTTACTTCTTATTTTGGGTACATAGATTGTTGGAAATATTAGTAGTACTGAGAAAATATATACAAAAAAAATGACCAATAATTTTTTTAATGATATTGTAATTACCTCTGAAAATTACCCATTCAAGGATTCTAATCTCTTTACGGTATATAATATCTTTCATAAATTTAAAATTATAATATCCATAATCATTATTGTTACCCTACTTTAGAAACTGTACAAAAATTGACCAAAATAAGTAAATTTTTTTGAAAGATGTTTTGTTAGTTAAATATTTCTATATATATACCTTAATATATTTCTATTTAAAGTAATACATAGGCTTATTATTTTTTTTCACTGACCTCATAACATGATTTATCCTATATTTAGTGATCACCTTATCATAAAAAATTATTGTTAAAGATTAGATTGAAACATATAATTTGAATTTTTTCTATAAAATTTTGATTATAGTGCCTTATAAATTCAAAATAGACATTATGTGTGGTCCATTTTTTGGGTATCCATGTATTCAATCCAAAAAATAAATATTTGGGGTATTAAGATTGATTGAGATTAGTATCCAATGATTTTTAAAAAACAAATAGTTTATAGAAAAAAATAAAAAAAATGTTTTGATTATTAGATTTTAGAGTTTTACCTATCCATTATAGGCATAAAAAAGAGTTTTCTGTCTCTTATTTTCTTTTCAAATTTCTTATTTAGCTCATATTTTTTCTTATCAATTTCTTTCGCATCTAATTAATTTTTTTAAAGAAATAATACATGGATTAATGAATGAAAAAAATGTTTTGGAGGGTTTTCCATTTATATAGAAGTAATATAAATTCTTGTAGAAAATATTAATATTTATTAATAATAATAAACATATTAGATCATTTTTTGGGATACACTTATTATGGAATTGTAAATTATGTATGTATTCACAACTGATAATCACAACAATTCAATTCTAAGAATCTCATTTATACTCTTAAGAACATCAATGTCTGTAATGAAAGTTCCAAATATTTTTTCTTTATATAGACTATAGAACACATATATATCATTTAATGTATTTCCTGGATGAATTTGAAATGATAATATATGTTTCAATGAAACTGGTAAGGATAAGGTACTCTTGGATGGTCGTTTTGTTTTCCTGGTTGATTAACTAGATTTTCTTGATCTGAACTTCTGTTTCCTCATCATTTTATCTATATTTAATACCATACCTCACTTCAAAACTTTTTTCATCAACTGTTACAAGTTTTTTCAATTGATATTTTTTAAGGGAATAACTCATGTATCTTTATAATATTAGATGACTGTGCTATGAAAGTTATTATTGAGTCATTAACCTTTGAAAATCTAGATCATTATGTTGGACAAAAAACTAATAAGTCAGCTCTTGAGCTACCTCAATCCCCACTAACATGTGATATTTTGGTAGTTATTTGTTTTTTAACTTATCTCCCAAGATATTATACATCATACCCCTAAAAAAATGGATATGTGGGTGTTGATAGATTTAAATCACATACACTTTACCCTTCATAATTTTAGTAATATAATGTTATCTGATGTTTTTTGATACACATTTAGGATGAAGTGTAATGAAAAATTAATTACCTTGGGTAAGGTATACAATTTATGGGAATGACTTGCCTCAAAGCTAACGGGGTCATTTGGTTGATTATGCGCTGATCATACTTCCACCGCCAATTCACTTTGTTTTTTTCACATATATTGGTCCGCCAAAACAAACAAGATAATAATATCCTACAAATAATCTATTTTTTTCTTTAATCCTTGGATCATCTAATATGTATATTCATTTCATTTTTCATTCTCAAAATATGTTCAAGGAGAAACTCCCAAACACACACCTTTAACATGACCAAATTGTTTTGGCCACTTCCAAGCTACTAAAGTAGTTTTTCTTTGGATATAGTCACTACTAATTCTTATTTCCAAACCACATAAAAAAATATGAATATAAATAGATATTTTTATGTAATAATGTTATAAATAATAATGAATTAATATTATTTCATACTTACACATGTTTACCAAACTTTATTTGTGTTTTCATAAACTATTTTACACTTTTTATTTACATGGGCCTCCTTTCATAACACATGAAATGAGATATAAGTGGATTTAGATTTTGATTCATCAATATAAATATAAAAAAGAACATAACTTGTTTTATATCGCATAAAATTTTATTATTTAATTAAAATTTATACCATTTTATTCTCTAGTGAAGAAAACCCAATCCTTTCTTTGTGATAGGGGTACATTGGTTTTGATGCACACTATTTATTTTCAGCACTCCTTTGTAGTTTCATAAATTAACAATTTTGAATCAAATTGATTAAAATAAAAAATGTAAAATAATATATTATTAACGATGTACCTAAAATGATTTCTCATCATGGTGACTGATTAAATCATTCATGTTTCTTGATTTACAATGTGTGCATAAGAAATTGGTGGGTTAGGCTTAACTTTTCCCCCAACATACCTAATATGAAACTAGGTAAGAGGAGTCGATAAGTCTATATGGGAATTTCCAGTGGACATTAAGACATATTTATTATGGAAATAATCTAAAATAAATGAACACTTCAAGGAATAATGAAAATTAAATCAATATTTTATTTTATAATTTTTCAATAAAATTGAGAAAGTATATCATAAGATTAACTTTATATATTACTAAAGGGTTTTCTTTTTTACAGGTTGGACATTGAACCAAGAATATATATCAACAGAAAAATTCATCCTCATTGTGACCCCAATATAACTAATGAACATTGAATTGTTGGGGTCTGCAGTTTGACCACGTTGATTCCATCCAACCACAAATTTAATACCCTTACTTCTTTCCTTGATAATTTTAGTCAACACTATGATGCTAGGGAATTATTTTTTTCATCAACATGGTGTTGATCCCCCAAAAATTATATAGCCTTAGTATCAATCTCATGATCTTACCTAATACTGGTTACATCACTAGGTGCATAAGTCCTTATCTACATGAGTAGTAAAATATTTAATTTATATTATATAAATATAGTAGAGAATACATAATATTATGATGAAAAAATAGTATATTAAAAAAATATTTGAACTAATCATTGAAAAAATTTAATTTTCCTTAAAGGTTGAAGGGATTTGGATACTCTATCGAGAATAAAAATTCCCTCTTTTTGGTCCCCTCTAAAGTATAAGACATTTTCTACATTAAGAATACTATGAAATGATTGGGATATCCCAATTAAAGGGTCATCCTTGATTGAATTTTCATCTGACCCTATAGTTTTTTAGTTAATAGTAGGAAAATTAACCTTTTTTTATTTTCTAGATCTGAGATATAAAATAAATTCACTACCTTTTTTCCATTATTAATAGCTCATCCTTTTCTACTTCCACACTTAAATTCACCTTTACAAATCCCATTGTATCAACTTTCACTACAATCTTGTTGTAAACCCATTTTCAATGGAAAATAATCACTTGAAATGTTGTATAATCAAACTCATATATAATTTTAGAGAAACGAGAAAATTAAATTTTCATATAAATTGGATTTCTATCCTTGGAACCATATATGTTCATCACATTCTCCACAAGTGTAACACCACTTTTTTTCATCATACTTCAGTCATCGTTTTATTTTACATATAATATATAACCATTAATTACAAAACCTATATGTGATATAACATTTTAATTTGGTACCCTGGTTATCCATTGGATTCTTTCATCAATTGAATTCATATTTTTAGATAACTCCTTATAAATATTATCTTGGAACCATGCTATAAACTGTTGATAATGTGTATTTGATATCCATTCTTCAGACCTTGATGGATTTAAATGTCTATGAATTTCTTTGTGGTCTTAAATATAAGGATCTCTATCTTTAATATTATATAAAATGTTAAGGTGAGATTATTCCCTCTACGTGATGGTAATTGTAACAAAATCTTTTTAATAAATCTGTTTTCCTATAAGGAATCCTCTATTATGAGACTTTGGGAGACCGATACTATCAAAATATGGTAGTAAGTCAATATATAATTCAAAACGTTATTAAACAATATATATTTATGCAATAAAACCATCTGTCCAAGTTTGATTCATGATTTACCCGTTCAAAATCTTTAAATACCATTAAATGGTGTATATCCATATGTAATCGAAAGGACCACATAATTGAAACTATATAACCAAGATAACCATCAGGTGGACCATTATATCAAATAATAATGGTGGGAAGAACAACTATAATTCACATAATTTGACTATAACATCCATATTTATGATTGTAAACTTCACCAAGTTTATAACTTTACTATATATGATTTTGAAAACTAAGAAATGTATTGTTAATTCATGTCCTAAATTTTATCTAGAATGAAATGTAAAGAAATGAGCATCAAATATTGTATAAAAACATGTAATTAATGTGATTTTAGTCCTTATAAATTCGAATTATTCATTGATATGAAATTATTGATATTTGACGAATACCCCTTTGGAACTTTTACACCATTAAGGAAAATGAAAATTTGCAACTTTTCTTGTCTGGATAGAGTGTAAGTTTCTAGAGTAAGAAATGTATTTCTTTTATCCTTCCTCAGTTCCAAATCTTCCTTATACCCATTTCAATCATGTCCAACTTATCCTTGATGCCATATTTTTGTTTTTTCTTGGAAAATTTAATAATGTGTCAATAACACTATAAAATACATTTTTTTCTATACACATGAAATCAAGAAAATGTATGACATACAAACAATTATACTATGAAAATTAGAAGAAAATTGATCTCTATTTCCAACATCATTTCATTAAGTTTTCCAATAAAGGTTTATCAAAAAAAGTGTTGATATCTCTTACTCTATTGAACAGTTGACCACTTGTTAGTGCAGATGGTGTTGTACCTTGTTTTGTTTTCTCATTAAACGCTCTCATCCAAGATTGGAATTTATTTCAACGAGGTAAAAATTTCCAATGTTGTAAAAACATTGTCATTGAGTATGTTTCAACCAAAATTAGTGTGTTAATTCTTCACAAATAGAACACCACAACATTACTTTAATAATATATCCAAAAAAATTTCCATAATTTGGAAATTCATTTATCATCCCATAAAGCATGGCCCTCAATGTGATTTCTTTACTTCTATGAGAACCCTATATTATAACAATTATATCTGACATCAGTTTTAGATATTTGATCATTGGAGACAAATAAACATCAATATCATTACCAGGTTGTTTTGTTATAGATATAATCAATAACAACATATTGTATTTGTGCTTCATGTATAACCATGACAATATGTTATAATTTACCAATAATATTGTCCATGTTCTATGAGTTCTACTCTCTACACCAAAAGGATTCATTCTATCTATAGATTATTCTAAAAATAATCCTCTCATCTCATTTAAAAATTTATGATACTAATAATCAATTTTATTCCATCAGGTAAGTCTTCTAGATTATATAGTTTCAATGTTTAATTATTATATTTTTATTCCATGTTAATTATCTCATGGCTTCCTGAAATCCATATAGTCTTCTAAACTTTGGAATGATAAGAAATTACCTTACAAATTTTTAAGAACATGATTCATCTTCCTTGTATCTGTATGATCCACACTTAGGGCATTTTATGAGTGATTCTCAGTCCTTGTGAAAGAATATGATATCATTTGGACAAAAAATTATTTTTTGGAGACCATTCTCATTGAACATAGAATTTATTTAATATTATATGTTTTACAATGAAGTTCATTTTCTTCGAGTATCATATAATTTAGGACACCAAGTAGTTATATAAAGTTGGTATCACTTAATTCAATTTCATATTTCAAATTATATAACTTCAATACAGATTAAAATGTTTTGTGTTTAGTATAAATGGTATAAAATGGTATCTTAGCACAACTATTTAACCTCTCAAGAAAATTTGGACAATCATGAAGGTCACTTCAATTTTAATTTTCATTTATTCTGTATGATCTCCATCATCATTTACATTTTTATTTATATCAAATGATCCATAAACCATAATATCATCCTTATTGGTGTTCACATTAATTATTCCCCCTGTTTAGTCAATAATTTATTTCTTTGTTATATTCCATGAAAAATCAACTGTTCTTCCAAATATTATAAAATAATTTTTCATGAAGAAAATATATACATGGACAAAGGATTTGATAAGGGTTATATTCATGCCCTATTTCAAACTTTATGAACACTTTAACTCCATATTCATACTATTTTTTCATTTGATTAATGTGCTTCTATTTTTGATTCATATCCATCAAATTAATTCTAAATTTTTTTAATTTTATACAAAAAATAAATAAATATACATAGAATATTCATAATTAAAGGAGAATTTTATAAATAATTCTAATAAGGGGAACCCAACATTTTATTTTTTCAAATAATTCCAGAATGCTTTAAAGTAAATGGGTAATTGAATTTAAGAAAAGGTTTACTCCACTTGGGGTATCTGTTATACTTTTAATTCAACAAAAATGATCATTGGTACCCAGTTTGGATGAATACTTCTCAAAGTAGTTCAAACAACATAGGTTTATGTCTAGAAGAGATAGTGAGTGAGATCCAGACAAAAAATTGCAATAATGACTTTTGGGAGATGATTTTGAGGAGGATGCAAGTTGTCTCCTTAAATATAAATGTTTCCAGGATGGGAATTAATGAAGCAACGACCAAAATATCTTTGTTTTATTTATATTTTTGAAAAAATTAGTAGTAAAAGTTTGATCTCAACAAGTTTCTCCTTGATTGGTGTGACTGTGAGAAGGATAAACTAGATTATATTACATTCACTCATGCTTAGATATTTGTTTCAAATAAATCCTTCAATTACTCCATGAAAAATAAAAGGATTTTGGTTTGATGACTGAAATTTAGAAGTACTTAGCTTCTTAAGTGGATAAGGTTGTAGGAGTGGGTTCATTATGAATATACTATGTGTTGGATGGAGTTAGTGACATTACCCTTCCATGGTATTATTATAAATTAATATTATATATGAGGTGAGATTCTATGTATTTCGGAGGTATCTAAATGTTAATATTATCATATAATTTCAAGAAAATAAAATTAATTAAACATTAAACTAAGAAAAATATAAGGAAAATAATTTATTTTCCAAGAAAAACTTTGAAACCATAGAAAAAAAAATTTCTCATTCAAAATCCATACAACCATTTTATTCAGAATAAATCTTTACAAACAAGAAATGCAGCCATGCATTTAATTTAAAAACACTTCAAAACTCCTTCAAATACTCCATTATATAATTTTTTTGTATATATGAAAATAATAATCATTTTAATATATGAAAATGATTCTTTATTAAAAATAATTAATTTCCCTTACTTTAAAAAGATTATTTATAATTTAACTCATGAAAAAACCACCTTCAACCCTTTCTTTAAAACATTAATTTCATAATAAGAATCATTTAATAAAGAATTTAAGTATTCCTTATACTAAAAATTAATATTTTTTTAAATCAATATACATGGAAATTTTAAAATTTAGATATATACATGAAAACTATAAATATATATTAATAAAACACTTCCAAAAATTTAAAAGAAAAAAATAAGAATCACTCAAAGTTTATTGAAGCCCTTTGAACATAGAATATTATTAAAACAAAATATTCTAAAAGGGAGTCATATTTTAAGTACGTTAATTAAAAAAATAACTTAAAAATATAAAATGATATATTTTACCCCTTTACAAATAAAATCATATGATTTAAACCTGTAAAAATCAATTTAGAAACCCAAATATTATTAAAACTAGATCCCCTACAATAGGGTTTTGGAAATCTAGAATGATAATTTTGAAAAATATTTTCCCTTATATAAAATTAATATTCTAAAATTAAATTATTATATAAATTAACTTTTAATTTGGAAATGAGACTCCAATAAATCCTTAATGAAATGAATATTAATTTTTAATTTTTTCTAAAACAACCAAATGTAATGATAATTAAATATTACCATTATTCACTATGAAAATTAAATTAAAGGCCTAATTATTATTTATACTAACTATATAAGTTCTATATATATACTCATATTTGTGGAAAATTATAGTTCTTTATCATAATCAGTAAATTCATATAGTGATTGAACACTTTTTTTGTTTCAATTAATATCCTTTGGCATCATTAACATATATCATATTAATTATTCATTTAGTAATATTAATGATATTTGTATTTTAATTAATCATAAAATTTCTAGGAAGATAAAATTTTCCATTCCATTCACACATTAGTCAACCAATTTATAAATTTAAAGTGTTGATATTTACATAAATAATTTTTCATTCATAACTAAATTAGTGATTTTTTATGAACAATGATCTACATATCCTAGTTAATTTTTATATCTTTCAATTATCTTGTTCATCTATTTTTTATTAATTTTATTCCTTATATATATTCAACTAGAGGATGGTGTGGGAGAGGGTTCCAGAGATCTGGATCAATGGAGTCTTCTTCCTTCTTGTAGTGTAGATCTGATCAGAATGGTGCTTTCATACTTCCTTGTCTCTATTATACTGATTGGAGGTATGATGAGAAATTATGGTTCTCAGTTGAGTGATGCAGGTTTTAATAGATCCTTTTAAAAAGTGGTAAAATCTATGATTTCCATATTTTGTCTTCCCATGATGGCTAGATCAAGAGATGACCGATAGAGCCCGAGGATGATGGAGGTGAGATATGAGAATCAACATATGATGTTGATGATAGTGGGAATTATTCTGGGTTGACCTGTGGTCGAGATTGATCAAAATTTAACTAATCACACCGTGATGAAGATGGTTGAGGAATATAGTGAGCATGGAGCCTCAGGAGTGAAGAAAGATCCATTTCCTGATCCTGAAGAGAACAAGATGAAGGTATCTACTCAATAGGAGGGTGTGGAAGTCACCCTGTATGATGCTAATCGCACTGTAATGTTTCCTATGGAGGATGATTATGGTGGAAATCAAAGATCGAGCGCTATATTAGTAGCGTTGAGGGAAGTTCCTTCCAATGATGATAAATCTGTAAATTTGAATAAATCTATGAATTTTTATGATGTATAGAGGGAGTTGAGAAGAAGTCACATTATACATTTGAAAGCTTCTATTACAGATCATATTGTGAAGAAGGGTGACACTGGTCATGTGACCGCAAATAAAGAATCTATCTATGATAGATTTAAGATTTAAAAATTATCCATTATTAGTAGGATGGTTCCTCCCACTGAAGGCAAGATTTGGAAATATAATGATTTGGTTCAAAAATTAATTTTTTTCTTGAACTCTTCTGACTGGTGATTCATACCCATGGGTAGGGGCTTTTTTCACATCATCTTTTTATTAGATGAAATAAAGCATGAAACTTGGGGGATTGGTTCAATTTATTTAAATCCAGGTATGATTTTAATTCAAGAATGGGACTTCTTATTGAACCTATTTTCTTTAAAAAACATTAGGGCTTACATTTGGATTAAATTTTTTGGTATCAACTGGATTAATTGGAATTCTAAGATACTATTTGATATAGCATATTCTATGGGTATTCCAATAAAAATGGATCATGCCCCTGAGGCATCCAAGTTTAGAAATTTTTCTAGGGTATTGGTGGAGGTTGAATTAAGAATGTGATTAATTCATAATAACATTCTATCAAATTTGGACAATGACATATCTTTAAAGGTGGAGTAGAGAGACTTCCTCATTTTTTTCCCGACTGTCAATCAATTGGTCATGATAAAGACACATGTCACAAAAATGTAGTTTCTATTTTTATCCCTAAAAGGGAATCCTGAGACATATTATATGAAGAAATTAAAGAGTCAGTTGGTGAAGAATAATATTGATGGTGGTAGACATGCATCTTAGAATAATCATGTGTCTTAGGATGTGGAAGATTCTTTGATGGTACATGCCTCTTCCTTGATGATAAAGCCTGGCACCGTGTCTCCTGTTAGCAGGATAGTGTAGTAGACAGGTACGACTCCATCCTTGGATGGGAATGTGTAGGTGGAAAAATCTATTACTGATATGGGTTGTGACAGAATACAACATGTATAAACTCATCCGAGTGCCTTAGAGGATCTCTCTACTCAATATCATTTGGTTCAAGGATGCATGAATATTGTGGATTCAAGTCTTTCAGACTCGCAGGGTGATGGTTTCAATCATAAGGATGCTCATAAACATGTTTATTGTCAATAGGAGATCCATAAAATATTTAATTCTTCTAGAATATATGGGAAGTGGGGAAACATATTTAATGATGAAGGGGTGAATGACTGTACCCCCGAAGGCAATGAACAATGGTGGCCATTCCTATTTTAAGGATGCACTTATAATTTGAAAGAGAAATGTGACTAACAGTGAGGAATCCACTTCTACTCCTTCAAAGATAATCCCAAGGTCTATTTTAACACACCAAAAATTGTATCTACCATATCTTATTCCATGTTTTCAAACAAGATCAAATCATAAATACTTAAGATCCTCAACTAAGGTAAGTCCCAATCTGAGTGGGAAACTGCTGATAAATCTAATCATTAATACTATATGTCCTATTATGATCTTTTACTATCTGTTTGATAGATTAGGGAAAGTCTGTTTATATTACCTCACCCATATCCTATCATTTCTTATCTTCTTTTATTTTTAATAAATGTTTAGAACCTTAGCTTCTTGTTGGACTTGTTTAGGTGGTATATTCTGCCATATTTATATACCTTTTTTAATCCACAGATGTTTCATAGCATTATTAAATTATTTATTTACTATGTTAGAACCATATTGGTTATATTTATATTAAAAAATCATGAATTCCACTTTAGAGCTTTTTTTATTTTTTAGACCAAATCTATAAATAATAAAAAAAATTATATCACATCACTAGTTATATTTCTCTAAATAGAAACATATTATTCACTTGTTGTTTATTTTTGTAGATGACTTTATAAACATCATATAGTAAATAATAATATGTTTATACATCCCATTAAAGGGAAATCATTCCTTTCAAGGTTGACCGATATTTATTTTCATTTGAATCTACCTATGAAAATTTTCTATCCATGAATCTGTATCTTATTGAAAGGATAATTCCATAGTAGTTGACTATATAACACTTAATATTTTTTTCTCATTAGTTAATTAATTTAATCAATAAATATTATTTCATTTAACATAATTTCTTCTATATAATGTACTATTAAAAATGTTTCTTTAAATATTGAAAAAATTTAATGCCAACCCATTATTTAAAAAAAAGTGTTTTGTTCATTTGATTCGTTCAAAATAGAAGATGATATTATTTTAAAGGCTTGAAGAAGATAGATGTTTCTAGGTAGATTGGTGAAGGAAACCCAACTTATACTATCACTATGGGAAAATTGGCCATTTGAGATGGGTGAGGGGCCCGTCATAAATAACCTGTTGGAAAGGGTTATTTGCGATTGGACAATTGGCCCATAACAAATAATAGATATTTGCAATGGAGGGGGAGGGGAGTATAAAGAACTGACCTTATTGCATTACATAGTCTTGAATTTAGTCATGAAATAACTTCCTCTTTATATTGAGGTTCTTTTAAAGTTTATAACTTTAGAGAACTGGGACAATACATTCATAATATTACACATTATTATAGAGTGGATACCATAAAAACAGTACTCATTCCTTCCAAAATTTAAAAATTTCCAAATAAAACATGATTTCTTTGATAGATATTCAAACATTTAACTTAGTTTCCTTAAATTTCATACACATCCATATAACCTGTGATGATTATTTAAAAACTTGGGATGAGAACACAAATCTCAGTAAGGGATAGAAAAAAACATTAGTCCAAGAATACATGTAACAGATGAAATCACTTTCAAAAGATATGCTTGTCACCCATATATACTTACTTTGTAAAACATGATATTTATATAATATTACCACAAACATAAGAACATTAATATAACCATAAAGGTTTATTGGGGAATTACTTACATATTATTGTAACCCTAATGGCTACCTTATAATTTGTAACCCTAACGACTACCTTAAAATTTGTGTAACCATTGTAGTTATACATGGCGTAACCATACGCCCGAACTCCAACTTAAAAATACCAATTTCATTGGAGGGAAATATAGGTCCTTCCCTTTATCATAAATAATTCCCAAGAACTAGAACATAATCATAAAACATGAATAATAGCATAAAAACATTACTTTTGAACTCTATAAAACAGAATTTTAAAAGAGGATGGAATATGTATAAACACTATAAATACACATAATTAAACATAATATAAGAAAAACCCGTCACACAATAAATTTTTAATACCACATAAATAACGAAGTAAAAGGTTAACCCAAAGAATGGAAACCGGGTTAAGAATTACCTTACCTCAGGTTTGTATTACTTAAAAATTGTTTAAAATTTATATATAATAGTTAAAAGAGTGTTATTAGTAATTTAAATAAATATTTTCATGTTTATAACATCTTATATGATCATTTAATAACATCATTTCACCCTTTAATTGTTAGTATTTTACTCCTTGCACTGTTTGTGGGTGAGTTTTTTACATGATTTTCAAGATTGGTTCATGATGGATGTTCTTGTCAATTGGAAGTGAAAATCCATAACTAGAATAGAGTAGTATTTTCATATTTCTAGTACCATAAATTATATCATTTATCATTTTGAATTCTTACATGAAGATGATTGATAAGTTTAAACATTAATGATGTTCATTTAGATCATTTTAGTGGTTCTTTGATAATAACGACTTCATTTTGTTTTATAAATTAAAAACAAGTGTAAAAAAGAATTCCAATACCATGGATGAGACATAATACATATATTATAACCTGGTTCAACCATAAAAATGGTTTCATTACTATACTCTAAGTATTTAAAGAAAAATTAAATCACATCGTCCACGATGTCGGTAATTTGACACATCATATACAATGTTTTTAATTCCTTGAATAAGTGGGATAGGAGAAGAAGAATGATGATGAATTTTCCATGAAAATGAGAACATCCAGAATATATGATATTCTGGAGCTTTCATGCCTCTTGGTTAAGAGGAGGTTAGGAAATAAGAATAAAAGAAAGGAATTTTGAAATAAAAGAAAACTTGAGAAATTTCTCACAAAAATTCGGCAGCCTAACGACATTTCTTAAAATTTTATAAAATAGTTTGATGAGAGAAAAGGTATATCTCATAACTCTTAAATAATATGGACAGTAAGGGAGGATATGGAATTAAATACCCTAACATGATCCAAAGGGAAAATAATAGAATAACATAAAATGAAAGAAAAGAAAGAAAACAAAATAGGATGTTTACCTCCTGATCTCTTCTCCTTGAGATCCTTCTTAAGGGCTTTGGTTTGGGTATTTTGATGAGACCAGAAGCTCTAGGACGTGTGGAAGAGCCTTGGGAGGAGTATTGGGCTGAACTTAGGCATGGATCAAGGCTTGAGAGGTGTGGGAAGAAGAGGGGAGTGAGGGTGGTATTTGTAGTGGAGGAGAGAGGTATTTTTCATTATTTTAATCATTATTATAATTTTTTCCCAAGATTATGAATAATATTAATTCATGTGACCTAAAATAGTAATAATGGAATTTTATTTTGAACCAAGTGGTTGGATGTCATAAATAGTGTATTTTACTGAAAATTTGATTATACGATATTTTATCGTATTTCATTATTCATTGAAAATTCTAGAATTTCAGAAAAATCCCAAAAATTTACCCTAACCATTTTTCAACGTGCAGAATTAAAAAATGTTGTCCATTTTTTGAGAATAAAATTTTAAATATTATTAATTTAATTTTTAAATAAAAGCATACTTAATTAAAAAATTAACAATTTTAATTCTATAACAACTTCTATATCACGATGAAAAATTAACCAAAATTTTATTATCTTAAAGCCTTAAGAAAATGAAATACTAATAAAATTTACTATTCATTAGGGTCATATTACTATTCATATTACTATTCATAAGGTTATGTTACTATTCACGAAAAAAGTTGGTTTCATTGGACTCTAAATAATATATTGAACATAATTGTATATGACCTTTTTTCGAAATTCAAAACATAGAGGTGGAAAAATTATTTTTAAAGGATATTTATAAATATCTACTTAAAAAAAGTTCCATGAATTTTTATTTATTTTTATAAAAACTTGGTTTGTTATAGGGAGGAATTGTCCCAAAAGATTTAATGTGAAATTCATACCAAACCACGAGCAGAGGTATTTGTGAAAGGTTCCTATTCCCCAAAAAAAATATCCAGTGGTGGTTTTTAGTATTTGTGATGAGATACTTGTCCAATCGCAAATAGTATGTCGGAAGATACCCATTTACAACGGGACCCATCACAAATAACTTTTTTCAACCGACTGTAATTAATGATGGTAGTGGGCATTTATGATGAGTCTCGTCGCAAATAAGCCCATCACAAATACCGTAACCTATATAAACCCCACCCGTTTTTCCTATCATTATACTTTTTTCCCAACTTCCCTATCTTCCCCTTATAGAAACTTTTCTTCTAAAATTTTTAATAGTTTAAACATTTAAATCAGTGCATAATCCATGGCTCTTATAATTAAAAAGCTTCAGTTTTAAGGTATTTATATATTTTTTTTATTATTTAGTTGATTTATTTTATTTTAAATTATTTATTATTTTTGTTAATTAGATACAATTTACTACAAATAATATTTTAAGTACTTCAATTTTAAAATACAATTAAAAGAGTCATATGAGGTCGTGACATCTCAAACACATAGTGAGAGTCAGGCTGAGACCGATGGTCAGACCAGTGCCCCTCGATTTGATGAGCTAGTATGGATGCAGGTGACCCAGTATGCCTTCAAGAAAGGCCGAGTTGTTGGTATCAGCTCTCGATTGACCCTTGGGGGTTTTTATGAAACCTCTATGATGCCGGTGTCCAACTCGAGAGGAGCTCGTAGAGAGTCATCATCATCATCTCATTAAAAGTATCAGGAGAAGCTGCGAGCTTAGAGTGAGATTGTAGAGACTATGCATAGGGATCATGAGGAGATGCGTCAGCAGCAGTAGTAGCAATAGGAAGAGTTTCTACAACAACAATAACAACAACAACGATAAGAGATGTAGGATGAGAAACGTCGATGACGACATCAGTAGGAGAAGGAGTATATGGAGTACATGTGGTGTCTAACTCATCGTTTAGGAAAGAAGATCCCTCCACTATCTCCTCCAGCTCCTCCAGACGACCCTCCCCCTCAGTGATGTATTTTTTATTTTATAATGAAACATTTGAATATATTTTTTTAAATATTAACTCTTTAAAGTTTTAAATATTATTGTTTTTATGTTGTTTCGAATATTACAGTTTTTATTATTTATTTAATTGTTTATTATGTTTATTATTTTATTAACTATTAATTATTATATTTTTTCAAACACTGAGATTTTTATTATATTACTAATTTTAATATTATTATTTCATTAATATTATTAATAATAATATTATTATATTATTTAATTATATTATAATTAATTTTATTTTAATAATATTAATATTAATATATTTTATATTAATATTATATTATTATTATTAATAATATTTTACAAATAATTTTACTATACTAATATTAATATTATGATTTTATTTATATTAATATTATATTATTGATAATATTATATTATTTAATATTTTTTATTTTTTCAACTATTTGTGATAGGATCGTCGCAAATACTAATTGTGACGGGCCATAACAAAAGGTTTCTTTTTGTATTTTCCCAGAGTATTTGTGACGATCCATCACAAAAGGTTTTTAAAAAAAATCAGGAAAACTATTTGTGACGGGTGGTTATCTCATCACAATAGAGTTTTTAAAAAAAATTCCGAACCAATTTGCGGTGGTGAAACTACCCGTCACAAATAATAACTTTTTTCTATAGTCCATCGCAAAAGGTAATATTTGCGACACCCATTTCCGCAACAAAGTCATTTGTGACAGGATCCCGTCACAAATACACAATCTCAAAAAATACTTTTTCCAGTAGTGTACATTGGAAACTATATGATATATTTGATATATGTATAAACATAATTAGGAAGGACATGACTTGATTGAAGATGCCATAAATTTTCTTGAACATATTCTCTTTTGACCTGATATTTGGTGAAAGAGGAAAAAATAATAAATGTTTAAAGCATAAATAATATATATTTTATTCTTTGAGTTCAATTAGAAAATAATAAATAATTTTATAAAATGTGGTCTATGATAGAATATATGAAATATTTATTAAAATATATTCCAAACTTATGAATTATATAGGATATTTGCTCTTCCACAATGAGGAATTGGCCACACTATATCAAAGAAAGTCGAGGAGGTGGATATGTGGATGATAACCAGTATGAGGTAGTGCTAGAGAGTTATGGGAAATGAGTGGTACTAAGACCAGAAGGAAACCAACAGTCATGACGTGGATTCGCAACACAAAAACCAAAACACAACTGATGAACCGAGAAAGTCCTATGCAAGACTTAGTAGGGTAAAATATTAAACACTGAGACCCACAAACATGGATTTTCCAAAGGACGACGAATGATGGTTGGGACTTAATCAGCAGAGTTCTTAAATGTGTAACCACAAGACCACCGAGCCAAGATAACAACACATTATCACAGACCACTAAACATGAATATGGAATCAACGAGAGAGAAGGAAAAAAATAACATACCTTATATTTGAGGTTTTATTTATCCGAGTGATTGCCAAGGAGTAGTAGTGGAAGTACTGATCTTCCACGAGAAATTGAATGGCATGGCATAAATTAGTTCGGTTAGGGTTCTTTTTAAAATATTAGGGAGGGTTTTATTTGCACTTTAGAAAAAACACTGATAAAGAGGACTTTTATCAATGATAAAATAATAAGCACTAATAAAAGACCTCATTATCAATGCTAAACAAGCACTGCTATAGATTTATAAATATAATTATAAATTAATATATTTATGAATAGTTTTTTTATAATTATAAATATATTTATATCATTATAAGTATATTTATATATATTTATAAAATTATATATACGTAAAAAATAAAAATAAAAATAAAAATAAAAATAAAAATATTCATTATTTAAATATATTTATAATAATTTTATAATTATTTAAATATATAATAATTTATTTATAATTATATAAATATATTTTAAAAAATTATATTTATTTATTTATAAATATAAATATATAATTTTATAAATATGGAAAATTTAAATTTATAAATTTATTTATAAATAAATATATTTGAAAATTTATTATAATTATAAATTTATAATTATAAATATATTTAAATTACCATATATATTAATATCGTTACATATATTTAATAAATAAATATAAATATAAATATAAATATAAATATAGTAAATATAATCATTATTTAAATATATTTATTATAATTTTATAATTAATTAAGAATAAAATAATTTATTTATAATTATAATTTTTTAAAAAAAAATTATATTTATTTATTTATAATTATAATTATATAATTTTAAAAATATAGTAAATATACATTTATAAATATATTTATTTATAAATATTTTTCACAAATATATTTTTAACATTATTAATGAATATATAATCTTAAATACATGAATGATAAAATGAATAAAATTGAAAAATAAAAAATGAGTAGACTTTAAAAATATTAAAAAATGGATAAATTTTTGTAATTATAAAAAATTTTAAAAAATAATATATGGATATTTATTGAAATGAAGATGAATACATAATAAAAATATTAAAACACACTAAATAAATATGTATAAATAAATATTAGAAAATTATTAAATTCTAAAAAAAAAACAAAAAATATTAAAAATGAATAAATAATACTAATTGTCACAATATTAAAAATAAATAAATAAAACTTATTGTTTAAAAACACAATATATTAAATATATTATGTTACAAAATAAATCATATAATGAATATTAAAATTTTAATAAATTACATAAATATTAGGTGAATATGCCTCTATATAAGATTTTATTAATTACTTAAATATTTGTGTGTGTGAAGTTAATGTGTATATATATATAATTGTTTGATATATGTTGAATTGAACAATGAAATTATATAATATGAATAATCTATTAATAAAATAAATAATAATAAGAGTGAATAAATTTAAAAATGAATAACTATTATTAATTAGAAATAAAATTTTTAAAAAATAAAAATGAATACTTATATATGTTAATATGGAAATGAATACATATTAATTATATAAATTACAACCTTATTAAAAAAATTAAATGTTAATAAATAAACATGTAAAAAGAAATATTGAAAATAGATAAAATTAAAAACATATTGAACCATTTAAATTTGAAAATGAATAAATTAAAAAAATATTAAAAAAAATATAAGATTATTAGTGATTAATTAATATAAAAAATGAATATATTCCCAAAAAATATCAAAACATAATAAATAGTATATATTGAATATAAATATAAAAATGATAAAATTTACTAATTATAAACATACTATATATTAAATATATTATATTAATAAATATAATTCTAAAATAAATATTTAGAATTAAATAAATTACAAAAATATTATGTGTCTGTGCAATGTATATAAAAATGTATTAAAAATGAATAAGAGATTAATATGTATTTAATTTTTATTTTATATTCATTTTATTTATTTATATTTAATATATGTTATTTATCAATATTTATAATTAATATGTACATATTAAATTTATTCATTTTATTATTAATTGTTTTATTAAATTTTTTTTAATAATTTTGAAAATTATTCTTTTCATTTTTTCTAAAGTATTAAAATTTATTCTTTTATATATCTATATTTATTATGTATTACTAATTCATATTTTTAATTTCTATATATTTATAATAAATTTATTAATTTCTATTTATAATTATTTAATTAATAAAATTTTTAATATTTTTTTAATTAACTCATTTTAGTTTTTATTTATTTAATCATTTCAATTTATTCATTTAACATAGCTATATTTAATATATAATACTTGTTAATATTTATAATATATATATATATATATGTTAAAGAAATTAATAATTATTTATTTAATAATTTTTAATTTATTCATTTTTATTTTAAATTTATTTAATTATTTCATTTTTTAAGTTTTTAATACTATATTTCTTAATGGTATATATTCAAAAATGGGGACATGGCTAAGATAGGTGGGTCAGGCTTTGTATAGGCTCGAATGGTGAGGGAAATAGGTTGGGTGTGTTGGTGGGATAAAGTTAGCACAAAGTATAGGGTGGGACAAGGCTTGCACGGGACTGTGGGCCCATATTAGTGTGTGGATATTATATGTGAGAGAACATACCTACAACAGACTTCTGATCTTAGGTTGCGGTGGAATCTTTTATAAAGAACCGGCTAAACATCCGCTATTTCGATGTGGGACTCACATGCGTAATCAGGAACTTTATCAGTACTAGAAATTTTGCTAATAAAGTTTACCCTTTATCCACGCTACAGAAAATAATTGATAAAGAATAATGATGTATATTTCACATTTTTTAGTAGTGTATGTTGATAAGTTTACTAAATATTATGAGAATAAGAAAGTCAAAGATGAGACAAAGAATATTTATCAAGAACAAATTTGGAGCGGACTTTCAAATCTTTCAAAAATAAAGAATAAGATATTTGGAAAGAAATATTATTATTAAAATCATAAGAAAATTTATAAGAACATAAATGAGAATAAATATTCTTCTAAAATGATTTTATATGAATACAATAAACCATGTCACATTAGACTTGATTATCTTAAGCTAAAAAAGAATGTTAAGGAAAAAAATTCTAAGAATTTCCATATGTGTAAAGGGATGAAATGTATTGAAACCTCTAACACTTAGAGTGAGAGTGGAGGAGATATATATCTTTATAATTTTTATAAAAATAGTTATGATAGTTAGAAAGTTATGGGATCTATGTTGGTATTCTAAAGATAAATGAATGCTACATGGACAAGGAATCTACTAAATCCCTTTAAAATTTAACTTTAAATAAAAATTATCTTGATTCTGATATTTAATATGATTATACTTCTTCTAAAGAATATAATTTATCTAAATATGAGTATAATTTACTTATCTTTTAATAAGTTTCATGATTTTATAAATTATTATAAAATAAATATTGTGAAATTTCAAAAACCTTTGAAGATGCTAAGGAAGAACTTTCCAAGGAAAATTCAATAATTCCTATACATAGATTTCAAATCATACAGTTAGGTTAGAAAATAAATATAATTATACAATAGTTAGTGAGGAAAAGAATTTAGTTACAAAACTAAATTCATAGATCTTTAGTCTAAATAAACTTTTATCAAATTTTACTTCTAGGAAGAAAATTTTGAAAAAGTTTATAGAAAAGTACAACCTCTTAGAAATACCATTGTGATAGGTTTCATAAGTGATAAACCTCATATTAAAAATAATTATTTTTTTCCAAAAAATTTCCACTTCTACACAAAATGTCATATTGATGGACATTGGAAGAATAAATTTTCATTAAATATAGTTCAATCTTTTGGATTTCACAAAAAATATTTTTTAATGTATTGACAACTATACAATATAGAAAATTTAGATATATATGGATTCCTAAAATTTTATTTCATAAAAATATTAGACCCAGGAGAGTGTGGGTTCAAAAAATCAATGTTTTTTATGTTTTTAATAAAATAAGAAAATTTCCAACAAAAACAATATCTAGTACATGGATAGTTTTTATTTCTATCACATGAAAAAAAATAATAAATTATTTTAGAAGATAATAAGGATGAAAGGTGGATAATATTATTTTGGTTACAATACTCAAGGAGAAATATATGCTATAAGGGATATTATTAATTTTGTAAAACCTTTAATTTCAATTTTTAGGACTTAATCAAAACCTTATAAGAATAATCCAATTATGTGATGAAGGTTACCTTGTAAACTTGAGGAATAAAAAATGTAATGTTCAAAGTTAAGAAGGTAAATTTATTCTTTCCACCAAAAAAAAATGAGAATATAGACACACATAACTTAGAAGACCATATAAGCTAAGATGTAAATTTATCTACAGCAATGGTAGATCAATCAATGTCATGACATAGAATATTAGAACACTATAATATTTTAACTTTATCCAAAATTTCTTAGAAATAACTTGTTAGAGATCTAATGTACATTAGGTTTAATTCCTCTAAATTTTTTAATCCTTGTTAATTTAAAAAGCAAATTAAGTCAAGTTTTTAAAATATTAGTGTAGTTACAGCTTCTGATTATTTAAATTTGGGGCACATTGATTTATTTATTCAAATATAAATTGGATGTTTTTTAGGGAAAAATACTATAATGAAATCTTAACTGATGATGAAACAAGATGCACCTGGGTTTATTTTCTAGAAAAAAATTTATGAGCCTTTTTTTTATTTTAAAAATTTTGTATCCTGTGTTAAAAATGATAAAAGAAATAATTTGTTAACTATTTTTAGTGACCATGATGGATAATTTTTCAATTATAGTTTTGAAACTTTTTATAGTAAAAAGTCATAATACATAACTTCTCAGCCCTTAAAACACCTCATAAAAATGGTTTAGTTGAAAGAAGAAATTGATTTATTTAGGTGATTTCTAGATCCATTTTGAGTGATTACTCAATATCTAATCATTTTTGGGATGATTTAGTTAGTAATTTATATTACACTATAAATTTATTTTCTTACTTGGACCTTTTATTAATAAAATTCCTTATGAGTTGTTGACAGGAAGAAAACCAAAACTTTTTTTATTAATTGTTTTTGGATGTAATGTATTAATTCTGAATACTAATGATAATTTACATATATTTTCTCTAAAATATGATGAAGGAATTATTACTGGTTATTCTATAACAAGTAAATCTTATAGACTTTTTAATAAAAATATAAGTACTTTTAATGAAACCATGCATATAAAATTTGATAAAACTGATCCTTTTGTTTTCTGACAACCTAAAACCACATCTTTGGATGTTTATACTAAAAATGATTTTCAAACCATGTTAGAAAATTATTATTATGATATAATTAATGAATAAAATATTTCTAATGTTTTAAGTAATGAAGAAATTTTGCAAAATAATAGTCTTTTATAAGCCTAAGAAATTTGACAATCATTAGGAATTTGCCTAGTGATAATATCATTTGTAAAGTCGGTCAACCAATTAAAACTAGATGTTCCTTAATAAAAGAATGTAAATATTGTGTATTTTTATCAAAATTTGAACCTAGGATTCCCAATGAGGCTCTGGGTGATGAATATTGGATAAAATAAATGTAGGGAAAACTCAATCAGTTTGTGAGGAATAAAATTTGGGATTTGGTTGAACATTATAAAGATTATCCTATAATTGGTGTAAAATGGGGTTTTAGAAATAAATGTGATGAATATGAAGTAATAGTTAGAATTATATCTAGAATTATTGCAAAGTGTTATAATCAACAAAAGAACTAGATTATGAATAATCTTATGTACTGGTAGCTTGACTTGAAGCTATTCATATACTTATTACATATAAAGTATTTATAAATTTTTCTCCATTTCAAATTGATGTGAAGTTTTATTTCCTTAATTGATATGTTTAGGAGGAATTTTATAAAGAACAACCACTTGGTTTTGAAAACAAAAATCTCCTGATCTTTTTTATACTTACTAAGAGACTTTATGAACTTAAACAACTATCTAGATCCTGGTATGATAGATTAACTGAATTTGTGTTAAAATTGTTTTATTTAAGTGAGATACTAATCCAAATTTTTTTATTAAAATTTGTTTTAAAATATACAATAATTTTTTAAATTTATTTTGTTGATATTATATTTGGCTCAATTCAAAAACATATTACTGATTTTTTGTAGATCTTATGGAATTAGAGTTTGAAATGGGCATGATGGGTGAACTAATTTTGTCTCTTTGTTTTAAAATTTCTCAAAAAACATAAGGAACCTTTATATACTAACAAAATTATATAATATTTTTAATAAAAAAAATTTATTTATAACTATAATAATAGTTTAAGTGGTCCAATCGGGACCCCAACAACTGTTGGTCTTAATGAATATGGGAAACTAGTTGGTCAAAAAAATAGAGGAATTATTGGTAGATTACTATATCTTACAAGTTGTTGATTGAATTTAATGTTTTCTATATTCCTATGAGTTACATATCATGTAAATATAAAATAATCCCATTTTAAATATATAAAATGAAAATTTAAATATCTTAAGGTAAACATGGACTTTTTTTTTATTTTAAACTTATTTAAATTATTTTGATTTAAAAAGTTTTTAGATGATGATTTTTATGGATATAAAATGTTTATAAAAAGTACATCTATAAAAAATCATTTTTTAGGGGAGTATTTATTTTATTGTTATTATATAAAAAAATAGGTTGTATCACTTTTCATTGCTTAATTATAATATAAGGTAGCTAGAAGTTATCGTGGTCAAGATTTTTTGATGCAATATAAAGTCACTGATTCTAGAATAATTTTTAGAAGAACTCAAATTTTGTGTGATAACACAAGTTATAAAACATTATGTATAACCAATAAAATCATTCATGAGATAATAATATAGATATAAAATGAAATTTTATTTTGGGATCACACACAAAATGGATATATTATTTTATAATTTATCAGAATACAAGAAAAACTTGATTATATTTTAAAAAATATACTAAATTTCAGTTTATTTGAATATATTAAAAAGAATATAGTAATGTTCAACATGAAATTATAATTAATATATACATTTTCTAACTATTTATCTATAGTTAAAACTTTTTTAAAATAGTGGAGAACACTTTTTTCTCTATTTTAAAAATTTTATCATTTTGAAATTTTTCAGTTGTTTCCCTAGTTTTGTTCTCTGGACAAACTTTTGTAATTTTTATTTTTTGAAATTTTTTTGAATAAAGGTTCTAGAAAAACTTTTATTAATAAATTATGAAATTATTTTTGTAAGAAAAAGAAGTTACAATTACCATAAAAAATTCCCTAGTGAAATTTTATTTTATACTCTGAGAGGTAATTTATAGACATCTTATTTTCCACATAAATTTTTATATTATGTTTTATGTTATTTAAATTTTTTCTAAATTTTAGCTCTCAAAATAGTTTTAATTTTTTTATTTATTTCTTTTAGAAATTTTTTATCTAATAAAACTCTATTCAAAATTTTATAAAAAAATTCTAGTGATCACTAAATCTTGTTCAACATTCTGGAAAGATATATACCATTGATTTAGAAAAAGGGGTTTAATATAAGATGTTATATTTGGAATAATTGGAATTAAATACGTTCTCAATCATATATAAAGGGGTATTGGTCACCACCTCTTCTTTGACAACATGTTTCTTCCAACTGAACTCGTCATATTGTTTTTTGGACTGTCTATTTTTTTTAAATTTTGTTCAATATCATCCATATATCAATTTTTTAAAAAATTACTTCCTAATGTTATATATCAAATAGATTTATTAAAAAACAAATTTATATTTAAAGAAGTTGGTTCGATAAGTATGATTACTTTCTTAAATCTATAATTTTTTTCCAAGGATGGGAAGATATGTGTATATAAAAATATTATTTTTATCTTAATTTTCTTGATATTATAATAGAATTATATATTTTTACTAAATTTAGTGTTAAATTAAATCAATATGTTTTAAAGTTTACTGTTTTAAGGAGTTTTATAAGTTAAATACTCAACAATTTGTTTATTTGGTTAGAGTTCCCTTGGAAGGAGAATCAAACTTGGTAACTCATAAGATACTTGAAATGTTAGAAAGTTGCAAAAAATACAAGGATGAGAATTTCTTGTTTACTTATTATGTTAAAGTAATGAAAATTTTGAATTTGTCTCCGAATATAAGGATAGTGGTGATTTGTATGCAGAATTATCTCATACTAAGAAAAGGTGATAAGGATACCCTAGATGTCAGGATATATAAGTTTTGGAATATGTTTATAACAGGATAAAGTTATATCTTGTAAAGTTTTTATTTATTAGGGTAGAGGATATTAAGTTTTGATTGATTAAGATAAAGATTCTACCTTTTCCATGTTTCATAAAAATTATTTTGGCTAACTTCAGGGAAGATAAAAAGATTAAAAACAAAGAAAATTCAGTAAGGTAGAAGACCTATTTCATTAGTGAGGAAACTATTATTAATATGAGGCTTGTGTTTATACATTATCTGCAAAACAATTTTGAAAAATAAAAATAGTTACATCCGAAGTAGAAACTCAAAAGATAAAAACATTTTTCTAGAAAAGATAAGGGGTTTTAATGTTTCCCTCCCTTTTCTAAATAATTAAGAAAAAATTATTCATGGCGAGGATTTTGTATCCTTTTTTAATAAAAAAGATGAGGAGTCCAATAATCCAAGTTTTGGATTGGATAAGTCTGAGGCCTTAAAACATAAAGAGAAAACCTATAAAAATATAGTGATGATGAAAATTATAATTAGAATAAGAAACAATATAAGCACTCTCAGCTATCTATAAAGTTCTTAAAGGGAGTTGATAAATCACATAAAAATGTTGAAACGGAAACACAAGGTGACCCTCTATTTGTTTGTCCTTTGTCTATTGTCTAACCAAAATTTCATCACTCCATTAAAATAGAATAAGAGTAGGATCAATTTTCCAAATATCCTATTTCTATTTAAAAGGAAGAAGTTGAAGAAGTTGTAGAAAATTCTCAGTCTCAGGAAGCTATTGAAACTGATGTTTTTAATGTTCTCAAAAAAATATAAAATGGAAGACTATAAGTGAAGAAGTAATTGAAAAATAACTTGAAAAATCTATATAATTTGAATAAGAAATTATATAAATGTATTATACTTATTTATTAACACAATATCAGAAGGATAGAGGTATTGAAATATTGGATGAATATGGAACTTCATAATAAGAAGATCAGAATTCATAGATTGAGGTTTTGGAAAAACCTAAGTCTGATAATGAATTTCATGTTGGAGTAGTTTCTTAAGAAAAATATTCTAAAAGGAAATAATTTTTTTTCTTCAAGACCCCTACCACTAGCTATTCCAAATATTTCATATGATTCTAATCATTTAGACCCCAACACGAGTAATCAAATAATTGAAATGAGAATGAATTATTTCAAAGAAGTTATTAAGAAACTTGAAGATGTTCTTCTATATTTCTCTAATATTCATGCCTAATAAAATTACACAAATTGGAATATCAATTTTTTAGAAACTTGAAATTTCTTGAAATAGTTCCCAAAAAAAATTATTCAAAATGAAGTTGACTTCAAAGTTTTAAATGGAAAATAAAAGGCATAATCAAAAAGGATGAAATATATTAATAGATGTATAATACATACCAAGAGAGTTATGAAGTTTTATGATCATCAAATCAAAGGATTAAAAAATATTCAAATTTTGATTCAAATATTTATATAAATATGAATTCAAAAGTCAATTGGAAGTACTTGATCTATTGAAATAGTAAGTCTCTCTCCATGTACTAGGATTAATAAATTTAAAAGCAAAGGATGAGAATTTTAGTTTTGGAAGAAGGAGTCTTAAGGATGAATGATGAGAATAGTAAGATTTAACATCTAGAAGAAGAATTTATTATGATAAAATAAGAGAATAGAAAGTTTTATGTTTTTAAGAAGATATATAAAAGATAAAATCGATATCTACTATGTCAAATAAGTTTTAATAAGACTTCTAAAATATGAACGTCATTGTTATAAATATTTAAAAGAAATACATATCTCATCTATGAAATATTACAATTTTTTAATAATAAAACTTATCGTTTTTGAATGTATATGATGAATGAATCATTATTCCACATTTATTTTAAATGGATGTTTTCCAATTTTATTGGTTTAATGCATTTTAATTATTTTTGGATAAATTTTTGTTCATACATATAAAATGTTTTCATTCAAACATATCTTTCTCTAATATTTTAGATAAAATTTGTACCTCCCTATTATTTTTTAAAATCAAAAAGAGGGAGAAAGAATGAGAAAACCTAATCTAATTTTTTTTTTCAAATAATGTTTATTAATGAAAGGGGTATTAATTATTTTCAATATTATTTAAACTTTAATTTTTATCTTTGAGAGTTCTGTTTTATAATTTTCAAAAAGGGGGTGATTATTTAGTTGAAATTTTAGTTTTAGCACTTTGTAATCTTAGTTTTGAAAAAAAAACTTTCTTAAATAATTTATTTTACTAAATTTACACTTTCCAAGTGTTTAGAATGTTTTTATAGAAAAATATATTTTCACCAGACATAGAATACTTTGTAATCGAGATGAAACTTTTCATTAGTCTTTTGGATGAACAAACTCTGATTGAACATATATTTAGTCTTCTAGATAAATCAAACCAAATGGAAATTTATAAATTAAATTAAAATTTACTTTATACATTTTATGGATGATTTCAATGTTAATTGGATAAAGGTCTATATAGTCTATAAGAGGAACTATTATAGAGTCTTATTAGAAAATGTTATATAAATTTTACTAGAAAAACTTATTGGATGAAGGAAAAAAATATCCTCAGTAAATCCTTTTTTAAGACCTACTAAAAAAATATTTTATATATTTATAGACAAACTACAATCATTTTACTAGATGGAACCATTCATGAATTGTAATGGCACTTCATTAGAATCATCCATCAGATAAAGAATTTGTGTTGAACCTTATCATGTAAAGATGAGCAAGTTCGATGTTTTTGTAACTAACTCTAATAAATTTATAATATGAGTGTTGATGACATTCATATAAATATAATAAACATTCAAGTAGAAGGAATATTTTTAAAATCAAATCTTTTGATTATTTTCAGCCCTAAAAATATAGAGTTATTTTGAAGAGTTTGTAACATCTTGTTATGAGTGAATGCTTCATTGTATCTTTAGATATTTTCACTCAAAGAATCCATTTGTGAGGATCAATGTAAATGCCTCAGGTTCCCTATGTTTTTAATTTTATATCCAATATTTTGTTTCATTAATGGATTCTAAGGATTGGAAGAAATAGTTTATTATGATATTTTTGATCAAGAGTTCCTATGGCTAGGGAAATATAAGTTGTTCCAATATTATTATCATGGGATTCCTTTATTAAAAAAGACATGGATTTATAGTTTCATAAAATATCGGTCACTCCAAATAAGGGTTATTTAATTCTTTAACTCTTAAGGTTAAAAGAGTGGATATCTTTGTTATAAAACTTTTATAACTTTTTATTACTTATTTTATAAATTTTACTTTACTTGATTTGAAAAGTTTATATTTTACATTGTCTATAATTTAAAGAAAGTATTATTTTTTCTATAAGATATTATTAACTAAAATATTATAAATTGTTGGTAAATGTTTTTTTGATAAATTGAATAAAATATCAGACAATGTTTTGTATGAATAATTATCTTACAAGAATAATAATGTAAGTGAGTTTATTTTTATAAACTACAATTTATATAAGGCCCCGACCTTAAACCATACTTAATATTGAATTAAATGAATAATTCACATTGAGGATCTTTTCAGGTTTAGAGTTTTAGAGAATTAGGACATAACTATTACATCTCAAAAGATTACAAAGTAGAAACTTCTACTAAGTTTCCATAAAATAAAAACTCTTAAAAAGAAACATGTATAGTTCCATGTTTTAGGTAGCATGACTTTCCCTTGATCCCATCCTTAACCCTATTCCATGTTAAGTCCTGTGAAAAACATTTCAAAAACTTGGGATGAGCATAAAAAGCTCAGTAAGAGATACACAAAGAATAAAAACTGTTAGTTTTTGAAAACAACAAGTAAACCATGTATACTTTATCAATGTAATACTTTTCACCTTTTCGAAGTAGTAAAAACTCTTCACTGAATAAAAGTTCATTACTTACCCTTCTATAACCAATAGATTACCATAAAACATATATAAAGATCACATAACATATAAAGGTAACTTGGGATATAAACATACTTAAGTGGAATAACCATAAGGTCAACTTCCACACATATCACTTAATGGAATAGCCATTCGGCCAACATCTATACATACTTAATGGAATAGCCATACGACCAACTTCCATACCCAATGCATTGGAGGTTATAACGTAACCACCCATCCTGGTATTCACGGCACCGCCCGTCATATGGTTTATCACGTAACCACTATTAAAATGTCCAAGTACCATCATTACACATAAAATATTGAAAATATAAACATTTCAATAACAACATTTCATTTTCAATCACAATAAGTAATTCCCAGATATTGAGTTAATCAATCAATTTTCAAAAACTATTTAAAAGAGATTTTTGAATCAAAGTGTCCCATACCACTTTGAAGCTTTTAATGGAATTATAATTTTAAAACATTAATGTCCATATAAATAAATACTGAAAAACATTTTGAAAACATGGACATTAAAGATAAAGATTTAGAATAATAAATCTTTAAAACATTTAAAATGATATTTTTGTTAAATAGTTTTTAACAAAATGAGAGACTCTTGAATACAAATAATAGTGGAATAACATTTAATCCAAACTTTATAATATCATGAGAATAAAGGGATTCATGATATAATATGTCAAAGGACAGTATACACACCATATAAGAGTGAATTGGTGTATAACAACAATGAAGTCTCAAAAGAAATGTAAAATGAGATGAAATCCATTATAAAGAAGGTATCCTTAAATTAAGGATAAATCAATCTCATAATTATATGTGAAAAATATAAATACACCCAATATAAGTTGATATTAAGAGTAAAACAATAAAATTTCATTCAAACATATTCAATAACTACATGTTGAACCCAAATAAATCGAAATTGGGTTAAGAAGTTCCTTTGGTAAAATTCTACAGCCTAACGACGTCACATAAAATTATACAAAAAGGGTTGATGAGAGAGATAAAGTGTATCTCATCACTTGGACATAAAATTTACATAAATAAGGATATATAAGAACATATCCCAACATAATATTATGTGAATTAAAATACATAACAAAATAAGTCTTTTAAAAAAGAGGAGGGTGAAAGGTCCCCTTACCGAGTTGGGTAACTTTCGAAAAGTACACCCCATGGAAGAAGGGAATAAAATGAATATGTAAATACCCATAAATGAAATTATACTACACAAAGTGTATAATAATGGGTAGTACATACACCACTCAAAGGAAATAGTGGCAAATGTAGCATAAATTTCACGGGAATAAAAGTGAGAAGAAAAATCCCTTACGAAAACTCGGCAGCCTAACAGCGCCACTTAAAGCTTCCAAAAATGGATTTATGAGATCAAATAGGGTCTCTAATACTATGAACATAAAAATTAAAGTATTAGGAATATAAAAGAACATCCCCCATCATAACAAAGAGAATATTAAAAGAATTTACATAAAGGAGAGTACTTAAAAAGAAAGAGAGAGGTTAGATCTCTTACGAAAATTCGGCAGCCTAACGGTGCCACTCAAAACGTCCAAAATGGATTGATGAGAGAGAATAGGGTCTATAATCATATGAACATAAAAAGTAAAGTAGGATTAATATAAATGAACATCACAATCATAATAAAGATGATCTTAAAAGGAATGACATAAAAGAGTGTACTTAAAAAGAAAGAGAGGAGTAGGATCCCTTACCTCGTGTCCGACATGACTCGATCGTTCTTTTAATCTCCTAAATAATAAAATTTGGTCAATTTATAATTGATTAAGGAACTTATTTAAATATTATTATTCAGTTAATATCACATATTATAATGTTATAATAATTAGTTAATAAAGTGAGTTTGTATCAGACGTTTTTGTCGATGTTCAGTACATGAGTACAAATTGAACTTGTTGGAAAAGAATTTTCCATGTAGTTATAGGTACATAATCTCCAGAATAGTATTTATGTTTTAAATATCATATATATCCAGTATATATTAGTTTTATACTATTCCATATCATTTGGAGATAAAAAATTAAAAGCACCGTTCATGGAGATGGTAGGCCGTACATACGCATGAACACTACTTTCATTTTTTTGCCATATTAATGGAATTAAAACAAAATGAGAGTTATATATATTATAATTTCATAATGATACCCATAATTTAGATGTAATATATTACATATATATCCATTATATATATGTACTTATAATAGTACATAACATTTGAAGATATGAAATGAAATGAACCGTTCATGGAGACAGTAAGCCGTACGTACGCATGAACGCTACTTCCATTTCTATTTCATATTTAATAGAGTTAAAAAATAATGATACATAATAGTATTTTAATTCCAGTATGGTATCATATATAATATCATTAAATATATCCTTTATAAGTACACATATGGTATTAACGAATCAAATCACTTTGAGGGGGCGGTAGTCCACACTTCCTTAAATGAAGATATTGCGTTTACCCATAATAGAAACCATAAAGGTATGCAATAAATGAAAAATACAGAAGATTAATTAAAACGTAAAAATATTATATATCATATATAAATATAGTGTCATCTTAATGGCCACCTTTTAAGGTGTTAGGATAATGTTGAACAATCATCGTTTTGTGAGGCAGAAATTCGCCATCCACAGAAACAGTATGTTCTTTAACCATTAGATGCATGTGTGTGTAAGTGTAGCTCGAATCCTTCTTATAAAAACATCCTAGTATATTTAAGATAATGTATTTGTTACAAAATAAATGAATAAAAAGAGTTTATGGGGTTGGAGAAGCAAAATAAAACAAAAGGACTCAAGTGAAGACATTACCTTAAAATCGGGTAACTTCCTTTGATTTGAGCTCAATGGCTTCCTTGGAAAGGATTCTGCCCAAAGTGAGGCTTTAAGAAGTTATATAGGGATGTTGAGAGACAAAATGGGCAGGGTATGGCCAAGACAAAGGCTTTGGAAATGTGGGTAAGGAGGTAGAGGTGCGGGCCTTTTATAAGAGGAGAGGAGAGGCACTCTTGGAAAGGTATAAAATGTAACTTTATTTTCAAATGAGTTTCGGATTTTATTGGTCCCACATAGATGTGTTTTAAAGATAAGGTGATAATGGTTCAAAATACACGCATACAATAGGTTTTGGACATGTTTAGGTCATAGATTTTACATTATCTTTCCATTTTATTTAAATCGTTAAATAATGAGGTCATCACTGCATCATCATGATGTCATAAATAATTTAATTTATTTAATTTCAAAAAATTATAAAAAAATACTATGATGTAGGAAATCTTTTTAGATTTCCAATGAATATCTATAATCCAAATTATCATTTATGTAGAAAAAATTAAAAATATTTTACTTAGGTGATACATTCTTTGTTAAATTTAACATTCTTTAAAAATAAAAAGATAAAAAGTCACTTTCTCACAAACGTGATTCCATGGGGCCCCCAAGTTTGGCACAAGGCATCCCATGGTCGGACATGAGACAACCAGTAGCCTTAGGACACGTTTTGTGGTCATTTTTTATTATTATGATATTATCTTATTATCTTTAACTACACGATTACTCATTAATCAAGATAATTAAAGATAATTATCATCGTTACTATTCATAATGTCCAAAAACAAAAGAGTCTTAATTAAATAATTTGGACCTTATTATTCCAAATATGTAATTAATTTTACCAAATTCCAAACACATAAATTGAAATAATTAATTTAAGAAAAACTTCCTGTTGTCAAAACAAATAGCGGGTTTTTTAGAAACAATATTTATGAAAAGTTTGGCACTTGTTTATGCCTAATTCCAAAGTGAAATTAATCCCAATGACCAGAATTGAATTAAATGGTAAAAATATAGTCTAATTACACTTTAAAACAAATTAAAAATATAATATAACCATATAATTAAATTATTTGAAAAAGCTGTTTTGATGTAAAATGCAGTAATTTTCACTATTCATTGAAAAATGAACATTGTCAGAAAAATACCAAAAATTAACCCAAGGTAAATTTCAATGTCCCAATCATAAATAATATGTTTATTTTGAAAAATAGAGCTTATAAAATTGTCAAAAACTGGATTTAAAAGGGGTTCACCATCAAAAGGCGGTTAATCGACCTTTTAAAGAATATTAGAATGTTTAGGCTTAAAAACTAGATTAATTTGAATTTTTAATCCTCTAAAATTTATTGTAAAGAGTAAAAATATTTGAAAAACATATATAATAATTTTTTAGTTAGTTCTGTTCATTCCCGCCATTACAACGGCTAGGCGTTAACTACCATTTAAAATAATATTATTTTATTATTAGAGTGCAACGTAAGATTCCCAAGAAACTCGTTGTTGCGTATTTGGGTACGCCATCGAGCATAGCATCCCATTTAAAGTAATATTAATATTTTATTCACAAATATGGATAAATATAAAGATTTCATATTCTTTATTTACCTGGGGTGTTACAATTTAACTCACAATTTTAGTAAGCTACATAGTCCTAAGATCATACATGGTTACCATATGAGTTTCAAAATCATGTCTCCAAACTATGAGGGATTATTAGAATTAAAATTTATGAATTTATGAGTTTAACCTACTCTGTTTTATCCCACTTATCTTACTCCTTTCCCCATTCAAACTCTATAGAGATCCAACTGATGACCCCCATACTCCTATCCTCATTGTTCTTTATTTCTTAATATTTATCCACCAAAACTCTATGATTTCATAAAATAAGTGACACTATTCTCCTTCTTTAGTCTTCTTTTCCTCTTATCCATGGTTTTATTTGTCCCTTATGGCCATGGTAGACTATAGTTCACATTAAATGAATTTTTATTTGGTGGGTTTTTGTGTTAGGTGTTCTAATCATGTTTTAAGGGCCTTTTCTCCACTATTTAGTAGACTGGAATCAACCGCCAATATTTTCATCAATAAAAGGAAGGTGGCTTCATGTGTTATGTTTATTTGAGGAACAATATGTTCTTTATTTTTAAAATTAATTTTTCAATTATTTAAAAGATTTATATTCCATAATTGGGGAATGATATATTTTTTATAATTTTCATTATAACCTTTTCCCATTGTTTTTAGTAATAAAAGGATTTTCGAATAATCTATTAATTATGGTTTTTTTATGTTTCCCAAAATGTGTTCATTGAAATGACCAACTTGATTTTCCCTAGAATTTTATGGAATTTATTCCATGAAATATTTTGAAATTGATGAGGTGAAGTAATGTGATGGTTTTAAAATGGAAAATCATAAATAAGATAATTTTTAGATAGAAATGGTTTGATGATGGAATTGGAACTCTTTGAAAATGGAATTTCTTCATGGAAATTTCTTTTGATTATATTGGAATATACGAAAAATAGTTTAATAGGTACCAATTCCACTTTTCCATGGTTACATTAGATTACATCACTTCTGATGTACTCTATTTGGATATTGATTACTCATACTATCTTAGGATTACACTATGTTTAACAATTATTATGTGGTTAGTTCAGGATATTGATGGATATAATGATTAGGACATATACAAGTATGAGAATCCAATGATGTGTTGACCTTAGTTCTCTATGGTTATTCCCATGATTTTTGAGTTTGCATTTATTACTTAAATGGTTATTTTCTTTTACATGTAGTATTATAAATTATTTTTTCCCTGGAACTTAATTATATTACCTTGTTTTTATATAAAATAAAAATTGATAATTTTATAAATTTATTTCAAACATAATTGATATATATTATGTATAAAATAGTTCACATGGTGGGCATAGTGAGATACTACTGGGATTTTTATAATCACACCCTATATTCACCCTTTGAGTGATATAAACATTGTGTTAAATAATATGTGTAAATGAAATGTTATTAATAAAGGATTTTTATATTCCAATTATATTGGTTAGGGTTTTTATGAGGTGAAATATAGGGATATTCCTCTCATGTCACATAGATATGGGTAGAATTAGACGATTTTTTGTATTTTGTTTCTAGTTTTTACTTCCCACATGAATATTGACTTTATTAAATTCCTATTCCCTTATAACTTTTGTTTTGAATAATTTAGGTTCATATATATACATATTTTTAAAATATTACAATTTAAATTTTAAATCATGATTTAGATTCATTTTAATATTATAGTCTTATTATGATTTTTTATTTTCTTTATGATTCATTTGGTTCTTGTGTATATTTTTTAAAATACTTATTCATATTCATAATAACTAATATATTATGAGTTTATGATAGGTTTTTTGAGATATCCATTTATTATGTTTTAATTATTTATCAGGAAATATTATTCTAACATGGCTAAATGTGATTTCATAGCACTTATTGTCTGCATAGGGTGATCAAAAAATGAACATTGAGCCTTGTTTTAGGCTAAATCAGTTTCTAGGGAAGGGTATATTAGGTTTTTTCACTATATAATTGTTTTATAGAATCATTTTTATGTTATTTTGGGAATTATATATAGATATAAGATAAGGTTTTTAGAGTTTAAGTAGGTTGCGAGTGAGTGACTGGCCAATACCAAGCATAATGAGCCTTAAATTTTCAAGGGTTGTTAATAAATGAGTTCTTTGATGTCATTTGTATTTTTAAATATTTTTTTGAAATTTTGGGTGAGAATATGTAAATTTGAGGACAATTTCATGGTTAACAGTTTGGGTGCATGGGATGTAGACCATGTGCAAACCCTGACACCTATTCTAGAGGGGTTATAATGTACCTCTCATAGATGGAACATGGATTAGGAACAAATTCTACCCAACCATTGATGTATATATATATATATATATCTCAACTACTTAGTGATACTCACAAGTTAGCATATAGTTTAAGAAACCTCACCACCCAATCATGTGTGATGAAAAATATTTGGTTTTTTCATAATTTTTCTTTAACAATGATTTATCACACTCCTTTAATTGTTTGTTTGATATTTGTGGTTTTAAGAGATTTTTTTGTTCTATTTAAATTATATTTCAATGAGTTTAATTATTTTTTATTATCTATTTTATTTTTCAGAGTACCATTCCACCTCAAAGAACTCCAATACCCCCCGACAAAGAGAGTTGTGGATAATTTTACATAAGACAATCCTTTGGTTAATCAAAATATAATTAAGACTATGGTGAATATGGTTAATGAAATGGAATAAGTATATATCCATAATCTATCATAATATAAATAAGTTGGTCTTGGTCTAACCCAAGATATTGATCAAACTCAAGAATTTCTTCCACACAGACCTTCATCCTTTTAGGGAAGAAATGACAAAAAAGAGGTGAATGATTTATTAGATAAGATCAAGAGGATTTTTAAATTCTATGAGACTTGAATCTTGGAAGGTTAAGTGTTATTAATTTATTCTCAAGGTAACTATTTAAACATATTAGGATTCCATTTTTTAGGATAAAATATATGAGAAACTAATATGGAAAGATATCAATGTCATCTTTACTGAATAGTTTTACCGTGACATAATGGAATTGAAAAAATATAGGGATTCCATTTATCTTTAGTATGGAAACCTGAAATTTATGGAATATATTTATCTCTTTTACAATCTTGTTAAAATTTTAACTAATATGGTATTTAATGATAAGTTGAAATCCCATTTATTTGAAATGTGTCTCTAACCAAGCATCAAATCTCAAGAATTCATACTCAAATTCCCCACCTATAATAAAGTGGTGGATCAAGATATGATGGTAGAAAAAAATCAGCCTATAATTTAAAGGATGATTGATTCTCCTATTTTTCTAATAAAAACTTATTTTGGATTTATTTATAGGAATATTAATAAAGATGAGTTCAATTGCGGGATGTAGTAGTTACTAAAGACACCCTAATCAGTCAATATCATCAATACCAATGTGGAGAACGTTTTTTATATGTGATTAGTGTGTAAATAAAAGTCAAATGAAACCCTTATATCAAGAAACTTATAAATATTATCATGTTATGAATTAATAATCAATATTTAGGGTTTTTAGGATCAAATCTTTTTAAATAAATGTTTTAGGATCCTCAACCCTCAAGGGATCTCAAATGCTACCCGATGCCTTTGAGGTGGTTGGAGAATGAACCCATAGATAGGGAGGTAGAAGTGGTTCATCATATAGGTAGATAAAATTGAGTACGAAGCCTAAAAATCAGCCCAAAGTGATACTATTTCATGATATAGAGTAAGTGGTCCTAGAATATGAAGTGGTACCTATAACAATGTGAGGTAATGTACTTCTTTCATCATGAATTCTTATTTATTTATTTGACACAAGTTTTTCTCACTAGTTTATTTCTTATTGTATTATGGATATATTCAATTTTACATATAATAACATGGTATACATAATAGAGAAATTTAATCCTCTTAGGTAGAAGAGAGAACATGGTTTCTTATGTTCTTTATGTCTTATGTCTATATATAAGGTGGAGTTGACATATGATTTTCCTATTCTTGAGATTATTATTTTTTAAATTATTCTTAGAATGTATTGGATTGTTGTGTTCAAACCCCGTATAGTCATTTATCATTGGAGGATAATATTTATTACTTTTTATTGATTTTATGATCATTTCTGAGATGAACGGTATGAGAGGTCAAGTCAAGAGGGATCCCTACTTCCTGAGTTTGGTAGATTGGTTTCCCATATAACATCTATCTTGATAGAATATGATGAAGGGAATTCTATGTTAAATATTACTCATGTGGTTAAGGAATTCAATGAAGTTTTATTATAATAATTCATGATGTTTCCTCTAGAATAATAAAACAAGTTTTATATTGATTCAGTATTGGGAATACAATCGATATCATTGACTTTGTATCAAATGAAACAAACTATATTAAATGAATTGAAAATCCAATTATATGATCTTAAATAAAAAGGATTTAGTCATCCTAGTGTATCTCCAAAGGTCACCCCTTTTCCATTTTTTAAGGTGGATGGAACTCTATGACTGTATGTTGATCACATGTGGTTAAATCATGTTACTATTAAGAATAAATACCCCTTGTCTCAATTTGGTGAATGATTTAACTAGTTGAAAGAGAAATTTGGTTGTGAAAGATTTATCTTCATTAAGGGAATCATCAACATAGGGTGAAGGGGTATGATATTCTAAAGACATAGTTTAAAATAATATATATTCATTTAAATTATATAGAAAGTCCATTTATCATAGACAATATTATTACTTCTTTTATAGACCTTTTAAATCATATATTACATAGATACCATAACTTATTTGTTGTGGTATTCATCGGTGATATTTTGGTCTACAATAAAAAAGATAAGGTGCATGATAATCACTTAAGGATAATTCTAGGAAAAATCTATGATCACAGCCTTTATGAAAAGATATCAAAATTTAAATTTTCCATCAGATAGTTCAATTTATAAGGAAATTTGGTGTTGGAATGAGAAATCTTTATTTATCCTAAAAATATGAAATCCATTATGTATTGTGAAGAGAAAATACTTTATTTAAGATACATATCTTCTTATGTTATACATGAAACTACCAATTTTTTTTTTCTAAAATTATATGTTTACATCTCTCCAGACCCCTCTCACTCTGAAAGGGATGAAGTGTAACGCCATGACCCCAGTTATCCAGAGTCGGTGCATTATTGCGTAACATTGTCATTATCACAAAGATCAAGTCTCGAAAGACCGATTAGTTTAGTAGCCTTGAAACACTAGATACATTCATAAGTTTTGCATTACATCATAAAGTAATACAAAACTACAACAACATCTTGTCTTAATATCCCCTCATATTATCCCTTCAGTTCATTCATAAAATACTTCTTCACATCCTGGAAAAAATTAAAACATTGAAAGGGGTGAGCTCGGATGCTCAGTAAGGATAATAATATAGCGGAAGCTTTCATAAATAAACATAAACATTTAAGGCAATGTATAACTAAAAAAAGTCTTTTAAACATGAACTTCATCATAATATGGAAAAATAAAATGAAATAATTCCATTTACTTATTCACATGGATATTCTACTGGTCGAATAATCACATGTAATATCAATAACCACTTTCATAATGATGGAAAGCATAATGCCAAACTATCATAACCACGTAGCCAAGGCCTCGTGCCAAGACTAAAAATAAGATTTTTTCAAGGCCTCATTCCAAGATACTAGTTTTTCTCATGAGACTTACCGATGCATCGAGGAGCTATAGTGAGCTCCACCCGTCACTTATTAAGTCCAATGCATTCCTCATATAAATAGGTTTAAACATATCATAAACCATAACATAATCGTATCACATAAAACATGCATAAAGGAAACATAACATTTCCACATTTCAATCACAAGATATCAATACAACACATTGATATAATAAAAACACTTTCAAAACCATTTTCAATACCAAAATAAAAGAAAATTAATACTTTGTATTTATTTTTCATTTAAAAAAATTTATGGCTTGTAGAGGAAGCCGAAACTCAAATAATGGTCACGACATCAGAGAAGTCATTGTCACCGCATACGTAAGACAAAAAATTCCTTTTGTTTTTTATTAAAAATGCTTCATATAAAAAGATTCCTTTTGAATAAAAGTAAATGTCAAAGGGTTTTATATATCGTATAAAGGAAAGTTGTGTATAAAACAAAATATGCCTCAATGAAAGGAGATTGAGATGAAGTACCTTAAAAAGATAATTTTTTTAAATAAAATATATCTATTATGTGTATTCACTCTAATTACAAAAAAAGAAAGTACAAATAAAAGATAGGACATAATAATATCATGACATAATTTGAAAGTAGGAGATTAACCCAAAGAATAGAAATTGGGTTAAGAAGTTCCCTTACCTCGTGTCCGACTTGACTCGATCATTCTTTAACATCCTGAATAATAAACTAGAGTTAATTTATACTTGCTTAAGAACCTTTTTAAAGTTCATTATTCCTTTTATATCACTTATTACCATGTTATTAACATTATGTAATTATTTAAGTTAATAACGGTCATTTTGTCGATCTTTGGCACTTGAGTCAAAAATAAACTTCTTATAATTACATGTTGTTCATGTGGTAAAATATCCATTATATCCAGAATTATATTCATGATGTAGGTATCATATATATCATATATATCTAGTATATACATTCATTTATAATATTACATAACATTTAGAGGTAAGAAATGAAATGCACCGTTCATGGAGACGGTAAGCCGTATGTACGCATGAACGCTACTTTCATTTCTATTTCATATTTAATGGAATGGAATTATAATTATATAAAGGTATAATATAATTACAGTATAATATCATGTATAATATCATTTACTCCATACTTTATACATCCCACATATGGAATTAATGATTCAAATCACTTTGAGGGGGCGGTAGTCCGCACTTCCAAAAATGAAATTATCGCGTTTACCCATAATGTAAATCATAAAGGTATGCCATAAATGAAAAATACAGAATCATAAGAAAAAAAACATAATATATATCATATATAAAAATATTTTCATCATAATGGCCACCATGAGAGGTGTTAAAAGAAGATTGAACAATCATTGTTTCGTGAGGCAGTAATTCGCCACCCCCAGAAATAGTATGTTCTTTAACCATTAGATGAAGGTGTGTGTAAGTGTAAATAAAATAAATCTCATAAAAACATCCAAGTATATTTAGGATACTGTTGTTGTTAAAAAAGAAAATAATAAAAAGAGTTTAGGGGGTTGGAGAAGCAAAATAAAACAAAACAATGTAAGAGAAGACATTACCTCTAAATCAGGTAACTCCCCTTAGTTTGAACCAAAATGGTTTTTGAAGAGCTTTCTGCCTAAGGTAAGGATTCTAGGATAAAGGGAGGAATGTTCAGAGGGTATTTGGGAAGAGTTTGTCCAAGAAAAATGGCTTGGAAGGTGTGAATAAGGTGGTAGAGGTGGGGGCCTTTTATAAGAGGAGAGGAGGGGCACTCTTGGAAAGTCATGAAATGTTACATTATTATGAAATTATTTTCGGATTTTAAAGGTCCCACAATGATATATTTCGTGTATATGGTGATAAGGGTTATAAATATACTCATCCAATTGGTTTTTGACAAGTTTAAGTCTTAGATTTTACATTATCTTTTCATTTTATTTAAATCGTTAATTAATGAGGTAATCGCTACATCATCATTATGTCATAAAAAATTTAATTTATTTAATGTCTAAAAGTTATAAAAAATATCATGATGTAGATATTTTTTTTAGATTTCTAATGAATATTTATAGTCGAAAAGTTAATTTATATAACTCCATGTAATGATTGTTTTAGTAAAACAACACATGTTTGTGATAATTTTATTTTTACTTTAAATAAAAAGTTATTAAAGTCATTTTCTTACCCAAGTGGCTACATGGGGTCCCCAAGTTGACCCATGGATTGTATTGTTCGGCCATGACTCATACAATAAGGGTAGGACAAGTGTAAAGGTATTTTCATATTGTTATAATATTAGTTTTACCTTAAATTTCACTAATTACCTTTAATCACGATTAATTAAACTTAAAAGTTACTATTCACCAAAAAATTATTTTAATCCCATTGAACCACATTTTACTTCCTAATAACAACCATGTATGTCAGATTTTTTAAAATCAAATCACAGAAGTGGTAATGTTTCATTTAAACGAAAAATTAGTTTTTAATTATCACTTAGTGGTTTCACTGTTCATCAAAAATTGAAGTTTTTCAGAACAATGCCAAAAATTCACCCGAAGCTATAATTTATATTCCGAATTCAAAAATGATGTCTATTTTAAAAAATTACAAACATATAAGTTGCGTTAATTAATTTTATAATTAATTCCCGCTGTCACAACAAATAGCGTTTTTTTAAGAAACAATATATATCAAAAGATTGACAATTGTTTTTGTCCAATTTCAAAGTGAAATTAATTATAATGACCAACATTGGATAAAATGGTAAAAATATATTCTAATTATAATTTAAAACCACTCAATAGTATAATATATCACTATAATTTATTTTTATTAAAAAAGTTGTTTTTATGTATTTTTTACTATTCATCGAAATTTGGAAGCTCTCAGAAAAATACCAAAATTTCAACATAGGCTAATTTCGATATTCCGAATCCAAAAATGAAGTCCATTTTGAAATATAAAATTTATATAATTTCAAAAAGTGGGTATTACTATTCATAACGGCTACTTTGGTTGGTCGCGGTGTGTTAGAATCTCAAACTTGCGTACAATGCAAGCTATTGCATTATTGAAAGAGAAGTGTATCGTGGAAGCTTGGGGTGTTACATTCTCCCCTACTTCAATAAATTGCATCCTCGTAATTTAAAAATGTTCTTCAAAAATAAAAGGTTGAAAATAGAAAATACCTTTGTGGAAAACCCACATAAAAAATAAGGTGTATAAAATTTAGCCTTAATAAGAGTGAAAGGGAAATAAAAAAGTCACCACCAAATTATGATCTCTATTAGAAGAACATTGGTGGAAATTAGAGACATATAATTGGAGGAAAAACATAAATATCTATAGGGAGTGATTGAGGTCATCAATCAAAAACAAGTGTAAAATTGAGGGCCTCAAAGCCTTCAATCTATGTTAAAATATCACCAGTTCAACCAAACATAAGGTATTGGGATAACACATTTTTTTGTTTTAATATCCCTTTCCTAAATATTAAGAATTAATTTATTCATAGAATAAGATATAGGTATATATATATACTTGACAATTAGAGTTTCAACCTTCAACTAATTTCTACCACAAACTCATCCTTCACTCAAAAATATAATAGAACTGAAAAATATTATATTTATCCTAATCATACAAGGTTCCAAACATTAAAACATACCATTTAGATTAGGAAAAATATTTTTTAATAACCAGGTACTTCCTGTAGGCTAGTGGTAGGTAATAAAGGCCTCTCGCACAATGGTTGTGGGTTCGATTCCTACAACTTTGTCCGACGCGACGGGTTGTCCCCCAACCTGCAGGTTGTCCTTTTCCTAAAACTATAGTATTATAATATTACAAAAATAATCTTCAGAAATATTTTGACCTTAAATAATACTATCCAAAGTTCAACTTAATCCATTCCAACCTTTATTGTTATCCAAAATACTTCTGTCCAAACTCAAAGTCCAAATTTTATAAGGAATGTAAACACAATGAAGATCCTTTTTGCCACGTAATAACATGTGAACACCTTCATCATGTATTCTTTTAAAACACTACAACATTCTGAATTACCATAAATCCTTTTTGATTACATTCATGACCCCTTATTCCTTATAGAATACTAGATATACTCCTTCTATCCAAACATTTATGCAAATCATTAATCGGTTTCAAAGAAGTCAAGAATATCCAATATAATTTATCCAAATCAATATTGTATTATTTGAAATTCACTATCTCGGTATCAGAACCATATTATGGTTTATCTTTCTCTCAACCATATATTTCCAAAAATTTAACCTTCTATTGAGTCACTTTTTTTGGTTCCACACAATCTCAAGTCCTTGATGAAATAATACTGCAGTAAAATCCTTATATACTCCATAATTATTATAACCAGTACATCATTGATACAACACTCAAATGAAATAATTCTTTAATAACAACATAAGAACTCTAATAATTCCTCCTCATCTGTGGTAGTAACATAACTTGATTATTACCCAATAACATCATTTGGGGCATACTCTGATGATTTGAACATTGGTTTGCGTAGTGTCCCCACTCCTTACAGATAAATCATTGTACATTTGAAACCCTTTTCTTACCCTTGCAGTCATGCACTCGGTGTCCTTTTTCACCACACTTATAACAAATTCCCATTCCCTTCAGGAAAGTTCCAAGGTGTTTCTTCCCACAGTTATCACATATTGGAAAATTCTTCTTTCCCCTCGTCCCTTTATCCACAATTATCTCTTCCATCCTTTTCTTCTATTTCTTCGCTTCAAATCCATAGGACTCAGAGAATTATTTACTTATCTTATTAACACATGATACTATTTCTTCATATGTTGAGAACACATGGGAGACTATTTCCCTTCTAAATGTTGGCTTAATACTGTGAAAGATATGATCCTTCTTACTCTTTGGATCATATGTATTGTTGGAGTTCACATTCTTTCTAATGGGCGCCATTTCTATACAATGACATAAACTAGGTTAGTTTATGAATTGCAAAGAATAATTCCAAACCTGTAAAATACTTAACATAAATTGAATAGTTTATGGATGTAATCCATAATCATAAAAATGTTTTCTTTGAGAATTATATAATCATAAACCTTCATAGTGGTTTATAAAGAAAAATGAGAATTATCCTAAGCATATCCCCCGGGAGTGTCGTAACAAAGAGTGCAGCAAGGCCCGTTGTCGTGCACCAGTTCCTGTTCAAGTCTAGCTCAAATCGGTGTTTTCGGGTTTTACCCCTAGGTACATCTGTGCTAGAGCCGCCTCTACCTGCTTGTATCCAGAAAGGGATGTATTTCTCTGAAAACTCACAAAATCTCTATAATACCAAAATTCTAGAAAAATTCTTCTATACTAATCCTCAAAGTTTATCTTAGGGATATGTGCTATAATCAGAGTTTATCTAAATCTAGCTTCCAAGGTTAGTACTAAACTACCTCTGATACCAACTGTAACGCCCCGACCCCAGTTACCCAGAGTCAGTGCATTATTGCGTAACATTGGCATGATCACAAAGATCAAGTCTCAAAAGACCGATTAGTTTAGAAGCCTTGAAACACTAGATACATTCATAAGTTTTACATTACATCATAAAGTAATACAAAACTACAACAACATCTTATCTTTATACCCCCTCATATTATCCCTTCAGGTCAATCATAAATTACTTATTTACATCCTAGAAAAAATTAAAACATTGAAAGGGGTGAGCTCATATGCTCAGTAAGGATAACAATATAGCGGAAGATTTCATAAATAAACATAAACATTTAAGGCAATGTATAACTAAAAATTAGCCTTTTAAACATGAACTTCAGCATAATATGGCAAAATAAAATGAAATAATGCCATTTACTTATTCACATGGATATTCTACTGGTCGAATAATCACATGCAATATCAATAACCACTTTCATAATGATGGAATTCATAATGCCAGACTATCATAACCACGTAGCCAAGGCCTCATGCCAAGACTACAAATAAGATTTTGTCAAGGCCTCATGCCAAGATACTAGTTTGTCTCATGAGACCTACCGATGAATCGAGGATCTATAGCAGGCTCCACCCGTCACTTATTAATTCCAATGCATTCCTCATATGAACAGGTTTAAACAAATCATAAACCATAACATAATCGTATCACATAAAACATGCATAAAGGAAACATAAAATTTCTACATTTCAATCACAAGATATCAATACAACATATTTATATAAGAAAAACATTTTCAAAACCAATTTCAACACCAAAATAAAAGAAAATTAAAACTTTTTTATTTATTTTTCATTTAAAAAAAGTTATGGCTTGTAGTGGAAGCCGAAACTCAAATAATGGTCACGACGGTGGAGAAGTCTTTGTCACCGCCTACGTAAGACAAAACATTCCTTTTTTTGTTTAGTAAAAATGGTTCGTATAAAATTATTCCTTTTGAATAAAAGTAAAAGTCAAATGGTTTTATACATCGTATAAAGGAAATTTGTGTATAAAACAAAATATGTCTCAATGAAAGGAGATTGAGATGAAGTCCCTTAAAAAGATCATTTTTTAAATAAAATATATCTATTATGTGTATTCACTATAAGTACACATAAATAAAGTACAAATAAAAGATATGACATAATAATATCATGACATAATTTGAAAGTAGGAGATTAACCCAAAGAATAGAAATTGGGTTAAGAAGTTCCCTTACCTCATGTCCGACTTGACTCGATCGTTCTTTAACCACCTGAATAATAAACTAGAGTTAATTTATACTTGATTAAGAACCTTTTTCAAGTTCATTATTCCCTTTATATCACTTATTACCATGTTATGAACATTATGTAATTATTTAAGTTAATAACGGTCGATTTGTCGATCTTTGGCACTTGAGTCAAAAATAAACATCTTATAATTAAAAGTTGTTTATGTGGTAAAATATCCATTATATCCAGAATTATATTCATGATGTAGGTATCATATATATCATATATATTCAGTATATACATTCATTTATAATATTACATAAAATTTAGAGGTAATAAATGAAATGCACCGTTCATGGAGACGGTAAGCCGTACGTACGCATGAACGCTACTTTCATTTCTATTTCATATTTAATGGAATAAAATTATAATTATATAAAGGTATAATATAATTCCAGTATAATATCATGTATAATATCATTTACTCCATCCTTTATACATCCCACATATGGCATTAACGATTCAAATCACTTTTAGGGGGCGGTAGTCCGCACTTCCTAAAATGAAATTATCGCGTTTACCCATAATGAAAATCATAAAGGTATGCCATAAATGAAAAATATAGAATAATAAAATAAAACATATTATATATCATATTTAAAAGTAGTTTCATCATAATGGCCACTATGAGAGGTGTTAAAAGAAGATTGAACAATCATCGTTTCGTGAGGCAGTAATTCGCCACCCACAGAAACAGTATGTTTTTTAACCATTAGACGAAAGTGTGTGTAAGTGTAAATAAATTCATTCTCATAAAAACATCAAAGTATATTTAGGATACTGGTGTTGTTACAAAAGAAAATAATAAAAAGAGTTTAGGGGGTTGGAGAAGAAAAATAAAACAAAACAACGTAAGAGAAGACATTACCTTTAAATCGGGTAACTCACCTTAGTTTGAACCAAAATGTTTTCTTGAAGAGCTTTCTAACTAAGGTAAGACTTCTATAATGAAGGGAGGAATGTTGGGAGGGTATTTGGGCAAAGGTTGGCTGAGAAAAATGGCTTGGAATGTGTGAATAAGGTGGTAGAGATGAGGGCCTTTTATAAGAGGAGAGGAGGGGCACTCTTGGAAAGTCATGAAATGTCACATTATTATGAAATTATTTTCTGATTTTAAAGGTCCAAAAATGATATATTTAAAGTATAAGGTGATAAGGGTTAGAAATCTACTCATCCAATAGGTTTTTGACAAGTTTAAGTCTTATATTTTACATTATCTTTTCATTTTATTTAAATCGTTAATTAATGAGGTAATCACTGCATCATCATTGTGTCATAAAAAATTTAATTTATTTAATTTCTAAAAATTATAAAAAAATATAATGATTTAGGAAATCTTTTTTTCTTTCCAATTAATATTTATAGTCGAAAAGTTAACTTATATAACCCCCTGTAATGATTATTTTAGTAAAACAACACATGTTGGTGACAATTTTATTTTTACTTTAAATGAAAAGTTATTAATGTCAATTTCTTACCCAAGTTACTCCATGGGGTCCCCAAGTTGACCCATGGATTGTCTTGGTCGGACATGACTCATCCAATAAGGGTAGGACAAGTGTAAAGGTATTTTAATATTTTTATAATATCATTTTTACCTTAAATTTCACTAATTACGTTTAATCAGGATTAATTAAACTTAAAAGTTACTATTCACCAAAAAAATTATTTTTGAACCACATTTTACTTCCTAATGACAAACATGTATGTTGGATTTTTGAAAATCAAATCACAGAAGTGGTAATGTTTCATTTAAACAAAAAATCAGTTTTTAACTATCACTTAGTGGTTTCACTATTCATTCCTATATAAAAACAAAAATGAATATTTAGGAAAATTTAAATTTTATAAGGAAATTAATATTATTTCATTTCTATTTTTCAATTTTAGTCCCATTTTTCATGAACTTAAATAATTTTACACAAGTGATTTGACCTTGGAACCATAAAATGAACACCCTCAAAAAAACAAAATTAAACATTAAATATCATTGAAATCATTATAAATGAAAATAATATAACAATATTAAATAAAATATAGATGGAAAATTTTATGAATTAAGTAATTAATTAATCTAATTGGATTAATTTTTTGGTAAGTACAAGTGCATAATGATTAAATATATAATGTAAGGAATATCTCTGAACCACCCACTTTTATTTGGGTTATAAATTTTCTCTCTATAACTCACTTTATATCTATATTTAGTTATATTGAATTATTATAAATTCTATATATATTTTTAATATATATATATATATATATTAAGTTTATTAACCCTTCCTTTGATGAGATTATACACTCCTTAAGTTCATTTATAAAATTCCTTCTTTAAAATCAAACCCAATTAAGGGGGAATTTTATATCCCTTAATCCTTTTATGTAACAATCATTTAAAGTATTTAATCCCATTAATGATTTCATTAAATAATGGAATATTTTATGGATAACCATTCTGGTTTATCTCTTATTTTCAAATAAAATTAAACATTTTTTCTTTCTTCAAATTTTTTAAATTGATTCCTTAAAGCACCATTTTAAAAGTTCATTCCTATAACTAAATTTATACCATTTTTAATGTTGTTTTTTAAATTAATAGATTATTTTAGACCTATTATTATCAATTATGATATAAATTTATAAAATATTTAATTCATTAATATCTTTATAATCTTTATGAAATCTTCATTGATTGTGATATGAGTAGAGATTATTCAACCCATTTATTTCCATGGGTAATTATTATATATATTCTTTATGTTTGGTTTGAATTTATGGAATACATAATAATGTACATTTTATGATGGTTGTAACCAGGTATAACTCTAATTAATTGAGTAAAGTTTATGTCTCCTGAGAAGATATGTATCAGATTACAGAGTAAACCTAATCCATGATGAGACTCTGTCCACCGTGTGATGCTTTCTTAGCAATTAGCCTTAAATAATGCTTATGTCCGATTTCATGTTGTTTCCACATTCTAATTTTTCATTGTTCTTACGATTCCATGTTATTTATATTATTATTTCATACGATTATTCACGGGTCTTGCCTTTCATTATATCATTTTTTCCATTTTAACTCACATACTATGCTTTATTATTATGTTTATTCCTTTATTGGGTTTTTAAATCACCCATTTTGTTTATTTATTCCCTAGGTTATGATGTTTAGTAATAGTATATCAAATAAATTTAGTATCTCTTTATGAATATTGAAATAAATCCATTTTTATTTTAGTGTCATTCTGATGTATTATGAACCCAGTCTTCCCAAGAAATTACAACTCTCGATCTCTAGGTAGTGTTCGTTGGATATTTATATTAAAACCATGTAATAATATGTGTGAAAGGATTAGGTCACTATAATTATAATCCAAGAAAGGTTTAGTTATATTTGAGTATTGGTAAAATAATATATTAGTAAAAACCCAAGGGATAATTCTATGCATAGGAAAATATCCTAAAATTTTGGTGAAGTTAGAGTGAGTGGTTTCCAAGAAATTACATCCCTATATAGATAATCAAAGTGGATAAGGATCTTTCATTGTTTTACCTAAGTGTAATAAAATTAAAAAGGGAATATTTATTGTTAACTTAATCTTCACATGGTTCTTAATAAATAGGCCTTACTTCATACTTGGTTTGAAATTCATGGGGAATATGCTTTAGAAATTTCACAAAGCCTGTATGAACCATTATAAAAGAATTATGTATTTTTTTGTTAGAAAACCAAATAGAAAAATTACCATGGTGACCTATTAAAACATAGAGAATCATAAGTTTGGATTTATGTTTCATTTATAAGTTATCACTTCTATTTTCATAGTTTCCCTACTTATATTATTATTAGTTTATGTATTCTCATTAAATTTTTCCCTTTATTTTAGTGAGTGGTGGAAAATATGAGAAATCGTGACAACAACCAGTATTATTATGATTTACCTAATCATATGCCTAACCTGATGGGATAGGTAGATTAGAACTATATGGAATAAATGGAACAACTAAATCAAGTTATAAATAACATCTTAAATCATATGGAACAACCTTATTCTCCCAAGGAAGAGAAAGTTACACTCAATTACTTTATATGAAAAAGGCCTCCTAGATTTAGTGAATCATCTGATCCAATCATCACATAAGAATAAATTAACTCAATTGAGAATATATTATATGTACTCCAATTTTTATAAGAATATAAATTTTTGTTGTATCTATACCTTCATAAAGGGGAAGCTAACCCATGGTGGTCACTGATCAAGAACAAGAATACCAAATAAGAAATCTATTCTATGGAATAGGAAGGGTTCAATAATATATTTTTCAATAAATATTTCCCCAAAATCTTCATCTTAAAATGGAGAGGGAGTTCCTTTGACTGAAGTAAAATAAATATGTGTCTCTTAGGGAATACGAGGAAAAATTCCCAAGGATTTCAAGGTATGCCACTGGGGTTGTCATCAACACCAAAGTTAAGTCAGACCGCTTATTTAGTGGATTAAATCCATTTCTTTGAAAATATATTGTGATTGGAGACTTTGAAAAATATGAAGAGATTTTCCATTATACCATTAAGGTTGAGATAATGATCAGTTACTCTTAGTGTTCTAGTGGTACTTAAGATAAAAATCATAAAATAGATTTTAATTTGGTAGGATTAGTGGAAAAATTCAATGAAGGAAAGAAAAACCAACTTACCACATGTAAAAAATATGGGAAGAGGTATCCATAAAACCCTATAAAGGGAACTGGGAGATAATTCAAGGGTATAAATGAATGTGATCGGGATAATAAATACTGAAAGGATATGAATAATCCCACTAATGAGAGAGTATAAAATAGGTTTGAGATCAAAAATTAGCTTATAATATAGTGTTTGAACTGCAATGAACATGAAAATTATGTAAGAAAATTTCTTAAGCCAAGGGTGTTTAGAGACAATCAAAAGAAACAACCTACAGATCCTAGAGAGAAAGGAAGGGAATATTCTATCCCTATTGCTAATGTGGATCCAGAAAAATATGCTGTGATAGGAACACTAGTTATTCATTAATGAACAGTGAATCTACTATTGGATTATGGTTCTACCCATTATTTCCTATCTTTTAGGTTTAGTATAACTATTCAAACACCACCTCAATAATCAGGGGTTGAGCTGTTTATGAGAATATCAAATGAGTAAATTATTTAATCTCATGTTTATAAGTCTCCCCAGTCATTTTTTGTAGGATAAACCTCCAAATTTTGTTTTTATATTATTCCTTTATATTAATATGTTACTATATTGGGAATGGAATGAATTTTATTATATCAATATAACATCAACTGTTCGGAGAGGGAGATCACTCTTCACCTACTGAGTCATCCTCAAGTGTAAGTAGGAGAATGAAACTTATAGGTAATATTCATCTCAAGAATATATATTATTTAATTATGATAAATCATGTATAGATCAAATTATTAAGGAAAAGGGGAGAATAATTATTAAAGAGATTCTAATCATGAGGGACTATACTGATGAATTTTTTAAAGAGTTTCCTGGTCTTCCTCCCGGCAAAGAGGTTGAGTTCTTAATTGAATATATACTTGGATATTTACCCATATAAAAGAATAATTATATAATATCCACCATTGAGTTGGAATAACTTAAGAACTAGTCAAAAGTGAATCTATAAAAGGGTTTTATACACCGAAGTGACTCACCATAGGGTACACTACTCCTCTTCATCAAGAAGAAGGATGAGTTAATACACTTCTATATTGATTATCATGAACTCAAAAGAATACTGATAAATAATAATTATCCCATTCCATTGATTGATGATTTTTTCAATCAACTATAAGAGGCCCAATTTATCTCTATGGTGGAAATTATGTTGGGATATCACCAATTAAAGGTGAGGAAGGTGAATATTCCCAGGATGTCCTTTAGAACATGGTAAAAAACAGTATGAGTTCATACTGATTATATTTAGACTCACTAATTACCCATAAATCTTCATGTAATTAATGAATAGAGTATTTATTGTTGACCATAAAAAATATATTGTTGTATTTATTGATGATATTATGAGATAATCTAGAATAATTGAGGAGAATGAGAAGTATTTGAAAACTATGTTAAATAATTTACAAAATGAGACTCTATAGAAAAAATATAGTAAATGTGTGTTATGTATGGAGGATGTATCCTTATTAGGGAATGCTATCACTAAAAAAGGAATATCTATGAACCCTTTTAAGATTAAGAAAAATTAGGAGTGGCCCAGAAAAAAAAATATAATATAGATTCATAGTTTACGTGGAATATATGGGTACTATCATCAATTTGCGAAGAACTTCTCATAATTATAATACCGGATTACCAAGATAAATTGGAAGGTATAGATTTTTTTGGACTAATGAATGTGAAGGGACATTCATGGTATTAAAAAGGAGACTTATTACTACACTATTCCTCACACTTTACACAAGTGGGTATCTGTTCATGATATATAGTGATGCTTCAAAAAATGGTATGAACATTGTACAAATAATTTTTTTAAAGTTATATCCTAGGCCTCAAGGTAGTTGAAGGTTCAAGGGAAGAAATATGCTAAAAATGATATGGAGTTGGCTACAGTTTTCATGAAAATAATGATTTAGTGACATTATATCTATGAAGATAAGTTTAAAATATATACGGATCATAAGATCATAAAGTATATATTCACACATAAGAAGTATAATATGACCCAAAAAAGATGGTTAGAGATGATTAGGGACTATGAATTACTAGTCAACTACCATCAAAGGAAAGAAAATAAATTTGTAGATGAACCAAGTAGAATGTATCTTGCACCATATAAATAATGATAATAGAGAAGGATATAATCTTCTTAGTCATTATAATGATTGAAATGGTAATAAAAAATATATAGAACACCTTCATTCCTTTTGCAAATGATTTTTTAACCACAACTTATATAAAAGAGAAAAGACTCTCAAAGTGATGATGTGGAAATACAAAAGAAGGTGGAAGATATAATAAAATGGAAATCTTTAGAGTTCAAAATTAATGAATAAAGTTTTTTAAGATTTAGGTTATGAATATGCATACCACCAAATCCTATTATAAAAAGGAGATGTCGAATAATGCACATAGCTCAACCTTCTCCATCCATCAAGTGATAACAAAGAAATATCAAGATCTATGATGGAACTATTAGTGGAATAATATAAAAATAAGATAATAAAATTTACATATACGTGCTTGGAATGTAAATAGGTTAAAGATGAAAGGAAATATTCAAAGGGAATGATGGAACCGTTACCCATACATATATAGAAATGGGAAAACATCACAGTGGATTTTTTCATAGGTCTTTTGAAGAAATTAAAAGTTAATAATTCCATAAGGTTTGTGGTGGAGTGTCTTGGAAATATTTCTCATTTAATTTCTATTCAAGAGGAACTATCACTCAATTTACTTATCATGATTTATATTTGGGAAGTAGAAAGGATGTATGTAACACCAATATTGATTATATCTAATCAACACTACCACTATTGAGACCATTCTAGATGGATTTCAAAGGAAGATGAGATCAATATATTCTAATGGGTTAGTTCTCATACAATAATATTTTCCACTCAAGTATCCAAATGAATCCATATATAGACCTTTATGGTATGAAATGTGGAACACCTATGTGTTGGGATGAAATTGGTAACCACAAGATACTGGGAATTAAAATATGTGAGGAAATCGTAGAAATGGTCAAGACTATTAAAAAACACATCAAATATTCTCAAAGATGACATAAGAGCTATGATGAAAATTATTAATGTGACCTAGAGTTTGAGGTTAGATGAAAAGTTTTCCTATTCCCACCTATATGGAAGAGAGTCATGATATTTGGGAGTAAATTTAAGTAGAATGTATATCATCCCCTTTGATATTTTATATCACATCATAGATGTGGCTATCAACTATCATTCCCACCAACCCTATCTAAATTACCTGAATTACTTAATTCATTCCCCTAAGTAATTACATTCCATATCCATCACATGTAATAAATTTGGAGGTGGAACATCTGAAAAATGATCTCTCTTATGAGGATTAGTAGATGAAGATCTTGAATTGTAGGGACAATGTTCTACACAACAAGACAACTATTCCCATAAAATTATTATGGTGAAACCATAAGTATGAGGTAGTGACATGAGGGACTTAGGAATAAATGAATAAAATTACCCTTATTGTTTTCATCTTATTAGGTAAAATAAAAATTTTAGGACTAAATTTATTAATAGGGGATGAATGTAATAACCTATAATTTTATAAATTTAATTTTCCTATTGATTATATTAGTATGTCATATTTAGTAATTCTGTATTATATGGAGAACATTTATCACCTGGAAAAACCCTAAAAAATTATTTATTTAAAAATTAAATTTAGAGAATAAATATAAAAATAATAATTTAAAATATTATAATGGGATAAAAAAGGAAGTAATACATTTAAAATATCAATATTTAGGTATGTTCAATCCCCCAGAATAATTGCACTCATTAAAACACTGTAAAAGTAAAGAAGAATATTATTAATAAAATCGTAATATTGAGAATGAAAATATATATAACTTTGAAATAAAATATAATTTATTGAATAATTAATTAAATGTGATTTGTTTATATAAATTATGGAACCCATATGATTATTACAAATCTAACTGTCAGAATAGTAATCTGAATATTTGAATAGTAATATAACCATTATGAATAGTAATATAACCATTTTATTAGAACATCACATATGGGAATATAATATAGTATTTAGGTATCTTAGAAAATTAAAATACAATATATTTATGTCATGATATAAGTAAATAAATGTTTTAAAAATAATAAAATAAGTGTTTATAGTTTTTATAAAACATATACGTTTTATTTGAATTTTTATGAGAAATATAATGATTAAAAAGTAATTTTATATCCCTAAAATAGTTTTATAAATTAATATTATGTTTTATTAAAATAATAAAATAAATTTACGAGACCTTAAGTAATTTTTCAAAGTGTTAAAAAATTGATCATAATATTAAAATTAATATATTTTTTAAATAAATAAGGATTTTATTAAAAATTAAATTTTATAATATTTAGAAAATTATTTTTATAAAATGGAATTAAGTTTTAGAATCTACAAATATAAAATTTTTTAGGTATATTTTTTGGTATTTTCCTAAAATAGTTGATTTTTTTGAACATTGAAATACGGTAAAATAAGGTATTTAACATTATAAGTTATATACAAGATTAACTATATAATAGATGATATAAATACCCATTAATTAAAAATAAAAATAAACTTTTAATATATATATTCATAAGATTCATTAATATTGGTAGTATTGCTCCAAAATAATAAACTAATGACTATAACATTTAAAAAACACCTCTATCTTCCCCTTATAAATACCACACCTCACCACCCCCTTCTCCTCACATATTCTAAGACTTAGAAAATAATGAATTTCTATCCAATTCAATTTCCAATCATCTCCATACCATAATAGTGTATATATTATCACAAAATACCATTTCAAGTATCTTTAAGAGGTATCTCAATATGAGACAACCAAAAGAAGAGGTAAAATTCTTGACTAAACCTATTTCAATTTTATTCTTCTTTTACCACCTCATATGTTCCCCTTACACAAAAACATAGTAAAAAAATATAATAAATATAATGATATGTTATTATTATGGTGTAATTTCTCTATTATACCCACACATTAATTTATTCTTAAATGAAAATGTTGTTCATAATATAGTTAGTTCCCCACATCTATAGACAACTCACTTCATTTTTATCCACCTCTTTCAAAGATGGTTATAAAAATAGTATCAAAATTAAATATTACTATAATTACTAAATAATAACTTATTATATGTTCTGTAACTTTTTAATAATCATCTAATTAAATAAAAGAAATTTATTTCATGATGGTTATCAAAATTTCCCAAATGATCTAAACATATATTTTCAACGTTTATACTAAATAGATCATCCTTATGATATAATGAAAATGGATATTTAAGACCATTTAAATTTTTGGAAGTACATGAATCTTTTTTTCATTTCACTTCTGGAGTTTTAGTCCCATTTTATATGAACTTCACTAATTTTACATGAGTTATCCAACCACAGAACCATGAAACGAACACCCTAAACAAACAAAACTAAAAAATAGATATCCTTGAAATGGATGCGAATGAACATAATATAATTATAGTAAATAAAATATTGATTTAAAATGTTTTAATTATGTAATTAATAAATCTAATTTTATTATTTTGGATGGTAAGTGAAAGTGTATAATGATTCTAGATATAAGGTAAGAGATCTCACCAAACCAGCCTATTATCATTATGTTATGACCTTTCTCTCTCTAAATAAATTTATATCTCTATTTTATTTAATTTATTTCTTCTAAATTATTTATATATTTATCATTCATTTATAAATTTCTTATTCACCCCTTTATTTTATGGTGTTATACATACCTTAAGTTCATTTTTCAAAATCCTTATTTAAAATCAAACTCAATTAAGGGGAACATTTTCTATCACTTAATCATTTTATATAATAATATTTTAAATTATTTATACCAAATCATGATTTGATTTTTAAAGCTATATCATATGGATAAAAATTATATTTTACTTATTTTTTCCAATAAAACTTCCATGATTATTCTTTATTAAAAATTCTTAAAACTCATTACATAAAACACCATATATAAAGTTAATATCTATACACAATTATGTACCCTTTGTCATGATGTTTTTAAATGAACACCAAATTTAATACCTATGATTATTTATTTAGATATTAATTTCCAAAATATTTAATTCCTTATTCTATTTGGAATATTTTTTAAACATCCTTTGATTGTGATTAGAGAAAAGATTATTCAACCCATTTCTTTCCATAGGTAATTCTAATGTTTATGCCTTTTATTGATTTCTATTTTCAACACACATAAGAATGTCAATGTAATGATAGGTATGACCATATATTTTTCCAATGCATTGTGAAATTTTAATGTACCATGAGATGATATGTATGGGATTAGGGACTAAACCTAATCCATTATGGGACTCTATCCACTATGTTATGTTTTTTAGAAGTTAGCCATGAGTTATACATAAGTCATGTTTCATGTTGTTTCCCCATTCATATATTTCCATGATCTCATGATTCCATTTTTCTTTATATTATTCTCCAATTTTATTATTCTTGGGACTTTCCTTTATGATATCAAATTATGCCTTTTGACTCATATGTTTTTCTTTGTTTTCATGTCTATTCCCTTACTAGGTTTTTTTAGCTCACTCATTTTATATATCTATTCCCTAGGTTATTCAACGAAGATTTATGAGTTAAAAGATATTTAGTGTAATTTTCTAAAATTTCATAGAGGTATGGAATCTTATATACTGTTGAAAACATTAACTTTATGATAATAATGTATTCTATATTCCAAGAATTTGTTTAGGATAGTTCGTGGTTCATTCAGAGCCCGGAGCTTTGGAATTTGAGGAGGTAGATTGAGCCTCATAGTTAGAACATAGTTAGTGCTAACCATTCAAGTAAACCATATAGTGAACTCAATGCATAGAATAAGACCATACAGTTTGAATGAACCATGAAATCCCGGTTGCATGCCCATGTAGGTGGTGTAATATTTTTGATAGATACAATTCGCATTGGCTACACATGGTTAGTCAAACCGTGTGCCTAGCCCCTACATCAGGACTCCATGGGTAGTGTTGGGCATTTGGTTTGCACATGGTTTTGGAAAATCATGTGGAAAAAATAGTAAAACCACTTAATGAAGGGGTAAATAAACCTTTCCCCCCTAAAATTATTTTAATCATTAAGCCCTTCCTCTTCCTACTTGTTCCTGCAGACCACACACTAGGAGAAGACCACCTCCTTCCAAAGTTAGGATTTGAATACTTTCTCTCATCTTATCTCCGTTTTCTTTAAATTCTAGTACATTGGATCCATAATGTTAAACTCTCTATTACTCTTACTTCCTTTCTTAGTTTATCTTCCCATCTCTTATATTATTTTAGTGAAAGATCATATGACATATTTTTAGTGAATTTATCCGTTCATCTGATTTATTCCATTCTATCTCAATTAAAGGACTGAAAATGGATGAGGAGAGTGATATAGGTATAATTTAGGTGGTATAGTTACTTTCCCTAAATTGATGTATCATTTATATTATGCACCATTGTTCTGCACACTAGACCTTCCAATGTATCACTGCTAACGCTTCATTAACAGAATAAAAGGCCATTTACATCCATAATGGGACCCTATATACCTTTAAAAAAAATTCGTTGGGTGTTTCCATGATACATTCCACCTATATGGGTGGGTATTTTCTTAAGGGACTAAATTTACCTCTACCTTAAATTGTTAAACCACCTTTTAAGGTGTGTTTTTCCTTGTAATAAACAATTCCTTTGAAATGTGAATTGAACTATGGAAATGTGTGTCCATGTGTTTAGTCCAGTATACCTTATGCTATAATTTGAATGTATTCATTGAATTAAATGGTTTGGATAACTTTATTAAAGAGTTATAAATGAAATTCATTTTAAAATAGGATGAATCATAAAAGCTAAGACAATACCCATATCCAAGACGAGGGAAATAAAAGGGCCCCAATTTATGTATAACTTGTACGGGCTCTTCAATATTTATTACTAATACCTATTATGGATTATAAATACATTGTTAATGATACTTGGATACTTATTATATTCCTTGGATTTGATCACTTGGGGGGATTATATACCAACTCATAAATGACACACATTCCCCAATAGAGTCATTGTGGATGGGATCAGTATAAAAATGGTTATACCATGATACAATTGATACTAGATTCCCTATGTGAGATACCTAACATAGGTTAAAAGTGTCATACTTTCACTAGGATGAGAGTGATACATGTGTTTACTTTTATGGGTCACTATATAAAGACTCTACGGTGGTGGGTATTTATAGAGTCAATGGAGCGATAGTTTGGATTCTTGTTATGTATCACCTTGGATGGGCTCAGGATTACACTTATAAATTATAAGGATTAATTTTAATCAATTCCAAGAATGAATAATTGATACTTCAAGGAAACATTCTCCAAAACGAATCACATGCTTAGGTTTAGTTCTATGTTGATTCTTATTTCACGATGAACCTTTTATTATAACCATATTACACATCTGTATTGGTATACCTTGGTTCAGAGACATAGGAATAGAACAAAGAAGGTAGTGTCAGAGGGGTATCCATGAGGAACCCAGACTGATATGTTTTATTTATTTATTTATTGTTTGACCTTCAGTATGTACTTTCACATTGCTCATATTATATACATATAATGTAATGATTTATACACCATTAGTGGTATCCTATTGAGTATATTTCACACCCTTCTTGGGCCTCCCTTGGTACTTGAGAATAATATATGATTATATGTATAGATAAAGGGAAATATCCATCATCCAATGTTTGAATCTGAGTACTTTTATGGGGTATGGGAAAAGAGGACTGATGCAATTCTCCTAATTCTAGCAGTGGAAAATTTTTCCCTTTTGTATTTTTTTACAAAATTTGGTATATTCATGTTTCCCCTTTATCCCATGTACCTCATTTTTTATAGCTACATGACATGATCATTGTCATCATTTTTATCTATTTATGATTCATATTATGCCTATTTATTTACCTTGGATGATTTATTATTCCATTTCTACTTATCATATTTATATTACCACTATGGTAAAATATAAATGATGAGGGAACAATATCCCTATAGACACACCCTAATATCTTGTCACTAGCTGGAAGCCATTGGTGTATGGGAGATATAGTTGATACCATGTGGAAAACTTTCTTGGGGCACCTCTCAGTGGATTTCATGGTGGGTCACTATAATGTAGTATCAGTGATATTTTTTCTCTAATCTTACTATTTGTGTATTAGATAAGGGACTAGGATGTGTCAAAAGTTTGTAATTAGAATGTTCTTGGGAGTAACTAACTCACGTATAATGGAAACCCAAATTACCTGGGATGAATTATTGTTGTTCTCGTTTGTGTCTGTTACAGTTGAATCGATTTCACCATTTAGGTGATGAACATGTCTTATGATGTTAATATTATTTTCAATATTATTATTATGGATTTATATTTCATGTAATAGAAAATAAAGGAGGTATTTCCCCATGCATTATATTAGGTACTTGAGTATTCACATGTCTTTCATTATGTCATGAAATGTTCACTTTCTATATACATTTCATGTATTGGATGTGTTTGTTGAGAGTAACTTGAATATTATATTTTGTAAATGTTATAACCTCTCTCATAGGGAAAATATAATTATTTTAATTAAAATTAATACATTAATATATATGGTGTTTCCCCACATATATTGATGTCAAATCCTTAATTAACCGATTATGACATAGTTGAGCCATGAACCACTAGTTCTATGGGTTGAAATATTAGTTCATTTGATTGATGAATTACAATTGTAATTTAAGAACCACGTACTTATATAAATTTGTAATAGTATCTCATTCAATAAAATCAATATACATAACCTCTTATATCCTAATACTAGATGTAAAGGTTGGTTCAAAGTTACATGACAAACCAATAGAAATTTATAAAGAGAATTGGACATAATAAATTGAAAATAGTGACACATTTAACTTGATTGAGATATCTATATCACTATAATTAAGAATAAACTCCTATAAATTATGGTTTTAAAATGAATTGGTTACCGCTAAATGGGGATTACAATTAAAAAGTAAAGGAAATTTTGCTATATACCTTACAATTGAAGCTCCATATTCTGGAACCTCTACTATGTATTGTATGATACCTTGAACCTCACCCGACCTTTGTAGTGGGTAGTAAATGGTATGTCATGAGACTTATGTGATCTTACTTATCACCTAGACCTAGCTTAGGGAGAAGTTAGAGAGGGGTGACTCATTTATGGAAATTCTTTATATCTATTCTTTATTGTTATCAAAAATTTTATTTGTTGTCAAATGTTATACGAGGCGTGAATTTGGCCATTGTAGAGCTATGAAACCACAATGTCCATGTGTTTTGCAGTAGAAGGGTAGAGAAAACCACGTTTTGAAGGTGGTGGTACTTTATCCACCCATATTACCTCTGGCAGTTTCACTAGAGGAAACTTATATTGATCTTACACTAGGATATGATGCTCAGTTTCGAGATTGCTTATTTTTCTTCATACAGTTTGTATAGGGTTCTCCGCAAACTCCCCTACTATGGTAGAGATGATACAGGAAATCTAGTAGCAGCATCCTCACACCTTTTTAGGGGATGGTGTTCCTCAATATATTGTATCTCGGTTAGAGGCCATAATTTCATTATTTGATCATATCTAGATGCCTCCAAATAAGAGTGTTATGATTTCTTTCTATATGCTTTGTGTTTTTGAAAAAAATTGGTGGAATGTAATCTATCATGCTAATCTTCATCAGGTTATGGTCTGGTCAGAGTTCTATATGGCCTTATATTACTACTAATCCTCATAGAACTTGAGATATGTCTATTCCAACAAGTATATACATATATAGTATGGTGAAATGTAAGTGATGGAGTACTCAGATCATTTCACTAAGATTCAACATTTTGTGCCAACTTTGATATAACGACCCAAAATTTTCTTACATTACTATTACATCATTTTAAATATAAACAAAATAATAGTATTACACATAGAGGATCCAAAGGTTTAGTGTCTTGGGAAAACTAGGACCATACATAACAAATACAACATCAAGCATAATCAGTTATTTAATTTCTTCTTCTCTATCATCTTATTGGAACTTGTCCTCTCCTTAGTACATGTAGCCACCTGAGGATATAAATCAAAAGAGGTGAGATATAATCCAAGTAAGAGTATATATAATAACAATATAACATGGGGTGATCATAATCATGACATGGGAAAAAGATCATGAACGTGTGAGGAGCATAAATAAAAGACTTGAAATGTGGCAATGCATGAAAATGAAACATCATGTATTAGTGGTTAACTAACACACATACTTGTGAACCAAGATAGAATCTTGTTCACACATCATTTCACATTTACTCATGAGATTCATCACTTTACCCAATGCATTGGAGAGCTGTATAATTCCGAGCACACCTGTCACATTCAAACATTGATATTGCGCTACATAATTCCAGGCGCACCCGTCACATCATAACATTATCATTTATCAAGAATGCCACAATGAAAATATAACATAAATGAACATAATTAAAACATGAAAAGGAATGGTTTTCATCTCATAATAACACATTCATAAACATTGGGTTCCCAAAATATTGTGGCAATAACATATATGTTACAAGAACCGTCAATCTTGAATGAGAAGTAAAAGGTGAGTTCTTGAAAGAGGAGTTATTTCAGAAAACATTTTGTTTTTCATAAATACCAGTTTCAAACATGTATATCCCAGAAAAAGAAATACAATAATGAGAAAATTATTTTTAAGGAGTAACCATATCAAAAGGAGTGAAAGAGGGAGAACCCTAAGGATGAAAGTTGGGTTCAAGAATTTCCCATTACCCTGTATCCGAATGCTTCCTTATCTTTAATGTCTTGTATAATGACATTATATTAATTAATTAGAAATACAGAACATTTTTTACATTAATATGGTTCATTATGGTTTCATTAATTGATTTTATGTTCCTTTGGATGAGTTACAGCGTTTAAGAACATTATTTGGGAATGTTTGTTTTTATGGTTTTTTGAGTGGTTCACTTGTATTCGTAAATTGAAGTTTTGGTAGAACATGGGTAAACATACAGAACTGATATTACATGTTATTAATGATATTAAAGGAGTTTGGATGATATTTTAATGAATTATATTAGATCCATGTGGATGAATCATTAGATAATAATTAAATGATGATTGTTTGGGTTAATTTGAGCGATTTTTCGATCATAATGAACTTGTTTTATTTTATCACTAGAAAAATGGTAATAAATTAGTTCCAGAAGTTTAAATAAGAGATAAAACATATAAGATATTATGGTTCAACCATAAAAATGTTTTCATGACCAGATCTAAAAGTAGATATGGAAGAAGAAATCATGTCGTTCTTAAAGGTGAAAAATTAACACCTCACGAACGACGTTCTCTTTAATAAAATAAAAGGAAGAGGGAAAGGGGGTTGGATGATATAATATCCCATTAGCATCGTAAAATTAAATTATATGTATAATAATGGAGTTAAAATACAATTTAGATGAATATAGGTGGGGAGAGACCAAAAAATGAACTTGAACTTGAAAGGAAATTAAAGGAGAAGAGGGAGAGAAATTACCTCTTAAATCTTCCTCTTGAGATCCTCCTTAAGGAAGCTAGTCTTGGTCTTTTGATGGGACCAGAATCTATTGAACGTGTGAGAGGGGCTAGAGAAGAGTTTTGGGCAGATTTTAGAGAAGGTTTGGAGCTTGAGAGGTGTGAGGAAATGAGGGTGTGAAGGGTGGTATTTATAGTGGAGGTGAGAGGGGTTTCCTTAATATAAAATTCATTAGTTTATTAATTTCCACTAAGACAAGGAATAGTGAGTATTGAATGGCCAAGAATAGTAATTTTATCATGTGATACCGAACCAAGTGGGGTTACATCAGCAAAACATCACACATGAATCTATAATTAGCTTATTTAGCTTATTTTTGTAAATCACGGTATTTCACTATTCATCAAAATTCATGTATCTCAGAAAAATCCCAAAAATTTACCCCAACCATTTTTGGACGTTTAGAATCCAAAAAAGAATTCCATTTTTTAAAAATAATTTTCTAAATATTATTAATTTAATATTTAATTAATATCATAATTTACTTAAAAAAATAGTTTTTAAAATTAAAACTGATTTTATAGTGCTTTAAAAAATTTCATAGGGTCTTATAAAATTATATAAAAACTTTAAGACATGGTTTTTACAATTAATGAATAAATTTTAGGACGATAAATTTTCTTTTAAATTAATTAATTAATTATAATTAATTAATTATGACTTACAAAATACCAAAACGTTTACTAAGGTCAAATTGTCACTTTCTAAGATGTCTAAATTTTATTTATTTATTCATGGGTATGGTTACTCTTATGTTGGATGATTTAATATTCATAAGGGTATGTTACTATTCATAAGGGTAGGTTACTATTCACCAAAAAATATTTTTGTTTCATCAGACTCCAAAAATCATCTTGAACACAATCGTGTATGTCTGATTTTCAAAAATCAAAACAAAGAAATGACAAATTTATGTTTAAAGGTCACTTAGCACTTAGTAGTTCATTATGTTGTGTTTATAAGAAGGGAATTTGCAATGAAAAACTTTGGGTCGTTACATTCTTCCCCCCTTATGAAATTTCACCCCCGAAATTTCACTTTACACAAACAGGTGAGGGTACTTCTCCTTCATTGCCTCTTCTGGTTCCCAAGTTGCTTCCTCAAACTTATGGTTCCTCCACAACACTTTGACAAGATGGGTTGTCTTGTTGCGTATAAACTTATCCATCTGATCCAGAATCTTTACTGGCTGCGCCTCATAGGAGAGATCATATTCCAGCTGCACCACCCTTAAGTTTAGTACATGTGAGGGGTTTGGTATGTACTTCCTTAGTAATGATACATGAAACACATCATGAACTTGAGCCATATTCAGTGGAAGTGAAAGATGATAGGCCACGACTCCTATGCGGTCAAGGATCTCGAAGGGGCCAATATACCTTGGGATTATCCTACCTTTCTTCCTGAATCACATGACTCTCTTCCATGGGGATATTTAATGGAAGACTTTATCTCCAACGTCGAACTCCAAGTCCCTTCGACGGTTGTCAGCATTGCTCTTTTTCCAACCTTGAGCATCTTTGATGTGTTTCTGGATGACATGAACCTTCTCTGTCATATCTTGAACAAGAACGGGTCCAAGTAGATTTCTTTCTCCAACTTCATCCCAACATGTTGGAGTTCTACATCGCTTTCCATATAGAGATTTATATAGAGCCATCTGAATACTTGAGTGTAAGCTATTGTTGTATGAGAACTCGACCAATGGGAGATAATGATCCTATCCACCTTTGAACTCTAGAGAGCATGCTCTTAGCATATCTTCAAGCATCTGAATAGTTCTTTCAGACTTTCCATCAGTTTGGGGGTGATAGGCCGTGCTGAAATTTAATTCAGTACACAAAGAATGTTGAAGGATCCTCCATAATTTAGATGTGAACCTTGGGTCACGGTCAGAGATAATTGAGAGTGGAACACCATACAGTCTCACAACTTTCTTCACATATATCTTTGAAAGTTATTCAAGTGAGAGATCTTCCCGAATAGTGATAAAATGGACATTCTTGGTGAGTCAGTCAACCATAACCCATATTGCATTATTTCCCTTTTCCGTATTTAGGAGACCCGTGACAAAGTCCATAGTAACATTTTCCCATTTCGACATGGGTATAGGCAATGACTGCATCATACCTTTGGAATTTTGTCGCTCAACTTTAACTTTCTAACATACCAAGCACCTTGATATATATTCCACAATATCCTTCTTCATGTTATCCCACTAGAAGTGTGATCAAAGATCACAATACATCTTGGCACTCCCAGTATGGATAGGGAATGTTAAGCTATGTGAATTTTCCAATAGCTCCTTTATCCCGGGTGATGAAGGCACACAAAGCTGCGTTCCAAACCGAATCACACCATCGTCGTCGATATGGAACTCTTGCAGCTTCCCTTCCTTTACTGCATTCAATATCTTTTGTATCTCAACATCATCCCTTTGTGCTTCCTTAATCTTCTCCTGGATGGATGGTTGCGCAATTATTTGGGAAAGTTAGGATGTATCCCCTGCTCTTATGATTTCCAAATCCATTATTTTCATATCCATAAATATAGGGTCTTTCGAAATCCGTAGCATGAATAGAGTAGTAGGTTATTTTCTTCTTAGAGCATCAACTACCTTGTTTGCGTTTCCAGGATGATAGTGAATAGAGCAATCATATTCCTTGATTAGATCTAACCATATCCTTTGATGCATGTTGATCTCCTTTTGTGTGAGTATATAATTTAGGCTCTTATGGTCGGTGTATATGTCACATTTCTCGCCATAAAGGTAGTACCTCCATATTTTCAATGCAAAAATCACGGGTTCCAGCTCTAGATCCTGCGTTGGGTAGTTCTACTCATGGATCTTCAACTGCCATGAGGCGTAGGCTATCACATTGTCATTCTACATGAGTACACAACCCAATATTTTCTTTGAAGCATCAATGTATATCACAAAACATTCTCCACTTTTCGGTAGTGTGAGTACAGGTGTAGTGATCAACCTTCTCTTTAGCTCCTTGAATATTCCATAACATTCTTCCATCCATACCTACTTTACCCCTTTCCTTGTTAACTTAGTTTGTAGGCTTGACAATCGTGAGAAGTTTCTCACAAAACATCGGTAGTACCCAGCTAATCCAAGAAAACTACGGATTTCTATGACACTAGAGGGCCTGGTCCATTCCTCAATCGCCTTTGTTTTTGAAGGATTCACAGAAATTCCCTCACTTGTGATCACATATCCCAATAACATGACTTTATTCATCCAAAATTCACACTTGATGAACTTGGCGTACAGCTTATCCTTTCTCAATATCGCCAACACAAGTCTTATATGTTCTTCATGTTCCTTCTTGCCCTTGGATTAGATAAGGATATCATCGATAAACACTACCACAAATTTGTCGAGGTAACGTATAAATACTCTATTCATCAAATCCATGAAGATTACAGGGGCATTAGTAAGTCCGAAGGGCATCACCAAAAAGTCATAGTGCCCATATCTTGTTCGGAAGGCAGTCTTCTGAATATCTTCCTTCTTCACCTTTACCTCATGATATCCAGAACAAAGATCCACCTTTGAGAAGTATTGATCTCCTCTTAACTGATCAAACAAGTCATCAATCCTTGGGAGATGATACTTGTTTTTTATGGTGATCTTTTTGATTTCCCGATAATCGATACACAGCCGCATTGTTCCATCCTTCTTCTTCACAGAGAGCACTAGTGAACCCCAAGGTGATGCACTAGGGCGTATGAACCCTTTGTCTAGATGCTCTTGCAACTTCTTCTTTAAATCCTCCAGTTCTATAGGATCCATCCTATAGGTACACTTCAAGATAGGAGTAGCTATAGGTATGAGTTCAATTGAGAACTCAACCTCACCATCCGTGGGAATTCTGGGTAACTCTTCAGGAAATACATCGTCGTATTCCCTCACGATGGTCACTTCTTCAAGGTTGGAACTTTCCTTCAACTCATCCATTTGGGCGAGGTATGCTTCTTCATAGGGAATCAACACCCACACCATTGAAGGATTCTTCAAAGGATATTCCTGATTTTCCTTGCATTTGTAGAGGAGCATGGGATAGTTCGGAATATAAAAAGATATTTCCTTTTCCCGACAGTTGATATGTGCTCTATATAACGAGAGTCAATCCATTCCCATTATAGATTCAAGTTATACCAAGAGAAGTATTACGAGATTCACTGGAAGAATATTCCCACATACGATAACAGGATAGGAGTAAAACACTTGGGTTGCAATGATTCCACCACTTGGCATTTTTATAGATATATCTATTTTAAGGTTTCGAGGCTTCGATTCTACAGTTCTAGCAAACTTTCAAGATATAAAGGAATGCGTAGAACCAAAATCAAATAAGACTTTATCCATTATTGAGTGAATAGGAAGTGTACCTTATACGACTTCATTATCATGCTCCACCTCCGCAGTAGTGATGGCATAAGCCTTCCCTTGTTCCTTTGGATTCGGTGGCTACTGACGCTGATTACCCTCGAGAAATTGAGGTTTAGTGCATTGGTTTGCATAGTTCCTTAGCTCCCTACAGTTGTAGCATTGAACCGTGAGTGGTTCTCTCCTTTCATCAGCTACATTATTCTTCATTTTCATGTCTTTTCGACACTCTTGATCATGGTGTCCTTCTTTACCACACTTGAATCACTTCCCCGTCCCATTGAGGCAGTTCCCATGGTGCAACTTCCCACATTTTTGGCATGTGGGTCGTTGAGTTTTCTTCCCACCTTTATCATGAGATCCACCGACTTGAAACTCCACCTTTCATTTCTTATCCCCATATCCATGGGACTATTCTACAAACTCCATCTCCACTTTGAGAGAACATCAAACAACTTCTTCATCACTCCCAAAGTCTTGAATTGAAAGAGCCTTTTGAAGGTGTGGTTTTAATCCACTAAAGAATCTATCAATTTTTCTATCATTGTTGATAAAAAAACCTGAAGCGTACCTTGAAAGCCTTGTGAAATTCACTTCGTTGGTTTTGACCGATTCTTTTTCTTTTTGCTTGAGCTCTATGAATTATCTCTCCATCTTCGTGTAAAGAGTTTGTGGGAAATACTTATTAAGAAACAATATCTTAAAGTCTTTCCATTCTATATCTTCAATTTCCTCCCTTCGCTTGGTGTTCTTAATCAAAGCCCACCATTGATCGGATTCTCCATCTAGACGGTAAATGGCTAGGGTAACCTTCTCTGTCTCTGAACAGTGAAGAACAAAAAGATCTTCTCCATGGAGTTGACCCACTGTTCTGCAACTAGTGTATCGGATGATCCAAAAAACGTCGATGGTCGTTTCCGCATAAAACATTCGATAGCCAGTTGCTCCCTCTTTGGTGAAGGAAGATGTTCCCCATTATTATGGTTATTGTTCATAACCTGAGATAATTGGGTAATCATCTCCATGAAGTTTTGAACTCCACCTCCCAGATCATTGGGGATGTCGTTCGGGCAATCGTTGCATTGGCCCTCACACGAGTTGTTGGCCGGATTTCTCCTGGTTCCCACCATTTTCTAAAATAGAAAAGGTTAGAACAAAACATAAGTAAAAAATGCATGAATAACTTATTCATTTAAAAAATTTATACCAAAAACATAACATATGGGATCCCTATGTAAATATTCTTTTGTGCATATTTGTACTTAGTCTCATGCTATAGGTTTTCTCTAGGGTTCACTAATCCTAATTCCCAAATTAACTAAACCTTTCCTCTGATACCAAATATAGCGACCCAGACTTTTATTACATTACTATTACATAATTTTAAAGATAAATAACATAATAGTATTACACATAGAGGATCCAAAGGTTTAGTCTCTTGGGAAAACTAGGACCATACATAACAAGTACAACATCAAGCATAAACATTTATTTAATTTCTTCTTCTCTAGCTTCTTATTGGCACTTGTCCTATCCTTAGTACTTGTAGACACCTAAGGATATACATAAAAAGGGGTGATCTAGAATCCCATTAAGAGGATATATAAGAACAATATAGCATGGGGTGATCATAATCATGACATGGGAAAAAGATCATGAACATGAGAGGAGCATAAAAAAAAGAATTGAAATGTGGCAATGCATAAGAATGAAACATCATGTCTTAGTGGTTAACTACCACACACACTTGTGAACCAAGCTATCATCTTGTTCACACATCATTTCACATTTACTCATGAGATTAATCATTTTACCCAATGCATTAGAGCGCTGTATAATTCCGGGCACACCTGTTACATTCAAACATTCATTTTGCGCTATATAATTCTGGGTGTACCCGTCACATCATAACATTATCATTTATCATGCATTCCACAATGAACATATAACATAAATGAAAATAATTAACCCATGAGAAGGAAGGGGTTTCATCTCATAAGAACACATTCATAAACATTGGGTTCCCAAAAGAATTAGGGAATAACATACATGTTACAAGAACCGTCAATATTGAATGAGAATTAAAATGTGAGTTATTGAAAGAAGAGTTCTTTCGGAAAACATTTTTTTTTCATAAATACCAGTGTCAAACATTTATATCCCAGAAAATTAAATACAATAATTAGAAAATTATTTTTAAGGAGTAACCATATCAAAAGAAGTGAAAGAGGGAGAACCCAAAGGATGAAAGTTGTGTTCGAGAATTTTCCCTTACCTTGTATCCAAATTATTCCTTATCTTTACTGTCCTGTATAAAGAAATTATATTCATTAATTAGAAATATAGAATATTGTTTACATTAATATGGTTCATTATGGTTTCATTAATTGATTTTATGTGCCTTCGGATGAGTTATAGAATTTAAAAACATTATTTTGGAATGTTTGTTTTTATGGTTTTCTTGAGTAGTTCACTTGTATTCTTAAATTGAAGTTTGGGTAGAACATGGGTAAACATTGAGAACTGATATTACAAGTTATTAATGATATTACAGGTGTTTGGATGATTTTTTAATTAATTATATTAGATCCATGTGGATGAATCATTAGATAATAATTAAATGATGATTGTTTGGGTTAATTTGAGCGATTTTTCGATCATAATGAAATTGTTTTATTTTATCACTAGAAAAATGGTCATAAATTAGTTCCAGAACTTTAAATAAAAGATAAAACATATAAAATATTCTGTTTCTACCATAAAAATGGTTTCATGACCAGATATGAAAGTATAAATGGAAGAATAAAGCATGCCGTTCTTAAAGGTGAAAAATTAACACCTCAGGAACAACGTTCTCTTTAATAAAATAAAAGGAAGAGAGAAAGGGGGTTGGATGATATAATATCCCATTAGCATCATAAAATTACATTATATGTATAATAATGGAGTTAAAATACAATTTATATGAATATAGGTGGGGAGAGATCAAGAAATGAACTTGAACTTGAAAGGAAATTAAAGGAGAAGAGGGAGAGAAATCACCTCTTAAATATTCCTCTTGAGATCCTCCTTAAGGAAGCTAGGCTTGATATTCTGATGAGACCAGAAACTCTTGAACATGGGATAGGGGCTATATAATAGTTTTGGGAAGAGTTTATATAAGGATTGGATCTTGAGAGGTGTGAGTAAATGAGGGTGTGAATGGTGGTATTTATAGTGGAGGGGAGAGGGGTTTCCATAATATAAAATTCACTAGTTTATTAATTTCCCCTAAGACAAGGAATCGTGATTCTTTAATGATGAATAATAGTAATTTTATCATGTTATCCCGAACCAAGTGGGCTTAAATCAGCAGAAAATTACACATGACTCTATAATTATCTTATTTAGCTTCTTTCTGTAAATTACAGTATTTCACTATTCCTAAAAAATTCAAGTATCTCGGAAAGATCCCAAAAATTTAACCCTAAAATTTTTCAACGTGTATAATCAAAAAATTCATTCCATTTTTCAAAAATAATTTTATAAATATTATTAATTTAATATTTAATTAAAATCATAATTTACTTAAAAAACAGTTTTTAAAATTAAAACTGATTTTATAGTGCTTTCCAAAATTACATAGGGTCTTATAAAATTATCTAAAAACTATAAGACATTGATTTTATAATTAATTAATACATTTTAGGAGAATAAATTTTCTTTTAAATTAATTAATTAATTATATTTAATTAATTATGACTTACAAAATACCAAAACGTTTACTAAGGTCAAATTGTCACTTTCTAAGATATCTAAATTTTATTTAATTATTCATGGGTATAGTTAATATTATTTTGGATGATTTAGTATTCATAAGGGTCATATTACTATTCATTAGGGTATGTTACTATTCATAAGGGTAGTTTACTATTCACCAAAAAATATTTTTGTTTCATTAGACTCCAAAATTCATCTTGAACACAACCGTGTATGTTGGATTTTTAAAAATCAAAACAAATAAGTGACTAAATTATGTTTAAAGGTCCCTTAGCACTTAGAAGTTCATTATGTTGTCTTTATAAGAAGGGAACTTCCATTGAAAAACATTGGGTCATTACATTTGATCAGTGACGAGTTGATGAATAAAAGATGATTTGGTTATGGGATTACATATACCATTCGATTATAGGTGAATGTTTTCTGAATGACCCCTATTTATAAGATACTCAACATGATCCTCATCACAGAGCGCAACCTAAGGGATTCTAGCAATGTCTAGGGTAGTTTAGCTTTTAGGTAGGGGGATTGTTTGTCTAGCAATATGAAACTTCATTTTAGGTTGCATGTGAGAGTAGTTCCAACCCGATGACATACATTGATAGCCTTGTGGTGTACCTCTAGTATGGTAGGGAAGGCTATAAGAATCCCCATTATATGAGGAACCCGATTGAGTTCAGATCTTATGGAAGGATGGGTCACCTTCATATTTTTTTTCTAAACTTTCCATCTAGTACCCATTGTTAAGGGATATGTACCGAAACCACATTCGATTATAGGATCTATAGCTCCATGTTGCTCTGGGATGTGGTGAACTATCAGTTGATCAAGATGAGGTGGTGGTTATGGATGAGGTAGTCAGACCTCAGAGGTTCAACGCCATTAGAGAAAAACTACCCAAGTTATTTAGGTTACATCTCAAGGATCCGGATAAATAATTATTTATATATAGTAAAACCAACTCCCAAGGAGTATAGTTCGTGGCCTTTTACTATATGAGTACTATTCCAATAGACTCTACTTTAGTTTCTTTCTTATTTAATACAAGTGCATCTCTCTCTTTCATATCTTCATTAATTATGGAATGTCTGAGCCTAAATATTGAGTAATTATGTGGCGTTATGACTCTTGAAACATCATTTTGGGTATAATCAGAGAGTTCAAACCATTAAAAGGAGTCCCCCCTTCAGATATGTGGGTACCGATTCTTGTGGAATTTCATTATTCTTGAGATGCTGGGGTTTGACATCATACCTAAAATGGACTGGCTAGTACCTTATCACACACATGTTTATTGTTATCATCAGATGGATTCATTTATATCACATTAGGGAATCAAGTATATTCATAAGGGTGAATGGTGTATCCATGTGAGTCAAGATGGACTCGAGCACCATGGGCTGGGAATGGTGAAACCCTCAATGGATAGTCTCTTTATGAGTGATTAGAAAATGTAGATTTTGTAATTACCTCTCATAGTAGATATTTTGAGGGACACATTTACTAATGACTTCTCTAGTTTACCTCATATGGGGGAGGTGGATTTCACCATTGAGTTATTTTCATGTGTGGAACCAGTGTCCATTCATCCCTATAAGATGACACCTATAGAGATTCAGTAACTAAAGAAGCAGTTGGAAGACTTAGAGGAAAATGGTTTTATATGAATGAATACATATCTATGGGGTTACCCATAATTTTTTCTAAAAAGAAGGATATTACCCTTAGGTTGTGTGTGGATTACTATCAATTGAATGAACTATGGATAAGAACTGGTATCCATTTCCTCATATAGATGACCCCATTTACATTCTATGTGGAGCGATATTTTTCTCTATATCAATTTGAGTTTGGGATACCATCAAGCGTGTATTAGAACATTATTAATACCATTTATGGAGTTTCAAAGTAGATATGGATTGTACAAGTACCTATTTATTCCATTCAGTCTTATGAACATGCCCTCCATTTTCATGGCCTTGATGAATTTGGTTTCCCACCCACACCTAGATTCATTTACGGTAGTCTTCATGGATAACATATTTGTGTATTCTCACACTAGAAATGACCATGCCAACCATATTGAGATCATACTAAATACATAGAGAGAGAACTAGATATATGATAATCATAGAAAATGTGTCTTTTGGATTGATAAGGTTGACTTTTTAGGTCATATCATTTCAATGGAATGTGTATCTTTTGACCTAGATAAGGTGAGTGCTATAGTTTCCTAGAAATAGAACAAGAATGTATTTGATATATAAAATTTATTAGGACATGATAAGTATTACAGTCATTTCATCCAAGATTTCTCATGCCTAGAAGAACCTATTACATGTCTGAATAAGATGGGTGTGAAATTTTTATGGTTATAATATTGTGAGATAGCCTTTCAGAAGTGGAAGGAGCGACTTACATCAGTTCTGATCTTGATTATAATAGAACTGGAAAGAAGCTAGAATGTTTACCATGATTCTCTAACAATTGATATTGGAGAAGTTATAATGTTGGGAGATCGTGTTATAGAATACTTGTCCTTCTAGACGATACCTCGCAAGAAAAATTACCCTATAAACAACATCATGCTCGAATACATGGTTTATGCTTTACACTTTTGAATGTATCAACTTTTTAGTGAGTGGTTTATTTTTTACATATAAAAATGTCTCAAATACATATCCACACAACATTAATTTAATATAAGGTAGCACAGTTTAGTAGAATACCTAAAGTAATTCGAAATTTATCTTTCTTATAAACCTAGAAAGAGTAATATAGTATCTAAGGTCTTGATCTAGAAGACTTAGTCATAGGCCATTCAAGATGGTAGTAGTTATTGGAATTTGATGGCTCTGTTTTATGAAATGTACTTGGTGGTTCAGGAGTATCATGAGAAATCTATTTTAGTATATTTAGTAATGAAATACTCTTTTTTGGAATGTGTTTGGATGAGATAGATTTCATATCTTACGAGCCTTGTCTTGAGGGATATTTTCTTAGTTTAGAACCCAATTTTTAGTTGGGTTATCGATGAGAATGAGATCTTTTACTTTCGTGATCATGTGTGTGTGTGTGTGTGTCTAATGCCATATAGTATAAGATTATATAGGAATCTCACAAATCTAGTTTGGAAGTTCACCTTAGGCTTACCAATATTTACCAAGAAATATGTCATAAGTATTTGTGGCTAGATATGAAGATATATATTATGGGTTTAATCATGTGGTGTTCCACCTTTCATCCAGTGAAGGCAGAGCATTAGTGACCTTCTAGAATTCTACAACCTCTATAAATTTATGAGTGGAAATGTTATTAATTCACTATGGATTTTATAATGGGATTTATGAGATACCCTAGAGTAAATAATGTGGTATGAGTGATCATTGATTGGTAAAAAAAGGTCACAGAATTTATAACTATCTAGGAGACCTTCTCAATTGATGATCTTGGGAGGTTTTATATTTGGGATATTGCATGCCTTCATGGTGTTCCCTATTCCATCATATTAGATCGAGATGATTGATTTACATCACAGTTCTTATAGAGGCTAAAAAAGGAACTAGGGTCACATGTGATTATGAGTACATCATATCACCCTTAGACCAATGGGTTGTTTAAATTAATGATATAGGTGTACGAGAACATGCTTTGAGCATGTATCCCTAAATCCAAAGGTTTATGGGAAAGACATATACACCACACTTATTTTTCTTAAAACAATAGTTTTTAGGAAACAATTCAAATGGATCCTTATGAGGCCCTTCACTGTATTCTATTCTGTTCACCTATGTGCTTGTTAGAGTCATGTGAGGTAGAACTAATGGATCCCCATCTCATTCAGGAGACATCAAAGATAGTACAACTAATTTTTAAATGTTTGGCTACTGCTCAGTCCATCAAGAATTCTTATACCAATTATCACCATCAACATATGGAGTTAAAGGCAGGACATCGGGAAATTATATGAGTTTCTCCTAGACTGGTTCATAGATGGATTTAGAGATAAAGAAATGTATCACCTCATTATATCAGACCATTGAGATCACATGGAGAGTTGATACGATTTTATATCTGCTAGATTTACCTTAGAGGTACTGGGACTTATAAGAAATCTTCTACATATTGAATATTTTACATTATCATTATGATTTATCTCATTAATTTGATCCTCATGATATTGAGTTGGAGGAAGATGAATCCTTTTAGGATAATCTAATATGTATCATTGATCAGAGTGTGAAGGATCTATGAGAAGTTCAATCCCTCTAGTATGTATTCTATGGAAGAAAAAGTACATATAGGATGAGAGATGGGGGTGGGAGGCTGATGTACATGCTCATTGATAATAAATTTTTTCAAAATACGATTTACCATCCATGGAAATGGTACTTATGGATGAGTTATTTTAAAGAGGGGAGTTTGTAATGTTCTGAATTTTTGGAGAGGTACATACTGTTATGTTACTAGTAAAAACTCCAATTTTATGATAATAATATGATATCAAGACAAGACAAAAGAGTTGTTTATGAGATTCTGGGGCTTGTTCTCAGCTTAGATATTTGTAATTTGAGGATCCATGTTGATCTAAATGGTTAGCACACAGTTAGTGCTAACCATACGACTGAACCGTGTAGGGAAATCCATGTACAACAGGAGGCTGCATGGGTTGACAGAATCATGGGAGCTGGGACACATGCTTATGTGGGTGCTAAATGATTTTTGATAGTGCCATTTCACATGGTCTACACATGGTTATTCAAATTGTGCACCAAGTCTATGTGATGGGGTTTCTTGGGCAGTGTTGGGTATATGGTTAGGGCATGGTTTGAACAACTGTGCGAACCCTTAATGAAGGGGTAAATTACCCTTTTCCCTTGAAATGTTTTTAATACATAAAATCATGACCGTACCAAGAATTTTAATGGATCACACTATTGTATAATAAATTCTCTCTTCTAAGCTGAGGTTTTAATCTTTTCTCTCATCTGATCTCCATTTTCTTTATTATCAGGTGCATTATATCTACTTTATTGCTTAGTTTACCTTTCCATTTCTTCCACTATTTTAGTGCAAGATCATATTCCCTATTTTTAGGGAATTGATCATTTCATATAATTTATCCACTTCTAGCTTGATTTAGGGGTCAAAGCTAGATGAGAAGAGTGGTGAAGGGATAAGGTAGGTGGCTTATTTCCTTTACCTCAATTCTTATAGAATTTATATTATAGATCATTGTTCCATACACCAGACCTTATGGAAATGCCTTCTTATTTCATAATTAACTAAATAAAAGGTTATTTCCATGCCTAATGTGACCCTAGATACCTTTAAAACAATACCATTGGGCATTTCCTTGTCTTGGGCCACCCATATGGGTGTGTCCTTCCTTAAGGACCTAAATGCCCCTTTTCCTTAAATTGTTAAACCACCTTTTGATATGTTTGTTGACTAGTAATAAAGGATTATTTAGAAATGTGAATTAAGCTAAGGAAATGAGGGTCCATTTTTTTATTCCCTTATAAATTATGCTATAATTTTCATGGATTCACTTGAATTAAATTATTTGAACAATTTGATTAAAGATTTATAAATGAAATTCCTTGCTAAATAATATGTATCATTATAGGTGAGTCATGCATCATATCCTAGCCAAGGGTGATACAAGGGTTATAATTTGAGGATGCATTGGATGGGATCATCATACATTATTACTATGTATTTATATGGATTGTAAATATGCAGAGAGAGATACTTGGACCCTTATGTTATGCATTAGACAAGTTCATCATGAAGACTAATTACCATACCATGAGCGACACTGGATACCTAGTGGAGTCACCATGGATGGGATTAGTGGAAAGTGATTATACCATTCTAGGAGTGATACTCAGTCCCCTATGTGCGATACCTGGAACGGGATTAGAGGGTCATACTTGCTACAGGCTGGGGGTCATACATGTTTTTTCTTTTATGGGTCTCCATGGATAGACACAGTAGTAGTGGGTATTTATAGAGATCCTCACAAAATAATTGGGATTTCTATTTTGGATCCCCTTGGATAGTCTTGGGATTCCAATAATAAATTATAAGTCTGAATTTTACTTAATTCCATGAATGCATAACTGATACTGCAAGGACACATCCACCAATCCCAACCATATTTTTGAGTTTGGGCCTCTCTTGATGCCTATCTTATGATGAACCATTTATTACATCCATATTACATATCTGTATAGGTACACCTTGGTTCAATGACACTGACTTAGGCCAAAGTAGGTAGTGTTGGATGTGTATCTATGAGGAACCTATACCGAGATGTTTTATTTATTTATTTATTTAACTTCATTATTTACTTTCACACTATTCATTTTATATAAAATTACTGTATTGATATGGACACCGTTGGTGGTGGACTAATGAGTATATCTCACACCCTGATCGGGCTACCCTTGGTACCCGAGAGTAATTCATTATTACATGTGTATATAAAGGAAAGCATCTAGCTTCTGATGTTTGATTCTGAGTACTAGGATGGAGTACGAGAGAAGAGGAGTGAGCCTATGCTCATGATTCTAGTATAGGAATATTTTTTCCTTTTTATATATATTTTTTTATATCATGTGGTATATTCTTATTTCCCATATATCCCATGTACCTCATTTTTTATGGTTACATGACATGATCACCATCATCATAATTTATATATATTCATGATTCATCTTCTTCCACTTTATTTACCATATAATATTTTTTATTAAACTACTTCATATCATATTTATATTACCACTGTGCTACACTCTGACTCACAATGAAATAGCCTATAAACATGCCCTATGCCCTCACTACTAGTCGGTAGCGTTTAGTGTATAAGCATACATTCTTGAAGCCATGTGAAAACCATATCGAGGCACTGCTCAGTGACTTCTAGGGTGGGTTTCTATATTAGGAGATCATTTTGGAGATTACAATAAATTCATTATATCTTTGTTTCATTTTGATGTATTATGAACCTAGTCATCCCAACCCACTAGGCCACTCAATCTTTAAAATGTGTTTATTGGATATTTATTTTTAAAACCATGTAATAATATGTGTAAAAGTTTTGGATCACTATATGGAATGTAAATATCCCTTTGAATATTTGAATTAGTAGTTGAACACAACTATAGTATCAATTTTACCTGAGGCTAAATAGGGTTATGTGGTGTACTGTGATGCGTTTTCCATGTGATTGGTTCATGTACTTATATAGGGTGATCATGTGGTGTAATTTGGCTCCCACCAACTTCACTCACTTGAAAGGAAATACTCAACCCATAAACATGTTTTAGAGGTGGTCATGAATGCTCTTATGTGTTGTAGATAGTTTTATGACCCATCATAGTGGGGCCTATGCTGCGACTCCCCAAGCCTTCCTCCAAAAGGCCAGGGGTTGGTGACTAGCACTGAGTAGGAATATCAATAACAATGGAGGCATTGCTTATGTACATTTATACCAAAACACATCTCCAAGTGCACAAAATGATGAAATTTAAGATCCATTAAGTAAATAATTCATGCATACCACTATATACTACAACCATAGTATGATGGAAAGTAAATTAATGTAAATAGGGACAGAATACAAGCCCACCATAATGATTCTGTAACCGCATGTCCAACCTGTAAGAAAAAGGTAATGGGACTGCTGTTTGTAGCCAAAGGAACACACCTCGATCTATCTGGTCTCACAAAAAACCATCTCGTCTTAGTCTTTCTAGGACTCCATAAAAATTTTGATCACCTAAAAAAGACATGACACGTGCGGGAAAAGCCCATGTGGGGGTGAGTATAGTAATATTCTATAGGACACCCCGATACCAGAAAGCATACAACAAAGGAAAGTACAGTCATCTCTACATAGGTATATGTCTAAAAAAATATATGATAATAGTATCTATATATACTCAATCAAAGACACACATTCTAGTGGTAAGTCATAACCACTATATACCAGCCATAAGAATTTAGCTCGAAGATTCTACAAAGCACTCATCTGGGTTAACACACTCCTAAGTCCGATAGCATTAATGACATCCATATAATAGGTACTTCTCATTGGGTCTCACCATGAGAAAGATACACTGATATATCTAAATAGAGATATGATATAATAGATGAGGATCACATCTAAGGCCATGGGTAGATACCAACAACTCAATCTAGATTAACCCACTATGTAGAAGATCAACACCTGCATAATGTTGGTCATGTCGATACTAAGAACTCTACTTAGGCATAAAGAATGAATAGAGGATCCTACTCTGGGTGTCTTGGGGGATTCCAATAACACTATCTAGGAAGTACTTCTAAAAAGATCATTGAACTATGAGTAGGAAACTATTAATAAAAAACTTTAGGGTAAAAAATAAGGGGAAACACCCTAACAAAACATGTCATTGAAATGGAGGAAAAGTGGTTCAATCCTTGTAAGATGGGGTACATGACGTGTAGTAAGGTCACCCGATGTGTCCCTTGACCCCATGTACTTCTCATGTACAGTGGACCATGTCATTCCAACCATTTCATGTAGAAGAGATTACATGTCATGTTTATATATCCAGGCTCAACCCGTGTACTTTGTTCATGTGACAGTAAACAATGCCATCCCATGTGTCTCTACCTGAATACCAATACATGAGGTGGGCCGTGTACTTGGTCTAATCCTTGTCGTGTGGGGGAGTACTTTCCATGTAGGAAACCTATGTACTCCACCCCATGTTTGTGTACTTCCCATGTACATGCTGAGTCATCCAACTGGGGGAATAAATGATGTGCAGTCAGGGACTACATGCCATGTGTATCATTTTTCCCCCAAAAACCCATCTTTTCCCTCCCGCTCAGGCCGTCATTCACAATGATTCTGTTCCAGTGATCCATTCACCTAAAAACTCCAAATCCAATATCCTGTCATCATTCGAACATCGAATCAGTAGGTTTCAAGCCATCAATCAGCTCAGAAAATACAATCCTAGGTGTTATTAATTTCCATAAAAGAATGCGCATTTGGTGCTCATAATCATTTGATCCACTGCCTCACCAACCATCACACCTCCATCGATTCATCCTGATGCCAGATCTATGGTTTTATAACATTTCAAAAAGAATCAATGGTGTGATGATCAATTGTTCAAAAAGGTTTCAAAGACGAGAAAGAACAAGGAACTTGCATTGAAGAACACACGAATCAAGGGTAAAAAAGAATAAAAATTAGGAGGTATGAACATAGATTGATATTCATGTCAATCTTGGTTCATTAATATTAAAATAGTAAATGAGTCCAAAAAATTCTTAAGAATCAACACTCAATAAATACCACAAATAACCTATCCCGTAAATACAATTGATCCTCTAGGTAATATATTTGTAGATTAGTCTAAGCTTGTCATAGGATTTCAATAATGGGAAATAAAATCAAAATAACACATCCTAACTCAATTAGGGTCATTCTCTAATGAAAAATGGTCACCACATTGTCATCATTGGTGAGATCCATCAAGACCAATGTGCGCTGATCGTCTATCTGAGTTTTCGTTGTCGTTCATCGGAAGGATCCTCTAGAGGTTCTCTACCCAATGTATTTAGAGAATTCTAGGGATATAATTCTAACCATAGATCTCTAAAAAATGGTTTATTTAAAAATAAACATACCACTAGGTCAAAAACTGAATTAAAATAATTTTATTAATTTATTTTTAATCATTTGATCCCCACGATAAATTTTTCACAAATGACATGTACCAACCAAAGATAGGTTGCGCCTAGGGAAAAGAAGCTATTTTTTACTCAATGGTTCCATTATATTTATGATCAGGGTACAAATTTATAATTTATTACACTTTTTTAGGAAAAAACGTGCACATGGTTTTTTTAATATTTTAATATTTTTGAAACATTTGTTTCGGGCACAACAAGCCTCATAATTGCATGTCGTCTTAGAGAATGGTCTTGAAATCAATCTATATAATATTTAAAAATAATATATGTAAAATCAGAGTTAGTAAATTCTCCCAACATTATGGATTTACATCCCTAGAAATCCAAAACAAAGGATACTAAAAAAGATGACGGTATTAAGCATGAATCTAAGCCTCCCACTCTGAAGTGATCTCTAGGATATTCTTGCATTGCCACTAGACATGAACCAAGAGAATCGATCACCCACGAAAGATCATCTCATACTGATCCTCAATCTTTACTTGGTACTTAACAAAAGTCTCCCCATCCTTGATATACATCTCTTCCCAGTTGATGATATGTGATGGGCCATACACGCACCTCCTCAGCTGAGTCACATGGAAGAAATCATGTACCTGGTCTAACTTCAGGGGTAGAGCTAAGAGGTATTCCTCCTTTCCAACTCTACCTAGTATCTGGAAGGGGCCGATGAACCTTGGAGATAACTAGCCACCTTGACCAAATCTTTGTATCCCATGTCATGGTGAGACCCATAAGAACACATGGTGTCATTCCTTGAAATCCAAAGGCCTCTGTTTCTTGTCAGTATAAGACTTCTAATGGCTCTATGAACTCTTTATCCAATCATGGATGATCTGAACCTTTTTATAGTAGCTTGTACCAACTCTGGGCCCATGAGTGCTGACTCTCCTAAGCTAGTCAAACAAAGTGGTGACCTGTAGATTTGCCTGTACAAATCCTCGAATGGTACCATTCCATTGGTTGAATGGTAGTTGTTTTTATATGAAAACTCCACCAGTGGTAGGTGATCCTCCCAACTATGACCGAAGTCCAACATGAAATCTCTCATTATGTCCTTTAGAACTTGAATGGTTTGCTCTATGTATCCATCCTTTTGTGGGTGTAATGATATGCTTAAGAATAATTGGGTCCCAAATTCCGTCTATAATCCCTTCCACAACTGGTATGTAAAGAGAGTATAACGATCTAAACAATCATTGATGTAACTCCACATATTCGAAATATATATTGAATGTAGAGGAATCCAAATCTCTATACTGAACTCTTCTCTTATATAGTTAGAAAGTGGGCCGACTTGGTGAGTTTGTCAACTATCTTCCATATAGCATCATGTCCCCTAGAAATATATGGAAAACATGTCACGAAGCCCATCAATATCCCATCCCACATCCATTGTGGCACCTCAAGGGGTTGACCTAAACCCACCAGAACTTGGTGATAAACCTTAACTTGTAGACAATCAAGACATTAAGAGACAAATCTATAAATCCTTTCTTTATATCTAGCCACTAAAACTGACATTGGAGGTATTAGTACATATTTTCCACACTTGGATTTACTGCCAAAGGGGATGCATGTAAATCCCTCAAAACCTCCTCCCATAACGTCATTGGTAGTACTATTCATCCTCTAAAAATAATGACATGCTCCCCACCATTTGAATATACATCAAAAGCATTCCCCATGGACATCTAAGTATGTAGGGTATTGGAGTCAGTATGTCCAAAATGTGCCTCCCTGACTCACTGTAAGAGTGGAGGGGTGATTTCCATTAAATGGAAGTTTTTATTCTCCTTCTCCATCCACAAAGGATAACTTTAACGAGGAAAAATACTCAAATACCTCATTCAATAACTGTGAACTAGATCTCTTGCTGAGATTATCCACTACCACATTCTCTTTCCTAGGAGTATTGAAAATTTTGAAGTCATAATCTTAGAGGAACTCTAGAAATCACCTCTGACTTAGTTTGAGATCATTCCAAGAGAAGATATAATAGGGAATCTTATTGTTAGAGTAGATGATAAACTTCTCTCCCATTAGGTAGTGTCACCACATCATCAATGCACAGAATACCATTGCTAACTCAAGATCATGGGTTACGTAGTTATACTCATTTGGTCTCAACTGGTGTGAAACATAGGCAATCAACAATTTCCTCAGCATCAGTATGCTACCATGACTGGTTCCTAATTCATCAAAGAACACTATATACTTGACACCATCCTCTATAAATATCATGATTGGATCACTCATCAAAATCTGCCTCAACTACTGAAAAGCCTATTGAAACTTCTTTTTCCACACAAAAGGCTACCCCATTTGAGTTAAAGCTGTCGTAGTTGCTGATATATAAGAGAAATTAGCTATGAATATCCATTCATATCCTACTATCCTAAGGAATCTATTCCCATCCATCTTGTTTTTGGGTGGATACCATGCTAACACTACCTCGACCTAGGTCGGGTCCACTACCACTCCATCCGCTGAGATAACATGTCCTAGGAAGTGGAATGTCAAAATGCCGAACTTGAAATTTGAGATATTTCCATAAATTTGGTGATCTCAGAGTATATCTAGAACTATACTTATGTGTCTCACATACTCCTCCTTGGATTCCGAGTACAAAAGGATATCATTGATGAAGACTACCATGAAACTATATAAGTATGGATGAAATATGTTAACCATGAGTCCCATGAACACTGCTGGAAAATTCATTACACCATAGGGAATCACCATGTATTCATAATAACCATAATGACATATGAATATTGTCTTCGGTAAATCCTCATCCCGTACTCATTGCTAGTGATGGCCTAATAGGAGGTCAACCTTTGAGAACCAACATTCCCCTTTCAACTGACGAAAGATGTCATCGATTCTAGGTAGTGGATACTTATTCTTCACAGTCACCTGGTTCAAGTGCTGGTACTCAACTAACAACCTCAATCTCATGTCTTCCTTTTTGGAAAACAAAACTAGGGTATCCTGGCGTGAAACACTGGGTCTCATGAATCCCTTCCTTTGTAAGTCCTCCAACTTCACTCTTAACTCATGAAGCTTTGTAGGAGCCATCAGATATGATTATATAGATATAAATATCTTCTTGAGGTGTAAATAAATGTATAAGTGTATATCTCGGGGGGAGGTAAACTGGGAACATCTTCAGGAAAGAAATACTCGAACTCCACCACTACTGCATGAAACTAGAAAATCATAACATCCACTACACCAAGGGTCGGGCTAGCCAACTGATTTGTAATTGACTGCACCCTCCTATGCATGAGTCCATCCCATTCTTCTTGGTTTTCATTTTCACCAATAAATGTAAACCTCATTCCATCACCGTGGACACAACACAACATTTTCCTAAAATAGTCAATCTGGTCATTGACTATAGATAATCAATACAAACCAAGAATAACGTCTTAAGGGCTTGAAGCTACTAACAAGATTTTCCAATTGAAACTCTCACTTCTAGGGGCCCGGTCACATGGATGACAAAAGTGTGTGATCTCTAAGCCCTCTCCAGTAAGAGTTTATGAGTATAAGGGTCAAGTCAACCATTCAACTGGAATATCTAGGTATCGTACAAGATATATGGTTAGAAAGGAATGAATAAAACATGTGTATATAAATACTACAAATAAAGTAAAAAAGAAATATATTGTACCTCAAATCATTCATGGATACCTTGGGTCATAAGCCTCGACCGCATGCTGTTGTCCCCTCTCATATCCTTTAGTTCATTGAGCTTGGCACTAACCACCTAGGGGTGGTGGTGGTAGAAACTCAAAACATAAACCACCTCCTACTTATCTCCCAAATCCTCAACCGGATATGCCACCCTTTAGATGTGCCTTCTCTTATCATTTTCTCTGCCTTGGTGGTCCATCTATAGTCTCCATTTCATTAGCACAACAAGTTGGGATATCTTGAGAGAGATGTCCCCTGACATCGCATGAATAACCCATCCTCTATCTAGGATTAATGGAACCACCCTATGAGCCTTGAAATGTAGATTATATGTCCTAGGACCTCCCCCTGAAAAATATCCCATGTCTAGGTCCTTAAGACTGACACCAGCTCCCTACTGCCAAGGTCTTTCACCCCACCTTCCCACTACTGACTATTATAAGATATATCTGCCCAGATAACAATATTTCAACAACCCAATCCCACTAAAGGACACCAATATATTTAGTAATGCATAGAGTCATAATTTTGGATTAGATGTCTTTATGAAGACCTCTCTCAATAATCTGAGCCCTAATGTAAAGATCTTGAACTATATCCATAGAGTACATGGAAATATTGGAAAAGCTTGATAAATAATCAACTACAGTCATGCTTCCCTACTAGAGATTAATAAGCTATTGGATGTTCACATATATCATATTAACTAGAGATAAATCCTCTATGAAGTGGCGCTAAAACTATATCGAGGAATGATTCACCTCATCATGAGTCTAGGTAACCAAACTCCACAGTCTCCCCACTGATCCATGTAGAAGGATCACTGCCAGGACCACCATATGATCCATGAATGTCTTGACTATATGGAAAAATTAGTCACTTCCTCAAGCCAGTCTCCAACCTCCTATGGGTTGGGCTTGCCTTAGAACTTGAGGTCCCTCTGATGATGAAACTCCTGAAGCATACTTAGCATATACTCCTCATCCACGGTCACTGTAGGTAACATGTGATTCATTATAAGCGGCAGTATGGCTGGTGTGCCACCTAGAGGTAACATATGGGAAACTGGTCCCTGTATCGATGCCTCTTCACTAAGGGGGTTATATTCATGATCAAGCTACTGAATCCTAGATGGTATACATCATGGATAGATCCTATAACAAACAAGATGAACCACAATCAATGATTATATATGGAGAGTAGACTCAAGAAAGACATGGAAACCAAAAAAAATTCATATATGATGCATGTACCATTATTTTTTATGAAACTAGTGTTCTAATGTACCAAGTTAAAAATCAGGTTATCATAGTCCCAGTGTATGGATACATCAACCGCTTCACCAGCATTGGAGTCCATATCCTGAAATTTAAACTCGTAAAACTTAACACTATTTCTCCAAACCGATCTCACAGACCCCCGATCCTAAAGTTGAACTGACAAGATCTAACACCACTCTTTCATGAACCATCATAGTGGGGCCCATGTCGTGACTCCCCAAACCCACCTCCGATAGGCCTAGGGTTGGTGAATAGAACCAAGTAGGCATATTACTTAAATGTGATGCATTGTGTATCTACCTGTACGCATGAACTTATATCCAATCCCATAAAATGATGAAATGTAAGAACCACTATACATACTACTACGTCCCACAACTTGAGTACGATGGAAAGTTATGTAATGTTAAAAGGTCAAGAGAAAAATCACAATATAAAGAGTTCATAACCACAAGTCCAACCTGTAAGAAAAAGGTAATGGGATTGGTGTCTGTAGCTGTATGAACACACTTCTGTCTATCCAGTCTCACAAAGCACTGTCTAGTCCTAATCCTCCTAGGACTCCATCAAAAGGTAGATTGTTTTCACAAGACCCAAAACATATTAGAAAATCCCATGCAAGGGTCAGTATAACAATACTCAGTAGGACACCCCGAAACCAAAAAAAATGCAACAAAGGAAATTATAGTTATCTCTACACAGGTATATTTCTAGATCACATATAATAAGAATATTTAGATATAATCAATCAAATACACATAGTCTAGAGGTATGTCACAACCACTGTATACCAACACTTGGAAATTCATCTCAAAGATACCACAAAGCACTCATCCGAGAGAACACACTCCTTAGACCGATTGCACTGATGACGTCTGACCAAGAGGTGCTTCTTATTGGGTCTCACCATGAGAAAGATATGATGATTGATTTGACTAGAGATATGATACAATAGATGAGGATAATAGCCAAGGCCATGGGGTGATACCAACAACTCAATAAGTATTAACACAATAATTAGAGGATCGACACCTACATAGTGTTAGTCACATCGATACCAAAAAATTTACTTAGGAATGAAGAATAAATAGAAGATCCTACTCCGGGCCTCTCAGGAGATTCCAAAAACTCTATCTTGGAAGTCTTGATGAAGGGATTGTTGTACAATGAGTAGGAAACTATTCATACCAACATTTATGGAAACAAATAAGAGCACATACCCAAACAAATCTTATCCAAGACATGGAAGAAAAGTTTCTTAATCCATGTAACAAGGGGAACATGATGTGTAGAAGGGTCACATTCCATTTACCTTGACCCTAGTTATTAACCATGTACAATGATCCATGTCATTCCAACCACGTCATGTAGAAGATGTGTACACAGAATGTTGAATGTATTACATGTCGTGCACTTGTATCCGGGGTCTGCCTATGTATGTCAACCGTGTTATAGTACATGACACCATCCTGTGTGTCTCTACCCATGTACTAGTACTCAGGGAAGTTAATGCACTTCATCTAGGCCATGATGTGTCAGGAAGTACATGCTGTGTAAGAATCCCAGGTACTGTACCTCGTGTCCTTATACTTCCCATGTACACAGTGATTCTCCCAATTGGGGGACTACATGCCATGTAGTCAGGGAGTACATACTGTGTGTATCTGGTTTTTCCAGAAACCAATATTATTCCTCCCACTTGCACCATCAATCATCCAGTTTCTGTTCTGATGATTTTTTGGCCTTAAAAATCCATTTCCAAGCTGATTTCATCATCATAACACTGAATCGATAGGTTTTGGGACATCAATTGGCTCAGAAAATGAAATCAAAAGCATTATTTATTTCCATTTAAGAATGAATATTTAATACTCATTGTAGTTTTATCAACTTCCAAAACCACCGTTGCACCTCCATTAAGTCATCTCGATTCCATATTGACAGTTTTATATCGTTGAGCCAAGAATTGAAGGCTGAATGATCGATTGTTCATAAATGTCTCAAAGCCGGGGAAGAATGAAGAACACATAATAAAGAATGTAAAAATTGGGGGAGAAAGGCACAAAAAATAAAAAGGAAAAACCTCGATTGATGTCCCCATTGATCTTGGTATTTCACCATTAGAATGGTCAATGAATCCAAACAATTATCAAGAATCAACTATTGATAAATCATGCAAAGAACCCATCCTAAAAATATGATCGATCCATGGGATAATTTGTTTGTGTATTATTCCTCATTTATCATAGGATTTCAAGAATGGGAAATAAAATCAAAATAACACATCCTACCTCAATTCAAATAATTTTCTAATGAAGAATGGACACCACATCATTGTCATTGGTGAGATCTGTCCGGATCAGCATGTGTCCATCATTGATCAAAGGTTTCAACATCATTTATCAGAAGGATCCTCCAGAGGTTCTCTCCCCAAAATATATAGATAATTTTAGGGTTATGAAGATAACCCTAGATTTCTGGAAAAGGTTTTATTAAAAAATAAACCTATCTCTGCATCAATAACCGAATTAAAATAATTTTATTAAATTATTTTTATTCATTTTATGCCCGCAATAAATTTTTCACAAAAGAACCACACCTACCAATGTTAGGTCATGGCTAGGGTAAATCCACTATTTTGAACTCAATTAAGCCCTCATATTTATGATCTGGGAACTATTTAGAGGTTATTACACTTTTTAAGTAAAATTGTACATGTGTGCTATTTAATATTTTTCAAACATTTGTTCCATGCACACCGGGCCTTTGAATCACACACCATCTCAATGCATAGTCTCGAAATAAATAGATATAATATTTAAAAATAATACACATAAAATAAAAGTAATTAAAGATAGGATCACTTTGGTGGTAAATTCATAGTGTATATGAAACATTTGATCTTAAGATGTGTTTTTTCTAAAAAGGATTTGAATCTTAAGAAAAATTGATGAGTGGAATACCTTTAAAAAATTTATAGTGAACTCACCTATACCCTAGGAAAGGGGAATGTAGTTGTGGTTGAACTCAATAAAAATTTATCATTGAAATATTTGAAATATTATAGTGGGGATTAAAACCTGATGTGTTTCCTTCCCAAAATGAATTTAGAGATAAAGGAAGAGAATGAGGTAATGTTTTAGATTATGATTTATCCCCTTGAACTTATTTATCATGAGATATCAGTAGATTAAGAGTGCCTAAGTATCATTAGAATTATATATGGTAGGGAGAACCCAAATGAGTGGTCATTATATCTTTAAGATGTATTTTGTTTTAGTAATATCTATGCGGTACCTTATTTTTTTGAGAGAGGCAATGATGAAGGAATTCCATCACTCTATATGGATAGTTCATATAGAATAAATAATATTCAATATTATATGAAACAATAGTATTGGTGACCTAAAATGAGTTCTTACATATAAGACTATGTGTTTAGATTCTATACCTCGTATAAAAATAAACCGAACCATCATAATCCCTATGAAATATGCTTCATCCACAGCTTATCCCAACCAAGATATGGGATGTGATATCCCCAGATTTCATCCTTAAATTACCTAATAACTTGAGGGGAAATATTTTTATCTTGGTTATTTTTGAATGATTTACTAAATTAGTAGACTTATACTAATCCAAAATAATACTAAAGTGGGTTATTTAGTGAAGTTGCATCGGCATGATATTGTGGAAAATTATAGGGTGATTTATGTGATCATTTCTAATAGATATATTCAATTAATATATGGAATATATAAATTCATTTAAGAATCCATGAGATAACAAGTGAAGTTAGTCACAACATACCACCCCAAAATTCATGGGAAAAAGATCAAGAAATTTATATTCTAGAAGATATACCCAATGCTTGTGTTCTAGGATTTTTTGAAACATTAGATATCGATATGTCATTAGTTTAATTTTCTTATAATAATACCTATAAATAATATATAAATATGGATCCATTAGAAAAATTATATTTTCAAACATGCTGGTCCCCAATCTATTGGATTGAGGGTGGTGAAATCTCTCTAGTGGGACCAAGTATAGTCCTAGAGATTATAGAAATGATCAAGTTTATCTACAAATGGGTGATGATGGATTAGATCCACCATAATTCTTATGAATATCATCATCCCAAACATATATAGTTTTCAATTTATGAATATGTGTTGTTGAAAGTATCACTTCGTTTGGGATACTAATATCTTGGAAGGAAGGGAAAGATAATCTCTAGGTATGTGGGATCCTTTTAGATTTATGGAAGGATAAAAAGGTCAGATATCTTTTTTCATTTACTCATTGGATGAAATATATTCATAACATCCTCTATGTATCTTAATTAAATAAGTATTATCTTGATCCCTCACATGTTCTATGCTGATAAGAATTTGAATAAAAAAAATATGTTTCAACGACTAAGAGACTGATCCTAATTATTTATTTTAAAATAAAGTATTTTTAGGTAAATTTATTTGATTAGTATATGTATACTAAAATTAAAATAATGATTTACATGATACATGGGGGATAAAATCTCATATGATAGAGTAATGCAATCACCTATTTTTGAATAATCATTTCTTGATTTGAATTTATGGAGGTAAAAAATTTTATGTTGGGGAGAATTGTGACACCGAGAAAATCATTTTTGGATAAAAATACAGTATTAGTTTATGTTTATCATTGTCTTAAAATTTAGGTATGAATTTATTTCATTTTTTTAGAAAATAAGGGAATTCTCATTTCACATGGTTAGTGCACAATTTGTGCCAACCATGTGAACCAAAAATTTCAAGGTAGTATAAAACCTTATATAGGAATTCAAAAGGTTTGATTTAACCCCCTTATACTCATATTTTTCCCTATACAAACCCTATAAGGATCTAACTAATGAACCCTTCCCCCCCCTCCTTTGACTTTTTTTGGTATTTTTTCAACCAAACACAAAAATTACATCAAGAAAGTGATCCCATTCAACATACTTAGTATTTTTCTTCTCTTAGATGTTGTTTTATTCATCCCCTATAGACATGGTTTCTTAGGGTTGATTATAGAAAAATTCTGAGTAGATGGTTTGGTTTTTATGGGATTTTAATAAAGTTTCAAGGTCCGTTACTCCACATTAATATTGGGATAACATAAAACTAAAATGGTTTCATTGATTAAAGGTATTTATTTTCATGTGTTTTTTTGTTTAAATAACCATATGTCATTGATTTTGAGAATACTGTTTTAAATTGTTTAAAAGTTTTATATTATATCATATATTACTAATATATATTACATAATTATTTATGATCTTATCCTATTATTGTGAGTAAATATAAGGTTTTGAAATAATGTATTAAGTACAGTATATTAAGGTGCTCATAAATTTTTTAATTAAATTCCAAAATTGAAATTACTTGGAATTAAACAATTTATTCCTTGATTTTGTTTGAAATTAATTATATGAAATAATGATATGGTTTTAAAATTAAAATCATAAATTAGATTCATTTTAAGTGGAAATAATTTTATGATGAAATTGATACTCCCTGAAATTTTTTATGCGTCATGGGAATTCAAAGTACTTTAGTGGGAAAATTGGTTAAAAACTTCAATAAGAATCAATGAATATTTTTTAATTTATATTATTTTACATCACTAGTGACTGATTCTTCTCTAGCTGGTTATTATCCCCACTAGATTTGGATTCCACTCTGACTAGTAAGAATATCCTAGATTGTCTTAAACTTAGTTACCTAGGATTATTCCCATGATTATTGATTTTTAATTTTTGAATTAAATATTTATTTATTTTTATAAACATTATTATTAAATTATTTCTACCAGTTAACTATAGGAATTACGTTCTTTTATAAAAAATAAATATTAGATCTTTTATAAATGTATTTTAAACTATAATTTCATGGATTACATAAAAATGGTTTTATATTGAACACGTTATAGGATCTAATATTATGGAAATAAATTTCTATATTATAACTTCATGTGTATGGGATATCGATTTGTAATCTCAAAATTATGGGGATTTAAATTAGTTATAAATTAGAATAATTTGAATAAGAGATATGCATAGATATATAAAAGGAACAAATGTGTTTCATTATATGAAAATATATACAATATATATCTTCCATTTGAATTAGTTTTCAATCTATAGAACCATTGTAATTATCACACTTATGTTTTTATTTTTTATAAAATATTTTTTTTATTCATTAGTAAGACTTTCTTTGTAATGTATGTGTGTGTTCATTTCTTTTTTTGTGAATGGAATTTCATATGGAGGTACATGCATCCTAAAAATATAGTTTATAACATGGATTATAATTAGGTCAATAATAATGATTAGAATGTTTCATGATATTATAATAATATTTTGATAATACATACTTGTGATTTATTAGAGACATTTGATTGGAAATAATTTTATATACATGACTCAAAATTAGAAAGAGTTTATTTTAAAAAATATTTTTGGTAAAGAAGAGCGAGCGGAGGACTAATTATTTAATGTAAAATTAATATGAATTCACCAATTATTATATAATCTCATTATAGTTATTAGTACTTTATTACCTCTTATTTTAGTCAAATTATATGTTTTATTTATAGGTACACATATACTTGATTTGATAAATTAAAGTATGTAAGAATAAATTACATAAAAAATTAAGGTAAAGTACCAAAATTCATTATCTAAATTTAAAAGGTAAATAAAATTTTTAAAAATCTAGAGACTATGTGGAATATAATATTGAATCACAATACATTCCTCCTTGAACACATTATTAGAATAGTGTTTCCAAAAGAGTAGTTAAATCCTTTTAGTAGCTAGTTGTTGGATCCAAGGTAAGAAATAAGATCCATTTTATAAATATTCACTAGAATAGTTCCATAAACACTAAAATATATTTTATCTGAGGTTATAGAAAAGAATCCAATTTAATTATATTTCATTAATATGTATCTTCTAAATTTTTTGGGTGATTAAAAATATGTTTACGGAAATTTTCACTAAAGGAAATACTATAACATGATGGTTCATACTATGTCTTGTTCTCTATTAAAATAGACCAATCCATGGTGAATTTCAACATTTCATAGAGATATTCAAGAATGTGTACATGAAATATGATAATTCATGGACCATCCTTCCTATAATACTTTAAGCTATGATTTTTGAATTATTATCACATAATTATAAATAGATAAGTTTTAATGGATAAATCCATTATTAAAGTTTTAAACAATGAATCATAATGATGAGGTGTTATTTATTTTTTTATGAAACATATCATTGATATTATAAAAGTTTGAGAAACAATTGGACCCTACAGAGCTATCCTAGACAGTCTATAAAAATATTATCAATATTTTTCATGGGCATTGATTCAAATACTTGATTCATAATATGAAACTCTTTTGGATAAACGTCTCTTACTCTCTATCTCTCTATAATCTCTAAGTATAAGGTCATAGAAAATAATGTGAAATAGTGGATAAATTAAAAGTATATGTATATTTATTTATCCCACTGATACTATAGGATAATTAATTACATTTAATTCTTCTCAATAATCTCTTTCAAGCTTATTCACAAGTTCTTGGGCTGATTTAGAATGGAAAATATATAGCTTCATAATTATTAATTTAATTTATTTCATCTAAATGAATGGAAAGATCCCATGTAATTTTTAGTATTGGATAATTGTTTCTACTATCTTTAGATAAGTGTTATCTCATCCCAAACCCATTAATGGAATAAAAAAAATCTTTTATATTGTTTGGAATGATTTTTTGAATAAATAAAGTGACATGTAAAATGAAATTTTCTAGAACTATGGTGTGTTGTATGTGAAAATGAATACGGTTATTAAATATTTCTAAACCATGACATAAATAATTATAAAAAATGGTTTTGAACTTATAAAATTTATAATAAAACATCTTGGTTTAATGAAATATCCATATAATAGTTAACTGAAAAAATATTTTTTTAAAAAATACCACATTATATTTTACTATACACTTTGTTGTGGTAAATGACACCATAAGGATAAACCATGACCTGGAAGTTATTTAAAATTAATATTGGAAAATATATTATTATTTTTATAAAATATGATTTAATAAGACCACCATGATATAAACGAGGACACCATAATGATATCTACCCAAAACAATCATAGTGGCCAAGGAAACAATTGTAGTATCCCCCTTGAAAGGAATTATCATTTGGGACACCACCATATTTTATTCTTTATCGAAATAATCATGGTATTTACTTTTTAAAGAGTTTTTACCTTGGTATAGACCATTAAATATTTTATATTAAAATAACTATAGTGTGTATAAATTTAAAGAAAAAATATTTTTTCTTAAAAATTCACAAAAAACATCACCAGTATAGGAACTTTGGGAATTATTTGAATTATTGGGGAATTTAAACCATACCAAATAAATTTTGGTGGATGTGATCTAGGTTTAAAGTTTACTTAAATTTTTTATCAATTTATAAAGAGTTTATAAATTATAAAATATGGTGATATATAATAGAGTTTATATTTATTAATAGATTCTTCATAAATGAGATTATAAAATGTTTATATTGAAATGAATTATTTGGTAAAATATTTAAACCAATATAAAAAGGTTAACAAGATGATTCGATCAAAGTATTAAATAAAATTATATATGTTGTATTTATTTTAAATGAAGTGTTAACATAAAATACTAAATGTTTATATGATTACAAATGTCTTCATATGTATAACTTGTTTTGATTATAGATGAGGTCCTATTGAATACTATATAGATTAATAATTTTAATTATTTGATATTATTATAAATAAAAAAATTTCATGTTTTTTTGTTTAATGGTATCTCCATATAACATGTTTTTGTTTTAAAGTATTAATTATTTCCTCTTTACAGATTATTCATACATTATTTATCTCATGTTTAAATTTATGAATTATTTAAATATTTCATTAACTTTGTTACTCATAGATATAAATCATATATATTATAATTGGATATATTATTATTTTAAATATATTAAAACAAATTCATTAAATTATCATACATTCATTAACGGGTAACATTCTTGGAATGATAATTGATTTAGTTTTCTTATACCTTGACTTTGTCTTGTTCATGGGTTATATGATTTAATTTAAAGGTTAATTACAGTTTATACATATCAGGTATTATATTTATGATGTAATCTTGACTAACCAAGGGTACTGGGACCTTAGCTTAGAGTACTCACCTTCTTGAGAGTTTAGGTTTTTTCTAGAAAAGTGGCGCTTGGCTACTTGTCACACCATGTTCGATCCTATGATTTTTTTATTTAATATGATTCAAATACATTAAATTAAATTGTTTCAAATAAATTATACATGTAATGAATTTGGATATGTGCATGTATAGTTATATTTTAATTTGTATTATTAACATGAGTTGTGAGTTGTATAAAGAGTTTCAAATCAATATGGTTTGAATATATTGATATTGTGGAAGGAATACAAATTCAAAACAAATTAATTAGAATCATGAACTCATATAAATGGAATACATTAGATAAGTTTATATAACATTTAAAACCCATTAAATTAACAAGTCTTATATTCATTATAAGGAAAAACTTATCAAGATCTTGATTATCTGATTGAGCTGGTTCTAACAAATAAGGGTGCCCATGAATTATCTTATGTAAGAAACAAATTTATAGGTAATCTAAATCACATCAAGTACCATTTTTTTTATATTATTTGGGTTATAATTATCTTTGAAACCATAAATTTTATTATACCAAAGGAATATTGTTGAATTTATCTTTATGATGGATTGGTGAAGGGGCTGTCAACTAAACTATAGAATATTCAAATGTGATATAATCGGCCTGATGACCTACCTAAATAGAAATGTGATGAGATACAAAAATATGTAACTTCTAGATATTTTAAATTAAGATAATAATATTTGATATAGTTTATGAAAAAAAACCCAATATTATAATATAATATAGAATCTCGAGACTTTGTGATATATTTCTTTTTTAAATAAATTCAATCTCTTTGATAGCTTGCGATGCACGCCACATTAGGTTTAAAAAAATCATTAAAATAATATTTAAACCTACCATTATAACCTATCCATTATGTTGAAGGGTTTGAATATTAATAAAAAATTATTAAAATTATGGTTATCCATTTATTACAAATAAAGTAATAATCATTTAAAATAAAAAATAAACATTTCCTGAGAAACTAGATTTTTGTCTAAAAGACAGTACAACCGTAATTTGTGCAAATAATTGAAAATTAATTATTATCAATTTGAGAAAATTTATTTAATAAAATGAAATTAATTTTTTTAAATAAGAATATAAAAATTAGAATAGGGTGAATTTTTTTTTTAAAATATTTCATTTTTTAGAAATAGTGAAAATACTGAATTTTAATTAAAAATTTCCTTTTCATTTAAATTATTTAGAAATCATAGTTATATTTTAAAATGGTTTTAAGGTATAATTAGTTAAATTATATATATATATATATATATATATATATCAAATTTAGGTTATTTTAATTGCTTTCATATTTAATTTTGATATAAAAACTTTGTAAACTTTAAAACATTTTCCCTTAAAAACTGACTTTCTTGCCATATCTCTGGGATTAATATTAATTTAGATTTTTTATTTTATTTGAATGGAATTTGAAATATTGGATTCTATATTTGGAATCATAATAATATATATTATAAAATAAATTAAACTCAAATTTTTACCAAAATGAATAGAGAAAAAAGTAAAAATTATTTACCATAGTTTAGGTAAAAACTGATTTACCTGTGGTTAAAAAAAATATAAGGGAAAAAATCAACTAAAACTTATATAAAATCTATTGGATGGACATATTTTGTCCCTATAATGTATAAGGCTCAATAATAATCCATTATTGTCCCTGTTGGAATTAGAGAAAAGTGGTTATACTGTATTCTTTTCAAAAAAAAAGTGTGCCACTCACTTCACTTATAAAAGGATTCCCCTATCCTTTAATCTTTACACCTTAAAAACATTTTAATTTGAACAAGACCTACCAAAATAACTTCCAAAACATCACTCCTATAACACTATAATTGTTATTATGGTCAAAAATCCAACCTAGTAATGATTATTTCATAAAAATAATGAGGTTACCGAGAGAAAAAAAAGATACATAACATAAGTAATGAGTCAATATAAAGGTAAGAGTTTATCATATCACTTTTACATCCATGGAGAATATACCATAAACATCAATTATTTAATTTTTTTAGTGTATATAATTCCCATTATACATCTTTTATCATGAATCAATTTATCTTAATGGTTTTTAAAGCTTCATTTGATGCCATTTTATTTATGGGGTTAATGATTTTGAGGTTACTAAAGTGGCAAGGGTTTATTTCAAAATCTCATCATTATTTAGGATTTTTTATGTTAATGTATACCTTTGGGGAATTATTTGATATTTATATCTCAAAATAAATATATATTCTTCATATATGATTATTTAGTAATATTTCCATGTAACAGTACCATTTTCCCTCTATTTAGTATATAAAACGATTAAGAAAATTTCTTTATGAAAATATATCTTTATTTCTCTCTTCAGTCAAAAATCCATTTTCTTCACCAACCATTTTTTCTAAAAAAATTTTAAAAAATGTTTTAACATTATCCAAATGATTTATTAAATAAATTTCTATTTATGTTTGACATTTTAAAAAATGGGTTGAAAGGAATATTATTGTCATTTTTAGATGAAGAACTTTTATAACCTTTTTATAGCGAAAAAGAATGTTTTTTAACAAATATAACATGTAAATAATTACCCACTTTCATGAATTTAATTTCTTTGAAGACTCCTTTGAAAATTTACAAGGTTATTTATAAAGATTTTTTCCTTAATATTATATAAATTCTTATTTTTTAGAATTTATTTTCAAAGAAAAGGATTTTGAAAATATTTTATGATTTTTCTAGTTTTAAAATAAAAAGGGTGAGTTTAAAAGAAATGTTATTTTATCAAAGAAATTTTTCAAATGCTATTTCCAAGTAATTTTAATTCTAATATTAAATCATATAATGTAACTTATGCTTTAATGGATATATACCTTAAAGATACCATCCTTATTATTTTTCTGAATAGTCTATAATCAGTTTTTTTGGGGAAGTATTATGTTGATACTATTCTTTTTACTCTCAGTGGTTTATGATTATATTTATTGATTGGGGAAATTATTTAAATTTAATTTGGTAGTTTAAATTTTTATGTTTATATTTATTACTTTTCAACACCTTCATAAGAGTAATGCATTGGACTTAGTAACGGGAAAGGCTCGTTATATCCCCTTAATGAATCTATAAGTCTAATGAGAAGAAATAGACTGGGTTTTGGCTAGGGAGTTACCCATTTGTATATATTTCATGGTAAAATTCCTCAATAGTATTATATGTATTAGAATAAGGCAACAGAATTAGGTTTTATATGTCCATCATTATGTAATCTAACCCCTTATATATTCAGTTATTGATATTTCATGTAGTTACTCGATTAGTTAGAACATCTAAGGCTAAGTTTCAGACTCATATGATTATTTATATGGAAATTTTTCATCATCGTTTATTACCAACCATATTATGCTCAAGTTATCTATTAAATAGAATGTGTGTTAGTTATTTACATTGATATATTGATTATTCCTTATTTATTCATATCTTTCGATGTACGCTTACGCTTACTAAGCATCTGAGCCCACCCATTTATTATGTTTTATTTTATCCTAAATACCATGAATTTTTCTTGATTGATATATTGGGATACAATAAGTATAAAATTGGAATTCTCAAAAATAATTATTTATGTATTTTATGTTTTTAAATATAATGTGAATTTCAATTATGTATCTAATTTACCAGGAAAACTAAACTATTTGGTCCTTCAAAATGAAATTCCATATATGTTATACTAGTAGAATAAATTTGACACCAGATCTATGATAATGAGGTCAAGGTAAATATAGCTTATATCATAGGGATTTTCCTTAGAAACCTTATGAACTAGATTTAATAATACATATATTAGGGAACATAACCCTATGATGGAATTCGAGTATATTTATATAATAACATCCTAATGTTTTTTTAGGCGGAGATTTTGTGGTTTTTCCTAGAAAAAACACCCATATATGGATAATTCAAGTGGGAATGGTTTTGAAACAAATATAACTAGGGGTAAAAACTCTAAAAAGGGTGCATTGGGATTGAACTGATCATCATCTGGTGCATGAAAACAATCCTTAATTCACAACTTATTTGACACTACCTTGGGATATTTTTAGGATAATCCTTATTTTCAATATAAACCATTATGAAGGATTTTAAAATAATGATTTACCAAAATAAACCATAGTTATGATTATGAGATTATATATGCATAAAGATTTCAATTTATGTTAAGAATTCACTAGTTTCAGGATTAAAAATTATGTTTCATAATGATATAATCTAATATAGTATATTCCATAATTTATAAAGTTAACCTAATTTAGGGAATGAGAACCACATCAATGCATGTAATCCAATGAGTAATAATGATTGTTTATTTCATGGGTTTAAGCCAATGATTCAATGTGATCTATTCCCCAAATCAATCTCATCATATGAGGACATAAAATAATATGCTAAAAATACATATAAATAATTCTCTATGTATTATATATTTTAAAGGAAGCAAGAGAAGAATAGAATGATTGAGAAAAATATGTTTAAAGGGAATAAGAGAAATAATGATTTTTTGACATGTGATAAAAGTGGAAAGTGTAGGACCCCAGGACACCCTGAGAGGGGAGGGGTGAATCAGGGTGTTTAAATTTTTCTTTTAAAACCAAGGATTTTGTTCCCACGTTGGTAGGAACTGGTCAAACCTATATGATGGATATGATCAGTATTGAAACAATCACATGCAAAGAGATGACACAACAATTTTACTTGGTTCAACACTAAGGGCTACGTCCAAGGAGCATACGATGACAAGTCACTGGTCATACCAAATTCCACTAATCTTCACTAGATGTGGATTACAAAGGTTTGGGAACAGTCACTCTATCCCAGGCTCACTACCTTTACAAAATTAAAGGGATAGCTCACTATGTCCCTTGGGTCACTCCTGTTAACTACCACTGGCTAACTTCCCTTGGGGAAGTCATACTCAGTTTATAGACGTGAAGGTCTCTTCAATAGATTTGCATTGAAGTCTTTGTCTCCTGCTCAACATGAGACAATGCTTGCATCCGAGTACTGAGTTGATGCTCTTTTGTATTCAAACTTCTTCTTTAGTGCAATAAATGAATGCACTGTATATTCTTCTTCACTTCCTTTGATTCCCAACACCGACACTAGAGTGTTTTTTAAATAATCCCCTCTTTCTGTGCACATCTGAGTTTAGTTTCATGAACCGTTCTTCTTCTCTTCGCAAAGCATAATGAGGGTGTTAAACACTAGTCATGTGTGTGCGGAACCACTTCTCTTCAAAGAACAAAATTGTTCATTGTTCTTCCGTCTTTGTAAATGAATACATTATCTCTTGCACTGAAGGTATCAGGCAATCTTCCGGCTCTCGTGCAGCTCCGCAAAGACAGGCAAGCTCCAATAACACTTGGCGCTATTCTCCAAGCCTGGGGCGCAAGACCCAATACAACACGCAAGTCCTCGGCGCGAAGGTCTAAACTGGCATGTAGGTATCACCAAACCACCTGCGCGACACTGCCTTTCTCAACTTCTAACCAACATGACTCACTTTCTTTCTTTCCCAAACCGCCTTGGGCGCGCAACCAACAACCGGTGCGCAGCTTCAAATACTCGTGTGTAAGTCCACCTACGCAACCACACTCTACTTGCGTGACTTTAACACCTGCGCGGCGGGAAATCTGATTTTTCTAAGTGTTGAACTCCGTAGAAAATGAGGAGGGGTGGTCTTGTATTTATAGGCATTTAGTCAACCTACGCGGCGGCGCGCAAGTCACCCCTCGACGCGCAAGTCTCGGCGCGCAACTCATCTCCCCTAGCCTCTATCGCGCAACTCACGTGCGCGACCCAACCAATACTTGCACGACCTTCTTTCATTTTCCATATTTTGAAGTTCTGATCTTGATGAACAATAAGTGCACAAGTTTCTAATCCTCCAAGTCATCGGCACACAAGTCTCTTCACAGCGTGCAGGTCACTTGCGAGACCCAACCAAATACTTGCGCGACACTTATCCCTTTTCCATAAATTGATGTTCAGATCTTGCAAAAAATATGGCGCGCAAGTTTCATCTCCTTCAAATACACGACGTGAAAGTCTCTTTTCCAAAATCACTTTTTGTCATTTGTCGATTTTTAGTCCCAAACATTTGGAAAACACTAGAAAACAATGCCACCTTGTATCCGTTCTTTTTGTACCGCCTCAAGATCATCCATTCCTATGTCGACGTTCTTGAATCAAACATGGATCATTAACTATGGCCCTCGAACTTGACATGCCATCATGAAAGCCCCTTTGTCAACAATGTTTTATGTCATTGTTTCCGTTGTCAACAATCACAACACTTCAAAAATGCTTCTTTTCTGTGATTTGGCTTCATCAACAACTCTTCTGATTTCATCACAAACTCCACCATCGTGATATATATCCTTTGTAAGAATAGATTTAGCATCTTCATATTTTGAGACAATGTGAAGTGAATGGCCATCTCAGAATTCCTTCCACATTGTCTTCTTCTTCAACCGTCATTCCTCTACTTCTTGAAAATCATACAATTCTATTCTTCATGAAGTCTATTGCATGGTTCTCATACAGTCATGAATAATTGCATGGTCTTCATCAACCATCATGTATTCTTCTTCATCCGCAGATGGATTATGACTCACGATTCTTCACTGTTGTAAACAATGTGTCACCTTTGACACATGTTCTTTGAACTTATGATCAATACAACAATAATCTGAATTTCCATTCCTCTATTTCATTGGAGTACTTCTTGTCTCCTTCATTTTGATCTTCATTGACAAATATTGAAAACAAATACAACTTTATACATAAATTGGTCCCAAAAATCTCCCCCTTTGTATTTTGTTGTCAATACATTACATATATTCTGAAATGAATTCGTCAATGTCAAAATGAGACTCTTCTCTTCAATCAAAATGAGACTCTTCTCTTCAACTTTTCTGTTCAAACTTTCATTTAACATTTTATCCCCCTTATTGACAAGAAATACAAAGCTCATGGAAGGGAAGGTATCAATCTATACTTAAGAAATGTTTCATTAATCATTTCACTCTAAGTCTACTTGATCAATGCTCGATGTAGAAAACAAGAGGATTTGATTTAGATAACAAAGCTATCCATTATTCATAGATCATGATACCACATGAGATGAGAACTCATGAATTATGTCTTCAAGGGTTTAACACTTTCATTTTAGGATAAAGAAATCAAATGTGATAGAGATTAATCAACCTGAAACTCCTACACTCACATCAACAAACAAATAAAAAACATTCAATTACAATTGGCAGGATAAGTGGCCTTGGGGAACTTCCATTCTTCTTATGTCACTGATCAATTCAGTTACTGAACCTATATAGAATGATATGAGTAACAAAGGTTGAGAGATTGAGAAATGACATACCTTCTCCAATGACATGTTCTTCAAGAAATTTATAGAGAAATTTCATTTAATACCAATTGGAGTTGATACTAATTGAAACAATGATTTTGGAAGCTACTTCATTTTCCCCCCTCAAGGGAAACATTCTTCATCATCTTCATCAAGAGTGATCCTTCATCATCTTAATCTTTGAAAATCAATTGAATAATCTACCAAGGATGGAAACTTCTTCATCATGGCTATCAAGAGTTGACAGCATTCACTACTTCTCAGGTTCTCCCCCTGAGAGCATGCATCACGTTCAATTACCTGCATTATTAGCACAAATACAATACACAAATGGTTAAGGGAATAAGGTGGTTCCTCCTTTCTTCATCAATATGAGCTGCATGGTTGAGGTGATTTTCTCAACCAAGTTCCTATGTTCACTCCAGTCTCCATGCCTGCGAATTTGAACATATGTTTTGACATCTGTTGATGTGGAAAGGATTTCTTCACATTCTCTTCTACTCTGTGTGGGGAATTGTTCTTCTTAACAGCCATCATGAATTATACATTATTACTCCACTTAAATACTTCTTCTTGCTCTGGTATTAAGGTTAGAAAACCTTTTGCAATATGACCAGATTTCTTGCATCTCTCACACATAACTTCTTTGACAAGTGTGTTTCTCTTGGTTTGCAATCTCTCATGCACTCTGTCTTCATCACGTGAAAGTTTTTCTTTTCCATTGTCACTAGCCTTGGCCTTTTCATCTTCAAGTTTCCTTATTATTTCCAAATCTTCTGGCCATATGACCAATATGTCATTTGGAACTGTTGTAGCTGGTTTGGGTCTTCTACATGGGTTCATCTGAGTTTCATCCCACTTAGTTTTTATTTTGGATGAATGACCCTTCAATTTCATGGATCTAAAATCTTGGGTCTTCTCAGCTTCCCTACTTGAGATCTTCTTGGGGAAATGTGTGTCCACAATATTCTTCTAATTTATTTCTAAGGAATATTCTTCCTTTTTAGCTGGCTTGTGTGGTCTTCTGTTCTTATCAGTTCAGGATATTTGTTGATATAGGCATGCACCATTCTTGTGACCACTGCTGCTGCATACATTATAGATGTTATCAATCATTCCAAATCTATTTGCTGTAAACATATGCCTCTAGCCTTGCAGATGTTGCTTCTTCTTCTCTGGATTTCTTCCCTTTGATACATTCTTTCTTTGTGCTTTTTCATTAAAGGGATTGTACCAACAATTCAGTGAACAATGACCAAATCTGTTGCAACACCAACATTGACCCACGAATCTTTTCTTCTTTGTATCTTATGTATGAGGTTGTTGGGCCTTCTTCTTAATTTTTTGTGCTCTATTTGAGGAACCAACTTCCTCCTTTTTCTTCCCATCCAACATATCCATGGTGGTAGGTTTCTTCTTCTCACCATTCCTCATCCATACTTGTTTAGAATTTTTCTTTCAGCCTGCACTGATTATGGGAACGTATTTAGAAACATGAGTACAAGATGGTTTGATTATACCTTCACTTTCTCAATTTCTTGTGATAGATCAATGAGTGAAGTCATGATCTTATTATCACATGTTGGAGGTCTTTTGACAATAGAGTCCTCCAGTGAGCATTGAGTACCAACTGCAACTGATTCTTGATATGGATAATCAAGAGTTGTCATAATCTTCTTGTCACATGTTGGAGGTATTTCAGCTTTAGATTCCTCCAATGTACATTGAGTGCAAGCATAACTTGTTTCATTATTTTATGAAGTCTCAATATGTGTATTCTCAATCTTGGTCAACTGGGCTTCCAATTTTTGACTCCCAATATTGAGGATGATATTCTGATCTTAAATCATGATCATCTTCTCTTCACAAGTCTTCTTAAATCTCTCAACCTCATATTCATTCATCTTAACATTGTTTTGTAACAAAGAGTCAAGTTCTATGAATTTCATGGAAGTTTCTATCAAAAAAAAAACTCTTGACTTCATTTCTCTTCTTCAGCTCAACTCCAAGTGCATGGATCTTTTCTTTTATAGTCTTATCGACTTCCTCTTTTTCTTCAAAGAATTTAACCTCTTTGGTGAGATTCATACTTTCCAGAATTTTTCTTTCCAACCCCTTTTCCATATTGTCAAATTCCCTTTCTAATTGAGTGATCTCAACCTGCATAGATTGGAATAGGATATACAATAATATCAACCCTTTCTTTAGGAATATCATGCAGATATGTTTTGAGTTTTTCTTAAAATCTTGAAATAGGGGTGTCATCCATTCCTCTGGAAGAATCCCGAGATACCTGCTCGATACTTTCCAAGCTTGATGTTTCTTCATTATTGGAATGGCATGGAGAACAAGACACAATATCTTCTTTGGACATGGGGGAATTCTTTATCTGATTATTCTATTTCTTTTTCCTATTTGTCAAAGTCTTGGTGGATATAGATTTCTGCTCTGAATATTCATCAATGTAGTTCTTAATGGTTGAATTTATGAATGAAACTCAAATCCTCTTCTCAATAGAATTACTGGAGAATATTCAACATACATCAACCTCCCTCTGATACCACCTGTAGGACCCGAGGACACCCTGCGTGTGGAGGGGTGAATCAGGGTGTCAAATTTTTCTTTTAAAACGAAGGATTTTGTTCCCACGTTGGTTGGAACTAGTTAAACCCGTATGATGGATATGATCAGTATTGAAACATTAACATGCAAAGATATGACACAACAATTTTACTTGGTTCACCACTAAGGGCTACGTCCAAGGAGAATATGCTGACAAGTCACCGGTCATACCAAATTCCACTAATCTTCACTAGATGTGGATTAAAAAGGTTCGGGAATAGTCACTCTGTCCCAGGCTCACTACATTTACAAAAGTTCAGGGATATCTCACTGCGTCCCTTAGGTCACTCCCGTTGAATCCCCCTGGCTCACTGCCCTTAGTGAAGTCACACTCAGTTTATAGATGTGAAGGTCTCTTCAATAGATTTGCATTGAAGTCTTTTTCTCCTGTTCAATATGAGACAATTATTACATCAAAGTACTGAAATGATGCTCTTTTTTATTCAATCTTCTTATTTAGTGTAATAACTGAATGCACTGTATCTTCTTCTTCACTTCCTTTGATTCCCAATACCGACACCAGAGTGTTTTTGAAATAATCCCCTCTTTCTATGCACATCTGAGTTTAGTTTCATGAACCGTTATTTTTCTCTTCTCAAAGCACAATGAGGCTGTTAAACACCAGTCATGTGTGTGCGGAACCACTCCTCTTCAAAGAACCAAATTGTTCATTGTTCTTCCGTCTGTGTAAATGAATACATATTCTGTTGCACCAAAGGTATCAGGAAATCTTCCAGCACTGGTGCAGCTCCACAAAGACGGGCAAGCTCCAGCAACACCTGTCGCTCTTCTCCAAGCCTGGCGCGCAAGACCCAATACGGTGCGCAAGTCCTCGACGCGTAGGTTCCTCAACTTCTAACTGGCACGACTCACTTTCTTTCTCTCCCAAACGGCCTTGGGCATGAAACCAACAACCAGCGTGCATCTTCAAACACCAGCGCGCAAGTCCACCTGCGCGACCACACACTACTTGAGCAACTTCAACACCTGTGCAGCGGGAGATCTGATTTTTATAAGTGTTGTACTCCATAGAAGATGAGGAGGGGTGGTCCATTATTTATAGGCATTTGGTCAACCTACTCAGCGGTGTGCAAGTCACCCATCAACACGTAAGTCTCAGTGCACAGCTCATCTGCCCTAGCCTCTGTCGCGTAACTCATGTGCGTGACCCAACCAATACTTGCGAGACCTTCTTTCCTTTACCATATTTTGAAGTTCTGATCTTGATGAACAATAGGCGCGCACATTTCAAATCCTCCAAGGCATCAGCGTGAAAGTCTCTTCACGACGCACAGGTCACTTGCACGACCCAACCAAATACTTGCGCGACACTTATCCGTTTTCCATAAATTTATGTTCTGATCTTGCAAAACATATGGCGCGAAAGTTTCATCTCCTTCAAATACATGGCGCGCAAGTCTCTTTGCCGAAATCAATTTTCTTAATTTGTTGATTTTCAGGCCCAAAAATTTGGCAAACACTGGAAAACAGCGCCACCTTGTTTCTTTTCTTTTTGTACTGCCTCCAGATCATCCATTCCTATGTCGACGTTCTTGAATCAAACATGGATTATTAACCGTAGCCCTCGAACATGACATGCCATCATGAAATCCCCTTTGTCAACAAAGTTTTATGTCATTGTTTCCGTTTTCAACAACCACAACACTTCAAAAATGCTTCTTTTCTATGATTTGGCTTCTTCAACAACTCTTCTACTTTCATAAAAAACTCCACTATCATTATATATATCCTTTGAAAGAATAGATTTAGCATCATCATATTTTGAGACAATGTGAAGTGCATGGCCATCTCATAATTCCTTCCAAATTGTCTTCTTCTTCAACCGTCATTCCTATACTTCTTGCAAATCATACGATTCTGTTCTTGAAGAAGTATCTTGCATGGTTCTCATGAAATCATGAATAATTTCATGGTCTTCATCAACCGTCACGTATTCTTTTTCATCCGCAGATGGATTATGCCTCACGATTATTCACTGTTGTAAACAATGTGTCACCTTTGACACATGTTCTTTGAACTTATGATCAGTACAACAATAATCTGAATTTCCATTCCTCCATTTCATTGGTGTACTTCTTGATCTCCTTAACTTTTATCTTCATTGAAAACTATTGACAAAAAAAACAACGTCATACACATAGTGGTCCCAACCGAAAGAAACACCCTACTAGTTGATTAAAAGGAAAATGAGTTTTCTATAATTATGGGGAATAGAAAACCATTTTCATGATTTTAAGTTCAATAATTTTTTTCCAATGTTCAATGCTTTAACTATAAGTATATGGGGAATTAAACAAATGAATTCCCTAAGCATTAAATGAATATAGTTCAAAAGATGTTAATATATCATGACCAATCTTATTCTATTACCAATGAAAATGTGGGATGATTAATTTTCTTATATATGGAGTCAATAATTATGTCCTTTGAGTATTTTATCAATGAAATCTTGGATATAATAAATATAAATTGTATAAGGATTGTACCATAGTAATTTTTTCATTAAGGATTTGAAAGCGTATTTTGGACAGTACCAAGGACCAAGAAAAATAATTATGTGGAAAGTTGAATTTCTTGGAAAACACATGATTCTGGGAAAGATAAAACTTAATATGTTCCAAATGTTGAAATAAATATGCTTGGATAAAGATATGGTTGATATGGATAATTAAATTAGACAGTACTTACAACCTTGGAATTGATTATTTATTTGTTAAAAAGTGGGGTAGGCTATCATTGATGGAGTTAACAGTACTTTTTTAAGGAATATATCCAATAATATGTGTTTTATTTAAGTAATAATGAAGAATTCATGTTTTTAATAAGTTTTTATAGTAATTTAGGTTATTACCATCTTTCAAGAGAATACATTATGATGGTTCACACATAGTTAGAATGTGACAACTGAAAACGACTTCATGTTGTTTTGGGGATCAATGATATGTTCAATTTTGAAATATAGTGACATTATCTCTAAAGTTTTGGATCTTAATTTATTGTAAGGGTCAAAAGGTTAACCATTTTTGAAATGGTTTAATTTTAACTTTGTATGATGATTTAGATATTTATTTTTTGCTTCACCATATGATGATTTATGCATATTAAATAACCTTTACCAACCTTTTTTTATAATAATAACTAGAGATCAAAGGATTAAATTATCATTATATTATATATCTTATGATCTGTTAAAAGTGAATTTTAGTGCTTTAGGCTTTAAAAAATTCATTAATGGAAAGTCATTTCTCAGAGAAAGCAATGAACTAGAAATTGATTAAAACACAACCAAAGGATGAAATAGTGCTTATGAGATGAAAATGTATCAATTATATTTCATTATATTCATAAACAATAAATGAAATTATCAAATCTAGGAAAGGGATATTGAATAAAAATATTGTCTTAATAATTTTATTTATATTTAACCATGGTTATTTTAAACCATCATAGATTTATTTTCTTGAGGACCTTGGATTTCCATTGAGGATTAAATTTCTTATTATCAATAACCTATATCATTACATATAAGTATTTATGTTTTCTTCTATTTCTAGAGATTTAATTACCACCAATGTTTTTCATAATTGAAACCTAGTTATGTGTTATTTTAGATTACCTTCTTATTTACCTTTTCTATCATATTAATAGGATGTTTTATTAACCATTTTTATGACAAGGGTTTTTAAAAAAATGAAATTTTCAAACGTTAAACCATTGATTACCAAGAACAAGATTAAATTACAATGAAAAAATTTATTTAATGGGGTAAAATGTAACACAATGAGATTTTAAAATAGAAACATCATGTTTAACAATGTGTACAAAAAACAAAACTCCAGTATTATAATATAATTTCACATCCTGATAATTTATGATACATTTTTTCAAATAAATTCAATCTCTTCGACAGCTTGTGATGCACACAAAACCAGGTTTAAACAAAAATACTCAATAAAAATATACTGTAAACATGAAAACTGTAAACTTGTAATTAATTTGGTTAGTATGAATAATTCTAAATACATTATGAAAAATCTGGTTATATATTGATTATAAATAAAATAACATTCATTTAAAATAAAAATAAATGTTCTCTGAAAAAATGTATTTTTTCCCAAAGATGATTTAATCACACTTTGCAAAAATAATTTAAAAGTAATTTTAATCAATTTTAGAAAATTAATTTCATAAAATGAACCTTTTTTTGAAATCATCATATTAAAATTATCTTTAGATGAATTTTTTTTATTTTTGTAAATATATCATTTTATGAATAATGATAAATAATTATTTTTAATTGGTAACTACACTTTACTTTAAATTATTTATAAAGTTAAATTATATTTTAAATTGGATTTAAAGTAAAATTAGATCAATTATATATCTTTTAATATAATTTAGATCATTGTAATTATTTTCATGTTGAATTTTGATATAAAAACTTTGTAAACTTTTGAACATTTTCTCTTTAAAACCACACCTTCTCATCGCGTATATGTGATTAATTTTAAATTAGAATTTTACAATTATGTTAATAGAATGTGTAAAAATGGATTCCATATTTGGAGTAATAATAATTTATATTATTTATTAATATCAACTTAATTTTTTTGTAAAATGAAATGTGAAAACCATAAAAATTATTTACCTCAGTTAAGGTAAAAATGATTGAATGTGGTGTTATAATAAATAAATAAGAGTTAAAATAACATAAAAACTTTTTTAAAATATATCATATGGATATATTATGACCCAATCTTGTCTCAATATCATGAATAATACTTTTTTAAAAAAATTTGACATTTTAAAAAATATTGTACACCTTTTCATTTAAAAAAATAACAAGTGTGTCACTCGCCTCACTTATAAAAGGCCACCCACTCTCCTATATTATTAACACATTAAAAACCATTTGGTTCAGCCAAGACCTACCAACATAATGTCTCAAATTCGATTATATAGTCCTATAATCCTTAGTTTGGTTATAAATCCTTCCTAGAAAGGATTTTGGTGCAAACCTAAAGAGATTATTCGAAGAAGAGGAAGATAAAGAACATACATGATGTGTCAGAGTCAAGGTAAGGTTTCTCATATCACTTTTAATTTTATGACGAATATAACATATTCACAACCTATTTCCTTTGTGTGGTGTATATACTTCCCCTTTAATAAGTTTTATAATGAATATATTTATATTAATTGTATTTAAAGTTTAATTTTATATCATTTCTTTTATGGGGATTATGATTTAAATGTTACCAAAGTGGTAATATTTTATTTCATAATCTCATCATTATTCATGATTGTTTATTTTTATGTCTCCCTTGGAGGTATTATTTGATATTTATATATTAAAATAAGTATTCCTTCTTCAAATATGGTTTTTCATGAAAATTTTCAAGTAATATAACCATTTTATCTCTCTTTAGTATATAAAATTATTAAGAAAACGTTTCTATAAAAATAAGACTTTGTTTCTCTCCTCAGTCGAAAATACATTTTCTTCCAAAAAATATGTTTTTAAAAATGTTTTAAAAAATTCTTTTTACTTCTCAAGATTATTTATTAAATTTACTTTTACCAATTTTTGAATTTTTATTAAATGGTTTGAATAGAATATTCTTGTTATTTTTCAGATGTGGTACTTTTCTAACCTTTTTACATTGTAAAATGAATGTTCTGTTTAACATATAAAACATGGATAAGATTACCTTCTCACATGACTATAATTTCTTTAAAGTTTATGTTACATGGTTATAAGGTTTTTTGTAAAAAAAATATTTTCCTAATATTCTGCAAATTTATAATTTTTAAAAGTTATTTTCAAATAAAATGATTTTGAAAATATTTTATGAATTTTTTAGTTTCAAAATTGAAGGGTGATTTTATAAAAAAATTATTTTCTTGAATAAAATTTCCAAGTTATCTTTAAAAATAATTTTAAAAATAAAAATTAATATTTTGATGAAAATTATGTTTTAAAATGGATATACACCAATGATACCATTCTTATTGTTTCATTGAGTGGTTTATGATCAGTTTGACTGGGTAAGTAATATGTTGATACAATTAATTTTGATCTAGATGGTTTATGATTGTGTTTGTTGATTGGTGAAGGTATTTAATTTTTTTATGATAGTGGAAATATGAATTTTTATGTGGATTTTGTTTCATACCTTTTTATATTAGGAATTAATTAGACCTATTAAGTGATGGGCGATGCCCACTATATCCCCTCAATGCATTGGTAGGTCTCATGAGACAAACCAGATTGGGTTTTGGACAAGGACGTAACCATTTATATAGATGACTTGGAATAAAGCCTCTATGATAATATATGTATTGTCATAAGTCCTCATGATTATGTTTTCTATTTCTTTATTTATGCATTCCATCATTATATATTCAGTTTTTTATATTCCATGTGATTTTTCATTTTTTCAAATATATATGGTTATGTTTTAGACTCATGTGATTATTTATATAGAATTGTCTTATAATAATTTTTTCATACCACATTATGCACAATTTATTGATTAAATGGAATGTTTTTATTTATTTACCTTTGCATATTTATTATTCTTTATTTATACACAAATTTCACTATACGCTTACCCTTAATGAGTATCCGAGATCACCCCTTTCTTATGTTTCATTTTCCCTAGGATACCAGGAAGAGTTTTTTTATTGATATGAATGGATATGATAAGTGGAATAATAAAATTATGAACTAAAATTCTTTGTATGTTTTATGTTTAAAAATTGAATGTGAATTTCAAGTACGTATCTAGTTTACCAAGACCAATAAACTATTCAGTCCATTAGGATGTGATTCATTGTCTGTTATGCCAATGTAATAATGTAGACACCAACACTAGGATATTAGGGTAAAGGGTGATAAAAAATAGGATGTATTACATATCTAAATATGATACTTAGAAAACTAATGGATATAATGGATATTGAACGGGGATAACATTTTAGTGGGAGAATATTTAAAAAATTCCTTATTAAATTATTTTAACATACAATACTAATCTAATAAAACCATATATTATAAATTAAATGGAATCATAATCAATTAAATTCAATTTGAGATTAGTATTATAGAAAAAAATCCTAATGGGAGAAACATTCTAGATTTTTACAGGAACCTGAGAATAGTTATTAAAGAAGAATGGAAATTCTCTATGTTATAGAATCCCATTCCCGAGCATGTGAAAATTGAAAATATTCAACAAGAATATCTAAATAATTATGATATTCATTTGAAGGATTCAATTGTTATATTATATATAATTATTTTGTATCTATAGTTTATTTTTTAAAAGTAACATGTGAAAATAGATGTGTTATAGATGATAAATAACTTAAAAGGATTTTTTAGGAATAATCTAGGAATAAGAGTTAAAAGGTTTCAATGGAATTTTTTAGATACAAGATGATTGAAGGAACTTTAGGGTATACTCATGTATTCAATATGTTAGGGGTTTTCAGTAACTTGGAGAGACTGGGGTCACTATTAATGCTTGATCTGGTTACATAATTAATTAAATAATATCTTCTAGAAAGGTTATTATTATTTATTATAAACTACATCATAAATGAGTTCAAAAAAAAGTTTAATTAATCACATTATTATGTTGAGGATAATAAGGTAGACATAGAATGTACAAGATCTAGTGATACATTAAAAGTATAAATTGGTAAAGGTTTAAACATTAAGAAGAATAATGGAGGGTCTAATAATTAGTCATAGTTATTAAAACCTAATGGAGGAGTTATGAATTAGGGAAAATTATTTATTATGATGAACTTGGTAACTAAATAATGAATTTTTAGAACAAATAGAAGGTTTCAAGAAGCACCATTGAGTGTCAACATTATGTATTAATGTTATATAATTTAATTATTCTATTTTCAATAGTATATAATACATACTATACAATATAGAAGTATTTTAAATATGTACTAGAGTTAAAAAATGAAGAAGGATTTATAGTTAAAACATAAATTGTGCATTCAATTGATAAATCAATGGATTACTACATCAAGGAGTTATATGCTATGAAAAACAATAAATTTCTTATAGGATTATAATAACAGTTGTCTATTTTCATATGTTCCACCTTTTATCTAATTAGATGTGTTTTTATAAAAAAAATTATTCTAAAAATAATTGAAATTATAATTTTGATACACATGGTTAAGATTGATCAAATTCTATAACATGATTAAAAAAAGGTAAAGATAATTTATTTATCCCGGATAAAAGAATTTATCTTTGTTAATAGTTAAAGTATTATGGATATGATCCCACCACCCAATAATATAATATGTTCAAGAATAAAATATAATTTTCAAAATATTTATCCAAATACATAGAATAACATATAATATATGGGTGTTAATATTTTATTTTTTAAATATTATGAAAAAGGAAATAGGTTTTTATCTCTTAAAAAAATGAGTTTATTTATTTTAGAATGAAATTTTAGAGAGAGTACAATATCTAGGAGTCTGGTGGGAATACGTTTGGACTTAAAGATGTTTAAATTATAACAAATAAAATTTTAAACCAGTCAGATACATAGTGTGTGTCACTTAATATTATAAAAGAGTTTTGGAAGCATTGGTAAATAATGTTAATGTAAATAGTTACATTTAGTTTCCAAAATGATTTCAAATAAAATTTTAATGGAAGAGTTTTATGATGATGACAATGAATATATAATGAGTTCTAAGTAGATAGAAAAATTTATTAATGTCATTACATTTGATGTTACAAAGTAAAGGAGTTCGAGGACTACAGTTAAAGAATTAAACATTATGAATGTGTTTTTTAACTCTCACCATTATTCAAAAAATATTCTTTATAGATGTTTCTCACTAAAAGATTTTAGTGAGAGGTTTTATCAGATGTAGACATGGATATGTGGCATGAATTATATAGAGATGTAATTAGTTTTACAAAACCCTAAAAATGAATCAAATATAAGGATTATATAGTGGCCTATCATATTTGATATGACAACACATACACTTATTTATCGTTTTATTAGCACTCTCATAGGTTTTTAAGAATATAAAATGTATCATGTTAAAAAAAGATAGTCTCTAATATATAATTATTTTATGTTTGTTGTGTATATTCATGATCTAAAATGATAATTAACCTCTCAAATTACGACTTTTAATTATCCTTTATTGGTGTTTGTAATGTAGTATTATAATACGTGATTAAAATTTATGTTTATCACAGGTGGTATTTCATATTGATATATAGAATGTTCTCATGAGATACAAAATATGTTTTTGGCAATGGATGACCATCCACATATATCACATAGAGTTTCATACACTAAGTCTTTGGTATGTTAAAGGTGTATGTTTCATATTGAATCCCCATACCTGAGGTTAGAAAGATAACTAACATGATAACCTTAACACTTTGATATCATTCTTAAGATATCCTTCAAGATGTGATAATATGGGGTTGTTGGGTATGTTATGGATCATTTCATCATTTGAGTTTTATCCAAGATGGGATTTGTGATCCCAAATAATAGGTAAGACATCTAAGACCATGATTGAGATAGACTGAGTAAGTGTATTTTCATTCCTTGATAAGTTACATGTGATGTGTTTATCTATTTATATAAGGGTTAGGTGATATTATCATTTTATTGGGTGAATAACATGAGATGTGTTCATTCATTTGGTTAGTTTATACTTAGAGAATCAAGACTATATTAGGTGGATATAAGGTATTGACAGACTCTATGTCCCTTGTCTTCTCTATGAATTAAAAAAGGATTTTATGATTATGAATACTTATAAATGATATATCCAGTTGACACAAGTATGGAGATATATGTGTTTGATAGAGATTACACCAAATCCTATTATAGTTTAAGTATAATTAATGATTTTTCTAGAGGTATCTCTTTTCTTATATTTATGGATTAAGGAATTTTTAATTTTCGTCAATGCTATAAAGGCACATTGGGACACACATAGTGGTTGAGTGAATGATGATTTATTTTTGTTACAAAGTGTTTGAAAAAAATATTTGAGAGGTACCTAAAAGTGTTTTGAAGGATATATGAAAGATGCTTTGGATCAATTTTAAAAAAATTATATATGAAGTAAAATATGGTTAAAATGAATGAATATTTTTCTAGAAGATGTTTTGGATATATTTTGAATACATGTTACATACGATGTGCTATTAGGTGAAATAGAAGTAAGTCTATGAGGCTTTAGTACAAGTGGTATATTATTGGAAATTTTCAAAAAATGAAATAAAATGGATGGGGTATTTAGAAAATGTCATCGACTATGCTATAATATATCACATTTTTTTAGTTTTATGATGTCATGGTGTTATGCATGAATATTTATGTTTAATGAGATAATGAATGATATGTAATTTTTACCCCACTCTAAGATATTATGTCTGGTTTATTATATTATAATGATAATTTGGAGGAGTTTTAATGGATGATTATAGTACTAAAAAATTATTAAATTAATCAAAATTATGTGATATTTTGAAATATTTTTTGAAATGACTCATTGATAACCAAATGTTTGATTAAAATATAGAAACAATTAAGAGTCCATGGTTGGTTTATATAAATAAGACCATAGTTTGTGATTGGAGTATAATTTAAATGATAAAATCATATTATAAATGTATTCTATAAAATACACACACACACATACGCACACACACACATACACAGATATATATATATATGTTCAAGAATCTGGAAACCCTTGGGAAAATATGGGATCCTTCCTAAGGGTTGGGATATTCATTTAGCCTGTGGATACCCAAATAGGAATGACTCTATTGGATGATTCTAAATTAGCACTCCCATGTTTTTATGAAATATATTTTGAATGTTTGGATTTATAGATAAAAAATAACCCCATTATTCATTTATTTATGTAGTCTAAATGAATGGATAGATCAGGTGTTGTAGTAAGTTTTTTTGGTTGTAAATAATGTAAATACTCAATCATGGTGAGGGGGGGGGGGGTGAGTGAATTAGGGTATATAAATTTCAGAAAACCATCTCACTAATGATTTTGTTGCAATATTAGTAGGAATTCCTCTCTCTATTATAATAAATATTAAGTCATAAATCAAGTAAAGAGATACACAAGTAATTTTTACTTAGTTTACTGAATCTAGGTTAATTCAAGTAACATACATTGATGATTCGAAAGTGTACCAGAATCACTAACTTAAGTTCTTTAGAGAAAATTTATTAATATTAATTAATAAATATTGAAAGTACACTTAAAATATTGTATTAATTATCACCTTCTTTATCTATAATATGAAACTCTTAGATCTACCAATGAGATAAAATTCTAGATTCCCCTACCTCCTGATTTATTTCTTTATAGTGTTTATATGAAATTAACACTTTTTAAATTTTAAATAAATAATTCTTTTTTAGAGAAATATATCACTTAAATATTGATAGAATCTCTAATATACCCCTTTAATTTATATTCAATTCACCTTGATTAGAATGAATAAATTCATCCAAAACATACCATTAGTTTCGAGTCAAATTTCATTAATTCATGTTACAAAAAAACCCTAAAATATAGAGCATTTAAATTCAATATATTCTTCTTGATTCAACATGATTATGTTGTGACCATAATATTCACAGATAATATCCTTTCTTTACTTCCAAAATTAGATCCATGCTATTGTTAATTATGATACCACCAAAGTGTGGACACTAATTTTATGGTGAAAATACATTATCCACCTAATTCCCTAACTCAAAATCCTACATCCATGACATAGAGAAATGATAGGAAATAATTTTGATTAAATCTTTATAATTGAATCTTCATTCTATAGAATAAACCCATTATTTTGATCAAATCACTAGATATCCACTCCAACTACTTTGTGGTATAAACATAACCATTATAGCATGATTTCCCTTTCATATCCATACAATGTTTTACTGAACTTCTACATGATCATAATTTTATCATCACTCAACATTTACAATACCAACCACCAAAACAAGATAATTTTATTTAGATCAATTTTAATATATCAAAACTTATTACAATGTGATATATTTTCAATTAATAATTTACATGTTTGAGTTATTATTACAAATACTTGACCTCACATTATGTAGGTTCATTTTTTTATATTTTTTAGTTCTATTTACCAATGTTTACATTCCTCATGGTGAAATAACTATTTAATCAAAAAAAAATTAATCTATTGTGAATTTATTATGACATGAATCATGGTGTAGTTATATTATTTATTTTAAATAGATATAACTAATACATCTTTCCCTAGTTTCCTAAAATTACCTCCAATATTTATGGTACAAAGTCTTTATGATCCCTTGAAACTCTTTATAACCCTATATATTAGATTTATTGATAAAAACAACCAAAAAAATACTTCAATGGATTTTTAATAACAATATCCCCCATTTAGTTTATTGAAAACCCTTTAATATAATAAACACATCTTTATCTATATCATTCAACACCAATAAAAACATAATATGAACCTCTTTCCTTGAAATAGTGTATCAATTAATCCATAATAACAAAATTAAATATAAAATGAGTTAACATCATTATGATAAATAAGGGTTAAATAAAAAGTTCCTTATAAAATAAATTCATTAATCATCATGTTTTACAAAACTTCTCAACTAATATTCAACCCTAAATATATTTTAAAATTATTCCCCTATCTATATTTTCATCACGGGATTTCTCCCCCTTTTTTAACATGGAATATCAATTCAAACCATCACTATCATCCCCAAATCTTAGATAATATCTCTAAGATGTATGGAAAACTTCTCCCACTTTGTCGATGAACCCAAAGACCAGTTATTTAAAATTTCACATGTGAGGGTTATAAATACAAATAATTAATTCATGAAAATAATCATACATTTCCAAAAATATAAAATTCAGTAGTTAGTGGGAACAATTTCTCCAAGCCACCAAATTGGGTGAAGATAGTTCGACTCTAGGATAAAATTGTTGCCTTTCGAAACCATCATTGGTTACTGATTTTATGATGATGTTGGAATATTAATCATGTGCTAAAATGTACTAAAATTTCACTAGACTGTGTTCAACCTTAAAATGTTATGTGTTTTAAACCAGATGAAATGCGAAGGAAATTAAATTTTTCCATTTTCTGGGCATGCTGTTTTTCAAATCGATCATCCGAGCTTATTTTTTTCTAAGAGTTGACACTGTGATATGTGTTTTAATGAAATTGAATTAAAGTTAAATATAAATAAATTAAATAAGGAAATTTTTTATCAATAATAATAACATAATAATAATAACATAATAATAATAACATAATAATAATATAATAATAATGATAATTAATATTATTAATATTATTATTAGGATGATAATGATGATGATGATTATTATTATTATTAAGTTTATTCTTATTTTATAGGGATTTTTCACCCAAACACACAACTTACCCTTTCTTTATATAATAATACACAAGTACCACCACCTCCCATGTAGCCTAAAATGTAGCCCCCTCCTACATCTTCCCCTCTGACCTTCAATCCACCCAGATTTCTTCAAGTTTTCACTTTGATTATTTGAGGTATGGATCTATGGTTCCTTATAATCCCTATCATAGGTCATTTTCTTCTCCCCATCACTATAACTTGTGTGTAAAAACCCTAGGTAAATGGGTAATTCTATTTGTGGTGTTTCTTCCTATAATAAGGCATGCAAATCATCTCTCAGGACCCCTTTGGGTGGGTTTAATTGTTCACCACTGAAGGTGATGTGTTTCAGATCATTTTAGGTAGTTTCCACCATTTAAGGTGAGGTTTTATACTCACTGTTTGGTTTCACCATTATTATATTGGGTCCTTTGGATGATTTAGGGTGCCTAGTATTTTTTGTAGTGAGTTTGGTCATCCTTAAGGCAGTTTCAAGTTGCAGTTACTAAATGAAACTTTCTAGCATATGCATAGGTAGAAATATATACATATGAGTTCCCACTTATATATATATATTCTCTAATGCTATCAAATATGTTTATATGGAGCTAGCTGTGCTCAAGTTAGAATATGAAAAATTTATACGCAGGTAAGGGTTAACAGTTATGTTCATGTAAACTATATGTAAGGATCCCCTTATAAATGTTTAGGGACATGTGAATATATACATAAGGGCAAGGTGTCCTTATGTACTTCTGAAAGTTCATATGATCAGATAATGGATGGATCATCTCAGAGTCATCACAGATAAAAGTGTTAAGCATTGAGTGTTCGACTTGGTACCTTAGATGTAGGATCTCTTTCCCAACCCTATTTAGTTAAGAAAGAATTAAATATTTAAGTACTTGGGTTCACACCTTTATTTAATTCTTTCATAGTATGGTAGTTTATTTCATAAGTGATTCCTCTAATAATGTGACTAAAGTGTTAAAAGTGATAAATAATTTTTTTCCAACGAATTCATGTTTTTATAATAAAACCCCTCTGACAGGGGTGCACTACCTTCAATCTAAAAATATAGAAAGTAGACTTTTGGTTTTTTCATGGTTTTCTACTTTTTGTAGATTATGATTTGAATTTTTGGATGATAAAATACATGTGTAAGACCTCATCCTATTTTAATAACCTAATGACATTCCTTTTTAGATGAAGGGTCCATTATCCCTTGTGTAATTTATTTTACCCAAGACACCACATGGGTTTTTTTTACTTATTTGGCTTAGAGTTTCCCACATCGTAATTGTGAAGATACCATTACTTAAAGAATAATAGGTTTTGGTTAAGATAAAAGGGGTTTGTATGGGATGAAATAAAAGAGATAGTTCCATCCATTGGATTGAGTGAATTTGACACTAGAACCCTTAAACCCATTTTGCATGTTTAGGTGAATTGGGTAAGACGACATTGAGTTGGATTACTCATAACAAATTGAATGTCTCGAATGAATTCCTTTTTCATAATGATTTTTCCTTGTTATCATTTATTAAATGTTTTAGTTTGTTCTATCATGACCTTTTTAAACTTCTCATATGGATAAACCTGTTAGGGGTGTTCACCATTGCCTCTCAGCCTCCCCGTTGGGAGAGCTATCCTAAATAGACTTTGTTTCCTTTATATAAAATGTGGGAAATTGCTATGGGTTGTGCATGACACCATATTAATGCCTTAAATTGATTAATTAGAAATAAATTTTGAATTAGTGACCTCTTGACAATGACTAAGCTTGAACATAATCTTTTATCCCATGTGCAGTGCCTCTAACCTATGACATACATGAGGTTTATTTGAATGTAATATTCCTTACATGAAAAATTACTTGTTTCAAGATACATGAGTACCTTTCCTGTTAATGAAATCCATATGCCTTGTTTGGTTCTCCTTTCTGGATACTTTTAAAATTGGTTGGATGGATTGTGACACTTGGCCAAGCTTGATAGCTTGAGATGATGAAATTTCATTGATGACATATTGGTAAAAGTCACATTGCTATAACATGCCTTGTTTATAATTCCTTAATTATGAAAGTTTCTTTATTGGTTATTCCCTGGTTAGTGTCATGAACCATATAAAATAAAATGTTATCATTGTTAGCTTGTAAAATTGAGTTGCATGTGTTAACATGAAATTACTTAATGCTTATTCCATGTATCTTAAGCCGCATACCACTTTTTATTTTAAATGAAATCGATCCGGGAGAGAACATGGGTCCCGTATTAAGAAACCACAATTGGATTCGCTGTACTTGATAGATTACAACATGATGTGCTAAGGAAGTGATGTTTTAGGCTCACTAGGTAAGGGATCTCCAGGATTTTTACTATACTATTAGGTGATACCAGTTCCCTAAGGGGAAATCGAGGACACACCCATGGTCAAGATAGCTACTCCAATCCTCAGATGACACTTGGTCCCTTACGTGCGATACTAGGTACACACTCATAGTTACTATCCCCTGAACGATACATGGAATTTCAAAAGGATCACCTTGGATGGGCTAGATCAATGGCATTGGATATTTTGAATGGATTCACCATAGTGATACCTCATGGATGGGCTCATACTCTACCTCTAAAACTAAGGGTTTTCAATGTAAATGCTTGAGATGCATCATTCTTAATTAGTATTTATTAGGATTTGACTTGAGAAGTTTCCCTTTACTAGATTACTTATGTGATGACATGATATTTAGACCCCAAGTTAAAGAACAATCTTTGGGATATTCCTTCCTTGGTTTTCCATGTTACTATTTTCCCTTGTTCTTATATTCCTTCTGGCTCAATTATACTGTTTAGACATTCATCTTTGGCTGAAGCAAGTTTTATGGGATGACTATCCATTTTGGAACTCGAACCAAATTTCTATTATTTAATTTTTACACTTTCTACATTTATTATATATTGAATAATTATAAATTTATAATGCATTTTGTAGATTGGGATAGACACCATCATTGCTCGCCAACTAATATTTATATCTCAAACCCTCCTCAGGTACCCTTTTTTACTTGATTATAACTTATATTTTCAAGATTTAGGTTATTTTATGTATTTATTGTACCTAGTATTTGGGAGAAAAGGAGCAAGTTGGATCTTAGGATGCTCATGAATATCACCTACAAGGCTTTGCTATATTTTCCTTATTATTGTACAGTATTGTAAGGAATGTTGTATTTTTTAATTCTTTCCATCATGTATCATTACCATTTCATGCATTCATATGTTGTATAAACTTGTGTTTCCCAATTTTGTTTAGTTATATCAAATCTATCTTCTAATGTTATGTCAATTATTTACTTCTGTTTTTGTTATTGCCTTTTATTTATTTACTGCTTCCACTAATTGTCTTTTATTTATATTCTGTTATAAAATTGTGAAAATATGATAATATGGTTTATTCTCCCCACTATCACCTCCCAAGACCCTCACTACTATTCTGATGCCTCTAGCATATAGGGGTGAATGCATGAGGTCATGTGACCCACCGGTTTGGCCACCATCTTAGAGGTGATCCGGGTTAGGATGTTACAAATTGGTATCAAAAGATGTTTATTTTCCTTTGTCTTACTATTTTGGATTGGTAGATAGGAGACTTGGAATGTATCGACACTTGGTTTGTAGTTATTTCTAAGACTGATCACCCCACATATAGGAAATGACCAAGTGGTTAGGGCTAGAAATTGATGTTCATGTTGTTTTTTATCATATTTGATATGGTCTCACCTCAAGTGTTTGGTGTAATTTCTAATTCTTATGGATTTATGGAGTTTATGGTATTTTCCCCTTGGCCTATTAAGTCGAGGATAAAATATTACATGCATCATAATAGAAACATAAGAATTTATATGTCATGCATATGCCATGCCATGTATCTACATTAATAGGTTTCATACGGATATGATTGAGTTCCTTGAATTCCTTTCCATGTGTTATGTTTATTATAAAGCCTCTTTGTATAAACTACTTAGATATTAATATGTCATGCTTCTGTTCTTATAGAATTCCTTTCCTATGTTAGATTATTGTGATATCATGATAGTTTTTTTATGTAATTGATTTCATGGGATAAATGGATTGGTTCTAATTAAATGGGAGCCAAATTCCACCAATAAAGTGTATGGGTTATTTATGGATTGGTAGATGGAAGCCAATATAACTGGACTATAGAACATGTGAATATTGAATTATGAAATGGTTTTAACTATAAAGTGATTGGAAATGGAACTTGTAGTGGTGTACTCTATTTTAGACCCTTATGTAATGGTAGATAAAGATTCTTTGAGTTTCCTTGGAATGGAAGAATGATCATTTTCTATAGGTTCTCTTTTTTTTAGCAATGGATTAGATGGTCAAATTTTGAGCCTAGTGACTTCTTTTAGCATGGACCAATGTTAGGGTAGACAGTTTTTCCTCATAAGGGGATATCCTATGGTAGTTATCACGCTTTGATATTAAATAACTTGATAATTCCACGAGTTTTATGCCTTTTTGGTGCCATTTGTGTGCCGTTGTCCCAAGTCGGACCCCTTTATTAAAATGAACCCCTTGTTTGAATGGATGGTCATGTTTTTTTTGTACTTTTATACAAGTATGAGAACTGAGTGATGTTCAGTTTCAGCTAGTTATACATTCCTTGGGCATGGTTGGCTACTTTGAAGTTCACTTAACCCTTTGTTTTCCTTAGTGATGGATGACTTGTTTTGGAGTTGTCCATGTTAATGGTCATATAGGGATATAATAAGATGAGATAAATCCCTTGTATAAACCATCTAATACTTGAATAAATAGAGTGGAAAACCTATGGATAGTATTTAGTATGTACCAGTTTCTCATGAAATATCAAGGTAGTATGCGTTGATATACGTGGTAATCATCGAGTTTCTAAATATTGAAATTTACTATTTGAGTTTGATTAATTGTTGATCCTTATGGTGTTCAATACGTTCTTGGGTCATCTACATAGTAGAGTGAATTGTGATTCTTAATCAATCAATTATTTCCTATGCTTAGAATGCCTATTTCAAGAGACCTGAGGTGTTTTGACACACAGATCAGTCAGGTTTTGGACTTTGAATTCTTTAACACACATGAGTGTGACTTGGAGGAGAGTCACATGTTCATATAGGGTGAATCTAACCTAGAGTGCTTTTGAGTGTCTGATATTTTTCCTTCCCTTCATCAACTAGGACACTTATAATAGGGGGAGCACCACATCTTTTTTGGTGAATGTGCCCTTCCACGTAGAAGGAGAACAACTAAAGAGAACCATTTGGAAATTGTCGGTCATGTTTAAATGCATTTTTTTGGGATGGTGAGTTTTGTAAATGTCAATTATTTCATGGAAGCATGATGTTAATGTGTTTTACTGTGTATGAAACCTTTGGAAACACCATTGGTCTTGGAGGACTTCGGTGGTTAGTCTGGAATGATCACAAGATACCTCAGGTGGGAAAGTCTTAGTGATCGTTTAATAATGGTGCATCAGTATGTAAAGAAGAGTTTTGTTCAATGCGAGTTGATCAATTATGGTTTGTCTGTTCCGATTTCTATTAATTTAGTGAGTTTTAATGGAAACCGTTCAATCATCTTAGTGTACTATTCTTAAGATATGAGCATGTTCCCTATATTGACATTGTCCTTGATACCCTAAAAGAGCATTGGTCTTATGCCACACTGTAGTTTAAATGTTGTTCGATGGATTTATTATTATCCCAATGTTTTACACAGAACACATGGTTCTTATCGAGTCTTGGTTAATCTTGAGTGACCCTTGGATTCCCATGTAGGAATCCTTTGTATGAACTCTTGAACACAATCCATTTCATCTAACTTAACTGCCAGGAAGATGTTGCTCTGGGATCATTCAATGTTCTGATATAGTCATCTTGTATTTGTACCAAATTTTCACTCATAAACATAGAGTATGGACTACCTTGTGTTAGTTCCTTTGACTATAGTCGTTCCAGTCTACGGTTATCCTGAACTTATTTTTAGGATCGATGATTCTTAAATGAAGTAATGTCACCAAAATTAAGGTACATGGACTTTGGTGGAAGTTTACATGATAAATGTAATATACCTTGGAATAAGGAATCACATTTTATTTTATAAAAACACTGACCATCTAATCCAAGCATCATCTTGAATAGTTGTATGAAGTGGCTCACCTAGTTGTCTCTCTTGTTCAATGCAGTGATAACTGAAGGACTGTTTTTGGCACATCTTCATATGTGATGAGTGTGGTTTGTGTCAGCTAGGGATTTTCATGAAAAGTTAGACCGACTTGGGATTTTATGTTGATAGGGAATCAACTGTTTTAATCATTTTGGAAGTCATGCGAGAAGTGTCTCTAGAACACTTGAGGGCAAGTCCTGTAGGAAATTTTGATAGTGGAAGGTGTTGTGTCTCATAATTTTTCCCTTTATAAAGTTACAACCTAAGGTGGGAAATACCTTTTTCCAGATTATTAATGATATGATGATGTTATCATGTCTCCAGCTAAATGGGATTGGGTGAGTTCCATCTTGGTGTTTTGATTGCAAAAAAAGTGTTTCCTCAGTATTTGAAAACATGAGTGTCTTGTGTTTAAGGAGTTATTAAAGGTGTTGTGGGTTTTGAGAAATGTAACTTGACCATTTGAATGAGACTTCATAACCTATGTATGCTAGGTGATGTTTTTTTCTAAAGGATTCTTGGGGATGATAAGTTCTAAGCTAATAAGGTTGTAACATCCCATGTTTTAAATAGGATAAAATAGAAGGAAATTTAAATTTATCGTTTTCTAGCCAGGATGTTTTTAAAATAGAGCTTCAAAACTTATTTTTTTACGAGATTTAACACTGATGCTTATTTTAAAGAAATTTAATTATGTTAATTAAATTTAAATGGAAACAACTTAAATAAGGAAATGTTCTAATAATAATAATAATGTAATTATGATGATGATGACGACGACGATGATGATAATGATGATTATTATTATTATTATTATTATTTTGTTTATGTTCTTTTTAATCCACACACACCTCTCCCCCTCTTCTTGTAGTGTCTCACACTATCACCCCCTCCTCCCATGTAGCACGCGACACGACCCCTCCTAATAATTCCTCTCCAACCTTATATCCACCCAAATTTATATATGTTTTCCCTTTGATTCTTTAAGGTATGGATCTATGGTTCCTTCTCCTTCTATACATTGTGAATTTTTCTCTCCCCATCATTTTTTTGGGTTTCTTCCTTGAATAAGGCATGCGACTTGTCTCTTGGGACCCCTTTAGGCGGGTTTTAGTGTTCACCACCGAAGGCGAGGTGTTATAGATTGTTTCGGTTTGTCACCTCCATTCAAGATGAGGTTTTATAATTTCTTTTTGGTTTCTCCATTATTATTTATGGTCTTTTGGTTGATTTAGGGTTCCTAGTAATTTTTGTAGTGAGTTTTGGTAGTCTTTGAGGTGGTTTCAGGTTGTCGTTGTCAAAGCCAAATTGATTACAAATGAATAGGTAATAATATATCCATATGAGTTCCCCTATTATATATATGTTCTCCCATGGTAGGTAATATATTTATATGGGGATAGGTCTGATCATGTTGACATTTGAAAAATTCATACGCAGGTAAGTGTTAACATGTATGTGCATATAAGCTCAATATATGTATCCCATTGCACATGTTCATGTCCATGTAAATAAGTACACAGGGTTTAGGGTTCCTTATGTATATATTAAAGTGAATATGCTCAAATGATGGATGAAGCATCTTAGAGTTGTCACTGATAAAATTTTCAAGCGATGAGTTTTCAACTCGGTTCTTTTGAGGTAAGATCCCTTTAATTGCCCTATTTTTTAAGAAAGAATTAAAAATTTAATTTTTTGGGTTGACACCTTTATTTAATGCTTTCATATTATGTTAGTTTATTTTTCATGTGACTCTATTAATAAATTGAATAAGTGTTTAATGGTGATAAATGAATTGTTTACCAACAAATTCATGTTTTGTTAATAAAACCTCTCCAATGGAGGTGCACTACCTTCAAACTAAAAATGTAGAAAGTATACTTTTGATGTTTTCTTTGTTTTATTATCTTGTGTTTCTTATTCTTTGAAGTTGTGGATGATAAAATACATGTCTAGGACCTCATACTATTTTAATAATTGAATGAATTTACTTTTTATATGATGTCTCCCTTATCCCTTATGTAATTTATTTGACCCAAGAGACGACATGGGTGTTTGAGCTTATAAGGGTTGGAGTTTCCCACAAAGGAATTGAGAAGATACCATGACATAAAGAATAATTTGTTTTCATTAATATTGAATGGGTTTGGTGTGAGGAATTAAATGATATAGTGTCATGCATTGGATGGAGTGACCATGACACTTGAACCCTTAAAACCATTTTACATGGTTAAGAAAATTGAGTGAGATGACCTTAAGTAGGATGAATCATACCAATTGACATATCATAAATAAATTACTTAGTCATGATTATTTTTTCTTTGTTATCTTTTATTAAGTTTATTGGTTTGTTCTATCATGTCATTGTAACCTTATCTTATGGGAAAACCCATTTTGAGTGTCCACCTTGCCTCTTAGCCACCCCTTTGAGTGAGCCATCATAAATAGACTAAGTTGCCTTTATATAAAATGTGGAAAATTTCCATGGGTTGTGCATGACACTATAATTATGACTTAAAATGATTAATGAGAAATGAATTATGAATTGGGTCCCTCTTAATAATTCCTAAGATTGAACATAATCTTTTATCCCATGTGTGGTGCCTCCTACCAATGACATACTTGAGGTTTATTTTAATACAATATTACTTATATGAAAAATTACTCGTTTCAAGATACATGAGTACCCTTCCTATTAATGAACTAATTATGCATTGATTTATTATCCTTAGTTGAGACTTTTTAAATGGTTTGGATGGATTGTGAAACTCGGTCAAGATTTATAGATTTAAATGATTAAATGTTGTTGATGACATATTAGTAAGCGTCACATTGATGCCACATGCCTTGTTTATAATTCCTTGATTATGAAAGTTACTTTTTTTTCTTATGCCTTTATTAGTGGGTTGTACCATATGAAATGCCTTGTTAATGTTGATAGATTGTGAAATGGAGTTGCATGTGTTGACATTGAATTGTTTAAGGCTTATTTCATATAGGTTAAGCCTCATAACTTGATTTCTATGTTATATTTTCATCTATTGTTATTTTAAATGAAATTGGATTGGAGAGAGAACATGAGTCCCATATTAATAACCCACAATTGGACTCTCTGTACTCAATATGTTATAACAGGATGTGTCAGGGATGTAATGTTTTATGATCACCAAACAAGGGATCCCTTGGGATTTTTACTACACTATTGTGTGATAATGGTTCCCTAAGGGGTAGCCGAGGATGGATCTTTTGGAAAGATGGATACGCAAAGCCTCAGTTGATACTCAGTCCCTTATGTGTGATTCCCAGGATAGAGTCATAATTACCAAACCACGAATGATATTTGTACTTTCAAAAGGATCACCTTGGATGGGCTCAATGTAATTGGATATTTTGAATGGATGTACCGTAGCGATACCTAAGGGGTGGGCTCAGACTCCACTTCTAAAATAGATGGGTTTTAATGTAAATGCTTAAGATTGATCCTTATTTATTATTATGTATTGTTATTTCACTTGAGATGTTTCCATTACTTTACTGGCTTACTTATGAGATTAAATAATATTTAGACCCCATGTTAAAGAAAAATCTTGCGGATATTCCTTCCTTGGTTTTACATGTTACTATTAGACCTTGTTCATATATTCTTTCTTTCTCAACTATACTTTTCAGATTTCCAATTGAGGCCGAAGTAGGTATTATGGGATGAATGTCTGTTTAGGAACCCAGACCCAGTTTCAATTATTTAATTTTTTATCATTCTGTATTTATTATATATGGGACACTTCTATATTTATAATGCATTTTCTGGATTGGGATAGACACCATGGGTGCTGACCAACTAATATTTATATCCCACAACCTTCTCAGGTACCCTTGGTACCAGATTATACCTTATATTTGTATGATCTAGGTTGTTTTCTATATTTATTATACTTGGGAGTTATGGATAAAGGACTGAGCTGGAGCCTAAGATGCTCATGGATATCGCCCGTGGGTATTTTCCGTATTTTATTTATTATTGTACTGTATTGTAAATCATGCTATATTGTTTTTTACTTTCCATCATATATCATTACCATGTCATGCATTCATCTATTTTATAAACTTGCATTGGAAAATTTTGTTCAATTATGTAAAATGTTTCTTCCATTGCTTTTTCAGTTATTTATTACTAGTTATATTTTTTTATTTCATTTATTTACTCCCCCAACTACTTGTCTTCTATTTATATTCTTTTATACCACTATAAAACTCTAATAAGAGGGTATATTCTCCCTATTATCACCTACTGAGGCCTTCACTACTAGTCAATAGACTCTAGCATTTGAGGAGGCATGCTTGAGGTAATGTGACCCACCGATCCAACCATTGTCTTAGAGGTGAGATGGTCCAGGATGTTACAAAACATATCATTGAGAAAGGGATACATTATCTAGATGTACTTTGTTATTGAGAGATATATAATATTGTTTATAATATTGATAGCACTCATGTTATCACATATGATTAAAATAGAATATTTCACATCAATTACAACCAAGTCATGTTTTTTCTTTGTCCATTGAAATCAAGAATGTACATGGGTGGTTGTGATATAATTAGATTATTTTTTGATCAATGAAATGTATTATTTATTATTAATTATCAATGAAAGAAAAACAATCCTATAATATATAATACACCTCCCGATGTTAACATGAGATCATCTTCTAAACCAGCTCAATCCAAATTAGTAAATCATAAAAACTCATTTTATGAAATAGTAGTGTAAAATAATAAAAAGTCTAATATGATTTTGACATATCATAGTATAAGAACACAAGAAGACAAGGTAAAAGTAAACTTATTTAACTTAATGTTAAATCTAAATGATAATGTTAAAATAAAAACCTAAACTTGTATAAATTCTATTGTATGGGAGGATTTAGACCCATCCCCACCTTAGCTTCTAAATATATCAATTTAGAGTTATTTAAAACCGAACTTGACTTTATAATAAAATAATATTTTTAGTTTTCCCAAAGGTGCCCCTCTCCTCCCTAATAAAAGGGAACCTCCTCCCCCTCTCCCTCACACCAATTTGAGCCTTCAAGCTCAGCCAACCCCTACCGATTCCTCCTCTAAACTTCCCTAGAGACATCCTAGAGGTCCTAGTCTTCTTCAAAGACAAATTTTAGTTCTGTAAAAGAAGGTCTCAAAGAAGAACCTCAAAGAAGAGGTAATGTCCATTACCGATTCTTTCATCTTTATTTCTTCTTCCACTTCTTCTTATTTAGTTGTTTCATTATGAAGTAATAACATAAGTATCACTCATATACTGATATATTATTATAAGTATGAAACAACCCTATTCCACCATCTATCCATCCTACGGAAAAAGAAATCACCGCGCGTGCGTACGTACGGAATACCGTCTCCACGCCGTGGTGTAATATATTTTCCACCACCACCTTACTTGGATGGGTATAATGGTGTAAATTATGACTATATAGGACTATTATAAAGTAATACTGATTCTGAAATAGTATACATACACTCCAATACAATTCCACGATCGTAGGAACGATATCATCACTCGTGCATACGTACGGAATACCGTCTCCACGATGTGATGCGACTCGTTCTACAAGATCTTCATTTCATAATGATTATATAAATGAATTAAATGAATGAATATGATATATATTACACTAATACCATTCTGTAAATGAGGTATCTATAACCTAAAGATAAGAATAAGAATCTATTCGACAAGACACGCATAAGAACAAAAAGTTATAAACACCCGAATAACAAGTAGCAATGAAATATTACTACTAAGAAGTTAAGAAAATGACCATATATGATATCATAAAAATAACTATGATTCTGGAATAAGTCAATAACATTATTTAAATCATTATACAGGAGTTTCAGACACTTATGAAGCAAAACGGACCTAAGGTAAGGGAAATATCACAATCTCATTTTTATCCAAGATCGTTTATACTTTGGTATTTACTGGGGTGTATTTCATCATCCACATCCATGTTTCATCAATATGTAATATTATTTCCATCCACCTACAATTGTTTAAATCCATTTTTACCCTTTGGTGAGTTTTTATTAAAGGATATGAAATGAATCTTTTGTTGTTTTTCGTACGAGGTACTTTTTGACTTTTCCGACAAAAGTACGAGAAGAATGTTTTTTTAACTTATACAGCATGAATGGATTTTTAAAACATTATTTCCAAGAATCTTCCTTTACAAGTTTTCAATTTTATTTTTAATAAACTTATTTTAGTTTAAAATTGTAAGACATGTTAAGAAAGGAAAATTATTTTGAAGTAGAAAGGATATTTTCCTCAAGAATGGAGTTCAAGTGTTTTATCAAAATTATTTTCCATCTAAGATAATAAAGGGTTCTGTTTCTATCCCTATTATTACATGGATTTGATTATGTTGTGATGGAAATATTTTTATGAACTCCTTTATCTTATATGAATTGTTTTATGATGTCATGTTGTTTAAGAATCCCATTTTTATTACATGGGTTATGCTATGATGTATGGTTTATGATTTTGTGGCACACATAAGAATGGTATCATTATGAGATGGGTGGGACCTATATCTCCCTCTAATGCATTGGGTAAAGATTTTATATCTCATGAGATAAACATGGCTGGAACGGTAGGTTATACCGGTTCAGTGAAACAGGACTGAAATGAGGAGTGAACTCGGTTTAGAAAGGGACTTTTTCCACTAAGATAGTCTTGGCAATGAGCCTTGACTAATAAGAAATGATTCTCTATGATTATGTGTGTATTCCACAAAGTTTCATGTTTTAAGTTATGATTGTTGTGATTACATTTCACTTCCATGATTTATCCCATGTTATGAAATTATGATCTCTTTTCTAGGTTAAGATTTCCAAAAGTTATGTGCTTATGTATATGATGTGATTGATATTTATTTTGTTTACCCTTACTGAGCATTTGAGCTCACCCTTTTGTATGTTTTCTTTCCCCAGGCCAGGAAGTAGGTTATTAAGTAAGATATGCCAAAAGGGACTATAGATATGATGAAATAAATGGGAGACAGTGGAGATGCTTTATGAACCAGTTGTTTATGTTTCCCAGTTTCAAAATACATTATACCTATACGGTCCTTTCGTGGTTTTGTTATATATTGTAATAAGTATGCTTCAATTTTGAAGTATTAACAATGTATGTAAAGTGGGTCATTATAGTTGGTATCATAGGAAAGGTATAGTCAACCTTTGGAAACTAGGATGCGAAAGCCTTAGTAAGAACCCTAAGGATAAGTCTAAGCATAGAACACAATCTTAGTGTTTTAGAAATGGCCATGAATAACCTAGGATAAGACCTTAAGTGTGAAATTTTATTCTTGATAATGTGGTTTTCCTATTATAATTAGTGTTTCTCACACTATTCTTCTTGGTTTTAGTCAATGGATGGAACTCGAAGGAATCGTGTTAATGCGGAATGCGACGGGCAATGCAATGATTGTCCCCCTGAGCAACCAAACGTTATGGGAGCTAGAATGAAAAATCTTGTAGCCATGCTCACACAACTTTCTGAAGCTATGAATCATGCAGGACTTCAAAACGAGAAAATGAAAGAGAAAAATTCTGTTGAATCCTTCATGAGGCAGCGTCCACCTTCTTTCAGCGGGTCTACTGATCCATTAGTTGCTGAACAATGGATTAGTACTACTGAAAAGATATTTTCAGTTCTTCAATGTTCTGAACATGATAAAGTCATCCTAGCAGTCTATCGTTTGGAAGGAGATGATGATCAATGGTGGAATCTTATTAAGAATACGGGGTAAAGGGATGAAATTGAGTCCACGGAATGGGACGAGTTCAAGAACTTATTTTTCAATAAGTACTTCCCTCGTATTCTCCGAACAAAGATGAAGAAAGAGTTTCTTGAACTGAAGCAAAGGGATGATGAATCTGTTGGTACCTATGAAGCAAATTTTACAAGACTTGCAAGGTACGCTTCCAGTATTATTATCTAACCTGAGAGTAAGATCGATCGATTCTTTAGTGGCTTAAAACCAAGTCTTTGAAGGGAGTTAGCCATAAGGGACTTCAATAGCTATGAGGAAATCATTCGATGTGCTCTCAAAGTCGAGATGGAGATTGGAGTAACCCATCAGTCATATGGGTTTGATAAGAATAGTAAAATGGAATTCAAAGGAAAATATAAAGAGCACACTGAAAAGAAGATGATCTTTCCCTTATGCTCAAAGTGTGGAAAGAAACATGGAGGGAGTTGTCTTAAAGGGACAAGTAAATGTTTCAAATGTGGAAAGGAAGATCATCGGGCATTTGAATGCTGCGATGATGGGAAGAAGATGTATAATGATGCAAACAAAGTAAGGGATACACAGAATGAACCTACTACACTTCAATGTTTCAAGTGCAAGGAGGTGGGACATTATGCCAATAAATGCCCTAATCCAAGGGTTGATGATGATGGTCGACGTCAACAAACTCTTATGGCTAAAGAAAAAGGAAAGTCACATGCAATTTCTATCAGTGATGTGGAGTACGATAACGATGTGGTGAAAGGTACACTTACCATCCACTATAAAGTATCAAATGTTTTATTTGATTCTGGATCCACCCACTACTTTATTTCAGAAGAATTTTCTAAGGGTATCACCGTATTACCTCAACAATTAGATGTTGAGTTAGCTGTGACAACACCTAATGGAACAACAGTCACATCAAAAGTTTATAATTCTTCTCCCATCGAAGTTTGTGGGAAAGTGCTTCTTGCAAATCTTGTGATCCTTCCTATAGTGGAATTTGATGTGATTCTTGGCATGGATTGGATTTCTTTATATGGAGCTCATATCAATTTCCAAAGAAGGGAAGTCACATTTCATATTCCAGATCAATCTATGATCGTCTATCGATGCAAGGATGAACATAACCTTCCACTGGAAATTTCTTCCATTTTCTGGGTATTGATTCCACTAAATTAAGGTTATTTATCTCAAATGGTTGGTGAGAAACTCACGATTAAGAATATTCCCATTGTACGGGAGTTTGATGATGTCTTTCCGGAGGAATTACCGGGTCTTCCACCAAATCGTGAAGTTCAGTTTTCAATAGAACTCGTACCGGGTGCTTTGCCTATTTCAAAGACACCTTATAGAATGGCCCCAATTGAGTTGCAGGAATTGAAGAAGCAACTCCAAGAGAATCTTGATAAGGGATTCATACACCCTAGTGCGTCACCTGGGGGAGCACCTGTTCTATTTGTTAAGAAGAAAGATGGAACAATGAGACTCTGTATTGATTATCAAGAACTTAACAAGATCACTATCAAGAACAAATATTATCTCCCACGCATTGATGACTTATTTGACCAAATACGCGGAGCTGAATACTTTTCCAAGATTGATCTTTGTTCAGGGTATCATCAATTAAGGGTCAAAAGGGAGGATATACCAAAGACGACTTTCTGTACAAGGTATGGACACTATGAATTTATAGTGATGCCATTTGGTCTTACTAATTCCCCTGCTATCTTCATGGATCTGATGAATAGAGTCTTTAGAGACTATCTTGATCAATTTGTGGTAGTCTTTATAGACGATATTCTTGTCTATTCAAAGAGCAAGGAAGAACATGAAGATCAATTGAGAATTATTTTGAAGACCCTGAGAAAGGAGAAGCTTTATGCCAAATTTACCAAGTGTGAATTTTGGCTTCAAAAAGTTGAATTTTTGGGTCACATAATCTCAAAATAGGGGATATCTGTGGATCCTGCAAAAACAGAGGTTATAGAAAGGTGGTCGAGACTAACAATAGTAACTGAGATCCGATGTTTTCTTAGTTTGGATGGATATTATCGACGTTTTGTGAAATATTTTTCACGATTATCTAATCCACTCACCAAGTTGACTCGGAATGGAGTTAAGTTTGTCTGGACGAAGGAATGTAAAGAGAATTTCAAGGAGTTGAAAAGAAGGTTATCCAGTGCACCTGTGCTCACACTGCCTTGTAGTGGAGAAAGGTTTTTGATCTATAGTGATGCATCCAAGAAGGGATTGGGGTGTGTTCTTATGCAAAATGATATGGTGATAGCTTATGCCTCACGACAGTTGAAAATCCATGAGCAAAATTACCCAACACATGATTTGGAGTTAGCTGCGGTAATCTTTGCATTAAAGATTTGGAGGCATTATCTTTATGGAGAAAGGTGTGACATTTATACTGATCATAAAAGTTTAATGTATATTCTCACACAAAAGGAGCTGAATATGCGTCAAAGAAGATGGTTGGAGCTGATTAAGGATTACGACTGCTCAGTCCATTACCACCCTGGGAAAGAAAACAAGGTGGCAGATGCATTAAGTCAACATGACCATGCCAGTTTATCCATGATGAGGATCACAAAAGATCCAATATTTATGGATTTACAAAGGATTGATCTTGGAATTATAATGGAAGGGGGAAAATATTACCTTTCTCAAATGAATGTTCAACCATCTATACATGTGAAGATTAAAGAGGCACATAAAGAAGATGTCGAGTTACAAAAGAAGGTGAGAAATGTTCCTGAATTCAACCTTGATTGTGATGGGATAATAAAGTTCAGGAATCAGGTTCGTGTTCCTCCTATCCCCGAATTAAAGAAGGAGCTGCTGGATGAGGATCATAGTTCTTCATTTTCTATTCATCCTGGAAGCACGAAGATGTATAGGGACCTGAAAGAGTACTTCTGGTGGGATGGCATGAAAATAGATGTTGCTGAATATGTCTCTCGATGCTTGGTTTGTCAACAAGTTAAATTTGAGAGACAGAAGTCTAAGGGGATGTTACAACCATTACCCATACCCGAATGGAAATGGGAAAACATCACTATGGACTTTGTCACAGGAATTCCTAAAACATCCAAAGGCAATAATGCTATCTAGGTCATAGTTGATCGTCTTACAAAGTCTGCACACTTCATTGCTATTAGAGAGTATTTCTCTCTGGATCAGCTTTCCAGGATATATGTAAAGGAAGTGGTAAGATTACATGGAGTACCACTTTCTATTATATCTGATAGGGATCCGAGATTTACCTCGAAGTTCTGGCGAAGTCTTCAGCATACTCTGGATACATAGTTTAGTTTCAGCACTGCTTATCATCCTCAGACAGACGGTCAGTCTGAGAGAACAATTCAAACTCTAGAAGATATGTTGAGAGCTTGCTCTATGTATTTCAAAGGTGGTTGGGATCAAAACCTACCTTTGGTGGAATTTTCTTATAATAATAGCTTTCACTCCAGTATTCAGATGGCTTCTTATGAAGCTCTCTATGGAAAGAAATGCAGGACTCCAACTTGCTGGGATGAAGTTGGGGAAAGAAATCTATTAGGACCTGATCTCGTTGATGAAATGGCAGAAAAAGTCAGATCTATTCAACAACACATAAGAGAAGCTCAGAGTCGACAGAAAAGTTATGCCGACAACCGAAGAAAATACCTAGAGTTTGAAGTGAGTGATAACGTGTTCTTATGAATATCTCCCTGGAAGAGGGTCATGAGATTTGGAAAGAAGGGGAAGTTGAGCCCTAGATATATCGGTCCTTTCAAAATACTGGATCGTGTTGGGAAGGTAGATTATCGATTAGCGCTTCCACCGAATCTCTCTTAAGTTCACAATGTGTTCCATGTATCTCTCCTGAGAAAGTACATACCTGATCCTTCACATGTACTTAGCTCAGAAGTTGTACCGCTGGAGCAAGATCTTTCTTATGAAGAACCACCGATAGAGATTCTGGATCATAGCGAAAAAGTCCTACGAAACAAGACCACTCTATTGGTGGAAGTTTTATGGAGGAACCACCAATTAGAAGAATCTACATGGGAGCTTGATGATATGATGAGGGAAAGGTATCCTCATCTGTTTGTTACAAAGTGACGAATTTTGAGGGTGAAATTCATTTTAAGGGGGGTAGAATGTAACACCCGAGACTTTTATGTTATATAAATCATCAAAGGAATATTTTTCTACACAACACTTGCTTGGATTTCTTTACATGAAATCACGGCCTTCCTCGATAGCTTGCGTCGTACGCAATACCGAGTCTCACTAAACAACGATATACTATTAAAATATTATTAAAACTAGCCGTTATGAATAGTAATAACCACTTTTTGAAATTTTATAAATTTTATTTTTCAAAATGAACATCATTTTTGGATTCGGAATATCTAAATTATCCTAGGGTTAAATTTTGGTATTTTTCTGAAAACTTTCAATTTTTGATGAATAGTGAAACCACTAAGTGGTAGTTAAAAAAACTGAATTTTTCATAAAACATAATTTTACCGCTTCTGTGAGTGGAATTTCAAAAATCCGAGAGACACGGTTAATATCAAGGACTAAAATGTGGTTCAATGAGATGAAAATAATTTTTGGTGAATAGTAACTTTTTACTTTTTTACCACGGTTAAAAGTAAATAGGGTAATTAAGGGTAAAGATGATATTATTATTATCCTAAAACATGTCCTAATTCTATTGGATAAGTGTAATTCGACCAAAAACAATCTTAGGAATAAAATATGACCATTCAGGCCCACTTGGATTAGATTAGGACATTTATTATTAATTTATTTAAAGAAGGGTTAAAATAGTTAAAATCAAAGTTTAATAAGTAAATAATTTTTAATATAAGGTTATACATAAGATAAATTCGACTATAAATATTCATTAGAAAGCCAAAAATATTTCCTACCTAATGGTATTTTATTTGTAATTTTTAGACCTTAAATAATTTAATTTATTTATGACACAAAGATGATGCATTAATTATCTTATAAATGAAATATTGACATAATTAATGTTATAAACACCAAAATAAATGTAATTTTAGACTTTTTATGAATTCCACTAATTTTATAGGTTAATATGACATGTTATTATTGATGTAATTAACTTTTTTAGAACTAATAATTCTGTTATTATTTTCACAAAAATCAATTACTAAATAGTGTCAAAATTGACATAAAATAGTTTTTAAAACAAATATTATATTAGTAAGTGTAATTTTATTCCTAAAAATATAATGTTCTGACAAATGACATAGATAAGGTTATATATATTAATAATAAACAACTTGGGGTTCGTTTGGTTGCTTATAGTAAGTTTATTAACCTTATAGTATAAGAATACAAGAAGACACGGTAAAAGTAAACTTATTTAACTTAATGTTAAATCTAAATGATAAGGTTAAAATAGGAACCTAAACTTTTCTAAATTCCATTGGATGAGAGTATTTCGACCCATCCCCACCTTAGCTTCGAAATATATCAATTTGGAGCTATTTAAAACCGAACTTGACTTTATAATAAAATAATATTTTTAGTTTTCCCAAAGGTTCCCCTCTCCTCCCTTATAAAAGGGCACCTCCTCCTCCTCTTCCTCACACCACTTTGAGCCTTCAAGCTCGGAAAACCCCTGCCAATTCCTCCTCTACACTTCCCTAGAGACATCCTAGAGGTCCTGGTATTCTTCAAAGACCAATTTTAGTGCCCTAAAAGAAGGTCTTAAAGAAGCACTTCAAAGAAGAGGCAATGTCCGTTACCGATTCTTTCATCATTATTTCTTCTTCCACTTGTTCTTCTTTAGTTGTTTAATTATGAAGTAATAACATCAGTATCAATAATATACTGATATGTTATTATAAGTATGAAACAACCCTATTTCACCATCTATCCATCCTACAGAAAAAGAAATCACCGCGCGTGCGTACGTACGGAATACCGTCTCCACGCCGTGGTGTAATCTATTTTCCACCACCACCTTACTTGGATGGGTATAATGGTGTAAATAATGACTATATATGACTATTATAAAGTAATACTGATTCTGAAATAGTATACATACACTCCAATACAATTCCATGATCAAAGGAACGATATCATCACTCGTGCGTACGTACGGAATACCGTCTCCACGATGTGATGCGACTCGTTCTACATGATCTTTATTTCATAATGATTATATAAATGAATTGAATGAATGAATATGATATATATTACACTAATACCATTCTGTAAATGAGGTATCTATAACCTAAAGAGAAGAATAAGAATCTATTCGACAAGACGCACATAAGAACAAAAAGTTATAAACACCCGAATAACAAGTAACAGTGAAATATTACTACTAAGAAGCTAAGAAAATGACCATATATGATATCATAAAAATATGTATGATTCTGTAATAAGTAAATAACATTATTTAAATCATTATACAGGAGGTTCGGACACTTATGAAGCAAAACAGACCTAAGGTAAGGGAAATATCACAATCTCATTTTTATCCGAGATCATTTATACTTTGGTATTTACTGGGGTGTATTTTATCATCGACATCCATGTTTCATCAATATGTAATATTATTTCCATCCACATACAATTGTTTAAATCCATTTTTACCCTTCGGTGAGTCTTTAGTAAAGGATATGAAAGGAATCTTTTGTTGTTTTTCGTACGAGGTACTTTTTGACTTTTCCTACAAAAGTACGAGAAGAATGTTTTTTAACTTATACGGTGTGAATGGATTTTTAAAACATTATTTCCAAGAAGCTTCCTTTACAAGTTTTCAAGTTTATTTTTAATAAACTTCTTTTTTTTAAAATTGTAATACATGTTAAGAAAGGAAAATGTTTTTGAAGTAGAAAGGATATTTTCCTCAAGAATGGAGTTCAAGTGTTTTATCAAAATTATTTTCCATCTATGATAATAAAGGGTTCTGTTTCTATCCCTATTATTAAATGGATTTGATTATGTTGTGATGGAAATATTTTTATGAATTCTTTTATCTTATATGAATTGTTTTATTATGTCATGTTGTTTAAGAATCCCATTTTTATTACATGGGTTATGCTATGATGTATGGTTTATGATTTTGTGGCACACATAAGAATGGTATCATTATGAGATGGGTGGGACCTATATCTCCCTCCAATGCATTGGGTAAAGATTTTATATCTCATGAGGTAGACATAGCTGGAACGGTAGGTTATACCAGTTCAGTGAAACATGACTGAAACGATGAGTGAACATGGTTCAGAAAGGGACTTTGTCCACTAAGATAGTCTTGGCAATGAGCCTTGACTAATAAGAAATGATTCTCTATGATTATTTGTGTATGCCACAAAGTTTCATGTTTTAAGTTATGATTATTGTGATTACATTTCACTGCCATGATTTATCCCATGTTATGAAATTATGATCTCTTTTGTAGGTTAAGATTTCCAAAAGTTATGTGCTTATGTATATGATGTGATTGATATTTCTTTTGTTTACCCTTACTGAGCATTTGAGCTCACCATTTTGTATGTTTTCTTTCCCCAGGTCAAAAAGAAGGTTATTAAGTAAGATATGCCAAAAGAGACTATAGATATGATGAAATAAATGGGAGACAGTGTAGACTCTTTATTAACCAGTTGTTTATGTTTCCCAGTTTCTAAAGACACTATACCTATACGGTCCTTTCGTGGTTTTGTTATATGTTGTAATAAGTATGCTTCAATTTTGAAGTATTAACAATGTATGTAAAGTGGGTCATTATATAATCTATATATTTCTTTTAAATCAATCATAATTAAATATTATTTTAATTATTTAAAATGGAGGAATGCTATGCATTTAACAATAGATTTCAGAAAATTGTGATTTTAAGACTAAAAATAATCTTATATAAAAATCAGGTATAAAGATTATTAGAATGTAATAAGTTGATTTAAATGTAATTAAATAAAAATTGTGTTACTTTGAAATAAAAATTCATTTAATAACTGAAACATTATATTAATCAATTTTATGAAAATACATAACAATATTTAAAAAACTGGTATTTTTCTCTTTTAAATAAAAAACAAACCTTTTCAGAGCAGTCCAAAATTTTTACCCTAATATAATTTTAATATAGTAATTTAAAAAATTATATTACTATTATAACATAAAATTTATCAAAGTGGTATAAATTTATTATAATCCCAAACAAAAAATGTAAAATAAAACAATTTTTTTGAATAATATGTATTTTGAAGCATAAACTTACATTAAAAAACTGAATAATTATTTACTAAGAATTTATCAATAAAATTTTATTTATTAGGTGATCTCTCTATATATTTCATTATTTAGTTAATACAATTCATACCTTCTAATTAAATGACTAAGTTAAAATAGCCAAATTTAAATAGTTTCTCACATTTTGTTTAGGTTTAGTGTTTCATGTTTTATACATTACCAAACATACTATTATTATTTTAAATTTGTGGTGTTGTGTGTACTATAAGATATCAACATGATTAAATTTATTTAAAATGAATATACTTTAAAGTCATTGGGTGATACACTTAAGTAATAGTATGAATGCAACTTCTGATCGTTATAATTATCTTTGAAGCTAGAACATGTATAATACTTTTATCGATATCTCCTTATATCCTTTAAATATAGGTAATATATCCTTACTAAACATAATATACATAAGGATAGGCTTACTTAGAGACAAATACTATTAACCATGATCATCTTGATATCTACCTACCCTGATCGAAGCATAGTCAACATCAAGCCTAGTATATTATGTGGAATACAAGATTAATCCTATCAAAAAAGTGCAGGAGATCTTAAAATTTACATCTCTTTCCTATTATGTCTAGGGATATATTTTATTATAAAGATGTATACAATGTGAAACTAGAACTAATTCCCTCTTGGTTTGTTATATTCTAATTATGTTTAGTATCTTAAATATATGTTCTTTGACTTAGTATAAGAAGCCTCTTAGATATATCACAAATTATTTTGACCCTATAATATAAGCTTCTTCTTATAATTACATCATAGATAAGAACTTGTTCAACAAGTTACTTATTAACTATAATACTTGTATACCATTCACATGAATTAATATTTCATAGACATAAGATAATAGGATAATGAAAATACTCCCACTAAACTTCTTGTAAACACATATCTCACATTCATTCGCATTGAAAACAAATTATTTTATAGATTCTTCGAAACAAACGTTCTATTACCTAAATTTTTTGTTCAATACATAAATGGATATCTATAACTTTATTGTCTCTTATATTAACTATAGTCACAAAATTTTATGGTAGTTTTATGTAGACATCTTCCGAAAGGTTCCCATTGATTAAGGATTATTTGACATCCATCAGCCAAAAATAATAGTCATGAAAAGATTCCATAGAAAGTAAAATTTTGATTGATTTAAACATGGAAACTATAGAAAATATTTCGTGATATTCAATTCCTTAATGTTATTTAAACTCGTTAGCTAATAGTCATTCTCTATAGGTATTTACTTTATCACATTTGATTAGTTTTTTCTTGAGGACCCATTTTCACCCAAAGTGATTTACATTAATTGGTGGATTGAAAAAAACACAAAATTGGTTCTAATATATGGAATCCATCTCAGAAATCAAGTATCCATACTATCTTGAAGCTTTTGAGATCTCCACTACCTCTTTATTGGAAATAAAATAATTATTGTAAATCAATAATGAGTCACCATCATATGTCACTAGAGAAATATATCTCCCTTGTTATATAACCACTATGATTCTCCTAAATAGTTATTGTGTTTCAGTAAAAATATCTTCTATGGGGACCTATGAAATGTGTTCTTATAAGAAATCTTATTGATCTTGAGAATCAAATTCATCAAAGTTAATCTCTCTCCCACCAACTTTCTTAAGGACGCGCTCCCTCTAAAAAAATAGTGTTTTTTTTGCAGCGATCACCTTTTGATACATTGGGTCGTATAGATAGTATCCCCTTGTTTAATTATTATACCCGATAAAGATACAATTCAAGGCTTAGGGTTATAGTTTGTTTCCCAATTATGCCTTTACAAATTCTTTGAATCCCTATGCATGAACATGCACAAACATGAATTTCTTTCCATATATAAATTTATATGGTATGCCACTTTACACCTTAATTGGAACTTGATTTAGAATGCGTGTTTAATTGTGTAATGAATACCAGAAAAGGATAATGAAATATTTTCATGAATCATCATCGAATTTACCATTTCAAGAAAGGTATAATGCATCCTTTCACAGAAACCATTCCACCATTATGTGTAAGGTGGAGTGAGTTGAGATAAAATCCCAAATTTCTATTAGAAGTTGATAAACTCTTGGTTAAGATATATTACCCACCTTGAACAGATCAAAGCTTCTTTACCTTGTTTCCTAGTTGATTCTCAACTAATTTCTTAAATTCTTGGAATTTATTAAAGTAATCAAACTTATAACTCATCTAATAAATAAAACCATATATACTCAAGTAATTAGTTAAAGTTAAGAAGTAAGAATAACCACTTCCAGCTTTTACTTGGAAAGGTTGATACACATAAGTTTGAACCAATTTCAGAAGCCCTATGTCCCTTTCACCCTGTCCACCAAAATGTTATTTGGTTATCATTCCTTGTAAACAATAATGACATATTTCATGTTGTTTTTTCTCATGAGTTAAAAAACCCTCTTGCTATTGCCTTTTCAGATGATTATCATTTACATTACCAAGATTATGATTCCATATATGGGTGAAAAATTATATTTTTAACACAATTATTTCTCAATTTCCAATACTTGGTTATCATAATTTAATACCTAAGGATGATTATTTAAATTTAGTATTCCATAAAAAATACTATCTTTTTAAAATAAAAAACATTTATTTAAAAAAATAAAAAAAACCATCTATATATAAAAGTGATAAAAAAATTATATTCTTGGTAATAGTTGGTACATAATAACCATATTTTAAAATTGTAATCATCCGGGTTTGGAACAGAAGGTTTTAATCTCTGATAACCAAATTACTAAGTCCCACTCCATTGGTTGTTCAATAACCCACCTTTACTCAATATTCTTTTTTTTGGAATCTACATGGTTCCTACATTAAAATATAAATGTGACCACTTGAAATGGTATTTAATACCCCAATTGTAAATATGGTAATACTTCACTAGAAAACTTACACACCCAAAGGTTCTCTATTCTCCTTCTATAACTACTAAAGATTTCACTTTTAAAATATTAAAAATAGACTTATCAATGATAGAAAAGCACACATAATCTGAGTGATGTTAAAAGATGTCCTTTATTAGTGATATTAAAAAGTGATGATAAAGGGCTCCTTTATCAGATTTAGAACAAAGTAGTGATAAATAAACACTTTATTAGTTCTTTTTTATATCGATGATAAAATTTGAAAAAAATATATTTTGTTCATGCACCCACCACTTCTCATTGCTCGCATTCCCATTTTTAGTGCTATCCATTTCCATGACCACCCCTCACCCATAGTCACCCAACCCCACCACTAGTTTAACAACACTCATGACCCCATTTTTTGTACTAAATATCTTCTCACCAACCCACAGACACCTGGGTTGAAACCTATGACCTACCTTCAACATTTCAAGCCCCTTTAACACTGCCCTACATTTTTTTATCCAACATTTTATGATATTTTTATTTATTTATATATATTCACAAACATGTTTTTAATCATATTTATATATAATTATTTTTAAATACATTTATAAAATATATGTTTGTGTTTTTGTGTGTTTGTGATATATATATATATATATATTAAAATTTATTTAAATATATTATATCATAATATTCATTTACATATATTGGAATATAAATAAAAGTATGTATCTTTTTATTAACATGCACACATATGTATAAAAAAACATTATATATAAATTTGAATAAGTATATATATATTCATATATATTTTTATAACTCAAAAAATGTTTAGATATTGTTTTAATTAATGTGAATAATAATTAATTCTATATGATTTACGTAATTATTTTAAATACATTTTTAAAATATGTATTTTTATTGTATATTTAGATAAAGATTCTATACATTAAATATATGATTATTTGCCTATATATTTACATATATATATTTATACATATTTAAATATAATTGTATATTTAGATATATATTTTTGTAATGTATTTATAAATAATTAATATAAATAAATGTATTTACTATATTTAATGGTAATGATATATTTATAAAAATACATTAATATATGATGTATATATACAATATATACACATATTTTCACACACACATACACATTTATATTTCTCACATATATGCAATAATATTTAAATCTATATATTTTCTTTATTATACTATAACATACACATAAGTATAATTTTTTTATTGACACACACATGTTTATTTACAAACATTACCTGGGTATATATATATATAAATTCATTTTATAAGGTAAATAAAATGCCTAATTTTTTAAAATAAAATGAATAATAAATATGTATTTTCATATGGATTATATATTTTAAAATATTTTTTATATAAATATGTTTAAATATGTATTTGTACAATTGATTTATTATATGTAAATAAGAAAATATTTTTATATTTAATTATAAATAAAACTTAAATATAAAAAATGATAAAATTTTAAAAATCCCAATATAAATATTATTTTAATCCTTATGAATAAATTCACTCTCCAAGAAAAAGGTCGAAAAACTATATTTAATGAACTTGAAATCTCATCGAATATGAAAAAAATATAGTATCCAAAAAAAAACTCAATTTTTTAGGCCTTTTGGGCCTTTTTGACCTAACAAAAAACGACCAAGGCCCCCTAGGACAACATGACATAAATTTCTACAAATTATTTGATTTTATATGTGATAGAGTTAAAACAGACACCCGAATCACATGTTATGGTTATTTGAAGTTAGAGTCATATTTTCAAATTATCTTAGATCATATCTTTATTTTATGATATTTTTGTCTTCCAATTGTTATTCAATGACTACTATTCAATAATAATTATAAAATCCTTAAAAAAAAATTAGTTTCAAATTATTTTATTATCAATTTTTCTCAAAATATATTATATATTAAGTGTAAATATCTATTTATCCACACAAAAAACATATTTAATAAAATATATTATATTTATATTAATATAAATATATTTATATCTCAATATTTTATTTTTAATGATATATATATATATATATATATTATGAAATATATCTTTAATCATCACTAGAAAAAGCACTGATAAGGGGGACCTTCATTAGTGCTAAAACAAAATCACTGATAAACACCTCTCTTTATCAGTTCTAAAAAAGAACTGATATGGTAGGGGGGATTTATTATAAATAAAAATGCACTGATTAAGGCCACCTTTATTAGCCCTTTTTTATAGTATTGATAAAATTGGCCTTCAATATTACTTCTTTTTTGCATTCATAAATTCCCCCCATTATCAATAGTTTTTAGTAGTACTGATAATGGTTATATTTGGAATTTTTTTTCAATATTTAGTAGTACGGGTACAATTATTATTCCTATGGCCTCGATTATAACATGATAAACATACTTCATTTTTTTATTTTTTCTTTCCCTTATATCTTATTCTTCGTAGAATGATGATGCTCAGTTTACTTAGACTTAAATTATGTCTTGATTCCCTTTTCCTTACTCTTAATTTTATTATTCACCACAAGGACTACAAGTTTTTCATACCCCATATCTCTATAAACTAGGACAAAGTAAGAGGTTTTGAAATTGTCTTATCATATGTCCTAATATTATAGTTCATAATCAAATAAGAAAATCCTTTAGGTAGAGGATATATAACAATATTCATGCAAAAATCATCAGGGATCTTAAACCCCAAGATGTCTCAGTGCTCTATCTTGATAATAATCTTGATTACATGTGGCCTTACCAGTGCTGAATCTCAAATCTTGCACGTGAATTGTGTATTGGGGATCTTATATCTCTTTTATCCCACCATATATTGATAAAGATCATGAAGGTGATTCATGATTCTATATGAATTCATATTCTCATATTTCTTAAGTAGATCATCATACATGGGTGATAAAATGAAATATTGGATATCTATGACACCATCCCCTTGTTTTAGATAGAGAGATACATCTACCTCACTAGCCTCTTTAGTAAATTACTTAGGAAGTGGGGTTTTCACTAGTTATAATATTTATTCATTGATTCTATTTTCTCTCTTGTCTATATTCTTGGTGATGAACAAAGAATAAATGGAATGGATTTTGACCCATACCCATTGGAGGGTGGGTGGGTTCTTAACCAATATATTCCCCTTAGGCTTGACCATACTCCTTCCTCCCTATCTCGAATCCCGATTTTCTTTTGATATTTCTAGTAATATCAGTAATCCCTAAAGTACCCAATATATTACAAGGATTTATTTAACATTCAATATCACTATTAGAGTTCAATCATGCCTTCAGTCTCTTAAATCTAAACCTAGTATCCCAATTCTTAAATCACCATCTTTCATTTTATGATTTTGTTTGTTTCATCTTCAATTCCATGGGATTACATGAACATGTGATAATATGGATTCGTAAAAAGTGGTACATCATGATCAGGTTTACTTCAATTGATGATTTTATTATAGCATGGTCCACAGAACTTTGTAAATGTGATGGGTGTTATTTTTATCTACCTCGGTGGTCTTATGAGTTCCTTATGAAATGTAATTCCCCTATTATAGGGATTTGGATATGGTTTCCCTAAACTCTTATAACCCCTTAAAAATAGTTATATTATGTGTAATATAGTAAATATGGTAGAGATATTCTAGTGTATTGATAGTAGAATAGATTTTGTTAGTCATCCTATTTTTCCTCATATTTTTATGGAGGTTGATGTTTCTAAGGCACTAATGGAGTTGGTGTGAATAACATTAGGTGGATAATTCTATTGCAAAAAAATAGTCATTTTGACTTCTGGTCTGATTTTTTTTCTTCCTACAGTCAGCTTAGCCATCTACCTCCATCTTTTCGTCGTGGGTGTTGGAATAGGCATGGGGTGATTGAACCGATGGTGATGGGGACAGATACTAGAAATGTCCTTAATGTGGACACGTTAGGAACTAATTGTATTGGTAATTCTATGGATTATAGAAAGAGGCATGAACCTTGATTCTAGAGCTGAATATAACAAACATATGTAACCATATAAGGTGTCACATTAGTGCCAAAAAATCAACAAGTCCAATTTAGGTTTGTTAAAGAGGGACTGAGGGGTTGCACGAAGGTGTTTTCTTGGTCCCCAGAATGACTTCTTCTTCACATCAAAAGGATCTTAGACATGTATGAAATACCAATATGAAGGTTATGGTCCATGCGATAGGTGCGGGTGGTCTGTGATACTATAATAAGGGTGAAATGCATAATGATTTGGTCGATCATGGGGATGAGAAGAATTTAGTGAGTAGGTCAAGTCCTATAAGGACCATGGGTACTATTATACTAATTAACCGCTTTGATGGGATATAAATTGAGGGGAATACATAAGAGAAAATTGGTTTAGCATAGGAGGCATATTCTATTAAGGAGCAAGGAACCTATAGGGTAGAGAAAGATGATGTGAGTGCGGGGTAATTTTTAGGAGACAATGTAGTTGGAAGAAATAGTAGATAAATTCATTTCCCAAGAAGGATTAAAGGGTAGAATAGAAAACATGATTTAGGAAGTGGTATTCTTATCAAAGGGAATAAATCTAAAGGTGGAAATGAATATTCTCATTTTTACAGGCCAATAAAGATAAGGTATACTAAAAATAACATTCTCAAGGAAATGGATAGTGAGTCAACCAATAATCTAAATACATTGTATCTTATTATACACTATATGGAATAAATAGTGGATGAGGCCTTACTAATTAAGGCTACCCAAGAGGATGCAGATGAGATTATTGAAATATATCTATAAGTAGACACCAGTGATGACCAATGAAAATGGTTCAAAAAACAAGAACATATTTTGAAAATATATTTTAATGAAAGTAAAATAAATATGGTGGACTTTATTCATATGTGGGAGAAGATGGCCTATCACTTCAAATAAATCATCAAGGATGATCCAGAAAAAAGGCACCTGACCTACAATTTAAATTACATATAGAAAAGGCTTACAATTAACTTAAATTAGATTTTAATGGTTCTATAATATCTTAATATTTTTTATGATTGCTGTTTATGGTGTGTGGGGGATTTTTTGTAATGATTTGGGTGTGTAATAATGATATAGTTTTTGTTTGCAGATGTCATTTTGTGAGGATTCTTATTTAACCCTTAAAAGCAATATATTTTTCGAAAAAAATTTATTAATTTGGAGGTTAATTTTCATTCTTGGTGTAATATAATTCTCAAGAGCCTATACCATTCATAGTAATTCAATTTGGTGATAAGGTTATCCCTATATAGTATGGATCACAAGGATATATTCAATTTCACATGGCTTTAAATTTATAAAATAATAAAGAGTAAAATTTTTCTACATTATCTCAGTTACAAAAATTAGATAAATAAATTTTAAATTATTATTTTATTCATCACTCACTAGTTTTTGAAAACCGAATAGACCCAACCATTAGTTTTAGAATATCCTACCATAATTATATTCTAGTGTTAATTATACATATGTCTATTTTAATAACCTAAAAGAAGTTTTGATAATCTATTATAGGGTATTAAGGTAGAAATATCTTGTATACTTCATTAAATAATATATCCTTGATTCATTGAGTGGACTCCCCAATCCTAAAATCCTGGAAAAGGATTTCCTCAAATTTTAATACTAGTTACAACATGTCTCTCAGAGGTGATCAACCCTTAACAAGAACATGGTTAATTAAACCCTAAAACTAATTCATAAATTCCCCAATAATTAAAATCACTCCAAAAGAGGTTGGTAAACCATTTTGAAATAATATTCAATTTCATCCTAATTAGTGGAAGGCTATAATAACATAATATTAAATTTAAGTTATTTTAATTTAATGTATAAATAACAAATTAAATAATTATTACCTTTTCTAATAATATGTGAATTCACTTAAGTGATTAACCATGTCTTAATAAATTTAATCAGAATCCAATTATTTTATTTTGTCTTATATACTTTATTAATTCATTTATTTAATGTGGATTCCATCCATTCATATAACTATCTTACCATTAATATGATAGAAATAAAAAAACAAATTAGTAAGATCATGATATTTATCTAATGGTTAGTTTATCTACTAGATAATAATCCAAATATGACCCTAGGCGACTAACTACTTGAACTTGCATGGGTTATAGTTTTTCCTTCCAACTATGCTTTTATGAACCTCCTAGATTAGTTTGTCCTAAGCTATGAATTTGAACAACCTCCAATCACATGGGATTCATATACATTACATAAGATTTAATCACATATAGGTTAGGGGAACCAAATGATAGGGTCAAGGGGACTTACATAAAAGGAAACCATGGGCACACAATTCATTACATAATGAGAGGAGGGGATTTCACGCATTACATCAATTTAATTTAATAATAATAATAAATTAGAAGAAAATAAATTACATACATGGTTTTTTTTATTTTCATGATCAACCACATAAAAGAAAAAATATACATTTGAAATATAGCTATAAATTAATTTAATTCATTTTAAATTACGATTAAAAACACAAATTAATCCAATTAATTTTATAATTAATTAATTAATACAATTTATCTTAATTCTTTATAATCCGTCAAAAAATATATATCATCCATAATTTGGGAAAAAAAATTAAATCATATTTTATTTAAAATTAGAAATGTAAACAAGTGTATTTGGAGGTTTACCTATCCAAACATCTCAGTAGTGTGATTGTACTATATATTAACATGGAATCCAAAATTCTTTTTGAGGACAATAATTACAACAAATTAATTTTTCAATAAATGATGTGTAGAGCCCAAATAGATTGTGTAGGGACACTAAGAGGGTTGGCGGGGGGGGGGGGGGGGGGTTGAATTAGTGTTCCCAAATTTTACAAAGTTTTACTTTCTTTTTTATTACACCTATTAATCTTAATGATGTACCATTGTTAAGAGTAATGGATATATTGTGTACTTTTAAAAATTACATAAGCATCCATTCTGGATAATTAACAAAATATAAGAACACAATGATTTTTATAAGGTTTAGTACTATGACCTACTCCTTTACGTGATAAAACAATCGATGTTTCACAAATTCTATTATCATTACAAATTTTCAGGGATTACAAACTCCTATAAATGGTGCACAATTTTTACGTAAAAACTAATTAATCTTCTTGAGTGAGAGGCATTCTTTATAATAATACTACTAGTTTCTAATGGTATTGTTCATACTTTTGCCACCAGTTCTTCAAGGGATATTATTTCTCTATAGAAATATTGTTGCTCTATCCTTGTGTACTTCCTTAAGAACTTCATAAAATTTGGTTTTGAGACTCATATTCAAATTATTATGTTCATGTGATCATATTATTGAAGAATTACCTATCTTTGAATCCATCTCTCTTTGATACAAATATTATATTAGGATATCCAAGATATATTGAAATGGTGTGTATAAAATTTACCATAACCTACATGAATATATTTATACAAAAATATGGTAAATTAAGATCTCAATTATTATGTGATTGGAAGACAATTTTTAAATCCTTTTATAAATGTTTTCGTAAAAAGACATTTATTTTTCTTCTTCAAATGTAAATATTGGAATGAAATGGGTATTTTATCACTCATCCTAATACCCATTATTCTATGGGTATTTATTTCATCATGAAATGAATTTCAATTACCCAAGGGTTCAGGTATTATTATTCTCTTCATGAAGAATTGGTGAACACCCTACATACATGTATATCTTCATACACCCCAATTCAACTACCCATGTAATATCAGGATATCTATTTATTCACATAGATAATAAGAAAAGCCATACCTTATTTTAAACATTATAATGATTTAGCTTTTTATTATTTTTCATGAAGGATCATTCATTTTGAATACCCCAATGTTTATAGCTCATCATCATGCATGGTATTAAAGACCCATGCCTAATTTTTTTTTCACTCTATAAATTCTCAAAGTATCAGCACTTCAAACAGACAGAAGCATGAAAATAGAATTCGTAGACACAACTTGTTTGAAGCTTTAATACTACTTACACCCATTTATAATTTGTTCTGTATGCATGAAAGTATATATTCATGCATGTTAACTCATATTGGACATACCTTTTGTATTTATCACTCATTAACATCATCCGAAGGTTCAATTTCATTATGTGATAATCATGGTTTGATATCGTTATGTTCATCCATGGAAATGAATGAATATCAAACATAAAATATTCCAGGATATCATCTGGATCACATGTTTTCGAAATAGCCTTCTTAAATGTTGAATATTCCTTCATTTAATCCAAGAATGCACAACCATTATTTTTATAGATCATCAATGGGTTGTCCTTGGATGCTCCCTTAGGTACAATACTTCCTCTACCATGAATGGGCTAGCTTGGACTTCTCCCTTGGGAATGGTTGACCTCTAGGTCCCATAATGATCAGATTGATCTTAACATAGGATGACTAGTGGGTTAGACCCATTATTTATCCAAATTACTTAGAATATATTTTATATATAGAATATATTTGCAAGCCAATTAACATAAAATAAGAAACCAAGTCAATCAAATATATTCAAATATTCTTTATGAAAAATAAATATACATTACATAGACTTCATAATTACCCTTATCCACTTCATGAAAATAAAAAATTTTATGGTATTCATAAAATTTACCATTTATTTTATTTTGGAATACGAGTATAAATTTCAAATCCCTTCAAGATGAATTAAAAGTCTACTTTATTCTTATGCATTCCAAAGCTTATTTAACAAATTTCATCATCATGAAAAATGATTTTTTTCATGACATTCAAATTCATAATAAAAATATATAATAAGAGTAATATGCATATAACTTAAAATATATTTCTTCATGGAATTATTCACATACTCATTAAATAAAATGACATTGAATGGTGTTTTTACAATACTTCTTCTAAAAAATTTTTATCAAAAAATGTTTCCTCCTTGAAACATGTATCTAATATTACAACAATAAAAAAATAATCAAAATTAAAACATGAATAATTTTCAAAGAATTACATCCAATTTCATGAAATTAATCCATAGTAATTATCCATACATCATCACTAATCATGGAGAATCGTCTAACCGAAATACATCCAATGAGTCTATAATAATTCTATATGAATCATCAATACAAGAATTGAGAATTGTTTTAGTAAATGAGATCTAAGGAATCCATAAGAATTATAAAATAATTACCACTAGTAGAGAAGAGTTTTTACATAAGTGATAAACAATGATTCAATAAAAACTATCTAGAAATCATCACATCAAGAATGGAAAATTGGATTAGTAAGTGAGATTCAATGAATCTATAATAATTATCCAAGAATCACAAACACCCTTCTTAAATATATCTTGCTTTCATTCCTTATTTATATTTCTATTATTAGTCACATATAAAAAAGGACCTCATTATACCTTGAATTTGTATTCCTTATTATATATTGTAAATAAATACAAACATACTCATGAAACATCCAAATGATATTTTCAATATCCCATTTGGATTTTTGGTTGTCCTATTTTTTTAAAGTCAAGTTCCCATATTCATATTATTCTCTATAAATGAAAAGGATTAATGTAGTGGTTCTCTTCTTCCATTCAATTCATTTAAAAAAACTTCTCCCTTTTATAAAACAAGGGTTGTACCACATGGTTCAATTGGAAAAGAGTATTTAGTTTATCAAATATAAGTCTATGTGGGCTAACCTAGTGTAAAAAAAGAGAAATAAAACCCTGGTTTTATATTATATCCATTAACAAACATTCATTTTATATCATGTTCATAACATATTTATTTCTCAAATAGGGATTTATTATATAGATTTATCAAAAAAATATTCTCCAACATCATTTAGTAAACACATCAAAAATTTCAAGTGAATGAATATTTTACTATCCCCTTATATAAGATTTCTCATCAAAAAACACACCCCTGATAGACATATTTGTTATAATAATGAAAATATAATGCATTTTAATTGGGTTACCTTAATTTTCATATTCTGTTGAGATGATCTCATATTTCAAATATTCATGGAACAAGCCTTGAAATCACCTCCTTTATGTTTTCTCCCCCTAAAGTGGTTCACTCCCTTCATTTTATCTAATAGATATTTTTATTAGACAGTATTGAAGATGTTAATATTAATGATCCACCATTTTTTAACAATTCATTTTTTATCAGATATTTAATAATCATTTAAGCATTTTTGTCTTACACATTATTAATTAATTTCTGATCGTGAGAATGAAATTTACCTTCAATTCCCTATAATTTAAGAACATAAATAAAACACGATAATTAATGGAATGAGGTGGAACATTTATGATCTTAATAATAAGTGAAACTTAGTACTGAAGTTTCTCTAAACCTAGAGACTTCATTTCTTGTAGCTCTAAAGTGTCTGGTATTCTTTATTCTTCTGTCTCCTTTATATTTCACATGTCGAGATTTCATCAATATCTGGGACTCTTTTATTTAATACACCATCATCTTGGGTGGATTATTTTTACTTTCATTTTTTGTAGTGCAATGTAATAACCTAAAACTTGTCTTTCTATCTTTAGAATTTTATTTTATTTAGGTAGAAGAGTCATAATATTTATTGCACTATGTATAGTATAAATTAAACTTCCACATATTTTCTGTGAGACACCAAAGTTATCATTTCCTTATAACCTCTCATGAAATTTTATTTTTTCTTGATGTGAAATAATACGTTTTCCCTTAAAATTGTCCCGGGCTAATGATTCATCTTAAAATTTTTAATTTATCTAGTATTTGAAATTTAATTAGAAAAATAACAAGGCATTCATTCCTAACATATTATTATTTGGAGATTCCAAAACGTTAATTAAAATTTTTAGGTTATATTTATTGGGTAACTTATAAAAGTATTATTCAGGAATGTATTCAATCAATCCTATATTCTAATTTCTTTCATGGGTGAATTCTCTCCATTATTTTAGCTTGATACTATTCATTTCCATGTACAGTTTGTAGTGGTCAGTATAATGACCTCTATTTCCACAATAGAATATTTTTTGCACAGTTGACATGTAATTCATGGAATATATCTTGTTATTCTTCTTGGGTGTAAATTGATTCATAGATTTATCTACTATTTTAATTTGTTTATTCTACAAGGGAGACTTCTAAATTTATTTATTTGATTTTTAATTTTTTTGGGTATTTTCTTAGAATAATATTTTTACTTGGATGGTACATACAAACACTTTTCTTATATATGACCACACATGGTTTATTACTCACATAATTCTTCAAAGAATTTGAATATGTTTCTAGTGTACGAATTGATTATATTCTTTAGAATCTATTTCTACTTTTCAGGTTTATTTATTTGTTCATTTATATACCCCTAGTTTTATTCCTCCTGTCATTTTCATAAATTCTTCTTTTTTCCAAAATTCACCATCCAAATTCCGAAATATCCAAAAACACCATCAATAGCCAATAATTATCCTTCTTTTTCTTATATTACTACTTTGGCTCGATTTAATACCTTTTTGTTTCTCAGTGTTTTTATTTATTTTTGCAGCATCATGTTATGATTTTTTCTGTTAATATTTCTAGTATCCAACCTTGGTATATTGGTGGATTAATTAGATTTTTATTTATGCACATATTCTGAAATTTTATATTTGAAACTACACTAGTAGATGAAACTACATTAGAAGAAATATAATTAACTGATTTATGGGTTACCTACTTCCATGAGTTTATAGAAGGTTGAAAAAGAGATGATATTTACATCTTATTTCCACCAGTATGAGTCTTTTTAGAGAAATGAGTCTTATCAATAATTTTAATAGAAACATCCCTTCTTGGAGGTTGACTATATTTATATGTTTGGGTGTCATAACTCTTTTTTTATGTGTCTTAGTAAATTCCAATATGTTCCTCCTTTAATTATATCAATTTTTCATCTAGTTAAATAATTTCATGACGAGAGAAGATTTATCATATTCAACTAATTTCAAATTGTCTTCACATCCATTTTTATTTTATTAATTTGATATTCATATTTTCTACTATCTTCTTTCAAAGAGTTGTTTGGGTATTTGATTCTAATATATTTGTATTCTAATTGAGATTCCTTTATACTGATAGTAGATTCATGTGATTCTTATAGATCATGGATATTCCGATGATACTATTCATTAATCTTGGTGTTTTATTCCAATAAAATTTCAATATTCTTTACCTTACATGTTTTTTTATTCCAGATGAGCATATCTAACATTCGTTGAAAAAATTGAACAATGTTTTGAGAGAAAAAACTACTTCACTAAAAACATATTTACTTCTAGTTCTTTCAAAAAATGAATTTGAGGTTATTCTTCAATTATTGAAATATTTTTATTATGAAGTGTTACCGATTCTTCATTTCCTTTAACAAGGTATGTGAGAGAATTGAAATTTTTTAATTTATTACAAATAGAATCCTCCAGTATCTTAATTTACTCTTCATGTTATGTTCTATAATCAATAAAAATTTTAAGAAACATAGTATATATGAATTAAATTCTCGAGTAAAATTATTCAAATATCATTCAAACTTGGAGTTGATGTATTCAATTTTTTTTGAAAGATTAATCTTCCTCATACTCTCCACAACATGATCTAATTTCTTCAAAAAGATTGTTGTTATCAGTTTTGACAACAGAACGTTGATACTTTTATTAATTCATTAATATTTTACTCAGTATATTGTTTTCCATATTATTCTTAATTTTTAGAGTCTTGGTAGAAACATTCTTGTTTTATTCAACAGGAGTGGAGACTATATCTTCTACTTGAGGTACTTCAGAATGAACTTCAAATATCCACTTTATATAATCATTTCAAAAACAACTGGGGATAAAAAATTGATCCAATTAAAGGTATAACTACACTCTTGTACATCTTTTAGAGCATATATGGATCATACATGGACAATAAAGGGGGGTAGGGTTAATTATCTTCTGTTACTCTCAAATGTATTCCCCAGTTAATAGAAAGAGATCAGTTGTGTGCTCTTAATAATTAAATACAAATTCAATGAAGATAATAAATGATATCGAAGCAAGAAAATATTTTTAAATGGTTCGATACTAATACTTACTACTTTTCCTTATCAACCTATAGTCATTTTATGAATTCTATTATCATTAATTTTTTTAATGGTTAAAAGAACCTAGGGTTGGAGCACAATGTTTTTGCTGGAACTTATTAATCTTCTTCAGTGAGAGGAATTCTTTATACTAGTACCAGTAGTTTTCAATGGAGTTTTTTAGACCAAAACTACTAGTTATACAAAATATATTCTTTCTTCATAAGAAATATTGTTTCCCCTTCATTGTGTATTTTTTAAAGGACTTTGGAAATACATTTCTCGAGACTCATAATCAAATTCTCAGGTTCATGCGATCATCTTCTCAAAGAACTACCCATATTTGAATCCTTCTCTCATTAATACAAAGTCTATATCATGTTCTCCAAAAGATATTTCAATGGTGTGTATATAATTTATTTTCACCTAAAAAAATATTTATATAAAAAAATATGGTGTATGAGGATCCTAATTATTACATAATTTAAATTCTTCATTTAAATCCTTATATAATTATGTTTGGAATATCACATTTATTTTCCTTCTTAAAATGTAAATACCTAAATAATGTTGGTATTTTATCACTTATCAAAAAAAACAATTATTCTATGGGTATTTATTTCTTAATAAAATTCATTTCAAACATTAACGGGGTTTGATTAGTGTTCTTCTACTAACACAGAATTAGTGAACACCATGAATACATGTATATATTCATAAAACCCAATTCTAATACCCCAAGAATTATGGGTTCTCTATTTCTTGAAGATAATAATAAAAAATTTAAGAACCCAAAGGATCAGGTTTTCTATTATTTTTCAGGAAAAATAATTCATTTTTAATACCTGAATGTTCACATATCATAATAATGAAAAGTATTCATAACCTAAGACTCACCATGTTTCTTCAGACTGTAAATTCCTGAAGACATTTCTCATCAAATAGAAACATTTAATAAAATATAATTATTGGATGAACCTTGTTCAAAAATTTTATACAACTACCACCCATTTTTAATTTGATCTACTTAGATTTAAGTGTAAGTGTGTGAATGTTAACTCATCTTGGACATACCATTTGTATTTATCACTAATTAACATCATATGAAGGCTTGGTTTCATCAGATGATAATCATGTTTTGGGATCCTTCTATTCATTCATGACATTTGATGAATATCAAATATAACAAGTTCTTCGATCTCACCTGAATCAGAGAAAGTCGAATTTGAATTCTTGAATGTGGAAGAGTCCTTGATTTAATCATATGATTATCATCTATAATTGTTTTGGATCATTAATGGAAGTTAACATATGATTTAAATTCCTTTGATCAAGTTTTAAGGATGATGACATTCACCACTTGATTAGACATGTCAAACCATCATGATCAGATGACCCATGTTATATATGTAATATTTTATAGTAGATTAATAGAAACCACATCACGCCTTCCCACATTGATCTTTTTGGAGGAAGAGGCATGATTAATATTAAAATTCCCCCTACTCCGATTTTTAGATGGAAGAGGGTGATAAAAAATGGTATTACCTTCACACACCACATGTTGTTTAACCCCCTAGTTATCCAAACCAACCTGTATGCCGATGGTATTTCTATCTACAGGCCTACCTATATGATGCATGCACTATTCTTCCTTTGTCATACATGGGTTGTCCTTGGATACTCACTTGGACATGGTTAGAATATGGTTCCCATAATACAGAGGTTGAGCTTTTCCTAGTTTTTCTGGTGGGTTGGCCCCATTTTTTTTATCCAAATTACTTAGAAATATTCTAAGTATAGAATATATTTTCAAGACAATTATAATCAAATTCCAAACCAAGTCACTCAAGAATCTTCAAATCTTATTCATGATATATATGTATATATATATATATTTCAAGGCCATCATAATTCCCCTTCTTCACTTCATTAAAATAAATACTTTTATTGTATTCATAGAAGGCCATCTTTAAATTATTTTGGAATGCAATTATAAATTCAAAATACCTTCAAACTCAAAAAAACTTCACTTTATTATTATGCATTTAAAAGCTAATTTCTCTAATTTCACCATCATGAGAAATTATTTTTTTTATGATCTTCAAATTAATCATTTAAATATTTAATTAGAGTAATATGCGTGGAACTCAAAATATATTTTTTTCATGCAATTATTCACATCTTGATCAAAAAAATGATATTTCATGGTCTTATTTCAATCATTCTTATAAAAATGTTTTAAAATACAATGGTTCCTCCTCAACACATGTCTTTGACATTAATATCAGCAAAAACATCATTACAATTAAAACATGGAGATTTTTTAAATCATTACATGAAATGTCATTAAATGAATGCAAAAAAAAAATCCACGAATCATAACCAATTATGGTGAATTGTATAATTAAATGACAAACAATGAGTCCATATAAATTATCCAGAAATCATCACATCAATCATGTATAATTTTTTTGTAAGTTAGATCCATGGAATATATAACAGTTTTCTAAGCATCACCACCAATATAGATGAATTTTCATACAAATGAAAACTAATGAGTCCATAAAAATACTACAGGCATCATCATACCAATCATTGAGAAGTTTCTTAGTAAATGAGATCTAAGGAATCCATAAAAATTCTCAAAAATAACTATCGGCCTTATTGAATATATCTCAAACTCTTTATTTCTCTTTCCATGATTATTTACTTATCATAGAGGACTTCATTTTACATTTACTTTTGATTCCTTATTATATATTGAAAATAAATTCATACATACTCATGAAAAATCTACACGGGATATTCATGATTCATGATCATATGTAAATTATGTAGCATGAGATTCTATTGACGCACATGGAGTAAACTACAAGTAATAAAAATAGACAATTTGTAGTTTAGAATTTAACACATAAATTAATTTAATATATCATTAATAATCATATCCCATGGAATTTAATTTCAAATAAGTGACTCATGGAACACAAGTAAATAAGTTAAATTATATCATTAATTTTTCTCTCTTTGTGAAATTACCCACATGGGGAACAATAGGTTAAACGTGTACTTGAGCTCCATAGAGTGTGTTCTATTCATTGTTTTTTTGAGACACATGCTCAGAGACTAGGTGTGTCTATTAGCTGTAGATGCGTATGAGTTACATGATGTTTGAACCATTTACATGTCGGGTAACCTTGAATTTTAATGATTTGAAAGTATCCATATAATGTAGTAAATACTGAACATAACTTGGAACCCCTGTGTTTTCACTAGGAAAATACATGGACAACATGAAACATAAGTAATTTAAATGAAATGTGATCTAGAAAAAAAATTCTATCCTAGCCTAGTAAATACACAATTTCAATTAAATTCACTTCATATGTCATTAATGTATGGGAACCCACTTTTAATCTAAGTCATCCTAGTGTATTAAACATGGGTACATGATATATACCTTTGGGATACATGAAATGTAATCTTTTGTTATCCAAATAGCACCCAAAGAATATCCTTATGGAATCTTGAAATGGTATTCACGTTAAATAAACCTTTTCTTGGTTGTATGAGTGAGAATGATAAAGAGAGGATAATAATTCATTATATTAAATTAAATAATGAATAATACAAAAAACTAGAAACAAATTAATTTAATTAATCAATGATTAATAGATAATTATAAATTAATTATTTAACCTCTTATTGATACCACATATAGGTTATAATCATTATGGGAGATCCTATTAAAAATAATAAACTCATATTTTTTCATAATTATTGAATAATCTAAGATGTACATGGTGAAAAATTACATGACCATTAGAATCAAATCAAAGACTACTTAACTAAGTATATCAGAACCAATAATGATTTATCATCTTGTATAATTAATAATTAATTTATATATAGATTTATAATTAACTTGATTTTTAATTCATTATTCATTGATTATTTGGTTAAATTATCTCATCAAACCATCGTTACATCATAGGATCCAAGATAAGAATCCATTTAGTGGTGATCTACATATGCTCTAAAATCCCAGATTGTTGCTGAAGAATTGTTGAGTGTTATCATGATTGATTTTTATTTCTTGAAGTATTCATAATTGATCCTAGGAAGAATATATTTTTGGACAATGGATTTATAACGATCTTTCAAATGCTTCATAGATTGGGAAGGATTGTCACAATTTTTCTTTGGCACGTTGTTGAGTAGATTCTCTCTAGGGATTAAAATTATTTGCTTATGTTTTTTCCAACAAAAATATCTAGCCCTAGAATATTATATAACTAGGTGTTTATAATGAAAGTCTACGATTGGTAATTTAGCATAGTTCCTTAGAAATTCCCTTACTTCATAGAGAACACTGTATATAATAATAGAATAAATAATATTACTATTTACAAAACATATAGAAAACCAATAGGTTAAATAAATATCATTTGTTAAATAAATAAGTTACTGTTATTTTAAATGATATTTAGTATATCTTTTCTCGAAAGACCATTAAACTCTATCCATTTCCATCCTCATTACTTACCAACACATGAATAATTAATATTTATTTAATAAATAGATATTACTTCATTATTATATAACAAATATAATAAATATTATATTCACTAAATCTTGAAAATAAATATTTGTTATTATTTAACACAAATATTTATTCATTCAAATAAGTAATGAATAAATGTTAAAAACCAAACAATCCCAAAAAATAATTAAATCATAGAGAAGGAAAATATTTATTATAATGTTTTGAAATTCAAAAATAATTTAACTGAGATCCTAGATAAATATTGTGTATAACCCTACAGTCTCATTTTTATTGGTGTTAGTAAGAATATGTGATGTCCAAGGTTAGAATCATGCAATAAGTTTAACAAATCAACCCAGGATGACATCTTACTTGACACCCAACTCGATTCTCCCTAAGGCCCGAAGGGAATTCCTGATCCCCACAGGCTGACGACTAGCACCTAGCATCACCAGAGATCTTTTGGGAATTATTTCACCCAAAATAGAGTTCCACAAAAGAAAAATACATAAATACAATAACATAAATAATGAAATAATGGGGAAATAAGGCTTTATAGGAACAACTAACGAAATGAAAAGGCTGAAAGCAAGAATAAAGGAAAACAAACTTACTGAATTTGAGAGCCCAAACATCTTCACCCAACTCTCCCCCACACCGGCCATAAAGATTAGAATAGAATCGAACTAAGAACTTGGAATATATATGCCTGAGATAAAATTCTCAATAGTACACCACAAACCTCCAAAACTATGAAGTATGTTTTTAAGGCTAGTCATCCATGTGAGTTTGGAAATAAAGTTACAAAGTATCCATTAAATAAAATATAATTTATAATAAAAACAAATCAAATCCATATAAAACTTACAAAACATTTTCCTTTACTTTAAAAAAACAAACACATTCCTTTGAAAAAATAAAATGTAATAATCCTTATCATAAACCACACACACCATTATCATTTCTAAAAAAAGACACTTTTTTAGTTCACGAAAATAAACACTTTAAAAAGTTTTCAAACAAAACTCAAATAAACACCAAAGACCACTTAGGTAGAACATAATCAAATATCCAACAGGACATGGTAAAGGAGGACATAATCATAAACATATACTCAATGAACACAATGGGAATAAAATATCTCAATACATCATTTAATAAAAGGAACTACCAAAATACATCAAGAAAATAAATAATCCCAACCATCCAACAAACATCTAAAGGGATCAAGAATTCCATGTACGGTCATCCCAACCTATAGGCCATGAGTTGAAAAACATGGATCTTGTGATAAAGTAATGAAAAGGTAAATAAAAATAAACAAGGTTCTATTAACTAACAATAATCACTTTAATTATTTTATTTATTATTTAAATTTAATCACTTTTACCATCTTCACAACTTAATTCATTTTCATCACAAGCTCCATGGGATTGGCATTTAATTATTTTACACCACGACCTATGTTGTTTAATTAATATGAATAATGGGATAAGTCAAGTCCATATCTAACTAGGGATAATCTCCTCACAAAAAATAGATTATCCTCTTCTTGAAGCTTCAGTCTGGGTGGGATTCAACCATTTGGGGACTATATCTCCTTACCATTCCCTAACCCGTGCATTGTGGGGTGGAGTTTAGAGCCTCAATCTAACTTGGATTATGGGTGTTGAACCTCAATCAATACCCCACACTACCAATCTATGTGACATGATTACATATATCCATCCACCATAGATACCCTATCACAAAACAAACATAATATAAACACATAACAGTCACATTCCACATTTTATTTAACACATGAATCACCCTTATGACTTAACCCATTAACATAATTACAACATTAAAATCATTTCCTCATTAACCCATTAACATTATTCCAAACACTCCCTTATGCCATGATATCAATTAGGAAAAATTAACATAAATTTCATTTACAAACCATGTTAACCAATTAAAAAAAATCCTCACAATTTACTTTTATAATACCATGATAACATTTTAAACATAACAGACCTAGGTTTAACCACTTAAGTTCCACTATTTTCATATTTAACAACCCAAAACAATGTTCAAGAACACTGAACACCCCATGAGTATACTCAATTCCAAACCTTGATATCCTCCATGCATACTATGGGGATCACGAGGGTTTAAATTTATCATTTAATAAATCAATCTATCATTTATCACAAAGGGAACACAAAAAAACAACAATAGAAGACCAATAACATAGTCATCAATCACATCATAAGAATCAATCAAATTAACAACATAATAATCATCTATAAACAAGAGGGTTAAACAAGTAGAAAATCAACATCACATCACTAGTACTAACTGATCCTTCATTTATATCATAATCATTTAGAAATCCCTTTCCAGACAATCTAAAATTTGAAACACAATTCCATAAAGAAGTGTAAAAACTTTTAAGCATAACAACATTAGTATGGAGAAAATCCATTTTCACTTTATAAAACCAAAAAAACATTTTTAAAATAAAGAAACCCATAAAACCTAAAACGGAACCCACTTAAAAAACCATTTAGCCTAAATCCCAATGATAAAGTTCATTTCAAAATGAAAACCATTATTGGAGCTTTCATAAAACACAAATAATTCATAAAACGTCATTTCAAAACCATGTTTCACTATATAATGAAATTCACCCATTATTCTAACAGAAAAACCAATAATATAAAGAATATCAAGGTCACCCTCACATAATATAATTCTTCCTTGATAATCCAAAACAAGGCCAAAGGTCTTCCTTCCGTCAAATTTTTTATAAAATATCAGTTAAAACATTTTTAAAGGTTAAAAAAACTCATTCATTTTCTAAAACATTTTAATCTACCCAATGAAAAACCAAAAAAGGAACAATCCCTTTTACATTTCCTTAAAAATACTTTTTAAGAGGACAAAAATGAATTTAAACAAGAGGTAAACAAGCTAAATATTTCAAAACACAATTTGAAAGAAAAATAATACCCTATTTTAGGTCATTTTATGTCAGTACCTAAATAAAGACCAAGTTCCCTTATTGAAATACCATTTTTAGACAATGAAGACCAAACCGAGTCAAACCCATTTCGCATCTTTAAAACCATTAGATATACCAAATGAATTTCATGAAAATATTATCACAAACAAATATTGTAATTTAAATCATAAAATCAGGATTACACAAAACCAAACATTTATGCCAAGGCCACGGAATAAGAAAATCTTTTAGAATCACCACAAAGACATCGAATATAATTATCCTTGCAAAAAAAAAAGATGATAAAAAGGACCTAAGAATATTAGAATTCCAAAAGAAACATATTTCATAGTGACACCAACCTCAAAGAGAAGATGATCAGGACAGAACACTTCGACACTTGAAACTTTTGATAAAGATCGCCCCACACTTTCATGAACATACATTCCTATATATATAGAAATATAACCCTTAATATAATATATATATTCCCATTTCCATGAGGTAACATGTACAAGGATGATATATATATACAAATGTACCTATGTATATGAGTGAAACCTTTAAACGAGACACCAAATACTCTAATTAACTTAGACGGACCAATAATCACTGAAGACCCCAAATAAAATTGTGGAAATCAAAAAAGTTGGAGAACACCCTTACCTAGAATAGTGACGACAACTAAAGAGAACCAATTCACTCCACCTTTAGTGGCCAATGTGGGAACACATCCAAGGATGACCCGAGTATCCCATTTCACACCCTAGAAGTTAGAGTTGCATCAAAAATTACCTCCCTAGAAACCCTTGGGTTCGGCCAAACTGCACACTGTAATAGGGGAGTGAAAATGAAGAATAGATGGAGAAGTGTAGGATATAAGGGATTAACTTAAGGTTTAAACTAAGATACCAGAAGAAATATAGTGGCTTTTCTAGAAGAATATAGGTTCAAGAGGTATCAGAGGCAAGCACCATGGAGGTAGGGGGTCACACCTCGCGCAACACATAGGTGGGAAGAATAGGTTAAATAAAAGGAGAAAATAAATATAAGGAAAAAGAAAACAAAAAAAAAGAAGAAAAAACTCAAATTTTAAAATTCAAGGAAACTCACACAATTTTCAGTAGATTTACCAAACCATATTCTAACTATTCCCTCGACACTACCTAGGCCAGAAACCCCCACATGGTTACCTATAGGCAGATGTACAATTGAAAAAATCATGGTTGAATCATGCGACTCGACACTATAAACGTATATAGACCAACCGTACGCTTGATGCATGATTTAACAAACTGTGTGTAAGCTGTGCGCCACTCAACTAACTCACTTGGGCACCCACACGGGCACCTCATAGTTACTACTAACCATGTGGGATAATAATGAAATAGTTCAAAATCCTCTAAAAATTTATATTTTCATCCATCAAAATACTAGAATTCAAGCCCTCTCAATAATAAAATAAAATAATCTGAAATAAAAACACTGTGACACTTGGGGTATTACAACCTTCGCACAATGCCACTATTTGTCCCCAAAAATTCCATATCAAAGGAACATGAAAGGTAATTGAAAGGTCCAAATATGAACTAATAAAAAAATACTTAATGTGGATCAACATCAAAGGAAATGACTGAAATAATCAAAATAATCGATCCAATGAACTAGTAATCATCCACATCTCTAAGTAATATAGGAACAAGAACCTAAAACAAGAAAACTTTTTCAACCTGGAAACCATTAACACAATATTCCCACAATTTATAGTTTCTGTAGAATGGTGGTTCTAAAACTAACTACCAGAATACATCTCCTCAAACAACTAAACATCACAGAGAGATATATTCTCTAGAAAAATCACTTCCACAATCAAGGAATAAATAAACACCACAAGGAGCCTCAAAAGATGACAAGAGGTCTCACGTTAGGTCATAACACATGAAGTTAACCTAGGGTCCAAATCATGGATCACCCCTATATGGTGCATCCAAAATGGCCACAGTCAAACACCAGCTAGTATAAAAAATCCATCAGGTAGATAAAATTCCCTAGTTACCTGATTATACACCCAATTCCATTCTATTATCCAAGAAATGAGCACCTCAATGGTTCAATGAGAAAATGGGAACAACATCCACAAGTTCTAAATAACCATAATCCAAGCACCAAAACTGATATCAAATCCACTAAAAGATAGGCTCCCCAAATCAAATCACGTCATCAATACCAATATAACCAACAATCTATAGCACAAAAACTCTCACATGGATGGTTTTATATCAACTACTATTCTCAGAGTTATTACAGAACTAAATCATAAGAAACTCCATTGACTATTCGGGGGGATATAAACAACAACACTATACGTGGACCACAAAAATACATTCCCCTTAACACAAACAAAATGATTCCTTCTAAATCATGGAATAAAAATAAAACTGAAAGCCATAAAAATGTGTACACCAACCCTCAGAAGAGGCACACACAATTCTAAAAAAATAAATTTTCTTTAAAAACATTTTTTTCACCAAAGAACTTTTAAAAATGACCCTCCACTAAGTTATTTTTAAAAAACCAAACCTCCCCACATTGAAACGGACAAACTTATTGGAACCCCCACATTTCCCAAATATAAAAACCACACTAATTATTGTTAAAAATTTCATTTCATTTAGAAAAAAACACTCAAGTATTCCTATTCAAACTCACATTCCATTTGAAAACACTATTTCAAAAGAGGCATCTATTTTTATAAATTATTTTATAAAACTAAAAAAATTCACCTTTACCCAATTAAAATAAAATAAAATTTGAATATAAATGTTTTCTTAAGAGAACCAATTTGTTTTTCAATAATGGTATTCAAAACCAAGAACACACAAGTACTATATAATAACCCACAAAATAAAAAAAAACATCCCAAACCACTCATCAATCCACCACCAATGTGTGGTAACCACCATTAGTGAAATAAAAATCAAGAGGAGTCCATAACATGCCAAATATATATGAAATAGTGTTATGCATGCATTATCCCCACAGTTGGGGGACCACGAGCCAACCCCGCAACACAATTCATTTAAAGGAATACTTGACTACATGGGTACCACATGGTTTTATAGGCCATGTGTTCCAACCATGCATCTCAAGTTCTCATTTCTTTCCACACTAAGACCAAGAGTGACCCCAAATATCACTCACATTATCCAGGGGGATCAAAAGATAAATCACATTTAAAACCATGAAAATAACCCATGGAAACATAAAATCCATGTATAAAAACCAAAACTCTCCAGACAACTTGAGGATCAGGATAAGAAAGATCTAGCTAGACTCTCCCTTCCCTTATCTCTCAGCCTCCGATAACCTTAGTCTCCCTTATACCCAAACATCCCCAAATAACATGGGTTACATCGAACCTAGGTACCAATAAGAACATAGGCTCAAATACCACATTGTAATGAATCAGCTCAAGTTATCATCCTACTTGACACCTAACCCAATTCGCCACAAGTCCAGAAGGGTGTTCCCAATCCCCATAGGTTGGGGACTAGTGACTGGGAATCACTAGAAGATTTTTGGGAATTATTTTTCCCAAAATTGAGTTTAATAACAATAGAAGATATAAATACAATAAAAAATAATTAAATAATAAGGAAAGTAGGCTATACAAAAACAACTAACTAAAGGAAACAACTAAAATAAATAAAGAGGGGAAACTAACTGACTCAATCCAAGACCCCAAATATCTTCACCCAACTCTCCCCCATGCCATATATGAAGAATAGAACAAAATACAACTAAGAACCTGGAAGATATATGAATGGTATAAAAAAACTAGTAGGTTACCACAACCTTCCAAAATTATTAAATAGTTTTCCTAATGCTAAACATCAATGCGAGTTTGAAAATAAAGGTAGAAATTAGGATTTACATACATAATCGTCTCTAATAAAAACAAATCAAATCCATATACCACTTCCAAAAAAAATCATCCTTTACTTTCCAAAATACCAAAAAAGCGTGTTTTAAAACAAATATATGAGACTGAGGATTATCAGAAACTATACACACCATTTTTATATCCCAACAACAACCCACTTGCTTTGTTTTGGGAAACTAATAACTTTAAAATATTTTCCAACAAGACTCAAATAAGCAACCAAGACAACTTTGGCACAACATACTCAGATATCCAATAAGGCATAGAAACAGTGGACATAATTATGAACATATACTCAATAAACATAATGGGTATAACATATCTCAATACATCATGTCGAACATGGAACTAAAAAAATATATCAAGAAAATAAACAGGCCTAACCAAGCAACGAACATATCAAGGGATCCAGAATTCCATGTCCGATCATCCCAACCTCTAGGTTACGAGTATGAAAATACTGAGAATGAGCTAAAGGAGTGATAAGGTGAAAAAAAATAAACAAGGTTCCATTAACTAACAATACTCACTTTAATTGTTTTATTAATTGTTTCTATTTCGTCACATTTACCATCATCACAACTTAATTCATTTTAATAACAAGTACCATGGGTTAAGCATTCAAATCATTTACACCATGACCTAAGATAGATAATTAATATTCATAAGTGAATAAGTCAAGTACCTATCTCACTAGGTATAATCACATCACAACAAACACATTATCCTCACCTTGAAGCCTCATCCCAGGTGGAATTCACTATTAGGGGAATATAGCTCTGTCCCATTCCCTAACCCGTGCATTATGGGGTAGAGTTGAAATCCTCGTTATATCTTGGACCATGGGAATTTAACCTCATTAAAAACCACAAACTACCAAGCCATGTACACATGCTTACATATAACCATCCACCACATCTACTATATCACCAAACAAACATAATCCAAACACATAACAATCACATTTCATATTTCATTTAACACATGAATCACCCTTTTTTCTTTAACATATTAACAAAATTAACATTTTAAAATAATTTACTCATTAACCCATTAACATTATACCATAAAATAACTTATTCCATTCTATCAATTAGGCACAATTAACATAAACTTCATTTACAACCCATGTTACCCAATTAAACCTAATCCTCACAATTTCCTTTCAAAAGCCCATATTAACATGTTAAAAATAAAAAACCTAAGTTTAACCCCTTAAGTTCCATAATTTTCATATTTAACAACTTGAACCCAGGTTTATGAACATTGAAAACCCCATGGGTATCCTCAATCCATAACCCTGATATCCTCTATGCATCCCATGAGGATCTGGAAGGTTTCAATTTACTATTTTAGAAACCAATCTATCATTTTTCACCAAGGGAACGCAAAAGAATAATAAGAGAAGACCAATAACACACAAAAAATGTAACGCCCCGACCCCAGCTACCCAGAGCCGGTGCGTTACTTCGTAACATTGGCATGATCACAAAAGATCAAGTCTCGAAAGACCGATTAGTTTAGTAGCCTTGGAAACACTAGATACATTCATAAGTTTTTCATTACATCAAAAACTAAACAAACTACAATAACATGGTCTTCATAGTCCACACTCATATCCCTTTCTGACAACCCCTGCAGGTCATTCATAAAATACTTCTTCACATCCTGGAAAATATTAAATCATTGAAAGGGGTGAGCTCATATGCTCAGTAAGGATAACAATATAGCAGAATCTTTCATCAATAAACATAAACATTTAAGGCAATGTATAACTAAAACAAAAGCCTTTTAAACTTGAACTCCAACATAATATGGCAAAAGTAAAATGAGATAATGCCATTCACTTCTTCACATGGATATTCTACTGGTCAAATAATCACATGCAATATTAATAACCACTTTCATAATGATGGAATGCATAATGCCAGACTATCATAACCACGTAGCCAAGGCCTCGTGCCAAGACCACAAATAAGATTTTGTCAAGGCCTCGTGCCAAGACACTAGTTTGTCTCATGAGACCTGCCGATGCATCGAGGAGCTATAGCGGGCTCCACCCGTCACTTATTAAGTCCAATGCATTCCTCATAAGAATAGGTTTAAACATATCATAAAACATAACATAATCGTATCACATAAAACATGCATAAAGGAAACATAACATTTCCACATTTCAATCACAAGATATAAATACAACACATTTATATAATAAAAACGCTTTCAAAACCATTTTCAATACCAAAATAAAAGAAAGTTAAAACTTTGTATTTATTTTTCATTAAAAAAAATGATGGCTTGTAGAGGAAGCCAAATCTCAAATAATGGTTACGGCGGCGGAGAAGTCGTTGTCGCCACATAAGTACGGAAATAAAAACATTCCCTTTTGTAGTTTAGTAAAACACTTCGTATAAAAAAGATTCTTTTTGAATAAACATAAAAGTCAAAGGGGTTTATACACCGTATAAAAGAAAGTTGTGTATAAAGCCAAATATGCCTCAATGAAAGGATATTGAGACGAAGTCCTTAAAAAGATCATTTTTAAAATAAAATAGATCTATTATGTGTATTCACTATAGGTACACATAAATAATACAAAATAAGACATAATAATATTATGACATAATTTGAAAGTAGGAGATTAACCCAAAGAATGGAAGTTGGGTTAAGAAATTCCCTTACCTCGTGTCTGACTTGACTCAACCGTTCTTTAACATCCTGAATAATAAACTAGAGTTAATATATACTTTATTAAGAACCATTTTCTATTTCATTATCCTTATTATATCACTTATTACAATGATATGAACATTATGTAATTATTTAAGTTAATAACGGTCGTTTTGTCGATCTTTGGTACTTGAGTCAACAATAAACTTCTTATAATTACAAGTTGTTTATGTGGAAGAATATCCATTATCTCCAGAATTATATTCATGATTTAGATGTCATATATATCTTATATATCCATTATATACATTCATTTATAATATTACATAACATTTAGAGGTAAGAAATGAAATGCACCGTTCATGGAGACGGTAAGCCGTACGTACGCATAAACGCTACTTTCATTTCAATTTCATATTTAATGGAACGAAATCATAATGATATAAATGTATAATATAATTCCAGTATAATATAGTGTATAATACCATTTACTCCATCCTTTATACATCCCACATATGGCATTAACGATTCAAATCACTTTGAGGGGGCGGTAGTCCGCATTTCCTAAAATGAAATTATCGCGTTTTACCCATAATGGAAATCATAAATTATGCCATAAATGAGAAATACAGAAGCATAAGTAAAACATAAACATATTATATATCATATATAAAAATAGTGACATCTTAATGGCCACCTTTGAAGGTGTTATATGAGTGTTGAACAATCATCGTTTCGTGAGGCAGAAATTCTCCATCCACAGAAACCGTATGTTCTTTAACAATTAGATGTAGGTGTGTGTAAGTGTAGCTCTAATACTTCTTATAAAAACATCCTAGGATATTGAGGATACTGGTGTTGTTACAAAATAAATGAATGAAAAGAGTTTAGGGGGTTGGAGAAGAAAAATAAAACAAAACAACATTAGAGAAGACATTACCTCAAAATCGGGTAACTCTTTTTGATTTGAGCCAAAGGCTTCCTTGGGAAGAGTTCTGCCCAAAGTGAGGCTTCTAGGAGTAATAGGGGGAAGTTGGGAGAGTATTTGGGAAGAGTTTGGCCGAGCCAAATGGCTTGAATGTGTAAATTAGGTGGGAGAGGTGGGGGCCTTTTATAAGTGGAGAGGAGGGGCACTCTTGGAAAGTAAAGAAAAGTCACTTTATTATAAAATGAGTTTCGGATTTTAGAGGTCCCAAAATTATATAATTCGAGGATAAGGTGATAAGGGTTCTAAATCTCCTCATCCAATAGGATTTGGACAAGTGTAAGACTTGGATTTTGCATTATCTTCCCATTTTATTTAAATCGTTAAATAATGAGGTCATCGCTGCATCATCATGATGTCATAAATAATTTAATTTATTTAATGTCTAAAATTATACAAAAACTACTATGATGTAGGAAATATTTTTAGCTTTCTAATGAATATTTATAATCAAAACTTGGACTTGTGTAACCCCACTTAAAAACTGTTTTAGTAAAACAACTCATGTTTGTGTCAATTTAATTTTAACATTAAATAAATATATATTAATGTCATTTTCCAACCAAAGTGGCTCCATGGGGTCCCCAAGTTGACCCATGGGTTGTCTTGGTCGTCCATGACTCATCCAATAGGAGTAGGAAAAGTGTCAAGCTCATATCATATTATTAAAACATTGTTTTTACCTTAAACTACACTCATTATCTCTAATCGCAATTAAGAACTTAAAAGTTACTATTCACCAAAAAATTATTTTAATCTCATTGAACCACATTTTAATTATTTATGACAACCATTTATGTCGAATTTTTGAAAATCAAATCACAGAAGTGGTAATATTTCATTTAAACGAAAAAATTAGTTATTTAACTACCACTTAGTGGTTTCACTATTCATCAAAAATTGAAGTTTTTCAGAACAATGCCAAAATTTCACCCTAAGCTATAATTGATATTCCGAATTCAAAAATGATGTCTATTTTACAAAATTAAAAACATATAAGTTGCATTAATTAATTTTATAATTAATTCCCGCTGTCACAACAAATAACGTGTTTTTAAGAAAGAATTTATATCAAAAGATTGGCAATTGTTTATGTCCAATTTCAATGTTAAATTAATTCTAATGAACACCATTGGATAAAATGGTAAAATATATTCTATTTATACTTTAAAAACACTAAATAGTATAATTTATCACTATAAATTATTTTGATTAAAAAAGGTTGTTTTTAAGTAATTTTCACTATTCATAAAAAAATTGGAAGTTCTCAGAAAATTACAAAAAATTCAACTTTGGATAATTTTGATATTACGAATACAAAAATGAAGTCCATTTTGAAATATAAAATTTCTATAATTTTAAAAAGCGGTTATTACTATTCATAACGGCTACTTTTATTAGTCGCGGTGTTTTAGAACTCGAAGATGCGTATAATGCAAGCTATTGCATTATTGAATGAGAAGCGTATCATGGAAGCTCGGGGTGTTACATTCTCCCCTCCTTCAATAAATTGCATCCTCGCAATTTGAAATTTTTCTTTATAAATAAAAGGTTGAAAAGAGAAAATACCTTTGAGGAAAACCCACATCAGAAATAAGGTTAATAAATATATAACATTAAAAGAAAGCAAGATAAGTACAAAGGTCACCCGATATAGCCCATTCTAGGATTCTATGAAAATATGGATATGGAGGAGAAACAAACCATCAAGGTCTGATGGAGAGTTATAGAAAACAGGATTAGGAGAAAGTTTAACTACAAAAAAATCAAAAACTTGTGATTGGTTAAACGGTCATTGAATCCCCAGTTGGAAAAGTTAACCGACAACATTTTTGTTTTAAGTTACCTTTTATAATGTTGAGGAATTTATTTAGGAGATTTACTAAGAACGTAAGGGAATGTACATACTTGTTATGTATACTTTCATTCGTTAATAAATTTTTACCACAAACCCAACTTTTACTCCAAATGGTAATGAAACTCAAAAATATTCTATTTATCCTAATTGTATAAGGTTCCAAATGTTAACACATACCATTTAGATTAGTAAAATTATTTTGTAAAACCAGGGACTTCCTTTAGGCTAGTGGTAGGAAATAAAGTCTTGTCGCACTATGGTTGTGGGTTCGATTCCTGGAGCTTTGTCCGACGCGACGGGTTATTCCCCACCCTGTAGGTTGTCCTTTTCCTAAAACTATAGTATTATAATATTCCAAAAATAATCTTCAGAAATGCTTTAACCTTAAACAATACTATCCATGGTTCAACTTAATCCATTCCAACCTTAATAGTTATCCAAAATACTTCTATCCAACTCACAGTCCAGATTTTATGAGGAAGGTAAACATAATGAAGCTCCTTTTTTTTTGCGTAACAACATGTGAACGCCTTCATCATGTATTCTTTTAAAACACTGCAACATACTGTATTACCATAAATCCTTATTGATTACATTCATGATCCCTTATTCCTTATAGAAAACTAGATAGACTCCTTCTATCCAAAAATGTATACAAATCATTAATCAATTTCAAGGATGTTAAGAATATCCAACATAATTTATCCAAATCAATCATGTCTTATTCCAAAATCACTATCTTGGTATCAGAACCATATTATGGTTTATCTTTCTCTCAACCATATATTTTCTAAAAATTTAACCTACTGTGGAGGTAGTTTTCTTGGTTCCACACAATCTCAAGTCCTAGATGAAATAGTACTGCAGTACAATCCTTATATACTCCATAATTATTATAACAAGTACATCATTGATACAACACTCAAATTACAAAATTCTTTAATAACAACATAAGAACTCTAATCATTCCTCCTCATCTGTGGTAGTATCATAACTTGATTATTATCCAATAACATTATTTGGGGAATACTCTGATGATTTGAACATTGGTTTGCGTAGTGTCCCCACTCCTTGCAGATGAAGCATTGTACATTTGAGACCTTTTTCTTACCCTTGCAGTCACGCACTTGGTGTCCTTTTTCTCCACACTTATAACAAACTCCCATTCCCTTCAGGCAAATTCCAAGGTGTTTCTTCCCATAGTTATCACATATTGGAAAATTCTTCTTTTCCCTCCTCCCTTTATCCATCATTCTCCCTTCCATCCTTTTCTTCTCTTTCATCCCTTCAAATCCATAAGACTCAGAGAATTCTCTACTTATCTTATTAACACATGATACTATTTCTTCATATGTTGAGAACACATGGGAGACTATTTCCCTTCGAAATTTTGGCTTAATACCTTGAAAGATACTATCCTTCTTACTCTTTGGATCATACGTACTGCTGGAGTTCACATTCCTTCTTCTGGGTGCCATTTCTATACAATGGCATGAACTAGGTTAGTTTATGAATCAAAATACATAATTCCATACTTGTAAAACACTTTACATAAATTGAACTATTTATGGATATAATCCATAATCATAAAAAGAAATGTTTTCTTTGAGGAAGTATATACTCATAACCCTTCATAGTGTTTTGTAAATAAAATGGGAATTATCCTAAGCATATCCCCCGGGAGTGTCGTAACCAAGAGTGCAGCAAGGCCCGTTGTCGTGCACCAGTTCCCGTTCGAGTCTAGCTCAAAGCGGTGTTTTCGGGTTTTACCCCTAGGTACATCTGTTCCAGAGCCGCCTCTACCTGCTCGTATCCAGAGAGGGATGTATTGCTCGGAAAACTCATAACATTTATATAATACCAAAATTCTTGGATGTTCTTCTATACTAATCCTCAAAGTCTCTCTTTGGGCTATGTGCTCTAATCATAGTTTATCTAAATCTAGCTTCCAAGGTTAGTACTAAACTGCCTCTGATACCAACTGTAACGCCCCGACCCCAGCTACCCAGAGCCGGTGCGTTACTTCGTAACAGTGGCATGATCACAAAAGATCAAGTCTCGAAAGACCGATTAGTTTAGTAGCCTTCAAAAGACTATATACATTCATAAGTCTTTCATTATATCAAAAAGTAAACAAACTACAATAACATGGTCTTCATAGTCCACACTCATATCCCTTTCTGACTACCCCTGCAGGTCATTCATAAAATACTTCTTCACATCCTGGAAAATATTAAAACATTGAAAGGTGTGAGCTCAGATGATTAGTAAGGATAACAATATAGCAGAAGCTTTCATCAATAAACATAAACATTTAAGGCAATGTATAACTAAAACAAAAGCCTTTTAAACTTGAACTCCAACATAATATGGCAAAAGTAAAATGAGATAATGCCATTCACTTCTTCACATGGATATTCTACTGGTCGAATAATCACATGCAATATTAATAACCACTTTCATAATGATGGAATGCATAATGCCAGACTATCATAACCACGTTGCCAAGGCCTCGTGCCAAGACCACAAATAAGATTTTGTCAAGGCCTCGTGCCAAGACACTAGTTTGTCTCATGAGACCTGGCGATGCATCGAGGAGCTATAGCGGGCTCCACCCGTCACTTATTAAGTCCAATGCATTCCTCATATGAATAGGTTTAAACATATCATAAACCATAACATAATCGTATCACATAAAACATGCATAAAGGAAACATAACATTTCCACATTTCAATCACAAGATATAAATACAACACATTGATATAATAAAAATGCTTTCAAAACCATTTTCAATACCAAAATAAAATAAAGTTAAAACTTTGTATTTATTTTTCATTAAAAAAAATGATGGCTTGTAGAGGAAGCCGAATCTCAAATAATGGTTACGGCGGCAGAGAAGTCGTTGTCGCTGCATAAGTACGGAAAGAAAAAAATTCCCTTTTGTTGTTTAGTAAAACGCTTCGTATAAAAAATATTCCTTTTGAATAAACATAAAAGTCAAAGGGGTTTATACACCGTATAAAAGAAAGTTGTGTATAAAGCCAAATATGCCTCAATGAAAGGAGATTGAGACGAAGTCCTTAAAAAGATCATTTTTAAAATAAAATAGATCTATTATGTGTATTCACTATAGGTACACATAAAGAATATAAAATAAGACATAATAATATTATGACATAATTTGAAAGTAGGAGATTAACCCAAAGAATGGAAGTTGGGTTAAGAAATTCCCTTACCTCATGTCTGACTTGACTCAACCGTTCTTTAACCTCCTGAATAATGAACTAGAGTTAATATATACTTTATTAAGAACCATTTTCAATTTCATTATCCTTATTATATCACTTATTACAATGATATGAACATTATGTAATTATTTAAGTTAATAACGGTCGTTTTGTCGATCTTTGGTACTTGAGTCAACAATAAACTTCTTATAATTACAAGTTGTTTATGTGGTAGAATATCCTTTATCTCCAGAATTATATTCATGATTTATATGTCATATATATCTTATATATCCAGTATATACATTCATTTATAATATTACATAACATTTAGAGGTAAGAAATGAAATGCACTATTCATGGAGACGGTAAGCCGTATGTACGCATGAACGCTACTTTCATATCAATTTCATATTTAATGGAACGAAATCATAATGATATAAATGTATAATATAATTCCAGTATAATATATTGTATAATACCATTTACTCCATCCTTTATACATCCCACATATGGCATTAATGATTCAAATCACTTTGAGGGGGCGGTAGTCCGCACTTCCTAAAATGAAATTATCGCGTTTTACCCATAATGGAAATCATAAAATATGCCATAAATGAGAAATACAGAAGAATAAGTAAAACATAAACATATTATATATCATATATAAAAATAGTTACATCTTAATGGCCACCTTTAAAGGTGTTATATGAGTGTTGAACAATCATCGTTTCGTGAGGCAGAAATTCGCCATCCACAGAAACCGTATGTTCTTTAACCATTAGATGTAGGTGTGTTTAAGTGTAGCTCGAATCCTTCTTAAAAAAAAATCCTAGTATATTGAGGATACTGTTTTTGTTACAAAAGAAATGAATAAAAAGAGTTTAGGGTGTTGGAGAAGAAAAATAAAACAAAACAACATTAGAGAAGACATTACCTCAAAATCGGGTAACTCTTTTTGATTTGAACCAAAGGCTTCCTTGGGAAGAGTTATGCCCAATGTGAGGCTTCTAGGAGTAATAGGGGGAAGTTTGGAGAGTATTTGGGCAGAGGTTGGCCGAGCCAAATGGCATGAAAGTGTAAATGAGGTGGGAGAGGTGGGGGCCTTTTATAAGTGGAGAGGAGGGGAACTCTTGGAAAGTAAAGAAAAGTCACTTTATTATCAAATGAGTTTCGGATTTTAGAGGTCCCACACTTATATAATTCGAGGATAAGGTAATAAGGGTTATAAACCTCCTCATCTAATAGGATTTGGACATGTGTAAGCCTTGGATTTTTCATTATCTTCCCATTTTATTTAAATCGTTAAATAATGAGGTCATCGTTGCATCATCATGATGTCATAAATAATTTAATTTATTTAATGTCTAAAAATTATAAAAAAACTACTATGATGTAGGAAATCGTTTTATCTTTCTAATTAATATTTATAATCAAAATTTGGACTTGTTTAACCCCACTTAAAAACTGTTTTAGTAAAACAACTCATGTTTGTGTCAATTTAATTTTAACATTAAATAAATATATATTAATGTCATTTTCCAACCAAAGTGGCTCCATGGAGTCCCCAAGTTGACCCATGGGTTGTCATGGTCGCCCATGACTCATCCAATAGGAGTAGGACAAGTGTCAAGCTCATATCATATAATTAAAACATTGTTTTTACCTTAAACTACACTAATTACCTCTAATCGCGATTAAGAACTTAAAAGTTACTATTCACCAAAAAATTATTTTAATCTCATTGAACCACATTTTACTTCTTAATGACAACCATGTACGTCGGGTTTTTGAAAATCAAATCACAGAAGTGGTAATATTTCATTTAAACGAAAAAATCAGTTATTTAACTACCACTTAGTGGTTTCACTATTCATCAAAAATTGAAGTTTTTCAGAACAATTCCAAAATTTCACCCTAAGCTATAATTGATATTCCGAATTCAAAAATGATGTATATTTTACAAAGTTCCAAACATATAAGTTGCATTAATTAATTTTATAATTAATTCCCACTGTCACAACAAATAGCGTGTTTTGAAGAAACAATTTATATCAAAAGATTGACAATTGTTTATGTCCAATTTCAATGTTAAATTAATTCTAATGACCACCATTGGATAAAATGGTAAAAATATATTCTAATTATACTTTAAAACCACTAAATATTATAATTTATCACTATAAATTATTTTGATTAAAAAAAGGTTGTTTTTAAGTAATTTTCACTATTCATAAAAAATTGGAAGTTCTTAGAAAATTACAAAAAATTAAACTTTGGATAATTTTGATATTACGAATACAAAAATGAAGTCCATTTTGAAATATAAAATTTCTATAATTTTAAAAAGTGGTAATTACTATTCATAATGGCTACTTTGATTAGTCGCGGTGTTTTAGAACTCGAAGTTGCGTACAATGAAAGTTATTGCATTGTTGAATGAGAAGCGTATCATGGAAGCTCGGGGTGTTACAAAAAATTCACAAAATAATCATATATCAAATGAACAATATAATTATCATCTACAAACAATATGGTTCAAGAAGGGAAAAATCCAAATCACATGACAAGTGAAAACCGGGCCTTCATTCATTACATATACATTTAGAAATACCATTCTAAAACAATATTGAAATTAAAAAAAAATTAAAAAGGTAATACTAAACAATTTAAATAACAACTATATATGTCAAGGGAAACTCCATTTTCAATTTATAAAACCAAAATACCATTTTTAAAATAAGGAAATACATCGAACAAAAAATAAATCCAAAACAAAAGCCCATTTGGCCTAAATCCCAAAGATCAAGTTAATTTCACAATAAAAACCTTTATTGGAACTTTTATTAGAAATGAATAATGTATAAAAACTCATTTAAAACCATGTTCCACTATATAATATAATTCACCCATTCTTCCAATGGAAAACCCAAGCCCTTAAAGCCTATCAAGGTCACCCTCATATAATATCTTTCTTCCTTAAAAATCCCAAACAAGGGAAAATTTCTTACTTCCATCACACTTTACATAAAATACTACTTAAATTTTTTTATAGGTTTAACAAAATAATTAATTTGATAAAACATTTCATGGTACCCTATTAAAAACAAAATCAAGGAAAAATCCCTATTTTATATACATCAAACCACCTTTTAATAATCCCACTGGATATTTCTTTTTGTGGTAAACCAATTACACATTTCAAAACACCTTTTGAAATAAAAATAAAAAGCCTTTTTTAAGTCCATTGAGGTCAACACCTAAATTAATACCAAATTCCCTTTAAAAAATACAGTTTTTACTCAGTAATGACCAAAAAGCATCAAACTCTTTTCCCAGCATTAAAACCATTCAAAAAGGCCCAAATATATTTCATGAAAATCTTATAAAAACAAATATTCCATTTTAAATCATAAAAAAAGGATTACATGAAACCAACCATTTATTCCAAGGCCAAGGAATAATAAAAAGGTTTCAAATCATAATGTGAATATCACATATAATAATACCAATATAAAAAAGGGGATTAAACGGGTGAAATAATATTTCAATCAAAAATTAAATAAATCTCATAGCGACACCAACCTAAATGATAAGAGGATCAAGATGGAACATTTTTTAACTTGAATAATTTGAGAAACATCAGCCCACACTTGCATGCACATACATTCCTATATATACATATATTCCCCAAAATTCTAAAGTACATATTCCCCTCTCCATAAAGAAATATGTACAAGGAAGATATATATAAATATATATATATGTTTCTATTTATGTGAGTGAAACCTTTTAATGAGACACAAAATACTCTAATTAACCTAGAGGGACCAATAATCACCAAAGATCCCAAAGAAAATAATGCTAAAAAACAATTGGAGAAAACCCTTACCCTGAACAGTGAAGGAAAGCTGATGAGAACTAATATCATTCACCTTCAGTGGTGGATGTCATAATGTGACATTAGGTGATATGAGGATCTGATTTCACACCCTAGAAATAAGAGGAGTTTCAAAAATCACCTCACCCAAAACCCTAGGTGTAATAGCCAGAATCTAGAATTTTGGATTCAACACTAATGACATAAAATTTAAAAATGTGACCGAAGTTTTTGCATAAAAACATACTACATTAAAAAGAAAAAACTGGATCACTTACATACATAAGGACTATTTAGGTTTATAATTATAGAAAATTAGGAAAAAATATTATAAAATTTAGTTCATAAACATCTAGTTCATAAATAAAAACACACTATCACCCAATTTTTCAAACATTTCTTACTTCAAATTTGGACATCAACATCATCCAAGTGAAATACTTATAGAAAAAACTCATTGATCATATTTCATGTTAACCTGGGGAAAAGAAACATAAGAAAGGGTGAGCTCAAATTCTTAATAATGGTAAACATGAGAGATATGTAAGCATAAAAATGAACATAAGGGTATTATAACATGATTATAATAGTAAAAGATCATACACTACATATCCAAGATATAAATAAGAGTCATGAAATAATTATTTGATGTTTATAAGACCTGGATCATAATTAAACGAAAAACAAATGCCATGAAATCATAAAATATGAATAAGACATGGAATTTGTGGTAGAAAAATAATCACATAGTATTATTTCCATAGTATCGACAACATCATTACCAAGAACGTCATAACAGAAAAATTCCTATACTGAATTGATTTCAATCATCATTCCATACATTTATTACTGAATCATATTTACTTTCCATTTAATCCCTATATTACTTAACCAGATTTACTTGATGTTCCAGCCCTGTATTACAGAACCAGATTTATTTTTCATTCCATTCATGTATATATAATTAGATATAAATATTAAAAAATTAATTTAAGGGAGATATCGGTCCCAGAAATCTCATAATGAAATCATTATTTCATGTTCCATAAGAACATAGATCATTTAAAACCCATGAAAATAAATGGGTTTCATAAAACACTTCATCATATCATAACTCATGAAAAAGAAAAAAATTCATAAGAACCAATAAAGATTAAATGTATGCCAATAAAGTAAGAATAATAATGGTATCATTTTTTCATATCCCCAATAAAACATAATTAACAAGAAATAACATGTTCTTAGTTGGAAAATAATTTTGAGAGAACTCTTGAGATAGTTCTTGAGTAAAATATCAATTTTTCTTTGAAAAATGTTTTTTAGAAAATAATTTTTTTGAAAACGTTTTTCATTGAAAATATATTTCAACAGTTATTATGGAACACTTTATAACAGAAATCCTTTCTTTAAATTAATTTTACTTTAAAATGAGTTGAATAGATCTTTTAAAAACATTTCTTGAGGAAAATAATCTTCAAACATTTCAAAGTGTCCCATACCACATTGAAACATTTGAATCAAAATCCCCATGAAATAATAAATATACAAGAAGATTATAATATCATGAAAATAAAGATATTTATGATAAAAAATCTCAAATTTTACTATATACACCTCATATAATAACTTCGGTGTATAATAAAGATGTGTCTCAAAGAAGAAAAATCATGACAAAAACTACCTTACTCACTTAGTAAATTTTGAACTGTGAAACCCCATAAAATTGAGATAAAAATGGGTATGTAAATACCCATAAATTAATGTACAAAGAATCATAATAAATTCATGGTTAATATGTACACAACAAAAAATAAATGAGTGGCGAATAGGGCATGTATCTCAAGGAAATAAAAAGTGAGATGAAATTCTCTTACCTTTTATTGAGGTTCCTTTGTATATATAAAAAATACTATATAATTTATTAAATAATGTTATTATATTATTATATAAACATATTTATATTTATTATATCATATATTGTCATATTATCACGTGTTTAATAACATTTAATTATTACTCTTCTTTCAGGTGTAAATTGTTTCATCTTTTCTAAGCATGTTCTGTCATATAAGTCCAAAATATTCTTCTTAGGTTATAGTTATATCATTTATATATTATAATTTAGGTATTATATTTCATATTTATTAATTATATATATTTATTTAATAATTCATGAATGGTGAATAAGGAAAATTAATCTCATCGCGTCGTGGAGACGGTTGTGGGTACATACGCACAAGCAATAGTACCATTTGCTTAATAGTAATAATTATGAAAGTGAATGGTATATATGTTGTTTCCGGAAAAAATATCATGTTATAATTATTATATATTTATATTAATTCCATAATTATACCCATCCAAATAAATATTTTAGGAAAATAGATTACACAACGGCATGAAGATGGTATGCCATACATATGCACACGTGAGGATTTCATTTTTTTAGTTGGATGTATAGAAGGTAGAATATGGTTGTTACATAACAATAATAACATCTCATAATACAGTAAATATTGGATTTATCATATAAAAATGGAAACAACATAACAAAAGGAAGTAGAAGAAGAAATGATTTGTAAAATTTGGTAAGGATGTTACCTCTTCTTCAATGATTATTCTCTAAATCTCTTCTTAGGAACACTATAGTTGGTGTTTTGATAAAACCAACACATATAGAATGTGACTAGGTATGTTTAAAATATAAATTGTTAGACATTTATTGAGAATATAGGCTGAAAGGGGTGTGAATATTTTAGGGAGGAGGTGCACGATTATAATTGAGGCGAGGGACACTTTTGGAATTTATGAAACTATCAATTTATATTAATTTCAAAATCAATACAATTTCATCCAAGATGAGATATATTTGAGGATAATATTTGATTATACTGTAATATAATCAACCAATAATATTTATACAAGTTATGATTTCAATTTAAATCTAATATTTTTAATTAATTCTTAATTGTCTATTTTAATATTTACTAATGTAAAAAATTTTACAATGTTAAAAGTTTTTTAATTTACTTATATTATGTCAAATAAACCAAAAATGATTTTTTTTAATATTTTATATCATATTATTATTTTGTATTTTTAAAGGTGTATTATTATGTTTAAATAATATAATAAAAAATTAATTTGAAAAAATATTAACAATTTTTCTTTTTATTCTATTTATATCATGGATTTTTAAAAATATCCTGATAAAAATATAAGCTCAAAAAAATTATTATATCCATAAGGGTTCAATGTCATCAATAAAATATATTTCAAATATTAATTATCCCAAATTTTATTTATTTTATTATTTTTAATATCATTCATTTGATTTTTACCTTAATAAAATAATTTCGACCGTAGTTTTGATTACTTATTTAATATACATATTTGTTCACTAAAAATTAAAAATAATGTACCATGATGAGGATAAATTTTATAAAATCCATAATATTATTGATAGTTGAATAGATATTTTGTTTAACCTTATATTTAAATAGATATATTATTGAAAATATTAAAGTGAAAACTTTGATTCTACATTAATAAAAATAATATAAAAGTTATAATCATTTATATGTGGTTTCAAATGGTCAATAAATGGACCCTTGGATGATTATGGTGGATATATACTTGAACAATAAGATTTGGTAATGTTTTTTGTATTTTAATGGTTATTATAATTTTAATAAAAATTTCTTTATTGATTTTCTATCAATTAAAAAATTTTGGTATCATAATTATATAAGCCTTTAAGGTAGTTATTTAGTGTATAAAATTATAACTAAAGTACCATGATGTTGATAATTTCATTATATTTTGGTAGAATATTTATTATCTAATATTTATCATGTTTATGATTGTATTATAATTACTATATGTATAAGAAATAAGATGGAGACATTTTGTCACTTTCATGCCACTTTATTTTATTTTTTGAATATTTATATCATTTTCATGGAAAAAATTACATTAAATTAGTCAATTAAAAACATTACGTGTTAATTGTAGATTTTTACTCATTAAATAGTATTTCAGCAGGTGTTAGGGTAATTTTATTGTCCATATCATATTAATTTTTCACCTAAATCACTCCATTTACCTTTAATAGTGTTAAATAAAAATTACCATAGCTATTATTCATAATATAAAAAAAGTAAAAGCAACCTATTAACATATTTTGGACCCAATGATCCTAAATATAGAATCGATTTCTCAAAATTTAAAACACATGAACTTAAATATTTAAATTAAAATTAATCCCATTGAGGGAATAAGAAAATAAGTTTTTAAAAAGTAAAAACCATCCAAAGATTGACATGTGTTTATATCAAATTTCAAATTGAAATTACAAACAACAAATTTTTTTGATTTTATTATAAAAACAAATTGTAATTATACTTTTAAAAATTAAAGGATAATATAATAATATAAATTAATTAGATGAAAAATAATTTTTGAATTAAAATGCATTATTTTTCACTATTCGTTAAAGTATGAAAGTTATCATAAAAATACCAAAAATTTATCATAACAAAATTTTGATGTTCCTATTAAAATTAAGAATTTTATTTCCCTAAATGTTACTTATAAATTTTTTAAAAACATGATTTAAATTGAATGCGCCATTAAAAGGCCACAAAAAACATTTTTTTTTGAAAAATACTACTTTTATCTGAAAAATTGAATTTGTTCTTATATCATGCCTAGAAAACATAGAAAATAAATTTTTAAAAATGTATTGAATATACTACAAATATATTTCATTAATAAAATCCAAAAAATGTGATTTTATTATTTCATAAACTCACTTATTTTCATTTGAATACTTTTTTAAAACATTTCCTTTTATTTTAAATGGTTTTTATTTTCATTTATAATTAATTAACCACCAAATAATGAAGAATATTTTCATTATTTAAGTAATAATTTTCATACCATATATTATAATGGATAGGTTATAAGGTAACATAATATTATTTAGTTGTTCTCTAGAACTCAGTTTTGTATAAAATAAATTGTCTCAAAAGAACTAGAAATTGTGTGTAACACAAGACAAGCATAGTGTTGCGTATACCGCAAGCTAAGACAATATTTAATGTGGAGAAAGATAATATCAGTTTATCATAAAAAATAATACATCAAAGAAATTAAAAATAATATATCTCATAAAATATCAGGTGTTATATTCTACCCCCTTAAAATGAATTTCTCCCTCAAAATTATTCAAGGATGTAAAAGGATAAAAACGCGCATTGTAAAAAGGATTAATAAAAAAAGAATTTTAAATTAAATAAATTGAAGTAATATGGCCCCTGAGATAACATATTATAAGGTCAGATGTAGTAAAACATGGATATAGAAGGAAAAATGGCCATTAAGTTCTGATAGAGAGTGATTGAAAACATTGTTAGGTGAAAGTTAATAATCACAAAACTATAAATTTGTGATGGGTTAAACATTCTTTGATTTTGTTGGAATAAAATCAAATGTAAATCATTTTTTAAGACCGTCTTCATAGTGTTAAGGAATTATATTTCTATCTAGACTAATATCTTAAGGTAATATACTTACTTGGAAAGTAGTGTTTCATCCTTTAATCAATTTCGACCACAAACTCATCTTTTACTCCAAATTATGAGTATTACAGATTAATTTTTCACATTTGAAGAACTAGAATCAACTTATAAAGAATCATATAACCCAAAAAAGAGTAACTATATCTCTCTCGTGTCTTTATACATTAACCAAAAATTTTATTACAAGAGAAGATAATTCCCCAAAATAATAAACCTCATGTGATGAAAAACTAATTCAATATCCAAAAATTTAGTAGTAATGCCCAAAGATCAACATAGACCATTCAAAAAAAAAAAACAACTGCCCTTGAGAATTTATTAACTAAGACTGAAACCCAAAAATTATAAAAATTTGAGCACATAATATTTCAATATAAATTTTAACATTTATCTCCAAATAACATCAACCACTATTAATGTCTTATACAAATAAGTAATTAACCAAATCAGATATCCTCTATAGTAGGTTAACCTAATTCCCCATAAGTCCATAATTAAAATAATATATTACTCCAAAATATAATTATACCATTACACTTGAATTAAAATCCCATTGTATTTTATTTACTTTAATCATATAATGTTCCCAAAATAGTTAACATCTTCCAATAATAGTATTTATCACTTAAACCATAAATCATTTTTTCAATACTAATGATATCCATTTGAGAAAACAAAAGTTCCCGAAATAAATTTATTTTTATTCCATCAACTCATTTAACTAAAAATAAAAAGTCATACTAACCAGGGACTTCATGTAGTCTAGTGGTAGGTGATAAAGCCTTGTCACCTTTCTCTTGTGGGTTCAATTCCCACAACATTATCCGACATGACAGGTTGTCACCCTTCATACGAGTTGTCCTTTTTATAAAACTATATAATTATTATATAATTACCAAAATTATATAACATCCCAAAAAATAACTATAAAATACTTTAGCCTCAAATGTTGGATCATACCTATCATTTTGCATCCTAAAAATGAAATAACCCTTAGTTAACTCAAAACAAAATGCATCTAAAATACCATTAGTCACAATAAAATTTATCAACCTAAATCCTCAATGGGGGGGTTCTATGATAATGATATTATTTTTAACCCTAAAATTATAATCCCATGATGGTATGAATAACTATTAATAAAACATCCTACTATCCAAAGTTTTCTGAAACCTACTCTGATACCAAATGTAATATCCTAGAATCCACAGTCCTGGATTCGACACTAATGAAATAAAATTAAAAAACATGACCCATTTTTTACATAAAATCATACAACATAAAAAGAAAAATAATGGATCACTTACATACCCAAGGAACTTTTAGGTTTAGAGTTATATATAATTAGGACAAACTCTTAGAAACATTGGTTCATAAATAACTGGTTCATAAATAAAAACACATTATCTACCATTATGTCAAGATTTTATTATTTCACATTTGGTTAAAAACATCATACAGGTGAAATAATTCTAAACAAAACCCATTTAACATATATCCTCTTACGATGGGGAAAATAAATATAATAAATTGTGAGCTCAAATGTTGAGGAAGGGTAATCAAGAGAGATATACAAGCATAAAAATGAACATAAGGGTATAAGAACATGATCATAATAGTAAAATATCATACCCTACATATTAAAGATACTAAAAAAGAGTCATGGAACTAATATTGGAAGTTTATAAGACATGAATCATAATTAAATGAATAATAGAATCCATAAAATCATAACATATGAATAAGACATGGTATTTTTGGTAGAAAAATAAACACATAATAAGATTTCCATAGTAGACACAACATCACTGCCAAGACCATCAAAGTGTAAAAAGACCTATAATGAACCAAGTTCACTCTTTATTTCGTCCATGTATTACTAAATCATATTTACTTGTCATTCCAACCCTTTATTATTGAACTATAATTACTTGCCCTTCCAGCCCTGTATTACTGAACTAGATTTTTTTCCATTCTAGTCATGTCTATCTCATGAGATATAAATATTTACCCAATGAATTGAAGGGAGATATAATCCCAACCCATCTCATAATTAAATCATTATTTTTTGTTCCATAAGACTATATATTATTCATAACCCATGAAAATTAATGGGTTTCATAAAACACTTCATTATATCATAACTCATAGAAATGAAGCAAAATTCACAAGTACCAATCCAGAATAAATGTAAGCCATTAAAAGATTAATAATATTGGTATAATTGGTTTATATCACAAATAAAATATAAGTAACATAAAATAATATTTTCATAGTTGGAAAATAATATTTAGAGAACTCTAAAAACAATTTTCGATGAAAATATACCTTTTTCTTTAAAAAATAATTTTTAGAACATAAATCATTTTTAAGACCTATTTCTTTGAATTTTTTTTGAAACATATAATGGAAAAATTTATAATATAAAACATTTCTTTAAAATCATTTTCCTTGAAAATGAGCTGAAGAGATATTTTAAAAACAATTCTTGAGAAAATAATCTTCAAACATTTCAAAGTATCTCATACCACTTTGAAACATTTAAATTACAATACCCATGAAATAATATAAAATTAAATAAGTTTATAATATCATTTAAATAATGATATTTCTTATATAACATGTCAAATGTAATTATATACACCACAAATAAGAACATAGGTGCATAATTTAACATGTGTCCCAAAGAAGGCAATTTGAGACAAAAACTACCTTACTCATTTGATAACTTTTGAACTGTGAAACCCATAAAATAGTGATAATAAAATGAATATGTAAATAACCATAAATTAAATTAAAATGCATATAATACATTCATGGGTATTATTTACACCACATAAAAGAAATGAGTGGTGAATAATGCATGTATCTCAAGGAAATAAAACGTGAGATGAAATTCCATTACCTTAGGTTGGGGTTGTAACATCCCAAGTAAGTAATGAATAATAGATATTTTTATCTATGTCTACTAATGAATTAGATAGTGTTTTAGAGTCTTAAAATGAGAATAAATCCAATCTTAAGCATGGAATACACTAATATTTTTAAAAGATTGTTTTACTGCCTTTTGATGGAAAACCATTTTAAATCAATATTTTGACAATTTTATAATATCTATTTATCAAAATAAACTTATTATTTATTATTGGGACATTGAAATTTACATAGGATAATTTTTTGGTATTTTTCTGATAAAGTTCATTTTTAATGAATAGTGAAAGATACTGCATTTTACATCAAAACTGCCTTTTCATCTAATTTAATTATATGGTTAGATTATATTTTTAATTGGTTTTAAAGTGTAAATAGAATATATGTTTACCATTTAATCCAATAGTGGTCGTTGGAATTAATTTCACTTTGAAATTGGACTTAAACTAGTGTCAATCTTTTGATACTTATTGTTTCATAAAAACACGCTATTTGCTCAAACAGCAGGAATTAATTATTAAATTAATTAATGTAACTTATATGTTTTGAATTTTGTAAAATAGACATAATTTTTGAATTCTTAATATCAAAAATAGTTTAGGGTGAAGTTTTGGTATTTTTATGAAAAACTTCAATTTTGGATGAATAGTGAAACCACTAAGTGGTACTTAAAAAACTGATTATTCGTTTAAATGAAATTTTACCACCTCTGTGTTTTGAATTTCAAAAATCAGACATACATGGTTTTCATTAAGAAGTAAAATGTGGTTCAATGGGATTAAAATATTTTTTTGGTGAATAGTAACTTTTAAGTTTTTAATCGCGATTAGAGGTAATTAGTGCAATTTAAGGCAAAAATGATATTATAATAAAATTAAAATACCTAGACACATGTCCTACCCTTATTGGATGTGTCATGGCCGACCAATACAACCCATGGGTCCATTTTTGGGACCCTATAGAGCCACTTGGGTAAGATAAAGACATTAATGCTTTTTATTTAATGTAAAAGTAAAAATGACACAAACATGAGTTGTTTTACTAAAACAATTTTTACATGGGGTTGTACAAGTCCGATTTTTGACTATAAATATTCATTATAAATATAAAAAGATTTAATACATCATGATATATTTTTTATAATTTTTAGACATTAAATAAATAAAATTATTTATGACACTATGATGATGCATCGATTACCACATTATTTAACGATTTAAATAAAATGAAAATATAATGTAAAATACAAGACCTACACTTGTAAAAAACCTATTGGATGGGTGTATTTCGAAACCTCATCACCTTATCCTCGAAATTTATAATTGTGGGACCTTTTTTATCTGAAAATCATTTTATAACAAAGTATCTTTTCTTAACATTCCAAGAGTGCCCCTCCTCTCCTCTTATAAAAGTCCCCCACCTCTATCACCTTACCCACACTTCCAAAGCCTTTGGCTCAACCAAACCCTACCCATTTTGTCTCTCAACATCCCTCTATAACTCTTGGATGCCTCACATTGGGCAGAAGTCTTCCCAAGGAATCCTTTGAGCTCAAATCAAAAAGAGTTACCCGAGTTAAAGGTAGTGTCTTCTATTGTGTTCTTATGTTTTATTTTGCTTCTCCAACCCCCTAAACTATTTTTATTCATTTCTTTTCTAAAACCAAAAGTATCTTCCATATACTATGATTTTGTTATAAGATGTATTTGAGCTACACTTAAACACACCTACATCTAATGGTTAAGGAACATACTGTTTCTGTGGATAGCGAATTTCAGCCTCACGAAACGATGATTGTTCAATATTATTTTAACACCTTAAAAGGTGTCCATTAAGATGACACTATATTTATATATGATATATAATATGTTTATGTTTTACTAAAGATTCTGTATTTTTCATTTATGGTATACCTTTATGGTTTCCATTATGGGTAAACGCGATATCTTCATTTTAGGAAGTGAGGACTACCGCCCCTCAAAGTGATTTGATTCGTTAATGCCATATGTGGTATGTATAAAGGATGTAATTAATTATATTATATATGATATTATACTTGAATTATAATATACCTTTATATCATTATGATTCCATTCCATAAAATACGAAATAGAAATGAAAGTAGCGTTCATGCGTACGTACGGCTTACCGTCTCCATGAACGATGCATTTCATTTCTTACCTCTAAACGTTATGTAATATTATAAATTCATGTATATACTGGATATATATGATATATATGATATCTACATCATGATTATAACTCTGTATATAATGGATTCATGAACAAATTGTAATTATAAAGTGTTTATTTTTGACTCAAGTACCAATGATCGTTAAAACGCCCGTTATTAACTTAAATAATTACATAGTGTTCATGACATGGTAATAAGTGATATAAAAGGAATAATGAACTTGAAAAAGGTTCTTAAGAAAGTATAAATTAACTCAAGTTTATTATTCAGGAGGTTAAAGAACGATCGAGTCAAGTCAGACACGAGGTAATGGACTTCGTCTCAATCCCCATTCATTGAGGCATATTTTGTTTTATACACAACTTCCTTTTATACGGTGTATAAAACCATTTTACTTTTATGACCATTCAAAAGGAATCTTTTTTATACAAATAGTTTACTAAATGACAAAAAGGAATGTTTTTTTTGTCATACGTATGCGGCGACAACGACTTCTCCGCCGCCGTGACCATTATTTGAGTTTCAGCTTCCTCTACAAGCCATAACCTTTTTGAATGAAAAATAAATCCCATGTTTTACTTTTATTTTATTTTGGTATTGAAAATGGTTTTCATAATGTTTCTATTATATCAATGTGTTGTATTGATATATTGTGATTGAAATGTGGAAATGTTATGTTTCCTTTATGTATGTTTTATGTGATACGATTATGTTGTGGTTCTTGGGCATTATTATGAAGACAGGTGGTTCCGTGATAAACTAAGGGTGGGTGAGCCCGGTACAGCTCTTCAATGCATTGGGTAACATGATGGAGTTAAACGTTAAGGTTTCTCCGAAGAGATTTAGGTAATATACTATGATGGATATTCCAAACGTAACCAAGAGGGTTACTCCCTACGTAAGAATTTTATGAATGCCTCAAGTTACCTTTATGTCTTAAGATTTCTATGATTTATTCATGATTTGATGAGGTATGTTAATGTGCTTATGTTTTATGAGTAGAGTATGATTTCATTGATTCTTATGTATAAATGTACTCATGTTTCCTTTCCATATTTTTATATCCCTTACTGAGATTTTTATGCTCATCCCAAGTTTTTGAAATGTTTTCACAGGTCAAGGGAAGGGTACATGATATGATGATAGTTTCAAGGAAGTGTCAAGAAAGAATACACATTTTATTTTAAATATGTTTCTATTGATGGGAAAAATGAATAATATCTTTTATGTAACCACTCTGTTTAATTGTGGAATGTAATGCAAGTTTTATGATCTAATTCTCTAAAACTCTAAACCTGAAAAGATCCTCACGGTGTAATCTTGAAATAACTCAAGATTATGTAAGGTTTAAGGCTGGGCCTTATATTTGGTATTAGAGGTCAGTTTAGATAACTTTAGGAGTTAGAATTCTATTAAATGATTATCCAAAAATATTTTTTTAAGGTCAAATTGAAAAGATATAGCATTTGAAGATTACCAGGTTGGTTCATCTAAGACATTTTTTTCAGAATGGTTTTCCACAGAGGAAACAGGGAAGCAGTTCTAGGAAGGCATACAGAAGGAAATAACCTTCCGAATTAGCAACAAGAGATGGTCGGAATCAGAATTGAGTAGTTTACTGCACTGATGGCTCAGTTGAATCAGGTGATAAATGGTGGTCGTGTTTATTGATGATATTTTGGTATTTTCTAAAAGTAAAGAGGAGCATGAAAGTCATTTAAGGGTTATTTTGAAAAACTTAAAAGAAAAGAAATTGTATGGGAAATTTAGAAAGTGTGATTTTTGGTTGCAACAAATTTCTTTCCTTGGTCACATTGTTTCTAAAGATGGGATAACTGTTGATCCAGCAAAAACAAAGGTTGTTAAAGAATGGACAAGACCCACAAATGTAACTGAGATTCGTATTTTCCTTGGTTTGGAAGGCTATTACCAAAGGGTTGTTTGAAATTTTTCATAGTTATCTAGTCCAATGACTAAGCTAACTAGGAAGGGTGTTAAGTTTATCTGGACAAAAGAATGCGATGATTGTTTTCAGGAGTTGAAAAGAAGATTGGTGAATGCTCCAGTTTTGGCACTACCTTCCAGGAATGGTGAGTTTGTTATCTACAATGACACTTAATTTAAAGGACTTGGTTGTGTCCTAATGCAGAATGATCAGGTAATTGCTTATGCTTCACGTCAGTTGAAAACTCATGAGGTAAATTATCCTACACATGATTTGGAATTAGCTGCTGTTGTTTTTGCCTTAAAAATTTGGAGGCATCATTTGTATGGAGTAAAGTGTGAAATATATACTGATCACAAAAGTTTAAAGTATATATTCACTCAGAAAGAATTGAATATGAGACAGAGGATATGGATATAATTAATCAAGGATTATGATTGTACAATTTATTACCATCCGGGAAAAGCAAATAAAGTGGCCGATGCTTTGAGTTAAAAAAGTAATTCTTCATTAAAAATGTTTCATTTGGAACGTGATCCTTTGGTTAAGGATTTGATGAAATTTTGCATAAAAGTTGTTGGTGAAGGATGTCCTTCCTTTTTGTTTAGGTATCAGTGAAATCTTCTCTATCAGACAGAATTAAGCAAGCACAAAAGCAAGACAGTGAGTTGCAGAAAAAGGTAGAGCTGGTTCAGAAGGGTAAGTTTCCTGAATTTAATATTGATAATGATTTTGTTTTGAGATTTGGGAAGAGATTGTCTGTGCCGTGTGATTCATAGTTGAAGAGATATTTGTTATGTGAAGCTCATAGTTCTCCATTTTCAGTTCATCCTGGAAGTACTAAGATGTACAAAGATCTGCAGGAGTATTAATGGTGGGATGGAATGAAAATAGATATTGCTGATTTTACAGTGAAGTGTTTGACTTGTCAACAGGTTAAATCAGAGCTGCAGTTACCGAAAGGGATGCTTCAGCCTTTACCAGTACCAGAGTGGAAATGGGAGAATATATCCATGGACTTTCATGTGGGATTACCGAAGACATCTTGAGGTAATAATGAAATTTGGGTTATTGTTGATCGCTTGACTAAATCTGGTCATTTCCTTACTATACGAGATACTTTTTCCCTAGATCAACTTTACCGTTTGTATCTTAAAGAAATAGTCAGGTTACATAGAGTTCCTCTCTCTATTGTATTTGATCATGATCCTAGGATTAATTCTAACTTTTGGAAAGGCCATCAGAAGTCATTGGGTACTGAATTAAATTTTAGTATAGATTTTCATCCTCAATCAGATGGGAAGTCAGAACGAAAAATTCAGACATTGCAGGATATGCTATGTGATTGTTCGATGGATTATCAGGGAAGATGGGACCAGCATATTTCCTTGTTTGAATTTTCATATAATAACAGTTTTCATTCCATTATACAGATGGCACCATTTGAGGTGTTATATGGGAAGCGGTGTCGAACTCCAGCTTTCAGAGATGAAGTGGGTGAAAGGAAGCTGATGGGACAAGAATTGGTAGAAGAGTTGGTAGAAAAAGTTCAGCTGATACAGAAACACATGAGAACAGCTCAAAGCAGGTAGAAGAGTTATGCAGACAACAGGAGGAAGGATCTCTCTTTTGAGGTAGGTGATCATGTTTTTCTCAAAGTATCACCATGGAAAAGTGTGATGCAATTTGGTAAGAAAGGAAAGATGAGTCCAAGGTTCATTGGACCATATGAAATTCTGGAGAGAGTTGGACCAGTTGCTTACTGAGTGGCTTTAACTCTGAGTTTATCTCAGGTACACAATGTTTTTAATGTTTTGATGTTGAGAATGTATATGCCAAATCCATCTCATGTTTTGAGTCCAGAGGTAGTTCAACTGGAAGAGAACCTATCTTATGAGGAACAACCGATCTAGATTATTGACCACATGGAGAAAATTTTACGGAATAAGGTGATTCATCAGGTAAAGGTTTTGTGGAAAAACCACATGGTTGAAGAGGCAACATGGGAATCTAAAAATGCAATGAGGGCTAAATACCCCCACTTATTCGTTAAGTAAATAAATTGCGGGGACGCAATTTTCTAAAGGGGGAAGGATGTAACATCCCAAGTAAGTAATTAATAATAGATATTTTTATCTATGTATACTAATGAATTAGATAGTGTTTTAGAGGCTTAAAATGAGAATAAATCCAATCTTAAGCATGAAATACACTAATATTTTTAAAAGATTGTTTTACTGCCTTTTGATGGAAAACCATTTTTAAATCAAAATTTTGACAATTTTATAAGATCTATTTGTCATAATAAACTTATTATTTATGATTGGGACATTGAAATTTACATAGGATAATTTTTTGGTATTTCTCCGATAAAGTTCATTTTTTAATGAATAGTGAAAAATACTGCATTTTACATCAAAATTGCTTTTTCATCTAATTTAATTTTATGGTTAGATTATCTTTTTACTTGGTTTTAAAGTGTAAATAGAATATATTTTTACCATTTAATCCAATATTGGTCATTGGAATTAATTTCACTTTGAAATTGGACTTAAACTATTGTCAATCTTTTGATACTTATTATTTCATAAAAACACGCTATTTGCTCAGACAGCGAGAATTAATTATTAACTTAATTAATGTAACTTATATGTTTTGAATTTCTTAAAATATACATAATTTTTGAATTCAGAATATCAAATATATCTTAGGGTGAAGTTTTGGTATTTTTCTGAAAAACTTCAATTTTTGATGAATAGTGAAACCACTAAGTGGTACTTAAAAAACTGATTTTTTGTTTAAATGAAATTTTACCACCTCTGTGTTTTGAATTTCAAAAATCCAACATACATGGTTGTCATTAAGAAGTAAAATGTGGTTCAATTGGATTAAAATAATTTTTGGTGAATAGTAACTTTTATGTTTTTAATCGCGATTAAAGGTAATTAGTGCAATTTAAGGAAAAAAATGATATTATAATAAAATGAAAATACCTAGAAACATGTCCTACCCTTATTGGATGTGTCATGGCCGACCAATAAAACCCATGGGTCGATTTTTGGGACCCCATTGAGCCACTTGGGTAAGATAAAGACATTAATGCTTTTTATTTAATGTAAAAGTAAAAATGACACAAACATGAGTTGTTTTACTAAAACAATTTTTACATGGGGTTATACAAGTCCGATTTTTTACTATAAATATTCATTAGAAATATAAAAATATTTCATACATTATAATATATTTTTTATAATTTTTAGACATTAAATAAATTAAATTATTTATGACACCATGATGATGCAGCGATTACCACATTATTTAACGATTTAAATAAAATAAAAATATAATGTAAAATATAAGACATACACTTGTCAAAAACCTATTGGATGGGTGGATTTAGAACCCTTATCACCTTATCCTCTAAATTTATAATTGTGGGACCTTTTCTATCCGAAAATCATTTTATAAAAAAGTATCTTTTCTTAACTTTCCAAGAGTGCCCCTCCTCTCCTCTTATAAAAGGCCCCCACCTCTACCACCTTACCCACACTTCCAAAGCATTTTTCTCGGCCAAACCCTGACCATTTTGTCTCTCCACATCCCTATCTAACTCTTATAATCCTCACTTTGGGCATAAGTCTTCTCAAGGAAGCCTTTGAGCTCAAATCAAAAAAGAGTTACCCGATTTAAAGGTAGTGTCCTCTATTGTGTTCTTATGTCTTATTCTGCTTCTCCACCCCCCCTAAACTCTTTTTATTCATTTCCTTTGTAACAACACCAGTATCTTAAATATACTAGGATGTTTTTATAAGAAGGATTCGAACTACACTTACACACACCTACATCTAATGGTTAAAGAACATACGGTTTCCGTGGATGGCGAATTTCTGCCTCACGAAACGATGATTGTTCAACATTATTTTAACACCTTCAAAGGTGTCCATTAAGATGAAACTATATTTATGTATTATATATAATATGTTTATGTTATACTAAAGCTTCTGTATTTTTCATTTATGGCATAAATTTATGGTTTCCACTATGGGTAAACGTGATATCTTCATTTTAGGAAGTGCGGACTACCGCTCCCTCAAAGTGATTTGATTCGTTAATGCCATATGTGGGACCTATAAAGGGTGTAATTAATGATATTATATATGATATTATATTGTAATTATAATATAACTTTATATCATTATGATTCCATTCCATAAAATACGAAATAGAAATGAAAGTAGCGTTCAAGCGTACGTATGGCTTACCATCTCCATGAACGGTGCATTTCATTTCTTACCTCTAAAAGTTATGTAATATTTTAAATGCATATATATACTAGATATATATGATATATATGATATCTACATCATGATTAGAACTCTGTATATAATGGATACATGAACAACTTGTAATTATAAAGAGTTTATTTTTGACTCAAGTACTAATGATCGTTAAAATGATTGTTATTAACTTAAATAATTACATAGTGTTCATGACATGGTAATAAGTGATATAAAAGGAATAATGAACTTGAAAAAGGTTTTAAGAAAGTATAAATTAACTCAATTTTATTATTCAGGAGGTTAAAGAATGATCAAGTCAAGTCGGACATGAGGTAAGGGACTTCGTCTCAATCTCCATTCATTGAGGAATATTTTGTTTTATACACAAATTTTTTTTATACAGTGTATAAACCCCTTTTCCTTTTACACCTATTCAAAAGGAATTTTTTTTTATAAAAATAGTTTACTAAATGACAAATGGAATGCTTTTTTTTCACACGTATGCGGCGACAATGACTTCTCCGCCACCGTGACCATTATTTGAGTTTCAGCTTCCTCTACAAGCCATAATCTTTTTTGAATGAAAAATAAATCCCATGTTTTACTTTTCTTTTTATTTTGGTATTGAAAATGGTTTTTATAATGTTTATATTATATCAATGTGTTGTATTGATATCTTGTGATTGAAATGTGGAAATTTTATGTTTCCTTTATGTATGTTTTATGTGATACGATTATGTTGTGGTTCTTGGGCATTATTATGAAGACGGGTGGTTCTGTGATAAACTAAGGGCGGGTGAGCCCGATATAGCTCTCCAATTCATTGGGTAATGCAAAGGAGTTAAACGTTATGGTTTCTCCGAAGATATTTAGGGAATATAATGTGATGGGTATTCCAAACGTAACCAAGAGGGTTACTCCCTACGTAAGAATGTTATGAATGCCTCAAGTTACCTTTATGTCTTATGATTTCTATGATTTATTCATGATTTGATGAGGTATGTTAAAGTGATTCTGTTTTATGAGTAGATTATGATTTCATTGATTCTTATGTATACATGTAATCATGTTTCCTTTCCATATTTTTATATCCCTTACTGAGCTTTTTATGCTCATCCCAAGTTTTTGAAATGTTTTCACAGGTCAAGGGAAGGGTACATGATATGATGATAGTGTCAAGGAAGTGTCAAGAAAGAATATATGTTTTACTTTAAATATGTTTCCATTGATGGGAAAAATGAATACTATCTTTTATGTAACCACTCTGTTTAAATGTGGAATGTAATGCAAGTTTTATGATCTAATTCTCTAAAACTCTAAACCTGAAAAGTTCTTCCAGGTGTAATCTTTAAATAACTCAAGATTAAGTAAGTTTTAAGGCTGGGGCCTTATAGGGGTTCCTTTTTAAGTAGTAAAATATCCTATATAACTGATTAAATAATGTTATTATCTTATTAAAATACCATATTAATATTTATGATATCATGTATGATCATATTATCACCCGTTTAATAATATTTTATTATTACTCTTCTTTTGAGTGTTAACTGTTTCATCTTCTCTAAGCATGATTTGTCATATAATTCCAACATATTATTCATAGGTTATAGTTATATCATTTCCATAATGTAATTAAGGAAGTAGTAATTTAGGGATTTAAATGAGGATAGTCTTTACAAGGACAATATTTATTATAAATTACTAATTAAAACCCTTCCTCACAAATCACTAAATTCTTCTACTTTGACACGATAGTATTATGAGTAGGTTTTCTAGGGGTTTCATCCTCATGGTCATTTTAATTTTATTTAATACATTGAGTTGACATCAAATTATTAATTTTATATTGAAAATAGGAAACCATGGTTCCCTTCAAAATATAACCTTCATGCTCCTCAACACCATCATTTAGATCACCCTATCACTAACCAATAGTTAAAACATCCGCATGACCTGGTTATAAGGGATTATCATCCTCTTCCTAAATTGTAGCATTGAGAGTACATATTTACAACACACTCAAACCATGTAATGTTTTTAGTCCATTTTAAAAATATCCATTCTCAAGAGTTATATTTATAAACTTGAACTTAAAACCTATACTAGATGTTGCACTAGATTGGTTACCCTACACAAATTCACTAGAATGGTTACATTTCCCATAAAATTGGAATGTATCTCCACCAAGAACATGAACATGACCATATTTAAATATCTGAATACCATAATACACATTATCCAAAGCTACATTTACATGATTAGTATCAACCAAAATTTCACTAGAAACTATGGATTGAACCTAACTTATTCCTAAATACTGAATTATTAAATCTATAACCCTCCCTATACCTAATAATCACGAGTTTACTAAGAAACTGAAGTACCATCCTACATAAAAGATGAATCTTTATACATTATTTTATCTTGATTAGTAGCATCCTGGAATGATTTCTTCTTTGACCACTAAATCTAATTATACTAATTGTGAAAATACAACATGTCATGACCCTTATTAAGATAAAAAAGCATAAAAATCCTTATGAATTTCCTCTTTAACATTTCAAATGGATTGATTTACCAAAAAAAAGTTGGAGCCTTATTATATTCAATTATTAAAAAAGTTTCATCATCAAATGACGAGAGAACAACATTTTTGATTTGAGGAGAGATGAAATATACTTCTATAAAGAATATAACATAAAAAATTATATTCTTCAGTTTCCAGATAAATTTTAATAGGAAATCCCAAAGTATAAGAAATTTTATATAAAATTCTATAATTCTATAAAACTAAACTAAGTCCAATTTTTTTACCAAAACTTGAGCCCTAATGTTCTTTATCTGAAAAAGATTGAATAAATAATCCCACTCCTATAAGAACACCATTCTTAGCTTTAAGAAAATAGAACCAGATCCCCCACATAATTTTATTAATCTCATTATATTAAAGGAGGATGTAAAAAAACCCATTCTGATAATAATACATTTGAAATCAATAAAATACCAAAAATTTGATAATCGACTCAGAAAATCTAGAATTTATAGAATTTAACTCCAGAAAGAAGAACAAACCTTGAAATTATTAAATATATCTGAATATTGAATATCTCCAAAATATCATTGTAATTCATATAAATATAGAAAATTTTTACTTGCTAGAGGAAATTATTTGGAATCCCATCATTAGAATAAGAAAGAATCATTCACTGTAAACCACCAGTATCCATACTCGATCCCATTAAATTTTTTGAAGAACCCTATTCCTTATCATTCTTATAGGAATCACCATGTAAAATTGAGCTAGAAATATCACACCAAGAATAATTGACATGTGTGTGAAACTAGATCATAAAAAATCCATCATATTAGAAACTGAGAAAATAAATGGGTTTCAAAAGCATTACATTATACCATAACGCATGAAAAAGAAATGGGTTTCATATAAATTTAAACATTTCATTATAGCATAACCCATGGAAAGATAAGTGGGTTTTATATGTATTTTATCATTTTATAACACATGGATTAAAATTTATTTCATAAGTATCTTTTTCTACTTAAAATAAAACATTCATGTAAAGAATGAGATTGGTATCTTTGGAAAATATCCCTAGTAAAGCATAAATAACATCAAAGGATGTCATCTTAGAGGGAAAATGATTTTAAAGGATCAATTGTAATATTTATTGAGAAAAATATCATTTCCACTTTAATAAAAAAATTTAAAATATAAAACATTTTCACAATCAATTTATTTTAAAATTAATTTGTAAATTATAAAGTAAGAATTAAAAATCATATAAAACCTTTCTTAAGGAAAATATCCTTTTTACTAAAAAATTCAATACAGAAAAAAAATTCAAAAAAATTTTCTTTCAGAATTAACTTAGAAACACATAAGGGAATAATTAAAAAAATGAGTGGTCATGGTGGATGAATTTAATATTCATTACATACACTTAAAAAATATTCCTTTGAAATTTTTAGTAAAAGAAAATTTGGAATTGTTTAGAAAAAGCCATGAATATTATATTAAAAGAATTAGTAAAAAAATAATCACATGGGTAAAAATGAATTTGATAAATAATTTTAATAATGTGAAAAATGTTTTTTGATAACAATTTTAAAGAAAATTATTTTAGAAGAAAAATATGGTTTTTAATGAAGAGGGAAATGAAAATGATTTCTCTAAAAACCATTCTTTAGAAATATTGAGTAGATAAAGAGAGGAAAATGAATAGAAACAATATATTCTCAAGAAAAAAGATTTGGAGAAGAAAATTCATGACTTTATTTAGATACAAGTCATAATATTTCCTCATAAAAAACATAATCATAAAAAATTTGGATAAATAATGAAATTTTATCATAAAACCCTTACCACATTGGTAACATTAAAGCATAAGCTCCATGAAAGAGTAAAATTAAATAAAAAATATAATATAATTTGATTATATATATTAATGATATTACATTTCAATGGGTAATTCTATACACCACATAAAATGAGATAGGTTAATAACAAAACATATGTGACAAAGAAGAAAAATTGAGACAAAAATACCTTATAGATTTTAAATCAATTGAACCATAAAACCCATGAAATAGAGATAATGAAATGGATATTTAAATAAAAAAAATTCAAGTAAATATTCATAAAATACATTTAGGGTTGGTATATGTAAAATATAGAATAAATAAGTGGTAAATATGGTATGCGTCTCACATAAGTAATAAGTGAGATGAAAATTCCTTACCATAAGTGTCGAAATCATTCATAAACATTAATACCTCATTCATAAGAAATATAAGAATATTATAAATCTATTATAAAACAATAATTATATATATAATACCATATATAATTTACTTATGACCTTTTATTACCTATTTATTAACAATTCCATGTTAGAGCCACTTTTCTGGAAATAACTAATTTTTTTCATGTATGTTTTGATTTTATATTTTATATAATCTACCATTTTTAAAAGTTACATAATATTATGATTTTTATAATGTTTTAAAAATCATAAAAATTCAGTATATATTTATTTATAGTAGTGAATAAAAGTTTGTGATATATAATGAAATACAACATTCATAGAGATGATAGATCGTATGCACACGTGAAATTTGATTCCATTTTATCAACATATTAAAAGGTATAAATTTAAATAATATATTACCATTATATAATAATATTTATTTTATATATATCACATATTTTAACTAAAACCAATGTTATTACATTCCACGTAAATCATAAATGAATCACATTGCTTTGCGATGCAGTAGTCAACTGTACACATGAACAAATTTCTCATTTTCCCAAGGAATGGAAAGTATAAAAGAAAATTTCATATTATGAATAAAAAATAATAAAAAAATCATATAAATAAATAAATCCATCATTATATTTACATGTGAGATGTTGTAATGTAAAATGAATAACATCGATTCGTGAGACGGTAGTCTTTAATACACATGATTGATGATTTCCTAACAAATTTGATTGAAGAGGAGAAGGATTTAGGTTATTACATTAACATAATTAAATATTAGTATATTTAATTAATTAGGATATTATATCATAATTTTTTAATAATAATTTATTTATCTATAAGAAGAAACAAAATAAAATGCTTGGTTAGTGACATTACTTCTTTTTCAGACAACTTATTTTGGTTTGCACCAAAACGCTTCTTACATTAGATTTATGACCAAAATAAGGATTATAGAAAGATAGTAGGAAAATAAGTTAGTTATCTATTCTGGTATTGGATTACAAAATATGGTTTTTTTTTCATGTGATGATTACAGGTGAGGGGTGGCCTTTTACAAGTGAGGTGACTAACAGACTTGAAATTTTTTAAAAGAAAGTGTACCCATATTTTTTTAATTGAAATAATGATCTAAAAATGGAAATTATAAACCATAGAGGTTATAAGTTCTAATTTAGTTCATAAAATGTATTTTTTACAGGTTTCTATTTCATTTACCCCTTATCTTTTAGTTTAACCCTTAGTAAACCCAATTTTACATTAACAACATTAATTGTTTTTAATATTTTTACTATTTATCATGGTAAAAAATTAATTTGAACTTACTAGATAATATAAATTATTTTTATTCCTTTAATGGAATCAAATTTTCTGAATTAAATTCACATAATTGGATAATTTTAATTTAAAATTAATCATGCCGATGTGATGAGAAAGTAGTTTTCCAAAGAGAAAATGTTCAAAAGTATAAAATATTTTAGTTCAAAAATAAAAACAAAATTGATTACAATGACCTAAATTTGACTAATATATATATATTATTGAACTAATTTTACTTTTAGAACCATATTAAATCAATTTTCATGTTTTAAAATGATTTAATAGAAATAAAAATTCTTAATAAAAACTTGTATTTTTCATTATTAATCCCAAAATGTGTCTTCTGAGCGAATTTAAACAAAATAATAAAAATATAATTTTTACATGATGATTTAAAATAATTAACTAATTTTGATAAATAATTTTTATATATTTGAAAAAAATTAATTATAAAATAATCATAAAAGGATCAAAATTACTTTTTAGAAAAATATAGTTTTATTCATAAAATAGAATTTATTCATTTATCTTCTTTACAAAACAAAAAATATGAATGTTAAAATTTTATAGAATATATAATATATAAATTTAATTAAAATAATTTACCAAAATTGATTTATTTAATTTATTGAGGCAAAAATATCTGTGAGGATAAAAAATTATTTTCCATAACACCAATTACTTTGTTTTATAATACTCTTTATTTCTATTTCTAATTAATTGGCCACCAAATAATTTATTACATATGTGTGTATATATATATATATATTTAAACCATATATTTTCATAATTTTGGTAATCTTATTTATACACACTATTCCAATGACTAAGTGATAACTATCATATTAAGTAAAAATATTTTAACAGTATGTCACATTTCATTTAAACTTAGTGTTGTGTGTAATGAAAGATATACTCAGTGTTGCATGTAACATTGGATAAACTTAGTGCTTCATGTAAAAAATCTAAACTTGGGGTGTCTTATAATGAAAAATATCTCAAATATTAAATTTATCTGAAAAAAAATATTTCAAAAAATCTCAGCGTGTTGTATTGTATCCCCTTAAATAAATTAAGTCCTCAAAATTTGGACTCTTTCTCGATATACCAGTGTTTAACATTTGAAAACTAATTTTTGGGAGATCCACATCATAAAAAGTGTTAATAAAACATTCTAATGAAAAGGGAGAAAGGGATGTGAGATGATAATATAGAATAATATATAATAGGATTCAAAATAGGAGAACAAATGTGGGAAGTAAAGATTTGGACATGGAAGTAATTTATAATGCCCAAATAATGATAGAGAGTGACATAGATCAATTTTCACAAGTAATTGAATAATCATGTGAAAATCAATAACCACAAAACCATACACCAAAGAATTGTAAAAAATGTAATTGTTATCATCTAAATAATGGTAATATGGAACATTTTATTTCAATATCCATTTCCTAATGTTGACCAATTTCCATAAGTTGATATAATTACTCGATTTCATCCGATTTAATAAGCATGATCTCATCATTTTATGTTATTTAATCAATTTAAACTTCATATCTTACTTTAAGGAATGAAGATTAATTTTTTTTATTTCTGAATGACTTTTGGATCATAAGATCTATAAAATAATGATAATTTATTCATTATTTCTCTAGTTATTATTTATAAAATATTTTTTAGGTTATCAAAAAACATCCAATGCTCAAATTAATACATTCCATGAATATTTAAACTTAAAGATATTCCATGTATAACCCAATTTGAGATCCAAAAATTCAAAAATAATCTCACTAAATTTTAAAAATAAACATAACATTAATCCCCCAAATATCACAATGTATCTCATAAATTTTACATACCATTATGTGAACAAATTAGTCATATATTTTATTAAAACGTGGTAATAACCAGGCTTAAAATAAAACATTATCAAATAGCTACATACTTCTTAATTCCTTGAATAAAACAAAATATTATTGAATATATTACATAAATCCAATAATGATGTAAAATGCACCAATAATTACATAAACCACTTTGTCTTAAAATTAATAATTAGATCCCATGTAATCAATAATTTCCAATTTACTTTCTTGATATCATTAATCTATTTATCCCAATATCATTGTTTTAACATCAGGGAAATATTAAGGGTTACCTTACCCTTAATCATGAGTTTTCCATGAGATATAACATTTCTATTAAATCACTTTTCAAGGTTATCAGTACCATTCAACAATATTTTTGAAAATATGTAATAAAAATTTACACCGAAAAATCATCATATATTTAATGATTCATATAACATAATTATTGAATTCCAAAACATAATAACATCAGTAATTCTACTTCATTGTTAAACCATTTACTAGTATTTATCATATTATTCCTTAACACCTCCTTATGTTCATACATAATTTTTAGTATCTTCATTATCAATAATAAAACATTTACTTGTACTAGCCTTTTGATCCTCTTATTGAAATTTTTAAGGTACCGGGGAACAAAATTGAAGTCGATGGGGAGGGTATTTAAATCATTCCATTATTGGAGTGATGTATCTTATCTTATCTGAAAATTCGAACCTTGGTATGGTTCAAGGATCTCATGTAGATTGTTCAAATCAAAAAAAAAAATAAAGTAAAAATATATCTAATTTAAAATGAAGAACGCTCAACTATAGCTTGTGACTAGAAATCATCCCATATTAAACTCCTCTATATCTTTTACAAAACATCCAGTAATCTATGAACTCATTGTTCACCAAATTCTAGGTGCTATCATGGAGCTCCGAGGAATCCTTTAGCATCCCAACAATCACCTCAATCTCGAGTCTTCGATCTGTTGAAGGTGTTCTTATATCGAGTGCTCAAAGATATACTTTCTCTCTATAGAAAGTGTGAGGAGGGAGAGTCTCTCATTTGATAGAATTAGTAGAGACTAGAAACTCATCAAGTCCCATAAAGAGCTAATAAATAGCGATAATAATGAAAACCATCATACAAACAGACACTATTTAATATAATCCTTTTGTCTCTAGGTATATCATAAAGTAGGACTCACACATGTGTCATCATATTTTCTTTATTTTTTGTTTTTTAATCTAACAGGGTGTACTTACTTCCTAATATGTTATCGAAGGATTTTTGAAGGTAATACCATACTAATTAACTTGGACTGAGATATTAATTCCTTATCTCAAAAGTAAAAAATTCTATATTGACTATTTAATCAATTATATACCATGAATGACACATCCATTATAAGATATATCACCATGATTTAATTATCATGGATTTTTAATTGCATCAAATTACATGGTAAAATTATAACACATTTATAATGATATCAATTTCAGATACAAATAAAAATGTCCATATATATGAACAACCAATGATACTTGAAACATGTGGTGTTTCTATTGGTGGTCCTTTACTCATGCTCTCACCTACCAGAGATCAACAAGTGAGAAATTAATGAGAATAAGTCACAATGCTTATGATCCCCCAAACCTGATAGTTATACATCTACTGTGTCTAGTTACTAAGTTATATCTAGACCAACAGACATATATGTAGTATTAATTTCATAGTATATCGAGGTTCTCATTATACCATGGTATATTATATAAACTTATGATATGAAAAGCAAACTATGAACATTACCATTTAAATAGTATATTCCGAGATTTAAAACTATATTAGTAAGAGTATATCATGCCTATCTAACTGTATACATGTAATGGTAATTGAAATGTACTGTTTAGTTGGGTCTAGAGAACCCACTATTGCAACACTCCCACTTGAACTAAAGAAAAATTTCTAACCATACTTTTTATCTCCCAAATGATTAAGTTCATGTTTCTTCTAACTCTTGGATTTTTTTGCAGGGTATGAAACAACTCTAATATGTGGCTATTATTCTATGTGTGACCTCACTACTATGAGTAAATCTTCCCAAGATATTATTTCACTAATTATATCTCTTTTCCCACAATCTGAAATTAACAACTTGTCTAATACTAGTATTTATATTATAATAATGTCAAAAAAAATTCATACTAGGTGTGATTCCAAGAACTGTAATTTTTTTCATTTAATAATTGTTTATTATTTACCTCAAAATCTACAATATACTCAGTATTTTTTGGTATGGTTACCATTGGCTTGTATGATCATGTCTTTCTCATTCCCCTTGTTTAACTATGATATTGGATCACATTTATCTAAGGAAGACTAGTTTGTATCCCCTCGAAACTAGTATCCCTTCTTATCCACATACCATGTATATATCCTTCATACAGTCTCAAGTACTATTGGATAGTTTTGACTACATCCATTGATGTTCTCTTAGATATAATTAATATTTTATTATCATAAAGAATATATTGTTAATATCATGTATTATAAATATAATTGCATACATGATTGATACAATGTAGAAGACTACGAAATTTCACTCACAAGACTAATCTCCTCCAATACATATGTATATATTCTTGGTGAGATTAATACCATGTGACATTGGTAAAAATTCTCTCTATAATTGTTCCTACTTGTATTTTTTAATACCATGTAAGTATATGAATTATTGATTAAGTATAAGAAGCAATAAAATATACCATCTTAGACTATATTCCCTAGAAAATAGGTTTCAACCTTAAGTCAATCACTAGATACATAAATTTATTTTGGTCTTAACTAACTATAAGAACAACAATTTTTTTACCTTTGTTTCCAAACATAGTTCACTAGGAAAACAATGGATCTCACACTAACCTCTAGTATACAAATGAAAAAATTAATTACAAATGAAAATATAATGATATTATTTCTAACATTAATCCTAAACTAGTTTTGAGTATCTTGAACGCCTTATTGAAATTATCTGGTGTCACCATCCATTCCTGGTTGTGTTGTATAGACACCTTCCATGATTGGTTGTCTAGACATCCAATGCTCAATAAAAAGATCATATAAATTGGCTATGACCAGTAAAAAATTCTAATCGATTTAGGCATATCGACGTGTTATAATCAATTAAGATTTATTATTACTAGGCTTATACCAACCATGTATCATCTCACATGAATACCCGCCATAATATTACAAATAATAATCCCCCTATAATTTGATACATGAAATCTGTTGTCGAATTTTAATTAATCTTATTAATATTAGCTAATTACCATATACTACTTACATGTATGGTTTATTATTCTCAATGAATAATTTATCACCATATGTGGTTAATATAAATCCATGACTATGGTTTTAAACATAATACACTCTATGTTTATATGGAACATTCTATTCCCAAATTCTCTTGTGAAACTTGTTTCTATACCAACTAATTTTTCATATTGGGTATCGCTTAAATCCAAGTCAATATTACTCCCACTATATCAAGTAGATATGTACACCCTTATATAGAAATATAGTAAATTACTTTCACTATAATATTTCAACAATATGGATTTTTGTAATACTCAATGAAACTTTAGGATAATTACATTAGATATACATTTTTTTCTTGATATAATTTTGATTATATATTAAAAAAATCTTTACATCTAAACACAAGTTCTTATAAGATAATAGATCTCTATAATACTATAACTCATATGATATCCATTTTTCATCATAGTTTTCATATATTTATAAGATAACACCTATATTTATGATGAATGTCTTGAACAATAATGGATGTATTTGCAATTAATATCTGTTGTAACATTGTTAATCTTTACATCATGACTCTGATGTATAAAATATACATTTAGGAATTGAACCATGATACATTTTATTGATCATTTTTTGTATGTAAGACTCATAATCAATCCTACTTATTGGTATCATATCCCTGACATGGAAAATGAAATGTTCATTTTTGAATCAATCCATACTACATTATATTGGTCATTGAATGATTGGTCAAAATATTCATTGGCACACCAGCTGAAAGAATATCATAGCTTCTTACCATTCATATAAAATACATTACTTTATAATTCATTGATAAACACTTAAAGGAATCAAATTAATTAAATAAATCATTATCTTTCCCAATGATTAGTCTTCACTCTCTATCCGAACTAATTATGAAATATTTGTGAAGTACCATTATATTTTATAGTTTGTTTTTTCAAATATAAGTATGTTAATAATACCTATGGTATTTAACTACAAAGAGTCTAAATAAAAAACTTTTTATATCCATAAATCTAATTAGTTTCTCTTGAAAAAAGTATTATCTTTTCAAAATTGGATATATAATTCTTAAATTTTATATTTTCTAGGTATTTTTAATGAATAAAGTATCACTAAATTTTTAGTTTTGTATGAGGTACCACAAACAACATTCAATCCTAAACTAGAACAATTTCTACATGTGTCTAGAGTACACATGAGATTATTTTTTTACAAATACTCAATAACATTTCATCTATAACCATTAAACATGGATATTATAAGTTTTTTGCTTCTCACCACAAACTTAATAACCACCATTTCTCATCCTCTTGGAGAATACACCTCACATATATTAATTTTTTCATACTTACTTGGTAACTCTATTAAAATACAAAATTAATATTCATGTTGTATTGAATAATCAAAAAGTATAACATTAACATTGAAATTGATTAATATACCTAAAGAAGTAGTGATTAATTGCATCTTAAATTCAATTTATTGAATTTAAACATCCATAATTTTACTTCACGGTTTGCATGTAAAATAAAAACCTATTTAATATATATTTCGTTGAAGGAAATTAAAAACGTACCTTTAAAATCTCTATTTCCATTGGTCTTTTCTCATTTCTTTTATACATTATCACTATAATATATAATGATTATACTTTATTTAAGGTTATTATTACATTTTGAACTATACCTAAAAGTTAACAAAATTTTTTATCCATACTGTTAATTTTTAATCTTCTAATAAACTAGAGTATATAAAGGATAATTATATAAAAATGAATTTTGATCCATCTTTATATTTACATGTATCTTATGCAATAAACAGTCATTTAAATTTTACATCACATTCTCCTCATAATCTTCTTAGAGATGAGACAATATATAAAATCATCCAGGTATTGATGTAGTCTCCAAAATATACACCAGACATCGATTACAACATTATGAAATGACCATTATATGGGTTAAACATGAGTTTACTATAATAATTTTCACACCCTCACTTAATGTGGTGTATTAACTATATTGGGTACATCAATACCTTGAATTTCTGATGTAGTGCTACTTTTATCGAGCACATATACTACTCTATGGAAAATCATGAAAATTTGGATATTTTATTTGTCCAATAAATATCTCATTGTACTTGTGAAATTTCATTCTATTTTCTAAAAAAATAAAATCTATCATACTAGTACTTTTTATCTTGATTACGAATTCATACCTTACTGATTAATTAATTAAATCATTAAATATCTTCCACTATTTTATTGACCTATAGAAACCCTATATACCCAAATAAAAATACTCTATCACTTGAGCATTATAGTGGAAATGACCATTGAACCTCCCATCATAGTCTACAAGTTGGGGATATTCCACTAATGAAAGAGTTCAAGGTATGAGTTTTATTGAAAACCATATTAACTCATATCTCCATGATATTTTGCATGATCTCCCATATTCTATAATAATAAATATGATTTACTCAATGATTTCTATAAAATGTTTCAAAAACCTTGATTTGAGTAATTATTTGCTTCCAAATTTAGTTAAGTCAACCCATAACTCTTATGAAAACTCCCCGATAGTTGGAAAAACCATAAAATTTTACTGATCGAGGACATCATACACCCTATTTTGTTTAAATTCAAATGATGGATGGCATTTTAAAATTAAAATTTCTTTGAGGCTTTTTATTTTTAATTTTTTTTTCATGAATGTAATCTATTTCAATTAATTTGTTCACTCTATTTTTCCTCCCTCACAAGTGAAAATTAATAGAAAAACATTCAAAACTTCCATAATAATTTTACAGTTTATTATTTTATGTGTTTCCCACAATCATGAAAATTCATATAATTATTAAAAAATGAATATAATTATGAAAAAATGTATAATGAAAATAAATATATCCAACCTCACATGAGAATATAATATTGGTTGATCTATTTAAACTAAACGGACCAACCATGATATAAAGGGATCATTCCTAAGTCATGTCTTGACTCATGATGATTCTTATCCCCACCCATTTTCTAGTTATCTTCTAGATTTTTCATCATTTTGGAATTTCATGTGTTATAAACCATACTAATCATAGTAAAAAATACTTACGTGAAAGAAAAGAGGTCTAAGGAGTAAAAAATACAAAAAAATGACTTTTATCTAGGCATATAGACCCTTATACATATAAGACGATAAAAAATAACAATGTAAGGTCAATGTTATTTAGTTACTATAATCATATCAAATTAAATATTTAATGAAATAAATAAATAAAATATACGTACACATAGTCAGCCAATTTCTCAAGACCATTCAATGTGTAATGTAAAAGAACGATAAAATTAAATGTAATAAATTTAATGAAAAATAGATTTTTTTAAAATAAAATGAATTAATTAAATTCAAATAATTTATTTTCATTCAGTTCTGATATTAATTTAATTTTAGATAAAAACAATAATCAATCAATTAATTAATCTAATAACCAAAATTAAATTATCTAATTATAATATTAAAATTAGATTTTTTATAATCTAGAATTTAAAAAATTAATTTGTATTATATTTTAAAATTATTCGGGCCCCAAAACACCACACAGATCCAATGCGGGTTTGGAAAAACCCTTAGAGGCTCATAATAAGACAAGCATACCCCATATATTGGAGTTCTTGGCCGATCAAGCCTAACTAGACCTCTATAGGTACATGTGGACCCTCCTAGTCTAGTTGTAGGGTAGATTCGGTTGAATAGATCTATAGATGGGGTTACCTCATGGAGGTGACAATGTAGTTTGACCATAATAGGTGAGGATAGAGAGCACTATCATGGATGGTGGCATCCAGCTAGATCTCAATTGAAGGAGTTATAAGGGGCATGAGAAAAGTGAATTTTCCCCTAGGATGCAGCCACACAAGTCCAGGGATATTGTCGGTCATGGATTGCATCAGTTGGAGGAGGGGACCTAAGGAAGCATACATCTAGATTTATTGATGATTAGTGTAGCTCTTAAGGTGGCAGACAGATAGTATCAAACCACCAGAGGTAGTCGACATTGTTCGACTAGCGATATGGAGGAGCCCTAGCAACTAGTTGGGAGGTCAATGGCTGCTGTAGACCACAGGAGTGTAAGTTACACACACCATATGGGAAGGACCGGTCGAGGTTGGGTCTGGTTCCCATTGAAAGAGGTTGAGAGGTCCTATATGGTTGTGGAGGTGTTGTGTCTTTGGAAAAGATAGGGAGGTCTATGCAAAATCAGGGGGAATGGTAAGTGGTCACAGTCGAAGGAATGAGGAGGTGGTTCACTGGCCATGTAGATGAGATCTGACCAGCAAATGGGTTAATCAATGCAGTGCTGAGTTAGGGAGGGTGCAGCGTCAGTGAACAGTAGAGGGAGGGAGGTTCACCAGGTGGCATCTGGCATTGAGGAGTTGGCCGACTGGATGTGCAGTTGGGAAAGATGGCAAAAAAGTGAGGGGAAACCTCATCTGTCTTCATCATCCTTGTATATTTTTTAAAAATTGACCACCTTCTAGACATTTTCCTATTTTTAATTTTTACTTCTACTAGTACACTATTTATTTTGTTAATGTTCAGTCCACCACCAATAATTTCCAGAAAACAAACTTTTTAATATCACATTTTTATTCAAATTTGAAAAAAAATTCCATTGGTATTGCAAGACTTTCTTATCCATTTATTATTTATTTTCATTAGTTAAATTAATCCCACCATAAAAAAACATCCAGCGACATGATTCTAGCTAGATCATGTTCATATGGAAGGGTTCAATGAATTAAATCTAGTAACTCCATGATGGGGTAAAATTAATGTTCGTGAAATATTTTTTTATTAATTTAAATACCCCTAAAACCTCTAATTTGATCCTTATTATGTTCTTCAAATGTCTGTAATGTGGACATCTAACATCATATAGATTCATGGTTAGAAACATTGGATCCTAATTATATCCTTTAAGTTAATTTAAAGAAAATTATTTTTACCTTGGATATAAAATATCACATGATAAATCTAGTATAAATTAGAGGTACCAAGGCATGCTATTAAAGCTGGTGGGTTGGGGATTTATAATTTTCCATCACTAGAGAAAATTAAATTGTTGTCTCTGATAATATGATCCCCAATGTAGTCCAATTATCTCATATAGAATATTCCCAGAAAAAAATAAAACTGAACAAAAACCTTATTTTGAACAAAGAGAGCATGAATAAAGTTATTCATCTGTGATTATTGCTTGAAGTATCCAATGATGAACCCATCTAAATAATCCAAGAATGTTCCAAGAATTTTTTTCACTTTCCATTCATCAAATTCTAGCTACTAGCATAGATCTCTAGTGAATCTTTTGGTGTCAGAATGATAAACTCGATCTCGTACCTTTGATCCATCAAATATGTTATTGGATAAAATTATTGTGGAGATAATTTATCTCTCTAGAAAGAGTGAGGAGAGATAGTATCTAATTTTATGGAATGAACATCACATATATTGTTCTCCTATTTCTTATTTATATAGTGGGAGGTTGAAAATGCCAAGAAGGGTTCCCTAGCTCCTAGAATAAAACATTCACTATAAAAGTAATAAATAAATAAATATGATGAACTACACTATGAATATTATTTATATTTTATCACAAACCGGTAAAATATATTATATATATTATCTGATAAAACAAATTCATTTTAATGGACTCACAATTCTCGTTAATATTAAATGAATCTTTAATATTAAAATAATATTTATTCATATAATATTTTTATTGTATTCACATAAATGAAATGTGAATAAAATTAATACATAAATTCATCCCAATTATTCTATAATAGAAGGATAATGAATTTGTTTATTCATCAATGATCATTTACTTAGAAAACTCTTATAACTCATCGCGAGTCCCACCATGTTCTATATACCTATTCACCAGAATAGGGATGATTCTTGAATACCCTATTTTGTGTGAATCTCTAGTACCTTATCTTGATAGTTTTGAATAGTATTCATAGACCAAGAGTAGAGTCTTACAACCCATCAAGTCCCTAAAGAGATAAGGAATAGTCATATCAATGAAAACCAAGATATATATTTGAACAATGTAATATAATTTATTTGTATTTATATATCTCATAAAGTATGACACACACTTGTGTGATAATCATTTTTTGCTTTATTTTTTGTTGATATAACTTGATGGGCTCACCTCAGACTACCATAGAAAAATATTTATGAACCTACTACCATTCTAATCAACCAGAAATACGATATTACTTTCTCAATTCCAAAGCGACATAATGATGCTCCCAACACAAGATACCTCACCATGATTTCATTATCTTGGGGTTTTCCTTAAATCATAGTATGTGATAAAATTGGAACACATTGATAATGATATCATGTATGAAGACAAATACACATGTCACTATATAAAAATAACCAATGAGACTAAAAACATGTGGTGTTCCTAATGATAGATATTTTCTAATTATCTAACCTACCAGAGATCCCGAAATGAAAACATCATGAGAATAAGTCTCAATGCTTATGATCCCCCAACACATGACAGTTATAAGTAAAAAATTCTGAGTTAGTATGATTTATCTAGACCATAAGAAATATATTTAAGATTAATTTTATAGTAGCTCCATGTACTCATTATATCTTTGTATTTTCTACAATTTTTTGATATGAAAAATTATTAATGGATATTACCATTAAAATAGTTTATACAGAAATTTGAACAATAAAACGGTAAGAGTACATTACATATATCTAACTATATATGGGAAATGTTAATCTAAAATTACTTTTTAGTTGGGTCTTGGGAACCCACTATTACAACAATTTCCAACTAGAACATAAATTTTTATAATTCTCATACCTTCTATAGTTAAAACATTCATCCATTTACAATACCTTAGAGAGACTAATGTTCCCATCCATTGTGTTAACTAAACTTTTAATTTTACCTTATAAATTACTTTCATTGTTCCCTTATTCTCCCAATATAAAACATATTCTCTTCCCTTTGGGACATTCCGATGAGTTATTTTTCTAGAATTCCTGACATATAGTAATCGTAATCTTCATTCCACCAAGGTCTCAACCACCCAAACTATCAAAAAACCATATCTTTATCTTCTTTTGTGAGTCAAATAGTAGGTTAAGGTGCAATTTGTTAGTAATATACCATGATAACTGATTATGTATAATCAAAATATCCATCACTCCAGTCATCATCCCATTTTGTTTCACATAGTCACTAAAATTTCCATTTTATTTAGTGCTAACATGATATTTTCTATATTTATTCATTTATTAAAACAAAAAATAATCCGATGAGTAAAAATATTTATAGTGGGAAACCACATAATCTTGAAAAATAACTTATACCATATCTAAATCATGACACATTCTTCTAAATATATAACACTGTAGAAATTACCTAGAATATTAATGGCCCTATTCGAAACATTCATGATTATTTGGAAAGTGTTTGTGAATTTACAATGCATATGTCTTAGGTGCATCAAAATAAGTGTGTAGCAATGCCCATTGTTGTGTACCAAGTAACACTCGATTCAAGATGGAAATATATTTTTCATAGTTATTAAATCAAGGAACATTTATTCCAAATCCATGTCCACTTATAGTATCATGAAATGGATGTAATTTCTTGAAAAACACTCACTATATCTTTTAATAAAATTATAGGATATTTTACTATACATGGTCTTAACTTTATTGTCTTCAATAATATTTTCTTATCCTTGTTTCCAGTGGATGACTAAACCTTACTATGATACCAATTGAAAATAACCAAACTTCATAAACATAAATATTCCATTTAAATAGAATAATATTCAATATATAACATAATGATCCATGCCAAAATCATTTATGTCTTGTACCTTTGAAAAAATGGACACATAAACAACTGGTTCATATGTGAGCTACGTCATCTCCCACTATGTTCTTCATAACCAGTACCCCTTTTAAACATAAAATGCATAATAAAAGTATTCATATCTTTGGGAAAATAATCCCAATAAAAAGTTAGTTATGCTTCATAGTAAGTGTAAATAAGAATGATATAAATATAACACGAGAATATGGGTTTGAGAAAATGAGAATATCATATGACAATTGTACCCTACAAATCACATATCATAAACATGTGTCATGGCATAAATTTTTGAAATTCATAAGACATTAATCATAATGGAGTAAAATTACATGAGCCATGATTGAATAAATTTGGAATAAGACATATATTTGTGGTATATATATAAGCATATAAAATCATACATATAGGACACCCACCAACACATTCATAACATGACATGCTTGGGCTAACCACCCATGTACCTTCTTTGAGATTAGGATAACCTACCATGTACCCTCTTTTGGACTTGGGATAACCTGATGTTTACCTAATTTTAAACATGGTATAACCTCTTGTGTACTCCATTTTGTGCATGGGATAACCTCTAGTGTTACCTTTTATCTCATATAACATTAATAATTACACATTTCATTGGTGGGATATATAGGTCCAAATCATTAGGGTAATAATGTTACCACCATAATTAGTTATAACATTGACACCATACTTGGTTATAACATTGCTACCGTTACCTAATGAATATCATACATGTGTCTTTGAAAAGATTCTAAAACATCCATCATATTAGAACCCAAGAAAATAAATAGGTTTCATAATAATTATATCATACCATATCCCATGGAAATAAAATGGGTTTAATATACATTTTACCATTTCATCATAAAATTTCACGTTGAAAAAGATGTGGCATTCATTATAATTTTATGTTGGTATAACCCATGGAAGGAAACATGTTTCATAATCATCTTGTCAACATATACATAAACCATTTAGTGATAGAAAAAGAATAGTATCCTTGGATCTTATCCCAAGTTTAGAATAAATAAAATATAAGGATGTCATCTTAGATATAAAATGATTTTGAAGGATTTATTTTAGAATTTCTTAAGGAAAATAACCTTTTCATTTTGGAAAAACCTTTTTAAAATATAAAATATTTTCAAAATCATTTTCATTAAAAATTACTTTACGAACTTATAAAGGAATATTTAAGAATCATTTAATACATTTATTGAGAAAAAAATTTCAATTAAAAAACATTTTAAAAGATAAAAAATTTTCAAAATCATTTTCCTTGAAAATAAAATTGGAAACTTATAAAATAGTCTTTAAAACAATGGGTGTTTATGGTGGTAGAAAGTATCATTCATTATGTAAAATTTAAAACACACTTTTCAAGCACATTTATAGGAAAATACTATTTTTTTTAAAATGACATGAATATTATGTTAAATGTTTTTAAAAGAAGTAAAAAAGGGGTAAAAAATTATTTAATATATCATTTTAATAATTTTAAAAACATCTTTATAAAACATGGTTTGGTAAGTAAAATGATGTTTTTGACTAACGAGAGAAATAAAGATGATTTTTATTAAAAAAAAATCTTTTGAATTCATAAGTACATAAATAGAGGAAAATTAAGGGAAAACATGTATTCTCATGTTATAAACATATGAGAATAAATTTCATGAGTTTATTGAGATAAATATCATAATATTTCCTTATCAGAAACTTAAAAAATAAAGAACCATGATAAATAATAAGATTATATCATGAAATCCTTACCACTTTGGAAAAATTGAATCATAATACCAATTAAAGAATGAAATTAAATGAAACATAATACAACATGAGAATAAATAAATTCATGATATTATATTTTAAAGGGTTTTATATAAACATCATAAAATGATATAGGTTAATAACATAACAAATGTCCCAAAGAAAGAAAATTGAGACACAAATCCCTTAAAGATTTGGTAACTTTTGAACTATATTCCCAATGAAAGAGAGATATTGAAATGGATAGTTAATTCCCAATAATTCCCAGGAAAATAATCTTAAAATATATTTAAGGTAAATATATACACCACATAAAATAAATCAGTGGGGAATATCATCTGTGTCTTATAGATGTAAAAAGTGAGATTGAAATCCCTTATATTAAGTATTGAATTCATTAGTAAATGCTAAAAAACATTTAAATTAAATATAATTTTATTAAAATTATATTATAGAACAATAATTATATTTATAATTCCATATATGATTTACTTATGAACTTTTATTACCCATTTATTAAAAATTCCTTGATAAATTAACCTTTTAGTCAATAATTACATTATTTTTTCGTGTATGTTTTTTTTATTTTAGATCCTATTAATTTAATTATTATGAGATGATATACAGAATGATATAATTGATATAAATATCTAATATATTCAGTATATAGGTATTTATAATACTCCATAAATGTTAGTTATTGAAAATTAAGTACCCCATTTGTGGAGACTGTGGACCATATGTACGTATGTACACCATTTCCATTTTCCTGAACAAATGAAAGAAAGATAGGTAAATAACATATTATCATTACCTAATCATTTTTATTTAATTTATATCATATATTTTCATAAAATTTATCTTTATCAGCTTCCATATAAAACATGAACAAATCACATTACACCGCAAGGCAGTAGTCCTTCATACACATGAGCAACATTATAATATTCCCACATAATGAATAGAAAAAAGGAGCATGTAATTTAGTGATTAGAAAAGAATAATAATATAATAAATTTATGATATAAATAATAAATCCAAATTTATATCTATCCATGATAGGTGGTGATGGAAAATTATTAACATCGGTTTGGGAGGCGGTAGGTCACTATACAAAGGAATGATGATTTTATAACCCATTTTATGGAAGAGGAGAAGTATTAAGGATATGAAATTAACAAAATAAAATATCCATATATATAATATAATGATGGTATTATATCGTAATAGTTTAATAATTATTTACTTATATGGAGGATGAAATAAAATAAAACTCTCGACAAGGGACATAACCACCTTTTCAGACAACTTATTTTGGTTTTCACCAAATGGCATTATAGGTTTGATTTCTGAAAAAAATAATGCTTCTAGGATTAGATTTTGGAATTAACCAAGTGATTTGGGTAGTTATTTCATGAACCAATTTTTTTAAGTGTTAAGAAGAGAGGATATTCGGTAGACTTTTATAAGTAATGTGAGTGAAGCACTTTTATTTTCCGAAATGAAAAAGGGGTACCCACATTTTTCACATGGAAAAGGATCAAAAATGGGACATTATCAACACATAACTATTATAAGTTTTATAATTTTAAATAAAATAGATTTTATAAAATTTTATATGTTATATTACCCTTATCCTTTAATTTTAACCACTAGTAAACACATTTTCACTTTCACCATGGTAATTAATTTTTTTACTACTAATTATAGAAAAAAATTAAGCTTATATTATTATATAATATAAATTATTCTGATTAAAAATATGAAATATAGTTTTTAAAATATCATTCACATAAGTGGGAAAATTTTATTTAATATTAATTTCGTAGATGTGATGAGAAAGTTTTTTTCCAAAGAGAAAATGTAAAAATGTTTAAAAGGTTTTCATAAAAAAATTGAATATTATATTGATTTAAATTAAATAAATTGGATAAATAGATTTAAAATTAACTAACGTTAATTTTTAAAACATATTAAAACAATTTTTATATATTTTTTAATTCTTTAAAAGAAACGAAGATTTTTAATATAAACCTATAATTTTCACTATTTATTGAATAAAATTTCCGGTTAGAAAATTCTACAAAATTTAACCTATGATAATTTTGATATGCTTAATTCAAAGAAGAATTATATTTGTTCAAATATATTTTTTAAACTTTTTAAATATTAATTTAAAAATAAGGGCATAAATGGCGAGAAAACTACTTTTTTGAAATATATAGTTTTAACCATAAAATTTTATTTATTTTTATATATTATCTAAAAAACACATAAGATTAATTTTAAACATTTAATTGAATATATAATATTTAAATTTAATTAAAATAATTCACCAACAGTTATTTTTTTTATTTTATTGAGGGAAAACATGTTTATCCACATAAAAAGCAGTTTTTTTAGAACAAGATTTCATTTATTTAGAAATAGTTTTTATTTCCATATATAAATAATTTTTTACTAAATAATTTATTGTATATACATGTGTAAATAATATAATTTTATATTCTTTAACCATATTCATACCCAATATTCTAAGTGATATGTGATTATTATCATATTATATATTAATATTTTAATAGTATGACATGGTTTGTTTAAAATTTGTGTTGCATGTAGTATAATATACACTTAGTGTTGTGTGTAACACAAACTGAACTCAGGTTTTATTATAACAAAAGCTGAAATCAGTGTTGTGTGTAACAAAAAAATATAAAAAAAAATAAATTTATTTGGAAAAAATATTTTACAAAATATTGGGGTGATACAAAACATATATGGTGGTTACCAATGAAAGTGTCTCAATGAAACATGTAAATGAGGTATGTGTGGGAAATAAGGAGATAAAGCAATGGATCTTTGATGAAAAATGAAGAGTGTGATGGATGTAAATAAAACTCATCCTAAGGAATCCTTTATAGTTATTTTTCTTTAAGTGTGGGGAACTACGGAATTACCTGAGTCAGTTACCTCTTTTAAGGGATAAAACCTACATCATGGAAGGACTAATGTGGAAATAAATATATTATTAATTTGTGTATTAGGGTTGTATTGAAAACCATAGTTAAAAAGAAATTTAGTGATTAACCTTATTTCATGGATGCCAATCATATATATTTTAAAAATTATATGATTTTTTAGAAAAGGAAAACATGAACACCATGTGACAACCAATCAATTACAGAGAGGATGAAAGTTATGAACCCCTGAATGAAGGATGATATAAGTTTATGCTAACCACTAACCTACATAATGTCCTCATTTATTTTTCATTGTTTCTACTAAAAAATTTGAGTAATAAATATTAATTATGAACCAGTAGTGTAACTTTTTAGTTTTAGAGATTAATGTATTAACTATATTGGATTTTGAGAATAGTTAGAGACAAATGAGATGATAATTCACTCTTTTTAGGCCATACGATCTATTAAATGTATATTCTAGTGCTTCATGCTTCAAAATTAATTTTCTGATATTCATATCTTGAAGCAATAGATGAAATGGAAATTGATTAAAGCACAAAAAATGATGGAATTTTATTTATATATATATATATAAAGTACATTTTCTTATATTCATAGGCAGTAAAAGAATCACTCAACATTAGGAACATGATAAATAAAAAAATCCTAATACTATATTTTTTTAACAAATGGCTTATAAATAGTTGCAGATTTATGGATTTGAGGCCCTCAAATTTACATTGATCATTCATATGTAGGGGATTCATGACCTCAATCACTCCCTACAAATATTTATTCTTTTCCTACACAAAAATATCTTTTCTTTCCACTAATTATCTCCTACTTATAAACCTAGTTATATGTTATTTGATTTGACTTCCCATTCTTTCTTATCTAGAGGATTTCTTACGAACCCTAATCATGATATGGGATTTCAAACATAGAAAATATCAACCAATATATCTCCATGATCAATCTTAAATCATAAAGACACAATTAAATTATGATGGGGAGAATGTAACGCCCTAGAAATATAAAGTAAGAATATTTTATTTGATAGCATGTACGACACACAAAACCAAGCATGTAAGTCAATATAATATAACAAGCCTTTAAAATATATTCTATATTTTAAATGAATTAAATCATTGTTATAGATATAAATGATTACAATATTGATTTTGTGTGTTTCACATGAAACAATGAGTTTATTTAATTGATTGCGTTACACACAAGACAGAGTTTTACAAAATAATAATATATTATTAAAATATTATAATTTAATATAATAAAATATAAAAGATCTTTTAAAAGTAAAGGTTATGAATAATATAAACTAACTTATGAAAATTTATGGTTTACACAAATATAAAATGAATTCATTGGTTATAAATTAATTATAAATGAATATAAGAACCAAATGAATATAAAGGGAATGCTATTATTGAAAACTATTTATATGCACCCAAAGCCATTTTATCCTAATAAATTAAATTTATTAAAATTATTAAGTTATATGAATATATATATATATATATTATTCAACAAAATATTTTTGACCTTTTAACAATAGGTTTGGTAATTATAAGAAAAGAACAAACTCAATATTTCATATAAAACCTATATTTTTATAAAGGTAATATTACCATATTTTAATGAAGAACATGTTTTAAATATACCTTTTGGAACATTTATATATTGAAAATTTAAAACTAAAATATTTTTTTGAACAGGAACATAAAAAATTGGTTACGGTATTTTTTTTGTATTTATCTATAATGTTTCATTTTTTTGATGAATAGTGAATAAAACAGAATTTTAAATCCAAATGTTTTTCCTGTATAATTTATTTATAAGGTGAAATTATATTTTGAATTCTTTTTAATGTAAAATTATTAAATTAAAAAATAATTAATAAAATTTAGGATATTTTAATCTATTTAAACTAGAAATTGGATATAAAAACTTAGAAAACTTTTGAATATTTTTACATTAAAAACCTGCTTTGTTGTCCCTTTCATGGGATTAAATTTAAATTAATTTCTTCCACTTCTATGATTAAAATTTAAAAAAATGGATTAAATATTTTGAAAAAAAATAATTTAGAATTTATAATAAGTTAAACATAGTTTTTGAACAAAAATATTTGTGAATGTAATTAAATTTAATTACAACAATTAAGGGAAAGATTAGTTTAATAAAGGACTAAACCTTAAACTTAAGGGAAAAATGACCTAAAAACTTTTACCAAAGCAATTTAATGGAAATATTTAATCCCTATACAAAATTGGATTGAATTTAATTCATTATATTTCCACTATAAATGGTTAAAATGTGGGCGAAATTCCATTTTCCAAAATTTATAAGAGTACAACTCCTATTATACTATAAGAAGTCACTCACCCCTCCCACATCGTTAGACATATCAAGACACCTTTTATACACCAAGATAATCCCAAATAGATACATAAAATATCTCTCATCATCCTAGAATCCCCACCTTCTAAATAAATCCATCTGTGGAATCCATTTGGTGAAAACTCAAAGGAGTTACCTGATTAAGAGGTAACATCCTTCATCAAACTCTTTAGTTTTATTTATTTATGAACTCTTTCAATTATAATTATTCCATGATTATACAATGAAAAATGAATCCTAAAAATACTTATATGTATTTATTTTAAGGGTTTACCTAATCTTACACCCACTTCCATATAATGGGTAATAAACATACCCTTTATGTGTATGGTTAACTACCTCTTCATGAAATGAAGTTGTTTATTTTTTCTTTACCAACTCTAATGGTTGTGAATTATGATAGAAAATATTTTTATATTGTTTATATATAATATTTACAATGTATTAATAAATATATAACTATCTTATAACACAAAAATTTATACACTCTATTTTGTGGGAATTCAATGACATCACTTGTAGAAGTGTGAACTATCGCCCCCTCAAAGCAATGTGATTTGTTCACGCTATACATGAAAAATATAAAGGATGGTTTTAATAAAATTATGTAACAAATATGACATATATTTGATAAAACATTTATAATATAACTAAACACACACACACATTGTTAATAAGAAAAATAAATGAATGTTGCTTTCATACATACATATGACCTACCGTCTCCTTAAATAGTGCATTTAATTTATTACCTCCATAAATAAGGAATTATTATAAATACATATATACTAAATATATATGATAATTTATTTATGGGTTACATTCTTGATGTTATGAGACCATGATATACATAATAATAAGAACAAGAAACAAGTCAAAACATACTCGAAAAACTAGGCAATTAACTCCATAAATAGTGAAAATAATGAAAGATTGTTAACACACGGGTAGTAAGATATTATAATAAGATAATATTTGATATTTTAAGAATAAATATGGTTATCGTACAAGTCACTTAAATCTATAAACTATGATAAAATAAGTTAAGAGATACCCACTCAAAGGGAAATTCAAGGTAAGATATTTCATCTCAATTTACATTCCATTGAGACTTATTTGTTGTTAAGCGCCTAGTTTATTTTATTTGGCATATATAATTCCATTTTACATTTTATTTCATGTATATATTTATTCTCATGAAATTATAAGTTTAATTTAATGTAATTAATTCATTGATATTATGATTCAAAAGTTTCAATGTGTCATGAGCCACTTTATAAGTTTTAATTGTTATCCTCCTTAAGAATATTTTTAATGATTATATTTCCAATTTGACTTCCTTTTGTAATTTTTAGGTTTCTCTTTATACCATAAATTTATTTTTTTTGAACCAAATTTCTTATATATGGTTTAAATACTTCTAATTTTCCATATAATATCATGATTCATTCATACTTCATTATATTTTGAGTTTCAATTTGAATTATTTCATTTAAGGGTATTAGAGTCAAAAGTTACCTAGTGTAAAATAATTTCATAACACAGTTTATTTTCATTGGGTTACACTACTAAACCATTCCCATTAATATTATACTATTATGTGTATAATGAATTTGACTATCTATTGGTGTATTTATACTTCCATATGTCGATTTATAGTTGATACACATAATATACTCATTGTTTGATTCTCACATCAACATTCTAATTTTTTTAAGGATTTACTTTACAATCTCAATTTGTATAGGTTGTTTAAACATGAATTTACATAAAAGTAAATCATTTTATCACTATATAATAAAACCTTAAATTTTATTCACCTATGGTTATTCATAAACATTATCAAACAATAATACCATTTTCCCACTCTTTGATACTATAAATGTTTTAGAAAATGTTCTTAAGAAAACCTGACTTCATTATCTCTTTAACTGGAGAACCTATTTTCTTCTAAAAATTCTATTTTATAAATATATTCTCAAAAAAACTTTTTAAAAATTCAAAAATGATTTATTAATGAATTTTTTACCATTTTGTGTTTTACCAATTTTTTCAAGGTAATCTTATTGTCACTTTTTTAAAAAAGGAATTTTTATAACCTTTTTACTGTTCACATGTAATATTATTTTTTACCATATACTAAATTTACTAATTTACCCACCATAATTTATTTGAATATTAAATTACATGTTAAAAAGGATTAATTTTGAATAAAATGATTTTAAAACTTATTATCAAAGAAAAATAGTTTTAAAAGGTTTTTCAAAAAAATTATATTTTCCTTAATAATGTTTTTTAAAAGAAATTCTTATAGTATTTCAATTCATCAACAATAATAAAATTTTATTTTTACTCCACTTTAGATATGTTGTATTGATAGAATCATTATTACTCCTCCAGATGGTTTATGATTTATTTTACCAAGGATTGTATTGAAATTAACTTCCTTGATTCCTTTTAGTCCCATTGAAATATTCAATTTCATATGATCATTTGAAATTGAATTTCCCCGAAATATTCATATTATTTTTCATGGATATGATTATTTCTTGAACCGTATACAATTTTTCATATGGTGTATTCATTAAAAGTTATTTTATTAATTTTGGAAATGTTGATAAATCTGTTTCCTTTATTCAATATGGATATTTTATAACGAATATTGTTTATGAATTAAAACACTTACTTAATATGAGGAATGCTTTAAATATACAGTGATGGGTGGGGCCTAGACATTATAAATCCCCTTGATTCATTGACGAGTTATCATGATATAAGTTAGTTTCACAAATTAAAATGGTTTCTACCAATAGTTTTAAACTTTCTAGAGGATAGATCTTGACAGTGGAGGTTTTCATGGGGCATAAACATGATTTCCAATAATTAAGCATTTCCTTTATTTTGATTTAGTATTTCTTATACATGGTATTTTCAGTATGAAAAAGTCTATGGATGCTTTTCATTCTTATTTTATTGATTAATTTCAATGTATTTTAGTTTCTTACCTTTCCATATTCATTTTAACGTATATAGTTATTTTAATGACATGGGTTTCTAGTTATTAACTTTCCATATTATTTATCACCTTCTATATTATTTTTTTGATTTCATGGTATGTGTGTTTAGTTATTTACCATTCCATAATTTTTATTCTTATTGATTATTTATTTCTTCCCCTATACTTTACCCTAAATTATCATTTTTTACCATTATTTTGAATCCTTTACCGAAGAATATAAGAAGATTACTATGAAAGACATGAAAAGATATACTAGATTGAATAAATTTATCCTTGAAAGAATAAAATGTTGTAATTAGTGTATTCATTTGTAATACAACACTCACGTGTGTATCTAGTTTAACAACAATACGAAACTCTTCGGTCCTTTATGAATTGATTCATTGTAATCATGCCAATGTAATGGTACTAGACACTAGATCCATTCTCTCTAGGATGGGTCACTATAATAAAAATATATAAGATAAAATGACCAATAAATAATGTCTAAAAATAACTAGATTAAATATAAATGAGTTGAAAAATCCTATATAAAACTAGGTATATGATATCATTAATTTAATCAAAATCATTCCTCAAATTGTTGATATCACATCTCCATTATCAGTTGGGACATGGTCCACTATATACACTATGTCAGCCTCAATTGGATGGTTCCTCCCTTGAGGTGAATAACTTGCTTGGGTCGCCAATGTATGTAGGTTCTGAATATGTTACACAAGACCCTAGAAAATCTTTATCTCATATCCCACATCTTCCATTCACCTTGGTGAGATCTTAACCATGAATCCCTTGAATAGAACTACTAAATATTCTTCATTTTTCCATATAGATGAAACTTTATCTAAGGTTATAGGATTTTTTTTGATAATTCTCACTCTATCCATATTCTAAATACTTTGGGCCTCCACCTCCCAAATAGGGGGATGCAGAAAAATTACATTAATCAAATTTATATTCTACACCCTTATGAAATTACATGAACTTACTATTCATCCTATTAGATGATTCTTGCACTATAACACTAGAAAGTCTGCCACCAAATCCACAAAGAGATGGATGGAGAATTTTCGCCTTATCCTGCTCTAGAAATTTCTCATTCTCAATGTCTTTTTGAAGCACCTTAGGGAATATCATCAGGTCAAAGGTACCGAGATGACACCATAAATCTAGTTAGAGGACGATATTGTATTTTTGGGCCATTTTTCCTCTTTCCAAGGCTATAGAAGATAAAATAAATGAAACTCCAATAAATGGGTAAATTAATCTGACATCAAAATTGGTCCCTACCAAATCCCTATAAAATCTTGAACATAACATAGCTTTAGAGTATCTAGGGAAAAAACCTCAAAGAAGAGAAACTTGATGGTCTCCCATATAATATACTCTAATTTTATAGCTTATTTCAAGACATAACACCACTTTCTAGAAGGTACCTAAAGCATGAACACAACCGTCATTTTTTTCGAACCTCTAGGGTCTCCACTAGATCAAAGATCCCAACAATTAAATCAATAAAGTCCTTAGTTTTTAATGGGTCTCTAGCACCCTGGAAGGCTAGGGGATGCTGAACTTATAAGTCCAGTGTGTAATAAACAGTACTTGTAGAAAATCATCTTACTTAAATAGACACTATAGGGAAGACTCTCAGCTGGATCAGTTCCAACACCTCAATGACTAGGGAACTCACAAGAATGTATTACCTAGAGGAAGAATTCTAATTTTAATCCACCGTTGGTCCTCTTAGATGTATTCTACGTTGAATTATATATAATTATAAAAAAAATATCTGAAACATACAATATCCTGCTTAATATATCAACCTAAGTAGTTCATAGACACACAAAAGGGATTATTATGGAAAACCTATCCAAATAGGATACCCAAAATAATAAATTATAACCCTCCTATTACTTTCCAAACATGAAACCTAGATCACTATATCTAACCATTTTTCATAGTCACATACATATAATTGTAGGAATTATCATGTCAAAATAATACAAATTTCCAAATATTATATCAAAAAATCACAAATAAAAAATCAAGAAATTTAATTTAAGGAACATGTATTCATAGAAAAAAAAGTATATATATGATGTGTCATATTATGTTCCTCATCATTATTTATAAACACACCAAAATACCATAAACCATAACAAAACAACATATTTAACATCAATATTATACTATAAAACTATAACTGCAACAAAAATATAATCAATTGTAACTTGGAGGTCTATTATAGAAGATCCATATAAGAACTTATGTGATACCCCTACCCGAGTATCACATAGCCTAACTGCTTTCTACCTTATCCCAAAAATATTCAGAAAGAAAAGAAAATAAAATCTTTATTTGATAAAGCTTTATGATAGCCAGACTTGAATCTCCCAGACTAGGATGAGGTTCCTCATGACCTCATGTGTCTCCCTATATGCAATAGGTTTCCAATTAGATACAAGGGTCTAAACATTGTTAGTGGTGGGAATATAATCACTAAAAAAATATTCCATCATAATCATATCAAGAAAAGAATAATTAAAAAAACTAAGATAATGGAATATAATAATATCAATTCTACAACACATTACATGGTTGATATATCAATTCAAATAAAGAAATAAACCAAGGACCCAAGAAGTTGTAGGTAAAAAAGAGTGTAAGAAATAAAAAGTAAATAAACAAAGACACCACAACATTACTTCAATGTTTGTTAGTGTACTACCTCCAAACTCAGAGCTTAGCCTCCTCAGCTTCATATTGTTGGGACATTTCTCCTTCCCAAATCTATAATCATGAAGTCCATACAAGCATCGATATTCCCATGTAGGGTGTGACTATAAACCAAATAGGACACCAAAAATGTGTCATTAACATAAGTGTGAATAAATAATATGTCTATGATATGATAATAAATAGATGTGAAAATAAGTAACAACCAATATTGTATTAATCAGTCAAGTGCCAACCAAACTATTATGAAATATGGCCATACCTAATTCAAATCCACTCCAAAATAGAAATTATAATTGAATTTATGATCATGGGGTTTCCATAAGTAGACCACATATATCCCTATGTGTCAACATGAATAACAATTATCGAGTAAGGCCACTAGGCTTCCATGTCCGGTCTCGATCATGGGTCTTGATACAAGGCCATCGTACCCTGTCTATATCACAGATAAAGTAGAATACCAGCATACCTAGTCTTTTATATTAGTCATTAAACATGGACATCATACCCCATCTCTTCCATATGTCATATTACAAGTACATCACACCCCTTTCTATGTCTTTTTCCATTATCATCATCATAATCATATATCACACATGCTCCCCCTATAAGGGGTAATGAAACCATGATGGTCCACATGTCACTTATTACCAAAGTGAAACCTCTATAGGTTATAAGAACACACATAATAGGGTATAGAACATATAACAACAATATATCATACCAAGTATGTGTCTCAACATCCACATCCACACACACATGTGATCATAATCAAGAACAAACTCAAGGGATACAAATTCCCACACATTAAATCAACATGAAATAAAAAATTTATACAAGGGATATAAATGGAAAGGAAATTTCTTCCAAAAGAGTTTGACTCCAAAACTGATATTTGCAAGATATGATATCTAAATCACACCTTCACACTAATTAGATGGATCCCATATGCTAGGATCCTGTCACACACGGTTTTTTTTCCTGTCTTTGTATTGATCCAGCCCATTAGAAATCCAGATCCTTTTCATGGGTATTTGATGAGATGAATATTGAGTTTTGAAGTTTCATATATTTCTAACCACCCTAATTTGGGATCCCCATTGTTTTTTTAGTAGTTTTTGAAGAAAGGGTGGTTACTTCATGATTTGGGCCAATCGTGAGCCCATTCCCAGTTTTAAAAACTGAATTTGTTTCTTTTATAACTATTTTGTTTTTCAACCTTTTTCACCCATTCAACTTACCACATGTCCTATACTGATACATTAAAATTTATTTATCCTTTTGGACCCATTAGAAATTCATAAGCTGGGTGAATTTGGGTTACTTATTTAGGTATTGGGCCAGCCCATGGGCCCATTTCCTGTTTTAAAAACAATAATTTGTTTCATTTATATCTTTTTCATTGTTTACTATTTTTCTGTGATTCCACCTCCCCCTCTAATACAATAACCCTATATTAGCCCTCATAATCGATTTTACCTCTTTGGAGCTCATATGTGTCGCGTATTAGGGCGATTGTTCTCTGGTTTCCTCAAAACGTCCAGAATTGATAAGGTAAATTGTTTCACCCATAACTCATTCAATTCGTATTCTTTTGGCCACCAATTTTCTCCCCCTGGTTCTTCAAGACCATAGTAGGCTCTCAAAATTTTTTCAAGACATTCCATTCTCTATAGGGTTGCAGATCTAATGGAAGACGAAGAGTTTTCTAGGGTGAAAGGTGAGATTCCTTCTCCTTTCTCCTTCCTCTTCCCCCTCCTTTCATTATTTCGTGGATTTATTTTATCCCCTAGTATTGATCGACCTAGGGTTTTGTTATACCATGTTTTTATGGGGTTTCTGTATGTTTAGGCCAGATATTTATAGTTTTATGGTTTATAAACCCGCGACGGGTGATTTCGGGTGTGCGTTTCAATTACGCCAAAGATTTGAGGTAGGATACCCCTTTCACATGAATTTATTATTTAAGTTTCATCATTTTATTATATTTAACACCAGATATATATGTTTATTATTGTTCTTCATCCTTTGGATAATTTTATTGGTTTTCAAAGTGGTTGTTTAATCATTGGTTTGTGAATGGTAGTGTTGTTTTGTCATGAAAGTTCTCAACAAGTGTTTGTTTAAATGTTCCGTTATCTTTTGAAAATATTTTTTGAGGTTTATAATCTGGTCTATGGTATTTTTAAAATGTTACAGTATCTTGAATGAAAATATGGCTTTAAATTGGTGTTTTATTCCTTTTCATGTACTTAAAATAAATTGTTTTGTTTAAAAAGGGCATGTCATGTGTTCGGTAAATTGCCCGGTTGGCTTTTATGTGTGATGTGTGATTTAAAAGTTATTTGTTTGGATTTATAAAGGAATTGGAATAATGATAAATGGTATTTTTTGGTACTTATATGGATTTACTATTTTTATTTGTTTTTACAATCAAGTGTGTTTTGATTTACAACATATTTTGGCCCGAGTTGCCAAAAAATGGACTGTTTCACATCTTTATGAAAATGGATGTGTTTTGAATATGTAACCTGAGTATTATAAGAGATTTATGAATGTGGTTTTCTGCTGTAAATTGTGTTTATATATATCCTTAATAGAATTAAAATTCATACCTTCATCAAAGGATAGTTTTGAGAAAAATAATTAAATGCCCGTTTGGCATTTCCTAGAAATGAATGAGTGTTTTACTTGTATATAACAATTTGTGCAACTGTGATTGTTTTATGGTCCATTAAATGATTTTATTAAATGTTTATTGGGCTGAAAAATATGATTTTGTTTGGTTATGATGTGTGTTAATAATTTAAAGAGTATTTTTGAAAGAGTTTTATGTGCAAAGCCTCAATACACTACATGCAATTGTTTTACCGAAATATTTAGCGGTTTGTTTATTAGTGTAAGAAATGTGAAGAATGAATATGGGATGTTTGTGTTTTTATGGTTTTGGAATGGAATGGGGATGTGAAATGTGTATTTTATAATATGTGTAACTTGATTGAGCACTAAAGGGAATCCCGGGTATCTAGGTTGGCGGACATGTACTAGTATGCTAGTGATTCTGTGGGGGTTGGCCCTTGTTTCACGTAGCAAGTTTGACGATAAAAACAATAACTAAACTATGATTATGTTGATGATTGGGGTCCACTAGGTTATGGGTATGTTCCCTACTAGTGGCTCGTGCACGAGAACAGATATTTATTATGGTTACTATCACCGAGATACGAGGTACCTGGGGCTCACAACTAACTAGTGCCTAGGGGTATTCCTGTGACTAGTGCTCATTGGCTATTTTGTACTCACCGTCGGCATACGGTGTGTTTGGTTGGTAAATTCAGTAGTATGTGTTATTTATTTGAATGTTAAAATTATTTAAAGGAGCCCTCTTGAAAACTATTTTCATTTTGAAGTTTCACCTCTTTGAAAATAATTGTTACTTGCATATTTGTTTATTAAACATGCATGTTTTTGTCTGATAATTATTATAGCATGGAACCTCATTTGAAAACCATACTTTCAAATCTTGAATTAAAAACTATAAATTGATGTTTCGTTTATTTTAAATTAATGTGCATTGGCAATAGAATACCGGGGTAACCTACTTAGTTTTAATACTCACGCCTATAGTCTTCTTCTTTTTTTAGCCCTTGTGCAGGTTTCATCTTTAGTTCGATCACCTTGGGTGACATTTTATCATTGTGTTGGAGAGTGACCAGAAGTGTCACATGGAGTTATTTTTTTCATCGGAATTGTTCAGTTGAGTTGTTGGTTTTGTTCTAATTTTAGTTTCTTGTACAAATAATATTTAGTTTAATTTTTATATAAATTCATTTTGGGCTGTCCGTTTATTTCCACTGTTTGTTTGATTGTTTATATATGGGAGAAATCGTTCCCTTGTGTACTCTATTGATGCCCTTGGTGCTTGTCACCATCCCGGGAGGATAGGGAACTCCTCTCGGGACTTGTCGCAGGCTGGCCTGGGTGACCGGTTCAGGGTCGACTCGGGCTGGTTCGTGACAAAATGGTATCGGAGGAGGTCGGCTATTAGCAGAACTTTCTTTTTAGAGCGCCTTTGTTATTTTGGGGATGTCAAGGTAGATTGAGTAGGATTGTTGGGACTTGAGGGGTAAGTGCAAGAAGAGCTTCACGAACTCTTTTTTGTTCTAATACTTAGGTTTCCATGGAAGTCCGGTTTTATTAGTGTCCTTTGTTCTAGTTGATTGTTTGGTATTGGGATATGACAAGGGGAGTCTGACCAATGGCCTTCATGAGCTCACTGGGCCTGGAAAGCCATGTGGAGCTGGGGAATGGTCCTAATAATTCTCTTTGTGTTGGTGTTGTGTTTGGCATATGGCCGCCAACCATATGGTCAAGTCACCCACCGACACTAGTTCCCGTTTTCTTGGGTCTCTTGAACCTTTCATGAATTCTGATTTTTTGTTTTTAAAATCCTTGTGTTAGAATTGTGGAAATGGGTTTTAATGTAAGAATTAGATTTTGAAAAGTGAAAAAAGGGGGTTTCAATAATTAAATATAAGAATGGTTTAGGAAGGTTGAGTTTTTGTGAAAAAAAATGGAGGGAAGTAGAAATGATTTATAGGGATTGGATTATCCATAATCTAAACTTGTGGTTTGTTGAAATAAAATGTTTTGAAATTTTGAATCATTTTAAAGTGATTCTAGATTTTTTTTAAAATGGGGTATTTTAGGATGTTAAAAAGTTTTTGAATTGGATAAATTAGTTTTGGCAATTGGTTTTGATCGGTTGGTGTTTTACTACAAACGGTATTGGTCTCAATGGACCTCAGATTATGAAAATATAACTTGCTGAATTTTTTTTAAAAAAATGGGAAGGGGTTGTTTGGAGTGTCTTGGTTATTTAAAAAGTTTTTAAAAATGAAAAGGGGTAGGTTTTTAAGAAAATGGTTCTTAATTAATTGTGGGTTTTTTGTGAAATATGAAAATGTTTTTTGACTTGGTGGTTGGTGTTCCTTTTGAAGGTAAATTGTTTTTTTTTTGAATTATGATGTTTAATTTTAGCCTTTGGTGTTTTCATGGGTGCTCACATGCATGGTTTTATTTATATCTGGAAGTATGGACTATATGGTATGGTGGTTGGGTGCCAGGGATGGCATGGAAATGTGCATGTGGGTGAGACTAGATGAAACACCATTGGTGAATGTGGAAACCCACCAAGTTAGTTTGATTTTTCAAAATTGTTTTGAGCTGAAAATTGTGGCTTTTTTTAACCAATGGGTATTTGGCTTGATTTTTCTATGTTTTAGAAGAGTTGTTTATTCAGTAAGCTTCTTTGTGATCTACAATTCATACTCTTGTTGTATCTTGAGATGATATCTTGTTGGTGTCTTGGTTTTGGAGTAATTTTCATTGGGTTTCTAAAAATGTGTTTGATGTTGTGATGTGGCCATGGATAGTTCTACGTTGGAAATCTTTCCTACTGATCAACCTAAGGATTCCTTAAAATTTAAAATCCACCTATTTTGATGATGCCTCAACTTGTTTTTTGGAATAGAGAGCTGTTTGGGATATATTAAAAGTGTTTCTAGGTCATGATAATTCTTTTGGACAGAGCAGTTGTGTTCGGTGATGTTGATGTGTTTCGTCGTATTCCTTGTCCATTATGCCCCTAATTTGGAGTGAGATAGAATTTTGATATGTATATATGAGTTCCTATTTAGATTAAGGTTTTTGTTTTGTGATCAAGTGTGGTTTTTTTGAGTGGTGTGATCCTTATCACCTGACTGCGGTGCAACAAATGCTTCAAGAATCAGGGCTCCAGCCATAGGCCTCAGTGTGAAGCTTTTCACGCAGTAAGAAAATAAACAGAGGTGTGGAGTGCTAGATTAAGATCCTTACTCCTCTGTTTTGGTAATTTAGTTACTATTTCAATGTTTTGGTTCCTCATTTCTATGAATTTCCCTTTGTCGCAACAATCGTGGTGGACTTAACCCCTCACACAATGTCTATGGTTATTCCTTCATGGATGTGGGTTTTCAATCAATGTCCCTGTGTGGACCGCCTATAAAAATCAGATGCAGTCGTTGTGTTACCTATTCATAGGGGGAGATTTTTAGGTAGTTTCTTTGTTTCTTTTGTTGTTTCAGTGGCCAAATTATTGGGTCCCCTTCCCTCCCATCCCCAAGTGACGAGGGTCCAGAATTGTGCTGAATGTGTCGACCAAGTTATTGTCCCCTCCATTCAAGAGTGGGTGGTTTATATGTTCATGCTGTAACCCTATTAACTTGGTATAGTAGTTTTTTTAGGAGGGTTTTTTTTGGGCTTGTGTGAGTGAGTCCCAACTCTAGCTCATGTTCAATTCTTGTCTATTCATTGCTAGTTGGTTTCTAATGGTGGGGAGACCCACCATGGGTCTCCTGGATTTTCATCCTAAGAACATTTCTAGTTCTAGTTGATTCTTAATGGTGGGTAGTAAATTCTGGAATCCATATGTGTTGTTTTTTTTTCAGCCGGAAAGTGTTATGGCTTTCCGGGGGTGGAAAGCTTTAATGGTGGGGAGAATTGTCACACACGGTTTATTTTCCTGTCTTTGTATTGATCCGACCCATTAGAAATCCAGATCCTTTTAATGGGTATTTGATGAGATTAATATTGAGTTTTTAAGTTTCATATATCTCTAACCACACTAATTTGGGACCCCCATTGTTTGTTTAGTAGTTTTTGAAGAAAGGGTGGTTACTTCATGATTTGGGCCAATCGTGAGCCCATTCCCAGTTTTAAAAACTGAATTTGATTCTTTTATAACTCTTTTGTTTTTCATCCTTTTTCACCCATTAAACTTAACACATGTCCTATACTTATACATTAAAATTTATTTATCCTTTTGGACCCATTAGAAATTCATAAGCTGGGTGAATTTGGGTTACTCATTTAGGTATTGGGCCAGCCCATGGGCCCATTTCCTGTTTTAAAAACAATAATTTGTTTCATTTATATCTTTTTCATTGTTTACTATTTTTCGGTGATTCCACCTCCCCCTCTAATACAATAACCCTATATTGTCCCTCATAATCGATTTTACCTTTTTGGAGATCATATGGGTCACGTATTAGGGCGATTGTTCTCTGGTTTCCTCAAAACGTCCAGAATTGATACGGTAAATTGTTTCACCCATAACTCATTCAATTCGTATTCTTTTGGCCACCAATTTTCCTCCCCTGGTTCTTAAAGACCTTAGAAGGCTCTCAAAAAATTTTCAAGACATTCCATTCTATATAGGGTTGCAGATCTAATGGAAGACGAAGAGTTTTCTAGGGTGAAAGGTGAGATTCCTTCTCCTTTCTCCTTCCTCTTCCCCCTCCATTCATTATTTCGTGGATTTATTTTATCCCCTAGTATTGATCGACCTAGGGTTTTGTTATACCATGTTTTTTATGGGGTTTCTGTTTGTTTAGGTTTGATCTTTATAGTTTTATGGTTTATAAACCCGCGGCAGGTGATTTCGGGTGTGCGTTTCAATTACGCCAAAGATTTGAGGTAGGATACCCCTTGCACATGAATTTATTATTTAAGTTTCATCATTTTATTATATTTAACACCAGATATATATGTTTATTATTGTTTTTCATCCTTTGGATAATTTTATTGGTTTTCAAAGTGGTTGTTTAATCATTGGTTTGTGAACGGTAGTGTTGTTTTGTCATGAAAGTTCTCAACAAGTGTTTGTTTAAATGTTCCGTTATCTTTTGAAAATATTTTGTGAGGTTTATAATCTGGTATATGGTATTTTTAAAATGTTACAGTATCTTGAATGAAAATATGGCTTTCAATTGGTGTTTTATTCCTTTTCATGTACTTAAAATAAATGGTTTTGTTTAAAAAGGGCATGTCATGTGTTCGGTAAATTGCCCGGTTGGCTTTTATGTGTGATGTGTGATTTAAAAGTTATTTGTTTGGATTTATAAAGGAATTGGAATAATGATAAATGGTATTTTTTGGTACTTATATGGATTTACTATTTTTATTTGTTTTTACAATCAAGTGTGTTTTGATTTACAACATATTTTGGCCCGAGTTGCCAAAAAATGGACTGTTTCACATCTTTATGAAAATGGATGTGTTTTGAATATGTAACCTGAGTATTATAAGAGATTTATGAATGTGGTTTTCTGCTGTAAATTGTGTTTATATATATCCTTAATAGAATTAAAATTCATACCTTCATCAAAGGATAGTTTTGAGAAAAATAATTAAAGGCCCGTTTGGCATTTCCTAGAAATGAATGAGTGTTTTACTTGTATATAACAATTTGTGCAACTGGGATTGTTTTATGGTCCATTAAATGATTTTATTAAATGTTTATTGGGCTGAAAAATATTATTTTTTTTGGTTATGATGTGTGTTTATAATTTAAAGAGTGTTTTTGAAAGAGTTTTATGTGCAAAGCCTCAATACACTACATGTAATTGTTTTACCGAAATATTTAGCGGTTTGTTTATTAGTGTAAGAAATGTGAAGAATGATTATGGGATGTTTGTGTTTTTATGGTTTTGGAATGGAATGGGGATGTGAAATGTGTATTTTATAATATGTGTAACTTGATTGAGCACTAAAGGTAATCCCGGGTATCTAGGTTGGCGGACATGTACTAGTATGCTAGTGATTCTGTGGGGGTTGGCCCTTGTTTCACGTAGCAAGTTTGACGATGAAAACAATAACTAAACTATGATTATGTTGATGATTGGGGTCCACTAGGTTATGGGTATGTTCCCTACTAGTGGCTCGTGCACGAGAACAGATATTTATTATGGTTACTTTCACTGAGATATGAGGTACCTGGGGCTCACAACTAACTAGTGCCTAGGGGTATTCCTGTGACTAGTGCTCATTGGCTATTTTGTACTCACCGTCGGCATACGGTGTGTTTGGTTGGTAAATTCAGTAGTATGCGTTATTTATTTGAATGTTAAAATTATTTAAAGCATCCCTCTTGAAAACTATTTTCATTTTGAAGTTTCACCTCTTTGAAAATAATTGTTACTTGCATTTTTGTTTATTAAACATGCATGTTTTTGTCTGATAATTATTATAGCATGGAACCTCATTTGAAAACCATACTTTCAAATCTTGAATTAAAAACTATAAATTGATGTTTCTTTTATTTTAAAGTAATGTGCATTGGAAATAGAATACTGGGCTAACCTACTAAGTTTTAATACTCACGCCTATAGTCTTCTTCTTTTTTTAGCCCTTGTGCAGGTTTCATCTTTAGTTCGATCACCTTGGGTGACATTTTATCATTGTGTTGGAGAGTGACCAGAAGTGTCACATGGAGTTATTTTTTTCATCTGAATTGTTCAGTTGAGTTGTTGGTTTTGTTCTAATTTTAGTTTCTTGTACAAATAATATTTAGTTCAATTTTTATATAAATTCATTTTGGGCTGTCCGTTTATTTCCGCTGTTTGTTTGATTGTTTATATATGGGCGAAATCGTTCCCTTGTGTACTCTATTGATGCCATTGGTGCTTGTCACCATCCCAGGAGGATCGAGAACTCCTCTCGGGACTTGTCGCGGGCTGGCATGGGTGACCGGTTCAGGGTCGACTCGGGCTGGTTCGTGACAGATCCTTAGAACGAATCCAAAAAAATAATGAAAGAGATTAGGGAAAAATATTAAAAAATTATATGAAATCATAGGATTAGATATTTGATTCAACCAAAGATAACCAATAAAACCCTAGTGTAATGGGCGAATAACTCAATTAAAATCCCCTATAGTGGATCCACTAATGTTAGGGATAAATCTAAGACTTTTGGGACTCAAAGAGACCTAGAAGAGGCTCTATAATTTGTATAGTTTCAAAAGGAAATAATAGAAAAATTTAGTGTTGTATGTATATCAATAAATTATGAAAAATATTCAAAAATAATATCCATGACTTATCAAATATGGATTCATCATAATAGGTTACAAATGGACATGAACAATGATGGAAATTATATGGTATTTTCACAATGGTTCCTAGTCTAAAATAATCCAGAATCAATGTTGCAGTCAGTGGAGGGATCATTTAAACCATGGAATGGGACCATTATTTAATTGTCATCAGTACATTAAAACATCCATTACCTCATAGGAAAACCACACTGTAACCACTAACCATGGTAAAATGATAATAAAATTGGCATAACTTCTTGAAAACTACCTTCTAAGCCTTCACATCGAATCCAATGTTCCATGCCAAAACTATACAAAAAAACCATAAACATCAATCTTATAATTCGCACCGTAGTTTCAAAACTAAAACCCCCATAACGTAGAATATTCACCAAATTATTTAATATAGTTCCATAAAAAAAATAATGTCACTCTTTATCTTTTGAAAATAACGGTAGGATATTTCTTGAAATCAGATGACGTCACTACAGAGTCACACATGGGATTTGGTTCTCTCCCCAACAAATTAAATATCATATCACGAAGTAAAAATCATTACCCAATTAATATTAGGATAATATAATTCTTGTCCCAACCATTAAATTATAAAAAAACCATACATACGTGTTCTATATAAACATGAAAACATTCATAATTCTATCATAGAAAAATTAACCCACGAAAATGAAATGGGTTTTATAAGAATAATTTTATTTCATAATAATGAATCTTTTAGATAAGAAAAGTGAATGATTCCATTAAATCATATCCCCATTGAAATATAAGAAAAATTAATAGATATTAAAAAAGTTAAAAATAACTTTACAAGAGAATTAGATAATTTGTTTTAAAAATACGAAGAAATAATATATAATTTTTTTTTCATATTTTCTATTTTAAAAAGAAAATACATTATAAATTTTTTTTTTTGAAAAAAATGATAATAAAATAATATTTAATTTCGAAAAATATGAAATCATTAAAAAATATTCATAAATTAAACTAAATGGAAATATTGGTGAAAGAGATCAAATAAGAAACAATAAAAATATTCATTGAACACTTTAGGAAGGAAATTAAAATTAAATAGATAATGAAATTAAGAAACCCTAGATACATGAATAAGGACATATGAGAAATAAAAATATGCAGAGGAAATATTCCTAAATGGCAATAAGAGATATTTCCCACTCGACTTACATGCATCCTTTTAATTGAATTATAAACCAAATAATGGTGATATAGTGAGAATTTATGTAAAACCCCAAAATAACCAAATGAGAAGAAAATAAATAGGGATTTAGGGAAAAAAATATATTTAATTTAAAAAATATTGAAATTTATTCATAGGAAATATCTATTTCAATGTGATATTAGAAATGTAACCCTTACTTTAGACTTCTTCAGGGTCAGATGCACTCTAAATCACTATATAATAAATTTATGCTTATTATTCACATGTATAAGAACATTTTTCATTTTTATTTTTATAAATACCATTCATTTATAATTCATTATTAAAAATATATTTTTTATTAATATTATTATTTGGTTGTTAACTATATAATTTTTCTAAGTATTCTTCGGTTTAGAGGTTTTCTTCCATCATCCTTAATCATGGGTTAATCACCTTTAAAATGTTCAGGATGATTTAGTTTATGTGTTTGATACAGTTCAAAAGTCCCTTTTATAATTCATGGAACTTATGTTGATGGTTCAAAAGGATTTCTTAAAAATATTCTTTTTGATGATTATTGAATTATGAAAAGAATTAAAATTTTTAGTTTATATAAATTTGAATAATATAATTATATAATTATGAAAACATATAAAATTAATAATTATTAAACATATTACTAATATTTAATTTTTAGTCATTCATATTATAGACATTATAGCATCATTCACATTGTTGGTTAAAATAACCCAAACACGAACAAACTATAATGATTTAATGAGTACTAACATTTTTCTATATTTTGACATTAATAAATACTCATAGGACCAGGTACTAACACCTGAGAGAAGAGTGATTCAAGTGTTTATAATATTTTTCCAAATTCCAAATTCTATTTTATTCGCTTACCCAAATTATTCTATGAACCTCAGTTTTTAGTTAAGATAGGAATATTGGTTATTCTATTACTAAGAATTCAACATCCACATCCAAAGAGTTAATATAAAATAATAATTTTTTATTATTTTCACATGGTTCGGCTTGAATTTCAGAAACATTTTCCTTATAGTATTAAATATCATCTAATTCATACATTTTCAACTAATAATATAATAATCAATAATTATAGGTTTGTAATAGATTATCCAAAACCCAAGTGTTTACCTGACACTTTAAAGTGAGTATTGTATCATCTAAGACTATAGTGAAGCACACACATGTAAAAAAATCCTATTATACTTAAATTTTTAGCATCCTACCAAACATCAGTATTCTTGACTTTTATTGTAGACATCCATCCATTTGAAGTTGATTTTATTTCATCACATTAAGTCACTACATAAACATCCTCAAAACTTATATCACATAATATAGAGACACAAAATACCTTTAAATCATATTAAAAATATTTGAAATGAAATATTTTTTCTTAAATCAGTTCTTAGATCTTTCTTAGAATATAATTACTTGATTACTTCACCTTAGACATGAAGCATGACAACCTAGAATTTATGATCTGTAAATCTACTTATACATCAGTATTTTTCCATTTAACTTATTTTTATTATTCTTTTTATTTTTCTTGTCTTTCTTACGTATGTGATAATGGGACTCATAAGAACCAATATGTTCAATAGTTTTTTCTTTTAATTATTCTTCATCTTTTTTGTCTTCTTATTCTCTTATTTCTCCTTTATTCTTTGATTATTGTAAGATATTATTTCCCATCACTTTATCTGGATATTATATTTACTATGTGTGCTATAAAGATCTTCTTAGTTATGTGTCACGCATGTATAATTAGTTAGAAAACATTTACCTTTCTTTATATCATTTTAATATATTGGCCACACCAATATAGTTTCTAATATTTAATATATAAAATATCATAAGGATTAGTATGGTGATCAACCAATATTTTCCTCAAAATATCTATTTTTGTATCCATTATCCTAGTTATAATTTTTTCTTCAAATCACTATCTGCACTAAAATATTAATAATACCACACTATATTTCATTATTATTTTTATCCCATCTGATTAAGTCATCACATAATTCATTAAACACGCTCAACAACATTATCCTCAAAATATACCAAAAAAACTCACAAATAAAACACCTTTTTAAGGATATATAAAAATCATATAGTACCACAATTGTGTGAAATGGAATTTTCTCCTTTATAATTAGTGAATCTATAACTCCACATTTAACTTGAACATCACTTCTAATTCATAAATTCTTCACAACATAATCTTTTCATCTTTGGATCTGTAAATTTCTCATAAATTCATCATGTTATGATATTATTACTCTTTGTCATAATGATCAACATATCATTAAAATAGTATAAATTAAAACGCATTTTGGGATAATAAAAATAATTAATTACAAATTAATCATTATTAGATTTAATTTATCATTGATCAAAAAATTAATTTTCAAATATTCTTCCTTGAAAATATAAGTATTATAGAAACAATTATATCCACATATATTAATTTTATCATGATAAAATATGAGATTGAATCCTTTATTAATGTAACATCAGGATTTTATAATCATAGAATAACATCATAACCATATTCTATGCAATGACATGAGATTTCAATATTCATTTTTCTTAAATAAACAATGTATTTGATAGTTTTCTTCACACGTAACATCAATCTAAAATGAAAGATAAAAATAGTCAGACCACTAAAAACTAGTAGTTAAATCAGAAATTGTGAATATGAGTCAATGTGTAATGAATTATATCTAGAAATAATATAATGGTATTTAATCCTAATGAAATTAAATTGATATAACTAAAACAACTAATAATACGATTTTAGTCATGAAAATATATTTTTATAAAAAATACTTTTTATATAACATATAGTTTTATTTAAGTAAACCTATGATTAGATTATATTAAAATGAATAATTTTTTAAAACTAATTTAATTAGTAAATAATAAAAAATAATAATAAATGTAATTACTATTAGAAACAATCATTTTACCTTTAAAAATGATGATTCATTCCATTTTATGATTTTTATTGAGGAAAAATTTTCATTAATTTTTGAAATTTATTCTCATCAAATGAAGATAATTTTTGTATTAGAAATAAAAATATTACCTTAGGTTTATTTTTGTTTTTTTTCTTATGAAATCAATTTTATAGGTGAATAGTGTAAAATATCATTTTAACAAATAACATGTGTTTTAAGACATTATTAGTATATAAGTATGAATTGTAAAATCATGGAACATTTTTATATGAACAAATATATATATATATTATAAGTGAATTTATAATTTTAAAAATGTTGTAATTAATTTACAAACCCATATTTATCATTTTAGATAATAAGTTAAAATTTTCAATTTTTTAAATATATTACAGATTTAGAATTTTGAAATAAATATTTATATAAAATTCATAAAAAAAATATATTTAAATTTTTTAATCATTATTTTTATATTATATAATATTCACCATTATATTTTTAATAAAAATTTATTGTTATGTAAAAACATGGTTGCACAAAAAATGAAAGAAAAAATGTTAAAAGTAATGAATCATATAGTGAACTAATTCAAACATGTTTAAAACAGGTTAGGTATTGTGTATTTTATTCCCTTACCAACATTATAACTTATTAAATCTATTATTTCTAAATTTTGGATCAACTTTCCATGACGGAGACTTCACATTATAAAAAATTATGAATATTTACAAATATTCTCACCCTTTTCAATTATAAGAGTTACATCTACTCCTCACTCCACATAACACAAAATACCATATATTTAGAACCAAATATTTAAAAAAAACTCTCTTAAATACATATATACACTATAGCAACATTTTGTTATTATCTATATATTAACCCATAAAGTCTTAACAATCTTCACATAGGAGATAATCCAAGAATCTGGGTATAAATTTCTAACCACCCCTTTCTATTTTCTATTTTATTATATTCAATTATTCTTCCTTAAATTAAATTACAACATCATAAAATGATATATTAAGTATCATTATTATACTGGTGTTTTATTAGAATGATGGTACAATCATTAACCACCACTCCCCTTTCTATTAAAGAAAGTGAAAATATCATTCATGTGTTGTAGGGATTACAAACTTCATGAAGTAACATGTTTCATTTTCATCGAACACCTTTCAAGGATGGAAAAAATAGGGAATTTAATATATAAATATGATATTTAGGAAATAATTTAGATTCAAAAAAGATAAACCATATTAATATTTTCCCCAATCTATGTAAAATGAAATCATTATCCCGGAATACATGTGGACTTTTGCCTCCATGGAATAATTTATTTCAATATTTCTATTCATTAAATACATACAAGGATGGTCATGAGAATGAGTTTAGTGTATAAATATAATTTTCATGAAATTATTTTGAGTTTTAATGTTAAATTGTATAATATATTACCTATATGAGCTACAAACAACTATGGTAAATTCTACAGTTCAAAAGAGTGTTCTAAGAGAAAAAAAAATATTTCTTAATACTATGAAATAACTTTATATAGGTTATATTATTCTTATATTTATATAAAATTATGATATACAAAACTTATTAACATTAAATTGGATAATTATTCTTCTTTTATAATTATATTACAACTAAATCACATTATAATCATTCATTAATTATGGTATCTTCTTGTTTGGGGGTTTTAACAATATACCTGAAAAATGATATATATTAATATTATTGATGAATATGTGAACTTAATTTCTATTAATATATGATATAAATATGTAAATATTGAGTTTCATTTTGGTTATTTTATGGTAATAAAACATTTTTCTCATTATTTAAGGAAACCCAATTTTTTCGCATATAATATATGAAATATGTTTGTCACCAAATTCATATTTAAAATCATAGCAAAAAATCCCATAAAAAGATTGTAAAAATTATAAAAAATTCAAATAAAAAATAAATTACATTTTATGATATTGGAATGATGCAACTAGGTATAAGAATAATAAAAAATACCTCCATTAAGAATGTTATTCAAAAGGAAATAGATTGCTGACATCTATTATAGAAAATATATAATAAATAACTAATTTAAATATAGAAAATAATTCAAAATTATGTTTATAAAATTTTATAGACATAAAAAAGCTTTAAAAAGTGTGATGAAGATACATTGTTTTATAGGAGGTTAGCAGTCACTTAGACTATGTTAGAATTAAAGTACATGGTTTTTTTTCTCAAATTTAATTTCTCAAGGTATATTTATTATTTTGAACCATGATATATTTATTATTATGTGATTAATTTATAATGAATTTGTTTTACTATATTTATTTTATACATTGTTTTGTATATCCATATATTTTTGTCTTTAAATTCATTTTAATTCAAATGATACCATAGTTTTAAGGGATTTGGTAACTCAAAAAAAATTGAGGTATATAATTTATTAATGACATTAATATTTTTAAAAATTAAATTTTGATTGATGTTCTTTATTTATTTATATGGGGTGAAATTTTTTATCCAAAAAATTTATATAAAAGGTTTTCCTTTCACTTTTTTTAAAAGCCGACTTTTGGAAAATAAACTCCTCACTATGAATTTTATTATGATAAATAAAAAGTGTCATGAAAAAAGATATTTTCATGATTTTGTTTTCATTATTTTATAATGATATATCCACAATGGAGTTATGTTTAGTGTTTTACCAAATATTTTTCTTTTTCTATGTGATTATTTGGGGTGATCATGTTTTCATTATTAATAAATTTAATTCATGATGTTATTTTATACCATTTAGACATTTTTGGAAACCCATTTTTATTTTCATCGGTTCCTTATTAATAGTGAATGATTTTAATTTTAATTTTTTCTAATTTTTTTATTTAATTGGGTTATTTATTATTTTAAAGTTAATTATTTCTAAGTGGCACATGTAAGAATAGATGAATGATAGGTGGGGTCCTATATCTCCCTTTAATACATTAGATAAGTTTTTATATCTCATAATAAAATTATTATTTTGTATGGTTATAATTAGAGATGAGATATGTTCATATGGTTTTTCATTGTTATAATTGGATTTTGGCTATGCTCACAATGTTCTATGTGGGTATAATTGTGGTTTAGCTATGATTACAAGGTCGTTCATGGGTATAATTGTAGTTTAACTATGCTCATAATGTTGTGTGTGGGTATAATTCCAGTTTATTTATGCTCATAAGGTTGTGCATGGGTATAATTAATATTTATCTATTCTCACAAGTGTGTTCATGGGTATAATTATTGATTATATTTGATGAAAATGTTACACATGTGTATAATTGTGGTTAATCTATGATCACAAGAATATGTGTGGTCATAATTGTGGTTAAGATATGTTAAAAATGATATATTTTCTTATGCATATGTTTATGTCACAGTGGTATGGAAATTTTATGCTTGTGTTATGATCTCATAGATCATGTTTATTGACTAATGATACTATACTATTTTGATTCTTGTCTTATATAATTTTGAGCCACATATCATAAATCATGATTTATATGTTATGTTTTATTGGGAATTATTTTCTTATATTTTTGATAATACCCATATAATCATGTTATGATCAAATATGATCTTTTGTTTTTATCTCCTACGTATACCATTAACAAGAATTTGATATGACCCATTTATTATGTTTATATCCCAAATGTTATGGATATGTGTCCACCATATGAGATGCCAACAAGGAATATATTGTGGTTTTATTATGAAGATATATTCACAAGTTGTAAAAAATTAGTTTCCTATATAACTATTCCAAAAATACCCAAACCCTCACATTCTTGGAAATGTGTGATTATTTGTTAGATATAATGCTTATATTATGGGAATGAAGTAAAATAAATAAATGTTTTCATGACCCATCCCCCAGGGCCCATGTCGTAACTACACGAAGCCCACCTTCCATAGGCTAGGGGATGGCGACTAGCACCAAAGGCATAAATCACTATAACTGGGAAGGCATTGACTTTATAAAATGTAAACATACACAACCAGAGATCAAGAAGAAGAAAAACACTAGGTAAAACTAAATACAAAAGTAGTACTGAAAGTAAAGGGGCCAGAAATACAAGCCCAACTGTAAAGTACAAGGAAAAAGACAAAATAGCTGGAAGGTGACAAGAAAATCTTGGATTGTCCACCACGGATCCTACCTGAAGGGTAGGTACAAATGTCCTCCTCAGAACTCTGCGTCCGTCCGTCCGTCCGTCTATCCTTACCCTCCGGGTACCGACTCGTCGTGAGATCCACCTCCGGGTACTGTCCAGTCATTGTACACTCTACCTCGATCAACGTTGTCTGTCATCTGCATCCAACACAATGAGGTGCGGGCATAGCCAATACAGGGGTTAGTATAACGATACTAAATAGGGACCCCGAGACGCTCAAGGTCTCACTAAATCCGATAAGGATAAACCACAAAGGAAAGATCTCAAAAGATAAGATTTACTTAGTTATATGCCCATATATATACTTAAGTTATCAAGTAAGCCATCTCAATTATGAGGAAAACACAAAGGTCATTGACTCATCTCAAACTAGGATTTTTATTCACGATGATGAAAACACAGCTGCTGAATAACTCCTCCTCTGTCGAGCAAAATAGTCCTGTCACGACTCTGAGGTGCCACTCACTAACCTTAGACTGCCGAGGTACTCCTCCATTGTCGAGTACCGCGGGTCTGCCACCCCAACACAATAGTGCTCCCCCTACTAGCCTACAGAGGTACTCCTCTTATCGAGTACCATGAGTCTGCCACCCAAACACAGTAGTGTTCCCCTCCATGGGTCTGCCACCCCAACACAGTAGTGCTCTCCACTGGGCTAGTCAAGTCATTCTGATACGAATCAGACAAGCAGTCATCAGGTCTCAGCTAGCTAAAACGTCACCATACTCTGTAAGCTCGTCTCTGAGAGGATCCACTCCACGAGCCACCGGTCGATACTTCCAAGTGTCACGTATTCTCACGTGGAATTATCTCAAAGGACAACCTTGTCATAGGGGTCTCAACGCAACGGACGACGCGTCAATCAGACACCCAATCTGTGAGTTATTAGCATTTCTGTTCTAGGGGCCTAGTTGGTTTCTAAGATAATCCAACCCAACTATACTCCAAATGCGTCCAAACATCAAGTGGAGTATACCAAAAGAACCTTCTCATCATATGGAATCCAACGTAATTGACGACACGTCAATCAGACGTCCGAGCCTTAAGTTATAAGCATTTTATTACCGAGGGACCAGTTGGATTCATATTTGATCCAACCTTGTCATACTTCAATTGACACCGGTTAACCAAATAGGTCACACCATTGCGATCCATACTGAAAAACACACGAGATGGACTACCCATTGGTCCAAAACAGAAAGCTGATGAAAAAGTTGTATTTCACTACGATACGTACAAATCGGACCTCATGGGGCTTGTGCCTCGACCTCGACTTAAATATCGAAAACTTGTCTTGAAACATTCGTCTTAATTTCAGGGTCACAACGTCACATAAGGTTTGTCATTCCGACACCGTATGAGAGAGATATGTCAGATACAAGATCTTGTAATAATTATAATAATATTATTATTCGGTGTTTCATGGACTCGATCCATGAACCATAATTTAGTATTCAACATTAGACATGAATCGACCGTATTAATGATGGGATTACATCGACACTGAAAAAAATCCAATCAGACGTCACATGCATGAGTTCTGGCGGGTCGAAGATTTAATAATAATATTAAATCTATTATTTTCCGAGCGCTTCAGCTACCTGATCCAAAAACCTGAAAAAGACATCCAATATTGGACTCGAAATGTCCGTCTCGGAATCTAGGTTGCACTACCACTGACGGTTCGTGAAACCAAGGTCTCACAAAGAAGATAACATCAAAATATTGTTTTCCCAACAAAAATAATAATAACATTATTATATTATTATTATTTTTAATTTAATTTAATTCATTAAAATTCTCACACCCCAAATCCACGCACCACCAAAATATATCTTCCTCCCTTGCTTTGACTCCAAGACAACCATGCCCCCCTCTTTGATTACTCCTTTTTTTATTTCTTTTATTATTTATCAACTTTTGATATCTCATCCTCTCTTCAATTAGCATCTTCTCCCATGAAAATAGCAATTACAATATGCAGCACTTCCACCTCGGCCTTCCAACCATGCTCCGCCAGACCGCCCTACTCGCGCCACGAAATCCTTCCACACTCCATTCCAAATTCGATTTAACTCAAAAAAAGATACGAACACATATCCATGATCCTCTAGTCGAGATATTCATGTTCGTATGTCGCGCTCAGGGAAACATTGAGTTTTCAGTGTGCTTAATTATTTGGGGATGAAGAACACGTGAAGAATGCATGGACAATGAATAAGGAAAGATCACAGTCAATGTGTGTATGGATAGCCGTGTTAGTTTGGCCATCATTTTTGAGAATCAAGAACATGGGGAAATGGAAACTAAATATTTATTATGCTTCCAAAATATCATATTCAAGATAAACAAGAAGAAAATTAATTCAATCAATTGTTTATCTATCTACGAATTAATTTATTTAATTCGCGTTCATTGTGAGAAATTTAAACCGGGGTAAGGAATCCACAAAGATAAATCCTACAAATAAACGCTCATGCTCGAGGGTATAAAACACATAAATAAGAAATCTACAATATTCCCCTACCTTGCAAAGACGTCGCACATCATCGATCTGCGGAAGATGAACGTCGCGGTAGATGGAGTCGCGAAGAACGACATCGTTCTTCGTTTGAGGCGTTCTTCGTCGAAGAGAAGAACACTTTCTTTATCTATATCTCCAGAGCTTTCCCCGGTTTTCTCTAACACCACAACTGCCCAACTAAAATAATAGCTCTTCCTATTATTTTATTCTCACAACTTTTTATTTAAGAATCAAACACTATAATTAATTAATTGGAGAATCCCATTAATTAATTATAATGTGTTGGCAATTTAATTGGGAGGAAGGTGGAGAGTTTAAAAAACTTAATAAAGATAATGGTTGTCACAATAAATGCAAGGGAGTTTAAGGGGGGTTTCAAGGGAGATGAAAGGTTGGGGCTCGTGTGGGCCACACCTTATAAATATCCACACATGGGATGTTATGTGTGAGTGGGCCACACCATTAACTTCCCCATGTAGGATTTAACCACCATGGTGTATAAAAGTTTTCTAAACAATTTTATTTAACTTTTTAACTAATCCACAAATTTTATCTTTCAACCCGCATAAAACACAATTGTGATAAAGGCCCCCTTAAGAAATTACCCATGCTACGAGTTCATTGGTGCCCTTGGATTTCAATTCCGAGCACCGGTTCCAAAGATAGAAAAACCCGCATGTACATTTACTGAACATACCTGAAAAAAACATCAGAAATTGATTCCGAGCGTACCAGGCCTTGGAATGAAGTGCCGTAAAAAGCTACAGAATCGTAAAGTACCAAATAATTAAGAAAAAAAATTACTTTAAATTTTCTGGTCTTTACATTACTCCCACCTCAGGGATTTACATACTTATAAAGATTCAACACACACTAGGGAAAACAAAAGAGGTACTGAGCATGCATCTGAGCCTCCCGCTCTCATGTGCTCTCCTGGAGGTTCCTGTGCTGCTAGCGAATTCACACTAGAGGAATCGACTGTCCTTGTAGGGCCTGATCCTGTCAATCCTCAATCTCTACTGGAACCTCCGTGAATGTTGCCCCGTCTTTGATATCTATCTCCCCGTGGTCGATGATGTGTGAAGGGTCGTGCACGTATCTCGTCAGCTGAGATATGTGAAGGTGGTCGTGCACCCGGTGCAACTGTGGTGGAAAGACCAAGCGGTAAGCCACCTCACTTACCCAGCTGACGACCTAGAAAGGCCCGTTTAACCTCAGAGATAACTTGACGCCTTGGCCACATCTCTGTAGACCCCGTCGAGGTGAGACCCGTATAAAGACGTGGTCTCCATCCTCAAACTCTAGAGGCCTCTGTTTCCTATTTGGAACTGAAAACTCAAAACTTCTGCTGCCACGAGGGTAAGGTTGGACGACTCAAGAGTTATCATCCGTACCCTCCTATGCATGAGTTTATCCTGTGCTTCCTGGGTTTCCCTTTTCTCTGACCAAGGGAAAACCCCATCCCAACGTTGTAGATAAACCAAAAACTTTTTGCCTAATACAGTCAATCTGTGTATGAACTGTGGTTGCCCAGTCCATATCCAAACTAACTTTGTAAGGCCTCGACGCTACCACCAAGAGGTTCCAACTGAAACTCTCACCTCAAGGGTCAGATCACACCGTCGGAGTAAGCTTGATTATCGAGTCTCCTCCCAAGGGTGTCTCAAGACGTGAGGGTCAATTCAACGGCTTAATCAGAAACTCTACCTCTGGGACAAGATTCGTGGAAGTAATAAATGATTCGTATCAATGTTTATTGTTAGGGAATCTAGTAGTAAACACAGACCATACCTCGAATCATCCCTAGAGCCATTCGATTGCACTCCTTGATCGCACGCAGCTACTCTCTTCCCCTTCCCTCCATCTCTCTGAGCATGGAGGGTAATAAAAACGCGGGAGATTGTAACATATCGAAATTTACACCACCACATGTTTCTCTCCTAAATCTGCTTCCACGTCTGCTGCTCTGCAGATTCATATGTCTTTTAAACACACATCTCTCTGAGATCCAAGCTCCAAATCACTGATCGTATCATAGTCATCATGTACCATGAACGATCAGTATGCCTCGATGACTACTCAGCTACTGACTTGTCGTCCTGCCAAAGCTATATAAGCCCTAGAGGACTCTCAACCACCTCCTCAATCCAGTCTTCAGCTGCCTGTGAGTCGGGCTCACCGCGGAACCTAAGGGGTATCTGATGCTGAAACACATGTAATTTACTAAGACTACATGTGTCATATATCAGTACCACCGGTTGTAACTGCTTACCAACATGTAGTTATATAGCTGGCACACTACCTAAAGGTACTATCTCAGGCATCTATCCACGTAACGAAGCCTCATTACTATGCAGACCAACCTCATGGTCACTCACTATGAAACACTAGTAGCCAAGATCACCATCTTCTATACTAGTGTCTAAACTAGGTGTATAAATCTATCTATCACCTCCATCCAGTCTACTGCTGCCTGGGAATCTGTCTTGCCTCGTAACCTCAGAGGCCTCTGCCACTAGGACTCGTGCAATGCGCTCAGTCTGTGTGCACCGTCTGCCAATGCGGCTGGTGGTATCTGCTGCGTAACGGATGGTAGTGCTGCTGGTACACCACCCGAAGGTGCCAACATAGTAGGAGGGCCCTACACCAGAGCCTCATCACTCAGTGGGCCGTCATCAAGTACTCTCTCAGATATCTATCAAACTGTCTGCGTGGAGGAATCCTGAATAGATGCGACACGATCAAACATTTATACCTGGTGATCTGATCTTGTTTGTGCCAACTTCAAGAACACTTTTGAAAACACACATGTAATCAGTGTTTTCTTGAACTGAGTCGGAAATAAGTAGTCAGGGTCCTGGTGTATGGATACGTCAGCTGCCGCACCAACACTGGACTCCCTGAACTGAAAACCACACTCGGTACCCTTAACACTATTGCTTCAAATAAAAGAAATATCAGATTTATAAGTTCTTCGGTAGAACTGAATCATCTGATACCAATTTTTCACAACCCGTCCCCCAGGGCCCATGTATTAACTACCCAAGCCCACCTTCCATAGACCAGGGGATGGAGACTAGTACCAAAGGCGTAAATCACTATAACAGGGAAGGCATTGCCTTTATAAAATGTAAACTCACACAGCCAGAGATCAAGAGGAATCAAAACACAAGGTAAAACTAAATACAAAAGTAGTGATGAAAGTAAAGGGGGTCGGAAATACAAGCCCAACTATAAAGTACAAGGAAACAGACAAAATAGCTGGAAGGTGACAAGTAGCTCCTGTATCATCCACCGCGGATCCTACCTAATGGGTTGGTACATATGTCCTCCTCAGCACTCCGCGTCTGTCCGTCCGTCTATCCATCCGTCTCCTCTGGGTACCGACTCGTCGTGAGATCCACCTCTGGGTACTGTCCAGTCCTCGTACACTCTTCCTCGATCAGCGTTGTCCTTCATCTGCATCCAACACAATGAGGTGAGGGCATAGCCCGTGTAGGGTTGAGTATAACGATACTCAGTAGGGACCCCGAGACCCTCAAGGTCTCACTAAATCCAACAAGGATAAACCACAAAGGAAATATCTCAACAGATAACCTTTACTTAGGTATATGACCATACATATACCTAAGTTATCAAATAAGCCGTCTCAATCATGAGGAAAACACAAAGGTCATTGACTCAGCTCAATCCAGGATTTTTATTCACGATGACGAAAACACGGCTGCTGGATAACTCCTCTGTCAATCACAGTAGTCCTGTCACAACTCTGAAGTGCCACTCACTAACCTTAGACTACTGAGGTACTCCTCCACTATCGATTACCATAGCTCTTCCACCCCAATATAGTAGTGCTCCAAATACTAGCCTACAGAGTTAGTACTCCTGTTGAGTACCGCGGGTCTGCCACCACAACAAAGTAGTGCTCCCCACCATGGTTCTAGAACCCCAACATTGTTGTGCTCCCCACTGGGCTAGTCAAGTCATTTCGATACAAATCGGACAAGCAGTCATCCGGTGTCAGCTAGCTGCAAGGTCACCGTACTCCGTAAGCTCGTCTCTGGGAGGATCCGCTCCATGAGCCACTAATCAATACTTCCAATTTTCACTTAATGTCATGTGGAAGTATCTCAAAGGACCGCCTCGTCATAGGGGTCTCAACTCAATAGACAGTATGTCAATCAGACACCCGGTTTATGAGTTATTAGCATTTCCGTTCCAGGGGCCCGGTTGGTTTCTATGCTAAACCAACCAACCGTACTCCAACTGTGTCTAAACCTCAACTGTAGTATGCCAAAATAACCATCTCATCATATAGAATCCAACATAATTGATGACACATCAATCAAACGTCCGATCCTTAATTTATAAAAGTTTTATTACTGAGGGCCTGGTTGGATTCATGTTCATTCCAACCCGGCCATACTTCAAATGACACCAGTTAACCAAACCGGTCACACCATTGTGATCCATACCGAAAAACACACGAGATAGACTATCCATTGGTCCAAAATGGATAGCTGGTGAAAAGGTTTCATTTCACCACAACATGTGCGAACCAGGCCTCGTGGGGCCTATGCCTCGACCTCGAATTAAATATCCAAAACTTGTATTGAAACATTTTTCTTAATTTTAGGGTCGCAACATCGCAGTCAGTTTGTCATTCCGACACCGTATGAGAGAGATATATCAGATACAAGATCCCGTAATAATAATAATATTATTATTCGGTGTTTCATGGACCCGAGCCATGAACCAGAATTTAGTATCCAGCATTAGACTTGAATCGACCGTATTAATGACGGGATTACATCACCACTATTGGAAAGCCAATCGGACGTCGCACGCATGAGTTATGGAGGGTTAAAGATTTAAAAATAATATTAAATCTATTATTTTCCGAGCGCTTCGGGTACCCGATCCAAAAACCCGAAAAAGACATCCAATATTGGACTCTGAATGTCTGTCTCAGAATCTGGGTCGCACTGCCACTGACGGTTTGTGAAACTGAGGTCGCATGAAGAAGATACCGTCAAAATACATTTTTTTCCAACGAAAATAATAATAACATTATTATATTATTAATATTTTTAATTTAATTTAATTCTTTAAACTTATCACACCCCAAATCCACGCACTACCAAAATATATCCACCTCCTTGCTTTGACTCCAAGCCAACCACGCCCCCCTCTTTGATTACCAATTTTTTTTATTTCTTTTATTATTTATCAACTTTTGATATCTCATCCTCTATCTAATTAGAATCTTCTCCAACGAAAATAGAGATTCCATGATGTTGTACTTCCACCTCGGCCTACCAACCTTGCTCTGCTAGACCACCCTACTCACACCATGAGATCCTTCCGTACACCATTCCAACTTCGATTTAACTCAGAAAAAAGATACGAACGCATATCCATGATCCTCATCTTGAGATCTTCGCATCCGTATGTAGTTCTTAGGGAAACAATGACTTTCCAGTGCGCTTAATTATTTGGGGATGAAGAACACGCAAAGAATGCGCAGACAATGAATAAGGAAAGATCACGGTCAAAGTGCATATCGATAACTATGTTAGTTTGGCCATCCTTTTTGAGAATCAAGAACATGGGGAAATGGAAATTAAATATTTATCATGTTTCAAGAATTTCAAAGTCAAGATAAACAAGAAGAAAATTAATTCAATCAATTCTTTATCGATCCGCAGATTAATTTATTTAATTCACATTCATCATGAGAAATTTAAACTGGGGTAAGGAATCCATAAAGATAAATCCTACAAATAAACGCTCAAGATCGAGGGTATAAACCACATAAATGAGAAATGTACAATATTCCCCTAACTTGAAAATACGTCGCACAACGTCGATCCACGGAAGACGAACATCGTGGTAGATGGCGTTGCGAAGAACGACATTGTTCTTAGTTGGAGGCGTTCTTCGTCGAAGATAAGAACACTTTCTTTATCTATATCTCAAGAGTTTTCCCCGGTTTTCTCCAAAACCACAATTGCCCAACTAAAATACTAGCTCTTACTATTATTTTATTCTCACACCAATTGATTTAAGAATAAAACACTATAATTAATTAATTGGAGAATCCCCTTAATTAATTATAATGTGTTGGCAATTTAATTGGGAGGAAGGTGGAGAGTTTAACAAACTTAATAAAGAGAATGGTTATCACAATAAATGCATGGGAGTTTAAGGGGGATTTCAAGGGAGATGGAAGGTTAGGGCTCGTGTGGGCCCCACATTACAAATATCCACACATGGTAAGTTATGTGGGAGTGGGCCCCACTATTAACTTCCCCATGTTGGATTTAACCACCATGGTGTATAAAATTGTTCTAAACAATTTTATTCAAGTTTTTAACTAATCCTCAAATTTTAGCTTTCAACCTGCATAAAACGCGACTGCCATAAAGGTCCCCTTAAGCAATTACCCGCGCTGCGAGTTCATCGGTGCCCTCAGATTTCAATTCCGAAAAACAGTTCAATAGATAGAAAAACTCGCATGTACGTTTACTGAACGTACGCGAAAAAACTTCAGAAATTGATTTCGGGCACACCGGGCCTCGGAATCAAGTGCCGTCAGAAGATATAGACACATAAAATTCCAAAGAATTACGAAGAAAATTTACTTGAAATTTTTGGGTCTTTACAATGTTTTTCAAGGGTCACTATAATGTTATAGTTTTTTAATTTAGAATATTAATTCTTGGGAACTTCAAATTTTATACTTCAAAATTTTCAAATTTTTTCAAAGTGTTAGAATAAAAATGACCATTAAATAGTGTATAATTGAACTTAAAAGTACACTATAAGTTATTTCCTTTCTTATATTTTCAAGTGAAAATTAGTTTTATATAAGGATAAAATGATCCTTATGAATAATTATGAATTTTCATACCGTTGTGAATTTTTCACTTAAACTTTTATTGTCACACACCAACCATGGATATCCTTTTATTTTATTAGTTTCTTGGTATTTTATCCTTGGGTAGAGGTTCGGGTTGAGATCGAGATTAAATTTTTGAGTTTCTGAGTTTCAGGTGAATTTTTGGGTTATGCACGAGCATAACATGGTTTGTGGAAACCATTCATACCAGTGAAAGTAACTATGAGGTAGGTCTTAGATTTTGATTTTAGCTACCACATAGTTGGAATATAGTTTGGTAAATTGTGTGTGCTGCCTAGATTTTTAAAGTGTTAAAATCCCTAATCTAGCCTCCTCCTTTTTTTATCCATAAATCAAGACCCCTCCCTCTTGGTTCATTTTAGCACACGAAGGGGTCCAAAACCCCATCTCATTAGTTCCTCCTCCTCCATGGGTGCTCGTCCAAAGATCTTAGTGAGTTTTTACGGGTTTCCCCCCATTTCTCATATTCTTATTCAAATCTCTCTATTTATATATTATTATTTGGTAGGTCTTCTCTTAGTTGAACCCTAGATGTTATTTATTATGTTTAGTTCAATTTTCATGATGTTTAGGGTGTGAGGATTGACCTTAATCATGTATTAATTATCCTTTGATAGTTTCATCTCATTCAAAAACCATTGAGGTTGGTGATTCCATTATTTTTTTTTCTGAAACAACCCCATGATGGTTGTGTTTTTATAAATCATTTAGAAACATGCTCCATATTCTTATGTTACATTATTTTTATTTTTTAGGATGTTTCTATGTTGCTAAAATTTGGTAAAAATGGTACTTGAGTGGCTTCTATTATTATTCTTGAAAATATGTTCACAAAATGTGCTCTATGAAAGGTCAACTAAATTTTAAGGGGATTTTCTTGAGCATAACCATAGGTATATACATGTAAGGTATTTGATAAAGTTCCATTATGCCTTTAAGAATAAAATGGGAATTTTTAATTGAGTATTCTTATGGTTATGTTCAAGTGGCTTAATTTATTATTTAATTAGATGTTGTGTGTTTTAAATGGAGGATTTTCTAAAATAGCCCTCATATGATCTTTTGGTTTCAAATGAAGGTTCCATTAGATGTTGGAATATCCATGGGTTTACAATGTGCACACTTGGATGTGCAATAAATAGAATATGGCACTTAAAAAAAACAATTTTCCCTAAACCTCGGTTTTTCAAGTGATAATTCGAAAGATGGTTGATTTATAAATGGCATGAGATACCAATTGTAACAATTTGACATTTTTAGGTTCTTTTATTAGTTTTGGATATGGTGTTGGAAATTGAATTGGGTTTTACTAGTAATGGCCTACTAGCATTGTAGATTTCAAAGTGGTGTTTTGTGTTAATTTTTGGAAAATGATGTGAAGGTGCTTTTCTAAATGTAAATTTGTTTTAAAAGTGAATTTCTTATTTGGAACTTGAGATGCATGGGGAATTTTGTTTAAGAAGATATATAGTGTAAATCCAATTGGAATGTTATGAAGGTTTTGGTCAATGATTTGGATGTTGAGGTGATGTGATGGCCCAATTGGAACTTTTGATAATGTGATATGTACATGCACCCCTATTGAGGATTTCCCATTATATTTTATCACATAGGTGGTGTTAGTGTTTAGTGTAAGAAATTATGGTGGTGGAAGGTAAGGTGAGTCATGCATGAGAGGGCCTTATACTTACATATTATACTATTACCATGGGTTTCTTGGGTGTCTTTTAGAGGGCCGAGTGATAGTTTCTTGTTAGCCCTGATTAGATGGGTTGGTACCCCTTGGATGTCTAGATTCCAGGTGGGATGTGTCAATGGTGAGGCTAGTTTTTAATATCTAGTTGGTTATTGAATATAGAGATGCACCATATGACAACAAGTGAGTCCGACTCAAGTACATCCAAGGATTTCTCTAGATATGTTTAGAAGATTTCCACGGTTACTACCTATCTTTGTTAGTATACTTTCTGCTACATTTGTTTTCTTGTTGATTCTTCCTATTTATTTTTTTCAACATACACTGGAAATTGTTTTTTTAGAATTTATCTTCGGTTTGGTTTTTAAAAAATAATATTCTTTGAAATATTGTGATCTGACATGTAGTGTTTTAAAATGTAAAAGAAGTGTTGTTTATCAAAATGAGAAAAGATTATTTTTTTACATGTATTTTCAAAATAGTTTCAATGGACTATTTTCAGGAAAGAAAATGTATGGATTCTTTGGTTTTTGCCTACTGAACTGTCAAGATCAAACCCAACTTGTACTTTTCGGCGTCGGTGGACCCGAGCTGTTTTGTAGGTTCATGTTTTTGGTTTGAGTTTCCTTTTTAGCTTTTCAGTTTGGTGGAGGGTGGTGACCAAGAGGTCACATGGAGATCTTATTGGTGTGGTCCAGTTTTAGATTTGTATTCACTTCTAATTTTTTTCATTAGTTATTGTATCTGGATATTTTTTTTGTATATTATTGATGTTTTGTTGTTGGATCTTGTTTGTATTCAGTGTTAGATATTTTTTATTGATAATTTATTGGGATGAAAATTTTCCAAGATGCATTATTTTTGATGCCCGAAACTAGTTTCTTGACCATAGGGATTAGGGAAACCCTTCGAGCCAGGTATCGAACTGGGTGAAGTGTTGTGTTGGATGGAATACTTACCTGGTTCATGAAAAATGGTATCATAGGGAGGTTTTTGTTTTTTGGGAGTTAGGTAGTTAGAGATTAGTATTTATAGGACTCAAGTGGTAGGTACGAGAAGAGCGTTTCAAAATATTTCTCATTATGATCCCTGATTTATTAGGGGTAGTCTGAGTTTTGATTCCTTATTAGAATTTTGGATTGTTTTAAATAAGGAATGAAAATAAAGGTAATATTATTTCATGTTGTGATCCCACATGGATTAATGACCAATGTGATGTCTAAGTGCACGGTTCAATTCCCTCCATGTTTTTGATTCTTACTTGGGGAATGTCTCACTACCATGTTTCTAGGTTTGGAATGGATACTAATTCCTCATTATGGTAGTTTGGCATGAGTTATGTCTTGTCTCGGTATTAGTTGATGTGAGTAATCTTTAAAAAATAATTTTTAAAAATAATAATAAATTCTTCTAATGGGTTTGGATTTGGTAAAATGGGTTCTAAAGGGGAATTTTTCAGAATGAATGTTTGTTAAATGCTCAAGAGAGAATAAATCTTCAACCTTTAGTATCCCTTATAACCATTTTCATATGTGTGGGTATGTGTGGAAGGTGTTTTTTTTCATTTGTGGATGAAAACGAATGAAAAGATATACAATTTTTAGTAGGATGCATTTGGAGGATGTTTTAAATAAAAGTATTGGACTGGTTTTTCTAAAATTGATTTGGATGAGAAATTGATTTTGGGAATTGGAATTTGTTTAAAAAGTGGGTTTTAGTATTTGGAAAGTGGACTTGAAATAAGGTGGTTTTGAAAATAAAAATGTAAACGGGATTTTGAAAATAGAATTTTTGGTTGTGATTATATATAGTAGGCTTGTGAGTCCATTTTTTTTGGCTTGAGCTATTCTTTCGGATTGTGTTTTAGGGGGATGTTGATTTTTGATTTTGATTCTTGTGTTGATCAGAATATGCCTCATAGAAAGGTCGTCAATTTTTTTAATGAATCATGGATAGTTCATGGTTCTTTTAAATTTTTTCCTATACTTTATGGTTATTGATGTTCGTTAGAGGAAATGGAGTGGCTTGAGAAAGTTAATAATTTCTTAACGTGAAACTTTTAGAGTTTGTGTTTTTATGGGTTTGTTTGGGGGTCTAAATTTGGGCGAATGAGAGTTTTTTAACATTCCAATGGTTTATGTTGGGATGAATTGGGATGTTTTTATGTGTTTATTTGTTTGATGGTTTATTCCATAGGAGGTGAAGATGAAGAAAAAGGAAGATCTCATGAACATTCAACAAGGCCAGCCGATGGTGAAGGATTATGTTGAACATTTCAAGGAGTTGGTATCTTTTTCTCTAGTGATGGGGTCATAGGATCTAATTAAGGACTCTATTTTGATTTTGGTTCTTCATATATAATTAATGGAGATATTCCTCTAATACAAGGATTTTTATTTTGAGAGGTTGGTGGATGAAGCGTTTCTATACTAGTTGGTTTCTAGAGCATATGAATTTGGTAATATGGTGTCTCTTGTTGCTCACAAAGGTTCCCCATTTGAAAAGGAGTGTATTAAATATGAAATTATCTTTCAGGAGTCATCTTCATTGGTTCCAGATTTCATTTCAGCAGAACATTCTCTTGTGTGCCACCAGTGTGGCTGGTTCTGGCATTTGAAGTCAGCTCATAGCAATTCTAAAAGACCTTCCATTATTGTGGTAGTGTAGGTAATTTAGAGATGTTGTGTAAGAATCATTTCCTAAAGAAGATATTTTAATTACTGGTTGCTCATGCCTAACTATGAGGAAGTAGATGCTTCACCCATATGGGATTTTGGCACATGCCTCGGACTGAAGGTCACATGGAGTTTGGAATTGTCGGGGGTGTGTGGGAAACCAATGTAACATCCCTCCTCATCCCATTGGCTTGAGAGGGAAGAAGAATTATACATGGACTTAAGCAACATTCACCGAGTACCAAAGGCTAGAAATAAATGTCCATGTATTAAAGAATAATTGGGGAATTATTTTCCCTTTGAATTGAACAACCAACCATAGAATCCATTATCGAAACATCTATATGATGCATGTCAATAAGTAACCGAGACCAAATGTTTCCAAAATACAAAAAATTTGTTCCATAACAATTACCAAATTACAATACAACCCAACCAAATATCAGAGTACTAATTTGAAGGCCACATAATAAGATCCCAATGAACTAGGACACTATCCATAGCTCCACACCAAGATCCATGCTCCAAGCACCACAACAACACCAAATCCTCATGATGAACTACTAGCAAAATGATATGGTTTACCCTTACCTGTGTCCCGAAAAACAACATCCAAAAAATCACCAAAGTGCCAAAGTAGGGGTTGAGTACAAATACTCAATTGGTTTTCTCCAAACTAATTTCCTACATCCACACGTAGGATAAAACCGTTAGCATATTTATATTAAAAAATTTATATAAAACAGTAAATAGTTCAACAGGTACCAACAATCCAAACACACCCTTACCAAGACACCTTAACCAAACCATTCAACCCATGTTAAAGAAAAACAACCCTGACATAATCCACTTCACCATTTCACATTAGCACAACAAATTCCATCTTTAAATGCAACAAAAAACAAGGAAACCAAAACGGTGGAGCTTCTGTTCAACCCATTCACTACATTTCCAACTAGTCATGCTGCCCAAACACTAAAAATAATGGTGGCTCTTCAATAAACTATATATCACCTTTTATAGTGAGACATCCTAAACACTTACACACATTCAACACTATCCATAATACTTAATCAACTAACAAACATAAAGAACAAAGTCCACATTATAAGCACACAACCATTTCCATCACAATCCAATTCACTTCAATAAATTACCAATTTATTGAAAACAACTTCAACCACTTTCCATTCTAAAGAAAATTTCAATATAATTTTTTTTATTGAAAACAATTTTCATAAACGAATCTAAGAGACAAATTTTGAAATATATATTTTAAAATCATAAAATAAAACCCCTCTTTTAACAATATCCCATTTCACCCAAAAATTATGAAATCGTCACCCAACGGGTTTCCCCCAAGATTAAAACAACATAGTCAAAATTAATTTCAAGTCAAAAAAATTAATTGCAACCAAATCCACCAGCTCTATCCAAGTGGAGTTGAGAGAGAATCCACCCACCTTTAGGGTTCCGACGAAATCGAACCATGAACAACCGCACCACAAATCCAGAAAACACTCCCCCAAAACCACTATAAATTCTCATACATAACATCAAAAGACCTAATATTAAAATTTATGGCAAGAAAAACCCTAGATCTACACCCACAAGATGTAGATCTAGAATCCTAAGAGAGAGGTAAGAGTAGATCAAGATAAAACAAAAGGGAAACTAAGAGAGAAGACTTACCAAAGATGAACAGGATTCAAACCACATTGAAACCCCTTCAAGGATCTTCCAAAATGAGTTTGAGAGAGCCCCTATCCCTTGAGAATAGAAAATACAACATAGGGTTCATATGGGAAAAGAAATGGGTGAGTTAGGCTAAATCCAAACTAACCCTGTTTAAAAAAACAATCTTTAATGGACCACACAGTTAGCTCGTACGATTTAAAGAATCATGTGCTAACCGTGAAGATGATACTTCCTCGAAGGCATCTTTCATGGCCTCCTCGCACAGTTAGAAAAACCATTTGAAAACCATGTGGGAACCCACTTCCTAGAGTTTCACGATTATCCTGGGATTCTTACATGGTTTTCCCTAACCATGCTCAAATTTTGCACCCTTAAAAATGCCTCCATACTTTTCCAAAACTATTACAAACTCTCCCAAACTAATCCAAACTCAATACAAGAACTTTAAACACATAAAAAAGGCATAAAAGGGGTACATAACTCAGATAGGGGGTTATACATTCTCTACACCATCAGACATTTCATCCTTATAAAGTAGAGATTCATCTTTTTTCCAAAAGACCTCGGGCCATTGCATGGCGATCTATTTCTCCATCTCACATGTATCTCCATGAAACTGACCATGATTCCAAAATACCCAAACTAAACTAATTCTTTTACCATGAAAGACTTTCTCTTGTCTATCCACAATCTGCACTGGAACATGCACCAAATAAGCATCCAGTTCTATCTCAACATGATCCCATCAAATCACTTGGTCATGATCTGGCTGATACTTTTTCAACTGCGACACATGAAACACATTATGCACTACACTAAACCGTGGTGTAAAATCCAACAAATAAACCACCTCTCCAATCTTCTCAAGTATCTCAAAAGGCCCAATATACATTGGATATAACATACCATACTTTCCAAACTGATGATGCCTCAACCTAGGAGATATTCTAAAAAACACATGATCACCCACCTCCAACAACAATAGACGTCGATGATGGTCTGCATACAATTTTTGACTACTTTGAGCTATATATATCCTTTTTTCTAATCAACTTGATCTTATCCATAGTCTCTTGGACAAGGTTTGGTCCAATCATCAATGTCACACTTTTTTCCACCCAACATAGTGGAGAATGACACAAACACCCATACAATGTCTCAAACGGAGCCATTTGTTTTGAAGCATGATAAATGTAATTATAGGAGAACTACACCAATGGTAATTTATCCTCCCATGAACCACAAAAATCATTCACACAATCCCTTATCATATATTCAAATGTTTTCATTGTCCTCTCAGATTGTCCATCCATCTAAGGATGATACTCCATGCTCATCGTCAACTTTTTCCCAAGGGCTTGATGTAAGGATTTCAAAAAATGAGATATGAACCTCATATCTCTATCTAATACATTCAAAACTAGAACACCATTAATTTTTACCACTTCCCAGATATATATTTTTGATAGATATTCCACCATATAAGATTCATGAATCAGGATGAAATGGGCCGACTTTGTGAGCCGATCCACAATCACCAATATGGAATTGTGCTTCCTGAATGTTCATGGGAGACCTTTCAAAAAACCCATTTCTATTGGTTCCCATTTCCAAACTGGGATAGGTAAGGACTAAAACATTCCAGGTGTCCATTTATGCTCTTACTTGAGTTGTTAAAAAGTTATCCATCCCGAGACAAACTCAACCACTTTCCTTTTGATACCAACCCACAAAAATTGTGCTTTTAACTCCTTATACATTTTCCAAATTCTAGTATGAATAGAACACCTAGAATGATGATAATCCATGAGAAGTTATTCCTAAAAAGCCACTAGTACCACCATAAGATTTTGAAAACACAATACTGAATTCCCATTTAGTTCCAAACCATCAATAGTCTCCCACCATTGAGTTTCGACCTCATCATCACACATTTAGAATCATATTCCTATGCATCTCTAACCAAATCAGAGAAGTTAGGAACCAAGGAAATTGGAAAGAAGACCTCTCTATCACCCCAATACTCACATTTCAACTGTATATCATCTATGAATGATATTAACTACCACTAATCTAATGCATGATTTATCACATGAGCATATGATTTTATACTTAATCCATCCGCCACTGAATTTCACTCACCCAATGTGTACATTAAGTAAAAATAAAACATATAGAGGTATTCCATCCATCTCTTTTTCCTCAAGTTCAAATTTATCTATGAGAAAATATGATTTAAGATCTTGTGATCAGTAAACACAATGAATTTCTCACTGAAGAGATAATGACGCCACATTTTCAAAGTAGGAACCATTTCTGCCAACTCCAAATCATGTGTTGGGTTGTTATTATCATAAAAACTCAACTGGAATGAGCCATATGCAACCATATGACCCCCCCTATGAGAAAACACCCCAACCCTGATCCCGATGCATCACAATACACCATGTACCCTTTCCCTGGTTCAGGAAGAACCAAGATTGGTGCTGATGTAAGGAAACCATTTTTCTATTCAAAGCATTTCTGACACTTCTCATCCAATTGAAATGGGATATTCTTCTTTTTCAAAGCTGTCATTTGTGATTCCAATCATGATAAATCACAAAAAATTGTCGATAATAGCCTATTAGACAAATGAAGCTCTGTATCTCAAAAACATTCTTTGGTGGTTTCCATGAGATAACAACCTATATCTTTTCTGAATCAACTAAAACACCCCTCTCAGAAATAAAATGGACAAGGAAATGAACCTAATGTATCCAAAAGTCACACATTGAAAATTTGGAATACAACTGATGATCCCTCAAGATCTATAACACTATATCTAAGTTCTACTCATGTTGTACCCTTTTCCTTTAATATACTTGTATATCATCAATAAATACCACCATAAAAATACATATATCTCTGAAATATCTGATTAATCAATTCCATGAGGACCACCAGTGAATTCATTAGAACAAAGGGCATAAAAACATACTCATAATGGTCATATCTACTTCTAAAAGATATTTTGGGAATATCCTCCTTCCTCACCTAAAATAGATGATATCTTAACCGAACGTCAGTCTAGGGGAACCACTGATCTACGCTCAACTGGTCAAAAAAATCATCATTACATGGAAGTGGATATCAATTCTTTATCATAACCTGATTATGCCTAAGATAATCAACATGGAGCCGTAGATTTCTATCTTCCATTTTAACAAACAAAACCGGCGCTACCCATGAAGATGTGCTAGGCTGGATGAACCCTTTTTTCTATATATCTTCCAACTGCACTTTTAATTCCCATAATTTTTCTAGTTCTATATGGTAAGATAGATGTGAGATAAGAGTGGTCCCTAGAAGTAGATCAATCATAAAATCCACTTCTATTATAGGTGGAGACCCTGATAATTCTTCAGGGAATACATCCCTAAACTAATCCAAAACTACTGAAAAAACTCTTTGTTCAACTGCGTCCACTGATTCCAATGACCACACTGCTAACTAATACTATATCGTTCCAACATATGGATCCATCAAATTCATTGCACCACAATTTTCATTATTCTCACCTATAAAGAGATGTTAAACAATATCCTCCTTCGTAAAACAAATCTTCCTTGCATTTCAATCAATGTGGGCCTTAAAAATTTCCAACCAATCCATTCCTAGGATTATATTATATGAATTCATCTCAAATACCACATCAATTCAATGTTGTCCACAACTAAGAAACAGTCTCTACATAAGAATTCCAGACACTCTCTTTGACCCAGAGGAGTATAATGTTTCAAAATTGAAGGCACCATTTCTACATGTAAACCCACCAAACTAGCAATGTTGGAAGCAATAAAAGAATAAGAATAAATCGTATCAAATAAAGAATTAAACAATGCGAAATTTAAAATAATCGTACCCCGTACCATGGATGGTCCCGACTGATCATCCACCATAACCTGCTCAGTGAAAAAAAATTTATTGATTTCCACACTCTACTCCTAAATTCCCTTTGGAGGCATTACAGTATTATAATAATCACCAATACCCACTTTGCTCTGCTGACATGGGGTATGCTGCTACCCCCATCCCGTCGAGGCATAAGACACCTACGACCCCTCGGGAGTGTCATAAATACCTGACCTTAGAGTATTCTGACAATAACACTGAAGATGTCCCATATTCCTAAAATTATAAAATACTCGAGGTTGTGAAGTACAATATCACTTGATTTTCCCCATTGATCCACACTGAAAACATCTCATCTTACTATGAGGATTCAGAGGAAGATTCACCAATCCTATCATCAGATTCTGATCCATACACCCACCCTAGAAATAAGTGTCCCTCTTCTTCTTGAACCCAACATTCGAGTTCCCAGTATTCCCCATGGGTACCAACATGCTTCCCCCACATGTTTCCCCCAAAATATATTGCTTATCCACTGTTGATCTATTACCCATTTCAGTGTAATCATTTATACACAACACCGCTATCTTGCAATGAATTTCCTTGCTCAACCCAACTTCAAATATTCATGGATTCAATGATGCACTACCCACCACCTCAGGTGAAAACCGCACTAGGATCATAAACTTATATGAATATTGTTTATAGCCATGTTCCCTTGCTTCAAATTGAATAAATCCACTGTACTCGGAATTTAAAATGTATGAGGGTATAATTGTTTGTTAAACAATTCCTCAAAAATTTCCAATGTCACACCTTGGTCCGTCCCACCTTGGACCGCTAGTTCACACCAATGAAGGTAAACATCTTCCAATATTTATGTGGTTATCTTCACTTTTATCTCTTCTTATGTTCCCAAGAAGTCAAATATCCTATTCATTCTGTTCAGTCATGCTTCAACCCTTTCTGTCTCCGAATCACCCCTAAAACATCGGTGGATTCTGCCTTTGAAATAGAACTACATGATCCACTTTATTTGGTTCATCCCATTTATTACCACCTTCCATACCCTAGAAATATTGCACTATACTCTGCACTAGCTGCTAGTTCACTTGGGGCTCAATTGAAACCACATTTTTTGCAGCTTCCTCTGATTGGTCTCTATGACACCTACCCAGTGCCATTTCTATCAACACAAAACAATCACAAGTACCACTCCATTAAAAAGAAAAGTTATACAATTTTGAATTTCAGTACCTTGCAACTACCACAACTATGCTTTCCACAAGTTCACATTTCCCATTTTGCACTATTTTGAAAAATCCACCACATTTTGAAAATCAACCTATTATCAAAATACCACAAGTTTCCATGTTTCAAATCCTTAGTTTTTGAAACCCCATTCATATTTTCAAAATACAAACATTTATATTACACCATATATCATTATACCCCAATGAAATATGCATCCTAGTGGGAAGTCATTTCTACTATGAATTTCATGCTCATCTAATTGGCTACACCGATGAAAATGAGTTTTCCACAGACTATAAGTGCCTCTAAAACACTTATGTACCCAACTCCCTGGTAACTTGAAGTTTTTCATAAAAGGGTTAGCTACATACTTTTATGCTATACATTCCATGTTTCGACAGTCCTACGTCTTTTTACCATCTCAACTCATGGAATATGACAATAACGTATTTCAACACCAAGCCCAACAATCAATGACAAAGGACTGAATAAATGATTTCATTTGAAATCCAAGGACCCAAATAAATTATAACACTTATAACATCCCACACCATCCCATTGTCTTGAGAGGGTGAATGAATGCTACATGCCCTTATGCGATGTTCCCAAGGTGCCAAAAGGATGGCAATAAATGCCTAGGGCTTCAATAAATAGCGGGGAATGTTTTTCCTTTTAAATTTAATGACTAACCACACAAGACATTTTCAAAATAACTATATGATTCATGTTAATTAGCAACCCAAACCATACATTGCCAAGATACTACCAAGTTGTCCTATCATAATTCCAAAAATCCAATACAACCCAACTAAATATCAGAGTACCAAGAAGAAGACCACAAAACAATATCCCAATGAACCAAGACACCATTCATAGCTCCACACCAAGATCCATGATCCATGCACCACAACATCACTAAATCCTCATGACGAACCACTAGAAAAATGATATGCTTTACCCTTTCCTATGTCCTGGAAAACAACATCTACAAAAGCACCAAAGTGCCAAAGTAGGGTGTGATTAAAAATACTGTGTAGGTTTTCCCCAAACGAAATCCCCACACATGCCACTAGGATAAAACCGTTAACATATTTATATAAAACAATTTATATAAAATAGTAAACATTTCAACAAGTACCAATAATCCAAACACACCATTACCAAGCCACCTTAACCAAAACTTGAAACCCAACGGAAATCCAAACAACCATGCCATAAGTCACTTAACCATTTCATATTAGCACAACCAATTCTATCATGCAAAGCAACACACAACAAGGCAACCGAAATGACGGAGCTTCTATCCAACCCGTTCACTACATTTCCATCTAGTGGTTCTTCCTGACCACTATCCATAACGGTGGATCTTCATTCCAGTATCCATCACCTTTTAATGTGAGGATTCTCACCCACTTCCACATAGTCAACACAATACATAATATTTAATCAACCAACAAGCATAAATAACCAATGCTACACAATAATCACACAACCATTTCAAACACATGCCAATTCACTTCAATAAATCATCCATTTATTGAAAAAAATTCTACCACATTACATGCCTAACCACATTTCAATAAAACCACCTTTTTATTGAAAACAAGTTTCATAATACTAACCAGGAAACCAATTTTAAAATATAAATTTTAAAATCACACAATGAAACCCCTCTTTCTACAATAGTCCATTTCACCCAAAAATCCAAAAATCATTACCCAATGGGTTTCCACCAATATTGGTACAACATATTCACAATTAATTTCAAGTAAAACAAATTAATTGAAACCAAACACACTAGTTCTAACCAAGTAGAGTTGAGAGAGAATCCACCTACCTTTAGGGTTCCATCGAAATTGACCTACGAACAACCACCCCACAAATACGGAAAACGCTCTATAAAAACCACTCTAGATTATATTTCCTAACATCAACAAGACATAATCTCAACATTTGAGGAAAAAATATAATATTTACAGAAAAAAGGATTTATATCTTGAAAACAAAGAGAGGGTAAAGAGTAGTTCTAGAGAAAAACAAAGGTAACCAAGAGAGAAGACTTACCTGTGATGAACTGCCTTCAAAACACCTTGAAACCCCTTTAAATATCTTGAAAAATGAGTGAAAGAGAACCCATATCCCTTGAAAAGAGGAAACTAAGAATATGGTTTATATGGGAAAAGAAATGAGTATGTTAGGATAAATCCCGACTAACCCCATTTAAAAAAACCAACTTTAATGGGTCGTATGGTTTTCTCTCACGATTTGAAAAACCATGTGCTAACTGTGCAGATCCTACTTCCTTGAAGGGATCCTGCATAGCCTCCCCGCATGGTTAGAAAAATTGTGTGCAAACTATGAAGGACCCCACTTCTTTGAGTTTCACGATTTTTTTGGTATTCTCCCATGGTTTTCCCTAACTGTTCACAAACCGTGCACCATTAAAAAGTCCTCTAAACTTTTTCAAAACCATTCCAAACTCTACCAAACTCATCCAAAATCATCTCAATCACTTTAAAAACATAAAAATGCATAAAAAGAGTCCACATAAATCAAAATAGGGGTTCTATAACCTAGGCCCTGGTTTCATCTCTAATGATGGAGTAGAGACAATTTAAGTTCATATTGTAAATTTCATCTCATTTTGGGATTCTTTTATCTATGTAAGAAAATCAGTGAATCATATTTCTTGTAATTATATGATTTTACCTTTTTAATGTGGGTCTTGAGTCGGTTGTGGTTTCTTTAGAATGAATAAACCTTGTGATGGTTAGGTAAGAATTTAGTTCTCAGTTGTGATCATTTATAGGTTCTTGAGTATTGATAAATTTATTGGTTGTGGTTTCAGTTCATTGTCAGAGTCAAGTTTCTTTCATTTATTTCACCTAATGTCGGGGGTTTGGGTTGTGTGGTAGGTTTCTAGTTCTAGTGGTGGTGTTTTTTCACTTGTGCAATGGAATTTAGGTTAGTTTGTGTTGTGATTTCCCTAGACCTCAGTTATGTTTTTCCAGGTTGCCTTGTAGTGGGTTTAACTATTATGTCTCGGTGGTGTTGTTGGGTTTTGATGCTCCTATTTTTGTTTAATTATTATGGTGGGGAGAACCCTCTCATGTTCTCTACTTTTTCCTCATGTTTTAGTTTCCTAAATTACTAGTTGGGTGTGACTTGGGGACTAAAAGGTCACCCTGAGGATCATATTTTCTCTAGATTTTGATCGGGCATAGATTTAAGTTTTGGATTATATTTTGGTTGGGTGACTTTAATGGGGAATAAAGTGTTTGTGGTGGATATAATTGTCACACCTTGATCTTGAATGCCCTTTTATTTTATTATTTTGTTGCTCCTTGGTCCCTGGGTCGAGGTTTTGGTTGAGTTTGGGATTAGATTTTTGTGTTTGTTAGTTTCAGGTGAATTTTTGGTCTTTGCATGAGCTATGAATTATTAGTGGAAACTATGCGGCCCAACCTAGGTAACCATGTCGCAGGTCCTGGTGTTAGACAATAGCTATCACACATTTTGACCAATGTAAGTTAAACTGTGTCTGTTGTCCATGCGGTCGATCCCTTCAAAGGTAGTAGATACCACATGGTTGATGTATGGTTTGGTAAACTATGCGGCCAATCCATGCATACTATACATATTTTTGAAATGTTAAAATCTATAATCTACACTCATCCTCTATTATCCCAAAAATGATCTCCCTACCTCTTGGTTGATTTTTTTCACACCAAAGGTTCCCCAAACCCTCATATTCTTTTTTCCTCCTTATCCATGGATTCTCCTCGAAAGATCGAATGTTGTTTTTGGGTATTTTGGCCTACTTTTCCCCTTTTCCTCTTATCCTCTCTATATTCTTAGTCCTTCTTTGGTAGGCCCTCTCTTGGATGAACCCTGTATATAACAACCCTTCTCTTTATTACCCACTTAAATATGAATTATTACATAAAACATTCAATTAATACAACATAGAATATCAAGAGGCCTAGTGTATTTGGGGATTAGGAACATTACATAGCAACTTAGAACATAAAACACAATATCTTTATTGAAAACTTCTTTTACATGACCACAACAATCTTTTGCACTTAGCATTGCATGTGATAACATGAGGACATGCATAAGAAAAGGGTGAACTCTAAAGCCCAGTAAGGGAGTAAATAAGGAATAATGTGAAGAATATATTACATGTTAGGAAATAGTCATATCAATGGATTATAAGAGAAACATGAACATAAAGTCATGATATTTCATGACTATCATTACACGGAAATATGGAAATAACATTTAACACGATATTAGCATGAGAAAAGGACCATTTCACATGGAGAATGAGTAAAACATCCTTGAACTTGAAATAGTATGAGTAAACACTCATTTTACTTGATGTATCAGGATACTAATCTTTACCCAATGCATTAGAGCGCTATCTGGGCACACCCTTCTTAATCGTTTCAATTCTGGAATAAGTGTGCCACATGGATCATATAACATAGATTCATTAAGAATAATCATTTATTCCATGATAAAGGAATGTGAAATTAAAATGTGAATCTCTATAATAAATAATTAATTATTCATAAATGTGAATACCCTTGATAGAGAAATGAGCATGGAATTAACTACACAATGACTTTGACATGGAAAGTCACGGTGAAATTTCAGTAGCGTAATGATGTGACATAAGAATTTGTAAAAATGGTTGATTAGAGTGGAAAGGGTGTATCATAATATGTACATAAAATGGAAATAAAAGGGGTAAAATGGATACATGTCCTAACATATGTAATAGATTTTGGATTCCTAAAACAAAAGAATTGCTTGGATGTAAATGAGGAGATAGAAATCCCTTACGAAATTTCGGCATGGTAATGAGTGTACATGGAAGGATTTGATGAGAGGTAATGGGGTCTATAATCACTAAAACATAAGGAGGGAATCAATGGGAAGGTTAGAAATCATAACCCAACATTTTTAGTTGAAAATAAAATGGGACAACAACCTAGAGAAATTTGGACAAAAATGAGAAAGGAAGAAAATACCTTACTTGGATGTGTGGTCCCAAAGGCTTGGGAGGGGCTTGATTAAGGCTTCTTGGGAGCTTGGGAATCCTTAGGAAGATTCTATAGAGAGGAGGGCAGTGGTGGGTCGAGATTAAAAGGCTTTAAGTGAAGAGTAAGTGGGATCTTTGGTGGGATTATATCGGAAAAGAGAGGGAATTTTTTATTATTTAGGTTTTGGACACCACACATTAAACTAATCAAAACCACAAACCATACCACAATTTTTGACAATGGTTTTTTTTAAAATAGGAGTGGAAGGAAATATTTTATATGTTAAATGGCCTAAATTCTTAAAATATTAGGCTTTATTATGTGAAGTTGAGTCACACTCTTAAGAAAAGTATTTTAAAAGGTTAAAATATTCTATAAGCCTTGGAGGATCCACTAAAGCTTTGTAAAATAATTAAAAAAAACCAAAAATCACATTATATTAAAGATAAAACATATATTGTCTGAACAAATCATTTATAGTATTTTATTCCATCACTATTGGGCCATTATGATGTCATGAAACACATTATATATTTAAACTGTATTTAATTTTTACCCAAAAATTCAACTATATAAGAAAATTATGAAAAATTCACCATTGGATAATTTTGACGTCCTGATTCAAAAAATAATATTCATTTTATCTAAATAATTTTGTAAATATGTAATTTTTTTACTTTTAAAATAAAAACAGACATTTATTGAAAATTCATGGGTTTTGACAAAAAGAACTTTCAAGCCTTAATAAAAATTACAATTGTATTCATAGAATTTATATTATCATTTATATTTAATAAAAATAAATTTAATAATAATATTTTATTAAGATATTATATAATTAAAAAAATCCTTTAATTCATCAAATCAGATTTCTTAATTGAACATTAACTATAAATAATATTTGTGATTTTAAACTATTTACAAAGTAACATTGATAAAATGAATGTATATTCTTTATAAAAAAATAATGTAAATAATCATAGTGATAGGGTATTGTTACATAACCCATTATAACACCCGCATATGACCTAAGGGTAAGGTGTGCGATGGTGATAGACTCTTCGGGTGGCTCAGATAACATCACTCGGGTGGTAATCTTTATTAACTTTCACTTATCCCGTAGGCAATTTCATTCAAGATTTACATGTTGAAGATAAACTTGGTATTAGTCTAGAGAGAAGCCTAATGAAGCCACCTTCTTTCCAATATTTGAAAAATTGGATTCATACGGAGCAATTCAACTAGATGAGACCATATCCTTCTTTGTCGGAGTAAATTTGATTTGTTAAAGCCTTATATTTATACTAATCATGTGGTCACTGTTCAATGACAATATTAGCAAAAATAAAAATTCATAATAATATTTTGAAATCCAAAATCATAAAAATAGTGAAGTGGATATTGTGTATAACCATTTTACATAATAATACATTTAAATATATCAATAATAATTTTTATTAATGAATGTTTAAGTCGTTAAAATCTTTCCCCCATAAGAAATTTCACCATAAAAATTTCCTTTTCCCACACTAAAATAGATGTGGGTAACTCTGCTTCATCACTTCCTCCAATTCCCATGTTTCTTCTTAAAACTTGTGGTTTCTCCAAAACACCTTGATGAGGGGAATTTTCTTATTTCGTAGAACTTTTTCCCTAAAATCTAAGATATTCACCGGATTATCTTCATATGAGAGTTCATTATCCAATGGTACGAACTTTGGATTGAGTACATGGGATGGGTCAGGTATGTAATTCCTCAAGAGTGATACATGGAATACATCATGTTATTGAGATAAGTTAGGTGGGAGTGCCAGTTGATAGGCCACTACTCCAATGCGATCAAGGATCTCCAAAGGGGCGATGTACCTTGGAATATGCTTTCCCTTCTTCCCAAATATCATAACTCTCTTCCACGGTGATGTATGGAAGAATAACATGCCTCCGACATCAAACTCTAGGCCTTGTCTATGATTATCAGCATAGCACTTTAGTTGACTCTAAGTAGCCTTAATTTTTTTCTAGATGGTCTTAACCTTCTCTACTATTTCTTCGACCATTTTTGGACATAAGAGTTTTCACCCCTCAACTTCATCCCAACATGTCAGCTTCCTACACATATTCCCTTAAAGGGCTTCATAAGGGTCCTTTTGGATTCTTGAGTGGAAATAATTATTGTAAGAGAACTAAATTAGAAGAAGTTATTGATCCCATCCTCCTTTGAAGTCTATTGAGTATGATGTCAACATGTCCTCAAGTGTTTGGATAGTCTGCTCATATTGGACATCAGTTTGAGGATGATAATCCATACTAGAGTTCAACTTAGTATTCATAGCTTGTTGAAGACTCTTCCAAAAAATAGTGGTGAATCATTGATCTTGATCATATACAATCAATAATGGTACTCCATGCAGTCTTACCACTTCTCTGATATATATCCATGCTATTTGATCCAATGATAAATCCTCTCAAATTGAAATTAATCATCCAGTCTTTGTAAGATGATCCATAAAAACCAAGATATGATTGCTTCCTTTGGATGTCTTCAGAAGTCTGGTGAATAATTCCATAGGGATGTTCTCCAATTTCCATTCTGGTATGGGTAATGGTTGCATCATCCCCTTAGAATTTTACCTCCCAACCTTCACATTCGGACTTACCTGACACTTTGATGTATACTCAAAAATATCCTTCTTCATGTTTTCCCACCAGTAATTCTCTTGGAGACCTCGATAAATCCTAGTTTTTTCCTGTGGGAATAGAGAAATTTGAACTATGTGCATCATCCAAATGTTCTTTTTCAATTTTATAGAACACATAGTCTTGAACCAAATCTCACAATTCATTATTCATTAACATTGAACTCTGAGGATTTCCCATTTCTGATAGTTTCGACTTTCTTCTGAATTCCCACATCATCCTTTTGAGCATCCTTTAACCTTTCCAAAAGAGATGACTGAGCAATCATTTGTGAAAGGATTGATGATGTTCCCTTATTTTTGATTCCATGTCTATATTCATAAAATCTTATAAGATTATATCCTTTTCAATTCTCATTAATGATAGAATTGCTGGGTCCTTTCTACTTACAACATCTTCCACCTTGTTCACTTTCCTAGGGTGGTAATGGATTGAGAAGTCATAGTCATTGATTAGCTCTAACCATATTCGTTGGAGCATATTCCACTCATTATATTTGAATATATACTTGAGGATTTTATGATCCGTTTATATTTCATACTTATCCCCAAAGAGGTAATGACACCAAATTCTCAATGCAAAGATTACTTTAGCCAACTCTAGATCATGTTTTGGATAGTTTTTCTCATGAAGTTTCAATTGTCTTAAATCATAAGCAATGAATTTTTCATTTACCATCAACACACAACCCATGCCCTTCTTCAAAGCATTACTGAATACCAAAAAAATTTCTCCACTTGTGGGTAATGTGACCATGGACATATTTATAAGCCTCTTTTTCAACTCCTTGAATCTTTCTTCACATTCATCACTCCAAGAAAACATGATTCAATTTTGAGATAGCTTGGTAAGAGGTTTTGATAATCGTGAGAAATTTCTCACAAAGGAACGATAATATCCAGCTAACCCTAGGAAGCTATGGATATCCGTTACCGATGATGGCCTTAACCATCCTTCTATTGTAGCTATCTTAGAGGGATCCATAGATATCTCATTTCTTGTGATGATTTGACCCAAGAGTGAGACTTACTTCCACCAGAGCTCACACTTATTGTACTTTTCATAGATCTTATCTTTTCACAAGGTCTCTAGTACAGTGATTAGATTCTACTCATGATCCTCCTGGGTTTTGGACTATATTAGAATATCTTCTATAAAGAGTACCAAATATTTGTCAAGGTAATATCTAAAGACTCTATTCATCAAGTCCATGAATATTTCTGGAGCATTAGTGAGTCTGAAAGGCATTACTATGAATTCATAGTGCCAATATCTTGTAAGAAAAGAAGTCTTGGGGATATCCTCATTCTTCACCCTTACATGATAATATCCCAACCACAGATCTACCTTGGAGAAGTATTATGATCCATGTATCAAATCGAACAAGTCATAAATTCGGGCATAGGATACTTGTTCCTTATCGTGATTTTGTTGATCTCATGATAAGAAATACAAAAGTTCATTGACCCATCCTTCTTCTTGATGAAGAGGACTGGCTCACCCCATGGTGAATCACATGGGCATATAAACCTTTTATCCAAATTATCCTATAGTTGTTTCATCAAATCCGTAATCTTCAAAACATCCATTATTTATGGATTCTTGGATTTTGGAAATTATCCAAGTAGATGATCAATTGAGAATTCAACATCTCTTCTAGGATGAAGTCTAGTCAATTTCTCAAGAAACACATAAGAAAATTCACTTAGAATTGGAATGTCTTCAGGAATGGTTGCTTCCTTAGACTTAATCATATAAGCAAGATATACATTCTCATAGGGAAGTAATATCAATGCTTGAGATTATGGGGATAAATAAGATTCATCCTCCTCCTTGAACCTGTACATAATCGGGGGTCGATTCACCACATGGAGTGTGATTTCCCACTCATGGAAATTTATTTTGGCTCTATATAAGGAAAGTCAATCCATGCCAAAATATTGCATCAAATTCCACCATAGGGATAATGATGAGGTTCTTCGGGAAGGTTATACAAAAAATTGTGACAGGGTAGGAGTTATATTCTATTCTTTAATGAATAACTACTTTACCTATGACCACTTCTTTTTCAGGGTTCATTTCACTAGTAATGATGGAAAAATATCGCCCTTTCTGCCTTGTTGGTTGTTGGTTGCCTCTAAAAACCCCTTTCTTAGGGAACTGGTTTGAAAATTCCCTTGGTTATTTGCAGTTGAAATAATGAACAATGCTTTGAGGGTCGAATGAAGAATTCCTCTCTTCTGTCACAACTATGAGTTTTTCTTGTCAGCAGTTAATGTCCTGATACCCTTCTCTTCCAAACCTAAAGCATTTCCTCATCGCCTTTAGGAAATTTCTGGGGTGATTCTTTCCACACCTTTGTCAAGTGGGGTGATTGATTTTTTATCACCATTGGATTTATCCATCGGACCACCAAAAATAAATTCCACCTTATGCTTATTATCCCCTTGATACCCCTAAGATTATCCAATTTCCATTTCAACATTGTGGGAACATCAGAAAATTTCCTCACACCTCTCAAAGTCACGGATCGTTAGGGCTTTCCATATGCTAGGTTTTAGCCCACCAAAAAAGTAGTCAACCTTGAATTTTGGGGTAACGACAAATTATGAGGTGTATCATGCAATCCTTGTGAAGTTTTCCTCATATGCTTTGATGGATTCATTGTATTTTTTTCTTGAGGGCAAGGAAGTCCCTTTCCATCTTAATTAGGAGGGCGTGAAGAAAATATTTATAAAAAACATTTTATAGAAATCCTCCAATTCCAAATCCTTGGTCTCTTCCTTAGGATTCATATTTTTGATCAATTTCCACCATTGATCCGCTTCACCCTCTATATGATATGGAGCAAGAAGAACCTTCTCTAGTTCAGAACATTGAAGGATGGGGAAGATATTTTCAATGGAGTTGATACATTGTTCGACAATTGAGGGATCAGATTATCCATTAAATGCAGGAGGCCATTGTCTCATGAATCTATCAATTGCGACTTGTTTTTTCTTAGGGGGGTTGAATATTCCTCTTGACCCATGTTTATATTCAGAATTTGAGTTAACTGATAGAGTATTGTGACAAAGTTCGTGATTCCAACTCCCATCGGATTGGGAATATCATTAGAAAAGTCATCACATTGATCTTCGCATCGGTTGTTAGCCTGAGTCCTCCTATTACAAGCCATTGGCTAGAATAAAAGGAAAGTAAAGGGTAACACATAAAGGGTAATTCAAATACCAAATAATATGACTTATAAATTACTTTTATTTCCTTAACTTATGAATTTATAGGCTTCAATATATGTTATCCATGATCTACTTCCCAATATATTTTTTAGGGAGATTTTTTTAATTCCTTTTATAATAGTCTATAATAAGATTATGAATTTATCAAAGAACATCCCTCACTAGTTTCATAATCAAGAGTGTAGAAAGTCCCATTGTCATGCACCAGTTCCCGTTCGAGTCCAGCTCAAAGTGGTTTTTTGGGTTTTACCCCTTGATACATCTCTTCCAGAGATGACTCTACCTGCTCGTATTCCAGACGTGGATGTATTATCTTGATAAAACACTTACTCAATAATAACCAAAATTTTGGTAGTTTTTATATACTTAGTCTTATCCCTAAGGCTTTAACTAGTGTTTTTTAATCCTAATCCCAAAAATAACTAAACCCATCCTCTAATACCCACTATAACAACTCTACTCTTTTTTACACACATAAACATGATTTATTACATAAATCCTTCACTTTATACAAATTAAAAGATTGAGAGGTATAGTGTATTTCAGGATTAGGAACATCACATAATAGCTTAGAACATAAAATAGAACATCTTTATTGAAAACATCTTTTACATGACCACAACATTCTTTCATACTTGGCATTGCATGGGATAACCTGAGGACATGCATAAGAAAAGGGTAATATATAAATCCTACAAAGGGAGTAAACAAGGGATAACCTGAATATTATATTTCATGTTAGACAATATACATATCAATGGAGCATAAGATAACTTTGAACATAAAAGAATTCCATAGCATTATTATCATAACATGGAAATGTGGAAACAACATTTAACAAGATATTAGCATGAGCCAAGGCCCATTGTACATGGAGCATGAGTAAAACCTCATTTAACATGAAATATAATGATTAAAACCTCATTTGACTTGACATATAATGACACTAATATTTACCCAATTTATTGGAGCGCTATCCGGGAACACCATTCATAATCATTTCATTTCATGCATAAGTGTTTCACATGGATCCTACAACATGGATTCATTAAACATCATCATTTCTTCCATGATAAAGGAATGTGTAATTAATACAGTAATCTCTATATTCAATAAGTGAATGTTTATAAAGTTTAATACCCTTGATAGGGAAATGATCATGGTATTCACTACACAATGAATTTCGCTTGGAAAGTTGCGGTGCAATTTCGGTAGTGTAACAACGTGACATAAAAATTCGTAAAAATGAATGATGAGAGTGGAAATGGTGTATAATCATATATACATGAAATATTAATAAATTGATTCATATGGAAACATTTCCCATCATATTTAATGGACTTTAGATTCCTAAAAAAATAATTTCTTAGATGTAAATGAGGAGAGAGAAATCTCATATGAAATTTTGGCACGGTAACAGGTGTACATGGAAGGAATTAATGAGAGATAAAGGAGAATATCATCATTAAAACATAAGTATGGAAGTATGGTGTAGGTGATAAATCATACTACAATTTTTTTAATTGAAAATAAAAGGGAACAACAACATAAATAAATTTTGGAGCAAAATGGGAATGGAAGAAAATCTCTTACTTGGATGTGTGATCCCAAAGGCTTAGGAGGGGCCTAAGAGAGGAATCTTGGGAGACTGAGGAGACTTGGGAGGATTCTAGAGAGCACATGGAAGAGGTTTTTCGAGCTCAAAAGGCTGTTAGTGAAGAGGAAGTGGGAGTTTGGTTGGGTTTATATAGTAAAAGAGAGGGAATTGTTTATTATTTAGGTTTTGGACACCACACATTAAAATATTCAAAACCACAAACCATACCATGGTTTTCTCATGATTTTTTCCAAAGGTAAGTGGGAAAAAATATTTTATATGGCCATTTACGAAAATTCTTAAAATATTAGGCATGATTATGTGGAGGTGAGTCACACTCTCAAGGAAATCATTTAAAAAGGTTAAAATATTCTATAATCCTTGGAGGGTCCACTAAAGCATTGTAAAATTAATCTAACATACCAAAAATCACATTATATTAAATATAAATCATATATTGGTTGAAAAACTCATTTATAGATTTTTTATTACATCAATATTGGTAATTATGATGTCATAAAACACAATATATATTTAAACGGTATTTAATTTTTACCAAAAAAATAGACTGTGCCATAAAATTATGAAAACTTCACCATATGATAATTTAGACATCCTAATTCCAAAAATTATATTAATTTTATCTAAATAATTTTCTTAATATGTGAATTTTTACTTTTAAAAACCCCCTACATTTATAGAAAATTCATGGGTTTGGAAAAAAACAGTTTTCAAGCCTTAATACAAATTATAATTGTTTTCGTAAAAATTATATGATCATTTATATTCAATAAAATTTAATTTAGTAATAATATTTTATTAAAATATTTTTTAATTCAAAAATCAATTAATTCATCAAAATAGATTTCTTAATTGAATATTAACTAAAAATACTATTTGTTCTTTTAAAACTATTTACAATGTAATAATGACAAAATGAATGTATATTATTTATAAAAAATAATGTCCATAATCATAGTGATAGGGTATTGTTACATAACCCCTTATAAAACCTGCATATAACCTAAGGGTAAGGTGTGTGATGGTGAAAAACTATTGGAGTGGCTCGTATAACATCGTTCGGGTGGTAATCTCTATCAACTTCCACTTCTCCTATAGGCAGTTTTGTTCGAGCTTAACGTTTTGAAGCTCAGAATGGGCTTAGTCCATAAAAAATCCCAATCATGCCACCAAATTTCTGAGCTCAGACAAATGGGTTTCAAACATATCAATTCTACTGGATGAGGTCATCGCGTCATTTGTTTGAGTAAATTGGATTTGTGAAATCCATATATTTATAATAATCATGTAATCACTATTCAAATTATATATTTGCAATAGTAATAATTCTTAACGTTATTTTGAAATAAAAAATCATAAAAAAAAATAAGTTAATATTTTATATAATCATTTTACATAATAAGACATTTAATTATATTTAGAGGAATTTTCATTAATGAAAGTTTTGGTCGTCACACAATATGTCATGGTTTATGTGTAGTTTAATTTTATTAATATTTAGGGCGTATGGATTTACCTATGGGGTCTATTATTTCTTCTCTGAGTGTTTCTTCACATTCACACACCATTGAGGTAGGTGATTCTGTAATTTTTCTTTTCAGCACAACTCTTTGATGATTGCATTATTCTAAATAACTTATAAACATGTTCAACATTATTTTGATGTTTTTTGTTGATATATTATGATGTTTTCAAGTTGGTGAAATTTTGTAAAAATGGTATTTGAAGATATTCTTTCATTATTCTTGTAAATATTGGCACATAAATTGATTGATGAAAGGTTAATTGATTGTAAGGGGTTTTTTCTGGAACAAAACTATATGTATGTATAATTAAGGTGTTTGATAAAATTCTATTACGAATTTTTCGAATTAAATGTGGTATTTTTAATTGAGTTTTATTGTGGTTATGTTTGAGTGGCTTCGTTTATTATGACAATGAATGCTGTGTGCTATAAATGGAGGCTTTTCAAAAAATGGTCCTTTATTCACTTCTAGTTTTAAATAAAAGTTTCATTGTATTTTGAAACATCCATCAATTCACAATGTACAAACAGGGATGTGAATTCAAAGGAATATGGCACTTTAAAAAAATTCCTTTCCTTGATCGTCAAATTTTCATGTTATAATTCGAAATTTGGTTGATTTATAAATGGAAAGAGAGCCTATTTGGAATCTTTGGACATTTTGTTTCTTAATTTCTTAGTATTGGAAATACTGTTTGAAATAGAATTGGTTTTTAAAAGTAAATTCTCATTGGCATTGTAGATTTAAAAGTGGTGTTTTGTGTTGATTTTTGGAAAATGATGTGAATATAATTTTTTAAATGTATTTTTGGTTTTAGAATTGTATGTCCTATCTTGAACTTGAGATACATGGTGAGTTTTTTTTATAACATTTACGATGTGAAGTCGACTGGAATTTTATGAAGGTTTTGGTAAATGATTTGGATGTTGAGGTGATGTTATGGCCTAATTGGAACTTTTGATAATGTTATATGGGATCAGAACCCCTATTGATGATTTTCCCCTTGTGGGTTATCCAATAGGTGGTGTTAGTGTTTGGGGTAGGAATGTGAGGTGGTGATAGGTAAGGTGAGTCATGCATGTTAGGGCCTTAAATTTACAGAATATACAATTACCATGGGTTTTCTATGAAACTTTTAGAGGGTCAGGTGATGGTTTCTGATTGGACCTGATGAGATAGGTTGGTACCCCTTGAATTTCTAGAGGTCAGGTGGGACGTGCCACTTGTGAGGCTAGTTTAGAGCAACCAGTTTGCTATTGACCATAGAGCTGCACCATACCCTATCATGCGATTCTAACTCAAGTACCTCCAAGAATCACTCAAGGGATGTTTAGGATATGGCCATGGTTACTATCAATCATTTTTTAATTTCAACTTCATTTGTTTTCTTTTCTATTCTACCTATTTATTTTTTTCATCATGAACTGGAATTTGTTTTGTTAAGATTTTATCTTGGGTTTGGGTTTTTAAAAAATATAATATTAATTGAATTATAGTGACATGACATGTAGAATTTTAAAATGTAAAATTAGTTTAGTTTATCAAAATGATAAAAGATTATTTTTATACATGTATTTTCAAACTAGTGTCAATAGAATATTTTTGGGAAAGGACATGTATGGATTCTATGGTGGATTCTAACAGAGATATCAAGATCACACCATACTTATACCCATCGATGTCAGTAGACATGATCTATTTTACAAGTTCATGTTTCTTGTTCGAGTTGAAATTTTAGCTAGTTAGTTTTTTAGTTGGTGGTGATAAATATGACACAAGGAGATTTTGTCGGCATGTTCTAGTTTTAGTTTGTACTCAGTTTTTATTTTGTTCATTAACTGTTGTATCTAGATTATTGTTATATATTATTAATGTTTAGTTGTTGCATCTTGTTTGTATTCAGTGTTGGATATTTTTCCCTGGTTATTTATTGGGTTTAAATAACTCCAAACTGTATTAGTTTTGATGTGCGACACAAGTTTCCTTCCTGTGGGGATTGGGAATTCCCTTCAGGCCATGTCTCTGACCGAGTCGGATGGCAGGTCGAACGACATCCCTTCCTGGTTCGTGACATCTATTTTGAAAGGATATATTATCCTTACAATGTTGTTTTTTATCCTTACAAATTCCTCAATTAATCCTTCTAAACTCACTAATCATCCTTAAAAATTAAGAAATAATCCCTTTATAATCATGGATTGTCCTTACACACACCATAATTATCAAAACTAAGTGTATAAATCATTTTTATATTGTCATGTATTTATCATATTTTACCTATATTCATTTATTATTCTCTTTATATAAATAGATATAATCCTTATGATATTCCTAATTATGATTACACAAACTAGATATCATCACTATAGACATCATGGATCATCCTTAAAAACTCCCAAATTATTCCAACTTCTTAGAAATATCCTTACATTGTATAAGATCATCCTTAAAAAATTATATACTTTGTCATTATCAACATAATCATAAGAAATATAGAATTTTTTAAATTACCATATATTCACTTAAATCAGTCTTAGAGATTTTATAAAAACATTTTCAAATAATTTTAAGAATTATGATTGTAATTTCAAACCACATTATCTGGTTTCCATGTTTCTTAAAACATTTCGAGTATTCAATAAACATTAATTCCACAATATTCATTGTTTAGACTAATATTATCCAAACCTTCATACAATTAATGTTTAAACTAAATGAAATAAACTTCTTTATAATTAACACCTAGACAGTTGCTCTATAATTTCAACTAAAATTTCTATGGAATTAAAATATTCTAGAATAATATATTTAATCGTAGTTATAGAGTATGTATATTATTAATTAATTATCCAAATTCATTAAAATCCATTTTAATATTCTTTAGACATAAATATTTTCACCTATCATCATCACAATTCTTTGATATGTTGACGATTTCAATCAATCACTTGATTTAGGAATGATCAAAAAAGAAGCACCCACCTATTCTAAATTCTTTGGAATATGTATATTGTGATCTTCATTTTTAGGTTAAATTGATGTTTTACTTTACTTTTAACATCAATTTATTTCTATCATTTGTATTTTCATTGTGTGGAATCATCCTCTATAATCCATGAAAACCATATTGACATAATAACACTAAAAAATGAAAATAAGAAAAACCTTTGAGTACTTAAAAATATTAGTTTTATAAAATATTAATGATTTTAAAAAATTTTATATTGATAAATTATATCTAATAATAGGTTCATGAATAAGATTAAGAATAATGGTTAAATAGGGAATGCCACTTACATTGAAGAGTTAAATTTTTCCTTAGAGAGATTCTTGGAAATGAAATTTTTTGGAATCCATATTGTGACTAGAGGATCCCAACAAGGGATATGATTTTTAGATAGATTATTTGGTTACGAAATTAGTTTAGACATTGTTTTTGAAATTTAAATTCTTTAAAAAATATTTTAATATATTTAACGTCATTTACTTTTACCATGATAACTCAATTTTTCCCCGGTTACTTATTCTTATGCCTAAATAAGAAGATTTACTTCTTTAAATTTTTTTGATTTTATGATTCCATATTTGGACTAAATTTAATAAAATTTTATTTCTATCTATGTCAAATTTAACTTTTTAATAAAAACATAAAAAACCTTCCTTTCTGAAAAATTAATTTTAAAACATTAAGTGTTATTATTTTTATTTAATATCAATTATTAATTAATTAAGTGTTAATAAATTTTCTATATAGTAAAACAATAAATTTTATTATAATAATCCTTATGTGATTAATTTTATTTATTGTGATAATAATACACAATAATTAAAATTTTTTCTTTGAATATTATCTCTTTTTATCCTTAAAAACATATACCATTAAAAATAAATTTTTATCTTCAAACCATAAAATTTTATCAATACATTGGAATTAAAATATTTTTTTAAAATTTTATAAATGTATCATATAATTATTTAATGACAGTAATAATATGTGAAAAATAATATATATATATATTTAAAATAATGAAAATAAAATATTATTATATTTTTATATCATTCCAAAATTATTTATTATATATATATTATATTATTTTTAATTTTCCATTAACAATTACACAACATTATTGTATCTAATAGAAACATGATTATCCAATGAACATATATCCAATGACTACATATTAAATGAAAATATAACCTATATATATATATATATAACATTCATAATATATATATATCAACATATCATTCATCCTATTAGAAAAATTCTTTTTTAAGATTTTTATCATAATTATACTGTGTTATATTCTTTATATAGATTTCATTAGTTGTATGATAGATCATGACGATGATAATTTTACTCATTTAGTAGTTTTAGTTACATGTAGTTTCATTACTTTAGTAATTTTTCTTATAATTCTTTATCCAGTTATCTCATAATGTATTTAATTCTGTATTTTGATATTCTTCCATATTAAAATTTTTCATTTTATTTAAATGATTTTTGTGTCACAAGTTAACAAAAAATATATATTTAAAGATAAATAGATAGAAAAATCATTGGATGTCATATTATACACTTTTTAAAACAATTTTCCCTCAATGTTTCATTAATTTGATAAAAATAAAGTGGGTATTTTTTCCTCCTTACATATTTTGTTTCCCATGATGATTCCTTAAATGTATAATTCCTTCAGAGAACATTAATGAGTTGAGGGGTCCATGTTTTTTAGTAATTTAACTCTAAGATCCATGATTTTAATTGTTTGGTACTCATAATATATATCATCTTCCCTCTATAGAAACCTATGAGTATAGTACATGTGATAGATCACGTGTATACATCCTCAAAATTGATATATGAACCACATCCTGAACTAAAGGGAGGTTCCAGGGAATTGGAAGAATATAGGATAACTTCCCTACACGATCAAGGATCTTGAAGGGTCAAACTTATATAAGGTATATATTTCTATTTTTCCCAAATATCGTAACATAATTCCATCATCAAAATTGATGGAATACCATGACTCTATTTTCAAACTCCAAATATCATTAATGATTATCTATATAACTCACCTATTGAATTTGGGAAGTTTTAATATTGAACTAAATAATTTGAGTATTATCTAAAATTTCATGAGAATGATCCAATATTAGAATCTTAATTTATATATCATCCTCCCAAAACATTAGTGTTATGCATCTCAACCCATATAGAGCCTCATATTGTGCCATTTGAACACAAGAATGGAAGCTATTATTATATGAGAACTCTATAAGAGGAAATTATTGATCCAAACCATCCATGAAATCTATTTAATTGGATCTAAATACATCTATTAGTGTTTTAATTGTCCTTTTATATTGATTACCAGCCCGATGAGGGTAAATAGTTCTAAATCTATACTCCTTATTCATTGGTTTTTGAGGAATTCTCCATGACATTGAGGTAAAATTCAGATATAAATCAAATAAAATGAAAATTGATTCTATATAAGACCATAGAAAATTATTTTTCTGTATATTACCATATTTATAAAGTTATAAATCATATCAAATAATAATTAAATGGTCTAATTTCATAAGAAAATTAACTACAACACAAATTTTATTATGGTCTTAAGAAGTATTTGGAAGTCCTATGATGAATCTGGGGTAATGTTTTATCGTTCAAATATAGGTATAGGTAATGGTTAAAACATTCAATTAGAATTATAATGTTTTTACTTATTATACCAGTAAACCAACTATTGAGATATATACTCAAAATTAAACCTCTTGCTGTTTTCACAACAGAAGTTCCTATCAAGATCTCTATGCATATTTGTGTTTTTAGGATGGATAGAAAATGATGAGATTTTTGTGTCATATATAAAATCCCATATATAAATTATGGTTTTTAAGGGAAATATTTTCATTTCTTAAAGTTTATTATCCTATCATTTTTATGGTTGAACTTCAAAACATTCTTTACCTTTTTCTATAGCTATATATCCTCTTTTTTCTTACCTCCACATTATTTGTATGGATGTTTTGTTGATAAATAATTTGAGTAAAATAATATTTTTCCATTTTTATTTTTATTTTTAGGTATATCCTTTTCAAATACATGAGTTTTGGGTGTCTCTCAATCATTATAAGATTTAAGGCAACAAGATCCTTATTTCTTGTAGTAGGAGGATCAAAAAGAATATGTAAATTGATCAATTACCCAAGGGGTGAATTGTAGGATTAAAAAAATTAATTTTAATCCTTAATAAAATCTTTTTAAAAATGTCAAATATGATGAATTTAGAATCTCTATTTAGTACTTAATAAAGAGACTAACTTGCTTAGTATATGATAATATTGATCCAATAAAGAAACTTAAAAAAATTTACTCAATGAAATATCCAACCTTAATCCTTATATAATCCAAATCAGAGTTTGTATAAAAATAATATAATAACAACCCATACTTTAAATAAATTGTTATTACATCAGAATTGAAGAATATTTATTACAACATATAACATAACCATGATAGGACCGTATAGGTATAGTGTATTTAGAAACTGGGAAACATAAACAACTGGTTCATAAATCATCTACATGGTCTCCCGTTTATTTCATCATATCTAGAGTCCCTTTTGGAATATCCTACTTAATACCCTTCTTCATAACCTGGGAAAAATAAAACATACAAATGGTGAGCTCAAATGCTCAGTAAGGGAAAACAAAGGAAATATGAATCATATCATATTCATAACAACATAACATTTTTAAAATCTTATCCTGCAAAAGAGATCTTAATATCATGACATGGGATAAGTCATAGTAGTGAAATATAATCCTAATAATCATAATATAAGACATCAATTTTTTTGGAATATACACATAATCTGTAAAGACCCGTAAAATTCAAGGGAAATTTTTTCTTAATTTTCTTTAGAATTTTACAAGAGCGCGGTTTCAGACGGCACCTGATTCCGAGGCCCGGAGTGCCCGGAATTAATTTCCGAAGTTTGGCTCGGGTACGTTCAGTGAACGAACGAGCGGGAATTCCTAACTTTTGATCCGGTGCTCGGAATTGAAATCCGAGGGCACCGATGAACTCGCAGTGCCGATATTCGCTTAAAGAGACCCTTTCGGGAGTTGCGTATGTTGCGGGTTGAAAGTTAGTTTTGGGGATTAAAAGATAAGTAAAATAAAATTGTGTGTGAATTTTATTTTATTCTAGGTGGTTAGACTCTCTCATGGGAAGTTGTTGGTGGGGCCCGCAACCACCCAACTTCCCATGTGTGGTTATGAGGGAGGTGGGGCCCACACGAACCCCCCACCTTTTCAAATTCCCTAACCCCTCTAAACCCCCTCTTTAATTTGTGACTCTCCCCTACATTAAAACTTGCCAACTTATCTTTCCATTTAATTTCTTGACAACTCAAGATTTTAATTAATGTAATAAATTCAACTTTTGAATTTTTGAAAGGTGGGCAAAGTGAAAATAAAATAAGGGTAGCTTATTTTATTTTGGGGGTTGCTGTGTTGTGTGGAGATTTGAGGGAGGAAGAGTTCTACACTTTGAAGAACTTCTTTTTCCTCCTTGAAGAACGCGAAGAACCTTCGAACATCGACGAAGAACGCCACGTACTCGGGAATCGTCTTTCGCGACGCCATACCCGCGACACCGACGACGTCTTCTTCCGCGTCATCTTTTCCCGCGACGAAATCGTCGTCAAAGAACTTCGAATCCTCGCTTCACGACATCGACGTCCTTCTTCCGTGACGCCGACCACCGCGACGCGTCTTCCGCGGGTCGTTGACGATCTTCGTTCTTGAAACCAGAGGTAGGGGATGATCTTTATTGATTATTTTTATTCCTTTCTTGAATCGTGGATTTTAGCGTGACTTAACGTGTGACTTATTTTATTTAAGTTCCGTTTTTATTTCTTTAACGTGAGGGGGACCGGACCGCACGAACACGGCCGAATCCCCCACCATCGTTCATGTTGTTCATGCTGGAGGAAACAAGTAACGTGGTGCCGTCGCACCACGCGGATGAACGTTCAGATATTTTCCGCAACGCCGTCGCGCTTCGCCGAGGAGAGATTTCAAGAACGCGACGCCGTCGCGCCGCGTTGGGAGGATTCTTGGCACGGAGAAAGGGGCGCGGTGCCGTCGCACCGCGCCGGACGACGAACACCGCGGCCGGTTCCGGGCCGCGGTGAGACGAGGAGACCGCGGCCGGTTCCGGGCCGCGGCGGAAGGAAAGACCGGCGGCCGTGCCGCCGGCGTCGGAAATCAAGGGCGGGACCGGAATTTCCCGGTCCCGTTAGTAAAAACCGGCCGGCCAGCGGGCCGGCCGGATATCATAAAAACCGGGGGTTTAAACCCCCGGCCGGCTCTTCAAACCCCCCTCTTAAAGAGGGGGGCGGTTCATTTAAGGAGGGGGGGGCAAAGCCCCCCGGTTTTATTCAACCGGCCCCCATTTGCGGGGGCCGTTTCTTGGCAAGGCACGGCTTAAAGCCGTGCCGTTTGTGAAACGCGGGGCTTAGCCCCGCGTGCCTTCCGCCGCCGCCACGCGGCCCGCCAGCCGCCGCCGCCACGCGGCCCGCCAGCCGCCGCCGCCACGCGGCCCGCCGCCGCCACGCGGCCCGCCAGCCGCCGCCGCCACGCGGCCCGCCGCCGCCGCCACGCGGCCAGCCGCCGCCGCCGTCCGCCGCCGTCCGCCGCCGCCGTCCGCCGCCGCCGGCCGCCGCGCCGTCCAGAGGGGGGGGGGGTCGGGCCGGGTCGGCCCGGACCCGGACCCCCCGTTTCGGACCAGATTCGGTTCTTGGCTCATAACTTGAGCCTCGGACCTCCGAATGACGAACCGTCTGCGGCAACGCGACCCTTGGATCGAGACGGTCGTTTCGGTATATCGCACTCAAGGTTTCGGTTTACTTTGAGTTCGGCCGGGTTGGTTCGTTCACGAAACCAACCGGGCCTTCGGAGCGGAAACGCTCATATCTTGAGCTACGGACGTCCGATTGACGTGCCGTCAGTCACGTAGTGTTCCTCTTAGAGAGACGGATCTTTTGGCATACTCCGCCCGAGGTTTGGACGCAGGTGGAGTACGGTCGGGTTGGTTTTGCCTTAAAAACCAACCGGGCCCCGGAGACAAAAATGCCAATAACTCTCAGACCGGGCGTCCGATCGACGCGCCGTCTGTTGCGTTGAGTTCCTGTTGACGATACGGAACTTTTGGATACATCAACTTCGGTCTTCGTGACAGTTGATGTATCAGCCTCTCGGCTCGTGGAGCGGACCCTCCGTACGAGCTTGCTGTGTGCGGGAACCCTAGTGCTGGCTGCGACTGTTCTACTGCTACGACTGCTACTGTGACTGCGACGACGACAGTACAGAGATCCTGTGTGGATTCGACGACGACAGTACAGAGATCCTGTGTGGATTCGACGACGACGACTACAGCACTCAGCGATCCTACGTGGATCAGTGCTTCAGGTTCTGTGTGAGCCCGATCCTGTGTGGGTCCTTGCGCTCAGCGGTTCTGTGTGAGCCAGCGCCTACAGGTTCTGTGTGAGCCCGATCCTGTGTGGGTCTTCTGCGGGGGTTAGTTACCTATCGATCCTTCGTGGGTCCGACGACTTAGATGGATCAGTGATCATCTTTATCGTCCCTGAAGAAGTATACCTGTGTGAGCTGAATCCTGTTACTTTCCTTTGTGGAATACGTATACTTTCCTGCGTGGACTGAGTTATACTTGGGCTCGGAGGTTGGAGCGTATCTGAATTGATGACTTAGGTATATGTATGGGCATATACCTAAGCAGTGTTGGTTGTTACTTCGTGATTGTACTTTGTTTCGTGGTTTATCCTTTGTGGATTTTGAGAGACCTTCAGGGGTCTCGGGGTCCCTACTGAGTAGCTTATACTCACCCCTGCACGGGCTTCGCCCGCACTACGTTGTGTTGGTTGCAGACGACGGACAGCGTTGACCTTAGCTGAGGTTTGCAGAGCGGGACGGTACCCGGAGGTGGACCACTGGGAGAGACGTGCACGGAGCAGACGGCGGGACCCGTGAAGCAGAGGAGCTATCTGTACCCACCCTTCAGGTGGGATTTCCAGTGGACAGCTCGGAGTAGCGGCTTTACTTTTCAGTTGCTGTTTTTCCCTTTCGAGTTGTACTTTACTTTCAGTTTGGGTTTGTATTCTGGCCCATTTACTTTTCCGCACTTTCAGTTGTACTCTGTTTTTGTTTAGTGTTTACTTTCCGCTTGTTTACTCTGTGGTGTTTGTTTACCTTACAAAGGCAATGCCTTCCCTTTTTACCGGGATTTACGCCTTGGTGCTAGTCGCCAGCCCCTGGCCTATGGAAGGCGGGCTTGGGGTAGTCACGGCACGGACCCCGAGGGCGGGTCGTGACAAATTGGTATCAGAGGAGTTCGGTTCTACCGCGAACTCTGATCTTTTCTATGTGAAGCAATAATGTTTAGCGTATTGAGTGTGGTTATCAGTCCAGGGAGTCCAGTGTTGGTGCGGCGGCCGACGTATCCATACACCAGGACCCTGACTTCTGATTTCCGACTTAATGCACGGAAACATTGATTGCGTGTGTGTTTCAAAGTTTTCTTTGTGATTACTTGTGTCAGCTCACCGGGTATACTGATCTGCTTAATGAAAGTCTCAAGTTTTCTTTATGATTACTTAATTCAGCTCACCAGGTATACTGTTCTGACTATGGCACTCTTGATCTCCTTTTCAGGATGGCCCCACGACGACAGCCAGCTAGGGTTCCGATGGTCGAGCGAGACGACAGCCCACCGAGCGACGAGGCTTCGGTGCAGGGCCCTTTTCCAGTAGTGGCACCGGCGGTAGCTTTACCCGCCGAGCCCCCGATGCTTCCAGCAGCAGCCGCTGACGATGCACGTCGCCTCAGCGCACTGCATGAGTTTCAGCGACAGCGACCGCCCAGGTTTCGCGGGGAGACGGATCCCCAGGCAGCAGAGGACTGGCTGGAGGCAGTGGTTCGAGTGTTTAGGCTAGTGAGGACACCAGCAGACCTCATGGTGATCCTCGCTGCGAGCCTACTACACGCAGCAGCAGGACGATGGTGGAGCTTGATGCTCCAGGTGCACGATGAGGCATCTCTACTCTGGACGGACTTCGAGAGCCTCTTCCGCTCTGAGTTCGTCCCGGCCACCCTTCGAGCGGTGCGTATTCAGGAGCTTCTACAGCTGCGGCAGGGCAGCATGACGGTCGCCCAGTACTCGGCGAGGTTTACCGATCTCTCGCGCTACTCGACCGACATGGTACGGGATCCATTCTTCCGGGCCCGGACCTTCGAGCAGGGTTTGAGACACGAGATCAGGGCATCGCTGATCTCCCTCAGCATACCGACTCAGACAGGAGTACTGGAGCGGGCTCTTCTGATCGAGAGCTTCCTTGCTGAGTCTACACCAGCACAGCGACCCACCGCAGGGCGGCACGTGGCAGAGTCATCTGCAGCAGGCAGTCGACGGATGACTCAGGGGTCCAGGCAGACCAGACCTTCAGGCCGACGATCTCAGGGCACTGGCTCAGCAGTGCGGGGCACACAGCGCGGAGCCAGTCTTCCGAGAGGCAGGCAGTGCTACTCGTGCGGCGGGCAGGGCCACATGGCTCGCGACTGCCCGACCCGCCGTGCCGAGGAGCAGCAGTCAGTAGATGGACCACCGAGGCAGAGGCAGAGGGTCGACCGTGGCGGTCCGCAGGGAGGAGGCGGACGAGGCAGAGGAGCTGGACGAGCAGCTGGTGGTGGCCGACGCTTTGAGGCTTTACCACCACCACCACCAGGAGGTCCACCCCGACCACAGGGAGCTGGCGGGCAGCGACAGGCACAGCTCCAGGCAGCAGAGGCCTACGACCACGGCGCACCCGAGATGATTCGAGGTACTATCTGTGTCTATTCCACCCTTGCTGCAGTTCTTATAGACACAGGAGCGAGTCACTCTTTCATAGCCGCTGCCCTTGTTCGGAGCTCGGAGATTCCGACAGAGCCGTTGGCTCGATCCTTACGGCTAGAGACTCCTACGGGAGCAGACTCGACGATTACGCACTGGTGCCGGCAGTGTGAGCTTACTCTAGGAGGCGAGAGCTTCGGCTGGGATCTTCTTGTAGCAGCGTCGAGGCCTTACGACGTCATCTTGGGCATGGATTGGCTGTCCACGGTCCATGCACAGATTGACTGTTTTAGGCGCAAGGTGCGATGTGTACGCACCGACGGGAGCAGGTTCACCTTCACCGGCGAGAAGGGAGCCTTAGCAGCACAGGATGGACTTCCGCGGAGGAGAGGACAGCCCATCACTCATCAGTTGGCTAGCCTTATCCTTGGAGCAGTTGACGTGCGGAGTCCTGGTTTTCCTGCAGTGGTGGATCAGTATGCGGACGTTTTTCCCGACGATGTTCCAGGGCTACCTCCTCGCAGAGAGGTAGACTTTTATATTGACTTGTACCCCGGGACAGCCCCGATATCCACTCCAGCATATCGGATGGCCCCCGCCGAGCTTCGAGAGCTACGGGTACAGTTGGAAGACTTGCAGGGCAAGGGGTTCATCCGACCCAGTGTTTCACCCTGGGCTTCTCCGATATTGTTCGCCAAGAAGGCGGATGGGAGCTTGCGACTTTGTGTTGACTATCGTCGCCTGAACCAGGTGACAGTGAGGAACAAGTATCCGCTACCGAGGATTGATGACCTCTTTGATCAGCTCAAGGGAGCACGGTGGTTCTCGAAGATAGACCTCAGGTCAGGCTATCATCAGCTCAGAGTCAGAGACGAGGATGTGCAGAAGACGGCCTTCAGATGTCGGTATGGCCACTATGAGTTCTTGGTTATGCCTTTCGGTGTAACCAATGCTCCAGCAGTGTTCATGGCTCTCATGAACAGGATCTTTCAGCCATACCTCGATCGGTTTGTCGTGGTCTTCATCGACGACATTCTGATTTACTCTACGACAGAGGAGGAGCACGCCTATCACTTGCGAGTTGTCCTTGACACACTCCGAGAGCACCAGCTTTATGGTAAGCTCTCGAAGTGCCAGTTCTGGATACGTGAGGTCCACTTTTTGGGACACGTAATCTCTGAGGCGGGAGTTGCAGTGGATCCCGCGAAGATTGAGGCTGTGTTAGCATGGGAGCCACCCAGGAGCGTGACTGAGGTTCGGAGTTTCTTGGGACTAGCTGGATACTATCGGAGATTTGTGCCGAACTTCTCCAGAGTTGCGGCATCACTCACAGCGTTGACGAAGAAGGGGAAACCCTTCGTGTGGTCAGACAGTTGTCAGCAGAGCTTCGAGGAGCTGAGGCAGAGATTGACTAGCGCACCTATCTTGAGGTTGCCTGAGGAGGGAGTAGGGTACGTGGTTTACTGCGATGCATCAGGGACCGGACTCGGATGTGTTCTGATGCAGGAGCGGGCAGTGATCGCCTATGGATCACGACAGTTGAGACCGCATGAGCAGAACTACGCTACCCATGACCTGGAGTTAGCAGCAGTGGTCTTCGCTCTGAAGACATGGCGACATTATCTGATGGGCGAGCGCTTTACAGTTTTTTCCGATCATCAGAGTCTCAGGTATATCTTCTCGCAGAAGGATCTGAACCTGAGACAGCGACGATGGCTCGAGTTCCTCCAGGACTATGACTTTGAGATAGTCTATACTCCTGGGAAGGGGAACATAGTAGCCGATGCCCTCAGCAGGAGGACGGGCATTCAGCTACTCGAGGAGGCGACGGAGCAGCTAGCCTCTTTGCAGATATCCTTCGTGGATAGAGATGGAGCAGCCTTTCTTCAGTCTCTCACAGTCACTCCTCCACTACTGCAGCGAGTCAGGGAGGCACAGCGCGGGGACACTGACTGCGAGACACGGCGTGCACAGATATCCTCGGGACAGGCACCTGATGGTTTCTCCCTTGGAGCAGAGCACGACATCCTTTTCAGAGGACGTGCCATGGTACCAGTCACATTGCGAGAGGAAGTGCTGGGGGAGTTTCACACTTCTCCTTTAGCGGTACATCCTGGAGTGGCGAAGATGTACCAGGACCTCAGACGACAGCACTGGTGGCCGGGCATGAAGAAAGCCGTAGCAGAGTTCGTTTCTCGATGCCTTACCTGTCAGCAGGTGAAGGCAGAGCATCAGGTACCAGCAGGCTTGGTACAGCCCTTGGAGGTTCCGGAGTGGAAGTGGGACAGCATATCTATGGACTTCGTGACTGGACTTCCACGTACTTCCAGAGGTCACGACTCCATCTGGGTGATTGTTGACCGACTCACAAAGTCGGCACACTTCTTACCCATCAGAGAGCAGGGCTCAGTAGAGAGCTTGGGACGTCTCTACGTTCAGGAGATTGTGCGGCTCCACGGCGTGCCATCATCTATCGTTTCCGATCGTGATGCCCGCTTTACTTCCCGGCTTTGGAAGGGGTTGCAGGAGGCGTTCGGGACGCAGCTACGTCTTAGCACAGCTTTTCACCCTCAGACGGATGGTCAGACGGAGAGGACCATTCAGACACTCGAGGACATGCTCCGCGCATGTGTCCTCGACTTTGGTCGTAGCTGGGAGGACCACCTACCCTTGGTAGAGTTTGCGTACAACAACAGCTACCACTCCACTATCGGGATGGCACCGTACGAGGCATTGTACGGCCGACCATGTAGATCTCCTTTGTGCTGGACAGACCCCGGGGAGTCAGCACTGGTGGGACCAGAGATGGTCCAGGCCACGACAGAGAAGGTCCAGGTCATCCAGGAGCGGATGAGGGCAGCTCAGAGCCGGCAGAAGTCATACGCTGACAGGAGGCGGAGGCCACTGGAGTTCGAGGATGGCGACCACGTCTTCTTGCGGGTCTCACCTCGACGTGGTATTCGGAGATTTGGCCGAGGCGGCAAGTTATCTCCGCGCTTCATCGGACCTTTCCAGATTCTCAGCAGGATTGGCGAGGTGGCTTATCGCCTGGCTCTACCACCTCAGTTGCACCGGGTGCACGACGTCTTTCACGTATCCCAGCTGAGGAGATACGTGCACGACCCGACGCACATCATTGACCATGGGGAGCTTGACGTTGACGATGGGGCGACTTTTACGGAGGTCCCGGTGGAGATAGAGGATCGACAGGAGCGGGTCCTACGTGGGCGATCGATTCCTCTTGTGCGCATCAGATGGCAACACGGGAATCTCCAGGAGAGCACATGGGAGCGGGAGGCTCAGATGCGTGCTCAGTACCCTCATTTGTTTCCCTAGTTTTGTTGTATCTTTACGGGGACGTAAAGCCCTGAGGTGGGAGTAATGTAAAGACCCGTAAAATTCAAGGGAAATTTTTTCTTAATTTTCTTTAGAATTTTACAAGAGCGCGGTTTCAGACGGCACCTGATTCCGAGGCCCGGAGTGCCCGGAATTAATTTCCGAAGTTTGGCTCGGGTACGTTCAGTGAACGAACGAGCGGGAATTCCTAACTTTTGATCCGGTGCTCGGAATTGAAATCCGAGGGCACCGATGAACTCGCAGTGCCGATATTCGCTTAAAGAGACCCTTTCGGGAGTTGCGTATGTTGCGGGTTGAAAGTTAGTTTTGGGGATTAAAAGATAAGTAAAATAAAATTGTGTGTGAATTTTATTTTATTCTAGGTGGTTAGACTCTCTCATGGGAAGTTGTTGGTGGGGCCCGCAACCACCCAACTTCCCATGTGTGGTTATGAGGGAGGTGGGGCCCACACGAACCCCCCACCTTTTCAAATTCCCTAACCCCTCTAAACCCCCTCTTTAATTTGTGACTCTCCCCTACATTAAAACTTGCCAACTTATCTTTCCATTTAATTTCTTGACAACTCAAGATTTTAATTAATGTAATAAATTCAACTTTTGAATTTTTGAAAGGTGGGCAAAGTGAAAATAAAATAAGGGTAGCTTATTTTATTTTGGGGGTTGCTGTGTTGTGTGGAGATTTGAGGGAGGAAGAGTTCTACACTTTGAAGAACTTCTTTTTCCTCCTTGAAGAACGCGAAGAACCTTCGAACATCGACGAAGAACGCCACGTACTCGGGAATCGTCTTTCGCGACGCCATACCCGCGACACCGACGACGTCTTCTTCCGCGTCATCTTTTCCCGCGACGAAATCGTCGTCAAAGAACTTCGAATCCTCGCTTCACGACATCGACGTCCTTCTTCCGTGACGCCGACCACCGCGACGCGTCTTCCGCGGGTCGTTGACGATCTTCGTTCTTGAAACCAGAGGTAGGGGATGATCTTTATTGATTATTTTTATTCCTTTCTTGAATCGTGGATTTTAGCGTGACTTAACGTGTGACTTATTTTATTTAAGTTCCGTTTTTATTTCTTTAACGTGAGGGGGACCGGACCGCACGAACACGGCCGAATCCCCCACCATCGTTCATGTTGTTCATGCTGGAGGAAACAAGTAACGTGGTGCCGTCGCACCACGCGGATGAACGTTCAGATATTTTCCGCAACGCCGTCGCGCTTCGCCGAGGAGAGATTTCAAGAACGCGACGCCGTCGCGCCGCGTTGGGAGGATTCTTGGCACGGAGAAAGGGGCGCGGTGCCGTCGCACCGCGCCGGACGATGAACACCGCGGCCGGTTCCGGGCCGCGGTGAGACGAGGAGACCGCGGCCGGTTCCGGGCCGCGGCGGAAGGAAAGACCGGCGGCCGTGCCGCCGGCGTCGGAAATCAAGGGCGGGACCGGAATTTCCCGGTCCCGTTAGTAAAAACCGGCCGGCCAGCGGGCCGGCCGGATATCATAAAAACCGGGGGTTTAAACCCCCGGCCGGCTCTTCAAACCCCCCTCTTAAAGAGGGGGGCGGTTCATTTAAGGAGGGGGGGGCAAAGCCCCCCGGTTTTATTCAACCGGCCCCCATTTGCGGGGGCCGTTTCTTGGCAAGGCACGGCTTAAAGCCGTGCCGTTTGTGAAACGCGGGGCTTAGCCCCGCGTGCCTTCCGCCGCCGCCACGCGGCCCGCCAGCCGCCGCCGCCACGCGGCCCGCCAGCCGCCGCCGCCACGCGGCCCGCCAGCCGCCGCCGCCACGCGGCCCGCCGCCGCCGCCACGCGGCCAGCCGCCGCCGCCGTCCGCCGCCGTCCGCCGCCGCCGTCCGCCGCCGCCGGCCGCCGCGCCGTCCAGAGGGGGGGGGGTCGGGCCGGGTCGGCCCGGACCCGGACCCCCCGTTTCGGACCAGATTCGGTTCTTGGCTCATAACTTGAGCCTCGGACCTCCGAATGACGAACCGTCTGCGGCAACGCGACCCTTGGATCGAGACGGTCGTTTCGGTATATCGCACTCAAGGTTTCGGTTTACTTTGAGTTCGGCCGGGTTGGTTCGTTCACGAAACCAACCGGGCCTTCGGAGCGGAAACGCTCATATCTTGAGCTACGGACGTCCGATTGACGTGCCGTCAGTCACGTAGTGTTCCTCTTAGAGAGACGGATCTTTTGGCATACTCCGCCCGAGGTTTGGACGCAGGTGGAGTACGGTCGGGTTGGTTTTGCCTTAAAAACCAACCGGGCCCCGGAGACAAAAATGCCAATAACTCTCAGACCGGGCGTCCGATCGACGCGCCGTCTGTTGCGTTGAGTTCCTGTTGACGATACGGAACTTTTGGATACATCAACTTCGGTCTTCGTGACAGTTGATGTATCAGCCTCTCGGCTCGTGGAGCGGACCCTCCGTACGAGCTTGCTGTGTGCGGGAACCCTAGTGCTGGCTGCGACTGTTCTACTGCTACGACTGCTACTGTGACTGCGACGACGACAGTACAGAGATCCTGTGTGGATTCGACGACGACAGTACAGAGATCCTGTGTGGATTCGACGACGACGACTACAGCACTCAGCGATCCTACGTGGATCAGTGCTTCAGGTTCTGTGTGAGCCCGATCCTGTGTGGGTCCTTGCGCTCAGCGGTTCTGTGTGAGCCAGCGCCTACAGGTTCTGTGTGAGCCCGATCCTGTGTGGGTCTTCTGCGGGGGTTAGTTACCTATCGATCCTTCGTGGGTCCGACGACTTAGATGGATCAGTGATCATCTTTATCGTCCCTGAAGAAGTATACCTGTGTGAGCTGAATCCTGTTACTTTCCTTTGTGGAATACGTATACTTTCCTGCGTGGACTGAGTTATACTTGGGCTCGGAGGTTGGAGCGTATCTGAATTGATGACTTAGGTATATGTATGGGCATATACCTAAGCAGTGTTGGTTGTTACTTCGTGATTGTACTTTGTTTCGTGGTTTATCCTTTGTGGATTTTGAGAGACCTTCAGGGGTCTCGGGGTCCCTACTGAGTAGCTTATACTCACCCCTGCACGGGCTTCGCCCGCACTACGTTGTGTTGGTTGCAGACGACGGACAGCGTTGACCTTAGCTGAGGTTTGCAGAGCGGGACGGTACCCGGAGGTGGACCACTGGGAGAGACGTGCACGGAGCAGACGGCGGGACCCGTGAAGCAGAGGAGCTATCTGTACCCACCCTTCAGGTGGGATTTCCAGTGGACAGCTCGGAGTAGCGGCTTTACTTTTCAGTTGCTGTTTTTCCCTTTCGAGTTGTACTTTACTTTCAGTTTGGGTTTGTATTCTGGCCCATTTACTTTTCCGCACTTTCAGTTGTACTCTGTTTTTGTTTAGTGTTTACTTTCCGCTTGTTTACTCTGTGGTGTTTGTTTACCTTACAAAGGCAATGCCTTCCCTTTTTACCGGGATTTACGCCTTGGTGCTAGTCGCCAGCCCCTGGCCTATGGAAGGTGGGCTTGGGGTAGTCACGGCACGGACCCCGAGGGCGGGTCGTGACATAATCATATAAAATGATTTCATATTTGTCAAGACTCCTTTCCAAGACCATCATAGTGGACAAAGTACATTATTGAACTGAGTTCATTCCTCATTCCTGTCATGTATCACTGAACCATATTAACTTTCCATTTCATCCATGTCTATCTCATGAGATATAAATCTTTACCCAATGCACTAAAGGGAGATATAGGTCCCACCAATCTCATAATGAAACTATTCTTATGTGTGCCACAAAATCATAAATCATACATCATAGCATAACCCATGAAATAAAAATGGGATTCTTAAACATCATGGCATCATAACATAATCCATATAAGATAAAGGACTTCATAAAAATAATTCCATCATAACATAATCAAATCAATGTAATAATAGGGATATAAACCTAACCATATATCAGCTTAGATGGAAAATAATTTTGATAAAACACTTGAACTCATTTATTGAGGAAAATATCCTTTCTTCTTCAAAATAATTTTCTTTTCTCAAAATAACATAGAATTTTTAAAAAAATAATTTTTTTTGAAAATAATCAAGAAATATTTCATATTAAGCTTTATATAAATAAGGAGTTATGAAACTGCAAAAATCCATTCATGCCGTATAAGTTAAAAAAATATTCTCCTCATACTTTTACAGGAAAAGTCACAAAGTACCTCATATGGTATTCAAAAGAATGATTCCTTACATACCATGTAGTGAAAGTAAAAAATTGGTAAAAATGACTTTAAAAAAACATGAAAAGTTTTTTAGAAAACATGTACATGGATGATAAATATAACCCAAGTAAATACTTATGAATAAGCAATCTCAGTTATGAACGAGATTGGAATAATTATCCCCTACGTTAGGTCTGATATGCTTAGTGTGTATCCAAAACTCCTATATAATGATTTAAAAAATATTATAGATCTATTAAATAGTCATAATTATTTTAATGATAATAGTTATGATCATATTTTCATCCTTTTTTAGTAACATTTCATTATTACTCATTGTCTGGGTATTAACTGCTTTATTTTCATACGTATGTTTTGTCGGATAAGTTCATATTACTATTTTTAGGTTATAGTTATATCATTTACAGAATGGTATTAGTATAATATATATCATATATATTCATTCAATCCATTTATATAATCATGGTTCAATGAAGATCATGTAGAACGAATCTCATCGCACTGTGGAGATGGTAAGCCGTACATACACACACACGACGATATCATTCCCATAATTATTGAATGGTATTGGAGTGGATGATATAATATATAAGAATTAGTATCATGTTATAATAACCATATATAGTGATTATTTACACCATTATACCCATCCAAGTAATGTGGTGGTGGAAAACAAATTACACCACGGCGTGGAGATGGTATTCCGTACGTATGCACACGCGGTGATTTCGTTTTCTATAGGATGTATAGAAGGTGAAATGGGATTGTTTCATATTTATAATAACATATCCGTATATGAGTGATACTTATTTTATTACTTTATAATGAAACAAATAAAGAATATTAAGTAGAAGAAGAAATAAATTTGAAAGAATCGGTAAAAGATATTATCTCTTCTTTGACGCGCCTCTTATAAACCTCATATTAAAACACTAAAGATGGTATTTGAAGAAAACCAGGACCTCTAGTATGTTTCTAGGGAAGTGGAGAAGAGAAATGGATAGGGTTTGGCCAAGATTGAAGGCTCAAAAGTTTGTGAATAGGAGAGGGAGGAGGTGCCCTTTTATAAGAGAGGATATGGGTACTTTTGGAAACCTCTAAAATATTAATTATTAATAAACCCAAACCACACATAAAAACTTATAAAATGAATCAAATTAGAATATGAGATGATATAGGGTTGTAATATAATCATCCAATAAAATTTAGAAATGTTGAGAATTTATTTTAAACCTTATCAACTTGATTTATCCTTATTTAATCTATTTAATTTTATTTGTGGTAAAAATATTCTAAATTTTAAATTGTTATAAATAAATAATTATGTGTTGTGAATTTTCCATAATTGGATACTTTATGGAAGTTTTGACCATATAGTCTTCAATTTCTAATTTTTTTTTATTTTAATCAATTTAATAATATGTTATTTTTATAAAATAACAATAGTGTCAATTTTGACACTATTCATTTATTTGAATTTAAATAAAATCCACACAGAGGGTATATTCGAAAAAAACATTAATAGATTAATAACATCTCATATGTTTCTAGAAAATTCTTGGACCACAATAAACAGTTCATATATTATTTATTTTAATATTTTTAAAACCATTTATTTGTTATTTCAATCAACAAAATAATTTATACATCACTATTGTGTCATCATTAATGATAATTATTTAATCCCTAAAAATTTTAAATAAATTCACATGATTTATATAATTTTATTGGATTTCTAGAGACTATTTATGTTCGGTGTTTTATGAAGTTTATCACCAAACTAAAATTATTACACTTATAAGATATAAGAGAGGGACATGTTGTCACTTTCTTTGGTTTTAATTATAATTACATACTTTTCATTGTCAAAACTCCATTAAATGAATCTATTACGACCCTTAGGTGATATGGGTCAACTTTTATTCTTCCAATATAATTTTTTCAGGTGTTAGGGTAATTTTATAATCTTATTTTTATCCTTAATTACCCGATTTACCTTTAACTGCTGTAAATAAAATTTTCCGTCGTTACTATTCATAATGTTTAAAAATTAGAAGTAGCCTATTAACATAATTTGAAACTAATGATTCCAAATATGGAATCCATTTTTCCAAATTAAAAACATATAATCCTCCTTATTTAATTTAAAATTAATCCCACTGTTGAGAAAACATGTTTTAAAAGTTAAAACATTGCATTAGATTGAATTTTTTTTACTTATGAATTCATTGTAAAAATAATGATAATGACTTAAATTATATTAAATGGTAAAAATATATTCTATATATACTTTAAAACCATTAAATTTTATATTTTAACTATATAAATTATCTTGATGAAAAAGGATTTTTTTTACGAAAAAGTTAGCATATCTTTACTATTCATCAAAATATGAATGTTATCAGAAAAGTATCAAAAATTTATACAATATAAATTTTTATATCATTATTCTAAATAAAAAGTTTATTTTGTCAAATTTAACTCATAAACTTTTAAAAGGTTACATTTAAAATGGGTGTGCCATCAAAAGGCGGAAAAACTGTATTTTTGAAAAAAATAATTCATTTATCCGAAAAAAATTATTTTTTTTCTAATATCATATTTAAGATGAATTCTAATGTTATATAAAATTTAAAATGTGGTTAATAGTATTTATAAAGGCTATTTTATATAATATTTTAATAACATATCGTTGTTTAGTGAATCTCGGTATTGCATACAATGCAAGCTATCGAGGAAGGTTGCTCTTGCGCGTAATGCATTCCAAGCCAGTGTTGTGTGTAGTGAAAGATTCCTTTGGGGTTTCATATAAAATAAGACATAAAAAAGATATTTCTTAAAAAATCTCAGGGTGTTACATTCTACCCCCCTTAAAATGAATTTCTCCCTCAAAATTCATCACTTTGTAACAAACAGATGAGGATACCTCTCTCTCATCATATCCTCAAGTTCCCATGTAGCTTCTTCTAATTGGTGTTTTATTCATTAAACTTTAACCAAGCGAGTGGTCTTGTTTTTTAGAAATGTTTTTCTGTGATCCAGAATCTATATCGGATGTTCTTCATAAGAAAGATCTTGCTTGAGCGGTACAACTTATGAGCTTAGAACATATGAAGGATCTGGTATTTACATTCTTAGGAGAGATACATGGAACACATAATGAACTTGATAGAGATTTTGTGGAAGTACCAATCGGTAGGCTACCTTCCCAATACGATCAAATATTTCTAAAGTATCGATATACATGGGGCTCAACTTTACCTTCTTTCAAAATCTCATTACTCTCTTCCAGGGAGATATTCTTAAGAACACTTTATCAACCACTTCAACTATAGGTCTTTTCTCTTATTGTCAGCATAACTTTTTTTTCGAATCTGAGCCGCTCTTATGTGTTGTTGAATAGATATGACATTTTCTGCCATCTCAACAACAAGATCAGGTTGTAATAGCTTTCTTTCACCAACTTCATCCTAGCAAGTTGGAGTTCTTCATTTCTTTCTATAGAGATATTCATAAGAATCCATATGAATACTGGAGTGAAAGATATTATTATAAGAAAATTCCACCAGAGTTAGGTGTTGTTCCCAACCACCTTTGAAATCCATAGAGCAAGCTCTCAACATGTCTTCCAAAGTTTGAATTGTCCTCTCAGACTGACGTCTATCTGAGGATGATATCTAGTGCTGAAACATAAATCTGTATCCAGAGCATGTTGAAGACTTCTCTAGAACATTGAGGTAAACCTCAGATCCCAATTAGATATAATGGAAAGTGGCACTCCATGCAATATTACCACATCCTTTACATATAACCTAGAAAGATGGTCAATAGAGAAATATTTTCTAACATCAATGAAGTGTTCCGACTTTGTAAGATGATCAACAATAACCAAAAAATCATTATTGCCTTTGGATGTTTTGGGAAATCTGATGACAAAGTCCATAGTTATGTTTTCCCATTTCCACTATGGTATGGGTAATGGTTATAACATACCCTTAGACTTCTATCGCTTAGCTTTAACTTGCTGAAAAACCAAACATCGAGAGACATATTCGGCGATATCTCTTTTCACGCCATCCCACCAAAAGTATTATTTTAGGTCCCTATACATCTTTGTACTTCCAGGATGAATAGAGAATGATGAACTATGAGCCTCATCCAGCAACTCCTTCTTTAATTCTTGTATGGGAGGAATACAGACACGGTTTCTGCACCTTATTATCCCATCACAATCAATGTTGAATCCAGGAACATTTCTCACCTTCTTTTGAAGACCAACATCCTCCTTCTGTGCCTCTTTAATATTCACTTGTATAGATGGTTGAACATTCATTTGATAAAGATATGATATCTCCCCTTTAATTAAAATTCCAAGATCCATCCTTTGTAAATCCATAAATATTGGATCCTCTGTGATCCTTATCATGGATAAGCTAGCATGGTCTTGTCAACTTAATGCATCTGCCACCGTGTTTGCTTTCCCAGGGTGGTAATGAATTGAGTGGTTGTAATCCTTAATCTTCTCCAACCATCTTCTTTGGTGCATATTCAGATCCTTTTGTGTGAAAATATTCTTTAAAATTTTATGATCAGTATAAATATCACACCTTTCACCATAAAGAAAATTCCTTCAAATCTTTAATGCAAAGATTACCGTAGCTAACTCTAAATCATGAGTTGGGTAATTTTTCTCATGGATTTTCAACTGTCGTGAGGAATAAGGTATCACCATATCATTTTGCATGATAACACACCCCAAACCCTTCCTAGATGCATCATTGTAGATCAAAAACCTTTCTCCACTACAAGGAAGTGTGAGCACATGTGCACTTACTAACATTCTTTTTAGCTATTTGAAATTCTATTCACATTCCTCCATCCAAACAAACTTAGCTCCTTTCCGAGCGAATTTGGTGAGTTGGTTATATAATCTTGAAAAATCATTCAGAAAACATCGATAATACCCAGTTAAACCAAGAAAAGTTTGGATTTCAGTTACTGTTGTTGGTCTCGACCATCCTTCAATAACAACCATTTTTTATGGATCCACATATATCCCCTCTTTTGAGATTATATGAACCAAAAATGAAACTTCTTGAAGCCAAAATTCACACTTGGTAAATTTGGCATAAAGATTATTTTTTTTCTCAGGGTCTTCAATACAATTTTCAATTGATCTTTATGTTCTTACTTGATCTTTGAATAGACAAGAATATCGTCTATACAGACTACCAAAAACTGATCAAGATAGTCTCTAAAGACTCTATTCATTAGATCCATGATGATAGAAGGGGCATTAGTAAGACCAAAAGGCATCACTATAAATTCATAGTGTCCATAACTTGTATGGAATGTTGTCTTTGGTATATCCTCATTTTTCACCCTAAGTTGATGCTATCCTGAATGAAGATCAATATTGGAAAAGTATTGTGCTCCACTTAGTTGGTCAAATAAGTTATCAATGCATGGTAGAGGATATTTTTTCTTGATAGTGATCTTGTTAAGTTCTCGATAATCAATGCAAAGTCTCATTGATCCATATTTCTTCTTAACAAACATAAGAGGTGCTCCCCAAGGTGATGCACTAGGGCGTATGAATCCCTAATCAAGATTCTCTTGGAGTTGCTTCTTTAATTCTCATAACTCAATTGGGGCCATTCTATAACGTGTCTTTAAAATGGGCATAGTACCCGGTATGATTTTATTGAAAACTCAACTTCAAGATTTTATGGAAGACCTTGAAATTCCTCTAGAAATACATCATAAAACTCTAGTACAATGGAAATGTTCTTAATCATGAGTTTCTCTCCAACCATTTGAGATTAATAACCTTCATTTATTGGAATCAAGACCCATAAGATGGATGAAATTTCCACTAGAAGGTTATATTCATACTTGCATTGATAAATGATCATAGATTGATTAGGAATGTAAAATATGACTTCCCTTATTTGGAAATTGATATGAGATACATATAAAGGAAGAAAATCCATGCCAATAATCACATCAAATTACACTATAGGAAGGATCACAAGATTTGCAGGAATCACTTTCCCACAAACTTCAATCGGAGAAGAATTGTAAACTTTTGATGTGACTGTTGTTCCATTAAGAGTTGTCACACCTAAAAAATATCTAATTAATGAGGAAATATGGAGACACCCGTAGAAAATTCTTCAGAAATAAAATAGTTTGTGGATCCAGATTCAAATAAAACGTTTTCTACTTTTGAGTGGATGGTAAGTGTACCTTTCACCACTTCATTATCATAGTCCAAATCACCAATAGTAATTGCATGTGACTTTCCTTTCTCTTTGGCCTTAAGATATTATTGACATCGATCATCATCCATAACCCTTGGATTAGATAATTGATTAGGATAATTCCCTATTTCATTGAACTTGTAACATTGAAGTGTAGGAGGTGCATTTTGTGTATCCCTTTCTTTGTTCACATAATTAGACATCTTCTTCCCATTACTTCAACATTAAATTATCTGATGACCTTATTTTCCACACTTAAAACATTTAATAGTCCCTTTAAGACAATTCTCCCAATGTTTATTTCCACACATGGAGCATAAAGTAAAACTCATCTTCTTTTTAGTGTGGTCTTTAGATTTTCCTTTGAATCCCATTTTCCTCTTCTTATCAAAGCCATATAACTGATGGGTTACTCCAATATCCATATCAACCTAGAGAGCACATCGAACAATTTCCTCATATATATTGAAGTCCCTTATGAATAATTCCCTTAGGAGACTTGGTTTTAATCCACTAAATAATTAATTGATCATACTCTTAAGTTAGATAATAATCCTAGAAGCGTACCTTGCATGTCTTGTAAAATTTTCTTCGTAGGTACCAACAGATTCATCATCCTTTTTGTTTTATTTCAAGAAACTCCTTCTCCATCATTGTTTGAAGAATAAGAGGGAAGTAATTATTGAAAAATATGTTCTTGAACTCATCCCATTCCATGGATTAAATTTCATCCCTTTGCCTTGTATTCATGACAAGATTCCACCATTGATCAGCTTCACCTTCCAAACGATATACTACTAAGATGACTTTATCATGTTCATAACATTACAGGACTGAAAATATATTTTCAGTGGTATTGATCCATTGTTAAGATACTAATGGATCAGAAGAACCACTGAATGAAGGTGGACGCTACCTAATGAAGGATTCAATAGAATGTTGCTCTTTCTTTTGCTCGTTTGGAAGGCCTTCCTGATTCATATTTTGAGAAAGTTGTGTGGGCATGGATACATGATTTTTTATTCTATCTCCCATAACGTTTGGTTGATTAGGGGTACAATCAATCTATTGCCCATCACATTCATAATTAAAACGGTTCCTTCGGGTTCCAACTATTGACTGAAACGAAGAATCATAGTGTGAGAAACACTAATCATAACAGGAAAACCACATAATCAAGAATAAAATTACACACATTAGGTATTATCATAGGTTATTCATTTTCATTTCTAAAACACTAATATTGTGTCCTATGCTTAGATATGTCCTCAGGGTTCTTACTAAGGCTTTCACATCCTAGTTTCTAAATTTTGACTATAATGTTCCTCTCATACCAACTATAACGACCCATACATTACATAAATTGTTATTACTTCAGAATTGAATCATATTTATTAAAACATATAACAAAACCATGATTGGACCGTATAGGTATTGGGTCTTTAGAAATTGGGAAACCTAAACAACTGGTTCATAAATCATCTACATTTTCTCCCATTTATTTCATCATATCTAGAGTCACATTTGGAATATCTTACATAATACCCTTTTTCCTGACCTGGGGAAAAGAAAACATACAAAGGGTGAGCTCAAATTCTCAATAAGTGAAAACAAAAGAAATATCACTCATATCATATTCATAAGAACAAAACATTTTGAAAATACTATCTTGCATAAGAGATCATAATATCATGATATGGGATAAGTCATAGTAGTGAAATTTAATCTCAATAATCATACACTACTGGAAATTGGGTCTATACCCACAGTTTTGTGAAAAAACGTGGGTATAGGTCCCCCCTATACCCACGGTTTTCCAGAACCGTTCATATAGGGATTGTATGGGAACCTATGCCCACGGTTTTGGAAAACTGTGGCCATAGGTTTTTTTTGAAGACCTATACCCACAGTTTTGCCAAATCTGTGGGTATAGGGATTGCTCGAGAGACCTATACCTACAGTTTTTCAAAGACGTGGGTATATATGGTATTTTTTTCAAAGACCTATACCCATAGTTTTGAAAAATCGTGGGTATAGGTTTCCCACGTTATGGCGGGGAAAAAATTTGAAAAAAATTGCATGGGATGAAATAACTTTTACGTGGGAATAGGGTCTTAAATAATATAATTATATGGATACCAATAATTATTAATATAAATTTGGTAGCTTCTTTGGTTTGGTACCCCATTATGTTCTGTGGAGTGCGGTGTTCGAATCTCGGCAAGGTAAATTTTCAAATATACATGCAATATTACTATAAGTATAAAATCATATAGATATATAAACAGAATCCTCATAGCGTAGTTGGTTCACCTCTCTACTTTGTCTCTACAGGTCGCGTGTTCGAAACCCGCTGATCACGATTTTTAGATAACAACATTGATATTAATATATTAAAATAAAATTATCTATGTATACATATAAAAACGTCAGCCTGGTTGGTCTGTTGGAGAAGTGCGGCGCCTCGCCCTGCAAGAGTCATGGGTTCAAATCCCTCTCCATTATATTTTTGAAATTTCAATTCCCCACAGTTTCAAACCGTGGGGTTAGTGCCATGCCACGTGGTAAGTGCCCTACCACACAGACTGTTGGTGTGTGACACAACTATACCCACGGTTATACCAAACCGTGGGTATAGGTCAAGACCCCTATACTGACGCCTTTCCAGCCCACGGTTTACAAAACCGTGGGTATAGCCTATTCCCATGGTTCAAAAAACTGTGGGTATAGCTTATACCCACGGTTTTGGGGGCTATACCCACGGTTTTGAACTCTGGGTATAACCCGTTTTTCCAGTAGTGATAACATAAGACATGAATCTTTGTGGCATACACATATAATAATAGAAAATCATTTCATATTAGTCAAGACTCATTGCCAAGACTATCATAGCGGAGAAAGTCCATTACTGAACCGAGTTCATTCCTCATTCCAGGCCTATATCACTGAACCAGATTAACTTGTCGTTCCAACCATGTCTATCTCATAAGATATAAATATTTACCCAATTCATTGGAGGGAGATATAGGACCTAAAAATGTCATCATGAAACTATTCTTATGTGTTCCACAAAATCATAAATCTTACGTCATAGCATAACCCATGTGATAAAAATGGGATTCTTAAACATCATGCCATCATAACATAATCCATATAAGATAAAGGACTTCATAAAAATAATTCCATCATAACATAATCAAATCAATGTAATAATAGGGATAGAAACCGAACCCCATATCATCTTAGATGGAAAATAATTTTGATAAAACCCTTGAACATAGTTCTTGAGTAAAATATCCTTTCTTTTTCAAAATCATTATTTTCTCAAGATGACATACAATTTTAAAGAAAATGTTTTTTTCTAAAAACAATCATCAAATATTGCATAGTAATATTCATGTAAATAAGGAGTTATGAAATCATAAAAATCCATTTATGTTGTATAAGTTAAAGAAAACATTCTCCTCATACTTTTATAGGAAAAGTCAAAAAATACCTCATATGGTAATCAAAGAAATATTCCTTACATACAGTGTTGTAAAATTCAAAAATTGGTAAAAATGAAATTAAACATACATGAAAACATTTTTAGAAAACATGGACATGGATGATAAATATAACCCCAGTAAATACTTACAAATAAACAATATTAGTTAAGAATGAGATTGGAATAATTATCCCTTACCTTAGGTCTGATATGCTTCTTGTGTATTCAAACCACCTGTATAATTATTTAAATAATGTTACGGATCTATTAAATAATCATAATTATTTTTATGATAAAATTTATGATCATATTTTCATCTGTTTGTTAGTAACATTTCATTGTTACTCGTTGTTTGGTTATTAACTGCTTTAGTTTCATAAGTATGTTTTGTTGGATAAGTTCATATTCCTATTTTTAGGTTATAGTTATATCTTTTACAGAATGGTATTAGTATAATATATTTAATATTTATTCATTCAATCCATTTATATAATCATGGATTAATTAAGATCATGTAGAACGAATCTCCTCGCACTGTGGAGACGGTAAGTCGTACGTATGCACGTGCGACGATATCGTTCCCATAATTATGGAATAGTATTGGAGTGGATGATAAAATATCTCAGAATTAGTATCATGTTATAATAATCATATATAGTTATTCTTTACACCATTATACCCATCCAAGTAATGTGGTGGTGGAAAACAGATTACACCATGGCGTAGAGACGGTATTCCGAACGTACGCACATGCGGTGATTTCATTTTCTGTAGGATGGATAGAAGGTGAAATGGGGTTGTTTAATATTTATAATAACATATCAATATATGAGTGATACTGATGTTATTACATTATAATGAAACAAATAAATAATAGGAAGTAGAATAAGAAATAAATTTGAAAGAATCGGTAAAGGATATTACCTCTTTATTGACGTGCATCTTCTAAACCTCCTCTTAGGGCACTAAAGTTGGTCTTTAAAGAATACCAGGTCCTATAGCATGTTTCTAGGGAATTGGAGAAGAGAAATGGACGGTTTTTGGCTGATCTTGAAGGCTCAAAATGTTGTGAAGAAGAGAGGGAGGATGTTCCCTTTTATAAGAGAGGAGAGGGGCAATTTTGGAAACCTCTAAAATATTAATTTATAATAAACCCAAAGCCCACATAAAAACTTCCAAAATGACTCAAATTCTAAGATGAGATGATATAGGGTTTTAATCTCATTATCCAATAAAATTTAAACATGTTGGGAATTTATTTTAAACCTTATCAACTTTATTTATCCTTATTTAATCTATTTAATTTTATTTGTGGTAATAATATCATAAATTTTAAATTGTTATAAATAATTACTTAAGTGTTGTGAATTGTCCATAATTGGATAATTTATAAAATTTTAGACTATATATATTTCAATTTATAATTTATAAATATTTTTTTTGATTTTTAAACAATTTAATAATATGTTATTTTTATAAAATAACAATAGTGTTAATTTAGACACTATTCATTTATTTGAATTTAAATAAAATAAAAAAATGATATATTCAAAAAAAATATTTAATAGATTTATAACATGTCATATTTATCTATGAAATTAGTTTAGAACATTAAATAGTTCATATAATATTTATTTTAATATTTTTAAAACCATTTATTTGATATTTCAATCAATAAAATAATTTCTACATCACTATTGTGTCATAATTAATGATAATTATTTAATCCCTAAAAATTTTAAATAAAATCACATGATGTAGATAATTTTGTTGGATTTTTGGATACTATTTATGTTTGATGTTTTATGAAGTTTATCACCAAATTAAAATTATTACACTTATAAGATATAAGAGAGTGACATGTTGCCACTTTCTTTGGTTTTAATAATAATTACATACTTTTCATGGTCAAAAGTCCATGAAATGAATCTATTCAGACACTTAGGTGATATGGGTCTACTTTTATTCAAACAATATAATTTTATCAGGTGTTAGGGTAATTTTATAATCTTATTTTTACCCTTAATTTCCCGATTTACCTTTAACTATAGTAAATAAAATTTACCATAGTTACTATTCATAAAGTCTAAAAATAAAAAGTATCCTATTAACATAATTTGGACATAATGATTCCAAATATGCAATCAATTTTTAAAAAATCAAAATGCAGATGTTGTAGTATTTAATTAAAAATTAATCCTGCTGTTGAGAAACAGGAATTAAAAGTCAAAACATTGCAAAAGATTGAAATGTTTTTACCTATAAATTCAATGTAAAATTAATTATAATGACTTAAATTATATTAAATTGTAAAAATTAATTCTATTTATAATTTAAAACAATTAAATTTTATAATTTAACCATATAAATTACCTTGATGAAAAAAGTTGTTTTTAAGAAAAAGTTAGCGTATTTTTACTATTCATAAAAATATGAAAGTTATTAGAAAAGTATCAAAAATTTATCCAATATAAATTTTTATATCCCGATTCAAAAGAAGAATTTTATTTTGTCAAATTGAACTCATAAAATTTTCAAAAATTATAATTAAAATGGGTGGGCCATTAAAAGGCGGAAAACTGCATTTTTTTAAAAAATAATTCTTTTATCTGAAAAATTAATTTTTTTATCATATAATATGTAAGATGAATTATAATGTTATATAAAATTAAAAATGTGGTTAATAATATTTATAACTGTAAGTTTATGTAACATTTTAAAAACATATTGTTGTTTAGTGAAACTCGGTATTGCCTACAACGCAAGCTATCGAGGAAGGTTGCTCTTGCATATAACGCAAGCCAGGCCAGTGTGGCATGTAGTGAAAGATTCCTTTGGTGTTGTGTATAACATAAGACATAAAAAAAATATTTCTCATAAAATATAGGGGTGTTACAAATATATTATAAGAGATTTAACCTTTTTAACTATAACTAAAAGCAGTGGAATTTAAAAAAACATGTAACAATTAATAAATAACAAAGAAATATTTTAAAATAAAGAGAAGGGTATCCAAAAAACATGGATAAAGTTCCCTTGATTTATAATTTCCAGAATTTATATCTTACCGACACCAAGGTAATACCTCAATATGATGATCCCTATCTGTCTTTATATCCCCACAAGTCATCGATCACTTAGGTGATCAGAACCTTTGTCTTTATATCCTTCGATGCCCTCAATTGATAACATAAACAATCATATTTTTACTAGGTAGGTTGAAAAAGATGTTCTAGGCTTGAACAAGTTGTTCACAATAATAACAAAAGGTAGGTTTGAGTAGAGCTCTCACAAAGTATCACTTCATTCCAGAGTTCAAAAACTACCATTTTGTTTAAATGGTCAGGTATTTATATGCTAAAACTCCAATGGTTGACTTATCCTCTAAAGGTCATATTTTTCCATAAATTTGGGAGGGACCAATAAACGTGGCACTCATGAAATGATTATATTAAAATAGATTTGATGACATCATTTTATATAACTCATTATGAAAATAATTACTATGCTTAAGAAACATTATCACATTTAGGATCTAATAAAATGAAACTCTACATTATGGAAATGTGGTAAATTTAAGAAAATTATTTAATTATATTTTTAAGATAGTGAAATTACGAGTCTAGAAAATATTGAAAATCAGATTATAAGAAAAATGATAAACAGATTCTAAGAAAACAGATAATCATATTCGGATTTTTATGAGAATCAGATTTTAATTTCAATTAAAATCAGAGTATGATTTTTAATATAATTTGAGTATGATTTATGAGATAATTAGAGTCTTATTTATGAGGTAATCGGAGTCTAGTTTCTGATGAAATCAGATTCACAATTCTAAAGTAATTGGATTCTGAATTCTATAGAAATTGGATTTTGAATCCTAGAGAAATCAGATTCTCAATACTATAAAAATATGATTCTAAGGAACTATAAGGTTATGAGTTAGATAATGATCCAATTTTCCTTTTACTCAAGGAAAATATGGTGAGTTTTAGTTTAAGAAAACATTTATAAGGACATTAAATATTATAGGTAAATTCTAAAACCATTCTTAGAGAAAGAAAATTTTCCTTAAGAAAATGTTACTTATAGAAAGATAATTCTCCTTAAGAATATGTGTTTGTGATTTAAAAAACATAAAATAATGGAAAATTCATAAGGAAACATATTAACTCCACAATCTACACCATTTTGTAAAGCACAAAAAACATTTCATCGAAGAATATAAGGATGTGAGGTTTTCATTTTTGAGCATAAAATAAATACTTATCTCATGTTTTTTATGGATCCTAATGAATACTACTAACTCTACCATAGGTTATTAAATACCTATGGATCATATTCTTTTATTTAATAGAGAAATAAATCCCCCTTAATTAATAATATATTCTTTAAGTATTCTCCCCCTTATAAATTCTCCTCATTTAATATAATAATATTTGTGAACATTTGTTTCTCCCCCTTTGTGTTTTTAGAAATGGAATGGAGGAAAGAAAATATACTTGAAAGGTTAGGAAACAAACAAGATAAAAAATTACAAGACACAAAATTCCATTCAGATGTGAAATTCATCAAAAAAAATTTAATAAAAAAAGACCTAATTTGAAAATAAAATTATTCTCCCTTATTTTTATTCTCCAGCATCAACTTTTTCAAAGTGGACTTTAGCTTCTTCAATTCTATGTGATCATATTAAATCTTATTGAGAAAATATTCATGATCCTGATTTTTTCTTTGAAGATCATTGATTCTCTCCTCTTGGGACTTCAGTATTTCACCTTGATACTTGACCAATTATTCCGGGACTTTGAGTTTTTCAGATAACTCTTGGATGATTTTTCTCTCCCTTTTTAGGTTAAGAGCAAAATAGTTCAGTTACCCATTCAAATCTTTGTCTTCTTATTGGCGGCTATCTTTCCCTTCCTTCATTTTCTATGAAAAACTTGTCAAGATATTCTTGATCCAGTCATCATATTTATCAAAGTAATTTTTGAATATATCAGTGAAATCCTCAAAATTTTTAAGATCATCAATGACTATATTTTTCTACTTATTTATTACTTTTCATTGAATTTTATAAGCATTATAGCTAATCTAAAAAGTATTGAACTAGGCTTCAAGTTTGATGAATTTTTTATAAGAAGATTTGTAGACTTCATATTTGGATTAAATCTCTCTTGAATCAGTTGACATATGGATTATATACATGAAAATATTGGAATTGAGTTTACAAGAACCCTTAGGGACTAAACCACAAAATCATGTCCTAAAAAAGGATGATTCAGAAACATATTATTTTTTTGCTAAAAAAATTAATTTTTCTCTTCTTCTTTTTTCTTAGATGTACCAACAAAATACTTTTTAAAAAAAATATATTTCTTAAGTGTATCGACAAACAATTACTTTAATTTATATTTCCTATAGATTTTATTCTCAATATTTTGAGTCTCGCGATCTTCATCAGAAACATGGTCCATTCTAGCATCATCAACATCATCTTCTTTATCAACACCTTTATCAAAAACATTATCAGTTTTTTTTCATCCACTTCTTATTCAGTCATGTCATCAAATTGTTGAACAATATCATCATTACAACTTTCATCATCTGAAGGGACTTTATTTACCTCATCCAAGGAAACATTATCTTTTCAAATGGATTTTTATTATGAAAGAATCCTTGTATAATAAACATGGAAATTTCTTATTGAAAAAATTTCAGAATGGATCTCATTCTCTTCATATTATTCTACCATTATTATCACATCTTCAATTTCCTCCCATTATTCTTATTCATATTTCTAGATTTATAAGTCTTTAACTATTATTTCCAAATTGAAATATCTTTCTTTACCTTATATGATACCGGAGTCTCAGTATCCAGTAGTTCCAGTGGAATCATTGGCTCTTGCAAGAAAAATTCTGGTAGTTGAACTATTTTATAGCCCCTCTCATTGTATCTTAAGAAGGATTGGATAATCTCAACTTATGATATTTTCTTCTTCCACTTCCTTTCATTAGCTTGATTCTCAAGCTCTTCAACTTCTTGAATTTTTAATTCCTTCGCATTGATATGATCTATCCTGAAAATTGCATCACCTTCCTCCTTCTTCTTTTTCATCCCTATCCATTTGGGTACAACCTCATCAGAAAAGGACCGTTTCTTCTTATATTTGGTAGGAGAAGATACTAGTTCATTGGATGGTTATCGTTCATGCGGTTCAAGATCTTTGGGGTTTCTTTTCTTGGGAGTTTCCTTGGAGCTTTCTCCAACTTCACATTTATTACTATCAGACTGGTCATCGTTATCAAGAATTTCAAATAATTCCCCTAACATTTCACTAAAACTGATATTCATCCTTTTCAAGGTATCATCACATAAAAATATGATCTTGAAGGTTTTTTCCTTTCAATTTCATGGGATTTTGAAAGAGTATAGGCATAAGATAATGATCTTAGACTATATTTTAGAGTACATCATGATTTGAGATTTGATGGTGACATTACTAATGTTGTTGACGGTTAAAAGAATGTTCTTTATGAGGTTTAATATTCTTACATTCACTATGAAGTCCATCATAAAGATATAATATATCTTTAGAGATTACATATCTCCCTTCCTCATAATCAAGAAACAATTCATCCAAACAACTACTATTTTGTGGTCTATTGAAAGATGTAATATCTTGGGTGAATTCATTCCCTTAATCCCTAGAAAATAAATAGCCTTAATATTACCAAAATAAATTACCTCATTAGGAAACCTATTTGAGAAAAATAATTCCTCTCATTGGTAGGGTATATCCAAAATACCTGCAGCCTTCTTTTAAGACAATGAGTATGTTTTCCAAAAATCATAATCTGAAACATTTATTTTCCTCCTTGTTCATAAAAATGAAATGTATCATAAAAATATATAACTAAATCATTATTCACCAAATCATTATTCTTTTCCTTTACTATAAAGAGTCTTTTCTATCTATTCATATTTATTAATTTTGAAATCAAAGAGTTATACTTAAAAAATATTTTTGGGTCCACCATCGTTTCCCTAAATATTAGAAAATATTTGAGTTCCTTATTGGAAGGCACCAGAGTCTGCGAGAAGATCTCAAGAAATATTTATAGTTTAAGGATAATAATAAAACATGATGTAACACATGAAGGGTGGAAGATATTGGTGCAAAAACATTAAGAAAACTAAACTGGGACATGAAGATGGGGTCCTTTTATATTGGATTCATTATGAATGTTCATGTTTTCTGGTCAATCCAATAGCAGAGATTTACTTGATCTGATATGATGGTTGAAATAAATACTATAGAAGGATTTATAGGTTCCAATCTTTTGAGGTTTTAAGGACAAAAATTGTATTTAAGTGAATTGAATCCAATAATATTTCCTTAAGAAAATAATTAAATACCGGCAAACAAAAATGCAATTATAATGATATAAGTAAAAAAATTACATTCTATATTACTCATAATAAATTTTTAGTATTATTAAGGATCCTCTTAGATTTTTTATGGAAATAAATAAAATTTAGGTTGTAGAAAACATTCAGGTTTCAGAAAAAAAATTCATTTTTTAGGAAAAATAAATTAGGTTCAGAAAAAAGTAGGAAATGAAATATAAAATAATAAACATATGTACTCTCCCAATGAAAAATAGTATCTTAATGTTAGGAGATAGGTTTCAAAAAAATGTTAATATGGATTATTATCTTATAGTGATCATTCCTAAATTTTGTTTAATGTATTTAAATCTATCATAGGGTAACAGTTTAGTAAATATATCAACAAGTTGACCTTGCGTTCTAATAAATAAAAGTATGATATCTTTTTTATGTGTATGATCCCTAAGAAATAGATTCCTTATTTTTATAAACTTTTCATGAGACTGATTTACATGGTTTTTTCTTTGGTAAATGGAACTAGTATTATCACACTTTTTCTGTGTTTTGGTAAAACATACCCCATAGTCTATGAGTGTGTGTTTCATCCACAACACTTGAGAACAACAACTTAGAATTGCAACATATTTAGCTTCAGTAGTGGAAAGTGATATTGAGTGTTTTTTCTTGCATGAACAAGATACTAATGAATATCTTAAGAAATGAAAATTTCTGAATGTACTTTTCCTATCCATTCTACAACTACCAAAGTCAGCATCAATAAATATTAAAAAAATCATTTCTATAAGAATAGAAAATTCTAAATCTGTGGTTCCCTTTAAATAGAGAAAAGGTCTTTTTACTAATTTTAAATGGGTTTCTCTTGGATTATATTCATATATAGAACATAGGCATAATGAAAACATTTATTTTGGATGACTAGCTATTAATTATAATAAACTTCATATCATACCTCTAAAAGATGTTTGATCTACTAGTTTTCTAGAATCAACAAGATCAAGTGTGTTTGAGGTACCGATTGGAGTACTTATACTTTTAGTGTTTACATATCCATACTTCTTAATAACATCATTAATATACTTATGTTGAGATATATATATATATATTCCTTCTAGTTTTTGAAAAATTTAAAAACCAATAAATTTTTTTAACTCACCCATCATACTCATTTAAAACTCAAATTTTATAAGATTGAGAAATGAATCAATTAGGAATGTTGTGTTCATCCATATATAATTTCTTCAATATAAATTTGAAAAATAAAAATATTTTTCTTATATTTATTTATAAAAAGGGTTGGATCAACAGTTCCCTTAATATATTTTTTTTGTATAAAAAATATTATATGTTTGTTATACAAGGATCTAGGGACTTGTTTAAGTCCATATAAATCATTGGTATGTTTTTAAAAATCTTTAGGATGTTTTTTGTCTTCATATATAGGATTTTTTTTAAAATAAACTTTTTATTTAACATATCCAGTAAATAAAGTATCGGTCACATCAATTTTAAAAAGTTCGAATTTTTTTTTTGAAATGTCTAGTAGAATATGAATAGATTCAATTCTAGATACTGGAGTGTAGGTTTCATCATAGGCTATTCATTCTTGTTGATTGCATCCTTTAGCATCTATTATTTCTTTATTTCTTACAATAATTCCATTTTAATCACATTTATTTTTGAATACCCACTTTTCTCTAATTATAGAAGTTTCTTTAGGTCTTTAAACCAAGGTCTGAGCTTTGTTCCTTTCAAATTCATTTAGTTCATCCTGCATAGCTTTGATCCAGTCATCATCACCTAAAGAATCATAGGTACTTTTAGGTTCTATTCGGGAAAGAAATTCTAGATTCCCTAGTTTATTACATAAAGAACTTCTACTCCTTATAGGTTGATTTACAGCACCAATGATACTATCATTGGGATTATTCTTAAAAAAAAAACGGATTTGGGTTTTGTAAAACATGTTCATCAACATAAGGTAAAAAATATTCTGTTGTAAATAATCATGGAACATTTTCTTTAGTATTTTGTTGATTAAAATAATATTTAATCAAATTTTGATAATTTGTTTTTGAAAACACATCGTAAGGTGTAGGTCGGGGTTGTTTAAAAACAAAAAGATTAGTTTCGTCAAACATAACATGCACTATTTCTTCTATAGTATAAGAATATTTTTTAAAAACTATACAAGCATTAGAAGTAGTGGACTAACCTAAAAAAAATCCTTCATCAGATTTGGGATCTAATTTATGTAAGTCATTTTTATAATTCAATATGAATAATTTTCATCTAAATACTTTGAAGTAAGAAAATTTAGGGTTTTGACCAGTCCATAACACATAAATTGTTTTATTAAGAAAAGGTTTGATTAAAACTTTATTTATAGTATAAAAATAATTACTAATAGTTTTAGCACAAATGTTTTTAGAAATAGAGTATTAAATCAACATGGTTCTTGTTATCACTTTAAGAATAGAGTTTACTCTTCCAAAAATACTATTTTTTGAGGAGTTCTTGGATTTGAGAAGTTATAAGTAATTACTTTCTTACTAAAAAAGGTTTCAAAATCTGAACTTTTGAATTCACCCCCATGTTCACTATAAATAGTTATTAATTTAAGGATTTTATCATTTTTAACTTTGGGTGAAAACTATTTATAATAAAAAATACTTCATATTTATTTGGTATAAAATAGACCCATGTAAATCTAGTGCAATCATCAACTAAGACAAATACATTGTATTTTCCTTTAATACATCCAATTTTTATTTGACCGAAAAGACCTATATACACTAGCTGTAATGCATCAGAAGTTAAGACTTCACTAACTGATTTAAAGCTTGAATTATGTTGCCTTCCATACTGACAACAATCATAGACTTCTAAATAATCGAATATAATATGCAGTAGATCCTTAACAAGTCTTTTTATTTGATAGTTTACATAAGTTCCTAAGGTTAAAATATCCTAATCTTCTATTCTATAACCATGATTGATCATCCATTGTACTATGGAAAGGTAATTTTGGCTCATAAGGTCTTCAAAGTTATGTTTATGAACATTCTCATACCTATGGGTAGAGAGAATAAACTATTCCTTAGAATTGTGTACTATGAATTTATCATTTCTAAAATTCACAATGTAACTATCATCACATAATTGGATTATGATTATAATTTTTTCCTTAATACCTTTAACAAATAAAACATTTAAAATTAAATATTTTACAATAAGAATAATATTATATAAAAAAACTTTCTCCTTGAGAATCATATCTAAAATTTACACTTCCAACTTTCATCTTATTAATATTTTCAAAGAATTTTTTGTTACCGATCATGTTCTGGGATCATCCACTATCCACATACCATGTATTGTTATTGGATCTTCCTTTTTAATGAAAATAAAATTGTTAATATTTTAGAATCCATAATTACTTAGATCTATAAATTTTAGAAAATAAAATATTAGGTATCCATATTTTCTTAGAAAAATGGGATTTATGAAACCCTAAGGATTTGGTTTCATTTAAAGAACAACTTTTCCCCCAATTTCCACCATATAAAAACATAGGGAAAAAAGAGAAATTTGGGGAACAAAATATTTATAACTAAAAATAGGTTTCGATTGAGAATAACCAAATACTTAACAATTTCTTAGAGGATGATTTTGTGAATATATTTTGTCAAAAATATCTTTTTCATGAGTAAAGTTTGAAAAGAGTTTATTTAAGGTAAATATTTTATATTTTAGTCTAATGACTATATTCTTAACCTCATTGTTATTAGTCATATAATTTAAGTTTGTCACTAAAACATTTTTTTAGAAATAACACTTTCATGATCCTTAAATTTTTTTGTCTTTTTCATAATTTACTTCTTCAATGTTTTTGGAAAAATATTCAAAATCAAGGGTTTTTTGATCTAGATATTTTGAATTATCTTATACTTCTTTTGTTAAAATAGAGATTATAGAATTTTCATAATCATGTTTTTATTAAACTTACTATTTTCATTCTAAATTAACATGTAAAACCTAGATAATTCTTCAAAATAAGGTAAATTATTATCTTCCATTGAGAATTATTATTCATCTGAAGATTCATAACATTCTTCATTATAATAATTAGTACTTATAGAAACATTGGTTAAATATTTAGTAATGTTTACCTTATCCACAATACATTGATTTTCAGTATCAATTCGTGTTATAAGACCGATATTCTTATTTTTAGAAGAATCAATATATAATTATTCAATAGAAGAGTCTCTACCATTGACACTCCATGTGTCATTAGTTTTTAGTACGTTCTTAGAATTATACTTGTAGTAATTATCCTTTTTTATTTATGAATTCTTATCTTTATTTCTTTAATTTTGAGCGTAGGATTGTCTGGTCTGACATGACCTTCTCTCTTTCATTTATAACAAGTCACTTATGAATATTTATTATCCTTTTTATCTTTCTTATTTTATATATATATTGGAAACATTTCTTTCCCATAATATGGTACATTCATCGAGAAATATTGGAAAGTTAATTATCAAAATGATCACTATCACTTGATTCAAATATAACAATATATTTATTTTCTTTTGATCTAGTTACTCATTTACGAGTCCTGGATTTTGTATGGTTTAATGAAGTAGTGAAAACAACACTTCCATTACCATTGTTTTTCTTATTGATCTATACATCTCTCTTCATTCTAGTTTCTTGCTGTAGAAGAGTCCCAAATAACTCATCAATAGTTCTATTCGAAACATTCATATTCTCGTCAATCAATTTTTTATTGGATTCCCAATCATTGGGAATAATATCTATAATCATGATACAAAAATATCATCATTAATTCCTTTTTCACCCATGAACTAAAGGCTGCTGACAATAGTCATAAACATTTGTTGAAATTTTTATACAGGTTCTCCATAAGGAAAACAAACTGTGGTATTCAGCTCAAGCATAGCTCTTCTTATTTCAATAGCATTGGATGTACCAAAATGTTTAACTTTTAATTTATTCTAGATGATATTAGCAGATTCACATGATGAAATATGGTTATATATGTTCCTGGTCATAGAATATAATAATGTATTGTGTACCTTAATTCTAAGTTGATACTTTTGATTTTCTTAATTATTGAATTATCGGATTTCCTTTTTAAGAATATTTTAATATCTAGTTAATATAAAAAAATTATACACACAAGTATTTATAAATTAATTACTCATCTTATCTCTTCAGTATTAATAATCATTTCTATAAAGAAATAGAGGTTTGGTAAGATTTAATTTGTCTATTGACCCAATGATCATTCTTTCCATTATTAAAAGAAATTATTTTCCAAAATATAGGTTAGTATAAAAAGTTTATAATCAAAGATTTTATCTGGATAATTTTAAGAAAAACGTGAACAAGTAATGTTAAGTAAGAAATGTTGAGAAAGAAAACTTATATAGAAGTAAAAGTATTTCAGATACCTCCTCTGATACCAATTGTAGGATAGAATATTAATTTTATATTTCTCAATTACAAGAGGGTGGGGGTGACAATTTTAGGTTTAACAAATTTCATTTTTATTCTTAATAAAATATTTGTTTATCAAAGTTAAAAAGATGAATTCATTAGACCTATTTAGTACTTAATAAAGAGATTAACTTTCTTGAGATTAAATTTATTATGATATGATGATATGGATCTTATAATGAAACATAAAAAAGTTTACTTAAGGAAAGATTCTTCACTAGAGCCTATAGAATCTAAATCAGATTTTGTACAAGAATAATAATGTATAAAAAAGTTACACATTTCATCTATAACTAAATGCAGTGGAATTTAAAAAAACTTGTAACAAGTAACAAGTAACAATGAAATGTTTTAACCTAAAGAGATGGATATCCAACAACTTTGCATAAATTTCCCTTCATTTATACTTTTAAAAAGTATGTCTCACCAACACCAGGGTAATCCCATGATACAAATATTAGTATTTGACTTTCAATCCCTACAAGCCCTCAATTTATAAGGTTATTAACACCACTTTATTCATATCCCCGAGAGACCTCAATTGATAACATCAACAATCATATTCTCACTAGGTAGGTTGAACAAGATTTTATCATCTTGGACAAGTTTTCACAGTAATTTCACAAAACAGGTTTGAAGAGAGCTTTCGCAGAGTATCACTTAATTCCAGAGTTCAACAGCAACATGCTCATTCAAATAAATTGGAATTTATAGGTTAAAACTCCAACGATAAACTTCTCCTCTATAGATCATATTTTTTTATTAAATTTTAGAGGGACCTACACATGTGGAACTAGAGAAATGGTTAAGTTAAAACAATTTAGAAGAAATTGTTTTATATAACTAGCTATGAAATTTATTCCTATGCTTAAGAAACATTATCACATTTAGTATCTGATAAATTGAAACTATATATTAAGGAAATGATGTAACCATAAGAAAATAATTTATTCATATACTTAAGATAGTGAAATTAAGAGTCTAGGAAATATTGATAATTGAATTCTAAGAAAACTGATAATTGCATTATAAAAAAACTGATAATTGGATTCTTATTTTTATGAGAATTAGATTATGATTTCTATGAAAATAAAAATATTATTTCTAAAAAAAATAGAGTCTCATTTAAGTGAGAACCAGAGTATAATTTCTAGGAGAACTGGAGTCCGATTTTTGATGAAATAAGATTAAAAATTCTCAAGAAATTAGATTATAAATTCTAGGGAAACCAGATTCTGAATTCTAGAGAAATCAGATTCTATATTTTAGAGAAATCAGATTCTAAGAAACTATAAGGTTATAAGTTAGATAAGGATCCAATTTTTTTTAAACTTAATGAAAAGATGGTTAGTTTTAGTTTAGTAAAATATTAGGTAGGACATCGAATATCATAGGTAATGGAAAAGACATTCATAGAGAAAGAAAATTTTCCTTAAGAAAATTTTTCTTAGAGAAAGAGAATTTTCCTTAAGAAAATGAACTTGTGATTTCCAAAACCTAAAGGAATAGAGGAGTCATAAGGAAAATTATTTACTCAAAAATAGAATCAACCACCTTATATTCATTCTCATGTTGGTAATGTTTTTTTAGTCATAGTCCTTCATCAACATGAACCATCACATTTGGAACACTTTCAACTACTTATTATTAATAAATACATTCAGATCTTTGTACAAGTATATATTTCACATGTTTCACCAAAAACTTAATGTCTCCATATATTAAATGAAAATATGATAAATTCCAAATCTAAATCACTTTTAAGATATTTTTTCTTATGAAACTTTAATTCATGTGTGGTATAAGATACCACCAGGTTATTTTTCATGTGGAAACATCCAAATCACTAATTTAATGAATCAATTTATTTCAAAAAACCTTCTCTGCAATAGTGTACTGAGAGTCTAGGTAGAATAAAAATATTCTCTTAATAACATGAAGTTTTTTTATAATCAACAATAAGTGGAAATTAACTCCCTTACATTTTAACAATGTTATTGAATTTTATAGTCATGAGAAATTTCTTAGTAAGTATCAAAAATATTCATGAAACCAAATATAAAAATGTATATATAACATTGTTTTTAGTTTAGGATATTTATATTTCAACTTTTTCTTCAAAGGAACCCTAGATATACCCTCACTTGTAATTAAATGACCTAATATTGATACTTTTTTTAGCCAAAATTAAACCTTGATAAATTTTTTACATAGTTTCTTCTTTAACATATTCTTTGTCATAATAATAAAACTATCTTCATTCTCTTTTTTATCTTGGAATAAATGAGAATATCATTAATAAAGTCTACTAAAAATTAATGAAGGTGATCTATGAAGACTCTATCCATGAGATCCATAAAGATAACATGATAATCTCTAATCCTAAAAGGTATTTTTAGTAATTAATAATTATTATATAATATAACAAATGTTATCATGGGTATATCATATCTTTTTACCTTTAATTGAAGATATTCAGATTAAAGGTTAATTTTTATTAAGTACTAGATAATATTAGTTGATTGAACAAGTAATCAGTAAATGGTAACAAATACTCGTTCTAAATTATGATCCTGTTAAGTTCATGAAAATAAATAAAAGATATATTTGTCAATCATTATCCTTAACATGTTGGCCTAGTGCACTCCATGATGAGCCACATGGGAATATAAAACCATTATATAGATTCACTTGGATTATCTTCATCAATTCAATCAAGGTCATTTGACAATGATTAAAGGTATGAGTTCAATTGAAAGGTAAAACTCATGATATAAGGGAATACAAATAAAATTTTTTTTAAATAGATTTATATATTCACAAATAATAAAAATTTCTTCAATATTGATTTTTGTATAACCATTTCAGTTAGATATCCATAACTATTATACAACAAGATCCATATAATGGAAGTGAATTTTTTAGGTATTTCATTGTCATTCTTGAATTTATATAAGATCATGGGTTCTTTTAAGATATAAAATGTGATTTATCTATCCCATAAATTAATACAAGCTATATGTAGTGAGATCCAATCCATGCAAAAAGTCATATCAAATTCAAGTAAGTGGATAATAATAAGATTTATAAGAAGAAAATTCCTATAAGTTTATATAAGAGAGTATTTATATATATAAATCCAACATATTTTATGATATAATTAACTATAAATATTTTAAATTTTTTTATATATTTATTTACAAATAACACTTGGTTTAAATGAATGGGGATATACTATTAAAATATCACTATTTAATTTTATAATTATCACCTATTAGTTATATTGGTGGGCTTGAATAAGAGTAACTAAATTTTGATTTTTTTCACATGTATAAAATTATCCAATTGGTTATCAATTGGTTTGAAAAAAATTAATTTTTTTTGAAGGTAAAAAAGATATGTTTTTCTAAAAGAACTATTTTTATAAAATAAATTGTGTTTTTATATTAATAAAATAAATTAATATCTATTAAAGACTGATTTAAATTAAATTAATGGATTATAAATTCAATCAAATATTTTAACATTCTTATTATGTTTATAAAAAGGCATATTATACGTATTAATCTAATTCTATACGTAAAAATTCATTTTAAAAAAAATCTATTTTTTGTTTTGTTTTTCACAAATAGTTTAAACTTATTATATAGAACATATAGATATTAAATATATTAATATTAATAACATATTTATAATTAAAATAATATATTTTTTAATAGGGTTAAATTAATTTTGGGTCATTATGAATTACAAATGAGGTAAAAATTCTTTACTATGGTAAGGATTAAAAGGAGACAACTTGGGATTAAACTAAATAGAAAAGGGTTTAAATGAACTAAAAACATTTGAAAATACTATTGTGTAAATGTATTTCTATCCTATATATTCTATTATCTAACATGATCCAATTTGGAGCTACTTTACCAGGATAATGATTATATTATATTATATTATTTTTTATAATATCAATCCTGCCACACCCCTCACTTATAAAAGTGAACCTTATCCCCTCTATTATTAACACCAATTGAACACTTTATCTTGACCATGATCTACCCAATTACTCTCTCATAAATCTAATCCATGATATATAGGATATGGGTTTTCCTAGAATTACTAACCAATAATATTTTAGGTTCTTTTTAGAGGAGGACACCCAAAGAGGAGGTATATGTTCTTACTGGCCTTTTTTTTGTTTATATCACCATAAAAGTTATCTAAATGTTATATAAACATAATAAAATTGTTTGTTAATTATATTCACTATGATGGGATATTTTATTTTAAATGGTATATCCATTTTTTCTCCTTCTCATCCATTGGAAAATGACAGTGTCCCATATGCGTACGTGTGGATAACCACATCTATTAAGTGATGTGATTCATTTTTTATTTATAGTTTACATGGATCAGCCTAAGGATATATTTAATATATATATATATATGATATATTTATGAAAATTTAATTGTGAATTATAATTTTCATTTCCAATGTTCCATCAATCAAAAACTGAAACATGACTACTGTATATATATTGACTATTGTTTCCATGATGTGATGTAATTCATTTTTCATAAATGATTTATATGAATAGTTAAAAAGTTTATATAATGAATATATGTGATACTTATTAATTTGTTTATATTTTGGATATGTTGAAACCATTGAAGCATGCAAGGATCGTAACCATCGAATGGAAAAAATGCACAGAAAACAGACCAGTTATCACACAAATGATTACTTGAATGTAGAATTTTTAACAAAAGGATAATATAAAATTATAAAATAATGATAAATATTATGTTATAGGTGAATATAGTTCTATAATAAATTTATATTAAATATATATTAGTTATATATGAGGTTTGAATGCATATGAAGAAATAAGATACTTCACCTAAGAGTTTCTGTGACAATCTCACTTCTTTTCAGGATTGCACATTATAAATATAAATTATGGAAAATTATATATATTTATCATCTAAAATAAATTAATTTTATTGAACTCAAATTATTATTATAATTTTTAAAATATATTACCATTTTATTCTTTTTTAACATGAATTGATCTATAAAATGTTTTTAAGAAAACCCGACCTTACTTCCTCTTTGGTCAATTTTTTTTATTTCATTTCAATCTTATTTAAAATGTTTTAATGGTTTTTTATTTATATGATACAATTATTTTTAAAGACATTTTAAACAATATTTTAGTTTCTTAACAAAGGATTTACAAATTTTTACAATGTTTTCTGAACTGGTTATTTATGACTTTAAAAAAAACTATTGAAGGCATATTAGTTTTAAAATTTAATTCCTAAGATAATTTTTATGATGCGATGGATATTATATTATTTTAATATTACTTTAATAGTTTCTAATGTTATTTTTAGATAAAATATTTTTCTCAATATTCATTAAATTATTAGTTTTTATAGATTCCAAAAGAAAATGGTATTTCACCTATTTTCAAATAAATGTTCAAATTCTCTACTGGATGTATTTTACATCTATTCCAACATACATTAAATATTTTTAAAATTCACAAGGAATATTATTTTAATATCCCATATACATTCATTCTCTATATGGATTATAATTGTTTAAGGATGATTCTATAATCCATAATTCTCTCCCCTCGGTTAATTATGTTATGTTGAAATATTTATGAAACTCATTTCTTTTCAATGGGTTTTTTTCTACAATGAATTGATGAAATTTTTATGACTCGTTTATTTTCAATTCATTATTATATTTTTAATTTACAAATGTTTTTTGATCTCATAAGACACTTTTGTAGGGTTTTATTTATGTTACAGTTGGGACCAGAATTATATAGCCTTCCATTGACTTGGGTAATGATTAAAATATCATGAGATAACAGGGACTCGAATTGGTAGTGATCTTTGATAAGTAAGAGAATTTGTGAAAGGTGATAGTTTTTGGTATTTACCATGACTAATGAAATTATGTATTGATAATTTACCCTAATCCACAATAATAGTCCTAGAAATGTGCCTTGACTAATGAAATGATTTTTCTTTGATTATATGCTTGCCAATAAACAATATATAATTGTTATGATATGTTATAATTGATCAAGATTGATTATTAATGATTTATAACTCAAATGGATTATGTTTTTTATTATTAAAAATAATCATTCTATGATTAATTATTTCATATATTTGATTGATTGGGTATTACATTCGAAAGTTATGATTATGTTCTCATATACTTGTGACTGTGATCACTTATGATAATTTACTGATATCTTATATGTATACCCTTACATATAATTTCATAATACCCTTTCTTATGATATAATTTCCTTAGGTCTTGAGGATGGTTTTTAATTAGGTTTTACCAAATAAGTGTACCATGTGAGAATAAATCGGTGGGAAATGTTGAAGATATTTCATGAAATAAATTCATTACATATATAGTCTATAAAGACACTAAATATTTATAGTTTTATATTTCTTATTATAATGAGTTGTATTCAATATTATTAAAAAATAATGTCATATTTATGTATGTTATTATCAGGTTAAAGCATTTGGTATTAGAGTAGAGTTTAATTTTTTTTAGAGATTTGGATTAGATATATTTGGTGAAAACCCTAGGGATAATTTAAATATTTGATAACATCTCGATTTGTTTTGGTAAATTAGAGATGTTGTGGTCTCTTAGAATTGGTATACTAATATAGATATTGGAAATTGGTTGTGTATGTGGTGAAGGTGAATCTAGGGGTCAACACCATGAAAACGGCGGGTTGAGTATCAACCATATCATTACTTAGTGCATGACAAGTGGGTCCATGATTTCACACCTATATAGACACTCCCTGGGGATATGATTTAGTAAATTCACATTCTCTTGATGAACCATTATAATGAATGAGGATATAAAACATTTAAAAAGAGATGATAATTAAAAGTGATATGGTATAAACATAAGGTGTCATATATTTAAATAAGGATTCATAATTTAGGGAATCATAAGAATAAATTTAAAGATCCTGTGATTATATACTCTAATTATTAGTGTTTGATAATCACACTACATTTTCATTCAATGGATGTTTCTGAGAGGAATTGAATGAAGAATGACTATGATGGCTAATGTAATGTCTATCCTCATGTGAAGCCAAATTAAATGGGATCTACAATGAAAAATATTATTATTATGCCTAACCATATACCTTGATATATGATTAGAAACATCAAAAATTTTATGTTTCCTAATACAATTAATAAGTTAAATATAGATTTTCAAGTGATTTTAGTTGATAAATACCCTAGATTGAAAACTTTTCAACATATATATGTTGAGAATACATGAATAAGCTCATTTGGAAATGACTCAAAGGAATGGGAAGTTGATTATTTTGTGATAAAGAAGGGAATACAAAAAGTAATTTCCATGTAAAAATGACAGGATCAATGGAGGTAAATTTAATTCAACCTAAGGCACTATTAATATTTTCATTTGTTATGTATGGGAAAAATGGGACTTATCTAATCCAATTCCCTAATCTTGGGGATAAATATTATTATAAGAAAGGGCCTATTCAATTTCAATTGCTGAAGTGGATCATTATATTTAAGATAAATATTTATTCTAATCCAATGTAGGGGATTTCAAGTTGGTTTATATAAAACTTTTCCATATTAAAATATTATTATTTATTATTTAGTGGAATTTTATGATATTTTTATCCTTGATAAGATATCTCTATAGATATCCCGTTTGAATTTCTAGAATTATGAAATCAAATCTAATATTATGATTGACTGTATGATTATATTTTTAGTTGATGATGAATATGAAAATCCAATTTATAATATGTTCATTTTACATGTTTTAAAACTTAATCATGAGAGATATTTATCTCAAATGGTTGGGGAATACTCAATATTTAAGATATGTCTATTTTTTGAGAATATGATGATTTATTTCTTTAAGAATTTCAATTTCCTCCACCCAGAGAATCAATAAGTTGTGTTATTAATTGAACTCATACTAGGTGATACACTAATTCCAAATAATCCATATATAATAATCATGATTTATTTTCATTAATTTAATAATAAAATCTATGATACTATAGAAAAGGGATTCATATTCCCCAGTTCACCACCATGGTGTGTACAAGTTTTGTTTCTTAATAAGAAGGATGGGTTAATGAATATTTACATTTATTATCAAGAACATAACCACATAAATATTAAGAATAGTTAAACTCAGAGTGGGATATTGGTGTATATGGAAGGTGAAAAATAAAGTGCAACATAAAGGTACCCCATATTCTAGGACAAGAATTTTCTTGAGGACCAAGAACATTTTGGTTGTTCTAATTTGGATTCTCAAGAACTAAGATGAAGCACCCTACCCTAGAAATATTTTGACATCCATATCCCACCACCACATAGTTCAATGTGTCTCACATGGTCTATGGATTTTTTGAAATCCTCACTATTTTGGTGTCAATCTCAACACAGATGGTTCATGCAACATTGGTCATATGTGGGCAGGAGGCATTATTCATGATACCAAGGGTTCAGTTCTCCAAGATTAAATGAAATTCATTAGAAGTGGAATTCTTTGCAAGGATGAAGCTAATAGAATGATAATATGATATTTCCTTCATAGTTAGATAAATATCCTCCTTATGATTACTAAAATGCATTCCACATTATTCTCGACTCTCTTCTTGGCTGTTCTCCCACCCCTATTCTATCTCTTGTATTATCTGAAGGTGAAAGGGCCTTATCAATTATTTAATATAATTCCTTCACACATGGGGATAAGATAAAAATTTATCTTATTTCCTTTTTTACATGGATAATCAAGGATTCAAACCCATATTCTTCTCTAGCTTGGTTTATTTTCCCCTGATGATGTGAAATTAGTTAGAGGGTTGCTCTTCATATTCACTAATTCATACCCCCATAATTTGTTGTGGTCCATATTTTTTTGCACCCATGTTTTTTTCTTGTACCTATTATATTTTTAAAATAAATAAAATATTTATTTTGTCCAATATAATGATATCCTTTTCATTTTATAATTGAATATTCCTAATAAAAATGAACCCAGCTAATTATTTAGAGTTGGTATTAGTAATTTTTTAATTAAAAATTTGGATCCATTATCATTATGGTGAAATGTTTGATCTATATATTTATCATAAAAGTTATAAGTACATATTAACATAGATAGAGTTAAATCTGTATTGAAGGAGAATATTGGATTTGAATAAATATCATGACTACTTATTTCTTTACCACAATAGTATGGAGAACATTCTAGATGATGTCTAGAGTTGAAAGAAGCAAGTTTGTTTTTCTATGAAAAGGATTGAAAGAGACCTAATTTTAATGTATTTTTTGATGTTGAACCATTAAATATTGAGAAATAAGGAAATATATTATCTTTATCAAATTAATGTACAATCATCTATTCAATAGATGATTAAGGAGGTATAAAAGGATGATGTGGAACTATAGAATAAAGTGAGGAATTTTCCCGAGGTAAATAATGATTTTGAATGAATAATGTGGTTTAGGAACTAAGTTTGTGTCCCATAAAAACTAGATTTGAATAACGAGTTATTAGAGGAAGCTTATAGTTCATTATTATTTTTTTATTCTAGAAGTATAAAGATGTAAATAGATCAAACAGAGTATTTCTTGTGGGCAACATGAAAACAGATATTGTGGAGTATGTATCTCAATGCTTAGTATGTTTTCTAGAAAATGTTGAGATATAAAATTATATTTGGATGTTAATACCACTACCCATACCATAATGGGAAATAGTAAAAAAATAACTATAGATTTTTTATGGGAATCCCTATCTAATCTAAATGGAATAATGTTATTTGGGTTATACTTAACAACCATAAAAAATCAGTGATTTTTATTACAATAAGAGATAATTTCACTCTTGATCGTATTTCAAGGATATAAATTAAAGAAGTGGTAAAGTTTCATAGAGAACCACTTTCTAATATATTTGACTGATATTTAATGTTTACCTTGATGTTGTTGAGAAGTCATCAATAATCATTGAATATGAAGTGGATATTTAACAATGTATATCATCCTTAGATAGATGGTCAGTTTGAACAGACTATTCAAACCCATATTAGACATATTCATATAAGGATATATTAATTTAAAATATAGTTTGTATTAAAAAAATTCTGTTTGAGTCTTCTTAGAATAATAACATTCACTCAAGAATTACAATGGATCCTTATGAAGCCTTTTATGCAAGGAAGTGAAAAAATATAATGTGATAGGATGAAGTTGTCGAATAGAATATATTGTAATCTAATCTTGATGAGAAAGTATTATAAAATATTGTATCCATTCTAAAACACATCATAGAATCTCAGAGTCAATAGAAAATTTGTGTTGACAATAATCAGTTGGATATAAAGATTGAATTTTGTGACAAGATATTACAATTAATATATCCTTGGAAGAAGGTTATGAGATTTGGATACAAGGTAATGATGACTTCTATATATATTTGTCCCTTTAAAATTATTAATCATATTAGGATGATTTATTATCTCTTGGCTCTTCCATTAAATATCTCTCAAGTTCACAATGTGTTCCATCTATATTTCCCAAGGGAGTACACAAAAGATCATTCACATAAACTTAAAATAGATGTTATTCCAATATAACATGATAAATATTATGTGGAAAATATGTTGGAGATTTTAGATAAAATATATAATGTGATTCAGAACAAGACCACTCAACTTTTCAGTTTTTTTTTGCGAAACTATAAATTTTATGAATCAACATGGGAGGTTGAGGATGGGACGAGGCCAAAGTATCCTTAGTTGTTTGTATCATAGATAAGGAACATTTAGGAAAGAATTAATATAATATTTATAATGTAATAAATGAAAATGTTATGATATAATTCTATTTAACTAAATTCAAATAACATTATATATTTCTTTACAGGAAACTTGGTTCTCAAAAAAACTGTGATATCATATTGAAATATGATTATTTAATGTGATATATATCACCTAGATTTTTGATTTAAGAGAAATAATTAAAAAATAATAATTACTAATTTTAAAAATTTATAAAATTAATTCACTGGTTATCAATTTTTTAGAAATGATAACTAATATATTCGAATATTAAAATTGATATTTCTCAAAAAAATATGTTTTTATTGTTATAATGTTTTTATCATAATAAATTAAATTATTATTCATTAATGATTTAATTTAATTATATTTTAGTTAATATAATCAATAAGAAATTTACATTCATATAATGTTTTTATAGATCATGAAAAAATATCAAATTCATTTTTATAACTAAAAATTATTTTTTCTAAAAACTGGTTTTGTAGCATTTTGCACATTTATTTTAAAAATAATTTCTATAACTTAAAGAAATTGACTTTTTTGAAATTTATTCCATATTTAGAATCATAATAATTAATAATATGTAATTAGGTTAACGTAATGACTGGTCATTATATGTAGTAATCGAGGTAAAGATTCATTACTACGATAAAGTTTAAAAGGGGTTTAACTAGAGATATAAGAGTTAGCGTGACCTAAAAATATCTATAAATTTTATTCAATGGATATATTTTGATCCAATATCATCCTATATTCTAACTTTATCCAATTTATATTGAAATTAATATGAGTGGTATTTATTATATTTTAATATACTTAATAGTTACAAGTGTACCACACCCCTCACTTATAAAAAGAAACCTCCTCCCCTCTCTTATCTATACCACTTAAGACCATTATTTCAACCAATATATACCCAAATTGTATCAAAAAATCCTTATCCATTACCATGAGATGATATATTACCAAAATAACTATTCAAGAATCGTTAAAATTCTTTTTTAAATGGGGATACCTAAAAAAGTTTTATATGTTCTTACCGATCTATTTTATGTTTATCAGTTCATAAACCTCATTTAAATGTTCTATGATCATATTTTAATTATTAAATATGTATATTAAGTATATAAAGAGGTTATTATTTTAATTTTATATCCATTTTATGTCTCCTTCCCATCCATTGAAAAATAATAATGTCGCTCATGCGTATGTGTGAACTACCACATCCCTAAAGCGATGTGCTTTATTTTTCATTTCATAATTACCTAGATGGTAATAAGTATGTATTTAATGAATAAAAAATAAATTTAGGATATAATTACAATTCCTTAATAGAAAATTATAATATACCTTTCTATCATTTCTTCCGTAGAAAACTGAAAACAACACCTGTGCGTATGTATAAACTACCATCTCTACGAAGTGACGTAATTAATTTATCATCACCTATTTACATGAATGGTTTTAAGAGTGTATATAATGATTAAATATTATAATTTTTTAAATGTTAATATTTTTTAAATTTTTAAACTATGTTCATGTTGTAAGATAAATAACCATCAAATAGAACATGAATGGAAAATAGACCCGTTTTCACACAAATGATATATTTAATGAAAAGTTGTTAATAAAAGGATAATGGAAAATTATAAATGAATGAAAAATAGTAATTTATATGTGAATATGTTTTACAAATACATGTATAATAAAGTAATATTGATTTTAAATGATGTTTTAATTTTTATGATGTGTGGTGGGACATGATGTAAGGATTTATGTTATAATCCCATTTTTTCGTACGATTGATTATGCTAAATTTAAACTAAGGAAAAACATATGGATATTAAATTTTAAACAAAATATTTTTTTTATACTCTATTTATTAATATAATTTTTCATGGAAAAGATATTTTTCATTTATTTTTTACTTAGATTTTTTGAAAAATTTTTTAATGAAAAAACCACCCATATTTCTTCTTTGGTCGTTGAACATTTTATTCCACATCCTTATTTTTTAAAAAAAATCAGGAATATTATTTATGATGAAAAAATTATTATTTAAATTCAATTTAAACCATATTTTAATTTCTTTTTGATTTTTTTGAACTGAATTTTTACAATATTTTTTGAATAGGTTATTCAAGACATTTCACAAAAATTTTGAAAGGAATAATTATTTTAACATTCAACACACGAATGACTTTTCCTTCCCTCATGACTATTTTTTCTTTAAATATTCATTTATAATTATCCATGGTTATGTAAAAATGAAATATATTTTTTAATATTCATAGAATTTTTATTTTTCAACAACATAAAAACAAAATTTTATTTCCCTTTCTTTAGAAAAATATTTAAATTTTCTTCTAAATGTATTTTTCATCTATATAAAAATCCTTTTGTAACTGTTTTTCTTAGTGAGATATAAAATCTTAAGATACTATCTACATTGATTCTATAGATTTTTATTGATTATTTTAGTAAAACTCAATAAAAACCATTTATTTTACATTGGTTAATTATGTTAGGATGAATATTTATAAAACAAATTTTTTTACATGGGTTATACTATTATGTGATGATGGAATATTTATGAAACTATTTTATGTGACCAATTTTTTTTATATAATGAATTTATGAATGTTTTAGGATTATGTGACACACATATGTATATTTTTCATTATGTGATTGATGGTCCCAGAATTATATATCTCTCCAATGAATTGGGTAAAGATTTATATCTTATGAGATAATATAAAAGTAAATGAGGAGTGAAACTAGTTAATTAAGAGTCATTATCCAGTATGATAGTATTGGGAGTAGATAATAACTACTAAAATTAAGGAATGGGGAGTCAACAGAATCCATGATGTCAATATTGGTAGTGAACATTGAAAATGGAAATGATTTTCATGTTTATGTGTCTACCAAAAATTTATGACATATGATTGTGATATATTCTAATGAGTCATGACTGATTATTGATTATTCTACAATCGTATGACTTATGTATTTTTTTAAAAATAAATCTTCATTTCATGATTCTTTATTAAACATATTCTATTTATTGGGTACGAATTTAATAATATATAATCATGTTATCATAACCTTATGTTTTTTCTCAATTATTATCATTGAGTGATTCCTTCTATGTTTACCATTACTTATCATTTAATATTACCCATTCTTATGTGTTCATTTCCATAAGTTATGATGAAATATATAATTCAGGAATTTCTAAGATGTGTACTATGTGATGAGAAATTTATTTAAGATGTTTATGTTCCTTCCTGTAATAAGAAAATTATGAATCTATTATCCAAATACATTAATCTTCTATGGTTCTATGGCATGTAATATAATTTTTTATATCAAATATTTATCCAAAATGACATAATATTTATGATTATTCTTCTCACTCTACCTCTATTTATCAGTGATATGAATTAATAGAGTAAGATAGTCTTCCATATATTAATTAATTCAATAAACTAGGCTAAAAAACAATGTCATCAATATTGAGAATACATTTTTTCACCCAAATATCATTAATTTGTCTCTAATACATTACTAATGAAAGAATCATTAGCATGAGTATTAAATTATTATATCTATATTAATTAATTATAAAATTGAAAAATACTAATATATATCTAATTATGGTAACTTTATTTATATAAAAAACACATTTTTTTTAAACTTATAACACTCTCGGTTCAACCTATAATAATTTTGGTTCTATATAGGTTGATTTATGTTCTATAACCTTATACTTCATAATATAATCCCCTAAATTAACCAAACCCTACTTTGATACAAACAGAGATGAACCAACCAAAACATACATATATGTGACATCATTTTATATGAATACTAATCAAATAAATTAACAAATAACTACCAAGAATCTATTGGTTTAGTGATTTGGAAGATTAGGTACATAAAAAATTATTTTGAAAACATTCTTCAACATTTCCCAAAAATCATCATAACACTTGTTACCCTTCCAGAGTTATCATAAACTATACTCCTCATCATTTATTGGAAAATAAATACATTAGAAAAAAATTACCATAGATGAACATTATTAGTAAACATGAGAGAGAATAATCAGTATGTATGAGAAAACAATCAAGGTATATGAATATAATATATGGAAATCATACTCAATAATAAAATTGATCATAAATCATGAGACATGACTAAAGGATTTTGTTATTACAAAATACATGCTTCATAATAGTATAAAAACACGAGTCAATATTCATGATCCATGAAAACATAACATATGAATTTTTCATTATATAGAGATGTGGGATAAGATTGTGGAACATACATAATAATTTAAAATCATTTCTTATTTCAAGTATCAATGCCAAGACCATCATCACATTTTGTGAAGATTACCAAAGTGGACTGAATTTTCTCTATATTTTCATAAATATAGTGGATATAGTCTCTTGGTGAATTGTGTTTACTCCTCATTCATTTAAATAGTCTCATAGTGGATTGATTTTACACCCCATTCCAATAAATAATATAGTCTTTTACTGAGAGTGGATTGGGTTAACTCCCCAGTCCATTACATATCATCTCATGAGAAATAAATATTTTCCCAATTCAATATAGGGATATATAATTCTAGGTCCACTCAACCCATTAAAAAACCCTACATATATCTCCCACATGAACATGATAACATTTATAATTGCATAATGCCATACTTAAACTTTGAGTGTTAAATGGGTTTCATAGGATTAATCACAATGCATCACATTATATCATTAATAGAAATAGAGTGGATGGTTACATTGAAAAATATCATTTGTGAATCCTAATAATAATTAAGGGATATTAGAATATATGAAAAGGTATTTAAAATAGAAATTGTAAATTTCTTTTAAAAATAATAGGAAATATCATTTATATTTTATTACATTTATTCTAAAAATGAAGTAATTTATAAAAATTTGTTTTTTGAAAATAATGAGAATTTAAATAAAAATTACTTTGGTGATTTATGTAAACATAAAGAGTATTCTTCATAAATAAAACTAAAGAAAACAATGGGTAATAGAGACCATAAAAATGACAAAAATATTCCTTTAATGATTTTGTAAAATAATTCAAAGTAAATAGAATGTGAAATTATAAAATCATAAGTGTAGAGATAAGTAAATATGTGAAAAATGGATATAGAGGGGAAATATTCCTAATAAAAAAGAAGATAATAGGTCAAATCCACTTACAAGAATTATTATAGTTGAATTATTATCCAAAGGAAGGTAAAATAGTGAGTATATATGTAAAAACCCAATAAATACTAGGGTATTAGAAAATAAAATAAAATTTATAAAGATATAGAGAGGGAGAGAGAATATATAATTGTACTCTATGGAAACATTTGCATAGAATATATTAATTTCCAAGTCAGATTAGAATAAAAACCATTACATCAGTCTTTTTATTAGTTAAATGTTCTCTAAATCCAATTATAAAAATATTATGTTTACAAATATTGGTATAGAAAACTTATTAACACATATTTTTCTTAATATTATTCATTTATAATTATTTATTACTCCACATTATTTGTTTATTGTTAAAATTAATATTTTTGTGTTAACTAATATGTTTTTTACACATGTTTTTGTTTATATGTTATCATAGTTAATTATTTATCATGGATTAGTCGTATAAACAAAGATCATAAATATTTTTTATATGATTTTGATATAGATCTAGAGTAATGTGGTCATTTTATGGAACTTATGGTGATTATTCGTAAGGGATTCAAAAAATATGATTATTATTGATTACACAATTTATAAAATCATTGAATCCATTTGTGAATATATTTTGAATATTATCAACATATAATATTTATATGTCCTTAAATTTGTCATTATTACTTGTAAAAGAAGGTAATTAATTTTTCTTACACATTATTATTGTATTGTTATGAAATTATTCATATAGATTGTAAAACCAACCCAAACCAAGGAAAATTATAATGATTAAATGTGTAATAACATGGTATTTTATATTTACAATATTTCATTTATAAAAGTTTATGATTTCAAAAACAAGTTATCAATGTGATAAATCTAAATTTATATGAAGCAGACGAAGGATATTAAGAGGAGTGGTTAAGGATATGACAACACATAAATTAAAGACTCAAATATCTTCTTAGAGAACCACTTAGAAATAATGTATTTTGAACTCCATATTATTGGAAAAAGTTCAAAAAAGTGGGAGATGAATTTTAGGGATATAATTTCTGTAAGTAGTTTGGTGGAATCCAATGACATGTTTTTAATTGAAGTGTAATGTCATGAAATTTTCTTCTAGTTATGTTATTTGGTTATTGATGTTTTATTTCAATTTTGGATATGTTTCAGGTGGTTTTTAACTTTATTTTTTTAATTATCTTTATAAGCACTTTTTTTTATAATTTATAAGTCTATTAAATGGGAATTAAATAGTTTTCAATTTTATTTTTACCCTTACGTAGATCATGGGGTCTATATAAGTTTAAAAACCTTCTACCTACACACTGGATAATTTATATGTGTTTCATAAAGGTAAATCTAAAATTATTAGGGTTATGTAAAGGTAACATAGGCACTATATAATATTTGAATGAGATTTATATATGCTGCATAAGGTTGTGACCTTATTTTAAATGTGTACATAAGGGTAAATGTGAGTTTTATATGGATGTATAAGGGTAGGGATTGATATCATAAGGGAAACTCTTTCTTTTCAATTATTATGTATGGGTAACCTTGTATAATTACATGATATTTATGAGCTAAAAATGTGTAAAACCATGTTAAACATACACAATACTCTTTTATTTGGAATAAATATATTATAATCAATTTTTTCAAAACAATTTATCATCCAAAACGAATATATAACCCTTTATGAATTTAAAATCCCAAAATCAAGGGAATTTAAATATTATTATTATTTTAGGGGAATAAATCATATATTATGATATTTAAAACCCAATGTGTCAAAAATTAAATTAAAAGGTGAAATTAAATATTTAATTTTATTTGGGGTTTTCCTAATTATGTGAACTAGAATGACTTTGGTATTTTTAAAAATACCTAAAAAAAATTCTACAATCTATTTTTTATATACTATTATGAGGGGTTTTGCGCATCCACATACTTGGTGATCAATGGAAGGGTGTTAGAGGTTATTTTTCCTTAATAATTTTCAGGTAAAATTCTATTTATAATATATGAACCTCATTATCTTTAATTATGGATCAGTCATAGGATGTTTCCTTATTTTTTATTAAGTCAGGAGATTTCATAAGGCTATCACACCAATTCAATCCATTATTTCTTGTTTAATTTCTAATAAATCTATAACTTCATTCAAATTTCATAGATTTATTTTGAATATTCATGGTGTGTGTTGATCCTATTTTGATTATTAATTTTGTAGTAAAGTTCTAATTTTTCAAAAAAATGGAATATAAATAAGAGAATAATTTGTTAAAAGGATTTGATGATTATTTTAACCTGAAAATAAGGAATGAATCGATTTATGAATTTGAAATTAAATGAGAAATTTTTAAAGGAATGAGTTTTGTTGAAAAATAGATTGATGACTTTTTTTAAAGGGGATGATCCCATAAGGGGCACCGTCTCCTTAGGTTTTTTGCCCTGTCGCCGCCTCTCCTCCTCGCCTCGGATCGTCTTCTGAGATCTCTTCGGCGCGCCTTCTCGGCGTTTTCGCGGTGGTGATCCCTCTCATAGGGGAGGTGTTGAGGAATCTATGTTGGCGCGACCATCTTGGACTCCCCCACCGTTTGCTGGCCTACATTTGGCAGCACAGTGTTGACAGAGGTCATTCCTCTTGGTCAAGGGCCGACGCTTCCTCTGTGCCGGCTGGGGGCGCGCGCGACGGTTCGATGAGGTCTCCGAGGGAGATTGCGAAGGCGGTGACGGGATCTGTTCAGATTTTCGGCGGAGCGTTGCATCCGTCATCGTGGATTTGTATTCTCTTCGTGTTTCTTTACCCTTTTTGATTTGTCTAGGGTATTCCTGAATCCTGATTTGGCGTATGGTGATTCTGGTTATGATTTGTAGTTCGATCTGCTTCGGACGATGGCGTGGACACAGCGCCACTGGGTGGTGGTGCATCGCCTACGCTGATGACTACGTTGGTGTGTGGCCAACGTTTTGCGGTTCCAGTTTTGGGGGTTTTCTTTTGAATTTGGTTTCTAATTTTTTGGTTCTTGGTTTTTTCGGTGACTCTTCCTGATGACAGCGATGATTTCTTTCATTTACATCCCTGGTCGAGGTGTTGGTATGAATTTGTTCACTTGGTGGTGGTTTACATTTCTGTGTAATTTTCTGTTCGGTGATGGTGGTTCCAGCGTTGGTGGTTCCGGCGTGGTGGTCGATGGATGACACCACTTGGGGAAGGTGATAGTCAGGGTGCGCGGCTCTAGGTGGTTTGCAGGCCGAGGCATTGACATTTTAGTACTTTAATTTGAATTGCGTAATTTTTAAATTTGAATCCTTGGTGTTGCTTGAAAGTGGTTGGCGGGTGTTGTTATTGGTGTTTTGAATTTTACGTGGTTCTCACTCAGCCAATAAAGTGAATATTTGAAAATACAAAAATATTGATTTGATTTGTCTTTTTTAAAGGGATACCATGTTATTTATTCATAAACTTGTTGCTGATTTGAAATGACTGATTAAAATGAATAATAACACCAAGTAAAATATATTTTTCATGAAGCACATCCGATTACACATAGTTAGTTTGGATGAATATAATATATTCCTGTATTGTCTCTATATGGAAATAGTTTGATGATGAAAATTCCAACTAAACTATGATGAGGGTAGACGGTTAATTCTATGGGGAGTTTTATTAATCCCACTAGGCCTGGTATCTACGTATTTTCGCACACATTGTTCCATATTTCATTAATTTTTTGAAATTCATTGTTCAACACTAATATGAGGTCTCTTAACATTTTTGATATGATTTTAAATGATTTATTCATGCTAGTATTTTGTTAAAAATAAATATTCAAGATTGTATTGATAATAGTAGTTATTAATTCCAATATCAAAACAATATTATTATATCTTCATTATTTTATTGAAATTCAATTTTATACCACTTTAATATTAACCATTTAAATTTTCTGGAAATAATGTTTCAGTATGAACTATACAAATATATACCTTTATTATTTTATTTTAAAACTGCACATTTATGTTTACTTGATATGGATTGATTAAAAAATAATTAGTGGGATCATAATGGGATTTTTCATCAAACAAAACCATTACCATTAGGAATTTTCATATATTATTATTCTAGGAATAAGAAAACTAAAGGAACCACTTGGAGATGTTGGATGTTCTTGATTTGTGGAACCATGAGAGTTCGTGGTAACTGGTTGATTTTTGTGATTCAATTTTTTCATTGAGTTTCTAAGATGATGTATTAATGATATTATGAAATTAATTTATATTTAAAAACAATTTTAGGGAATTCATATATATTCTTGTGGGAATTTATCTCTTATGAAGTGTTTAGTTTATCTCTTATTTATTCTTTTATACATGCTGAATTTTCATGACGAGTGATTGTTTTAGAGAAATCATTTCCACTTTTTCTCATTGATACTTAAGTGATTTAGTCCAGCCTATGGATATTGGGAACACCATTTAGTACATTTAAAAACTGATTTATGTTCCCTTTAGATGGGTTATCCAGGTTGGTTCATGAAAAATAGGTACCAAAGGGAGGTTTTATCCTTTATTGATGTTGGTATGCAGTTTTGGATGTCTTGGTAGAGAGGAGTCATGTATTTTGGGACATAAAGGGTTCGTTATGAGTAAATTTAGGGAACACTTTCATCATAACAAGCATTAATATACCATTTTTTAATGTGGAAAAGTGTCTTTGAGGATTTTGTCATTCTATTGTTTAATTTTTCTAAATATTTTATATGATATATTTTTGTACTAGTTAAATTATTAAAGATAGAATTAATGATCTCAATTATCTTGAATGATGTTATATTATTTACTTTTAATGTTTTTTTATCATTACCCAAATAATATTCTTGAATATCCTGGAGGAGGGAGCTACCGATGAACCACATCATGTGAACCCTCAATTTGATCAGAAGCCTATGGTGGTTATTATGTGTGTAGTCAGAGGTTTGGATCAGTAGCTATATCATACAGTGGTTATACATTGAAGAGATAGTATCATAGATCATAGATATGATTTAATTAATCTAAACCTGCATATTTTTTATTTTAACAAAAATCCTAAGAAGGAATAGGATTGGTGGAAGATGGTGTTGTAGCTCTTTGAGTTTTTAGAGATACTAGATTCAATTAAGGTGAAATATGGAACCCTTAAAACTATAGGGCCTAGTATTATTTAGTGGTATTTAATAGCTTAGGTTTGTAAGAATTTATTATTTTAGAGTAAATAATTAAAGGATATTTTCAGTGACTAGTTCTATCTGGAATTGATGGTGTTGAGAAATCTCATTGAGTTTCTTAAAGTCGGGCAAGGTGATGAAACATAACATAGTATGGGAACCAATTGTCAATGAATTTTCATATCTATCCTTAGATATCATCAAATGAGATTATTAAATCTTGATATATTGAGAAGTACCTTCAAGTAGATGTTTGATATTAGGTGTTTTTCCAGAATCTCACTTCATATGGTGTTGTTTTGGATAGAGCTTTCATGGAAGAACTTGGCCTGGATGGTAAGTCAATGTTGATGGGATTTCCTACTACCCCCAGTGGTAGATCAAGTTGTACATTTATTGGTAAGAGGTAGTAGGTTGTGTATCCTAGTGAAAACCAGAGTGATGGGTCCTAGAATCAAACTTCTATTAAATGTTGAATATTATCTATAAAAATTACTACATACATGTGTTTGGTGTGGAAAATTTGGTTACTTTTAGTGTGATTACATAGATAAACTGATGATCTATATCTCATAAGGATTATTAGGTCAATTGTTGAGATTTTTCCTTTTTTTACTACACCTTGTAGTGGTACTCGATTGAATGTACTTGGAAGATCTTTGGTGTACTCTTCTTCTTCAATAAAAAATGGGTTCCAAACATAGTCATCGGTAACAAGGCTTCTTCACACAATGGATGAGTCTATGGTGAATAATGGTATGATTCCTACGATCATGAAAGGTACCATTATCAATACATCATTTTTTTCACTACTTTATTTGATACCATATCCTCTCATTCCTTTATATCTACCAATTTTTTAGAATTTTTAATCATTACATAGAGACCATGAATTATGTAATGATTATTTATTAACATCATGAGATGAAGAGATAGAGGGGTCTTTAATTAACGTATATTATATTATCTTTATCATATGTTGATCTTGTTTGGTAATTTTTTTATTTGGATATAAAACCGTTGGATTATATTCACAAGATGGATTGGTTGATTTCTCATAAATCACATATCCACTGTTATCTTCAGTTGGTCTCTTTTACATCCCCTGATAAGGTGTGATATATTTTTCAAGGGAAATGGGTAAAAAGGTCAATTTTTTCATTACAACTTCCTCTAGGGTTGGTTAGGATGATATCTACATATACCTCTAAACTATATCTTATTTCATCATATAGTGATATTCCTTCAATAATAGATTTTTTTTTGAGTATTGTCCCTATGAAACTTCTAGTTTTATAATAGTGGGGGAGGTGGAGTTTTTTTCCAGCATGGTATAAGGTAACCACCCAATTTATATTAACTATTAATACATCTAACTAATGGAACTAAATGAGTTAATGATTAATTTGGACAACTTTATTTTCAACATCATCATTATCCCTAGTGTTTCACCTTGGGTAGTGTGTGTGCTTTTCTTGAAGAAGTCTGACAAAACCATTCACCTAAATATTGTTCATCAAAATATCAATCATGTTATGATCAAGAACATGTATTAATATACCCATAATAATGATTTTTTGATCCACTGAATTGTGATATATGGTCCCCAAATATTGATCCTCACTTTGGTTATCACCAAGTTTGGATCAAGAAGTCTAATATACCAAAGACCACTTTTAGGATTTTTCTATTCCACTATGAGTACCTTTTCAACAATTTTGGTCTGAAATAATGCTCCATATTTGTTTATGGAATTGATGAGCATGATTTCCCACCAATAAATATATTATTTCATTATGGATGTTTGTGACAAAATCTTGGTTTACTCTAAACCCTAGGTGGATTATGTGCGTTACTTTATAGAATTTTTGGATATCATGAGAAATATTTGACTTTATGCCAATATATAAAAGCTCATTTTCATGATTTTTGGGTAATGTTATTAGAGAACAATGTTTTTGAATATGGTATTTATGATTATCTTAATAAAGGGAAAGATGTTATGACATAATTGGAACCACAAAACATATTCCAAATTTGATGCTCGTCGATATTATCTGGGTATTACCATTGGTTCATAAAGGTTTTATCTGAGTTGGATTCTTCATTGAACACTATAAATTTATAGGGAGTGATGTTTTTATTAGAATAAATATGTATAGTTTTATTTTGACGAGTTAAATAATTTTTGACTTTAACTACATTGTTAACTCTTCAAGTTTGCGTTGGGTTTTGTGGACTTATGTGATGCATCATGGTCAATTTTTTTAACATTGTTATGTATGGTGATCAAATCATGGATTTTGGATATTATTAGCTTCGAACTCATCAGAATTACTATCCTAAATATGAGATCTAATTAATTTCTTTGATGTATGATCTAAATAATTAGTAGAGTTACCTATTTTGGGAAAGGTTTATCATCTGATTTGATAATAAAATATTGATTTATATATTCAAAAATAAAAAATTTATCATTCAAGAGAGGCTATGAGTAGATTACACATAATATTTTAACTTTGAAATTTTCTACATCCATAGTAATGTTAATTTTATATTTGATGGTTTGAGAAGGAAAATTCCATCTTAGTCCATGAAAGAACCAAATGAGGAGTGTAATCTAATGGACCAATTTTCTTGTATGCTTTTTGGTAGTCTAGGATAATGGGAATGAGTTTTTTCAAGTGTTCAGTTGACATATTTACTTATCAAGATGATTATGTATGACTATTTCTTATTGGAGAATTCCAAAGATTATGGGATTATTTATATAGTGGGGAGACCAATATCTAATGGTCTCTATATTAATTGGGTATAATTTTCTTCAATAATTGTTATGATGTTCTGTTACACATGAGTAAATATATAAAGAGGGATTTTCATCTATCCTAGTAGGAAGTACACTTAGTATTATAGAAATTTTTTTATGATACGAGGGGGGTTTTATTGTGTGTAGGTATGAAATGAGACATTGTTGATTGTGTTTCATTTTTTATTCTTGTTATAAGATTATGGAATAACATAAAAAGCCTTCATGTCTTCTTCATCCACTACTAGGGAATACATGGATGTAGGATGAGATATTTATGAACATGGTGGTTGTGTTGCCACATACCCATAGTGGAAAATTGTGATATGGGTAATGATTGAACTATTGGCCAAATCATCTAACTTTATTCTCATTGATGATACATACAAATTTTAGGAATTAGGAAATCTATATGAGAATGAGATCATCAGATTGCATCTTGTTCCTTTTGAAATTATCATCAATGGGGATCCTCATTTCACCTATCCATTATGGAAAGGGCTCTAAGAGCTATGGGATCCTAGGTAAGGTTAACCACAAAATAAAATCTTCAACCATATGGTTTGATAAAATGGGCTATACAAATTATAGATGTAATTATTTGTTCTTTTGTCCCTAACATTAGATAATCTTGGTATATACATTTGGAGCTAGTTGGGTTTTCAAATAATTATAGATACCAAACATCCATCAACATAGAATCATTTTTGGACATATGAGAAATTCCTTGTAAATCACCACTTTATTAGTCATTGATCGGTGAAAATTTCCTAGTAGGACCAATTTTCCACGTAGATATGGGAAAAAATATTCAGTTTATTCATCAGAGAATGGAAATTACTCCAATGCATCATAAATATAATGTTTTTCATTATTATTGATCTTTAGAGTTATTAGTTGGTTTTCAAACTATTTTTGGTGCAAAATTTTAATCAGTTTCAATGATTATTAATGGTTTCTAATATAAATTCCAACAAAATTACCTATTTTATTTAAATGTGAATTTTTTCATTAAATATTTAATATAGACCCATATTATTAGAAAGGTGTTTATTTGGACATTATAAATTAATTTTTACTTAAGAATTTTTTTTGAAAATTGTTTCATTAAAATTTTGTTAAGAGAATTGAAATTTATTAAGTGTAACTATTTAGCATGACTTCACTAAACAAATATGGCCAACTAAGGCATCCCTAAAATTAAATCCCACAACCCACCTAGGTAGGCCCACAAGGGGTACCTAACCATGTATTTATAGGGGAGCCATCTTGTGTGGCATGCTACACACAAGGGTGTCAGGCCCATGCATGGTTCGTGAGGGTAAAATCCATATGTTATACAACTCGTCTAAAGACTAGGTGTGTTGGACCATGGTGGTGAAACCCAAAAAGACATGGGAGGAGATCATCACTCATTTGGGTGGTGATCAGTGGCAGACATGAGTCCTCTTACTCCCACACAACATCATTATACTGGGAGTCCCAGGACATTTATTTTAAACTACTGCTACCCTATTCATCAATTTCGATGTGTAGTGCAATTTTCATTGTGTACTATTCAAATTCCAATATTTTTTTTTTCACTTTACTAGATCCCACTAAAATTATCCCCAAAAACCCAAATCCACATGCTATACCAATTTTTACTATGGTACCACCAACTATACGCATCTTCTACCACAACTTCTCAAAGGAAAACACCATTTGTGTTCCATAAAGAGCTCAGATTAATCTCCACTTCCACTATGGAGCACATTCTGGTCCCTATAAAACCCCCATGAAGATCATTTTTACTCATTTGGATGTTGTGATTTCTAGATGAGGCATAGAGGAAACATGATACCTACCATCATCATCCATTTCCACTGACACATCCTCTAAGCTTCCCTGCCACACGGAACAAGCCATTCAAAGCTAATGAACCAGAAGGAACTCCTACTTCCCTGATGATCTGGTCGACTCAAATAATGATCTCCCCAAATATATGGTAGATATTGGAATATTTTCTTTATAAACATCTTACCGTAAACGAATTAGGTTTTTAAATATCCCACTAAAGGAGGGAGATTTGGCCAAGGACGAGGCCCTGTCCTTGCATTACCTATAAAATGGACCCTTGTCCACTTTCGAGGGAGAGTTTAACATTGTGAGGTAGGAATCTTATGAGGCCTTCCATTCTGTTTTTCTTATTTTAATCTTCATTTTTTAAATATTTTCTTTTCTTTTTATTTTATTTTATTTTTCCTGTAAATATAATTTAGTTTTAAAAAATAGAGTTGCCTTAATTTTTTAAAGTGTGATCCGCCAACTTATTCTTATTCTTTATTCTTTCTTCTTCTTCTTTTTTTATTTTTATTATATTTATAAATATTTAATTATTTTAATCTCTTTTCATTTCATTTATTATTTTATCATCCACCTTATATATTCTTCTTCTATTTTATATTTTGTGATTTAATGTGTGTGATTTATTCATTTTAGTTCTCCCCATTATTGTTTTTTTTATTTTTTTTCTTTTATTTAATTCTCTCCAATTTTCTATAGTGAAATATTTTTCAAAAAAATGAGGGGATAACCCAAGGCTAGTCTCAGGGAAGGTAAATAGTGTTTCAATTTGAGTCTACACATAAATCCTTATGTTTTATTAAGTTTGTGGTGAGTAAGAGTGAAGTAAATGAGTGTGTAGATTGTCCACTATGGAATTAAACTAAAATGTGTTCATATTATTATTTTTAATTATTTTCCCTCCATTATACTGAGTACAAGATATTCATAAGATGTATTTAAAATTGTCATTGGATAAAATTTCAAATGATAGATCCAGGTCTAGGAATGTGTCACATTCTTGGTTGAGGTGTATCATCAATATTGATTATGAGAGGTGGTGGAGTTAGAATTATTGATTTCATTTTATATTTCACATAAATAACAAAAGTAATAGTTTTTTAAGAGTGATATTTCATGATTAAACAATGAAATTGAATTTTAAAACCAATAATAAGAGTGATGGAACCCATAAACCAAACCAAAAGGCCAGGTTATTTATTTTTAATTTCATTATTTAATTACATATTCATATAAAAATTTGTATTTAATTTATCTTCTCAATTAAAATATTTTCCTAAAATAATAAATACTATAAAAAAGAATTAGTTTAGGTGAATTTTATTAAGTAAGTGATAAACTAAGAATCCTAGTCAAGTCAGATGAGCCTAGTTAGCCACTATACTGCATTATAAAAATAAATTTCCTTTTCCATGCCTCATGATAATAGTATTAGAAAAATTGGTATCATTGTGGGGGATATAATAATAATTTTTTGTACATTTTATATTTTCCAATTTTAAATACATTTCATTTTGTTCAAAATAAAAAAATGAACAATTTTTTTTAAAAAAATTCGATGATGTATCAAAATATACCATATCTTTGTGCATGGAATAATTACTCATAATTTCAGCATAAACATACATAATAGACTATCTATGATAAGGATTTTGTGTAAGAGCTTCAAAAATACATAGAGAAAACTAGAGGAAAAAATGGAGAGACTATTTGAAGATGGTAGAAAATTGATGGAGAAACTGAAATCTATAATACATATGGAAAATCAATAAGATATTGATGAATTCTAGAATGTGTAGGTAGAACAACTTGATCAACCCAAATAATAATAGCCAACACTACTAAATAATGACACCACCCAAGTGGATGAATTTGAAGAAACGATTGACAACCCCGACTATCTACTTCCGTCCATTGAGATGAAACTTCAAGAGGCACTTACCACTGAAGAAGAGATTGAAGATGAAGCAACTCAAGGACATGATACATCCCTAAAGTCAAGATATTTTAATTTTATTGAAACTAATTTTACTATCTTATCTAATTTTTTGGAATTTTAAGTTTCATACAACTCATATTATTTCCTGGAGGAAGACATTAAAAATTAAAATTCACCTATTAAGGAACACTTGGATATCTGTGAAGACATCAAAAATTTAATACAGTGGGTATTATAAGATATAAAAATGGTTCTTTAAGAATAACAAGATAAACATAGTATCGATATTAAAATGGAATATTTCAAAATTAATTCATCAAATTTAAGTTTATAATATCCCATTGATTAATATTTTTTTGAAACCAAAATTAAGAAGCCACTATAAAAGAAAGAGGAAATTTTACAAGTCATAACCGATATGGTGGATGATTCATAAATCATTATACCCCCTCAATCCAAGATATAGATAATTGTTAAGGGGTAGGATCTGGTAGACTATATCCATGAATCATTCCTTAACAAGAAAAAATAAATGAAAGTTAAGAAAATCCACATCTAGAGGTTCCATTCCAAGAAGCTCCATCGACCATCAGACATTGGATAACATCTTGTACTACCCTATAGAGGCATTAAAAATTCATGTCCCACTTGTGGGATCACTCCAAGTTTTATCTTTACATTCTTTATAGCATTTCCATTTTATTAGTGTGGCATGAAACCCACTCCCTGATATATTTTTGTGCTTAAATGAAATGATCATTGCACTTAAATGAGTAATTTTCTTTTATAGGTTCATGATGGAAGAAGGAACCCCCAAAAAGTGAAATAAAAATAATAAGATTCATGGGAAAGGGTGTTTAATTTTAGTGTTTATATTTTAAATTCCCTATATTTTTTTTCCAACAACAAGTTTTATATTTAAACTATAAATATCATTCCCATGCTTGAATTATTTCTTTATTTGACTTATCTAGGAGACATAATTTTCATAGAAATTACGTGATTCAATTTTTAGATTTCAATGATACTTATATTGAATAAGTAAAATATATAATTAAATAATTAAAAAACATGTATATTAAAACAAAGACTATTATTTTAAGTAATTAGTTGATTGTTTTAAATGAATCTTCAATAATTTTTTTTATGATTTTAAATTTTTAAATTTGTGTGAATTTATTTATTATTATTAGTCATGCCTTGTGTGATCGTCCAAAATAATATTTAGATTCCCAAGAAGATTTATAGACCAAGAAATTAATATTTAATCTTGAGTATATTTATTGAGTGATCTTGGGACATCTTTCCTACCAAAAAATGGTATTAAAACTTATCAAAACTAATGAATATGAAAAAAACCATTTAAAATTATTGAGGCATCTTTTGAAAATCCTTTATCCTTAAATAACACCTTTAAATTAATAATATTTTTTACCATAAAGACCATGGATGAAATTTTTAGGGATAATCCATGTTTTAATCCATTTTTATCTACTTCTACACTCCTTTGAGTATTTTTATGTTATTTTTAAGTAGAAGTGCATGGGTGAAATGAGTCATGAAGAAATGGATAAAATTCATTATAATTAAAAGGTATGTGTGTGGGGGATGCAACTTAGGGAAATGATAAAGGTTATTTGATCCATACATTGAGGTTTCACTTTATTCCCTTCTTGATAAAAAATGAAAAGAAATAAGAATGGGTTGTGACATAGAAGAATAAAAAATCCCCTTTTCTGGATTGATGATTTTTATCATATGTACTTAGGCGGTGGATAAGAGTTTTATTCTAAGAATAAATTTTAAAAAATATAAATAATAATAGAAAATTAATTTGAAAAAAATTCTATAAAGTAGTAAAAAATCAATGGAGCACAAATCATGCTTTATAATTTATTTTGATCATGACCTTTACTCTGTGTTTTGGGAAAGTTAGTGTTTTTAAAATTTTAATGGGATAATTTAATTACACATTTACTTATGATATCATTCTTTACACTTCAATAGGTTAAAATCCTCATTGAGAATTAATTTATAAACATCGATTCTTACTAAACATAAATCTTCATAGTTATTTTAACCTTGATTAAAAATACGTCTTGATTTTATGTTCCCTTTTTTATTTACTATGTAGAGAAAGTAGTTCCTTTACATAATTATAAATATAGATCATGTTTTCATGATATGGGCATAACTATAATTAAATTTATATCATGAGTGATTAATGAAGAGATTCAAAAGAGAAGTAAATATTTATTTGGCATGTTTAATAATAATGAATTAAAAAAAATTAATTAATGAGGAGATAAGTTCCATCATTTTCAAAAATGAGAATTTAAAATACATGATTTTATTTTTTTCTTTGAGAATTGAAAAAATAAATCGATATTTTATGTGGATTCTTGAAAATTTTATTTGGCATTGAAAATTGTTTCATTTAATTACATTGAAATTTGAATATGGATGTCATTGGTGTCCTCTAAATTTCTTATTGATATTTTATGCATGAGGAAAAGCATGTTTTATGTATGGGAGTTTTTGAAACAATTATTTTTTGTTCATATTTTTAATCATTTTTCATTTATTTTTTAATATGATTCAAATGTAAATTCCCATGAAATTTAATATTTTATTTAAAAGTTGGTTTTTATGAATGAAAATTTATTACTGCTTCAAATGATTATAAAAGTGAGGATTTTAAATTTTGAGATGAATTTGGACTTATGATTGTTTTGAAATTACTTCATTGAATCTTTTTTTTGTAAGTGTTATTCATTTGTCAAAATTTATAAAAGATTATGTCCAATTGGTTAAGACCTCAATCCAAGGCCTATAAGCCACCTAGGTAGGCCCAAAAGGGGAAATCAACCAAGAATGCATAAGGGGAGCCATCCTGAGTGGTATGATACATAAGTGGGGGGTGGGGGGTCCCATGATGGCCCCATGGTGGAAAAATACAAGGGTGATAAAGCTAGGGTACAACTTGGGAGGGCCAAACTATGGTGGAGAAACCCATAAAGTGACAAGAGGACAACATCATCGGAATAGGGCTATGCATGATGGCGAGTGTGATTCCTTTGTCTCCAACAAAAAAATAATTGCGATGGGGGGGGATCATGACTTTAAATTAAATCCATCATCTCCATGTGCTTCATTTTCAACGTGGGATGCAGTTTTCACTGGTAAAATTAAAATTTTAACAAAAAAACCATCATTTGGCTTCACCAGCTCAACCTCACCCCAGACACCCTACTTCAGTTGCTCCATAGCTCAACCCCAAATATATGACACGAACACACATTTTATACCACTTATTCTCAAAGTAAAACACAATTTTCACACCTTGATGAACTCATATTGGGCTTCACTTCCATTATGTACAACCAACTATTCCCTATACGACCCCCATTAAGATCATTTTGACTCATCTAGACACTGAGATGGATGAATAAGGCATAGATAAAGCCCAAAACATACCATATTTATCCAGTATCACTGCAATGTCATCCAAACTCTCCTTTCATGTGGAATTTCCCTTGAAAATCCCATGAAAATAAAAAATCCTCTACTGTCTAGATGATCTGGTAAACACAATTATTGATATCACTGGATCTATAGGAGATATTGTAATTTCTATTTTCTATTGAAAAATAGGAGATCATAAAATATTTGGTTTTTCAAACCTACCAATGAAATAGGGAGATTATACCAAGTCTAAGGCCCAGTCATTTCCTTACCTATAAAAGAGACACTTGACCACTACCGAGGGAGAGTTCTACACTACGGGAGAGGAGGCTTGAAAGGCCTTTCATGTTGGTATTTAAATTTTATTATTAATTTTTTATTTTATTTGATTTTTATTCAATTTTTTAATGTAATATTAATTTTTTTAGTAAATATAATTGTATTTATGTTTTTAATATTTTCTTTTAATTTTATTATTATATATTTTAATATGTTAATTTTTTTTATTATTCCATCACTCTCTATTATTCTTCTATTTTATTTTTTGTGATTTTATGTTTCTATTTTATTTTTCATATTTCATCCCATTCTTATTTTTGTTTTTATTCTCTTATTTTTTGTTATATTCTCTCCTATTTTCCAAAATGAAATATTTCCCTAAAAAATGAGGGATAACTGAAGGCTTAGCCCATGGGAGGTAAGTTAGTCTTTCACTTCATTCAACATATAAATTATTTTGTTTTATTATGTTTGTGGTGAGTAGGATTGGAATAAACATGTGAGGGGATTTTCCACTATGAAACTAAACTCAAACTCATTTATATTATTTATTTAAACCACTTTAGTTAGTTTCTTCAGGAGAAGGTTGGGAGTCAGGCCCCTAAATTGATCATGAAGAAAAATAGAAACCTCTTTGAGTCTGGGCAAGAGGAAACCCATTACAAGAAGGTCACACTGCCTTGAAGCACATTCCAAAAAGATCCTATAAGTCCAAAAGAAACATATTTCAAAGAGGACACCAGAAAATCTCATCACCCCTTCGCCGAACAGTGCACCAATGAGAGTAGTCAAAAAAGTGTCACCCTCTATTTCAAGAAGTTTCACTATGATGGAGACACAATGTGACAGATCACCTCTCCAAGAAAAAAATGTTAAGAAGAGCCAGATGAAAGACGTCAGCATACCTTTAACTCTTCGAGCCACCCACCCGACAAAGCATGAGGATAGTCTCTACACTCTCAACCTGATGCAACACAATAAGACACTGAAAATCCCTGATCAATGCTCCCGAAAAAGAACCCATCCGTCCATCAAGAGATAACAAATGGCTGATGATGGGAGTCAACACCCCATCCCTCTTTCAAGGTCACCCACCCAATGGTACTTGCAGAATGGTGCACCATCCAAATGCAATGAGAGAGACTAGTACCCACAAAAAACCACTTTAGAAGACCAAATAGAATCAATGATACCAGTGTAGAATAGAGTAAAGATCCATTGAAATACTTGATTGAAGTGAAACTAGAAGAAAGTCCAACACGAATCAGCAAAAGAAGGAAAACTAGAGTGTTCTCTGCCCAAACTGCTGAAAAAGGATCGACTCCACACCAACCATCCGAAGAAATCCCATGAAGCCAAACCAGAGGCTCCCTCAACATGCCGAACCAAGGAACCCCAAAACCTTATGCTTCACATGTACTCAAACTAGTTCAAACAAGTATCCACCCCCCTGAGTTCTACTCCACATCAACCCATAGAAGCAGTTCCACACCCCACATTAGGCCCCTTTCTTTGAGTCAAAGAGCATAATTGAATCTCCAAAAATGTCAACATTTTCTATCAAAATCGAACCCATCATGAAGAGTTGTAATTAAGAAGGAAGTAATGAACACATTGAAGTCCACACACATTTACTTCAATAAAATACTTGATGATTTAAAACCCAAAATCTGTTTACTACAGACCATGAAATGCAAAAAAACCACAAGAAGAGGTTTCAAAAGATAGAATCAAATGATTTTCCAAGATCAACCGGTGTTCAAGATGTCTGAAACCAATACAGAGCATTTCTGTGATAAAAAAAGGATTGAATCTCACTGCATGGGTTTTGAAACTGCAAACACAGGGAACCAGATCTGCTCTCCCTCAACCTCCTAAAGAAACATCCACCGTCGTCCAACGAGACTCTGCCGCACGATCCCAAAGGTGAAAAAAAGGCCATCACCCTCCAAGCCGATCTCCCTTCAAGACTGATATAAAACTATTCCAAGGAATCTAGGACCACCATCGCCATCCTCACCCATCACTGCTTGCCCGAGCAGCAATCACGTATGGGAGACCAGATCAGAACAGATTTGGTGGAGGGGGCTCGTGAGGCTGAAAGACCAGATCAGAACAGATCTGGTGGAGGGGGGTCGTGAGGCTGGAAGGAGTTCATTGGAAATGATGCACGAGGTTGGGTAGAAGAAGAGCCAGATTAGAGGAGGTAACATCCGAAGCAGAACCAGGAACGAGGAAGACAAAACTAGTCGACGTCGAAGGATCAATCACAAACGGAGGCATGAAACAGGAGAATCTGTAGCAAAGCTCCAAGAACGGAGATGAGAAAAACTCACGAAACCCGATGGCGGTGATCAAGTTCACCAATTAGCAAGAAGCAAGATACTGGGGATCACTCGCAGAAGGAGACGACGAAACCCTAGGAGAGTGTGTGCACCTCCTGGAGAGTGCAGAGCCATCTCCACTTTAGTTAGTTCTACTGAATAAAATATCATTAAATAATAGATTTGAGCCATTAATTGGATGAAATGGAATATGATGGATCAAGGTCCTAAAAGATGTCATATTCTTATTTGAGGTGTCTCATCAACATTGATTATAGGAGGAGGTGAAATTAAAATTTCTGAATGCATTCAAGATTTAAAACCACTAAAGAAACGAATATCATTTTAAGCGTGATATTTATTGATTAAACTATGAAACAAAATTTAAACACCAATAAAAAGATTAATTGAACCTAAAAACCAAAGCACAAAGTCCAGGTTTTTCCTTTTTAATTTAATTTTTCATTTCATATTTATATAAATTTTATCATTTCATTTATCATAAAAATTCCATTTTTTCATAAAATAATAAAAAAATATATAATTAGTTTAGGTTAATTATAATAATTTAGTGAACAACTAAAAAATCTCATCACATTAGACATTGTTGGTCAACATATATAATGCATTAAGAAAATAAATTTTCATTTTCCACACCTTATGACATGTGTGTTATTAGTTGGTGCCCTTGTTTTTTTAAGAGCTTCACCCAGGTTGGTTCATCGATGAAGTGGAAAACATATAATGTTAGGAAGAAGATACATGAGATCATTTGAAGTTGTTAAAATTATTGGAATGCTAACTTATTATTTGGATTTTATACCACATATGAAATATATCCATAACATGTTTCATGTGTCATATCTCCTAAAGTATCTATCTAATCCATCTCATATATTGAGTTAGGTGGAACTTGATGTGGGGACTGATGTATCCTTAACCCAGTAGCTGGTTTAGAGTTTTTATTCTTAGATAGAGTCTCATTATGGAAAACCAATACCCAGGGTTTGAGTGTATTTATAGGATGGTTCTGATTCAAATGAGATTAGGGAGCATGAGGAAATGATGAGAGAGTAGTATACTTATCTTTTTTATATTGATTATTCTTATCATACTTCATGGGGAAAAATCATCTATGGTGGGAGGAATTGTAACATCTTTAAAATTTATTTTAGGTATTTTCTTCCATTTTTTATTTTTTATTTTGGGGTTTGGATGTTTTATAGGTTCTTTTCCAATGTATTACATTTATAATTCTCTTTGTAACCCCTTTATGTTTTAATTTATAATTCCATAAAATGAAAATTAAATAATTTTCCATTTTATTGTTAACCTTTTGTAGTTCAATGGGTCTATGTAGAGGTAAATACCATATACCCATACACAAGATGATTTTTTTGTGTTTTGTAAAGGTAACCATGAAATTATAAGGGTTATTTAAATTTAACTTAGTTACTATGTAAAGTTTGGATGATTTTATTATATGATTCATAAGGGGAATTCCATGTTTTCAAAGGCTATTTAAAGGTAACTCTATGTTTCTTATGGATGTGTAAGGGAAGGGTTGGGTCATGTAAGGGTACCTATTTCTGTTCAATAGATAAGTAAGGGTAACCTTGAATCCTTAAAAGACATCTATCAGTTACAAAAGGGTAAAATGAAGTTACCCTTATATTGTGACCTTTTTCAGAAAAATATATTTTAAAACACTATTTTTCATATTTCTTCTTCCAGAACAACTCAGTAACCCTTTTTGATGATTTGAAAAGCCTAAAATCATGGGAATTTATTTATTGTGATTCATTAAATATTTTAACTCATATTTTATGATATTTTAAACCCTATGGATTTAATATTAAATTTAAAATTAAAATTAAATGGTAGGGGTTTTATTAATATTCCAAACCATAACATATTTAAATTTTTAAAAAATAGGCACACCATTACAACCCTTAATTATTTATATCATCCTAAGATATTTTTTGGTAATCGATCTTCCAAGTGAACATAAAATTTTTTTTTTTGGTGGTTTTTTTGTTGATCATCATATTTTGACCTTCTCTTTATACTATAGGTTCATCTTACTGGTTGGTTGTGTATTCTTTATTGGGTGACTCATTATTTTTTTTGAAGTAGGTGATTTCATAAGGTCTTTATATTAATCAAATATTTTATTAAATGTTTTATATTAAATTTATTTATAATTTATTTCCAATATCATTGATTTTTTTTAAAACAAGTGATCTGACATCTCGGACCCAGATGCCACTTGATAGGTGCCCTGATCGTGGTGGCCACATGAACTTAAGCACATCTCCCCGAATGCCAGATGCATCTCACTAACAGCGATGAACTAGGGTGTGTCCATGGGGAGACTATGCCCACATTACCAGATTGTAGCACAATAGATGGATGTTAACATGGGTAAATAGTGGAAGCAATATAAGTAAACAAAACGCACAACGGAAAATAAGGACATCAATAATAATAACTGAAACAACTGGAATAACATTCAACAACAAATGATGATATGACATATACTAGAAAAATGGAAAACATGGATACAATTTATCAGGAATAAAATGTTCCATAATAGTATAAAGGAAATAAAAGACTATCCCAAACATCCCGAGATTTTACTGGCCATCTCCTATCATGATTCATACTAAATATCAAGAAATAAATTGTTCGAAGTTTTATGCTTGCCTTTGTCAACAACTGTAACCATGTAATCTACCCCGGGTACCAAACTTCACTCAGATAGGGTGTGAGATAAATCTTAGCACACCACAACCAATCGTGTCTATAAAATCTGGTCCATGTAATGGAAAAGTAAAAGGGTGCGGACATGTATATATAAACTAAAGTTGTATAATTTAACTAAATACCCAAGTACCTTCTTCAGCCCTCGGGTGGTGTTTAAACATGTAACCAGTTAATTTAATTATGTAATTAACAATTCATGTTGATAGGTCATGTTAGGCATAGCCAACACTTAAATCACCTCACGATAGTATAGATGGTGAATTTTCCAAGACTTAATATGACATCCATGACCAAAGATATTTAATAGTGAAGTCCCAAGGTAATAAACAAGGTGACATACACCTCAAGGGTCACCAAGTCAGTAATAACTATAGCCTGGTATGAGGTAAGAGTGTAATCCAAGGTGCATAATCCAAGGAATTCCACAATGAGGTGCCTACCGTTTCCAAGGTGATCAACCAAGTTAAAATGGGGCTACACATTGACTGGGATTGATGTGATTTACCCAAGGCACATACTTGTCAATTATGAATCCAATTAGTGTATCTAAGGTATCCTATAATTATATTGAAGGGATCCATGAAGTGTATCCCTGACACACTATAATACTATATGAGGGATCCTATGGTATCATACCAGGCATCCAGGAACAGACAAGGATCAGGATATTGGTAAAAAAAGGATCAGGATATTGGTGGGTCTCAACCTAAGTAATCCATATCCTAAAATTAGAAGGGGTTCTGAAGCACTCATGGAATTCTCTAATCATAATAAAAGGAGGGATCGAGTTAGGCTATTCCCGTTTGATTATGAATTCATGTAATATTTCCTTCGGTTCAAGAATTTTTTTCATTAGTGTGATAAGGTCTAGTATCTTGAAACTTTTTTTTCAAGTCATTTGGTTCAATCATCTCCTTTCATTAGTGCGGTAAGGCCATGTAGCATGAAACCATTCATTTAATTCTTATAAGGCATATTCCATAATTATGGGTCATTCTGCTACATTTTGTTAATATGGTAAGGGGTGCTACAAGTATGCAACCAAACAATCATTCACATTTATGTATCAATTTAATGAAATTTCCTTAAGTATGTCCAGTTGTATAGATACATGGTACTTTTCATTATAAAATTCATAATATAAATCAAGCCTATTAATGTTGAAAATATTACCCATAAAGTGGTCAATCCAATTCACACCCGAACAGTGTCACAAACGTGTCGAATACTAAGAAACAACTATGGAAGAACCTACGACATGGAAGGGATCGAGTTGTGGTTATAACCACCAAAAATTAATCACATATATGGGAAGATAATATACATAAAATTCTAACAAGTATAAGTTTGGTATATTAAATTTACAAAGGTAAGACAATGAAATCAGTGGTCCCCACTGGACAAATCTAAATTCGACGAACTTTCGGGATGGGTTATAGACCACCCACCTTAGTGTTATATGATCCTTATCCTCTGATATTGACCATTGATTTGGAATGGATCATAATAGATATATGAAAAGGAGAAAAACACTCATACCATGATATCTCAGTCAAGATAAAAAGAGTAAGATAATTGATCGAGAGGACTCGAGTACTTACCGTTGCACATCCAACATAATGAATAGAAGCTCAATCGGCTGACGAATGAAAGAGATATCTTGATTCCAAGGTTAGATTTTAAAAAATCCCCAAATTGAGAGAAAAATAGATTAATCCCATATAAGCTCAGATTACGGTAGATGGAGGTTGATTAACAGATCATTAATGGAAATTTTGTAAATTTACCTAGAAAATAGCATGTTCATGGTTTGTCCGCATGGTTTGAAAAATTGAGCACAAAGTGTTCACAGTTACATCAGTAGAAGGGGTTCTCACACCATTAGGCTGCACAGCCAGGCACCAACCGTGCAAGGTGGTACTTTAAAGAAACATGATCTGCAGGGTTTTTCAAACTATGCGGCATTCCTACACGGTTTACACTAAACTATGTGTCGGGCTAGTTTTTTCTAATAATATGGGTTTCAAGCTTCGAACTTTCCCCAGAAATCTCTGAGACTGTTACTAATCCATTATTCATACATATTAGGTCCAAAGTAATGAATTAGAGTGAAATTTAAATGATCCATACATGAGTGATAAACTGGGTTCTTACAATCATCCCACTTAAAAGAACTCATCCAGAAGTTCACCTTCCAATGGTGGAGAAACATTATCTGAGAACAACTATAGAAATTGGGAACATACGTCAGCTTCCCTCTCCAAAGTCTCATCCTGTACTTGGACATGCTTCCATAACACATGTACTAGAGTGATATATTAGCCTTCGATATCTTTCATGCTCTGCTCAATGATGCGTAGTGGATACTCCTCAAAGGTAGCGTTAACATCTAACTCAACTCCCTTAGGATCAATGGTTTGTGATATGTCGACATAATATTGGTGAAGCTATAAAACATGAAATACATCATGCATGGAAAGGTACATTTGAGGTAATGAAAATCGATAGTCTACCAAACTGACTCTCTCTATAATCTCTAATGGACCCATGTAGCGAGGTGACAACTTTCCCTACTTCCATAACCTTCTATTCCCTATCCTGGGAAATACCCAAAGAAAAAAATGATCCCTAAAATAAAACTCTAGAGGTAGTCGACGACAATCAACATAGGATTGTTGCCTAGAACAAGTAGTTATCATATGATTTCGGATCAATTGAACCTAATTTAAAGTCTCTTAAATAATGCAAGGACCTAGTAGGGCTGTCTCACCTACCTCTAGATAACACATGAGTGAACAACATGGAATAAAATAAAAATCCTTAAAAGAATCCATTTGAATTGTTGCGTGAAAACTATTTTTATAAGGGAACTCTATAAGTGGGATATTCTTCTCCCAAGAACCACTGAAATTAAGTAATCATGATTATAGAATTTCCTTTAGAACCTGTAAGGTTCAATTATGATTTTCTATCGGTATGAGGTTGAAAAGATGATCTTAGAAGCATCCGAGATCCCATATCATTCTACCTACCCATACAGAACCATGAAGTGAAATGAGGGTCTCTATATGATACGATAGGTTAATGGATCCTATGTAGTCATATCATCTCACAAACATATAGTCTACGTATCTCATTGAATAAGAAAGTATCACGAATAAAATGAAGTGGGATGATTTCATTAGTCAGTCAATGACTACCCAGATAACATCACTACCCTACAACGACCACAGTAAGCAAACTACGAAATACATATCAACATATTCCTATTTCCATTCCAGGACTGGAAGCGACTGTTGCAAGTCTACAGGTCTCTAGTGCTCCACTTTCACCTGCTGACGGGTGGAACACCCAGTGATAAAGCATGTTGTCTGACGTTTCATCCTAGGACACCAGTACTGGTGTCACATATCTCGATACAAATTCAAGATGCCAGGATGAACTTCCCACTAAGAATCATGGTAATACTTCATCAACTCATCTCTCATATCTGTAGGAACCCAGACAGGTCCACATAGATGCATGATGTCATCTCTATCCCCAACCAATCTGGAGACGAGTTATCTCCTAATATACTCTCATGGAGTACCAAGCCCTCAGGATATGAAAACTATATAATTTTCACCTTCTCAAAGAAGGGAGAGTTAAAAATCATGGATGAGTGTTAAGACTGCTCATGACTTTCACGAAACTCTATATATAACTTAGAAAAATAGCACCATAAATTTCCATTCATCACTGGATTCTTGTACAAACCGTGCTTTAGTTTTCCAAATCAATGCATCTATAACCCCATTTACCTTCCCAAATATATATGGTAGCTCAAAATCATAGGATTTTATCTATTCGACCCATATACCTTGTTTTATATTCAATTCATACAAGAAAAACATATATTTGAGGCCCTTGTTGTCTATGTACACCAAAAAGTGCTCACCCATCTGATAATGACTCTTGAAACATAAGGCATAGAAAACAACTTATAGCTAAAGGTCTTTCATTGCGTACTTTCTCTGGTGAGGCCCCAACTGCCGAGATCCATATACAAATAATTTTTCATCCTATAACTCCACATCTCCAAGGCCGATGCTTGATGTATCACAGAAGAAGATATTACCTATGCCTAGCTCTAGAAAAGTTAGAATAGGTGTCGATAGCAGAATCCCTTTCAACTCTTGAAAGGATTTCTCATATGATTATGACCATAAAAACTTATCTCCCTTAATTTTCAAACTATTAAGAGGTGAATTAAGGAGAGAAAAGTCTTGTACGAATCTCCTGTAATATTCATCTAGCCACAAAAAACTGTTTATATCAAACTCATTATTGGGATGATCCTAGGATACTAAAAAACTAACTTTTTATAGGTCAGTAGTCACTTTATATTCTGATATTATATGACCGAAGAAGTGAAATTTGTTGATCCAGAAGTGGAACATAACTAGATTGGCATAAAGATGAAGCTCTATCAGTGTACTCAGAATGATCTCAATATGTTTGGCATGGTCTCTTTCAGTGTGAGAATACACCAAGATGTCATACACAATAACCAGGAAAAAAGAATCCAAATAGGGGTGGAAAACCCTATTCATCAAATCCATGAAATTGGTAGGCATTTTTATAAGACTAGACCGAATAACATGGTACTCATACGTACCATACCTAATACGAAATGTTGTGTGAGGTATGTATGATGGTCTGAATCACACCTGATGATAACTCGATCTCATGTAAATATTGGAGAGGAATTATTCTCCTTGGAACTATTCAAAGAGATTATCTATTTGAGGTAGTGGATACCAGTTCATGATCGTTACCTGGTTTTATTTTCTATAATTCATGCATTGACATAAGGTTATATTTTCCTTCTTAGAAAAAATCACTGGCGAACTCCAATAGGATGTTATAGGCTGTACAAAAACTTTTACCACTAAATCCTTTAACTATCTCTTGACATCTTGAAGATATGTACGTTCCATCCTATATGAAGGAATGGACATTGAAGCTTCTCCTAAAATATGATCAATTGTAAACTCTACTTCTCTTTCTAGAGGTAATCCATCAAAATCATCAAGAAAGACATACCTAAAATAAACCACTACTAGAGGGGAATCATATTGACGTAAACCCTAATCTTCGATGAAGAGATTTTCAATATGGGAGGTCACTCCACCTATCCCATGATGCTCTGGTCCCACTCTACCAGCCTGGAAATCCCACTCACCCTTATATAGATAACTACTACCCTCTGGTGATGTAAAGAATACCCTGTGGTGGTAGTAATCTAAAAATCATGATAGTGGACTAACCAGTCCATTACTAGAATGACATCGAAGCCTGTCATCTGAAGGATGAAGAGGTTCATAAGAAAGGGTAAGTGCCTACCTCTAGGGGCAGTCCCTACACTGGCGTATGCCCTATATTTGTACCCCTAATAACATATCTAGGGTCATTACACCACAGTAATACTGTATCTATAGTCTGAGAATCTCTATGATAGAATCAAAGATAAAATAATTTGAAGCACTTTATCCAATAAAGAAGAAATTATATTATAGTATATGAGAATAATACCTCATACTGTAGATGGTCCCAGAGAATGATCCTCGGGTATCAGTTGTGTTGAAAGAAATTGACATGAACCATGACCCTCTACAATAGATGGACTACCACAATAAAAACTGATTTTCTAGCGCTACTCATGATCAAGGGTCCAACTACCACAACCAGAACCTCCTCCTTGGCTAGATCTACTGGTTCTATTCCCGCTCCCCATCTAACATTGTGTAAAAGAACTCACACCTAAAGGTGGAGCTGGTGCATATCCTTTTTCACTCAAAGCTAGTGGAAAGGTCTTGTAAAAACACTAAAGATGCCCCGTACAGCCACAAGCCTGACACTCCATTTGGTCTCTATCACATTGAGGCTTTGAATTCCCCCATCATCCACACTGATGACACAATTTAGAGCTTTCAAAATGCAGACTCTGGTGGTCACTTCTCTAACGAGAAACCTTGAGGGAACACTTCCTTCCCCTGAAAGAACTACTAACCTAACACAACAATGATCTTTTAAACCAGTACTATTTCTACCCCTCAGGTTATGCTCAGTGATAAAGTCATGATTTACTATTTCATTAAAATTTAGGTAGGAAGAATACATTTATCTACGTATAGATGGTGTAATGGAGCCCATATTCAAATCGTCTATCACGTGAAAGTTCATCACCATCTAGAAGAAGTTCCAAGAGATGAAATTCTATTAATTTTTTTGAATATTCCATAATTAACATAGAACCCCAATCTAGATACATGAATTCTATGGATCTGTTATCTATCATCATTTGAGGAATGAACTAATCATAGAATGTAGTGTAGAAATCAACCCATAACGTGCTCTGATGCCGACACCTGGGTAATAACATCCAAACAGTGCTTGGCCGTGTCCCAAAGCATGTATATGGAATGATTGACCATCCTATTGGGGGCATCTAAAAATGATCAAATATGGATAGGTTGGATTCAATTCAAGACACGACATCCTACAGACCTATATCCTCTAAGAAAGTATGAGGATGCACCTTTTGGAACACATGAGTCAGAGCACCCATCATGGATGCAAGCCATGAAGCACTATGCAAGTACTACATCACACATAAGAAACTATCATAAAATTGGGAATCATGGACCAAATCAGGTGCAGTAGGTGGTGCCTCAAGTGGCACTCTTTGAGGGAAGACTTGTAGCTGATGGCCCACCATGTCTAGGGCATGGTTTTTACCACCCTTCTAACGTATGATACAAGTAAGTCATGGAGGCATTGATCTACAATTGGCAGACACACACCTCAGAAAAATATTTAGTAGAATGATATCATCACTAGTGGAAGATTAACATAAGAAAACTCACTACCCAAGGAATACTACCCCAAAAACCTTCTTAAATATCCATGTATCATTAAGTGCTAAAGTATAAATTTCAAATCATTTTTCATTTAATTTCTAGGTTCACTCCATTACATTTCATAACTATGATAAGTTGGGATAAGGATGTTCAACCATTTCATTTTATAATTCATGACTCACATTATAATGGATAGTCATTTCCAATGAATTAGGGCCCATACACCTATCCCCAAAAACAAAAACCATTTATTTATATCATAATGGTCCGACTCGGTATATTACTCATCCCAACCCACGAGGGTTACTACACCTCATGAATTTGGACATCAAATCACTCAATCACAGCCAATATTAATACAAATAAAATAAAACTATCATTACATCACTCAATGATTTCAAGCATATGAAGAAAATAAAATCATTAAAATGAAGCTATATAGAATAGATATATGCATGACATGTGAATTCTAGGTGCCTATAATTATGCATGTAACAATGATCCTTTCCCTCATATCATCCGGCCAAGGATGAAATAAAGTCCCCAAACAGAGTAATAATCAATAATACCACATAACATGTGGGTCACCCAATGGTGAAATAATATATATTATAATAGGAAAAAGCAAATCAACAATCATAATTTAGAAAACTTTATTTTTACCCCGAACATGGGTTCATAATGCCCAAGAACAACTTATGACCAGGTTCCAAGTGTTTATAATCTCCAATATATTATATATAAAGAGTAAAGAATGAAAAGAAACCACCTCTAATACAACATTGTGATATCCCATACCCGGATAATACTTGATATTTTACCCAAACCAGGTGGTCACATGGCCTCAAGCACTTTTACCTGAACACCAGAGGCTGCTGACTAGGTACGATGTCCTAGTGTGTGTCTGTGGGAGAATGATGTGCTCATTACCATAGTGTAGAACAATAGATGGATTTAAACATAGGTAAATAGAGGAAGCAATATAAGTAAATATAAGGAACAATGTCAAATATGGAAAACATTAATAATAATTGAAACAACTCAAATAACATTAAACAATAGATGATGATATTTCATGTACTAGAAAACTGAAAAAATGGATATAAGACAACAGAAATAACATGTTCTACAATGTATAAAGGAAATAAAAGACTGTCCCAAGAGTCTTGAGCTCTAACTCGGTCCTCTACTATCATGATTCATAATAAATATCAAACAATCAATTTTTTGAAGTTCTATGCTTCTGTTTTTCAACAATTACAACCATGTAATCTACCCCAAGTACAAAACAGCACCTGGAGAGGGTGTAAGATAAATCTTAGTGGGACACCACCAACGATGTCTATAACATATAGCCCATGTAATGGTAAATAAACCATATGCCAACATGCATATATAAAATAAAGATGTATAATGTAACTAAATACCCAAATTCCTACTTTATCCTTTGGTTGGTGTCTGAAAATGTAACTAGTTCATTTAATTATGTAACTACCATTCATGTTGGTATGTCATGTGAGGCATATCCTCCACTTACATCACCTCTTGATAGTATAAATAGTAAAGGTTTCAAGATGTAACAAAGACACCATGATCAATGATATTTAATAGGAAGCCCCAATGTAATAACCCAGGTGACATAGACCTCAAGGGTCGCCAACTCAATAATAATTGTATCTTGGCATGGGGTTAGAGTGTAATACAAGGAGAGTAATCCAAGGAATTCCATATTGAGGTGCCTACCGAGTCCAAGGTGACTGACCAAGGTAAAACATGGATAAGCAATAACTAGGCCTGATCAGATTTAAACAGGGAACCTAATTTTCAATCCAGGATCCAAGTAGTGTATCCAAGGCTTCCTGTAATGATATTGAAGGGATCCAATTAGTGTATCCAAGGAATACTATAATGATATTGATGCGATCCAAGGAGTGTATCTCTGGTATCTGGTAGTACTCCATCATGAATCCTATAGTATCATATCAGGCATCCAAGAACATGCAAGGATCAGGATATTGGTGGGTCTCATCCTAAGAAAGTTGTATCCTTGAATCATAATGGGGTTCCCGAGTGCTCATAGAATTATTTGATCAGAATTCAAGGTGATATTGAGTCATTCCATTCCTATTTTATTATAAAGTCAAGTAATATTTCCTTTAGTTCAAGCCTTTCACTTTATTAGTGTGATATGGAATAGTAACATGAAACATTTTTATCAAGTCATTTGGTTCAATCCTTACCTTTGATTAGTGTGATAGGGCCAAGTAGCTTGAAAACATTCATTTAATTCATCTAAGTTATATTACATAATTTATGAATCATTCTGCTACCTTCCATTAAAGTGGTAAGGGGTGCTACAAATTTGAAACCAATTAATCATTCACATTTAATTATTCATTTGAAGCAATTAACGTAGGTTGGTCAAGTGGTAAACAGACACGGTACTTGAAATTATGATATTCATAATATAAATCAATCCAATTAATATAGAATGTCATACCATTAATGTGGTCCATCCAAGGCACACCAAAATGATGGCACAAATGTGTCAAACACTAAGCAACAACTATTGAAAAATATTCAACATTGAATGGAGAGAGTTGTGGTCATAACTACATAAAATTAATCACATATATGTGAATATCATTTCCATATGGTTCTAACTTGTATAAGCATGGAATATTATTTCTACAAATGGAAACCAATGAAATCAGTGGGCCCCACATGACAAATCCAAAATCGACAAACTTTAGGGATGAGTTATAGACCACCCACCTTATGGTTGTACCATTATTATATTTTGTTAATGGCCCTTGATTTGGATTGGATTTGAGTAGTTCGATGAAAATAATAAAAATTATCATACCTCGATATCTCAGTCAAGAGAAAAAGAGAAAGAGAACGTCTCAATAAGACTTATGTACATACCATTGCGTATCCAATGTGATGAACAAAAGACAGATCAATTTTCAGATGAAAAAGATCTCCTTATTCCTTGGATGTATCTTAAAAAATCCCTAAATTGAGGGAAAAATTGATTAATCCTATATAAACATGGATTAGGGAATAAGAAGGAGGATTAATAGATCATTAAGGGAAATTTTGTAAATTTACCCAATAAATAGATCGTTCACTATTTGTCTGTAGTATTTGAAAAAACATGCGCAAAAAATGCATGGTTACCTGGGTAGAAGGAATGCTTGGACGGTTAGACCGCATGGCCATGTGCCAACCATGTGAGGTGGATATGTCCAAAAAAACCCAATCCCCATAAATTTTTAAACCATTCGTCATTCCTTTACAATTTACACTAAACCATGCGCCATGCTAGTTTTTTCCAAAAAGATGGGTTCCAGGATACAAAAATTACCCACACACCCCTAAGACCTTTACTAACGCATTAGGCATCCATATTAGGTCCAAAAAATGATTTAGGCTGAAATTTAAAGAATCTACACCTAAGTGAAAAACTAGGTTCTTACTCGTGAATTTGGTTGAACCCCTTTTGATTATGAGTTCTCAAATAATGTTTCAATTTATAGAAATTGATATTTACAATAAAATAAAAATTTAATGTAAGTATTTAATAATGTTTTATTGAGAAAATAAGGTATGAAATGAATTTTTAATTTGAAATGAAATATTTTATTTTTTTGGGAATGGATTTTGAAGAAAAATTATTCAATCTTGGTTTTAAAAATGATATGGTCTGTTATTTGAAACATGAACATGAGAATGATTTGAAATTATTGATAGAAATGAATTAAAACCACATGTATGAATTATTTACCATGAATAACATGGAATATTGGGTAGTTAATTAGGAGTAACACATGAATGGTATGCATTAGATATACTTTGAAATGTATTGATATTGGAAACACTAACTGATCTATGATTAGGATAGGGAGTTCATTATTTAGTGTGTTCTCATATTCCCCTTAGGCATGAGATCCAGGGATGTGTGAACACCTAGAGCCATACTTTATTGATATGTTTGAGAATCCTTATAAAAAAATAACCCATTATCTCTTAACCACTAACTTATAATTGGAAATAATTTATTTATACCATTTTTTTATTAAATTTTTTTTTATTTTTTTTTGACAATGATGATTGTTCATGTATGCGTTGATAAAGAAAATTATATATTTTTAATTTGAAAGAAATTATAGTTTTTACCTGTTTTATATTATCCATTGATTTTTTATAAAAATAATGTTTTTGATATGAATTGTGAAATTATTACCATTCCATGTTTTATTTTAAAATTTGGAATTTTTGGATTAATTGATATGGATTTCTTATAAAATACAAAGCTAGATCCTATTTGGATTTTTTCTCAAACACTCACATTTTTCTTTGGGGGTTTGTATGTTTACTTATTCTAGGTCAAGTTAAAGTAAAGTCATATCTTTGAGGTGATGGGTGTTCATTATTTGGTGGACCTTCTGACATAAAGGCAACTGGTAGAGTAGGTGATCCACTTGTTTCATGGAGTTTCATGGATAATGTCTTGATGAAATTATCTGATGATTTATTTTTGAAAAACCATTTTCAATCATGTATATATATAATTTTTGGGACATTATATCTAATGGAGTGTTTAGGATACTGACTATTTTTTCTATTATGTCATTTTTTTCTTAACGAGTTATCCTTGTGGAAAAATCATTCTCTCTTATTTTATTTGATTCCCAGGTTATTGTTTCCATCCCATGGGTATTGTGAATTACCTTCAGACCTTGTCAAAACTAATTCAGGTAACGTTTTTGTGGGTTATATGATTTGGTTAATAAAATTATTTTGGGAGGGTAGATGTCATTTTATACGGCTGATTATGTGACATTTTAAAAAATACCCATTAAATAATGTGAAAGGAATGTATTTTTAAATCGAAAATTGACCCAATGTGTAAAAATAATTTAAAATGGATTAGGGGAGGTAAATCATTCCCTTATATGGTCATTTAAAGATAATATTTTATCATATTTTATGTCTTTACATTCTATTTAAACCCTTTTAGCTCATTTTACCTTTACCTTGGTAAATGAATTTTTCTAGAAGTAACTTAATCATATGCCTAAAAATGTAACTGAACATATTACTAAATTTAAATGAATTATTTACAAAATTTATACCCACATAATATAATTAAATTTCTAAAAAGTAGGAATTTAACTTTTATTGAAAATATAAAAAGGTTTTTCATAAAAAAATAACATTTTGTACATTACGTGTCTATAATCATATTTCATAACTATTAATAATTAAATGATAATTAATATTTCTTATACGTTAAGAACATACATTTTATTAAAACCATCCTTTTAAAATTGATCAATTTAATTTATTAAGACAAAAATGTAGAACACATGGAAAAAATAATTCATTAAATAATATTATTTTTTTAACATTAAATTATCGCATCCCATCAAGATTAATTATTTAAGTTTTAACTATTCAATTTTTTTATCCACATGTATTCAAATCATTCATCACATTATATATATATAAATTAATTATTTAATAATAATAATAATATGTAATGAATATAAATAATTATTTTTATAATAAATAAATTTAAATAATTATTATCATTTTATTTCAATCCAATTTTGTTACATGTGTATAATATTATTGATAAGTTGTTACTGAAAATTTTAAAACATTATTGAATCTATTGGATATGGGTATATCCAATGAACATATATTCGATGACTATATATCCAATAAACATAAGTCTATTGTTCATAAAAACGAAAACTATATATATAATGGTCATATTATATTCCAAGCCTTATGTATATTTCTAGAATAATTTATCTTATTATTTAATTTATTGGTTAAGATATTTATGATATTTGAAACATGTTTCATTCTTTATATATTATCATTAATGTTAATGTAGACCGCGATGATGGGAATTTAATCCCTGTAATAGTTTTATTTACTTGTGGTTTTATACCTTTAGTAAATTTATTAATTAGTTTTCATTTAGTTATCCCGTAAAATATTTCATTTTGTATTACATTATTCTACCACAATAAAATTGTTCATTTCCATTTAGTGATATGTTTATCAAAATCCATTGAGCACAATATTTATTTAAAAGTAAATACATACTAAAATCATGGGCTATTATTGGAATGAATTCATGAATGTTTGGTCAACTCTTTCTCCATCTGCCTCTTAGAAACACTATATATATAGATTCTTTCAAATTATAGTATGGAGGCCTAGACCATAATGTAGTTTTTTTGTCAATAGATGTGATGAAAATGATGGTTAAAATATTTAACTCTCTTAAAATAAAATTTTTCCATTCTTTTAAATTAAATATTTGACTAAAACCATTATAGGGTTTACTCTAGACAACAAGATGGTTCTTTTTATAGAATCATGATTAACAATTCCTGAGAATTTTGACTATATTTGATGACGTAGACACTTAAACCTCAATATATATTTATTTCATTTGGATACTATTGTGTTTAGTATTTTATAATGGTTTATTACACACTATATTTATTTTGACTCTATTTTATGATGTAGTCACTCAACCAGACATGGTTTTAGAATTATGTAAATTTATTTATTCCGTAATATCATAACCAACTCTAATAAATATATAGTTAATCCATGAGAATTTTTATAATAAATAAAATATTAAGAAAATGAAAAATCACATAAATTAGACCAGAAGAAACTAATTCCTGGTATACACACAATGTGAGATAATATTAAAACTATATATCTGGGTATATAAATTTTTGTGAGAGTACTCTAAATCTTAATTTAAATAAAATTACTTTGTTTACAATGTCTCATCGAGGACTCTTCAATTTTTAAAATTTCAAATACTTATTGTGGGATCTTAAAGATGTCTGTAAACTCAAATAAAAATAATTACACTTGAATAGACAACACACTCCAACATTATAAATATGTTGAATCACAATATTTATAATCCCAAAAAAGAATTATCATCTTAAAGAAATGTATTAAAACTCTTCCTAGTCATACAGATATATTTTCCAAAAATATAAACTAGATGATGAAGTATCTCTATGAAAAATACAAAAAGGATTGGTATATGGTTACAAAACTCACTCAACATGTTAATTATAAAATAAATATGGGTTAAGAAATGAATGATCCATTTATACCTTCCATTTTTTTTATATTTTAATTAATTTTATTTTTTAAATTTTATTTCTTTAAATAATTAGATATGACTATAAGTATTTATATAACTCTATAATTTTAATTTATTATATTATTACAATATATCCTTAAAAATTAGGCATACAATATGTCAATTTTTTTATATGATATATTAAATTAAGAATATTTTTAATTTTTGAAAATAAAATATAAATGTTTAACAAACCCAATATCATGTTTATAATCATAGAGGGAGAGAATATTGAGATTATTAATTAAAAATTCTAATTTAATATAGAACGTAAATATTTAAATATGTAATTCTCATTTAAATGAATTCTATTTTTAATATCTTATTTTTCACACAACACTATACTAAAAAAATCGTGATACATTTTATTAACTATGATAGTTATAATTTGTATGTTCAATTGAAGGGTATAAAAGTAACATAATTTTTAAATCTCTGTAAAAAAGAAAGTATAATTAATTTTTAATATTAATCAATTGATAAAATTCAATTAGTATTTATAAATAACTAACAAAATCATTTTATGCTTAAAAATGTATTTTAATAAAAATTTCCTTTTCTCTGTGATATGAATTTTATATTTTAAAACTAAAAATATTTTTGTTACATTATTAAAAAATATATTTTTTTATATAAATAATCTCTTAACACTAGTTCTAATAGCAATTGATTGGAAATTAGACAAAGAACAATTTTTATTTAAAAAGTCTTTTTAATAAAAATAGTTTTTCATTATATTTTATGTTTCTATATAAATGTCAAATTACAATTTTTTTAATTTTAATTTGAAAAAATAATCATCGTTTTTTATTGAGTAAGATAAAATAATCAGAATATGGTTATTTTTGTGAATTTTTTTATAAACTTTTACTTTTAGCTAAAAAGAAAAAAAAATCTTTTTACAAATACAATGAATTTTAAGAAAATTTTAATATATAAGAATGGTTTAAAATTTGTTGAATACTATTTATTAATTAAATATATAATAATTTATAAAATTATTTATTTTAAATATTAATTTTAATTTTGAAACCCATGGTTAATATTTTTGAATAAAATTAAAATTTATCCGAGAAATATTCTGTATGAATTTTAAAATTAATATTTTTAAATTATTTAAATTTAATATAATGAAATGGTTTTCAGATCTAGAATTAGAGTACCCAAATTATCTAATAAGGGTAATATTATTTTTAGTTTTAAAAATAAGTTACTGAGGGTAAAAAAGAGTTATAGAGATAAAAATAAATTTTGGAAACTAATAAAACTGAATAGAAAAGCATATAATTCCTATAATATTATATTCATGTATGTGTTTATGGGTTTTATAAACCCAAAAACTTCCCCTATCCATTATTTACCACATTTAGATCTACTTAATATACCTTTTGATATCAAAATATGACTCCCCTCACTTATAAAAGGAGACTTTCACCACCCACTTCTCTTCATAACAAATCCCCCTTTATATTAAATAAAATTTTCAAAAATAAATACCAAAACAGTTAAGTCATAGAGGTTATTCCCTCTTCAATATACCATCCCTTAATGTATTTATCCAATTTTCAAAGGAGTTATTTCAAGGAGTATGGTAAAATTCCTAAAATCACTCTTTTTCATTTATATTTCATTACGTATTATTTTTATACCTTTAAATATATTATACCATTATAAAATAATAAAATTAGTAGAATTAGTATAATATACTATGACTATGTTTATGGAAAAATCATTATCTACCTTCCTTGGTTCTCCAAATAAAATTGAAAATGTCATACATGCATATATGAAGACTACCGCATCTATGAATGTCATATTTAGTTTTTCTATCACTACCATTCATTGATTGATTTAACAGTGTAACAATCATTGAATATGAAATTTCATGACACCCACATGTCACTGGTATCTTAAATTTCATATTATTTATTCTTTTTTGTGTATTAATTATTGATTTTAAGAATTATAGTTCAAAACATTGTGTTTTTTTGGATTTTTTTATTCAGTGCATGGTTTTCGTGCCTGGTTTAGGGGAAACCAATTTAATACCTTTATATAGCATGGTTTGTAGTTAATTTTTTATAGTTTATAGATTCCTTACATGGGGAGAACATGATATTTTCTAAACTGTGTGAGTTCTATGGGAATCCATGTAAAAATATTTGGTAGGTGTGTAGTAGGATTAGAAGTTTTAATATAACAGTTTTTCATGGTTGGAACATGATTTGAAAACTGTATATCCTTACTTTGTGAGGCTATTTTTTTATCCATTTCTATCTACATGGTTATCACATGGTTTGGAAAAGTGTATGGAAAAACCATAAAACACAAATAGATTTCATTTAAATAGTAAAATTATATTTTCATGCCTATATATTTATGTCTTTATTACTACCTTACTCTCCACAAGCTTAGCGGAACAATAGGGCTCACATGGGGAGTTATTCCCCTCTCCCTCCTATGATTTTGGGAATCATACTTCTTTATTACATATAGAATCTAGGGTGTTTCTTCATATTTTCCTCTCCTATCTACTTCCCTTTCCTTCTCCCTTGGTTTTCATTTAATCCAAGAACACAAAACACTATTAGGGTTTGGATTAGTTTTTGGTATAGTTCTAATAATGGGACTTTCAATTGTTTATGGTATAGAAAGATTTCCGTTGGATTTTTTATACATTTTATTTCCAAGGGGACTTTTTTTAGATGTGATTATTCTTGAAAAGGTAAGTATTTCTTTAGAATTCCTTTTTGATTAATATTATAAATTTATTAATTGTATTTAAATTAATTATTATAAAATTTCAAGAGTATAGTACTCTATTATTCTATTTTAATTGGATTCCGAATAATTTGAATTCATGGCATGGAACTATGTATCTGGACAAGTGTCTGTAAATATTACTAAGTGGGGTTTTATATGGTGTGAATTTATATTTTCTTCCTAATTAATTTTGTGAAATTCTAATGGGAACATTAAGTGATTTTTATTAGGATCTAAGACCCTATTTGAGCCTGATATGAAATTGTTATGTGTGTGGTGTATTTCAATCCCATGGGGTATGATATATATTTCTATATATTATTATTAATGATTATACATGAATGTGAAAGGGGGTGTTTCATGGGAGGGTGTATGAGGTAAGATGAGGTTTTATTTAAAATGCCTGAAATTATATATATGTAATAATTAGTTTCTTTATTTGCTCACATATATTGTTTTACATGTAATGAGAGTCCTTAAAATATGGTAAGTTTCTGATATGTGTTAAAACACTAGTATACAATATGGAATACCAAGGGTGTGTTTTCCAAGTGAAATTGAGACAATGATGACTGATACGGGCAGTGAGAGTTATTATGTGATGAGGTAGTAGTACGCTCATTGGAGGTTATAAATATATTTGGATTATCTTATCTGAGTATTGGGGATGTGTAAAGGTTTCATAGTGTTGAACTAGGATCTTCTTCATTAGTATGTGTCTTTGTTATTAGAGTCATAGGGCATTTACCATGATGCTTAGGACATCATGATCCCACATTAGTGGATTCTCCTTCTCAAATAATTTATATTTCACCAAGTTTATTTGATTAAATGACACCATTTTGTTGTTGTTGTATTTTGTTATACATTATATGATTCTATGGTAAATGTGTTGACTATGTAAAACTTTATTTGTATTATGGTTTACATTCAAATTTTTTTATTTTAAAATTATATTAAGATATTTTTTTAAAAAATGAAATGGTTTAGTTATTTATTAAATTGGGTATAACAAATGTATTAAAATGAGGTTTTTAAGAAATTATTAAATTGTTTGGAAATTTTTGGAAAGGGGGATAATTGTTGTTTTGCCATGGTTCCTATACATTTAATGGTTCTATTTCTTGGCATGAAATTTGTAACCAAAAGTGATTATAAATCCTTCTTTTATAAATTCAAAATTGTGGATGTTTGAAACTTATATGTTGTATTTTATTATATTTTTTAAAAAAATTAACAAAAAAAATATTTTATATCTTATATTCAGACTGACAATTTATGAAATATATTACTAAGGGTTTTTTATTGTCTCTATGGGTTGTGTCCTAATGGTTGGTCACGTCATTACTATTTATATTTCTGGATTCCACTAGCCAATTTAGTTTCTTTCACAATCATTAGAATTTCTCTATGGATGAATGATGGGATTAGATGAGTTACCAGAGGTTACAAGTAGTAGTTCTAGAGTTATTCTTGTTAAATCTTCTATTTATTTGGTTGTTGTATTAAACTTTCAATCAAAGATGTTTAAATAAGTACTTTCACTTTATTTTATTATAATTAATTATCTATTTGGGTAGGAATATTGGTATTTTTCATGTTTGGTTTCTCTTCCTTTTTACATCTCATTTTTATCTTATAATGATATTTTTTGTTGAAATTATTCTCAAATAGTATTATTGATACCTTGGAACTTGTTACTAACCCATAGGAATCATGAAAACCATTCATGCATATGCTGGGGGTAAGATAGGATCTAGTTTATGTGGAACCCTAGCCTAGTTCGTTACATACTTGTAACATGATTATAATTCTAAAATATAAATCAAATTATACTTTCATTACATTGTTTGGAAAATGAAAATGTCACCCATGCACAGTTGCAGACTAACACTTCTATGAATAACTATTTAATATTTCATCATTCCCTTACATAGTCAATTCCGATAATATATATGAACAATTTATCTTATAATATGTATTAATATATTCATAAATATTATTATATAATGACACGAAATAAATTAGTGATCATTATAAATTAATTTTTTGATATTAGTAAATTTCCTTAAATAATAATGTCACAAATTTCATGATCCTAAAATATAACAAAATTCACATTGAATGAAATAATTTTTTTATATAATTATAAATAATATATTCTAAAATATTAATTAATCTAGTAATTATAACCTTTTATTCAATCAATGTGGTTTGATGTCACCACAAGAAAATATGCATTGAATAATCAGAATCACTAAACATCTGAGGATGCATATAAACTATAACTAACTAATAAATTAATTATAATTAATTATAATTTATTATTATATATGTTTAAATATTGGAATAAGTATATGAAATAATATATTCATATGGTTATATTTATTTTTTTGTAGGTTAAGTATCATCCATGAAAATTGGGAGCTAAAGGTAAGGGTTTCATCTAATTTTATTTCTTTGAGATAGGTTTTTTATTGTAAACCTATTTTTGTTTATATATTTTATATACTACCCCATTGAGGTATTATATAACTTTTAACTCCTTATTAATGGTTTATAATGTTTCATTTAATGGTTTATATTTCAAATTTTTTTAATCAAATTCTATAAAAGCTATAAGGATTTCTATCTAAATTTATATTCAATAAGGAATGTTTTCATGTTATGCATGTATTCATATTTTACATAGTATAATTATTACCCCATTGGATTATATTATTATTATTATTAATTTTATTTAATGGTATTTACATGTCTTTTAATTAATCTCTCATAACGCTTTTGAATTTATTATTAACAAATTGTAAGGTTTTTCTTATCACTATTTTCATTCATTGATACATATGCCATATTAAACCATTGTTTTATTTATTGTGGTTTATATATTTACTTATAAATATCATTTATTATACCATACATTAAATTTAAGGTATTTATAAAACCATTACAATTTATCCTTTTCATGGTATTTTGAACTAGGTGATACAAAAATCCACTAGTTGTTTTCGAACTCAATTTTTATTCATTATGTTTTGATCGTTACACTTAAAGATTATTCTTAAACATTGGGTATACTGTAAATTATAATTTAATAATATTTTAATTATACATTACTTTTTATTATTATTTAAAATTAATTCCCATGAAGTCTTTTTTGAAGTATTTTTTCATTAATCCTACTGGTTTAAGTGATTTTATTCTGAATAAAAAAGAAATAATGTTGGGAATATTCCAAATTATTTGTAGTGAATGTTTCTCATATATATCCATTTTATCTATAAATTTTTTACTTTCATATTTAAAACCAAAATATTTATGATTTTATTTGAGTTTCTTATTTTTCTTTAGTCTTTTTAGAATAATACACACCAAAGTGTTTAAAATGTATGTTTCAATAATGGTATTTGAAACATATAACAAAATTATTTTTATTTTCAAAACTATATAATTTATATTCCACTACCCATTTTTTCTAAAAAAATCTATAACGTTTTTAAAGTTCAATTTATAAAATTTGTTTTAAAAAAATCATTAAAAAAATCACTTTACCATTTTAAAATGAACTTTTAATATAACATATAACTTTATCTTTTATAAATATAGTAAAAAAATTACTAAAACTATTTGTGGACTCAAATCCATTTTCCTAATATTTTTGAAATTTTTTTTAATAGAGTTTTTTGACTTTATTTTTTATTCACATTGAAATTATTTTCAAAATTTTTAAAATAACGTTTTAACATTTTTCAAACATGTAATTTTGACAAATATATACCATTTAAACATTTTTCAGGAAAATATTTTTTAAACATCATTAGTATACTTATTTATGAACAATCCTTCCCATGTTTTATTATATTTTAGTTAATTTTGATTCCAATTTTTTTTAATACAAAACAAAATATTTTTATAGAATTAAAAATAAAAAGGATGACTTTGAAAATGAATTCATGATTTTAAAATTGGTTTCAAAGGATTGTGTTTATAATAAAAAAGTATTGAGTGTTTTTATATCTTTTCAAGGAAATGTATTAAATAATATTTATTTTTAATAACTATTTTGAAACCCATTTTTGGTTTTTAAGTGTAATTTTTTAAATATTATATCATGATAAATGTATTTATATTTAAAGAAAACATTTTAGTGAGTTAAAATGTTTTTCAAAAAGAGATATTTTATTTTTTTTCAAATTTATTTATCCAATAATCATAGAAGTTTTTTATTAATCTATTTCAAAATCATTTGGATTGCATTATGTTACACATGAAATATTTTATTATGAAATCATCCTCCTTTTTTATTTGGGTTTCTTTTGATGATGACCTTTTAAGTAAGTTATCATAAAATATGCTTCATTCCCATGAGGGATATGCATTAATAATTATATCCCCCTTGTTTATCTAGATTACTTATTTTCATGTTATTCTATTAATTAATTGGATAATGTTTGGACATCTTGTATATTTTTATCATAATATGGATTATTATGGATGTCTATGTAAATATTATTATGTATTGAATTTTTATTCATACCTTTCATATTGTAAATTTGATGGATATAATGAAGTGATGGGTGGATCCCATAAATATATATCCCCCAATGCATTGGTTGGTCTCATGAGACAAATTATTTGGGTATACATCTACCCAATTAACATTGATTTTATGTCTATGGACTAGATTGAATGTGTGATCTATTTTTCAGGACCTTTATGGAAAGAATGGTGTCATAATCCTGACCTTGATGAAAAGAATGATTTATTGGAATAATACCTTGATGGTAAGATCATAATGTTTGATTTTATTCATTAACTCACCAAGAATTTTGTTATTTTTAATAAATGATATGTTTAATTCAGTTTCTATTTATTATAAAATTTATTTATTTATTTTATGTATTCATTAAAAAACATTCATAATTATTTTTTTTTACAAAATATAATACCTAATGTGTCTTGTGATCATAAAATGTGGGATATTTTTGTTTCATTTAATGGATTAATCTTAATATTTTTTTGATAATTTAATTACACATAAATTTTTCATTAATTATTTCATTAATATTATTTTAGTAATAATTAATATTATAAAAAACACAACAAATAACTAAATAATTCATAAAAAACATAAATTTTTCTAAAAAAATTATTAAAAAAATTTATCTCATGGTATTTTTATATTTAAATTATATAAAATCCATGTACTACATATAGAAAAATAGAAAATAAAACAATAGAAAATAATTACATGTTTTTCCAAAAATCTTCTTTGGAAATAGAATGAAAAATTCTAGTACTTATTGTTTTATAGATCATCCATAAAAGTTAGATAGATGACACTGTGATATAAAAAATTGATGAAACAAATTCAATAAATTTTATCTATGATATTCACTATATATTTGTAACCTATTATTGTAGATGTAATTTTCCTCCTGGCTTTTGAGTTAACCTATAAATTCCTTTTTTAATGAAAATTTTATAATTCTTCAATGATAAAAAAATTAAATACATAGATCATTAAATAAATAAAATTAATCAAATGTATCATATCTATGTAAACATAATCAGTGAACTAACTAATACGATACAAATTGAAAAATATAGTGTGATATCATTGAGATAAAAAATTCTTCACATAATGAATATAAGAAATTATCATTCATACTTAACATTCCATGAGTTTTTTCTTAGATGATATTTTTTAAAAACAATTGTAATTTTTTTTTTAAAATTACACAAGAACATCCCTTTTTAAACCATATCAATACTAACATTCATTCCTTGTGAACGAAGTTGTCTTTAGTGAAATGATTAGAACATCCAATAAAAATAAATTGAGTACTTTATATACTCAATGTTATAACCTACTAAACATGGGTATAAGATACTCTTACCACTCTCATTAAAACTTAAATGAATTTATAAGGATAATAAATGGGAAATTGATCATTAATAAAGTTCTTAGAGTTAGGTATTATGTATCTTAAAATAATTTAGCAATTTTTTTATCTTACCCATTTTTTAAATGTTTTTGTTGATTTTTATTTTCAAATACTTATGTCAATTTTATAATATCTTATTTTATAAAATTTAGAAGATAATTAAATTTATTGATAATCATATTTTGATATTTTTATTATACAGTTATAAAATATTATCATATATGTTTTTTCTTCATTTAAAATAATTTTTCATTTAAAATTAATATTAAATGGGTTCAAATATTAAAATATATTAAATTATTTAATTCATACATACTCAAAGCTAACTTTTTATAAAAGTAATCATAGTAAATGTTTCAATATTATTTTCTTGTTTACATGAATTTTAGCAATATATTTTCTATGGATATTTTTTGATATATAATCTAAATTAAAAGAAAATTAAGAATGGATAATAATTGGATCTATTATTTATAATTGTTTTATATAATGAAAGAATATTGTAGGTAGAATGTATCTATGTAATTAATAATATATATTTTATTATAAAACATACATTTATTACATAATATCATTTAATGTAGACAAATATATATTATATGGAATATAAAGTTGATAAATTATTTATATGTTTTATTAGTATGAATTATTGTTTTAGATTTATTTTTTGATAATAATTGATAAATCACATGAATTGATAAATCTTAATCTCACTAGAAATATGGAACATCACATTCATGTTTTTATCCCATTTGATATATTAAATTATCCTGGTAACTTACAGATACGACAGACTAATATAGGTAAAAACCCACTATACAATCCAATAAAATTATTATTGAATAAAAAATATGAGGGCCATATATGATCTATATTTAATTGATTCATGAGATATTTTCATAAAATGAATGTTGAAGAATTTGAAATTATGTTATAGGAAAAAAAATGTCTATGTGTAATATTTGAAACGCACATTCCTCTAAATATTGTTTTTGATTATCAAATAATTATTATATAACAATTTTATATGAAAAATCATACTAATAATCTTTTCAATATAATACTCTTTTTTGTCAAAAAACATTTAAAAAGTAAGTATTATGATGTGAGGGTAGTGTGAAAAAGACATATATATATATATATTATTAAACAAATTCATCACATGAATTAAATATTTGACTCATTTAACCATATGTGGTGTACTTGAGGAAAAAATATCTTCAGTTCACATTTTTTTATTCATTTATTTTAGTGTCAAGTTGTATAAATGTCTATGAATTAGAATATTTAAGGTATTTCGGCCATGAATTTTTTCATGATTAGGATTCTATCATATCTATAAACATAGAACATATTTCAAAAATATAATAATGTTAACGAAAACACTAACATAACATACTATAACTTGATTATATATATATATATATATCATATAGAAGAGATAAATGAACATTAAAAAGAACTTGGCACATAAATCATAAAATATAGTCACTAGAAATATCCTCTAATACAATTTCTAATGTAGTTACACCATATAAAATTCATATTAATATACCATCCTTATTCATTCATAAAATATTATGGATATTTTATAATAATATTCCACCTTCATAAACATTAACCTATAAAAACTTATATATTAAATCATTATTATTAAGAACGAGTTTATAAAAAATAATCTAATAGATCCTTGAAAATTTTTATTAATGAAAATATAGTGATTACCTAATTAAAGATAATATATTTAGATTATTTCATAGGAATCAATACTATATTTTATCAGCTAAATATTATTCTTTATTTAAAAATACAATAATACCCAAAATAATCTAAAAATGATATGTTAGTTTAGAATAAAATATTCTTACAGTCATCATAATAATCATTCAAAATGAATTTACCCAAAATTTAAATCTAAATTATAATATATTTTTTAAAAAAAATGTTTCATCAAATAATAATATTTTAGTAGGTATAAACCAAACACTTTTTTTATACCAGTACTTTAATTCATATTTTATTAAAAAATAGTGTTAGGTTGTGTCTAATAATTTCATATTCTAATAATAATAAATAATATTCAAAATAAGTTTAACATGTTTAATTTATATTAAATTAATTTTTATATTTAATGTTTTTTCATTTTTGATACATAGTGAATTTTTTCTTCATTTTCTCACAATAAAACAAAAAATGTATCTCAACAGATTGGGTAGTAATACCATATCTACGTTGAATGTAACATCCCAAGTAAATAAATAAAAAAAGATATTTAATATTTAATAATATTTTTTAATTAAATATTAATTTTACTTTAAAGGGGATTGCTATGTTCGATGGCATACCCGATACGCGACAATAGGTTTTTTTGAAATCTTATGTTACACACTAATAATATAGTAATATTATTTTAAATGGTAGTTAATTCCTAGACTTTGTGTTGTAAGGAATGAATATAACTAACTAAAATATAATTATACATGTTTGTAAAACGTTTTTACATTTATCCAATAAATATTAGAAGCTCAAAATAAGAAAGAATCCGATTTTAAGCATAAATACTCAAATATTCATCAAAAGGTTGATTTACCACCTTTAGATTGAGAACCCTCTTAAATATAGTTTTGGTCCCATTTATATGCTATATTTGACAAAATAAAATTATTAATTAGAATAAAGACATAAATATTTACATTGGATAAAAATTTTGTATTTTTCTGATAAAATTCATTTTTAATGAATAATGAAAAAATATTGTATTTTAATTCAAAACTTCTTTTTAATATAATTTATTTATAAGATTATATTATCATTAAAATTGGTTTTAACTTTTAATTAGAATATGTTTTTACTATTAAATCCAATTTTGGTCATTGGAATTAATTTCACTATGAAATTGGACATGAATAAGTGTCAATCTTTTGATAGTTAATATTTCTAAAAAACACGCATTTTGTTTTGATCACGAGAATTAATTTTAAATTAATTTTTCCACTTCTGTTTTTTGAATTTGGAAAAATGGATTCTATATTTTGAATCAGGAGGTATATATTTGTTAAATATGTAACTTTTATTTATAGACATTATGAATATTTACTGCAGTAAAAATATTATTTACCATGGTTAAAGAAGAAATCTGGTAAATAAGGGTAAAAAAAATATTATAATAATAATATAAAATTACCCTAACATGTGTACTAATCCTATTAGTTGATGAATATCCAACCATAAACATCCCTGGGTGTATTTGGGAACCCCATGGAGCCACTTGATGGTGATAATGACACTTTATATTAATTAATTTAAAATAAAGGCAAAAATGACATAAACAAATAACTTTTAGTAAATAAATTTTTACATGCAGTTATATAAGATATCAATTAGACTATAAATATAAATTATAAATATAAAACTATTTACTAAATTATGGTATCTTTTTTTAATTTTTAGACATCAAATAAATTAAATTATTTCTGACACAATAATGATGCAGTGTTTACCTTATTAATAAATGATTTAGATAAATAAGATTATAAAGATTAAGATAATATCCAAAACCTCTAAAATTATTATTGGATGATTTTATTTTTACCATGAGTCATCTTATAATTTAATTTAAATATTTTTTTACTTTTTGAAATAGAATATATGTTTATAATAAAATAATTTTTTCAAACTTTCCTAAAGAGCCCCTACTCCTCCTTATAAAAAGACTCAACTTCTAACCCATTCCTCACACCTCTCAAGCCCTTTGTCTCGTCCAACCCCTACCCAAATTAGGTCTCAAGATCCCTATTTTCCACCTAGAATCCTTACCTTATGGAGAAGGCACTTCAAGAAGTCCTTTTGGTTAAAACTAAAGCAAGTTACCCAAATTAAAGGTAATTGTTTCTCTTAAATTCTTTTGTTTTATTTTGTTTTATTTTAATTCTGCAACCCCCTAAACTATTTTTATTCATTTATTTTATGAAAAAACCAGTACCCTAAATATAATAGTTTTTTATTATGAGAATTATTCTAACTACAATTACACACACCTCTGTCGAATGGGAAAAGAACATACTCTTTCTGTGGACGGCGAACTACTCCCACACGAAATGATGATTGTTCAAATATATCCAACTGCCTCTCATGGTGGACAATATGATGGAACTGCATTTGTATATGATATATATTATATTTATATTGTTTCTATTCTTTTTTATTTTTCATTTATAGAATACCTTTATTGTTTCCATAGTGTGTAAATACGACAATCTTATTTGAGGAAGTGCAGGCTACAACCCCCTCAAAGTGATATGACTTGTTCTTGACTTATGTGGAACAAATAAAGGGTAGAGTTAATAAAATTGTATATTATATTATAATAGAATTATGATATAATTCTGTATCATTATTTTTTCATTCTATTACAATACGAAATCGAAATGGAAGTAGCATTCATGCGTACAGCCAGCTTACCATCTTCATGAACGGTGCATTTCATTTCTTATCTCCAAATGTTATATACTATTATAAATACATAAATATACTAGATATATATGATATATATGATATATAAATCATGAAGATATTTATGGATATAATTAACTTTTTACTACATGAACAAATTGTAATTATAAGAAGTCCATTTTTGACTCAAGTACCAATTATCGACAAAATGACCATTATTAACTCAAATGAATATATAAGGTTTATAACATGGTAATAATATATATAAAAGGAATAATAAACTTGAAAAAGGTTCTTAAGCAAGTAAAAATTAACTTTAGTTTATTATTTGGTAGATTAAAGAACGAACAGGTCAAGTCGAATACAAGGTATGTGACTTCATCTCAATCTCTTTTCATTGAGGCATATTTGGTTTTAATACACGACATTATTTTATATGCTCTATAAATACCTTTTAATTTTTATTTAATTAAAACGGAATATTTTTATACGTATCCTTTTACTAAACAAAAAAAGGAATATTTCTTTTAACGTAAGCGGTGACAATGACCTTTCCGCCTCCGTGAGTATTTTTCGATCTTTGGCTTCCTTAACAATACGTAATGTATTTAAAAAGAAAATAAACACCACATAATATTTTAGTATTTTTTCCATTGAAAATGATTTTTATAATGGATTTGGTATACCAATATATTTATGATATATATTGTGATTGAAATGTGGAAATGTATTCTTTCCTTTATATTTTTTGTATGTGTTATGATTTTATAATGGTACTTAGAAATTTGAAGGGTTGTTATGTGATAAACCAAATGACAGGTGGTGCCATGAAAAACTAGGACAGGTGGTTACATTATAACCTCAAATGAATTGGGTATGGAATTAGGCCATATGGCTATTCTATTTAGTGATATGTGTGCAAGTAGACTGTATGGTTATTCCATTTAAGTATGTTTATGTACCAAGTTACCTTAATATGTTATGTGTTCTTTATATGGGTTTTATGGTAATATTTTGGTTATAAAAGGGTATGAAATGATGTTTTATTCATTAAAGAGTATTTACTACTTCTTAAAGGTGAAACGTATTACTTGTGATAAAGTATTCATGGTTTACTTATTGTTTTAACAAACTAACAGTTTTCCTTCTTTGTGTATCCCTTATTGAGCTTTTTATGCTCATCCCATGTTTTTGAAATGTTTTTCATAGGAAATAAAGTGTAATAGGGTTAAGGATTAGACCAAGGAAAAGTCATGCTATCTCAAAAATGGAACTAGACATGACTCTTTTTTCAAGAATTATTATTTTGAGAAAAAACGGAAACTGGGTAGATGTATGTAACGTTCAAGTTGTTATGTATATGTTATTACATAATTATCTAAATCTATAAACCTAAAAAGATCCTTAATGTGAATTATTAAATGAATTCAAGAATATGCAATGTTTAAGGCCAGGTCCTTATAGTTTGTATCAGAGGTCAGTTTAGATAACTTTAGAAGTTAGGGTATTGTTAAATTAATATCAATAAATTAATTTATATTAATATTGAAATGATATAATTTATCAATTACCATGTGTATTAACATATGATATTTCTGTGTTTATAATGGTTTTACGTAGAGGAAACTGGGCAGATATTTTGGGACGACATTAGGAGGAAGAAAACCTTCCAAATAAGCAACCTGAGATGGTTCGAATCAGAATTGAATAGTTTACTACAGTGATGGCTATGTTTAATCAGGTGATAAATGGTGGTTGTGTTTATTGATGATATTTTGGTTTATTTTAAAGGTAAATAAAAACATGAATGTCATTTATGGGTTGTCTTGAAAACCTTAAAATAAAATAAACTCTTTGGGAAATTCATCAAGTGTGAGTTTTGATTATAAGAAATTTCTTTCCTTGGACACATTGTTTCAAAAATGGCATAACTATTGTTCCTGCTAAAACAAAAGTTATTGAAGAATGGCAAGGACCCAAAAATATAACTGAGATCCATAGTTTTCTGGGTTTGGAAGGTTATTACTGGAGGTTTTTTGAAATTTTTTCACGGTTATATATCTCACTGACTAAGTTTACTCAAAAATTGTTTTAAGTTTATTTGGACAAAATAATGTGATGATTGTTTTCAGGAATTGAAAAGAAGATTGGAAAATACTCCAGTTTTGGTACTACCTTCCAGAAATGGTGAGTTTTTTATTTACAGTGATTCTTCGTTGAAAGGACTTGGCTTTTCCCCTATGCAGAATGATTAGTCTATTGCTTATGCTTCACGTCTTTTGAAACTTCATGAGTTAAATTACCCTACACATGATTTGGAATTAGCTTCTGTTATTATTGCTTTAAAAATTTAGAGGAATAATTTGTATGGAGTAAAGTGTGAAATATATACCGATCACAAAATATTAAAGTATATATTCACTCAAAATAAATTGAACATGATATAGAGGAGATATTTGGAGTTAATCAAGCATTATGATTTCACAATCCATTACCATCCCGAAAAATAAAATAAAGTGGCTGATTCTTTGAGTCAAAAAAGTAATGCTTCATTAAATATGCTACATTTGGAAGGAGATACTTTGATTTCTGATTTAATGAAATTTGGAATAGAAGTTTTTGGTGTAGAAAATTTTCTATTTTGTTTCAGGTGTAAGTGAGATCATCTCTATCAGACAGAATTAAGCAAGCACAAAAGGAAGATAACGAGTTGCAGAAAAAGGTAGAGTTGGTTCATAATAGTAAGTTACCTAATTTTAACATTGATAATGATTGTGTTCTGAGATTTTGAATGATATTATGTGTACCTTGTGATTCACAGTTGAAGAATGAGTTGTTACGTGAATCTCATAGTTCCCCATTTTCAGTTTATCCTAACAGTACTAAGATGTAGAGAGAACTTTGGGAGTATTACTGGTGGTATGGAATGAAATAAGATATTGTTGATTTTACTATGAAGTGTTTTACTTTTCATCAGGTTAAACTAGAGTGGCAGTTACTAAAAGGGATGCTTATGTCTTTACCGGTGCCAGATTGGAAATGAGAAAATATATCCATGGACTTCATTGTGCGATTACCAAAGACATCTTGAGGTAACAATGCAATATGGGTTATTATTGATCGATAGACTAAATCTATTCATTTATTTTCTATTGGAGATACATTGTATCTAGATCAACTTTCTCGGTTGTATGTTAAAGAGATAGTCATGTTGCATGGTTTTCCCCTATATATTTTATCTGATCGGGATCCCAGGTTAACTTCTAACTTTTGGAAAGGCCATCAGAAGTTGTTGGGTGCTGAATTATTTTTAGTACATATTTTTATCCTCCATCATATGGGAAGTTATAAATAAAAATTCAGACCTTGGAGGATATTTTATGTGTTTGTTCACTGGATTACCAGGGAAGTTGGGACCAAAATATTTCTTTGGTTGAATTTTCTTATAATAAAAGCTTTCATTATAGTATACAGATCGCTCTGTTAGAATCATTATATGGAAATCATGGTTGAACTATAGCTTTTTGGGATAAAGTATGTGAAAGGAAGATGATGGGACCAGAATTGGTAGAAGAGAAGGTAGAGAAAGCTCAGTTGATTCAGAAGCACATGAGAATAGCTCATAGCAGGAAAAAAAGTTGTGCAGATATCCATAGGAAGGATCTCTCTTTAGAGGTAGGTGATCATGTCTTTCTCAAATATTCTCCATGGAAAATTCTGATGCATTTTGGTAAGAAAGGAAAGTTGAGTCCGAGGTTCGTTGGAACTTATGAAATCTTAGAGAAAGTTAAATCTGTTTCCTACAGATTATATTTAACTCTATGTTTGTCCCAGGTACACAATGTTTTTCATGTTTCAATGTTGAGAAAGTCTATGCTAGATCCATCTCAAGTTTTGAGCCCAGAGGTAGTTCATTTGGAAGAGAATCTCTCTTATGAGGAACAACCGGTCCAGATTATTCACCAAAGAGAGAAAGTATTACAGAAAAATGTAATTCACTAGGTAAAGGATTTGTGAAAAAACCATATGGCTGAAGAGGGAATGTGGGAATCTAAAAATTATATGAGGGATTAATACCACCATTTATTTGATAAGTGAATAAAATTGTGAGGACACAATTTCCAAAAGGAGGGAAGGATACAACATCCCAGGTAAATAAAGAAATATGACATTTTTATATTTGTTAATATTTGTGAATTAAATATAAATTTTACTTTAAAGGGTACTGCTATGTTCGATGGCGTACCCGATACGCAACAACGAGTTTCTCTGAAATCTTACGTTTCACAATAATAATAATATATTATTATTATTTTAAATGTTAGTTAACATGAAGCCATTTTATTGGTCGGAATAAATATAACTTACTAAAATATTATTATACATGTTTGTTAAATGTTTTTATATTTCTCCAAGGCTTAAAATAAGAAGGAATCCGATTTTAAGAATAAATACTCAAATATTCATTAAAAGGTTGATTTAGTGCCTTTTGATGGAAAACCATCATTAAATATAGTTTTGGTCACTTTTATATGTTCTATCAAAAATAATAAATTTATTCTTTAGAATTGGGACATCAAAATTTACATTGTATAAAATTTTGGTATTTTTCTGATAAAATTCATTTTTAAGGAATAGTGAAAAATACTGTATTATAATTCAAAACTACCTTTTAATCTAATTTATTTATAAGGTTATATTATCTTTTTAATAGGTTTAAAAGTTTAATTATATTATTTTTTTACTATTTAATCCATTATTTTTCATTGTATGTAATCTTACTATGAAATTGGACATAGATAAGTGTCAATATTTTGATAGTTAATATTTCTTAAAAACACACTTTTGTTTGGACATCAGGAATTAATTTTAAATTAATTTCTTCCACAAATGTGTTTTCAATTTGGAAAAATGGATTCCATATTTAGAATCAGGATGTCCAAATAGTGTAAATAGGTAAATTTTATTTATATACATTATGAATATTTACTTCGGTAAAAAATTTATTTACCATGGTTAAAGGGTAAATCTGGTAAATAAGGGTAAACAAATATTATTATAATAATATAAAATTACCTTATAATGAGTCCTACTCCTATTGGTTGATACATATCTGACCATGGACATCCTTGTGTCGATTTTGGAACCCCATGGAGCCACTTGATAGTGATAATGACACTTTATATTTATTATTTTAAGTAAAGACAAAAACAACATAAACAAATAGCTTTTAGTAAATCAATTTTTACATGAGATTATATAAGATATATCTTAGACTACAAAAATATTAATTAGATATCTAAAAATATTTACTACATTATGGTATCTTTTTATAATTTTATACATCAAATAAATTAAATAATTTTTGTCACAATAATGATGTTGTGTTTACCTCATTTATAAATGATTTAAATAAATAATATTATAAAGATTAAAATAATATCCAAAACCTATACAATTCTTATTGGATGAATTTTTTTCGACCATGAGTCATCTTATATTTTACGTTAATTTCTTTTCAACCTTTTGAAACTGAAGATAACTTTATAATAAAATAATTTTTCTTAAACATTCCTAAAGAGCCCCTCCTCCCCCTTATAATAAGACACCACTTCTAACCCATTCCTCATGCCTATAAAACCCTTTCGCAGGTCCAACCCCTACCCAAATAAGCTCTCAATGTTCTTATCTTCCACATATATGCCTTAACGTAGGCAGAAGGCACTTCAAGAAGTCCTTTTGGGTCAAAACAAAGGGATTTACCCAAATTAAAGGTAATAGTTTCTCTTAAATTCTTTTGTTTTATTTTGTTTTATTTTACTTCTCCAACCCCCTGAACTCTTATTATTACTTTATTTTATAAAACAACTATTATCCTCAACATACTAGGTTGTTTATATGAGAATTATTCTAACTATAATTACACACACCTTCTTCTAATGGTTAATGAACATACTGTTTCTGTGGACGACGAACTACTGTCTCACAAAACGATGATTGTTCAAATATCTACAACCACCTCTCATGGTGGACATTATGATGGAACTATATTTTTATATGATAAATATTATATTTATAGTGTTCCTATTATTATGTATTTTTCATTTAAAGAATATCTTTATGGTTTCCATAATGAGAAAATACGAAAATCTCATTTGAGGAAGTGCAGACTACCACCCCCCAAAGTGATATGGCTCATTCATGTCATATATGAAACATATAAAAGGTAGATATAATGAAATTGTATATGATATTATATTGTAATTATAATATAATTATGTATCATTATTTTTTCATTCCACTACAATACTAAATAGAAATTGAATTAGCATTCATGCGTACGTACGACTTACCGTCTCTATGAACAGTGAATTTCATTTCTTATCTCAAAATGTTATGTACAATTATAATTACATGTATATAACTGATATATATGGTATATATGTTATCTAAATCATGAATATCATTATGGATATATTTAAATTTTTACCCCATGAAAAACTTGTAATTATAAGAAGTCCATTTTGACTCAAGTACCAAGTATTGTCAAAATGACCATTATTAACTTAAATGATTACATAATGTTTATAAAATTGTAATAATTCATATAAAAGGAGTAATAAACTTGAAAAAGGTTCTTAAGAAATTATAAATTAAAATTAGTTTATTATTCAGGTGATTAATGAATGAATGGGTCAAGTCAGACACAAAGTAAGGGACTTCGTCTCAATCACCTTTCATGGAGGAATATTTTGTTTTAATACATGACTTTATTTTATAAGCTATATAAATACCTTTGACTTTTGATTTAATTCAAAGGGAATATTTTTATATGAATCATTTTACTAAAGGAAAAGAAGTAATTTTTCTTTTATCGTAAGCAGTGAAAATGACCTTTCTGCAGACGAGAGTATTATTTGATCATTGGCATCCTTAACAAGCTGTAATGTTTTAAAAGGGAAATAAATAACATATACTATTATTTTTTTTGGAATCGAAAATGGTTTTTATAAGGGATTTGTTCTGTCAATATATTTATGTTATATATTGTGATTGAAATGTGGAAATGCTTTCTTTCCTTAATATTTGTTGTATGTGTTATGATTTTCTAATGGTACTTGGACATTTGATGGGTGGTTACGTGATAAACCAAATGACTGTTGTTGTTGTGATCAACCAATATGGGTGGTTATGTTATAAGCTCCAATTCATTGGGTATGTAAGTCATCCTTATAGATATTCTATTTAGTGATATGTGTGGAAATCGACCGTATGATTATTCCATTTAAGTATGTTTATGTCCCAAGTTATCTGAATATGTTATGTGTTCTTTCTATGGGTTTTATGGTAATATTTTGGTTAAAAAGGGGTAAGAAATGATCTTTTATTCAGTGAAGAGTATTTACTACTTCATAAAGGTGAAAAGTATTACTTATTATAGAGTATTAATGCTTTACTTATTGTTTTGAAAAACAAACTATTTTCCTTCTTTGTGTATCCCTTACTGAGATTTTTATGCTCATCCCATGTTTCTGAAATGTTTTTAAAAGGAAATAAAGTGGAATAGGGTCAAGGATGAGATCAAGTAAAAGTCATGTTGTCTAAAAAATGGAACCAGACAAGACAGTTTTTCAAGAATTTTTATTTTGAGAAAAAATGGAAACTGGGTAAATGTAAGTAATGTTCAAGTTGTTATGTATATGTTATTAAATAATTCTTTAAAGCACTAAACTAGGAAAGATCCCCAATGTGAATTATTAACTTAATTCAAGAATATGCAATGTTTAAGGCGGAGTCTATATATTGAATGTATTTGTTAATTTTTTTCCAGAAATATTGAATATTATAAATAATTGTATCAACTATGAGTATATTTTTTATAAATTTTCATCAAGATGGATTAATCATGTAGATCAATTAGATATGATATACATGTCTTTATTACCTCATAAATTTTTTCCATGAAGCTAAATCAAACCTGATTTCATCCTTTATCAATGAAGAATATGAATTTTGAAATTCAAATCATTTATGTACGTCATTGATTAAATGAAAATCAACCATGTTGTTATAATATATTGGTAATATAGTTTATCTAGATAAATTGAGAATAATGAATTCTATAGGTAAATATTTTATGAAGAAAAAATTATTTTAATGTTTCTAATGTTAAATGGATTAATTTTTATTTCTCTCTATGGTCCAATAAAATATTTTAAACGAAATATCAATTAATAATTTTTCTTGAGAAATATCTACCAAATAAACTAATATCCAAGGAATAAAATAATAATAATTGTTAATGTATAATTCAAAAAAATAGAAACCATATTTTTTAGTAAGGTGTGTGTCCTTCCAAAAATACTTATATTTTTCAAAACAAGGAACCTAGATAAAATAAGAAATTATTTTCACAGTCAATAAATGATTTCATTTTTCATTTTTCAATTATGCTCCACTATCCTATTATAGAGATTGTAGTAGGGTTGTTTAAATTGTTCTAGATTTATTGAAATCACTTAGATTTTATAGAATAATAATTCTACTAGTGTATAGGGGGTTGGTGTTTTAATATTCTATAATGAATTTGAAATAATATTTTTATATGGGATATCATGTATGATAAACTTATATGATAAGTAATACCACTATTTTAGTGTTTGGTTATATACTGATTGATTTTCAAATCTAAAAAAAATTCCTCTCTATTATCATTAATAACCAATAAATTGAGCTATAGTATTCATTCAATAAATAAGATGTTTTTTCATCTCAAGTGAATTTTTATATAAATACTAAGAATTAAATTCAAATTATCCATCAAAATATATTTTTTTCTATATTTTAAAAATCCTGTTCTCAATCTATATGTTTATATATATTTAAATATAAGAGTTGTTTTTTTGTATATAATTTAAATGTATATCTTTATTTCTATATGTGTTATAAATAATGATATATAAACCCTCTACATTTTCTTTACTTTTACATAGTTTACTCCAACTGTGTGGTAGAGATTAATAGGAATTAGAATTTTATTTTTATTTTTTTAACTACATATCGATTTTTGGTTATTAGCTCAATCTATTATTGAGTGTTAAATAATAATGAGTTGATCGATGATTTTTTTTCTGGTTTAAAAAACATGACGGTATAAGGCTATTGTTTAAATATAAACCCTTTTTAAAATTCCAATTTTTATCTATAATTTACGTTGTGTTTTATTTATATAGTTTTTTAAATTTTATTCTATGAAAAAAATGTTCTATTTTAAAAATAATATATGTTTTATTCAATATGTATCTTAAATTTCTTTCTTATTAAAATGATTTTTTACTTTTAAAACGTCCATTTTTATTTGGGAAGATTTGTTATTATTTTATTCAAATGTACTAAATATTAATTTATCTTTGAAGAGAATAATTTTGAATTTATTATTATGAATTATTAATATTTAAAATCTGTTAAAATTATTGTTATTATATAATTTTATTAGTTTATTTATTTTAAAATTTTTAATTTTAATTTTATTAATTTATATATTCCATATTATAAATTAAGATTATTAATTCACTCCCCCATGATTGATCATTTATAAAACATTTTTAATTATAAAACTAAATCTATTTATTTATTTATTTACAATTAAAATATAAAGAGGTTTAAAAAGAATTTTTTTATATTTAATATGGAATAATCTAGATATATGATCATGGTATCAATATACCTTTATTATTCAATGGCATAAACTATTAAAAATGGAAACAAAAATCCTCTCAAATTATCCTGGTTTTTATATTATTGGTAGTATAGAGGATAAATATTAGAAACCTAAATTAGTTAAAAGTTTTTCACCTAAAATTATTTTTCACTATAACTTAAAGGAAATGAAATACACTATATTTACACTTGTTGAATATTATTTTAATAAATTTTTTAATTATACTACTATATATTATTTGTGGGATACATTAGTTATTTCTCAAGAAGGAACCTATTGTGTCAATGAAATGCATTTGAATACAAATACTACTTATAAATGAAAACTAATGAGTCCATATCTTAAATTTAACACTATATCAATGAAATCATATACACTATGATTTTAAATTCATAAATAAAGGTTCAAAAGTATAATATATTAAATTTTTTTTTTTACGATAGAATTGGAAAATTATTACTATTTTAATTAGAAATTCTTAACAACATTATAGTTTTATGGATATAAATATAATTGGGGGGATAAATCTATATAAATATTTTACTGATCTAAAGATTAAAAAAATTAACTTTGAAAATATATAAAAATGTAATTAATATTGAGAGTGACTCATGTGATGAAAAAAATGATATTTATGAATAAATGGACCATATTTAGAGAACAATAATGAAATTATATAGTAATTATTGTAATCTATAAATTTATAATTTCAATAATAAATTTGATAAGAAAACTGGATAAATAATGGGTAAAATTTCATGTGAATTTATTTTCAAATGTATTAAAAGAAAATAATATCTATATACTTTCATCATAAATATTAAATATAAAAATTTATGTGCGACGAAAAATTATTCAATGAAAAATATGAAGACTATTATATAGTGTGATTAAAATGGAAAATATAGTGTGTCAAATAAATTTAAAAATGAGGAAAATGAGGATAAAAAACCTCTATTTTATGGATTCCATATGTAAGTGAAAACAAACTAATAATTATTTTAAAAAATAAACTATTTATCTCAAATAAATAATTTTTAGTATATTGATGTATATTAGAAGAAAATATTCATGATATTAATAAAAATTATAAGACATTTCGAAAATATCAAATTATTAGTATTAAAGGAATATAAATATGTTATTGTGAAATGTAATATAAAATTTTTAATGATCCCTTTAAGATGGAGGTACACTTATAATGTTAACTGAAAAAATGGTAGATGAGAAGATCTAAATTGATATATGGTTAATACAACATTGTTAAATTTATAGTGGGTTAAAAACACTAATAAAATTATTTTCTTCAATTATATGGTTTTCAGGTAATCCTTAAATTTGGATTTTTATTTGACTAGTTTCATTAGAGAAGTAATTCATGAAATTTTATGGTGATTACAATTTTTATTTATTATAAACATTCCCAGAAATTATTTTGAGGCTTATTATAGTTGATTTGGAAGTAATAAAGCGAATAAACTGGTACGTGCAATTGTTTTTATCATGGTTACCTTAAAATCACATCATGGATTAATGTTTGATGATGAAATATAAGGAACATAAAAGAAAAAAACTTATATAGTTCTCATTTTACATTAAATGTTTCATGGATAACCATGAGTAAGAAAAATTAAATATGGTGAGACCATATTACATCATGGTGAATAATGGTAAAGCAAATAAAAGATATTGTTTTGGTTATGTAATGTCGAAGGAATTTATTGAGGTTTCACTATGAGGAGTTGAGAATAAAAATGTCATAGAATATGTTGTAACCAGAATGAAAAATCCTTGTACACTTTGATCAAGTAAAAAATATGTATGGAACTGACCATTTTATTATAGGTCTAAGGAGAAATAAGTTTTTTTAAAAATCAACATGTCATAGAAAATACCAAATTTTTGTCAATGGTATTAATTAATAATTTAGGAATCACAAAAATATAAGATATATATGGACATAGTTTTTTAGGATTTAGCAATGATCATCTAGCCATGCTACATCCAAACCCATTACACATCGGCAGTTTATAAAAATTTATAAATAACGAATATACATGAATTAAACATGTATAAAAATTGATATTAATGATTATAATTTCAAGAGATAATTTTATAGGGAATTTGGGCGGGAGTGAGGAGACGAACATGGGTGAACACTTAATCCAACAATAAATAAAGAATAAGATTTATCAATAGATTAATATTTTATTTTCTCTCTATTATATATATAATTCATGAAACAATTCCTACTTCATTACTTATTTTTGTATATAATATTTTAAGAACATATATATTGGGGTTTCCTCTATTGGAAAAAAGGATTAGCCACTAAAAAAATTATTTGTGAACCTTGTACAAACTCTTTAGTGATGTTTGTGTGATAGGACCTACCTATGTTTTTAACTATTATGGGAGAAAATTTTTTATAATTATGAATTTTCAGGATTACCACTAGTCTATTAATGTGTATGTTAGTGTGATTATAATTTCATCCATACAAGGAATATGTGTGATCCCAAAGATATTATGTATGTTTGTTGTTAAACTATGTGTTTTTTGAAAACAAGTGAATAGAAAATAATTAAAAACCAACTCACTAAGATAAAATATTTATTAAAATTAGTGTATTGGATCCATTTAAATATATTTTTTAGAGAATGAAGTGTTTCTCACTCATTAAATACTCAATTAAATTAATTGAAAATTCCTTTAAAAATTACAAACTCCTTATGTTCAAGTTCATTAATTCCACATAGGATAATAAGAATAACTTGATAAAAGAAGTTTATTTTACAAATTGCACTATGTTTAATAGTTATATCAAGATAAAATTCCATGATACTTTTAGAAGGACAATTGTTTTTCAATTTTTATGTGGTTCCACCCTTTACATGCATCTTAGTCAAAAACATATGATGTAATAAGATGATTTTATATTACATGGTGATTCCAAAAAAATGAATATTACATGAATTTAATTGGTATGAATTTATATACAAATCCTTATAGTCATTATCCCTTACCAATTTTGAAGATCATCCACGAATGGTAGAGGATAACTCAATTAAATGTGACTCAACCATCTGAAAAAGAACGTTATGGAAAAAAATAATGTAGTGAATGAAAATAAGAAATAAATAATAAGGAAATAATTTAATTAATTTTTGTGACATTATATGTAATGTTATGAAATTTAATTATTATTATAATAACTCTAAAGGCCTAAATTTTTTTTATTTTGATATAATCGTTTTTAAAACTCTATAGAACATCCTATTTATAGACACCCTAAATATTATGATGCAATGGTAAACACTAGAATTTGATAAGATAAAAAACATATAAAAGGTTTCTATTAAATCTCCCTTAATGGATCCATCATGGAATAATAAACACCATTTTTTTGACTACTTTATCTTACCATTAAAAAATTTTGAATCCTTTAAAAAATCATGTGTGTTACGCAAAAATATCAGCCTATATGTCATCCAATTATTTAATTCCAAATGTTCCATATTGTGGAGGGTGATATTTATATGAAATGATTCAAAAGTATTTACATGACTCACCTATCTATATCAGCTCAAAATGTAACTGAAATTGGTCTTCAGCTGGTCTCTTATAGGTACTTTCATGTATATTTTTCTTGAAATCCCATTTTTTCATGAAAAAGTATTTTATAGAAACAAATAATAATAGATTATTCAACATATTCAAATTATTACCTAAACAATATACCAATTAAATATTAATATAAACCTATTTATATTGATAAATTTATTTTTTTGTAGACCCTTCATGGAGTGATTACTTTATCCATAGTCTGATATCTCTTGGTTGAACTGATTATGATCTTAATAAATCTCTTAGTTCTAGTTATTTAATATTATGTATCCTAAAATTTAGGTTTATTTTATCATCATTTACTTTGGTGGGATGAAAACATCCTTAAAACCACCCAATTTATTCATACACAATGTATTGGACATAATGAACATGGCTTGTAATATGATTTTAATTAATTACTATTTGGTTGAATTAAAAACAATTCCATCATCCCATCCAACATCATCTCTCATTAGGTTTGCATCTTGGTTCCTTAATATTTTTCTATCTTTAAACCTATAGTTATACGATTACCCTTTATATGGAATGAAACATATTTAATTTAAATAAAATTCTACAAAAACTCACCAAATGTTCTTTAAATCACTAATATTTGAAAAATAATTAAAAACTGCTTAGTATTAGTGTGAAATAAATAATTTAATAAGTCCAAAATGTTAGAAATAGATAAAAATTTAAAAGGTAAAAATTAGGCCCAAAATTTAATAAATCCTTTTCCTTCAGGAAAAAGAACACAAAAAAAATTACAAAGGACTAAAATCCATGAACTAGAGAAAAACACACAGCATGTTAGTTGAACAAATAAATATCTAAAAAAATTAAATATCAGAAATATAATTCTTATTATGTATCCAAACATTATTTATTATTAAATCAAAACTCAAATTTCACTTCTCTTTTTTATTTATTTCGCAACTATTCCGAATACATCCATTCCCATGTTGTGATCTAAATTTCTATAGAATTTTCCCACAACACTAAACAAAAATGTAAATTTATTATATTATTTATCTCAAGTTAACTAACTATATGCATAATATTTTATAAAATATCTATTTATACTTTATATAAATACAAACAAACCAATCAATAGGACTTTTCAACAAGGTTGTAATGATTTTGAGGGTGAAGTAGTGTATTTAATGATGAAATCCATAAACATTCCGACTGGAAAATAGAGATTGATTCATTCATGATAGTGCATGATAACCCATTTAATCTCAACGAAAATCAAACCTCCTTCATCCTTTAAAATACATAGGATCCTATAAATATAATCCATTCTTAGTAATTCCCATTTGGAGCATGGACAACAATGATACAAATATGCTTCTTCTTTTTTATTTGTTTTTTATTTTTCAAATGATATTTCACATGGAGAAAATTTGACATAAAAACCATTAACCTTATTTCATATCTTTAAGACATTAATCATAATAGATATATAAATATCACTAGTTTAATAATGGTTTTCATTAAAATGTCTGATATGTAACCCATTAATGACTTTTCTACAAAATATTAGTGGAATCACATAAGTACAAACAACAAATTTGAATCAAATTCATACTTTCCAAGGGAAATATTATGTCCTCCATAACATTTATTTTTGTCATCGAACATTTCTGTAATAGAAATATTCCACGTTAATCTGAATAGAATAATAATACACTTTTTGAAAATGTATTATGGTAGGAAGGATAAATTTTCATGTAATATAGCATCCTATCAAGGTATCCCATTGTTGTATTATTTTTAAAATAGGGTAAGGTATGTATAATGGTAAAATAGTTTAAAATAAATTATCCCTAATCATATCCTTGTGTTTAAAAAAACACCATGCTTTGATTATATTAGAGTTAATGTTCTAGTAGATATACATGTACAATTTTATCCAAATAAAGAAGGTATATGAAATAACATTAAAACTTTTGTTTAGAATAACACATATTAATGTGATTTCAAAATATTATTAAATCAAAAAATAAATTAATGATATGAAATTAGTTAATTAACAAAAACATTATAATATTAAAATGAGAGGCAATATTCAATTCAATAATCATGTTAGTTTTTATAAAAAAATGATAAAAAAATTTTCCTATAAATTTCACCAAAAGATTTGATTTTCATCAAAGATTTTTCTAAATTTTTCAATTTATAAGAGGGTTTCTAGTGAGAAATTCCTCCAATAAAATTAATCTTAAGGAAAATTCTCTGTTCATTCAAAAATACCCTACCATACTCAATATCAAAATGATTCCTCAGATTTTTAAATCACATTGAAAAAGAGACAAAAAATAATCTAATGAAGTCATTATAGAAATGGTTCAAACGAATAAGAATGAATTAGATAAATAGGTTGATGAAAATGGATTCATTCATCAAGTATTTGTTCAATTTTAATATCGTTGAATATGTGTATTGTTTTAAACCATTAATATCTTTATAAAATTAACAAAATAAAGTTTAAAAATAAACTGGGATAAAGAATATAAGAAAAAAAATGAGATGATGAATTTCTAAAAAAAAAGCTTCCATGTAACCTTTTAAAATATTACAACATAAATTGAAATGAGGAAGGGAACAAAGAATAATAAAAGAAAAATAATTAAAATTTCATAAAAAATTTTATCTATGAAAAAAATGGGGAAATGAGTAAATTATAAGACTCTTGGACAATATACCATTGATCACTACTATTATCATCATCCTAAGTAGTAGTTTGGACTGACCCAACCATATCCACATTCTCTATAGTTCCTATAAATTTAGTGGTGGAATCCAAAGTGATAGTTGTCCACTAATAGAAATATTATTGAATTAAGGAAATGTAATTTGGTTTAGGGGATGGATTTGGGGTTAATGAGAGGATAAGGTTAGTTATATATCATGTTTATTAGGTATTTTCCTCATAATGGGAAGGATTTTCTGATGAGTTTATGGGTTAAAAAAGGAACATCCTTTAAGAATTTAGTATAGAGGCTTCATGTAGAGACCCGTATCTTGACATACATAGACATTACATTACTTTTGCGGAATACATAGTACATAACAAAAACACACACACAAGGACTGTAATAGTTTAGTGTCTTTGGAAACTCGGAATATAATCTTCTAATAGTGGTGAATGATCTTCAACATCTCCCATAAAGATCTTCCCTTTTTTTACCTAAAACCTTTCTTTATATCCTCGGGAAAAGAAAAAATAAAAGTGTGAGCTCAAATGCTCAATAAGGGTAAACAAAAGAAATATCAATCACATCATATTCATAACATATTGGAAATATTAACCTGCAAAAGAGAGCATAATTTCATAACATGGGACAAATCATAGTAGTGAAATGAAATCCAAATAATCATAACTTAAAACATGAAACTTTGTGGCATACACACATAATTATAGAGAATCATTTCTTATTAGTCAAGACTCATTGCCAAGACTATCTTAGTGGACACAGCACCTTTCTGAACCGAGTTCCCTCCTCATTTCAGTCCTGTTTCACTAAACCGGTATAACCTACCATTCCAGCCATGTCTATCTCATGAGATATAAAATCTTTACCCAATGCATTGGAGGGAGATATAGGTCCTCCCATCTAATAATGATACCATTCTTATGTGTGCCACAAAATCAAAAATCATACATCATCGCATAACCCATGTAATAAAAATGGGAATCTTAAACTTCGTGACATCATCAAACAATTCATATAAGATAATGGAATTCATAAAAACAATTCCATCACAACATAATCAAATCAATGTAATAATAGGGATAGAAATAGAACCCCATATTATCTTAGATGGAAAATAATTTTGATAAAACACTTTAACTCCATTCTTGAGGAAAACATCATTTCTACTTCAAAAACATTTTTCCTTTCTTAACATGTCATACAATTTTAAACTAAAAGAATTTTATTAAAAATAAACTTGAAAACTTATAAAGGAAGCTTCTTGGAAATAATGTTTTAAAAATCCATTCATGTCGTATAAGTTAAAAAAACATTCTTCTCTTACTTTTGTCGGAAAAGTCAAAAAGTACCTCGTACGAAAAATGATAAAAGATTCCTCTCATATCTTTTAGTAAAAACTCACCGAAGGGTAAAATTGGATTTAAAAATTGTAGGGGGATGGAAATAATATTACATATCGGGGAAACATGGATGTGGATGATAAAATAAAACCCAGTAAATTTCAAAGTATATACAATCTCGGATAAAAATGAGATTGTGATATTTCCCTTACCTTATTTCTGATATACTTTGTACGTATCCGAACCTCTTGTATAATGATTTAAATAATGTCATTAACTTATTACAGAATCATATTAATTTTTATGATATCATATATGGTTCACTTATGACTTTATATTACCCGTTCTTTTGTAAATTCCATGTTAAAGAAGCGTTTTGGGTAAAAACGTTTCATTTATCATAGGTGTTTGGACTTGTTGTTCTTGACATTATTATTACTTATATCATGATTTAATTACTTCAAGAATATAAAACATTATTTATATATCATATATATTCATTATATATATATATATAACAGATAGATAAATGAAATGAAACACACTGTTCATGGAGACGGTAGTCCGTACGTACGCATGGACGCTGTTTTCCTTTCCTTATTGTCTTGAATGGAAGTAAGTAGATGAAATACATATATATATACATAAATCCAGTAGATTTAACATGTCATATATTTCATTATTATTCATTATATATACTTTATAATCATTCATGAATGGTTAATGTGGAGAATGAATCTCATTGCGTCGTAGAGACGGTAGTCCTTACGTACGTACGAGCGATGATATTGTTCTCATGATCGTGAAATTGTGTTGAAGTGTATGTATAATATTTCGGTATCAATATCACTTTATAGTAATCATATATAGTTACTCACTACACCATTATACCCATCCAATTAAGGTGGTGGCGGAAAATAGATTACACCACGGCGTGGAGACGGTATTCTGTACGTACGCACGCGTGGTGATTTCATTTTTCCGTAGGATGGATAGAAGGTGAATTAGAGTTGTTTCATATTTATAATAACATATCAGTATATTATAAATACTGATGTTATTACTTTATCCTGAAACAACTAAATAAGAAGTAGTTGAAGAAGAAAGAAATTGAAAAAGATCGGTAATGGATATTACCTCTTTTTGACGCGGCTTCATTTAACCTCCACTTAAAGAACTAAGGATGGTCTTTGAAGAATACCAGGACCTATAGGATGATACTATGGAAGTGGAGAAGAGATTTTGGTAGGGGCTGGCCAATCTTGAAGGCTCAAAGTTGTGTGAGGAACAGAGGGAGGAGGTGCCCTTTTATAAGGGAGGAGAGGGGCACCTTAAGAAAATCTCAAAATATTATTTTATATTAAGGTCAAATTCGGTTTATAATTGTTCCAAAGGGTATTATTTCTAAGATAAATTGGTTATGGGTCTAAATCCCCTCATCCAATAGGATTTAGACAAGTTTAGGCTATTATTTTAACCTTATCAATTAGATTTAACTCCAAGTTAAATAATTTAACTTTTACCATGTCTTTTTGTTTTCTCACACTATATGGTTAATAAACATACCATAACAAGCCAAAATAACCCCAAGTTGTTTATTATTAATATATCTATCCTTATCTAAGTCATTTGGCCGAACTTTAAATTTTTAGGAATAAAATAACAATTAATAATATAATATTTGTTTTAAAAATTAATTTTTGTCAATTGTGACACTATTTGGTACATGATTTTTATGAAATTCATAAAAGAATGATAATTTCAAACCAAGTTACGTAAATCAACAATAACATGTCATATTAACCTAGAAAATTAGTGTAAGTCATAAAAAGTCTCAAATTACATTTATTTGGGCATTTATAACATCAATTATGTCAATGTTTCATTAATAAGACAATTACTGCATCATCTTTGTGTCATAATAAATGATACTTATTTAATCCCAAAAAATTCTAATTAAATTCCTATGATGTAGATAATTGTATTATATTTCTGGAGACTATTCATGTTCGAAGTTACATGAAGTTTATCACTAGATTAAAATTATTCTAATTATAAGATTTAAGAAAGTGACATGTTGTCACATTATTTGGTTTTAATAATAATTAAATTATTTTCATGGAAAAAAGTCCATAAAATGAATCTAATCCGACCCTTAGGTTATATGGGTCTACTTTTATCCATCGAATAGGATGTTTCTAAGTGTTAGGGTAATTTTATAATCTTATATTTACCCTTAATTACCCGATTTACCTTTAACTATAGTAAATAAAATTTACCGTAGTTACTATTCACAATGCCCAAAAATAAAAAGCAGCTTAATAACATAATTTGGACCCAATGATTCCAAATATGGAATCCATTTTTCAAAATTTAATACACAAAAGATGCATAAATTAAATTAAAATTAATCCTGTTGTCGAAAGAAAATGGGTTTTTCTTTAAAACATTGCAAAAGATTGAATTGATTTAACCTACGAATTCAAGGTAAAATCAATGCTAATGAAATACTTTATATTAAATGGTAAAAATATATTATATTTATACTTTAAAACCATTAAATATTATAATTTAACTGCATATGATATTACGATGAAAAATGTTGTTTTTAATTAAAATATAGCGTGTTTTTACTGTTCATTAAAATATAAAAGTTATTGGAAAAATATGAAAACATTATCTAATGTAAATTTTTATATCCTAATTCAAAAGAAGAATTTTATTTTGTCAAATTGAACTTATAAACATGTCAAAAACAAGATTTAAAGTGGGTGCTCCATCAAAAGGCGGCAAAACTGCATTTTTTGAAAAATACTTATATTACCCGAAAAATTTATTTTGTTCTTATACCATGTTCTAGAAATGTGTAAGATGAATAATAATGTTATAAAATTCAAAATTTAGTTAAAACTATTCATAAAAGCTAGTTCATAACAATATTATAATAATATATCGTTGTTTAGTAAAACCCATTATTGCGTACAACACACACTATCGAGGAAGGTTGTGATTGCTTGTAATGCAAGCCAAGTCAGGGTTTCGTGTTGCGCAAGAATCCTTCGTTGTTTCATATAACAGAATCCAACCATATTTCAATTATACATTGAATATATATATATATACTCAATGTTGCGTAGAATAACTATTATCAAAATTGTGTGTAACACGATCCAAGAATAGTGTTGCGTATACTGCAAGCTAATACGGTGTTGCGTATAGCGCAAGGTAATCTTGGTGTAGCACAAGACATTAATGAAATTAACAGAATATTTTTCATAAAATCCCAGGGTGTTACATTCTACCCCCCTTAAAATGAATTTCGCCCTCGAAATTCGTCGAGGTTATAAATGGTTTACTACTCGAAAGTTTGTTTAATAGAAACCCACATCGTAAAAAGGAATACCAAAACATGGATTTTAAAAACTAAACTATGCAATGTAACGGTTACCCAAATTAACTCATCCTGGGGTTTCCACATAGGATAACATAGGTGAAAATATGGATATGGAAGAAAAATCTAACCATCAAGTTCTGATGGAGAGTGGTAGAGAACATGGCTATGGAAAAGCCGACAATCACAAAGCTATTGATTTTTGATGATCTAAGGTACCATCTGATTAATCAGATATAAGGGAAGTAGGACAACATTTTTGGTTTTAAAGATCTTTTCCCTAAAGTTGATGAATTAAAAGGAATACTTGCATGATTTTGGTACAATCTCACTGTTGTTCGTGAATTGAACAATTTCCACTTCATCCCTTAAAGAAATGAAGTTGAATTTGTCATTCGTGATGTGTTAGCAGATCATGTGATTGAATGATGGGTCATTCCATCTGTCTCCAACAAAAGGTTAGAAAAGCTATCAAAAAATACATAAGTACATCTATAGTGAGATTAATGATATATGGTTCCTAAAATGGACTTATACTTCATATATCATACTGCTTAATATAATAAAACTAGTTTCTACTAAACAGGGACTTCTTATAGGCCAGTGGTAGGTGATAAAGGCCAGTCGCACTTTGGTTGTGGGTTCGATTCCCACAGCCTTGTCCGACGCGATGGGCTGTCACCCGTCCTGCAGGTTGTCCTTTTTCTAAAGCTATATTACTATAACATCCCAACAATAATATCGAAAATTTTTTATCCTAACTTATGTCCAACATAATCCATTCTAATCTTTAGGCTTATCTAAAATACTTCGGTCCAAGCTCATAGTATAAAGAAAATGATTACTTGAAATGTCACATAACAATCACGTGAATTCCATCATTTATCCCCCATATATCATAAGATATATCTTGTTGGTCAAATTACAAACATGTGAATACCTTAATCATGTATTCTCTTGAAGAATGAATACCCATTAAATCTTAGTAAAAACATGAGTGCTGTCAAAAGTTAATGCATTCCACATACCAAAAACCCAAAATTATATATACTCAAACCATGATATAAATATTTCCTTATATCAGTCATGAGCTCATGAATACTATCAAACATTTAATTTTCTCCTTATCCCTTCATTATGCGCATATCATCTACATTCCAAAAATATCTGAATAATCTTTCACGGATACTGGTACCATTAATCATACACATTCAAAACTCAAGGAAAGACAACAGTGTAACAATCCTTGGATATCTCTTTATTCCATAGTACCGTGAGATTACTTATACAACATTACACATGATAAACATGTAATCATTCCACTACATTATTAAACCATTGACCGAGCTTCAACAATTCTTTCATCTCACATATCATTTGTAGTCTCTTCATCATCATCAACATAAATACTACCCATACGACCATACTAATTCTCTTCATGAGACTTTACCTTAGGGCATTGGTTTGCATAATGCCCTTACATTCCACATTTAAAACATTTAACCATTGTTGATGTCGTAGCCATACCATTATCCTCATCCCTGGTGTTAAATGAATCTTTTCCTTTGCACTTACTGGCTTTGTGTCCTTCTTTTCCACACCCAAAGCATTTTCCAGTTCCTTTGAAACATTCTATTTGATGCCTCTTCCCACATGATTTACATAGGGGAAATTGAACTTTCTTTCCTCTATGATCATCATGAAACTTTATCTTTCTCTTATTATCCGAGTCAGGAAACTTACCAAATTTGAGTTTATTGATCATATTATGAGATTGCTGATTCAGCATAATAATGATGGTTGGACTTCCAAATCCCATTTCATTTGGTTTCTCATGAAGAATATCATTCCATTGTCCATAATATCCTCCATTATCATGAATCATCTTGTTTCCATCCATTTTCTAAAACCCAAAAAGAATAGTGTTAGAGGCAAAAATCATAATAAAGGGGGATTAACTTCAATATCTAACATCTTAGGTTAAATTCTAAGATCGTTACCATAGTTCTACGACTATATCCTATACGTATACTTATCCTTAGGGACATCCCTAGACATACCTTAGAAATATCTCTAGGGATCTCACTAACATTCTCACATCCTAGTTTCCAAAGGTTGACTAAACCTTTCCTCTGATACCAACTGTAGAGACCCGTATCATGACATACATAGACATTACATTACTTTTTCGGAATACATAGTACATAACAAAAACACACACACAAGGACCGTAATAGTTTAGTGTCTTTGGAAACTCGGAATATAATCTTCTAATCGTGGTGAAAGATCTTCAACATCTCCCATAAAGATCTTCCATTTTTTTTACCTAAAACCCTTCTTTATATCTTGGGGAAAAGAAAACATAAAAGGGTGAGATCAAATGATTAGTAAGGGTAAAAAAAAGAAATATCAATCACATCATATTCATAACATATTGGAAATCTTAACCTGCAAAAGAGAGCATAATTTCATCACATGGGATAAATCGTAGTAGTGAAATGAAATCCAAATAATCATAACTTAAAACTTGAAACTTTGTGGAATACACACATAATCATAAAGAATCATTTCTTATCAGTCAAGACTCATTGACAAGACTATCACAGTGGATAAATCCCCTTTCTGAACCGAGTTCCCTCCTCGTTTCAGTCCTGTTTCACTGAACCGGTATAACCTACCGTTCCAGCCATGTCTATCTCAAGAGATATAAAATCTTTACCCAATGCATTGGAGGGAGATATAGGTCCACCCATCTCATAATGATACCAGTCTTATGTGTGCCACAAAATCATAAATCATACATCATTGCATAACCCATGTAATAAAAATGGGAATCTTAAACATCGTGACATCATCAAACAATTCATATAAGATAAATGAATTCATAAAAATAATTCCATCACTACATAATCAAATAAATATAATAATAGGGATAGAAACAGAACCCTATATTATCTTAGATGGAAAATAATTTTGATAAAACACTTGAACTCCATTCTTGAGGAAAATATCATTTCTACTTCAAAAACATTTTTCCTTTCTTAACTTGTCATACAATTTTAAACTAAAAGAAGTTGATTAAAAATAAACTTGAAAAATTGTAAAGGAATATTCTTTTAAATAATGTTTTAAAAATCCATTCATGCCGTATAAGTTAAAAAAACATTTTTCTCGTACTTTTGTCGGAAAAGTCAAAAAGTACCTCATACGAAAAACGATAAAAGATTCCTTTCATATCTTTTACTAAAAACTCACCGAAGGGTAAAATTGGATTTAAACAATTTTAGGAGGATGAAAATAATATTAAATACTGAGGAAACATGGATTTGGATGATAAAATACACCCCAGTAAATTTCAATGTATAAACAATCTCGGAAAAAAATGAGATTGTGATATTTCCCTTACCTTATGTCTGATATGCTTTGTACATATCTGAACCTCCTGTATAATGATTTAAATAATGTTATTAACTTATTAAAGAATCATATTCATTGTTATGATTTCATATATGGTTCACTTATGACTTTATATTACCCGTTATTTTGTAAATTCCATGTTAAAGAAGTGTTTTGGGTAAAATCGTTTCATTTATCGTAGGTGTTTCGACTTGTTGTTCTTGAAATTATTATTACTTATATCATGATTTACTTACGTACAGAATATAAAACATGATTTATATATCATATATATTCAGTATATATATATATATAATAGATAGATAAATGAAATGAAACACACCGTTCATAGAGACGGTAGTCCATACATACGCATGACCGCTGTTTCCCTTTCCTTATTGTCTTGAATGGAAGTAAGTAGATGACATACATATATATATATACATAAATCCAGTAGATTTAACATGTCATATATTTCATTATTATTCATTATATATACTTTATAATCATTCATGAATGGTTAATGTGGAGAATGAATCTCATCGCGTCGTGGAGACGGTAGTCTGTACGTACGCACGAGCGATGATATCGTTCTCATGATCGTGAACTTGTATTTAAGTGTATTTATACTATTTCAGTATCAATATCACTTTATAGTAATCATATATAGTAACTCATTACACCATTATACCCATCCAGTTAAGGTGGTGGCGGAAAATAGATTACACCACGGCGTGCAGACGGTATTCCGTACGTACGCACGCGCGGTGATTTAATTTTTTCCGTATGATGGATATAAGGTTAATTAGAGTTGTTTCATATTTATAATAACATATCAGTATATAAGAAATACTGATGTTATTACTTTATCGTGAAACAACTAAATAAGAAGAAGTTGAAGAAGAAAGAAATTGAAAAAGATCGGTAATGGATATTACCTCTTTTTGACGCTCCTTCACTTAAACTCCACTTAAAGAACAAAGGATGGTCTTTGAAGAAGACCAGGACCTCTAGGGAGATACTAGGGAAGTGGAGAAGAGTTTTTTTTAGGGGCTGGCCGAGCTTGAAGGCTCAAAGTTGTGTGAGGAAGAGAGGGAGGAGGTGCCCTTTTATAAGGGAGGAGAGGGGCACCTTAGGAAAATCTCAAAATATTATTTTATATTAAATTTAAAATTCGGTTTATAATTGTTCCAAAGGGTATTATTTCGAAGATAAAGTGTGGATGGGTCGCAATCCTCTCTTACAATATGATTTAGACATGTTTAGGTTATTATTTTAACCTTATCAATTAGATTTAACTCTAACTTAAATAATTTAACTTTTACCATGTCTTTTTGTTTTCTTACACTATATGGTTAATAAACTTACCACAACAAGCCAAAAGAACCCCAAGTTGTTTTTTATTAATATATATATCCTTATATAAGTCATTTGGCCGATCCTTAGATTTTTAGGAATAAAATAACAATTAATAATATAATATTTGTTTTAAAAACTAATTTATGTCAATTTTGACACTATTTGGTACATGATTTTTATGAAATTTATAACAGAATGATAAGTTCTAAAAAAGTTACTTAAATCAACAATAAAATGTCATATTAACCTAGAAAATTATTGTAAGTCATAAAATTTTCAAATTACATTTATTTGGGCATTTATAACATCAATTATGTCAATATTTCATTAATAAGACAATTACTGCATCATCTTTGTGTCATAATAAATGATAATTATTTAATCCCGAAAAATTCTAAATAAATTCCTATGATGTAGATAATTTTATTATCTTTCTGTATACTATTCATGTTCGAAGTTTCATGAAGTTGATCACTAGATTAAAATTATTACACTTATAAGATTTAAGAAAGTGACATGTTGTCACATTCTTTGGTTTTAATAATAATTAAATTATTTTCATAGACAAAAGTCCTTAAAATGAATCTAATCCGACCCTTAGGTTATATGGGTCTACTTTTATCCATCCAATAGGATTTTTCCAAGTGTTAGGATAATTTTATAATCTTATATTTACCCTTAATTACCCGATTTACCTTTAACTATAGTAAATAAAATTTAACGTAGTTACTATTCACAATGCCCAAAAATAAAAAGTAGCTTATTAACATAATTTGGACCCACTGATTCCAAATATGGAATCCATTTTTTCAAATTCAATACACAAAAGATGAAGAAATTAATTTAAAATTAATCATGTTGTCGAAAGAAAACAGGGTTTTCTTTAAAACATTGCAAAAGATTGAATTGCTTTAACCTACGAATTCAAGGTAAAATTAATGCTAATGACATACATTATATTAAATGGTAAAAATATATTCTATTTATACTTTAAAACCATTCGATATTATAATTTAACCACATAAGATATTACGATGAAAAAAGTTATTTTTAATTAAAATATAGCGTGTTTTTACTATTCATTAAAATATAAATGTTATCGGAAAAATATCAAAACTTTATCTAATGTAAATTTTTATATCCTGATTCAAAAGAAGAATTTTATTTTGTCAAATTGAACTTATAAACATGTCAAAAACAAGATTTAATGTGGGTTCGCCATCAAAAGGGGCAAAACTACATATTTTTAAAAATACTTATTTTACCCGAAAAATTTATTTTGTTCTTATACCATGTTCTAGAAATGTGTAAGTTGAATAATAATGTTATAAAATTAAAAATTTAGTTAAAACTATTCATAACGGCTAGTTCATAACAATATTATAATAATATATCGTTGTTTAGTAAAACTCAGTATTGCGTACAACAAACACTATCGAGGAAGGTCGCGATTGCGTATAATGCAAGCCAAGTCAGGGTTGCCTGTTGTGTAAGAATCCTTCATTGTTTCGTATAATAGAATCCAACCATATTTCATTTATAAATTGAATATATATATATATATATAATCAATGTTGTGTAGAATAACTATTATCAAAATTGTGTGTAACATGTTCCAAGAATAGTGTTGCGTATACTCCAAGCTAATACGGTGTTGCGTATAGCGCAAGGTAATCTTGGTGTAGCACAGGACATTAATGAAATTACAAGAATATTTTTCATAAAATCTCGGGGTGTTACACTTCAACCCTTTATTAAAGCCTTAATCTTAAATTATTATTAGTAATCTAAATTTGTTGGGTGGTTCAATACCTCATGGAACATGTACCTAAAAATGATATTGTCAATAATTTGTATGATCAATCTAAATTTTGGTAATATGAACTATAAAAGTAGATTAAAGAGTCATATATCGATGAATAGTGCAGGATGGCCCTTGAAGTGTCTCCATAGATAAGTATTGTATGAAATTTAGTGTTTTTTTCTGAGAATGTGGCAAGGATATTAGATATTGGAATGGTAACCACAAAGACTATAAAAAATTATGTAGACCCAATAAAAACATGAGGTAAGCTCTAAAATATTGATTCCACAACTTCCAAGGAATGGAGGGTGGGGATATATAATTAGTTGAAATGACTGCCCATGTAATTGGTGGTACATGTGATGATCTAGAAGTAGATTTATACAAATATTTTCCCTCCATGGTCTCATCCTCATTTTATATATTATGCATAATTATAGGCCCACACATAGGTGTTTCATTACTTCATTAATAAGCTCATATTAACTAGTAATGGTAAACTAATCAAATATAAATTCCCCATAAGGACAACGACAATGTGGTAAAAAAAGTATCATGTTCAAGGAAAAATATATATTGAAATTTCCCCAATGTGTGTTCCCGTTTACTAATTCAGCCACCCCTCATTATAGAGGGAAATATTTTGAGCCATATCAATGGTTATCCCCATTTTGGAAATGGTAGAAATTATCTGAATGTAAAGAAGGATGATTACTGCTTAGGATTCCACATTTTTAGCTATGCATTATTAATTCCCCTAAGGATGAATATCATGAGGGTGTTTGTCAATTAAGTTCTCCTGGGCATAGTTGGATCATACTTACTCTATGGTCTCACGACATTTGTTCTCCACCACTGATCTTAGACCATTCTATTAAGGTCAAGAATAAGATCAATATTATTAGGGGCCTACTCAAACTTTGGAGTATAAATTCGCAGTCCCACTCTATGCCCTACAAGGGAATGGATATAAAACTTTTACACAATTAGGTATTTTATATACTTCAATGTCTTAAAACCATATCTAAATACAGCTCTATGATGGCCTAAAGTAGATTCACTAGTTGTATGTCCTCTAGAGAATCCATCACAACCTCATCCTTGTAAATTTGGTTTATGATACACTTATATATAATTTTATTAGTGAAAAATACTTTCATTTCAGCATTCTATTTTTCTATAACCCTCATTTACACAATAAAAATATTTACTGAACCGTTGGAGGGAATTTCGACCATGTTTCCTTATATACTTCATGAATAAATGAATGAAAATATTCTTATCTCCATGTTTTTTATAATCTTTTAAAAATCCGATCTTCATTTTATTATCAAAACCATTATATAGATGCATGACTCAAATCATAATTTACACCTAGAGATAACATACAAATATTTCTTCATAGTTTATAAATTCTCATATAAATAATTACTTTTAGAGACCTGGATTTCATCATCGAAAGAACTGATCAACCTTATATTATAGTTTGGTGATGAAACCCTAAACATGCCTCACATTACTTATAAAATTTTACTCGTAGTAACTAAAAGATTCATCAACAATATGATTTAGCTCATGTAATTACATATTCATTTCTATATGGAGAATACGTGGAAAGTAAATTTTAAAAAATAATCTCTTAAACCCATCCCAATCTATGGTATTAATTTATTCTTATTAAATCATTTCTTAATAATACTGAAAATTGATCTAATAATCCTTATACATGATAGAAATATAAAATTAAATTTTCTTGTTTTGAACACTGGAGAACTAAAAATATCATTTTAGTGCTATTGATTCATTTTTAAGAACTAGTAGATATGTTAAACCACTAAAAGAAGGTGGTTGTTATTCCATTAAGAACACAATAAAATATTGGACCCTTATTTTATCACTTTTAGGATTATCATGATTAATATATTAAGAAATTTATGTTATCATATCAAAGATATTTTGTATTCCATCTCCATAAAAATTGTTTTCTCAGGAGGAAAATCATTTAATTTTCCATCATATTCATCATTAACATGATTCCTCCATGTTCAATCCATCAATTAAAACCAAACATTACTATATGAGAAATATTAATCTTTATAGGGAACCACATAATCAGGAAATATTGATTATATTATTTCCAAATTAAGAAAAATACTTTTAAATATATGAAACCATATTTTTTACATAGGCCATCCATTATCATTACCAAAACATTAGGATGTGGTCCTATACTTAGACCTATACCTAGGTTTCTCCCTCATGTTTTATCATACTAGTTTCTAAAGGATAAGAAAAATTTTATGCGGCACAAAATATACCAAGACATAATTTTCATAAATAGACAATTCATTCAAATAGATGAATATTCATTATATAAATTAATTATCTATGGTAGAATCATATAATTATAGTTCATTTGGAAACATGGATACATAAAAAACTAGTTCATAATTGAAATAAATCATCTCCCACTTAGATATTCATAACTACTGCCCTTATTATAAATATAATATTTAAAATAATTATTTATATCCTTGGGAAAGGGAACATAATAAAGGGTTTTCTAATATGATAACTAAAGATTAAAAAGAGAGATAACAATGATCAAATTAGCATAATATGATCATAAGGGTATGAAGAAATGATCGATCATAACATTGTAAAAACATTGCACACATATAATATATCAAAATCATGAGTCATAAAATAAATATTGGTATTTATTAAGAGATTAATAATAAATTAATATTTGAACATGATCCATGATATAATAACATTGGCATAAGACATAAGTTTTTGGAATACAAATAAGAATGAAAATGATTTACTTAATAGTCATGAATCATTTCCAAGACTATCTGAAGATAATTTATTCACTTTACAAACCATTATAGTATTATGTTTCACTCCCAATACTATCACATTGGATAATATCCCTTTCTAAACTGGGATCTCTCCCCTCTCCAATCATTCTTACCAAATGTGATAATAATATTTACAGAAATTGTTAGACGGATATATAATTTTGGGTCCTCCCATAACATAATTAAAATCATACTTATGTGTACCACATGATCATATAATAAATAACAATATCATAAGATATTAAAATAAATGGTTTTAATAAACATTTAATAATAATGTAAACTATTGATAAGAAACCATTTTCACAAAAATTTCATCAGTTCATCATATCACAACCAATGAAAAAGGAACGGGTTTTGTAAATATCCTTTTATCATAATAATAAACCATCCATAAAATTAATATTATAAATATCCTTTGATCATATCATTTATAAGTAATAAATGAATTCATGTTTTATTGTATTTAATTTATTAAATTCTATTAAAATGTCATTAAAAAATTCTTGAAGGGAACTATCCACTAAACATTGAATTTTTTTAAAGAATAGTAATCCAAAAAAATGATAATAATTTTCTTTAAAAATATACTTGTAAACATAAAATGTAATTCTTAGAGTATTGAGCGGTCATGATGGAAATATATTCTATTTATGTTGTATAAGATAAAAGAAAACCTTCCTTTCACATTTTGTTAAAAACCAAAAAAGTAATTCATTAATCAATCAATAATAAGATTAATTTTACTTTTTTAAAAGTATAACATGGTTAAAATTAGTTTAAAAAATCAAATTATAATAGTAAATAAATTATTTAAAATATTTTTTGAAAACATGGATATGGAAGAATAATGTTTTTTTAACCTATGAGAGAAATAAAGTTGATTTTCTATAAAAAAATATTTCTCCATTGTTGAGTACAAGAGGTGAGTAAAATGAAACTAAAACATGTATTTTTATTAAATAACTAAATTATAACAAAATTAATGAGTTTATTGGGTGATAGATCAAATAATTTCATCATCATAACATAAACATAAACAATTCCGATAAAAAAAGATATTATAAAATAAAACCATTACCACAATGGTGACATTTCAATTATGAAACCCATAATATAAATAACCTCATTTAGATATGTAAATATATATAAAATTAATAATAGTAATAATAAAATAATTTATTGGGCAGTGTATAGACCATATTAATAAAAAAGTGGTGAATATGGCGTGTGTCTCACAAAAATAAAAGCGAGATGAATAAACCTTACCTCAGGTATGAATTTCTTCATATGCATTCAAACATCATCTATAATAGATATATATTTATTAAAAATATATTAACTAACAATAATAATATATATTATATGATATATTATTTACTTATAACCTTTTTTTACATGTTTATTACCACTTCTTAATTAAAATCATTATTCTTAGTGATACCTGCTTTGTTTTTCATATGTGTTTTGGAAAATTAGTTTTTGTCCATAAAATTTTATCGTGGTTACATTATATTTTTTTAATAAATATATATATATATATATTATATACTCAATATATATATTGTCATCTATAAAAGTAGATATATAAAATTGAATTACACCATTTATGGATATGGAAGGCTGTATATATGAATGAATGTTGTTTTCACTTTTCAATAGATGAAACATAAGAAATATAAATAAGAATTCATCCTAAAAAATATTTAATTATGTAATATATATCTTATATATATTTAATCTATCCTTATTACCATCCATGTAAAATCTAAGTGAACAATGAATCACATCAATTCAAGGAGGTGGTAGTCCACACGTACACATGATTAACGATATAATTTTCAAATGGTTTGGAATATAACAATGTTTATATGATATTATAATTCTAGAAGTATAATTTTATCATAATTATCATATATATAAATTAGAAAAATTACAATACCCATCCCTATAATATGGTGATAAAAAAATTGTATATTTATGTGGAGATGGTAAGTTGTACAAATGCATGATCGAGAATTTAAATTACCATTGGGTGTAAAGAGGGTGTATAAAAGCGGTTTTATAACAAAAAAATTAAATATTTTTTTTTGTAATTACATTTTTACTAATGAAGAATATAATAGGGTTATAGGTGGTTAAATAAGAATTATGAAGAAAGTGATTAGTTATGGTTATTACATCTCCCTTGAAAAAAATTTTTAGATATCCACAAAAGGGACCTATGGTTGGTATTTTTAGAAGACAAGTACCTATGTAATGTGGATAAGTGAGTTAAAAAGATAATTATTTCGTCCTTGGTCAATATATAAAGCTCAATCTAGTGTAATGAAGAGAAACTAGAAGACCATTTTATAAGTTAGGGGAGGGTCACTTTTGAATTTATTAAAAGATAAAAATATAATAAGATCATTATCAATTTATAATGAATAAAAAATTACAAGGAATAGAAGATAATAAATAATGGGGTCTAAATACAATCAAACAATATATTTTTTATATATTTATACGGGGTTTGAAAACTTATCTTTTGGTTTAACCCCTTAGATAACCTATTTTTAACATTAACCATGGTAACAACTTTATCACTTGTAAATGTTTATAATTTCCAATATACTGCATCTATTCAATCATAAATGAAAAAATGATATCATTTTAGACCATATATTATCATAACTTCCCTCTTTAATGATTGTTAAAATTTAAAAATATTTTAATAAAATATTATTTTGTTAAAATACTAGTAATGTAAATTTTAAAACTACGTTTTCAATTTGAAATAAGATACATAAAGAAAAAGCATCAATTAAAATAAAATATTTTGAAAAATAATAATATGTAATATTAATATTTATAATTCATGGAATCTATTAACTCAATCAGATTATATCACTTTTAATATTTTAATATAAATTATTTTATTTTTTTATTAATTGGACAAATATTAATTTGGTGTTGAGTAAGAATTCAGGGTAATTAATTAATTCATATAAAATTATAAATAAATTACTATAATTAAAATTAATTTTTTTGATCAAAATGAAAAAATTTATTTTTTTTATAAAATACTTTTCCTTATATGGACACATAATAGACAGTTAAAAGCATGAGAGTTACATTTTCTACCTTTCTATGATTTAAATATTACATAGGTCATTTTCATTAACATGTGTACACTAAAAAACTCCATTTTAATCCCAAGTTGATAATAAAATAAATTAATACTTTTATTTACAATTAGGAAGATAAATTATGGCCTCATCATTGGTTTTAACCATTATTTACACAATTTACCGTTTATCGAAGTGATAATTTTTATCATGGTTACTATTTATATTGTTCTGAATATAATGGAGAATATTTAATAAATATGAAATATATGATTCAAAATATTGAATAAATTTATTAAAATAAAATTATACAAGTGAAAAAAATTATTTTATAAATATTCTTTAAAAACATGATGATTTTTAATAAAAAAAATTAGATTTTTAAGAATAAAACATGGTTTATCCATTTACAATGACTAGAAATTATATTAAATGAATGTTAATTTTTTTGAAATATATCATATAAAAACATCATTATAATAAATAAAAAAATTTGATTAATTAAGTTCACTAAGATGAATATATATTATGGGGAAAATATGTTTTTCCCAAAAAATAATTTTTATTTTCAAAAGATTTTATTATTTTTTTCAAATTAATTTATAAAAAATTAAACCATTTTATACATATGTAACCATAAGTTTTAATATTTTATTTAGTCATATCCACACCCTTTAATATAACAATAATGTGATAATTTTTCTATTATAATATTTTAATATTATATTATATTCCTTTTAAACTCAGTGTTGCGTGTATAATAAGATATCAAAGAAATAAAATTATTTAATGTGAAATATTTAATAAAATATTAAGGTAATATAGGTGGAAATTTAGAAATTGAATTGGTATTAAATATTTTTTCTAGACATGTGGAAACATATAGAAGGAATGAAAATGTTGGGAAGAGGGGTTATAAAGGGTTTGACGTGGTGGTATGTAATTAAGGTTTTGATTTGAACAACGAATGTAATGGTTAAGAATACAAATTAAGAATGAAAAATTGGACAGTTTTATTTGTGTAATTGGGATAGTGTTAAAATAACATAATATAGGATACATATGAGTTACACTGGTTCTAGAGTGATATTGAAGGATGGGTGGAGCCCGAGGAACACCATCCATGAGAGATCCATTGGATGAGATTACAAATGGTCACAATGGATTTTTGGGTTTAATTGTTAAAATTTTAAAAGGAAATAGTGGATCCTGATATACTATCTTACCTTTTTTGTGATCATTTTACTGAAAAAATGTTAAATCTAATGTTATATTATTCAGGTGTGACTCTATCATGGGAAGAACCATCACAAAACCCTTATTTGGGCCCTTCCTTGGGTAAAGAATCACAGGGTACCCTCATTACCTAAAAAACCACTTGAATGTTAAGTATCATCCTATATTTCACTACATATGAATTGTGTTGTGATTTCATCATTCCACACTAAGAAATATTATTTTATTTATAAATAGTTTCTCATAAGGATGGATTTTGGAATGATGATGTCACAGAGAAAGTTAAATTTTAGATTGTTTCTAACTTATTTTCATGATTACATTATTCTTACTATCCTTGTGTAATGTATTATATTATCTATAAATATATTAATATATAGGTTAAATGGTTTTTCCATTATATTATTTTTCAATTCATAATATCCTCCAATATATTTTACATGGGTCCCTTGAAGGTTGAGTTTGGATGTAAATGAGAGAACCCTAACTCACTAGTTTACTAAAAGTGTGAATGTAGTATAATTTAATGAAAAATTATTAAAACCAAATGTACATAAATTTATTCTCAAACATTTATTCATTTAGTGTTGAGATCTAGACATACCTTTCATGCCTCTAATAAAACATTATACAGACAATTCATTCCTCATGGAAAGTATACATTTAAATAAATAAAAACTTTCTATTAAATTTTAATAGAGATTTTATTCCCCTTTATATATATATATGGATATATATAAATATATATATAGAGTTTGAAAACATTTAATGGTATCAACATTCAAGACATCATTTTCCAATAAACCATTTTAGTATTGAGAAAATAAATAATACCTTGTATCATGGTCAAAAAGTTCCTCATGTGATTCAACATTTGTTCCACTTATTGGTCTTCTCCTCATAAATAGTATCAGTATCTTATGAATGTCTCTTAATTTCTTCCAAGTCATGGACATAAAAAATATCATTATTACAATATGGTGCAGGTCCATATTCATTTTCTTCATATCCCAATATGACTTATTATCAATCTTCATAAGTAAATTTCCTTTCCCAAAGATTTCCTGAAATGATGTCATACAAATTAATGTTTTAAAGGATATTCTATAATACCATAACACATTATAAATATTTCTACTCTAATCCTCCTAGATTTGACTCACTATTTTTTCCAATATATGATGGACCTCACAGTTGGATTTTCCTACCTTTCCAAAATTTAGTGAATGATAATGGGTTCTTATGTTGTATCAAACTTTATAATTTTATACCAATCAAAAAAATATTTAATTCTTTATATGTATCCCCCAATAACCTATGAGTAAAAAAATGACTTATTAATATAGAAAATATGTTTTTAATCATAGGAATAATACCTAATTTGGCTAGGATTGTTTAACATGGTTATGATTCTACCCATTTTGAAATATAATCAACACATACCATGATGTATTTATTTCCAAAATAATTTAGGTAGGAGGTTATAATGTAAATTCCCCACAAAAATAATTTATATATTTATCAAATAGTATGAGTGGAATTTCAAATATCTTTCCAATATTTCCTTTGATTAAATGTTGAAAAAAAATTGTTTTGAAATCTGTTGCATATATGTGAAGAGTACATTAAAATAATTACCAATTTGGGATCTTACTAACTATTCTATTAGGCCCATGTTTTCTGTTAGTAGGTGGGGAATTAATGAATTATAGTATTTTATTGAGCACTAATTTGGAAAAAATAACCAAATTATACTATCTTATCATTTCTTGAGAAAAATGGGATCATGTTGAAATAATGTGATCAATCAGTGAGAAATTTTTTACATTATTGATACAATAAAATTCATTAAATTGTTCCATTTTAAAAATAGTTTTCTATATTAAAAAACCATGTGTTATAATGAAAATAAATTTCCAAAATCATCTCTTTTAGAAACTCATAGTAATATACATTTCCTCTTCTTACTATACATGTAGAAATGGTATCATAGATAAATTATGAACCACAATATTCTCTAAAACCTTCTAATTCATGATCTTAATATTGAACTATTATAGGAATATGATCCATTAATTAAACCTGGGATTTGAATCATTTTTTTCAATAATCACCCCAAAGTGGCATGATCAGTTTGTATAACCAACATGAAAAATAATAAATAGGATTTAAAATTTTCAAAAGTAAATATAACTACAATTAGTTCATTCTCCAAAGTAGTTTAGTTTATTTAGTCATCATTTGGTATAAAACATGCATAGTTTATGGGTCAAAATATGTGATCACACTAAAATCCAATCCTACCTTCTACATTGAAATTTCTAACATTATATATATTCATGACATTATTATGCATTTTTAAAAAGATCATAAAAAACGAGTCCACTAATTTATTATTTTTCCATTAAATACAGGCTTCATTAAAATATTCAAAAAAATTAATGGAATTATTTGGGTAAGAGACGAGTGATTTGTTGAGATATATTTATAATTTCCATTACAATGATGTGATAACATCCCACATGTCCAAGAATGATATTGATCCCATTTACTATAGTAATTTCAGGAAACTGTTGTATCACCCTTATCATTACATGATCAACATTCATACAATGTTTTCCTATTCTATTACTTATTATAAAAAAGTATTTCACAATGTAGTTGAATTTTTTCATGTTGAAGACTAGGAATGTTTCTTTATATCTATTAAGAAACAAGTCCATGTTATTCAAAAACAATTAAAATATATTCCCTAGACCGGACAATATTCAATGAAAATTTTCAATATTTCCTTTTCCATGTGATGTAAAATATGTGTTATGATCCTTTCAAAATGTTGTTAGTTAATTTTAAAATCCAAATTACTTGTTATGATATGTAAAATTATAAAATTTTAATTTTAAAGTGGTTTATTATAACTCACTTAGAATGGTACATGGCATCTCACTAGCTATCCTTTTTTTATTAATCTAGAATCATTTACACACACTATTACCACATTGGATAAAATCATATAGGTCAATGATTTACAACCTCATCAGTAATCATAGCTGAAAAGAAAATGTGCATGAATCCAAATGATCTATCCCAAAAAACTAGAACACAATAAAAAATAACCCCAAGTTATTTTGAACACAAGATCAAGAGAAATATCTATAATTATAACATATAGCTAATTTGAACACCCATGTATGAATATCCTTAACTAAATAATATACCCACAATTTCTTACTTTAAGGAACTCAATAGCCCATGCTCTCCCCTCTATCGGGTTGCCCTAACAAATCACTCGAATCGCCAATATCTTGATCAACATATTAAGTTCACTATGCTTTCTCAACTATCCCATAAATTATTTATAACAAAGCTCAGAACTCATCAAACACATCCTTACTCTAAAATAATCAATGACCCAATCAATTTAGTCTCCATACCTATCTTGGGTTTCAATATACAACTAACATCACATGCCAAATCACTGTCCATAAAGGAAACTAATTTCTGATTTGGTATCCAAACACATGACAACCCGCTCAGGGACTCAAAACTCATCCATGTACGATTATACATACCTAAGATAATATCATTCAATGGTGATATAAGTTCTGTAAACTATAACAATGTGGTTCGGTTAAATAGAATGAAACCAAGAAGCTATATAAGAAAATTATATATAGGTATTTTTTAATAATTTATGTAACTAAACCTATTTCTAATCTCCCAGAAGGGGTTTATCACAAATTCATTTAATGAATGTAAAAAATCCACTTAGGGTAGGCTTATATTCATAACACTGAAGGACTATAAACTCAACGTTAAGGATAATCCCTCTATAGAATACACAAGAACTTTTCCCAATAATATATATATATATATATATATAAATGTATAGTTGTGTAGAATACCACCACCTAGTTATATAATAAAACATCATATGTGTTTTTGTTTACATTTTAAACAACATAATAATCTTTTCAGTGATTTCAGTCATTATAAAGAACACATATTTCTTGTGAATCTATTATACCATGAATGATGCATGTACACTAGCCTCTTACCAACAAGACAAGAACCATACCCCACAAATTAAAAATCCAAAAATCCCACTGTGTTATACTAGGTGAAATTATACAATCATAAAAATAGAAACCAAGAACAACAAACTCGAATCCCTTGTAACCTATAAATTTATTTAGGAAAATTGATCACGATGCACCAATTAATGATCCATCATAAACTCGAACACATTCTTGAATCACATATCTACCATCCACAATATAGTAAGAAAACAAATGAAATCTATGATATTAATATTTAATTCCTCATTAGTTGGGTAACACTAGTCAGTGTCATGTCTAGTTGCACTACATCACATCAAGTGCAGATCCCCATATACTGTAAGTTGAATAATAATAGAGGGTATCTAGTGTGTTATTATGGGTAGACTATACCCCTATATCTAAGTGATTTATAATAGAAAAATGTCCACTAACATCCATAATAACTAGTTATAGTGTGATGAAACAGAAAAAAAAGAATCATAAATAATAAATTACGGAAAATTCATATAATCATACATAGTCATAGTCATAATAATAAACAATATATGATCTCCTATTAGTCCAATCACATATAAAAATAAATTGATTAATAAATAACACTATATACCTTCTACCATCCATAATCCCCACCTCATCCTAATCACAAATCTCTATCTGATCTTACCCATTTAATCGTGTAACTCTGGGCATATTCCCTACCCAAACCTTTACATAATAAAGTCTTATCTGGATCCCATGTTCCATGGGAACCCTAGTAGGGTGTGAGTACAATTCAGCATGGAACCAATGATGAGGTCCATAAATAACAATTAATGTTGTGTATGCACAAGTGACATGGTCAGTAAAATTGAAATTAAACTACATAAGAATAAAAAAATAACTATCATCAATCCTCAAGTTATAATGTGACACATAAGATTAAATATATTGACTTTGAACAATACCCAAGTTTCTCTATGAATATAAACCATATAGATATATCTATATCCTTCACTAAAACCATTTTTTAATCTCATACCTTCTTCAGCTAGTGATAGATTGTATCTTTGCCGAAGTAACCACATGGGGGGAAATATACCAATCCCCAAAACATATCTTCCATATTACGTAGCTCATTAGGAACCATATTCAACCTAGAAGGGAATCCCACCATGGAACAATATTTACCCTAGGTTGTAGATCCTTTTGATACATTTAATATCACACACTCTAGGGGTTGCATCACATACCAGAAACCACATATCACACATCCATTACCTGAGAATATTAAACTATACCCAACACCTGAACCCTCATTTCAAAAGAATCACACAAACACACACACTTCACATAAAAATATTACAACTAATAGAAAATTTTCTCCAAAACCATGTTCCATATGACATACATACGTGGGGGAATATTATTCCTAAAACAACAAGTTATTCCCCATGATTCATCCACATGCATGTACCCATCATGTGTCCCCGTTCTAGTATCTCTATCATTAAAAAAATACTCATAAAACCCATAATAGATTACCACTATCAATCCTTTACTTCTAATGAATTAAATTAGTATGAGTATAAATGATGTTATGCGCTAATCTTTTATAGAGTCAACATATCACTGGCGAACCCAATGAGTTCATTAAAGTCACACCCTAGTCCAAACAGTAGATATATGATCCTCTATATCATTATCAATTCGCATATCAATGCCTGTCAATCAAATGAATAATGTCCATCAACATCCTCATTCTACTATTAAGACCTCACTGCACTCATAAATAATGCATATCTAGAATCAATTTAGAGAGATGGAATGAACACCATATCAAATTCTTGTTCTTCCTAGGTTGTCTATAATACCCAACTCATCACTAAAACTACTCAAGTTTTACCCACCTAGGTACTCAAATATATCTGGGGTATAGAAACATTCCCCATATTCATCTCAATTATACCTTAGTCTATAAGTAATTTCATGGTTATATAATGGCCTACACGGTCCAAGAACTCTTATCCCATCATGCCTCAATGTAAAGACATCACCAAGGCTCCTATAATACATGATACTATAATTAGCCTATCTATTTAGGTTCTCACCCCTTAGGGACTTCACATCACATGGAATTAAATATTATTCATGACCTTATCCATCGATAGTTGAGGCATGAGTGAGTGTACCATGGGTTTATCAAGTCCCTTGAAACATGGTTTCATCCACATAAATTATATTTTAAACAAATAATTAATTTAATTTAAATATGTAAATCACCAATAAAGGTGCGACAAGATATCACATTAAGAATAAATAAAATTAATTTATTTAAGTGGTATGCTCAAGGGACCACTTTACTCAATCAATTCAATTCCCTTTTTAGTGTAGTCTAGAATCTCTCACAGAACATCATCCAAGTCTAACAATAATAATCCAACCACCATAGGCTCTATCATAATAAAAAACATTTAAATTAATTAACTATAATAAAATTATAATTAATTAATACATTTAAATTTAAATTTTCAATTTAAATCAATTAGTTATAGTATATGAATAACTCACTATGTGACCTCATTGAGTGAAAACCATAACCGACGACCCATTGATTCTATATATCATATTATCGACACCGTCTTGAGAAAAATAACTAAAAAATAAACACTAATTAAATTTCGAATTTAATTTAATTTTAGTTTAAAACACTAGATAAATACATTTGGATTTTACATTCCTTAAAATAGTATATGATGACATACATACATTATCTTGGTATTTCCTTTGGCCAAAACATTAAAAATAACCTCAGTTCACATAAATCTGAGTGGAATTCAAATAAAAATAGAGGGGTGTTGGTCAGATTCTCTTGTGAATAAGGGAGGAAGGAAATGAGGAAATATGTGGTCAAAGATCACCTAGAAAAATGGTTATTTCCCCATTTTAGTTAAATTGTTCGGATACACGTTTTGGACTTAATATTTTATAAATCATGTGCCAATCATGTCACCTTCAATACTAAAGGCTTAACTCCTCACATTGTTTGGCCATATGGTTGGATAAACCATGTGTCAACCACAAAAATCCATAATCTTAGCAATACCACATGAAAATATTTGGTACCAATGTTTACCAAACCATAAACCAACCAAAGAGAAATCCTTTAAAACTATGTTATTGGTTTTTCCTGGATTTCGGTAACTATGAACTAACAATGTGACACACCCTTTCCCAATCACAACTATCACATTTTCCCGAATAATTTATATAGTGAACCCTTAATCATGAATTAACCATGAAAACCAACCATGCATGATTAAAATAAATTAAAAATCAGTGCACTCTCATGATGTTTCCCAACATTCCCTTAATGATGAAAAAATGTGAAATAGAGTAAAAACTATTTCAAAAGCTATAACTCCATCCCCAGGTTTTGATGATTTTTTCAAGAACATGATACACCTACCATATCCTAATAAACATCCAAAAGCACCAAATTGGTATTCTACCACTAAAAAAGTATCAATCCCCATATGAGTTCTCAAAACAAACTTTACTATAGAACTAATAAAATTTTATTTCCCACTGAAATTTATAACTTAGATGGATTTAGTGTTTTAAAAAATATAAGATAAAATAATCATGAAATACATAATATTATTGAAATAAATATTCAAACAATGTAAACAATATTACATTTTTAAAATAATATATGGATGTTATAACAATGGATAATAATAATAATAAATCTCATAATGAAGGAACACAAACTTTATGAAATCCTAACCATACCATCAAAGAAACATTCCATGAAATCATATATAGAGTTGTAGTCATACACTCGAAACAAAATCAATTTTATCTAGTATGTACTACAAATGAATTGATGGGTTATATAATTTTGTGCCCCGCACATCACATAATAAGTCAAATTCATCCCTTTTACAAAAAATAATAGAAAAAAATACATAACATAATGTTCCTAATGAAACCTCATAGATAAACATGGATTTATACACAATAATTATTAATATTAAAATAATGGATATGTGTATTTTTAGGGTTTCCCTAGGTAATGGAATAAAATAAATATATATATGAATATCCCTTAATCTATTTGGAAACTTAATAGGATATTCAAAATGAAATGGAAAGTATCCATATCAAGAAAATGATAACAGAGTAGTATGGGTGGGTATTTTTTATAAGGATATTATATTAATTATTCATTAAAAACATACATTTCAATGTATGGGGATCAAAAAATTGATATAAAAACACACTATAAAATGAATAGTACGTAAGCTTATCAATTTTATTGACATTAGGGATTCATTGAGAAATAACTCTCCATACTAAGGACATCTATATTAAAGATTATCTTATGACAAAATAGATTTTAATCAATAATAAACCTAATAGAGGCTTAACGGATATATTTATCATAAAATTGGAAGAGTTACGGTTTTAAAATTACTAATATCTACAATTCCATAAATTAATAGAATAATTAAGTATTTGGATAATGATGTTTGTGTCTATAGAAATATTTTTGGGATTATAATGACTTTTGATGGTTGTATAATGATTGAAAATGATAATATATCATTAATATTTAAATAAGGTATTTATAATAAGTATTTATAGAAAAAATAATATAAATGTTTAATATAATCAGAAATTATTATGAAAGATAAATAAATAAAAAAGAATATGAACCATTAGATTTCTATGAATCACTATAATGCATAATAAATAAAAATACAAAATCATAAATTAATATTATAAGTACTCTTGAGAGATAAATTGAGAGGTTAAAAGTAATGATTTTTTTGATGTGAGGAGTAATGAAATGATGAGTTTGGTTTTATAATAATTACTTGGAGAATTATTTAATTCTTTTGGAATAAATCATCAAAAATCTAGGCCACATAAAACTGAATACCATTATCTCACTCAAGGTTTTCATTCATGGAATTTGAAATTTTAAGAACAATTTTTTAAATTTATCAGTTAAATAATTTAATTTAATTTATTTAATTCCCCTCTAAAATAAATTTTCCCTGATTAATTATTTTTAAAAACCAGGAAATTTTGTTTGGAATCTTGAAAAATATTTATGCATTTTGGAAGTATATTTAAATATTCTAAAATATAGTAATTAAATAAATGAAACCAATTTGTTTTTAAGGAATTTATAATATTTATTAAATCATTATTTCATCGAAATGAATTCATAATGAATACCATATGTGTACAGTATTTTCCTTTTCACCAAAAAATTAATGTTTCTTAGAAAATTATAAATTATCCACTATCATCCAATTATGATATTCCAATTCAATATTTGAAGTTTTTTATTTATAAAATATTCTTTATATAAAAATTTTAATTAAAAAAATCTAATTGTATTTTAAAATCATACATTTAGAACCAAAAAATTTAAAACAATTCTTTAATAAATATTTATTATTGTAAGGAAGATATATGTAATTGAATTTTAATTCATTGATAAGTAAAAATTATTTATATTCATTAATTAAAGTATTTCCATATGATGTTATACATTTAATTGAACACTTGTTTATATAATGGTAAACTTACTATTACATGTTTTAAATTACTATGATAGTATTCCAATAATACCTTACACCTTCTAATGACAATATTACCCGTTATGAATACATATCATTCTAACTAAGGAAGTCATTTTTTCATTCTCTTATTTTTAATAAATATCTATTCCATTACAAATTAATTTCTCTATAATAATAATGTATCTGTTATTATGGTTACTCATTACAAAATATGATCTTATAGAGTATAAAGTTATGTTTTTTTTGATATACTATTATTTTTTTATTGTTCAATTTATATTTATTCTTGTAAATTTAACTGTTTTATTTCGGTAATAGAAATATTGTGAAATAAAGTTGATTATGTTATGTAATGAATATTTTAATTAAATTTTTATTTTTTATAGTTGAATATAGGGTATTATGTATTTGATAAAATAGATATAAGATTATGATATATTTAGAAAAATATTATATATATTTAATGGTAATTTGAAATTGATAATCATGGGCCTCCACCTATTTTATAATTATTTCAATTAAAACCACATATAACTATAAAAAACTAGACGTTCATTCCTATATATAGAGTTAAAAACCATTAAACATTATTTTCATGAAATTAAATTTATTACATATGAATATATCCTAGAAAATTTTTGCTTAGTAACATTGGTAACTAATAAATAATATAAAAAACAAATAAATATTTGAAAAATATCATGGAGATATAAATGATTGCGTAGTTTTTCCATCCAGTATAATATTATTTATTTCGGGTTGATTTGGGAGAATATAAGAGTAGGGTGAGATTAAGTTCTTTGTAAGGGTAACAATAAGCATGTTATCATGAAAAATAAAATACCTCAATAAACCATGGGATAATCAAAATAAATATCTTTATACATAAATAAATCATGAAACATAAGTACACCATAAATAAAGAATGTTACATTTATAAAACATGTTATATTTAATCTCATATACTTCTAGTAAAAATCACTCCTATGATAAGGATTATTTCTAGTGTCATAGTAACATAATTTTACCTTTTAAAATGATACCCTCAAAATTATTGTGACATAATAATGAAATCTACATAGTTTCTTGATTCCCTTAGAAAAGGATACCGAACAATGACTTTGTAAAATAATAATGAAATTTATATAATGTATTGATGGTTTCTATGACAAGGATACCCACCAATTCCAAAGTAACATAAAAATTTCATTCACATAGTATTTTGATGGACCCTATGGAAATTCTACCCACCAGATCACAATACCATAATCATGTCATTAATATAGTATCTCTATAGAAAAAACATGATCCAATGTATTAGAGGAATCTTTAACCGAACCTAGCTATCTTATAACATTTTCAATATTATTTTCATAACTTAAAATACATACATTCATCAAAGAATTAACATTGAATATTCTTAATGTATAGAAGTATTTTATATGTCTTGTACCAACCTTGGATCACACTTGTATCAAGCACTCAAAATAGCTAGGGACCTAACTATGAGGTATCCATGATCCCCATTGGATGATGATAAGCTTAATATGCATAAAAAAACAAACTTTGTGAGTAATTTAACATATTAAATAATAAGTTTCATGAACTTCCACCCATGTTCCTATCATGTACAACATATAAATGAGTGTACCATGTGAAGAAATATAACAAGAAACTTAATTTAAAAAAAGTAAAAAAGAGAATATCAAAAATAAAAAATAAAACAACTATTAAACAAAATAAACATAAATAAGTTCAATATATAGATGGAAGAACGAGATGATACAACAATTATACCAAAAGAAAACACAAAATAAGAAAATAAACTCTGTGAGAACTCATATTTCACCATCCTTATATAATAAAACATAACCTAGGAGTATTGATGAATAAGAAACAAAACCTAAAAAATATTTTGGTTCTTCCAATGCCAAGTATCACTAATATAGTATGTGTATAAACTGATCAGCAGGTTAGAACCATAGAATCATGCATTTTCTTTCCCAAAATAGACTAAAAAACCCATTTTAAAATATATATTGAAAGAATATTTTTATCATTTTGAAGAAATAACCCTGAGATCTCACTAATGTCACAACTCATCCCCCAAGGCCCATTCCGCAACTACCCCAAGCCTGCCTCACTAAGGCCGGGGGATGGAGACTAGCACTGAAGGCATTATCCTGTAAATGATAGTCATTTGATAAGTAACTAAACACACACACACAACTCCCAACCAAAGATAGTACAAAGTAAAATATAAGGAAACCATTCATGCAATCCACTCAGTAAAACACAACTAGAGTACAAAAAAGTAAAGTTCATGGTGGAAACCCAGTCCGGTATACAAGACCACCAAAAAAATAGAACAAAAGTAAAACTCCAAGTCCCAGAAGATTGTATGATAGGAAACCTACCTAAAGGGTAGTTGAAGGGTAGCTACGTGAAGCTATAAGAGTATACTCTGTCTGTCTGATCTCCCTAAACACTATGAGTTCCTGGTCCTCCCTAGATTCCGTCAAAGCGACAATCATCTACACAAGACACAACACGTGTGGGAAGATCCTGTGCAGTGGTGAGTAAAATTATACACAGTAGGGGTCTGCTAAACCAAAAAGGTAAAGAATAAGGGAAAACCCATATAGGAATTCATAGTCATCTCTACTCAACTATATGCCCATACATATACCATGAACATCCAGATATACTCATTTCAGCCACTAAGAAAACATGTGGTCCCAACCATACAACCATCTTTAGGATTTTAATCGAAGAATAAATTCATAACACACAAACTAGGTGATCAGACTCCATGAGCTTAGCCATACCTCATGGAAACCATTTGAGAGATGCACTCCATCAGGAAAAATCCTACCATTACGAAGGGTATTGTCAGGTGAATGTGCTCCATCAATAACATTCTACTAGGTCAGACTCTAGTTACCGTCATTGGAGGTATTATTGTCACAACCATGAACCCAATTCAAGAATAAGTAAAACCAAGTGAAGAGGCCCACCCCTCACCCCTTCTCAGGTTTTAGGGATACTTGATCCAGTATATCTAGTGATTCCTTAGTAATTCCTAAAAGGAGTGTCCTGTGCCTCAGTCCATCAAGGGAGTACTAACTCTTACTTAGGTATTGATCTCTTCAAATAGAGGGGACCGCTCCTTGTAATAGTGTCCTACAGTTGAGGGAGATCAAACTCCTTTGGAGGACCCACTCCTCGTCACTACTCAAAGATGAGGAAGTACGACTCCATAAGTGAGGAACCACACCCTTGTTCTAATAGGGGAGTACTACTCATGAAGTACCCGCACCCTAAATTGGGAGGGGAGTAGAACTTCATATATCGAGGACCCTTATCCTTCCCAGTAGGGGAGTACCACCCAGTGACTAGAGGACCTTCACCCTGATAATAAAGGGGAGTACTGACTTTGTCAGTTTGTTCTCTATTAGGGACCCACACCCTATTATGTTAGAAGAGTACTAACCCCAGGCCGGATTACCTGCTCCCTAGCATGGTGGGGGAGTACTGACTCTGTCATAGAATAATGTAAAGAGGATCTTGACCCTAGAAGGATAGGAGAGTACTAACTGTTACAATAGAGGACATGCTCCCTTCATGGTAGTGGAGTACCGACTCTATATGCATTAGATAGGGAGGACCCAGAACCTAGTCCAATAGGGGATTACTAACTCCAAGGATATAATACCCACTCCCTATCACGAAATGGGAGTACCAAATCCTTATTTACGAACTTCTCCAACAACCCGTGCCTTAATCCTAAAGGAGAGCTATAGTGTGAGAGGAAACCACTCAAAGCAAAATGAACCCGCACCCAAAACATGAGGAGTCCCTTCTCTACCAAAAGTAGAGGGATAAGGAGTACCCACGCCTTGAGTCATAAATGGATTAATAATCCTAACATCTAATCATAAGAATCACCCTAATTCTACCCAAAGTCAGCTCATATCGGGAGAGACTACCCTTCAAACAAAACATTCCATCCTCTAACATTCTCAAAAACTCATTTAGAGTATCTAGAAATCCCCATCTTATACCAAGGGTCCCAATTCTACATACAACTTGTCAAATGGATGTTATATTTAGAAGTTATAGCCGTTTTAGTAAAATGGGGGCAGGTTGTGCCTCGGGTCCAACCCGACCCAATGGCCCCAGCCCAGACTGACTGGGCTGCAAGTACAACCATTTTCTAGCCCAACCTACCAGGATGGTTGGGGCCAACTATTAGTAAACTATACCCCCATTGATAGGGTCGACTCCTCCAGACCAAATGCGGTTGTGCCATGTCTATTGTGCATCTCGTGGTGCCATGTGGCACCACCTTCCCTAGTCAACTGGTCCGCGTAGCAGACCAGGTTTCTCTACATGACTAATGGATTTCTTTGGGTCCATGTCACACTGCGTCTAGAGCCGTGTGACTGGTCAATGCCATGGCTTTGAAGCCATGGCCTCTTCTACATGGGACAACTCTAGGTCACAGTTGTCGGTGCCCCCCACGCATGCTCCCTCTTTTGCCTACCATGTGGCCCTCACCGCATGTCGCCACAAACACCCCTCCCATGGAATGCGGCCATCACTACATGATTGCCAGGTTATAATCCCAGGGTTTTGAGCCACCAGATTAGTCAACACCACAACTTTAATGTCATGACTTCCTCCGTGTCAGATAGCCTCCAGATGCGACTCTCGATGGCATAGCGGTGCACCACCCCCATTTCCTGGCAAGTGGCATTTGCCATGTGCTGCTTCCGGCACCACGACCAACACTAGTGCACTCGGCGAAACATCGGAAAACCACCTGACGTGATCTGGTGGTTTGTTATTCAACCCAGAGGGTGCTCCAGAACACATGTGTCACATTCTTTACTTCCTTGGGCTCAAACCTCCTTTTCAATCCCTTCTACCAAAAATTTCCTGAATTACGGTATCTTCCTCGCTACTTTTTTTCACATGTTGTAGTCTTCATCAGAACCCACTCGTGCCAAACCCCTATATGATCTGAGATGTCAGATCATTTCGCCACAAAGTGAACATTAAATGATCTTATATTCACATCCCATAATGAATGAATAATGCTCAGGAATAAGAGGGAAGAATCACGAGAAAACAAACCAAGGAATGATCTTTGGAAAATTTTCATTACATCCTTGTTCTACTCAAATTAGAAGGATGAATAATGAAACCAATATCATCTATCAAGACTAATTGAACAATTAGTCAACTTCTTCATGGGTTGATCTGCATTCGTTATTTTAAATCCATGAAAGTGAATTTTACAACTTAAAAATAACAAACCCTACATCAAAAACATTATTTCTCTGAAGAAGAATGTATATGTGTTGTCATCATTCATCCATGTTTGATCTGAATCCGGTTCATCAATTTTTTGATCCTTCATCACTATCGATTTTCGTTCTTCATTAATTTTTCTTCAACGTGATCCTCCAGAGACTCAAATAGTTTCTCTCTACCTCTTCAACGATTGATCAATGTCATACCATTATGTGGTGTTAACAACCTTTCTGTTACTAATGTGACGCATTGTCATTATGCTGTTTCATTTATGAAATAGTGTTTGTTGTTATGCTCGGGTGTAAATATATTATGCTTCAATGATTTCAAATTCAAACAAAAAATAATGTAAATAATTTTTTTATTTAACATTATCTTAAAAATATGAAAAATAACTTTTTAATTCAACCCACATTGGTTAATGTTAAGTCCTTTCTAGGTGAATCCCACCATTCTGAGTTCAATAGTTTCCTTAAATGTTCGATATGACCACCGCCTCAAGAAATTTAAAATCCCACTCACATGTTTAATTAATAAACATTAAAAAAGTTTAGAAATCTATTTTGGATAATCCAGGTCTCAAAATAAGGTGTCGTATCTGATCCTGGTCTTGTAAAAATCCTATTAAAATTTGAAAGAAAACTATTCATGGAATTATGGGATATTAAATTCTCCCTAACTTAAGGATTTTCATCCCCAAAAAAATCCTAATGTTAAGGGAGTAAAAATTAGTTCATCAAGGGTCTCTGCACTGCTTACAAGCACACACCTTGGGAAACCATTGAGATCACCCACATTCATGTCCAACTTCTTCTAGGTAAACATCATGAAATAATGACACATGTCTCTTTATCTATGAATTGGGGGAAAAGAACTATGTACTTGGATCCATTTATAGTAATGGGGTCTAGCGGATCACCTCCATGCTAACCTGATCTATATACAATTAGAAACTCACAATTCACATCCACCCTTGATGAATTGTGCTGAAGCATCCACAAATTTTATGTGTTCAAGGTTGAAACTAAACACATAGGGGTATTTATGAATGAAAAAGGGCTAACCACGAGCGAACTTTGGGTCTTACTGGGCCCTCTATCTAGAAACTCTAGTGGCCACACAACTTTCCAAAACTGAAACACGGCCACACTCACTAGTGAAATATCAGCAGAGTATATATGGTAAATAACCATTTTTTACTACATAAACTTCATGGGTTCTAACTCTACAACCACATAATGATCCAAAGTAGGACTCTTTGCAAGATTCCACCATGTTCTTCTTGAGTTTCCCATTCACCACAAGGGAAAACCCTTCTTTACCATTGTAGAATCACCACAACCATTTCTTAATATTGTCAATCCAAGTGTGAATAGTAGTAGTCCATACCCAAAATGATGTCATAAGGCCTCAAAACCATGACAAAAATATCACAACCACAAATTTCACCTCCAAGAGTCTGGTCAGACTATCAGCGATATTGTGTGATCAACTAGTCTCCTCAAGTAGGAATCTCTAAGCGTGAGGGTCAATTCCATGGTCCAACTAGACCCTCGAAGTCTGAAATAGAACTTGCAGAAAAAAAAGGATGACTAACACATGTGTCTATTTAAAAAGGTATCAAAGTGAAAAGACACAGATTTTACATCAAATTTCTTCTGGAGATTCTTGGTCATAAGCCACGACCGCATGCAACTATCCTCTCCCTTGTCCTCCTACTCCCTATGCCTGGTGCAGACCACCTCTTACTACCAGTCTAGCTTCATTGCCTCACCTTACATTTTATGGAAGTCCTTACTCCATGGAATGTATCTACTAATGAGAATCGTCATCTGACTCCCTCTCAGTGGCAGGATGGGTTGGACAATACCAAGTGAGATAACCTTGGCCGTTGCAGGCATTACACCGCCTCTCCAATGATAGATCATCTCCTTTGAACTGCACCTACACCACATACCCACATGTCTGTGTTTGGGTATGGTTATGCCTTCTATGCCACGTTCTTGTCACACATCGCCTACTTGATCTAGAAGACACCTTACTTTGTGACCTCTAATATAGGTCACATTCACATGCTCCTCTTCTAGGAAACTCTCAACCACCAAGGCTCACTTCAGTACCCTAGCATACGTCTTAATGCTAAGGGGTATCACTGATGCACTGATCTCCTTGCGTAACCCCTACTCGAAGGTCTAGGCCCTGAAGTAAGGGTCCCATACCATATCTCTAGAGTAGTGAGAAAGATATGTTATTCTATCTGAGTACTCTACTACAATAATTTTTCCCGGTTGTATGTGTATCAGCTTATGTATATGCATAGTGTGTAATGTTTCCAGAAGGAACTCCTCCCTGAAGAGTCACTCAAAGTCAATCTAGGTGAGGGTCACCTCTTTTTGGGTCTATATTGTCAAAATAAACCATCTCATCACTGATCCCTCAATAAGGCTCGCATATAAGATCACTATCTAGTGGAGAGACATCCTCACTAGGAAGAAGACTCGTGTAACCACCCCAACCCAATCCTCAGTTACTTAAGGATCCAACTCACCTCAAATCCTATAAGGTCTCTACCTATGGAAGTCTTGTTGTGCACTTAGCCTGTGTGCATCCTCCACTAGTAGAGCTGGTAGAAACTGTTAATCGATGGGTGGTTGCATCATGGGTGCACCACCCAGAGGTAACGCTACAAATTCAGTTCTCTACACTGAAGCCTCCACTTGGGGTGGATCATCATTATAATCACGCTGTTGAATCCAATCTAGATGTTTTCATAGAGGCATCCTAAAATGAAACAAGTTGATCCACGATTAAAAGATTATATCTTGAAAGAGGAATCAAGAATGACATGGAAAGAACATTCATTCCTACATGATGCATGCACCCTTTATTTCCCTTCAACCAGTGTTTCCATGTACCCAGTTGGAAAGTAGGTGTCTAGAGTCCTGGTGTATGAATATGTCGGCCACTGCACCAACACTAGAGTCCCTAGCCTGAAATATAAACACTAAATACTTAATATTATTTCTCAAAACCAAAAACAACAGACCCTTGGTCATTAAGGTTGAACTGACCGGCTCTGATACCAATGTGTTTCATCACTTGGGGCCCCTTCCATGACTACCCCAAGCCCGACTCCCAATGGCCAAGGGCTGGTGACTAGAACTGAAAGCATTATCATACAAATAAGAGGTGTTTTCCAAGTACCTGCACACACAAAAAACTCCCATCCAAAGATACTAGAAAGTGAAATCCAAGGATACCATGCATACAATCCACTATGTAAAAAAACTAGAGTACAATGGAATGTAATGTATAGGGTGGAAACCAATTACAATATACAAGCCCACCAAAAGAAAAACAGAACAAAAGTAAAACTCTAAGACCCTGAAACTCATCCACTGGGAAGCCTACCAGAAAGGGTAGGTGAGGGGTAGATATATAAAGCTATAGAAGTAAACCCCGCCTACCTGATCTCACTAAACACAACAAGGTCCATGTCCTCCTTGTACTCCATCAAAGCATAATTCCTCAGCATAAGACACAACACATGTAGTCAAATACTATGTACGGTTGAGTAAAATGATATTCAGTGGGGGACCCCAAAACCATAGATGTAAAGCACGATAGAGAAACCAAAAATAAAAGAACGGTTCACTCTATATGGGTATATTCCCATACATATAACATGAACATCTAGATATACTTGTTTCATCCATTAGGAAAACATGTGGTCCCAACCACATAGCCAATGTGAGTATTTTCATCGAATCCTCAAGTCATAACACACAAATTACGTGGCCACATTCTATGAGTTCAGCCATCCCTAATGGCACCCGTTTGAGAGATGAACTCCATTGGGTACAATCCTACCATTACAAATGGTACGTCTGAGAGAACATGCTCCATCAGGAACATTCTAATAGGTTCGACTCTAGTTCTTGACAATGGAGGTATAATTGTCACAGCCTTGCGCCAGTTGCAAGACTAAGAAAACCCAAGTTAAGAGGAATTCCCCTCACCACTTAGGAAGTTTGATGGATCACTACTCTAGTATATCCTATGATAACTCAGTCTCTATTGGAAGGAGCGACCCATACCTTAGTCCGATAAGGGAGCACTAACTCCTACCGAGGTATCAATAATTTCATGTGGAGGAGCCCGCTCCTTGTAATTGTGTCCTATATTCAGAAGAGCTCTTAATCCTATAGAGGATCCACTCCCCATCACTACTCAAAGATGGGGGATTACAACTCCATAAGTGAGGACCCACACCCTGGTTCCAATAGGGGAGTACTATTCATGAAGGACCCACACCTTGAATCGATAGGGGAGTATAACTTCGTATATCGAGGACCCACGCCCAACCTGGTAGGGGAGTGACACTCGGTGACTAGAGGACCCACACCTTGGTAATAAAGAGGAGTACCAACTCTATCAGTTTATTCTCTATGGGGGATCCGCACCATAGTAAGTTAGGGGAGTACCAACCCTAGGCTAAATGTCCTGCTCCCTAAAACGACAAGGGGGTACATACTCTTCCATACCACTGTGTAAGGAGGACCCACACCCTAGAAGAACAAGAGAGTACTGACTTCTGCAATTGAGAACCCTCTCTCTACCAGGTAAGGGAGTAATGACTCTATATGTATTAGATATTGAGGCCCCACACCCCAGTCCAATTGGGGAGTAACAACACTAAATATAAAGGACCCGATCCCTAGAACGACAGGGGAGTACTGACTGTTTCTTTAAGAACTTCTCCGAGAACATGCACCCTAATCCTATAGGGGAGTTATAATGTCATAAAAAACCACTCAAAGGAAAATGAACCCACACCCAAAATGTTGGGAGTCCCATATCTACCAAATAATATGGATAAGAAGTACCTGCACCTCTAGTCATCAAGGAAGTAACCATCCAAACATCTCATCATAATAATAACCCATATTATACCCAATGCTTTCTCATACCATGAGAGCCTACTCTTAAAACAAAATAGGTTGTCCTCTTACTTTATAAACAACTAACATATAGTATCTGAAATGGACTATCTTGTCCGAAGGATCCCAACACTGCAGATTCCTTGTCAAACAAATGCTCTGTTTAGATGTAACGACCGTTTTAGCGAAAGAGGGGCATGTTTGGCCCAGGTCCGGTCAGACCTAGTTAGATCGATTGTACCAGACCCTTTTTCGACCTAGCCCAGTGGGCCTGGATTAGACCGGCTGGGCACAACCTACTTCTGGACCAACCTTCCTAGCTAGGTGAGACTCGCCAGCAGCAACCCGACCCACCTTTGAGCTGGCTGACTCCTTCAGACCAGACACAGATGTGTTGTGTCAATTGTGCACCCTACATCGCTAGGTGGCACCACATTCCCTGACATGATATAAGTATAAAACCAAACACATAACATAAAATTACCAGAAGGAAGTTAATTAATATGTATTTAAAATAGATTATGTAATAAAACAGTGAGGTATATAAACTTTTGGGAAATTTCTAAATATCCCGTGATGATACCCTTGTCATAGTAGATTTGGAATAATCTTTCAACGTATTTGATTATCCTAAGTTTATAACCACCTGACTACTATCAACCATCCTCACTATTGGCACACCCCTCTACTTCCTTTCTATACCCCATGGGATCCAATCCATCTAATCAGGGCTAGATAGAAACATCACTCATCCCTTGATACAACCCATAGGATGACATTATAATATTTGATAAAGGGAGGTGAGGAATCTATTACCCATAAAACATATCAATTATAACTCTATATAAGACAACATACATGATTATTCCTCCTCCTGACACTATCCATTCAAAATCCCTCACTATAAGATGAGGTTCTTCTTCAGGGTGAACACATTCAAAGAAAACTATTTCAATGTACTAACCATTCCATCTCATAAAAAATAAGTTATGATTTAATATGAATGATTTATTTTATCAATGTATATAAAAATATAATATTGGTGTGAAGAAACCATATGAAGGTTTCAAATGGGCCTCAAAACATTCTTTGGAAGAAGCACATATGAAACCTCCTTTGAGAACTATTTATAATCTATGTGACCATTTGAGGATACAATGTTTTTAAAGAATGAATTCCACGGAATTCCCATATATATATATATATACATGTACAAATATATATATAGACATATGTGTATAAATATTTGTGTATATATCTCAATTTAATGTACATAAAAAAATTTATGAATTACAAGGGTTTAAATGAAGTTTCTCAAATCGAATCCCACAATAAAGAATAATTTTCATTAACTAAAACCATAAAAATATAAAAAAAGGAAATAATCCATGTAAACCACATATAACTATTAGAAACCAACTCACATATTTATATTAGATGAAAACAACCATTTAAAATAAAAAAATCATTTAAAAGGTATTATTGGGTGTTTCAATAAAAGTATAGAATACCTATGTTTTCAACACAATGTATAAGCTTTTTGAATTAATGGGAAAACCCATTTTCAAACAAAAACCCTAATTCCCATGGATTCCAAAATACATTTTTAATTATAAAAACAAAATAATTTCAATAAAATTGAATTTTTAAAGAAATAAGCATCACATGGAATGCACCATAATGTGAAACAATGTAAACCCCTAACTCAATGGTTTGTGGATGGGAATGAAACTTTGAATATTGAAATAATAAGGCCAATGGAACAAACTAAAAGTGTTAACATAAAAAAATATAGTATATGAGACTACACTCACCATAGGATTCTTTTAATGATACACCAAGACAATGGGATAAAACAAAACAAGGGAATTATGAAGGAAAATAATAATAGATGCCATTCTTTGAAGGAAATCATATAAAAACTGAGAGTTAAAGACAAAAAATTGAAGGGTACAGTGGCGGGAGGACCTCCCCTAGTTAACTTAGGTACATTCATGTGGGAGGAAGGTGATAAATAGGGGTTAGTGGTTTAAAATAACAAATTGCATTTTAATGATTTTTTTTGAAAAAAAAACAAGTCAATTGACATAGTTGGGCCACATGGTTTTCTAAACAATGATCCAATTGTGCACCCATACTGGATTGAAAAAAAATACATCATAAGGTTTGTTTGAACTATTTAGATACTTTTAACCAACCATGAAAAATTTGTCTGATTAAATTGGAGACATTGTCACACACTTGTTAAAAATCTTGTATTGACCATGCATAAGCCTTGTGTTATCCCCCTATACACACAAAACTCTCACAAATTTTTCCATTAATGTTTCATTGGTTATAATCAACCATACATTACCCATATATGATAAAACATGAATGAATAAAATCATGAAGAACAACTTGTGTTTAGGGCGTCAATTAGTTTCTCATAAACTATTCACATTAACTATGAACATAGGTAGAAAAATGCTTAAAAAAGCCCAAAAAATAATTTTCCATAAGAGTATGACCCAAAATGTAGTGGTAAGACAAAAACCAAGAAATAAATAATATAAAAAGGATTATAAAATATGGGGTGTGAAAATCTACACACCATTAATCTTTCTATCAATATATTTCACTAAGTCGAAGATAAGAAATGAGTCCTGAAATCTCAACCCAAAAATATAGATCTTCATAAATAACCATCTTCAGACTATACAAAAATCAAATTAAACTACATACTATTATGTCATAATTATTTTTACAATTCACACCTAACAAGTTCCAGATATCATGAAGTTAGGATTTTTTTGGATCTCCCCACCATTTTAAAATCTATAAACATGGGGTTAAACAAGGAAAAAACACATTAGGGGATCACCACAAAACCCAAAATACTTCTAATGAATGAAATCAAATTGACCACTGAACCATAATGTAATTTATAATTCCACTAATCTCAAATATCTACAATAAATTATAATAAACCAAATAACCCAAAAGAAACTTACATATCAGGGATAAATACAAAAATACTGACGGAAAATAATGAAAATAAAAACTAGCAATTGTTACCTAAAAAGACCAAAGAGAATTTATTTTGAGATTTTGATGTTGGTATTAGATTATTCTTCTTATACTGGGAACCCAAGCCATGTAACTTTTTTTGATGATACAACTGGCCATATTGATGGGAAAAATTCATATAATTAGAGACCGATAATTTGAAATTATAAAATTAACCATAGTTGAAGAACATTAGCGAGTGTTTCCTTTAAAAAAAAGAATCAAAAAAAGAAATATACTCCTTAAAAATAGGTTCCTATGATTTTCACACCTTACTAGATGTTGAGACTTCCTCAAAACCAAGGGAGATGGGGATTCTACCCTATAGGGTCCTAAAAATAAAAAATAACTCATCCAAAAACACATTGTCCCCCAATTTCATAAATGGGTCTATCCAAAATGAGATAACATGATCTCTATGCTGTAGAAAAATAAAATTCATAAATGAATGAGCCTTTAACATGTCACTCGACACTATTTCCAAAGAAAAAGGAAACAGTTCATTGAGAAGTTAAACAAACAACATGACCACCTATTGGCCCCACTATATACTCAAATTAGTATTCACATCACTGGTGTACACCTTCTAAACAACTAACCATTGAGAGAGAGTTTTATTGAAAAAATATTATGAAATTTTATATTGTAATGAATATGGAATGAAAATTTTCCACTAATAGAGACCCAGTCCCTCAAATATAACTAAGTTATCCTTGAACCTCAAATATTATAGAGTTCCTAGGGATGTAGAGATATCATAGACTTCATATATCAACTCTGTTTACTCTATAAGATCATGATCACCATAGAATAAAGCCAATTCCTAAAATATGATTGGTTTTCATGGTCTAATTGAAATCTATGTAGAGTCATCCACTAGAAGATACATCATATTATCCTTGAAAACCGTTCTATATTAAATTATATAAATAACAAAAAAAACATTAAACATTATAGAAAAAAAATCATTTCCCACTAAAATAATCACAAATTAAAATAACACCGAACAAATTTATTGCTTCACTACTCAAGATAATAAATCAAAACCAGATTCAAAAATAATTTTTCAAAATTTTCCATTTCAATTTTAAATTCCAAAGCTCACTTATAGATATATTTTAGAATTTTTAAGTAAACCCTATTAAAAATATATAATAAATTCTAATCCTTTTAATTAAAATTTCTTCACAAAATACATTTTATAATATTTGAAAAGAAAATAATATTTCTTTAAAACCGACTCATACCAAACAAAATTATATCAATAAATCACATAATAAAAGTATGATTAATTATTCACTAGTCATTGTGAATTATTTAGACATACTTATTTCTTGTATAAACTCATATATTTCGAACATAAATATCACATATTGATAGATAAATATTGAATTAAAAAATTATGATCCATTCTACAGTAATATTGATTTAGTGTCTTCAGAAACATTGATAAAGAATCAAAATTTTTCTAATATATCCTGTACATCACCCCTAAGTAATTCATAAATAGAATCATTCGTAATCATTACGTACTTATAATATTTTATCATTACCCAGGGAAAGGAAACATAATAAAGGGTGAGATAAGATTCACATTAAGGGTAAATAAGAAATATATCAAAGAAACATTTAACATATTAAGAGAATTGGGGTTTTAGAACATGATTATAATATTTGAAAACAATAAAATATATATTATAGATAATAATCTTGATTCATAACATAAGTATTAGAAGTTCATAAGAAATGAATTTTATAGGAATCAAAGAACACAAGCATAGAGATATTAACATTAGAATTAGGCATAATATTTTTCCATACACATAATCATATAAAACAATTTTCTTATTCTATTATCACAACCAATACTATAATAATATATTTGGTTCACTCCCTAGTTCAATATAATATTTATTAAAGGTTTACACACATGACTTTAATAGTAGACAATGTCCCTCACTGGAGTATGTTCAATACTCATTCAAATCCATATTATCTCATGAGGTATACATCATTACCCAATTAATTGGAGGGATATATATTTCTAGTCCCACCCATCATATAATTACAATCCATTCATATATGTTCCACAATATCATAAATCATTTTTCATATATCATAACCCATGGAAATGAGATGGTTTCACAAAAATGTGAACATATATTTATAGCATAATCTATGGAAAATAAATTTTTCCATAAAAATAACATATTACTAATCACAAACCATACATATAATGAATAAGGATAGTATCCTTGGATAATATTCTTTTTAAAACATAATTATTATTAAAGGATAAATAAAAAATGTCTTTAAAAGAGATATGGAATATTTCCTAAGGAAAAAAGAATTTAATTTTATAAGGAAATAATTAAAATTTAATTTTTAAAATTTTAAGGAAAAGATTTTCACTAGAAAGAACCTTGGAAACTTGTAATGGAATATTTAATACATTTAGTGGTTATGATGGTGGTAAATTCTATTGATATTTTTGTATAAAAACAATTACTCCCTTCTCATTTTTGATAAAAAGTCAATAGTACCCCATTTAGAAAATGATAAGAAGATTACATTTTATCATTTTAAAAAAATTGAACTACTGTAAAAATTAATTTAAACTTTAATAGTTTTGTTGAAAAAATATTCATCAAAATATTTTTGTCAAACATGGACATTGAAGAGAATGGACTTTTGATGAATGAAAAATATAATGTCGGGTTTGATTAAAAATGTTATTTTTTGTAAATAGAATAATTAGATGAAAATGAATTATAAACATTTAATATAAATAAATAACAATAGGAGAATAAAATTCATGATTTATATATCATAAATTTTTATCATTGAAAAATTATTCACAAATAACCTGTTTAAACAATGAGATTGTAACATAAATCCCTTACCTCATGTTCAAATTTCATTGAAACTGATCTAACCTATTGCATAATAAATTTATATTTATTATAATTATATACTAGAATCATGTATATATTTATAATTTAATATATTAACCACTTATAAAATTCAATTTAAAATTTATTAATAATTCCACATTAAAATCATCATTTTTGGGTGTTAACTATTTCATTTTTCTTGAAAATTTTGGTTTGACATTTCTGGTCCTTGTACAATGAAAATGGTTATATAATATCAAGAATTTAAATAATGAAATAAATATCTAATGAATTCAATATATATATTTAGATTCAACTATTAAATCTATATATAGAAAAATGAATTACACTGTTTCTGGAGATAATAGGTTGTACGTATGTGTGCACACTGTTTTCACTTCTTGATAGATATAATGAAGGACTGGTTGGAAATAATTAAAATTTATAGAATAAATATTGAATAATATATATCAAATCTACACATTACATTGATACTCATTACCATCCATGTAATAAAAAAATTAAAACATAATAACATTGTTTTGTGGAGGTGGTAGTCCACACGTATGCATTAGCATTGTTATCATATTCTAATGGATTGGAAGGTATGAAAGAAGATATGATATTATAAATGTAGAAGTTTAATTATGACATATATATAATATTTAATAATTAAATCTATTATAATATTAATCCATTAATGATGGTGGTGGAACAATAACTCTATCGCTATGTGGACGTGGTAGTCTACACATACGCATGAGCAATGCTTTCACTTCTCAATTGAAGGGATATGATGTGGATATTGGTGGTTAAATAATAATAATAAAACATTAGTATATTATTGAAACTAAATTTAATATTTTATGATGAATACCACTGATTTAGAGGATGTATAAGAAGAAATATGTTAAATGTGGTCAGGTAGGATGATTAACTCTTCTTTACAAGAACTCCTTTATATCATTTATTAAAGACCCTTGGAATGGTGTTTTAAGAATAAAGAGACATATAATTCTTAGATAGATAATTTCATAAGATAATTGGCTAGTGGTTCTAAATTATAGATAGATGAATCTGGTGTAGAAAATTGAAATAAGGGGTGTCCCTTTTTAAGTGGGGAGAGGACACACATGTAATTTTATTAAAGGGAAAGTATTGTAATATATTACTCATGGAAAATGATTCCAAATGGGTGATTTTTTTAAATATTGGATAATATTACATTAATATATGAATAAAAAAGTATTTATTCATATTTAATTGTAAAAACCATTATTATCTCTTTGTAAAACTTAAACTAGTAAGATTTGATGAATAACAGCTTTCATGAAATATTTTTTCCTAAGTATAATACGTTTTTATACCAAATCCATTCAGAAAATTAATTAAAATAAAATTTATTATATAATTAATAATATAAATTAAATAACTTATCTTTTAAGACTATTTTAAAACAAAATTTATCTTTCTAAATTATTTAAATGAAATGATATATTTCAATAAAAATCAATATTTTTCGCTATTCGTTGAAAAAAGTTGTTTTAAAAAAAATATCCAAAATTAATTCTATGATCAAATATAAAATATGATTTAATAAATTAAGTTTATTTTTTCAAATATATTTTTTAAAATGCTGTTAAATTTAATATGTTATATTATCATAAAAATTGATAAAAATCATTTTTGGGAAAAATATTTTTTGAATGTATCTAATAACTTCTCTAAAAATTGAGTTTTTATTGATTAATATCATAAATTTATCAAAAATCAATAAATATATTTTTCCTCATGTTGTTATTCATATTAACATCAATTATTAAATCGATAATATATAATGGTATACTATATTTTGGTATATTTATACTCTTGGTTATGTGTTTCATAATCTATTAAAGAAATTTAATTTATTTTAAGGGAAATGTATCACAAAATCTTGGGGTTTTTCATTATTACCTCGTAAATGAGTTTTTCCCTCATGATTTTGTCACTAGGATGAAAAAAATGATTATATATATGTTTCATCATATCCTCAATTTCATAAGTACCTTAATCAAAATTTTTATTCCATTGGAGAACATTAATTATTTGAGTAGTATTGTTTTGTTGGAAATTATCTCTATAGTCCATGATTTCATCTAGAATTTCTAAATTAGAATGATCATTCTATATTGGTAAAAAACCTGAGTTTAGTAAATAAAAAGGATTAAGAATTTACTTCCTTAGAAGAGATACAAGGAACATATCATTGACATGAGATAAAATCAGTGGTAGTTCCAAGAGATAAGAATATGTCCATACTCAATCACGAATATCAATGAGTATAATATACATAGCTCTCAACATTCATTTATCTTCAAATATTAAGAAACTATTCTATAGGGAAATTATTAGGAAAACCTTTTTCACCATATTTTAATTCAATATTTCACCAATGATTGTCATAATAACTTCTTTGTTAACTCTAAGAAACCTTGATGTGTTGTTGAATGGTTTTGAATTTTTCTATAATTACTCATCTATCCCTGGTCCAAATTTCATCGTTTCTCAATCATTATAAATAAATGTTGGAGTTATAAACTTCTATACATTGAGGGATTTATATGAATCCATCTAAATTATCAAATAAAATATATTATTGTATGTCAACTTCACATGGGGAAGATATTGATCCCAACCACGTTTAAAATCCATAGAAAAAGATCTCAACATATCCTCTATGGTTATAATGGTTATATCAGACTTAAAATATATCAAAGGATGATAATAAGAATATAAATGAAACTCTTTGTTGAGATCCAGCTGAATACTTCATCAGATAATAGAGGTAAACCTAGATCCCAATCAAATGTAATAAAATGTGGTACTTCATGGGCCTTTAAAAATTAATTAATATATTTTCTAGAATGTTGATCAAGAGATAAATCATGTTAAATAGAAATTAGTTGAGTTGAATTTATAAGGTGATCCACTAAATCCCCAATATAATTATATCCTATATTCATTTTGAGGAGTCTGATGAAAAAGTACAAGGTGTTGTTTTCCCATTTCCATTTTGGTATGAGTAATGGTTTTAAAATTCACATGGATCTTTTTCTCCCTTACTCAACTTTTCTACATAAAAAACAGTTAGAAATATAATCTACAAAACCTCTCTTCATTATTTAAAACTATAAAAACTCTACTAGATCACTATACATATCTTTTTTACTTATAGGATGAATAGATAATATTGAACTATTAATTTAATCCAACATCTCCTTGTTTAAGTATGGTATTTGAGGGATATAATAGTTGTTCTTGAAATGTATCATTTCATAACAATCGAGGTTGAAATTATGAACATTTCTTACTTTATTTTGAATATATAAAACTTATTTATATACCAATTTAATCTTTACTTGGATAAATGGTTGAAGACACCTTTTAGTAAGATTAGAGTTCTCCCCATCCATCATGATATCAAGATATATCTATTTAAAATCCAATATTATTGGATACTTTGTTATCTTTATGATCATTTTTACTCAAGGGATCTACCACAATGTTCACTTTACAATGGTGGTAATGCATTATCAATTTATAATATTAAATTAATTGTTAAAAAATTATCTTATATGTATTTAACTCTTACTGAGTGAAAATATACTTTAATATATTATAATAATTATTTATATATCACACCATTCTGTGTAAAAAAATTCATCTATATCTTTAAGGAATTAATTACCATTGTTAACTCCAAATCATGAGTTGGGTAATTTTACTCATGAATCATTATTTTTCATGAGTTATAACCTATAACCATATCATTATTTATGAGGATTCATAACCTTACCTTATTCAATGCATCATAAAAGATCACAAACTATTATCTACTATAGGGTAGTATAAGTACTAGTGTTGTGATAACGTTTTCACAAATCATTTATAACAACTATCCAAACTAGGAAAAATTAATATATATATATATAGATAATTGAACTTTTAATATATAAATTCCACTTCTTAATAGACTAAAATTCACTTCAAAACATATTATTCCACATTAGAATCATTTTGGTTTAATGCCATTAGAAACATAGAATCATAAACAACTGGTTCATAGGTGTTCTATGTCATTTCACAATAAGTTCTTCATAAATAACACCCTTTTTAGATATATCATACATAATATATTCTAGTAAAACCTAGGGGTAAGAAACATAATAAAGCGTGATATCTGATAATCATACTGGGAAAACATGAAAGATATCAACATATTATGAGAATGGGGTTATGAGAACATGATAATAACATTTGAAAACCACACCCATTATATTATAGATCATAAAAATGATTCATGGAATAAATATTGTCAGTTTATAAGAAATTAATAATAATGGAATCAAAGAACACATGCCATCAGAGCATAAATTGGAATAAGACATGATGTTATAGAAAAAATATAACAATAAATAATATTATGTCACAGATACCCAAAAATAAATTCATAACAAGTTTGGATTTAGATAACAACCCAAGTAACTTCTTTGTGATTATTAAAACCTCTTGGGTTCCCTATTCTGGGGTTGGTATAGTCTCCCATGTACCCTATGAGGCCATATAAAATTAATCATTAACTAATGAATTAAATGGAAATAAATATCCCACCTGTCACATTATTAATGTTATATATATGTGTGCCAAAATATCATAAACCATTCAACATATTAGAAACTATGAAAAGGAATGGGTTTCATATAAAAATTGATCATAGCATAGCCCAAGAAAAATAAAGACGTTTCATAAAAATCATTTAATACAAAAATTAACCATCCATCGAATGAATAATGGTGGTATCATTGAATTATATCCAGAGTAATGATTAAGAAACATAAAATGATTTAATCTAAGATGAAAAATTATTTTTAATTAAAAATTACTTGGATATTTTTTAGAGGAAAATAACATTTCATTGAAAATCACATTTTAAAAATATCAATTTATAAAATATTATGGATGTTCTTTTCATTTAATATAACCTTGAATTTATATAATAGAATATTTAAAAATCATTGAAAAAATTTCATGAAGAAAATATTTTTATATTTTAATAGGAACATTATTAAAACACAAAAAATTAAAAATTATTTTCATTGAAAATAATCTTTGAAATTTATATAGCATTATTTAAAAAATTAAGTTGTCATGATGGCGGGAAATGTTGTAAAAATTGGAATAATGATTCCTTTCAAATTTTTAATAATTTACAAGAAATCCCTTTTTTGAAATGAAAATAATATTCATTTTAAAACATTTTTTAAAATGTAAAAGAAGGGAAAAAATTATTTAATAAATTGTCAAGTATCACTAAAAAGTTTTTGAAAATATTTTTAGAAAGCATGTATATGGAAGAAAAAAGATGTTAGACTGGAGGGAGAAATAAATTATTTCTTCTTTATAATCATTATTTGGAAACAGTGATTAAATAAAGAGAGGAAAATGAAGGGAAAATTTTTATTCTGATGGAATGAAAATAGGAAAATAAAATTAATGAGTTTCTTGAAAGTTGGATCATATTATTTCATCTTTGAATAAATAATTATAACAATATTGATCAATAATGAGACCGTAACCTAAAACCATAAACACTTTTGTAACTTTCGAATCATAATCCTTATTAAACTAAAAAATATAAATAAAATTTAAATATCATTAATATATGGATATCCAAGATATAACATTTCAGTTTTTCTATATAAAAACTTCATAAAATAATATAGGTGCATAACCAACTATATGTCCCAATGGAGAAAAATTGTGACAAAAATACCTTACATTAAGTCTCAATATCATTTTTACATGTTAAAACCTCATATATAAAAAATATATGCTCATTATAAATATAATAAAGAACCATAATTATCTATATAATACCATATATTATTTTCTTATGATTATTCATTACATATTTATTGACAATTCAATGCTAAAATAACATTTTACGAAATAAGTACTTTGTTTATCAAGTTTGTTTTTATTTATTATTTTCATTCCTATTAATTTAAAAATGGTTCAATAATATTCATATTTTAACCATGTTCTAATATCACATATATTTTGTATATCTACATTTCTAAAATTCTATAAAAGTTATAGATAGTAAATGAAACAAACCATTCATGGAGATGACACACTATTCAAATGCATGAATGTCATTTTAATTTTCTAAAAAGATGAAATGAAGGAATGGTAATTAATATATTAACTTTAAAAAATAATTTTAATTCCATATATTCCACATATATTCATCATATTTACACTAGTTACATTCAATGCAATGTGTTAGTGAAAAATGAATCACATCACCTCCTGAGTTGGTAGGCTGATGTACACATGAGTGACAATATCGTATCCCCTATAAAATTAAATGAATGATTGTGTATGTGATATAATAATTATAAAATTATAATAAATGTAAAAATATCACAGATATTCATTAAACCAATCATTATTACTATCCATGTAAAACTGACATAAAAAACATGTCACATCAGTTTGTGAGGCATTAGTCTGTCGTACACACGAGAGATGTTATTATTTTACAATGGGTTGTAAGGTAAGAATGTAGGTTAGTATTATAATTATACAAATAAAAATATTTAATTAATATATTAAATGAAAATTAAATCCATAATTATATCCAGTCATTAGAGGGGGTGATTTAAATTTGATAACATCAATTTGTGAGGCTGTAGTATGTGAAGGACCCAAGAACAACCAGAGAATGGAGGGGTGAATTAGGGTGTCAAATTTTTCTTTTAAACAGATGGATATTATTCCTAGATTGGTTTGAACATGTTAAACCTCTTTGAAGATAAAGTACATAAAATAAATAGTCACATGCAAAGGAATGGTACAACATTTTTTACTTGGTTCACCTATAAGAGCTACATCCAAGGAGCATACATTGATAGTGTGTTAGTCATACCAAAACCACGAATCTTCATAAGTTGTGGATTACAAGTGTTTATCATATTCACTATGCTATAGGTACACTACATTTACCTGGATTTAGAGATCTCACACTACATCCCTCTGATCACATCTAATGACCGCCCTTGCTCACTACGTTGGAATATTCTTTACCCTGTTTAACAACTCGTAGGTCACTTCAAAGGATCGTCATTAAATCATACATCATAAACTATAAATGGAGGCTCTATTGAAGGCTTGTAGCACCCACATATGTAATTTATTTTCATATACAACGATATGTTATGGAAATTAATTTCACAAACTAATTGGGGTCAATTTTCAGGCTTCCTTGGGTGTTCGATGTACTACTGCTGATTCCACGTACCACTGCTATTTTCATGTACCATCCAACTCCTCCATTTACGATCCATCACCTCTGCAAACCACCCTTCTTGGCATACTTTCCCACTCCACGCACTTCTTCACTCCTCTGCGTACTGTCTTACTATGTGTACTGCCCTTCTCTACCACATACTGTGAGAGGTACCTGTGCATACCAAACTATCTTCCACGTATTGTTTTCCTTACATGGATTATTCTCTCAATGTATCGTCTTCGACACTGCGTACCACTTCAGACATCATTGAATTTCTACCCAAAATTTTAATCCCCAGTCTCCTTTATTAATAAAGGGGATTATAGTTCCTTAAATAGGCATATAAGTTGAAAAATTTCAGTAATCTTATTTAACCAAATTTTCAATGTGGGACAATATTCACTGTAAATTTACCTCCATCCACATACTATTAGTCTCCACCATGTACCGCTCATGTTTATGAACTGAATCAATCCTGCCAAACTTCAACATCCCGTGTACTGCATGTCTTCACTGCATACCGTCACTGCGAACCGTTTTCGGTAGAATTCTATGTACCACATGCCTTCACTGGGTAACATTATTTTTTAATATTCTCGGTTTTGTGCACCATTCTTCATATTTCACTTATTCACCACATACCATGCACCTTCACCGCATACCATGCACCTTCACTACGTACCACATGCCTTCACTACAAACCACCTAACTTCACTCTATATCATTGCTGCAAACTATTTCCTAACTACAGATTATTAAGGCCCAAAATATTATAAAACACTGGGAAACTTTTCCACCTTCAATACTACTTTCAGCCTTAAACATATGAACTCAATCCTTATAACCTTCCTAGACATCCATGTGCAGATTGAAAAAAACCAAACTCCATTATTTACAATGAACATCCTTGGTTCCAACAATCTATCCCTTTGGGTTTGTTGTAAATATCTAGATAAATTCACCGATGTTCCAACCATGATCAGAACCTAAAACTTTCAAGAAAAAAATAAAACATTACTCTATGTCTATGTGAGTAGTGATTGGTGTAGAAAACAATAGAGAGGACATGAATTTATTTCCCATTCATTTCTTTTATCCCCTATAGTTGTGGTTCTAACTTAATTCACATATAAAAAAACAGATCACTCTCCATTGAATCCATTGAATTTATCCATTCTCCCCCATTATCAATAAATCCCAAACACTGGTATATAAACATTTTAGATCTCATAACATAATCCCCCTGGATCATATCTCCCCCATAAACCTGCAACACTTATACAAACAGATTAACACTATTAAAAAAGTTAGAGAGAGGGGAATCTCGTAACCTCTTTATGCATTGGGAGGTGGCTGAACACTGAGGTTCAACTAATGTTTCTCAAACATAGCCACTGACAATGGCTTGGTAATAATGTCTGACACTTGCTCATCAATTTCCACAAGGTTCATTTTGATCATGCCTTGTGCAAAATTTTCCTTGATGAAGTGATATCTAATCTCAATATGTTTTTACGAGAATGATGAACATGATTCTTCATAAAATCAATTGTACTCTTATTATCACAATAAATCACCATTGGTTGTTTCACCTCATCACCTATTTCAGTCAATTACCTCTTCATCCAACGTTATTGAGTGCATGCCTTGGTAGCATATATATATATATTCATATTTGGTAGTACGAAGGTATGTACTTTCCTATTTCATGCTTAATAATCCCACACATTTCATCCCAATATATAATTATCAACCAATGGTAGACTTTCTATCAACTACATCACTAACCCAGTCAACATTAGAAAAATAATTCAGTTCATTAAATAATCTTTCAACAAAGTATATCCCGTGATTATGTGTACCTTTATTGTATCTAATGATTATTTTCAATAACACAATATGTTCTTCCTTCAGATTACTCTGAAATCGAGCCGCAAGCCAAGTTGTAAAGACAATATTTGGCCTTATCGCCATCAGGTACATTAGGCTTCCAATGATTATTCGGTACATGGTCGGATCCACATAAGTCCTTTCCTCTTGATTTTTGAGCTTTGATACAACTACAACCATAGATGAAATTGGATTGGAATCATGCGTATTGAATTTCATCAGTATCTCTCTAGCACAATTTTCTTGAGAAATGAATGTTTAATTCTTCTTCTGAAGAAACTGCATCCCAAAATAGTACGTGAGTTCACCAATCATAGACATTTCAAATTTTGATTTCATGTGATTTAGAAATTCATCCCCTGATCCATGTCTACTTCCACCGAAAATAATACCATCCACGTATACTAATATCGTGAGTTGATCCTGTTGAGATTACTTCATATAGAGATTTTGATCCACTCCTCCTCTTTTAAACTCGCAATTTATCAGATTAGATTCTAACCGAGAGTACCATTCCAGTGGTTCTTATTTTAGGCCATAAAGAGATTTCTTTAATTTTCAGACCTTCAGTTCATCATTTCCAAGAAAGAACAAAACAATTTGTTCAATAATAACTTCTTCTTTCAATACTTCATTTAATAATGCTATCTTGAAATCCATTTGATACACATTATAACCTCTTTGGATTGCCATGGAAAGAAATAGCCTGATTGACTCCAATATCATTATGGGAAAAAATGTCTCCTCAACATCAACTCCTTCGATTTGTGAATATCCTTTACTGACCAAGCACACATTATTTCTGTTCACATTTCCATGTTTTTCAAACTTGTTCATGAAAAACCACTTCTTACCAATCACATTATGATCTTCAGGTCTTTCAATAAGATCCCATGTCTAATTTTTTTCAACATGATCTAACTCTTCATTCATTTCTTTCTCCCATGACTCATCCTTCACAGTCTCTTCATATGTGGATGGTTCCACAACTGATAGAAATGTAGATTGTGAATTATTATTTATTCTCCTTTCTTATGTAGGTGCATTCTGATCACCGATAATGTAGGACCGATCAATCTCTACTCGTCAATTTATCCTTTGTGGTTCGACCAAATTCTCTCTAGCTATAGCTTCCTCTTCTGATTCTTCTTTAGAGTCAACATCATTATTTTACTCCTGAGAGTTTTTCAAACCTTCTTCTACCTCTTTGTTTAAATTTATTCCATGTTCATATCCATCTTCATCTTTTATCACCTCCGCATATGAATTCCTTGAAGCATTCATGTTTTTATCATCAATGATCTTTATATCACCACTTCCCAAAATTCATCCCATAATTTTTATTGAATCACTTATAGGATTTTCTATTCATTGTGTATCTAAGAAATATGACTTCATTTTTAGTGTCTCCATACTTCCCTTGATTTTGTTCTTTGTTTCGTGTAAAATATTTTCTTATGAAAATACGAAAAAATTTCAAAGAGGGCTTCCATAAATGACACAATTTATATGGTGTCTTTGTCTAACCCATGTATAGCACTGTTCACTTTTGAATATGCACTAATGATTGTACCGCCTCTTTCCTGTAATGTTGATGAATACGACTCTCGATCAGCATAGTTCTGGCCATGTTTACCTATTGATTCCTATGCTCAAAAACTCCATTTTGTTGTGGATTTCTCACAACAGCTCCTCTTGTTGTATCGCAGGATTCTCTAAGTAATTTTCAAATTCAATTGATATATATTACCCTCCATTATCAGACCGTAGGAATTTGATCTTCCATCTAAAATCATTCTTGGTGATTCGACGACAGGTTTTCATGTAATCAAGAACATGTTCCTTATTGTGTATAATGATCAAAGATTCTATTATACTGTAAACATCTATGAAATAAACAAATCACCTTTCTCCATTTTTTCTAGAAACATTTATTGGGCCACATACATCTGTATGGATGAGGTCAACGAAATTTGATGCTCTTTTCTTCTTTTCCTGGTAGGAACTGTAGAACAGTTTCCCTCATATGTACACATCATAGGTTTTTTCTCTTTCACACATTAGATTAGGGATTTCCATGACTATATTTATTTTAGATATCTTTCCCATGTATTTATGATTTATGTGCCCCAATATTCAATGCCATAAGTTTCTTTCCTCTTCATCTGTTTAGTAGAAATTGTTTTCTTTGCTGTCAACTTGGTTTAAGTTTCCATATGTTCTATATCCTTTCATGAGAGAATTCATGGAATATCCTTTCATAGTACATCCATCTTGATTGAATTTCATAGTAAGACATGAGTCACATAGTTGAATAACTCTAATAATATTGGGACATAGATCATCTACATAATGGAATTCAGTTTTATTCATCTCTCAATTAGTTAGCTCAGTACTTCCACTGCCTTTTATCTTAAAAGCACCATCATCGCCAAACCTCACTATTCCATCGAAATTTTATTGACATTTGTTAATAGGTTATCATTACCCATCACATGGGATAAAAAATTCTCTATCAAGAATCCAGATTCTTTTGTTATTTTTATCTTTGAGAGCTACTTCTAAAAAATTAGACTTTTCAATTTTCTTCTTTTCTTTCCATGAGATATTGGATTGAATGTAAGACGTTGATGGCCTTTCAATTGACTCTTCAAAGTACATGGTTTATTCAAATTCAAATTATTTTTCCAGTGGAACAAACATGTTTGAAATAGAAACACCATCTGATTGATGTGTGTTGACTCATCTCAGAGCATTGAAAGAATTTATCATGTCATACCTCTTCCTAGAATACATAGCTGTATGGCCAAAGTTAGAACAGTGAAAAAAATATCCATATAAATTATTTATTTTATAAGAATTATGATATGAATATTTTATCCTTTATTGAACTCCTAACTCTTCCCCATTTATATAGCTCCTTTCCTCTTCATAGTATGACATGGTATGTCCCAAATAGCCATAGAACTGAGAAATCATGAAAGGAAATGTATTCTCACTTTTATTTCTCCTAATGATTTCTTCCTTAGGAAAATAGTTTAACTATATTTAATTTTTGTAAATTTGAGGATAATCTTCAATTCTCATTTCAGTTTGATTTAAGGGTTTCTTTTCATCACTTCTGATGGCTTTTCAACATGATCAACTTTCATCTTTTCTTTATTCTTGTTCACATTATTTATGGAATTTTATGTTTCATCATAATAACCAATTAAACTATTTCCCATGATTGTGGGTCTTCGATCACTCAAGATCTTTTCAACTACATTAGAACCACATTTTTCTCTCTCTAAGAGCTCAGCATTTGAGATCCTTACAAATTTTATTTTCTTCTTTTCTTATTTTGAAATTGATTCAATTTTTAGTTTTATTATTGGTTTAAAAACTTCTTATTCAAGTACTTCAAGGGTTTTAGACTTTTTCTACAGTTTTGAGGTAAGGTCATTGATGACATTTTATTATTCTTTAATTCTGAGTTTTAATTACACAACATCATCAGTGCTTTCAAGGATTGATGATTGAACTTTCACGGATTCTTCTAGTCATTCAATTTACACGTCTAGATAATCAATATATTCTGATGATTCATCCACCATTAATTTCCACTTATTACGTCTATTAAATTTAATCCATATCTTACCAAAAGCATATTTATGTTGAAACCTGGGATCAAAATTATTAGTCAACAGATTATCTTCTACTTTATCTATCAATGGTTCTAACTTTTTAATAGTAGCCATTATGGAGTCTTAGTTTACAATCTTAAATTCCGGTTCATCTTCCTCATAGAATTCATTGTCATCATCTTCCTCCTCGAAAACAAAACTCTTCTTATATAATTTCTTTGAAAAATTGACATTTTCCTTTTTGAAGAATCTTTTCTGGAGATTATACATGTTTTCAACTTTGATCTCTTAATAAAAAAAAATTTCTTTAGCACTGAGAGGTAATGTGCCCAACTCATTTATAGTGGAAACAAGCCAGAGGTAATTTTCCTTTTAAATTTTCCTATTCCCTTCATGAGCTTCATAGCAATGAGAGAAAGATTTTTGTTTTGCTCATCATATACATCACTAATATCTCTTGAAACTTAAAGTTTGTACATGTATTTGAGTTTAATTTCCTTTCTCACATGAGTCACAGCTTCTTATAGTTTTATTTTCATTTAATAGGCTGATAGATTTCTCAAAAGATCATCCACTGAGAGTTTAGATAGATCTCTCTCTTCAAGGACTGACACCTTTTCATTATAAAGGTGTGGAAGTCATATATAGATTTTCTTCACTATGTTAATGTTTATAATTTCTTCACCTAGGTCTAGAATTTCTTCTAAAACTTTAGTAATTCGATTGAAAAAGGATTCTATATTCTCATTAGAGTGTGTCTTCAGATCAGCAAACTTGTTCTGCAGTACATGAAGTTTTTTCTCCTTTACATTGCTATCTCTTTCATAAATATACTCTAGTTTATCGCACATTAACTTAGAAGATGTGAAACTCATTTCTATTAGATAAATATGATCAGAAATGGATGCAATGAGATAATTTTATGCTTTTGCATTAGCATCAATAAATTTCTTATCTGTATCTGTCATCGAAAGTCCTATAAGATCAGTGACATGTATTCTCTATGTAGTAAAAGAATAAGACTTACATTCCAAGAGATCTTATGTGATATCTCATCATGTTTTTTCATATTTAAAAATTACTTCCATCAAAGAGGGAAACTCCTTTAACGTTGATTGGATTATCCATAACAACAAAAGAAATATTCAAAACCTGTAACCTTTATGCTATGATACCACATGAAGGACCCCGAAACACCCTAAGAGGGGAGGGTTGAATCAGGGTGTCAACATTTTTTTTAAACTAATGAATCTTCTTACCATGTTGGTAGGAACCTATTAAATCTATCTGAAGAGCATGCTCATTAAATAAGCAATCACATGAATAGTAATGACACAACAATTTTTACATGGTTCACCACTAAGGTCTATGTCCAAGAACCATACACCGATAGTGGGTCCGTTGTACCAAAACCACTAATCTTCACAAGTTGTGGATTACAAGTTTTTTACATAGTCACTCTATTACTGGTGTACTGCCTTTACATGGTTTCAATGATTTTACACTATATCTCTCAGATCACTTAGGCTGACTCCCCATTGCTCACTGCGTTGGAAGAATATTCACTTAGTTTAATGACTTTAAGGACACTTCAAATGTTCAGTATTAAATCATGCATCCTCAACTATAAATGGATACTCTGTTTAAGTCTTGAAATCACCTAAAGATGTAATTTAATTCCTCGTACAATAATATGATATGGAAATTAATTTCGTAAACTGATTTGGTCAATTTTCAGGCTTCCTTGGGTGTTCCACGTACTGCTACTGGTTCCACATACTGTTTCTATTTTTTTATACTATATAACTCCTCCATGTACCATCTATATCCTCCAGGAACTACCCTTCTCGGTGTACTTCTCTGCTTCGCATACTAGTTTACACCTCTACGTACCATTCTGCTCTAAGTACTACCTTTCTCCACTTTGTACAATGAGATCTACCTGCATGAACCGCACTCTCTTTTGCATACTATTTTCCTTATGTAGGTTATTTTCTATGTGCACCATATTATCCACCACTTACCACTTCATACATCACTAAATTTATTCCTGAAATTTTAATCTCTAGTATCCTCCATTAAAAAAGGGGATTACTGTTCCTTAAATATGCATGTAACCCCAAAAATTTTGTTAATCTGATTTACCCAAATTTTCAATGTGGGACAATCATTACTGTAAACTGAACTCCATCCACGTACTATTAGGCTCCATTGTGTACCACTCCTATTTTTAGAACCAAAAAATTGATGTCAAACTTGAACATCACGCATACCACATGTTTCACCATGTACCACCACTATGAACCATTTTCGGCAGCATACTGCACACGACATGCCTTCACCGCGTACCATTGCTACAAACTATTTTTAGTTCTATGAGCCATTCTGCGTACTGTACACCTTCACCATATACCACACACCATCATGATGTATTGCGCACCTTCACCGTGTACTATGTTCCTTTAACGCATACTACTGGCCATCACCGCATACTATTGCTGCAAGCTGTTTCCAAACTTTTGATTTTTGAGGCCCAAAAATATGAAAAATGTAGGGAAAGTATGCCACCTTCAATACTTATTTCATCCTGAAATGTATAACCTAATTCCTTACAACCTCCCTAGTCATCCATGTATATATTGACAATAAACACAAACCTAACTCCACTATTAGAAATGAACAGCCTTGGTTCCAACAGTATGTTGTACACACGAGTGACAATATATCTTCTATTTTTATGGAAGTGAAGATTGAAATAGGATATGATATTAACATAATAAAAACTCAGAATATATTATTTAAATGTTTTATTATATCATTATATTTGAGTAATATTTTATTTATAAGGATGGAGAATTAAAAAACAACATTTTAATAATTCTACCTATTCTTTATAGAACCTTTTTTGGATGATACCTGAATCCTTATTATGGGGGATTTCTAAAAAAACCTGAACTCTTGAAAGTGAAGAAGAAACTATAAAATATATTTTGGTAGGTATTTTACAAAACAAAGGGTTTTGGATGTGTTAAGAGGTGAGGAGAGGGGGCGGCCTTCTATAAGTCTGGAAGAGGACAAACTTGGAGGGTTTAAAGATAATTAAGTGTACGCATGTTTTTCATGTTAAAAAAATTTCAAAAATCATCCATTACTAAAACTTAGAGTTGATAATGTATAAATATGGCTGTAAAATTGGCGTTGAACATGTTTCTTGTTCATTTAACAATTATATTTTATATTAAATGCACTATAATACCCATTTAACCGTAACCATAGTAATTGAATTTTTTTTCATTTTTAATATTAATATTGACAAAAAATAACGTTTCCCTAATTACATAATAAAAATTATTATGATTCCTAATAATAAATATATTTTTTAAAAAATATTTCACAAAAGTTCAAAAATTTAGTATAAAATTAAATAGGTAGATGCAATGAGAAAGAGGTTTTTCAAAGAGAAAAAGATTAAATGATTTAAAATATTTATAAAAAATCAATATACAATTGATTCCAATGAGATAATTTGGATTAAAAAATTTATAATTGAACTAATGATAATTAAAAAAATTCAATAAAAATTAACCATATAAATTATTTTAATGAAAAGGTTGCTTTCAATAAAATATAATATTTTTCAGTATCTATCGAAAAATTAATCTTTTCCAAAAAATACAAAAAAGTTACCATAGTTTAAATTTGACATGTATATTTAAAAAATGAATTTTATCTTCTGATATAAATTTTATAATGTCTGAAAGATCATTTTTATTATTTTTTCCCTAAAATAAAAAAAAGATTCAGTGAAAATAGTATTATTGATACATATAAAGGATTTAACAAAATCGAGTACCATTGTATCAATATATTTATTTATATAAAACAATTATACGTAATGTTTAAAATTTATTTATTCCTATTCAAGTTAATAATCTTCATGGGTAGGTAGTAATAGTTATATTTAAATAGTAATATTAATTTTGTGTTATGGTTTAATAAAAAATGTGTTGTGCATAACACATGCTTTCAAAGCAATTAAATTTATTTGAAAAAAATATTTCATAAAATTTTAAGGTGTAATATTAAACCCCCCCAAATTAAATTTATACATTTGCATCATGACCTCATCATATTCCCACATTGCTTCTTTAAGATTTTGGTTTCACAAAAAAACATTATATGTGTGAGTGGTTTTGTTTTGTAGAGTATTATTGTTATAATTGCCAATATCCACAAGTTTTTCACCATAACAGTTATCTTTCCTTGGATGTATGAACTATGAGTTCAGTACATTTAATGTATTAGAAATTTATTTTCGTAAGAGAGATACATGGAACAAATCATTAACCTGGTAGAGGCTCAGTGGAAGTGGCATGTGTTAAGATACGGTCCTGATACGATTAATAATTTCAAAGGGACTGATATACCTATTTCTTAGTTTTTCTTTCTTCCATAATCTCATTAAATTATTCCATAGGGAAATTTATAGGAAAACTTTTTTCCCAACTTCAAATTCCCATTCATGTTGACGATTAACAAAAAACATTCTATCGACTTCATGATACCCAAATGTGTAGATGAATGTGCCTAACCTTCCCAACCATTTGTGCATCTAGATATTGTTGTAATATTATTCTTTCTCCTTATTTATCCCAAAATTTTGGAGTTCTACAGTTTTTTCCATTGAGGGATTCACAATGATACATATGAGTGCTCACGTGATAGCTAATTCTATAAGAAAATTTCACTAGAGGAAGGTGTTCATCCAAAAAAAACTTTTAAATCCATAGGACATGATCTCAATATATTGTATTGGGATTGAATTTTTCTCTCATACTAACCATATTTCTAAGGATGATACATATTAATAAAACTGAATTCTATATGAATATCTTTCTCAAGACTTTTAGAGAACATTGATGTAACCCTTAGATCTTGATCAGAAATACTGGAATGTGGAACTCCTTGTAACCTTACCACTTCTTTAATATATACACTAGAAATATAGTAAAGAGATACGTCTTCTATAATTATAATTAATTTTGATTAATTTTTAAAGAGATAAACTATGAACTATATTGAATTATTCCCTTTAGAAATTTTGGGGAGTGTAATGACAAAATCCATATTGATTTTTCCAATTTCCATTCTGGTATGGGTAATATTTCTAACATCCCCTTAATATTTTTTCCATTATCCGTAACTTGATGTCATACCATGCACAAGGATATGAACTCTGTGATATCTCTCTTCATTCCATCCCCCCATAAATACTCTTCCAAATCTATATATATCTTCATACATCTCAAATAATTAGAGTATGAATAACTATGAGATTCCTCTAATATGTCCTTCACAAAATATCATGTGGACGAAATACATACATTTTTGATGAACCTAATCATTCCATCAAAATCAAGGATGAACTATGTAATACTTATGACCTTTTTCTAAAGATCTATTTCATCTATATGTGCCTCTTTAATCTTCACATGGATTGATAGTTGGACACTCATTTGAGAAAGATAATATTTATCCTCTTCTTTAAATATTTCTAAGTCCATCTTTTCAAGTACATTAATATTGGATCATTTGTTATCCTCATCATGGATAAGCAAGAATGATATTTTCAAATCAGTACAAAGAACATATTATTATATTTTCCATGGATCCAATTTATTGAGTAGTCATAATCTTTAATTATCTACAACTATCTTCTCTAGAACATGTTCAACTACTTATATGTGAATATATATTTAAAACTTCTATGAGAAATATACATATCACACTTTTCCTTATATTGTTAATGCCTCCCTCTCTTACCAAAAAATACCATAACTAACTATAATTCCTGATTTGGGTAAATTTTCTCATTAACTACCAATTCATACAAGGCATAAGCTATAACCATGTTATTTTTTGTTATAAAAAATCCCCATCCCTTCTTGGATACATCACTGTAGAATAGAAACCGTTCTACACTACAAGATAATGTAAGCACTGGTGTATTGAATAATGTTATATTTAGTTCCTTGATGTTTTTCGCACATTCATCCATTAAATGGTACTTGTCTCCCTTTAGATTTAATTGGGTGGACATTTTATATAGTCATGAAAAATTATACTTAACCATTTATAATATCTATCCAAACAAATAAATATTAAGATTTCAGTCACAGTGGCTATTTTGGGCTAACCTTCAATAACTTATATCATTGATGGGTCCACTAATATACCATCTATTGAGATTATATGGCCAAAAAATGAAGTGTTTTTTACCCAAAATTCACACTTTGTTAACAATTTATATGTTTTATAATTTTATAAGGTCTTTAGTAAAATACTCACATGATATTAATTTTCCTTCTTTTTTTGAATAAATAATTATTTCATCAATATTGATTACCCTAAAATAATTAGGTTAATCTTTAAGATTCTATTCATTAAATTCATGAATATATAGGGGAATTAGTAAGACAAAATGGCTATGACATACCCATAATATCCATAAATGTTATCAAATATTTTCTTTGTTATATCATATGTTGTGACACTCAATTAATGATATCTACAATGAAGGTAAATATTATAAATATATCAAGATCAGCATAGTTAATAAAACAAGTTATCATTTCATGGTAGATGATACTTGTTCTTGATTGCGATCTTCTTCAGATCCCAATTCTCTATATAGATTCAAATCAATCCATATTTATTAACAAAATAGTTCCCCCATTGTGAAACACTTGGAGTAATGAATCCCTTATCGAGATTTTCATAGAGTTTCTTATTTAATTCCTTCAAATCTTTTAGGGACATTATATACAGAATCTTTTAAATAGGTGTAACACCAGGTTTGATTTCAATTGGGGTCTGAACATCATGATTTGGTAAAATACTAGTTTATTCTTCTATAATGATATTATGAAAACTCCCTTACAATTGGAATGTCATCAATATTGATTTTCTATCCAACCATATTAGATAAGAACCCCCTTTTAATAGAAATCAAAACCCATACAATGGATTTAATTTCCATATAAAGTTTATATTTTCCATCACAATAATATATTTTCATATGTTGGATTGGAATATCAAATTTTAATTACCATCCTTAGCAATTTATTTGGGATTTATGTAGAGAAACCAATCCATGTGATAGAAAACATAAAATTAAACTAGTGTAATAATGAAAATATTTTCAAGAATCACATTAACAAAAACATAAATCAGAGAGGAATCATATAATAGTAATGAAAAACATCGTACCATTTGGTATTTTAATGGAAAATAAAACATCTAATTATTAAGGTGTTATTTTTATACATTAAAAATTATATAGATATAAAAAAGTGTTTATATATAGATTCAAAAAATATATTAAATTTTTATATTAGATTATAAGTATACCTTTCACTACATTGTTTTCCCACCCCTCTTCAGAGATAGCGATAACATGATATTTTCCTTTGTCCGTTGATTTAAAAGGTTTCATATGTTTATCACTGTAGTCAACCCTTGGTTTTGGTAACTTGTTACCCAAATTCCTAAACTCATTATAATTAGAACACTAAAGTGTAGGAGGTTTATTATGTGGACAATTATCTTTATTCAATTCATTTGGTAACTTCTTCCCACCACAATGGTATTAAACTACTTGATGGCCTTACTTTACAAAACTAAAACATTAATTAGTTTCCTTAATATAATTTCCTCTATGTTTCCTTCAACACATCAAGCATGATGGAAGTATCATATTCTTCTATCCAATATTTTTAGAGATATCCTAATCTTCCATCTTTCATTTCTTATAAATACCATGAGTTTGATGGGTCAATCCAATATCTATTTTTAACCTCACAATATAATGTATATTCATACATATTTACCAAATTAATTTTTGTATAAAACTTTTCAAATAAGTTGTTTTAATATACTAAAGAATCAATCAACCTTATTTTTTTTGTTGGATGATAATACGAAAATATTATCTCATAAGTTTATTAAAATTTTCCACATAGGTACCAACCAAGTCATAATACTTCTAATTAATCTCATGGAATTCCATACCCATTTTAATATAGAGAATATGATAGACTTAATTATTTAAAAATAAGATATTATACTCATACCACTCTATGAATTTAATATCATCTTGTTTTCTCAGACTATTGGTAATATTCCATCACTGATTTTCTTCACCTTCCAAAAAATAGATTCCCAAATGAATTTCTGACGATCCACACACTAGTGAAAGGAAAATAACATTTCAATTATACTAATCCATTACTAGAAAAATTTTGGATAAGAAGAAACATTAAAAGAAGGTGGATTTTTCCTCATGAATGACTCAGTAGATTATTGTTCCCTCCTTTTACCATTTGAAATCTTAGCATGATTCATAGATTAAAAGGATGTTTGAGTATAAAAAAAATTATTTAAATTTAAGCTCCCAAAACATTTGTTTTCTCAAGAGGAAAATCATTGATTTGTCTATTTCATTCACCATTTACATAGTTCCTTCATTCTTTATACATTGACTATAACCAGAAGTCAAGGTGTTAAGAACACTAATCAAAGTGGATAAGCCACATAATCACAAAAAAAATTTGAAGATATAAAAATAATGACAAAACATTTTCAATTTTTAAAACCTAATGTTCAATGTAGTTCATTAATATCCATAATATATTTAAATTATTTTTGATGGTTTATAAAGAATCTTTGAATTTACAAAACATATCCCATGGAGAATAAAACCATGTTTGAAGAAACTCTCATTATCATGTAATTGGTGATGATTGAGTCTAGATCAATTCATATTTTTTGAGTTATTACCCCTAGGTACATATATTTTAGATTCAAATCCATTTTTAGTATCTTAATAAGGAGGAAATTTATTGTAAACCACTCTCTCTATCCTTTAACAAAATTACAGTATATGTTTCTTATACCTAAACTTATCCTTATGGTTCATATTAATTATTTTCATCCGATTTTTCAAATATTTAACTAAAAGTTTCTATAATACCAAATTTATATAATATAAATTATCATAAAAAACTATTACATCATTATAAACAAATATTCATTGCATAACATAAATATATAGAGTAAAAATCATTTTTTTCTATTTCCTTTAGAAACATTGAATAATAAAAAACTAGTTTATTTCTGAGATATGACATCTCCTACAATATTATTTATAAATAAAAAACCTATTTTACATATCATATATAATAAATTTCCTCATAACTTGGGGAAAATAATCATAATAAAGGGTGATATCAGATACTCATTAAGTTTAATCAGGGTAGATATCAATATATCATGGGAATTAGGGTAATAAAACATGGGAATAACATTTTAAATCCAAAACCTGGATATCATAGATCATAAATAGGAGTCATGGAATAAATCATGGTAGTTAAAAATATATTAATAATAAATGAATCGAATAAAATATCTCATGAGAGAATAAAATTGAAATATGACATATAGTTAAGGAAAAACATGATCATAGAAAACCATATATCAAGGATACCCACCATGATATTCATAACATGTTAGGCTCTGGCTGACCACCCATGTACCTGTATCAGGATTGGGATAACCTCCCATGGACTTACTATTCATACTTGGGATAGCCTCCCATGTACTATCTAATATCATAGAACATTAATAATTACCCAATTAATTAGACGGATTTATAGTTTCTATACGCCACATAATGAAAATCATACATATCTGTTCTATAAAAACATATAACATTCATTATATCAGATCACATAAAAAAATGAGTTTTTGAAGAACATTTAATCATAGAATAACCTTTTTTTAAAAATAGGTTTCATAAATAAATTTCATCATAAAAAAACCATCTATCGAATGAGTAATTATGGTATCATAGGATAACATCCTTTGTAATGAATAAGTAACACCTAAGGATAAATTTTTAAATGGAAAATTATTTTTAAATAAAAATCAATTGGAACATGTATTTAGGAAAGTAACATTTCATTGAATATAATTTTTTTAAAACTATATGTTCACAAAATATTTTTTAAATCCTTTTATTTTGAAATAAACTAGAAATCATATAAAGAAATATTTACAATCATTTTAAAAAATTATTGTGGAAAATATCATCTGCTCATTTAATGTTTCTTTAAACATAATATATTTTTGAAATTATTTTCTTTTAAATGATAATTTTAAACATATAATAAAATCATTAAATCATTGAGTTGTTATGATGGTGAGATATTTCATACATGTTTATATAATGATTCCTTTCATATTTTTAGTAAAACCAAATGAGTATTTTTTTAAACAAAATTAATATTAATTTTAAAACATTTTTTAATAAAAGAAAAAATGATAAAAATTAATTTAAACAATAATATAGGAACATTAAAACATTTTTAAAAAACACAGATATGGAAGAAAAATGGCTTTTCGAATGAAGAAAGTTATAAAGTCGGTATTATTTAAAAAAATTGAATAATGATTCCATATAGATACAAAAATGAAATAAAAACATGTATTATCATTTCATAACTATAGGATAAGAATATTAATGAGTATCTTTAGATATGAATCTTAGGATTTCATTATTGAATGCATAATCATGATAATCCTGATGAATAATGAGATCTTGACATCACACCCTTACCACTTTGGTAAATTCTGAATCATAGTCCCTATTAATTTATAACAATAAAAGGAACATTAGATTTAATTTATAGGAGGAGTTTCATGATATAACATGTCCAAGGTTCTATTTTTACACAATGTAAAAGAATATAGGTTTATAACATAATATATGTCCCAAAGAAGACAAATTGAGACAAAAATACCTCACCTTAAGTCATTAATTCCTTCTTAGATATTCAATAATACTATATAATAGAAATAATTATATTTATAATATATTATTCAATCATTATTTTATATATCATACCAAATATTATTTTATCATGACATTTTATTACCCGTTTATTAATAATTCCATGTTAAAATATCATTTTAGCCAATAACTTATTTGTTTTTTTCAGTACTATTAATTTGATCATGTAACCATTATATCCATATTTTTAAACATTATATATATATATATATGATATATATTCTTTTTATATGTATTTATATTAATCCATTAATTTTAGGGATTAAAATTAAATACACCATTCATGGAGATGATAGGCTGTATATATGATTGAATACAGTTTCCATTTTCTTAATCAATAAATTGAAAGAAAAGTGAGTAATATATTAAAATAAAATAATTATTTTTAAGTTATATATATAATATATATTAATTAAATTTTCTCCAATTACCTTTCTTTCAAAGTATAAGTGAAAAAAATCACATCCCTTCGAATGGTGGAAGTTCACTATACACACAAATAATGTTATCATATCCTCCATAGAATGGAATATAAAAAGGAATATGTGATAGAAAAATTTAAAAAATATAATTATGTTAAAAATATCATATTTATTCATTTAATAAATATTTACTTCCATCCATGTAAAATATTTATGAAAATTAATCACATTGGTTCATAAAGCGGTAGTCAGCCTTACACACGAGTTATGTTATTATTTTTAAAATGGATTGAAAGATAAGAAGTCATGAGTGATATTATCATTAAATAATTATAACAAGATTATAAATATATTATATAAATATAAAATAATTTATTACATTTTTCCTTGAAAGGTTGCGATGGAAAATGAATAACGTTGGTTCATGAGACAGGAGTTCGTCACACACCTGAGGAAAAACATCATTTATTAGTTGAAGGGTGTGGATAAGGATATAGGTGATTAAATTAACATCTTAAAAAATATTTATATTAGATATACTGGTTTTATTATATCATCATATTTCAATATTATTTCATGGAAGTGGATAAAGAAATAATACAAACCCACAATTTTAATAATTTTATCTCTTCTTTAGAGAACCTCTTTTGGTTTATAGATAAAGCCTTATATGAGGGTTTCCTAAAAAACATAAGGAATATAATTATTTTAGAGGGATTTAGGGAATATATTTGGATAGGTCTTGTCCTAAACAAATGGTTTTAGAAGTGTGAAGAGGGTCGAGGAGTGTGTTGCCTTTTAAAAGTATGGGGGGGGGGAGGACACACAATGAATTTTTGAAATGAATAAAGTGTACTGACATTTATTAAACACCAAAAAAGATCCCAAAAGTGCTATAATGAAATATCATAGGTGATAAATATGAAATATTACCTGATTTTTTTGTATAAGTTTCTATGTCCTTTTACCCCTTAAAATGTTTTTACTTTAATCCATGATAAACCAATTTTAACTTTAACCGCAATAATTAATTATTAGTATTTTACTATGTATTTTTACAAAAAACTATGTTTAGATTATTATATAATTAAAATTAGTCCACTTAAAAATATTAAATCCATTTTTTAAAATTTTATTAATATTTTTGACAAAATATAATTTCAAATTAATCTTGTAAATGAAAAAAGAAAGGATTTTTCTAAATAAAAATTATTCAAGAGTTTAAATGGATTTTATATAAAAATTCAATATTAAATTTATTCAAATTACATAAATGAGATTAATAAAAATATAATTTAAATATTGTTTCAATGAAAAAAATTTAAAACAAAATTTACCTTATAAACTCTCAAATTGATAAGATAGTTTTCAATAAAAAACAACATTTTTCAATATTCATCAAAAAATTAATATCTTTAGATTAATCCCAAAAATTCACCCTATACTAATTTTTTACATGATTATTTAAAAAAAAAAATTTAAATATATTTCATAAAGATTTCAAAATTTTTTTAAGATCTTTTTTTCACAAAATGCATTAATAAATGTTTTTCAGAAAATAGTGTTTTCAAAACATATAATAACTTTTTGAAAAACAAATTGAGTACTTTATTATCAATATGTCCGATTTGTATAAAACCATTATAATTAATATTTAAATTATTTTATTCATATTCATTAATCAATGTTTAACAGATGGGTAATAATATTCATGTTTAAATAATAATAATAATTTTTCACAGTTCTTTAAAAATCCGTATTGCATGTAATTCAAGAATTCAAAGAAATTATATTTATACAGAAAAAATATTCCATAATATGTTTATGTGTTACAATATAGTTAATATGGTTGTTTCGAGCTGAAATTCATTAAATTTGTTATTTTATAGTTCCACTGATATACAATTACTTGAAATTATATGATCCAAAAATGTGATTTTTTTTTTCAAAATTTCACACTTGGTAAATTTTTCATGCAGATTATGCTTCTAGAATGACATCAATAAAATAATTTTCTGATATTGATACTCATCCTTAATTTGGGAATATATAATACTTTTTTCAATAAAATCAACCACAAAATGATCAAGTCAGTATATAAAGCTTCTATTCATGATATACAAGAAGATAGTAGATGAATTCGTAAGACCAAAGGAAATCAATTTAATTTCATAGAGTCCATACCATTTGAAATTTTTTTCTCAGGTATATACTCCTTAATAACCCTAAATTAATGAAATATAGAATGAATATTAATCTGGTAAAAATATTTTTCTCCTCATAAATGATCCAATAAATCATCAATACAGGTGAACGATATGTATTCTTGTTTCTGATCTTTTTAGGTTTCTGATAATCAATGAAGAGTCACATTGATATTTAATTATTCTTAACAGAAAGAATAGGAAAATCCACAAGGTGACACAAATGGATGAATGAATCCCTCATCCATATTTTTTTGTAGTTCCTTACATAATTCTAAAAATAGAATCCAGGTCATTCTATATGGGGTATTTGGAATAGGTGATTAACCTATTATAATTTATATTTAATGTATAACTTCATGAATTGTACAAAGACTAGGAAACCATTCAAAAAAGAAATAATCAAATTCATGTAAAATTTGTATATATTTGATGTAATGTTTTCCCCCATCCATCTGAGATAATCACCAGGTTTTATAGTACATCTGGCTCTTATAAAGGATGCAATATCTAATAAATGTCCATATCTAATGTCACACTAATCGGTGATCCAAGTTTGGTTCATAATGTTAAATATGACTTCCCTTACATAGATATTTAAATGGGTTTATATAAAGAAAGAAAATCCACATAAAAAATGATATCAAATTCTACTTGAGGGAGAATAAAAATATTTATAAGGATAACATTCCAACAAAGATAAATTAAGGAAGAATCATAGTTATGAGATGTGATCATCATACCATACGGATTCCTCACTGATATTTAAAAATATAATCACTGATGATAATAATTAACATTCCCAATTTCTTTTCATGATATAAAGAAATTCATTGATTATGATCAAATTAGACACTTCAATATTTGAGAGTACTTTCCACCACCTCAATTTATTTATTTTACCTTTAATCATTTAATAAAACAAAATTTTTTTGTGTGGAAAAAAATATCATTAATTAGAGTGATTAATCATAAAATCAAGAAAATCATTTATAGGATGTTTTAATAATGAAATATTCTTTTCAATAAATGCAACTTTTAATCTAACCCAGGTCATCAATGGTCTTTATCTATTCAAATAAATCATAATGATTCATAAATAAAATTTAAATTAATACAATCATAATAAAAAATATTTCCAAACTAGGTTAACAGTAAGGGGGCACTCATTAGGAACCAAAATAATGGCCAATTTATTCCAAAAAAACTCTTTTTTGGGTTATTACCCATCGATTCATTTTTTCCAAAACCACTTACACTTATAGAATCTAGATAGATATATTTTTCTATGAAAACTGTGCTCATTTATATCCCACAAAAAAGTATATTTTCTAATAAACATATTTACCCTAAGGGTTCTCTATAAAGTTTTCCCATTTTAGTTTCAAAAGGCATCAAAATGGTACCCAGATACCAACTATACTTACCCATACTTTTCATATATAAATATATCTTATTTATCAATGAATATTAAATTCATAACATTATAATCCATGCCAAAGGAATATATATATTTTGGATTTTGAAACATGGATTCATAAACAACATGTTCATAAGAGATCTACATAATCTCCCACTAAGATCATTATAACTAGCTTCCCTCTTAAACATATCATACCTAAAACATTTCTTAATAACCTGGGGAAAAGAAACATAAGAAATTGTGACATTAGATGCTGAATATGGGTAAATAGGGGAGATATCAATCATCACTTAAATATAATATTTTCATAATGGTATTAGAACATGATTATAACATTTTAAAACCATACCCATTATATCATAGATAAATATCTTCAGTAACGGAATAAAGCATTATAGTTCATAAGACATGGATCATAAATGAATCAAAGAACAAAGAAAATGGAGCACAGAATTGGAAAAATAAACAATTTTTTTAATACAATTAACTTAGAAAATCATTTCCTTATTTAATCATGACTTCCAAGTTTATCATTATGGATAGAGTTCTCTCCCCATTCCATATTATTGTTAGTCATGGTTCAATACCAAGACTATCATAGTGGACAATGACCCTTACATAACTGGGTTCCCTCCCTAATATACTCTATATTATCTCTTGCGATATCCCAATTTACCTAATTCATTAGAGGGATATATAATTCATGGCCCACCCATCATATAATCATAATTCATTCATATTTTTTACAGAATACCATTAATCATTAATCGTATATCATAACCTGAGGAAAGGAAAAATGTTTAAAAAACATTTCAACATTTCACCACAGAATAACTAATGGAAAATAAACAAGCTTTATAAAAATATTATTATTATAATCATAAAATATCTAGAGAAATACTAAGGGTGGTGTCTTTGGATCATATCCATAGTAAATCATAGTTAAAATCAAATGATAAATGTTTTTTTAAATTTCTCCAAAACATTTCCCAAATAAAATTAACATTATATTTTAAAATTACTTATTAAAATGAAAACAATTATAGTATATGAAGGGAAAAATTATTTAAAAAATCATTGGAAACATTTATAGGAATCTTCAAAATATTGAGTGGTCATGATAATGGAAAATTCGTTTCATTCTATTTATATAATAATAAATATTCCTTTTATATTTTTTATAAAAAGTAAAAAGAACCTTATTTGGAAAATATTAAAATGACTCCATTTTATTTTATTGTAAAAGTCAAAAATAACTAGAAAAAATTAAAAATAATACAGGATTATTAATAATTTTCTTCGAAACATTACTTAAAAGCATGGACGAGAAATAAAAATTATTTTCGACTGATGAGAAGTATATTTTCAATTTTCCTTAAAATGGTTATTTTAATCACATGAGTAATTAAAAAGCTGATAATGAAAGTAAAAACATCTAATATATATAAATAAATTTATTATAAGAAATATCATTATAATCATGATATATGTATCCTAAAATTTTCTCAATGAAAACTTATTTATATACAATCTCGACAAACAATGAAATTTTAACAAAAATCTATTACCAAATTTCAAATTTCTTCAAAATGCCTATAACCTACAATATAATAAATTTAAATTTATTATAATTCTATATAAAAATAATTTACATGATTTTAATATCATATAATATTTAGTTATAATATTTTAACCACTATTTATAAATAATTCCTTCTTAAAATCATCATTACCATTTCTTAACTCTTTTTTTAGGAGAATTTCAGTTCAGTAGTACCAATCCTTATATATTAATAATGGTTCCATCCACTTTATAATTTTAATCACTGAATAAATATCATATATATATATATATATCAATATCCCTAAAAAATATATAGAGAAAAATTTATTACACCTTTCAAAGAGATGGTAAACAGTACAATTGTATCAACATTTTTTAAATCTTTTATAGATTAATTGAAAGATTGTAAAAAAATAAAACAAATATATTGAATCATTATTATATCAAATATATTCATTAAATATTTCATTTTTACCATAAATTTAATGTAAAAAAAATGGATAACATTGCTTTGTGGGGGAAGTAGTCTACATGTACTCATGAGTGATGTTATCATTTTCTAATGGTTTGGTTGTTAAGATGAAAGATATGATATTATAATTTTATACTAATAATTTTATATTTAATATAATATATAAAAATTATACCCATCACAAACAACATCCATTAAATATGGTGATGGAAGTTGAATTTTATCTTTACACGGAGGTCGTAATCCACAAGTATGCATGAGCGATACATTCAATTCACATTTGAGTGGATAATAGTGGTTCCATAATCATAATAAAATTTAGTTATATTAAAGATAATTAATTTATTATTTTATGATGTATATCGTTGATTTATTGGTTATTAAAGAAGTAAAAAAATTGAAATAGTTCAGGCATGATGCTTAACTATTCTTCATTACGCCTCTTTTTGATACGTTCTTATCGACCCTTGGAGTGCTCTTTTCAGAATACAATCACCTATAATTCTTTGATAGGTAATTTGAGAAGACAATTGGGTAGTTTTTGGTAGATATATATAGATAATATTGGTGTAAATAAGTGAAATTTGGTGTGTCCTTTTTTAAGTGGGGGAGATGACACACTTTTAATTTCATTAAAGATTAAAATAAAATAATTTGATACTTTAGAAAATTTCTTCCAAATTGAAATGAATTTATACATTTTGATTGTATTATTCTATACATAGTAATAATATAGTATTTTTATATGTTTAATTACAAAATTCATCCTTATATCAATGTTTAACCCCTTGGTAAACCTGCCTTCACCTTAACTGTGGTAACATATTTTTATTTTCTTTACAATATGTTATGATGAAAAACTATAATTATATTGTTAATTAACATTAATTATTATGATTACAAATATGGAATCCATTTTTTATACTCAATTTATATAATTAAAAAAATTTAATTAAAAAATAACCCCATAAAATGTGACGAAAATATGTTTTCTAGAAATTGAATTTTCCAAATAAAATTATACTAAAAAAGAACATAAAAAATTCTGATGACATAAATTTGATTATTTAAAATAAAAATTTACTAAAGTAACTTGAAAAAAAATTAGAAAAAATATAAAATTTTAAATACATTAAAAAAATGATGTTTCAAATAAAAATTATTATTTTCATTATTCATTGAAAAATAATTAATTTCATAAAATTTTAAGCATTCAATCAATGATAATTTTAAAGTATAATTTCAAAAATGAAGTGAATTTTTTGAAATAATTTTTATAAAATTTGATGAATTTTATTTTATTACTTTCTCCAAAAAATCAATACAACCCATTTTTGGGGGAAATTTATTTTTAAAGCATATGATGACTTTACTAAAAATTTAGTATATACTTATCAATATATTTTTCTTATATGAAATAATTAAAAATGTTTTTTGAAAAAAAATTATTCATATTCACTCATATTATTTAATTGCAATATTATAATGTTATACAATAATATGGTTCATTTAGACTTGTGGTTATGTGTATCACAATCTATTAAATAAATTAATATTATTTTAATGGAATAATATCATAAAAACTCAATGTATTATATTACCAGACCATGTTACAACTGTGAAACCACTACTGAAGGTCATGAATAATTGTGCACTTGGGACCCACATAGTTTTCAATGTCTTATGAACCACGGTGTATAACTTGTTCAACTCTATATTAATCCCTCAATTTACACAAATAATTGAATATTATAAAATACTTGAAATCAAAATTCAAGTCTGAAAACCCAAAAACCTATGGAAACTCAAGGATTCGGGTGAGTTAGAGATTATGATGCTCTTCCTTCACTAACATGTTGTCTTATAAAATTCATACTATGATATACCAAACATACAAAATAAAAAACTAGGCTTTGATATGAAATTTTCACAAACCAACCTCGGATCACCCCTGAACTAAGAAATTAGACTAGCACATGACATATCCGAGTGAAATAATAGATTACCATGGTAATATTAAAATAATTATTTGAATTAAAATAAAATAATTTGGAATTATTTTACCCACTACATAAATAAGGTGCATGGGTTTCCACAAAAAATCTCAGCATCATCAAAATATACATTATAGATTCATGTGTATAAATATAACCATTAATAAAAAAGATATTATTTAAAGTAAATTTAAGAAAAAGAAACATCCAACCAATCATAGATAAAATTAAGAGACCTAAGTTATAGATACTGAAGGTCGAATTGTACAATATAACAATGATACAAAAGAAAAACCAAAATACACAAAATCATGTTCATGGGACCTCTATGGTCATTATATATCCATAAAACTAAATATCTCCAAGAGAGACCATGAACTATAACCTAAAAATACAAAATATATTGTGTCTACTGATGCCAAGTGACACCAATAGGTTTTGGTCATAATAAATACAACAGGCAATCATCAAAAAAATCCATTCATTCCCTTTCCCAAAATAGAATACAAAACTAATTTAAAAATATATGAAAAAATATATTTTTATTATTTTGAAGAATGAATCATATCTTTAACGTAGAAATATATTTAAAAAAACACATTTCTAGAGAAACACTAAAATGTTTTCATAAAACCAATCTTTTAAAAACATAATTTTTTATATAACCTTTTTAATGACAAATATGAACACACAATAAATCAATTCACTGTAAAAAAAGGTGATGTCATTTCCTAACTAAATTTTTACCATAAATATAGGATCATGGTAATGTTTTAAAACCAAAGTAATATCATAAAATAACCACAAATTAATGAATCATGATAAAATTGAAATTTAGTAATCATGAAAATAGTAGGATATGATAACTCATGTAAAATTTCTAAAAATATAGTTAGGAGATCCTATACATACTCTAGTTGGAATCATTTTCCAACCTGGTTGATAAACCTAATTATATAACCACCCCTCATCTCATAACATTCCTCAATAATGGAAAAACACTCTATGGGTTTCTCTATATAATGAGGATATATTCATTCAAATTGAGACTAGTAATAGTTTTCTCTCATCCCCCACTACAACCCCTAAGATCCCATGATATAAACAGAGAAAAGTAGATAAGGTAGATAATACACATACAACATCTCAATCATGAATAAACATAAGAAAACATAAATTCTTGGCTATATTCCAACAAAAATATATGAGATAAACCTATTTAAAATAGAGTGAGCTTCTATAAGGGTCCATGTTGTCAAGGAAAACCATTTCAAGGAAAAAATCAGTCCTTTTCATTTAAAAATAAATGTCATTTTGAAAGGAAAGATATAATTTTTTAATTAAATTAAAAACCCAAATGTGTGTATCAAGACACCTTCTAAATGTTATATAAAATCCTTAAAACATGCTTTTGAGAGCCCACATTTGAAAAACTAATCATAAAACCAGAACCATTTCAGAAAACCATGTTTTAAAAGAAATAATTCAATAGAACTTTCACACACATATATACATGTAAACATATAATTTTACCAATCCATGTACAAATAGATATTTAAATATCACTTATTAATATATATGAAAATGAATATGAATGAAAATGGTTCAAATAAATATTAAAAATTCAATTACCCTATAAAACTAAATGAAATTTCTCTGTGAAACCATTAAGACCTAAATAAAGTCATGATCCAATTAAATAACAAATAAATCATAAAAAACTAAAATTGTTTTATTAAATTTTTTACATAATTTAAAACAGAAAAAATACTTTATGATATACTCTTATGTATTTTAACATACACCGAACATACATATGTTTTCAATACAAGAAATATAAATTTAGAGTTATTTGAATTTTTTATTGAAAAAAATCATATAGTTCATAAGGAATTAGAAATCGATTTTTAAATATAAAAAATATGTTAATTTTAATAAAAATGAATTTATAAAGTGAAATTAATCTCATGGTGTGTTAAATAATGGAAAAAATAAAAACACCTAACTCAATTGTGTACAAAAGTGGAAGAATCATTGAATATGAGCACATGAACCTCAACCCAGTTGGAGAGGTATCCTTAAGTGAATCCACATGACCCAGGTTCAGAACCATGTAGAGGAATATTTCTGGTACTATAGAAGGAACTGTAGAAGGCACTGTACACTGTGTGGGACTGTAGCAGAACTGTACATTGTGTGGGTACTGTAGAAGGCACTGTACACCATGTGGACTGTAGCAGAACTGTACACTATGTGGGTACTGTATAAGGTACTGTTTAGTATTGTAGTAACTGGATTTATTCACCTTGGGCCACCGATTTGGGCTTGGATTCCTTAAGGCCTTCGGGTCAGTAGGGATTTGAAGCCACATTTAAGGCCTTCGGGCCACCTCAAAGACTTCAGGCCACCTCAAGGACTTTGGGCCACATGTAGTTGGCCGAGATAGACTACAAAAAAGGAGCAGCCCCAGAAGAGGATTCAGAGCAGGTGCACTCCCCAAAGATGAGCCAAATGGATATGTCAAAATGAGAGGGTTTGGCTATGCCATCGGGACCAGCCTGTGCTTACACGGGTAGCCTAGCCAGATGACCATGCGAAGGTGGATAGCTTCTATCATGATGCAGATGCTAGAGAGGGGTAGTTACTTATAGATAGTATAGTTGAATTCTCTATGACCTGCAGGTCATGTTATCTCCTAAGCCTTTGGGCCATGTAATCTCTGAGCCTAGACGCCTTTTAAGGGTTCCCCCCATCCCTTGAATGAGGGGTTATGAAAAAAATCAATAAAAATGAAGGCCTTTGGTCTGTTCAGGTCATTGAATATGAAATAAATAATGAAAAAGGAACCAACCACACACCGTAGTGTCCTTATAAACAACACCTATGAGCCAAACCTCACCCTTGCGAATGGAAAAACAACATACCAATACAATGGGAGAAATAAAAAATAAATAAGATAGAAAAAAATAAAAAAGGATTACCTTTTAGGGAAACCACCAAAAACCAAGGGGGGAAAGCCTCAAAATAAAATGGGTGAGGGAGGATATGTCATCTACTAGTGTTCTTAGGTCAAATTAAGAAATACATAGAGGAGAAATGGGTCATATGTGTTTAAAATTCATAAGGACATTTTAGTAAACTGGTGTTTTGTGAAAATATGGAGTTTTTATCATTTGGACCACGTAGTTTACCTTATCATGCACCAATCATGTTCCTCTATTGGGTAAAAAAATCTCCCACACGATGTTTGGCTACATAGTTTATAAATAATGCACCCACTATTTAAAATTTGTTTTTATAAACTATAGAAACTCTAACATGATTACAATACAATTTTTAATGATTATGAAAAATCCATGTGATAGAACCATTATACACACCTAGCTCTCACATAGTTTACCTTGAGTCTCATATGGTTTGGAATAAAACATGTTTCACCCATGTCATGAAAACCCTTCTACAGAAAAATGGCATGTGAACACCCCCTCAATTGAAGTAGGTTTATGATTTCTTTTATACACTACACACTAATCATTTATAGAGGCAAAAAATTCTCAAAAACATTAAAACTCAAAATTATCATGTGATTTTGTTATGAAATCCATTAAAAAGATCAAATACTACGAAATAAATGAAATAAAAAGGTGTATAAAAGTTAGAAATTGGAATTATAATAACACATGAGTAAGTAATGAAAAATTAGTAAATCCCTAGTCAAAGGATGATCATGTTTTCTAGGTGAATATCTATGAATAAAAATATGGGAGTATTGGGAATTCATAGTTTGGATGAAATACTAAATTTTACATCTACTAAATGGTTATCAGAGGGTTGCATAAATAGATTATTGTTGTAATATTTAATTGTATCATCATAAAAGGATAATTAATAGGCATTATTCCATCACGACCTCTTTGGAGAATGCACAAGACATGTGATCTTTAAATGGTAAGAAAAAGAGTCTCAGTGACACCCTTTATTCAAAAAAACAACCCTTTAAACAATATTCCATCAAAATACATGAATTAGAACACATGGGTACAATAATTGAAATTATTGTCAGTTAATCGAAATACTTGGGAATGTATTTTCATCATCCTCGATCAGGTCCACCTCAATTGTGACCAAAATAGGTTCCCTATAACTCAAGTATAACTACCTATAAAATAGAGTATAAAGAAATATAGTGAGGATATATATATAATGTTGGTATATTATACTCTCTTTGGTACATATATACATAAGCATAATAGAATAATTTTAATTAACATTCACCATTAAATAAGATAAATATAGGGGAACATCATAGCTACAACCATAGGTAAGTAAATAAAATTACCATGTTATAAATTTTTTATTATTTTAATGTCATAAAATCATTAAAATATGACCATGATATTTTATGGTTGGATTTTATACCTCATAATTAAGAAAAATAAAAATATTTTAGATGAAAATAATATATATATATAAACATGATATTGTACTCCTTCGTTGTCTTTGATATTATAAGATTATGTTTACAATTAATTTTGACTATCTATTATTATATTCCACTTATTTTATGTGGATTTAAATCTGATATTCATAATCAATTCAATGAATAATCCTCACTTCAACTTTATGACCAATATAAGGGTTTATTTCCCAATCTCATTTTTATCAGGAATTTTTATACTTGAGTCACCTTTAAAGAAGATTATTTGATCATTTTCTAATAAACCCATTTTATTTTATTATCACATGGGAATTCATTATGTATTATTTTAATATTACCATATTCCCACTCTTTGGAACATAAAATAATTGATAAATTGTTTTTTAAAAAATATGGCTTCATTTATATATTTCCTCACAAATAAGTTTCTTAAAAAAATGTGGTTTCTAAAAATGTTATAAAAATAATTTTTTTCAATATAATTTATTAAATAAAATATTAAACCACTTTTACTTTGTAAATATTTTTTCCAAAGGAATATTTATACCATTTTCCATGCAAGGACCAATTCTAATTTACTAAAAAAGTGAAAATAATATTTTATTTTAACTTGTAGAAAATGTATGGAATTTCCCTCCATCATGACCTTAAAATTTTTTATAGCTTTCATTATAATTTTGGATTATTATTTTCAAATAAAATTATTTTCAAATTATTCTATGAAATTCTAGTTTTAAAAATTTATATTCTAAATGAAAATGATATTTTCCACTATAATGTTCTTTAAGATCTTTTTATTGTATTTATATTTCCAAACGAAAAGAAAAATTATTATTAGTCCAATGGGTATATGTTGAATTGATAGAATCATTATTCTTTCTATGGACGGTTTATGGTATTTTTTACAATGTAAAGTTTATACATTAATTTTATCAATTCCTTTTGTATTCATTATCTTCCACTTAAAATATTTACATTCCTATGATAATTCTACATCAAATTTCCATTAAATATACATATTATTTAAAATAGATATGTTTAACATTTAGACCATATGTCATTTGTACATAGGGTGTGATACATTGAAATTTATTTCTTTATATAAGTAAATATTGATAAATCCTTACACTTTACTCAATACAGATGTTAGATGATAAGATACATTGGTCATAAATTAAATAAATTATTCTATATATGATAAATGATTTGGAAGTGCAGTGATGGGTAGGTTACTGAATTACAGATCCCCTTGATGCATTTTAATTATCATGAGAAGAATATTTAAATTGGAATTAAATAGGATTCTACCTATATTTTTAAACAGTCTTGTGACAATTATTGATGGTAGAGGCACCATGATACCTAATATCTTATAATCCAATAATTAATATTTACCTTCATTGAGAATTATGTTATTATTATCCTTGATATTTTGAAAACAATATTATCTCTAGATTCATTTTATTCCCATATTATTGATTAAATAGAATTTGTGTTTAGTTATTTACCTTTCCATATTTGTTATTCCACATCGTATCATGAGATATTTGTTGTTTAAATGGAATCTGTTCTCATTTATTTACCTTTACATATTGATTAAACTTATTGATTTAGGATTTATTCTACTATAGTTAACCCTTAATTGGAATTTATGCTCGAAATTAATTTTTTAATGTCCCATGAATCTATGAAGTGTACTAGGAATGATATTCAAGGATATTCTAGAGTGAATAATGTTATTTAAAAAAAATTATTTTGTAATTTTTTTTCAAATATTATATAGGAATAATGTATGTATCTATTTTACTGAGACTACTAAAATATTGTTTATCTTATGCCAATTTATGAAATAAGATATCAGTTCCAAGATACTCGGTCCAGGGTCGTTACAACTGGAATATGTGGAAGTTTTGTAGAACACTTGGTAAATTTATTTAGAACAATATAGATTAGGGATCATAGCATTATGATAGACTCTTCGGAAAAGTATATAATAACATTTTAACATTTTGGTATGGTAGAGATTATGTGTTTCTTTCTTGAAATAAATCTCTCTCTTGATACTACATGTGGACATGGTTCTGGAAAAAAGTTATCTAGGGATAATAACTTAAAAAAGGTCACATTGGGGTTAACCCAATCATCACTTGTTGAAAGACAATGAGCCTTACTACACACATGGATTACACTCTTAGGGTATATTCTTAGGATAATTTCTATTTTCATTACAAACCATTAAGAAGTATTAAAATAGACATTAACAATAAATGACCTAGGTTAAAACTATGGCGTATTAGATAAAAAATGTTCCACAACATAAACATTATATAAGTTATTATATGGGTTTCACACTATAATAATTCTTTCTTACAGTGCTCTTTTTGGTATTAGTTAATAGTTTGAACCCATTGTAATGATGTTAACATTAAATATAAAGCACAAACTGGTGACTATGATCAAACAAATGGTATTATGATAGTTGTTCACGATATCTAAATTGGGTGTAGTTAGTTATGCTACAATATTATTAACACCCTACACATTATCCAACAACTGAATTACGAAAATAAGATAAATATAGTGTTTGATAAGATCTCAAGTTGTTTAGAGCATAGAGAAAATAAGGAACAGTTTTATTCATGTTTGAAATGTGACATGAATCACCAAAGAAAGTGTCTCTATAGAAAGTTAAAATTATTTATGTGTATAGGGGAAGGTCATAAATCAAACAATTTATAAGGAATAATGAAGATTACAATGGAAGGAAATAAATCTAATCCTATTGATCCATTTATAATTCATTGTCTTAAATTTGAAGAACCTGATAATAATCCATGTAAATCAAATATTATAAATGTAATCGTATAGAATAAGGAAGGACCTAAATTAAAATAAAAAAGAAAAGTATTTATTTATCTAAAATCAAGAATAAATTTGTAGATGTATTTTTACCAATTGTATTTTGGGTTTTAAGAAACATGAAACATATGTAATTTTTTAATATTTTAGAATCATATATATATTTATTAATATAAGTGATATGTACAGCATCATTAGTTTAGATTTTAAGGATGACCATTTATTAAACATCTTAAACACCTTTTTTATGTTTTATGTGATTGTAGTCTATAATGATTATGGATATTTTTAGAGAAATTTATAGAAATACAACCATCTGGTTTTGTATATGTTTTAGTGAAAAAGTTATTTGATGAATAATTAAATTATGTTATTTATACATATGTTTAAACGTATTGATAACCTTTATGGTTGATATGCTCATTAATAACATTTTCATAATAGTAAAATAATGTTTATAGAATTTATAGAAAATGTAATAATAATATGTATTATTGAAGACCTTATTAGAAAGTTTATTCAATGATTAATTTTACATTAATGATTTCTATCATATTTTTTATGAAATCCATAGGAATTATATTAATATATATTGAGAAAATGAAAAACCATATTCCTGGTGATAAACAATTATATATGGTAAGCCAATGAGTCTTAACCCCACAACCAAATGATGATAAAGGTCTAACGCCTACCACTGGCCTATGTTCTATGCTGGTTAATAGGTAATTTCTTTTTGTTAAACAATTTTATGGATAAATATTAATGTTTAACCTTTGGGATTACTATTAAGGTTTATAGATTACTGTATTATATTGGATAACTTGTGATAATAATATTTTTTTAGAAAGTATATATAGACACATGGAAAAACTTTTCACTCTTTTATAGATCTTGCAATCTGTTAACAATTAATTTTAATATTTTAGGCATAAAAAATTCCTTTTTCGATCTTTATTTATTCAAGTAAGTGATGAATTAGAAAATGATCGAAGCACAACCTAATGAGAAATTGTGATTATGAAATAAAAACATATCAAGTATATATATTTTCTTATACCCTTAGGCTGAAAAATAATTCCTCATGTAGAGGGATAGAATTTTGAATAAAACATTTTATCCAATTACCTTCATTAATGTTGAACAGATGGTGTTTTAAATCATAAAATATTTATGGTTTTAGGCCCTTCAAATTACATTAATCATTAAATTTATGATGTAAAATAAACATTATCATTATTTTTAACAATTTAAGCTTTTATTTCATATCCATATCTTTATTTCCCAAAAATGTTTTTCTACTTTTAAACCTAGTGATGTTTTACCCCATATGACCTTTGTACTTCCATTTATCTCTTATTAAAAAGATGTTTTGTTAACTTTTTTAATGATGTTGGTTTTAAAATAAATAATTATAAAATATAAAAGCATTGATTACTGATATAAATTTTAATTTGTGAAGAAATCATTTATCAAATGTGGTTGTAATTTAACACCAATAAATTCTAAAAGAAGAACTTTTTGTTCAATAAAATATTCATCAAGAAACACTGATCATAAATGAACTGTAAAGTGGTATAACATTATAACAAAGTAATTAAATTAGAGGGTTTGAATAGTACATAACTAATTATGAAATGTATATATTTTACACATGTGAAAATATATTCATTTATTATATATTTATTAAGAGTAAAATAAAAATCCTTTGAAATAAAAAAGGTAGTTTTTTTTGAGAAATTGCATATTTTCATGATGATGGTTTAATATCATGTTGCAAACATAGTTTAAAATTAATTTTTACCACTATTATAAAATTTACTACTTATAATTAACTAAATGATTATATTATAATATAATAATTTTTTTTGGTGATTTTTTGTGATTTTTTGAAAATGATACATTTTTTTAGGAATAGTGAAAAATACAGAATTTTAATTGGAAACTACATTATTGTTAAAATTACATATAATGTAAAATTATAATTATAATTTTTATAAAAGTTTAATTAGTAAAACTATATATCTATTAGTCCAATTTATGTATTTAGAATCATTTTTAAGTTTAATTTTGATATAAAATCTTTAAAATCATTTGAACATTTTTCCTTTGAAAACCTGATTTCTCATCGTGTTTGCTTGATTAATTTGAATTTTAAATTTTTAAACAATGTGAATATAATTTGGAAAAATGGATTCCATATTTTGAATTATCATAACTTATATTTTATACTAAATTCATCTTAATTATGATTATAATGAATAGTAAAAACATTAATAATTATTTATTTTGGTTAAGGTAAAAATGGATTTTCCAACGAGTTAAACTAAAATGATAAGGGATAACATGACATATAAAATTTCAGAAAATCTATTTTATGTATATATCTAGATATAACCATTACTACTTCTATATAATACTCCATTTTTACCATTTTTATGTGAAAAATTTGGGTACACCATTTTCATTAAAAAATTAAAACTATGCCACTGACCACACTTATAAAAGGTCACACCCTCTCCTATCATCTTAACACATTTAAGAATTTTTAGTTCATCCAATACCTGGATAAATAACTTCCTAAAAACCCAAATATCATCCTATAATCCTTATATTTTGCAGAAATAAATCCTTATAGATATTTAGTACAAACTTAATGAGGTCACTTGAGGAAGAGGTAACATTATTCATAGAGAGTTTTTATTTTATTTCATACTCCACATACTTAAATTAATATTGAAGCATGTTGATATAATAAAAATAAAATCCTTAGAATATTTATAAGTTTCTCTGTTAATCTCATGACCAAAAACCATCCCTAAATTCATGGTAATAATGATGAATATAATGATGAATATAAAGTATATATATCTCATTTATGATATAATAATAAAAATTATTCATTATAAAATATCTTAATTTTTATCATTAAATTCATTAAGGTATACGATAACGTCGCTCATGTGTACAAGGGACTACCGCCTGGAGAAGACATGTGATTTTTTTCCACTAATACCTTACATAGTATAAAATAAGGATGAATTTAATAAATATTTGTGAGATAAGTGAAATAATTATGATATGAATCATATAATTATCATTATTAAAATGTTTTATATAATTTTTTCCACTCGTGGAAACATGATAATGTTGTTCATATACCAGTGGATTACCGCCCTCAGGAAGAGATGTGACTCTATTTTCATCACCAACCACAAGGATGATATATATAAGTATATTTAAAGAAATAATAGGATACTTTGATAATTATGGAATTTAATGATTTTACTTAACTTATTTCAATTAGTATCATTAAAAAATGGAAACGTTGCTCATGTGTACATATGACCTACCATCACCATGATGATAATGTAATTCATTTTTTTTAAACCGTATTTCATGATTGGTATTAAAAGTATACTTGATTGATAAATATGATAATTATTTCATTATTATTATTATGGATATGATTAAACATTATAATTTTCATATTAACCAGAATTTTCATGACAAAACATGCCTAAGAAAACAAAGAAATTAACACCTAAAACAATAAAAATAATGAAATATTAACAATGAACGGGTTATAAGATGTTAAAATATGATCCTATATGATATTACAAATATGAATATGGTTATGGTACAAGTAAATAAATTTTTTAAAACCACTATACATGAGAATAAATAATGTTCAACCAAAAGGAAGCGTGATGTAAGAGGTTCTGTTTCAATCTCCTTTCATTGAGGTAAATTTGTATGTTTCACACCAATTTCATTTCTGTAGTGTATAAAATGAAAATTTCACATAAAATATCATTAATAATTCATAATTAATGGTATTTTTGGTTTTAATTTTACTTATATTATCCCTATTGATTTGGACTGAATAATACCTAGTGGTAAGGTATTGTGTCTCAATTTCCTTTCATTACGGAAAATTTGTATTTTATGCCCAAATTTATTTTATATGTTTTATATACTTACCACTTTTCAAGTAATATCACTAATACATGATAATTAATGATAATTTATATTTAAATTTTTAAAAATTAATCTATGGGTATTTTATTAAAATTTTCCAAGTGGTATAGAATTTCATAGCCCATTTCTCTTCATTCGGTAATAATAATCTTTCATTTTCTTTGATATTATAAGATTATGTGTGTAATGAAAATTTAATATAAGTAATTGTATTTACACTTGTTTTATGTGGATTTACATACGATTAATATAATCAATTCATTAATTAATCTTCAATTCAAGGTTATGACCTTTGTAAGGGTTTATTTCTAAGTATCATTTTTATTAGGATTATTTATACTTGAGTTTCCATTGAAGTAATTATTTTAAAATTTTAAGATAAAACCATTTAGTTTTATTTTCCTATGGTTATTAATTTTTTATTCATGTAATATTACCACTTTCAACTTCTGTGTTCTTAAAATAATTGAGACAGTGTTTTTATGAAAATATGAAATCATTTCTATATTTTATCAGAAATCTATTTTCCTTCAATTTTTTTTTACAAAAATGTTTTGAAAAATGTTCTAAACCATTTCCAAGGGATTTATTAAATATTTTTTTTAAAATTTTGACTTTTCGAAAAATGTTTTTCAACGAAATCGTCATTTCATTTTCAAAACAAGACTCGTTTTTATTTCACAAAAAAAGTGAAAAGCGTCCTTGTTTTAAGGTGTATGGTATATACCTAATTTCCTACAAACGTGAAAACCTAATGTTTTAAAGATTAAAATATATGTTTCAAATAATATATTTAAAGGAACATATTTTTAATATTTCTTGTGAACTTTTAGTTTTAAAAACTAATTTTCAAAATGAAAAGAATATTTTCCTCAAGAATATTTTTAAATAAATTTATATTTTATTTCTATTCATTAATAAAAATAATTTTTTATTATTACTCTAATGGTTTTAAATTGTATTAATAACATTCTTATCAATTATATGGATGGTTCATGGTAATATCAGACAAGAAAATTATGGAAACTCACTTTCTTGATTCATTTTTGTAGTCATTAACTTTTCCTTGAACTATTCACTTTCTTGTTATCATTGTACAATAACATTCACCTAAATGACCATATTATTTATCATGGATATATTGATTTATTAATCCCTATATAATTTAAACATATATTTTTCTATATTTAATGTTTCTTGTTTATCTATGTAAATATTTATAAACCGTTATTCATTACTAAATATGGATGTTTGATGATAAGGAACCTTGTTCTTGAATTAAACAAACTATTAGATATAAGAGTATTGATTTGGAAATTAAGTGATGGTTGGGGCCTGGAATTACATAGTCCCTGGATACATTAATAATCTCATGAGTCAAATCAGTATTATAGAATAAAATAGGTTTCTACATTTTTTTTAAACTGTCTTGTGAAATGTTTTGGCGTTAAAGGTAACATGATTCTTAGGATAAAGACATCCGATAATTATGAATTTACTTCATAAGGAATTTAATAATTATTATCTTTGATATTTTAAAAAATTTAATATCTTTATATGTGTTCAATTATCATATTCATGATTAAATTGAATTTTTGTTTAGTTATTTACCTTTCTATATTGATTATACCATATCATCTCATGATTGTAAATTTATTTAAATGGAATGTGTGTTCAGTTTTTTACATTTACATGATTATTTTTCTAATTTATTCATGATAAAATCCTCTATACATAACCCATATTGGGCATTTAACCTCACCATTTTTTTAATTTCCCAGAAATCCATGAAGTGTACTGTAAATGATATGCAAGGATATACTATAGGGAAAAATGTTATTCTAGAAAACAATTGGTTTATAATTTTTGTTTTTAATTATCATATTTGAATCTTATATATATCTATTTTACCAAGGAAAATAAACTAGTTGGTCCTTTATGATGTGGTTCCTTATATCTAATAAAAATTTAATAAAGTAGACATCAAATTCAGGCTATTGGGTTTAGGGTATCTATATAAATTGTTCAATAATTTATTTTGGGATATTGGTGGGGAACAATGGTTGTACCTGATAAATAGATAGAAAAGTATCCATCCCATTAAATAATGGGGATATCAATGTAAATTTAATACATTAAACCTTTAATGTTTTTAATGTAAATATTGGAAGGGACATTATAGAAGGAATTCTAATTTCTGGATTTTGTATAAACTCAAAACATGTGAATCTTGTTGACCTTATTACTCAAGTGTTGAGAGATACATTTCCAAAATATTATAGGTTAATGGTTTATTTCATTATATAATAGAGTAAACATGAGGAATTGTTTGGTGGGAGTAAATTCGTTTTCATGAAAGATAATAAGGTTGGTTACCCTTCTTATTCTGTTGATACCTCATAGAAGATGTTAAATTACAAGATCCGATGAAAAAAATATTGTCAATTACATTAGTTTATAATGATGTTCCAATAGATATACTCCAGGAGATCATTATTTCCAGTGAAAATTGTTGCGCCCCAACCGGGTGCATTGTACTTTATTTTTCTTTATAACATTTTTTGGATATTATTATTATTTTTATTATTATAAGTTATATTATTATTATTAGGATTTATTTTTATTTTATTGTATTTATTTTCCCTTTTAATTTTTTTTGTTTTCTATCTTTTTTTATTTCTCTTCCTTTCTCCTCAGTGAATCATGTGTTCCCCCTACATCTCCTCTATCACCACGTTCCCCATCCCTCTCCCAACTGCATGACACCCCTCTGCCGGTCGACTCCCCTTATGTGGCCTTCTTCTTATGATCCACCACCGGCACCCTGCTCTCCCTATCCCATCGCCTATTCTCCCCACATCTCACAAAACCCCCAAAGGGGTTACCCTTCAAGCTGCGCAACCCCTTCCACAAACCTACTTCAATTCACAATTTTGAGGCTGGATTTCTTTTTGTTCTTCATCGGAATCACAAAGGTAGTGTCTCCTCTCCATTCTAATATCTATTCCTAGATTTAGTTTGGCCTATTCGTCACTCCATAGGATTCATCCAAACCCTAGGTCCTTTGGTAATCTTATTTATCCATCTTATTTTTTATGGGAAGAGCTAATTGTCTCTTGGAACCCTTGGGTTCATGTTCTAACAACCACCACCGAAGGCATGTTGGTTCAACTTATTCTGGTTGGTCTTCATTATCTGATGTGAGATATTCTTTCCACTTCTTGGTTTGACATCATCTAAATTTTGATCTCTAATTGTTTTATCGTTAATATTAATTATCCTCTAGTGTATTGGTTGTTGATTTGTGATTTTGGTCCATCTTGGTTCATCAGACACAATTTGGGGTGAGGTTTTTCTTTCCGCCTTGTTAAATTTAGTTTTATTTGAAACCTTTTGTGATTATTATATTCTCTTTTTATTGTTGTTATATGTTGTGGTCATCTCAGTGTGAGTTTGAGTGGTTGGTAGAAAACACCTATATGTATATACATCAGAATGCAGATATATATATTATCCTTTTACAAATTCCCTCATAGAGAGGGGAATATGTTATTTGGGTCAAAGTATATATATATATATATTTATATATCTGTGTGTGTGGGAGAGAGAGAGAGAGAGAATGTATATGTGTGTAAGGTGAAGTAGACTCAGGCTACCTTCATCAAAAGATTGATGTTTTTATGTATAGTATTTTATGCTGCTAGATGGATTCACATATGTTTTATATCATTCTTTTGATTCTATTAGGTTCCTTCTAATGGTTGTGCAGTGCATTCGACTGTTCCTAGTGGTTTCGAGTAGCCGAGTCTAAGGAAACTCACATGCATTCTCATAAGTTTGTATATATATATATGTGTGTGTGCGTGGGGTGGGGGGTGGGGGGGGGGGGGTCCTCATTACATATAAAATCATTCATGTAAGTGGCTATACATGTATGGGTCTATGTGTGCCCATGTATATATATATAATTGCATATGTAGGTGAGCGGAGACTGGTATATGCGTATGAGAATACTTATAAGGATCCCCTTGAGCATGTTCATGGGAAATAAAAATGTGTGCATGGGGGATCTGTGTCCTTTTATGTGTGCGAAGGTGCATATTCTTAGTGCAGGAGCAAAATCTTTTAGTTAGAATTTTCCTAGAGCGAAAGTGAACGACCTGTTTCTACCCTATGGTAAGTTCCCTATGACATGATCATTAATTTAAATTACCATTATTTCTTGATGTTACTTTAAAAGTATTTCCTTGGTTTTTATTTGAAATGCATAAGCACTATATATATATATATATTAGGTGGTTTCGTGCTCTAACATCACTAGATGAATTTAATTATTCTTGTTTGAGTTTATAAATGTGTTCTTTGATTTTATTATGTGGTGTGAATGGTATTTTTGTAAAATTAGGTGTGTTGATAAGTTAGAAATGAAATTTTGATAATGGAAATAGAAACGTTTTGTGTGTAATTTGTTGTAATGTTTTTTATTATGGGTCTTAGGGGTTGTTCAAATGGTGTGAAATGAGTTTTCAAGGTATTTGGGGCATATTTACATTTTAATAGTGATTTTTAAAGGAAAATAAATCACTTTGGGTGTGTTTTACTTGTTGTTCATTTTGTGTATAATTTGTGAAGTATTTGAAAAGGTGAAAGTTTTTTTAAATGTTCAAAGTATGAGTTGTTTTATGAGGGTATTAGCCTATTGTTTTGGTTAGTATTAATTGGTTGTTTTATTATGTTACAGAAATGGGAATTTGAGAACTTTGTAAGTGATGGGAAAGGTATTTGAAAAAGGGAATTTTCGAAGGTGTTGCTAAACTGAAAAGGGTGTGGTTTTGTAAAGAGGGGTGTTTTTATTGAAATTTTTATCCTTTCAGTGAATTTAGAGGTGTGGTGTGTGTATATGTGAAGTTTAACTTGAGTACAAGGGAAACCCCAGGTACCTTGGTGGGTGGACTAGGACTAGTATGCTGGATAATACAGAATTCATTCATCCCTATTTTATCTAACAGGATTGACGTAACAACACTAACTAAATACTTATGATGATTGAAGACCACTAGGTTATGGGTTTGTTCCCTACTGGTGGCTCATTCACAAGAACACAAACTTTTGTGTCTCTTATGTTACATTTTCACATAGGTATGAGGTATTTAGGGTCCAAAATGTTCTAGTTACCTCCCGGAATTACCCATTGTGCTCATTTGTGGAATACTGATTATGATGTGATTTTATTTTCTATTGATCATGATTGATGCCCCATTGTGAAAAACCATATTCTAATCTTCATTTATCCCCTTTCATTTTGAAATATAAATTCATGATGGAAATATATTTTAAAAATATAGTGGAAGAGAATTTATTTCCTAAAAAACGTAAACTTTTCACTTAGTTTGGAATACAATGAAAAACCTTATTTCAATATGTATTATTTTCAAACTAATAGGATTGAGTTACTTTTTAAAGTAAAAGGTATGGGGAATTTTTATTTCTTGGATTTCCTATAGAGAAGATCGACACTCATAACTACTTTACTTTTTAGTTTTATATTATAGTCACGGATTATTCTTAGAGGGAGTATAGTTCTATGTTTGGTGGTTACCGATAGGGTCACTTGGGTGTATGTCTAGGTGGTTATCTTTACTTTTTATTTATTATTTTTTCCCACTGTTAGTGTTTCCCTATTTTATCTGGTTTATTTATATTTTTATACCTTTTATTTTCTAGACTAAATTTTTACCAACTGCTGGTCTTTATTCCCATCACTGGTTGCCATCCCATGGGGATCGAGAACGCCCTTCAGGCCATGCCGCGAACCGGATAAGTTGATAGGTTCAGGGATGACCCGGGTTGGTTCGAGACAGAATTGTATCAAAGGAGGTTTAGCTTGTGTCCTTAGGAGATGTCCAACTGTTGGAGTCATGTGTGCCAGAATCATTGTTTTCAATTTTGTGTTAGTTCTTGATCACCCCTATTAGAAATGAATCTTGAATTTCCAAGTTAGTCTAGGATGGTCTTTCCTTGAAGTATGTGCTTTGCCCTCGATTTTTTTCTAGGTCCATAGTCTTGCTTCCATTATTATGGTTGGTCTTGAATTTTGGGGGTCATTCAAGAGGGGTGAATGGTTGTTGTGAATAGCCTTGAAATCCATGTTCAGACCATGAAGTTTCCTTTAATTACTTTCTATATGCTCACCCAGTTGGTACACAGTCTATCAAAAATTATGACCAAGCCATGTGTAGCAGCTGTTTATCAGAGAATTTGGAATCTTTATTAGTTGAGTGGATTTTTTGTTTTTGGATATTCTAGTTGTGAGTTTTAGTTGGTTTTGGGGTTTGTTTCTTGGGATGCGAAATTGATTATTTGTATTTTAAAATCAGATTTCCAAAAATGAAAATCTTGTTTTGTCTGAAAATGTAATGAGTGATCTGCGGATTGAAGGTGTTTTAGAAAATGTTCTGAGTTCTTGAAATGTTTTATGAAAATTGAAATTTAAAACGTTTTGGAAGGTGTTTGAGGGTTTTTTAGAAGTCATTGTGGAATGTAAAATGGGAGTTTCTTGGAAACAGAAATTTTGAGATGCTTTGTTTTAGGATTGGAACAGATGTCTTCAAAATTGGTTTGGATTGTCAAATCTGGGTTGGATGTTTTGTTTTATAAATGAGAAAGTCATGTTTTGATTTGGTATTCCAATGGATACCCACATGTATGGATAATTTTAATTATATGTGGATAGTTGTTGGTACACATGCATGGGTTCCCAGGTTGGAATTGGAACCTATATATGTATGGTATCATGGAATATAGATGGTGGGTTCTCAGTTTTAAAGTCTTGTTTTTTTTCCAAAATCATGTTTTGATTAGTGATATTCTGGGATTATTAATGTTTAAGAAATTTTAAAAAGGAAAGCGGATTTTAAGAAGGGGTTTTAGCATTTGGATGATCTGGACATGGGATGGTTTTGAAATTGATCATTTTTGAAAGATGGGTTTAGGATTGGTTGGTGATGTTGCTATGGTATAATTTCAATTGTTATTTGATTCTGTTATATTTTGGTTTTGTGATGTATTAGTATATGGGCATGATTCTTTTTATCAAGCTGGTGTTTCATGATTGAAATGATGTTTTGAGTTTTAGTTAATTATTTATGGTTAAATGGGAGGATTGTTTTGTGATGTGAATCAAGTGGGTTTTTTGATTCTTGTTTAAAGTATCCTTCCCGTGAATGTGAAAAGTTCAGCGAGGGGTTATTTTTAGTTGTTAGTTTTACACAGACCCCCAGTGGAGTGGTGGGGTTATTTTATTTTTATTTTTGCTTGTTTTATCAATGGTGGATGAAGTTCAATAGGGGTTGTAGTGTAAATTGAGGAAGTCGAGTGTTTCATCATGTATTTAGGAACTCCAGATGTTTTGAAGGGAAACTTGTCCTGGTTCAGTTTGAAGTGTCTTGTTTGGGCTAGAGAAGCATGATTACTACCTTCTCTTAGAAAATTGTGGTCAAAGACTTGGACAAATGACAATTTTTTTTACATAGTGCCCATGAAGGGTTCCCAATCCAGTACATAGGGAGAACTAGAGGCATATGTTCTTCGCATGAGTCTTTATTCACTTCTAATTTCTCATTTCAAAGACCTCACACTCGTTTGTTTAATATGAGGTCAATTTGGTCACTCAAAGTTGTTCATAGTAATCTTTTGAAGGCTTGTCAACAGTGTGGAAATTTAGATCACTTAGGGACGTCTTTAATTGGTCTTTCAAGAATATGAAGCATTAGTTAGAGGTTGATAGTTTCTAACTATGGTGCATCAGATGCTTCAATACATTAGAGCTCTATCCATAGGTCTCGGAGCGATGTTTTTACAAAGTCAGGCGGTTTCTAGGTGTGAGGTATGCACGTCTAACCTATCATCTCTAATGTTTGGGAAGAGACTGGTTATGTTTTTACTACATGTGGTTGTTTGTGTGTGGAGGGGGGGTGTTTTGGAGTTCTTGGTTGTCACTTTTATAAGATTTCAAGGGTTTTACCCTGTTAGATTAATCTTGAAATGGTTGGTCTTTATTTGGACAACTTCCAGCTTCAGGGTGATTCTCATTTGGAGATATATTCAGTTTATGGATCTGGTGAATCGTGGTTTTTCTTGGCATTTGTCTGGTGGATATTTTGTCTGGATTCCCATGGTATTGATGGATTCAGGCTAGTCTGTGTTGACATTTCTTCGTATTTTTGGGGCCAAACAATGTTGGTGGGTTCATAGTGAGAAATTCAATCCACATTCTTTAAACTAAATTGAGAGTTCCCATGGGGGTTTTTGTAACATCCCATGTAAGTAATGAATAATATATATTTTTATCTATGTCTATTAATGATTAAGATAGTGTTTTAGAGGCTTAAAATGAAAATAAATCCAATCTTAATCATGGAATACACTAATATTCTTAAAAGATTGTTTTACTGCCTTATGATGGAAAACCCTTTTTTAAATCTTTCTTTTGACAATTTTATAAGATTTCTTTGTCAAAATAAACTTATTCTTTATGTTTGGGACATCAAAATTTACTTTGTGTGAATTTTTGGTATTTTTCTGACAATGTTCATTTTTTAATGAATAGTGAAAAATACAGCATTTTATATCAAAACTGCTTCTTAATCTAATTTATTTATATGATTAGATTATCTTTTGAATTAGTCATAATGTGTAATATGAATATATTTTTACCATTTAATCCAATGGTTGTTATTGGAATGAATTTCACTTTGAAATTAGACTTAAACTGGTGTCAATCTTTTGATACTTATTGTTTTATAAAAACACGCTATTTGCTCTGACAACGGGAATTAATTATTAAATTAATTAACATGACTTATATGTTTTGAATTTTGTAAAATGGTCTTCATTTTTGAATTTGGAATATAAAATATAGCTTAGGGTGAATTTTTGGTAATTTTCTAAAAAACGTCAATTTTTTATGAATAGTGAAACCACTAAGTGGTACTTATAAAAACTGATTTTTCATTTTAAATGAAATTTTGCCATCATTTTGTTTTTAATTTCAAAAATCCGATATACATGGTTGTCATTAAGAAGTAAAATGTGGTTCAATGAGATTAAAATAATTTTTTGGTGAATAGTAACTTATTAAGTTTTATTCGCGATTAGTGGTAATTAGTGTAGTTTAAGCTAAAAATAATGCTTTAATAAAATAAGATGAGCTTGACACATGTCCTACCCTCATTGGTTGTGTCATGGCCGACCAAGACAAGCCTTGGATCAACTTGGGGACCCCATGGATCCACATTGGTTGGGAAATGATATAAATAACTTTTTATTTAATGTAAAAGTAAAAATGACACAAACATAATATGTTTTACGAAAAAAAATTTACATGGGGTTATAAAGATTAGATGTTTTATTATAAATAGTAAATGGAAATCCAAAAAGATTTCCTACATCATAGTATTTTTTTATATAATTTTTAGACTTTAAATAAAATAAATTATATATGACATCATGATGATGCAGCGATGACCTCATTATTTAACGATTTAAATAAAATGGAAAGATAATGAAAAATCTAAAACCTACAAATGGCCAAAACCAATTATATGAGTGGCCTTCGAAGCCTTATCATCGTATCCTCGAATTATAGCAATGTGGGACCTTTTGAATCCGAAACTCTTTTTAAAATAAAGTAACTTATCTTTACTTTCCAAAATTGCCCCTCATCTCCTCTTATAAAAGGCCCCAACTCTACCTCATTTCACCCACTCCTCAAGCCTTTGGCTCGGCCAAATCCTGCCCATTTACTCTCTCCACATCCCTATCCCCATCCTAGAGGATTCCCTTGGGGAATAATCCTTTCAAAGGAAGCCTTTAGGCTCAAATAAAAAGGAGTTACACTTTTAAAGGTAATTCATTCTCTCATGTTCATTTGTTTTATTTTGCTTCTCCAACCCCTTAAACTCTTTTTATTTACTTATTTTGTAACAACACCAGTATCTTAAATATAATAGGATGTTGTTATAAGATTTATTTGAGCTACACTCTCACACAACTACATCAAATGGTTAAAGAACATATGATTTCCGTGGATGGAGAAATTCTGCCTCCCGAAACGATGATTGTTCAGTACTCATTTAACACCTTAAAAGGTGGCCATTATGATGTCAATATTTTTATATATGATATATAATATGATTATGGTTTCATTAAGCTTCTGTTTTTTTTCATTTTGGGCATACCTTTATGGTTTCCATTATGGGTAAACACGGTATCTTCATTTTAGGAAGTGCGGACTACCGCCCCCTGAAAGTGATTTGATTCGTTAATACCATATGTGGGATGTGTAAAGGATAAAGTTAGTGATATTATATATGTTATAATACTGGAATTATAATATACTCTTATATCATTATGATTCCATTCCAGAAAATACGAAATAGAAATGGAAGTAGCGTTCATGCGTACGTACGGCTTACCGTCTCCATGAACAGTGCATTTCATTTCTTACCTCTAAATGTGATGTAATATTATAAATACATCTATATGATGAATATATATGATATATATGTTATCCAAATCATTAATATCATTCTAGATATAACGAACCTTTGACCAAATTAACAACATGTAAGTGTTAGAAGTCTATTTTTGACTTAAGAACCAAATACCGACAAAATGAACATTATTAACATGAATGATTACATGATGTTCATAACATGGTATAAAAGGAATAATGAACTTGAAAAAGGTTCATAAGCAAGTAGAGATTAACTCAAGTTTATTATTCAGGAGATTAAAGAACGGTCGGGTCAATTCGGATATGAGGTATGTGACTTCATCTCAATCTCCATTCATTGAGGCATATATTATTTTATACACAACTTTATTTTATACGGTGTATAAACCCCTTTGACTTTTACGTTTATTCAAAAGGAATATTTTTTATATGAAGCGTTTACTAAACGAAAAAAGGGAATGTTTTTATCATACATATGCGGCGACAACGACTTCTCCGCCGTCGTGACCGTTATTTGAGTTTCGGCTTCCTCTACAAGCCATACCTTCTTTTTAAAAGAAAAATAAATACCATGTTTTACTTTTCATTTATTTTGGTATTGAAAATGGTTTTCACAATGTTTGTTTTGTGTTGTATTGATATCTTGTGATTGAAATGTGGAAATGTTATGTTTCCTTTATGCATGTTTTATGTGATACGATTATGTTATGGTTCTTGGGCATTATTATGAAGATGGGTGGTTCTGTGATAAACTAAGGGCGGGTGAGCCCGATATAGCTCTCCAATGCATTGGGTAACGTGAAGGAGTGAAACATTAAGGTTTCTCTGAAGAGATTTTAGGGAATATACTGTGATGGGTATTCCAAACGTAACCAAGAGGGTTACTCCCTACGTAAGAATGTTATGAATGCCTCAAGTTACCTTTATGTCTTATGATTTCTATGATTTTTTCATGATTTGATGAGGTATGTTAAAGTGCTTATGTTTTATGGGTAATGTATGATTTCATTCTTATGTATATATGTACCCTTGTTTCCTTTCCATGTTTTTATATCCCTTACTGAGCTTTTTATGCCCATCCCAAGTTTTTTTGAAATGTTTTCACAGGTCAAGGGAAAGGTACACGATATGATGATAGTGTCAAGGAAGTGTCAAGAAAGAATCCATGTTTTATTTTAAATATGTTTCCATTGATGGGAATGAAGAATAATATCTTTATGTAACCACATTGTTTATATGTGGAATGTAATGCAAGTTTTATGATGTAATTCTCTAAAACTCTAAACTCGAAAAGATCCTCAATGTGTAATCTTGTAATAACTCATGATTAAGTTAGGTTTAAGGCTGGGGCCTTATAGTTGGTATAAAAGGTCAGTTTAGATAACTTTAGGAGTTAGAATTATATTAAATGATTATCCAAAAATATATTTTTTGAAATGATATAGCATTTGAAGATTACAATGTTGCTTCATCTAAGACATGTTTGTTCAGAATGGTTTTCCGCAGAGGAAACAGGGAAGCAGTGCAAGGAAGGCATACAGAAGGAAATAACCTTCTGAATCAGCATCCAGAAATGGTCGGAATTGGAACTGAACAGTTTGTTGTAGTAATGGCACAGTTGACTCAAGCGATAAATGGTGGTGGTATCCATGCACGAGATCAGCCAGATCAACCGCATTGGAACATGTCAGTGGTGGAACATTTCATGAGGCAACATCCCCCATCATTCGGAGGATCATATGACCCTGTGCTAGCTGAAGGGTGGATTAAAGCACTGGAGAATATTTTTGATGTCATGGGGTGTTCAGACAATCAAAAATTTAGTCTTGCTATTTACCGTTTGGAGGGTGAAGCAGATCAGTGGTGGTCTATGGTTAAAAATATCAGGGACGCTGATGAGATTGATGCTCTTGACTGGGATGAATTCAAAGGTATGTTTCTTGAGAAGTATTTTCCTAAGGCTGTTTGACTTAGGATGGAAAAACAATTCTTGGAATTGATGCAAGAGGAAGACTCTGTGGCTACCTATGAAGAAAGGATCACTCGATTGGAAAGGTATGCTCCAAATTTTATCCGAGACCTTGATAGTAAAATCAATCGTTTTTACTCAAGATTAAAGCCAAAGTATCGAAGGGCATTAGCTTCTCGTGAATTTAAAAGTTATGAAAAGCTTGTTCGATGTGCTGAGAAGGTGGAAATGGAGTTTTCCGATGACCAAGTGTTCTATAACAACCTGCAGATGAAGAGACTGAGGTGGCAGGAGAAAGTTAAGAATTCTTCAAAAAAGTCTGATGGTAAGAGAACTAAGTTTCCAGTTTGTGATAAATGTGCCAAAAGTCATGCTAGGGAATGTCTTCTGAAATCGGGAAATTGCTACTGATGTGGTAATATGGGACATAAGGCTCGTGATTTCACTGAAAAGGATCAAGGTGAGGGTAAGAAAAAAATTTATTTACAGTTAGTGAAATGTTATAAGTGCAATGAAATGGGTCACTATGCAAACTAGTGTCCGACAAAGAGCTTGAGTGATGGGAAGCAGTTAGACTACAAGCAGAAAGGGTTGGTGAAATCCTTTGCAACTACTTCAGCAGATGTCGGGCCATCAAATGAAGTTGTATCAGGTACTATGTTTGTTTTTTCAGATTATGCCAGTGTGTTGTTTGATTCGGGGTCTACACATTCTTTCATCTCTGAAACCTTTTCTAGTAAAATGGGAATACCATCTCAAGAAATGACTCCTGAACTTTTGGTAAAAACACCTGGGGGAAATGTTTAGGAAAAAAGAATTTATAAGAATCTTCCTATCCTTATCTGTGGAAAGAACCTACTTCCAAACCTTATTGTTCTACCTCTAGTAGAGTTTGATGTTATCCTGGGTATGGATTGGCTCTCTATTTACCATGCTAAGATTGACTTTAGAGATAAAGAAGTTTCTTTTCAGAAAGACTTTAAGTTTGTTTACAAGAATGAACACTTAATTTTGATAACTTATCAAGAGGCCGAGAAACTTGTAAAAGATGGAAATGAATGTTACCTTGCACACGTCGTTGAAAATAAAGGAACTGTTCAGATTAATGATGTGCCAGTGGTAAATGAGTATCCTGATGTTTTTCCTGATGAGTTTCCTGGAATAATACCAGACCGGGAAGTTGAGTTTACTGTTGACTTAGTTCCTGATGCTAACCCAATTTCAAAACCCCCTTATCGAATTGCTCAAATTGAACTTTTTGAGTTGAAGGAGCAATTGCAAGATTTATTAGAGAAAGGTTTCATTCGACCTAGCACATCACCATGGGGTGCTCCTGTTTTGTTTGTTAAAAAGAAAGATGGTTCAATGAGACTTTTCATTGATTATAGAGCCTTGAATAATATCACTGTTAAGAAAAAATATCCTTTGCCTCATATCGATGATTTGTTTGATCAGCTCCAGGGAGCTCAGTTTTTTTTTCAAAGATTGACCTGAGATTGGGGTACCATCAGCTGAAGGTAAAGGAGGCAGATATTCCAAAGACCGCGTTCCGTACGAGATATGTCCATTATGAATTTGTAGTAATGCCTTTTGGGTTAACCAATGCACCTGCTGTATTCATGGACTTAATGAATAGAATTTTCCATGAGTTCTTGGATAAGTTTTTGGTGGTTTTCATTGATGATATTTTGGTATTTTCTAAAAGTAAAGAGGAGAATGAAACACATTTAAGGGTTATCTTTCAAACCTTAAAAGAAAATAAATTGTATGTGAAATTTAGCAAATGTGAGTTTTTCTTGCAACAAATTTCTTTCCTTGGTCACATTGTTTCTAAAGATGGAATAACTGTTTATCCTGCAAAAACAAAAGTTGGGGAAGAATGGCCAAGACCCACAAATTTAACCGAGATTTCTAGCTTCCTTGGTTTGGCAGGATATTACCGAAGGATTGTTAGAAATTTTTCACGATTATCTAGTCTAATGACTAAGCTAACTCGGAAGGGTGTTAAGTTTATCTGGACAAAAGAATGTGATGATTGTTTTGAGGAATTGAAAAGAAGATTGGTGAATGCTCCATTTTTGGCACTACCTTCCAAGAATGGTGAGTTTGTTATATAGAGTGATGCTTCATTGAAAGGACTTGGTTGCGTCCTAATGCAGAATGATCAAGTAATTTCTTATGCTTCACAACAGTTGAAAACTCATGAGGTAAATGACCCTACACATGATTTGGAATTATCTGCTGTTGTTTTTGCTTTAAAAATTTGGAGGCATCATTTGTATGGAGTAAAGTGTGAAATATATACCGATCACAAAAGTTTAAAGTATATATTCACTCAGAAAGAGTTAAACATGAGACAGAGGAGATGGCTAGAATTAATCAAGGATTATGATTGTACAATTCATTACCATCTGGGAAAAGCAAATAAAGTGGCTGATGCTTTGAGTAGAAAAATTAATGCTTCATTAACAATGTTTCATTTGGAACGTGATCCTTTGGTTAAGGATTTGATGAACTTTGGCATAAGAGTTGTTGGTGCAGGAAGTCCTTCTGTTTTGTTTCAGGTATCAGTGAGATCTTCTCTATCAAATAGAATCAAGCAAGCACAGAAGCAAGACAATGAGTTGCAGAAAAAGGTAGAGCTGGTTCAGAAAGGTAAGTTGCCTGAATTAAACATTGACAATGAGTGTGTTTTGAGATTTGGGAAGAGATTGTGTGTGCCTTGTGATTCACAGTTGAAGAGAGAGTTGTTATGTGAAGCTCATAGTTCTCCATTTTCAGTTCATCCGGACAGTACTAAGATGTATAGAGATCTACGGGAGTATTACTGGTGGGATAGAATGAAAAGAGATATTGCTGATTTTACTGTGAAATGTTTGACTTGCCAGCAGGTTAAAGCAGAGCGGGAGTTACCGAAAGGGATGCTTCATCCTTTACCAGTGCCAGAGTGGAAATGGGAGAATATATCCATGGACTTTGTTGTTGGATTACCGAAGACATCTCGAGGTAATAATGCAATCTGGGTTATTGTTGATCACTTGACCAAATCTGCACATTTCCTTACCATATGAGATACTTTCTCTCTTGATCAAATTTCCCATTTGTATCTTAAAGAGATAGTCAGGTTACATGGAGTTCCTCTCTCCATTGTATCGGATCATGATCCCAGTTTTACTTCTAACTTTTGGAAAGGCCTTCAGAAGTCGTTGGGTACTGAATTAAATTTTAGTACATCTTTTTATCCTCAATCAGATGGGCAGTCAGAACGAACAATTCAGACATTGGAGGATATGCTACGAGCTTGTTCTATGGATTATCAGGGAAGTTGGGACCAACATATTTCTTTGGTTGAATTTTCATATAATAACAGTTTTCATTCCAGTATACAGATGGGACCATTTCAGGCATTTTATGGGAAGCGGTGTCGAACTCCAGCTTTCTGGGATGAAGTGGGTGAAAGGAAGTTGATGAGACCAGAATTGGTAGAAGAGATGGCAGAAAAAGTTCAGCTAATTCAGAAACACATGAGAACAGCTCAGAGCAGGCAGAAGAGTTATGCGGATAACCGGAGGAAGGATCTATCTTTTGAGGTAGGTGATCATGTTTTTCTCAAAGTGTCACCATGGAAAAGTGTGATGCGATTTGGTAAGAAAGGAAAGTTGAGTCCAAGGTTCATTGGACCATATGAAATTCTGGAGAGAGTTGGATCAGTTGCATACCGAGTGGCTTTACCTCCGAGTTTATCTCATGTACACAATGTTTTTCACGTTTCGATGTTGAGAAAGTACATGCCAGATCCATCTCACGTTTTGAGTCCAGAGGTAGTTCAGCTGGAAGAGAACCTATCTTATGAGAAACAACCGGTCCAGATTCTTGACCATAGGAAGAAAGTGTTATGGAATAAGGTGATTCACCAGGTAATGGTTTTGTGGAAAAAACCACATGATTGAAGTGGCAACATGGGAATCTGAAAATGCAATGAGAGATAAGTACCCCCATTTATTCGATAAGTAAATAAATTGCGGGGACACAATTTTCTAAAGGGGGGAAGGATTTAACATCCCAAGTAAGTAATGAATAATAGGTATTTTTATCTATGTCTATTAATGATTAAGATAGTGTTTTAGAGGCTTAAAATGAAAATTAATCCAATCTTAAGCATGGAATACACTAATATTCTTAAAAGATTGTTTTACTGCCTTATGATGGAAAACCCTTTTTTAAATCTATGTTTTGACAATTTTATAAGATATTTTTGTCGAAATAAACTTATTCTTTATGTTTGGGACATCAAAATTTAATTTGTGTGAATTTTTGGTATTTTTCTGATAATGTTGATTTTTTAATGAATAGTGAAAAATACTGCATTTTACATCAAAACTGCTTCTTAATCTAATTTATTTATATGATTAGACTATCTTTTGAATTTGTATTAATGTGTAATCTGAATATATTTTTACCATTTAATCCAATGGTGGTTATTGGAATCAATTTCACTTTGAAATTAGACTTAAACTGGTGTCAATCTTTTGATACTTTTTGTTTTATAAAAACACGCTATTTGCTCTGACAGTGGGAATTAATTATTAAATTAATTAATCTGACTTATATGTTTTTAATTTTGTAAAATAGACATTATTTTTGAATTCTGAATATCAAATATAGCTTAGGGTGAATTTTTGGTAATTTTCTGAAAAACATCAATTTTTGATGAATAGTGAAACCACTAAGTGGTACTTATAAAAACTGATTTTTCCGTTTAAATGAAAATTTTCCATCATTCTGTTTTGAATTTCAAAAATCTGATATACATGGTTTTCATTAAGAAGAAAAATGTGGTTCAACGAGATTAAAATAATTTTTTGGTGAATAGTAACTTATTAAGTTTTAATCGCGATTAGTGGTAATTAGTGTAGTTTAAGGTAAAAATAATGCTTCAATAAAATAAGATGCACTTGACACATGTTCTACCCTAATTGGTTGTGTCATGGCCGACCAATACAAGCCATGGGTCAACTTGGGGATCCCATGGATCAACTTTGGTTGGGAAATGACATAAATAACTTTTTATTTAATGTAAAAGTAAAAATGACACAAACATAATATGTTTTATGAAAACAATTTTTACATGGGGTTATAAAGATCATATTTTTGATTATAAATAGTAATTGGAAAGCTAAAACTATTTCCTACATCATATTAATTTTTTTATAATTTTTATACTTGAAATAAATTAAATTATTTATGACATCATGATGATGCAGCGATGACCTCATTATTTAACGATTTAAATAAAATGGAAAGATAATGAAAAATCTAAAACCTACACATGGAAAAAACCAATTGGATGAGTTGATTTCTAAGCCTTATCACCATATCCTCGAATTATATCAATGTGGGACATTTTTAATCCGAAACTCTTTTTAAAATAAAGTAACTTATCATTACTTTCCAAAAGTGTCCCTCCTCTCCTCTTATAAAAGGCCCTCAACTCTACCTCATTTCACACACTCCTCAAGCCTTTGGCTCGGCCAAACCCTGACCATTTACTCTCTCAACATCCCTATCCTCATCCTAGAGGATTCCCTTTGGGCATAATCCTTTCAAAGGAAGCCTTTAGGCACAAATAAAAAGGAGTTACACTTTTAAAGGTAATTCATTCTCTCATGTTCATTTGTTTTATTTTGCTTCTCCAACCCCCTAAACTCTTTTTATTTACTTATTTTGTAACAACACCAGTATCTTAAATATACTAGGATGTTGTTATAAGATTTATTTGAGCTACACTCTCACAAAACTACATCAAATGGTTAAGGAACATACGGTTTCCGTGGATGGCGAAATTCTGCCTCCCGAAACGATGATTGTTCAATACTCATTTAACACCTTCAAAGTTGGCCATTATGATGTAACTATTTATATATATGATATATAATATGTTTATGGTTTTCTTAATCTTCTGTTTTTTTTCATTTTGGGCATACCTTTATGGTTTCCATTATGGGTAAACACGATATCTTCATTTTAGGAAGTGCGGACTACCGCCCCCTGAAAGTGATTTGATTCGTTAATACCATATGTGGGATGTGTAAAGGATAAAGTTAATGATATTATATATGTTATAATACTGGAATTATAATATACTCTTATATCATTATGATTCCATTCCAGAAAATACGAAATAGAAATGGAAGTAGCGTTCATGCGTACGTACGGCTTACCGTCTCCATGAATGGTGCATTTCATTTCTTACCTCTAAATGTGATGTAATATTATAAATACATGTATATGATGAATATATATGATATATATTTCATCCAAATCATTAATATCATTATGGATATAAAGAACCTTTGACCAAATTAACAACATGTAAGTGTAAGAAGTCTAGTTTTGACTTAAGAACCAAATACCGACAAAATGAACATTATTAACATAAATGATTACATGATGTTCATAACATGGTATAAAAGGAATAATGAATTTGAAAAAGGTTCATAAGCAAGTAGAGATTAACTCAAGTTTATTATTCAGGAGATTAAAGAACGGTCTGGTCAAGTCGAATACGAGGTATGGGACTTCGTCTCAATCTGCTTTCATTGAGGCATATTTTATTTTATACACAACGTTCTTTTATATAGTGTATAAACCCCTTTGACATTTACGTTTATTCAAAAGGAATATTTTTTATACGAAGAATTTACTAAACGACAAAAGGGAATGTTTTTGTCGTACGTATGCGGCAACAATGACTTCTCCACCGTCGTGACCGTTATTTGAGTTTCGGCTTCCTCTACAAGCCATACCTTCTTTTTAAAAGAAAAATAAATACCATATCTTACTTTTCTTTTATTTTTTTATTGAAAATGGTTTTCACAATGTTTTTTTGTGTTGTATTGATATCTTGTGATTGAAATGTGGAAATGTTATGTTTCCTTTATGCATGTTTTATGTGATACGATAATGTTATGGTTCTTGGGAATTATTATGAAGACGGGTGGTTCCGTGATAAACTAAGGGCGGGTGAGCCCGATATAGCTCTCCAATGCATTGGGTAACGTGAAGGGGTGAAACTTTAAGGTTTCTTCGAAGAGATTTTAGGGAATATACTCTGATGGGTATTCCAAACGTAACCAAGAGGGTTACTCCCTATGTAAGAATGTTATGAATGCCTCAAGTTACCTTTATGTCTTATGATTTCTATGATTTTTTCATGATTTGATGAGGTATGTTAAAGTGCTTATGTTTTATGGGTAAAGTATTATTTCATTCTTATGTATATATGTACCCATGTTTCCTTTCCATGTTTTTATATCCCTTACTGATCTTTTTATGCTCATCCCAAGTTTTTTTGAAATGTTTTCACAGGTCAAGGGAAAGGTACATGATATGATGATAGTGTCAAGGAAGTGTTAAGAAAGAATCCTTGTTTTATTTTAAATATGTTTCCATTGATGGGAATGAAGAATACTATCTTTATGTAACCACATTGTTTATATGTGGAATGTAATGCAAGTTTTATGATCTAATTCTCTAAAACTCTAAACCCAAAAATATCCTCAATGTGTAATCTTGTAATAACTCAAGATTAAGTAAGGTTTAAGGATGGGGCCTTATAGTTTTACTGTAATAATTTTTTTAATATGATAGGGAGACCCACTATGGGTCTCTCTAATGTCTTCCCTCAAGATGGTTGGGTGAGACTCGTGAAGTTTAGGGGTGATACCAATAATAGGGGTCTTTATTGGTTTTATGATTTGTTTCGAATCAAGAAAGTTTGTATTTGGCAAGTGTCCTAATATGGTGGGGAAACCAACATAAGAAAAATTTATGGAGATATTATTATTCAAGGTATTAATGTTAGGGAAAATCATTTCCCCTACTCCACCTGAACCTAATCAATGTAGATGGTTAGACGAGATGATGGGTCATATGATGACGTATCATTTGAGAGCCTGAGTGGACTCTAGTAATTTCTAAGTTTGGTGTAGGGGTGTTCTAGGATGTTGTTGTGTTTGGAAATGTGATTCTCATGTCATTGGTTATTTTTCTAGGTAGTTTGGGTCTTGAGATTACAGGTCTTGAGTGGAAAGTGAGTGTTTGATCCTCAAGTGGAAGGTGTTTCATTTTAAGATTCTTTGTGTCTTTGTTCAAAGCTTAAACCATATGAGTATTTTGGGACATTTGGGGGGAAAAGAGTGTCATGGTTGGGAGAATTGTCAGGCCCTGACTGGGCACGTTGTAATTTATTTTTTATAACATTTTTGGGCTCATATTACAATTATTTTTATTATTAGGTTTTCATTTTTTCTTTTTTTTTTCTTTTTTTCTTATTTCCTTTACTCTTTTTTATCTTTATTTCCCCTTATTGTTTCATGTGAGCCCCTCCTCTTTTGCCTCTCTATCCACACACCCCTCTCCCTCCTAGAAGCGTGTCACCCCTCTTCTGGCCGGCTCCCCTCCTATGACATCCTTATGACGAGCCACCATTGACGCCCTGCTCTCCCTCACACCTATATTGTTTGACCCACATAACACAAAACCCTCAAATGGGTTCCACTTCGATCCATGCGACCCATTCCATAGACCTCCTTCGATCCATGCTTTTAGGGCCATATTTCTTTGTGGTCTTCATCAGAATCACCAAGGTAGAGTTTCTCACCCCTTCTCCTCTCTATTCCTTGCTTCAGTTCATCCTATATGTCACTTCATATGGTTCATCCAAACCCTAGGTCCTTGGGCAATCCGATTTATCAATGTTATTTTGTTATAGGGTTATGTGAAAGGTCTCTCAGGACCCTTGGGTGTGTGTTCCAAAAACCACCACCAAAGGCGATGTGGTTCGGTTTGTTTCGGTTGGTCGTAGCTATCCAAGGTGAGATTTTCATTCCACTTCATGGTTTCATACTGTCTAAATTTGTATATTTAATTGCTTTAAGGTTCATACTAATAATCTTAAAGTGAGTTGGTCACTACTTTGTGATTTTGGTCCGTCTCGGTAAATCGGTCACCATTTAAGGTGAGGTCTCTCTTACTACATTGTTTAATTTAAATTTATTTTAATTATGTGGTGATTATTAGATTCTCTTTTATTGTTGAAGTATGTTGTGTTCATCGCAGTGTGAGTTTGAGTGGTTGGCAGAAAATTCCAGCATTTATATACATGGGTAGGCATGTATATATATATATATATCATCTATGTACATATTCCCTCATGGAAATGGGAATATGTACATTGGGTCAAAGTATGTATATGTGTGTGAAATTGTGTAAGCATGTAAGGTGAAGTATTCTCTAGCTGTCTTCATCAAAATGTTTCATGTTTCGAGGTAGGGACTTTTATGATGCTTGTTGGTTTCAAACTTTTTTATGCCATTTTTTTGGTGTTTTAAGGTTCCTTCAAATTATTGTGTAGTGCGTTGGACTGTTCTGAGTGGTTTTGAGTTGTCGGGTCTAAGTAGACTCTCCTTCATGTGCATAAGTAAGTATTTATATTTGAGGCCTCACTATTATATATATATATATATATATTACTCCATGGTAGCGATTATACACATATTGGACTAGGTGTGACCATGTATATATATAAAATTGAATATGTAGGTGAGTGGAGACTGGTACATGTGTATGAGAAAACCTACAAGGATCTCCTTACACATGTTCATGGGCTATGGAAATGTGTGCATAGTGGCTAGGTGTCCTTGCATGTATTCAAAGGCACTATGATTAGTGGGAGAGCATCAAATCTTAGTTAGAAAGCACAAAGAGCCAAAGTGGACAACTTGTTTCCACCATGAGGTAGGTTCTCTATGCCATGATATAGAAAGGTTGGTGTGTTGATATGTTAGGAATGAATTTTTGATAAAGGATTCAGTAACGTATTATGTGTGATTTAATGTAATGTTTTTATGATGGGTTTTATGTGTTTGTTAGATGGTGAAAAATATGTTTTAATGGTCATTGGGGTGTGTGTATATTTTAATGGATATTTTCAAAGGAAAATGAATCTCTATGGGTGTGATTTATTTATTATTAATTTATAGTATAATTTGTGAAGTGTTTGAAAAGGTGAAAAGCTTGTTTTAAAAAATGTTCAGAGTATGATTGGTTTTATGAGGGGAAATAGAATTTTGTTTTGCTTATTCTTAATTGGATGTTTCCTTCTGTCATAAAATGGTGAATATGGGAACTTTGTAATTGATGGAAAATGTATTTGAAAATTTTCATTTCTATGGGGTGCGTAAATTGAAAATGGAGATGTTTTATAAAGACAGGAACACTAACATGATCATATGGGAAACCCCAGATACCAAGGTGGGAAGACTAGGACTAGTACACTAAATGATACACTAGTGGTTCTTCATAGTTTCTTCTAGACAGATTCACATTACAACACTAACTAAATACTTGTAATGATTTTAGACCATAAGGTTAGGGTTGTATTCTCTACTAGTGGCATGTTCATGAGAACATAGACCATTGTGGCTTATATGCCACATTTTCACTGAGGTATAGGGTGTTTAGGGTCCCACATGTGCTAGTTACCTATATGGATTTGTGATGACCCAAAAATATGTTAATGAAAATTCCTATTGATCTGATTAAATGTATTATTATGTAAAATGTTTATATAAAATATTCACTTCCTTAGTTTTATGATTTTGGATTTCAAAATACTGTTATGAATTTTAATAGTTGCAAATATAGCCATTGAACAGTGATAAACTAATTAGTATAAATATAGGGCATTAAAAAATCCAATTTTATCAGACAAAGGAAGCGATGACCTAATCTTGTAGAATTTCTCTATAAGAAGCCCATTTTTCGGAGCTTTTAAAGGAGGTGGCGTCACCGGGATTCGCTCATGACCAAGCCTAAGCCATGCTTCAACACATTAAGCTATAACAAAATCTTCTATGGGAGAAGTGTAAGTTGACAGAGATTACCACCTGAGCGATGTTATTTGAGCCACCCCAAGAGTCTATCACCATCGCACACCTTAACCTTCGATATTATACTCGTGTTATAAGGTGTTAGGTAACAAGACACTAGTACTATTATTATGAACATTATTTTTGTATATAGAATATACATTCATTTTATTATTGCTATGTTGTAAATAGTTTCTAAAGCACAAATAATATTTTTTTGTTAATATTCAGTTATGAAATATATTTTGATTAATTAATGGATATTTTAATTAAATAATATTTTAATAAAATATTATTACTAAATTACTTTTTATTAAATATAAATTATCATAAAATATTTATGAATACAATTTAAATTTTTATTATTCTTTGAATGATGTATTTGTCAAAACCTGTGAATTTTTCATAAATGTCAGTTTTTATTTTAAAAGTGAAAATTAAAATATTTATAAAACTATTTAGATAAAATTAATTTTATTTTTGGAATTAGGATGTTGAAATTATCCAATCGTGATTTTTTCATAATTTTATGAGACTGTTGAATTTTGGGGTAAAAATTAAATACCGTTTAAATATATAATGTGTTTTATGACATCATAGTGAACCAATAGTGATGTGATAAAATACTATAAACATATGATAGGAAAATATATGATTTAATATTAAATTAATGTGATTTTGGATTTGTTTGATTTATTTTAAAAAGCTTTAGTGGACCCTTTATGACTTATAAAACATTTTTTCTTTTTAAAATGATTTCTTTGAGAGTGTGACTCACCTCCACATAAGAAAGCCTAATATTTTAATAATTTCAGCCAATGGCCTTATAAAATAATTTTTCCCACTCCATTATAGAAAAAACCATGTGAAAAACTATGGTTTAGTTTGTGGTTTTGATTAGTTTAGTGTTTGGTGGAAAAAACCGAAATAATAAAGAATTTTTTCCCTTTTCATATATAAGCCCATACATGCTCCCACACCTTCTTCAATCAAATCCTTTGGAGCTCGACCAAACTCTTCCCTACTCTCTCTAGAATCTTTCCAAGGTTCTCTAATATCCCAAGATTCCTCCTTTAATCCTCTCCCAAGCCTTTGCGATCACACTTACAAGTAAGGGATTCCTTTCATTATCATTTTATCCATGTTTCTAAATTTTGTTAAGACCTTTTATTTTCTGTTATAAATGTTGGAGTATGATTTTTCACCACCCCTATAATGGCCTATTTTTTTTAATGAAGATAGCCACCTTTCTATCTCATTAATTCCTTCCATGTACACTCTTTACCATGCCGAAATTCTGTATGGAATTTCTCTTTTCTCATTTACATTAAAGTAAATATTGTATTAGGAATCTAAATTCCATTACATTTTTTGGTAAATGTATCTATATTACCCCCTTACTCTCCATTTCATTTAAATATTATGAGACACCCATTTCTATATCATCAACAATTTTTATGAATTCTTATGTCACGCAGTTATGCTGCCGAAATTGCACCATGATTCTTTTTCAATACAATGTCCTTATATAGTAAATACCTTTCCCATTTCTCTATTAAGGGATTAAACTTTATTTAAATTTATTGATTAATTACTGAATTTCATATATTAATTTCACATTCTTTTATTTTGGAATAACTTATAATATTTAATTAATCCATGTTATATGATTGAATGTGGAACACTTATGCATGAAATGAAATGATTAAGATGGGTGCACCCTGATAGTGCTCCAATGCATTGGGTAAATATTAGTATCATGATACATCAAGTACAACGAGGTTTTACTCATGATAAATAAATTGACATGTGATTTTACTCATTCTCCATGTGAAATGAGCCTTGGCTCATGCTAATACCAAGATATGTGTTGTTTCCACATTTCCATGTAATGAAACACAAGCTATATCAAGCCTTTATGTTCATTTTTGTCTTACGTTCCATTGATATATCTATTTCCTAAAATGTACTATACTCTTCATTTTATGCCTTTTTTACTCCCTTATTGGGATTTATAGCTCACCATTTTATTATACATGCCCTTAGTTTATCCCATGCTATGCTAATTAAGAGGGAATGATGTGCTCATGTAATAGAAGTTTTCAAAAAGATGTTGAATTTTGTGTTTTAAGTTGTTATGTAATGTTCCTAGGACCCAAATACACTATAAATTTTCATCTTCTATGTTGTATCAAGTGATGGTTTTATGTAATAAATTATGATTATGTGTGTAATAAAAGCATGGTTGTTGTAGTTTGTATCAGAGGATTGGTTTTGTTATTTTTGGGATTAGGATTAGAAAACCCTAGTGAAAGACTTAGGTATAAGACTACGTTTAATAAAAACATCCCTCTGTTTTGATGAGTATTGATTAATTGATTTATCAAGAAAATACATCCCTGCCTAGATACGAGTAGGTAGAGGCGACTCTAGAACAGATGTACCTTGGAGTGAAAACTCTGAAAAGGAGTTTCGAGCTTGTCCCAAGTATCCTGGTACACGACAACAAGCCTAGATGCACTCATGGTTACGACAGTCCCAAGGGATATGGTTTGGTGAATTCACAAGCTTAGTATGAACCCTTGTTAATGGAATAAAAAATTACCTTAAGAATATATGTTGATAAGTAGATCATAGATAACATATATCAAATCCAATAAATTCATAAGTTAAGGAAATAAAAGAAATTTATAAGTCATCTATTTTTTTCTTGGGATTACATTTTATGTGTTACCGCTAACATTCCATTTATTCCAACCAATGGCCGGTAATAGGAGGACTCAATCTAACAACCGATATAAAGATAAATGTGATGACTGTTCTAATGTGATGCCCCATCCAATGGGAGCGACAATTACGAACTTTGTCATAAAAATATCTCAGTTAACTCAATATTTATATAGAAACAAGGTTCAAGAGGAATGTTAACCCCCCCCCCCCACCCAAAGAAAAACAATTCACAGTCGAGAGCTTCATGAGACAAATGTATCCTACTTTTAATGGACCATTTGATTCCTAAATTTCCGAACAATTGATCAAATCCATTGAAAAGATCTTCTCCATCCATTAATTTTCCGAAAAATAAGAAGGATTATCTTGCTACTTATTTTATAGAGGGTGAAGTTGATCAATATGGGAAATTGATTAAAAAAAAGCCTGAGTTTGAGATCGAGGGGTTGGAATAGAAGTATTTTTAGAAGATTTTTTTCAATATATATTTTCTGTGCACACTCTAAATAAAGATGGAAAACGACTTACTTGTACTCAAGAAAAAAGATGAAGAATCAATCAGAGTGTACGAGGAAAATTTTACAAGGATTGAATGATATGCTTCTGGATTTATCATTACCCTAAAATGAACGGTTGACCACCTTCAGGGTGGGATGAAACCTATCCTATAGAGAGTCCTATATATCTGTGACATCGATAAATATGAGGAAATTGTCCGATGTGCCCTCAAAGTCAAAATGGAGATCATAGAATCTTAGGGGTATCATGGGTTTAATAAGCATAAGGTCGAATTTATTTCTGGCAGTTCGATGGATAAATCCAATAGTGATAAGAATATCCATCACCCCACTTGACAATGGTGAGGAAATAGTCACCCCATAAAATTCCTAACGGTGATAAGGAAATACTTTAGGTGTGGAAGAGAACGACACCTGGTTTTTAACTGCCAACAAAAGAAACCTGCGACTGTGACAGAGGAGAAGAACACTCCGTTCGACCCTCAATGCATTGTTTATTGTTTCAATAGCAAAGAACTAGGGAATCTTGAAAATCTCTTTCCTAATACAAGGGTTTTCAGAGGCAAGTAACAACCTCCAGGGTAGAAAGGGTGAGCTTTTTCCATTACTACCACCGAAGTGAACCCCGACAACGAAGTGGTGACAGGTACTCTTGTTATTCATTCATGAATAGCAAATATAATTTTTTATTTGGGTTCTACGCATTCTTTTGTATCCCAAATGTTTAGTAGGACTATCCCAAGACAACCAAAAATCATGGAGGTAAAGATGTTAGTGAGTATAGAAAATTGGGAAATCATTTCATTCCATGAATATAACTCCACACATGTCATAATTTGTGGGTTGAACTTCCTGGAAAACCTCGTTATACTCCCTCTGGTATAATTTGAGGCAACTCTTGACATGGATTGACTTTACTTATATAGATCCAACATAAATTTCCATGAGAGAGAAATAAATCTCTATATGGAGAATTGACCCTCGATTCGATACAAGTGAAAGGAGGAAGATAAATCTTCATTAGCACCATCATCTCAATCATGGATATTAATGCCCTATGAGAACATGTATTTGGATCAGATGATTATGTCCAAGGAATCAACCATCCTTGAATACATGACTATTGTGAGGGAATTCAATGATGTTTTTTCTAAGGAATTGTCTATTCTTCCTCCTAGAATAGATGTTGGATTATCAGTTGATCTTATACCTAGGGTGTTTCCAATATCCAAGACTCGATATAGAATTGCTATTATGGAGCTTGTGGAGTTGAGGAAGCAACTACAGGAGAATCTGGATTAAGGGTGTATACACCCAAGTGATTCACCATGTGGTGCACAAGTCATCTTCATCAAAAAGATGGATGGGTCAATGTGCCTTTGGATTTATTATCACAATCTCTAAAAAATCACAATAAAGAACAAGTATCCTCTACCCCGAATTGATGAATTGTTCAATCAGCTACATGGAGCACAATAGTTTTTCAAGGTAGATCTGTAGTCGGGATAATACCATGTAAGGGTGAAGATGGAGGATATCTCCAAGACTTCTTTTCTTACAAGGTACGAGCACTATGAATTCATAGTAATTTCTTTTGGACGCACTAATGTTCCAAAAATATTCATTGAATTGATGGTTATATTCTTTAGAGATTACGTCGAAAATTTTTTGGTATTATTTATAGATGATATTATAATATACTCTAAAACCAAGGAAGAGCATCTAAGTACTATACTAGAGACCTTACGAAAGGAGAATCTCTATGAATAGTACAACACATGTGAGTTTTGGGTGAAGGACTTATTATTGGGTTATATCATCCCAAAAAATGGTATATCAGTTGATCCCTCAATGACAGCTAAAATTGATGGATGTTCGAGGCAAAAATAGGTAATGGATATCCATATCTTCTTGGGGTTAATTGGATATTATCACCGATTTGTGAGAAATTTCCCATGATTGTCCAACCCTCTTACCAAGCTAACTCATAAGGGAATAATGTTTTTTTGGAGTGTTGAATGTGAAGAGAGATTTAAGGAATTGAAAATGAGTATAATCACTACAACTGTGATCACATTACCCATAAGTGGAGATCTATTTGTGATATTTAGTGATGCTTTAAAGAAGGGCTTGGGTTGTATATTGATGCAAAATGAAAAATTCATTGCATATGATTTAAGGAAATTGAATGTTCATGAGATAAACAATCCAACAAATGATAGGGAGTTGGCTGCAGTAATCCTCACTTTGAAAATTTGGAGCCATTTCCTCTTTAGGGAGAAGTATGAAATATATAAAGACCAGAAAAGGCTCATGTATATATTCACATAGAAAGAGTTGAATATGTGCCGACGACGGTGGTTAGAGATGATCAAATACTACGACTGATCAATCCATTACCACATTGGGAAATCGAACAAGGAGGTAGATGCTCTAAGTTGAAAGGACCCAATAATTCTATCATTGATAAAAATTGAAAATGATTCAATATTCTTAGATTTGATAAATATGTACATGAGAATCATAAATAAGGAAACATTATAATTACATTCAGAAATTATTGTTCAACCATATCTTTTTGGAAGGTTAAAGGATTATCAAAAGGATGATGTGGGAATTAAGAATAAAGTGGAAGCTATCATAAAAGGGAAATCCTTAGAGTTTAATGGAAATGAAGAAGAAATTGTGAGATTTTGATCAGGAAGTCGTGTTTCATCAAATCCAGAGTTAAGGAATCGAATTTTGGATGATGCACATCATTTGTATTTCTCAATCCACCCATAAAAAAAATGATGTACTGAGATCTCTAAGAGAATTATTGGTGGGATAACATGAAGAAGGAAATTGATAATTATACATCAAGGTGCCTGGTATGTCAGTAAGGGAAGGCTGAGAGGCCGAAGTCTAAGGGGATGATGAAACCACTACCCATACCAGCATGGAAATGGGAGAACATCACGATGGAATTTGTCACTAGACATCCGAAGACATCCAAAGGAAACAATGATATTTGGGTTATTTTGGATCATCTTAAAAATACTGAACACTTTATTTTAATTTGGTAGGATTTCTCATTCGATAAACTAGCACAAATATATATCAGGGAAGTGGTAAGGCTACATAGAGTACCACTATTGATTGTAACCGATCAAGATCCAAGATTCACCTCTATGTGTTTGAAGAGTCTTCAACATGTTCTGAATACAGAGATGAACTTGTATATGTTTTATAATCCTCAAACTGATTTCCAATATGATCAGACTATCCAAAAACTTTAGGACATGTTGAGAGCATGCTCAATGTACTTTAAAGGAGGATGGGATAGAGATCTTCCTCTAGATGAGTTATCTTACAATAATAGTTTCCATGAAATCATCCAAATGGATCCTTATAAAGCCCTGTATGGGAAGAGGTGAAGAACATTGACATGTTCAAATGAAGTTGGGGAGAGAAAACTCCTAGCTTCAGAAATGGATGATAGAATGGTGGAGAAGTTTAATACCATCCAGCAACACATTAATGTTTCTCAGAGTCAACAATAGAGTTATGCTGATAATCATAAATGAGACCTAGAGTTTGATGTCGGAGACATTGTCTTCCTCCACATATCACTATGGAAGAGAGTTATGAGATTTGGGAAGAAGGAAAAGCTTAGTCCTAGAACATTAGACATTTTGAGATCCTTGATCGCATTGGAGGAGGGGTCTATCGACTACCACTCCCAACAAACCTATCTGAAGTACATGATGTATTCCATGTATCACTCTTATAGGAAGTACATATCTGACCCATTGCAGGTAACCAATCCAAAGGTTATACCATTGGATAATGAACGCTCATATGAAGAGATTCTGATGAAAATCTTTGATTGTAGGGAAAAATTCTTATGAAAAAAATAATTCCCCTTGTCAAGGTGTTTTGAAAAAACAACAAGTTTGTAGAAGCAACATGGGAACTAGAGGAAGTAATGAGGCAGAGTTACCAGTGTCTCTTTTAGTGTGGGGAAAGGAAATTTCGAGTGTGAAATTTCATAAGGGGGGAAGATTTTAAAGAACCAAACATTTGTTAATGAAAATTCCTCTTGGTCTGATTAAATGTATTATTATTTAAAATGGTCATATAACATATGCAATTCCTTGGTTTTCTGTTTTTTTATTTCAAAATACCATTAATAATTTTTTATCATTTCTAGTATAGCCATTGAATAGTGATCATATGTTTAGTATAAATTTAGGGCTGTAACAAATCAAATTTACTCAGAAAAAGGAAGTGATGTCCTCATCCAGTAGAATTTCTCCATACGAATCCCATTTTTCAGAGCTCGGAAAAGAGGTGGCATCACTGGGCCTCACTCTTAATCAAGACCAAGCCGATCTTCAACAAGTTAAACTCGAATAGAATTTTCTAAGGGAGAAGTGGAAGTTGATAGATATTACCACCCGAGTGATTTTATATGATCCACCCTAAGAGTCTGTCACCATCAAACACCTTACCCTTCGGTCTTATGTGGGTGTTATAAGGGGTTAGTAATGAGACCCTAGTACTATGATTATATACATTAATTTTGTATAAATAATATATATTCATTTTATTATTTTTATGTTGTAAATAGTTTTTAAAGTAAAAATATTATTTTTAGTTAATATTCAATAAATAAATCTATTTTGATGAATTAATGGATTTCCTAATAAAATATTTTTTTTAAAAAATATTATTACTAAATTAATTTTTATTAAATATAAATGATCATATAATTTTTATGAATACAATTGTAATTTTTATTATGCTTTGAAAAATGTTTTAATCAAAACCCATGAATTTTTTATAAATATCAATTTTTATTTTAAAAGTTAAAATTCAAAATTTTAAAAAATTATTTAGATAAGTTGAATATTATTTTTGGAATCAGGATGTCAAAATTATCCAACATTGAATTTTTCATAATTTTATAAGACATTCGAATTTTTGGGAAAAAATTAAATACTATTTAAATATATAATGTGTTTTATGACATCATAATGACCAAATAGTGCTATAATATAATAATATAAACATTATGATTGGCCAATATATTTTTTAAAAATAAAATAATTTTATTTCAGGTTAATTTGATTTATTTCACAAAGCTTTAGGCAACCCTTCAAGACTTATAAAGCATTTTATCCTTTTCAAATGATTTCCTTGAGATTTTGACTCAAATCCACATAGGATAGCCTAATATTTGAAGATGTTAGGCCATTTTACTTTAAAAATATTTTTTCCACTCTCCTTTGGAAGAGACCATGTGAAATACCATGGGTTTGTAGGTGGTTTTGATAAGTTTAATGTGTGCTGGCCAAAACCTAAATAATAAATAATTCCCTCTATTTTCCTATAAAAAGACCTCCCATTCTCCCACATCCTCCTCACTCAAAGACTTTAGAGATCGAACAATGTATTCCCTCCTCTATCTTCAATACTCCTAATCTTCCCCAAGCTTCAAAAAAGCCTCTCTTAAGACTCTCCCCAGACTATTGGATCACACATCAAAGTAAGGGATTTCTTTCCATTCTCATTTTTACAAGTTTCTTAATATCGTTAAGACCTTTTATTTTTCAATTATAAATGTTGGGGTATGATTTTTCACCTCCAAAATATATTCCTATTTATGTTTGAATGATGAGATACCCCTTTATCTCTCATTAATTCCTTCCATGTACACCTGTTACCATGCCGAAATTCTGTAAGGAATTTCTATCTTCTCATTTACATTCAATCAATTATATTGGATTATGAATATAAAATCCATTACTTTTGTTGGTACATGTATCTATATGACCCCCTTAATTCCCATTTCATGTAAATATGATGAGACACACCTTTCTCTATCATCAACCATTTTTATGAATTCTTATGTCACGTCGTTATGCTGTCGAAATTGCCCCGTGATTTTTTTCCAAGCCAAAGTCATTGTGTAGGGAATACCATGCCCATTTCTTTATCAATGATATTCAAATTTATGAAAATTTACTGATAGATTATACAGATTAATGTATGAATTCAAAATTCATTTATTATGGAATAAATTATGATGTTTAATGAATCCATGTTATATGATTCGTGTGGAACACTTATCCATGAAATGAAATGATTAAGAAGGGTGTGCCCTAATAGTTCTCCAATGTGTTAGGTAAATATTAATATCATGATACATCAATTGCAATGAGATTTTACTCATGCTAATTCATGTGAAATGAGGGTTTACTCATTCTCCATGTGCAATGAGACTTGGATCAGGGACATACCATGTTAAGTGTTGTTTCCACATTTCTATGTTATGACACTCATGATATATCATTCCTTTATGTTCATATTTCTCCTACACTCTATTGATATGCCTATTTCCTAACATGTACGATATTATTAATGTTTTTAATTATTTACTCACTTACTAAGTTTTATAGATCACTCTTTTATTATGCATTTTTTGAGGTTATCCCATGCAATAATAAGTAAGAGGGAATGATGTGGTCAAATAAAAAATGATTTCAATAAGATGTTGAATTTTATATTTTAAGTTGTTATCTAATTTTCCTAATCCCCAAATAAACTATACCTATAGATATTCTAGGTTTTATCATGTTGAGGTTTTATGTAATAAAGTATGTTTTTATTTGTAAAAAAAGTAGAGTTGTTATAGGATATCCCATGGTTCTTATTTGTGGCACAATGATTGTGATGAGATTTTATTTTATATTTCTCATTCTTTATTACCCATTTGAAAAACCAAAAGTTTAATCTTTATTTATCCCCTTTCATTTTGAAATTTCAATATATTCTTGTAATATATTTTGAAAATCTAGTGGAAGAGAAATTATTTCTTCAAAGAAGGTAATATAATTTATTGGTTTTGAAAAGACTGAAAACCCTTATTTAAATATGTGTTATTTTCAAAATAGCACAATTGTGTTTTATTTTAAAGGAAATCGAATATGGAATTGTTATTCCTCGGATTTCATACTAAGCATCTCAGTGCTCACGCCTACTTTGCTTTTCATATTCAGGTTGTAGTCTAGGATTTCTCCTAGAGAGAGCGTAGATCTATGTCTGTTAGTGACCCATGGGGTCACTTGAAGGTATGTCTAGCTAGGTATATTTATTTTTTATTTTTTATTTGTTATTTTTTTCTACTGTTAGTGTTCACCTATTTTATCCAATTTATTTCTATTTGTCAGTATTTTATTTTCTAGGATAAATCATTCCCAACTACTTGTGTTGATGGAAAACAATAGTAGGAAGCCCATGGGGATTGGGAACATCCTTCGGGCCATGCCACAGACTAGCTTGTGTGTCCAGTTCCGAGTCGAATTGAGTTGGTTCATGATAATAATGGTATGCAGGATTTCAAAGGTTCATTTCAGGTTTAATTATACATCATTTAAACACAATCCAAAATGCATGAAGAAAAATCATTGAAAGGGATGTAGAAAATTATTTTGTTTCTAGGGGTTCCAAAAATGTATTTATTTCTTATTAAGATCACTGGGAATGTTTTTATTTCATATAATAGGGAAATTTAGTAGAGATTAATATTATTTCCCTATAAATTCAACTTCTATAACTCTTATCATTTTCAATCAATTGAATCGAAATTATATCTCAGAGTATAAGAATTCAAAATCTTTTTATGGATGATGTTGATTAAGATTTACTAGATTCATTTAATTTTTTAATATCTCATTTTATATTCGGTTTTAGGGGTAAATAAATGTTCCAATGAAGGGAGTGTTTGAATTTTGACCATATAGTGCATTTTATGGGTTATTTTCAAAAAAATGGATTATTTTTTTTATAAAAATAATAAATATACTCTTTATACATGTTATTTAAATTATTTATTATGGTTTTAAATGTCACTTGGATTTTTTATTTTTGAGTTGAGTTCATTTAATTTTTAAAAAAACACTAATTTGGTTTCTTAATGAACATTTTTTCTTCCTTAAATCATATGATCATATGTATTTTTAAAGAACATTTCATTATGAAATTGAAAAAAAAATTCTTTTCTTAAAGATCATAAATTCCCCTCTTTTTATATGGTTTTAATGAATAACATGTTAGTTATTGGGTAATAATGGGGGGGGGGGGTAAGGATAGTTATGGTTTAAGTATCAAGAATGTGCCCATGTTTCACGTTAAAGGGATTATTTACATAGAAGAATATATATTTTTGTTTCTCCAAAGATATTTTACAATTTATAAATAAATTTTGGAATGGTTGAATTATTATTTTTATATTTAGTATAGCCCTAATAAATTTTTTACATGAAGAAAAATGATGGTTTTATGAAACCTATTTTCTATTTGTCTCATGATGATAATAATGATGTTTTTACATGATGTTGATTAGGGATGGTGGGATATAGTTTATGCCATGATAGTTCTTATAATGAAGTTATGAAATGTTGTTTCATCATGGGTTGGATAAATATTTTGTTGAATATCTATGAACATGTGTTTAAGGTAATATATTGATACCTCATTGTTGTTTTAGTGCACTCACCCACCACTGGATTCCTTATGTATCTTTATCATACAATAGTTTGAAATGAAATTCAAAACCATATTTCAAATAAATAAAAAAATTTAATTGATAAAATATTGTTTTAAAAGGGATAAGAACCCAAATTTGAATTGGGATATATAATCATTGTTCAATAAATTGTATAAAAAAATATAAAATTTCTCCTTATTCTTCTTGAGCTTATCTTGATTTAGTACATATTATGTAGTGTGATCCTAACCTTGTAAATGATGTATGTTTTTATGAAATATTTAAATTATTTTTATTCTTAATTAGTTTTATTTTCATCAAATCATGCGTTTAAAAAAACTGTGATATTCCCTTAAAATATAATTACCATTTTAGTCTAGCTGTTAGGTTAGAAGGAATAATTATAACTAACTTATGAACATGTATTATGAAAAATATAAATCAATTAGACAGTTTTATTTTAGAGTGAATTACTTTTGGTAATGAAATGAATATATATATATGTGTGTTACATACTTAATAAAGTATTTTTGATATTCATTTAATGGAAAATTTAAGTCATAGGTTATGAATAAAACCCTATTTGATGTATTTTTTTTAAAAAAGGTTAATTTTTCACCTTTGAATGGAGAACCCATTATAAATTAAAAAATTGAAAAATTAACGATTTTTATATGACTACATAAATATTATATTTTGAAGAGGGGTATAAAAATTTTCTTTGGATAATTCTTTTATATTTTTCTGATAACTTTCATATTTTAATGAATAGTAAATGTACGCTAAATTTTAATTAAAAAAACTTTTTCATTGATATAATTTATATGGTAAAATTATAATATTTAATGGGTTTAAAGTATAAATATATTATATTTTTACAATTTATTATAATTTATGTTAATACCATTAATGCTATATTGAATTCATAGGTAAAAACATTTTAATCTTTTGCTATGTTTTAACTTTTAAACCCCATTTTCTCAACAACAGGATTAATTTTAAACAAATTACTACAACTTATATGTTTTGAATTTTTAAAAATAGATTCTATATTTGGAATCATTAGGTCCAAATTATGTTAATAGGCTACTCTAATTTTTATTATTATGAATAGTAACATTGGTAATTATATTTATTACCATGGTTAAAGGTGAATCGGGCAATTAAGGGTAAAAATAATATTAAAAAACTAATATAACAACTATAAAAATCATATTTAATGATTAAATTATACCCTTATCATCTATTGTTTGAAATGGAATCACTTTATTTCCACTTACCTTTGAAAATGATAAGAAAGTATAAAAACTAAGGAAATGGACAAAGTGTCGCAATCTCTTTTTATATATGTGTATTAATTTTAATATATGGATAAATGGAAGATAAAATAGACTATATATAGTCTCTAGAAATATAAAAGAGTTACCCACATCATAAAAATCTATTTAAAGCTTTTAGATGTTATATAATTACCATTAATGATGACACAATAGTGAAGAAAAAATTATTTTATTAATATAAATATCAGAAAAACGGTATTAAAAATATTATAAGAAATATTATATGAACTAATGAATGTTATTAAATAATTTTATAGATTACTATGAAAATTTGGGAGTTTATTTAATATTTTGGTTCGAATTTATCTTCTACGTGAATTTTATTTAAAGTCTAAAAAATGAATAGTGTCAAAATTGACACTATTAATATTTTATAATCATAAAATTTTATTAAATTATTTAAAAATCATAAAAATATTTTAAAATTATAAATTGATAATTTTAAGGTCGAAAATATCATAAATTAACCATTTATGGTGAATTAACACCACAAAAGTAAATATTAATTACCATTAAATATTTAGAATGTTATTACAAAAATTAAATTTTAATAGAATATCTAAAAAATAAGGATTAAATTTACAAAAATAAGTTGTCCAAAATTTATTGGATTATAAGATTACAATTATATATAATCTCATCTTATAATTAGGTACACTTTGGAGGTTTTTGGGTAGGGTTTGATTTTTTTATAAATTAATATTTTTGTGGTTTCCTAAAGTGCCCCTCTCCTCTCTTATAAAAGGGAACCTCCTGAATCTCCTCTTCACTAAATTTTGAGCCTTCATGTTCTGCCAAACCCTACCCATTTCTCTTCAAAAATTCCCTAGTAAAATTCTAGAGGTTCTGGTATTCTCAAAATACCAACTCTAGTTCCCTAAGGAGAAATTTAAAGGAGGTGCGTCAAAGAAGGGGTAATCAAATCTACAAATTCTTTCAAACATATTTATTCTTCAACTTCCACTTATTTAGTTGATTCATTATAAAGTAATAACATCAGTATCAATAATATATGGATATGTTATTATAAATATGAAACAACCATATTTCTCTTTCTATCCATCCTAAGAAAAAACGAAATCCTCACGCGTGCGTACGTACGACTTACCGTCTCCACACCGTGGTGTAATTGTATTTCACCACCACCTTTATTGGATGGTATAATGGTGTAAATAATACTTATATATATGAATAATATAAAAATATACTAATTATGAGATACTATATCCCATTCAATTCAATACCATGCTATAATTATGGGAACGACATCGTCGCTCGTGCGTACGTACGACTTACCGTCTCCACAGTGCGATGTGATTCATTCTACATGATATTCATTAAAACATGATTATATAAATGAATTGAATGAATAAATATAATATATATTATACTAATACCATAATTTAAATGATTTAAATATAACCTAAAAAAATTTACAAGAACTTATTCGACAAAACATATGTATGAACATTAAGCAGTTAGTACCGGAACAACGAGTAACAATGAAATGTTACCAAAAAACGGAAGAAAATAGGATCATAAATGTTATCATAAAATTTATTATGATTATGGAATAAATATGTATCATTATTTAAATCATTATAAAGTATGTTCTGATATATATGAATCATATCAGACCCAAGGTAAGGGATAATTTTACAATCTCATTTATATCTAAGATTGTTTATACGTAAGTATTTTCTCTGAATATATTTATCACCATGACCATGTTTTATAAAAATGTTTTCATAAAAAGTTTAATATTATTATATGTATGTTTAAAATATTTTTACACATTTTTTTTTACTTTTACAATATGGTATGGAAGGAATATTCCATTTGTTTACCATACGAGGTACTTTTTGACTTTTCTGATAAAATTTCGAGGAGAATGATTTTTTATCTTATACGGCATGAACAGATTTTTACATATTCCTAATGCATTATTTCCATAAATCATACTCTAAATTATTTCAAGTTTATTTTCAACTAAATAATTTCTTTTAAAATTGCATGGCATTTTGAGAAAAGAAAACATTTTTGACTAAGAAAGGATATTTTTCCTCAGGAATTAAGTTCAAGTGTTTTATCAAAATTATTTACCATATAAGATGACATTTGGTTATATTTATATCCCAATTATTACTTTGATTTGATTATATTTATGATGGAATAATTTTGATGAAGTCCATTTATCTTATATAGTTTATGTTATTATGGAATACTGTTTAAGAATCCCATTTTATTTCATGGGTTATGCTATGCTGAACAATTTATGTTTTTGGGGAACATGTAAGAATGATTTCATTATGAGATGGCTGAGACCTATATCTCCCTCCAATTCATTCGTTAAAGACTTATATTTCATGAGATAAACATGGCTTGAATGACATGTTTATCTGGTTCAGTGATACAGGACTAGAACGAGGACTGAACTCAGTTTAGCAATGGAAATTATTCGCTATGATGGTCTTGGAAATGAATCTTGAATAATATGAAATGATATTCTATTCTTATATGTGTATGCCACAAAGTTTCATGTCTTATGTTATGATTATTGGGATTACATTTCATTACTATGATTTATCCCAAGACATGATATTTTGATCTCTTATGTAGGATAATATTTTCAAATGTTATGTTATTATGAATATGATAGGATTTAGTTTTACTTTTTTTATCCATACTGAGAATTTGTGATCACCCTTTTGTATGTTTCATTTCCCCTGGCCAGAAAGAAGGGTATAAAATTTGATATGCCAAAAAAGTGTATAGTTATGTTGAATTAAACAAGAGACAGTTTAGATGTTTTATAAACAAGTTGTTTTTGTTTCCTAGTATCCAACGAAACTATAACTATACGGTCCTGTAATGGTTTTGTTATATGTTTTAATAAATATAATTAAATTCTGATGTAATAAAAATGTATATAAAGTATGGGTCGTTAGAGTCAGTATCAGAGGAAAGTTATAGCTAACCTTTGGAGACTAGGATGAGAAATACTTAGTAAGAACCATAAGGATATGTATAAGTACAAGATACAATCATAGTGTTTATAAATAGAAATGAATAGCCTATGATAAAATCTAAAGTGTGATTAATTGAAATTTCATTCTTGATTATGTGGTTTCCTATTATAATTATTGTTTCTCACACTATGCTTCTTGGTTTTAATCAATGGCTGGAACCTGAAGGAACCTTGTTAATGTTAAATGTGATGGGAAATGCAATGATTGTCCACCTGAGCTACCAAATGTTATGTGAACTAGAATAAAAAAATCTTGTAGCCATGATCACACTACTTTCTCAAGGTATGAATTATGCTGGACTTCTAAAAAAGCAAATAAGGGAAAAACATTTTGTTGAATCCTTTATGAGGCAGCGTTCACCTTCATTCAGTGGGTCTTCAGATCCATTAGTGGTTGAACAATGGATTAGTACCATTAAAAAGATATTTTCAGTTATACAATATTATGAACATGATAATAGAATCTTAGTAGTATATCGTTTGGATGGTTAAGTGAATCAATGGTGGAATCTTATCAAGATTACAAGGAAAAGAGTTGAAATTGAGTCCATGCAATGTGACAAGTTCAATAACTTATTTTTCAATAATTACAACCCTTATATTCTTTGAAAAAATATCGAAAATGAGTTTCTTTAATTGATGTAAAATGATGATGAATCTGTTGGTACCTGAAATTTTTTTTTTACAAGACATTCAAGGTACACTTCAAGAATTATTATCCAACCTAGGAGTAAGAACGATCGATTCTTTAGTGGATTAAAACCAAGTATCCAAAGGGAATTAACCATAAGATACATCAATAGTTATGAGGAAATTTTTCGATGTTCTCTCAAGGATGAGATAGAGATTGGAGTAACCCATCAATCACATGGGTTTAATAAGAAGAAGAAAATAGAATTCATAATAAAATCAAAAGACTCCACTAAAAATAAGATGATTTTCCCTTATAGTCAAAGTGTGGAAAGAATAATAGAGGAAATTTTCTTAAAGTTACAAGTATATGTTTTAAGTGTGTAAAAGAAGGTCATCATGAAATTGAATGTCGATATGATGGGAAAACGATGTCTAATGATGTGAACCAAGGAAAGGCTACACAGAATGCACCTTCCACACTTCAATGTTACAAGTTCTATTAGATGGGGCATTATGAAAATCAATGCCATAATAAAAGGGTAATTGATGATGATCGATGTAAACAAACTCATAAGGACAAATACAATGTAAAGTCACATGAAATTACCATCGGCGATGTGGAGTACGATAATGAAGTGGTGAAAGGTATACTTACCATCTACTCTAAAGTAGAAAATGTTTTATTTGATGCTCCACCCACACTTTTATTTTTGAAGAATTTTCTAAGGGTATCGCCATATTACCTCAACAATTAGATATTGATTTAGCTGTGATAACTCCTATGGGCACAACTGTCGCATTAAAAGTTTACAATTATTCTCCAATTGAAGTTTGTGGGAAACTGCTTCCTGCAAATCTTGTGATCCATCCTATAGTGGAATTAAATGTGATTCTTGGAATGTATTGGATTTCATTATATGGAGATCTTATCAATTTCCAATGAAGGGAAGTCACATTTCATATTCTAGATCAATCTATGATCATCTATCGGTGATAGGATGAATATAACATTCCAGTGGAAATATCTTCTATCTTATGGGTCTTGATTCTAATAAATGAAAGTAATATATCTCAAATGGTTGGGTAGAAACTCATCATTAAGAATACACCCATTGTTCTGGAGTATGATGATGTATTTATAGAGTAATTTTTAGGTCTTCTACCAAATCATGATATTGAGTTTTCAATAGAAATCATACTGGGTGCTATGCCTCTTTCAAAGACACCTTATAGAATGGACCCTATTAAGTTGAAGGAAATGAAGAAGTAACTCCAAGAGAATTTTTATAAGGGATTTATATGCCTAAGTGTGTCACCATGGGGAGAACCTGTTCTAATTTTTTAGGAAGAAACACATATCAATGAGACTCTACATTGATAATAGAGAACTTAATAAGATCACTATCAGGAAGAAATAGTCTCTCCCAAACATTGATGACTTATTTGACCAACTCGGTGGAGCTAAATACTTTTCCAAGATTGAACTTCGTTCAGGGTATCATCTATTAGGGGTCAAAAGGAGGATATATGTAAGATGACATTTTGTACCAAGGTAATAACACTATGAATTCATAGTGATGCCTTTTGGTCTTACTAATTCCTCTTCTATCTTCATGGATCTAATGAATTGATTCTTTAGAGACTATCTTGATTAGTTTGTGGTAGTATTTATAGATGATATTCTTGTTTATAAAACGGTCAAGGAAAAACATGATGATCACTTCCAAATTTTATTGAAGACCCCGAGAAAGGAGATTATTTATGACAAATTTAACAAGTGTGAACTTTTTATTCAAAAAGTTTTATTTTTGGGTCACATAATTTCAAGAGAGGGGATATCTATGTATCCAGTAAAAACAGAGGGTATTAAAAGATGGTCGAGACCAATAATAGTAACTAAAATCCAGAGTTTTCTTGGGTTGGCTGGATATTATCAATGTTTTGTGATTTTTTTCGAAATTCTATAATCCACTCACGAAGTTGAATACAAAAAGAGTTATGTTTATTTGGAGAGAGGAATGTGAAGAGAATTTGAAAGAGCTAAAAAGATGGTTATCCAGTGCACCTATGCTCACAATACCTTGTAGAGGACAAAGGTTTGTGATCTATAGTAACAAATAAAAGAAGGGGATGGGGTGTGATATCATGAAAAATGATATGGTGATTTCTTATGCCTCACAAAAGTTAAAAAACCATGAGAAAAATTACCCAACTTAGGATTTTGGAGTTAGCTGCGGCAATCATTGCATTAAAGATATGGAGGCATTATATTTATGGTGAAAGGTGTGATATTTATAATGATCATAAAAGTTTAAAGTATATTTTCACACAAAAGGATCTGAATATGTTCCAAATAAGATGATTGGATTTGATTAATGATTAGGACTTCACAATACATTACCACCATGGGATGGAAAACAAGGAGGCATATACATTACGTCGACAAGACCATGCTAGCTTATTCATGACGAGGATCAGAAAAGATCCAATATTTGTGGATTTGAAAAGGACGGATCTTAAAATTATACTGTATGGGGAGAAATATATTCTCTCTCAAATAAATTTTCAACCTTCTATACATGTGAAGATTAAAGAGGCATATAAGGAAGATGCAAAGATCCAAAAGAAGCTGAAAAATGTTCTTAAATTCAACCTTGATTGTGATGAAATAGTAAGGTTCAGGAATCGAGTTTTTGTTCCTCCCATAACACATTTAAATAAGGAGGTATTTTATTAGGTTCATAGTTCTTCATTATATATACACCATGGAATCAAAAAGATGTATAGGGGCCAGAAAGAGTACTTCCGGTGGGATGGCATAAAAAGAGATTTCACATAATATGAATCTTGATGCTTGGTTTGTCAGTAATTTAATGCTAAAATATAGAAGTATATAGGGATGTTACAACCATTACCCATACCGGAATTGAAATGGGAAAACATCAATATGGAATTTGTCATTGGACTTCCCAAAAAATCCAAATGCAATAATGTTATCTGGGTTATAGTTGATCGCCTTATGAAGTCAGAACACTTAATTATTATTGGAGAGGATTTTTCCCTTGATCAGATTTCGAAGATATATGTAATAGAAGTGGTAATATTTCACTGAGAACCACTTTACATTATATCTAATTGGGATCTGAGGTTTACCTCAATGTTCAGGCGAAGTCTTCAGCGTTCTCTAGATACATAGTTAAGTTTCAGCACTGTTTATCATCATTAAACAGACGGTCGTCTAAGAGGACAATTAAAACTCTAGAAGAATTGTTGAGAGCATTATCTATGGATTTAAATGGTTTTTGGGATCAACACCTACCATTAATGGGATTTTCTTAAAATAATAACTTTCACTCTAATATTCAGATGGCTCCTTATGAAGACCTCCTTAGAAAGAAGTGTGGAACTCCAACTTTCAGGGATGAAGTTGGGGACAAAGATATTATTACATGATCTTGCTAATGAAATGGAAGAAAAGGATAGATCTACTCAAAAACATATAAGTGAAGATTAGATTCGACAAAAAAGTTATACTGACAACTAAAAAAATACCTAGAGTTTGATGTGGGTGATATGATGTTCTTACGAATATCTCCCTAGAAGAGTGTCATGAGATTTGGAAGAAAGGGAAAACTGATCCCTAGGTATATGGGTTCTTTTGAAGTTTTGGATCATGTTGGGAAGTTAGATTACTGATTGGTGCTTCCCCTGAATCTCTCTCTAGTAAATGATGTGTTCTAGTATCTCTCTTGAGAAAGTACCTACATGATCCTTCACATGTACTATGTTTAGAAGTCATACTGATGAAGTAACATATCTCATCTGAAGAACAACCAGTAGAGATCCTATATCATAGAAAAAAATTTAAGCATAACAAGACCACTCGCTTGGTTAAAGTTTTATGGAGGAACCACCAATTTGAATAATCTACATGGGAACTTGAGAATATGATTAACGATAATTATCCTCATCTATTTGTATCCATGTGACGAATTTTGAGGGAAAAAAATTCAATTTAATGGGGGGTAGAATGTAATGCCCGTATGTTTTTTTGAAATAGTTAAATTATTTTTATTCTTCAGTAGCTTTCTTTTTCTGAAACCCTGAGTTTAAACAAACTGTAAGATTACCTTAATATAAAATTACCATTATAACCTAGTCGTTAGGTTAGCGGGAATAATTATAACTAACTTGTGAAAATGTATTATGAGAAATATAAATCAATTAGATATTTGTATTTTATAGTTAATTAGTTTTGTTAATGAAATTAATAATATATATATGTTTTATATACTTAAAAAATAATTTTGAAATTCATTCAATGTATATTTTAGTCATAGTTTATGAATAAAACCCTATTTGATGTGTTTTTTAAAGTGGTCAATTTTACACCTTTGAATGGAGAACCCATTTTAAATTAATAATTTGACACATTAATGAGTTTTATATGATAAAATAAAAATGTTATTTTTAATTGAGGTATAAGAATTTACTTTTCATAATTTTTTTATATTTGTCTGATAACTTTCATATTTTTATGAATAGTAAAAGTATGCCAAATTTTAATTAAAAACAAATTTTTTAATTGAGATAATTTATATGGATAAATTATAAGATTTAATGGTTTTAAATTATAAATAGAATATATTTTCACAATTTATTATAATTTTTTTCATTATCATTAATTTTACATTAAATTCATAGGTGAAATCATTTCAATCTTTTCGAGTGTTTTATCTTTTAAAACCCATTTTCTCAACAACGGGATTAATTTTAAATTAATTACTGAAAATTTTGTGTTTTGAATTTGGAAAAATGGATTCCATATGTAGAATCATTAGGTAAATTTTTTTAATAGGCTACTTTTATTTTGGAGCATTATGAATAGTAACATTGGTACTTTTTTTACCATAGTTAAAGGTGAATCAGGTAATTAAGGATAAAAATAATATTATAAAATTAGATTAAAACTTGTAAAATCATATTAGATGATTAAATTCCACCCTTATAATCTATTGTTTGAAATGGTGTCACTTTATTCCCACTTACCTATTAATATGACATAAATGTAATAAAAACTAATGAAATGGACTAAGTGTCACAATCTCTTTTTATACAACTGTATTAATTTTAATATATGCATAACTAGGAGAAAAAATCAACAATATATAGTATTTATAAATATAAAATAATTACCCAAATCATAAAAATGTATTTATAATTTTTAGATATTACATAATTACCATTAAGGATGACACAATAATGATGTAGAAATTATTTTATTAATAGAAATATCAAATAAATGGTTTTAAAAATGATAAAAGAAATATCATATGAACTAAGTAATGTTATAAATGAATTTTATAGGATACTATGGAATGTTAGGAGTGTATTTAATATTTTTTTCTAATTTATTTTTTGTGTGAATTTTATTTAAAGTATAATAAATGAATAATGTCAAAATTGATACTATTGATATTTTATAAACATAAAATTTTATTAAATTATTTAAAAACCATAAAAATATTTAAAAATTAAAAAGTGATAATTTAAGGTATAAAATATTATAAAGTAACCATTTATGCTCAATTAACACCACATAAGTAAATATTCACTACCATTAAATCTTTTGAATGTTATTACCTAAATTAACCTTTTATAGAATAACTAAAAATTAAGGTTTAAATTGAGAACATAAGTTCTCCAGATTTAATTGGGTGATGAGATTACAACCCTATCTAATCTCATATTCTAATTAGGGACACATTGGAGGTTTTTGGGTAGGTTTTTATTTTATTATAAATTATTATTTTGAGGTTTTCTAAAGTGCCCATCTTCTCTCTTATAAGAGGAAACCTCCTCTTTGTCCTCTTCACTCCATTTTGAGCCTTCATAATTGGCCAAACACTGACCATTTATATTTTAAACTTTCCTAGTCGCATTCTATAGGTTCTGGTCTTCTTGAAAGTCCAACTCAAGGGCCCTAATAGAAAATTTAATAGAGGCACGTCACAGAAGAGGTAATCTCTTCTACCGATTCTTTCGAACTTATTTCTTCTTCAAATTACTCCCCTATAGTTGTTTAATTATAATGTAATAAATTAAGTATAAATCATATACTGATATGTTATTATAAATATTAAACACCCATATTTCACGTTCTATCCATCCTATGAAAAACTGAAATCATTGCGCATGCATACGTACGATTTAATGTCTCCACGCCGAGGTGTAGTCTTTTTTTCAGAACTAACTTACTTTGATGGGTATAATTGTTTAAATAATACCTATATATGAATTTTATAACATTATACTAATTATGAGGTACTATAAACCATCCAATTCAACACCATTCAATAGTTATGGGAATGATATTGTCGCTCGTGTGTACGTACGACTTACCATCTCCACAGTGCGATGTGATTCATTCTACATGATCTTCCTTAAAAATTAATTATATAAATGAATTGAATGAATAAATATGATATATATTATACTAATTCCATGTTTTAAATGATATAACAATAACCTAAAAAATGTTACAAGAAATTATCTTACAAAACATACATAAGAACATAAAAAAGTCAATACCCGAATTTCAAGTAACAGTGAAATATTACCAACATACGGATGAATATATGATCATAAATATTATCATAAAAATGATTATAATTCTGGAATTAATCCATAAAATTATTTAAATCATTTTATAGGAGGTTCGGATTCATACTAGGCATATCAGACCTAAGGTAACAGAAAATTTTTCAATCTCATTTTTATTTGAGATTTCTTATACGTAACTGTTTTATGGGGATATATTTATCATCCATTTCCATGTTTTATAAAACTATTTTCATAAAATTTTTACTATTCTGATATTTATGTTTAAATTTATTTTTACCCATTTTTTTAATTTTACTACATCATATGGAAGGAATCTTTCTTTTGTTTACCATACGAGTTACTTTTTGTCATTTCTGGTAAAAGTACGAGGGTAATGTTTTTTAAACTTATATGACATGAATATATTTTTATGTCTTATTAATGGATTATTTCAAAGAAACATAATATATAATATTTCAAGTTTATTTTCATCTAAATTATTTCTTTTAAAATTCCGTGGCATTTTGATAAAAGAACACATTTTTAAAGAAGAAAGGATATTTTCCACCAGAATTAAGTTTAAGTGTTTATCAAAATTATTTTCCATATAAGATGACATAGGATTATGTTTATACCCCCTATTATTACATTTAATTTATTATTATTATGATGAATTTTTTATATCAAGTCCATTTATATTATATGAATTATGGTATGATGGAATGATGTTTAAGAATCCCATTTTATTTCCTGGGTTATTCTATGATTACTGATTTTTGTTTTTGTGGAACATGTAAGAATGATTTTAATTTGAGACGGGTGAGACCTATATATCCCTCCAATTCATTGGGTAAATACTTATATCTCATGATATAGGCATGGATGGAATGGAATGTTAACCGGGATCAGTGATACAGGACTGGAACGAGGAGTGAACTCAGTTCCATAATGGAATTTTCCCGCTTTGATTGCCTCATAAATGAGCCTTGACTAATACGAAATGATTTTATATGCTTATATGTGTATAGAACAAAGTTTCATGTCTTATGATATGATTATTTTGATTAAATTTCACTTCTATGATTTATCTGATGACATGATATTATGATATCTTATGCAGGATAAAATTTTCAAATGTTATGTTCTTATGAATATGATTTGATTGATATTTCTTTTTTTACCCTTATTTTGAATTTGATATCACCCTTTTATATGTTTCTTTTCCCCATGTCAGGATGAAGGGTATGAAATATAATATGCCAAAAAGGAGAATAGTTACGAAAAAATAAACATGAGACAATGTATATATTTTATAAAATAGTTGTTTATGTTTCTTGGTTTCTAAAGACATTGTACCTATATGGTCCTATCATGGTTTTGTTATATGATGCAATAAATATAATTCAATTCTGAAGTAATAATAGTGAATATAAATTATGGTAATTTATAAGCACCCATCACATTCATGTTTTAATTTTTGGCAGTAGGTTTTATAATTTTCTCTTTTAAATGGATGATTATGTGATATTTTGAATTTTATTAACATTTTTGGATATGGGAAGTGGTAGTTACTCATGTCTGTTGGGCTAACCGTCTAGTATTATATCTGGTGGGATGCAATATTTCATGTTTTCTATTATATATGAAAGATGATTTTATTGGTTTATACCATTTATTAGTATAATTTTACCACTAAAAAATAAATATTTGAAAACAGATTATTGTTTGTAGACCTTATTCACAGAACCTTTAGTTTGGTATATTCTCTTCCTATGATTAATTAAACATATTGTTTCAAAACAATTAATAGCAAATATGTTTGATATTTAGTTTTTTGACTATTATATAGGGGAACCCTTATACCTATATAAAAAAACTAATTGATATGATTCAAAATTCAGGAACACCCATACAAGAAATTTTTTAGTCAATAAAAAATGATAGAATTGATTAAATAATTATAAATTTATTCATAAGGATCAAAAATTTCTATGTATAAAATACTCACAAGGAGTCTCAATGAATCTGTGAGATCATATTCATTTCATCCTCGTACAAAAATTTAGGAAGAAATAATTCATGTTCCCATAATTTTGATAGAATATATTTTTATTAATTGATTTAATTTTATTTGAATTTATAGTTGGAAGAAATATTTGTTTTTTATTGGATTTTTAAAGAGTTTTCTATTTGATTTATTGATTCATTTATGCATTCAGAAGATGATTATCTCTTTCTAGTAACCTATTTGTAAGATCCCTAAATTATGGTGAGGTAAATAATTGTTTAAATTCATGTTTATAACCATAATTATTATTAATAAAATGTTTACAGTATGTGTGAGGAGGTTCAGGGGTGTTCTAGGGGTTCAAGATGCAAATAAAAGTGAAAATGGACATCCAGTGCATGTTTCACGGTTAGACACAGTTAAGGGTAACTATGAGAACAATCAATTCCAGCTAGGAAGAGGGTGAATTCTTATGCAAAGTGTGAAAGGGGGAATTACAAAATATATGGTATTGGATAAATACATTCTTTGTGGTTCTCACATGGTCGACACATGGATTTAAAAACCATACAAAAGAACCATGAGCCTCTTTAAATGTGGGATTTTATAGTTTTTCAATTTTAGGATTTATGAGTTCTCACAATATTTTCTTCCCCATTTTACCTTGAAAAACCCTATTATTGAAAAAAATGTACAAGTCATCCCATGGGTCGATCTCTTTCATTTATAATCCATTTAGAGTGGTTTTGGGTGAGGATCGAACCTTTGAGTAAGCGTGACACTTGGATATAGTTATTTTTATAGATTAGGCATTATATATATATTATTCTTTTTCTAAATCACAAAAATCATTTTATATATATATAAAATCATAGGTTGGGGATTCAAAGGGTGTTTGGATTTGACTCAAAGGCTTTGTTTGGGCATGCTATTGTCATTGGAATCAAATTAAGTTTCCTAAAGGTTATATCCTATAGTCCTGATATTTTGTTAATGTGTATGGGGTTTCTATTCGGGTTTTCTTATTTTGTATCTGATGTTTTAGAAATATTATGAAAATTGGTTGGATAAGGGATGGATTGAAACCCTCACATTCCCGGTGGGATGAATTGAGATTGATTAAACCTAATATAAGGCCATGAATGGGGTGTTCCATCACCTAAACATGGGAAACTGTAATGTTAGGTATAAAATATATTATAATGAAATAAATACATAGAAACTTTTGTTGACATGTTTTTTTAGGATATAAAATGGAACAAGGTTAGTTCTTTTTAGTTGTTAACATGGAATAAGGGGTTGTTTGGAATATTGTGAATGTATTAAGTGACTTATGTGCTGTAATGGAAACATTTAAGCAAATTAAGGAATATAAAAGGGGAATGAGTAAACATGATACAAAATAATTATGGATTATGTAATAAATAAACCCTGAATTATGAATGATGTGTGTATTTATCGATTAGAGTTTATTGAATTGATTGAGGTAATTAATTTTTATTAAATAATGTGCACATGTATTTGTGGTGTGTGGAATATTTTAATTTGGCTCCACCCACGAGTTAGGTTGGATTGAGGCTCTAAACCCCTCCCATATAATGCCTAGGTTAGGGAACCCGACTGAGGCTTGAGGACCCTAATAGTTCTATTGGATGACACTACCTAGAATGAGGATCCATGGTAAGTGTGATGTAATGGATTTCAAAATAGTTTTTCTAGTGAGTTTGGGAACATTAATTCTTTCCATAGGCATATTAGTTAACTGACATAGGTTATTGTGTTATAAATGAATTTCCTAAACCATGGAACAGATAAAAAATTGTATTATGTGAATAATGTTAATTAATGACACCCATTTTATCTAATGTTTATGTTGTGATTCATTTAGTAAATTAATACACTATGTGTTTGTATAGGATATGTCATTAACACAACTGGTGTTAGCATACTAAGTTGTACTCACACACCTCTCAACCCATCACTGGGTACCTGAGCATATTTCATGGTTTCATGTTAGGATAAGGGTAAATACCTGGTGCTAGAGGATTGATTTCGGAATGGGTTGTATCTTGAGGAGGGGAATAGAAATGGTGTCAAAACCTATTTGGGGGACTCTTCTATTTGCCTTATTTTTCAGGTTTTCTTTTCACATGATACTGTATGACAATTTCAGGTCATGTTTACCTTTGATTGAGTGCATGTTCCTAGTTTTGTGAAATGCAGGTAATGCATGTTTATGGTTTATTGATTGTTTCATCAATTATTTCACATTATCTATAGTGGATTACAATGAAAATGAATGAATTTTATCCCCAAATTATCAATTACACCATTTCTTTAAGTCAGTGGCCTCCAGCATAAGGTGAGGTTCTCTTAAGGTCATGTGGCAACATGACTCTGTGCACTGGATTAGTGGCCTCTTGGTTGGGTATGTTACAAATTGGTATTAGAGAGGTTATTTTATGATTCCTTAATATTTTGGAATTGTATACAAGATATTAGGATGTGTATGGGCCTTGGTAATGTTATTGTTCTTTGGAGTAGCTAACCCTTTTATGGGGGAAACCTGTGTTCCCGGAGTGGGATTGTTGTTATTGATGTATGTTGTTATATTTGAATGATATTTCACCATTAGAGGATGCACTTATTATTTTATGTGACTATTTTATGATATTTTTCACATGGATGAAATAGAATAGGGTTTTGAATTCATGCATCCTTTTATGAACCTAATAACATAGGTGGCATGCATCTTGTTAGGCACACTTAGTGAAGATGTGTGAGACATGAGTGGCAAAATGCATTTATTTTTCTCAGAAAATTTGAATGAAGTTGTGCATTATAAAGATAATTAAAATGGGTAAAATGGAAAGACATGAAATAGTGGACAGAGAATGGTAATTAATGAAGAATTACCAATGGGTTAAAATGTGTTCATGGTAATTTTCAAAAAAGGGTAAGGTGCCTAAGTGATAATGATTTATATTGTGATGGTAAAATATTTCAAAAGGGTTCATAAAGGAAGATTTGTTACTATGTAGTTGGTTTACCCCATGTTGAGCATAACCCATGGTTGTGATGGTTAAAGTCAGTGAAATAGGTGTGATGATATCCATTGGGATAATATATATGTAATGGGGTTTTATGGCTAGTGGAGAGCCCCTTGGTGCAATTGTGGATACATTGTGTTTTTCGTTCTGAGGTACCTGTTTGGAATTGATGAAATATTCCACAGTGATATCATGTTCTATTTGGGTTATAAGAGGATGTAATTGAGATTTTCCCTCTAGAAATAAAAGAGAAAGGAAGCCTAGTGAACCAAGGTAGCATGGGAGAGGATAAGTTCTGTAGGAACATTGATCATTTTATACATATATTGGAATGAGACCCATGGTGGGTTGTGTCGAGTTTGTTCGAGATGAATATAGAGTTTCTGCAGTAGCACCCTCTAATATTTACTAGAGAGGGGATAATATAAGTATAAATGTTTTGGATAGTGTCTATTCGGAAAATTCTTGTCCACTTAGAGACTTCTCATTAGAAGAGAGTCAAGCTGGTAGCTGAAATGATATTGGGTCAGGCAATGCAATGATGGGATGTTCTAGTTCCGGCCCAACAGGCTGACGGTATGATATGGAATTATTTTCAAGAAATAATTATATAACAATTCTATTAAAATATATGAAGACATGAGAAGGATGTAGATTTTATGAGGTTAACGTAGGGGTATACGTTAGTGATGGATTATTTTTTCCACAACATTGACTTTCAATGCTTCATCCCAACATTAGTTGGGAATGAGGAAACTATGGAGAGATGTTTTCAGGATGGACTTAAACAGGTCATTGAGTCCCAAGTGAATATCTTTTGTTTTAAGAGGTTTTCTAAAGTGGTAAATATTTCCCTTATTTCATAATGGAATATCAAAAATAATTATAGTGGTGGATAAATATTTCTAGTTGGTCGACATGGTGGGGGGGGGATTTTGATTGTATGAAGCACCACTTGGAGAGTTTACACTATGAAATATGTGGACATGGCTATCAAAAAAGGGAACCAGACATCTAGGGTAGTGATTGAGTACTCTACTAAAAGTGAAGTAGGTTGGGGCACATGTGCAGTCAGTGTCCTTGACCACTAGTTGATTGATGTGAATGTGGAATATTGAGTAATGTGAAGAGGTTTTGTAGGAACCTTCAAAATATGGTTATGGAAGGAGGACCAAAGATGTACATAGCAAAGGTAGGGGTCAGTTACCCCATATCATGCAGGAAATTGGTGCTCTACAAGCGATATCAGTTTAGGTAATGGATGAGTTACTCCTAGATGAGTGCATCTATTTCAGTAGAGTATTACATCACCAAGAATTCATATCAAATTTCATGATTTTGGGGATCATTATCTTCATAGAGTTCAACTAGAACCCGGAGGTGGTGAGGCTGAACCATCAATAGTTTGAGGCATGATTTTTATATCTTCCTCACATGGTAGTGATTTATTTGATACAAGTTCTTCACATTATTTTCTATCTTGTTAGTTTTTTAGTGTTTTAGGCCTAGTATTAGAACTTTTGTGCAGGATCATGTTCATTTGTACGTTGTTTGGGGTGTGAGCATAAAATGTCCCATAGTGTATCGAGTGGTCTCTCCAGGTTGGTGTGAACCATTTCTTATGGAACTTTTTGTGCTGCAAATATAATATGTTTATCTAATATTATGTACAGATTGGTAAGTGTGGTACTAGACCCATATTTAAAGTTACCACCATAGGGTAACATTTATCTCTTTAGAAGGAATACTTATGTTCATTTGGGGGATTGAGATTTCCAAGACAACAATGCAGGGCCAGTTTGTTAGGGGTTAGGTGAAATCACACCCAAGTGGCATGTCTTATACTTAATGATGGGGGAGTATTGTATCTTGTCTTTCCTCTTGTGGTCAGATAGTTTCAAGATATGTTTTTTGAACAATTATTAGGGATTCCACCCGATAGGGATATTGAGTTCACAATAGAGTTTCTTCCGAGGGAAGAACTAGTTTCTATTACACCATATAAATAGCATTAGTAAAAATCATGGAACATACAACTCAATTGGAGGTAATGGACAAAAAGAAATTTATTAATCCAAGTACATCACCTTTGGATCTGCAGTGTTGTTCTCAAGGAATGATGATGGGTCCTTGCCATTTTTTTCAATTATAAGAAGTTGAATTGGATGATATTTGGAAATATATACTCTCTTTCTTGAATCATTGATCTTTTTGAAGAATTTACAACTTCATCACGGGTTTCCAGGATTGATTTGAGATTAAGGTATCAACAATTATGGGTGGGACCTTCTAATGTTCAGTGGACTACTTTCCAGAGTAGGTATCAATTATATGAGTTTGTTGCGATTGCATTCGGGTTTACCAATGCATTTGAAGTGTTTATGGACCTAATGAATATAATCATTAACCCATGCCAGGATTAGTTTTTAGTTGTCTTTATGGAATAAATATTATTGTACTGCAAGACTCATGAAGATCATGAAAAGAATCTTGACATCATTTTGAGTACACTAATAAGGAATAGGATATATGCTAAGATATCCAAGTATATCTTTGGTGTTGAAAATGTACATTTCTTAGATCACATCTTCCCTAGAGAAGTTTTTTATTGGACTTGGAGAAATTGAAAGTGATAAATTATTGGGAACATCCCTGGATTGTTTTTGATGTTTGAATTTTTCTAGGTTTGGTGAGTTAATATCCATGATTTTTCGAGGATTTATCCCACTTAGCAGCACTGCTTTTAGACTTGACCAACAAGGGAATCATGTTAGAATGGTATGAAGATTGAGAGACTTATTTTAAAGAGTTTAATAAGTGGCTGACAAGTACACCAATTTCGGTTCTACCTAGGCTAGGTAAGGGGTATACCTTTTTATTTTATTCATTCAGTGTTGGGCTTGGGTAGTGTTGATGGTGAATTATTAAATTGTTGTATATGGTTCATGGTAGTTATGGAATCATGAAAAAAATTACCTTACACATAATCTTAAATTTTCTATTATAATATATGGCTTAAATAGTTTGCATAATTACTTATTGGGAGAGATATTTACCATTTATACCGATTATAAAATCAATAAGTATATTTTCTCCCACTATTATGTGAATATTATATAGAGGATATGGGTTGAATACATGAAATAAATTGAATTAGAGATGGGTTAAAAATCATGAAATTGAAATATTATTTTATATTCTTTGAGTTAGAAGACTCAAAATCAGGTGGTTCAAGAATCATGTTCTGAGTGGAGGCTGATGGCTTTATTTTTTGAGATTCATTTGGAGGTATTGAATGGGAAAGGGAATATGAAACTTACATCATTTGAAGTTGAAGCAAAAATTTAAATTAGAATAATGTGAGGAATGATGAGGATCTGGAGTGTTTGGTTTTGAGGGAATGTCTTGAAGGTGGGGAGACACCATCCAAGTGGACTGTTAGTGTTGATGGGATCATTTATGTTATTTTATATATCATTGCACCTCCACATATGTGTAAAGTTTTAATTCATTAGATTCATGCCTTGAAGTGGGAGGTGCATCATAGGCCGACAACAATTTATCATGTTCTTTATAGACAGTATTGGTGTCCTAGGATGAAGAAGTATATTTCTGGTTTCGTGATGCAATGCTATACTTATCAGCCAGTAAAGGTGGATCGTCACTGACCAGGGAGATTATTATATACTTTACCCATTTCTAAATGGAAATGGTATAATGTGATAAGAAATTTTATTGTGGGTTTTTTAGGATTACTTAGAAGAATGATGCTAACCGGGTATTTCAGATTGGTTGTCCAAGGTGGCACATATCAAACCAATTCTAGAGAGTTTCACTATTGATTAGTTTGGTGAGATGTATTTTTGGGAGATAGTATGGTTTCATGGGGTTCCATGAACAATATTTTCATATAATTATCCACATTTTACTTCACACTTCAAGAAGGGGTTATAGAAATAACATGTTACCTAGGTTTTTTTAGTATATCATTCCACCCATTGACGTACGGGAAGTTAAAGAATAATATTTAGGGTCTAGAGGACATGATAAGGAACTTTGTCCTAGATTTTGGTCGATTATGGGAGACGCACTTAGAACATATTGATTTTGACTATACCAATAGTTACTATGTGTCTATTAAGATGGAAATGTATGAGGAACTCTGTGGTAGACTATATAGACAACTATTGTGTTGGATGGATTCATGAGAATCATTGATGTTAAGATCAAGTATTGTTTAGTAGAAATTGAATCAGGTTCAATTGATTCAGAAATATTTGGATGGGGATTATAGTAGGTAGAAGTCACATGGACATTGTAATCTCTGACCTATTGAGTCTATGGTGGATTATTGTGTATTTCTTTGGGTGTCTCTAAGACTGGTTCACCATCAGATATAGAAACATGGTAATTTAGAATCCAAGTTCATTGGGCCTTTTGAGATTGTGGAGAGGATCAGACCGGTGGCACACTAATTGGATCTTCCATATCGATGTATTGGTAGGCATAATGTTTTTCATGTGTCTCCAAGATTGGGTCACCATCAGATATAGAAACATTGTATGTTGGCACCCAGGTTCATGGGTCCATTTGATATTGTACATTATATTAGACTGGTGGGGAACTGATTGTATCTTCTATAGAGGTGTAGTGGTATGACTGAGGTTTTCATGTGTCACATCTTCATTAGTATCATTATGAGCCATATCATGTGATTTATGTTTATGATTTAGATCTTGGGGATATTTTGTCCTTTGTAGAGCATCTGATTCATATTGTGGATGGTAATGAGAAAGTATTGCGGGGGGGGGGGGGGGGGGTAAGATTGTGCCTTTTGTTTGACTTTTATGGAATCACGGTAATTTTTAGGAAGAAACATTGGAAGGAGAGAGATATACAGATTTGTGGGCCTAACAACTGGATATTTATACCTCAAAAGCTCAATGATGTTTGGTAAGAATGGCTCGAGGATGATCAATTATAAGGCAGGGAGGTTGTAAGATCCCAAACAAATGGTGAGGTAAATACTCATTTAAATTCATGTTTAAATACCCTAATTATGGTTAATGAGATATTTACTATCTATGTGAGGATGTTGAGGGGTGTTATAGTGGTTCGAGACATGAATGAATGAGAAAATGTGAATCCAGTGCATGTTACATGGTTAAGAGTTACTGTGTTCCCAAAACATGATAACAAAGAGGAGGGGTGCATAGTTATGTAAATCGTGAATGGAGGGAGGCTAAACTATTTGGGACTCTAAAGAGACATTCCATATGGTTAGTGTAGGGTTTTTTAAACCATATTGGATCTCCAAGAAGTAGTGAAACCTAACCCCTCTTTAAAATAAGCAGGCATAGGGTTTGGAGTTCCATGTGGCCAAACCATGAACCACATTTAATGTTGGATTTTACACTTTTACCCCATTGGTATTTATGATTTCTCGAATTATTTTCTTCTACATTCACCTATAGTAACACTAGTGATGAACCAAAACACAAAAATCCTCTCAACGGTTGATCTCTTTCATATCCAAGACATATGGACATCCATTGGCTGCAGATCAAAGCTCAGTAAAATTATAAAACTTCTATTTTCTTCTTTTTTAGATTACGTCTTGTATATATTTTTCTTCTTCTTTTGAAGCCCTATACCCTCTTTTTTCTAGGGGATCCTAGGTTGGGGCTTCGAATGGTTTTTTGGATTTGACTGAGAGGATAGATATGGATGTGTAGTTATCTTTGGAATTGAGGTAGGTGGCCTAAATGTTATATATCATTGTCTTTATATAGGTTTATGTTTATATGGTTGTGGTTGTGGTGTTTTCTTGTTGTGCATTTGATGATTTAGTAAGATTTGGAAAATTGGTTGGCTTTGGGTTTGATTGAAACTATCACAATTCTCATGGGATGCATCGAGATTGATTAAACCCATTATAGGGCCACTCATGGGGTGTTCCATCACATGAAAATGGAAAATTGTAATTTTATGTATATAACTGATTGTAATGAAGTAGACACATTGATAAATGGGTTGACATGTTGGTTTGGGTTGTAAAATAGAATAAGGGTAGTTGTGTCTTGTTTTTAACATGGAATAAGGGGCTGTTTGGATAATAAGGAAAGTAATAAATGACTTATGAGTTTTAAAGTAAAGATTTATGTGAGTTAGGGAATATAAACAGGGAATGACTTAATGGGATAATGAATACTAATGGTTTATGTATTAAAAGAACTATGAATTGAGAATGATATTTGTATTACTTGATTATGATTTTTTGAAATGGTTTATGTAATGAATGGTTATTAAAGAAAGTGAACATGGATTTGTGATGTGTGGGATATTGGACTGAGGCTCCTCCAATTGGTCGGATTGAACTGAGGCTCTAAAAACCACCCTTGAAATGCATGGGTGAGGGAGACAGGATAAGGCTCTAGGACCCTAATTGATTCAATAGATGAGACTACATGGATTGAGGATCCATGGTAATTTCGATTTAATTGATTGTTAAATGGTTCCCTAGTGAGATAAGAAACTTTACATATTTATTTATGCATTTTAGATGTCCGGAATAGTATATTATGTTATAAATTAATTGCCTAACCCATGGAACAAATAATGGACTGGGTTAAGGAAATAATGTTAATTAATGGAACCCATTTTTTCTTTTGTCTATGTTGGGATTCCTCTAGTATATTCATACACTACATTTTTGGATTGAATATATTGTAGACACCATTGGTGCTGACCTACTAATTTTTAATCACACACTTCTCAGGGCTCCATTAGCTACCCAAGAAAAATTCGTTGTTGTAGGTCATGATAAGGGAAAAGGCCCTATCCTATAGGGTAGATTTGGGAATTGGATGGGTATGGAGGAGGGGAACATACAAGGTGAAAGAACCCATTTTTTGGAATCTCCAATTTGTATTCCTTTTTTTTTATTTCTTTACAGTTGAATCTATATTTACATTTTATGGAATGCTTACATTTTTTGTGAGATTTTACCCAGTTTTGGGAAATGTTGGTTAGGGATGTTCATTTTTTATTGACTGTTGCTTCTATTATTTCATTTTATCATCTATGGTTTACTATGAAAATGAAGTTATAGTCTCCCCACATAGTCCATTAGAAACCCTCTATTAGTCTACATCCTCTAGAGTATCGGGAGGCGTTCCTAAAGCCATATAGTGACTCAAATCAGGGAATAGGTTTAGTGGCCTCTAAGTAGGGTATGTTACACTATGTATGAAATTGGTGATGTTTAGCCCCATGCTACTAGTTTGAGACTATTTTAGATGATCATCGTCGTTATGGACATTTCAGGAATTAGTTTGTGAACTTCAAGTGTGGACCCAACCAATATTTTAAACCATGATAGAGACATCTTATGCATGAGAGGAATATATTTTCCATAACATTTGATGATGTATCATGTTAAGTATCATAGAATTTTAATATTTTTACACAAGTTTTAATTTCCTTTAATGGAATCATAACATGTTTTTAAATTATGTTTGAATGTGTATTTTCAAATAAATCATTGGTTGGAGTCCTATAAAAGCTAATTTTGTAACTATTATATATATATATATATATTAATATATTATATATTAAATATATTTTGAAATATTGTATAATTTTTTTGAAACAAATATCAGAATGGTTTAAAAAATATTTTATTTAAAATTTAATTTTAGAAATACATTATTTTTTGGAATTTCATATAATAATGGATTAATTAATATTTATTAATAATATTATCATTGGAAATAATAATTTTTAAATAACATTATAATTAGATAAATCAGTTTCTATGTATTGTTAAGCATTCTAACCAACATCTATGTTTATCTGTTGGTATTATAATAATGGAAATATAACAATACTTTCTATCACAATAACATTTAGTTATAGAGTTGTTAACAATAATTTAGTTACAGAGACATATTTGTAGGTAAAACACTTTACCAACAAGAAATGTATCTTTAATAATAGTTATTCCAACATTGGAAGAGGTCAAAATTTTTTTAGTGAGGGTAATATTCCTTTTAGTTAACGCCTTATAGACTAAATCCAATGTCATTATTATAGGATTCCATACTCTTCCTTTCCTTATATCCCACCTTTCCTTTCAACATGAACGAGGATAAGAAGAGGGGTTTCTCTTAAAGGTATAATACCCCAGATGGTTCATTTATTTGATACCATAAAGGATATAGGGATACTCAAAAAATAAATCCTCAGTGCATAATCCCCATTGAAATCTTATTGCATACTCTCAAAATATTATTTTGATATTCAATTATCTGTTGTTTCCCACACCAAGTAAACCCACATTTTCCAAGATATATAAGTTTATTATTCCATTATCAGAACTAAAATTCTAAAAATTTTGGCCTCATTTAGGTGAAACTCTAATCCTAATGATTAATGATGGGTTTTCTCTCCTCACTAAGTGAGTTCAATCATAATGGTCTTCCTATTATGTATAAATCCCAATTATACATTCTAGGGTATGCCCATATGTGTAAACCCTGATCAATTATCTATTTTTCACCTTTCACAACATATAAGTACTTATAGCATGATCTTAAACTGTAAGGCCAAATACATAGTCACCCAATGTGAAACTGCAGGACAACTTAATTACCACATGATGTTTAACTATATAGTATTGGACTACCACAAAACCCTAAACTCTACACCTTAAACTTTTTGTGATTTGGTTCCTATCCATAAGGTTACATAATATGTCTACATTAGGATCAAGAACCACATTATCCACCATCATAATCATTCATCATGGTTCTATATTCCTCATGAATTGAATTGTATCATTCCTCTGTAGGCCATATCCCTTATATGTTCAGAAAACCGCTCATGGTATCATACTCCCAATGAAACTATACCCATTTTCCTTGAGAAACATATTCTATTTGTGGATCATCATATCATTATCATTGGGCCATATTCCAAATAATACTATACTTCCCCTAAAGATCCATGTTCTCATCATGTCAATACCAAATCCAACTTCATTGATCTATATTCCCGTCAAGTTTATATAGAAATGGATATCCATATATAAGTCCTATACCGGCCATTTATAAGAATCTTAACCTAATCATACTCATCAAAAGATTCTAAAATTCATGGATTAGTTCTCCAAAACATGACATTAAATGGTGTTTCATGTCCCATTATGTTTCAGAAAAACTAGACAAGTTTGTATTACATTATTAAGGACGTATATAGAACAATTGTCATGGGGCTTGATCCCACCTCCATCCCCACATATTACTTCTTGGAATGGTAATAAACACTCAGGTAACCAGCTATATAGATATAAAATATAATAAATTAAAATGAATCATCACTAATATCTAAATAAATACAATGGATAACCTTTTATATGTATATTTATTAACATTAAAGAATGTTAATGAACAAATTATGGAACAAGGGTAACGAATCCCACACTGGTAATTAGGGACAGTTAAAAAAATATTAAATCATAAAGAGCCATATAGTAGGATGGAATCCTTTAAAAATAATGTAATTATCCTGACCTTTCACCCTATATACCAACACATATTCCAAATATTAACTATAAAAACACAACCTAAATCACCTACCATTGTAATGAAGGCTCGTAGTGTGGTCTGTGATGGACATTTTTAGATTTGGGGGTGTGTTGAAGTTTCCCATTGAAAAAAATGATGAAGAAGATGTGAATCCTTGAAATATTCCATCATTTCTCAACCAATCATTGATCTATTTTGTTTCATGGTTTCCATGAAACAAAATAATGGCGAACCTGACATGAATTATCTCACTGTGAAAGAGTTTGTATGAACCATCATTTTTTACTTTTTGATGATATATAGTATGGTTTTATTAGTCATGTTTTTTACCTTTTATAGAGAAACTCAGATTTCAATTCAATTGAAACTGATGAAGTCATCTCAAAATCACCTATGAGCCTCATCTACTACCAATGTTGATTCATAATTGAATATGAAATAATTTTCACCAACATAACATCTATAGTGATAATCATTAAATGGTTTGGTTGAAAATTACCAACTGAATGATATATTCATGATGTTGGATTTCATGCATAAATTAATCCTTGACATGAATTCCCAATAACAATTCATCAAACACTGGGTGGTCGTGAAGAAGTAGGTGAAAAATATTATCATTCCAAACAACTATGATAGCATTTTCCAGATGTGTTACAATAAGAACCTACATTATCATAGAGAGATTGATCAAGAGGAAAAATATATTTTAAACATGGATTATGAGTCACCTAGGAGGGAAATAATCAATAACCTATATCACTTGTCCCACATAAATTAAAAATCTCACCAGTATGCTGAAGATGGGACATGGGAGATCACTACTCCGGTCACCCAAACATGAGCATCTAGAAGAGACCATAAAATGTGGTGGACCATGGATCACAGAAATATGGATCATATCCTCACTTACAAAGAATAATATAACCAATATTATATGTAAATAACCTATTAGTAGGGCCATATCCCTATTCTAATTAATTAATCCTTCTAGCATATCCTATAATCACAAGAAAAAAAATGTTGAAAAATCCTGATTTTTTGAAGGATAAATACCATATTCATAATCCCTCTCATAAATAATTACAATGTACAAAGAAGTCATATTAAGAAGAATGAAAACATCTCTTATCTGTTATAATAGGGTAGGAACGTATTCTTACCCCCACATAGGAAGCCTTTCACCGTATCCCAAAAAAAACTAGAAGAAAAGGGTGGGGATATATTCCTATTCCCATCAAATAATTGACATAAATCATAGTTTCAACTACTGAAGGTCTTCAACAAATCTTATAAATAATGTATGTCTGGGATCATATCCCAACTCATTTTATATAAAATAACTATCATATCATAGAATTGGTAGTAGAAGAGTATCATCAACATATCCCAATGACCTTATAGAATAAGAATATATTCTAAACCAACCACTAGATTATCTCATCAGCATGCATCAGGAGATGCTTATGAGAAGTCACATGTTCATTCACCTCTTCAGAAAGGTGGTAGACACATACTGATGATGAATGAAAATTGGATCAAGGACATTTTTACATTCCGATAGGAGAACATTTGCCCAATTTAGTAGCCACTTCAGTGCCAACCAATATACATACAAATCAAGAGAAATCCTATATACATATACTAATAGGAATATGGGATTATCCAAATAAAGATCACTCATATGAAGGTCATTGTTCATAAAACATGACCCCAATGGATTGAAAAGAAGTATACAAGAGGAAATTTCACTTATAGCATCTAAAAGTATAGAAGTTGGCCTATATCCCTTACCTTATTAGTGTAATAATTATAGAGGCTTTAAAGGATCTTTTAATACTTCCATGAAAATCTATTGAATCATTATTAGAAGGAGGGAGTATTAAAATATTAGCTTTCCCTCCCTTTAATGTTTCTACCTAAAACTCTATTGGTCCTATCCAAATAACCCATAACACATTTCCTCTCCTCTGTTACATTAGAAAAATAAATGGAACTATTTTCAGGTTGATATATATTGAAATAAAACTTATATATAGAATATCAATAATAAATATTATACCCCCGTTCCACATCAAATTATTTCTACCATCATGTTCTTCCAAATAGAATATGTCACATGAATCAAATTTTGGGTTGGACATTGAGATAGGATGATATTATTTCATATAGCGGTGTTCATTGTAGATAACCTCAACAAAAAACATAACATTTATGTAATAATGTCATATACTTTAAAAAAAAACTCATAAAAATCCCTAATATCTTAAGGCACCCGAGAGATTGAGGACAGTTATAGTAAGTTCTCTATATACTATTTATGATATTTTTTCTCAACTAGACGATAACCAGAGGAAGAGATACTTATCTATACCACCATTTGGTAACATATATTTTAACATAGTATTGAAGATTACAATTTATCCTACCCACTTAATAAACAAATTTGGGAAAATATTTCCCTAGTTATATTATATGTAATAATCTTTCAACAAAAATGAAAAGGGTTAAATGATGATGACGAAAGAACTATCCAAAGAAAACATACAGGTCATGCTTTGGATTAAATATATATATTGTTATAAAATTTATATCTCATTGGGAAAGGAATAAACAAACCATATTCTTTTTATCCATTAGATGACTCCTTATCATTCAAAAAAAATCTATACCCTGTGTGAATTGTGAAAGACATGTCATGGAAAGATAATAAATCTACATTAAATTGACATGTATTACAATTCATCTATACGATGCAAAAAATTGGTATAAAAGCATGAAGATATTGATCATTCATTCCTTAATTTATTGTGTAAAATACACTAATTAATATATTATAATCCAAAAAATATAAATATTATATGGTGGGGAGAGCATGGAGTGCTGCATTTCACTCCACTCATCCATTAGTTGAGTCTTCTAAGAATTATGTCATGAAACACCATCACATTTGAACGGGTCTAGGAACTAATATCTATACACCTTATACATCTAATTCAGTGTCCTTTTATTATATCTAAATCTAAAAAAATATAAACTAGATGGGAATAATAAATAATGAGACTCTCACATATATCCTTTTCAATGGTTGAACATTCTTCTCATCTATTAAAGTACAAATCCTTAGTTAAAGAACCACCCCCAATAGTGTGTACATTTCATTTAAAACATACACTACATCCATCACATGATCAAATAATATATCATAATTATAGAAGTGAAACAATAATGGTTTCATTGAAAATAACAAAAGATAATCCTTAGTGTACAAGGAAGGAGGAATTGTTACACCCACCCCCACCCTAAGGATCATAAAATCCCTAGTGAGTTCGATATTTATTGGAAGTATGAGAAAGCCATCCCGAAATAATAGGTTTGGGGAAATTTTTATCACTGCTATCATGTTCTCCATGAAAACCAGTCTTCTCCAAATTAGAAAAAATACTATAATAAATCCCTTTAAATTTTATAATATTGTACAACCAATCATTATATTCAGTGAAACATTCAACAAGGGTTTCTATAGAGTATATCAGGATCAACATTCATAGGTTATTTTTTTGTAGAAATGAAATGATATTGAAAATCCTCATATGGTCCAAAAAAAATAACTTCCAATAAAGGGAAGTCTACAGAGAGTTGTGATTTTACTCTTGACAAATATTCAAGAGAATAGAAAGCTCCTCAAACTTACATTTATGATTTTTGTTTGATATCATTTTACAAATCAGTGAAGATCATCAACATTAAAACTACCAATAATCCAAAGAATGATTCTAATGTAGAAGAGTGTTGTGATGAATTCGATGACCAAACCCTATCCCACAGTAAAACCATCAAATAATGTTTGCATAATGATCATTAAAGATGGACTCAAAATCTGATAATTATATAGAGTACTTAGTTATCGCTGCCTTGGCAGGTTAAACCAAAGAAAAGGGGAATGGTGAGGTTTTATTCCACCTATTTACTAAATATGATGAGCCTCCATATATCAAAAAAATGGTCTCAATATGAAACAGGTATAAAGTAGTTAATGTAACTGAACATGGAGTCCCTCATGGGAAATATGGCCACTAAATATAACCCCTAAGAAGAGACTGATGCTTCTCCTTCAATAAATCAACCGCAATATGGATGGTTTCTCTTATTTATAAGTTAAAAATCTAGAAATCTGTATATTTTAGGTTTCAAATAGTTAGACTATCTGGAACTCTAGGAAGCTCGGTTAGATGAATAATACACTCATTAATCTTATGGGGATTATTAATGACCTATTATATTGGAGGAATGATTAGATAATTAGAATCTGTAAGGTAAAAATTAAAATATGGGAATGTTAGCTCAATGAAACTATACCACAATAATGATTCCATTGATTTACGATCATGGAAAATAGCTAGTAGTATAAAAATACTCATATATGAATCCTCATACAAGAGTTAAACCTGATGAAGGGAAGCACATACAACTAAATTATAAGTATGATAACATGTAATAATATTCTATTGTCATCATTAAGAGTTAAATTTAAGATTCTATTCCTATTTCAAAGGATATTAATGAATCAATTCTCAAGGATATTTTAATTCCTCATATTTTTGAAGATAATGTCATTACTATTTTTGTATATCCTGTAGAGATCATCCCTACCAAATGACATGTGGTCATTTCCTTCATAGAGAATGATATTAGGACCACTATACATGGACTTATCAAACACTTGTATATAGTTGGAATGCTGAATAAAATTGTTTTTCATAGATTCGTTATTGATAGCAGTTATGAAAAAAAGACAAAAAATTTAATAATTGATAATTATATGGCCATAAAGAAGTTGAATTGTCTCATTCTTCTATAAAAAAATAAGGTTATAATTGAAGTGTAAAAAAACTATCATATTATTCAAGAAGAATGATTACTTTAAAGTCCCTTCCTATGATTCAAAACACAAGTATGTTTATAATTTTATAGCTTATAATTTCATATTTGAAGAAACATGGATTCATTAGCTTATGACAGTACCTTCATCATACCACTACTTCATTGAATACTCCATGGATGGATAGTCTGTGGTTCTACATGGTTATAGAACCCCATTTGAATCTCTCTAATCACAACACAAAGATATAAGATTCTATCAAAGTAGATGAAAACAACCAGTGATGGGTGATTTCATTCATTACAAATTTAGAAATGGTTTTTAGATTACCCTTATTAATATATTCCATAAAATCAATGAATTTTATGTATTTCCGATCAATAAAATTGACTAAAGTTCTCCAGATATAGTGAGTTATTGATCTATATGTGATTTTTCTAATATGATGAATAATTATATCGTATTTATATAATTTTATGTCTATAAAAGTAACTTATATAAAAACTAACTATGGTGGTGTGGAATAACTGCATTCCATCTATATAGATCAGTCTTTTAACTTAGCATCTCTATAATATGGATTTCTAGAATGATCTTGATCCCTATTCAGAATAACCAAGACACTTCAAACAAGTGGATATGATTCCAAAAATAATAAATAAGTTATGATGTTTGGGAAAATTTGATTTTTTCTTCAGGATATATCACCCATTAGTCTAATCCCATTGTGTTGAAATGTGATGTGATCCGATTTGTAATGGTAATTTCCTAGTTGAAAGTGAACCTCTTCTATCACAATGACATAAAGATATCCTTGCATAACTATTTGGATCCGAAAATGCTCCCACATCACCAATATATGATGAAATATTTTTTATCATCTCTTGAGTCTTTTGATTTTGGAACCTTCTCTACCCAAAATGAATGTGGAGTGGAAGAAGATAATATCAAAAATTCCCTTGAAAATAATGTGCATACATCTAAACAATACAAAAATAGACCTTCTAATCATTCAAAGAATTTAAAAATCTCCCTCTGTTTTCTCCCAATCCAAAAATAATTCCTACACAACCCACTTTTACTAAAACTAAATAAGAGGAAGAATAGGGATAAGATCTTAGAGTACCCCTCTTGTATTTTTGAATGAAATATCCAATACAGTTTATGAGATCAAAATATTAAATATGGGAATATTTTAATACCTATGACCAAAATTAATTATCACCACTATGTCACTTAAAGATCAAGAGACATAATGTTTTTTCACAAAGTAGCATTTAGATGTTTTCAAATAAAATTATAAAAAATTTCTTGAACTCAATCTCAATATGGCCACCCACCATTTGTTTTTCTTGATTTTCATCATATCTTTAAAATGGTATCTAAATTAATTAATTTGACACAAGCTACCAATGATGAATAAAATAATGTAATGATAATCAATGAAAACATCATTCTTGATGTTTGATACCAAAAAATTGATAAGAAAGATCATCCACAAAAGGAAAGAGAATGAGAATATCATAGGATACATTAACATTAGTGATGTTATTAATCATTTCCCATTTCATAACTTCCCAATCCTCATCAAAGAACATTTTATTTTTGTAACTACCAGTTTCCAAGTACTCACCTTCATGGAAGGATATTATGACTATAAATATATCTAAATGGATCCTAAATACGTGTAAGGATTTATATTAAAGGATAATCAAAGGGATTATTGATTCTATGTGAAAACCTTATTCTTGAAAAATATTGGTATCATAAATCATTTTTCCATGCACTATATTTTCACTATTTTTCTAGGGAATAACGTGAAATGTTATTGTTGGTGATTTTTTGGTCATATTTCTGTAGTGATGTGAACACCATTCCAATATTGAAATTGTTTTCAATAAACCACTACAACACAGATTGAGTACTAATACCTAAAAATGAGATTTGGTGGGTAACACTAGGGATTTTCATGTATTTGTTTTTCACGATAATAACATCAAGTTTAACCCTGATATAACGAACATAATATTCTATATTCCTCCACCTAAAAAAATCAGAGTTGCGATGGATTCAAGGATTACTCACCAACATAAAAGTAATTATAGAAAATATAATATGAAATTTCCTACCCTTTACAAGGATAAAGAAAGAGGTATTCACCTATCTATAGGATTAATTATTTAATGATTGTTTTTAAAATCTCATAAAATATCTCTAATTATCATTGGTATTGATGTCAGAAATTGAATGACAGTCAATTATTTTGTACATATAAGTGTTGGAGTGATCAACCACATCCATTATAATGAAAAATAATCATGTATGAAAGGAATATAAACCATACTATCTGAGGATAACCATGATTGAAACTCAGACACAATATTCTACTATTGAGAAGAATTCTCTCACACTGATCATTTTGGTTTAGAAATTGAGAAACAATGTGTTGCATCTTGAGGTCCATCCGATCTCTTTCATCCAACCACTATCCTCAATATTATAATCCTTATGGTATTATTGTCTTGATGGGAGGTCATCCAATGATAGTTCCATTACTACATCATCCTAAGGAATTCATTTAGAGGGAAAGGATTAGAAGGCATTACATTGAAATGTCTTACATTAAAAAGAATGTCATTGGTTACAGAATTATCAAAAAAAGATATATTTTCTATTCATGTCACTCCCTAGACAAGGGGTATATATTTTTATGTAATTTCATAGAGTTTAAAAATAAGATGAATAGAAAATACAAAAATCTAAAACTCTATCATGGGAATTGACCTCATCTATCTAGAAATGGTTGGTTTTCTATATTATTTGGTGTTGATAGATGGATTTACCAAGAATGAATTAGAATATAAAGATATCATTCCTATCTTGGAATTTTCTATGAAGGTACCTATTTCCTAAGAAAAATTCAAGAGATATAAAATGTTATAAATCAATCATATTAATAGAATATATTCCTTTAAAAAAGTGGAACAAATTCCCCTACAAAATTATATATGAGGGTTGATCGAATAATTCCCCCATGATCCATCACTTTTTCATGTCCAACACACATAAAATACAAGTGAGAATATATTTGGTAATGTTTCTATATCCCCTGAATTTTCAAACCATGATGAAAGAATCACTAGTATTTTACAATGTAAGTTGGTGTCCCTATTCAGTAGAAGTGATGCAGACAAGATAAATGAGATCAAGAACACCCCAAATTATGTTTTTATGATAACCTCACAAAATGATAAAATCATGGTATGGATTTCCCCAAAATTTTAAAATCTATAATGTTGAATTCCTCTATTAGATCAAGAAAAAAAAGAAATAGATTAGATAATGTGAAGTACTATTAATTTCTCTCGATTGATCAAATTACTATAAACTACAATATAAACGAGGATATGATAGAGTCCTCCTCAGATGTATTTAATGAAGATATATCATAAATATTATATATGAATATTATAAAGGAACTGATTAAACTCATCAATCTGGGGCAATACTATCTAATCAGATTAGATGGATTGGATAATTCTATCTGCTAATAACCTATTATTTCATGATGTTAATCAAGAAATGTCAATATTTCATTATAAAATCCAATTTTATCCAAAAAATCCTCGATTTTATAAACACTACTAAATATTATGGGTCATTTTTTATATTGGATAAAGATATCATTGGTCCATATCCCCCACTAACAAAAATATTGTTAATGTATACCCTTACCACCATTGACTTCTTCACCATGTGCATTGAGGCTATATTCCTCAAGGAATTTTAGATGAATATTGGCATAAAATTCCTGAATTAAAATATTATTACATAATTTTTCATCCCTAACATAATATTAATGTTAAATAGAATGATCTTTTTCTCTTCAGAGTTTAAAAGTCTACATTAACAATATGGAAATCAATCAAACAACTTATCTAGCTGCCAATTTGGGGAAAATGAATATATTAAAGAATTCAATAGGTTTATATCTAATATACTCCTAAATATGGTTGTAAAAGGTAAATAATTCAATGAATAATGATATTATTCATTATTTGTAGGCCTACCACTACACAACCTGTACATCTACACAATCTACATAATATTTTATTATAAATGGAAAAATAGTTTTTTTCCTATTGTGGTTTAGTTTCGTTCAGTTTAAATAGCCACAGAGAAACAAAAATTTAATGGTGAAATGTCTTTGAGGTTACTGGATTATATAGAAGGATTTATGATAATATATTATGAACCCTTAAAAACATGGATGTTCATCAAAATCTTGTTTCATGAACTTTTAACAAGCAATTTTTTATCTATTAAATCCGCTAGGTAGAACTGTTATTTGTTATTAGAACTCCAATAATGCAATGGAAGAGTCACCTAAATCTCTACCCAAAATGGGATGGTCCTTTTTTCCATATATAAGTTTACTCGAATGGAACATATTCCTTGGTCATAATATATGGATAATACATCACATTGAACACTAATGCATGATTTCTCAAAAATTGGTTTTCATAAATTTCACATTTGTTCACAAACTTCCTCCTCACATGATATTAAATTTCATGAACACAATCTCACTAAAATATTTTAATCTATATAGTGAATTTACTAATTATATGATGTTAAATCACAAAACAACATCCACCTAAAAAATTTCAAATCCCATGGTGGGTAATGACATTATCTTGTGATCTAGTGATGAATGATCCCCCAATTTCCTTTTATTTATGTCACCAACCATGAATCACACTATCCAAGATATGTTGGTTGATCACTAAATTTAGTATTACTATGATAACCGTGATTAAAAATAGGGAAAAAATTATGTCTGTACTATATTACCCAAAACTCATTAGAGTGTCAAATTCTTCATGGATTAATTATCTTACATGAGATCCAAATCTATATATGAGACCTTGCATCATAGTCTACATGTGTAAGAGGATATAAAAGTCATATAATTCTATATTATCTTCAAATATACAATGAATTTATCTATGAAAAATGTGTGTCATGATTCCTATTACTTAGTTATATGAAGTGATTTCTATATCTATTAACATGATTTTAGTTGTGAATAAAAAAATACATTTTCTATATTTAAGTGATCAATATACATAGTTCTACTCTGTCTATTTTTGGTGGATTCAATTCTTATGTTTGTACTAGACAAGCCTGAAATTATAGTTCACTCAAAATATAAAATATAATTCCTCATTTTATATTTATGAGACAAATCTATATAGAAAACTTCATTGTGGATTTCTTCATCTATGAACCCAAACTAAAAAAATATTCCCCAATATATAAGAGATTAATCTATATTAAATTGATCTAAATAGGGTATACTTCCTTAAATACATATGGTTTGAGTCATTTCCTCATAAGATACATAGTTTTTCCTTAATCTATTGTCCTAGTCCAAACTATAAATGAAAAATAATAACGTACCATGATTTCCCCTATAGAAGATATTGATCTTATAGGTTAATTATGTTAAAAATCATTGACTATATTGATTCAAATATATTATGATACATAATGATTCCTAGATATCATATAATGTTCCCAAACTTGAATTCAAAAATAGAAGCTACCATCTTTGGTGTGTAGAACCACACTAAAGTGATATCTTACTTTTAATGTCATCACAAAAAAATAAATTCTTTGTATTATAATACTTACAATATTGGAGTGTTGATAAAAAAGGATCTATCCTAAATAAATGTTGGATTTATATAGAGACTTCAAGTACAATTTCATTACTGGATTGAATCATTATAAATTTATCACCCTTGTTCATGATCTAGATATGCACAAAGGTTCTTCCTCTATCCCCTAGGGATTCCATGGTTATAAAAATATTTAAAACCCCTATAATCATATTTCACCATACATATGATAATAAATGCCTAATTTTCCTAAGTATGAGAAAGGTATTTGCAGTAAATATCTATAATAGAGCTATGTGCAGTACAATTCCGGTCCTTATAGGATATATAATGATACCTGGATTTTTTATATTTGTCTAACCTATAAATTTTGATCAAACATTTGATTCATCCTAATGTTTGGGCACCCTTATTCATATTGTGTTTATCTTCCCTGATTAAACATAGATAGGAAACAATATAATTTTTCACATGATCAAAATCTAGACCAAGAAGCCACACAATGGTCATTATTGTATGACTATAAACTATATGGAACCTAATTCCCTATTACATGACATTGAACTGTATGAAATATAATCCTTTTTAATGACCATAAACTACTAAAAATGGACAATTACATGGACCAATTTCTCAATATGAGAGCCATATCTATATAAGAGTGTGAGTTGTAAGGTCTTTTTCCAAAAAAATATAGATAAATTACCCCTATGAAAAAGTTATATCCTGATTTTTAGATCATACCCTATAATATTAAAACTATGCATTAACTTATCCCTTTTATTCTAGGATACATAGTGATATCCCTATCACATATTGAATAATTATCCATAATTCATCAAAAAAATCACTGAGTTTAGGGAAATCATAGTGCCTTATTTGTGGTAAGATGATCTTTAAGATTTTTCCCTCACTCTTTCAGAATATCATTTTCATAAGTCACTGTTTAATTCATGTGCAGCTTTTATTGGAACACATATTACTATGTGCCGATAATTATCATATTCAACTTTAAAGGAAATTTTTCTTTAATTGTGGACACACTACCCTAATATGGATCTACATAAGCATCACTTATATGGCATACCAACTAGTAGAATCTACCATATAGGGAGGATATACTTTTATTTTTGTATGCCTGCACAACATTGCAACATAACCTATCATTTGAATATGGTTAGTGATTATAACTTTATCATCTATTCCATACCACTGATACTAATATAATAACCTAGAGATTTAATATATGATATCATCACTCATCTATTAGATAGATAATTGTAAATTCATAGTCTTTGAGCCCCATTTGGGTTGTTATTCTCACCCCTCTATTATAAATAGAAATAAAATAAACAGTCTGTGTCTATTTGAGATAGTCTACAGTGGAATTGGTCTCTCTATTCTTGTCGGTTAGAAATGTAAAATTCTTTAAATTGGACTATCTTTAAATTTTTATGGTATGAGAATCAAGACCATAAACTATGCGAATCTTCTCTATGAGAGTTTTTACTAGCATTGGGTCTCCAATTATATGGAATTTTTTCTTATTGTTGCTGCACAAAATACATCACTTGTTGGAAAATGTTGTAAGACCTACAACTAAAACTAATTTTTTGAAACTATATGAAATTAAAGTGTATCACTCATTGGTCTAGATTAAAATACCCTAAACTATATGTAAGAATGATGCAAAACATTTCAATCTAATAACACTTAATGGGAATCATGAGAAAATTGTGATTCCTTACTCACTATGCCTCAAACATGCAAGGATTAGAGAAATATTATTTACCAAATTCAAAAAAAAAACAATTAACGTAGGGATTAAAATATAGACCTATAAAAATAGAATCCATACTCACTGGACTAACTAGTTAAAAAAATATATTGAGCAGTGACATATCATATCTATTTACCCAGATCATGGGTTCCATACATGGTGTCATAAATTTTAGTGTACCATAACCCTTTTTGAATATTCCCTAATTCCATAATCCTACTTCTTTGAAGAATATGTCTGAATCCTTGCAAATATTTTTTGATAACTATAATGAGGGTATTTAAATTCAATAGAAAAATCTTATTTTATATTTATACTTAGCTCCAATAAGGCTCTATATATGTGCCCCTAATATTCCTTATCAACCAAAGGCATATGCATTGCATAAGAAGATCCAATAATCTTCATATACCCATATACCATTATTGTGGAATCCATTATTCAGATCAGATTAGATATCATCCCCAACATGCATCTTCATTATCATCATATATGATTGAAATTCTTCAGTTATGATTTACAGAACTTCTAATCCAACTATTAAAGTTCATATACTACCCTCAACGTTTCACATATGTTCATTGCGCTAACAAACATAGCATTTATTTGAAATATATCCCAAAAAACATTGAATGGTTATCATTAAATGACCCTAAACTATATGGAATGATGGTTTGAGATTAAATAATATAAACTAGACACCCCCATATAATAGGTTATTCGATGATGAGACTAAACCCTAATGAGAATAAAAAATAAGGGACAATATTTTTGTATTCATAACAATTTAAAATAGATATACCATATCCACTACCTAGACAACTTAATCATAAATGAGAATGATCTTAGAGAGTGCATTTCTTACTATGGTAACAACGACAAATTCTCTGACTGGGTTGATCTAGATCACTGACCTTGATGATGAAAACGATGGTCACATTGATTAGGCTGATCCAATTAAACTTTTTCTTGAGTATTTTGTATCAATAACTCTGGTATTTATTAATTCATGTAGGTATACTTCACCCATGTTTCAATACTAGACACCTCCACTTTGGGTCAATGGTTTACAACCATAGCTAGAAACTACATTATATAGCTTTAGATTGTCTAAAATTTCCCAAGGAAAGTGACACGAAACTCCCCATGATAAAAGCCCATAAAGGGAGACCTATGAGAATATTTGAGTTTTCTACCTTCGGATGAACACCTTTCCCATTATAGTAAAAAAATGAGAATATTAAATTGAGAATATATAAAACCTTTTAGGTCAGAAACAAGTAAATTTAATCCTAAGAAAATGTCTTGTTACTTCCCACTAAGATTTCCCCATATGAAGCTTAGGAAAATGTTAGGGCATTAAAATAAAACACTTAAAGATTCTGGGGTCAATAATATAACCTCAAAAAGATATTATGAGAAATCTGGGCCCCTTAGTATATTAAAAATATATACAATCATCTATTCCCACAACTCTAGTATATTAGTTTAGATAATCCATGTGAAATGATAAAAGACATCTAATCGAGGAACCCAATTTTGTTTAAACAATGCAACCCACTTTTCAGTTTACTTATTGCGATCTAAACCACATTGATTACTCTAATTCATTCATGTAGATAGATTTAATCTAGTTTAATGTTGATAATATCTATACATTTTTCCATTTATAATCCTTGTAAATGATAAAACTATTCATCCCAATTGACCAAATCTAGGGTTATAATGATGGTTCTTACGACTATATCAATCAATGGGACATTAAAAATACAAATTCATTTATCTACATAGACCAAAAATAGTGTTACGTTTATGGTATCTATGCATTTATAAGTCCTCAAGAAACACCCATGAATAAATTATTCCCAATCATGTCTTTTGGAGCCACATTTTTTTTTTCTATTTCGAACTCAATGGTTAAATGGTTTTAAGTTATTCTCATTATTACATTCATTTTTTAATAGGTTATTTCAAAAATAAAATTAGATTTTAACATGAAATAAAGGATTTGAAAAATAATGTAGGATAAATATTGGTTTTATTCATCAAAACAAAGAGAATAGCGGTCTCTATAGTTCGATGTCTCTCTTTAATGTAGTGGTACTCCAAAAAATGTTTTCATAAATAAGATTTAATTAAATTGATTTTTTGGGTCTAATTAAAAATTTTGTTGATTTTTATCCAGATTATATGTACCCATGCTTAACATAAATGGATATTACATCATTTTAGATGAATATTTGAAACAATACAAAAAAATACAGTCTTGAGGACCATTATCATTTACTGTCTTTGTAAACTTGGAAAAAATATCATATCTTGGTGAAAGATATTCAACATATCCCATGATGATCTCCACCATTAGTACATATACCTAAAACTTTCTTCATAACCTATGGAAAGGAAACATAAAAAAGGGTCAAGCACATATTCTTAGTAAGGGTAAACAAAGGAAACAAGCAAACATAAACATGAACATAGGGGTATAAGAATGTGATCAAAACATTAGAAGATCACACCCTGTATATCAAATATCCTAAACACGAGTTATGGGATAAATAACTGCAGTTTATGAGACATGAATCATAAATAAATAAAGATCATAAGACATTAAATCATAACTAAAGAACAAGATAGAGAATTTATTGTATACAGATAAGAATTTAAAATCCTATATCAAGGATACCTACAAACACCATTATAAAATGTTAGGATTGGGATATAACCTTTGTACCTATTACTAGATTGGGATAACAACCCATATATTCTATTTCTTTGTTTATTGGGCCACAAACCATACACCTTCTTGTTTTTTGGCTTGGTCTACAACCCAACACTCTCTTACTTTTAGGCTTGGAATATAACCCATGTACATTACTATTTTCAGGCTTGGGCTATAACCCATTCACCCTATTTTTTTAGGAATGGGATACAACCCATTTACCATCTTGTTTTCTGGCTTGGGATATAACCCTTATACCCTATTTCTTTTAGGCTTGGTATACAAATGTACCTTCTAGTTTTCATGTTTGGACTATAACCTGTGTACCCTTTGAGCTCATATAAAACTTTTCATTACCCAATGCATTGGATAGGTCCCAAAAATCTCATAATAAAATCATTCATATATATTCCCCAAGATGATAAAACCTTTATCATATAATGAACCATAAAAAGATATAGGTTTTATAAACATAAAATTACAACCCATGAAATGAAATGGATATAATTAACATTTCATTACATCATAACCTAGGAAAAGAGATGGGTTTCATAATAAATTACTGGAAATATAACCCATTAAATAAAGTGGGTATTTAAAGCATAAAACCTATGGAATATAAATTGGTGTCATAAGAATCATCCCAAGTAAAATTTAACCACTAAAGAATGAATATGAATGGAACATTTTGATAATTTTCTATAATTTCTTTACTAGCATCAAGGAATACCATCTTAGATAGAAAATAACTTTGAAAGAGATTTTGATAACATTTCATGAGGTAAATAAACATTCCTATTTTAAAATGTTTATTATAACATAAAACCTTTTATAAAACATTTTCCCCAAAATAATCCAGAATTATTATAAAGAAATATTTAAAAACCCTTAGGAAACCATTTTCTTCAAAAACATATAAAAACCCATTTTCTTAAAAACATATAAAATGATATTGAAAAAAATTTTAAAACCATTTTCCTTAAAACCCTATAATAGGATTTTGAAAATATGTTGAAAATCATTTCCTTGAAAAACTCTTTTACAAAAAATATTTTTAAAAAATATCTTTTAATCATTAAAAAACTGTTTAATGGAATGATGGCGGATAAATCCATACATGTCAAAGAAGGTAAAAAGAACATTCGGTTTTTAGGGTAAAAAGGTTAGAAAAATTACTCATTCTAAAAGCTACATGATGACTTCTTTGAAATAATTGGTGAATTAAAAAAGTGTAAAAATTCCTTCTAAGGGTAAAAATATATTAGTAAAATGTACTTGGAATCCCATTTTAGAGAACATGGTTTTCCAACCAAAGAGATTGTAATGTTGGGTTTTCTTAAAAACACTTTCGTAACTATATTATGTGCCAAATAATAAAAATAGAGTAAAAATCAATGGATCTATCATTAATTAATATATTATAATAAATATAATTAATTTTATTGAAATATTCATCATAGGATTTCATCAAAGGATGCATAACCATAAACAATCTCAAAAATCGATGAGACTGTCTCAATACACTCTTATAACTTGGTAACTTCATATCATTCTATCCATGTAAGAAAATTAAATTAACAGAAGCCAAAAATTAATTAAAGAAATAAATTTTATTATATATATTTTAAAATTTAATTGTATAAACCTATAAAAATAATTTAGGTTCTTAACAAAACATGAGTCTCAAAGATGGAAAATTCAGACACAACTATTTTACAAATTTGGTAACATTTAAATCATAACCCCCATGAAAGAAATATCATAAAATTGATATGTGAATACCCATAAATAAAAGTATAATATATGTACAATAAAATATTGTGTAGTACATACCTGACACAATTTTAAATAGTGGTGAACATAGCATGTATCTCACACAAATAAAAAATGAGATAAAATCCCCTTACCTTGTGTTCTGACTCTCATCATACTCATTAAAACCATATATATAATAAATATAAATTTATTAAAAATATTTTACCGAACCATATTATTATATATAATACCATATATGGTATTATTATGACGTTATATAACCCTATTTTTAACCATTCTATGTTAAGGTTCTGCTTTGGGTAATACTCACTTTATCCTTTGAATGTGTCTTACTTTGTTATATGTTTGGTCCTTATACTTATATGATGATTTATGGAATTTTAAAAATGATATAAATATTTTTTATATAAATTATATGTGTATTATAATAGTCTATAAAATATCAATGTATGAAATATAATACACTGTTCATGGAGATGGTAAATTGTACGTACGCATGAACATCATTCCCGTTTAATTGTCGTGTTGAATGAAAAAAAGTAAAATGCATATATGAATATATATAATTATTAAAGTACATTTATTATATCATTTATACAATATATATTTACTAAAACTATTCTTTAATAAAATCTATGTATTTTATGAACAAATGATATCACTTTTAGGGGGCGACAGTCCACACTCTCTCAAACGAAATTATCATATTTACATAAGATGGAATATATAATGGTATGTTCCAAATAAAAATTAAAGAATCAAAAATACATTATAAATATAATATATATCATATATAAAAATGGTTCCTATCATAATGTCCACTAGGATATGTGGTAATGGAAAAAACGAACCACCATTGTTTCGTGAGGCATTAATTCATCATTCACAAAAAAATATGTTTGTTACCAATTAGATGGAGGAATGTGTAAGTATAGGTTGAACCATTTAAATAACAACATAATATTATATTTAGGATATTATTGTTTTTATATAATAATAAAATAAATATAGTTTGATGGAGTGGATAAGGAAAATAAAATAAAGTACTTGCGAGAAGACGTTACCTCTTAATTGGGTAACTCTGTTTTGTTTTTGAAAATAGGTTTCTATTTATTTACTTTTACCAAAGGGAATAATTATAAATGGAAGGGAATGATTTTTGGAATTTTATTTTTAAGATCATGTATGAGCCTAAGAGATCTTACAGGTGTGATGATGTGGGAGAGGTGGTGGACTTTTATATGGATGAAAAAGGACCCACTTGGATTTTTTTGAAAAAAAGTTAGGTGTACACATGTTCTTACCTAAGAAAATTCATACAAAACCACTATAAATAAATAATGTATTATGTATGGAAAAAATATATTTCCATGAATTGGGGCTTGGAAAAATTTATAGGTCATTTGATCCCTTAATATTATGGTTTAGTCCCTAATTAAGCTTAATTTGGCCTTAATCACTTTGATTAACTTAATCACGTTTACTCATATTTTTGGTAAAAAATTAAGTTAAGCTTATTAGACTATAAATATTAAATATATTACAATGGTATATGTTGATTTTCTGAAAATCAAGTCACATAATTGGATAAATTAGGATTACTGCTAATCTCACAGACGAGATGATATTACTGGTCCTTAATATAGAAAGAAGTTTAAAAGATTATTATGTTTTTATACAAAATTTAAAATTAAAATCGATTATAATGACCTAAATTGTATTAATGTATGTATAATAGATTTAATTTCACCTTAAAACAATCTTAATGTATAATTTAACATTATAAATTGTTTAAATAAAAACGTAGTTTTTAACCTAAAAGCAGTACTTTTAACCATTCATAAAAAAAGGATGTTTCTCAAAAAAAAATTAAAAATTCACCCTAATAAATTTTAGACCTTATAAATTAAAAAAATATTGTTTATTTTATAAAAATAATGTTATGAATGTATATAAACATCATTTCATTTTTTCATAGAAGGATATGAAGTTTATTTTAATGATTTTTTAAACATATAAGGACTTTACCAAAAATTATACCTTTCATTATAAATATGTTTTCTTTTTCTAATACCATTATAATTTTTTTTAAAGTATTTATTACTTTTCATATTATAAATTTTAATAAATAAGATATTATTATCTCATTTAAATAATTGTAACAGTAAAATGGTCTTTTATAGAAACATTAGTGTTGTGTGTAAGGTACGTATAATTGGTGTTGTGTGTAATATATTCCAATTTGTGGTTTCTTGTAATGTATGTCAAGTTAAAGTCCTATGTATCGTATGTAGAGTTAGTGTAGTGTAATGAATGCCAATTTGGTGTTTCATATATTACAACCCAAGTTGGTTCCATGTGAAAAGAATATTTGAATTAGTGTTTTAGTATATATGTGTATATATATAAAACAATTTGTAGTGTCACATGAAATGAAAAATATAAAAAAGTTAAATTAATTTGAAAAAAATATTTCACAAAATCTGGCAGGTTACCTAGATCCATGTTCATATCCCCTTAGTAAGGTGACCTTAGTCTACCAAGGAAATAACAAATTAGCTTCCCTAGGTTTGGAATTATATAATAAACCAGTGGAACATGACCAATATCTTCATATTAGTATAAAAATATTATTGGAGATAGATCACAATGTTGAATTATTCATTAATTTTTGATGGGTTCTCTACTACATGTATAGCATAATGAGACCCCTCTTGAGGCATTTAAACATGGAGTTTACATTAATGTCTTGATAGTGTCTCCCATATAATTTTTTTATGATATATTCTTTTTTTCTCATCATTCAATGATCTCCTTCCAAACATAATGGACCACATGGTAATAATATAAAATATATCCCATTTAACAACCAATTATGTTAATACATGATTTCCTTTAATTAGGTAAAAAAAAATTGATAGCATTCTCCATATGAAAAAACGAACAAAAAAGAATCCCTGATATATATTTATATATATATATATATATGTATGTTATTAATATAAAATATTACACTAAATTTTTTTTAATTAGTTGGTATGAATAGGAGAAACCAATTTATAAAAAAATATTAATATATATATATATATATATGAATAAATGTTATTTTAAACAAATTTACTTATTTCAATACTATAATAAAAAATATATGATTTTAAATGATGATTTTTTTAAAACATTTAATTATATTATTTTAAAGTAATAATTTTAATTGAATATAATGTTTATTTTTTAATTATATAATTATTATTGATTTATAAAATTAAGAGTAAGAACAACAATTATTTTTAGAAGATAATTTACAATAAAAATATAATTTCTATTTTCTTTATAATATTATTTAAAAGTAATGTTTAAATTCTTTATAATATTAAATTGGAAAAAAATTCTGGAATCATCAAAAAAAAATACTAGATTAGGATAAATTGATGTTATTTTTCTAAAAATTTTAATTATAATGTGAATAGTGCAATATACCGATTTCAGAAACACCCTATCTTTTATGGAATTATTAGTCTATAATTATGATTTATAATTTTTTGAAAACGATATTAATAGAAAACTACATATTTTATAAGTGAAATTAGAAGTATAATAATAATTTTTTTCAAACCATCAATTAACTGTCGCGACTCATCCTAGTGGGGCCCGAGCCGCAACTCCCCAAGCCCGCCTCCAATAGGCCATGGGTTGGTGACTAGCACCGAGTAGGCATGCTACTAACATGGGAGGCATGGCCTATAAACCTGTACACAGGAACACACATCTCCAAGCCCACAAAGGTGAAAAGTAAAAACTACTAAAGATGGAAATGCATGCATACACTAAAAATATCAACCAACAGAGTACAAAAGGAACTAAAGTAAATAAAGTGTAAAACCCTAGGCCAAAAGTACAATCCCTCCAAAATAAAGTCTATAATAATGTCCAAACTATAAGGAAAGGTACTGGGACTGCAATCGGTAGCCGCAGGAACACACCTCGGACCGCCTGATCTCACTGAGCACCATTTGGTCCTAGTCCACCTAGAATCATATCAATGGCTCACTCTTCTGCACAAGACATGACACGTGATGGAAAATCCCATGCAGGGGTGAGTATAACAATACCCAATAGGACACCCCGAAACCACAACGGAAATAAATCAAGGGAAAATACCACAAAGAAGGATACAGTCATCCCTACATCGTATATGTCTACCGAACATATAAAAAGAATATCCAGACATACTCATACACGATCGACTATCGCGAAACCACCAATAAGAACCCGCATGAAGATTTCACTAAGCATGAAACCGGGAGAACACACTCCCAGATCTGAAGAGGGAGATTCAAAGTACTCATTCCAAGAGAACACAATCCACAAGTACCTTGAGGACATGATACTCAGAAGAGGATCACAATCAAGTCAAGGGGTGATTCTGACAACTCAGTCTGAGCTAATCCGCTAAGCAGAGGATCGGAACCCAGGTAAAGTCGGTCACGTTGATACCAAGAACTCTATCTAGGGTTCCATGAATGAATAGAGGATCCGGCTGTAAGTCAAATAGAGGGGATTCCAACAACTCTATTTAGGAAGTTCTGCTGAAGGGATCATACTCCTATGTAAAGGAAATGATACCAAAACCTTCAGGGAAAAGACCAAGGGTATGGACCCTAAGAAAACTAGTCCAAGTCACAGAAGACAAGTGGCTCAAGTCATTTACGATATGTTACACGGTATGTAGTATGGTTACATGTCGTGTTCCTAGAACCCAGGTACTACCTGTGTAAACAGCCCATGTCATTCATTCAAGCCGTGTAAAACCGAAATACATGGCATGTATAAAAAGTACATGCCATGTTCCTTGACCCTGGGTACTGCCCGTGTAACCGGCCCATGTCATTCGGATTTTCGAATAGAAAGAAACTACATGGTGTGTCAAAGAATTACACACCGTGTCCGAGCACCTGGGGCTCGCTCTGTGTATGCTGGCCATGTGCCCGTACACGGTCTCTGCTAGTGTTTGTGTCGCCTGCCCGTGGACCAGTACACGGGGTATCCCGTGGGTCTAGCCGGGTCTGGCTGGGGAGGGGTATACATTGCGTGTCCTTGGCTGTGTACTCTTCCATCGTCTGTGTACTCCTTATGTATACACCATGTGAACCTGCTGATGAAAACACACTGTGTAGCCCATACTACACTGCGTGTAGTCGGGAAATTTCCAGAATGCCGTCTTCTTCCTCGCACTTCGGTCGATCTTCTGGATCCACGATCTCTCATCTGTTCATCCCGATACTCCAAGGATTGGTTCAGTTCGTCATACAAACACCACGACGTGTGTTTTGGGCCTTTAAAATGGATCATAAACCCTAAACGATCCATCCGAAGAAAAACGCCCGAAAACTCATAACTCTCGATCCGCTCTGAATCATCTGCCGATATCACCGTCCCACCTCCGTGACACCGCTCCAGGGTTGGATCCACATTTTGGGATCGTTGCGTCGCAGAACGGATGAGAAATGATCCGTCATTCATCTCCTCATGAAGAACGCAAAGAATGCAGTGAAGAACGCGAGAATTTGGGGAAGAAGAACACAAAAAAATCGAGAGGGACGAACCTCGATCAATTTTCATGTCGATCTTGATCCATCGTTGTTAGGAGGTTGAACGAAACCAAAACAATTTCAGGAATCAAATCCCCACGATTCCCGCAAAATCCCATCCGGCAAGAACGATCAATTCGCAGGAAAATCTATTTGTGGATTAGTGTGCGTTCATCGTGGAAATCCAAAATAGGGAATAAATCGCAAACAAACATCCTACCAGGATTCTGCGGTGTTCATTGGTGATAATCTGGTCGTTGCGTCATCATTGCTGCGGTGGGAGGTTTTCTCCAGAGCCTCTAGAGCCGCCAAGGGTTTCAGGGTTATGAGGCTTGTAACCCTGGAACCTTGCGCCATCCTTTAATTAAAAAGGTAAGGGATATCTATTACAGAAGATTTAAAAGATTTCACTGCAGAATAAAATATTTTTATTTAAATATTTTTTTACTCTTACGTCCCAAAAACCGTATTCCACCACCTACCTACGTCGGTCGATGTTAGGCCTTGACTAAGGAAAAATCACTGTTCTGAACGCAAAGGTGCCCTCAAATTTCTGATCTGAGAACCCTTTCGGGAGTTATTCCACTTTTTCAGGAGAACCACACATGCACGTTATTTAATTATTAAATTAAATTAAAACATTTGTTCCGGGCTCACCGGGCCTCGGAACTGCACGTCTTTTCAGAGCCTGGTCTCGAAAGAATTCCCATATAATATTAAAATAATACAGAGAAAAATACGAGACATTACATCTCACCCACCTTAGGGATTTTACGTCCTTAAAAAGCAAAAACAAGGGTTACTCAAAAAGATGTGGGTACTGCATGCGAATCTGAGCCTCCAGCTCCCACGTGCTCTCCGGGAGATTCCCGTGCTGCCACATGACATGCACCAAAGGAATATCTCATCCATGAAGGATTTTCTCCTATTGATCCTCGATCTCAACTAGGTACTCTTCAAAGGTCTCCCCATCATCGATGTCCAGCTCGCCCTAGTTGGTAATGTGTGAAGGATCGTGCACGTACCTCCATAGCTACGACACCTGGAAAAAGTTGTGTACATAGTCCATCGGAGGAGGTAGAGCCAAGTGGTATGCCACCTCACCAACTATACTCAAAATCTGAAAAGGGACAACGAACCTCGGAGGTAGCTTGCCAGATCAGACAAATCTCCGCAATCCATGTCAAGGTGAGACCCGAAGGAACAAATGGTCTTCTTACTCAAACTCTAAGGGCCTCCGCCTCTTATTATCATAAGACTTTTTCTGACTCTGTGCATTCTTAGTTTGCTCTATGATGACTTGAAGCATCTCTATAGTAGCTCTCACCATCTCTGGGCAAATGAGTGTCGACTCTCCCAGGTCAGTCCAGCAAATTGGTGACCTATAAGGTCGCCCATACAGAGCCTCAAATGGTGCCATACCAATAGTGGAATGATAACTGTTGTTATAAGAAAATTCCACCAGTGGTAGGTGATACTTCCAGCTACGACCGAAGTAAAGTATGCAAGCTCGAAGCATATCCTCTAGGACCTGGATGGTCCGCTCTGTCTGACCATCAGTTTGAGGATGAAATGCTATGCTCAAGCATAACAAAGTCCCAAAAGCTTCCTGCAATCCCTTCCACAGCCGGGATGTGAAACGAGCATCATGATCTGAGATGATCGTGGATGAAACTCCATGAAGTCGAACTATCTCCTACACATAGAGGTGTCCCAAGCTCTCTATCAAACTCTGCTCCCGTATGGCTAGGAAGTGGGCTGACTTGGTGAGTCGATCGATGATCACCCAGATGGCATTGTGTCCCCTGGACGTACGTGGTAAACCCATCACAAAGTCCATGGATATCCCATCCCACTTCCACTCTGGCACCTCAAGGGGCTATGTCAAACTTGATTGAACCCGGTGCTCAGCCTTTACTTGCTGACAAGTAAGGCACCGAGAGACAAACTCTGCCACACCCTTCTTCATTCTTGGACACCAGAACTGATGTCGGAGGTCCTGATACATATTTTCTATGCCTGGATGCACCACCAAAGGGGATGTATGGAACTCTCTCATAACCTCCTCCTGCAACATCGCTGGTACTACCGTGCACCCTCTGAAAAGAACAACGTGCTCCCCACCTTCTGAATATCTGTCAGCAGCATCACCTCTGGATATCTGAGCACATAGAGTCTCACACCTAGCATCCTCGTTCTGTTCTTACCAAACTCACTGTAAGAGTGGAGGGGTAACAACCATCGACTGAAGGTAAGCTCCCTCATCTTTATCCATGAAGGATAATTGTAAGGAGGCCAACTGCCTCATTGACTCATCTAGAAACTACGAACTGGATTTCCTACTGAGAGCATCTGCCACCACAATCCGCTTCCCAAGAGTATAAAGGATCACAAAGTCGTAATCCTGGAGGAACTGAAGCCATCAACACTGTCTCGAATGCAGATCCTTATGAGAAAATATATATCTGAGACTCTTGTGATTAGAGTAGAAGGTAAACCGCTCGCCCATCAGGTAGTGCCGCCAAATCTTCTATGTGAGGACTACCGCTGCCAACTCAAGATCATGGGTTGCGTAGTTCTAATTTTGTGGCCTCAACTGACGTGAGCCATAGGCAATCATTGCATGCCTCTGCATCAAGACAAAACTAATCTTGGTTCCTGATGCATCGCAGAACACTACGTACCCGACACCCTCCTCCGGTAATCTCAAGATCAGGGTGCTTGTCAGACTCTGTCTCAACTGCTGGAATGCATGTTGGCATCTCTCGGTCCATAAGAAAGGTTGTCCCTTTCGGGTCAAAGATGTCATGGGTGTTGCAATCCTGGAGAAATCAAGGTTGAATCTTCGATAGTATCCTGCCAACCCAAGAAAATTCCACACCTCCGTCGCGCTCCATGGTGGATCCCATGCTAGCACTACCTATACCTTGGCTGGGTCCACTGCTACACCATCTGCCGAGATAACGTGTCCCAGAAAGCGGACCTCCTGTAAACTGAACTGACACTTCGAGAGTTTCCCATAAAACTGGTCCTCTCAGAGTGTGTCCAGAACCATCCTTAGGTGTCTCGCGTGATCCTCCTCAGACGCAGAGTACACAAGGATATCATCGATGAAGACCACTAAAAAATGGACTAGGTAGGGCTGAAAGATCTGGTTCACGAGTCCCATGAACACCGACGGGGCGTTCGTCACGCCGAAGGGCATCACCAGGTACTCAAAGTGACCGTAGCGACATCTGAAAGCCGTCTTCGGTATATCCTCCTCCCGTACTCGCAACTGGTGATAGCCTGATTGTAGATGAACCTTCGAGAACCATCGTGACCCTCTCAACTGGTCAAAGAGGTCATCGATCCTTGGTAGTGGATACTGGTTCTTCACGGTCACCTGATTCAAGCACCGGTAATCCACACATAGCCTCAAGCTCTTGTCCGCCTTCTTGGAAAACAACACTGGGGCCGCCTAGGGTGAAACTCTGGGCCTCACAATGCCCTTCTTCTCCATGTCGTCCAACTGCACCCTCAACTCATGAAGCTCTGTAGGAGCCATCCATTATATTGATGCTGATATCGGTGGCATCCCAGGTTGCAACTCAATGAAGAAATCTATCTCCCTATGGGGAGGTAGCCCGGGGACATCCTCCAGAAAGATGTCCTCATACTCAGCCACTACTGCTGGAAACTGGAAACTCGTAACATCTGCTACGCTGAGGGCTAGGCTAGCTGACTGATGTGAAATCGGTTGTGCCATCCTATGCACGAGTCCATCCTGTGCTGCCTAGGTCTCTCTTTCTCCAACAAAATAGAACCTCGTTCCATCACTGCGGACACACCGAACCCTCCACCTAAAACAGTCGATCTGGGCATGAACTGTGGATATCCAATCCATACCAAGAATGACATCGTAAGGACTCGACGCTACAACCAAGAGGTTCCAACCGAAACTCTCGCCTCCAAGGGTCAGGTCACACTGTCTATAGAGGTGTGTGATCTCTGAATCTTCTCCTGTCGGTGTTTCTAAGCATAAGGGTTGAGTCAACCACTCAACTGAAATCTCAAGGTCTCAAACAATATAATAATCCAGAAAGGAATGACTAGCACATGTGTCTATCAATATGGCAACTAAAGTAGAAAATACAAAGATAGTACCTCTAACCATTCTGGGAGTACCTGGGTCATAAGACTCTACCACCTGCAGCTGTCCCAGCCATTGTCCAGCAGCTCCTTGAGCCTAGGGTGGACCTCATGAGGGTGGTGGTTGTAAAATATCAAAACATAGACCACATAATGCTTCTCTCCCATCTCCCCTACCATATCCGCCACCCCGCAGATCTGTCTTCTCTTCATGTTGCCTCTGCCTCAGTGGTCCATCCGTTGCTCCAATGTCCGTAGCATGGCAGGATGGAAAATCTCGAGCGAGATGTCCCCAACCATCACATGAGTATCATCCCCTCTCTCAAGGCTGGCTGGATGCACCCTGCGAACCCTATACGGTAGATCCCCTATCTTGGGATCTCCTCTGAAAATGTCTCCCATGCCTAGGTCCCTGAGGTCGGCTCCCTGCTGCCAAGGTCTCTGCTCCAGCTCTCCCAATACTGACTTCTGCAGGTAGTCTCTACTCGGCCAAGAAGCTCTCGAACACCAGAGCCCACTCGAGCACCCCATCATAATTAGGAATTCTCATAGTGAAGATTCTAGGTCAGATATCTCTGTGCAAGCCCCGATCAAAAGTCCGACCTCTAAAGTACTGATCTGTGACCATATCCATCGACTACCGTGAGAGGTTGGTAAATCTTGACGAATAGTCAGCCACTGTTATAGATCCCTGCTGGAGCTGAAGAATCTCCTGTATGTGTACTTATCTCAGGGTAACCGGTAAAAACTTCTCTCTTAAGAGACGATCAGACTCCAACCATGAAAGGGTCGCCTCGTCATGAGTTTGGATAACCAAACTCCACCATCGTACTGCTGATCCCTGCAGAAGGCTCGCTGTCAGGATCACCATCTGGTCTGCAGGTGTCCTGACCAAACGAAAGACTCTGTCCACTACTTCAAGCTAGTCCTCTACTGCCTGAGGGTCAGGCTTGCCTTGAAACCGGAGGGGTCTCTGTCTCTAAAACTCCCAGAGTTTGCTCAGCCTGTGCTCCTCCTCCACTGGTACAACAACCACTAAACACTGCTCCACAGGTGGTGGGATAACTGGCACACCACCTGTTGGTAAAACTGGGGGGATCCAGTCCCTGTATCGAGGCTTCATCACTGAGGGGGTCATCCTTATGATCAAGTTTCTGGATCCTAGCGGGTGCGTGTCGCAGAGGCATCCTGTAAAGAAACAAGATGTATCTCAGTCAGTGAGTATATATGAAGAGATGACTCAAAAAGGACATGGAAACCACAAACCACTCTTATATAATGCATGTAACATTATTCCCCCCCGAAACTAGTGTTATCCTGTTCTGATTCGAAAATCAAGTTATCAGAGTCCTGGTGTATGGATACGTCGGCCGCCCGCACCATCACTGGGGTCCCTGGCCTGAAAGCCGAACTCGAAACACTTAACACTGCTACCCCAATCCAACTCACAGAATCTCGGTCCTAAGGTAGAACCGACCACCTCTGATACCACTCTTTCGCAACCTGTCCCAGTAGGGCCCAAGACGCAACTCCCCAAGCCCACCTCTAACAGGCCAGGGGCTAGTGACTAACACTGAGTAGGCATGATACTAACATGGGAGGCCTTGCCTATAAACTTGTACACACACATACACATCTCCAAGACCACAAAGATGAAAAGTAAAAACTACTAAAGATGTAAATGCATGAATAAACTAAAAATCTCAACCAACTGATTACGATAAGAAGTAAAGTACAACAAGTGTAAAACCCTAGGCCAAAAGTACAATCCCTCCAAAAGAAAGTCTGTAACAAAGTCCAACCAGTAAGGAAAGGTACTGGGACTACAATCTATAGTCGTAGGAACACACCTCGACCAGCTTGATCTCACTGAGCACCGTCTGGTCCTGTTCTACCTAGAATCTTGTCAAAGTCTCACTTGTCTTCACAAGACACGACACGTGCGGGCAAAGCCCATGCAGGGTGAGTATAAAAATACCCCATAGGACACCCCAAAACCACAAAGGAAATACAACAAGGGAAAATGCCACAAATAAGGATACAGTCAGCTCTACACAGTATATGTCTACTGAACATATAACAATAATATCCAGATATACTCATACACAATTGACTACCGCGAAACAACCACTAAGAACCCGCTCGAAGATTCCACTAAGCATGCAACCGGGAGAACACACTCCTAGATCTAAAGAGAGAGATTCAATGTACTCTTTCTGGGAGAACACACTCCACAAGTACCTTGGGAACATTGTGCTCAGATGAGGATCTCAATCAAGTCATGGGGTGATTCCAACAACTCAGTCTAAGCTAATATGCTAAGCAGAGGATCGGCGCCCGGGTAAAGTTGGTCACGTCGATAACAAGAACTCTACCTAGGGTTCTAGGAATTAATAGAGGATTCTTATCTATGTATCATAGAGAGGATTCCAACAACTCTATTTAGGAAGTTTTTCTAAAGAGATATTACTCCTATGTAAAGGAAATGATACTAGAACCTTCAAGGAAAATACCAAGGGTAGGAACCCTAAAAAACTAGTCCAAGTCATAGAAGACACGTGGCTCAAGTCATTTAAGATAGGTTACACAAAGTGTAGTATGGTTACACACCGTGTCCCTTGACCCTGGTTACTGCCCCTGTAAATGGACCGTTTCATTCATTCAAGCCATGTAAAAACAAAATACACAGCATGTATAAAAAGTACACGTTGTGTTCCTTGACCACGGGTACTGCCTGTGTAACCGGCCCATGTCATTCAGCTTGTCGAATAGAAAGCAACTACACGGTGTATAAAAGAATCAAATGCTTTGTCCGAGCACCTGGGTATCGCTCCGTATATGCTGGCCATGTGCCCATACACAGTCTCTTCCCGTGTCTATGTCGCCTTCCCGTGGACCAGTACATGGGGTATCCCGTGTATCTGACTGGGTCTGGCTGGGGAGGGGTATACACAATGTGTCTTTGGCCGTGTACTCTTCCCATGTCCGTGTACTCATAAAGTATACTCCATGTGAACCTGCCGATGAACACATGCCGTGTAGCCCATACTACACGGCTTGTCGTCAGGAAATTTCCAAAACGCCGTCTTCTTCCTCGCGCTTCGGCCGATCTTCCGGATCCACGATCTCTCGTCCGTTCATCCTAATACTCCAGGGATTGGTTTGGTTTTTCATACGAACACCAAGATGGGTGTTTTTGGATTTTAAAATGGATCATAAACATCGAATGATCCATCCGATGAAAAATGCCTGAAAACTCATAACTCTCGATCCACTCTGAATTGTCCGCCGATATCGACATCACACCTCTATGACACCGCTCCAGGGTTGGATCCATCGTTTGGGATTGTTGCATCGCAGAACAAATGTGCAACGATCTGTCGTTCATCGCCCCGCGAAGAACACGAAGAACACAGTGAAGAATGGGAGAATTTGGTGAAGAAGAACACAAAAAATCGAGAGGGACGAACCTTGATCGATGTTCATGTCGAACTTGGTCTATCACCATTAGGAGGTTGAACAAAACCAAAATAATTTCAAGAATCAAATCCCCACGATTCCCAAAAAATCCCATCCCACAAGAACGATCGATCCGTGGTCCAATCTACTCATGGATTAGTCCGAGTTCGTCGTGGAAATCAAATACGGGGAAGAAATCAAAAACAAACATCCTACCTAGATTCCGCGGTGTTCATTGGAAATGATCCGGTCGATGCGTCATCATCGCCGTGTTGGGATGTTTTCTCCCGAGCCTCCAGAGCTACCAAGGGTTTCAGGGTTATGAGGTTTGTAACCCTGGACCCTTGCGCCAACCTTTAATTAAAAAGTTATGGGATATCTGTTACATCAGATTTAAAAGATTTCACTGCAGAATAAAATATTTTTATTTAAATATTTTATTACTCTTACGTCCCAAAAACTGGATTCCACCACCTACCCGCGCCGGCCGATGTTAGGACTCGCCTAAGGTAAAATCTCTATTGCTAATGCAACGGTGCCCTCAGATTTCTGATCCGAGCAACCGTTCAGGAGTTTTTCCAAATTTTCTAGAAAACCGCATGCGCACATTATTTAATTATAAAATTAAATTCAAACATATGTTTCGGGCTCACCGGGCCCCGAAACTGCACGCCGTCTCAGAGCCTGGTCTCAAAATAAATCCCATATAATATTAACATAATAAATGGAAAAATCCGAGACATTACATTAACAATTTAGAACATGTGTGATATTCTTTAAAATAAATTTATATAATTCCTTATACATCTATAATTTTAAAAATTATTTTTATAATATTTATCAATTCAATCAAATAAAATGGATTTAAAATTCAGAAATAAATATGCTATAATTTTTTAATATAGTATATATATTTTTATAAAGGATAAGTTTTATTATATGAAAACTAGTTACCACAGTAAAAGATCAAATCGTAAAAGTGAACAATTTAATGGTAATGATTTGTAATATCATTTAAAACATGTGTTTAAATTGGTTTTTGAGGAATAAATAGAATATATATCTTTTCCAATAATTATTTATCAATTTTGGGGAACCTTTCCTTGAGAGTATTATCTCATTATTCAAAATTTTTAGGAAGTGAAAAAAACTTCCATGGATTTTCCCTTATAAATAGAGTTCTCCTCTCCTCACTTCAACTCACACAAAAACTTATATAGAATAGAAAAAAGTCTACCAAATCATTTCCTCAAAAAAACTATCAACCTTAAAAAAGAAACTTTATTTTAAAAATGCCACCCCTAAAATTCATATTCCTCTTTTCAAATGAGATAATCCATGAATTGTGGTATAAATCTATATCCTCCCTTTTATCACTTTTATTTTTAATGTTCACTACATATTAATAAAATTTTATTACACCATATTAAAATGATAACACAAATATCCTTAGAATAATTGAATGTTATTATAATTATGGAACACACATTAACCATATTTCCCTTTTATGTTAATAAAAAATAAATTTCTAATCATTCATTGTGCGGACTTCCACCTCCACAGTGAAACATGTTTTCTCCTTCACCGACATACATGGATGGTACTAATATGAACTTTCATATATAAGTATTATATTTATTATATTCTAAAATGATACACCATATTACTACTTATCCCCTTTTTATTGAAAATTAAATCATCATCCATGCATATGTTTATACTACCACCTCTATAGAATGATGAATTTTAAATTTTCATTACATACTTTCATGGTTGGTTTTAAGAATGATTTTTATTTTTAAATATTAATTTTCTAAAATTATTAATGTTATGTAAAGATAAATTGTATGAAATATGAATAGTACGAGTAATAAAAAACTATATTAAATTCAACTATCCTATAGAGCATCCTAAGAGGAAGAAAATTATTTTTGATACTATTAAATTACTTTATTTATGTTATAATATTCAGCAATGTATTTACAATTAGAATAATCCACGCTAACAAAATTAAATAGAGATATTATACCTCTTTAATATTAATATTATTACTATACCACTTCATTAACATCCATTAAATAGGTAATATTTGTTTTTGGGTCGGTTTGACCACCTACATAAACAATGCTACTAATTTATTCCATGGGTGAATATGTGATTTTTTTGTAAATATAACGTATTTTGATGTAAATAATTTTTTAAATTTATTACTGGGATTATAATATTAATATTAAAATTATTATTTACATATTGATATTAAATTGTTAAAATTAATGAAATATTCACATCGACGATATCATCATTAATTATTATAAAAACATTGATAATGAAATTATAAAATTATTCATAATTTGGAAACATAAATTTCAAAACCTATTATTATTTTTGAATGATTAAATATGGGATAATAATTAAGAATAATACTCATATTAAGAAACTAGTTCAAAAAATCAATACTACTCACGTTCATTTTTAAAATTTGATAATAACTAAATAATATTAATTTAGAGAAAAATAATAAATAATTTTAAAACAAGGTTATAGATTTGAATTAATTTCTTAAAAGGTTGATCAAAATAGTTACTTTTTTATACTAGATATTAGAGTTCATTTTGGCTAATAAAGAATATTGGTAAGGGTTTTCTTGGTCAGAGTTCTGATTATTTTAGACATGATACTTGTTATGCCCCATATTTCCTTGGTTTGGGGTTATATTGATTTAATATACCATTAAAATTCTATAATTATTTCCTTTTAATTATTTTTTATAATCTAATCGAATTAAAATTCTATTATTCAAATGTTTTTTAACTCATCTGTTACCCTAGTCGTAAGACTGTTTGCTACTCAATTTTCATTCATTGACTTTTAATTGGTTATATTAAATTATAACATATATATTGGGAATGTTATAGCCTTTTATTTTATTATGTTTTATTCTTTAATTTTTTCACTTTCACCACATGAAAACATTTTCATGTATTTCATGGTTCATGGTGTATTTTATCCAAAATAGTTATTGATTACAGAAATATTATTTCGTTGAGTTATAATGTTTTATATAGAGTATTATTCTTATATACTTTAGTTTCCTAACCTAATATTACATTATATGAAATTTTATTATCCTATTTAGTAATATTATTTTTTAATATAAATAAGTTATTATTAATCATTTTATAATGTTTTTAGTCAAAAAAATAATTTCAATGTATTAAAAATATTATTTTTTGAATCAAATGTTTTATTTTTGGCACCAGATTTCTTATAAAATAATTTTTTACATATTCAAGACTCATTAATTAGAGAATATATTCTATGTAAATGAATATAAAATCATTCACTTCAGCTTTCCAAAATTTAAAATTTAATGTGAAATGTATGTTTTTATTTTCTATCAATGTTAAAAATGATTCATACAATCTCTTTTATGATTTCACCTAGATTTTTCTTTTCATTTTCAAAAGGATTTAAAATCAAGGGATTTATGTTACATGATTAATTATAATATATATATATATATATATATATATATATATATATCTGTGTGTGTGTGTGTGTGGTATTGAACTCACATAAACAAAATAATGTATTCATGATCCCTTATTATGTAATATAGTTCAAAAAGTTTATTTGTATGGATGTATTTTATCTGTTATAATATCCTTCAGAGTTTAAATTACAATAGTGGGGATATATTATTCAAAAACTATCAAATATACTTCTTCAAATGTCTTACAATGTTTTATTTTATGTCCTAAAAATGATCCATCAATTCCATTTCAATTCCTTATAATTTTTTTTAAATTTTTTTTTCATTTACTTCCCTCTCAGAATATCCATTTTTATGATTTTGAATGATGGGTCTTCACTGAGGTTATAAAAATTGACTTCTTGGAGAAATTATTTCATTAATTGTATTCATTTAATTCTGTACAATGTAATTACTATATTCTTTATTAAATTAATTGAATAGTATTTACCAATAGAGTTACATATTGTAATTTTATACCCATTTATTTTCTATAGTTTTTTTATTTTAGGATTATTTATGGAATTATTAGTTATTTCAATTTTTAATCTATTTGAAATGTAAATGAAGTCTATTTCATTTCTATAGTTTAATTATAATTTGATGATTGAAACTCATTTTATTTCAATGGGGTTGTTATGATATAAAAATATACTTCTTTTCATTTAAATGTTTTTTGAAAACCACTTTAAATCCATGTATTATTTATTTTGTGATAAGTGAATGAATTTTCAAGTGGCAGTCATAGGTCTGGATGGATATTGGATGGGGTCTTATATTTCCCTATAATCCATAGAATAATAGTGTATATTTAATGAGATAAGAATTCATGATTATATTTTAGTTTCTTATAAGTCTGATAATTAATGGTGTGAATCATGGAAAAAAAATTTCATAAAAATAATGGTTTGTTCCACATTTCAAATATATTAAATGGATTTATTCATTTTTATCAAAACTATCTCTTGATCTAAGGGTTTATTTTTATCGACTATGGTTTCCATAGTCTTTTTATTCATTAATTAGGTTAATCCAATACTTATTAAATGATTAACGATCCATTCTTTGTAGGGTATATATTTCTCACATATAGTGAGAAAAATATGAAAATTATTTTTATTTACTATGGTTTCCATAGTCTTTTTATTCATCAATTATGTTAATCCAATACTTATGAAATGATTAACAATCCATTCTTTTTATGGTATATATTTCTCACATATAGTGATTATACCCATTTTTTCATATTTCTCTCACTTATGATATTTTATTATTAATGGTTATATTTAACCACACCAAGAATTTTAGCTCCCCAATTTCCAATAATTCAATTTCAAAAAGTTGTGAAGAAAATTAATACAAATTATGTGCCTTGAAGTGTATATTGTGTGGATATTTTTTTTGAACAAATAAATACATGTTATAGATTATGAAGTTTATTATATAGTGGAAAAATTTCCATTTGTTTATGAATACTTGAATTTTGTAAGTCATTGTTTTTTATTAATTATGCAACACTCACAACCTAAATGCTCTCAAGAAGTATTATAATAAATAATAACCTTTAATCCATGTAATTACTAGTTCTGAGAGTGAAAGTTGACTTCCATTATACTTGGTAGTATAAAAGAATTAAATAAATTTAGAGATTTTTATTATATTGGTAGAGTGAATTGGGAGTAAAAAATATAATCAAAATTTGATAAGTTAAGGTTAATTAAAATTTTAATGGTTTAAATAACATTTTATGTTATCTTGTGTAATATTTTATATTTCGGTTATTAGTATTAAAATGTTTAGTGAAACATCTCAAGATAGTTATAAGTAATAATTCTATGTGATAAGTCGAAGGAATGTGTCTACATATAGGAAAACATCATGATGTTTCAGTATAAAAGATATTTTTTGTTTCCTTATGAAATAAAATCCATAAATTGATATAAGGAATTCATATAGGATTTAGAAAAATGTTTCTTAGGGTAATAACCCTAAAAAGGTTATGTTGGGTATTAAATTAATCATCACCTGGTGCATGAAAACGAGGACTGACTACACACATGGTATGAAACTCCTTTGGATATTCCATGGATAACATAAATTTTATTTAATAAAACATTATGAAATATTTTCGTATGATTTTAACTAACTATTTTGGAGAACATAATAGAAAAATTTATATAGATAATAATGATTGAACAATGATTGTCATAGGTTGAACAAAAAGTACCTTATATTAAAAATGATTGTTTTATAATATAATAAAACTTTATATTGATGTTTTAATTTTCATATTTTTTATATTATTATATTTTTTTAGTATATGCCATAAATAAGATCATGAAGACAAAGGTGAGAAATGTGTGTATCTATAAATCACATTATCCTATAACTGAATAAGGAAGAAAAATTAAATGGTTTATAACTTTGGTATATTATCATTGTGATAGAAATGGTGTGTTTCTTAGTCTTACATAAGATAGTTTTATTGAAATCAAAATAAAAATAATTTATTGATGTACTTAGCTACTTTCACATGTTTAAGATATTTATTGATGCTATTTTTTTATATTCAAAATGATATGAGGGTTATTTGAAATATATAATTATTATTATGCAATTTTTACCCTTAAATAATTCAAAACATATATCAAATAAAATAAATAACTTTTAATGGTGATTTTATGAAAACATTATATTTTTTTTATATTTGTTGGTGAATATAATATTAAGGTATAAACAACTATTGGGTTTAATATATTCTTGATTTTGAGGTCACTAATGTTAGATTTATTTTGAGAAAATCAAGTTATATTGTTTTTGAAACCATAAAACTTATATTTTATTTAATGAAAATATGATCCAATATAGTTTTGAAAAATTTTATATAATTTTTTGGGATTATAAAATATATTTTTTGAATTTTGACTTTATAAACTAGTGATTAACATGTTTAAGTGTTAAATATAGAGTTATTTTTTAGAGAATTATATAATATCTAAGTGTTTTAATGTAACATCCCAGATGAATGAAGAATATGAAATTTTCATATTTATTAATATTTGTGAATTAAATATTAATTTTACTTTAAATGGGTTGTTATGTTCGATAGTGTATACGATACACAACAACAACTTTCTTTGAAATCTTATGTTGCACACTAATAATATGATATTATTATTTTAAATGGTAGTTAAATCCTTGCCATTGTATTGATGGGAATGAAAAAAACTAACTATAATATGATTATACATGATTTTTAAATGTATTTTCATTTATCTAACAATAATTTAGAGCCTCAAAATGTGAATGAATCTAATTTTAAGCATAATTTACATTAAAAGGCCGATTTACTGCCTTTTAACGTAGAACCCTCTTTAAATCTAGTTTTGGTAATTTTTATATGTTCTACTTGACCAAATAAAATTCTTCTTTTGACTTGGAACATCAAAATTTCCATTGGGTAATTTTTTGGTATTTTTCTGATAAAGTCCATTTTTTAATGAATAGTGAAAATTATTGTATTTTAATTCAAAACTATATTTTAATATAATTTATTTATATGTTTATATTATCTTTATAATTGGTTTAAAAGAGTAATTAGAATATATTTTTACCATTTAATCCAATTTCAGTCATTGGAATTAATTTCACTTTGAATTTGGACAAAAACAAGTGCCAATCTTTTGATAGTTATTCTTTCTTAAAAACACGCTATTTGTTTTAACAACGGGAATTAATTTTATATTAATTAATCCCACTTATATGTTTTGAATTTGTAAAAATAAACATCATTTTTTAATTCGTAATATCAAATAAATCTTAGGCTGATTTTTTGGTATTTTTCTGAAAAACTTCAATTTTTGATGAATAGTGAAACCACTTAGTAGTAGTTAAAAAAACTGACTTTTTCATTTTAATAAAATTTTACCACTTCTGTGAATTGAATTTCAAAAATATGACATACATGGTTGTTATTAGTAAGTAAAATGTGGTTTAATAAGATGAAAATAATATATGGTGAATAGTAACTTTTGACTTTTATTTACCACGGTTAAAGGTAAATATGGTAATTCAAGGTAAAAAGAAAATTATAATTACTTTAACACCTGTCCAAACCTTATTAGTTGAGTCATTAACGACCATGGGAATCTTTGGGTTTATTTTGGGACTCCATTGAGCCACTTGGGAGTGATAATGACAATATAGATTAATTAATTTAAAGTAATGGAAAAATAGACATAAACAAAATTCTTTTAGTAATTATATTTTATATGGTGTTATATAAGTAATATTTTGACTATAAATATTCATTAGAAATATAAAAATATTTACTACATCATGGTAGTTTTTCAATAATTTTTAGACATCAAATAAATTAAATTATTTATGACACAATAATGATGCAGTATTTACCTCATTAATAAATGATTTAAATAAATAAGATTATAATGATTAAAATATTGTCCAAAACATGTCCAATTTTGATTGGATTATTTTATTTAGATTATGATTCACCTTACATTCATCTTTAATGATTTTTGGACCCTTTGAAACTAAATATCAATATATAACAAAATAATATTTTCACACTTTCCTAAAGAGCCCCTCCTCCCCCGTATAAAAGGAGACAACTTCTAACCAATTCCTCACACCCCTCAAGCCTTTTGACTCTTACAATGTAATATACCAGGTAAATGAAGAATAATTAATATTTCATATTTATTATTATTTGTGAAATAAAAATTAATTTTACTTTAAAAGGGGTTTCTATGTTCGATAGCGTACCCGATACGCAACAAAAGGTTTCTTTGAAATCTTACGTTGCACAGTAATAGTATAATATTATTATTTTAAATGGTAGTTAACTCCTAGTAATTGTAGTGGAAGGAATGAATGAAACTAAATAAAATATTATTATACATATTTGTTAGATTCATTTACATTTATCCAATAAAAGTTAGAAGCTTAAAATGTGAATGAATCTAATTTTAAGCATAATTTACATTAAAAGGCCGATTTACTGCCTTTTAATGGTGAAACCTCAATAAATCAAGTTTTTATCATCTTTATATGTTCTAATTGACCAAATATAATACATATTTAGAATTGGGGCATCAAATTTACTTTGGGTAATTTTTTTGGTATTTTTCTGATAAAGTTCATTTTTTAATGAATAGTGAAATATATTGTATTTTAATTCAAAAGTGCCTTTTAATATAATTTATTTATAGGGTTAGATTATCTTTTTAATTGGTTTTAAAATGAAATTAAAATATATTTTTACCATTTGATCCAATTTTGGTCATTGGAAGTAATTTCAATTTGAAATTGGACATAATCAATTATTAATCTTTTGATAGTTATTGTTTCTTAAAAACACGCTATTTGTTTTGATAACGGAAATTAATTATATAATTAATTAATTACACTTCTATGTTTTAAACTTGTAAAATAGAAATCATTTTTGAATTCAGAATATCAAATAATTCTTAGGCTGAATTTTTGGTATTTTTATGAAAAACATCAATTTTTGATGAATAGTGAAACCACTTATTGGTAGTTAAAAACTGACTTTTTCATTTAAATGAAATTTTACCACTTCTATGAATTGAATTTTAAAAATATGAAATACATGGTTGTTATAAAGATGTAAAATGTGGTTCAATAAGGTGAAAATAATTTTTCGTGAATTGTAACTTTTGACTTTTATTTACCGCGGTTAACGGTAAATAGGGTAATTCAAGATAAAAGGAATATTATAATAAATCAAAATCAACTTAACACTTTTCCAAACCTTATGTTTTGAGTCATTAATGACCATGGGAATCTTTGGGTCTATTTTGGGACCCCATTGAGCCACATGGGAGTGAAAATGAAAATTTGGATTAATTAATTTAATGTGAAGACAAAATTGACATTAACAAAAATCTTTTAGTAATTAATTTTTATATGGTGTTATATAAGTCCTATTTTATACTATAAATACTATTTGGAAATCTAAAAATATTCTCTACATAATTTTATTTTTTTTATTTTTAGACATCAGATAAATTAAATTATTTATGACACAATAATGATGCAGTATTTACCTCTTTAATAAATTATTTAAATAAATAAGATTATAATGATTACAATATTATTCAAAACATGTCCAATTCTGATAGGATGATTTTATTTAGTCCATGAAGAATATTATATTCGAATATAATGATTTTTGGACCATTAGAAACCGAATATAATTATATTATAAAATAATAGTTTCACACTTTCCTAAAGAGCCCCTCCTCCCTCTTATAAAAGGAGACCACTTCTAAACAATTAATCACACATCTCAAGACATTTTTCTCTTCCAAACTCTTCCAAATTAATCTCTCAACATCCCTCTACTACTCTTAGAAGCCTTACCTTAGGCAGAAGGCACTTCAAGAAGTCCTTTGGTTCAAACCAATGGGAGTTACCCAAATTAAAGGTAACAATTTCTCTTAAATTGTTTTCTTTTATTTTACTTCTCCAACCCATAAAATCTTTTTATTTTCTTTCTTTTTTAACAAAACCAGTATCCTAAATATACTAGGATTTTTTAATGAGAAGTATTAGAACTACACTTACACACACCTCCATCTAATGGATGAAGAACATAATGTTTTTGTGGATGGTAAACTAAGGCCTCACGAAACGATGATTGTTCAGTTACATCTTACCGCCTCTCATGGTGGCCATTATGATGGACTGTATTTATATATGATATATATTATTTTTATTATTTTCTTATGCCTATGTACTTCCCATTTATATCATGCCTTTATGGTTTCCATAGAGGGTAAATACGATAATCTCATTTGAGGAAGTGCGGACTACCGCCCCCTCAAAGTGATTTGATTCATTAATGCCTTATGTGGGATGTATAAAGGATGGAGTTAATGATATTATAAATGATATTATACTGAAATTATAATATACCTATTCATAATTAGGTTTTATTTCCATTAAAATAAGGAATATAAATGAAACTAGCGTTCATGTGCACGTACGACTTACCGTCTCCATGAGCAGTGCACTTCATTTCATACCACTAAATGTTATGTACTATTATAAATACAAGTATATGATGGATATATATGATATATATGATACCCAAATCATGAATATCATTCTGGATATAATGGAACTTTGACCACATGAACAACATGTAATTATAAGAAGTTCATTTTTGACTCAAGTAGCAAATATCAACAAAATGAACGTTATTAACTTAAATGATTACATAATATTTATAACATGGTAATACGTGATATAAAAGGAATAATAAACTTGAAAAACGTTCTTAAGAATGTAGAAATTAACTTTAGTTTATTATTTAGTAGATTAAAGAATGATCGAGTCAAGTCGGACACGAGGTAAGGGACTTCGTCTCAATCTCCTTTCATTGAAGCATATTTTGTTCAAATACAAGACTTTCTTTTATAAGTTGTATAAAAACCTTTGAATTTTCATTTCATTAAAAGGGAATCTTTTTCAGCGAAGCATTTTACTAAATGAAAAAAATAATGTTTCTTTTAACGTACGTGGTGACAACGGCCTTTTCCGCCGCCGCTAGTATTATTTGATCAGTGGCTTCCTCAAAAAACTGTAATGTTTTTAAAAGAAAATAAATATCTTATACTCTTTTACGTATTTTTGGTATTGAAAATGGTTTTGATAATGTATTTTTCTATGTCAATATATTTAAGTGATATATTGTGATTGAAATGTGGAAATGTTTTCTTTCCTTTATATTTGTTTCATATCTTATGATTTTATAATGGTACTTGGAAATTTGATGGGTGGTTACGTGATAAACCAAATGACGGGTGGTGCCGTGAATACCCGGATGGGTGGTTACATTATAACCTCCAATGCATTGGGTATGGAAGTCGGCCGTATGGCTATTCCATTTAGTGAAATTTGTGGAAGTCGACAGCATGCTTATTCCATTTAGGTATGTTTATGTCCAAAGTTGCCTTCATATGTTATGTGTTCTTTATATGGGTTTTATAGTAATATTTTGGTTACAAAAGGGTAAGTAATGATCTTTTATTCCGGGAAGAATATTTACTACTTGATAAAGGTGAAAATTATTACTTATGTTAAAGTATTCATTTTTTTCTTGTTGTTTTGAAAAACACACTGTTTTATTTGTTTGTGTATCCCTTACTTAGCTTTTTATGCTCATCCCATGTTTTTAAATGTTTTTCATAGCACATAATGTGAAATAGGGTCAAGGATGGGATCAAGGAAAAGTCATTCCATAAAAAACATGGAACTAGACATGAGTATTTTTTCAAGAGTTCATGTTTTGTAAAAAAAATGGAAACTGTGTAGAAGTGTCTACATTGTAATATTTTGAAATGTAATAGTTATGTCTTATCTCTCTAAAACTCTAAACCGGAAAATATCCTCAATGTGAATTATTCATTTAATTAAATATAATGTAAGGTTTAAGGCTGGGTCCTTATATAATAAATCTTCCCAATTAACCTCCCTACATCCCTCTCCTCCTCCTAGAAGCCTTATCCTAGGCAGAAGGCACTTCAAGAAGTCCTTTGGTTCCAACCAAAGGGAGTTACCCAAATTAAAGGTAACCGTTTCTCTTAAACTATTTTCTTTTATTTTACTCCTCCAACTCCTAAAATATTTTTATTTCTTTCTTTTGTAACAACAACAATTTCCTCAATATACTAGGATGTTGTTATGATAATGATTCTAACTACATTTACACACACCTCTATCTAATGGGTAAAGAACATAGTGTTTCTGTGGATGGAAAAATAACACCTCACGAAACGATGATTGTTCAATTACCTCCTACCACCTCTCATGGTGGAAATTATGATGGAACTATATTTATATATGATATATATTATGTTTATGTTTTATTTTTGCTTCTGTATTTTCCATTTAAATCATACCTTTATGGTTTCCATTATGGGTAAACATGATAATTTCATTTGAGGAAGTGCGGACTACCGCCCCCTCAATGTGATATGACTCGCTCATACCATTTGTGGTACATATAAAGGATAGATTTAATGATATTATATATGATACAATACTTTAATTATAATACTACTATGTATCATTATGTTTTAATTCCATGAAATATGAAATAGAAATGGAAGTAGCGTTAATGCGTACGTACGGCTTACCATATCTATGAACGGTGCATTTCATTTCTTACCTCTAAATGTTATGTAATATTATAAATAAATTTATATAATAGATATATACTATATATATGATATCTAAATCATGATTATTATTCTCGATATAATGGACTATTTACCACATGGACAACTTGTAAATATAAGGTGTTTATTTTTTACTCAAGTATCATATATCGACAAAACGACCATTATTAACATAAATGATTACACAATGTTTATAACATGGTAATTATTGATATAAAAGTAATTATAAGCTTGAAAATGGTTCTTAAGAAATTATAAATTAACTTTATTTTATTATTCAAGAGATTAAAGAATGATCGAGTCAAGTCAGACATGAGGTAAGGGATTTTCTTATCTCACATTTAATTCCGTGAGATTTCCATTGTTTGCCACTTATTTATGGAATGTGGTGTATTGTTTGCTTCCATTTGATATATATTATCATGATTCTATTTATATTCATCATATTCTATAATTCATTTGGTATTTATTAACTTTTGTTCATTCAACTCAGTTGATTACAATGTTGTAAATGGTTTCATTTCACTTTTTATTCCAGTGAGATTCATGCTATATTTGACACTATTTCCATTTTTCTGGTGTATGTACTTCCCATTATTGTAATAATTGTGTAATATACTTTCATTTATGAGTATTTTCTTCTTTATTTTATGATCTATTTTTCATGTGCCATATGTTTTGTAAGTTACCAAATCGGTAAGGGAACCTTTCAGCCTCCTCTTTTTAGAAGAATTCTTTTTGTTGTGTCTTTTAATTTACTTATTATTATGTTGGGACATGTTCTTCTATATCTTTATTGATGTAAAATTTATTTCCAAGTGATGAGATACCCTTTTTGACTCATCAAATCATTTTCTGAATTTTAATGTGACACAGTTAGGCTGTCGAATTTTTACAAGGTAACTTCTTAGCCCAATTTTGATTCTTTGGGTTCAACTTGTACTAATTGAATATATAATCCAATGACTATGTGTTAATGACCTATTATTTTTTTAAAATTAATATACACTTATATTGGGTGTATTTATATTTGTCAAAAATAATTATGAGATTGATATATCCTTAATTTAAGGATACCATATTTATAAAGGATTACATCTCAATTTACATTTCCATTGAGACTTAATTGTTGTTATGAACCAATTCAATCCTATATAGTGTATATACTGTCCTTTGAAATATTATATCATGATTCCATTTATTCTCATGATATTATAAAGTTCTGATTTAATGTTATTACTCAATTATTAATATTCATGAGTATCTCATTTTGTTAAAAACTCTTTAACTAAAATATCATTTTAATTGTTTTAAAGATTTATTATTATAAATATTTATCTTTAATGTCCATGTTTTAAAAATGATTTTCAGTATTTATTTATTTGGACATTAATGTATTGAAATTATAATTCCATTAAATGCTTCAAAGTGGTATGGTAAACTTTGATTCAGAAATCATTTTTTAAATGGTTTATGAAAACGGATTGATTATTTAAATATCGTGAAATTACTTCTTGTGACTTCACATGAAATGTTATTAGTGAATTGTTTATATTTTCAATATCTTATGTGTTGTGATGGTACTTGGAAATTTGATGGGTGGTTACATGATAAACCATAAGATGGGTGGTGTTGTGAAAACCAGGACAGGTGGTTACATTATCACATCCAATGCATTGTACATAGAAGTCGGCCATATGGATATTCCATTTAGTGATATGCGTGGAAGTAAACCATATGGTTATTCCATTTAAGTATGTTTATGTCCTAAGTAACCTTTATATGTTATGTGTTCATTATATGGGTTTAATGGTAATCTTTTGGTTACAAAAGGGTAAGTAGTGATATTTTATTCAGTGAAGAGTATTTACTACTTCATAAAGGTGAAAAGAATTAATTATGTTAAAGTATTTGTGGTTTACTTGATGTTTTGAAAAACTAATAGTTTTCTTTCATTGTGTATCCCTTAATGAACTTTTTATGCTCATCCCAAGTTTTTTTGAAATGTTTTTCACAGGACATAATGTGGAATAGGGTCAAGGATAGGATCAAGGAAAAGTCATGTTGTCTAAAACATGGAACTAGACTTGACTCTTTTTTTCAAAAAGTTTTTATTTTATGAAAAAAATGGAAAGTGTGTAGAAGTGTTGAATTTGTAATATTTTGAGATATAATAGTTATGTTCTAGATCTATAATAATATAAACTTAAAAAGATCCTCAATGTGAATTATTCATTTAATTCAATATTATTTAAGGTTTAAGGATGGTTCCTTATAGTTGGTATTAGAGGTCAGTTTTGATAACTTTAGAGGTTAGGGTATTATTTAAGCATAAGTTACATAACCATAATTTATAGGATTTTAGAAAGAGTTGTAGTTTTTTTGATAATGTAAATGAGTTTAAGATAACTTGAATAAGTATGTCTTATTATTTACCCTCCTCATAATATATTATATGATGATTTTATTGATATAATCACACTGACCTTTTTGGTTTTAGTAAATAGATGGATCTAGAAGGCATCAATGTAACAATGGATGTGAAGAAAACTTTGATGGTTTTATGAATGATCAACTGAATTAAATGAGGGATGCAATGAGAACTCTTATAGTTATTCTCAACCAACTATTTAGAGTTATGATTGACAACCTGAACCTTGGTGGTTTTTATAAGGCATTGTATATGTGAGAAACAGTTCCCTACGGGAGATCAGGTAATAATCCTAAAGGTAAGTACATTGAAAAACCCATGTGTCAAGGATGTGGAAAGAAACACCTAAGAAAATGTTTCAAAGGGACATGAAGATGCTATAGATGTGGAAATGAAGGTCATAAATCAAGAACATACCATGGAAAAAGGAAGCATCATGTCGACTCCAGGAAAGGGAAAGATGTTCTTTCCGAGGGATCAATTGAATGTTTTAAATGTGGTGTGGATGGTCATTATACAAATAGATGTCCTACGAAGAAGTTTTGGGAATTGAATCACCAGGATCATACAAATATATGTTTACCAATACCTAAGGCCATTCTAATTGAGGATGAAGAAACTAACAATGACCAATGAAAGTTTGGGATTATTTCTTAACATATGTGTTGACATTATTTAATCGTAGGATATGATTCCTGATTTTTTTTGAAGGAAATAAGTATTTCAGAATAAGTTGGAAAGGAATGGTTAATTGATCATGAAGAACGTTTAGTGAGTAAGAAGTCAACATATAATGGATTCAAGTTCTATGATAGATTTTAGGATAGTGAAATGCTTAAAAGTATTAAGGCTCTTTTGATGATGGGATTACATTAGAAGACTTCTTATAGTATGTGTAACCTTGAAGTTTGATATATGAAATTTTTTTAAGGAGTAATTATATTTTCTTTTGTGGATATAGTTATAAAGAAGAATTTGGGTTTATATAATCCTTGAATTTGAGGCAATTACAGGTTAATACATTTTAGGATGCAAAATGAAAGTTATTAGATAAAAATTGTGGTTAAAATATGTTATGGTAATTTTTGATAAATTTATATCTTTTTGGGAATGATATAAAATTATATAGTTTTTGAAAAAAGGACAACATGTGGGTCGTGTGACAACCCGTCACGTCAGACAAAGCTACGGGAATCAAACCCACAACAAAAATGCGACTGGTATTTATTGCCTACCACTGGACTACATGAAGTCCCTGGTTAATATGACTAATTATTTTTTTATATGATTTTATGAATAAATAATAAGTTGATTTGGGGTTATATATAGAATTAATTAACCTATCATGGAGAATATGTGATTAGGTTAATTACTTTTCAATATGAGAATGTAAGAGTATCTGATGTTATTTGGAGATAAATGTTAGGATTTATCTTTGAAGACCATGTGATTAGATCCTTTTCAGATTTGGGTTTCAATATTTGTTTGTATTACTTTGAAGAATTTTATGAATGGTCTTTGTTGAACTTTGAGTTTTGTTAGAAAAATTTCAGAGATTAAGAGTAGTTTTTCTTTTTGTAAAATATTATCCTTTTTGGGGATTATCTGATCTGGTGCTAACCATTTTGATTTTGGATAATGTCCAAAGACATGGGAAATATATATTTCATATTTTGTGGATTATGTGATTCTCTAGAAGATGATTATAGCACTATTAATGTGAAAAAAAGACATCGGGAATACTCATCGTTTGGATAAAATATGAGTTTATGTTAGAAATCTAGTTAAAGATGAATGTCTACATGACAAGTAACTATATTTCCTTATGTTTTTAGTTAAGATCATAAATAAATTCTTCAATGAAAAGTAACATAAAACAAAAAACTTGTCTGTTAACTTTTCCTAATGGAGAATCAAAGACTGTTTAACCCATCACAATTTTTTGATTTTCTGGTGGTTAACTTTTTCATAAACATGTTTTCTATCACTCTTCATCAGAACTTGGTGGTTTTCTTTCTCCTCTATATCCATATTTTCATGGAATCCTAGTACCTGTTGTCTCGGGTAACCTTTGTAATTCTCTTCATTTATTTTAAAGTGATATTTTTATTGACTCTTTTTTCGATGTGGGGCTTTCAATGATGTATTTGAGCCCAATTTGAAAATTGAGAGGATGCAATTTCCAAAAGGGGGGAAGGATATAACATTCTAGATAAATGAAGAATATAACATTTTCATATTTATTAATATTTTTTAATTAACTATTAATTTTAATTCAAATGTGTTTCTATTTTCGATAGTGTACCTGATACGTAACAACGAGTTTCGTTGAAATCTTACATTGCACACTAATAATATAATATTATTATTTTAAATGGTTGTTAACTCCTTGCCATTGTATTGGTGGGAATGAAAAAAACTAACTACAATATGATTATACATGATTTTTAAATGTATTTACATTTATCCAATAAAAATTGAGAGGCTCAAAATGTGAATGAATCTAATTTTAATCATAATTTACATTAAAAGGCCGATTTACCGCCTTTTAATGGAAAACCCTCTTTAAATCTATTTTTGGTCATTTTTAAATGTTCTATTTGACCAAATAAAGTTCTCCTATTTATTTGGAACATCAGAATTTACTTTGGGTAATTTTTTGGTATTTTTTTGATAAAATTCATTTTTTTAATGAATAGTGAAAAATATTGTATTTTAATTCAAAACAACATTTTAATATAATTTATTTATATGGTTACATTATCTTTTTAATTGGTTTTAAAGTGTAATTATAATATATTTTTACCATTTAATCCAATTTTTGTCATTGAAAATAAATTTTACTTTGAATTTGAACATAAACAAGTGTCAATCTTTTGATAGTTATTGTTTCTTAAAAACACACTATTTGTGTTAACGTGAATTAATTTTAAATTAATTAATTCCACTTCTATGATTTGAATTTGTAAAAATAGACATCATTTTTGAATTTTGACTATAAAATAAATCTTAAGCTGAATTTTTGGTAATTTTCTGAAAAACTTTAATTTTTGATGAATAGTGAAACCACTTAGTAGTAGTTAAAAAAACTAACTTTTTCATTTAAATGAAATTTTAATACTTCTGTGAATTGAATATCAAAAAATCCGACATACATGGTTGATATTAGTAACTAAAATGTGGTTAAATAAGAAGAAAATAATTTTTGGTCAATAGTAACTTTTGACTTTTATTTACCACTGTTAAAGGTCAATAGGGAAATTCAAGGTAAAAAGAAAATTATAATTACCTTAAACACTTGTCAAAACCTTATTGGTTGAGTCCTTAACTACCATTGGAATCTTTGGGTCGATTTTGGGACCCTATTGAGCCACTTTGGAGTGATAATGACAATATAGATTAATTAATTTAAAGTAAAGGCCAAATAGACATAAATAAAAATATTTTAGTAATTAATTTTTATATGGTGTTATATAAGTAATATTTTTTACTATAAATATTAATTGGAAAGTTAAAAATATTTCTTACATCATGGTGGTTTTTATATAATTTTTAGACATCACATAAATTAATTTATTTATGACACAATAATGATGCAGTATTTACCTCATTAATAAATGATTTAAATAAATAAGATTATAATGATAAAAATATTATACAAAAAATTTCCAATTCTGATTGGATGATTTTATTTCGAATATTAGTCACCATATCTTAGAACTTAATGATTTTTGGACCTTTTTAAACCTAATATCATTATATAATAAAATAATATTTTCACACTTTCCTATAGAGCCCTTCATCCCCCTTATAAAAGGAGTCCACTTCGAACCAATTTCTCACACCTCTAAAGCCTTTAAGCTCGTACAACCTCTACCCAATTCATCTCCCTACATACCTATACTCCTCTTATAAGCCTTACCTTCGGCAGAAGGCACTTCAAGAAGTCCTTTGGTTCAAACAAAAGGGAGTTACCCAAATTAAAGGTAACAGTTTCTCTTAAACTATTTTCTTTTATTTTACTTCTCCAACCCATAAAATCTTTTTATTACTTTATTTTTTTTAGAAAAAATAGTGTCCTTAATATAATATTATATTTTTATGAGAATTATTCGAACAAAACTTACACACACCTCAATCTAATGGGTGAAGAACATTGTGTTTCTATGGATAGAAAACTAATGCCTCACGAAACGATGATTGTTTAATTACCTCCTACCACCTCTCATGGTTTCCATTAGTATGGAATTGTATTTATATATGTTATATATTATCTTTATGTTTTCTTTATGCTTCTGTATTTTCCATTTATATCATACCTTTATGGTTTCCATTGTGGGTAAACGCAATAATTTCATTTGAGGAAGTGCGGACTATCGCCCCTTCAAAGTGATATGACTCGTTCATACCATATGTGGTATGTATAAAGGATTGATTTAATGATATTATATATTATAAAGCACTATAATTATAATACTACTATGTATCATTATTTTTTAATTCCATTAAATATGAAATAGAAATGGAAGTAGCGTTCATGCGTACGTACGAGTTACTGTCTCCCTGAACGGTGCATTTCATTTCTTACCTATAAATGTTATGTAATATTATAAATAAATGTATATACTAGATATATATGAAATACATGATATAAACATCATGACTATAATTCTGGATATAATGGATTATTGACCAAATGGACAACATGTAAATATAAGGTGTACATTTTTGACTCAAGTACCAAATATTGACAAAACGACCATTATTATCTTAAATGATTACATAATGTTTATAACATGGTAATAATTGATAAAAAGGATTTATAAGCTTTAAAAATGTCCTTAATCTAGTATAAATTAACTTTAGTTTATTATTCATGAGATTAAAGAATGATCGAGTCAAGTCGTACATGATGAAAGGTATATTCTTATCTCACTTTTAATTCCGTGAGATTTCCATTATTCACCACTTATTTATGGAATATGGTGTATTTTGTACTTAAATTTGATATATATTATCATGATTCTTTTTATATTCATGGTATCCTGTAATTGATTTGGTATTTATTAACTTTTGGTTATACGACTTAGTTGATTACAATGTGGTAAAGGGTTTCATTTCACTTTTTATTCCTGTGAGATTCATGCTATATTTGACACTATTTCCTTTTGTGTGGTGTATGTACTTCATATTATTGTACTAATTGTGTAATAGACTTTCATTTATGAATATTTAGATCTTAATTGTATGATCCGTCTTTCATGTGGCATATGTTTTATAAGTTACCAAATCGGTAAGGGAACCTTTCACCGTTCTCTTTTTAAAAGACTTCTTTTTGTTGTGTCTTTTAATTTACATCTTATTATGTTGGGATATGTTCTTATATATCGTTATTGATGTAAAATTTATTTCCAAGTGATGAGATACCCTTTTTATCTCATCAACTCATTTTCTGAATTTTGAAGTGACACTGTTAGGCTGTCGAATTTTTACAAGGGAACTTCTTAACCCAATTTCAATTCTTTGGTTTTAACTTGTACTTATTGAATGTGTCATCCTATGAATATGTGTGAATGACCTCTGATTGTTTTTCACTTAATATCCACTTATATTGGGTGTATTTATATTTTTCAGAAATAATTATGATATTGATTTATATTTAATTTAAGGATACCATCTTTATAAAGGATTTCATCTCCATTTACATTTCCATTGAGACTTCATTATTGTTATGAACCAATTCACTCTTATATGGTGTATATAATATCCTTTGACATATTATATCATGAATCCATTTATTCACATGATATTATGAAGTTATGATTAAATGTTATTCCTCAATTATTTTTATTCAAGAGTTTCTCATTTTGTTAAAAACACTTTAACAAAAATATCATTTTAAATGTTTTAAAGATTTATTATTATAAATATTTATCTTTAATTTCCTTGTTTTAAAAATGGTTTTTAGTATTTATTTATTTGGAAATTAATTTTTTTAAATTATAATTACATTAAAATATTCAAAGTGGTATGGAACACTTTGATTTAGAAATCTTTTATTAAATGGTTTATGAAAATGGATTGATTATTTCAATATCTTGAAATTAGATCTTGTGACTTCAAATGAAATGTTATTAATGAAATGTTTATATTTTCAATATTTTATGTTTTTTAATGGTACATGGACATTTGACTGGTGGTTACATGATAAACAATATGAAGGGTGGTGCCCTGAAAACTAGGACGGGTGGTTATGTTATAACCTCCAATGCATTGGGTATGGAAGTCGACCGTATGGCTATTCCATTTAGTGATATGTGTGGAAGTCAACCATATGATTATTCCATTTAAGTATGTTTATCTACCAAGTTACCTTTATATGTTATGTGTTCTTTATATGGGTTTTATGGTAATCTTTTGGTTACAAAATGGTAAGTAGTGACCTTTTATTCAGTAATGAGTATTTTCTACTTCATAATGGTGAAAAGAATTACTTATGTTAAAGTATTCATGGTTTATTTGTCGTTTTGAAAAACTAACAATTTTCCTTCTCTGTGTATCCCTTACTGATATTGTTATGATCATCCCATGTTTTTTGAAATGTTTTCCATAGGACATAATGTGGAATAGGGTCATGTATGGGATCAAGGGAAAGTCCTGCCGTCTAAAACATGGAACTAGACATGACTCTTTTTTTCAAAAAAAAAATTATTTTATGAAAAAAGGAAACCGTGTAAAAGTGACGACTTTGAAATCTTTTGATATGTAATAGTTATGTCCTAATTCTCTAAAACTCTAAACCTAAAAATATCATCAATGTGAATTATTCATTTAATTCAATATTATGTAAGGTTTAAGGATGGGTCCTTATATTTAATATCTTATATATTAAAATGAATTTTTATATAAGTATTTTGTAGAAAATATATGATTATGTAACATAAATATTGTCATACATGATTGTGTGAATTAATATTTTTTTAGGAAAGGAAAATAATATGATATAACCTAAGTGATTAATCGAAATTCCATAATAGTATTAATATCCCAAATAATGAATATGTTAAGAATAAACTCACCAAATATCATTATCAATGAAAAATTAAAATTATGGGGATTCAATTTGTTTTGGGGGTGAATGGAATTATGTAATATTTTAATATATGGTTTCCAGAAATTAAGTAAAACATGTTTGATATAATGCTCCACACACAACACTAAAACAAAATAGAACATATATATATATATATCATAAATTTTAACTACGGATGAAAAAATAGTATTTTTAATTTGTATGTATGAATAATAATAATAAAGTTACAAAATATATTAATATATATTTATATATAAATTTTATTTTATATGAATTTACATGATTCATTATTGTGTTTTAGAATCAATAATTTTATAAAATATGATATTATTCATAAATAAAAAAACATATATTTTTGATAAATGATTAATTTAATAAAATATAATATGTATTGATTAATTAGAGATTTATTAGTGTTTTATATAAATTAAGAATAAGAACAAGTAGTATTTTAAAATGTTATTTTCCTATAAGTAGTTTTTCACAAAGCCTTATAAATTTAGTAAGATGATAAATTTATATATTTTACAATGTAAAATTTACATAATAATTTTTTTTGTAATCATAATAACAATATTATCTTATGATGATTTTTTAATATTTTTATAGACAGATTGATTTGATGGAGAATAGTGAAATATATCATTTCCATAAATACCATTCTTGTTATGATATTATTTTTCTACATATATGATTTTAAAATCAATGAAAAACATTTTATGTTAAAAATATATTTATTTTATAAGTGAAATTAGAAATGAATAAATTTTTTATTTGGTTTACAAACCTATAATTAACATTTTAGAACATGGGTGATATTCTTCTAAAAAATTGTTTATTAATTTATTATATATTTACAATTTTAAAATTAACATTTATCAATATTAAAATTGAATAAAATAATAAGGAATTATAAATTCTAAACTTTCATTCCCAATTATTTAATATGGTCTATTTTATTTTTGGACATAAGGGATATATTACCTTAGGTAAAAACTAGTTACCACGATAAATTCTAAAATGGTAAAAGTAAAAAATATAAGGGTAATGAGATGATACAACCTATATTACACATTTAGGGAAGGGTTTTGAGGTTTAGATAAACATTATATCTTGTAATCTATACTATTTCTTAATTTTTGAGCCAATTTAACTGAGGGTGACTTCCAATTATTAAACATTTATGGGAATTTACAAAAAACACCATCCATATTCAATAATAAAAGGGGAATTCCTCTACTAACATTCTCTCACACAAAAAACCAACTATTTTAGACCAAAATATCACCAATAATCTACTAAAAATTAATATTCCCATTCAATATGATTTTATCTTCTCAAAATATCATCCCTAACCCCCTTTTCAAATGATATAATCGAATAAATGTGGAATAAAATCATAAGAGTTAATTTCTAATTTCAATTTTGTTATGCGCACTTCATCATCCAAACTTTTTTTAAAACCATATTAAAAATATAAATTTTTTATTAATTATTATAATATTGTTATAATATTATTATTTTGAAATCACTAACCTCCTTTCCCTTTTCTGTTGAGAGAAAAATGATATCACCATTCATGTATTGTGAAATATTCTACTTACACAACTCAACATGATCTGTTTTCCACCACCACCTTAAAAGGTTGTCTTGAATAAGGTATTTAATATATATAATTATTATATTTGTAACATATATAACATTAGTAAATGATAAAACATATCACCCCTTTTCCCTCTTCCTTGGAAAATAATATAATCATCCATGTGCATGTGTAGATTACCCCATCCATGGAAAGAACTGATTTCCATTTTTCATTACCACATTTAATGGGTGGTAGTAAGAATTTTTTTATGAATAAATATAATATTTATGAAATTATAATGTTTCAATAAATATTAATTGAAGCACCAATATAAAATATGTACGAAAAAACCATGGTAAATTGAACCATCCAAAAGAGCATCCTAAGATAAAAAAAATATTTTGTTATACTACGAAATAAATTCTTAAAGGTTATATTAATATTCATCTTCTTCCTAATTCTAATATAACAGTATAATAAGAATAAAAAAATTTCATTATTCTTTAGGTATTGTTATATTAAGGCTAAATTTCATCAAAATCATCCACTAATTATGACATATTATTTTTTTGGTCGGTGTAACCACCTACATGAATAGTAATACAAATTTATATCATGAATGAATATAGGAATTTAATTTATATTAATATATGATATAAATTTTCATGAACCATCCCAGAGAGGTCTATTCCATGACTAACCCAATCCCTCCTTCAATAGTATAGGGGGTGGATATTAGTACCGAATAGGCATATCCCACAAATGGGAGGCATTTGGCTGTGTACTTGTGTACACGTACACATCTGCAAGACCAAATTTCTGAAATTTACTAAAACTAAGTAAAAGAACAATGCATACACTAAGATACCAACCACATATTATGAAAGGAAATTAAATTTTCTTAAATTAAAATTGGTCTATAATATAAACCCTCTAAAAATAAAAAGTCTATAGCACATGGTCCTGAAGCTCATCTGCATAAAAAACTATGTAAAGGTTATGTAAAGGAATAAATGTTTGAATCCGTAAGAGCACACCTCAACTATCTTGTCTCTCTATAAGAAGCACCTAGTCTTGGTCCACCTCAGACACCATTAAAACATCAATGTTATGCATAAGACACGACATGTTCATGTAAATACCATACAACTGTGAGTAAAATAATACTCAGTAGGAGACCTCAAATCACAAAGTAAAAGACCACAGAGGAAACATCATGATGAAGATACCACACATAAATAACCCAAAGGGAAAGAACAACTAAGAAGATACAGTCAGATTAACATAAGCATAAGTCTATAGAACATATAATAAGAACATCTAGATATACTTGTAAACAATTCTGAGACTCGAGGTCTCATCCACTGATCACTACATTGTTTCATTTGTGGCATGCTTGTTCTGGGACATCTCACTTCAAAAGGAATCTAATAGATGCACATAGAATAGATCTACGCAAATTAACCAAGATAACACTAGGGTCCCATCAAGTTACTTAGTTTCCCTAATACATCCATTATTAGAATGTCATGGTGTTTTGACAACACACGGAGTGTTAATAACACACAGAGTCATTGTAACACAGGGATTGTTGGTATCACATAGAGTATTGGAAACACATGGAGTGTCGGTAACACATGGAATCACACTCATCATTTCTAGTCACGTATAATGGAAAGAATCTAGTATCGATACATAGATAGGGGGTCCTCCACACACAAGGATCACAAGGGGACTCATTTTCCTTGTCGAAACAAAATCCTAGATAAGGGATAGGTTCATGTGTAAATATTGGCCACACCTTCCCCACAAACCCTATCTAACGTACCACAATGAGAATTGAGTACCAACCATGCCTCTCAGTGCGATACATGCTCCTACCCGCTGAGAAAACTGTCGAAGCCGGACCAAGAAAACTCATTTAAAAATATGGTTCATCCTATATGATGGGAACACAATCTTGTATCAAACCCTCATAGAGAAGGACCAACAATATCCTCTAAATTTCTTCAGATCAAACTAACCCCCCGAAAGCCATATCAAAAGGACCGCCTCATTGCACGGTTCCCAACTCCATAGACGGCTCTTCAAATGGACCACTAGTTTGAATGTTATAACTAATTTAGTGAAAATGATTGACTCAAGTCTGGACCGGGTCTGAACCAGCCTACTGGACCCAGCCCGACCCATAGGGAAACCTGACCTAGTCGACCGACCCTACCCACTTCAACAAACCTGATCCAGTTCATCCCAACCCGAACAAGCTCAGCCCACTTGGACGCTGGGTCCAGCCTGCCAGGATGCCAGATTGGCCCATCCCCTCTACCCTAGCCCATACATGCGAGGTGGTTTTTCTGCACCGCAGGTGGTCCACTAGACCATGGTACCATCGTGATCAATGTTGCTGGTCGCCACGTCCCAACTACCTTGTGGATTATCACTACTGCATGTTCTGTAATGAATTCTAGCCACGTACATGACCACTGTAACCTCATCCGCCTTTAGCGTCGCAGTCACTACCATGGCCCCCACCACCGAAGGCTCCCTCCAAGGTGGTAATTCCTATACCACATCCTTCTACTGCTTTTGGATGCCCTACCGGCAGCCTGTCCTACCCACTCTGCTAGGCCCTATGCTAGTTAGGCCATTGTTGTCTACACCGCCAACCACCCTACTCGCGTCCTACTATTCACTATGGCCTCTGCCCAGAACTGACCGGAGTTTCTACTTTGGGCACTATCATGAGCCACTATAACTGGCAGCCACATGTGATTCAAACCGTACCTTTTCTGTCACACCCTTATGATGTCGTTGGGGTGTCAAATCCCAAGTCTTGGATCATTTTTCCATGGATCAAAGGTGAAACGATCCTCAATTTGTATTTTGTGAAGAATGAGGATCACATATATGTTCTTGTAAATGTCATAAAGCACATGAACGGCTAAAGAATAGATATTTACTTGTTTGTATCGGCCTTGATCCATTCTGGTTTAATGGATTATGAATAACCATTCAACACAAAGATCTAATTCCCATTAAAAACTCTAAAAGAAGTTATCCATTCTAAAAGAATAGATGAACCACAGATCAACCTGTTTGCAGGTTGGTCCTTGTTCATTGTTTTAATCTAATAAGGGAAGGAACTCACAAAGATATTAGCATCCTACCTCAATTCTGTTTGATCGTTGATGAATAATAGTCATCATGTCATTGTATTGGGTGAAGATCCTTTGAATTGGAGGTTCATTGTTCATCGTTGATCCATGATATGCCACTTTTTGTTGAGATAAATCCATCTACTTACCTCAGAGGAATTGAAGGATTATGAAGATAACCTTGATTCATATGACTAACATATATTAAAAAAATGCGTCATTGTGTCAAGAATAAAATATTTTATTAGTATATATTAATGACATTTACCTCAAAAAAATTTCTATCATAGTTGGCCTGCGCCGACCAATGTTAGGCATCACCTAAGGAAAAAAACCCCTTACAAACTAAATGGTGGTATCAGATTCCCATTACAAGTTTCCATTTTCGAGTTATTAGGAATTGAAAATAAAATAAAATAATTTAATTATTTTATTTATGGTTATAGCCCCTATGGATTTTTCTATAGATAACCTACATCAGCCAAGGTTTTGATGTTCCTAGGACAAATCTAATGCTATAATTTCAATGGTGCCCTCATATTTCTGATTCAATCAAATAATTAAATGTTATTTCACTTTTTATAAAATATTTCATGCGCGTGGTTTTAAAAACTTAACATTTTTCTGGGAATCGTTCTGATCACAATGGTCCTTAGAATCACTTTCTGTCTTAATTAATTATCTCAGATTTTTCCTAAATAATTTCAAAAAATAAATTCGAGAATATATGGGTCATTCTATTCTCCCCACATTATATATTTACATCCCCTAAATCGAAAACAAAGGGCTACTCATACAATAGAGGGTACTGAGCATGAATCTGAGAATCCTTCTTCCATATGCTCTCATAGAGATTCCCTTGCTTCCATCGAATGAAAACCAAATGAATCAACCTCCCATGAAGGATCCCATCCTATAGATCCTTGATGAACACTGGGTACTCATCAAAAGTCTCCCCATCATCATTTTATAGTAAATGACATGTGATGAATCATGTACATATCTTCTCAACTAAGATACGTGGAAGATATTGTGTTCCTGGTCCAACTACAGGGGTAGAGCCAAGTGGTATTCCACCCCACCAACTATACACAGTATTAGGAATGAGATGATGATCCTCGAAGATATCTTTTCATCCCAACCAAATCTTTTTATCCCGCACAGAGAAGTGAACCAAAGGAACACATTGTCTCTCTCCTCTAAATCCAATGTCCATTATTCCTATTATCATAAGATTTATGATGGCTCTATATAGTCTTCATATTCTCTTGGATGAGTTTCACCTTATCAGTAGTCTCCTGCACCTACTCCAGACCCATGAATGTAGACTCTCCTAGATCAATCCATTAAAGTGGTGACCTATAGGGTCTCTTGTACCAAGGGTCAAATGGTACCATAACGATGGTGGAGGGGTAGCTGTTGTTTTATGAAAACCCCACCAAAGGTAGGAGATCTTTCAAAGTAAGACCAACATATAAGATGAATGATTGTAGAATGTTTTCCTAAACCTGAACGGTCCTCTAAAACTGGAAAACCATTTATGGATGAAACATTGTGCTCAAGAATAACTGATTCCCAAATGCCTCTAACAATCCCTTCTTCAATTAGTATGTGAAGTGAACATCATGATATGAAACACTCATCGATGGAACTCCACAGAGTCGAACTATCTCTTTCATGTAAAGGAATCCCAATCTCTCTACAGAACTCTAGTCTCTAATAGAGAGGATGTTGTCCTACTTGGTGAGTCAGTCTACGATCACCCTAGTGGTATCATGCCCCATGTACGTATGTGGTAAACCCATTACAAAGTGCATTTTATTCCATCCCATTTCCATTATGACACCTTAAGGGGTTGAGACAAACCCGCTGGAACATAATGCCTAGTATTTATTTGTCCAAAAGTAAGGCATCAAGACACAAAATCTACAATTTCATTATTTATCCATGGTCACCAAACTAACATCAGCGGTTCTGGTACATCATTTCCCCACTTAGATGCAATATTTAAAGTGGATGAATGGATCTCCCATAGAACCTACTCTTGAAAAGACACTGGTATCATCGCGAATCCTCTGAAAAGAACAAAGTGCTCTCATCCTTTTAAATATCCATCAGGGGAATTCCCTATGGATGTCTTAGAAAATAGAGCATCGTAGTTGGTATCTACATGTTGTGCCTCTTTAACTTTCTATAATAGTGGAGGAGTGACAAAAATTTAGTGGAGGTAAGATGATCCATGTCCATCCACAATGGTTATCTTTAAAGAGTCTAACTGCTCTGATACCTCATTCAACAACTATAATATAGATATTTTACAGAAACCATATGCCACCATGTTCCCCTTACCAAGAGTATAGACAATATCCATGTCATATTCCTTAAGAAACTATATCTATCGCCTTTGTCTCATGTTCCTAACCTTCTGAGAGAATTTATACTTGAGACTCATGAGGTAGAAGTAGAAAACAAATCACTCACTCATCATGTTGTGTCATCACATCTTCAATGTGAATACCACTATTGGTAACTCTAGATCATGGGTCTGGTAGTTATTCTTGTGTGATCTCAAAAAGCGTGAAAAATAGAAAAGCACTTCTTGTGTCTATATTAGAACACAACCAATCCCAGTTCCTGATGAATCACAGAACAATGTGTACTCAAAACCCTCCTCTTGAAATCCCAATATGGGAGCCCACATCATGCTATACCTCAACCTTTACTGGATCCATTAGAACTCCAGTTTCTCATATAATATGTATACGATCAATGAATACCAATCAACAATGACCATGGTGAAACAATGGGTATCATGAAGACCTTCCTTTACATGTCCTCAAACTACACCCTTATCTCAAGAATCTATATGGGAACCATTAGATATTCTGGTGTAGATATCAAGATCATATTGGGGTGTAGATCAAGGTAGAATTATATATCTCTACAGGGGGTAAACCAGCATCATATTCAGGGAAGACATACTTATACTCTACCACTATTACAGGAAAAATATGACTCAAAAAATCCATAACACTGAGGGTCAGGCTAGACAAATGAAGAGTAATTAGTTGAACCCTCATATGCGTGAGTCCATAATGAGCTTCAAGGACTTCCCTTTAACCAATAAAAAGGTAAATAATGTTCTATTATCATAAATGAACTGCACCCTTTTCCTAAAACAATCAAACATATCATGAATTGTGTCTATAATTCAATATTGATAATGACATCGTAAGGCCTCGATGCTACTACCAAGAGATCCCAACTGAAACTCTAATATTTAATAGTTTGGTTACACTATCAATAACAATGTGTGATCATTAGGTCTACTCCTCTAGGAGTCTCTAAAAATAACGTTCAAGTCAATGACATAACATGAATCTCCAAGTATTAAACAAGAAAAGTGGTTAGAAAAGAAATTACTAGAACATGTTTCTATCAACCGTAGCTAATGTAGAAAGACACAGATCATACATTGTACCATTCCAAGATTCCTAGGGTCTTAAGACTCAACAACCTCCAACTATCTCCTCCTCTTCCCCTAGCTCACTGAGTCTGGTATACACCACCTGGGGGTGGTGGTGGTAACATGTCAAAATGTTGGCTACCTCATAAAATTTACCTAGATCCTCTTCCATGTCTACCACCTAACATATCAATATGCTACTACCACTGCATCTTCCATGGTGGTTCATCAACGACCTCTCTGAATGTAGCATGAACTATTGGACAATATCATGTGTAATTTCCCTTCCCCTCACAAGAATAACAACTCCTCTTCCTCAAGGAAATATCACTCCCATATAACATCCAAAAAAACCTATTGTTCAGTGGCTTCAGTCGTGCACCTGCAATTGGTAGGTTCTACAAGACATGCATCCTAGGTGATCACTACTTTAGAAGCCTATGATATGTGATCAAAACCTACGAATTATTATCTAGTGCCAAAAAATCAATCCACAACTCAGTCGGGAAAACTGCATCCACCTGAACAACTAGAGGTTGGTCTAAGAAATGATCAAAATGAGAAAGTTCCACCTACTGACCATCATGAAGAAAAACTATTCCATGACTACAACCACTTAGGGAGACCTCTTCAAAAATCAAGTTGAACTCTCGGTCCTACTTTGTAAACCTCACTTGATGGAATTGTTAATACATCATGTAAGGAAAAAAGATGTAACATAGTTAAAATAGTATTCATAGTGTGTAGAGTCAAGAAGGAAATGTAATACACAAACCATTAATATAAGATTTATCTACCTTTATATTTCCCCACACCAGTGTTTTAATGTACCGAGTCCAAAAATGGTCTCCAAAGTCCTGGTGTATGGTTACAGCGACCACCGAAACAACAATGGGGTCCATGGATTGAATGTTGAACTCGAAACCATTAACACTTTTTCTCCAAACCAGTCTCACAGACTCTCAACCCTTAAGTAGAACCAACCACCTGTCATATCACTCTGTCACAAACCGTGCCAGATGGGCACATGTCATGACTACCCATTGTACAACTCTGATAGTATAGGGGATGGTGACTAAAACTAATTATTAATATTCGACATGTATAAGGGATTTTCCAATGCACCTGTACACACACACACATATGTCTCGAGGCCCAAAATGTCGAAATGTAAAAATACTAAGCAGACAAGGCACACACCCATTAAGATAACAACCACAGAGTATAAAAGGAAAGTGAAGTGAATTAAAGAAAAACAAGTTCAGAACAATATACCACCAAAAACAAAGACTATGTTACACAAGGTCTTGAATCTCATCTGCAGAAAACCCTACTTGATGGGTAGTTACAAGAACAACTATCTAAAGATAAAGGAACATACATCAACTGTATTTCCTCTCTATAAGAACCACATAGTTCTAGATTTACTCCAACTCCAAAAAATTGTGGATGGTCTGCACATGACATGATATGTGCGGGCATAGCCCATTTATGAGTGAGTAAAACAATACCCAGCAGGACACCCCAAAGCACAATGTAAAAGAGCATAGAGGAAACATCATGAAAAAGATACCACAAAAAAATAATTCAAATGGAAAAACCACAATGAATATGTTGTGATATCAACATAGGAATACATTTATAACACATATAACAAGAACATCGAGTTACACTTGTAAAGGATTCCAAGACTCAAGGTATCATCTAATTTTAACTACATAGTTCCATTTCTAGAATAGTTGTTTTGGGAGGTCTCACTCTTCAATCTATTTGATTGAAGAATATAGAACAGGTCTAACAAAAGTACCCAAGAGAACACTAGGGGCACAATATGTTATGTAGTTTCTTTATGAAATCCATTCTCACTATGTCATGGAGTTTTGATAAAACATATAGTTTAAGTAACACATGGAGTGTCGGTAACACATGATTTGTCGTTAACACATGGAGTGTCGATAAGTCATGAAGGCCCCAACTCATGTAGTCACCATGTCACAACCAAAAATAAACCACTAACAACTTACCAAAGCACACCCATAAGGTCTAGTCATGTATAATGGGAAGAATATAGTCTAGACACATAGATAGGGGGTCCAACGTGCTCATGGTTCACTAGGGGGACTCCACTCCCTGTTGGAAACATCATCATAGATAAGGTACATGTGACCATGTAAATATTGGTCACACATTCTCCAAAAAAACCAATAAAAGGTATGAAAAAAAGTAGAAGTGATGACTGACTTGGCCTATCGATGCGATACATGATCAATCCCATTGGGTTAACTGTTGAGGACAAGCTGAGACAATTCAGTTCAGAATATGGGTTATTATTTCTGATGAGAATGGGATCCAATATTGTTCCCTCATAGGGAAGGACTAAAGGTATTCTCTCAACCTCTACTGATCCTAATAAAAACCCACCAAGACATATTAAAATGACCAAATCATCTCAAGGGTCCCAAAAATATAGAAAGATCATAAAATTGACATTCTGTTTGAATGTTATGACTTATTTAGTGAAACATTCACACATGGGATCGACCTAAACTGTCAGACCTAGCCTGACCTGAACCGGTTCGACCGACCCGACCCGGTTTGGCCTGGCCCCTCTGCCCCAGACCATATGTGAAAGATATTTTTTCGGCACTGCATGGGGTATTCTAGAACACAAGCTTCTACCTGGTCAATGTGGTGCCACCATGGTCAACGTGGTAAGTCACTGCATCCCTACTCCCCTCACAGCTTCTCACTGCCATGAATTCCATGTGGACCACTAGCTTTATATGCATCAAACCTCTCTGCATCCCCTGTGAGTGCTGTAGATGCCTGTCGTGACCCTTGCTAGCTTCTGAATCCCATACCACCATGGGATCCCTCAGACTTAGTCCCTCCTGGACCGCATCTTGTAGCTTCCACCGGCCACTGCTACCTCCACCTCCGACCACCCTACTGGTAGACTAATATTCGTCACGCCCTCTTCCTGGACCCATCCTGAGCCACTGATCTGGGTGTCATCATAAACCAACACTTTCCCCCACCATAACCCACTACCTCAAGTGATTCATAATTCATCTTTTCAATCGCACCTTTATGTTGTCGTTATGGTGTAGGATTCTCAATCTTAGATTATTTAACCATGGATTAAAGGCCCAACGATCCTCTATTCATATTTCCTGAAGAAATTGGAATGCATAAATGTTTGGGGAAAAGAACTAAAATCACATGAATAACTAAAAAATATTATTGGCCTTGTGCATGTTTTATATGATCCATTCATGTAAGAATGATTATGAGGAACCATTAAACACAATGATCTAATCCCCATTAAAAACCCTGCAAGAATTTATCCATCCAACAAGAACAAACATACCATGGATCAACCTATCCCTGAGTTGGTCCATGTTTTTCATTTTAATCTAAGTGGGGAATGTAAATTACAAAGATATTAACAACCTAGATTGATTTTTTGATCATTGACGAATAAGAGTCATCATGTCGTTGTCGTGGTGAAGATCCTTTGAATCCGAGGTTCGATGGTGATCATCGAACCATGATCTTCTACCCTTCGTCGAGAGAGCTTAGTCTCCTTGATTCAAAGAATTCCAGGGTTATGGTGATAAACTTCAATGCTATCACAAATTGATATTAAAATAAAACTAATTTTTGTGTCAAGAATAAAATATTATAATGATGTTTACGTCCTAAAACTATCTTTCACATCTGACCTAAGACAACTAATGTTAGGACTAACCTAAGGAAAACCCCCCTTTCGAACACAATTATGGTCTCATATTTCAAATCCGAGTTACAATTTATATTTTATTCGGATTTTAAAATAATTTTATTTACGGTTACACCCATGGTGTCTTTTTTCTATAGATGACCCTCACCGACCATGGTTTAGTGGCACCCAGGGTAAATCCACTATTCTGAGTTCAACATTGCCCTATGATTTATGATATGTGCCACTATTTATAATTTATTTCACGTTTTATGAAAATTCATGCACACTTGCTATTAAAAACCTTACATTTTTCCATGAATAGTTCTGGGCACACCGTGACTTGGAATCGCATGCCGTCTCAGTGCTTGGTCTCATGATTTTCCAAAATAATTTCTAATTTTTTTGTAAAATCCGATTCATTACATAAATAAAGAGATATTTATTTATTTTAGTTCTGTAAAGGAAATATTAATATTAAAATCATTAGTTAATATACCAATGTCCCTTGGATAAAAATCACTAAAACATGCACACATTTAATTTCATCTTTAATGATCATAAAACAATTCACATGGAATGAAATTATAAGATTATAAATAGTTATAAAATATTAATTCCAATATATTTTATTATACAAAAACAATAATTTTTGAGATAATAATGAATAAAAATACCACTACTTTGAATAGATATTAAATACCACTACTAGTTCCAAACGATCAAGTTTAAAAACACCCAAAAATGAAAATAGATATTAAATAACTAATTTAAATATAGATAATATTTATAAATAATTGTTATAAATGTTTATTTAAGTATAAAATTTAATTTAATTTGGTATTAGTATATTTACATTTTCATATAGGAGGTTAGAGGTAATTTTTATAAATCATTAATTGAGTTAAGGGTTTTCTTCGTCTTAATTCGGATTCTTTGACATATGTTACAAGTTATGCACACTGATTCCTTTTTTGGGTATTCTCTAAAATTAATATACCTTTAATTTTATATTATTTGTTTTCTTTTAATTCATGGAATATACTAATCCAAATATTTTTTTCTTCATCACGGTTCTTTCGACTCAAGTTTTACTTAGTCCAACATTTTTTGGTAACCTCAATTTTCCCTCATTGAGGTGTGAATATTATCTTGAACTTATTTCATATAAGTTGGTCACATTATACCCATTCATTTTAATATTTTCTATTATATCATTTTTTTAAATATTTACCAAATTGAACCCTTTTAAATTATTTAATGGTTCATGGAATATGTTTCTTATAAGAGATATTATGACTTATATCTACATTATTTGAATTATAATGTTTTATCTTAAACCTTGTTATTACCGGTATGGGTTCTCCCACCCTAATATTATATGTTATGAAATATAAGGTTTTATTACTCTTTTTATGATATCATTATCAATATTGGTCATTTTAATGAATTAAATAGGTTCCTTTAATAATCAAATGTTTTATCATTGTATCCTCATTTCTAAAAGAAAACTAAAATTTATTTTCAAGGCCCCACCATTTTAAATATTACTTTTGATAGTGATAAGTTTGTATTTTATTTCAGTACTAAAAATGTTTTCGAAAAAATCATTTAGGTTTTAACCTCCAATTTCTTTTTTATATTCCAAAATATTTACAAACATTTTATTAATGATAAATTATTTATTCTCTTGTAGATAAATATATTTATAATTTTGGGCATTAATCTCACGGTATGAAGCAATTTTATTCATGATTCGCTCTTATGTGATAATGTTTGAATCATTCATTTTCAATGATTTTTTTCATTTATGTTATCATTGTTATCAAATTATTTAATTTTCCTGAGGATATGTTATTTTGAAACCATAACGATTCCTTCTCTAGATGGATTTATATTCCTTTATATCCTAGAAATGATCTCTCACTGCCATTTTATATCCTTATCATTAAATATTTATTAACCTATTTTTATTTCAATTCATTCCCCTAGAAAATAACCTATTTTTTATTATCATGATTGATTAGTGTTCACATAGGTTCTATACATATATTAATTAGGGAAATTATTATCATAACGATAAAAAATTACTTATATAGTGTGAATTCATTTTTTATTTTATTGATTCAAAGATATTTACCTTGAAATTCATATGATGTCATTAGATAACCATTTGTTTTCAATGGGTTTATAATTTTATCATTATTAATTATTTCATTTCATGAATCATTTAAAACCTATATGAAACCGATTTTTCTTCCTTGGGGTTTTTATGATGTGTTGAAGTATACCCATTTTATTTTCACGAGTTCTTTATGAAACATGAATTGAATAATTTACATTTGAAAGCCACATTATTTCCATGGGTTCTTTATGATTTTATAATTAAATTATTTTTCAAGTAGCACTCACATGAATGGATGAATGATGGGTGGGGTCTTATATCACCCTTCAATGTATTGGTTAAGATTATATATTTCATCAGATAAGTCTTCGTTAATAAATTTTACTTGATCATAATTTTCGGAACTAATAGTGTGGCTCATGAATTAATGTTTCTATATAATAATTTTTTTTTTCAAATTTTAATGATTTCCCATAATTTTATTCATGTTATCATAAAAATATTTTTCTCCCAAGGATCATTTTTAATGATTAATGTCCCCAAAATGTTTTTGATTCATGTATTATGTTCATCCATCCAATGTAAGCATTATTTTTTAAAAAAGGGCATTCCCAAGTTAGAACCAACTTATGGTTGTCTAGAAAAGTAAAGAATGAGTGCATACACCCTTGAAAATTTATAACAAGCCTGAGGAAGAGACCCCAACCTAAAAAATATGACATTGTGCTCAACATCATTTGCTTCAGAGGCTAGTAAAATTGCAACCATGTTCCCCTCACACTGCGTACGACTCATGACCACCCGTGAATCCAGAAGCCTTTTAAATTTTCTGATGATAGATGTAATTAACCATGGGGTTTGGAGTTTCCCGTGTAACATTTTATTGATGGTAGAAAATTCTATTTCCATAGAATCTATTATAATGTTTTGAGAAGTGAAAATCGCAATGCCCTTGAACAATTCATATTTCTATTCTATGAGAGAATACCCCTCCCCAAATCTTGTACTAAAATCCATGAACACCACCCCTCGAGGGTCCCAAATGACCCACATGGCTTGCATGGACCCTAAATGACAATATAAATACACGTTGAGTTTGAACCTGCAGGTCATTGGGTTCCAGTGAACCCAAATCCCTTGGCCGACTAGATAGGTTAAAAACGAAGAACCAACCATGATCAGTCTCAACGAAGGAGATGCCACCCATTGTTTGATGAGAGGGAAAATATTAGGCACAATGAATTTGGTTTAGACCTATATGACCAAGGGAGATCATGACATGCACTCACGATATTGGAGGTTACATAAACTCCAAATTCTTTAACAACCCACCACAAAAAGAATAGACCTCTCCTTCTTTTATAGGCCTTTTAGTCAGTACCTGAAAACCAGGCATGAAGAGAGGAGGCATGATTTGTGTCCCACACCCCCATCCCGAAGATCCCACCAAAATCATTCCACACTATCATTTTCCAATCACCCTAAAAAAGGAATGATCAATGGTTTCATCCCTGTGATTCTAAAAACATTAACATTGAGACACCATATCAATACCTATCAACCTCACATGATCGTTTGTCGGTATGGCCTTGTTTCAGAGATTTCATATAATAGATTTATATTTCATGGGGACGTCACTTCACCATAAGGTCTCATTACACCAAATTTGAACTCCCTCTTCATGAGACAATACATGGAATCCTTTTTCTTAGAATGTGCCTAATGAAGATCCAGGGTAGATGAGCTTTTTTGGTTCATTATTCTTGATGATGCTATTAAAAACAAAATGTTGATATTAGTAGAGGGATTCTTGAGTGAAGAATAAAAACTAACTGGTCTAGGAAAACATAATCACAGGAGTCGGGAAACTGGGGAAGCCATGAGTGGTACTAGCCCAATTATTGAACAGGAAAATAATATTGTCGCATCTCATAATCCAATTGGAATAGTTACAAAAAAATAACCAAAGCTTATAAGTGGTCCCATTCCTCTTTAAATTTTATTTCCATATTGGTAGAGATTAATTTGGCCCACAATGATTTGTTCTCCAAAAATTCACTTTCCAAACTCTCTTGTATTCTATAAATCTCATCCCTGACACTCCACATATTGATACCACCATTTCTGACCCCCTTGAGAAAACTAGATCCATGCTAGTGGATGTTACTTTATATTCCACTGATATAGATGTTAATATAATCACCTCCAAATATTTAAAAATTCATTTGTGAATTATTTCAATAAATACCTCTAAAATGTTAATAATATATAAAAGAAAAGGAAAAAATTAGAGATATGATGGGAGTACATACGCTCATCCACTAATGTATTGACCTCTAAGATTTTCATTTCCCCCATAGTGTGAAAGAAAGGTAGGTCCTTTTATGGAAACATATGCACCATTATCTATGAATCTACCACTACGATTATGTGAACTAAATCCACCCACACTAATGAGGGAGTGAAATCCCTCATCGGTTTTTTGGGAACAAAAGTAGCTAAAAATAAGGAATATTGGACTCACCATAGTCAAGATACACACATTCTATTTTATAGGGGCCACAAAAGTTATAGAGGGAACCTATAATTCGCAAAGATCACTAACCTGAATCTATAGATTTTTGGAATATCTCAAGATTAGTGACCAAGTTATTATTTAGGTATTTTACCCCAATTATTCCATCCACCAACCCATGATAAGTAAGAGTTATGAAAAAATCATTTTTTCCCAGGGCTCATTATGATCCTATTTGGAATTTAAAAAATTCCACATCCTTAGTCACATAAATTTTTCTAGGTTCCCATTAGAAGGTATAAGATTTTTTTCTCTAGTAATGTGATAAATACTAGATATAAATTACCTATGATAACACCATCTTAAATTACTTCTATTTGAGTATGGTTTTGAAAATTGGATCTAATTTATCCTATTCTCCACCCATCAATTCCCCTATAGAACTCCCTTGTAGAAGTATAGAGAAAATTTGGTTCTATGAAGTATAAAATATCACATATATATCCCCTATTATACCATCCACTAATATTATATAAACTTGAATAATTATTGACACAACTAAGTTCTCCTTTATTAAATCTCACTTGTCATCACTCCTCTAGAATCTCTTTCTCGAAGGATAGTTGTGCTGGGGAATTTGTGAGACAATAACCCGGAATAAATTATCTACATTATTTAATTGATTGGGATTAGATAGAAAAGAGGAATGGAGAATCTAGATGATTCTTCACTTAGCCATGACTTCCCAGGGATCGCTCCAATTACAGAACATCTGGATTCCCTTTCCAATGGCATGACATGCTAATGATTTTTTGTAAATACATCGAATATATTATCCTAGAGTCGATGGTTACTTTATTAAATTGTAATAATATCAAGGAATTACATCACAAAGGATCAAATAGTTTTATAGTATTAATAAACTAGATACATACAATATTATCATATTAAATTTGAAAACAAAAATTTCAATATCTATTTTTCAGAATAACATTACTTTCTCTAAAATATCTTTCTATAACAAGTCATAGTACCCTTCACGGATTTATTGGGAATGGAAAACAAATAATGGAGAGGTAAAATTCTTAGTATGGATAAGATTACAACAAAAACTATGAATAATTAAGGAATAAACAACATGGAAAGGTAAGTAATTGAAACACAATTCATTTAATAAATAAATTGATATTATTATAGAATGAATAAAAGTTGATCAAATAAAGAAATAAAAAAACCAAATGATAATAATTATTAACAATTAATATTCTATTATTTGAATAATCACATGAAATATTAATAACTATTCTCAGAATGAGGGAATGTATAGTGAAAGACATCATAAACGTACCTTCAAGGCTTGGACCTATATGCAATATATAAATGGGTTAGGCCTCAACTAATACCCAAAATAGTTTGTATTATGATACCTGCTGATTAATCAAGGGGTTACAGAAGGATCCTCTCATCACTTACAAAGTACCATTCATTCCTCACAACTTAATCAACATTCCTTAACAAATTCAATAATTATCTGTATTAGAAGAAGGATTCATACAAAATAATTTCTAATTGAAATGATCTTAAACCATTCATGGAATGAATAATTATTATATCAATACAACATATCTCTAGTGTATCGTATGTATATAAATGGGGTTATGTCATGGATGAATAAAAAATCTTTGAAAACACATTAACCAAATATCCTTTTCATTTTGAAAATCACTTTTTCTAACTAAAAGTTCCAAAAAAATTAAAAAAATGAATTTTTATGAATATAAGATTTTATAAATTGTAAAATAATATTTCATAAATTTATTGTTCATGATGGTTAGAAATTTCATACATTTCGAACATGTTAAAGAAAATATTCCTTTCACATTTTTAGTAAATTCCAAATTGGCATTATTTCAAAAATGATAATAAAAATATTTTCAGTTTTTTTTCAAAATAATAGGTTCAAATGTATTTAGTAATACATTTTGAAAATGAAAAAAATTGAAAATATTTTTAGAAAAGAAGGTGTTTTATGATAATGTATTTCTGACCGAAAATAGAAATAAAGTCATATTTTCCTTAAAACATTATCTCAAACATTTTTAAGTGAAAAAGAGTGAAAAATGGCACTATCACATTAATATTTCATTAATTACTATATAATAAGGATATATATTTGTTCAAAAATATAAATATTAAATAATTCCCTTTGGGAGAATTAAAAATCCCTAGATAATAATGAGATGGTGAAATAAACTCTTTCCACTTTCTTAACATCTGAATCGTAAGTCCTATAATGGTAAAAATAATAAAATGAAAAATTCAGTACCATGTAGATAAAATGATTCATGATATGATATACCAAATGGGTCGTATATCCCCAAGTCAAAAAAATTAGTGTTGAATTAGGAATATATCTCATTGAAGTAAAAGCCCAAAGAGAAAACCTTACCTTGTATTTTACTATAAATGAATGTGATTTAACATTCATTATAATGGTTTAAATTTTTTAATTAATTTATAATATAACCATATAATTATTCATTATATAATATATGATGTTGTTATGTCATCTCATCACTTTTTATAATAATATTTCATTATTACCCTTGTTTTAACTGTTAATTGCCTTATTTTCTCATATATGTTTTGTTATGAACGTATCAGTTAAATTACATTGGATATAGATTAATCATATTCAGAATCTTATTAATGTTATAAATATTATATTTTATTAATCATTCTGGAATTTTGAAAATGGAATGTCAATCACATTGCATCACAGATACGGTAGGTCATACATGTCCATGAGCGATAATATCATTATCTTATTAGTGAATGGGTTGGGAAATAGATGATATATTAATTTTTTAAGAATCAATATCAAATAATAAGTATCATATATATCCATTATTTTCATCATTGTTCACATCAAAGTAAAGTGGTTATGAAAAATGATTTACACTGCTATGTGAAGAGGGTAAGCAGTATATACGCACGAGCATTGCTTTCATTTCTCATAGGATAGATAAAAGGTAGAATATGGTTTTAACATAATTATAATAAAATATTACAATATATACGATACTATATTTATTAATTTTCCCTGGTAAAAAAGTTGAATATGATGTATAAGAATTTTTAAACTTCAAAGAGTCAGTAAATACGATTATATCATCTTCAGTACACTTTTTGTAAATCTCTTATTAGGGGCACTAGGGATGGAATTTTGAAATTACTGGATCCTATAAAAAACTTATAAGGATTTACATATGAGATATAGGATGGTTTAGATCGATCAATATAGCTCTAATTGGTGTAAATAAGTTAAGGAATTGTATCCCATTTGTAATTAAAGTGAGTGGAACATAAGGAATTTCTTAATATATTAAATTAATATAAATTAATTCGAATTTAAAATAGAATAAAAATTATATTTATCAAAGATAATATTATTTTGGGTATAAATACTATCGAAAAATAAATTATATATGGTTTGACTAAATTTTGAACCTTATTATTTGGTTTTAAATCTTATTTTACCATTCTGACTCTTATCACGACAACATGAATTTTTACACATTGATGGTTAATATAGTTATTATAATTTGAAAAATGTCATAGAAATGGGTCATTGTTGAAAATTTAAATATAATCCCATTAGTTAATCCAAATTTATGATTTTTTGAAATTATTAATCATTTAACTAAATATTATTTACTATAAAATATTCATAATTTCAATTCTAAAAACTATTCATTACACTGGCATTAATAAAATAGATACAATAAGTTAAAATTTTAAAAAATATTTTCATAAATCTCTAATATGTTAATGTATTTTATAAAATTCATGGACTACATTAATTTTTTCAAATTATATATATTTTTATATTTTTTCTATCATTTATTTCATTTTTTTTTCATTAATTTAATAACATTATCATCCTCATTATGTAATAATTTAAGGGAAATATATCTTAAATAAAAATTAAAATTAAATTATCCTAATTTATATAATCCTTTATGTTTTAAAATAATATTTATCGTTGAATATATCATCTAAATAATAATATATTAAAAATTTTATAGTTTTTAAAAGCATGAATGGGACATCTTAAATTTTTCTTTAAATAAAATATTATAAGGGTTATAATAACATATGAATGGCTAGAATTGGACATATATAAAAAAATGAATACATATAGACAAAAATTTCTCATAAAATAAATTTTTTTAATGTTTTTGGTCCATTTTATAGTCTATATTTTTTCGACACAAATTACCTGATTTACCCTTTACTATGAAAAAAAATTACTAAGGGTACTATTCATATTGTTAAAAAATAAAAAGGGACCTATTTAATAAATATAGGTCTTAGGAATCCAAAAATGGAATAATCATTTCAAAATTCAAAACAAATATGTTTGATAATTTAAAATTAATTTTAAAAAATGTAACAAAAACAATTTTCTCAAAAAATGCTTTTTAAGGAAGAAATTGACATATTTAAAAATAGGGAATAAGAATGATTGACAAGTAATTAATTAAATTATGAAAAAATAAATATCAATTAAGTTAATTTTATATGAAATTAAAATCATAAATATAATTTTTAATATAAAGAAAAATACATTTTTATAAAAATTTGGATTTTTTACTACTAATTGGAAAATCAACCTTTTTAAAAAATTCTAAAAAATTAACCATATGAAACTTTGTAGATGATTATTTCAAAAATTACATTAGTATTATAAATTAAATTTAATATGGTTTCATGAAATAAATTATAATACTCATAAAAAGCAAGAAATATTTTTTGAAGAAAACATATTTTTTTTATAATAATGGACTTTAATAAAACATATTTTTTTATTCAAAAATATTTAATTAAAACATTAAAAACTATTTGGGATAATATATGTTTTATAATGTGGTTAATAATATTCATTCCTACCATTTTAGTAGCTAGGATATAAATATCATATAATAATATTTCATTATTCATTTTTGTTATGTTTTACACCAATAAAAGCTATATAAGAGATTAAATTTATTGGAAAAGATACAAAACATAAAATCATGGGTTGTAACATTATCCTCTCATTAAATAATATTCATCCTTGATGTTTAGAAATTTATTTAAAAAAATGGTTGAAATTGTAATTTTTTTGGGGGAAACCCACATTATAAAAAGGTACGATGAAAACTTCTTTTTAATAAGTGGAAAAGGAAAATTATAGGGTCATTACAAAACTAGGATTCCGATTAAGGTAACATAAGTGGAAAATGAAAATATGTATATGGAAGAGAAATATAACTGTAAATTTTTTCTAGAATTTGATAAAGAACATGGTTAACTGAAATTTAACCATCACAAAACTATATATATGTAATGAATTAATATATAATTGTTTTCATTGTATTAAGAGTAAATGGATTATGTTTTTGATTCAGAATCCATTTCTTATAGTTTATGAAATATTTTACTACATATTATGATCCTAATGAATTATACTTACATGAAAAAATATAGTTTTATCCTATTATCATTTTCCACCACAAACTCATCTTCTTATCTATACGATGAGTATGAGTTTTTATGCATGGAACACTAAAATTAAAATATATAGATAAAAAATCCAAAAAATAATAACAACCTATTCCACATATCTTTATGTATTAACATAAATAAATATAGTTAGTACAAGATAAAAAAATACCCCAAAATAATAAGCCCTAATATGGGGAAAACTATTTTAATTTCCAAAAAATTAAAAGTAATACCCAAAATTTAACATAAATAATTAAATGAAAAATAATCCTAAAAAGTCCACAAAAATATTCCAGCCTAAAATTCAAACCCAATAATCTGATGGATTTGATCATATAGTATTCTAAGAGAGATGTAATATTTATCTGAAAAAATTTACATCCACTAAAAATCTAATCTGTAAGATATTCTAACTATTTCCTTAAATAATTTGAATCACAAAAAATCAACAATAAAATATTATATTCCTCAAAAATAAAATTCATCCTTTATTCCTCAAATAAAATTTCATAATTCTCCATTTACCTTAATCATTTTGGTTCCAAAAATAGTGAGCCCCTTTATAAATCAGAGATCCCCAAATCAATTTACAATTCCTTGGTTATATATAATATATAATTTATATAAAGAAAAATTATTTCATACTAACCAGAAAATTATATATTCCAAGGGTAGGTGATACACCCATGTCACCAATCTGTTTTGGGTTCATGCCCTGTCTTTTTTAGATGCGAAATATTGTCACCTGGCCTAATGGTTTACCTATTTATAAAATAATATTTATATAATCCTTACAACATTACCAAAAAAATAATCATAATATATTTAAAATTCTAGAAATTATTTAACCTCAATTAATATCACATATATTTCATTTTTTGTTCCAAAAAAATATTATATCCCCTAATTACCTTAAAATAAAATATTATACAAACCCTAAAAGTTATCTTTACCTTCAAATTTTTTTCCAAAAAATGTAAATTAATTTTTCATTAATTTTTTTTACTAAAACATATACTAAACCAATGGGTTGAGAATCCATGATTTTCTCCCAAAATATCCTTAATCTTTGTTGAATCCTGTAATATTAAACCAAAAAAATGGTGTTTAGGAATTTATACTTATGATCAATATTAAACTCATAAACCCATGATGATGTATATAACAATTATTTTGATGAAAATATGTCAACCAAATAAATTAGATTCTTCATTATTATTCTAACCTCAATACCATTGGTAAAGTACCATTTCAACACATTTTATATCACATTAAATATTAAACCAGTTCCTTTTGATTCCCAACATTTACTAAAAAAAATTTACTCATCAATTTACAATAATAATAGTGAACAATCAAATTTTTATGAAATATTATTCAAAATATGTCTAAATCACGAAACCTTTTCAATATATGAGTTTTTTTGATTTAACAAAGGTTATTCATAGTCATTATCAAATATATATAATGTTATCATGTACTTAAACTTTTCTTTGAAATCATTGATAGAGTTATGTTCCTTATTTTATGTTTTCCTAAATCTAGTTTCCAAGGTTTCTACTAAATATACTCTAACAAAAGTTGTAAAAAATTCGATCCCAGTAGCTCAGAGCTAGTGGTTACTTTTTTATATTTACATATGATAAAATAAATCACATCCTATTGGTCCAAATAATTTTTCTTGGTAATCTAAATATATAAAAGACTCCCATATTATATTTTAAAACACAAATTACATAATTTTATTCAAGGATAACATTATTCCCTCCATCATGTTCATTTATAAAAAACAATAGTAAACTTCATGGATTACTAAGAAGGAAAAAAATAATGGTGAGCTCAAATGCCTAGTAAGGATAAGTGTACAATAAAACTATGTAAAAATAATGAATAAATAAATTGTAAATCCAAGTAACTGAAACAAATGTCATTTAATCAATTACATTATCATATTATGAAAGTACTAAAATATGATAAAATAATGACACATAAATATTCAGATGATAATGATACTTAACCATAAATATTTTAATAATTGTGTAATCACATGGAATATCAATTACTAATTTAATAATTCATAAATGATTAATGATAGACATCATGAACATACCATTAGGGTATTTTCTAATACACCATTTATAAATGGGTAAGGCCTCAATAAATACCAAAACTAGTTTGTCTCATGATGCCTAATAATTCAATGAGAGGCTATAGTGGGACCATCCCATTACATACTATGTCCAATGCATACATCAAAATTAAATCAACAAGACTGAATCAAAAATATAACTATCCATATTTGAATAACTAGTCATGCATAATAATTTCAATTCAAACTGATCATAAATTATCAATTAAATAAATATAGATGATATTATACAACATATCCAAAGTGCATTCTAAGTACAAGGAAGGTTTTACATTAATAGTGAATAAAAATAACTTTGTAAACATTTGGTGGAAAATATCTTCATCATTTTAAGAATAAAAGTTTAAAACTAAAATTTTAGAAAACATTTAATTTTTTTTCATTCAATATATTATTTGAAATTTTTTAAAATAACCATAAAAACACTGTGTGGTAATAATCTTTTGAAACTAAATACTTTTCATATACTGTAAAAAAATTCCTATAAAATTTTCTCTAAAAGAAAAATGGGCATTTTTTAATAAAAATACATGAAAAATATTTCAATTTTTTTTAATAATACTTGTTAAAATTACATTTAATAAATAATTTTCAAATTCTAAAAACATATTTTAAATTTTTTTTTAAAAAAATGGTTCTGATGAAAACATATTTCTGACTGAAAAATAGTAACATCACTTGAAGTGTTCATGAATTAATATATAATAAATAAATATAATGATTTATAAAATTAACTATTAAATGATTTCCCCATGTCATACGTAAAAAAACAATCCTAAATAATGATGAGATTGTGAAACAATATTTTATCACATAGGTAGATTATGAATTATAATCCCCATAAATATAATACTAATAAAATTAAACATGTAGTATAATTAAGATAATTATATTCATCATATGATACACCAAAGTGGAAGTATATTCACTACACAGAAGAAATAAGTGGTGAATAAGTCATATATCTCATAGAAGGAAAAGTTGAGAAACCCTTACCATGCTATTTTCATTGGTCAAATGTGATTTGAACTTTTGTATGATGGTATAATACATGTTATTAACTTATAAAAGAACTATAATAATATTTATTATTTCATATAAAATCCTCTTATATCATTCTATCACCCATTAGTTAATAGTATTTCATTATTGCATATTTTTAGCTTTTAATTGTCTTGTTTTCTATATGAGTTTTTTGTCAGGAATGTCTCAGTTATATTTTATAAGGTATAGATAAATCATATTCAGAATTATATTAATGTTATAAATATAATATTTAATATTTAAATATATTTTTATAACCATTATTGAATGTCTAACAAGGAAACTGAATTGCATCGCGTCACTACGATTGTTGGTTGTACGCATTTACAAGCGACAATACCATTTTATTAATGGTGAGTTGTTGGTTTAAATGGATGAGATATTAATTTTAAATAATAAATATAATGTCATAAATATCATATATATCCATTATTTCCATCATTATACCCATCCATGTAAAGTGGCGATGAAAACGAATTACATGGATGCGTGGAGATGGTAACCCTTACCTACGCACACACGATGATTTCATTTTTAATATGATGGATAAATGTGGAATATGAATTTAATATAATAATAAAAACATATAAGAATATATATTATACTATAGTTATTACTTTACCATGAAAACAACAACTTAAGATTAAGTAGAAGGGAAATAAACATGAATGAGTCAGTAAATATAATTACCACTACTTTGGTGAAATCTTTTATATATCTTCTTTGGGAAACTAGGGTTAGTATTTTTAAATTAAAAAAACTATAACATGTAAATAAATATTATAATACTAATTTACATTGCTTTTTGATCTAGAATTCTCCATGTGGTGAAGAGAATAAAGGAATGGGTTCACTTTTATAATTTAAGTGAGGGGCACTTGGGAAACTTCTAAAGATATTAAATTAATATAAAATAATTTTCAATTAAAGATGGAACAAAACATAGTAATTTATAAGATATAATTATTATAGGTCTAAATAAACTCATTATGTTAATTTAGATATTTTTGACTAAATTTATTCCCTTATCTTTTGGTTTTAATCCTTATTTAATCTCTTAAACTCTTATTGTGACAACATGGAGTTTTACTCATTAAGGGATAATATATTTATTAAAAAGTGAAAAATTACAATAAATGTATTGGGTATGATTATTTAAATCTTATAAAAATTATTTTGAATAATTTAAAATATTTAAAAAGTTTATATTATTTTAATAAATATTTATTATTATAAGATATTCATGATGTCAATTCTAAGAACTATTTACTATTTTGACATTAATAATGCAAATACAACAAGTTAACTTTGAAAAAATCTTAATACAAACCCAAAATGTCATTTTCATCTATATAATTCATGGATGAGATTTTTATCTCTAATTGTATTTTTTTTAATATTTTTACCATTATTTATTTGATGTCTCTAGTAATTGAATGATTACTTCATCATCATTTTTAATTACATATGGTAATTATTTCTTAAATAAAAATTAAAAATATATTATCAAGATTTTGGTAAATATTTTAGGTTTAAAAGAATTTATAATTCAATATATCATCTAGATAACACCATATTAAAAATTTTATAGTTATTAAAATCTTGAATATGACATCTTTAAATTTTAATTAAATAAAATATTATAATGGTCATAGTAACTTTATAAATGAAAAATGGACAAATATCCAAAATATTAGTAAATATGTATGAAATTTACTAATGAAATAAAAATTGGTATGTGTGATGGATATTTTATAGTCTTTATCATTTTATTTTTGACATAAATTACCAAATTTACCCTTCAGTATTGTAAAAAAATTACCATGGTTAATATCCAAATTGGTCAAAAATAAAAGGCAACTGTTTACTAAATTTGTAACTTATAAAAAGAAATATGGAATCCATTTGTTAACATTAAAAACACAGATGTTACAAAATTTAATTTAAAATTAATCCCATAAAATGAAATGAAAAATCATTTTCTTCAAATATGAATTTATAAGCCCAAAAATATACCAATACCCAAATATGATATAAAAATTATTAAAATTTAATTAATTGAATTATAACTATCGATAGAGTTATTAATTTACTTTTATATAAAATTTAAATCCAAATGGTTCTTTTGAATACAAAGAAAATGACAGCTTTATAAAACTCAGTATTTTTCACTATTAACTGGAAAATAATTCTTTTCATAAAATTACCAAAAATTGAACATAATATAATTTTATTGTGATTATTTAAAAAGTTATAAAAGTCTTTTAAAATAAATATTATATAATTTCCCAAAAAATAATTATAATATTCATAAACTTTATGAAAACAATTTGTGAAGAAAACTTATTTTGGAAGAATAAATGACATTAATAAAACTAATGTGATTATTCACATATAATTAATTGATACATCAAAAATAAATTGTAAAATTATATATTTCCTAATGTTTTTAATAGTATTCATTCATACCATTTTATCAGCTTGTTTAAAATGGCCACATAATAATATGTCATTGTTTTTTAAGCTCGGTTTTGTATCAACATAAACATTGTAAGTTATTAAATTTATTTTCAAAGAGACGTAATACCAATATTATGTTGTTACACTATCTTAAATTTTGTTCCCTTTAATATGTTCATCAATATAACAGCCAATGTTTTTGTGACTTTTTTTAAAATAATTTAATCATTTTTATATTTTTCATTTCTAGAAACATCATTTATATCTTATATTATGCGAATACACTGATTCAATCATTACATTAACACGACAAAAACTTGGTTTTCTCTAAAAAAACTTACATCACATGCATTAGATGCAACAATGAGTATCTACGAAACATCATTTCATTACTATAATTATTTAAACAAGATAATTATAACCTAGCCTATAAAATTTGTAATATTAATAGTAATAAATTCTTTTAAAATATTATTTACAATGTTTTTATATTAATAAAACAAAATTATAATAAAAATATAATTATTGTTAAAGTCATTATTTATTCAAAAATTCTATTTTCTCAAATGAACTTCTATTCATGTCCATCTATGAAAAACAATAAAATTAATTTTATATACATTTATAAATTGATCTTTATAAAAAAAATTCAATTTTGAATTTATAATTTAGATATTATCTTAGGATAATTATCTATATTTTTCTATGAAGTTTCATTTTTTAATGAATAATGAAAAATACTGAATTTTAATTCAAAACTGCTTTTTCATTCAATTATTTATAGAATTAAATTATATTTTTAATTGTATTTAAAGTATAATTATATTATGTTTTTATCAAATAAAATAATTTACATAATTGGAATAAATTTCTATTTGAAATTGAATATAAAATTTTTCAATGTTTTTGACGAATTTTTTACTTTAATAACCCTCATTTTCAACCCATCTGTGGGATTAAATTTAAATTAATATCTTCCATCTATTTGATTGGAATTTGGAAAATTTTATTTTTTATTTGGTATCATTATAATTTTTAATTTATAATTATTCCAACATTGTTTTTTACCAAAAAAATGAGTGTAATTAATTAAAATTTATTACAACAATTAAGGTAAAATCAAGATTAATAAGGGACCAATACTTAATATTTTGGGACAATATGACCAATAAACAAGTCCAAAATAATTATATGGGAATAATTATTTCATAAAAATTCCATTAATGAGTTATTTTTTGGTTTTGGATGAAAATTTTTTGGTGAAAATGTTGGTATACCTTACTTTTTTTAAAAAATACCAATCGGGTAATTTTTTCCCCTATAAAAAGCCACCACCTCTCCCTATTTATCACACCACTCAATCCACATCAGTTCAACCATTATATGAACAAAAATCCTCATAAATACCCTAAATTACTCAGTGAATCAGCTATTTGTGCATAAATAAATACAAGTATGCCCTTTGGTAAATACTAAAATGAGTTGACCAAAGAAGAGGTTGCATCCTCCCTCAAGGTATTTTATCTAAATTTTAATCTCCGCCCATACACTCTCCTTATTCCATTATTATAATTAAAAAAAATTATTCTAAATATAGTTAAATGTTGTTATTCTAAGGGTTCTACTTACACTTACACACACTTCTATCTAATGGGTAATTAACATAGAGTTTTGTGTATAGAAAACTACCACCTCAAGATACAATGATTATTCATCCTTACATAACCACCTCCAATAGTGGAAATTATTGTTGAAACACTATCTATATATTATATATATGATAATTATTAGGTATATAATATTATTTAATTCTTTTACAACACTTATAATTATACATTTCATTTTCTATAAATATGATAATTTTTATTGAGGAAGTATGGGATGTCACCCCTCAAAGCGACGTGATTCACTAAAAAACTACATTGAATGTACTATGGATAGGTTTAGTAAAATTATATTATTTATATAAAATAATAATTATAGTGTAATAATACTAAATATACACATATTCCACTTATTTTTTTTTACATTTAATATTACTAATAAAAACTAAAACAACTTTCATATGTGCATACGACTGATCATCCCCATGAACGGTGTATTACATTTCATAATTTTATATTCTATAGATTTTTATAATAAAAATATAATGAATATAAATTATATTTATGTCAGGTTTTAGATTCTTAAATAAATATATATGTACAGGGAACAAAGATATAATGAATTCCGACACATGTGAAAAAACAAAGATAATATTACCCAAAATGAAATCTTAACATATTTTTTTTAACAATAGGGTAATATAAATTATTAATAAAAATATATATGTTATTATATATAATAACTTGGTTCTGTGATATATTTATAACAAACTTATATTTACTATACATGAACTTTTTACGAGAAGAATGAGTATCAAGACACATGGTAAATGAATTTCATCTCACGTTTTTTTCCATGATGAACACGCTGTACTCAGCACTCATTCCTTTTGTGTGGAATTTATAATACCCATGTATGTATTATATAATTATTGTAAATTAATTTATGGGTATTTAAAAACCCATTTTATGAACTTTTATCCATGGGGTTTATCTTTCAAAAGTTACCAAATTGGTAAAGTAGTTTTGTCTCAATTTTTTATCATTAAGACACATGCCATGTTATGCACCCATATTTTTTCTGACGTGTATATAATACCTTCGAAATTTTATATAATAAATATAATTATTTTAAGGATAATTTTATCTTCACATAATTTAATTTACTTTAATTTTAAGTATATTTCACAGATACCTAGTGGTAATAGTTTATTGAAATAATAGCATCGCTTTTCATGATTTTTTGTGTTTATACTTCCTTTGATGAAATAATATGATCGATATCTCAATAACACACCTTAATTTTGTTATAATATATTAATTCATGAAATATTCATGTATTGGTACCATTTCCCACTATTTTTTAAATAATATAGTTAAGAAACTTCTTTTAAGAAAGCCTAAAATTACACTCTCTTATGGTGGAAATCATTTTTCTTTAAAACCATGTTTTCTAAACATAAAAGTTTCCAAAAATATTCTGTTATTATCCTATGATATTTAAATGATTTTTTACCCATGTTTTTCTTTTTTAAGAAAAATTATTCACTCTTATTGTCATTTTCTGGTTGAGGGACTTTTCTAAACTTTTTACGGTGCAAAAGGAATGATCGGCATGAATGGATTTACTTACCGTCACGGTCGTCATTACCCTCAAGATTCCATTACAATGTTAAAATGTAATTTTTTAAAAGAATATTATTTCCTAGTAAACTAAAAATTTAATTTTTAATGTTAATTTCAATGAAAAAGGTTTTTAAGAATGTTTTATTTTTTCAAATTATATTCAATGCTTATCTTATAATATTTAAATGTATTTTCAGTGAAATGGTTTTAAAAATGTTTTTAATAATTATTGATATGTTTCAAAATAGTTTCTAAAGTAATTAGTTTTAAAAATTTTGTTAAATATTCTTTTATATGTTATCATTTTCATTTTTATGAAGTTTGGTTTCAAAAGTATTAATGTTTTAAATAGCATGTTTCACAGAAGAAATGATATTGCCCTTAAGAAAATGGTTTTTTAGATATTATTAAAATTTATTTTTCATAAAAGATGAAATCGGTTTATGTTACTCATGATGTTTTGAGATATTATCTGAAGGTTATGTTCGTATTAATTCACTAAATGGTGTATTGTTTGACAGAATGATGTTTATGACATCTTTTTTCCATTTTACTGGTTATTTTTTTTGAAACTCTTCCCTCCTCGATGGGTTATATTCTAATGAGAAATGTTTTTCTTCAATGTGTTATATCAACATGAATTATTCTCAATCCCACTTCCTTTCATGAGTTATTATAAGATAAATGAATATGAAACCTATATATTTTCCATAGGTTATGACATGATTAAAACTTTATGATACCAATTTCATTTCATGTGTTAGGATATGATGTTTATAAAACCGATAACTTATTATGGGTAATGGTATGATGAAATTTTTTTAATCATTCTGCACATATATGTATGATTTTATCATGTGATGGTTAGAACCTATATCTTTCTCTAATGCATTGGGTAATGATAAATTTATTTTTGAGCTAAATAGGGTACACAAAATAGAATCCCTTATCCCAAACCAGAGGGTATCTTAAGCCTGAAATAGGAGGATACATGGGCGTACATCCTAATTCCGATACAAGAGGGTACACTGGTAAACTGCTCCCTAGCCCCTTATCCCCTATCTCCCTTCCTCCTTCTGTCATCAACCTATCTTTTTGTTCTTTATTGCAGTGGTGTTTTTGCTCTGTCTCTATTGCAGGATTGTTTTTTTGCTTGGCAGAGACTTCATTGGAAGTGGTTGGTGGACCTATCGTGGGTGTACCTCTATATTTAATCCCCAACATATTTCATCACATCTCTAGCCTTAGAATCTAATACATATCTCCTTTTTGGTTCACTATGGTGGTTTCTCAGAGGATTTGGGATGTGCGGGTCTTCTAGTCTTCAGTGCCCCAATAGGCATGTCTTATGTTGGACTCAATCTATGATGTGGAGTTATTTACTGTTTGTTCCTATGTGAGGTGTTCCTTCTCTGATGGTGAAGGCGTCTTCAGATTAGGTTGTGGTACCGGTGGTCATCTCTCTGTTGATTCCTTGTCTGATCCTTTCACTGCTCTGGATTTATTCTCCCCTCCCACTCTCCCTATCGGTCAACCATGTGGGTTGAAAGGAAGATATGGGATGTGGGTTTGTTCAGAATTAGTGTCTTAGATGATGTCCCTAGATACTCTCTTGTGCTACGGTGGTCCCCTATTTATGCTGCACTTCGTTGAGGTTGGTGATGAATTGAAGGATTGTTTCTCTTCGGGATTCATGGATCGTTTTACTTCGGTGTGTGTCTTCTGATTGGAAGAATTGTCAGTGTTTTTGGTAGTGATGTTGTAGAGACTCAAAGCTTGACGTACATCTGCATTACAATAATTTTTCGGAATGCTTAATACATAACAAAAATAGACACCGAAGGACTGTAATAGTTTAGTGTCTTTGGAAACTCGGAAATTAATCTTCAAATCTTGGTGAAAGATCTTCATCATCTCCCATCAAGATCTTCCCCTTTTTGTTTTCTTACCTAAAACCTTTTGTTAAATCCCGGGGAAAGGAAAACATAAAATTGGGTGAGCTCAAATGCCCAACAAGGATAAACATAGAGAACATAAAACAATCCATAAACATTTGAATGCAAAAACTTGAACATAAATTCTAAACATCAAAATCTTGAGCAAAGACATGAATCTTGGAAGTATGTAAGGCATATATCATAAGGGAGCATCAATCATGATAAAATAGTATGGTAATAAAACATGTGATTCTGGAAACCATTAATCACATGATATGATTTCCATATTATCCAAGGCATTGCTGCCAAGACCATCTTAGTGGACAAAGTCCCTTTCTGAATCGAGTTCACTCCTCGTTCCAGTCCTGTATTACTGAACCAGATTAACTTACCATTCCAGCCATGTCTATATCATGAGATATAAATCTTTACCTAGTGCATTGGAGGGAGATATAGGACCCACCCATCTCATAATGAAATCATTCTTACTTGTGCCACAAAATAAACATAAAACATTTATCATAACCCAGAGAATAAAATGGGTTTCATAAACATCATCCCATTATCACATAATCCATATAAAAATCGATATTTCATCATAAGAAAAGTAAAACCATGTAAATCATATAGACATTATACTTGAAACATACAAATATTAAATAATGTCATTTTAGATGGAAAATGGTATTGATAAAACTCTTGAAATGAATTTTTGAGGAAAATATCCTTTCTTCTTCAAAATCATTTTTTTTTTCAAAAAATCCGTGAAATTTTAAAAGTAATAGGTTTTGTTGAAAATAATCATGCAATCTTGTAAAGGAAGATTCTTGAAAATGAGGCGTTATAAAACAATAGAAATCCGTTCACACCGTATAAGATAAAAATAACATTCTCCTCGTGCTTTTGTCGGAAAAGTCAAAAAGTACCTTATATGGTAACCAAAGGAAAGATTCCATTCATACAATGTAATAAAAATTCAATAAAGGGTAAAAATGACTTTAAAAATTCATGGAAAAATATTAAACATTTTATGAAAACATTTTTAGAAAACATGGGCATGGATGATAAACGTAAACCTAGTAAATACTTACGTATAAGCAATTTCGGATAAAAAAATGAGATTGAAAATTTATCCCTTACCTTAGGTCTGATATGTTTCATACGTATCCTAACCTCTTGTATAATGATTTAAATAATGTCATTGACTTATTATAGAATTATATTCATTGTTATGATGTCATAAATGGTTAACTTATGACTTTATATTACCCGTTCTTTTGTAAATTCCATGTTAAAGTAGCTTTTTGGGTAAAATCGTTTTATTTATCATACGTGCATGGACTTGTTGTTCATGATATTACTACTTATATCCTGATTTAATTAATTCCAGAATTTATAACCTGATTTATATATAATATATATTCATCATATACATATATATATTATAGATCGATAAATAGAATGAAATACACCATTCATGGAGACGGTATACCGTACGTACACATGAACGCTGTTTTTGTTTCCTTGTTGTATTGAATGGAATTAAGTAGATGAAATACATATATATATATATATATACATAAATCCAGTATCATTATTATGTCATATATTTAATTATTATTCATTATATATACTTTATTATTATTTATGAATGGTTAACATAGAGAATGAGTCTCATCGCATCGTGGAGACGGTATTCTGTACGTACGCCTGCGTGGTGATTTCTTTTTCCGTAGGATGGAAAGAAGGTGAAATTGGATTGTTTCATATTTATAATAACATATCAGTATATATGTAATACTAATGTTATTACTTTATAATGAGACAACAGAATAAGAATAAGTTGAAGAAGAAAGAAACGTGGGAGAATCGGAAGAAGAGATTACCTCTTCTTCGACGCACCTCCTTTAAGCCTTCTCTTAAGGAAGTAGAGTTGGTCTTTTGAGAAGAGCAGAACCTCTAGAATGTTTCTAGGAAAGTGTATAAGAGAAATGTTCAGGTTTTGGCTGATCTTCAAGGCTCAAAAGTGTGTGACGAGAAGAGGGAAGGGGTGCCCTTTTTATAAGGGAGGAGACATGCACTTTTAGAAAAACATAAAATATTATTTTATAATAAAGTGATATTCGGTTTATAATAGCTCCAAATTGATTAATTTTGAAGCTACAGTGGATATGGGTCGAAATACTCTCAAAAAAATATTTTAGACAAGTTTAGGTTACAATTTTAACCTTATCATTTAGATTTAACTCTAAGTTAAATAATTTAACTTTTACCGTGTCTTCTTGTTTTCTTACAATATATGGTAAATATACCTACTATAACAAGACAAACGAATACCAAGTGGTTAATTATTAATATATTTATCCTTATCTAAGTCATTGTGCTGAACCTTTGATTCTTAGGAAAAAAATAACAATTAATAGTATAATGTTTTTTTGAAAAACTATTTTAGGTCAATTTTGACAATATTTGGTAATTTATTTTTGTTAAAATCATAACATGATGATTTGTTCTACAAAAGTTAATTAAACAAAAAATAACATGTAATATTAACCTAAAAAACTAGTGGAATTCATAAAAATACTCAAATTACATTTATTTCAATATTTATAATATCAATTATTTTAATATTTTATTATTTAGGTAATTACTACATCACTATTGTGTCATAAATAACATAAATTATGTAATGTATAAAAATTATAAATAAAATACCATTATGTAGGAAATATGTTTATCTTTCTAATAAATATTTATAGTCGAATTTATCTTATGTATAACCCTATATTAAAAATTAATTAGTTATTAAACTCTGGTTTTAACTATTTTAACCCTTCATTAAATAAATTAATAATAAATGTCATAATCTAATACAGGTGGACATAAATGGTCATATTTTATTCCTAAGTTTGTTTTTGGTCGAATTACACTTATCCAATAGAATTAGGACATGTGTTAGGGTAATAATAATATCATTTTTACCTTAATTACCCTATTTACATTTAACCGTGTTAAATAAAAGTAAAAAGTCACTATTCACAAAAAAATTATTTTCATCTCATTGAACCACATTTTTGTCCTTGATATTAATCGTGTCTCTCGGATTTTCTAAATTCCACTCACAGAAGTGGTAAAATTATGTTTTATGTGAATTTCCAAATTCTCCAAGGAGGTGGGTAAAAGACAGTGAAAAGTTCAATAAAATTTATATATACATAAAATTATTATAAAATGAATCCAATGAATTAAATTGAAATTATATAGGTATTATGTATCAATTTTGACCTAAAATAAATTTAAATAAAATAAATAATTATTTAAATAAAAAGTCGGTTTTTAAATAGTAACCTAGTGTTTTCACTATTCATCATAAATTGAATGTTTTCAGAAAATTATCAAAAATTCACTCTAGGCTAATTTCGATATTCCGAATTCAAAAATTAAGTCCATTTTGAAATATAAAATTTATATACTTTCAAAAAGTGGGTATTACTATTCATAACGGCTAGTTTTAATAATATTTTAATAGCATATCGTTGTTTAGTGAAACTCGGTATTGCGTACAACACACGCTATCGTGGAAGGTCATGATTGCGTTTAATGCAAGCCAAGTCTGGGATGCGTGTAGTGCAAGATCCTTTTGGTGTAGCGTATGACACAAGACATCAATAAAATTAAAAAGAATATTTTTCATAAAATCTCGGGGTGTTACATTCTAGCCCTCTTAAAATAAATTTCGCCCTCAAAATTCATCGGGGTTATAAATGGTTTACTACTCGAATGTTTATTTAATAGAAACCCACATCGTAAAAAGGAATACCAAAACCAATACTAAAAAACTAAAGTATGAAACGTAACAGTTACCCAAATTAACTAATCACAGGGTTTCCACATAGGAGATCATAGGTGAAAATATGGATATGGAAGAGAAATCTAACCATCATGTTCTGATGGAGAGTGGTAGAGAACATGGCTATGAAAAATACAGCAATCAAAAAGCCATAAATTTGTGATGATCGAGGGTACCATCTGATTCATCGGATATAAGGCCACTAGGATAACATTTTTGGTTTTCAAGATCATTTCCCTAAAGTTGAATGATTTGAATTGGAAGAAATACTTACTTTATTTTGGTAAAATCTAACCGTTGTTCGTGCCTTGAACAATTTCCACTTAGTCTCTTTAAAAAATGAAGTTGAATTTGTCTTTCATGACGTTTTAGCAGATCATGCGATAGAATGATAAGTCATTCCATCTGTCTCAAACATAAGTTAGCAAAAGTTATATACATAAGTCTATCTATGGTGAGATTAATCAGATATGGTTCCAAAATGGACTTATAATTTATCTATCATCCTTCATAATAAAATAAAACTAGTTTCTACTAACCAGAGACTTCATGTAGGCCAGTGGAAGGAAATAAAGTCCTGTTGCACTTCGGTTGTGGGTACGATTCTCACAGCCTTGTCCGATGTGACGGGTTGCCACCCATCCTGCAGGTTGTCCTTTTTTCTAAAAATACATTATTATAACTTTCCATCAATAATATAAAAAAAGTTCTAGCCTTAAACAATACTAACTTATTTTCAATATAATCCATTTTAATCTTTAGGCTTATCCAAAATACTATTGTCCAATCTCATATTATAGTGAAAACGATTACTGGAGATTTCATATAACAAGCATGTTAATACCATCGTTGATCCCCATATATCATAAGATATTTCTTGTTGGTCAAATTCTAATCATTCGAAGGCATTATCATGTATTCTCTTGAAAAATGAATACCCATTGAACCTTAGTGAAAACATGAGTGCTGTTAAAAGTTAACTCTTTCCACATACCCAAATCCCAAAATTCTATATACACAAACCATGATATCACTTAGTCCTTATAAAAATCATGAGCTCATGAATACTATTAAATAATTTATTTTCTCCTTATCCCATCATTATGCGCATATCATCTACTTTCCAAAATATTTGAATCAATTTTCATGGTTACCGGTACCATATTCTTATAGAAAACCACAATGGACCAATACACAGATATTTCAAAATTCCATGATACTTTAAATGAGATTCCATGATACTATCTTGAAATCCCATTACATAAAGACTTAATCATTACAAAACATCATTGTCATACTCAACATGACAAATAGTGATCGCATGTGACTTCCCTTTATCCTTTACCTTAAGAGGTTGCTCACGTTGATCATCATTAACCCTTGGATTAGGTCATTGATTAGCATAATGCCCCATTTCCTTGCACTTAAAGAATTGAAGTGTTGGTGGTCCATTCTCTGCAGTCTTTTCTTTATTCACATCATTAGCAACCCTTTTTCCATTACTTCGATACTCAGCTTCTCTATGACCTTCTTTTCCACACTTAAAACATTCTCTAGTCCCTTTAAGACAATCTCCACCATGCATCTTTCCACACATTGAGCATAAAGAAACATTCATCTTCTTTAACTATTATTCTGAGATTTCTCCTTGAACTCCATCTTTCTTTTCATATTAAAACCATGAGATTTATATGTTACAACAACTTTCAGTTCTTACTTGATAGCACAATGCACAATTTCTTCATAGCTGCTGAAGTCTCTTATAGCTAATGCCCTTCAAATACTTGGTTTTAAGCTACTGAATAATTGATCAACTTTACTTTTAGGTTGGATGATAAATCCAGATGCATACCTTGCAAGTCTTGTAAAATTCTCTTCGTATATACCAAAAGTTTCATCATCCTTATGATTAATATCAAGAAACTCCTTTTCCAAATTTGTTCGAAGAATACGAGGGAAGTACTTACTGAAAAACAAGTTCTTGAACTCGTCCCATTCCATGGATTCAATTTCATCTTGGGGCCTTGTATTCTTAATTAGAGTCCACCACTGGTCTGCTTCCCCTTCTAAATGAAATACAACTAAAATTACTTTTTCATGTTCTGAACAGAGAAATATGGAAAATATCTTTTCAATGGTACTAATCCATTGTTCAGCAACAAGTGGATTAGAAGACCCATTGGAAGATGATGAATGTTTCCCCATGAAGGACTCAATAGAATATTGTTCCCTTCTCTAATTATTTGGAAATCCAGAATGATTCATTGCTTGTGTAAGAATAGAAATAAGATTTTGCACTCCATATCCCATCACATTTGGTTTCTTGGGAGCACAATCATTGCATTGTCCATTACATTGATCAACACAGTTCCTTCGATTTCTAGCCATCATCTAAAACCCAAAAAGAACGTTGTGAGAGGCAAAAATCATGCTAGGAAAACAACATAATAAAGGGGGAGTACCTTAAATATCTAACATCTTAGGTTTAATTCTAATATCGTTACCATAATTCTAGGACTATAACCTACACTTATACTTAACCTTAGGGACATTCCTAGACATACCTTAGGAATGTCTCTAGGGATATCACTAAAGTTTTCACATCCTAGTTTCCAAAGTTTAACTAAACCTTTCCTTTGATACCAACTGTAGAGACCCAAAGCTTGACATACATTGACATTACAATAATTTTGTGGAATGCTTAATACCTGACAAAAACAGACACCGATGGACCGTAATAGTTAAGTGTCTTTGGAAATTCGGAATGTAATCTTCTAATCTTGGTGAAAGATCTTTAATATCTCCTATAAAGATCTTGCCCTTTTTGTTTTCTTTCCTAAAACCTTTCTTTAAATCCTGGGGAAAGGAAAACATAAAAAGGGGTGATCTCAAATGCCCAGTAAGGATAAACATAGAGAACATAAAACAATCAATAAACATTTGAATGCAAAAACATTAACATAAATTCTAAACATTAAAATCTTGAGCAAAGACCTGAATCTTGGAAGTACATAAGGAATATATCATAAGGGAACATCAATCATGATAAATTAGCATGGGAATAAAACATGTGATTGTGGAAACCATTAAGAACATGATATGATTTCCATATTAGCCAAGGCATTGCTGCCAAGACTATCTTAGTGTACAAAGTCCCTTTCTGAATCGAGTACACTCCTCATTCCAGTCCTGTATTACAGAACCTGATTAACTTACCATTGCAGAAATGTCTATCTCATGAGATATAAATATTTACCCTTTTCATTGGAGGGAGATATAGGTCCAACCCATCACATAATGAAATCATTTTTACTTGATTCACAAAATAAACATAAAACATTCATCATAACCCAAAGAATAAAATTGGTTTCATAAACATCATCCCATCATCACATAATCCATATAAAACAAATGGATATTTTGTCATAAGAAAAGTGGAACCATGTAAATCATAGAGTCATTATACTTTAAACATACAAATTTGAAATAATGTCATCTTATATGGAAAATGTTATTGATAAAACACTTGAAATAAATTCTTGAGGAAAATATTCTTTCTTCTTCAAAATCATTTTCATTTCACAAAATTCCATGAAATTTTGAAATAAAATGGTTTTGTTGAAAATAATCATGCAATATTTTAGAGGAAGCTTCTTGAAAATGAGGCGTTATGAAACCATAAAAATCCATTCATGCCGTGTAATTTATAAATAACATTCTCCTCGAACTTTTGTCGGAAAAGTCAAAAAGTACCTTATATGGTAACCAAAGGAAATATTCCATTCATAAAATGTGGTAAAAAGTAAATAAAGGGTAAAAATGACATTAATCATTCATGGAAGAATAGAAAAAATTTTATGAAATTTTTTTACAAAACAATGTCATGGATGATAAATGTAACCCCAGTAAATACTTACGTATAAGCAATCTCGGATAAAAAATGAGATTGAAAATTTATCCCTTACCTTTGGTCCGATATGCTTCATATGTATCCGAACCTCTTGTATAATGATTTATATAATTTCATTGACTTATTACAGATTCATATTCATTGTTATGATGTCATAAATGGTTCAATTATGACTTTATATTACCCGTTCTTTTGTAAATTCCATGTTAATGCAGCGTTTTGGGTAAAATCATTTTATTTATCGTACGTGTTTGGACTTGCTGTTCTTGATATTATTACTTATATCCTGATTTAATTAATTCCATAATGTAAAACATGATTTATATGTAATATATATTCAGCATATACATATATATATATGATAGATTGATAAATTGAATGAAGTACACCGTTCATGGAGACGGTAGGCCGTACGTACGCATAAACGTTGTTTTCATTTCCTTATTGAATTGAATGGAATTAAGTAGATCAAATACATATATATATGAATAAATTAAGTATCATAATTATGTCATATATTTCATTATTATTCATTATATATACATTATAATCGTTTATGAATGGTTAACATTGAGAATGAATCTCATCGCGTCGTGGAGACGGTATTCTGTACGTACGCATGCGCGGTGATCTCATTTTCCGTAGAATGGATAGAAGGTGAAATATGTTTGTTTCATATTTATAATAACATATCATTATATAAGTTATACTGATGTAATTACATTATAATGAGACAACTAAAGAAGAAGAAGTTTTAGAAGAAAGAAACTTGAGAGAATCGGAAGAAGAGATTACCTCTTCTTCGATGCACCTCCTTTAAGCCTTCTCTTAAGGAAGTAGAGTTGGTATTTTGAGAAGACCAGAACCTCCGGAATGTTTCTAGGGAAGTGGAGAAGAGAAATGGCCTGGGGTTGGCCGAGCTTTAAGGCTCAAAAGGGTGTGAATAGAAGAGGGAAGGGGTGACCTTTTTATAAGGGAGGAGAGGGGCACCTTTGGAAAAACTTAAAATATTATTTTATTATAAAGTCATATTCGGTTTATAATAGCTCAAAAATTATTTATTTAGAAGATAAAGGGGGGATGGGTCTAAATTATCTCATGAAATAGATTTTAGGCAAGTTTAGGTTACAATTTTAACCTTATCATTTAGATTTAACTCTAAGTTAAATAATTTAACTTTTACCATGTCTTCTTGTTTTCTTACACTATATGGCTAATAAACCAACTATAACAAGCCAAACGAACCCCAAGTGGTTCATTATTAATATATATATCCTTTTCTAAGTCATTTGGCCAAACCTTATTTTTTTAGGAATAAAATAATAATTAATAATATAATATTTGTTTTAAAAACAATTTTATGTCAATTTTGCCACTATTTGGTAATTTATTTTTTTGAAAATCATAACAACATGATTTGTTCAAAAAAAGTTAATTAAATCAATATTAACATGTCATATTAACCTATAAAATTAGTGTAATTCATAAAAAGACTCAAATTACATTTATTTGGGTATTTATAATATCAATTATTTTAATATTTCATTATTTAGGTAATTATTGCATCACCATTGTGTCATAAATAACTTAACTTATTTAATGTCTAAAAATTATAAATAAAATACCATTAGGTATGAAATATATTTAGTTTTCTAATGAATATTTATAGTCTAATTTATCTTATTTATAACCCTATATTAAAAATGAATTAGTTATTAAACATTGAGTATAACTATTTTAACCCTTCTTTGAATAAATTAATAATAAATGTCCTAATCTAATCCAAGTGGACCTAAATGGTCATATTTTATTCCCAAGGTTTTTTTGGTCGAATTACACTTATCCAATAAAATTATGACATGTGTTAGGGTAATAATAAAATCATTTTTACCCTTAATTTTCCAATTTACTTTTAACCGTGGTAAATAAAAGTAAAAAAGTTACTATTCACCAAAAATTATTTTTAATTCATTGAACCACATTTTATTCCTAGATATTAACCATGTCTCTCAGATTTTCGAAATTCCACTCACATAAGTGGTAAAATTATGTTTTATGTGAATTTCCAAATTTCACTAGGAGGTGGGTAAAAGACGGAGAAAGTTCAATAAAATTTTTATATATCTAAAATTATTATAAAATGACTCTCATGAATTACATTGAACTTATATAGGTATTACGTATCAATTTTGACCAAAAATAAATTTAAATAAAATAAATATTTATTTAAATAAAAAGTCAGTTTTTAAATAGTAACCCAGTGTTTTCACTATTCTTCCAAAATTGAAAGTTTTTAGAAAAAAACCAAAAATTCACCCCATGGTAATTTCGATATTCCGAATCCAAAAATGAAGTTCATTTTGAAATATAAAATTTATAAAATTTCAAAAAGTGGGTATTACTATTCATAATGGCTATTTTTAATAATATTTTAAAAGCATATCGTTGTTTAGTGAAACTTGATATTGCGTACAACACATGCTATCGTGGAAGGTCGCGATTAAGTGTAATGCAAGCCAAGTCAAGGATGCGTGTAGTGAAATCTCCTTTTGGTGTAGCGTATGACACAAGACATCAATAAGATTAAAAAGAATATTTTTCATAAAATCTCAGGGTTTTATGGGCATGGATTCCAGTTTTTTTTTGCAATTCTGGTGGTGACGTCTATGGTCATTTGGTGAATGGTGGATTATCAATAAAGTTTGTTTCAGTGTCGAAGGAATTGGTCACTATTTGAGTCTGGCGGTGCCGAGGTGTGGTGGCAGAAGTACATGATGATGCATTGTTATAGATGATCTGATTTTCTAGAGTTATGATGATGGTAGTTTTGTGTGTTTATCGGACATTTTGTGGAGTGTGTGGCTCGTCTCAGTATTTTTTTATTCATTGGTGGTGTTGATTTCTGATTTGGTGGCTTTTGAATTCTATTATGAGTGGGATATTTGGTGTTTTTTTGGGTTTGTTTTGAATTATTATCATCGTAGAAACTACACTCTTCAAGGACCTACTCCATATGAGGATACAGATCTGGAAGCTTTCACCCGAGCATGCCATTTGGATTTGGATGACGAGTGGGTATGGCTTTTCCATCGGTACCAGGCCCGTGTAAACCTAAACGGAATAACTAGCTGAGTGGTCATGTGTAGGGGTAATATTTAAACATCATGATAACTGCTAGGGTGGAGAAGTGACTAGTAGTAATGTTCTAGGATTACTAATTGTATGTTTTATTTAGTTGAATTGTCTAAGTTCAGATAATACCTTTTAAAAGTGTCATTTTAAAATTGAAAAAAAATATTAATTTGGTTTGTTTACCCTTACTGATCATATGTTATCATCCTTCTTATGATTCCTTCCCCAAGATATAATGATATGTACTATGTGTGGTGTTTCCATGAAGGGAGGTATTCTGGAAGAACCTAGTGGAATATAATTTATCTCACTCATGTATCATCTTCTATATTTCCTAGTTTCCAAAGGAACTAAAATAATAAAGTCATTGAGAATCTATTTTTTCAATGTTGTAAGTATTATAGAAAGGTTATGCAATTTCAATGTATGTCAAGTGAGGGTCTCTAAAGTTGGTATCAGAGTGAATTTTTAGTCTATATTTGGAAATGATGATGGGAAAACATTAGTGAGAAGCCTAGGTATATTTCTAAGGATTTATCTAGGGATGTATCTAAGCATTAATATATGTATGAGCTAACGTTGAGGTAAGAGTTTTGGAATTTTGGTAAATGATAGGGTTATATGCTTCCAAGAAATACATCCCTATATGTATACTACATGTGTACATGGTTCAAGAATAGATTCTCAATAGAGTAACAACTATAATAAGGTGCGTCAGGCTTGAATTGACGTAACATGGTACAAAAAAATGATCCTTACTGCACAACTCATTAGACACTCCTAGGGGTATGTTATTTGAATTCCCAAACCCTTCACAAACCATCAGGAAAGATTTAAAAAAAAGCTTCCAATGAATAACCTATGATAAACCTAGGGTGTCATATATTAAAAATGGTTTCATGAATAAAAAATACTGTATGTATTACTTTTTCATTATTATGTGCCTTTCCTCTATGATATGTGTTTCTCACTCTCTTATGTGGGTTTTAGTTAATGGATGGAACCTGAATGAACCTTGTTAGTGGTTACTACAATGGAAAATGAAATTATTTTTTTCTTGAGAAACCAAATTATATCGGAGTAGTAATGAAAAATATTATTTCTATACTCACACAAATTTCTCAATCTATGAACCATGTTGGACTCCCAAATGATAAACGGGTGGAACGCCATTCTGTTGAGTCATTTATGAGGCAACATCGACATTCTTTTGGTGGGTCTTCTGGTAACCTTTCTTCTGACCAATGAATCAGTACCACTAAAAAGATACATTCCCTTATCCATTATTCAAAACATGAGAAATTCGTATTGGATATTTATTGGTAATAAGGTGAAGCATATTATTGGGGGTCACTAATTAGGAATAGAAGAAAAATAAATAAATTGGATCCACATATTTGGAGGAGTTCAAGAACTCATTTTTCAACAAGTACTTTCCCTATATTCTTCAAAAATAGATAGAAAAAGAATTCATTGAGGATAATAAAAAGGTTGATTAATCTATTCATGAATATGAAGGAAATTTTACCAGGAATGTGCAGTAATATTATGTATTGTAATTTAACTAGAATTAAAATTTGATAAATTTTTGTTAGTTTGAAACCCAGTCTTATAATGGCCATTCTTATAAGAGACTGTAATATCTATTGAAAAGTTTTTAGATGTTTTATAAGAGAGGAAATGAAGGTTTTTGTATTTTATTAATCTCATGGTCTTGATAATAAAATGATAAAGAAGTTTAGAGGAAAATATAACAATAATGGAGAAATGAATATGAGATTCGTTTATGTAAAAATGATGGGATGAAACATGGAGGTAATTGTCTTATGGGTAATAATAAATTTTTTAATTGTGTGAGGAAAGTTTATTGAGAAGTTGAAAATAAAAGTGATGGGAGAATGTTACCTAATGATTAGAATAAGGATAAATACACACAAAATGCACCTCCCACAATATAGGGTTTCAAATTCTTAGATATCGGCCATTATTCTAACTAGTGCACAAATCAATAGACTAATGTGAATGAAAACCCACAGAAATCTCTAACATAAAAGGACAGAAAAAAATATTATTCTATCAAAATAGAGGAAGTGAACCAAGATAATTAATAAATACATAACATCCTCTACATAGTTTGGTTTTTATATTTAATTTTGTATTAATAATCCCTATGAAAGTAATATTTTTCATAAATTTGTGAGGTTTCATGTGATTATCTTACCCTACATGGATTATGGAATTTTGAAATTAAATTTTATATTTTTTCAATACAAGTATAGACCCATTTTTTTAATTAATATTTTTTGGTATAAGATAAGATCTTATTTAAGGAATAAAGGGTGAATTATATTTTGGAATCATTATATGGATAAACATTTATGGATATTTTGGATTAAACTATAGATTATGTTTGTGAAATTAAATTATTATCTCTCCATATGTGGATTTATGCATACTGGATAACTTTTCCCAACCTTTAGTTATGATATATATAGATTAGATGACTTATAATTCTATTTATGGATCTCATGACATATTAATGCTTCAAGAAACAAAAATTCACTATCATATCTTAGAATAATATGTTAATTTATAGTTGATGAAGGCACAACAAAGGATGATATTATGTTGAAATCAAGTAAGTATATATCATTGTAAAAATTATTCAATGTTAGGAGAAGATATTGAAATAAAAGGTTGTCTTGTTATCATCCTTTAAGATGATTTGAATGAATTTTCCAAGAATATTTGGGTTAGGAATTTGATTGATAACATTCTCTTAATCATTTCTCTATCACTCTCGATTATAACATGATGGTTACATTTATTTTCCATGTCCAAGTTTTCACTTCTCACATATGTTATCCTATGTCGAAACATAATTATCTGTCAATTTTGGGTAACAGTTCGATTTACTACTTTCATTTTTAACGTAACTTTTAGTGATAAATTTAATTATTGGGGTTTCTATGAAAGGTACATTCTACTATAAATCTAATTATAAATTAGAAGAATTTTGAGGGTGAAATTAATTTTAAGGGGGGTAGAATGTAACACCCATAGATTTTGTGATTTTTTTATTTAATTTTTTTTGATATTTTTTATTTTAAGAGACTAAATATAACTTATATTATTTGAATGATCTAATTTAATCAATACTTTCACATGAAATCAATTTGGCTTTTTTCCATAAGAAAAACCGACTTAGCATGTGTTAAACACAACATTGAGTTTCTATGATATAACATTTTATTGATATAAGTTTTTAAACAAGGTAATTGTGAACTATAAATTAAAAATAGTAATATTAATTCTAATAAATACTTTTAAAATATTATTTATATGGTTTTTATATAAATATACTATAATTATAAATAACAATATAATTATTTTTAAATTCATTATATGTTCAAAAATACAATTTTTTCAAATGAACTCCTTTACATGTAATTATGTGAAAAACAAAAAAATTAATTTTAGAAAAATTTATTAATTGAATTTTATAAAATAATATTGATTTTTTATGTTAGGATGAATTTTTGGTATTTATATGTGATGTTTCATTTTTTAATAAACAGTGAACAAAAACTGAATTTTAAATCAAAACAGATATTTCATCTAATTTATTTATATAGTTAAATAATATTTTTAATTGGTTTTGAAGTTTATTAAGATTAATTTTTTGATCAATTAATTCAATTTAGGTCATTGGAATAAATTTCACTTGGACATTGAATATAAAAACATAGCAATATTTGGGACATTTTTACTTTAAAAACCTCCATTGTTATCCCGTCTGTGAGAATAAATTTATATTAATTTCTTCGACTAATATGAACTGAATAATAAAAAATGAATTAAATATTTAGAATAATCATAATTTATAATTTTTAATAAGTTCAATTTTGTGTCCTAAAATATTATTTAAAATAATTAATGTTAATTACAACAATTCATGTAAAATTAAGCTTAATATGGGACAAAACTTTAATCTTTATGGGCCAAATGAATAAGAAACTTGCTCAAACCCAATTTTATATCTATTTTTGGAAATTATCATTCCATTATTGATTTTTTTGTTTTGGATGACTCATTTAGGTTAAAAAATGGGTACACCTAACTTGTTATCAAAAATACCATGTGGGTCCATTTCCTCACCTAGAAAAGGCCACCATCTACCCCCTCACTCACATCTACCAAACCAACTTGGATTTGACAATATATTCCCAATCCACCAAATAATACCAATATATTCATCATTGATTCCTATTGTTGTAAATAAATCATTCCATGTAATCCCTTTAGTGAAATCCAAAAGGAGTTACACAAAGTAGAGGTAACATCCTCTCTCAAGCTCCTATATCTTATTATCATTCTCCACCCCAACACACTACATAAAAAATGATTATTAAAAACAAAAGTATCATTAATATAATTATATGTTTTTATGATAATGTTTATACCTACACTTATGCACACATCCATCTAATGGGAAAAATAATATACTCTTTATGTGTATGGTGAACTAACACTTCATGGAATGATGATTGTTTATAATTCATTTACCACCTACCATGGTGGAAATTATGATAGTATGACTATTTATATATGATATATATGATCCTGATTATTTATTTAATCTTTTGTATTTATTTTACAACATATATCTCTATGCTTTCCATTTTGGGAAAATATGATAATTTTGTTTGAGGAAGTGCGGACTACCGCCCCTCAAAGTGATGTGATTTTCTAACACACTACATAGAATCTATTAAAGATGGGTTTTGTGAAATTATATGATATATATATATAATAATAATGTTACTATAATGATATTATGTATAAATGTATGTTATTTCTATTTTTACATTCAATATTACAAATTGAAAAAGAAACATCGTTCTTATATACGTACGACCTACCGTCTCCATGAAAGGTATATTTATTTCATACTTATATGTTCTGTAGATTATTATAATAAAAATATAAGGAATATAATTTATATTTATATCTTTAATTAAATTAAATAAATCATGATATATTTTTAAGGTTCAAAGATATAATGAATTAAGACACATGTGAAAAAACAAAGAAAATATTAGATGAAGTGAATTCTTAAAAAAAGAATTGCTAATAAGAAGGTAATATAAAGTTATATTAAAAAAATATGTGGTATTATATATAATAATATGGTTCCATTATATAGTTATGATTAAATTATGTTTATTTTACTAGATTTTTTATGTGTACGATGAGATTCAACACAAAAGGAAAGGGTATTTCATCGAACTTTTTATTTTTGTGAAAAAATGACTAATTTACAACCCATTACTTTATTGTGGTGTTTACACTACTGAAATATGTATTATATGATTCATATAATTAATATAATGAGTATTTAAATGCCTATTTTATGATCTTTATCACATAGGGTTTATGTTTTAACAGTTACCAAATCAGTGATATAATCTTCTCCCAATTTTCTATCTTTGAGATAGATCCATGTTATGATACCATATTTTTTCAGGAGGTGTATATATTAACATTGAAATTTCATATCATTAATATCATTATTTTCATGGTATTTTAATATTAATTTCATTTCATTTTCTTTAATAGGGAGTATGGTTCAAATATACCAAGTGGTAATGTTTTATTGAAAGAATGTCAACGCTTTTCTAGATTATTCATGTTTATACTTCCTTTAATGAAATATTATGACCCAATCTCAAGAACTCTCACGAATTTTCTTCTCATATGGTTATTCATGATATATTATTGTATTGATACAATTTTCATACTATTTTATACATAACTTTTCTTTATGAAATCATGACATTACCCTATATTCAGTCAGAAATATTTGTTCCTTCAAGCCATGTTTTCCGACAAGAAATGTTTCCAAGAATATTCTAATATTATACTATTATCATTAATTGAATTTTTATCCTTTTTTTGTTTTTAAATAAAATACTTCTGGAAAAGTAATCCTTTTTTAATTTTATGGTCAAGACACATTTGTAAACATTTTATAATGAAAAAGTAATGTTCAACAAGTATAGATTTAGCCTCCATCATTACCATTTTTCCATTGAATATTAATTTACAATATTATAATGTTTTTATTTTTTATAAGACAAGTTTTTATAATATTCAGGAAATTAATTATTTTAAATTGATTTTAAATGAAATTTTCTTCAAAAATGTTTTTATTATTATAAATTATTTTCAAATATTCCATGATATGTTTTCAAAAAAAAATTCAAGGAAAGGGTTTTCAAAAAGTTTTCAATATTTATTTATAAATTTTCAAAAAAAAAAAATAAAGGAAGGGGTTTTAAAAATATTTTCACATATTCCATTATAATTTTTCAATTTTATTTTCCAAAACATGGTTTTAAAAAGGTTTTATGTTTTAAAAATAATTTTCCAAACAATAAAATATATTTTCCCCGAGAATGGGTTTTAAAAGAAATATAATTTTTTTTCCATATATTATGCCATTCACTAGTGTTACTCATTCTTTTATAGTAAATTATCCAAAGGTCCCATTCTTATTCTTTTTCTGAACGTGTTATGTTTTTAGGGAATGATGTTTAAGAAAACCAGTTTCTCTTTCTTAGGTTCTATTTTTATGGAACCCATTACTCTTCCACATATTATATGCTTATGACACTCATTTCTATTTAATGGGTTATAAAATGAATAATTCATATGAAGACCACTTTATTTTATGGGTTATTTTAAGATGAAATGGTTATGAAACTTATATAGTCACCCTAGGTTATGATACGATTAATTATTTATGATACACATTTAATTTAACAGGTTATGATATGATGTTCATGAGAACCATATCCTTTTATAGGTTATGGTATAATTCATGTATTATTTTTTATGGGAGATGAATGTATGATTTTATCCTATGGAGGGTGGGATGTTTATCTTTATCTAATGTATTAGGTAATGATAAATGTTTTATGAGCTAAAGAGGGTACATAGGTGGGAATCCTAAGCCTGAAATAAGAGGGTATATGGGAGGTAATCTCAGGCGTGAAACAAGAGGGTATCTTAAGATCAAATGAAGATGATATATGGGTGGACATATCACACCCAAAACAAGAGGTTACATGGGAGGGAATCCTAATAATGAAGCAGTTACACATGTGAATATGCCATTACTAACATGTTGTGAAGGTCTTAGCATGTTACCTTGACATATTATATTCAATGTTTATGTGCATGCCAAAAATTTCATGTCATATTATCATGATATTATTTTTCTATTTTCCCTTATTATTCTAGTATTATAACCTTCCAATATTTATTATATAATTAATGTTTATGATATTTCATACAAATGGTTTGATATACTAATGTCATGATCACATTATTATACCCTTATGCTCATGTTTATGCTTATATATCTCTATTGTCTACCATATTGAGCATATGAGGTCACAAAATTTTATATTTCCTTCCACAAGATATAAAGATGTGTATTATGTATGTTAGGTATAAGAAGGTTTCTACTCAGGTAGAACATAGTAGGAGATAATCAAGCTCACTCATGTACCATCATTTACATTTTCATGTTTCCAAATACACTAATCAAATAAGGTATTTAGGTGTTTGTTTGTGTAATGTTTTATGTATTCTACAATGGTTATGTAAGGTTAATGTATGTCAATTAATGGCCTTTATAATTTTAGTTTATTAGCTACCAAAATAAATTTAGTAAAATCAAATCTTGAAGAAATCCAACAAGATGGTCAAAATGTAATATTTTCCCTCCATTCTTGAGTGAATTTTTCATTTTATCCTTTCAACTACCTCTACTTGGTAGTATCCCATTAGTATAATAACATGTGAGGGGATGGTAGTGGTGGAGGAATTAGAAATGATAATGTAGGATCAGAAATATCATCTCGTAAATTATTTCCCATTCTAGGATATCCTTCTTTCATGTTCATATCATTTTAAGTAGTATGCATTGAAATAATACTTCCACTTTTATTATATTATGGGTATGCAATATTTTATTTCTCACTTATAACCTCATAAAATAGTTTTAAAATATAGATAATCATGTTTATTGTAAAAAAATAATGAGATCAGAATAAAAATCCAATTACCACTTCCTAAGAATAAATGACATCTACTCTTGATGTCAGCATCTCCATCACCTGATATGAGGAGTATATAATTCAATTTATATAGTAATATGATGCATATATATCATCCAATTAAGCACTGAGATCTTTTAGTTTATCCTTTATTGTAATATTATAAGAATAATTTATACACTCGATGCTCAATACACTAATATATTTCACTCAGAGTATCTTCCAAGATTCTCATTAGATCAAATCTTCTTCTAAGTGTCATATTGTTTCCATACATTTGGAAATTCCACTAGGTTGGGATGGATAATTAATAGGGTTCCACCATTATCCAAGATGTGGGATATAAATTCCTTATATATTTCCTTAAAATATACAATTTTAGTGTCTACCTTGGAAGAATCCATTTACCAACCCGTGATGTCTCTCCTAGACCCCTTATTTCTCCCCCCATCATCTTCCAAAGAACTATTTTGTCTCTCCCAAACTAACTGGGAGTATCTCTAGGATACAACATTGTTCTAGGTATCAATATAATCTAATTTCATCCCAATTGAATTATTAGATAGTGTAAAGTTTACCAGTATACCCATATCATATATTTATAGTATCAACTAAAACTAACATTCTATAATTTAGTTCTTATCAATTTTGTATACATGAAGGTGGATTAGAGAATATCTTATGAACAAACCTAAACCACCTCCAAAATCTCCTTATAAATCTGCATGGAATATATAGTTCTTAGTTGATCTTCCAATATATTTTATTGAAAAAATCATCATATCAAATTGATATCAGATAAGATAATTCTTCAATACTTCTAGTTGAATTTTCACAAATTATAATGGTTGTGAATCATTATAGTATGTTTATTAATTGATATTTTCTATTGAGTATGGTATATATCTATAAATATTTTAAATAACAAGGGTAAACCCAAATAATTATCTAAATATATGTCTTAAATTGATATTTTGGAGTTTCTTGGATGTTGATAAACTTATAACAACCTATATGAGATGCTATCTATCCCCATAAAATCTATAAAGGGAAAATAATTATGAATTTGGATTTTACCTTATTCATATGTCCATGATGGAAATATAAAGTTTCCAATACTAGAATAGATTGGGTGATATACTATTAAAATGATATTTTTGTGGTGGGTGAGTGTTTATGAGATCGAGAAGACTCCATATAAACCAACCACAGTCATCTTAATTAGAAATTCAATACAATTATTTTCCACCTAGAAAGTCTGCCTATAGTCCATGCAAAAAACACTTCATAATATAATTTTCCATCTTTTTTAATAATATAGTGTCTTATTTTATAATTATTGTCACATGATAAAATTTTAGACATGAGTATGAGGCTCAAAAGAACATCATTATTTTCCAAGATCCAGAGGAATGAATAGTAAGACATAGCCTCCCACACACATCACTTAAAAGATAAAATTACTGGATGTTGATATATTAGCATGCATAACTTATTTATTCATGATAATACAAAGTGGTGGATGATTTAATTATTCAGGTCCTATAATAATATCATCTTTTAGAATCATAATCCAATAAGTTGAGAGTAAATATAAAAATTGGTAATACCAAATACCTATTCTCTGGAGGATAACAATACAATTGTATGATGGATGAAGATGATATTATTGACTAGTTCTCACATTCTTGACCATTTAGATTTGTATCCCCACTATTTCTCTTTTATAACATTTTCAATTCATATATATAACAAATAATTAATTCTAGGTATGGAAGCAATGTATGAATATGTATAAAATGGAAAAGTAAATACACTTGATTAATTATCAAATTGGATCCCCATTTGAAATCACACATACATCATAAATGTGATCCATTTAAAATCCACATTTTACCATTGGTTTTTTCACTGTTCTATTACATGTCTCAATCACATGGTTCACTCACATGGTGGAGTCTCGAGGAAATATTATGTGGTATAATATAATGTGGAAATATAGGATGTTAGAGGATTTTAGAACATTCCAAATTTTTTATGTGATAAATATCCCCCCTAGATAATTATTTATAAGGGTTGACCTCCATTGGATATTTAAGACCATTGGTAATATTTAAAGTCCATTAAAATGGGTATTTCAATGATGACGAAACCTAATTTTTAAAGGGGGGATTTATTTATTCCAATTTTATCATGGATAATATATAAAAAATCAAAACTAAATATAAAAGAAACTTATAAAATAATCATGAATCATTCTTGATGTCTTTATCAAAAAATTATTCATTTAGAAGAAATTTTCTTTCTCATAGGGATTATGTCAACCACACAAGAGTCTTATTGTTTGTGGCTCAGTGATAGAGCAATTACACAACTACATGAGACCCCTTGTGTTATTTATATCACATGTTGGAATTTTAAGTGAATATATAAGACCCCTTTCATTAATGAAATAATAATTTAAGGATCACATTGGTCTTTTGATTCACTCTTCTCTCATAACATGATTACTCAAGGATCATGCATACTGCATAATTCACTCATTCTTCATGTATTAATGATTGAAAGATCAAATGACTCTATGATATTAACCCCTTACATGGGTCATATATAGACATAACACATGGTTTGACCACTTATATGAAAAAATCATGTGGACTATAGTTCTTATGTGGGTACCTACTCTTTATCACATGGGATCCGTATAAATACCTCATTACAATTTCTAGAGTGACACTCTGAAAACTAATAGAACAAATAATGAAAGAGAGGTGTGAAAAGTAGAAGGAATTATCATATTAGACTCTATATTCCAATGGTTCAATAGGTTTGATAGTTAAATAGAAAATTACGAAATATATTAAAAATTACAAAATCCCTCAACATAAAGTTTTATTGGATTTTCCCATGGGAGACGTTCATGTGGAATTTTCTTGCATGATGCATCTCCAGGACCAAATATGTATAGTCATCAAGTGATCATGTGTTTTCATCATCCTTATAATATTGAAGATTCACATCTTACAATATTCACTAATAAAAACATCACCCAAATTAATATTTGGATATCATCGGACTGTCTCCCTTTACCAAATGGGCCCACTTTCTTATGTGGTCCCATATCATCTAGTTCCCTTAGTCATGCACAGTTACATATTACATAGTTACGTATTGAGGTTTATTTACATCATAAAATACTTATACATGATATATCTTCCCTAAATCCCATGTTATTAACTAATTACCTTTCACTTCTTATCTAGCAAGTCGATTTCAACCAAGAATTATTCTACATTTTCCATTCCCAGAGGCCAAAACCATGAAACTTTTGACTCAATGCCTCCCTCAAAATGAGTATAAAAATATGGTAAGGGAATATATGTTGGGGTAAAACATTTAAATCATGTTTTATCATTATAAAATGTGTCTTCAAAATAATCTTTCCATACATGTAGAACACGTGAGGGGATGAAAATCCTGGATTCTCTTGATAATGAGGGACCATAATTGGATGAAATTAGAGCTACATCTCATCATTCATAGTTGGATTTATTCTACACTGAATGAGACATGGAACAAAAAATAGATAAATTTTTTAAATCCAAACACATCATCCCTAACAGGTCATAATAATTTTACAGAATTCCTCCATGATAAGACTATAGTCTTTTCTATTGGATATCATACTCCTCCTCTTTCTATGTCCAACTCTTCCTCTAAACAAGATAGAATATGCAAGGATGGGATTCCATTATTTGTATAAGGCCCAATAATGATCTTATTAGAGATCCCATAAACATGGATGGGATAATAAAAAAGGGGATCATCATTACATAATCCCCATTCAAATCTAATTTTTAAGTCTTATACAATGTGCTAGATCTTTTATTATCTCATGTTTATCACATTGAACATGAATCATTTTTTCTTAGAGATTTGAGTTCATTATTCTGTTAATATAATTAAAAATCCTAAAATATGTCCGTCCTCCATGTGTGTGTCCAATGATCAAGCTTAATGTTGGTTTCTTCCCCTTACTAATCATGATCAATTAGAATAGGCCTCTTATAACGCATATTCCCAATTTTCCATTATAAGAAATCTCCATATGCATAAACCTCAATCAATTATCTCTTTTAAACCTTTAATTAAATAACCACACCAACCAAATGAAATTAAAATGTAAAACAAACCTAATAGTATGATGATGTAAAATTTTATGGCAACATATTCACTGCCTGTTGTTACACATCATGGAACAGTCCGGTCACGTGACAATAGACTATACACATTAAACTACATGTTATTTTAGTCATATAAATAAGGATTCACTGTAAACCACATATAGTTTCAAACCAAAGATAATACATCTTTTAATCAATTTTCATGGGTTATTTTCTTAATGAATCCACACACATCTTTCCTCATTGGGCTATAACATATACATGTTCAAACAAACCCTCATAGAATTATACTCCAATTAAAACTCTACCCAATTTTAAAAATAACTATACTCTCCCAAATATTAATTATATTGATCGAATTAAGATATATTCTCAACAATACATCCTCAACCTAGAGACCATATTCCTTTCAGGTAATTTCAAGAAAAAACTCACCTATCCATATTCCTGTTAAGGACAGTCATAAAGTGATGCTCAATCATAATTCTCATAGTGACCATTTGTAAGAATATTTTTCATAATCCTCCATACCACATGATTTAAAAATTTAAGTATATAACCATCTCATATGATTTTTAATGGAATTAAATTTCCTATTTTGTGGCTTTGAAATACACAGGTTTTGATTCCTTCCATAAGGATATGTACGATTCCCTTTTCAGGGGCCCTACCCAAACCACCAACACTTATTTGATCCCTATATTTCAATATTTTCAAGAGTTTCCAATTAGGTGGATTTAAACCGAAGTATGTCAAATTAATCACAACTTATTAGATAATAACAATGATGGATAACCTTTTATACATAAACGTGTTCCGATCACTTCTTGTAATTGAAAAATCACTTATAGAAGGGAAATAAGTCATACACTTGGAGTTGGGAAGGATTCACCAAAACATTATAAATCTATAAAAGAAACCTACATTAAGAAGGAATATCCATAAAAAGGTGTGATGATCCTGACCTCCCACCCTATCGACCAACATGTATTATGAATAATCAATATAAAAACACCCCAGTGATTGCATAATATTTTAATAAATACATAGGAAATTATATGATATACTGTCATGAATGTGTGGGTGAATAAAAATTGTAAACAAATAAATTAATCAGATTTGATCAATAGAAACTCCTTCATCCTATCATGGAGTGAAAGGGTGTAATAAAAAAAGATTCTCTATGATTATACTCTGTTATATTGAGATACATATATTTTAATAGTATCCTTTGATACAACTCAGTAAAAACCTCTTGCACTGCATATAATTGTGATTTCTTATTCAGTGCAACACCCTAATTTGTTTCCTTCCATGGTGTGTATTCCATATTGATGCGAATAGACTAAATTCACTAAACATACCTATACTATAAAATGGTTCAGTTTAAATAATAAAATGATTTTACTAATGATTTTTTAGCCAGAACATATGATAATTCACTCACCCATAAGTTAGTGATGCATACATCTTAGTGGATGCACTACCAACAATAAATAAAAATCATGAGTTATATAATTCCAATCATGTATCCCCAAATAATTGGATCTAAAGACAACAAAAAAACCATATAATATATAATAGTAACTAAAATAACCATTAACACATCATAATAGAAATTATACTTTTTAATCCATATGGGTAAGGTAAAAATAGATATATATGTCATCATAAACATCCCCTTGCAGTGGGATCTCTTACTAGGATCATAATAGTAAGTATTTTTCCCCTTTTAGTCATAGTTTTAATTTGACCATCCAAATTAGATAATTCCTAAATGAATCTCCAATAGTATATTGCTAATTAAAAGAAAAAATGAATCTTAAAAACATTTTTGGGATAATTTTAAGAAACAATAGCCTTATACTTTTAAGGGTCCTCTAATATACCTAAAATTAAATCACATGTTCTATGAGGTGTAAATCACAAATACAGAACTAAAAATTTTAAATCATAGTATAAATGTAATGATTTCTAAGTGTACTTATAATAAACTATAGACATCGAACATGATCATCCCTCATATGGGTGTAAATTAAAGCATTATTAAAGAAGACTAACATAACAGAGTATAAATATATTTTTGGAAGTCCCATTCAAAGGTCCATACGATCTATAAAAATGTTATTCAATTCGATATACATAAAAAAATAATCATATCGAACATACATATATATAAATATAGTATGAGGAATACCATATGGCCTTATTCGTATCACATAATAACCTGGAATCAAGTAAATCTTGAGAATAACTCATATCTACACAATTAATCAAAAAAGTCATCAATATCGGGAAAAATAAAACTTTTCTTGATTGTCACATAATTTAAATATAAATAATATATAAACAAACATAACAAGAGATATTCCATCTTGGTTAAACAAAATTGGAGAACCCTTAAGGAATATAAGCATGTTAATAAATCACTTTTCATCTAGATACTCTTATTATGTTTTCATCTTTCTTTCCTATACATTTGATATCTTATAAATAGGTATTAGTATAAAATATACTCCTAGAATAAGTTCATTAGTAATCTTTACCCCTGTAATAGATGGAATCACTGATAAATTCCTTCAAAAAACATCAATAAACAGTTCAATAAAATGAGGAATGACTATTCAAAACATCCCCTCATCATCTATAAAAACACTAAATACATGGGATGAAATCATATCCAATATCCAATGGTTATGTCCTGAATGTATTACATGACAAAAAATATTTTAATACACAATAAATAATGATTTATTTCATTTATATACACTACTTACAACCATAAATGATTGTGAGTCCATATGAAATTGGGTAATTAGGTATATAACATAACACCCTAAAATATTAATACAATGACATAAAAAAAACTCTAAAATATTCCCATAAAATTTCTGATCTTCAAAAACTGTAAGGGATAACCTAGGGAAGTTCATAAGAAATTGGTGATCCATAAATCCCGCAAAAGGAATAATAAAAATAAAATAAGATAAAATTAATACATGTGAGTCAAATAGAAAATCATGGTTACATAAGTGGTTTGAGATTCATAAACTTGAACATAAAATAATGATAAAATATGATATCATAAAGGCAACATGGGAATGTGGAAATAATAAAAACCATTTCATCACCAGGACAAGTAAAGGAAAAATTCCATGACATCATATCATAGTGTGATTAGGATATAACCCATGAAATATACATGGAATATCATTAAGGAAAAATATCACCTAATCAATTTGAGGGAAATATAATTTTTGACCCACCCATTACATTCATATAATGTAAATTCATATGTATTATACATTGATCATAAAGAATAAGGATTTATTTCATCACTTTATCCCCATTATTAATGAGTGTGGGTTATATAAATGGAAATTAATAATAATTTAAGGATATATATATATAAGTAAGTGAACAACTATGAGAGGAAATGGAAGTGGGTAATGTATAAAAAACGATTTACATGTAGAAATATTCAATGGATCTAGAAACATAATTCTAGTAGAAAAATATTCATATAAGTTAAAAATTAGTGTCAATGGGATCTACAATAACAATGAAATCATATGTAAAATAAGATAGATGTGTGAAAAGATATCCTATAATAAAAAATTAGAAAAATTTATAATCTAATAAATGTTCTTGATTAAAAAATAGAAGAGTATGATCCATTACCATGATATGTGACTTTTAAAATCATTAAATGTGCTTCATAAGAGCTTGGGGGAACCTTGGTAAATAAATAAATATTGAATCACAGATTAATTTCATGATATAATTGTTTTTCATGAAGAGGAATGGGTAGTTGGGTGGTTTTATATAGAAAACAATAGGAGAATCCATTATTAATTTCCAAACACAAGTTGTAGAAACTATATGATAAATTATTCCAAATAAAAAACCATACAATAGTTTTTAACCATTTTTTATTCCAGATAAGTCTGTAATTAATTATTTAATAAATTTTATAACAGAACTCAGAAAAATAACACCCTTTGTGATGTGTAAGTGATTCATGTTTATAAAGAATTGATTTAAAAACCATATACTATAATATATGGAATAAATAAACAATTAATGGTTTTAAAAAATAAATCACATAACATAAAAAAATAATTATTTTAATGGTAAAACATAATTTTTTTATTTGAAACTATTTATAGTATTTATTTAATTACTATTTGACTTTTACGATGTCATAATTCATACTGTATAATTATGTCATATTTCAGTTGTACCCCAAGATTCGACCGTGTCATAAAATTATAAAAATTAATTGGTTGATAATTTTAAAATTATTATTTAATGAATAATATTTATTAGAACTAAATAATTATGTATATATGATTATTTAGACTAAAAAATCCCCATTTACTGAAAAAATAATGGGTTTTTTAAAATTATTGTTTTCTGACCCATATAAAAATTAATTTTGACTTCATCAAATTAGATTATAATTTATATTTAATAAATATTATTTCATAATAAATATTTTATTAATATATAAATCATCTAAAAAGATTATGGTTTCATCAAAAGGGTGTCTTTATTGAATATATACATATCCAAAATATACAATTTATGTTTTGTTTCATGAAAATATAATTTTTATCAAATATATTGTCTAGTCATTATAAAGTAAGAATAAAAGATAAATAGAATTATTATTTTATTTAAAAATATTAAAATAATTATATTTTGGGAATAGATATTATCCGCTTTCTTACAAAAGTGAATTTTCTAAGGGTAAGGTGTGTGATGGTGATATTTTCTTAGGGTGTTTCAGTGAAAATGGTTTGCACCGTTATCTATATGAGTGTTCAATTTTCCTGTAATTAGTTTAAACCATGCTTTTGTTATATAATTTTAACTTGGGATTGGTCTAGGGAAAGTCCTATGGATGATATTTCCCTAAAAAGATCTAATATATATGATTTATAGGTTTCAATCTTATTGGTTGAATACATCAGTCCTTACATTTGTGACCATTGGAAATAATCATTTCCCCTAATATACGATTCTTATCGGTCACTTTAAAAAAACATTAAAATAAAATTTTATGATGATCAAATAGATTTTACATCTAAAAAACTATATGAAAGTACAAATTTACCAAATTATTGCATGCATTTTCTATAAATACATTACATAATAATTATTTTATTCATTGAAAAATGGAATTTCATTTATAATGGTTCTCGTAATTACATTATTCCACTTCAAAATTTTATCCCTTAAAATTTTTATTTTATAATCTAAAATAGATATGGTATAATCTATTTCATCTCTAATTCTAGTTCCCATGTAACTTACCCAAACTTTTGGTTCCACCAAACCACTTTCACAAGGTGAGTTGTCTTCTTTTATGGAACTTTGTCTCTATGATATACGATCTTCATAAACATTACATTTTATGAAAGATCATTATCCAATGATACCACCTCCCAATTTAGTACATGTGAGGGGCCTGTTATGTACTTCTTTCAGAGTGATAAATGAAACACATCATTTACTAAGGGATGGTGTATATCCTGACATCCTTGTAAATTTATTGAATAATATCTCATAAAATTCTGTATACTTTAAAATGTTTATATAGACTAACCATCCATATAAGGCTGATAAGTAGTGATAAAAATCAGTTCTCTATCCAAATATTATTAAAGGATTTTCTAAACCTTCAAGGCTAACCACAAATCTTATCCGATATAATAGAGAGTGGAACTCCATGATGTTTTAAAAATTCCTTTATATATATCATAGAGAGTTGTTCAAGGAAGAAATATTCCATAATAGTGATGAAATTCACTAACATAATAAGAAGGTTTACTACCACCCAGTTGAATTTATTTCTTTTAGGGTCCCTAGAAAATCCAATGATAAAATAAATGGTTATTTCTTCTCTTTTCCATATTATTATGGAAAATGGATACATCATACCCTTATAATTATATCATTTATCCTTGAATTGTTTGAATAATTATTATCATCATAAAATTTATATAATATCCATATTCTTGTCATCCAACCAGAAGTTTTACCTCATATATATATATATATATATATTATTGATTCACGGCTGAATAGTGAAGGATAATCTTTTCACATCATTGAGAAGTTTCCTATTTAGTTATGTTTTTTATGGGACACTTATATATGATCCAAAACATATAAATCCATATTTAAAAAAAAGATAATATCTGGAATATTAATTACCTTTTTCTGTAGAAACTCATCTTCTTCCAAGAAATCCCTGATCATTCAAAAAATATATGGTTGAGAAATAATTTGAGAATAGTAGGATGAAGATCCATTTATATATAACATATCCATCCTTTTCATGTTCAATAAGATTAGATCCCTTGTAATCTTTATCATGGATAGGGTTACAAGATCTTTTCTACTCAAAGCATTAAAGAAATTATTCGATTTCTCAAAAAGGCAATGGATTGAACAATCATAATCCTTGATCAAATCTAATAACCTTCAATAGTCCATATTGAGATACTTTTCTGGGAACATAAACATGAGTATTATATGATTAGTATATATTTCTCACTTTTATATTTATAGTTAATGTCACAAATTCATCAATTCGAAGATAAATGTCTAATTATATATGAATATGCGGTTATTTCTTATCATGGATCATTAATTTGAAGGAGGCATATGCTATCAATTTTTCAACTTTCATGAGTAAAAAACCCAAGAACTTTTTGGACGTGTCACTATAGAACAAAAAACCTTCCCAATGAGTGGGTAATATACATATACATGTAGTGACTACACTCTTCATCCCCTCTTTAAGGAATTGTCTATATTTTTATTAATCCATATAATCATGAGTCCCTTCCTAGTTATGTTGGATATTGGAATTGAAAATCATGGGAATTTTCTCAAAATTTGATGATACTACCCATCTAATCAATAGAAATTATATATTTATGTCCCAAATGTTTGTTTGGGACATCATTTAATTTATTCTATTTTTGAATGATCCACATACATTCCATTACAGGATATAACATTCCCCATGAATGTTAATTTATCCATATGTAACTCAAATTTACTATACTTTTCATACATATTTTTTTTCTAAACGGCCTTTATTAAATCATCAAAATTCTTCTCATGCTCTTACATTCCATTATATTAGGTAATAATATCATCAATAAGGACCACAAAAAATATGTTGGGGGTAATACATAAATGATCTATTCATTAAGTCAATTAATATTTTTAGAGAACAAGTTAGTCAAAATGAAATCACTATGGACTCATAATGAACAAATCACTTATGAAATGATGTCTTGGGGACATAATTCTTCTTTACATATACTTGATAATATCACGATTTAAGATCCATTTGATTGGAGTTCTTGACACAATTCAGTTGATCAAACAAGGAATCAATCTATGGTGGATGAAACTTTTTTTACTGGGATATTATTGAGATCATAATAATCAATGGAGAGGTGCATTGAACCATCCTTCTTCTTGGAAAATAGAATTGGTGAACCCCACGGTTAAACACTTGGGTATATAAAACCTTTATCTATATTCTCATATAATTGATTCATGGGATCCTTAATTTCAATAATTTTTATTTTATATGGAGTCTTGGATAATGGAAAAGGTCTTGTTATACGTTCAATAATTAAATGAAAATATATTCTAAGAGAAATACCAAGAAATTATTCTAGAGTCACATCTATGAATTCCCTTACAACATTCATGTCATCAAGGATAATATTTTCCTTAATATTAATCATTTGAGCTAGATATTATTACTCCTAGGGAAAAAAGATCGATGGTTTAGATGATGGTTCTAAAAGATATTCATCCTCCTCTGTGGAAATGAAAATAATCATAGGAAAATTTTATATAAATAGGTTTATTTACATATCTCATAAATTTATACTAACTCTATGTAATTAAATCCATTATATTCCTAGAATAGTATCAAATTCAACCAACGGGAGAATCATTAGGATTTCTATGAAATTTAGCCCAAAAATTTGGATAAGGGATGGGTTATATTCTTGAGATAAAATGATTGAAAAAATCACAATTCTCACTAATAACTCAAATTCCATGTTTCGAGGTGGAATTTGAATTGTTCTATTAAACATGAATGATAAAAATAATGCGTAGAACTGCAATCACATATATCATTTGAAGATCACGTGTGGATGATAAGACTTCTGTTCACTATTTAATTATAGTTTAATCAGTTAAATCATCAGAAAAAGATATAGAGAAGATAATTTTCAGATTATTATAAACGAAAAGGGAAACTAGTAACATTTTGGGGATAAATCATCAATTACATATGTTCATTAACCTATAAAAGATTATGTTTCAATCTATGTTTTTATGATATATTTCCTACCATAAAGTCTTATGTGAATTTCCCCCTTAATAATGGTTCATAATGAGCATGGGAATTCACCAATTCATATCCCTTAGGAGCGTGGAACTAGGTGTATAAGAAGGCCCAATTGCATTCACCATGTTATGATTGAGACCTAGTCAATGTGTCTTTTTCAGGTTTTTTTCACCTACGTATAATTTTTCCAGATCCGCATCTACATATAGTAACAAGATAAAGAAATAATTTATAGAAAACCACTTAATATCTACCATAAAAATATTTAAGGATGTTTTATTATGTTTTCTTCTTACCCTTAATAATTTCAATAAGTATTTCAGATTATATTGCAAAAAAATTATTATACTTTTCCCTTTTACTAACTACAACTACCCTTTTCATTCATATAATTTGTTTCATGATGTGTTACCAAAATAAACAATTATTACATAATAGAAATATCTTTATATGCAATGTCTTTCGGTAATTAGGTACATTTCCTAACAACATGAAACAAAAATATAAATATTTAAACAAAAACTCAATAACATGCCCAAGAATTTTTTTGATATTTTGAAAATGCACGTGATAACCCAGGGATGCACATAAGAAAGATGAGATCTATAATTACTGATACGAGAATAATAAAATCATTAAATGATGAAATTAAAATATGTGATTCAATAGGCATATCATGGCTACATAAGAAGGTGAGAACATTAAATTTTAAAATCAATGCATGATATAAGATGAAAACAAGATGAAATAAAGGAATGTGGTAACAATATATATCATCAATTAATAGGAACAATTCAATGAGAGCCACCATGAAATAATAATAGAATGACCTTAGGACAACATCTGTAACACCCCGACCCCAGTTACCCAGAGCTGGTGCATTATTACGTAACATTGGCATGATCACAAAAGATCAAATCTCGAAAGACCGATTAGTTTAGTAGCCTTGAAAACACTAGATACATTCATAAAAGTTACATTACATCATAAAGTGAAAAACTACAATAACATGGTCTCCATAGTCCACACTTATATCCCCTTCTGACTATCCCTACAGGTCATTCATAAAATATTTTTTCACATCCTGGAAAATATTAAAACATTAGAAGGGGTGAGCTCAGATTCTTAGTAAGGATAACAATGTTGCGAAAACTTTCATAAATAAACTTAAAAATTTAAGGCAATGTATAACTAAAACAAAAGCATTCAAAACTTTAACTTCAGTGTAATGTGACAAAATTAAAATGAAATAATTTCATTTACTTATTCACATGGATATTCTACTAGTCGAATAATCACATGAAATATCAATAACCACTTTCATAATAATGGAATGCATAATGCCAGACTATCATAACCACGTATCCAATTCCTCGTTCCAAGACTACAAATAAGATTTTGTCAAGGCCTCATGCCAAGACACTAGTTTGTCTCATGAGACCCACCGATGCATCGAGGAGCTATAGAGGGCTCCACCCGTCACTTATTAAGTCCAATGCATTCCTCATATGAACAGGTTTAAAAATATCAGAAACCATAACATAATCTTACCACATAAAACATGAGTAAAGGAAACATAACATTTCCACATTTCAATCACAAGATACCAATACACCACATTGATATAATAAAAACACTTTTAAAACCATTTTCAATACCAAAATAAAAGAATAGTAAAACATGGTATTTATTTTTCATTTAAAAAACTATGGCTTGTAGAGGAAGTCGAAGCTCAAATAATGGTCACGGTGGTGGAGAAGTCGTTGTCACCGCATACGTAAGACAAAATATTCCTTTTGTTGTTTAGTAAAAATTATTCGTATAAAAATATACCTTTTCAATAAACTGAAAAGTTAAATAGGTTTACACACCATATAAAAGTAAGTTGTGTATAAAACAAAGTATGCCTCAATGAAAGGAGATTGAGACGAAGTCCCTTACAAAGATCATTTTTTTAAATAAAATAGATCTATTATGTGTATTCACTATAATTACACATAAAGAAAGTAAAAATACAAGATAGAACAAAATAATATCATGACATTATTTGAAAGTAGGTGATTAACCCAAAGAATGGAAATTGGGTTAAGAAGTTCTCTTACCTCGTGTCCGACGTCACATGTACATTCTTTAGTCTCCTGAATAATAAACTAGAGTTAATCTCTACTTGCTTAAGAACCTTTTTCAAGTTCATTATCCCTTTTATATCACTTATTACAATGTTACGAAAATTATGTAGTCATTTAAGTTAATAACGGTCGTTTTGTCGATCTTTGGTACTTGAGTCAACAATAAACTTCTTATAATTACAAGTTTTTTATGTGGTAGAATATAAATTATCTCCAGAATTATATTCATGATGTAGATATTATATATATCATATATATCTAGTATATACATTCATTCATAATATTACGTAACATTTAGAGGTAAGAAATGAAATGCACCATTCATGGAGACGGTAAGTCGTACGTACACATGAACGCTACTTTCATTTCTATTTCGTATTTAATGGAATGAAATCATAATGATATAAAGGTATATTATAATTCCAATAAGTAATATCATTTACTACATCCTTTATACATCCTACATATGGCATTAACGATTCAAATCACTTTGAGGGGGCAGTAGTCCGCACTTCCTAAAATGAAGTTATCGCGTTTACCCATAATGGAAATCATAAAGGTATGCCGTAAATGATAAACAAAGAATCATAAGGAAAAAATAAACATAATATATATATCATATATGAAAATAGTGTCATCATAATGGCCACCATGAGAGGTGTTAAAAGAATATTGAACAATCATCATTTTGTTAGTCAGTATTTCACCAACCAGAGAAACAGTATGTTCATTAACCATTAGACGAAGGTGTGTGTAAGTGTAAATCAGATAATTCTCAAAAAAGTATCCTAGTATATTTAATATAATCGTTTTGTTACAAAAGAAATAAATAAAAAGAGTTTAGGGTGTTGGAGAAGCAAAATAAAACAAAAGGACATTAGAGAAGACATTACCTTAAAATCAGGTAACTCTTTTGGATTTGAGCCAAAGGCTTCTTTGGGAAGAATTCTGCCCAAATTGAGGCTTCTAGAATTAATAAAGTGAAGTTGAGAGAGTATTTGGTCAGAGGTTGGCCGAGACAAATTTCTTCGATTGTGTGAATAAGGTGGTAGAGGTGGGAGCCTTTTATAAGAGGAGAGGAGGGGCACTCTTGGAAAGTCATGAAATATTACATTTTTATGAAATGATTTTCAGATTTTAGAGGTCCCAAAATGATATATTTCGAGTATAAGGTGATAAGGGTTCGAAATATAATCATAAAATATGTTTTTGACAAGTTTAAGTCTTATATTTTACATTATCTTTTCATTTTATTTAAATCGTTAATTAATGAGGTAATAACTACATCATCATTGTGTCAAACAAAATTTAATTTATATAATGTCTAAAAATTATAAAAAAATATAATTATGTAGGAAATATTTTTATCTTTCCAATGAATATTTATAGTTTAAATTTTAACTTATATAACCCCATGTAATAATTGTTTTATTAAAATAACACATGTTTGTGACAATTTTATTTTTACTTTAAATAAAAAGTTATTAATGTCATTTTCTTACCCAAGTGGCTCCATGGGGTCCCCAAGTTGACCCATGGATCGTATTGGTCAGACATGACTCATTCAATAAGTTTAGGGAATGTTTCAAGATATTTTCATATTTTTATAATATCATTTTTACCTTAAATTTCACTAATTACCTTTAATCGCCATTAATAAAACTTAAATGTTACTATTCACCAAAAAATTATTTTAATCCCATTAAACCAAATTTTACTTCTTAATGACAACCATGTATGTCAGATTTTTGAAAATCAAATCACAGAAGTGGTAAGGTTTCATTTACACAAAAAATTAGTTTTTAAACTACCACTTAGTGGTTTCACTATTCATCAAAAATTGAAGTTTTTCAGAAAAATACAAAAAATTCAACATAGCTATAATTGATATTATGAATTCAAAAATGGTGTCTATTTTAAAAAATTACAAACATATAAGTTTAATTAATTAATGTAACACCCCGAGCTTCCACGATACGCCTCTCTTTCAATAATGCAATAGATTGCATTTTACGCAAGTTCGAGTTCTAACACACCGCGACTAATCAAAGTAGTCGTTATGAATAGTAATACCCTCTTTTTAAAATTATAGAAATTTAATATTTCAAAATGTAATTCATTTTTTTATTCCTAATATTGAAATTAGCCTATGTTGAATTTTTGGTAATTTTCCGAGAACTTCCAATTTTTTATGAATAGTGAAAATTACTTAAAACAACTTTTTTAATCAAAATAATTTGTAGTGATAAGTTATACTATTGAGTGGTTTTAAAGTATAATTAGAATATATTTTTACCATTTTAACCAATGGTGTTCATTAGAATTAATTTCACTTTGAAATTGGATATAAACAATTATCAATCTTTTGATATATATTGTTTCTAAAAAACACGCTATTTGTTGTGACGACGGGAATTAATTATAAAATTAATTAATGAAACTTATATGTTTGGAATTTCATAAAATAGGCATCATTTTTGAATTTGGAATATCAATTATAGCTTAGGGTGAAAATTTGGCATTGTTCTGAAAAACATCAATTTTTGATGAATAGTGAAACAACTAAGTGGTAGTTAAAAAACTGATTTTTCGTTTAAATGAAATATTACAACTTATGTGTTTTGAATTTCAAAAATCCAACCTACATGGTTTTCATTAAGAAGTAAAATGTGGTTCGATGAGATTAAAATAATTTTTGGTGAATAGTAACTTTTAAGTTCTTAATCGCGATTAGAGGTAATTAGTGTAGTTTAAGGTAAAAATAATGTTTTAATAATATGAGATGAGCTTGAAACATGTCCGGCCGACCAAGACAATCCATGGGTCAACTTGGGGACCCCATGGAGCCACATTAGTTGGAAAATGACATAAATACCTTTTATTTAATGTTAAAGTGAAAAAATGACACAAACATGAAATGTTTTACTAAAACAATTTTTACATGGGGTTATAAAAGTCATATTTTTGACTATAAATAGTAATTGGAAAGATAAAAGGCTTTCTTACATCAAAGTATTTTTTTATAATTTTTTGACATTAAATAAATTAAATTATTTATAACATCATTATGATGCAGTGATGAACTCATTATTTAATGATTTTAATAAAATTAAATGATAATGTAAAATCCAAGGCTTACACTTGTCAATAGACTATTGGATGGGTAGATTTAGAACCCTTATCACCTTATCAATGAATTATATAAGTGTGGGACCTTTAGAATCCTAAAATCATTGTATAATAATGTAAAATTTCCTTACTTTCCAAGAGTGCCCCTCCTCTCCTCTTATAAAAGCCCCCCAACTCTAGCACCTCATTCACACATTCAAACCATTTGGCTCGGCCAAACTCTACCCACATACTCTCCCAGCATCCCCCTATTACTCTTAGAAGCCTCACTTATGGGAGAACACTTCCCAAGGAAGCCTTTGGCTCAAATCAAAAGAGTTACCTGATTTTAAGTTAATGTCTTCTCTTATGTTATTTTGTTTTATTTTGCTTCTCCAACCCCATAAAATCTTTTTATTCAATTATTTTGTAACAACAACAGTATCCTTAATATACTAGGATGTTTTTATAAGAAGGATACAAGCTACACTTACACACACCTACATCTAATGGTTAAAGAACATACGGTTTCTGTGGATGGCGAATTTCTGCCTCACGAAACGATGATTGTTCAACACTCATAAAAAACCTTCAAAGGTGGCCATTAATATGTCACTCTATTTATAAATGATATATAATATTTTTATGTTTTACTTAAGGTTCTATATTTTTCATTTATTTCATACCTTTATTATTTCCATTATGGGTAAACATGATATTTTCATTTTAGGAAGTGCAGACTACCGCCCCCTCAAAGTGATTTGAATCGTTAATACCATATGTGGGATGTATAAAGGATGGAGTAAATGATTTTATATATGATGTTATACTGGAATTATAATATACCTTTATATCATTATTATTTCATTAAATACGAAATAGAAATGAAAGTAGCGTTCTTGCGTACGTACGGCTTACCGTCTCCATGAATGGTGCATTTCATTTCTTACCTCTAAACATTATGGAATATTATAAATGCATGTATATACTGGATATATATGAGATATATGATATCTATATCATGAATATAATTCTGGATATAATGGATATATCACCACATGAACAACTTTTAATTATAAGAATTTTATTTTTGAATTAAGTACCTAAGATCGACAAAATGACCGTTATAAAATTTAATAATTACATAATGTTCATAACATGGTAATAAGGGATATAAAAGTAATAATGAAAATGAAAAAGGTTCTTATGTAAATAGAAATTAACTCTAGTTTATTATTCAGGAGGTTAAAGAAAGGTCGAGTCAGGACAAGACGCAAGGTAAGGGAACTTCTTAACCCAATTTCCATTCTGTGGGTTAATCTCCTACTTTCAAATTATGTCATGATATAATTATGTCCTATCTTGTATTTATAATTTCTTTATGTGTACATATAGTGAATACACATAATAGATCTATTTTATTTTAAAAATGATATTTTTAAGTACTTCGTCTCAATCTCCTTTCATTGAGGCATATTTGGTTTTATACACAACTTTCTTTTATACGGTGTATAAACCCCTTTGACTTTTACGTTTATTCAAAATGAATCTTTTTTTATACGAAGAGTTTCACTAAACGACAAAAGGGGAATGTTTTTCTTTCCGTACATATGCGGCGACAATGACTTCTCCGCTGCCATGACCATTATTTGAGTTTCGGCATCCTCTGTAAGCCATCACTTTTTTTATGAAAAATAAATACAAAGTTTTAACATTCTTTTATTTTGGTATTGAAAAAGGTAATGAAAGTGTTTTTATTATATCAATGTGTTGTATTGATATTTTGTGATTGAAATTTGGAAATTTTATGTTTCCTTTATGCATGTTTTATGTGATTATGTTATGGTTTATGATATGTTTAAGCCGATTCATACGAGGAATGCATTGGACTTAATAAGTGATGGGTGGAGCCCGCTATAGCTCCTTGATGCATTGGTAGGTCTCATGAGACAAACTAGTGTCTTGGCACGAGGCCTTGACAAAATCTTATTTGTGGTCTTGGCATGAGGCCTTGGCTACGTGGTTATGATAGTCTGGCATTATGCATTCCATCATTATGAAAGTGGTTATTGATATTGAATGTGATTATTCGACCAATAGAATATCCATGTGAAGAAGTGAATGGCATTATCTCATTTTACTTTTTCCATATTATGTTGAAGTTCATGTTTAAAAGGCTTTTGTTTTAGTTATACATTGCCTTAAATGTTTATGTTTATTTATGAAAGTTTCCGATATATTGTTATCCTTACTAAGCATCTGAGCTCACCCCTTTCAATGTTTTAATATTTTCCAGGATGTGAAGAAGTATTTTATGAATGACCTTCAGGGATAGTCATAAGAGGATATGAGTGTGGACTATGAAAACTTTGTTATTAGTTTTTCACTTTATGATATAATGTAAGACTTATGGATGTATCTATTGTTTCCAAGGCTACTAAACTAATCGGTCTTTCGAGACTTGATCTTTTGTGATCATGCCAATGTAACGAAGTAATGCACCGACTCTTGGTAGCTGGGGTTGGGGAGTTACAGTTGGTATCAGAGGTAGTTTAGTACTAACCTTAGAAGCTAGATTTAGATAAACTCTGATTAGAGCACATAGCCCAAAGATAGACTTTGAGGATTAGTATATAAGAACATCAAAGAATTTTGTTATTGTAGAGATTTTTTGAGTTTTCCGAGCAATACATCCATGTCTGGATACGAGCAGGTAGAGGCGGCTCTGGCACAGATGTACCTAGGGGTAAAACCCAAAAACACTGCTTTGAGCTAGACTCGAACGGGAACTGGTGCACGACAACGGGCCTTGCTGCACTCTTGGTTACGACACTCCCGGGGGATATTCTTAGGATAATTCTCATTTTCTTTACAAACCACTATGAAGGGTTATGAGTATATACTTCCTCAAAGAAAACATTTTTATGATTATGTATTATGTCCATAAATAGTTCAATTTATGTTAAGTATTTTACATGTATAGAATTATGTATTTTGATTCATAAACTAATCTAGTTTACGCCATTGTTTAGAAATGGCGCCTAGTGGGAGGAATGAAAACTGTATCAATGCACGCACTCCGTGTAGGGATTTCCCTCCTGCTAAAGATAATTATTGTGGATCTGGAGATACAACTGGTCCTGATCAACTTATTACCATACTGGGACAAATCACTCAGGTTATGAATAATAACCTTACTCGTATGAAGCACCCTGATCCGCAACATGGAGGATCAATGTTAGACAGCTTCATGAGGCAACAACCACCAACATTTAATGGGGGTACAAATCTGTTAGTAGCTGAGAAATGGATAAACTCCTTAGAGAAAATATTCCACTCCTTGGGGAGTAGCGAAAGGGAGAAGGTTATCATGGCAGTTTACCGCCTCACTGGAGATGCCGATCAATGGTGGTCATTGATTCAAAATACAAAGGAAGATGATGATGTATCGAATATGGAATGGAGGGAGTTCAAAGAGCTTTTATTAGAAAAAATACTTTCCTCATGACCATCGAGCAGATATGGAAAGGCAATTTCTGAGTCTGAGACAAAAGGAGGATGAGAATGTCTCAAATTATGAGGCCAACTTTACAAGGTTGGCGAGGTATGCTGCAGACTATATACGTAACCCAAGAGGTAAGATTGATCGTTTCTTTGATGGGTTAAAACCATTTCTCCATAGATCTTTAGTATCACAATCTTTCTCAACATACGAAGATATTGTCTCATGTGCTATCAAGACAGAAAAGGAATTTTCTAAGTCTTATGACAACAAAGTAAAGCACGAGAAGAAGAGAACGGTGGAACAAGAGACAGATAAAGGGGAAAAGGGAAAGAAAGATTTTCCATTATGTGATAATTGTGGGAAAAATCACCCTGGTACTTGCCTAAAAGGAATGGGAATTTGTTATAAATGTGGAGAAAAAGGTCACCAGGCGCGTGATTGCAAGGGAAAGAAAGAGGCTATCAATGTTGAATGATACAATTGTAGGGAAATGGTGCATTATGCAAATGAATGTCCTAAGGGTCAGGGAAACTTACCTCAGAAAAGTCCAAGGGATCAAGGAAAATCTTATGCTGTTACTACAGTTGAAGCAGAATAACTAATGTTTTGGTGCTTTTGGACTCATGGACTATATTCTGGTTATTAGAATAATGTGATATATATATAAGGATTGTACTATAGTACTTGTTGATTTCAGTAAGGTTTTAATATGATGAAGGTAATTATATTATTATTATGTGACAATAAGAGAAACATTACTTTGTTTGGGGAATCTGATAAATTGATTTTGGAATTAAGAGACCTTTTAGAGAATGTTTGGACAGAGGTATTTTGGATAACTATAAAGGTTGGGATGGATTAAGTTGATCTTCGGATAGTATTGTTTAAGGTAAAAACATTTCTGAAGATTATTTTTGGAATATTATAATACTATAGTTTTAGGAAAAGGACAACCTGTAGGGTGGGGCATAACCCATCACGTCGGACAAAGCTGCAGGAATCGATCCCACAACCATAGTGCGATAGGCCTTTATTTCATACCACTAGCCTACAGGAAGTCCCTGGTTATTACAAAATAGTTTTACTAATCTAAATGGTATGTGTTAATATTTGGAACCTTATACAATTATGATAAATAGAATATTTTTGAGTTCTATTACCTTTTAGAGTGAAAGATGGGTTCCTGGTAAAAATTTATTATAGAATGAAAGCCTACATGACATGTAAGTATATTTCCTTATGTTCTTAGTAAATCTCCTAAATAAATTCTTTAACTTTATAAAAGGTAACTTAAAACAAAAACGTTGCCGGTTAACTTTTCCAACTGGGGATTCAATGGCCGTTTAACCAATCATAAGTTTGTGATTTTCTTATTGTTAACTTTCTCCTAATCCAGTTTTCTACAACTCTCCATCAGACCTTGATGGTTTGTTTTTCTTCCATATCCATATTTTCATAGAATCCTGGTATGGGCTATCTCGGGTGACATTTGAACTTATCTTTCTTTCTTTTAAAGTTATATTTTTATTAACCTTATTTCCGATGTGGGTTTTCCACAAAGGTATTTTCTATTTTCAACCTTTTATTTTCAAAGAAAATTTTCAAATTGCGAGGACGCAATTTATTGAAGGAGGGGAGAATGTAACACCCCGAGCTTCCACGATACGCCTCTCTTTCAATAATGCAATAGCATGCATTTTACAGATGTTTGAGTTCTAACACACCATGACTAATCAAAGTAGTCATTATGAATAGTAATACCCACTTTTTAAAATTATATAAATTTTATATTTTAAAATGGAATTCATTTTTGTATTCCTAATATTGAAATTATCCTACGTTGAATTTTTTGAAATTTTCTGAGAACATCCAATTTTTTATGAATAGTGAAAATTACTTAAAACAACTTTTTTAATCAAAATAATTTGTAGTGATAAGTTATACTATTGAGTGGTTTTAATGTATAATTAGAATATATTTTTAACATTTTATCCAATAGTGTTTATTAGAATTAATTTCACTTTGAAATTGGACATAAACAATTGTCAATCTTTTGATATATATTATTTCTTAAAAACACGTTATTTGTTGTGACGATGATAATTAATTATAAAATTAATTAATGCAACTTATATTTTTTGAATTTCATAAAATAGAAATCATTTTTGAATTCGGAATATCAATTATAGCTTAGGGTGAAAATTTGGCATTGTTCTGAAAAACTTCAATTTTTGATGAATAGTTAAACCACTAAGTGGTAGTTAAAAAACTGATTTATTGTTTAAATGAAATATTACCACTTCAGTGTTTTGAATTTCAAAAATCCGACATACATGGTTTTCATTAAGAATTAAAATGTGGTTCAATGAGATTAAAATAATTTTTGGTGAATAGTAACTTTTAAGTTCTTAATCGCGATTAGAGGTAATTAGTGTAGTTTAAGGTAAAAATAATGTTTTAATAATATGAGATGAGCTTGACACATGTCCTACCCTCATTGGATGTTCCATGGACGACCAAGACAATCCATGGGTAAACATGGGGACCCCATGGAGCCACTTTAGTTGGAAAATGACATAAATACCTTCTATTTAATGTTAAAGTGAAAAAATGACACAAACATGAAATGTTTTACCAAAATAATTTTTACATGGGGTTATACAAGTCATATTTTTGACTATAAATAGTAATTGGAAATATAAAAAGATTTCCTACATCATAGTATTTTTTTTATAATTTTTAGACATTAAATAAATTAAATTATTTATGACATCATTATGTTGCAGCGATGACCTCATTATTTAACGATTTTAATAAAATGAAAAGATAATGTAAAATACAAGGATTACACTTGTCCAAAGACTATTTTATGGGTATATTTCGAACCCTTATCACCTTATCCACGAATTATATAAGTGTGGGACCTTTAGAATCCGAAAAGCATTGTATAATTATGTAAAATTTCCTTACTTTACAAGAGTGCCCCTCCTCTCCTCTTATAAAAGGCCCCCACCTCTACCACCTCATTCACAATTTCAAACCATTTGGCTCGGCCAAACTCTGACCGAATACTCTCCCAAAATCCCCCTATTACTCCTAGAAGCCTCACTTTGGGCATAACTCTTCCCAAGAATGCCTTTGGCTCAAATCAAAAGAGTTACCCGATTTTAAGGTAATGTCTTCTCTTATGTTATTTTGTTTTATTTTGCTTCTCCAACCCCATAAACTCTTTTTATTCATTTATTTTGTAACAACACCAGTATCTTAAATATGCTAGTATGTTGTTATAAGAAGGATTAGAGCTACACCGACACACACCTACATCTAATGGTTAAAGAACATACGGTTTCTGTGGATGGAGAATTTCTCTCTCACGAAACGATGATTGTTCAACACTCATAAAACGCATTCAAAGGTGGTCATTAAGATGTAACACTATTTATAAATGATATATAATATGTTTATGTTTTACTTAAGGTTATGTATTTTTCATTTATTGCATACCTTTATTATTTCCATTATGGGTAAACATGATATTTTCATTTTAGGAAGTGCGGACTACCACCCCCTCAAAGTGATTTGAATCGTTAATACCATATGTGGGATGTATAAAGGATGGATTAAATGATATTATATATGATGTTATACTGGAATTATAATATACCTTTATATCATTATGATTTCATTAAATACGAAATAGAAATGAAAGTAGCGTTCATGCGTACGTACGGCTTACCGTCTCTATGAATGGTGCATTTCATTTGTTACCTCTAAACATTATGGAATATTATAAATGCATGTATATACTAGATATATATGAGATATATGATATCTATATCATGAATATAATTCTGTATATAATGGATATATCACCACATGAACAACTTGTAATTATAATAATTTTATTTTTGACTCAAGTACCTAAGATCGACAAAATGACCGTTATAAACTTTAATAATTACATAATGTTCATAACATGGTAATAAGGGATATAAAAAGAATAATGAAAATGAAAAAGGTTCTTATGTAAATATAAATTAACTCTAGTTTATTATTCAAGAGGTTAATGAACGGTCGAGTCAGGACAAGACGCAAGGTAAGGGAACTTCTTAACCCAATTTCCATTCTTTGGGTTAATCTCCTACTTTCAAATTATGTCATGATATTATTATGTCCTATCTTGTATTTATACTTTCTTTATGTGTACATATAGTGAATACACATAATAGATCTATGTTATTTTAAAAATGATATTTTTAAGGACTTCATCTCAATCTCCTTTCATTGAGGCATATTTGGTTTTCTACACAACTTTCTTTTATACGGTGTATAAACCCCTTTGAATTTTAAGATTATTCAAAAGGAATATTTTTTTATACGAAGCGTTTTACTAAATTACAAAAAGGGAATGTTTTTCTTTCCGTACATATGCGGCGACAACGACTTCTCCACCGCCGTGACCATTATTTGAGTTTCGGCTTCCCCTGCAAGCCATCAGTTTTTTTATTAAAAATAAATACAAATTTTTAACTTTCTTTTATTTTGGTATTGAAAAAGGTTTTGAAAGTGTTTTTATTATATAAATGTGTTGTATTGATATCTGGTGATTGAAATTTGGAAATTTTATGTTTCCTTTATGCATGTTTTATGTGATTATGTTATGGTTTATGATATGTTTAAACCTATTCATATGAGGAATGCATTGGACTTAATAAGTGACAGGTGGAGCCTGCTATAACTCCTCAATGAATCGGCAGGTGTCATGAGACAAACTAGTGTCTTGGCACAAGGCCTTGACAAAATCTTATTTGTGGTCTTGGCACGAGGCCTTGGCTACGTGGTTATGATAGTCTGTCATTATGCATTCCATCATTATGAAAGTGGTTATTGATATTGCATGTGATTATTCGACCAGTAGAATATCCATGTGAAGAAGTGAATGGAATTATCTCATTTTACTTTTGCCATATTATGTTGAAGTTCAAGTTTAAAAGGCTTTTGTTTTAGTTATACATTGCTTTAAATGTTTATGTTTATTGATGAAAGTTTCTGCTATATTGTTATCCTTACTGAGCATCTGAGCTCACCCCTTTCAATGTTTTAATATTTTCCAGGATGTGAAGAAGTATTTTATGAATGACCTGTAGGGATAGTCAGAAGAGGATATGAGTGTGGACTATTAATACTTTGTTATTAGTTTTTCACTTTATGATGTAATGTAAGACTTATGAATGTATCTAGTGTTTCCAAGGCTACTAAACTAGTCGGTCTTTCGAGACTTGATCTTTTGTGATCATGCCAATGTTACGAAGTAATGCACCGACTCTGGGTAGTTGGGGTTGGGGCGTTACAATAAATTTTATAATCAATTCCCATTGTCAAAACAAATAGCGTGTTTTTAAGAACCAATATCAATCAAAAGATTGACAATTGTTTATGTCAAATTTCAAAGTGAAGTTAATTCTAATGACCTCCATTGGATAAAATGGTAAAATTATATTCTAATTATACTTTGAAACCACTGAATATAATAATCTATCACTATTAATTATTTTGATTAAAAAAGTTGTTTTTAATTAAAATTTATTAATTTTCACTATTCATCAAAATATAAATGTTATCCGAAAAGTTCCAAAATTTCACCTTAGGCTAAATTCAATATTCCGAATCCAAAAATGAAGTCCATTTTGGATGATAAAATTTATAAAATTTCAAAAAGTAGGTATTACTATTCATAACGACTACTTTGAATGGTTGTGGTGTGTGTTAGAACTCGATGTTGCGTACAACACACACTACAAAGAGAAGTGTACCGTAAGAATATTGGGGTGTTAAATTCCCCCCTCGTTCAATAAATTGTGTCCTCCCAATTTTAAATTGTTCTTCGAAAATAAAAGGTTGAAAAAATACCTTTGTGGAAAACCCACATTGGAAATAGGGTGAATAAAAATATAACTTTAAAAGAAAGAAAGAGAAGTACAAAGGTCACCCGAGATAGCCCATACTAGGATTCTATGAAAATATGGATATGGAGGAAAAAAACATCAAGTTCTGATGGAGAGTGGTATAAAACTGGATTAGGAGAAAGTTAACTTTAAGAAAATCACAAACTTGTGATTGGTTAAACGGTCATTGAATCCCCAGTTGGAAAAGTTAACCGACAACGTTTTTGTTTTTAGTTACCTTTTATAAAGTTGTGGAATTTATTTAGGAGATTTACTAACAATGTAAGTAAATATACTTACTTGTCATGTAGACTTTCATTCTTTAATAAATGTTTACCACAAACCCATCTTTCACTCTAAAAGGTAATAGAACTCAAAAATATTCTATTTATCATAATTGTATAAGGTTCCAAATATTAACACATACCATTTAGATTAGGAAAACTTTTTTGTAATAACCAGGGACTTCCTATAGGATAGTGGTAGGAAATAAAGGCCTGTCACACTATGGTTGTGGGTTCGATTCCTACAGCTTTGTTCGACGCGACGGGTTATCCCCCAACATGCAGCTTGTCCTTTACCTAAAACTATAGTATTATAATATTCCAAATATAATCTTAAAAAATGTTTTTAGCTTAAACAATATTATCCAAAGTTCTACATAATCCATTCCAACCTTTATAGTTACCCAAAATACCTCCATCCAGACATTCTCTAAAAGGTCTCTAAATTCCAAAATCAGTTGTATCATCAGATTCCTCAAACAAAGTAATGTATCTCTTATTTTCACATAAGAAAAATATGATTATCTTCATCATATTAAAACCTTAATGAAAACAACAAGTACTATAGTACAATCCTTATATATATCATATTATTCTTATAACCGGAATATAATCCTTGAGTCCAAAAGCACCAATACATTAATTATTCCACTTCAACTGTAGTAACAACATAAGATTGTCCTTGATCCCTTGGCCTTTTATGAGGTAACTTTCCCTGACGATTATGAAATTCAATTGCATAATTCCCCATTTCCCTACAATTGTAGCATTCAACATTGATAGCCTCTTTCTTTCCCTTGAAATCACGAGCCTGGTGACCTTTTTCTCCACATTTATAACAAACTCTCATTCTTTTTAGGAAAGTATCAGGGCGATTCTTCCCAAAATTATCACCTAATTGAAAATCCTTCTTTCCCTTTTTTCCATTATCTGTCTCTTGTTCCACTGTTCTCTTCTTCTCTTACTTTACTTTGTTGTCATAAGACTTAGAGAATTTGTTTTCTGTCTTGATGGCACACAAGACTATATCTTTGTATGTTGAGAAATATTGTGATACTAAAGATTGATGGAGAAATGGTTCTAACCCATAAAATAAATTATCAATCTTACTTCTTGGGTTACGTATAAAATCTGCAGCATGTCTTGCTAACCTTGTAAAGTTGGCCTCATAATTTGCGACATTATTATCCTCCTTCTGCCTTAGACTCAGAAATTGCCTTTCCATATCTGCTCGATGGTCATGTAGAAAGTATTTTTCTAAGAAAATTTCCTTAAACTCCCTCCATTCCATACTTGATACTTCTTCATCTTCCTTTCTGTTTTTAATCAGCGACCACCATTGATCGGCATCTCCAGCGAGGCAGTAAACTTCCATGACAACCTTCTCCCTTTCGCTACTCCCCAAGGCATGGAATATTTTCTCTAAAGAGTTTATCCATTGCCCAGCTACTAATGGATTTATACCCCCATTAAATAATGGCGGTTGTTTCCTCATGAAGCGGTCTAACATTGACCCTCCACGTTGCGGATCAGGGTGCTCTATATGAGTAAAGTTACTATTTATAACTTGAGTGAGTTGTCCCAGTATGTTGAGAAGCTGATCAGCACCAGTTGTATCACCAGCTTCACTATAATTATTTTGATCAGGAGGGAAATCCCTACATGGAGTGCATGCATTGTTACAATTTCCATTCCTTCCACTAGGTGCCATTTCTAAACAATGGCATACACAAGATTAGTTTATGAATCAAAATACAAAATTCCATACTTGTAAAACACTTAACATAAATTGAACTATTTATGGATATAATTCATAATCATAAAAATGTTTTCTTTGAGGAACTATATACTCATAACCCTTCATAGTGGTTTGTAAAGAAAATGAGAATTATCCTAAGCATATCCTCCAGGAGTGTCGTAACCAAGAGTGTAGCACAACCCATTGTCGTGCACCGGTTCCTGTTCGAGTCTAGCTCAAAGCAGTGTTTTCGGGTTTTACCCCTAGGTACATCTGTTCCAGAGCCGCCTCTACCAACTCGTATCCAGATAGGGATGTATTTCTCTGAAAACTCATAAAATCTCTATAATACCAAAATTCAAGGAAGTTATTCTATACTGATCCTCAAATTTTATCTTAGATATATGTGCTCTAATTAGAGTTTATCTAAATCTAGCTTCCAAGGTTAGTTCTTAACTACCTCTTATACCAACTATAATTCCCCGACCCTAGTTACCCAGAGTCAGTGCATTATTACGTAACATTGGCATGATCACAAAAGATCATGCCTCGAAAGACCGATTAGTTTAGTAGCCTTGGAAACACTAGATATAGTCATAAAAGTTATATTACATCATAAAGTGAAAAACTATAATAACATGGTCTCCATAGTCCACACTCATGTCCCCTTCTAACTATCCCTTCAGGTCATTCATAAAATACTTCTTCACATCCTGGAAAATATTAAGACATTGAAAGTGGTGAGCTGAGATGCTCAGTAAGGATAACAATATTACGGAAGCTTTCATAAATAAACATAAATATTTAAGGCAATGTATAACTAAAACAAAATCCTTTTAAACTTGAACTTCAGCATAATAAGGAAAAAGTAAAATGAAATAATGTCATTTACTTATTCACATTGACATTCTACTAGTCGAATAACCACATGCAATATGAATAACCACTTTCATAATGATGGAATGCATAATGCCAGACTACAAATAAGATTTTGTCAAGGCCTCGTGCCAAGACACTAGTTTGTCTCATGAGACCTACCGATGCATCGAGGAGCTGTAGCAGGCCACACCCGTCACTTATTAACTCCAATGCATTCCTCATATGAACAGGTTTAAACATATTATATACCATAACATAATCATATCACATAAAACATGAATAAACGAAACATAACATTTCCACATTTCAATCTCAAGATATCAATACAACACATTGATATAATAAAAACACTTTTAAAACCATTTTCAATACCAAAATAAAAGAATAGTAAAACATGGTATTTATTTTTCATTTAAAAAAACTATTGCTTGTAGAGGAAGACGAAGCTCAAATAATGGTCACAGTGGCGGAGAAATCGTTGTCGCTGCATACGTAAGACAAAACATTCCTTTTGTAGTTTAGTAAAAATTATTCATATAAAAAGATACCTTTTTAATAAATGTAAAAGTCAAAGGGGTTTATACACCATATAAAAGTAAGTTGTGTATAAAACAAAGTATGCCTCAATGAAAGGAGATTGAGACGAAGTCCCTTAAGAAGATTATTATTTTTAAATAAAATAGATCTATTATGTGTATTCATTATAAGTATAGATAAAGAAAGTAAAAAATACAAGATAGGACAAAATAATATCAAGACATAATTTGAAAGTAGGAGATTAACCCAAAGAATGGAAATTGGGTTAAGAAGTTCCCTTACCTCGTGTCTGACTTCACTCAAATGTTCTTTAATCTCCTAAATAATAAACTACAGTTAATCTCTACTTGCATAATAACCTTTTTCAAGTTCATTATCCCTTTTATATCACTTAATAAAATGTTACAAAAATTATGTAGTCATTTAAGTTAATAACGGTCATTTTTTTGATCTTTGGTACCTGATTCAACAATAAACATCTTATAATTACAAGATGTTTATGTGGTAGAATATCCATTATCTCCAAAATTATATTCATGATGTAGATATCATATATATAATATATATCCAGTATATACATTCATTCATAATATTACGTAACATTTAGAGGTAAGAAATGAAATGCACCATTCATGGAGACGGTAAGCCGTACGTACACATGAATGCTACTTTCATTTCTATTTCATATTTAATGTAATGAAATCATAATTATATAAAGGTATATTATAATTCCAATATATAATTTAATTTACTCCATCCTTTATACATCCCACATATGGTATTAATGATTCAAATCACTTTGAGGGGGCGGTAGTCCGCACATCCTTTGATCTTGGTTCGCAAGGGTCTCTCGTGAAGGCAGTGTGCTTCGCGAAAGAGGAGCTTCGCGGCGGCTATTCTAGCTCCGTGAAGGTCGTGCACCCCATGTTGGCTTAGTGAGCTTCGTGAAGAGGCAGGAGCTCCGTGATAACTAAGTAGTGTGAAGGCTGGAGCATCGTGAGAGTGCTTCGCAGTTGAGCTTCGTGAAAAGGCAGGGACTCCGCGAAGGCTTGTTTGAGCTTTGCAAAATTGGGAAGGCCTTTTCCAAAAGTTGTTTTCCCAGTGGACAAGGGAAAAGGGGGTATTCATCAGTGGTTGGAATTTGGACTTTAATAGAGCATTAACACAAGACTCTGATGCAAGAAAAGTCTCATGCTGAATAGGAGACAATGAACTTCATGTCTAGCAATTGAAGAGACCTTCACGTCTATAAACTTAGTGTGACTTCACCAATGGCAGTGAGCCAGGGGGAGTCAACGGGAGTGACCCGAGGGAAGCATTGAGCTATCCATGAACCTTTGTAAAGGTAGTGAGCCTGGGACATAGTGACTCTGCCTGAACAATTTTAATCTACAACTAGTGAATCATAGTGGATTTTGGTACGGCTGGCAACTTGTCGGCGTATGCTCCTTGGACGTAGCCCTTAGTGGTGAACCAAGTAAAAAGGGTTGTGTCTTCTCTGTGCATGTGCAAGTTTGTTTTCTGATCATTTTTATCATACAGGTTCAACAAGTTCCTACCAACGTGGGAACAAGATCCATCACATTAAAAGAAAAATTTGTCACCTTGATTCACCCCTCCCCTCTCAGGGTGTCCCGGGGTCCTTCATGTGGGCCTTTAATAAGAGTAGAGGAGGGGCACTCTTGGAAAGTCATGAAATATTACATTATTATGAAATTATTTTCATATTTTAGAGGCCCCAAAATGATATATTTCTAGGATAAGGTGATAAGGGTTCGAAATATACTCATCCAATATGTTTTTAAAAAGTTTAAGTATTATATTTTACATTATCTTTTCATTTTATTTAAATCGTTAATTAATGAGGTAATCACTGCATCATCATTGTATCATAAAAAATTTAATTTATTTAATGTATAAAAATTATAAAAAAAATATAATGATATATGAAATCTTTTTAGCTTTTCAATTAATAGTTATACTCGAAAAGTTAACTTATATAACCCCATGTAATAATTGTTTTAGTAAAACAACACATGTTTGTGACAATTTTATTTTTACTTTCAATAAAAAGTTATTAATGTCATTTTCTTACCCAAGTGGCTCCATGGGGTCCCAAAGTTGACCCATGGATTGTATTGGTCGACCATGACTCATTGAATAAGTTTAGGACAAGTTTCAAGATATTTTCATATTTTTATAATATCAGTTTTGCATTAAATTTCACTAATTACCTTTAATCGCGATTAATAAAACATAAAAGTTACTATTCACCAAAAAATTATTTTAATCCCATTGAGCAACATTTTACTTCTTAATGACAACCATGTATGCCAGATTTTTGAAAATCAAATCACAGAAGTGGTAATGTTTCATTTACACAAAAAAATAGTTTTTAAACTACCACTTAGTGGTTTCACTATTCATCAAAAATTGAAGTTTTTCAGAAAAATACCAAAAATTCACCCTAAGCTGTAATTGAAATCCTGATTTAAAAAATGGTGTCTATTTTACAAAATTACAAACATATAAGTTGCATTAATTTATTTTATAATTAATTCCCGTTGTCAAAACAAATAGCGTGTTTTTAAGAAATAATATCAATCAAAAGATTGACAATTGTTTATGTCCAATTTCAAAGTGAAGTTAATTGTAATGACCACCATTGGATAAAATGGTAAAATTATATTCTAATTATACTTTAAAACCACTTAATATAATAATTTATCATTATTATTTATTTTGATAAAAATAGTTGTTTTTAATTAAAATTTAGTAATTTTCACTATTCATCAAAATATAAATGTTATCCGAAAAGTTCCAAAATTTTACCTTAGGCTAAATTCAATATTCCGAATCCAAAAATGAAGTCCATTTTGAAAGATAAAACTTATAAAATTTCAAAAATTAGGTATTACTATTCATAATGGCTACTTTGAATGATTGTGGTGTGTGTTAGAACTCGATGTTGCGTACAACACATGCTACTGTATTAATCAAAGCGAAGCGTACCATGGAAGCTTGGGGTGTTACAACATCCCATGGACCGTACATGGAATTTAATGAGATAAAAACACTACCCCATGCATAGGATGGCTATATAATCCTAGTCCCACCCGTCACATTGAATTCATGTAAATATCAAAGTGTTCCAAATTTAACAATAAATATGATGATGTTTTTAATCACAATAAACAAAATGAATAAGGAATATGGGTTACATTCATGTAAAAAAAATATAATGAAGGATATATAGAACTAGGTGAATAAATTGGCGTGGAAATGGGGATGGGTATTCCCCACTAAAATAACTAAAAAAGAAAATTTCAAGACTATTTTGGAAGTATAATGGGGGTATATAATGATTCATGGAATGGTTAAATGATATTAAATGGTGTCTATCATCACTTTTACATCCTAATGACATTAATAAGGATGTTTGGAAATGAATCAAAACATGAAAAATTGGAAAACAATAAGAATAAGTTAAATAAGGCGCTTGAATAAGGAGGATAAGGAGATGATCCATTTCCATGAGATGGTACTTCTAAAATCTTGATAGAATCTTCTTAAGATCTTTGGGGAACCTTGGGAGGGCTATAGAGGTTAAAGTGAAGAGTAAATTTTTCATCTTAGGGTATTGAGTGAATTGGTATGGGAGGTTGGGTGGGTTAATATACGAAAATGATAGGATAATTATTTATTAATTTCCAATCATAGGTTTGTGACTCTATATGATAATGTGATCCTAACCACAAACTATACCATGGGTTCTCCCATGGTTTCTACCAAATATGAGTAGGTTTAGTTATTTTATAAGGATAATAATTGGTCTCTTTATAATAATACAGTTGGTGATGTGGTGTAATGAACCCGAAAGCTATCAATGAAATTTACCTTATTATATTTATTTGTATAGTTTAAATCACATAAAAGCACATATATAATACAATACAAACATTTAAATAAATTATAAATGTAAAAAAGGTAGGTTTAGAAGTTAAGGATCCAATACCAATAGAATAGTAACATCAACTTTGGAATAGTAATGTGATCGTTAGGAATTATAATATTTCCAAAAGAATAATAACTTCACCTATGAAAGAATAAATACAATTTGGGCCTCTTATAAATGAAAATATGATATATTTATATCTTGATATATTTAACTAAATGTTTTAAATATAATAAATTAAGTCTTTACATTTTTGAGATTTATAAATATGTAATTACAATTTTATAGTTTATATAATCATTTAAAGAAATTTAATTTATTAAAATATACTAATAATTTAATAATTTATTGTATTTTTATTATAAAATAATTTTATAAGACCTTAATTAATTTTTCAAAGCATTAAAAAATTAATTTTAATATTAAAATTGGTAATTTTCAAATAATTGATGATTTTATTTAAAAATAAAATTTCTCATATTTATAAAATTAATCTCATTAAATTTATTCCATTTTTAATCCTAAACATTGAAAAAGGGTTCAGGTTAATATTTGGTATTTTTATAAATAGTTGATTTTTTGTGAATAGGGAAATTTTATAATTTATGGTATTTAACAAAAAAATAAATTATTTAGTCAAAAATGATTAATGGTTGATGTAAGGCCATAATATTGAAAAATATTTTACTATTTTAATTTATTTGGTGATAATTATCAAACTATTTACAGTCTTGAGCCAAAAAAACAACGAAATGAATAAAATATTAAAAAACACCCCTTATCCTTCACTAAAAATATCCCTCAAATGAACCAAAATTTTATCAATGTAATTTCACCCTTATTATATTAATGTAAAATCATATTAAATAACATTAGTAATCACAATGACACATCATGATTAAATTAACTACTATGTGACAGTTAAACAAAAAATTTCCACTTATGTGTTTTGAGTTTTGAAAATCTGACACACACGGTTGCGATAAATAAGATGTTTGGAGTTTGATAGGACAAAAATAATTTTTCATGAATACTAACCTACCCTTATGAATAGTAACACAACCTTGTGAATAATAAGATTACTTTTATGAATATTAAATCATCTAAAAGAATTGTAACCTCACCCATTAATGTATAAATAAAATTTAGGCATCTTATAAGTGACAATATGATCATAGTAAAAGTATTGGTATTTTCGTTAGTCATAAATATATAATTAATTAATTTTAAATATAATTTATTTTAAGAAAGTTTGTTCATATGTTAAATATTTAGGTCTTCTAGTTTTAAGAATATTTTATAAGACCTTATGTAATTTTTGAAAGCATTATAAAATCAGTTTTAATTTATAAAATCTGTATCTTTTTTCAAGTAAGTTATGATTTAAATTAAAAAATTAAATTGTTTGTATTTAAAGAATAATTTTTCAAAAATGGATTTCATTTTTTTATTCTAAAAATCAGAAAATTAATAGGGATAATTTTTGAGATTTTTCTAAAATAATATAATTTTTAGTGAATAGTGAAATTTGATAATTTACAAAATATGCTGAATAAATGAATTTATTCATCATGACTGAGTCATGGATGATATAAAGGCCATTGGTTTGAAATAAAATGTAATTTTTACTATTCATATTCACAATCATTTTCACTATTACTTGTCCTATGGAGAAATAATAAATTAATGAATATAATATTAATAAAACCCTTCTCACCTCCACTATGAATACCACCCCACACCCTCATTTCTTCGCACCTCTACAGCTTAAAAACATAACTAAATTCTACCCAAATATCTCCCAATATCTTTACCCTTGTCCAAAAACCCTTGGTATCCTCAAAATACCAAATCCTATCCCCTAAATAGGCTCTCTATGGAGATAAACTCAAGAGGTAATTTCCTCTTTCCGATTCTTTTATTTTCTTTCAAGTTCCATTCTTTTTTATATTTCTTCACCTGATTGAAACCAAATGGAATAATAACACCAATAACATACAAGTACTATAATTATATTATATAATGTGATATTTCACATTTCCTTTCATTTTATACTATAAATGAAAACACCGTCTGAGATATGTTAATTTATCAAATTCAAGGAAAACAGGTTTTGAATTTTCATTACCATATTAGAGACTAGTCATGAAACCATTTTAATGGATGAAACAGATCATAATATATTTATTTTATCTTATGTGAGGTTTTGGAATCCTCATACACTCATGATATAAAATAATAATTCAAAACATTTTCATTCTGAATAAATCCGCCAAATTAATCCAAGCGTTTATCATTAAGATTTTATCTAATGATTCATTATCATGTTATATAAAAAAAGTCAGTATAGATTCGTTTATATTTCTATAATTTCACTAATAATATATACTAAAAATTCTGGATGTTTAACCATGTTTCCAATGAACATCCATTCATGAATACAAGTGAACTGTTCATAAAAGCTATGTAATTTAACACTACCGAACAATGAATTAAATCTCTATAACTCATCCAATGGTCCATAAAATAACATAATAAAATAAATTAATTAATTAATGTATTAAAGGGTATTTAATTGTTAATTACTTAATCTAATATCATTATACCACACTTCAAATTTAAGAAAGCGTATAGACCCAAGGTAAAGGGAAATTCTTGAACCAAACTCTCTTTCTTTGGGTTTTCACTGTCCAACCCATTTTCAGTATGAATATGTTGTAAAAATAATTTATTCCTCATTATATTACATTTTATGGGATGTCAATATTCTATAATTTATTTTATGAAAAATCTAATGTTTTCCAAAAGAACTCTTCTTTCAAATAAACACACCCTTTTTACTTCTAGATAATTTTTCTGACGCTTCACTAAAGGTTAATGGTTTTATGTTATAAATGATATTCAATATTTATTTTGAGAGACAAATTTTTATGAATTTATGATTTATGATGTGAAACCCATTACATTAAATCGGTTATTTTATGTTAAAGTTTGACATATTTTCTTTGTGGCATGCATGATGATGTAAATGTTATAATGCAGCGTGTGCGCTTGGAATTATATAGTGCAATATGACTGTTTGAATCTGATGAGGGTGCCTAGAGTTATACAGAACTACAATTTGTTGGATAAATATATTAATCTAATGAGTTAAAGTAAAATTATTCATGTACATGATGCTAATATTTTTCACAACTATTTGTGGTAGTTAACCACTAAGACACGATGTTTCTTTTTTATGAATTGTTGCATAACATTTAATTATATAAGAGATGCATTGATTATGCTAACCCCATGTTACATTGTTTCATGTTATTATCTTTTTTATTTCTAGTATTTTATCCCCCCCCCCATTTTGATGTATACAATCAAGTGAATACATGAACTAAAGAGTACATAAGGGCCGATAAAAATCAAGAGAAGAAGGAATTAAATAATGGTTTATGAGATTTGTTGTAATGTTGTGAATGGTCCTAGTTTTCCCAAGACACTAAACCTTTGTATCCTAATTTTGTAATGTTTTTATGCTTTTATCATTAAAATGATTTAAAATTAATGTAATAAAACCAGGATCACTATAGTTGGTATCAGAGGCAAGTTTTATTTAATTTGGGAACTATGATTAGTGAACCATAGATGAAACCTCTAGTATGAGACTAAGTTAAAATATGAATAAAAGAATATTTGATAAACATAGGGATCCAATAAGATATGATTTTAGTGTAAATTGAACAAATTAATAAGTTATTAATTTAGGACCCATTGACTTATGTTTTTTTTCTAATATTTTCAATTTTAGAAAATTATGGAACCAGGATAAACCTAGCCAATAAGTCGTGCGAGGGCCTATGTAAAAATTTCATAAAGGACATCCATAATGATTTTTGAGGGGAGTTCATAACTTTATGCTGATGAATACTCATCTATCTTAGGTTGTGAACAATAATCTGAATAATGTGGAATATCCTCCATCACCTAAGTGGGAGAAACTGGCTATTGAGTGTTTTGTATAGAAATAACCACCGACATTTAGTGGATATTTTGATATACTAGATAAGGAATAGTTTATCAACTACATGGAAAAGATATTTTTTGTGTTACAATGTTCTGAGATGGAGAAGGTGATTTTTACCATTTACCCTATAGATGGAGAGGCTAATAAATGGTTTTCAATGATTAAGAACACAAAGCTGGATAACGAAATTGAAGATTTGGAATGAGAATAGTTTAAGATCATGTTCCATAACAAGTATTTCCCATGAACACTTCATAAAAATTTGGAAAGAGAATTCATAGAGCTCAAGAAAAAGGAAGGAAAATCTTTCACAACTTACAGAGATAATTTCACAAGACTTAAAAGTTACAATTTGGGTTTTGTTATCAACATTGATATAAAAATTTATAGATTCTTTTGTGGGTTAAAACCACACCTTCAAAACGATCTTGAAATTTGAGAATTTGGGAGTTCTGAAGAATCTGTTCGATGTGCTCTTAATGTAGATATGGCTTTTGGATAATGGTGCCACAAATATGGTGATAAGAAAATATTGGTGGAGTTTCAATGCAGAGGATATAAAGATAAAGGATGAAATAATACTCAACCTCCCACAATCCAAAAATGTGGGATGAAGCATCATTTGAATTTCCTCAAAGGTATGGGGTAATGTTTCAAGTGTTTTATAGAATTCCACCATGCTCCTGAATGTCGAAAGGACATGAGAATGTAGAATAATGCAGTGGGAGAAAAGAAAGCACCACCCATGGGACAATTCTACAACTATAGAGAGCACATACACTATGCAAGACACTACAATAAACATAAATCCATCGAGGGTAATTAGTGTCAGTGGTCTCCAATTTATAAGGAACAAGATAAGTATTATTCAATCACTACTACGAATGTTGAGAAATAAAATGAAGTTGTTCCTTGTAAACTTCTTATTCACTCAAGAGTGTAAAAATTATAAGTTGATTTTGGTTATAGACATTCCGTTATATCTTAAAAGTTTTCTAGAACAATGTAATCGAAGACCCAAAACCTTTAAGTAGATATATCCATAAAAACACAAAGTGGTGAAATTATTTCAACCCAACTGTTGGAGTATTCTACTATGGGGGTATGTGGAATGATTCTTCTAGCGAATCTTGTGCTACTTCCCTTAAGGGAATTTGACACTATAATGGGAATGGATTGGATCTCATTATATAGAGAACATATTAACTTTGAATAGAAGGAAATATCATTTCACATTCTGAACCATCCCACGCTTATATATAAATGAAACGTATACCATGAATCTGCTTTGAAAAATCCATCAACTGTGTGGGTGTTGATTCCCAATGAAGAAACATACCTTTCTCCAATGGTTTATTCAAAGTAAAGTTTCATCCTATTTGAAATGACAATTATTAAGGAATACAAAGATGAATTTCTTAAAGAGTTACCCAAACATCCCCTATAATGTTAGTTAGAGTTATCCATAGGACTCATACTCGGAGCTACTCCTATATTAATGTGTCTCTATAAGATGGCTCCAACCGAACTGGAGGAGTTAATGATGTAACTACAAGAGAATCTTGAAAAAGGGTTCATATTCCCTAGTGCATCACCATGGGGTGTGTAGGTGATCTTTGTGAAGAAGAAGGATGGATCTATGTGGCTATGTAATGATTATCAAGAACTCAACAAGATCACCATAAATAACATGTATCCTCTACCATGGATTTGAGACTTGTTCGATCAGCTATGAGGAGATTAGTAGTTCTATATGGTGGATCTTAATTCAAGGATATCATCATATAAAGGTGAATAAGTAAGATATTTGGAAGGGTGCAATCCATAATAGGTATGGGCAGTATGAGTTTATGGTGATGACCTTTTGACATACTAATGCCCCTACATTCTTCATGAATATCATGAATAGATTCAATCAACATTACCATTAAAAATTTGTGGAAATTTTTTATCATTGATATTATCTTCTACTCCAAAATAATGGAGGAAGATGAAGAACATCTATGAAATTTGTTGGAGACATTGAGAAAGGGGAAGTTGTATTCTAAGTTCAAAAAGTGTGACCTTTGGATGAAGCAAGTCATGTTCTTGGTACATGTGATCACAAGTGAGGGAATTTTTGTGGAACCTTAAAAAAAGGTGATTAAGGAATGGACTAGACCCTCTAATGCCATAGGAATCCACATGTTTCTAGGATTAGCATGTTACTACATGCATTTTTTGATAAATTTCTCCAGATTTTCAATCTTGTTAAATATGTTAACAAGGAAGGGGGTAACTTATGTTAAAATAGAATAATGTGAGGGAATCTTCAAGGAGCTAAAGAGAAGGATGATTACTTCTCCTTTACTGATATTACCAAAGAGTGGAGAATTTTTTTGATATAGAGTCATGTTTAAATGAAAGGATTTGGTTGTGTACTCATGAAAAATGATAATGTGATAGCCTACACCTCAAGATAGTTGATTATCCATGACCCGAACTACCCAAAACATGATCTAGAGCTTGCAGCTATGATTTTTTCCTTTAAAATCTGAAAGCACTACCTCTACGGTGATAATTATGACCTATACACCGATCACAAGAGTATAAAGTATATATTCACACAAAATTATCTCAACATACATTAAAGGAAATGGTTGGAAATAATCAAGTATTATGATATCTCTATTCACTATCATCTTAGAAAGGTGAACAAGGTAGTTGATGCTCTAAGTATAAAATAACCCGCTACTCTATCCATGTTGCAGATTGAGAAAGGTCTTATCTTCATGGATATAAAATGATTGATTTAGACATAATAATAGTAGGGAATACATCCTACTTTTCTCAAATGATTTCCTAACCATCTATCCAAGATAATATTATGGAAAAACAAAGGGATGATCTGGAGCTACAAAAGAGGGTGAATCCAATATACGAAGGGAAGATGACCTAGATCCATATGGAAAATAATAGTGTCATTTGATTTGGAATGTGACTTTGTGTGCCATCATCACCAGGGATAAATAAAGAGATATTTGATAATCCATATAAGTCACCTTTATATATCCATCATGGTAGCAGCAATATGTATCGTGATCTATGAGAACACTTTTGGTGGGGCAACATGAAGAAGGAGATTGTGGAATATATATGAAGGTGATTGATATGTCAACAAGTTAAAGCTGAGAAAAAAATTCCAAATGGATGATGTAACCATTTCCTTTACCCACATGGAAATGAGAGAATTTCATTATAGACATTGTCAAGGGTCTCCAAAAGACATCCAAGGGAAATATTGCAATATGAGTTATGGTTGATAGACTCACCAAGACTACACACTTTATCACTATTCAGGAAGATATCTTGCTTAAAAAACATGGAAATATATATGTGCAGGATGTGGTGAGACTACATTAGGCTCCACTCCCGATTGTCTCAAATCATGATTCATATTCTAAATCTAAACTCTCATTGAGCCTCCAAGATTCTTTGAGTAATGAATTAAATTTTAGAATGACCTATGACCCCAAAATTGATGACCAATCTGAAATGACTATTCATTTGATCAAAGATATACTGAGAACCTATTATTTAGAATTCAAAGGTGAATGGGATCATTATATCCTATTGGTTGAGTTCTCATTCAACAATAGCTTCCAATCGAGTATTCATATAGCTCCATATGATGCTCTGTATGGGAAGCAATGTGGAAATCTAACTAGTTGGGATGATGTTGGGGAAACAAGGATACTTGGACCTGATATTATAAAAGAGATGACAGAGAAGGTTCCAATTATCTAGAAACATCTTAAGGCTGCTCTAAGTTGGAAAAGGTGATATTCTGAAAATCGTCGAGAGTACTTGGAGTTTGATGTTGGAGATAATATCTTCTTTTGAATATAACCTTGGAAGATAGTCAAGTGGGTTGGAATAAATGAGAAGCTAATCCCAAGGATCATTTGACCCTTTAAGATCCTTAACCACATAGGAGACATGGACTATCGAATTTCACTTTAAATGAACATGGATCATGTTCATTATTTTTATCACGTATCACTCTGGAGGATGTATATACCAGATCCCTCACATGTACTGAGCTTAGAGGTGGTATAGCTAGAAGATGTTCTCTCTTATGAGAAGAAACCAGTAAAGATTCATGATAGGAGAGAAAAGGTCCTACATAACAAGACAACCCACCTTTTTAAATTATTGTAGAGGGACCATAATTATAAAGAAGAAACTTGGGAGCCATAGGATGTGATGAGGGAGAAATACCATAATTTATCAAGGCACTTTCTCCTTTCTTGTAGTAATTTCATAATCATATAAAATATCATTAGGAAACACAATGTCACATAATGCTTAAATGAACTACTATGTTAAATTTAAACATAAATTTTCCATTTCTATGTTTTGAATTTCGAAAATCTGGCATACACGGTTGAGATCAGTATGTTGTTTGGAGTTTGAAAGGAAAACGCATTTATTAGTGAATGGTAACCTACGATTATGAATAGTAACATAAAATTTTGATGAGTAATATGGCCCTTAATAATATTAAATCATCCAAATAAATAGTAACCTCACCCATGAATATAAAAATAAAATTTAGGCATCTTATATGTGACAGTATGACTATAGTAAAAGTATTGTTATTTTTGTAATTCATAAATAAATAATTATAATTAATTAATAAATTTAAAATAAAATACATTTTCCTAAAATGTGTTTATAAATTAAAAATTTCATGTCTTTTATTTTTACTATAATTTTATAAGAACTTATGTAATTTTTGAAGGCATTATAAAATGAGTTTTAATTTAAAATATGTATTTTTTCTAGAAAATAATTATTTGAATTAAAAAGAAAACTGTTCATTTTTAGAAAATTATATTTAGAAAATGGAGCTAATTTTTGGAATCTACTCATTGATAAATGGTTATGGGGAATTTTTAGGATTTTTCTGAACTACTTTAATTTTTGGTGAATAGAGAAATTTGATAATTTAAAGAAAAATGCTAAATAAATGAATTCCTACATCATTATTGAGTCATGGATGATATAAGTGGCCATTGGTTAGAACTCACATGCACATATTTCTATTTTTAGTCAAAATAACCCTCACTATTTATTGTCTTATGGAGAAATTTTAAATTAGTGAATATAATATTAAGAAAATCATCCTCCTCTCAACTATAAATACCACCCCTCACACCCTCATTTTTTTCACACCTCTAAATATTAAAGACATAAATAAATTCTTCCCAAATATTCCCTATAATCTTTTCCCACGTTAAGAAGCCATTGATATCCTATAAAGGCCAAATAATCTCCACTAAAGTGGCTCTCAAAATAGATAAACTCAAGATGTAAATTCCTCTTTTTGATTATTTTATTTTCATTCAAGTTCATTTCTTTTCATTTTCATTCCTCACATGATTTCATCCAAATTATATAAAAAATACAGTAAATTGTGAGTAAAACCACAAAATTAATCCAAGCATTTATCATTGAAATATTAACTTATGATCTGTCCTCATGGAATATAAAAAATTTCATTATAAGATAATTTAATTCTATCTAATTTCACTAGTAATATATAATAACAATTCCGTATGTTTAACCAAATTTCAAATGAACATCCATTAATGAATACAAATGAATTGTTCAATAAAGCGAAGAAAATTAACACTCCCGAAAAATTAATTTATGCTCTATAACTCAACCAAAGGTCTATAAAATAAATTAATAAATACATAATGAGCAAAATTAATGTATTAATTTGTATTTAATTTTTAATTAATGAATAAAATGTCATTATACATGACATTAAAGTGGAGAAAGCATTTAAAAATGAGGTAAGGGGAAATTCTATAACCCAACTCTCTTTATTTGGGTTTCCCCTCTTTAACCGATTATCAGAAGTGATATGACTTAAAAATTAATTATTTATAATTATATTACCTTTTCTATGATATAAATTTTCCCTTATTGATTTTAGGAAAATTTCTACGTTTTCCAAAAGAACTCTTATTTCAAATAAAGACACCCTTTTTTACTTCTTGATGATTTATTCACACTTCACTCAAGGTTAATGGTTCTATGTCAAAAATGATATCAACTATTTATTTTGGGAACAAAATATTTATGAATGTATTATTTATGATGTGAAACCCATTAATTTTCATGGGTTATTTTATGTTTATGTTTGATATATTTTCTATGTGGCATGCATGATAATGTAACTATTTGGATGTGATAGGTTCGTCCGGAATTATATAGTGCAATATGAATGTTTGAATGTGATGGTTGTGTCTAGAAATATACAGTGCTCGATTGAATTAGTTAAAGTGATGAATCTTGTGAGTTAATTTGAAATGAGGTGTGAAAATGATTTTATATTTGTTCATAAATTTTTGTGGCAGTTTACTAGTAAGACTTGATGTTTCATTTTTATGACTTTCCATAGTCCATGATATTATAAAAATGATGTTATTATTATGCTCTCACCATGTTACATTGTTTTATGTTCTTATCATTTCACTTACTATGATTTTATCTCACTCATATTTAACGTATATCCTCAGGTGACTACATGTACTAAGAAGTACAAAATGTCTGATAAGAACCTACATAAGAAGGAATTAAAAAATGGTTATTATTTATGTTATAAATGTTATGTATGGTTCTAGTTTAACCAAGACCCTAATCCATTGGATCCACATTGTGTAATGTTTTTATTTTTTTGTCATTAAAATGACGTAAAAGTAATGTAAGAAATGAAGGTTTGCTATACCACCCCACACCACCCCTTATACTCACACTTCTAAAGCATTTATACTTCCTTATATTCTATCCATTAGCTAACCAAAACCTATACCTCACATTCTGGTCTTTTTGGTCTCACCAAAAGACAATTTACAATCCCCTAATCGAGAGTAATTCATGAGGAAAATCCTTTTTCATTATCTTTCAATTTATTTTATTTTATTTCATTATTATTATATCCTTAAATATTATATACCCACACAAATTCTACCTCCAATATCTTATATATATAATATAGTTTTATTCTTTCAATTGAATATCCATCATCAAAACCCTTATCCTTTCCTTTTTATTTTAAGAATGAAATTATTGTCTGTGATGTGTGATTTACCACCATCATCAACGACAAAACTTCATTTTCCATTACCGCCTTAAACGATGGTTATAAAATAATTATTATGGTCAAAATATATTTTATTATACATATTATAATTTATTTTGTGTTATGGAACCATTATATACGTGATATTAACTTAAAAGAAAAAACTTCTTTGTGATGATATGAAAACAAAAAAAAACATAAATTATTATCACAAATGACTTATATAATGATTCATCCTCACTCTAAATAACCAAATTACATATATAATAATTTAATATTATTTTTTATAATTAATATCATACATTTTTGGTTCTGGAAATTTATTATCGTTTTCTATAATCCTCCATACTTGCATACAAGTAAACCAATCGTGAAACCCGAGGAAAAGAACACTCTTTAATAATGAAATTTAATCTTACAACTTATCAAAAAGGCCATGAAAAAACATAATATTTTTATAAAAAATAAAATAAAATTTTAATAGGTTCTAAATTAAATTATTAAAGAATTTAATTTCATTGTTTAGGACATTAATTATATGTGCCTAACACTTTCAGACACAAGGTAAGTGTTTTTTCCCAAAAATCCATTTTCCTTTGGGTTATGTTTTCTCACTATTTACGCTAATAAAATTCTTCATTATTTTTATATAATTTTTTTAAATTCCTTGTATATTTACCAATTTTTTTATCCATACTAGTTCTTGTTTATTTATTGGGTAAATATATTTTTTAAATTTTCTACTAATCAATTCTTCAGAATATGTAAGCCCAATTAAAGGGAACTTATCGATTTCTTAAACATTTTCAAGTACCATCTATAATCTTTTTTATCACAGTATTTTTTTTAAAAATCACTACTTTTTCCATAAATTTGTTTTTTCATTTTTGGTTTTATACATAAATTTATTAAAAATACAAATGATTTTTCCAAAATAGCTATTCTTTTCAAATAAAAAGGGTATTTCTCTCAAGAATTCCTAGATGATTTTAATAGAGTATTTTAATCTATTTTAAAACATCAGTTGTATATTATGATTTATTAAGTTTTATATCATATTATTATCATCTACTATATTTTTTAGTGGTTTATGATCAGTTTGACTGTGGATGTGATAACTTGTTACAATTCACCATTCAACATAGTATGGTTAGTGATTATGTTTACAGATTAAGGAAAGTTATTTAGATTTCATATGTATATTTTTTTTGTTTAACATTATTCATATAAGGAATGAATTGGAATTAGTAAGAAATAGGTGGTTCCATCTATAGCCACTTGATGAATTGATAGGTCTCATGAGACAAAATGAAAATGGATTTTAACTAAGTTTGTAACTAATTATTTTTTGATTACCTAAAAGAGACCTCGACAATATGTATATGATCTCTGTAATTATGAATTACATCACTGTGATATTACTAGTTGGTAATCAATGTGATTATTCTATGAGTATAATGTCCATGGTTAAGATTCATTCTCATGTGATTATTTTTGTGACATTATTTACACTGCTTTTATTCATTCTATATTATACTCGAGATTATGTTCTAATGGCATGTTTTTTAGTCATTCACCATGACTTATTATTTATATTCATTTCCACATTATTACATACCCACAATGTGCATCTGATATAAGATTTTTTTAGGTTTTATTTTTCCACAGGATGGGAAGATGTATATTATGAATGGAATGCATGGATAATCTAGGATTTATGGATGTTTACAATGGAGTTTACATGTTTTTTTCATTTCCATTTGTAATGTAAAAACATTATCTATGTATCTAGTTTTTAAAAACTAAAAAACTAGTCAGTCATTCAGGATATGAATTGCCTATTTATTATACCACTGTAATAATGTAAGACACTCGATCTGGGCAACTAGAGTTAGGGTCTTTGCAGCTAGTATCAGAAGAGATTTAGTAGAAACATTATAAATTTGACTTATAAAACATTAATTAGGGAACAAAACCCGAATATTGACATTGTGGAAAAAATATAATATCATCAATTAATTTTGGTAAGGTATACATTTTGTGGGTCTAACTAGAAATAAATCAATGTCTGGATACTATAAGTTGACATGGTTCTGGAATAGATATTCCCTGAGGTAATAACTCTGATGTGGTGTCCCGATCCAGACTCCGGGTAACCGGGTATATGAAAAAGTTCCTTACTACACACCGAGTTTGACAATCATAGAAGATATTCATAGTATAATATAATTTTTCTTTAAAAAAACATTTTAAAGTATTTACAAGTAAACATATCCCTAAAATAACCCATCTTTGTTATTATGATATTACCCATAAAAAAATTTCTTATTTATGTTATGTGTTTTGGTAGTTTAAAAATATCCATTATGATTCAAAACATAATTAATTGTATTCAATTATTTAGAAATGAAACATAGTGGTAGGAATAGATATCATATTTTTTCACATATCCAATGTAGGTATCTTTCTAATATGAATAATAATGATGTTTGTAATGGATCTATTTTTGGTGGTGTGAAACTTATAACTATATGGGATAGATGAATCAGGATATGAACAATAAATTTACTGATATATAGAATCTTCATTTACAATGTGGAGGGGAAATGTTAAACCACTTTATGAGGCAACAACCTCCATAGTTCAATGGAACTACAATCCCATTTGTAGTGGGGTAGTGGATCAATTCCTTAGATAATATATTTCTCTCTTTGGGAAGTAATTTAAGGGAGAAGCCTGTCATGGATGTTTATTAACCCTCAAGAGATAATGATCAACGATGTTCATTAATTCAAAATAAAAAGGAGGTAGAATAAATTGAGAACATGGAATTGAATTACTTTAAAAAAATTCATTGAAAAATATTTCCCTCATGAACAGTGAGAAGATACGGATAGGTAATTATTGCATCTAATAAAATAGGATACAAATGTTGCGAAGTATGAAGACAACTTTACAAGGTTAGTAGTTCATGCCTCTGAATACATATGTAATCCATGGAATATGACTGATCGATTCTTTGATGGTTTAAAACCATTCATCTGAAGGCCATTGGTCTGGCATAATTTCTCATCATATGAAGATATAGTCTCAGGTGCTATCAGGACAGAGTAAAAATTCCATATATCTTATCACATTAATGAAAAGAAAGAAAACGGTGGTAGAGAAAATAATGGATAAATGGAATAATTAAAATTTTAATTTTTCAACATGAGATAGTTGTGGAAAGAAACACCCTTGTACCTTATTAAAAGGGAAATTATTTTGTCATAAGTGTAGAGAAAAAGGCCACCAAGTCAATGATATAAAGTGAAAGAAAAAAATTACCAATATTAAATGATAATTTTTTTGCGAGATAGGATACTCTGAAAATTATTTTCCTAAGCATCAAGGAAACTTACCCCATAAAAGGGAAAGGTAGTAAGGCTAATCCTAGGAAAATAATAACTACGTAGGTTTTAGTTCCTAATGATATAGTGGTTGGTACATTAAGAATTTCATCAAAAATAACCAATGCTCGATTTGATTCTTGATTATTACATGATTTAATATTTTACATATTTTCCATGAAAAGTTTACATTTCCATTTTGATTTAAAAAATGAGTTTTCAGTCAAAACTCGTATGGGAATTGTCATTGCAACAAAGATGTGTCAATTATTATCTTTAATGAAACACAAATGTGATTTAGTTTCAAACCATATCATCATACATATGGTTTATTTTTATATATTTTTATTCATGGATTGGATTTGAAAATATGATGTGAAAATCTATTACATGAAAGTGGAAGTTACAATTTTCGAGGAATATATAGAATCCATTATCTTTTTGGGAGAAAATTTTCCATCTCATTCTCATCCAGATCCACCTAGAGTAGATCTTCAAAATTAATTTTTTAGGGAGGAAGAGAAAACATTATTTATGTATCTTGAAATTGAATATGTACCTATTGTTTAATAATACATTGATCTATTTCCCAAGTATTTACCTATAAATATTTCAGGGTGCGAAGTTGAGTTCTTTGTTGGTTTAAATCTCGGTTTGAGGAAAATATCCAAGTCTTCTTATTGAATAAATAATGTAGAATAGTTGAAGCTTAATAAAAAAATAGAGGAGATTAGTAATAAGGGATTTATTCACCCTAGTGTTTCTCTATGGAGAGCCTATATTCTCTTTATCAAGAATAAATATGGATCCATTATGTCGTGCATTAATTATAGTGTAATAAATTCTAATACAAAAAATAAAAAAGTATCCTCTACCACACATTGTTGATTTATTTAATCAAATTCAGATGCCACATTATTTTTTTAAGATTGAACTTAATTCTCGATATCATCAATTTTTATTGAATATGGAAGACGTTCTAAAGATATCATTTTGAAATATTTATGGACATTATGAGTTTACTGTAATTCTATTTGTACTGACTAATGCACCCTCTGTTTTCATGGATCTAATAAACATATTTTTCATGGAATATCTTGACGAATTTATTATGGAATTTATTGATGAAATCTTGGTATACTCCAAAATCTATGAATACCATTTGTACTAATTGTGTGTTGTTCTAAAGACTCCTAGAAAAAGAGTTATATGGGTTGTTTATCAAGTCTAAATTTTGGATTCAATAAGTTTCTTTTTCATTTCCATATTATCTCTAAGGTTGGAATCACATTTGATCGGTTAATGAAAAAAGTAGTTAAGAAATAGATACACCAACAAACATAACTAAGGTATATAGTTTCATTGGATTAACAGGTTACGATCTGTATTTTATTCATAATTTTTCCCAATTAGCTAACCCATTAACCCAGATTACCCATAAAAGGGTTAAGTTAATAAAGAAAAATTAATGTGAAGAATGTTTTCAAGAATTAAATAGGATATTGGTCAATTATCTGATCTAGATTGTAACACCATGAAAAGTTTTATTTTGGGATTTTTAGTGATGTATAAAAGAAAGTACATGGCTTTTTCTATACGCAGAATGATAGATTAATTTTCTTTTGCATTAAGGAAATTAAAAACTAATGAATAGAACTATACAACTCATGATACTATGTTACCATCCCTAAAATTTTATATGAATATGTAGTGATAATATCTCTATAGAGGAGGATGTGAGATATATACAGATCACAAGATCTTGAAATATATCTTCCCATATAAATTACTCAAATTGAGGTAAAGGTGATGACTCAAGATACTCAAGGATTTTGATTTTTCAATACACAATCACGTAGGGAATGAAAATAAGGTAGATGATGTATTGAACAAGGATGATCATGGAGTTCAAAAAAATGATTATTGGAAGATATCATGTGTTCATGGATCTAGAAAATATTGTTAAATAAATTATCAAGAAATTTGAAATATCATTACTTTTTTATTTCATTTACAACCATATTAATTGGATAACATTAAAATTTTTCACTCTCATTATGAGTATTTTCAATGGAAAATAAAAATTATGAATGATGTAATGTTAGAAGACATCATGTGTGAAGATGAAATTCAGATATTTGAGAAGAGGATACATATTCCCACAATACCCGAGCTAAAAATAGAATTATTGGATGATTCTCATAGATATAATTTCTTTATACATCAGGGTATCACTAAAATGTATATATATTTGAATAAACATTTCTACATGGATAATATGAAGTGGGAAATAGTTGATTATGTATCAAGATGTTTATTCTCTTAATAGGTGAAGGGTGAAAGACAACATCCTAGAGGTTTCATGAAACCTTTTCCCATTCCTATATAGAAATTGGATGAAATTATTATGGTTTTTTCCAATATATTACGAAAAAATTCAAGAAATAATGATACAATATAGGTAATTATTGATCAACTAAAAAATATGCACATTTTCACACTATAATGGAGGATTTTCTACTAGAGTGCCATGCATGACAATATATTAATGATGTTTTTAAACTTCAAGAAGATCCTCTTTGAATTGTGTCTGATTGTTATCCATAATTTTCATCAACATATTGAAAAGTAATCATAAAGCATTGGATACTGAGCTGCATTATATTACTACTTGTCACCCTCAAACAAACGGGAAATCAGAAAGAATGATCTAAACATTAGATTATATGTTGAGTTCATTATCACATTTATTTCAAGGTAAGTGGAATATATATTTAACTTTTTTAGAGTTTTCCTACAATAATAGTTTCCATTCATGTATTCATGTAGAACTATATTAAGCATTTTATGGATTGAAATGTCATATAAAAACATGTTGGGATGAAGTCGGTGAAAGAATGATTGTAGGCCCATATATTTTGAAGTAAACAATAGAAAAATTAAGGACTATTAAATAACAAATCAATGAAAATAAAAGTAGGTAAAAGTATCATACTAATTTCTAGATGAAATATTTTGATTTTCAATTGGGTGATCATGTTTTTATGAATGTACCTCCATGAAATGGTGTCATAAGAGTCGGTAAGAAAGTGGGACTGAGACCGAGGTTCATGATACCTTTTTGGATTCTAGAGTGAATTGGATTACTGGATTATTATTTAGAAATTACACATAGACTTCCCAATGTCTATAATTTGTTCCATGTATCTTTACTAAGGGAGTGTGTTCCAAAACGATCAAATGTTCTCACATTTGATGAAATAGAATTGCAATAGGATTTATCATACTATGAATATCCAATTATGATTCTCAAAAATAGATAACTAGTGTTGATGAATATGTTTCCTTGGTTGGTAATGTTACATTGGAAAAATAAAAAAATTAAAGTGGTAACATAGGAACCAAAGAATGTTATGATGATGAACTACCGAAATCTTTTTATGTTTTAATATTCTATAAATTTCAATGATGAAATTTAGGTAGGAGGGGAGAATGTAATGATCTGTAATTCTTTGAAATAAATTTTTCTTCTTATATTAATTTCATATTGTATAAATGACAAAAAAACACTTAGATAATGAAATAAAAAATTTATAAATGAATAATTAATGCAATAAGAGGTATCTAAAGAAGTTAAATATCTAATTACAATGGAATAATAACTTGACAATTGGAATAGTAATCAGATAACTCGGAATAGTAATATGACCAATAGAACATTAACTTTACCTTTGAAAGTATAAATAAAATATAGGTATCATATAAATGAAAACATAAGATATTTTTATCCAAATGTATGTAACTGATTTTTAAAAAAATAATAAACTAATTGTTTGTACTTTTTTAAGTCATAAATATTTGATTAAAATTTTATAATGTATTTACTATAATAAAATAATTATTTCCATAAAATATAATCCTAAATTAATAATTTGTTGTCTAATGATTATAATATTATTTTATGAGACTGTAATTAATATTTCATACTGTTATAAAATTAGTAATAATTTTAAATTTGGTAAATTTCATATAATTGATGATTTTATTTAAAAATAAAATTTATCAGCTTTATAACAATTTTTTTTCAGAAAATTTAGTTTATTTTCTAAATCTAGATGTCAAAAAATGGTTAGCGTGAATTTTTGATATTTTTCTAAAATAATTGATTTTTTTAATAGTTAAATGTAGTAATTTATTGTTTTTAAGAAAAAGATGAATTATTGAGTCATAGATGATGTATTTATAATATAATACCATAATCTCTAACAACCCATAATTATTTTAATATATTTGGTGATAATCCTCAAAAAATATATAGTCTTCAGCCAAATTTATAAATAAATGAATTAGATATTAAAAAACACCCTCTCCTCTACTATAAATACCTATTATCACCACACCTTCCACTCACATGTCCAAATACATTAATATTTCTAAAATTCTTACCATTTCATATTGCAATCATCTCCCCCACATTCTCATCATTCTGGTCTCACCAAAATACCATTTCATTGTCCTATAAGGAGGTTCTCTTGGTGAAGAATTCAAAAGGTATATCCTTTTTCATTATCTTTCAATTTTATTTAATTTATTTTCTTCTTATTATATCCCTAAATTTTATATCCAAACATGTAAAACAACTCCATTATATTATTTATATATTAATTTTGTTATGAAAATGAATTATCCATCATCTAACTTCTTCTCTACTCTATTTTATTATAAAAATGAAAACTTCATTCGTGATGAGCTGATTTACCTTCATCGTGGATGATGCATCTTCATTTTCCATTACCATTTTAAAGGATATTTATAAATATAATATTATAGTTAAAACATAATTTATTATACATGTTATGAGTTAATTATTATTTTGGATCTTTTATATATACAAGATATTAACTAAAATCCCAAACGATTTCATGACAATAAAAAACCACAAAAATAATATAAACAATTATCATTAACATCTTATATAATGATTAATACTAACCCAAAATAACCAAATGAATTATATAACCATTAAATATTCTCTATGATCATTAATAACATATAATTTAATAATCGATAACTATTCTAATTTTATTGAACATCTATACTATAATAGAATTAAACTAATCATGGAAACCAAAGAATAGAACACTCCCGGATGACAAAATTGAATATCATAAATCATCAAAAAGTCCATAAATATTATAAATAAATTTTAATAAATAAAATACATGTTAAATAGGTTCTAAATTTAATTATTATTAAATTTAATTTCATTATCATGGAAATTAAGTGCATGTGAATAACACCTTCATACATAATGTAGGCATTTTTTCGATCCTCTATTTTCATTTTTGTTATGTTTTCCCCCTATTTACACCAATTTAATTATTAATTAATTTTATATAATTATTATAAATTATGTTTATAAGTTCCAAACTCATATATCTATATCTTTTCATATTTATTTGATGAGAAAACACATAATTTATAAGTTTTCCTTCTCAATTCTTCCTAATATGCAAACCTGATTAAAGGGGACTTCTCAATTTCTTACCCATTTTCATGTACGATCCATAATCGATTTTAATACACCATTATATCTATAAAATAAATAATTATTTAATTAATAAATATATTTTATCATTTCTAGTATTATACAAACAATTATGAAAAATTAATTTTGTTTCCAAAAGAAATCTTATTTACAATGTAAAATGGGTATTTATGTCAAGAATTCTGTGATGATTTTATTAAAGAATATTAATCTATTTCAACACCTCTATTGGATCATATGATTTATTAGGATTTATATCTTATTATTTTCAACTTAAATATTCAATTTAATCTTTTATGATCATTTTGACTATATATGTGATATCTTGGTACCATTCACCAAACTACTCAGAATGGCTAGTGATTATGTTTACAAATTAGGTAAATTTATTTATATTTCATATGTATATGTTATTTTTCATTAACCCCATTCATGAATAATTTATTAGACATGGTAATTTTTGGGTGGTCCCAGTTATTTCCCATTAATGCATCGGTAGGTCTTATGAGGCAAAATAGAAATGAATTTTGGCATTGGCCTTAACCATTAAATTTCAGAGGTTTTGGATAAGGCCTCAATGGTATGTTTAGGATGTCCAATATTATTAATTACCTCATTATGTAATCATTAATTTATAATATATGTGATTATTATAGTATTATAATAACCATGAGTATGCTTCATTCTCATGTGATTATTTATATGAAATTATTTATTCACCATTTTTTCAATATTATACACTGGATTGTCTTCCAATAACATGTGTTTTTAGACATTCATCCTGCCTTATTATTTATATTAGATTAATTTTTATTAAATATCCTTATTGAGTATCATAAATCACCCCTTTATTATGTTTTATTTTCCCCTTGTATGCTAAGACATATATTATGATGACATGAAGGGATAATCTAGTTGTTAGGGATGTTTCCAATGGAGTTGCTATGGTTTTTCTTCATTCAATTTTTAATGTAAAACTTATGTTTTTATATGGTCTTCCAAGACTACTAAAATATTATATCCTTAGGTATGTGACTTCCATTTTTATTATACCAATGTAATAATGTAATACAAATTCTCTAAAAAACTAACGTAGGGGTCTTTACATGTGGATGTGAGTCCTGTGAATAAATATTGATTTTAAAAACCTTCAAATATAACATGGATTTTGGAGGATTAATTTTGGGTTTTTAAAATTAATTAAATAACATAAATCCAACTATGTTTTAAAGTTGAGACCTAATGTTTGTCTTGAATACTATATAATGTTTTTATTACCTCATATTTTTCATATATAATATCATAATATAGACTGTATATTTATATTGTATTTAATTTTTAACTAAAAAATTGAAAACCATAGAAAACTACGTAAATTTCACTGTGGGATAACATTGATATGATTATTTTAAAAAACATTTATTCTAACAATATAATTCTACAAATATTAAAATTTATTCTTTTAAATAATAAAATCCCTTTTATGAATAACATTAAATTTGTTTCTATTATTTTTTTCCCAAACATATAAATAATACATTTAAAATTGTAAAATTATATTAATATATATATATACATATTAATTTATAATAATATTTTATTTTAATATACTATATATTTAGTTTTCTTCAATTCATTAATATGGTGTCTTGATTGAATCTATTCATATACTGAGAAATATCATTTCGGTTTCATTGTATCAAAATTTAATTTTTATCAAAATTATTATTTAATAATTATAATGTAATAATAAAAGGTAAACATAATCATTAATTAATATATTAAATAAAAAATTCATACTATTGTGATAGAGGTACATATTTATTTATTAAAATAGTGAATTCCCTAAGGGTATAGTGCATAATGGGAAGATTTTCTCAGGTATGTTCAACATAAAAAATTTAGGTCATGATATCATTGGATGTGAACTTATAAAATGAATGGGTTTCCCTTAATTTATTAATCAAGCATCATCTTGTTCATTGTCAAGGGAAAATCTTAGTTAATCTATATCCCCAAGAAATCACTGATAAATGGGATTCATAAGGTATGGCCCTACTAGTTGAGGCCATCGCTCCTTCCTTCTATGCCACATGGAATTTACCATTCCCTTAATATACCAATCTTAATGGTAATTGTACAATTTCCAAATTATAAATATTTATTATTTTGGTTAATATTTTAGTTTTGATAGACAATAAAATGATCCAAAATAACAAAATTAGTGCATGATTTTTCTATGATTAAATTACATAGTAATTCATGTAATATTTTAAAAATGTAATTTCATTTTTATAATTTTAGTTCATTATAGAGATCTTGCAAATCTCACTCACTTAAAATGGTTTAACTATCATCCTTATATGATGTGAATGATATCCACCATTGAATATAATTGATGTAAAATGGATACGAAGTCATCTAATCAATAAATAGGATCACATGAAAGTTATGCATATATAACTTGAATAATTTCAAAAGATACAGATATAAATTGATCAAGAGGGAACTCATAGAACATTGATGAATAGTGATAGATGACACCCCAAATGTTTTATCAATAAAATAACTCCATATAAGTACTCGATGGTCAACCCTATAACAATACCATACTATCCAGAGATTAAATTTTTTTACACTCATATAAAATTAAAAAATAAATGGAATATGATATGAATACCGTACTGTGAATTGTTGAATGCCCATCATCATGATCATTTTTAGTTGGATTGATAACATTGTCATGGCCAACCCTTAATAATCTATGTAACACCCAAAGGATTTATAAATATATTTAATGAAATGCATGAAACACTAAGTCTATGTAAAATTTTACTTTGTTTTATAGATATATTTATGAACTAGATATTAAACTAAAATTTTCTACTTCTGTGTTTCGAATTAAAAAAATCTGGCATACACAGTTGTGTTCAGGGTGTTTTTTGGGGTCTGATGGAACAAATTTTTTTTTGGAGAATAGTAACCTACCCCAATGAATATAAATATGACCCTTATGACTAGTAAATCATCTAAAATAATAGTATCCTCACCCATGATTTTATAACTAAAATTTCTGCATCTTATAAGTGACAATATTACCATAGTAAAATTATTGATATTTTTGTAATTCATAAATAATGAATTAATTTAAAATTAAATTTATTTACCTAAATGGTGTTCATAAGTTGACAATTTAATTTTTTCTGTTTTAAAGATAATTTTATAAGACCTTATGTGATTTTTGAAATCACTATTGAATCACTTATAATTTTGAAATATGTATTTTTCAAGTAAATTATGATGTTAATTAATTATTAAATTAATCATTTTTATAAAATTATTTTGAAACAAATTATTTCATTCTATGATTTGACATGTTTAAAAATATATGGGGTGATTTTTTGTAATTTTTCTGATATACTTTAATTCTTTGGTGAATAGTAAAATATTATAATTTACGATAAATGCTAAATAAAATAATTTTTTCATCATGCTTGATTCATGGATGATGTAAATAGAAGTTAGTTTGAACTCCGTTTCACATAATAATATTTTGTTTTCACAAGAATCATTACTATTTCTTATATTGTGAAAATTAATAAAATAATAAATAAAATATTGAGAAAACCCTCCTCTCTTCCACTATAAAAACCACCCTCACCCCCTCTTCTCTTCACTCCTCTAAATCCTTGTGCCTTGCATATATTCTACTCAAATATCTCCCAAATATCCTCCCCCACTTCTAGTATACCTTGGTATTTTAAAATACCAAATCCTCTCCCCATAAGAGGCTCTTAAGAAAGATTAATTTAAGAGGTAAGTTTCACTTTTTTATTATTTTACTTTCCTTTCAAGTTCATTTCTTTTCCTTTATATCCATACCTCTCCTCATCCAAATATTATGAAGATTGCAGTACCATATATGAACTATAATTTTGTTATGATTATGGAATAGTTTACTATCGTCTCTCCTTTAGCCTTCTTTTATACTAGTACTAAAAACTCCATCTAAGATTTGTTAATTTACCACATTCAAGAAAGATGGGTTTTCAATTTCCATTAATATCTTTAATTCTGGTCATGAATCCATTCTTATAGTTAAAAGATACTATAATATATGTTTTTTTTCTCATATATGGTTCTAGAATATTTTTTTACTCAAGTTTTTTATTTCTAAAACAAAATATGTTCTATGTGATAAAAAACACCCAATTAACTAAAAAGGTTATCACTAATGTTATATATAATGATTAGTCTTCACTTCCAGTCTCTAATTGAAATTATCAACCACGTAACCATATGAATGTTCAATAATAAAATTTATAACTCCATTTCTAGATAACCATTCTCATTTTACATGTTATCTGTTCATGTATATAATTAAAGCAATCATGAAACAAACAGGCCATAAAAATGAAATTGAACCTCATAACCAATCAAAAATGTTATTAATGAACTCATAAATGTTATAATAATTTAATTACATGTAAAATGGGTTCTTTAATTATTAATTAATGAATATAATTTGATTATCCATTCCATTAATAAAATTTTAGAACACCATTAGACTTAAGGTAAGGGATTCTACCCGAACCTCTATTTTTTCCTTTGGGTTATTCTTACTCTCTTTTAACCCAAATGAAATCCTATATATTATTTATGTACATCTTCTAATGGATGTTTATATTTTAAAACTAATTTACCAAGATTAATTAATCGTTTTATATTATTTATATACATTATTTTATGTGATTCCCTCTTCAATACTTCCTGATAAGAAAACCTATTTTAAGAGAATGTAACACCTGGAAGTTTTTGTGAAATATTTTGTTTTAAAAACATTTATCCTTCAGTAGCTATATTTACTCACAATATTTAGTTTAAAAAAACCTTGAGATTACCTTAATATATAATTACTATTATATTTTATCCATTAGGTTAGCAGGAATAATTATAACTAACTTATTAAAATGCATTATAGAATTCATTGGCTATTAATTATTTATGAAAAAAATTAATCAATTAGATATTTTTATTTTTAGTGAATTGCATTTGGTAATGAAATTAATGATATATATATGTGTTATATAATTAATAAATCATGTTTTATAAACATCTAATCGATATTTTAGTCATAGGTTATGAATAAAACCCTATTTTATGTGTAAGAGCCTATTTTTTTAAAAGGTTAATTATATACCTTTGAATAGGGAACCGATTTTAAATTTAGACATGGAAACATTAATATTTTCTATATGACAACATAAATATGTTATTTTGAATTTGGATTTAAAAATTTACTAAGGATAAATTTCTAATATTTTTCTGATAGCTTTCAGGATTTGATGAATAGTAAGTATTTGCTAAATTATAATTAAAAACAGATTTTTTTCATAGACATAATTTATACGATTAAATTATAATATTGAATTGTTTAATTTATAAATAGAATATATTTTTACATTTTAATATAATTTATGTCATAATAGTTAATTTTACATTGAATTCATAGGTAAAACCATTTCAATCTTTTGCAATGTTTTAACTTTTAAAACTCATTTTCTCATTTCAACAATGAGAATAATTTTAAATTAACTATTGCATATTATCTATTTTTAATTTGAATTTTTTTACATATTTGTAATCAGAAGGTCCAAATTATGTGAAAAGGTACCTTTTGTTTTTTGACACTATAAATAGTAACTTTAGTAATAATTTTATTTACCATGGTTAAAGGGTAAATCTAGTAAATAAGGGTAAAATAATTGTAATTTAATAATATAAAACTACCCTAAAATGTGTCCTAATACTACTTGTTGAGATATTTCAGACCATGGTCATCCTTGGGTTGATTTCTTGACCCCATGTAATCACATGTATGTGAAAATGACATTTTATGAGAACTAATTTAAAGTAATGATAATTATAACTTAAAATATATCTTTTTACTAAAGAGATTTTAGTATAGGGTTATATAACTGATATATATGATTATAAATAGTCATTATAAAGCTAAATTTATTTCCTACTTCGTGGTATTTTATTTTTAATTTTTAGAGATTATATGAATAGTTTTTTTTATGATAGAAATATGATGTAGTGATTACCTCAATAATGAAAGATTCTAATAAATGATTTTATAAATATTAAAGTAAATATAATTTCTCTATTTTGATGTCATCAAAAAATTTTCTATGTGGAATTGAAATATTATCATTATGTTAATTCCTTATTTTAAATGATTAAATTTTTTTACGAATTTTTAAAAAGTCAAGTATAAATAGTGTCCAAAATTGAACCAATTCATAACATAAAACATAAAATAGTTTATTAAATGATAGTAAATTACAAAAAATATAATATTTATCTTAATGGTTAATAAAATTCCAAATATGTAATAAATAACTTTTTTGGTTCGTTTGTCATGATATGGTAAATACACTAACCCACAAGATGTAAATAACATGGTATCACAGTAAGATTAAAATAGGTAATATAAGGGTTAAACAAAAATGATGATGATAAAAAAATATTCAAAACTTGTCTAAATTTTTTTGGACAATGGTTATTCAAACCAAAATCATATTAGATTCAAATTAAATAAGTTTTTGAAATTTTTTAGTCAAAATTAAATTTATAATAAATTAATATTTCGAAGAGTTTTTTAAAGTTCCCCTCTCTCTTATAAAAGGGAACCTCCTACCTCTCCTTTTCACTCCATTTTGAGACTTCAATCTTAGAAAAAACAGGTACAATCCACTTTTCAACTTTCCTTGTTAAATTCAAGAGGTGAAGATATTCTCAAAAGACCAACTGTAGTTCCCTAAGATGTAATTTAAAGGAGGCACATCGATGAAGATGTAATCTCTTCTACTGATTGTTTAAAATTTATTTCTTATTCTATTTACTTTTATTTAGTTATTTTATTATAAAGTAATAACATAAGTATAAATAATAAAATGATATGTTTTTATAAATATTAAACAAACTTATTTCATCTTCTATCCATCCTACGAAAAAATAAATCACCGTGCGTGCGTAGATATGAATTATCGTCTCCACACCATGGTGTAATCTATTTTTCACCACCACCTTACATGGATTGGAATAATGGTGGAAATAATAACTATATATTATTATTATAACTTAATACTAATAATGAGATATTATAAACCATATACTCTAATAACATTCAACAATTTTGGGGACGATATCGTCACTCGTACGTACATACGGCTTACTGTCTCTATGGTGTGACGTGATTTGTTCTACATAATCTTCATTAAAACATGATTATATAAACGAATTTAATGAATAAATATGATATATATTATACTAATACCATTATTTATATTATATAACTATAAACTAAAATTTGAAATAATAACTTGTCTGAAAAAACATACATAAGAACATAAAAAAAATAATACCCAAATAATGAGTATCAATGAAATGTTACTAACAAACAGATGAAAATATGATCGTAAATGTAATCATAATAATTATTATCATTTTGGAATACATCTGTAACATTATTTATATAATTATACAAGATTTTTAGATATATATGAAGCATATTAGACATAAGATAAGGGGTAACTTTTCCAATCTCGTTTTATCAAAGATAGTTTATTCTTAATTATTTACTGGGTATATATATATCATCCATGTCCATGTTTTCTAAAAATATTCTGATAAAATTTTTATTATACTTGTATGTATGATTAAATTCATTTTTAACCATTTTGAATTTTACCACATGGTTTTGAAGGAATCTTTATTTTGTTTACCATATGAGGTACTTTTTGACTTTTCCAGAAAAAGTACGAGGAGAATGTTTTTCCAACTTAAATGGAATGGATGGGTTTATACATATTCATAACACATTATTTACATGAATCTTTATATACATGTTTATAATTTTATTTCCAACTCAATTCTTTTATTCTAAAATTGGATGACAGTTTAAGAAAAGAAAAGTTTTTTGCAGAAAAAAGGACATTTTTCTCAGGAATGAAGCCCAAGTGTTTTATAAAAATAATTTTACATCTAATATTACATAGGTTTATGTTTCTATCCCTTTTATTAATATGATTTTATTGGGTTTATGAAAGAATTTTATTTATGAAATCCATTTTTTAAGTCAATTATGATGGAATGATTTTTATGAAACCCATTTGATTTCATGGGTTATGCTATGTTGAATGTTTCTATATTTTTGTAGAACAAATAATAATGGTTTAATTATAGGATGAGTGAGACCTTTATCTTCATCCAATTTATTGGGTAAAAAATTATATCTTTTTATAAATACATGGAAGGAATGCCAAGTTAATCTAGTTCAGTGATACAGGGCTGGAATGAATTGAGAACTCGGTTCAGTAATGGACTTTTTACACTATGATGGTCTTGGAAAAGGGCCTTGAATAATATGAAATGATTTTCTATGATTATGTGTTTATGAAAAAAAAATTCATGTCTTCTTTTATGACTATTGGGATTACATTTCACTTTTATGATTTATCCCATGATATGATATTGTGATCTTTTATATATAGGATATGATTTTAAAATATTTTGTTCTTATGAATATGATATGATTGTTATTTAATTTTTTAACCTTAATGATCATTTGAGCTCACCCTTTTATATGTTTATTTTCCCCAGGACAAGAAGAAGGATATTAAGTATGATATACCAAAAATGTGTCTAGATACGATGAAATAAAAAGAGACAATGTTGATGTTTTATGAACCCGTTGTTTATGTTTCCCAGTTTCTAAAGACATTATACCTATACGGTCATGTTATGGTTTTGTTATATGTTGTAATAAATAAACTTCAATTTTGAATTAATATCAACGTATATAATGTTTTGGTCATTATATGGATATTTCAGAATTTTTACCCAATTTCAAGTGTAATATACCATCAGTTTTAAGCCACCCTTTGTTTATAAAATCCAGTTTTTTATTATGAAAAAATTATTGGTTCACTTCTGGTTTTAGATAAATTTTTATTCTTTTTTCAATTTTAAATGCTCTTTTGATTTTTTCCTAAAACCGCACTTAACTATTTTAATATTAAATTTTATTAAAAGATTTTTTTTCATATTATCAATTCTATTTAACATAACTTACCATGATATATGATTATTTTACCTTATTAATGCCCATTCATGTTCTAATTACTTTCATTCCTAGAAAGATGTATGATACACATATTAAATTATTCTTTATGACCTGATTTTGATACACATTTCTTGCAATGGGTTCCCTTTTATTTATGTATGATTAATTATATATGATTCTGTATGTGGAAATAATATTAATGAATATTTTATGATGGGTGTTCCTAGATTTCACCCCAATTCATTGGATAATTTAGAGTCTCATGAGAAGTTATGTGAAACTGTCTTAGTGTTAGCATTGACTTGTGCTTCCACATGCTACAGTCTAGGAGGTTACCCTTGACTTATGCTACCATGTTCAATGGTCATGGTGGTGAAACTTGACATGTGATCATCTAAGTGAACCGAGCCTAGACTTTTTATAAATTCATGTTTCATGTTGCTACCACATTACTATTATTCTATGTTAATATAATCCCATGTTATACAATTTATGGCTCCATATGTTCAATTACATTTTATGCCTTTTTATATCATTTTTTCTTGATTTATAACCAATGTGAAAAAGCATTATTTATACGCTTAATTCATTAATAGGGTTTTTAGATCACCCTATTGATCATGTTATCATCTGGTTATCCTATGATGTTGTATGAGCACAATAGAAGTTAGGAGCTTAATATGAACAATAAATAAATGAATGTTTTATGTTTACTTTTTTATGTACCTTGTCTTCAAAGACACTATAATTCATGATCCATGAATTTAATTTCAATATATAATTATTCATAAAATCATGCAATTTTTTTGTGCAAAAGGATAGGGTCATTATAGTTGGTATAAGAGGATGGTCTAGTTATTTTTAGAGATTAAGAAAATGTCACTTTAGTAAGAAACTTATGAATAAATCTATGTTTAAGGAAACATCCAAAAATGTTGGTAAGTATAGACTAAGTAGTTTACCAGGAAAATACATCTCTATATGGATACAAACAAGTTGAGGTGGCTCTATCACAGATGTATCTATTGATAAAACTAGAAAACAACACATTGAGCTGAATCAAACAAGAACTAGTGCATGAAAATAGGACTTGATAAACTGTTGGTTTGACACTCCTGGGGGATATACATTGGCACTTTCATAAGATTAGTATGGACCATTGTTAAAGTAACAAAAACAAACAAAAAAAACTATACAAATATATAAATGGAAACAGATCATGGATAACCTAGATTGAACCTTGGGAATAAAAATTTAGTATATACATTTATTTTAAGATTTTATCCATTTATGTTTGAAGTTTCCTTTTTTAGGCTTGTTAGTTATGTATTCAAACCCTCACCTGTTTTCACCTTAGAAAATAGAATGAAATTTCGAGGGTGAAATTTCATAAGGGGATAGAAGGTATAACCCGAAGGATTTAAAAATAAGTTTAACAAAATGCATGAAATAGTAAGTCTCTATAAAATAACACTTTTTATGGAAATATTTATAACATGGTTGTTAAACTAAAATTTTCCACTTCTATGTTTTTAATTTTGAAAAAATAACACAAATGGTTGCGTTTAGGGTGTTTTTTGGGTTCTGATGGAAGAAACTTATTTTTTTGTGAATAGTAACCTACCCTTATGAAAAGTAACCTACCCATATGAAGAGTAATATGACATTTATTAATAGTAAATTTTACAAAAAGAATAGTAGCCTCACCCATGAATGTATAAATAAAAATTAGGCATCTTATAAGTGATAATATGAACATAGTAAAATAATTAGTATTCATATAAGTTAGAAATAATTAATTATAATAAATTAATAAATTTAAAAGAAAATTTATTTTCCAAAAAGGTGTTCATAAATTAACAATTTTTTGTCTTATGGTTTTGAGATAATTTTACATGATCTTATGTAATTTTTGAACGCATTATGAATCAGTTATAGTTTCTAAATCTGTATTTTTTATGTAAATTTTAATTAAAATTAAAAAATAAAATAAATCATATTTCTAAGAACCCGCATCTTTTTTCAGTTATGTTTTTATTTTCTGGTTGTTTTTGAGAAAAAGTTGAGTTTTTGGAAATTTTCGGAGTACACACCATGTAGTTTAAGTACACGCCGTGTACCCGATTGCTGCTATGACCGTGTGCTGGACGTCTAAAGGCTGAGCACATGGTCGTGTGTGGTGACCTAGAGATTGCCTAAAACAGAGGCTGCAAAAAGGAAAGTACATTCTGTGTACTGTTAAAATACACATCGTGTACTTTTTTATTAAACAGACTGGGGTTGTATCTAATCGACAAAACAATTTTTCTCTTTTTCTGTCTCATCCAGGAGTGACCGTACGGTCGTTGATCTTCTCCAAGCCCCCGACTCGTTGTCCATTCCTTGAATTGAGCACCTTTGATTTCATTGGAATCACATTGGTGATCTATCCTTTCTTCCAGAACATTATCTCCGTATTTCTTCTCTCTCATGAGTTATCCTCAGTTGAATGCTTTAAACATTTTTTTAGACATATGGAATTCTAGGGAGATTCAAGGCCTGAGGTTCACGTATATCAATCTCACAACACAGAGGTAGGTGGTTTGTTACTTTCCGTAGATAATGTTTGAGTTATATGTGAAAAAGTACCCAATACCATTGTTCGGGGTACTACGTGCTTATAGTTTTAGCCATGCTATTTCATGGAATGCCTTGTTTTTTTGGATAGAGGTTAATTTTTGTGAATAGGGTTAACTTTTCCATGATATGGATTTTTTCCCATTGTTGCTTGTTTTTTACAATTTGGTCTAGCTTTGCCTGTTAGGATGCTACTTTGTTTTCCATGACTAGTATTGCTAGTATGGAGTAATTATTATCTGAAATGCTATGATATGTTGTAGATTGTTTATCCATGTATTTATTAAGGTTTACTTGGGTAGCCATGTATCATTTGTGCACTTTTGACTTACATAGGGTTGTGGGAACCTGGTGTATTAGACCATATAGAGAATTGTCGTTGAGGACTTCTCCAGAGTGTCTATCTACTTTTACATTGCGAGACCATAGGGGGGATGGACGTAAGTTCTCCCACAGAGTGTCTGTAGTTTCTTTGATATGTTCCACATGGGTAATTGGATATTTAATGCTTCATCAGAGTTCCTATTAGTAACCAATATGAGAACATTGAGGGAATTTATGGTGAGTGCTTCCTTAGAGTGTCTTTTCTAAAGATGAACCAGAGGGGTTAGACTGTGTGTACTTCCCAGAGGGTTGCATGTGTTTTTTTGGTTGAACCAGAGGGGTTAGGATATGAGTACTTCCCTAAGGGTTACCTTCTTTTGATTAGTTTCTTTTGATATATATAATTTAAAGCAATTGAATTTGTAGGATTGTTATTATGTGTACTTCCTTGTTTACTGCTTCATTTTTTTATTGCTTGCCATATATATCCACTAACTATTAGGCACAAATCATTTGGTGGATGTTGACTGGGATTACTCTTGCACTCTATTTGAATCATGCTTTCGGGCCCAAAATTTTTATATTTTTGTAGGTATAGATAATGGCAAGCTCCCTTCTACTTTAGGTACTTGATTGCTGAAGAGCTGGGGAGCATGGGACCAAGCTGAGGCCTGCGATACTATAGAGCATTTCATCTGTTTATTTTTTACTTTGGTTTAGTATTGTATTCCAGAATTGTGACCTGTTTTTCTTCTTTCCTATGCATAAGTTTCATGCATCATATATATATATATATGTGTGTGTGTGTGTGTGTGATCCAGTTCATTATTACTTCTGTTGTTTACCTATTTCATGTTTTACTACTACTGATATTGCTATCTGTTTTAAATCCACTAAGTTACTCTAAAAATTATGGCATAGTTTCCCCACTATCACACCCAAGACCCTCCTTGCTAGTCGATAGCCTCTGGCGTTCAGGGAAATGCGCTTGAGGTCATGTGACGAATCGGGTAAGGGGCACCTTTGGATGGCTACCAGAACTCAGAAGTTATAAAGTGGGATCAAATAATGGTTCATTTCTTCTTAACATGATATTTAGAGAATGTATCTAGGGATAGGAAATAATACTTATTTGTTAATAAGTTGTGACCTAGATTAGCTAACCCGTGTATAGGGAAAAACGAATTTACCTCAGTTATTGCAATTTTTATGGTTTTGAAATTATATAGTTTATTTAATTTCATAGTTGGGTGATTTACTTGTATTGTGTTGTTATCATTGATGTTATTGAGGTTATATTTCTATTGAAACCCGATGAGATGAGGGTATTCCATCTCATGCATCATATAAGAACTTGCTAAAGATCACATGTCTTGCATTCTTTCCATGCCATTTAGGGCATATTAGTGATTTCATGTTGTTGTGATATATATAGTGCTATATATGCATTATGTGGTGATATGTGACATGATTGAATACCTGCCTTTTGATATGGTATTGAATTGTGTAAGGTTTTGTTTAAATGAATGACAAAATTTGGTTCTTGAGGTGTTATGGGCCCTCATGGATTGGAATTTGGAGTATCATTTCCTTGTTTCCCTTGAATATGACTTGTATACGATGGAAATCTTTTATTCATGGGGAGTATGGGCTCTCAAAGATTATAATTTGGCACTTTAATGTTCGTTTCAGTGTTTTTTTGGGTTCCAAAGTAGTTTATAAGGCATACTGTCCAGAACAACCCCAAATACAAAGTGTCTAATGATGAATACACACCATGTGTCCTTCTGTTTGGGACAGAACTATTTTTCTTAAGTACATTTCATGTACTGTAGGTACATGATATGTGGTCTCTAACTGTGTCACTGGTTGTGTGGGAAAAGAAATAGGGTTGGGAAATATTTGGTGGGACACGCCGAGTACTTGATGTACACCGTCTTGCATAGACCATGTGTTCACCAATGTGACTAACGACATGGATGGATAAAAAATAAGTTATACACCATGTTTCATGATTTAACACACTATATAGTGTAACCCATTTATCATACTATGTAGTGAACCAAAAAGGTAAGTGAAATCTTTCTATTACACCCCTTGTCTGGAATGAACACGCTGGGTAGAGTCAGCCGTGTAACTAGTCGTTTAACGAACAACACGAGTCGGTGACGATCGTCTAGTACATGCCATATCTAGCACTAACACTCCTTGTATTCTGTGTATAGGAGAATTGTGTGGCCTAGCTGTGTAGAAGAACTCATGTAGGGGAAGAGAATTCAAGTACACGCCATGTGTCAGGACAACATGCCATGTGTATGGGATGTTACATGACCTGGGTTGGCAGAAGTACACGCCCATGTGAAGGCTTAAGGGAACATGTTGTGTAGGAATAATACATGTCATGTATCAATGTTTTCAAAAAATGAATTATTTCTTTCACCTGTTACCTTGTTATGATTCTATGTTTCGGTCTTTGATAATCTTGATCTAAGGTGTGTGCTTGACCTTGCAAAGTCTTGCCTCTAAGACGTCCTCCAGTTTTTGGCCAGATTCAGGGAAGTGAGGAGACATCGAACTTGGAAGATCAGGATCTACCAATAGGTCCTCTAGTCATGTCTAGCTTCACACCAACCGTCATTTTCACACCAGTGCTAACACACGGTTTCGTGAGGGCTTTATGAGGTTTATACAGACCTTCCTAGGAGTACTACATATTTCCCCTTCTATGGTAGAGTTGAAGTGGGTTTTCTAGCAGCAGCATCCTCCCACCTTCACAGGGGAAGGAGGACCTCAAGCTATAGATTCATGGTTAGAATCCATGGTTTATATCCTTGAGCAACTGGAGACTCCTCCAGAGAGGAGGTTGAAGCTCGCTATGTATATGCTTTGGGATTCCGCCATGAGATGGTGGGATGCAATCTCATAGGCTGGACACCAACAGGTTATGGAAAGGGATGAGTTCTAGTGTACATTCTATGAGTACTTCTACCTGGAGACTTTGAGGGACAATCGAGCCCATGAGTTCATGAGTCTGGAGTAGGGTACTCTTTTGGTTATGAAGTATTCATATTTCTTCACAGAGCTGTAGTTATTCATGCCTATTCTAGGAGGTGATGAGTTATTTATGGAAAAGAAGTATGATGGTGGTATGAGGCATGACATCTGATCTCAGGTGATCATATTTAGGTTGACTTCCATCACTTCTATAGTCAACCAAGAACTGATCACAGAGCATAATCTGAGGGATATTGGAGTGGTGATCCAATGCGGTTCAACATCCAGAGTTAGTATCCTACCTACTAACAGTAGGAGTCGTTGTAGGGAGTCTATGTGCAGAGACTCGAGGAAGCGTGTCACTTCTTCTGGAATCCATGTGGTGTGCTACCAGTGCGGGAAGAGCGGGCATAGGAGGCCACATTTTCCTAGAGACCCAATGGAATGCCAATCATTCTGCAAGATGGGCCATCTTCAGTGCTTTTGTCAGTTCTTCTCACCAGCAGCAAGTGATAGGGGTTCTTCTATGACTCCTCGTTCAGGAGCAACACCACTTGTTTCTCATCTGTCAAGGAAATAGAGTTCTTCTGGCCGTTCAGGGAGAGTTGGAGGTTGTGGTCATGGTAGCCAGTCTCTAGGATTTCATTGAAAACATGGTTGATCAACTCAGAGCGGTCAGGTAGGGTCGCAGGGCAGCGGTGCAAGTCAGACTTTTGCAGTGGAGTATACCTAGTAGGAGCAGGATCCCAGACCCTCTACTGTTTGAGGTACAATCATAATTTACTCAGTTTTATCTTTTGTTCTTTTTGATAAAGGGGCTTCCCATAGCTTTAAATATATCACTATTGTGGAGAGACTTGGTCTCTGAATCTTTTCTTCTGCCAATTTCATGAGGTTGGACACTCCATTGTGGACAAGAATGGATAGTGCACAATAGTTCAAGGAGTTACCTATAGAGGATGGTGGTTGTCACTTCTTGTGGTACCTTTAGGTCCAAGAGATGAAATTCCATGATGTCATTCTTGAAATGGAAAGGTTGGTTTTCTTCTAGGTTGTTGTCAATTATTATGTATGTAGGGTGAGTTTCCCTTCACCATATGGAAGATCATTTTTTCTTAAGGGTGAATGGCTTGTCCAGGCGAGCAGAGAAAGACCTGGGCATCATGGGTTGGTAATAGTTACATCCTATATTTTTTTCTCTATCTGGATGACTAGGGGACTTCACCGAAGAACATTCTTCTAGTGGTGGATCATTTCAGGGATGTCTTTCCAGAGGAATTTTCATGTTTTCCTCTAGAGCGTGAGGTAGAATTCTCTATTTAGATTGTTCTAGGAGTGGAAATGGTGTCTATTCCTCCTTATATTATGATATCACTAGAAATACAGGAGCTCAAGATGCAGTTGGAGTAGTTTCAGGAAAAGGGTTTCATCCAACCTAGTACTTCTCTAGGGGGTTCACCTGTCTTGTTTCCGAAGAAGGAGGGCGTCACCCTAAATGATTTTGTGGATTATCAGAAGTTGAACCAGTTAAAGGTCAAGAATCTATATCCCTTATTTAGGATTGATGATCCCTTTGATCATCATTGAGTATCCTGAGTGTTCTCGAAGATTTACGTGAGATCTGGTTATCATCATTTGTGGGTTAGACCATTATATGTACCTCTTACAGCCTTTAGGAGCAGGTATGGTCTATATGAGTATGTGGTTATGTCGTTTGGTCTCACAAACGTGCCTGCAGTTTTCATGGAACTGATGAACTGAGTGTTCCATCTGTATTTGGATTTTTTTTCATGGAGGTCTTCCTGGATGATATCTTGGTGTACTCTCACACTCGACACAACCATTCCACACATTTTGAGATAATTTTGAGTACACTGAGAGAGCACAAGTTATATGATAATCTCTAAAAATTACACTTTTGGATTTACCAAATTCACTTCATGGGTCATGTGATCTCAGAGAGAGAAGTATCAGTAGATCCATAGAAAGTGAGAGAAGTAGTTTCCTTGGAGTAACCAAATAATTTTACTGAGGTATGGAGTTTTATAGGGATGGATAGATACATCAGTCTTTTTATACAGGACATTTCATGCTTAGAAGCTCCACTAATGGGCCTGACTAAGAAGAGTTCAATGTACTTGTGGTCAGATTCATGTGAGTCATCCTTTCAAAAGATGAAAGGGAGGCTGACTTTTTCATGGATACGATTATTTCTTGAGCCAAGAAAGATCTATATTGTATACCATTATGCATCAGGTATCGAGCTGGGACAAGTGATTATGTCGGGGGAAGGGGTTGTTGCGTACGGTTCTCGACAGTTGAGGCCAAATGAGAAGAACTACATGATGCACTATCTTGAGTTGGCAGTTGTTGTTCATGCTTTACGCTGTTAGAGACACTACCTATTGGGAGAGCATTTTGTGTCTTTCACCGAACATAAAAGTCTCAAGTATATCTTCATTTAGCATGACCTGAATTTGAGACAGCGAAGGTGGGTCGAGTTCCTTCAATCCTTAAACTTCAAGCATGCATGCATGCCTCGAAAGGCCAACGTAATGGTTGATGCATTGAGCAGGAGGACTCAAGAACATGCAGTTTAAGAGGCCAATTGTGAGTGGTAGCTTATAGATCTGTTCTAGGAGATTCATTTGGAGGTGCATGATGGTCAAAGGCAAACATTTCATTATTCTATTGTTGTTACCTCTACTCTTCTTGAAAAAGTGTGAATGAGGTTGCAATAAGATTCTAAAATCCTAGTCCTATGAGAGAATTTGTTAGGAGAGGACCCCATTACTGGATAGACCATAGGTGAGGATGAGATCTTCCTTTTTTATAGGCGCATATGGGTGTTAGCAATCATACGCGAGGAGCTGATGTAGGACTTTCATTAATCATTTTGGGCAGTTCATCCCCGTGTCTCGAAAATGAATTATGATATACACCATCAGTATTGGTGGCCAGATATGAAGAGAGATGTTGCTAGTTTCTTTATGAGGTGTTCCACCTGTCAGTAGGTGAAGGCGGATAATCAACGTCCAACATGGCTTTTTCAGCAGTTACCCATTTCCGAGTGGAAGTGGAATGATGTCAAAATGGATTTCGGGACAGGTTTGTTAATGTCTCCTCAAAGGAATGATGCAATTTGGGTTATCATTGATAGAATCACGAAGGTTTATCCTTTTTTGACAATCAAATAGACCTTCAGTTTTGATGATCTGGGAAGGTTCTACATCCGAGAGATTGTATGTTTACATAGAGTTTCACACTCCATTGTTTTAGACAGGGATCCATGTTTTACTTCTCAGGTCTAGCAGGGACTTTAGAGGGATTTGGGTACAAATGTACTTCTAAGTACAGCTTACCATCCCTAGACAGATGGCCAGTCTAACCATACAATTCAGGTGCTTGAGTCTATGCTTTGAGCATGTATCTTTGATTTTGGAGGTTCATGGGAGAAGCACATACCTCTTTTGGAGTTTTCCTACAAGAATATTTTTGAACCAACTATTCATATGAAACCTTATGTGGCTTTGTACGATAGGCCATACCGATCACCCATATGTTGGCTGGAGGCATGAGAGATAGCGATGTTGGGACCTCATCTTGTCCAAGAGACCATAGAGTAGATAGAGTTGATTTGGAGAAGAATGGATATTGCACAGTCACAATAAAAGTCTTATGTTGATCGATGGAGATGACCTCTAGAGTTCGAGGTCGAAGATCAGGTTTTTCTAAGTGTAACACTGAGGGTGGGACATAGGAGGATTAGGAGGCAGGGTAAGTTTTCACTAAGGTACGTCAGACTGTTTAAGGTGTTGGAGAGAGTCGGGCAGGTTGCTTATTGGTTGTAGTTACCTTAGCGGTACCGAGCTATGCATTATTTCTTCCATGTTTCTCAGCTTTGACGTTACTTCTTAGATCTGTCTAATGTTTTCCTACTGGAGGAGGGTGAGTTAGTGGTGGACGCATCCTTAGAAGAGAATCCTATCAGGTTTTTTGATCGAAGTGAGAAGTTTCTCCATGACTGGTATATTCCTCTAGTACGAGTGTTATGACAGCATGGGTGAGTATATGATGAGACATGGGAGTGGGAGGCCGATGTGTGATCACAGTGGTAGGAGCTGTTCGAGGTTTCTTCTTCTATGCTACCTAGCTAGGGAAATTTGAGGACAAATTTCTTTATGGGGAGAAGTTTGTAAGAACCTGGATCTTCATTTCAAGTATGTTTTTATTTTCTGGTTGTTTTTGAGAAAAAGTGAAGTTTCTAGAAAGTTTAAGAGTACACATCATGTTCTTTAAGTACATGTTGTGTACCCGGTTGCTGCTAGTGACCGTGTGCTGACTATTTAATAGTTGAGCACAAGGCCATGTGTGGTGACCTGGAGACCGCCTAAAGAAGAGGCCAAAAAAGGAAATTACACACCGTGTACTGTTAAAATACACGTCTTGTACTTTTTTTCATTAAACCTACAGTGGTTTCATCTAATTGATGGAACCCTTTTTCATTTCATCAATCTCATCCAAGAGAGACAGTACAACCTATGATCTTATCTAAGCCCTCGACTCACAGTCCATTCTCCAAATTGACAGTCGTCTATTGCATTGGAATCGCATCGGTGAGTTCTAATTTCATCATGAACTTCACCTCCAGATTTATCCTATTCATGAGTTATCCTCAGTTGAATGTTTTAATCATTTTTGTAGATATTTGGAATTCTATGGTCATTTATGTCCAGTGGTTCATATATATCTTTCTCACAACGTAGAGGTAGGTTCTTTGTGCCTTTTTGTAGATAGTCTTTGAGTTATATGTGTAAATGTTCCCAATACCATTATTCAGCGGATTGCATGTTCATGGTTTTAGACATGTTATTAATTTCTATGCCTTTTTTGTTTGGATAAAGGTTATTTTTTGTGAATAGGGTTAACTTTTCCATGCTATGAAAGTTTTTCCCATGAGTTCTTGTTTTTTTTTCATTTGGTCTAGCTTTGCCTGTTAGGCTGCTACTTTTTTCCATGCCTGGTATTGTTAGGATGGAGTTATTATTATCTGACATGCTATGATATGTTGTAGATTGTATATCCAAGTAGTTCGTGTGGTTCACTTGGGAAGCCATGTATTGTTTTTTCACGTTTTACTTACACAGGGTTGTGGGAAGCTGGGGTAGTAAACCATAAAGAGAATTGACATTGAGGGCTTCTCTAGAGTGTCTGTTTACTTTTATGTTGTAAGACCATAAAGGGGATGGACGTAAGTGCTCCCTCAAAGTTTCTATAGTTTCCTTGATATGGCCCACATGATGATTTGAATGTTGATTTCTTTCTCAGAGTGCCTATTAGTTACTAATACGAGACCCGGGGGGGATTGACGGTGTGTGCTTCCTTAGAGCATCTTTTCTAAAGCTTAACCAGAGGGGTTAGATTGTGTATACTTCCCAGTGGGTTGCTTATATTTGTTTTATTGAACGAGATGGGTTAGTTTGTGAGTACTTACCAGAGGGTTACCTTCTTTTGATTTGTTTCTTTTGATATATATTAATGAATGTAATTGAATTTGTAGGATTATTACTATGTGTACTTCCTTGTTTATTGCTTCATTTTGTTTATTGTCTACCATATATATTCATGGACTATTAGGAACAGTTCTTTGGGTGGTTGCCTACTGGGATTAGTCTCACACCCTATTTGGGAGAGGATTTTGGGCCCAAATAGATTATATTGTTGCTGGTATAGATATGTTCAAGTGCCCTTCTACTTCAAGTACGTGATTACTACAGAGCAGGGGAGCATGTGACCAAGTCGAGGATTGCGATGCTATGGATCATTTCATCTCTTTCTATTGTACATTGTTTTAATATTTAATTCCAACATTGTGGCATTTTTGGATGATTTTTTAGACATATGTATCGTGCATCATATATATATGTGTTCTCAAGATGTTTATGACTTCCGTTCTTTACCTATTGCATGTTTTATTGCTTCCTCTATTACTATCTGTTTTACTTCTACTGTGTTACTCTTTCAATGAGGGCATATTTTTCCTACCATCACACCCAAGGCCCTCACTTCTAGTTGGCAGCCTCTGGAATTTAAGGAAATGTGCTTGAGGCAATGTGACCAACCAGTTAAGGGGCACATCTGGGAGGCTTCCGAAACCGAGACGTTACAATATTTATAAAATTATTTTTGAAAAATGGATTTATTATTGGATTATACAAGTCGAAAAAGGTTGGGGTGAATTTTTGGGATTTTTCTAAAATACTTGAATTTTTGGTTATTAGTAAAATATTATAATATAAGATAAATGCTAAATAAATTAATTTTTGCATCATGATTGAGTCATGGATGATGTAAATGGAATTTGGTTCGAACTAACAGGCACATACTATTGTTTTTGGTCACAAAAATGATTACAATTTCTTGTATTTAGATAAATAATAAAATAATAAATAAAATATAGAGAAAACCCTCCTCTCCTCCACTATAAAATACACCCTAACACCCTCTTTTCTTCACTCTACTTAAGCATTGTGCCTTGCCAAAATTCTACTAAAAACTCACCAAAATCTACTCTCCCATGTACATAATCCCTTTCTCTCTTAAAATAGAAAATCATCTCCACTTAAGTGGCTCTCAAGGAATAATTGTTTAAGAGGTAAATTCATCTATTCAATTACTTTACTTTCTTTTCAAATTCCTTTGTTTAATTTTCTATAAATACCTATCCTCATCAAAAGGTTATGAAAAATCTAGTACCTTATATGTACTAGAATATTTTTATGATAATGTAATATTTTATTATCGTCTCTCTTTAACCCTTCTTTTAAACTAGTAGTAAAAACACCATCTAAGATGTGTTAATTTACTGCATTCAAGGAGGATGGGTTTTCAATTTCCATTACCATAATAAATTCTGGTCATCAAACCATTATTATGGATGAAAAAAAATATATGTATTATGTCTCATAAATGGTTTTAGAATCTTTTTTTACACATGTATTTTTTTTATAAAACAAAATATGTTCATTGTGATAAAAAAACCACTAATTAAACCAAAAAGTTATGACTAGTGTTTTATATAATGATTCATCTTCACTCAAAGTAACAAAAAGAAATTTACAACCATGTAACATTATATATGTTCAATAATAAATTATAACTATAATTATAGAAAACCATCCTAATTTTACATGATTATCTGTTCACATATACAAGTAAAATTATCATGAAACAAACAGACCCAAATAATGAAATTAAACCTCATAACCAATCAAAACGGTTATGAATGAACTCCAAAAGGTTATACTAAATAAATTACATTTAAAAAATGTTGTGGAATTATTAATTTATAAACCTAATTTTATTATTCATGTCATTAATATCAATTGGAGAACACCATCCACATTAATTATTTTATATATTTTTTCATAGTATTCTATTTTTTAATCTTATATCATTCAACGTCATTACAGAATTCCAATAATGTCATTTCGTACACACATGAATATCTTAAACATCTTCAATAATGTTTTGAGAACTATTTTTTAGTATGATTAGGATGTATGGTTTGTATATTCTTATGTTTTTGATTACTATTAAATTTTCATAATAAAATATATTCAAAAAATAATAATTTTTTATAATAAGTGTTTGAACATAATGATAAAAAATTAATTATTTAAAAATAACTAACAATCATCATGTTTTAAATTTCAGGTATGTATTTTTATTAATTATACTGTTTAATACAAATGCATAGATAATTTTTTCATTAAATAGATAAAAGAATGTATTTTTATGTAATTTTATTTAATGTTACATGATGTTTGATTACTGTATACTGATTTTTTATTATAGATATTTTGATTATTATGGTGATGTGATATTCAAATATTTCTAACTTTTCATAACATTCAGTGTCAGTCTTTATAAAAACTGATGATGAATCAATAAAATAATCTTTTTACAGCATTGTTTTTTAGAGGAAAATGATGCAGAATATCAAACAAAAAACACTTTTAGGTGACAATTTCCTCAAAAATCTAACAAAGAATGTCAAACCAAAAACTAAGTACACTGTCATTTTTAGTGTCATTTTTAAAAAAACTGATGATAAAAACATTATTTTTTACATCACCCACATAGATGTTTGTTAAAAAATGATGTATAAATTGAAAAAAATGATATTATGTCATATTTGTTTTACACTAGTGTAGGGGATTCGGCTCAATAACAAGTGGGAATGATTTTCCCTTCCCCCATGGTGCTCAATATGGTTTCATAGTGGTATAATATCATTAAAATTCAAAAATCATGACTTATAATAACATATATAAAAATTATAAATATAATAGATAAGATAATAATAAATTATTATAGCATCATATTATGTATTACATACATTATATCACTCTAGGTGTCTCAAATTACAATTGGTGATCTCTCTAACCCAGAGTACCCACAATATCTCATAGGTAGAATCAAATATTAATTGTATTCATTTCATCAATTTATCCATTATATAATATAATCATATCATGGTTGTGTATAATAGAACCGTCAAGTCTTCTAATTAATAACCATATATGTTATTGTTATCAAATTAAATGAAAAAACACTTCATATCATAATTATTGTAATCATACATAGATAAACACTTTTATATCATGTGAATCCAACATAGAAAGAATGGTATATGAAAACAATAAATCATTCAACCTCTATCCAAGAATAAAGTTAATAAATCCTAAATAAATAAATATTTTCATCGCATTTAAAAAAACTAAGAAAATAATAAAAGAAAAAACCACAAAAAATATTCCCTTCCCAAGAAATAATGACTTCCCCATTGTGTGTGTTATCTACATCTATGTATAAGGTCAATTTTATATTGCAGCCAAATACTACACCAAGAAAACCGTATCATATATAGTAATAAAAAAACAAGTCTTCGATTCTCCATTATATAATATCCAATCATGTTCACCTCTAATATGATCAATACATTTTCCATATACCTCAAGCACACCTCCCCATACACCAAATACAATCAACCATAAATGAGTGTTTATGTGAAAGGTGGGAATACTATACCATTTTTTTTAATAAACCCATAAACACAGTAGATAAAATATAGATAATAATCATCAATAAAAAAAAAATAATGGTTAAAATTATATACACATGTTACATGTGAGTAAAATTAATCTCATGCAATAAAAAATGTGTTACAATAATTCCATACATTCATACAGATTTGGAGAAACCCTATTGGGTAGATCATATAAAATATAATCTAAAAAAATATTAGAGTTGGTAACAAAAATAGTCCCAAATCCAATATAATTCCCACCTCCCAACACTTTCCATGATCTGTATCACTTTCATCAATATTAAGCCCCTTATATATACCTAGATCACAGACCAAGGTATCTTCTTCGTTATTAGGATTCTGGAGTTAGGTGTCAGTATAACCCTATTGTTGAAAACCAACATTTTCCATAACATATCCAATATATAGAAGTGTATGGATATATTTTCATGTTCAAAAATAAAATTAAATACTAAATAATAGTAACAATAAATATGTAAAGATCACATGTAATATACAACAAACCTTGTGTGACTATACCTGCTTCAACCAATAATATGGTGTTATTGAACATAACATGTAATCATAAAATAGAAATGATTAAATATATAATATCTTATGAGAACAAAATACCAACATAATATAAACACCACCACAAGGGAAATGAATATTGATAACATTTTCAGAATAGGGGGAATAACATCCTTGAGAAATAACACACATGTAGGCATCACATCTTGATGATATCAATTAGATAGCCAAAAAATATAAAATCATCCCATGTTTTAGGAAGCATCATATATGGGGGAATCATGTACCACAACAACCATTCTCATATTTTTCTCTCATACCCATTCATGGAAGCACCACATTTTTGGAATGATGTACCACTTCCAACTACTATAAAGAGTATCTTGACATAATGCTCCTTCACTGCAAACGTCAAGGCTAGATAGGAATTATGTTCCATGACATAGTTGAAATCACATCCAAAAATCATGGGTATAGTGACCTGACCATGAATATATGAAATTTATAGTATAGAATAACTCATTATGAGCAATATTTTATATATGGGCATATCATCCAAATTTTATTGAACATAAAAAAGATAATATATTCCCAATAAAATCGGCATCATCACATTAAATCAAAATAAAGAGTTTAATCCACATGATATAAAAAATATATTTAAGTATAGAATAAAATCCAATTAAATATTCTTGTTATAAGGTTGTTTCCATAATTCATGACCTATACACATAACCACAACCAAGGTATAATATACTTGATGACCAAAAAATAGTTATAAAGATAAAATTACATATATATAAACTTTGAAACCCATAAATTAATTGGGGAAACTAAAAAATAAACTTCGGTATTGATTAATAAGATGACCATACCAAACGAAATATCCAATATCTCATAGAGGGATAAGGAAACCCAATTAGGGTTCCTTTTTCGTAATTCAAATAAAAAATCCCCAATGGGGTCTTTAGTTAAATATAAAAATCACATTATATTTATCATGTTTCCCTTGATGTTCCTGAAATCATGATATAATAATCAAGTTTCATCCCAACCCTAAACTTTCTCACCCTACTCAATATGGTCAATGGAATTATTTTCAAATTTATAATAGATCACATGGCCGGTGATTCCATAAAACACAAGTTACATGAAAGGAGTGTAAAATGTCAATATTCAGAATTTGAAAGCTAACTTAATGTCTTAAAATCCATCCCAATCAATATAACTATACAAATACACCCCAATAATGGGTTTCCCCAAAATTTGGAAAAATCCCTATATTATGGCATTATCGATGCGATAGATTAGAAAAATAAATTAAATTGGGAATATCTCAAATATGGGCGATAATATTTTCTATTATGATCCATTATAATTTTTTTTGAATATGAGAACTAATGAGGTATAAATAAAAAAGAGAAGTTCTGAGACACTAAAGAAGATGGTGCAATATGGTATAATATTATAGATAAAATGGATGAAACTGTATATAATAAGTTATTCTAAAATAAAAAATTAAACTACCGAAATTACAACACATGAAACATCATTGGGAATTTAGCATGAAATGATCATAAGGCATGTGATGTAGTTTTCTTCCATATGATGGAATCATGAAACCAAAATGCTATGTCTTAATGGAACACTATAAATACATGACACATCAATCACGTACTATCTTAAATTCACGATTCAACATCCCATCAATGGGGAATTACTCCTCCCTCCAAATATATAATTCATATAGGAACACATGATATTTGTTATAAACAAAAATTTGAAAAATGATTTAATACTACATAATATAAGATATAATCATATGTATCCTTTATGTCACTCTTATGCAACACTTTCTTGGAAGAAACCCTCTACCATTGCAATGTGACTCTTATCAAAGTGAATTTTTTTTCTCTTAGATAACTAGTTATATCAATGAAATCTATATGAATATGGAATTAGGAGACACCTATATAATAATTTCTTCTTGAACCTAGTGTCAAATTAGAAAAACTAACACCTCGATTCTATTAGAAACATATCCAACAACACAAAATATATAGAAATACTTTAGGTTTTAAATAATTATAATGTAATCCATAATTTTAAAAATTGGGGGGGGGGGATGTAATAATGTTGGTACAAATTATAATAATTAATTTTTATAATAATCAATGTCAATTTCAATGATATATCAATCTATTTAATGAGATTTTATCTTTATAGAATCATATATTTATAGGAACATTGACAATGAATTTATCTTTATTAGATCAGTTTATTTGGTAAAAAAATAATGGGAAAGGAATAATGAGAAGAATTGGGAATTAAAAAATTTGTAATAAATACAAGGGACGATCATATACTATATATTTAATTGTTTTATCAAAGAAAATGAATTTTTTTATGGTTTTTAGTAAAATAATTGTTATACAAAGAAAAATAGAAATAAATATGAATATATTACCTTGACCTTGTATATGAAAATACATATATTTAAAAAACCTTAATTTTTAAATTATTACATAAGGGTATAGATAGTAAAATCCAATAAGATCATGAGGAATGTCATCATTAGGAAATTATATACATAATATAACAACTTGAATGACTATAGACCATAATTTTTTAAAACTCAATTAACAGGATCTTAAAAATATGTTACTCTAATTAAAATACGTGGGATAACCAATGGATGTACAATAAAAATGGGTGATCTACAAAAAAAGTAATGGAATAATCAAGGGACAAAAAGATAAAATTAAAACATGTGAGTCTATAAGAATATCAAGATAACATAATAGGGTTGAGATTCATAAGCATGAACATCGAATATGATATAATATGACAACATATAAAATATTAGAATGTAGAAAAAATATAAAACATGACATCATGAGAAAATGTCATGGATAGCATCCAATACATCCTAAACCAGTGTCATTTGGATATCCTACCATGAACCATACACATATATCATGAGATAAGGATATTACCCAATGTAATGGAGGGATACATAATTCTTTTCCCACTCACCACAATTATACCAAATACTTGAATAAGTGTTTCACATAGCTCATATAATAGTATATTTTATTCCAACACATATAATCCAATAATAAATGAGTATGTGTTATATACTTGGAAGTCCCCAATCAAATAATTATTGGTACATATGGGTTAATATTGTTGAGTGTAAATGAGTACAGGTATTAACTATAGAAATGTTTTTTATGAAAAATAAAAGGATATATTTGACATTATAGTAGGGGTAAATAAAGATTCATAGAAGGGTTTAATGAGTATTAAAGGGGTCACTAATCACTTTTGAATCATAATTATAGTAAGAGGGTTGTGTAGAAACATTTACTAAAATTATCAATTAGGAAGGAAATAACATAATATGAATAATTTGTTTTAATAAAGAGGAGAAAGAGAGAAAACCTTACATCATCATAGTAACCCCTTAGGTAAGGATTATAATGACCAGAGATAAATGATATTTCATTAATATAAAATACATTGTAGTTTAAATGTATATTCATAACGAATTCACAAAGAAAATTATATTCATAAGAATAAACCCAAATAGATAACTTGAATGGAAATGTGGAGAGAGAGATCCCTTAACTTGAGAGGGAACTCTTGAAAGCATTATAGGTGTTTCTTAAGAGCTTGGGAAAAGTTTGGGAGGGATCTAGAGTGGTAACAGTAGAGTTATTTGATTCTATGTGGGGTTTTAGTGAAGAAGAATGGGTTTTTGAGTGTGTTTTTATAGAAAAAAAATAATTATTTGTTAATTTATAGGCATTGATTTTGGACTCTATATATTAAATTAATCCAGAGGATAAACCATATGATGGTTTTCTCTAATGGTTTATTGAAAAGTTGAGTGGATTTCTACATCTTATAAGGATAAAAACTAAAATTACTGAAATAATATAGTTGTTTATGTGGAAGTGAGAAATTTTTATAACTCTAAGGGACTAAAAAGTACAAAATAAATGAGAATACCATAATCCCACTTGTATGAAATTATAAAAACCTTATAATGGAAAAAAATTATTTTTACATTAAGGATCACTACATTCTCTGTGTTTTGTAAAGGCCAATTACTATTAACATGGATAAAAAAGTCCCATAATAGATGATTGTCATGGTCTAAGCATGACACCATGGGGTTTATGTGGATAACTAATGTTTATGATAACTACAAGGGAGATATATCCATAACCAAAAACCAATCCAAAAGTGAATGAGCCTTGAAAAAATTGTCAATGGTGAGAAATTCAAAATTCCTAACCTCACTAGGGAGATAAAATAATGAAGAAGAATGTTTCCCATATAATAATAGTAAAATTGGGTATAACGAATCAGGATTGACCAACTGAAAAGAGGGTTTTATGATGAAAAATCAAGATGTTATGAAAATAAGTTGAATTGTTAAATACATTTTTGTCTACAAATGAATCATTATTAACGTTTTAGAAAAAAATAAATTAAAAATAAAGTTTATGATAATTTTGGATATTCCAAATAAAATTTATTTTAATTATAGAGTCTTATAAAAAATATTTATTTCAATATAAATGATAATATAAAATTATAATTTCTTAGGTAATTTTTATAAGTTTTATAAAAGTTATTACATCTTAAAACAATTATTTTTCAATAAGTGTTGTTTTTTAATAAAATATACAATACATATATTTACAAAATAATCTTGATAATATAAAAAATATATTTGAAATTATCATGTATAAATTATGTTAGTGGGATTATTTTGAAAATTTAAAAAATACATTATTCTTCAGTGAATAGTTCAAAATACAATTTCATGTTTTCAACATACTTTTTATAATTCATAAATATTTATTAATGATGTAAAAATAAATCAAACTGAATCCATGATGAAAAAAAATATTTTTTATTAATATAATTAATTTTAATAAATTAAAATTAATTTACAAACCTATTAATTACTTTCAAAATTCTAAAATAGAAATTATGATTTTAATAAATTATTATGTGGAAAAATAATTTTCCACAGAAAATATTAATATAACATATTGAAGTTTAGTTCTAAAACAAAAATATATAAAAAAATGTTCTTAATTTCATAAACAGTGAGCAAAAACAATGTGTAACCCAAATGTTTTCCATTTTCTATAGCCTAGAATACGAGGGCCTATATTTAGAAATTTTATAAAAAATTCTCACCCATTTTCAATAAAAACCCACCTCTATATCCTTTTTAATTCACTCTTAAGACAATAAGAATAAATTTCCCCTCATTCCCCTATACATCATTTCCATTGAGATTAGAAGGTTCAACAAAACTCTATTTAATATTTAAGAAGCTATCTCATTGGCTAATTGATAACCACCCAGTCCCAATTAATATATTTTATTCCTTCGTTTGTAGTTTTATAATTTAACTGATATACTGTTATCATGAACTTATGATCATTAAATTAATATCAAATTTTTTCTATAAACGTGGGACTTCCTTTTTCTCTCAGTAAGCCCGTTGGATAAACCGAATTTCATACATGTTATGTTGTAGAAGTAAATCTTTGATTTTATATTCCTACCTTTTTATGTTGTGAATATCCATCCCTATAATTTTTCATTATTATTCATATGTAGATATATAATTATACCTCATTGATTAGTTATTACCATATATGAAACCCAAATTTTGTACTCAAGGGTTAAAAATGCTGATAAGTTCATTTTGTTAAACATTTATATAGTCAATGATTTTATATGAATCCCATTATTTTTTCTCCATGGGATATTAATGAAATATATAAATATGTTATATGATCAATGTAGAACACATGAATATATACATATTAAGTGTGTACCAGGATAACTCTCTAATTTTTTGGATAATGAATTTATTTATATAGATGAGATGTTTTAGGATACATTTGTTAATAACCTGGGTAATATATATTATGAAACCATAGTTATGAACCATTATGTTATTAGTATGAATTTATCATTTTTGTGATGTATCCAAATTTCCATGTTATTTATGATTCATTTCTGATGAATCTCTCATATTATGAGTAATATTTTATCCCTAATGATCTCTCATATTTTATTACCTTTCTTTATCCCTTATTGGGATTTATTCGCACCAATTTCCATTGATTCATGTCCCCAATAAATTTCTTATATTGTGGTTAACTTTGGTGGAATAATAAATGATCCTATGAAGAGGATTAAATAAATATTATCTTTATTTTCTTCCTATTTACCTCATGTATTATGTATCTAGTTTTGTTGATACTAGAAATTAAATTATTATTTAATGTTTTTAATGTAATGTATTATAAATGAAATATGTTTTATATAATTTATTAAAAAATAATGACATCAAAGATATAATCAAATAAAAGGTTTAGTTATTTATGGAAATTTGTATTATGAATCATTAGTAAAATCCATATGAACATGTTTAAGTATGACAAAACATCCTTATGTTTTGGTTATGATTAATGAAAGTAATTTCCAAGAAATTGTATTTTGTATTTGGATACTAAAATTTGATGTGTCTCTAGCATAGTAATACTTAGGGGTAATAATGCGTAAAAAATTGGATTGTGTACCGACTCAATTGTCACCTAGTGAATGATGAAGAGGCCTTTATTATTATATATTTTGAAACTACTAAGGTAAATTATTTGGTTAATAATATTGATTAAACATACCATTAAGATTGATATATTGATCATGCAATTTTTTTTGATGTATTTAAATCATCATAGAATAATGAAATGAGAAAATTTTATCCTTAATATTTAAATTATATTTATTATCATAAGATTATGAATTATAAAAAAAATCTTACATAGGTTTTATTCATCGAGATAAACTGTAGGAAACATAAGAAACTGTGTAAATTATGGATGAGGTAGAAAATGAAATAATAGTATTTCAAATTTGATGAATGATATAGTTAAAAAATTAATGTTTTTAATGAATATGTCAACTCAGGTTATGAATAACAACCTAAACTCTATGATGTTTCCAACTTTACTAAGGAAGAATTTGAATCTTAATCATTATCATGTAAATGAAATCCTATTTTTAGTGGAACATCTAATCAACTAATCTCGGAATAACAGTTTGAATTTTGATAGAGATAATATTTTACTCATTTTTATATGAAATTCAATGATTTAATCACTAAAAATTTATCAACTTTAGTGATTTGCGTCAATTTTGGATTTATAGTGTGTTTTGGGATGCAATATGAAAATTACATATTTCAGAAATAGAGGGATATTTTTATCACTTTGGTAATTAAATCATAACATTTATAAAATAGCTTCAATTAATATGATTATTTTTTATGGGATTAATTGATTTATTTTATTCAAATTTGACTTCTGGACGAGGAGTTAATTTTTTCATTCAAGGGTCCGAAAAATTCAATCATTTGGATAGTATTTATGGATGACCTTGTGGACCTCGCCTCACTAAATTAATCATAAATCATTCTACACACCTCAAATTGATTTGATTCAAATTTAATTGGAAGTAATATTTAATGGGGAGTTCTTCTATTTAATATATTGGATATTTGGTTTCATTAGGGTGTCCTTTGGATGTTCAACATTTGGGGTAGAAATAGGATACATTCTGATAGAATAAAATCTATAAATTAGTTGGCCCTATCTCTTAGCAAATAAAATGGATAATGAGGAAATTTTCAGATGGAACATAAAGGATATTTTAAAACAAATTTCAAGAAGTCACCATGCTAATACTCGGACATTAATATGTCCTACCATGATCAATATTTCAATCGATAAAATATAGTGGAAGTACTATAAGGGGATTTGGAAGATATTTAATTTGAAGATCGATGGATAACACCCCATTATCCTATATATGGAGGATTTCACACATGCTAAAGGAGGATCCCCACACTACCATTATAGGGGAGGCCCAATGACCTGATACTGAATTAGGAATTCTTTCTTCATTTTTTTATTTTAGTTTTCTTTTCTCTTGTAAGGCATTTTCATATTTTTAATTTAAGTGTTTTCATCTTCTTTATTATCTAATTATTTTCCTAACCTGATATAATTATCTTTCTGGATGATTCCTCTATCCACCATTAAATCTTACCCTAAAAAAAGTGGGGCTAACAAAGGCATGGTTGGGGAGAGGTATGTTGTAATTTCATTTATTATGTTCTTACATTTTTATTTTTTATTATTTTTGTTATGAGAAAGAGTGATGTGCACAAGGGAAGTGATTTTACACCAAGACTCTGAATTCAAATTCATTTATATTGTTTTATTAATTCATTTCCCTCCCTTCTACTGGAAACAATCACTTCATAAAATTGAGTTTATCCATTCACTAGATGAAATGGAAGATGATGCAGCCTTGTCCTGGGAGATGTCACGTGCTCGATCGAGGCGTGTCATCAACCTCGATTATAAGAGTATGTTGAATTGAGATTTATATATGAATTCATTATTTTACAAAATTAAATAAAATAACAGTAATTAATGAATAATATCATTGAATTTAATAATCAAACTTAATTTACACACCAAAAGAGAAAAATGATAGAACCCACACACCAAACCATGAAGGCCAAATCCTTTCATCACTGATTACATTTTTTAATTACATGTTAGTTTTATCTTTTATTTCATTTAAATTACATTACATTCACTGAATAAGAAAATAATTAGTTTAGGTGACATAGAATAAGAAGTTGAACAACTAAGAAAGATCTTAAAGTTAGTTGACCCTAGTCAGCCTCTTTGATGCCTTCGGAAAATTAAATATCCTTTTACATACCCAATTATAGTCATGCACCAAAATGGGTGCTGTTTCCAGGGATCCAAAAAGTTAATCCTATAATTTTTTATTTTCACATCTTAGATATATATCATTTCTTTAAAAAAAATACCAAAAAAATTATACCATGATTTTTTCGTATGATTTTTTTTAATTCATTGATCAACAAATATTCTTAGGTACAAAAACCAATAATTCAAAATGTTGAAGAGATGTCTCTCCTAAATAAGTATGATGAAATCACTAACTAGGATAAATTTATGATAAATAGACAAGAATCAAGAATCTCATTTCATGAACTGGAATAAATGGTTGATAAAATAAAACTTATTTTTAAGAGACTGAAGACTAAGAAGGAAGTTCCACTGCTTTTCCCCAATTTCACTAAATATACCCAAGAAGTTGGGTCCTATCTCAAGGACCATAAATAACCTAACCATTTTAAGAACGAGATCCAAGAAGACCATGATGATATAGAGTGGATTTCAGATGAGGAAGACTTTCATTCTAAGCCACATGTGAGAGATCCACAAGATCTGGAGGAATATTTGAATGATTATGAGGTACAATATGATCTTTCCATTCTATATACACTGGAAGAGGCGACACCACTCTATATGTTTCAATAAAGGGAATATGAGTAATACATCCAAATGTTTTAATTTTAAGAGAGACTAGAAGAGCCTGACTACCTACCTTCATCTAGTGAGGATCGACCCCAGGAGGCACTTATCATTGAATAAGTGATTGAACTTGAACCAACTCAGGGATACGACCCTTTCTTGAATTCCATTTTTTTTCTTTTCATTAAATCTAATGTGAGTATCAATCCTTATGTTTTTCAATTTTAAGATTATATCTATCCATATTTTTTCTTAGAGGAATAGGAAGAAACTAAACATGAAGCTATCAAAGAACACATGGACCCCCTCACATTATTAAACATGAATTTGAGGAGGCCCATGAATAAATCCAAGCAGATAAGCTTGTGGAAATAAATATAGAGTCTTTCCATTAGTAAATGGAGAATTTTTTTTGATTTTTAAAATTTTAATTCTATTAATTTAGAAATACCTACTTACTTTCCCTTTGAAATTTCAATTCATGGAGCCCCAACTAAGTGAGAACTAGAAATAGATGTTGTTGCACTATTATCAACCAAGTAGAATAATTCATACATCATTCCACCCCCACCTTGCATGATATACCTCAATGTGAAGGGGGTGGATCCAGTATATTGTATACATGTAGCTCTCCTTATAAACAATAAAGGAGAAATACAAGCTGGGAAAAGCAACATGTGGTTGTTTAAATAAACGAAAATTAATCAACCATCATACTTTGGATAACAACTGGTACTTCCATCTAGAGGTTTTAAAAATCCATGGACCATGTGGGGGATGGTAATAATATTTATCTTTACATTCTTTCTTGGAATTTAGATTGAAATTTCATTTCTTAGGAATTAATTTAGCATGTACCCCGTCACTCTAATATTTTTTTAGCATAAATTATATGTACTTTGTAATTTATTTAGTACTTATCTTTTGTAGGATCTTGATAACATAATGAACCCCAAAAAAGTGGAAGAAAAAAATATTAATTTGAAAAGGGAATACACTTTTATTTTCTGTCTTTTAAACACCCTACATTTTAGTTTGAAACATAGTTTTTGAGAATTGAACTGAAATTTGTATTCCCACACTTGAGTTATTGCTTAACATGACTTATCTAGGAGACATGAGTTTTTTAGGAGTCCAATGATGCCATGTTTTATAGTTCAATTTTAATGAAATTTATTGAGAAAAAGGGAAAATTGAATGTTTAATGTGAAGCATGGATATTGAAATGATGAGTCATGATTTGAAGGAATTAGTTGATTAAAGTAAATGAAATTTCCCTATAATATTTCATGATTTTAATTTCTGAAATTCACGTGAATTAATTTTTTATTGCTAATAAATCTTTGAGTGATTTTATAATACCATATTTATCATTTTAATGAGGATTTCAAGACTATGTGCATCCTATTTATTCTTGATCATATTTCATGAGTGATCTTGGGAAATGACGCCTTCTAGAATTTGTATTGAAACATGTCAAAGCTATTGGCTGTAAAAAACACATTTAAAATAATTAAGGAATATTTTTATGAACCACTTATCCTTAAAATTTCACCATTAAATCAGGCCTTCTTTAACCTATAGAGAGCTTGAATGACCTTTATAGGAATGATCCATGTTTCAAACCATTTTTAACTATTCCTACACTACTCTTTGTATTTTTATGAGATTTTAATGTTGAAGTGTGGGGGATCAGGGAATCATGGTAGAAGGGTTGATTTATATTGTAAGGAAAAAGTGTGCAGGTGATTGGTTTTTGATGTATTCATTATTTTTCATTGTTTCACCCACTTGAAAAAAGTGAAAAGAATGACAAAAAGAACCCATAAAATGAGAATAATGGGTTGTGATTTGGGAAAACCAAAATGTACAATTTTTCAGATCGATCATCATATGATCATATGTGGTTAGGTGATGGATTTGAGTTTTACTATTATCATAAAATTTAAAAAATTAATAATAATGAATACTTATTTGAAAAAATTATAAAAGTAAAAAAAATCAAGAGGGTGAACAAATCATTAATTATGATTTACTTTATTATAACCATTACTTTGAGATTTGGGGTAAGTGGTTATTTCTAATTTTAAGGGTCTAAATTCATTACAAATTTATTTTTGATATCATTAATTGTGATTAAGAGATAAACCTACACTTATATCTTCAATTTTTAAAGCATAAAATCCTACCAACCTTAAGCCTTAGAGTCAAGTGAACATTTATTGAAAGTCCTCATGATTTTATGTGCCTTTTTTTACAATGTTGATAAAGGAGTTCATTTACATGCCTATGGATAAGGATCATATTCTTATGATATTATAATAACTCCACATTAATTGTATCATGGGTGATGAGAAAAAATATTCAAAATAGAGGTAGATCATGATTTTTCATGATTAATAATAATTAATCTAGGGGCATGAATTAATAAAGGTTAAATTCAGATCATTTTTCAAAGTAAAAAAAGTAAAATACATGAATGATTGTTTCGTTGAAAAATGGGAACTTAATTTTTTATTTTTGGGGAATTTTGAAACTTTTATTTAATATTGAATGTTTTTTTTGATTTTATTGCTTTGAAATTTTAATATAGCTAACATTGGTGCTCTTTGAATTCAATTTTGAGATTTTATGCATTATGAAAATCATGGTTTAAGTGTGAGGGAATTTATATGATGTAACATCCTAGGTAAATAAATAATAATACATATTTCATATTTATTAATATTTGTGAATTAAATATTAATTTTACTTTGAAGGGGTTTCTATGTTCGATAGCGTACCTGATACGCAACAATGAGTTTCTTTGAAATCTTACGTTGCACACGAATAATATAATATTATTATTTTAAATGGTAGTTACCTCCTAGACATTGTATTGGGATGAATGAACAAAACTAACTACAATATGATTATACATGTTTGTTAAATGTATTTACATTTATCCAAAAAAATAGAGGCTTAAAATGTGAATGAAATTAATTTTAAGCATAATTTACATTAAAAGGCCGATTTACCACCTTTTAATGGAGAAACCTCTTTAAATATAATTTTGGTCACTTGAATACAATATATTTGACCAAATAAAATCCTTTTTTATAATGGGGACATCAAGATTAACTTTGTGTAAATTTTTTGAATTTTTCTGATAAAGTTCATTTTCTAATGAATGGTGAAAAATATTGTATTTTAATTCAAATCTGTGTTTTAATATAATTTATTTACTATTAGGTTATATTTTTAATTGGTTTTAAAGTGTAATTAGAATATATTTTTAACATTTAATCCAATTTTGGTCATTTTAATTAATTTCACTTTGGAATTGGACATAAACAAGTGTCAATCTTTTGATAGTTATTGTTTCTTAAAAACACGCTATATGTTTTAAGAATGGGAATTAATTTTAAATTAATTAATTCCATTTATATGTTTTGAATTTATAAAAATATAAACAATTTTTGAATTTGTAATATCAAATAAATCTTAGGCTGATTTTTTGGTATTTTTCTAAAAAACATCAATTTTTGAAGAATAGTGAAATCACTTAGTAGTAGTTAAGAAAACCGACTTTTTTTATTTAAATGAAATTTTACCGCTTCAATGAATTGAATTTAAAAAATCTGACATAAATGGTTGTTATCAAGAAGTAAAATTTTGTTCAATAAGATGAAAATAATTTTTGGTGAATAGTAACTTTTAAATTTTATTTACCGCAGTTAAAGGTAAATAAGGTAATTCAAGGTAAAAAAAATATTGTAATAAATCCAAATTACCTTAACACATGTCCTAACCATATTGGATGAGTAATTTATGACCATGGGCGTCTTTGGGTCTATTTTAGTACCCCATGGAGCCACTTATGAAAGATAATGATACTTTAGATTAATTAATTTAATGTAAAGGCAAAAATGACATAAACAAAAATCTTTTAGTAAATTAATTTTTATATGGTTTTATATAAATTATATTTTTGACTATAAATATTAATTGGAATGATAAATATATTTCCTACATAATGGTATTTTATTATAATTTTTAGACATCACATAAATTAAATTATTTATGACACAATAATGATGTATTATTAAATCATTAATAAATGATTTAAATAAATATGATTATAAATATTAAAATAACATTAAAAACCTATTATATTACTATTGGATGATATTATATCAACTATGAGTCATCTTATCTTTGACTTTAATGATTTTTGGTCCTTTAGAAACTGAATATCATTGTATAATAAAATAATATTATCACACATTCCTAAAGAGCCCCTCCTCTCACTTATAAAAGGAGACCACTTCTAACCAATACCTCCCACCTATCAAGACTTTTGTAACATCCAAACTCTTCCCAAACAAGCTCCCTAACTTTAAATCCTCCTCATAGAAGCCTTACTTTAGGCATAAGGCACTTCAAGAAGTCCTTTGGTTCAAACCAAAGGGAGTTACCCAAAATAAATGTAACAATTTCTCTTAAATTGTTTTCTTTTATTTTACTTCTCCAAACCCTAAACTCTTTTTATTCCTTTAATTTGAAACAAAACTATTATTACAAATATACTAGTATGTTTTTATGATATGTATTATAACTACACTTACACACACCTCCATCTAATGGGTGAAGAATATAACGTTTCTGTGGATGGAAAACTAACGCCTCCCGAAACGATGATTGTTCAAATATATCTAATCGCCTCTCATGGTGGAAATTATGATGACACTATATTTATATATGATATATATGATATTTATGTTTTCTTTATGCTTCTGTATTTTTCCATTTATAGAAGTAATTTATTGTTTCTATAGTGGGTAAATACAATAATCTCATTAGAGGAAATGCGGATTACTGCACCCTCAAAGTGATATGACTTGTTAATGCCTTATGTGAGACATATAAAGAATGGAGTTAATAATATTATATACGATATTATAATGGAATTATAATATAAAAATGTATCATTTTGTTTTTAATTTCATTATAATAATAAATAGAAATGGAAGTAGCGTTCATGTGTACGTACAACTTACCCTCTCCATGAATGGCACATTTCATTTCTTACCTCTAAAGGCTATGTACTATTATAAATAAATGTATATACAGGATATATATGATATATAAAATATCTAAATAATTAATATCATTATGATGATAATGGATATCTTACCACATGAACATCTTGTAATTATAAGGTGTTCATTTTTTTACTCAAGTATCAAATATCTACAAAATGACCGTTATTAACTTAAATGATTACATAATGTCTAGAACATGGTAATAAGTGATATAAAAGGAATAATAAACTATAAAAAGGATATTAATCAAGTATAAATTAACATTATTTTACTATTTAGGAGATTATAGAAAGAACGGGTCAAGTCGGACACAATGTAAGGGATTTCTTATCTCATTTTCATTTTTGTGAGATTTCCATTACTCGACAATTATTAATTTCATGTGGTGTATTTGGTACTAAAATTTGATATATATTATAATGATTCTCTTTATATTCATGATATTATGTGATTCATTTTTTGGTCATTAACTTTTGGTCATACGACTCGATTGATTTCAACGAAGTAAGGGTTTTTCATCTCACTTTTTATTCCCATGAGATTCTTATTATATTGGACATTATTTCCTTTTGTGTGGTGTATGTACTGTAAATGACTGTATTCATTGTGTAATATAGTATAATTATTGGGTATTTAAATCTTTATTGAATGATCCTTCTTTGATGTGGTGTATCTTTCGTATGTTACCCAATCTGTAAGGGAACCTTTCACCCTCCTCTTTTAAAAAACTTGTTTTTGTTATGTCTTTTAATTTACATCTCATTATGTTGGGATATGGTCTTATATATCCTTATTGATGTAAAATTTATTTCCAAGTGATGAGATACCCTTTTTATCTCATCAAATCGTTTTCTGATTTTTAATGTGACGCCATTAGGCTGTCAAATTTCTAAGAGGGAACTTCTAAACCCAATTTCAATTCTTTGGGTTAAACTTGTACTTCTTGAATATGTCATCCTATGAATATGTGTTAACGACCTCTTATTTATTTACACTTAATATCCACTTATATTGGGTGTATTTAAATTTGTCACACATAATTATGTGATTGATTTATCCTTAATTTAAGGATACCATCTTTATAAGGGATTTCATCTCAATTTACATTTACATTGAGACTTCATTGTTGTTATGCACCAATTCACTCTTATATGGTGTATGTACTATCTTTTGACATATTATATCATTAATGAATTTATTATCATGATATTATAATGTTCCTATTAAATGTTATCCCACAATTATTTGTATCCAAGCGTCTCTTTTTTTGTTAAAAAAACTCTTTAACTAAAATATTGTTTCAAATGTTTTAAAGATTTATTCTTTTAAAAATTTCTCATTAATTTCCATGTTTTGAAAATGGGTTTCTGGATTTATTTATATGGACATTAATTCATTCAAATGATAATTTATTTAAAAGATACAAATTGGTATGGTACACTTTGATTCAAAAATCTATTTTTAAATGGTTTTGAAAATGACTTGATAAGGCATTGTTTATTTCAATATATTGATTTGATATATTTGAATGTGGAAATGGTATCTTCCCTTTATACTTGTGTTATGTGTTATGATTATCTTTTGGTTATTGGGAATTTTTTTTACGTATACGGGTGGTTCTGTGATAAACCTAGGGTGGGTGAGCCTGAGATAGCTCTCCAATGCATTGGGTAACATGAAGGAGGTAAACATGATCTCTCTCTTAAGAGATTTAGGGAATATACTGTGATGGGTATTCCAAGTGTAACTCCCTATGTAGTTGTGATAACTACAATGTATTTTTTGATATGGATTCAATAAGTAACCTTTATGATTTATGTTTGTTTGTGGTATACATAAATCTTATGATTTCGTAAGGTATGTTATGATTAAAAAATATAGTTTCATTATTTTTTATTTATTGATGGGATAATGTTTTCCATCCTTATTTTATAACCCTTATTGAGCTTTTTATTCTCATCCCACATTTTTGAAGTTTTTTCCATAGGACTTAAAGATGAATAGGGACAAGGATGGGATCATGGAAAAGTCATGCTGTCTAAAATATCGTACTAGACATGTTTCTTTTTAAGAGTTTTTATTTTATGAAAAAATGGATACTGAGTAGTAGTGTCTACTTGTAATATTCAAGTTGTTATGTAATAGTTATGGCATAATTCTCTAAAACTCTAAACCTGAAAAGGTCCTCCAGTTGAACGATTCATTTAATTCAATATTATGTAATGTTATAAGTTCAGGTCCTTATAGTTGGTTTCAGAGTTCGGTTTAGACAACTTTAGGGATTATGAGTTTTCGTTAGACACATGGTTAGTCCCTATGTTTATTATTTCAATTAAATACTTGTTTTATAACTTTTTCAGATCAAGGAAAGTCAGTTAAAAATGGAGGGAGGAGGATCTCAAATGACATTCCTATCTCTTCAGGATGACATGCTTTCAATAATTATTGCAAATTCATGTTCAGATAATTGTGAAACTTTTTCTAGCATACAACTCACTTGTAAGAAGTTGTTTTAGATATCAAACACATCCACTATTCCTCGTTACCATCATGGATCATGGATTCTATTTAGAAAAATCCTATTTTCACAATATTCTCATATTTTCAAGAAATTTAAATATTATCAAGGGATTTTCAAATATTTTACCTTATCAAAATATTTTGAAGCATATTATGATTTTAAAAAAGGTGCTGAAGAAGGAGACCAGTGTGCAACCTATTTATATTTTCTTTTACAATATAGTATCTCAACACATATCTATGGTATTTTAAAAGGACCATCAACTGAAATTTTCATCTCAAATTTGGTACGACTATTTTATAGAAATCATTTCTTATCAGATGTTTTGAAATTATATGTCATACATGATTCTTTTCCAAAACTATTTATCTTTAAACACCCATATGACCCATGATGTACAAGGTGTATTTGGATGGAGGAAGAAAATGATTTTGAGGGATCTATAAATAATTGTTGCGATGCATGGACCATCTACTTACATGAACAAGATGAAGATGAAACCAAATGGACTCCATGATCAAGGTATGATGTTCTTCATTTTAGCAATCATTTTATTTTTTCATATGGTGGTGAAATAATACTTCAAGAATTAAAATGTTGAGATCATAATGAATTTGGAAGAAAATTAGAGGTATAAGGAAACCATTAAGGTTAAAACATGTTAGGGTTATTTTTGAGTTTTGTAAAAAGAACAACCCATAGGATGGGTGAAAACCTGTCGCATCTAGCAAGGCTGCAGGAATCAAACCCAAAACCAAAGGATGACAAGGGTGCATCGCATATCACTATCCTACATGAAGTCCCCGGTTAGCATGACTTATTATTTTAGTAAAATGTTTTTATGGAACAAGTATACTTGGATTTTTAGAACTTATGTTTTATCAATTGGACATACTTAGTATAGAAAAATTATTTAGTGATTATGTGATGAAGGTTGTTGTCGAAGAAGTTCTCTCTTTTGAGGAAACACTATATGCATACAAAAGATAGAATACTACGGATTTCAATTGTGGAATAATGGATGAAATTTTATTCTGGAAGAATCAATGATATTATTGTGGACATATGATGATTTGGTTTATTTGTGAAAATGATTAACCTATCATGGAGAACATGTGATTTGGTTAATTACTTTTCAATATGAGACATTATGAGTAACTATTGTTATTTGGAGATAAATGTTATCTTGGAAGACTATGTAATTAAATCTTTATTATATTTGGGTTTATATAAAAGTTTGGATCACTTTTGAATAATATTATGGAATTTGTTTTTAATGGTCTATGTTGAACTTTGGGTTTTGTTTGAAAAAATTTTAGAGGTTAAGAGTAGTTGTTCTTTTTGTAAAATATAATCCTTTTTGGGTATTATCTTTTCTCATAATAAAACTTTTGGTTCTAGTTGGTGTTTAAAGAAAAGGGAAATATATAGTTCTTATTTTGTGGATTATTTGATTCTCAAGATGATTATTCTTATGTTTTTTATGTGACCACGTCTTTTTGAATGCTCTTTGTTTGGAGAAAAGACAAGTTTTTGGTAGAAACATATGAAAGGATGAAACTCTACTTGAAGGTAAGTATATTTCCTTATGTTATTATTCTATATAGTAAATAAATTCTTACAAATTATGAAAAGGAATGTAAAAAAATGTTGTTGGTTTACGTTTCCTACTGGGTGATCAAAGACCGTTTAACACATCATAAGTTTGTGATTTTCTGGTGGTTAACTTTCTCTTAATCATGTTTTCTATCACTCTCCATCAGAACTGGATTGTTTGTTCTCTCTTCCATATCCATGTTTTCCTACATGGAATCCTAGTATGGGTTATCTCAAGTGACAATTGTACATTTCTTTTTTTCTTTTAAAGTGATAGTTTTATTGAATCTTTTCTGATGTGGGATTTTTAATGAAGTTACCAAGCCCAGTTTTAGAATTGCGAGGAAGCAATTCCCAATAGGGGAAGGATGTAACATTCCAGGTAAATAAAGAATAAAACATATTTTATATTTATTAATATTTGTGAATTAAATATTAATTTTACTTTAAATGGGTTTCTATGTTCAATAGCGTACCCGATACGCAACAATAGGTTTCTTTGAAATCTTATGTTGCACACTAATAATATAATATTATTATTTAAAACGGTAGTTAACCAGTATCCATAGTACTGGAGGGAATGAAAAAAACTAACTACAATATTTTTATATATGTTTGTTAAATGTATTTACATTTATCGAATTAAAGTTAGAGGCATAAAATGTGAATGAATCAAATTTTAAGCATAATTTACATTAAAAGGCTGATTTACCACCTTTTAATTGCGAACCCTCTTTAAATCTAATTTTGGTCACTTTAATAAATTAAATTTGAAAAAGTAATATCTTTTTATTATAATGGGGACATCAAAATTTACTTTGTGTAAATTTTTGGAATTTTTCTGATAAAATTCATTTTCTAATGAATAGTGAATAATATTGTATTTTAATTCAAAACTATGATTTAGTATAATTTATTTGTATGGTTAGGTTATCTTTTTAATTTGTTTAAAAGTTAAATTAAAATATATTTTTACCATTTAATCCAATTACGGTCATTGGAATTAATTTCACATTGAAATTGGACATAAACAAGTGTCAATCTTTTGATAGTTATTGTTTCTTAAAAACACGCTATTTGTTTTAACAATTGGAATTAATTTTAAATTAATTAATTCCACTTATATATTTTTAATTTATAAAAATAGATATCATTTTGAATTCGTAATATCAAATAAATCTTAGGCTGAATTTTTGGTATTTTTCTGAAAAACATCAATTTTTGATGAATAGTGAAATCACTTAGTAGTAGTTAAAAAACTGAATTTTTCATTTAAATGAAATTTTACCTCTTCTGTAAATTGAATTTAGAAAATATGACAAACATGGATATTATCAAAAATTAAAATGTTGTTCAATAAGATGAAAATAATTTTTGTTGAATAGTAACATTTGACTTTTATTTACCGCGGTTAAAGGTAAATAGGGTAATTCGAGGTAAAAAGAATATTTTAATAATTCAAAATTACCTCAACACATGTCTAACATTATTGGATGTGTAATGGATGACCGTGGGCATCCTTGAGTATATTTTGTGACCCCATGGTGCCACTTATGAATGATAATGACACTTTAGATTAATTAATTTAATGTAATGGCAAAAATGACATAAAAAAATATCTTTTAGTAAATTAATTTTTGTTTGGTTTCATATAAATTATATTTTCTAATATTAATATTCATTGGAAAGCTTAAATGATTTCCTACATCATGGTATTTTTTTATAATTTTTATACATCACATAAACAAAATTATTAATGACACAATAATGAAGCAATATTTAACTCATTAATAAAAGATTAAATAAATAAGATTCTAAATATTAAAATAACATCGAAAACCTATCCAATTAATATTTTATGATATTATTTCGACTATTAGTCATCTTATATATTACTTTAATTATATTTGGACCTTTATAAACCAAATATCATTATATAATAAAATAATATTATCACACTTTCTTAAAGAGCCCCTCCTCTCCCTTATAAAAGGAGACCACTTCTAACCAATTCCTCACACCTATCAGGCCTTTTGGATCGTCCAAACTCTGCCCAATAATCTCCCTATATCCCTATCCTCCTCCTAGAAGCCTTACCTTAGGCATAACGCACTTCAAAAAGTCCTTTGGTTTACACAAAAGGGAGTTACCCAAATTAAAGGTAACCGTTTCTCTTAAATTGTTTTCTTTTATTTTACTTATCCAACCGCGAAAATATTTTTACTCCTTTCATTTGTAACAAAACCAGTATCCTCAATATACTAGTATGTTTTTATGAGAAGGATTTTATCAACACTTACGCACACATCCATCTAATGGGTGAAGAACATAATGTTTCTGTGGATGGAAAACTAACGCCTCACGAAACAATGATTGTTCAAATATCTCCAACCTACTCTCATGGTGGCCATTATGATGACACTGTATTTATCTATGATATATATTATGTTTATGTTTTCTTTATTATTCTATATTTTTCCATTTATAGAAATAATTTATTGTTTCCATAGTGGGTAAATACGATAATCTCATTAGAGGAAGTGTGGACTACCGCCCCCTCAAAGTGATATGACTCGTTAATGCCTTATGTGGGACATATAAAGGATGAAGATAATAATATTTTATATGATATTATACTGGAATTATAATATAACTATTTATCATTATGTTTTTAATTCCATTAAAATATGAAATAGAAATGGAAGTAGCGTTCATGCGTACGTATGGCTTACCGTCTCCAAGAACGGTGCATTTCATTTCTTACCTCTAAATGCTATGTACTATTATAAATACATGTTTATACGAGATATATATGATATATATTATATCAAAATAATTAATATCATTCTAAATATAATGGATATCTTACCACATGAACAACTTGTAATTATAACCTGTTCATTTTTTTAATCAAGTACCAAATATCAACAAAACGACTGTTATTAAATTAAATGATTACATAATGATTATAACATGGTAATAAGTAATATAAAAGGAATAATAAACATTGAAACGTTTATTAAGAAATTATAAATTAACATTAGTTTATTATTCAGTAGATTAAAGAACGAACGGGTCAAGTCTGACCCTGGGTAAGGGATTTCTTATCTCATTTTCAATTCCGTGAGATTTCCATTGCTCACCACTTATTCATTGCATGTGGCGTATTTTGTACTGACATTTGATATATATTATCATGAATCTATTTATATTAATGGTATTATGTGATTCATTTTTTGGTTATTATCTTTGGGTCATACGACTCGACTGATTACAACGAAGTAAGGGTTTTTCATCTCACTTTTTCATCACGTGAGATTCATGTTATATTGGCCACTATTACCTTTTGTGTGGCGTATGTACTATCCATGATTGTATTCATTGTGTAATGTACAATAATTTTTCGGTATTCACATCTTCAATGAATGATCCTTCTTTGATGTGGTGTATCTTTCGTATGTTACTCAATCTATAAGGGAACCTTTCACCCTCCTCTTTTTAAAAGACCAATTTTTGTTATGTCTTTCAATTTACAAATTATTATGTTGGGATATGTTAGTCTATATCATCAGTGATGTAAAAATTATTTCCAAGTGATGTGATACCCTTTTTATCTCATCAAATCATTTTCTGAATTTTAATGTGACGTCGTTAGGCTGTCGAATATCTAAGACGGAACTTCCTAACCCAATTTCAATTCTTTGGGTTCTACTTGTACTTCATGAATATGTCATCCTATTAATATGTGTGAATAACCTCTTATTTTATTACACATAATATCCACTTATATTGGGTGTATTTATATTTTTCACACATAATTATGTGTTTGATTTATCCTTAATTTAAGGATTCCATCTTTATAAGGGATTTCATCTCAATTTACATTTATATTGAGACTTCATTGTGGTTATGCTCCAATTACCTATTATATGGTGTATATACTATACTTTGACATATTATATCATGAATCCATTTATTATAATGATTATATAAAGTTATTATTAAATTTTATTCCTCAATTATTTATATTCAAGCGTCTCTATTTTTGTTAAAAAACTCTTTAACTAAAATATCATTTTAAATATTTTAAATATTTATTCTTCTAAATATTTCTCATTAATTTCCATGTTTTCAAAATGGGTTTTAGGATTTATTTATGTGAACATTAATGTTTTCAAATGATAATCCATTTAAAAGTTTAAAAGTTGTATGTGACACTTTGATTCAAAAATATATTTTGAAATGGTTTTGAAAATGATTTGATAAAGAATTGTTCATTTCAATATATTTATTTGATATATTGGAATGTGGAAATGTTATCTTTACTTTATACTTGTGTTATGTATTATGATTAAGTTATTGTTATTGGGTATTTTTTACGTATACGTGTGGTTCCGTGATAAACCTAGAGTGGGTGAACCCAAGATAGATCTCCAATGAATTGGGTAACGTGACAGAGGTAAGCGTGATGTTTCTCCTAAGAGATTTAGGGATTATACTATGATGGGTATTCCAAGTGTAACTCCCTATGTAGCTGTGATAGCTACAATGTATTTTTTATATGGATTCCATAAGTAACCTTTATGATTTATTATTTTTGTGTGTTATTAATAAATCTTATGATTTCATAAGGTATGTTATGATGGAAAAATATAGTTTCATTGATTTGTATTTGTTGATGGGGTAATGTTTTCCTTATTTATTTTATAACCCTTACAGAGCTTTTTATGCTCATCCCATGTTTTTGAAATGTTTTTCACAGGACTTAAAGATGAATAGCGTAAAGGATGGGATCAAGCAAAAGTCATGCTGTCTAAAATATGTAACTACACATATTTATTTTTAAGAGTTTTTATTTTATGAAAAAATGGACACTGGGTAGTATTGTCTACTTGTAATATTCATGTTTTTATGTAATAGTTATGGCCTAATTCTCTAAAACTCTAAACCTAAAAAGATCCTCAATGTGAATTATTCATTTAATTCAATATTATGTAATGTTATAAGGTCAGGTCCTTATATATAGATAATATTTTCATCTTTTTATATTAAATTCAATGATTTATTTCCTAAAAAATTATCAATTTGAGTTATTTTCATCAATTTTGGATTTATAGGGTGTTTTGGGCTCAAATGTGAAAATTGCTTAAATACTAAAAGTAGAAATTTTTAAATCACTAACGTAATTTTATCTTAACTTTTATTATAGAGCTATAATTAATGTTATTATTATTCTATTGGATTACATGATTTATTTTCATCATAATTTTACTATGGAGGATGATCTAATTCTACTATCCAGGGGTCCGAAACATTGAATCATGTTGGACAATCATTCTGGACGACCTTGTGGACCCCACCACACTAAATTAATCTTAATTAGGTATAATTAAATCTAATTGAGGTAATTCCAACTATATTTGAAAGAATATTTAATGGAGAGTTATTTTTTAGAATATATTTGAGTTTTGTTTCCATTAAGATGGCCTTTGGACTCAAAAATTTTGAGGTAGAAATAAGAAACATTCATCCAGAATAAAATAGCAGAATTAATATTACATATCTCTTACCAAACATGGAGGATCAAGCTGAAATTTTGGTATAAAACGTACAATATATTTTGTAACATCTTTCAAGAATACACCATTCCAATATTAACCATTAAATTGTTCTACCATGATCAATATTTTGGTGGACAAAATATGAATGAAATTTTAAAGGGAGATTTGGATGATCATAAATTTGAAGACTAAAGGATAGAATCCCCTTGGATATATAATTAGGATATCACCCATGATTAAGGTGGATTACCACACCACCATTGGAGTGGAGAACCAGTTCCATGCTACTGACATAGGAATTCTTTCATCTCATATTTTTATTTTAGTTTTTTTCTCATGTATTACATTTTAATATTTAAAAAAAGGATTTCCATCTTCTTTCATATCTCAATCTCTTCCAAACATAATCTAGTTATCATATTTTCTTTTAATTCTATCCACCGTGACCTCTGACCCAATAAATGGTGGGATAACCCATGTCTTGTCCTGGGGGTGGTATTTGGAAATTTCATTTATTATTCCCTTAAATTTTTATATTTTATTATTTTTTTTATGAGTAAGGGTAATGTGCATAGGTGTGGGGTTGATCCAATATGACAATAAACATGATATAATTTATATTATTTTGTTAAATTTTTTCCTTCTATTCTACTGGATTCAATATAATCATATGATGGATTGGATCCATTCAGTAGGTGGAATGATAAACGAAGGAGCTAGGTCCTGGGAGATGTAACATGCTTGATCGAGTTATTCCATTGACCATAATTATAGGAAGATGTGGAATTTAGATATCTATATGAATTCCATATTTCAAAGAACTAAATAAAATAATAGTAACTCATGAATGAGATTTCAGATTTGATTTATCAAACTAAATTTAAGAAAAAAAATGTAGAATGATAGAACCCACAAACCAAACCATGATATCCATGAACTTTCTTCCTTGATATCATTTGTTCATTACATGTTAGTTTTATATTTTGTTTAATTTAAATTCCATAACATTAATATTATAAATAAAAAAATATTTTAGGTGATATAGAACAAGTAGGTGAACAACTGATAAATTTTCTTAAGTGAGATGACCCTACTGAGCCTCTATGCATCATTAGGAAAATTAAATTTCATTTTCCATTCCCTATGATAAGAGGGTGTCAAATTTATAGGAACAAAATTAGTTTTACCCTCTTGTTTTGACCAAGATAATGTAATTTTAGTTGGATAATACTTAGTGGTAAAAGCTGATTGGTGGAGAAAAATGATCTAGAACATTAAGACAATATATTAAGAAGAATACATGGAATGAGAAGGATTCAGAAATGTTATTTCATCATGTTTTTAATCATAACCAACAAAATAAATTCATAATAAATTTCTCATGTTGAAAAAAAGGAAACTATAATCTTTGGGGAATTATGAGATGAAATATAAAAAGATTGAACAATACACCTAAATATTTATTATTGATTTTAATGGGATGATAAATCAGATATTTGGTGGGATAATAATTCATCTATAGAGAACTCATTGAAATCTAGAATTATGTATTTATGAAGAAATATTATGGTGTTCCCTAAAGGAGAAATGTAGTGTAGAGATTTATAGTGGTCTCATGGACTAAATGATAAGAAAAGGGGGATGAAGAAATTTTTTGGAATGATTTATGTCTATGGAATAGAAGGAAAGAAACAATAACAACACATGTGTATTAATTTTGTGAATAATAATGTGGGGTGAATTGTCCATCATGAAGTGGAAGGTAGTATAATTGTGAACGATATGGACATATATCTTGAATATTCAATGGATATGTAAAGAATAAAAAAATTAATTCTAATGAAAATTGATGACGGTTTAAGAAAAACATGAAATAATATCCATCCTGTGTGGGGAGTATAGAAATTTCATTAAATAGTTTCCATGTAAGAAGATAATGGAGGGAATCCACGATTAAGCCAAGAATATACAAGGGTTGAACATTATTTTATAATCACAACTTCTGGTGTTGATACTCTAAAATATGTTTTGGTATGTATACTCATAAAAAATTAAAATATAGAAAGTACATTGTTTGATTCATGTTATAATCATTCTTTTATTTCATTCATGTTTTCAATCAACATAAATTTAATTAGAAAACCTCTAATGTAAGATTCATTAGTTAAACCTAAAAATAAATCTATTTAAAAATTAATGAAATATTGGGATTCATTTGATAACAATTGTGAGTAAAATATCTCCAAAAAAATTATGGTCACTCAAATGGAGTAATTTAAAATAATACTACAGAGGGATTGGGTTTCAATGTATAATTCTATGATCAATTGTAGAAGGAATGAAAATTTAGTTTTACTGAAGTAAAAAACTGAAATTATCATTAAAGGAGAGATATATCAAATTGAGTCTTTAAAGGAATCAACTAATAATACATTCAATATATAATAATTTTGAATAAGAAGAAGAAAATAAATTATAAATATAGAAGATGGACACACAGTTTTTTAATATAATAATGCATTTCCAGAAGTGTTTCTCGGTCCTCCACCAGAAAGAGAGGTAGATTTATAAGTTGATCACATTAATGGATCCAATAAAATATTAATGATGCCATGACCCGTCCTCGGGGCCCGTGCCATGACTACCCCAAGCCCTCCTTCCATAGGCCAGGGTCTGGTGACTAGCACCAAAGGCATAAATCCCAACAACTGGGAAGGCGTTGTCTTTATAAAAGTAAAAAAATCACCACAGAGTACAAGAGGAAGTAAAACACTATGTAAAATTGAAACAAGCTGTGCTAAAAGTAAAGGGGCTAGAAATACAAGACCAACTATAAAGTACAAGGAAAAAGATAAACAACCAGAAGGTGACAACCATCTCCTGGATCGTCCACCAAGGATCATACCTGAAGGGTAGGTACAGATAGCGCGACTCCTGGATCGTCCACCACGGATCCTACCTAAAGGGTAGGTACAGATAGCCTCCACAACGCTCTTGTCTGTTAACCTCCTCCGAGTGTCGTCTCATTGTGAATTCCACCACCAGATATTGTCTCGTCGTGAGGTCCACCTTCGGGTATCGTCCAGTCCTCGAACACTCGGACTTTGTCTGCGCTGCCCATCGTTTGCAACCAACACAACGAGGTGCGGGTATAGCCCGTGCGGGGGTGAGTATAATGATACTCAGTAGGAACCCTGAGACCCTCAAGTTATCACTAAATCCAACAAGAATAACCACAAAGAAGATCTGAACAGATAACCTCTACTTAGGTATATTCCCATACATATACCCAAGTTATCAAGTAACCCATCTCAATCATGAGGAAACACAAAGATTATGATATCAACGGATAACCACTACCCAGGTATATTCCCATACATATACCTAAGTTATCAAGGGACCCATCTCAATCATGAGGAATCACAAAGATTATAGACTCAGCTCAACCAGGATTTTATTCCTGATATCGAAACCACGACTGCTGGGGAACTCCTCCTTTGTCGAGTACAGTGGGCCTACCGCTACCACCAAGTGCGCCCCACTAACCATGGACTGTAGTAGTACTCCACCTGTCAAGTACTGTGGGCCTGCTTCTACAACCAATTTCTCCCCCTTCAAGTACTGTGGGCATCATGCTACAACCAAGCGCTTCCCACAATGGGTCTGCCGCTACAACCAAGCGCTCCCCCTCATAGCCAACAGAGGTACTCCTTCTGTTGAGTACCATGGGTCTGCCGCTACAACCAAGTTTTCCTTTGCCGTGGGTCTGCCGCTACAACCAAGCACTCCCCTCTAGGCTATCCGAAACACACCGAGTCGATCAAACAGCAGTCGTCAAATCTTAGCTAGCTACTGGGTCTCTGCACTCTGTTAGCTCGTCACCGGGAGGGTCTGCTCCACGAGCTACTGGTCGATACTCCAAGTATCAAAAAGATTCCACGAAGAATTATCTCAAAGGACAGCCTCGTCATAGGGGTCTCAACGTAACAGACAGCGCATCAGTCGGACGCCCGGTCTGTGAGTTAGTAGCCTTTTCGTCCCAGGGGCCCGGTGGGTTTCGTGTGCGAACCAACACGGCCGTATCCCGGCTATACCAAAAACTATCATAGGGTAGTCTCATAGGGACCGTTTCTCAATGTGATCACCAACGCCACTGACGGTTCGTCAAATGGACGTCCGGTCTGAAAGTTATCAGTTTTTCCGTTCCAGGGGCCCGGTTGGATTTCAGGTACAATCCAACCCAGCTACTATCCAACTGCAACCAAAAACCCAAGATAAGTATGAAAAAAGTTCCGTCTCATCAAGAGGAATCCCAAAAAGTCAACGGCACGTCAATCGGACGTCCAGATCTCAAGATATAATCGTTTCCGCTCCAAGGGCCCGGTTGGTTTTGTATCCGAACCAACCCGGCCGTACTCAAAGTTCTCCGAAACCTTGAGTGTAATATACCGAAACTACCTCCTCGATCCAAGGATCGCCTCGAAGCTAATGGTGCATCGTTTGGAGGTCCATAGCCCATGTTATGGGAAAACGACCGTAAGAGGTCCGAAAATGGGGGTTTCGGGCCCGGACCGACCCGGCCTGAGACCCCCTGGGTCAGCCCGCTTGGGCGTCGCCCGGCCCGGCCCAGGCTGGGCGTGGCATGGCCCAACGCGCTGGCGGTCCGCTGGCCAACTTTGTGTAACCGAGGTGGCAGTCAAGGGGTGGGGGGAGTGGCTGCCCCCCCTGTTTAATTAAACGCGGCCCCACGTGGGGGGCCACAGCTGATCGGCCAGCCGGGGGTTACGAACCCCCGGCTCCTCCTCTGACCAGCCGGCCCACTCTGGCCGGCCGGCAGCTGCACCATGGGACTGGCGCGGGCCGGTCCCCCTGCTTCGACGCCGGCGGCCGGAAGTTGTCCGTCGGTCCCTCCTCCGCCGCGACCTAAAGCCGCGACCTTGGTCCGTCCGGCGCGGCATGATGACGTCGTGCCCCTCCGCTATGGCCCCGCTCCGGCCACGGTGTTTTCGTGACTCTCTGGAACCACGTGACGGCGCCGCGCCTTTATTTGACTTTATCAACGTGGCGCGATGGCGCTGCGACCTTGATCGACTTCATTAGCGCGGCGCGACGGCACCGCGCATCCTTGCCACATGATCCCGCACAGTGCGATGGCACCGCGTCACTTTCCTTCGAACCGCAACAACACAAAGATAAGGGAGGTGGTCGGACATGTTTGTGCAGTCCGGCCCCCTACCGTTAATCGATAGCAAGCGGTCCAACTGAAATGAGGAACGACGACAGAAGAATTCACGTATAACAACAACAATAAATCCCCTACCTCGAGATGTGTTCATTGACGTCGGAAGGTGACATCATCATTTGCGAATTCCCCACGGCGGTGTCTCCTCCCTTGATGGAGATCCAAGGAGCATTATTCGTCGAAGGTCATGGAAGCCCCATCGTCGTCGGAGTATACCCGAAGATGTGAAATTCCCCTCTTATCATGAAGTGAAGTATATATGATGCATTCTCGTTCTTCGTCGGAGGGTTAGAGAATGAAGATTCTCTTATTTCTTTAGAGGTTCCCCCGCAATATTATTTTCCAAACAAATATTTCATTATCCTTCTCCCATTTTAAGACAAGCCACCCTTTTAAAATTAAACCAAGAATCAACTCATTAATTATGTGAGTAGACAAGCTTTAATGGAGGAGAGTTACAGAAGTCAAAGAGGAGTTATCTTATTAAAATAAGGGGAAATTAATGGGGGAGTTAGAGGATGTTAAAGGAATGTGAAGGGTTGGGGCTCGTGTGGGCCCCACATCACCTTTATCCTCTCAAGGTTAGCTAGTAACCAATGGGTACCACCCCTAACTCCCTTACTTAGGTTTTAACCACTTAAGAGAGGGATAAAGTGTTGTGACACAACACTTAATCCACTCAACAAGAAAAGAAAATATAATTGTAAACAATTATATTTTTATCCCTTACTTTTTTTAAAACAACTCTTCCCGAGAAAACACAACTCTAGAAAGGGTCTTCTTAAGCAATTGCTGGTGTTGTGGTTTAATCGGTGCCCTCAGATTTCAATTCTGAGCACCGGTTCAAAAGTTATAAAAACCCACTCGTTCGTTCACTGAACATACCCGAGCTAAACTTCGAAAAATGATTCCGGGCACACCGGGCCTCGGAATCAGGCGCCGTCAGAAACTGAGTTCATGTAAAATTCCAAAGAAATTTAGAACAAATTTTCCTTGAAATTTCCAGGTCTTTACATTAATCCCACCTCTGGGCTTTACATCCCTATAAAGCTATATCACAAATTAGGGAAACAAAAGTTGTACTGAGCACGCATCTGAGCATCCTGCTCCCATGTGCCCACCAGGAGGTTCTCATGCTGCCAACGAAAGTGCACAAGAGGAATCAACCGTCCTCATAGGACCAATACTATCGATACTCAAACTCTACTAATACCCCGCAAAATTCACCCCATCGCCAATTTCCAGCTCCCCATGGTCGATGATATGCGTCGGGTCAAGCATGTATCTCCCCAGTTGAGATACGTGGAAGACGTCGTGCACCTGGTGCAATTAAGGTGGATGGGTCAAATGGTAAGTCACCTAGCCTACCCTGCTGAGGACCTGAAAATGGTCCGCAGAACATCGGATATTACTTTCCGCATTGGCCTCATCTCCGTAAAGCTCGTCAAGGTGAGACCCGTATAAGGTTGTGATCATCATCCTCGAACTCTAGAGGTCTCCCTTTCCTGATTAGAACTAAAACTCAAAACTCTTGCTGCCATGAGGGTAAGGTTGACTGAATAAAGAGTGATCGTCCATACCCTCCTATGCATGAGTTTATCTTGTGCTACCTGTGGTTTCCTTTTCACCGACCAAGGAAACCCGTCCCAAAATTGTAGGTAAACCACAACCTCTTTGCCTAATACAGTCAATCTGAGAATGAACTGTAAATCCAATCCATACCGAGAACAATGTCGTAAGGCCTCAACGCTTCCACCAAGAGATTCCAATTGAAACTCTCACCTCGTGGGTCAGACCATACTGTTGGCGTAAGTGTGATTATTGAGTCTCCTTCCAAGGTATCTCCAGACATGAGGGTAAAGTCAACGGCTTAACCGGAAACTCTAGGTCTTGGACAAGATTCGTGGAAGGAAGGAATGATTCGTATCAACATCTGTTACTACGGCAGCTTGTAGTGGACATATATTTTCCCTCAAATCATTAGTAGAGCTATTGGGTCACACTCCTTGATTGCATGTAGCAACTCTATTCCCCTGCCCTCCAGCTCCCAGAGCCTGGAGGGAACAACAAAGGCGGGTGGTTGTAACATGTTGATATGTACACCACCTCATGTTGCTCTCCTAGATCAGCTTCTACGTCTGCTACTCTGCAGATTTATCTATCCTTAACATTTCCACTTTCTGAAACATTCTCACACCCAAGTCTATGAGACTGTCACTAGTTCGATGTGTTTCAGCTTCTAACATTCTCTTGCTGTATTCGTTCAGCCAATGAACATTCAACCATAAGGTTCTCTCTAGCACCCTAACGTGAGTAGGAATGAATAGAGGAAAAAGTGATGGCTTAGATATCCTTAAACACACCACGCTCAGAGGTCCGAGCTCTATAGCACTGATCGAATCATATTCATCAAGTACCTGGAATGTTCTGTACGCCTCGATGAATACTCAGCTACCGACTTGTCGTCCTTTCGAAGCTGTATAAGCTCTATAAATCTTTCAGCCACCTCCTAAAGCTAGTCCTTAGCCGCCTGTGAGTCGGGCTCGCCTCGAAACTTGAGGGTATCTGAGGTCGGAACACGTGTAAGGCAGTAATCCTACATGTGTCACATACTGGTACCGCCAGTTGTAACTGCAGACCAACAGGTAGTGATGTATAGCTGACACACTACCCGAAGGCACTATCCCAGGAATCGGTCCATGTACCGAATCCTCATCGCTAAGTAGACTATCCTCATGGTTACTCACTAGAAAACACTAGTATCCATGTCCACCATCCACTCTACTGATGTCTAAACTAGGCGGAAAACTCTAGAAATCGCCTCCTGTCAGTGCTCTGCTGTCTCGGAATCTGCCTCGCCTAGTAACCTCAGAGGCCTCTACTGATGGTACTCATGCATCGCGCTCTGTCAGTGTGCACCATCCACTAGTACGACTGGTGGAATCTACTGCACAATAGGTAGTGGTGTTGCTGGAACACCACCCGACGGTGCCAACATAGTAAAAAGGGCCCCGCACCGGAGCCTCACTGCTTGGTGGAGCGTCATCGAGTACTCTCTCGAAAATCTAACTAACTGTCTGCGTGGAGACATCCGGAATAGATGTGACATGGTAAATGATTTGTACCTGGTGAGATGATTTGGTTTGAGTTGACTTTAAAACTCTTGGAAACACACACACAATCTGTGTTTTTCATGCACAAAGTTGGAAATCAGTAGTCTGGTTCCTGATGTATGGATACGTCGGCCACAACAACAACACTGGACTCCCTGAACTAAATACCACACTCAGTACCCTTAACACTACTGCTTCACAGAACCGACTCCTCTGATACCAATTTTTCACGACCCGTCCTCAGGGCCCATGCCATGACTACCCCAAGCCCGCCTTCCATAGGCCAGGGGCTGGCGACTAGCACCAAAGGCGTAAATCCCGATAACTGGGAAGGCATTGCTTTTTTAAAAGTAAACAAATCACCACAGAGTACAAGAAGAAGTAAGACACTAAGTAAAACTGAAACAAGCTGTGCTGAAAGTAAAGGGGCCAGAAATACAAGCCCAACTGTAATGTACAAGGAAAAAGATAAACAACCGGAAGGTGACAAGAAGCTCCTAGATCATCCACCAAGGACCCTACCTAAAGGTCTCCTGGATCGTCCACCACGGATCCTACCTAAAGGGTAGGTACAAATAGCCTCCACAACACTATCGCCCGTCAACCTCCTCCGAGTGTCGTCTCGTCGTGAAGTCCACCACCGAATACTGTCTCGTCATGAGGTCCACCTCAGGGTACCGTCCAGTCCTCGAACACTCGGCCTCTATCTGCACTGCCTGTCATCTGCAACCAACACAACGAGGTGCGGGCATAGCCCGTGCAGGGGTGAGTATAACGATACTCAGTAGGGACCCCGAGACTCTCAAGGTCACACTAAATCCAACAAGAATAACCAAAAAAAGATCTCAACAGATAACATCTACTTAGTTATATGCCCATACATATACCCAAGTTATCAAGTAACCCATCTCAATCATGAGGAAACACAAAGATTATGAAATCAACGGATAACCACTACCCAGTTATATGCCCATACATATTCCTAAGTTATCATGTAACCCATCTCAATCATGAGGAAACACAAAGATTATAGACTCAGCTCAACCAGGATTTTATTCATGATGTCTAAACCACGGCTGCTAGAGAACTCCTCCTCTGTCGAGTACAGTGGGCCTGCTGCTACAACCAAGCGCGCCCCACTAACCTTGGACTGTTGTAGTACTCCACCTATCGAGTACTCTGGGCCTACTCCTACAACCAAGAACTTCCCATCATGGGTCTGGTGCTACAACCAAGCGCTCCCACTTCAAGTACTGTGGGCCGGCTGCTACAACCAAGCGCTTCCCACCATGGGTCTGCCATTACAACCAAGTGCTCCCCCTCATAGCCTACAGATGTACTGCTTCTGTTGAGTACCGCGGGTCTGCCGCTACAACCAAGCGTTCCTCTACTGTGGGTCTGCCACTACAACCAAGCGCTCCTCACTGGGCTATCTGAAACACACCGAGTCGATCAATCAGCAGTCATCAAATCTCAGCCAGCTACTGGGTCTCTGCACTCTGCTAGCTCGTCACCGGGAGGGTCTTATCCACGAGCTACTGGTAGATAATCCAAGTATCACAAATTTTCCACAAAGAAGTATCTCAGAGGACCGCCTCATCATAGGGGTCGCAATGCAACAGACGGCACGTCAGTCGGACGCCCGGTCTGTGAGTGACTAGCCTTTTCGTCCAAGGGGCTCGGTGGGTTTCCTATGCGAACCAACCCGGCCGTATCTTGACTATACCCCGAACTCTCATAGGGTATTCTCATAGGGACCGTTTTTTTTTCAATGTGATCACCAACGCCGCTGACGGTTTGTCAAACTGACGTCCGGTATGAAAGTTATCAGTTTTTCTGTTCCAAGGGCCCGGTTGAATTTTGGGTAGAATCCAACCCGGACACTATCCAACTGCAACCAAAAATCTGGGAGAAGTATACCAAAAGTTACGTCTCATCTTGAGGAATCCAACAAAGTCGACGACATGTCAATCGGATGTCCGGAGCTAAAGATATAAGCGTTTCCGCTCCGAGGACCCGGTTGGTTTCGTATCCGAACCAACCCGGCGGTACTCAAAGTTCTCTGAAACCTTGATTGTAATAAAACAAAACGACCGTCTCGATCAAAGGATCACATTGTAGCTAACAGTGCGTAATTCGGAGGTCTGTAGCCCATGTTATGATCAAAAGACCGTAAGAGGTCCGAAAATGGGTGTTTCGGGTCCGGACCGACCGGGCCCGAGACACCCTGGGTCGGCCCGAACCGGGTCGACCCATACCGGGTCTGGATCCGGCCCGCTTGGGTGCGGCCCGGCGTGCTGGTGCGCTGGCTGTCCGCTGGCGTGCTCGGTGTAACCGAGCTGGCGGTCAAGGGGGGGGGGGGCTGCTCTCTGTTTAATTAAACGTGGCCCCATGTGGGGGCCGCTGTTGTTCGGTCAGCCAGGGGTTACGAACCCCCGGCTCCTCCTCTGATCGGCCGGCCCGCTCCGGCCGGCCGGCTCCTACACCACAGGACCGGCACGGGCCGGTCCCCCTGCTTCGACTCCGACGACCAAAAGTGGGCCGCCGGTCCCTGCTCCGCCGCGGCCTAAAGTTTAGGCCTTGGTCCGTCCGGTGCGGCGCGACGGCACCGCGCCCCTCCGCCGTGGCCCCGCTCCGGCCGCGGTGTTTTCGTGATTCTCTGACACTGTGCGATGATGCCTCGCCTTTATTTCGCTTCATCGGTGCGGCACGACGACGCCTCGACCTTGCTCGACTTCATCAGCACGGTGCGACGGCACCGCAGATCCCTGCCGCATGATCCTGCGCGGTGCGACGACACCGCGTTACTTTCATTCGAACCACAAAAACAAAAAGATAAGGGAGGGGGGTCGGCCGTTTTTGTGTGGTCCAAACCCCTCCCGTTTATCGATAGCAAGCGGTCCAATTTAAACGAGGAACGATGATGGAATAATTCACGTATAACAACAACAATAAAACCCCTACCTCGAGACGTGTTCATTGACGTCGGAAGGTGACGTCATCATTTGTGAATTCCCCACAGCGGTGTCTCCTCCCTTGATGGAGATCTAGGGAGCATTATTCGTCGAAGTTCATGGAAGCCCCATCGTCACCAAAGTTTACCCAAAGATGTGACGTTACCCTCTTATCACTAAGAGAAGTATTGATGACGTGTTCTCGTTCTTCATCGGAGGGTTGGAGAATGAAGCTTCTCTTATTTCTTCAGAGGTTCCCCCACCATATTATTTTCCAAACAAATATTGCATTAGCCTTCTCCCATTTAAAGACAAGCCACCCTTTTCAAATAAAACCAAGTATCAACTCATTAATTATGTGAGTAGGCTAGCTTTAATGGAGGAGAGTTACACAAGTTAAAGAGGAGTTATCTTATTAAAAGAAGGGTAAATTAATGGGGGAGTTAGAGGACGTTAAAGGAATGTGAAGGGGTGGGGCTCGTGTGGGCCCCACCTCACCTTTATCCTCTCAAGGTTAGTTAGTAACCAATGGGTCCCACCCCTAACTCCCTTACTTAGGTTATAACCACTTAAGAGAGGTATAAAGTGTTGTGACACAGTACTTAATCCACTCAACAAGGTAAGAAAATATAATTCTAAACAATTATATTTTTATCCCTTAATTTTTTTTAAACAACTCTTCCCGAGAAAACGCAACTCCATAAAGTGTCTTCTTAAGCAATTACCGGCACTGCAGTTTCATCGGTGCCCTCAAATTTCAATTCCGAGCACCGGTTCAAAAGTTATAAAAACCCACTCGTTCGTTCACTGAACGTACCCGAGCTAAACTTCGGAAAATGATTCTGGGCACACCGGGCCTTGGAATCAGGTGCCGTTAGAAACTGCATTCATGTAAAATTACAAAGAAATTAAGAAACAATTTTCCTTGAAATTTCCTAGTCTTTACATAACTCTCACCTCAGAGCTTTACGTCCCCATAAAGCTATAACACAAACTAGGGAAACAAAAGTGGTACTGAGCACGCATCTGAGCCTCCTGCTCCCATGTGCCCACCTAGAGGTTTTTGTGCTGCCAACAAAAGAGCACAAGAGGAATCGACCGTCCTTGTATGACTGATCCTGTCGATCCTCAACCTCTACTGATACCCCACAAAAGTCACCCCATCGCCAATGTCCAGCTCTCCATGGTCGATGATATGCATCGGGTCAAGCACGTATCTCCCCAGTTGAGATATGTGGAAGTCGTCGTGCACCTGGTGCAACTGAGGTGAATGGGTCAAATGGTAAGTCACCTTGCATACATTGTTGAGGACCTGAAAATGGTCCGCTGAACCTCGGAGTTTACTTACCGCCTTTGCCTCATCTCCATAAACCTTGTTGAGGTGAGACCCGTATAAGGTCGTGATCGTCATCCTCGAACTCTAGAGGTCTCCCTTTACTGATTAGAACTGAATCTCAAAACTCCTGCTTCCATGAGGGTAAGGTTGACCGACTTAAGAGTGATCGGCCGCAGCCTCCTATGCATGAGTTTATCTTGTGCTTCCTGGGGTTTACTTTTCGCCAACCAAGGAAAAACCGTCCCAACGTTGTAGGTAAACGACAACCTCTTTGCCTAATACAGTCAATATGAGCATGAATTGTGAATCCAATCCATACCGAGACCAATTTCATAAGTACTCAATGCTGCCACCAAGAGATTCCAACTGAAACTCTCACCTCGTGGGTCAGACCACACTATCCGCGTAAGTGTGATTATCGAGTCAATTCCAAGGTATCTCCAAATGTGAGGGTCAAGTCAACGGCTTAACCGGAAACTCTTGGTCTGGGACAAGATTCATGGAAAGAAGGGATGATTCGTATCAACTTGTATTACTACGGAAGCTTGTAGTTCACACAGACTGTCCCTCAAATTATTCTTAGAGCCATTGGGTCACACTCCTTGACTGCATGCAGCAACTCTCTTCCCCTGCCCTCCAACTCCCTGACCCTGGAGGGAACGACAAAAGCGGGTGGTTGTAACATGGTGATATGTAAACCACCTCATGCTGCTCTCCTAGCTCTGCCTCCACTTCTGCTACTCTAAAGATTTATCTGTTCTTAACATTTCCACTTTTGAAACACTCGCACGCCCAAGAATCTGAGACTGACACCAGTTTGCTTTTTTCCAGCTTCTAACATTCTCTAGATGTATTCGTTCAGCCAAAGAACATTCAACCAAAAGGTTCTCTCTAGCACCCTAACGTGAGTAGGAATGAATAGAGGAAAAAGTGATGGCTCATATATCCTTAAACACACCACCCTCAGATGTCCGAGATCATAGCACTGAACGAATCGTATTCATAGAGTACCCGAAATGTTCGGTACACCTTGATGAATACTTAGCTACCGAGTTGTCATCCTGCCGAAGCTATATAAGATCTAGAAAACTTTTAGCCACCTCCACAAGACATTCCTCAGCTGTCTGTGAGTCGGGCTCACCTCATAACTTGAGGGTATCTGATGTTGGAACATGTTTAAGGCAGTAAGCCTACATGTGTCACCTACCGGTTCACCGGTTGTAACTGCAGACCAACAGGTAGTGATGCATAGCTGACACACTACCTGAAGGCACTATCTCAGGCATCGGTCCACGTACCGAAGCCTCATCACTAAGCGGACCATCATGATGGTCACTCACTGGAAAACACTAGTAGCCAAGTCCACCATCCACTCTACTGATGTCTCAGCTAGGTGGAAAACTCTAGAAATCGCCTCCTGAAAGTGCTCTGCTGTCTGGGAATCTGCCTCACCTCGTAACCTCATAGGCCTCTACTGCTGGTACTCGTGGATCGCCCTCTGCCAGCGTGCACCGTCCACTAGTACGACTGGTGGCATCTTCTACCCAATAGGTGGTGTTGCTTCTGGTACACCACCCGAGGGTGCCAAAATAGTAAAAGGGCCCCGCACAGAAGCCTCGCTGCTCGGTGGGCCATCATCGAGTACTCTCTTGGAACTCCAACTGACTGTCTGCGTGGAGATATCCTGAACATATGTGACATGGTCAACGATTAATACCTGGTGAGCTGACCTGGTTTGAGCTGAATTTAAAACTCTTTAAAACACACACGCAATCCATGTTTTTCATGCACAATGTCAAAAATCAGTAGTCAGGGTCCTGGTGTACGGATACGTTGGTCGCTGCACCAATACTGGACTCCCTGAACTGAAGACCACACTCGGTACCCTTAACACTATTACTTCACAGAAAGGGAATATCATAGTTATAAGTTCTGAAGTAGAACCGAATCCTCTGATACCAATTTTTCACGACCCATCCTCGGGGCCCGTGCCCTGACACCCCAAGCCCACCTTCCATAGGCCATGGGCTGGCGACTAGCACCAAAGGCGTAAATCCCGATAACTGGGAAGGTGTTGCCTTCATAAAAGTAAAAAAATCACCACAAATTACAAGAAGAAGTAAAACACTAAGTAAAACTGAAACTAGCTATTCTGAAAGTAAAGGGGCCGAAAATACAAGCCCAACTGTAAGGGACAAAGAAAAAGATAAACAGCCGGAAGGTGACAAGCAGCTCTTGGATCATCCACCAAGGATCCAACCCAAAGGGTAGGTATAGATAGCACAGCTCCTGGATCATCCACCACTGATCCTACCTGAAGGGTAGGTACAGATAGCCTCCACAACGCTCTCGCCCATCAACCTCCTCCGAGTGTCATCTCGTCGTGAAGTCTACCACCGGATACTGTCTCGTCGTGAGGTCCACCTCTAGGTACTGTCCAGTCCTCGAACACTCGGCCTTTGTCTACGATGCCCATCGTCTGCAACCAACACAACGAGGTGCGGGCATATCCCGTGCAGGGGTGAGTATAATGATACTCAGTAGGGACCCCGAGACCCTCAAGTTCTTACTAAATCCAACAATAATAACAACAAATAAGATCTCAATAGATAACCTCTACTTAGGTATATGCCCATACATATACCCAAGTTATCAAGTAACCCATCTCAATCATGAAGAAACACAAAGATTATGAAATAAACGAATAACCACTACCCAGGTATATGCCCATACATATATCTAAGTTATCAACTGACCCATCTCAATAATGAGGAAACACAAATATTATAGACTCAGATCAACTAGGATTTTATTCATGATGTCGAAACCACGACTGCTGGAGAACTCCTCCTCTATCGAGTACAGTGGGCCAGCCGCTACAACCAAGTGCGCCCCACTAACCTTGGACTTCTGTAGTACTCCACCTGTCGAGTACTGTGGGCCTACTGCTACAACCAAGTGCTTCCCACCATGGGTCTGCTGCTACAACCAAGCGCTCCCCCTTCAAGTATTGTTGGCATGCTGCTACAACCAAGCACTTCCCACCATGGATCTGCCGCTACAACCAAACACTCCTCGACCGTGGGTCTGCCGCTACAACCAAGCTCTCCCCACTGGGTTATCCGAAACACACCGAGTCGATCAATCAGCAGTCATCAAGTCTCAGCCCGCTACTGGGTGTCTTCACTCTGCTAGATTGTCACCGGGAGGGTCTGCTCCACGAGCAGCTGTTCGATACTCCAAGTATCACAAAGTTTCCACAAAGAAGTATCTCAATTTACCACCTCGTCATAGGGGTCTCAACGGAACAGACGCCACGTCAGTCGGACACCCGATCTTTGAGTGACTAGCTTTTTCGTCCCATGGGCTCGGTGGGTTTCGTGTGAGAACCAACCCGGCCGTATATTGACTATACCCCGAATTCTCATAGGGTACGCTCATATGGACCTTTTCTCAACGTGATCACCACCGTTGCTGATGGTTCGTCAAACGGAAATCCGGTTTGAAAGTTATCAGTTTTTCCGTTCGAGGGGCCCGGTTGGATTTCGGGTACAATCCAACCCATCCACTATCCAAATGCAACAAAAAAACCTAGGCGATGTATGCCAAAAGTTCTGTATCATCAAGAGGAATCCAACAAAGTCAACGACACGTCAATTGGACATCCAGAGCTCAAGATATAAGGGTTTTCGCTCCGAGGGCCCGGTTGGTTTCGTATCCAAACCAACCCGGCCATACTCAAAGTTCTTCGAAACCTTGAGTGAAATATACCAAAATGACCGTCTCGATCCAAGGATCGCATCGCTGCTGAAGGTGCATTGTTCGGAGGTCCGTATCCCATGTTATGGGAAAAGACCGTAAGAGGTCTGAAAATGGGGGTTTCGGGCCCGGACTGACCTGACCCGAGACCCCCTGGGTCGACCCGAACCGGGTCCGGGTTCGGCCCGCTTGGGCACGGCCCGGCCTGGCACGTTGCCGGTCCGCTGACCAACTCGGTGTAACCGAGCTGGCGATCAGGGGGGGGGTGCGCCCCTATTTAATTAAACGCGGCCCCACGTGGGGGGCCACTGCTGTTCAGCCAGCCGGGGGTTACGAACCCCCGACTCCTCCTCTGACCAGCCGGCCCGCTCTGGCCGGCCGGCTGTTGCACCATGGGACCGGCGCGGGCCGGTCCCCCTGCTTCGACGCCAGCAGCCGAATGTTGGTCGTCGGTCCCTGCTCCACCGCGGCCTAAAGATGGGGATTTGGTCCTTCTGGCGTGGCGCGAGGGCGCCGCGCCCCTCCGCCGCTGCCCCGCTCCAGCCGTAGTGTTTTCGTGATTCTCCGGCGTGGTGTGATGACGCCTCGCCTTTATTTGACTTCATCGGTGCAGCGCGATGGCACCGCAACCTTGTTCGACTTCATCGGCGCGGCGCGACGGGGCCGCGCATCTTTGCCGCATGATCCCGCGCGGTGCGATGACACTGCATCACTTTCCTTCGAACTGCAACAACACAAAGATAAGGGAGGGGGGTCGGCCGTGTTTGTGTGGTTCAGCCCCCTCCCGTTAATCGATAGCAAGTGGTCCAATTGAAATGAGGAAGGGTGATGGAAGAATTCACGTATAACAACAACAATAAAACCCCTACCTCGAGACGTGTTTAATGACGTCAGAAGGTGACATCATTGTTTGCGAATTCCCCACGGCGGTGTCTCCTCCCTCGATGGAGATCCAGGGAGCGTTATTCGTCGAAGGTCATGGAAGTCGCATCATCACCAGAGTGTACCCGAAGATGTGACGTTTCCCTCTTATCACGATCATAAGTATAGATGACACGTTCTTGTTCTTCGTCGGAGGGTTGGAGAACGAAGCTTCTCTTATTTGTTCAAGGGTTCCCCCACCATATTATTTTCCAAACAAATATTGCAGTAGCCTTCTCCCATTTAAAGACAATCCACCCTTTTCAAATTAAACCAAGAATCAACTCATTAATTATGTGAGTAGGCTAGCTTTAATGGAGGAGAGTTACACAAGTTAAAGAGGAGTTATCTTATTAAAAGAAAGGGAAATTAATGGGGGAGTTAGAGGAGGTTAAAGGAATGTGAAGGGGTGGGGCTCGTGTGGGCCCCACCACACCTTTATCTTCTCATGGTTAGTTAGTAACCAATGGGTCTCACCCCTAACTCCCTTACTTAGGTTATAACCACTTAACATAGGGATAAAGTGTTGTGACACAACACTTAATCCACTCAACAAGAAAAGAAAATATAATTGTAAAAAATTATATTTTTATCCCTTACTTTTTTTTAAACAACTCTTCCCGAGAAAACGCAACTCCAGAAAGGGTCTTCTTAAGAAATTACCAATGCTACCATTTCATTGGTGCCCTTTGATTTCAATTTCGAGCATCAGTTCAAAAGTTATAAAAACCCGCTCGTTCTTTCACTGAACGTACCTAAGCTAAACTTTGGAAAATGATTCTGGGCACACCGGGCCTCGGAATCAGGCACCGTCAGAAACTGCATTCATGTAAAATTCCAAATAAATTAAGAATAAATTTTCTTTGAAATTTTAGGGTCTTTAAAAAAGACCCCAAATAGAATAAAATATGTGTACATATTGTAATTAATGTTGAAACTTTCTGATTTTTTTGAATGATTTTTTTTCAACTAATTTTGTCTCCTTGGGGAGAAGATGATATATTTTTGAGGAAGATGGGTGTAAAAATATGGTGATGTATTTATCATAGAGAATATAATTTCATTATAATAAAGAACAAATACCCTCTAATAATTATTGAATATTTTATAGACCAACATCATGGGGAGGATTTATTCTCCATGTTTTATCTTCAATATCAGTATCATTAACTAGGGGTGATATATTTATTAAAATCATTTTGTTATGACCTTTGTATTTAATTATTATCATACTATATTTATGTATCTGATGAATAAAGTCTTTAAAAAATATATTAATAATTTTTTTGGGGTCTTTATTGATGGTATTTTGATATAGACAAAATTTCTTGAGTAAAAGGACCACTTAGAAGTCATATTACAAAATCCTAGAAAATAGAATATTTTTTAGTAAATTAAAAAAATATGAGTTATAATTAATAAAAGATCCATTATTGGGACACATTTTGACCAGTGAAAAAATCTTATTGGACCCCACAAAGAAAAATTTCATTGAAAATTGTTCACATATTACTAGAGTGACTAAGATTCAAATTTTATGCAATCTATTAGGATATTATAGAAGGTATTTAAAAACGTTTTGAGGAATTTTAATCCAATAACAAAGATAAATTCAGTGAGAGTTATTTTTATATGTAAAAAATATTATGAATAATGTTGCTTAGATATGAATATGGGTTTGGTTAGTATGAATGTGCTAACATTATCCTTTAATGGGAAGTATTTTTTAATTGTAGTGACACATACCTGAAAGTACATGTATGTGTACTCATTAAAAATTATAGTGTGATTTATTATACATCGATAGAGTTCGATATCCTTCATAAAAATTAACCAAGCCATGATTTGGAGTTATATATAACTATCATGGAATTAATGATATAGGGAAATGATATTTTGAGGAAGAAGTGTAATATATACACCAACCACTAGAGTTTGAAGTATAAATTCACATAAAAGGAAATGAACATGAGACAAAGGAGATGGTTGGAAATTTTTATAGAATATGAATGTTTTACCAATTATCACCCATGAAAATGAAACAAAGTAATTGATGTGCTGAGTAGGAAAGTCTAGAGAGATCTTATGATGAGTAGGATTGAAGGAGATCCATGATAAATGACCTAGTAAAGAAGGACATGGAATTCATTAAGGATGAGACATCATCGATCATGTCCCAAAATATTTTCCAACTTTAATTACTAGAGAAGATATATAAATCACAAATATATTAGCAAAAAATTGAAAATAATAGAGGATTTGTGAAAAAATGGAAGATATCTAAGTTCAATGTTGACTATGGAGTATTGAGGTATGGTGTAAGGGTATGTATCCCATTTGATCATGATTAAAAGAAAAATATTTTGGATAAATATCATAGGCCTACATTATCTATGCATCTTAGAAGAAAAAAAATGTATGGAGATATTTGAGATCATGATGGTGGGATAAAATGGAAAAGGAAATTTTTTAATATATTAGAAGATGACTAATATGTCAATAAGTAAAGGCAAAGTGACAACAACCAAAATTAGTGATGAAACCACTACCCATAATTGTTTGGAAGTATGAAAAAACCACTATAGAATTTGTTACTATCCATCCCGAGACATACAAAGTGAACAGTTCTATATGTGTAATAATTGGAATATTAAAAATTGGGCACATTTCATCCCCATGTGATAGGATTTATCACTTGAGTGCCTTGATCTGTTGTTTATTAATGATGTTCTTAGACTTAATGGTGTGCCATTATCAATTATTTTAGTATAAAACAAAATATTTAATTATATGACCAGAAGGGTCCTTCAAAAGGGTTTTAACACCAAGGTAAACCTTATAAAAACATATCATCATAAAACTAATAGGAAGCCCAAGAGGGATATTCAAACATTTGAAGACATGTTAAGGGATAATTCACATCATTTTCAAAGATGATGGGAAAACCTATTCTATATATTGACTTTTACTATATGAATCAGGGTAACTAAAAGATTAAAGTTGGTCCTCATTAATCACTTTATGGTAAGATGTTTAGTACCCTCAATATGCATGGATGAAGATATATATGGAAAATTGTTTGAACCACACTAATGGAACAAAACTATGAAAATTATACATGTGATCCAAAAACAAATAAAGGATCCATAGAGTTAAAAAATAGTAATGATTATAATTAAATTAAGAAATTATAGATTCTTGTTGTGGATTATCCATTCATCAAAATGTCACCATGGAAAGGTTCCATAATGTTTGGAAGGAATGGAAAATTGTGTCTAAGGTAAATTGAACCATTTTAGATCATTGAGAATGTTAGAGAAGTTTTCTATAGAGTAAAACAACCTCTAAATCATCAAAAAGACCAAAAAATTCATCCTTATGTCTATTTTTAAAAATTATTTGTTATACCCAACACATATACAACAAAAAATTGTATGGAATTGGAACCGTTCATATTATATGAAGTTAAACCGATCTACATTCTCGATGGATGGGAAGAAGTATAGAGGAACAAGAAAACCAAACATATAAAATTATTATGGAGAAATAAAGTTCAAGGTTGAAACCTAGGGACCAAAATAAGTGATGAAGGATAGATACCGCCATTTTTAGGAGGCAAGATAAAAATATGAAGGAAAAAATTTATTCAGGGGGAGAATGTAATGAACCAATAATTCCTTGATTAAGAAATTATATTTTACAATGACTATTTTATTATGAGGACATATAAAGACAATTACATATCGTAATAAAATTACATATCATAAATTAATATTGATTACAATAACTAGAAACAATACATAGATATAAGAAAATAAGAATTCACTCACAAATGTAAACTCTGTAGGATTGAATTATCCATTGAGGATCACTCCTTCTATAAAAATAGTAAAAGGAAATTTTAATATTAGGAATATATTTGACATAATATTTTTATGTAACAATTAAAATAAATGTAATTAATGTTCAGGTATGAGAATGGGGGAGTATATATATGATATAAAGAGAAAAGTTCCCAGGATGACCTAATTATTACCTAATAATTAATTAGTTTAACCATTGGATACTATAGATGATGGTCAATATAAAATTTCATCAATAAAAAAATGTAGTATTATGAAAAAATTGTAATAAATTTATTATTATAATTCGAGTATATAAAAGCGTAATGATAAAAAAAATAATTGATATAAATGGGGGAGATTATGTACTCAACTAGTAGAATTATGCCTTTTTAATCTAATTTTTCAACACTTTATAGGGTGGCATCATAACTAAGGTTTTACCTAGGCCAAGACCAAGAAGATCTTCAATAAGTGAGCCAAGAGTGGGATTGACTATGGGATAATTTTATGTTAATGGACGCAACTAGTGGGATCATTCCTATTTAATACAATTTTTCAGAACATGGTGGGGTGGTATCATCACTGGGGTTTACCCTAAACTATGACCAAGAAGATCATAAATATGTGAGGCTATAGTGGGATCGAATACGGGAAAATTTCATGTCATTAGAGATCAGTACTCGTCTAATTCTAGCTGAGTTGTACCAAGAATGTACCACTATTACACACCTAACCCTTATGGTTTTTTATAGTTTGTTAAAGTGTTATTTATTTATCCCTCGATATCATAAATTTTATATTTTATTTCTAGAAAGTAAATAATTTTTTCCTCAATCCTATTATAATTATTATTTTATTTGATAAAATATACATGAATATAAGATGGATATGTAAAATAGTTTTTTTGCAGCATAGTGTTTTTATGAGATCTTGGTGTCTATGAAATAGTGATGAACATTACATCATGTTACTTTTCCCTTAGTGTTATAAGATATATCTATTGGAATCATCCTAGATTATTGGCCCATTTTAAAGAAGTATCATAATAGTTTTTCCATCTCCTTTTCACTATAGTTCATATCAATTTGGAACCCATAACGATGTGGAAAAATGTACTACATCATGATTTCTAATTTATATTTTTTCTATAAATTCATGAGGGCCCTAAAATGATACCTTTTAATATTCATTCCTCTCAAAAATTAGGAAACTATTATAAATCCTAAAAAAACTTCCAACCCTCAGACTTTTTGTTTTATCCCCAACAATGGAGGGTCATCTCTTTGTGATTTAAGGTGAGTTATTTTCTTAATCTATTTTCTTATCCTCAATTTTTTTTAGGTTTTCTCTCAATCATTCACACTAAAATGGAATATGAACATGGCATATAGATAAACTATGATGTTTATATTGAGTTATTGGAGATAGAAAATGTTCTACAGGTTGAAAACTTATATTTTGTGAAATCATGAACTATTGAACACCATTTCTTCTATATTGTTCATCGACTCAAGAAATTTTCAATGAAATGGTTATCATTACGGAATTATCTTTTTAGTGTCATTATAGGTGGTTATTACTATAATTTTGGTTCCATAACTCTTGATTTAGGAAGTTATATAACATGTATATACCATTTATAAAGTTTTACTTAATATTGAACTCATATGGGTAACAGTATAACCTTTGAGTCACACGTTTGATATCGATCACATGTGTGTGTGTGTGCATACTATAAGACCATTTTTGACAGTAATCACCTATGTACATGTTTGTGGCTACTAAGACTCATTCTTAATATTAATTGTGTGTGACTATACATGTTATACCATGTTGTGTGTGGGTGTATAGTTTTTGGAGTTTTATAATATAATAATAAGTCATGGGTGGACCATCAAGGATTTATTAGACTTTATAATGAAAGAATGTTAGACATGTGGTGACAGAGAAGATATATAGTGACATAGTGTGGTTTTTGGTGGACTTCATTCCTAACTTGAGGTATTGGTATTAGATAGATACCTTATGATCCTACCTATGCTATTAAGGGTACATGATGGCCTTGTGGCCCAACTAGAGGTAGAGATAGGGTATGATGGAATTTTGGATTAATCTATGGCATACACTAAGCTTGACATCCTTATATCCTGACCTTATATTTTTTGTCCTTATGGATAATATAAGATATATATTGTGTTCATGCAGATGACCCTAGATATTGAATTATGTTTTTACAGTTATATCGATATAGATCCAATGCTTGTATGGCTAGGTATTATGTTAGATTATTTAGTTAATGACTACTCAACACATGATTGATTATTGGTTTCAGAAAAATTTACTTCTTTTCATGGAATACACCTCTTATTCATGTGCATATATGTTTAGGACACATTGGTGGTCTTCTACATGGATTATAATCACTCCCTTCATGGTTATGTTGTGGTATATATAGACATTATTTTTAGGGATTGAGGAAAGGGTAAGGTCCCCACAATAGGCAGTTAAAGAGTTAATGATTTTTTATTTAGAGGTGACATCAGGATAGAATCTAGGAAGACCCCATTCCATTTTTATTTATTTTACAATGGATTTTTTATACTCTTATTTGACCTGATATTTTAGGGGTCCTTGGTTTATTAACTTTCATTACTTGAGATACATCCCATGTTATTTGTTATAACATTGTCTTTATTAACATTTATTATTTCCATTTGTGTTATAATTATTTTATTGATATGATTATGTAATATGGATTTACGTAGTGATGATATGGTCTCCTCACTAATGATTTTCATTCCCTTGTTTCTAGTCTAAATCCTATTGCATACAAGGAGGTGGTAATGACATCAGGAGGCACTCCGGTATATAACAATGATTTAGGCTAGGGATTTACAAAACTATTATTTTAAAGTGTATAAATTACTTATTAATATTTATTATTATTTTTAATAATTTTATATTTCAAATATATAATTTGGAATTACTCAATACTTTGGAATGATATTTTAGATTTATCCAAACAGTTTTATTCAATAGTTTTACTTGTTCATGTGGTTTTTTTCTTTTCAAATCATCAGTTAATATAATATTAAAAATTTAATTAATAAGAGATACATGACTAAATATTTTTTTATTGAAAAGTGATATAAAATCAATGAAATTTAAAAAATAGGTAATATTTTATAAGTGGGTATCAGAATTTTCTAGGAAATATTGCATTTTAAAATAGATGTGAAGTCATCATGTATAAAAGTTTTCTACTTTTTCTTCTTGGTCATACACTTCTCATAATCTATGAAAAATAATTTCTCTACATTCAAATCATCAATAATGTCAAATATATTATGAATTATTATAGAAGTGGTTGGTTCATTACTTTATTTTTAATTTAGCTTCTATTTATTGAAAATTCCTTATATGTAAACATTTACATTTTATTGATACTCCTCAACATGTATAATTAGAAAAGGACATTCTTGAGAACTATCCATGGAATATTTCTTCGGGATCCACCTCTATGTATCACTATAATGGACTAATGAAAATGAATAGTTCTCTAAAATGATAATAAATATACCTCTTCTAGTTTCCTAAAAGATTAATAAAAAATAATTTATATTTATGTGACTCGTATTCCTCCATATAGATTGAAGTGCCCAGATCAGTGTGAATCACTGAGAGGGGGAGGGGGTGAATCAGTGATCCTTTAAAACTTTTTACTAATTGATTCTTAATCAATTAAACCTCTATGGCTTGTTAAGACCTCGATCCACTCTTCTTGTATCTCTCAGCCTTTCCTCGAATGATGCAGTAAATGTAAAGGCACAGGACACAAGGATTTACAAGGTTCGGCACCAAAGGCCTACGTCCTTGCCATGTTGGTTATATTCCCCAACATGGTTTCTCCATTATAACTTGTTAGAATTACAATGGTCGATATAGCATCCCACTGTATCTCTCCTGAGTCCCACATGAGGGTCTTTATACTGCATCCCACAGTGTTACCAGAGTCCCACTGGCCTGCTCTAGAATCCCACTGAAGACTTCTTCCACCCTGAGTCGCACAGGGGGCTTCTCCTGGCTCCTCGAGTCACACGAGCAGCTCTTCTTCATATTAATTTCTTCATGTATCCTCAGCAGTCTGGGATAAAGGCTGCTGGCCTTGCTCTGTACCTCTGCTCACTTGTGATGAACTGGTCTTCTCGTCTTGCTCAGGCTTTATCACCTTCTTCTAAGGATGACCTGGCTTCTCTCTTCAAGAATCTTTAACAGCCTCTGAAAAGGTCTGTTGGTCTTGCTCACAACTTCTGATCACTTCTGTTGATCAGGGTCTTCTCGATTACAGAAAACTCAGCCAAATAATATCTTTTACTTCATCTTGGATTCAGTCTCACTCAATTCAACTTCATGCACTGAATGCATGGAAACTCTGATTTTTCAAGATCTTCTGGTCTTGGACAACTCAACTGCACACAACCAGCTTTAGCTTTGTTCACGTGTGCATGTGCATGAATTCATGCATACACTCCCCTTCTTCTTCTCTTGGTGCAATAAACCCACAAAGGGTGTAATCCTTCTTATCACACAACTTCTCACTTCCTTTACACACTTAATTACATTTGATTACACACATAAATGTGTGTTATACTTTAGTGTGAGAGTCTTCAACTTCTTCTAAGTGTATACACTTCACATAGTGCACACACTAGGTTCGGCCTTTTTATTCCTTTGCACACACACCATTAAGGTAAGTATTTAGCCTTCCTCCTTCACTTTGCACACACACAAAATGTGTGGTCTTCACTTGGAGCACACACATAGGCTTCGACCTTGTTCCTCTTCTTGTTTTTCACACACACAAAATATGTTCTTTTATTTGTTCTTCAAAGTGTGCACCCACAAGGCTCGACCTTCTTCATATACTTAGACACACATACACAACTTAGGTGTGGTCTTCTTGTTTTTCACATACACTACCCGTAGGTGTGTCTTTGGCCTTCACTCCACTTCTTGCACACACACGGCCTCTTCTTCAATTTCACACACAAATTCCCATAGGGTGTTCTTCCTCTTTCTCCTTATAGGTTATATACTACCTCACCCAAACTCCCTACTGCCTTCAACATCCACGCAAGACCTCAAGATACAAGAAGCACACAAGGGGTGCGGCCTGTCTTCCTTTCTTCAATCGCGCAAGTCCTCTGGACAGGGTGCAAGGGCGCTCAAGGTCCTTGGACAGCCGCGTGCGAGAAGGGTGTCAAGGACACCAACTACGACGCATGTGCGGGCTTCAACCGTGGGCGCGCAAGGTGCTGCGGCCCAGGGTTCTTCCTACCGTGCAACAGAGGCACACAGGGGACCTCCCTTTCTTCTTTCGCGCAAGAAGTGCCCAAAAGGAACCTCACGGAGCAAGGGGTGCTCCGGGCTTCACTGCCGCGCAGGGTGTTGTGCGGGGCTTCGACTTCGCGAGGCACAGAGTGCTTCTCACGGGACTCCTCAAATATTCAGAAAACTTCACCGAGGGATCGACCTCTCTTTTTATAGGCAAGGGAGAGGCGGTTCATCCGCATGAGATATTTTTAATCTCCCGAAGATTTCCGGAATTCATGATTTCCCTCAAATCTTGATTTCTTCTCTGTTTCAATGCAGGTTCTTTATTTTTTATCTTCTTCATGTGCATGCGACTTAGAACGCATGCATGGCTTTATTAAAATCCAAACCATGCAAAACACGAACACATGAAGCCTCGGCAACTTCGTTTGCCTCGACATTCTTCGAAATCTTCCAAACTTTTCATGCATGCCCATTTTCTTGTATGATCGTGTTCAATGTGGACATAAGATCACCATGGACCCTTTGGTTTGATTGGAGGTGGCCGAGAACTCGAATTCTTCATTCGGGAGGCCTCTGGTTCAGCGGCGGCTTCGCGGGGTGGTCTTCGGCTGAGCTCGAGGAAGACGATGTGGCAGCCGTCAGATCAGCTCTTTGGACGGCTGCGATCAGAATGGGCCGCGGTGGATTAGATGTGCGGCCGAGATCTGGCGCACGATCAATCGAGTGGCCAGGATTCGCTCCGCGGCAAAATCCCACGTCCCACATCGAAACTGATCCCAGTTTTTTACGCGGTTTATCACCCAAGCGCTCCCTACAGCTGCTCAGTTGAACTTCTCCCTCCACGGTGCCACCCCGCACCGTGTTCTCTCTGCGGGCGCGCTCTTGTGCCCACCCCTGCCACTCGGGCGCGCCACTGGCACCGACTATGCACCTTCGGGCGCGCGCTCTGGCGCCCATGCTACGCAGGACCTGATCCCCTGCGTGGCCCGGGGCTTATACACGGCCCCAGCCTCTCTTGGGCTGGCCCCATGGGATCCCCCTTGGGCGTGGCGACCTCGAGTCCCATAAGTGACTTGGAGTTGAACCCTTAAGGCTGGCCCTTGGTGGCTTCTTTTTTGCTTGAGTGCAGAACAAGTCCTTTGTTTAAAAACAAAGTGACCAAGTTCAAATGCCAAATGCCACATCTTCCTCTCATCCATTCTTCTTCTTAAGAATTCCTCTATTCTCTTTTCATATTATTTTCACTGAGGATATGGAATTCTTAAGTTCTTCATTATAATTCCTCCAATTCTTCTTCAACATGAATTCAATGCTTAGGAATGGAATTCTTCTTCAACAGAGCTCCTGAATCACATAAATTCTTCAACGAACATCATTGATCTAATCAGAGATCAAGTTGGAACTTCTTCAGATTCACATGCACTAAGTGTTAGTGCATGGACTTCTTTACTCCACCTCATCCACTTAGAACTTGTGGATGGATCCCTTTCATCTCCTCATGCATTGTCAATACAATACACGGCCTTCTAACATTGTTGTGACTTTGTATCATCAGGATATAAGTTCTATGAACTTATAGACCAGTTCAACAATCGTCAGATATGATGATGATGCTCCATCATCATCCATTCTTCAAGTGGTGTAACTTAGTATCATCTTGATACAAGTATTGACACATTAAGATCAGTTCTACAATCGTCTGATATCCACAGAGAATGTTTCAACCACAACATCCTATGTCACTTAGTGAATCTCCTAAGTGACATGCATCTTAGTACCATGGCCATTCTCCTTTCCTCACAAACACCATCACATCCTTTGTCATTCACATATTGACTCTCCTTGACATCCATTCATTCTTTGACATCTTCTGATCAACAACATACCTTATTGAAAACAAATGCAACATAGTGAACTTCAATATCCCCCTTTGTATTTGTTGTCAATACCACTAGAGCAAATATTGTCAATCCAATCAGTAGAACACATAAGAATGGGTCAATATGTGTGCCACACATTTCTGGGGCAATATGTCAGCTTTTCTCCCCCTTATTGGCAACCAAATGCAAAGGTGTGGTGTGGTTCCTTTTCAAAATATCACTTCCTCCCTTTGAAAAGTATTTTCTTGAAAAACACTGAGAGAGGGATGATGTCACATGTTCTCTTTAGCAAAGAACCTTTAGTAAATCAACTCTTAGTCTACTTGGGCTAACCCAGTGTAGAAAACAAGAGTTATGTAACCAAGGTACTCAATGCTGTCCAACATTCACTATACATGTGATATCATGCTTCAAGGGGCTTGAAATTTTTCAGATATAACAATGAATTTGCTAAATCCTGCACAACTTCACAAAACTCATTAAAAAGTTTAGGTGCAAAGATAAAGATCCCCCTTTCAACCATTTGCCTTCAATCAATACTCCCCCTTAATTGTCATGATAATTAAGAAACAAGGGATGAAAGTATGATTGGAATACCTTTACTTTTCTCAAGATGGTATTAATCTAAGAATCCCATCTTCTTCAGATTGGCTCCCCCTCAAGGGGTGCACTCCATTCTGTCCAAACCATCCTCCAGTTGAGAATGATCATCATCTTCAATTCCCTGTAATGTTAGCACATGTAAATACCAGAAGTATAAGGGAATAAGATGGAACCTCCTTGGATCATCAATGTGAACAACAAGGTTGAGAAGATTCTCTCAACCGAGATGTCCCATTTTCACCATTCTTCACACTTGCACATTTGATCTTCAATGAAGTTTGTGCTGATGTGTATCTCAACACCTCTTTAACTTCTTTGTGTGTGACTCCTGTATTTCTAGGTGCCTTCTGAGCACTAGAGTCTCCTGGTGCAATCTTCATTCTTTTGAAGAATCCCTTCTGAGCTGGAATGAATATCATGCATTTATCACTAGTATGTCCAGCTTGATTGCACCTCACACACAGAACTTGATCTTCATGTGAAATATTTTTCTTTCCTTTTGCCTCAGAAATTGCCAGAACATCATCTTCAGCTCTTTGCAGATCTTTGGCAAGATGTAACTGATTTGGCCATATGACTAGTAAGTCACTTGGAAGTTTGGCCTCAGTTCTGGATATTCCACATGGTTCCTCCAATGCTTTAAAGCTACCTTTCTTAGGCAACTTGTTTTCAATCAATCCCTTCTGCTTCTTTTGGATTGATCGTCTGTTTGAGTCCAGTCTACCTCTATTGAATTTCATGGCTTTTTTACAAAGATCCACGATATGTCCTTTCTTTCCACAGTAGAAGCATTTCTTCTTGGTGGTCCTTCTGGATGCATCACCCTTCTTGGATTTAGACTCCAAGGTATTCTCTTCCTTTTTCATAATCATCTTGGGAGCATCTTCAGCTTTATTCTGCTTGCTTCCCAAGGATTCTTTCTGAGCCAGGTTCTGTGATCTTTTCTTCTTTTGATCTTTGGATACAGTTGGAGATTGACATGTATCTTTTTGACCACTTTTGAAATCATCCCAGATGTTGTCAAGTAATTCAAATCTATTTGCAGTAAACAGATGTCTCTGGACCGGTGGATGTTGCTTCTTTTCCTCTGGCTTGCTCCCCCTTGGCATGGGCTTCCTTTGGGCTTTGACATTCAGTGGATTGTACCAACAATCTTTTTCATAGTGCCCATACTTGTTACAACACCAACACTGACCCAAAAATCTTGACCTCTGGAGTCCTTCTGATTGTAGGGTACTTTTCTTGATTTGTTGTGATGTTTCAAGAGATCTCTCTTTCTTCATCTTCTTCATCCATACTTGATCAGTGTTATTCTTCCATCCTGTACTTTTTGTGGAAACACATTTAGAAACATGAGTACAAGATGGGATGGATGGTACCTTCTTTTTAGAAGTTGTTGCCCTTTTATTAGTGGATGTCTTTCTTTTAGAATCATCCTGCTCAATGCATACTTGAGTATCAACATTTATCCTTTCAGCTGACTGGGAGGCTTTGGCTTTGGGTGATTGCAGATTGTTCAATATCACCTCTTGTTATATGCATTTCATGTTAAGGGAGTTCTTCTCATCCTCAACAGTTCTTAGCCTTCCTTCCCAATTTTGTTTTAGCTGTTCTAACTGGTCTTCATGCACCTTCTTCAATTCTATCAATGAATTGTCAATCTCCATCATCATTTTGACTTTGTCTTCGAGTTGAGCATTTCTGACATTCATTGACACTTTGTGCAACTTCTCCAGTGCATGGAAAACTTCTTTGATCATTATCATAAAGATTTCTTTCTCAGAAGAGATTCTTTTCAATTCTTCATCATTGTCTTCAAATCTTTCATTTCAAAGGGAAATAGTTTGATCTTTAGCCTTCAACAGCTTTCTGAGAGTGTTGGTTATGCCAACCCTTTTAGCCAACTGATCTTCCATTGTATTGGCTTCTTCTTCTAGCTGTAATTTTTCTTCTGGAAGATCAAGGATGCATGTAGTAATACACATTGCTACTTCCCTGGGGACTGTCTTCCGAAGATATTCGATTGCACTTTGAAGATCTTTCATTGTTCCAACTTCATCACAGCTAGGACAGGCTTTCTTCATCTTCTTGGCCTGTTTCTTCTTTCTATTTTTCTGAGTCTTGGCAGATATCTCCATTTGAGGCTGGTCACTCATTTCCTCAAATCTTCACTTCATAAAGACTCCCTTGGATCTTTTAGAGGCAACCTCCCCTGATACCAATTGAAGTGCCTAGATCAGTGTGAATCACTGAGAGGGGGAGGGGGTGAATCGGTGATCCTTTAAAACTTTTTACTAATTGATTCTTAATCAATTAAACCTCTATGACTTATTAAGGCCTTGATCCACTCTTCTTGTATCTCTCAACCTTTCCTCGAATGATGCAGTAAATGTAAAGGCACAGGACACAAGGATTTACAAGGTTCGGCACCAAAGGCCTATGTCCTTTCCATGTTTGTTATACGCCCCAACATGGTTTCTCCATTATAACTTGTTAGAATTACAATGGTCGATACAGAATCCCACTGTATCTCTCCTGAGTCCCACAGGAGGGTCTTTATACTGCATCCCACAGTGTAACCAGAGTCCCACTGGCCTGCTCCAGAATCCCACCGAAGACTTCTTCCACCCTGAGTCTCACAGGGGGCTTCTCCTGGCTCCTCAAGTCACACGAGTAGCTCTTCTTCACTTTAAGTTCTTCAAGTATCCTCAGCAGCCTGGGATAAAGGCTGTTGGCCTTGCTCTGTACCTCTGGTCACTTGTGATGAATAGGTCTTCTCGCCTTGCTCATGCTTTATCACCTTCTTCTAAGGATGACCTGGCTTCTCTCTTCAAGAATCTTCAATAGCTTCTTAAAAGGTCTGTTGGTCTTGCTCACAACTTCTGATCACTTCTGCTGATCAGGGTCTTCTCGATTACTGAAAACTCAGCCAAATAATATCTTTCACTTCAGCTTGGCTTCAGTCTCAATCAATTCAACTTCATGCACTGAATGCATGGAAACTCTGATTCTTCAAGATCTTCTGGTCTTGGACAACTCAACTGCACACAACCAGATTTAGCTTTGTTCACGTGTGCATGTGCATGCATTCATGCATGCACTCTCCTTCTTCTTCTCTTGGTGCAATAAACCCACAAAGGGTGTAATACTTCTTAGCACACACCTTCTCACTTCCTTCACACACTTAATTCCATTTGATTACACACATAAATGTGTGTTATACTTTAGTGTGAGAGTCTTCCACTTATTCTAAGTGTATACACTTCACTTAGTGCACACACTAGGTTCGGCCTTTTTATTCCATTGCACACACACCAATAAGGTAAGTCTTTAGCCTTCCTCCTTCACTTTGCACACACACAAAATGTGTGGTCTTCACTTGGTCCACACACATAGGCTTCGGCCTTGTTCCTCTTCTTGTTTTGCACACACACAAAATATGTTCTTTTATTTGTTCTTAAAAGTGTGCACCCACAAGGCTCGGCCTTCTTCATATACTTAGACACACACACACAACTTAGGTGTGGTCTTCTTGTTTTGCACATACACTACCCGTAGGTGTGTCTTTGGACTTCACTCCACTTCTTGCACACACACGGCCTCTTCTTCAATTGCACAAACAAATGCTCATACGGTGTTCTTCCTCTTTCTCCTTATAGGTTATATACTGCCTCACCTGAACTCCCTACTGCCTTCAACAGCCACGCAAGACCTCAAGATACAAGCGGCGTGCAAGGGGTGCGGCCTGTCTTCCTTTCATCAATCACGCAAGTCCTCTGGACAGGGTGCAAGGGTGCGCACGGTCATTGGACAGCCGCGAGCGAGCAGGGTGTCAAGGACACCAACTGCCACGCAAGTGCAGGCTTCAACCATGGGCGCGCAAGGTGCTGCGGCCCCGGGTTCTTCCTGCCGTGCAACGGAGGCACACAGGGACCTCCCTTTCTTCTATCGCGCAAGAAGTGCGCAAAAGGAACCTCACGGAGCAAGGGGTGCTTCGGGCTTCACTGCCTCACAGGGTGTTGCGCGGGGCTTCGACTTCGCGAGGCACAGAGTGCTTCTCACGAGACTCCTCAAATATTCAGAAAACTTCACCGAGGGATCGACCTCTCTTTTTATAGGCAAGGGAGAGGCAGTTCATCCGCATGAGATATTTTTAATCTCTCGAAGATTTCGGGAATTCAACATTTCCCTCAAATCTTGATTTCTTCTCAGTTTCAATGCGGGTTCTTTATTTTCTATCTTCTTCACGTGCATGCGACTTAGAACACATGCATGGATTTATTAAAATCCAAACCATGCAAAACACGAACACATGAATCCTTGGCAACTTCCTTTGCCTCGGAATTCTTCGAAATCTTCCAAACTTTGCATGCATGCCCATTTTCTTGTATGATCATGTTCAGTGTGGCCAGAATATCACCATGGACCCTTTGGTTTGATCGGAGGTGGCCGGGAACTCGAATTATTCATTCGGGAGGCCTCTGGTTCAGCGGTGGCTTCGCGGGGTGGTCCTCGGCCGAGCTCGAGGAAGACGATGTGGCTGCCGTCGGATCAGCTCTTTGGACGACCGCGATCAGAATGGGCCACGACGGATTAGATGTGTGGCCGAGATCTGGCGCGCGATCAATCGAGCGGCTAGGATTCGCTCCGTGACAAAATCCCGCATCCCACATCGAAACAGATCCAAGTTTTTTCCGCGGTTTATCACCCAAGCGCTCCCTACAGCCGCTCAGTTGAACTTCTCCCTCCACAGTGCCACCCCGCACCGTGTTCTCTCTGCAGGCACGCTCTTGCGCCCACCCCTGCCACTCGGGCGCGCCACTGGCGCCCACTATACACCTTCGGGCGCGCGCTCTGGCACCCATGCTATGCAGGACCTGATCCCCTGCGTGGCCCGGGGCTTATACACGGCCCCAGCCTCTCTTGGGCTGGCCCCATGGGATCCCCCTTGGGCGTGGCGACCTCGAGTCCCACAAGTGCCTTGGGGTTGAACCCTTAAGGCTGGCCCTTGGTGGCTTCTTTTTGCTTGAGTACAGAACAAGTCCTTTGTTTAAAAACAAAGTGACCAAGTCCAAATTCCAAATGCCACATCTTCCTCTAATCCATTCTTCTTCTTAAGAATTCCTCTATTCTCTTTTCATATTATTTTCACTTAGGATATGGAATTCTTAAGTTCTTCATTATAATTCCTCCAATTCTTGTTCAACATGAATTCAATGCTTAGTAATGGAATTCTTCTTCAACAGAGCTCCCGAATCACATAAATTCTTCAACGAACTTCATTGATCTAATCAGCGATCAAGTTGGAACTTCTTCAGATTCACATGCACTAAGTGTTAGTGAATGGACTTCTTTACTCCACTTCATCCACTTAGAACTTGTGGATGGATCCCTTTCATCTCCTCATGAATTTTCAATACAATACACGGCCTTCTAACATTGTTGTGACTTTGTATCATCAGGATACAAGTTCTATGAACTTAAAGACCAGTTCAACAATCGTCAGTTATGATGATGATGCTCCATCATCATCCATTCTTCAAGTGGTGTAACTTAGTATCATCTTGATGCAAGTATTGAAACATTAAGATCAGTTCTACAATCGTCTGATATCCATAGAGAATGTTTCAACCACAACATCCTATGTCACTTAGTGAATCTCCTAAGTGACATGCATCTTAGTACCATGGCCATTCTCCTTTCCTCACCAACACCATCACATCCTTTGTCATTCACATATTGACTCTCCTTGACATCCATTCATTCTTTGACATCTTTTGATCAACAACATACCTTATTGACAACAAATGCAACACAGTGCACTTCAATCTCACCCTTTGTATTTTTTGTCAATACCACTAGAGCACATATTGTCAATCCAATCAGTAGAACACATAAGAATGGGTCAATATGTGTGCCACACATTTTTGGGGCAATATGTCAGCTTTTTTCCCCGTTATTGGCAACCAAATGCAAAGGTGTGGTGTGGTTCCTTTTCAAAATATCACTTCCTCCCTTTGAAAAGTGTTTTCTTGAAAAACACAGAGAGAGGGATGATGTCAAATGTTCTCTTTAGCAAAGAACCTTTAGTAAATCAACTCTAAGTCTACTTGGGCTAACCCGATGTAGAAAACAGGAGTGATGTAACCAAGGTACTCAATGCTGTCCAACATTCACTATACATGTGAGATCATGCTTCAAGGGGCATGAAAATTTTCCGATATAACAATGAATTTGCTAAATCCTGCACAACTTCACAAAACTCATTATAAAGTTCAGGTGCAAAGATAAAGCTCCCCCTTTTAACCATTTTCCTTCAATCAATACTCCCCCTTAATTGTCATGATAATTAAGAAACAAGGGATGAAAGTATGATTGGAATACCTTTACTTTTCTCAAGATGGTATTAATCTAAGAATCCCATCTTCTTCAGATTGGCTCCCCCTCAAGGGGTGCACTCCATTCTGTCCAAACCATCCTCCAGTTGAGAATGATCATCATCTTCAATTCCCTGTAATGTTAGCACATGTAAATACCAGAAGTATAAGGGAATAAGACGGAACCTCCTTGGTTCATCAATGTGAACAACAAGGTTGAGAAGATTCTCTCAACCGAGATGTCCCATTTTCACCATTCTTCACACTTGCACATTTGATCTTCAATGATGTTTGTGCTGATGTGGATCTCAACACCTCTTTAACTTCTTTGTGTGTGACTCTTGTATTTCTAGGTGCCTTCTGAGTACTAGAGTCTCCTGGTGCAATCTTCATTCTTTTGAAGAATCCCTTCTGAGCTGGAATGAATATCATGCATTTATCACTAGTATGTCCAGCTTGATTGCACCTCAGACACAGAACATGATCTTCATGTGAAATATTTTTCTTTCCTTTTGCCTCAACAATTTCCAGAACTTCATCTTCAGCTCTTTGCAGATCTTTGGAAAGTTTTAACTGATTTGGCCATATGACTAGTAAGTCACTTGGAAGTGTGACCTCAGTTCTGGATATTCCACATGGTTCCTCCAATGCTTTCAAGCTACCTTTCTTAGGCAACTTGTTTTCAATCAATCCCTTCTGCTTCTTTTGGATTGATCGTCTGTTTGAGTCCAGTCTGCCTCTATTGAATTTCATGGCTTCTTTACAAAGATCCATGATATGTCCTTTCTTTCCACAGTAGAAGCATTTCTTCTTGGTGGTCCTTCTGGATGCATCACCCTTCTTGGATTTAGACTCCAAGGTCTTCTCTTCCTTTTTCATAATCTTCTTAGGAGCATCTTCAGCTTTCATCTGCTTGCTTCCCAAGGATTATTTCTGAGCCAGGTTCTGTGATCTTTTCTTCTTTTGAGCTTTGGATACAGTTGGAGATTGACATATATCTTTTTGACCACTTTTGAAATCATCCCAGATGTTGTCAAGTAATACAAATATATTTGTAGTAAACAGATGTCTCTGGACCTATGGATGTTGCTTCTTTTCCTATGGCTTGATCCCCCTTGGCATGGGCTTCCTTTGTGCTTTGAAATTCAGTGGATTGTACCAAAAATCTTTTGCGTAGTGACCATACTTGTTACAACACCAACACTGACCCACAAATCTTGACCTCTTGAGTCCTTCTGATTGTAGGGTACTTTTCTTGATTTGTTGTGCTGTTTCTGGAGAGCTCTCTTTCTTCATCTTCTTCATCCATATTTGATCAATGTTATTCTTCCATCCTGTACATTTTGTGGAAACACATTTAGAAACATGAGTACAAGATGGGATGGATGGTACCTTCTTTTTAGAAGTTGTTTCCCTTTTATTAGAGGATGTCTTTATTTTAGAATCATCCTGCTCAATGCACACTTGAGTAGAAACATTTCTCCTTTCAGCTGACTGGGAGGCTTTGGCTTTGGGTGATTGCAGATTGTTCAATATCACCTCTAGTTCTATGCATTTCATGTTAAGGGAGTTCTTCTCATCCTCAACAGTTCTTATCCTTCCTTCCCAATTTTCTTTCAGCTGTTCTAACTGGTCTTCATCCACCTTCTTCAATTCTATCAATGAATTGTCAAGCTCCATCAGCATTTTGACTTTGTCTTCGAGTTGAGCATTTCTGACATTCATTGAAACTTTGTGCAACTTCTCCAGTGCATGGAAAACTTCTTTCATCATTATCATAAAGATTTCTTTCTCAGAAGAGATTCTATGCAATTCTTCATCAGTGTCTTCAAATCATTCCTTGCAAAGGGAAATAGTTTCATCTTTAGCCTTCACAAGCTTTCTCAGAGTGTTGGTTATGCCAACCCTTTTAGCCAACTGATCTTCCATTGTATTGGCTTCTTCTTCTAGCTGTAATTTTTCATCTTGAAGATCAAGGATGCCTATAGTAATACACATTGCTACTTCCCTGGGGACTGTCTTCCGAAGATATTCGATTGCACTTTGAAGATCTTTCATTGTTCCAACTTCATCACAGCTAGGACAGGCTTTCTTCGTCTTCTTGGCCTGTTTCTTCTTTCTATTTTTCTGAGTCTTGGCAGATATCTCCATTTGAGGCTGGTCACTCATTTCCTCAAATCTGCACTTCATAAAGACTCCCTTGGATCTTTTAGAGGCAACCTCCCTCTTATACCAATTGAAGTGCCCAGATCAGTATAAATCACTGAGAGGGGGAGGGGGTGAATCAGTGATCCTTTAAAACATTTTACTAATTGAGTCTTAATCAATTAAATCTCTATGGCTTGTTAAGGCATCGATCCACTATTCTTGTATCTCTCATCCTTTACTCGAATGATGTAGTAAATGTAAAGGCACAGGACAAAAGGATTTACAAGGTTCGACACCAAAGGCCTACGTCCTTGACATGTTGGTTATATGCCCCAACATGGTTTCTCCATTATAACTTGTTAGAATTACAATGGTCGATACATCATCCCACTATATCTCTCCAGAGTCCCATAGGAGGGTCTTTATACTGCGTCCCACAGTGTTACCAGAGTCCCACTGGCCTGCTCCAGAATCCCACTGAAGACTTCTTCCACCCTGAGTCTCACAGGGGGCTTCTCCTGGCTCCTCGTGTCACACGAAATCTCTTCTTCACTTTAAGTTCTTCAAGTATCCTCAGCAGCCTGGGATAAAGGCTGCTGGCCTTGCTCTGTACCTCTGCTCACTTGTGATGAACAGGTCTTCTCGTCTTGGTCAGGCTTTATCACCTTCTTCTAAGGATGACCTGGCTTCTCTCTTCAAGAATCTTCAACAGCCTCTGAAAAGGTCTGTTGGTCTTGCTCACAACTTCTGATCACTTCTGTTGATCAGGGTCTTCTCGATTACTGAAAACTCAGCCAAATAATATCTTTCACTTCATATTGGCTTCAGTCTCACTCAATTCAACTTCATGCACTGAATGCATGGAAACTATGATTCTTCAAGATCTTCTGGTCTTGGACAACTCAACTGCACACAACCAGATTTAGCTATGTTCACGTGTGCATGTGCATGCATTCATGCATGCACTCCCCTTCTTCTTCTCTTGGTGCAATAAACCCACAAAGGGTGTAATCCTTCTTAGCACACACCTTCTCACTTCCTTCACACACTTAATTCCATTTGATTACAAACAAAAATGTGTGTTATACTTTAGTGTGAGAGTCTTCCACTTCTTCTAAGTGTATACACTTCACTTAGTGCACACACTAGGTTCGGCCTATTTATTCCTTTGCACACACACCACTAAGGTAAGTCTTTAGCCTTCCTCCTTCACTTTGCACACACACAAAATGTGTGGTCTTCACTTGGTGCACAGACATAGGCTTCGGCCTTTTTCCTCTTCTTGTTTTACACACACACAAAATATGTTCTTTTATTTGTTCTTCAAAGTGTGCACCCACAAGGCTCGGCCTTCTTCATATACTTAGACACACACACACAACTTAGGTGTGGTGTTCTTGTTTTGCACATTCACTACCCGTAGGTGTGTCTTTGGCCTTCACTCCACTTCTTGCACACACACGGCCTCTTCTTCAATTGCACACACAAATGCCCGTAGGGTGTTCTTCCTCTTTCTCCTTATAGGTTATATACTGCCTCACCTGAACTCCCTACTGCCTTCAACAGCCGTGCAAGACCTCAAGATACAAGCGGCACGCAAGGGGTGCGGCCTGTCTTCCATTCTTCAATCGCACAAGTCCTCTGGACTGGGTGCAAGGGCGCGCAAGGTCCTCGGATAGCCGTGAGCAAGCAGGGTGTCAAGGACACCAACTGCCACGCAAGTGCGGGCTTCAACCGTGGGCACGCAAGGTGCTGCGGCCCCGGGTTCTTCCTGCCGTGCAACGGAGGCACACAGGGGACCTCCCTTTCTTCTTTCGCGCAAGAAGTGTGCAAAAGGATCCTCACGGAGCAAGGGGTGCTCTGGGATTCACTGTCGCGCAGGGTTCTGCGCGGGGCTTCGACTTCGCGAGGCACAGAGTGCTTCTCACGGGACTCCTCAAATATGCAGCAAACTTCACCGAGGGATCGACCTCTCTTTTTATAGGCAAGGGAGAGGCGGTTCATCCGCATGAGATATTTTTAATCTCTCGAAGATTTCGGGAATTCAATATTTCCCTCAAATCTTGATTTCTTCTCTGTTTCAATGCGGGTTGTTTATTTTTTATCTTCTTCACGTGCATGTGACTTAGAACGCATGCATGGCTTTATTAAAATCCAAACCATGCAAAACATGAACACATGAAGCCTCGACAACTTTGTTTTCCTCGGCATTCTTCGAAATCTTCCAAACTTTACATGCATGCCCATTTTCTTGTATGATCGTGTTCAGTGTGGCCAGAAGATCACCATGGACCCTTTGGTTTGATCGGAGGTGGCCCGGAACTCGAATTCTTCATTCGGGAGGCCTCTGGTTCAGCGGTGGCTTCGCGGGGTGGTCCTCGGCCGAGCTCGAGGAAGACGATGTGGCTGCCGTCGGATCAGCTCTTTGGACGGCCGCGATCAGAATGGGCCGGTGCCGCCCCGCACCGTGTTCTCTCTGCGGGCGCGCTCTTGCGCCCACCCCTGCCATTTGGGCGCGCCACTGGTACCCACTATGCACCTTCAGGCACGCGCTCTGGCGCCCATGCTACACAGGACCTGATCCCCTACGTGGCCAGGGGCTTATACACGGCCCCGACCTCTCTTGGGCTGGCCCCATGGGATCCCCCTTGGGCGTGGCGACCTCGAGTCCCACAAGTGCCTTGGGGTTGAACCCTTAAGGCTGGCCCTTGGTGGCTTCTTTTTGCATGAGTACAGAACAAGTCCTTTGTTTAAAAACAAAGTGACCAAGTCCAAATGCCAAATGCCACAGCTTCCTCTAATCCATTCTTCTTCTTAAGAATTCCTCTATTCTCTTTTCATATTATTTTCACTTAGGATATGGAATTCTTAAGTTCTTCATTAGAATTCCTCCAATTCTTCTTCAACATGAATTCAATGCTTAGGAATAGAATTCTTCTTCAACAGAGCTCCTGAATCACATAAATTCTTCAATGAACTTCATTGATCTAATCAGAGATCAAGTTGGTACTTCTTCAGATTCACATGCACTAAGTGTTAGTGCATGGACTTCATTACTCCACTTCATCCACTTAGAACTTGTGGATGGATCCCTTTCATCTCCTCATGCATTGTCAATACAATACATGGCCTTCCAACATTGTTGTGACTTTGTATCATCAGGATACAAGTTCTATGAACTTAAAGACTAGTTCAATAATCGTCAGATATGATGATGATGCTCCATCATCATCCATTCTTCATGTGGTGTAACTTAGTATCATCTTTATACAAGTATTGAAACATTAAGATCAGTTCTACAATCATCTGATATCCATAGAGAATGTTTCAACCACAACATCCTATGTCACTTAGTGAATATCCTAAGTGACATGCATCTTAGTACCATGTCCATTCTCCTTTCCTCACCAACACCATCACATCCTTTGTCATTCACATATTGACTCTCCTTGACATCCATTCATTATTTGACATCTTCTGATCAACAACATACCTTATTGACAACAAATGCAACACAATGCACTTCATAGATCATTACACTATCATAGTCATATTTGATTTAAAGAATAACATTGTATATATGATAACCAAAACTCTAACCACATAATCTAATAATTATTTATTTTATAATAAAGATACATTCTATTCATAACTATATTATAAAATCTCATTTTTATTTTTCATCATCTTAGAACCAAACACCTTAAATATAATGGTTGATAATAGGGACTAGATCATTACTTTTTAGATGCCTAACTAGAATCATGTGTTGAGTATAGATAACAAAAATCACTCATATATTTTAAAATTGATGTAATTGTTTTATTATTTTGACCATAGAAATCTATATAACATAGAATTTAGAATATCATACCTTATCTATGAATCCAAATATTTTATGGAGATTCATTTTTAAGTATAGGGGGATTAATTTCACATTGAATGAAAAGTGTCCAGTTTAGTGTTCCCTATCCATTATAATTCTCCATAAAATTATTATCAAAATAATTACCCTTAACAATAAATTATATCCCATAAGAATATTTAAAAACATAAACCCTTGATTAAAAGGAACCAAATGACTACCCTGGGAAATCCATCCCTGAATGGACAATTAATATCATTATATTTGAAGACATATAATGTGTTTTAGAGAAAATCATGATATGTTAATACTAATACACAATTAATTTTTATTATTTTGATTAAAAACAACTAAAAAAGACTCTAATATATCTTTACAAACAAATATTTGAGAACAGTTCCCATGAAAAATTATAGTAACTCCCATATAATGCATTTATCACCTGAAGACGCACCATGATGAAAAAATTCATCATAATTAAAATTTACCAACATTAAAGACCTAGGATTCAAAATTCAACCACATTAATAATGTTAATATATGAACCAATAAAATATAGTGGCAAATTCACCCAAAAAAACCAACACATTAACTATCTGACAACACCTTGAAAGTATATTTGATGAAAATAAATTGTAAAACTCAATCTATTAATACATACTTCATCAACAAACTCAATCCATATAGTCCAATATACAAGTAAAAATAATCATATATAAAGAATCTAAAAATATTCTTTATGATAACTAGATCAAAATAAACTATACAAGTTTCACTTCTCAAAATTATATAATGAGACGATTGAAATAACATAGCCTTAGAGTTGAAAACACAACATCTAACAAATGATAATGGAAAACCATTAAAAATTATCAAGTAGACACTCTGAAAGTGATAGGAAATCATGGAAATAGTCCATGAAACCATCATAGTTATCATAGAGAAAATGGAATTATCACATTGGAAGTATATTTCTTATTTCTTATTCGACATATAGAAATAAAATTCATTTTCCCACACAAGTTATTGGACCCAAGAAACATCTATATTTCCATGACATTGCTTTGATATCAAGGGTTACATGTAGAAGAATATATCTTTAATGGGATTTAAAAATAATTTCTACAATCATCATTAAATATTCATAGGTAAAAATCATATAATCAACTATTAGAAAAATATTTTCTGAAAGGGAATACATTAATAAAAAGTTGTATTTTTTCAACGTAGAAAGGATTCTTAAGGAGAGCATTATATGGGTATCCTCATGTGATGTCAAATATCTTTATAAAAATCACTTTTTTCCCATATTTTCAAACATTAAAAATTAAAAATATGTAAAATATCAAAATAGTAACTTAATAAAGGAATGATGATTTAATATAGGATATAAAGTAGAAAATGAAATAAATATAGAGATTTCAATGATTTAACATTATTTAGACTATTTTGGTCATTCGTGAATGATAATAAATTCACACAACTCATGAGTTTCATTGGTGATCAAAATAAAAAAGGAATATCAGGGAAGTAAAAAACGATCATGCAAAAAATCCAAAAATGTTAAACACATGAAACCAAATAGCTTAAATAAAGGGAGATAAGAAAAAATTCCAAACAAATTTCTTTACCAAGGTCTTTTTCATTCTTTCAATGAAAATTGATTTGGATCCAGTTCCGATTCATTATTTTTTAATGACCAATATTAAAAATAGGAGATCCTTATAGGAACTAGTTTTAAATTTCTACTTTACTTCATCTTATATAGTATCTCAATGTAACAACTATAAGGCTATAGATATGCCCTGAAAGAAAGAAATGACCAAATTCTGGTGATATCCCTCTAACTATCTCTATTATTTTGGAATAGTTAAATAAATGGAATGGGAGATACATGGGGAAACCAAGAATTTTTCATAATACTAAATGTCCTAGTAGTCGATGGTGAGATGTAATAACTAACCACCTGTTGACAGTCATGATCAAATTGGCTATAACAACACACATCCAATGGTAGTGATGAAAAGAATCACAATAAATTCAAATTTAAAGGTCTTTATCACAAAAAATCAATATAAGGTTAATATAATGTTCAATTTGATTTTAACTAGGATAATTGTATAAGAGATTTGTGGAAATTTGAAAAATTTCTTATGTCATAATAAAAAACAAAACACACAGGTCATAAAAGAATAAATTCTAGTAAATACAACCAATTTAAGAATGAATCATGTACTCTAATGGAATAAATTTCATGAATCCCTATTTATGAATCAATTCCAAAATAAATAGCTCACATACAATTAATAATACACGATCTAGGATATTAAAAATTCAAAAAAAAAGCTCATGAAAAAATAAAAAATAATTCAACAATAAATTAACATTATAAGAAGCTCGGTCACATGAAATTAAATGAATCTAATATAGGATTAAAATAAAGGGTAAATGGATCACCTATTATCCTATAAATGTTGAATAAAACCCCAAAAAAATGAAATAAATTTGATAATCATATAAACCATGAAATAATAAATAATAAACAAATAAAAAATTAATTTTATTTGTAAATAAATTAAAACTAAAATATTTTAAAAAATATTAACCATTAAAAAAACAAAAAGGTTGATTTCCAAGATCCCAATTTCATAGAATTATATCCACATATAAAATATATTAAAGAGTCATGAAATTTGAAAATTCTGCAACATTAGTCAAACTATTAATATTGTTTTCATTAGTATGTATCTTATTAAACCATTATATTCTAATTTTTTTTGATTTCTATATTGAAATGGATATAAATTTATATTATGTTTCTATTTAAAATGGAATAACATGTTTTTAGGTAAATATAAATTATATTGTGAGTCAAAGTTAACTATAATTAATGAATTATAGAAACTGTGTTTGAAAATCAAACCCTTCAGCCATTTGGCTTCTATAATTGATTCTCTTAATGAAACATATTCAACTTCATTGGTTGAATGTTACAATACTCATTTCATTTTAACTTAATATGATTTTTTTCTCTATAATTACTAAATAAAAATAATATCAAAAACTTTATAGTAATAATATTTCAATCATAATTACTGTCATTATAAATGGTCACTAAATTAGAAGAATTAAAATTATTTCCATACATATAGAAAGATATAAATTTGAGGAAATGTAAATTAAAATATTATAAGGGAATGCTACTGTTGATTATGGATATCATCCATAAATGCACCCAATGTAAGAACATATAAGGAAAACCCAATATATTAAAAATAGGATCATTCATTATGCTACCCACAACATTAGAATTTCTAATTATATTAGTTTATTCAACATCAATAGTGGTTGTAGGAGACTAAGATTGTAGAAATTTTAAATTATGGTAAAAGTAATATAAAAACAATTTAATTGATAAAATAATTGACATATTAATATAATTAATCACATAAGAATTTTAAGACAAGTAATCTACTTTTTTCTTTCTTTTATTATTTTTATATATTAAATATTAATTTGATAGCCTTTGTTTTTATATCTCAAAAGATGGTTTAAAATGTATTTTAATGGTGGTGATTAATCTCATACCACCTAATATATGAAATATATCATCAATGTAAAATTAAAATAAATAATATAGTTGTTAATAGATTTAAAATAATCTCATGAATCAACCATAATCTTATTATAATAGATTTTTATCATGAATGAAACAATTTTTTTATAGAACTATAGAAATGTATTCTTAAAACCATAATGATATTTATTTTATAAATAGACCATGTTATAATTAAACATATTATAACATCCATCAAAAGTATTCATATATAGTTTATCTTCAGGGTAACCATGCGTGAAATGTGTTTGGGAAAAAATATGTCCTATATACAGTTTAAAATTAGCACCAAAGGCTAAAAAAAGTCTAATATATGAAATTTTGACAACATGGATGAAAATTATAGAGTAAAAATATCCTTTTATTTAAAGAAATCATTTTCTAAGAATCTATATTTTTATGTAAATTTTCCCTCTATGGTGTTATCTTTTTTATTTTTGAATAACCACTAATGGATAATTAGTTTTTCTTTACGTGGCTTATTAAATAAATCCTAAATATGGTTTTTCTCAATGGATTTTATCTCATAATCCATGGAAGAAATCCTATACTATAAAATTTATTTATTAACATCCTACTTATAACTATGTCAATCCACACTAATATAATAATAAGAATTATTAGAGGGATAAAACCACATAATCAAGGTCAGATAGAGATGGAGGTTTAATAAATCTCTTATATCTACAAGTAGTGATCTTTTAATACATAATATATTTAAGGATAATGGTATCAGAACTTCCAGGAAAATGTAGGATCACTAAGCGGGGGGGGGGGGGGTTGTTAAATCTATGATCATGTTTTATTTGAACAAAGTATTTATTTTCTTTGTAAGAAAACTTTTTTCAAAATTCCTAAACATGAATGTGTTATGGTCTAATCAATTATATAAATATAAAATTCACTTTATAGTTTTTAATATAATTACAGTGATCATAACAAAATATTTACAAGGTTTAGTGTTAAGACCTAATCCTTTCCATATTCTTTATTTCCTCCAACATTGATTCTTTTACTAATTTCAATAGGATTACAATTACATAGAGAGTTACTAGTTATACTCCCTATAAATAATCCTCAAACTAATTTTGTTTCACCACACAAGAATAGAATCTTATTAAAATTTTGGTTATAACCCCACATTTTATAACTATAACAACTTTTTTCATAGATGGTCATACCCCCCATCCACAAAGTTTTTTAACAAATAGATCTACTACTTAGATACATTATATTTATTTCTCTTTTTATTATCCAATATAGAAATAAACTCCCTTTCTCCATAAAAATATTGTACAACCATTAACAATGTAAAATATTTAATATCACGAACAACTATATCAATAGACTATTGGCCTTGAAACAGATTCTTGAACATGAATGACGTGGGTAACTCAATCACAACTCTTAGAACATAATATATAATGAAACCTTGGTAAATTACTTTCCGGTTGTTATCAAAATAGTATTTCCACTATTTGAAACGTCTCCATCCCATGGGTGTCTGGATGATACATCTTTCTCAATTTACATCAGTATGGTTATCTATGTTCAATGAATCTCTATATTATTCTCCTCAATATAATGATTTTTTATCCATTGAAGTAATATTAACATGATGAAGTTTATTTAATCAGGTATGAACTTTTTTTTACAAAAAAACACACACTACCTCCACATTTTTAATGAATCTCAGTCATATGAAACATCCACTCTATTTGATGAAAATTGGTCTGATATAGATCTTCCTTAAAAAAGTAGTATCACTGGTGATATTCTCATAACAATAATCCCCAACCAGTTCCTCTCCACCTAGTGTATGAATATTTTTCCACACATTATTATTGTACCATCACCACCTTTATATAGGAAGTCTTCTAGATATTTTGGTATGAACTGAAATACGTTTCCCCAAAAAATTAATTTTTTTCTTTTATAGCTTCATGCTCAATCTGATTTCGCTAGAATGATTCTAAAACATTACGGAATATCCTATATGTTAAGAAACATCCTTTAACATCATTAAATTCCCTAAATAAAAAATTTTGAACTACCTTCTGAACATCATAATTATTATGAACTTTATATAGTGTATATAAATATCCATAGAACTACTCTTTTTGGTGAATATCTATCGATTTCCTTCATTATAAATTCACTATCTGGAGGTACACCTTCCAAATTCTCTATTTGATGAACTAAAAAAAAATTATCTTCTAATAGACCTTAATTTTTTCCACATTCTTAATAATCCTTTTTATGATATGATTTTTATTTCTCTACTTGATAAAATCTCAAATCTACAATCCATAGATCTTTAAACTTCCATCCAACCAGTTCTCAATATATGTGACCTATAACTGATGATCATCAATCCAATAACATCACATATCTCAGTATGATGTTCATCCATCCAAATGTACTCAACATAATCTAAATATTTTTACACCCTTATATACTTCGATCACCTTAGCATTTCGTTATCCAGTGAAATTACAAATCTATATTTGTAGGATATTTTGAGTGTGTAACCAATGGTTCATTAACCATCAAATATTTATAGAAATATATATACAATTCTATATAATGATCTAATTCAATATGTGACTTATAAAATTTATAATTCATTTGGTTAACTTTTTACAATCACATTAACCATCTAATTCATCTTCATGACATTCATTTGACTAATCAAAACATATTTGAATTGTGTATAAAAATCTCCACATCAAAACATTTGAACTCAATATTTGTAAATCTGAAACTCAATATATATATATATCAAAAAAATACTCTTATTAAAAAAACATATCACATTATTCAAAAATATTTATATTTTATAATATTTAATGTCCATCTTCCATCTGATCATCCTATGTCTGATGAAAATTAATTCACCAATCAATATTTTACATCCATAAGATCATATTTATAATGTGGACTTTAACTTCATCCATTTTTCTATAATTTTATTTTTCTACTTATATATTTTATAAAAAATCATATAAAATCTACAAGGATCATGATTATAATTATGATGTTACAAACTTTAAGAAGATCACAAAATCATTTGACATAGTAAAGATATTTTTTCAAACTTCATAAGGAAATTTTTCTAACCTTCGTAAGGAAATTATATTTCATCTTTTTTCTAAAAATTATATATTTTTATTAATTAACTTCATCTTAAAGATGATACTGATATATTGAATATAAATGAAAAAAACTCACTTTGGAAAAATAATATCCCCCTTTTGTTTGTTTTTAATATCCACATAGTCCCACAAACATCATCAATTTCAATATGTGTGATAAATAGATTATTCCCATATGATATTTTATTTTTCTTGTATCTCTTATGTTATATGTCCCCAATTGAAACAAAATGGAAATTGTAACATAAGAGTAATCTCAAATAATTATACTTTATCTCAAAAACTTGAAAAATTATTTCATGATTAAAATAATTTCATATATGTTTCAAAACAAAAAACCCTTAAAAACTCAAATTATATATGAGAAAACTAAATGTTGAAAACAAGAGTGTAGAATCAAGGTGATCAATGTTGACTTTAGAACTTTTTTATTATACTTCTTTCCAATTATTCTTCCATAAACATTATATTTAGGGATATCTGAGTATGTTTGTTAAGTTAAATATATGCACCAATCTTAAAATACATATCAAATTAAAAAAATTATATAAAGAAACTTCCTCAACATATCATTTTATTCTCTTGGAAAAGTATGATACTCATACCCCTGATTCATTATTTCTCCACCTTAAGGGTATACCTTTATCACACATTTGGGTTAGAAAATGTTCCATGATGGATATCTCTTATTAAATAAAATTATCTATATAAATCAACTCCATTATTTACTTCTTCTCCTTTAATTCCCTTCATTCAAGTATAATAAGAAAGTAAAATATTAATTAAAAGGATATTTATTGTTCCTTAGAAGTAAAAATCAGACTAAGAGTCTTCTCATGATCTGGAATTATTTATAAATTTATTAGGGGATGAAATTTATTCCTTATGATCTGAATACACATATTTCTTAATAGATATATTTTCATCTATTGAATCATCAGATTTAGTTGTCATTTTATTTTAAAAATTTTTAACTTCTCTATTATCTTTAGTTTATAACATATTTTTCATGCATTCTTCTTGGACTGGTAAGATTTAAATACAATAATTTGTAACATGCCTGTATTTCTCATATGAAGTTCACTTCATCTAAAATTTTTACATTCCATCCATTAATATAATGTTATCAAAATTTTCCTCATTTTCTGAAACATTAATCATCCCTTTATACTCAAAATTATTTTGTGCTTCTTCTATATTTATATCCATTTACATTTTATCTAAGTATATAACTAATAATAAATTAAATCCCATGATCAAATTTTATATCATGATCAAATTTCTTTGTCTCATTTCATCATTCAACTTTCTTAAAATTTTCAATCATATTTTTTGAGTATTTAATATTATCCTCTTTTTGAAAATTATATTCCTAATCAAAAAACATTCATGAATATTTTTTATTCTATTGTTATTATTTATCCCAATTGATTCAATACCGTTTATGGGTAGAGAAATATTGTAACATCATGAAAATGATCTATGTATCAAAACTACACAACACTAGTAGTGGACCCTAAATCTTGATCATTTATACAAATAATAGTTTTAATCTAAAGTTGGATTTTTCACAAACTATGGGAAACATTATTCTAAGAGATAAAATCACAATAAATTCCAGTATTTCATAGTAAAGGATTATTTATCACCAGTATTATCTTCTAAACTATAATTGTTAGTAGAATTGATATTGTTTGGGAATAGAAATAACATGATTATATGAACATAATATTTCACCAAATTCAGAACATTCTCCATTAATCTCAACTTCATTGTTTAATTCCTCTCTTATATTTATTAAATCAATTTTGTGTGATAAAAATTTATTTTGTTTTTGCAAAGTCATATCCATTATCATCAAAACATTATTTATGAACATTTCCTGTATTTTTAGATTCATTTAACATAAAAATATTCTCCTTAATTTGATTAATATGTTTTGGTTCTTCCTTGTTAATATTCTTTTATTTGACTGATGTTTCATCAAAAAAAGTTATCTTTCTATTCAATCTTATCATATTTATTTTTCTGATATCTAATAACGTTATGATTTATCTCATGATTTAATATTCTTCCACCAATATAAAAAGGCATACCCTTTATATATTTCATCATCTTCCAACACTACTTATTAAGTTGTGAAATTTGTTTAAGAGAACATTGAAAATTGTATTTTAGAGACCAATCAGGTTCAGTTACCACTTCTACATCATAGTAAAAATTATATGAAGAATATAATCTTTGAACATGATATGATAAGTTGAGCAGAAAATATGATTCATTCTTAGTTGAATAATCATAATTTGATCTTCATCTCAAAAAACTTTTATTCTTGTTTCTAGGAAACCATTCCTTTTGTTAATTTAAATTAAATTTCTATGAAATATTATCTTCTTCTTCTCAATCATTATATTTATGCTTCTTCTTTGGAATATATAACATGAGGCCCTTTTTAATGAAAATTTCAATATATAATAGAAATTGTATCTTTTTCCAAAAAGATGAACTTTTTTATCTTTTAGAGATAAGAGTAATGATTTTATTTAAGTCATATTTTTTGTCCTTTAAATATGTATAACTTAATTCTTATTTTTCTTCATGATATTTAAATTATTTCTTATTAAATTTTCAAAATTTATATTATATTTAGACTTCTACTTAGTGACTATAACTGTTCTTTTCACAAATACCATGATAATATTCTAATTTTATTTAATAGATAAATCTTCTTAATCTTTTAAAACTAAAAATTTGGCATAAAATCTATAATCAATGTTTCTCATTTGTTAATTAATAATTGAAGAATATTCCAAATTCTAACTGAGACCTTTTTTATTGCTAACAATATCATTTAATCTTGTAATGTTTCCATTAATACATTCCAGATCACCCATCATTACATCTTAAAATCTACTCTTATGTATTTTTAGTTTAGCTTCCACAACCTTACCATCTCCATTGAATCATCTACTAAACATATCCCATATTTATTATCAATTGGAATCCCCATAATATTTCTATATGTATTCTCAATGAGAACTATTAACATGAAAATATAGGATTTTCCATCAAATTACAATTGTTTATTTTCTAATACTATTGTAACATGCTAATGAATTGGAGAAAATACCATTGTTGAAGATTATATAACATCAATTCCATTAGATAGATTATGGGGTAACATATTATTTTTTGAACAATGATAATTTATACCATAAAATATAAAAAGAACACTATTATTTAAAAAAGTTGCACTATTAGTCTTCAACTGATAGTTGGATCGTTAATATGGAAGCTTCCTCTAATGACAATTTAATTTCCTAAGTCAATCTAGTTTCACTGAGAGGGTGAAGGAGTTAATTAGTTATCACATTATCTTATAAAAGAAATATTCCCTACATGATGAAGAAAATTTTCCAAACATATAAATCTTTTTATATTTATGATCCACTCATGTATATAAATATAAACCTTACGTACTATCAAGTAATAAAAAGATAAATATCTAAATACAATTTTTACAAAGTTTGTTAAGAAGTCATACTCCTTATCGCATTATTTATTCCACCAAAATGGATCATTTTAATCATCATTACAGCATTTTAATGGAACATATGACAACCAATACTACACCCCAATAATCATTCCTATAACTAATCCTAGTTATAACCCCTAAAATTAAATATTATACCCCTTTTTTTTATTCCCCCAGTTATTATAACTATATACATTTTATTCACTTCTATTTACACCCACCGTCAATAAAAGTTTTTAGAAACTGGTTCAACCCCCATCTATAAGACCTTTCTTATTCTTTTTTAATCCACTATAGAATCGTCATTTATCTATCATAGGAATGTTTATCACCATCCGTAGTGTATAATCGTAATGATCATTAAAAATTATCTTAAGATTTTTTTGACCATGAAACGTCTTTATGATTTTCAATGACCTTGCTAACTCAATCACACATTTCTAAACATCATCCCAAATATTTCCCTATGGAAATTATGTAGAACCATTCTCTATCAGGTATTTCTTTCTTATTATTTCTCTCTAACTAGTGAATCTATCTCAAATCACATTAATTTTGTGTGATATGTTCAAATCACCACTATATGATGCTCTTTGTACTAATTATTCAATGTATGATCAACTAATTTTGTCCCCATAAACCTTTGTCAAAAATGCAGGAACTCTGATATATAAATCAGACATTATTTATTCTTCATCTAATGATTTACAATCAAATTGAACTTTTCTTCCATTTAAGGAAAGTGGGTTTGATTGAACTCTTAATGAACTTGGAAAAAACATTGGTTGGATTCTCACAAAACAAATTATTCATTAATTCCACTCCACTGTGTGTACGAACAATGATCCATATGTTTATACCATACTTGAACCATCTTTAAATAGAATCACTTACAAATGTTTGTGGGGTAACTCATATTAATTTCTCTACTAAATTAATAATTGAATTTCAAATATTCCAATTAATTTTTATTTTGTTTTAATTATTATTAAAAATATAAATAATTAGAGGAATTAAAATACTTCATCGAGCATTCTTAACTTTAATAGATAAGAAAATTCGAACACTGAAATGAATATATTCATTATTAAAGACATTACATATTTTATATAAAGCTCACAATAACTCTGCTTTATACCCTAGGGATGTATGATTCCATCGATTTAACTTCTCTATCAGATGGTACACCTTCATAATTCCCATACTTATATATATACAAACTTTCATTTTCTGTTGATCCTTTGTTCAGTGTCCATTTTTTAAGAAATCATCTTTTGATGAGCTCAACATATCTTTTTCTTTTGGTGAAATAAGAAATGTTCCCCATTGTATATTCATAATGATCTCTAAACATTTAGCTTCATATAAAACCCATGTTTTCAGATCATAAATTTCATAACATCACTTATCATAGTCTGATGTTCATATATATTATTCCACTGAACTTCATCTCAAACATTGTACATACTTATCTTCTAAGAATTACTTTACATATATCAATATAAGGATATTATAAAACTGCACCAGTAGGATATTTTATGTTCTTGAATGATGGTACATTACCTATTTCAACTTCATCAACATCTCAGTCTACTTCTATAAATGGATTTATTCAATCTAATTGAATTAATTATTTATCCTTTATCTAGTGAACTTTAAAATATTACAATATTTATATGATGAATCTTTATAACATTCATCTAGGTGAGTAAAACATCTCAAACTTCTCTGTTTGATTATTCTACATGAGAACTTTGAAACTCTATCTTTCTATGTTTGTAACTCAATAGATCAATATCTATATGACCACTTCACCAAACATCATAAACGAGAATATTTATATCTATCCATCAAAAAAACATGACAATACTTCCTCTATATTAACATCTTGATTTCTATCTATACTAATTCAATAATCGAACTTCATATAGTAATATGATCATCATTATAACATGGACATTCACATATTCCATTTTTTATAACACAAAATTTATACATATCTATTTTTAAAAATTCATGAAACACATAATGGATCATGGTTATCTTTATGATGAAAGTATCATAAATAAGAATATATTATTTTTTTTGTTGTTGTAAGAAATCATTAACAACCTTCATAAGGTAAATTTCATAACCACTGTAAGGAAATATTATTTCATCAATTTTATATAACTTCGCTAAAATTATTATGTCAATTTATCTACAAATTCATATTGAAATATGGAAAAAATTCAAAAAAATTACATTGGAAAAAATAGTTTCCAAAACACTATAAGAATCAAAATCAAAACGGATAACATGTTGATGAGAAAAAATGATTATTCTCAAAATAATTCTAAAAATAATTTGTTGGTTTAACCTCAATATCCATAGTTTGAGTTGTGTTACCATTTTAATTAGAGGGAAGGTGTTATTTAAGAGTTTATAGCTTAAATAATATGATATCCCAGTTAATGATACACATCTAAAATCAATGATTATAAACCTAATGGTTATAACCCTTTTCCCCCTCAGTTTGACCTTTGAAAATAAATTTACTAGCCTTGGTTTTGAGATTATCATTTTTGAAATATCATTAATAAGTACATACAAACACCTTTAAATATACGTAGGATGGATGTTAGTTTATCTAGAGTTCTTCTATAATTTTAAATTGATTTGAATTAGATGAACACTGGTTGATTTGATAGTTTGTTATAATTTCATCCTAGACCCAAGAGTATTTGTGTTGGACTAAGAATGAAATCATCCTATGAACACAATCAATAATAATACGATATATATACACTTACAAACAATTATTTTTAGTGTATAACTCATAGTATAATTCCTTGTGACACACTCTTCCCAATATATTTAAATAAATTTGATCAGTATTTATTCATGAATGAATATTTTGATTCATGAATTTCAAAATTTTACGAGTTTAGTTTTCTATAGAGGACTTCAAATGTTTTAAAAAATATAAATATAAAACTAAACATCTCAAAATATAATCCTTAAAAAAGGTATGCAATCTTAATAAGAACCCAAAAACTCGTTTATACATAAAAATTTGGGTGACTAGCCTTAAATCTAGTTTTATAAATGGAAAATACCTTGGAATTACCCATAACACAATCTTCATACAATGAAATGTTACTCAATGTAACATGGGTATGGCACCCCATATACTATACTCTTGAGGCCCCTTATAACCTACATCCCCGAACTGAAATTATAAATAATAATTCATCCACTATTATTAAAAGGGTTTTACCCATATTTCTTTGATTCAATCAGTTTATTTTATACAACCAATTAGCTCGAGATTTGTTAATGACTGTATGCGAAACTTTTGAGATCTTAAGAAAACCAAATTCATATTTGAAGGTAAATTTCTTCTTATCTAAACACCCTAATGACCATTTAATTCTATATAGACTAATGACCCATATATAATACCCTAATTTTTTATGGAATATTTCTCTTTAAATAAATTTTATTTCACAGATATCTTACTTTACACACAACACTATGCTTAAACAAAAAACTATATACTATTGAATTGTCAATATTTAACATGTAATTTATCATCTAAACATTGTATTGGGGGGGCATGGATAAAAATAACTAAATTATAAAAATCATTAGGCATGTATAATGACATTTCATTGGTTTTCATTTTTTAATAAAATAAAATTAAATCATATGAAAGTGGAAATGAGATTTTTTGACAAACTATTTTTATCCGTTTGATGTGTTTCAATTTTAATAAATAAAATTAATATATATATTAAATTATTTAAATTAAATATACATATTTTATTTTTAAAAAAATATTTTAAAATTCATTTAATATTTTTACACAGTATGTAATGAAATTAAAGACATCTTTATTCTTAGAAATGTATTATTTTTAAAAAATTTATTACATTTTTTAAATTTATTTTAAAATTAAACCCTGCTGATTATAGAAATTTTATCTTTTAAAATAGATACATTATTTATAATTTAAATAATTACTATTATTTCACATGTTCAAATTTATTTTATATTCAACATTAATAGTAACTTTGTTAAAAAGATGGTTACAACAGTAAGAGTTAAAATATGTCAAATGGGTTTAAAATGAAAAGGGTTATAATTAATTAAAAACATGTATAAATCCAATTTAAATACCACATTTTTACACTATAAAATCTATAATTCTATAACATTCCATTTTGGGGAAATTTTCCTCGAGTAATACATTAATATATTTTAATCCTTTGAAAAATACTAATTGTGTCATCTCCCTCCCTTATAAATGGACACCACCTCTAAACTATTACACACACTTCATAAACCCTCTAAAATAGGCATGAACTACCAAAATACTTTCTAAAAATCTTTTACCACCTACTATAGTTAATATTTTATTATAATTCCACCATAAGAATGATTCATGTATAATCCTAATAAGGTTTTCTGAAGAAGTGGTACTGTTCTTAAATGAGGATTTTTTTTATTTATTATTTTACATCATTATACCATCCTGATAAAATAAAATTATTATATACCATATAAATAAATGATAATATGCAAATTTTATAAAACCCTTTCATTAACTTGTCAATCTAATAGAAAATGAAAACATTTTTTCAATATATGTGTGAACTACCACCACACGAAGGCAATGTATTTCGTTTTTCATCACTGACACTTTTGGTTGGTAATTATTGTGGATAAAATTTTATTATATTATATTAAATAAATTATTAAATATTTTTTATGTCATGATTTTTTCTATATTATTTACATTCCTCATTTTGGAAAATTATAAAGTCACTCATGTATTATTGTGGACTATAACAGCCACAAAGTGATGTGATTCATTTTTCATCACTCCTACATATGAATAATTAATGAAATTATATATGATAAATAAATAAAATAATTACTTAATTATTAATACTCAATATACTATAAAACTATGACCAATGGTCAATTAATAGAAAGATAGAACCAAAATGTATAGAAAACATATTAATTTACACCATAATGTTCATTTTAATGAAGAAAATGTTCCTAAACAAATTATTAAAAATTACCAAGTAACATTAAATATTAAGATATTTATGAAAATTGGTCTAATTATTTTTAATAACAGATATTTTTTATTAAACATTATATTTAAATGTATAAAAATAAAGACCATACTTGATGTAAGTATTTCTTACATCACTTTTGTTTCAGTGACACATAAGTCATATTCACCACATGATTCTTTCATGTGCTTTATTTAATGACACATTGATATGTTATATCTGAAATATGTTTATATTAAGGGTATTTAAAATTTAATTTGATGTAATTTATTTCATGGGGGTTTTGATTTAGGAGATAACAAATGGGTAAGGGCTTTTTTAGAATCCCATTTATTTTTAGGTTTATATATTCTAGATTTTGTTGAGGGAAATTAAATAGATATTATATTTTAAACCAATTATATTTTCTTACAATATGGATATTATTTTAATTTTTATTCTTGATTTTCATTTTACTATATTTTTTTCTTAGAAATATTGATAAATTGTTATTTAAAGAAAAGTGGATCTTATTTTATATTTATTCATTGAAAGTTTTATTCAATAACCATTCTCATCAAAATTGTATAATGAATATTTTTAAATATACATGAAATATTTTAAAAAAATATTTTTAAGTAAATTAATATTTATTTACAAATTTTTAGAATTAATATTTTTAAATAATGATTTTCCAATTATGTTATTTTTTACTTTTTACCAATGTGTAAAAGGATTGATTTTTTGAAATATATATGGAAGGAACAAATTTTCCCACTACCATGAAAATTATTTTATTTGAATATTTCTGTAAGTTCATCCTTGTTTTTTCAAAGAAAAATATTTTATAGATAATTTTGGAATTTTTATTTAACATTTTATATAAAAAAATAATATTTCTCTCATCTTTTTAATGAATAGTTGAAATTTTATTTTAACAGTATTTTTCATCCATGTCAACATCCTATAAGTATAGTTATATTCAATTGGGGATACAATATTATTATACCATCCACGTTATTTATCAAGAAGGATTATTTTGAAAATGATTTAAGGATTATTCTTCAAACCCATTTTCATTCACATTGGTTAAATAATTTATGATGAATTTTTTTTAAAAAATGATTCTTTTCAAATAGTTACACATTGGTGAAATAATGAAATGTTTTTGTAATAAGTTTTCTTTCTATGGGGATTAATATGATGATTTTATTATCTTTTTGCACACATGTATAGTTTTAATAATGTGATAGGTGGTCGTATAATTATAGAGTCCTCCAATGCAATTGGTAAGGACTTATATATCATGAGGTAATTATGGGAAATGAATTGATGTTCTCATTATACTATTAGAAAAAATTTGTGGTACCTGATCCACTATGATATTAGAAATATGTGGTGATTGTTGATATTATAGGATATTATGGTCTCAATAGTTAATTTTGAAATATGATATCGTTTTATGCCTATAATGGTGCTAATATATTATGAAATGTTTATATTATTATGATGTGAACCCATGGATCATGATTTTTTATGATTCCCCAATATTGTTACATAGTATATATTTAGGCCATGACTTATGAATCCAATTTATGAATTCCCAATTATGATTTTCTATTGATAATCATATATTCTCATAACCTTATTCTCATGAAATTCTATCATATTACTATTGATTTATTTCTCCCATGTTTTCTATTACTGAGATTTTTTTCTCACCTATTCTTATTTTGTAGTTTTTTCTAATGTAAGAAATATGGGTAATATGTATAATGATTATATAAGGCTACATTATATAAATAATAGTGTTGTATATTATGGATATTTTAATTAAATAAGATGTTTATATTTCTACTCTCAATGTATAATATACTTTTATGGTACTCTAGTATATTTAATTAGGATATATAATGAATATTCATCAAAAAGATGTTAAATTCATGTATGTTATTCTTGGGGAGGTATAAAATCTCACATAAAATAAAATAATGATAGAATAAAAATATTACATAATCAAATATATACAAATACCATAACTATAAACCTATTATAGTTACCCAACACAATCTACCCTTTTTCTCCCTCAGCTAAAATGGAAAAGGAATACCGGTCTTGGAACATGAGGAAAGATAATACTATTTACAAAACCAACTCATCTACCATTCTTTGATTAGGTATTGTCAAACCCTCATTTTCAACATTAACAAATAAGGAATTATCAATAAATTAATTTTCATTCTTTCTAGATTTTAGATTTGGGAGCATGGGTTTGACATTTACATGTTTTTAGTTACAGTAAAATGTAACATATAAAGACATATATCATGAAATATTATTCGTACATTGACTATGATTCTTTCAATTCTATCTATGTTCGCTTTTATTTTTTCCTCAAATAACTGATTTACATATAGCAGTTTAACCATCAGTATCAGACTTAAACAAAATAATACAATATAATTCATGTGAAATTAAGGTATATTTTACTTTATCTAAATTTAGGGATTCATTTATAGACATCATAGAATCAATAATATTATCATATAAACTAATCAAATAAATAAATGATATTTTAACATTGCCTTTATAATCAAATTTTACATTAATAGAATAAAAAATAAGGCATAATTTTTTCAAAATTATCATGAAGTTCGGAATTAAATTTCTAGGATACATGTTGAAGTAATTTCTATTTTTATATAGAATATATACTAAAGAACTAATCATTTTTAATTTATGATATTTAGATCATATGCCAACATCTTAGGTTTCTTAAGAAACCTCCCATAATTTTCTTTTCATACAAATATAACCTAAGGTAAGAATGTAACTTCATTATTACAATGGAAGGGGCATTGTTATATGTGGTTATAGTATATACATTAGGGGTCTAACTAATATTATGCTTCATGGGTCTATCTGTCACATTTTTCAGTCCATGATGGACCATTAATTTTGTCTTCTTAACTATTCAAATTATAAAGGCGTTATCTCTTTTAAATTTATTCATTTAGTATTAATTATATTAAATTTTCTTATATATATATATATGAAATACTATAATACCAATTATTGATGAAAACATTAAGAGTATTCCCTTATACAATGATTTAAAACTCTGTATAGATTACATGTTTCAAATATATTGATGGTTCTATGATTCAAAAGCTAATAAATAAAAGAAGAAGAAGTGAATTAGGATATGAAAATTCAAGAATATTGATGATGAAGAAAAGGAATGTAACAAATAAACAAATCAAAATTTACATGTTTCTGACTAGTTTCGTCATATTTGACTATAAATAATACATCCATACCAATAAAGTTTTTTAATTATAAAAAATATACAAGATTAGAAAAGATAAATCCTCCAATAGGCATTCCATACAATATAAAAAAACATGATCAGAAATTATTTAAATAAAGTGATATAAGAAAACTGAAACACCATTATACCCCCATCTCTAACTAGTTCTTATGAAATATCCAAAAAAACCGTCTTATAATTACAATATTTATAAAAAATATTCCACCACTAAGATACCCAAGACATTTATTGTCTATAGGTTTAAATGAATAACAAAATCCCAAACATGAAAATGCCCATAATTTCTCCTCCAAATGGACTACTTTATTAAATGATAAAATCTCAAAATCTTGTACTTTAGCTTCTTAATCATTCTTACTCATCCTTAGCCCCTGTAAAAATTCATTAACAATAAGAAATGAAAATAAAAAATATAATGAGGGTTTTAAAAGAAATATATAATCGATTTCTCTTTAAAATATACGTACACAAATGATTTTATTTTAAAGAAAATCAATAGCCATTTTGCTCGTAAAGGATCATAAGAATAGTTTCAAACATGAGATTGATTTCTTTTCCAAACATTTTCCATAAAAAAATTTCATAAGAAATAATTAATGAAATTAAATATTCATTTATGATCTATTGGAAAACATGAGTGCTCATAAACAATATTATCCATTGAAATAAAAAAAATGCCTTTAAAATCTCATAAAATTACCTTCAAATATAAATTTATCTTATTTTAAATTTAAATACAAATATTTTAATTAACACTTATATATAAGCATTTAGATTTCATGAACTCTTTATGGGGAATCATATTCATTATCACTATTATAATATAATAACATAATATTCTTCTCACAATATATATTATCAGAAGAATAAATAATTACAAAATGAATTATAGGGATATATCCCTGAGACACCAATAAAAATATTAATTTTTAAGACTATAACTAGAATAAGAAATATAAGAAGTCATATATAAATTTCATAATAGAAATAAAATTAAAAAAAGTTATATTTCAACCCATAATCAAGAAAATTTAAGTTAAAAAATAAAAACAATAAATTAAAAATAATGGGATAAAAATTACACTATTTCAAGGAAAAATAAATCAAAACATTGACCATTATTTTAGATTAATGTGAACATGAAATAAATTTTTGAAAACCATTATAATGAATGTTATAAGAAATAATTTGAAACAAAAATTATAATTCTTTTAATAAAAACCCCTTACCATGAGTGCCTTATCACCTCATACATTCTTTACATATAGAATAATGAAATTCTATTTACTATATACATGATTCAGAATAATTTTAATTTTCACTTTTATTTTAAAATTATTTTTATGTATTATTTATTAGAAGACTTTTTCTTACATAGGTAATTGATGATTTTCTGATGCATAGTACTAAAACTTATTAAATATATTGGTAACAGTAAATTAACCTTATCTAATGGATATGTATGCTCCAGATGTGTCAAAGAATATGTTTAATTTCATTCTAGTTTCAAATGTTTTCAATCTCTTTGGAAATTGTTTCAATTTTAAGAATATATCTTATTAATATTGTTTTTGAATCTTAAAAATCACTTTGACTGAATACATTTGATTTAATTATTACAATGAAAATTTATTACTCCAAAAAATCTCAAAAAATACCTTAGTTTATTATTAATTTATTATTAAATCAATAAATATGTTTTTATCCTATACATGAATTGATTATGTGAAAATTAAAAGATCACCAATCACATAGTTAGAGAAAAATATCAATGGGTGAATATTGTTTCCAAAAAGTGTTCAAATGAACTGAAAGTATGATAATTTTTTGAGGTTCATAAAAAAATTACTATATTAGATTACTATTTAAAAATTAATCTAGAAGGAAAAACATATTTTTAAATCGGTAAGAGCAAAATAGGAATGAAAAAACATGGAATTTGAAATCCATACGTCATTGAAAAATCAACTTATGAAAAGTTATTGATGAGAGGTAAAGGGTGAAATATAATCATTTATATAAATTAACTTGTTCATAATAATGAAAAAGATTATTTAATTGAAATTAGAGGTGTTTTAAAAGGGTTTCATATATAAATAATTTCATATAGTAATAGTAGATTGAATAGAAAACTGTCACCTTACTGCTTAAGTGGACTTCATTAGATTGTGTCTAAATCCCCTGAATAAGGGATTTTTGGATAGAAAATATCCTTGTGATAATAGAAATGGGAGTTCTTAAAGTAAATTTGTAAGAATATTTTTAGAAAACTGATCATTAAATGTTTTGTGGAATGGGTATAATAAATACCCTTTTATATACAAGGTAAATAGTATTTTAAAAAATATACAATCATTACACGAAAAAAATAGAATTTTAATTTGGAAGTGGATAATAAATTAAAAAAAGGATATTATAAATAATTTTTAATCCTCAATTATGTCATGATAATATTTTTATGATTTTTTATTAATTTCTAAATTATTTTAAGAATTAATACAATTTAATGTCACTTGCATAGTTAATCTTGTAATTTAGCTCTTACAAATTATAAATAACTATTGATTTAAAATTAAAATAAATAATTAAATAAATAAATATCATATTTATTTTCTAAAACCATGAAAAATAATAATTTATCCAAAACACATAGAATTAAAAAATTAAAATCATTTATTATTAACTTTTCTTTTACATGGAAATAATTACATCAACACTAAGTAAGAGTTTAAGATAATTATACACCAAATTAATTGAAAAAAATAAATTTATAACTAATATAAGATTTATTATTATCAATTATTATCCTTCTAAATAGTTCATATAACTATTTTTTCATTTATATTAGGAAATCATTTTTAGGATTTGCATTTTTACATTTCATATTTTACGCAAGTACTTAGTAAATATTTGAATATTTAAAATGTTATATAATTATAAAATTCATAAATATACATCAAAATTATTAATTATTCATAATATTTATCTTTCATGTCAATAATATCATAATTCACTCTAAAATATTATCTTCACGACAAAAATTATTTTCATTTCCAATGATACGCTTTCATTGCCTCAATATGATCAATTATTTTCACATTTACATTGACTGAAAAATTAAATTACATTAATTAAATAATATTTATATAATATTTTAATTATATTTAAATTTATTACAAATTTTTTATGTTTCTATAATGTTCTATATCAATCTAGGTAAATATTAATTTAAGTGGTTTAATTTAATATATAATAAAATTATTATTTATAAAGATATTCTATTTCAAATGTATATACCCAACATAAAACCACATTGAATATTAATATTTAGTTTTGAAATAATTTCATTAAATAATTATAAAAAAATTTAAAAATATAATATATAAGCTTTTAAAGTATTATTTTAGTATAAATAGTTAATATAGACCATATAGTAATTTACTATCATATCTAATTAATTATAATATTTTTTTCAAATCAACCAATACATAATTTCAAAATTAGAATTTAAAATCTATTATTTATTTTAAAAAAATAATTATATAAAATATTTAAAATAAAAAAATTATTTATAATAGTAATCCTAATTTATTAAGCCAACAAATATTTATTATTCAAATTAAAACCCATTCTTTTGTTTAATTCTATGTTCCAATTATTTGTAAGACTATCATAATAAAAAAATATAAATAATTATAATTAATATAAATATTTATTTATAATATATCACATAACCAAATAATTCATTAAATATCTAAAAATAGGAAATTAGGTTAAAGAAATATACATTTCATTAAATACAACATATTTTTTGACAATAAATATAATTAATTAGTTTTTTAATATAAAATTTATTTTTAATAAATCATATTTCATTTAACTAATAATATAATAGGTATATTGCCTTATTTGTAGGGTCATATAATTATATTCTCAATGGTTATGTAATGACTACCTGCAATGACTACCCCAATAGATATATAACGGTTATCTTCAATGGATGTATTTTTCATATGTATAACATTATTTAAAATTCATTGATTCCATTTTCTCATTTATTCTTAAAAATTCATCCCATATTTCATATTATTTTCCTTAATTCTATAACTATATTATGTGGGGTTATTCTTATTCAAAATTATGATGATGAATTATTTAATCTTATTATCATCGAATTTACTTATTTTTATTGTCCTATTTTTTTAATATTAATCATATGGAGTGTGTTTATCATTTATAAGTAATGTAATATCAGTAATAAAATAGTGATCATTTATTATTTTTTGTACCCACATTCCATATATTGTAATGTCATTATGAGAAAAAATTAATTTAGGAAAATAGAAAACATATTAAAAATCTTTGTCGTTATATCCTCTTCCATTACTGAAATTTAGTCTTTACAATTTTTAATACTATAAAAACAAATAAGAAACAACACATTGTTCTAGACCATAAATCCCTATAAATAGAAAAATAAATAATATATTATAACTTATTCCATAATAATGCTTTAATGTCATAAAAAATAATATTTAAAGATTCATTAATCCTAATCCAATAAGGTTTTATATATCAGAATATAGCTTATTTTTTATATAAACTAATGCATACCATTTATATATAATTCTTTGTTTCCTTATCTTTCATTATAATAAAAAATAAATCCGGAAAAATCTTATTCTTATGATATTTTTTATCTCATGCTCAATATTTTATCTTAGTACTTTGAAATTCCTAATACCCTATCTCATAATATTTAAAACATTTCACTAAATATTTTTCAACATGATAGGGCCTTAACTAAACATTTTTTTCATTATTGGAATGATAATAATTTATTTCTTATTAATATCATGTCCTGCATTAAAAGTTTACATAGTAAAACACATAACTTGTCTCATCATTCACTCTATACAATGATTTTTATATTAATTTTTTATTGAAACAAAATTATGTTCTATGAGTAGTATGTTTCATCATACTAGAACTTTCTATAACTTTCTTAATCAGTTCCATACTATATTCATGGATCAATGTTTAATAGGATTCAATAGACATTATCTCAACCATGTTGGAACAACAAAAAATTGACTCATATATTTTAAATTCTTATGTATCTAATATCCTTCAAAAATAGATCTAGAGCTATTTAAAATATCTCAATGTTACTTTCCTAATCGAGGACAAAATTCTATCCATATCTATCCAACCCTATAAAATTTTATTCATATTATACAATTTTGTCCTCCAAATTTTTCATAATATCCAAGTATTTAACACTCCATACAATTTTATTGATCAAATTATTTCCTTTTTCATTCATAATTAGAGACTACCCCATATCAAATTAACATAAATGATGATAAACTTAAATAGTTACCTTATAATGATAAAAAAGCCTAAAATCTCAAATATATTCTCCAAATTATTTATCTATGAATTAATAATCATCTTGTGAGAGGTTCCTTAAAATTTTATTGGAATTTTTTCCCGTGAAATGATCCCATACTAATATATTCCTTAATGGAGATTTCTGTAACACCCTGAAAATTATAAAGGAGAGACTTTTTATTCGATAATATATATGACATGAAACTCCAAACATAGAAACGAATATAACATCTCAATAAATTATGGTATATTAAATATTTTTTAAAAAATTAATATATTCCATATCTTTAAATTCACTCAATACAATATTTTCTTTTATCGCAAGAAACAATGAGTTTCTTTGATGACTTTCGTTACATGCAAGATCGAGTTTTACCAAACAACGTTTTATTATTGAAATATAATTATTTAATATAATAAGATATAATATTGAAATTAAATTACAAGTTATTAATATGATTAACTAACATATGAAGTTATATGGTTTACACAAAATATAAAATAAATTTATTTGTTAGAAATTAATTAAAAATGAATTTAAAAACCAATTAAGTATAAATGAATTACTTTGATTATTCTAAAGGTGTTCTATCCTAATAAATTAAATTATTTTCTACAAATTATTGATATTAATTTAATATATATAATATATTAAATAAAGTATTTTAGCTATTCTTCATATAGATTTTCTATGCACAATATAATATTTATTTCATTTTTATGCTAAAAATTGTATTTTCCTAAAATGGAAATTTTACCACCTTTTAATAGAGATCATATTTTAAATAAATGTTTAGGAAATTAAATATATTTTTTATGTAAAAAATATGATATTTTAAATATGAACAAAAAAACTATCTTATAGTGAATATTGGGAATTTTTCGATGAAGTTCCATGTTTAATGAATAATGAATAATACTAAATTCTAATTCAAAAGTAATTTTTTTTAAAATTTATGAATATAGTTAAATTATATATTAATTTTTTTTAAATTAAAATTATATCAATAATACATTAATTAATACAATTTAGGTCCTGTTAATAAATTTCACTTTGAAATTTAATATAAAAACATTTCAAACTTTTGAATATTCTACTTTAAAAACCAGTTGTGTCCCCTTGTGTGGGTGATTAAATTTAAATTAATTTCATCCATTTATGAGATTTTAATTTGAAAAAATTAATTATATATTTTTAATAAGAAAAATTTATAATTTAGAATAATTTTAAATTATTTTTGGGAAAAAAATATTTGAAAAATTAATTACAATGATTAGAAAAAAGATTAGCTTAACAATGGACTAAACCATAATATTAATGGAAAAATACTAATAAACTTGTCCTAAAAAATTAAATTATAATATTTACACCCTATAATCAATTTTATATAATTTTAAAATTATTTTAGCCACTTTTCATAGTATAGATATTGGTGTAACTCCCTTTTGAAAAATATAGAAAAATGCCACTCCTCCTTCACTATAAAAAAGAACTCACCATAAAACTTGATCATACCTCTAAAAAACTTCTTATCACCAAATATATTCTCAAATAATCACCCAAAATACCTCTACTAATACTATATTCCCCATTATTAGATTAAATCTAACATCGGAAGTCTTTTGTAATAAATAAATTGGAGTTACACACAAATGAGTTAACATTCATTGACGATAACATTCATTTATTTCTTCCACCGCCATATAAAATATTATTATTCCATGATTTTATAATAACCTCATTATGATAAATATATTTATATGTTTTTATTATATTTTTTTACCGAAATGTACACACACTACCATATAATGGGTAACAAATTTAAAGTTTATGTTTATGGAAAACTACTACCTAACAAAACGATGTCGTTCCTTTTTCCATTACCTCCACTCATGGTAGGTAATTATGTTGTAAATTGTGTTTATATATTATATTTATAATATTTTATTATTATTTATTTTTTATACAACACATGTTTTCATTCATTCTATTTTTTGGGAATACAATAACATCGTTCGTACAAGTGTGGACTACCGCCCCCTCAAAGCGATGTGATTCGTTTATGCAATACATGGAATGTATAAATGAATGATATTGATAAAAAAACCATTTGGAATATATGACATGAATATGATACTATAATATAATATACACATACATATATTTCATTTAATTTCCATTCTTTTATATATGATAATGAAACAGAAGTAGCGTTCATACGTACATATGACCTACCGTCTCTTTGAACGGTGAATTTCATTTCAAATATCAAAATAGTATGTATTTATATAAATAAATAGATAATGAATATATATATATATATATATATATATATATATATATATTTTATTCATCATATTTTACATTATGGAGATCATTAAACAATGATCTATGTAATTGGAATAAAAACATCAAGTAAAAACACACTTTGAAATCTAGATAATTAACACACGAAATAGTGAGAGTAATGAATGATTATTAACAACCCAAGAAATAAGATTTTGAGAAAGATTAAATATGATATTATACATATGATTATGGTACTTTTATTGGTTATTTATTTTTTTAACCCTTATACAAGAGGGTAATGTATGTTCACCCAAAAGGAAACACAACGTAAGATATTTTTGCCTCACTTTTATTTCCATGATATATACAATATTTTCACAACTTAAATATTTTTTTGTTGTATATCTAATACACCTTTTAATATATTATCTCATTAATTATCTTATAATGATGTAAATTATTATTTATTGAATTAATATATTCCATTGGGTATATAATTAAATAGATTTCAAGTAATAAGTTACTTTATCTCAATTTCCATTCATTAAGACATATTTTATTATTGTGCAAATAATTTATGATAAATGGTGTAAATACTTAAAATATGACATATAATATTAGGATTAATTAATTCTTTATTATATTTAGAGTTTACAATTTAATTATTTCATCAAATTGGAATTTAATTAAGTGTTAAAAAGTTGAAAAGAATTTCATTACCCGATTTCTCTTCTTTGGGTTATATTACTTCCTCATTGTCATGTGATTTTTTTAGATTAAATGTGTAATAATTTTTTAATATCATTTGTTTCATATAAACTTGTTTTATGTGGATTTACATTTGACACAAATAATATATTTATCGACTAATTCTCACATCACCATTAATGGTTTTAAGGGTTTACCTGACAATATCATTTTATTCAAGATTGTTTACACATGAATTTCCATTAGAGTAAATTATTGTAAAATTTTCCAATAAATCCTTTAATTTTGTTTGCCACTACTTATTTTTGATATTTTCCAAGTAATAGTATAATATTTCCACTCTTTCGTACTCAAATTTTTTTAGGAAATTTTTTTATGGAAACTGAACATCATTTATCTTTTTTTGGAAAACCTATTTTCCTATAAAAAAATATTTTATTAATTTTTTTTAAAAAAAGTTTCAAAACATTAAAAATTATTTGTTAGTGAAAATTGTAGCCTATTTTTTCATTTACAAATTTTTTTCAGAGGAATTTTTATGTCACTTCCCAAAAAATAATTCTAACCTTATTACCATGAAAATGGAATGTTATTTTCATCTTGTATGACATGTATGGATTTATCAACTTTTACTTAATCAAAGCTTCGTTTGTAAATTTAAATGTATAATTTTTAAAGAAAATAATTTAAAAACTAATTTTCAAAGAAAATGATTTTTTATTTTTTCAATATTACAAATATGTTTTCCTAAATAATATTTATTAATGATATTTTTATAATATTTAATTTCTTTAAATACTAACTCTATTTATTTTTACTCCACAAGGGATATATTTTAATGATACCATCCTTATTATTTCACTGGACGGTTTTGATTGATTTGACCAATGATAGAAACAATGTTTCCTTACTCGATTCCTTTTAGTACCCTTGAAATATTCAATTTCTAGTTGTCATTGAACATTAAAATTACCTTAAATATCTATATAATTTTCATGGATATCATTATTTCCATAACTATATACCATTTATATATATCGTGTCTACATTCAATGTTATTTGATTAATTTTTTGGAATTATTGATTTATATAATTTATTTAGTATGCATATTTGATAAGGAATGTTTTTATAAATTAAATATATTATTTTATATTTAAAGAATGCTTTGGACATGTATGAAATGAGTTGGGGATTGTTTAATGTTATCCCGTTAAATCTTTGGTAGTGTCAGGGGAAAGAATCATTTGGTGATAATCCCTTTGTGTTTCTTTCAAAATCAGAGTTGTTTTAAAATATCTTGTGATTTTTCTTCATAATAGTATTCTAAAAAGTCTTGTGAGATGTATTTATGGTAAAGGTACCATGTACCTTGGAAACATGGTTTCAAATAATTATTTATTTCCTTAATTTATATTTCATTATTATTATCCATGACATTTTTTTCACATTATCTATGGATTAATTTATTTTTTATTTTACTTATTAAATTTCAAGAGTTTTAAATTATTTACCTTTCCATAATTTTTATTTAATTTATTATTAGTTTATTGATTACATGTCATTTTTCCTTAGTAATATCATTTTTATATTGAAATTTATCATTAATTTATTATTTATTTCTCTATATTTGACCATTATAGAGCATTTGACCTCACCCAAATTTTTTCCCAAGACTCCATGAAGTGTACTAATAATCATTTGTAAGAATATCATAGATACAATTAAGTTTTCCTCAAATGAAAAAAATATATTGTAATAAGTTTATTCATTTTTATTAAAACTCCTATGATTGTATCTATTTTACCAAGACTACTAAACTCTTCAATCATTTAAAATATGACTCGTTCTAATCATGAATTAGTAATAGTAGTAGACACTGAATATGGTATTTTGGGGTCGGTTCACCATATTTGGTGTCAGCGAAATTTTAGTAGAAACCTTGGGAACTATATTTAGGAAAACAAATAATATAGAAAATATGCCTATGGTATAATTTGAGGATACATAATGAAAACATCCTATAAATTTGGTATGGTAATGATTATATGGGTATTCTTATAAATGCATCCCTATAATAGATAAAAAACTAGACATTTTTCGGACATACATATACATATGTGTAACAACACTGAAAATCTGTGTCATGCCTGACCCGAGCATAACCTCTTATATGACAATAAACCTTACATCGCACATGCTTTTCCACTCCTAGGGGATATGCTTAGCATAATTCAAATTTACTTTATATACCATAATGAAGGATTTGAATATTCATTGACAATGAATGACTTATTTTAAACCATATACCAAGGAAGTACCTATGAGGAAATAAGTTGATGGAGTATTTACATATTGGGGCTGTATTAAATTCTTTTGTTAAAAGGATATTTATTGAATATCCATATTTCAAATATTTATATAAATTTTTTTTTAAATATTATAACAATATTTTTCTATAAAATGACATAATTTATGATTGGTGACAACCCATCAAGTTTGGTAAGGCCATAGGACTTGATCCCATGACCATAGGAAGGTTTGGGTTTCACTCTTACCACTGGACTACATGCTTTCATGGTTAATTTTTCATTGTTTCTCATGAAACATTTTTGTGAATAAATATTATTTTTCAAATTTTAGTGTTTTTTAGGTTTTGTGATTTTCTTATAAACCATATAGTAATTGGATAATAGTTATAGAGAGATTTAATGAATTGTTTTACGGTTATTACAAGAATACTTTTGGGCTTCCAAAAAGGGGTTCATTCAAGGATATCAATTTTATGGAGTGAAGGGATAAATTATAATTTGATTAAAGTGTAAAAATGGGGATTTTTTTATAAAAATATCTTATGTAATTATATTTTATTCTATCTTAAGGTATTAAACGAATTACACAACATTCGAAAAATTATCTAGAAATAAAATTTTATCCTAATACATTAATTTTTGTTGAGCTGATGGTCTTCTAAATCGTCATAGATTTATGGAGTTGATGTAATAAACAATACATTCATCATTGAATAGTTTTTTATTGATGGACTCAATAACTGCATATAAATATATAATACTTTTCTTTAATTCTATAAATCCACTTTCCACTAATGTTCATTTACATAGAAACCAAGTCACATGTTATACTTTGTGAACTTTATAATTCTCAAAATCTCATAACAAAAGGATATTTTATTGAATCTTCTAATGATATGGGATTCTAACAAATAAATTTTAATAATTAAAACCCTAAATTTCTAATAATGATTTTAAATTATGATGAAATGATTTATTTATTGTGGGGAGGCTATAACACCCATAAAATTTTAAAAGAGTGCCTTGGTATTCGATAGCGTATATAAAACAAAAAAGAAAACATTGAAAAGGAATATAAACTCTCAGAAATTTATGGTATATATAATATTTTTAAAAAATTAATATATTATATAGATTTTAATTCATGAAACACTTTGTTTTATGGGATTGTACACAACAACGAATTTCTAAAATGACTTGCGTTATACGCATGACTAATTTTTACCGAACAATAATATATTATTGAAATATTATTATTTAATATAATAAGATATAAACCAACCAATAAATTAGAGTATATTAAAAGTAATAACTATATTATTAAAATTAATTGTTTATAAAAAATATATAATGAATTCATATGTTACCAATTAATTAGAAATTAATATAAAAATCAATTAAATGTAATCAAAATGTAAAGTGGTTTTATCTTAATAAATTAAAATAATAACTATTAGTGAATGATATTAATGATATATATATATATATTATATTCAATAAAATATTTTTGATATTCATCAAATATGTATGATAAGTATAGGATAAAAATAAATCACATGTTATGCATAAATATTGTATTTTATTAAAAAGATATTTTACCACATTTTAAGAGGGATCCAATTTTTTTAAATAAAATTGGATATTTTATTAATTCTATAGGTAAATATAAATATTATATTTGAAATTGGAACTTACAAATTATATTACGGGGTGTTACATAATTTTCTGTGAAGATTCGTTTTTAATAAATAGTGAAAATACAAAAATTTAACACAAAACATATTTATTGTCTAATTAATTTATAAAGATAAATTGTTTCTTAGATTATTTATAAATTAAATTATTTCAAAAATAGATCCATTAATCTAATTTATTTCATTTTATCCAATTTTAATTTGATGTTGAATATATAATCGTAGAAAAATTTTAAACATTTTTACTTTAAAAACATGCTTTGTCTTCTATTGTGCGATATTAAATTTAAATTAATTTCTTCTTATTTTTTTATTGGAATTTGGAAAAATTTATTGCATATTTGGAATCAGAATAATTTATAATGTTTAATAATTTTTTCATAGTTTTTGTGAAAAAATAGTAGTGAATGTAATTAAAATTAATTAAAACCATTAAGATAAAAATTAGATTAATAAGGGTATAAATCATAATCCTAAGGGACACAATCACCTATAAACTTGGCCAAAATTATTTAGGTATTAATATTAAAACCCTATTCTCCATTTTATCAAATTACGAAAATTATTGGAGCCACTTTTCATTGGGAAAATTTGGTTTGAATTATCTTTTAAAAATTTTACAAGAATGTAACTTCTCCTCAACTATAAGATGACACTCACACCCTCAAACTTATTCCCACTTATAAATCAATTAGAATATTCCAATTTATTCTCAAATAATATCTCAATATACTTCCCCTAAATAGTTAATCTTATCCTTTGAAAAAAAATCCATCCATGTATGTCTTTTGGTATTAGCAAAAAATAGTTACTTAAAAACGAGGTAACATTCATCAACGATCACTGTCAGTTTATTTCCTTATAAACCACACAAAATATTATTAATTGGAGATTATATAATAAAATAATTATACTCAAAATACTAATTTTTTTCATTATAATGGTTAAACATACACTTACACTCATTTCCATTAAATGTGTATCAAACATACCATTTATGTGTAAAGAGAACTACCACCTTAGAAAATGATGTCATTCTCTTTTCATTTAAAACATCTTAGGGTTGGTAATTTTTATGGAAACACTATTTAAATATTATATATATGATATTTATAATGTAATTATGATTCATTAATTTTTATATAACCCACACCTTCATTCTTTCCATTTTTTGGCAATATAATAACATCGTTTATAGAAGTGTGGATTGTCGCATCCTCAAAGCGAAGTGTTTCATTCACACTATATATGGAATGTATTAACAAATTTATTTTAATAAACCAATATGATCGATATAAATGGAATATTATACTATAATAATAATATGTGTATACTTATATATCATTTTCTTTTAATTCTATTAAATATGATAAAGAAATAGAAGTAGCATTCATGCGTACGTAGGGAATACCATATCTATGAATGAAGCATTTCATTTCCCATATCCAAATATTATGGATTACTTTAAATAATTATATACAAAAAATATATATATTTTTTATATGCACCATGTTTTAAATTTTTGAGACTATTAATTCATTTTCTATTAAATATGAACAAAAACAAAAAGTCAAAGCATACTCAGAAAACTTGGCAATTAGCACCCGAAATAGTGAATAAAATGAAATATTATTAAGAAATAGGTTATAAGATTGTTTATGTATATTATATATTCTATTATAAGTATTATTATTTTCAATTTATAAGTACATAACATGTTTAAAACCCTTATACATGAGGCTGAAAAACGTTCACCTGAAAGGAAACACAATGCAAGGGATTCTTCTCTCGCTTTTTGTTCCATGAGGCATATGCCATTTTCACCACTTACCTATTTTGTGTGTTTTACCTACATCCCCATTTGATATATTATCTAAAAAATTAATTTATCTTCATGGTATTTTTTTGAATTTATCTTCTTCATGGGGCTTATGATTCAAAAGTTACATTGTAGTGACGGACTTTGTCTCAATTTCTATTCATTGAGACAAATTTTATTTTTTTGGACGTAATGTATTATATAAGGTGTACATACTTCCAATTTTACATAAAATATAAAGATTGATTATTTATTAATGCTATTATGAGTATAAAATTTAATTATTTCATCAATGGTGATTATAAATAAGCATTACAAAATAGAAAAGAATTTCACTACCCAATTTCATTTCATAGGGTTATATTACATACTCATTGTCGCCGATAATATGAGATTATTTGTGTTATAAATGTTTACTATATATTTTTTATTTACAATATTTTTACATGGATTTAAATTTTAAATATATTTTATATTTTTTGATTGATTATAAAATCAAGATTATTGTCTTTTCAAGGGTTTACTTCATAATCTCATTTTGTTCAGAATTATTTACACCTGAATTTACATTAGAAGATATTATTGAATAATTATTAAATAATACCTTTTATTTTCCCCAACTATGGTTATTCATAACATTTTCCAGGTAATATTACCATTTTACCACTCTTTTTTTCTCAAAATGTTTTAAAAAAATGTTTTTAATAAAACTAGAATACATTTCTATCTTTAGTGAGAGAATATTTTTTATTTTAAAAAATGTTTTTTATAAATAATTAAAAAATGTTTATAAACTTTCCAAATTGATTTATTATGAAAATATTTACCCATTTTGTTCTTTTAATTTTTTTTCAAAGAAATATTCTTTTTAGTTTTGGAAGAAAGATATTTTCAATACTTTTTTATCATGAAAAAGAAATGTTACTTTTTACAAGTATGAATTTTAAGGATTTATCCACCGTCACTTATTTAAATCATCCTTTTCAAGTTTAAAAGTTTAATTTTTAAATTAAAATATCGTAAAATGTTATTTTAAGTGAAAATTATTTTTAAAATGTTATCCAAAATAAAAAGATATTTTTCTCAAGAATTATTTTAAATGATATTTTTATAATATTTAAATCCATAAAAATAACAACCATTTATTTTTACTCCAATTAGGATATTTTTTATTGATTTAATTCTTATTATTCCACTAGATAGTTTATGATTTATTTTTCCAAGTATAGTATTGATGTTCACTTCATTGATTCCTTTTAGCCCCCTTGAAATATTCAATTTTCAGTGATCATTAAACATTAAATTCGCCCATAAATATCCATATCATTTATAATTTATATAATTATTTCCTAAATCATAAAAAAATTTAACATACAATGAAAAATTTGATATTTATTTGATTATTTAGATAAATATTAATATACACCCTTTATTCAATATAGGTATTTTATGAGGAACATTGTTTATGAATTAAATAAAATATTATGTATTTAAGGAACTATTTGGAATGGTATGTCATTAGTTAGAGACTATTTAATATAATATCTTAGAGGCATCTATAGTGTCATGTGACGAAATAAGTTAGTGAAAACCCTCTGAGTTTTTTTTCAAAATTAGAGTATTTTTGAAATATCTTGTGAAAGGTCTTCATAGTTGTATGATAAAATGTATTATGAAATGTCTTGATGGTAAATGTACCATGTAACATGGAAACAAGGTATAAAATAAGAACTTATTTCCTTAATTTGGATATAGTTATTATTAACCAAGATATTATTCTTTGAAAATGATTATGGATGGGTATAATTCTCATTTGATTGATTAAATGGAATATGATTTCAGTTATTTATCTTTTCATATTTTTTATGAACATTATTCACATTTTATTTATTTCATAGATAATTTCTTTAGTTATTACATTCCCATATGGACTATTCTCATTGATTTGTTATCGCTTCCATTATACCTAACCCTTAATGAGATATTGAGATCACTATTATTTTATTTCATTACCCAAGATTCCATAGAGTGTACTAAGAATTATATGCAATGATATCATTGATGAAATAAATTTATCCTCAAAATATGTTTTTGTTGTTGTAATTAGTGTTTTCATTTTCTTTTCAGAACTCAAGTAGGTATCCAGTTTAACAAGATTGCTAAACTTTTTAGTCCATCATGATTTGACTCTTTTTAATCATTCCAATGTAATAATCGTAGATACTGGATCAAGGCGTCTTGGGTCAGGTCTCTACAATTTATTTCTCCCCCATTCATTGGTAAAACCATTTATAAACATTTTAGTTGAGTTAACATACCAATAAATTCTAATCTCAAACTTCACAAACTATAGGCTTTTTATTTGGAAATATATTGTTATTTTATTTCAATATTTTCTTATCCACCATGTTATCTCTACAGAAAATGATTATAAAATAAATATTTAGTATATGAAATAAAGTTAAAATCCAAATAATGAACAAAAACCATCTCATGCTAATATATCACTAAATTGTTTTTTCTGAAATGATAATATATATAGAATATTTGAATTAAATTCCATATACTTTATTCCAAACATCATAATCCTTAAGTTATCTAAAACTTTACATGGTAAAAAATGAATTTTCATGAACATAACCATCCCATAATTACATTATTTATATAAAATCATTAGTCACATACATACACATGAATTATATGTTTAATTTTTATATAATTATTCAAATCCATTATTCAAAAATAATCATACTTTTCCAACCAAAGGGATATCTCTTTTCCCAAATCCAAAATCTTATATGAAAACCCTACTTTATTTAAGGATAAAAACTCAAAATATAAATAATTGATTTATAATTATTTATATTAATCCTTAATACCTATAAAAATAATTCGATAATTTTTTAGGGGAATAAAAATATCATTAAGGGGTATATGAGTAAAATAAATACCATTAATAATTTCATATATTTTAAAACCCACAAAATTATTTCCATTCAATTAATAAAAATTGAGTTAAAAAAGATCATAAAGACACATTGAAATATGTAATAAATTTATTGGATGCAAAAAATTACAATAAAAATAAAAAATAATTCTTTTAGAAAATATAATTTCTATTAAGGATCCTTCTGAAATAATGAGCATTCATTAAAAATATTTTACAGGAAAAAAAAATTACATGTTAATTTATAATACATTTACATTCAACAAATAACATAAGTTAATATCACAAAATATATAATAATTTTCATTAAAATCATAAGAAATCATAGAGAATCCATGAAGTCTTCTTGGGAGATCGATTTGTTTATCATGCTTATAGATCACCCTCCAAAATGAAATAATTGATTCAATTAATTATAATATATTATCTCTAGAGAGTAAACAATACCAAATTAATTGGAGGGAGTAATTTAGGCCCAACCATTATCATATATATTTAAAAATATCCATTATATTAATAAAATTCATCTCATAATTAATTTTATCTGATAAAATGAATAATACTAAAAAAATTACATTTTTACTAAAAGACTATACATCTATTTTAACCCATAAAATAATTAAATTTTAAAAAAATGGATTCTTAATTTTTAATTTATTAAATATATTGAAACAAAAAAGTGAATATTGATAGAGATTATTTAAATTGGAAGTAAAATTCTTGTAAATAATTTAAAAGAGATATGAGATAAATTCATTAAAACATAAAAGTAAAATCTTATAATAAAACACCTTTCCACGAGTCCCATTGTTCCTTTTCAGTTCTATAATTCCAAAAAATAAAAATATATTAATTAAATTGTATTATAAAAACCATTTTAATTCATATTTAATCTTTTTCTCTTATATTCATGTATTATTTATTCGATAATTTATTTTTGAATATGTTGTTTTGAGTTTGTCAGATCTATAATCCAAAAATAGATTTCATATAATGGTAATGATAAAAATCCTTGTAAAATGGTTTGATATTCTTATATAGTCTCATGTTATATGTTTTATTTAATTATAGAAGAAATATAGTTTAATATATTTTTTATAGTTATAATTTGGAACATCATCCTCTATAATGTTGTTTTTTATACATAAAATGACACCCCTTAATTATATTTAATGTCAATGTTATAATCACTACATAATATTTTTATAATATAAAAACAAAATAGTTTCTTGGAAATTTTTTACTAATTAATTAAATATATTTTTACTAGTATATATGAAATATTTATGAAAAAATTAAAACATCGTCATTCATATAGGTTGCGTAAAATTGCAACTGTTGAATGATGTTTTCTAAAAGAATTTACTGTAGAAAAATACTATTATATGATCATGATTCATAAAAAATTAGAATATAAATATAGTAATATTTTTAAATTTCTTTTAAATGTATCCTCTTTTTTTGAATGGATAAAAATAGAATATAAAAAGAAATGATAATTAATTTGAAACATATAATTAAAAAAACTAATTCTTTACAAGGAAATGATGAAAAAAAGTGTGAATATATTAATTAATTGAAAAAAATTGTTTTTAATAAATGTATACATATACATTAAATAAAAATAATTTATGGTTTTAATGATTTTAAAAAAAACAATTAAAAAAATAAAAGAGTGACTTGGGAACCATTAAATTTTTCATTGATTTGCCTCATTTGGTTTGAGTATAAAGCATTCAAAAAAGAGAATTTTGGTTACACCTGAGACTTATGACCATTTAAGAAGGAATTCATTGCGGGATATATGTATAATATTAAGGATAAATAAATAATATACATGTTTTTTAAACGATATAATGAGTACCCATTAATATAATTGATTTAATGGCCTTGCCCCAAATATTGAATCTTTATGGGTTAGGAATGTATTTTTTATAAGATAGGTGGCACAAAATAGGAGAATAAATGATATTATCGACCATCCCTTATAAACATATTTTTTAAGATATGTTTTTATAAGTTTTTTAAAAATATAAATCATTTTTATAGTAAATACCATTTAACGTTATTATTTTATGTTTAACTCAGATATTTAACATTAAATATAACTATATTTCTAGGTAATTAATCCTTAATTATTTAAGTAAATATATAAATATTATAGTTATATTCTAAAACATTTAAAACCAATAATTCATTAAAACCATATCACTTTAAATATTTTAATAACTACATTTTTACTATTATCCATCTTGCATAAGCATTATGTCGATATTACATGAGTTTATAATTAAACAATTTTTTATGATTTTAAAAAAATATTGACTTTTAATCTTTAATATAATTTAAAATATTCATATCATTTTTTATTCTCATTTTTATAATGAAGACTTTTTTAGATAAGAAATCTGAAATTTATTGCCCTATAAAAGCACTAGGTAATGATATAGATAAAGAAAATATTGTGTTTTGTTTAATACACTGAAATATGATAGAAGAAAAATAATATGTATCTTTAATGTTTATAATATGATTTTTAAATTATTAAATATTATTTCAACGTCACCAATTTTGACTATTTCAATGTTGTGCAGGAAATGTGTCAACATCGATAATTATATTAATATTTTCATGATAGGAGAAATTAATTCGTGTAAATTTAATAACATTCAAATCATATTTTCAGAATCAAATAATAAATTTATATTTTAAATAGGATAATATAATATTATATATACTTTTTAAAAAATATAATGATAATAATTCAATTTAATTTATACAAAATATTTCATTTTAAAATCAATTGGAATTAAACTTTTTACTCAAATAATAACTACATTGAATTTGAATATTTAGTTACAAAATATATTCCCTAAAGATTTTTAAATAATAAAATAATATAAAAATAAAATTCATAAAAATTCCTCATTGTTGTTTCATGAAAGTTAATTTATATGAATCATATTTAATATTTATTATATTATCAATTTAATTATAACATTTTGAAAAAAATCATCCACTATATTCTCACAACAAATATTTAAAACAGATTATTTATTTTTTTAAAAAAATATATAATTACTAAATGATAAAATTTAAAATAAACAATTACAATATCGTATGATAATATATTTTTTTAAAACCATAAATATTTCGTTTGAAAATGAAAAAAAAAATCATGATTCATACGATGACATAATTATTTATAAGATTATAATAATAATAAATGTCAATATAAATCCATAGAATTAACATAAATATAATTTTATATAATATTTGATAGATAATTAAATCTTTAAATACATAAAATTAAATAATTATGTTAATAAAATATACCTAGACTTAAATAAAGCATATGTTTTACCTGAAAGAAAAATAATTATTTTTAAAATATAAAATGTGCATCTAAATGATCTTATTAAATTTACGAAATAATATTATGGGTATCCTAGATTTTTTTGGTAATATACAAGGGTAATCCCAATATTTATCTACTGGGTTTAGATAATGGTTACCCCATTAAATACTAAACATTTATCTTCAATGATTATATTTTTCTTATATAGAACATTACTTCTCAAAAAATAATTTCTTCCCTTATTTCATTTCATCCTAAAAATAATTATATATTTATACTTATATTAATTTTATATATAATTATATTTTGTTGGGTTATTCTTATGGGAAACAACAAAGATGAATACCCCAATCTTATTGTTATTATATATGTTGGTATTTATTGTCCTGATGTACTTGTTTGATATTATAGTGTGTATCAATCATTTATATTTTATATTATATAATTAACAACATAATGATATTTTATTATATTTTATAGTTCCATTATATGGAATCTATTTTTATGAAGAGAAATGCGTAATTCTTTAAAATGTAAGAGATTCTAAAAATATAGGTTATTACATCATTCTTACAATGAACTCTGAATGGTATCTAGTACAATATTATGATCTATAAATCACTAATGGAATAAGAATGATCTACTAACAGGTAACAACATTAAATTTATAATATACTATAGCTCTGATAATTTTTTGGAAAAATAATTAAATGTCTAGAGACACACTTTTCGAGGATCCACTATGGATATCACTCTCATCTATTAACTTTTCCATATTATGGAAATGAATTGAATGTAAACTCTTAAGGGAATCTATTTTTTTTGTGTAATAATGATGGTGTAACGACCCGAGTCCGGAGCCCCTCCACTGGTGCCCTGTACCCGGTTCGCTACATAACCTCAAGCACGTTTCCCTGAACACTAGAGGCTGCCGACTAGCAGTGAGGGCCTTGGTGAGTCAGTGGGGAAACAATGCCCTCATATGGTAAGGTATACAAGGTAAGAAAACATAAATAAACAGCGGAAGTAGTAAACAACATGCATAATAACAGAAACCAAACAGCGGAAGCAATGTAGATATATAACTATGATGACAATGATGCAGCAGGTACTGATATCTAAGGAAAACAGAAAAAACAATAACGTGATGAAATAAAACTAAAACAAAGTGAAAAAGAAAACAAAGTAAGATCCTCAGCATCGTGTGCCACGGCTCGGTCCCATGCTCCCCAGCTCCTGATGCAGTCAAGATCCTGAAGTAGAAGGGTGCTTGCCCTTATCTATACCTGCAGCAACATAGTCCTCTTGGGCCCAAAAGTATGGCCCAAATACGGTGTGAGATACAATCCCTGTAGGGAATCACCCAAATATTTGTTCCTAATAGTCAATGAATACATGGCAGTAATAAAACAAGAAGCAGTAAATAGAAAAGCACAAGCAGCTAAAATCCACAGTTCTGGCATACAAAGTACAGAAGTAAATAGCCAGAAACAAAAGAAGAAATAGGTAACCCTCTAGGTAGCTCTCACATTCTAACCCCTATGGTTCATCCTATAAGTACTAGAAACCCCCTGGGAAGCACACACAGTGTCACCCCTCTGGTTCAGCTACATAATTAAGCAGACTCTCTGAGAAAGCACTGACCGTTAATTCCCCCTATAGTCTTGTATCATGCTGAAGTCTCTCTGGGGAAGCACTCAACTTCAATTCCCCCTGTGGCCCATGTCGTGGATCTAAAGACTCTTTGGGGAAGCACTCAACATAAATTCCCTCTATAGTCTCGCATTGTAATTAAAAGACACTCTGGATAAGCCCTTCCATCAATTCTCCCTTTGGTCTACTACTCTAGGTTCTCACAGTCCTGAGTATAACTAAACATGCTCAACGCGCATGATTCTTCTAAGTAAACCTCAAGAACTACTTGGCTATCAACTGAGGATCAACAGTATAACAAAAGGGACAATTCCACTATCTTACAACAAGGCATGGCAACTAAAAAAACGCCCAACAAGAAAAACAAGCATGGCAAAGCAACCTGAGCACAAAAAAATTACTCTAATCACAAGAAATAACCTCTATTAAAGCAATCAAGAAAAGAAGTCAAACAAAAAGGGAAAACAGGAAACACACAATACCCCATTCTAGGGTATTGGTGGAATTTGCAAATAATATTCATCAACATTCTACGGAAAGGCACAAACCACCTACCTCGATCCTAAGAGATCGATATACGTGAACCTCGACGACAGATTCCCCTTAGAACGACGCAGATCTGAGAAAAAGCAGAAAACGTTCATCCCACGATAACATGGAAATGAGGGGGAATCAAGAAACAAGGCTAAAGCAGAAGGATGTACTCAGCGCTGCGATTCCAACACAATCGACCATGCTCAAATTGGATAACGGATGATGAGGTGGGAGCACGTTGAAGATCCGTCCGTACGGTCGCCCCTGGATGGACGAAAACTTAAGAAGAAGATGAAACTGGGGGTTAGTCATGACCCCGGTCCGTTTAATGAAAAAAATAAAGTACAAAGCATGTACTTCAATTTTTCCATACTCCGAATTAACCTTCCTCCACCTCAAACTTACACACCGTGTGTGTGGCCCGGACATGGCCAGCACACGGTTTCGAGACAGGGAAGAGTACATGGTGTGTACTCAAAAAGTACACGGCGTGTACTTCTAAACTTTCCAGAAAATTTATATTCCTTAAAAACTCCAGAAAAAGGGAAAACATACTTGAAAAAAAAGATCCGGGTTCTTACAATCTTCCCCCCTTAAAGAAATTTGTCCCAGAATTTCCCTAATGAGATGGAGAAGAAGAAACCCCAAACAGCTCCGGCCATTGCGATCATACATCGGCATCCCTCTCCCAGGTCTCGTCATGTACTCACCCATGCTGCCATAACACCTATACCAGAGGAACAGACCACCTGTGGAGAACCTTCATACTGCGATCGACAATCTGGATATGATGATCCTCGAACGATGCATCCACTTCAAGCTCGACTTCCTCGGTCTAAAAGACGTGAGATGGGTCTGAAATGTAGCATCAGATCTGAGAGGCGTTGAAGACGTCGTGCATGGCCTGATACCTCTAAGGTAGCTACAACCGATAGGCGACCGACCCAACTCTCTCCAAGACCTCAAATGGCCCGACGTACCGCGGTGAAAGCTTACCCTATATCCAAATCCTTTTGTGTCCCAACCTCGGTGTGACATGTAGGAAAACCTAATCACCGACCTCGAACTCCAGAGGTCGTCTCCGCTGATCAGCATAAGACTTCTATCAAGACTGCGCTATAGCCATCCTCTTCTGAATTAGCTCTATCTGCTCGGAAGTCTCTTGAACAAGACAAGGTCCCAGCAAAGTTGCCTCCCCTACCTCCAGCCAGCATAAGGGTGATTGGTATGTCCTACCGTTCAAACCCTCATATGGTGCCATCTGAATTGTCACCTGGAAGCTGCTGTTGTATGATAACTCCACCAGAGGGATATGCTTCTCCCAAGAACTGCCAAAGTCAAGGATGCAAGCCCGAATCATATCCTCAAGCACCTAGATCGTGCGCTCGGACTGGCCATCAGTCTGGGGATGGTAAGCTGTACTCAAAGTACCTGTGTACCCAAGGCTTTCTAAAGTCCCTGCTAGAACTGAGAGGTAAAGCGCGCATCTCTGTCTGAAATAATAGAGCGCGAAACTCCATGTAGACAAACAATCTCTCTGATGTAAAGTCGTCCTAGATCATCGACACTGAAGGTCTCCTTGATCAGCAAGAATTGATCAACCTTCGTAAGACTGTCGACGAGAACCCAAACAACATTGTTTCCTCACAGAGACCTCGGTAACCCATTCATGAAGTCCATCGCAAAAACGTTCCACTTCCACTCTGGAATTGGTAGCTGCTGTAGAAGGCCTGCTGGTCGCTGATGCTCTGCTAACACCTGCCGACAAGTACAACATCTCATGACAAAACCAACAACATCCTTCTTTATACCTACCCACCAGTACTGGCGATGAAGATCCCGATACATCTTGGTGATGCCAGGATGAACCGCCCAAATAGAGGAATGGAAATCCCACATCAGCTCCTCGCGTATGTCTGCTGGCACCCATACGTGTTCCTGGAAGCGAAATATCTCATCCTCTCCCACTATCCATCCAGGAAGAGGTTCCTCTCTTGACACACTCTCCTGTAGGACTAAGCCTTCCGAGTCTGATAGTTGCCTCATATGTACCTGATCAAGTAGAGTGGAGGTAACAGCTACAGAAGATAGAAAAGTCTGTCCCTGTCTGTCGTGAACCTCCAGATGCATCTTAGAGAATAGAACCATCAGCTGTCATGCACTACTGGCCTCATGAACCTCCTGAATCTAAGTTCGCCTGCTCAACACGTCTGCCATGACATTTCTCTTTCCCAATGTATAGGCAAGATCAAAGTCAAAATATTGTAGATACTCAACCCACCTGCGCTGCCTCAGATTCTGATCATGCTGAGTGAAGATATACTTGATACTATTGTGGTCAGTAAAGACCACCAAGTGCCCTCCCAGAAGATAGTGTCTCCAACAGTGCGAGGCATGAACAATAGTTGACAACTCCAAGTCATGCATAGGGTAGTTCCTCTCATGTATCCTCAACTACCGAGACCCATACACAATGACTTCATATCCCTGCATAAGCACTGCTCCCAGCCCGATACCTGATGCATCACAGTAAACTGTGTAGCTCTTACCTGGCTCTGGAAATACTAGTATCAGTGCTAACGTCAATCAACCTTTCAGATCCTGAAAGGCTGAATCGCAAGAATCTGACCATAAAAACTTCTCCCCCTTCTTGGTCAGACTTGTCAATGGGCTGCTAGACGAGATAAGTCTTGAATGAAGCATCTGTAGTATCCAGCCAGCCCTAGGAAGCTCCTTACCTCAAAATTTTCTTTGGCTGACCCTAGGAAACTATAGCTATCACTTTCTATGGGTCCACAGATACTCCTGCCTCTGAGATGACGTGACCCATGAAGTGAATCTGATCCATCCAGAAGTGGCACTTCGAGAGTTTAGCATAAAGCTGATGCTCTCTAAGTGTACTCAGAACGATCTCAATATGTGTGGCATGGTCGTGTCGAGTGTGAGAGTACACCAAGATATATTCCACGAAGACCATGATGAAGGAATCCAAGTAAGGATGGAACACTCGGTTCATCAGTTCCATGAAAACTACAGGTGTGTTCATGAGTCCGAAAGCCATGACTGTATACTCATAAAGCACGTACCTACCCCTGAAGGCTGTCAGAGGTACATCTGATGGTCTAATGTGCAACTGATGATAACCGGACCTCAAGTTAATCTTTGAGAAAATCCAGGCTCCTCGAAGCTGATCGAAAAGGTTATCAATCCGCGAAAATGGATATCAGTTCTTGACCATCAACTGGTTCAGATTCTGTTAGTCCACACAAAGCCGAAGGGTACCGTCTGCCTTCTTCGCAAACAGAACAGGCGAACCCCAAGGAGAAGAACTGGGTCAGATGGAACCCTTAGCCTATAGCTCCTCCAACTACCTCTTGATCTTCTGCAACTCAGGTGTGGCCATCCTATATGGAGGAATGGACACCGGTGCCGCTCCTGGCACGAGCTCAATAGAGAATTCTACCTCACGCTCTTGAGGAAAACCCAAAAAGTCCTCTGGAAAGATATTCCTAAAGCAATCCACCACTGGAGGAAAGTCCAACTGTGGAGTCCCCTGGTCATCTAGGTAAAGGCTAGCAATCTGGGTTGTCACCCCTCCTAGTCCAAGATGCTCGAGTCCCGCCCGACTCTCCCGAACGTCCCATTCGCCTCTATGAAGGAAATATTCACCCTCTGGTGAAATGAAACTGACTCTACGACAATAATAGTCAATGACTACCTAGAAGGGAATAAACCGGTCCATGCCTAGGATGACATCATAGCCTGTCATCTCTAGGACATAGATATCCCATAAGAAGTGATACCCTGCCACCTTGGGAGGGCACTCTCTACACTGGCATACACTATATCTATTTGTTCCCAAAGGTGTGCCTAGTGTCAACGAGTCGGCAGAAGAAAAGATGCAAAGTCCAAGGCTCTCCACAATAGAAACAGAGATAAAACTATGCATAGCACCAGTATCGAAAAGGGATGAAGATAAAACTGAGGCTACTAAAATCGTACCTCGAACAGTAGAAGGGACGAGATCCTGCTCATGATAAGTCTGCCCCATGGTCAAAGACTGGCCTGTGCCACGGCCCTGCTCCCCTGGCTGACCACTCTGGGCTGAACCTCCCTGCTGGTGCTGAGGAACTGGTGGTTGACTGCCACAGCCTCGACCTCCACCTCGGCCCAAATGGCCAGAAGAACTCCTGTTTCGCGACTGGTGAGAAACTCGTGGGGATGCTCCTGAATGAGGAGTCCTGGAAGAACCCCGGTCCCCACCTGGTGGTGAGAAAACCTGGTTGAAACGCTAAAGGTGACCCATCTTTTTGCAAGATCATCACTCCATAGGGTCCCTCTAGCATTGTGGCCTCATGTGCCTTGTCCGACCACACAGATAGCATGTCATCTGGCTGCCTGATGATGTGTCTCGCTTCCTCGAATCACCGCATGTGGGATCCCTACGACGCTTCTTGCTGTCATCTGGAGGCAAACTAGCTCTGGAAGTAGACCCGCCCTGGCTCGCAGCTCCAGAGTCTCTCAAATTACGCTTCGCGATCAGTGCCTGGTTGACGATGGAAGTAATGGAAGTCAGTTGGAAGATGTTCACCTACGAGCGGATCTCACGCCTGAGTCCATCCTCAAACATTCTTGCCAAGAACACCCCACTCCCATCCCGAAGGGTTGTAAAACATTGCAGCTCAGTGAAATTAGAGGAATACTCCATGAAAGATAGAGTACCCTGCTCTAATCTCATGAACTCCCAGGCGCGATCGGCCCTCGGGGTCTTGGGGTAGAAGTAGTCATAGAACACGCACTGGAACTCCTACCAAGCCATAGCCTGCTGATGACCTGCCTGTTAGATCACGTCCCACCACCTCTTGGTGGAGTCTCAGAGCATGTAGGTGGTGAGCTTAACCTGCCTCTCTGGAGGTGTCTCAAGATCCTCAAATATAGTCAGCATGGCTTCCAGCCATGACTCTGTAGCCTGAGGTCCTCCCTCCCCCAAGAACGTGGGAGGATGATACTGCTGAAAGACCCGCGTTATGTCTTGCATAGACAAGGCAGGAGGTGGTGCTCCCTGGAAGGCCTGGATAATATTCATGAAACCTTCCCTAAACTGCGCATCAGCGCCCACAACTGGTACAACAACTGGTGCCAAGGCTGGCTCAGCTGGGGGATCGACAGGAAGTCCCTGATCAGCCCTGTCTGGAATCTGATCACTGCCTCACGACAGACGTACATCCGGGGGACGTCTTGACGGCATAGATATGAAAGATCAAAAGCACACCTTAGATCAGGAAAACAAGGACATAGAACACAAGAGTACTAAACAGAAATAGGGGAAGAAAACACACAATATTTCAAAACACGACTACACGGCGTGTATAAAAACTACACGGCGTGTCTTCTTAAGCCACTAACATGGGCGTGTACTCTTTCCCTACACGTCGTGTACACTTCAAACTACACGGCGTGTTGACCCCCACACATGGAGTGTACTTGAGAACTATTCCACTGCCCGAGTATCCTTACACGGCTAACCCACACGGTCCAACTCAACCAGAGGCTACACGGCGTGTTCGAAACAAACACAGCGTGTACTAGACAAGGCTTCAGCAGCCCGTGTTGTTAAGCACACAACCGTCTACATGGATGGACCTTACACGGCGTTCTCCGAACAAAAACGGCGTGTATAGGCAAAGGTGACATTGTCCCGTGTTGTTCGTGACACGGCCGGGTACCTGGGAAAGACTACACGACATGTTCCGAACAAACACGGCGTGTGGAAAGGAAGGTTGCACCAACCTGTGTTGTTCATGACACAGCCGGGTACCTAGACAGGTCTACACGACATGTTCCCTATGGACACGACATGTTATACCCATGCTTCCCCGGCCCATTTTGTTAGTGACACAGCCAGGTACATGGCTCCGAGCTTACACGGCGTGTAGTTACGTACACATCGTGTTTCCGAAGTTACTCCCATGGCACCGTGTTCTGCTCACACGGTCAGTGACACGGCCTAAAAACTGCACGACCTGTTCCCAAAAAGTACATGCTGTGTATTCTGGGTTTTTCTGTGTAGCAGCTCAGAAACTGCACAGAATTCCATAACACTAAAAACAAGGCTAAAAATGACAAATTCCGATCCGTGAGGGCCCATAACACCTCAAGAACCAATATTTGGCATTCACATTAAGCAAAAAGCACAAAAAAAGTTTTTTAACATAATAGAAGAGAATCCATCAAGAAACTATCACAATAACATGCGTAATCTACACAAAGTCTATCACAATAGCATGAAATCGCTAATGCACCCTAGATGGCAAGGCAAGAATGCATGGCATGTGATTCCTACAAGTGACTATATGATGCATGAGACGACATGCCCTCATCTCATCGGGTTGCGATAGAAATAGAACCGCAATATTAAAACAGTAATATCACAAGCCATGTGAATCACTCTCAGTGAAATCAGGTCAACTATAAAATCTCATAATCAACAACTGTAATAAACGAGGTAGTATGGTTTTTCCCTGTACATGGGGTAGCTACTCCCGAGCATAGCTTAATGCCAAGTACTGAATCCGTCCTATCCCTGTCTAAGGTCTCCAAGCATTAAAGCAAGAGAAAAGAAATCCTTTGATACCACTTTGTAACGACCTGAGTCCAGAGCCTCTCCACTGGTGCCTCGTACCTGGTTCTCCATATGACCTCAAGCGCGTTTTCCCGAATGCTAGAGGCTGCTGACTAGTAGCGAGGGCCTTGGTGAGTCGGTGGGGAAACTATGCCCTCATTCTGTAAGGTATACAAGGTAAGAAAACAACAATAAACAGTGGAAGAAGTAAACAACATGCATAACAACAGAAACCAAACAATATAAGAATGTAGATATATAACTATGATGACAATGATGCAGCATGTACCAGTATTTAAGGAAAACAACAAATACAACAATGTGCTGAAATACAATTAAAACCAAGTACAAAAGAAAACAAAGTAAGCTCCTCAGCAACGCGAGCCACGAATCGGTCCCATGCTCCCCAGCTCCTGATGTAGTCAAGATCCTGAAGTAGAAGGGCGCTTTCCCTTTTCTATACCTACATCAACATAGTCTTCTTGGGCCCAAAAGCATGGCCGAAACAGAGTGTGAGATTCAATCCCAGTAGGCAATCAGCCAAAGATTTGTGCCTATCAGTCAATGAATACATGGTAGTAATAAAACAAGAAGCTGTAAAGAGAAAAGCACGAGCAGCTAAAATCCAAAGTTCTAGAAAACAAAGTACACAAGTAAATATCCATCAATAAAAGAAGAAATAGGTAACCCTATGGGTAGCTCTCAGAGTCTAACCCCTATGGTTCAATCTATAAGTACTAGAAACCCTCTGGGAAGCACACACAATCTCACCCCTCTGGTTCAGCTACGTAATTAAGCAGACTCTCTGGGGAAGCACTCACTGTCAATTCCCCCTATAGTCTCGTATCGTGCTAAAGGCTCTATGGGGAAGTACTCAATGTCAATTCCCAATGTGGCCCGCATTATGGATCTACAGACTCTCTGGGGAAGCACTCAACGTCAATTCCCCCTATAGTATCACATTGTAATTAAAAGACACTATGGAGAATACCTTCCATCAATTCTCCCTTTGGTCTACTACTCTAGGTTCTCACAGTCCTAAGTATAACTAAACATGATCAGGGCGCGTGTATCATCCACGTAAACCTCAAGAACTACTTGGCTATCAACTAAGGCTCAACAGTATAACAAAAGGGACAGTTCCACTATCTTACAATAAGGTATGGGAACTAGAATAATTCCCAACAGGAAAAACAAGCATGGAAAAGAAACCTGAGCTCCAAATAAATTACTCTACTCACAAGTAATAACCTCTAATGAAGAAATTAAGAAAAGCAAGAAAACAACAAGGGAAAAACAGGAAACACGCAATACCCCGTTCAAGGTTATTGGTGGAATTTTCACATAATATTCATCAACTTTCTACAGAAAGTCACAAACCACCTACCTCTATCCTAGGAGATCGATCTACATGATCCTTGATGATAGATTCCCCTTAGAACGACGTAGATCTGAGAAAACACACAAAATGTTCATCCCATGATTACATGGAAACGAGGGGGAATCAAGAAACAAGGCTAAAGGAGAAGGAAGAACCCACCGCTGCGATTCTAACGCAATCGATCGTGCTGGAATCGGAGAACGGACGGCGAGGCGGGAGCACGTCGAAGATCCGTCCATACGGTCGCTCTCAGACGGACGAAAACTGAAGAAGAAGACGAAACTGGGGGTTAGGCACGACCCCGGTCCATTTAATGAAAAAAATGTACATGGCATGTGCTTCTTGATTACATGGCGTGTACTTCAATTTTTCCCACTCCGAATTAACCGGCCTCCACCTCAGCCTTACACACCATGTGTGTGGCCTGGACACGGCCAACACACGGCTTCGAGCCAGGGAAGAGTACACGGCGTGTACTCAGAAAGTACACGACATGTACTTCTGAAATTTCCAGAGAACTTATTTTCCTTAAAAACTCTAGAAAAAGGGAAAACATACATGAAAAGAATATCCGGATTCTTACAGATGGCCTAATAGTCAAGATTATGATGTAAAAGAAAAGAACAAGTGGATGACCTTGCTAAAATCAATCAAAAAATAGAAATTCAATAGTAGCCATGAAGGGACACATGAATACATAAAATTAAAATAAATATCTCAAAAAATATAAATAATGTGGTTCTTTAGTGACATGTGGTATTACATGGGATTGTGGTATGAGATACATGTCATAGGATAAAACAAAATGATCTCCAAATATAAAAAAATAGAATACGAATATAATAATAAAATCTATGATTTTAAGCATGGATATGTATGAAACATAAACTACAAAGAAATAAAGAGTGTGAATCCCATGTAAGAATCATTGAAAAAATAAATAGATCACATCAGATTAAATAGACTAATGATAATGCTATACAAGATATGAAATAATCTCATGAAAGAATCATGTCTTAATACATATAGTATTAACCGACCAGAAAACCACCTCATGTGATATTAAATAAATCACTCATAGGAATAAAATAATGGGAGAAATGTTCACATCAGATAAAAAAATAGAGCATAACTGAAGCATGGAAAGTGAATAGAATGTTTTGTGAAAATATAAATCATGAACGAAAAAATTATAAACTAAAATGAAATTTGTTTCAATTTTAAACTAACTTAGGCAATAATATTTTACATATATATTTATATACCATAAATAATTATGTAATTTTTTAATTTAATTTTAAATAAAAGATCTATTTTATATTATTGATTATTATATAAAAAAATCCAACAGAGGATTCAACCATAATATGTTTCTTTTCACATAATTAAAATTGTTTTTATATATATATATATATAATACAGAAATGTGTTTTTAAGATCTATTTGGTTACAACATTATTTTTTGGATATTAAACATGATATTCATATAATCAAAATAGTAGAATCCACTAATATTGTTTATATACATATTTCTCCCATCTAGATTTTTGGATTGGAAGAGGAAGGCCATGAGGCCACAAATAAAAACCTAAGTTTCCAAATATTTCTACATGTGGAGATCACTGGTCCTCTATAGTAGGTGAGAATATAAATAGTAAAATGTTGAGAAAAAAGATGTCCGACCAAAAAATGATCCAACAAAGCCCAATCTTCCATGACGTGCCAATAAAAATAATCATCAATGGGTCAAAAATGAAAAAAAAAATCAATTGGACATGAACTAGGGATAATAAATAAAAGATGAAAATTCTTGGGATGGCATTTGAACCGAAAACTTTCTAAAATATACCAAATATATTTATTGAGAGAAATAGTTTTTTTAACACTTCTTTAGAAGAAAGAACATTATCCTTGAAGAATGGTAGAAAAATAGTGGATGTAGCCTACTCCCTGAATTCCAAATAAGGGAACTCTAGCTCCAACCTATGAAAGGTCATGTCAGATATTTTTTCCCACCATGGATATTTTGTTAATTTCATTGATTTATTCATGTGTTATAAATGGAAGGGTTGTAATTTTTTATGTTTAAAAAAATTATTCTTAAAGATCAAATCATTCCCCTCATGAGCCAATAATTTGGATATAAAAAGTTTTCCAAAAAATCTATTCAAAAATATCACATGAATATCCTGATAAATAATTACACAAAAAAAAACACAAACATATCATTTTATAAAATATAATCAATAACAGCTCACCAAAAGAAATGAATAAATAAGTAACACTAAAATAACACAATTTTTAACCCATTAATTCTAATGACCAATATCTACTCCCATTGAAAAACAATCATTCCAATGACAAAAAACTGAGAAAATATAATAGTAATCATATAAATAATTTAATAATAAAAGAGTGAAGAATATTTAAATTTAAATAATAGAATTAAAATCTATGAATACATTAAAAATAATTCTTTTTAAACAAAAGAGTATCATATATTCTAATATAATTAGACAAAAAATATAATATTATTATTTATTTTAGTGAACTCATGAAACCATGTTTTGTTGAAAATAATGATAAATTCATTAATATACTACATGGAAACAGTCACTGTCATTAAAACCCACTTGACTACTATTAGTTACAACAAAAAAACCCCAACCACTAGTATCATCTGGACTAACACTACCACCATAATCACTATGATGTGGTTTTAAAGAAACCTGAAAACTACTTAGACTAAAGGACGAATAAATTGAGAATATACCAGGTATCTATATTCATTATAATAAATCCTATAAGATCTTAAAAAATAGTGATATGAAAATCATAAAGTTCTAAATAATATTTTCATACCATTTATTTTAATTGATTACTCATTTCATAAATTCTATAAACCCTTAAATTCCATCCCATAACTATTCCTATGTAATAATTTTGGTCAAACTAGTACCATCATTCTAGGAAGGCCAATAATTTTTTATAAAATGAATAATTTTGGATATATAATAAACAAATATTTGGTGATCATTGAAACATTGAAATATGACACCGATCAACACAATTATAGTTAGTATTTCATGGGTCCCCATGTGTGTCCTCTTATCACTAGAGGTTTGTTTTTAAAAAAATTAGAAATATATATACCCTTAATTTTTCATTTATCAGTTATTGAATATGTTAGGTGTGATTTTTGATTTCATAAAATCCAAAAGCTAGATTTTTTGGTTGCATTTTATGTTTTATAAATTAATCATCCTATGATCTAATGTGTTGTTCCATGTTGGGTTATGTTGTGGAATGGGAATATAGATAGAAACATATTGAGTCTTCTAGGGTGTATGGTTCAATGTTACTTAAATACCAAGGTTTGTTAATATTATGTTGGGTTTTAGTTTAATATTATATTGGAACTGGCTATACTATTATACATGACACTGTTATAATGAAATATAGCTAATTAAATTTTTTATTCAATGTTACAAGGGATTTTGGTGTCATTTTTCATATGACTAATCACCAGCTTAGTCTAGGGTTTATCATATTTGAGGGAGAAATATGGGAATTGAGTTATTTCTCTAAGAGATTCAGATATGGTGATGTGATTAATCTTTTTGTTGATGTGATTACAATTGGTATAATAAACCAAAACATTGAATGACCATGTGTAAGAGGATAACATGAGGAAAGATCAAACCAAGAATCTCAAAACTAGGTTAGATTGTGTTTTGATATTCTAAATCCTTCCATGAAAATTTATTTCTAGTTTTCTCTAATAAATTTGATGTTTTTCTGAATGCATTCTATTTATACATTTATCCCTCAAACACTATGTAACTGTAAGGTAATTCATGGTTATCCTAAGCCTCTGTAATTAATCATAGAACTGTAGAATTGAGATAAAATATTCTTTAAATCAAATTTAACATATTTTTGTCCATTAATTCATTATTATTATATTTTATATACCCATTATGCTAAGGAAATATATTTATCTTTTTTATAATGGTTCTATGGTTGAGTATTAAACTGATTGTCATAATGGGGTGATGTTTCTAGGGTTTTTAAGTTTGTTGTAAGGATTCATGGTTCCATGTTCTTTATTATTTCTTCTTTTCTTATTCATATATCATAAAATATTTTTTTTTCAAAGTGGATGATTGATAATTTATATTTTTTTTATTTTTTTAAAATGACATCTTAAAATGATTTATTTTTGAATGAAAAAATTGTTGGGATCAACTTAAGTATGTAACAATCTTGAATTAATGAAATTTTAATGTGGTTGTTTGGTTACTTTTAATGATTTTATGCTTATATTTATTTTATAATATTATGATATTATTTAGTTTGTGTGGAATATTATGAAAGTAATTATAAATTTTAATGATTCATTATAATTCATAACACTTAATAAACAACTTAAAAACTGTGAAGTAATAGGATAATTATTGTATATTTAATAATTTTCAATATTTATTCATAGAATAGTTTAAATTTTTTGTAAATTGCGTTATCCATATTGTATTGATGTCTGTTTCTTCTATTAGTAAATGTAATAATATGTTTCTATGGATTATATAACCTAATCATAATTATAAATTAATTATCATCATAAAGGAATATGGTCAATGGTGAAATTAATGTTTCAAGATATTAAATCCATGTATTTCTTCCTCAAATCATGTTTTATGTGGTTGAACTCCTCATTTTTATTTAATAGTGATTATTATTGATGATATTATTATTTACTAACATAGTTTCCATCATTATAGTACCTTTTTTATATAGGAATATATTCTAGTTACACAGTGTAGTGAGGGTTGGACTGTATGTCAAATTATGGTTGAAAAAAAGATTGCATGGTTAATGGTGTGGTGGGTATGGAAACCTAATATTAATTATGTTATGTATTTTATTAGGATGGATGTGTTTCTTTGAAATTATTTTCTTATTTAATTTGTGGTATTATATTCCTTTATATGGGTATAATTCTGTCTTAGTTGCCAAAATTTATGGAATGATAAAAAATTTAGTAAATAAATAATGGTGTTGGTTTTTGAGGATTTTATGAATACTAAATGGTTTAAAAGGGATAGGGATGTGTTTTTTAAGTATTTATAGTTAATAAGGAATATATAAAACTGGATATTGTCAAATGAAATTATGACGTGGAATAATGAAATGTAATATGTGGATAATTAACCAGAATATTAATTTGGAATTGATGACATTATGTTAGATATTGGTTGGTTATTAGATAATAATAAATGATATGATATAAGAATGAATCATGATTATTATTTCACTTATAATATTTTAAAGTTATTTTTTGGGAAATGTTGGCTGTAGGGTTATTTTTTGGGGAATTAGATAGTGAATAAATAATACAATTTGTTAACATCACTTGAAACAGTTTGCATGATATTAATTATTCATTATGTTTTTTATAATTTTTATACCCCACAAACTATGTAAGATATATTTGACAATGACCTTATTTGGTTTTGATTTTAGGTGTGATACCAACATCAAGGATGAAAACATTACAGATGGATATATACCCCACTCTACATCTCTATGTTCCATAGATGGTATAACATTTGTACATCTTTGGGATATGATGGATTATGGTTGTACGATTAATACTCATATAGGTTGCAACAATATAAAATTTTAAAAAATGTATATATATTTTATATAATAGAATAAGTTTTATTAAAAATAGATATAAAGGTTATGTTTATCAAATGTGTATATATAAAAGGGATCTAATCAATTAAGGTATACTATATATTTTCATAGGTTGAAATAGATCAGTGATAAATAATGTTATGATGGAGATGTGATAGAGATATGCGACTGTTGTTTTATTTATAAGTATATAAATGTTATGTGTTTATATAGATATATGATATTTAGAAAGGAGTTTATTGGATAATAAGGGTGTATGTGTAACATCATGAATAGGGGAAAACAAACTAGTTCCTCGAGCTGGTTGGTTACATGACTTCAGGAGTGCCTCCCTGTATAGAAGAGGTTTCTGACCTGCAACGAGGGACAAATATGTATCATTGGAAAAGTATACCCTATTTATAAGATTCAAAAAAAGTAAATAATCCAAAATAACAAAAGGATATATCTAATAACCATATTATGATAGTATCACATGATAACCAAAACAAGAAATTCAATATTCAAACTAAAAAATAAAAATTCCATACCAGGTACATATCATGTGTCAATATGAAAGAACCAAAATAAATAAAGACATTTCATACTCCTCCAAGAGGGTACCGACACCATGTTTGTCTCCCTAATCCATGCTCTATCCCAAAAAACCCCTCTAATATAAGAACATTTCCCTTAACCTATCATGTAACCATAAAATATATTCAGGTACCAATCTTCCTTTCTAATTAGGGTGTGAGTACAACTCATTATGACACCATCTATGGAATATAAAACAATATCAAATCAATAGCAGGGTATGAAATTGTAAAAAATAATAAGTAAAATTTATAATTTAAAAGTTATCACATTTTTTATTATTTAAAATATCCATATAAAACCACCGAGTTCCTAAGGACACTAGAATAACAACACCAATTTCTTCTCATGCCAGACTCTAAACAATCCTGAAGGTATTTCACCTATCATGGTAAAATTGTAAACAATTTTCATTTAATATAAAATTATACTATGTCCAATTCGAACTATATACCAATGCCAAAATTTTGGGTCTAGGTTTCAATGACAAGAACCCTATGGTCTTTTGATGCAGCAGACCATGTCCCACACACATTTATCTATTTATCACTATTTTATTTTTATTCAGAAGGCCTTGTACCACTCTTGAATATAAAAATATCACTATGGTATTTTTACGCAACATGTCATGTCCCACTCAAAAATATCAATTTATCACTATGGACTTTTGAAAAAGTAGTCCATTTCCCACACACAAATATAAAAACAATCCCATGTATCACAATTAAAAATATTTCACTTCAATCAAGGATAATAAGAATAATCCATATCATCAAATTTCACTATGAAAACATCTATTAATTATTTAAAAATTAATTATCCGATTTCAATCAGTCTCATTCCCACAACATTTCCAATTAAATAATTAAAAAATTAATTATTCCAATTACAGAAAAATATGTTCACATAATTCAAATAATTAATTTAACAATTAATTAATCACATCAATCCATCCAATTAAATCAACAATTATTTGGTCACATTAATTCCATTAATTAATTCAAAAATTAATTAATCAAAGAAAAAATTGTATAATCATGACAACCTTGATTAATTAAATCAAAAATCATTTATTCCAATTTCTTCAATCACATAAAAAAATATTTTACGTTAATTAATCCAATAATAATTAATCAATTAACAATCCCAATATACAAGATTAATTCCACAATTATTTCTCGAATTCAAAATTTCAATATCCCCAATTTAAAAATTAAAAAAGTAATCAATTTACAAAATCAATTAATTCAATTTAAGAAACTAAAATTTTAATCATCAAAATAAATCCTACAATTAAATACATATATTTTAAATCAATATGTTTTGATTTTAATTATAGAACACCTACCTCAATTCATTTAAGAAGAAAACTCACCAATAGAAATCCCCAAATTCAACTGAACAATGACGTACTATAAGTTATGGATATAAAACCCTTATTCGTGATCGAAAAATCAAGATCCCAAAATTCAACATCAATATCTAACAATACATGATATATATCTTACTAGGTAGATGATAAAATTATTCTAATAATATGAGGTACAAATTCTAGAGGAGAAGGAAACCACATGATATAAGATCCTCTTACCAGGAGGACTATAAATCATCAATATGGACATTGAATCATCATAAAAGGTGGTTGGATGGGATTTTAATCTGTTCAAGGGCCTATTAAATAAGGATAAAATTATAGGTGAGGTGTGGGGATAAATTTGGGGTTAATATATGGGTTTGGGTATTTTAAAATCTAATTTTTTTGTTAATTAAAAATTCATGCATGGTTTGATGGGATGGTTCACATGGTTTTCCAAATTGTGCACCTTAATCATGAGCCTCTTCTAGGGGACTGGTGAGAAAATTCTACGTATAGGGAATAGAGTTTGATAAAACCTTGTGATATCCATGTGAATCCCATCTGTTTGTCTTTCTATGGTTTGTTGGGATGAGGCACACATTTTGGGAAAAATATAAGCCAGCCATTCACTTGCCCACATCCTTCCAATGTTCCCAATTTTTTACCCAATCACACCCCAAGGTATGAACCATTCAATGTATGATCAAACAAAGCAAACAAATTATTGAATAAAATCCTGAGAAATAACCAAAAAAGGCCTGGATCTTACAATTTACACATAATATAATAGCTCATTCCGGAGTGATACTCCCAAGCATATCTAAGATTCTGAGGCAAAAATATCGGGCGACGATGCCCACATATCTGCTTCTCTCTCAGAGGTTTCATCAAGAAATAATCCTTGTTTCCATAATACATATAATATTGGAGTAGTCTTTCCTCATAACACCTTTTCACTATGATCTGAAATATGTATCATATTCCTCTCAAAGGACACATCAGTCTAATGATCAACATCATCCACATAGATCACACGAGAAGGGTCAAGTTGATACCATTAAAGTTATAACACATGAAAATAATTGTACATGGAATTGTATCTCTGTGTAAGATTGAATTGGAACAACACCAACCCTATTATCTTCACAACATTAAACAATCAAACAAACTAGGGTTCCATCATGCCCTATCTCTATATCCTATGATGACCCAATCTAGGTGACACTTGAAAGAATAAACGGTCACCCTAGGAAAACTCTAGGTGTCATCGATATCTATCATCATATAAATTATGTCTTCTCTAAGCCATATCTATATGATTCTAAATCAAATGAACCTACTCCGATGTATCCTAGATGAGACTTAGTTCATAATGTTCTTAATCACAGTCCTCCATCTAGGATAAATTTTATTTTAATGGCCTAATATAAAGAGCCACATATGGTTCCATCATTATATTTCTTAATAACTGTTGTTATAGGAAAAATAATCTGAAGCAAGGTGCTTATCTCAAAACCCATTGAAGTGTAGGACACATGCCTAAATCATATCCTCATGCACATGAATATTATTCTCAGACTAACAATCTATCCATTGGTGGAAATCTATAATAAAAAGAACCTGTGTACCAAATGACTTCTGTAAGACCTTGAAGTGGCATGAAGTAAAACATGAGTCACGATATAACATAATAGTATGTGGAAATATTTGTAGATGGAATATCACCAGAATTTATAACTCTCCCTATTGCTCCACCAATTAAGTCTCCGACACCCAAAATAAATGTTCTCTATTTATCAAATGGTCCAAAACCATGAAAATAGAATCCTTTTTCTTATTTTTACTTGGAAAACACACCAAAAAATACATAGTAATGTTTTCAACATGCCGAAATTCTAAATGACTATAGTAAAACTCTAGTTCATTGATTCTGGTCCACTTATTGGAAACTATAGCATCATTTCACAAACCCTATTATCTCCTTTTTCATTCCCATCAAGGAAAACTATCATTGTAGGTCAAAGTAAATATGATTCATGTCTATATGTATATCCCACCTTTTAGGAATCAAACTCATGTATAATATCATACCACATACCTGTAGGCACAAAAAACTGATTCCAAACATAGGTGATCTCATCTTCATATATATTCCAATCTGATGGTGACTCCACACCTTCAAGTCATTACCTTAAAGTGAAAAAATAAATACCATCATATTTATTATCCCTGATCTATCTCAAAAGTGGAGACTCCACTGAAACTGATTTTAGACTCATCTAATCATGAATCTCTTAAATAACAACATATATCCTAGACTATATATTCATCATCTTCCACCCAATGCTAGAATCCTAAAATTTCTGTGTTAATGTTTTTTCTAAAGGTATCAGCCACATTATTTTCCTTCCTAAGAATATATGCTCGCTCAAAATAAAATGATGTCATATATTCAACCCGCCTCTTCTACTATAGAATCTAATATCAAAATGTAAATATATACTCTAATATCTTTTTATTTGTATACACTGTAAAATTCTGACCCAATAGATTATTCTTCCAACACATTATATAATATACCACTATAGTTAAATCGAGGTCATGCATCGGGTAATTCTTCTCATTTATTCTAAAATGATGACATCCAAATGATACAACTCGATCTACCTATATTAACACTATTCCATGTATGGTTCTAGAAGAATAACAAAACACTATATAATCCTCCACCAGATCAGGTAGGATCATGATTAAAGCTAATGTCAGACTATTATTCAACTCCATTTAAACATTCTCACATGATTATTCCCATTCAAAATTTATCACCATGTTGGTCATGTTAAAAATTGGTTATTTATAATGGAAAAATTCTTTGATGAACCTCCAGTAATGTCCATATAACCCCATAAAAATACTGATATCAAAAATGTTCTTAGGATTCTCCCAAGATACAACTTCCATCCCCTTATTTATGAAAATTGAAACACCTTCTTATGAGATGATGTGGCCCATGAAGTGTACCTGGTCAATGTAGAACTAACACATGGATAGATTTTCATATTGATGAACCTCTCTTAGTGTACTCAAGTTGATGTTAAGATTCTGTTCATGATCATTATGAGTCTTAGGTAAACCATAATGTAATCCAAAAACAAAATAATAAACTAATCCATGTACATAGGAAATATTTTTTTTCATCAAGGCCATACACAATGGTGGTGTGTTCAACAACCCAAAAAACATTATTATGATATCATATAGTCCATACCTACTACTAAAAGTAGTACTTGTTATATTATATGTTCTACCTCCCAAGTGATGATAACCTAATCTCATGTCAATCATGGATATTACACAAGATCCTCTAAGCTGGTTAAAGATATCATCGATTCACTAAAGAGGACAATGGTTATTTATAGTTAATTAGTTAAACTATTTTTAATCAAAACAGAATCACATAGTCACATTATCTTTTTTAAGAATCAAAATTTTATAAACCAAAGGTGACATACTCAAATAGATAAACCATTCTGCCATAAACTCTTATAGTTGAGTCTTGAGATTTTTAAACTATGTTGGTGCCACTCTGTATGGTGGAATATAAACTCGATCATCCCTGATATGAGATCAATTATAAATTCCAAATATATTTTAGGTGGTGTCCTAGAGATATATTTATGAAATATATCATGAATCTAATTCACCACGTTTGAAAAAACACCCTGAATTACTCCTTCATCAATGAGTGACAAACTAGAAGCCTGGGTGGTAAGCTCTCCCAGTTTCTGCCAAACTAATCATGTATGGACAATGTTGATTTCATACTCTCCACTGTGAATATAATTTTTACCCTCATGATATGTAAATGCCACCATATTTCGGTAACAATCTACATGGTCTTGGTATGATACTAGCCATTCCATACCCACAATTAGGTCAAATCCTTTCATGTTAGAGATGTAAGGTTCCCACAGAAATTGATACTCTCTAACCTCATGGGAACACCCCATGCACAAACATATGTCTCTAAACCATACTACCAAAGGTGTATCTATCGTCAAAAACCGAATCAGAAAATAAACTTCCAAGCCCTAAAAATTTAAAATTTGTTTTAAAAAAAGGAATGCTATTCCCCAAATTTAAATTAGTCACTAACTATTATAGATGCTATAAGGTGAGTACAACTTACCATTGATGGCCCAGCCTCACTACCCACAAGTGTTTGATTAATGGAATGTATTTTTCTTATCCTTCTTCTCTATGATGCATTATGAACTGCATGAGCTACACCATTATGCTTATATGAGCACTCTTTCCCAAAATTATCACATCCACTTCCTCAAGCACCACATCTAGTAGAACAACAACACCAAAACTGACAAGTTGTAGAAGATATCTTTCCTACACCATGGATATGTCTAAGTACTCCATCCCTACCCATTTATTGCAGGTTCCTACAGAACCTCAATATATGTCCCATCATTCCACAACATTGGCACTCTATTGGTGGTTATGTGAAATTTCATTAGAAGTGTACTGGCCTACCACACTAGTGATAGATCACTCGGTAAGATCCTAAGAAACTGATCCCTCTGCCTGGGTACCCTACATCCCACCACTCTAGATAAAATTGTCAAAGAGATGTTTCCTACTTTCGATAGTCATACCTCATGAGCATCCAAATAGAAAAAACTATCCTCCACTAGAATCATCCATCAAGTCCCCCTCATATATGTGAGACTGATTTACAACCTATGAAAACAGATATTAATTGAATATATTCACTTGGGAAATAATTTTAAATTCATTCCCATACCAAAAATGATTTTCCATACTAGCCTCATCACCCGCTAATGTTGGAATAAATAACAACAAATCAATAAAGCATACAACATAGTATATCACAGACATGATCCCCTGAGTCACTCTCATGAACTCAACTACTATATCCTATCTCGGTGTATCAAGATAAAATATCTCTAAGAATTTCTCCAAAAATACCTTCCACCTCATAATATCTAGTTTTTTATCCAGAGTGTGGATGTCCCACCACTACTTCACTTGATCACATATCATATAATTATCTAATTTTATTCAATTATTAGGAGGATTATCCATGTGGCCATGAAAATTCTGGATTTACTAAATACAGAACTCAACTCCCTCAGGTCCACCATCTCTAGTGAAATTCAAAGGGTGTTGTAATTGTAACTTGATCTTTGGATCAAACATCCATTTCAAAACCTGACCTGGGTCTCCTTCGATGAATTGGATTAACTGACAAGTGTTCTCTTTCCACTACTCTCCAAATTCCTCACCCAACACTACATGGTCTTCATGATCTACTACTAGGATAATATTTCAATCAAATTCCTCTTATCATCTTGGTATAAAGCATCATAATGGTTAATAACTGTATAATTCCAAATATGTACCTTATGGAAGAATTCAAAATATTTACACATTTATGGGGATTTAAAATAAACAATAACAAGTCATTTCACCAAATTCTACCAAATTATCAAAACTGAGTTGTTATCACTACCCTTAACCATCCTATATTCAGGTCATGTATAATTAGTGAAAAAAATTCCCATTTCCATGTCTCAGTAGACCCCCATTTATTTCCCATATAGCATATTTTTTACTATTTCCATGTTCATGATAGTAACCATTTTTATGTCAATTTCACAAGCAATGGAAAATAATTCAATTCCAAAAACATACTCAAAATTGGTTTTTTCATGCATTCCAAAAATGATTCATGTCTCCAAATAATCAAGGGTTCCTAAAATGATGAATTCATACACAAACCTCATGAAATTTTGGTCCATGTGTCAAATATCATAAATCATAAAAACAATAATCACATTACACAATAATCTCATCACTTGTGGTGGAATCGAATCAACTGTAATCAACACACATTATCAATAGTAATAACACCCCTAGTACTTGGATTTATCCCTCATACAAGGGGTATCTACTTTCATGAATGATATCTTATCCATGGATTGACTCATAATATTCTCTTATATACCATTCCCAAATAAGAAAACAAAACAAAATAAAATAATGCTCCTCTGATACCACTTTGTAATGTCCTAACATGTGTTCCACAGACCGATTCCACGAGATAATTGGTTACATGACTTCAAGTGTGGCTTCACATATGATAGAGGCTACCAAATAGTAGTGAGGGTCTAATATCAATCATGAGGAGATTATACTCTCTTTATTAATTTAACATAATGTCATAAATAAAAAATAATTTCAAAAAGGTATATCCAATTACTATATCAAAGCAGTATCACATGATAACTAGAACGAAAAACAAAATAATCAAACTAAAATAATAAATATTACATGACATGTACATGTTATGTGGCAACATGAATGAACCAAAATAAAAAATTACACCAATTACTCTTACAATTGGGTCCCAACACAATGTCTAGTTCCCTCATCCATGCTCTATCTGAATCAACCCTGAAACACATGACTGTTTCCATTATCCGAATCAATCAACCATGAAATCTATTTAGGAACCGATCAGGCATCCATAGATAGGTGTGATTACAACATAGTATTCCACCACAAAAGGTGTCTAAAACAACATCTAATCAGTGTTAGTGTTTTTAGATGTAAAAATAATATATAAAGTTCATTATCAAATATTTATCACAATTATTATTCATTAAAGTAACAACATAAAACCTCCAAGTTCTCAAGGACACCTGAACCACAATACCTAATTCAGCACATGCTATAATATAAACAATCCCAAAGGGTATTCACCTTTCATGGTATAATTTATATCAATTTTCATTTAATAAAAAATTATATTTTAGAAAATTTTAACCATAGCCCAATGACAACATTTTGGGTCTTTTTTCCATGCATAGGACCCTGAGGGATTTTGAATTAGTTGACCATGTCCCACAATCATTTATCTATTTATCAATATAGGATTTTGAAATAGAATTCCATGTCCCACACAAGAATATAAAAATTATAACTACTCTCTTTTGACAGAACATGCCATATCCCACACACCAATATCAATTTATCACTATGGGATTTTGATATAGTAGGCCATTTCCACACAAGAATGTCAAAATAATCACATGTATCACAGTTACTAATATATTACTTCAATAATGGTTAATAAGTATCATACCTTTCATGAAATTTAACAGTCACTTCAACAATTAATTAATTCACCAATTAATTAACCCATTTCAATCAATCCCATTTTTAAAATAATTAATAATAATTAATTTAATAATAAATTAATAAAATAACTCAAACATATATTAACATAAATACATTAATTAATACAATAATTAATTAATCTTATCAATACATTTAATTAATTCACTAACTGATTTGTTACATAAATTAAATTAATTAATTTAGAAATTAATTAATCACATCAAGAATTGTATAATCATAAAAATCACTATTAATTAATTCAATAATTAATTTATCCAATTTCCTCAATAAAATAGTGAAAACATCTTCGATTAATTAATATAAGAATTAATTAATAAATTCACAATTCTCATATCCTTAATTAATTGAATAATTAATTTATCAATTGACAATCTCACTATCTTTAATTGCACAATTCCATAATTAATTAATATTCCTAATAATATAAATTAAATTTAGGAAACTCAATTCCTAATCATGAAATAGAAATACAAAAATTGAATACACATAATTGAAATCAATAATTTAGGTTTTTAATAATAGACTACCTACATAAATTTGTTGATGAAAAATGCTCCCCAATGAAAGTCACCAAGTACAATGGAACAATGACATGGAATGAGATCAGGATATAAAACCCTAATTAAAGACCGATAGTCATTTTCCAAATATTACATTTATATATCAAATAATCCTATAGCTAAATCCAATTACAAAGAGGATATCATCCCTTTAAAAGATGATAGAGAGACATGAGAGATGAAGGAAACCTCACTAGATAAGATCTTCTTTCGAGGAGGTGTGAAGATATTCAACATGGAATTCAGATAGCCAGGAACATAGGTCAAAGGGATTACAATCTATAAAATATGCTCTAAAATCATGATAAAATATTACGGGGGTGATTGGGGGTTTATTTGTGGTAAATATGGGGATTCAGGTATTTTAGATTCTAATTTTTAGGTGAATTAAAAACTCTTGCATGGGTTGTTGGGTAGGGGCATGCTTTTACAATTTGTGTGCCTCTTCTAGGAGGGGGAGGGTATAAGGTTTATCATAACATGGTGTAAAATTTTAATAACCATGCATAATCTCTACAAATATATTCTATTTTTGTTTAAAGGGTTAAGGAATTTCATGCACCAACATTGCGGTTTCCTACATCATTTCAAATTTATCAATTTCCCTCCAAAACCCCCAAGGTGAAACCTAAACAAATTATACTTAAGTAATTAAGAAAAGAATTCCTAAAAATAATCCCATGACATAACCAAGAAAGGTCATGATCTAAATGTGTGATAGTAATTTTTGGAGTGGTTATTTTGATGGGAATTTGGATACAGGGTAAATTTATTGAATATATTCCTTTTTATATTATGTTTGATGTAATATTCGGTTAAATGGAAATGGAGTGGATCGGTGTAAAATACCTACTTTTTATTTTCTATACATAAATCCCCATTTTTATAATATTTTGATTCGATCATTTATTAGGTCTTTTGCGGTACCTTATGTGAATTTTAAGAGATTGATGGACCAGTGCAAGGTTAGCACATAGTAATGGAAAACCATGCAATTCCACCCGGAAAATTGTTCTTCTTATGTTGGAATTCTATAGGATGGAACATGGTTAGACAAAATCATAGAAACTTCCTTTCAAATGGTGTGACATAGGATATGGTTTTTTTTTGAAACGACCAAAAATTTTATCACTGAGATTTCCCTTCTGATGATTATCTCATATAATATAAATCTCATATATAACATAACAAAAACATTACAAATAAGTAATTAATGAAATTATATGTATTTCTAGAAGTTAAGGTACTTATACAAATGAAATATTATTTTAAACTTTTTAATAATAATATGACCCTTATGAACATTAAAATGGCTTAATGAATATTATCCTTACCAATGAATGTTTAAATATGCTTTAGTATGTTTACCAATTAATGATTTATATAATTATATCATAATATAAGTGAATAAATATTTTAAAAATTACTAATGAAGTGTCTATATTTTGGTGAGTCATAAATATTTATTTATAATTTTATAATTAATAAAATAAATTAAAATAATGTTAGTTTTATTTAAATATAATCAAAAAAAATATTTTTTTTATTCTTTTAAGATAATTTATTAAAAAAATAATCAATTTTTACGAGTGTTATAACAATAGTTATAATTTTAAAAATTGTATTTTTCAAGTAAATAATGATTTATATTAAAAATAAAATTTCTCATATATAGAATTTTTTTTTAGAAAATGGATTTATTTTTTTAAATTATCATGTTCAAAATTGGTTAGGATTATTTTTTTTGGTTTTTTCTATAATAATTAATTTTTTTCTGAATAGTAAAATATGATAAATTTTAATAAAAATACATTATAAGTTAAATATTCTATTATTTAATGTAGAGATGATGTACGTACTATCATATCGAACTAAATATCATTATTTAAATATATTTTTATTATAATTCCAAAACAATTCATACTCTTGATCCATTATAATCTACAAATGAATAAAATATTCAAAAATCACCCCTCTCAACCACAATAAATACCACCCTCGCCACCACTTCTCCTCACACCTCTATGCTATAAATAATGTCCAAATTATACACCAATACCCTTCCCAAGTCTACCCCGATGTACAAGATCTCTTGGTCTCATCAAAATACAACACCAATTCTCTTAAAGATGTTCTTAATGATGTCATTTCAAAATGCAAATCCCATTTTATCTTTTTAATTTCCTTTCAAGTTCCTTTTTCATTTCTTATTTTATCCTCACATTTTATATAAAAATGAATATCATAAATATAGTATAAAATTTATAATTTAATTATATCATTTTAATTGAATATCCGTAAATAATTCCCTCTCTCTCTCTCTCTTCAATTTTAAAAATGAAACCATATTTTTTGAGGTATTGATTTACAACCTTCATGGATGATATATTTTAGATCATCAATTTCCCCACCAAGGATGGTAATGATACCATTTTTATGGTAAAACCAGAATATAATATATTTACTAAATTCTATATAATTTTATAGAACCAGGACATATATAATATTAATTCATTCGACAAAACTAGTTCGTGATGATCGAAAAACTGCCAAAATAATCTAAACAATTATGGAAAATGTTTTATCTAATTAATCATACTCATACCATATGAAAAATGAATTATATGAACATTTAATGTTCTAGATGTTCTTTATTATCATATAAATTCAATTCGGGGGAATTATACCCATTCCACATGATCTTACACACTCATATACAAGTATACTGACCATGAGAAGCAAGGAAATGAATTGTCACAAGAAATAAAATTGAATCATATAAATCATTCGAAATTCCATAAATGAACATAATAAAATTATAATAAATAAAATAACTGTATATATAGTTTTTAATTAATTAATTAATGGATTTAATTTCCTTATCTAGGACATTAATGTCACGTGAAAAACACATTTGGACATAAGGAATGGGTTTTCTTCTCGAACCATCATTTTTAATCATGTTATGCATGATTCCACTATAAAAAAATATAGTTATTAATTTTTTATATAATTATTATAAATTATATATTTATATATCTTGCAAAATAATATATTCAAATCAGTTTATCATTCTTTAATGGGATAATAATTGTTTTACAATGTTCCCTTATAATTTCTTCCCAATACAGAAGCCTAATTAAAGGGAATGTTTGGATTTGTTACCCATTTTCAAGTACCATTCATAATTTGTATTAAGAAACAATTATTTATAAAAAATTACAAATTTCTTCATGAAAAAATATATTTTTTCATTTATGGTTTTGTACTAAAATAATAAAAAATGAAAATGATTTTTCCAAAAGAACTCCTCTTTGCAAAGTCAATGGGTATTTCTCTCAAGAACTCATCAATTATTTTATTTTATTATTTTCATCTATTTCAACTCATATGTTGATTATTATTATTTAATGAGGTTTATATCATATGTCTATCATCCGACATATTTTATTAAACGGATTATGATCAGTTTGATTATTGATGTTCTATCTTGATGTCATTCACCTTACTATTCAGAATGGTTAGTGATTATGTTTATAGATTGGGGAAAATTATTTATATTTCAAATGTATCTATTTTTTATGTTTATCCCCATTAAATTGAGGAATTAATTGGTCTTAGTAATTGATGTATGGGGTCATTGTATCCCCTTGTTGTGTTGATAGGTATAATGAGAAAAAGTAGAATGGATTTTACCGATTACGTATGGTGTCTTGGCTGAGACCTTGACGATATGTTTATGATGTTCTAAATTGTGACTTCCCTCATTATGATACTTGAAATTGATAGTCCAAGGGATTATTCAACTAGTACAATATACATGGTTATTTTTTATTATGGAATTATTTAAGGAGATTTTAGTCCTCTCTAATTATGCTCAAGATTGTTTTTAATAGAATTTTTACTTTTAGTTATTCGCCATGCCTTATTATTTACACTTCTGCTATATTACATACACTTTCTAAACATCTAAGATCACCCATTTCATTTGTTTTATTTTTCCCAAGGATGTGAAGATGAATAATATGAATGCCTTGTGGTTTTAATATATGAGTTTTGAATATTTCCAATGTAATTTCTATAGTGTATTTTCTTTAAAAGTTGTATTGTAAAACTTATTTTTTTATCTGGTTTTCCAAAAAAAACAAAACTATTCAGTCCTTCATGATACAAATACCTTGTCTATTATAAAAACGTGATCAAGTATGGAACTGTCTCTAAAAAACCTGTTTCTAGGTCTTTAATGTGGGTATCAGAGGATGCTTATTAGAAACCTTTAAAACTGAATTTAGAAAACAAATACTATGGAACATATACCTAAGACATAATTTAAAGATAATCATATAAAACATCCTAAAATTACCATAATATAGATATTATGTTAGTCTTAATAGAAATTAACCCATGTCTAGATACTATAAGTTTACATGGTTTTGGGACATATGTATGTTGGTTTAAAAACTCTGATAAGGCATCTTGGTCTTGACTCAAGGTAACCTAGTACATGATAATGGGCCTTACTACAAAATTTGTCACAAACCAACCCAGGTCGACCCTGAACCGATCACCAGATTCGGCCCGCGACATGGCCCCAATCACATCTCCCTTTATGCTAGAGGTTTCTGACTAGCGGCGAGGGAGTAAGGTAAGTCAAGGGGAGACTATACCCTCTTATCAAAGTGAAGAAAAATAACAAAATATAGTAACATCGAAAGAAGTGTATATAATAAGAAAGAAGTGGAAATTTTTTTGATTTATAATGTTTGAACAAAATTGTCGAACATCCGTTTATATAGAATATGCATTCACAACATGCTAATGATATAAAAAAAGCAGTAAACAAAGAAACATACTTACACATCAATGAAAGAAGTAAATAAACAAAAGAATCAAGCCTAAGTAAGATCTCCATAAGCATCCCAAGCCTTAACTCTATCGTTTTCTAATAACTCAAAGTACAAGACACAACAACAACAAGGTCCTATAACCAAATAGAATCTACTCGGGTACCCCAGTGTAATGCGGCCCGAGTAGGGTGTGAGATATAAATCTCAGCAGGCCAGAACCATCAGGGTCTAGCCCACTATAGACAATGAAATATAAATAATCAGTGTGCTGGTATTTCTAAACAGTATAGATGCAATACAAATGATAAACACCCATCCAGGTTCCAAAAAGTACACCTGACGACAATACCTGCCTCAGCCCATAGCTGAAATTAGAACCTTCTTAAAACAACACAAGTACAATTGGTTCAAGAATAAAGATACTTTTTATTATTTTTCTGACTTACTCTCTTTATTCAATGATCATTTCAAATCAGGTTGGAAATCCATTCATTCTTACCATTATTTATTTGGCCACATTTCACTCGGTTTTTAATCACATCTCTCATTATTTTCATAAATCATTATTATCATTCATTTGGTGTTGAACAGCATGTCAAGAACCCCAATTCATATTTGGTGTAGATTCCCATGTCAACCACCCGAAATCACATTTGGTGTAGATCACCATGTCTAGCACCTAAAAAATTATTCAATGTAGATCGCCATGTCTAACACCCTGAATCACATTTGGTGTAGATCTCCAGGTCTAACACCAAGATAATTATTTGGTGTAGATCGCCATGTCTAACACCCTATATCACAAGCTGGGATAACCATTGGGGAGGAACGCCATGTCAAAACCCAACTTTTAAATCGGTCTAGAACACCATGTCTAGGACCCAATGTCTCATTAATTTATTACCATTTATCAACTAATTAATCAATTGACACAGTACCTATTTCATAATTAATTCTTCACATTAAATCATCCAAATCTGTTCTAAACTTTTCCTAATTAATTATCATAATTAATTATCTTTTATCAGAATTCTGGAACTTTCATGAGAATTAGAGGGTAAAAAAAATAATATTGCATCAATATACCACAATGATAGGTTATTAATGACAATAAATGGTATAAGTGAAGAACTTGTTCAAGAACGGTATTGAATTCAAACTATCGTGTTACATTTATAATTTAAAGAACAAGGAAAAGGGGAATTTAGGCAGGGCACACCCAAGGGGGTGGCCAAGAGGAAAGGAGAGAAACCAGGATGAGCTTCACTATAAACAAAGGCCACAATGGACATGAGAAAACCACCCAAGCATTTTAATACGAGATAATGAGGCATCACCGAAAGGTTGAAACAATCGGCACAAGACGTGGCATGACATAAGTGATGATGTAATGGGAATATTGTAGACTACCTACACTAAAAGTTCTAATTACATGCTAATCCATGAACTTAGGAGGTGTCTTGGCTAATTTATTATTTTTTAATAAGCAGCGTCATTTTGAGGTAACCAGTAAGGTACACGTACAAGCATGTCATTTATCAAGTATAATGTCAAGCATAAAGAGTCATAAGACATTTACGAAGGAAAGCATGAAAATCTACTTCTACACTATTATCTTAAAGATAGATCACCTCCATTGGAGGTGTTTTATTAGAAAACATGTCATTAATTTATCAAACAATTAATTTTGTGATATTTAACATTCATTTTAACACTTGTTCCACACTTAAAAAAATCAAGAGGCCAAGTAATAAGGATGAAAAACATGAAACCCAATCACTAAATTTTTATATTGAAGGTAACGCACCTCGGAATAGGGGTTTTATTATAAAAACATGACCTTTATTATGAGACAAGTTTTTATTACACATACCACTTCTAATATATGATTAATTTTTGGACATAACTGCATTACATTAAACAAAAATTTATTTAAGGACTTAGTTTCATTAATTAAAATATAATAAGAGTGCAGTGAGTAATAAATTAGTGAATTCATTAAATTAAATGATAGAAAGAAAGGGATCCTACCTCAAGTGGAACTAGGCCATCCGCTCTGGGTATCAACACGTTCTAACTACAAGTAGCTGCTCGCTCACTCCATGCACCTAGAAACTATCGCCACAACCTTGGATGACTACAACGCACTGAAACCACCTTTCCTTCAGTGCCGATTTCCGGAACACACATAAAAAGGTCATGAGTGGACCTTGTAAAACCTTAGAAGTCTGAAGAGAATCTGAAACATGATGAGGGATTAGGAGTGGGGGCTAGGTGGGGCACTGACACAAAAGAGAAGTGGGGGGACAGTGGTTAGAAGCGGATGAGAAGTATCGGCAAAGAAAAAGGGGCTACGGGATTGGGAGGTGGAAGATTCAACAGACTGGGGAAGGGGAGGGTTCGGCTTCATCGGACCGGGGAAGAGGAGGTCGCGACGAACAGAGGGAGACCGTAGGGTGAGGCTGACAGGGAAGCGGGGTCACAGGGATGTGGTGGGCGACCAGGATGGGTGGGCCGAATAGAGACGTAGGGTCACATAGGTGCGGAGGGAAACTAGGGTGGGAGATCCGGCGGAGGGGAGCGCAGGGAAGATTTGGGGAAGACCCAGGCGGCGTGACATGAAAACGGGGGGGGGGGGGCTACGGGTAGATTTAGGGTTTCCTTTTTTTCTATTAACCTATAATAATAATAATAATAATAATAATTAAATTATTTTAAATTATTGTTATTATTATTATTAAACATTTTATAAAATTCTTTTTATTTTATTTTAAAATACTTTAAATCATTTATTTATTATTTTTCCAATTCAATTCAATCATCCAATTTTATTATTTATCTAAATGGTTGGGCAACCACGCACTCACTAGGTCCGAACGCGCGATCACTACTAGCGGTGCAGTGACCGCGCACCCACCCGTACCGAATGCACGGTGACCGCTAGCAATGCGGTTAATGCGCACTTGCTCGAGACCAACCGGAAACATCAATGCTTCAAAAATTCATTCTTGGATCCAAACCCAACTCTTCCTAAAGGCGCTAGACTGAGAAAAGAATAAAAAAATAGGCATCCGTGGTAGGGGTGTGACAATTCTCTCCACCATAGACACTTTCTGAACCTACAAATTCACAAAGCCAATAGTTGACACAACTTTTGTTCATGACCAGACAAAATCATATAGAATCGAGAGCCTCAGGGTGGCCATTCCCCACAGAAATCACACTCGACCAAATAAAAGAATTCCACTACCCGAGGATGTGGGGAGAACATGAGAGGGTTTTCCCCACAATAATAATTCACTAATACAAAAACCCTTGAAAATCCAAACAATCAACCCCGCAGGGGGAAACACGAGAACTCCCAGACCAAACTCATCCCACCTTCTCAATGCTAAAAAAACAACTACACTACTAGCATTTAAAACCATTACGGGGAAAACAAACACTACATGGAACCAAGATAGAGGAATCTCCTACATAACTAAAACCCACTAAAGGAAAACACATGGAGTGGATCCTGAACTAAGGAGGGGCCTAGAAACACCACCCATTAATTCATGAAACCAAACATTCCCCTAGTGAATACAATTGAGACAAAATTAGAATCAGAACGAGCCCGCTATTCATGAGACCAACACCCTTGGAGGAATACAAATTATTTAAATTCCACATTTCGAGCGGATGAGGCCGCTTGGATTGCAGTACAATGAGTTTATCACACCACCAAAACAAGGATGAGTTTATGAAGGTTACAAGAATCAAAAAAGAAAACCTTGTATATTTCCATTTGAAGTTGAAAACATGATCTGAGCCGATGTTCCACAAACCCTCAAAAACTCCTCACTGTGAACAAGATTCACCCTGATACCTATGGTTGGGGCCCTGATGGATAAATAATCTCCTGCCTCACAGTCAAGAACCTGCACCTTCCTGTCCCTAACTCCTTCCTCCCAAATGACGCTTCTTCCAAAACTCTCATCGGTGGCCCAAACAGCTACACAGTAGCATGACTTTGGAGGCATGCAACAAGGTGTCTCAGAATGCCTGAACCATTCACGCTAGTGGAAATCGTGATAATGGTCCAACAAACTAAGAGTCGGTACAGATGAAGATAGCTTCTTGGAGATAGGTTCCTTCATCATGACCTCTTTTCCAGATGGGGAACCTCCACAAGAGTCGACCCCCACCAACTACATCCGAGACTCTAACAATGATGAGACATCCCACCTTTACTAGTCCATATTTTAACCCTCAAATAACTCTGAGACGGTATGAACCTTAACTACCCTGGGAGTTCTTAACAACCCGAAGACACACTATCATTCGGAACTATAAAACTGGCTCTAACAGACTTGAGTTACCTCAATAAGTAGGCAACACACAAAAATAATTTGAGACTGTGAATAACCCATTAACAACTTTGGGGAAATTTTTGGGCATCATACTCATAACAACATGAAAAACCCCATCAAAACTGGTCATCAAGGAAAAATTCAATCAAAGAAACAACACAAGCCAAGTAAAACATTCCCATAATCCAAACATATACTACTTCAATCATAAATTACTTTTCAAAAACTATTATTTCTTAAAAAAAGTAGAACTCACCTATGGCACCTTATAAACCGTCACATGTGCGTTCATTCAATATTGCTCACACCATCTGCAAACAAGGTCCCCTACAAACTCTCCATACATACCCACGAATGTGTGACTCTCCATAGGGAGTGCCAACGTTCAAACACTTATTTTTTACCTTCCACACATTCCATGTTTTTACAATCCAAAACACTTTCTATGTAAAAACCCACATTACTAATTTCAAAAAAAAATTGGAAGGAACCCCTTTATTTCATTTATAAATCAATTTCATTTCCAACACACACCCACATCGATCGAGTTCAAAACGAAACACAACTAACTGTAAACCATCAGAAAGAGGGACTACTGTCTGTGCCTAACCTGACAACATGGTGGGGAGACATGCTTTATGTAAGGAACAACACTAAGAGGACCTTAAACCAGACACATGGATTCCACATGGGTCACCACCCCATGTGAGGCCGCAACGTGAACCGATTCACCCCCATTTTCATCCCTAAATCTAAAACAACTAAAGATAAAAGACTCAAATCCCGGACTACCCCTAATAACTCAGGTCTCATTGCAGGCAGTGGTGATCAAGCACCATCCCAAAATCTACCTCCTGAGCTCTGGCAGCCCTAATTTTCTTCTATCAGACACCCCAAAAAGGCCTCCTCTAATACCATTGTTTCATGAACCAACTCGGGTTGACCCTTAACTGGTCACCCAAGCCGGCCCATGACATAGCCCCAAGAACGTCTCCCCTTACGCTGGAGGCTACCGACTAGTGGCGAGGGTGTAAGGTAAGTCAGGGGGAGACTATACCCTCTTATCAAAGTGAAGAAGAAGGAAAAAATACAGCAACAATGGAAGAATTGTATATAATAAGAAATCAGTGGAAAAAAATTTCAGTTATTAGGGTTGAAAAAAATTGGCGAACATCTATTTATATAGAAGATGAATGCATGACATGATAATGATATAACAGAAGAAGTAAACATACCAACATACTTACACATCAAAGCAAGAAGTAAATAGAAAATGACTCAATCTGAAAGAAGATCTCCATAAGCATCCGAGCCTTAGCTCGATCCTTTGCTCCTAACTCCAAGTACAAAAAACAACAACGACAGGGTCCTACAACCAAATAGAATCTACTTGGGTAACCCAGTGCAATGGCGGCCCGAGTATGGTGTAAGATATAAATCTCAATAGGCCGGAACCATTGGGTACTAGCCCACTCTAGAAAATGAAATATAAATAAATAGTGTGCTGGTATTTCCAAACAATAATGATTCAATACAAACGATAAACGCCCATCCAGGTTCCAAAAAGGACACCTGACAGTAATACCTGCCTCATCCCATAGTCGAAATAAGAACCTGCTTAAAACAAAACAAGTACATTTGGTTCAAGCATAAATATAATTTTTATCATTTTTCTCACTTACTCTATTTATTCACTTATCATTTTAAGTTCGGTTGGAAATCCATTCATTCTTACCGTTCTTTATTTGGTCACATTTCACTTGGGTTTTAATCACATCTCACATTCTTTTCATAAATCATTGTTTTCATTTGTTTGGTTTTGAACGCCATGTCAAGCACCCCAATTATCATTTGGTGTAGATCTCCATGTATAACACCCCAAATCACATATAGTTTAGATAGCCATGTCTGACACCAAGATAATTATTCAGTGAAGATCACCATGTCTAACACCCTGAATCACATTTGTTGTGGGTCACCATGTCTAACACCTAGATAATTATTCGGTGTAGATCACCATATCTAACACCCTATATCACAAACTTGAATAACCATTGGGGAGGAATGCGATGTCCAACCCTAACTTTTAAATCGGTCTAGAACGCCATGTCTAGGACCCAAAGTCTCATTCATTTATTACCATTTATCAACTAATTAATCAATCGACATAGTTCATATTTCATAATTTATTCTTCAAATTTAATCATCCAAATCCATTCTAAACTTTTCCTAATTAATTCTCATAATTAATTATCTTTGATCATCATTTTGGAACTTTCATGAGAGATACAAGGTAAACAAAAGCATATGGCATCAGCATGCCTCAATTATAGGTTATTAATGACATTAAATGGTACGAGAGAACAAATTGTTCAATAAAGGCATTCAATTAAAACTCTCACATTACATTTATAATTTAATGAACAAGGAAAATGGTGCATTTAGGCAGGGCACACCCAAGGGGGTGGACAAGAGGCAAGGAGAGCACCCATGATGGACTTCATCATAAACGAAGCCCATAATTGACATGAGCGAACCACCCATGCATCTTAATACAAGATAATGACGCATCACCGAAAGGTTATGACAAGCAGAACAAGACGTGGCATGACATAAGCACCGAAGTAAAGGGAAGAGGGTAAAAGACCTACACTAAAAGTTCTAATTACATGCTAATCCATGAACTTAGGAGGTGTCTTGGCTCATTTATTATTTTTCAAGAAGCAAAATAATTTTGAGGTAACCAGTAAGGTAAACGTACAAGCATGTCATTTATCAAGTATAATGTCAAGCATAAATATTCAAATGACATTTATTAAGGCAAGCATAAAAATATAATACTACATTTTTATCTTGATGACATCTCACCTCCATTAGAAGAGTTTTATTAGAAAACATATCATTACTTTATCAAACAAATAATTTGGTGATATTTAACATTCATTTTAACACTCATTCCAGACTTAACAAAATCAAGATTCCAATCAATAAGGAAGGAAAACATGAAACACTATCTCAACATTTTTAGATTGAAGGCAGTGCACCTCAGAAGAGGGGTTTTATTATAAAACCATTTCCTTTATTATGAGATTAGTTTTTTTACACTTACCACTTTTAGTCTGTGATTAATTTAAGGACATAACTATATTAATTTAAACAACAATTAATTTAAATACTTAGTGGAATTAATTGAAATATAATAAGAGTGAAGTGAGAAATAAATTAATGCATTCATTAAATTAAATGGGAAAAGGAAAGGGATCCTCCCTCAAGTGGAACTAGGCCATCCGCTCTGGATATCAACACTTTCTAACTACGAGTAGCTACTCGCTCACTATGTACACATGGAAACTATCCCCACACCCTTGGATGATGATAACACACTGAAACCACCTCTCATTTGGCGACAATTTCTAGGACAAACACCAGCAGGTCATCAGTGGCCCTTTGCACAACCTCATATGTTCGAAAAGAATCCGATGCACTGAGAGGTACTCGGAGTGGGGGCTGGCCGGGGTGCTGGGGAAAAAGTGAAGTGGCTGGACATCAGTCGTAAGAGAACCGGAACTTTCGGCAATGGGAAGGGGCCACGGGACGGGGAGGGGGTGGTGTCACCGGACTGGGTAAGGGGAGGGCGCGGCTTCGCCAAACCGGGGAAGAGGAGGTCACAACAAACGGAGGGCGACCAGGGGGAAAGGAAGATGGGGAAACGAGGACACGGGGTCGTAGGGAAGCAGAGGGAGACTGGGATGGGATATCCAGATGGGGTCACGGGGTCGCAGAAGTTGGAGGGTGACCGGGGTGGGCAAGGCAGTGGAGGGGAGCGTAGGGAAGACCCAGGGAAGTCCCAGGTGGCACGACAAGAAAATGGGGGAGGGGCTGTGGGTAGATTTAGGGTATCCTTTTTTCTGTTATCCTATAACAATAATAATAACAACAACAATAATAATAACAAAAATATAATAAATTATTCTTCTTGTTATTATTAAAAATTTTGTAAAATTATTTTTCATTTAATTTAACCTACTTTAAATCATTTATTTTTTATTATTTTTTCAATTTAATTAATTCTTCCAATTTTGTTATTTATCTAATCTGTTGGGTAACCGTGCACTCCCTAGTTCTGAATGCATGATCGCAACTAGCGGTGCGGTGACAGCGCACCCATCCGGAGTGAATGCGCAGTGACCGCTAGCAATGTGGTGACTGAGCACTTGCCCGAGACCCACCGAAAACATAAAAGCTTCAAAAATTCAAACACGAATCCAAACCAAACTCTTACTTAAGGCACGGGAGTAAGAAAAGAATAAAACAGTAGGCCTCAGTGGTCAAGGTGTGACACACTTGGTTTGACACTACCATGGGAAATGCTAATGATAAGTTATATTTTCATTAAAAATAATTATATTGGATTTAAAACTAAATATGTAACCAAATAAACATTTATTATAATTATTATATTAGTTATGCATAAAATATTGATTTATGTTAAGTGAATTGAAATTTTGAGATTATACATTACGATTCATATAATAATCTAGTGTACGATTTTATTTATAAACAGAACCTAGTTGAATGAACAAAAGATATATCAAGCCACATATCCCAGGAATGGATTTCACTCATATAATGGATAATGATGTCGGTAATGGAGTTGAAACTGATATTGTACAAATTATAACAACACTAGGCTAGCTGAAACTGGTTATGAATAGTAACATTACCTGTATAGAGAATTCGGATCCACAACATGGTGGAAGAATTTCAATACTCCTAATGTGAAAAAAACTCCATCATTCAATGGGACTACAAAACCATTTGTAAATGAGTAGTGGATAAGCGCCTTAGAAAAGATATTTCGTTCTTTAGGAAGAAATGAAATGGATAAGGTTAAAATGTATGTTTATTGTCTCTCAGGAGATGCTGATCAATGGTGGTCATTGATTCAAAAAAAAGAGGTGGAATAAATATCAAATATGAAATAAAGTTATTGTAAGAAAATTTTCCTATTAAAATATTCCCTAGAGAAAAGTGAGCAGATATGAAGAGAAAATTATTAAATATTAGGAAAAAGGAGGATAAGAACATTTCCAAGTATGAATAAAACTTTTTGAGGATAACAAGTCCTCTTATAAACTACATACATAATCCAATGATTAATATTGATCAATTATTGTATTGGTTAAAAAAATTATGAAATGTAAACTGGTCTCTAAATATTTCTCCACATATAATGTTATACAATCCGGTGTGATCAAAATAGAAAAATAATCCTATAAGTCATATGAATTTAAATGAAATCAAGAGAATAAAAGTATGGAAAAAAACTATGGAAAAATGAGTAAATAATGGGGGAATGAAGAAATACATGATTTTCCATTAGGTGATAATTGTGGGAAGAAACACCCTAGTAATTTACTGATGGGTATGGGTGTTTTTTACAAGTGCGTAAAAGGCTATCAAGCCTGTGATTGAAAGCAAAAATCTACCAATGTTAAATTGTGAAATTTAAATGATATGGGAAATTATGAAAATTATTATTCTATGTTTCAAGTAAACGTTCCCCAAAGAAGGCCAAGGGATAGAGCCCAAGCTAATGATACCACAATTGCGAAGGTTGATGTTCCTAATGATTTTGTGGCATGTACTTTAATTGTTTCCTCAAATATATCTAATTATTTATTTGATTATGGATCATTTAATTTTTTATATCTTCCTATTTGTTTAAGAAAATACTCATTTATCTTTTGATGTAATAAAGGAGATGGCAGTCAAAATTTAAAATAAAATTTTCATTGCAACGAAGATGTGTCTGCCAGTCTTATTTATAACACATAAAAATTCATTAGTTGTGGACATCTTCATCATACTTATGATTTACTTTGATATAATAATTGGTATGGATTGGATTTTAAATTATGATGTTAAAATATATATTAATAAATGGTATTTTACAATTTTTATGAATGATGTAGAATACCTTATCTTTAGGGAATACACCTCGTCACTATTATCTATACCTATCCCCGTTATCTATACTGAATTAAATCCTTGGAAAGAAAGAGAAAACAAGATCATATATGAGGAATGAAATATTCTAATTGAATATTTACCTATTTTGAAAGAATATGTAGATGTATTTAAATAGGATTTACCTGGATATCCTAAAGAGTTTTAAGTTGAGTTCCCTATTCATTTAATTCCCCACACAAGACTAATATTAAGACACATTACAGTATGGACACTCTGGAATTAGTATAACTAAAGAAAAAACTATTAGAACTGAGTGATAAAGGATTTATTTTCTCTAGTGTTACTCCATGTGGAGCCACTATTTTCATTTTCAAGAATAAAGATGGATCCATGAAGCTGTGTAATGACTATAGATAAATCAATACAATTATAATAAAGAACAACTATCACCTGCATCACATTGACGATTTATTTGAAAAATTTAACATAGATAAATACTTTTTGAAGAATTATCATTGAATTTGATATCATAAATTGTGTGTAAAGAAGGAATATATTCCATGAATGTCATTTTGAACCAGGTAAGGACATTGCAAATTTACAGTATTTCCATTGGAACTGACTAATGCACCATCCATTTTCATGGATTTGATGAAAAATGTTTTCAATGTAAATATTAATGAATTTTTTGTGGTATTTATTGATGATATGTTAGTATAATAAAAAATATATGAAGGCCATGAGAATTCCTGATGAATGTTTCAAATGAAAATTAGAATAAATTATTTATATGGGTAGTTTAGAATGTTTGAATTCTATCTCCAATCGATTTCTTTTTCTAGCCTTATTGTATCAATGGATGGAATCTCAGTTTATCCTATGAATATGAAGGCATTTTAGGAATTTCATACACCAGAAAATGTTATTTAGAAACATAGTTTTATTGGTTCAGCATGTTATTATCAATGTTTCATTCAGATAGTCTCCCAATTAGTCGACCTACTAATAATGATTTGGGATAATGGGTTTATGATAATATTGAGAAAATAATTTTAAGAATGTATTAAAAACTTATTAATGAGATTAGTCAATGCTCTTATCCTGACTCTACCAATGGGAAATAGTAGATTTGAGATTTATATTGATGCATCAAAGAAAGGACTCATGTGTATCCTTATGGGGAATGATAGAGTTTATTCCTACACATCATGGCAGTTAAAAACTAATAAATAAAGATATCTAACTCATGATCTTGATTTATTAGCTGTAATATTTTGTCTTAATATATATAGAAAATATCCCTATGATGATTTTTTTGAGATATATATAGTTCACAAGAGCATGAAATATGTCTTCTCACAGTATGAACTCAACATGAGGCGAAGGTGACAGATTGAACAAGTTAAGGATTATGATTGTTCAATACACTATAAAACAGGGAAGGTGTATATGGTAGAAGATTCCTTGAGTATGAATGATCATGGAGTTATAAAAAAAATATCTATTGAAAAGGATCCTGTGTATATGGGTCTAGTAACATTGGATATGGGAATTATCAAGGATTATGATACTTCGTTAATTTTTCAACTACTTTCACATACTTCTTAATTATAAATAATTAAATGTTATCAGTGTGGTATTGAAAATCCCCAAGAGAAAATTAAATTTGTGAATGATGGGATGTTTCCATACATTCTCTGTGTTGATGGAACTCTGAAATTTGTAAGAAGGCTCTGTGTTCCTCCATATATGAGCTAAAAAGAGAGTTATTGTATGATTACCTTAGCTCAAATTTTTCTATACACCATGGTAGCACTTTGATATACAGATATATGATGGAACATTTCTGGTAGGATAATATAAAGTGGGAAATTACTAATAATGTATCATTTTTTTTATTAGTTCAATAGGTTAAGGATGAATGAAAAATCCCTAGAGGATTCATGCAAAACCTTCTTATTCTTATATGGAAATGGGATGACATACCTTTGGATTTTTTTCACTAAATTGATAAAAACTCCATGAAAGATTGATACAATATTTGTGATTATTGATCTATATACCATATCAGCACATTTCCTCGCTATAGGGAAGGATTTAACACTATATCACCTTACACAACTATATATTAATGATGTTGTAAGACTTCATGGATCACCTATTTCTGTTCTGTCTAATTATGATCCAAAATTTACCTTCATATTCTGGAAACTTTATCAGAAAGAATTGGATACTCAACTTTGTTTAACCAATTATTATCACACTAAAAAGGATGGGCAGTCTGAAAGGATGTTTCAATCATTTAAATAAATATTGAGATCAGCCCACTTTAGTTTAAATGTATTATGAGTCATTATTTTTCTTTAGTAAAACTTTCCTACCACAATAGTTTCCATTCTAGAATGAAAATGACACCATACGAGGCATTGTTTGGGAAGATATTTCATACCACAAAATGCTGGGATAATGTTTTTCAAAGGATGATTGTAGGGCAAAAGATTTTGGAGGAAACAATAGAAAAGGGAAAGGTTATTCAAACCCATATAAAAGGGGATACAAGTAAGAGAAAAATATATGCTTATAATAAAAGGAAGGATTTTCATTTTAAAGTGGAAGATCATGTTTTCTTGAAAGTATCTCCATGGATGGGTGTTATAAAAGTTAGAAATAAAGGGAAACTAAGTGCTAGGTACACTGATCCTTTTAAAATTATAGAAATAATTGTAGCAGTGGATTATTGTTTTCTAATGACAAATTTCATTTCCAAATTTCACAATGTGTTATACATCTCTATGTTTTGGAAGTACACACCATACCCAATGCATGTCCTCACTTCTGATGAATTAGAATTAGAACATGATTTATCTTTCTATGAAGAGCCTATCCATATTTTGGACACTAAATAAAAGGTGTTGAGGAATTAGATGACTCAGCTGGTAAAGGTTCATAGAAAAAATCATAAAATTGAAAAGGCGATATGGGAACCTAATGATATTATGATTAAAACTACCCAAATCTATTTATGATTTGACATTATTTAAATTTTTAGGATGAAATTTTTGTAGGAGGGGAAAATGTTACGACCCCAAATTATATCAATGAGGCTTCCCTTCAAATTTTTTATTTCATATATTGTAGATCAAATATATAGGACTATAAAATCTTTATAAATGAATAATGAATAATATAATATGTATTTCAAGAAGTTAAGGAACCTATACTGATGAAATATTAAATTGACATTAGGAATAGTAGTATAACCCTTATTAATAGTAAATCAGCATATTGAATAGTAACCTTATCCTTGAATGTATAACGAAAATTTTGGCACCTTACAAATGAAAGTATCATATAATTATATGATAGTATAAGTAAATAAATATTTTGAAAAGTACAAAGTAAGTGGTGGTATTTTTGTGAGTCATAAATATTTAATTAAATTTATAATTAAGAAATGATTTAAATAAATATTAATTTTCATAAAAATGTATACATAAGTAAATGTTTTTTTGTCTTATGAGTTTAGGAAAATTAAATGTGACCTTTGTCAAATTTTCAAGCTTTTATAAAATCAATTAAAATTTTAAAAAATATATTTTTCCTTAAATAATGATTTTAGTTAGAAATAAAATTTATCATATTTAGAAAATTATTTTTTTAAAATGGAGCTCATTTTTTGAATTCAACACATTGAAAAATGGTTAGGGTTAATTTTTGGAATTTTTCTGATAAACTTGATTTTTTAAGGAATAGTATAATGTTGTAATTTACAGTATAAATAAATTATAATCTAAATACACTATTCCACAAGTCATCACTAAGGAAAGCATTATAATGTTGAACTTAAATTACTTATTTTAATTTGTTTTCTGAAAAATCTCAAATGATTCAAAATCTAGATCCAAAATTTTATAACAACGAATAAAATATTAAAAAAATCAGCCCTCCCATCAACTATAAAAACCACCCCCACAACCATGTCTCCTCAAACCTTTATGCCTTTAATCATGTCCAAATTCCACCCAAATCCCATTACCAAGGCTCTTACCCCAATTCCAAGAGCATTTGGTATCATTAAAATACCAAAACCAATCACCTTAACGAGGTTCTCAAATAATAGAATATAAAAGGTAAATCCCTTTTCTTTTCTTTTAATTTCCTAGAAATTCACATTATCATTTCTTATCCTATATCACATCCTCTATCCAAATTAACATTATAAATCCATTATAATATATATATATATTGTAATTATATATTTTTAATGGAATATCCTTCATCAAACTATTCTCTCTCTCTCTCTCTCTTTTATTTTAAAAATGAAATCATCATCCTTGAGGTATCGATTTACAACCTTCGTAGAGGACAAATTTTAGTTCTTCAATATCTCCTTCAAGGCAGGTAATGAAAAATATATTTAGATGAAACATAATATAACATATTTATTAAAACTTTTATAATTTTCTATATCCATTATATATTTATAATATTCATTAATACGACAAAACTAGTTCGTGATGATAAAAATGACACCAAAAATAATCTAAATGATTATCACTAATGCTTTATCTAATGAATTATCCACATACCATATTTCCAAATGAAATATATACAAATTTGATATTATGTATGTTCATTAATATCATATAAATTAAATTTTTGAGAATTAAATCTATTTAACATGAACTTACATACTCATATACAACTATAACAATCATATAAACCAAGGAGACAAACGCTCCCGAGTGATACAATTGTGTCTTATAACTCATAAAAAAGGCCATAAATAAACATAAAAAACTATAATAAAGAATATAAATGTATAAAATGTTATTGATTAAATAATTATGGGATTTAATTTTGTTATCCAGGATATTAAGGTCAATTAAAAAACTCATTCGGACATAAGGTATGTGTTTTCTTCCCAAACCTCCATTTTTTCATTTGGGCTAGGCTTTTTTCCTCTATAAACAAAATTAATTTTTCAATATTTTTATATAATTATTATATTATATATATTTACCAAAATCATATATATAGATCATTTTTTTCATTCTTTAATGGGATAATAAATGTTTTACAAGTTTCCCTTCTCATTTCTTCCCGATACAGAAGCCCGACTAAAGGGAACAACTCGATTTCTTAACAATTTTCCAGTACCATCCAAAATATCTTATAGGATACCATTAAAGAATAAAATAAATAATATGTCATGATGAAATTTATTTTTTCATATTTTCTTTTATACAAAAAATCATGACAAATAATAATGATTTTCTCAAAAGAACTATTCTTTGTGAATTAAAAAGGTTATATCTCTCATAAATTCCTCGATCATTTTTATAGAGTCTTTTATATATTTTAAAAAAATTGAATTTTATTATTTATTGAGTTTTATCTCTTATGTTTTTCATCCACCATATTTTATCAAATTGGTTATGATCAGTTTTAATGTGTTTGTAATATCCTGATACCTGTCACCTTACTACTGAGAATAGTTAGTGATTATGTTTACAGATTGGGGAATGTCATTTATATTTCATATGTATATATTGTTTATGTTTCTTGATAATAATATTATGAATGAATTAGAATTATTATTTTTTTGGTGGATACCACTATATCAACTCGATGCATTGGTAGGTCTCATTAGAAAAACTGTACTGGGTTTTTACATATTATATATGTTGTCTTGGATGAGGACATGATGTTATGTTTATGATGTATAAAATCATGAATTACCTAATTATATAACTAATAATTAATAATCAAAGTGATTATTATACTAATTTAATATATGTTGTTTTGTTTTTTATGGAATTATATAATCAACTTTTAGTCTTGACATATAATGCTCAAGATTATGTTTTAATCACATGTGTAATTTTAGTTATTCACCTTGGATTATTATTTAATCTTTAATTTTATTACTTACCCATAAATATGATATTAGATCACCCAGTTATTTTGTTTTATTTTCCCCTAGGATTCAATGATGAATATTAGGAATGACATGCAAGAATAACCTAGGAGTTATGAATGTTTCCAATGTAATTTATATATTGTATTTACCTTAAAAGATGTAATGTAAAAATTAGGTTTATATCTAATTTTCTGAAACTAATAAACTATTCGGTCCTTCGCGGAATGAATTACATACTTATTATTCTAATGAAATGAAGTAAGGCACCAGCTCTGGGAAATTGGGGTTAAAGTGTTTACGTTTTTTCATTGTGGTTCATAGATTTTAAAACCATGAAGATAAATCATTCATCTTTTATAGTAGTCCATAAAATTACATACAACTAGTGCACTGTTTGAAAACCCATGAAATAGAAATTAATTTTTCTCTAATTCAAAATTTAATTTAGGAAACCACCAGATTAAATCTAATTTATTCTCCCTTAAACCTCATTCAAACCATTCGTCCATGGAGGCTTTCTAAATGAACTTTTTTCCTATTAGACTATGAATCTTTGAGGATCAAAGTACTGATTGAAGTGTTAAATATCTTTCAGTAAGTGTAACATCAATCTAATTGTGATTTCATTTTTAATCATCTCTCTACATCTTTGAGGGTTATGGATCCCTATATCATTGACAATCCAGATCACGATATGTTTATTCATGTTTCTTGTATTTTACCATTAATAAATTTTACCCAATTATATCTATGATTTTGGATCTCATGTTGGGTTTTCTATAATACCATGAATAATGTAGGTGGTTACACAATTCAATTACAAAAAAAAATAAAAAAACTTTTTATTTATCGATTTGTAATAAAATTTTGTTTTTTAATATATTTTTAATTTATATTATGATAATTGTTTTTAATTTCCCTTATGTGTGTTAGTACTCTTTGATTATATATTTCCATGTAATGGTTTTATTTCCAAAAAATGGTCTTTAATTAAAATATATGATTTGTATAAATACATTGATTATGATTATTTAGAAATTAATTCATGACATGATTTACGGATTTGGATTGAAATAAATTATTTTTAAAGGCACGTGTTTTGATTAAAACTATTGAATGTTGGTTTTTAAAATGTAATGGATGTTTGAAACATGATTTTTGGATCCTTGAACAATTATTTATGAAACTATTTTTATATGAATGATTTTACCCTTAATTGATTTACAGGGAAAACATGAGAACCTAGGTATTTATGGGGTAGTCTTCGAAAATAATTATAGGAATATGATGCTTCCACACATACAATTGAATTCATGTGGGAATAATTAAGATTAGAATTTATTTTTATCTAAAATGACACATGCTACAATGAAATAATAGTGATGTAGTGAATGTTTAATCACATGAGAGAATATTATCATAGAAGGAACAAGTGAATTGATAGAATTTATATAGGAGTACCCAATAATTGGGTTGGGTTTTGGGTTTAATTTCCAAAAATTGATACTGGTTTAAGATTCAAGTAGAATCTGGTCCAATTTTATGATTTAGGTAAAAAGGAAAATCTAGATCATAACATGGGATAGTCATAATGCTTAGGATACTAATTGTTAAATATAACACTAATTGATAATGGTCAAACTAGGTAGATCGATACGAGATGAATCTATTACTTGGTTTGGATATAGATAACAACCTATATGTATTAATCCATGCTACTATGAAATAAAGTATAAGTGGTTAATGGTCATAACATGTTCTACTCCAATCGGGTCCGATTCATTCAATTAAACATCCCATGTAAAGGGTTGCATAATTTTTTTATTGGATGTAATATCATAATTCTATTAATATATTTAGGGTTACCAAGTTTGGTTTATAGATTCATTAAGTTTAGATCAACCCTTTTCTCAGCCCCTACCCTATGCGGTTTAGCCACTCTTGATGGTATTAAGAAAACCCAGAAATAATGGATGAAATTCATGGAATATTAATAAAATATTTATAATATTATAGTTTTTGATGTAGGGTTCATGAATAATGATGTTTTCAATCAAAAAATGAAATAATTTGACCATACACTAACTTGAATTAGTAAACAATAAAGAACATGGTCCATATCCAATGTGAAGTGGAAAGAGAAATAGATAAAAAAATGTTGAAATGATAAACATGGATGAAATAAGTCAATAACACTTACAGTTTGATCAACAATATTGTATTTTAATCAAAAAGTAAAATTAACTATTTAATGATTGGTCGGAAGACAAAGAAAGAGTGAAAACTGAGAAATAATGAGAGAGATAGAGAGTGAAAAAAGATGTCCCGAAAGTGTAATGTGGGGATATCCACACTCTCGAAATAAATATATGGGAATTTAGATGATGTGTAACATTAAAACATCATGTAATCCTCATCCATGTTTTTCTCTATATATTTTGGATTTTGATCATATCTCATCCTGAATATTTGGTATTTGTAGATGTGACTCATCTCACAATGAATAATAGGAACTCAATACATCATTTTTCTCATGAATTAAACATTAATCGAGAAGTGGCATTTAAATTTACGCGATGTGTATTGGGGATTCACATCATTTAATAATTTCATTAATTTAAAATTCTCTATGATTTTTTTCATGAATTGTGAAATGTTATAAATGATCCATACATGTAATGAATGTGTTTCATGATATTTAAAGTCCACTATAGCCTAGTTTTTATAGATTTTATTTTAGATTCATGGATACCTATTTTTATAAAAATAATCACATAAATATTGAATTATTATATAAAACATGAATAATAAATAATTAAATGTATCCAAAATGTATATTCAATTTAATCTTATCAAATTCCCCCACACATGATTAATTTATATCCTTGAGCTAAATGAATCTCAACAAGGATTCAAAAAAAATCTTCTTTTAAGAAAAGAAAACATTTATAAAAACAATAAATATTAAAATAAGTGTTAACAAGAAAATTCAATCCTCCATAATCAATTTTGAAGAGAAAATCATTCATTACTCATAATTCAGTTCATTACCCAAATTAGTGTTCTATTCATTATAATCCCAAAACTATCACTTAAATTTTAAATACACTATTCAATTTCTCTCAAAATTAATTTTCTATCATCACTGTAGGTAAAATGTAACAAGAGTTATACCCATACCCTGAATACAAGCTCTTAACCATAGGCTTTAAATGGTTATATCATCTCCACTTTGAGAAGATAAATACAAAATCAATCATAAGGGACTCATCAAACAAGGATCAAATGACTCAGAGGCTAAGGTAAGGTGGGTGGAAAGTGAAAATAAAGATGAAATGCAGAGTAAGACCTAATGTATCATCTAAGATAAAAGTGAAAAGTGATATGTAATAGATCCCCCAGAATAAAATATTTTCCATTGTCCTAGAAGATCAATTAAATCCATGATTATATCATGTATGTATAAAAAATATACCAGTTTCCATTTTTTCAAAAGGAATGTTTATTATAGTTCTAACATACATCCCATAACTATATATAATATCTCGGAGTATCTATTGATTTGGAAATAGTTATTTATAACCCTCATAATACAATTCCAAAAATCTTATTCATTATATATATATATATATGTTTTGAAAAGAAAAAGTGTAAGAATAATATTACAATGATAAAAAACAGATCTCATAAAAATAAGTCAGGTACAACTTCCACAATACATCACCTCAATCAATAAACCATATTTCCAATAGCTGAAAGTTATCCCATGCATGTTCAAAGTATAATCATGCATAATTCTTGGAGAAGGTAATTAATGAATAGTTAGGTTTGAATAGAAACATTCTAAACATGCCAATCATGTAAACTATGGGATAGATGATGTAAAAAATGTAAGGTGGGTGTCAGAAAAAATAGCCACAAAAAATATATCCTCAATCTTTTTAAAATTGTATTTTTTTCATATTATAAATAAAATATCAATGTAGTTTCTGATATGTTTACATGCCCTAGGTGTTTATCAATAAATATTCCTAGAAAATAATATGAAATTGTGGGATCATAATTTCTATAAGAAATGTTCTATAAATGAAAATTGTAAATTCATAAAGGAATAAAATCATGAAATAAATCAATAAAAATAAATTTAATATAAAATAAATTTTAAATTAAATTAAAAAACAGGGAAATCGTTCTAAAAATCTAAATAGGATCAAAACATGTATTTAAACATTTTAAACCTAAAATTTTCTTTTATTTAAATGTATTCAATGATTTTTCTAGTTTAAATCATTATTTCAATGAAAAATGTCACATAGACAGATAAAAATAAGAAATAAACTAGGTTTATCATCAGTAAATCAAAATAGGGAATCCTGCACACAATAAATCAAATATAGTCAGTACTATCTGAGAATGTACCATGGAATTGATATCCTAGGGATATCATATAAAAAATGAGTTTGAAACTTGAAATTTAATTTATTCAACCAGGATCTTCTTATAATTAGTATCATTCCTTGAGGAACATTTTGGGATATTGATCTGTAATTTGGATACCTTCATAATTTTTTAGAAGGTAAAATCATTCACTTGATAAAATAGTAGTCTACAATGCTTATATATGATGGAAGTATTTTTATGGGTAGATTGACACCAAGAATAGAAGTTAAATACATATTAGATACATACAAACATTTGTGATTAATGATGTTTAATGTGGGCTATGATTAAGAAACACTAAAAAAAGAAAAATATTAAATACTATATAAATTAACATTCAGTTTCCTCCTATAAAGCACTATCAATTTCATCATCATATAGAATGGTAAATAAAAGAATCAACTGCTGTCTTAAATATTCTCATAATTCCTCTGCCTCCCACCAGTTCTAGTGGCTCTATCATTAAGATCTGGAGGATTATTTGGGAGATTAACCACCAATAATGATACAGAGAATTAAGATGGTGTGGAAATCAATTAATCTTATTCTATCAAGGGGTTAAGCATTAGTGAGAATGGAACTCCAATTACAGCTCCCCAAGCTGGTACATGGTGTCATATAGTTACTAAGCCATATAATATATAAGGGAAGATGATAGTGTAACATGCACATCAATGAACACCGAAGGGGTAGAAGAGATAGACATTTCTAATGTAAAACAATAATGAACTAAAAACTAACCCAATTAGTAGTAAATATTAAAATTTATCCCATATATATGTTTAAAACAATGGTATATCATTGAATAGTTTAAATCAAGCACTATAAAAAGTTACCACCGATTAAGTGTACAAAAATGGGGGAGGGGTACATAGGAAACAAAGAATAATAAAAAGTTGAAAGATGCTCATATAGAGTCCTCTACTGAATAAAAGGTGTCTGCAACTATCCGTACCTATAAATATATTCTATGGAGTAAGTGGTGGATTATAAACTACTATAGCGGGTTTTTTGGTGCTGGATGCTATCTCAGCGGATGATGGAGGTGAGGTACTGATCCCTATGGTGTCCATGTGTCTGAAAGATATATCAATGAATGAAAACTTAGTGGATAGTGGAAGGGTTGGTTCCTTTCCCTACCAGACCTACTCTACCATGACCGCTTATTGGGAAGTATGGTCTATTATCTTGGAGGTTAGGTTAGCTAGAGCTCTGTCTTGCGCATCAGTGGCTGATTATGAAGATCCATCTAGTGCGGGGTTGTGTGGATAGAAGGTATTGTAGAGAGTTAAGGTTTGTACATGATGGGGGAGCAATTAATGTGACACCCAATTACTGGAATATATATTTTAGGTTCCATAGAATGTACTGGTGTTATATCCAGAGGTCAGTGAGGCCATATGAGGTGGGTGATGGCATGGGGAAGCGACTGCCAGATGGGTAAGAGATATGGGTGGAGTAATGGAAATACTTGGAGTCGTAAGGGATCGAGGAATAGGGGTAGTGGATGGATGGGATGAGATGGATTTGTTATGTGTTAGGGTTGGGTGATGGATTTGGAGAGGCCAAGGGGTGTTGGTGTGCTTGGGTATGAGTAGTGGGAGTGGAAAGAAAATCGGTGGGGGGAGGCAACGAGGGGGTGTCTTTAACATAGGGTTCAATAATTTTTACCTATAATGAAAATTCATATCATGTTATATTTTACATTGTGCAATTCTTGAATTTAAATTTTACTCGTCATGAACAATACACATTTTGTGTTGGATTTCATGATGTGTAATTATGTATTTTTTCTTCTTTATATCCCATGAACTATGTTATTTTATTGTAGTGTTCCATCAAATATCCTAACTCTAATATATCATAATCTATCTTATGTTAAACTATTTTGGGTTTCCTACCAATAAAGGCTTCTTTTCATATCAATAACATGACTTAGTAGATCTATGATGAATCTCAATGTGATAAAACATCCCTCAAGGAATGGTTCCTGATATATCTTCAATATTTGACCATTAAAATTGATTGGTGGTTCTCTAAATTTTGTAATATTAATGGTTCCATAAAAGAATACATGTATGACCACAAAGGTACATGACCATATATATTTGAACATTCTAGGGAACAACTACAATCATGTATTGAATAACAAGTCCTTTATCCATAGTGTGATGATTTTTCATGTGATACACTGATCATTCCAATTTTTACTATTTTCATTATAAATAATGGAATTGTTATAGGAATACTTTCTTATGCCTTCCAGTTTATGCAATTGTAGATTCCTGACATACCCATCTTTTGTAGAATTCAGATTTAGTGTTCAGACTAAAAAAATGATTAAAGCTCTATTTTTACTAGAAAATGGTGTGGATTAAATTAAGTTAATTGGAATGGAGTATTGCCTATTGTAGTTTTGTACACAGTGAGATTTACCACATTGAATCATATAGACCAAGGCTCCAGTCATTCCAATATGTGTTTACATTTTTACCTAGGATATGTTTATTTTCCCAGGTTAACCATTCAAATTTCCTGCTTATTTTTAGGTGTTATGGAGTACCTTTTTATACTTATTTCTATACAATTTTGGAAATCCTTTGAAAAAATGGTTGGGAAATGTGTTCCTCTATCACATATGAGTAACTTGGGGAATCCGAACCGTGAAAATATATTTTTCTTTAATAATTTCATCACAATTTTTCATATTATTAATAATAGATTCAACTTATACCCATTTTGAGACATAATAATCAACAACTATGATATAAGAATATCCATGTCAATTAGGGAATGACCCCATAAATACAATTCCCCATACATCGAAGGATTCACCTTTTACGATCAGATTTTTAGAAATTAAATTTATCTTCCCAATGGATCTAGTTATTTGGAATCGATCACAGATTTGGAAAAAGTTTCATTCAACATGATGGAGTATAGGCTATAAGAGTCCACAATGTAGTATTTTGTCCACTATTCATTCTAGTCCATGACTCCCTCCAGTTTGTATCATGTGAAATATGTCTAACACACATTGTGTCTCGTCATTTTGGATACATAACCTCGCTAATCCATCAGTATAGTGCATAAAAATTTGTGGATCATCCCAGTAGTAGTGTGAGGCTTCAATAAAAAATATCAGCTATTTATGGTAGGTTATTTATGGGTAATGTGATGTCGTGAAAATATATTTTTCAATGTTAAAAAAATTAGAAAATGACTTATTGTGTAGGATGAAACTATTTTTATAAGGGAAGTCACCCTTGCTGTATAATTTATCATCATCCTCAATGATGGGTAGTGGGATTATAGATTCTTCTTCAGGAATAATGTACTTAGACCCCTTTTACTCCTTTTTGGTTATATAAAAATATTATAGCATTAGGATCCACCATATTAGTCTTGGTTTGGAGTCCTTTTTACTCAAATAATATTTAAGGGTGGCATGGTCAGTGTAAACAAATAATTTGGACAAAATCAAGTAAGATAAATACATTTCAATAGTAAAAGAAATTTCTAAAACATAATTCATTTTAATTGAGTATTTTACCTAGGAATCATTTAATGTATGATTGGAATAATAAATGGGACCTACTTTGTGAATGACTCTCTATCCTATGATATCACCTAAATAAAATTCACTAGTGTCATACATCAATTAGATGTATTTATCCAAGTCTTGTAAAATGATAATAGGATAGACCACCATGAAATTATTTAAAATATTTTATGTCCAATGACACTATTCAGTGGAGTTTAATTGAGTATCCTATTTGAATTGGTGTGTTAGAGGGAGGTTTAATTTTAGAAAATATTTTACAAAGTGACTGTAGAATCCTACATGGCCTAAAAATCTCTTTATGCCTTTTATTGTTTATGGATCAGGTAAGTCGATGATTACTTTGATCATTTCTTGATAAACTTCCATGAAATTTTTCTAAATTTTTTGTCTGAGCAATAAACCTCCTTAGACTATAAAGTGACCATTTCCATGTTTAAAACTAGGAACCTTTCTTCATATTACTAGAGAACTAATTCTATATTTATTAGGAAAACCTCAAAACATTGTCTATAAATTGAAAAATCATCCATAAACATTTCCGAGAAGTCCTCCAACAAATTATGGAATATATGTATCATGAAACTTTGGAAAGTCACCAATTAATTACACATACCTAATGACCTACATATGTACTTGAAGGTACCAAATCTAAATGTTAAATTAGTTTTATATTACTCAATTATTTCAACTAAAATATGATTGTATTCTAAATATCCATCTTGTAAAATATAGAATTCAGGTCCAACCGTTCTATCCAATATTTTATATTTGAAATTTAGAGGGAAATGATGTTTTGGGTAGATATATTTAATTTTTTTAATCCATGTATACTCTCTATACATGGATGTTTCATGTTGAGATAATCTTAAATTATTTATTATTAACAACTTTGGGGCCACCTTTTTTTGGCATGACTAATAACAGACACACCCACTCATTGTTAGAGACTGGATAAATTATTCGGACATATATTATTTTCATTACTTATTTCTCAAATACCACATTTATTGGTTGGGTGAGTCACCTATAGGGTTGATGTTTGGGGTTTTCACCATTTTTCAGTAAAATCATGGGAGTACCTCATGTGGGGTTACTTTTATTTATGTAAGCCACAACCAATAAATTTTATTTTTATGTATTTTAATGATTTAGATCAAATATTTTAGTATCTATTTCTATTCTTAGTTAATGATGAATTTTAATTTGGCAGTAGTCAGTAGAAATGAATACATGAGTGTTCTGGTTGGAGGTTTTATCTCCAACATCTGTTGATGGATGACTGAGGTTATGAATGTAAGGATAGTGTCACTTACAAGTGGTTCTATATAGTTCACTTCCTCAAATTCATACTAATATTTTTCAATAAGGGAATTTTCATCACTATCATCCTTAATGACCATGTTGTAATTCCTCTCTTCAATGAGAAATATATATGGTCTATCAAAAAAATAATATAATTTTTTAGATTTCACTTTGTCGAACAGTTTTTTTCATAACTTAAACTGAATATAAGTATCCCTTGATTTACATCAATCAGTTACTTCCCTATGGCTATGAATTATTGTCCTTGAATAATGGTAATGTCTCCATAATTATCTAAATATTAAATGAAAAAGTATCTTAGGAAAACATAATTTTCCAATTTTGACTAATAAACCCTCAAGAAGCCCTCGAGATAACATTTCATATTGGTCAGCCAATTTAATTACTACTCTAGATGGATTTAGTTTGTTGAGTCATATCTTGTATAATACACGCATTTTCATGATGTTAATTCTGGATCCTAAGTCGCACAATGCTCTTGTGAAGTTGTATGCCCCTATATTGCAAGGAATTGAGAAACTCTAAGGATCTATCACCTTTTGCAGAATATTTTACAAAAGAAGGACATAAAATTATTCATTTTGGGAGATGAAACCCAGGAAATCCAACTTCCATACCAGAGAACATTTCCTTGATAAATTTCACATTGGATATAAGTTGATCAATTGATTCAGAAAAAGGGATATTGATATGTATTATATTTAATATTTCCAAAAAAATTATATTTCCCTACATATTTACCTTACAACATTATTTACAAAATGGGGGAGTTGGTTTTTAAGAAGGTGGTGTAATGTAAATGTCATATGTATACTCCTCTTATGCTTGATATTTTTCAAGGGGTGATGATACTGTATGTTTTTCTTGACTCTCTTGGTTTATAATATCAATATCATCATATTTGATGACATTCGAATGTTTCATATGTTCATTTTTCTTCTTATCTTTTTATCCAAAAGTTTTTAGAAAATCCATCATTTTGTCAGTTGTGTGTACTATATCCTTGGATTCCTTTTTAGGGTAGGTCTCAGTATTATTATGCATAATACCTGATAATATATCTGAGAAGGTCTTTTAGATTTTACCCATTTGGTTTCTAACGTTTCAGAGGGCCGAATTTTTATTTTTCATTTATATTTCATGGATTTTCATCATCTGGTTTTCCTTTTCAAAAATATTTATAACATTATTCTCTAAATTTGATTGAAGGGTCTCATCAGGTAGTGTTGGTCTTTATGGAGGTGGTGGAAATCATTACTATCCACTAGGTTGTTTGATGGGGTACTTCTTGAGTTAGTCGAGGAACATGATTCGTGGGAGGGTATCTAGGTGATCCTTGGTTCCTGGGTAGTTCTTGGCGACTTCTATAATGATAGTAGACTTGATTATTTTTTGGTGGTTGTTGAGTGTAACATTTTTTATATATCTATTGTGGTTTCTAGTATTATTGGCTATATTGATTGTAATAATGTCATTAAACTATTTGATTTAGATTTAATATAATCATAACCTGAAATATTATAATAAGTGTGGGATATAACACTTTCCATTAGTTTCAATATCCATTATAGGTGTAGAATGGGGATGTGGTGTGGTAGGATGATAAAAGGATTATAACTTCTTAGTCAGTTCCTCTTTTTGTGAAGATGGATCAGTTTTTTCTTAATGTTGTTGGATTATTCACCAAGGTGGTCATGATACCACTTCCAAATATTTTAGTTATGTGAGACCTCATGTATAATTTCTTTTCATACATAGGTTTTTTTAGCATTATATTATAATCACAGACATCTTCTACTACCGTGTGAGAAGCGATATGGAGACCATGGTAATGTTTTTGCAGTTGAATCCACACATACATTACATGATGGGAAATCAACCTTTTATGTTCATTAAAGTGATCCCAATCCTGTTAGGATAACTTATTTTCTAATTTATTGAAATTATAAATTTCATTGGGTAGTCTCTCGGTTCATCCTGAGGGAAAGTATATATCGATGATTTTTTTCCCAAGACCACCCCATGTAATAGTTTAATCAAGAGCATGAATGTTTAGTAAGTCCAAGGATCTATTATGTATTGAAAAGAGGGAAAAATTAAATCTAATTTCATCAAAGGATACTACATATTTACAAAATTTATTTCATGATTATAGGAATTTGAAGGTGATTTTGTTATTACCTTCACTTTGTAATCCATTAAAGAGACCCATGTTCTTGATCATGTTGAGGAGTTTAGGTTTTATTTCCAAACTATACACCTAGACATGGGGACACAAAATGCTGAGTGCAACACCATTTATAAAAGAAAATTCTAAATCCAAGATCGTGAACCATAGTTGTATGGGTTGATCTTCATGTTTTGTAGGTAGAACATACTGATTGTTGGGTGTGTTAGGAACAACAAGATTGTTTTGGTATTACATACTTGTACAGAGGCCTATAGAGAGGTACATTTAAATTTGAAGAATAAATTAGGAGTTTCTTGATCATCAAGGCTCCATGAACATGTTAGGGGGCCATAATGAATTGATTATGCATGAACAAATAAGTATACAGTAGTGTCTAAAGAAATAAATGAAAAAATAACAGTATAAAAGGGGGATGGTTATGTAATCCAAGGTTTGTTCTAATGGTTCTTATGCCTAAGAATAAAATATTTCTCTAGAAAAATCACCAAAATTTGAAACACCCACACTCTTCATTGAATTATCATTGTGGTGTTAGATTTCAATTTGTTTTTATCAGAAAATACACTTCTAAAATGAAGTAGTAGAGAAATAGTGAGAGGTCAAACCCACAAGGAAAGATTTGTAGACAAGGAAACAGTGATGTTGAATCCTTTATGTAGGATCCATTGTGAATTAGTTGGGTTTGTGCTTGAATTAGAACTACTAACACTAGTATAAGAGTTAGGAAGAAGATACAGATCAAGTTAAATTTCAAGATTTATGTAAAAAGTATAATCTCGATCCTAATGTTGGCTAATTATATGGATTAAGGAGAGAGGTGGTGCATAAAACACTAATTAATATGGTCAAACTAAATAGATAAATCCATGTTGAAATTATTTATTATTCTAGATATATTTTACAACATAAATGAATTAAGCATAGTTTCGATGGAATAAAGTACAATACTCTAGTGGTCATAAACTATACTTCAAATTGGCATGGTTAATTAACATAATGATCCTATGGTAATGTTTTCATAAGAATAATTTAATTGAAATTGTTTTATTAACATGATTATTATGCTTAGGGTTACCATGTTTAGTTTAAAGATTCATTTTTTTAAAACAACCCAATCTCTCAGTACTTACCCTGTGTTGTTTAGCTACACATGAGAGTTTAAAAAATAGAGAATAAATCGATGAAATTCATAGAAGATTAATGAAATAGTTAAAATAAGATAGTTTTCAATGGATGGTTCATGAATCATGTATCTTGAAAAAAAATCATGTAATAAACCAACCAAAAATAAACTTGAATTAGTAAACATGCTAGGACATGATTTATATCTGCTATTGAGTAGAAACTGTAATGGTAAATAAATGTTAGAATAATAAATGGTGATTAAATAAAGGAATAACACATGAAGGTTTATCAAAGACACGTGTATTTAATCAAAACATTAAAATGAATTATTTAATGATCAATTGGAATGGAAATAAAATAAGAAAAACGAGAAATAAAGAGAGGAAATTGAAGTTCTAGAATTGTTATGTAAGACTATCCATGCTCTAGAAATAAATAAATACAAACTTAAATGAAGATAAAACTTCTCACATTATAAAATATTTATCAACGATTTTATCCAAAAATAATGGATCTAGAACCTATCTCAACACAAATATTTGTGAAGTGGAGATGTGACTCTTCTCATGATGTGTAATGGGAACACATGACATTATTCTTCTCATAACCTGAATAATAAGTGGGAAGTAACCTTCTTATTTACATTACATTTATTAGATATTCAAGTCATGTAATCATTTCATGACCTGTAAATTATTTACAATATGAGTTTTAAGACATGGGACATGCTGTGAATGATTCAAACATGTCGTGTATGTGTTTCACAACACATGATGTCCACTTTTGGATAGATTTGATAGCTTTATATTTATATTCTTAGATACCCATTCCATGAAAAAAAAATCACATATCAGGTGCATTAATGAATAAACCATGAATAATCTTTGTTTAAATTAATATAAAATGTATATATAATTTTAACTTATTATCATGCATTATATCTACCTAGATATGGATTTATGAATAAAACTACCTTACAAATTGATGAAGATAGTGAGTAGATTCATTAGGGTGGACTCATATTCTATTGAGGCCTAATATATACAAAAGTTAACACACCTAGAGCTATATTTCATTGATATTTGTGAGGGTCCTTAAGGAAATGTCGATCAATACTTGAGGCTTATAACCATGGTTTTATGATATAAAGTTAATGAAAATAACATATAAGTTCTAGTTTTTAAGAAATGATTTATTCCATATTGTTTTATATAAATTGTAAATCATGGATTATTATATTTTCCATTGATATGAATTGAATATATTAATGTGTTGTTAGTTTTAAAAAGATTACCATTCTATGTTTGAAATAAAAATTATCATATATAGTTTTTTTGATATGGAAATCATATTGAATGCATAGTGTGATCTTAGTAGGCTTCTATTTCTCACACTTTAATTTTTCCTTTGGCCATTTATATAATTTCTTTTTCTAGGTCTAGGAAAAGGAAAATCACTGCTAGGATGTGGTGGGTCTTTTGGATATTTATACCTTGGGAGTTGGTGGTAACAAGTAGTGTCTGTGATCCACTTATTACAAGATAATTTTTTGATGATGTTGTTTTTGGGTCTTTTGATTTCTTGTTATACTTTATAGATCCGAATTTTTTGGAATAATATATATATATATATATATTCTTATCCAATATTACACATTGTTTATGATATTGTGGTGATATATTTCCCTCTTATTCCTTTCATGATGGCAATGAACTAGTCGCTAGCCTGTGGGGATCAAGAACGCCATTGGGGTTGTGATAGTATTTTTTTAGAAACTTTTTTATAGGGTTATCTATATTTTTTTTTTGAAAAATTAGTGTCAATAGGCATTTAGTATGGTTATATATGTAAATACCTTGACAGATCCAATCATATACAGACTTATATTTCCATGTAATATTGGGAAAATAAAATTTGAGGATTAAACTGATCTTATTCAATAATTATCCCCATAAAATGATATGGTGTATATGTTCCCACATGGAATTATGATTTATGGAGTTGATTTTTATTTGTATAATAATTGAGTTTTCATTGTTATCTTTTTATTTTTTGTAGAACTATTCCCCCACTAATATTTATGATCTAGTTTTAGAAGGGAACTATTTATGATCCATACAAATAAATCCACCTAGTTGATCAAAACCTCCAAATTGTAGTAGTCCTTGCAGTCTAGCATTTGGTCCAAGTAACCCCACTAATTCAATTAATAGCTACAATTATGGTTCTTTTATTAGATTGATGTAGAAATTATTTCTATAAGGTTCTTCATCAGAAACTGCATTCTTTATAGGTAATGGATGATCCCCAAGAGTCAAAGGATTGCTTATGAAATATTGAGTGAATCATTATGTTCTAGGATACACTAAATTCAATTTAGTTGATGTGTTTCATCTTTAATATTAAGGGAATTAGTAGGAGATGGTGGGAATCAATAGTTTTTGAGAAGATGATTTAAAACCTAGCGTATAAAGACCAAAAGACTCTTCTCATATAGTGCTACCATGTAGAGACAATGGTTTTTTATGTTCATGGAGTTTCTTGACCATAACCTTGGTGATTGGTATGTGACTAAAAACACCAATCATTTTGTTTAAATTTATTAGTATTCATATGAGGTGGTTTTTAATGATAGAATTAAGGTTTGGATGTTTTATATTGGCCTCATATTAGATATCTAGTCCCAGATTTTTATGAGGAATAATTATTTATATATTGATGTTTTTTATAGGGATCTTATTGAAGAGGTTGACCAAGATGGTATGTCATGAACCAACCCATAGAGGCCCAGCTAGATGGTGGAAGGACAAGACGTGAAATCCCCATAAAGGCCTCTAATTGTATAGGGTAAGGAGTTTTTAGTGATTTCTACTAAGGATATCTGTTTTTTTTCAATATGGAGGTGATGTTCTCTATTTTTACCCATGGTTCATGCTCTCTAATGGTGGGAAGCTTCCATCACATTAATTAGTGATATCAGTGTGATGATAAAAAGGGGATAATGGGATATTAGTTCCTCCTTCAATGGATTCCTCATTTGATTTCTTTCCCTAGTGTGAGTGTCCCACATAAATTTGAGCCATGATCATCAAACATATTCTCAGTTCCATATCGAGGTGGACACTAGTTAATTATTCCACTTTTTTATTGTTAAGGTAGAAATATTCAGTTAGAGAAGATATAAACATTGTAAATGTATAAAAAAACACTTAACCTTGGTCATTTTGGTAATATATATATTATCCACCTTTCTCTATTAGAAGAATCAAATATTTGGAATATTAATTAAGGAACACAATTCATCCCATGTCATTTGTTAGGTAGTTAATGTCCGAGGCGTAATGATCTATAGATTTATACCTCATTCATCCCATGATTATTGCATAGGGTAGGGATTATAAATTATTTTACTTGTTTAAAATCTAGTAGAGATGGTTTTCCCTTGTTTTAATGCCTTTTGGGGATAAATCAGTCATAGGTTTAATATCTTGTAGGGACATAAGGGTTATAGGTTTAATGACTTTCTGTGACTGGTGAGTCATAAGATTAATGTCATTTTGGGATAGGTAGACCACATGTTTAACATATTATGATGATAAGTGGGTCACATGTTTAATATCTTATGGGGTTAGGTTGGATATAGGTTTAATGTCTTTTTAGGAAAGGTGCATCATAATTTTAACATCATTTGGCGATAAGTGGGTCACATGTTTGATCTATTTTGGGGTTAGGTTTTTCATAGGTTTAATGTCCTATGGGAATATTTTTATCACAAGTTTATCATATTTTGAGGACAAGTGGGTCAATGGTTTAACATCTTGTGGGGACATGTGGGTCACATAATAAACATATTATGGGTATAGGTGGGTTTGAAGTTTTTTGTCTTGGGAGGATAGGTTAATCAATGGATTGATGTCTTGTGGGGTAGGTGGGTCATACTGTTAATGAAATTTACAGACAGGTGGTTTATATGTTGTATTTCTTATGGGAATGAGTAGGTGGTTATGTGTTTCCCCAAGGCGGAAGATAACCACACATAAAGGGTTAAGTTAAGTGTGTCCTCAGTGGGGATGATGGTCACACATATAGAGTATTTATGAGTGTTAGGGAATCATGATTGAACCTTAGGGAGGTACCCCATAGTTTTTGTTATGTCAGGATTTAACCTCATAGTGGTTTCCAACATACAATATTAATAAATAAAGATAAAAACCCATGCAGTTCAATTCCATAGTTTAGCATCATATTACATGACAAATCCATGGATTTTAATATATTGTGTTAAGGAATCTCATTTCATTAAAGGAATATCAATGAGGAATGGTGTTTAAATAACACCTGGAAACTTCTTATGTGATAGAATGGATTAGTGATGACATGAATGAGGATTATGCTTGGGATTTACATAGGTAATTATGGGATAAAAAATGATATGAATGGGAATTATGTGAAGTAACTTCCCAAGTACTACTAGGAGCATCAATGGTATGAATGTGTCTTATATATGGGAGCTACCCAGGTGTTTCTAGGAGAAATGATTGAATTAATGGGGATAATGTGTGGGATATTCTTATTGAATGGGGATTACATAGCTAGGCTGCAAAGGTGATGGGGTATCACATCATGCTTATCAAATGAGATATATTGTTCTTCAACACTTGTGTAAAACGGTATTTCCAGGTCATGTTTTTACATTTTGATGTATGTTTTTAACATATCTATATCTATATATTTACTAAAGAAGGCTTTTTTCTACTATGTGTCGCCACCGCAGTAACTCCTTCCATTTCCCCATCTATATCTCCAATTTCTCTATCGCCTGCCACACTCTCAGGGTCACGACATTACTCTTCTCCTGTTACTATTTAAAACCCTCCACACATCTCCAATCCTCCTCATCCAGCGATTATACAAAAATCGGCCACTATTTCCTACAATCTTCGGTGCATCTCACTACTCTATCTTCAATGAATTCTACATCAACCGCGTCACGACGTCGCTACTCAACCTTCACCACTAACGAAATCCACCCCATCTTGATTTTACTATTCTTAATCATCTATTTCTAAACATCGATCATTTTCTCTTCCTCCCCAATCAACGATTTCACCAAATACGGCTTCCCAAATCTACTGTCACTGTTTCATCTCAACACTTTGTCTTCACTTATTCCGAAATCTCCATTCTAGGGTTTCTTAAAATACTCAATTCAATCTGTAAAATCAAAGGTTTGGTAAAATACTCCATCTTCTCCTACATTTTACTAAAAAAGAGGAACTATTCTACATATCCACTTGACACGACTTCTCCTTCGTTCACCTACCGCAATCCCTACATCAAACGGTTCATAATCCTACTATCATTCAATAACTATTCCTTATGTTCTTCATTAATATATTTGAAGGTTCACTTAAGGTAATGAAGGTTTCATACAAATTATTCCTATTTCAATACTACAAGTATAATTTCTCTTAATCATTTACCTTTTTTTCTTCATAGTACTGTTCCGTTATTTACATTGTTTGTACTATGATCACATTACTTCCTCCAAGAAGACATGTTTAATCTAATTGGACATTTTTTTAGGGAAGAGATATTTAATATACATCGGCTGATGCATGAGAGTATATATAGATTTACCTTTCTTAGTTCACATATGGTATTAAATTTTTCATACTAATTATTCATATTTCAATACTACACGTATAATTTCTCTTAACAATTTACCTTTTGTTCCTCATAATACCGTTCTGTTATTTACATTGTTTGTACTATGATCACATTATAGCCTCCATGTAGACATGTTTAATATGATTGGAAATTTTTTAGGGGATAGATTTTTGATATAAAGTGGCTGATGCATGGGAGTCTATACAGATCAATAACTTATGAAGGTTCTGGTTCTAGGAAAACCAAAAGTGTTTAAATCAGCACAAGTGTTCTTTAATTTTCCCATTTGTTGTGTTTGTTGTGTTCTCTTAGAAATTATGCAGGTTGATGATCTAGTTCAGGGCATGGTTTCTTCTTTTGAGAAAAAATGATAATCAATTTTATTCGTTTTGAATCTGCCATGGTAAGTATATAGAGTAATTCGTACTGCATGGCTACTACTATAGTTGACATTATTGAATTCATTTGATACTTTAACAAGTTTTCCTATTATTATTTTATAAAATTTAATTAATTAAAACCTATTTAATATATATATATATATTATGTTTCATGTATATGTAGTTCATTCACTATAAAAACATGTTCCAAACATACTTTTAATGGATACAGTCACATAAACATATATGTTACATGGATAATACAATTCAGATTCTAGAATCAAATTTATTGATACAAGTGTTATTTAATTTTTCCATTTCTTGTGTTTATTATGATCTCTTAATAATTATTCAGGTTTATGTTTTGGTTCACGACATGGTTCTTTCTTTTGAGAACAAAGGTTTATCAATTTTCTCCTTTTTTGAATCCCCCATTGAAAGTATAGGGAATAATCAGTACTGCATTTCTACTATTATAGTTGAGATCATTGAATTAAAATCCCAGAATAAAATTTATTGATACATGGTTTGTTTAGTTCCTTATATTTCTTTTGACATTTTTATATTACTATTTTATTTTAGACAACATCTGCATTCATTACACTACTTACAACCTGCATTAAAAAATTGAGTGTATAAAATTGCATTGTGCTTACTTTTTTAAGGTAGAGATATTTGATATAGAGTGGATGAATCATTAGAGTCTATACAGGTCTAGGACATATGTAGATTATGGTTCTAGGCCAACAAAAAGAGTTTCAATCCTTACAGGTGTTCTTTCATTTTTCTATTTGTTGTGTCTATTGTATTCACTTAGGACTTATACAGGTTTTGGTTCTAGTTCAGGGCATGGTTCCTTCTTTTGAGAACAATTGTTAATAAATTTTACCCTTTTTTAATATCCCATGGTATGTATATAGAATAATAGACACTGAATTTCTACTACTATAGTGGACATAATTGAATTCATTTGCTACTTAAACCAGTTTTCTTGTTATGATTTTATAAAATTTAATTAATTATAACTTATTATATATATATATTATGATTCATGTATATGTAGTTCATTCACTATAAAAAACATGTTCCAAACAAACTTTATATGGACACAGTCACATATACATATATGTGCTTGGATAGTACAATTCAGATTCCAGAATCAAATTTATCAATACATGGTTTGTTTAGATCCTTTTATTATCTTGAAATTTTTATATTTTTTTTAGATAGCCAATATGATTATTTTATAAAACTATTTCATCATATATATTACTCAATTTATGTTATATCTTATCTGTTTCCATTATTAGTGATTTCCCATTTTGTGATCAGGCATTTTTTCAGTCATTTTTTTTGGATTCTCAATTGCCATATATGATTATTGTAAAATATAATAACCATTTTATCATGTCATGTTTTTTTAAGTTTAACAGATTATCCAAATTAATATTTTCCATTTTCCCTCCAGTAAAATAGAATTTCCATTTTATTTAATCCTATACTTGGTTTTGGTTAAATAGAATAACCTATTTCTGAATAGTGATGTCTATTTCCAGATTTCCCATTTTCTGATTTTATATATTTTCTCCCAAATAAATGTTATCTAATTTTATGATATCTCATATTTTTTTACTTCAATAAAAAATATTATAATACGAAGTCAATATTCAGGTTTGGGGTAACAATTCAGCATTATGTCACAGATATGCATCTGAAGATAGATATGTCAGCTATTTTTACCAATGGAATTATTCTGATTATAAGTACTATTATGTTATTTTGTTGCATTTAACTGGTTTTTATATAATACTAATATGTTTAATTTACTGACATTCAAGTTTAATTACCTATTTTAGGGATAAATATAACTATATACAAAGTTGAAGAACTGCTGCTCCACTGCATCGATGGATTATGGAAGTAATGGGAGGCTGTTGAATGCACATTATGATGAAAAGAGTTGGACTCTGATGGGTATACCTACTACTGTTGAAAACCATAGTTTATTTTACTATAATAATTTATATATCTGCTAATGAAAGTGTATTTATGTTCTATCACCATGGTGATAGAACATTCCATAGTTCTCTTTCCAATGTGACATAACAATCCAGAGTTTTGTTTCATTGGTGACAATGAACCATTGTGTTCTTTCCATTTTGAAGTTATGTTTTCATTTATCTGTTTCAATGTTATAGCTACTTTACCTTCAATTTGTTCCTATACATCTTCTATAGTAACTCATACATCATCCACCATCTTGGATATTCCCACCATATTAGGCTTTCCATGCCTCCGTTGTGACCCACTACAACAGTATCGAGATGCCTGCATCTAGATACCCATCTATATTTCTTGCAAATCCAAGCATACCTTCCTCTTTACATAGTCTTCCACCTCATTCTATCAATGCCCCCCATACAATAGGCCAATCTTCATCGCCTACAATGACCACTGACTATATTTTTATCACTAATTTATTATTTTGATCCATTACAGCAGATTTTCACTCATCTTTTTGTTCCCCTTACTTGATCATTGGTGGAGTTTAATATGATCTTGAATTTCATCCCAAATGTTTGATGTTTTGAAGTGATATATGAGGTACAACCACATCAACTTTCTGGTGACTATGAATGTGTCCACTAGAGGATTCATTCAGCCACAACTTCATACAATAAATCGTATATCACATATTCCTGCTCACAGATGATATTGCAGATTCATGATGTTTATGCTCCAAACAAGGGAAGTGGCATGAATTATTCATTTTGAATTTTTCATTCATTCTTATTCAGTTTTTCTGACCATCTGATTGCAGATAAATTAAAAAACTAAGATTGTATCTCGAACACGTTGTGGTGAAATGGCTTTTATAGCCAATTTGAAAAATGCCCACTAGTTTGCAAAGAACCCTATTTCCCCTATAGTTGTTGACGTTAATGGTATTCTACAGTTTTTGGGTCACATGACTACATTTCTGTTTTTTAATATCTTAACCATGTGATAAATATATATATACATACATATATATACATTTATTAATAAAAAACTATGTTTTCTTAGTTCTTCATGGACGTGCTTATGTTTTTTTTTGATTTTTTCCACCAGTTATTTGAGAATGATGTGGTTGATGAACCATTATCATGTTATTGAACATCCACAGAGATATAAATGTAGGTTTGATATATAAGGAACCTAATACAATTAAACCGTTCCATTTTGATGTGAAACATCTGTTTTAGGCATCTTCTAAGCTAAAAAGGTGAATGGAAAGAGATTGAAAACAAGTTCTATTTTGTTTTAGGTATGAAAAACAAAGCTACCATCCAAAAATATAATTCTAATTTTGTTTATTATATTTTATAATGTCTTTATTAATTTTTTTAAATTCATGTATTATGTTATTCTTTTGATAATTATTTTTTCAAAATAATCATTATTAATTTTCATATTTTTTTTAATATGTGAGTTGATTGTTATTTAGGATTCTATAATCAGTTATCTTTGTGAATTATTTTTTAAACATTTTTTTATCTTTTTGTATATTGATATGTGTTGTTCATTTAACAAACTTATTTGTATTTTATTAGCCTGTGTATGGAATATCATTATACCTGTATAGATGTTTTTTGAATCTCTATGTTTTTCCATTTAATTATTTGATAGTCACCCAAAAACAAGAACTCTCTTCTTATGTAATTGATTTTACTCACAAAATATAAACTCTGTGGGATGTTAACAATTATCTTCTTGGATAGGTATTCACTAAATCTGTGTTGGTGGTTAAATAAAGGGTCATTTATCAGTTATAAAGAAACCACTCGTGAGGGGTTGGCTTTGCAACAATGTCGAACATGAATGAACTAAATAGTTAATTCTCTACTCATGATTACTAGGTGATGCGATTAACCAATTTCTAATTTTATGTTTCATCTAGAACAAATTTCAACTATTAGTTTGGTTTCATAATTTTATAATTCTCATTCTTTTGCAGGATGTAAGAGGTAGGGATATGAAATTGAACATTGCATTAGAGTGTTCAGGACAAGGTTTCTTCTTTTGAGAAAAAAAATTAGGCAGTTTTATCCTTTTTGAATCACACATGGTATGTATAGGGAATAAAATTTACACATTTGATGGACTGTCACATTTGTTATGTTTTATTTGTTTTGATAAACAAGGAATATGTTCATTCTATAGATGAATATGGGTAGAGAGACAATATGTTTTTTAGATTTTTTTATAAATTTACTATGTTCCACTACATCAATTTCATATTTTATTTCTATGAAATGTATTTATCCCATTTAGATTGTGTGTTCTATCAAATTAAGTATCATGCCACATTTTTTTAAAATAAATTTCTCAAATTTTTTATGAAATGTTTGTTTGAGGAATATATCTACAAACTAATTTCATTCTATTGTTTGTTGCGTTTTTCTTGTGTATTCAACTTATAAATCACATTTTTTGAATGATTAGATTCTTTGATACTGGTACTTTACAGAAATCTAGTTTCTTTGGTGGTCTGTTAATTAGGGTTCTATTTGAGAAAATTATCAAAAATCGATTATTTCACTTTCATTTATAATAAGAGCATTGAGATGAATGTATCAAGGTTTCTAATTGAATATTTCAGTTTTTATCATTTATTTAAATGTTTTTCATCTATAGATATGCATGAAGATGGGTGATGGGTCATGGTTTCTGGAAGATCGGGAGTGGGAAATTGTACATAGTGGCCACCAGTATGCTGTATAGTAGTTCACAAAAAACTCTTCTCCTCCAAATGTAAATATCAATGTTATTTTCATTCATATAATTCATATATAATTGTTGGAAATAATATTTTTATTTCTAATTGATTATCCTATATCTTTTCAAATATATTTTTCCAAACTGTTATATACCGTCATAATAATGTCTATATTTTCTCTAATTGTATTCTAATAATAATTATCACTATTTTGTGATTTATATATATTTAGTATTCATGTTTATTATTAATATTAAAATATGGTATTTTATTTATAAAATTAAGCATTGAACCATTTTTGTGTGTGGATACATTATCTATTAATAGTGTTGTATCTAGGTTAAATAATAGCTCCATTTTCCTGAACATTCTTTTATTTTATCTTGAAGATTTTTAAATCCATATTTCACATATGGTTATATAGTACTTAAACTCATAAACAAGAAATAATGAATAGTTAAACTAGTTCATTGTTGATGTTGTTCGGATCTGGGTGATACGTCAAGATGATCGAGATCACCTCTATACTGTTTTTGGTCAAATGAAGGTACTATTTATTTTCTATATCCATAACTGTTGAGGTCCTATTTCTTATGGGGTACCCAAAAGGTGATACAGTGGCTGCTGGAGTCTTGAATCCAAGGACTATTCCATGTGTAGGGGATTAAAAACCAACTCAAACTGAATTATAATGATCCATTGGTTCAGAATCCAGCATTGGTCCTGACTCCAACGATTAATCCATGTGTAGTGTAAGAACTCGGACCTTCGTTCAGGTATGTTTTCTTTTTTTCTAGAGTTTTTAAGAAAAATGGTTTTTCTGGAAATTTTCAAAGTACACGCCGTGTAATTTCTGAGTACACGCCGAGTACACTGTTCCGGCTCGAAGCCGTGTGCTGGCCGGGTACGGGCCACACACACGGTGTGTAAGGCTGAGGTGGAGGCCGGATTTTTAGAGTACGGAAAAAATTGAAGTACACGCCGCGTACTCTAGAAGTTCACGCCATGTAATTTCTTTTTTTTCATTAAACGGACCAAGGTCGCGCCTAACCCCCCTATTCGTCTTCTTCACCAGTTTTTGACTGACCTGGAGCATCCGTACGACTGGATCTTCTCCGAGCTTCTGCCTCACCATCCGTTCTCCAATTTGAGCACGGTCGACTGCGTTAGAATCGCAGCGGTGAGTTCTTCCTTCTTCTTAAGCCTTGTTTCTTGATTTCTCCTTGTTTTCAAGTTATCATGGGATGAACATTTTGTGTGTTTTCTCAGATCTACGTCATTCTACGGGGAATATGTTGTCGAGGTTCACGTATATCGATCTCCTAGGATTGAGGTAGGTGGTTTGTGCCTTTCTGTAGAAAGTTGATGGATATTTTGTGTAATTCCCACCAATACCCTTGAACGGGGTATTGTGTGTTTCCGGTTTTACCCTTGTTGCTTTCCTGCATTTCTTGATTGCTTTAGTAGAGGTTATTGATGTGATTAGAGTAATTTGTTTGTGCTCAGATTGCTTTTCCATGCTTGCTCGGCCTGTTTGGCATTTTACCAGTTCCCATTCCTAGTTGTAGGATAGTGGAACTGTTGTTTTTATATTGTTGTTGAGCCTTAGTTGATAGACAAGTAGTTCTTGAGGTTTACTTGGACGATACACACGCACTGAGCATGTTTAGATATACTCAGGACTGTCATAACCTAGAGTAGTAGACCAAAGGGAGAATTGACCGAAGGGCTCATCCAGAGTGTCTTTTAATCATGATGCAAGACCAAGTGTAGAATTGACTTAAGGGCTTCTCCAAAGTGTCTTTTAACTACGAAGCGGGCCACAAGGGGAATTGACGTTGAGTGCTTCCCCAGAGATCATGTAGCACGATACGAGACTATAGGGGGAATTGACAGTGAGTGCTTCCCCAGAGAGTCTACTTATTTTACGTAGCTGAACCAGAGGGGTGAGACTATGTGTGCCTCCCAGAGGGTTTCTAGTACTATAGGATGAACCATAGGGGTTAGAATGTGAGAGCTACCCAGAGGGTTACCTGTTTTCGACTAGTTGTTGACTGCTTACTTGTGTGTTATACTTGTTAGAACAGTGGATTGTAGCTGTTTGTGATTTTCTATCTACTGCTTCTTATTTTAGTACTGTCGTATATTCATTGACTGTTAGGAAAAAATCTTTGGGTGATTGCCTTCTGGGATTTGTATCTCACACCCTATTTGGACCATGCTTTCGAGCCCAAGAAGACTATGTTGCTGCAGGTATAGATAAGGGCAAGCACCATTCTACTTCAGGAACTTGATTGCACCAGGAGTTGGGGAGCATGGGACCAAGCCGTGGCTCGCGATGCTGAGGAGATTATTTTGTTTTTCTTCTGAACTTGGTTTCATTTTTATTCCAGCACGTTGTTGTGTTTGCTGCTTTCCATAGATACTTGTACCTAATGCATTATTATCATCATTGTTATATATATGCATTTCTTCCGCTGTTTTGGTTTCTATTGTTATGCATGTTGGTTTATGTTTCCACTATTTATTGTTGTTTCTTACCTTGTATACCTTATCGAATAAGGGCATAGTTTCCCCACCGACTCACCAAGGCCCTCGCTGCTAGTCGGAAGCCACTGGCATTCGGGGAAACGCGCTTGAGGTCATGTGGCGAACCGGGTACGGGGAACCAGTGGAGGGGCTCCGGACTCGGGACATTATAAAGTGGTATCAGAGGAGTTCTTTTCTCTTGCTTTACTATTTGGAGACCTTAGCCAGGAATAAGACGGATTCAGTACATGGCATTAAGCCGTGCTCGATAGTAGCTAACCCGTGTACAGGGAAAAGCCATACTACCTCGTTAATTGCAGTTTTTTGGGTTTGAGATTTTATGGTTGGTATGTTTTCACCTAGAGTGATTCATATGACTTGTGTGGTTATTGTTTTGATATTTCAGTTCTATTTCTATATCAACATGATGAAATGAGGGTATTCCATCTCATGCATCATATAGACACTTGTAGGAATCACATTCCATGCATTGTTTCCATTCCATCTAGGGTGCATTAGCGATTGCATGCTGTTGTGCTAGACTATGTGTATATTATGCATGCTGTTGTGATAGCTGCTTGATATATTCTCTGATGTTATGTCAGAAAATTGTTTGTTTTTTCCTTGCTTAAAATGAACGCCAAATTTTGGTTGTTGAGCTGTTATGGGCCCTCATGGATCGGAATTTGGCATCTTTTCACTCATTTTTAGTGTTTTTGGAATTCTGCGCAGTTTCTGAGGTACTGCCCATAAAAACCCAGAATACACGGAATGTACTTTTTAGATACACTCTGTGTAGTGTTCAGGCCATGTCACTGACCATGTAAGAAGAACACGGTGTCGTGGGAGTAACCTTAGGAACATGCCGTGTACCATTGGTACATGCCGTGTGAGTTCGGAGCCGTGTACCTGGCCGTGTCACTAACAACACGGGTCGGGGAAGCTCGGGTAGAACACGACGTGTCCATATGGAACACGTCGTGCAGTCCTGTCCAGGTACCCGGCCGTTTCATGGACAACACGGGCTGGCGTTACCTTCTTTTCCACACGACGTGCTTGTTCGGAACATGCCGTGTAGTCTTGCCAGGTACACGGCCATGTCATGAACAACATGGAATGATGTCGCCTTCTCCTATGCATGTTGTTCTTGTTCAGAGAACGTCGTGTAAGGTCTAGCCATGTAGATGGCTGTGTATTCAACAACACAGATCGATGAAGCATCGTCTAGTGCACATTTGGTTTTATTCGAACACGTCGTGTAGTCTCGGGTTGAGTCGGACCGTGTGGGTTAGCCGTGTAAGGATACTTGGGAAGGGGAATAGTTTCAAGCACATGCCGTGTGTGGGGGTCAACACGCCATGTAGTTTGTAGTGTACATGACTTATAGGGTAGGAGTACACGCCCATGTCAGTGGTTTAAGTAGACACGCCGTGTAGTTTTATACACGTCGTGTAGTCGTGTTTTGCAATCTTGTGTGTTTTTTCCCATGTTCCCATTTTGTACTCCTGTGTTCTCTGTCCTAGTTTTCCTGATCTATGGTGTGATTATGATCTTTCAAAGATATGCCTCTGAGACGTCCTCCGGTCGTACATCTGTCTTCAGGTAGTGATCAGACGCCAGACAGGGCTGATCAGGGACTTCCTGTCAATCCCCAAGCCAAGCCAGCCTTGGCACCGGTTGTTGTACCAGTTGTGGGCGCCAATGCGCATTTCATGGAGGGTTTCATGAGAATGATACAGGACTTCCAGGGAGCACCGCCTCCTGCCTCGTCTATGTTAGACTTGACGCGGGTCTTTCAGCAGCAACACCCTCCCACGTTCTTGGGGGAGGGAGGACCTCAGGATGCAGAGTCATGGCTGGAAGCCATGCTGACTATATTCAAGCATCTGGAGACGCCTCCATATAGGCGGTTCAAGCTCTCCACCTACATACTTTGAGACCCTGCCAAGAGGTGGTGGGACATGATCTCACAGGCGGGTCAGCAGCAAGCTATGACTTGGGAGGAGTTCCAGCGCATGTTATACGACTATTTTTACCTGGAGACCTTCAAGGCCAATCGAGCCTGGGAGTTCATGAGCTTAGAGTAGAGTACTCTATTTGTCATGGAGTATTCCTCTTGTTTCACTGAGCTGCAGTGTTTTACACCCCTTCGGGATGGGAGTGGGGTGTTTTTGGTGAGGATGTTTGAGGATGGACTCAGGCGGGAGATTTGCTCACTGGTGAACATCTTCTAGTTGTCTTCCATTACATCCATCGTCAACCAGGCACTGATTACGTAGCGCAATATGAGAGACTCTACAGCTGCAATTCGGGGTGGTTCTACTTCCAGAGATAGCTTCCCTTCAGATGACAGCAAGAAGCGCCGTAGGGAGCCTACGCACGGTGATTCGAGGAAGTGATACGCATCATCATGCAGACAGGTGACATGCTACCAGTGTGGCCGGACAGGGCACACGAGACCACAGTGCCAGAGAGACCCCGTGGAGTGCCGATCTTGCGGCAAGATGGGTCACCTCTAGCGTTTCTGCTAGATTTTCTCACCAGTTGCAGGTGACCGGGGTTCTTCCATGACTCCTCATTCAGGAGCAGCCCCACCAGTCTCTCACCAGTCAGGGAACTAGAGTTCTTCCGGCCATTCGGGCCGAGGTAGAGGTCGAGGCCGTGGCGGTCATCCACCAGTCCCTCAGCACCAGTAGGTAGGTTCAGCTCAGAGTGGTCAGTCAGGGGCACAGGGCTGCGGTGCAGGCCAGTCTTTCGCCGTGGAGCAGACTCATCATGAGCGGGATCCTGACCCTTTTACTATTCGAGGTACGATTTTTGTAGCCTCAGTTTTATCTTCAGCCCTTTTCAATACTGGTGCTATGCATAGCTTTATCTCTATTGCTGTTGTGGAGAGCCTTGGACTCTGCATCTTTTCTTCTGCTGACTCATTGACAGTAGACACACCTTTGGGAATGAGGACATCTAGTGTACGCCAGTGTAGAGAGTTCCCTCTCGAGATTGCAGGGTATCGTTTCTTATGGTGTCTCTATGTACTGGAGATGACAGGCTATGATGTCATCCTTGGCATGGACTGGTTGATTCCCTTCCAGGCAATCATCGACTGCTATCGCCACAGAGTCAGTTTCATCTCACCAGAAGGTGAATCTTTCCTTCATAGAGGCGAATGGGACGTTCGGGCAAGTCGGGCAGGACTCGAGCATCTTGGGCTAGGAGTGACGACCCAGATTGCTAGTCTTTATCTGGATGATCATGGGACTCCATAGTTGGACTTTCCTCCAGTGGTGGATCGCTTCCAGGATGTCTTCCCAGAGGAATTTTCATGTTTTCCTCCGGAGCGTGAGGTAGACTTTTCTATTGAGCTCATTCCAGGAGTGGCACCGGTGTCCATTCCTCCCTATAAGATGGCCACGCCTGAGTTACATGAGCTCAAGAAACAGTTGGAGGAGCTACAAGCTAAGGGTTTCATCTGACCCAGTACATCTCCTTGGGGTTCGCCTGTCCTGTTTGCAAATAAGGCAGATGGTACCCTTCAGCTTTGTGTCAATTGTCAAAAGCTGAACCAGTTGACGGTCAAGAACCGATAACCATTTCCGCGGATTGATGACCTTTTAGATCATCTTCGAGGATCCTGAGTGTTCTCGTAGATCGAATTTAGGTCCTGTTATCATCAGTTGCACGTTAGACCATCAGATATACCTCTGACAGTCTTCAATAGCAGGTATGGTCTATACGAGTATACAATCATGTCGTTCGGTCTCACGAACGCGCCTGCAGTTTTCATGGCACTAATGAACCGAGTGTCCCATCCTTACTTGGATTCCTTCATCGTGGTCTTGGTAGATGATATCTTGGTGTACTATAACACTCGACACAACCATTCCACACATCTTGGGATCATTCTGATAACACTGAGAGAGCATCGACTTCATGCTAAACTCTCGATGTGCCACTTCTGAATGGATCAGATTCACTTATTGGGTCACGTTATCTCAGAGGCAGGAGTATCTATGGACCCAGAGAAAGTGAGAGATGTAGTTTCCTGGGAGTACCTGAAGAACATTTTTGAGGTACGGAGCTTCCTATGGCTGGCTGGATACTACAGACGCTTCATTCGGGACTTTATCGTCTAGTATCACCTTTGATAGGTCTGACCAAGATGGGGGTGATGTTCTTATGGTCAGATTCTTGTGAGTCAGCCTTTCAGGAGCTGAAATGGAGGTTGACTTCAACACCGATAGTAGTCTTGCCAGATCCAGGCAAGAGCTACACTATTTACTATGATGCTTCGGGTATCAGGATGGGAGCTATGCTTATGCAGGAAGATGGAGTCATTGCGTATGGGTCTCAGCAGCTAAGGCCACATGAGAGGAACTACCCTACGCACGATCTGGAGTTGGCATCTGTTGTTCATGCCTTACGCTGTTGGAGACACTATCTTCTGGGAGAGCACTTTGTGGTCTTCACTAACCATAAGCGTCTCAAGTATATCTTCACTCAGCGTGATCTCAATCTGAGGCAGCGCAGGTGGGTTTAATATCTACAGTCCTTTGAGTTAGAGCTTGCCTATATGCCGGGAAAGGGAAACGCCGTGGCAGATGCGTTGAGCAGGAGAACTCCGATTTATGCAGTTCAGGAGGATTGTAGTGAGTGAAAACTCATGGATCTATTCTCTGAGATGCATATATAGGTGCACGATAGACGATGATAGAATTTTCTATCTTCTGTAGCTGTTACCTCCACGCTACTTGATCGGGTACGGATGAGGCAGCTATTAGACTCAGAAGGCTTAGTCCTGCAAGAGAGTGTGTAAGGAGATGACCCTCTTCCTGGATGGACAGTGGGCGAGGATGAGATCTTGCATTTCCAAGGACGCGTATGGGTGCCAGCAGACATAAGCAAGGAGCTGATGTGGGATTTCCATTCCTCAGTCTGGGCAGTTCATCCTGGAGTCACCAAGATGTATCATGATCTTCATTGCAAGTATTGGTGGCCAGGTATGAAGAAGGATGTTGCTGGTTTTGTCATGATATGTTCTACTTGTCAGCAGGTGAAAGCATAGCATCAGCAACCAACAGGCCTCTTACAGCAGTTACCCATTTCGGAGTGGAAGTGGAACGATGTTGCAATGGACTTCGTGACTGGGTTGTCGAGATCACCTTAAGGGAACGATTCTGTTTGGGTTGTCATCGACAGGCTTACGAAGGTTTCTCACTTCTTGCCGATCAAGGAGACCTTCAGTGTTGATGATCTGGGATGACTTTAAATCAAAGAGATTGTGCGTTTGAATGGAGTTTCGCGCTCTATTGTTTCAGACAGAGAAGTGCACTTTAACTCTCGGTTCTGGCAGGGAATTCAGAAGGCCTTGGGTAAAAAAGTAATTTTGAGTATAACATACCATCCCCAGACTGCTGGACAGTCCGAGCGCACGATCCAGGTGCTTGAGGATATGCTCCGATCTTGCATCCTTGACTTTGGCGGTTCTTGGGAGAAGAATATTCCTCTGGAGGAGTTCGCCTACAACAACAGTTTCTAGGTGACCATTCAGATGGATCCATACGAGGCTTTGTACGGTAGGCCAGGCCGATCACCCTTATGCGGCCTGGAGGAAGGAGAGGCAGCTTTTTTGGGACCTCATCTTGTTCAGGAGACTATAGAGCAGATAGAGCTGATTTGGAAGAGGATGGCTACAACAAAGTCTCAACAGAAGTCTTATGATGATCAGCAGAGACGACCTCTGGAGTTTGAGGTCAGTGATTAGGTTTTCCTACGTGTCACATCAAGGTTGGGACACAAAAGGATTCGGAGATAGGGTAAGCTTTCACCATGGTACATCGGGCCGTTTGAGGTTTTAGAGAGAGTGGGGCCAGTCGCCTATCGGTTACAGCTACCTCAGAGGTATCGGGCCATGCACGACTTCTTCCACGTCTCACAGCTCCGACATTACTTTTCAGACACGTCTCACGTCTTTCAGCCTGAGGAAGCCGAGCATGAAGTGGATGCATCGTTCGAGGAGCATCCTATCCGGATTGTCAATCGCAGTACGAAGGTTCTCCGCGGGCGGTCTGTTCCTCTGGTACAAGTTCTATGGAAGCAAGGGCGAGTACATGATGAGACCTGGGAGAGGGAGGCCGATGTACGATCGTAGTGGCCAGAGCTATTCGGGGATCCTTCTTCTCCACCTCGTTAGGGAAATTTGGGGACAAATTTCTTTAAGAGGGGAAGTTTGTAAGACCCTGGACCTTCGTTCAGGTATGTTTTCCTTTTTTCTAGAGTTTTTAAGAAAAATGGTTTTTCTGGAAATTTTCAAACTACATGGTGCGTACTTTCTGAGTATACGCCATGTACTCTGTTCCGGCTCGAAGCCGTGTGTTGGCCGGGTCCGGGCCACACATACGGTGTGTAAGGCTGAGGTGGAGGCCGGTTTTTTGGAGTACGGAAAAAATTGAAGTACATGTCATGTACTCTAGAAGTACACGCTGTGTAGTTTATTTTTCTTTCATTAAACAGACCGGGGTCGTGCATAACCCCCATATTCGTCTTCTTCTCTAGTTTTCGACTGACCGGGAGCATTCGTACGGTCGAATCTTCTCCAAGCTTCCGCCTCGCCGTCCATTCTACGATTCGAGCACGGTCGATTGCGTTGGAATCACAGCGGTGAGTTCTTCCTTCTACTTAAGACTTGTTTCTTGATTTCTCCTTTTTTTCATGTTATCTGGGGATGAACGTTTTGTGTGTTTCCTCAGATCTACGTCTTTTTAAGGGGAATCTGTCTTCCAGGTTCACGTATATCGATCTCCTAGGATCGATGTAGGTGGTTTGTGTCTTTCCGTAGAATGTTGATGGATATTTTGTGCAATTTCCACCATTACCCTTGAATGGGGTATTGCGTGTTTCCTATTTTTCCCTTGTTTATTTCCTACTTTTCTTGATTTATTTTGTAGAGGTTATTGTTTGTGATTAGAGTAATTTTTTTGTGCTCAGATTGCTTTGCCATGCTTGCTCTGCCTATTTGGAATTTTTCCAATTTCCATGCCTAGTCATAGAATAGTGGAATTGTTGTTTATTTGTTGCTGTCGAGCCTTAGTTGATAGCCAAGTAGTTCTTGAGGTTTACTTGGATGATAGACACGTGCTGAGCATGTTTAGTTATAATCAGTACTGTGAGAAACTTGAGTAGCAGACCAAAGGGAGAATTGACGGAAGGGCTTCTCCCGAGTGTCTTTTAATCACGATGCGAGACCAAGTGGAGAATTGATAGGAGGGCTTCTCCAGAGTGTCTTTTAACTACGACGTAGGCCACAGGGGGAATTGACGTTGAGTGATTCCCCAGAGAGCCTTTAGCATGATACGGGACTGTAGGTGGAATTGACGGTGAGTGATTCCCTAGAGAGTCTGCTTATTTTACGTAGCTAAACCAGAGGGATGAGACTGTGTGTACCTCCCAGAGGGTCTCTAGTACTATAGGTTGAACCATAGGGGTTAGACTGTGAGATCTACCTAGAGCGTTACTTGTTTTCTTCTTGTTGTTGTCTTCTTACTTGTGTGTTATACTTGTTAGAACTATGGATTGTAGCGGTTTTTTCTTTTCTAAATACTGCTTCATGTTTTAGTACTGCCATATATTCATTGACTGTTAGGCACAAATCTTTGGGTGATTTCCTACTGGTATTTGTATCTCACACCCTGTTTGGGCCATGCTTTTGGGCCCAAGAAGACTATTTTTCTGCAGGTATAGAAAAGGTAAAGAGCCCTTATACGTCAAGATCTTGATTACACTAGGAGCTAGGGAGCATGGGACTGAGCCGTGGCTCACGATGCTGAGGAAATTATTTTGTTTTTCTTTTTCACTTTGTTTCAGTTTTATTCCAGCACATTGTTGTGTTGGCTGCTTTCCATAGATACTTGTACCTGCTGCATTATTATCATCATTGTTATATATCTGCATTGCTTCCGCTGTTTTGGTTTCTGTTGTTATGCATGTTGGTTGATTTTTCCGCTGTTTATTGTTGTTTCATACCTTGTATAACTTATCGAATGAGGGCATAGTTTCCCCATCAACTCACCAAGGCCCTCGCTTCTAGTCGGCAGCCTCTGGCATTCGGGGAAACGCGCTTGAGTTCATGTGGAGAACCGGGTACGGGGCACCAGTGGAGGGGCTACGGACTCGGGACGTTACATGTAGGGGATCACTGGTTGTATTGATTCCCTAACCAATATCCATATGATGGGAATGGTGTACTCTCTCATGTAATTGAACATGTTGGATTTTTTTGCAGTCCTTTGTCAAGGCTATATTTTCTCCTGTAGGAACTTATTTTTTGCACCTTTGTCTACGATTCTAATTTGTATCAGGTATTTCTTGTCTACATACTGAACTTTACTTCCATGTGAGTTATCTCGTAATAAATATTATTTTTTCATTTTTTTATTATTTTTTTCAATATTTTATTCCAATTATATGTATTCTATTTTACTATAACATATCATGTTTTTGAATCTAATCAATTATTCCATGTTTTTCTTTTACATTACTATGGCCCCAATTATAACATTATTTATCATAATTAACATAATTAAAAATGAAAATTTCAATATTATTTTCATTAATTTATTAAAAATATCCATGCTAAAAATAATTTCTTATTTCTTATAAAATCTTCTTCAGTTTTTGAAATATATCCAAAAGTTATTCTACTTTCATAATAAAGTCTTTATATTTTTTCCAATTGTTTTATAATAATAAGTATCATTGTTTTGTTATTTCAAAATTTTGAATATTCGTGTTCATTAGTGAAATTAAAATTTATTATTTTACTTAAAAAATCATTGAAATGTAGTATTCAATATTCATGTTCACGGGAGAGTAATAGTTTTTATAAATGAACGGTAAAAAATAATTGCTTCAACATTGGTCTTCATAAAAATAATAACTAAAAAATAGTTGAAAAATTAGTTTAACTCATTTTTTAAAGTCGATTTAATAATAATACAATGTAAAAAATAATCCAGTGTCTGTTTTAATGAAAGAGACACCAAAAACACAATGAGTATGTATTCAGTGTCGTTTTCTATAAAAACCAATGCCATAAATATATTTTGGTAGGTTTTCAGTGTCAAATTCTATAGAAATTGATGAAGAAAATATATTTCAGTAGGTCTTCAAGGTTATTTTTTTGAACCTGATGATGAAAATAAAATAGTTCTATTTTTATATCATTTTACATAAAAAATAAATTAAAAAATAATTACGATAAAATAATTTCAACATCAGTTTATAAAAAACTAACACTGAAATATTTATATTTTAAAAAACAAATATACACATAAAATTTAACATACTCTATGAACATGTCAAAATAATATACATAACATATAAAGTAGAAAAAATAAAACTAAAACACAAATACCAATATACATTAGCATAGACGATAGCCAGCATGAATTATATTCATGTTTTCCACTCAAACCCTGAAATATAGTAACCTTTTAAACATCAAAACCACCGATATAATCATTGAACATATAATAAATAAAACTACAATTCAATACTCAAATGTTAAAAAAAATAAACAATATGAATAGTTTCTCACATATTAATATATTTTCTTTTTGAAACCATTTTCTATTTGAAAATGAATTAATCTCCCAAAAATAGGGACCCAAAACCAAACTCTTTTATTAAAGAGTTAAAGAAGTTAAATAATATATTCAATAGTGTTGTTTTATCTTATATATATGGTCTCTTTTACAATATATGTTTTTTCTAACTAATGATTTAACCAAAAGGGTCCATCAAAATTGTCAAAAATGGTTAACTAAAATAGTAGGCATATCCTATGAGTGTTTGTGATTAATTTTATCTTTAAAAATGATTAAATAAGTTGTTGGATGATGGAGCAGGAAAAAAACCCCATGTTACATTTTTCAACAAATATGTTAGATTAAATTCAACTGGTTTTTAATAAATATGATGTTTTTAGGTTTTGAAGTGGATGACTAACACAGAGAAGTAAACACGTAGATTTTTTTTTCATATGGAGTTGTAAAATAAGATGGCCAATCTTCCTTGTTAAAAAAAATATGTTCTATTTCATGATAGAGATAAAATATATCATGTCAGCGTCAAAACCATGTGTTATTTTACTTGATAGGTCATTATTTATTATGTATCTTAAAAAAGTAGAATTTATTTCCATGTGTTGAATAAGACAAGAATATTTAAATGAGATGTACCCAAAACATATGAACCCTATAAAAACAAATAGAATATATCATAATTAAGAAAAAAAGTTTATAATTACTCATTTTGTAAACATTAAAAAAAGATACATAACTGATGATTCGAAGGCTTCTGTAGAGTGGATATTGTTTTTATAAATCCATTACCCATTATAAATAAGATAAAATTATAAAAATGAAAACAATATAATAACATAAATAAAAATATGATAATATTAATACTCTTTTTAATGTTAATTAATAGATAAATACATGATAATTTAGATTATAATCATACTTAAAAAATTGTTTGGAAACAATCTGTGAAGATGGTTATCTTCATCATTCATTTATGACTCTGTATCATTGAAATCCTACAATAAAAATGAATATGATTAGATTTCAAAAATAGAATATTATTATATAAAAAATAAAATGATTAATATAAATAACCTTATAAAATTAAACTGATTCCTCAGTTGTGATTATCTTATACAAGAATCTTAATACCAAATAACAAAATTCCACACTTCCTTTTCTATAATGACATTGGGGTTATAAAACAAAAAATTGAAAATAAAATAACACACACAAAAAAACACACACACAAATCCACAGATATATATATATATATATATCAAAAATAATAATATATAACATACAAAAATAACCTCACTTCCAAAAAATTAATTGGACTTGGACGATTTATCATAAAACTAATATTTATAAAACATTTTCCAGGACAAAAAATTTCAATATATATATATATAAACTAAGAGTACATTTATAGAGAATAATAATTAAAAATAAAGAAAATATAAAACAAAATAAACTAACTTTTGTAATAAGTTTTTAATGTTTTTAAAAATATGACATCATAAAGAGAAAAACCAATGAAATGAAAGTTCATTTGGAAAAATTACTCCTAACATCCAACGACCTCTTAAATATAAAAATTTTAAATTATTGAAATTATAATGAATATTAGTTCATAATTCTAATTATGTTCTTACCAATATTGGAATAGAAAAAACCATCACCATGTCTCCTTATTTGAGAATCTCTTACATATATAAGAATCTCTAGCTGTAGTTTTTCATATTTTGTTGCAATAGAAATAAATTATGGATCTATAAGACTATAAAAACCAGTGGTATCATTTTGAATAAAATCATTTGTAGATAGATAATTAAATAACTAATATAGTAATTCACATGAAATCATCAATATTGAATGAAAAAAAGAAAAAGTAAAACATAAATTCACTTACATGGAAAAAAATTGTAACACATACATCCTTATATCATTAAAAATAATAATATCCATGAACTATTTTTTAATATTATCAACATATATTCTATTTAACTTATATGATATCTCATATAAAACTCATAAATATTATCCATGGGAGAAGAAACCAGAGTTAATCTTTGTAACTCATCATAATATTCAGAAGTATATAATGATATTGATTCATGGACTAATTTTTGTTTCTTGTTAACCAATTATTTTGATTTTATATACTATTATATAAAATAAATGATATAAAACATAATAAAATATTTTTAATCAAATGTAAATAATCTTTACAAAACAAGTCATACCTCATATGTTAGATAATGTAGAAAGCTGGACAACCAATTTAAATAATGACCCATATAATATCCAATTCCAGAAACCTCCTCCGTAGGCAACAAATGTAGACTATTTGGAACAATAATATAATTTCATGATATCTTGGACGGACCTAGGTGAAAGGGCCAGTGATATATATAATCCAAAAAATATATTTATGATTTCGTACACTATAATATTTACATGAGTGTCTAAAGCATACAACTTCGAGTATACGGTCGAGTCTAGACAAGGAGGTGGATAATCTAATTAGGAAGGGTGGGTAGGCTACATAAGCTATGAAGTAAGTGAATGTCTAAAAAATTATTCAAATATAGCATGCAAAATTTATATAATTTGATCACCCATGGATTTTTTTATGTCTTTTAACTCATCTTTTAAGGAATCTATTTCTGGTCTCTTGATTTAAACATGGATGAAAAAAACATTCCATATAATGAAACCTTCCATGTATCGTATTACACGATCTGGGTGTTATGGATTTCCTAAATTGGTAGCTACAATTTTTATCCTACCCTCAGGGATAATATTTTTATGCAACGCATTCTCTTAAATTACGTTATAAAATGAATAATTAAAATGAAATATCAGTGTTCTTGATTCTAAAAATACCAACATTCATTGGAAAAAAATAATTTGAAATAATTATATAAACTAATTCCTTAGTTTTCTCTATAATATACTTTTAATTTTTATTTCTTCTAACTATTTTTAATTTTTCAGGTTGAGTGGGGTAATATAGAGTAATGGACTAGAACTATTCTTAACCACTAATAGATTGGGCTCTTAAGGCATCAAACTTTTCTATAGTCACATTCTCATATAATAAATGATATCATCAACATGATAGAGTATGAGGGTGTATATTCTAAAAATAGATATCTTGATGAGACCTCTAAGAGGGATATTGAATAAAAACAATCTAATAAGTAATAAAGTAATGTTCATGTTATTTTATAATATAAAACAGTTAACTTACCATAAATTATTCATCATGTTTTCTAGAGAAAAATTTCATCCTTGTATCTAAATCTAGAAAACCATAACTGAGACCCTGGTATTCATTCTGTAACTTAACAAATACATAATTTCATCTAAGTTGGTCTTAAATTATCTCTATAAAAACCCCACAAAAGGTAGGAATCACTTATTCAATTCATTATTTTCTAAAAAAAATAACGTCAACTCTAATGACATAAAATAAATATTAGTTATTTAAAATATAAAATATTTGCAAAATGTTATAAAAATATTAATTGAGATAATTTACCATTATAGACTCTCAATAATACTATTTGGCCCTATTGTCAAAGGAATCAAAAATAAGATAAAAAATGATAATCATGAAATGACTCTACATGGAAATTAAACTAGTAAACTGCATGATATTTGGACCAGTTGGGTTACTATTTCAATAAAAAAAATTAAATTTAATGTTTGGTCTCCAAGAGAAAGTGAAGGTTTAGAAAAACATGTAATCTATCATTTACCAAATCTATAAACTAAATTCTCTATAGAAGAAAGATAAGACTCTTCCATAGGAGGCACATTAGTAGTCCGATAATTATTATTTTTTGTAAATTTTATGTTTTATTTCATCAAATTAATATATTAAAGAAAAGTAAATTATATGAAAATAATATAACTCGTTAATTATTCATCTTCCTATGTTTCTGTAATTGAAATTGGAAAATGTAATGATATTCTATGTACCTATATATTATATGAAAAGTTAATATCTAAAAAAATTAAAAGAAAACACATGTATGTAAAAAATAGTGTCACAAATATATAAGATTTAAAAAAATAACGACTTCATTATTCTTAAAATTATATAACAGAAAAACTATTATATGTAAATAGAAATTCTAAAATGATATAAACATTTATAAATGTAAATATAAATAATCAAAAAGAGTCCTTATATGCATAAATTTCACCAAAACATAATGATGTACATCATTTTTTCAAAAAAAATAAAACCATAACATTTGAATGTAAAATTTATCACAAAAAACATATAATTATTCAAATATATATAATTATACATGAAATAATTATTAAAAATGTGTTTTTACAATTATAAACTTGCAAAAATTCAAATATAATTATTTAGCATATTAATTAGGAGTGTAATTTATTATTTTCCCATATCCCTTATACTAGATCATTTCATACAACATAGACCATGTCTACAATATGGTCATTATTATTATCTACAGATCATGCAACATACCGATAAGCCTCATATAAATCCAAAACGTCATCATCATCCTCATCTCCCAAATGAATTCATTTCTCTTTCAAAACGATCTACCACTGATCATTTAATGGAATAATGATATAAAATATTTTCTTTTCATGTGTCTCCGTGATAAATGATTCCTCGTTGTTACTAAATCATTTCAAATTAACATGTATAAACAAATAACCATAATGTTCTAAACTACTATTACAATTATCCCATTCAAACTTTAACTCTATGACTCAAATTTTATTATAATCAGTTTCCCATATATCCTCAAGAAATCCAAAATATGTAATTGATGGAGAAATTGGGTTTTTATCTTTTGAACTCAAAAAATGATATATTTCAATGATTACCATTACCCCAATATATTGAACTATACATGTGTCATCCTTATTTTTTTGTAAAATTTTCATCCATTAATATATAAACCTAACCATGTGATTACATTGAGAGATAGTCCCCCAACCAACCATTTCAATGTTTCAATGTAGATATATATGTGATGAATTTCTCTTTAAAACATAAAAGGGTATTTTTGTGATCAATCATCAACAAATTTTCATTTATTTTTGTATATACTACCCTTAATTCAGCAATATGTAATGATATATTAAGTTTAACCTCATTGGTATTGTTCAAACTTTTTGAATGTTCATGCATCACTTCCTGATGCAAAATGAACATTACCTTTAATCATCAGATTTATCTACCTTTACTATGAACTATCATATATTGAGATAGAGGGAGACCAACATGCTCTATGTCATACAAATTATATGTAAATAACACAACTACCTCATTCAAAACATATTTTCAAAAAATACAGGCCTTTATTTTATATTGATTTTTAACACATCCCTTCAAAATTTTCATATATCTTTAAAAATGATACGTCCAATGTAAATAAACAATCCTACATATTATTATATCATGAAACAGATGAAACACCAAATGGACCATAATATTAAAAAACATTGGGGTGAAATACATTTCTAGTTGAAATATAACAATAACATCTTCATTCGCCAACACATCTAACAAATTTAGATAATCAAATTTTCTAAAAATGGATTTGAGAATATTACATAACCTGATTATAGACTTTATGATAAGTGTATGTAATATACCATACATGTGTGATAGGTATTAGTTACTACCTGAATACTTGAAAATCATGACATTTAATACCAGTTAATTTCAAATCCTTCAATGAAACTAAATTATTCACATTTATAAAATATCCAATTGGTTATTGAATACCATGTATATGTGAAAAAAAATCATCTTCTCATCCTTTCTTAACACGTGACAAGATGGAATTAAATATGTTCTATTTCCTTTTATAGTGGGATCTAACTCAAAATGTATTCCCCTTGATATTAATCCCAATATATCATTAAATTCCTCATTTTTTCCTTCTATGTCCACAAACGTTCTAATAAAACTATGACATTTGTTTTTCTCAACATTCATAATATCTATGTTATGTTTTATATCTGAAAGTCTCCAATAATTTAGTTCACAAAAGATACACTTTTTCTTCCAAATATTTTTTGGTAACCAGAAATACCTTTCCTTCATAACACGATATCAATAATTTTCACCCTCTCATAATATTCATCAACTAAAAATCGTTTTGGGGGAAGATTATATTCCAATAAAACATTAAATACTTTTTCAAACTACAATAAAGATGATCAATTTTAATAAATCTTTGATGTCCTGTGTACACTATGTTTTATCCATTATAAGATTGATAATATGAATCATTTTATTCACAAATTGGATATGATTTCTATCCATTAAAAAATTATTCGTATAAATTTTGTTATTCATGAAAATCATATATTTCAAACATTTCCATAACCCCATAATAGAAAATAATATATATTATAGGCATCAAAAATTGTATCACCTATCTCCAATAGAATTTTCTTATCATTATTAATTCGTGAAAGATAAAAATAAATATTGTTTCCAAGCTAATTTGGTCCAGAAATAATCATGCTCAAAATAACATATCTTTCATTCAAACATATATATGAGAAAAAGTTATAAAAACCCTACAAAATAATCCATGAACTATTTTTCATAATTTGGATCTGAAATGGATTCATTACATTTATAGATAGTCCTATTAAATGATTTATAACTTCATTTACAATATCATGAAATTGTTTATCAAATATTTTCCATTGCGGTGAGTCACTAGTGTGATGGAAGATACTTTAGAGATTTTAATTTTGGTAATAAATCATAAACTTTTTACATCAACTATTTATCAAAATATAAAAATAAAATAATGAATTACTAAAAGGAAAAAAAATTATTTAGTAGGAGTATTTATTCTAGTACCTAAGAATGAATTAGATATGCATTATTGGAATTATGGGATGGAATTATTTGATGGTTATAAAACTATTTTTCAGGAGGTTAGATGCTTGTACCTGATAATTAATTAGAGTTGAATTTTTATACATATTATAGAGTAATTTAAATAATTTAGGAAATTTTGATAAATAATAATATTCAATAAAATAGATCACGCAATCATTAAGGAAATAATGTATCTTTTTATACCCCTATACCATTGGGAATAAAATTTTATTTTCCTAATAATTGGAATATGAATGCCCAGTTACTTCTAAAATTATCTCTTTTAAAAGTTCATAAATGTTAGGGAATCTTTTACCACTCAACCCATTTATTTATTTCAAGTAAAATAATCTCATAATTGTTGATAACAAAATATATTTTGTGCAACTTGAGAAGAATGGTTTCTCAAAATCTCTATACAGTCACTCAATAGTTTCTATTTTGTAGATGGTTTCAATACCAACATCATGAATTAATTCATCAACACGATCCTCTTTTTCATTTGGAATATTTTCATCAATATTTGATGTGGAATTTTTCATTCTTTTATAATTCCATATCCAATGTTTATTATTATCTCTAAAACTGCATGAAGTGAGATGATCCTTGATTTCTCTAGAATCTAAAATTTTGATATTAAAACACATCATGCATGTTCAAAAAATAAAATAAATGTTTCGATGATTTTGTTTTGAAAATTCCATGAAATATTCGACAAATTTTTCATATTATCTAGTGGTTCTTCATAAATTTATCCAATTACAACTCATTATATACATAATATAAAAATATTAAAAGTGAATATATTAAAAAATTGTTTTTTAATATATATATTTAAGCATCTCAATTATTAAAAAAAATATAATTAATATTTTTCGTGGTCTCGTGTGAAATATAAATGATTTTTAGGAATTAAATTAAAAATAAATTACTTTTGGTATTTAATTTATTTTAAAAATTTATTATAAACAATTCATGATGATCCTAATAAATGATTAAGGATACTTTTTTTAATGTTTAGATAGATTTTTTAAATGACTATTAGAAAACAAAATTTGTATGCCTAGATCCTTCAAGTTATACTTTAATATTCCAATTTAGATAACCTAAAATTACTAATTTTAAACAAAAATTTATTCTATATATATTCTTGATTATTTTGGGGAATGTGTGAACTACTGTGTCCGTTTTTTTAATTTGTCTCAAATGAAACATCCAGTGCAAGGAATTGCACAAATGATAATTTATAAATGTGTGATAAAAATTATTTTTTATAAAATTGATATTTTTAATCCTTATTCTTATTTTAAACCCTATAAAAACTCAATATATCATAAAATATTTTGATTATTTTTCAGTAATAATGTTACATGTGATTTTTATCCAAGTTAATAAAAATTACGACACCTTTTAGAACATGAAAAAGATTGAATGTTTAGGTACACCATTTATTGATTTTTTTGACTAAATGGGGTATTATTCATTGCAGTGGGTGAATGTTGATATAATGTTTGATTTTTTTGTTTTATTAGTCATTTTATTCTAACACATTTACTACTTATTAATCATATTCAAAACTCTTGTGTATTATAGAAGATTTATTATGGTAAAGTTATTTATTGTGTTTAGAACTTATTGGTAAATGTATTGAATAGATAAATTGATAATAAATATATATTTTTATAGAAAATGGAATGATTCTATATCAATTATTTTCCCACCACACCATAAGAACAATTTAAAATGAAATTTTATTAATAAAACATAGTAACAACCATAGAGAATGTTCAATTTTTAGTGAATAAATACATAATAATATTGGGGTTTCATGATAAATTTTTTGAAATTATGTTAATATTATAAAATATGGATTTTATTCCATGTTTTTTGACTGTTGGATACACATCTTTATTAAAGATCACATCTCCTGGGGTGTTCGTTACCTAGTCAAAACGTATGAGTTGTTTGGAGTGCAAATGTAAGAATGTGATAATAATTTATTGAAGAATAAATATGTCAGTGGTTGTCATCATTATTCAATATTTATAGTGGATGAAAATAATGAAATTATTATATTTATATATATATTAGGCTATATCTTCTTGATGTTTTTCATGCTGATCAAAAAATATATAATCTGGATAGAATAAAAAATAAAAAAGACCATATCTATTAATTTTAGCCGATATATATATATATATATGTATATGTATATATATGTATGTATATATATGTATATATATGTATGTATTTATATTTTTATATCAATTTGGAAGACAACATTTGATAATTCCATTAATTTTTTTATAAACTTAAAAAAATATTTTTTTAATTAAAAATCAAATTCATACAAACTAATGAAGGAATGAATACAATTTATAACTTATAAATATATAATTAATGTTAAAAATTTAAAAAAACACACAAAATTTGTATTTGGATAATGTAAAATTGATTCTGAATATAGATTAATTTCCTTGAAATCACTGGTAGGGTGAACATTCCATTAATGAATGAAACATTATGAAAAATATGAACAAAAAAAAAGATCAAAACCCCATAAAATGCGGTTCTATTAAACCATAATAGGGTTATAAAGAAATAAATATTATCTGAGTTCAGAAGAAAAACACGAATGAGGAATGATTGATTGTCAATGATCATGAAAAAATTAATAAAATTGAAGAAACTCAACTATATTATACATTAAAGAACGTATGGTAGCTTTCGGAGGTATCATAGGTCAATTTAAAAAGGGGGAAGTCATTAATATGAAATGAGGGTTTCATGTTTTTGGGTATTTAAAAAAATGTTTTTAACATTGATTTTAAACAAAACAAACCTAAAACTCTTTTAAAATAATTTTTAGGGTCTGTTTTCTAAATAAAATAGTCCTGAGAGTAATCATTTGGAACATTTTTTTGTGTCAACTTTTAGAAAAATCAATTCTAGATAGCTTGAAAATATATTATTTAAAAAAATATTAAAAACTTAGGAAATAACTTTTCTTTTGATTTTTTTATTTGTTTTTAAAAAAATCCGTGCCAAAAAAGTCCATTCATCTGTTTTGGAATTTTTTTATGAACAATGACATAAAAATGGTTTCAATAGTATTTGTAGTCTCCTTTTTAAGAAAAATAGATAAAAAGGTTTCAGTTGAAAATATAGTGCGGGATTATAACAAAAATTATTCTAAAATTAATCATTATAATGTGATAATTTCGGTTTATAGAGAACTAATGTTATACATTTGATATTAAAGCCACTATTTCAATAACTACTCAAACAAGGGATCTTGCACTTATCACAAAGTAAGTCCCTTATTCGATTCATTGGATAATGTTACCGTTTCACATCATGAGAAAAGACATTGTGTGTGGGGATTATATTTTGAGATGCACATCCATTCTTCCTCATGTTGTGTCACGAACCAAATCGGGTTGCCATCCAACCAATGCTTGACCCGGACCACAGCAAGGCTCGAAGGGTGTTCCTGATCCCCATCGGCTGGAATAAGTTCCCAAGTATAAAAAATAAAACCTAGGAATGATATAACAAATAAATAAATATAAAACAGATAGCCAAATAAACAAAACTCAAACTAAAAGTCACAACCAAACATGCCTTTAACCAGACCAGAAGGTGAGATATATATGTAAACTAAAAACATCAAACAAAAAATACCACAAGGTATGATGACCGAAAACCAAATCAATAACTGCCACTTGGAGAGAGGACACCACCCTAAAGCCATCCCCACAATTCCATGCCAATAGGTTAACTAGAAACCTGATCCACTACTTCAAAAAACTAGACCTTTAACTGTATCAAACATAATCAAATATACTTAAACAGAAGAGTTTAAGTAGGGTGTGATATAACACCCAATATGATTCCACCAAGAAAAAATTCATTGTGTACAAAATAATTGAAAAATATGTTGTAGGTTTAATAGATGAAAAGAGATAAATATTTAAAAAAATTAATGATACGTTTTTAAGGCTAACGACATTAAAGAAAAAAACATAAATTAAATCACACAAACATTTTCTTTATGTTAACCCCAAATCCACAGAGTGTGATGACTGTGAGTGAAACATGAAGTGGGAGAACAAAATATTGGATAGGCCTGACAGATAATACTGATAACTGGGACCCTAGGACATCACGTCTTGGTGAAAAGATACTTAACGACCACAAAAAATGTTGTTCTCGTGCATGAGCCACTAGTCAGGGACACACTTAAAACCTAGTATTCTCCAATAAAAATCCAAAATTATAGTCAGTGTTGTAGTCTTAAATCTAGAGAAATAAAACTGGGATGATTCCAGTTCTGTGTCACTAGTACACTAGTCCAAGTCCACCCACATAGTACCCATGCTTTTAATTTTGTGCTCAATTAAATTATACATGTCACTTAACATCTCATTAATATTTTATTAACCAATAAAAACATCCCCTTCCACATTTCACCACTTACACACACATGATTCCAATTTCAGAACATTGTGCACCCCAAAATAGTTTGTTAAATAAATCTGCACCTTCTATATCATTTAATAAGCCATTAAGAAATTCTGTAAAACAATTCCATCTAAATTCACATACTTTTTTCACAAAACTACTCGAAATTAACTCCTTTTATAAAAAAATCCACATCAACACCATATCATAACACAATTTTCAGATCATTCTTAATTAAATAAAGTAATTTCAGAACATAGATAACACAATAAAATGACTCAATAAGGGTTTTCACAAAAATTCGCATTGCATTAAACGAACATGTTACAAAGAAAATCTGAACATGTTAAATTCTCTTAAAAACTTGTTTGACACCCCAATAATTGATGAAGGATAATATTAAATTAATCATTCAATAAAATTGATTAATCAAAAAAAATTATAGACAAAACCACCTACTGGTGTGTTGAAAACATCACAATCTTGATGGACAAAACTGTCACACACCAACTGCACCTCAAAAAACCTAGATAATCGATAAAATGAAATAATTGAACCACATACATCAAAATCAAACCATAATAAACACAAATCCAAACATGAAAGGCTACCATAGGAAGAAACAACCAATCGAATTAAAACTCACCTACGATGATAGTATAGATGACCAACCAAGAAATGGGAAGGATATCACAGGTGTTCCATGCCACAAAACCCAAATGAAAGGGAGGGGTGATGTGATTATGGGTGGTTTGAGGTGAGGAAGTGGTGGTGTGGTTCGGGGGGTGTGAGGCAAGGTAGGGGCGGCACAGTTTGGGTGGTGCAAGATGAGGTAGGGTGGCACCGGTCCGGGAGGGAGGTCGGAGGGTGGCCCAGATAGAAGGAAGAGGGTGGGGATGACCAATTCATTGGGTTAAAGAAGATAGAAATTTATGTCTGATGAGAGAGTGAGGAGAAATGAAGAGAATAGGGAAAGAAAAATATGAAAATAGAGAAAAGAAAAAGAAAAGAAAAAAGAAAGAAAAGAATGAAAATAAAAAATAAGATGACAATTAAAAAGAAATATAAAAATAAAAATGATGGTGGTGTAAAACATAAAAATAATAAAAAATAATATTATTAATAATGGCATAATAATGGTTTTATGACCATGCTAATAGTTTTAAAACTATGAAAAAAAATTAATATTAAAAGAATTATTAAAATATTATTGAAAATAATAATTATTATAATGATCATATTTTTTTTTATTATTACTAATTTTCTTCTAAAATAATTTTATTTTATTTCTATTTCACATATGTTTTTTATTCATTCATTCAATTAATTAACTACCGACACATTGGGCTGACCACATGATGATCTGCAAAGCATCATGGCTTTTCTCGTGCCATGCCCGTGTGCTGAACAATGTTGGGCTAGACTTCTCATTTATTGGAAAAATAACAAAAACTTATGTCAAGACCGGCATGAACCTTGAGAAAATTATTGTAAATCTAGATAAAATTATAAAATAAAATCAATTAAAAATCAATAGTAATGTCTGAAACCCAATGTCCGGGTGTTATAATTCTCACATCCATGATAATGTTCCACCCTCAGAAAGTCAACTTGAATCCTGACCAGGGAATAGAAATAGGTAATCCTTCTCAACCCATGACATCCTCTAACAATTTTTTTGCTCTTCATTCTAGTACTACCATAGAATGAGAACCAATGGAATTTTCTTCGCATAAATCACATTCTCTTGATAATCCACTATCCACAGTAGCCACTCAAACACTGATAAATTAGGCTCTATTTGCAACTAGTCCCAGTTCAACACATGTGAAATATTCTGATTATAATTTTTCACATGGGAAACAAGAAATAAATCATGAATTGACATAAATTGAGAAATAAATGCTAACCTGTATTTCACCTTTCCATTCTGCTTAGTGATCTCCAAATATCTAACATACTAAGGCATTAGATTTCCTTGTTGCACGAAAGGATGGTGACCCAAGCGAGGGAAACCTTCAAGAACACTTGGCCACCCACTAAATACTCATAATCCTAACACCTCTAATCAAAAAAAAATATTTATGGCGACTTTGAGCTGCCAATAACCACTGCATTATCAACTTGACATTCACAGACATCTTCTACACAATGCATTGTCCCATGAGTGAGGTTTTGAGAACCACTACACAACATAAAGGATACTGACATGGCCTACCATATATCACCTCAATGGGGGACATTTTAATAGATGGTTGGAAAATTTTGTTATAAGAAAACTCAAAAAATCACAAATGGAGATCTCATGATCCCCCAAAATCTAACACACATGTGCGAAACATCTTCTCCAGAATCTAATTTCCTTGCTCTATCTGACCATCCATTTGAAGATGTTATGTCGTTTTCATTTTGATCTATGATCCCAACACTCTTCTACAATCTTTCTAAAACCTAGATGTAATGTATGGGTCCCTATCGGAAATGACCACTAACAGCACACCATGATATCTGTCCACCTCATGAACATACAACTGGCCCAACTCATCCACTTTAGCTATATCTATAATTGGCATAAAGTGTCCTCACTGGGTCAACCGGTCTATCACCACCAAAATAGTATTCTTACCCCAAGGTGTATGAGGTAACCCAATAATGATTTCGATGGAAATTTCATCCCACTTTTATGTAAGAATGGGTAATGGATAAATAAAACTAGATGGTCTTTAATTCTATTATTTCACCTACTATCAAGTATAAAATATTGTTCAAAATTCATCTATGTCTTGTATCATACATGGCCACCAAAAATGGTGATAAAAATTATTATACATCTTGGTAGTACCAGGATGGATAGACCCATGATATTAGTGACTAAACTTCCTCACCACCTTCCCCAACGACAATATCACCAATGTACGGCCCTTGAAACACATGATCCCCTTGAGGTAAAATGACCTATAATAAGAAGTCTCTTCACCCAAAATATAATGCATAGACCGTGGACCTAGCTCATCACTGGGATGATACTGCTGAATCAATTCTAGAAGAGTAGGATTCAACTGGAGACTGGCCAAGAATGTACCTCCTCTATGCTCCTTGATCTCCAAGTGAATATCGGAATAGATCCCTATCAATGTCCTCTAATTGTTAGGCTTCCTCAAAGCATGCACTAGTACCTTTCTATTCAAGGTTTCATCCACAGAATAACCCTTTCTTGAGGTATATACAATATCAAAATAAAACCCGTATAGATACTCGATCCAATGACACTTCCTAAGACTAAAATCATTATGTGAGAAGATGTAGGTTAGGATATTATGGTCAGAGTAGACCCAAAATTTCATGCCAAAGAGGTTGTGACACAAAGTCTTCAGTCATGCATCACAACTTCTAATTTCAATTCATGATTCAGGTAATCCTTCTCATTGTATCTGAGTTATCATGAACCATAATCCACCACATGATCATCTTGCATAAGTACAGACCTAAGGCCTATACTTGAGGCATCATAATAAACCACATAGCCCTTCCTAGACTCTTGTATGATCAACACAACTGTGGTATTCATATATCATTTTAACTCTTCAAAGGATTCCTAGAACTCTGGGATCCACAAAAACTTCACCCCTATCTGGGTGAGTGATGTCATGGAGGAAGAATGACACAAGAAATCCCAAACAAAATTCTTGTAATAACCTACCAGGCAAAGAAGAATAATTATATAGAACATATTTCTTAGCTATTCCCATGACATAACAACACTGATCTTATTAGGTTTCACTAATACTCCTTGTCACAAGATTACATAGACCAAAAACATCACCTATATAATCTAGAAAGTTTACATGGAATGATTCACATAATGGTGATGGTCTCGTAGGGTGACCAACCCAATATGAAAATGACACTCATTATATTCCTTAGATCAATAATTAACCAGTATTTCATCCACAAATACAACAAAAAAGGCATCAAGATATTGGTGGAAGAACCTATTGATGGCTGCCAAAAAAATTGGCAGAGTATTTTTCAATCAGAAAAGGAATGACCAGATACTCAAAGTGTCAATACCTACTTCAGAAAGCCATTTTAGGAATGTCCGCTTATCTCACCCTAAGTTGGTGGTAACCCAAATGTAAGTATATTTTGGAGAACCACTTTTTCCCCATAATCTGGTTGAAAATTTACTCAATATAGGGAAATGATAACTATTTTTTATGGTTACCTTATTCAATTTTTGGTAATCAATAGACAACCAGAGGGTTCCGTTGGCCTTCTTCGCGAATAATACTGGGGTTCCCCAAGGAGAAATTCTCTGGTGAATGAACTCTTTGGAGTCTAAATCATCCATCTACATCATTAATTCCCCTATCTAGGTGGGGTCCATGTGACATGATGGAATATATATAAGATTGGTTCTCAATTCCAACTTAATCAAGAAATTGACATACCACATGGGGTAAGCCTGAAAAATGTGCTGGAAATACCACTAAAAACTCATCCATTATTAAAGGTAATCCACCCTGAGGAGAACCACCATTTTCCTCTATCACGAGCGATGATATCTGATAAGAATGATTTCCCAAAATAAAAAGTGGGGGTTCCATGTGACCCAACTGATGATCACATTCCCCATGAAATACCTAAGGACTCCCATCATGTTCCATAAAACTAACTTATCACTAACAACAATAAATATTTGTGTGGAATCACACCAGATATTCCATACCAAGGATCATTTCAAAAATGTCCATATATAGGGCCATGAAATCCCACTCCATCCCAAATTCTGAAATATAAAGCTCACATGATGGAAACCTAAGGACTTGATTCTTCTTTTTCTTCAATGGTGTTACCAAATCCTTGGAAAAAGATGACTGTTCGGTTTTTAGGATCAGCCGATTCCCTAGATGGGAAGATATAAAGAAAACTGAAGCACCAATATCTAATAAAATTTCATCTATTTAAGATACAATAGTAATGGTACCATGAATAGTTGACGTTCATGCATCAGATCCTGTTGGTGCCCGTTCCACAAAAAGCCTATGCCTGGTCCCTTTTGGAGAACGATTTCTCACCTATGGCTCTAACCTGATATTGATCTTCACAGAAGATGATCTAGTCCTACTTCTAGGACCACAAAATAGAGACTCCTTTGTCTTGTCTAGCTCTGACTGAACTGAACCTCCCCCAGAAGTCACAGATCTAGTCCCACTCTATTAAGGGTGTGTCACCCACCAAAAGTGATGTATGTGTCTCATAACTCCACATCGATAATAAGGATTAGGTGGGGAGAGACATGTAGGATGAATGTATCATCCCTTACCACACAGATGGTACACCACATACCCTACCCTGGAAGACCTATATAAATTATTTCTTGGGAGGATAGACTGAGCTTCCTCAACTCTTTATCTTATACTCATCACACTTACTTTTCTTCTCGAATGAACTTCCACAGATAAACATTTACAAAACCCCAAAAAAACAAGACATTCCCTTTCAGTAAATCTATACTATACAAGCTCAGTAGACCAACTCATTATAAGTATTTAGTTTGAATATGAACACCTAAGAGTATATCTCTGGTCAAAAACACTTTTCAAACCATTGAGCCTTCATCTATTCGTTTCAGACGATTTCAAGTGCATACCAGACTAGCTCGGTGAAGTGGTTGGAATAATCCATCACTGACTGGTCCCCCTGAACAAGATCTATAAATTCATGGGACCTAGAATACAACAAGAATTTAGGGCCATAATGGTCATTGAAGACCACCTTGATGTCTTTCAAGCACATCTGTTCATGCTTCAAACTTGGACCACAGAGTCCCATCACCTTCAACTAGGACCTTCTAGAAGAAACAAAGCACATTTCACTCCAACCTCTTCATGAGTATCTAGGAATTTGACCATGAACTCTATCTTTTCACGAAATTATTGCACTTAATAAGGCTCTGTGATACCTCAGAATGAAGGGGGTTTATTCTAGAGAAATTCCTCATCTTTTCCCTTTTTTGGACCAGATTTCTCTTCTCTTACTAGATAAGGGGCAGGATTAGGTGTCACACCATTTCCTAGAGCCTGAACTACCTAGACTAAAGCTTCTACCAACCTCTGATCAAGTAGTGAGTGAGAAATCTCATAGGCTTCCTCCTATGGGTGAGTGTGAGCTCTTTGGGGAGGCATGATACTACAAGAATTAAAAGTCAAAAAAGAAAATCATTAATACATCATGTATGAAGAAAAATAAATTTTTTGCAATGAAAGCTATCATTAATGAAAAAAAACATGAAGAAGCAAATCATATCGAAACTGCTTCTCCCCCACCTGATGTCCACACACGGTCTGTAGCCTACGTTTACCAAATGGAGGATAAGTCAAAAAAGAAAACTGAAACCCTATGGAATGTCATGGTCTTCATTAGAAGTGATGGCCTGGAACCCAACTTGAAACCAGAACTCCAAGCCCTGAAAGTCCTATCTGTTGTCTAACCAGACTCATCCTAAATAAAATTACCCAAAGAGAAAAACCTCCCTATGATGCCATTTTTTTCCAAACCAAATCAGTTCTACATTCAACCGATGACCAACCTTGTCCACAAAAAGGCCTAAAGGGAATTCCATATTCCTAAAGGATGGAAAAAGTGTTTGGGAATAAAAAATAAAACATGGGAATGATTTTTCTGAACAAATAAGTATAAAAGAAACAACCAAATAAACAAAACCCAAACGAGAAGTCGCAACCAAAAAATCAATTAACCAATCCCGAATGTGAGCTTCATATGTAAACTAAAACACTAAAATATCAACTACCACAAGTTAGGTTGACCAAAAACCAAATAAATAAAACACCTCAAAGATAAAGGACACCACCCTAAAACCATCTCAGCAACACCGCGCCAAAAGGTCAACTAGCAACCCAATTCACCACTTTTAAAAAATTGGACCCTTACCTATATCAGACATAATAAAGTCTAATTACACCAAAGGTTTTAAATAGGTTGTGATAAAACACCCCATAGGATTCCACTAAGAAGAAATTAAATGTATAAAAATTAATTGAAATAATAGTTAGCGGTTTAACAGACAAAAAGATATAAATATTTAAACAATTTTAATGAAGTAGTTTCAAGGCTAACAACATCAGAAAAAAAAACATAAATTAAAACACAAAAACATATGCTTTTGTGGTAACCCAAAAGTCACACTGTGTGCCTATGATGAGTGAAAAGTGAAGAGGAATCACAAAATATGGGAGGATCCAGATAGATACAAGTGAGAAGTGGGACCCTAAAATATCACATCTTAGTGAAAAGTGGTGTAGGGACCACAATAACATGAATTCTCTTGCACGCTCCACTTGTAGGGGACATGCTAATAACCCAGTGGTCTCCAATCAACATAAAAAAGTTTGGTTATTGTTTTATTCCTCAACCCATCTATGTGAAACCAAGCCTATGCCACATATGTGTCACTATAACATTAGTTCTAGTCTGTCCACCTAGTACCCAGTCATCATATTTTGTGCTCAATTAAATTACACATGTCACATAATAGATCTTTCACATTTTATTAACCAATAAAAACATCTCTTTCCACATGCCACCACTTACACACACATGATTCACATTTTAGAATGATGTGCACACCAAAAGAGTTTGTAAAACCAAATCGCACCTTCCATGTCATTTAATAATCCATTAAGAAATTATTTAAATCAATTCCAAGTGAAGTCACAAGATTTTTGCAGACAAAAAGTCACACAAAAAAATATTTTATAACAAAATGAACATAAACACGCCATTATAAAACAATTTTAACCTCTTACTAAATTAAATAAACTAATTACACAATGTAGATAACACAATCAAATAACTTAATATGGGGTTTCACAAAAACACACATTGTATTAAACTAACAAGTTGAAAAAATATTCATATGTTAAATTCATATATAAAACTGAATTCACACCCATGTAATTAATGGAAGATCATGTTATATTAATTAAACAAGAAAATTAATTAGTCAAATATTTTTAATACATAGAACCACCAAACATCGTGTATCAAACTTCGCAAACTTCATGTGCAAAACCGTCGGACACCAAACGCACCTCAAACAACACGGTTAATCCCTAACATCAAAGCACCACACCACATGTATGAAAATTCGACCAAACAAATTACAAACACTAACCCGACAATATACCAATGGAAGAAACAACAAACCAATGTAAAGTGTACCTATGATGATGGTTCATATGGCCAACTGAGCAAGGGGGGGATGCCAAAAGTGCGCCACATAATAAAATCTAGTCGGAAGGGAGGGGAAACATGGTTCTTGGTGGTGAGGGGATAGGTAGTGTCAGCACGATTCAGGTGGTGTGAGGTAAGGTAGGGGTAGCGCGGTTCGGCTGGTGCATGGTGAGACAATTCAACGCCAGTCCGGTGGAGAGCTAGGAGGGTGGTATAATGAGAAGGAGGAGGGAGGGAGTGCTCCGAAGTTTAGGGTTAGGGGAGAAGGAAGATATAGTGAGATGGAAGAGAGAGGTAAAATTAAGAGGGGGGGGGGAGAAAGAAAAATATAGAGAGAAATGAAAAAGAAAAGGAAAATAAGGAAAGAAAAAAAAGAAAAACAAAAATACGTGGAAAATAAAATTAAAAAGTAAAAATAATAATAATGGTGGAGTAAAACCTAGATGTAATAATAATAATAATAATAGTATTAATAATGGAATAATAATAGTTTTATAACTATGAAAAAATGTAATATTAAAATCATTATTAAAATATTAAATAAAATAATAATAATATTATTAATAATATTATTATTATTATTATTATAAAAGAAGTTCTCAAATTATTATTTTTTATTTTCCAATATTTTTCTTATTCATTTATATAATTAATGAACTACTTGTGTTCTTGGAAGGCCACACAATGATATTTCTAAGCCTCAAAGAATCTCACCCGCCACACCCATGTGTTGTACAATGTTGGGCAAGAACACTCGCTTATCAGCAAAAGAAAAAAACTTAATCCACCTCATCCCACACCTTGAAAAAACAATTGTAAATCTATAAAAAAATTTAAAAAATAAAAATTAAATTAGAAATTATTACCAATGTCTGAAGTCCGATGTTTGGGTGTCACAATCCTCTCCATCATGAAAACATTCCACCCTCGAAAAGTATACTCGAAGCCTAATCAAAGAATAAAAAGGGGTAATCCTACTCATCCCATGACTTCCACTACCAAGACTCATTCTCATCATTTCAATGCTACCAAAGAATTTGAAATAATGGAATAGAAATCCCACAATGCACGTTCTATTGGGAATACACTATCTGTACTACCTTCTCAAACATTGATAAATCAAGATTTATCTCCAATTATTTCTTGTTTACACGTGTGATAGATCTGGGTTATAATTTTTCATTTTGGAAACATGAAATATGTCATGAATCATCATCAACTAAGAAGGGGAAGAAAACATGTATTCTTACTTTTAAATCCACTCAGTGATTGTAAAAGGTCTGATATACCACGACGTCAGCTTTCCTTACTTCCCAAAATGATAGTGACCCAAGTGAGGGGACACCTACAAGAACACCTGGTCACCCATTGAAAACTCAAGATACTGATTCCTTTGACTGGCATATAATTTGTGGAAACTCTGAGATATCAATAAATGATGCCTGATCCAATTGACTTTCTTTGATGTCTCTTGCACAATGCTCGGCCCCAAGATTGAGGTTTCGCTTACCTCAGCCCAACATAAAGGAGAATGACATGTCCAACCATAGAGAACCTCAAAGGGTACATTCGATTAGAGTGTTATTAACTGTTATTATAAGAGAACTCAACCTATCCCCAATGGATAACCCATGATCCCACAAAATCTAACACACATGCACAAAGCATGTCCTCCAAAATCATATTTTCTCACTCTGTCTGGCCATTTGTTTGAGGATGGTATGTCATACTCATTTTGATCTATGATCCCAATGGCATTTGACAACCTTCCCAAAACCAATAGGTAAAGCAGGTCCCCTTTCAAAAATGACCACTAATAGAACACCATGAAGACTTAACACCTCTTTAACATACAATCGACCTAGCTCATCAACTTTAGTTGTGTCTCTAATAAGAATATTGTATGATGATTTGTTCAAGGGGTCAATCACCACTAAAATAGAGTTCATACCCCAATGTGTATGACGTAATAAAATAATGAAGTCCATAGAGACCTAATCCCACATCTAGGTAGGAATGGGTAATGGATAAAGAAAAATAGATGGTATTTAATGCTCTACATTCACATGCTGACAAGTATATCATCTCTATACAAAGTCATTTCATCTATTATCAAACTGGAACTGGTGACTAACATCATAATGCAACATGGTAGAACCAAGATGGATGGCCCACTATGACTGGTGACTATCCTCTATCACCACCTTCCGCAGAGACAACGGAACCACTGTGAGGACCATGAAGCACATCGTCCCCTTAGGCGACAAAGACCACTCAAAATAAGTCTCCCCACTATGTAGAAACTGCATAGAACATTGGCATAGCTCATCATTGGGCTGCTCCAGCTAAATCAATTATAAAAGAGAAGGAGTCAACTGAATTCTAGCCAGGAATGTACCTCTGTTGTGCTCCTTGGTATCCAAGTGAATCTGGGAAAAGAACCCCATCAAAGTACACTTTTCATTAGAATTCCTCAAAACTTACACTAGTAACTTCTTACTCAAGGTGCCTACAGCCACATTACCCTTTCCCAAGGTATAGAAAATATCGAAGTAGAACACCATCAGATACTCAATCCATCGACATTGCCTCATATTATGATTTTTCTATGAGAAGATGTAGGATAGGATCTAATGGTTAAAGTATACCACAATTTTTTCCAAAATAGGCAGTTATTCCAAGTCTTTTGGGAATGCATCACCACTTCCAATTCTTAGTCATTAGTTGGGTAACTCTTCTCATGCGATTGTATTTGGTTTTATCCAAAAACCACCACATGATAATATTTTATTAGTAGACACCCATGGAATGTACCTGAGGCATCACAATAAACCACATAGCCCTTCCTAGAATTTGGAAGGTTTAACACATGTGTGGTATTCAAGCACCATTTTAACTCCTCAAATGTTTCTTAGCACTCTAGGCTCCACTCATACGTGACCACTTTTTGGGTGAGTGTGGTCATGGAAAAACCAAGCTATAAAAAAACCAGAAAAAACCAAAAATAACCTTCTAGGACAAGAAACTATTGATCTCAAACACATTCCTTAGCTGTTTTTATGATATAATTACTCTGATATTATAAGGGTTCACTGAAACACCTTGTTTCAAGATGACATGGCCCAAAAACATCACCATTTTAATCAAGAAAGTGCACTTGGAAATCTTCTCAAAAAAGAGATGATATCTCAAGTTTCTTAATGCAATCAGCAATTAAAGCATCTGCTCCTCCTCATATCAAGAATAAAGTAGGATGTCATCCACAAATACCAAGACAAAGGTGTAAAGATACTGGTGAAACACCTTAATCATGAGTGACATAAAACCCACGATAGCATTTGTCATTCTGAAAGACCTGACCAGATACTCAAAGTCACCATACCTGCTTCATAAATCCATATTCCTATTGTCTAATTCTCCCACCATGAGTTGGTGGAAACCCAAGCATATGTCAAATTTTTAGAACCACTTTTTCCCCTTTAGTTGTATGAATAAGTCATCAATTCAGTTCAAAGTGTATTTATTTTTTATGGTTACTTCATTCAATTTTTGGTAATTAATACACAACCGAAGGGTTCCATCATTTTTATCTATGAATAAGACTAGGGAGGCCTAAGGAGAGATTCTTATGCGAATGAACCCTTTGGATTAAAAATCATCTAGATATATCTTTAATTCCCTAAACTCACCGGGTTCCATGTGAAATGAGGGAAAAGATTTAGGTTGTGTTCCCTACTTCAAATCAATTGAGAACTCCATATCCCACTTTTGTGGTTAGATGATTTTTTTTGAATGCTCTACTAGAAACTCATTGAATTTAAGAGGTAATCCACCCTAAGGAGCACCACCACTATCCTCCAGCCCAAGCGATGATAACTAATAATCTTGATGTCGCAAATTGGGATGTCGGGGTCCCACATGACCCGACTAAGGATACCATTACCCAAGAAATACTTAAGTACTCCCATCATCTGCCATAAAAATAACTCATCATTGATAGAAATCAATATGAACTTGGAAGTGCACAAGCCAATCCATGAAAAGGATCACATAAAACATGTCCATATATTGGACCAAGAAATCCCACTCCATCTCATCTCCTGACACATGAAAATGAACCCAATGGACACATAATCCCTTGCTCTTTATTTTTCCCCAATAGTGTTACTAAATCCATGGACAAAGATAACAGTTTGGTTGGTAGGTTAGTAGATTTAAAAGATTTGGAAGATATAACAGAAATTGAAAACTAGTATCAAATAAAACTACAACTATAAAAGATGAAATCAGAATGTTACCTAAAATAGTTGAAGATACAATATAATATCCTACTGGTTCCTAATCCATATAATGAAGATGCCTGGTCCCTACCTGAGAATGACTGCTCGCCTGTAGCTTTAACCTGATCTGGCTCAGCCCAGATGACAGTCTGGTCCTGCCACCACAACCACCAAACTAAGACCCCTTTGTCCTAGTCAGCTCTATCTACACTGACACTCCCCCAGAATCCATAGATCTAGTACCAATCTGGTAAGGGTGTGTCACCCTGTAAAAGCATTTCATGTGTCCCATAACTCTACATCGATAATATGTCCTGGGAGGGGAGGTACATGCAGGCAGGATGTGTCCTTCCTTCCTGCACAGATGATACACCACTGACCCCATACTATAATCCCCAAATGAAGTCTTCCTGGGAGGATTGCCTAAGCTTCCACCACTCATCTTACGTTTCTCATCACAGTTTCCCTTATTATAAAATGAACTACCACTAATAAACACTGGCATAGCTGAAATGGAATCAAACCTACCCTTTCAGTAAATCTCAACCATACAATCTCGATCGACCACCTCAGCATAAGTCATAGGATTTAATAGGAAAACCTGAGAGTAGATCTATGGTTACAAACCCTTTCAAAAAAAATGATCCTTTATCTATTCAATAGAGACTATTTCAGGTGCATACCAGACTATTTTGTTGATGCGTTTGGAATACTCCATCACTGAATGGTCCCACCTGAACAAGATCCATATATTCCCAAGACCTAGTATTCACCCTGACTTCAGGGTAGTATTGGTCATTGAACACCGCCTTGAAGTCCTTCCGGCTCATTTGATCATTCTTCCCAGCTTTTACCACTATGTCCCACTACCTTCAAATGAAATCTTCTAGTAGAAACTAATCACATTTCACTCTGACCTCTTCAAGAGTGTCCATGAATTTTAACATTCTCTCTATATTCTAAAACAATTATTCTGATTCAGGAGTATATGTGCTACCTTGGAATGAAGGGAGTCTATTCCTAATAAATTCCTAGGATTCGTCCTTTTTTGGACCAGATTCCTCTTATCTAACATGAGAATGAGTTGGAAAAAGATTCATTCCTTCTCTTAGAGCCTGAACAACCCGGACTATAGCTTGCACCAATCTCTGATCAAGCGGAAAGGGAGAACTCTCTCCGTCTTCCCCCTGTGGGTGCGTGTGAGCTTTGCAAAGAGGCATGATACTGCAAGAAGCAATAGTCACAAAATGAACATCATAAATACAACATGTATAATGATAAATTAAATTTCATCATGAATAATAATCTTCAGTTAACCAAACATGAAGAAGCAACATCATGTCCAAACCACTTCTACCCCACCTAATGTCCAAACATAGTTTACAGCACGCATGCCCCACCTGGAGGAGATGTAAAACCATAATCCTGATACCCCATAGAGACTCAAGTTTTGTCATAAGGGTGCTAGCCAGACACCCTACTCACACCCAAAACTCCATGCCCTGACAGTCCTAGATTTTCTCTAACCATACTCGTCCCAAATAAAATTTCCCAAAGAGAAAACCCTTTCTCTGATACCATTTTGTCACAAACCAAATTCGGTCTCCATCTAACTAATGCCCGAACTAGTCCACAACAAGGCCTGAAGGGTGTTCCTGATCCCCATGGGCTGGAAAAAGTGTCCGAGTATTAAAATAAAGCATGTTAGTGATTTAAATGAATAGATAAATATAAAACAAACATCCAAACAAACTAATCCCAAACTATAAGTGGAAAACAAACCATCTTTTAACCAAACCAGAAGTGAGTAACATACGTAAACTAAAGACCTTAAATATAAAATTTTACAAGGTAGGGTGAAAAAAATCAAATAAAAAAACCACTTGGAAAGAGGAAACCACCTTTAAGACATCTCCACAACTTTTCACTCTATGGTCAACTAATAACCTGATCCACCTCTTCTAAAAACTAGATCATTATCTGTATCATATATAATCAAATCAACTTACACCCAAGGGTGTAAGTAGGGTGTGACCGAACTCCCAATTGGATTTCACCACGAAAATATTACATTCATAAAAAATAAATTACAAAATTATTGCAGGTTTAACAGATTAAAAGATATATATATTTAAAAAATTTTAATGAAATAGTATTAATTATAACGACTTTATAGAAGAAAAAATACAAAAATTAAAATACAAACACACTTGATTTTTTTGTAACCCCAGAGTCACACCATGTGCCAATGGTGATAAAAAAGTTAAGACGGATAAAAAAATATGGGAGGGTCCCAAAAGATACTATCAGGAAGTGGGACACTAGAACATCATGTCTTAGTGGAAAGTGGTGTATAGACCACAACAATGGGTGTTCTTGTGCACGATCCACTATTAGGGGACTTCAAAAAAACCTAGTAGTCATCAATCAACTTGAAAATGTTTAGTTAGTGTTTTAGTTGTCATTCAAACTATGTGAAACTAGGCCAATGCCACTTTTGTGTCACTAGAACAGTAGTCCTATACTGGCCACCATGTACCCATGAATCCCATTTTGTGCTCAATTAAATTACACATGCCACATAAAATCTCTTTCATGTTTTATTAACTAATAAAAACATCATCTTCCACATTTCACCACTCACACACACATGATTTCCATTTTGGAATGATTCACATCCCAAAATAGTTAGTAAAACCAATATGCACCTTCCACATCATTTAATGAGGAATTAAGAAATTTTATTTAACAATTCCAAGTGAAGTCACATGATTTTTACACACAACAACTCACACAAAAAACTACTTTTATAATAAAATTAACATCAAAACCCCATCATAACAAATATTTTATCACATAATAAATTAAACAAACAAATTTCACAACATAGATAACACAATAAAATGAATCAATAAGGTTTTTTGCAAAAACTCACTTCGCATTAAACAAATATGTTACGAAAAAATTCATCACATGTTAAATTATTTTTTTAAACTGATTTCTCACCCAAGTAATTAATGAAAGACCATGTTAAATGAATGAAACAAAAAACTTATTAATAAATTTATGTTTCTACAAGGAACCACCTACCAATGTGTTGAAAACATCAAAAACATGATGCGCAAAACATTCACACTCCAACCGCAACTCAAACAACATGGATAAGCCCTAAAATCAAATAACCTCACTGCATGCATAAAAAGTGGACCTAACGCAACACAAAACCAAACTCGAAAGTCCAATGATGAAAGAAACAACAAAATGATGTAAAACAGAAATGTCTCGACCCGACTCACCCCTAAACTGATGGTCAGATCGGTTGCCACATGACCTCAAGCACATCTCCCTGTACGCTATAGGCTGCTGACTAGCAGTGAGGGACTATGGATAAGTGGGGAGACTGTACCCTAATATCAGAGTCAAATAATAGACATTGGAAATAAATAGTGGAAGTAGTCTAATAAATGATAAATAATCGGAAGGTAGATTTTGTAAATCTTGTACAAAACATATGGCCAATGCCAATATACAGCCGAAGCATGCATGACACGCTAATGATACAAAATGGAAAATAATGAACAAAACAGCATGATTTAAATTCCAATACATAAATAATTAAACAATGAATCAATGCTCGAAGGAAGTTCTCCTCTATAATCCCAGGATTCCGCTCGGTCCTATGCTCATATCTCCCAAGTAAATGGAAATAGCACAACATGAAACCAAATAGAACCTACTTGGGATCCCCAATGCTTTGGCTTCCCGAGTATGGTTTTATATATAAATCTTAGAAGGCTGGGACCACCAGTGTCTACCAAAAATCCAAACATTCAATAAATATTTTAAACAGTGTGAAAGTATGCATAATTAAAGTAAGTAGTACAATGTAACTATATCTCAAGTACCTGCTACAGGTCTCAACTTGTGTCAGAACCTTCATTTTCCATTTTACATGTATGCACAATAGTCATCACACATTAATTTTCATTTATCATTTATTCATACCTCCTTAAATTCCATAATTCATGTGATTCGTCCAAATCCTAATATCCCCAGCATAAGTCACTCACCATAGATGTCTCTAAAGACCATCTAACCAAACAATGAAATGACTGAATCTGAGATTTCTTTCTGGCTTGGATAAAAAATCCTAAGATATTCAATTTAATATTTCATTTAATATGTCTAAGATCTTCCTCTAAAAATATTTATTTTCTCCTGGGTCCATCCCCTAAAAGTGATTCACCCAATTCATTAATAAGTTTGAACCTCTTCTCATATTCAATTCACAAATCATTGTGTCTCATTGATTTTCATTAACACATTAATTCATTTCATGTACAACCAATTGAACCCACAGTTCAATGTCAAATAATGAGAGTAGAACATCATGTCTAGAACCCTCACGAGTATTTGGAGTGTTTGTTCTTATCTCACAACCCATTGGTATTTGAAGCATCAATCCCTATCCCATAAAAGAAAATTTTCATGCAAGATGGGTGTATAACATCGTGTCTAGAACCCAGTGAGTATTTGGAGTATCACTCCCTATCTCACAACCCATTTATAATTCATACATATATATTTATCATTGGTGTAGAATTACAAGTCTAACAACCCAAAACCATCCACTAATTAATTCATAAATTAATTAATCCAGTTCGTTAATTAATTCAAAAACTAATTTACAACATAAATCACCTGTCAAATAAGTCAAAAATTAATTACCCATTCAACATCTCAATAGTAAATAATTAATTAACAACTAATTATTCTTATCAATTCAACTAAATAATTAACTCAACATTTTATTATCCAAATTATTTAACAAGTCTGAACCCTTATACACAAACAGTTATTCATCTAGGAATTTAACAATTTACATGCACGCCATAATCATCTCAAAACATGATAAAAAATCCTAAATATTTAGCAACCATATCAAAAATCATCTTATATTTTAAAAAAAACCCATCAAAGAGAAATTAATGCATGTAAATCTAACATGCATCAAAAGGTACCCTTAGCCAGTAGTCGTAACCAACAATCATTTCAAAATCTAAATTTAATGCATGAAAATTAATTAATTCAAAAATTAATTAATTAAATATTATATCTTTAAACAACAATAAATAAATTAACCATTTACCATTTAACATGTAATAATTAGTCCATCCATTAATTATTTCCAGTTTCTAATTTATATTTCTAACATTTCAAATATTCAATATTCTCAATAAAGAGTAAAAGTCACAATTTTTATTCCAACTCGTGACAATATAATTAATTCTACAATTAATTACCTTATTACCTATTCATCCCATTAAGATCATTTAACTGTTTAATCCTATCACTTTAACCAAATTTTCAAAACATACTTAAAATCCACACATGCTCAAATCCTTATTTATCTCATGTGGGAGGCATAATTTAATAACATCCAAAGTGTCATGCATAGAAATATCATAATCAAGGAAAATTGCATTCTCAGTTTATTTAAGGAAGTTATAATTCTTAAATAATGTGATAGGGATTTGGAACCCTACCTCAGGGTGTCACCATTTTAATTCTACAAGGCTTTAATGTACATGGAGGCAACTAGTGCACAATTAGTCCACAGTTGCACATGTGCACAACTTCATATGTGTGTGTGTGTGTGTGTGCACGCACGCACATTTTCCAAACCAATGGAATCAAAGAAAATCAATCCCATATGCCTTTCCCTTGGTGCAGGACTCTAGAAAATTGACCTATAGGTCCCTAAACAACATTCACATACCCTAAAATTAGAAAAACCCAACAACTAGATAAAATCAAACCTTAGGGTTTAGGCCAACAAAAAAATGGGCACTAAAAAATCCACAAATCACCAAAGTGATGAAGGAGACCATGAGCGAAGGTCTTGCCTTGAAAAATCGGACCTAGAAAAAGAAAAAAATTTGGAATAAAAAGCTGAAGATGGTGAACCTGAAAAGTGGGGGGGTCGCGCCATGGAGGTCATGTGCTGCAGGAGCTCCACCTATGTGTCGCACTACTGTAGGGAGGGTCTCCCAGGGGTTGTGCACTACTGGAGGTCCTGAGGATGAGGGTCATGTGAAGGAGGAGGCTGGAGATGCTTCTGCATCACTCATGGATGAGGATAAATAGTGGGGTTGTACCACCTGCAGGTCACGCCTCCCCTTATTTTTTTATTTGTTTCCCTTTAAAATAATCCATTTAATTGAATTTAATAATTTAAATAATAATAATCATTTTATTATTATTATACACATTAAACACTTATCTAATAAGTGAAAAACTCCCTATTTAATTAAAAACGCTTCTTAATTTATTATTCTCTTAATAAAAGTTTCATAATTAATTATGAAACTTCCTATTGATCATTAAATTATATGAAAATTTATTTAACTAAATAACCATAAAAAAAATAATAACATTATTATTATAATTATTCTAACTTTCATTTATTTAAAAATCAAATCCCCAATTTATTACAACATCATTAATATGATAGAAACTCCAACCCATAACCACAAATTTAATTTCCATAATAAAAATAATTATTAAAATCATTTAACTAAAATAATAATATTCTAAATATTATTATTTTTGAGACCTTTGATAAACCCAACACCTCTATTTAATAAAAATGCTTCATTAAATCTGAAACCTGGAATTTAATTAAATGTTTCTTTTAGAAGCCCAAAAGCAACATTAAATTCTCATGAATGATACACTCCTTTAAAATATAATTAAATCTCAAAGAATCAAAATAATTTATGACACCATAATAATAATAATAAAACTATTATTATTATCTCATTCCTCCATTTAATAATAAATCATCCCTTAATAATTGTGAAACTCTTAATTTAATTAAAACGGTTCTTTGATAAACACAATATCCTCATTAAATTTTTTAACCATCATTTAACTAATTCATTATCATTAATTTAATTAAACAAACACAATAATAAAAATAATAACTTCATTATTATTATTATTAAAATTTTCTTTTAATTAATCACAATCTCTCATATAATTTTATTTAATTAAATTAAATAATTTATTAAATAGGGTAAACTATACGGGTTCAAACTTGTTAAAGAATTGGGATATTTAAATGCTGATATAATTATTCAGGGTAATTACGCAAGTCCAAAAAATGACACATTTAGGTGTTCCGACACTAGAAATAAAATTCTGGAGCTCAGTTTAAAAAATTGACCCATTTCTAAACCGAAAGGAAACTAAAAAACCTACATATTTTAACCCGGTTCCAGAATACCTTCCATTTTAACCTACCCACCTTAAAAAATTCTCATCATTTAGAAGACATCGGGAACCACTACTAAAACAACTGACTTACCAAGGTCATTTAATCTCATTAGAAATGACGTGTTTCATTCCCAATGCCAAACAATCCTTTAAACATTCACAAGCCTAATAGATAAGCCTTTAAAACCAGATCAAAATCACCCTTTATAGATTAAACACCGAAACAGAACTTATATCTAAGGCCATTATAAGGACCATGCCAATGAAAATAGTTGAATCTCGATCAAACAACAGTTCAAGTTTCACAAGCTTCCCTCAAAATACATTTCAGACCCAAAACTCACATTCACTATTTATCTGACGACGTTCCTTTAAAACTATTCCATAACCGTCCACATGTATATCGAATTCCTTACCTGACCTCCAATGAAATTTCCATGTCAATCCATCACAAGTCTATTTAAAAAAACATTCACGCCAAACACCAATAAATAAGTGTCCCCCAGAAAACACACATCCTACATACAACCCAGATTACAACCACTTATCAAGACAAACAACATTTTAAACATTAGCACGACGTAAGACCAACACTATCTTAGTGTATTGATGATGATGTCAAGATATGGGACATGCTCGTCATATTTAGAAGATCACACTAATAGAAAACATAGGTCATTAAGAAGATCAGTCGAACTACTACTGGATAACTATGTTCTAAAATCTTGGCATCTCCTGCCTACATGTTTACCGAATACAATGTGACACTACCCACTTTAGAATTGTCCATGATGTCGAAGAAAAGATCAACTGCTCACCGGCATGCTATTTCAGAACTCTTAACAAATGCGTTTGACGTTCCTCAAACCATGATCATGACATGAAACATAGTTCATAAAATCTATAGTATAAACCTATCAACATTTCATAACACTTGAGTACCAAGAATTCCCCCAAGTAGTGAGACAAACTTACATTAAAGACATTGAACACTCTAAGGGTACTACCTACCACGGGTTACCCCCTTACGAAACATAAACGTCGACCCTCTATCTTGGTCATGCGAAATAGAAATCACAAAATTAAAAAGCCCCATTTTCATTTTACCCATTTCAATTAATTCATTTCAACCTTTCAATATTTCAATGAATTTGAACAAACACACAAGTACTTTTTTACATCAAGTCACATGGTTTTCAAAACAACGCCCTATGGAATAATAGGCATGCTATCACAAAAATCCTCTTTAAACATTTCACATATAGTGTTATCCAAATATAAATATGAAATTTAGTATCTAAATTCCTTTTACCAAAAAGGGGTCCTCTGAAGGTCCCATTTATACAATCTAGGTTCTTCAAAAAGCAACCCAACAACAGTTCATTTCAATCAAAACTTAGCAGTTTTACATTTATAACCATTTTCCAACATACTATGGTAATATAAGGTTCAAACACATGGGTGGCCATCTACTAGTCCGTAAGGCAGCTATAGACCATACCACTAGTATTTGGCTCCCATTTATCACAATCAACATTCATTTAACATTTTAAATTTATCATCCCTTTCACAAAAGAAAACATCTCAAACATGTTTTCAGAAGCAGTTACACAACAACATGTTACAACACAGAAGCATGGAACAATAATAAAACATGCTAATAGCAAAGTCGGATAGAATATAATCACTAATACATTTTAAATATATCACCACAACATGTTATCTATGTAGTAATGCTAAAGTAGATCATGATATAGAATTGCACCCAAGAAACAAAATCCAAATTAGTAGGCATCCTACTAATGAAACTAAAGGTCAAGTAATATGCATGACATGTGAATATCTAAGTTCATATGATGATGTATGTATGACACTTCATTGCCATATCTAGATAAGACAATTACCTTTTAAAATCTTCAAAATAAATAAGCAGTGAAAAATACACCAGTCACTCAATGTAAAATCATATCAACCATAACTACAAATACTACAAACATCAATTCCCATCCCTGGACACTTTGTAATTTCTCATACATGGGGTGATCAATCCCATGCTTGGAAATTAACCCAAGCACCCACACTTTCCTAGTCTCCTACCTACAAACCCAAAATAGAATAAAAAAAGGAAAAGAACCCTTTGATACCACTTTGTAACGTCTGGACCCAGATCACCCCTAAACTAGCGGTCGGACTGGTCACCACATGACCTCAAGCATGTCTCCTCATACGCCAGAGGCTGCTGACTGGTAGTGGGAAACTATGGATAGTTAGTGGAGACACTATACCATCCTATAATAGTTCAATAATAAGTATTGGTAATAAACAGCAGAAGCAGTCTAATAAATGATAAAGAAGCAAAAGGTAGATTTTGTAAATTATGTACAAAACAAACGGTCAATGCCAATTATACAACATATGCTTGCTTGACATGGAAATGATACAAAAATGGAAAAAATGAACAAAATATTATGATTTACATTCCAATACATAAATAATTAAATAATGACTCGAATCCCCAAGGTTTGTCTCCTCCAGTATCCCGAGATTCTGCTCGGTCCTCTACTCATATCTCCCAAGTAAATGTAAAAAACACAACCTCCAACCAATTATAATATTCTCGGGTACCCATCTGCAATGGCAGCATGAGTAGGGTGTGAGATATAAATATCATGGGTCTGGGACCACCTGTTTCTACACCAAATCTGAACATTCAATAAATAGTTTAAATAGTGTGAAATCATGCATAATTAATGTAAGAAGTACAATGTAACTATATACCCAAGTACCCGCTTTAGCTCCCCGCAGGTGTCAGAACCTGCGTTATACATTTTTCATGTATACATAATAGTCCTCACACATTCATTTTCATTTATCAATTATTCATAATTCCTTAAATTTTATAATTCTTGTGATCTGTCCTATTCCCAATATCCCCTATATATTCACTCACCACAGATGTCTCTAAAGATCATCTAAGAAAACAATGAAATGACTGAATCCGAGCTTGTGCTCTGGATTTGATAACACGTAATATGATATTCCATTTAATATTTCATATATTATGTCTAATCCTATCCATTAAAATAGTGATTCACTCCTGGGTTCATCTACTAACAGTGGATCACCCAATTCATTAATAAGTTTTAACCCCATCTCATATTCAATTCAAAAATATTTATATCTCAACGATTTTCATTAACCAATTAATTCATTTCATGTCTGACCAATTTTACCCACAGTTCAATGTCAATTAATTTGAGAAGAACGTCATGCCTAGCACCCTCATGAGTATTTGGAGCGCCCATCCTTGTCTCATAACCCATTGGTATTTGGAGCATTAGTCCCTATCCCATAAAAGAAAATTTTCACGAAATTTGGGTGTATAATTCCATGTCTAGAACCCCGTGAGTATTTGAAGCATCATTCTTTATCTCAAAACCCATTTATAAATTAGATATATATATATATATATACCAATGGTGTATAATTCCATGTGTAACACAAAAAATCCATCCATTAATTAATTCATAAATTTATTAATCCAATCTGTCAATTAATTAAACAACTAATTAACAAAATAAATCTCTCCTCAAATAAGTCAACAATTAATTATCCATTCAACATTTCAATGGTAAATAATTAATTAATTATTAATTATTCTTATCAATATAAGTAAATAATTAACTCAATTTTTAATTATCCCAATTCTTTATCAAGTCTGAACTCATCCACTGAAATAGTGATTTGTTTAGGACTTTAACAGTTTACATTCACGTCATAATCATCTCAAAACATGATAAACAAAGGCCGAATATTTAGAAACCATCTCACACAACATCTAATATTTTAAAACAACTCCATCCAAGAAAAAATAACGCATGGAAATCTAACATTCATCAAAAGGTGCCCTTAGCCAATAGTCGTAACTAACAATAAATTAAAAATATTAATTTAATGCATGAGAATTAATTAATTCAACAATTAATTAATTAATTATTATATTTTTAAACAATACAAAATTAATTAATCATTTACCATTTAACATTTAATAATTAATCCATCCATTAATTATTTCTAGTTTCCAAATTATATTCTGAACATGTCAAATATTCAATATTCTCAATTATTAGTAAAAGTCAGAAAAATTATTCCAACTCATGACTTGATAATTAATTCTAAAATTAATTATCCTCTTACTAATTCTTCCAATTAAATTAATTTAACTGTTTAGTCATATCACTTTAACCATATTATAAAAACATACTTAACATCAACACATGTTCATGTACTCATTTACCTCACGTGGGCGGCATCATATAATAAAATCTAGTGTCATGCATCGACATATAATAATCAAGGAAACATAATTTCTCGATTTATTTAAAGATGCTATAATTATTATATATAGTGAGAGAGATTTGGAACCCTACCTCAGGGTGGAACCATTTTAATTCTGCAATGCTTTAATGTGCATGGTGGAAACTAGTCAACAATTGGTCTGAAATCACACACAAGCACACCTTCATGTATATGTGTGTGTGTGTGTGAGTGCATTGTCTGAACCAACGAAATCAATGAAAATTAATCCCATACCCCTTGACCTTGGTGGATGATGCCGAAAAATTAACCTATGTGTCCCTAAACAACATTCACATACCCTAAAATTAGAAAAACACAACAACCGAAAAAAACATTAGGGTTTTTCCCAACACCAAAACGGGCACTAAAAAATCGGCGAATCACCAAAAAAATGAAGGAGACCATGAGAGAAGGTCTTACCTTGAATAATCTGACCTAAACCATGGAGAAATTTGGGACAAAAAAGCTGCGAACGGTGAACCCAGAAAGGGAGGGTTTTGCGCCATGGAGGTCATGCGCGGCAGGACCTCTGCCTGGGTGTCGTGCTACTGCAGGGAGGGTCTCCTAGGGGTTCTGTGGTGATGGAGGTCTTGAGGTTGATGGTCATGTGAAGGAGGCTAGATATGCTTCTACATTGCTCATGGAGGAGGAGAAATAGGGTGGGTGGCACAACCTGCAGGTCACACCTCCCATTTTTATTTTTTATTTTCCTCTTAAATTAATCAAATTAATTGAATTTAATAATTAAAATAGTAATAATCATTTAATTATTATTATTATACACATTAAACACTTATCGAATAAGTGAAAAACTCCCCATTTAATTAAAAACAATTCTTCATTTATTATTCTCTTAATAAACGTTTCATAATAAATTATGAAACTCCCTATTGATCATTAAATTATTTTATCATTTATTTTACTAAATAACCACAAAAAATAATAATAACATTATTATTATTATTATTCAAACATTCATTTATTTAAATCTCAATCCCCCAATTTATTACAATATCTTTAATAAGATAAAAACTCCAACCCATAACCCCAAATTTTATGTCCATAATAATAATAATTATTACATTAATAAAAATAAAATAATAATAATCTCATTATTATGTTTTTTGAATCCTTTGATAAAGTCAACACCTATATTTAATAAAAATGGATCATTAAATCTGAAACCCCTCATTTAATTATATGATTATTTGATAAGCTCAAAAGTGACATTAAATTATCATAAATGATACACTCCTTTAACATGTAATTAGAATTTCAAAGCATCAAAATAATTTATAAAACAATAATAATAATAATAATAATAATAATAATAATAATATCGCATTTCTCCATTTAATAATAAATATTCCTTTGATAATTCTAGAACTATTCATTTAATTAAAAAATTTCTTTGATAAACCCCAAATCTGCATTGATTTATTCAACCGTCATTTAATTAATTCTTTATCATTCATATAATTAAACAACCACAATAATAAAAATAATAACTTCATTATTATTATTATTAAAATTTTATTTTATGGTTTCCCAATATCTCATATATTCTTCTTTAATTAAATTAAATAATTTATTAAATAGGGTAAATTGCATGGGTTGGACCAAAACTGTGCGCTGCCCGTGAAAATTCATTAAAGTGGAATTTTCAAAATCCACTGCTCCTAAGAATTATCGAGGCACCTGCTAAAATTATAGGGTAATTATGAAAGTCCATAAAATCATACCATTATGTGTTCCAAAACTCGAAATATAATTCCAGAGCGCGGTTAAAAAAAAGACCTGTTGTTAAACCCAAAAAACCTCTAAAACCATTATATTTAAAACTGGTTTAAAATTACGAGACTTTAAAAAACGAACCTATGACGATGGTGTAGATGGAAAACTGAGAAAGGGGGATGCCTGAGGTGTTATGTGCTAGAAAATATAGCTAGAAGGGTGTGGTGGCCTGGGTTCAGGTTGTGTGAGGTGAGGTAGGGGCAACATTGTTCTGGTGATACGAGGTGATGCATGACCAGTGTTTTTTGGGTGGTGCGAGATGAGGTAAGGAGGAACTGATCTAATTGAGAGGGATGTTCAATGAGAATGAGGAGGGATGGAGTGGTCTGACGCTTAGGTTTAGGGGAGAAGGAAACAATTGTGTGAAGGGAAATATAGGGGAAATGAAGAGTGGAGATAAAAAAAGAAAAGGGAGAAAAAAAATAAAAGAAAAAAAAGAAAAATGTGGAAAATAAAAAAAATAAAAATAGAAATGAATGTGGAGTAAAACCTAAAGATACTAAAAATAAAAATAAAAAAATTATTAATAATGGAGTACAAGTAGTTTTATAATTGAGATAATAATTTTTTAACTATGAAAAAAATTTAATATTAAAATTATAATTAAATATTAATGGAAACAATAATAATAATAATGATCATAATATTAATAATATTAATTTTTTTATTATTAAAGTAGATATATTTTTTTATATTTGATTGATTTTGTTAGTTATTCGGTCAGTTAATAAACTACCAGCACACTAGACATATCACACAATGATCTGGTGAAGCCTCATGGATTTTCCAGTGCCCTTCTTGTGCGCCGAACAATATCAGGCTAGAACGCTCGCTTATCAGAAAAAGTGAAAAAACATAAGTCAGGTATGGCCCAGACCTAAAAAACAATTTTAAAGGAAAATAAAATTATAAAAATAAAAATCATTACTAGAGTTTGAATTCCAATTTCCGGGTGTGACATGTCTTGTTAAGAGGGAATCCCTTATTCTTTGCATAGGGAAAGGATAAATTTTAACTTATTGTGAAAGGAATTGGACTGTTGGGACTATGCATTGTGTTACCCTTTATTTCTTCCTCATTTTGGGCCAAGACAAAATCCCATGTTCCAAAAATAGGGTAAGGTTTTAATTTAATGTCCTGTGAAATGAGGTGGAATTTGGGGACTATGAATTGAGATTCCCATCTGTTCTTCATCACTTTGGGTCAAGTGGGAATCCCATGTTCATGGATGAGGGTATGGTTTTAGTTTTTCTTCATATTTATTTATGTATTGTGTGGGGATTATGTGTTCATCTTCCCATATTATCTTCTTCATGTTGAGTGAATATGGAATCCCATTTCTTGAAATATAGAATGGTTATAGATTTACATCATGTGATATGACGTGGTGTGTGCTTATCATTAATTTAGGTTTCCATCCTTTCTTCCCTGAGTTGGGTCAAGGGGGTATCCCATGCTCCTTGAATAGGGTGAGGATACAGTTCAACATCAAGATAATGGAAGTGTTGTTCCGAGATTATTTAATGAGCATCCCATTCATTACTCATTAAATCAATTTATGGGGTAATACAACTCACTAATGGGTTGAGGAACATAATTAGGGATTACACATGAGGTGGGGGACCATGGTGGTTGTCTGGGAGCAGTAGGGATATAGTTGTTCTTGAACTCTAGGTATGATCATTCCTCTTCCTCATATATATTCATGGGGGAGGGTCTCATCTGGCTGATGGGTGGAGTAATAATATTGGGTCATGAACATTAATAGAAGGCCCATGGTGGATACTTGGTAGTATTATCATTATCATTAAATGTTCAATATTACTATTGACACATATGGAATCTTTTTCTATCCACACGAGGAATCCTAAAAGTTCCACATAGGGTATACTATAGTTTACCATCATGTAGTGAGGAATACTATGCGGAAGATGCCTTGTAGTTTCAGGTGTCAGGATTATGCAATGGAGGTCCTTTCTTGTTTGACCTGGAATGGGAGTGAGTTGATTGTGTTTCAGCAGTTTCTTTCAAAGTATTATAACTGAAGGTATTAGGGGAATCCAAAAGTAGATTCTGAACTCATTGTTTGAGAAAGGGACCATGATGGGTAGGTCAGATCAAGGTATTTGAGTGGGTGTGGAGGAGTTTCATTACTAATGGTATTAAATGGGATGTATTTTGGGGTTGTATAGGATGTAATTGAAAATATCCTCGAACTAGCAAAAAAGTATTCATTATGACTCCCAAATTTCCAAGAGTTCTAGTGACCATAATAAAGGGACAATGCTAGTGTCATAGGACTATAGCCCGAAAGAGATTCCAAACAGGGGGAATACCATGTAGTATGGACCAGTAGGCATGAAGGCCATAGTATATAAATACATAGGGTTTTTATAAGGATATTTTTTTCATGAATTATAGGTTTTTAATAATGGTTATATCCTTCCAAACATATATTCTTTACAAATGGTGAGATCCGAATGCTTATGGAAAATAATATGTTGGGAAACAAGGGAGTTTCATCGAAATTGGAGTTCTATGAGGCTTGTAAATCTTACAAGGACAGTGTTCTTCATGGAATGATGTTTTTGAAACATCCTCAATATGTAACCCACAGATTGAATATCTTGTATGAGGGAATTCATGAAATATTACCCATGGTTAAATGGGTAATGTGAATTCTAGAAACTCTTTTGTTTTTCTTGAATTAAGAGTGCTATGTCGCAACTATACTTTTCATACTACATAAGATGAATTTAGGGGGGTTATTTATACCCTCATCAGAGTAATGAGAATTAGTTTAATCAATGATAACATATTTTTGGAATGATTATGACTTTCATGGTGGAAGGGTGTTCTGCAAATAGTTATTCACTATGCAGAGGTTATCACATTCAATCCATGTAGTTGGGTGACTGTTATGGACTAGAGTTTTTTTGTAGTGGTTAGAATATTTTTTGGTTGTTTGGAATTCATAAAATATTAGTCTTTGGGAATGTATTTACTCTGGAAATTTTTATAGTAATAAATTATTTTTTACATTCTTCTAGAATCATTCTTACAAGTTGTTTTTAGTAGTCTAATTTTGAACTTTCGTAACTTCTGATCCATAAGTTTGTATTAACTCTATAACTAGTCAAATAGTATCCTATAAAATGATCTATACTCTTGGATCAGGGTTATCAAAAAAATTTCACATCATTGGATGTGTTTTTTTAACACAAATAGCTATAAATAATAACAAATAAGAATAAATAAATTGGGAGGCCTTTACCTAGTGTACCTATATGAACACACCCATTCCATGTCCATGAAATTGTTAATCTGAAACAAAATATATTGAAATATCTAGATTAAACCATGTATGTAAAAATATATAGAAACTATATGAGAGTATGATAGATTAAAACAAAAATTGTAAATTAAAAAAATACATTCCCTATTAGAATGATGTCCCAACCAGAAAATAATTGGATTAAAAAAGCTATGATGTCCCAAGTCCTAATCTCCAAATCTAACCACCATACATCACCAACTGACCTAGGTATCACTATGCTCCACCAAAGTTAATTCCAATCTTTGTGTTTTCTATATAATACACAACATGTGTAGGAAAATCCCATTCAAAGGTAACTATTTATGTATCCAGTAAGATGCCCTAAAAACGAACGGGGGGGGGGATAGAAAGATACGAAAAAGGTCATCTCAACCCGATGAAGAATATAAATTTAACGCAACACTTATATGGTCATAAATAATATGAGACATTTAAGAAAGGGGGTCCCCATATCACAACCCATTTAAAGTCAATGTGTCTACCTACAGCTCCAAATGTTAGTCACCAATTCCCATAATCAATTGTTTCCTCATCATAATATATGTGGTGGGTCTCACAACTCCCTACTACACTCCAAATTCAAGGGATCCAAAAAACCCTTGTAGGACATGCATGCCACCAGAGCTTGATGATGGGGGAGTGTCACCTTTTAAATAGAGGACGTTCACCCTATGTGGGGGATTACTATCAATATATATATAAAGAGTTTAGGGAACCCAATCTCTAGTGGTACAGAAGAGTAACGATTGTAAAAACTCTCCAATGATACTACCTAGAAAAATTTCTTCTTTAAACATTTCCTAAATTAATTGCACTACTCAAACACCTCACACAATATCTCGTATTTCAATATAATGGCCACTACTAAGTCAACAATGGAAATTTATCTAGGATATATATATGTATGCCAATATACAAGTCCAAATGAATGAGATAGGATAAGAAGTTTATTTATATTTCAATAAAAAGCATATATGGGGTCTAAATGGAATATGATGCTACATAATTTGTTAGTAATATACTACATTAGACATTTATTGTAATTGATTTTATCATATATTGTGTGTACTAGTGGTAGACGATGAACCTTTGCTACTTGTGGCTAGTGTCTGCGGGCATGGTCTTTCCCATGCATTTTAGATCGTGCTCATGTACCACAAAATGTTCCTATAAATTATAGAATATTTTCCCATTATCATTTAATCTTAGGGTATATGGGGTTTCTTCTGACATGGGTTCCTGAGAAAGTCCAAATAACATATGTAATGGATTCCTGGTAGGGTTATACAGTGTGTGGGTCTGGTCTAATGGTGTTCAATTCATAACTCATCAAACACCTTTTGCAATGTGAAAACTGAAGAACTCACTCTGTTTGTAACAACCCAAATTCTTGAAAATAAATATTGATTGCATGAAACACTGAGTCACTAAAAAACAACAAATTTTATAATCTATCTATTAAACACAACTTTTCCACTACTATGTTTTGAATCTTAAAAAAATGGTCATCTAGAGTTGTGATCAGTAAGTCTTTGGAGTCTGATAGAACCAGCTCAATTTTTGGTTAATAGTAACATAAACATATGAATATTAATATCACCCTTATAAATAGTAATTATTATAATTATTATCCTAAGGTAATATGATAATTAGATCTCAATTAATTTTTCAATGTGATATAAAACTAAATTTAACTTTAAAATTTTTATTTTTTGAATTAACTATGATTTTATTTAAAAAATAAATTAATAATATTTAGAAAATTATTTTTGAAAAATGGAGTTCATTTCTGAATTATATGCATCAAAAAGTGGTTAGGGTTAATTTTCTTTTTGCATTTTTTAATATTCTTAAATTTTTGATGAATAGTGAAATAATGTAAAATACTGTATATAAAAATTATCTGTTAAATAAACTATTTATGACATCATATGTAATGTAATGACACTTTTTTTGAACTCACATACACTTATTACTATTAGGGTCACATGTAACTACACTATTGGTTGTCTTGAAGGAGATAATAAAATAACGAATTAAATATTCAAAATTCACTTCTCTCCTCCACTATAAAACCCCCCTCACTCCCACTTATCTTCACACCTATAAGCCTTGAATATCCTAAATGTTTTCCCCAATTACCCTAACCTAGTCACATACCTCGTCCATAAAGCTCTTTTTCTTTTCCAAATACCAAAACCCCTTCCCATAAGGAGGTTCTGAAGGACACTATTTCAAAAGGAAAATAAGATTTCTTTTTCATTCAGTCTCATTTCAAGTGATCTTATTTATTAATATATCCTAACCACCTCTCTCCAAATGACCATTATTCCTCAATTAAAATCTATTTAATATAATTATATCATGTGAATGGAAGTACCATCATCAATATTCTTAATCTCTCTCTTTTATTTTATAAATGAAATCATCGTCTATGAGGTTCCAATTTGCGACCTTCATGGACGAAAAAGTTTCATTCTTCAATTTATCTTTCATTACTGGTCAGGAATTTTTTTGGGGTTGAAACATAATATAATATATTTATAATTAACTATTTAATATTCATGAACTAGTATATGTACATAATAGAAAATTATAAGACCAAACTAGTTCCTAGTAATCAAATACCGCTAAAATAATAGAAGTGGTTGTCATTAATATTTCATCTAATGAGTCATCCCCATTCCATGTAACAAAATTATATAAATGAAAATTAAAAATTCTAGATGTTAATAAATAATATTTAAATTCAATTCGGTAGATTTACATCTATTTCACATGAACTCCATTACATCAAAACAAGTGTACCGATTATGAAAATCAAGAAAACGAACACTCTGAAATGACGAAATTCTATATTATAACTAATCAATAAAGACATAATGAACATGAAAAAACTATTTTTAAATAAATAAATGGATAATAGGTTTTGAATTAAGTTATTAATGTGTTTAATTTTATATTGCAAGCCTATAAGTTCAATAGGGGAACACATTCAGGCATAAGGTAAGGGGTTTCCACCCGAACCACCATTTTCATTCATGTTACTTTTATTGTATACTTAACTGAATAAAATTATTATTTATTATTATTTACTCCTCATAAATTTTATGTGAGTGGACTATATATGTTCACCAACCAGAATACATCTTTATTTTATGGTGATTTACACATTTTAAAATAAAAAAACACAATTCTTCCAAAAATAAAAGCCCAACTCAAGGGATTTTCTCAAATTTTAAACCCCTTTCAAGGGAACACCATAATCTATTTTTAGAAACCATTATATTCCTAAAATCACTCATTTTATTATTAAAATACTATATTAATTCATTAAGAGTGATATACAAATACTTTTCCCAAAAAATTTATTGTTTCCAGGTAAAAGGGGTTTTATACAAGAATTACTCTATGATTTTAAGAGTATATTCACCCATTTCAAAACACTTGTTGATTCATATTCTTAAATGGTGTTTTTTTTCTATGATATAATCCCCTATGTTTTGAATTTGGATTAGATATATTAAAACTATTCACTACTTTACTTTGAATGGTTTCTGAAAGTTATTTACATTTTTTATATTAGTTTCAATATGAATGTATATGGAATTTATGTTTATCCCTGTTCATATGATGATTGCGTTGAACATATTAAGTGTTGGCTAGGTCCCTCTATAGCCCCTCGGTGCATTGTTAGGTATCATGAGATAAACTATGGTCTTGGAAGATGGCCTTGACAAAATGATTATTTATAGTCTTGGCATGAGGCCTTGACGGTATGGTTATGATGTCCCGCTTTAAAAATTCCCTCATTATGGAAATCATATTGATGGTTCATGTGGTTATTAAAATATTATAATACCCACGATTATGCTTTATTATGGAATTATTGACTCATCTCATATTACACTACCACAAAAACTGTTTTTCGCAGCGCCCCCCTTTATCAGCGCTTGTTTAGTAGCGCTGATAAGGGGGGGGGGGGGCTTTATTAGTGGTTTTTTTAAAAGCGCTAATAAAGGGTCGAATTTAAAAAAAATTAAAAATATATCAATATATAAATATTTTTATATTGATATATAAATATAATATATAATTTTTAAATATATTTTAGATAAGTATAAATGTATATTTACACTTATTATACTTAATATATAATATATTTAGTGAAAATGGCTTCATAAAAAATTAAAAAAATATTTTTAATTAATAATTTTCTAACTATTATGGAGTAATAGTCATTTAATAACAATTTGAAGACTAAAAAAATTAAAAAAATTAAAAAAAAGATCCAAAATATGTTGAAAATGCAACTCAAACTTCAAACGGCCATAACTTTTGATCTGGGTGTTCGTTTGACCTCTACCACATATCAAATTGATGCCTACGACGAGATCTACATTGCCATGACCTATGCAACCCTGGTCAAGGGATTTTTGAGGCCAAAGTGGCCTAGAAGACCTCCAAAACTGAGTTTCTAGTAGGGGTACCCCGATTTTTTACCATTTTGTTGATTTTCACCCTCGTTTAAGGGGGTATTATTGGATTTTTTGGTGGGGTCTGAATTTATTCCAAGGTATTAAATTCATACTGATATTATGTCTTTAAAATTTCATTATTTTCTATAATTCACTGTTATTTATAATCAAATATATAAAAATATAATCATATTTTTTATATATTCAAACCTAAAAATTTAATTATAAATATAAATAATAAAATATATTTACATATAAAATATATTAGCTTTATCTAAATAAAAAATAACATCCATTGTATTTATAATACAAACATATGAATATTTATATACCTATATATTAATCTAACTATATATATATTAATCTAACTATATATAAATTATTCTAATAACTGTATATATATTAATATAACTACATATATGTTTATTAGTATTACTATAAATATATATATTAATATCACTATAAATATATATATTAATATCACTATATATATATATATTAATATAACTATATATATATATTAGTATAACTATATATATATATTAATATAACTATATATATGTTAATATAACTATATATATGTTGATATAACTATATATATATTAATATAAATATATATTACTATAAGAATGAATATAACTATATATATAAATTATAATATAACTATATATATATTAATATAAATATATATTACTATATGAATAAATATAACTATATAACTATATATATTAATAAAACTATATATATATTAATATAACTATATATATATATTAATATAACTATATATATTATATTATAACTATATATATATTATAATAAAACTATATATATGTTAATATAAATATATATTACTATACGAATAAATATAAGTAAATAAATAAATATATATATATATATATCATAAATTGGAAGGCAAATCAAAATGGAGTAGTGGTAAAGGCTTAGGCGCGCAGGGGGGAGGTCTGAAGTTCAAATCCTGGTAGAGGCAGGGGCGCACACGCATGGGGGAATATAGTAGCAAGCGTTGTTACAGGGTAAAGGGGGTGCATGAGGCATTGTACAGGGGCTGAAAAGAGTTGTAAAAGGAGGGGGGGCTCAAGTGCTATAAATCCCCCCCCAGATTGGCAGTATTTTTTAATTTTTTTTACCTTTTATCAGCGCTTTTAAAAAAGCGCTGATAAAAGGAGTCCTTTATAAGCTCTAAAATGAAAGTGTTGATAAAGGATGCGCTAATATAGGAGTATTTTATCAGTGCTAAAACAAAGCGCTGATAAAGGACCCGTTTATCAGCGCTTTGTTTTAGCGTTGATAAAAGACCCTTTTTATCATCGCTTTTTTTAGCGCTATTAAAAGGGGTCTTTATCAGTGCTTTTCAGAGCACTGATAAAGGGGACCCCCCCTTTATCTTCGCCGGCTTTATCAGCACATTTTCTAGCGCTGATAAAGACCATTTTCAGCACTGATAAAAGTCGTATTTGTAGTGGTGTTACTTCCAAAAAATGTTCAAATTTATTATTTTTGAAGGCATGTGTTTTCAATTATTCATCATGGATAATGTTTATGTAATCTTTCACAATATTGGATACTCTTACTAATCATTTGATCTCACCCCTTTCTTATGTTTCATTTTCTCAGGACATTATTAATTTTATTATGATTGACATGCTAAAAATAACCTTGGAGTTATGGATGTGGTTGAGGAAATTTCTATGTTGTATTTCATTTCCAGTTGTAATGTTGAACTTATATGTGTATCTTTTTCCAATGCTAATAAACTACTCAGTCCTTCAGGATGGATATTCTTTACTTATATGACAATGTAATAAAATAAGTCATAATCTCTAGGAAACTAGGGTTGGGTCCCTATTGTTGGTATCTGATGAAGTTTAGTAGAGAACTTGTAAACTAGATTTAGAAAATGTAGATTATTGAACAAATCCCTACTATAGTCTTTGAGGATAAGCATACAAGGAAATCCTAGTATTTTGAAAAGAAATATATTAAGTGGATATTTCAAGAAAACGTGTCCATATATTGATAATACATGTGGAAATGGTTCTGGCGAAGATATACTTAGGAGTGAAAACTCCAACAATGAGTTTCAGGATTGAACCGGGGTATCCTGGTACATGAAGATAGGACTTACTACGCAACTGAATTAACACACCCAAAGGATATGCTTATGATAATTCACATTTTCATTACAAGAAATAATAAAGGATTTAAATGTAGATTTTTTCTTATTAAAACCATGCTTTTGATTAAGATATTAGCTATGTATATAATTTTAATTTATGATAATTATTTTTCTACATTGAGATTATACATTATGACCCATAACCAAATTTAGTGTATACCATTATTTAGAAATAGTTCATAGTAGAAGAAATGGAATCCACAAGAACATGGTGCAGTGAAGCTTATAACTATACTTTAAAAAACATAATCAGGTTATAAACCACAACATTGCTCATATGGACCATCTAGATTCACCACATGGAGGAGATTTTTTAGATCGATTTATGTGAAAACAACCTCTATCGTTCAATGGGACTAAAAACCCATGTGTAGATGAGTAGAATATAAGATCCATAGATAAGATATTTCTCAATGTTAGATGTAATAAAAGAGATAATATCATCATGGTAGTTTATCATCTATCGGGAGATTTAGATTGGTGGTGGTTGTTTATCAAAAAAAAGGAGGATGATATATGAGAAATAGAATAAAGGGACATTAAGGAAATCTTCCAAGAGAAATAATTTCCTAATGGATAGCGAGTAGATATAGAAAAAAATTCATGAATCTAAGGAAGAAGGAAGATTAAAATATTCCCAAATACGAAGCCAACTTTACAAGATTGGAAAGGCATTATGTGGACAACATACGTAATCCAAGGAGGAAAATTGCTCAATTATTTAATGGTTAAAAACGATTCCCCTTAAGGGATATTGTTTCCTAAATTATCGTATCATTTGAATATATATTATCAAGTAATATTCATTCAGAAAAGGAATTTTCTTAGTCTTATGACTATACAGGAAAACAAGAGAAAAGAGGGATGCCTAAAACTATGGAAAATGAAACAAGGAAATGGGGAATAAGGGAAGAGTTGAACATCTATCCTATAGTAATTTTGGGAAGAAACACCTTGTCTTGTGCATGAGGGGAATGAGATTCTATAACATGTTAAGAGAAAAAGGCAACCTATCCTAGGATTGTAAGGGGAATAAAAACGCTACCAATGTTCAATGTTACAATTTTAGGTAGTTGGGAGATTATGCACATGAATGTTCTAAGTGTCCGAGAAATATTCCCCAAAGAAGGCCAAGGGAGAAAGTCCAAGATTATGCTATCACAACTGCAAAGGATGATGTTCCTAACAATGTGGTGGAAGGTACATTAATCATTTCATCAAACATAGCCAATGATTTATTCAATTCTATATCATTGCATTATTTCTTATCTTCCCAGTTTTCCAAGAAATAAGATATTTTGAATTTGATTTAATAATGTAGTTGTCAGTCAAAACTCTTAAGGGAAGTATCATTTTAATAAAGTTGTTTCACAAAGTCTCCATTATGGAATATAAACGTGCCTTATCTACTTATTTTATTATCATAACCATGATTGACATTTATATAATACTTTTTATGGATTTACTTTCTAACCATTATGTGAAAATTTATTGCATGATTAAGGAGGTTACTATTTTTGGGGATGATGCGGAATCCCTTATCTTTAGGGAAGAAACATCACCCCCTGATTCTCATCTAGATCCACCCTAAGAAGCTCTACTAAATTAAATTACTGGAGATGACGGAATGAAATAACAATGGATGGGGAAAATAATGTCCAAATATAGGATGTACCTATTGTTCAAGAATATGTTGACTTCTTTCTAGAGTATTTATCTAGACATCTTTCAGAGCATAAAATTGAGTTTTCCATCAACTTAATTTATAGATCAAGGCCCATATCAATGACCACTTAGAGAATGGAGACTATAGAATTTGTGGAACTAAAGAAACAACTAGAGGAATTGTGTGATAGAGGATTTATTCACCCTAGTGTTTATCTATAGGGAGCCCTTATTATTTTTGTTAATAAGAAATATGGATCTATGATTTTGTGCATTGACTAGAGGGAGATCAATTCTATAACAATAAACAAAACGTAACCCTTACCTCACATTGATGATTTATTTTATCAAATTCAAGGAGCCCAATATTTTTCAAAAATTTATCTTAGATTTGGACATCAGCAATTACTTGTGAGTAAGGAAGAAATTTCAAAAATAGAATTTTGAACCAAGTATGGGTAATACGACTTTGTTGTAATGCCTTTTGGACTGACTAACACACCCACTATTTTCATGGATCTAATGAGTAGAGTTTTGATAGAATATCTTAATGAAATTATAGTGGTGTTTATTGGTGGTATTTTGGTATAATATAAATTCTATGAAGATCATGAAAATCACTTGTGTACTATTTTAAAGCCACTGAGAAGAAATTAATTTTATTGGAAGTTTAGAATGTGTGAATTTTGTATCCAATCAGTTTCCTTTCTAGGAAACTGGTGTCTAAATATGGAATATCTGTTATTCCAGCAAAGACAAATGTTGTGTAAGAATGTCTTACTCAAACGAACATAATTGAGGTACATATTTTTATTAGTCTAGCATGTTATTATTGGAGTTTCATTTATAAATTCTCCCATTTTCCCATCCCAATGACCAAGATTACACATAAAGGGGTTAAGATCGTATGGAAAAAATAATGTGTAGAATATCTCAAAGAATTGAAGAAGATATTTGTGAATTCTCCAATCCTAAACATACCATCGGGTATTGATGGGTTTTAGATCTATAGAGACGCATAAATAAAGGACTTGGTTGTTTCCTTGCATAGAATGATAGATTTATTACCTATTTACCAAGGAAGATGAAAATTCGTGTGCAAAATTATCCCACCTAGGATCTGGATTTTGGAGCGATAATATTTTCTCTGAAGATATGGAGACATTATTTTTATGGTGATAAATGTGAGATATATATGGATCATAAGAGCCTGGGGTATATCTTCTCATAGAAAAAACTCAATATGAGGAAAAGGAGATGGATTGGACTACTCAAGGATTGTGATTATGTCATACACTACCACCATGGAAAGAAAAACAATGTAGCTAATGCATTGAGCAAGAAGGATAATGGAGTTCTCAAAAAAATGTGGATTGAAAAGGATTCATTGTACATGGATCTAGTAAGAATAGACACAAGAATTATTAGAGAAGGTGAAAACCCATTACTTTTAAAATGGTTTCCCAACAATATTTATTAGAGAGAATTAATGCTTCTCAGCCTGCTTATGAGAACCTTAAAAAGAAAATTATTGCTGTGTAAAATGGGATGATGGATGAAATTATGTGTGATGATGTTGTTCTAAAATTTGGGAATATTCTTTGCATTCCAGCTGCACCTAGGCTAAAAATGGAGTTATTGGATGATGCCAATTGTTCAAATTTATTAATACATACTAGCAGAACTATTATGTATAGGGATTTGATGGAAAATTTCTGGTGGGAAAACATGAAGAGGAAAATTAATGATTATGTATCAAGATGTTTAGTCTGTCAACAAGTGAAGGCCCAAAGGAAACATCCAAAAGGAGTCATGAAACCCCTACTAATTCTTACATGGAAATGGGATGATGTAACAATGGATTTTGTCACTGGATTACCCAAAAATCCAAGGAAGAGTGATGCAATATGGGTAATTAGGGATCGACTTATGAAATCCAAACATTTCCTCACTGTATGGAAGGATTTTCCCCTGGAGAACCAAGAATGACTCTATATAAATGAAGTCGAAAGATTTCATGGAAAACCACTCTCAATAGAGTCTAATCGATACCCGAAATTTACATCCACATTCTGGAAAAGTTTACCGAAATCTTTGGATACCGAACTTTGATTGAGTACTACTTACTACCCACAAACTGTTGAAAGATCAGAAAGGATAATCCAAACCTTAGAGGACATGTTGAGATCATGTTCACTTGGCTTCCAAGGTATATTGGGTAAATACTTACCTTTAGTGGAGTATCCCTATAATAATATTTTCCATTCAAGGATTAAAATGGTTCCATATAAAGAATTATATGGAATGAAATTTTTTACACAAATTAGTTGGGATGATGTTGGAGAAAGGAGTCTTGTGGGTTTAAAGATTTTAGAGGAAACAACCGAGAAGATAAAGTATATTCAAGGCCATATCAAAATAGTACAAACCAGAAGAAAGAGCTATGTCGATAATCGAAGGAAGGATCTGGAATTTCAGGTGGGAAATCCAGTTTTCCTAAAAGTACCTCCATGGAAGGGTGTTATATGATTTGGAAATAAAGGGAAACCAATCCCTGGGTACATTGGTCCTTTTAAAATTTTTGAGATAATTGGAGCTATTTCATATTATTTTTCTATTCCTACTAGACTATCAATGGTAAACAATGTGATCCATGTCTCATTTCTGAGAAAGTACATGCTAGACCCAAAGAAAACCCTCACTTCTGAAGGTATATAGTTGAAACCAGATGTATCTTACTATGATGAGCCTACCCAATTATAGACACTAAAGATACAGTGTTGAGGTATCAGACGACCTGTTTGGAAAAGGTACAATGGAGAAATCATAAAATCAAAGAGGCAACATCGGAGCCTATGGAGCTTATGTCCAATATATTCCAGAATCTTTTTATGTAACATTTTGTGAAATTCGAGGATAAAAGTTTTGTAAAGAGGGGAGAAGGTAACATCCAAATGTCTTGAAAATAAATATTGAGTTCATGAAACACTGAGTCCCTAAAAATTAACAAATTTTATAATCTAACTTTTAAACAAAACATTGACTCTATTATGTTTTGAATTCTGAAAAAACGGCCATCTATAGTTGTGATCAACAATTCATTTGGAGTTTGGTAGAAACAACTTGATTTTTGGTGAATAGTAACATACCCTTATTAATAGTAATATTAATATTAATATGAACATTATGAATAGTAAATTATATTGTTATTTTATTTTCTTAAGGTAATAAGTTAATGAGATCTTAATTAATATTTTAATGTGATATAAAACTAATATTACCTTTAAAATTGTTATTTTTCAAATTAACTATAATTTTTTTTTATAATTAAATTAAAAATATTTATAAAAATATTTTTGAAAAATTGAGTTCATTTTTTAATTCTACACGTTGATAAATGGTTAGGTTGAATTATTGGGTTTTTTTTAAGATTCTTGAATTTTTGATGAATAGTGAAATACGATAAAATACAGTATATACAAATCAACAGTTAAATACACAATTTATGACATCATTAGTGATGTTAGAACACATGGTTTGAACTAAAATTAACTTATTACTATTAGGGGTCACATGAAACAACACAATTGGTTGTCTTGATTGAAATAATAAAATAATTAATAAAGTATTCAAAATTCACTCTTCTCCTCCACTATAAAACCCTCCCTCATGTTCTCTTCTCTCTACTCCTCTAATCCTTTAAGCTCCTAAATTTTCTTCCCAATTAACTTCCCTAGTCACTTACCACATCCATAAAGCTCTTGGTCATGCCAAAATACCAAAACCCATTCTCTTAAGGAGGTTCTCAAGGAAGGTAGTAAAAAAGGATAATCAACTTTATTTTTCATTTAGTTTAATTTCCATTTATCTTCTTTTCTTATTATCACCTAAAATTTTCCTTCCACATGACCATGATTACTCTAGTATCATATATATACTAGAATTATATCATGTGAATGGAAGAACCATCTTCAATATTTTTAATCTCTCTCTTTTATGTTATAAATGAAATCATCATCTGTGAGGTTCCAATTGACAACCTTCGTGGACGACGATGTTTTATTCTTAAATTTATCTATGATTAATGGTCATTAAACAATTTTTATGGTTGAAACAAACAATAATATATGTATTATATCCTATTTAATATTCAAGAACCTGTATATGTACTTAATAATAATTCATAAGTCCAAACTAGTTTCTAATAATCATATACCGCTAATGTAATCAAAGTGATTGTCATTAATATTTCATCTAATAATTCATCCTCATTCGATGTAAAAAAATGATATAAATTAACATTAGCAAATATTTATTATCATAAATAATATTTAAATTCAATTTTGGTTATTTACATCCATTCCACATGAACTCCATTACATAAAAACAAGTGTAAAAATTATAAGAATCATGAAAACAAACACTCTAGAAAGATGGAATTCAATATTATAGCAAATCATTAAGAACATAATGAACATAATAAAATTATGATAAACTAAATAAATGTATAATAGGTTTGGAATTAATTTATAAATAAGTATAATTTAATATTCTAGTACCTTAAGTTCAAGAGGGGAACACATTCAGACTTAAGGTAAGGGTGTTCCACTCGTACCTCTGTTTTCATTCAGGTTACGTTTATTGTCTACTTAACATAATTAAATTCTTATGTATTATTATTTAATCCTCATTAAATATATTATAGTGCACTATATATGTTTACTAACCAGATTCCTTCTTTATTTTATGGTGAGTTACATGTTTTAAAAGGAACTTACACAATTCGTTTCAAAATACATGCCAAATTCAAGGGAATTTCTCAAATTATTACATGAAATAATGGAAACACTATAATTTTTTTAGAAACCATTCTATTAGTAAAATAAATCATTTAATTATGAAAATACTATCTTAATTTAGTTTTGGTTTTATACAATGACTTTTCCAAAATAACTGTTCTTTTCTAAGTAAAAGGGTTTTTATAATAAGAATTACTCAATGATTTTAAAAGAGTATTTTAACCCATTTCAACAATATTGTTGATACATATGTTTAAATGGGGTTAATTTTTTATGATATCATCCCCTATTGTTTTGACTTTGAATGTCATATCATAAAACCATTCTTGAATTTACTTTGAATAGTTGGTGTATGTGCTTAATATTTTGGGAAAGTTATTTAAATTTCATATATTAATTTCAATACAAATGTACATTTTTTATGTTTATCTGCATTCATATGATAGATTAAGTGGACATATGATGTGTTAGAGGGGCCTGATATGCCCCTCAGTGCATCAGTAGGTCTCATGAGACAAACTACAGTCCTGGCACAAGGCCTTGACAAAATGATTATTTATGGTCATGGCACGTGGCCTTAACAGTATGGTTATAATTTACCGCATTATGCATTCACTCATTATTAAAATATTATTAATGGTTCATGTTGTTATTCGATTAGTATAATACCCATGATAATTTTTTATTATGGTGTTATTTTTTCAACTCATATTCCTACCATAAAGTGTTCAAGCTTATTATTTGTAAAGGCATTTGTTTTCAATTATTCACCATGCCTAATTTTTATGTTATATTTGGCTGTATTGGTTTATCTTGCTGAGAATTTGAGATGACCCCTTTCTTATGTTTCATTTTCATAGGACATGAAGAATTTTATTATGAATTATATGCTGAAATAACCTAGGAGTTATGGATGTGGTCGATAAAATTTCTATATTTTTTTATTTAAAGTTGTAATGTTGAACTTATGTATGTATCTTTTTTCAATGATATTAAAATAATCGGTCCATTGGTATTCATATTCCTTGTTTCTAAGAAAATTTAATCAAATAAGGTACTAGCTTTGGGAAATTTGGGTCGGGTCCTTACAATGTGTTCCCCAGAACATCATGGTGTGTAGTCACATTTTTTTGTAGAATAAATAGATTCTTTATGAAGTTCCCAAATCTATATCCATACCAATGAATCATTCCATTTTACCACCCATGATTGAAGGAAACCACATCGGTTCATCATTTATGATCCTTCAGCGGTTGGAAAATGGAATACAAAAATTCACCCAAATATTGAAATGTCACTCTTTATGCCTCCCATAACCTATTGTATACACCCATTTCTACCCTAGATCCATGATTTATGAATCATATACTAAAACCCCCAATACATACAAATCCTTCCTTAAAACACCAATCTATTCATCATGCACCCAACCACCAAAAATAAGGGGGTTCGATCATGATGAAACATGTCCAAACAATTTCGAATCCTGACCTTGTGCTCCAATGATGAATAACATCAAGAAAGAGTGGGGTAAAACATAAAAAAAATCTATACACATGTTTGGTCTAGTGATCTCATATAATGATCACACAAATGGGATATCTTTGGTGATAACCTAAAATAATAAGATAAAATTAAATTAAAAAATTTAACTCTAATATCGTCATCATGCCAAAGATAAAATAACCATACATCAAAATAAAAAAATAATCCATGAATTAACAATTCAATCAATATGAAAGAAAACAAAAAATGATGAGACCTGCCATAATTTGGATCAATCGTTATCAATGAATGCATTCATTAGTGAAGGAGAAGCCTGACTTCATTCACTGAATCTTTTGGAACAACTAGAAAAATGGGCTATTTCCACTGGTCTATAGTTGTGGTTTTAGCAAAACTGTGGCTATAACCATTTTTTCATAGCATATTTCCACGATTTTTCAAAAAATGGAAATAAGTCTACCAAACTTAAGCGGGACAAAACATTTCTTGACAAAAAGTGAACGTAAAGGTCTATTTCCATGCTTTCTAGGATATTGCCATATATTTTAATAATATATATATATATATATCAATATATATATATATACCATAAATCCTTGGCAATGTAGTCATTAGGTGGATGATTCATAATGGTAAGGTGACTAGGTCAGATCTAGTCACAAACACATATGTTTGGCTATATCCATGGTTTTCCACAATGGAAACAACACCTATTTCTACATTTTAAACCATGGATAAAGGTTAACTTCCACATTTGGAACCTTCGAGACATATTTCCATGGTTTGAAAAACTATTTCAATAGACTCATATTTTCATGGTTTAAATAGTGGAAATAGGTTATAACCTATTGAAACAGCGATAGCGCCCACTATTTTCAACCATAGAAAAATCCAATTTTTGTATTTGTGATCCGCATCGATCTAATAACCCTTAATACTGTGATGTGATCCTCCAATGAAGAATTATCAGAGATCCTCTAAACTCCTCCTGTGATTATTTTGAAAAATATTGATATTTATTATATTGAGTTATTAATAATGGAATTTAGGTTTTGGAATTTAATAAAAAATAAATAAACTAAACCATTTATTTAATTAAATGCACTACCAATGACTGCCTCATCTCGACAACTGTTGCTACCCAAATTTTGGTCACGCATTACGTATATCCCATGTTCTGTATTAAATAGTGGGTTGAGATTTCTAATCAATTACTCCATTTTGGAGTAAATACACTATTTTAGAAAAGCTATGCATGCATGTTTTTAATATAATTAATATTTTTATAATATTAAGACAAGGTGCAGTGTGCCTCAGAATATCAAATTGTTTCTATTCCTAGTTCGAAGAATAATTATTTCTATATATTAAAAAGTATTTCAAGTATAAAATAGTGCCACTTAATTATTCCCTTTGACATTTATTTTTACCCGAAAAAGCACAAGGAAAACAAAAAATGTGGGTCTAGTGTGCTAGAATCTAGCTCTCTATCTCTCTCAGGATCTATCCTACACGATATTATGCATCCATAAATTATGAAACAAGTGGATGGTATATCCTCTAAAGATCATCTACTACTGATCTCAAATAGAATATAGGTACACCATGATGTTTCCTTTATCCTCTATGTCTATATCTCCCAACTCAATATTGTATTTAGGATATTGTAGATATCCCCAAATCATCGAAACATGAAAGACTCCTTTCACCTACTCTAACTATAGAGGAAAGTCCAAATGGTATCTAACATCACCAAATATTCATAGGATAATAGATTTTATAGTAATACTTTTGTATAACTTAGTTCCTTGTCCAGTTCTATATAGTCCTCATAATGGGTATAATCGCCATAAAACATGTTATCCATACTCCAACTCCAACATCCTATGATGCTGATCTATATAATATTTTTATCAGATCTATGTTGTCCTCATATTCTAATGGAACACATAAAACATATTTTTCATCAATTTCACTATCTCTATTTAAAAATGGTTGTCTCTCCAAAATCGAACCAACAGAAGGGTACCTTGTTGGTCCTCATGTAAGGGGATTGGAAAGGTTTCATTCCAATTGTTTTGTGATAGATTTTATTATTATAAATCTCTACCAGTGGAAGGTAATCCTCTATACATTGACCGATTTCAAACACATAAGACAACATCATACCATCCAACACCTAGATAGTGCACTCGGTCTACCAGTCTATCATGGGATGTAATTTTATATTCATCCCCAAATATGTCCTGAATGGATCTTGCATGCTTCTCCATAATGGTGATATATACCCTAAATCACATTTGAAGAAAATCAGTTAGAGTACTGCAAGGAGTCGTATGGTAGACCACACATACAAAAACTCCAAACTCTCCATCGAACTCTACTCCTTAATATAAAGGAGGTACATTGAGTTGGAAAGTCAGTTAACTATCGAGATTGCATCCTAGAATCATATTGTTCACATAATCCCTATCACAAATCCTATAGATTTTTCATCCCATTTCCACTTCGAGATCTTAAGCGGCTATGTCAAACCTATCAAAACCAAATTATTTCCGTCATATAATGACATGTGAGACACTAAGTTACAAATTCATCTACAATCCACCTTTTCTGGGACAACAAAACATCTACAGAAGGTCCTTGTACATATTTTTCACATCAAGATATACATCCAAGGGGGAATTGTAAATCTCCCACATCACCTCATCATACATCATTACCATACATACCATACATCCCAAGAAAATTATAATGTTATCTATTTATTCAATAATCCATATGGTTTATCCTGGGAGGATATCTAGTCAAAACGAACCTCATAGATTATGTATCCCAAATGAGCCTCTCTCATGCACTGAAGGGTTATAGGAGTCAACACCACCGACTAGGGAAAAAATACACCCATATCCTCAATAGGTTCAAATGAAATAACAAACTACATATAATACTCCTCCACCAAGAGAGAATGACAATTCATGTGAAGGGAATCTTTCACAATATTTCCCTTCCAAATAGTATAGACTATCTCCAATTAACACTTCTATAAGAATTCCCACTAATGTCTCTATCACATGATAATTTATCCTTTAGTGAAGATGTACCTATGAATCTGATTGTCTATGTTTACAATGATGTTTTCTCCCAAAAGATAATTCTTCTACATCATCAAAGTGAATACAAACACATTAAACTCTAGGTCATGAGTAGTATAGTTCTACTCATGGGGTCTCAACTACATCAACCTATATTCAATCACATCATACGTTAACCACATCATGGATCCAAGCCCAACTCTATGGAAATCATAAAACACAATGTAATCGATTACCTATTAAAAATAGTATGAACACATTATCACAGTTTATCCTACTCCTTAACTCTTTGAAGGTTCCCTAAAAATTATTAGTCTAGGTAAACATCTATTGTTTCCACAACAGAAAGGTAAAATGGGAGATAAAATCATAATTAAGTATACCAAAAACCACATTAACTACACCTACATTCTCATAAACCTCTATACATCTAACATTATTTTGGGAGGATCCCAAGAAATCACTATATAAATCTTCACCATTTCCAAAACTAATCGATTATCCTATGTGATATGCCCAGGAAATTGAACCTCAAAAATCCAAAACAAAACCATATAAATCTTACCATAATGTTGGTTCTACTGTAGTATGTCCAGATATTTTCTTAGATTCATTGAATTATCCACCTCTAGCACAGAGTAAATGATTATTGCATCTACAATGAAAAAAAATCAGTCCATGTATAGCTATAAGATCTTGTTTATCAAAGCCATAAATACTAGGGGGGATTTCATTACACTTAATGGATTATCTAAGAACTCATAGTGTCTATAGATATATTGGAATGTCATATTTAGAATATCAGCATTGTAAACCCCAAAATGGGGGTAATAGGACCATAGGTTTATCATTGAAAACTAACATGAACCTCACAACTGGATAAAGAGGCCATAAATTCTTAGAAAGGTAAACTTTTTATTTATCAATATATGGATCATGTGATTATAATCAAAAACTTTCCACAAGCTCTCATACTTCTTATTCATAAACCAAATTGTAGATTCCCAGGTAGAAACACCACATCTGATAAATACCTTCTCTTAAAGGACAATAATTGTACCTAGAGCTCCCAAATACAAAAAGGGCCATAAAATATGCTATCGAATATGTAGTTATGGTCCCTAGGTGATAGTGAATAATAAATTTAATCTCCTTCCTTGAAGATAGTCCTCAATCATCATCAGGGGAGATATCCATATATACCTCCAATATTGAAGGAATCTGTACTCCTGAACAAACTATTGATCTGAGGGCCAAACACACTAGCTAATGGGGGATGTATTGCTCCATCCTTCTCACAAAAAAACACTTGCTCGCCCCATGAGAACCTGGACAACCACAAGGGGGAATCAATACACATATTTTCATAAGAATCTAATTCATCTATGATGAATCTAAATCTTATCATGGACTATAGTCAACCAATCCATACAGAGGTTCAAATCATAATGATTCAGCATAACAACCAAGAGGCGACACAATAAACTCCCTCCACCAAGTGGTAGCTTGTGATATTTTAATATAGGTAATAAATACTAACCATTCCTCAAAGTTATATGGAGCCATAACTTCTATGTTGATGTCTAAAATAGAAGCTCTAACATTCACACTAGATAAAATAAGATAAAGGAATGAATTCCACATATGTATACTAGTACTAGGAAAAGATAGTATTAAACAAATATCATTTCATGGATAATATCATGTGTATCATGGTCATTATATTCTATGGCCTACAAAGGTCGATGGACCTGATAGAAAAATACATGAGATTTATATAAGAAACCTAGTGGTGGTTGTGGTAGCTAATGTCATCATAATTAACAAACTTATCCTTCCCCAAGAGTGGATATTACTTCTCTCTGAGAATTTCCTCCCTAAGGGCCACCCTGGACAAGTATGGGAGATCCCTTATTATATAATTTTTTCTTCAATGGGGTTCAATCAATTTACATCCTACCTTTCTCAGAATTATTAGTCGGGAAATCATGATCCATGTGAACTCACCCTTAACAACCAATGAATCTCCCATCTGTGGAATGACTAGATCCTTTGTGTAATCCGTTATCCACAAACCCACGTCTCTGACTCCAGGAATTAGTATGCCTCTTATGCTGAGACTACGAAGTCTATCACTTAGTAGCCACCGTACACATATCATCTGTGTGATATAATGTTCCAGAATAATCCACCTAGTGAATCTCTACCATGAATCTCTCCATGACCATAGATCACTCAAGTAAACCTTCATATTTTTTGAGACACAAGGAATCTACAGTGGACCAAGTGTATTTATTGAGAACCTTTTTGAACATCCTCACCTAGAAGAAGAAATCCCTCACCATTTTGAGGGAGCATCTTGTAACGATGGTAAACCTCATGGAATAATCATCAACAATTATAATAACCTACTGTAGATCAAGAAGCTCCTAGATCTAGAATATGTGTAAGAATGACTTGTAATACTCCTCATGAAAGATATATTGTATGTTGTAAAATGATAGAATTATCTTGTCATGAGTTTGTGTGACAAAAAACCATCAGCACCCACGTACACCATGGAAAAGACTAGATTCCATCACAAATATATTCTCTATTGGGGTCCAAACCAACATAATCACTTGAACCACTAACCCATCCCAATCCTATGCTACATGTAGAATTTTATCTCCATGGAAACTCATCATATTTTGATTCTACAACTTGTGAAGTATACTAATATTGTGTTTGAAAATAATAGGAAACAATGGTACTATCTACTAATTGACCAAAGGCGGTCCTTCTCCCATCCCACCTAGAAAAAAACCTCATGATATATCCCCTGATGTGAGGCCTCATCACCAATCATGTCATCATGACAATCACGAATTATTAATATGAATGTATATCCCCTCTGAGTAATCAATAATGTAATCAAGGCATTACATGGTAAGTTGTGAATTTATATGGAGATATGTGTCAACAGGGAGATTCAAATAAACTCAATATTATATGATAAAAGTTGCATTGTTTCCTAAAAATATTTCTCAGTATGTTGCATCAAATAGTCATTAATCAGAGTCCATGTGAATGGATGTGTCTACTACTGCACCAAAATATGGTGTTTGACCTAAAACCCAACATGGGACACATGAACACTATTTCCCCAAGTCCTATACAATTCCTCATTATAGGAGAAATTCTAAAACGGTCCCATGAAATGAATTACTGTAATACCACTCTATTATGATGTGACCCACCATGAACCACCAAAAAGGTGGAAATACGATCTGTGATGACCCCAAGCTTGCGTCTAATATGCCAGGGGTTGGAGAAATGTAATGAAAAGGAATATATAAAATGGAAGGCATTTTACTAATGTACATGTTCAAATGAACTCATAACATATTCATTAAACTGTGCATAAAAATGAAAATAAAAAGTAACATCTTGAGTAAACCATGAATATAATTATATCTTTGTAATACATTAGTGTAAAATATAATTAAAAAATATGTAATGGATAAACATAAACTCCCAATAAAATTTAAGTTTCAATCTAAAAACTACTAGAATAAAAGAGATCTAAGAGGTCCTATCTTTTGATCTCTAATACCACCCTCAATTTTTAGTAAATACACCTAGGTATCACTATACTCCACCAAATTCAATATTTATCTATCCATCATCTACATAAGACATGAAACAAGGGATAAAATCATATGTAGGGGTAAATATATACATACCCAATCAGAAGTCCTAAAACCAATGATGGAGTGATAGAAAGATACAAAAGAAGGTCAACTCAACCCAAATAAAGTGGTAAATAAAACCCTAAACATATATTATCTTAAAAATCCAAGATGATGGAGAAAGAGAATATCAATCTCACAGCGCTTCCAATGTTGATGGGCCTTCCCGCAGCTCTAAAAGTTCATCATTGATGCCCAAAATCAAACGAAGCCCCACAACAAATCTATGTGTAGGGGCCTATTCCTTGAAAATATGTTCAACATTAAAGGGGGAAAATACTCATGGAGGATCCAAATGCCACTGGATCTTGAAGAAAGGGGTGTACCACTCCGTTTATATATGTGATTTACCATGTCTATGTGTGTAATGTCTATATCAGTATAAAGAGTATGGGGAATTCGTCCCCCTGTGCAATAGGGAAGTATCAAACCCAAAACTCTCCAATTATACTACCATGATAATAGATATCATCATGAATTCCCTATAGATGCAGTCTGTTCATAACACATCTCGTCATATCTCATATTCCAAAAAAATTGACAATGATATTCTAGTGAAACATTACTCAATATAGTCTACTCGTGGTCCAATATCTGAGTTTAATTGAAGTATATATGAGAGGAAGTTCCATTATGGAGGGAATACATACCGTTTATGGGGGTTATCATAGAATGTTAACCTACCTCAATTATTGGTGTTTTTATCATATAGAAATAGTGGATAATCAATGTAATAATACACAAAATGCCTTAGTAACTCAACGAATGCCTTTGTGCTCCGGGTTGTGCTCATGTACGTAGTCATTCTTGTGTGTTGGTTGATGCACGTGTATTCCAAGAGTACATGATGTGTTATCCCGCATGGGTTCCATGGTGTGTTTAGCTGGAACATTGGACAGCTACACAGGTAGGGCCATAAATAATATGGGTTTTTCCACATAGTGTGTGATCCTTAACTAATATAAAATCCCTATCTTTAATGAAAGCAAAACAACACCTCATGTGTTCTTCCAACTACACGGCGTGTTGTAGTGTTTTACATATAATATATTTTTTATTCTTTTAGTTTCTAGATATATACATATCACCAAGAATATCACTATTTTAACACATGAAATTTATAGAAAACCCACATCATTTTCCCCATCCTTCAGTGGTCAGAAAATAGAATCTAGATATCTATACAAAGCTAGTAATCCCACCTATCACACCTCTTGTCATCTATTGCATGATCCCATTACCACTTCAGAACCCAAATCCATGAATCATTACATGAAACACTTGATATTTCTTGATCAATCTTCTAAACAACAATATTTTCTTCATCCAAATAACCACTATGTTTCTAGGGGTTTAATCATGCTTGAACCCACCCTAAAAAAATCGAATCATGACTTTATGATCCAACAATTAATAACATGATGAATATTTTTGGAAAAAATAAACAAATATGTAACCTTAATTTTACAAGAAATATTCTCCAATGATAAAAAATGGTATTTACTATTTTATAACATGGCATAATAAGAATCAATTGAATTAAAAAATTTAATTTTTATACCAGGTGTATGAAAATGATCAAATAATTATAGATCAAAATGAGATAAAAATACATGCTCGAAAAATTTAAGCAATATAGGGGAAACAAAATTGATGATTCTTAACATAATTTGGATTGATTAGTGGTGGAGAATGAATTTTCACATGAAGGATAATTCCTATTATGTTCATGTCTCCCGTTCCACATGGATCTGATCACTTTCCTCCTCTGATGACATCTTCCAATGAAGAATGATCAGAGATCCTCTAAAATCCTTCTGGGATTATGTAGATAACTCAATAATATGTTATAAAGAGGAATAAATAAAGTAATTTAGTTTTTGGTATTTAAAAAAATAAATAAATTTAATTATTTATCTTAATTAATCCCAATGCTAATGACAACCTCAAATGGATGTTCGGTGTTGAGAAACCATAGGATTCACCTATGGTAAATCCCCCATTCCTGATTCAAGTGTGGTATATAATTTCTAATTTGACAGTCCTTTCTATAGTCACTACAATATTACCAGAAAAATATGTACATGATATTAATATATTTAAGAATTGTATAATATCAATATTTGTCTCACTGGGGCTTAGAATATCATGTTTCCAAAACACCTAGCTCTAAAAATATTTCTTAATATATTCCAAAGTCATTCCATGAAAAAAGTCACTAAATATAAATTCATGCCTAAATGTAATTTTTTATATTAATAGTGGTAGATATAGTAGTTCCATTAAAAGAAAAATATTGATATATTAATCTTATGATGGAAATTTTATTGGTGTTCCTCAATATTCGACTACATATAAATGAAATTAAGTGTCTGATAAAGGCCCACTATTTTTTTGTAATGTTGATTTTTTGGGAACTTGAGGCATGTTCTACCAGAGGTCTAAAAGATATAACAGTCATACAGACACATTTTTCACATGGATAGGTTTTTCCAAGTTTTTTTCACCCATTATTGTAGCATAAGCTCATAAATAGTGATAGTATTTGAGGAACAATCAGACGCCTTAAGAATTATGGGGTTCCAACCTCCGGCGTCTTGGATAAAGAGACTTCACCAAGTGGATAATACTTTAATGATAAGTAATGTTGTTATTTTGATAGGGAGAGGTAAAATTACTATTGATTTAACTTTAGTAAATTATTTATTTAATAATGATGGCTCTCATTTATTCATAACTATCCACCCTATGGACTTTTTTAATCTTCTAATGGATTTCATGCATTATGTGAAATCACCTCTAATGATGATGGGAGATATGGGAATCTGATAACCATAATTGTTTTATCATTAATAGGGTTTGATCACATATATGATTTTTTGGTTCCTAGATTGAGTCCTCTACATATAATTCACATAATAGATTGGTTGGTTGATTACAATGTTTGGATTGGCTGTAGTTATTAGAGATTTACAATCACTATCCCTAATGGGAAGTTCCATGTTTTTATGGATAAATAATTAAATGGTATAGTCAATCCATACAACCAATTTAATAATTATTTTTGTTTATATCATTGTGTGTTGTTGAACTATTTTAGAAAGTCTCTTATAGTGAAATGCCTCCAAAAGATTTTCAATTTTAGGAAGTGTTTCCAACAATATTTTCTAGTTTACCATTATTGAGGGAGGTGGATTTTTATATTTAATGGTTTCTAGGTAAATATATAGAACCATTCCCTATTAGTGTATGGGAAAAACAATACTTAATGATCTAAATCATATATTGTATGATTTTATGTCCAAATACTTCATTCGAATGTGTGTTTTACCTTTTAAAGAACATTTTCTTTTTTTCAAAAATAATGACAAAACCCTTCACCTTTATGTTGACTATCAGAACATCAATCCGGTTATGGTCAAGAAATTTTTTTTTATTTCCCCACACTGAAGACTTTTTTTATCATCAAAAAGTGTCAATTTTGTAACACCATAGGATTATACGCTATGAATCCACTTAAATAAATTCAATTTATTCTATAGTTTGTATTTCACAAACGGACCATGTTATGATATTAAATGTTAACTAAAATATTGGAATTTTAGTATAACCATTAGGAATATTATTGTGGACATTAGGATAATAACCTTACCTATTAAAGAATAAATAAAATTTCATCATATCTTACATGAAAATAATATATATTTCTATCATTGAATAAATAAATAAGTGTTGTAAAAATTGTAAATTAAGGTTTAATATTTTTGTGAAATGCAAATGTTAATCAACAATTTTGTAATTAATATAATGATTTAAATAAAAATATATTTTCATAAAATAAGATTCATATATTAATATTTTGTTTCATTATAATTGTAATATAATATTCTAAGGTAATAAATAATTTTTCAATGTGTCACAAAAGTGGTTATAATTTTAAAATTGGTATTTTTTTCAAACAAATGATGATTTTATTTAATAATTAAATTTATCATAATTAGTAAATATTTGAAAAAATTTAATCCATTTTTTAAAAATACATATAGAAAAATGTTTAGGGTAATTTTTTTGGAATTTCCCTAAAATAGTTGATTTTTGTGAATAGTGAAATATAATAATTTACAATATTTAACATTGTATGTAAATAAATGATTCATTAAGTCATAACTAATTTTGAGATGATGTAATAAAAAATTATTTCGAACTCACATGGTATTGTTACTATATTTGATAAGAAAAATAAATTCTATTTCACTTATTGAGACAAAATAATAAACGGATGAATAAAATAATAAAAAACACCCCTCTCCTCCACTATAAATACCACCGCTCCGCACTACATATCCTGAAACCATATAATCATTTTTATCTCACTTATATTCCAACAAATTCTACTTCCAAACCACTCAGCCACGTTATAGCATCTCAGGTCTCACCAAAACATTTCCATGTTCTTTAAGGTGGTTCTGAAGGAGAAGACACACAAGAGGTAAAACACTCCCTCTTTCCCTTTTATTCTCTTTTAATTTCTTATCATATCTTTAACAACTCATTCCAAGTATAAATTATGATTAAAATGTCATATATATTCTATAATTTTATTATGATAATGTAATATCCATCATCAAACCCATTCTCCTCTCCCTTTTAATCTAAAAATTAAAACATCGTCCTTGATATTTTTATTTATCGCTATCATGGATGATGTGTTTTCATTTTCAATTAATGACTTCATGTATGGTCATAAAGAACTTATTATGGTTAAATAATAATTTTCATAAATATTATATATTATTTAACATTTTATAACCGATATATAATCATGATATTAAATAAAATGTTTTAATTTTGTTATTGTTTGAAAAAACCACAAAAATAAATTAAATCCTTTTCTATATAGTTTAATCTAATTAATCATCCTCATACTATATAAAAATGATATATAAGACAATTTAAACATCTAGATGTTCATTAATGAAATATAATTTCAATTTTAGAGAATTATTCTAATTTTAAATGAACTCTAATAATTATATAAAAGCAAACAGATCATGAAAACCAAGAAAACAAACACTCCTGAAATGAAGAAATTGAATCATATAGGTCATAAAATATGTTTTAAATAAACATAATAAAATTATAATAAATAAATTAAATGTATAAAAAGTTATAAATTAAGTAATTAATGAATATATCTTTATTACTTATGACATTAAGTACAGGTGAAAACTTCTTTCCGAAATAATAGAAGGGGTTTCTCATCTCACCTTTATTTCGGTGACGTGTTCCTTATTCACCACATAATTTTTTTGTGTGGGATATGCATACCAGCCATTCATATAGAATATCATGAATCACTCTATCTCCATGATATTAATTTTTTTTTATGATCATTAATTTTAGGGGGCATGTAGTTCGACTGTTTGTGTAGTAATAGGATAATTCTTAACCCAATGTTTATTTTTTGGGTTAGTCATCTACTAAAATGATTATGTAATGATATTATTGTTTTTCAAATGAATTTTTGTTATATTATTATTTATTTACACTTGATTTATGTGGATTTAAAACTAATAAATATAATTTATTCATTTGGTTAACACTAAAGTTTGATATTAAAAATATTCTTTTAAAAGAATCTTTTTTTTCAATGTTTACAAGAAATGATTTTAAAACATATAATACATGAGAATCCATTCCCACTATCTTGATGCATTGATGTTTTTAAAAATAATTTTCACTATTTCATTGTTATTTTAAAAGATATTTTTTTCTTTATAATTGTGTGTCATTTTAAATAAATGATTCCAATGTAAAAAGGGTGTTCCTTCAAAGAAATTTTCAAAGATTTTGTTAGAGTAATATCATATATTTCAACATCATTTATTTAATTGTATTTATAATTGAGGTTTATATATTATTATATAATCTGACATATTTTATTTAATGGTTTAAGATCATTTTGACTGGGGATGTACTATCTTGAAACCACTCTTCATATTACTCTAGATCGATTATGATTATGTTTATGGATTTGTGAAATTATATAAATTTCATATGCTAGTATCAATATGAATGTATATATTAATTATGTTTCACCCCTTTCATATAAGTAATTCATTGGACTTAGTGTGTGTTGAGTGGGTCCCACAATATACCCTTGATGCATAGGAAGTTCTAATAAGGCAAACTAGACCGAGTTTTTGCCAGGGTCGTACCCCTTTATGTAGACATCTTGGTCGAGGTCGTGATGATATGTTTATGATGTCCCACATTATTCATTACCTCATTATAAGATTAGTTATTGAGAGTCCATGTAAATATATGGCTAGTAGAATATCAATGGGTATGTATCATTTTCATTTGATTAATTATATTGTGTTATTTTATTATATTTTATTCATGCCATATTCTGATCAAGATTATGTTTTAATGGAATGAATTTTTTATTTTTTCACCTTTTCTTATTTTTTATAATTATTAATGATTTATTCTACTTTATAATTACCCAAATCGAGCATTTGAGCTCATACCATTCTTATGATTTATTTTTCTAAATTATTCCATGAGGTATATTATGATTCGCATGTGAGGATAATCTGGGTGAATAGGGGTGTGTCCAATAAAGTTATGATATTGTATTTCATTTCATGTTGTAATATAAATCTTACTATTTTATCTACATTTACAGAGCTGCTAAACTATTCGGTCCATTGGTATGTGACTTCCTTGTTTATTATTCCAATGTAATAATGTAAGGCATCAGCATTGGGATATTGGGATCTGTGACATTACAGTTAGTATCAGAGGTTGTTCAGTTGAAATTTTTGAATCTAAATTTTGGAAAACAAGTATTAGGGAAATATAACCCTAAATGTGACAACACGAGTAATATCAAGTTTACCATGATTATGATTTTGAGATTGGTTATTCTTGAATTGATTCAATAGTTTTAATATTCCATAATCTAAGCTAGTGTATTCCATTGTTTGAAAATGGTGCATTATGGAAGGAATGAAAACCTAATCAATGAACATATTACATGCAGGTATTTTCTTCATATGAATGATATTTATGCTAGAGATAGAGCAGTAACTTGATATAGACAAATTATATCAATATAGAGAATAATAACTGAGGTTATGAGAAATAACCTTACTCAAATAGACCAGCCTGATCAACCACATGGTGTAAAAGTTATAGACCACTTTATGTGAAAAAAACCACCATTATTCAATAGGAATATAGAACCTTTTATAGCTAATAAAAGGATAAGGTTCCTAGAGAATATATTTCTGAATTTGTGATGTAAAGAAAAGGATAATGTTATCATTGATGTTTATTATATCTTGGGATATGAAGATCAATCATAGTCTTTAATTACAAATAAAAAGTTTGAGTAAGAAATTTTATGTAAGAAATGGAATGATATGAAGTGAATATTCTTGTAAAAATATTTCCCTCACAAAAAATGAGTGGATATAGAGAGGTAATTCATTAGTTTGAGATAGAAAGAGGATGAAAAAATTTCTACATATGAATCCAACATTACTGGGTTAACAAGTCATACTGCAGACTATATATGCAATCCAATGAGTAGTTTTAAACATCTCATTGATGGTTTGAAATAAATTATTTGAATGAAATAGGCTCTAAAACCTTTTTAGGATACAAGGATATAGTATCACGTGCCATCAAGATGGAGAAACAATTTTCCATTACATATTTCTTTTAAGCAAAGCATGATAAGAGGAGGGATGATGGGTACTCTAAAAGGGAAATAATGAAAAAGGGAATAAAGGAAAGAATATAATTTTTAACATGCAATAAATTCAGAAGAAAAATCATGGAACCTACTTATTTGTAATGGGAGTTTGTTACAATTGTAGAGAATAATACCAACAATTATGTTATTGGAATAAAAATATAGAAGTTGGAAATTCTTAATACTTCGTCTCTATAGATATGGGAAAATTTTCACATAAATTACCTAGACATCAGGGGAACACACCCTAAAACATTACAAGAGAACAAGGCATTTCTTATTTAATCACAAAAGCTGTGGTTTATGTACCTAATGATGTTGTGAAAGGTGATTTAATTATCTCTTAAATGTTTTCAAAAGCATTATTTTATTATGGATCATCACATTCTTTTATACCTTCCTTGTATTATATAAAAATTAGATATTTTATGAACACCTTAGAAATGGATTTTTTAGTTAGTAATCATAGGGGGGACCATAATAAAACAAATATGTGTGGATAAATTCCTATTATAACACATAAGAATTCTCTAATTAGTGATTTTATTATCATACTATTGGTTTATTTTTACAAAATTGTTAGTATGGACTGGATTTAATAATATAATGAACAAATTTATTATTAAAATAATGAAACTGTGAATCATGATGATGGTATGAAATTTATCATCATTAGAGGAGAAACCTCATCATACGAATCATATATGGACCCAACTCTAGTTTCTCTTCTAATTGCATTTATTGAGGAAGAATCATAGATAAGTACTAATGATGAAAAAATATCTTCAAATAAATGATGCACCTATATTACATGAATATATTGATGTATTTATAAAACAATTCCTTAGACACCCTCTAGAGCGATAATTTTTATAAGGCCCCAATCTTAAACCTTACTTAATATTGAATTAAATGAATAATTCACATTGAGGATCTTTTCAGGTTTGGAGTTTTAGAGAATTATATTATGAAACTTGCATTACATACCACATTTAAACAAAGTGGTTACATAAAATACAATATTAATTCTTCCCATCAATGGAAACATATTTAAAAATAAAACACGGATTCTTTCTTGTCAAATCCTTGACACTATCCTCACATCATGTACATTTCCCTTGACCTATGAAAAAAATTTCAAAAAACGTGGGATGAGCATAAAAAGCACAGTAAGGGTAATAAAAAAATTATGGAAAGGAAACATGAGTTTATATATACATAATAATGAAATCATACTTTACCCATAAAACATAGGCACTTTAACATACCTCATCAAACCATGAATAAATCATAGAAAACATAAGTCATAAAGGTAACTTGAGGCATTCATATCATTCTTACGTAGGGAGTAACCCTCTTGGTTACGTTTGGAATACCCATCACAGTATATTCCCTGAAATCTCTTCGGAGAAACCTTAACTTTTCACTCCTTCACGTTACCCAATGCATTGGAGAGCTATATCGGGCTCACCCGCCCTTAGTTTATTACATAACCACCCGTTTTCATAACAATGCCCAAGAACAATAACATAAATGTATCACATAAAACATGCATAAAGGAAAAATAACATTTCCATATTTCAATCACAACATAACATTTTAGTATATTGAAATAATGAATCCATTCAAAAAGAAACCATTTCCAAAACCATTTAAAACATTTAATAAAGATATTTTTGAATCAAAGTGTCCCATACCACCTTGAAGCTTAAAATTTTAAACCACTAATATCCATATAAACAAATCCTTGAAACCATTTTGAAACATGGATATTAATAAGAATAAATATTTAAAACATTTAAAGCGATATTTTGGTTAAAGGGGTTTTACCAAAATTAGAGACACTTGAATACAATAATTAAGGAATAACATTTAGTCAGAACTTTATAATATCATGATAATAAATGTATTCATGATATAATACTCCAAAGGACAGTATATACACCATATAAGAGTGAATTGGTGCATAACAACAATGAACCCTCAATAGAAATGTCAAATGTGATGAAATCCCTTATAAAGAAGGTATCCTTAAATTAAGGACAAATCAATCTCAAAAATATGTGTGAAAAATATAAATACACCCAATATAAGTGGATATTAAGTGTAAAACAATAAAAGGTCATTCACACATATTCAATGGATGACATATTCAATGACTACATGTTGAACCCAAAGAAATCAAAATTGGGTTAAAAAGTTCCCTTGACAGCCTAATGGCATCACATCAAAATGAGTTGATGAGAGATAAAAAGTGCATATCATCACTTGGACATATAATTTACATCAATAAGGATGTATGAGAACATATCCCAACATAACAATATGTAAATTAAAAGACCTAACGAAAGAAGTCTTTTAAAAAAGAGGAGGGTGAAAGGTTCCCTTGCCGACTTGGGTATCTTTCAAAACATACACTCCATGAAAGAAGGACAATAGATCATTGATGTAAATACTCATAAACGAAATTATATTACACAAATAGTAGAATAATGGGCAGCACATACACCACTCAATGTAATTTGTGGCAAATGTATCATAAATCTCACGGGAATAAAAGTGAGATGAAAAAACCCTTACGAAAACTCGGCAGCCTAACGGTGCCACATAAAACATCCGAATATGGGTTGATGAGATCAAATAGGGTATATAATCACATTACAATAAAATTTACATCAAGAGGAATATAAAATAACATCCACCAACATTACAAAGTGGAGCTTAAAAGAAGTGACATGAAGTAGATTACATAAAAAAGAAAGAGAGAGGTTAGATCTCTTACGAAAGTTCGGCAGCCTAACGGTGCCACTCAAAACATCCAAAATGGATTGATGAGAGAGAATAGGGTCTCTCATCACATGAAGATAAAAATTACAGTATGTTTAATTGAAAATATCATCCCAATAACAAGAAAGATGAGATTTAAAAGGAATGACATAAAAGTGTGTACTTAAAAAGAAAGAGAGGAGTAGGATCCCTTACCTCGGGTCTGACTTGACTCGATCGTTCATTAATCTCCTGAATAATAAACATGAGTTAATTTCTAATTCCGTAAAAACATTTTTCAAGTTCATTATTCTTTTTATATCACTTATTACCATGTCATAAACATTATGTAATCATTTATGTTAATAATATTTGTTTTTCGGATATTTGGTTCTTAAGTCGAAAGGGGACTTCTTACAATTACATGTTGTTCATGTGGCCAAATGTTTATTATATCCAGAATTGTATTCATGATTTAGATATCATATATGTCATATATATCCAGTACCTGCATTCATTTATAACATTACATAATAATTTAGAGGTAAGAAATGAAATGCACCGTTCATGGAGACGGTAAGCCGTACATACGCATGAACGCTACTTTAATTTCTATTTCGTATTTTATAGAATGGAATCATAATGATATAAAGGTATATTATAATTCCAGTATAATATAATATATAATATCATAGTTCCATCCTTTATACGTCCCACATATGGTATTTAACGAATCAAATCACTTTGAGGGGGCGGTAGTCTTCACTTCTTAAATGAAGATATCGCGTTTACCCATAATGGAAACCATAAAGGAATTCCCAAAATGAAAAAAAAAACAGAAGCTTAAGGAAAATATAAACATATTATATATCATATATAAAAATAGTGACATCATAATGGCCACCTTTTAAGGTGTTAAATGAGTATTGTACAATCGTCGTTTCGGGAGGCAGAATTTCACCATCCACGGAAACCGTATGTTCTTTAACCATTTGATGTAGTTGTGAGAGAGTTTAGCTCGAATAAATCTTATAACAACATCCTAGTATATTAAATATACTGTTTTTGTTACAAAATAAGTAAACAAAAATAGTTTAGGGGGTTGGAGAAGCAAAATAAAACAAATGAACATGAGAGAATGAATTACCTTTAAAAGTGTAACTGTTTTTGATTTGAGCATAAAGGCTTTCTTTGAAAGGATTATGCCCAAAGGTAATCCTCTAGGATTAGGAGAGGGATGTGGAGAGAGTAAATGGGCAGGGGTTGGCCGAGACAAAGGCTTGAGGAGTGTGTGAAATGAGGTATAGGTGGGGGCCTTTTATAAGAGGAGAGGAGGGGCACTTTTGGAAAGTAATAAATATTACTTTATTTGAAAATGTGTTTCGGTTTTAAAAGGTCCCACATTGATATAATTCGTGGATAAGGTGATAAGGGCTCGAAATACACCCATCCAATAGGTTTTTGACATGTTTAGGTCATAGAGTTTACATTATCTTCTCATTTTATTTAAATCGTCAGATAATGATGTCATCGCTGCATCATTATGATGTCTTAAATAATTTAATTTATATAATGTCTAAAAATTATACAAAAATTACTATGATGTAGTAAATCTTCTTATCTTTCCAATGACAATTTATAATAAAAACTCCGACCTGTATAACCCCACTTAAAAATTGTTTTAGTAAAATATATCATGTTTGTGTCATTTTTACTTTTACATTAAATAAAAATTAATTTATGTCATTTCCCAACCAAAGTGGCTCCATGGGGTCCCCAAGCTGACCCATGGCTTGTCTTGGTCGGCCATTACACATCCAATGAGGTTAGAACATGTGTAAAGCTCATCTCATTTTATTAAAGTATTATTTTTACCATAAACTACACTAATTACCACTAATCGCGATTAAAAACTTAATAAGTTACTATTCACCAAAAAATTACTTTTATCCTATTGAACCACATTTTACATCTTAATGAAAACCATGTATGTCGTATTTTTTGAAATTCAAAACACAAATATGGAAAAATTTCATTTAAACAGAAAAATTAGTTTTTATAAGTACCACTTAGTGGTGTCACTATTCATCAAAATTTGATGTTTTTCAGAAAAATCCCAAAAATTCACCCTAAGATATATTTGATATTACGAATTCAAAAATGAAGTCTATTTTAAAAAATTCAAATCATATAAGTCGCATTAATTAATTTAATAATTAATTCCCACAGTCATAGCAAATAGTGTGTTTTTATGAAACAATAAGTATCAAAAGATTGACACTGGTTTAAGTCTGATTTCAAAGTGAAATTAATTCCAAAGACCACTATTGGATTTAAGGGTAAAAATATATTCTAATTTCACTTTAAAACCAATTCAAAAGATAATCTAATCATATAAATAAATTAGATTAAAAAGAGGTTTTGAATTAAAATACAACATTTTACACTATTCATTGAAAAAAATGAACTTTATCAGAAAGATACCAAAAATTTACACAAAGTAAATTTTGATGTCCCAATTCTAAAGAAGAGTTTTATTTGGTCCAAAATAATGTATAAGAGTGATAAAAACTATATTTAATGACAGTTCTCCAACAAAAGGTGATAAGTGAACCTTTAGTGAAAATTAGGGTATAAAAGCCTAAAATTTAATTCTTTCCGTATTTTAAGCCATTATATTTTATTAGATAAATGTAAAAACATTTAAAAACATATATAATCATATTTTATTTATTTCTATCCATTCCCGCCAATACAATGGCTACATGTTAACTACCATTTAAAATAATATTATTTTATTATTAGAGTGCAACGTAAGATTCCCAAGAAACTCATTGTTGCGTATTGGGTACGCCATAGAGCATAGCATGTCCTTTAAAGTAATATTAATATTTGATTCAAAAATATGGATAAATATAAAGATGTCATATTCTTTATTTACCTGGGGTGTTACATCCTTCCCCCCTTTTGGGAATTGCATCCTCGCAATTTTAAAATTGGGCTTGGTAACATCCTTGAAAGTCCCACATCGGAACAAGAGTCGGTAAAACAATCACTTTAAAATAAAGGAAGATAAGTACAGAGGTCACCCTAGTTAACCCATATGTAGAAAAACATGGACATGAAAGAAAACGAAAAGGGTCATGTTCTTGAGGGAGAGTGATAGAAAACATGTTTAAGAGAAAGTTAACCATGAGAAAATCACAAACTTGTGATGGGTTAAACGGTATTCGATTCCCCAGTAGGAAAAGTTAATAGACAACATTTTTGTTTTAAGATACTTTTTATTGGGGAATTTATTCATAAGGAAACATAATCACTTATCATGTTGACTTTCAACTTTTATTAGATTCCTTACACAAACTCATATTTTCTCCAAAAGGTGAGTATTTAGGAAGACTTTTTCACATTAAGAGTGCTATAATCAACTTTTAGAGAATCACCTAATCCACAAAAGAAAACTATATACTTCCTATGTCTTTAGAGTTTAACCAAAACCAAAACCAAAAAGGCTAGTACAAGACCAGATAATCCAGAAAAGGATAACCCTTTATAAAAAGAAAATCTATTCTTAACCTCCACAATTTGTCCAACAAAACCCAAAGTTCAACGAGGACCATCCGATAAAAAATTTGTCCATAAAATTCTTCAAAGTAAACCAATATAAGATTGAAACCCAAATATTAGAGGATTTAGTCACATAGTCTTCCAAGTTAAATCGTAACATTTATCTCCAAACAACATCAGTTTCTCCTAAAGTCTCGTATTGAAAAGTAATTAACCTAATCACATATCCTCCATGATAGGTTAATCATTTTCATAAATAACCCAAAATCAACTTACTCTTAATTAATAAAATCATATAACTATAATGAATCAGTCAAACTAACCAGGGACTTCACGTAGTCTAGTGGTAGGCGATAAATACCAGTCGCACAATGGTTGTGGGTTCGATTCTCGCAGCTTTGTCCGACGCGACGGGATGTCACACGGTCTGCGTGTTGTCCTTTTTCCAAAACTATATAATTCTTAAAACATTCCCGAAAATGAGATAAAATCTTCCAGAATAATCATAACATATTTTAACCTCAAGTTTATCTCATTCCTTTAATTTTCCATCATATCATAGAGTAACCCATAATTACCTAAAAATTAAGTATCATATAAACCCTAATGGTTACCTTAATAATTATTACCTGAATTTCCACATTGAGTTGGCCATCTCGTACATGATGCATTAGAGAACTCACCAAGGTTGAAGTGGTTGATCATGACTCCTTGATAGTTGGTTTAGAACAACCATGAGTTTCCTCATTGAATCCCCCATTTTATCTAGTATCTTAATCATAGAACCACCACAGTTTCCTTCAAACCTGTTGTCTCTTTGGTTCCTGCTAGATCCATCGATTCACTAAAAACAGAAATTTCAGTGTGAGTATATCAGCAAAACTATCATGTACTAATGTGGAAGGTAAACACTAAGATATACTTACTCATTCACTTTATCTAAAACTAGGACTCTTTCTGAAATACTAACCATTATGGTAATGTCACTTATGCTTAGAGAATACCCTAACCTCTAAAGTTATCTAAACTGACCTTTGATACCAACTATAAGGCCCCAGCCATAAACCTTACTTAATATTGAATTAAATGAATAATTCACATTGAGGATCTTTTCAGGTTTAGAGTTTTAGAGAATCAGATTATGAAACTTGCATTACATTCCACATTTAAACAATGTGGTTACATAAAAGACAATATTCATTCTTCCCATCAATGGAAACATATTTAAAAATAAAACACAGATTCTTTCTTGACACATCCTTGACACTATCATCACATCATGTACCTTTCCCTTGACCTGTGAAAAACATTTTAAAAAACTTGGGATGAGCATAAAAAGCTCAGTAATGGTTATAAAAAAAATATGTAAAGGAAACATGAGTTCATATATACATAAGAATGAAATCATACTTTACCCATAAAACATAGGCACTTTAACATACCTCATCAAACCATGAATAAATCATAGAAAACATAAGTCATAAAGGTAACTTGAGGCATTCATAACATTCTTACATAGGGAGTAACCCTCTTGGTTACGTTTGGAATACCCATCACAGTATATTCCCAAAAATCTCTTCGGAGAAACCTTAACGTTTCACTCCTTCGCATTACCCAATGCATTGGAGAGCTATATCGGGCTCACCCACCCTTAGTTTATCACGGAACCACCCGTTTTCATAACAATTCCCAAGAACCATAACATAAACGTATCACATAAAACATGCATAAAGGAAACATAACATTTCCACATTTCAATCACAATATAACATTTTAGTATATTGAAATAATGAATCCATTCAAAAAGAAACCATTTCCAAAACAATTTAAAACATTTAATAAAGAGATTTTTGAATCAAAGTGTCCCATACCACCTTGAAGCTTAAAATTTTAAACCATTAATATCCATATAAACAAATCCTTAAAACCATTTTGAAACATGGATATTAATAAGAATAAATATTTAAAACATTTAAAGTGATATTTTGGTTAAAGGGGTTTTACCAAAATTAGAGACACTTGAATACAATAATGGAGGAATAACATTTAGTCAGAACTTTATAATATCATGAGAATAAATGTATTCATGATATAATACTCCAAATGAAAGTATATACACCATATAAGAGTGAATTGGTTCATAACAACAATGAACCCTCAATAGAAATGTCAAATGTGATGAAATCCCTTATAAAGAAGGTATCCTTAAATTAAGGACAAATAAATCTCAAAAATATGCGTGAAAAATATAAATACACCCAATATAAGTGGATATTAAGTGTAAAACAATAAAAGTTCATTCACACATATTCAATGGATGACATATTCAATGACTACATGTTGAACCCAAAGAAATCGAAATTGGGTTAAAAAGTTCCCTTGACAGCCTAACGACATCACATCAAAATGAGTTGATGAGAGATAAAAAGTGTATCTCATCACTTGGACATAAAATTTACATCAATAAGGATATATGAGAACATATCCCAACATAACAATATGTAAATTAAAATACCCAACAAAATAAGTCTTTTAAAAAAGAGGAGGGTGAAATGTTCCCCTACCGACTTGGGTATCTTTCAAAACATACACCCCATGAAAGAAGGACAATAGATCATTGATGTAAATACTCATAAATGAAATTATATTACAGAAAGAGAAGAATAATGGGCAGAACATACACAACTCAATGGAATTTGTGGCAAATGTAGCATAAATCTCACGGGAATAAAAGTGAGATGAAAAATCCATTACGAAAACTCGGCAGCCTAACGGCGCCACATAAAACATCCGAATATGGGGTGATGAGATAAAATAGGGTATCTCATCACATTACAATAAAATTTACAGAAATATGAATATAAAATAACATCCCCAAACATTACAAATAGGAGCTTAAAAGAAGTGACATAAAGGAGAGTACTTAAAAATGAAAGGGAGAGGTTAGATCTCTTACGAAAGTTCGGCAGCCTAACGGCGCCACTCAAAATTTCCAAAATGGATTGATGAGAGAGAATAGGGTCTCTCATCACATGAACATAAAAATTACAGTATGTGTAATATAAAATATCATCCCAATAACAAGAAATATGAGCGTTAAAAGGAATGACATAAAAGTGTGTACTTAAAAAGAAAGAGAGGAGTAGGATCCCTTACCTCGAGTCCGACATGACTCGATCGTTCTTTACTCTCCAGAATAATAATCTTGAGTTAATTTCTACTTCCTTAAGAACCTTTTTCAAGTTCATTATTGTTTTTATATCACTTATTACAATGTCATAAACATTATGTAATCATTTAAGTTAATAATATTTGTTTTGCCGATATTTGGTTCTTAAGTCGAAAGTGGACTTCTTACAATTACATGTTGTTTGTGTGGCCAAATGTTTATTATATCCATAATTGTATTAATGATTTATATATCATATATTTCATATATATCCAGTACATTCATGCATTTATAACATTACATAATCATTTAGAGGTAAGAAATGAAATGCACCGTTCATGGAGAGGGTAAGCCGTACGTACGCATGAACGCTACTTTCATTTCTATTTCGTATTTTATAGAATGGAATCATAATGATATAAAGGTATATTATAATTCCAGTATAATATCATATATAATATCATAGTTCCATCCTTTATACGTCCCACATATGGTATTTAATGAATCAAATCACTTTGAGGGGGCGGTAGTCCGCACTTCCTTAAATGAAGATATCGCATTTACCCATAATGGAAACCATAAAGGTATGCCCAAAATGAAAAAAAAAGTGAATCTTAAGGAAAACATAAACATATTATATATCATATATAAAAATAGTGACATCATAATTGCCACCTTTGAAGGTGTTAAATGAGTATTGAACAATCATCGTTTCGGGAGGCAGAATTTAACCATCCACGGAAACAGTATGTTCTTTAACCATTTGATGTAGTTGTGTGAGAGTGTAGCTCGAATAAATCTTATAAAAACATCATAGTATATTTAATATTCTGGTGTTGTTACAAAAGAAGTAAATAAAAAGAGTTTATGGGGTTGGAGAAGCAAAATAAAACAAATGAATATGAGAGAATGAATTACCTTTAAAAGTGTAACTCCTTTTGATTTGAGCCTAAAAGCTTCCTTTGAAAGGATTCTGCCAAAAGGGAATCATCTAGGATGAGGATAGGGATGTGGAGAGAGTAAATGGGTAGGGTTTGGCCGAGCCAAAGGCTTGAGGAGTGTGTGAAATGAGGTAGAGGTGGGGGCCTTTTATAAGAGGAGAGGAGGGGCACTTTTGGAATGTAATAAATAATACTTTATTTGAAAATGTGTTTCGGTTTTAAAAGGTCCCACATTGATATAATTCGTGTATAAGGTGATAATGGTTCGAAATAAAACCATCCAATAGGTTTTTGACATGTGTAGGTCATAGAGTTTACATTATCTTCTCATTTTATTTAAATCGTCAGATAATGATGTCATCGCTGCATCATTATGATGTCATAAATAATTTAATTTATTTAATGTCTAAAAATTATACAAAAATTACTATGATGTATTCAATATTCTTATATTTCCAATTGATATTTATATTAAAAATTCTAACTTGTATAACCCCACATAAAAATTGTTTTAGTAAAACATATCATGTTTGTGTCACTTTTACTTTTACATTAAATAAAAAGTTATTTATGTCATTTTCCAAACAAGTGGCTCCATGGGGTCCCCAAGTTGACCCATGGCTTGTCTTGGTCGGCAATTACATATCCAATTTGGTTAGGACATGTGTAAAGATCATATAATTTTATTAAAGCATTATTTTTACCTTAAACTACACTAATTACCACTAATCGCGATTAAAAACTTAATAAGTTACTATTCACCAAAAAATTATTTTTATCCCATTGAACCACATTTTACTTCTTAATGAAAACCATGTATGTAGGATTTTTTGAAATTCAAAACAAAAAGATTGAAAAATTTCATTTAAATGGAAAAATTAGTTTTTATAAGTACCACTTAGTGGTGTCACTATTCATGAAAAATTGATGTTTTTCAGAAAAATCCCAAAAATTCACCCTAAGATATATTTGATATTCCGAATTAAAAAATGAAGTCTATTTTAAAAAATTCAAAACATATAAGTCACATTATTTAATTTAATAATTAATTCCCACTGTCAGAGCAAATAGCGTGTTATTATGAAACAATAAGTATCAAAAGATTGACACTAGTTTAAGTCTGATTTCAAAGGGAAATTAATTACAATGACCACTATTGGATTTAATGGTAAAAATATATTCTAATTTCACTTAAAACCAATTCAAAAGATAATATAATCATATAAATAAATTATATTAAAAAGAGGGTTTGAATTAAAATACAACATTTTACACTATTCATTGAAAAAAATGAACTTTATCGGAAAGATACCCAAAATTTACACAAAGTAAATTTTGATGTCACAATTCTAAAGAAGAGTTTTATTTGGTCCAAAATAATGTATAATAGTGATCAAAACTATATTTAATGACAGTTTTCCATCAAAATGTGATAAGTGAACCTTTAGTGAAAATTAGGGTATAAAAGCCTAAAATTGAATTCTTTCTGTATTTTAAGCCATTATCTTTTATTGGATAAATGTAAAAACATTTAAAAACATATATAATCATATTTTATTTATTTATATCAATTCCCACCAATAAAATGGCTACATGTTAACTACCATTTAAAATAATATTATTTTATTATTAGAGTGGAACGTAAGATTCCCAAGAAACTCGTTGTTGCGTATTGGGTACGCCATAGAGAATAGCATGTTCTTTAAAGTAATATTAATATTTGATTCACAAATATGGATAAATATAAAGATGTCATATTATTTATTTACCTGGGGTGTTACAATTTTAGTCTTCTATTGATTTAATCCCTAATGCAAAACCAATATTAAAGGCTTCATATAGAAATTCCACAGTGGACTTAATATCGAAAAAGAAAAATCAATGGGAATTGAGTGATATTAGATAAATAAAACCTACTGTTTCACCTTGGGAAGATCTATATTTTTCAGAATAAAGATGGATCTATGGGGTTGTGCATTAACTATATGGAGATCAATTATATTACAATAAAAGAAATGTATCCACTGCATCACATTGATGACTTGTTTGACCAATGTCATAAAGGTCAATATTTTCAAAGAGTTGCCTTCATTCTGGATACCATCAATATCATGTAAGGAAGGAATATATTCTAAATACATTATTTTGAAAAATGTATTGAAAAAATGAGTTTATTGTAATTCAATATATACTTAATAGTAAACTCTACCCTTAATAGATCAAATGAACAATGTTTTCAAGGAATATCATAATAAAATTTGTTGGTTTATATATACATGATATCTTAGTGTTCTAAAAATGATATTACAACCATGATGAATACTTGTGGGTTGTTCTAGAGAATATTAGAAAAAAGATATATGTGGGATGTTTTTCATGTTTAAATTTTGGATTCCAAGAGTTTATTATCTTAGACATATTTTCTCCATGGATGAAATCTCAGTTAATCTTTTAATGAAAAAGTAATTCCAGGAATGTCCTAGACTAACGAATATAAATTGAATATGTAGTTTCATTTTTGTAGTAGGTAACTATCGGTGTTTCATTTATAATTTTTCTGGATTACCTAACCCATTAACCAAGATTAATCATAAAGTGGTTATGTTTAATTCAATTGATGAATGCATGTGATTATTTGAAGAATTGAATAGAAGATTAGTGAATGAAAAAATATTGATTATACCATCATGAAATGGTGAACTCGTCCTTTATAGTGATGAATCCAAGAAAGTAATTGGTTGTGTATTTATCAAGAATGATAGAGTTATTTCATGTGAATCAAGGTAGTTAAAAACTCATGAACATAACTATCCAACAAATTATCTTGAGTTAGCAGTTGTAATATTCTATATGATGATATGGATAAACTACATCTATATTGAACTTTGTGAGATATATATTGATCAAAAGTGTTTGAAATATATGTTCTCATAGAAATAACTCAATATGAGGATAATGGGACAACTCAAAACACTCCAGGACTATGATTTTTGAATACAATACCACCCAATGAATGTAAAAAAGGTAGAATTCACATTGAGAAGGAAAGATCATGGAGTTCTTTTCAAAATGAATATTTTGTGGGATCATGTGTACATGGATCTAGTAAAGATGGATACATTAATTATCAAGGGAGGTGAAACGTCACTACTTTTGATAATGGTTTCCAAACCATCTTTATTATAAAGCACAAAAAGTTATCAGTTTGATGAAGAGAATTTAAAAATGAAAATTAATGCTGTGAATGATGGGAAATTGGTATACATCATATATGAAGATGGAATTTTAAAATTTGGGAATAGGGTTGAAATTACCTATATACTTAATATGTAAAGGAAATTATTGATTGATTATCATGGTGTAAATTTCTTTATAAACCCTAATAGCACTAAAACCTATTGAAATTTGAAGAAACATTTTTATTGGGATAATATAAAGATGGAAATTACTAATTATATATCATGATGATTGTATTTTCAATAGTTGAAGGATCAAATACAAAACCATAGATGAATCAGTAAACTTATACTTATTCTACATGGAAATAGGTTGAAATTACAATGGACTGTGTCACTGGATTAACAAACACTCCAAGAAATAATGATGAAATATGGGTAATTTTTTGTCTACTTACAAAATATTCACATTTTCTCCGTATAAGAGATTATTTTCCATTGAAGCACCTTCCCATACTATATTAAGGAAATGAAAAGTCTTCCTATTGAGAATCAATCCACTTTTTCTAATTAGGACCCCCCATTATACATTAAAATAATTTAATAGTATACAGAAGGCTTGGGATATCGAGCATCATATTTGTATTACCTATCACCCTCAAACTGATGGAAAATATGAAAGGACTATTGAAACATTATAAGATATTTTTTCATCCTTCTCACATGATATTCAAGATATGTAGGATCTGTATTTACCTTTAGTGAACATACCTAAAATAATATCTTTCATTCTGGTATTCAAATGGATCAATATGATGAATTAAATGGAAATAGATGTCATACTCCAACATGTTGGTATAATGTTGGTGAGAGAAATATTGTAGACCTAGAACTTGTTGAAGAAGCAAGGACCATGTTAAAGACTATTCAAACTAATATCAAAGTATCTCAATGTATAAAAATGAGTCATTATAACACCAAAGAATGTATTTGAAGTTTCAAGCTAGAGATCATGTTTTTTAGAATGTATCTCTATGGAAGGGTGTCATATGTTTTGGTAGAGAGGTAAAAGGAGGCCCATGTACATTTTTTTTTTGAAATAATGAAGAGAATCAGAGTTATGACTTATCATTAATAAATTCCACATATCCTTTCTAAAGTATACACTGTGTTCTACATATGTTTCTTAAGGAATTACATGCCAAACCCAATGAATGTTCTCATTTCTTAAGAAATATAATTAGAACCAAAATTTTTAATTCTAATATATTATTAGTATTGAAGACACTATTTAATGGGTTTTGGGGAATCATATGACTCATTAGGTAAAGGTGCATTTGACAAATCAAAAAAATGAAAAGGTGATGTGGGAAGAAGAGGAAATTATGCTGATGAACTACACAAATATTTTTATACTGTGACAATATGAATATTTTTAGGATGAAATTTTTGATGGAGGGGAGAATGTAACATTAATATATTTTAAAGAATTTATCTTTCAAAATAAATTCGATTTAATATATAGTTTACATTTCACAAATGAACCATGTCATATTATTATTTTCTAATACGACCATTGTAATACAAATATAATAATTAAAAATAGTAATGTGTAAATTAGGTTAATAACCAAACATATAATGTTATAAAAAAAATTAGGTATCTCACAAATGAATATATGATATATTTATGTCATTTAATAAGTAAACAAATGTTTTAAAACTGAGAAATTAACTCTTGGTATTTTTGTGAAATGTAAACATTTAATTATAAATTTTTAATTAATATAATTATTTATATTAAAATTTATTTTCTTAAAATAATATTCATAAATTAATATTTTTTCATTATAATAATAACATACTTTAATGGGGCCATAATTATTTTTTGAAAGTGCCACAAAATGAATTTTAATATAAAAATTAGCAATTTTTTAATAAATGATCATTTTATTTAAAAATAAAAATTTTCATATTTAGAGAACAATTTTCTAAAAATAGACTCTATTTGTGATATCTAAATTTTTAAAAATGGTTATCGTGAATTTTTTGGATTTTTCTAAAATAGTTGATTTTTTAATAGTGGAATTTGGTAATTTATGGTATTTAACATTATTTGTTAATAAATAAATTATTGTGTCATTAATAATATATGGGTGAGGTAATAACTTATCAGTTCAAACACAAATGAATTAATTACTATATTTAGTCACATTAATCTATACTATTGATATTCTTGACCCAAAATAATAAACTAAGGGATGAAATAATCAAAAAAGCCCCATCTCCTCCATTACAAATACCACCCCCTCGCCACCCCTTCTCATCACAACATTTATGATTTTCATCACTCTTATATTCGGAAAATTTTATTTCCCAAACCTCTTCTGCATGATATGGTTTTTATAGTCTCACCAAAACACCATTTCCATGTTTCTTAAGTTGGTTCTCAAGGAGATGACACTCATTAGGTAAAACTATCCCTCTTTCTCTTTTATTCTCTTTCCTAATCTTATTATATCGGTAAATAACCTATAAAATCATGAATGATAACTCCATTATATTATATATTATGTAATTTTATTATGATATTGGAATATCCATCATCAAATGTAACGCCCCGACCCCAGCTACCCAGAGTCGGTGCATTACTTCGTAACATTGGCATGATCACAAAAGATCAAGTCTCGAATGACCGATTAGTTTAGTAGCCTTGGAAACACTAGATACATTCATAAATGTTACATTACAACATAAGGTGAAAAACTACAATAACAAAGTCTCCATAGTCCACACTCATATCCTCTTCTGACTATCCCTGCAAGTCATTCATAAAATACTTCTTCACATCCTGGAAAATATTAAAACATTTAAAGGGGTGAGATCAGATGCTCAGTAAGGATAACAATAATGCGGAAGCTTTCATAAATAAACATCAACATTTGAGGAAATATATGACTAAAACAAAAGCATTTTAAACTTGAACATCAACATAATATGGCAAAAGTAAAATGAAATAATTCAATTTACATCTTCACATGGATATTCTACTGGTCGAATAATCACATGCAATATCAATAACCACTTTCATAATGATGGAATGCATAATGCCAGACATTCTGAAACATTTTGTCAAGCCCTCGGCCAAGACGTCTAAAATGATTAAGGCCTCGGCCAAAACCATAAATCAAATTGGGAAAGGGCCTCAGCCAATTCCACTTCTAGTTGTCTCATGAGACCTACCGATGCATCGAGGAGCTATAGCGGGCTCCACCCGTCACTTATTAAGTCCAATGCATTCCTCATATGAATAGGTTTAAACATATCATAAACCACAACATAATCATATCACATAAAACATGCATAAAGGAAACATAAAATTTCCACATTTCAATCACAAGATATCAATACAACACATTTATATAATAAAAACGCTTTCAAAACCATTTTGAATACCAAAATAAAAGAAAAGTATAACATGGTATTCATTTTTTATTAAAAAAAATATGGCTTGTAGAAGAAGTCGAAACTCAAATAGTGGTCACGACGGCGGAGAAGTCGTTGTTGCCGCATACGTACGACAAAAAAATTCCCTTTTTTCCTTTAGTAAATTCTTCATATAAAAAATAATCCTTTTGAGTAAACGTAAAACTCAAAGGGGTTTATACACCGTATAAAAGAAATTTGTGTATAAAACCAAATATGCCTCAATGAAAGGAGATTGAGACGAAGTCCTTACAAAGATCATTTTTAAAATAAAATCGATATATTATGTGTATTCACTATAGGTACACATAAAGAAAGTAAAAATACAAAATAAGACATAATAATATCGTGACATAATTTGAAAGTAGGAGATTAACCCAAAGAATGGAAGTTGGGTTAAAAAATTCCCTTACCTCATGTCCGAATTCACTTGACCGTTCTTTGAACTCCTGAATAATAAACTAGAGTTAATTCCTATTTACTTAAGAACATTTTTCATGTTCATTATTCCTTTTATATCTATTATTACCATGTTATGAATATTATATAATTATTTAAGTTTATAACGGTCATTTTGTCGATCTTAGGTACTTGAGTCAAAAATAACATTCTTATAATTACAAGTTGTTCATGTGGTGATATATCCATTATATCCAGAATTATTTTCAAGATGTAGATATCATATATATCATATATATCCAGTATATACATGCATTTATATTATTACGTAACATTTAGAGGTAAGAAATGAAATGCACCGTTCATGGAGACGGTAAGCCGTACGTACGCATGAACGCTACTTTTATTTCTATTTCGTATTTAATGGAATGAAATCATAATTATATGAATTTATAATATAATTCCAGTATAATATAGTGTATAATAACATTTACTCCATCCTTTATACATCCCACATATGGCATTAACGATTCAAATCACTTTGAGGGGGCGGTAGTCCGCACTTCCAAAAATGAAAATATCGCGTTTACCCATAATGGAAACCATAAAGGTATGCCATAAATGAAAAATAAAAAATCATAAGGAAAACAAATACATAATATATATCATATATAAAAATAGTTTCATCATAATGGCTACCATTAGAGGTGTTATATGAGTGTTGAACAATCATCGTTTCGTGAGGAAGAAATTCACCATCCACAGAAACTGTATGTTCTTTAACCATTAGATGTAGGTGTGTGTAAGTGTAGATCGAATCCTTTTTATAACAACATCCTAGTATATTGAGGATACTGGTTTTGTTACAAAATAAAGGAATAAAAAGAGTTTAAGGGGTTGGAGAAGCAAAATAAAACAAAATAACATAAGAGAAGATATTACCTTAAAATCGGGTAACTCTTTTGATTTGAGCCAAAGGCTTCCTTGGGAAGAATTCTGCCCAAAGTGAGGCTTCTATGAGTAAGGGGGGAAAGTTGGGAGAGTATTTGGGCAGAGGTTGGCCGATCCAAATGGCTTGAAAGTGTGAATGAGGTGGTAGAGGTGGGGGCCTTTTATAAGAGGAGAGGAGGGGCACTCTGGAAGGTAAGAAACTTTTACATTATTATACAATGCTTTTCAGATTCTAAAGGTCCCACACTTATATAATTCGTGGCTACGATGATAAGGGTTCGAAATCTACCCATCCAATAGTCTTTGGACAAGTGTATGCCTTGTATTGTACATTATCTTTTCTTTTTATTAAAATCGTTAAATAATGAGGTCATCGCTGCATTATAATGATGTCATAAATAATTTAATTTATTTAATGTCTAAAAATTATAAAACAAATACTATGATGTAGGAAATATTTTTATATTTACAATGACTATTTATAGTCAAAAATATGACTTGTATAACCCCATGTAAAAATTGTTTTAGTAAAAAATTTCATGTTTGTGTCATTTTTTACTTTGTCATTAAATAAAAGGTATTTATGTCATTTTCCAACTAAAGTGGCTCCATGGGGTCCCCAAGTTGACCCATGGATTGTCTTGGTCGGACATGGCACATCCAATGAGGGTATGACATGTGTCAAGCTCATCTCATATTATTAAAACATTATTTTTACCTTAAACTACACTAATTACCTCTAATCGCGATTAAGAACTTAAAAGTTACTATTCACCAAAAAATTATTTTAATCTCATTGAACCACATTTTACTTCTTAATGACAACCATGTATGTTGGAGTTTTGAAAATAAAATCACAGAAGTGGTAATATTTCATTTAAACGAAAAATCAGTTATTTAACTACCACTTAGTGGTTTCACTATTCATTAAAAATTGAAGTTTTTCAGAACAATGCCAAAATTCCACCCTAAGCTATAATTGATATTACAAATTCAAAAATGATGTCTATTTTACAAAATTCCAAACATATAAGTAGCATTAATTAATTTTATGATTAATTCCCGCTGTCACAACAAATAGCATGTTTTTAAGAAACAATTTATATCAAAAGATTGACAATTATTTATGTCCAATTTCAAAGTGAAATTAATTCTAATGAACACCATTGGATAAAATAGTAAAAATATATTCTAATTATGCTTTAAAACCACTCAATAATATAACTTATTACTATAAATGATTTTTATTTAAAAAGTTGTTTTAAGTATTTTTCACTATTCATAAAAATTTGGAAGTTCTCAGAAAATTACAAAAAATTCAACATAGGCTAATTTCAATATTAGGAATACAAAAATGAAGTCCATTTTGAAATATAAAATTTCTATAAATTTAAAAAAGTGGTTATTACTGTTCATAACGGCTACTTTGATTAGTTGCGGTGTGTTAGAACTCGAAGTTGCATACAATGCAAGCTATTGCATTATTGAATGAGAAGCGTATCATGGAAGCTCAGGGTGTTACATAAAACCCCATCTCCTATCACTTTTATTCTAAAAATGAAATCATTATTCGTGATGTGTCAATTTACCGCCATCATGGGTGATGCATTATCATTTTACATTACCACCTTCATGTATGGGCATAAATACATTATGATGGTTAAATGAGATTATATTATACATATAATAATTTATATACTATTCTAGATCCAATATATAAACATGATATTATAGAAAATTATATAAGTTCATGGGGCTCGTAAAAACCATCAAAATAAATTAAAGCATTTCAATTAAAAATTTATCTATCGAATCATTCTCATATAATATAAACTTGATTTAAAAGAAAATTTAATCTTTTTTATGTACATTACTGATATATATTTTTAATTATTTGTAATTATTCCCATTTAACATGAACATCCATACTTTTATACAAACAAAACGATCATGAATACTAAGAAAATGAACACTCTCAAAATGACGAAATTGTGTCTTATAACTCATAAAAATAACCAAAAATGAACTTCATAAAGTTTTAATAATATAATAACATGTAGAAAATGTTATATATTATGTAATTAATTAATATAATCTGATTGGATATGACACTTATTGTAACTGAAGAACGCTTTTGAACATAAGGTATGGGGTTTCTCATCTAACTTTTATTTTTGTAAGATATGCCTTATTCACCACTTATTTCATGTGTATGATGTATTTATACTGATATTCTATATATTGAATCATGAAGCAATTTTTATTCATGGTATTAAATATTTCTTTTCAGGATCACTACTTTTATGGGGCATATAGTCCAACAGTTTGCATAGTGGTAAGTGAATTCTTAACAAATTTCAATTATTTGGGTTAAACATATACTCGAACGATTATATAATTCTATGATTATGTGTAAAATGAATTTTTATTATCTTAAGTTTTATTTATAGTTGTTTTATGTTTATTTGTATATAATAAACACAATCCATTCATTTAGTTAATGATTACACTTTTTTAAAAAAATACTCTTTTGAATGTTTCTTCTTTTTCAAAATTTACTGGAAATGTTTTTTAACTCATAATTCATTTAAAGATTTTCCCAATTTCGTGATTCCATAATGTCCTATTTAATATTTTAAAAGTTTTCATGATTTTATTCAATGAAATTTTATTCCTTATAAATGAGTGGTATTTAAAAAAATGGTTCCAAATTAAAAAATTATGTTTCTATTATGAAATTTTAAATGATTTTGACATAGTATTTTCAACTGTTTTAGCACCCTCTATTAAATCTTATGAATAATGAGGTTGATATCTTATGATACCATCTACCATATTTTATTGTATGGTTTATGATCATTTTTATTGGGGATGTACTTTCTTGATACCAGTCTCTATATCACCATTGATAAAATATGATTATGTTTACTAACTGTGTTAATTATTTACATTTCATATTATTGTTTCCATATCAATATATATGTTTATTATGTTTCACCTATTTTATATGGGTAATTAATTAGAAATATTAGGTGTTAGGTGTGCCCCTTTATATCCCCTCGATGCATTAGTATGTCTCATGAGAAAAAATAAACTTGGTTTTGGCTAAGGCCTTACCTAGTTATGTATAATTCTTTGTCAAGGACTTGACGGTATGTTTATGATGTATTAGATAATTTATTTCATGAATATTAGATAATTAATTGATAATCCATGTGATTATTAAACTTGTATAATATCCAAAGGTATGTCTATTTTTCATGTGATTATTTCTATGTAGTTATTTGATCCTATTTTTTTCTTGGCATATTATATTCATGATTAAGTTTAAATGGAATAAATTTTTATTTATTTACCTTTTATAATTGTTTATGATTATTTATTATAGATTCTACTGGATTATTGGCCATACTGGGAATCTAATCTCACCCCTTTATTATGTTTTATTTTCCTTCAGGATTCCAAGATATATATTAGGAATAAAATGTTGAGATAATATTGGAGAATAGGGATTCCTATAATAGAGTTAATATGTTATACTTAATTTAATGTTTAATTTAATTATTATGATTATATCTAGTTTCTGAATAAATACCTAAGTATTCAGTCCTTCAGGATGTGACCTTCCTGTATATTATTAAAATGTAATAAAGTAAGACACTAGCTCTGGGATATTGGGGTCAGGGACTTTATAGAAGCATTTCTCTACGATGTATCTTTGTTCCGGTTAACACCTTCTTTGTATTGAGCTATGAAATATTCTAATGAATCTATTTAGGTGTAGTTACATCCACTATGGGTATTGTTTTATGAAATTTTTTTATCAGTGGTCCAATTGTGTTAATGGTATTATTGAATTTAACTTCCTACATGAATTTTGAATGAATTGTTATGGTATTCATGGATGACATCATTTGTTTTAACTGATGATGATCAATTTCTTCATTTTAGATAATACTTTGGTATTTTGTGGAATCTAAAAAATTATTCAAAGTTATAAAAGTGAAAATCATGGATTTAGGAGGTAAATAATATAGGGAATGTGGTCTCGGAACATTATATCTCGATTGATCCTGAAAAAGTAAAAATATTCATGTCTATAGATAAAACATGGATTTTCTTGTAGATTCGTATATTTTTGTGTTTAATTTATTATTATCATCATTTTTTTAAACATTTCTCTAAGTTGGATTATCCCTTTACAAATATAATATAAATGGGAGTGATGTTCATTTGGTATGAAAAGTTTCAGATTTTCATAGACGGGTTGGAATGTCATATTACATCAGAACCAGTGTAGACACTTCCAGTTACTAGTTTGGAATAAATTGTATTGTATGATTATTCATGTTTAGGTTTTTGAAGTGTTCTCATATGGGTTGATGATGTGTGATCTTATGGTTCCCATTACCAATGCCCTGATGAGATGAACTATCTTCAAAACTAATGAGAAATCAAAGATGTGATGTGCATAATTAAAAGTTAGCACCACTAACTCAATAATGAAAGGATTGCAACTTAATATAATAAAAAACATAATTTATATCTTCTCATGAAACTATTTTAATATCATATAGAGGTGATGTGTGGAGTGTCTATAATATTTTTATATTGAAATTTACTATACCTTTAAGAAGGGAAATGTTGTTGCTGATTCTATGAGAAGGAATCTACAATCCCAATCCTTGAAGGATTTGTCAAATTAGTAGTATCTCATTGATATATCTGATATCATACATTTTAGAGTCTAAGGGATGATATTGAGATTGTTTTTTAAAACATTTATTTTATATCCTCTCTTCTTGATAGGATATTTTATGAGTATAAAATTGATGACATGTTTTGAGTTAGGGCTAATTTATCATATGTTGGAGAGACCATTTGAATATATTCTCCATTTATAGAAGAAATACTTTTTATATAAACCATTATATCATTCGTTTACCAAAAACATAGGTTTTGATGGTGTACTTTCATAATTTACTACCGGTGGTTCACCAAGGAATTTTGAAGTTGTTCAAAGATATAAAGAATAATTTCATGTTTCCATGTATAAAATAAGACATCCTAGAATTAGTCTACAACTATTATACATATTAGATGAATAATCCCATGAATAAAAATCATCCAGGTTTTCTTCCACCCATTCCTATTATAAATTGGATATGGGGTCAAATTTTTATGGATTGTTTTTTTAAGATTTCATATTCTCTTTGAGGTAAGAATGCCATTTTTTTGGTGATTTGTTGAATAAAAAAATCATTAAACATTATTTCTATTTTGGATACTATCATAGTATACAATTAGGGAAATTTGTTTGTATAATATATCTTGAGGTTGAGTAGAATTAAATATCTTATTATTTCCTATAGGAATTCTCAATGCACATCCTAGTTTTGGAGAGTCCTTTAAGAGCTGTTGGGATCTTAGTTCAACCTCATCAAAACATACTATACTGATATAGATGGTAAGATAAAATGGGATATAATGATTCTAAAAGACATTCTAAATGATTTGATCATTTACTATGGATGATAAAGGGATTCCAATTTGGGTGAGTTGATTTTTCCTAAAACAATAGTTATCGACCATCCAATAAAATGGAACCGTTTAAGTCATTGTATGGTCAACCTTGTAAATCTCAGCTTTATTAGTAAGAAATTAGTTAATATTCTTTAGTGAGAGCTATTTTGGGTCATGAGATGACGTCAAATATATATATTATTCAAAATAGGTTGGTAATGGATATGATTTGATAAAATATTGTGTTGATCAGCTGCTATTTCTTTAAGAGTCCTCAGTTGGTGACCATGTATTATTGAATTTCTAAACTTAGTTGGGTCACCAAAATTATAGGAAATTATGGAAGTTTGAACTATGAAGTGCGTAACCTTTTAAGGTTATTGGGCAGATTTGAAAGTAATATTAGGGTTTTGACTTTATAAATATAATAATTTTTATCCTTGATGTGTTCTATGGGTTGGATCTCATGAAATAATTTCATGAAACATCTAATGTTTTAAATTAAGAGTACCTCAATGTGGAATAATGTATGACTAGGTCTGAGTATCCAGTTCATATTATTTATTAATAATTAAAGAATCTATTTTGGGAGTCTACTCCTCATGTTTGGGATCTATAATATTATGATAATGATTCTTAAAAGACAAGGAAATTTGAGATGATGATGAGAGAGTAGTTACCTAATATCTTTGTGGATCAATCGTCTTGATGAGGAATTCTAGGGATATGAATTGTTATGTTTTAGAAACATATAATATTTTAAATAATACATTAAATAACTTATATCTCTCTATTTTAATAATATTTTGTTTGGGTCATTTCTAAGGTCATTTTGGTTGAATTTAATGATTTTAAGAGGTTTTTGTCATGTTCAGGGTTAGTGTATGGTAACGTAAAACCACATAGTTCCAATGAGGACAACATACTTTTTATGTTGTATTTCCATATTAGGGAACTTTATTAGATTCAAAGTTAGTTCAAACCATACAACCATCCCTTCAAACCATGGAACTTTTAATAATCACATTTTCAAGATTGACGCATGGTTCTTTGAACCATGTATCTAAACCAATTATCTTATTTAGAATCCTATAAAGGGTAAAATGGTTGATGTGTGGTTTGATAAAATATATAACCAAACCGTGAAACATGAATTAATTTTGCTAATTTTCTATTTTAATTCTCAAAACCACCATTTTTACTCTAATAAAAATAATATTAAACATCAATTGAACCATTTGACCTTGGATGCTCTCAGGAGGTTATTTTTTCCACTATGGTCTTCAATCCTTAGGGATTTATTTATCTATTGAAATGATGAGACATCTTTCATTAGGTGTAGCCTAGAATTTGTTGTGATTTATCCTTTCATCACCTATCTCCTCCACTGAGGTGTGTGGATCCTTATTTTAGTGAAGGATGTTGAAAATGAATTTTTTATTCGGGTTTCTAAGAATCTTCATTCATTAATTATATCCCCTTCATATTATTAGTGTGGATCATGTATTTGGTGTTTTATAACAACATGATTAAGGGTGGTGGTTCCATGAAGCAATTCTTATCAATTGATTATTGTTTCATTATTGATTTTAAATTTTCGTTAATTGATCCCGAAATCAAGAATGGATATTCTTGAAAAAAGTCAATTAGTATGGTTTTTGTTAAATGTTAACTGATAATGGACATTAAAATACAATTTTTTATTTTTTTAAAATGGTTTTAAATAAAAAAAATATTTGATAAAAAATTTTATGTTATTATTGATAATTTACGGAATGAAATGTTTTATCAAATTGGAATGAAATTTATTATTTTAAAAGTAATGAGATTTGATGAAAACCATTTGATGTTGGGTTTTTAAATGAAAAGGAATGTATGAATCTTGATTTCAGGCCTATTGAATTATATTGATGAAACTATTATGAGATGAATATTTCTGACCATGATAGATTTACTTGAAGAACATGGGGGCCAGGGTAGTCCAGTGGCTAGTACAAGACAAGCATTATAGGATGGTATTATCTCAACCTATCCATGGATTATTGAATATAGTGACTCCAAATATTGGAGAGGGAATGGATACCATTTATTGAGATAAAATATTATTTAACTTAGGAATGAGATCTAGGGATGTGTGCCCACATGGAGCCATATTTCATTGAGATGTTTGGGGATAGTTGTTCCCTAATAAAAAAACCATATATATTATAACCATAGTTCTGTGATGAAAAATTATTGAAAGTGATTTATACTTTTTGATGTTTATAAAATAAATTACTCATTCCTATTTGACATAAATACATATTCATAAATGTTTGATATATTACATTAAAATGGTTTGAAATGAATAATTTGTTATAATTTGTTAAAACGATACGATTGGATGTTCTAATTAATATTGAGAATATATTGATTATTTTATATGAAATGTTTATTTAATTATTTGTTGGATCAAATTGGCCTAGTGTTTTTATACCTAAATTTTTCCTTATGAAATTTATAGAAATTATTTTTCTAGTTCTATGAAAAGTGAATGAGAATATATGAGTATGGGGGTTATTTTTAATTATGATAACTTGGGATTTAGTGGTAGAAAGTGGATTATGTGATCCACTGATTACAATGATATTTTGTGATGATGTTGTATTTGGGAATATTTATTTTTTGTGACACATTACTATTAATGATTAAATTTTCATACTGACTATTTATGGGTAATTATATGTTGTTGCTATTGGTTGGGTTTTTTTTGTGGAATCATTACCTTTTATTCATTTAATGATTCATAGGTGATAGACACTACCTTTCTGGGATAAAAATTCCCTTAGAACCATTCCATAATTTATTTTGGTATCGGTTTGGTGGGATATCCTTGTTGGTTTAATAAAATAATAGTATAGTTAATTCATTTAAGGTAGTTATTTTGTATTATATGTAATTGATTGAATAATTATTATTGTTCATCCATATTTGAGTAATAGGTTTTTTTGGATAATCATTCTGAGTAAAATTTTATTCTCATTATATATATTTACATATGTGTGTGTGTGTGTTTTATTTGGTCTATAGGAGGGAGTTGGTGATTTAATTGAGGCTTACTAGGTGATGGAAGTTTATCATTGTTAGTTGGTGATAATGGGTTTCACTCTTAGTTGTTTCTTGAGTAATTATTCATTATGGAATATTATCTTCTTTCATAATACATAAACTGGGATTGGATTATTTATATGGTGGGTTATATTTATAGAATAGTTTTATTTTCCTAGGATTTAAGAGGGTAATTCCACCCATATGTGTATTATATACCATGGGTTCTTATCTTTATCCTATGGCAGATTAAAAGTGGTGTGTGGCTCAATCATGTTATTGATATATATTTAAAAGGGGTTTTAGTAGGTGAAGTTTTGGAACAAGTTATAGTGTTGAGGGTATACATTAATCATTTTAGTATGAAATAAAAAATAGTATAATGAATTAAATTAAAAATAAACTAAGTTAAATAAAAAATAATCTTGGGAAATAGCTCTAAAAATTCAATAAATCCTTTACATTTCAATCAAAAGATAAAATTAATACAAAAACTCAATATTTAAACAATGAAAGGTATATGTTGCATAAAATTGTGTGATGACCTTAGGATGGTCATATAATGGTTGAATAAATCAATAAAATAAATAATATTGTTCGTGTTCCACCTGAAATTACATGTGTCCTCCCTATCAATGTTGCCACTATAGTTATGGGGACAACATATATTCCCATGAACCTATCTAAAATTTCCACCAAATGTTGTAGTGAAATGTTCTACTATAACGCCACACTATAGGATGATCACCAAGGAGAAATACCACATGGATATAAGTTCCCTTATAGTGTTCCTGAACTAAATCACCCTAATAGAACCTATTTTGGAGATCTATTAAATACCAAGAATGCCTCCCCATATCCTAGGAGACACATACTAACATCAAGGGGATATGGGGTTATAGTGGTTAGGCTCTACTGTTGTAAAATAAAAGGAAACAACTCACAATACCATAAAACCATCATATGTCAACACATACCACATCGACACATTCATGAGAACAGTGATACAGAAATAAAGGATACAATGTCATATTACTCATACTATGTATAATGGTATACCATTAGTATGATAATATACATACATACATAAAAATAGAAAAAAAAATATCAGTCTCAACATTGAGAAAATACACTAATCAAAACCAAAAATCCGTCTTCGTATTACCCATGCACCCGATGGACTACATTCTACTATTCAATAGAATTTGACCTCATAACCCATCCTGTGTTATAGAATATGAAGTCTATATGAGTATATTAGGTCCCATGAAATTTGTGTGTATGAAGTTAGTAGGTCACTACAAATAATGTCTCTTGATAATATCTATATATCTACAAGTGTATAGAATGTGAAATAATGTAAATAAAAATTGTTAATAACTTTCTCCAGTTTTTGGTCCTCAATTACTAATGATAACTTTCCATCATATGTCTTGTGAATGTTTGTGATATTTCACCCACAATCTGTCACATAAAATGCTCTATTGTCCATCTAGAAAACAACACTCAATATCAAATAACATAACAACATATATACCACATGTCTTTTCTACTATATTATATATGATTCACTGAAAATACATCTATATGTTTTAATACAACTCTATAGTAAAACAATTTATATTCCAACCATCAGATCAATAGTCAGATGATGCCCAAATATAGAGAGCACTCACTCTCTTCTAGGGACATTAATCACCACCCATACCATTTTCCATTCCCAAGATGTATCCCTCATTTGAAATAATTTTATATCTTATCCATCATAATCCACTAAAATATAATGGATCCCACCAAATAATTGGTATTCAACACCACATCATGGTCCATATTATATTTTTAAATGAACCTAATGTCCTTCAACCAATGGTGAGAAAAATCACAACCAACCTATAGCTAAAACAACTCCATTGAAACATGATAGTTTACCAAGACAATGATCTTAACTTTTTGTGTTACAACAACATATTCATGTTTCTACTCATTATCAATGGAAACAAAAATAGTGTTCCGGACAAGTAAATAGATTGACACATCATAAAATCACCATCTTCCATCATGTTGTTATTTTCCTCAATATCCATGAACTATCAAGATAGAATAAGCCACATTCATGGTATATCTATACCACTGTCCACATAAGACCACCCATAGGCATCTCACTACAAAAATATAAAACACAAGTATTTCATTCCAAGTCATACAAACAACCCTACTATTGTATTAATACCACACAATGTATAAACACACTTTTAATACAAGAAAGAATTAGGACCCACCTACTTGGTATCAATAGAGGCCTAGAAATATAATCATACATCCCAAATCATATTGATGATTAATTTGTTTAGAAACTATAAAAGATACCTAAAATGGATATTTTAGTCAAATTACATATCAATGAATGAAAAAAATTAGAAACAAACATTAATTTTTGTCAATAATAACCTATAAAGACTCATATGGACCAAATGCTCAATGAAAAAAATGTTGATAATAAATAGATAAAGAATAATTTCACATGAAAGAGTAGTATAATTATAGTGGGGAGATAAGGTAATTCCCCTAGATAAATTTTTCTTAAAATGAGGTTTCTGAAATTTAAACAATAAAAAATTATTATTATTAATATAATTTCAAGAAACCTCTCTTAGTACCCATAGGGTACCTGGTCTTTGGACACCATGTAAATATTATCTCATCAAATACACTCATTAGTTCCATCAAGTGATAGGTGTACCTCAAAATTCTACATTCTCATCTAGATAAACCATTGAGTGCCTTATATGGTTCCATCTTTCTTTATGAAATTGATTCTGACACGTGATCCATTATTATAAACCAATTCATTATGAATTCTCTAACCCCTCAAAAAACTCAATCATGCATGAATAAATATCATTATAACACTTTTAGGATCAAATGATCTCGCCTTTGAAATTTTTAAGAAACGAAATCTCAACAATAAAAAAGATTATCTACAAGTTATCTCGAGACATACACCTATGAACTGTTACCAAAACCTAACCATTCCACACTTAAAACAATCTCAGAACACTAATATGATTCCAAATTCAAAATTGTATTCCTAATTACCATGGATTAACATATCAAAAATAATGATTAAATCTATGGGAAATCCAAATCATAGGAAACTCTTTCTTGGTATCACCACAACTATGACACTTGACACACATATTGTATTTTACAAAACTACCATGTTGAATCATTCACATACCGACTATCAACATAGTCACTTCTAATGATTTAAATTTATCATGAGTCATACCCAATGTCAACACCTCTACTAACACATGGTCATTCAATTTTTTCATAATTCACACTCATCACTTGTAGTCTTTATGAAATAAACTAACATGATCATGAAATACATCTTACCAGAAAAATAATCTCACCCAATTTTTTGAAGGTCACCTAAATAATTTCTTTATAGATAGAATACTAACCTTATCATTCATGTACTTCAGTTAGTGTCACACTAAGTTTCATCAACTTCTCCCACTATTGCGGATTTTGTACACCACTATAACCTGAGTTTCAAAATAGATCCCAACTGTTTCCTCCAAGTATTTCTTATTGTAAAATATTAGATGTTTGAGTCTAAATTGATCCCCAACCACTAGTTAAATGTGAGATCATCTAGTGAAACTAATATAGATTCTCTATCATGAAATATATATGTCACTCAGGTGGTTGAACGTATTGGTCTCGAACATGTTCTCCTTAGGCACATTTGTTACTCTACACTGATGAATCACATTTTAGTGGTAGTGTTGATCCTTTACATTGACAACCCTATTATTCTGTCTCATAGACTTGAATCCAAATACCTATAACCATAATACCAACCTCACATGATTCTAAAAACTAAAAATGTATACATACCTTAGTCATATTTTGGACTATGATCAACAAAAAAATTACCCCCTAAAAAAATAAACAAAAATATATTTACTTGTACACAAAGATTGGGTCAAAGTGGTGGATTATAAACTTAAATAAGAATAACTATAAAATATTCTATATCATGTAATACACTATAGTGGACCATGACGTACTGAATTTCATTATTCCATGGTTCATGTTCATGGAATTATAATTCCATTGAATAGTACATTATTTCAATCAATTTCCCATCTCTATTTCTATCAAATTTCTATATTCATCATGTAAAGATGAATAATAGGAGTTTCAGTATTGTAAAAATTTGTGATTAAATAAAAAATTTTATTTTTATCTAAAAGTGATTTTTTTGGGTTGGAATAATTGGAAGGTTTATAAAACATCAATTTTTTTATTGGTAGAATTTCAGGACAACATTTATTCCTAGAAAATCTTATTTAATCCTTATTTGATGGGTTAGATTCCATGGAGTCAAAAATACGTTTAAAACTCATCAAAATGATGATCATACTTCTATATCATTTCACTCATTCCTTTAAATACATGACTATTATATACAATGATTTTATAGAGATCATTTTTGAGTGTTAGGGGATTCAAACAATTATGGATACCTCCATAGGAAGGATTCATTATTTTTTTCTTCTCTATCTTCTTAATCAAATAACTATGAAAATCCTAAAATATCATGATATTCAAGTGAACCATGATAAATTCATGTAATTATATTATATTATATATAAATATATAGATATATTCAATGTTTAATCAAGTTTATGAATGCTATTTCAGGTGTTTTTTATGTTAGGTACCCTATTAAACCCTTCAATGATAAATGATCCAATATATATTCATTTTAATTGATTTTTAATAAATTAAGAATACCTGAAAACATGTTATCTAGGTTCCATACCATTGTCTATTATAAAACACCCATTTTTATTCTGAATAATTTTAGGTCATGGAATATTCGATGAAAAATTATTATTTTTCATAATTCTTGTATATTGTTACATAATATAAGAGGAAGGATCATTTTGGGTTTTAGTGGATTGGAATAGAAATATTAAATCATAGGATGATACTCTTCATAATGGTATGATGGATTTTATAATGTGGTTGAACAAAACCATAAGGACCACCATTCCATAACTGGTGATGTTTCCATTGTTTAAACATGGAATTCTAACAACATGGAGAGAAAAAAAGGCTATTAAAAAACATCCACAATTATAATTTTCAGTTTTACATTGTTTATAAATTATAAAATATGGTAAATTATATTATTAGTAATAGTTATTTTTGGAATTGTTCAAAAATAAAAATAAAAATATTTATATTAAAAAATATTTATAAAATTTATTTGAACCATTAAAAATAGAAATTATATATGATATGATTAACGGTTAAAATAAAATACAACTCGACAAATTCAATTAGTGTTAAAGTTTTATAAATAAATTAAATATATATTATTGGACAATAAAATAATTCATTAATTATGTAATATTGTTGAATATGAATGATTTCATATTAAAATCATATAAATTATAATATAAAATGATCATATTGAATAAAATATAATTATTCACGTTTATCAATCCATTAATAATAAAGTGAATATAATTACCTGATCTATGAATTGTTCATAAATTTATTATCTCATAAATAAATATAAAAATAAATTATTTATTTATTTATCCATGATGCGGTGCTCTATGAATTACACAGTTCATATTTTTTCAATATATCCTATCATGGATAAGATGTGTCATTCTTTGTGATATTAGATCTAGTGATCTGGAATGAAGAGACCAGTTGATAATTTTTTCTATTGGAGTTTCATTTTCAATATGGCAAAGGTTGAGAACTATGTTACTTGTGGGTTTCTATAGCTACTTTATGTTCCCCCAAAAAATCTGTTGGGCATCATGGTTAATTTTTTCACTAGGTTTCCTAGGGATCATGGAGGTTGTGATTTTATATGTATGATCAGGGAACTCTTGAAAAATTCATCTCACTTATTAGTGATTTATGTCTAAATCATAGTGATTTTTTATCGAAGAATTATCTCAAGGAGGTGGCATGACATCATGTGGATCCATGGATAATTATACATAGTTGTGATCATTGTTTCACCTTGTGTAATTGAATATGTCTCTACTATTATTATTGATATTAATTATTCATTTCCACCACCTTTCATCTATTGATTGATGAGAAAAACATATTCTATCCAAAACCTAGAGTACATGTTGTGCACTTCAATTATACATTTTAGAGGTTTATGGGTGAGATAAATACAATTTGTGGAGTTTTTTTACAATAATTGTTATCAATACAATTTTTGTATGGATTTATTCAATGAATTTTATTGACAACCATATGGATCTCTGTTGTCCTAGAATAAGGCTGGAGATTCAGGGATCCATTTAACAAAATAGGTTCAGATCATGACATAAATGTTGAAATTGATCTCTGAGTAAATAATGTTTGTTTAGAATCATCAAAAGTCTAATGATTATTTTTTATAATGGATATTTGAGTTCAAAACTGAACATCATCTATTGCTGATTGTATCTCAAAATCGCTAGAAGTGACGGTTTGGTTATGAGAGTTTTTTGTATCCACTATTTTTTTGAAAAATTCATAGTATTAGGGAATATTAGAGTTGTTTCATATCATGTAAATGTTCCCCCATAGATGTTCTAGATTAATATAATCTTTCATGTGTCAAGGTTTTTGGGAACCACAATTATGATTCAAATATCATTGGCTAGGGAGATATGGATGTTAAAAATGTTGTGACCTTTAAGGAGCTTCCTGTGGAGATCTTGAACCTTAAAAAGAGGGGTTTTCAATGTTATATTATACTATTAGTTAATGTTATGTCATAAAATAGTTTCTTATAAGAGTATACTTGAAAATTAAAATAATAAATTTGAGCACCATACCATGTTATATTTTATAGTGATCCTTGCATATTATATATTTTATTTAATGACAGTTAACATAAATATCCTAAAAATACAACTGAAAGAATGAGAGACTTAGTGTCTCCATAAGAAAAAAAAATGAAACTAAAATAAAAAACATTATTTTATTATTTAAAATAATATCCAAAATCCCTTTGATCTTCTACACGTTTTTAGGAAATCATAGGGAATAATGAAACAAAATGGGTGAGCTAAAAATCATACTGAGGGAAAAATAGGTTAATAAGGAATAACAAATGAGTAAAAAGGAATAATAACATAAAATAATAAAAGGACTGTGAATAATTATATGTGTGTATAACATAGATAACATGGAATCATAATATCATTTAGACATAGGAATGTTCCTATAATATAAAATAGTATATAACCATATGTCAAGGCTATATAGCATGAAAACATCGCATGGGGGTGGGGGTGAACCTATCATGAATTAGTTTTACCCCACAATCCCATAAAACCCATCTAATGTGACAGAATTGTAACATAATTCATTGGAGAGCTACTTAAGTGAAACCATTATAACATTCACATGCTTATATATACAAAAAATGGAAATTAAATGTATGTTATAATCAGAAGAATTACCAATGAAATGAAATGTGTTGTATAATATTTCCTTACATCAAAATTAATGGATATTTTATAGTGATTCAAAAAATAGTACATAATTAAATATTAAATATATTTATATTTTACTAAATATTTATTGATATTAATTTTTTCCCCTATTTTAAAAATATAATATAATAAATGGTAGAGAATTTGGAATTTTTATGAACATTCAACATGTTTCTTAAAGGAATCAGTAGAAGGATTTTGGATGAAGAATAAACATGATGTTTTAATTTAATACAAATTTATATTGAAATTTATTTCCCTAAAATACTCATTTATTTCGTGTAATCATGAATTGTAAAAACTAATTAAAAATAAGGTTTTATAAAAGTATTATTTGATAAAAAATTTCCTCTTAATCATGATTGATTTTCAAGAATAAATTAGATAAATTAACATAATAAAATTATAATCCCATAAAACGATGGTATAATAATATATGTATATATGAAAGTGAAATATAAACATTATTTTGAATAATTACTATACCATGAGAGGGAGAGAAATTGAATTCTAAGAGATAATTGTCATATTCTTGAGAAAATTGGGTAGTTTGAAGAGATCCCTTAAATTATATAAAGATTTCATCTTCAAATGAACTTAACACCCCGAATCAAATTACATTCATTAAATAAATAATTGATAAACAGTTCTTTAAATTACTGATTTAATATAATTATATTATGATCATTTCAATATTTTTAAATGATTTGATATGTTTAATATTGATGTTTCGAGGGCGTTCATCACATGGTTCCAAGGTCATATCAGTTGTAGATAATTATTGATGTTCATATAAAATGTGACTTCAACATTATAAATAAAATTAAAGGGATTTAATATCTATATATAAATAGAAATGATTCCAAAAAACCCATGTGTTTTATTATATATGTACAATTCATTTAGTAAAAATAGTAATGTTTTATAGTTATTTTTTAGGTGGTTTTATTGACAATCATGAACTAGAGTTGTTATATTTAAAATTATAGATACATATTCATTATATATTATGAAAAAATATAAACACATATTTAATATAAACCCATCATAAATTAATTTGAACCTTCTATGAATGAGGTAATGCAAAAAAACTCATCATCCACCGAGGTAGTGAACCGACATAATATGTATAATGATTTTTTTTAGAATAAGTGAAGAAGATAAAAAATATAAGATAGATAGTATATTTGAAAAATAAAATTACATTATTTATGTATATATATACATTATTCAAAATTCATTATTTTATTTTTGATGATGTTATTAAGGGTAATTTAAAAGAATAAAAGAATTTAAATGTTGTAGAGTAAAATTTTACCTTTTGAATGTCATCCCATTAAATAAAAATCATGACTCTTTGATTTTTCCTTTTGGTGAGTCTAGTAGAGTTAGAAATCAGGGCAGAGGGGTTGGAAGATAATTAGACAAAAAATTGTAATGATAAAATCATTTTAACAGTTGTGGAGAATTGGTAGTGAGTTGTAGTATTTATAAGGGAAGGAGAAGGGTGTTTTAGAATATTATATTCATTAGTTTACTATTTTTACTCAATAATAAAAATAGTGATAAATATTTTGACAATATATAGTAAACGGTTCATGCGATTTTAAACTATGAAGTTCTTACATCATTGCTTATGAAATTAATCTTGTATTTAATTTATAATGTTAAATATCATATTTTATCATATATCACTAATCATAAAAAATCCATCTATTAAAGAAACATACCAAAATTCTTCCCGTAAAAATTATTTAATGTTTATAATAGAAAAACTAGAAACATTTTTCATAAAAATAATTTTTAAAATATGAGAGAATTATCTTATAAATAATATCATTATTTATTTTAAAAATATAATTATTATAATATTATGATCAATTTTCTGAATTTTTTTAATTTACATAAAACCTCATATAATTTTATTGTAATTAAAATTATACTTATCATGGCTTTTTAAACCCATTTAATATAAATAAACATTTTCTTTAATATTCATAATTGTTATAAAAATTAAAATAAAACATATTGGTTTTACAAAAAATGTAAATGATTTTTATTTCATTTTTAGACCAATTATTTATTTATATCATTATATAAATATCTACCATTTTAATTTCATAATATAGATAAATGTAATTTTACATTTACATATGTGAGGTTACTATTTTAACAGTCAAGTTCCTATTCCTAACAGAAATATTACTAAACTAATGGTCACATTTCTAAAAGTTAAATGGATTCCCAACATTCCATAAATACATCATATATTATTCACTCTTCATTTATTTTTATTTTCATTCTATATTATAATTAGTTTCATTTTCATAATAAATATTATATTAGTAGTATTTTATTTATTTCTATACTATCATACATGATTATTATTATTTTGGTGGATAAAGAAAATCTACATTTTCATATTTTATTTATCTTATATTCTATTTTTCTCCCACTTGAATATATTTAATTTTTATATACTTATTTATTTATAATTGTGATTATAAAATTCATAAAATAAAATAATATTAGCGCTAACATATGGTGTTTGTGCATTTTATAGTATTCTATTACAAAATATGGCACAATTAAATAATGATAAGGGAAATTACATTGATAACTTTCTCGGTCATTAAATTATTCCCCCATAAGAAATTTATCCAACTAAATATCATTTTCTGACTAAGATGAAAAAGGTGAGGTTAATTTTGTTTCATTCCATCCCCTTGTTCCTCGGTCTACTCTTTACACTTATGGTTTCTTTGTAATAATTTTTCATTGTTCTTTGTGTTGTTGTGTTGCACATTGACTTTATAGTCCTAGAACTCACTCAAATACTCTTTAAAATAGTGATAATTTTCTAGTTACTTAACCTCTAAAATTATTACATTTTTGGCATCTAGTGTGATCTTACTCAAGTTAGATACATATATTAGCCCATGTCTTATAGATAGGGTTGGTGGGAGTTCATTTAATAGGAAACAAAAATAAATTATCTAGAATCACAAAGTGGTTGTTTTTCTTGGGCGATAGATTTACTATGTTCTAGAATACTAGAACTCTATTATATAGATATATATGGATGTTCACATTATATCCAACCTCAAACTCATGGTATCACTAATTATTGTTAACATAGATCTTTTATTGACTTTGAACCACCCTAATGTGTGGCAGAATGGTATGTACCTTTTATATAATTTCCTCATACAATTTAAGTCCTAAAAACATGTGCTCACAAACATCATCCCAACAAAATTTTTTACAACATATATTCTTATAAATGTATTTAAATTGATCAATATATATTTTCTTTTGTAAAAAAGTATTCTAAAAAGAAAATACCTGATGAATATATTGATGTAATCCTATTTTGAGGTTCATGAGGCACTCTCTCAATATGTCATCTGGAGTCATGATAGACTTATTTGATTGGACATCAGCTTGGGGGTGAAAAATCCATACTGATTTTTAAATCAGTGTTTATAGAAATTTTAGGACTCCACTAGAATGTGGAGGTAAACATTGAATATTGATGAAATAAAATATATAGCTGGATTTAATGAAGCATTATAACTTCTCTAATGTATATCTATGCAAGTTGAATATGTGAGAAGTTATCTCAAATAGAAATGGAGTGAGAAGAAATTGTAAGAAGGTATAACACAACCCATATGTAATTACTCCCTTGGAGTATATTCAGAATACTTGTGGAATCATCTATAGTGATGTTCTTTGTTTCTATTTTGGTATGAGTAATTGTAGTATTTACAACTTAGACATTATTCGTTCATCCTTCACCTAGAAACATACCATACATTCTGATATATATTATAAGATATCCTTCTTTAAATTTTTCCACCAATACTACAGTGAAATATCTCTATAAATATTTCTGATCCCTGGGTGGATGGAGAAGGTGAAACTTTGAGAATCATTCAAAAAATCCTTATTTATCACAAGATTTTATGCTACATATATTCACGACCCAAATATTATAAGTCATTCTTCTTCAATTTTGAAGTATGCAGAGTTACATTTTCTTATAGATTCCAGCATCATATTTATGGAGATGTACTCAAAATATATAGAAAATATACGATACATATGCATATTGAGTGTATGTTATCTTGAGATGTATGCATGAAATGAAATTTCATGCTTGATACTACAATTAATCAAATTAATAACCAAATATTATATATATTAATATTTAAATGGTTAAAATTTATTAAAATTTCAATTTATCAATATGTTAATTGAAATATAATTCTTTTGGGAATTATCCATTCATGGGTTGAATGCACGTACTATGGAGTTTATTCATGTTTTAAAAATTCATGAATAAATTTAGTAGCAGTCAAAGAGTGTCTTAGAAAGGCTATAAATGTTACTTCAATGTGATCATTGTATGTGTGTGATTGATTAGTTCTTATAAAAATTATCACACATCCAATGTATTCTTACATATTTCTCCATTTCATATGTATTAGCATACCATGGAGAGTAGATAGATCAAATATGAATGTCAGATGATTCCTTCACAACTCGTGGTTACACCACGAAGGTGGGATGCATATTTTTAGCATTTCCATCTCTCTCAAAATAATATAAATGAGACCGATGGTGATGAATTTTGTCTTTGGTGTCAGTTAAATAATATTTTATTACTTATTTATTTATGGATTTAACATAGGTTTCATTTATCTTGGATGTGATATCCTCATGTGTTGGTTTTTAATCACTTCCACTTGATCTATTAATAATTTTTAGACTCTAAAAAATAATCAGTGGTTTTAGAGTAGAGGCTAAAGATTATGATGATTCATGGGACCCCTCACACATGAACTATGAATAATTGGATCTCTTTATCTATGAGTTCTATCATGATGGAAAGAGTTAAAATCTCAAAGGGGTGGGGAAATATAGTCCATTGATAGTTTCATATTTATGTCATGTTTACCATGTTCAATTGAGGAATATATATTCTTCCACCAATTATTATTTTTAGAGGCATACAATTTTAATATCTATGAAATATTACATTTAAATGAAGATGACTATTGATCACAAAGCCTCGTTTATTTGATTTTTTTTTGAAAATCTAGGAAATTGTTCTACCCTTATGTAGTAGGTCTATATAATGGTAACCAACACCTTAACCTTATGAAACTAAAATTCATAATGGTAACCAAATAATTACCCATACATGAAGTGGTTTTATTAAGAGTACTCTCACCTTACACTTATGTAGATTGACCTATATAATGGTCTCCTGAATTTACCTTTAAGATTAAAGGTACTATGTAAGGGAAATGGAGGATTCTAAAGGACCTAATAAAGGTAATTGGTCGGCTAACAATATGTGAGTAGTGTCTATGTAATGGTAACCAATGTATTGCCCTTATGCAGTAGTTCTAGAAGGGCGTTTAATGGTCAAACGAAAAGTACCCTTACACATCATCCTCTCTCTAATGCTCATAAACTTATTCTAATTGGCTATGTGAAGGTAGTACCCTTAGAAAATTGGTTTTAAAGATGTGTAAATCTATGAACTGACATGCCTTTATATCATGGATCGAGATATACTTTACCCATATGCAAAGTATCTGTGTAAGGGAAAAGGGAGGTTACACTTACACTGAATAGGGATTATGTGTAAAGGTAAACAGAATAGTTTTTAATTTTTTTCTTAAATTATAGAATGATATTAATGGTTTATAAAAATTTAAAAATAATTATGAAATGTTAGTTGGGATATTTTGAATTATAAAATGTTTATAAATTAACTAATTTGAATTTTTAAGAATTAATTAAGTAAATGGTTATAAAACATTTTATTCAAAAACAGTAAATTTGAATATTTAAAATAATGTCTAACATATTATAAGGAAATTTTTATAGCTTATAATTGAATGATTTTATTTATAAATCACCTAAAATAATTTTTAATGGTTTGTAAATAACCTAATGAGGCAAAAAATATTAAATTTTTATGTTTTATTTATCAATTATTTATTTATAATTTATTTTTATTGTTCAAATTAAGTAAAAGACATAAAAAGTGTGTTTATGATATATATGATTTATGTTTAATTAATTAGTAAGTATAATATATTTATATTATGTAAATTTTATTCATAATTGTAATCAGATTGTTCATAGTTTATAACTAACAAAATATCATATATTTAAATTTGAAATTCCATATAGTGATAAATATTAAATAGTATATTTTGGGATGATTATAATTTTTTTTAAATAAATTTGAAATACTTCAGATTGAAATTAATATAAAATATTTATATTAAAAATAATGGAATTCCCATAATGTTAAAGATCAAAATTATAAATGTGATTATAATTATCTTTTATTTATGAATTTTTGACAATTATTTATATCATGTTTAAATATTATTAATTATATATTTATTTAAAGGTTATTTCATATGATATCCATTTTTATTAAATTATTTATTAAAATAAAATATATTTTTTATGCTTTAGTTTGGTAAACTATATCCAGGATAGGAAATTAAATTAAATTCTAGAATTGACTCCATGGTGACTTTATTTTTTTCATCTACCTTAACATCAGTATGTAATTGAGTTTATTAGATTGAATTTAATTTTTTGAATAATTTTTGTACATGGTTTATATTGGATTTATAATTAATTGAATTATCTCTTGAGAAAAGTATCATAGATAAGTTGGACTTGCAGTCAGACTACCTACTAACCTAATGGAATGACCCATTTCGTGGAATGTTATCGTGGTTTTCTATTTATCACTCTGGTCTTAATCATGTTGCAATTGTCAATCTCATATAATTATAAACATGTACATTAATTCTTCATGTAACTTATGAATATGACGTATTTGGGTATGTATGAATATACTTGACTTAAAAAAATTTGTGAGTAACACAAACTTGGGGGTGGTGTAAGGTGTTAGACATCAATATGGTTAGAAAACATTATTTTGGTAGGGATAATAGGATTCAAAACTAATATACTATAAGCATGAATATATTAATTGTAATAACATGAGATAATATTGAGAGACTAAATCTACTTCAATTACAATGTTTTATAATCCTTCCAAAGTAGCACTTGTAAAAATCACGACCATCTAACCGAGTAGGTCATTCCAATGATGGGTTCCCATAGAATATCTTGTGTATGGAAAGAAGGGATATGTGTCAATAGAATATCCTTGGGTAGGTCATTCCAAGTAGGGTTCCCTGAGAGTTTCCAATGTTATATTATTCTTGGTTATTGTTTTGGGTTACACTAACCGGGAGACCCTAATTAAATTATGTTACTAGAGGAATAGTGTTGATTTTATCTATATGATATATTAGAAAAATAGTTATACAATAAACTATCAAGGACTCATATATGATATTATTAGGATTATTTATTTTTTAAATTACTAAGTGATGAGAGAAAATCTAAATAATACTCAATTACGTTGTGAATATTGATCCTGGTCCACTAATTGGTAAGTTATATTTTAAAAGGGTCATCATTTTAGTGGTATCTAATTAATAAAAGTCCATTTTAATTGGTTAATAATGAATGATACTCATTTGATAAAATATTATTTTTCAGATAATATCATCGTTATAATTATCAAGTTAAACATTATATTTTCCCCATGGAATGTAGAAACTAAATGAAATTATCTCTTAAGACTTGTAACTTAATAAATGTTCTAATGAATGAACGGTTATTGAAGAAAATTTATTATGGAAATTTCTATGTGTCAAAATCATTCCTTCCTCAATATTCATATTTTAATACATTTCAACAAGTGAGTATTGATACTTATGGAATTATAGATAAATTTATATAAAGTTAAAAATAAATTAGATGAAAACTATGCAAAAGAATCTTCGTTTATACTCATGAAGAAAATATGAATAGATACATCGATGATTTGAGTAATTTTGGTCTCATATAATCAATATAACTGGTTATATGAAATTATATTCAATATTGTTAAATAAATTGATTACTCAATGACATTAAAGGTTAACTTATAGATTTATTTGGTATAAAATTCAATTCATTTATTTTGATAGATATATTATATCAACTATATTTTTAAAAGTGTCATAACATTATTGAAGTCTAGAAGTTGAAAAAATTGATTCATGTATTTTTTTTCAATAATGGTAGAAATGAGTTGCTTCATTAACAACTTGTATAATTCAATCATGGATAATATCATCCTAAGATGTGTATTTCATAAAAAATTTCTCTTGATAAGAGAATGTAAACATTATTTTATAAATAAAATGTTATAAAGTGTTTTTGAGACATATAAAATTAGATTTTAAAATTCTTTAACATTCGTTAATTAGAGACTGAAATGGATTATCCTTGTTAGGGAATTTATCTTATTTTAATCTATTAAAATATTCCACCAATATGATTTAACTCAAAGAATATTTACCTTATGTGATTAATGTGTTTGGAATATATATTAATATGGTATATTATTTTTAGGTTCTAATATATTTTATCAATAGATGAAGAAAAACAATTCAATCCAATTTTTTTTAAATGTTTCTTTAAATATATAATCAATGAAATTGAAACCTGGGGTTGTTAGGAAGGAAGAGTAATAATTCAATAAAACTAGATTGTCAGATTTATGCTCGAAGGCATTTGTGAAACTCCATGTAATTTCAATGTTATCAATGGATGTTATAGATATTAACTATTCAAATTTGAGATGAATGTGATACAAAATATATTTTTTAATTTTTTTTGTAAACATACAAGAGTTGAAATTAAAATTTATGCATGATCGATATTTTATTTTATATTCATGAGATATATTAACTTGTTACCATTTAAAGTATCTGTAAGTGAAGGATTTTATCAAGATTAAATGAATATATATAAAGTAAGTTTAACATATTCTAATTTCACATATGTGATAAGATGAATTTCTAAATTATAAATACTTTTTCTGAACAAGTATGAGTTTAGTAATTATAAACTAATAGCTTATGAATCAACAATTTCAATAACAAGTATTTAAATGAAGATAAGGATAAAGAAAATATATTTAGGAAAACTTTTTTTATCTAGATATTTTTTAATACATGGGAATGTGTTATTGCCACCCATCAGTGGTATATTTTAATATAGTCTTATATTTATATAAAAACTTTCCAAAAACAAAAATTAAAATATTTTATATATAAATAATTTTTTATTTGTAGATTATTTATATTAATAATAAATATATAATATTTCCAAACAGAAAGTGATTTTTTATCTTATACCAACATTATGAAAAGTTTATAGAGTATATGTGGATAGTGGGAATATGTATGGAGTTAAATATGTGTGAATGAAAAAAATAATAATTTACTCCTATATAAGATGAATGTTAATAAAACATAATATCCTTAAATAGTATACACTGTGTTTCTAAATATATATGTAAATATTTAAATTTATTTACCATATTAAAGTGATATTAAAATTATCATAAAATAGTTTTTGGTTTACTATAAATTAATAATATTATTATTTACAGTATTTCAAGGAAATAGTTAAACAAATATGGTTATATTGATGATGATGATGATGAATTTAGAAAGGGTTATATGTAGAATAAAGTGAACATTTTATAATTTTTGTTTTTTGAGTTATGATGTTTGAATGTGATCAAATGTTGAATATTTAGGAAAATGATTCCTAAAAATCAACATTATTCATACTATATTTCTTCATAGATATTTCTCAATAAAGGGTTTAGTGATGGGGGGTTCATATGGTAATATATATGTGTGACATAGTCATATAGATATGTGAATCGAATTAGATTTTATATTAAGATTTATTAAAAACTGAGAATGTGTAGCAAACATAAGGATGATATGTCTGTTTAATGTATATAATAGGAAAGTTGATTGATTATTTTAGTTTTTCTAAGTATTCATAAAATATTTTTAGAATATTATAACGTTCCATATTAATATTATTAATGATTTTAAGAACATTTATATGTACCACATTAAGCATCTATTTTATCACTCTTTAACATTAGCTAAATAAATGCATAAATAGATATACATTTCATGAATTATAATGACAATTGGCCTCTAAAAGAATGACTTGGAGTTTATCCATAACTAATAATAACTATATAATATTTTAGGTTATGAAAAAATTATATGGTTTTAAAGATTTTGATTATATTATAAAAATACATAATATTTACACAAATCACAAAACAAATTATAATAATCGTTGTGTGTTGTATAATCTACAAAGTATACCATATGGAGTTTCATACACATATTTATTTGGTGTATAAGGGGTGACTCGATCATATTTCATTCTCTAATACTTGTGGTTTTCGACATACCTATCAAGAAAACCTTCATACAATGATATTGTACTTAACTATGTCAATATATTAGCGAAGATAATATGTGGGTGGTTGGGTTTGTCACTATTCTGGTAATCGATTGGATATTAAACAATATGATATTTCTCCCCATATATAAGGAGTCTGACATCTGGTCCATCGATTTAGACAGGCCTTGTGAGTGTGTGTTCACTCCTAGATATTATATCTATATGGATATGTGACATGTGATGTGTTTATCCATAAAGAGGTATGATATGTGAGGTATTCCTCAATCAGATCATTTCACTCTCTGAGAATCGTGAACATATGAGTTGGCTATAAGTGATTGATATGTTTTATTTCCCATGCTCACTCGATATCTTGTAAAAGGGGAAATATGAGAACGAATGTTGGAATTTGATGAAGACTAGTGAAAAACGTTATAAGGAGACATTTTTTGATGGAGATCTCACTAAAAAAATTTATTTCTTGAGTATAATTTACATATTCTAGTTTCATTTCTTTTCTTACATATATGGATAAGAAAATTAAAATTTATTTTTAATTCTATAAAGGGCCACTGGTCCATACATTGTGGTTTAATGAATATTCATTGAGTTCGGATTAAATATATAATCTAAAAATGATTTAGAGATAATCCAAATTTTATTTGGATGCTTATTCACAAGGTATTTCATACGATTTTATACAAGATGAAATTAAGGATAGATTTTTGAATGAGTTTTGGATTATATCCTTTTTGAGTTTTCGAAATGCTTTCATATTTTATTTAAAATGATACAATATATGCTTAAATGTTACAATGTCTAATAGGTAATAGTGAAATTGTGATATTGTATTAGATATTCCCTAATAGTATATATTGTATTTGATACAAGACCATATTGAGTGTATGGTAAATGAAGATGCATGCATGAAATGAGATTTCATCTATGATTTTATCATTAATTTAATGATTAACTCAATATTATGTATATTAATATTCGAATTGTTCAAGTCACTTAAAGATATCATTTATCAATATGTTACAGGAAATGTCATGCTGAAGTAATGTTTGAATTTATGAGATGAATTAAATGGTCATCGAACTTACTCATGAAATATAAATTCACGAGTAAATGTAGTTACAATAGAAGAATTTCTTTGATAGGATATATATATATATATTATTGTTGTGTGATGGAATTATTTTTGAGATTGATTCATTCCAGGATAAAAACCCACATCAAATGAATGATTCATGCATATTTTACATTTGTATTAGTGGTAATAACATATCATGGATAGAATATGAATCTCAAATAAACGGAAGACGATTCAGTTGTAACCGATAAATGCACTATAAAAGTGGGATGATTTTGTTTTTCACTGATTGATCTCCTTAAAACTCGTCTAAAAGATATTGAGAATGATTTCTTGGATCTTTGGGGTAAGGTATTTAGTTTTATATATTTTTAATGTTTTTTTATTTATCATAGGTTTCATATATATTTTATGGGAGATCCTAATATTTTTGTATTTATATATTATTATTAATCTAATAATCAATATTTGACTTTAACAACACCCTTCAATTCTATATTTCCACATCATATATGTGAGAATCTATTTTCTTATCCATAGTGTATAGTGATAAAAACATTTGAGAAATTAATGATGGTGTTCCTTACATTATTATTCCCATGTCCATCCATTGAATGTCTAATATGATCATATCCCTATCAATTACCATCATTGATTAGGTTATTGAGTCATTTCTATATAAATAATTTTTACTTTATTTTCTTTCCCATAATGGTCGGGGATTGAGTATCTATAGTCCATCATTATCTCTAAACTTCTTCACTGGTGAATATTAACCTCATTCTATGTGAATCTATATTTGAAGCTCTTATGGTCTTTATATATATTCAACCTCCTTCCATAGAGAAATTTCCACTAAATATTAAATGTGGATATCACTACAGCCAAAATTCTATCATGTTTTGGATAGTTATTCTCATAAACATTCAAAATCCTTGGGTATAGGCTATCACATTATCATTATGAAATAGTAAAAATATCTATCCATTAATTGATGTGTAGTACATGTACTAATGCAATCATAAGACTTCTTTTTAACTCCTTTAATCTCTCTTATAATTTATTTTACATTATAATCTGCATTCCATTCAGAGTTTGATTTGTGTGTGGGTTTGGAAATCATGATAATTTACCCACATATATTCATTTGTACCCCACTCGTAAAAGGAAGTTATGGATCTCTTTTTTAGAAACTGGTATGAGGTAATACTTAATTAAAATTATCTTATAAGGGTCAACCAATATTTCATTATTGGTTATAACATTCCCCAATAATGACACATTCACCATCCAAAAATCAACTTTACTGTACCGTCCATATAGTTTCTCTAATAAAAATTTCATTAGCATGATATTCAAATATTCCTCAAACCCCTTCTTGATACAGGAGTATATTAGATTACCATACATAAATAAAAAAAATTATTGATGAAATATTTAAATACTCTATTCATTAATACCATGACGATTCTTGTTGTATTAGTGAGTCTAAAGGAAATCATTATAAATTCATAGTTTATGCACCATTTTATAAAGGTACACTTCGTAATGTTATGCTTCCTCGCATTTAATTAGTGACATGATGACCGAAGTTCCACCTTATGGAAATACTATGCAACATGTAGTTGATAAAAAAAGGCATTAATCTTTAGTATGGAATAATATTTATTTAACGTTATTTTTTTTTGAGATCATGTATTTAATGCAGAGACACCTTAGCCCGTATTTTTTCTTGTTGAAGTGGACTAATAGACCTAATAGCGAGTCACCTGGTCATATAAAACTCTTTCCCTTATTACATTTTATCTTTTTATTAAATTATTCTAAAATTATTGTGTACATCCTATAAACGTACATGGATAAGGGCACAGATATATGTATAAGTTCAATTGAGATCTCAACCTATCAGTCTAGAAGAATTCCAGACAAGGCTTCATGGAATAAATTAGTGTAGTCCCTCATAATGGGAATGTCTTCAATACTGATTATATCCTTTTTTAAATTATTTTTGTTAGGTATTTTCTCTCAGGATAATATAATATACCAAATTGAGTTAAATATTCCACAATATATTCATCCTTGTCCGTACACTTGTATATAATAAGTGGATAAATCTAGATGGTAATAGTGATATATCTTTTTCTAAATTTGGAGATTTATTTATATTGACGCATCTAATCCATTCCCAATATACCCTCAAAATACACTAAAGATAGTAGGATAAGATTTAATGGGAGGTTACATTTAGAAAAAACTGTCTTGGGAGGAGTTATAAACTTGAGATTCAATAATATCAATGTTTTTCATTCTAAAAAAAATAAACCCGTATATTTTGATGTTTTATTTGAATTGTTCGAATAATGATGAATGATATGAAAAAATGTGTACAACTATAAACATATCGGAAATTCAAATCCCATAAATGTAATTTGATCACACCTTTAACTATTTGATTCGAGTTCTAGTTAATTTTTATATCTAAAATAATCAAAGTGGTAAGAATAGTCAAAATAAAAGACATATAATTGAGAAAATATGAACATTGAAGGAATATGTTATATATGAAACATAAATCCTATCTTAACAGTATTTTGGAGTCAATCATGGTCAATGGTGGTAATTTTATTATTAAGTATTATATCATATAAATTTATTTTATGTCTATTATAATGGATTGTAAAGAGTTGGTTTATTTTCCTAAGATTATATATCGGTAGTCTCATACTGGGTGTGCAGTAAGGACCCTTTTTCATCAGCCATTTAACGATCAAGTTAATACAAAATGTTTCATTTTTGTAGTTATTAACCCTAGGTTAAATTATGATAGATCCATAAAAACAATTATTATTCGGTCAAGATTTCTATTACATGGAAACCACTAACATTTTTTTACCCATAATTTTATAAAATTTTCCTATAATAGAATTATCCCAAGGTTCTCAATAATTTATTTTTATCCAAATGACAAAACTAATTATACCTTTCTCTAATACCAACAATAAAGACCCATCCCTTTTAAGAAAATTATTACATGAATTGTAACTTAAAAATTCAATAAATAAAACCCAAAGATCGAGAGGCATACCGTCTTTTTAAGAGTAGGTTCATAATACATAAAAGTGAATATAAAATAAAATGGATTTATTTTAATCTTCATGATGAGTATATAAATCCATTTTATCTCATAAAATTTCTTATGAAAATATGGGGAATAAAAAAACAATATGGATGATATTAAAAGCATATTAAGGGAATAAACATGAAAAACTAAAAGTAACATACTACTCAAAATCCATAACATGATATCATAAAAGAAAATGTTCATGAATAATAATATGGTAATATAAATTAAATAATAGGGAATCATAAGATCATGAAAAAATGAATGTAGAAAAAACATGAAACAAGACCTAAGCATAGGTCAAGGCTAACTACCAAGAAAATATCACACAATGGATAGATTCCGTTCATGGATTAGGTTTACCCATAATCACATACATATAATATATTGAGAACTAAATTTTACCCAATTCATTAGAGCTCTAAATAAGAACACTAATCATAATAGGTTCATGCAATGTGTGAAAAAACTGGAAGTCAAACACAATTCATAAACGTAAGGGTTACCCATGCAATGAAATGGGTAGCATAATCATTCCTTATATCACAATTAATGAATATTTCATAAAGATCCCATACAGGAGAAGGAAATAAATATTTTAGAAATTTATATCTTAATAAATAATAATTTCCCTCAAATTTTGTGTCAATTTTTAAAAAACATTTTGTTAAAGGGTAGATAATTGGGTATAGACAATTTTTTTTCAATGTAGTGTTTAAGGAATAAATTTAAGACTTTTAAAGAAAGAATGAACACATAATTTTCATTGAAAACCAAGGGTTAAACTATAATGGTTATCCCAATAAATTTCCATTATTTAGAAAAATAATGAATGGAAATAAAGACTTTAGAATAGTTTTATGTAAATGGATTAGGTGGTAGAAACGTTCTTCTTAAGCAGGTTTGAATTTAAAAAATATATATTTTAGAAATGATCATAAGACATGTATAACCCCATAAAATGAAGTGATAATTAGATAGGTATATATTAATGAGAAATTTATATATAATTTGTAGGAAGTTAATAATTTAAATGAAAGAGAATATTATTTTATATAGAGAAAGCTTATAACCAAAAAATAAGGTGGTTCTGAGTGATTCTTTAATTTATGTCCGAATTCATTTCTCACACGCAATTAAGGTACTAAATAATGATGTTATATTAATTAATTACATTATAAAAATTATTTCTCTTCATCATTTGGTTTACAATAACTATATTATATTTATTTATAACTGTTTCATTGAGATATATTCATTAATGTTGTTATTCTAAGGGCACTCGTCTCATGGTTCCAATGATGGATCACTTTTGGATACTTTTTTATGTTATCATAAAATAGAAAAAAAAACTCCAAAATTTATTTGAAAGATATTATTTAATTTTAGAAATTTAAATTTTCCTAAAAACCCTTACGTGTTCTAAAATATGAAATACTAATTATTTAAAAATGTTAATGTTATGTGATTAGTTCATTTATGTGGTTTTCTAATCCATCAAGAACAAGATTAAATTTAAACAGTAATATGGGTTTATATTCATTAATTAATATGGAAAAATATATAATAGAAATATATAATTTATTTTAATACATTATAAGTGAAATTAAATCGGTAATGAAGGCTGTAATGGAAAACCAAAACTCATCATCAATAGAGGTGACGAACCAATATAATAATGATGATGTTTTCATTTTATCGAATAAAAGAATATAAATGATAAATGGTAGATATTACACTATCATAATGAAATTATATTATATATATGATATCAGAGTCATTATTCCATGTGGGATGTGGTTGTTGAGGTGAAATTAGAAGAGGAAAATAATTTAAAATTGGTAGTTTAAAAATATTACCTCTTGAATTTCTTCTCTTGAATTACACCTTATGGCACTCTGGTTTTTTCTTTTGGAGGATACATTACTATGAGTATATGGGGGAGAGGTATCGGAAGATAATTGTATAGTAATCCAGAAATATTAAAGTATAATAAGGTGTGAGGAGAAGGTCTAGTCAGTGGTGGTATTTATATGGGGATAAGAGGGATTTTTATGAATGTTATATTCATTAGTATGTTATTTTGGATCAAGTCTTCCAATAGTGAATAATATTATGATAGTATATAGTAAATAAGAGATGTAAGGTTGAATTAAGGGGTTATTACATCATCCCTTATGTAATTAATCTTGTATTTAATCCATAATATTAAATATTATATTTTTAAGTATTTCACAATTAATATAAAATTCATCTATATTAGAACATTTAAAAAACAACATAAAAATGAATAGATGTAAAGATTCCAAAAAATAAAATATACTTTAGGGAAATAATTTTAGAAATTTTATCAAATTAATTTTTAAATAAAATCCTAATTTTTTAAATAATAATGTTAATATTATTGTTAATTTTCCTACCCTTTGAAAAATTACTTACCATATTATAATATTTCATTTTAATTATAATAAAACATAAAATTACATTATAAAAAATTTATGAAAATAAAATTTCATTTTAATTTTTATGTTTGTATAATAAATTAGTCAAAACACATATGTTTCAAAAAAAATGGAAACACTTATTTTTTCGTGTTTTATAAATTTATTTTCTCATATCATGACATAAATATGTCATATTTATATCTTATAATATCCATAAATAATATTTTATGTTTCCATCGGTGACATTATTATTCAAAAATTTAGGTTATTATTCTTAACGAATATATTACTATTATAAAGGTTACATTTGTAAAAGTCACATGGATTCATGGCTGTCTATAAGCACATTTTACTTCGTTCATTATAAATTGAATTTTATTCTTTATCATGGTTATATTTATTTTCATTTCCAAGATTAGTATTTGTTAAAACATATTTTACATTATTTCAAAAATGTTTTTGAAGAATTCAATTATTCGAGGGGATCGACCATCTCTAAATTTTCATATTTTTTTATTTTATTTAATATTTTTCTCATTTTTATGTTTTCAATTATTATTTTCATATTTATTTTATAAATATAATATTAAAATTCATATAATAAAATATTTCAGGTTCTACAATGTGGACGTTTTGTATTATAAAATATTATATTACTAAATATTACACAATTAAATAATGAGAATGGAATTTGTATTGATAAAATTCAATGATGAAACATGTTTCGTGTGCAATCATTGATGAGAATATTTTTATGAACATAATAATTTAACGATATTCTTATCTTCAATTAGGTGATTTTTTATTGATGTAATCATCCTTGTTTGATTGGTATCTACCTCGAGAGTGTGATTTGGGGTTATGTGGTTTCATGCTTATGTGTTATTTCCTTATGATGTGTTGGTGGGTCAGGTTCTAGTAGGAACATTTCGATGTATCCCATGAGGTTTTTGTCCATACACCTTTTAATTTTATCCAGTCACGTTTTAACTACTATGGTTGAGAATTTTCGGAGATACATCTAATTTAAGGTCTTGGTATTATAAATCCCTCCCATTGTGGTTTTCTTAGCCTTGTTGGTGTCAGGAGTGAGGTAAAAGGTGTTCCAAAAGAAAATTATGACTGTTTTCAATCATGATGGCCACCACACTATATAATTTTGTGTGATACTAGCCATAGTGAGATCATTTGTAGTAATGATCAATTTCAACAATTTTTTTGTTGGTTGTGTTAGGCCATTAGGTGTTTTCAAAAGGATGTGTGGTACTGGTTTCCCAAGGGAGAGATAAATATATTGGGAAGATAATTTGGAAGGTGTTGTGCCTTGGATTTACTTCATATGACAAATATGCAGGGGATTATTTACATAGTGGAATACATGGTGCAACTATGTTCTTACAGTGTTTTACATAACAGAAATAGGAACCATAAAATTCTCATTTTTCTATCCATTTCACATTTTGGGGATTTCATAATAGAAATGATTGTGTGCAAATGTATTTAGGCCTAGAGTGGTGGTTCATGGTGAGGAACACTCATGTTTCATGTTATTTTTGTTAATATTTATTCATGAGATCTCCAAGCCATAGGTACTAGTGCATCGGACTAAAATTTATATTGATCTCTCCATATACCATTATAGAGTCCATATTGGAATACTAATCATTTGAAATGTTGATAAATTGAGATTTTATTGATAATTTTATATGAAATTTAATATTTAAATAAACTCAATGCATTTTTAAACCCATGTGAAATTCATATTTTTTTCCATCAGGAGTTTTTAGGGAAATAATTGTAATTGGGAAAACATAATATTTTTAATAAAATGTTTTTTATTTAGAAATTTATTTGGATAATAATTTTTTAAAATTTATTTTTTTAATCTGGAATAAATATTTTTGGATATATAACATGAATTTTGTATGAATAATGAACATTAAATAATGAAACATTAATTTAGAATAAAAAAATGATTACAATTAATTATGTTTTAAAAAATATGGATTAATTATAGATGATATAATTGGACATTTAATTTAAAATTAATAACATGAACATCATTTATTTAAATTAAAAATCTGAAAATTTAAATTATTTTATTTTTTGATGCTTTTTATTCAATATTTTTTTATTTGAATTTTTATGAACTGTGAGGATATTTCTTCTAGCAGAAAGATCATATACTATTCTTTGAGTAACTTATTGTGAAATTTTATTAAATTAATCTACTTATTATAAGTAAACATTATATTTCACTGCATCACTTTTACTCTTGACATCTTGGAATATAGTTCCTTTCACATATCCATCACATGAAGGAGCCATGAATACTTGACCAATTGTGGCCATTCGTCCAGATTGTTGTAGATCATGATACTATGCACCCAATGGTCAATATATTTATCTCACCTTAAAAGAAAATTTCATAAAATCCATCATCCAAGATAAAATAATATTTCACTTTAACCCACCATAAACACTCATTGTTTCCACATTAATCCATTAAAATACATAGAATGTGAACCATCCATGGTTGATTTACTAAACATGTATCTCCCACTAGATTATAGGATGAATTTTTCACAATCCAAGTAATAATTCCATCCAATATGGCACTATACTTGGTTCATGGCCTATATTAAAAGTTGTTCGTAATCCTGATAGGCTTGAAAATAGTTCATGGGTATCAAAAAAATATTTGGGGATGATTTCACACATTAAGATAAACATAAATAACCAAAAAAATGGTCAATTCAATCATGAATAACAAAAACTAAATTTGGAATAATAATCAATTGGTTGATAGGTTTACAACATTTACTAAGAAATGAAATTCTACCGAATAAGGGAAACTAAAAATCTCCCCAAAAACCTCCATGAAACATGAGGGGGAACAACCTCATGCCACTGCCACCAACCCCTCTAACAAGAGAAACACTAGAAACCAGATCCACCACATCTATACAACAAGTATTTAAATTACCTGGGACATACATAGAAAAGTATACATACACCCAATGGTGTATGTATGTTGTAATCCAAATACCAGTAATACTCGACCCAAAAAAAATATTTCATAGTATAAAATTTGAAGACAAATTGAAATGCATATTTATACAAAATCCTCTGAAACATTTCGAAGAAAGTATTTTAATGAAAACCTTTCTCAATGAAACACTTTAATGGAAAACCATTTCTAAAAAACTTCAATTAAAGAAAAAATATATAAAAAAGTCCCACCGTATGCCGACAGATAAGTACAAAACTCAAAATAATTATATGTCAAGAGATCATGATGGGTGAATCCCTATGTGCAAATAGTATGAATTTTTCACTAATAGCATCATACCATGGTGAAACATGGTATAGAAACTATAACCATTATATTTCTCATGCACAATACCCTAGGAGGGAATAATCAATTGGAAAACGGTCTACGATCATATCACATTTTTACATCGCGTCATAAACATCAATCATGATTAGTGAATATGGGGTTTTCAACATATAAGTTAATAAGCATCAATACACTAGTAAAATATAAGCATTAAACTTCTAAAACTCTAGAACAAAAGTTCTAGTTTTCATTAATTAATATATTCTATTATCATTTTATCAATACCGTTTTCCTATTACAAAAATCAACACATTCAAAAATCAATGCCAAGCATTCCAAACACATAAGGAAAAAACCACTTTCAAAAATCATTACATAGAAACCACCTTTTACATAAAAAACCACTTTCCATATCAAACACACCCAAACCATATAAAAAACAGACAACTTATTAAATTTGAGAAACCCTATTGGAATTATCTTAAAAAAACACACAAGTTACTCAACTATTTCAATGGGCCAAGACCCTTTAAAATCCACAAAAAAATAGATTTCATTTTTAAACATGTTTCAAAACATTTACATATTTTTTAAATAACATTAAATGGTTCAAAATAAAAACCAACATTTCAAAATAATATATTTTCCATTAAAACCCCATTTTCAATACACTCGCATCTCATGTTCCTTTGAAAACACAATTTTCACCCATCATATATTTATAAAAATATATCCAAGAGGCACCAAAATAAAGCACAAACAAATAATAACCATTATCATTTGAAAATACCATATTTATCACACATGAATGTTAAAACACTTCCAAAATATATTTCGCACCACACAATTTACTCAAGGAACAACCATATGATATAAAAAAAGTACATAAAATAAATATAATAATATAAAATCATGGAACCACCTACCTCACATTTGGAAACATTCATAAATTGGTGAAACAATCACAAATGACATCCAGAAGACCCTAATTTCAAAATATTTAATAAAAAATAAAAAAATTACTCGAAAAAAGATAAATCCCTCTCTAGGTCAAATAACAAGTTGTAAAATAATAACCCCAAGAGGGAGGAGTAGAAACTCTTATAGTAGGAAGAAACCCAGGTAGACGACACTTACTTGATGATTCCATTATGAATCCACACTAAACCACTAATAGATGTAAGTACAAGGAATACAATAGGTGGAGGGTAGGAAAATAATTCTAGAGCGGTCAAACATGTTGATAAAGGGTGGATTTGGGATTAAATCTTGGGAGGACACAAAAGGAATTTCACAATTTTTATTGACCTTGACATCACATAGGGTTTACCCACATGGTTTTCCAAACCACGAAACAGCTGTATGTCCAAGTATTCCTACATGTAGAAATATGTATGGTTACCTTCACCGTTTGAAAAACCATGTGGTAACCATGCAATTTTTGACTATCCAAAACACCACTTGGTTGCACGGTTTCCTCAACAAGGGATCACAATTTTACAAACCTTGGGCCAAATGTGTTCCGCCTGCTGTTCACCCAAAAACATCCACTTTTCATCAAAACTCAAGGGGTAAACTCATCAAAAAGTAATAGACTGAAAATATAAAAAATAAAATAAATCAAAATTAAAATATATCACAACCAGAACTTGTGAGAAAAAACATGATCCAAAAATGAACTGCGATAATGGAAGAAAACAAAATCATAGGGGTGATAATTCTCCTTACCATGATAACTTTCTTCCCTGGAAATACATTACAAGGTTTGACTTGAAAAAAAAAATTTATACTCCATAAAAAATCGAGAAAATTACATAAAAAAAGGAGAAAACAAGAACATATTATATAGAAATAGTGACTCACAAGATTTAGCTCGAGATGCCAAGATAGACTCCGGACCACATGCATTCTTCCCCAAGATGTCACAACTCCCCAATTTGATTAATAAAAAAGAAAAATAACATATCATATCACATAATAAAACCTCTAAAGAAAATAACACATCATTCATTATAAATGAAACTCATACCTCCTTCTTGAAATGAACAAACGAACCCAAACCACTTCTCGAAAAACGATTCACCAACCTTGCTTCAACAAAACTATTGGGCATAGTAAAACCTCAATGTTCACACAAAGGATGAACTCAAAATTAGATAGATCCAAAAAAGACTACCTTATATCAAACCAAAACTAGAAAATAATCTATATTATTGATACTGGGAGGCCCGAATGGACTCCCCACCATATGAGAAGAAATAAAAAAATTATTCCAGAATAAATTTCAACGAGATCCATGGTGGGTATCCCCACCGTGAACACCGACCAATATAACCCAAAACCTAGGATGGGTCAAGATATGAACCTCCTAAATAGACCAAAACCCTTATAATTATTAAGGAGACACCGACCTATGATGCTAGATAAAACTGAAATCAATTCACGAAGGCCAACTGCACAAGGAAAACCATACAGGTATCCACATACAAATGGTCAAACCAATATGATTTCAAAGAAAATTTTAAAACTATGCCTCCTTAAAACCAATGAACAATTCTCATACTGTAAGAGTCACAAAAATTAAAAGGGGCCACAATGCCCTTTCCTCAAAGGGGGGACTTCTGCGATGAATAAACTGCCACATAAAATGTAATTTGTCCCCAGTTTAACACTGGAGATACAAGACCAACCATGGATCCTCATACCCCCAGTGATTAATGAATATGAAACAACTTCACCTTGGAGATTATGGCTAGATACTTAATGTTTGAAGAATCTACTGCATCATAGTTAGGAGTTAAGGATCCACAACTGAAACACTTTCGTACGGTGCCACAAGAATCCACACAACAATCTAGGAAGAAATAATAGAATGAAACCCACCATGAGAATCACATCTCCTCAATGAGGAACGTAACCAAGATTGGGATTCAAGGGAAACCTACATATGATATTTATTAATCCTTATATGAGAAAAAATTACAAGTAACACATAGAAGAAACCTCTATTTTGAATAGAGAAATACGGTACATCTGAATACAAACATGCATCCATCATTTTAGAATTTATCAAAAGAGTCACAATCAAAATCTTACTTCTCAAAACAACATGAAAATAATAAAACCACTATAGAAATTACCATTAAAACCAAATAATAATTTCAATGAAATGAAATTTTAATAGTGCCTAAACCGCACACTACTCCTGCAAATGGGTAGCAGTGTTTTTCAAAAAGGTGGGACAAACTCCATGAAACATCCTAAGAATATATTGGAAGAGCAGTTTCCAGTGACATGGGAATCATAAATCATTGATGTTCTCTAGTTTATTCAGACATGGTATATCCACATGACCAAACATTCCACATTAATGAAGCAATGCAATCGTTTTCCCAAAATAATCTGATGAAATATCTATAGGTCTTTTGATACCGTAACTAGCACCAGCATCATCATGCTTCTTTCCATTAATGGAATTCCTTTCACCATGTCCAGATTGCATATTCAAGCTTAAAGTTGGAACAAATTGTATTTTTATGGATAAGGAAACACAAAAACACTAATGTTTCATTCAATTTTCCACGTCATATATTCCTCTCCTAAAGCATATAGTTATCCAAAAAAAGAGGTGGATTTAATTACCAAAATTTGTGAAGAATGTCCCAACATTGATCAACTAGAGGGCCTTCCAATAGTGAGATGCCAGTGGATTCACCTTGAATATGAATCAAATTTTATGGGGGTTTTCACTAGTCAACAAAAAATATAAGATCCCAGTAAAACTGATCCATCGACTAAAACATTCCACAAACAAATTTCAAAAAAAAAAGCAAATGGAACCAATTCAAAGGATTCAAAAACAGTTTTTACAAGAACACACAAACCATAATTTCAAAACCATCTTATTAACAAGAACTCAAAATTAAAACACCATTCAAACATGTGGAATTCTCAAACTTAAAACACCACACATGAAATATTTATATGTTATAAGAAGAAACACCAAAAAACCATTGGTTATCAATACATCACACATTACATTAAATGCACTTTTGAATATAAAATAATATTGATGGGTTGAACACTGATAAATGGAATTACATGGATCCTCACATGTGTATATTCTTGAGCCAAACTGGTAAATCGTACACTTTTACACATATATTCATTCATGTGGTCACTCTTATAAATATGAAAGGCTAAAACCGTTTCACTTTTCAAGGAAAACCCGTCAACACATGCCTATAACTTCCCAAACCAATTCAAATTTCAAAATTTCATAAAAATTTTCAACAACACTCTAACCTCCAAACCAAAACTCATTTCAAACTCCCCAAATTAATCTAAAACACCTCATTCCATTCAAAATAGTTTTCAAATACCCATTTAACCAATTAAAAACGTTTTTAGTAGTCTAACAAATTCAATTCCATCAAAAAACATTTTATTAGAAGTAATTTTTTTTATTTGATGAAAATTTACAAACTATCATGAAAATAAATTCTATTTTTAGAGAAACCAATTGTTAGAATCCCCTGATATTGATTACAAAAAAATCTCAATAAACTCATTCCCAATTTATTAAAATCATTTTATAATAAACCACTTTTCAAAATCATTATTCTAAATGATTATAAAAATCATTTTCCATCTTTCCAAAACCAAATAATATTTAATTTAAATTCTTTTTTCATAATTGTCAATCAATGTTTTCAAAAATACATTCAAACCCCAAGAAGACACATGTAAATTAACTAATGGGAAACTAGTGCTTATGGGTGGCTTGGTCGTATGGTTGGTGGCTATACACCAATATGACTACCATCACAGAGACTATCCTAGGACCATTTTCCAATCATCACATGTCCTTCCCAGACCTTCGAGCTCACTGCGACCCCTATAAAGAAACCCATTTCATTTTCAAAATAGAAAGAAAAATCAAAAATAACCAAATCAACAAAAAATAACCATAATTATTATAGAGAATCAAGTCCCATCATGAGGAGTGTTGGTTAAGAATAATACACAAAACTAAAACCTCAATCCCTAAGAGTACTAGATTTAGTCTATCCAGAATCACACCTAAATAACAAGACTGAAAAACAATGTAACCTCCACTAATACCATTTTTCATGGACCATAGTAGGATGCCATCCAATCCGTCACCCGACCCGGTTAATGGAGTGTCCCGATGGGCATTCTCGATCACCATGGGATAGAAACTAGTGATAGGGTATAGAAAATTGTCTATGAGAATGATCTTTACCATTTATAAAAACATAAATAACCAAAAAATAAAAATTTAAATAATGTATAACCAAAACCATATAAGTTATAATAATTTTTAGATTTATGTTTTTACAATTTTAACAAAGAACCAAAATTCTAACATGGTCGGGAAACCACAAAAGGACCCAAAAACCACCATGAAACATGAGTTTCATAACCCTTAAGCCACCACTACCAACAACTCTTACAATGGTAACACTAGAAACTAGATTAAATGTATCACCACGAAACATATTACCCTTACCCGGGTCTTACATAACAAAGTCTACATACACACAATGTTGTATTTAGGGTGTTATAAAAAGTGCAGTAGGATTCAACCCAAAGGAAAATATTTTATGCTATATCATTAGAAGTAAAATTTATACAGAATCATTTATAACATTTTAAAGAAATAATTTTTAAGAAAAAAATTCTTGAAGCAAAAACTTTCAAGTAAAACCATTTCTAAAAACATGAATTAATTAAAATAAAATTTATACAAGTTCCAATTCATTTATATCGATGGAACCATATATCATAATCATTATGTCTCAACAGAGAACCATGGGTAACTTCTTAAGGGTAGATATTACGAGTGAGTCACAAAGAACCTCATACCTCCATGAAACATGATATAGAAACCATAACCATCATCTTTCTCATAAAAAAATCCACTATGATGGAACATCCCATGGGTTCAGTGGTCTCAAATAATATCACATGTTTAGTTGGTATTTTTACCATCCATAATGATTGATGGCAGAAGAGCCTCAGCCCAGTTGGTCAGGACTCACTAGGTGCATCCAAGAGACCCGAGATAAAATCTGGGAGGAGGCTTATTTCCAGGTGTGGCAGTACTGTAGCGGTTTTTGTAGAAGGCATTGTTTGGTACTGTAGTATCCAAAACTGTTCATCCATCTGGGCCTTTGGGCCATTGGTTTGTCCCTTGGGTCCTATAAGGATTTCAGGCCACCCCAGGTCTTCGGGCTTGTTGATTCTCATGGCCTTCAGGGAACCATAATGCCTTGAGGCTACCCCAAGGCCTTTGGGCCACATGAATGCAAGCCCTAGACACCCTACAAAAAATGAGCAGCCCCAAAAGAGGATTCAGAGCAGGTTCACTCGGCAGAGGAGAGCCAAATGGATTGTCACAATGAGAGGGTATGGCGATGCCATCTGTACCAACCTGTGCTTACACGGGAAGCCTAACCATATGGTCATGCAAAGGTGGAGAGTTAATATCAGGATGCAGATGCAGGGGAGGGGTAGTTCCTTGTAGATAGTCTGGTTTAATTCTTTAAGACATTCGGGTCATATAATCTCCTAAGCCTACGGGCTATGTAATCTCTGAGCCCATGGTCCTTGTAAGAGTTCCCCCTAATCCCTTGAAAGGGGCTTATCAAAAATCAATAAAAATGAAGGCCTTTGGTCTATTGAGGCATAATGATTTATGAATCAAGTATTTTACACTTTCGAATAAAATAATATCAATTCACTATAAGAATAAAACCTTTCCACTTCGGAAACAATAGGATGCTAGTTCTAGTTTTACAACCTAAATACCCTATATTCCATTTGTTCTCAATACCATTTCACATATTACACCAATCAAAAAAATTCAAAAATCAATTCCAAGAATACAAAGAACCTAAGGAAACCACTGCTTTCACAGATCATTACATGGTAGCAACCCTTTTCCATAAATAAAAGAAGTTCAACATCAAACAAACCAAAACCATTTAAAAAAATTTTTCACCACTTTCACATTTCATGAAATCCATTTTGAATAGTCATAATAAGAAATAAAATTAACCCAACCATGTAAATGGTATAACCCCTTTCAAATCCAAACATAAACTGATTTCATTTTTAATGTGATCCACATCATTTTCAAAATTTACAAATCACATTTAATGCTTCAAAATAAAAATAAAGTTAAAATAATACATTTTACATTGAATATACATTTTCAACAAACTGATATCTCATGTTACTTTGAAAACACATTTCAAACATTTCACATATTCATAAAAACACTTTCAAAAAGCACCAAAATGAATCAAATACATATGATAACCATTTTACTTTGAAAATAACGTTTTTATCACATATGTTTGTTAAAAAACCTCAAAAATATATTTAAATCTACAAAATTAATCCAACAAAAAACATCGTTAAAGAAAAAAAGAATGTCAAAACCATCAAATAATGCAAAAGCATGAAACCACCTAAACCACAAATAGAAAATTCTACAAATCAGTGTAAAATCACAACTGAACCTTCATAAGACCCTAAAAAGTCTAGACAGAAAAAAATAAACCAAATACACAAAATCACGATTTTAAAGCCTACCTACATCAAATATCCCACTAGAAAATTAGAACCCAAAGAGGGATGATGAGAAACCCTAGAAGTGGGAAGAAACCAAGGGAGAAAACACTTACATGACGATTCATTGATGAATCCAAACAAAAACCACTAACGTAACGTTTTAGAAAGAATAAATTTGGGATAGTGGTAGTCCCCTAGGGCTGGATAGATTGAATAGGGTGATTAAGAGTGGATTTAGGGTTTAATTCTTGAGAGGACACAAAGCGAATTTTCCAATTTTTAACGACCAGGACATCACCCACGATTTAATCACATAGTTTTCCAAACCATTTAGCACATATGTACTCATCCCTATCTAATTAGAGAAATCTTCACAATTAAACACATGTTTTGATAAACTGTGTTACAACCTTGTGATTTCCCAGTATCCAAAATACCACTTGGTTACACGGTTTTTTGTGCAATGGCACATAGTTTTCCAAACTGTGCGACAACCATGTGCCAATGGTTATTAACCCCAAAACATCTATTATTCATAAAAAATCATTGGGGGACTCCTGGAAAAGTACTAGAATGAAAATAAACAACCTAAATACCTCAAAATAATTTCTTTTGACTCCCTAAAAATCATAAATAAACCTAGATCCAAAAACGAATTGTGAAATTTTTTGAAAAACCTGGGTGTGGTGGAATTCACCAGTGAAAATCCCTAATAAAATACCTTAAGAATTTATATCATTGTCAGAAAAATGGAAATATGGGATAATGATAATGGAATATCAATACAATCAAATGCATGCACTCTTTTAATAATTGCATGACTACTAATGTCACAACCTCAACACAACAAGTTATTGATGCCCATCATTACTCAACTTGACATCAACTGACTGAACTCAACCCATATCAATCATAGAAAAAAACCATATATATACCCAAAAATATTAATAAGTGTTCAAAAAATTATGACCGACCATGTAATCCTTGCGATGAAACTAAACCCACGATGATTCTACCACACGTCCTGACCCATCCAACTGGGGATCATTTGAATCTACAACGAGAATGAAGTATGTTGAGATTCAAATATTAATGAACCAATCTATTTTTATTGTATCATGATCTCAAAGAAAAAGAGAAAATTGAAACTATGTAATTATGTTGCTATTTATATATTCCAAATGTAGATTTCTATTGTTGGAGGATACCTCCATATTACCTAATGTTGTAGTCGCATGAATGTGTGTTCAGAAACACCAAATACTAAATCATATTCATGAATTAAAGCTATATTTTCAAAAAAAATATTGATTACATTAAATAATATTATATCACGGTTCACACTCCCACCACCGGCTTCAACCCATCCAATAACCTTGTTTCATGGTTGCATTCATGAACTACGATTCTATCTTAAATATCATTTCCAATCTAGTATAATGTTGTGATCCACACATTCAATAATGTATACCATTACCTTTCATATTAAATCCTCTCATATATCACACTCGATCACTGCCATGTGAAAATAGATCCTAACTTTGGTCAGCACCCAACATTACTCTAATTATAAGGACATGTATAAATCAAACCAGTAAAAAAACTTATCCAAACCAACAGTATAAAAGAAAATTAATTAAAGGAAAAACACATTATCTATCAACTACAAGACTTCACACATGGTTATACTAGAACAAAAAAAAATGTTTGAGGAAATATAGTGATGTTCAAGAGGAAATTACTTGTGTTTGTGTCCCAAATTTATTAAATAGGCCCCAACACTAATATAATTATTCCCTTATACCGAAGTTATAGACTAGAAAAAAATAGAAAATAAGTTCCATGGAAACCAAAATGAGCATCACCTTAACCCTAATTGGGGAAAACCCAGTAGGAGCTATCTTCTACTGTTCCCCAAACCAATGAATCATTTTACCCCCAAATCATCAAGAATTATAACTGAGTACTATCATGGGAGGAGAATGTTTCAAAAAGAATATTTTTATGATCTTAATCCTCAACAATAAGGACTGATAGAATCAATGAATAGAAAATTAGGGAACTGAATCCAATAAAAATCTTAAATATCCATGATATGATAAATGGTAAGAGTTCATTGGACCTAACAGGCATGTGGGGATTTGACATGTGTGACTCTAAATTTAACTTTTTAAAGTAAATAAATTACGAAATGAATGGGAACATAAATTATTTATCAATCAACATGAGTTTTATTTTACTGCATTTTATCTATTTTTAACTGTAACACTTTAGTGAAGTCACACTAACACATTAGAAATTTAAAATAGTTGATTAAAATTAAGCCTTATTAATTATTTTTATATTTAATAAATAATATATTCTATTCTTTTTTCTTTAATTAAATCAATTTTTAGTTTATTATGATATTTTATTAGTACAATAAATTTTTAATTCATATTACTTCCTTCACTGGATCACACAAATGTTTCAATTTGGTTCTCTCCATTTCTTAAAATTATGAGAAATTCCTTAACATGATCATGATTAAAGATCTCTAGTCACTGGGCTATGTGAGAGTTTATGTTATAGTGATTATTTCATCCTTTATATTAAACCAAGACATTCGAGTAAGGAAAATCATGTGAGGTTCCACATTATTAGATAGAAAACATGTGGGTATTAGAATAAAATAAGGATTTCACATGAAATTTAATGGGATATTCATGGTCATTCCATTTCTTAAAAATATAAAGAAAAAATAATCCCATATGATTAATGGTTTAACACACTAAATTAGTGAAACAAGAAAAAGACACACCAAAAACACCACCCTTTCAAGTGATAACCTGATTCTACTATAATTATATTTATTTAGATTTCATAAAATCATTCCTGTGGGGAACCATTACGTGATACTCATCAACCAGGCACCGTTTCTTATAATTTTGATCCACAAATCATATTTTATCATTTACTTTGTAAATATATTTCTATTTTCAAATTAAAATATAAAATTAAAAAAACCTCCCTCGTTTTATCAGTTCAAATTACCTAAAAAATGAGTGTATAATTATTTGGGGGGGGGGGATTTCAAAAATATGAGACCAAAAAAGTGAAATATAACCGATGATAGAAAAACTAGATTTGATCAAAAAATCTACCCAAGTTCATAAAGGGAGTGGGATATAACTATATAGTTGGAAGAAATTACAGACCGCTCATGATGAAGTCAAAGACACTTGTCATCATCATGTTATAAATGAATAAGAATAAAATCTGGAAATTATTAAATAAGATGAACCCAGATCATGCATATCACAATAAACATGAAGAGATTCTACCTGAAATTCTTGGTGGATAGGATAAACTTCAAATCTTTACAACTAGAATCTGTTTCCTAGTGGACTTGTACATCAAAGATGAATTAATAGCAGATATCAATGAGGGTGATAATACTTCATGTAATGCATTATCTCTTATTTTTATTTAATATCATTTAAATGATTATTCTCCTTATATTTTAAATAGAAATCCAAAAACATTTTTACATTAATGAGAGGATTTGGATGATGATATCATGGGAATGAAGGTATCCAGGCTCAAGGAAAATATGGTGACTGAAGTTAAAGATGAAGATCATGAAGACCCAATAAGATTATGAATTCTACAAACTTATTAATAATTACTTGATGAGTATTTATTTAATAACCCATTAATGGTATCCCTGTAATAATTTAAAGAGGGTGCCACCAAAAAGGTGTCATTTGGAAAAGTTTACATGGATGAGATCCCTTAATAGAAACCATTGAATAATATAGAGGGGAGCTGGGAAGGAAAACAAGAGGCCCCATATTTTTTCTTTCTAACCCAACATTTCATTTTTTTCAGAATTATAATGGGTTAGAATCAAACCATAATTTCAGGTTGGACCTCTAAGAGAAGAAGAAATATGAGAAGATCTATGAGAAAAGAAGAATGTCATGGTCCATACAACTCAAGAACAACCAGAAAAATGATTGGGGGACAATACCAACACTTCCTAGGTGTGTAATGTCTAAATGAAAACACTACATGGTATGTTTTAACCAATATTATTTACTATTTTCTTTATATTTCATCTAATTTTAGTTTCACCTCATAATTTTGAATAAAATGATAATTTTGTTTTTTTAGTGTTGAAAATGAAACCGAATATAGTCGCTAGAGATAAATGAAGAACCATTAAATGATAAAAAATATGTGTAATCAATCCTCTCTATGGTTGTCCAATATAAAGGAATAAATACACCGTGGTGGAATCCTTCAACTACACTAGTTTGTTCTATTCCATTTAAAACATACATTAAAAATTAATACTAAAGGTAATTTTCAATGAGGATTTATCTAAATACAGTTTTGGAGGGGGTAAATGGTTAGAAATTTTTTTCATTCTTTTAAATTGATTTAATTCAATTTTTTATGTTTTTTGATAGTAATAAAATATATTTTCCATTTTTGAATAATTATAAAATCTGTTTTTCTATGGTTTTTGTTCTGTGTTATTTAAATATTATCTACACATGATTAAAAAATCAAATGCATTTTTAAACTCTAAGAATTTGTTTGGATCATGATTTTATAATTTAATCCTCTAAATACGAAATTACTTCATATTTGTGTTTGTATTCATGGGCTATGAATATCATGAATTTTGATAATCATGGAATGAAAATTGAAATCCCAAAAAACTATTAATTTACCAATATATTAAATTTCTTCCATATATATTTCTTAACCACATGGGAATAATATTTATAATACCACATATTCTTGATAGGATCTTTGGGTTTTTCTATAAACTATAACATTTTTCTATAATAATTCATATATTTTTAATTCATGAGATACTTTTAACATGATTGAGGAATTTTATTGGATATCCCCTTGTTTATACTTATGACCTAACATAAAAAATGAATTTATTGAATCACATATATAACATTTATTGGAATTATTGTTTGTATATAAATTATAATAATAATTATCCAATAACTACCCTCACTATAAAATAAATTTTGACAATTAATTATAATCTATGTGTGGGTGAAAAGGGGATTTCATGTGTTTTTATGAGAGAATCATTTCATGTTAATGGGAATGTATGTGTCATGGGAAAAAAATTTTGACTAAAAAAGAGAAATTGGAATGAGTCAATATCCTCTATTTTATTCTTTTTTTCACCACATTTTTAAAAAAAATTATAAAAAAAGGAAAAAATATTGGTGATATTAGAACCTTCATTATTATTTTTTTGATTTATGACCCAAATAAAAAAATATAGAAATCACCATTAATTATATTAATTGAAAATATTATACACATAAAAAATCAAAATTTAAAATGCAGTAAAATAACGATAATATAGATTGTAGATTCATTAGATTCATTTACATTACACGTGACCCGATGAAAATAAGAGAGAAAAATGGGAGTGTGAGTGTCACATAATAATGGGGGATTTAGTGATGGATCTTATGTTGTTTTACTTATTTAATAGTTCATTATATTTAAAATATCAAAACCATTATATTCCAAGATGGTGGTGTTGTTCAAAACACATTCCCAACAACCTCAATCCACATAACAACCTTTTCAATCACTCATTGTTGGTCATTTTATCGTGTTTCATATTGTAGATAGATGTGAATTTTCATAATCATATTAAAAATATTCACTTTCCATGTATTATTAATAACCCACATAAATACATACTCTTAATTGAATAGATACACTGAACTTCATCTGAGGTAGGTCATGAAATGTTTTTAAATGGATTTTAAATGATAAATATAATTTTGGTAGGATAATTTCATGATTTTGAAAAAAATAAATATATGAAAAATGATGAAATTTATTGTAGAGAAATCAAATAAATATATAACTCATACATTGGAATTTTTAAATTTATTTTGTCACTTATATTCTATTCATTTTCTGATATTTCTAAATAAATCTATTTAATCTAAAATTTTAAAATCTAATATTTTCATATGTTTTCTATGAATTTTTTTTATATTTATTGATGATAAGTATTCTAGGAGTGAAATACATTAGCTGTGGGAGGGTGATCAAAACTCATTTTTCAAAATAATTTATTACTAACTCCTTTAAATTATTAACTTATTTTTTAGAATAATATTAGTTAAATTGTTTTTATAAATTTGAGGAATTTTGGTTTGGATTGTAAATAAAATATTTTCCCGTTTATAAAAATATATTATTGGACTTTATGAATATATGAAATATAACTTCATAATTTATTCTCAAATTCTGTTTGATATTGTCGAATAATTTATTTAAATTATATTATAATTCTATTGTATAATTTTAATGTTATAAATGGTTATATGAATTGATATTTAAACCTATAATTAAATAATTAAATTTTTGTAATTTTGAATTTTATTCATTTTAAACATGTTGTGATTTGTTGCAGTCTAGTTATTAAATTTATCATTTCTGGTAACAATTGCACATGGAGAAAAAATATTAAAGGAAATAAGGTGAAGTGAACACCAGGGTCACTATATCACGTGAAAGGGTCCATTCAATGCATAGTTACTCAACTGAATTCATACCAACACCCCATGGTCAACTATAAGGATCGAAGATACGATACTCCAATTCACACACACTAACCACACACATACCATATGATACCAAGAAACATCTTCATGTATCCATAAAAACAAAAACCTACCATATGCACATCCTCTAACAGAAATCGATCAGGTAACCACATACTACCTTCAAATCTACTACTTCACACCATAGTTAAAAGGAATAAAGGGTGCCCATATGATTCAGTATCATCCTACGCTCATCCAAGATACCATGATTCATAATAAATCCACCTAAAATCATAAATTTGATCAAAAACTAAAATAAAAAATCTCATCAAATTGGGATAAAAGAACCAAACATGAGTTATTACACCAATTTGGACCAGGATGAGACGTCAATGAAGATGTGAGATGACCAACCAAAATAATAGGTGAACACAATAATATTTTATGTATATGTGTTTTACCTGGTTTATGAACATATCATAAATAAGGAGGCCTTATTTACCCCTAATGCATCATTTGTGAGTTTGAAGAAAACTACACACCGTGTGTTCATGGCCCGCCTAATTAAATTGAAGATGAATCATTACTCAGCTATTTCATCCAACCATCTCTACAAAATAGTGTACCTTCCTCACGCTCCTCGAGACCAAGCTTCAACTTCTATAAATATATCATAGAATTCATCATCAATTAATGTATCTCTAATTTAAAGGTAGATTCTACTTCATGACCAGGACACACAAATCATATTATCTAGATCAGTACTCCATCCATCACCTTTCAATCACTGATACTTCCTAACTACATTGAATGCTCTAGTCAGTTCGCATCCAAGATATAAACTTATTGCTTGGCCAGACTAGAATAATGGAGCTCAATCCATTAACATCCAGTATTGAAATATATATTCTAATGATTTTAGAACCAAGATCTAAATGAAAAAATATCATCAGTCTGTTGAACCTGAACAATCTCATCCATATCAAACTCATTTTTTGAGTTCCTCCAAATTCAACCATCACATAATGGAAAATATAGCTAATGAACCTAAAAAATCTAGATTACATCCATGTAAGATCATTCCAATAATGTACCATTCTTGGTTCACTCATATTTAACCATACTTGGTGGGTCTTATAGCGTCAATCATACCTCCCTATACAGTAGAGGATATTGACTAGAAGTGAGGGTCTATACTTGTATGCTGAGGAGACCATGGCCTCATATTCAATTTAGAGAACTATAGTTGAAATAATGAATACTAGAAAAAATTAATGAATAAAATTACTGATAATTGATCTTGTTCCATATAAAAAATAAATCCATGAACATTATGATCTATAAACACAAAGAACTAAAACATACACCAAGTAATATATAATAATAGTCTAGGATGAAAAAAGAGAAAATAATCAAAATGCACTAACTAAAAAAGGCATCATGAGTACATGATAAAACTCAACTACCACACCATGTCCTACCAAATTACATATAATATAATGGATGCATAGGCTTGGTTCTAACATTCCATGAAGAGATCTATTCGAGTACCAATCAGTGTCTTGAACACAATTTGAGTAAAACTCTATATGACAGAACCAATTGATTCTAATATGTAATTTATTAAATGAATATAAAATGATTTAGTGTGTGGGTTTGATGATATAAAAAGTGAAATGATTGGTAAACCTATCATCTTAGGGTCTTTATGGGACACTCAACCTCTTCCTACTTCAGTATAAGTGAGAATGACTCTTAGAATATATATTTATTACAAATAGACCTATACCCATGGTATATAACTAAGTTATATACGAACAATTATAATCATATTGGGGATAATATTTTAGATAAGTTCATAAAACCGTGCATATGACCAATGGGAAATGGAGAATCATGGCTGACACTATCCAATACGATATGTGGAACAAGATTTCCAATAATTTCAAGTAATCAATAATGGATTGTAACATTAGGTATATCTTTGTAAATGAAGGATGATAAAGATGTAATTTCATTTCCAATGATAGAAATTTTTTTAGGAACATCATGTACAAATATTCAAATATTCATAAGGATCATCATGTACAAAAATTGTCACTAAAGGATATGGAATATCATTTACAGATATTTATAACAAATATTGAAAAACATTATGTCGAAAAAATATTATAAATATTGAGTAACATCATGTACAAAAAATTATAATTACATAATGAGGAAAATATTGTCCAATTATTTGAATTAACTTATGATGAACAACATTTCTATCTGTAATAATTAATAAATACTTAATATTTTATTTATTTGTTCTAATGGAATACATCAATACACTTAATTTCACCCTACCATTATAAATTTAAGGAAAATGGTCCAATCAATTTAATCGTTGGAGCATCAAATTTAATCCAATTCCCTTTTAATTCAATGGGATAATTGAACTTTTAAAAATATCCATGTAAATACTCATTCCCTATTGTAATTCAACATGTCATTTACTATAAATTTACCAATAATCATTCTATCAGTCAACCAAAACAAACATAATGATATATTTTGGTCGTTTAAAAAAATTTCCTATGTAGTAAATCAATAGGAAACACCCAAAGGGGTGTCACAAGTTGAGTTCACCAACCTCAAACCATGTTAGAGGGGAATGCGAAACATAAATTCTGAGGTCAAATCATTTAATTTAAAGTATTTCAAGTTTGATAATAAATTCATGGGAATTAAAACATGAGGCACAACAATGAAATTTATAAATAAATTTTCTTTTAGAGAAATTCATATAGACTACCTACATTATATCTTAGAAGATTCACTCATCCATTATTGGGAAATGATTATAATATAGACAAGAGAGATTAGATGAATACAAAAAATATCCAAAATTATGGTATATGAATTCACATAGAAATAGACTCAAATATGACAATAAATGAAGCGAAAATGAGTATGTGCAATGATAGATTAATTGACAATGATCAGATACCACTAACGAGGATGGATTTTGAGCCTGAATGAAAGAGATACATCACATAAAAATGAATTATATTTGGAGATATAAAGTAGCCTTCAATGAATGGGAAATATAAATAAAATATTATACAACCTTGTTTTCAAGAGGGGAAATGTAATTTTTATAAATAAATTAAGGGACCCACCCTTTTTTGAACAATTCTACAAACAGTGCTCTATCTATGTGGAACACACTATACGATAACCATACTGTGGACTGTTTTTAAGCACAATTATGTAATCCATGTTCCAACCGTACCCATGGAACTGTTTCAATCAATTTATGCCTTGCATAGTTGAAGAACAAGGTTAAATTATTTTTCCAACCACGTGACATCTATTATTGTTGTTAACTAACTTGCATGGTTCCTTTTGTGCCACCACATTGTCTTAAAAAACCATAGTCTTTCATAAAATGGGCCACATGGTTGCGTCTCATTTTTAGTACTAAACTTGAACACAATAATATCTCTCCCAAAAACTCCATTCCTAGTACCAAATTTTTGGGATGATCTAAAAACATTTAATACACCTTCTAACTAACATTACACATCTTAAAACAATAATTTTTGGGTTCCAACTATCAAAAATACATTCTAATGTGATGTTTGTGATTTGTTTCATTCGTCTAATGATAAACTAATATTCCATTAAAACATATAACATGTCTAAAACATGGTATGGTATAAAATTCCCACCATAGAACATGTCATCCTTGAGAATCCCTAATGGACAACAAAATTAAAACTCAACCTAACAGGGCCGAGAATTTCCAATCTAAATGGACTAGTTGAATTTCAAAATTCCCAATGCACCTGTCGGCATCACTTTAACCTTGATTAGTTGAAACTAATAAAACAAGAACCAACCCTCAGAAGATATCAGTTTAGTGATAATAAAATGCTTACCTGACCTTATCTAACCTGATGTATAACCATGTCAATTTCACTTTTCTTCAACACAAAAATAGTTCTCCCCACCATAGGATTTTGTAATAAATGGGAACTTTTGATACAATGTTCTCTAATAAATTACCTTTCAAAATAAATAATTCTATCAACATCCAAATGATTCTATCATCATTTTTAATATTTTAAAAATGTCATATCCACCCTTTGTCCTCGATAAGATCAAAATGGTCATAATTTAATCCACAATACTGTACATTCCATGATGAATATTCTAGGAAATGCTTAGAGTGACCTTTTAACTACCCCCGTATTAGCACAATGTCATTCTTGATATAGTTCCACACCATCCAAATCAAGCTATTAGAAAAAATTCATGTAAAACCTATTATGGTCGACTGTTTCCAAAAAATATCATCCTTGAAAGCCAACACATAAAAAAATTTAGAGTCTCAAGTATTTTATTAAAATGATTAGATAGATCATTTGAAGAACAGTTATTGAATCCCTACTTAACATCTGGTGACATATCCTAGAAGAAACATTTCATGGTCAAACATTCATTCTGCAACCAAAAAATAACAAACAAAACGTGGTAAAAAACCCATGTATCCTTGAAATTCATCACTACACCTCATGAATGCACTCAAACCTACCCATGATCTTATTTTAACACATACCAAGATATTTATTAGAATTACAGCTATATATTGATCAATTTATCCAATGAAATATAAAAAAAATAAAAAACACACAACTTGCCTCAATGTCTCACCACTCTTCTCACATGATGGTCTCCCACCAATGACTTCTGCACCACTCACCACCCCCACCTTCGTACAATAAACCTCATGCATTATATTCTTTTCACCCATTTTGTTGGATGTTTCATCTCCAGTGTAGGCTATAGAACAAAACCATTATCTCTCAAGGAAATGTTATGATATTTTTTCCTCCAAGGCGCAATTTTTTTTGGATGGATCAGTGGGATGTCTTATCATTTGATATCTCCAATAAAGGATGTTATGTGGTCTTTTCTGAGGAGATCAAATCCCTCTATTTACATTAAGTTGGATGATTGGATGTCTCCTCCAATGCTCATAATGGTACTGGTTTTTTGTTAGTAGTTGAGGGCAGGATCTAGGATGTGGGGGTGGATGTCTACAATTAGGCATCCATGGTATCTTCAAATAGGCCCCAGTGTGCCATAGTATTTTCATGGTCTTCTTAGGTTTAGTTTTTTATCCTTAATTATGTTAGAATTGCCTAAATGAATTTTTTCATATAAAATGGAGAAGTTTTAATAGGGTAATTGAATGAGAAATGGGTAATATGCTAATGAGATGTAACAAGGAAATGGATGAATATGTGGAATGTGTTAATACATGTGATTTTTTTGGTACATATATATGATTTAATGTATTAAATTTGTTTTGTTATGTGATATGAGAATTTTACTCGAGTGCAAAAGGGGTAAATTCTTGTGAAATGATTAATGGGCTATGTGGGTAAATATATGGAAATTGATGAATATTAGAGAAGGTATGGGGTTGTTGAATACACTTAAGGGATTAAGGAATTATAATGGAAATTTGTCTGACTAAGTATGAATTTATATTGATAAATGTGTTTATGAGTTATAGAATATTTATATTTTCCATGTTGTTCTCATCTATTGTGAATTATAATAGCATTGGTTATGCTTGGTTGTGTTATGGAATGGTTGTGGTGACATGATAAATAAGTGTGTGGACATGGATTGGTAGATTGGGAAATTGACATGAGGTTCTATGCCCCGGGTCGAGTTAGAATGAGGCTCTAAACACCACCCCATATATGCATGGTTTAGGGAAGGGGAGAAAGGATCTATTACCCTAACAGTTGAATTCAACCCGGACTGAGGCCTCGAGGTGAGGATACAATGTTGATTTGATATGTGTATCCCTAGTGGGATAGAGACTTGACTTATTTCCCCTATGAAAAATGATTGATTGTCTTAGACCCATTTAGAGATGATGTATATGTATAACCCAAATAACATGTGATAATATTGGATTATTTTGCAATAATGGTTTTAGATATAGAATTGGGATAAATACTAGTCATTAATTAAATGAACATTGTTAACTAATGGAACCTGCAATTTCCATTTTTTACTTACCACTTATTTTGTACTCACATACACTATCTATTAGATTGGATGTTTTGTAAACTTTATTGGTGGTGGCCCACTGAGTTTTGTAATCACACCTTCTCAGGAAACTGTTGGGTACCTATGTAGATTTATTGGTTATAGGTCAGGAAAAGGTAAAAGGCCCTACACTTGGATGTTGAGTTGGTTTTGGAATGTACATGGATAAGGATCCAAACTTGGAATTGGTGCCCATTTGGGGATTGGTTGTTTGTCTTATTATTGGGTCTTATTCACATTCACTACTAGTATGTCAAGACATATTCAATGTTGACTTATGGTTTGTAACCAGGTGGGAGATATTTGGATTGTATTTTTATTGCTTGTTCATATTTTTTCCACTATTTATATCATGTCTTGACGTGGCTTACACTGGTAAAGAGGGTATATTATCCCCATGGGTCCCATTATAACCTAACCGTTATTCGGAAACCTCCGGTGTACAGGGAGGCATACTTGTGGTCATGTGAAGACTTGGCTTGGGGAACCTATTTAGTGGATTCTGGGTCAAGGAAATTATAATGTTTCATCGCCTTCTCTAAGCCAATTGATTTTGGATTATTCACATAACATACTCTCTAGCTCCAAGATAAATTCTAATAGTGAAAACATCTTGATGGGCAGCTCACTAAATATTATTTTACCCTAATTATTATCTAGAAAATATTCCAATCTGTTGACCTCATAGCATAGGTTTTTCTAATATTGTAACTCAGAAGGGTTATTTTTTACCAAGGAGAGAAAATATACATTGATCCATTTAAGATTATTTTTGAAAAAATTTGATGAGGTATCCTTACAATGGTTTTCTCCAAGAAGACGGATCCACCTATTGATAGTCTAGAGCAGATTTCCAAAGAATAGAGAAAACACGTGGTCCTCATTTCTAGACATTTATGAGAGAGCAACAATAATCATAGAGTGATTATAAATGACTCTAAGCAGGTGGGATACCCTGTTATGAGGAAATGAAGCAATGACTTGCATATTTTTTAGGCACCAATCAAGGGGAACCATGTAAAATTCAAACATTTCAAGTTGTTTCACATGTAGTGATCACCTAGAATACCCATGTTTACTAGGACTGACCGAACCATGAACATACTGAAATATTTACTCACCCTGCATGATAGTTCACCACACCATTATTTTTCATTATGATCAAAAACCACATTGAAGTCTCCACCAACATTCTAAGGGATTTCACAAAAATAAATGTTACCCAATTCTTCCCATTTGAGATCTCTTCTTTGCATGTCACATTTATCATAGAAAAAGGAAATGAAAATGAACTACAAACCCATGGTCACCTTTGTTATGATAAAATGGTCTGATTCTAGACAACTCCTCCATGATGTTTGGATTCTAAAAAATACAAATTGGGTGGTATTATGAAGCTATTTATAGGAATTTCTAGAATCTTATACATTGTGAAAAAATAAAAATTTTGGAGAAAGGTTTCTTGGGTTCCATAATAGATTCAATGGATGAATTGGAATTTGATAACACTCTAGAGATGAAGTCTATATTCACCTAGAAACATTTTCTATGGGAGTTCCATATTAGGAGAGACATCATCTTATCAAAGGGTGATTTTATTTGGCACCTGCATTCAAGGGAGAAATCGATGAAGCATCCACGGAAGCTGTGGAGGATTTCTTCTACGATATTTTATGCATGACACTGAGAATGGGATAAATCATTCACAAAAATTACACTAAACGATGGCATGAACAGTGAATATTAGGATCAGATAGAGAAGCAAATGGATTTGAGATGGGAATTGATTATGAAACATATTGATCATCCATATCATGTTGGGGATGAACAAGGAGAACTGATATGGGGGGAAGATTCTCAAAGTGATTCATAGGGATTTCTAAACCTGGAAAACATTCTAAAATATAAGGATTTTGTGGAAAAAATATAACCAGATCCGATATGGATTTGGACCATACCAAAGGGGTAAGAGAATATAAAATAGGATAAGGGGGAGATGTGGTGTCAATGGGAGCTTGGGTATCAAAATGACCATGTGAAGTAGAATAACTATATGGGTGAGCTGGAAAGGTGGAAAGGGAGGTGGGAGGTGGAAAGAAGGGTGAGGCCATGGGAGGATTAGGGATCATCGAATAGGTGCTAGGTCTGGATGGAAAAACCTAGAAATGATCTTGGATCATGTACCTGGATTTTTTATACATTTTTATAGAGTGACCATGAAGCTTGAAACATGGATAAAAGCGCATTGGGGAAGATGAGTAAATTTTTTCCCACCAAGAGAAAAATCCCACCCAAATCCTAATACAATCTAGCAGAGGAGATGATAAGTCAACATCAATATAGATCTTCACCATGGAGGTTTTGAGAAGCTGAGCAGCCCACTCATCCACACATAAGAAAGATCCCAATGTATTTCCCATTGCCCGGGGGAATGAGAGGTTATTGAATGACAAGGGAAATCCCATGTGGGTTATACACACTGTAATCTAAGGTGAATAGTGCCTATAGTGAATGATAAGAGACTACTGGAAGAGGTTGAATTTCCACTTTATAATGGATCATGAATAGAAGGATCTGGCTATGACAAAAGCATCCATAGAAGAAAGCACATCTTGCAGTTGAGTTCTGAGACAATATTTGGTGCTGCCATGTACAAATAATCAGGAATCCTTATAAATAGATAAAGAGGTGAAAGATCCCAACAAAATAAAGCCACCATAGTCCATTGAAGTTGGTCAGTGTCCACTTAGAAGTCCTCTTCTGAAAAAATTAGCTTCGGGGATCCATCCACCATGCTCTGAGGGGTACCTATTAGCGGGATCTATGGTAGGGGGATTTTGAACCAGATAAGGCATATAAAATAGGGTCTACATGAATGTAGGTGGAGCACCTAATGTAGAAGGATTCACCGAGAACTAATACATCATTACCAGAAGTGTTGGGTAGCAACTGACGAGGAATACGGCACTGCCGTGATGGATTGAGATAGACTAACTGCAACAGTCATAATGGTTTGAAAAGTAAGAGATGCATAAAGTGTGTTCTTTAAATTATTAGGTTCATTGAACTATCCTTATTCTTGAAAATTTGGACCAAAAAACCCCACTATAAACATTTCATTCTTTTTACTCCTTTTCTCAAATTCTCTTGTATCTTTTTCTTCAGCTCTTTTAACTCGATAGAGGACATTATATAAGGATTATTCACATGGGAATAGATCTAGGTATATGTCCAATTTATAAATAAACCTATCATTTAAGGGAATTTTCAAAAAATAATGCAGTAAATATATTAGTATAATCCATCACAATGGGCATGTCATCAAAAATTATTCTCTCTTTTGTCTCAATCATTTTGTCTTGATAATATTTCTCAAAATGAAACAATATTAATTCATGAATAGATGATTTCAAGGGACATTCTTCCTCATCCTTACATGTGTTTAGAATCAAAGGATTAATTGGGACATTGGGAGTAATCTCCCTCTCCTAATTGTTGATGTTGTATTTATACAATAATATTAAATCAATTCCCAATATAGCATCAAACTCTATAAAATATATTGAGATGATATTTTCTATAAGAATCAGTCTAAAACTATTGATCGGGAGGTGTTATATAATTTTGATCGAACCATGGATCTATTGGTTGTTCTCAAAAATAGTTCAACCTTCTTGTTTTTTTCATTATTGAATTGTTCAACAAAACATTCATTTTATAAATGAATGTGTATAACCATAATAAAATATTATGCTCTCTATTCATGAATGAATAACTTGCATGCTTATCACATCATCATATTTGGGATCCCATTAGCATTAGTTATATCATATGTGCTTCTTTTAAATCAATGACTTATAATTATTTTTCATTGATTTGTTATGATAACCCTTCTCTTGTGTAATTGACTTGCACAATTACTATTTTCCTTGAATTTGAAACACTACACCATAGGATGAGCTTTGATCTAATCCATTTTTTATCAATTATCCAATTTCATCAATATCCTATATAACTTGATTATCTGAATTCCCCACGTTTCAACATTTTAAATATATTACATCTCCCATCATATAGTTTCCATGATGATTCATCCCACACTTTTGATAGTAGGTATATTGTGTTTTCTTTTTCCATGGAATTTATCTTTTGATACTCGTGAAGAAAAAATTATTTTAAATTTTCTATATCTAGTCCCATGAGACCAATGGGAGTCATTAAAATCCATATAAACCTTAAGGACATAATTAACAATCTCTTTATAGATATAAATTTATTAAATCACTAATTATTTTCATAGAGTCAGCATTTACCTACTAAGGAAATGATCCGCCTTATTTTCAGTGTTGATGATAAAAAAATTGGAAATCCATGAAATCATTGTGATGTTTTCCTCATAAAACAAGATAGACTCATCTCTCCTTGTCTTCAGACTGAGGAACTATATCGTTATTTTTTGATGGTGAGTTTAGTAAAATATTTATTTAAAGGCATTTTCTTGATTTATTCACATTCCATGGAATCAATATCCTCGTTGGATATTGTGTTTTTTATTAGTGTCTACTACAGATTAACTTCTCCCCCAGTGTAATTAAAAACCAACACAAATTTCTATTCCTCTAAGAATTTTAGGATATAGAATATATTATAAATGGAGTAAATATTGTATTTCCAAATAAGAGGTTCATAAGTTCAACTAAATTTAAAAAAAATTGACCCCTAAATGTCTTAATTACATCTATCTCTTAATTATTAGGAGGAGTTAAATCACATTGATTCAAGTTATTATTCATAACATGATATTTTTTAGCTTATTCTGACATAAATTCTTTAGCTCACACTCTGACATGGTTAGGAAAATCCTTGGCTCAATCCATAAATTTACAATAATATTGATTGTTGGCTTGGTTTTTTCTATTTCTAGCCATTAACTAAAAATAAAAAAACATGATGAGAATACATTATAATAATAAATGGAAAATTATAATCTAAAAAGGAATAAATTATAAATGATAACTATATCCAGACATATGATTCTCTAGGTTTGAAATAGTGTTATACTGTGTAATATATCCTATTGGGTTTTATAACCATACATTTTGTTCATGTCCTTCATAATGGGCTATAAATAGTTTTGAATTTCAATGTCACATCCCATGGGTGTGTCACACTAGGTGTGGAGAAATTCTTTATTTCATGCACCATGTGATTATCAAGTCTTGAAAAATATTTCCTTTTCATATTTATTACCCCAAAGTACAACTGTTCGATAACCACATCCACTTGTATTATCCATATAGAGATGTAATTTCTTATAATCAACTCACTCTACCGTTCCTTGAAATTCCCTGATATTTTTCTACATGTAGTCTTGTTCATATAAATATCCCCTGGGTTCTCAAATAATTATTTCATCCATAATCTCACAAAAATAACTATTCCCTACTCTGATAAAAACTATAGTGACCCAATCTACTTAAACATATTATTATATTATTTTAAATCTAAAAAAGTAATAAATACAAGTATAACGATCGTAGGGGCTAATGTATTTAGAAAATAGTATCATTAATCATTGAAAGGAAACTAAAAAAATGAAATCCCCATTTTATTCTACATAATGATCTCCTAAGTCAATTTGATCTTCTAAAACTAAATAGGATATCTTTGGAGGAACATCAATGAAATGGGTGATCTAAAAAGCCTAGTAAGGGAATAAACATGCCAAGGAAACATAACATGCGAGTCAAAGGTTCAACATGATATCATAGAGAGATAGCTCATGGGTATTCATATGGAAGAATAATATGAAAAACGTGGTGTTATAACATCATGGTAACATAATAAATGTAGAAGAAAAATATAACAAGACATAAACATGAGTCAAGTATAAATTCCTAGATAATAACGCATGGTGGGAAAAGTCCCATAATTAATTAGGATTACTCCCTATTCATCTACATGATGCCACATGAAACTAAAAATTTACCCAAATCATTGTAGTGATATCTGGGTGAACCCATCATAGATTTTCTATGATTTATTTATTTCACATAAAGGATATTATTCATAATAAATAACATAATAATCACCCATGGAATGAAAATGGGTTTCATTATCTTACCTTATACCATAATCAATGGAAATTTCATCATGAAGGAATTTGATAAAAGAGAAAAATGATTGTATTACCCCATCAGAGGAAGAGATAAAAAGAAATTCATAAAATTGATATATATATAAACCTAATTTTGAGTCATTTCATAATATAAAAGATAGATATATATTGAGGTGGATAGAGAATTTTCATAACCCAGAAGAAATGTTGGTTTTGAGATATCCTTTACCTCATACCTGATTCGTCACATGTGTTGTTTATCTTCCTTAATAATAAATTATTATTAATTTTTTAATTTTATAAGAATATTTTTTGGTTACTATTCCTCTAAATTTATTAATTATCCAATTATATTCAATTAATTAATCATTTAGTTTCGAGTCGAATATTTTGAAGACGTTCGAATCATATGGATGAAATCACATTGAAATGTTAACTAAGGTTATAGAGATCATTATTTAATCATCTATAGAATATTAATAATTATGTTACTATTATTTGTATACACCATTAATACTTTATAAATAATTCATAATGTATGGTTATGAAAAATTTACTATGTTACAAACATGTATACAATAGTTCATATATATGAATGAATAATGTATCAATTTTACAATGTTGATTATAAAAAAATTAAGAGTAATTTTATATTTATAAATTTGAAACAACATCCTAAATATATTATTATTTCTTTAGATACAAATATATACACTATCAATGTGTTTTGGTAATTACAAAATAACCACATAGCTTCATGGGGGTAGTAATTTGTACGTACTCAATAACTACATTATCATTTTTATTTGAATGGAACGGTATAGAAATATATTATAATTTATTTTTTAAAAATGATAAACATTTTTTGAATGTCATGTATATACATTATATCTATCATCATAAAAAACTATTGTAGGTAATGATCCAACATGAATTACATCATTTTGTGAGGTGGTAGCCCTCTCTAGACATGAATGATAGTGTAGTTTCCAATTTTATGGAATTAGAGATGAATTTAGGTCATTAAATTAACATAATAAAATATTTTTTATGGTTTGTACTGCATTTATTATATCATAATGATTGAGTAATATTTTAAGAGGGCAATTGAACAAATAAAAAAAGTTGCTCAGTTAAGAATGGTACCTATTCATTAGACCACCTCATTAAGATTATACCTAACTCTTACCTTGGTTAGATTAATGATTAAAAATACCTCTAGTTTGTTGTTAGGGAATTAATTTATGTGTATGGGAGGCGATTGGATAAAAAAAGTTATTTTTATGTGTGAAAAGTGTTTTAATTTACAATTTAGGATAGTTGTATTGTGTAGAGGGTGAGGGTGTGAATCAGTGATATCTTTTTCTTTATAAGTTTTCTTACTAATGAATTAACCATGTTATCTCATTAGAGATTTAATTCCTTTTTGATAAAAAATAAAACACACAACCAGATGAGTACAAGTATTTATAAGGTTCAGTTTTCAACCAAATATAGATATTTCCTTGGTATGGTTATGAAATAATCCAATACTAGACAAAACACTACCAAACCATCTTTTTTTGTGGAATAAAATGAGTATTATATATCCTTACACATATGTAGAACTATAAAAACAATCCAATAGTGCATGTGATTCTTTTAGTGAAAATTCTATAATAATTTTTTTTGTAAAAAAATATGTTATGATACTTCATGAAAAACTATAAAAAAAATATAACAATTAAATACTATTATTCATTATATTACCAAGATATTGGTATAAACATACTAGAAATTATAATAAAAATTATGTTTTGTTTCCCAATATGATTTCCTGTCCCGATTTTATCAATATGATAATATGACTCTATTAGAATAAGATTGATACAATTATGAACCACTTATATTTGGATTCTAGAAATCTCAATATGATTCCCACAAGAAAAATATTTCATGTAGAATACAATTCCCTAATGAATATGACTCCTATTTGAATAACATTTTCAGCCAGATATGATTCCCAGCTAAATATTATTATCAGATGAGTATGATGATCTTCTTAATTCGATGATTTGCTGAATATGACCTTTCCTCTTCTCCTTTCTTCTTCTATCTGAAAAAAATTCTTCAAGAAATCTCAATATAAAAACATCTACTTCTCACTAAAAACTAGGATCCTTTATCTCTTCAATGATGAAAAATTTAACGATTTCATAATGTATAATGTAATTTTTCTTTTATAGGTTCCCTAAAAAGGTTTGTGAGGTATTAATAAATTTTTTCCCACTCATTAAAATTTACATTAAATTAAAACATCCTTCAATTTCAGATGTATTCATGACTTCTTCATTGCTTCTCTTATCTTCTCAAACTTTATTGAATCTTTTGACAACTTCATATCACTTCTTAATTTCATAACAAAATGTAGTTTGATTTAGATTCTCCATTTCGACTTCCATGTACTATTTATTCATTACGATACTCTAGTATGATTTTATTAGTAAGATGTTATTTGGTAAGATTCTTCTGTACGATTCTCTCAGTACGGTTTTCTTTTGAATGATTATCCAGTACACATTCTTCGGTATGATATTCTAGCATCATTTTTCCAATATGATTATCCAGAATGAATCTCCCATTTGATTTCTTCTTTAATATTTCATAATATGACTTTCTCAAAATGATTTCATTAGTATAATATCCCAGGATGATTTTCTCTGTACTATTTATTTACTATGATTTTTTTGTACAATTATCCAAGTACTATTTTTCAGTACCACTCACAGAGATAAAGAAATAGACATATTCAATCTTCATAGCAATTCTGAATAATGTTTTCACATATTGATGGCCTTGAGGCTAAAATTATTCAACTTCTAAAACATCATTATTCTAAAAAATTCATATTGTATGAATTACTTCCTTTAAGACATTGATTACATTTAAGATTAACATACAATCATTTAACTTTTTGTAAAATGTATTTCAACTTTCCATTTTTTATGACATCGTCTTTCCTTTATTATGAAGTATTATATGTATATATTCTTACAATAACATTTTATATTTCCAACAACCCTAAATAAAATTAATTGGAATATGATTGGAAAAAAACTCTTCTTCCCATTTCATTCATCAATCTTGAATCAATAGTATTGTAACTTGTTGTATTTTTGATATAAAAATCATCAAATAATCATCAAATAAACATAGGATCCATGATTAATATTATTTATTTCAAAACACCATTATAATATAAACATCATTACGAAAAAAATTCCATGATTGAAGCTAAGGTGATTCTGATGATCCTCTTAATAAAGAAAACAAATTTGAAATATGATGATATTTTTGTTGTATCATGATTCAGAATTACTGAATATGATGAATTCCAGAATACAATAAATTCATAAATACAATATTTGAGTCTAACCATGGTCTTTTAAAATGTTATGTGATTTCCTTTTCTTCTTTGGTAGTAAAACTGTTCCCTAAAAATATTCTTCTTGATTGCGATGGTGAATCTGGTTTTCACTAGCATCAGTCTTTTTATCAACATCCCAATATGATGGATCATATTGACTCATCCATATGTTATATATCCAATTTAAATAATTCATCAAACTAGATTTACATCCATCATCTTATCAATATACATTCTTTCTTAATCATATATGTCATACTGCTCTATTGACTAAAAATACAACCAAAATACTACTTGGGACTAAAAATCTACCCCACTGTGTTTTTTTCAATACCCACTTCAAACACATCAACAAATTCTTCAAAATAAGTTGTATTATTTTATTTTATAACCATTCTTCTATCAATTTGTTTTCTCTACCTTTATTTCTTTTCTCTGTCCCTTCCTCTTATATTTCCCGTTGCTGAAAATAGAATTTGAAGGGCCATCATGACAAGTTCATAACATACTAAAAAATGATCTAATTTATAGGGTCTAGTTCATTTTTACTCCAAAATACCTACCATTTCTAAAAAATAAGTATGAAATGAGTTTCATAATAATTATCCCTTAACAAAAGAACTCAATGTCTATGTGGGTGAACCCGAACACCTCTGTTTTTTAAGGAATAGTTGTTTAATTCTAAACATAGGTTTTGGTGGAAGAAGGAGGATGCAATGTAGCGCTTTGGAGCACCTATGGACTAGGGTTTGCACAGACCCCCACCTCAGCGCCACCTCCCCTCCACCGGCCCTACTCGGCTTCTCATTTCGTCCCTGTCTAGATTCTTCTACGCGCGACATAGATCTGTCATCGACTCCTAATCGGATCGTGTTCTACACCCCCTTGCGCGACACACAACCCTATGTCTTCTCCCTGGCACTGTCGGCAATGACGACGATGCCCGTTCCTCAGATCTAGAGCTTTAGATCCATGGTTTTCCATGTTCGGAGGCATCAGAGGCTCATCCACAGTCATGAATGCTCCCCCTATCCCGATGGCCAATGTGGCAGTCTTCAACGGTGCTCCTCGCATCGCCTTGGGTCGAATGGGTCTCGCAGTCAGACGACATCGGTAATGCGGTCGGTATTCTTATCGGTGAAGATCCCCTCCCCTTCGACAGAGTGACGATGCAGTCAACATTCAGTTTTATGGAGTTGAGATCCTTGTTGATGAACCCCTTGCTTGCGGTTGCCTGGGGAATTTGATTCTTTTTGGTTGTTTGGTTTTGATGGAGTCGGTATGAGGTTGAGGCATCGTTGCCATTTTTTTGGGCTGACAATGTCTCTCCACAATGGTTCACTCCATCTTTGTTCTGGTTGTCCGCGGTTGGCCTCAATCATTCCGGCATGGTTCGTGGTGTTCTGTATTGGGGCATTGTTGTTTTTTTCTAGAGTTAGTACACAGATGAAGATGGAAGATGCAGGAATGCTCAGTTCTGACAATGTTCTCTCTTCAATAGTTCACTTCCAGTTTGCTTCAGGGTCGGATCAGGGTAGGATTTGTGTCTTCTTCCCGGTCAGTACGAGGCCGCAAAGGACAGCCCCAAGAATGCTCGGGGCTGAGAAATTCCCTCATCTGATCTCCCCTTTTCGATGTTTTCCCCTTTGAGGTTCAGTTTTTGTTTTCCAAATTCTGGTTTCATCAATTGATGATTTTCCTCTACCCTTTTGGCCTTACCCTTCACACACATCCCCACCTTGGACTGGTTTGAAGGTTTCTTTGGCAAATTCGGATGGTGTTGGTGGATCTGATAATGGAGTTTCTGATCTTGGAGGCTTTTAGGTGTGGTTTTTTTTGTGGCTCAATTCAGTGCAGCCTTTTAGTTTGTAATGGGGGTTCTCACTTAACCAAAAAGTGTTTTTCAAAAATCAAAAAAACGACTTTTCAGTCAGTATGTGGTTGAACCCGAGATAGATGTAACATCCTAGGTCTGGAAGCCACTCAACTGGTGCCCCGTACCTATTTGGCCACATGGCCTCTATCACAATTCCTCAAATTCTAGAGGATTCTAACAAGTAGTGAGGGAGTAGGGTATGATAGTGGGGAAACTATGACCTCACTAACAGAGTGTAACACTGTGAAATAAATAATAACAATAGCAAAAGAAGTTAACATCATTCATCTGAAGTAAACAACTAAATACTGAAAGATAAAGATAACCAAAAGGCATGTAATTTCACAATGATGCATCACATCGCATGTTCAATAAAAATAGTGAAATATAATACACTACAATCAATTAAAATACAATACCAATGTATAATAACAAAAAATAAAACTCATCAGCATCCCAAGCTGTGTCTTGGTCCCATGCTCTCTTGCTACTAAATAACAATCAAGTATCTAAAAAAGGGGTCTTTCCCTTATCGACACCTGCATCAATATATTCTTTTTGGGCCCAAAAACATTACCCAAACAAGGTGTGAAAAATAAATCCTTGTAGGAAAACACTGAAGGACTGTGCCAATTTTTCAAGGAGTATATGGAATATTGGTGTACGATAATGAAATGTTGTAAACTAACAGGCACTCAAAATTGAACAATCCTACATGTATTGGAATTCATTTACATTATTTTAATTTTCATTGATCAATTAAAATTCATTAAATTATTGATATATTGGGGTCTGGCCTAAGCCCATCAATCCCCTATGTGAAGTAAACACAACAGATACCTCAACAGGATATCTAAACAAATGAAGTGAAGACTGAATCCAATAATTTGATTTGTCTTGGAAGATGCGTCAAAAGACATTCCATTTCAACCTATCGTAGGTCCAAGCCTGGTGTATAAGTATTTTATCATATTCAAATTAGTGACAAGACAGGTGTATTAGCATTTCAACATATTTCAAGGCCAAGCCCGGTGTATCAGCATTTTAGCATGTGTCATGGCCAAGCTCGGTGTATCAAAATTTGAGCATAGTAAAAAACACATGTAACATGCACTATTATATGGTTACAAAAATAACATCTCACAAGAGTACATTTCATTTATTATGCTACACATGAAAATTAAACTATGGCATGGATTTAGCATTTAATAAATCATGGGGTAAGAATTTATATAAAAATACAAACATGTGAATTAAACTATAACAAGGCCTTAAAACCATATTAACATGGTAATCTTTCAATTAACCAATTTCATATTAAAAAACTGTTCAAAGGAAAAAAAGGCACGTCCAAGGGCATCCTATGCGAAATGGCTATATAATGGTCATATGAGGGAAACACACCCATGGGGTGGCCTTTAATCCAACCAAATAAGCTTAATCATTCTTTAATTAATTTAATCAATCACGTCAAATTCATTAGGTATTAACATGGGTTAAACTATCAATCATGTGATACCCTAAACATGGGGTCACAACAAAACAACACATATAAACTACATAACATTTAACAATTAGCACGAGGCCATCCACCTTGTGATAGTATGACTCTCCTAGTCCAGCCTCAGAATCCAATTCAAGCTAGAATGGTAGAAATCTATGAATCAAGTGTATTTACTCAACCTTAAATAACAAGTTCATGAACTAAAATCACCAAGAATAGGTCAATATCAATTGAGTGCTTACAGATTGGATTTCAATGAGACAGATGGTGATTGATTCGGAGTTTAGATAATCAATTGGGATGAAATTTATTTTCTGGAACTCTCCTGGAGTTCCCTTATTGAGACCACTTTTCAATCGGTAGTATTGAGAGTCTAGTTCTCATATTAAGTGAGAAACACAAGTACAAGAAATGTAATTATAGATACATGACTTGTATATCATTTTATTGTTTATTTGGTAGCATAATTCCACCAACATACATTCTAGAACTAGGTGACAAGACTACATGGCATTTACTATAAATTACATGGTGTTTATTGGTTTTTCATATTTTCCTTTCCGACATTCCCACATTCCATGTATTCTCGTATTACCCAGCCAAAATAAATGGCATGTACTTTGAATTAGAAGGCATATAATCTTGAATCAAACCATGTGATAGTATGGTTATAATACTTGTATAGTTTTCCCTTGTTTTCTTAAATACAACTCAATGGAGAAAGAATAAGAAAAAAAATGTACCTCATGGTAAGAATCAAGTTCTTACAAACTTCGCCCTTAAATAAATTCATCCCCAAATTTCCCTTACTAGGGTTTTGAATAAATATCTGAGAATAATTCCAAACACTAAGCACATATGTCGACCTCCCTCTCTAAAGTTTCATCCAGTACATGGTCGTGCTACCATAGCACCCATAATAGAGGGACTGACCAGCCTCAAATAACCTTCTTTCACCTATCAACTATACAAAGCATATTCTCCTCAAAAAATACATCAGCCTGATTATCAGACTCCTCAGGCTTCAAAACATAAGATGGGTCTGAGTGATAACAGCGTATATGAGATACATGGAAGACTTTGTGCATGGATCAGAACTTCTGAGGTAACCATAACCAATAGGAAATTGGCTCGACTCACTCCATAATATCAAACAATCATACACATCTTGGTGAATGTTTACTCTGTCTCCTAACCCTGTTATGTCCCAATATCAATGTGACATGTAGGAAAACTTGATCCCTGGCCTCAAACTCCAAGTCATTTATGGAGATCAGTGTAGGATTTCTAAAAAGGCTACGCTATAGCCATCCACATATGAATCAAGTGGACCTACTCAGTAGTTTCCTGGACAAGTTGAGGTCCTAGCATTTTCTGCCTCTCTTGCCTCCATCTAACATATGGGTGATCAGAATGTCCTCCCATACAAAGCCTCAAATGGGGAAATCAAAATAGTAGCCTAAAATCTATTACTAATGGAATAATCAACCATGGGTATATACTTCTCCACATACCCCCTAAAGTCTTGGACACAAGCACACAACAGGTCCTCTAGAACCTGTATTGTACGCTATGACTGGAAATCGGTCTGAGGGTGGTATGTTGTGCTAAGAATCACCTATGTACCCAGAACCCTCTAAAAACTCTATTAGAAACAAGATGTAAATAGGGCATCCCTATCTTAAAATATAGAACAAGGAACCCTAGGATGTCATACCCCCTCTCATATATATATATATATATATATTTCCAAGCTCATCAACACTAAAGGTATCCTTGATCAATAGGAAGTTAGCGACCATTGAAATCCTGTCAACTTTGACCTAGACAACACTGTTACCCCTAGGTGACCTTGGCAACCCTGTCCCAAATTCCATCACGACATAATCCCACTTCCACTCCAGAAAAGGAAAATACCGTGAAAGAACAACTGCTCACTGATGCTCTGCTTTCACTGGATAACAAGTGGAAAACTTCTTAACAAAACCAGCTACTTATCACTTCATACCCAACCACTAGTAATTATGGCGCAAGTCATGGTACATCTACGTGACTATGGGATTCACCAACCAAATTTAAGCATGTTACCCCCAAATCAGCTCCTCGCGTATATCCCATGGAACCCACACACGTCCATGGATATGTAGAACTTCATCCTCGCATGTCATCCATCTAGGAGGAGGACCCTCCCCTTCCACACTCTCCCATATAACTGGGACTTTAGAATTTTATAGCTTCCTCATCATCACTCTATTTAGTGGATTAAGGGTAACTACCAAATATGAAAGATAAGTCTGTCTCTGACTATCATGCACCTCGAAATGCATCTCAAAGAACCAATCAATAAGCTGATAATCACCACTGGCCTCCTAAACTGCCTATATTTGAGTCCTCTTGCATAGTGCATCAGCCACTTCGTTTCCTTTTCCAAGCATATAAGCAACCTCAATATCAAACGGCTGATGGTATTTCACTCACCTTTACTATCAATGTTTCAAATAACATAGAGTGAATATGTATTTGAGACTTTTTTGGTTCGTGTACAACACAAAATGTTCTCCCAATATATAATGTCTCTAGTAGGCCAAAGCTTGGAAAACTATAGATAACTCTAGATAATTTTTCAGGTAATTCATCTCATGTGGCCTCATCTTCTGAGACTCATATGAAACAACTTGCTCCCCCCTGCATGAGAAATACACACATCCCAATAATGGATGCATCATAGTACAAAATCTACATCTTACCTAGCTCTACAAATATCAGTATCAACATTAAATTCAAACAACCCTTCTACTCCTGAAGGTTGTGTCATAAAAATATGACCACTCAAAATTCACACCATTCTTAATCAATCCCATCATCAGCGCTTCTAATCATGAGAAGTATTGAATAAAATTCATCTAGTAACCATATATCCCAATGATACTCTACACTAAAAATGTTGTTATGATGCTCCCATGTAACTACTACTCTTTCCTTCTTTGGGTCCACTAGTAGTCTGGTCTCTGAGATGATGTGACCTAGGATTTGAATCTAATCCATCCATAAGTGGCATTTAGTGGGATTATCATATAACTAATTAAATATATGTGTATTCAAAATGATATAAAGGAGTTTGACATGGCCATGTCGATTGTGAGAATACACCAATATATCATCCATGAAAACCACCACAAAAGAATATAGGTAAGGATTTAACACTCAGTTCATCTATTCCATGAAAACTTTTGGAACATTCGTGAGACCAAATGGCATAACAAATTACTCATATAGGCCATACCTACTACAAAAACCTATACAAGGTATATCTGCAAGTCAAACATGTAACTGATGACATCCGGACCTCAATTCAATCTTTAGGAACCCTCAAGATCTTCAAATCAAATATAACATGTCAGATATCTATGTAATGGGATATTGGGTTTTAACCATCGACTAGTTTAGTTTTTTGTAGTCCAAAGATAGCCTAAGGTTACCATCCACCTTATTCACAAAAAGGACTAGTGAACCCCAAGGTGATGTACTAGGCCAGATAAAACCCTTAACTTCCAAATCATCCAACTTCCTCTTGATCTCTTGAAAATACTTCATGGTCATCTTTTAAGGAGTAATTGATATTTATACCAATGTTGGCACTAAATTGATAGTGAACTCCACCTCTCTGATTGGAGGTAATACTGAAATTTCATTGGAAAAAATGTCCTGAAAATGTTCAACCACTAGAGGGAAATCCACCTAACATGTTCTCTAGTCATCTAGATATAAACGCACAATATGGGCTATCATTCCACCAAACCCATGATGCTCAGGTCTATCTTGGATCACCTGAACATACCATTCACCCTTTTGTATAAATTCTCTTCCCTCTAGTGAAGTGAAACTCACCCTACAACAATAGAAATCAAAAAATTCTCGAAACTAATCCAACCATTACATTTGGAGAATGAAATAAAAGCCTATCATCTCTAAGACACAGAGGTTATATAGAAAGTGACAACCACCAATCTCTAGTGGGAACTGCCTATACAGATTCTTACCTACCATTCTAATCCTTAACAATGTGTCTTGCATCATAAAATTAGAATAAGTATAAAAACAGAGCCCAAGACCTTCCATAATGGCCACATATATAAAATTATGCATAGTAGAAATATTAAAAAGAGAAGAAGGTAAAATAGAGGCAACTATAATAATACATATGATAGTAGATAATCTGGGATCCTGCTCCTGTTGGGTCTATTGCACTGTATAAGTATGACATGTACTGTAGTTTTGAGACACAGATTGGCTAACCTGATATGATATTCCCTGATGTCACTGAGATCCTAGGGTCAGACTACATGGCCATGACCACCCCCTCGGCCTGTATGACCAACATATTCTAATTCCTTCATTGGTGAGAAGCTATTGACCCCACTCCTGAATTTGGAGTTAGTTATGACCCTCTATCACTAGATTTTGCTATAAACATCCTACATAACTATTATAAAAGTCCCATCATACTTCAAGATCAACATTTTACCAGGTCCATTGGGCACTAATTTTTAGTATTCCCAATCCTTCTGCACTGGTAGCACCTCAGCTAAATACCAAATGAATGGTTTTGACTTCTCATATCCCTATGAAAAATCTCAATACGATTCTTCTTTCATCCGGTCGAGACAATATCAAATCTCGATTTAAAACCACCCTGGATCGAACCCCTAGATTCCTGTAGGTTGCGCTCGGTAATCGGTGTCTGATTCAAAATATCTTAGATAGAAGGAAACTGAAATACATTAACATATCATTGGATGTCATTGTTGAGACCATCCTCAAATAATATATCTTTTTATATTTCATCACCCATCAGAATAGCTGCAAAACACTGAATCTAATTAAACTGAGTAGAATAGTCCAAAACTGACTGTGTTCCTTGCTCCAGGTGCATGAACTCCCAGGCTTGGTCGACCCTCAGCATCTTGGGAAAATAATAATCATAGAAGGCCTCCATAAAGTCTTCCCATGTAATATACTAATAATGCCCTACCTAATTGATAACATCCCACTATCTCTTAGGGGAATCACGTTGCATATTTGTTGCAAGCATAAACCTCCTCTCGAGAGGAATCTCCAGATGCTTAAAGATAGTCGTCACTGATTTCATCCATGATTCAGCATATTGTGGTCCTCTATCCCCTGAAAAAGTAGGCGGATGCTGCTACTGGAATATACCTTCCATCTCTACCATAGATGTGGCAGCCTGGGGTTCTCCTAGAAAAGTCTGCATAAACCTTACAAAACATTCACAAAACTATGCATCAGTACCAAAGTTCGGTATAACAGCTAGTGCCACAGCTTTCACAACTGGAGGATCCATTGGTATCCCATGGCCTACCATTTTTGGAGTATTACTGTCCCCTCTCTCCTAGCATACCTCTTGTGGTCATCACGATGACATGACTCTACAAGGTTAAGAATAAGCCTCAGTTCAAAACTCATTGACATGGTTATATATCCCAAAGTTCCAATAACGATAGAAGAAAATATTCTAAAAAATCCCTCAAAAATAGACTAGAAGATGTGTATGCATGGGAAATAGTGTTTTCATTTACATTCTCACATGGTTGTGTTCTACCACCAGCCTGGGAGTGTATTAACCACAACTACATAGTGTGTTATTATGACACACAATGTGTTCCTTTAATGTTTCACATGGGAATTTAACTCCACCTTTTTTGGTTGTGTAAGGGTCCAATGTACACGTTGTGTCAGGGATAAACATAGTGTGAACTCGGGTCTACCCTCCTAGCCTTATATTCCCACATGGCCAGGTCCACATGGGTTCTTCCTAGGTAGGTTACACAGCGTGTACTTAGAGTACACGATGTGTACTGATCCAAACTAAATAGACCCTATTTCCTCTCACCAGAACCATTACATGGTCATATTCTACACATCATGTACACATGATACACAACGTGTTCATCATAAATTTTTGAACATCATCTCCTCCGAACAGGAAGAACAGAAGGTGTGTTAGGTTAAACTACACACCGTGTATACTGGGTTTTTCAGGATCGAATCCTTAGAGTTCCTAGAAAACCCTTTTTCAGAAGAAAAAAACCAATGGGATGCCAAATTGTGATCTTTGAGGGCTCATACTGACCAAAAATCAATGTTTGGCACCCAATCATAAAAAATCACAAAACAATTCTATAACGAGTTCATCCAGTTTGAACCATATCTATAACAAGTTCATTTAACATCTATATTCCACCAGTGTGTCATTTTCCAATTCATAAGCTCCCATACTCCTTATGTAGTGATAGATAACGTCACACCATTATTTATAGCACCGAACTAACACAACAATAGGCACACCTATCACATCATTTATCACAACAACATGCAATAGCTAATGCATCTTAGATGTCATTGCATAATGCATGGAATATGATTCTAACAATTTTCTAATGATTCATAATATAGCATACCCTCAATATATTAATTTGAAATACAATATACCCACAATTATATCAATAATAATAGTACAAAACAAGTTAGCCACCCAATGGTGGAATCGAATCAACTCTAATAGCTCAAAATCAAAAATCATAATTTAATTCGAGGCCATTTGGAGTTTCCCTATACATGAGGTAGATACTCTTAGGCACATCTAATTACTAAATTCCATATTCTTTTATATTGCCTCTAAATAATAAAGAGAACTCAAAATGAAACCCTCTAATACCACTTTGTAACGTCCCGGGTCTGAAAGACACTCAATTGGTTCCCCATGCACGTTTGTCCAGATGGCCACAAGCACATTTCCCCATACACTAGAGGCTTCCGTGTAGTAGCGAGGTCCTAGGGTGTTATAATGGGGGAACTATACTCTCATTGAAAAAGTGTAACACAGTGGAATAAATAATAACAATATTAGAAGTAGTTAATAGGATGCATCTGAAGTAAAAAACTAAAGACTGAAAGATAAAGATAACTAGGCGATAAGTAATATCAAAATGATGTGGCATGTCACAAGTTCTAAGAAAAAATCAAAACAAGATACACTGCATTCGACTACAATAAAATACCATGGTACAATAACTCAAAATGAAACTCAGTAGAATCACAAGTCTTGGCTTGGTTTCATGCTCTCCTGCTCCTATGAAACAATCAATAACCTGAAAAGGGGCCTTGCCTTTATCGACACCTGCAAAAATATAGTCTGTTTGGGCCAAAAAACAAGACCCAAATGAGTTGTGAGAAATAAATCCCCATAGGAAACCACTGAATGTCTGTTCACATCTATTAGAAAGTATATGAAACATTAGTGTACAATAGTGAAATATATTAAACAAACAAGAACTCAAAAGATAACAATACTAAAAGTACTGGAATTCATTTACATTCATTTAATATTTTTTAATCATTTCAAATTCATTGAATTATATAATTCTCAGAGTCCAAACTAAGCCTATCAAACCCCTTTTTGAAGTAGACACAATAGTTACTTCAACATACTATCTAAACAAAACAAGTGAAGACCGAATCCAAGATTTTTTCCCTTGGTAGACGTGTTACAAGTCATTCCACTTCCATATGTATTAGGGCCAAGACTAATGTATAATCAATTAATCAAATTCAAAATATGTACATGCCTGGTGTATCATCATTTTAGTATAGTAAAAAACATGTAACTTAAACTATTATATGGATAACAAACTAACTTCTCAAATGGGAACATTTCATTTATTAAGCAACACATGCAAATTAAACTATGTCATGCCTTTAGCATTTAAAAACTCAAGAGGGAAGAATTCATATAACAACAATAAAGTTTGAATTAAACTCTCACAAATATTTAACAACTATATTCACATGATAAAGTTTTAATTAACCAATTTCATATTAAAGAACCCTTTAAAGGGAAAACAAATGCATTCCCATTAGCATCCTAGGCCAAAGCGATAAACAATGTTCATCCGAGGGAAATGCACCCACGAGGTGGTCCTTAATCAAACCAAATAAAATTAATCACGCTTCAATTAATTTACTCAATCACCTAAATGTCATCATGTATTAAAATGGGTCAAATTCTTAATCTGGGGATACCCTAAACATGGGTGTGCAGCACAACAACACATATAAACAACTTAGCGCTGAATAGTAAGCACGATACCACTTAACTCATCATAGTATGACTCTCCTCGTCCAACCTCGACTTCCAATTCAATATATAATGTTATAAATATACAAGACAAGGATATTAACTCAACCTTAAATACCTTAGTTGAGTACTAAAATCACCAAGAACGAATCAAGAGTAATAAAGAGCCAATCGATTGGGTTCGAATGAGAATGACAGAGATTGATTCGAAGTTCGAATGATTAATCGAGATGATGTTGAAGTTCTGGAACACCTCTGTAGTTCCCCTATAAATCCCATTGTCCAAACTTTATAATGGAGAGGCTAATACCCATTTTATGTGAAAAACACAAGTACATGGTGTGTAAGTCCATATACACAATGTGTATATCATTTTACTGTTTATTTTAAAGATTGACTTCAACCGACTTACTTTCCAAAACCTTCCAACATTACTACACTGCATGTACTATAATATAAATTTTGTGTAGTTGGTTTTCCCCTTTTCCTTGCCGACAGGACCTCATGACTTGTATTCCCATCAGACATGACCAAACTACATGACATGTACATATAATTACATATAGTGTAACCATGAATCATCCAATGTGACAGTATAATTCTAGTACTTTTCTATAATTACCTTGTTTTATACAAAACAACTCAAAGGATAGATAATGAGAACCATACCTCAAGGTAAGAACCATGTTCTTATAATAGAAGATAAATGTGAATAATCAAGGTTTTCAATTTTTTCCATTACAAAACATTGATGTAATACCCTTTTGATTTTTCTTTCATCATTATCATGATTGGGAAAATCCTTGATAGAATTTTTTTAAGATAAATGTAACATAAACCCATATCATAAAATAGATCAGAAATTTTAGTTATATAAACACAACCTTCAAAAATTATAATTTGAAACTCATTATTTTATTTTAATAAAATTTTAATGTACTCATTACCACAATATTTTTTATCTCTAGTCCTTCAATTCCATACAAGTTATTAAAAGTATACAATGATTTTTGGAATTAGGTGGAACCTCATTTGATTCTTAAAAGCATAAATCGGACATAGAGTCCTCTATCAGCCTTGATATGTTGTTCTTTTTTCTTCGATATTACATTGGATTTTATTTATTACTTTTATTCATCCTTCTCATGTTTTGTTACATAATTATTCTAATATTTTGAATCTTATGATTAAGATGTCAAATTTTCTTCATCTTTAGTAAAATATTTGATACAATCATTTTGTAACATTTTTTCCATGCTTGCTTTTTTTTCTAGAAGGAATATTGGATAATGTTTGATATCATTATCTTCTTTATCATATACACAATTTGATGATACCATTTTTTCAAGTTTTCTTATATATTTACTTCTTCCCATTCATTCTTTGAATATTATTCTTCCAATAATTTTCTATTGAAGTCAACATCGTCTGGGCAGATAAAAAAAGAATTCTTTTCTTTCAGACACACCCGATCTATTTTTCATAATATCCAAAACATTGGGATTTTAATAATTTTTCTGAAACTTTTTGTGTTCTAATAGAAATAAAATACATCCATTGTAAGATGGATATTTTTCTAAAATAATTAAAAAATATTTGAAAATGCTTGGATCCCAATCTTGATTTTCACACCAACCTTCTTGGGTTTCTCCCAAACATCCTTCTTAGACTTCTTCCCTTGAGGGGATTAAATCCCCGTAAAAGTTTTCCTTCTATATACTATGAAGTAGTTGTAATATTATTGGTGAAACAAACATATGATTGCTATATACATTAATTCAGCACAATTCCAAGAGGATTTATAGAATGATTATTTTATTCGATAACTTCCCTACTAATAGATGTTGTGAATATGTTTTTCAGAAGCCTTCATAATTGAACTTTATTGATAATGTTTTTTCTATTTTAAATCAAAAAACTATTCTTCATCTTGGTTTTCTTTTCATCCTTATCAGAATCATAAGTAATAGAAATTTTTTTGTATTAATAATGTTTACAACCTTTTTTAGACATAGGATTTTTTGAAACATCTAAATTCTTCAATTTTTTAATCTTAGACTCATATATAACCTAGCTAAATTTATTCTTTTAAGAATAATTTCAGTTTCATTCTCATGATTTGAAGGTAGATTTTGTTCAACCTTCTTAGGATTCTCTTTATGATAACTTTCACCAACTTTAGTGATAGAGTAACTGAAATTTGTACCTTTTTGTTCATTTTTAGAATGTTTTTATTGGACAACTTCCAACTATTCTCCATTTACATTCAGATTCACTTCCAGTTGTTCATTGTGACTCTTTAATTTCTCTAGACATTTCATTGATTCATTAATACCTTACATCATATAGAATTTCTCAACCAGAATAAATTCTTGAATTTTTATTGATGATTTTTCACTTTTTATCTCTCTGATCTCCTTTTCAAGACACTTAAGAGTCCCTATACATTCATTCAATTCATCTTGATGATGATATTCGAATTTATTTTCTTTTTCTTATTTTTTAGATTTGAAACATTCATATTCTTCATTATAAAATGTTTCAATAAAATTATTGTCTTCATCATTTTATGTATATTCTCTAATCATCTTCAGTATTTTTTTTCCAGAATAACTACTTTCACTATTAGAAAATCTTTATTCCTCAACTATTACAATAAATATGTTTTCTTTAGCATCATTTACAAATTATTCACTATAATTATACTTAGATAAGAATCTTATCTTTCTGTATTAGGAGAACTTATTATCCATCATCTTGGAATAATAATTTTCCTTATCACCCTTCTTCTATTGATATATAATTATCCTTCTTTCTTCTATAACTATTTATTCTACATCACATTGTACTTTATCACCTATTTGAAGAAAACTGGTAGCAATTTTCCTTATAGATCAACAACCAAAAAGTTTTAATGGAAGCTTCCCTTTATACCTTCCCATACATCGTAACACATTTTTATGAAAAAAGATAAAATTCAATCATGATTTTCACATACCTAATTTTTTGAGATAGATTTTACAATATCATCTTCCACTAAAAACGCCTTAACCTTTTTTTTCATTCCATCTTTGAAAGAAAATTTTCTATCATATTTGATTCCTTTACAATATTTTCCCTTATCATCTCATATGTGAAAAGAGTACTGTAAAAACAATTCAAGGATAATATATTAGGATATCTATATTCTACTGAAAAAACATTAGATCAATTAGTCTGGGAAGAATTCTCAAGGAATTTTCACCAATAGTAAAATATACTAACATTTGACCAAGAAATATGATAGTTCTAACAATGTCTTTCACCCGGGTAAGGAATACACTAATGGATTCACACTCATCCATCATCATATATACTTAATTTAATATATATATATATATATGTAACTTTTCCTTTTTCTTGTTTTTATTTCCCTTATAGATAATATTCTACTTTTCATAGATACCATTGGATGTGGACACTCATTTTACTCACAAAAACTCACTTTTAAAAGATTAGGAGAGTAAATAATTGTTATTTCTTCCACCATTCTCTAGGTTTTCCATATCAATATTCGTGAGAGGAAAATTCTCATTAAGAGGTGAGAAACTAACTGTAACAAATTTTGAAACATCATACCTAGGATCAATAACATTTGAAAGCAATCTTCCATTATATATAAGAAAATTCATATCATTTAGATTAGAATCCACTTGTTATTCACACAACTCATATTATCCATCACAACTTTAACAATGAATTAATAAAGGAAAACTTGGCTTTGATACCAGGTGTAATTTCCCAGTCAGGATTGTTTTATCACAGATAGGGTGGGGTGAATCAGTGATATCTTTATATTTAAGTATCCTTAATAATGAATCAACATCTTCATCCTAATAAATATTTTTTTTCCTAATAAAAGAAATCAAACACTCATCCTTAGGAACACATGTATTTAAAAAGTTCACTATTCAAAAAGAATATTTATGTCCTTGATATGGTTTAAAAATAATCCAATACCACACAATACAGAAGATAAAAATACTTTTATTTTGAATGTAATGAGTTGGATATACCTTTAAGATCATGTAGAACTATGAAAATAATCTATAAGTGTGGGTGCTTATTTTGGGAAAAATATTGTAAAATATTGTTTTTTTAATAAAACATGTTATGATGATTCGTGATCAACATTAAAAAATATGATCATTAAATAATTTCTTCACTTTCTTTCCCAAATGTAGGTAATAACTTCCCAAAATTTGTAATGGAGACTCAATATGCTTTCCTAGTAAGATTCCCAATTCTGAACTACTCAATATAATAATATAAATTTGTCAAAAGATAATTGAGACAATTCTGAACCACTTAAATTCTTTTCCTGGAAGTCCAAGTTAAATTTCTAACTAAATACAATAACCGGTTGAATCTGATTTCTAAATGAATATGATTCCTAGATAAATATGACTTATAACTAATTATGCCTCCCATCTGAATAAGAGTCCCAGCAGAATATGATTCTAAAATGAATACAATGATCAGATGAATATTATGATCATTTAAATATGATATTTTCTCTTTTATTTTCTTCTTCAGTCTGGAAAAACCTCTTAAACAATCTCAATATAGAAACTTCTTCCTCTCACTAAGAACACAGTGCTTATCTCTCTTCTGTGATAAATAATGAACCAATGTTATAAAGGAAAAAGTAGTATCCATTTTATAGGTCCCCTGAAATGGTTTTTGTGGGATTCTTAAATGGTTTTTTGATCAAACAAATTCCACTAAATATAAAACTTCCTTCAATTTTGGATGGATTTATTACATATTCAATCCTTATAAACTATTTTTCAACCCTATCGAATATTCTAAAAACTTTATCTCACTTCTGAATTTCTTCATAGACATCAATCCAATTCTAATTTTCCATTATGATACCCTAGTAAAATTTCTTCATTATGATTCTCCAATATCATTTTATATTTATGATTTCATCAGTATGATTCTTTAGTATGGTTCTCTCAGTATGGTTTATTTAGTCTGATTCTCTAGTACACATTCTCCAGTTTAATTATAATATATGATTTTGGAAGTACGATTCTTTAGTATGACTCTCTAGTATAAATTTCTAGTATTATTTCTTGACTAATATTTCACATTATGATTTTCTCACTATGATTTATTAATAAAAAAAATACCAGTATGGTTTATTCTGTCTAATTTTTCATTACAATTTTCTTAGTACTATTTTTTTCAGTACCTGTCACATATATAAATAAATGGACTACTAAAATGTTTTTAGAATTTCTGAATAAGGTGTTATCATACCGATTGAATTGAGACAGAAAGGCATCAACTTCACAAAATTATTTCTTCTAAAAACATTATCCTATAATCATGAATTCGTTAATGAATTACATTACATTAAAAATAGTATAGCATTGTCTAACATTTAATATAAATTATGGAAACATCCCATACATTCCATCATATTATTTATTTCATTAGGAAGTATTATTATCTCATATTCTTCCCTAAACATTATTTATTTCCAACCATCCTCATTTCAATTAATCTAAATAAGATTCACAAACACCTCTTCTCTCTATTTGTTTCATCAATCTAGAATCATAATTATTACAACATATGATATTTTTCAAATACAAATCTGAAATTCATCATCAGATTCACATCACATCCATGATGAATTTGATTACCATTAGAACCTCATTACTATATGAAAATCATTACAATCATAATTTCCTTGATTGAACCCAAGGTGGATCAAATGATCATTTTATTCTGGAAAACAATTTCAAAATATGCTGGACTATCATAACAATAACAAGTAATAACTCACAAATATTATATATTCATGAATATGATTTTCGAGTCTGATCACCATATCTTGAAAAGTGATGTGATATAATTTTAATGTTAATTATTTTGACTAGAAATATGTAATCCATTTAATCAAATTCAATTTATATAATTTCAATATTTAATTAATAATTAAAAATTCAAAACATGTCAAAAATGATTTTCAAGAAATGTATGTTTCAAGAATAAAATGATCTTAAATTACCTATATGATAACTAATAATCATTATATAACATTGAATTAATAAAATTAAATTTCATTTAAATATTTCTTTAATGTGGGTTATTTTAATAAATTAAAACGGATAGACATTATGCACTTAAAATTTTTTTTTAGAAAACCACATTTTTATGCATAAAAATAATCTTTTACCAAAATCATGAAAATTAACAATTCAAATAAAATTAATTAGATTATTAAAAATAAAATGTTTTAATAAGTCACACTATGACTAAATAAAAAATATATTATAACATTAAAATTACATGAATTATTAAAAAGTAAATATAGTATTTGAAAATCAATAATTTTCACTATTGACTAAAAAATGAAACATTTCAGAAAAATAAAAAAAATCACATTATATTAATTTTGATATGATGATTCCAAATATTGTGTTAGTTTTATAAAAGTAAATTTCTTAATTTTTTTATAAACTATTTATAATATTTTATCTCTAAAAGTAATAAACATTTTTTAAGGAAAGAAATTTGTTGAAGAATAAAATGTATTTATTAAAAAAAAAATTATTCCATAATAATTTATCAATAAATTTATATTGATTATGAACTATATATATATCCAAAATTATTTTATTCTATTGATACTCACTAATTTAATTTCTAAGTTATAATGTTCATAAATAATCATGGTTCGTTTAGGTTTAGTGTTTCCTGTCACATAATCTATCAAGAATAGTTTTTCTTTTTAAAAACTTAGCGAGTTAATTCCATAATTCAACCACATATTATATCAATTAAGAATAAGGATTACGTAATAAAAAATGAATCATACCATGCCTAAGGAATTTCTAACTCACTATATAGGAGTATTAAAGATTCTCATGTTCCAAATAATATTTTTATCTTATCACATGACCAATCACTTAGCATGGGTGCCATTACATTGTTTAATTATCCTACCTAACACAAATGGCCTAAAAAAACACTCACTATTTTTGAGAACTGATATCAAAAGTATACCAGTTTCACATTTTTCATGGTGTTACCACATCTAGGATAATACACATATAATCATATGGTGTAAACCTCTAAAATAGAGTCATAATAAAGAGATCACATGTATATTCAACCTAACATCTATATCCATTGAAACTAAAGGAAACAAAATTCTATATAGATCCATGAGTAATATTTATATTACTTTTTACGGTAATTCTCAAGGATTAATTAGAGACAAAACATAAAAGAGGATCCCAACTATGAACACCTCTAAAGGTTTCATTCAAGACTTTACATTGATTCACAATTATTAAAACATTTTATTGGATGATATATATAAAATATCAAGTACCATTTGAAAGGGAAACACTTTTTAAACAGTATATTGCATTTTATTTATATAAAACCATGTGAAAATATTATAAAATTATCATAATTTTTTTTAACCATTTATATATCCATTATTTATGATACCATAGATTAGCTAAAAAACATTAATTTAATGCTATGTTAAAAAAAGTATTTTGGTCGTAACGGGAATTTTAATAACAAACACCTCACACTGAAAAAGTCTAATATAGAAAAAAATTATTTCATTATTTAATGGAGAATTATCAATTAAGATTCCCCCATATGTTTATATGTAACAGCATATAGATGGATGTTGAAACATTAAATAACCATACCATTTATCAGGAATAACACCCCCCCAATAGGGTAAATATTATGCCCAAAAAGTGGTATGGGAACCTAATAAGTGTCCCATCATAAGAATATGGGTTCAGTTATATGGGATTGAATTTCCAATTTAAAGAGTCAATATTCTATAAATTATAATTTTCATCCTATTTAAGTGCTACCCAATAACAGTTGAATTATTATTAATTAATCACACCCTTAGGTGATTTTACCTTATAAAATAAAATTCCATGACTAACTTTGCTGAGTCAATTCAAATATAAAGACCAAATTATATGGTTAATAATTCTCATTTTGTAGAGTTAGTAGCCTTTATAATTTTCAATTGGTGCCTCATTTAACTGAAATCTTTAGGTAATGACTTGAATTAATAAAAAGAATCCAATTTATTTCCACTTTCAAAATAAAAAGTTCCCAAATCATTTCATTTCTTATATGATTTCTACGATGGTTAAATTGAATGTCACCATTATGATATATATAAAAACAGATTTTATGTTTATACAGACATGTTACTTAACTAACAATATTTATTAAATTCAATGGAGAATTCTATCATATATAAATTTGTAACGGTGTACATGGTAAGCTACTATATTATCAAATAACATGGATAAACAAGGCAAGCAATCACCCAAGAATGTATACAAATAAGAATCCTAATTACATGGGAATAATAATTTCCATAAGTACACATAATATCTTTATATAACAAAACAAGATGTAAATACCATAAATAAATATCCAACATAAATATATCAATCACTCAAGGATAAATAATAATCAACTGTAATAATGTTGATTATTAACAACAATTTCATCCCTAGAGACATGTTCTTTCCCTTGTGTGTAGTTTGGTAATTCCCAAGAAAAATATATTTACCAGTGACTGACACATTCATAATCTCCTATCCATTATCCCAAAACTATAAGTCAAGGAAAATAAATCTCTAATAAAAATTTGTAACATAATGTTTCTGATTCACTCAGAAGTAACCTGACCCAGTGGGTCACATGGACTCAAGATGATCTCTACATACACAATATAAAGTCGACTAGTGGTTAATGTCAACATTGATTTTGTGGGATGAATATATACAAACAATCAATGTTTATCTAAATAGTATAAATAAATAATAATATAAACAATAAAATAATAAAATCGTTGATAACATGAATAGTGAAAAATATAAATCCATGAATGAACATGTTTAGACATAAAATTAAATAATGTCAAACACATGACATGTAATATATATTAAAAAAAACACTCCAAAACATTAAGGAATACCAAGTACATGCTTAGTTTTTAATTCCACACCGTGTCATAGACTAAAATATGAAATAATAAGGAAGCACAATCCAAATAAAACCCTATAGTCAATAGATAAATTCAGGTACCAATCAGAGGCCCAAATAATGTGTGAGTAAAACTAGGTGGTCCACTACCACTATTTTTTAATTTATAATTCAATCCATGAATCTAAAATGATATAGTGTACATGTATAATGAAATAAATAGTAAACTGAATGGTAAACCTATTAGATCATGTTCCTTGTGGGAGACTTGGTAGATTCTACCTACTTTGACCAAAGATGGAATGTATTTAATCATCTTAATAAATTATTAATTTTCATGGGATTCATGGTATACATCCATGGTTTCCAGTTATAATGATAATTATATGATTTCCCATATTTTATATGTTGCATTGAGGCCATGAATCCTACTAGGAGGGACATGGATCTTCATGTCTAACCCTATCCAATAAGTGATGTTTAATGACATTTCAAATAATTTCATGTAAATAATAATGATATTGTACAACATGTCGATCCGTTTTAATGAAGTTTTATGAAAATGGGATGTCATGTCCACTGATACAAATATTGATAAAGATCATCCTGACTAATAACTAAAATATTTCTAAGTAACATCATATCCAAAAATTAAAACTAAATGTTATGGAACATCATTTCCAAAAATTTTAATAAATAATTATACACCTGATATCCAAAAAATATAAAAAAATATTGAGGATCATCAGGTCTAAAAATAATAATTAATTAATGAGCAACATCCTATTCAAAATTTTTAATTAAATGACATGGAACATAATGTCATACTACTACAATTAAATCATACCATTATTTTTTTATTTATAGCTTTCTAATGCACCCAAAAATGCATTTAATTTCATCATTTCATTATATATATGAGGAATAAGGTCCAAGCTGTTAAATAAATGGAGTCCAACATTCTAATCAATTCCCATTTTATCCAAGGATAGCCTTAATAATTTAACAAGGTACAAGTAATTACTCATTCCTTATTGTAATTAAACATTTCCTTTGTCAATACTTATATAATAATCATTCTATGAGTCAAACAAACCACACATAAGGATGTGTTCTAGTCATTTACAAATAATATCCTATGTGAAGAAATAATACAACACGCTGAATGGGATGCCCGTATTTTAGGTCACCAACTGCAAGACCTCTTAAATTAGACTAAAACCATCATGTTTATTGTATAACCATTTAATTTAAGGTAATTTATATTTTTGAATAAATATAAATTATTCTGGAATGTCGAACAATGATCCATTTTATAAAAAATGAAACATTAAGGAAAGTCATATAGACCACCAACCTTATGCCATGGAAGATTCAATAATCCATTATCAAATTTATGTTCAATATGGAATGAGGGAAATTAGGATAGTGAAAAAGCACCAAGAAATTAGAAATTATGAGATCGCATGGAAATAACATCTAATACAACAATAAAAACTATGAAAACAAGGAAAAGGAATGATCAAATAGCTGAGGTTGATCCAACACCACATATGATGATAAATTCTAAGCCCAAACAAAGGAGATACATCAAAGACAAAATTTGTACAAGATTGGGTCTTCAAAATCATTCCATTTCTACAAAAATAGGGAGAAATATAGATAAAATAACCATAAATGATGGAATGAAAAAAATTTATTTTTTCAACTATTTAATCGGAACAGAATTTTGAAGCATGGTTTGTGAAACCATGTGTGAACCATGAAACTCACATTGCTGAAGATCACAACATTTATGGTTTTTGTGTATGAATAAGTAAAAAATGTTCCAGCCATACCAGTAGCACTATCTCAACGCCTTCAAACCATGCACGGTTGAAACCCATGGTTATAAAAGCCATGTGACAATCATGGTACATCCTATATGTTTTTCAACCATCTCACATGGTTTTTTGGATCAATAGAATAATTTAAAAACCCATTATCCTTTATAAAAAAAGGACACTTGGTTTTCTCATATGGTTATTACTGACTGTGCACGAACCATGTGTTGAGTCAATATGGTTTTCCTTATGAATTTTCCATTCCTTCTTGTTTGGAAAATCAGAAACACCTTATACTTAAGAAAATCGATATTTCACTTCTATAAAGAAAAATTTCCTTTCTAAAAGAATTTACCACTACCATATTTTCATTGCTCATATCGATATTTTTCTTAAGTATAAAAATCAGATTTATACTCAAAACCTCGAAATCATATAACACATAGATATGAAGAATTCGGTTTTAGGATCCGAATTCTGGATACGAACTCTAATGAATTTCCATTCCGAATTCTAGATACAAACTCTAATGAAGTTCCATTATGAATTATAAGTATGAAATCTCATAAAGTTCCACTAAAAATTCTGGATACAAACTCTCATAAAGTTCCATTCTAAATTCTGGATATGAAGTCTCATGTAGTTAGACACTGAATTATAGATAAGAACTATCATGTAGTTTGACTCCGAATTCTGATTACGAACTTATCTAAGTTTTGAATATGAGTTCACTGAATTCAGAATCCGAAATTTTATGAGTGCTGACTCTGAATTCCCATGAACTCTGACACCGTACATTATAATTTTTGGTTCCGAATACTGGTGAAACCAGACTCCGAATTTCCTTGAAATTCAGACTCTGGATTTCTTCAAAATTCAGGTTCCGAATTCTTACAAAACAGAATCTGAATATCTCTTTATTATAGACTCCGAATTCCATTTTGGTTAGACTTAGAAATTTTTTTTATTACTTTCCAAACTTCAGTTTTACTTATGATTACACTTTTTTCATTACAAAATGATGTCGTGATTTTTTTTTATTAACTAACCGTTGTTTGAGTGACATGTGTACAGGTCCCTCTGAAATTCAAGGAGAAATATTACTGTTGGAGGAGGGAACCGATCGTTGGAGCTTCGCCTATAAATAGGAGTTCATTTGAAAAGAAGCAACAACTTTGACAACCTTGAAATCTGTGCTTACATGCTATTTAAGTGTTTTCTAGAGAGATAGGCTCTTATTAACTCTCAAAACTTCGTGCAGAAAGTTTGAACCTCTTGTTAAAACATTGCCTTGTGCAGACTTTCTTCGTACGACTCTGATTGTTGCTGATTACAATCGAGGGCTTCCGAGGATATTAAGACAGAGTTTCCAACACCTTGAAGTTGAGGGCTTACTTGATGAGGAAGATAGAGGTACTGACTACCTGTTAGTTGAGGGCTTGCAGGGATATCAAGACCGACTTCGATCTTCGTATCGAGGGATTATCCTAGTGTGGGTAAGCCAAACTTTCTTGAAAGTATAAATCAAGGGACCTTTATCCAAGGTTGTTGGATACCCTTCTCTTTGGTTTAAAAGAGTTATTGTTTTTTACTTGTAGTTTTTCTACTTGTTTTTCCACTACATTTTGTATTTCTAAGTAAAGTTTAAATTTCTTATACTTCCTTACTTGTACTCTGATTTAGTTAAATTCTATACGCTTTAAGTTAGAATCTTAATCTTTGTAACTTTTGTTAAGTTTCATTTCAAGAATCACTTTTCTGGAATTTAGGAAGTCATTATAACTTATAGAGGTCTTTTCAATTATCTTGTTTAACCTTTTTAAACATAACCATCCTAAAAATTTCCTAAGGGAATTTTTAAAAGGTACAATTCGCCCCCTCCTCTTGTATCTGATAATCTCATTCTTAATTTGATCCTACATTTGGTATTACAAAGTATATCATACTCAAAGTCATACAATCCTAACACCTTGTTCCAAATACTATCTCTCCATAAACATCCTTTTAAATTCACAAACTTTTAGGATGATCTTAAATCCACTAATCCACCTTCTAAGCCTCATTCCACATCAAAAAAATTACTTTTAATGGTTAAAAATAATAAAAATCTATTCTAGATCTTTTATTTTGATTTAGTCACTCCACCAAATGAAAAACTCAAATTCATTATAAAATTTAAACATTTTAAAAAACACAAGACATTAAACCTCTAACAAAAAGCTTCACCTTGAATCAAGTTGGTAAAAATTGAACAATGATTTTTTTTTACATGGAATGATTTTTGGATTCCATTACTATTTGTATCTCCATGCTTAAAAATTGCGAGGAAAATAAATCTTGACTCAGGGATCAATTAAAAACCCTCCCAATTTCATATATGAGATACTCCCCATAGTTTTCTATGTAAAAAACTAAAATAATTGATGTCCATGGTCAAGTTTAGGATAATGACCAAACTGATAGCCCACTATATCAATTACCAACATGGCCTCACAAGAATCTCTCTATCCCATATGATCATTAAACGATGATTATGATTTCTAATTTCCACTATAATAAAATTTTAATAAATAAAATATTATTGTGACACTTTTTAATGGTTTATTGAATTGGATCATTGGAATGGTATTCTTCATTAAGAAGATTTTATAGGACCCCCTTAAGACAATCCAAATCCTTAACCTTTACACTTATATCTCATTCAAGGAATGGGAATCTTGATGCTTGACACAAAATTCAAGAAGAAGAAGGATGTATACAATCAAAAATTATTATAAATATTTTCCACTTTATAATTTGTAAGGTATACAGATTCAGTTGAATTCACTTGGGGTTTATTTTAATTTTCAGTATTCTAATTATAATTTATATCATTTACTTCAATTTTTTGTTCTTCTTTCTCTATTCACCCATTTACCTATAGTTTTATCATCCTCTATAAATTCTTTATGATATTTTACTCTATTTCTATTTACAAATAATCCATTTTGGGAAATGTATTGGTATATACAATGTTTTTCTTGGATTATTGAAATAAGGTTATAAAATGATTTTCCAATAATTCTCTCTAGTAGTATTGATGTAAGTGGATGATATTATTATTACTCTAGATATCGTCACTATTCTTTTATCCCCCCCACTAATGAAATTCAACTGAATGAGATGATGATATGGTTAATGTCATTCAAGAATATTTTTTTCTCTTACATTTCAAAATAGCACGGGAGATGAGAAGAAGCATGATAGTGAATATTAATATTGAATTAATATATTTATAATATATGTATATAGTTATTAATCCCATTTGAATATATCTTCAGACCACATGTATTTCTCATTAAATTGTTGTATTTATTTCTTTTCTTCGCTATAATTTAATATAATCAAAAAACAAAACAAACATCACATCCACATGCCTGTGACATTGAAAATTTAGAAAATAAAATATCAATAATTGATCTATATAGTGAAGAAAAAACCCATGATACCTTGTGAAATACCCTATAAATCCTATTAGATTTTATTCTATGTCAATATAATTTTCTAGAGAAGCCCTATGATATGAGACTCATCAACTAGTAACCATTACTGGGGAGACCATTATTGTGTTCCTATTTTTTTAAAAATGATATAAAAAAATAACCATATCCAATTTACTTTCCTAAATAAATTTTATCCATATGTTGAATGAACTATTTTATAAAGAGTTTCGTCATTAAAAGTCACTAAACTAGTGGAGGGAGGGATTTATAAATTTCCATTGACTGACTCTCCCCCTTTAAATTATTCCAAAACATGAATATACTTATTAAGATATATCATGGAATGAAATCTTTCTCAATTATATTAGACCTCTAAAGAATTATATGCACCAAATTTCAATAATAATAGTCAGTTTCAACAACTTAATAACAAACAAGACATAGATCTCTAAAATGGAAATGATCTAATTTCTAACATTGTTTAATGACATGGGAAGACATGGTCCTAAAAAAAGTATAAGATTATGGTGACACTTTTTATAAATTCAATCCTTCTGAAGTTCAAAAATAATATGATAGCTTAAATGTGTTCCCATGATCCCTTAAATTGACTTACAAAGAGTGAATCTACAACTCCAACCTTGAGAGATCTCTACCTAGGATGTACAACACCAAACAATGCTAAAAAAATCCTTCCTTACATTAAGAAGGTCCCAACTAGTAAAAAAATAAATCTAGAAGACCCCTTAACAGTTTTGGGAGAGGTGTAAGAAGTTATCAACATCCTCCCCACACAAACCCTATGAAGAGAATTATTTTATTGTAATATTTCTGAAGTATTGATGGACCACAATCATAACCTACTAATCAATTCCTTTGGAAGAGAACATATGTAAAAATTACTTGTTGAACTTAGGAAAATTATTGATATATTTTATTAAAACACCAAAAAATTGATATATAACCCATAGAAAAAGGATATGATAAGGCACAAAATTATCCTTTTCTATGATACAATAAAATATATAAGATATAACATATATTTTTATATAATTATTTATGAAAATATATATAAAGTGAACACTTATTAGACCCCCATGGGTATGCCCATTCGATCACTCCTTGGAGAAATGCATCGATGGTTTTCCACATGCCAAGAATGTTATGACATCATGTATAAAACATAGTACTATAAGTAGAAAAGATATGATCAAGGAAGAAGCGCATATTTCGACATTCAATATGGAGCTTGAAATGAAGAACCATATAGATGAACCTACCAGTTAAGTTACAAAAAAATATTCTAGCCACCTCCATTTTGGAGATATATTTCCCATCCATCCACAGGATATCAACCCTATAAAACTCCATAAAACTTAATAGAGGATATGATAAAAAAAATTGTAAAAAAAGGTATATATAAAATCCACACTCAACCAATTGTTATACACAAAGATAATGTTAGTTATATCACGTTATGTAATGTTAGATAGTTTAAAAATAATAAGGAATCCATATATCATGTAGATGTTGGTAGTATACAACCAACTAAACCTAATCATGTTTTCCAAGAAAAAGAATATAAATAAGTAACGCCTACATAGAAACCCATATTTAATAATTAAAAGAGAAAACTAAGTTTAATGGTCTATATATGTTCTAAACACTATTCTCTATATTGATAATTCCAATGGAGAGTCATTAAGAAAAGTGATACTTTAAATATTAACATAATTTGATAACAATATTTCTTTACTACAATCTATACACTAAATCCCAATGTTTGGAAAATTAAACAAAGGCATGTGACTAAGAGGAGGAGATTCCAAGGGGTGAAATTTTAAATTTATGTAGAAATATATCTATAATTATTATGCCACAAAACATAACAAATTCCAAGATTTATATAAATTCAGTATCCCTAACACTATAATAGAACATTATTTTTAAATTTAATTGTTTGATTTGTGAGTATCCATTACTGTAATTCAATAATAAATTTATTTTTACATCATGAAAGGATAGTTCAAACCCACTTATGTGATTTTCAAACAAGATAACTGAACCATGTCGATCATTTTAGGGTTATAAAATATATTTTGGTAAGTGTGTAAGGAGTTTGGTACCATATAGCCATATAAATTATTGAAATATAATAAATAAAGATCAAACTCACTCCACTATAATTCTTAGTATTCCCTTTAATAGAATATATAAAATAGTAATTAATGATAAGGAATGAAATCCTTTAGTTTCATTGGGAGAAAAAATATTGAAATTTTATATTCTAAATTTAATGAAATACCCTATTAGGAGAAATAGGTGTTTAAATTTATCCAATTGTTTTTTCCATATTTTTTTAATGGGAGGGATGAAATTTATATGGCATAATTATATTAGGAGAATCCCTAGAAATAATTAATATTAATGATGAACCTATTTCTGAGAATTATTTTAATGATTAAACCGTTATTTTTGCAGAATATAATTCTTTTATGATATATAATTTGATTATTTAATCAATAATACCAATAGAAATTCTATTTTATATTTGTAAGCTATATGTTTGGATAACACTAAGCTAAAGGATTCAGTAGAAAACCCCCTAAACTAGAAATAGTGTTTATTCCATCCAATATAAAATATTATTATTTAAAAATAAAACATTTCTAGTAATAATTACAAAAAATATATAGACCAATTGAGAAAAATATTATTTATAAATTTTGGAACGTATTATTTGAACCCCAGGAATGTATTCTTATAGAATTAACTATATGAATCAGATTAACTGACCTATTAAGAAACTATACATTTTTTAATGGGATTTGATGAATGTAAAATTGGAGTTTATAAAAGGTGGAATATAGAGGGAGGTATATATGATGGAATTAGAGGATCTAGGGAGTGACATAAGCATGAACACACTTCTGCACAAGGAGAAGATTATATTTTTCCATGATAGACTCATTATAGATAATATTATTAACCTATAGATAAATTGATTCTCTTATCCTTGATAATGATGATCATGATTGGTTTAATTTATTCTAATTGGATTGTTCCATACATAGTAACTAATACATCGCTATTAAGTTATGTTTTGATCAATGGATATGGTTTACATAATTCCTTTTCGGTGAATAGAGATCAAGTAATGAATTACCCAAATATGATTTATAGAAAGAAAAAATGGATGGGTCCAAGATCACCCTACTTCAATTAAATAAATAAAAAAACCATTTCCTCTTCCACATTAATGATCTATAAAATTTTAATTCTAAATATTTTTTTACTTAATAAATCCAGGGTATCATTTATTTAAATTGATTCCATAATAAATTTGTAGGAGATATACATGTATATTAGGATGTAAATTTTTTATCTACCTTTTATAATTTTTTTTAAGTGTTTTTATCATAAAATAATGAAAAAATTAATTTAATAAATATAGTTATATGAATAACCCTTTTTAAAGTATATATGAAAATTATTCTTATTTTGGTATTATAATTTTTTGGAGTTCCTAAAAACATGATTTAAATTCATTCTTTCTTAGAAAAAATAGTAGTATATAGTATATGGAAAAGATTCATTCTAAAATTTTGTGAGTTTTATGACTCTTGAGTGATTTTTCCCACTATACCCATAGAAACATGATTTTAGAAATAAGAAAATGAGTGTGGGTGAATTGATAATTATTGTATTGAAATTACAATATGATGTCTCAAGAATTTCAATTGTAAATAAAGGTAACATGAACTTTATAAATATTAACACCTCATGGAAAAAATGAAAAATAAATTAATATAATTCATTTTAAATTTTAATAAATTAGAAATTTCAATCCCATATCGATGTGTTGAGACATTAGGCACTAGGTGTGTCATTTGATACCATATATTATTATTGACCTAGTTATTTGTATATACCTAGATGATTTTTTTTAATAAATTTAAACTTTTAAATTATAAATTCTATCAAGTCAGGGGAAATTTTAACTAAAAATCACAAGGGGAAATAGACTGATAAAATTTTTAATGAGTTATATTAATGAATTACAAATTTGAACTCTTATTTAAAGAACTAGTTTGAGAGAGAAAAATAGAAGTGCCACATATTAAATCAATAATTCAACTAAAATATATCTATTTCACTCATGTAAATGGAACATTATTTTAAATTGAGGTGATATATTGATTTAAAATCCCAAATATGGAATGATTTTTCAAAAAATCCAAGAATTTGTGATTTTCTTCTTCTCTCGGTCGTTCCCTCATGTATTGGAAGGACTACCTAATTAATTAACTTAACTTATTATATTTACATATAGTGAAATCGAAGAATCCTAGGGGTGTGATAAAATGATGTTTTACTGAAAATATTCTATTAAATTCACTGTTAGAATCCCCTCAATCCATTCAAAAATCAAGGTAAAATATTATTTTTGTGTGTCATAATGTGTTTCTAAGGAAATAATTACAATTGGGAATAATTTAATGGACTTAATAAAATGTAATCATTTTGAATTTAATTTAAATGATTATTTTATAAAATATTTTTATCCAATATATATATATATATGTGACTTTTTATGAATAACATGAATTTTTTTGAGCTATGAATTTAAAATAGTGAAACATAAATTTGGAATTCAAATATGATTTAAATTAATTTTGTTTTAAAAAACATTTATTAATTGTTTATGACTTAATTTCATTTTAAATTTAACATTAAAAAATATAAAATTCATATATTGATATTGGTTTCAATAAAATTTATTTGATTTTAATTTGGGAGGATTTTATCAATATTTTTTCATCTATTGTTTTTTCAAATAAACTATATAGATCTTATAACTTGTGGTCATTTAACTTATTATAACTAGATTGACGATGCATGAATATTTGGAAAATTCTTCAAGTTATGACATGTACAACTTAAAACTGGATATATCTATTCAAATAATGGAAGCTTGACATACCATGACATTAAAATACCTACCACGTGATGGAGGCACGATCGATTTCCCAACCATATCCAATTGACCTCATGGATACTTATTAATCTATAATAAACTTTAATGTTGATACATATATCAAACATTCATAATATTTAAAATCCAATCCCCCCATCCAAGATATTTAAATACTGATCTTCAACCAAACCTAATATCTTGATACTACCGCATAAATCCCTTAAATTATATTGTATGTTCACAAGCCCTAGTCTATAAAATGACCATGGATATTCCTCTAAAACATCAACCAAATGCACAAGTAATAGTCCTCACCTACCTCTAGTATGAGTTCTGTTCATAGTTTACTGCAAGTGGATAATGGATATCGAAAATGGAATCTCAATATAACTATCCACACATTTCATTATAACAGTATTGTGCCTCCTCACCTTACCACCACCACTGGACATGCAGATGAAGTCTATCACCACTTAAAGTCACATCCATCGACCACACTCAACCCAGATCGATCAAAAAAGTACCCCACCTATAGAGTGGGCATAATCTCATCCCATAAATCATGAAAAATCAACAATTAATTCCATCCCAACGAATTAACCATGTGTAACACCCCATGATGTTATGAATTTTTTTAAACAAATATAATTTCATCAATATATTGTGTTACACACAACATTGAGTTCAGGAAAACCAAAATATCCAATTAAAATGTCATCACCTGACCCTTATATTGCATGTTGTGAATAATAATAAAACAATTATGAGAAACATAAGGTTTTCACATGTATAACATAAATTCAATTGTTATCAATTCACTATCAATAGAAAAAATTTAATTTCAACAAAAGAGAATATTTTCTGAAAAAAACTATTTTCTCACACATAATATATATTTATATTAATAAATTATATTAAAAAATGGTCAATTATTTTTATAAAATGTATATATATTATATAAAACAAAATATTAAAATTTTAATTAATATATTTCTATGCATGGGATAAAATTAATCCATATTTTAGGATTAAAATTTATTTTTCTAAAAAGCTATTTTAGTCACATTTTGTGAACTTATTTTGAAAATAATATCTAAAACATTAAAAAATAAATGCTAATAAAATATATATCATATTTTTAATCAAGAGATTAAAAATTTTAAAATATCTAGGTTTTATTTTGGGTATATATTTTTTGTTACTATGGTAAAATTTATTACCTCAGTAAAGATAAATCAGGTTAATCTAGTTGTACAGTTAGTTATAAAGCTATATGTTTTTTTATCTAAATTCTTATTTGATGAATTTAATTTGAATCCTATCATCACTAAATTGAAATTGAGTTTTTTAATATGAATTTTTCAATGAAAATGACCAATATAATATTTACATGAAATAAATTTAAAGAATGTTACTATCTTAATTTTCAAATTCAGTTTGGTGTCAATATAGGTACAAAAGTGTAGAATAAATATATATGTGTATATTTAGAATAATGAAATTATTTTCTAGATATAAATTTATTTATAATTTTTAGAAATTATATAATGATCTTAAATTATTATGTAATATCCATACAGTATTTATATAATTAATAAATAATATATAAAATGATATTGAGAATATAAAAAGTAATATAATTTCAGTGACTTATTGTGTTCTATGAATATTTTTGATGAACATTAAATAGTAATGTTATATGAAATAATTATATTCACATTTATTAATTTTCTTATTGTATTACATGGAAAAATAAATGAATTATTTTAGAAATTACATTAATGATAATTTATAATATGTATCAATTTAATTAATGATATATAATTTCTATAAATATAAGATTCATAAAAATGAATTGGATATCGTTTTAAACATCATCTATTGCACATATATGGGTATTTTTTTATTTTATTGTTGAAGGACCCAGGAACACCCGAATAGTGGAGGGTGGATTAGGGTGTCAAGTTTTTATTTTAAAGTGTTGGATCATGTTCCCATGTTAGTAGAAACCTATTAAACCAATCTTATGAGAAAGTATAGAGAACAAACAATAACATAAAAATTGAAGACACAACAATTTTACATGGTTCACCACTAATGGATGAATTCAAGGATTACATGATGACATTTTTTCCGTCATAGAAAAGTACACTAATCTTTACTAGTTGTGGATTAAAAACGTTTAGCACAATCACTCTGTTCCAGGTGCAATGCCTTCACATGTTTTTAGAGATATCACATTGCATCCCTTAGATCACTTCCATTGAATCCCCTTTTCTCACTATGTTGGGAAGAATATGAACTCATTTTAACAACATGAAGGTTTGTTCGATGGATTTCATTTAATTTGTGAATCATCTATAATAGATAGATTCTCTATTAATGTCTTTTTGTCACCCATATGTGTAATTTACTCTTCCTAACACTGTTATTTCAAGAACTGTTCCTTCGCAAACTAGCATGGTCCTTCCGGTACTATGCTCTTTCCTCCGTGTACTAAGCTCCCCCATGTACCGCTGTGCTTCTCAGACCACTTATCCTTTGTGAACCGTCCCTACTCTATGAACCCTCTCTACTTCTGCATACTGTTTCTCCTCCGCAAAACACCTTCCACATACTGTTATTCTCTTACTATTATAATAGCACCATTGGCTGAGTTCTTCCTCTACATCCTACCTACACTACGTGGAATTTTTTCCCATAGAACACATGATATATCACCAAATTCCTATGAATTTCCAATCTGAAACACCTTCATGGGGATGTCTCCTGCAAACCACATTATACATCACTGAATTCCTCCCTATTTTTTAATCTTCGTCTCACTCTCTAATTAAGGGATTATTGATCCTTATATTGGTATATATATCTGCATAATCCTATAATCCTTGATTTACTAAATCTTCAATATGAATCCACCTTTATTGCATACCATGCATCTCTTGTTAACAATATTCCCTACACGGTCTATATAACTGCATTCTCCCATCACGGTGGTACAAGTCACCACTTTGTTTCCAAAAATTATAACCTTCAAGGATTCTCATAAATCCAATTCATTTTGAGAATGAAATGCCATCTTCAGAACCTTTTTCCTTCCGAAAGCCACTTGTCTTCCCGATAACCTCCTTTGCTCTACCGACTATTCCTTTAACACAGTATGTGTACCTTTTTTCGCTATGTGAACCATTCCTACTCTACAGTTCATGGTTTTCATTCTCTGTACCAAATTATTTGATCTATGAACTATTCCTATAAAACCCATTCCACATAACACATCTTTGGAAAACCTTCCTTTTCTAAAAACAAACTCTAGAATTCGAGACCCATAAATTTGGTAAACACTGGGAAATTGTATCACCTTAAACACCTACTTCTGCATGTACTGTAAAATCACATGACTTAAAAACCACTTGATCAACCCAAATTGGTTTGAGAAAAAACAAAAACGATACTCCATTTATATAAAATAACGTCCCTGGTTTAAAGAATAGTGACATTATTAACCCTTAAAATTTTAAATGCTTTAATATTATGGAAATTGTCAAAAAAGGGAAACGAATGGTTGAAAGAAATAGATAAGGGTATAAATGAGATCCAAAATTGTACAAATTTTATTGGATAAGATTATTTCATCTCATACTTAAATAATCATTATATAATATCAATTTTTAGTCATTTTTACATTGAAATTAATTATATTTTTTAAAATTATATAAAATCCCAAGCATGCTCTACCCTCAACTATAACAAGAATCCCATCATTTATTCACATTTAGAAAATATGAAAATTATTCATGAAAATAACTCTAGAAATTTATATTATAAACTCCAAAAAATTCGTTCTAGAGTTTCTATTCATCCCAAAATACCATCTATAGAGGCATTAGAAGGAGATCTAAAGGATTTATTTAAAAAGAGGTAATCACCTTAAACAACCACTTTTTTGGGAAGAAAATCACATACTCTAAATATATTATATTGATAAAAAATAAAATATTATATATCATAAATATTCTAAATTTTTATTATGTTTATTAATCTACCTCCATTCAAACTCTTTTTAAAAAATTGGATGTGGAAATATAGCTTGTATGTACGTATAACTTGCCATCTCCGCATAGTGATACAATACATTTATCCTAATCATATTTTATAGATGGTTATTAATATGGGATTAATGTTTATATAAAATAAATATTAAATAATTATTCTTATGGTATTATTATATCAAATTTTCATTCTTATCTTCCAAACCATTGGAAAATAATGATGTCGATCATTCGCATGTGTGGACTTCCACATCGACGAAGTGATGTTATTAATTTTTCATTTTTATTTAACATATATTGTAATAAGGATTTATTTAATGAATATATATGATATATATGATATAATAACTATTTTATAATGGTGGATTATTATTTATATTTCTTTCATTCCATATGTCATGAAAATTAAAAATAATGTACATGCCTACATACGTCATACTATCTACTTGAACAGTGTAATTCATTTTTCTATCAATATATTTTATGAATATATATAAAAAATATATATAATGAGTATATATGATATTTATTTAATTATTAAAATTATATTTATTATGGAATAATGATCAAAAAAAGGACCAAAACTATGAAACCAAAACATACATGAAAAACAAAACATATATCACCTGAAATAATGATTTTAATAATTAAGTGTACAAACATGTGATAAATGGTAATAATAAAATAATATATGATATCATTTATAAGAATATAATTATATAATAAATTTATAATAAATATATATTTATTAAAAAAACATATTCAAATGTATATGAAGGATGTGGGGCCTAATATAAGGGGTTTATATTCTCCCAATTATTTCTGGGGAAGATATTCAACATTCCCATTTTGATTATTTTGTGTAGTGTATATAATTAGCCTTTGAGATGTTATATCACATGATTCCTTATTTTCATGTTATTTACATTTTCATATCAATTTATTTATTCATGGGGACTATGAAGCAAAATATTACGAAAGTACTAAGAGAGTTTTCTCACTTTTATTTATGTGAGTTACATGTCATATTCACCACTTCTTTTTTATGATGTGTATATAGTTCCCATAAATTTATATTATGGTTAATATTATAAATTTAAAGGGATTTACCAATACATTTACATTTCATTCATTCAAGTTTCTTGCAACTCATATGTTACTAAATATTTAATGGTTTTCTATTATAATGCTATTATTTATCATGTTATTTTATGATTAGGTTTCTGATGATGAAATACAATTATCAATATCTTAAAAAAACTATTAACTTTTCTTATATTAAATTTATATAATTTGAATAGATTTATTCCTTTCGTATTAAATATCTTATGTACTAAAGATACTGAAAATATGGTCTTAAGGAAAATCTCTATTATTTATAACATTGGTAAAAAATGATTTTTTCTTACATATACATGTTTCAAAAAAATTAAAATTGTAATTTTACAATTCACATTTAATTAATTAAATGAATTTTTAACCATTATTTAATTTATACTAAATGGTTCAAAATTAGTATTCTATTTTTTCAAACTATATAATTTTTTATTTTATTTATAATAGTATAAAAGAAATGATTTCTATTCACTTTTATGGAATGAATAAAATTTCCCTCCATCATGACCACTCAATCATTTTAATAATCCTTTAAATGTTTAAATGTTTTTTTTAAAATATAATGTTATCAGTAATATTATAAAATGATTTATATTTTATAGAATATATTTCAAAATAGAAAGGTTATTTTCCCCATTGATTTTTAATGATCCTTTAATTGTATTTCTCTTCTTGATGGGAAACCACAGTTGGTTTATCTTTTTTTACGGGGGATATGATTTAATGTAACCATCCATAATATTTCTCCAGATAGTTTATGTTTATAATTACAAGATTTTTATTAAACCTATTCATTTTTTATGGGTTATGAAATGATGACAAGATTAAATGTATATTAAACACCATCATTTTCTATGGGTTATACTATGAGTAAATATTTAAATGATTAAAAAACATATTCCGTTTGTATGGGTTATTCTATAATGGAAGGTTTATGAAACCCATATATTTTCTTGTTTTCTTACATGATGAGTTAATATTTATATTTTGGAAAGTATATGTAAGATTTAAATTATGTCACATTTTTTATCTTATAACCAAGAATGTGGGTTGCATAATAACCAAATACAATTGGTCCACTAGAACCAAGGATGATGGTAAAATTATATCCAATTATGGGTAAAACCTATATATCTGTCTAATTAAATGGATAAGGAATTATATGTTATGAGATAAAAAGAAGTAGAATATTGAGTGGACCTTATTTGGTAAAGGCATTTTTCCACTAAGATTATCTTGAAAGTGAATATGGACTACTAAGATAGTCTAAGGAGTAAACCCAATACACAATGCCAGTCTTAGAAGTTATCCTTGACTGAAATTGAAATGGTTTTCTATGATAATTTGTATTAAAAAAAAACATATATCTTTTAACAAATTCATTCTCTCAGGGATCATTTTCTTTGATTCCATTATGATTCATGTCTTATGAACTACAAATAACTATTCCATGACTCAAGATTATGATATATCATATGAGAGGTTTGATTTTAAAATATTATTCTCATTTTCTCATAGCCTTACTTTCATCCATTGTCATGTGATCTTTGATATATCTCTTTTTTACCCTAACAAAGCATCTAATAAAACCCACTTTTATATTTCATTCGCAAATGTTATAAAGAAAAATATTATGTTTCATATGAATAATAAGGGTTCTAATTATGAATAACTTAGTAGAAGATGATAAAGATATTATTTTAACTAGTTGTTTGGATAACCAAGTCTCAAAATGAGTTATACCTATATAATTTTTGCATGAATTTTTTTGTTATGTAATTCATATTCATCTATTATAATGTGATATATATGTATGAAAATTATGGTTCATTATTCTTGGTATCAAAGTAAGGTTTCATTAACCATTGAAAACAATTACAAGATATATTTAGTGATAACCCTCATGATACATCTAATTATAGGATAAAATCTTCAATTTATGGTAGAAATCATGAATACACAATGTTATACCTATGGTGTCATAGAATATGGTATCATGATTTAGACATACTATATATGATTTTTAATGATTATGTTGTTCACCTCTATGATTAATTTTAATCAAACTATACCTTTTAGTCTTAGTCGACAGATGAAAACTAAAGGAATCATTTTAAATAAGAATTTGATGGGAAATGAAATTATTTTTTACTCAAAAACCAAATTTTATGGTATTTTGGATGAAAAATATCATTATAATTCTTTCACAATATTAAAAAACTATGAATCATTCCTAACTTCCAAATATACAATGGAAGTAATAATATTTTCTTATTCCTTCATAAGGAATGTGGTCTTATTTTATTTGTTCTACTGATCCACTAGTTATAGAGAAGTGGATCAGTATCATTTAAAATATATTTTATGTTATTTTGTGTTTAAAAATGATAAATTCATTTTGTATGTCTATCATCTATAATGAAAATAAGATCAATAGTGGAATATTATCTAGAATATTAGGAAATGGAAAAACATTTTTCCATGGAGTGGAATGAGTTTAATAGGAAATTTTTCAATAATTACATTCATTATATTCTTAATAATAAATTGTATAAGGGATTAATTGAGATAAATGAATAATATTATGAATAAATTGGTACCTATAAGGAAAATTTTAGATGGTTTATTAGGTATAATAGTTGTATTAGCACTAAAACTGAAATCAAGGTTTGTTGATTCTACATTTTCATACATCCAAGTTTCTAAAGGGAATTTTACATAAGGTACATTATCATCTATAAATTAATTATTTAGTGTTACATAAAAGTTATTTTTTGATTTCCTTAACCCATAGATATCATGGTTTTTATAACAAAATAAAGATAAAATTAAAAGGAAATTATAAAAAATAGATAGAAAAATATGAGCCTTTATTTATACTCAAAGTGTGGAATGAGATATAGAGATAATTGAATAAATGGAAGTCATAAATTTTACAAGTGTGGAAAGGAAATTTATAAGGTAATTGAATGTTGATGTGATGGGAAGATTTAATCTAATGATATAAATAAAAAGAAAAATCCATATAATACACCACTCAAACTATAGTTATATAAATGGAAGTAGTTTGTGTGTTAGGGAAATTAATTCATCAATCTAATGGATAATGAGTATAATAACCCATTATACAATATTAATTTAATATAAACAAATGAAATTTGATGGAATCACAATATTTTAAGTGAATATTTCTTTTTAGGGAACATTTATCTTCCACTCATGGGTTGGGTATTTCGTGATGATGCTTTTATGAATGATCCCTCAAAATTATAATTTTTCAAAATTTTGTGTAATTTAATGTTATTAAGAACAATTATTAGCTCTCAAAACAAAGGTTTTTGAAGTAATAAATTGAATTTGACATTCTGAAACTACTTTTTATTGTATTTTGTTCCAAGGATAATCACAAACATCGAAGGGAAATGTTTTGGTTAAGATATGATTTTATTTAAGGAATAAAAGGTGAGTTTCCATTTGAAGGCATATATTATTTTATTACAACTTCATTTTGTGAAATTATAAGGATTTATAAATTATGTTATGAGTCTTTTTGAGTTATTAATATTATATCAATATAATAATTATACTGATTAAGAAAGTATACGAGATCAAATCATTCCAAAATTTTGGATTCCATTTTTTCTATTTATATTTTGATGGATACATAAGGTTAAATATTTATATAGTATATTAAGTTGAACCTTTTGTTTTATTGGATAACATTTTTTATCCCTTTAGGTTTTGGTAAATATTTAGAGGCAGAAGGAATGACTTGGAGATCCTAGGATTCCCGGAAAGTTAATTTTATTTCTCCAAGAATGAAAAAACAAATTCTTGAATATTATTTTTTTGAGTAATAGTTATTTTAAAAATGATCAAATCACAAAAGATGTATTATATTAGATAAATTAATCTATTGGGATCTGAGCTATCTAAGGATATGATGGGTAATGACATATATATTTAGTAACACATCACGATAGCTCTGAGTCAATAGAAATATTATACTAACCATCATCGTTGTGACATGTAATTCAATATTTGTTTTTATATGAATATATCCACTGAAAAAGGTTATGATATTTAGAAATATGGTAAATCTAAACCCTAGTTATATTTACTCTTTAGAGATCCTTAATCATGCATGGATTGTATCTTTTTGCTTAGTGCTTCCACTAAGCCTATCCCAAGATCACAATGCGTTCCATGATTATATCCTAAAGAAGTACATACATGATCCATAACATGTAAAAAACAAAAAGTTATTACTATTGGAAAATGACCTTTCTTAAAAGAAAAAACCATTATAAATAATGGATCGTAGTGATAATTTCTTATAGAAGAATACTACACACCTGGTGAATGTTCTATAGAGAAATCACAAATTCAATGAAGTTATATGAGATCCCATGAAACTAATAAAACAAATATATTATATTTTTTATATAAAGTCATTAATTTTGTGGTATAAATGAATTTTATTATGGGTTTATTGTTAAACCCATATATTTTAAAGAATATTTTTATTTCAAAAAATGATTTCCTTGATAAAAAATAGTTAGACACAACAGCATGTTTAAATGAACCACAATATACTATTAGAATATTATTTCTTAAATTTTGGATTGGTATATATAAATAAGACTAAATATGTTATTAAAAAAATATGGTTTACACATTTTAAACAAAAATTCATTATTTATGATTTTATTATAAAAGGAAAAAAATCATTTGAATATAAAACAAATATTTTTTTCAAAAACTAATTTTTTCCTTGAAATTTATTTTTAAAATAATAAATTATATTTATCACTAATGGGGACTGATTCTATTTAAATTTATATATAATATTTTTAATAACATGTTTTAACATTAATTTTATATTTTTATCAGCAAGGGATAAGAATAATCCATTTTTTATGCATAAAATTGTATATTTATAAACAAAAGCAGTCATTTGTTTTTGTGCACTTCATTTCAAAAAAATTACACACAAATTCAGAAATTTAATTTCATGAAATGGATTCTATATTTTAATCTAGGAGGTTAATATTTTTTAAATAATTCATTTTTTGTGTACATGAATAGTAACTATAGTAAAAATAATAATATTGGTATAGGGTAAATTAGGTTAATCTAGTTTAAAACTATGAGATTAGGCCACAATTTTTCATCCTAATTCTTAATAATGGAATGGAATTCTAACTTTCTCACCTTATTCTCCAAATTTAATTTTTTAATAGAAACTTGTTGATTAAAATGGATGATATAATATTTAATGGAATGAAAATTGAAAAATATCACACTCATAGTTTTAAATATATCATATGGGTTCACATAGAGACATGTGAATGTTATTAATGAATATAGTTTTTAATTTTTAGATGAATGAAAATATTTTCATGATAAAAATGTATTTAATTTTTTTAGTAATTATATAATGACCTTGAATACTTATGAAACATTTTTGCAATATTTCATCAAATAATAAATAATATATTATATGATGTTAAAAATAATAAATCTAATATAATTTTAGTTATTTATTGTCATCCATAAATTTTATATATTCATATAAAATATTACTTTTTTATTAAAGAAATATATTCAAACCCATAATTTGTCTAAATGTATTTAATTTAAAATTGAATGAATGGTATTAAAAATTTCATTAATTATATTTTATAATTCATCTTATTTTTTTAATTATATAATATCCATAAAAATATTAGATTTAGCTAGATTAATAGGATTTAGTTTAAAAACTCATCCATGGTCCATTTTTGGGTTGTTTTTTATTTTATTATAACGTCATCAACCCTTAATGTGTGGAATACATTCATATTAAATTAATTGTCATAAGGATTAATAAAGGGTAAATATAAAAAAACAATAAAAATGTGATCTAATCTTGTAAAAACAAAAAAATTGTTATTATTGTGACTAATCATCAACTTATCCTCTAATATTATTAATTAGGAATTTTTTTTCAAAATTTATTTATTTATTTTAGTATTTTTACATATTCCAAAGGTTCCCCTAACCTAAATTATTAAAATGTACCCCACTTTCTTTTCATGACCCCACATTGACTCTTATATATCGAAAAAACATTGAAAATTTCTCTTATAGAACCACATATAAAAATTATAAATGTTTTTTTCATTCAAAAAAACCAATACTATATCCCTTAATGGGATATGTAAATTAGTTATTTCGAAGAATAAATAATCTTTTTAAAATATCATCTTCTTTTTAATTGTTATTTATCTTTCCCAAAATATGTAATATTATTCATAAAATAATATTTTATGTATCTTAAATATAATAAAATGGTATTATTATTATGAGTACACCTTTATTCTCCTTTTTTCCATCAAGCATGACTGAAAATATTTCTCGTGCATATATGCATCTTACTATCTCCATGTACTGATACGATTCATTCCTTATCACCATGTTTTATTAATGGGTATTATGATGTGTTAGATTTTTATATGTTATACTTATTAAATACAAATTCTTATTTAATGATAATATATTATCTACTCTATTATAATCAAAGCTGTTGGAAAACTATAACGTCAATTATGCGTATGTGTGGAATACCACCTCCACGAAGCAATGTGATATGTTTTTCATATCTATTTTACTTGGATGGTATTAAGGATGGATTTAAGGAATATATATGATATATATGATATAATAATGATTCCATAATTTTATTTTATTATATAACATTATTTTATTATATCCATCAAAAAAATGAAAATAACATCCATGTGTGTATATGACTTACCGTCTCTATGCATCATCTAGTTAATTTTTTTATTTATATAATTTATGAATCACAATAATGATTTATATAATAAATATATATATGATATTTATATAATAATTAAAATTATGAATATAATGTAACCTTTGTAAAATTAAAACGAACAAAAGTACATAAAGAGAGTACATGTGAGAAAAGAAGCAAATATCACCTGAAACAATTATTTAAAAAGAAGTGTTAACAAATGTGTGATAAAAGTTTATATGGAAATAAAGTATTTTTTTGTATATATTATAATGGTTATGTAATATATATATAACAAATATAAATTCTTTATATAAGAGGTTCCAAAGTGTATGAATCAAGTCAAACCTAAAGTTACTAATTTCTAGTCTCTCTTTAATTTATGAGGGTCATATTTAATATTCACCACTCGATTATTTTTTGTGGGTTATATAAAAAATATTTGGAAGCCAATATCATTAATAATATTATTCTTTTGATATTTAAATTTTAATTAGAATTTCTACTTTCATGGGGCTTATGATTCTATATTTTTCTAAAAGAGTAAGGTATTTTTATGTCAATTTTATTTCTATAGGAAAAATATTCATATTCCCCACTTTATTCTTCTAAGGTGTGTATATACTATGTAGGATAATTTTTTTTCATATTATGAATATTATAGGGATTTAAATATCCATATAAGGTTTTTAAATTCATTGTTATTATGACTCTGAAGGTTCCAATGTGGTAAGGGAATTTTGTTATAATATAATTGTTTATGGTTATTTTATATGATTATGTTTCTGGTGTCGAAATACTCTAATATATCTCTAATGAAACTCATTAATTTTCATTTAATATGGATATTTATTAAAATATATTCATTATAGTAATTTTTATCACTTAAATTACTAAATATTCTCAAAAAACATCAAGGAAGTAATCTTTATTTCACTCTTTGTTAAAATAAAATTTAATATATATCTATGTTTTATAAAAATATTTTAAATAATGGTTTAACTATTCTCAAATAAATTTTTAATTTAATTTTACGCATTTTTTGAATATTTACAAAAATATTCAATAGGAATGTTATTTTCTTTTTATGAACAATATATTACCATTTTAAAAAAGTGTCAATATATTGTTTTCATTTAACTTATACATCAAGAAGTGAATTTTACATAATAATTATTACTAAATGACATGCAGAATCCATTAAAATTTTCCTTGGTATGTTATAATCAGTAATGTTGACTAATTATTTTTATTTTTTTATTCAAATTAAGTGATTACAAAATGAAAATTTAATTATCCTCAAAAAATGGTTTAGTGATCTTTAAATGGAATTTAAATTAATCAAAGATAATAACCCTTGATTTAACATATTATCTATAAGTGATATAACCCAATGATACTATTTTTATTCCATATTTGTATGGTTTATGTTTATGATTAATGTTATTTATGAGACCCCTTCCATTTCCTTGGGTTATTCTATGATGAAATTTTTACAAATCCCAATTTTATTCAAGGGTTCAAATAAGTTCAATGTTTTAGGATCCTATGGAACATGTTTGTATGGTATTTATTATGTGATAGTGGTTATGTTATAACCAAGGATGGTGGATATATATTATCAATGGATGATGGTTACATTATAATTATGTATGGTAGTCATGTAAAAACCAACGATGGGTGAGACCTATATCTCACTCCAATGAATTGGGGATTGATTAATTCTCTTAATATAAATTGGAATATAATAGGGATGAAACCCATTTCATCATAGGAATTTCTCCCCTATGATAGTATTGGGAGTAAACATAGACTACTACGATGCATTTTGGAGTGAACTAAATCCACTAAGATTGTCTTAGATATGATCCTTGACTACTATGGAAATATTTACCGATGATTATGTGTGTTTCACCAAATTAATTTTTATGCCAATGTTATTATATCATGGATCGTGATCATTGAATCTATTATGATTAATGACATAAAAATTTTCAAGAATTATTCAATGAATAAAGATTATGATTTATGGTATGAATGGTATGAATTTATAATGTTATGATCATGTTATCAAACTATTATGATCCTATTATTCTTAAGTGATCATTGATATCTCCATTTTTTACCCATAATATGGATCTAAGAGATGCCTTTTTGATGTTTCTGTTCCCCTGGTTTTGAAGAAAAGTACTAACTATGATATCTCCATAAAGGGTACTAGATATGAATAATATAGTGGTAGATGATGTGAATCTTTTGTGAACTAGTTATTTATATATAAATGCTTCCAAATGAACCATACCAATACAATTCTATCATGGATCATAATTTTATGTAATTAAAATTTATCTATTATAATTTTATATCTTGGTATGAAATGTATGGGTCGTTATAATGTTTCCTCACTCAAGAATTTTCAAGATGTCACTCAACCAAACATTGATCATGTGAGGTTACCATTGGAATGATGTTCTATGAGATACTAATCCCATGAAACTAATATAAAGAGGATAGTTCTTGACATAAAAGAAGTAGATGATACCACCAAATGTATAAAAGTTTCTTATTTTCTGTGTTTTCTCTATGAAGATGTGCAATATTGTAGGGGGGCTCCATGATCCCCAATTTTATTTTAGAATTAAATGGGTGTTCACACATTAAAAATACTAAATCAAATGTCCAAAAAAATCAAAATTTATATCCAAGAAATCAACATCCATTGGAGACCATTACAGATAGTTCTCACTCTAACCACTGACTTCAACTATAAGAAAACCCAACCACTAAACTACAGTATTCCATCCATCATTCATGAACTAATAATCTATATTAGAGATAATATACACTTAGTTTTATATATATAATCCATATATGGGGTTCTTCATATGGAATCATGTTCAAATACCTCCTCACACTCATTACACATGAGCTCAGCCTTATAGAAATTGATCCAAGGTTTGGTCAACACTTAACGTTTATCAATGTAAAAAGTCATGTACACATGTAACTAACACCAATAACCAATAAAAATATACATTATATAGGCCTACATAGTATATTATAATACATTTTCCATTGAATCCAATCCTACACTACTAGTTCAAAATGTTCTCAAAAATGATTGGGGAAATACAACGAGGTCTTTGATCAATTGAAGTTATTCATGAAAAAATCTTTCAAATTGGTCCTGAAAATATTTCCAATATTCTGTTCTAATAATGTTTAATTAAAGGTACAAATCCATCAAATATGGACCATTCTATCTGTTAAAGAATATTCTTCCCCCTCATTGGGGGACACCCACCAGAACCTAGCTTCCACTGCACCCCAACATTGTGGATCACTTCACCACTAATTATTATATAATGATTAATGTCACCATTAATAATGGGGAATTCTATAAAAAATAAATTTTATGATCACAACCCTCAAGAATAACACATTGAAAAATCAATGCTTATAGAATTGGGGAACTGAATTAAAAAAAACTTATTGATTATCAAATATATAATGAAGGGAAATAATATATCCGAAAATAATGGGATATTGAGTAATTCCATGTTAGATAATCATGTTTTTATAACTAGAGAACATATATTTATATAATAAGAGGTACTCTCTATGATTAATACATCATTTATTGTTTCAATTTACTGTGTTGTTGTTTTCTAGTAATTCTCCTATAATGGAAAACTAATCTATGAGTGTCTAAGATTAAGAAATTTCCTTTATCATCTATAAATTAATTATATATTTTTTAATATATATTATTTGATTTTTGAAGATTCAATTTTTTATAATTCTGATATCTAATTATTAATTAAATATTTGAATTCACCTTTTCCCTTTCACTAGATAACACCCACAAACCATATAGGTTCTCTATATTCATGATAATGTGGGTAGTGTGATGACTTAAGGGTTATTGGGGATATCCAATCAGTATTATAAATGTGATTGGAAGTTATAGTGATTGTTGAAACGCAATAAATAAATCAAAACATCCATTTGAGGTTAATCAAGTGTTTTTTTATTTAATTAGTAACAAAAAAAGACAGTTTTAAAATAAAACAATGATTTAACATGAATGGTATGATGATATCCAAGATCAAGACACTTAATTTAAAATGAAGGGAAATATTATCCAATATATTCAATTTTCTCACACAGTAAACCCACAAAACAAAAAAAGAGTGCACCCAAAACTCTTTCCTCGATGGACACTACCTGAGTCCACTACTAATAGATTAAAATCATATTAAAAATTCTATTGTTGTGGACTTTGTGACTCATTTCTCAACAATTCCACTACACCATATTGTGGCACAAAGAGTATTATTGGACAAAATATTTAATTTTGGTTTTAAAATTTTTAGAATTGGGTATTCAAACCATTTCAAATTTCATGGGATATGATTCACTATTGACTTAGTAAAATACTACTATATTTTGGGATATATTAATATATCTAAATTAATACTACGACTCATAATTTTTTCCACACACAAAACCAAAATAAAAAAGATATAAAATATGTATAATTAATAAAATATAATAATAATTAAAACTCTAGTAAACAAAAAATTGTAATAAATTTTTAATACCTATAAAATGTTATTTTGGAAATGAAACATTTTAAAAAATTCCTTTTTAGTAAAATTTATTTTTAATTTGATATATTTAATTTCAAATTAATATTTAAATTTTTAAATACTATAATATTAATCTTAAATGATGAACATAATTTTTTAATTCTATATAGAAAAAATTATCTCAAGATCACTTTTTGATGTTTTTCTAAAATAAAATATTTTTAGGTGAATTGTAAGAAAATAATAATTTTTGTAATACAGTGACCATTATGATTTTTTCATAATAAAAGAATAAATTAAAAAATTGAAACCTTTTATATAGAAAAATATATATTCATAAGGTAAAATAAATCTTTGAAAAATATTATCTTGAATTTTATAAAACCATGGGATTTTTTTTGGAAACATAGGTAACCATTTTCTCTGAAATCTATTTTTTATCACATATTAGAAATCATTTTTCATCACTTCTATAAATAAAACTGTTAAAATGAATTTCAATTTTTTTATCAAAATTATTATACTATGTAATTATGTTAATTTATTTTTTTTTAAAATTTGATTATTATTATTAATTTTAATGACAGTGATAATGGTAAAATTTTTATTTTCAAAGAATTTTTTTCATAATATTTTATTATATTTATATATCATAACAAATTAATATCTTCTGAATAATTAATTTAATAAAAATTTAAAATCTATATATAAATATATTTTTTTCCATTAAATTGAAATTAAATATATAATATATTTTGAACAATTAATATTAAAATACATTTTTTCGAAAAAAAAATTTATATATTAAATGATTTAGTTTTTTTAAAAAAAATTAAAAATTTATAAATTTAATTATATGATTTTGATTTAAAATTTATGTTACTTAGATAAATATTTTAAATATTCTATTTTAAATTTCTATTAAAACATATATTACATAGCCAAACGGTAGTTACCTAGAAAAAAATAAAAATGGAAAAATTTAAAAACCCCAGGGTAAATGAGTTAAAAAATTCATAAAACATGTGTCTAAAAAAGATATAGGATTTATGAACATAATACTTCCACACAATCCATTATCTTTCACTTTTCCCTTTTACATTTTAATATTTTTGTAAAATAAAGGGTGGTCACAAAAGATCACTTTATTTACTTATAAAAGGGGAGCACTATAGAGACCCATTTTATCCTACTAATAATTTTAAATACTGCTATATATATTTAATAATCTAGGAGCAGAGATAACACGTGATTCCGGGGCCTAGTGTGTCTAGAATTAATTTTTTTAAAAAAATTAATATATTTCACATTATATATGTGGTGTTTAATAAGGAAAGTGGGATAACTCTTAATTGGAAGCTTGAATCAAAAATCCAAAAAAATGGTGTACTCCAAAATATTATTTTTACCCTAGGAATATCCTAAAATATGTCGACATGATGTCTTTAAATATCTCTCATGTTGGTGAAACATTCTAATTGTTAATTAATTTAATTTAATTTAATTTATTAATTTGTTTGTCCTGTATGAAATTATATAAAAATACTTCCATGGAGAATCCTCTAGGGATATCCACATAAACCATAGCAGAAATCTAGAGGTTCTCTTCGTCCTTGATTTGGTAAATCACCTCCGACGACGACTGAATTCTAGATTGGAACGGATTAGGATGCATCAAATACAATGAATTCCATCAATCATTGGAGATCACTTTCACAAAATATAAATGATTCAATATCTTGGTATGATTCATCCATTTGTGGTTTGTGAAATTTATGATTAAATTGTTTGAGTAGATCAATCCCCTTCTGTTTAGGTGCACTAATTGTGGCTCGATTAAGCCACCATGTACTAGTTAATTTGGTAATTAAATTATTTTCTAACCCTATTTATCCTTGTTCATGGTCATTGGAAACGAATTATAATGAATGATAAATTAAAAAAAATTAGTTTATTTATCCCTAATTTCGTCGTATTCCCCACCGATAGGACCCTATGATCCCAGTCGACATTGTCGAGTAGTATCGAGCCCGATTGGGCATGTGAAATCTTAATGGAATCATGAATGATACACATATCAATAGAACATGGTTAGATATGGTTTTTTTTCATATTTGGGTGATCTTTTTGATGATAGGAGGCAAAATCATTATTTATAGATGGTGCAGAGTCAAATGGTCCCTACAATGAAACTATAGAGGGATGACGGGAACAATTTCCAACCACTAGATGGATGGAAAAATGAAAAATGAATAGATATAAATATTTTACGTATAATAAGGTGAGATATTTTGTGGAAAAACTTGAATTGGGTTTTGTAAAGTAGATATAAGAATCTAGAAAGATTATTAATACATGTTGAGTATTGTAATGAAAAAAAACAATGAAACCTCTTGGATGCAGTGGGTAGATTTTTGGGTATTCATAAAGATGGAACACCATGTAGACTCCCAATAAATTATATACCCCCTTTCCCATGGGGATGACTTCTTTGAAAATGCACACTACCAAGTACAATCCATTGTGATGAGTACATGGGAAAGACCAGAGCACACCGAAAACACCACAGGTGAAGAGGCACCTCATGTACTAAAGTACATAGAAAACATTTTTAAGCACACATATATAGGTTGGTTACACATACATGGACAATAAAGCTTACGATATACTTAGTGGCATGAGACTTATTTATATATATCTCACATTCTATTTAAATATACATGGTTGGTGATCAGTGTGCCTAATGATACATAACATGGGAAATGAAAGTCACCACATTTCGTGTGGGTCGACCAACATGCAGTGTACCCCTTTTCACCTTTTGAGGAGACATCAATATTATGTATCAACTTCATTTAAACACTTATTTTGGCCAACAAGTATCCTATACCAATGGTTTTTTCTATTTATAATATGAGGGTTCCATTTTTTGTGGATTTCATAAAATTATTTGAAATGTTCCAATCATGACTCTTGGGTATGAAATGTTCAACGGTGGTAGTGATCACACATGATCACCAGAGGTATCCCGAGTGTAAACATCCAAATGGGTTGGGAATGGGACCTAGATGGATATTAGAGTTCAACCCTCTAGTTGGGCTATTAATGGGTCCTCTACCAGAAAAGTGGAAGTCACCTACTATGTAGGGTATTGGCCCTCTATTGACATCCAAGTGGAACAATCTAGCTAGGCTGGGCAAGGGTATTCAATGACTAGAGTGTAAACCTACTATTTGTCATGGGGATGAGTCCTCTATAGACATTTTAGAGTGGAACCCTTTAGGAAGGCTTTACATGGGTCCCCTAATTTTGGAGTAGAACCCTCTTACTTGGCAGGGCATGGTTCCTCCATCGACTTGTATATTTCAACCCTCTATTTGGGATGAGAATGGGTCATTTACCGACACCTGAGTGGAAGCCTCTAGCTGGGTAGGGCATGTGTCACCACCGGCCTTTATAGTGGGACCCTCCAATTGTGCTAGACCTAGGTCATCCACCATGGAGTGGAACCCTCCTTTATTACTCATGAATGCGTTGTCAACCAAGAGATTGTGGCCCCTCAGACATGAGGCATAGTGAAGAGGCATGGATTGACTTGGATGGTTACTTATAAGCAGACACATGAGATATTGGGAATGGTTGATGGACTTTTGGAAATATTGGAAACTCTATTATTGGGTGAATTTGTGGGATGGAGATCCACTAATACTCTATTTTGTTATTATTTTGACTAGGCATATATATATATATATATACTTATGTATCTATACCTTTTTATTTGGTTACACTCTTTCCATTAGATTCAAATATGGGTTGGGTGTGTCGTGTTCTTTCCATGTTTAGCTTCTCAAGGTTAGATGAGTTTACTCTCCTACTACTTATGGTAAAGACATAATGTGCAATATATATTTATATATGCCTGGTTGATTACCTTGTGATTAGATTACATTGATATCTCTTTCTTAGTTTTGGTTTATCTATTCTATTTCACTACATTCGTATCATGTTACTATCTTTAGTATTTCTTCTTTAGTTATATCTTTTACTATACACCAATTATATTTTAGGGCATCCTACATGGTATTTATATATTCATCCTTACGTTGGATTTTCTGGAACATGTCATATCTAATGTAGATAATGGACATGTCAACCATGACTTCAGAGGATATCAAGGATATTTGGTACGTTGGACCACACAAGGTGGTCACAGCTTGGAGATAATGAGATCGTCTCTCTCATCATTTTTAAATTATAGTTTTGTCAGGTTGGGACATATTTCTTTTTGGGTATGTATTCTTCCAATTTAATTTTCAGTTTACAATACTGTACTATTTTACTGTTTAATGGATTTACATACATGGTTGTTTCCCTAGTGTTTTCATCTTTTACATTACTTACTCTAAAATTATACACTATGATAGTCATATATGTGCATACAGGTACATAGGAAAATTACGCCCATGTAAGTTTTGATTTTGGAGTATGTCACCAACACCTTTCCAATGGATTCGGTCTTGGGGTAGTTTCAAAATGAGCCCTAGGTTGGGTCAAATCATGATAGATTTGTATCATAGGTGGATCAATCCTTGGGACAGTGTTTAGAGTTTTCCACTTATGAGGATTTGAATGGGGTTATGTAAAATTATCAGAGTGCCTCTCATATGGATCTCAAGCATAATAATTCATTGATTGTTTGGGTGGTCTATGTATCCATTCCCCATGACCTAAGCTACCTTTTTATCGAATCAGAATACCAAGGCATTGGGTGTAGGGATCAATGATACATGAATCATATGGGACTGAGTATTAAGTATCCTTCATAAGATAACTCACCATTTTTGTAATATATATATATATATATATATATATATTCTCATCTAAATGTGGTACATAATGATTAGTATGCCTCCATGATGAAATCCATCTAGGATACCAGCTCCCTATCATGATTACCATATGATGAGCGATGGGGCCTCATTTATGGGTCTGTCCCACAGGCTTCTTCCTCTAGGTGGAAAGGTAGTAGCATCGCCACTTATCAAGAAGTATATTTTAATATAGTATAAGTTTGAGTATTTGTGTAGTATTATTGTGCTTTGGGAGATCCAGTGCTAGTGGCCACTATGGTTTTGATGCAATTCATATCCTCAAGAAATAGAGGATTCACTACAATTAGTGGTTTTTGTCTTCAAGATCATCCATACAATGATGTGTTTGGTGGATGCACTGAAATCTACCATTTTATGTTGAGAATTTGGTATTGGTGGATCATAATTATCATTTTCATAATGAGTCGACACTCCTATATCCCGAATTCCAGTATTTCTTCCGTCAGGAGTACTACCCCTCTAATTTTCTATCAGTTCAGATTCAATATCTTATAGAGATACAATATAGAAGGGTGATAGTGGATGAGTACACAGGGAGGCTAACATACCATACTCAATTCTCCCTTAACTTGATTTATGATGGATACTCACACGCATGGAAGCATGAGAAATTACTTCATATTGAGATTCGTACCAGGGTGGTTACCTTATACATCACCACCTATGCCTAGGTGTTGTAATAGGCACTAGTGATAGAGATATTTTGGTCAGAGGGATACCAAATAGTTTGGTATAGAATAGGATGTCACAAAAATGAGTCATTTGAAGCATCTAACAAGTGAAAATTGGTTGGATCCCAGTGTAGGATATCTTTCTGCGATCATAATCAGGCATGTGGTCATTCTGTATAGGGGGAGAATAGATAAACATGTCAAAACATAGAGGGTCTATGGTATTATAATGTAGGGAAATTTCACATAGCACACGACTTCTAGACCAGATGTGTTGATGACTGAATGTAGGTAGATGAAAGACCACCACAATATAGGAAGGTTCATGTTGAGGGACCTCCCAAGTGAGGGGAGGCTAGTCCCCAATGAGGTAGAGCGAGTAGATGTGTAGGAGGGTATATGGTTAGTAGATGATGATATAAGAGCAATACACTAAATCCACTTGGAAAACCACATCCGGCTCTGTGATCTGGCAGTCAGGGTTGCAGACATTTGTAGGCTATAGAGGCTAATGACACTGCAATGCATGATATGATTAGAGTAATAATGTTGATTTATTCTACTCTATCTATAGTATTAGTAGACATAGGTTCCCATCATTCCTTCATCTCTATACTTCTAGTGAAATATATGGAGCTACCATTTGAGGTAATATCCCAGTACCTTCATCTTGATATTCCTTTAGGGAATTATTCTTCTGTATATTTTATCGGCCAGTAGTAAGAGCTATCACTTGGTGGAGAGTGGTTAATGTGGGACGAATTGGTTATCATGATGGAAAACTATGATAGTATATTGGGTATAGACTATTTCTCTATGGTCCGTGACCAGATCATTTATCAATGCAGACAAGTAATATGCCTACACCCTTGTGGGACAAGATTTTTTTTTCAAGAGAAAAAGATATCGTGGTATGAAGAATATGTTTTACATGTATAATGTTATAGTCCATCTCCCATTAGTTAGAAATTATTTACCATGGTGTTGTTGGATATTCAAACATCTAAATTCTATTAGTTGTGGAGGATAATATATACGTCTTCCCCAAGGTCATTCAAGGACTAACTCTAATGTGGAAGATGTATTTTTTCATAAACATGCATCCCTACACAACTCTTATATCATCTTCATTATATCATATGGCCCCTAAAAATCTATGGCAGCTGCGGTTATAGTTGGTAGACCTTTTAGATAAGGGTTTCATTAGGCCCAGTGTGTCCCCTAGGAATCTCTAGTAATGTTCATAAAAATTTTGAAAAGGAGCTTGTGGATTTTCATGGACTATTGTCACTTGATCTAGGCCCCGATAAAGAAACATTATCCATTTATGTGGATTAACATCTTCTTTAACCAGTTGTGAGGTATGATATTGTTCTTAGAGATTGATATCTGGTCCAGAAACCATTGGTAGATTGTTCACGAGGCTGATAGTCGAAATCAATCATTCTAATGTCTTTGTGGACACTATTAGTCCCTAGTGATTTCATTTGTTGTGACAAATTCTCCATCCATGTTTATGGATTTGATTAACTAGGTATTCCATCCATACATCAACCATATTGTGGTCGTCTTCATCAATGACATACTCATCTTATTTTTAGTGGAGGTGGATCATGAATTGCACTTGAGGATTATTCTAGATATTCATTGAGAACATCAAAATTATGGGAAACTCTAAAAATTGGAGTTCTAGATTAATGAGGATGAATTCAATGGAATTCTATATATGAAAATTTTTAAATCATTGAAATAGTAATGATTTATGTAGTTATTTTTTGGGATCCACCCAAGAGCATGTCATAGATGAAAATATTTCTTTCCCTTGCATGGTACGATGGAATGTTTGTGGATTAATTTTCTGGAGTAGATACCACTTTTACCACCCTAACATGGTAGGATAATCTATTTAACTAGTATGAGATGATTCAAAATTCCGTAGAGGATTTGAGGTTGAGGATGATGACTTTTTATTTTTTGAGACTACTAGGGTTGGGCATGGATTATGTAGTGTATTGTTTTGCCACAGTATCTAAGATCAGTTTCATGTTGATGTAGTGGTAGGTAGTTATCACATACAAGTCAAGGTATTTGAGACCTTATGATCATAACAACATGATGAATGTACTAATGCTAAAATTGGTAGTCTTTTCCTAGAGTATTTGGAGGTACGAAGTACTTGGATATCAGTTTGTTGTTTACTCATACCATTGGTGTCTCATGTATATATGCACATAGAGATACTTGAACCTAAGATAACAGTATTGGTTATAATTATTATAGTACCATGTCTTCGAGATAATTTATAATATGTGTAAGGGATATATGGTAAAAAAATTCTTTAGTAGTAATTTCTAGACTGACTTGGTGTAGGAGGCTTATGAGCAGTTGATCATGTTTTATCTGACTTTGGTGGAGTAGGAGGGTAAAAATTTTCTTTAGTCGGTGATGTTTAATTTTTTTCCTCTCAATCATGGTAGAATTTCCCAGATGGGAGGCATCAACTGTGAGGTATTTGATGGACATATATCCATGGGGTATACACCATATGGATATTCTGAAGGACGTAATCATCATAATTTACCAGGGAAGGATGATGGTTTTAGTCATGACGCGGGAGGAGGTGGTGTGAGAGTATCACAATTCTCCTATAAAAATAATTTCTGTTTTGATAATGATTTATAGAGTCCTTCAACTACAATTTTAGATTTATGGAATGTTATAGAACATAGTTGATTTTTCCTTAAGTCCCTCACCAGTCAACAGGTGAATGTTGAGCACCATGTTTTGGAATGTTTTTTTTTCAGCCCCTAGAGATCCTATAGAGGAAGTGGGATGGAATATGCAAGGAATTTGTGATAGGGAATTAGCGCATACTAAAGGGCCACAAAACCATCTTTTTTACTATTGAGAAAATCAAAATATCAGAACACATCTTGGCTATTAGGTAGTAGAGTTAATTAGAGTGTTTGGTGAGGTTTTACTTATGGGAGATAATTCGACATGACGGGGTCCCTCAATGATTTTCTTGGATCCTAACACATGGATTACATCATGACTGAGGAGAGAAATGTTAGAAGAATTTAAGAACCAAATCAAGATGAGTATACCCTTCAACCCACATACCTTTGGGAAGACCTAGAACACTACCCAGGTTATTGTGGATATACTAATATCTTGTGTTTTGGACTTCAGTCGGAGCTTGGATAATTACCTTCCCTTGGTAGAGTTTAGGTACAAAAATAGTTACCACTCTACTATCATCATGGAGACTTTTGAGGACAAATATAAATGACTCTTAAGATCACCTAAGTAGTGAAAAGAGATTAGAGAGACATTTCTTATGGGCCTATATATGGTGTAGGTGACTACAGAGAAGGTCCTAGTTATCTGTGACCAGATGAGGAAGTATTAGTGTTGTAAAAAATTTATATAGATAACCCTTATAGTCCCTTTTATTTTGAGATGAGAGACAATGTTTCCAAAAAGAGTATCCCCACAATGAGAATTTTGGAAATTAAAATAGGGAAAAAATCTATCCCCAAGGTTCACCGGGCCATAAGAGATCGTGTAGATGGTTGGGGAGGTTTCTTACAGCCTCTCTATACCCCCACAATTGTAAAGTTTTCAACATATCTTCAATGTGTCCCAGCTAAGAAGGTATGTGCATTAATTCACCCACATCATCAACTAGAGTGATCTAGACATCAAAGATGAATCCAACATTACAAATCACCCATTAGAGATCAAGGATCGACATGAGAGTAACATTCATGGACAGATCATCCCCTTGTTTTGTGTGTTATGACAAACATGATAATGTGCATGAGATATCATAGGAGTGGGATAGCCATATGAGGGCATAGAATCCACAATTGTTTTATTAGTTTTTCATTTATGTGATTAAACAAATAAATGAGGGAATGATTTAGATACTCATTTTTTTCTTATAAGTCTTTCAAATGTTTCTATAATTATTTATAGAGCTAACCACTGAGGTAGCCTATAATTTAGAGGCCAAGTGTTCCCAAATTGATTTTACAAAACTATTAAATATATTGTATCTTACACTCTTGTATTTTATAAAATAAAATATGATACCTCTTAAATGTAAGCTTGGATCAAAAATCTGAAACCATTGTTGAGTCTAAAATGTGATTTTTACCCTAGCCATGACATAAAATATATCACCATATGGAGTTTAAAAATATCACTTGTTGATGGTACATTTAGTTGGTTAATTAATTAATTTAATTTAATTAATTAATTTGTTTAACCTAAATGAAATTATATAAAAATACTTCCACAGAAAATATAGAAATGTTATGCTCATAAATACATGGAGGATTCTAGGGCTTATAGTCCTCATTCTATTGGTAAATAACCTCAGACTATGATGGAATGTTGGATAAGAGAATATCAGGATTCAGCGAACACAATAAATTCATTTAATATTTGGAAATTATATTCCCTGATGATGAATAATCTAATATCCATCTAAGGAACATCTATTTTTTCATTTACTCCCAGTTTAATTAAATTAATAGAGCAGATCAACCCATTTCTATTAAACTACACCAATTGTGGTCGGAACATGCACTTGTGTACTGGTTAATTTGGTTATTATTTTTTTCTAACCTTAATTATACATGTTAATGATATTTGGACAATAACATAGGAAATGATATTTTAATCATTTTTTTGGTTCCTTTCTCCGTAATTTATCACGTTCATCTTTGATAGGACCCCACGATCTTGGTTTGACATTTTTGGGAGGTACCGTACCCGATCAGACCCCCAAAATCATTATGGATTCATGAATGGGGAACTAATAAATGGTATTATGTACTAATTGGGATTTTATGGGACTTATATTATATCTATTATTTTAGTATTCTGAATCATAATTTATTGAAGGTTCAGAGTCGAGTGGTGCATACAATGAAACTACCAAGGAATGATAGGATTGATTTTTGACTACCAGATAGTAGGAAACAACAAATGGAGACTACATTTGATGATTTATGAAGAAAAAAGGTGATATCTATGTTGGAATGATTATAATCATGGTGCATAGAGAAGATATTATAATCTAGAAAAATATTACCTATATATCATGTATTGTGGTGAACACACGACATATATCCCATTGTTTATAGTAGCCAGGTTTATGATTTTTATAGGGTTGTAAAATCATGTACACTTTCTACCTATTGTAAACCACCTTCCTAATGTGGATGAGCCTTGTGATAGAGAACCCTTCCATACACACTCTATGTTATAGAGTGAATAGGCATGACTAGAGCACATGGGTAGCACCCCATGTAAAGAGGCATTCTATGTACTAAAGTACATAGACATGGGGTCAATTACATGGACCCAGGGTTGATGCATGGACACAACCAAGAACATGGGTAGGACCCTAGGTGTCATTATAATATAATTTATATCCATCACACTCCATGTAACCTTACATGATTGGCTGGTCATGTGCCTCCAAGGATATGTCCAGGGGAAAGAGAGGGACCAAACACTATGTGGGTCCCCTCACACACAGTGTTCCCATAGTTCCTTTTGAAGAGAAATCTATATCAAGTATCTTCTCCACATGAACAATGATTTTGGAAAAATGAGTTGCTTATCATTAGTGTTTTTACCATATAGAACATGATGGTTCCCTCATTTTTGGATTTTGAAATATTATATGGAATATACTGGGAATGATTTTTTTTAGGATTTTATTGATGATTGAAGTGATCATGCATGATCAACAAAGGAATTCCAATTAGAACTCTTCAGTTTGATTGGGCATGGGTCCTCAATAACATTTAGAGTGGAACCCTCTAGTTGGGCTATCAATTGGTATTATACCAACATAGTGGAATCATCCTACTGGGTAGGGCATAGATCCTCTTCCAAATTCCATGTAGAACCCTCTAGCTAGGCTAGGTTTGGGTCCTCAACGACTGGAGTAGATCACTATTTTTGGAACAAGGAATGGGTCCTCTATGGACCTTCTAGAGTGGAACTCTCCACATGGGATTATTATAGATCATCCAGTCCTAGAGTAGCACCCTTTTTCTAATAAGGGAATGAGACCTTGATCGATTTATTAAATAGAACCCTCCATTTTTATTGGACATTAGTCCTCTACCAAATCCTTAGTGGAACCCATAGGCTGTTTTGGGCATGGGTCCTTGTTTACTTGTAGAGCGCATCCTCTAGCTGGGTTGGCATAAGTCATCAAAAACATATTTTAACACACATATCATATGAGAGCATGGTTATTATACCTATAGATTATATATCATCGACTGTGTGGGACAATGAAGAGGCATGGGTGATGTTGATATTTACTTCTGAGCATACTCATTAGATATTGGCCATTATTGTTAAACATTTGGAACTGTTGAAGACTCTTTGCCATGGATGATCTATGAGATGTAGATCTCATTGCTCTATCATTTGGGATTCACGTCAATGAATATATATATATAACTATTTATAAATACATTTGTATTTTTTTACCTTTATCAATGAGATTCCATGACACATGGGGTATGCCACATTGTTTCCATGATTAGATTCTCATAGTTAGATGAGTTTACTCTATTGAAATAGGTGGAAAATACTTGAAGTATTAATTACACACACACACACACACACTGTGTTGAGATTATTTTTGTTTAAATGAGGTTAATATCTTTCTTTCTTTGGGTTTAGTAGTTCTATTTCACTACTTTCATCATCTTGTTACTATATACAGTCTTTCTACTCCAATTGTATATATTACTGTTCGCATTCAACTTTTAGAGTGTTATACTGGGTATGTATATACTAACCCTATATATGGTCCTTTCATGCATGTGTTATGTCATATAGAAATAATATATAGGTTGATGGTGACTATATAGGAGAATAAGGATACATGTAACTTTTATCCATGCAAATTTTTCACAACATAGAAATCACGAGCTGGTCTCTCTCATCATTTTACTTTCTAGTTTTTTCAGTTGGGGAAATATTTCCAGTTGTCTTGTATTGTTTCCCTTTAAATTTTTATTCACACATCCATACTCGTGTTCTGTCTAGAGGATATTATTTTATGGTTGTTTCCCTATTGATTTCTATCTTTTACATTACTTACTTCGTACATTTGTATTTTGATAATCATGTGTGTGCGTACAGGTACATAGGAAAAGGATTTCTCGTGTTATTTATGCCTTTATCATTGGTCGATGGTCTTGGCCTTTAGAGGTGCGATTAGAGTATTTTTGGATCAATATATATATATATTGGTTTCGGTCGTGGTAGATATCATCTTTGGTGATGGTCTCCAGTCCCTAACCAATAGACGTGGTCTTGGGGTAATTGGGGCTCGAACCCCATATTTGGTCAGGTCCTAAAAACACTTCCATAACTTCATGGATCACAAATTATAATTATTTTATTCAATTACCTATTCCATTTTTTCCCTCATATAAACCTATTACATTTTCATAATCGTATGGTCTCAACATTTTATCCAATTCCCTTCATTTCCAAGGATAATTACAAAGGAATTTTTAACTTCCCAATGTGAGTATTACATAATACTTATCCATTTTTAATAATTCTCATCCCGAAATACCCTAAAAATAGTAACCTAATGAACTTTTTATTTGTAATATAATGAATTTTATTATATTAATGAATCAATAATTATATTTTCATTTCAATCAACATAGTAAAAGAAAAAAATAATGTTCATTATTCATTTGTATAGATGAAGTTACGTCTTCCATTTTTTAGCAAATCCTACATTCTATAGTTATAAGGATGAAATTGAATAATAAACATGATTTTTATGTTATAATTTTTATTTTCAAGGGTAAAATTACAATCCAGAATTATTCCATCTCATTTTTTTTGAAATGAAAATGTTAATGGTGTGTTGTACAAACTATTATCTCCTGAAAGTAGCATTTTTATCTTTTAATCATTATTCACATTACTTTCCCAAATATTTTAAATTATGATTAAAATAAATAAAAAAATTATTGAAAATATCATTATTCTTATTTTCTGTTTATATTATTTCAAAATAATCATTTTTAATAAAACTCAGTCATGGAATTATGCTATGTTTCTGTTTAAGATGGCCTAATCATCAACATGAGAAATGATTTTAAAACATGTCATGGATGACTATGTCAAATTAAATAATAATAATAATATAATTTGAAAATTAACTAATTATTGGATAATATTTGTAGGACGGTTAAATTAATAATTAAACTTGGTATTAAAATATGATTTTTGTTCTCTAAAATTACATAAAACTCATAGTGATTCCATTTTCACACAACATAACTAAAAAATTAATGGAATTACATGATTTACATATAAATAAATATAATTTATCTATTTTTATACCTTAAATGATGTGGTAATGGCGAAATTTGGGAGAACAATGAATAAAAGCCCTTCTATTATGAATCTACTACAAAACAATCATGATATCTCGCACTTGATATTGAAAATAGATAATAAATAACTATTGTACATGCATATGAAAATTTTAAAGGATATATATATATATATTAATAAGGTTCTAAAATCAGTTAATAAGATAGTTATTTTTTAAATACATGAGATTCATGAAATTTTGGGGAAATTAGGAATTAAAGTAAGGATTTTTATTTCCTAGTTTCAAATTCATGGGATATGTTTGATATGTCGCACCATAATTAATTGTACAGGGTCTATTCACTGCCACAATAATGTCATGTATAATTAATATCATTCATTACATGATATGTTAAATTCTATTTCATGGTAACCATCATATGTACTTTGATTTTTATGTTATTATTACTATAAAGAAGGTTTAGTTCAATTAACTTTCATTGAAAAATGTTTTGTTTAGGCACCTTATATCATTTAATTGGGTTGTATAATACGTATCAGATATATCCTATCATAAATTTTCTTTTATTAAAGTTATTTTAACTCTAACTTCATGATATATCTTTAAATATATTTTTATGTAAACTTATCTTAAACCATAAATTATATTAATAACTCATAACATCTTTTATTAAGATACAATTTTTCATCTTGAACATAATTCATCTATGATTGGTTTATTACACCACATAATTTTTTTTTTGAAATTTATCATTATCTCCAAGGTAAATGAATGTTTTGTACTTATGTATTCTTCTCTGATTAATTTCTTCCCCATAAAAGTAGGAAATTGTTAATGAAAATTTCCATTCACTTTCATGAGGATTTCCCTTACATATACATATTTCTATTACTTCCAATGATCTTGTTTATAAATGGAATCCTAATTAAATTTTATCTTATCTAAATATTATTTTCCTACTTTTATATCTTAATGGATGTTTTTACCCTTTTTATGATGTATATTTTCAAAAAAAGGTAATTTATAATATCCAAAAGGTTTTAAATACTTCAAAAGAAAATTTTTAAACTTCCTCTATGTGTTACATTTTTATAACTTTTATGTATTTTCCATGATCTACAATTTATTTCATTTTTTAAAAGTAAATGATAAAAAATAATTTACACTTTCTATCCTCTATTTCATTTTCAAGGACCAACTATTTATTGTTACAATTAAAAGTAAATATTTTTCAAAGTATTCACATCACCATTTAAAAAATAACTACACAATGTGATCATAAAATCTCCAATTATAAAAAAATTAAATAATTTTAAAAAAAACAAATCTATGATTTCAATATAACTTCCCTTCATCTCTAAAATAATTATTTCCCTACAAATTATTTTTTATGAATCTCCCTCTAAATATTATATAAAATTACGCTTTTTGGTTATTTAATTATTAGAATCAACTATTTTATTTAATGAGATAAATTTAGGTCATATCAATAGAAAATTATGTGGAACACATTTTCTTTTCTCAGGTTATTAATGTTATGCTATTTTATTGATTTTTTATATGTTATACATGTGTATAGATTTCTATTATGATATGGTTTCATTTTGATAAATCCCAAATATGGTCTAGGTTCAATAAATCAACAGGAAAATTTGGGTCCTACATAGTGTTAAGATGGTTTGGTTCTTCTAAAACCATAAGATTACTTTGGTCTCGTAATTCCATCAAATAGTTCAGGTCTTATAATTTCCTGACATAGTTTAGGTTCAATAAAGCCCTATTATGGTTTGGGTATACTAAATCCTGGAGGCCTTTTGTGTCAAAAAAACACTACGATAGTATCAGTATGTAAAATCCATTCAAAATATTGGTTTAATTAAATATACCACTACATAAATATGTTTATCACATGATTTTTTCATTTGGAATAGTAATCATTGACATTTTGTTTTATCACAACATAAATATTTGACATTTAGTTTGTTCACAATGTTATGATTTCCATATACTAATGTTTTATATCCAATTTTCAATTTTATGAAATTTTTTGTGTTCATATTGTATTTTTATCTTATATTACTATAATTATTCATTATTGTTAAATGTTTATCATCTCATGATTCTGTACTCACTGTCTATGATATATGTTTTTAATTTGAGATTAAAAGTTCAAGTATCATGATTTATTGGTGAGAATCATTTTTCATTCATTAATTTTAAATAAAATAATTCAATAAATTATTTTAATAAATTAACCATTTTTCCTTTATATTAATTATTTTATTCATCTATTATAAGGATAACTCTCAATTAATAGGTAATGAATTATGGTTTTGTAATGATGTTACACTATTATAAGATATAGTAAAGTGTGAAACTAGAATATTGAAGATAAAAAATCAACGAATATGGTTTATTTATGATTAAAATAATGAAATGTCTATTCATGATGTGAGAGGTTTGAATCATGAATTCACAACATGAGGTGGATGATTTATGTGAAAATGAGAAAAAGATACTAGTCAACAAGATTTCAAATAGTGAAAACCACATTTAATATGTGTAAAGGATCCAAACTCACATCATTAATAAATTAAGTGAAAATATAATTCAAGAGAGATTCGTGCGAATTTAAGGCATTATACCACTTGTAATGTTATGAAACTAACCAGTAGGAAAATTTCAAATTTGAACTTTTAAAATCATTTATAATTCCTCAAGAGTTTCATGTTGAGTAAATTATGACTCTTAGGAATGAATTGAATAAATTAAATGGGATCTTATTGAGGATGAATACGTATATATTTATGCCTATATATAAGAGGGATATTTTGTTACATAAAGAAGGATGGAGACCAATTTTTGCGGAAAGAAGTTATAATGATAGAGTGTAATTCACCAGGCCATTTCCAAAAATACTGTCATGTCTCTACTCTCTTAACCACTCTCCCCCACTCGTGAATAACATGGAAGATGTTTTTTCATGTTCCAAGTGATGTAAAATGGGGGAATTTTCCTAGTTTATATTATTTTTTCCCTCTAGTCTATGCATTAGGTTGACTCATTAACACATTATTTCTGTTATCCTTTTTATTACTTATTGTTTGATCATTACATACATGAATTAAAATGAAACATTATTTAAATAAAATAACAATATATATAAATATATTTCAATAATATAAAAAGGTTTTGGATAATTACTTCTACACATTATATTAAGTTAAATTAGTCTTTAACCACTCCATTCATTTGACCATGTAAATGGGGATCACTAGATTGGAGTGGGAAGACCATGAAAAATGGTTCTCGTAAAAATAAATAATAAAAATAAACATGTAAAATTTAATTTATCATTTATCTACACTAGATCATGGATTACGAAGTAAAAAAATGTATCATATTCTCTCATATTTGATTTTAAAATAATTTAATTTATTTCCCAATCTCATGAAATCACATTAAAATTCAAAGAAATATTCTTAATCAACCTAATGGGTTCAATACTTGGACATTATTTATACTTTATTCATTTATCTAGTAAATACTATTTTTGTTTTTAAATAATGTTAATATCTATTATCCTCATATGAAATAATAGAACCATGTGGATGATAAAAAAATATTCTTATTATTCCATGTTCTTTTTAATTAGAAATTTTTCCCTAGAGTTCTTTTCTCATATACTTATGATCTAACCCTTAATGACATGTTGATATGTTTTACCTTAATAGTAATTTTGGATCACCTATTTTATATATTTACAATACCCATGTTTTGAATATGAGTGTAACCTACGGTATTTTTAGAAGGTAATCTTGTGTGGTTTGATTATAGAGAACTATTAACAAGTATTTCAAATAAGTCTCCTATGTTTAAATCCAATAAGATATAAAAAGAAAAAATGGTTCTCTAAGATGTTCAAGATTATAGGGACGTGTCATAATTATTTGAATTTATGGAATTATTTTTTACTTCGTATCACTTGGTTTTAAAGTTACTTTATAAAGGCTAGTATATTAGCACTAGACCAGAGTGTGTGCAGCTAAGTAACCTCACTAGGATCCACCATATAATTTTTTCATTATATTACTCGTTAATAGAGGCCACATAGAATTCCTATATAAATAGTGGTAGGCTTCCCCTAGATTTTATTTTTTCTTCTTCCACTGAACCATAGATGGACACTATCCCTCATACCATGATAAAACTATATTATATGAGATTATAAACAACATGGACTATTAAATATAAGTTTATTATATAATGTTACGCTCTCTTCTACATTCCACAAAATTTTCATTATTGTGTTTTTCCTCAAGGATTTTTCTAGTAGAAATGTTCCTCTATTTTTTATGGTATGAGCATAACATGAGGGAATATTTTTGTGGTCAAGTTATCATAAAACATTAATTGATTTTGGTGGTGGTTGATCCTTGTTATTCTATTATTTTTCAGAGAATATTTAACACATAAAAATTACATTGAAATAGTTAATTCTCTTTATATGTGAAATTATAAAATTATCATGATTTAGTTTCTATATGTAAATATGGAAATAACCTACCAAAGATAATAGTTAAATAAAATATAAAAATTGAAATATATAATTGCATCATTATGAATGCATGTGATTTTACCATGTTAATCTCCCATATTTATTTTTTAGGCAGTTTTATATCCATTTTTTATGCTTTTTCTATTATTAGGATTATTTTTATGATTAATATTTCTTAAAAATTATTAATCTATATTTATGAACTAAATAATTATATAGAAATTTAAATTAGATATTTTTATTACATAGAATTAATAAAATTTTCTTGTTATTCTTGAATCACAATTATTATTGGTTACTATAAATGGAAAACTATTTATTATAGGTATCTTATTATTATCTACCATATAAATAATGAATTAGTTAATTAAATAGGGTAATGAAATAGTTGATAATTATAGGTAAGTGATTGGGATTGAGTGAGCCCATTCTTCTTTGAAAAAGGATTGATTTTCTTGAGGTTATGGCATTAGTTTCCCCATTAGTATGGTGTGCTACTAAAACATTTCATTGTGATGTATGAATGCTCCAGGATGTTTCATCATTCAAGAAATGTTTTGATAATTCATTGTGGTGGGTATATTGGAGAATATTTTCATATTTTTCATTGGTTTCTAATATTTTTTTTTGAATCCAGTGATAAATAGATGGAATTTTTTATGTGCAATGGTGTTGAGGATTACATTGGGGAAGTGTGAATGTGTTGAGACATGATATTTCCCATTGATTCCTTCTTCATTATTGATTTAAATGGTCATTTTATAAGATATTATTAGTTACGGATTCTATTATTTTGATATAGGTTAACTCCATAAACAATGAGTTCATCCTCATTTGTTGTATATTATAATCAGTTCTTGGATATTCATACATTTTAGAAATATACATGGATTAATAATGAACTAATGGGATGATTATTATTGGTGGTGAAAATTATAAATGTTCAATAATTGAAACCAGGGGGTGGTTAAATTAAATTATAGAATATAATTGGAATTTAGTCTATAATTTTGATATGAATTAGGAAATAATGCTTTATTATGATGAAATTAAATTATAAAAACAAAAATAATGATTGGTGAATTGATAGATTGATAAATTAATGAATAGTAAATTATAATGTCTAATTTCAATTGTAAAAAATGTTGAATCTTGATTTTTTTTTAATTTTAAAATCTAGTTTCCTAAAACGCATAGGATACAATGTAGTTATATATAGGATGATTACTGGAGTTATTTCTGAGTCTTGGATGTTTTTATAGTGTGTTTATACATGATATATAAATATATTCTTATACTTTTTGATTTAATATTATTTTCCACATGAATTTTTCGGTTAATCACCATCCAAATGTATTGTGGGTGCCTTACCTAACATCAAAGTTGGTGAAAGAATAAATGAATTAATTCTCCCTCTCCCACACTCTCCCATTTTCTAATAATATATTTTTAAGTAATACATAGGATATTGCGACATACATTATCTATTATGGACTCACATGTGTTGTGATGGATCTTATATTACTATATTGTTGTTCATAATTGTACACTATAAATGTTTTAAAACACACTTCTATCTGTTCTTGGTGATTGTGGTTTCACATAAGTGTACATTCATGGGTTGTAGTGGTATATGGTACACTACACAATACATGAGATATAGTGAATTCCATTTTACCACTTGGTTATGAATGTGATGATCCTGAGGTTGTGAAATGTATCATAGAATTCTTGATAGGTTTCTTTATCTTGAGATTAGATGAACAGTGGGAGGGATGATAACAAGACATAATCCAATGGGACATGATAGAGACACACCAATGCTATAGTGAAAGTAGTGTGCCTTTATTACATTTATTCTTTGATGTGGATATTGTTATTTGTATGGGTTACTTGGTGAGGAATCCATGGTGGGAATGGGATTTAATTTTACCTTATCAGGTAATGAATTGGGTTCATTTATTATTTATTGGGATTTATTATGCTTCATTCACATTTATCATGATATGCTTTTAGGTGGGTCTCAATGAGAATAATTTTATACTCACCATATATATATATTAACTATTTTTTGCAGTCTTTAGATGTTTTTTAATGATAGAGTAGGGAAATATGTGCTTCAAATGGTTATTCTATAGCAGTTGGAGTTTTTGGTCAATAACATAGTGTTTTTTGGTAATTTTAAATAGTTTCTATCTTTTTCCGACATTACATTCATATATTATGACATACTCTTCATTCATGTATGAGATTTATTAGTCGGTTTTAACCGTTATTATTTTTTCTCAAAATGTCATATTAGAGTAATACCACCTATTTCTGAAATTTTTACCCTTGATGTTAATATCCAACCCATATCCAGTAGACGTGAGATTTGGGGGTAGTCATTCCTCTCTTCACTGCCACTCCATCAGAAGTACCCATGGTAGAGGGTCACGAAAGAGTGGTATTTGATATTATTATTGAATGATATAATGAAATGTATTTTGTGTAATAGTGTGGGATTTGACATCGGGGTAGTAAGAATGGTTTGAGAGAAATGATTTCTCAAAGTGTGTTTTATGATACTTACTTTGAATGGATGGTTTTCCAAATATTATTTTCTACATTTTACAACATCCTAATAAATGTTGTCTATATACACGATATCTATATCAATTTTTTGTATCATAGGTTGATTCCTGGAATACTAGGAAATTATTTAATGATAATTTCATTATTAACTAATTCATGGGATCACTATTTTATGCATTGTAAATGATATATGATAAAAATTTGAAACCATGTGATGGATTAATTGAAGGATTTAATAGCATGTGTATTGAATATAGAATTGTAATATGACTTATAAAAGAACAGTTTGGTCTTATAAATTAAAATTTTTAATAAAAAATTAATAAAGGTTTAATTATATATGAGTAAATTACTCAATTATTAAATGTGGAAATAGTAATTACTAATTTAAAAAGGGAATGGTTAAGGATTTTTAAACTTTATACATGTGTTTCCATTTAGAATTTTGTTTCAAATACCATAGTCTTGGTAGTGAAGTCTCATGTGGGATGATAGTTATAGTTGAGTCTAACATTAGGTAGTTTCAGTTAGACATGATATGTGTCATATATATATATATATATTCTTATATTTTTTGATTTTATAAGATTCACCAACCTTGTTAGTAGGGAAGCTAAAATCCAATTTCATGAGCATGCTATCTTACCCAATATCCATGTTGGTGTGGGAAAAGGTGACATAGTTTTTATTCTCCATTCAATATTAGTATATAATTTTGGAATACATAGTTTGTGATATCTTAATGTATATGATATAAAATCATGCGGGATTTGATGTCTCTCACTTTTCTATACATCTATATGTATTCTATAATGTATTAATGTTATAGAACATAATTATATCCGATCATAGTATCTATGGTCTACCATGGGTATACATGTATGGGATATAACTGATTAAGTAACACTACATGATACATTAGTTATAGTAGATTATGTACTACAACTTATTATAAATGTGATGATACTGAGGTTATGAAAATATAAATGGGATATATGATATTTTATATATGATTTCACAATTTTGGGAAAGATGAAACAAAGGATTTATAATCACATGAGATGGGTCATTGGTGTGTGAGAGAAAAATACTTGTTGGGAATTTGAAGTGGGGTACCTTTATAACATATATTCATTGATATAAATATTCTTATTTGTATATTTTACCAAGTAACTCATCCATAGTGATTATAAGATGTAGTTTTAACTACTTAGATTTTAATTTAGTTTATTGATTTTTCATTGGGAATTAGTTCTAATCATTTACATTTTTCATTATAAGTTATATGGAGGATCTTACTGAGTATACTTGTATGATCACCCAATGTTTATATAATTTGTTTATGTTTATAAGAGTTGTTTTATTATCTATCTAGAAAACACTAGCTTAGAGTTGTTATTCAAGAGTCTTAGGATTTTGTAGTTAGTTATTAAGAGTTTATTTTGGTACCTTTTAGTTGTATCTAGTTTTGTGTGGAACTTAATAATTATATTGGGATTTATTATTTATTTAACCAAATATTTTGTTATTGATTCTATCTTATCCATTATACTTAAATTTATACATGTAGGTATTTCCTCACATTTAATCATATTATACTCATGATGTTATTTTACATCCTGTGGCCAGTTTGTGGTGGGATTTGAGGGTTATCATGACTCTCTTCACTACCAATCTTAGAGTAATACCAATGTATAGTAGTCAATGAAATTTTATTTTTTCTGTGTTTAGTTCTATGTACTGTATATAAAATTAGATTATATTTTTTGGTTTTTTGTTTTAGTAGTTATGAGTTAAGTAATGATTCACACATAATTATGGTTGAAATATATTTAATTGATGGAAGGGAAAAGTTTTAAAACTAAAGAATTATATGGATTAATAAACATAAATGAAATACATAATATAGGCTGGATTGACTAAATCCACATTTAAAATACAATGTGTAAGATTCCATCCATAGCACCAATTTTTAAGACCTCAATCATTCTTTATGGAGGAACCTAACTGTTAGGTTCTGATTTATTATCTTATATAAGGAACAAAATTCATGATATGAACTTATCCATTATTTTCTTTGTTCATGGTGTATAATTTGGGTTACACTTAGTTAGGAAACAAAAGATTTTTTTTGTACTAGAGTATTTTCATTTAGAAAATCCATATGCTAGTTTGGGAAAATAGTTTTCCACTTTACTATCTTTGAATCATATATGATGTGATATTAATATTTTTATACCATTTATATCCTATAATTTTTTATATTCTTACCCAGTATATGACATGATATGGATCTTGGAAAATTTATGGATATAATAGAATCTATAAGTAATTATCATTTTAGTGAGAACACATTTAATAAAATTTCATTTTTAAAGGGTTATAAACCGTGATACTCATTTGATAAAATCTTTTTTTGTAGGTAATTATAATCATCATCATGAAACTAACATTGGGACCTATCCTTGAAACTATAATAAAAATATAATAAATATATATATGGAATATAAACATATGAACTCTTCTTAAAAAATATATAAAATTGGATGTGTTATATAATCTCATTCCTGTGTAACCAACAATATATGATCACCACAGCAAGAATCAATATTATTTTCTGAATAACAAAATGAATCCTTAAACATTTTAAAGGATTCTTATTGGAGATCTTCAGATGAACATTAATATCCACCCATAGATTCAACCTATGTAACAACATTACCCTAATCAACCCATATTTACATGAATTATAATAACAATTTCATTTTCATTAATTTATAGGAACTTATAGGTTTTTATTTTTAGATAAAATAGGAAAAAAAATATACAAAAAATAGTGGATATTTCCACACAATTATCATTTTCCCCAAAAAACTTATTCTCAATAAAAACACCCTTGCTTCATTCAAGGTAACTCCTATATATAGAACTATGAATTTATTAACATTTATAATCATTATAAATCACTATGGAAAATCATTTGAGATTTTGGGATAATAAAAAAATTCACATTATGGGTTATAAATGAAAAAAATATGTCAATCCATTTTTAAACCTAGAAAATCCATAAGAATGATTTCTATTTTTCATGGTAAATTTTTAAGCTCAAATATTTGTTTACTTTTCCATGAAACCCATTAAATATTTTAATAAATTTATTAAAACATTTTATTTTAAATCATAAAGTAAAAAACACAAGATTATTGTTTTTTCAAAAAACCAAAAAACTCATGTACAACATTCTTTGAAAACCAATCATTTCACTATCATTTTATAAAATGCCAATTTTTTTATAGAAACTTAATTTCATTTTATTACCTTTTGAAATTAAAAATATTTCCTTTATATAAAATCACATGATTATAATATGGGTACCTTAGGATGTTATCCTAACATTATTCTTCATAAAAAACCTTATAGTGAAATCACATATCTAGATAATTCCCATATCTCTTAGGATCAAAATATCATCGGTTGACTCCATCACTTTACCACGTGCATTAGAAAGACATATCAAGCTTACCCACCATAATAGGTATATTAGACTCACCCATTCTTCATATCAAATATAAAATAATGAAAAAAGTGAATAAAACACATATATATTTCATATTATTCGTAAAACTCAATATAATAGGCATCAAATCCTATAATCTATCACTTTATTAGTTATCTCAAAATGATGAGAAAAAATTCTCCTTTTATTTGAAAGAATTAAAAACCTAACATTTCCCAAAATAATGTGAATACAATTTTCATCAATAAAACATATAAAATAATGTTGAATCTAAATAATTTTTTATATAACGATGATGTAAAAATTCCTAAAACACGTTAACATGAAAAATAGTAATTTTTTTACATTTTGTAAAAGGAAAAAAATAAAATGTAATGAAATGCTTGAAAATTTTAATTTTCAAACGTTACAAAAAAAAAGAAAAAATTAATCCTAGATGGAATTTATAAATATATTATGTATAAAAAGGAGAATTATTATCTAATGGAATATGATTATTTTGGAGAAACAATAGAGGATGACATTAAATACACTTAAATATAAGGTTTTAAATGAATACCCCTCACATTATGACCCATATAACATTGTAAATTCGTTTAATCTGGAATAATAAAATCAAATTATATTCATAATATCATTATACCATTTTTCATTTTAATGTATTTAAAATTATTCCTTTTTTCATTTATTACCCTGACTTATTTATTTACTAAAAATTTTATGGGCACTCTATATATATTAGGTTTGTTTGGTTGATAATATCGAAATATTTCATTATATATATAATGGTAGAAGGTCTTAGTTTAATGGTACCATAAAATAAAAAATAGGTAAGGTATAAGGTTTATAACATTCCAAAAGTATGGATGTTCAATAGGTCATCAAAATGTTGTAATCCCAAAAACATTCCGTAAAAAGGGGAGGGGTTCTTAGAATGTTAAAGGGAAGGGTTTTTTATATAATGAATTTTAATATCTGTTATCATCAAGTCTTAAAAATTTTAAGGGTTGATGAAAAAATTGAATTTTATGGATTATTAATTTAAAAATACTGTTTATTTGACATTAAAACCCCTAAAACCCAAAATTCATCATTGAAGAGCCTTATTAAATATAAGGAATCAAAATATTATTATATTCAAGTAAAATATAACATACGGTTCTAAATTTCAAAAACATGATTATAAATTCAAAAAAAAAATAATTAATTATTTTACTCAATATATATAATTATATCTGAGGAAAATATTATATAGATTTTAATGCCTTGGTTATTTCATATTGATTTCATAACAGTTGTGGTATACATAAAATGTTAATTTCAAAATTAACCAAAAAATTAAAATTCTCAAAAAATCACAAAAAATCACCATGAAATAATATTGATAGTGTAAATCCAAAATTTATTTACTTTTTATAAATTTAAAATTAAAAAATTAAAAAATTAATTTTTAAAATAAAACCATGTAATTCATGGAAAATCAATTTAGTGAAAAGAACTACAATTTTTTTAAATTTAACACAATAATTTTTCTATTTAACTTGTTAAAATTATTTATTAAACATAAATCATAAATGTGAAATAAATATTTATTAATAAGATATCAAATTATTTCTCAATTATTCATATAGATCAAAATGAAAACCAAGGAAATGGGATATATTCAACCATTACAAAGAGCATACATTAAGCACGAAGTAAAAAATAATTATTTTTAATGTATAAAGAAAATATAATTTTATTATTTTATTTAAATTATTACACTAAATAAATATATTAATATATATAATATGTAACTCGGAAAATAGCTCACCAATGGTAGGAGTTGTTCCCTTGTTTCCCTTCAACCATGGGTTCAAGTCCCATAAACATGCAGAACATGATGAGTTATTTTCTAAATATACAAGATTTCATTTTCTGTTGAAGACCCCGTTTTAATAAATAAAATCCCACTATTATTTAAAAAATAAATTCATTTTAAAATCATACAATTTTATACCCCCCCTCGGTATAATATAAATGCATCCTAACAATTGTATCTTAACCATAGAAAATAAAGGATTTAAAATATCTCGAAAATCAATTTTAACAGGTGAAATAGGAATATAGATATAATAATATTTAAAATATATGGGAATAATATAATTTTTATAAAGAAACAATTTTTATCAATAAAATAATTTTATGGTGAATCAAAATACATATGATCATGAAAAGAAAATTACTTTTGTCTAAATCCCACATCTCAAAAATGAATAATAACACGTCATTTTGAATAAGAAAAAGGAAATGTGAAGGTCACCAAGAATAAAACATAGCCTATTTTCTATATAATAATGCTAAAATGATAGTAAAGTTGAAGTATCTATATGGAGAAAAAATCTCCAAATAATTAATTATAATTATTTTAAATAATTCTTTAATTTATAAAAATACTTCATCAATGAAAAATCTATGAATTTTTTATGAAATTTTTCCTAAAGAGATAAGAAGCCATAATTCTTTTATAAGTGATGGTAATGAGATGAAATTATAATTTTCAATATATTTTTAGGGGGTTGTGGAATTATTTTAAAAAAAATGTATGATAATAAGAGAAAATATACTTACATGATTTCTACAAATCCACAAACACATTGTATTACCATTGTCATGTGCTTGTAACACACAATATTTTATGAGATAGATTCATTTTCACTTTATTTTTTTGTCATATTTTTCTCTATAAAACATTATTATCTTGTGATACATGCATCATCATCTTAGCTTGTAGTATATGCAACACTTTACTAGGGATGTGTTACACACAATTTCGAGTTCTTTTGATAGAATTCATTTTATGAAAAACTGAGTTTAAGTGAAGAAATAAATATTATTATGATACCTTATAACCAAAATATTGTAATAGATTGTATGAAATGTATTTATTGTATATTAAAAATATGTTTATCTCTTTGGTGAGAAATTAATTATAAATGAAAATAAAACCCATTTTTAAATAAAATTAAATGTTTTTAGGAAAATCTATTAAAATAAAAATAAGTGAGTTTATAAAAAAAAATTCACTCTCGATGGATTTTAATGAAACATATGTTTATATATTCAATATAATTTTCGAAATTAATCTTATATGTTTTATAGACATGATATAGAACAAATTCAATTTTTCAGATAAATGTAATATTTTAAAAAAAAATACAGTCTTCCACATTTTAATGGTACATCCATTTTAAATTTAGTTTTGAAACTTATATATGTTATATCTGGTTGAATAAATTTATTATTTGGGATAGGGAAATAAAAATTTAGTTTTCAGTTTTTTGGTATTTTTCTGATAAATTTCCTAATTTCATGATTAGTGAAAAATATTGCATTTTAGTTTAAAATTTCCTTTTCATCTAATTAATTTAAATTGTTATATTATTCTTTTAATTATTTTTAAAGCATAAATAAAATGATTTTTTATTATTAAATCCATATTATGTCATCAGAATTAATTTCACATTGAAATTTGATATAAATACATGTCAATCTTTTGTTATCTTTTACTTTTTAAAAACTAGTTTTCACATACTCTCAACAAGAATAATTAAAATTTAATTACTGAATGTTATGAATGTTAAATTTTGATAAATGGATTCCATATTTAGAATCATTGATTAGAAAATGTTTTTATAGGTTACTTTTATTTTTTGGATAATATAAATATAAAATACAGTAATTTTTATTTTACACGGTTAAAGGTAAATTGGGTTATTTGGGTAACATATTAATATGATAAGAACAATAAAATTATCCTAAAAACTGAGAAAATAAACTTTTATGAGAAAAATATACCCTAAAAACCTAAGGATTGGAATTAATTATATAATAGACTTTTTTACATGAAAATGATATAAATATTATTAAAATAAAAGAAAGTGACGTGGAAGTGAAAAAATGTCACCCTCTTATTAATTATATGTATAACTATTTTAATATAGTTATAAAAATTATAAATATTAGATAATAAATATTCAGTATAATTTAAATGATATTATCTATATAATGGTAATTTATTTATATTTTTTAGAGACTAAATAATGACCTTAAAGGCTTATATAATGATGATGAAAAAATTATTTAATCAATTAAAGATCAATAAAATAATTTTTATGTAAATTATAATATCCATTAACAGATACAAAAACTTGACCAAATTTTTTTTAAAGTATATTCCATTTATAATCATCCATGGGTATATTTATTAACCATTTATAACCATATAGAAATGATTATGACATTTATATTATTTTAATTAAAGTAGAGTCAATGTTGTCACCATTACATTTTTAATACTATATCATTTTAAATATAGGGTAAAACAAAATAGATATTTCACTATTAACACTATTATGTAATTTATAAAATTTATCTTCATCATTGTATTTCTGTTTTAATTTTTAGTAAAAAATATGTACATTAAATAAGTAATCAAATTAGATGTTTTTAATATATTATTAAGGGAAATATCAAATTAATGATATTAAAAATAATATAATTAATATAATTTGGGCTAATTAATATTTTTAAAATTTTTTATATATTACATTGAACCCTTAAGGATATATTAAAATATATATTTTTGAGTTTATAATCTTATATTGATATTTATAAATATCTGTGAAATGAATAGCGTCAAAATTGTCACAGTTTATATTTTGTCAAAACAATGTTTTATTAAAATATTAAAAAATACTATGAACTATTTAAAATACAAAATAAAATAATATTCTAAAAAATATTATAAATTATTCATTTATGGTTTATTTGATCTAAAATAATTAAAATTCAAAACTTTTAATATTGGAAAAGTTGTTACCCTAGTAAAAATTAAAATATATAATTAAGGATCAATTTAAATGATAAAATTTAAATTTATATAAAAAATGACTAAATATTATTGATTAATGAGATTAAAATATTAACATATATTATATTCTAATATATCTCATTTTTGAGGTATTTGGACGGATTTTGAAATTAATATAAATTAATTGTTTCATAAATTCCAAAAGTGCCCCTCACCTCAATTATTAAAGGGATCCCCCTCCATCACATCATTACACTATTTTATCCTTTATGCTCAAAATAATGTGATAATTTCCATTATAAACATTTATAATCACATTCTAAAGTATCTAGTCTCCTTAAAAGACCAACACTAATGTTCCAAAGATGAGATTTTGAGTGTGGTCATCGAAGATGAGGTATCTACCCTACCGACTTTTCAAAATAATTTCTTTATATATTTCCTTTTCGAATGATTTTTCCATTATTATATAATAAATATATTATAAAATATATTATTTTATTTTATTCTAGTTATGGAACAACCATATTCAACCTTCTATCCATCGAATGGAAAAAAATCACAACATGTTCGTATGTATGACCTACCATCTCCATGACGTGGGGTAATATATTTTCATCGCGTATCTAGTTGGATGTGTATAATTAGAGAAATAATATATATATATATATATATAATACTTATAACATGATAATTATTCCGAAACAATGTATATACCATCCAATTCCTTAATTGTTACTATTAAGTAAATGATATTATCGTTTGTGCATACGTACAGACTACGGTTTCAACGAAATTATTAAATTAATTTTATTTATTCACCATTAATGACTGATTAAAAATATATATATATATAATTAATTAATATTATACATAATACCTTAATTCTATTCTATAAATGATATTATTATAACCTATATGAATATTTTGTACTTATATTGCAAAACATGATTAGAAAAGATGAAACAATTTACACAAAATAGAAGAGTAATAATGAAATATTGTTAAATAGGTGATAATGTAATCATATATGATATTTGAAATATAAATATTCTTTTAAAATAAGATGATAATTTTTTTAATCAATTATACATGTGTTTTTTATACGTACAAAGGAACCCTAACCTAAGGTAAGGGAATTTCATCTCACTTTTTAATTCCTTGAGATACATCCCATATTCACCACTCATTTATTTTGTGTGGTGTAAATAATACCAATGAATCTATTCTATTCATTTGTACATTAATTTGTACATATTTAAAAACATGTTTTATCACCTCTATTTGATGGGGTTTCCCTGTTCAAAAGTTACCAAAGGAATAAGTTAGTTTTTTTTCTCAATTTTCCTAATACGAGAAACACTTTTTTAAGAACCTATATTCATATAATATGTGTATACACTTCTATTTAACATGTTATATTAGAAAAACCATTCTTTTCATTATATTATAATATTATTTTATATTATTTCATGGGGATTGTGATTCAAATGCTTCAATGTGGTATGGAAAAATTTGAAATTTTTGAGGATTTTTTTCGAGAAGAAATGTTTCTAAAATATCTATTCAACTCATTTTCAAGGAAAATGATTTTAAAAAATTATTTGGGATAAAAAAATTTCCATTATTGATTATAATATATATTTTCAAATAATATAGTTTTCAAAAAAAATTGTTCTATAAATAACTTTTTGATGAAAAATGGCTATTTTCCACAAGAACTATTTTCAAGAGTTCTCTCAAAATTATTTTCAAACTAAGACCATGTTACTTTATGTTACTTATGTTTTCATAGTGATATGATCCAATGATACCATTATTATTATTCTTTTAACGGCTTATATTTATTATGGATTGGTACTTATGAATTTTGTTTCTTTTCTATGAGTGATGATATGATGAAGTGTTTTATAAATACAATTTATTTTCATTGGTTAAGAATGATCTATGTTCTTATGTCACATGTAAAAATGATTTCATTATAATATGGGTGGGACCTATATCTACCACCAAGGATTTGGGTAAATATTTATACCTCGTGAGATATATATGAATGGAATAAAAAGTAAATCTGATTTAGTAATACAAGTCTTAAACAACAAGTAAATATGGTTCAATAGTACATGGATGGAATGGCAAGTAAATATAGTTTAGTAAGACATGGATGGAATAAAGGGTGAAATCTGTTCAGTATAGGACTTTTCCCATGTCGTGGCCTTGGTAGCGATGTCATGGACACTATGGAAATCATATTATGTGCTTCTTTTCTACCACAAATTCCATGTCTTACTGATATGTTATGATTTCATAGCTTATTTTCTTCATTTACTTACGATTCATGTTTTATAAACTTCCAATATTTATTCCATGACTCTTGTTTATGATCTTCCATATGTAGGGTATGATCATTTACTATTATGATCATGCCCTCCTACCATTATGTTCATGTTTATTCTTACATATATCTCTTGTTTACCCATATTGAATATTTGAGATCACCTTTTCATATGATAATCTTCTCTAGGTTAACATGGAATTTGTAAAATGAATCTTGTCTTGAATTATTTCACATGGATGATATTTATGACCAAATGTGAAATAAAAAAAGTTTGACATAGTGGGAGATAATGTGTTTTTATTTATGAACTAGTTGTTTATGAACCAATGATTCTAGGTGTTTGTCCTAACTCTCTAAAGCACTAAATCTTAAAGGTCCATAGGTATGACATTGATACATTATTTTATTTTGGATGTTGTATGATTTTATGGAAAATTGTGGGTCATATTTTTTAATTTTATTTCATTAGTGTTGAATCCAAAATTGTGGATTCTATGCTATTACATTAGGTATTAGTGTATGGTTTAGAAAAATTCAGAGATTGGGTTGTTTTACTAATAGTAATTTATACTAGCATGGGATTATAATTTTAGGGTCGAACATTATATCAGTATCCTAGAACTCCCTTTTTGGGCTTTATGTTGTGAAATTTTATAGTGACTAACAATATTTTGGAGACATTTATTTTTTATTTAATTAAGGATTATTGCATTTGTTTGATTCAAAATGATAGGTATGATCCAAAAATTCAGGTTAAAATATTTTATGGTTATTTTTTAGGATTTAATCTCATTTTGGTAATGGTAACAGAATTATTTTCTTTTAGAAAAAGGAAAACTCATAAGATGGGTTACAACTCGGCGCATTAGACAAGGCTGTGGGAATTGAACCCACAACCAAATGGTGACAAGGCATTATTGCCAACCACTAGCCTACGTGAAGTCTTGGATTATTATGTTTTTTATTTTTAGTTAAATTTATTGATGGAATAAGAATAAATTTATTTTTTCAACTCATGTTTTATCAAATTGTAATGTCCCAATCGAGATCACCTCTAGGATGGTGGTCGGTCTGGTTGGTCACATAACCTCAAGAGCATCTCCCTGAATGCCAGTGGATACCGACTAGCAGTGAGGGCCCTTTTTGTGTTTTTGGGGGAGACTATTCCATCATAGGTAACAGATAATATCACAGTGAAAGTAAACAACAAAAAATAATATGTAGTTTAAGCATGAGAGAAAATAAATTGCAGCAGAAGCAACGCAAATAATCCAAATGAATAGTAAAAACCAAGAGCGGGAACTCAGAAAAGTGTGCCATCCCATGATATGTGTCTAAACAGAATGTACGGAAAATAGAACTCAAACACACATTCAACGAAAATAAATTATAGAAGAAAAAATTGCATCGTGAGAAAGGGATGGTCCTCTACCCCAGTCTCCATCCTAAGTAGAAATTAACAGTCAAGCATCAAAAGCAGCACACTTCCCCTTGTAAATACCTGCGAGCATGTAATCTACTCGGGTGTCGATGACACCCGAGCAGGCTGTGAGATAAAATCCCAGTAGGTCAGCACCCATTGTGTCTAAAACTTTATATTTAGTGCAAATATAAAAAATTAGTGTGCCATTACATAACCATTTCAAATTGATTAATTATAGTGCAATGAAATAAATAAGTCAGCATGGGTCCCAAACGACACTCGTGTGTGGTCACCTACTTCAGCCTAAGCTGATAGTCTTAAAGGTTACCTGTCAGCAGAAATTAATGAACACACATACATATATATATATATACTAGAATGCAAGGTAAAACCTGGAAAAAGTATACCCCAAGCTTGTGATTTAACTTGGGGTTCAAGTCCAGTGTCAACCAGGCACACTTCCAAAAATCAGGGGAAATATCTAAATTCTAAAGAGACTCAATTAGAAATAACATAAACCTTATATGCATCATTATTTAAGGTTCATGTTTAGATTTGGAGTCTGAGCCTGCCCCAAAGGTATCACTACTGAACATCCGTCAATTTATCCAATGCCACCGAGCCCATCCAAGGAAATTTTTCGAAAGACCAAGTATCCCCTGAGGCATGTATTTACTCTGAATTTGTCTAGATCTCGCAAAAGGAGTTCGAGTGTCATTCGAGGTTAGCTTAGCCACATTGATGATTGATCTGTCCGATGGGCCCTTTTGGAAACAGTATCACTCAAAATTATTAGAAAGTCTTGGGAAGTCTTGGTCTGACAAAGACAGCGACACCCCCCGGCACATAGATATACCCTCGTCAGGTTTAGAGGATCTATGTATGGCCCTTAATATGGGAAACACCTCTTTTCCCCACCCTAAATTTAATTAATGTTTTCGCACCAGTAGAGATGACATAATCAACATATAATGTCCCAGCTTGAAAACTAACTAGATACACCCATGCATCATAAGGCATAAATTTAATAGTACAACAAAAAAACGTTCAAGAAAATATACATATCATATCAACCTCTATAGATAATACATATTTAAATAATAAACATTTCAAAAAAACAAGTGTTAATGATCCAACAAATGACGTTCATGTTCAAGCAATTATTTATTTAATTTAATTACAATAAAAAGTTTCTTTTCAACACATGAAATTAATCGATCCATAAACTCGGATAATTGTAGAATACACCGATCATGTAAGCATGCCCAATGGGGTGTCCAACTTGGTTTCAATAATTCAATCAACTATTCTTATAATTTAAAAACAATAAAAAGGGGATGCTCAATACCTACATCTAATTAAATTAATAACCCGGCTAATGAAAAAATACACCGACTATGTCGGTACACCCAAAGGGGTGTCTGGTCTTGTTTCAACCATTCAAAAAAATTAATTTAAGACGATTAAGGCTGGAACAATTAAACAAGACCATTAAAGTAATTAAAATGAGTAAAATTGCACAAAGTCGGTAGGCACCGACCAATGGAACAACAGTTCCTTTTTTTCAAATCATAATGAAATGTAGGAAAATCGAATAGGAACACTATATTGTAGTCATATATGACTCTATGTTTCACATTAGACTTTTATTTTACATAAAACATATGAAAAAGAAAGATTTTAGATTAACCCCAAAATAGGGTAAGAATCTTTTCTGACGAATTGCGCGTAGAATACTAATCAAAATTAAATGATTCCACATGAACGATGTTTTCCTTTACCTTAGGTTTACTATGCACCTATGATTAAAGGTATCAGATGTCAGATAGAGGAGTACCGGCCTTCTGAACGGCTATGGTTAGTGTAACGGAATTGAGGGGTGCAACGTGATGAGTGGGAGAGGGAGAGAGGAGAGGAAAAAAGAAAAGATAGAAAATAAAGAAAAAGAAAAGAAAAGAAAAATAATAGAAAAATAAAAGATAAGTAAAAAAGGAAATAAAAGGAAAAGATAAAATAAAATAAAATAATGGAAAGGAAAATAATAAAAATAGTTAAAAAGGGGAATCCTTTATTTTAATTTATTTCATTTTTCTTATAACCCCCACTTTATTTTATTTCAAAATTTCTTTTTATCCTTTCTTGCTTTGATTTAAATCTTATTTAAATATCTTATTACTCTTTTCTAATCCTTAATGAATTAATTAAAACACGAACACTGTGCCAAAGTGCAATGTCTCATTTTTCGTGAAATGTCTACAATTATTTAAATTAATTAAAAAGCAACCCAGGACCCGTAGCGAGGTGCGCAGATGTGAGCCATGTGTCTCTTAATTAATTAGACTCCAATAAAGTAAAAAATTACCATACCTGATTAAGGCCGAGATGTTATAACCTCCACTCTTTAAGATAACTCGTCCCTGAGTTTCCCTTCCGAGGGTAGTAGAATGTATCCAGATAAGAGTTCCAACCAATGCACACGTACATCCGTCTCTTGCTCCCATGTCTCGTCCTGAACACATTCGTGTTGCCACAACAACTGGGCCAGTGGGACCGACTTTCCTCGAAGGAATTTCATGCTATGGTCGACGATACATATCGAATGCTCTAAAAAGGAGGCATCAGCATCAAGCTCAATGTCGTGAGGGTCAAAAGAATGAGATGAGTCTGGATGATATTGTCTAAGAAGATATACATAAAAAATTTAGTGCATGGCATGGTACCTCTGATGTAGAAGTAACTGATTTTCTATCAGCCAAACTCTCTCCACTATCTCGAACGGCCCGATGTATCTCGTTGATAACTTCCCTTATCTCCTGATCCGCCTGTGACCCAACCTCAGAGAAACACACAGAAAGACTCGATTTCCCACCTCGAACTCCAGAGGTCTGTAGCGATGATAGGTAAAAGAGTTTTCCCTGGACTGAGTTGTATTCATACGATTTTGAATCAACTAAACATTCTCAGAAGTCTCCTGAATGAGGTGAGGACCCAACAGATCTGTCTAACCTTCTTCAAATCTTGCATAAAGGTGAATGTCATGGTCTACCATAGAGATCCTCTTACCAAGCCATTTTGATTATCTCATGGATACTGTTATTATAGGTAAACTCTACAAGAGGTAAATTCTTCTCCCAAGAACCTCCAAATTCTAGGATACAAGCCCATATCATATTATCTAACACTCGTATATCTCTCTCAGCTTGCCCATCAGTCTGGGGGTGATATGTAGTACTCAGAAGTACCCGTGAGCCCAGTGCCTTTAGAAACCCTTTATAGAACTGTGAAGTAAAACGAGAATCCCTGTCTGAGAAAATAGAATGAGGTACACCATGAATTTTCACAATTTCCTAGATATACTACCTTCCCAACTCATCAATCGTAATGGTCTCTTGGATAGGAAAGAAGTGCACAAACTTGTTCAACCTATTGAAAACCAACCATACTACATCAATACCTTGAGGAGATCTTTTGAAGACTATAATGAAATTCATGGTGATTTAATTTCATTTCCATTCAAAAATGGATAGAGGCTGTAGGAGTCCAGCAGGTCGCTGGTGCTCTGCCTTCACCTGTTGGCAGGTGGAGCACCGAGTGATGAAACCTGCTATCTGATTTTTCATACCATGCCCCCAATACTGTCGACACATGTATATATATATCTCGGTCATCCCAAGATGAACTTTCTAAATAGATTTGTGAGATTCCTTCATCATCTCTTCCCGTATACCCGAAGGTACTGAAACAAGACCATGGTAAAGGAGAGTTTCACTACCATCAATAACCCAACCAGGATGTGGCCTCTCTCCTGTAACACTTTACATCAAAACGAGACCCTTAGGGTCAATCAACTGTTTCCTGAAAACTTTCTCTAGAAGAGAGGATTTCACTATAAGATCTGCTAGAACTGGTTGTCTACTCTTCTCTTGAAACTCCAGATGCATCTTTGAAAACAAGGCCATCATCTGACACTCACTATTGGCCACCTACACGTCATTAATTTATGTATTGTGGATTAAATCATTCACCACAAAATTTCCCTTCACAGGGGTATAAGAAAGCTCAAAATTGAATGACTTCATATATTTAACCCATCTATGTTGCCTTAAGTTCAAGTCTCGTTGAGTGGAGATATATTTCATGATTTTATGATCTGTGTAAACAGTGATTCTATCACCCAATAAATAGTCTCTCCAAAAACCTAGAGAATGAACCACATATTCCAACTCAAGTTCATGGGTAGGATAGTTCCACTCATGAGGTCTCAGTTGGCGGGATCCTTAACCCACGACTTGATCAACCTGCATCAAAACTTCACCCAGTCTAATTTATGAAGCATAAAAATAAACTAAATAGCTCTTACTTGGCTCTAGAAGAATCAATATAGGGGATAAGGTCATTCTTCCATTCGACTCCTAAAAATTCTTTTCAAAATATTCTGACCAGTTGATCTATACACCTTTCTTAGTCAAGGTCGTGAGAGGCATTGCTAAGTGGGAGAAATCCTGGATGAATCGCCTGTAATAGCCAGAAAACCCCATGAAACTACGAATATCGAAGACAACCTTGGGATGCACCTATGAAACCACGTCACTCACCTTGTTTGGGATAACTAATACCCCTTTTTCAGATATAATATGACCCAAGAAGTGTACCTAATCGATCCATAAGTAGCATTTACTGAGATTAGCGTATAGTTAGTTCTCTCTCAGGGTCTCTGCATGATCTCAAGATGGGTTGCATGGTCGTGTCTGGAATGTGAATACACTAAGATGTCGTCCATGAATACTACCACAATGTAATCAAGATACTGATGAAAACCTCAGTTCATCAGGGCCATGAAGTCTATCAGTGCATTCGTGAGGCCAAATGGCATAACCAGACACTCGTACAAGCCATACCTGCTTCGGAATGTTGTACATGGTATGTTAGATGGTAGCACATGCACTTGGTTATATCCCAACCTCAGATCAATATAGGAGAAAACAATTTCTCCCTGGAGCTAGTCAAAGAGTTTATCTATATGAGGAAATGGATATAGATTCTTTACCGTGAGCTGGTTGAGTCGACGATAATCCACACATAACCTTATGGCGCCATCTTCCGTCTTTGAAAAAAGGATAGGTGAACCCCATGGTGAAGTGCTAGGTCTGATGAAACCCTTAGCTTCAAGGTCTTAAAGGTTCTTTTGGAGTTCATGTAGCTCTGTTGGTGAAATCGTATAAGGGGGAATAGACACTAGTGCCACACCTGGCATGAGCTCAATAGTGAACTCCACGTCTCTCATAGGAGGTAAGCCATAAAAATCATCGGGGAGGACGTCCCTGAATAGATACCCCACTGGATGGAATTCAACTAGTTGTGTTCCCTGATCGCTCATGAAGAGACTTGCAAACTGAGCGGTCACTCTACCCAACCCTGCATATTTAGGTTTAGCTCAGTCTGCCAGCAGGACCCATTGTCCTTTGTAAAGATATGTGTCTCCATAAAGGGATGTGAAGGACACCCGATGATGATAACAATACACATGAGCACAGTAATGAGAAATTCAGTTCAAACCAAGAATGACTTCAATGCCAGACATATTGAGGATATAGAAATTTCAAACAAATTAGTACCCACCTATCTCGAGGGGGCACTATTGGCACTGGCGTATTCCGTCTGTCCTGACCCTAAGCCGGTTGTCGAGAGACATGATGCCACAAAGGTACATAATTGGTAAACAAATACTCCCAAAAACAGCAGAAGATATAAAGGAGTATGATGTGCTGGAATCAAAAAGAGCAGAAACTAAAGTAGAGGCTTCTAGAATTGTACCTCTAACTGTAGATGGCCCTACAATCTACTCCTCAGGTGATGATTTCAATGCATACATGGGACCTGAGCCATGACCTTGATACGTTGCCTGGTTGGCCTGAGCAAGTCCACTCTGCTGATGATGATAGTCTGGAACCTGATTTCCTCAACAACGACCTCCACCATTTCCTCGTCCAGATCAACTGCTGGAAAAAGAACTTCTAGCCTGCTGTGGAGTCATAGATCCCATACCTGATAGAGGTGTAGGTGTAGATCCTCAACCACTGGAAGCTGAAGAGAAGGATTGGTAAAAATGCTGAAGGTGGTCCATCCTTCCGCCAACTCGGCACTCTTTCGAATCTCTTGTGCACTGCGGCTTCTTGTGACCATCCCTGCTGCATTGATAAAAAGTGACAAAGCTATCAAGATGTGTTGTTGTCTAGGATTTCCCCCACATGCACTTTCAAAATGACGTTTCCTGCTGCCAGAAGAGCCTTCACCCTGTCTCAGAACTGAATTTCCCTTGATCACTATTTTAGCTTCCCTATCATTTCACTCTATGATGAGAGACTGATTCACAATATCTGTAACAATGGTCAAATGAAAGATGTTCACATGAGAGTGGATAGTGTACTCAAGTACGTCCTCAAAACGTCTCGTAGTAGTCTTCGCGTAGCTAGCCAGAGATGAGGAAAAATGGTAATGTTCTGTGAAATGAGTATAATACACTAACAAAGTCATAGAGCCTTACTGAAGATGTAGGAACTACCGTGAATGATCATCTCTCAGAGTATATGGAAAAAAGTGAGTGTAGAAGGATGCTTGGAAATTGGCCAAGACATGTCACTGGCATACTCAAACTGAGAAATAATGCCCCACTAGTGTTAGGTGGTGTCAGGATGCATGTATACTGAAATCTTGAACCTTCACTCTGGAGGTGTCTCAAGGTGGTTGAAGATAGTCTGTACAACTTCTCTCCATGATTCAAGAACATGAGGGCCGCCACTACCTAAGAATTTGGGAGGGTGCTGATGTAGAATGTCTCGTGTAAGGTTAGCCATAGATGGGGAAGATCTAGGAATATTCTGAACTGACTACATAAACCTGAGGAGAGTATCCTTGAACTAAGCGTTAGGGTCACTCAAAAGATCAATAGGAGGTAGCGCTACTGGAGGCTACACGAGAGGAACCACTGGTGGATCCGGATCCACCATCTTTAGAATGCACTCATTTTCACTCTCCTAAGACACATCATGAAGACATCATGGCAGAATTTGTCTAAAGTATCCAAAGACACTGGGAGACAAGGAGTAAAGAAGCTGAGAAAACAAGTATTGTGAAAATTAGGTCAGGTACATAGCCAGCATCTGGTCACTAAGAAAATGGACAACCTGCCTCAATAGCTAGATTTCGATATAGAAGAGACAACTATAAATGATTACTAAACAATTCTACAACACACTCCTATGTTGAGTCAGGATAACATATATTAGACTAACAAAACCTTATATTTAATAAACAAACAATTCAAAATTCTACCACTAGGTATAACAGAACTCACATCCAACAAGAAAATTCATGCTTAAAGTAGATATGGAATGGCAATATGCATGGAATTTAAATCCTATAGTGCCTATCATGATGCATGGGATCTTTTCCCTCATATCATCAGGCTTAAATGGTAAACCCATTATTTCCATAATAATAGGACAATAACAACACAATAAAAGTGAGTCACCAAAGGTGAAATCATATCAATAGTAACTAGCATAATCAATAACTGCAATCTCATACCAAGAATTTGAGTTTTCCACTGTACATGGGTTAGCTATGTCCAAGCACAGAGTACATCCAAAATACCTATATCCCAGTATCTTCTATAACTCAAACAGTAATAGAAAAGGAAAAACTGCCCTCTGAAACCAAATTTTAACGTCCCGACTGGGCTCACCTCTAGGACGGTGGATGGACCGGTAGGTTACATAACCTAAAGCGCATCTCGCCGAATGCCAGAGGCTGCCGACTAGTAGCGTGGGACCTTTTTGTGTCTATGGGGGAGACTATGCCTTCATTAGTAACTGATAATATCACTACAGAAGTAAACAACAACAGATAATAAGTAATGGAAGCATGTGAATAAATAAACTACAGCAGAAACAATGTAAATAATCCAAATAAATAGAAAATACAAAGTGCTGAAACTAAAAAAAGAGTGTCATGCATTGATATGAGTCTAAAATGAAAGTATGGAAAATAGAACTCAAACACACAGTCAACTAAAAGAAAAGAAACAAGCAGCAACTGCATCGTGATCAAGGCCCGGTCCTCTGCCCTAGTCTCCATCCTAAGCAGTAATGAACAATTAAGAATTAGAAGCAGCACACTTCCCCTTGTCAATACCTACTAGCATGTTATCTACTCGGCTGTCGATGACACTTGATCATGGTGTGAGATAAAATCCCAGTAGGCTGGCACCCACGATGTCTAAAACATTACATTTCATTCAAAAATAAAAATGAAGTGTGCCATTAAACAACCAATTCAAATAGAATAATTAAAATTCAATGAAATAAATAAGTCGGATTGGGTCCCAAATGGCACCCGTTCCTGGTCACCAGCTTCATCCTAATCTGGTAGTCTGAAAGGGTACCTATCAGTATAAATGCGTGAATATGCATATATATATATATATATATATATATATATATATATATATATATATAACCTAGAAAGCAAGGTAAACCGAGAAAAATTATACCCCAAGCTTGTGCTTTAACTTGGGGTTCAAGTTCAGTGTTAACCAGGAACACTTCTACATATGACGGGAAATATCTCAATTCTCAAGAGACTCAATTAGAAATAACATAAACATTATGTTTATCATTATTTAATGTTTATGTTGAGAGTTGGAGTCTGAGCATGCCCCGGAGGTATCTCTACGGAACATCTGTAAATTTATCCAATGCCACTAAGCCCGTCCAAGGGAATCTTATGAAAGACCAAGTATCGCCTGAGGAATGGCTCTACCTTGAGTTGGTCCTAATCTCACAAAAATGGATTGAGTGTCATCTGAGGCAGGCTTAGCCACATTGCCAATGGATCTGTCCTTATGGGCCCTTTTGGAACTGGTATCACTCAAAAGTATAAGAAATTCGGGGGATGTCTCAATCCGAAAAAGCCAATAACACCCCCTGACACATAGAGGTAACCCTTCAGAAATGGAGGATCTATGTGTGGCCCTTAATACAAGACCCACCTCTTTTCCCCATCCTGAATTTAATTAAATTTTTCACAGCAGCAGATATGACATAATTAGAATAAAATATCGTTGCATTAGAACTAACCAGATCCACCGGTGCATCACAAGACATAAATTTAATAGTACAAAATGACAACTTGCAAGGCAATACACATATCATATCAACCTCATTGGATAATTCATATTTAAAGAATAAACAATTCACCAAAAAAAGTTCCAATTATCAAACTATAGAAATTCATGTTCAAGAAACTATTTATTTAATTTAATAACAATAAAAAGTTATTTCGTAATAGATGCAATTAATCAAAAAACTAACTCAGCTAATGGAAGAATACACAGATCATGTCAGAATTCCCAAATGTGTGTCCTTATTTCTTGAAATAATTCAAAAAACTATTTATATAATTTAAAAACAATAAAAATGGGATACACAATACCCGCATCTAATTAAATTAATAACCCGGCTAATGGAAAAATATGCCAACTATGTTGGCTCAACCAAAGGGGTGTCCAATATTGTTGTATCCATTCAAAAAAATTAATATAAGATGATTAAGGCTGAAAAAATTAAACAGAACCACTAAAGTAATTAAATTGGGTAGAATTGCACAAAGCTGGTAGGCACCGACTAACGATACGTCAATGCATTTTTTTAAATCACAACTAAATATAGGGAAAGAAATTAGGAACCCTACCATGTAGTCATAGAGGACTCTAAGTTCCACAATAAACTTTTATTTGACCAAAAAATGATGAAAACAAAGGATTTTAGAAAAACCAAAAATAGGGTACAAATCTTCCACGACGAACTGCGTGAATAATACTTAGTAGAATCGAACGATTACTCTTACGCAAAATCATATATTTCCTAAGGTTTATTGTGGACCTAATGGAAAAGAAATAGGACTTTGGAGGGAGGAGCAGCGACCTTCTAAAGTGGCTGCTGGTTGGTGGGACTGGATTGAGGGGTGCGACGTGATGAGTGGGAGAGGGAGAGAGGAGAGGAAAAAAGGAGAGAAAAGAAAAAAAAGAAAAGAAAAGAAAAATAAAATAAAAATAAATGATAAGGAAAAAATTATAAATATAAATTTAAACAAAAGAATGGAATGGAAAATAATAAAAAAATTTAAAATGGGAATCCCATATTTTTATTATTTTAATTTTTCCCGTAACGCCCTCTTTATTTTATTTTAGAATTTCTTTTTTTCTTTTCATGATTTCGTTTAAATATTCATTAAATATCCTATTACTCTTTTCCAATCCTTAATTTATTATTTAATACCCGAAAACCATTCCCAAGGGTGACATGCCATTTTTCATGAAACGTCTGTAATTTTTTAAATTAAATAAAAAACTACTCTGGACCTGCAGGGAGGTGCGCAGGTGCGCGCCTCGGGTCGCTTAATTAATTAGACTGTAATAAAGTAACAATAGTCCATACCTTATTAAGGAAGGGACGTTACACAAATGGAAATCCATATTATTGAAAAATGGTTTTTGCTTTAAGTGATAAATGTTATTTTGGAAGACATTCAAAATTATGGAAACTGTATATGATTAAGGTAAATAGAATGTTATAGGATTTTAATTGATATGTAATGTTATAATTATATTTTGGAATAATATATTATTTTAATTGTGGACTTATGAGGAATTATTTTAACATATAATTGATATATTGTGATTAGGTTAATTACTTATTTTTATAAAACAGTAAGAGTAGTTGATGTTATTTGGATATAAATGTTAAAATTTATCTTGAAATATTATGTGCTCAAATTATTGTAAATTTTTTATTTTAATAATATTCAAGAAATTATCAAGGAAAGTTATTTGTTTAATGTTATATGTTGATATTTTTGTATTACTATTTAATTTAGGATATTGAATAAGTTTTTCATCACATAAGGTTAATTATTTTTGGGAATTAAATTCTCTTATACTCACCATTTAGGTTAATGTCTAATGACAGAAGAGATATATAGTTAATATTTTAAAGATTATGTTGTTTTCTAGAGGTTTATTGTAGTGCTTAAGGTGAGAAAAATTTGTCTTGAATACTCATCATTTGGAGGAAAATATGTGTTTGTAGTGGAAATTAATTAAAGGACAACACTATAATTTCAAAGTATATTTCCTTGTGATCTTAGTATAGGTAGTAAAATAATTTCTCAACACTATGAGAATGGTATAAAAATGATTTCCATTTACCTTTGATCATGTGAAATAAAATACAACTTATCCCATCACAAATGTATAGGTTTGTGATTATTTAGTTTCCCCTAACAATGTTTTCTATCACTCTCCATCAGAACAAGATTGTGAGTTTTTTCTTCCATATCAATGTTTTCCTACAAGGGAACATATAATATATTATCTACAGTGACCATATTACTTCAATTTATTTCATTTGAAATGATTGTTTTATTAATCTTTTTTACGATATGGGTTTCTATTCTTTTAGAACCCCGACAAATAATGAGGGTGAAAATAATTATAAAGGGGGTTGAATGTAACAACCGAAACATTATGAAATAATTTTATTTAATTTTTATTGATATCTTGTGTTTTATGATAAACCAAGATTATATTGCGCTACAAATAACACCATCCTAGCTTGTAGTATAGATAACACTATGCTTGTATTGTATTAAACACAATTACAAGTACTTTTGATAGAATTCATTTTACACAAAACCGAGTTTAAGAGAAAAACTAAATATTTTTATATTACCTTATAACCTAACCATTATAATAATGTTTATTTACTTTATCTACTGAATAATAAAAATATGCTTAATTATTCTGTTAGTAATTAATTATAAAATAAAATTAAAACCCTTTTAAATTAAATAACTTTTTTTCCTGAAAACTATTCAAATGGAAATAAGTGAGTTTATAACATAATAAAATCATTCCTGATGGATTTTATTAATGTAATTTATTTTTAATATATTAAATATATATTTTAAAATTAATATTTTATTTTTTATAGACATGATATAAGAACAAATTCAATTTTTCAGATAAAATAAGTATTTTTAATAAAATAATGTTTTGTCGCCTTTTAATGGCGCACCCATTTGAAATATATTTTTTTGACACATTTATAAGTAACATTTGCAAAAATAGAATTATTATTGGTAATAGGGAAATCAGATTATGTTTGGATAAATTTTTCATATTTTTATGGTTACTTCCATCCTTTAATGAATAGTAAAAATACTGAATTTTAATTTAAATTTATTTTCATCTAATTAATTTATATAGCTATATTATCATTTTAACTATTTTTAAAGTTTATTTAGATTATTTTTTATCATTTAATATATATTTATTCATTTGAAGTAATTCCCCAATGAAATTTGATATAAACACATATCAATCTGTTGGTGGTTTTAACTTTTTAAAAACCCATTTTATCATTCCCTCAATGGGATTAATTTTAATTTAATCAATAAAAATTATGTGTCTCAAATTTGGAATATTTGATTCCATATATTTAATAAGTGGGTCCAAAAATATGTTAACAAGATTCTATTTTTTTGGATATTATGAATAGTAACTATTATAATTTTTTCAACGTGGTTAAAGGTAATTTGGGTAATTTATGTAACAAAATAATATGATAAGGACAACAAAATTACAATAAAACCAACCAAAATATTATTTTATGATTAATAATATACCCTAATCACATTAGGATTGGAATTGAAACATTTAATGGACCTTATTCAATGAAAATGATATAAATTTTATTAAAAGAAAAGAAAGTGACATGAAAGTGAAAAAATATAACCCCCCTTATTTCTTATAAGTATAACAATTTTAATATAGTGATAAACATGATATTTATTTGATAATAAATATTATCCATAATTATAATGAAATTTTCTACATCATGGTAATTTTTTTTAAAATTTATAAGGACTAATTAATTACTTTAAAGGCTTATATAATGTCGAAGAAATAATTATTTAATTGATGAAAAATTAATAAATTAATTTTTATTAAAATTATAATAATAATTATGATGCACAAATACTTGACCAAATCTTAATGGTCGAGTATATATAGAACATAATCATCCAAATTTATATGTGTTGACCATTTTTAACCACATTGAAAGGATTATGACATTTATTTTATTCTAATTAAAGTAGGGCCAATGTTTTAAATTTCATGTTTTTAATAATATATCATTTTAGATATAATGTTAAAAAATATATATATTCAACTAGAAATAGTTTTTTGGAATTTATAAAATCTATCTTCATCATGGTATTTTTTTAAAATTTTTAATAAACAAATATGTATATTAAACAAGTAATTAAAACTAATGCAGCAATTAATTTATTATGGGAAATATCAAATGAATCTTATTAAAATATTAAAATAAGTGTAACTTGCGATAATTAATATTTTAAATGGATTTAATAGATAATATTGAAATCAAATCTATAAAAAAAATTATGTTATAATCTTATCTAGATATTTTTAAAAATCCCTGAAATGAATATCGTCAAAATTGACACTATTGATATTTTGTCAAAATAATGTTCTATTAAATTATTTAAAAATAATAAGACATATTTAAAAATACAAAATTATAATAATATTCTATAAAATATTTGAAATTATTTATTTATGGTCATTTGACATAAAATATGTAAAATTAATGGTATTTAATTTTTGAAAGTTGGTTACCTAAATAAAAATTAAAATAAATAATTAAATATTAATTAAATAGATAAGATTTAAATTTACATAAAAACATTTCTCAATTTTATTGGTTAATGAGATTACAATATTTTCATGTCTAAAATTATAATTGATCCCATTTTGGAGGTATTTGAATTTATTTTGAAATTAATATAAATTAACAGTTTCATAAATCCTAAAATTTCCCCTCACCTCAATTATAAAAAGACACCTCCTCCCTCAAATAATCACACCTCATGATACTTTAAGCATGAAAAAACTACATAAATTTAATTAATAATCATTATTAGTCACATTCTAAATGTTCTGGTCTTCTCAAAAGACCAATTCTAGTGTTCCTATGATGATATTTAGTGAGTAATCGTCGAAGAAGAGGTAACTTCTTTAGATACTTTTCAAAATTATACCATCTTTTACTTATTCTTATTTGTTTGTTCCATTATTTTATAATAACTACACTTTTTCCTATATTATGAGATGCTATTATTTTGTTTTAATACCCATATTCCACCATCTATCTATCAAATAAAAAAACTAAATCACCACGCGTGCGTACGTATGACATATCATCTCCATGTCGTAGTGTAATCTATTTTCATCAAAAAAATTATTTTTATGGATATAATGATAGAATTAATATACATATATAATAATTATAACATGATATTTTTTTATACAACATATATACGATTAACTTCCATATTTATTATTATTAAAGAAGTGAAACTATCACTTATGCGTTTGTATAGAGTATCATCTCCACAACGCAATGAAATTAATTTTATTTATTCACTATTAAAAATGATTAAATAGAATCATATAATGAATTAATATGATATATAATAACTTTATTCCATTATAGAAATGATATATCTATAACCTACGAAGAATATTCTTTACTTATATGAAAAAAAACATGCTTAGAAAATAAGGTGTAATTAACACCTAAAAGAAGAATAATAATGAAATATTATTAAACAAGTAATAATATGATTGTATATTATATCATAAATATTAATATATCTATGAAGTAAGATAATAAAATTTTTTAATCAATTATATAGTTTTTTATCTGTACAATGGAAACCCGACATAAGGTTAGCTAATTTCATCTCACTTTTTATTTCCTTGAGATAAAAGCACTATTCAACACTCATTTATTTTGTGTGGTTTACATAATACCCATGAATTTATTTTAATCATTTTTAATTTAATTTATGGATATTTAAACACAAATTTTTATGATCACTATTTTATGTGTTTTCAGGGTTCAAATGTTTCCAAATGAGTAAGGAAGTTTTTATCTTAATTTCCCATATTTAAGACACATGTTTTTTCACGCACCTATATTCTTATACAAGGTGTATATAATAAAATTTGAACTGTTATATCATACATATAATTGTTTTCATGATATTATAAAATTATTTTATTATTTTTATTATTGGGGATTGTGATTCAAATTTTTCAAAATTGCATGAGATACTTAGAAACGTTTAAAGATTATTTTTCTGAAGACATTTTTTTAAAAGTTATCTCTACCAAATTTTCAATGAAAATTATTTTAATGAATTGTTTTATGTTATAAATTTATCTATTTTATGTTTTAAAATATAATTTCTAACAAAAATGTTTCAAAAAATTCCTAAAAAAAGATTTCCAAAGAAGAACAGATATTTTCCCCATGATCTGTTTTCAAGAGTTATCTCAAAATTATTTTATAACTAAAAAAATTTTATTTGATGTTAGTTATGTTTTATTAGGGATATTAACAAATTATACCATTATTATTATTCTATAAATAGATTTAATTTATTATGGACTTTTACTTATGAATTTTGTTTCATTTACATGTGGTGTGATATAATGAAGTGTTTTATAAAACTAACTTATTTTCATGCGTTATGAATGGTATATATTACCGTGGAACACATAAGAATGATTTAATTATGAAATAGGAGGGAATAATATATTCCTCTAATGCATTGGGTAAATATTTATATATCTTGAGGTATACATGACTGGAATGAAAATTAAATCTGGTTCGTAATACAGGGATATAACAGAATGTAAATTTAGTTCAGTAATACAGTGTTGTAAAGGCAAGTAAATCTGGTTCAGTAATACATGGATGGAAATAAGAGTGAGCTCGGTTCAGTATAAACAATTTTACACTATTATGGTCTTGGAATAAATTTTGTGGCTACTATAGAAATCATATTATGTGATTATTTTTCTGCCAAAAATGTCATGTCTTATTCATATGTGATGATTTCATTACATATGATCTTTATTTTCTTAAAATAAAAGTCTTATAAACTTCTAATATTTATTCCATGACTACTTTTATGATATTTGAAAATTAGGGTATGATCTTTTACTATTATGATCATGTTTTCATACACTTATGTTCATGTTCATCCTTACATATCTCTCATGTTTACCCTTACTGAGCTTTTGAGATCACCCTTTCTTTTCTTTATTTTCCCTAAGTTAAGATGAAAGATGTTAAATGAGTTTTCTCTAGAAGTATTTCACATGGATGATGTTAAAGATCTAATGTGAAATAATAAAATCTTGAAAGAGTGGGAGAGAGTGTGTTTTGATTTATGAATCAGTTGTTTATGAACCAAAGATTCTAAGAGTTTATCTTAATTTTATAAAACACTAAAACTAAAAGGCCCTAGGGTATGTAAGAAATCCATTAATTTTCTTTTTATGTTATAGGTTTTTATGGAAAAACTTCTTTCACATTTTTAAATATTATGTCATTAGTGAAAAATCTAGAATTTTGGATTCTTTGCTATTATAGTTCTTATATAATTTTTCACCAATATTTCATCACATATACCAAGTGATAAATATCTAATATAAATAATTCCTATTATTATAGTATGGAATAAAAAATTTAACAGATTATATAATCTATAAAAGGATGAATAGATATTACTCCCATATTTAATAATCCAAAATGATGAGAATAAGATAATATAATACCCAAAATGAATATACGATCATAAATATTGAAATATAAACAACAATACCCAATGGAAAACAAAAATTAATCCATGAATAACTGAAAATATTACACTTTAAAATTATTCCTAACAATATTGAAACCCATAAATTATAATTTTTTAACTATATATTCTTCTAAAATAAGTTAAATATTTATCTCTAAATATCATAATTTACTCACCAGGTCACTCACTAAAAATTTATAGGCCCTACTCATACATCTTACAAAATATCAAAACCCATTGCATTAACAAGCCAAATCATAATAAAACCACAATAAAATCATATATTCTCCCAAAATTTAACTCGCACCTTATCCTTACATAACCCCTCAGCATTTTTGATCAGTTGAATTGAAATGGTTATCTTTACCTTACACATTTTTCCCAATGAAAGTAAAATTAATCAAAATATACTTCATTAAAAATAATAATTTTAAACCTAAAAATAACATTATCATCAATCATTAATTTAAACCAAAGATAAAATCTCAAAAAATATCATTATTTACATAAATATTACATCACATGAAACCTCAAAAGAGTATATGTGAAATTAAAAATAAGATCTTCCTTAGACTTTTTATTCTTATATGGTATCCATGAATCTTAAAATGTCCTCAACAAAATCATAATATCCTCTAAAGTTATCTAAACCCTTTCTATGATACCAAAATTAACAAACTTTTCCTTAATAAACAAATAATCACTTGGTTTTTAATAATGGATTAATTTTTGAACACTTTTATGCTATTTTTGGTCTATTTTTTCAGAAAATTTGGTAAAACATTGCATAAAAATGGGTAAATTTTCCCATTATATTCATTTTTCACCAAAAACATGTTCTTTATAAAGTTACACTATATTCATTCATGGAAAATGCCACATTTGGTACTTTAAAATTACGAACATTCCATCTCCTTCATAATATCTGAAAAATTTATTTGAAAATGTGGAATGAGAAAAAAATTCATTAAGGGATGTAATATAAATAAAACCCAATATCCCATTTGAATAACAGAAAGTTTAGTAAGAAAGTTTTTTCTTTTTAACAATAAAATTTTTCCTCTAATCTGATTTTACATTTCTATTAAACACATTATTTATTATTAAATTTAATTTAAAATTTCATATAAAAGTAGAAAAGAAAACTCATAACCTTCTGTAGTTCAAAGAAAAAATGATCATCATGAGTATGTTTCCTTCAAAATCAATCCTCTCACAGTGATTTAGTAAAAGTTCATATACTTTCGTAAAAAAAGAAGCATGTTTTATTAACATTCGAAATAAAAGAAATTATATTTTAGACCATTCCTATAAAATCATGCAAGAACTTATAGAATTATACTTATATAAACCCTTACAATGTAATAAATTTACCATAAAATTCCCATTTCCCATTGAAACAACCTATCACTAATAAAATCCTTCACTCTACCCAATTCATTGATGATAAATATTAGAATAACCTATAATTAAGTGTATCATGGGATCACCCTTAATTTTAAAATTTATAAGAAACATAGGTTGAATAAAATAAAAATAGTTTTCAGTTTTAACATAAAAAACATTTGATTTTTCATTAAAGACCATAAGAAATAACAATTTCATTTTTCTCATGAATTTGAGAGAAAATATAATTTTATTTAAAAATATTAGATAAAAATATATATAATATTTTTCACATATTTTTCATCGAATAACCATGAAAACATGTAGATGATGATAAATACAGATTTCCATAATTATGAAACAAAAATTTTTATCAATCGTTAAAGATTAAAAAAGATAATTTTTAAAATTTTATAGAATCGTAACAAATAACATATAAATGAACATATTAGAAACCTATATTTTTTAAACTGTAAATAAATAAAATATGTTTCAATGGGTTGTAAAATGACCATGTATTCTTATACAAATATATTAAATAATTTTTAATGAATATTCATTAAACTACATAAACACATTCTTTAGAATTGTAATAGCTTATTGCCATTAGAAAATTGGAAACACAAAAAACTGTTCTATTACTAAACTGAATCACATCCCAGTGTAATTGTAACATCCAGTGTTTTTTGAAAGAAAAAGTATGTTTAATAGCATACATGATATGCTACATCGAGCTTCAACAAACAACTAAATATTTTTATTTCAAGGTTACCATTATAACCTAGATGTTGGAATAGAGGGAATGAATAGTTTCAACTTGATTATGAAAATATTTTTTACGCATGTTTAAATAATGATTAATTTATTACCAAATTTATTAGAAATGGAAATAAAATCCAATTGAATATAAAAGAAGGGGTTTTTATGAAAACCAATTTAGAAGAGAATAATTGTGTTTATAAAATCATATCACTCTTTATAGATTTTTATATAGTGAAACATATATTTTATACATTCAATATAATGTTTTTAATTAATCTTATAGGTTTTCTAGATATCATATAAGATGAAATTAAATTTTTTGGAGAAAAGAAGTATTAAAAATATAGTTTTACCACCTTTTGATAGAGAACCATTTTTTAAATCTAGTTTATGAAAATTTTGTGTGTTCTATTTTAAAAAAAATGACTTATTATTTATAAGTGGGCATAATAATTTACCTTGTTAGAAATTTTGGTATTTTTCTAATGAAATTCATATTTTAATGAATAGTGAAAGATAAGGAATTTAAATTCAAAACTTCCTTCTAATCCTGTTTATTTATATAGTTAGATTATATTTTTGATATTTTTAAAGTACAATTCAATTATTATTTTATCATATAATCCAATTTTTTTTCATCGAATTAATTTTCACAATTTTATTAGACTTAAACACATGTTAAACTTTTTATAGTTTTTACTTTTTAAAAACATGTTTTCTAGTTTTAACAATAGGAATTAATTTTAAATTAATTACTACAACTTTTATGTTTTGAATTTTCTAAAAATTATTCCATATATTGGAATTATAAGGTAATAATTATGTAAATATGTACCTTTTAATGGAAATTATGAATAGTAAATTCAGTAAATATTTATATTTACCATCGTAAAATGTTAAATTAGATAAATAGAAACAAAAACAATATTATAATAATATAAAACTACCCTAATATGAGTCCTAATACTACTGGATAAGATATGGGAGACTATGATCATCCTTGGGTCTATTTTACTACTTTATAGGGCCACTTGGGAGTGATAATGAAATGATATAATAAATATTTTTTTGTAAATTGAAATATAACACAATTAATTACCTTTTTACTAAAAAAAATTTAATATGGGGTTATATAAATGATCTATTTTAAAATAAGAAATGATTACCAAGATATAAAATTTCTTTAGTCAAGTTATTTTATTTATCACTATCAAACTTTAAATAAATATATTTATTTATGATATAATGATGATGGAGTGATTACCTTATTAATGATAGATTAAAATAAATGATATTATAAATATGAAAATAATTGTAATTTGAACATTTTTATTCTATAAATGAAATTGTTTGGCTGATTATTACATTTCATATTCGATTTAATGTTGTTTTTTGAATGAATCAAGATGTTATGACTTTAAAAAAATATTACCAAATATTGTCAAAATTGACATAAATGTGTTTTAAAAAATAGTATTTTTTAAATGATATAACAGTTATAAAAATCATATATTGGCCCAAAATACATAGATAATTTTACATAGGTAATTAATGACCCACATTAGGTCTTCATGTCATTTTATAGTAACTATATTGTCCATATAGTGTAAATATACTAGAAGACACAGTAAGAGATAATTTAATTAACTAAGGGTTAAAGCCAAAAGATAAGATTAAATTTGTTACCTAAACTTGTTTCAAACCTATTTTTTGAGATTATTTCTACTAATATTCATATTATCATATATATATATAACATTGGAGCTATTATAATTCGAAAATAAATTTATAATAAAATAGTAGTTCAATAGTTTCTTATTGTCCCCCTCTTCCATCTTATTAAAGGACACCACCTCTACCATCTTAATCACACCGCTAAAATCCCTTGTCTCATCCAAAATATTTTAAAATAATATCCCAATATTTATATCTTCCTCTTATAGTCCTTACCTTGTGTATAAATCATCTCAAGGATGTATTTTGTCTCAAATCAAAATGAGTTACCCGATTTAGAGATAACGTATTCTCTCAAGATCATTTCATTTATTTTCCTTCTCTAACACCCTTATTACCCTTTTTAATAAAAAACATAGTATAATCAATATACTATTATGTGTTTATGCTTTTTCTTATAACTACAGTTACACACACCAACATCTAATGGGTATATTACATTTTGTTTCTATGTACGGTGAACTACTGCCTCACAAAGTGATGATTGTTCATTTTTATCCTCCACCTCACGAGGTTTCCATTATGATAGAAATATATTTTTATATTAAATATATTATATTCAAATTTTATCTATTCTTTTTTAATTTTATTTAAAATACACCCTCATGTTTTCCATAATGTGCAAATATGATAATTTTATTTGAGGAAGTGGGGACTACCACCCCATCAAAGTGATATGACTCATTCATGCCATACATGGAACATATAATAATAGTGTTAATAAGTTTATGTAAAATATATGACATTTATCTTATACTTTATTTATAATATGACTATGTATAATTTATTTTTCATTCCGAAAATGAAATGAAAGTAGCATTCATGAGTACGTATGACCTACCATCTCCATGAATGATGCATTTCATTTCTTATCACAAAATTTCCAAGATATTATAAACAAACATATACAGAATATATATTATATTTAAATAATTAATAATATTCTAAAGATGATGGACATTTGACTACATGGATAATTTACATCAAAAAGAGTTCATCTTCGACTCATGTACCAAATATCGACAAAACATACGATATGAACATAAATAATTATGTAATCTATATTACATAGAAATAAGTGATATAAAATTAACAATAAATGTGAAAAAGGTTATCAGTAAAGTATATATTAATATAATTTTAATATTTAGTTATATAAAGAATTAATGAGACATGTCATACTCGAGGTAAGGGAATTTATAAACTCAATTTCCAATCATTAGTATTTATATATACTTTGTTGATTATATGATTCCACGATTATTTGTGTAATAACGATGAATTTATTTATGTTTCATTTTCAACTTCACTGTATGTGGATATACTATTTCTACACCTAATATCATTATTGATAAGTTCTTGCATCATTTATATGAACTTTGTAAGGGAAATCCAAAATAAATTTTCATTTATTGAGTTAATATCCATTTCATTGTTTTATTTTTCAAAGAATATTTGTCAATGATATATTATTATTTTACACATAATATCCACTTATATTTGGTGTATGTAAATTTGTCTCACGAAATTATTTCATTTATTTATCCTTAATCAAACTATATGATCTTTGTAAGGGACTTCATCTCAATATCTTTTTATTGAGGCATACCTTGATGTTATGCCCCATTATTATCCAATAAGGTGTATATAAAACACATTTTACACGTCATATCATAAATTACTATATCCTAATTATATTTACTATTTTTTGACATTATTATTTAATGATATTTATTCAATTGTTCCACAAGTGGTAGGAGACTCTTTTAATAAAATATCATTTGAAATGTTTTAATGTTTTAATATTGTAAATCATTATCATTAATGTCTTTGATATCAATTTTTTTTTGGATTTTGTTTTATGGACATGAATGTTTTAAAGTGTATATTTATTTCAAAATTTTCAATGTGGTATGGGCCACTGTGATTCAAAAATATTCTATCTAAATGTTTTAATTATGTTTGAAAAATGGATTGATTATTTCCATATCATGGAATGTTTTTTAACATATATACCTTGAATATAATTTCTCACTTTTATTAGAGTATTATTTATTGATTCTTACATTATATGTTTACTATTTTATTTTAAAATAATTTTTTTCATTTATGAGTGTTTAATATATATAGATGATATGAGATGTCAATGGGAAATGTTTTTCTTCTTTATTATTATTTAATGTGTTATGATAATTTTATGGTTCTTGGGGATTATATATGTATACAGGTGGTTCTATGATAAAATGAGGGTAGTTGATCCTATGATAGCTTTCCAATGCATTAGGTAATGCGACAGAGGTAAATGATAAGGTTTTTCTTAAGATATTTAAGGAATATACCATGATGGGTATTACAAACATAACCATGTTTCTTACTCTCTATATAGTTGTGAAAGATACAATGTAAGTATTATATGGATTCCACAAGTTACCATTATTTTTTATTATTTATAAGAATTTTCTTAGGAATATTATGATTACATGATGTAATCTATGTAGTTTATGTTTTATGGGTGAAAAGTATGATTATGTGAATCTATTTTCATGTGTTTTAAATATTCAAGGACTAACAGTCTTATTCCTTATTGTGTATTCCTTAATGAGATTTTTTATTCTTATACCAAGTTTCTAAAAAAATTCAACAAGGCATAAGGATTGGTAAGATAAAAGAATAAGTCAATAATATTTTTATCAATAAAAATTAATCATGTTTTGTTTAAATGGTTTAATTTAGTGGAAAAGGTGGATATTGAGTGTAAATATCCACATGTAATGTATATTTCTAATTATTAATATTTTTGGACCCATTATATAAAACTATAATCATGAAAAGAACCTCAATGTGAATTATTGACTTAACTAGATATTATGAAAAGTTTAAGGATGAGTCCTTAAAGTTGGTATTTGTGGTATGTTTAGATAACTTTATGGATTATGGTATTTTTTTTAAGAGATAGGGATGTCTTATGAGTTTATAATTTTCAATTTAATCATATATTAAATGTTAGAGAAACCTTTCTTGAGGATTTATGGTTTAAAATATCATGGTGACTAATGGAATTTTTGGATACATTTCCCTTTGAGAAAATTATGGGTTATTAATATTTTTGATGAAAAATGAGAAGCATAAGATAAACTTTGAAGTTAAAATATGTTATGGTTATTTTGAGTTTTTTATCTCATTTTTGGGAATGTAATAAAATTATATAGTTTTTGAAAAAATACAACACAAAGTCCATGTGACAACCCATACCGTATGAAAAATTCTATGGGAATCAAACCCACAATTGAAGTGTGATAGTGATTTATCGCCTACCGCTAGCCTATGTGGAGTCCCTAGTAAGTATGACTTATTATTTTTAATTAAATTAATTTTTGGATTAATAATAAGTTGATTTTAAGAATTTCTATTTTATCAAATTGATATCCTCAATATAGGAAAATTATTTGTTTATTAAATGATAAATGTTATTTTTGAAGACCCTTACTATTTTGGGAACACTATATGACTAAGGAAAATAGAATACTATGGGATTTAATTTGAAGAGTAATTGTTGAGTATTATTTTTGAAGAATATATGTTTTTATTTTTTACATTAGGTGATTTGGGTTATTTATGTAAATGATTAAATCACCATGGAGAATATGTGATTAGGTTAATTACTTTTCAATATGAGAATTTTAAAGAAGTAGATGTTATTTGGAGATTATTTTTAAGATTTAATATGGAAGAATATGAAATCAAATCCTTATAAATTTTGGGTTTCAATATTATTTTGTATTATTTTTAGGAATTTTAAGGACATTTGTTTTGTTGAATGGATTTTGTAGAACTTTTATATTACTATTGAATTTTGGAGATTAAAAGAAGTCCTTATCTTTGTAAAGGATTATTATTTTTGGGGGATTATCTAAACATTTACAAACCATTTTTGTTTTCGATAATGTTTAAAGGTAGGATAAATATATAGTTAACCATTTTTGAATGATATGAGTTTTTTTAGTTTGATTATAGTACTTTAAGCGTAAAAAATTAATATTGAATACTCATCGTTTGAAGAAAAATATGAGTATGTGGTTGAAATTGATTAAAGGACGATAATCTACCTTTAAATTATGTATATTTCCTTATTTTTTTTATTTTTAGTAGTTAAATAATTTGTCAACATTATTAAAAGGATCTTAAAAAAACATTTTCTATTTAATTTTACAATTATAAAATCATTGACTGTTTAACTCATCACAAGTTTGTAGTTTTGTAGTGGTTAGCATTATCCTAATCAAGTTTTCTATAACTATCCATCAAAACATGACACTTATTTTTTCTTCCATATTCATGTTTTCTTATATGGATCCCTGGTCTACATTATCTTGAGTGACCTTTGTACTTCACCTTCTATCTTATAAAGTGGATGTACAGTAAACAATTTTTCGGATGTAGATTTTCAATAAAGGTATTTTGAAAAGTCATAAACTAGTTACCAACCCCAAATTCAAATTACGAGGATAAAATTTTTTAATGGTGGAGGGTTTTTCATCCAATGTTTTATTAAATAAAAATTGTGTTCAATAGAGTACATGATTCGCTACATCAAGGTTAAACGAACAACTTAATATTATTATTTAAATGTTACCATTATAGCCTTACTGTTGGAATGGAATGATTGAAAAGTATCACTTAATTATAAAAATAATGTTTAATAAGGTCTAAATAATGATTTATTGGACACCAAATTCATTAGAAATGGAAAAAAACAAATTGCACATAAAGAATGTGTTTTTATTATAACCAATTTAAAAAAGGAATAGTTTTGCTTATAAAATCATATCACTATTCATGGTTTTCTATTTGAAAAAACAAATATATTTTATAAATCAATGTAATTTTTTAAATTCACATTTTTTTTTCTATATATGATATAAGAAAAAATTCATTTTTAGATAAATGAAGTATAAAAAAATTGTTTTAACACCTTTTGATAGAACCTCCTTTTAAATACAGTTTGTGAAAAAATTTTATGTTTTATTTTAAAAAATGAACTTATTATTTAGAATCATGACATAAAAATTTACTTTGGTTGAAATTTTTTATTTTTTTTTAACGAAATTCATTTTTTAATGAATAGTGAAAATACTTCATTTTAATTTATATCTGTCATTTTGTCTAATTTATTTATATACTTGGATTATCTTTTTAATCAGTTTTAAAGTGAAAATAGATTATTTTTATCATTTAATCCAATTTTTTAGATTTTAATTAATTTCAAATTTAAGTTAGATATAAACACATGTCAATATTTTGAGGGTTTTTACTTTTAAAGAAATCTTATTCTGGTTTTGACAACCAAAATTAATTTTAAATTAATTACTGCAACTTCTCTCTTTTGAGGTTGGAAAAAATGGATTAAATATATTGAATCAGAAAGTTTAAATTATTTAAATAGGTACCTTTTTTGGACATTATGAGTTGTAACGTCAGTAATTAATTTAATTTATCATTGTTGAAGGGTAAATTATGTAAATGATGGTGAAAATAATATTATAATAATAACAAATGACCCTAAAATGGGTTGTTATCCTATTTGATGAGATATGTCCGACCATGAGAATCATTGGATCTATTTTATGACCCCATGAAGCCACTTGGTTTTGATAATGACATGTTATAACATTTAATTTGAATTAAAGAGAAATATAACACAAACATGTATCTTTATAAAAAAATAACTTTATAGTGTGGTAATATAATTGATCTATTTGACTATAAATATTAATTTGAGTGAAAAAAATCATAAATCATTTTATTTTATTTTTAATTTATATAGATAAAATAATTAAATTTTTGTTGACATAATGATGACGCAATGATTACATTATTAATGATTGATTTAAATAATTGATATTAAAAATATTAAAAGAATTTTAATTTGAACATTTTGGTGTCATCCACGAGTCTTATTAATGATTATGAAATGTGATATTTTAGTTAAGGAACAAAAAACAATTTCAAAATAGTGTCAAAATTAACATAAATAAGTTTTTTTAAATACTATTTTTTAAAATCATATAATAGTCATAAAAATATTTTATTCCCCCAAATGAATTATATAATGTTACATATGTCATTAATTATCCACTTTATTTTCTCTTATTCATTTTATAGTAATAATATTGACCATATAGTGTAAAAATACAGTAAGACATGGTAAGAGTAAATTTATTTAACTGAGGGTCAATGACAAAAGATAAGGATAAATATGTGACCTAAACATGAAAAAAACATAATTGATTAGTGGAGTTAGATCCATAATCATTTTATACTATAATTATATCACTTTGGTGCTATTATAATTCGAAAATGAATTAAAAAAAATAGTATTTCAAGAGTTTCCTAAAGTGCCCCTCCTCCCTCTTATAAAAGGGAACCACTTATACCCACTCACTCACACCTCTAAATTCCATTGGATCATAGAAATTATGCTAAAATATTCTCCCAACATCCCTCCCTTCCTGTTATAAGCCTTAACTTGGTATAAAAGAATCTCAAGGAAGCCATTTGGCTCAAATCAAAATGAGTTTCCCGATTTACAGGTAATGCCTTCTCTCAATCTCCTTTCATTAATCATCCTTCTCCAACACCCTGACCACACTTTTATTATTATTTCATAATAAAAACACTCTAATAAATATTCTATTATGTTTTTTTATAAGTTTTCTACCTACACTTACACACACCTCTGTTAAATGGACACATAATACACAATTTATATATACGCCGAACTACTGCCTGATGAAATGATGATTATTCAATTTTCTCCTACCACCTCTCATGGTGTCCATTATGATAGAACTATATTTATATATTAAATATATTATATTTATATTTTCTCTATTATTCTATAATTTTTATTTACAATATAACATTATGATTTCCATAATGTGTAAATACAGTAATTTTATTTGAGTAAATGCGGACTACCTCCCCCTCAATGTGATATGAATTGTTCATTCCATTCATGGAACATATAATGTATGGAGGTAGTAAAAATATTTAAAATATATGAAATATATATTATACTTTAATTATAATATAACTATGTATCATTTAGTTTTCATTCCGTTAATATCACAAACATATGAAAGTTACATTCATGCCTATGTACGACATACTATCTTCATGATTGGTGCATTTAATTTATTAGCTGAAAATATTATGGATATTATAAGTAAATTTATACTGGATATATATGATACTAAAATCATGAATAAAAATTGATACTAATTACTTTTTATTACATGTACACTTTACAAAAAAAACTAGTTCTTTTTCGACTCATGAACCAAATATCAACATAACTTTCGATATGAACTTATATAATTTTTTAGTTTTAATAAAACATTAATAAGTGATCAAAAAAGAATATTACACATGAAAAATTTTCTCAGTAATGTTAAAATTATCCTATGTATATTATTCAGGAATATAATAAAATAAAGAGACATGTCAAACTCGAGTTAAGGGATTTCTAAACTCAATTTCTACTCATTGGGTTTTATGCACACATTGTTGATTATATTATTTCAATATTATGTGTGGAATAACCATTTAATTATTTATGATTCAATTTTCACTTCCATTTGTGTGGATATAATTTTGATTCACATAATCACCCCATTGATAAATTCTTATGTCATGTATACAAACTTTGTAAGGGAAATATTAACTCAATCATCGTTCATTGAATTAAATATCCATGTCATTGGTTTTTTTTCCAAAAATATATTTTGATGACATTTTATTGTTGTACAGTTAATATCCACATGTATTGGGTGTATTTATATTTGTTACACATAATTATTTCATTGATTTATCTTTAATCTAATGATATGATCATTTTAAGGGACTTCATCTCAATCTCCTTTAATTGAGGCATACCGTGATGTTATGAAACTTTATTATCCAAAAATGTGTATAAAAAACAAATTTGACACATTATATCATGAATTAATATATCCTCCCGATATTTATAGTTTTTTAGTGTTATTATTTAATTATTTTAATTCATTTTTTCTTTAACTAGTAAAAGACACTTTAACTAAAACATCTTTTTAAATGTTTTAGAGATTTAGTCTTCTAAATCATTCCCATTAATTTCCATGTTTTCAAAATGTTTTTATGGATTTCAATTTATATAAATAATTTTTTTAACATTTTATGTTCCTTTTAAATGTTTCAAAAAGGTATATGCCACATTGATTCAAAAATTATCATTCTACATGTTTTAATTTTGTTTTTGAAATATATTGATTATTTCCACATCTTGGATTGTTTTCTTAACAAATACACCATGAGTATAGTATCTCAATTTTATGTCACTATTATTTACTGATTTGAACATTATATGTTTAAAATTTTATTTTAAAATAATTTGTTTTCATTTATGTGTTTATGGATTCTTAATATTAAATTTTATTTGAAATTGGAAATGTAATTTTCTTCCATTATGCTTGTTTTATGTTTTATGATTATGTTATAGTTCTTGGGAATTGTGTATATATACAGGTGGTCCCATGATAAACCATGGGAGGGTGAGCCCCTAATTTCTCTCCAATTTATTGGGTAACATGATAGAGGTAAATGATAAGGTTTCTCCAAAGAGACTTTGGGAATATACTATGTTGGGTATTCCAAAGGTAACCATGATGGTTACACCCAATGTAGCTTTGAAAACTACAATTTAGATGTGATATGGATGCCACAAGTTACCTTCTTTATGATTAAAATTTGGCATTCTATTAGTCTTATGATTACAGGATTTCGGCTAAGTGGTTCATGTTTTGTGGGTGAAAAATATGATTTTGTTAAAATTATTTCATGGGATTGAAATGTTTATGGACTAATGGTTTTTTCCTTATCCTATATTACTTAATGAAATTTTAATTCCAATAACATGTTTTTTAAATTTTATATATAGATTATAAGGTTGGTTAAGATCAAAGGAGAATTCAAGAGGATTTTTATCGAGAAAAGGAAATCATGTTTTTATTTAAGGGAAACCCTGGGTGGAAAAAGGGGATACTGAGTGTAATTATCCACATGTAATGTGTGGGTCTATTATGTAATAGTTATCACCTAGTTATATAAAAATATAAACCTGAAAAGACCCTCAATGTAAATTCTTAACATAACTGAATATTTTGTAGTGTTTAAGGATGGGGCCTTATAATAATCTTTATAACTAGATCCCTTCTTCGAAATATCATACGTATTATATTTCATAATATCTATAGGAAATGAAACAAAATAAATGGTGTGATTATATGCTCGGTAACGGCATATAAGGGATTTATATAATTATAACATGAACATAATGGTATGAGACATTAAGGAAAATATTGAAAACTGCACCCTATATATCAATTATCTTAATCTTGAGTCATGGAATAAAGATTAGAATATTATAATACAATAATAATAATGGAAAAAAACAACATAATCCATGATATCATAACACTGTCATAGGTCATAGATTTTTGTAATACATATAATAAAATAATATCTTATATCAAGGGTACCTACTGAGACATTCATAACATGATAGGTTTCAGATAACATACCATGTACCTGCTTCAAAAATGGGATAACAACCAATTTACCCTTCTTTTAAGGCTTGGGTTAACAATATTGTACACTCTTTTTTGGGATTGTGATAACCACCCAAGTACCGTTTGAGCTCATTTAACTATTATAATTACCAAATTTGGTGTAGAGAGACATAGGTATCAACCATCATGGTTATAATGTAACCAACATTACAAAAATAAAATCAAAAATATGTGTGAGGAAATATCATAATACATTCATCATATCATAACCCATGAAAATAGTTGGGTTTTATTGACATTTCATAATAATATAACATGTTAATATAAAATAGGTTTCATAATAATTTTTTCAATTTAAAAAAGGATAAACCATTATATAATAGATGTTTTTCATAGGAATTTTATTGTGGTTTAAAACATAGAAGAAAAATGGGTTTCACAAATACATTATCAACGTAGACATAATCTATAATAAAAAAGAAAAAAAATTCTTGGATTATATCCCTATTAGGAATAACAAAATTCAATGAATGTCATTTTAGATGAAAAATGATTTTGAAAGTTCAATTAAAACCATTATCTAGGAAAGTAAATTTTCCATGAGTGTCACTTTTTGAAACAAAAAAATCCTAAAATATTTCAGAAATATTTCTCGTTGAATATAACCTTGAAAATATGTAATGGAATCTTTAAAATCATTTTAAAAAATTATTGACGAATGATTTCTTTCCACTTTAAAAACCACTTTTTAAAACATAAAACAATGCAAAAATAATTTTATTTGAAAATAAGTATGAATATATATAACTTAAGTTTCACATAAATAAATTCTCATGAAATTGGGATATTATTTTCATATTGTACATCATAAAACAAAGACCCCTTTAACATTTTTAGTAAATGATAAATAAGAATTACTATGGAAAAATAAATGAATATTTCTTTAAAAACATTTTTTTAATTACAAAAATGTGTAAAAATATATAAAATAAATCATTTGATAAAATTGAAAAAAAATTAAAAACATTTTTTGAAAACATGGATTTGGAAGAAAAAAGGGGTTCTGACAGAAGAGAGAAATAATGTAATATTTTATTAAAAAACTAAATCAATTATTTTAATTACAAATTTTTGAAAAAATGGAACTATAAATATAATTAATAGAAATAATAGATAAAAATTAATGAGTTTATTGGGATATAGACCATATGATTTTATCACCAGAAACATAATCATGAAAAATCTCAATAAACTATGAGATTGTAACATAAAATCATTAACACATTGGTAGCATTAAATGATAATCTCTATGAAGTAATATCAAAAATTTGAAACTTAAAATATCAATATGATAAATTAATTCATTTTGTTATATTTGAATGGGGATTTATATACACCTCTTTAAATAATATAAGTTCATAACATAATATTTTTACCAAAAAATGAATATTGAGAGAGAAACTCATTACCGGTTTGTTAATATTTGAACCGCAACACCCATGAAAGATATATAAAAAAAATTATATGTAATCCCAAATAATTTTCTAAATATTCATAATAAAATACATTAATGTGAAGTAAATAAACCACCTAAATTAAATAAGTGGTAAAAATGGAATATGGAAACTAGAAATAAAAGAGAGAATATATATTTATTATAAATATATTAAATAATTATTATTATATATATCATACCAAATATTGTTTTCTTATGACCATTTATCACCCATTAATTATTAATTCCATTTTATAGTTAAAGTTTTTCTTCAAACTGCTCTATTTTTTTATTTTGATTTATAAGTTTTGGTACTCATCATTTGTTCATGATATTCTCATATTTTAAATTTTAATCATGATATAAATACCATATATATGAAATGTATATATATATATTATTTGAATATACTTGTGATAAAAAATTGAATACACCTTTTTCTAAGATGGTAGGTCGCACGTATGCAAGAATGCTATTTTCATTTTATTTTTAGATTGAATAAAAAATAGTATATGATATATTATCATAAAGAAATATTTAAATTCATATGTACCATATATTTTCAAAAAAAACTATCCTTATTACCTTCTATGTAAATCATGAATGAATCAAATCGCTTCACGAGGCGGTGGTACACCATACAGACGAGCGATGTTATCATATTCACATAAAAAGGTGAGTATGAAGGTCTTTGTAATATTATAATTTAATATGTAAAATAATATAATAAATATCATATATAGATAATAAATTCATAATTTTGTACTTCCTTTAGTGCTTGTAATAGAAAAAATAAATGGCATTTGTTCGTAAGGCGGTAGTCCGACATACACACAAATGATAAATTTGTAACCCATTTTATTGAAGTGGAGATTTTTGTAGGTCATTACCTTAACAAAACAGTAATTAAATAAATTTATGATATTTTGGATACTATATCCGTAGGGTATAATTATAATTTATGTTGGTTGTGTGACAAGAAAAAAAAGTTTTTGTTGATGAATGTCACCTATTCATTTGGTATCCTTAGTGGGTTTTCACAAAAATCATTTTTATATTGGATTTATGTCCAAAATTCGGATTATAGAATGATATCATGGATGTTGTTAAGTGACTTTGGTTGGTATTGTAATAACCAAAAGTGTTCTTACGTGTGACGAAAAGAGGATTAAGGAGGAGTAATTTTGTAATTAAGGTGGAGTGACGTTCTTGTAAATACCAAAAAGTATCAAATAATGGGAGGTAATACAATCCTCATGTGGATCCAAAATTGATAAATAATGCATGGGAGGGATGATATGGTTTATAAAACCTCCAAATTAAATAAAAATATTTTTAATAATTATTTAATTGATTATTGTTTAAGTTTTAATCATTTTTACCATTTTACCATTCAACCCAGTAACTAGTTTTTTCTATCCTAGGTAATATATCCTTTAAGATAAAATTAAAAAAAATATTATATAATTTATATTGAATTAATATAAATATGAAATATAATTTATGAAATAATAATAATAATTGTTTTGATGTTTAATTTTTACAAAAGTGCAAGTAACACACAAAACAAGGTTTTAACCTTATGTTAATTAATTTTTCACTGTAGTCACTAATCATTATAGAAAAAATTAATTTGAACATATTATATAATATAAATTATGATTATTCAAAAAATTTAATCCATATTCCTAAATTACATTAAAATAATAGTCAGTAATTAATTTAAAACTAATCCTACAGATGTAATGAGAAAGTGGGATTTTAAAGAGAAGATATTCAAATATTGAAATAGTTTTATATCAAAATTGAGTATGGAGTCGAATAAATGGTTTTAAATTGAATTTATGATTTATAATTGAATAAATTTAAATTTAAAACCAGTTTAAATATAATTTATCTTCATAAATAAATTAATGTAAATGAAATTTTGAATTAAAATTCAGTATTTTTCATATTCATCAAAAAGTGAATCATTTTAGAAAAATTGAAAAAATTTACCATAACATAACTTTGACACGAATATTTAAAAAATTAATTTTTTTATCAAATTAATTTTATAATAAATTTAAAAATTAATTTTATTAATGTTCAGAAAAAAATATGAAAAATGTTTTGTCATAAAATAGTATTTTTGAAACATATTTATAATTTACCACTATTTTGTGTTTTTTCAATATTCTTACATTATATAAAACCATTGTAATTAATATCTAAAAATTAGTTATTAATATTCATATCATTATGTTTAATGGATAGGTTATAAAGGTCATGTTTAAATAAATATATTAAAAATAAATTGTGGATTTGTTAAAACTCACTATCATGTGTAAGGCAAGATGACCCTTTTTTAGAGCGCAAGCATGAATCATTTTAGTTTTTATTGTAATAAATAAAATAAATTTATGTTATTCAATATAATAATTATTAAAATCTCTTGGTATTATATTATACCGCCTTGAAATGAATTTCTTTCTTATAATTTATTACTCTGGTATAACTAAAGAGGATATTCATATCTCTTATATCCTCAAATTACCATGTAGGTTTCTCAAAATAGTGGTTTCTACAGAAATAATTGATCGAGTGAGTGGTATTATTTCATATAAAATTCACATTATAATTGAGAATCTTTATATGTTGTTCCTCATAATAAATATCTTTTTCCATTTGTGTGAATTATATGTTCATTACATGTGAAGGGCTTGTTCTGTAGTTACTCTAGAGAGATATATAGAACACATCAGGGACTTGATAGATGTTTTTAGGAAATGGAAAGTGATAAAAAATAATCTTGATATGATCATTAATTTTAAAGGGGTTATTATATATAGGTATTAATTCCATTTAGTCCCAAATCTCATATACTTTTTCCATGGTGAATTTCATAGAAAAACCATGTCACAAAATTTCATTTATAGATTGCGCTGGTGATTATCATCATAACTTTTCATCCAACTCAAAATTGTTGTGATGTGTTAATAATGTATATAACATTCTCTTCTATTTGTTCATCTAATTTAGACCCTAATAACATTTTTTTACAACCTCATTCCCGCATGTTGGATTTATAAATTTTATTCTATATAGGGAATCATAAGGGCCATATTAATGCTAGAGTGAAAGCTATTATTGTAAAAAAATCAGAGAGAGTACGTTGTTGATCCCAACCACCATTTAAATTCAATTAGTAAATTATCACTATATCCACTAGGTTTTTAATTTTTCCCTCAATATTACCCTATTTTTTAGGATGATACACAATGCTGAAACTGAACTCCATATCAAGATCTTGATGAAGAATTCACCAGAACATTAAGGTAAACCTTGGATCCTGATCATACAGAATGGAATGTGGTACTCCATTAATACTTACCACTTCCTTAATGTATATCATGTCAAACTAATATACACATATGTATTCTCTAATAGTAATAAAGTTTGTTGACTTTGTAAGCCAGTCGACTACATCCCATATAGGATTAATCTCTTTAGTTGTTTTGGGAATTATAATAACAAAATAAATGGTTAGTCTTTCCTATTTTCATTCTGGTATTGATAATGGATATAACACCCCCTTATAATTTTTTCTTCCAACCATTACATGATGACTTACAATGAACCAAAAAATAAACTCTATAATATCTCTCCTTATTCCATCCCACCACAAAACCTATTTCAAATCTCTAAATATCTTCATACTTCATTGATAAATAGATAACAATGAACTATGATATTACTCTAACATATAATTCAAATGTGTCATCGAGCGAATGAATCCCAGGATCCTTAACCTTATCATTACACTGTGATCATGGTTAAACTAAGAATCATTTTTGACCATCTAGTACTTATCCAATTTATATTTCAACAACTCTTTATTCTTCACTCGAATATGTAGTGGAAAATTAAATTGAGAATGATAATATTTTCCCCTTACTTTAAGACATCCATATTCATATTTTGAAAATCCATAAAAATTGGATCTCTTTAAATCCCCATCATAGATAAGATTGAATGATCATTTCAATTAAAAACATTATCTGCCTTGGTCTCTTTCCTAGGGTAGTACTTTATTGAGCAGTCAGAATATATAATCAACTCTAACCACATTATTTGGTTAATATTTGACTCCTTCTACGTGAATATAAAATTGAAAATTTTATGATATTCATAATAAATGAAACTTTTCTCTCTAAAAATAATTCCTCCATTTCGTTAAAGAAAAAATTATTGAAGCTAACTATGAATCCTTTGATGGGTATGTTTTGTCATAAATCATCAATTTTTATAAGGAATAATTTATAACCGTTTCATTTTGATAATACCTAATCTTAATACCTTCTTACATTTTTCACGGTATATTAAAAACCCCAATCTAATACATGGAAATGTAATCAAAGGTGTGTTGACTAATATTCCCCTATGTTCCTAAAATTTTTCCCACATTCATATATCTTGAAGATATAATCCCCCTTATAAGTAAACATTCTAAGTGGACTATATCATCATGATATATTCTATATAAAAAATCAATAATATCCAACTAAACCAAGTAAATTACAAATATCAGTCATTATTATTGGTATGGGAAATATTCAATAACATATTTCCATGATGGATCTACTAATATACCCTCCCTTGAGATTATGTGGCCTAAAAATTAAACCTTATGCAGCCAAAATTTAAACTTTGTAAAATTTTCATACAGTTTCTCCTTCTATAGGGTCATTAGTACAATCCTAAAGTGGGTTTCATTCTTTTTTATTCCCTTTGAGTGTATAAAAATATATTCTATAATGAATACCAGAAAATGGTCAAGGAAATATATAAATAATATATTCATTAAATCTATTAAGATAGTGGGGGAATTAGTATGTTTAATTTTGATCCCTATATATTCACAATTTCCATATCTTTTATAGAATGTTTTCATGGGTTTATCCTCCGCAAAATTAATGGTTTTGTTGCATAAATTTCACTCAAAATAACCATAATCATGATAAATAACCAACAAATAAAACCACAAAAAGGGTTTATAAGACATTGATCTGATCATCAATCATAAACTCATAAACTAATTATTGAATCCTTAACTCTTATATTAATCAAACATGGATAAAATAATTAAATCCCTATATTTTTCATAATCATAAAACCAAATTACCATTGTTTATATATATATAATACATAAATCTTTTATAAAAATAAATAAATACATCAATCCTTCTATTCTAATGATTAAAATCCAAAAGGTTCTTCTTTATGAAGAAGTTAATTCTTGGTTCATGGCAATGATTTTGTTAATGACAATGTTCTCCACCCATAATACATTGATATTTTCAATACTTTCTCACTCTATTACCTTCTTTTTAACATAAATAAATTCTCCCCATCCATTAAGGATATTCCTCAAGGTTCACTTCCAGCATTGATGTCATATAAGAAGATGAATACTCTTTCCTCTATGTTCATTATTGGAGGAAATTTCATAAAAGTAACTCTTCCACTTAGGTTATGTGATAGGAATCTCACCAAAGTTAATATTTTTTGTCATATATCATGATTATTTATAAGGAATTCATGAAATATAATTATATCTAATAATTATGAAATTTGGTTTCTCATAGTCATTGAATTGTCCATCAGAATCAATAGTAATTAGGTTCATTGTGGTTTTATCCATTGATTAAAACCAAAAAACATACAGTGATCAAAACTAATCATAGTTTGAAAAATATTCATGAAAACTCAGTCATACGATGTCTAAATAATTCCACCTTATAATTAATATATGTATCCACTGTCTTATCCTAGGTAATTCATAGTCATCATCTATTTAAATACTTTATTATGGTTTATAAATAGTTTTTGAATTTCTAAAAAATATCCACTAGTACTGTCAAACTAAATGTGTAGTAATGACCATTGTCATGAACCTGTTGATAATTGGGTCTGTCTAAAATTTCCCTTTCAGAGTTACTACCCCTAGGTACCTTTGTGATATATCTACATCCACTTGTAGTATCTAGAAAGGGATTAAATTTCTTGGAAACCGCACTCTATATCAATATCCAATATTCCATGTCATATTCCATTACATGGACTTATCCTTAGAGTTATCCATATAAATTTCCATACGGATCTCACTAATGTGTTCTCTTCTTAGTTATAAGTATAAATAATTTAATATTATAATATAAACAATATAAATCTTGGACTTTCTTATGTAGATATTATATTAGTTTTTATGAATATTTATTACATTACACAAAAACTGGAAAAAACACAATAATATTTTAGTGTCTTAGGAAACAAGGAAAAATAAAAAAATAGTCCATAGGTAAACTACATCATCACCCATTATGATATTCATAACTAGGACCCTTTTTAGAAGAATCAAACCTAATATATTTCTCCATAACATGGGGAAAAGAATATTAATAATGGCTAAGATCAAATACTCAATAAGGTAAAATAAGGGAGATACATAAGCATAACATGAATATAAGGTTATGAGAACCATAGCATAATATTTGAAAAGAATACCATGCATATCAAAGATCACAATCATGAGTTGTGGAATAAATATATTCAGTTCATAAGACATAAATCATAAGGGAATCAAATAACATGATCCATCACTGAAAACCATTTTCAAAAGACATTGATTTTTGGATTACACATAGACATATAAAAACGTGTGTCTATACTACCCACAAAGACATTCATATCATGTCAGGCATGATCTAACCACTCATGTATTTACATGAGGCTCGGTATAGCCACCTATGTACCCTACTTTTCTGACATAGTCCTACAACCTGTATAACCTACATTTTAGTCTTGAGATAACCACCCATGTAACCATATTTATAGGCTTGTGATAACTACCCATGTTCCCTCTAATATCATATAACATGTATCTCTACCCAAAAAATAGATGGAGATATTGGTCCTACCCATCGTGGTTATAACATAACCACCATCACTTAATGAAAATCAAACATTTAGGCTCCACAAGAACATAAAACATTCATCATATGAGATTTCGTCAAAAAATGGGTTTAATATACACTTTTTTCATAACAGAACCTATGAAAAAACGAATTCATAATCCATTCATAATTTCATTAAATCATAACCATGGAAAAAGAAGCAGGTTTCACAAGATTTTTATGATGGTATAACCCATTGAAGAGAAATTGGTTTCATAAAATTATTTTTATTATAAACAAAAAGTGTCCCAACATTTAATAAAAATGTTATCATTGGGATATATCCCCAGAAAGGTATAGTGAACATAAAAGGATTTCATTTTGGACAGAAATTGATTTTAAAGTATCATTTAGAACCAATATTAGAAATAACAACATTTATTTGAAAATAATTAAAAAACAAATTAATAAAATCTTCCTACAATATTTTATTTGAAAATATCCTTGAGAACATATAATGAATCATTAAAAATCATTTAAAACATTTCTGAAGGGAAATATCCTTACAGATTTAAAAAACTATATAAAGGATAAAAAAATACTAAATCATTTTTCTTTTTAAAATAACATTGAATACATATAATGTATGATTAAAATAAAATAATAGTTGTCATGGAGGAAACTTCTATTTAGGTCATATATGTTAAAGTAAATATTCCTTTAACATTTCTTGGTCAAATCCCAATAGGAATTGTTTTAGTAAATTACTTGAATATTAATTTTCAAACATTTTATAAAAATTCCTAAAATTGGTAAATATTTCTCTAATAAATAATTTTATGGATGTAACAAAAATTTAAAACATTTTGGGAACACATGGTTTGGAAGGAAAATATGTTTTCACCAAAGAGACAAATAAAGATGGATTTTGATAAAAAATTAATCAATTATTTTAAGTACTAGAGAGTACTAGAATGGTATTATAAACATCAAGAATAATTATATCATAAGAAAAATATTAAGTTTCTTCAGATATAAATCAAAATATTTTATCATTGAAATCATAATCGAAATCATTCCTAAGAAATGGTGAGATTGTACCATAAACTTTTTACCACTTTGGTAACTTTAAATCATAAAACACATTAAGGTATAAAATAAAATGAAATTTAAAATATCAAGAAGAAAATTATTTCATGAAATCATATGTAAATGTGAATGTATGTAATCCTCATAAAATAATATTTGTACATAAGATAATATATGTATCAAAAGAGGCAAATTGAGAAGAAAAATTCCCATACAAATTTTTTAACATTTGAACTGTAATCCTCATGAAACAGAGATGATATAATTCCCATATGAACACCATTAATTTTATGTATAATACTAATAAAATAAATTTAGGGGTATTATATACATCACATAAATTAAATAGTTGGTGATTAAAAAAATGTCACCCAAAAATAAAAATGAGACTACAAATCCCTTACCTTATGTCGTGAAATTAATCATAAAAATTCAAACATAATCTATCAAAAATATACGTTTCTTATAGATATATGAAATATATATATATATATATATCATACCATATATTAATTTCATATTACAATTTATTACTCATTTATTAACAATATCATGTCAAAGTTACACTTCGTGTAATAATCTATTTATTTTTCATTTAAAATATTCCTTTTATGATTAACTTTATCACTATTTAAACATATTTTGAATGTTAAGAATTATATAAATATGATATACATTAATTATATATATATTTAGTTTAATCCATAACATTTTGTGACATAAAATCAAACACATCGTTCATGGAGACGATAAGTCATACATTTTCATGAATGCTATACCCATTTTCTTATCATGATGAAAGGAATAAATTTAAATGAAATAAAATAATTCCAAAATCATATGTATGTAATATATATAACATATTTTCCTTAAACCCAGACTTATTTCATTCCATGTAAAGTGTAAAAGAATCACATTACCTCACGAGGCAATAGTCTTGTATACACATGAGCAATGTTATCATAATCCCCAAAAAAGAATATGAATATATGTATGCTATAATAAATACATAAGTATAATAATATCACTAATATCATATAAAAATAAAAAATCCATCATTTTTCATCACTGGTAAGTGGTAATGGAATAATGATTGACATCAGTTCATGAGGTGGTAGTCTGCCATAGACACAAACAATGAATTCATAACCCATTCGACGGAAGTGGAGATAGTTTTAAATAATTAACATTACATAAAAATCCAATTATATAGAGTATATTTATATTATTTTTCCATAATGTTATAATAATATTTTAATGTGGGTGAGGAATAAATAAAACAAAAACTATCTTTGGTGAATGATACCTCTTCTTCAGGTATCCTCATTAGGTGTGAAAAAAATGATTTCCTATGATGTATTTAGGTATAAAATAAAGATTTTATAATGATATTAGTGATGTTTTTAAGTTATTTAATTAGTTATTTAATGAAAAAATGGGGTTTTATGGTGTAAATAAGATATGATATGGGTGGAATTTTATAATTGAGGTTGAGTGGTATTTTTGTAACTACCCAACATTATTAAATAATGGGGGAATATCTATCCTCACGTGGCTCCAAAATTGATCAAAAATGTGAGGTAGGGATTATATGGTCGATAAATACCTCCACCACAAATAAAAACAAATTTTTTAGACATTTTATTCTTCATCATTTATGTTTTAGTCACTTTTAACATTTTCACTTTCACCATGGTAACTAGATTTTTTAACATAGTTAATTTTATCCATTAAGAATAAAATAAAAAAATTACTATATAATTTAAAACTAGTTAATAAAAATATAAAATCAATTTTATTAAAGTAATTATATGTTTTTGTAATTTTATTTTTAACATAAATATATGTAAGGCGCAAAACCTTGTTTTAAAATTAATAGTAATTTTTATGTTTGTGAAAAATAAATATGAACAAAATATAAGTTTAATTTATTAAATAGAAAAAATTAAGATTATTACAAATATAGAATTAATTTCTCCAAATTCTATTCATATAATTTTAAAATATTTAATTTAAATTAATCCCAAAGAGATGATAGGAAATCAGATTTTTAAGATAATATGTTCACATGTTTATAATGATTTTTTATAAAAATGAAATATGAAATTGATTATAATGACATAAATTGGGGAAATAAATTTATTATTTAACTAATTTTATTTTAAATCCAATTTAAAATGCAATTTATAATTATAAATAAATTAAAAGAAAGGTGGTTTTCAGCTACAATTTATTATTTCTCAATATTCACCAAAAAAATTATGAAATATTTCCAAAAATTAACAGTACCATAATTTTGAAATTCTAATTTTAGAAATGATGTTTTTTGTCAAATAATGTTTATAATGGTGGGAAAATTTTATTTTATTAATATTCTCAAAATTAAATAAAATATACTTTTTGAGAAAATAGTATTTTCAAAATATATATAGACTTTTTGGAAAATTAAGAATTTTTTATAAATATTTTCAATATATTAAAAATAATGAAATTAATATTTAAAAATTATTTGTTACTATTAATATCCCTGAGTTTAACAACTATGTTACAACGGTCGTGTTTAAATACCTATTTAACTAACATATCATGGTTTTGTTAAAAATATGTGGCGTGTGTGACATAGGAATACCTGGTGTTGCATGTACCACAATGTTAACATCCTTTTTTGTGTAACACAAGGTATCAAATAAATTTAGTTAATTTTTTTAAAAAAATCATAAAACACTCGGTGTTATAGATTGAAACATATAAAACATTCAGAAAACATTTCTTTTTATATTCCATGAATAATGGAGATCCCTGATGCCTATATAAGCTAATATGATCCTCATATAATATGTTTGATTCCATTGAGTTAATACACCTATTATAACTCATTGATCATGATACCATACATTTATATCATTTATCGACTTCCTTTATACCTGGGGTTTTAATAGACCATGGGTTTATTGATATCATTTTAGTGCATCATGAGACATGTATAATCTATGGGTACCTATAAAGGAATGATTCTTTTTTGAATATTGATTTCCATGAAGTATTAGATTACCCATAAAATATTATTAGAAAAAATTAAGAAGGTAATATTTCCATGGGGAAACCTATCCAATCAAAAATAATCCTATTCATTCACAATGATAGGAAAAAAATTTCAATAGAATCATTCATATCATTATGAATTCATCATTTTTTGAAATCATTTTCTTATCACATAAAATTCTCATGGAATGTCATTGTTTTTTTGTGGTGAGGTTGTAATTATCCATTAATATAGAACCTATTCACATTATGGAACATGGTTAACATCATCAGGATAAATATGATCCAAAAATACATGATGTCCTCATAATGTATAAATGGGTAATATTTCTCGATCATGTGAGTTCTATGTTGTCTCATACTTCAGGATTTTGGTTAACAAAATTTTTCCATAAATATCAAACCCACACTTCAATATGGATGACATAGACTTTTTCATGAAACAATGGAGACATTGATGTTTTTTTATTTATACTTTGAGACAGAAAATGAGACAATAAAATCACATCATTCCCAAATCATTACAATTTTGAATGAATTTGAATAAAATGTTTTCATCTCAATGAGTTACTATGAAAGATGAAAAAAGGAAGCAAATTTTGAATGGGATTCATGATATTATTTCCCGCACATAGAAACCAGACATAGATATTCCTAGATTTTTTCCATGAATGACTACCATGAGATCCCAATATAGTTTTATTCTCACATTCATGAAAATTAACTAACCTAAATCCATTAAAAAACAATGAGCATTCATATAAAACATTATTTTTATGTGATATTATCGATTCATAAGGTGATATTGACCACAACCCTACTCTCCTAGATTGTAAAGGATTTGACATGTGGTGGTCTATTTTTTAAAGGAACCCTATTATGGGTAACATGGACATTAATCAGATTTATCCTCAAAACCTACATTCACCTAAGTCGCCATCTTGGTAGAGAATGTTTAGGTTTCATGTGTACAAGAACCATATATATACACATGATAAAATGTATTATATGGTAATTGTACTATGTGTAATCTGTAATAATGTATCAATTAATGATATTATATCATTGAAACATTAATGATACAAGGATACACATATAGTCTACCCATTCATAATCATTAAATAATCCTCACAGGTCTATATCTATGATGAGTCAAAACATTATCCAATCTAGCCATCAATAGATATGTTGAGCCCTAATATGGTCTGCCTATGAATAATACCAAACTCTTCTTAATTAGGATGTATTCGATGTCTGTTCAAGATTCCTTCTTTATCTAGCTACCAATTGATAGGATAAGGATTCCCACCTATGGGACTCCAATAAGGTGTGAGCCAAACAATATTATCTATATTCTAGTTACCTATAGAATGATTGAACCAGATAAGGCTTCATATGAAAACTACACACATTATCTTCTGTTTTCATCCCTTTCATATCATATAATTACTTACCATATGACATTAAACTACATTGAAAACGGAATATATGACCTTAAACTATTCACCCCAAAAAATTAAAGCATGGATTCTTATTAACTAGGATACATAGGATACCTCTATGAGGTTCAATCACATGACAATATTGGTCCAAGATGCATGACCTTAAAAGTAACATTAATAGGTCTGGGGTGATTGACATTGGATGGTGCCTTATTTGGACATGGATTATCTACCATTTATTGAACATCATTTGGCCATGGGTGCCTGACCTTAAAATGAACCACATTAACCTGTGTCATATGACCTATAAATATATTGTGTCCCCCCACTATGTTCCAATGATATATATAGGTTTCTATTCTCTTCATTGGGACATATAGGATGACCCAATCATGGGTATAATCCCAACTCCACAAACATACTACCAACCCAAAAGGTGATAAATTATTAGGCACCAAAAAATGTGAATTTGGGACTATAGTATAATCAATTAATCACTTGTAAAATTTAGGGTTTTGATTCCACACTTGCACAATCGTATTCATTAATAATAATATTACAAGTATGGATGGATGAATAGGTCTTAAATCTTAAATAGAGTCCTAAAAAATAATTAATTCTCTTGTAAAGGCTAAAAAGTGTTGTAAATACCATAGTATTGACCAATAGGCATCCGAAATAAAAATAAGTAAGTTTCTAGAATAATATTTCCATTCGAATGTAGGTCCATAATAATACAATACAGTATTCTTGTGGGGTGATTTAAGAAACTAAATTGTAAACTCTACATGAATACATTACCAATGATAAATATAGATCAAGTATGATTTTTCATGTAATGATTCATTAATAGGTTTCTTGTTTTTTTATTCATGAAAATATATGAACTCCCTTCAATCCAAATGGAATCATTAAGAACACTAATGATATTCATGATCTTTTAATAGGATGGTAGCAGTCGCATTCCACCTTAAGATACTCCACGTCTACAACAAAAGTGAAATATTTATTCCTAATATTCTATGAAGTTCATGCCTATAAGGAACATGGTATGGTGTCACTGACCTAATTACTCTAGTTATAGTTTTTAAATTCTATGGTCCATGAATACCATCTCAATGGATCTATCCCAACTTTTGAGGTAGCATGTGAGCTCTTCTAGGAGATAGAGAATCAAGGTTTTTCCTTCAAATGATGGGACAATGTGAATAAAGTGTAACATATGTCCATGATTAATCATTTTAAGAGATTTTTTATTAGAAAAAAATAATAATAACTATTTTTATTCAAGAGAGATAGTGTATGGATTATATCACATCCCTAAAATCACTTAAGATAATCCTAAGGTATCTACTATTGTGACGCCCTGACCCTAGAACCCAGCGTTCGTACATTATTTTAATACATTGGCATGATTAAAAGGAATCATGTCCCGAAAGACCAACCATTTTAGTATTCTTGGAAAATATATTACATACATAAATTTTATATTACACATTAGAAAAAGAAAACACAACATAAATGATATTTTTAGAATGCCATTAATCCCCTAGCTTAACCCTTCTTATCAATTATAATACACTTCATTGAATCTTGGGAAAATAAAACATAACAAATGGGTGAGCTCAGATTCTCAGTAAGCATAACAATATAGAATAAACTTTCATAAATATGCATAAACATTAAGGTAATGTATAAGAATAAAACAAAATCCTTTTAAACATAAACATAAACATAATATGGCAATGATAAATCAAATAAACCCATCTACTTATTCACATGGATATTCTACTACTCAAATAATCACGTGTAATATCAATATCCAATTTCATAATGATTGAATGCATAATTCCATACTTCATAACCATATAGTCAAGGCCTCGTTCCAAGACTAAAAATTAAATTTTGTCAAAGCCTTGAGCCAAGACACTAGTTTTCTCATGAGACCAACCGATGCATCAAAGAGCTATAGCGGGATGCACCTGTCACTTACTAAGTCCAATGCATTCCTCACAAGAAATGTTTTTACCATAACATAAACATTTATTTTAATACTAGCATAGAAAATTTCAATACTTTATCTATAAACAATGAATGGTACACAAATAACACATCCAAAGTCAAACAAATCACAAAACCTTTAATACAATATGGAAGATTTTTATCATAATAATTCAACTTCAAACATGTTTAAAATCTATCAACGTATGTTGAAATAGACAAAAATGATTTGTAAAACTCTTTGAGAGAAATATACCTTTTCTGTAAAAACATTTAAAAGTCACACAATTTAAAAAGGAATACATTTAAAGATATTTTTTAATCAAATTGCTCCATACCACTATGAAAATTGTGAAATGAATTAACATTATAAAAACATTATTGTCTACATAAACAAATCATTAAAGACCATTTTTGAAAACATGGACATTAATGAGAATGATTTAGAATAATAAATATTTAAACCATTTAAAAAGATGATATAGTTATGGAGTCCCTTACATAAAACCTTAAAATATTCTATTCGAAAATATTTTTATGAAGCATAGATGTGAATGATAAAGAGGTCCCAATAGATACTCACGTAAAAACAACTTCTCATAATGAAGAGATTTTAGAATTAACCCTTAACTTGTACTTTTCCTTGATCGAGGGTTATTTAACCTCATATATAATAGTTAAATAAATTTTATTAAATTATTAAAGAATCATAAACATAAATATTAATCATTTATGATGTTGTAATATTGTTTGTTAATAATATTTTAGTAGTATCATTGCTCCAAGTGTTAACTAATTTGTTTTCCATTATATGCTTGGTTACATAAGCCATGTTTGTTATTGACAGGATGTATTTGATTCATATCCAGAATGATATTAATTTCTTAAAAATTAATTCTGATCATAAAATGAAAATTATTCTTGAATTATTACGTTTGAGAATGAATCTCATCGCGTTCATGGAGACGGTAATCCGTATGTACGCACAAGCCACAATATCATTATATTGATGGTGAAAGAATATATAATACGATGGTATATCAAATATACAGAATTGTTATCATCATATCCATTTATTTACATCAGTTATACTCATTGTTATACCCATACAAATAAAGAAGTGTTTGAATAACAAACTACACCACGACGTTGAGACGGTAAACCGTACGTACACACATATGGTGACTTTTTCATTTATAGGATGGATAGATTAATGAATATGGTTGTAACATATTTATAATAACATCACAGTATTTAGAAGTCTATGGAGTTATTATTTTGGTATGGAAACAACAAAGAAAGAGGAAGTGTAAGAAGAAAAGAACTTGAAAGATGGTGGTAAATTTATTACCTCTTCTTTGGGTGTTTTTTTAATTGATCCAAAGGGATCCTTAGGATGGCTTTATGATCAAATTAATGACTCTAGGTTTATGTGAGTGAGGTTGGGACGATATTTGGGCTGGGTTTGGCCGAGAAAAATGGCTTTGGAGGTGTTATTTTGATAGAAGTTGATGTTCCATTTTATAAGAGGGGTGAGGGTCACTTTAAGAAAATATTAAAATATTAATTATTTATACAATAATATTCAGTTTATAATGGCTATAAATAAATTTATTTCAATAAATAAGGGATTATGGGTCTAAGTCCTCTCTACTAATAGGTTTTAGACAAGTTTAGGTTTCCATTTTAACCTTATCTTTTAGATTTAACTCTTAGTTTAATAGTTTAACTTTTATCGTGTCTTGTTGTATTCGTACACTATATGGTTAATAAACATACTATAAATTTCTAAGAGAACATAAAGTGGTTCATTAATATAATATATTATAATATTTAATCCCTTTTAATTAAACTTATAGTTTTAAAAATATTATATCGACCAATAATATATTATTTCTTTTAAAAATTAATTTATGTCTATTGTAACACTATTTGTTATTTTGTTTTTCTGAAAGTCATAACAACCTTATCAATTTGAAAAAAATTTATCTAATCCACCATATAATTTCATATTTACCTATTAAACTAGTAGAATCCATCATAAATCTCAATTTACTTTTATTTGGATATTTATAATAATAATTATTTTAAAATTTCAATAACAAGGTAATTATTGCATAATCATTGTGTCATAAATAAATTAAAATATTTAATGTCTAAAAATTATAAATGCAATATTATTATGTAGGATATATGTTTATATTTCTAATTAATATTAACAGTTTAATTTATATTTTTTGTAACCCAATATTAAAACAGAATTATTTATTAAACTTTGAATTTAACACTTTCAACTCTTCTTTAAATGGAATAATAATAAATGTCTAAATCTAATAAAAGTGGACCAAAGAGGATAATATTTGATTAAAAAGGTTGTTTTGGGTCGAATTACACTTATAAAATAGATTTATTTCATGTGTTGTGGTAATTATAATATCATTTTTACCCTTAATTACCCAATTTACATTTAACCGTGGTAAATAAAAGTCAAAAGTTAATATTCACCATAAATTATTTTCATCTTATTGAAAAATAATTTACTTAATGATGTCAATCGGGTCTCTCGGAATTTTTAAATTAAAGTTAGAGAATATGTGATTATGTTTTATGAAAATTTTCAAATACTCCTAGAAGGTGGGTAAAAAAACGTTAATAAGTTCAATATAATTTTATAAATATAATTTTATTATAAAATGAATCCAATTAATTAAATTGAAATTATATAATTATGATATATCTGTTTTTACATAAAATAAATTTATATTAAATAAATAATTATTTAAATAAAAATCTGGTTTTAAATAATAAACGAGTGTTTTTCACTATTCATCAAAAATTAAAAGTTTTTAGAAAAATACCGAAAATTCATCCTAAGATATTTTTGATTTTCTGAATTCAAAAATTAAGTCTATTTTACCAAATTCAAAACATATATGTTTCATTCATTAATTTGAAATTAATTCCCTTTTTCAAAACCAAAAAGCGGGCTTTTAAAAAGTAAAAACTCTCAAGAGATTGACATGTGTTTATGTCAAATTTAAATGTGAAATTGCATATAATGAACTACATTGTATTAAATGGTAAAAATATAATCTAATTATACATCAAAACCATTCAAATTTATAATCAAACACTATAAATTATTTTTATTAAAAAGCTGTTTTCAATTAAAATTTAGTATTTTTCACTATTCATCCAAATATAAAAGTTATCAGAAAAACACCCAAAAATTAAAGAAACTAGTTTTTTTCCTAATTATAAAGAAGAAGTTTATTTTGTAAAATTTAATATATAAAAGTGTCAAATGTTGGATTTAAAAAGGGTTCATATTTAAAAGGTGGTAAAATTGAATTTTTTGAAAAAATAATTCCTTTATCTGATGAAATGATTTTGTTCTTATAGTATGTCTAAAAAACACATAATATGGATATTAAAATTTTTATGTAATTTATAAAATTAAAAATATAGATAATATTATTCAAAACATCTTTTGAACAGCTAGTTTCGTATGTCGTGGTGCGCTTGAACATGGTATTGCATATAGCACAGGTTATTGAATTTCTTTGAAAATATAACAAACTATGAGACCTTGGGATGTTACATTCTCACCTCCTTTAATAAATTTAGTCCTTGAAATTTGAAACTCTTTTCAAAAATAAAATGTTAAAAATAGAAAATACCTTTTGGGAAAACATACATCAAAAATTGGGTTAAAATATTTAGTCTTAATAAGAGGGAAAGGGAAATGAAAAAGTCACCACCAAATTATGATCTCAATTAGGATAAAATTGGTGAAAATTAGAGACACATAATTGGAGGAAAAAAATATTTATAGGGAGTGACTGAGGTCATAAATCATAGATAATTGTAAAATTTAGGGCCTCAAAGCCATCAATCTATGATGATTTAAAATATCATTGGTTCAACAAAACATAAGTTATTAGGATAAAACATTTTTTGTTTTAAGATCCCATCCCTAAAGTTTAAAAATTAATTTACTCATAGAATAAGAGGAAAAAATATACTTGACAGGTCTAGTTTCATCCTTCAACTAATTACTACCACCAACTCATATTTCACTCTAAAAGATAATAGAATTCAAAAATATTCTCTTTATCCTAATCGTACAGGGTTCCAAAAAAAATTAATTTATAATTCATTTTTTAGACTATTTAAAAAAACTGAATTATAAAAACTAGGACATCATGTATTCCAGTGGTTGGTGATCCACCCTTGTCGCCCTTCGGTTGCAGGTTCAAGTCTCGTGGCCTTGCTGAACACGATGGGTTTCCGCCCGTCCTCTGGGTTGTCTTTTTTATGACAATCCCAAAATAATCTCAAGAAATGATTTAACCTTAACAATAGTATCCAATTTCAAACATAATCGATTCTAACCTTTAGACTTATCCAAAATACTTATGTCCAAACTCACAATCCAAAATTTATAATGAAGGTAAAAATAATGAATATCCTTTTTCCACATAAGTATATGTAAATACCTTCATCGTGTATTTTTTTAAAACACTATAACACCCTAAATTACCATAAACTCATATTGATTTCATTCATGCTCTCTTATTCCTTATATAATACTAGATATAATCCTTCTATCCAAAAATGTTGTAAACTCCAACAATGATGGAATATAAAAATCATTAATCAGTTTCAAGGTAGTTGATAATATCCAATATAATTTATCCAAATCAATCATATTTTATTCCAAAATCAATACCTCAGTATTAGATCCATGTTATGGTTTATCTTTCTCTCAACCATATATTTTCCAAAAAAATTAACCTATTATTGATTCCATTTTCATGGTTCCACACAATCTCATGTCCTTAATGAAATAGTACTAGAGTATGACCCTTATATACATTATAATTCTTATAACAAGTAGGTCATTAATACAATACTCAAATTACAGAATACATTACAAAAATATTTGAACTATAATCTTTCCTCTACATCTTCGGTAGTATCATAACTTGGCTGTTATCCAATAGAAGCATCGACGGTATACTCTGATGATTTGGACATTGATTCGCGTAGTGTCTCAACTCTTTGCAGATAAAGCATTTTACATTTGAATCCTTTTTCTTTCCCTTTTAATCACGTACTTGGTGTCCTTTTTCTCCAAACTTATAACTAAATCCCATTACATTCATGAATTTACCAAGGAGAGTCTTCCCATAGTTATGACATATGGTAAAATACTTCTTTCCCCAATTCCCTTTATCCATCTTTCTCTCTTACATCCTTTTCTTCTCTTGCTTCCCTTCAAATCCCTAGGACTCAGAGAATTATTTACTTATCTTATTAACACATGATAATATTTTTTTCATCTGATGAGAATACATGGGAGACTAATTACCTTTTAAATTTTGGCTTAATACCGTGAAGGATATGATCCTTATTAATCTTTTGATCATGCATATTGTTGTAATTCGCATTCTTTCTTCCAGGTTCCATTTCTAAACAATGTCATACATTGGGTGACTTTATGAATCACAATGCATAATTCTAAACATGTAAAATACATATGGTAAATTGAATATATTATGCATATAATTTATAAATATAAAAGTTTTTCTTTAAGGAAGTATTTACTATTAAATCCTTCATAATGGCTTGTAATGAAAATGTGAATTATCCACAAATAACCCCTAAGAGTGTTGTAACCAAGAGTGCAGCAAGGCCCGTTGTCATGTACAAGGATACCCCGGGTCAAGGCCAAAAAACCTTGTCAGAGATTTCACTCCGAGGTACGTCTATGCCAGACATGCCTCTACCTGCTTGTATCTAGACATGAATTTATTACTTGGAAAATACACAAACTTTATACATTACCAAAATTATAGGATGTTATTCTATACTAATCCTAAAAGTCTATCTTAGGGTAATCTTCTCTAATTAGAGTTTATCTAAATTTATTTGCAAGGTTTTTTCTCAAATTCCTTTGATATAAACTGTAACGCCCCAACCCTAGAATCCTTGCGGTGGTGCATTATTCTAATACATTGGAATGATTAAAAGGAATCATGTCCTTAAAGACCGATCATTGTGGCAGTCTTGGAAAATAGATTACATACATGAATGTTACATTACACATTAGAAAATAAAATACAACACAAATGATCCATTTAGAACTCCATTAATCCCCTAGCTTAACCATTCTTATCAATCATAATACACTTCTAGAAATCATGGGAAAGTAAAACATAAGAAAGGGGTGAGCTGAGATACTCAGTAAGGATAACAATATAGAAGAAAAATTTATAAATGAGCATAAATATTTAAGGTAATGTATAAGACTAAAACAAAATCCATTTAAAATTAAACTTCTACATAATATGGAAAAGATAAATCAAATAATGATATTTAATTAATCACATGGATATTCTAGTAGTAGAATAATCACATGTAATATCAATATCCAATTTTATAATGATGAAGTGCATAATTCCAGAATTTATAACCACATAATCAAGGCCACATTCCAAGACTAAAATTAATATTTTTTCAAGGACTTTTTCCAAGACACTAGTTTGTCTCATGATACCTACATATGCATCGTGGATCTATAGCGGGCTCCACTAATCACTTACTAAGTCCAATGCATTTCTCATATAAAAAATTTTAAACATAACATAAGAATTATTATTAAAAGTAATATACAAAATGTCAATACTTTATCCATAAACAATGAATGGTATAAAAATAACACATCCATAGTCAAACATATCACAAATCCTTCAATACAATATGGATGATTTCTATCATAATAAATCAACTTCAAACAAGTTTAAAATCCCTCAAAGGATGTTGACATTGATGAAAATGATTTATAAAACTCTATGAGAAAAATAACCCTTTTTTGTGAAAACATTTAAAACTCACACAATTTAGAAAGGAAGACATTTAAAGAACTTTTTTAAGCAAAGTGTCACATACCACTTTGAAAATTTTGAAATGAATTAACATTTTAAAAACATTCATACTCATATAAATAAATCCTTAAAACCCATTTTGAAAACATGGACATTAATGAGAATGATTTAGAAGAATAAATATTTAAATCATTTAAAATGATGATCTAGTTAATTATTCACTTTCATAAAACCTTAAAATATTTTTTTTCAAAATACTTTTATGAAACAGGGATGTGGATGATAAAGTGGTCCTTTTAGATACTCATGTCAAAACAAATTTTGATAATAAAGATATTGAATAATTAACCCTTACTTTGTACTTTTCCTTGGTCGAGGCTACGTTAAACTTCTATATAATAGTTAAATCATTTTTATTAAATTATAAAAGAATCATATACATAAATTTGATACCACGTATGATATTTTAATATTTATTGTTAATAATGGTCTAGTAGTATCATCGTTTCAGGTGTTAACTGATTTGTTTTCCTTTATATGATTGGTTATGTAAGCCATGTTTTTTATAAATAGGATGTATTTGATTCATATACAGATTCATATTAATTTCATAAACATTATTTTTAATCATAAAATGAAAATTATTCTTGAAAGATTACGATGGAGAATCAATCTCATAACATTAATGGAGACGGTAATCCGTACATACACACGAGCGACAATTTCATTATATTTATGGTGAAATCATATGTAATTGCATGGTATATCATATATACAGAATCATTATCATGTTATAGATTTATTTACATCAGTTATACTCATTATTATACCCATCTAAATAAGGATGTTTTTGAATAACAAACTACATCACGACGTGGAGACGGAAACATGTACGTACACACGTGTGGTGACTTTGTCATTTATAAGATGGATAGAATAACGAATATGGTAGTAAAATATTTATAATAACAACACAGTATATTTTAGTTACTGGAGTTAATATTTTGGTATGGAAACAACAAATAAAGAGGAAGTGGAAGAAGAAAAGAACTTGAATGAGGGTGGTAAAATTATTACCTCTTTTTCGAGTGTTTTTTTTTGAGTTGATCAAAAGGGCTCCTTTGGATGGATTTATGATAAAATTAAATAGTCTAGGTTTATGTGAGGGAATTTGGGAGGATATTTTTGTGGGGTTACATTGAGACAAATGGACTTGTAGGTGTTATTTTGAGAGAAGGGGGAGTGCCCTTTTTGTAGAGGGGTGAGAGTCACTTTTGGAAAAGATTAAAAAATTTATTTACTATACAATCATATTCAGTTTATAATGGCACAAAATGAATTTATTTCGATACTTATATGGTTATAGGTCGACATAATCTCAACCATTAGGTTTTAGGCAAGATTAGGTTACTATTTTAACCTAATCATTTAGATGTAACTCTTTGATTAATAGTTTAACTTTTATCGTGTCTTCTTGTATGCGTATGATATATGGTTAATAAAATTACTCTAAACATCCAAGATAATATAAAGTGTTTCCTTAATAGAATATATAATAATAATTAAGACCTTTTTCATAACCTTAGATTTTTATTAATATTATATCAACCAATAATATAGTACTTGTTTTAAAAATTAATTTATGTCAATTTTTCCACTATTTGGTATTTTGTTTTTGTAAAAGTCATAAAAACCTTATAACTTCGAACTAAATTTATCTAATAAAACCTAAAATGTCATAATAACAAATAAAATTAGTGGAATTCATCATAAGTCTCAACGTACATTTATTTAGATATTTATAATATCAATTATTTTAATATTTCATTAATAAGGTAATAACTACATCATTATTGTGTCATAAATAAATGAAACTATTTAATGTCTAAAAATTTTAAATAGAATACAATTAAGCAGGAAATATTTTTATATTTCTAATTAATATTTATAGAATAATTTATATTCATTGTTACCCTATATTAAAAATGGTTTAGTTATTAAACTTTGAACTTAACACTTTTAACTCTACATTAAATAAAATAATAATAAATGTGCTAATATAATACATGTGGACCAAAGAGGATAATATTTTATTCCTAAGTTTCTTTTTGGAAGAATTACACTTATCCAATATAATTAGGACATGTTTTAGGGTTATTATATTATCATTTTCTTCCTTAATTACTCTATTTACTTTTAACCGTGGTAAATAAAAGTCAAAAGTTACAATTCACCAAAAATTATTTTCATCTTATTGAACCACATTAAACTTACTGATTTAAACCGTATCTCTCTTATTTTTTAAATTTAACTCCTAGAAGCAGTAAAATTACGTTTTATACAAATTCTTAAATGCTTTTATAAGGTGGGTAAAAAAACGTTAAAAATTTCTATAAAATTTTATACATATAATTTTATTATAAAATGACTCAAATTAATTACAATGAAATTATATAGGTATTATATATTTATTTTAAAAGAAAATAAATATAAATAAAATAAATAGTTTTTTAAATATAAAGTTGGTTTTTAATAATAACGTAGTGTTTTTCACTATTCATCAAAAAATTGAAAGATTTCAAAAAATACCAATAATCCACCCTAAGATAATTTTGATGTTATGAATTTTAAAATGAACTCTATTTTACCAAATTCAAAACAAAGATGTCTCATTTTTTAATTTAAAATTAATTCCCGTTGTCAAAACTAAAAAGTGAGTTTTTAAAAAGTAAAAACTATCAAAAGACTGACCTGTGTTTATGTCAAATTTAAATGTGAAATTACTTATAGTATCATAAATTGTATAAAATGATAAAAATATAATCTAATTATACTTTTAAACCATTAAAATTTATAACTAATTCCTATAAATTCTTTTGATTAAAAAAGTCGTTTTGAATTAAAATTTATTATTTTTCACTATTCACCAAAATATGAAATCTATCAGAAAAACACAAAAAAATTTACCAAAAATAAATTTTTATGTCATGATTCTAAATAATAAGATTATTTTGGCAAATTAAATATATAAAAGTGTCAAATATTTTATTTAAAAATGTTTTCAATTAAATGGTTGTAAAATTTCATTTTCTGATAAATACATCTTTTATCTGAAAAAATGAATTTTTTCTTATATTATGTCTAAGAAACACATAATATGGATGTCAAAATTTATATCGAATATATAAAATTCAAAATGCAGATAATATTATTCATAACTGTTTTGGAATAGCTAGCTTGGTAAGTCGTGGTGCGATCGAACTCAGTGTTGTGTGTAGTACATATTATTGAATTACTTTGATGAAATAACGTACAATGAAATCTTGGGGTGTTACAACTATTATCTATGATCATAACCAATGTTGGGTGACACAAATTTTATAAGAAATTTTAATAGGTCTTGTGCGCACCCTAGTCATATAAAATATGGTGGCCACAAATAAGATGTTGTCAATGGTATCCAACAGAAGTAACATAAAAAGAAGTTCTACATCCCAGTTGTTTCTAACACCCATGAGGCCCATCAATATATCCCAATATTGCCCTAAAGGAAATAAAAAATCAGCATTATCTTAAATCTTTAGGCATCACTGAAGCTAGAATCAGTGAGGGATTTAATAGGTCCCTCACTATTGGGAAAGTTAATTAACATACATGGAGGTCACCATAGTGGAATCCAACCACATTTTTCAGTCAGTAAGGTGTATTCTCAAGAATAAATGGGTTGTGAAATATCAGTAACTTATGAAAAATTCCATGGGAAACCCATTCTTATAGATAAATTGAAAATTTTTGTGACACTGGAAAAAGATTATGGGTTAATTGACTAAATTATATGACTCATGTCAACAAGGTAAACCTTTATTTTTGGGATCCTTCTTAATTAGATCTCCAAAGAGGTGTGTCCTTGGACTAGAGTAGTGATCAGGATGAGTGACCTTCTAGGATGCTTCCTAGGGTGTTTATGAGTGTGGGCAAGCACAATGAAAAGAACATGTGTTGGCCTTCGGGGTAGCCATTAGTCTGATGACCCAGTCAGGTATGTGGGTTGGACCTAGGGAGGGGAACACATGTCTGTGGGGAAATTGGTGGTACCTAGAGATCCCTGGCCCAATGTCCAAGTTAAGGCAGGGTGTCTGTGCTGTCAGTGGGGACCAATTGTTACATTTGGAATAAGAGGAGTCACCCAACCTTAAGGGTGGTGAACTATCAATTTTGGGATGTAGGGTCCACAATGGGGATGTGGTCCTCTATAGGTGTGAATTGACAACCCATAATGATAATTGGTTAAATGACTAAATGATATGAATGATGACAACATGGTGCACAATTATTTTGGTGAGCCTGCCTGATTAGAACTCTTTATTTAATCGTTCTTGGTCTAGATTAGAGATTATGATGGATGACATTCTAGGATGTTTCCTAGGGTGTGGGAAAGTGAGGAAAAATTACACTAAAAAGAACTTGTGTTTTCCAGTAGGGACATTGATTAGTCAGATGACCCATTTGGGCACATGGGTGGTCCCCAAGGAAGGGTACACCATTTTTTCATGGAAAATTGTGGTACCTGGGGGGATAGGACCCATCAAACATGTTAAGTCAGGCTATCAATGATGTCAGTGGGGTAGAGTTGTTTTATTTTTACCCCCACATTCATCACATTTATGATATATGGAATAGGAAAAAACCTTGATTATAGGTTTACCTTCTCTATAGAAATGTATAATTCATTAAATATTTTTCACAACAGTTTTAGTAATCCATATTGACCAAAATGGTGCTGAAAAAAATTATATTATCAAACAAATAATAAAAAGATGGAATATATAGATGATTAAACTCACAAAAATTTCTACAAGGATAGAATATATGCCAAAAATCTAAGGTAATTCCTTTATTTGGGATCCCATATGAATATCCCACTACCAAATCATTGGCAGGATTCTGCCAAAAGGAAATTAAAAATATGTGATTACATCCACATCCAGACAACACCCAAAAAATGGTGAATTTGTTTAAGTGGAAGAGATGATTTTATATGTGATGTCTAGAATAGGTGATATCTAGAAAATAAAAAATTAATTACTCAAGGAAAACATTATAATTGGGTATAATTTTCAAGTCAAGGTCATACCTACCCTAAATGACACACTTCAACAGTGGGGGATTTCTCACGACATAAAGGTAGAATCAAGCATCAATTTCCACCTAAGATAACACAAGTGGAAACATTTAACTACAATAATAACTGATTATAAATAGTTACAACAACTAGAGTGAAATTTTCTTCTATTCCATAGGGGGTATATATCCCATGATGGTGGATTTACATCCTCCTCCACCCCACCCTGTGAATCCCAAAATCTTTATATTCAATTGAATGTGATATAAAATGAATCATCTCACCGACATCAATTTTTTATATAGAAATTTTTTTGGAACACTAGAAAAAAATTAAGCATTAAAAATCAAAGGTTTTTTTCATATAATAGTAGGTACAATATTTGTTTTGTATAAAACCCATATATCTCAGTCTATAACATGATGGGATGATCTTCACTAGTGATTCTTATATCCTCTTTTTTCTAAACAGAACGAGAAAAATCTCCATGACCACTCTAATTTCAAGATGTATTTAAAATTAATAATTATATATTTTTCCTCAAGACAAAAGAATATGACATACTGTAATTTTGTACCGCCCTATACCATTGTATTGTTCCCCAATAGACAATCATAATTTTACCCCAAGCACACCTCCCCACATCCTAGAGGATGTCTACTAGCAGGGAGGATATATAGTGCAATTGTGGGGATACATACAACCAATTCAAGAGTTTCAAATAAATATAAATTATTCACACACCATCCATTGTAATAAATAATCATAATGAATATAATGTATAAACATCCAAAAAATACTTGAAATAAATAAGGTCCCAAGTAATTAATTCATACATATTAAAGACCACCCACTAGGTTGATTACATATGCAACAAGAATAAATGAAAAATAAAAATATGATATAAATTACATCCCCAAGAAAAACCCCATCACAATATCTCATATAACCTTCTACTCTATCCCACTTGTTCAATGTTAGGCTTTCACCCAACCCGTGCCTATATCAAAGTGAACATCATCTCAGGTAACCATGGAAAGTGGAAACACAAGTAGGGAATGAGTAAAAAATAATGGTTGTAAACACTAACATGGAACCAGAGAATCCACTATATATAATGATATGTGAATGTGAAATTATTATCTTAATAAATAAATTAACTAAAATTCAAATAACCACTATACTACCTTCTTTTACTGGTTCTGAAATGTGTCTAAGATCATCATGTAATCATTACAACCATAAAATGACATGTGATCCACCACTATGCAAGTCCCAATAATAGTATCATAGACCTCCCCTATGGGAGTTTTCAATTTTATGGAAAAATCCTTATAGTAACAAACACTTGAATCTAAGATCACCCTATTATACCATACCAGTCTCACCTCAGTAGATAATAGGCCCTCAAGAGATTATAATCATTGGGAGACCGCCATAAGACTCTAATCAGGTTAATACATGGTGGTATACTTCAATATATTGGATTCAAGTACATGTAATCACAACCATTTCTAAGATCGATCTCTATGAAACCTCTATCCGTATCTGGCCCCAAAACACGTCCAACTGGAATGACATACCATTGTTATAGTAGTTTTCCAAATTTAGGGTATAATCCCTATAAGCATCTCATCTAACCTATGAAATGGGATTCCCCACATCTATATAATACACATTAGAAACATTTTTTCCCTCCACTCTAATATCTTTCAATTAATTTATCAAAATAATTTTTTGGAACGAACCTTATCAAGAAATCATTATAAAATTTTTAATTTCATATGGACATATGACAAACCCAATAAGAAAAAAACATCAAACTCTCAATAGTCATACCTAACCATTTCTAGGTACACCCACTCAGGGTTTTCTCTTATAGGGTAACCCATGTGGGACCCAAAGGTCAAAAATATATTAGAGACACCATCAAATGGGTCCTCAGACTTAGCTTAGTCATGAGTCAACACTGAATTCCCTATGGATATCACATCTCATAGAATCATCGACAAGGTAGCATGGATTTGATGGGTATATGGTTTCCCTCTATAAAGTCATCTATCAAGATATAAACCATGGAGTATTTCAAAAACCAAGGTTACACTGAGTTGTCTTCTCACCCATCCTGGTCTTGGACTACCAGTAGTCATTCCCCCACACCTTGGACACTTTATACAGAGGAGGTTCTACCATCCCACCCTGATTTCAACCAGGCCAAATAGAACAAAACAACATAGGGGAATTATAGAATTACATGGACATGTATCTCTAGTATCCAATTGCCTTTTACTTAAATGTATCTCAAGCCCCAACACATGGGAAATTGGATCTAATCTAGCCTAGACTCACCTCTCATTAAGTAGGGAGGTCGCACGGTGTCTCAACATCCACATCCATTAATATAGGTGACTGAGGTTTCTTGCTAGTTCACAAGGGTTGTTAGTGACCCATAGTGCCCAACCATTTTAAAAAACATTTTAATTTAATTTGAAACATTCCATTTAATTAATTTTTAGGGTATCTCAATTAGTGGCATGATAGAGCTACCAAATTAAATATATCAAAGATAAATTTCTTAGGTAAAGTTTGAGAGACCACTTTACTCATCTAAATCAGTCAAATTTTATGAACATGTGGTCGATGGAAGCTATTGTGGTCTGTTTAAGACCATTTGGCATCATCATCAATTAATTATTCCCTTCTCAATAGTATAATCATCTATATTAATTAAAACATCCATAATTAATTATTTATAAAATACATATCTATTTAATTGACTAATTTATACCTTTTAATAATTTAGGGAAACACACATGATTAAAACACCACAACAGAACCACGAAAAATAGTACCCTGATGGTATATCTGACATCTATGAACCTATGTTAGGAGAAATCCCCAAAATCCTAAGTTAAATCCAAATGAATATCAGTTTAAATTAAAATAAAAACACACTAAATTTTGACAGTGAAATGTACCACAAAATATTATTTATTCCCCACATACATATGGAGTCTTGAGTCAATCCCTTCTTAGGTATAGTGAAATCTCTATCATGCTCGACTAATTAACCCATGATTAAGTGGAATCAGAATCAAATCCTTAAAAGGAGAAGTAAAAATTAAAGTAAAGGGGAGTAGGAGATCACTGAATTATAAAATAGGGAATATAGTACCTTTAAACCATTATAAAACATGAATGAAAACACCCCTTGATGGGGATTGAATAAAGAGGTTAGAGGGAGGGAAACCCCATGGTTTGTGTACATTTAATAGATGTATAGGGAATATAAATATCTCAAAACATGATGGGGTATTATAAAAATATATAAAAAAATTACCCCTATCATGGAAAACTATAGGTTTTCACATAAATTTTTCCAAAATTTGGGCCAACCATTTGTCCTCCACTATCTAATGAATCACACCTCGCATGATCGTTCCACATTGTTTTCCAAACCATGTCCTGACTGTATAACCACCAATCCTACCTTTCATAGTTTCCATTTGACATGTCAAATAGTTTTCCATTAACCATGCACCTTTAATTTTATATAATCTTCATACTTAAAAAATTTACTGAATGTTCACTATGGAACAGGGTTCCGCACAATTTCTAATAAAACATGCATCTCAAATCATGAAACCTATCTAGAATTCTCCAGAACATAATGAATTGAACATAAATCTCATAAATATTACTGAAACACCCTATAAACTCTATTATCCTCAATACATTTCTAAAAATATCACTTTAAAAATTTCTAACTCTTGGAATTATTTTACATGTATCGAATAAAAATTCTAATTGTTTAGAAATTACAAAATAATAATCCTTCAAGAAAATTCAAATCATGTACACATGATCTTAAAAAGTACCCATCATAATTATTTTCATCCTTGAGAGAAATTAGTGGACATCCATACTAAATCCGAAACAATTTCAATCATTAATTCTTGTTCAAAAGGATGTCTTCAACCTCTAAACGACTAATATTATTTTATATCAGTAGTTTGATCATGTGACACTCAATTCCAAAATCGTGAGACAATGATCACAATGACATATTGAAAATCATGAAAATAAATATAAAAGACCACCTATCCAGAGACACAACCATGTAATTAGTTGATTCATCATCAATCCTATAGTGTTTTTTCTCTCATGTTTTAGCCTAAGATGGACAATTCATACCATGAATATACGCACTTTCAAAAGTGTATACCCAAACACTCATCCTTAATTCTGATTATATACCCAAAATGGTTTCAATAATACACACCCATTAAAATATAATAATTCCACCACATTTAAATTATTGTAATAAAAATTGGTTGATGTCCATTTGTCCAAGGTAAAAACCCGATTCTAATGACATTTCCTAGAAAATCCCCATTAAATCTATGAAACATACACATCATATTAAACATGATGTGACTAATATAGAATCTAACGTAATTCATCCAGTTATATGTGATAAAAGATAATTATACACCTCTATAATACTTTCTTTGGAAACACTCAACTACTGCCACCGACACAATAGAAATATCCAATCATGATGGATTCATATGTGATTCATCTTACAATCATCCATTAATTCTCACTAACCTCGTATCCAATTTCAGTTGACATTCCAGAACTGAACAATCCTCTTCTTATTTCCATCACATTAACTTACTTATTATAGTGACACATTTCTAATATAGTACATTCAGATCATCATAATCCATGTCAGGCTTGATTCCTACCCTCAGAATCTTTCCCATATCATTTCTGAATAATACATATCATTCACTAAGGAATATAGTAGTCCTCAGGTCTAATTATTCTCCCACATTAAAATTCCAAAATGACCATTCCATTCCCATATCACGTGACATGTTAGGGTGACACGATCACGGAATACATCTCACTACTCACCATTGAATCATCCATTTCATCACAATACATAAACAATATTTTGATCACACTACTGGAAAACTAACCTATACCAACGGTTTAGAACCATTGGTATAGGCCTCCAAACCGTTGGTATAGCCTATATCAACGGTTTGGAGAACCGTGGCGAAGTAAGTCGTTGGGATAGGTCTATACCAACGGTTATGGGAAAACTGTTGGTATAGACCTATCCCAGCAGTTTTGAAAACCGTTGACATAGGTAATATGAAAATCTATTCCAACGGTTATAAAACCGTTGGTATATGTATTTCAAAAAAAATACATTCGGTGTGATTTGATCCCTCAACCCCTCGTTTATAATAGAACGACTTAACCACTAACAAAATATGACTTTTTTAAACATAATTTCATAAATATATATATGTATTATAATAATTATTTAAAATTTAGATTTATATAATGTTATTTGGAAGTAGACCTGGAAAAAGAATCGAAGAACCTATCCCAACGGTTCGCAAAACCGTTGGGATAGGTGCATATTTTTTTCGGGTGGATTTTGGGGCACCCTTTCCCAACGGTTTTGGAGAACCGTTGGGAAAGACCCACCCCTTTCCCAACGGTTCTCCAAAACCATTGGGAAAGGGGTGTTTTGAGCTCCCTTCCCCAACGGTTTAAGGGAACCGTTGGGAAAGACCCCCCCTTTCCCAACGGTTCTCCAAAACCGTTGGGAAAGGGGTGTTTTGAGCTCCCTTTCCCAAAGGTTTGGGAGAACCGTTGGGAAAGACCCACCCCTTTCCCAACGGTTCTCCAAAACCGTTGGGAAAGGGGTGTTTTGAGCTCCCTTTCCCAACGGTTTGGGAGAACCGTTGGGAAAGACCCAACCCTTTCCCAACGGTTCTCCAAAACCGTTGGGAAAGGGTTGTTTTGAGATCCCTTTCCCAACGGTTTGGGAGAACCGTTGGGAAAGGGTGCCTATACCAACGGTTTTTACAAACTGTTTGTATAGAAGTGTTGGGAAAGATCCAATTTCCAGTAGTGTCACCATAGTCCATGCCTTCCTTACCATTAGACATAACTAATAGAATGGATGAACTCAATTATAAATGATTGGGAAATAAAAATGCAACTCAGTACCCATTCCCAAGCCATGGGAACATCATCCCTGACACTCAATCAACACTCATTCCCCATATAACATGGTTGGATGTCAGAAATTGTCACTAACCCCATGCCATTGTACGCACAAGAATTATATAAAATTTTATCATCCTGTATCTCGATAATAGTTGTTATTAATTCCATCACCCAACCCACACTCCTAGGGTTTTCACAATATTGAAACTATAAATTACTACCTAAACCATTTTCCCACCATCCTCCATGAAACATCTCCCTAGATACACAAGTATGTCACTTAAAACACACCTTAAAAATCATGTACCACACTTGCAAAAATTTTAACTCACAATAACAAAGGCCTCATGGTGTCATTATAGAACTATAGGATTCCATCATCAATTCATGAGGTATTAAACTCGCCCAAATTCTTATCCATGACATGTTGTCATTATGGTCCTAAAAATACATCCCTGCTTTGACCATATGAGTAAATGATCCTGATGCATTGGTTGAGATTCTATCCTTGTCCAATCCATCATAACACACTTTGATACGTATTTCACAAACACCCAAGGCTCTCAAAACATAAAACCCTAATAACATTCCACGCATCAGTCCCATATTTAATGTAAGGTACCTATTTTTATGTTTCTAAATAAAACAAGAAAAACTTGGATAAACCCTCACATAGGCATCCAACAATCAATACAGGACTCTAACTCAGTAACATTGAGTCATATTTATTTTTCACTTTGTATTCCACCTCCCCCAATCTGTAATGCCGCTTATAGAAGGACACATCCCATGGGGATTAAAATATGAACACATACAATAATTATCATAACATCATCAATCCTTAAATCTATTTATAGGGCCTCACAAATGTTGAAATTATATACAGAAAATAACTCAAAATAGGTAACTCATCCTATTGTGTATCAAATAATAATATTTCTCCCTCAAGGATGATGTTTCACTGCTCAACCATCACACACACAACAACATCATCCCCAATTATTGGTGTTGATGTAAACACACACCTATTTTTTTCTTATATTAGATCTCATTCCAACACATATGATAATAAACTATTTAGGGTGTCAAATTCCACGTTAGATAACTTAAATGAAACATTAATGTCATAAAAACGCTCTAATGCTTATACACCAAACTCCACCAAGACCAACTAGGGTCACTACAGTTCCTATGCACAAGTACTTTTTTGACACCCTAGAAAACACCATATGAGAATTTTCATACAGTTAAAATAAGTGATCCTCAAAAATCATTGAAAACCCGTAGTAGAAGGCTAATATTTCATGATAATACTACATTCTTGGTACGATGCATGGGACGCCACTTTCCTCCATTTGAAAAGTTAAAAATAAAATCAGTAGATTATTTTTGATGGAGAAAGATATAGGAATCCATATTAAATCAAGAACATTAATCATCCATGTTGATCACCCAAGACAAAAATCATATACAACCATAACATTACAAATGAAAACAGTAATGCTATCTATGGAAAGCTAGACATCATACCAGATCAACTATTCAAAATGTACTAGTATGATATTTATCTTATGAATTGATACATTCCTAAATCCTCAGGGACCCAAATATAGAAATTATAATACAAAATAAAATGAATCCCATAAAACAACGTTGTAACATCCCCCACCTTGGACCACTGACAGGTGCTCAAAATGACAGTCTCGATTATTCCTCAAGCATTCGTCCCCATATGTCAAGGGCTTCCAACTAGTAGTATGGGTCTAAGGTGGTACTGTTGGATGATTATATCCCCTATATTAAACATCATAATAATATAATATAACCAAAATACATTCTTAATATTAAATTATGTAAGTATATAGAATAAACAAACATAAAAAAATACATAAAATATATAAGGTCATAAAAAATGATGTCATACATTAATAATATTTCATATTCGACCAGTTACATATAATTTCTAGAATAGAAGAAAAATAAAAATACATTATACACCACATCTCCAAGACAAAACATATCCCTAGATACATTTTACTCATATGTTCCATACATATTAATGAGACATGGACCTCCACCAAAAATGTTCGAGAAACTACGTGAGCATCTACTCAGCTACCAATGTGTTGTGTTGGCCCAAGCAAGGTATGAATTAAAAAATCCAGAGGGAACCCCAAACTTAGTCCTACACTAACATGTATCTTTTGTGTGATGTTCATTAGAGGTTCCCAAATGAATAAATAAATAAACTATAAAATTTAAACGACCACCAGACTATCTACTTCAGTAAGGGATGGGGTGTCTCTTAGAATGTCTATTAATTGTTCAAATCATAAAATAACATAAACATCACCTTAGTAGAAACCCCATTCATTGTATAAAAATCCTCCCATATAGTAGTTTATCATCTATGGTATAATATTAACAATAACATTGACATGAATACCATCTCATACTAGTTTTCCAAACTATTCATGCTATAGTATACACAACAAAAAAAGTAACCTATAGAAATGGTAAAAAATTGAATAACAGAGTTAAAAATAATATCTATAGGTTGTTGACACAATTTAGCTGGTTGTGTCTTCTATTAGTAAAGATATTGGTCCAAATTTTTAGCCACAGTTTGAATATAGGTCTATAGTTCAATTTCCATAACTGAAAACCATAGATATAGGTCTACTCCCATGGTTGTAGAAACGTGATTATGACCATATTACAATGATTTTTTCACCAGTGAAATAGTCCTCTTAGTTTTTCACCATGGATATATGAGTATTTCCTTGGTTTCAAACCATGATTATATGTCTATTTATATAGTGTACAACAATGAATATATCCCCTTTAAAACATGATTATAATGTTAAAAAAAATTCACCATATGGATTTAAACTCTGTACCTCCACTAATGGTAACTAGGTGAATAAGTAGTACACTACAAAACATTAATGGAATATATATAAATATTTTCATATACATATCTTTAAAAACCCTAGATATAAGAAATGAACCACGAGAATATTTATTCCCACACCCTTCTTAGGGAAATTTTTTTCATGTGGATGCATAAGAAACCTTTCACACATTTTACTAGAACTGTGTCCATATGTAAACTCTATAGCCATATATTTATAGAACTATGGATATATACTTTGTAAAAACACCAATAGCCATGGTTTTCTGGAAAATTGTGTCTTGTTGGGAAAAAATCACTCAAGGTATCATTGAATCATTTTTGAGGTGATAGTGTTTGTGGACAAAGTGGACATCTGTGTGGTGATTGTTGACAAAGAAAAACAATGACATACAAATTTGTTGACAAAGGGTATTTCCTGGAGGAATGTCGAGTTCAAGAGCTGTGGTCAATGACCCACATTTTATTCAAGAGCGTCGATAAAGGAATGGATAATCTTGAGGTGGTAGAAAAATAACAGATACAAGGTGGCGTCGTTTTCCACTGATTGCCAAATTTTTGGGCCTGAAAATCGACAAATGAAGAGAAGTGGTTTTTGGAAAAGGGACTTGCATGCCATATAAATTAAGAGGAGGAAACTTGTGCGACTAATGTTTTTCAAGATCAGAAGGTCAAAATATGGAAAAGGAAAGAGGGTCGCGCAGGTATTGCTATGGTCGTGCAGGTGACTTGTGCGCCATGAAAGGACCTGCGCGTCGGTGCCTAGGAGGGTTGGAAAGTTGTGCACCATAGGTTTTTCAAGACCAGATCTTTGAAATATGAAAAGGTAAATAGGGTCTTGAAGGTGTCTTTCAGGGGAAGAAACATGCGCGTCCGGACTTGCACGCCGAGGAAAGACTTGTGCGCCGCCACGTAGGTTGAACAAATGCCTATAAATACAGGGCCACCCCTCCACATCCACTATATATACTAAAGTCGGGTTACTCCAGCCTGACTTGTTGCCTCCACAAGCAACCACATCATCGGAAAATATAAAAAAATCCTAATATTACCCCCCCACTATCGGGCTCATCTTCCATGATGAGTCCTCCAAGCTCGAGGCGTTTCATTCGCCTCGCTCTGTATAAGTTCCCTTCCATCTGCGCATTGGGTTTCCAATGAAATCTGTTCAATCGATATCGGGTTCCAGATGACTTCCCTCAGCCGCTTACCATTACCGTCCATTTCATTGTTTCCACCATCCACACTATCCGACTCTGGGGATTTTCCTACAATACGATTAGGTTTCCAGACGACTTCCTCCTACCGCTTCATCTGCTCAAGCCCTCAACCTTCTATGGCTACAACTCCTCCAATTTGGATTCTAGGGTTTGTGGTCATGATACCCATCCCTGGATTTCTCCTCCTGCTCGTTTGGTCGACTGAGGGTGCTCTCAGCACTTAGTGACGGACTACTCGCATCCCTCAATTTGGTTTCTAGGGTTCGCAGTTGAGATACCCCTCCCTGGTCTACCCTTAATAAATCCTCCACTTATTATCCAGTTTGATTTATTTCTTTCTGTTTATTTTCTTTATCGTGATTCGTTTATGCAGACTAGTGTTTTGCAGAAATACTCTTTGTAATCATGAAAATGATACATTTCATTTAGATCCAAGCTCGAGTGGTCCTTCAGATGCTAGCGGCTCATCTTCATTGAGTTGTTTTGTTTTTGATTGAATTAGATCTTGCTGAATGAAAATAATTTTTTGGGATCTAGGTTATTAGGTTACAATTTCCATTTCAGTTTCAACTTCAATGTGGGTGGATAATCTAATAAATGTATGCTCACATCCAGTTTCCATTTGACTGTGAAGTCTATTAATTTTTTTCATAGTGTGAAATATTATTAATCTTTTAGATGTTATGTCTATATTGCTAATTCTTTTTATGTTTTCTATATATTGGTTATTTTTTTCACGTTCTTTTGAATTAAATTTTATTAATTAGTTTTACATTGACTCTACATTCCAATATCAATATAATGTTTCCCAATGATATTAAATTTCATATTCTATTCAGGTTTCTTTATCAGCAACTCCAGTTATTCATTGTAGTATTCACAATGATTCATGGTAATTTTTCATCTGGTATTGATTCTACATTGCATTATCATTATTACTGTCCATTGTGCGTAATACAGTTACATTGCACACATTGACTATTAAATATAATGAAAATCATTACAAAAAAGCATTGCCGAACAACCTCTAAAGATGAAAGGTTTCATATGAGATTACTAATGAAGTGATTCCACAAAAATTGTGAGTTATCTGTTATGTTCACTTTAAAATTCTGTATTTATGATATTTGTTTTAGTATATATATACATTACAACAAACACAATAAGAGTTTCGAAATCTATTAGGAATTATTCAATTATATCTATTCATCTCTCTTGTACTACAATTAGTGGACTACTGCCAACAAATGGCATCACACATGGAGACACACACATGCCATTAACACCATTACCTATCAATGGACAGTTCTATCTAATTTTACTGTCTAAAGCTATATACTTATAACTATATTACAGACTAACACATATTGGTCATATCAAACATTTTCTATGTCGACGGTGCCTCTAGAATTGTCATCCGAGACAAAAATATCTATAGGATCAAACAATAAAAAGCAAAGATAGCATGCCTATAGAGAATCTCCACTTTTATTATATTAGTATGATGTTAATGTTCTTCTAAATAGGTTGTAGTTTTTAGTTGAATTTCCATTTTCTAAATAACTTGTAGATTTGAAGCTCATATCTTTTTTTTCATTTTCACTCTCAGATCAATTGCAGATTGTAATTTTTCTTACCTATTTTGTTTATGCATTTCCAATTTAAAAGGTATGAGCAATTGCAGATTTTAAATGCCAAGGATTCCTCATGTTTAATGAGCTTGTTATAGTGATGCAGTTTTCACCCTGGTTCCTTCAATGCATTATTCTTATTTCATTTTATTTAATGGTTTAAAACATACATAGGTTGTATACTATATATTTCAACAAACCTATTTATTTTCCACAAAGAGGATATGAATTGACGTCAAATCTCTTCAGGTTTGCAGGATAGCAAATTAAATTTTCTCAAATTTCTCCTTCATTCAGAATTGTTGTCTTATCATCGATGAATTTAGGGTTATAACCTTTTTATCCAAAAATTTAAGTTAGACACATAATGAATTTTATTATTTTTATATATATTATATTCAATTAAATGATTCATGTTGCATAAGAATCAGATTCTGTAATTTAATAACCTAACCACATCATCAAATGAAGATTAAGTGTTGATTTGATAGCTGATTTGTTCCCATTCCATGGCATGTGGTATAGAGACTTCGAAGCCTCCACTAATGGAAGGTGATGCTGCCCTCACTCCAGTTAAGGTAAACACTCTGATGAGCTATGCAGAATCTCAAATCAATGGTCTATTTTTCATCACTCAATAATTAATTATTCACTATAGTTTCTTGACTGTAAAAAAATTACTTTCCAGGACTGTACGGTTGAAGCCTTTATACCTTCCAAACAATATTTTACTTCAAAATATCTGAAGTGGGTAAAGTAGGAACTCGTAATTAAAACTGGATGTAAAAGATCATAGTTTTATATTTTTTATGGTTATATTAGATACCATTAGATGCAGTTAAATCAATAATTGATGGGTTTAAAATATTGAAAATTTGAAAGCATAAGCCACTGGAAGTTTCCAATCATTTTAATAATTTAAGATCTCCATTATTGGTAAGAATATTGAGCACATAATGAATATCTTTTTCTCCACTTCTAAATTCAGTCATTTTCATGTGGGCAATATTTTTCCAAGGTTTTAAATTATATGTGGTTTCTGTTTCTACATGTAGAAAAATAGTGATTTCGATTCAAAGCCTATTATTATGCTTCTCGGTCAGTATTCAATTGGAAATAATACCTATATAAAACACTTCCTTATGAGTGACTACCCAGGTAAGAAATCTCCTTTTCCACATTTTTTTGGTTATATTAATTTTTATAGAATGATTTATTATATGGGTAAAACTAACTATTTCATTATTTCTTTTAATATGAGTGCACATTGGACCGGAGCCTACCATTGATCAATTTTTTGTTCTTATGGTATCATGATTGTTATTAATAATAATACTCATATTTAGTATTTCTCTTTTCTTCTGAAGTTTTCTTATTTTATTACAATACATCTAAAATTCCAAATTATCAATTACATCATCCATTCCATTCGGTTTTCAAACCATTATGTTTGTTGATTACATTTGATGATGTCATTACATTGTGGGGTATTTATTTGAATTTGATTAATTTGACTATTATTTATGAATGCTACAATTTTTACTCAAATTCAAATAACAATTGTTAAATTTTTCACTACAATATTTAGGTCTATTTTTTCTAGATATGTCTTATGACTCAAATATTAATGATTTGGTGGCATCCACTTAATGTATAGGTATGTCCTCATAATAGTTGGTGTCACAATTTCATTTTTTCTCCTATATTCACTACTATATGGTTTTCATTTCTTCTTTTCCATCACTCATGCAAATTTACCTATTAATTTGTTGTTGGAATTTATTACTTGATATACATGGTTTTAAAAATATTTTTGGAGTCAAACGGATATAGAGTACAACTGATGGCGAGTGATCCCAAAGACTCAACTTCATATGTTCTATTTGATATGAAAGTTATTTGATTTATAAAAATAGGTTCACAAATTACATATGATTTGAAATACGTATGAATATATAATGGTTTGCATTATGTCAATATAATCCAACATGAAACAAAGAAACATTTTTATTCATTTTATATACAGGATAACGACGACATTGATTCCCTCCAAAGTAAAATACATTCAGGTTGAAAAGTGTTCTATTATCTATTGAAATAACAGATTTCAACATTCGGAATTGTCATCTTCAATCAAGAAAAAACGGTTATAAATCACTGCCTTAGACACTAAAATTGATGTAATCAATAATGACAACACATTCGAACATAACCACTTATTATTGTTTTCAAATTCTTCAATCATAGATATAAATAACTGACATTTTAATATTTTTTTATCCATATATTATAGGAGCATAAAATCAGTGGATGTTGTTGACATGATACTACTGATGTTGTTTCTGTAAAATCAACCTTATAGCTTTCATCTACCCAGGTACATAAGTATGCTCATAATGAACTATTATTTTTAATGAAACTTTTTAATTGAAAAATTATAATTATAATTCGGAATATAGTATAGTACTATTAGTTTTTCTTTTTCAGCAAAAAATTCCTGGTACAAAACACATATTCAACTAATATAAAATGCTCAACCCATTCCATATTAGAAGGAATTTCTAATAAACCTAATTGTACATCTGATAAATTTAAGAATAATAGGTGTGATATTCTATTTAGCATACGTAAACTTACATTTTAGGAACTGTCTTCAATCATCTAGAAAAAAAATTATATTGTACATTTCATCCCAATTACTGAAATTGATATAAAAAAGTATGACAATTCATTCAATCATAACCAGGTACTATAGTTATAAAATTCTTGAATCGCATATATAAATAACTGACATTTTAATATATTTTTTATTCAAATTTTGGTGGAGTATAAAATTAGTGGATTTTTTCAACATAATACTACTGACATTTCTATAAATTCAACCATGAATATTTCATCGACTCAGGTACAAAAGTATGCTCCTAAGGGGATGATATTTCTAAAGAAACTTTTGAAATGAAAAAATTTAATTATAATTCTATGTCTATGGATATGATATAGTACTATTAGTTTTTTTAGTTGGCATTTTTCATAAACCAGGAAGTACATCTAATATATTCATGAATAGCAGGTGTCATATGATATTAAGCATACATCAACTTGCAGTGCAACATTGTTTTACCCATTTTGAATTCTACTTAGACATTATGAATAATTTTACATCACAACAGATCTATTATTGTATGTTTTATTAGTATATTTTGACTACAATTAATGGTGGGGACTAACTTTTTCAAGTCTATCAAATCTAGGGAAAATTTTAAACAAAAATAAATAAATCTGATAAATTATTTGTAAATTGATATCATTCAAAAGGTTGGTCCTTTTATATTACTGTTTCTAATGAGAACAGATGTGGAACACAAAAGACAAGTCGTGATGGTGTTATTTCATGGAAACGTAGACTGATAATTACATTTTTTAGAAACCTATTTGATAGGTTAACATTATTATCCATCTGCAGTTTACAATTTTTTTTGATAATATAGGAATATATCAGTGCCATAATAACACAACGTTAATTAGAAAGATTACACACAATATCCATGATATTAAACTACAAACATTTTCACTACTGTAGGGAATGACTTTGCTATCAACCAACATCCAAAAGTGTTCATTCTGATTGCAGGTGTTAAAAAATTCCTCCAGTGACTATTTTTAATGAAAAAGACTGTCGTCCTGTTTATTCTGGGTTTGAATTGAATTTTTTTCCTTATTCCACATGTATTATAAGGAAGTATTTAATGCTATTATTGCTAAATGCCTAAACTGGCAGCCAAAAACTGTCGAGAAAGCTCAGTCAATTTTCTTATATTTGGTAGAACTGCATGTATTCAATGCTTTCTTGATACATTTTAGTCCTCTCCATACACATTCTTGGGCTTTGTATTTCACAGATGGGATATTTAAATGCTCTCGTACAGTTTATTTTGAGTTTTCTCATCAAATCCTTTTTTTGTTCTAATTTTATCAATCAGAGAGCCATTCCTTAGTTTGATTAACTGCGCTGCCATCCATTGTTAGTATGAGTTCACTTATCATCGTAAAACAAATGTTTCATGAGCTTCAATGATGTTTTTTTGTTTCTATTTTTAGGCTGGTGAGTAATGTAGGGGAAGTTTGCAGATATTTAATTAAGAGTCATTTGTTGGTCAGTGAGAATCAATGGCTAAATATAAAGTCTAATAATCAAAGGTGCAGAGTGGGTTTTGAAGCCATATAGTTCTAAAAATGCTGATTTGGCATTTAGCATGCCATTCTTTTGTTAGTAAAACATAAAATAAAATTAGAAACTCTTAAAAAAAGTAATTTTTGTTACACTTTTCATCAAAAAATTTACTAACAAATACATCTCTATAAACATGTTCTTATGTTTCCTTGGTTTCAAAACAATCTATAATATGTTACATTCACAATTTCAATTTTCATGTTTCAATGTTTATTATTACTTTTTCTTATTTGGGATTTATGAGACATCATGTTTTTTATTTATCTATTGTGAAAATAATTTTTCATTCATTTACATATATAATTTATGACACATCATGTTTTTTTGTTTCTTTTCAAATCATTGGGTTTTTATGAGCAGGAATTTCAGTGTCTCCTCATGGTACTGCACACAATTCTCAGGCTGCCGAAGCCATGACCACCGGTTCCAGGTCACCTACTGGTATGGTTTCATCTCATCAGCAAGACATACAGGTGCATGAACCAACTGATTCTGTTTTACTGTTAATTTCATTTTTGGATATATTAGCTCTCCACTTGGGTCAAGCGGCACCAGGACACAGCACCATGAGACATCATTTTGGTAGGAGCTTTGGTACAGGTTTAATGAAGGCTGTCAATCTTGGAGTGGAAGTGACATCATCTTATATTTTCATAACAATATTGTAATGAAAGTTTATTTCATATTGTATTGGGATGGTGTTTCTATTATTCATTGGTTTTAATCCACCAGCAGCTGGGATTACTAACTTATAAAACCAAAAAAATGATATAATTGCATGGTAATTGATAATCAAGCATTATTTAGTTATTTTCAACATTGTTTCTTAGTTTTCCTTTCCTCTATAGTCTATAATGTTAACAGATTATGCTGATATTCTTAACATGTTTTATTCACATTTTTTTGAAACTATTTTTCCTTTCAATTAATTATTTCCACTTAATTTAGGTTACTAATTACTAGCGATTGTACATTTAACAACTGTCTCAGTTTTTTTATTTTTCCAAAATATTATATTGTCTCTATAAAAGCAGTGAACCATATCATCATGAGAATTCATGAACTAATAATTCTGTGTTATCATCATGAAAATGCACGGGTGAGTACTAGTTTTCAATGGAGTTCAATACCTAGAAAAATCAGAGCTCCTGTCGTGCTGGTGTGGTTTTCGCGTAGGTGGTGTATGGTCGCATAGGTGGGATTGCGTGCCAGTGTTTGAAGTTTCATGCTGGTAGGTAGTTGCGCACCAATATTGGTTTGGACATAAAAGGAATTGAGTCATGCGGGTTTGGAGTTGTAGAAGATTATGTTGCGCAAGTAGTTGAGGTAGACTTGCGCACCCATTGTGACTTGCACACTGATACTTTCACTCCAAGTTAGACCTGCACACCACGTAAGGTAGATTAACAGTGGTTATTTAGGGCTGCGTGAAAGCTAGAAGATTTCCTGATACCTTCGGTGCAAAGAGAGATTCATCTACGGGTGAAAGTTGGACTTCAACAGAGCATCTATATATAGAAAAAGATGCATTCCTTCATGCAAATAAAGATACCTACAGGTCTATAAACTGTGAGTGGATCCTTTCCAGAGCAGTGAGAAAATAAAGAGGATGAAGGTGATCCTCTCCACCGGCAGTGATCCAGAGAGAGAGAGAAATAGGGAGTGACCCTTGGGAAAGTAGTGAACTGACCCTTAACCTTGTAAAGGCAGTGAGCCTGGGTGTAGAAGTGATCTAGCCCGAACCTTGTAAACAGCAGGGTGCTTTAGTGAATTTGGTATAGCGGCACATTGCCATTGTATACTCCTTGGACGTAGCCCAGTGAGGGTGAACCAAGCAAAAATTGTTGTGTAATGTGCATTCTTTACATTCTATTTATATTGTACAACATGAAAGAGAGAGAAGAGGGGTTTTCATAACAGCGAAACAAGATCATAACGGGCTATAATTTTTAATTAATCATACCCAGATTCACCCCCCCCCCCCTCTTAGGGTATTCAGCCTTGTGGAACTAACAATTGGTATCAGAGGTAAAGCTTGATATTTTTTCTTCTCTCAATAGAGGCCACTAATCATAAAGGGATTCGAATATTCGATGGATGAAATTTTTAGATATGGAAGAATTGAATTAAACACTATTTCCAATCTTTGGGAATGGATGTGTTTTCAGCAGCTACGCATTCACAGCTGATATTAATAGTGGTGCCTTATCAGGAGCTTATCATAGAGATTTGGATGCTGATTCCAAAGCAATCAATACCTTAGGGGTATCCCGTTCCAATCCCATCTATACAAAATTTATGCCATGAAAAACATCACATTCCATGTGGGAAAAGGTATTGAATATATATGAAAAAGATACAATGGTCAGAGATGAAATGCTGCAAGTGCTGTGGAATAAGTATAAAGATCTAAAGATGAAATTGAACGAGTCTGTTGATGCATTCTTTGAAAGGATAAATATTGTTGTGGAAGATATGCAAGGACTTGGTGAAGTCATTGAATACATAAAGATTGTAAAGCACATCTTGAGAATGCTTCCACCTAGGTTCAATTTGAATGTTTTAGTACTAGAAGATAAAGATCTCAAAGAGCTGACACTGGACAATTTGCACAGAACCTTGGTTGCATATGAGATGAGTAATGGTGATAAAAAGGCTGTGGAAAAGGGTAAATCCAAAGAGATGGCATTTAAGGACATGAAGAAGCTCACCATTGAAGATTCTCAGGAAGAAGAAGAGACAAATGAGGTTATGTCATTCCTTTTCTCAAATCTTCAAAGAGGAAAAGTAAAGTTCAAAGGGAAACTTCCACTTGCTTGCTTTAGATGTGGAAATGTTGTTCATCTTGCTGAAAGATTCCCCAAAAAGTTTCAAGAAGAAAATGACGAAGATGACGTTGAAAATCTGGATAATAAATCTTCATCATATGTGAAAGGGATGAAGCAGTTCAAGAGAAATTTATCCAAGAATAAGAGTCTTTTTCACATGAAATAGACAGTTTAGATGAGTCTGAGGGTGAATAGGTTGAGGAGTTTGAAAATTGTAAAGATCATGGACAAAATTAAATGGTGGATGTTGTTTGTAGTGCTCAAGAAAAGGAAGAAACTGGCGCTGATGAAGAAGAAGAAGAAATTTAAGGGAGAGTTAACATGGAAGATGAATTAGAAGCATCTCTTGAAGAGATAGATATTTTGAGAGAAAAAACAAAGAAATAAAAAAAGGTGGTATATGAAGCCAAAATCTACATGCAAGAGAAGGAAGTAGAGAAGTCTGAGCTAGTAAAATAAATAGAAAACCTTAAGTAATAGAGGCTAGAGAGCACAGAAAAGGTTGACGAGAATAAGCTCAAGATTTATGAAGAGAAAAGGGAGATCGACGGCTTGAACAGAAAATTGAAATATCACGTCAAGCGTATCGAAGATCTTGGAGATGAAGTTTTCGGTCTGTGGTGAAAAGTCAAAGACCAGGAAAAAACTTTGATTCCTAACACATTATTGGGAAAGTAGGTTATTACAAAGACTGAAAAGATGAAAGAGAAGCCTAGTAGTTCAGCAGGGAAGAAGCAGCAATTGAGATCAGATGTTAAGGCTGTTTCAGGGCTTAATCAGAAACAAAACTCTGTGACAATTGAAGTTAGACCGCAAGCACAAGTCCAAAAATTGAAGGTTTATTTAGGCACAAAGCAGAATCAGAATATTCAAATATCCCAAGGTGAAACTTTTAGTGCTGACATATCACACAGGAATGCACCATATATTAGTTGTTATTGTTGTGGGAAGATGGGACATTCACAGTATGTGTGTTCCATAGACAAGAGATATAAAATGGAACAAGAACAAAGGAGGCAGTCAAATAGAGAATGGTTCTCCATAACATTTTTTGAAGGAAACTATTTTTAGGGAGGAGGATTTGGACACATTTCTTAGTACTGCACTTCAACCATACAGAGGAATGTGCCAAGGAAAAATAAAAATGATCGCAAGCAGCAGTTCAATAAACCAACAGGTGAGTTAAAAGTAAAAATAGATTTGTAGCGTTGTAAGATGAAGTTGTCCCATCACACTCTTGGGAAGATGAAGTTCTCTAAACCACTCTGAGTGTGAATTTGAAGACATGGATCAAAAAAAAGGATGTAGTTGTGGAAATTTCCCTTAAAGCTTCAGATCGTTCAGGAGTATGGATCCTTGACAGTGGTTGCACATCCCATAGGACAGGGAAAAAGGATCTTATTACAGGCATAAAATATGACAAAGATGGAATTGTCAAGATTGGGAATGATGAAGGGATGAAGATTTTTGGTTCTGGAAAGGCCAAATTTGGGGAAAAATAAATGAGACTTGCTAATGTCTTGGTAGTAGAGGGTCTTAGTCATAACTTACTCAATGTTAGTCAACTATGTGACTCTGAGCACTCTATCAGATTTACCAAGAAGATGTGGGTTGTGAAAGAAAAATATGGAGCAGTTGTTCCACAAGGAAAAAGGACAAAGGGAAATATTTACCTTGTAAGTGGGGAAGAAGATATGTGCCTTTTTTCCAGAGAGGAAGAAAACTTGTTGTGGCATAAGTGAATTGGTCACCTATGACAACCATCCATGGAAGATCTAGTAAAATGCGACGCTACTAGAGACCTTCCTAAACTATCACGTGATCATACTCGTACATGAGATGCTTGTCAACAAGAGAAGATCATCAGAAAGTCATGTAGGCCAAAGGAACAGAAATCAACAAGAGTGATTGAATTGGTGCATGCTGATGTATGTGGAACTATCTCACCACGAGCCATAAATGGGAAAAGGTACTATGTCCTTTTCATTGATGATTATAACAGAATGGCCTGGGTATTTTCCATTACTGATAAGATAGAACTGTTCAATTGTATCATGCAGTAAAAGAGGGAACCATAAAGGATGCTTGGGTAGAATATTTTGAAGTTTCGTATAGATAACAATATAGAATTCAAAAACAGTCATGTGAAAGACTATATCAAGAAACACGAGATAAGGAATCAAGTATAATCGGTGAGAACTCCCCAATAGAATGGAGTTGTTGAAAGGAGAAATCGGATCATCTACAACATGGCCAGAACAATGCTTATTGAAAAGGACCTACCATAGAAATTATGGAAGGAAGCAGTTTTGACAATGGTCTATATTTCTTACAGGTCTCTGTTGTGAACAAATCCAGGGAAGACTCTATTTGAAATGTGGTACAAAAAGAAGCCAACATTGAAATACTTTTGAATATTTGGAAGTAAGTGTTTCATTCTCAACAAAGAAAATCCCAGGAATTTTGAGTCATGAGGAGATGAAAGAATATTCCTTGGCTACTCATGAAAATGCAAAGCATAAAAATACTTCAAAAAAAGGCTGGGAAAAATTGTTGAGAGAAATGATGTCACTATAGTTGAAAATTAACATAATACTCAACAACCTAGTGACCAGTTTTTGGATGAAAGTGATGAGGAGATAAGAAACACATGGGGGTAGAAGTGGCAGAAGCTGACTCAGAAGAAGATACTGATGATGAGAAAGTGGAAACAATGTCTGTGTCTTCAAGGAAGCCAAATAGTCGAGCTAAAATTGATAAGCAGAATATCATTGGTTATCAGACACCTCTAGTTCAGACAAGAAGAATGAAGTCACTGCAGCATACATCTTTCCTATCACAGGTGGAGCCAAAAAAAAATTTCCGATGTAGTTGAAGATGAAAACTGGGTTCAGGATATGAATGAAGAACATAATCAGGTTGAGAAGAACCATACATGGAAGATTTGTTCGAGGCTAGCAAACAAGAATGTCAACGCGACTAAATGGGTCTATCTCCACAAGATGAATGAATATGGAATAGTGATTCAGAACAAAGCACGACTAGTGTGTAAGGGGTACTCCAAGATAGAGGGCATTGATGTTGGTGAGACATTTGCACCAGTTTCAATGTTGGAGACAATCAGATTATTTTCAGCCATAGTAGTGCAAAAAAAATTCAAAGTGTTCCAGATGGACATCAAATCTACATTTCTGAATGGTATTCTAGATGACGATGTGTTCATTGAGCAGCCAGATGGTTTTCTCATTCAGGAGTATGAGAACAAAGTTTGTAGGATAAATAAGGCGTTGTAAGGGCTAAAACAAGCACCAAGATCATGGTACTCAAGGCTTGATCAGTACTTGAAGAAGCTTGGTTTCCAGCATGGGGGATTTGATTACAATCTCTATTTCAGCAATGACAGTAGTCAAAGGATTATGGTGTTGGTCTATGTTGATGATATAGTATTTGGCAGATCAAATGAAGCTCATTGCAGACAATTTTCCGAATTCATGAAAAATGAGTTTGAAATTTCAATGATTGGAGAGCTAACATTTTTCCCCAATCTATAGGTGGCACAAGGAAGGAATGAAACATTCATTTCTCAATCCAAATATCCCAAGGAGGTTTTAAGAAGGCTTGGAATGGATAATTCCAAATCAATGAAGACTCTGGTTGCTACCCGAATGAAATTATAAAAATATGAGGATGTCAAGGCAGTTAATATCATAGAATACCGGAAAATTATTGTAAGTTTGATGTACTTGACTACAGAAAGGCTTGATATTGTTTTCGCCACATGCCATACAGTGAGATATTAGAGTAATCCCAACGAAATCCACATTATTTTAGTGAAAATAATACTTCGGTATATCAAGGACATGATGGAATTTGACTTGACATATAGTGAAAAATCTCAGACAGAGTTATTGGGATATACTGATGTCGATTGGGCCGGTTCAGCAGATCACAGGAAATCAATGCCATGAGGTGCTTTTTATCTTGTTGGACTGTGTATTTCTTGGCTTAGAAAGAAGCAATATTGCATTTCATTAAGCACCGCAGAAGCTGAGTATATTGCGGCCGCTCAAGCTTGCACACAGTTATTATGGATGAAGCAACTGCATGAAGATATGGGAGTTGAAGTGAAGTCTCCGATCGTAATACAATGAGATAACTTAAGTGCTATCAATATTAGCAAAAATCCCATCCATCATTCAAGGACAAATCACATTGAGATAAAGTATCATTTTATCAAGGATAAGGTTGAGCATGGAATCGTGAAGTTAGAGTATGTTCTTACAAAGCTACAAGATGCAGTAATTCTGACAAAGGCCTTACCCAAGGATTCTTTTGAGAAACATTGACTGGCTCTGGGAGTTCAGTCCACTCCCCACACTTAAAAGAGTGTGAATGTGGACCACCCCTCTCCCCGATGTATGCTGTGTTTTCCCTAATGTACTGATATGTGTTCTCTACTATGTTACAGACTACAAAGGAGTGTCCTTTGGGTTCATTGACAAAGGGGTAGAAAATAGAGATTGTTTTAGTGGGACATAGTGTGGCTATTTGATAAATCATGAATGATATGGGGAGAAGCTGACAGGTGGAGCAACGCGATAGGGGGATCATAATAAATCTGACGATGCTAGAAGTGATCGATCAAAGAACAGATATCACGACAACTGAGGATCGTGATAAAAGGAAAAGAGTGGTGTTGGAATGTGGTAAGGATATTTCTAACAAATTGGTATCAGCATGGTGTCCATAGTGGGTGTCATAGATTGAGTGATTCATTGATGAACTTTTCATTTACTCTTGTTTCTCACACCAATCATTACTCATGTGGTATTAGAGTATGTGTTGAGTGAATCCTTGATCGCTATCAGAATCGCAATAGGCGAATGGTGGCTGAAAATTTAACGACGTATCTATTTATGGAAGAGTTGTCAACAAACCCAAAGGGGAAGATAGTTGGGGAAAATCCCTCAAGATAACATTGAATCATTTTTGAGTTGATTGTGTTTGTTGACAAAATGGAAATATGTGTGGTGATTTTTGAAAAAGAAAAACAATGACATGCAAATTTGTTGACAAAGGGGATTTCATGGGGGAATATCGAGTTCAAGAGCTGTGGTCAAAGATCTATGTTTGATTCAAGAATGTCGGCAAAGGAATGGATGATCTGGAGGTGGTACAAAAAGAACAGATACAAGGTGGTGTCATTTTCTAGTGTTTGCCAAATTTTTGGGCCTGAAAATCGACAAATGAAGAAAAGTGGTTTTTGGAAAAGGGACTTGTGTGCCACATACATTAAGGAGAGGAAACTTGCGCACTTAATTTTTTTCAAGATCAGAAGGTCAAAATATGGCAAAGGAAAGAGGGTCGCGCAAGTATTGGTGTTGTCGCACAGGTGACTTGCACGCCGTGAAAGGACTTGCATGTCGGTGCCTAAGAGGGTTGGAAAGTTACACGCCATATGTTTTTCAAGATTAGATCTTCAAAATATGGAAAAGGAAATAGGGTCTCATATGTGTCTTTCAGGGGATGAAACCTATGCATCGGTACTTGGACATCGAGGAGAGACTTGCGTGATTCCACGTAGGTTGACCAAATGCCGATAAATATAGGACCACCCCTCCTCATTTTCAATGGAGTTAAACACTTAGAAAAATCAGATCTCTCATCATGCTGGTGTTGTGGTCGCGCAGGTGGTGTGTGGTCACGCAGGTGGACTTGCGTGCTAATGTTTGAAGTTTCCCACTGGTTGGTAGTTGCACGCCAATATTGGTTTGGGAGTAAAAGGAATTGAGTCGCGCAGGTTTGGAGTTGCAGAAGACTGTGCCACGCAAGTAGTTGAGGTAGACTTGCACACCCATTGTGACTTGTGTGCCGATACTTGTGCAACGGGTTAGACTTTCGCACCATGTAAGGTTGATTCACATCAATTATTCAGGGCTGCGTGAAAGCTAGAATATTGCCCAATACCATTTATGAAAATATTGATTCATCTATGGGTGAAAGTTGTACTTAAAAAGAGCATCTACATACAGAGGAAGATGCATTCCTTCATGAAAATGAAGTTCCCTATAGGTCTATAAACTGTGAGTGGATCCTTTCCAGAGCAGTGAGCAAAGGAAGAGGAAGAAGGTGATCCTCTCCACTATCATTGAGCCAGAGAGAGAGAGAGAGAAACTGGGAGTGGCCCTTGGGAAAGCAATGAGCTGGCCCTAAACCTTGTAAAGGTAGTGTGCCTGGGCGTTGAAGTTATCTAGCTCGAACCTTGTATACAGCAATGTGCTTTAGTGAATTTGGTACAGTGGCACATCGTCGTTGTATGCTCCTTGGACGTAGCCTAGTGAGGCTGAACCATGTAAAAATTGTTGTGTCCTATGCATGCTTTACTTTCTGTTTATATTGTGCAATGGGAACGAGAGAGAAGAGGGTTTTGATTAATATCAAAACAAGATCAGAATGGGTTATAATTTTTAATTAATCATACCCTCATTCACCCACCCCCTATCAGGGTATTCAGCCTTGTGGACCTAACATGTCTATAGGTAAAGTCTATAGCAATAGTTTTTTGGAAAAACATTGGATATAAGTATGTTTTTTAGAAATGATATAGTAGGTCCATGATAGATCACAAGATACAAGACCCTTCCATAAGGCACTTTCAAGGATACCATTTGATAGTTCACATAATATTACTTGCTCCAAATCCTTTTAAGACCAACCATGTTTGAGATCCAAATACATGGAACCTTTATCCCTATCTGGCTCTAAAACGTAGATGACCAACCACTATCACATACCTCCCTTACGAGAGTTTTCTAATACATGGCATAATCCCTATTATAATCTTATCCAACCGACCCTATGAGATTTTTTAAATCCATGGCATACAACCTATAATAATTTGATCCCTAACTTATGTCTATTTTTCTTAAATTCATCAAAATAACCAGTAGGATGTACAATATATAGAATCAGTATAAAAATCTTATCTGAATGTGTACATATGACCACCCCTCCAAGAAAGAAATCTTTGACTCCTAGAGTCATCTCTACCTATTTTAATGTATAACCCCTAAGTTTCATCAGTCAATGTGGAACCCATATAGGTCTCAAAGGTCATCACTATAGCATAGGCACCGAAAAATGTGTCACCAATATCATTTTATTCTCAGGTCATCACCCAATTCTATGTAAACATTACATTCCCCAATATCATCTATAGAGTTGAATTACCTTTATAACTATACATGGTCTCTCTATAAAGTCAATCGTCAAGAACAACTCATGGCCTATATCGGTCCTCATGTTTATATTGTGTCAATCTTCCCACCTAACCTGGTCACTTTCTATATATGGTATATCCACCTAGGTTTGGTCACATTTGATATAATAGGTTCACTTTTACCACTCATTCCTCAATATTCTTGAATTAATTACACCATAAGAAATGTCATCAATGTCTTACAAGGCTTGGTATCTCAATTCCACTATCATCTCCACCATAGAGGAATATGAAGAACCAATGGACATGCTAATGGATATCATCTAGTCCAAAATCACATCTCATGAGTTTTGGAGTCAACCAAGTGTCTTAATGGTCTTTTACAAGGATATCTATGTCTATTTCATCATGATTATGTGCATGGGATGTCCATTACCCTGACCACCAATCCATTTAAATGAAAAACTACATTAAATTAGAAACATTAAATGTAATTTAATAACTCCAAGAATCACCCTCTGGGGTTTTCTTGAGCATAGAAATGTGATATAAAGAACAAAAATTACATATATCATGTACATGAGACCACCCACATCATCCATAGCATTTACATTTTGTATCCAATGGTTGATAGTAGCTTCTAAGGCCCATCAAAGACCATTTAACAATTTCATCAATCAATTAATCATGTCATAACCCCTTGATCATTAAAATCATGTAAAAACCCCATAATAAATTAATTATTACATTTATAATAATTAATTAATTAATTTCCATCTCGTTATAATTCTTGAAAGTTCATCGGGTCATCACATTCAACTAGGACCATGATGAATGAAATCTATAGAATCTCTCTCTTCTCCCCAGACTTAATTTGAGTAAAATACCAAAAATATAATAAAAAATAAAAAGTAATATCAATATAATTTTAATTAAAACCTTATGAAATGTCTATGGTGCAACATACCTCAAACAAAACAATGTTATGCGGTATGAAAGTGACTTCCATGGTCACCCTCTTCTTATATAAAGTGAAATCTGCATCATGGTCTATTGATTCCAACATTATCTAATGTAATTATAACCAAATCCATAAAATAAAAAACCAAAATTAGAGTAGAGGTGCAAAGTAGGTCAAAATAATTTGTAATAACGAATATAGTGCCTAAAAATGATGAAAACATCAAAAAACTCTCCATTTATAAAGATTGAAAAAGTACATAAACACCTTTTTTAGAGCACACATAAGAGAGGAAGAGGGGTGTAAATGGATAAACAACTCAAGGGTTATTTATTGACTTCAAAAAAACAAACAATCTAGTCATATAGTTTAATAACAATGTTATCCAAACTGTGCACTAGTTGATCTCCATTTTCCAAGGTAATAAACCTCACATGGTTTTTCACATGGGTTTCCAAACTGTTTTCCAATAAGAATCCACCTTTACAACCTAGAAATATTTCCCTATTAATTTTCATATAGTTTTGACTTAACCATGATCCACTAGTGTGATCTAACTATTCTACTTAATAAATGAAATGAAATATCATTAGTCATTAGGGTACAATATAGTTTCCCTTAAAATATTCTTCCTAAAATATTCTCTCTATCATAAATTCTAAAAAATCCAAAATAGAACTCCCAAACTCTTGAGGTTTACCCCAACACCCAAGGAACCTCTTTAGACTCAAAAAACATATGAAAGTAACATTATGATACTCCAACTCTTGGTATTTAATTTCGATTTTGACCATAAAATTCTACCCACATAGTAAATTAAATTTCAATTTCCACTTTAAATTTTTAAATCATATCAACACAGAATCTTAATCATAATCAATGGAAAAATATCTTCCCTATAAACCATTTTTGGAGATATTTTTTGTGAACTTATAAGATGAGTTGTCAACCATGATCATCCCCACAAATTACTCTAGTGGGTTCCAAGATATTGTGAATCTAAAACATTTTATTAAGGATGGAATTTGGGGAACCAAGAAAATTTCTCATCCAAAACCACCATCATAGACAAGGATGACATGTAAGCCAAATTTTTTTTTTTCACCCTCAATACAAAAGGGATAAGGTGACATGAATTTCATGATATGAAGTATAAAAATCATTCTTTCTATAATGATCAAGCTCAAAATTAATTCATGTCTATATTTGAGAATAAGCTTTCAAAATTTCTATAAATAAAAAATCCAGATTAAAAAGGGCTAAATGATCACCCCAATTACTACCCATATCATCAAATTTTCATTCACACAATAAAAAAATTGACTCCTAATATCAATGGTAACATATGACCTATTATGGTCATGTTCCATTAGACAATACCATGTCTCTAGTGAGAAATTCATTGATTGTTCTACCTAATGAAGAAGTAGAAGAATAGGAATAGGAATTATATTGGGATATATAAGGTTTTATGAATTTATGGTCTAAAATTTTTTATATCATGGACATTTCAACACAAAGGACTAATAGAATCTACCAGTCACAACCCTTATTTAAACTACATGTAAAACTGTATTAATTTTTACTTTTCATCCTATGAATAAATAATATTACTAAAATAGATAAACCTTAAGGAAATTGGGGTCACCTATGTTTCCAAAACCTATCCAAAATCATAATTATTTTAAACTAAAAATATTGGAAGGATGGGAACTGACACAAAAAATGGGAAAATGAGCACCATATTATGAAACAATATAATCATATTGTCTCACCCTATGAGATACTCTTCTAATTAAGGGTCTATATTTGTGTCATTCATTACTATTTGAGTGATGAACAAGAACACTAGGAAAGAGGAGTTTCATGAAATTTGAACTTCTTATCCTATCCACATGATAGAAGATATGGATAATCTTATAGATTCACCAACTATCTCAAAAAAAGGTTTTCCAGCCCTACTAATTCTTAAAAATGGTTTTGTGAAATTAAATTAGTTAATGATGATGAATCTAGGTAAAATGTCACTTATACATCAGTTTATTAAGATAAATCATATTTTTTAGGTCAAATATAGATATAATCATTAGGTTCATAAAGTTGAATATCATTTTGAAACACCTTTAATTTCATTAGAAAAGGAAAGGGTGATTTCTTGTATTCTACCCAACTTCCCTTTAAAGTTGAAAAATCAATCATTATTAAATAATAAATCACTAATTTTTATTAGAAAATTAAAATATATAGGATATAATTAAGAGTAAAATTATGGATTTTTAATCAATGGTAAAATTCTATAATACTACTACAGTGGTTCGACGTGATATGAATTAACCAATGCCATAGGTATAGGGAAATATTAAAATATTTCACCTCCACATCAGGTGCATTTCAGAAAACATAAAATCTCTATAATCACTTTGAATCCCCAAAGATGATAAGAGTTATACTTTTTATTTGTAAATAACCAAAACATAGTAGCCCGAAGTTCATTGTTTATTTATTATATTGGCACTAGATAAAAGTGATAAAAACCCAATAGAATGATTTATTTAGTAGAATGGATAAACCATATAAATACATACATCTTATATTATATTAACAATAAAATATAAAAACTCAAGGAAATTAAATATTATTTAACCCTAAACTCAATTATTGATTCCATATTCATGTCTTGGGAAAAGGAAAATTAAAGATATGTGAGATCAACTTCTCAATAAAGGGTATGTACAATGGAAGATATCATAAGTAAATAAGTAATAATCATTATCGAAATGTAAAAAACAAAAAAAATCAAATCATTTAATCAAAAAGTTAAGAATTAATAATAATATGTTAGGAATAAATGATGATCAAATAATAACATATAAATAATTACATGATGTAGAATTGTGCACATCGATATAATAACTATTAAAATAATATCATGAAAATAACTAAATGATTTTATAAGGATGGAATTAATAGATTCAGTCACCTTAAATTTAAAATTTAAGACTTTTCATAATACATCTTTTTTAAATGGGATAGGACTCATCAAAATACTAAAACATGTTTTTTTTCATATGAGACCTATCAATGCATTGAGAGGATATAATGGGATCCACTCATTACTTACTAAGTCTTGATCATTCGTAATACATTGAATGATAAATTTTATTCATAAACTGTTTCCCTTGTAAATAATTTAACAACTGGATAATTAAAAATAACACTACGTTTGATAGCTTACATTTCATGCAACACATAGCCTTAATGAACATGAAAAAAAATTCATATTTAGATAAAACTTTTATAACATAACCAATAATTGTTCAATCAGGATTAGTAATAATTAATTTGTGAAATAAATATATCGTTCCTACTCAATATATATAGACTGGTAAATGATTAGGAAATAATAACATAATTTTTAGTAAAATAATTTTATTCTTATTAAAAACATATTCTCCAAAAATGATCTTTTTTTTCTAATGAGTGAATATGATAATTAAATAATAAATGTATTAGAAAATTTATTACAAAAAGCTAATTTTATTTCAAAATTGAGAATTTAAAATTTATCAAAGTTATAATTTTTTATATTTTTTTTGAAGAAGTTATTTTTTAATAGTAGAACAATATATATTTTATGAAATATGACATATTTTGTGAAATCATCGTTACATAACATTCATGAATCATCGTAGTGGGCCCAATACATGACTCCCAAAGCCTACCTTCAATAGTCTAGGGGTTGGTGGCTTTATATGAGTAGGCATATCCCTAATAGGGGAGGCATTGCCTATGTACCTGAATGCACACACACATCTTGAAGCCCAAAAAATGATGAACTGTTAAAACCTCTAAGTAACCAATTCATACACACAACTATATCCCACAACCAGAGTATGATAGAATGAAAAGTAAATTAAATAGATCCAAACACAATCCCACAATAATAATTCTGTAACATGATTCAATCCTGTAAGTAAATGGTACCAAGACTGTTGTATGAAAGTCACAGGAACAAACCTCAGTTTGTCTGGTCTCACTAAAAACCATATGGTCATGGTACACATACTAATCTATCAAAAGATTGATCATATACACAAGAAATTAAATCTTCAAGAAACTCCCATGTAGGGGTAATTATAATAACAATCAGTACGACACCATGAAACCAAATTGAAATAATAAAAAGGTAAGTATAGTAATCTCTACATAGGTATATGTCTATAACACATATAATAAGAATATGCAGATATAATTTACTAAGTCACAAAGTCTATAGGTAAGTCACAACCACTACATACCAACTGTAATAATTCATCTTGAAGATTCCACAAAACACTCATCCAGGAGAACACACTATTGAGTCCAATAACACCAATAAATTATGTCCAAGAGGTACTAGTCCTCAGGTCATTCCATGAGAGAGATACACTTATGGATCTAAAGAGATATAAGATACAAAAATCAAGATAATATCCATAGCCATGGGGTGACACCAATAATTCAATATTTATTAACCCATTGAGTAGAGGGTTGGAACCTAGGTAGTGTTGGTAATGTTGATACGAAGAACGCCACATAGTCTATGAAGATGAATAGAGGATCCTACTTTGGGCCACTTTGGGGATTCCAACAACTCTATCCAAGAATTCATGCTGAAAGGATGGTAGTCCTAAGATTAGGAAATTATTCAAATAGACCTTCAGGGTAACAATGAATGGAATGAACCATAACCAAACACTTCCATGATATAGAGGACAAGTAGCATGAGACATGTAGATTAGGGTACTCATCATGTAGTAAGGTCGCATGTCATGTCCCTTGACCCTAGATACTAACATTTTACAACAACCCATGAAATTTAAATTGTGTTGTGTAGATAAAGGGTATAAATTATGTTGAAGGGTTACACACTTTGACCATTCATCCAGGGCCCTCCAGTGTACTACAGCCGTGTTCCGATACACAATGTAATCCAATGAACCAGTACATGTGGTACCCATTTACTTGGTCCAAGAAAATTCATGTGGGGGATTAAAAAAAATGTAGGAAACCCATTTAATCCACCCCATTTCCTTGTACCTCCCAAGGTACTCACCGAGTCATTTAACTGGGGACTAGATGCTATGTAGTCAGAGAATAAATGTCATATATATCATGTTTTCTAGAAACCTATCTTATCCTCCACCCACACTCAAACCGTCGATCTCCCAAATTATATTTGATAGTTTGGTTTTCATTCAAACTCGTGATAGAATCTCCTTTTTCCACTTTAACACCAAATTAATGATATCTTGGCCTTTAATCAGCTTGATAAGTTCAATCATATCCTTTATTCATTTTTTTGAAGAACGTAGATTCACCACTCACCATCATTCGATCTTCTACATCACCCACCATCGCACCTCCATCAAATCATCCTAATATTGGATCTATAGTTTTGTATAGTTGTGCCATGAATAAAATGATAAATGATCGATTGGTCACAAAGGATTGAAATCTAGGGAAGAAATAATAATTCATAATGAAGAACATAAGAATTGGGGGAGAAGAGAAAAATAAATTGAGAGGAAAAACTACGATCAATGTTTCTGTTGATCATGGATCTTCACTCTCTTAATATTAAATGAATTCAAATAATAGTTCTAATCATAGATATTTAATCATCATGATAAACTCATAAAATATAATCCCATCTAAAAAATACAATCGATCAACAAGATAATCCTTTCGTAGATTTTTACCCATTATTCATAGGATTCAAGAACATGAAACAAATTAAAAACAATTCATTCTATCTGTATTAAGATAGCTCATCGATGAAGAATTTTTTACACATTATTGATTTTGGTGATATCAGACAAGATTAATGTGCACTGATCTTGGATATTTGATTTCAACACCGCATGCTTGAATGAATTTTCCAAATTTATTTCGCAACATATCTATACAATTATGGAATAATGAGGCTAGCTATGGATCATTGAAAAGTTGGTTTTGTTTTAATATAAAATCTATTATTATGTCACAACATAATTAGAGTAAAAAACAATTTATCATATATTATTTTATTCATTTTAAATTCCCAGGATGACATTCAAAAAATGACCCTCTCCAAAAAATGTTCGGTTGTTTATAGTATAAAAATGCTATTATGAAAATAACAGTGCCCTCATATTTCTGATCTGGGAACCCATCTAGATATTATTGCCAATTTTCATGAAAATTTGTTGAATGTGTTATATATTATTTTAATATATTTTATGCTTTAATTCTGGATACACTAGGTCTCAAAATTTCACGTCATCTATGTAACTGGTCTCAAAATCAATGCATATAATATTTATAAATAATACATGAAAAATTAAGGGATAATACATTCTCTCCACCTTGGGTATTTACATCATAAAAAATCATAAAACAATGACTTCTGATAATGATTAGCATACTAAGCACAAAATTTGAGCATCACACACTACAGATCTCTCCTGGAGATTATCATGCTACCAACAGACACACAGAAATAGAATAGATCATTTGTGAAGTATCTTCTCCTACCGATCATTGTTCTCTACTAGGTACATAGTAGAATTATATCAATAATATATGTCCTGCTTTCCCTAATTGATGATGTGAAATGGGACATGTGTAGACCTCCTCAGCTACGACATGTGGAAGATGCCTTGTTCCTGGTCTAACTTTAGGGGTACAACTAAGCAGTAATACACCTTTCCAACACTATGGGGTATTTGAAAATGGATGAAAACCCTCCAAGATATCCTATCACCCCAACCGAATATATATAACCCACATCGATCTAAAACCCTTAAGAACACATTGTTTCCTTCCTTGAACTCCAAATGCATCCTTTTCCTGTTAGTATAAGACTTCTACAGTCTTTGTGGAGTCTTCATCCACTCTTGGTTGGTTATCACCTTTTCTATAGTAGATCATACCAACTCTAGTCCCATTAGTGTTAACCCTCCTAGGTTAGTCTAGCAAGGTGTTGAATTTCAGGGTTGCACATACAAGGCCTCGAATAGTGCACTATCAATGGTGGAATGGTGGTTTTGTTGTATGTAAACTCAAACATTTGTAGGTGATCCTCCAAAATACGGAAAGAGTCTAACATGAAATCCTATAGCATTTCCTATATAAAATGAATGGTCACCACTATCTGGTCATGAGTTTGGGGGTGAAATTACATGCTCAAGAGAAACTATGTCCCAATCACCTCTTGCAATACCTTCAAAAAACAAATTATAAAACGAGCATCATGATATGAAAATGTCATCAATGAGACTCCATGGAGTCAAACTATCTATGGAATGGATATGTTCCCCAAACTCTCCACTAAAATCAACTCTTAGATAGTTAGTAAGTAGGATAACTTGGTGAGTAATTAAATGATCGCCCTGATAGAATTGTGTCCCTTAAACGTGCATGGTAAACCTATCCCAAAGTCATAGATATCCCATCCAACTTCAATTCTGCCACCTCAAGGGATTCAGATAAACCCAACGAAACCTAGTTCCTAGATTTTACATGCTGAAAAATAAGGCATCATGAAACTAACTCTGAAACTCTCTTGTTCATCCCTGGTCACCAATACTAATGTCGGATGTCCTAATACATCTTCTCCAAGTAACACCTCAAGTTTTTATGGACCTTTTATCGAATAAATTTGATTTTCATTCATGTATTGAAATTTACTAAGTAAAACATTCCATTCCCATGGAACTAACTTGGAATAAATTACACAGAACATGAACCAGGAATACATTACATCGAACATCAACTCAACATAAAATTCATGCAACACCCACATTGTTTACATTACATGCAACACTGATGTTTCTACAACACATCATTTTTCTTAAATAATTTTTAAATGAGATATTTATAAAATATCTATTACACATAGTAATATGAATAGTAATAATTACTTTTAAAATATATTTTATAAATTAATAATTAAATAAATCATATTTATAATGAGAGATGTGATATTTTTTAAAATCCTTTTATGTTTAAAAATATTGTTTTCTTGAATAAACCACATTTATTAATAAAATAAATTTTAGACACAATTAAAAATTTAATTTTATAAAATATATATCATTTTTTGAATTGAAAATATCAAAATTATATTAGGGTGATTTTTTGGATTTTTTTTGAGAAATGTAATTTTTTGATTTATAGTCAAAAACACTAATTTTTAGTTAAAAACTTATTTTTTGTTAAAGTATTTATATATGAAAATTTATATATTAAATATTTAATAAGGTAAAAATAAAAAAATTACTAATATAATTATAAAATTTAGGTCATTATAATAAATTTAACTTTGAAATTGAATATATAATCTTTATAATGTTTTGAACATCTTTATACTTTTAAGACTTGTAATTTTTCTCGTCTTCAAGATTAGAATAAATATGAAATTATCCACTTCTATTAATATAATTTCAAAAAATTAATAGAAATAATTTTAATAAGATTAATATTTTTATTATAATTATATAATGTTGATTTGTGACAAAAATTATTTGTAAATTTGGTTAAAATAAATCACATCAATTAAGGTAAAATTAAGCTTAATTATGTGACTAAAAATTAATCTTAGTGGTGCTAATGACCTGTCCACTTAAAAAAAACAATTTTATAGAAAATATAAGGCCATCGCCATTCCATTATTTATTTATATTTTTTGGGATGACTTTTTTATAAAATAAATTGTGTGCATAATAGTTGTTTTCAAAAATTCCAAGTGAGTTCTTTTCCTTCCCAATAAAAGGTCACCACCTCTCCCACTTCTTCAGAACTCTAAACACAGTTAGAATCTACCAATAAATAACCAATAAACTTAACAAAAACCCTTAATTATTCATATAATCCTTCCCATGGGAATAATTCTATCTAAGGATGCTTTTTGGCTCAAACAAAAAAAGGTTTACTCAATTATGAGGTAACAACTTCTCTCAAGTCCTTTATTTTACTTTATTTTTTACCACCCCCAACACTTTATTTTGTTTACTTGATTTTATAACAATAATATTATAATCAATAAAAAAAATTTAGGATAATGTTTCTACCTACACTTACAAACACATCTATCTAATGGATAATGAGCATAGTGTTTATGTGTGTGACATACTATTCCCCCCACTAAATAATAGTTGTTAAATTTTCCTTATCGCCTCACATGGTGTAAATTATGGTGGAAAGTATATTTATATATGTTATATATTATATTTTTTATTTATTTAATCATAATTATTACTTTTAAAACACATGTCTTTTTTACTTTCAATTGTTTGTTAATACGAAAAGTTTGTTTGAGGATATGAACACTACCGCCCATTCAATGTGATACGATTCATTCATACACTACATGGAATGTATTAAGGTTGGGTTTAGTGATTATATATGATATATATGATTTAATAAATCTAATTTAACAATGATATACATATATACATATATTTAATTTATTTCTTCCATTCAATACGACAATTAAATTGAAAAAATATTTATGTGTACGTACTACCTACCATCTCCATGAATAGTGTATTATATTTCATACTTATATATTATACATATTATTATAGTACACATATATTGTATATATATGAAGTTTAAATAATGGTTTCAATTCTGTAAATCATGATATAATTTTAAATACCAATTATATTACAAATTAAGACACATATGAAAAATAAAGGGAATGTGAATTGAAGTGACACCTCAACATAGGATAGTTAAAAAGTAGGTAATATTATGTCATAATAAAACCATATATAATACTAGATATAAGAATTTGTTTTTTTAAAATATTTATAATAAATTTATATTTATTATACAGGTGGTTTGAACTATAATGATGAGATTCAAGACTCAAGGTAAAGAGATTTCATCTTACTTTTTCTTTCTATGAGATACATGCTATGTTCATCAATATTTCCTTTTGTGTGCTATATGTACAACCCATTATTTTATTATATATAAATTTATGGGTATTTAAAAATCTATTTTATGACCCTTCATTCATCCATTATATTTTTCAAAAGTTACCAAATATATAAAAATGTTTTTTTTCAATATTCTTTCTTTGAGAGTAATGTTTTGTTTTGCATCTAAACTATTTTCAAATGTGTATATACATTAATTTTACATGATATTTAATGAATTTAATTATTTAATTAATATTTTAAGATTCATGTAATTTCATTTATTTAAATGTATTATATGATCCCATGTTACAATGTTTTATGGTTATATTGAAAAAATCACATTGTTTTTTTGAGATTATTTATGTCTTCACATCCATTGATGAAATATTATGATCCAAATCTCAAGAACACACATGATATTCCTTATCCTATGTTAATTGAAGATGAATCTGTGCATTAGAACCATTTTTTCACCCCTTGGTACTTAAGATAAAATTTTTATGTAAAATCTGATCACCTATCTCTCCAGTCAAAAATCAATTGTATTGAAAAATAATGTTTTAAATAATGTTTTCAAAAATGATTTCAAAAGATATTTGATTATTATTTTAAAGGAAAACTGATTTTAAAAATGTTGTATGGTTTTCAAATTGTCCTTTACAACTTTTCAAATCTATTTTCAATTAAAATTGTTTTCAAAATGGTTTATGTTTTAAAAAATCATTTTCTATATAGAAAAGATATATTCCTCGAGAAAATATTTTAAAAGACATTACCAAATAATTTACCATCTAAGATATCATAAATTGGTGTTATTAATTCTTTTCGGGGGAAAATATTCAATATCAGCATTCATATTATATCTGAGTACGAATTAGTTTTTATGGTGTGATGTTTACGAAACGTGTGTCTCATTCATAGGTTATATGATTTTGATACCTTATTCTTTTAACGAGTTATGATTATAATGAGATGATTATGAAACCTATATGTTTTCATAGTTTATGATATTATTATATTTTTATATTACCAAATTCATTTCATGGGTTATGATAATATTATTCATGATCTTGTGTCACATGTATGTAAGATTTAATTATGTGATGGGTGGGACATATATCTCCAAAAAATGCATTGGGAAACTATTTATAGCTCATTAGATATAAATGGTTGTAATGAGAAATGAACAAGGTCATGTGTTATAGGCCTGGACTGGGATTTAAAATCCTTTTATCATTATAAAGCTGGAATATGGACTGAAATCAGTTTAGTATTAAATGGATGGAACGGGGAGTGAACCTAGTTCAGTAGACGAATTTTTCCAATAATATGGTCTTGTAAAAAATTCCTTGAATACAATAAAAATAATTAAATATGCTTATGTGTATTCACCAATTCCATGTTTTATTCCTATGTTATTATTTCATGAATTATTTTATCTTTTTTCTCATGATCAATGGCTTATGAATAACCATGATTTATTCCTTGATTCATGTATATGATCATTGACATGTAGGGTATGATATTATATTTTCATGAACATGTTCTCAGACCCTTTTGATCATGATTATGCTTACATATCTCCCTAGTTTACACTTTCTGAGAGTTTGAGCTCACCCCTTTTTCTATTTCCTTCCATTGGTATTGAAGATATGTATTATTTTTGATCTGTCTAAGAAGGGATCTGGTAATGAAGAACCTATCAGGAGATAATATAGATCACTTATGTATCTGTGTTTATGTTCCCATGTTTCCAAAGGCACCGGAATACTCATGGTCTTTGGGTGTCAGTTTGTATACTCTTTTAAGTATTCCAAAAAAGTTTTGTAATGTTATTTTAAGAAAATAGTGTGTATCTATAGTTGGAATCATATCAAAGGTGTAGTAAATATTTGGAATATAGGATGAAAAAACCTTAGTTAGAACCATAATTAATTTTCTAAGTATAATTCTAAAAAAAGTAAATTTATAAGAAAATTGCATAGATTTTCTGTTTAGGATTGAGTGAGTTTCTTCCTTGAAATACATATCTGTCTAGATACTACAAGTGGATGTGGCTTTGGCATATATGTACCTAGGGGTAACAACTCTAACTAGATGTTCTAAGCCAAACTTGGGGTAATCTGGTAGATGAAAATGGTCTTTACTACACCCCTAGTTTGACACTCTAGGGGGATGTTATTGGAAATTCAAAAAAAAAATTGCAAACCATCATGAAGCATTTACATAGATGATGCATATGAATTAGCAAGGATAAAACTATGGTTTCATATATTATGAATGTCTCATAATTCAGACATCATATAAGTGAATTTAAATGATTATGTTTTTTGTCACTAGGATACCTCTTTCTTACTCTATTTTTTTGTTTTAGTAAATAGTGAGAACCTGAATGAACCATGATAATGTTGATTGTGATGGATAATAAAATAATTTTTATCCTAAGAATCCAAATTCTATGAGATCTAGAATAAAAACCCACATTACTATTCTCAAAAAAATATTCTCAAGAGATGAATCATGGTGGACTTTAAAATAAGCAAAGCAGGGAAGAAAATTTAATTTGGTTTTTCATGAGGTAACAACCACCTTATTTCAGAGGGTCTTTTGATCCACTTGTTTATGAACAATGGATCAATACTAGTGAAAATATATTCTCTATTCTCTAATGTTCATAGAATGAGAATGTATTTGTGGATTTTTATCATTTAGAAGGTGAAGAAGACTAGTGGTGGAATCTAATCAAGAATATAGGTAGTAGGAATAGATTGAATAAATTGATTGGGATGACTTCAGGAACTTATTTTTCTATAAGTAAATTCCTTCAATTATTCATAGCATGCTGGATGAAGAGTTCTTCAAGTTGAATAAATGGGATGATGATTATGTTGGTAACTACGAGGTTAATTTTTCAAGACATACGAGGTACGCTTCAAAAATTATAATAGTACCTAAATGAAATGTTTATACGTTATTCAATGGAAAAGCCATGTCTCGAAAGGGACTTGACCATAAGACAGATTATTAGCTTATAATTGATCTTGTGTTGTGAAATCAATGTTTAAATAGAGGTCGGTGTCACGTATCAATCTCAAGTTTTTGATGAGAAGAGGAAGATAATGTTCATGGGAATATTTAAAACCCATAGAGATATAAATATGACTTTCGGTTTATATTCTAAATGTTATAAGAAGAATGGAAATTTTTTTCTTAAGGGGTATAATAATTTTATTTATGTGCAGAAAGGAAGGACACTAATAAATTGATTAATGTGGTGAGGGGATAATTTTTGCTAATGTTTTTAATGGGGAAAAGGACGAAAATAATGAACATCCCACGATTTAGTTCTACATGTGTAAAGAGAATGGTAATTATTCTAACAACTTCCCAAACCCAATGGCTGATGAGGATGATCTACGTCAACAATCTCTTAAGCCGAGGGACAAGGGGAAATATCATGAAGTTTATATTTCTCATGAGGGAGTGATAGTTATTTAATGAAAGGTACACTTACCATCAACTCCAGAAATTCTAATATCATATTTTATTCTATATCTAACTACTCTTTCATATCTGAAGAAATTTAAAATGGTTTTATGATTCAACCAACAAAATTATATGTTGAATTATTAGTGAAAACCCCTAATGGAATTATAATTTCATCTCAAGTTTATGACTCCTCTGAAGTTAACGTATTTGGTAATGTGTTTCCCATAAATTTTCTCATTCTTCCTTTGGTTTAATATGATGTCATCTTAGGCATCAATTGACCTTCTCTACAAAAAATTCACATCAATTTTCATGGAAGGGATGTTACGATTGATATTTCAAACCCTCCTATAAGCATCCATCAATGTGAAAAGAAGTATGATATTTCATTAAATATTAAAACTAGTGTAAGGGAATTAATTCCCATTCAAATGGGTTGTTTATCTAAAATAGTTAGGGTGAAAATTAGCATTGATGATATGCCTACTGATTCAGATTTTTTGGATGTCTTTATGAAATAGTTTTCTAGTGTTTCACTAAAACGTGAAGTTGATTTCACATAGAAATTATAACATGTTCCACATCAATATCAATTTCTCATTATAGAATAGACCGAATTGATTTGAAGTATTTAAAGAAGAAACTAAAAGAAAACATTAATGATGGATTCATTCGTCCAAGTGTGTCACCATGGGGTTCCCCCGTTGTTTTTTGGAAAAATTAATGATGGATCAATGAGACTCTCTAGTGATTATCCAATGTTGAACAAGATCATGATAAGGAATAATTATCATATCCCTCATATTGATGACTTTTTTGATCAACTGTGAGGAGCTAAATACATTTCCTCGATTGACCTTCATTGTGTATATCATCAATTGAGGGTCAAGAAATAGTATATACCCAATACGATATTCTATAAAATGTACAGACACTGAGAACTTATAATGATGCATTTTGGTAATAATAATTCCCATGTTATATTCATTTATTTAATGAATATATTATATAGATATTACCTCAATAAATTTGTGGTTGTATTTAGAGATAACAGTCATATCTATTCACAGAGAAAGTAAGTTCATAGAGATCACTTCATAATTGTACTAAAGACATTACTGAAAGATAATCTATATTAAAACTTTTCAAAGTGTGAATTTTGATTGGAAATGGATTAATTTTTTGGGTCACATAATTTCAAGAGATGGTATAGCAGTAGATTCATCAATGATGAAGGCTATTGAATGTTGTCCTAGAACAAAAACAGTGGCTAAGATCTATTGATTTCATGGTTTTGTTGGATATTATCAATGTTTTGGGGAAACTTTCTCATGACTATCTTATCCTTTTACCGTGTTAACTCAGAATGGAGTCAAGATCCTCTAGATAAATGAATGTGAGGAAAATTTCAACAAACTATAGTGAAGGCTAGTCAGTTCACATGTGGTTACATTACCCTATAGTAATGAAGGGTTTGAAATATTTAGGGATGAATCCATGAATTGATTGGGATGTGTTCTTATGTAGAATGTCATGGTTATTACTTATTCCTCTAGCCATTTTAATATTGATTAGAAGAATTACCCAACTCCTAATTTCGAGTTAGGAGTGGTTATTTCTCACTTATAGATATGGATACATTATAATTATAGAGAAATGTCTGATATATATACTTATCAGAAATGTTTAAAATATATATTCACACTTATGGAGTTTAAAATTCACTATAGAAGTAGGTTAGAGTTGATAAAGGATTATGACCTATCAATACATTACTTTCCTAGGAATGTGAACAAGGTGGTCGATGCTTTCAGTCAGAAGGATCATGTTATCTTATCCATACTGAGGATAAAAAAGCTCCAATAATTATATATTTCAAAATTATGGATCTAGAAATCATGATGGAAGGGGAAAATAATATATTTCTCAAATAAATGTCCAACCCTATATACAAGTGAAGATTAAAGAGGCATGAAAGGGAGACAGAGAGCTCAAAAATAATGTCAAAAATGATACTGATTTTTATCAAGATCGGGATTGAATGATAAGTTTTTGAAACCATGTATGTGTTCCATCCATACTAAATTTGAAGAAGTGTATGTTAGAGGAAGCCCATAGTTTTTAATTATCTATCCATCATTGATTTATAATGATGTATAGTGATTTGAAAGAATACATATAGTGTGATGGAATAAAGAGAGATATTGGTAAGTTTATATGTAACTGCATAGTATTAAAACAAGTTAAAGATGAAATATAAAAGTATTAATGAATGTTTCAACCATTACCAATTCTAGAATGGGACTCGAAGAAAATTACTATTGATTTTTTTGTTAGAATACCCAAAATGTCTAAAGGGATTAATTATATATGGATTGTAGTTTGTATCCTTACTATGTCAACACACTTCATCTTAATTAGAGAATACTTATATTTGGATCATCATTACATGATATTCATTATAAATGTGGTAATGATTCATGGGGTTTCACATTCTATTCTATCAGGATGGGATTTGAGGTTCACCTCGACGTTTTGGAGAAGTCTTCAGAAATCACATGATACAAAATTGAGTTTCATAACTTTTATCATTATAAGACAAATGGTTAATATTAAATAATAATTTAAACCCTAGAGAATATGTTGAGATCTTGTTCTCTGCATTTCAAATGTGGTTCGAATAAACAAATTCTTCTATTTGAGTTTCCTTGCCACAATAGCATTAACTCAATAATTCAGAAGGCACCTTATGAAGACCTATATGGGAAGAAATGTAGAGGTAAAATGTGATGGGATGAGGATGGAGAAATAAATAAATTGGTAACAGATATTACTAAAAAAATTGTCGAGAAGGTCAGAACCATACAAGATCATATCATGGTAGCTCAAAATTTTCAAAAAAGATATACCGATAACTGTGGATGTGACCTAGAATCTTATGTTAGTGAAAAAGTGTTTTTATGAATCTCTGGATGGAAAAATGTTATGCGATTTAGGAAGAAATGGAAACTAATCCTAAGGCATATTATTCCCTTTGAGATTCATGATCGTATCAAGACGATATCCTATCACTTGGAACTTTCCCCAAAAATCTCTCAAGACAATGATGTGTTACATATATATCTCCTAGGGAATTTAATACCTAACCCTTCACATGTACTGAACTCAGAGGTTATAACACTACAGTATGTTTTCTCTTGTGAGGACCCTCAAGTTGATATTTAGGAATGATGAGAGAAAGTTCTACGAAACAACACCACTCACCCAGTAAATATTTTGTGGAGAAACCGTCAATTAGAAAAATCTATTTGGGAACTTGATGATAGGATGAATTAGAAGAATACTAATTTTTTTACCCAAGGGATGAATTTCAATCTAGAAATTCACTTTAATGATTTTAGAATTTAACACGCTGGGGATTTTTTACCTTTTTTGAATAAATTAATATTTTTTATGTATTTTAATGAACTACGTAAAACATTCCTTTAAGAAAACGCTAACAGGTAGTACATTACATAGAATATAAACTCATCATAAATTACATGTAAAATCGACTCAGCATAAGTTACACACAACACTGACTAGGTGAACATTAGACACAACACCAATGATTCTATAAAACATCATATTGCTGTCATAATTATTTAAATGATAAAATTACAACCTAGACATTAATTATTGTAATATGAATACTAATTATTACTTTTAAAAAAATAATTGTTTTATATAATTAATACATCTTGATAATGAAGGATATAATTTTTGGTAAAGTCATTTTTTGTTTTAAAATGTTGTTTTCTCAAATAAACCTCTTATAATAATAAAATTTATTTTAGTCACATTTAGAATTTTATCTTTATAAAATTAAATTCATTTTTTAATTTAAAATATGAAAATTCTCTTAGGGTGAGTTTTTTTGTATTTTCTATGAAACATAATGTATTGATAAATAAAGTAAAATACTACTTTTTATTTAAATTTTTATTTTTAACTTGAATAATTATAAATGTTGAATTATATTTTAATTTTTTATGGGTCACATTAGATAAATAATACAAATATTAATATAATTTAGTTCATTAAAATCAATTTCAATTTGATATTAAATATAAAAATTTAATAATCTTTTGGACATTAGTCTACGTTCAAGACCCATATTTTCATCCCATCTATGGGATTAGAATTACTCTTAAATTTACATCTTATATAAGTTGAATATAAAAAACTAACATAAAAAATTTTAATATATATAATATTTATAGTATTTATTGATCATGTTTATTTTTTACAAGAATAATTAGTAAATGTGACTAATATTAATCGTAGCAATTAAGGTTAAGTTATTCTTAATTAGGGAAAAAATGACCTATCCAATTTTTCAAAACCCCTTGGATGACCATTAATTATCCATCGACCCTACATAATTGATTTATGTTGATTTTATCCGAATTTCTTTAGGTAAGAACATGCATACACCCAACTTGTTTTCAATAATTCTATGTGTGTCTTTTTTCCTTCCCTATAAAAGTAAACCACCTCTGCCACTTCTTCACTCCTCCCAACCCTCTTAAGATTGGAAAATAAATATCTAATACACTTCCCATAAATCCTCCCTTCATCCAAGAATCCTTCCCCTGGGTATCAGGAAATCCAAGGAAGCCTTTTGGTAAAAACCAGAATGAGTTAACTGATTAACAGGTAACATCTTCTCTTAATTCATTTCTTTTATTTTCATTATCCACCCTCCACTTTATTTTATCCATGCATAAATAACAAAAAATTATAATTAATAGACTATGATGTTTTTATGATAAGGTTCTAACCTATATTAACACATGTCTCCATTTAATGGATAATGACCATATTGCTTATATGTACGGAATACTAAAACCTCACTAAATAATTATTGTTCATTTTTAATTACCACCACACATGGTAGTCATTATTATGGAAACAAGATTTATATATGTTATATCTTAAATTTATTCATTATTTATTCTTTTTTATAACTTTTATAACACATACCTTTTTTACTTTCTATTTTGTGTTAATAAAATAAATTTGTTTGAGGAACTGTGGACTACCACCCCCTCAAAGAGATATGATTTGTTCATACACTACATGGAATGTATTAAAGAAGAGTTTATTTACTATATATTATATATATTATATCGTAATGATACTTTAATAATGGTATAAATATATACAGATATTTCATTTTCTTTCATTCTTTCAATAAGACAATTAAATGGAAATTTGGTTCATGTGTACGTATGTCCTACTATCTCCACGAATAGTGCATTCTGTTTCATACTTATATATTCTATTGATTATTAAGTTACATACATAAAGAATATACCAGATATATATATCATGGTTTTAATTTTTAAAATCGTGATATAATCTAGAAATACAAAATATATAACAAAATAAGACACATGAGAAGAATAAAGGGAATATTACTCGATGTGAAACCTTAACACACGATGGTTAACATGCGAGTAATATAAGGTCGTAATTAAAAAATATTTAGTACGTAATATAATAATATGTTTCTACAAAGGGTTTTCAATAAATTTTTATTCATCACATTGTTGATTTGAATGACTGTGATAAGATTCAAGACACTGGGTAAGGCTATTTCATCTCACTTTTTATTTTTATGAGATACATACTATATTCTCCAGTCTTAACCTTTGAGTGTTGTATGTACTTAAAATGATTGTATTATATGTTTATAATAATTAACATTAGGGGTATTCACATTCCCATTTTATGACCTTTCTTTCATGGGGTCTATGTTTCAAAATTTACCAAATATGAAAAAATGTTTTGTCTTAATTTTAATTCTTTGAGACTTGTGTTTTTTTACCAAAACTCTTATTCATGGTGTATATACTTATATTTTTCATTTTATATCTTGAATTTAAATATTTTCATGATATTTTAAGATTCATTTAATTACATTTTCTTATATATAGAATATGATCACATGTTATAAGTGTTTATTGAAACAATCTCATCTCTTTTTGTGATTGTTTATGTTTAAGCTTCCATTGATGAAATATTATGATACATATCTCAAGAAACCTCCTGAGTTTCCTTATCCTATATTTATTCAAGATATATTGTTTTATTAGTACTATGTTCTCACTATTTGGAACTTAAGATAATGTTTTTATGTAAAATATGATTGTCTTTCTCCAGTCAGAAATCTATTTTATTCACAAACCATGTTTTTTGAAATGCTTTCATAAGATATTTAAAGGAAATTTCAAAGGATAAAGGATTTTAAAAACATTTAATGTGTTTAAATGCTTAATTTATTTTTTTTAAATTCTATTTTCAAATAAAAATGATTTCGAAAATGTTTCATGTTTTAAAACACATTTTAAATATAGAGATTATATTTTCCTGAAGAAAATTTTTAAAAGATGTTTCAATATTTTTTCCAATCTATGATAAATTACATTTGTTGTACTCATTCCTTTCTAGAGACATTATTTTATGTCTCAATTTTTATTATTTTTCTGAATGGATTTTTTATGGAATCATGTTTATAAAACTCATTTCTCTTTCATGACTGATATGATTTTGAAACCCACTTCTTTTATGGGGTCTTTCTAATGATGAAATTATTATGAAATATATATTTTTACAAAGGTTATGACATGATTACATGTATGTAAAACTTATTTCAATTCATGGTTCATGATATGATTATTTATAAACTTGTGGCACATGTTTGTATGATTTCATTATGATACAGGTGAGACCTATATCTCCCTCCAATACATTAGGTAAAGTTAAATATCATATAATATAGACATGGGTAGAATGATAAATGAACTCAGTTTAGTATTACAAGCCTAGAATGGGATATAAACTTAGTTTTGAATTATAGGAATAGAATGAGGAGTGAAATCTATTCAGTATTACAGGGCTGGAATGGGGCATGAGTGCGGTTTAGTAAAGGAATTTTTCCATTAACATGGTCTTAACAGATGTACCTTGACTAATATGGAAATAATTTTATATGCTTCTATGTCTATCCCAATTCTATTATTTATTCCCATGTTATGCTTTCATGTAATATGTTCTCTATTTATTTATAATTTTTTTCTTATGATCTACCATGCTTTAGGTATTGATCTGTGTATATGATATTTCATATGTAGGATATGATATTCTATTTTCATGATCATGATATCGTACCCTTAGGCACAAGATTATTCATAAATATCTCCATTTTTACCGTTATTGATCATTTGAGATCACCCATTTTTATATTACTGTCCCCAGGTTATGAAGACATTTATTATGTTTGATTTTTATAAGAGTGGTTCTTGTTATGATGAACATAGTGAGAGGTAATACATCTCACTTATGTATCAATTTATATCTTTCCCTATTTCTAAATGCACTAGACCAATTGTAGAATCTTAGAATGTGTTTATATAACATTTTAAGTATTCAAAAAAAATATATGTATTATTAATGTATGAAAATTGAGGGTCAATATATGAAACATCAAGAGGTAAAACCAAAGGGGATATTACTTCCTTCCAAAATTTCACTTGTACCATTGTGCGACCTCTAAAAATAATGGCATTATACCCACCAACTGAACATCCATCAATAGCATGACATGTGAAAATATGATAAAATAGGGTCTCATAGTTGTTATCTCCATGTTATGAGTCCTTAAATCATTATACAAGTTGAGGGGTGAAACCCATCAACTAGAGGTATGCTTCTCCATATCCATCAATAAAGGATAAGTACAATGAGGCCAACTTCTCTGATTCCTTGTTCAACAATTGAAAATTATATCTATTGCTGAGAGAATATTCTACCACATTCCCCTTCCCATGAGAATAGAAAATTTTGATGTCATAATCTTGGAGAATCTTTATCTATCACATTTTTCTCAAGTTAAGATCAATTTAAAATAATATATACATGAGACTTTTGTGATTAGAGTATAAGATAAACGGATCACCCATCAAGGAGTGTCTCTATATATTCTATGTAAAGACTACCATTTCTAACTCAAGATCATTGGTCACATAGTTCTACTCATGAGGTCTTAACTACAATGAACCATATGTAATCACTGATTGCCTCTGCATCTTGATAAAACCAAGATATGTTCATGATGTATCACTGAACACCACGTAATCAACACCTTCCTACAGAAATCACAATATCATAGTGCTCATCAAACATTACATAAACTAATTAAAAAGAATTAGGGGACCTTTATACCCAAATGAAAGGCTTCCTATTTTGAGTCAAATATGTCATGGGTGATGATATCCTAGATAAATCATGTTTGAATCTCTGATAATATCCTTTGAACTCATTAAAACTCTAAAACTATGTCACACACATGGATGGATCCCATAAAAAAACCACCTCAACCTTGGATGGGTCCACTTCTACAGCATCTGTTGAGATAGCGTGTCCCAACAAGTGGACCACCTAAATATAGAACTGGATCATTAAGAGATTTCTGTAAATCCAATACTCTCGGAGAATATCAATAACTATAATTAAGTGTCTTGTGTGATCCTCCTTGTATGCTGAGTATACACGTATATCTTTGATGAATGATAAAATTAAATGGTCAATGTAAGGATGAAAGATCATATTCAAGAGTCTGATGAACACTTATGGGGTGTTCGTCCTACCAAAGGGCATAACCAAGTACTCATAATGACTATAACAACCCTTGATGGTCATGTTCAGTATATCCCTACTCTTACTCATAGTAATTGATATCCTGATCGAAGGTCAACCTTCAAGAACCATCGAGACCCTACCAACTAATCAAATGGGTCATCAATCCTCAATAGTGGCTACTTTTTTTACATGGTCAACTGGTTCGAGCTCTAGTAATCCACACAAAAACTCAAGATCTCATCTTCATTTTTTAAAATAAAAATGGGATACACAAGGTGAAAAATGGGTCTCATGAATCCCTTTTTATGAATGTACCCAACTTCACCCTTAGGTGGGGAAGCTCTATGGGAGTCATCCGATATGCCTGGTTAAATATTGGTTCTATCTTGGGGGTGTAAATCAATACATAAATCTATCTCTCGATATAGAGGTATTCCAAGAATATATTTAGGAATGACATCCTCATAATCCACCATTATAGTAGGAAACTAAAAACTCATGACATCTACTACTCCAATTGATATTCTAGCCAACTGATGAGTACTTTTCTGCACCCTCTTTTAATGAATCCATCATAACCAACCTTGTTTTCCTTTTATCTAAAAATTAAAACCTGGTTCTTTCACTACGAACACACCACACCATTCTCCTAAAACAATCAATCAAGTAATAAACTTTAGATAAACAATCCATTCCAATAATGATGTCATTAATCATCGACGTTTCTACAAGGATATTCCAACTGAAACTATCACCTCCAAGATTCAGGTCACAGTATTGGCATAAGTGTGTGATCATTGAGCCTTCTCTAATGGTTGTCTCCAAGCGTAATGGTCAATTCAACAATTCAAATTGAATCTCGAGATCACATACATGATATGTGGTGAGAAAGTAATAACTATAACCTATGTCTATCCATATAGATGATAATATAAAAAAAAGACACATATCAAACCTTGAATTATTCATAGAGCATGTAGGTCATATGCTTCAACCTCATGCAAATGTCCATACCCCCATCCTCCAGCTCCTTGAGCATAGCATGGACCACCTGGGGTGGTAGTGGTAATATATTAAAACATCAACCACCTCCTCCATCTCTCATAGCTCCTCCTCCATATCTAGAACCCCTTGGATATTCCTTCTCCTATCACGATATATGAATTAGTATATTATCCATTTTTTCCCTATCAGTAGAACGATAGGATGGAAAATATCTAGTAAGATTTCCCCTTACGTCACATGAATAACACCACCTATCTCTAGGATGATTGGACCTACCATATGAGTCCAAGACTATAGATCCTATTTTACATGACCTCTTATTAAAACATCTCCCATATCTAGGTCACTAATTCTAACATTGGATCCCTACTACCTAGGTCTATACTCCCGCTTCCCCACTGCTAACTGTCACCAGCTGTATCTACTCATCCAAGAAGTTTTCAACCACCAAAACCCACTCAAGAACCACAATATAGGTAGGAATTCATAGAGGCATAAAAATTGATTGGATGTATCTATTGAGACTTCTCTCTAAGGTACGATCCCTTATGTACTGATCTCGATCAATATCCTTCATATACCAAGAAAGGATGGTATTCCTCAATGAATAATCAGCTACTAACTTCGTACCCAACATGAGCTGGAGAAGCTCCAAAATATGTACATCCCTACTATACCTGGTGTTAAATTCCCTCTATAGAGGTGTTTTGACAATGTTCATGAATGATTTGCCTCATTTTAAGTCTCAATAAACAAACTCCACCATAATCCAAATTATTAGTGTAGAAGGCTCACTAATTGAACCACCATCTAATACTATGGTGTGCTGGCTAGATAGAAAGATGGAGTCCCCGCCTCAAGATAGTCCTCATAAGCCTATGGGTTGGGCTCACCTAAGAACTCCGGGGGTCTCTATCATTGAAGCTCATGAAGAACACTCATCATATTCTCTTAATCTACTAGTATTGTGGGTAATGTGTGCTTCTTTATAAGTGTTGGTATGGAAAGTGCACCACTTTTAGGTAAAATCTGGGGAAATGGGCCTTATATCAAAGCCTCTTAACTATGGGGGTCATCCACATGATAAATTTGTTAAAGAATAGATGGTATACAAAAAAGAGTCATCCTAATACAAACAATATGTACCATGATCTATTTTTGTATATGGAGAGTTCACCCATGAAGTACATGGAACCACAACACATTCTTATGTTATGATGGTACCATTTTTACCTAGAATCTAGTTTTCTCATGTACTGAGTAAAAAAGTTGGTCTCTAGAGTCCTAGTGTATGGATATGTCGACCTCCACACCAACAACAGAGTCTTTGGTCTGAAATAAGAACTCAAAACACTTAATACTATTTCCCCAAACCAATATCACATACTCGCGGTCCTAAAGTAGAACTGACCCCTTAGATATCACTTTGTCATAAATTGTCCCAGTGGGGAAAATAACATGACTCCCAAATCCCACCTCTAATAGGCCATGAGATTGTGACCGGAATAAATTAGGCATATCACTAACATGTGAGGAATTTTCTATGTACCTGTATGGACACACGCATCTCAATGCCAACAAAGAGATCAAATTAAAAAGACACTAAGTAACCAATGCATGCATACAAATATATCCCACAATAAGAGTATGATACAAATAATGTTAAAGTAAATAGGGGAAAACACAATACCACCACAAGAAGATTGTAACATGAATCAAATCTGTAAGTAAAAGGTACTAGGGTTTCTTCCTGAAAGCCGTAGGAACAAAACATTGTTTTTCTACTCTCACTAAGCACCGTCTGGTCCTGGAACACCTAGGATTCCATCAAAAGGTCGATCATATTCAAAAGACTTGAAACATGTGAGAAAATCTGTTATAGGGGTGAGTATAATAATACTATGTAGGAAACCCCAAAAACACAAACAAATACAATAGAGAAATTTACAGTCATCTCTAAACAAGTATATGTAGACAACACATATAAAAAAATATCTAGATATACCCAACCAAACACACCATCTAGAAGTAACTCACAACCATAACATACCAACCCTAGGAATTCACCTCGAAGATTCCATAAAGAACTCATTTGGGAGAACACACTCTTGGGTCCGACAACACTGATGTTGTATGTCTGAGAGGTATTAATCATTAGGTATCGGAATGAGAGAAATACACTAATAGATCTAAAGAGATATATGATACATAGATAAGGATCAATTCCAGATCCATGGGGTGATAACAAAAAATCAATATGGATTAACATACTATGTAGAGGATCGGTTCCCACGTAGTGTTGTTCAAATCTATACACAGAACTCTTCCAAAGAAATGAATTTGAGAAGAAGATCCTACCCCAGGCCACTTAGGGAGCCCATAAAAATTTTCAATGATGTCATGATGAATGGATAATAGTTTTAGGACTAGGAAACAATCCACACCAGACATTTGAGAAACAATGAATGGAACAAACCCTAAGGATAATTCTCCAACACAAAGAATAAATGTAGCTTAGGACTTGTAAATTGGGGTACATGGTGTGTCGTAGGATCCCAAGAATTGTCCCTTGACCTCGGAAACATCCCATATACAATGATTTATGTAATTTAAATAGTGGAATTTGGAGGAGGGTTACATGATGTGTAGAAGGGTTACACACCTTTCCTTGCATTCGGGGTTCACCCATGTTCTTCGGTCGGGTGCTAGTAGAAGGATTCACACCATTTTTCAAAACCCATGTACCAATATATGGGGTATTCCATGTTCTTGGTATAGGAAAAGACATGTAGGTGATCACACTCCATGTAGGAAACCCGTATACTCAACCCCGTGTATGTGTACCTCCCATGGTACACACTGAGTCATTTAATTGGGGACTACACGCTATGTTGTCAATGTCTAAATGCTACATGTGTCTAGTTTCTGAGAAACCCATCTTCTTCTCCCTATTAGAATTTTTGATCTATTAGATTTCATTCGGTTGTTTGGTTAGACTCAAAACTCCAAATCCATGGTCATTTTTTCACTCAAACACTGAATCGATGGTATTTGCGCCTTCAATTATCTTGGGAAATACAATCATAGTCATTATTAACTACCACTGAAGAATTCATATTCGACACTCACTATCATTTTATTAATTTTCACGCCCACCATCTCACATCCATCAAGTCATCCCAATGATATATTTATGGTTTTGGATCATTGAGGAAGGATTTGGAGGCAAAATGATCGATTGGTCCCAAAGGATTCAACGAAGTGGAAGAACAATGAATGTGTAATGAAGAACATAGAAATTGAGGGAGAAAAGATCAAAAAGTTGAGAGGGAAAAAGATTGATCAATTTTTGTTTCAATACTGGTTGGTCATTGTTAAAATTGTAAATGAATAAAGAAATTATTTCTAATCAAAGAGATTTATTCATCCCAATAAACCAACAAAATATAATCTCATCTCACAAATTTGATTGATCTGCAGACTAATCTATTTTTAGATTAGTTCTCATTCATCATAGGAATCAAGAATGGGAAAGAAAACAAAAATAATGAATCCTACCAGGATTTGGATTGCTTGATGATGACAATTGGTTATCACAATATCATCATTGAAGAGATCTAACTAGATTGGTTAATACCGATATTTGATCCAAGACATCATTATCAACTACATGAAATAATTATCCATATTTTTTTCTCCATGTATCTAGAGGATTCCAGGGTTATGAGGTTAGCCCTTGATCACTGAAAAATAGATTTAGTTAAAGGTAATCCATTTTGATACGTCACTCAATCATAATCTAAATAAAAAACACCCATGATAACTTTACACAAATGATCTGCACCAAAAAATGTACGGTCATGCCTAGGGAAAACCCCTATAAAAAACTCAATAGTTCTATCATATTTCTAATCCGAGCACCCATTAAGAATTTATTCAATTTTTTCAAGAAAACCATTTGTGCATGTTACATAATATTTTAATATATTTCAATCCATTACTCCCGACACACCAGGACTCAAAATCACACGCAGTCTCAATTCCTAGTCTCAAAATCAATACATACATTATTTAAAAATAATACATAGAAAAATAAGGGATCTAACACCCCAGGATTCCATAGCACGTTTCCCTTTGAATAATGCAGTAGCTTTAATTGTACGCGACATCGAGTTTTAATACACCACGACCAATCAAACTAGCAGTTATGAATAGTAATACCCATTTTTTGAAAATTTATAAATTTAATTTTTCAAAATGGACTTTAATTTTGAATTTTGAATATCAAAATTAGCTTAGGGTGAATTTTTTGTATTTTTATGAAAACATTCAATTTTGATGAATAATGAAAAACAATGGATTATTGTTTAAAACCAAATTTTTATTTAAGTAATTAGTTATTTGTTTTAGATCAAAATAGATACATAATACATATATTTGTTCAATGTAGTTAATTGGAGTCATTTTATAATAATTTTAGATATAAGAAATTTTATGAATTGTTTACCGTCTTTTGCCAACCTTTTATGAGCATTTGTAAATTTGAATAAAACATAATTTTACCACTTATGTGAGTTGAATTTCAAAAATCCAAGACACATGTTTGACATCAGTAAGTAAAATGTGATTCAATAAGGTGAAAATAATTTTTGGTGAATAGTAACTATTGACTTTTATTTACCACGGTTAAAAGTAAATAGGGAATTAATGGTAAAAATGATAGTATAATTACCCTAAAACATGACCCATTTCAATTGGATAAGTGTAATTCGATATAAAACAACCTTTGGAATAAAATATGATCTTATTTGGTCCACTTGGATTAGATTAGAACATTTATTATTATTATTTTTAAGAAGAGTTAAACGAGTTAAATTCAATGTTTAATAACTAAACCATTTTTAATATAGGGTTACACATAATATAAATTAGACCACAAATATTCATTATAAATCAAAAAATATATCATAAATAATGGAATTTTATTTATAATTTTTAGACATTAAATAATTTAATTTATTTACAACACAATAATGATGTAGTAATTACCTTAATAGTGAAATATTATAATAATTGGTATTATAAATATCCAAATAAATGTAAACTGAGAATTATGATGAATTACAATAATTTTATAGGTTAATATGACATGTTAGGGTTGATTAAATTAATTTTATTCAACCTTATAAATTTTTTATGTCTTTCAAAAAAATCAAATTCTAAATAGTTTCAAAATTGACATAAATGAGTTTCTAAAACAAATAATATATTATTTATTGATATAATATTCCTAAATATCTATGGATCAGCTAGATAACATAGATAAAGTTATATATATTAATAATAAACAACTTGGGGTGTCTTGGCTTGTTATAGTATGTTTATTATCCATATAATATAAAAATACAAAGAGACATGGTAAAAGTAAAACTATTTAACTACGAGTTAAATCTAAAACATAAGCTTTATATGGTGAATAAACATATCTAAAGCCTATTGTTTGAGAGTTTTTCAACCGATACCCACCTTAGTTTCTAAATAAATCATTTTGGAGCCATTATAAACCAAAAATGATTTTATTATAAATTAATATTTCAAGCTTTTCCTAAAGTGACCCTCACCTCTCTTATAAAAGGGTACTTTCCCTTATCTTAATTTCACACATTGAAAGATATTTTTCTTAGCCAACCACTACCCAAATATCTTCTCAACTATACTAATTTCAACCTAGAGGCCTTACTTTGATCCTAAATCTATCCTAAAGATCCCTTTTGATCAAATCAAAAGGAAACACCCGAAGAAGAGGTAATAATTTCACTACCCACATTCAAGTTCTTTTCTTCTTCCACTTACGCTTTCTTTTTGTTTCCATACCAAAATAATAAATCCAGTATCTTTTAAATATTGTGATGTTATTATAAATATGGAACAACTATATTCATTATTCTATCCATCTTATGAATGACAAAGTCACCATACGTGTGTACGTACGACTTATCGTCTCCACGTCGTGGTGTAGTTTGTTATTCAAACACTTCATTATTTGGATGAGTATTATAATGAGTATAATTGATTTAAATAATTAATATAACATGTTAATTATTATTTATTTATGATATACCATCCAATTATATATGATTTCGTCATCAATATAATGATATTTCCGCTTGTGCGTTCGTACGGATTACCGTCTCCACGAACGCGATGAGATTGATTCCCCATCATAATAATTCAAGATTAATTTTCATTTTATGATTAAAAATAATTTTTAGGAACATAATATCATAATATATATGAATAAAAAACTTCCTTTCCAAAAAAAAACATGTCTTACGTAACCAATCATATAAGGAAAAACGAATCAGTTAACACCTGAAACGATGATACTGATGAAATGTTATTGACAAATAAATATTATAGGATCATATATGATATCATATTTATGCATAAATTTCTTGTATAATTTAATAAAAAATATTAGCTATTATTCATGAGTTTAACATACCATCGACTAAGGAAAAGTACAATGTAAGGGTTAATTCTACAATCTGATTACTTATCTGAGGTTGTTAACACATAAGTATCTAATTGGACCACTTTATCATCCACATCTTTGTTTTCCTAAAAATTTAAATCAAAACATTTTTACTATTTAATAGACTATGGGTTAAAGTCATTTATACCCTTTTTTGAACACATCTGTTTTGGAGAGAATCTTTCTGTCGTTTTCCAAACAAGGTACTTTAGGGCGTTCTCGACAAAATTAAGGTAAGAATGCGTTTTTTTCACTTATATGGTGGGTGTAGCTATTTTACACCATTATAACATCGTTGAAGCTTCCCATGAAATCTTACAAGAATATTTTCAAAATAAATGTTTTCTTTTATAATTATTTGAATTTTAATGATTTCAAAATAGAAAGGGATATTTCTCTACAAAAATTTTTGATTTCATCTATTTCAACATCCTTTGATGGTTTTTAAGCTTGTTTGATGTTGATTTATTATGATACAAATATTCAATATTGTATTAAATCTTTTGTGATATGTTTGACTTTTGATGTTTTATTTCTACATCATTCCTAGTTTATGGAAAAATTATTCACATTTCGTATGTTAGTTTTAATACGAATGATTGTGTTATGTATAAACCTTCTCCTATAAGGAATGAATTGGACATAGTAAGTGATAGGTGGAGCTCAATATAGACCCTCGATGCATCGGTAGGTATCATGAGACAAACTACAGTCTTGGTACAAGGACTTGAAAAAATCTTATTTGTAGTCTTGACACAAGTCCTTGACTATGTGGTTATGAAATATGGCATTATGCATTCCAACATTATGAAATTGGCTAATTATATTACATGTGATAATTTGACAAGTATAATATCCATGTTAATAATAAAATGAAATTTTTTGGTTTATCATTTCCATATTTTGATGAATTTTATGTTTAAAAAGCTTTTGTTTTAGTCTTATAGACTGCCTTAAATGTTTATGCATATTCTTGAAAGTTTCCTCTATATTGTTATCCTTATTGAGCTTCTATGCTCACCCCTTTCTATGTTTTATTTTTTACAGGATGTGAGGAAGTATATTATGACTGACTTGAAGGGATATTCTAAGGGATGAATGTGATCAATGGAGATAGTGTTGTCATTTTTTTCATTTTATAATGTAATGTAAAACTTTTGAATAAATCTAGTACTTCTAAGGATACTAAACTGGTCGGTCTTTCGGGATTTTGTTCCCTTGGGATCATGTCCATGTTATGTAATAATATACCGACTCTGGGTAACTGGGGTCGGGGCCTTAAAGTTGGTATCCGAAGAATTTTAGTACAAACCTTGGAAACTATATTAAGATAAACTCTAATTAGAGCACATTACCCTATGATTGACATTGAGGATTTTTATAGAAGTACTTTCTATAATTTTTTTAATGTAGATATTATGTATATTTTCCATGTAATATATCCCTTTCTGGATATGAGCAGGTAAAGGCATCTCTGGTACACGACAATGGACCTTGCTACACTATTGGTTACAACACTCCCTGGAGATAAGCTTAGGATAATTCACATTTTCATTAAAAAAAATTATGCAGGATTTATGATTATATAACTATTCAAAGAAAACATTTTTTTATGATTATGTATTATATCCAAAAATTGTTCAGTTTATGTTAAGTATTTCACATGTTTGGAATTATGTATTGCGATTCATAAACTAATCTGGTGTATTCCATTATTTAGAAATGGTGCATAGTGGAAGGAATTGAAACTGTATTAATTCACGTAATCCATGTAAGGATTTCCCTCCTACTAAAGATAATTACAGTGGATTTGGTAATGCAACTGGTGTTGATCAGCTTATCACCATACTGGGATAACTCACTCAGGTTATGAATAATAACCTTACCCGTATGGAGCACCTTGATTGGAAATGTGTAGGATCAACATTAGACCGCTTCCTAAGCCAAGAACCACAAAAATCTAATTATAGTACAAATTCATTAGTTGTTGAGCAATGTATAAGTTCCTTAGAGAAAATATTTCATTTTTTGGGGAGTAGCGAAAGGGAAAAAGTTGTCATGGCTGTTTATCACCTCACAAGAGATGTAGATTAATGGTGGTCATTAATCCAAAACAAAACGGAAGAATAAGAAGTATCAAACATGGAATGGAAGGACTTTAAAGATATTTTCATAGAAAAATACTTTCTTTGTGATGAGCTAGCGAATATGGAAAGGAAATTTTTGAGTCTGAGGGAAAATGAGGATGAGAATGTCGCAAGGTATGAGGCTAACATTACAAGGATATCAAGGCATGTAGTAGATTATATATGTAACCCAAGGAGTAATATTGATTAATTCTTTTATGGGTTAAAACCATTTCTCCATCGTGCATTAGTCTCACAATCCTTCTCATCATACGAAGATATTGTCTCATGCGCTAAAAAGACAGAAAAGGAATTCTCTAAGTCTTATGACTTCAAAGAAAAGCAAGATAATAATAGATCTTATGATCAATCTAGAAATGAAAATAAGGGGAAGAAGGGATAATTTGAATATCTATCCTATGGTAAATGTGGGAAGAAACACCCTGGTATTTTCCGGAAGGAAATGGGAGTCTGTTACAAGTGTGGTGTGATAGGGCACCAGGCTCGTGATTTCAAGGTAAAGAAAGAGGTTGTCAATGTTGAATGATACAATTTTAGAGAAAAGGGACATTTTTCATTTGAATTTCCTAAGTGCCATGGGAAATTACCTTAGAAAAGGCCAATAAAGCAAGGCCAAGATTATGCGATCACTACTGTTGAGGTTGAAGCTCTCAAAGACGTGGTGGCTGGTAATTTAATGGTTTCATCAAGTTTAGAAAATACTTTATTTGATTCTAGATCATCACATTGTTTCATATCTTCGCAGTTTTTTAAGAAAAATGGATATTTTTATTTTGACTTAAAAAGGGAGTTGTCTGTTAAAACTCTTAAGGGAAGTATCATCGCAAAAATGTTGTGTGAATCAGTTCCCATTAGGGTATATAAATTTTCTTTATCTACTAATCTCATCATCATACCCATGATTGAATTTGATAAAATCCTCAGAATGGATTGGCTTTCAGACCATGATATAAAAATTTATTATAAAACCAAGGAAGTTACAATTTTTGATGATGATAAAGAGTACCTTATCTTTAGAGAAGAAACGTCACCACCTGATTATTATCTAGATCCACCCAGTAGCTCTACTAAATAAAATTATTTTTGAGGAATAGAATGAAATAAATTTGGTTGAGGAAATGAGTGTTCGAATATAGGATGTACCTATTATGCAAGAATATGTTGATGTGTTTCCTGAGAATTTACTGGGAAATCCTATAAAATGAGAAATTGAGTTTTCCATTGATTTAATTTCTACTTAATGGACTATATCGAACACCCCTTATAGAATGTCCACTTTGGAATTAGTGTAACTAAATAAACAACATGATGAATTGAGTAATAAGGGATTTTTTATCCCTAGTTTTTCTCCATGGTGAACACCTGTCCTTTTTATTAAAAATAGACAGATCTATGAGGATGTGAATTGACTATAGGGATATCAATGCTATAACAATAAATAACAAGTATCCCCGACCTCACATTGATGATTTATTTGACCGACTTCATGGAGATAAATATTTTTCAAAGATTGACCTTCGATATGGATATCATCAATTGTGTGTGAATAAAGAAGACATTCTGAAAACAATATTTCGAACCATGTACAGGCATTACGAGTTTAGAGTAATGCATTTGGATTGAATAATACACCCTCTTTCTTCATGGATCTAATGAATAGAGATTTAAAACAATATCTTTATGAATTGGTAGTAGTATTTATTGATGATATCTTCGTATACTAAAAAATATATTAAGATCATGAAAATCACGTTCACACTATTATAGAAACCCTATAAAGAAATGAATTATATGGGAAGATTAGCAACTTTGAATTCTAGATTCAAGAGATTTATTTTCTTGTCCATATTGTCTCTAAAGATGGAATCTACGTTGATCCTTCAAAAACAATGGCAATACAAGAATGGATAGCACCTAAGAGTATAACAGAGGTACATAGTTTTATGGGTTTAACATGTCCTTATTGATGTTTCGTCCAGAATTTTTCCTAGTTGGATAACCCATTAACCAAGATTGCATGTAAAGGGGTTAAATTTGTTTCGAAAAAAGAGTGTGAAGAATGTTTTGAAGAACTTAATAGAAGATTATTCAATGATCCTATATTGACTCTACCATCAGGGGATTGTGGGTTTGTTATTTATAATGATGTTTCAAAGAAAAAACTTTGTTGTGTCCTTATGCAGAATGATAGAGTTATTGCCTATGCATCACGACGGCGAAATATTCATCAGAAAAATTATCCCACTCATGATCTTGAGTTAGCAGCTGTAATATTTACTCTAAAAATATGGATACACCATCTCTATGGTGAAAAATGTGAGATTTATACTTATCACCAGAGTTTGAGGTATATTTTCTCACAAAAATAACTCAACATGAGGCAAATAAGATGACTTGAACTACTCAAGGATTATGATTCCACAATACTCTGCCACCTGGGGAAGGAAACTAAGGTCACATATTCTTTTAGTAGAAAGGATCATGGACTTTAGAACAAGATGATAATTAAAAGGGATCATATTTTCATTGATCTAGTAAATATGGATATGGGAATAACCATGGAAGTTGAAACATCGATACTTTTTCATAGGGTTTCCAAAACATCTTTACTAGAAAGGATAAAATGTTCTTAGACTAATGATGAGGAGTTTCAAAAATAGATTAAAGATGTAAATGATAAGATATTGAGTGACTTCATATATGAAGATGGTATTTGGAAATTTGGGAAGGAACTCTGTGTTCCTGATATACCTGATCTAAAAAGGGAATTGTTGGATGATTCTCATAGCTCCAATTTCTCTATACACCCTAGGAGCACCATGATGTATAGATATTTGAAGGAACATTTTTTGTGAGACAACATAAAGAGGGAGACTGTTGATTTTTTGTCAAGATGTATGGTCTGTCAGCAAGTGAAAGCTGGAAGGTAATATCCTGGAGGAGTCATGATACCTCTAACGATACCTGAGTGGAAATGGGATAATATTATGATGGACTTTGTCATGGGGCTACCAAAAACTCCTAAAAGTAATGATGAAATATGGGTCAATATTGATCATCTTTCCATGTCAGAACATTTTCTTGCTATAAGAGAATATTTACCACTAGAACATCTAGCATGAATATATATAAATGAAGTTTTAATACTCCATGGTTTACCCATATCGATTTTTTCTGATCGTAATACCCATTTTACACAAGATTTTGGAAAATTTTTCAGAAGGCCTTGGATACTGAACTTCATTTGAGCACTGCCCAAAACATGTTGAATAAACAATGAAAACAATGTAGATTATCTAAACCCACATCAAAGCAGCTCAAAGTAGGCAAAAGTGATATGCCGATAATCAGAGGAAGGATTTAGAATTTCAAGTAATAGATTATGTTTTATTGAAGGTTTATCCATGGAATGGTGTTGTACGATTCTAAAAGAAGGGTAAATTGAGTCCCAGGTGCATCAGACCATTTGAAATTCTAGAATGAATTTGAGTTATGTCTTATCATTTGGAAATTCTTCCAAGTCTCTCCAAAGTTCATGATGGGTTTCACATATCACTATTGAGAAAATATATGCCTGACCCAATGCATGTACTCATCTATGAGGAAATTGAAATGGAACCAGATATGTCTTATTATGAAGAGCTTGTCAAGATTCTTGATACTAGGGAATAAGTGTCGAGAAATAGGACAACTCATCTGGTAAAAGTTCTATACAGAAATCATAAGATGGAAGAGGCAATGTGGAATCCTGAGGAACTTATAATGAAGAACCAACCAAATCATTTTATAAAGTAACATTATAGAAACTTCAAGGACCAAATTATTTAATGTAGAGGATAATGTAACACCCCAATCTTCCACGGTACATTTCTCTTTGAATAATGTAGTAGCTTGCATTTTACGCAACATTGAGTTTTAGCACACCAGGACCAATCAAACTAACCATTATGAATTGTAATACCCACTATTTGAAATTTTATAAATTTTAATTTTCAAAATGGACTTCATTTTTTGAATTCGGATTGTCGAAATTAGCTTAGGGTGAAGTTTTGGTATTTTTCTGAAAACATTCAATTTTTGATAAATAGTGAAAAACATTGTGTTATTGTTTAAAACCAACTTTTTATTTAATTAATTAGTTGTTTTATTTTAATTTATTTTAGTTCAAAATAGATAAATAATACCTATATATGATTAATATAATTCATTTCAGTCATTTTATAATAAGATTAGATATGTAACATTTTATTGAACTTTTTACTGTCTTTTACCCACCTTCTAGGAGCATTTGCAAATTTGCATAAAACATAATTTTACTGCTTTTGTGTGCTGAATTTCAAAAATCCAAAAGTCACAGTTGATGTCAAAAATTAAAATTTGGTTCAATAAGATGAAAATAAATTTTGGTGAATAGAATCTTTGGGCTTTTATTTACCACGGTTAAAAGAAAATAGGATAATTAAGGGTAAAAATGATATTATAATTACACTAACACATCTCTTAATTGTATTGGATATATGAAATATGACCAAAAAACTTTAGGAATAAAATATGACCCTCTTTGGTCCACTTGGATTAGATTAGGACTTTTAATATTAATTTATTAAAAGAAGAGTTAAACGAGTTAAATTCAATGTTTATTAAGTAAACCATTTTTAATATAGGGTTACACACAATATAAATTCGACTATAAATATGAATTAGAAATATAAAAATATTTCCTACATAATATTATTTTACTTATAATTTTTGGACATTAAATAATTTAATTTATTTATGACACAATGATGATGCAGTAATTATCTTAATAAGGAATTATAAAAATAATTGATATTAGCAATATCCCAATAATTTTAAATTGAGGCTTTGGATGAATTCCACTAATTTTGCAGGTTAATATTACATATTAGGGTTGATTAAATAAATTGTACTCGACGTGTTAAAGTTTTTATGGCTTTCAAAAAAATCAAATACTAAATTGTTTCAGAATTGTCATAATTGAGTTTTTAAAACCAATACTATATTATTAATTGATATAAAATTATTAAAAATATAAGGTTCTGAAAAATAACTTAGATAAAGTTATATATATTAATACTAAACCCCTTGGGGTTATTTTGGATTATTATAGTATGATTATTATCAATATAATTGGAAAATACAAAGAGACATGGTAAATATCAAACTATTTAACTAAGTGTTAAATTGAAAAGATAAGGTTAATATGGGGACATAATCCTATATAAAACCTCTTGGATGAGATTTTTTCGACCCATGTCTTCCTTAGACTCAAAATAAATCATTTTTGAGCCCTTATAAACTGAAAAATATTTTATTATAAAATAATATTTCAAGCTTTTCCTAAAGTGACCATCATACCTCTTATAAAAGGTTACTTCCCCTTCTCTAAATTTTACACCTAAAAAGCCATTTGGGTTGGAAAAACACTACAAAAATATCCTCTAAACTATCCTCCATTTGATAAAGAGGCCTTACATTGATCTGAAATCCAACTTAAGGAGCCCTTTTGATCAGCTCAAAAGGAAACACCCGAAGAAGAGGTAAAACTTTCACCACCCTCTTTCAAGTTCCTTTTTTCTTCCACTTAATCTTTCCTTGTAGTTTCCATTCCAAAATAATAAATCCAATATATTTTACATACTATGATGTTATAAAAAATAGGGAAAAACTATATTCATTATTCTATCCATCCTATGAATGAAAAAGTTACCATACGTGTGTACGTACGGCTTACCATCTCCACGTCGTGGTGTTGTTTATTATTTAAACACTTCATTTTTTGGATGTGTATAATAATGAGTATAATTGATTTAAATAATAAATATATCATGTTAATTATTCTATATATATGATATACCAGCCAATTACAAACTATTTGACCATCAATATAATGATATTTCTGCTCATTTGTACGTACGGATTACCGTCTCCACAAATGCGATGAGATTCATTTCCCATCATAATCATTCAATAATACTTTTCCTTTTATGATTAAAAATAATGTTTATGAACATAATATCATTCTGTATATGAATCAAATACATCCTATACATAACAAACATTCCTTACGTAACTAATCATATAATGGAAAACAAATCAGTTAACACCTGAAACAATGACACTACTGAAATATTATTAACAAATAAATATTCTAGAATCATATATGATATCATATTTATGCATATAGTTACTGTAAAATTTAATAACAATTTTTAACTATTATATAAGAGTTTAATATACCACCAACAAAGGAAAAGTTATAGGTAAGGGTTAATTCTACAATCTATTTACACATCTCAGGTTGTTAAAATGTAAGTATCTACTGGGACCTCTTTATCACCCACATCCATGTTTTCTTAAAATTTAATTAAAAACATTATGAATATGTACTAGACCATGGGTTGAAGTAATTTATGCCCCTATTTTACCACATATGTTTTTAAAGGAATCAATTTTTTTTCCAAACAAGGTACTTTATGACCTTCTCGACAAAATTAATGTAAGAATGTTTTTTTACATATATGGTGGGTACGATGATTTTCTACCATTATAACATTGTCGAAGCTTCCCATACAAGATTATAGGAATATTTTCAAAATAAATGTTCTCATTTAAAATTATATTAATTTTAATGATTTCAAAATTGAGAGAGATATTTCTCTACAAACAGTTTTGATATCATCTATGTTAACATCCTTTGATTGATTTTAAGCTTGTTTGAAGTTGATTTATTATGAAAAAAATCTTCCATATTGTATTGAAGGTTTTGAGATATGATTGATTATGGATGTGTTATTTTTACACCATTCATGGTTTATGGATAAATTATTGACATTTTTTATGGTAGTTTTAATACGAATGTTTATGTTACGTTTAAACTTTTTCTTATGAGGAATGCATTGTACTTAGTACATGACGGGTGGAGGCCGTTATAGCTCCTCAATGCATTGGTATGTCTCGTGAGACAAACTAGGGTATTAGAACAAGTCCTTGACAAAATCTTATTTTTATTCTTCACACAATGCCTTGACAATGGTGTTATAATGTTTGGAATTATGCATCCCAGCATTTTGGAATTGGATACTGATATTACATGTGATTATTCAACTAGTATAATATCCATGTGAATAAGTAAATGGAATTATTTTATTTATATTTTCCATTTTATGATGATTTTTATGTTTAAAAGTCTTGTGTTTTAGTCTTATACATTGCCTTAAATGTTTATGCTTATTCTTGAATGTTTTCTCTATATTTTTATCCTTACTGAGCATTTGAGCTCACCCCTTTATATGTTTTATTTTTCCTAGGATGCGAAGACGTATATTATGACTGACCTATTGGGATAGTCTAAGGGATGTCTATGGTCTATGGAGACAATGTTGTTGTTGTTTTTTATTTTATAATATAATGTAAAACTTATGAATGTATCTAGTACTTCCAAGGCTACTAAACTAATTGGTCTTTTGGGATTTTGATCAATTTTGATCATGTCAATGTTATGTAATAATGCACAGACTATGGGTAACTAGGGCCAGGGCGTTTAAAGGGACATTATAGCAACTATGATAAAAAATTTATTAAACTTATGGAATGAAACATTTTATATATTATAATGTAAATACCATAAAAAATAATTTATAAAATGTAAACTATAATTTATTTAATTGTAAATATGATAATAATTGTCAATGCTGACATAATGCATGAAAATTCAAATTTTGTTTCTTATAACTAATAATTGAGAGTTGGAAGGTATTTTCAAGAACATTTTATTAAATATTTACTTTAAAATATTATTTTTACTGATTACTTCCATTTTTTTATATGACAAGAATATTATCAATATTAATGTGAAATTATTATGCAATATAATTGATGTCAAATTAACAAATTAATTTAGTTGTATTGACATTTATATGAGTAAATATATATAATAAAAAATAAAATGGATTAAATTGATCATAATGAAATTAATTTTTTGATATTAATTTACTTTTAATTTTAATAAATTAATAATTAGACTTACATTCATATGTAGCACTGACATAGTGCTTCTGAAGAAGAAGAAAAGTCAATAAAAAGATTTTAATTAGAATATTAAGAACCATTAAGTGACACAAAAACATGAAAAAAATTCTTGGATAAGTACATATTAACCATAATCATCCAAATATCTAATTTATGACCATTTGGAGCCACTCTTATATGATTATGAAATTTACCGTATTTTATTTAAGGAAAAGTAAAACATTCCATAGTCTTTATTTTAAGAAGTGTCATATTTTTTACATGGTGTTTTCCATAATATTTTTTTCATTATAAATAGTATGTAAAAATATAAAATATGTTTATTTATCATACTAATTTATAAATAATTTTTTGGAATAAGGTAGTTACTCTAAATGCTTCCAAAACACTGATGGAGTAATTATTTAATAAATAGAAATATCAAATAAATTATATTAGAAATATTAAAAAATAATTTTATATGATTAATATTATCCCTGAATTTTATAAACTATTGATATTTTTAGGATATAATTAAATATTTAGTTAAAATTTCAATTGTTCTAATTATTTTTTTAATTTCAATGTAGGGAACAGTATCAAATTTGACAATAGAGATGTTTTAAGAAAATATTATTATATTAAATTAATAAAAAGGATAAAAAATATTTAATGCTGATAACTGGGAAAATATATAATCAAAATAGTCATACCTCATGTATTTATAGTCTATATGGATGCATTTGGCTCTAAAATTGTCAAATTATATTTTAATAATTTTGGGAATTCCAAATGTTCTCCCACCTCTATTGTAAATGATCACCCCTTCTTTCAAAACCCATTGGGCACAGGTACTGTAGTAGTACTGTAGTGGGTATTGTAGCGGGTACTGTAGCAGTGGCGGTACTATTGATCGGCGGGTACTATAGCAGCGGCAGGGCACTATAGCGGCAGCGGTATTGTGTGGCTACTGTAGCAGCCAGGTTACTATTCATAGAATAGGAATTTGGTGAAAGATTTGGGCCTACGGGTTATGTAATGGGTTTCTAGCCCACTGGGACTTTGGGCTATGTAATGGGTCTCCCTCTACCCAGTTAAAAGAGGTCTTTTCTTTCCTTTAATAATAAAAAATGAGTCTTCAGTCCCAAACTTTTAAAAAAACATATTTACAAAACATTTAACCCTCTAGAATAACCATTCCCTAAAAAATATACTTCTAAAATTACGTATACATGTTTTCGTTATTTTTATATCCTCTATATACAAGCATTAAGTCATTTAATAAAGAATATAATGATGGTCTCTTGAAGATGAGATAATCATCTTTACCAACTCTTCCCATTTTATTTCTTTTTATACATCCTCTTGATGTGTTGTTTCTAAATTAAATTAATAAATAAAATATTATATATATATATTGAGATATTATTATTATTATTATTATTATTATTATACTTCCACATTCTACCAGTTATATGTCTAATAAAAATTGAAAACACCTCACATGTGTACGTACATCACACCCTCTCCACATAGTGGTGTAATTAACATTACACTATCAAATTACATTAATGGTAATAATGAAGAATATGTTGGATACATATATTAATTATGAAATGATATTGATCTTGGAAAATTAATATATCATCCATTTCCATATCTATTCACTATTAGGGGAATGTTATCATCACTCAAGAATACCTATGGCCTACAATCTCTACGATGTGATGTGATTCATTTTCTAAGATCAACATTCAAGAATGGTTATAAAAATGTATCCAATGATAAATTATTATATTTATAATACTAATATAATTATGAATATTATGGATCTACGTAAGACCATCAAGACTTTCATGAAAAAACACGCATGAGAAAATAAGGCAATTAATATTCGAAATACTAAAAATAATGAAATATTATTAATAAAAGGGTGAAAATATGTCATAGGAGGATAATATAATATTTCATAAATATGAAGATAGTTTTTATATTATTTAATAACATGTTTATAACAATTATATGTTACTTTGAATATGTTTTAGGGAATTCAAACCTAGGGTAATTGTATCCTATGTCACATGCACTTTTGTGAGACCTATTCCTTATTCACCACTTTTTTGTTGTTTTTGTTTATATAGCTATATATTGATAGATTATATCATGAGTCTATTTATATTCATGGTATTAAATGTTTCATTTTATTATTATAAATTTTATGGTTCTTATTATTCAAAACAAACCAAAGTTCTAATTATTTATTTCATAATCTAATCATTATTCATGATTGTTTCTTAAGTATCCCATGAAGTAAATATTTAATATTTATATGTAAATATAAAAATATTTTTATCATCTCTATTCATTCATGATATTTTCAATAAACATTAAAAAAAACTACTCTTTGGTACTTAATGTTATGGAATTTTTTAAAAAAAATTAACATTATTTCTCTTTGATAAAAAATCCATTTTCATAAAAACAAATGTTTTCAAAAATTCGTTTAAAAAATGTTTAAAACCACTTGAAAATATTTTATCAAATAATCTTTTTACCAATTTTTACTTTAAATTTTTTTCATAGAATCATCGTTATGTTTTCAAAATAGTGCTTGTTTTGATTTCAACAAAAATATTATAGTAATATTTGTTTTAAAGTAAAGGAAATGAAATTTATTTTCTAGTAACATTTACACTAATTATTTGAAATAATATCTCAAGGTTATTTTCAATGGAAATGATTTTGAATAAAAAATTGATCATTTTGTTTTAGAAGGTTATTTTTAAAAATAAAATCATATTATCCTCATAATTTTTAATGATTTTTTATGGTATTTGAATTTATCAAAGAAATAAACTATTTGTTGTAAAAATAATAAAATAGGTATATATTTTATTCATATTGTCATTATTTTTTATTTGGATGGTTTATGATGAGTTTTACTATGGATGTACATTTTTTATACAATTATTCATATTACCCTGGATGGTTTATTGAAATGTTTATTGATTGGGGATTGTATCCAATTATATTATTCTTGGTTTTAAATAAGAATGATGATATTTTCTATGTTTCTCCCCATTCAAATAAGGAACCCATTGGACTTAGTAAGTGACAGTTAGGGCCCACTATATCCCTTTGATGCATCGATAGGTATTAGGATACATACTAGATTGGGTTTTTGCTGATTGTTACCCATTTCATTTCTGAATTCTACAATGAGGCCTTGATGACATGTTTTTGATTTACCATATTATACATTCCATCAAAATTAATTTAGTTATTGATATTACATGTGATTATTCTATTAGAAAAATATACATGTTTATGTTTCATTCTCATGTGATTAATTATGTAGAAATATTTGATCGACATTTATTCCTTTTATATAATGTTCATGTCATTGATTAAATAGAATGTGTGTATGTTGTTGACCTTGCAATATTTTTTATTCCTTTCTTACATGTGTATTCAACTATAACCATACCCTTAATGAGAATATGATCTCCCCTTTGTTATTTTTTATTTTCCCTCAAAATACAATGAGGTGTTTTCTGATTGATATGAAGTAATATACTATGGGGAATAATGAAATTCTCAATGAAATTTCAATTTCTATTTTATGTTTCAATGTTTAATGTGTATATCAAGAATGTATATAGTTTATCAAGAGTAATATACTATTTGGTAATTCTGGATATGATTTCTTTTATCATATAATAATTTAATAATGTTACCACCAGCTCTGAGCTATTAGATTCGGGGTCTTTGAAGTTGGTATCAGATAAATTATAGTAGAATACTTGGGATCTATAATTAGTAAAAAAATAGTTAAGGGAAGACAGTCCTATGACTTAATTTGAGTATATTTATAAGTATAACATATTATCCTAAACATTAATAGGTTATTCATTATGTGGTTTCCAACTATTATTATTGTTTCTAATAAGATTCCATTGGTTTTAGTTAATTTATAGAATAAAGAGGAATCAAGGTAACATTGAATTTGATGGAAAATTTGGTGGCTATGAGAAAATAAAATGGATGATCATTTTAGTGAAATGTATTTGATAATTTAGTTCCATTTTTCATGATATATGATTCAAACTGTGCACTTTAACCAACACTAAATGTCACCAAAGAAGATAAGGATAGAGCTAATTAAAAGATTGGGTGGGGGTGACCATAGATTAAAGAAGATTTAGTTTTATATACGCGGAGAATGATAGAAGAAATACCTATGTGAATGTCTTAGAGTAATGGAAATATATTTAGCTTGTGGAAAATAATGAGACAAATAAATTAATTTTTAAAAAAATTGAAATCATTGGTTAATAAAATAGATGATAATAATAGTCCCCAAAATTTATCATTGACAATTGAGTTTTTTAAATGTGGATGTTTTAGGCATTATAAAAGTTGACAAAGGACAATTCATGAATGTTATCATAAAGGATATAAAAATAATCGGTATAGTAATGATGGTGAAAAGACTACAAATTACATATGAATGTAAGAAGTTATTAAAAAATTATATGATGAATCATAGATAATAATTAAAGAATGAAGTAGAATGAATACTAGGATTCTGTATTTCGATTCAATAATTATGTTTTAAAAGTATTTTATCAAGGATTTAATATTTATAAGAATCATGTTATATATAAATATTGTACTATTTTACTTTTTCTTTAATGATTTGGAAGCATGTAATTAATAATACCAGCAACCAAGAGAAGCGATTCTATAGAAAGGTGATTTTTTGGAAACACATGATTTGGGGATTGTAAGTCTAAATTTGTGTTTTATGTTTAGATAATAATGATAATGATATTTTTATGGGATATTATTAGAGAACATGAAAATTTCTAGTGATTTGATGATAAATTATTTCATGATGATGTTTACCACATATTTGAATTTATGAAATAAATATTTGGTTAATTCTTGAAAGCATGCATGTTTTCATAATTTTTTTTTAGAAATTAAATTTATTAGCATGATTCAAGAGAATACATCATCAAGGTAATTTAATGCGACCTTAGTATCTACATTATGGAGAACTAATGATAGGATTATTTTAGAAATTTACTGAACCTATTCCAAAAAAAATTCTATATTTGAATTTGGATGAGTCTTAGTGATAACTATTTATGGTATGGTTGAAGATTAAATTTAAGTATTATTGATTGAGGATATATTATGATTAATCATATTAGAAAATATTTTGTAACGTTTATTGTTTTGATAAATATTTACAAGATGATTAAATTAATTATTGAAATTTTGATTCTTTAAAAGTGCTTGAGGCATAAAAATTAATCTTTAATATCCATAACCTAGTGTAACAAATAAAGTGGAGATATATAAAAGTACAACTAAAGGAAGAGATTCTACATAGGGAATAGAAAGAAATAAAGTGGAATTTTTTTCAGCTGCTCTATTTGTATAGTAAAATAATTTTTTGAATTTAGGAAAATGACCATAAAATTAAATTTATTAGATTAATTTTCTTACTAAGAAATCATTATCCGTGTATACAATCGTAGAATTAAAAAAATAATGGTTAAAATTATCCTGATAGTTTTTTTATATCACTATACCAGACCTTGATAGTTTGAAGATATTCAATGTCCATGTTTACCACTCCATATAATGTTCTCTTATTTTGAAACCTAGTTATGAAGTAACCCTTACATTTCCCAATAACACTGTTTAAGAAGATATTTTATTGACACTTTTTTTAGATATTGGATTTCAAAAAAAATCAAATTTAAATAACTCTTATTAAAAATAAATATTTTAATATGTGAGGACACAATTTATTTATGTAGGATAGAATGTAATAGAATTATATTTTAAAATAACATTGTGTTTGATACCTTACATTTCACGCAACACCGAGCCTAAACAAACCCAAAAATATTATTCTTCAAATGTGATTGTTATAAAAAATATGTTAATTTGGACTGTATAGATAAGAATAAATAATTTATCAAATAAATATATATTTATTTCTAAATAATTTTTTTACAGGTAAATTATTAGAAAATAAAATCATAATTTTTACTAAATTCATATTATTCTTCAAAAAATATTATTCAAAAAATATTATTTTCTTCTTATGGGTGATATTATAAAGAATTTATAGATATTTAAGAATGTTTATTTCACATATTTAATTTCATTTTTTAATTTATAACTCAAAAATTATCATAGGATGATTTTTTTATATTTTTAAAAATACTTTAATTTTTATGGAATAGTAAAAAATATAGATTATATGAAGTACAATATATTTTTCGTTATAATAAAAAATAAATATGACATAAAATTTTATTAGAATCTTATAATGATATATGTATGATTTTTTAATATAATAATAACAAAAAATAATTTATAAAATGTAAATTGTAATTTATTTCATGATAATATAAAAATAATTTTTAGTGTTATTATAGTTCTTGAGAAGCACTGGAAAAGTCACATCAGTTGTCATATAACTAATAATTGAGAAGTAGAAATTATTTTAACTATAATTTTATTTAATATTATTAATAAATGGTTATTTTTATTTAAAACAAAAAATTATGAATTTTTATAATAAGAATATTATCCAAATGACCGTGAAATGATTATGAATCGCGATGAAAGTCAAAATAGAATACTAAATAAGTTATCCTAACTTGTATATGATTAAATATAATTAATTAATGAATAAAAATAATTAAATTCATCCATATTTCCTTATTTTTATGAGGGTAATTTATTTATTAATTTTTATATACTAATTGATTACCTTATAAGCTTATGAAACACTACTACAGTGATTGTGAAAGAAGAAGGAAAAAAATATGATTTTAATTAAAAATATTGAGCCATGAAATGTCTCAAAAACATTAATAAATTTTATTGGTTATGTATATATCGAATATATTTATCCAGAGTTCCAATATATGTCCATTTTTATCCACATGGAATAGATTATGGCTTTTATTTTATTTTATTTAATAAAAACTCAAACATGTCACACTTTTGATTTTGGTAACAGTTATATTTACAGTATGATGTTATCCATAATAATTTTAAAGGAAAAATAATATTTGGAAATATAAAATATCTACATTCATCAAGGTAATTTATTTTTAATTTTTATAGAACAAATAATTACAACAAATTCTTTTACAACACCAATGTAGTAATTATTTAATATTTATGAAAATAAAATAAATGACATTAAAAATATTAAAATAAATATAATTTGATAAAAATAATATGATACATAAATTTTATAGATTATCGTGACATGTTTTTTCATGTGGTAAAATAATTTCATCTAATTATAATTGTTCACTTGTCATTTTTAATGTCAATTTAATGGATGATATCAAATTTTAAAATAATGATATTTTATGGAATTAATATTATATTATTTCATTAAAAAATTATAAAAAATCTTGAAATTAGTTAATTTTGATAAGATATGGTGAAAAACATTTACCCACTATATGTTTTAAATTTATTTGGGAAGAATTTTTCTCTATTGTATTCTTATTATATTTTAATATTTTGAAGGATTAAAAAAGTTCCCCTCACCTCAATTATAAAAGGGAACCTATTCCATCCCATATTTACACAAAATTGAGACATCTATTTCAATAATAACTGGCTAATTTGTCTTCCCAACATCCTTATCCGAGATTCTTATGTGATGGTCTACCCAAAAGTCCAACCATAAATCCCTTTAGAATGGATCTAAAGCGGGTTTCTAAAATAAGAGGTAATCATATTTACTGAATCCTTCAATTTTATTTCTTCTTACACTTTCTTTTAATGATTTGTTTACATACTAAATTAATAACTCAAATATCACCTATATACTGAAATATTATTTTTTTATGATACATCCATATTACTCCTTTTACTTATCCTATGAAAAATAAAAACATCGCACGAGCATACGTATGACTTACCCTCTCAACACAGTAGTGTAATTTATATTCAATAATCACTTTACATGGATATATATAATGATTGAAATAATGGATATATATAATAATTTTAACATGATATTAAGCCTGTGAAATTAATATGTCATATGTTTCCCTACCCATTCACTATTAAGGTGATGATTTCACCGCTAATGTGTACATAAAACATATTGTCTCCATGACACAATGTGATTCATTTTCCATGGATGATATTAATTTAGGATTATAAAAATGTAGTAAATGAATATATATTTTATTAATAATATTAATCACTTATTTACAAGATTTATCAACATATTTTTCATGAAAATTGTGAAATTAATGAAAAAACATTAAAGGAAATACATGGAAATTAATATTTTAAATAGTAAAAAGTATGAAATGTTTTTAATGAAAATGGGGTAATATGTTATAAAATAGTCAGTATATATTTTATATCTATGAATATCATTATATTATAAATTAATAACATGATTAAAAATATTATATATGAGGTTTTAACACGTTTGAAGTAAGTCAAACCTGAGGTAATGGCTTCTCATCTGACTTTTACATCGTGAGATATATACCTTATTCACCACATATATCATTATATGGTGTATATAGTGTTATTTTTATATTTAATATCACAAATAACATTAAATTAATTTTATTTAATGTTTAATTTATTATTATTAGTTTTATGGGGCTTATGATTTATATGTTATGTTATATGTGTTTATTTCACAGTTTCATTGTTACTCATGATTGTCATTGTTTAGGTCACCCTTGGGGGGAATATTGAATATTTATATGATAATCTAAATATATGTTTTATTATATGTTAATTTATTATATTATCATGTAATATTAAATATAATTACTATTTAATATTTAAAATAATTGAGAAAATGTTTTTTCTAAAAATTCGACTTTATTAATCTTATGTCAAAAAAAATTCCTCGAAAACCATGTTTTGGAAAAATGTATTAAAAAATGTTTAAAAATTTTTAAAATGATTAATCAAAAATGTTTTTCCCCATTTTAAATTTTTTAAAGGAATCATCATGATGTTATAAAAATAATGCCTTTTTGGTTTTTCCAAAAAATATGAATGTAATATTTGTTTATTTATGTAAACAACATGAACATAATTTTCTGTCATTATGAACAATAAAATTTTTAAAAAACCTCATTGTGATTGTCAAAGGAAATTATTTTAATTTTTAAATAAATTTTATTTTGAAAAGTCATATTAAAATATAAATTTTATTTTCCTCATTATGTTTTAAAGATAAATTTATGGAATTACTTTTAATCATTGAAACATCAATCCATTTATTATACTTAAATAAATTGGGGATATATTTTATTGATAAAATCCTTATTATTTAATTGGATGGTATATTATTAGTTTGACTATCTATGTTCTTTTATTAATCTATTCTCTATATTAATGTAGATGGTTCTTGGTTAGGTTTATTGATTGGGGAATATATTCACATTTTTTAGGCATTATTTTTAATAAATAAATTTATGTTTTTACATGTTTCTCCCCATTCATAAGTGGAATTAATTTTAATTATTATGTGATGGTAGGGGCCCTATACAGCCCTTCATTGCATCAGTAGGTCTCATGAGAAAAACTGGCATTTTTTGGCCAAGGCCTTACCCAATTATTTTCAAACTTCTTTTTTAGGGCCTCAATGGTATGTTTCAGATCCCCTGCATTTTCCATTACTTCATTATTAATTAATTTATTGCTATTAAATTTTATTACTAGACTATTAGAATATTAATTATTATGTTTAATTTTCATTTGATTAATTATATGGAAATTTTTGATAATCATTTATTCCCTCCATATAATTATAATGTTCCTAATTAAATGGAATATTTTTCAGTTATTTACCTTTATATATATTTTTATTCCATATTTAATCATATACTTCATTGTATGATAATGATTGGAAAACCGATAAGGTCGCCCCTTTATAATGTTTTATTTTACCCCAAGATGTGAGAAACTGTGTAGTGATTAATATGTTGGGATATACTAAGTGGAATAATAGTATTATTAATGATAATTTGTTACATATTTTATGTTTTAAAATTCAATGTAAATCTCGGTTATGTATCGCGTTTTCCACGAATAATTAACTATATAGTCCTTCTAGATGTGATTCTAGGTATATTATGAAAATTTAATATAGTAACTACTAACATTGGGCTATGGAGGTTGGGATTTTTATAAATAATTATCCAAATTAAGTAAATAATATGGAATATCAATATTTCCCCAATAAACCAAATAAGTTTCATAGAAAAAACTATATGTATAATTAGTATATGGTTTAGAAAATCAGAATATCTATTATATGAATAAAATATAAATTTAAGATAAATATGTTGTCTATTGAAATATGATAATGAGAAAGTGAATGTTTCAAGTAAAATTTAATGACAAAATAATTATTAAGAGACCAAAGGTGACCACCTATTCATAAAAAATATAATTTTTAATGTAAATTCGTGCATTAGGAGAATAAAATAAAGTGTAACCGAAATATTAAAATAATATTTAATTAAAAAAATTTAAAAATCCATTGAAAAAATATAGAATAATTTCATAAAATGACTAAGGCAATGGAAAAATATGAAAGTGTCATTTCTGTTAATAAGAAACATTCCTTTTCACTTTTTTGTAATGAATTTTGAAAAATAACATTTCTAAAAAATTAAATATAATTTTATAAAACATTTTAAAAACTCAATGATGACATTAAATGTATTTAATAAATAATTTGTGTAAATAAAAATTAAAATTTTAAATGAAATTTGAATAAATAAGGACATTGATGAAAATATACTCTATTTAAGAGAAAAAATTAGAATTGATTTTTTTAGACATTGCACCACTTGTTTCAAGTGGAAAAGATATGAAAATTTGTATGAGAACAAGTGAACTCTTTAATTAGCTACTGCGTCAGAAAATATATGGTGATTATGAAGTATTGATTGAAATATTACTTCAATAAAAAATATAAATAATCCAAAAAATGAGTTTATAAAATAAATTCTTATCTCTTTGGTAAATTTTAAATTATATCTCACTAGAAGAGTAAAAAAATAATTGACAAAATATTATTTATTAATAAATATATATTCATTTTTAATATGTCAAAATGGATTTATATACCCCACATAAAAGTATATTGGTTTAAAATACTAGTTATGTATCAATGGATTAGAAATTTAGATGAAATCATTACAAAGATTGTATTATTGAATAGATAATTAATGAATTAATTCATTGTGTACAAAAAATTTATATCCAAAAAAATAAAACATAATACAATAATAGGACATTTCACACGTAACCATGGTACCATATAGTCATTGAAGTATAAGTATAATCCAATGAAAGGAAATTGAGATAAGAATCCCTTTATTACACACATCCACATAGATAAAAATGATTCATTATCATTTATAATATCTTTAAACATTTTATTTATTTATAAAATAACTATATTCATATTTATAACATTACATATAATCCAATTATAACATCATTATACCCTTTTTAAATAATCACTCATTATAATCATTGTTTCCTGTTTTAACGACTAAATTTTATCATATATGTATCATCATCTATATTCTGAATATTGTGTATAGGTTATTGATGAATCAATTACACTTATATATTAATTTTATAAATACCATATGTATTCATTAGTTTATTTTTTATAATCATAATTCTAATGTGTATATAGATAATTTAATTACACCATTCAGGGAGACGGTTGGTCGTACGTATTCATGAATGATGCATTCACTTTTTAATATATAGATGAAAATAAAGTTAAATAATTATTAACCATTATCAAATAATTAATATGTAATATAAATCACATATATTCATTAAAAATATCCTTATTACCATCCATGAAATGTGTAAATGAAAAATGAATCACACTACTTTGTGGAGGTGGTAGTCCAAATGTACACATGAGCAGTATTAAAATTTTACTACATTAGGAAATGTAAGAAGGTAAATGATATATTTTATTTTAAAAAATATTATTATTTCATAAATATCATATATACTAATTTTATATTTCTAATAATGTAGATAAAGCAGTAGTGAAAAAAAATTACACTGCTGCGTAAGGACTGTTAGCCATCAATATGAATGCGCGCTATTTTCACTTTAATTAGGATGGAAAAAAATGGAAAATGGTTTTCCCATTATCATAATAACACCAAATTATATCAAGGGAACATTAATTACTATTTTTTATTAGGAAAAATATATGTGTGGGATGTTTTTAAAGAAATAGACTTGTATTATTATGAAAATACTATTACCCCTTCTTTTCTAGACTTCCCTTACATCACATCTTAAAGACCCTTGTAATGGTATTTCAAGAATAAAAAAGCATATAATTATTTTATATAGAAGTTTAAAATATAATTATGAAGTTTTTTTGAACTAGGCTTATAAATGCGGTGTAAAGAAGGGAGTAGAGGGTTTTCCTTTTATAATGGAAGATGGTGGAAGACATATAATTTTTTATTGTTTTGAAGTATTATTAAGTAATATTATTTGAAAAATTGATCCAAAATGAATCATATAAAAATTTAATAAGATTGATGTATAAATAAAAAAACAAATGTGATTTAATAAACTTTTTTTGTCGTTTTAACCCTTATCATATTATATTAACCCCATGTAATCATATTTTGACATTTATCATGGTATAAACAATTTCAATGTCAATGAGTTATTATATTAATTATAAGGTATCAAATGGATCATAAAAGGTTAATATATATAATTTTATAATATTTTCCCTCCTACATCACATTTTTCAATTTTTATGGATTTTAAATTATTTAATAAAGTAATTTTTTTTATAAAATATTATCATTGACATTTTTGACATTATTCATTTAATTTGATTTTAAAGACATCAATATTAAAAAATTAATTCGAATAAAAAACATTAAACATTAATTATACATTTTCATTAACTATAAAATTCTTATAAATCCATAATTTATTCAAAAAATATTAGTTTAGATTTTTATTAAATCATTTAGTTTTATATTTCTACGGCTTTCACAATAATTTTTTCAAAGTCATGATACATTTTAATATAATTGTACAATTACTATAAATTTAAAAGAAATTAAAATAATAAATATAAATTATTAATATTAAAATAAACATTTATTTTTGTTTATAACATATTTTAATCCTTATATGAACATAATAAATAATATTAAAAGTAATAGAGGAAAATTTTGATACATTTTTACATTAAGTAATTAAAATATCATTTTGAAGGAAAAATTGTAATGTACCAACCAAGGATCCTCTAAATTTATTCCATGATATATTTGGTCACACGGTCTCAAGCATGCCTCTCCATATGCTAGAGGTAATTGACTAAAAGTGACTGTCTAATGATGGCATGGGGGGAGATTATACCATCTTTATTAGAGAAGCACAGTGATAGATATTAAATAAATCCATAATGGAAGTAGAATAAATGAATGGTAGTGAAAGAAAAATTAATAATATATAGGTAATACTAATAAAAAAATAAAAAATTCCAAATATCAAACCATTTATGTTCATGTGATGCTCCATTATACAATAAGTAGACAAACATCACGCAATACATAATAAATAAAGAATAAAATGAAAAAAACTCCCCAACGGCTTTCTCCATGATCATCCTAAGCTCTAGCTGAGTCCTATACTCCTAAGATAAGATATCAAAAGAACAAAAATATGATATGAAAAGCGGAAATCATTCCAGATCAAAAGCCTAATCTAAAAAATTATTTATGTTTTCATGTACCCATTGTAATGGTGGCTTGAATGAGGTGTCAGTTGTACTAACTAGGACACCATCAATAGTTTCTAATGAAGTATAGTTTATGAATATTACATACAGATGTGTGTACGTATATCAATAACATATTAAATAAGTTATTATAAATATGTTGGACCTGGGTTCCTAAAAGGACACCCGGACAACCACACCCACTTCATCCTAAGCAGAAATACCTTAGAATTTGTGGGCCATGTATATTGATATATATATAAATATGTATGTATATAAATATAATATATACATTATAAAATATATATAAATATTTATAGATACATTATACGAATCATGACCTAATGAATAACGTAGGACACCCTTGAAAACAATAATAATAACATGAGAGTATCGTTATTTAATTAGGTGTACAATTTAAAGTATCTGAACATGGAATATGGTCATCCATGCCCGACCATCAAAATAAATGATGCGAAAAATCATGTAAAATATACCAATTACAAGGCATGAAGCATCATTTCCAACTACCTACGGGAAATTAAAAGACATATCTAACATTTAAGACCAAGTGGTGTGAAAGGTCATATCCAATGACCCTAACCAAGGACCTCAATAATATTCATGTATGAGGAAATTGCACCTTCTCTATAATACCTTAACCTACTCATTTTATAATGAATAACCTAGTATCACTAAATTTTTAGTTTAATTATGTGACCTATGATCCTTTAACCAAGGAATTTCATAAATTGGATCTTGGTATATCTAATGGCCTAATATAAAAGTTCATGTAGTTCAAATTCATTAAATTAACATATTTTATGATAAGTAATTCAATCCATTTAAATATGATTCATCATAATCATTCAATTAAAATAAATAATTTGAAATTTGGGGGGACATGTCTATAAGCTTTCAATATCAATATTCAATTATAAATAATAAAGAAGCTAATGTTTGTAAGAATTAAATATCAACATTAAATTATTAATAATGTTATAAATTAATAAATTTACTATATCAATTATATATATTTTTATCCCCATTTTGTTAGAGAATAAATTGAACCTCATAAGTTTTTAATTTATAAAATAGAGGCACAACTATCATACCATGTTCATCTATGATAATTTAATTTTCCCTTACAAGAGTGATTATTCATCACACGTAAAAATGAAATAAAGAGTTAGAATAATTTAATAAAAACCCTGAGGAGGGTTATTTAACTAACTAGATGAATCATTGATCACGAGCATAAAATAAACATGCCTACCAAGCTATTTTAAGTTAAGGGGAACAACATCTAATGGTTTAAATTAAAGCATAGTGGCTATCTAAATTTAGGAGATAACATATTCATGTATTTTTATTTAAAGAAGAGTTTTATAGATAAACCACTGTTTAGAATAATGTAATACTTTTTTAAATAATGATACATTATGTTAATATAAAAATATCACCTACGCAAGGTCTAAGACACCTCACTAATCTATTATCTTTCTTTGAATCGAGCTGGTTTTAGGGAAACTGATGAAATCAATAAACACCCTACAAACATGGCATATGAGATAATAATAAAAATAATTAAATTTGGTAGGATAAAATGTCAACAGAACGAATAGTAATTGTATAGTCATTATCGGTTATCTAATGCAATAATTGGAGAATTATTCTATTCTTAATTGGTGGAGATCTCGTCATTTCTTGGATGAGATTATGAGAGATACATATATGGGGAGATGATGTGCTCAGATGGAAGGAGAAAATTAGGGTTGATTATTAAAAGAACATAATGGAAGATGTTAATTTCACCTCTTTAAAAAGGATTATGTTTTAGCTAGACCTTGTTCCAGCCGTACGGGAACACTTCCTAAGTGGCACAAACTCCATGGTCTAGGAGCACTGTTGGACTTATTACACTCAACACATGTGGTTTGGCCCTATAATTTTCTACAGATGCCTCACAATACCATGTATCCTTGGGTGACCAATTTTAATAACAATATTTAACTACCCAAGACCCAAAGGGTTTTGGTGAATGGTTAGTAATAACCATTCTATCACTGTGCACCTCCCTTTAGCATTCCAAAATACAAGGATTTTAAAGTGCATTAATCCTGAAACTCAAAAGGACACCCATTACACATATCAGGACTCAAACCACATATAATTGTTTATGTATTAAAATTGAATTAATTCTTCTCTTAAGCTCACTATTAATTATTCTTGTTTACCAAATGGAAAATTCAAAATTCCTTTATTATTCTTATTGTTCAAAAATCCTTCTACTACAAAAAATTACCCCAAAATTATATATATTATAATATCATATATCTAGAGAATAATATAATATATCCAATGAAATAATAGTAATTGTTTTGTTGAATTTGAGACCTTATATCATAGTTGTATCTTTGTTTTACCTATTTTTCACATACTGAGGTGACAAATATTTACCACAATTACTATTCATACTCAAAAAAGGTACCTAATTTCCAAAATTAACCTTCCTAATTATAAATTATTTATCCATTTTTCATGATTAAATCTATAAAATTGATTAAAATAAATTTTAATATAAATGTATAAAATGTAATGAAAAAAGGTTTCTAGAAACAAATGAATTTTAAGAATAACAATTTTCTTATATTAATATTATGAGTATTACTAATTCAAGTAGAAAAAATTATTTAAAATATATAGTATTTCACTTTATTATAAAATATAAAATATTCTTTTGGTTTTTAATATTATATGATTTAATGAAATTAAATGAGAGTATATGAAAAAAAAAATATATATTTTAAATATTCCCTAAAAACCCAATAAATTAAGAAAAATCCAGAAATTTCACCTGAAGTAGATTTTTCTATGATAATTTAAAAAATTATGTTCATTTTATAAAATAAAATATATAAAATTGTAAGAAATTATTTATAATTTCGATGAATAAAATGAAATAAATTCATTTTTGAAGAAAAACATCATGTTTATAGTATGAAATGTCTTCACGAAAAAAAATATTTTATCAACAAATTTTTATTGAGTTTGGTGACTGTAAATATATTTCAGGATCCAGTTACTCATATTTATAAAAAACCAATTTAACAACTTTTTCACTAAAATAATAATATTTTTATACTATGTCAAAATTAAATTAATGATCTGTGTTTCACATTATAAAAGCTATCAATATGATTATTATTTTACACTGAATTTGTTATGTGTTACATTCAACCCACTTTAATTAAATTTCACCCTCATAATTTTACCATGGTCATAAAATTTTCAATATTTGATAATACCATTATTGAAAACACGCACTATAAAAAATGATAACAACAATTATTTTTAAATGTGGAATATGGAAGGACTAAGTTCACCTAAAATAAATGATAATCGGGTTCCCATGTAAGGGGAAAATTGGTGGGAATATATATTTTAGACATGGAGGATAAGATAATTTTCCATGTACTAATATAGAGTGATATTGAACATGTTCATTGAATTTTAGTGACAAAAAAAATTGAAGGTGAAAATATTATAAATAAAAATAAAATAAATATAAAAGGATAATATTCTTATTTCATGATGCTTTTACTAATGTTTGAGGTATTATTTTACTATCAACATAAATAATACAAGGAAATAATCTTACTTGAATTCATTCCATTTCATATGCAGAATTTTATTATGTGGTTATGCTTTGATGAATCTCCTCTTCATCTCTTGTTCCATGAAATAAATATTCACGATTATTTTTTCATAAATGAAGTAATAATGTTAACTTTCAACATATCATAATATCCATAAAATATGATAAGGCATTATTTATTTCTATAAATATTTACCATAACTAAAACTATCATCACAAGTTATCCAATATTTTTAAATCATTATATGAAGAAATAATAAATTAATCCCTACATGATAATTAAATAATCTAAAAATAATAAAAATTAAATAACATTTTAACATCAAAGGTTATCTCATTCCATTAATTTTGCATCTCCTAAAATTTAATAGAATTCCTCCAAAATAATAATTTATATTAAAGATAAATTATATATTTACCTCAACATAATAAATAATCTCATGATATATCATTAGTCATCTTAAAGTAATAAAAATTAAAAAATATTAGGTCCCACAATATTCTTCCCAAAATAAACTTTATAATTATTTAAAAAATGGTTGAAGTAAAAATGAGAAATTCATACTAACCAGGACATCCCATATGCTAGTGGTAGGTGTTACACTCTTATCACCCTTCCCCATAGCCTCATGTCTGGTGGTTAATCCAAATGTTATAGGTTTTTCTCGTCACTATAACTTTTCTTTTTTAAAACAATATATATTTAATTCCTTTACTATTTCATAAAATATTATGAATATCCTCAAAAATTAACAATAATCACCAAATCCATTTTTGGCCATTAATGTTTATGTAAATCAGATTTTTTCCAAAACATCACATAATAATAATTGACTATTATTACCTAAACATCAATGAACATACTAAACATAAGGATAATTAATAAATTTAATACTATGCCCCCAATATTTAGAAGAATTATTCCAAAAATAACATTTTCAATAAAAAAATATACTAAATCAAAGTGATTTATTCTAATATATGTATCCCAAAATATGCTTAATCTTGTTAAACACTGAGAACGTAAAACAAAAAATGGGTAACTATTCCATTAAACATATGATCAACCATAAAATTATAAACCAAAGACAAATAACTGTTATCTCATATAACTATGGAATATCAAAAGTCTTAATATATTTTATTTTCTCATTGATCATAATATTTTATAAATAAAATTTGAATTAACTAAAGTATATCCTCTAGGAGTTTCAAAATATGTTCAGTGTAGGGAAAAACTCATCGTGCACCCTAATGATAGTCAATGTTTTTTTTAAATTCTTTTCAGTGTTATTACCCCTCATTGATACTATACCAAAACCACATCCACTTATAATATAAACATGGATGTATTTATAAAGAAAATAATAAAATCTACACCTTATAAAATGTTCCAGATATTTTACTATAATTATATGTATAATCTATGTATGTAATTCGGTTACATTCCCTAATCTATGTTTTTATAAATCCAGTTCTCATGGTTTCTACTAAAATTTCTATGATACAAAATTGGAATACCATGACTCTATATTCCCATAATTAGTGGTTATATTATTAAATCAACACTAGATAAAAATAATTGTATACCAAATAATATAATAATATTGTATTATTGAATAACCATATAACAACATGCTTCTGATTTTTCATTAGTAGTAGAATATAAAATTATATTGAAAGTAAAAAAAATCACGTTTAAACACATTAAATGATTCATTATTTATATCCTCTCAAAAGAAAACATAATAAGGGTGATCTTGGATGCTCAGTAAGGGTTATTTACATATGAATATATCATTATTAAATAAAGAATAATTGATACGAAAAGGTAAATATCAAAAACCCATTTCATTTACTAAATAATTTTAGAATGAATATCAATATGGAAGAAATAAAAGATTATTAAATAGTGAAATATTAATAAAAAATCATTAATCTTTTCCTTATATTCTACAAATTTTCAAAAAATATTTTTTAAATCAATAATGAATTTCATAATGATAGAATTTATAATTCCAGACATATTAATCTTACTGTCAAGGAATTATTAAAGGATATATTACATAAATGGGTAAGTCCTCAACCAAATACCGAAAGTAGTTTCAATCATGATAATGATTAACTCACCCAGGTTTTATAAAGTTCCCCTCCATCACATATATAGTCCAATTAATTCCACACACAATAAATTAAAAATTGTATTTATAAATAGTATGTCTCATCAATAAATATCTGTATTAAGTGAAGAATATGTAATATAATTGTTTCCACACAAAATAAAATATAATTAATTGTAAAACATTATATATATAAATTTCATATCATTTAGGAAATAAGAATATCCATGATATAAAGAATATGGATAATTAAGAGAAATGTGATCTCTATAGAAAAATGATAATACAAATCTTAATGTTTAATGATAGAATTAATGACCACTAATTAATAATTCATTTAAAATAAATATAAATTCATAATAAATATTGTTTTGGTAGCCAATGTATGTATTTTTTAGAATAATTAAAAAAATTAATAATAAAATCAAAATTTTATTTCATAAAAAAATCTGAAAACCCGTTGAATTTTTTGGAAAAACATAAATTTCCTAAAATGGATATGGAGGTGGAGAAACATGTTAATGAATTATAAGTTAAAAAAATTATTTTTCTCTTTTATTTATGATTGTTGAAATTAAAAATTTCTTAAAAATTTAGAAATTTTATTTTAAAGGCAATGTAATAATCCAATAATGAAATAAAATATCTTTAATAAATTATTTGAGTAAATAAAAATTTATTTTGTTAAATAATTTTGAAAAATATTAACATGGAATAAGAATATACTCGATCGAAAAGAGAAATAAGAGATGATTTCTTTCAAACATTTCATTACATTATTAAAGTTTCAATGATAATGAAATTTCGCATAAAATAAGTAAACTCCTTAATTATCTATCGATAATAAAACACATGATGTTAATAAAATATATATTATAATATTTTTTTTAAATAAAAACAATACCCAAAAAGTGATATTGTAAATAGAATTATTGCCTCTTTAGTTGATTTTAAATTATTACCCATTGGAATAATGTACATGAAATGAAAATTTAATAATCGTTAATAAATTTATATCCACGATAAAGACATCAAATGGGTAGTATATAAATAATTTAAAACTAGATATGTGTATAAGAGAAAATATGTCTCAATGGAGTGGATATTAAGATTAAAACCTTAAAATTATTGTGTCATAAAAGTGATAACTAATCAATGAAGTGATTTTGGGTTATATTTCTAAATTAAAAAATTATTAATATATCATAATACATTAATAGGTCCTTTTAAGTATAATCTTTCATAACAAGGACAATAATGTACAATTATAATCTGATGAATTGACATTGATTTAAAAAACCCCTTACCTCTCACCTCCACTTAGTTGAACACAATTTAAAATTCAGTATAATGTTTTAAATATTTTTATTAATTTATAAAATAACCATATTCATATTTACAATATCATATATGATCCACATAAAAAAGGTTTTAACTATTTTTGAACTAACCTTCATTATCATCATTTTTTCATTTGTGAAATGATATGTTTTATCATATATACTTCGTTACATATGTTATAGTTCTTAATCAAATGTTATAGTTTCAAATTATATAGATTTATTTTAATTTTAACAATATCATATTTATTCCTTAGATAAATTTTAAAAATAATTTCTATAAGGAAGTGATATAAAAATGGATTACACCATCCACAGAGACAATATGTCGAACATAGAGTTTAATACTATTTTTAATTTTCCAAAGGATCAAAAAGGGAAATGTAAATAATAATTCACCCATAAAAAGTAATTATTTTGTTTTATATATCTTATATATTCGATAAATCTACATTTATTTCCATCCATGTAAATCGTAAAATAAAAACTAATCACATTATTTTGTGGAGGTGGTAGTTCACATGTACACACAAGCGAGGCTATTATTTTATAGAAAAAAATGAAGAATGAATATAAATGATACACTATATTTATAGAATCATAATTATATAAAAAAATATCATATATAATCATTACAATCATCTTTAAAACCATCTAATATAAATGGTGAATAAAAATGAATTACACTACAATGTTAATATGGTAATCCGTACATACACACTGCTGATGTTTTTGCTTCCCATGGGAGATAAAAGAGGTGGAAATTGTTTTTCAATAATAAGAATAAATATATAACTATATTTTTTATAATTTAGCTATAATTTTATAATGGTTAAAATATATTAGGAGTAATTAGAAGATGTAGTAAACATGAAAGCGTCAGCAAAGACAATAACCTCTTATTTGATAGAAATCATGTATATTGCTTCATAAAGAACCATGTAATGTTATTATAATTATAAAATAATCTCTAAATATTGTATAAATTTGTTTAAAATAAAATTAGTTATGGTTTGGTTGATAATGGTTTCCAATGTTTTTGTAAAGAAGAGAGGGAAAGGCTGTGTTTTATAATTGTGGTGTGTGGTAGACATGTAAATTTTCAATGTTTTCAAATATTATGGAGAAAAACTCTTGAGAAATAGATACTAAACGTATCCTATTTTATGTTATTAATTTTAATGTTTATATAAACCCAAGAAAAAAGTATTTATAATTTTTATATAATTTTTACCCTTATCGTACTAGATTAACCCCTAGTAACTACATTTTGACCTTAACTGTGGTAAAATACATTTCATTGATAAAGGGTTAAAATTTTACTTATATTGAAACAATTGGATAATAAATTTTATAGGTACTGAATTTTAGACTATTTATTATATGAATCTGCCTCCTTCTATATTTTTTTTAAATTTTATATAATTTATTAAAATATTTTTCTCAAAAAATATCATTAATGTCATTTTGACACAATTAAAAGAAATTGACTTTAATGGAATAAGGAATATAATTTAATGCGATTTAAAAACACATTTAACATAAATTATAAATTATAATTGACCATAATATTCTTGTGAAACCATAAATAATCCAAAAAATATTACATTTTATTTTTTGAGAACCATTTGCATTTATTTTTCTCCTGCTTCCGCAATAACATTTATAAGTGTCTTGTAAGATTTTATAGTAATTATACCATTAAAAAATTAAAAAAAATTAATCATTATCATATTAAAGTTTTAACTTAATTAATAAATTATTTTATCTTTATATGAACATATAAAATATCTTTAAAACCAAGAGAGTGACATTTTACATATCTCCTTAATTAAAATAATATAAATAAAATTTTTAGGTTAAAATTTAAAAAAAATGACATATATTCAAATTTAAGATGAATATTGTTTTATTTATCAAATAAAATAAAACAATTAAATGTTTTTCATTGATTTTGATACCTTAACTACATGTTTTAACCATATTTAACCATTTATACGTTATCTAGGTGACATATATTTACCACAGTTACTATTTTTAATGAAAAAATATAAATGAGAACTATTTGTAAAATTTTATCATCAGAATTCAAAAATATTGTATCCATTTTTCAAGAATAAATCTCAAGATATGGATGAAATTAAATTTAATATAAAAAATAAATTCATTAAAAATGATTTAATGAAAAAATACAATTATAAAAATAAAAATTATCCTATATTAATTTCATGAATATTTTTGATTAAGATGGAATTAATTAGAAAAAATAGACCATATTTCACCTTTATAAAAAACATAAAATATTATTCTATATTTTAAATTTCGTTATTTAATGAAACAAAATTAGAGTTTTTGAAAAATTGGTATTTTCATTATTCTTTGAAAAGAATCCTTTCAGAAAATTCCTATTATTTCACTATAAGATAGTGTTGGTATGTTGATTTTAAAAATTATTTTCATTTTATAAAATAAAAATTTAATATGTGGAAGAAATTAATTGTGATTTCTATTCAAAAAATAATATAAAATCATTTTTGAAGTAAAATTCATTTTTGAAGTATTAAATGATTTTAGTTAAAATTGAGTGTTTTTCAATAAATTGGTATTGAGAAGGATAAATATACATATATTTTATGATATGGTTAACCATATTCATGCCTTGAATTTCAAAAAATATGTCACATATAAATAATTATATTTTTATAATATATCTCAATATCTTTGTGCTTGGTGTTGGGCGTTAAGCAACTTATTGAACTAATTATTCTATAAAAATAAATTTTCAAGAGTTTACATTGAGGGTGAATATATTAATGTCACAATTATAAATAAAATTAATATATTTCCCCAAATTTGTTATGATTTGGGTTTTATCGTCAATATCTAAAATTCAACCATGTACCCATATTGATCCATGCATATATGGCCTATTTGGGGAACATAGTTGTATATTTTGAAATGGTTAATAAATAAGGGAATATTATTTTCAAAAATGTCAAATTTTTTGAGTACTTCATCCTCACATTAAATAATAATTTGATTTATCTCCAAATGGTTGATATTCCAAAAAGTAATATTTGATAAATCATGATATTTAATACACTTACCATATGTTTTTTGGGATTAAAAATGAGTATTTCTTGATCAATAAGGAATCTATTTAAATGTAGATATATTATGTTTTAATGGAGCTAAAAAATAAAAAACAAAGCTTCATCATTGGTAAATCCCTAAGAATAATATATGAAGGGTAATAATGAATCTAGTCCATATATATCTTAATGATATGAATGGATAGGTCTATTCCCATAGGAATGAGCATGTTGTCTCATATTTTTATTATTCAAAAGAGAGTAATAATCTTGAGATTTAGAAGATAATGAGACCTTAAGAAGAAGTTGGTATGATCATCACGATTATTATCTCTACAAAAATATTTTTATTCAATCAATAAAAAGATTAATTATATTTAATTAATAGATTTAGGTGAAGGTAGATAAATTCTTGTAAGAGTTGGAGAATCCAGATATACATGAAACCTGTATACCAGTCATTATCACCTCAAAATTAAATTATCATACCAGACAAACCACATCTAGTGAATGATGTTTTTCTACATGAAATCATAATACATGGAGACAAATCTAGTGGTAAGCACCCCCTAATCCTACATGAAAAATAGGGGTTCAAAACTCATTGTGAGAAAATACTGTAGAGGAACTATAGCATTGGTTATACATTAGCAATGGAGGGTACTATAGTGGCAGCATGTCACTATAGTAGTGACAGGTACTGTAGCAGGTGGGTGCTGTAGCAGAACTATTCACCGAATGGGCCTTGGGAAAAACATTTGGCCTATGGGCTATGTAATGGACTAAATTCCCACTGGGCCTTCGGTCTATGTAATAGGCATCCCACTACCCAGTTACAAGAGGGTTTTTCTTTGATTTAATAATAATGTGAGGCTTCGGCTCTAACCCTAAAAAAATGAAGACAACTCTAGGTTTATGACCTTCAACTAGAATGTGAAATAGTTTGAGTCATAAGACAATAAATTGAGTGTTATTTATTCCATACCACATGAACATGAACTACCAGTAATGATCTATTCCATATGGCCTAAAACTATGAAGTTCATCCTTATGCAAAGACATGATCCATGTAAGATTCATGGATACATTTTTTTTACTTAATGACATGGTTCACCAGTTTAATGACATTAAAATTACCATTTACCGTAATAAAGTGGGGATTTATTTCTACCATTAGGATACATAGTGACACTTGGATATCCCATACAATTCAAAACCAATGATTTTATTTCAATGTTAAATTTTTCAGTAGTGGACATACCTTTATGGGATCTCATTGGAAATCCCATGGTCATGAATTAGGGTGGTTCGATTTTTTTATGTTGGCATTGAGACCTCATTCATGTTGGGTTTCACCATCCTTGAACAATCTTAATTTTGAATATCACAAATATATCTCATATTTATGAGTTAAATATGCATTAATATTATCTTTTAATAATGTTATATGGCTTGATTCTTGTCATATTGGGATATATAGTGATTCTTAGAAGTTTTATTCTTGGAATATCTATAAATTTCATCATTATAAAATCCTCCCATAATCATATCATCTCTTCTTTCACATCAGGTATTTCCATGATAAAATCAATATTAGATAAATATTTTTTTCATATTATAACCATGTGTGGATTGATTCTTATTCTCAATGAATATTTAGTATCACTAATATTACTTACCCTAATTCTAGTCATAAATTTTTGCCATGCAACATTCCCCAAAAACCAAACGAAATATCCATGAGGTTGTCCAAACACATTGGGAACTCCAAATCACATATTTGTTTCACTTACCCTCAATTACATATAAAGTACCTAAAAACCTTTCTATACTCGTACCACCTTGAAATTGAACCATATTATCGTCAAATCAATGAGACCTTAAATATCAACCTTACATGGTCCAAATTGGAAGATCTTAAAATAGAAATGAATAACACATAATGAATTTTTAGGTTGAAAACCCATAAAAGGAGACCATAGAAAAACTATACTCTCTTCTTGTTTAGAATTTTAATTTATGTATTAGGAAAAAATTATGATGTCTATATATGTATATATAATTTTCTATCATATTAAAACAGATAATGGGAAGACATAGATAAAATCAAGTCTTCACTCACTAGACCTCAAACATCTATGGAATTGGAAAAATTTAGATTGAAAAATATAAAAATAAGAAAATATATAAGGGGAAAAAACACAACCCAATAAAAGTAAAATCTATTATACTAGACCAAATAGTCTAGGAAAATGGTTAACGTATATATTATGTTCCTCATATGTTTGATATTTAGTAATGGACTATTTATAGGGTAATTTTAGACCAAAACAACTCCTCACATTGAGTAGACCACCCATTCATGTGATCACGTACACAAAATATTTTATGTTATATCCCATTTGCACAAGATTGTGTTAAATAAAAAATTTAATTACCTTTTTTCAAATTCATCTTGAAAATACTTTTCTCGACAAATATACTTCCAAAAACTTCTTCATGTTATATATATATATATAATGAATCGTTTCAATATTTTTTATATTTTTTATCCTAAAAAATCAAACCCTAAAATATATATGTTTAGAATCATTAGTGATTAGTAACAGAAAACATATTTTATGAAATCATCAACATCTAAAAAAATATAACATTAAAATGATACCCTTTCAGACACACTATAGTAACACTAGACTCCCAAGCATAGTGAATTTGGGTTTAGGTTGAATTAGGAATTTTTTACTTAATCCCTTATTTTTGATTTTCTTACCATGTTAGAAGGAATATATTTTCAACTTGTTTCTTCCAAAAACACACTAAAATAATACATAATATAGTTGTACAAAATAAATAATGTTTAAACACATTGGTTTTACTTGGTTCATCGACACTATTATACATCTAGAGAGTATAAACTCAAAAACAAATGTGTGCCAAAATTTAAAAAATATATATTTGTGAAGATAAAATATTTAGGTATGGTCACCCATAAAAAAATGATCACTACCTATACAAGATTAGGAGATATGATCACTTCATCCCATGTCTCAATGCCTATATTTGGTTTAGGGAGAACTCATTTCATGTAGATGGCATAAGGAAAGATAAAAAATTAATAAGGATCACTAACCTTATTCTAATCTATGCTCTACTTTGGTGAAACTTTTATTTTATAGTCATGATGATCTCTTTTAAATTTATGGGCATAAAGATAACTCCAATATTAGTAATTGAATTATTTATCATAATTAAATGATCTAGATTCTCTATTAAATCACATGTGTCACTCCCAATTAAACATATTAAATCTATCACTACATCATGAGAATTAATGGTTCTTCTATTTTAAGAAAATCAACAAAAAATAATACACTATATTACAATTAGGTTTTTAGAAATTAAATTTAATATTATCTATCCTCATTAATTTTATAAACTTTTTGTTTCCATCATATCTCTTGAACCTAATATTATATAATGAAAAGTATCATAATTGGGTTTAGTAGAAACCCTCATAAGGAATATTAAAGGCCAACAATAATAGAAAAAACATATATAAATCTGAATCATAATATATTAGGTATGTTTTTTAATTTCTAATAATTATCCTTTATTTCTGGATTGGGATAAATCCATATATTATCATTTGTTGTAACAATTATGTGTTCAACAACCTTTAGTTAGTCATTAATAGGGACCCTTTCATCCTCCAATTCTAGTATCATAACATCTATTCAAAATTAATATAATTTATAATTTTCATCTTTATATCCAAAGTGGAAAAATTCTCACATCATTTATACGGGTCCCCAAGTTGAATGCTTTATACTAGTTCATTGTTATATATTATATTCTCATATATATTCCCCACCATATTTTATATTTATCATTTGCATTACTTCAAATAATTTATCTGGGAATGAAAATTAACTATAAATGTAAATCCTTATATTTAATACAACATCATTATCAAACTATATACACACCAAGTCTTACTTATATTAATTTCTTCATTGACAATATTTTATTAAACAAAAAATCTGAATATAATTTAGATATGCGTTAAATCTGATGTTGTTTACTCTATTTGTTCCTATCTATGAATGGATAGTTTATTCTCGTTATGTATTATATTATCTACAATTTTTATGTTAACTGTTAATTTTTCATAGAAAATTAAAATATTATAAGGTATAATTTAGAATTTAAAATACCAAATCAAAATCATTTTAATCTTCCATCTTCATCTAATTCAAATACATCCTTTGAATATGACTCAGATAAAGCTCTATTATTGAATTTTCATGGGGTGATATTAATTTCTGAACATACCACCAAACCTCCATGTGATGATGATGTCATTAATTCTAATAAAATATTATAAAAATCATAAATAATGATGTATCATTCTTAATAATGGTGTGATAGAGAAGTTTCTTTCTAACTTCTATCAACTTTTCGATTGATCAAAATATGACCCATGTCTTAATGGATAGAGTTCACTGTTTAAAATATCACTAAAATATATCACAAAATTTTGACGGTGTGGATTACCTTTTCCAGATATGAGAGATTAAAATATATAAAACTAAAACCAAACTAAGATCGTTCATTAAATGATCTTATGTGTTACAAAGTGGACATATCAAATCTAGAAACATTGAAAATTCATCAAACATCTTCACAAAAATAATTAAATTTTCATTGTAGAACTCCAATAGAAATATCTACTAAACATACTATTAACCAAGATTTATAGTTCAAACTAATGTGTCATTGTCTGTAACATAAAATTTTAGTTTTGGAAAAGTATAAGTATATTTTTATGGAAGCCTCTATCATGGGGTGACCTCTAGACTTAAAGTTTGAATGAACGTGAAACATTTCAAAATGATTTGAACTAAACTCATCACCACAATGATAAACATGGTTCTATATGAACAACTTTTTTATAAACACATTCATGAATAATATATGAGATTCCACATATATTATAAATAAAAATTTATTCCCTATAGTTACTCACCATGTTGTTATGAATGGAAATTTCCCTAATATTTCAAACATAGAAATGTGGAAAATACAAAAAATATTTTTCATTTTTCATTTTCAAAATATATTATAAAAATAGTTTCTGTACATTTATATTATTCTTAAATTCATCTTTCCAACAAATCTAGTGATTTTAAAATGATAAAATCTTCTTCATTTTTCACTAAAACACATTCAATATCCAAAATTATCAATCTTCATATATTATAATCATTATATTTTTAAATGAAACCTTCATGAATCTTAGACAACTTTTATCATCAATATTTAACTTCTATAATTGTCAATAGTTTAAATAAATAAAAAATAGCTCAACATAAATTCTTTTCATTAACATTGATAATAAATCCTAAAAATATGTTATTGGTTGTTACACATATCATAATTAATATTCTTCATAACTTATTTAATGGAAACATAATAAATTGTGATATTTGATTATTGGTAATCATAATTATTATGTAAAATAATTTAATATAATTACATAGAATAAGATGAGAGTATTAGAATAAGAATATGATAATGGTGATGGACATAACATAAAAAAATCATCCCCAAAAAATCGTAGATCCAACATCATGTGTTATACTATAAATCTTTTCAATTAACATAATAAATGAGTAATAATAGTGTAGAAACATGTCATATTAATCTTGATCCACTAAAAAATTATATAGGAATAATAATGTAGAACATGAACAAGAATATAAAATCATATATTACATTGAGTTTATCCTCAAAGACCACCATCACCTAGTTGAAATTGTCTCATAGTGGGTTGGGATCCCTCCCTATTCTAATTAAAAGAGTGGAAAGTGTTCCATAATGGATTGGGTTCACTCTCTAAACCCAAACATTCCATATCATTTGATATAATCCTTCACATAATTTTTTATTCACCTATATAATTATGCATCAAATAGCTAAAATATTAAGAACCAAAAATATGTGTTCCACATTTACATGAAACATTCATAATTACATCATAGCCCAATTTAATATGGGAAAAAATGAGTTTTAATAAATTATCCATAAGATCATATTATAATAAATTTAGAGAAAAAATGGGGATGGTATGTTTATAGAATATACCATGTAAATAAAAAAAATTAAATAATGTTTACATATATTGGAAACATTATATAGAGTGTTTTAAATTTACATTCATGAATATAAAAAATTCTTTATTAATGTTTTATTATATGTAGTTTAAAAGGAACCCATTTACCAAAAAATTATACTATAATTTACTTTGTAAAACCATCAAAACATAGAGATGATTCACTATAAACAGTACTAAATATGATGTCTATAATGTATGATCATATGGAAAATGATAAAAAAACTAATTCATTTCACATTTTTATAAGGAAGGTATGTGATTGTAGAAAATGACCATAAAAAATATATTAAAATATAAAATTTTACTAAAAATTAAAATAAATACAATTAAGTATATAATAAAAATATAAAAATATAAAAGAATATACAAACTAAAATATAATGAAAAAGGACATGGAGGATAATTATTCTCATCTAAAAGAAGAGATATAGTTGGTTCCACTTATAGTAATCCTTTCAGATGAATTATAAAAAAGGGATGTGAAATAGTAATAATAAAAGTAAAAAACATAAATAACAAAAGGATAATGAAATAAATAGGTTTTTAAAGATAAAGAACATAAAATTTTCATAAATATTTATTTAAGGATATCCAATTTTGATTTCATAGTGAGGTTGGAAAAGATATCCTTACAACTTTAGAAAATTTTGAATCGAACCCCTTTATATAGAAAAACATGTATGGGTTTTTAAATTAAATAAAAATCATGAATTTTATTATATGATTAATTTTTGGGAATTATATACCACATAAAAAGTGAAAAAAGTCACAAATATGATGCATATACCAATGAAGGGAAATTGTGGTAATGTCCACCTACCTTTACTCTTAATTTCTATAAATGCACTTTAACCTCTTGTATATTAAAAATTACTATATAAATAAATTATTTAATAATGTTATACTTATATATATATATATTAATCTATTTTTAATTTTCATTTTCATATGTTCCAAAATTTGATTATTTCGTATATTTTTCATAACAGATATGCCAATCTTCAATTTTTTTATTAATTACATAATTAATAAAATATTAAAGGTTTTGGAATCATTTTCTTTAATTATTTACTCAGTCCCATGATTATTTCAAATAATGTATGGTTATGGTTTGTGTGAATTGAATCCATAATGAGCATGTTTTGGCTAATTTCTCTATAATAATAATTTGTTTTATAATGAAAATTGTCTTTTTTTCTCTCATTCAAAACCATTCTAATGAAATACAAAAAATACATAATATCATATACTACCAGTATTTATTCCTTTTAACTTATTCATTATAGAAATGATAATATCTATGTGACATTATTCTTGTAGTTGGTTGATCTAACCAAAATAAGAGTATGTTAGACTAGTGAATGACACTAGTAGAGAAAAAATTTCAACATTGGTTATTTTTTTATCATCATTTTATTCACAAAAATAAATGAAATCGAGTTTATAATATTTTTTATTTTATTTTATATATATTTATGTGAAAAAATTGGTAATGATTATTATACTAACAAACAACCAAAGCTCTACCAATAATGGTTTGGATGTAGATTATCATGACAACCAATGCCAAAATCTCTCTTTTGAAATCAGTTATTATGATAACCAATATTGAAATACAACACACATGTTAGTTATAATAAAAAATTTAAGGAATTGTTGTTTTTTAAATACTTATTATTACATTACATATTTAGAATAAGGATGCCCATTGATCAATAAAATTTAAAAAAGAAAATCACAAAAATAAAAAGAAAATCATATCATAAAATTAATTACCATATTAATTTTAATTTTCCTTAAATATTTATGCTTTTTATGTTAACATTATTTTGAGGATAAAAATTATGTGGCAATAAAAAGTGGGACTGGGAAGGAATTTTATCCTTCGACTAGAAAATTACATTTGAAAGATTTATCTTGTTAGATCAAACTTAATAACTCATTTTTGAAAAATAAAAAATAATTAAAAATATATGAATTAAATTAATGAATCCAAAAACAGATAAATTTCAATATTAAAATTATGAATACCATATTGAAATCGTTGAATTAATAACTAGCTTTATAGTGATGAAAATAAAATAGGATGAATATGATGAATGAATAAAGAAAAAATATCAAAAGTAAAATGGGTTACTCAATAAGGTCTTTAATATTAATCCTAAAATATTAAAGGTGGTTTGGGGGTGTTCGAGGCCCATTTGAAGCTGACTTATAGAAAATGGGGAAACATGAAGGGGCACACGATTTGTCTAAAATAGTGAATCCTAGTATGAATACCTATGTGGGATATTTCATGTCCTGTATAGTGGTACAATGTGGGGTTTTCATACGATTTGTTAGACTATTTTCCTTTCCCATGTGGTGTTTCTAGTGAAGTATAACCATGCATGCGGTTGGTGTATGATTCGATCAAATAGTACACATTTCTTTTTGGGGGTCAAATTTCCACTATAGCCTTAATTAATGTTTATAGAATATTTTCCTTTCCCCACTTCTTCCTCCACCTGATATTTCTCCTTGATCGAGGTGGTAATACCCTCCTCCTCTCCACTTTGTGGATTTCAGTGTTTTCTACATTAAATCTATTATGTGTTCATCCCTATCAGAAGTAATGGAACCTTCTTTGTGAGATCTCTCTTCCACACTCCTCTATTACTTATTTCTCTCTCCATATGAAATGCTATATTCATGTGATAGATTATTTCCCTATATCTGGGAGTTTTCTAAAACTCTCGAATTATCCCATTTTATGTTTAATCAAGCCTTTCTACAAGACGTGTGGTGTACTATGACCATGAGGTTGGGCGTCTACTTGTTTTCCCTTCAACTTCATTTCCTTTGGACATCATGTCATTGTTCTATTAGCCGGAACCTTATGAAGAATAATTTTTATCACATATTAAAATACCCAGGATGTTTTTCCATCCCTTTAGTGGACTTTTCTAATGGAGAGACACATATATTTTTGTTTTCCTTTCCTTTTGGTCGCCCCTTTATACATGCAATTCTAAATGGCCTAGATGCCTTAAGCCTTGGATTTTGTTCCTCTCTGGATTAATGATCTAAATTGATTAATGTATTTTGAATGATTAATTAATACTGAGTTAGGTTCCCCATGGAAATTCCTATGCTCAATAATACTTGGTTTTCCCATGTGTAACAAAATAATCCATGACATGCATGAAGTTCCACTTGAATATAAATTTTCTTCTGTATAATTTCATATAAAAGTAAATGAAACCCAAATTCCTCATGTTTAATTCTTATAAATTTTGGGTAAATTTCATACCTTGTGTAATATACCTATTATTTTCTTTATGTTTTTCCATGATCATTGTACTTATACATTTCTAATGCTTATTTTTTAGGCCAATTGGTTGGATTGAATGGTAATCCTTTCTTACCAATATTGATAGCTTTAGGTATTTAGATTTTATTGATGACATATGGTAAAGGGAAAATAAATTCCATGATACTTTGGTTACATTTCATTTTTTACATGTTCTACATTGTTTCTTATGCCTCATTCTATGCTTTATCTTACTTAAGTCTTATTTCCCAGCCTTATAAATTCTTCCAATAAACATCTCTCGTATTGCTTCTCTTGATTTTATCGAAGCATGTATCATTAAGATGATTTTTTTATGGAATGGTTTTTATATTTCCCTTTCCTTATTGTTGTATATGCCTTTCTTGTGACTTTCTTGGCTACATGGTTCACTTTACACGGGATGGGAGAGAACATGGTTTTTGTATTAAGGACACATGGGTAGACTAACATGATCAATGGGTTACAAACTAACATGCGAGGGGAGATGAATTGTCTTTCTAAGAAAGTGATTCTTCAGCTGCTATTATACTCTTGGGTTAGACTGGTTTCCTAGGGTAGAAAATGTGGATGGACTAATTTGAATTATGGTAACGCCATCACTTGGGTGATAATCGGTTCCCTGCATGGGATACATAGGGTACACTCAGAGATACCAAGAATCGAGTGATACTAGGGAAACTATATGGGTCTCCTAGAATGGGATCAATAGTATTGGATTATTGGATGTCCCTTTAAGATTCTTGGGATTCTTTTTATATCATCATGGTTTGGCACAGGACCCCATAGCCAGATTTGAATGCTTTTTTTGAATTAAATTGATTTATTTCAATGGGTATTTGTTTTTATTATAGATGTTTCCTCTATTTATTTTATAGTGTGAAATTGGGATGTTTTTTCCATGATTTAGTATCACACATTAGTGGTGACATGTTGACTATACACTAAGCCTAGGAACAATCTTGGGGGGTATGCCCCACTTGGTCTTTCTAGTTTACTTGGGCCATTGTGTACATTTTTTTCTTTTCCCATGTAATTCTATTTAGACTTCTAGCATATGTGGATATAGGTGTTATGGGATGGGCTTCAACATTGGAACCTAGACCAAGGTTTACAATTTTAATAATTGATCACTTTTCATTTATTATATTGGAACAATTTTATCCATTTATAGTAAAAATTGGAAATGACTAGACACCGTGGGTAACTAACTGCTAAAATTATACCTCAATCTATGTTTGGGAACCATTTTTTACATGAGTATACTTTTAGATTATTGGTATAGAAAAAGGGTGGTGTTCGGATCTCGATGCTTGATTAATTTGCTGTTTCAGATGGAAATTTTATAGTAGAGTACTCAGCCTATGCTGGAGATTCTATATAGAAATTTAAACCATTAATTTTTAGTTTTATATAGAATGTCGTATATCTATATACCCATGTCCCCATACACTCTCATTTTTTAAATACTCATGCAATTCGATTATTATTATTGATTATCTGTTTATTACAGTTGTTAACATATACCATTATGCTTATTCCATTAATTATCATTCTATTTTCCTTATATCCACATGCTTATACTACTTATTGTTATTATTATTTACCACTATTAATACAGGATATTTTTTCATATTGTCTCCCCATAGACACATCCAATGACATCTGGTCTAGTCTGAATCCTCTGATATTCAGGTAGATGTACTTGAGGTCATGTAAACCACTAGGATCTGGGAAACATTCAGTGGCACTCAGGTCTGGGAAACTATAATAAAACTTGTTAAATTTATATTGGATGGATAAATTTCAATCATATACTTCACAAGATAAAATATATGTTCATTTATAATCCTTTGGATTTGAAATTACATTATTATTTTAGATTATTTTGAGAAATTTCCTTGATGTTTTCACGTTGGTCCCTTTTCCCCACTTATAAAATTCAACCATCAACCATCACTTCATCACACCTATCAATAGAAATAATTCAGAAAACCCCTAAAAAATACCACCCCCAAAACATTATCCTTGTTACATATTTATTATTCCAACCAAAATATCAGCACTAGGTTTAGATGATGATTATATTACTTTAACCAGATGATTTTTTGACAATTCATTACATGGATCATATTTGGCATTGTTGGAAATTAATTGACATGAATATTGGCATGGCATGTCTGCTTTCAACATGTATCTTCTTATTTACATGTGATTGTTGTTGTTCCTTGATCTTCTAAGCCTTGTAGTGCCTAAAGTTTTAAAATTATTGAAATGTGCCAATTTTTTGTGTAATATCTTTTGATAAATTGGGTTAAGTGGAAACACAATTTCAATTTATAATGTGTTTGTTCCCTTATAAATTGGAATGATGATACACCAAATTCAATCTGTAGAAGAGTAAAATTACGTTATTAATTGGATTAAGTATAATTCCACATTTTAAAATTAAATGGAGCTTACCTTGGAAATGGGAGGTAGGTTGATTCTCTTGTGAACATTCTAAGGTATCTTAACATATCATATAGACCTGTATCTTTGTTTTCGTTGTTGTTTTGTTACAATCAGAGGTATCCCATATATATATATATATCCTATTTATCACTTTCCATATCTATTTTTACATGTTTCATATAGGACTTCTATAATCTATTTCATACAGATTCCTTATCTTCTTTCCCTTTTTGTTATGTGAATCTTTTATAACGTGCATGCTTGGAAATTGTTGAGATATGCCACCAATATTTCCACATTTTTTACATCAATAGAGTGTTTATGAGAACAATAAAAAGGTGGTGTGACCTAAGACACACATTTTACCTACTGTATTACCTCATATGGAACTTCATATTGATCTTACAATGGGAACTGATACTCAGTTCATAGATAGTTTTCACTGATTCATGTAGTCAGTTCTAGGTGCTCTTAGGCATGCCCCAACTATGGAAGAGCTTGAACGGGACATTCAGTATTAGAATACTTCCACATTATTGGTTATTGGATGTACTCTTGTGGTATATTCATGGATAGAAGAAATGGTATCCATATTCGACCATCTTGAGATGCCTCTAAGGTGGAGGGTCGTGCTTGAAACCTATATTCTTCATGACTCCGTTAAGCATTGGAGGGATGTTGTTTCTCAGTAATATCATTGATGAGACATTATTTTTATCATACTCATAGACATATTTCTGTAATCATTTCATTCTACAGACTATGGGAGTAAATCATGCCATGTATTTCCTAAATCTTCAATTGGGCTCCATTATTGTTCTCTTGTATTCTACTCATTTCATTGAGCTTTAGGGTTTTTTTTCCATCTCTTATTGGTGATGAGTTAATGATTGTGAGGTTCTCTAAGGACATGATAGTGTATGCTATCCTGACATATGTGAACATAATTTTTTTTCTATCAGAAAATATATATTTATCTAGCATCTTATTTCATAATTAAATCTCAATGAAACTAGTCCTTTGATCCAGGGTGTTTTAGTTCTGAGACCAGGTGTTGGTTCATCAAGTAGTAGGAATCATCAATTCGAGGGTGTATGTGGGGATGGTTCAGCTAGGCGACATGTACAAATAGCTCCATAGTATGTCACCATTTTGGAATGATATGCCCAAAATGGCCTCATTGCACGTGTAACCAGATGGAATGTCAAGCTTGTGGTAGAATGGGTAATTTTCAATGATTTTTCTATTATTTTAATCCATAATGAATTGGAAGGGGATGCGTACCAATCCCTATTTGAGGAAAATGATTTGTGACACCATGTTAGGTTGGTAGTTGGCCTTCTACAGGACAATCTGGATGAGTTTATGGTTGTCTTTTCTGAGGTATTCGGGCACCAGATCATTTCGGTCAGTAGAGTGGATCTGCTCAGGATAGTCTGGTTGTATCTCAGGGATAGGGTTTAATCAATATTTATAGTGTGAATCCAGCACTAGAGGATAATATTCTAGGGAAATATAACATCATATGTACTATTCTAGTGTCCTCTACTTTATATTCTTACCTTTTTGATAGAGATGAATCACACTTGTTTATATTTTTTATGGCCGTTGAAAGTTTGGGTCTTGAAATTGAGTACTTATGCAACATTATTATCTCTTAACCCTCCTTTAGGGTTCAAAATGAGTAGAAAATTATAGTTCAAGGATTTACTATTGATATTTATGGGAATCATTTCTTCTATAATTTCATCATCCTCGAGATGAATGGCTTTGACGTCATTCTCGGCATGGACCATCTTCTGATTTATCACAACCAAGTGGATTTTTATCTCTTCTGAGTGTATTTTAGATTTTTTTGATGGAAAATAATACATATAAATGTTGAATGGGATATCTATACTTATTTAGCTGGACCAAATCAAACTAGTCTTGATAGAGTGACTTCCCTATTGGGAATATCACTAGGATCGACGAGGGGATTCATTTAGATAAATTACTTCTAGTAGTGGATCGGTTCTAGGATGTCTTCCCTGATGATTTAACTAGATTTCCTAATATTATAGATGTGTATTTCCCTATAGATCTATTTCCTTGTTTGGCACCAGTGCATATTCCTCCTTAAATAATAGGAAATAATAAGCTCTAGGAACTCAATATGAAACTTGATGACCTAGAGGCTAAGGGTTTTATTAGACCCAACACATCTCCATGGGGTTCACCTGTCCTTATCTCTAAAAAAAGTGGATTGCACCCTCAGATTTTACATAGAATATAGATGATTAAACTATCTCACATTGAAGAACTGTTATCATTTTCCTCATATAAATGACCTCTTTGGCCAGATCTGAGGATAAACTGTTTTCTTTATGATGGATCTTAAGTTGGGAAATTATCAAGTTCATTTGAGACCCTCGTACATACCATGTACAATGTTATAGAGTAGATATGACATGTAAAAGTATCTGGTTATTCCATTAGATTTGACAAATGTGTTTCCAGTCATTATGGATTTTATGAATGGGTTTTTCCACCCATGTCTTTATTTCTTTATGGTAGTCTTCGTAGATGATTTCTTGGTGTATTCACACTCCTAAAACTATAATGAATACCCTCTTGAGATCATTCTATGTACACTGAGAGAGAAACATCTATATGTTAAGCTTATTAAATTCCACTTTGGATCAATGAGGTTCACTTTTTGGGTTATATCATATAACACGCATGTGTATTAGTATTCCCTAATAAGTTGAGAATAATCTTCTCTTGGTAGTATCTTAAGAATGTGTTTTATGTACACATATTTTTAGGGGAATGATGGCTATTATAGCCAATTCATTCAAGGATCCTCTTTATTGACAAGGTTTCCTATGGCCTTGACTAAGATGGGTATTAATTTCACTTGTTTGGAAGCTTTAGATAATGATTATCCTAAGATAAAATTAATACACACTTCATCTCTAATTCATATTTTTCTTGAGATGGATAGAAGTTGTATAGTTAACAATGAGGGTTATGGAATAATAATGGGTGCATTTATGATGCAAGGTGATTGAGTTTTGTCTTATGGATCCTGTCAGCTGATGTCTCATGAGAAAAACTATCCTACACATGATCTCGAGATATCAACTTTGGTTCATGATATATGATATTGGATGAACTATCTATTGGGTGAGAGATTTACTATTTACACATATCATAAAAATTGAAATATATCTCAAATCAGTGGGACATGAATCTGAGGCATTGTAGATGGGTGGAATACCTACAGTCCAATTATTTTCATCTTCCTTAAACACCTCGTAATGGAAATGTATTAGATAATTCCTTGAGCATTAAAATTAAAACACAAGCCATTCATGTATCCAGTAGTGAGTGGAAGATGATGGGTTTATTTTATAATATGCATATTGAGGTTCAAGAACAGAAAGGCCAACCAGTATTAGAATCTTTTGAAATAAATTCCTCTCTTCTTGAGTGATTCTTAATTCCAAATTTGTATGAATCAAAGAGAATCGTCATGAGGGAAAGAGTCTCAGGAGAAACCCAACTTTATGGTTGGGTTGTTGATGACAGTGGGAAGATTCTCTATTATGTCCATGTATGTGTGCCTTCTGATATATATAATGTGATGTTGATGGAATATCATGCCTATATTAGATAATTTCATCTTTGGATTACAAAAATATATCGAGACTTGTGTCGTCAGTACTGGTGTCCAAGTATGAAGAGGCATAGAGAAAGCATCATCACTTGGTGCTCCACCTATCTGTGGGTCCTGGAAGAGCAATAATGTCCTTCTATACTTCTTCAGCATATTTCCATTGCTAACATGAAATAGAAAAATGTAACCATGAGTTTTTTTATAGGATTTCCAAGATCTCCTCAAATAAGTGATGTAGTATGGGTGATAATCGACAGGTTGACCAACGTTGTGGAATTTTTTTCAATCTGGGAGTCTATCTCTTTTCATGAGATAAAAAGGGTTTATATGTTGGAGATAGTGATACCTCATAGTATGCCCCATTCTACTATTTTTCACCTATACTCTAGCTTCACCTAACGATTCTAGCATGTTTGGAATAAGGAATTGGGTATATATGTGATTTTGAGTACTGCATGTCAACCTCAGACCAATGGGCTATCTGAGCAGATGATTCATCTATTAGAGGATATTATTTGGGAATGTATCATTTATTTTTGAGGATAATGGGATAATTATATTCCTCTTGGGGATTTTTGTGATAAAAACATCTTTCATGAATCAATTTATATGGTTATATATGGGGATCTCTATGATAGAACATGTCATTAAAATCCGTTTTTGATAGAGGCATAGGAGGAAGATCTTCTGGGTCCTCATATTATTCAAGAGAATTCTAGGAAAGTCTAACTAATTCATAAGAATATGGATATATCTTTTTCTATGAATAAGACTTATTTCCCTCATTGTCACAAACCTCATGATTTTTTTGTGAGACATCGGGTCATCACTTGTGTCTCACCTAGACTTGGTCTTAAATGAATCATGAGACATGGAGAGTTATCACCGATATATGTATGGCGTTTTATGATAGTGTAGTGAGTTGGTATTGAATCCTATCGATTGTTGTTACATCATTTGTATTCTTCCATCATAAATGTATTTCATATATCATAGATTCAATAGTATCATCATGACCCACCTCATTTTTTAATCATGAAGATATCGAGTTTGGGGCAGACATTTTCTTTGATGAGAGCCAGATCCCTATATTCTATCTTACCCCAAAGGATCTAGGGGGAAGGTAATTTATTCTAGTTAGGGTGCTATGGAATCCTAGACATGTACATGATAAGACCTGGGAGTGGGAGGCTGATGTTCAAGCTCATTGGCTGTAGTTTTTTTCATAGGATATTCTACCACCCACAGAATGGAAACTCGAGGATGAGTTGTTTTAAGGTAGGGAGGATATAAAATCATGAATTTATCAGAAATTATAAAGAATTATATTATTGGTTTAATTCCATAATAAGGACATAAATATTAATCCTTGGAGGTCAAAGGTGCTTTCGAGGCATCTGGGGCCCGTTTGAAGCTGATGCACAGAAAATGGGAAAAACATGGTGGGACACACAATTTGTCTAAAATCGTGAAACCATGTTTGTATGGATGTGTGGGATAATTCATGTCTTATATAGTGGTAAAATGTTTTTTTCAATTAGTTAGATCATTCTACTTTCCCATGTGGTGTTCCCTGTGAATTAGAAACTTGCATGTGGTTGGTGCATGATTCAGCCAAATAGTACACGTTTCTTTTTGGGGGTCAAATTACCACTATATATTTAATTAATATTTATGAATTATTCTCCTTTAACCAATTTTCTTCCACCTAAAATTTATCCTTGATCGAGGTGGTCAAACCCTCTTCCTCTCTACATTGGTGTTTTCAGTGTTTTCTACTCCAAATCAACTTCATGTTCATCATTGTCAGAAGAAATTGAACCATCTTGGTGAGGTCTCACTTCTGCACTCCTCTATTCATTATTTCCCTCTCCATACGCTATGCTATATTCATGTGATATATCATTTACCTATATCATGGTGTTTTTAAATCTCTTGAATTATCATATTTTATACTTAATAAAGACTTTCTACCAGATGTGTGGAGTACTACAACCACAGTGTAGGGTGTCTAATTTTTTCCTATCAATTACATTTCTTTTTTGTATAATTCCACTATTCGGTTAGCTGGACCCTTCTATAGAATAATTTTGATCACATTTTAAAATATCTAGGATGGTTTTCCATGCCTTTAGTGGACTTTTATAATGGAGAGACACATTAATGTTTTTTCCTTTCCTTTTCCCACCCCATTTTGTATGCCTTTCTAAATGGACTAGATGCCTTAAGGATCGGATTGTGTTCTACTTAGTATTAATGATCTAAATTGATTAAAGGATTTAGAATGAGTAATGAATCATGAGTTAGTTTCCCCTTGGAAATTACTATTCTCAATAATAATTTTTTGGCCCATGTGTAATGAAATAATCTTTGGCATGCATGAAGATCCACTTGAATACAAATTTCATTGTATTTAATTGCATATAAAATTAAATGACACCATTATAGCTCATCTTTAATTATTATAAAGGTTAGTTAAATTTCATACCCCACGTAATATACCTATTATTGCCTTTATGTTTTTCCATGATTCTGTACTTATGAATTTCTAATGCTTATTATTTATGCCAATTGGTTGGGTTGTATGGAAATCCATTCTTACCAATCTGGATAGCTTGAGGTATTGAGATTTTATTGATGAAATATGGAAAGAGGAAAAAAATTACACGATCCTTTGGTTAAATTTCATTGTTTACATACTATACATTTTTTTATGCCTCATTCTATGCTTTCTTTTATATAAGGCTTATTTCCCAACCTTATGAATTTTACCAATAAACGTTTCTCATATTTATTCACTTGATTTAATAGAATATTGTGGCATTGAAGAAGATTATTTGATGGAATGATTTATATATTCTATTTTAATTATTATGATATATACCTTTATTGGGATGTGCTTGTCTATATGGTTCACATGACACGGGATGGGAGAGAACATGGTTTTCATATTAAGGACTCATGAATGGACTCACAAGATCAATGGGTTATGACCCAACATGAGGGGGGAGATGAAATTTCTTGTAAGGAAAGCGATTTTAGGCACTTTTTATACTCCTGGGTGAGACCGGTTCCTTAGGGTAGAAATTGATGATAAAATAATTGTAAATATGGCTATTCCATTACATGGGTGATAATCGGTCCCCTACATGAGATACCTAGGATACATTTAGAGTTACCATACATCAAGTGATACTAGGGAAACTATATGGTTCACCTAGAATGGGATCAGTGGCATTGGGTTATTGGATGTTCCTATTGAGATACTTGGGATTCTATTTATATCATTTTTGATGGGAAAATGACCCCAGCACTAGATTTGAAAAAAAAATGGAATTAAATTGATTGATTTCAGTAGCTAATAGCTCGTAGTATACCTTTTTACGATATTTATATTGGAGCATATAATTGGGATGTTTTTTCAATGCTTTACTAGCACACCTGAGTGTTGACACGTTGACTATACACAAATAAAAAGAACAAGCTTAGGGTATACCCCTCTTGGTCTGTCCAGTTTACTTAGGCCATTATGTACTTTTTTTTCCAAGGTTCCTCTATTCAGACTTCCAACATAGGATGATGTTGGTGGTATGGGATTGGATTCAACTTAGGAACCTAGACCAAGTATTTCATTTTAATTTATTTAAAACATTTATTTTATTATATTTGCACATTTTTATCTATTTATAGTACAATGTTGAAAGGTCTAGACATCGTGGGAGCCTACCTACTGATATTACATCTCACACCATGCTTGGGATCTATTTGGTACCAGAGTATATTTTTTGGTTATAGGTATAGATAAAGGGAGGTGTTATGATCCTGATGCTTGATTACTTTGCTGTTTAAGATAACGATTTGCGGGCTGAGGACAGAGACTATGCTCGAGATTCTATGTATTAGTTTCTACCCTTTATTTTTAGTTTTTTATAGAATATAGTATATTCATGTACCCATGTCCCTATATAGTCTCATTTTTTAAGGACTCGTGTCATTCCATTATTATTTTTTATCATATTCTTTTTCCACTTTTTACATATACCTTTAGGCTTATTCATTTACTTATATTTATTTTTTCTTGTATCCACGTTCTTATACTACTTATTGTTTTTATTATTTACAAATATTCATATTAGATATATTATGGTATAGTCTCCCCATAGTCACATCTAATGACTTCTTGTCTACTCATAATCCTCTAATATTCAGGGAGATGTGCTTGACGTCATGTAGCCAACTGGGCTTGGGGAAACGTTCAGTTGAACTCAAGTCTGGGGCACTATAATAACACATGTTAAATTCTTATTATATAGAAATTTTTCAATCATATACATCACAAGATAAAATATATGGTCCTTTTTAATCCTTTGAATTTCGAATGACATTATTATTTTGGATTATTTTTAGAAATTTCCATGTAGTTTCCACATTGGTTCCTTTCCCCCACTTATAAAATTCCACCATAAATCATCACTTCATCGCACCTCTCAGGCAATATAAATAATCAAAACCCTAAAATATACCTCCTGAAAAAGATTATCCATGTTATAGATCTATTATTCCAAGAAAAATACCAACACTTGGTTCAAATTACAATTATGATACTATATCCAGATGATATGATAGAATTTCATTAAATGCATTATATTACGCACTATTGGAAATGAATTGGCATGAATATTGTCATGTAATGTCTACTTTCATCATGCATCTTCTTGTTTACATGTGATTATTTTTGTGCCCTAATCATCTAAGCCTTTTAGTGCCAAAAATTTTAAAATTATGGAATTGTGCCAATTTATTATATAATATATTTTGTAAAATTTTGTTAAGTGGACACCCAATTTCAATTTATAAGGTGTTTGTTCCCTTATAAATTGGAATGATGATCCACAAAAATTCAATCTGTATAAGTGGAAAATTATGTTCTTAAATTAATTAATGATAATTCCTCTTTTTAAAATGAAATTGGCATTACATTGGAAATGGGAGGTAGGTCGAGTCTCTTGTGAACCTTATAAGGTATCTTTCCTTATCATATAGAACTGGGTCATTGAGTAGGTTGTCATTATGTTATGCTTGAAGGCAGGACATATATATATCCTCTCTATCACATTATTTATCTATTTTTACATGTTTCATAGAGTTATTCCATAATACCTTTCACACTACTTCCTAATGTTATTTCCCTTTCTCTTATGTGAATCTTTTCTAAGGTGCATTCTTGGAAATTATAGAGAGATGCCACTAATATTTCCACATTTTGGACATCAATAGGGTGTTTATGAGAACACTAGAAAAGTGGTGGGACCTAATCCACACGTTTTAGTTACTATATTTCCACCTATGAATCCTCACGTTGATCTTATAATGGGAACTGATACTTAGTTCATGGATAGTTTTCTCTGATTCATGCATTCAGTTCAAGGTGCTCCTAGGCATTCCCATACTATGGAAGATCTTGCATGGGACCTTCATCAGAAGTATCCTCCCGCATTCTTGGGTATTGGAGGTCATCTTATTGTATAGTCATGGATAGAAGTGATTATATCCATATTCAATAATCTTGAGATTCTTCCAAAGTGGAGGGTCATGCTTGAAACCTATATTATTTATAACTCCGATAACCGTTGGTGGGATGTTGTTTGTCTTTCAAATAATTTAAGAGACATTTTTTGATCAGAATTATAGACATATTTATATAATCATGTCATTCTATAGACTCTAAGAGTGAATCGTTCCATATATTTCATGAATCTTCAATAGGGATCCATTACATTTCTCATGTATTCTACCCATTTCATTGAGCTTCAACATTTGGTTACATATTTTATTGTTGATGATTTAACAATTATGAGTTTATCTAAGGACATGATAGTGTATGATATCCTCCCATAGGTGAAATTTTTTTGGTTCACTATCATTAAATATATAGTTATCTTGGATCTTATTTTGTAATTAAATCTCAATGAAACTAGTCCTTTGAGTTAGGGCATTTTAGCTCTGAAACTATGTGATGGTTCATCAAGCAGTAGGGAGTATCAATTAAAGGGTGCATGTGGGGGTGGTTCTATCCAGGTGACACATACAAATAGCTCCATATTATGCCACCATTTTTGCACGATATTCCCAAAATGACCTCATTGGATGTGTAACACGATGGAATGTGGAGCTTGTGGTAGAATAGGTAATCTTAAATTATTCTTCCCTTATTTTCTTTCATAATGTATTGATTGGGGACATGTACCAACACCTCTATTAGAAAAATTATTTTTGACACCATGTCAGGTTGGTAGTTGGTCTCATACAGGTAGATCCTGATGAGTTTATGGTTGCCTTTTCCGAGGTAGGTGGGTGCCATATCATTTGTCTCAGTAGAGTTGATCTGATCAGGCTAGTTAGGTTGTTTCTCAAGGCCAGGGTTAAATCTATATGTATATAGTGAAGTAATAACCAGATTAATAGAGTCTAGATATATACAACATCAGAGGTTTTGTTCTGGTATCCTCTACTTTAGATTCATATCTTTTTCATACACATAAATCGCACTCATTTAGATTTTTTTCGGCTATTGAATTTTTTGGTCATTAAATTGAGTACTTATGCCGCATTATGTCTCTTGACTATCATTTATGGTTTAAAACAAAGGCCATACGTCATTTCAATGATTTCCCCCCTTGAGATTTATGGGAATCATTTCTCCTATAATTTCTTCATCCAATAGATGATCAGCTTCGATGTCATTCTTAGCATGGACCAACTTGTGCATTATCACACCCATGTGGATAGTTAACTCCTATGACTATATTTTATATTTTTTGGATGGAAAATCATAAATAAATAATGTTTAATGGGATATCTTGATAGATTGACCATGACCAAATCGAACTACGCTTGATAGAGTGACTTCTGTACTAGGAAGTCTTGCCAAGAGCGATGTGGTAATGTAGTTAGCGAAATTCCTTCCAGTTGTGGATCGGTTAATGGATGTATTCCCTAATGATTTAACTAGATTACCTTCTATGAGAAAAGACTATTTCATTATAGATCTAGGGCTAGATGTGGCACCAGTTCCAATTCATAATTAAACAATAGAAACTACAATTTTCCAGGAACTCAATAATTAACTTGAAGACCTTGAGGCTGAGAGTTTTATTAGACCGAACACATCTCAATAGGGTTCACCTATCGTTCTCTCTAAAAAGGTGGGTGGTACCATATGATTTTACATAGATTATATGTGGTTAAACCATCTCACATGGAAGAACTATTATCCTTTTCCACATATAAATGACCTCTTTGACCAGATCTGAGGATAAACTATTTTCTCTACGATGGATCTTAAGTTAGGAAATCATTAAGTAAATTTGTAACCCTCATACATACCACATAAAATGTTCTATATTAGATATGACTTGTAAAAGATTCTAGTTATTCTATTTTATCTAATAAATGTATTGGCAGTCTTTATGGATTTGATGAATGGGTTTGTCCACCCATGTCTTGATTCCTTTGTGGTAGTCTTCGTAGATAAAATCATGGTGTATTTAGGCTTCTAAAACTACCGTGAAACTGATATTGATATCTTGATAAGTACATTGATAAAGAACTTTCTATATTTTAAGATTAGTAACTTTCATTTTTGGATCAATGAGGTTCACTTCTTGGGTCATATATTATCAAAGGCAGGCATATTAGTTGTCCCTAAGAAGGAGAGCATAATAATATCTCAAGAGAATCCTAGGAATGTGTTTTATGTATACATATTTTTAAGGGAATGCTGGCTATTATTGGAAATTAATTCAAGACTACTTAGGCTTTCCAATATCTCTTATGTCCTTGACTAAAACGGGTGGCAATTTAACATGTTCTGAAGCTTGTGATAATTATTTTAATGAGTTAAAAGGAACACTCCCTTCATCTATGATTAAATTTTTTTTCTTCATATTGGTATAAGTTTTATAGTCAACAATGATGTTTTGGGAATAATAATGGGTGCATTTCTGATTCTAGGTGATTGATTTATGGCTTATGGATCTTGTTAGCAGTGGGATCATGAGAAAACTATCCTACACATGATCTAAACATAAAAAATGTGTTTTATGATTTATGATATTGGAGGAACTATATATTGGGTGAGAGATTTATTTTTTACACATATAATAAAGTATTTAAATATATCCCCACTCAGTGGGTCAAGAATATGAAGCATTGTAGATGGGTGGAATACCTGTAGTCCATTGATTTTGATATTTCTTGTCCACCTCATAATGTAAATTTCTTAGTGGATCCCATGAGTAAGAAAATGAAAAAACAAACCATTCATGTACCTAGTAGTGAGTGAAATATGAGGGGTTTGTTTCTGTGTTGCATATTGAGGTTCAATAACAGCAAGGCCAATTTATTTTGGAATCATTGGAAATGAATTCCTCTCTCCTTGAGTGATTCTGAATGCATAAGTTGTATGAATCAAAGGGAATCATCATGAGGGAAAGTGTCTCAAAAGAAAACCCACCTTATAGTTGGGTTGTCGATGATATTAGGACCCTTCACTACTGTGGTTTTATATGAGTTATTTTATATATAAATGAAGTGATGATGAGGGAATCTCATGTATATTTTAGCGATGTTCATATTGGGATTAAAAAAATGTACCGAAACATGTTTTGTCCATATTAGTGGCCATGTATGAATAGTCATATAGCAAGAATCATCACTTGGTGCTCCACCTACCAATGGGTTATGGCAGAGCACCAATGACCTGCTATGCTTCTTCATCCTCTTTCCTTTACTAACTGAAAATATAAGAATGTTACCATGGGTTTTATAGTATTTAAAATATCTCCCAAAAGTAATAACGTTGTATGGGTGATAATCCATAGGTTAACCAACATCGTGGAATTTTCACCAATCCAAGAGTCCATCTCTATTGATGAGATATAAAGGGTTTATATACAAGAGAAAGTGATACATCATGGTGTGCATGATTCTATTATTTTGTATGTAGACTCTAGTTTCAACCCACGATTCTGGAAAGTGTGGAATAAACAACATGGTATAGAAGTGATTTTGAGTAATGCATGTCACCCTCAGACCGATGGGATATCAGAGCAGATGATTCAACAATTAAAGGATATTATTAGGGCATATATCATTTATTTTCGAGGATATTGGGAAAATTATATTCTTCTTGGTGATTTTTCTGATAATAACACATTTCATGAAACCATTTAGATGGTTATATATGGGGATCTCATTGGTAGATTATGTCATTCTCCTCTGTTCTCAATAGAGGCATATGAGCAACTCTACTGGGACCTCATCTTGTTCAAGAGACTTCAAGGAATGTCCAGCTAATTCAGAATAATATGGATATAACTCTGTCCAGGAATAAGTCTTATTTCTATCACCGTCATATAACTATTAATTTTTTGGTGGGACATTGGTTCATCACGTGTCTCTCTCAATGACTTGGTAATAAATGAATCATGAGACGTGGCGAGTTATCACCGAGATATGTCTGGACTTTCATGATAGTGTATTGAGTTGTTATGGTAGCCTATTGGTTATTTTTTCCTCATAGTTATTGTTCCAAAAACATTCTATTTCACATATAGAAGCATCTATAGTATAATCAAGACCCACATCATTTTTTTGATCATGATGATATCAAGTTAGAGGAAGACATGTCTTCTGAGGAGAGTCGGATCAGAATCATCGATCGTACCACAAGGGTTCTTTGAGGAAGGTCAATTCCACTATTTATGGTCATATAGAGGCCTGGACATGTATATTAGGAGACCTGAAAGTGGGAGGCTGATGTGAAAGCTCAATGTCTATAGTTCTTTCCATAGGATCTTCTACTACCCTCAGAATGAAAACTCAAGGATGAGTTATTTTAAGATGGGGATGTTATAACATCATGACTTTATAAAAAGGTATAAACTATTAAACTATTGTTTTATTTCTTTAATAAGGTCCTTAATAATAATAAGAGAAAGTTAAAGGTGGTTTGGGGGCATCCGGGGGTCGTATGATGCTGACACACAGAAAATGGGGAAAACATGGTGGGACACACAATTTGTCTTAAATCGTGAATCCTAGTTGGCATGCCTATTTGGGCTTTTGAATTTCTTGTACAGTGGGAAATTGAATGGTTTGTGTGTGATTAGTTAGATTGTGAACCTTTCCCATGTGGTGTTCCCAATTAAGTATAACCTTTCATGTAGTTGGTGCATGATTTTGCCAAAGAGTATGCATTTCATTTTGGGAGTTAAATTCCCACTATAGCCTTAATTAATATTTATGGCTTATTTTCCCCTCCCCACATTTTTCTCCACCTTGTATTTCTCATTGATTGAGGTGGCCAAACCCTCCTCCTCCCCACGTTGGTGTTTTCAGTTTTTTCTACTCCAAATCTACTATGTGTTCATCACTATCAAAAGAAATGGAACCATCTTGGTGAGCTCTCTCTTCCACACTCCTCTATTCCTTATTTCCCTCTCCATATTCTATGCTAAATTCATGTGATAGATCATTTACTATATCAGGGGGTTTTCAAAATCTCTTTAATTATCCCATTTAATTTTGAAAAATTCTTTTCTACTGGACATGTGGAGTACTATGACCACAAGGTTGAGCGTCTACTTTTTTCCCCTTCAATTTCATTGCTTTTTGGAATCATGCCATTGTGAGGTTAGCTGGAACATTCTAAAGAATAATTTTTATCACGTATTACAATAACTAGGATGGTTTCCATGCATTTAGTTTCTTTTTCTAATGGATAGACTTATCTATGTTTTGTTTCCTTGCCTTTTGGCCACCCCTTTGTGCATTCCATTCTAAATGGCCTAGATGCCATAATCCATGGATTGTGTTCCACTTTGGATTAATGATCTAAATTGATTAATGGATTCAGAATGAGTAATGAATCATGATTTAGGTTCCCCATGCAAATTACTATGCTCATTAATAATAGGTTGGCCCATGTGTAATGAAATAATCCATGACATTCATGATATTTCACATGAATATAACGTTACTTGTGTTTTATATCTTATATTAGTAAATGACACCCTTATGCCCCATGTTTAATTATTATACATGTTGGTTAAATTTCATACCTCATGTAATATACCCATTATTTCCTTTATGTTTTTTCATGATCCTTGTACTTATGCATTACTAATTCTTACTGTTTATGCCAATTGGTTGGCTTGAATGGTAATACTTTCTTAAAAATCTTGATAGCTTGAGGTATTGAGATTTTATTGATGACATACAGTAAGAAGAGAGTAAATTTTATGATCCTTTGGTTATATTTCATTGTTTACATTATATACAATGTTTCTTATACCTCATTCTATGCTTGTTCTTACTTAAGACTTATTTCCTAGCTTTATGAGTTCTGCCAATAAAATTTTCTCGTACTGCATCACTTGATTTAGTAGAAGCATGTGGTATTGAGATGATTGTTTGATATAATGCTTTATATATGCTCTATTCTTTATTGTGATATATTTCTTCCTTGTGATGTGCTTGGATTGATTTTTCACTTGACACAGGATGAGAGAGAACATGGTTTTTTTCTGAAGGACTCATGGATAGATTCACATGCTTAATGGGATATGACCCAACATACATGAGTGATGAATTGTATTTCCAGGAAAAAGATTATTAGGCATCTATTATACTCCATGGAGAGACCGGTTCCCTAGGGTAGCAAATTTGGATGGAAAATTGAAAATGTGGTTACGCCATCACTTGGGTGATAATCTGTCCCCTGCATGAGATACCTAGGATACGATGAGAGTTACCATGCATTGAGTTATAGTAGAGAAACTATATTGCTCACCTAGAATTGGATTAGTGGTATTAGATTTATTGATGTTTCTGTTGAGATACTTGGTATTATTTTTATATATTCATGGATGGTCACAGGACCCCACCACTAGATTTGACAGATTTTTTGAATTTAATTGTATGATTTTAGTGGCTAATTGCTTGTACCGTACCTGTTGCCTCAATTTATATTAGAGTGCGCATATGGAATGTTTTTCTTCATACTTTAGTAGCACACCTGAGTGGTGACATGTTGACTATACACCAAGCTAATGAATAATATTGGGGGTATGACCCTCTTGGTCTATCTTTTTTACTTGGGCCATTGTCTATATTTTTTTCTTTACTGAGGTACCTATATTTTGACATCCAGTATAGGGTGAATTATGTGGTATGAGATGGTCTTCAACTTAGGAACCTTGATGAAGGTTTACATTTTTATTTATTTATCACATTTCTCTTATTATATTGGATCATTTTTATCTATTTATTTTACAATGTTGAAAGGTCTAGACATCGTGGTTTCCTACCTACAGATATTATATCTCACAACATGCTCGGGAACTGTTTGGTACCTGAGTAGAACATTTCATTATAGGTAAAGATAAAGGAAGGTGTTCTAATCCCGATGCTTGATTACTTTTCTTTTTTGGATAGATATTTGGGGGTAGAGGACTGGTCTTATTCTTGAGATGCTATGTAGTAGTTTATACTAAACATTTTTAGTTTTGTATAGAATTTATTATATTCATGTACTCATGTCCCCATAAACTCTCATTTTTTTTAAAGACAAATGACATTCATTATTATTAATTATTGTCTTCTTGTTCCAGTTGTTTACATATACCATTATGCTTACTCCTTTACTTATCTTTCTTTTTTACTTGTATTAATATTATTATACTTTTTATTATTTTTATCATTTACGACAATTCATAATGGATATATTTTGGTATAGTATCCACATAGGTACATCCAATGACTTCATGTCTAGTCGGAATCCTTTGATATTTGGGGAGATGTTCTTGAGGTCATGTAGCCAACTAGGATTGGGGAAACATTCAATGGCACTCAGGTCTAGGACACTATATTTACACCTGTAAATTCCTATTAGATGTGTAAATTTAAATCATATACTTCACAAGATAAAATATATGTTCATTTTTAATCTTTTATATTTGGAACGACATTATTATTTTGGCATATTTTGAGAAATTTCCATGTAGTTTCCACGTTGGTTCATTTCCCCCACTTATAAAATTCCACTATCAACCATCACTTCATCACACCTCTCAGGTGATCTAATTCATCCAAAAACTAAAAAATACCTCCCCAAAAAACCTTATCTATGTTATAGATCTAATATTCCAACCAAAATACCAACACTCGATTCCTTAATAATAGAACCAAATGCGGTGGTTCTAAGATAAGTTAATTGTCTTCACTATGCTCTTTCTTGTTCATTATTTATTTCAACTATAAATTTTTACATAGAACTTAAAATATAATAAAAATGTGTATTATATATACTTAAATGTTATTATGTTAATTTAATAATATATATCCATCTCCACTTTCATCAAATGGAAAACCAAATCATCCATCGTGTTTAAGGGGACTACTGCCTCGTGAACTAATGTAGTTTGTTTTCCATCACTACCTTTCAAGGATAGATATAATGATGGATTTTACAAATTTATATGTTATTATTGACAGTAATATACTTATTTAATTATGATATAAAATATAATTTATTACTTTTCATTCTTTGTTGGATACAATAACGTAGCTTATGTGTATGAAGGGCTACTACCTCTTGAAGCGATGTGATTCGTTTCGCTTACATTTTACATGGAAGGCTATGATGAATAATTTAATAAATAAAATAACTAACTATTTAAATCATAAAAATTATTTAATGGTAATATCTTATATACCATTATTTATTTTAATCCTTCGAGAAAAAGGAAACAACATTCATATGTATGTACGGCTTACGGTCTCCGTGAACAGTGTATTTCATTTTCTATCTCTAAATATTATTGATTAAAATAAAATATATATATATATATAATTTATATTATATTTATAAAATACTATAAAAAATTATATGATGGATCCATGATCAATATAAGGGGACCAAAAATATCAAATCATGACATACATGAAAAACAAATAAGTTGATTTCTTAAATATGACTTAAAAATGGAATTGTTTACAAGATATTAATAAAAGGATGTAAATAAATCATATATGGTATGATATATATATATATATTTATTTATTTTTCTGGAATATATTTATAATAAACGTATATTTATTATAAATGAGGATTTAATGTGTGTGATAATAGGCAAGACTAAAGGTAAAGGGTTTCTCGTCTAACTTTTTACTTCTGTTAGACACATGTCATAATCCCCACTAGCTTAATTTATGTGGTGTACATAATAACCATAAATTTATTTTATTATGCTTCACCTAAAAATTAATGGGTTTTACTTATCTATTTTAAGACCTATATTTTTTGGGGTTTATGGATCAAAAGTTATAGAAGCATTATGGGACTGTTTGTCTCAATTTTCCTTCTTTGATACATATCTTATGTTATGAACATATATTAATTTCTGAGGTATTAATTGAAATAAATGGAAATTTAATATTATTTATTTATTTATTTTAATGCTATTTTATATTGAATATAATTTTATTATTTCATTGATATTGATGTTCAATGTTACCAATTTGGAATGGGTTTTATGATTAAATATCATCCTTTATTCGGAGTGTATTTTATTATACTTTCAATGATAAAATATTATGATATATCCCTAAATAAACTAATGAAATTTTTAATCCTCTTGTTATTTTATGATAATACATGTTTCCATTTTTTTTTCTCTCTTTATGTCCTCAAGAGTTCAAAATAATGTTTATATAAAAAGTAAAATTTATTTCATTATTTGTCTGAAAATTATTTTTTTAAAAAAACCATGAATTCTATAAATGTTTTGTAATATTTTATTAAATTATAGAAATGTATTATTAATTATTTTTTATACATTTTCATATTTTTTGAACAAAATTGAAGTAATAATCATATAATTTTTAAAATAATGCATATTTGTATTTTACAGAAAATGTGAAAGGAATCATTATTTAAATGTGTATGGAATGAACGATATTTTCTTCCACCACAACCAATAATTATTTTAAAAGTTACATTATAATTTTAAATGTTTATTTTCAGAGAAAAGGATAACTTTTTTTAAATTTTATATATTAAATTTTATTCTAAAGTGGAATATATATTTTCCAAAAGAAATGTTTCAAATTAATTTCCAATCAAACATTATAAGATTAAATGTATTCTTTTAATGAAAAGTTTTCTAGAAAATTTATATTAATTTTTAGTTTAAAATTTTGATTTTCAAAGAACGATTATATTCTCCCAGAAATGTTCCATGTGTCTTTTCAAAATATGTTTTCATCTAAGATGAAATTATTTTATGTTAACTATACCACACTGGGCATACGATCAAAGGATACCATTTTTATTCATTTTCTGGATGGTGTATTTTTATGAAACAATTATGTTTATTAAACCTGTTTCTCTTCCATAGGTTATACATTGAGGAAACTCTTATAAATCCCACATCATTTATAGGTTATGATATGAATACTTTTCTATGATATTATGGTACCCATATGTATGAATTTATTTATGTGTTTTTTGGGACTTATATATCACTCAAATAAATTTTCTAAAATATATATCTCATGAGGATAAAATTACTAGAATGGGGTGTGAACCCAATTTAGTAGGGGAAATTGTCCATTATAATGGTCTTTAGAGTGAACCAGGACTATATTGAGTGTTCTATGAGTGAACCTATTCCACTTTGATTGCCTGGGTATTGATCCTTGACTACCATTGAATGACTTTATATGCTTATTTTTATTCTATAATTCAATATATTATTCCAATTTTGTTCTCCCATGGCTCAATTTGTTTGATTTCCATAGGATTCAAGTCTTATGAACTTCCAATATTTATTCCAGGACTTAATATTTCCATCTTTTTATGGTTTTCATATTTTATTCTAATGTTTCCAAACCATTAATCTCAAGTTTTTCTTTTGTATATCACTTATTTAACATTATTAAACATCTACCCTCAACCATTCTTCGGTTTCCTTTCCCTAGGTTATGAAGAAATGTATTATGTATTATATGACTAATAAGGATTCTGGTTGTAATATACTTAGTGGAAGATGATGTAGTTCATATATGAACTATTTTTTTATGTTTCCATGATTCTAAAGACACTAAACAACTTCAATACTAAGGCTTTTATTTGTGTAATTTAATTAATATTATTCTAAAATAAATAATATCTATGTATGAATGGCCTATGTTTCTATAGTTGGTATTAGAAGTGAGGGTTAGTTAACCACTAGAAACTAGGATGAGAAGAATTAGTAAAATTCCTATGGATATATATAAGGATATTAATAGTAATATTTCCAGTTATAGGTCTAAAGATGATCCAAATTATTGGTAAATTTATTTAAATTTTGGTTAAGGGAAGAGTGAGTAGTTTCCAAGAAATTGCATCCCTATCTAAAAACTACATTTTGATATGGATATGTAACAAAGGTACCGAGGTGTAATAACTATGAAAATGGAACATTTATTCGGACTCAGTCGTTACCAATTTCATAATAATAGTATTTTCTATACCCTTTATTTGTCACTCCCAAGGGATATTCTTTCAAAATCCACAAACTATTTATAAACTATTATAAAGTATTTGAGTATATGATGACTTTGAATGACCTAGGATAAACCTATGGTGTCATTGAATAAAATTATGGTTTATTTTATTAGATATACTAGAATTAATTTTACATGATTATATGGTTTACCACAATGAGTATTGTTACTGACACTATGATTTCTTGTTTTAGTTAATAGTGAGAACCAGAATGAACTTAACATTTGTATATTATGATATGAAATGTCTTCATGATCAAACAAATGGGGTGGTGACTAGAGTTGAGGGTGGTGTGATTATTCATAATCATCTATGTTGGTATATGATTAACAACTAACATCTCAATCCACTCTTAGACTCACAAAGGAATACAAGGATAGATATTTTTGAGAGATAGAGAAGTAGAGATCGTAGAGGAAGGAAAATTCAATATCAAATATGTTGAGAATGTGGGAATAAAAACAAAAGTGAATATATTAGATAAACATGATGATGTTTTTAGTTTTGAAAATAAGGACATAATGAATTTAATTACCTAGGGAAAAGTAAAATATATTTTATTGTAATGGATGATAATAATGGTCTCCCTCAGGTATCATCGATGATTGAATGTTTTAAATGTGTATAATAAAGGTTTTATAGAATGAATTTTTCTATGGGGAAATATATTGAAGAGAATCATCATGTTTGTACAAGTAATGGTTAAATTGATAATGATTATTACACCAAGAATGACATATGAAAGGCACGGGTTGTTCAAATAGTATATTTCATGTTAGACCTAAGAATCATTATTAAATTGTGTTTGATAAATATCATGAAATGATTTATAATTTGTATTTCGTTAATATTAATTAATTAATAAGATAATGGATCATAGTTAATGGTTTGATAATTATGTGGTATTATTGATGTGTTTTTATATTTTAATTCAATAATTATGTTACAAAAATTATGTAATATATAATGATTTTTTAGTATATTTTTTTGTTATGTATTTGAATGAATATTTTGAATGGTGATAATGAAATAAAAATTGTGTTTAATGTTGAGTTGATATTTCACTGAAACACATGATTAAGGAGTGATAACTCTTATTATGTTACTGATGTTTATATAATGATTTTTGGGAAAAAGATATGGTGGATATATACAATTAAAGTTGGATATAACTTATTACCATATAACTGATTTGTGATTTATGGAAAAAGATGTTTATCTTATCCACAGTAGAGTCCATAAAATTTTTGATTTGTTAAATATATTCAATAATATATGTTTTTATTCAAGGATTGAGGTAGTAAAAAAGTTTTCACTATGGTTTTATGGTAATTCTGGATTTTACCATGTTTAGAGAAAATTTATGATCAATATATTCACATATTTTTTATTAGACCAATAAGAGATACTTATTCATATTAAGATGATTAATGTTAAATTGATATTGGGAAATTTTATGGCCATATTTATAAATTTTTGGATTTAAATATTTTGGGAGGTCTATAATTTTTACCCTTTATGAAATGGTTTTTGTTGAATATTGAATGAGGGTTTATATATTAATGTATTACTTCACCATAGAAAGAATTATGATTATTATATAACTTTTGGTAACAATTTTTCTATAGTAATTAGATATAGAAGGAATGAATTAGAATTATTGTATAGATATTATTATCCACTTGTGATTAAGATATGTAAAATTATTCTCTTACTATAAGGGATAATTTAGATATTTATCAAGGAATAAGAAAAGGTTTAGATTGTTCTTTTGAAATGCAATTAAATTAGGTATGCATATCTTCTCATCATAATTATTCAACATTAAGAAAAAGATATTGAAAAAAGATAAAAATTTAACTGAATTTCATATGAATGGATGTTGATTTCACCAATAATAGATTTGTGGTGTTTTGTTTGTTAAAATTCTCTTGGCCATGTAATATATTACTTGGCATCATTATTTGGGTGTTAGTTTTTTATTATATGTCCAAGTTTTCATTTCACACCTATGCTAGACTATTTAAAATTCTAGTATGTGTTACTTCAATAAGCCTTTAGAAATATGGTTCTCCCTTTCGAAGATAATTTTTTATTAACCCTTTTTATGATGTGGGATTACCACATAAGGATTTTCAAAGGATAATCCCTTGTTTATCGAGCAAAAGAAAAAATTATGAGGACACAATTTATTTAAGGGGGTGTATAATGTTAAACTATGAGCATTTTGATGTAAATTTTAAAGAATAAATTTAATATTTTTCTATATTTTTTGTTACCCAAAACACTAATTTTACCATTCACTACAAGAAACACAGAGTGTAACTTATTATGCATTCAACAACGAGTTTAATTGAATCATGACATACTTTTAAAACATTATTAATTAATATAATAGTTATCAAATAGCTTATGGAATGGAATGTATTAATATATTAATATAAATTTTGAATATATGTGTTCTATTAATTCATATAAAATTAATTATTTTTTCTTCAAATAATTATAAATGAAAATCCAATTAATTAAAAATAATGGAAATTGTATTCTGAAAAATATTTTGACGCACAAAAACATGTTCTACCTTAATAAATTAATCAATTAACTTTTTATGAATTATTTTAATTAAATTAATATATTAGTTATGAAATAAAATTAATAACATTCATGATATATGTTTTTTATACATGAAATAAGAATGAATCCAATTTTATACTTAAACTGTATTTTTTTTAAAAAGTAGTTTTATCACCTCTTTCACACATAATTTAATATGATATCGAATTTTATAAAATTTATTTAAAAAAATAATGTTTTTATGAAACAATAATGTCAAAAATATCTTCATATGAATTTTGTATTATTTTCTAAGAAGAAATTTGTTTGATGAATAGTTAAAAATACTAGTTTTGGTTAAGAATTTTCATTTCTTTAATGAATTTAAAAACATAAAAACGTTTTTAATGTGTGTTTAAATGTAAAATTAGATAAATTATATATCTATTAAAACAATTTCATTCATTTTAATCAATTTCATGTAGTTTTTTGATATAAAAACTCTTTAAACATTTGAGCATTTTATTTTTGGAAAACCGCTTTCTCACCGCAACTATGTGATATATTTTAAAATAAAATTTTACATTCATTGAATATAATTTTTAAAAAAATATTTAATATTTTAATGAATAATTATTTATAATATCTAATTATTTCAAATTAATTTTTGACAAGAACTAAAAATGAAAACTGGGAAAATTAGTTATCACGGTTAAGGTAAATTGCGATAACCATGGAGTTAATCTAAAAAGATAAGAGTTAAAATGAAAATAATACATGTAAAACTAAAATTTTAAGGAATTATTTCAATATTAAAATTCTAATTTTCTAATATATGGTTATTTGGAAGATTGTTTCTCATGAATTACTTTATTATTTTGGTTTTTTTGGAAATTTCCATGTAGTTTCCATGTGAGTTCATTTCCCCCACATATAAAAGGATACAACCATCATTCACTTCATCAACTGTATAAAAACATATATTTTTTGAATCTGAAGAAACAAATACGTCCATAACATCCTTATCCATGTTATATAGCATATTTCCTCCCAAAATAACAACACCATTGTTCATAATAATATATCCAGAGGAGGTGCTTCCAAGAGAAGGTCATTGTCTTCACTAAGATCCTTCATTTTATTTATTATTTTTCAAACATCAATTTTTTATTATCACATATTGTATTATAATATAATTATATCCTATTTAGGTGTATTTTATTATCTTAATTTAATAACCTATATCCATCTCGACTTCTATAATGTTGTAAATGAAACATTTGATTGTGTGTATGGTAGACTACCACCTAACAAACCAATGTAGTTCATTTTCAGTCAAAGTCATCCAATTTTATAAATAATGTTGGATTTGACATATTAATATGATATTTATGAAATTACTATTATTATGGAATTATTATTTCAATGATAACTTCTTACTTTCTATTCTATGGAAGATATGATAATGTCGTTAATCTATACGGTGGACTACCACCTCACGAAGCAATGTGATTCATTTTTTATTAATCTATATGTAGATGTTGGTAAGGATAATTGTAATGAATATAAATTATATATATGAAATAATGAGTGTTATGTAATTTCAATATAATATTTACCATTCTTTTTTTTCAATCCTTTATGAAAATGGTAATAATGTTCATGCATACGCATGACCAAACTTCTCCATGAATGATTCACTTGGTCTCTTATCTCTACATATTATGGATTATATTAAAAACATATATAATGATTATATATTATATTATATTTTTATTAAAATTATATTTATGATGTAACCATTATCAATGCAAGAATACTAAAAATGAAAAACTCATAACATAAACAAAAAACTAAATAGTTACTTCTCAAAACATTACATTAACATGGAATTGTTAATAAACGGTTAATAAATGGTCATATTTATATCATATATTATATATATATATATATATAATATTTATAGTTTATAATAATACTAAATTTATTATATTGGATTTGTGAATGTTTATGACAGAATTTGAGAATTAAAGAAAGGGATTCACATCTCACTTTTTTACTACTGTGAGATATTTTCCATATTCCCCACCAATTTTTTATATTTTGTGTAAATAATTCCTATTAATGTATTTTATGATTAGTAAACAAAAAATTATTTTTATTTTAATATCCATTTAAGTAAATCTCATACATACGATTTATTTTTCAAAAGTTACCAAAGTGATAAGGTATTTGTTGTCTCAATTTTTCTTCATTAAGACATAATTATGTTGTGGTCCTATTTTATTTTAAAAAGTGTATATAAAACCCCATTAAAATTTAGTATCGTTATTTTTTTATTCTCATTAATTTTTATGTTTTAATTATTGTTTTTTATGTGGATTATGCTTCAATGTTAGCAAAGCAATATGGGTTTCATGATATAATCTCGTTATTTATTAGAATTTTTTATAATTATGCTTAAAATAAAAAAAATATTATGACCTGTATCACATGAAACCAATGAATTTTATTCTACTATTTTTATGAAATTAGAATTCATGTTTTCCCTTAGTTTTCTTCTTTTTGTACTCAAGATTTTAGAAGAATGTTTTTTTAAAAAATTATTTTTACTTATCTCTTCGGTCGAAAACCCATTTTTTCCCAAACCATATTATTTAAAAATGTTGTAAAAAATTATTATATAATTATCTATAAGGTTTATTAAACATGTTTTTACAAATTATTTAATTTTATAATAATTGAAAGAAATCTTCATGTCATTTTTAAAAATGTTCATGTTTGGATTTTTCAAAATGTGAATGGAATAATTTTTTAAAAGTATATAGATTGAATGGTATTTTTTGTTATCATAAAGATTCATTGGAATAAATATTATATTATATGTTTCAATTTTTTTCAAATAAATTTATATGTAAATTTTTTTATGAATTTATCATTTTTAAAAAAATTTAAATACAAAAAAATATCTTCCTCAAGAAATGTTTTAAATGTTTTTTTAAAGATTTCTTTATAAGTATAAAGGATTATTTTCATGGTTTATAATTTCTTAAAATTTTATGAATTTTTTGTTTAATATATTTTTTTTATATAAACATTAATTTTTTTTTCAAAATCAGCTTCCATCTAATATATCATCTGTTGTTGTTTCCTATGACTTACTAAGGATATGATCCAAAAATAACATTCCTATTATTCCTATGAATGGATTACTTTTTTGAAGGAATGATGTTTATGAATACCATTTCTATACAATTTTTTATACCAAAATTAAATATTTATGAAACTCACTTCCTTTTATTTTTTATTCTAGGATTATAAAATTAAATGATGGTGAAACTGTTCTATATTCCATAGGTAATGATATGATGAAATATTTTTGAAGCCCTTTTAATTTCATGGTTTATGATATAAAAATGTCTTATGATCTTGTGGAACAAATAAAAATGATTTTCATTATATTATGGGTGGGACCTATATCTCCCTCCAATGCATTAGGTAATGATTTATATCTCATGAGATAGAAAGTACTGGAATAAAGAGTAAACGTATTTTAGTAAGGTATTTTTTCCCCTATGATGATCTTGGGAGTGAACCTTGACTACTATAACGATTTGGAGAGTTAAAACATTCACATATAAGAACCATGGTAGTGATCCATGACAATTATGGAAGTTATTTTCAATGATTATGTATATACCACAATTATTATTATAATTACAATTTTATGCTCTCATGGATCATGTTCTCTGATTTCCTTATAATTCATGTTCTATGAACTGCCAATATTTATACTATGACTCAATATTTTTGATATTTGATATATATAGTATGGTTTTCATGTGTTATTCTCATATTATCATACGATTATATACATGAAATGATTATATTTATCCCTTTTACCATTATTATGCATCCAAGATCACCCATTCTTTTGTTTCCTTTCCCCGAGTTATGAGGAAATGTATTCTGTATTATTTTTCTATGAATGGTGGTAGTTATGAAGAACATTGGTGAATATGATTTTTTCCATGTATGAACTAGATGATTATGTTTCCATTTTTTCAATGTCATCATACCTTAATGATCCTAAGTAATGTTTTTTTATAATCTAATTAATATTTAGATGAAACATTTAATATCTATATATGAATATCCTGAGTCTCTATAATGTTGTTGGCTAGAAAATTCATTAAAACCCTCCGAGTTACCAAGAATAGGATAACTATTAATAGTTTTATGGGATGTTGGGTGTGTTAATGTATCGTGATTGGGAATGTAGGACCCCATTACATATATATAAATATTGTTGTGAGGTATATTAGTTTATTAATTTAATGACTTTATTGTGCTATCTATTTTTTTGGATAATTTCTTTGTTGTGTGATGTATTTTTTTTCTTTTTATTATTATATATCTCTTTTGGAATTAATTATTTTAACTCAGTATTCTACAATGTATTAGTATATATATAATTACAATGTCTTACATGAAGGGATGGAACCTGCCTTATTACATAGTGGTTTAGTCCTTGGGTTATGGTAAGACTCTTAAGAAATCCATTGTGTGATCCCTTAGACTAGTTATGATATAAAAACGTATATCCTAATTCTTACGATTATGTTATAGATGATGTTTCTTCATGAACATTTTTCTGGACTACCAACTGAGTAGGATGGTTCTCCAAAGCATATTCATCCACCACTCTAGTAGTGCAGGATGTATTTCTACACTTGTAACGAGACCTACCACTGAGATCCATGGATTACAAACTAGATATTTTCAACACCAACATGATCCTACATTTCATGTAACTAGTACACCATAAGATATTGGAGACTTTGAATATATAAAAAAGGATATCTTTGACCTAATTGATACACTTATTTACATAAAGTTAATTCTACAAGCATGCATTTTATATGAATCATATAGTTATTGTGGGTGAGTCCTGGGATAGGCTGGTCTATTTTAGGGACTCACTTAGGGGGTCTGCAATGACCTTTCCATCATGGATGTATTTTATTACATGTTAAATCCCAACTGAGCACATGAGTTCATAGAGCTAAATCAGTGTTCAATTAAGGTTTCCACATTCTCCACATATTTTATCATGCTTCTTCTCTTTTCACCTCTTCTAGATAAGATTTGGAATCTAAAGGCTTGGAACTATGATACCAGTATTTTTCTTAACATTAGATAGTAGGTTTAGTTATTTTAACTAGAATCATAGTCATATGTAATATAAAATTCTTTGACCATTAAGAATATCTTATTGAAGAACCAATTAGTTAGGCTTCCCCAACCATTCAATGTTCATGATTGTGAACCTTATTCTATTGCATTAAGTACCTTTTCAAAATATTATAAGTGGAATATAATGTATATAATGAAATATAGTTGTATGTAGGTGGAGAAGAGGTTAGTTTATTCCACTCTATCATAAGGTGACCTACAATGCATCAACTATGGGAACATAGGATATTACCACATTGTCTAAGTAGAACCGTTATTCATGGTTTGAAAATGTGGAAATATAGGACATATTCTGTTGTTTTTAACCCAACAAATGGGTAGTATTTAGAGAGGCAAACATCCTAGGAAATGGGGTATGTATAGGGTTCCCAGGAATAGATATTGATGATAATGACATATGATATTCAAGGACAAGGTTGAAGATATGAGGCATTCCAAGTGTAAAATATGGATCAGACTCTAGCAGATGGTGGTTAGGGACTCCCTATAATATGAGGTATGTTCTTGATCATGTGTTATTTATCAACTACCATGTTTGATAGTTGTGCTTCCCATTATTTCATATCATCACAAGTGGTTGTTGGACATATCTTATCAGTCAATTGTTCCTTTAAGTCATTGTCCCATAAGACTCTATTGGTCATAAAAGATATCAATTCCCTATGATTCCTTGAGTTTATTACATTCATTAATACTTATGGTCATCTATTTGGATTCCTGATTCTTGAGATAATGATTTTCAATGTGATTCTCAAACTAGACTGGTTGAATTGATTCAAAGATTAAACTAATTTCTATCAGAGATGTGTGTTCGCTGGTTTACTGAAGGGAGGGATGTTTGTAATGGATTGAGAATGAGAACTATGAGTATAAATAGTTGGCTTAGAGTTGAGTTATCTAATCAAGATAACCATGCATGTGGTGTGCTAGTCTCTTTTTAAATGATCCACAATTGTCCTCTCAACATTTCCTCTAGTTATAGATCTCTTCCAAAATATCGTTCAAGATGAATTTATAGTAATTTCTCTAAATAGAGGAGCTTATTTTGATATATATATCATACATTATGTGTAAAAAATTTTGATACCCCATTATCATATGGATCTAGCATATTTTACGTGAATAAAGGTAAAAAATAATTATTTATTGCATAACAACTTCATCGAGAAGAGTAGGAATAGCTCTTATATTGATCATACGATGACACCATTGAAATTTTATATTGTAGTATACCTTTATGTGGTGCTTATTAATGAAATTCTCACATAATTTATGATTTCAGAGTAGCATTATTACAAGGAACCAGCCTTAAAACATTACTTAATCTTGAATTAAATGAATAATTCACATTGAGGATCTTTTCAGGTTTAGAGTTTTAGAGAATTAGGACATAACTATTATATCTCAAAAGTTACAAAGTAGACACTTCTACTTAGTTTCCATTTTTTTCATAAAATAAAAACTCTTGAAAAAAAGATTCATGTTCAGTTCCATGTTTTAGACAGCATGACTTTCATTGATCCCATCCTTGACCTTATTCCACTTTATGTCCTGGGAAAAACATTTCAAAAACTTTGGATGAGCATAAAAATCTTAATAAAGAATACACAAAGAAGGAAACTGTTAGTTTTTAAGTAAAACATGAATACCTATTCATAAGTACAACTTTTCACCTATATGAAGTAGTAAAAAACTTCACAGAATAAAATATCATTTTTTAACCTTTTGTAACTAAAATATCACCATAAAACCCATATAAAGAACACATAACATATAAAGGTATCTTAGAACATAAACATAATTTAATGGAATAACCATATGATTGACTTCCACACATTTCACTAAATGGAATATCCATACGGCCGACTTTCATACCCAATGCATTGGAGGTTATAACGTAACCACCCATCCTGGTTTATCATGGCACCACCTGTCATTTGGTTTATCACATAACCACCAGTCAACTATCCAAGTACTATTATAAAATCATAACACATACAAAAAATATAAAGGAAATAAAACATTTCCACATATCAATCACAATATATCACTTAAATATATTGACATAAAAATCCATTATAAAAACCATTTTCAATACCAAAATACATAATAGAGTATATGTTATTTATTTTTTCTTTTAAAAAACATTACGGCTTATTAAGGAAGCCAATGATCAAGTAATACTCACGGCGGTGGAAAGGTTGTTGTCACCACGTACGTTAAGAGAAACATTCATTTTTGTAGTTTAGTAAAACAATTCGTAGAAAATGATTACCTTTGAATGAAATGAAAATTCAATGGTTTTTATACAGCATATAAAACAAAGTCTTGTATTAAAACAAAATATGCCTCAATCAAAGGAGATTGAGACGAAGTCTGTTACCTCATGTCTGACTTGACTCGATCATTCTTTAATCTCCTGAATAATAAATTAAAGTCAGTTTCTACTTTCTTAAGAACCATTTTCAAGTTCATTATCCCTCTAATATCACTTATTACCATGTTAGGAACATTATGTAATCATTTAAGTTAATAACAGTCATTTTGTCGATATTTGGTACTTGAGTCAAAAATAAAGTTCTTATAATTAAAAGTTGTTCCTGTGGAAAAATATCCATTATCTCTAGAATGATAATCATAATGTAGATATCATATATATCATATATATACAATATAATATGTATTTATATTAGTACATAACAATTGAGTTAAGAAATGAAATGCACCATTAATGGCGACGGTAAACCGTACGTACGCATGAACGCTAAATTCATTTCTATTTCGTATTTAATGGAATGAAAAAATTATTATATAGAGGTACATTTAATTATAGTATAATATAATATATAATATTATTAACTCCATCCTTTATATGTCCCACATATGGCATTAACGATTCAAATCACTTTGAGGGGGCGGTAGTCCGCACTTCCAAAAATGAAATTATTGTGTTTACCCATTATAGAGACCATAAATGTATGAAAAAAATGAGAAATACATAAGAATAAGGAAAACATAAATTTAATATATATCATATATAAAAATAGTGACAACTTAATGGACATCATGAGAGTAGGTAGGAGATAATTGAACAATCATCGTTTCGTGAGGCACTAGTTCACTGTCCACAGAAACAGTATGTTTTCACCCATTAGATGGAGGTGTGTGTAAGTTTAGCTAGAATACTTATTATAACAACATTATAGTATATTTAATATACTAGTGTTTTTACAAATGAAAGGAATAAAAATATTTTAGGGGGTTGGAGAAGTAAAATGAAACAAAATAACATAAGAGAAGACGTTACCATTAAATCGGGTAACTCCCCTTGGTTTGAACCAAAAGGGTTTCTTAAAGTGCTTTATGCCTAAGGTAGGGCTTCTATGATGAAGATAGGGATATTAGGAGCTTATTTGAGTATATTTTGGATGAGGCAAATGGTTTGAGAAGTGTGTGAAACGAGTATGAAGTGGGGTCTTTTTATAAGGGAGAGGAGGGGCTCTTTTGTAAAGCTTAAAAATATTATTTTATTATATAATGATTTTCAGTTTCTAAATGTCCAAAAATCATTAAAGTCGATAATAAGGTGGACCATGTTAAAAATAAAATCATCCCTATAAGAATTGGACAAGTGTTGGATATTGTTTTAAACATTATCTTCTCATTTATTTAAATTATTCAATAATGACGTAAACACTGCATCATCATTGTGTCAGAAATAATATTCTTTATTTGATGTCTAAAAATTACAAAAAAATACCATGATGTAGGAATTATTTTTATATTTCTAATGAATATTTATAGTCACATATATCATTTATATAACCCCATTAAAATATTGTTTTAGTAAAACAATACCTGTTTTTGACATTTTTATTTTTACTTTAAATAAAAAGGTATTAATTTCATTATTTTACCCAAGTGGCTTCATGAGGTCCCAAAATTGACCCATGGTTTTTATTGGTCGGCCAAGACTCATCCAATAAGGGTAGGACATGTGTAAAGGTTATTTCATATTATTATAACATTATTTTTACCTTAAATTACACTAATTACCTTTAATCGCGGTTAATAAAAGTTAAAAGTTACTATTCACCAAAAATTATTTTCATCCCATTGAACCAAATTTTACTTAATAATTCCAACCATATATGTTGGATTTTTAAAATTCAATTCACAGAAGCAGTAAAATTTTATTTAAATGAAAAAAAAGTTTTTTAACTAGCACTTAGTGGTTTCACTATTCATAAAAAATCGACCTTTTTCAGAAAAATACCATAAATTCATCCTAAGATAATTTTGATATTCTGAATGAAAAAATTATGTATATTTTACAAAATTCAAAAAATATAAGTTTCATTAATTAATTTTATAATTAATTCCCGTTGTCAAAACAAATAGCGTGTTTTTAAGAAACAATATCTATCCAAAGATTGACACTTTACATAAGTCTAGTTTCAAAGTGAAATTAATTCCAATGACCACCATTGGATTAAATTGTAAAAATATATTCTAATTAAACTTTAAACCAATTAAATATATAATCTAACAATATAAATAAATTATATTAAAAAGTGGTTTTGAATTAAAATACAACATTTTCACTATTCATTTAAAAAATGAACTTTATCGGAAAAATAACAAAAACATAAACCAAGTAAATTTTGATGTCTCGATTCTAAAAAATAATTTTATTTGGTGAAATATAACATATAAGAGTGACCAAAACTATATTTAAAGAGGGTTCTCCATCAAAAGGCCATAAATTGGCCTTTTATTGAATATTAGAGTATTTATGCTTAAAATTAGATTCATTCGTATTTTAGGCCTCTAACATTTATTGGATAAATGTAAAAACATTTAACAAACATATATAATCATATTTTAGTTATTTCTATTCATTCCCGCCAATACAACGTCAAGGCATTAACTACCATTTAAAATAATATTATTATATTATTAGTGTGCAACGTAAGATTTCAAAGAAATTCGTTGTTGCATATCAGGTACGCCATCAAACATTGCAACCCCATTAAAGTAAAATTAATATTTAATTCGGAAATATTAATAAATATGAAAATGTATTATTTTTTATTTACTTGGGATGTTACATCCTTCCCCCCTTTTAGTAATTGTGTCCTCAAAATTTTATTCACTTATAAAATAAATGGGGGTTTTAATCCCTCATAGCATTTTCAGATTCCCACGTTGCCTCTTCAACCATATGGTTTTTACACAAAACCTTCAGCTGATTAATTGCCTTATTTGAAAGACTTTCTCTCTACAGTCAAGAATCTGGACTGGTTGTTCCTCATAAGAGAGATTCTCTTCCAACTCAACTACGTCTGACCTCAAAAAATGAGATGGATCTGGCATATAGTTTCTCAACATTGAAACATGAAAAAAAAATTATGTACCTAGGACAAACTTGGAGGTAATGCCACTCTGTATGAAACTAATCCAACTTTCTCTAGGATTTCATAAGGTCCAATGAACCTCGGACCCATCTTTCCTTTTTTCCAAAACGCATCACACTTTTCCATGGAGACACATTGAGAAAAACATGATCACCTACCTCAAAAGAATGACCCATCCTCTGGTTATCCGCATAACTTTTCTACAGACTCTGAGTTGTTCTTATGTGCTTCTGCACCAACTGAACTTCTTCTGCCGTCTCTTCTACCAATTCTGGTCCCATCATCTTCCTTTCCCCTACTTCATCCTAAAAAACTAGAGTTCGGCACCATTTACCATATAATGCCTGAAACAGAGCCATCTGTGTACTAGAATGAAAATTGTTATTATAAGTAAATTCAACCAAAGAAATATATTGGTCCGAACTTCCCTGGTAATTCATTGTGCAAGCACGTAACATATCATCCAAGGTCTGAATTGCTCATTCTGACTTCCCATCTGATTGCGGATGAAAAGCTGTACTAAAATTTAATTCAATACCCAATGACTTATGAAGGAGTTTCCAAAAGATAGAAGTAAACATGGGATCATGATCAAATACAATGGAGAGGGGAACTCCATGTAACTTGACTATCTCTTTAATATAAAACCAAGAAATTTGATATAAAGAGTATGTATCTCAAATTGGAAGGAAATGAGAAGATTTAGTCAATCGATCAATAATAACCCAGATTGCATTATTACCTCGAGTTGTATTTGGTAATACCACAACGAAGTCCATGGATATATTTTCCATTTTCCACTCTAGCACTAGTAACGACTGAAGCATCCCTTTTGGTAACTGTCTCTCTACTTTAACCAAATAAAAAGTCAAACACTTCAAAGTAAAATCAGCAATATCCCTTTTCATTCCATCCCACCGGTAATACTCCCGTAGATCACTGTACATCTTTGTACTGCCAGGATAAACTGAGAACGGGGAACTATGAGCCTTAAAAAACAACTCATTCTTCAACTGTTAATCAATAGGCACACATAATCTCTTCCCAAGCCTCAAAATACAATTATTATCAATGTTCAACTCAGGCAACTTACCCTTCTAAACCAGCTCTAAATTTTTCTGCAACTCACTGTCTTTCTTCTATGCTTGCATAATTCTATCTGATAGAGATGATCTCACTGACACCCGAAATAAAATATATGAACTTCCAACGGAAAAAACTTTTATGCTAAAGTTTATCAAATAAAACACAAAAGTATTTCGTTCCAAACATATCATGGGTAATGAAGCATATCTTTTTCGACTCAAAGCATCAAACACTTTATGTGATTTTCCCAGATGGTAATGAGTTATACAATCATAATCTTTGATTAATTCCATCCATCTCCCCTGTCTCATGTTCAATTCTTTCTGAGTGAATATATACTTTAAACTTTTGTGATCAGTATATATTTCACACTTTACTCCATACAAATATTTCCTCTAAATTTTTAAATCAAAAACAACAATAGCTAATTTCAAATCATGTGTAGGGTAAATTAACTCATGAGTATTCAAATAACGTGAAGCCGAAGCAATTACCTGATCATTCTACATAAGGACACAACCAGGTCCTTTCAACGAAGCATCACTGTAGATAAAAAACTCACCATTTCATGAAGGTAGTGACAAAACTAGAGCATTCAGCAATCTTCTTTTCAATTCTTGAAAACAATCATCACATTCCTTCATCCAAATAAACTTAACACCTTTTAGAGTTAACTTAGTCATTGAACTAGATAATCATGAAAAATTTTCAACAAACCTCTGGTAATAACCTGCCAAACCAAGAAAACTATGGATCTCAGTTATATTTTTCTGTCTTGGACATTCTTTAACAACTTTGGTTTTATTAGGATCAACAGTTATTCCATTTCTTGAAACAATGTGACCAAGGAAAGAAATTTGTTGTAACCAAAACTCACACCTTCTGAATTTTCCATACATTTTCCTTTCATTTAATGTTTTCAAGATAACCCTTAAATGACTTTCATGTTCCTCTTTACTTTTGGAATAAAAAAAATATCATCAAGGAACACAACCACAAACTTATCCAATAACTCATGGAAAATTCTATTCATTAGGTCCAGGAATACAACAGGTGAATTGGTTAACCCAAAATCCATAACTACAAATTCATAATGGCCATTTATTGTATGAAACGCGATCTTCGTAATTTCTGCTTCTTTTACATTCAACTGATGGTACCCCGACCTCATGTCAATCTTCGAAAAATATAGTTATCCCTAGAGTTGATCAAACAAATCCTCAATATGAGGCAAAGGATACTTTTTCTTAACAATGCTGTTATTCAATGCTCTATAATCAATTCAATGTCTCATTAATCAATCTTTCTTTTTAACAAATAAGACAGGAGCACCCCATGGTGACGTGCTAGGTTGAATGAAACCTCTATTTAATAAATCATGAAATTTATTCTTTAACTGTAAAAGTTCAAATTGAGCCATTCGATATGGGGGTTTTGAAATTGGCTTTGAATCGGGAAATAAGTCAACAATAAATTCAACGTCCCGGTCATGTATAATACCAAGAAACTCATCAAGAAAAACATCAAGATACTCATTTACCGCTGACACATCATTAATCTGAACAGTTCCTTTGTTTTCAACAATATGTGCAAGGTAACATTCATTTCCATCATTTACTAGTTTCTCAGCTTCCTGATATGTTATCAAAATTAAGTGTTCATTCTTGTACACAAACTGAAAATATTTCTGAAAAAAAAAACATCTTTAGCTCTATAGTCAATCATAGCATGATAAAAAAAATTCAATCCATGCCCAAAATAACATCAAACTCTACTAGAGGCAAAAAAATAAGGTTTTATGGTATATTATTTCCACACACAAGGACAAGAAGTTTCTTATAATTTCTTTTTGTCTCAATGTTTCCCCCTGGTGTTTTTACCATAAGTTCTGGATTCATATTTTGAGATGGAATTCCCAATTTACTATAAAACTTCTCTGAAATGAAAGAATGTGTAGACCCTGAATCAAACAACACATTCTCATAATCCGAACAAACAAAAATTATAGCTAATACTACTTCTTTTGGTGGCCCAACATCTGTTGAAGTAGTTGCAAATAATTTCACCACCCCTTTCTACTTGTATTCTTTATGCTTTCACTTAGTTGAGTTCTTTATTAGATTCTCATTTTCATAATGACCCATTTCATTACACTTAAAACATCTTACAGCTAGATTTTCATTTCCCGCTTGACTGTCTTCCTTATAGTTACGTGCAATTTGACCAGACTTACCACACCGAAAGCACTTTCCATACTTGGATAAAAATTCTCCAGGATGCATTTTACCACACTTCTCACAGGATGGATATTTGGTTTTCTTACATCCTGGATTCCTTGATAAATTCTTCCCCTTTTCCTTCCAACTGGACCTCTTATTCTATTATTTGTCAAAGAACACCTGATCATCAGAAAAATCTATTTCCACCTTCTCCGCACATCGAATAAGTTTTTCATAACTTTTGAACTCACGAGATGCTAAAGACCTTCGATACTTTGGCTTTAACCCTATATAAAAAGGTTGATTTTACTATCAAGATCTCATATGAAATTTGGAGCATACCTTGCTAGTCGAGTGAACTTTTCTTCATAAGCAGCCACTGATTCATCCTCCTACCTCAATTCTATGAATTTTTTTTCCATCCTAAGATGAACTACCATAGGAAAATATTTCTCAAGAAACATACCTTTGAATTCATCCCAGTCAAGATCACCAATCTCTTCACTATCCCTAATATTTTTCACCATTGACCACCACTGACCAGCTTCTCCTTCAAAATGGTAAACAGTGAGACTAACCTTTTGATATTCTGAACACCCCATGACATCAAAAATATTCTCTAGTGATTTAATCCACACTTATGCTAGAACAGGGTCATATGATCCTCTGAATGATGGGGGATGTTGCCTCATAAAATGCTCTACTACTGACATGTTCCTCTGGGGTTGATCTGGATGATCTCATGTATGGATACCACCACCATTTATAGCCTGAGTGAAATGTTCCATGACTGCAACAAACTGTTCACTTCCAATTCTGACCATCTCACGTTGCTGATTTGGAAGGTTGTTTTCCTCCTGATGTCGTCCCAAAATAGATGCCATGTTTCCTCCGCGGAAAACCATTTTGAACACAGAAATATCATAGGAAATGCAACATTGTAATCTTTAAATGCTAAATCATTTCAATCATACCATAAATTAATTTATGGAAATGAATTTAACAGAATTCTATCTCATAAAGTTGTCTAAACTTACCATTGATACCAATTATAAAGACCCATCCTTAAAACATTACTTAATATTGAATTAAATGAATAATTCACATTGAGGGCCTTTTCAGGTTTATAGGTTTCGAGAATTAGGCAATAACTATTACATCTCAAATGATACAATGTAGACACTTCTACATAATTTCTATTTTTTCATAAAATAAAAACTCTTGAAAAAAAGATTCATGTTCAGTTCTATATTTTAGATAACATGACTTTCCTTGATCTCATCCCTAAGCTTATTCCACTTTATTTCATGTGAAAAACATTTCAAAAACATTGAATGAGCATAAAAAAGCTCAGTAAATAATACACAAATAAGGAAACTGTTATTTTTTAAGTAAACCATGAATACCTAATCATAAGTAATACTTTTCACCTATATGAAGTAGTAAATAACCCTCACAGAATAAAATATCATTTTATACCCTTTTTAAAACAAAATATCACCATAAATCCCATATAAAGAGCACATAACATATAAAGGCAACTTGGAACATAAACAAACTTAAATGGAATAACCATATGGTCGACTTCCACACATGTCACTAAATGGAATAGCCATATGGCCGGCTTCCATACCCAATGAAATGGAGTTTATAATGTAACCACCCATCCTATTTTATCACGGCACCACCCGTCATTTGGTTTATCATGTAACCACCCGTCAAATGTCCAATTACTATTATAAAATCATAACACATACAACAAATAAAATGGAAAGAAAAAATTTCCACATTTCAATCACAATATATCACCTAAATATATTGACAAAAAAATACATTATGAAAACCATTTTCAATACCAAAATACAAAATAGAGTATATGGTATTTATCTTTCCTTTTAAAAAAATTACGGCTTGTTAAGGAAGCCAAAGATCAAGTAATACTCGCGGTGGTGGAAAGGTCGTTGTCACTACGTACGTTAAAAGAAAAATTCCTTTTTTCATTTAGTAAATTGATTCGTAGAAAAAGATTCCCTTTGAATGAAATTAAAAGTCAATGGTGTTTATATATTGTATAAAAGAAAGCCTTGTATTAAAACAAAATATGCCCCAAAGAAAGGAGATTGAGACGAAGTCCCTTACCTCGTGTATGACTTGACTTGATCGTTCTTTAATCTCCTGAATAAAAAACTAAAGTCAATATCTTCATGATTAAGAACTATTTTCATGTTAATTATCCCTCTTATATCACTTATTACCATGTGTATGAACATTATGTAATAATTTAAGTTAATAACGGTCGTTTTGTCGATATTTGGTACTTGAATGAAAAATATTCTTATAATTACAAGTTGTTCATGTGGTAAAATATCCATGATCTCCAGAATGATATTCATAAGGTAGATATCATATATATCATATATATCTATTATAATATGTTTTTATAACAGTACATAACATTTGATGGTAAGAAATGAAATGCACCGTTCATGGAGACGGTAAACCGTACATACGCATGAATGCTACTTTCATTTCTATTTCCCATTTACCTAAATGAAAACATTATGGTATAGAGGTAAATTATGATTCCAGTATAATATCATATAAAATATTATTAACTCAATCCTTTATACACACAATATATGGCATTAACGATTCAAATCAGTTTGAGGGGCAGTAGTCCGCACTTCCGAAAATGAAATTATCAGGTTTCCCATTATGGAAACCATAAAGGTATGCCATAAATGTGAAATATAGAAGAATAAGGAAAACATAAACATAATATATATCATATATTAAATAATGACATATTAATGGATACCATGAGAGGCCGTAAGAGATAATTGAACAATCATCGTTTTGTGAGGCAGTAGTTCGCCATCCACGGAAACAATATATTATTCACTGATTAGATGGAGGTGTCTGTAAGTGTATCTCGAATAATTCATATAAAAACATCCTAGTATATTGAATATACTGTTGTTGTTACAAAATAAATGAATAAAAATAGTTTATGGGGTTGGAGAAGAAAAATAAAATAAAAGAACTTAAGAGAAGTCGTTACCTTTAAATCAGGTAACTCCCCTTGGTTTGAACTGAAAGGGTTTCTTGAAGTGCTTTATGCCTATGGTAAGGCTTATATGATGAAGAGAGGGATATTGGGAGCTTATTTGAGTAGAGTTTTGAGGATCCAAATGGTTTGAGAAGTGTGTGAAATGGGTAGGAAGTGGGGTCTTTTATAAGGGAGACGAGGGGAACTTTTGGAACGCTTGAAAATAATATATTATTATATAATGATTTTCGGTTTCTAAAGGTCCAGAAATAGTTAAAGTCTGAGATAATGTGGCACATTTTCGAAATAAAATCATCCAATAATAATTTGAAAAGTTTTTAATATTGTTTTAAACTTTATCTTCTTATTTATTAAATTTATGCAATAATTAAGTAAACACTCCATCATCATTGTGTCATAAATAATATTACTTATTTGATGACTAAATGTTATAAAAAAATTACCATGATTTAGGAAATATTTTTTATCTTTATAATGAATATTTATAGTCAAATATATCAATTATATAACCCCATGTAAATTTTTTTTAGTAAAATAATACATGTTTGTGACATTTTTATTTTTACTTTAAATAAAAAGGTATTAATGTCATTATGATTCCCAAGTGGCTCCATGGGGTCCCAAAATTGACCCATGGTTTTTCTTGGTCGGCCAAGACTCATAAAATAAGGTTAGGACATGTGTAAAGGTAATTTCATATTATTATAACATTATTTTTAACTTAAATTACACTAATTAACTTTAATCACCATTAATAAAAGTCAATAGTTACTATTCACCAAAAATTATTTTCATCCCATTGAACAAAATTTTACTTACTAATGACAACAATGTATGTCAGATTTTTGAAATTAAATTCATATAAGCTGTAAAATTTCATTTAAATGGAAAAAACAGTTTCTGTAACTACCACTTAGTGGTTTCAGTATTCATCAAAAATTGAAGTTTTTCAGAAAAAAACCAAAAATTCACCCAAAGATATATTTGATATTCTGATTTCAAAAATTATGTATATTTTAAAATTTTCAAAACATATAAGTTTCATTAATGAATTTTATAATTAAATCTCGTTGTCAAAACAAATAGCATGTTTTTAAGAAACAATATCTATCAAAAGATTGACACTTGTTTAAGTCCAGTTTCAAAGTGAAATTAATTCCAATGAACACCATTGGATTAAATGGTAAAAATATATTATAATTAAACTTTAAAACAATTAAAAAGATAATCTACCCATATAAATAGACTATATTAAAAATGAGGTTTTGAATTAAAATACAACATTTTTCACTATTCATTTACAAAAAATGAACTTTATCGTAAAAATAGAAAAAACATACACAAAGTAAATTTTGATGTCCCAATTCTAAAGAATAATTTTATTTCGTCCAATAGAATGTATAAGAGTGACCAAACTATATTTAAAGAGGGTTCACCATCAAAAGGCGATAAATCGACCTTTTAGTGAATATAAGAGTATTTATGCCTAAAATTGGATTCATTCGCATTTTAGGCCCCTAACATTTATTGGATAAATGTAAAAACATTTAACAAACATATATAATAATATTTTAGTTATTTATATTAATTCCCACCAATAAAACATCTAGGATTTAACTACCATTTAAAAGAATATTATTATATTATTAGTGTGCAACGTAAGATTTCAAAGAAATCCATTGTTTCATATCGGGTACACCATCGAACATAGCAACCCCATTAAAGTAAAATTAATATTTAATTCACAAATATTAATAAATATGAAAATGTCTTATTCTTTATTTACCTAGGATGTTACAGTTGTAGATATTTAGAGATAGTCTTTTGTAAAAATTAAGAATATAAACATGAAAAAATGATATTAAAGTGAGACATTTGGAAACAATACATGAAATGTTTGGGTTTGTTGTGTTAGATACAGGTATAGATATAGAACTAGAGAATTTGGAGGGTATTATGTCTTGAAAAAATCCTCATATCATATTTTAGATTAGGATAATTTTGGCATTACTTGGATATTATTGAAATTTAATCCTAAACATATTTTGATTATCACCAACCATAATAGTGATGATGAAAAATGGAGTGAAGTTCTAGTGGTTGGGAAAGTGGAAATAGTTTTACATTTAGTCGGTGATGAGGTTGACTAGAACAAAAGTATTAATACAACCCATGATATAGGGTTTCTATGTAGTATACTATGATGTATCATAAATTAGTTTTCGATTAGTACAAATGAAAATATCATAGGATGTAGGTAATGAGACATTAAATTTATAACCCCAGATCAAAACCATCATGCTCTTGACTTGGGTCTAGTTTTCATGGTCCATGATCTGATGTGTTGGTGACCCTACCTTTTTTGTGAGAGTTGTTTTATTTATACTGATAATAATAGAATATGTTATATCATTATATATTAGGCACTTCACTAGGGGTAAAGGGGCTTGGTTATGTACCTGCATGTGATTAACTTTGAGATGAAGAATACACAAATGAAAGGTAACGTCATAGAAAATTATCTTTTATATAAGTTTGATGTTGAGTGTGAACATGGAGAGTGACCATTAAAGGATCAATGACACTTGATGGGATTGTTGGTTGACTAAAGGATGGATAATTTTGTGCATTTTGGACGGATGACTTGTGCCTAATTATTGATCACATAATCTCTTATAGACTGGGTGAAATATTCAATAGAGTATAACATAGAGTGTTTTATACTATGGGAACAACTATCGTGGTGTGACATGTTACTTAGGTGGTCATTGGGTGACAATTATGTGATCCTTGTTCATGGGACAGTAGTAGTCCCTACATCCATCAGAGATGATAGGATGAAGATGTTACATTCCTTTATATGGGTGGTACATACTACTATGACAATGATGTACAATGAATTTACGAAATATTTCTTTACTATAGAAATTAATAGGTAGATCACTGGGATTGGTTCTTGATGATTTACACACCAGAGGGTAATTGTTGAGAACTTGTATCCAAGTTGATTACACAATACACATATAGTTCCAAAATGGATGATATATAATGACATTATGGACTTTTTTATGGGATTCCCAAAGACCCCAATTAGTCAGGAAACATTGTATGTTATTTTCAATCAGGTAACAATTATTTATCACTCTATAATGATCTAAGAGACTCACTCAGTAGATTGGATCAAAAATATATATGTTTAAGATATTTTACACCAAAATTAATTTCCATTTATATTTTTTTTCTAATAGAGGAACATGTTTCGTGTTATGTTTTTGATAGGGCTTATATAAATCCCTGGGGATTCTTATGAGATTCAAAACATTGTATTATACTTGGGTAGACAAATAGTCTAAGAAGAGAATCATTTTACTACAGAACATTTTTTGAGCTTTCATTATATATTTTTGTGGTTCATTGAAAGATCATAAATACTTTTTTGAGTTTATATAAAACTATAGTCTTCTGACATAGATTCATATGCCACATTTTGAGGATACAAATAAGAGGCTAATTCATTCACCACTATGTTAGAATCAGGTAGGTGAGGAAGTGTTTTTGGTGCCCAATTTGGTTTAGGACGCCTCTAGGAGAGTAGAATTGATTTATAAGAGGTTGATCATAGATTAGTGTATGTAGATACTATGTTGATAATAATGGGAGACCTTTGGAGTTTTCTTTATGTGAACGAGTTTTATTGACAGTGTCTCCCAAATTAGGCAATTGATGTATGTGGAAGTAAATAAAGCTAGACCTATGTTATATTATACCCATCATGGTCATTGATTGGGATTATATTATGGGAAAAATCCTATATATTTCCACACATTTCCAAGGTATATGTGATATGTTACATGTTTCTTGACTCTGGAGGTACATTAATGGCCCTTCACATTTTATTGACAAGGATGTTGAGATGTACCCTGACACATCATTCGATGATAACCTTGTGCGGATTGTATAATAGAATGGGAAAGTGTTTCATAAGAAGATAGTGTCACTAGTACTCATTTAGTGGAATCATAGGAATATTTAGTAGGAAAAATGGGAGCAGGAGTCTTATGTTAGAGCTCAGTGTCCTTGCTTGTTTTATGACAATGACTATCCAATAAAAAATAGATTTTGATTAAATTTTAATGTTATTAAATGATCATTTTTTATCTTATGGTCCTTAGTTAGTGGATTTTAATTTTGAACATCCATTCTCATCATTTGTGAACTTCATGCCTAATATGCCCAATTAAGGCCCAATATTTCATCTGATTTTTAATAATGTAAGTATCCATATTTTAATTTGATATTTTTGGAAATGGATTTAAACATAAATATGAACATTTTTCATTCAGGTATCAATGGAGTATTCATAAAGGATGATGGGGATATTTGGCGATGAAAGGAAATAATTACGGAGAAGGCAGATTGGATATCATCCCATTGATGAGAATGTGGGTCCCACAATAGAGGCCCAATGAAGACCAAATTTCATGTTTGTCTAGAATACATATATAGGAACAAACCATTATTCTGCATCTAGTTATAATTAGTCTTACATGGTGGTGATTAAGGTGGCCCAAGTTGAAGATGCAATTCTGTGCCAGATTCTGCGGCCCAGAAAAATAGCCCACCATTACATCATATCTCTCGAACGGATTATGATTTGGTGCTAATATTTTACAAACTCGTAGCAGAGATCTTGGAATTCATTTAAGTATTATATGTCCCACTCAAGTTCTGCCTTCCAAATGGTTCTTTTTGATGCGTCTTTCCGGTGGATGCAAGATGGATTCTACTTCGGGGCAAGAACTGAAAAGTCATATATCCATTAATTTTCCACCCACCTTTCCCTTACAAAATTAATTAAAGGCAAATGGGATGATGGGGTATTGGCCATAGACATCCAAAATTCCTATTTAAGGCTGTAGTGGTAGAGGATTTCAAGGGTCTTGGATGATTTGTTTAATTGTAATGTTTTGATGTCCATTTGATGTTGTAATCCTTCTTCATTCTCATGTAAGTTGTTTGAATCACATTAGTTCTTAATAAAAGTTCTTCATTTTCTCTTTTTATATTCTTCTTACTATCACATTGATAACTTTTCCCCAATTTGTGATCTTATGCACACCAAAACTTGTGAATTTATTCACACAATGGTGGAGTGATCATTTCATTGTTTTATTTTTCTTCTTCAATTCTGCCCATATGAGTCTGCTTTTCGCTTCCTTTGAGATCATAGAATCAATGGAGGGCTAAAATCTTATGGTTTTGTCCTAGGGAGTTGGATGAGGCAGATTGGATGTTATTTTATGATCTTAATTTCTGTAATCATTTCATTATTTTAAGATTTCTATTTGATGATTTATTTTCTTCTTCGTCTTCGCCAACTTTAACAATGACACATTTCGAGTGTTAGTACGATCTAATTCCTTAGAGTGATCGTTAAATTTATCCTCTATGTGCATTGGTGATTATCCTTGGAATGGTGTAGGGATTAAATTAGTGAATGATGTTGAGGAATTATATCATTTTTTGGATACATCTTGAATTAGTGAAAAGAATGTTATAAGCAAATAGATACATCCAATCTAACCCTAGTAACAACTTGGGATCAACTCATCTCCATTAATTGTTTTAGACTAAGTAATTGTATGTCTTAATTTATTTTGTTTAGATTAAAGCAGTAGTTATTCAAATCAAATTGATCCAAATAGTTGGCTACTCCATAGCTAAATCCTTCCAAAATCAGTGTGTCTCTAGGTTTCTTCTTTGGTCCCTATGGATTTGACCCCTACCTGTACTACAACGACTGCATACCTGTAGGGTAAATTTTGGCGTAACAAAATTTTCGCGCCGTTTCCAGGGACCCAAGTAAGTTACCTTAGACACTATCATCTTTTTCTCAACCCACGTTCTCTATTCTCAACCCCATATCTCTTATCTTTTCCCCCTTTCTGTTTGTGTGTGTCCTGAGAATCTAGAATCCAACTTTCTATCTTCTCCAATGGAGTATCTTCAAAATCACCATGTCACACACTCATTCTGGAATCAAATGTAAAATCAATATTTGGAAGCCCCTAAATTAGAAAATTTCTTTGATCAACCCTTGAATGATTACCCCGCACTCGATTAGACGTACAATCAATGGGATAATGAATGTTTAAATGTTGAATTTCCTTCCCTCTCAAGGATGATTGAAGGGTCCAATCTTAGTGAAGTCCATAATGTTAAAAATCTGATCCTATCTATTCCTAAATCGTTTCTTGAACAATTTTGCAATTAATTGGAGATAATGAATTATGAGGATTCATCTTTGAGGTTAGAACTACAAAACTTTAAAAAATATGAAGAACACACTTTAGAGTCTGGGAAATCAGAGTTAGATAGTGAATTGAATTGATCAATTAATGTTGAAAGTCAAGATGAAGAGTGTTTAAATCATGAGGAAATTGATTTTATGAATTTAAAATATAATAACTTGACATCATGGATTGAGTTTCCTGAACATAGCTCCATTAGTGATTTTTTAGGACCACTGATCACTGAACCACTAGAAGAAATCTATAACATTGAGCTCATACCCACTCCTATAATTCAAATCGACACTTTTGGGGATGAATCATATTTCTATAAGGATCCTATTAATTCTAAAAATTTTGTAGAAGAAACTGATTTTGATTCAAATTACCATTCTGCTTTAAGAAAATTAAATCAACACAAACTCAAAATCATTGTCCCTCCTTCCCCACTCGAGTATCCCACCATTTGTCACATGAAAGAGTTTGGGGTTTTCAATCATTCATATCATGAAACCCACAAAGGGGGATTGATCTTTGATTTATTATGAAAGACTACAGAAGAAAAAAGATCAACCATTTCTGATACTCAATGGATTTTTCCATTCATTTTAGAAAATAGGATTCTTCATGAATCAAATCCAAAACCTTCTTTCCATCCATAAGAGAGACTCATTCTAAATAATGTTTAAGTGGAGAAAGATTATTTCATTAAAAAATTTAACGTTGTAATTGGATAAGTTGAGGGGTTCAAGTCGAGCTAATTACTTTAAATTAAGCATTGCATGGGAGGCAACCCGTAGTTTTCATGTTTCCAATCATTGTGAATCATTTTTTTTAAATTTGATTTTTTTTTAAAAAAAAATTAGACTACTGAACGGTTATTCTTTTATGAGTGAGGATGGGTATGAAAGGGGAGAATCGTATTCATCTATTTCATGTGGTGTGACCCCTGAGTAATGCCTTACCCAGAAATTTAAAAGAAGACAATGTATCATCAGTTTATTTTATTTTATTTTATGGTTTTGTAGGTATTTAAAAAAAATATATTGTTGACCTTTTCTTCTTTTATGAGAAAGGATGGGTATGAAAGGGGAGAACTGTATTCATCCATTTCACATGGTGTGATCCTTGAGTAATACGTTACCAAGAAATTTAAAAGAAGACAATGTATCATTAGTTTGACTTGAAAAACATAAAATAGGGGAAAACATAAAAATGATGATACTTGGAATTAAATATATCATTGTTTTGTTTTTTTGTCAGATTTGTTCTTCTTTTTATGGTTCAGTGACTATTTTGGGAGATAAATGTTCAATCAAGGAGGTTCCAACATCCCCCAAGAGATCAAAAGAGTAATTTGGAGCATCATGAACTTCAACTTCAAAAACGAGGTGAATTTTTTCCATGTTTATCATTTTCAATTTCTTCTTTGAACTCCTCTCCTACCCCCCTTCTAAATTTTCTTTTCTTTAAATACTAGGGACAGTGTTACTCTATGTTGGGGGGAGATGAAATAAAAATTTTGATTTTGTGTGCAAAAAAATTGTATGGAATGAAAAATTTCATTAACCTTGAACATGATAACAAACAATAGAAACTCTGAAATTGTATATCAAAGAATTTTTCATGCCTTGATTCTGTTTTTAATACAATTTTAGGTTCATGTGCATAGATTTTGGAAAGTGCGGTTGTCTGATGTGATTTTTCAATGTTATATTTTCATCCATTTAATAAAAAAAATACAATGCACGTCCTCTAGATTGTGGGGTATTAGTTTGAGTTCTTGGGGTCCCATAATAAATAGAATAGGTTTGGTGATCATTTTAGTTTTAATATGAGCATTCAAAAAAAACAATTTGCGCATAGAGCAATGAAATGACCTAATGCGTGGCATTCGGGACTTGGGGATCTTGAATCCACAGTTGTCTGGACTGGATTTGGGCATTTTATCTCTAATTGTGGTAATTTGAATTTGTTTTTTAATGAGTTAACTCAAGATGATTCTCGGGTATGTGATCTTTACTTGGTGCCCTAAGCTCTTTGATCCTGGGAGTCATCAGCAAAGTCTTGCTACATGGGTTTACTCGATAGAGTTCAATTTCAATTACCATGGAAAAATTTCAAAAAAAACCAAAAAAAACAAATAAAATAAAAAAATGAGTACTCATCTTATTATTAAAATTTTATTTCTCCTAGCGCTTCCATCTTTTCTCCCTCGAATGAAAATGAACCCTCGTGTCTATTGTGACGCACAACACTTCATCATACTTAATTGAATTTGGATGAAATATGGTGATGAATTTAAACAAAAGAATGGGCTTGGGCTTGAGATATTCCTATTTACATATCTTGTTTTAAATGATTTTAATAGGTTTTATAATTTTTTGGTATGATATCTTTGGGTGAGAAATGTGTATTAATATTTTTTAGAAAAGGTCATTCGAATTTTATTTTTTGGAGATATATTTTGCTCGGGACTAGAAAAACACAAGTTCGGGTGTGATTAGCCAATAAAAACACATATTTTTATTACATTTTAATGTTATTAAATGTTCATTTTTTGATCTTATGGGCTTGAGTTAGTGGATTTTAATTTTGAACATCCATTCTCATCATTTGTACACTTCATGCCTAATATGCACCAAATAAGTCCCAATTTTCATCTGATTTTAAAAAATGTAATTATCCATATTTTAATTTGATATTTTGGTAAATGTATAAAAACATAAATATGAACATTTTTCATTCAGTTATCAATGGAGGATTCATAAAGGATGATGGGGATATTCGGTGATGAATGTAAACAATTCTAGAGAAGGAAGATTGGATATCATCCCACTGATTAGAATGTGGATCTCACAATATAGGTACAATGAAGCCCAAATTTCATGGTAGGATATAATACATATAGAGTAACAAAACATTCTTCTGGAGATAGTGCTAATTCGTCTTACATGGTGGTTATTAAGGCAGTCGAAGTTGAAGATGCAATTCTGTGCCAGATTCTGTGGCCCAGAAAAACAGAACACCATTTAAATCATATATCTTGAACGAATTTTTATTTGGGGCTGAAATTTTACATACTGTTAGGGGACATCCATGTATTAATTTAAGTATGCTATGACCCACTCATATTTGGTCTTCAATAAGGTCCTTTTTGTGCGTCTTTCTAGTGGATGAAAGCTGGATGCCACTTCAGGGAAAGAATTGAAAAGTCACATCTCCATTAATTGTACACCCACATTTCCACAACACAATTAATTAAAGGTACATGGGATGATGGGGGCTTGGCCATATACATACAAAATTCTTATTTAAGGCAGTGTTGGTGGAGGATTTTAAGTATCTTGGATGCTTTGTTTCATTGTAATGTTTTGTTGTCCATTTGATGTTTTATCGTTCTTCATTCTCATGTAAGTTGTTTGAATCACATTAGTTCTTAATAAAAGTTCTTCATTTTATATTTTTATATTCTTATTATTATAAAATTGATACCATTTCCCCAATGTGTGATCTTATTCACACCAAAACTTGTGAATTTATTCACACAATGGTGGAGTGATCATTTCATTGTTTTATTTTTCTTCATCAATTCCGCCCCTATGAGTCTGATTTCTGCTTCCTTTGAGATCATAGAATCAAAGGAGGTCTAAAACATTATGGTTTGTTCCTAGGGAGTTTCATGCGGTAGATTGGATTTTATTTTATGATCTTAATTTCTATAATCATTTCATTATTTTAAGATTTCTATTTGATGATTTATTTTCTTCTTAGTCTTCGCCAACTTTAACGATGACACATTTAGAGTGTTAGTACAATCCAATTCCTTGGAGTGATCATTAAATTGATCATCTAAGTGAATTAGTGATTAGCCTTGGATTTGTGTAGGGATTAAATTGTTTAATGATGTTGAATAATTGTATCATTTTTTGGATACATCTTGAATTAGTGAAATGAATGTTATAAGAAAATAAATACATCCAATCTAACCCTAGTAACAACTTAGGAACAACCCATCTCCATTAATTGTTTTAGACTAAGTAATTGTATGTCTTAGTTTATTTTATTATGATTAAATCAATATTTATTCAAATCAAATTAATCCAAATAGTTGGCCACTCCATAGCCAAATCCTTCTAAAATTTGAGTGTCTCTAGGTTTCTTCTTCGGTGGTCCCTGTGGATTCGACCCCTACCTGTACTACTACAACTGCATACCTGTAGGGTAAATTTTGGCGCAACCAGTCAACCAAAAAAGTCACTTCTTGTTGATGAGAAATACTTATATGATGATAATTATAATGTTCAGAATCTTGTAATTTTCTTAACACCCAAATATCTTTTTATAATATTTTGGTGTGAAAATTCAATATTTTTCAAGTTACTTCTTTCGCTTATACAAAACCCATGATTTTTTTAAGGGTAACTTGTGTTTTATAAATGTTTCATAAGGGTATAGGGGATTTCAAATGCATTTGATAAGGGTATGATTGAATTAAATATAGTTAAACATGCCTTTTTGTAAGGGTAACCCAAACTTCATGTGTTGTGTTAGTGGCATGAGATGTGTAAGGGTAACCACTCATTCAAGTTCTACATAAGGGTGTGTCATATTTTATGTAAGGTTAACTACTAGGTTATATAAATTGTGTAAGGGTAAACCTATTCTTATATAAGGGTATATTTTTATTACTAAATGTTGTGTAAGGGTAATTTTAGGGTTGCATTAATTTAAGATTGACATTTCAAAGGCTATTTATGGGTACTCTATATATGTGTATTGGTAGGCTTGGTTTTGATACCTAAATAATGGTAAAATATAATAAAATTACCTAAAATCTAAGATATACATATAGGTAAACCCTATTAAACATATAAAGTTATCCTTTTTGGGAAAATACATTAAAATTCCATATTTCACTCTTTTTTATTTAGCTCACTCCAGTGACATGTTTTGGTAAATTTAAATACAAAAAATCATGGAATTAATTTAATAAACTCATTTAAATTTCATGAATTATTTTATTGATGTTTAAAAACAGATAGTTATTATGAATTTCATAAAATAGAAATTATATAATGGAATTTAACAATACATTTAAAATTGAAAACCATTACACAAACTTCATTCTGGAAGTAATACATGAGCCTTATTCTTTTTTTGTGAAATTACATAGAGTTTGGGTAGTTTAGAATTTGTCTTATCTGATATTTGAGAAATATTCTTCCTTCAAAATAAGTTGTTCATCAGGTTTATTATCATGGTTGATCCTCATTCTATATCCTCTATTATTGTTGATGTAGATATAAATGATAAAACCTTGATATATATTTTAAAAAATAATTTCATAAATAATTTTATAAATAATTTTTTCTATAGTGTGCTATAAAAATTTTAAATAGTTATTTTTATTAAAATAAAATGGAATTTTGGAAAGAGTAGTAAGGATTTTTTTCCCATATCAAGTTATTATAAACATAGATTATTATCACATATTTAATTATCATCATTATCTATGATATAATATAGATTATACAAGAAAGAAAATACAGAATTTTCATGGATTATCCATGATATATAATATTTTATCACATGTGGTGTTTTATTTATTTTTAAAAATAAAATAATATAATTGGTTCTATGAAACCTTGGTGAGTAGTTTGAGCCAAAAAACACATATATGTGTTTTGAGTGATCATTTCTTAACTAACTATGGTATTATTCATAAAATAATGGATTTTGTAAGTTTCTTACCTTTTAGAGATCTCATATGTAAATTTTTTCCTTGTTTTAATAGTTGTGATTTGCATTCTTTATGACAGTTCTTGATTTTGATCACATGTATATATGTTTTTATCCTAAGATAGTTTTTTATTCCTAGATTATTGATACAATATCTTGTTTCCAATTTTGAATACAATAACATGTTTTCATGTGCTTCTACATTATTCTCGTAATGATATTCTTGCATTTAAGCTCTAACTTGATATGCTTTTATTCGTTCATTTAGATGTTTCATTATTGGATCTCATTATAGGGAGATCATCATTACATAATTTTCCATTAGTTGGGGAGTTTGCATGACATGTGATGATGGTAAATATGGACATTAGAACAAGGTGTAGATATGATGATGGCATGGAACATCATGTTGAGGATTCCATTAAGGACACCTGGTAAGTGTCGATTACCTTATTGCATGAGGATTCCTAATGTATGTTTAGTAACACATTTAATCAAGGACAATAGTATACCATGTCGCAAAACATAAGTGATTACTAGAGGAAACCATGAATAATGTATGGAAAATTCCATTAGGATTCCAAATGTATGGTTCATAAACCAAATGGGGTTTTTTTGTTACTTATTAATTTTACTCTTTACCCTTCTAACTTGGAACAAATGAATATGTTGTATAGTGTTTTTGGAATCCCAGGTAACACATGATGACACGATATGTGAATTCTAATTATTTTTCAAGTACGTGAATTTTTTATTATCAAATAATACACATGTGATACACATAAACACTCATCAAGGATGTATTTTACGTGTCCTACTATGTTGATTACTCACAGTATTTAGGAGAAATTTCAATTGATGTGGAGTCTTCATGCATAGAGATCCATGTAAGTGAATGGAGACCTTATTTGTTGGCTAAGAAAAGGATTATAGAGCAAATAAAAATCATACAAGTACTCCTAAGGACCCTAATATCTTATTTAATTATTTACTAACTTATTTTATTGATATGTTTTTTATTTCCACCTTTGGAGCTTGTTTATTACCTTTATGAATGTATTTCATCTTTTAGCATCATCATTATACTCTAATAATTATATTTATTATATCATTTTTAATTATTTTTTTCTATGAAATGATACTGTGGGTATATTACCGAATATACAATCACAAACACTCACTAATAGTCAGAATCCTCTTATAAATAGGTAGGAGCACATAAGGGTGTGAGTAAAACACCTAGTAAGACACCGCAATGCATCCTTAAAAAATATACACAAGTATGAGAGTTATATTATATGAAAATAATAAATTTTTAAACTACTAAAATAATACACAATAATTTACTGAGAGGTCATTCTATAAAAAACTATGAATGATACCTATGAAGGAAAGGCATCATATGTAAAAATGTAAAGAATACAAGGAAATTGTATCATCATGAGAATTAATTTGAAACATAGAAAAATATTTATCATAATAAAACATTGAAATAATATACTCTAGTAATATTCATGGAATCAAAAAGGTCACTCTTGAAACACACACCTTGTGATCACAATCATGCTCGGTCATTAAGTATGATAATCACTTGAATTATACCAAGGAAAACATGTGTATATGAGATCCCCAAAATCTAAGTCCCCTCTTACCTCAAAGGTGATGATTATGAATCGAATTTTTCATCAAGTAATTTTCACTCGAACCACATACATGTGCTCATCAGCTCAAAATTCTCGCCAATGATTCCTAGAATAGTTTTATTATTTTTCTACCAAAAACAAATAAATTACAACGGGTAAAAAAAATTTATATCTCTTGGATAAGCCATGATAATTTCATATTATCCTTCATTATAATATATATTATTTTTTAGAGAATAATTATTATCCCATAGATTATAATAGTCCTTAAATTTAGAATAATTTGATATGGAATTGAATAATTCTTATTATTCAATCCACAGTATTGGGGTATTATCATTTTAAGAACTCAATACCATTTTTTCAAGAAGGATTTAGAGATATTAATTCAAAAACATATTTATAAAATGATATTCTAAATTTCGAACCCTTATTTTATCCTTTTAAAACACACAACTTTGAAAAGAGAAGATACAATTATATTTTACCATGATTGAAAAAATAATTAAATACATAGTTTAGTAAATGAATACATCACATATCGTGCATAAGGGGAATTCCAAACTTCATGAACATGAAGGAATGTCAATAAAATGGAAGTAGAAGTATTGGGTATTGTTCTATGTAAACAATACATGTATATGTTATTAATATTATAATCAATATATATATAATTATTTCATTTTTATGTGATTCCTTATTGCGGTGCATTTATAATCATCAATTAAATGATTCACAAACATTTAATGAGTAAAAAAAATATTTCCATGATTTTTTGAATTCATATTCATCAAAAATATTTACATGCATGATATATTTAATAAAGAACACACAAAAATGCCTTTTAATTAATTTCAAATGAAAAGGGTTATACATAAGGGTAAAATAGATACCCCTTATGTATCTACTATGTGTCACATTATAGTAATATGGTTTACCCTTACACAGTTCTCAAACCCATTCATACCCTTACACACCCTTTGAGAAAACCTACCCAGCCATTAAAATTTCCATCTAATATTAAAATAGTACTCACATCACCCACATAAAACTTTTAATAACAAGAGTCTACCCATACATGTGGATTTTAGGTTTCAGGCATTGCATGATCTCCTTGGATGGTATGACTATCATAGATTGTAGTCTTAATTACATATAATCGTTACATAACATGATTAAAACATAATTTCAAATTTTGAAATAATATTACATGGACAACGAAAACACCAAAACTAGAAGACAATGTTCTTCACATGAAATTTATAATTAATTTATGAGTAGATATATAATTACCTCAACTTGCAATTCAACTTCAATTGACTATCCTGCTAACTAGAACTCGTAGTGAAATCATTTCTGCGTATGACACAAGTGTCTAATACCACTAATAGTGATCCAAAAAGTCACCAAAATCACTAAATGTTGTCAAATAATCATTGGGCGTTAGAACAACAGATCTTTACTGCTTGAGTTATTCATCATTTATCAAAGTACAATTATTCTGGAAAGAGAAATATCCCTTCATGTTCTATTGATGTATTAATAGAGTAACTAGAGAGAGTCCGGTATAGATCTCTAGATATATCAATAAGGATTAAGTGAGTCTATATTCATCCATTTTATTAAATAAAAGTTATTTTTTAATTTTTCTATTTTTCTATTTATTATAGAAGGTTTGTTGTTGAAAAATTTCACACAAACCCCACAAAAATAAAATAATTTTTAGTTATCACCATTTATAACAACAAGAATACTAATAATAATAATAATAATAATAATCTCTAAATATGTGAAACTCATTAAGGATATAAATAAATATTATTTTAACTAATTCCAATTGGAAGTTTATGCTCTGTATTCATTTCATCATTAACATTCACCAACCCTTAACTAATGACTATTTATTAAGAAAATTTCACAAAATTATTTTATGATATATATAAGAAATACTATATTCTCAAAACATATGGATAAATATTTATGATATTTATTTAACTATCATATCCTTTTGAATGAATTGTTATTATATTATTGTGATACCAAACCCAAATAATTATTATTTCTTAAGATATGTTAAATTTATTTATTTATTTTAAGTAGTATTATAAATATAATTAGTGTGTTACCCTCTAGGGCTCTCCCTTAGTCAAATTATGAATATTGGACTAAATTAAAATATTAGCATCTAGCAACATGACAAGTCTCGCATTACAGATATAAAATAATGTATCAATGATATCTAACATTCTATTAATGCTTAACATATAATATAGTCATTTTATTACTGTATCTCAAATCAATAAAGTTTCATGTTGTTGACATCAACCAATATACACGATGTCTATTTCATTGAAATTCTATAAATGAACTCACGCACTAAATATAATGGAATTTTATTTATGAAATAACTCAAATTCCCATCAATTGTGATAAATCCTTTCTCAAATTATCAATTAATGAGATATCACTCTGGATGTACCCAACATTTACTACCATGACACACGCAGATGTCATCATGGATTTCATAAACACATAAATGAGTGTCAGTCATGATGTCCATTAATGATAATATTAAATTATAAGGATTAAAACACAGGCCCACATATAATAGCATCCAATGACACATGGAAATGCAGATTTCCTATTAATAGGTCTATCCTCAAAACCTCTTATATTGGATATGACAATGGGAAATCATCATGAAAAGATTTATCAATTTCTTATGAGCCTTATACCCCTAAGTTCATATAATTACTATTTCCATTTTTAAATATCATCCATCAATAGAAAAATATTTTTAATTGATGTTTTTCAACCTCTTGGTTCTCATCAAAGTGGGGAACCACTATGAAATTTCAGTGAAACTTGTATTATTGGTACGTGATCACATGTAAATTTCAAATAGGGGAACAATCATGATGTCATAAGAAAAATTATTAATAATGAAAACATATAATATAGTATAAATAATTTCAGTCATAGGGAACTAACCCCAACATGATTGGGTTGACCCTTAGGTTGTGAATTGAACCATAGAGATACCCGTATGTGGTCGTTGACATTCCCATACACAATTCTTATACCCTAGGGTTACCCCTATATGTTAGCTTGTTTATCCATACAGTAGTTAATAATTCTATTACACAACACTTGAAAGAGGGTTTATACTTATTAAAAATTATCCTTACACATTTGAATGCCCGTAATACCCTTACATAGTGCATGTAAAAGCTGCTTGAACCTTACACAACCTATGGAAAATTCATGTTACCCTTATGAAAAGCATGGGTGTTGTGTAATGGTAAGAATTAACTTCAAAAACATTATTTTTTCACATCAATGTCTTTTAGAACATAATGAAAATTGGGTTATATAACATAATAATATTGGAAACATATATCAAACTATCATGTATCTAAAAACCTTATGTTCAATGAACATATGTATATATAAATCATATTTTATTTCCATATCTATACTTATATATACATTTTTATAAACATTCAAAACAATTATTTATATAATTCTAAAAAATTATGTTGTATTTATAATGTTTTTCTTACCATATACAATTATTGTTAAAGGTGTAATCTTCATTAAAAATCATAAGTAAAAAATATTTATTGTCCATTTAATTTTTTTATTTTTTGTCTTATTCTTCTTTAAAATTTCTTAACAGTTTTTAATATTTCATTAACAAAATGTATTATTTTTTCACCTTAATTATAATATTTTACCCCAATAAAATATATTATGGTTATTTTAAACAATTATTTATTTTATTACAGGATATCAAACCCACAATTTTTTTAAAAGTAAATATATTTTAAAATGCCAATGTTTTATATTCTACCCACATTAAACAGAATATTCCCTTAAAATTTCATTATTTAAATTAAAAAATGATGATTCATCTTCATCATTAAATATTTATGTTCCCATGTAGCTTTCTGAAACATATGATTCCTCTAGAAGAATTTAACTAGTTTAGTTATTTTTTTAGTGTAATTTAACTATATAATACAAAATTTAAACATGTTTTTCTTGTATGTGAGTGATTTTCTAGTTATACTATATATGATATTAGGAATTTTTAAGGGGCATGGATGGACATCCTCAATTTTGATTCATGGAAAAAATCTTTCATTTGACAGAGTTTTTTTGGAACTTCAAGATAATAAGATAATATCCCACCATGATCAAGTATTTTGAATGGGATAATTTATATAGGGATCAACATTACCTTTTTTCAAAATCACAAAACTCTCTTACATTATTTTATTTTGATTAATAGTATGTTTGTAACATCAAAATCATGAGCTCATCAATGGTTATTATCATAGATCATCTATTGAATCTTGGTATTTTAATTGTTTCACTAAATTGTTTCAATTCTGTATAACAATCATTGAGAAGTATCTAGTCCAAATAACTTATTCCATCTTTATTCATTGTAACATGTTGGATTTTTTGAAATCTTCAAAAAATAATTCTCATATGGTTCCAATTGATTGCTAGAATGAAAAATATTGTCATATGGGAACACTAACAATGAATTCTGTTGGTCCCAAAATCCTTTAAGAGAAATTGAAAAAAATCTCAGAATATCCTTGAGAGTTTGAGTTATGGTATAACACCGTTTTGATACATAATCTTCCTTAAATTATAAAAAAGAGAGGATCATTAAAAGTATAGATTCTTGTAAAAACGATACATAATACGTGAAAACATAAAACATTATTCAATTACACTAGAAAGGCTTCATCAAATATTAATCCAAAGTTCAATTACTGCAACTCAAACCCAAGGGACACACATAAAAGGAATGGTTGAGCATAAGTCCCACTAAGGGAAAGCGATGGAAATACATTACAAGACATCTTGGGGGAATTCAAAAAAAAGATGAATAATATTATTACAGAATGAAAAATAAAATATGAGAAATATCATAAATAAAAGAACATAAATTATAACTTGTAAATATGTATAAAATAATTTTTTTATAAATTCATAAGAATATCACAAAGTATTTTCAAATAGGTTTCACAATAATTACAATGTTTATTTACCAAAGTATCATAAAACATGTCATATATAGAGATTAAATTATTTATCCAGTGAATTAGATCATTGTAAGGGAGAACAATTAAAATGTCTTAATTTATATTTGACCCTCATAGATCATAATAAAACATCTCATAAATTACTCAAGGAGAATAAAATAAATGGGTTTTATTTCAAATCATTGCATTTAAAAATTTCTTAAAAACATTATCATTATATCCTTTATAAAAAATAGAAATGGAATGAGGGTTTTATGTATGTCAAATACCGAAAAAAATAAATCTTATTTAATACCATTTGAAAATAAAGTAATTTTTTATTCACACAATAAATATGGAATATTATCTTGATAATAATAGAGAAATTTTGAGAAGAAAATTCGACAGCATAATAGTTCTGAAACATGGTTTTAGAAAACATTAAAAAGATAAGGTACAAGGGTATAAAATTCATAAAATAATATTAATATTATAAATTGATATAATAATATACATAGAACAAAATTGTATGTAAAGTTTAAACACATATGAAATTAAAAAGGGAACCTGAAAGGAAAAGAGAAGTTGAGACTTCCTTTACCTTGATAAATAACTCTTAAAACTCAATGATTGGGGACCTGGATGATTTAAGAATCGTTTGAAGGACTCCTCAAGACACAAAAAATATATTAATTTATTATAAATTGTGAATGAAAGGAAATGGAGAAATGAGTTTGTATTTATATAAAAATAGGATGATTTGTTTAATTAATTCCATAAACACCTAGGTAGTGGAAAATTAAAAAACATGGGCCTGCCCGTGGTATTTTCCAAGGGTATTGGACAGTTGGGAAGCCTATTATTTTATTATAATAAAAAATGTTTGACCAGAATTTTATATTAAATATTAAAATATTATGATGTCATGAAACATACTGTAAAACTCAAACTCTTTTATTACTATTCACTAAAAAACAAAAATATTTTCAAAAATACTCATAAATTCACCCTAACATAATTTAACAAGATTATTTCAAGAAATGAGGTTTATTTTATCATAATAATTATATAAGAATGATAAATTTTACTTTTAAATATTAGAATACATATTTTTTAAAAATAATAGCAGAAATAAAATGCATAGTAAAATACATAGTAAAATTCTTGAAACATGAAAAAACAAATATTTTATCATTTAAATTTAAGTAGTACTATTTTAATCATACTATTTAATAAAAATAATTATTATTCATAGTATATTAGTTTATTATAAATATTTATCTCTTTTTTAAAAGGGGCAATTTTTGTCTGAAAAAATAATTTGTTAAATTTGTCATATTTTTAAGAAAAACTATTCTCAGAATAGAATTGATTTAATATCAATTTTATTTATACAAAATGACTATAAATTAAGTAAATAAAGCCTTGAAAGATAAACCCTTATAACACCTATATACAACTTAAGGGTGAGGTGTTCCATGGTGATAAATTATTGGGGCGACTTGGATAACATCGCTCAAGTGATAATTTCCCTAACTTGAACTTCTCTCTCATATGTGATTTCATTAATTCATAGCATATTGAAGCTCAGATTGGGAATGGTCATGATCAAATCTCGGTGATGCTACATCCCTCCCATGTTATGAGAAATGGGGTTTATATGATACTCCCCTACTGGATGTGGGCACCAACTCTTCTTTCTACTTTAATTTTCTTTTGTCATATCAACATATAAATAATAATTATAACATTAATATAATAATTAAGAGTATAGATTCCAATGTTCATACTCACCAATGGGAATAATCTTCAAACTTTCATCTAATAGTCAAAACACAATGGTTAAATTTAAAAATATACTCACTTAATTATTAAAGAGATAGGGTTTTTTAGTAAAAAATATTATAATACACATTTTAAGGAAACATATATAATTCAAAATGTTCAGGTCCTTACATCAGTTAACCTTTCAAAAAGATCATTATCCTGAATATGATAAGCAATTCAGAAGCTTATTTCAATTTCTAATGCCTCTTGAAAACTTATCAAAATTTATCATGGGAATCGTTAGATCCTTATTAGATATAATATAAATTGGTTCTATTATTATCCTTGTGAATTATTTTATATATTTTTCACTGTTTATCAAGTGATAAATCTTCTTGAATAGTAATGAAATATCCTAACATATTTATTCAATAAACAATAACTATAATGGAATTTTGACTTCTTCTTTTTTGAAGTCCAATAGTTAAATATAAAATGAAATTATTCCCTTTCAATTTATATATAGGTTATTGTTTCATCAACCCCATATACTTCAATTATTTTATATTAATAATATATAATCCAAATAAATTATATTTAAAAATAACAATATTTTGCATCATGTTTAAAACATGAAATAAATTTTTAAATATTTACATATATTTTCGCTTCTCAGATTTATTTAGAATTAGGAGTTATTTATAACACCCTAAATATTTTATGGTATGTTCCTCTTAAATAATTTCTATTCAATAGATAGCATATATTACAAGAATCACTAAGTTTTTTTTGAACCAAAACATTATAGGATAAAGTTATAAGCTATCCATTAAACATAAATTTTCCACTCCTATGTTTTGATTTTCGATAAACAATCATCTAGAGTTGTGACCAGTAAGTCATTTGAAGTATGATAAAACCAACTTGATTTTTTATGATAGCAAAATTCCCTTCTGAATATTAATATGAATTTTAATATTAACCTTATAAATAGTAAATAATGATTATATTTTATTTTCTTAAGGTAATAAGATAATGATAAGTTAATAGATTTTACAATGTAATACAAAACTAATTATACCTTTAAATTATTATTTTTAGAATTAATATTTATTTTAATTAAAAATTAAATTAAAAATACATATAAATTTATTTTGTAAAAATTCTGTTCGGTTTTGAATTCTACACATTGAAAAATGGTTAGGGTGAATTTTTGGGATTTTTCTAAAATACTTGAATTTTTTGTGAATAGTAAAAATACAAACTTGAGTTTTCGGTAGTTTAATGACATCATAATGATGTAATAATTAATAAAAAGGGATGGTCGACTTGTGTACAGTATATTATGACCTTATGTGTCCCAAGTTGCATAAAACATGTGAAAATATCATGGTCAAGCGGATGATTTTGCGAAAACCACTAACGAGGTGTCCCCTTTAATTAATAAAAATATCTCTCTTAATTACTATAAATACCCACTCACCCCCTTCATTTTCATTCATTAAAAACACAATATCCTTGAATAAATGGTGTTATTACTTCCCTAGTAGTCCTCCCAATGTTTCTTTAATCCCCCAAGGTCCCATCCTTCAAGATCTAGTAGTTACTCTATAGGGTAAGGGAATCCTTCATTCTCTTCTTTTATTCAACACTTCAATTATGTTGTCTATTTGACATTACATTATAATATGTTAGGGTTTTATTTTATGTGTTCTTATTAATTTCCTTTTGATTTCAATATGATGATATACCATTCTTCTCTCACTATTTCATTTTATGAAATTTTTAGCGACGTTGTTAGGCTGCCGAATTTTCATAAGGGATCTCTCACCTTTTCTTTTATTTTCAAGTTCATCTATTTTTTTCTCCTCATGTACTCTATAAAAATGGCCATGATAAACTCCAGTATCATATATATACTAGAATTATGTCATCTAAATGTAAGAACCATCATCAATATTCTTACTCCATCCCTTTTATTTTTATAAACAAAATCATCATCCATGAGGTTCCAATTTATATCCTTTGTGGACAACGGAGTTTTGTACTTCATGTTCTCAATCATTACTGGTCATGATAAAATTTTAATTGATGAACCAGATTATAATATATGTATTTAATCTCATTAATTTTATTTAATCCTTAGACACTCATAATATAAAATAATTATACAAAACATGTTCATTATGAACAAAAAGGCCAAGTTAATCTGAATATTTTAATAAAATTTTAACTAATGAATCATCATCATGGTATATAACCCAAAAACATTATAAGATTATTTATATCTTCTTAATGTAATTACTAATATATATTAACAATTCTGGATGTTTAACCACATTTAAAATTTACTTCCATTCATGAAAACAAGTAAACAAATCATAAAAACCAAGGATGAAAATGCTTCCAAAACAAGAAAATTTAACCTATTAAACCCATAAAAAGGGCCATGAATGAACCTAATAAGGTTATAATAAATCAATTACATGTATATGAGGTTATTTATTTATTAATTAATGAATCTAAATATTATTATTCAAGTCATTTAAACAAATTAAGAACACACTCGAGCAAAAAGGTAAGGGGTTTCTCATCTCACTTTCATTTCTGTGAGATTTTCATTGTTCGCCACATATTTCTTGTATGTGGAGTATGTGTACTGAACTTTGATATATAATAATATTATCCTATTTATATTCATGTTATTAAATGATTAATTTGTGGTTTATTATGTTCTATTCATATGATTCGACTGATTACATTGTGGTAAGAGACTTTGTCTCAACTACTATTATGTTGTGAATAACATTGTATGGTGCACCTAATAATCTTTATGCGGTGTATCTACTACCCATTTAAGATCACTTTTAATTTTAAATTATGTCTATATTAAATTCCTGTAATATCATGTCATGTATATGTTTGTTTTCTAAACCGTATACCATTTTATATACGGTGTTTTTTGGAATGCTATTTTAATTATCGAAATATTGATAAATCAGTATACTCTACTATATATGGATATTGAAAACGCATATTTCTATTATATTGAATCAATGTCTAAAGAATTATTTTTGACATTCAGTGGTGGGTGGGTCCCACTGTAGCCCCTTTTTGCATCGATAGGTTTCATGAGACAAATCAGTTGGCGGCAAACCCTTTGAGTTTGTTTCCAAAATCAGATAGGTTTCTACCCCCAAAGCTAAACCGTTTTTATGGTATTAAGGTATCAGGTGCCAGATACATGAATTCCAATTAATAATCATTCTCTTTATTCATTATCAGTTATTACCCTAAATGAGGTTTTCAATATGACAAAATCTATGGATGCAGTTTCATTCTTAGTTTATTAATGGCTTGAGTTTTTTATTTATTCACAATGCTATGCTGATTATATAAAATTGTTTAGAATTTAGTTATTATTGATTCATGGTTACTCCCTTTTTAACCCTTACTAAGAATTTGATCTCAACCCTTTCATTTTTTACTTTCAACAGGTGAAAAAGAAGAGATCATTTGTTGAGTTCTTGTGGATGAAACTTTTAGTTTTATTTATGTATTGTATTTTGTAATCTTTTACAATGTAAATTGAGTAACATCTAGGTATCTAGATTCTTCAAGACTACTAAACTAATATTTCCTTTTGTATTTTCATTCCTTCTAACCATGCCAATATAATAATTAATGCACCGGCTCTGGAATGATATAATTCTTGGTATGAATTGGATGTCAAACAATGATACAAAGATTTATTGCATGAAAAAAGAAGTTCATTTTTTGAAAATGGTGTATAATCTCTTATCTTTAGAGTAGAGACCTTTCCATCTGATTCATATGTAGACCCACCCCTAGTAGATCTATTGAATGTAATTCTTGGAGAGGAAGAGAACCCATTATCTGTGGGTGAGGAAAGAAATCTTCAAATTGAATATGTGCATATAGTGTAATAATACATTGAGGTGTTTCTAGAGTAATAACATGGACATCCTATAGAGTATGAAATTGAGTTTTTCATTGACTTACTTCCTGGTGGAAGACATATATAAAATACCCCCTATAGAATGGACATTGTGGAGTTATTAGAGCTAAAGAAACGGCTAGAGAAGTTGAATGACAAAGGATTTATTCGACCTAGTGTTTCTCCATGGGGAGTCCTAATCCTGTTTATCAAGAAGAAAGAAGGATCCATGAGGTTATGCATTTATTATAGTGAAATCAATGCTATTAAAATAATGAATAATTATCCTCTACCCCGGATTGATGATTTATTTGATCATATTCATGGATCTCAATAATTTTCATTGACTGACCTTCGATCAGGATATCATCAAATGTGTGTGAGGAAGGAAAATATTCCAAAGACAACATTTCAAACTAGGTATGGGCATTATGTGTTTATAGTGATGCATTTTTACTGATGAATGCACCATCAGTTTTCATGGATTTAATGAATAAATTTTTCAAGGAATATCTTGATTACTTTTTTGTGGTATTCATCGATGATAACCTGGTATACTCAAAAAGATATGATGACCATGAAGATCACTTTTAGATTATTCTGAAAACTCTTAGAAGAAATGAATTATATGGGATGTTTAGAAAGTTTGAATTCTGAATTCTATGTGTTTATTTTATAGGCCATATTGTCTCTAAAGATGGAATCCTAGTTGATCATATCAAGACAAAGGCAATACCAGATTGGCCAACACTAAGAAACATAACCAAGGTACACAGTTATATTGGCTTGGAAGGTTACTATCGGAATTTCATTCATAATTTTTTGCGACTGGCTAATCTGCTAACCAAGATCAAACATAAAGGAGTTATGTTTTTGTGGAGAAACGAGTGTGTGTACTTTTTCAAAGATTTGAAAAGAAGATTGTTCAATTATCCAATTTTGACTCTTCCATATGGAAGTGATATATTTGTGATATACAGCGATGCATCAAAGAATGGGATGGGTTGCATCCTTATGAAAAATGATAAAGTTATTGCTTATGCATCAAGACAGTTGAAGACCCATGAGAAACATTATCCAACTCATGATATTGAGTTAGAATCCACAATATTTTCTCTGAAAATATAGAGACAGTATCTCTATAGAGAGATATATGAGATTTATACGAACGACAAGAGTTTGAATTACATTTTCAGAAGAAAAAAACTCAATATGAGGCAAAGGAGATAGCTCGAGTTACTCAAATATTAATATTTTTCAATAAACTACCTCCTAGGAAAGGCTAATAAGGTGGAAGATGCATTTTTTAGGAAGTATCACGGACTTATGACTCAAATGTGAATTGAAAGAGATCCTATATTTTTGGATCTACTAAATATGGATATGGTAATTGTTAAGGAAGGGGAAAACATCTTTTCTCTTTAAAATGATTTATTAACCATCTTTATTAGATAAGATAAAAATCTCTCTATCTGATGATAAGAATCTACATAAGAAAATTAATGGTGTCAATGATGGGAGACTGGCTGACATCGTGTATGAAGAAGGAGTTCTGATGTTTTGCAGGAGGTTATGTGTTCCTTCAGTACCTGAGCTAAAAAGGGAACTATTAGATGATGCTCATAGCTCAGACTTATCTATACACCTAGGTAGCACAAAGATGTATAGTAATCTAAAGTAATATTTTTGGTGGGATAATTTGAAGTAGGAAATTGCTAACTATGTGTCAAGGTGTCTAGTTTGTCAACAAGTTAAGCAAAAGAGACAACATCCCAAAGGAGTGATTCGACCTCTACCTATTTCTATGTGGAAGTGGGATAAAATTACGATGGATTTTATTATTAGACTACCGAGGACACCTAAAAGGAATGATGCAATACGGGTAATTGTTGATCGTCTCAAAAAATAAGCATGTTTTCTTCCTATAAGGGAGGATTTACCACTTTAGAACCTGGAAAGACTGTATATTAATGAATTTTTAAAACATAATGGTGCACCTCTATCGACTGTGTTCGATCAAGATCACTGGTTTACATCAAAATTTTGGTTAATTCTCCAGAAGTCTTTGAATACTGAGCTTCGTATGAGTACTGCATATCACACCCAAACTGACAGACAGTCTAAAAGGACTATTCAAACTCTAGACGACATGTTGAGGTCAGGCTCTCTTGACTTCCAAGGTATGTGGGATCAATACATTCCTTTGGTGGAATTTTCATTCAGTAATAGTTTCCATTCTAGTATTTAAATGGCTCTATGTGAAGCATTATATGGAATGAGATGTAGAACTCCAACTTATTGGGATGAAGTTGGTGAGAGGAAACATACAGCCCCAGAACTTATTAAAGAGACCACAGTAAAGGTGAATACAATCCAAGCCCATATTAAAGTAGCCCAAAGAAGGTAGAAGAGTTATGTTGACAACTGGATAAAGGATTTGGAATTTCAAGTGGGAGATCATGTCATTTTAAATGTATCTCCATGGAAGGGTGTCCTAAGGTTTGGTAATAAAGGGAAACTGAGCCCCATGAACATCAGACCATTTGATTTAATGGAAAGAATCAGAGCTATAGCTTAACATTTAGCGATTCCACTGAATATCTCTAGAGTTCATGATGTGTTCCACATGTCATTGTTAAATAAATACATGCCATACCCAATGCATATACTCAAATATGATTAAATAGAACTGTAAATTGATTTGTCATACTATGAAAAGCCTATCCAGATTCATGACACAAGGGAGAAGGTATAGAGAAATCAAAAAACTAGTCTAGAAATGGTTATTTGGAGAAACAAAAATATAGAGGAATCATCATGGGAACCAGAGTATTTCATGAAGAAGAACCGCCCACATCTTTTTGGTGGGATTTATACATAAAATATCAAGGAAGAAATTTCTGAAGGGGGAATAATATAACACCCCAAACATTGTATGGTATGTCCCTCTTAAATACTTTCTATTCAATAGATAGCATGTATTTCATGAAGCACTATGTCTTTTGTGAACTAAAACATTATAGGAAAAACTTATAATCTATCCATTAAACATAAATTTTCCATTCATTGTTTTGAATTTTGAAAAACAATCATCTAGAGTAGTGACCAGTAAGTCATTTGAAGTATGATAGAACCAACTTGACTTTTTGATGAATAGTAACATTCCATTATGAATAATAATATGAACCTTATAAATAATAAATAATGATTATATTTTATTTTCTTAAGGTGATAAGATAATGATAAGTTAATAAATTTTTCAATGTAATACAAAACTAATAATACCTTAAAATTATTATTTTTCGAATTAACATTGATTTTAAATAAAAATTAAATTAAAATACATAGAAAATTATTTTGTAAAAATTGAGTTTGTTTTTAAATTCTACATATCAAAGAATGGTTAGGGTGAATTTTTGGGATTTTTATAAAATACTTGAATTTGTTGTGATTAGTAAAAATACAGATTTGAGTTTTTGGTAGTCTAATGACATCATAATGATATAGTATTTAATATAAAGGGATGGTTGACTTTTTTACAGTATATTATGAAATTAGGTGTCCCAAGTGTCTTAAAACATGGGTCATTATGATGGGAAATCCCATGGTTTTGTGAAAACCACTAATGGGGTGTCCCCTTTAATTAATAAAAAACTCTCACTTAATTACTATAAATATCCACTCACCTCCCTTCATTTTATTTCATTAAAAACTAAAAATCATAAAATATATGGTGGTATTACTTCCCTAGGAGTCCTCCCAAGGTGTCTTTAAGCTCCCAAGGTCCCATCCTTCAATATCTAGGAGTTACTCTACATGGTAAGGGATTCCTTCATTCCCTTCTTTTAGTCAACACTTCCTTTATGTAATCTATTTGATTTTCCATTATCAGTTGTTAGGGTTTGAATTTATGTGTCCTTATTACTGTACTTTTAATTTCAATATGATTAGATTCCTTTTTCTCTAATAATTTCATTTTATGAAATTTTTTGCGATGTCGTTAAGCTGCCGAATTTTCATAAGGGATCTCTCACCTTTTCTTTTATTTTCACGTTCATCTCTTTTTTTTCTCCTCACCTCCTCTATCCAAATGACCATGATAAACTCCAGTATCATCTATATAATGGAATTATATCATGTTAATGGAAGAACCATTATCAATATTCTTACTCCCTTCTTTTTATTTTTATAAATGAAATCCACATCCATGAGGTTCCAATTTATATCCTTTATGGACAACAGAGTTTCGTTCTTCACTTTCTACTTCATTACATGTCATAAAACCATTTTAATCATTGAAACAGATAATAATATATGTATTTCATCTCATTAATGTTCTGTAATCCTTAAACACTCATAATATAAAATAATAATACAAAACAAGTTCATTATGAACAAAACGGCCAAGTTAATCCGAATATTTGTAATAAACTTTTAACTAATGAATCCTCATCATGGTATATAACCCAAAATCATTATAAGATAATTTATATATAATTAATGTAATTAATAAGATATATTAACAATTATATATGTTTAACCACATTTAGAATGAACATCCATTCATGAAAACCATTAAACAAATCATGAAAACCAAGGAAGAAAATGCTTCCAAAAAAAGAAAATTGAACCTATTAAACCCATAATAAGGGCCATAAATGAACCTAATAAGGTTATACTAAAAAAATTAAATTTATATAAGGTTATGGATTTATTAATTAATGAAGCTAAATTTTATTATTCAGGTTATAAAAACAAATGAAGACCACACTCGAGCAAAAAGGTAATGGGTTTCTCATCTCAATTTCTTTTCAGTGATATTTTCATTGTTCGCCACCTATTTCTTGAATGTGGAAAATTTATTATTCCATTTGATATAAAATAACATTATTATAATTATATTCAAGTTATTAAATGATTCATTTGAGGGTTATTAAGTTCTGGTCATAAGATTCGGCAGATTATATTGTGGTAAGAGACTTTGTATCAACTACTATTTTGTTGTGACTAACTTTATATGGTGCACCTAATAATCCTTATGTGGTGTACCTACTGCCCATATGAGATCACTTTTCATTTGAAATTATGATTATATTAAATATAAATAATATCATTTCATGGATATGTTTTTTGTATAAACCTTATACCATTTTACATATGGTGTTTAGTTGGAAAGTTATTTTAATTATGGAAATATTGATAAATCTATATACTCTACTCTATAAAGATATTGAAAAGTCATATTGATTGTGTATTGAATCAATTTATAAAGAATTAATTTTGCATTTAGTAGAGGGTGTGGCCCGCTATAGCCCCTCAATGAATAGGTAGGTCTCATGAGACAAATCAGTTGGCGACAAACCCTTCGAGTTTGATTCCAAAATCAGACGGATTTCTACCCACAGAGCTAAATAGTTTTTACTGTATTATGGTATCATTTTCCCGATACATGACATCCAATCAATAAGCATTCCCTTTATTAATTATCAGTTATTACTATCCATGAGGTTTTCACTAGGAAAAAATCTATGGATGCATTTTGATTCTCAGTTTATTAATGGCGTGAGTTTTTCATTTATACACCATGCCATGTTGATTTTGTAATTTTTTTACAATTTAGTTATTATTGATTCATGATTCCACCATTTTTTACCCTTACTGAGCATTTGAACTCACCCCTTTCATTGTTTACATTCAACAAGTGACAAAGAGGAGATCATTTATTGAGTTCTTGTGGATACAACTTTTAGTTTTCTTTATGTATTGTATTTTGTAAATTTTTCCAATGTAATTTGAGTAACATCTGTGTAGATAGTTTCTTCAATAATACTAAACTAATAATTATATGGGTATTTTCATTCCTTCTAAACATTCCAATATAACAAGTAATGTACCTGCTCCGGTCCAGAGGGGTCAGGGTGTTACACTATGTGCATCACCTAATAGATTCTTTTTTTATTCTTATATTTAAGAAACACATATTTGATTCTTGAACCTAATAATTCAATTATTTTAAATGATGGTTATTGGAATATATTTTACCTTCTTATGTAGCTTCATATCCTCCTTCTATTCCCTTTTGATCTTCAAATTGATGGATAATTGTGTAGTAAATTATAAATGATTGGATTTAATAACATAAATTATGATTTAATGGTCCATATTTTAAAAATAAATTAGTATTGGTTTTCTTTAAATACCAATCATGGATAATGTATCATGGTACTTACTTCTTAATGTATCACCCTCACTTATTTTCTTTCTAGGGTGGTAATGTATTGAATAACCGTAGTATTTTATCCACTCCAATAGTCTCATTTGAAACTATCTCAACTCCTTCTACTTCAATATAAAATTTAATCTCATATAATCTATGTATACATAAAACTTTTAGTTATAGAGATAAATCCTCTACATCGTTAATTTAAATATTACTACATCTAGATCCAAATCATGAATACAATAATTGTTTTCATGACTCTTTAATTGATGTGAGGTATAAGATACCACCATTCCGTTTTTAATGAGAAAACATTATAATCCATTATTTAATAAATCACTGTATATAAAATACAATTATCTATTTAAGGGTATTATGAGTACTTATCTAGTCATGAACCTTCTCCTAAGCTCCTTGAAATGTTCTTCTCATTCATCTTTCCAATGGCACCAGACCACCTTCTATGTTATATCAATTACTATATTTGTTAGTTGAAATAAATTTCTAATAAAGTGTTAATAAGTAAAGAAAATAAAAGAAAACTATATATATATATATATATATATATTATAGTTGTTTATATAAGACAATCCTTGATCACCTATATATTTGAAGGATCCAATTATATCCCTTCTCTTATAATACATTACATGGTAATGATACTTTATATATATCAAATTTATACTTGGTAAATTTGGTGTATAACTTCACCTTTGTCAAGTCCTTCAACACAGTCCTCAAATTATATTCATACTATTAATTTATAATGGAATTTTTGTGAATATATTTTATAAATACAGTCAAAAATATATAATGTTAATATATAAAAATTTATTCATCATATACATTAAGATTGCGGTGGAAATTGTATGTATGAATGGAATCACATATAATTATAGTTCACATATCATATATGACCAGATTTATTTGTTTAATCCTCTATTTTCACCATTAATTCATGATATATAGACCGAAAAATAGTCATTAATAAGTATTTACCTCCCATAGTTTATTGAATATGTAAATATGAGGTAGAGTATTCTATATAATGATCATGATTTTGATAATTTCATTATTATCAATTTATAGATACATTAGTCCAACATTATTATAAATAAATAGAAAATGTTAACCCCCATGGTGAAGAACATAGGAATATAAACTCTTATCCTCTTTCCCTCATTGCTACGTTGTTAATTCCAATAATTCAATCTGGACCATTCTAAAGTAGTCTTTGATATAGGAATAACACACGTTATGAGTTTTATAGAAAACTCAACCTCAATATTTGGAGGAATAATATTAAAATATTAGATAAATAAATAAATATATTCATTCATAATTAAAATATTCTCAATATTGATATTCTCTCCAACTGTTTCAGCTCAATCCCCACATGATTGTGCTTTAGGACCCATATGATTGATGAAATTTACATAAGATTCAAATTGTCAAATTTTTACTAATAGATGATAATAAGTATATTTTGGGTATGATATTTTACTTCTAGATACAAGAAATTATTAGGGTATCTATGTAGAGAAAATAAATACATTTATAAAATCATGTCAAAATTCCACTAAAGGTGGAATAATAATATTTCCACAAAGCATATTTCCAAAAACATCTATAAAAGAGGTGATATAGAAATTATATGACATCATTATACAATGGGATGTTTTTATATATGGGAAAATATTTATTAATTAGGGATACCAATTAGTAATTATAGAGATGGTTCCTGATATGGATAAATTAATTTAGCATGGTTCAAACAATATTTTCTCAATATTGAGAAAACCTATCAATAACCAAATGTAATGATTTTTATGTTATCCATTAGTAAAAAAATGGATTACATTATTATTAATAAATAATAATTACATTAATAGATCATATGATAAGTAAAATAAATAATAATATTTATTAAATGATTAATTCATAATTTCAACCTATGAGATTTTAGGTTTATCCAACATCACTTTTGGGTCGACATTAGTTTTTCTGGTTATATCCACTTATTCATCATATCAAAATATCAAAAAATTTAATAAACCATAAAAAATACCAACTAATACAACCAAATAAAATTATAAATATAAAATAAACCATTTTCATAATTTAAACATTATATCTCGCAATAATTACACCCCAAAACCTCTAATTTTAGTATCTTTGGTTACTAGATAAATAAAAAACTTGTCTTAAAATAACATTAAATTATCCCATAAATAGTCTTCTCACGTGATTACCTATTATAAATATCATACATAATATTATTTTTCATAACTTAAGGAGTTAAAATATAAGAAATGGTGAGTTATGATGCTTAGTAAATTTAAACAAGTAAGAAACCTATCAAATATAATATGTGAACATATTATGAGTGTGTTAGTATAAAAATATTATAGTGGTGTATAAATATGACATACTAAAATCATACCCAATAAAATGTAGATAATAAATCATGGTCATGACAAAAATATTTTGGAATAAAATAATAAATGTGAAGTATGAGTATTGATGAAAAATTAAATAATCCTAATCAATAAAAACATAACACTGGGATATGAATGAAGAACATTCATAAGTACAAAAAAATCATTTATTTCATTGATACTATCAAATAATATCAGTATCACATATTTGATAGCATCCCAAAGTGGATTGGGTTTATATAGAGATTGTAGACTTTTACAAATAACATTACATGATTTTATGCATAATAAAAAAAATATATTATAAGTCAGGGATCATAATGTCTACTATCTCAGAAGACTAAGTGCATAAAACATAAATCATGGGACTAAAGAAACCTATTTATTTAATTTTCATAATGATCTCCTAACTTTTTTTAGACCTTACATTTAAATAGGATACCCTTGGGATCAGATGAACGAAGAGATGAGCTAAAATACCAGTAAAGGCATAAACATAAAAATAAGCATATAGCACATTGGTTAGGGATCATGGAATAATTATATGAAATGGAATATAGAATAATAACCTATAAACATGGGATCATATAAAAATTGAATCATAGAAATGTTTTCGAAAAATAAATCACGACTTTAGCATGAGTCAAGGATCATTTCACAGAGATGAGAACAAGTCAAGGTTAACCACCAAGACTATGACAACCCTGATTTTATTACAAACTTAAACATGATTTATTACATAAAACTTCACTTGATGCAACACAGAATATCGATAGGTTTAGTGCCTTTTGGGATTATGATCATTACATAAAAACATAAAACATGAAATACAACATCTTTATTGAAAACATCATTTACATGACCACTATATTCACTCGTACTTAGCATTGCATGGGATAACCTGAGGACATGCATAAGAAAAGGGTGAGCTATAAAGCCCAGTAAGGGAGTACACATGAAATAACATGAGGAGTAAAATACATGGTAGACAATAGTCGTATCAATAGAGCATAAAATAAACATGAACATAAAGTCGTTATAAAGCATGATAATCATAACATGGAAATGTGGCAACAACACTTAACATGGAATTATTATGAGCCAAGGCTCATTGCACGTAGATCATGAGTAAATCCTCATTTCACATGAAGCATGAGTAAACCCTCATTGCACTTGAATTAGAATGAGTCAATAATCATTGCACATTAAGTATCATGATATTATACTTTACACAATTCATTAGAGCGCTATAAGGGCGCACCCTTCTTAAACATTTCATTTCCTATATAAGTGTGTCACATGGATCATAAAACAAAGATTCATTAAGCATAATCATTTATTCCACGATAAAAGAATGTGTAATTCATACATGATACTTTATAATCAATACATAAATGTGCATAAATGTGAATACCCTTGATGGAGAAATGATCATGGTATTCACTACACAATGACATTGGCTTAGAAAATCGGTGCGATTTCGGCAGCGTAACGGCGTGACATAAGAATTCATAAAATGCATTATGAGAGATAAAGGGGTTCATCATAATATTTACATGTAATGGAATGTAATAAGGTCATATAGATATATGTCCCAACAATTTTAATGGAAATTATATTCATGATAAAAAAGTACTACATGAATGTAAAAGAGGAGAGAGAAGTTCCTTTCGGAATTTCGACATAGTAACGGGTGTACATGGGAGGAATTTAATGAGAGAGAAAGGGGTCTCCAATAATTCAAACATAAAGAGGTCAGTATGAGGGAGGTTCAAAATAATACCCCAACATTCATAATATAAATTAAAAGGGAAATACAACTTAATGAAAAATTAGACAAAATGAGAAAGGAAGAAAAAAGCCTTACTTGGAAGTGTGCTTCCAAAGGCTAGAGAGAGGCTTGTGAGAGGATTATTGGGAGATTGGGGAACCTTGGGAGGATTATTGAGAGAGTAACTCAGAGGTTGGACTAACTACAAAGGCTTTGAGTGAGGAGGAAGTGGGGGCTTGGGTGGGTTTATATAGGAAATATGAGGGAATTATTTATTATTTAGGTTTGGGTCCCCTTACATTAAATTAATCCAAACCACAGACCATCCCATGATTTTTGCCCATGGTTTTTGGAAAAGGGAAAAGGAAAACAATATTTTATAAGGGAAAAGTCCTAACTTCTTAAAATAATAAGTTTTCTTATGTGGAGGTGAGTCACACTCCCATGGAAATTAATTTAAAAAGACAAGGTGTTTAATAAGTCTTGAGGGGTCCATTAATGCTTTGAAAATTAAGTCAAACAAACCCTAAATCACATTATTTTAATGGTAAGACATATATTGGCCGAAAATAAAGATTATAGTATTTTAGTACATCACTATTGGGTCATTATAATGTCATAAAACACATTATATATTTAAACGATATTTAATTTTTACCCAAAAATTTGACTATCTCAGAAAATTATGAAAAATTCACCGTTGGATAATTTCGACGTCCTAATTAAAAAAATATCATTTATTTTATCTAAATAATTTTCTAAATAGATTAATTTTTACTTTTAAAATAAAGACCTCTATTTATCGAAAATTTACAGGTTTTGAAAAAAAATGGCTTTCAAACCTTAATAAAAATTATAATTGCATTCATAAAATTATAAGATAATTTATATTTAATAAAAATTAATTTAATAATAATAGTATTTTATTAAAATATTATTTAATTCAAAAATCCCTTAATTTAACAAAATAGAATTCTTAATTAAATAATAACTAAAAACACTATTTGTACTTTAAAAACTATTTACAATGTATCAATAATGACTAGAAATTATATTCATTATTATATAAAAAAATAATATACATGAACATAGTACTAGAGATTCATTACATAAGCCCTTAAAACAGCCGCATAAGACATAAGGGTAAGGTGTGAGATGGTGACAGACTCTTGGGGTGGCTCAGCTAACATTGCTCGAGTGATAATCTCTATCAACTTCCACTTTTCCCCTAGATGGTCACATTCGAGTCTGAAATGATGAAGCTCAGCTTGGGCTTGGTCAAGAGAGAATCCCAAAGATTCCACCTCTTTTCCAAGCTCCGACAAATGGGCTTCGTATGGGGAAATTCTACTGGATGAGGCCATCGCTTCCTTTTTCTGATAAAATTGGATTTGTTAAAGTTCTATATTTATACTAATTAGGTGATCATTGTTCAATGGATATATTAGAAACGGTCAAAATTCTTAACATAAAACCAAAGAAGATGACATTTTATATAAACATAAATAGACATTTAATTAGATCAAGAGGGATTTCCATTAATGAAACTTTGGGTCATTACAATATTCCCCCCTTAAGAAATTTCACCCTCGAAATTTTCCTTTTCCCACACTAAAACAGATGTGCGTAACTTCGCTTCATTATTTCCTCTGATTCCCAAGCCGCTTCTTCAAACTTGTGGTTTCTCCACAACACCTTGACGAGGGGCATTGTCTTATTTCGTAGAACTTTTTCTCTACGATCTAATATCTTCACTGGTTTCTCCTTATAAGAAAGATCATCTTCCAATTCTACCACCTAAGAAGAGAGTACATGTGAAGGTTATGGTATGTACTTTCTGAAGAGGGATACATGAAATACATCATGTACTTTGTCCATCGAAGGTGGAAGTGCTAGTCGATAGGCCACATCCCCGACATGATCAAGAATCTCTAAGGGGCCGATGTACCTTGGACTTAACTTACCTTTCTTTTCATACCTCATGACCTTCTTCCATGGAGATATGCATAGAGAAACCATGTCTCCAACTTTAAACTCAAGGTCCCGTCGACGATTATCTGCATAACTCTTATATTGACTTTGGGCTGCCTTGATATACTGCTGAATGGTTTTCACCTTCTCCACCATTTCCTCGACCTTTTCTGGTCCAAGCAGCTTATGTTCACCGACCTCATCCCAACATGCTGGTGTTCTTAACCTTTTCCCAAACAGGGCTTCATATGGTGCCATTTGGATGCTTGAGTGGAAAATTGTATTATAAGAGAACTCAACCAGAGGAAGATGTTGATCCCATCCTCCTTTAAAGTCCATTGAGCATGCTCTCAACATGTACTCAAGTGTTTGGATAGTCCGCTCGAATTGGCCATCAGTTTGAGGATGATAGGACGTAATGAAGTTCAGTTCAGTATTCAGAGCATGTTGAAGACTCTTCTAAAACATAGAGGTTAATCTTGGATCTTGGTCAGACACAATAGATAGTGGTACTCCATGCAGCCTTACCACTTCCCTGATATATATCCGTGCCAATTTATCCAAAGAGAAATCCTCTTTAATAGCAATGAAGTGTGCAGTCTTTGTAAGACGATCCACAACAACCCATATTGCATTGTTTCCTTTGGATGTCCTTGGAAGTCTGGTGACAAAGTCCATGGTGATGTTATCCCATTTCCATTCTGGTATGGGAAATGGTTGCATCATCCCCTTAGACATCTACCTCTCTGTCTTCACTTTCTGACACTCCAGGCACTTTGATGTATATTCAGCGATCTTTTTCTTCAGATTATCCCACCAAAAGTTTTCTCGGAGATCTCAATACATCTTTGTACTCCCTGGGTGAATAAAGAAATTTGAACTATGTGCGTCATCCAAAAGTTATTTATTCATCTCCAGACTTGATGGAACATGTAGTATTTTCCTAAACCACACAATTCCTTCTTCATTAACATTAAACACTGAGGATTTCCCCTTTTTGATAGCATCCAATTTTCTTGAATTCCCACATCATCCTTTTGAGCATCCTTTAAACTTTCCAAAAGAGACAGTTGAGAAATCATTTGTGAAAGGATTGATGATGTTCCCTTATCTATGATTCCCATGTCCATCTTCATCAAGTTTAAGAATATTGGATCCTTCTCAATTCTCATAATTGATAGAATCGATGGATCCTTTCTACTTAGGTCATCTGCCACCTTGTTCTCTTTCCCAGGGTGGTAATGTATTGAATAGTCATAATCCATGATGAGATCTATCTATCTTCTCTAGCGTATATTAATCTCTTTCTGTGTGAATATATATTTAAGACTCTTATGGTCAGTATATATCTCACATTTCTCTCCATAGAGATAATGCCACCTGATTTTCAAGGAAAAGATCACAACCACCAACTCCAGATTATGCGTTGGATAGTTTCGCTCATGGATTTTCAACTACTTTGAGGCATAGGATATCAATTTATCATTCTGCATCAGTACACAACCTAAGCCCTTCTTTGAAGCATCACTGAATACCACAAAAATTTCCCCACTTATGGGTAAAGTGAGCACGGGCGCAGTGATAAGCCTCCTTTTTAACTCCTTGGATCTTTCTTCGCATTCATCACTCCAAGAAAACTTTACTCCCTTCCGAGTTAGCTTGGAAATAGGGGTTGGAAAATCATGATAAATTCCTCACAAATCATTGATAATATCTAGGTAACCCCAAGAAGCTACGGATATTCGTTATCGATGTTGGCCTCGACTATCCCTCAATTTTATATGGTTTGGAGGGGTCCATAGATATCTCATTTCTTGTGATGATATGGCCCAATAATGAGACCTCCTTCAACCATAACTCACACATACTGTACTTTGCATAGAGCTTCTCCTTGCGCAAAGTCTCTAGTACAGTTCTTAAATGATCCTCATGATCCTCCTTGGTTTTAGAGTATATTAGAATGTCATCTATAAAGAATACCACAAATTTTTCAAGGTAATATATAAAGACTCTATTCATCAAGTCCATGAATAATTTTGTAGAATTAGTGAGTCCAAAAGGCATTACTATGAATTCATAGTGCCCGTATCTTGTGCCAAAAGCAGTCTTGGGGATATCTTCCTTCTTCACCCTTACTTGATAATATCCCGACTTCAAATCCACCTTGGAGAAGTATTGTGCTCTACACAGCTGATAAAACAAGCCATCGATCCTTGAGAGAGGATACTTTTCTTTATCGCGATTTTGTTAAGGTCACGATAATCGATGCAAAGCTGCATTGACCCATCCTTCTTCTTGATGAAAAAAACTGGTGCACCCCATGGTGAAGAACTTGGGCGTATAAACACTTTATCTAGATTCTCTTGTAGTTATTTCTTCATCTCTTCAAGCTCAACAATAGCCATTCTATATGGAATCTTGGATATTGGTAGCGCCCCAGGTATAAGTTCAATTGAGCACTCAACATCTCTCCTAGGAGGAAGCCCAGGCAGTTCCTCGGGAAACACTTTCATGAATTCCCTCACAAGAGGAATTTATTTAAGGATGGTTTCTACTTTGGACTCAATCATTTGAGCCAGATACACATGCTCATAGGGAAGTAATATCCATGCTTGAGATGATGGAGATAAAGGAGATTCATCTTCCTTCTGACACTGGTAAAGAATCGGGGGGTCGATTCTCCATATGGAGTGTGATTTCCCTCTCCCGACAATTTATGTTGGCTCTATATAAGTTAATCCATTCCATGCCTAGAATTGCATCAAATTACACTAGAGGGATTATGATAAGGTTCGCTGGGAAATTAAATCCATATATTATAACAGGGGAGAGGAATTATACTCATGGGATGCAATGATTGCTCCATTTTCCGTACTCACTGAAATCTTCACTTCCAGGATTTGTGGTGGTGTTGGTATAGTTATACTAAACTTTCGAGATATAAAAGAATGCGTAGAACCTGAATCAAAAAGTATGTTAGCTATTTTTGAATGAATAACTAGCGTACCTGTCACCACTTCGTTGTTGGGGTTCACATCTACAAAAGTGATGTAAAAATCTCTTCCTTGCTATCATGGAGGTTATTGGTTGCCTCCGAAAACCCTTTGATTAGGGTACTGATTTGAAAAATGACTCAGTTTTTTACATTTGTAGCATTAAACAACGCGTTGAGGTTCGAACAGAGCTTTTCTATCCTCTGTCGTAGACGCGGGTCTTTCTTGTCGACAGTTAATAGCTAGGTACCCTTCTCTTCCACACCTAAAGCATTTTCTCGTCCCCTTAAGTAAATTTCCAGGGTGCTTCTTTCCGTACTTTTGGAAAGTGGGGTGCTGGATCTTCTTAGCACTATTGGATTTATCCATCGGACCGCCAGCATTGAATTCCACCATATTCTTCTTGTCCCCATGATACCCCTGTGATTCCCCGATCTCCATTTCGACCTTGAGGGCACATCAGACAATTTCCTCATAGCTATCGAAGTCACAGATCACTAATGCCTTCCGCAGGCGAGGCTTCAGCCCACCAAAGAAGCGGTCAACTTCAAATTCGGGGATAACGACAATGTCCGAAGCATAACGTGCAATCCTTGTGAAGTTTTCCTCGTACGCTCCAATAGATTATTCATCTTTTTGCTTGAGGGAAATTAAGTCCATTTCCATCTTAAGTCGGATGGTGCGTGGAAAATATTTATTGAAAAACATCTTTCAGAAATCCTTCAATTCAAACGCCTCGATCTCCTCCTAAGGCTTTGTATTTTTGATCAACGTCCACCATTGTTCAGCTTCACCCTCCATACGATAAGCCTCCAGGAGAACCTTCTCTTCTTCAGAACAATGAAGTATGGAGAAGGTCTTTTCAATGGAGATGATCCATTGTTCAGCGATTGTGGGATCGGATGATCCACTAAAAGTAGGGGGCCTTTTTCTTGTGAAGCTCTCGATAGCAACTTGTTCTTTCTTAGGGGGGTTGAACGTTCCTCTTGACCCGTGTTTCTATTAAAAACTTGAGTTATCTGAGAGATAAGCATGACAAAGTTCGTGATTCCCACTCCCATTGGATTGGGAATCTCATTAGTACAGTCATCACACTGATCTTCACAATGGTTGTTAGCCCGAGACCTCCTATTACCGGCCATTTTCTGGAATAAAAGGAAATTTAGGGGAAACACATAAAGGGTAATCCAAATACAAAAGTTGATGACTTATAAAAAAACTTTTATTTCATTAACTCACGAGTCTATATGCTTCAATCTAAGATTTTCATGATCTAATTTCTAACATATATTCATAGGGGCATTTTTTTAATTCCCTTAATAAGGGTTCATACTAAGCTTTTGAATTTATCAAAAGATATCCCCCGGGAGTGTCGTAACCAAGAGTGCAGCAAGGCCCATTGTCGTGCACCAGTTCCCATTCGAGTCTAGCTCAAAGCGGTGTTTTCGGGTTTTACCCTTAGGATCCATCTGTTCCAGAGCCGCCTATACCTGCTTGTATCCAGACAGGGATGTATTTCTTTGATAAATCACTTAATCTGTACTTAACAAAACATAGGGATGTTTTTATTATACTTAGTCTTGTATCTAAGGCTTTACTAGGGTTTCTGAATCCCAAAAATAACTAAACATATCCTCTGATACCAACTCTGACAACCCTGATTTTATTACAAACTTAAACATTATTTATTACATAAAAATTCACCTGATAAAACAAAGAAGATCGAGAGGTTTAGTGTCTTTGGGGCTTAGGATCATTACATAAAAACATAAAACATGAAATACAACATATTTATTGAAAACTTCCTTTACATGACCACTACATTCCCTCATACTTAGCATTGCAAGGGATAACCTGAGGACATGCATAAGAAAAGGTTTAGCTATAAAGCCCAGTAAGGGAGTACACATGGAATAAAATGAGGAGTACAATACATGTTAGACAATAGGGATATCAATTGAGAATAAAAGAAACATGAACATAAAGGCATGATAAAACATGATAATCATATCATAGAAATGTGGCAACAACAGTTAATATGAAATTAGCATGAGCCAAGGCTCATTTCACATAGAGCATGAGTAAATATTCATTGCACATGAAGCATGAGTAAACCATCATTTCACTTGAATTAGCATGAGTCAAAACTCATTGCACATGACGTATCATGATACTATACTTTACCCAATGCATTGGAGCGCTATAAGGGTGCACCCTTCTTAAACATTTCATTTCATGCATAAGTGTGACACATTGATCATAAAACATGGATTCATTAAACATAATAATTTATTCCATGATAAAGTAATGTGGAATTAATACATGAAACTTTATAATCAATAATTAAATGTGCATAATGGTGAATACCCTTGATGGATAAATGGGCATGGTATTCACTACACAATGACATTGGCTTAGAAATTCGGTGCGATTTCGGCAGCGTAACGGCGTGACATAAGAATTCATAAAAATGGTTTATGAGAGAGAAATGGGTTCCAAATCATATTTAAATGTAATTGAAAGTAATAAGGTCATATAGATACATTTCCAAACAATTTTAATGGAAATTAGATTCATGATACAAAAGTACTGCTTGAATGTAAAAGAGGAGAGAGAAGTTTATTTCGGAATTTCTGCATAGTAACGGGTGTACATGGGAGGCATTTAATGAGAGATAAAGGGGTATCCCATCATTCAAACATAAATAGGGAAGTATTCAGGAGGTTCAAAACCATACCCCAACATTCATAATTTATATTAAAAGGGCAAAACAACTTAAATAAAAATTCGATAAAAATGAGAAAGGAAGAAAAAACCCTTACTTGGAAGTGTGCTTCCAAAGGCTAGAGAGAGCCTTGTGAGAGGCTTCTTGGGAGGTTGGGGAACCTTGATAGGATTCTAGAGAGAGTAGGGTATAGGTTGTAATAACTCAAAAGGATTTGAGTGAGGAGGAAGTGGGAGCTTGGGTGGGTTTATATAGGAAAGGTGAGGGAATTCTTTATTATTTAGGTTTGGGTCCCCTTATATTAAATTAATCCAAACCACAAACCATACCATGGTTTTTTCCCATGGTTTTTGGAAAAGGAAAGAGGAAAACAATATTTTATATGGTTAAAGTTGGAACTTCTTAAAATAATAAGGTTTCTTATGTGGAGGTGAGTCACACTCCCATGGAAATTAATTTAAAAAGACAATGTGTTTAACAAGTCTTGAGGGGTCCATTAATGCTTTGAAAAGTAAGTAAAACAAACCCAAAATCACATTATTTAAATGGTAAAACATATATTGGCCGAAAATAAAGATTATAGTATTTTATTACATCACTATTGGGTCAGTATGATGTCATAAAACACATTATATATTTAAACGATATTTAATTTTTACCCAAAAAGTAGACTGTCTCAGAAAATTATGAAAAATTCACTGTTGGATAATTTCGACATCTTGATTCCAGAAATAACATTTATTTTATCTAAATAATTTTCTAAATATTTTAATTTTAACTTTTAAAATAAAAACCGCTATTTATCGAAAATTCATGGGTTTTGACAAAAATGGTTTTCAAACCTTAATAAAAATTATAATTGCATTCATAAAATTATATGATCATTTATATTTAATAAAAATTAATTTAATAATAATATTTTATTAAAATATTATTTAATTTAAAAATCCCTTAATTTAATAAAATATAATTCTTAATTAAATAATAACTAAAAACACTATTTGTACTTTAAAAACTATTTACAATGTATCAATAATGACTAGAAATTATATTCATTATTATATAAAAAAATAATATAGAATAACATAGTACTAGAGATTCATTACATAACCCCTTAAAATAGCCGCATAAGACCTAAGGGTAAGGTGTGCGATGTTGACAGACTCTTGGGGTGGGTCAGCTAACATTTCTCGAGTAGTAATCTCTATCAACTTCCACTTTTCTCGTAGACGGTCATGTTCGATCTTGACATGATGAAGCTCAGATTGGGCTTGGTCAAGTGCGATTCCCAAAGATGCCACCTCTTTTCCGAGCTCCGACAAATGGGCATCGTATGGGGAAATTCTACTGGATGAGGCCATCACTTCCTTTGTCTGAGTAAATTGGATTTGTTAAAGTCCTATATTTATACTAATCATGTGATCACTGTTCAACGGCTATATTAGCAACGGTCAAAATTTTTAACATAAAACCAAAGAAGTTGACATTTTATATAAACATAAAGAGACATTTAATTTTATCAAGAGGGATTTCCATTAATGAAACTTTGGGTCGTTACAAAGACTGTTGAACATGGTAAAACAAGTTAAGGCTAACTGCTAGGACCGCTGCACATAATTTCTCATGAGAATAAAATTTACCCAATGCATTGGAGTGCTATTTGGGCACACCCATATTAACGTGTTCATGAATATTCATTCCACATGTAGAATCATACATAATCAATCGTAAAAATTAGGGCACCTATCGAATAAAATGGTTTTCATAATCATGTCATAATGTATAATGAATTGTCATATAATAAATGTTTACAAAAAATAAAGAAATTTGATAATAAATGGAAATTTATAAGTTAAAATAGGAATATATCATGTTAAGATATTTCAAATATAATTTACAACATGAAATAATAGTACTTAAGAAATTTTGGAATTAAAAAATTTTAGTGTGATTTTATGGAAAATATTAATGAGCGTTTAAAATTGAAATGGGAGGAATCTTTTATATAAAACAAGAAGTGATCCAAAAAGGTTTTCATAATAAAAAAATATGTTTTTTGAAAATAAAATGGTTGATTAAAACATATGGTAGAGTTCATGTGAAATTGGGTATGAATTTGGGAATGTCACACCTGAACATTTTAATTTATTTATAGTTTAATAGTTTTTTGCTCTGAGTTCTTGTACCAAGGTCCGGGCTAGGTCCCGAATTAAAATCTTCGTCATTTAATTTTTTTAGTGGCTTTCGGACCCATGCTCCATCACCGCATGGTGGGCGGTAGCCGCGCGATTTCCCGAGGTGTTTTTTTGGATGCCAAAGTTTTCTGGGATGAGGCACGTAGCTTACGTGTGGTTTATTAAGCCATGCGACAAGCGCGTGGTGACCCGGTTTTTAGAAAAAGTTAAATAAACGGATTTAAATTTTAAAGGAAAAAAATGTTCGATAATAATAATAACATGTTGTTATTTTTTTATTATTACTATGGTTATTATTAATAAATAATTTTTTCCTTTAATGATTTTATTATTCTGATTATTAATATTAATATTTGAAATACTTTTATTATTGTTATTGTTTTTATGAAAATTAATCAAAAAAATTATTAAACTTAAAATTTTTATCATAATGGTGTTATTATTTTTATTGTTATTAATTTTTATTATTATTATTTTTACTATTGTTATTTTTGTTATTATTATTTCTGGTTTTATTATTATTATTGTATAAAAAGATTAGTAACCTTAAACCTAGCCACGACCCCCCCCCCCCCTTTCCCCCTTGTTCTCACAACACACAGGCTCCTTCTGGCCTCGTCTCGCATGGCCGCCTCTTCGCCGCCCTGCGCCTATCTGCCAAGCCACCCCAACACCCTCACCTCATCGCACCTCCGGCCTGCCTCTCTACTCTTCCCCTCGTCTCCCTCGCTTGCACCACACGCAGTAGCCTTCGCCTTTAACCATCGCTCTCCCACGCTCCAGGCTCCCGCGCGCCTGCCTGTCTGCCTCCAGCCACCAGTACATTGGCCTTCTTCCACTCCAGGCATCCCCGCTCCAGCCTACCCACACCCTATGCCAACTCCAGTGGAGCACACCCACACCGGGTCACCCCCGCACTACCCCACCCCGCTGCCCTATTTTTTTTCCTCCACTGGCCAGCATCCTCCCTCCAGTGAGCTGCATCTGACGCGATGACTTTCCTCTGTCCGGGCTACTCCAGCGGTGGCGATCCTCCCCTCGTCCGGTGTGACACAACCCCCCCTTCTCGGCCAGATTCAGGCAAACCCGACCTCCCATCCTTCGTGCCCTGCTGTGACCCGTCCACCCTTGCCCAGCCTCACAGAACCCCCCCCCCCCCCCCCGGACCCTCCTACTTGCGCTCCGACCACCTGCAAACTACCGCTCCGGATTCCATCTACCTGCATCCTACTACTCCAGTCTCTTACGCACCGGCCAGCCCCCTTCATGCCCTATTTTCTAGATACCCACTACTCCGACCCATTGCTCTAAATCCCCCCTGTGTGCATTCTTTCTTGCAGTATTCTGGCGCGATCTTAGCGCCTCTGCCTCCCCTCTGGCGTGTGGATTCCACTTTTTTTGTGTGTTCTTACTTTAGTTTTGTGTTCTTCTATCAAATTTAGAAAACCCTTCTGTTGGGGTTAGTTTCTATACATTTTTATCTTGGTTTTAGACGCGTGCTCAGTCTGTAGAGTGTTGGTCCTCATTCCATTGATATTTTGTCATGCCCGCTCTGCTTTGAGGTAGGTGAACCCACTTTTTCATTTCTGATTAAATCCATTTAATTCTTGATTGATTTTATTTAAATATTTGACTTGATTTTCATTCTCGCACTACAATTTGTTAATATGTTATAGTTTGTTTCAATTTATTAGTTTTTTTAGAAGTAGTTTTGAATTATTTTTTTGGTAGTTAAATTTATATGTACTTATTAAAGTTGGGTTATGTTGATATCAAAAACTATCTTGATAATTTTTTCAGTATGAAAATCATTTTCACACTACTCTCGAATAGTTTATCATGGTGTTTTCTAGAATTTGGTAACTTGTTTGACCTGTTTATAGAATATTTTACAAATCATGTGATTTGCTTGTACAGAATATTTATACATTGTTTGACCTGCTTATGAAAATTGTTTACAAATTGTGAAATCGGTTTATCAGTTTTTGTATAAGTTGTGAAACACATTTGGTTAGGGATTTGGTGTGCGTTTTATTTAGAAAGAGGATTTTGAGTGTGTTTACTTCGGTGGTTATGTCATAGTGGTTTCGTTATGATATTTTGAGAAGGGATTGATGTTTCCGTTATGAGATTTGGCATTATTGAAAATACGGGGAGTGGTTGATTTTTATTTTAAAAATGGTTCTTGGATGCCAAAGGATGGAGGTTATTTTTTGTGTTTTCAAAAAAGTGGTTTTAAATGTGTTCCGCAAGGATTTGGACCATTTGGTTTTATAAATTTAAAATCAGTATTGGTAAGATGTTTTGGGTAAATGAATTTAGACATGTCAACTTGAAGGCCCATTTGGAACATTCATGTTTAGTGTGATGTTTTTTCTTTCATCATTGAAATGACGATGTTTTGATTATTGTATGCCCATTTAACAACTTTGATATTTTCATAGAGGTGTCAAATCGTTTTAATTATTTCATGGAATGAAGGCCCGGTTGGCACCTTTGATGATATGGTATATATATATTTTCGGGGCACCTCTATAGGGGGAATATCCCTTATTGGTTATCGTATAGAGTTTCCATGTTTGGGGTAGGCAAGTTTCGTGAGATGAGTCATGCGTGAGAGGGCCTCTTACATACACAATAATATTATAACCACCATGAGTTACTAGGCGTCTTTTAGATGATGGAGTGACTGTTTCTAAACAACCCTGATTAGACAGGTTGGTACCCCTAGGATTTGTTGTTAGGCCAGGTGAGCATTTCTACTAGATTGGCCAGTTTTGGGTGTCCAGTTGGTTTTAGACTTAAGAGATTCACCATACTCAATGTAACACCCCAAGATTCCACGGTACGCTTCTCCTTCAATAAACCATAGCTTGCATTGTACGCAACATCGAATTCTAACAAACCGCGACTAATCAAAGTAGCGGTTATGAATAGTAATACCCACTTTTTAAAATTATAGAAATTTTATATTTCAAAATGGAATTCATTTTTGTATTCTGAATATCGAAATTATCCTAAGTTGAATTTTTTGTAATTTTATGAGAACTTCCAATTTTTATGAATAGTGAAAAATACTTAAAAACAATTTTATTAATAAAAATAAATTATAGTGATAAATTATACTATTGAATGGTTTTAAAGTATAATTAGAATATATTTTTACCATTTTATGCAATGGTGGCCATTATAATTAATTTCACTTTGAAATTGGACATAAACAATTGTCAAACTTTTGATATATATTATTTCTTAAAAACACATTATTTGTTGTGACAGTGGGAGTTAATTATAAAATTAATTAATGAAACTTATATGTTTGTAATTTGATAAAATATACATCATTTTTGAATTCGGAATATCAGTTATAGCTTAGGGTAAAATTTTGGCATTGTTCTGAAAAACTTCAATTTTTGATGAATAGCGAAACCACTAAGTGGTAGTTAAAAAACTGATTTTTTGTTAAAATGAAACTTTACCACTTCTAGGAATTGAATTTCAAAAATCCGACATACGTGGTTGTCATTAAGATGTAAAATGTGGTTCAATGGGATTAAAATAATTTTTTGGTGAATAGTAACTTTTACGTTTTATTAATCGCGATTAAAGGTAAATAGTGAAATTTAAGGTAAAAATGATATTATAAAAATATGAAAATATCTTGACACTTGTAATACCCTTATTGGATGAGTCATGGCCGACCAAGACAATCCAAGGGTCAACTTGGGGACCCCATGGAGCAACTTGGGTAAGAAATTGACATCAATAACTTTTTATTTAAAGTAAAAATAAAATTATCACAAACATTTGTTGTTTTACTAAAACAATTATTACATGGGGTTATATAAGATAACTTTTAGACTATAAATATTAATTGGAAATATAAAAACATTTCCTACATCATAATATTTTTTTTATAATTTTTAGACATTAAATACATTAAATTTTTTATGACACCATAATGATGCAGTGATTACCTCATTAATTAATGATTTAAATAAAATGAAAAGATAATGTAAAATATAAGACTTAAACTTGTCAAAAAACTATTTTATGAGTAGATTTCGAACCCTTATCACCTTTACCTCGAAATATATAATTGTGGGACCCTTGAAATCCGAAAAGAACTTCATAATAATGTATCATTTCATGATTTTCCAAAAGTGCCCCTCCTCTCCTCTTATAAAAGGCCCCCACCTATACCACCTTATTCACACCTTCAAGCCATTTGGATCGGCCAAACTCTGCCCAAATACTCTCCCAACTTCCCTATATTACTCCTAGAAGCCTTAATTTGGGCAAAAGTCTTCCCAAGGAATCCTTTGGCTCAAATAAAAAAGAGTTACCCGATTTTAAGGTAATGTCTTCCCTTGTGTTCTTTTGATTTATTTTGCTTCTCCAACCCCATAAAATATTTCTATTACTTTATTTTGTAACAACACCAGTATCCTCAATATCCTTTGATGTTTTATGAGATGTATTTTATTTACACTTACACACACCTTCGTCTAATGGTTAAAGAAGATATTGTTTCTGTGGGTGGTGAATTACTGCCTCACGAAATGATGATTGTTCAATATTCTTTTAACACCTCTCATGGTGGCCATTATGATGACACTATTTTTATTTATGATATATATTATGTTTTTTTCCTTATTATTCTTTATTTTTAATTTATGTCATACCTTTATGATTCCCATTATGGGTAAATGCTATAATTTCATTTTAGGAAGTGTGGACTGCCGCCCCCTCAAAGTGATTTGAATCGTTAATGCCATATGTGGGATGTATAAAAGATAAAGTAAATTATATTATATATGATATTATACTAGAATTATAATATACCTTTATATCACTGTGATTTTATTCCATTAAATACGAAATAGAAATGAAAGTAGCATTCATACGTACGTACGGCTTACCGTCTCCATGAATAGTGAATTTCAGTTCTTACCTCTAAATGTTACGTAACATTAAAAATGAATTTATATACTGCATATATATGATATATATGATATCTACATCATGAATATAATTCTGGAGATAATGGACGTTATACCACATAAACAACTTATAATTATAAGATGTTTATTTTTCACTCAAGTACCAAAGATCGACAAAATGACCGTTATTAACTTAAATAATTACATAATGTTCATAACATGGTAATAAGTGATATAAAAGGAATAATTAAATTTAAAAATGTTCTTAATCAATTTTAAATTAACTCTAGTTTATTATTCAGGAGGTTAAAGAACGATCGAGTCAAGTCAGACACGAGGTAACGGAACTTCTTAACCCAATTTCTATTCTTTGCGTTAATCTCCTACTTTCAAATTATGTCATGATATTATTATGTCCAATATTGTATTTGTACTTTCTTTATGTGTACTTATAGTGAATACACATAATAGATTTATTTTATTTAAAAAATGATCTTTGTAAGGGACTTCATCTTAATCTCCTTTCATTGAGGCATATTTTGTTTTATACACAACTTTCTTTTATTCGGTGTATACACCCCTTTGTCTTTTGTGTTTATTCATGTGGAATCTTTTTTATATGAAGAATTTTACTAAATGACAAAAGATAATGTTTTTTTTGTCGTACGTATGCGGTGACAATGTCTTCTCCACCGCCGTGACCATTATTTGATTTTTGGCTTCCTCTACAAGCCATAACATTTTTTAAATGAAAAAAAATTACAAAGTTTTAATTTTCTTTTATTTTGGTATTGAAAATGGTTTTGAAAGTGTTTTTTTATATCAATGTGTTGTATTGATATCTTGTGATTTAAATTTGGAAATGTTATGTTTCCTATATGCATGTTTTATGTGATACGATTATGTTATGGATGATGATATGTTTAAACATGTTCATATGAGGAATGCATTGGACTTAATAAGTGATGGGTGGAGGCCTCTATAGCTCCTCGATGCATCGGCAGGTCTCATGAGACAAACTAGTGTCTTGGCATGAGGACTTGAAAAAATCTTATTTGTAGTCTTGGCATGAGGCCTTGGCTACGTGGTTATGATAGTCTGGAATTATGCATTCCATCATCATGAAAGTGATCATTGATATTGCATGTGATTATTCGACCAGTAGAATATTCATGTGAATAAGTAAATGGAATTATTTCATTTTATTTTTCCATATTATGATGAAGTTCATTTTTAAAAGGCTTTTGTTTAGTTATATATTGCCTTAAATGTTTATGTTTATTTATGAAAGCTTTCGCTATATTTTCATCCTTACTGAGCATCTGAGCTCACCCCTTTCAATGTTTTAATTTTTCCTGGATGTGAAGAAGTATTTTATGAATGACCTAAAGGAATAATATGAGGGGATATGAAGACAAGATGTTGTTGTAGTTTTGTATTACTTTATGATGTAATGTAAAACTTATGAATGTATATAGTGTTTCATGGATAATAAACTAATCGGTCTTTCGAGACTTGATCTTTGTGATCATGACAATGTTAAGCAATAATCCACCGACTATTGGTAACTGGGGTCGGGGTTCTATAGTTGGAATCAGAGGCAGTTTAGTACTAACCTCAGAAGCTTGATTTAGATAAACTCTGATTAGAGTGCAAAGACCTAAGATAAAATTTGAGGATTAGTATAGAAGAACTTCCAAGAATTTTGGTATTATAGAGATTTTGTGAGTTTTCCGAGAAATACATCCCTGTCTGGATACGATCAAGTAGAGGCGGATCTGGAACAGATGTACCAAGGGGTAAAACCCGAAAACACCTCTTTGAGCTAGACTCGAACGGGAACTGGTGCACGACAACGGGCCTTGCTGCACTCTTGGTTACAACACTCTCGGGGGATACGCTTAGGATTATTCTCATTTTCTTTACAAAACATTCTGATGGGTTTATGAGTGTATAATTCCTTAAAGGAAAAATTTTTATGATTATGGATTATATCCATTAGTAGTTTAATTTATGTTAAGTGTTTTTAAAGTTTGTTATTGTGTATATCGATTCATAAACTAATCTAATTTATGACATTGTTTAGAAATGGCACCTAGTTGAAGGAATGGAAACCATATCAATACACGCACTCCATGTAGGTATTTCCCTCCTGATTATGATAATTATAATGGAGCTGATGTTACAAGTGGTGTTGATCAGCTTATCACCATACTGTGACAACTCACTCAGGTTATGAATAATAACCTTACTCGTATGGAGCACCCTGATCCGCAACGTGGAGGATCAATGTTAGACTGCTTATGAGCCAACAACCGTCTACATTTAATGGGGGTAAAAATCCATTAGTATCTGAGAAATGTATAAACTCCTCAGATAAAATATTCCACGCCTTAGGGATTAGAAAAAGGGAGAAGGTTGTCATGGCAGTTTACCGCCTCACTGGAGATGGCAATCAATGGTGGTTGCTGATTCAAAACACAAAAGAAGATGAAGAAGTATCAAGTATGGAATGGAGGGAGTTTAAGGAAATTTTCATAGAAAAATACTTTCCACATGACCATCGAGCATATATGGAAAGGTAATTTCTGAGTCTGAGGCAGAAGGAGGTTGAAAATGTTTTAAAATATGAGGCTAACTTTACAAGGCTAGCGAGGCATGCTGCAGATTATATACATAACCCAAGAAGTAAGATTGATCATTTCTTTTATGGGTTAAAACCATTTCTCCATCGAGCTTTAATATCAAAATATTTCTCAACATACGAAGATATAATCTCGTGTGCTATCAAGACAGAAAAATAATTCTCTATGTCTTATGACAACAAAGTAAAGAAAGAGAAGAAGAGAATAGTGGAACAAGAGACAGATAAAGGGGAAAAGGGAAAGAAGGATTTTCCATTATGTGATAATTGTGGGAAAAATCACCCCAATACTTGCCTAAAAGGAATGGGAGTTTGTTATAAATGTGGAGAAAAAGGTCACATGGCTCGTGATTTCAAGGGAAAGAAAGAGGCTATCAATGTTGAATGCTACAATTGTAGAGAAATGGGGCATTATGAAAATGAATGTCCTAAGCATCGGGGAAACTTACCTCAGAAATGGCCAAGGGATCAAAGACAATCTTATTTTGTTACTACAGTTTAAGTGGAATAATTAATGTATTGGTGCATTTGGACTAAAGGATTATATTCTGGTTATAAGAATAATGTGATATATATAAGGATTTTACTGGAGTACATGTTGTTTTCATTAAGATTTTAATATGATGAAGGTAATCATATTTTTAGTATGTGACAATAAGGGAATCTTTACTTTGTTTGGGGAATCTAATGTTTCGATTTATTTTGGAATTCAATGACCTTTTAGAGAAAGTATGGATGGAGGTATTTTGGATAACTATAAAGGTTGGAATGGATTAAGTTGATCTTTGTATAGTATTGTTTATGGTTAAAACATTTATAAAGATTATTTTTGGAATTTTATAATACTATAGTTTTAGGAAAAGGACAACTTGCAGGTTGGGGGATAACTCGTCATGTCGGACAATGCTATAGGAATCGAACCCACAACCATAGTACGACATGCCTTTTTTACATACCACTAGACTACAGGAAGTCCCTGGTTATTACAAAAAAGTTTTCCTAATCTAAATGGTATGTTTTAATATTTGGAATTCATTTTTTTATTCGGAATATCGAAATTATCCTAAGTTGAATTTTTTGTAATTTTCTGAGAACTTCCAATTTTTTATGAATAGTGAAAAATACATAAAAATAACTTTTTTAATAAAAATAAAATATATTGATAAATTATACTATTGAATGGTTTTAATGTATAATTAGAATATATTTTTACCATCTGATCCAATGGTGGTCATTAGAATTAATTTCACTTTGAAATTGGACATAACCAATTGTAAATCTTTTGATATATATTATTTCTTAAAAACACGCTATTTGTTGTGACAGCGAGAATTAATTATAAAATTAATTAATACAAATTATATGTTTGTAATTTTATAAAATAGACATAATTTTTGAATTCGGAATATCAATTATATCTTAGGGTGAAATTTTGGCATTGTTCTGAAAAACATCAATTTTTGATGAATAGTGCAACCACTAAGTGGTAGTTAAAAAACCGATTTTTCATTTAAATGAAACTTTACCGCTTCTATGAATTGAATTTCAAAAATCCGACATACATGGTTTCCATAAGTATGTAAAATTTGGTTCAATGGGATTAAAATAATTTTTTGATGAATAGTAACTTTTAAGTTTTATTAATCGTGATTAAAGCTAATTAGTGAAATTTAAGGTAAAAATGATATTAAAAAAAATATGAAAATATCTTGAAACTTTTCCTACCCTTATTGGATGATTCATGGCCGACCAAGACAATCCATTGGTCAACTTGGGGACCCCATGGATCCACTTGGGTAAAAAATGACAGTAATAACTTTTTATTTAAAGTAAAAATAAAATTGTCACAAACATGTGTTGTTTTACTAAAACAATTATTACATGGGGTTATATAAGTTAACCTTTAGACGATAAATATTCATTGGGAAGATAAAAATATTTCCTAAATTATGATATTTTTTTATTAATTTTAAATATTAAATAAATTAAATTTTTTAAGACACCATGATGATATAGTGATTACCTCATTAATTAAGGATTTAAATAAAATGGAATGATAATGTAAACTCTATGACTTAAACTTGTCAAAAACCTATGGGATGAGTCTATTTCGAACCCTTATCACCTTATAATCGAAATATATAATTGTGGGACCCTTGAAATCTGAAAATCACTTCATAATAATGTAACAATTCATGACTTTCCAAGAGTGACCCTCCTCTCCTCTTATAAAAGGCCCCCACCTCTACCCCCTTATTCACATATTCAAGCCATTTGGCTTGGCCAAAATCTGCCCAAGTACTCTCCCAACTTCCCTCTATTACTCCTAGAAGCCTCACTTTGGGCAGAAGTCTTCCCAAGGAAGCATTTGGCTCAAATCAAAAAGAGTTACCCGATTTTAAGGTAATGCCTTCTCTTTTGTTGTTTTGTATTATTTTTATTCTCCAACCCCCTAAAATCTTTCTATTACTTTATTTTGTAATGACACCAGTATCCTAAATATACTTGGATGTTTTTATGAGACGTATTTTATTTACACTTACACACACCTTCGTCAAATGGTTAAAGAACATACTGTTTCTGTGGGTGGTGAATTACTGCCTCACGAAATGATGATTGTTCAATATTCTTTTAACACCTCTCATGGTGGCCATTATGATGACACTATTTTTATATATGATATATATTATGTTTTTTTTCCTTATTATTCTGTATTTTTCATTTATGGCATACCTTTATGATTCCTATTATGGGTAAACGCTATAATTTCATTTTAGGAAGTGCAGACTACCGCCCCCTCAAAGTGATTTGAATCGTTAATGCCATATGTGGGATGTATAAAGGATGGAATAAATGATATTATATATGATATTATACTAGAATTATAATATACCTTTATATCATTATGATTTCATTCCATTAAATACGAAATAGAAATGAAATTAGTGTTCATGTGTACGTACGTCTTACCGTCTCCTTGAACGGTGCATTTCATTTCTCACCTCTAAATGTTATGTAATATTATGAATGAATGTATATAATGGATATATATGATATATATGATATCTACATAATGAATATAATTCTCGAGATAATGGATATTCTACCACATAAACAACTTGTAATTAGAAGAAGTTTATTTTTGACTCAAGTACCAAAGACGGACAAAAAGACCGTTATTAACTTAAATAATTACATAATGTTCATAAAATGGTAATAAGTGATATAAAAGGAATAATGAACTTGAAAATGGTTCCTAATAAATTAGAAATTAACTCTATTTTATTATTCAGGAGGTTAAAGAACGATCGAGTCAAGTCAAACACGAGGTAAGGGAACTTCTTAACCCAATTTCTATTCTTTGGGTTAATCTCAGACTTTCAAATTATGTCATGATATTATTATTTCCTATCTTTTATTTGTACTTTATTTATGTGTACTTATAGTGAATACACATAATAGATTTATTTTATTTAAAAAATGATCTTTGTAAGGGACTTCGTCTCAATCCCCTTTCATTGAGGCATATTTTGTTTTATACACATCTTTATTTTATACAGTGTATAAACCCCTTTGAAATTTACTTTTATTCAAGAGGAAGCTTTTATATATGAATCATTTTACTAAATGACAAAAAGGAATTTTTTTTTTGTCGTACGTATGCGGCGACAACAACTTCTCCGCCGTCGTGACCATTATTTGAGTTTTGGTTTCCTCTACAAGCCATAACTTTTTTTAAATGAAAAATAATTACAAAGTTTTAATTTTCTTTTATTTTGGTATTGAAAATGGTTTTGAAAGTGTTTTTTTATATGAATGTGTTGTATTGATATCTTTTGATTGAAATGTGGAAATTTTATGTTTCCTTTATGCATGTTTTATGTGATACGATTATGTTATGGATTATGATATGTTTAAACTAGTTCATATGAGGAATTCATTGGAATTAATAAGTGACAGTTGGAGCCCGCTATAGCTCCTCGATGCATTGGAAGGTCTCATGAAACAAACAAGTGTCTTGGCACGAGGCCTTGACACAGTCTTTTTTGTAGTCTTAGCACGAGACCTTGGCTACGTGGTTATGATAGTCTGGCATTATGAATTCCATCATTATGAAAGTGGTTATTGATATTGCATGTGATTATTCGACCAGTATAATATCCATGTGAATAAGTAAATGGCATTATTTCGTTTTATTTTTCCACATTATGCTGAATTTCATGTTTAAAAGGCTTTGGTTTAGTTATACATTGCCTTAAATGTTTATGTTTATTAATGAAAGATTCCAATATATTGTTATCCTTACTGAGCATCTAAGCCCACCCCTTTCAATGTATTAATTTTTCCAGGATGTGAAGAGGTATTTTATGAATGACCTGAATGGATAATATGATGGGATATGAAGACAGGATTTTGTTGTAGTTTTGTATTACATTATGATTTAATGTAAGACTTATGAATGTATCTGGTGTTTCAAGGCTACTAAACTAATCGGTCTTTCAAGACTTGATCTTTGTGATCATGCCAAAGTTATGCAATAATGCACCGACTATGGGTAACTGGGGTCGGGGCATTACAGTTGATATTAGAGAAAGTTTAGTAATAACATTAGAAGCTAGATTTAGATAAACTCTTATTAGAGCACATAGAACTAAGATAAAATTTTCGGATTAGTATAGAAGAACATCCTAGAGTTTTGATATTATAGAAATTTTGTGAGTTTTATGAGCAATACATCCCTGTCTGGATACGAGAAAGTAGAGGAGGATCTGGAACAGATGTACCTAGGGGTAAACCTCGAAAACACTGCTTTGAGCTAGACTCGAACGAGAACTGGTGCACGACAACGGGCCTCGCTGCACTCTTTGTTACGACACTCCTGGGGGATATGCATAGGATTATTCTCATTTTCATTAAAAACCATTATGAAGGGTTTATGAGTGTATACTTCCTTAATGGAAACATTTTTATGATTATGGATTATATCCATAAGTAGATTAATTTATGTTAAGTGTTTTGTAAGTTTGTTATTGTGTATATCGATTAATAAACTAATCTAATTTATGACATTGTTTAGAAATGGTGCCTAGTGGAAGGAATGGAAACCGTATCAATACACGCACTCCTTGTAGGGATTTCCCTCCTGCTTATGATAATTATAATGGAGCTGGTGATACAACTAGTGCTGATCAGCTTTTCACCATACTGGGACAACTCACTCGGGTTATGAATAATAACCTTACTCATATGGAGCACCCTGATCCGCAACGTGGAGGATCAATGTTAGACCACTTAATGATGAAAAAACCACCATCATTTAGTGGGGGGAAATCCATTAGTAGATGAGCAATGGATAAACTCCTATGAGAAAATATTCCATGCCTTGGGGAGTAGTGAAAGGGAGAAGGTTGTCATGGCAGTTTACCGCCTCACTGGAGATGCCGATCAATGGTGGTCGCTGAATCAAAACACAAAGGAAGATGAAGAAGTATCAAGTATGGAATGGAGGGATTTTAAGGAAATTTTATTAGAAAAATACTTTCTACATGACCATCGAGCAGATATGGAAAGGAAATTTCTAAGTCTGAGGCAGAAGGAGGATGAGAATGTCGCAAAATATGAGGCTAACTTTACAAGGTTAGCGAGGCATGTTATAGATTATATACGTAACCCATGAAGTAAGATTGATCTTTTCTTTGATGGGTTAAAACCATTTCTCCGTCGAGATTTAGTATCAAAATCTTTCTCAACATATGAAGATATAGTCTCATGTGCTATCAAGATAGAAAAGGAATTATCTATGTCCTATGACAACAAAGTAAATCAAGAGAAGAAGAGAACAGTGGAAAAAGAGACAGATAAAGGGAAAAAGGGAAAGAAAGATTTTCCATTATGTGATAATTGTGGGAATAATCACCCCTGTACTTGCCAAAAAGGAATGGGAGTTTGTTATTAATCTGGAGAAAAAGGTTACCTGGCTCGTGATTGCAAGGGAAAGAAAGATGCTATCAATGTTGAATGATACAATTGTAGAGAAATTGGGCATTATGGAAATGGATGTCCTAAGCGTCAGGGAAACTTACCTCAGATAAGGCCATGGGATCAAGGACAATCTTATTCTATTACTACAGTTGAAGTGGAATAATTAATGTATTGGTGCTTTTGGACTCAAGGATTATATTCTGGTTATAATAATAATGTGATATATATAAGGATTCTACTGCATTACTTGTTGTTTTCATTAAGGATTTAATATGATGAAGGTAGTCATATTTTTAGTATGTGACAATAAGAGAAACTTTACTTTGTTTAGGGAATCTAATGTTACAATTGATTTTGGAATTTAATGACCTTTTAGAGAAAGTCTGGACCGAGGTATTTTGGAAAACTATAAAGGTTGTAATGGATTAAGTTGAACTTTGGATAGTATTATTAAAGGTTAAAACATTTATGAAGATTGTTTTTGGAATATTATAATACTATAGTTTTAGGAAAAGGAAAACCTACAGGTTGGGGGATAACCCGTCGCGTCAGAAAAAGATGTAGGAATCGAACCCACAACCATAGTACGACAGGCCTTTATTACCTACCACTAGCCTACAAGAAGTCCCTGGTTATTAAAAAAAGTTTTCCTAATCAAAATGGTATGTGTTAATATTTGGAACCTTATAAAATTATGATAAATAGAGTATTTTTGATTTGTATTACCTTTTGGAGTGAAAGATGGGTTTGTGGTAAAAATTTATTCAAGAATGAAAGTCTACATGACCTTCGTACTTCTCTTTCTTTCTTTTAAAGTTATATTTTTATTAACCTTATTTCCGATGTGGTTTTTCCACAAAGGTATTTTTTTATTTTCAACCTTTTATTTTCAATAAACAATTTTAAATTGTGAGGATGCAATTTATTAAAGGAGAGGAGAATTTAACACCCCAATATTCCACGGTATTCTTCTCCTTCAATAATATAATGGCTTGTTTTGTACGCAACTTCGAGTTCTAACACACCACGAATAATCAAAGTAGTCATTATGAATAGTAATACCCACTTTTTAAAATTATAGAAATTTAATATTTCAAAATGGACTTCAATTTTTTATTCATAATATTGAAATTATCCTGAGTTGAATTTTTTGTAATTTTCTGAGAACTTCCAAATTTTTATGAATAGTGAAAAATACTTAAAAACAACTTTTTTAATCATAATAAATTATGGTGATAAATTATACTATTGAATGATTTTAAAGCATAATTAGAATATATTTTTACCATTTTATCCAATGGTGGTCATTAGAATTAATTTCACTTTGAAATTGGATATAAACAATTGTCAATCTTTTGATATATATTGTTTCATAAAAACACGCTATTTGTTGTGACAATGAGAATTAATTATAAAATTAATTAATTCAACTTATTTTTTTGTAATTTTTTAAAATAGACATCATTTTTGAATTCAGAATATCAATTATAGCTTTGGGTGAAATTCTGGCATTGTTCTGAAAAACTTCAATTTTTGATGAATAGTGAAACCACTAAGTGGTAGTTAGAAAAATAATTTTTTGTTTAAATGAAACTTTACCTCTTCTACGAATTGATTTTTAAAAATCCTACATACATAGTTGTAATTATTATATAAAATTTGGTTCAATGGGATTAAAATTAATTATTTGTGAATAGTAACTTTTAAGTTTTATTAATCACGAATAAAGGTAATTAGTGAAATTTTAGGTAAAAATGATATTATAAAAATATGAAAATATCTTGACACTTGTCCTACCCTTATTGGATAATTCATGGCATACCCATACAATCCAAGGGTCAACTTGGGGACCCCATGGAGCCACTTGGGTAAGAAAATGACATTAATAACTTTTTATTTAAAGTAAAAATAAAATTGTCACAAACAAGTGTTGTTTTACTAAAACAATTATTAAATGGGGTTATATAAGTTAACTTTTCGACTATAAATATTAATTGGAAATCTAAAAAGATTTCCTACATCATGATGTTTTTTATAATTTTTAGACATTAAATATATTAAATTTTTTATGACACCATGATGATGTAGTGATTACCTTAGTAATTAATGATTTAAATAAAATGAAAATATAATGTAAAATCTAAGATTTAAACTTGTCAAAAACCTATTTTATGAGTATATTTAGAACCCTTATCACCTTATCCTCGAAATATATAATTTTGGGACCCTTGAAATTCGAAAATCATGTCATAATAATGTAACATTTCATGACTTTCCAAGAGTGCCCCTCCTCTCCTCTTATAAAAGGCCCCCACCTCTACCACCTTATTCACAGCGTCAAGCCATTTGGATTAGCCAACCTCTGCTCAAATACTCTCCCAAATTCCCTCTAATACTCCTATAAGCCTCACATTGGGTAGAATTCTTCCCAAGGGAGCCTTTGGCTCAAATCAAAAAGAGTTACCCAATTTTAAGGTAATGCCTTCTCTTGTGTTCTTTTGTATTATTTTGCTTCTACAACCCCCTAAAATCTTTCTATTACTTTATTTTGTAAAAAAACCAGTATCCTCAATATACATGGATGTTTTTATGAGAAGGATTTTATATACACTTACACACACCATCGTCTAATGGTTAAAGAACATACCGTTTCTGTGGGTGGTGAATTGCTGCCTCACGAAATGATGATTGTTCAATATTATTTTAACACCTCTCATGGTGGCCATTATGATGAAAATATTTTTATATATGATATATATTATGTTTTTGTTTTCATTATCATTCTGTATTTTTCATTTATGGCATACCGTTATGATTCCCATTATGGGTAAACGCTATAATTTCATTTTAGGAAGTGCGGACTACCGCCCCCGCAAAGTTATTTGAATCGTTAATGCCATATGTGGGACGAATAAAGGATGGATTAAATGATAATATATATGATATTATACTTTATTTATAATATACCTTTATATGATTATGATTTCATTCCATTAAATATGAAATAGAAATGAAAGTAGCGGTCATGCGTACATACGGCTTACCGTCTCCATGAACGGTGCATTTCATTTCTTACCTCTAAATGTTATGTAATATTATGAATGAACGTATATAATGGATATACATGATATATATGATATCTAAATCATGAGTATAATTCTGGAGATAATGGATATTCTACCACATAAACTACTTGTAATTATAAGAAGTTTATTTTTGACTCAAGTACCAAAGATCGACAAAACGACCATTATTAACTTAAATAATTACATAATGTTCATAACATTTTAATAAGTGATATAAAAGGAATAATGAAATTGAAAAAGGTTCTTAATCAATTAGAAATTAACTCTAGTTTATTATTCATGAGGTTAAAGAATGATCGAGTCAAGTCAGACACGAGGTAAGGGAACTTCTTAACCCAATTTCTATTCCTTGGGTTAATCTCCTACTTTCAAATTATGTCATGATATTATTATGTACTATCTTGTATTTGTACTTTATTTATATGTACTTATAGTGAATAAACATAATAGATTTATTTTATTTTAAAAAATAATCTTTGTAAGGGACATCATCTCAATCTCCTTTCATTGAGGCAGATTATGTTTTATACACAACTTTATTTTATACGGTGTATAATCCCATTTGAATTTTACGTTTATTAAAGAGAAATATTTTTTATATGGAGAGTTTTACTAAACGACAAAAGGGAATGTTTTATTGTTGTACGTATGCGGCGACAATGACTTCTCTGCCGCCGTGATCATTATTTGAGTTTCATCTTCCTCTACAAGACATAACTTTTTTTAAATTAAAAATAATTACAAAGGTTTAATTTTATTTTATTTTGGTTTTTAAAATGGTTTTGAAAATGTTTTTTATATCAATGTGTTGTATTGATATCTTGAGATTGAAATTTTGAAATTCTATGTTTTCTTTATGAATGTTTTATGTGATACGATTATGTTATGGATTATGATATGTTTAAAACTGTTCATATGAGGAATACATTGGACTTAATAAGTGACGGGTGGAGCCCGTTATAGCTCCTTGATGCATCGGCAGGTCTCATGAGATAAACTAGTGTCTTGGCACGAGGCCTTGAAAAAATCTTATTTGTATTCTTGCCACGAGGCCTTGGCTACGTGGTTATGATAGTCTGGCATTATGTATTCCATCATTATGAAAGTGGTTATTGATATTTCATGTGATTATTCGACCAGTAGAATATCCATGTGAATAATTAAATGGAATTATTGCATTTTATTTTGCCATATTATGCTGAATTTAATGTTTAAAAGGTTGTTGTTTAGTTATACATTGCCTTAAATGTTTATGTTTATTTATGAAAGCTTCTGCTATACTGTTATCATTACTGAGCATCTAAGCTCACCCCTTTCAATGTTTTAATTCTTCCAGGATGTGAAGAAGTATTTTATGAATGACCTGAAGGGATAATATGAGAGGATATGAAGACAAGATGTTGTTTTAGTTTTGTATTACTTTATGATGTAATGTAAAACTTATGAATGTATCTAGTGATTCAAGGATACTAAACTAATCAGTCTTTCAAGACTTGATCTTTGTGATCATGCCAATGTTACGCAATAATGCACCGACTCTGGGTAATTGGGGTCGGGGCCTTACACGCCAGCAGGTGGTTCTGATACCGAGTAAGTCTAGGGGGCTTCTAGGGATGTTTAGGATCACCCATGGTTACAGATTGTATTTCCTGCTTATTTTCTATTACACTGGTTTATTTTATGCTCGTATTGCCTATTTATTTTTTCTACTACACTGATTTATTTTTAGTATGTATTATTTACCTATCTCCCTTTTTCATAACCTTTATATCACTTGTTTGGTTTTATTTATAAAATGGTAAAATGTTTTTGAAATAATACATGGCATGAGTTGGTTATCATTGTTGGAAAGAGGTTTTATTTTGTTTAAATGCAAAAACCTTATTTTTTTATAATTATATTTCAAACTTCTGTTAATGGATTGTTTCGGGAAAGGAGATTTTTGATTCTGTCGTTTATCTTGGAAAACTTATTGATAATTTTTAATGCTCATGCCTATATTTATCATTTCAGTTGTTGGATTCCTTTTCACTAGTTTTCTTGGCTGCGTTGTTCATTATTGAAGCAAGGTCAGCCTTTAGATGAGAGGTGACCTGAAAGGTCACGTAGAGGTACGTTGAGCTATTCCGTTTATTTATTTGTTTATTTATTTATTTATTTGCTACTTGAGTTTTGTTTTTTTTTTGTTTATTCATGGTTATTTAGATATATTTTGGGCCAAATCATTCTGAACAATTAAACATTGATGTCTGGCACTGGTTTCCAACCCATGGGGATCGAAAACGCCCTTCGGGCCATGCAGTTGACTGGCTCGGGTGATTGATTTAGGGTCAAGCTGGGTTGGTTCATGATAAAATAGTATTTGAGGAGGCCCTTGTTATTTGGGGTATTTGGTAGATGTATATTAGGACTGTCGGGACTCGAGAGGAAGGTATGGGAAGGATGTCATGACCCCTCGCCCGTTATGAACCACGAATTGTCAGGGGTAGTCCGGGAATTGAGTCCTTGTTTTGTTCTGGTTTTCTTTTGATTGAGGTATGACAACAGAGAAAATCTGATGTCACTTCATGATTCCACATCGAGTAGTGGCCCATGTGGAGTCTAAGTACACAGTTTTAGTTCCTCCAAATGGTTTATGTTTACTTGGGGCATGGACCACTACCATGTTGCTAGGTTAATCATGACTACTAATACCTAGATCTTATAGTTTTATGCATGTTGAGTTTCATCTTGGTTTTATTGGTGTATGTAAACTTTTGAAAATGAAAAACCGTTTTTGAAATGAGAAGGATTTATTTTAAATGGATTTAAATTTGTGAAAGGAATTTTTTAAAACTGAAAGCTCTTAGTCAAAAAATCCAGTGGTTTCTTAAAACTGGTAGAGATATGGTTTGGGTGCAACCTTGGGTACTCATTATGAATGTTTTCACATGTGAGGGAATGCATGGGAAGTGTGTGTTGGTGTGTATAGATGAATGTCGATGAAGGCAAGTGCAATGGGTCATGGGATTACTAAGGTGTGCACTTGGAATTAAAGGGTTGACCTTTTTTTTCTAAGTCAATTTTACAATGGGAAAATTATTTTTAGAAATTAAAATAGGTTTGAAAAGTGGGTTTGGTATTTGGAAAATGGCCTTGAAAGAAGGCAGTTTTGAAATCTAGAATAAAAAAGTGTTTGTGAAAAATGAATTTTGGGTTGTGTTTTCATTTGATTGTTTCTTTTGAGTGAGTTATTTTGGATTAAGGTGCTTTCATTGATGTTTCTTTGGCTTGATATCAGTTTTGGATCTATATTATATATGATGTTCAAAAAATGCCACCCAGAAAGGTCGCCAAGGTTTCCAATAATTCATGCCCAATTTTTGGTCCTTCTCAGACATTGCCTATCCTTCATGGTGATTAGGGTCGATTAGAAGCATCATAGTGTCTTGAAGAGGTCAAACTCATCTTCATGGTATTGGGAACTCCCGAAGAATTCAGAGTGCATTCTATTTCTAGGTCGTTTGAAGGTCCAAATCTAGACAAATGGGAGTTGGTTGTCACGCCATCACTACAATTTGAGATGAAGTGGGATGTCTTTAAATCCGTATTCGTCTGATGATCTATACCTAAAGAGATGAAAACTAAGAAAAGGGAAGAGCTCATGTGTATTCTGCAAGTCCAACAGATGGTGAAAGAATATTTTGACCATTTCAAGGAACTTTTTCCCTTTTCACTGGAGGCAACATCACAGGATTTGATGAAGACTTCTCTCTTCATCATGGTTCTTCATCTAGAGATCAAGGAATTGGTCCACCTCTCTAAAGACCATCATTTCGAGAAGCTGTTGGATGAGGCGTTCCTAGCTAAGTTGGTCTCTAGAGCACAGGTGCTTGGAAATATAGCATATCTAGTTACTCATGATGGTTCCCCATCTCACGAGCAGGATGGTCTAGAGGAACCTATTTTGATGGAGCCCTCTGCAGTGATTTTAGCTTCTAGTTCATTGGACCATTTGGTGGTGTGCCACCAGTGTAGCTGGTTCGGGCACATGAAGCTGTCATGTTGCATCCCTCCAAAGATGTTTCTTCATTGCGGCTGTCTGGGTCTCTTGGCAAACTTTTCCTAGTAGCATCACCTGAAGAAGACATTGTCACCAGATGAATTTCAGTGACTGACCGTGAGGAATGAGATGTTTCATCCATCATAACCCCTACCACAGGTCTTGGGGTGAAGATCACGCGTAGTCAGGAGTTTCCAGAGGTGTGAATCCTTGGTTCGTGTTTTGTGTTTCATGTTGGAATTTGAACATTTGAAGTCTTTTCATTCTTATTTTTCTATTATTGATGTTTTTATGTTGTTGTAGGTCCATTATTTCATCATAAAGTTATAAAGGGAATCATATATTGTAATCCAAACAATTTTGATTATATGATCACGGTTTTCTAAATTGTGCACTATTCCAAAGTGTGTTTGGACCCTCTTTTGGTTGATTATAGTTTTGTGGTGTTCGTTTGGAGAAGTAAGTGCCTACGAAGGAGTTAAGGCTTGTAGTTATAACTGGGTTTACAGCTTGGATCATGTTCTTCTTGGAGGTTTTTCTCTAGAATTTGGGGTTATTGGTATGAGTTGAGAGTTTCAAGTTTCAACAGAGGCGTTGTTCGCTCTTTCTATAAAAGTTTGTTGGGATCCGTTGGGAGTTCCCGTGTCTCCCCCTTCTTGGGGTGGTGTGCTTATGTGTTAATTTTATGCATCGGTTGATTTTTTGTGGTGGGGAGAACCCTCTCATGTTCTCCCATTCTCTTGAATTTTGGTTTCTTCCTATTTCAATCAGGCTGGGACTCTTGTTTGGTCTATTGTTCAGCTGGGTGAATTTCTTGGGGTAGAAAGTGTTTGTGGTGGGGAGAATTATTGCACCCAAACTTTTTAATTTATTTTTATCTTATTAATTCTTGGCCCCGAGTTCTTGTGCAAAGGTCCAGGCTCGATCCCGAATTAAAATCATCATTGTTTAATTCTTTTTAGTAGGTTTCGGACCCATGCGCCGTCACCTCACGGTGGGCGGTAGCCGCGCGATCTCCCCAAGTGTTTGTGCGGATGCTGAAGTTGTCTGTGTTGAGGCTTGTATCTTACGCGTGATTTATTAATCCATGCGACGAGTGGGCGGGGACTCGGTTTTCAAAACAAGTTAAATAAATGGATTAAAATTTTAAAGAAAAAATGTTCGATAATAATAATAATAATATGTTGTTATTTTATTAATATTATTATGGTTGTTATTAGGAAATTAATTTTTTCTTTAATGATATTATAATTTTTATATATTATTATTATATGTAATACTATTATTATTGTTATTTTTTTTACGAAATGTAATCAAATTTTTTTTATTAAACTTAAAATTTTTATCGTATTCGTGTTATTATTTTTATTTTTACGAATCTTTATTATTATTAATTTTACTATTGTTATTTTTGTTATTGTTATTTATGGTTTTATTATTATTATAGTTATATAAAAAATTAGTAACCTTAAACCTACCTACGGCCCCCTGTTTTCCCCCTTTCCCTCACAGCGCACATGCCCCTTCTGGCCTCATCTCGCGCGGTCGCCTCCTCGCTGCCCTGCGCCTATCTGCCCAGCCGCACCGACACCCTCACCCCGCTGCACCTCCATCCTGCCTCCATGCATGCCCCCTCATCTCCCTCTCTTGTACCACGCCCAGTAGCTTCTGCTTTCGACCACCACCCTCCCACGCTCCAGGATCACGCGCGCCGGCCCCGCTGCCTCCGGACACCTACACATTATCCTTATTCCACTCCAGTCTTCCCTGCTCTGGCCAGCCCACGCCCTGCGTCGGCTCCAGTGAACCTCTCCCTCACCGCGTCTCCCCCACACTACCCCACCTCGCTGCCCTATCCCCCCCCCTTCTGCTGGGCAGCATCCTCCCTCTAGTGAGCCGCATGCGACACCCTGACTTCCCTTCGTCCGGGCTACTCTAACGGCGATGACCCTCCCCTCATCTGGCACGACACTCTCCCTTCCCGGCCAGCCTTCGACAAACCCGACCTCCCATCCGTCATGCCCTATCGCGACCTGTCCACCCTCACTATGGCTCACGACCCCCCCCCCCCCCACAACATCATGCTCGCGGTCCGACCACCCTCATACTACCGCTCCGACTTCAAGATCCCTACATCCTGCTACTCTGGTCTCTTTCGCACCAGCCAGCCCCCTTTATTCCCTATTATCTGGCTACCCGCTACTCTGACTCGTTGCTCTGAATCCCCCCTGCGCGTGTTGTTTCCAACGGTCTTTTGGCGTGATCGCAGCACCTGCGCCTCCCCTCCAGCATATGGATTCTACTTTTCCAGTGTGTTCTTCCTCTAGTTTTGCATTACTATTTCAAATTTAGAAATCCTTTGTGTTTTTTTTTGTTTCATTGCATTTTTATCATGGTTTTAGATGTGTTCTCGGTCCGCAGGGCATTGCTCCTCATTCCATTGATGTTTTGTCATGCCCACTCTACTTTGAGGTATGCGAACCCACTTTTTCCCTTCTGATTAAATCCATTTAATGATTTATTCGTTTTAGTTAAATATTTGACATGCTTCACATTCTCACACTACAATTTGTTAATTTGTTATAGTGTGTTTCAATTCATTTGTTTTGTTAGAATTAGTTTTGATGTATTTTTTCCTAGTTAAATTTATATGTTCATATGAATGTTGTGTTCTCTGGATGTCATAAACTATCTTGATAATGCTTTTAGTATGAAAATATATTTCACACTACTCTCTAATAGTTTATCATGGTGTTTTCTAGAATTTGGTAACTTTTTTGACCTGCTTATAGAATCATTAAAAAAATCATGTAGTTTGCTTATAAAGAAAATTTATGCACTGTTTGATCTTCTAATGAATTTTTTTAAAATTTTGAAATCATTTTATCAATTTCTGTAGAAGTTGTGAAACTTATTTGGTTATAGATTTGGTGTGTTTTTTATTTGGAAAGGGGATTTTTAGTGTGTTTACTTCAGTGGTTATGGCATAGTGGGTGTGTTATGATATTTTGATAATGGATTGATGTTTTCCATACGAGAGTTGGTATTATTTAAAATAAATGGGAGTGGTTGATTTTGATTTTAAAAAAGGTTCTTCGACCCCAATTGATGGAGGTTCTTTTGTGTGTTTTCAAAGAAGTGGTTTTAAATTTGTTCCCCAAGGATATGGCCTATTTGGATTTATAAATATAAAAGCATTATTGGTAAGATGTATTGGGAAAATGAATTTTGACATGTCGACTCAAAGGCCCATTTGGAACTTTCAGCTTTAGTGTGATGTTTCTCTTGATTCTTTGAAATGACGATGTTTTGATTTCTATATGCCCATTTAAAAAATTTGATATTTTGAAAGAAGCATCAAATGGTTTTAATTTTTTCATGGCATGAAGTCCTGGTTGGCACCTTTGTGATATAGTACATATATATTTTTGGGGAACCTCTATGGGGGGGATATACCTTATGAGTTATCGTTTAGAGTGTCCGTGTTTGGGGTAGGAAAGTGCAGTGAGATGAGTCACGCATGCAAGGGCATTCTACTTACACAATATTATTATAAACACCTTGGGTTCCTAGGAATATTTTAGATGATCGAGTGACAGTTTCTATCCAACCCTGATTAGACGGGTTGGTACCCCCTAGATTTGTTGTTAGGCATGGTGGGATTTTCCTTTGGATTGGTTAGTTTAGGGCAGCCAATTGGTTATAGACTTAGGAGCTTCACCATACACATGCATGTGGTTCCAAAACTGAATATGTCCAGGAGTCTTCTAGGGATATTTACTATCACTCATGGTTACATCTTGTATTACTTGCTTATTTTCTATTACACTTGTTTATTTTCAGTTCATATTTCTTGTTTATTTTTTTGTTAAAATGATTTATTTTCAGTTTGTATTATTTACCTGTCACCCTTTTTCATAACCCTAATATCAATTTTTTGGTTTTATTTATAATATGGTAAAATATTTTTGAAATAATATATGGCATGAGTTGATTCTCAATGTGGGAAAAAGGTGTTATTTTGTTTAAATGAGAATAACTTATTTTTTTATAATTGTATTTCAAACTTTTGTTAATGGATTGTTTCGGGAAAGGTGATGTTGAATTCATTGGATTATCTTGGAAACCCTACTGAGCATTTTTAATGCTCACGCCTATCTTTTTAATTTTAGTTGCAGGTTTCCTTTCCTATGGTTTTCTTGGTTGAGTTTCTCATTATTAGATCAAGGTAAAACTTTGGTTGGGAGGTGACCTGAAATGTCACGTAGAGGTGTGTTGAGCTTTTCCGTTTATTTAATTATTTATTTTCATTGCTCGAGTTCAGTTTTATTTTTTTCAGTTTATTCATGGTTATTTATTTATCTTTTGATCCAAATCATTCCCAACAATTAAACTTTGATGCCCGTCACTAGTTTCCAGCTCGTGGGGATTGTGAACGCCCTTGGGGCGTGTCACGAACGGGCTCAGCTGACCGATTCAGGGTCGACTCGAGCTGGTTTGTGATAGGGAACTTCACTTAAAACATGTTTTCTTGACAAAAAGTATTATGGAGAGAGTCATTGAAAAACATGTATATCGTTGAAATAGAATGAGGGGTAGATCATGAAAAAAGAGTTTGGAGTATATAACCAGTATGTGTAAGTTTTTATTGAAAATAAATTACTACTTCTTTGTGTAAAAAGAATAATGGAGCAATACGAAGGAATATAGGAAGTTTGAGTAGCATCCATTATGGAATATCAACATGGTATCGGTGTACTAATGATGGATTAATGAGAGAGAAATGGTTTTATCATCTATTATAAATCATTAAAGAAGAATGGGAGAGGTTCTAAATAATACCCATCATTATTAATTACACATAAAATGGAATAACATAGTGGACATTCTTGAATGAGAGTAAGATAGATAGGACCCCATACCTTATGTCTAGTGGTATTGTTCGCTTGATCTTAATGAATATTATAATCAAATTATATTAACTAATTAACAATTATAGATCCTAGAATACATGTTATTGATTTATTAAAACCTTATTATGTCCACCCATTTCCTTTTTGATGAGTTAAGAGGTTAAATTTCATTGTTTGGGAGCATTTTCTTCCATGGTTTTAATGATTAGTTCACTTATATTCATGTACAAATAAACATGTATGATGATAATGGTTGTACAGAATAAAAGTTATATGAAATTAGTAAAGATATATAAGATTATATAGTTATAAAATTCATTTTGATATTTGGATTGAAGGTGAATCATTATATAAATCATTAATAATAAATTCATGGATAAATTTGGCGATTTTTCTCTTAATTAACTTGTTTTGTTTGGTTATTTTACATCATGTGTGAAAAATAATTCCCGAACACCATAGAGGATAAAATAAATATTTAATATTCTAGTACAATGATAAAAATGGTTTCATGATCTGAATTTAATATGGTAATATAAATGGATAAATCATTGTCCTTGAATGTGATTAATTAACCCATATTAAACGGTGTTTTTGTTTCTTTCCAATAAAATAAGTGGAAAGGAGAGATGATAATGAATTATTCATTTAGAAAAACAACATTTAAATATATTTATGGTGCTATATTTTTCATTCTAATTAGACTAGGAGTGTTTAGGAAAGAAAATATAACAAAGGAGTATAAAAATAAAAATGAAAGAAAAGAAAAGAAGAAATCATCTCTTGATTTAATCTTCTTTAAGAGCTCCTTAAGGGGAGATGATTTTGTCTTTTGAGGTGACCAAGGGATACTAGAAGTGGGGGAAGAACTTAGGGAGAGATATGGGTAGAATTTCAGGAAGTAACAATGATTTAGAGACGTGAAAAGAAGATGGGACTCTGGGTGGTTTTTATAGTTGAGGGGAAGAGGGTTTTCAAAATATTTTAATCATTACATTATTATTTTTCCATAAGACAAGAAATAGTAATGATTCTTGTGACTAAAAACAGTAATAAGTTTATGTTAGTTCAAACCAATGGCCATTTACATCATTCATGACTCAAGCATGATACAGAAATTCAGGTTTTAGCATTTATCATAAATTATCATATTTTACTATTCATAAAAATTCATGTATTTTAGAAAAATCAAAATAAAATAATGCTAAATTTTTTTGTGTATAATCCAAAAATGAACTCCATTTTTCAAAAAATTGTTTTATATACATGATTAATTTAATTTTTAATCAAAACAATTATTCTCATGAAAAATGTAAATTTTAAAACTATAAATGATTTTATATTGTTTTCATAAATTTCATAAGGTTGTATAAAATTATCATAAAAACAAAATACATAAAAATAGTTATTTATTAATATATTTTATGATGTTAAAATTTAATTTTTAATTTTTAAATTATTCCTAAATTTTAAATTAAATATTTATGAATTAAAAAATCCAAGCACTTTCATATTGTCACTTATAAGATGAATAAATTTTATTAATGCAATCATTGGTAAGGTTACTATTGACATGATTGATTTAATATTCATATGGGTCATTTTATTATTCATAACTGTAACATTACTATTAATAAGGGTTAGTTACTATTCACTAAAAAAATTATGTTTGTCCTATCAGACTCCAAAAATTTTACAGATCACAGCCGTGGATGTCATATTTTCAAAATTCAGATCATAGAAGAGACAATATTATGCTTGAAGGAAACATATTTCTTAGAAGTTCATTATATTTTTATTTCATGTGATTAAATGACATAATTATAAGACAGTAATGTTCATTGATAAACCATTAGGTCTTTATAGTTAACTCCCCATTTCCACAAACATAGTTGATAGAGTGCAATAGTTGATTGATTTTGACCCCTAATTCCATAAACATCATATAATTATACATAATAATTTACCCATTGAATTATAGATATATATGAATATAATCCCAACCTTCACATATACAAAAAACATAAATATGTGTTCCACATGAACTTACAAAATTTATAATTCCATTATATCCAAATGAACCCATTGGAATGAAACATGTTTCATGAAAACATCTATAATACATGATCATAAGTCATCCTAATAAACTAAGTTGATATAATATTCAAATAATATAGCTAGTGTATCCTAGGAAACATTAATTTTTTTTGACAATGTTAAAAAACACTTTTTATGTGTTTTATAAAACTACATTAAAAATTTGATGAAATTTAATTTATAATTATTATAACATTTTTAAATGAAATTTATTTATACAAAAAATAAATAAAAATTATTTTATAAAATTTTTAATATAGTGGTAGAAATATTAAATAATAACTGTCAATAATATTAAAACCAAATTTAATATTGCATAGTTTTTTTAAAAGTGACTCCTTCCAAAAAAACTAATCCAGTAAAATTTTGGGAAAAACTAGTGTTGGGAAAACATTAGTGGTATATTATTTTCTTAATATAAATAAGTTAATATTAAAAACACAATATTAATTAATAAATATATGGATAAGGTTATCTATGAAATAGTATATTTAATATAGACAAGAAGGATAAATATTCTTGATGAAAAACGAGATATGGTCGGTTCAATTTTCAAAAATCCTTTCATTTGAATTAAGTACCAAATGAAAATACAATGGTAAAAAGATATTTAAAAATGATAATTAACCTAAAGAGAATAAATATAATGGGTTCTTTCAGATAAATAACACACAATTTCCCCAAATAAGAATTTAAATATAGTTAATCTTAATTTTAATGTGATATTGGAAAAAGAAACCCATACAAACTTCATAGTATTTGAATCAAAAGGCCGTGAAAGAGAGAAAAATATACTGTTTTTTAATTTTCTTGAATTTTATGAATATTTTTTAAAAACAATCATGGGATTATATAAAACACACAAATAAAAAAAAGTGGTGATTATAAATATTATAATAAATAAAATAAATTTAGATCACAAACCCTTACTATTAGTCATAATTTTCATAAAGACACATTAACTACCCATAAAATTAAAATAACACTTTTAATAATTTATTTCAAAATATTATTACACTCAATTACATTATAGACTATACAATCATAATAATTTTTTACCCATAAATTATTTAGTTATTTTTTTTAGTTTTATTACTTTATATTATAAATTTCGGTTGTCTTACACATGTATTGTAATGGAAATGTTGATCATCATTCATTGATAAAATATTTAACATTTATAAATTATAAAAGGTATTTGAATAATTATGATCCATTTATTTTTTCAGTAGAATTTTTATTATATATAATATTTGGTTATAGTAAGTGATAATGGAATCACATATGAGCATGATTAGGGTAATTTACTAAAAATAAAAATTTATATTAAAATTAACATTATTTTTTTATTTCACACTTCTTGAATCATATTAATAAAATTAATTACACTATGTAATGAATTATTACCAGTATAAGTGGCTTTATACTTATTCATGATGGAAGTGATGACAAATCTATAGCATTATTATGTAAGTGGTAGAACCATCCCAATCAATAATATGTTATACCAATGAATGGGATGGAGTTCAGTGTTATATAATAGTATTATCATTTCTATGATATCACAATTATTTTAATATAACATTATTAGAGTGTATAATTATATTTACAGATATTTTATATGATAAGTTTATTGAAAATTTTATAGAATAACTATGATAATTACATTGATGAATTTTCTCATGGTCAACACGGGTTCTGTCATAATGAAGAATTTACCCCTCCTCTAGGGAACCAAAAGTTACCCAACATCTAATAAGGTTTTAGAATATTCCAAATAGATAGGTATTAAAGAGTGAAATGAAGAAACATATTCCATAATGTATATGGTTTTCATTTTAAAAGTAAAATGGATAAAAAGTGTAATTACCCAATATTTTACACCTTTTATAGCTAATGTTACATTAGATAACACGGGTTAAATTATACATATAATGTAAAAAAAATAACATATTTGAATAAAAATATTAACAAATAAATAATAAACACTACGATGGTAATTAGTTTAAATATATTTCCTTTAAAAGATAAATAACTGATATGAGATAACATTAAAAAATGTTTTCCTCAATAAAAAGTCATTTTTTATACAATGTATTTAATATAAAAAATGTAATTTAAAAATAAAAACATATAAATTTTACAAAATAAGATTAATTTTTTAATTCCTGACATAGAAATTTACATAGTATGTTTTTTTTCTAAAGGGGTTGATTTTTATATGAAAATTCCATTTTTTTCAAAATTTAAGATATTTGTGATATTATAATAATTTATATCTATACTATAAGACTGTAAAAACATTTAAATAAATAAAAATGTATTTAAGTAATAAATTTATTCATTTGAAAATATTATTTGAGCATATAAATTTTATGTCTAACAATTTTAGAACTAAATTGAAAAGTCACATTAATAAAAGCATTTTTTGATCTTTTCTTCTAAATAAGTTTCTTGAGGTTGAAATTTTATTTTGGATTTCATTAAAAGTCCATTAAAATTTATTATTTTACAATAATCCATTCTACTTAAAAAAAAATAGTATCTATGACAATGGTATCTTATACATAAATTTTAATACATAACAACACATTTAATCTAAAAAACTTCTTGTAACCATTATATACATTTATTTTAAAATTAAAATTTTAAAAACCTAAAAGTATACTTTTTTAAAATGATATAAAAAGATTAAATTCAGAGGTTAAATTTTTTAAATAGATCAATCATAATTTTTTTTCATTATATACTAATTACAATGGTAAATAATTAATTACAAATGTATAAGTAAATGTGGGTATGGGTTAAAAATAAAAAATAAATGGAGTAAAACACTATAATATGTGTATAAAATCATAATATTATGATAATCTAGATCTATATACAATTATACTAAAATTTATTCTATTTTAGAGTGATTTATCTTTGAATAGTGACATTTCATTATAAAAAATGTAATGTTTACTTCCGAAATAACACTAATTTCCACATATAAAAAGTAAAAACTTACATAACTTCAAGACTCATATATAAAGATAATTTTTACTTTAAAATATAAAATTATATTATACTAGAACCATATCTCATATCCACAATCTTCTATTTTACTTATTGGGCTTAAGGGATTCATTTCCGAGAATTTTTCTAAGAGAAAACTAAAGATTCCAATATAAGTGTTACTTTTAGTTACTGTTTTCTTTTACTCTATTATATAATAAACCATATATATAATTATTATTATAAAAATATATGAGTCATAATAATACATAAATTTCATTATATTAATTTAAACAAAATACTTATCACATTCCATCAACAAATAGAGACGAAAACATTGATCATCTGTACATACAGACTACCGCCTCCACAACACGATGTGATTCATTATTCACCATAACCTCTAATTATATGTATAAATGATGAATTTTTGTGAAAAATTATATTTTATATTTCAAAAATACAATTCTCAAATGATCATTTTTTATATACCATTATTCCATCACTTCATTATGTGATGACCCCAGTAATCATGTGTGTGTATGAACTACCTCCTCAATAAATGATGAATTTCATTTGTAATTACCACCTCTCATTGATGGTTAAATATTTTATTTAATGAGTATGTATGATTTTTATGAGATTATTAATACTTTTTTATGTCACATTATAACTATATAAATACATCCACATACTAATAAAATCATTATAATACTTTACCACATGGGTCCATATTACCACCTATGTAAACTATGTAATAATGATTACGTCATAAATGAAAATGGGATGTCATATGATGGAAATATAATGTAAAAATGATATATTAAATATATTTTAATTATTTTCTAGGGTTTCGTAGACTGCTTAAAAAAATTATTAATATATCCCCTTTCATCATTGAAAATATGAAAACTATTTCATCCCAATTTCTATATTCCCTAATCATAATCATGCATTTCACTAAATAAAAATGGAAATGAAGTAATCATTAAAAAATTATTATTATATACTTATTGATATTTTAATTATTAATTCTGTAACACTTATTTTTAATCATTATTATCCTCATGATATTTGAAAAAAATAAACAACTGAAACATCTATCACCAGATAGAGAAAATAAAATAAAATTAGTTTAAAAAACTATAAAAAATGGTTATAAAATAATTATTAAAATTTTATTATGTTATGAATAATGTTATAAAATATGTTATTCACAAATTTATAGTCATTATACTTGTTTTTAGATCAAATTACTTATAATAAAAAAATAATGGTTTGGGTTATTTGTCTTAAATTTGTGCAACTTGAGACACATATCTTTTTATAAATCTTGTTTTATATAGAATGTTCTAGATTATAAACCTATAGTATTTAATAAAATTATTCTATCATTATTCATGGTATTTAATGTCCCATTTTACATTGTACACTTAAATAGGTTTTTATAAAAAATTTTATAAATTCATAAAGGCTTTAAAAATGTCAATTACAATTATTTTAGCCTTGTTACATATTGTAAACAACATTTCCTTTATGGGGTGTTCTGTTGACTTAATATCCAATGAATGTTTTATATATTATTTATATTTATCTATTTTTTTATTCTAATCAAAATCATTTCCTACTCTTCAAATTTCTATTGACTCGCATGTTACCCTAGTCATAAGAGTGTTTGTAAACTCAATTTTCATTTATTTGGTTTTGATCATTCTCCTAAACATAATTAATATTTTTTCATTACAATTTTCCTCTTATTATAATATGTGGTATTCCCTCGTTATTTTTATATTTACCACTTAAAACAATTTTCAAATACATCATGCTTCATGGATTATGCTTCCCATAATGGATATTGATAGCTCAAATCTCTATTATTTGATTTGTAAAGGTTTATCTTGAAATTTTTTCTTCTAATGACTCAACATTTTTAATAAATTTTTTACATTCCATTAGTTTACTGATGTTCACTGAGATTTGATAAATTAATTAATTGGGGAAGTTATTGACATAATAATTAACATTTTTCTATATAATGCAACTACCATATGATATATTATCTGGATTTAATATAATTATGTAGAAAGTAAGTAAATATTTTTTTATACTAATTTATTTTACATGGGTATATCATTTTATGATTATTTGGGGAATTGGGGATTTTTTCCTTATATTATTCCATTTTAAAGGGATATAAAACCCATTTTATTTCCACGTGTTCTATATGATAATATGATGATTTATTATTTTTTGTAACACATAAGTATTTTTGGTAATGGGTAGGGTCCTATATCTCTATTAAATGCAATGGTTATGGTTTTATAGATCATAAGGAAAAGATATTTTGTACGAACATAATCTAGATTAGATACATTCACAAGACTGATTGGGAATATGATGTGAATTTTCTATGTTCACAAGATTAAGAATAGACATCATGAAAATTAGATTCGTTTACGGGATTGAATATGAATAATATGAAAATTATCTAAATTAAAAAGAATATTAATTAACATGATTCATATTAGCTATGTTAACAATATTGAGGGTGAATACAGTGTAAATTAGTTATGTTGAAAAGAATGATAATGAATTTAACACGGTTTTCTATGTTCATAATGTTATGTTTAACTATTATTATTCTAATTCCCAAATTAAATGTTATATTCTTATGACATTCTCCATGTGTATGGTTTATTATATCATTTTCCTATAGTCATTATTGAAACAATGGGAGCTTTTATATTTAATTAAATCTAAATTCTTTGATAGCTTGTGATACCCGTAACCACAACTCTAAATGAACTATAATAAAGAATACAATTATTCACTAACAGTTGGATTGGTGATCATAAATTGTTATAATTTGTTTAAAAATAATTCTGGTCTATATATATAAAAAATGAATTGATTTGTTATAAACTAATTAAAAGTCATTCGAAAATAAAATATATGTTTTTTCTAAAAAAAATTATACAAAAAATGTGTTATTATCTTAATTAGTGACATTTTTTAATAATTTTAAGGTAATTTCTATATTATATATTCAATAAAATGTTTTAACATTCATCAAATATTTTTTCTAGGCATGAGATTAGAATATATATTTAGTTTTATTATTAAAAATGTAATTCTATAAATAAAATGGTTCTTATCATATTTTGAACACATGTTTTAAAACAAAAATATTTCACTTATAGAAATGGAATTATGAAAAATGTATTCTCTATATGTAATTAGGACAATAAATTTTTTTAAATAGGTTCCTTTTATTATTGGTCATTATGAACTGTAACCATAGTAAACTTTGTCTCCTCGGTAAGGGTGAAATGGGTAAATAGGATTTTAACTTTGGGTTAAGGATTCAAAATTTAACTAATACTTACCTTTATTATATTTAATTAGTCTAGTTTAGATATTTTTATTAAATGATTGAATATATCTTCAATTAGTGCCATGTTTCTTTGATTAAGACTGTAACATTAATTTCCTATAAGAATAAATACAAAATGTCACTCTCTTGAGTTTAATATATAATTTTTTTACATAGTGATAAAAATAGTATAATTTTAGGTATAAATTTTTATTTAAAATATAAATTAACTTTTTATAAAACAAATTTATTTTTTATTTTTATTCATTAAATAATTACATTTAATGCTAATGCAAGACTGACCAAATATTTATTTAATTAATATAAAATAAATCATATTAAAAAAATTAAAATTAATAAAATTTTATTGAATGGATGTATTAAAATAATTTTTTATATTAATATAAAATATTATTTTAAATGTTAAGATTCAAATTCCATTTCTTTGTTTTTTCATTAAATTCTAATTAAATAAATAGTATCAAAAAATGACATTAAAAATATTATCCTTTAAATAATTTGTAAAATTATTTACAAATAATAAAAATCATAAAAGAGGTAATAAAAATATATATGGTCTAAATGTCATATATATTCAATTTATGAGATATTTTTCATCTTATAAGTAAAATTATAACTTGATAATATTAAAAAAAATTACCATGATTAAGGTTAAATTTAACTGATTAAGTGGATAATAATAAGGATATGGCTTAGAATGAAATCTGAAAATATCCATATTTAATGGGATGATGATATTTTGAACCAGTCCCATTTTTAATTGAATATATTTCTATTTTTAACAAATTTTCTTGAGAGTGACTCAATTATATTATAATCTTGTTTTATAAATCCAAGAGTGCCCTCCCCTCACCAATAAAAGGAAACACCTTTTCCTCTCTTGCACACACTTTTTGAGCCTTCATATCCTAATCATTCCCAAATATAAAATGATAATATATTTCATAAAAACATCATAGGGAATATATTTATTCCCAAAACTATCCTTTTAGGTACTAAGGTATATACCAAAAGAGGTTTCATAATGAAGTGGTTTAACTCTTAACTGACCACTTTAAATTTTAATTCTCATTTACCCTCCTCTAAGTCAATTATATCCATTATAAAATAATTAATTTAGTAAATTTAATATTTTTAATTTCTATTATAATGATTTAACAACCATTATATATATTTAATTATCCTATGGAAACCGAAAACATCACTTTTGCATACATACGGCTTACTATCTTCACATAGGAGTGTAATTCATTTTTATTCACCACATTATATGAATGGTTATAATTATGGATTTAATATATATATATATATATTATTTATTACATAATTATGATTCAATAATTTTTATATATTTTTTTTACTTGTTACCTTTCCATCTATTGTAAAATGATAATATCGCCTTTGCGTGTTTATGGAATACCACCTCCATGAAGTGATGTGAATAATTTTTCACTTTATGTTTAAATGGATGCTAATAAATATATATTAAATTAATATATATATCATATATATGATATAATAAGTATTTATAAATGGTGAATTATTATTTATATTTTTCATTTCAACCATTGAAAAATTGAATCGAAATTTGATATTACAAATTGATTCATAATTTTATGTTACTCTCATTTCTTAATTGTAACTAAAAATGATAAATTTCAATTAAATTCTCATGTTTTGATCATAAATATGTATAGATATCATTTTTCATGGTCATTAAATTATACTTCAGTTCACTATTTTGATCATATCATTCATTATAATGATCAAAATGTTTCAATTATTATTTTTTTGTGCTCCTACTTCAAATTCCAATAAATAATTGACTCCAAATTTATAGTCTTGAGTTTTTTGGCCATAGATCTAAATTTCTTACAATGGTCTGAATTAATATGGTAGTATGATTTTCTAAATCACCTGAGAATCAAAATATCCAAATAGCCTCCCATTATACTTACATGAATCCTACATTTGAAATCCAATTAATGTATATTAAAACATCTTTTTAATAGCCACATATTCAATCCAATAACCATTTCCCACATAACATCTACATGTATTTTCATTTCCTGAAAAATTAAAATTTAAGTGTGGGGGGAATGGTATTCAATTTGGGTGTACTTTATATAATTCTCAATGTGTCATTATATTCTTGATGGAAAGTAACTATTTATGTGTGGGGAAGTGGTTTTGATTTTCTGATGTTTGGGAATGGACATATATTTATTTCATTTGGTAAAATTTTTATTGAAAACTATTCAAAATAATTTTGAAAAAGTAAAAACAACAAAAAAATGAAAATAAGAATGGGTTTTGTTTTGGGTGGCTAAATAATAACTCTTCCTCATCCTTTAATATTACTAAAACATTTAAAATTGGTGTCATGAGGAGAAGAAAATGAGTTCATATATGCAGGGTGATCATAATAGGTTTACTAATTAGAAACATATACCAGGACTCAAGTGCACATGTGAATGGATCTTGTTAATGTTCTAGTGAACAAATATTTGAAAAAACAACCACATATACAACTCATCTAACCAAACCCATCCTCACTATGACTCACTCCAAAAATAATGAATCTAATATAATAATATGGCATCAAGATTATAAAAAAGAATGGATCCCCACTGATATACCACACTTATGAACCAACATCAAAAATCGTGTTCTCTCATACATTACATATATACCACATCACATCACATCATATTAAATCCAACCCGAAATGTAGAGACCTGAAGCTTATCGTACATGGACATTACATTACTTTTGCGGAATACTTAGTACATAACAAAAACACACACAAGGATCGTAATAGTTTAGTGTCTTTGGAAACTCGGAACGTAATCTTCTAATCGTGGTGAAAGATCTTCAATATCTCCCATAAAGATATTCCTTTTTTTACCTAAAAACCTTTCTTTATATCCTGGGGAAAAGAAAACATAAAAGGGTGAGCTCAAATGCTCAGCAAGGGCAAATAAAGGAAATAAAAATCATATCATATCTTTTTGAAAATCAAAACCTGCAAAAGAGATCATAATATCTCAACATGGAATAAATCATAGAAGTGAAAATGAGATCCCCATAATCATAACATAAAACATGAAACTTGTGTCATGCACACATAATCATGGAAAATCATTTCTTGTTAGTCATGACTCATTGCCAAGACTATCTTAGTGGACAAAGTCCCTTTCTGAACCGAGTTCACTCCTCGTTTCAGTCCTGTATCACTGAACCGAAATAACCTTCCGTTCCAGCCATGTCTATATCATGAGATATAAAATCTTTACCCAATGCATTGGAGGGAGATATAGCCCCACCCATCTTATAATGAATCATTTCTTATGTGTGCCACATAATCATAAATCATACATCATCGCATAACCCATGTAATAAAAAATGGGATTCTTAAACAACATGACATCATAAAACAATTCATATAAGATAAAAGAATTCATAAAAATGTTTCCATCACAACATAATCAAATCCATGTAATAATAGGGATAAAAATAGAACCCTTTATTATCTTAGATGGAAAATAATTTTGATAAAACACTTGAACTCCATTCTTGAGGAAAATATCCTTTCTTCTTCAAAAACATTTTTCCTTTCATAACATGTCATACGACTTTAAAATAAAAGATGTTGATTAAAAATAAACTTGAAAACTTTTAAAGGAAGCTTCTTGGAAATAATGTTTAAAAAATCCATTCATGTCGTATAAGTTAAAAAAAACATTTTTCGCACTTTTGTCGGAAAAGTCAAAAAGTACCTCGTACGAAAAACGACAAAAGATTCCTTTCATTTATTTTACTAAAAACTCCCCGAAGGGTAAAAATGGATTTAAACAATTGTAGTTGGATGGAAGTAATATTACATATTGATGAAACATGGATGTGGATGATAAAATACACCCCAGTAAATACTTACGAATAAACAATCTCGGATAAAAATGAGATTGTGATATTTCCCTTACCTTAGGCCCGATTTGCTTTGTTCGTGTCCGAAGATCCTTTATAATGGTTTAAATAATGTTATTGACTTATTCCAGAATCATACATATTGATATGATATCATATATGGTCATATTATTAGCTTCTTGTTAGTAATATTTCATTGTTACTTGTTACTCGGGTCTTTATAACTTTTTGTTCTTATGCGTGTTTTGTCGAATAAATTCTTATTCTTATCTTTAGGTTATAGATAATTCATTTCCAGAATGGTATTAGTGTATTATATACCATATTAATTCATTCAATTCATCTATATAATCATTATGAAATGAAGATCATGTAGAACGAGTCGCATCACATCGTGGAGACGGTATTCCGTACGTACGCACGAGTGATGATATCGTTCCTATGATCATGGAATTGTATTGGAGTATATGTATATTATTTCAGTATCAATATTACTTTATAATAATCATAAATAGTTACTCATTACACCATTATACCCATCCTTGTAAGGTGGTGGTGGAAAATAGATTACACCACGGCGTGGAGACGGTATTCCGTACGTACGCACGCACGGTGATTTCATTTTTTCCGTAGGATGGATAGAAGGTGAATTAGGGTTGTTTCATATTTATAATAACATATCAGTATGTAAGTAATACTTATGTTATTACTTTGTTATGAAACAACTAAAGAAGAAGAAGTTGAAGAAGAAAAAAATTTAAAAGATCGGTAATGGTTATTACCTCTTCTTTGAAACGCCTCTTTGAATCCTCCACTTAGGGAACTAATATTGGTCTTTGAAGAAGACCAGGACCTCTAGGATTATTCTAGGTAAGTGGATAAGGGATTTTGGCAGAGGTTGGACGATCTTGAGTGCTCAAATTGGTGTGAGGAGGAAGGGGGAGGAGGTGTCCTTTTATAAGGGAGGAGAGGGGCACCTTAGGAATATCTCAAAATATTATTTTATATTAAAGTCAAAATCGGTTTATAATGGTTCCAAAGGGTATTATTTCGAATCTAAAGTGGGGATGGGTCGAAATCATATCAACCAATAGGATTTAGACAAGTTTAGGGTATTATTTTAACCTTATCAATTAGGATTAACTCTATGTTAATTAATTTAACTTTTACCGTGTCTTTTTGTTTTCTTTCACTATATGGTTAATACACTTACAATAACATGCCAAACGAACCCCAAATTGTTTATTATTAATATATATATCCTTATCTAAGTCATTTGGCCGAACCTTAGATTTTTAGAAATAAAATAACAATTAATAATATAATATTTGATTTAAAAACTATTTTGTGTCAATTTTGACACTATTTGATATATGATTTTTGTGAAAGTCATAACAGAATTATATGTTCGAACCAAGTTTATTAAATCAACACTCATATATCATAGTACCCTAGAAAATTAGTGGAATTCATAAAAAGTCTCAAATTACATTTATTTGGGTGTTTATAATATCAATTATGTCAATATTTCATAAATAAGATAATTACTGCATCATCATTGTGTCATAAATAAAATAAATTATTTAATGTCTAAACATTACAAATAAAATACCATTATGTAGGAAATCTTTTTAGCTTTCTAATGAATATTTATAGTCGAATTTATCTTATGTATAACCCCATATTAAAAATGATTTTCTTATTAAACAATGATTTTAACTATTTTAACCCTTCTTTAAATAAATTAATAATAAATGTCCTAATCTAATCCAAGTGGCCCTAAATGGTCATATTTTATTCCTAAGTTTGTTTTCGGTCGAATTACACTTGTCCAATAGAATTAGGACATGTGTTAGGGTAATATTAATATCATATTTACCCTTAGTTACCCTATTTACTATTAACCGCGGTAAAAAAAGTAAAAAGTTACTATTCACCAAAAAAATATTTTCATCTCATTGAACCACATTTTAGTCCTTGATATTAACCCTGTCTCTCGGATTTTCGAAATTCCATTCACAGAAGTGGTAAAATTAAGTTTTATGCAAAATTCAGTTTTTAACCTACCACTTAGTGGTTTCACTATTCATCAAAAATTGAAAGTTTTCAGAAAAATACCAAAATTTCACCCTAGGCTAATTTCGGTATTCCGAATCCAAAAATGAAGTCCATTTTGAAAAATAAAATATATAAAATTTCAAAAAGTGGTTATTACTATTCATAACGGCTAGTTTTGATAACATTTTAATAGCATATCGCTGTTTAGTGAAACTCGTTATTGCGTACTACACACGCTATCGAGGAAGGTTGCGATTGCGTGTAATGCAAGGCAAGTCAAGGATACGTGTTGTGCGAGCTCCTTTTGGTGTAGCGTACAACACAAGACATTAATAAAATTAAAAAGAATAGTTTTCATAAAATCTCGGGCTGTTACATTCTACCCCCCTTAAAATGAATTTCGCCCTCAAATTCGTCGGGGTTATAAATAGTTTACTATTCGAAAGTTTCTTTAATAGAAACCCACATCGTAAAAAGGAATACCAAAACTTGTCTTTAAAAACTAAAGTATGAAATGTAACGATTACCCAAATAAACTAATCACTGGGTTTCCACATAGGTGAAAATATGGATATGGAAGAGAAATCTAACCATCATGTTCTGATGGAGAGTGGTAGAGAACATGGCTATGGAAAAGCCGGTAATCACAAATCCATAAATTTGTGACGATCTAAGGTACCATCTGATTCATCAGGTATAAGAGAACTAGGACAACATTTTTGGTTTCCAAGATCATTTCCCTAAAGTTAAAGAATTTGAATTAGAATAAATACTTACTTTATTTTGGTACAATCTCACTGTTGTTCGTGCCTTGAACAATTTCCACTTCATCTCTTAAATAAATGAAGTTGAATTTGTTATTCGTGAAGTGTTAGCAGATTATGTGATAGAATGATGGGTCATTCCATCTGTCTCAAACAAAAAGGTTAGCAAAAATTATATACATAAGTCGGTCTATAGTGAGATTAATCATATATGGTTCCTAAAATGGACTTATACTTCATATATCATACTGCTTAATATAATAAAACTAGTTTCTACTAAACAGGGACTTCCTGTAGGCCAGTGGTAGGCGATAAAGGCCAGTCGCACTTCGGTTGTGGGTTCGATTCCCACAGCCTTGTTCGACGCGATGGGCTGTCGCCCGTCCTGCAGGTTGTCCTTTTTCTAAAACTATATTACTATAACATCCCATCAATAATATCGAAAAAACTTCTATCCTTAAACAATACTAACTTATGTCCAACATAATCCATTCTAATCTTTAGGCTTATCCATAATACTGCAGTCCACTCTCATAATATAGTGAAAACGATTACCAGAGATTTAATACTATCGTTAATCCCCATATATATGTCTTGTTGGTCACATTCCAAACATTCAAAGGCCTTAATCATGTATTCTCTTGAATACCCATTGAACCATAGTGAAAACTTGAATGTAGTTAAAAGTTAACACCTTCCACATACCAAAATCCTCAAAATTCTATATACTCAAACCATGATACCACTTAGTCCTTATATCAATCATGAGCTCATGAATACTATTAAACATTTCATTTTCTCGTCTTCATTATGCGCATATCATCTTATTTCCAAAACATATCTCAATCACTTTGAATACCACATCAATAAATATTGCAATACTCAATGATACAACATTATTTTGGAATCCCATTACATAAACACTTAATCATTCCACCACATCGTTGTCATATTCAACATTGCCAATAGTGATCGCATGTGATTTCCATTTGTCCTTTGCCTTCAGTGGTTTCTCATGTTGATCATCACTAACCCTTGGATTAGGGCAATTATTAGCATAATTCCCCATTTCCTTGCACTTGAAGCATTGAAGTGTTGGTGGTGCGTTCTCTGCAGTGTTTGCTTTATTCACATCATTAGAAACCCTTTTTCCATTACTTCGACACTCAGCTGCTCTATGACCTTTTTTTCCACACTTAAAACATTTTCTAGTCCCTTTAAGACAATCTCCACCATGCTTCTTTCCACACTTTGTGCATAAGGAAACATTCATCTTCTTTTCACCATTATTCTGAGATTTCTCCTTGAACTCCATCTTTCGTTTCTTGTCAAAACCATGAGATGGATATGTAACACCAACTTCTATTTCTACCTTGATAGCACAACGCACAATTTCTTCATAGCTACTGAAGTCTCTTATAGCTAATGCCCTTCGAAGACTTGGTTTTAAGCCACTGAAAAATCGATCAACTTTACTTTCAGGTTGGATGATAATGCCAGATGCATACCTTGCAAGTCTTGTAAAATTCGCTTCGTATATACCAACAGATTCATCATCCTTTTGCATTAGTTCAAGAAACTCCTTCTCCATCTTTGTTCAAAGAATACGAGGGAAGTACTTGTTGAAAAATAAGTTCTTGAACTCGTCCCATTCCATGGACTCAATTTCATCTCTTTTCCTTGTATTCTTGATAAGATTCCACCATTGATCAGCTTCACCTTTCAAACGATATACTGCTAAGATGACTTTATCATGTTCAGAACATTGAAGAACTGAAAATATCTTTTCAGTGGTACTGATCCATTGTTCAGCAACAAGTGGATCAGAAGACCCACTGAAAGAAGGTGGACGTTGCCTCATGAAGGACTCAATAGAATATTGTTCCCTTCTCTGCTCATTTGGAAGTCCAGAACGATTCATAGCTTGTGTAAGTATAGCAATAATATTTTGCACTCCATCTCCCATAACATTTGTTTGTTCATGAGGACAATCATTACATTGTCCATTGCATTGATCAACACGGTTCCTTCGGGTTCTAGCCATCGTGTAAAACCCAAAAAGAGTAGTGTGAGAGGAAAAAATCATGCTAGGGAAAACAACATAATAAAGGGGGAGTACCTTCAATATCTAACATCTTAGGTTTAATTCTATGATCGTTAGTGTAGTTCTAGTACTATAACTTATACGTATACTTAACCTTAGGGACATCCCTAGACATACCTTAGAAATATCTCTAGGGATCTCACTAACGTTTTCGCATCCTAGTTTCCAAAGGTTGACTAAACCTTTCCTCTGATACCAACTGTAGAGACCCGAAGCTTATCGTACATGGACATTACATTACTTTTGCGGAATACTTAGTACATAACAAAAACACACACAAGGATCGTAATAGTTTAGTGTCTTTGGAAACTCGGAACATAATCTTCTAATCATGGTGAAAGATCTTCAATATCTCCCATAAAGATCTTCCTTTTTTTACCTAAAAACCTTTCTTTATATCCTGGGGAAAAGAAAACATAAAAGGGTGAGCTTAAATGCTCAGCAAGGGAAAATAAAGGAAATAAAAATCATATCATATCCTTTTGAAAATCAAAACCTGCAAAAGAGATCATAATATCTTAACATGGAATAAATCATAGAAGTGAAAATGAGATCCCCATAATCATAACATAAAACTTGAAACTTGTGGCATGCACACATAATCATGGAAAATCATTTCTTGTTAGTCATGACTCATTGCCAAGACTATCTTAGTGGACAAAGTTCCTTTCTGAACCGAGTTCACTCCTCGTTTCAGTCCTGTATCACTGAACCGAAATAACCTTCCGTTCCAGCCATGTCTATCTCATGAGATATAAAATCTTTACCCAATGCATTGGAGGGAGATATAGGTCCCACCCATCTTATAATGAATCCTTTCTTATGTGTGCCACATAATCATAAATCATACATCATCGCATAACCCATGTAATAAAAATGGGATTCTTAAACAACATGACATCATAAAACAATTCATATAAGATAAAAGAATTCATAAAAATGTTTCCATCACAACATAATCAAATCCATGTAATAATAGGGATAAAAATAGAACCCTTTATTATCTTATATGGAAAATAATTTTGATAAAACACTTGAACTCCATTCTTGAGGAAAATATCCTTTCTTCGTCAAAAACATTTTTTCTTTCATAACATGTCATACGACTTTAAAATAAAAGAATTTGATTAAAAATAAACTTGAAAACTTGTAAAGGAAGCTTCTTGGAAATAATGTTTAAAAAATCCATTCATGCCGTATAAGTTAAAAAAAACATTCTTCGCACTTTTGTCGGAAAAGTCAAAAAGTACCTCGTACGAAAAACGACAAAAGATTCCTTTCATTTCTTTTATTAAAAACTCACCGAAGGGTAAAAATGGATCTAAACAATTGTAGGTGGATGGAAGTAATATTACATATTGATGAAACATGGATGTAGATGATAAAATACACCCCAGTAAATACTTACGAATAAACAATCTCGGATAAAAATGAGATTGTGATATTTCCCTTACCTTAGGTCCGATTTGCTTTGTTCGTGTCTGAAGATCCTGTATAATGGTTTAAATAATGTTATTGACTTATTCCAGAATCATACATATTGTTATGATATCATATATGGTCATATTATTATCTTCTTGTTAGTAATATTTCATTGTTACTTGTTACTCGGGTCTTTATAACTTTTTGTTCTTATGCGTGTTTTGTCGAATAAATTCTTATTATTATCTTTAGGTTATAGATAATTCATTTCCAGAATGGTATTAGTGTAGTATTTACCATATTCATTCATTCAATTCATTTATATAATCATTATGAAATGAAGATCATGTAGAACGAGTCGCATCACATCGTGGAGACGGTATTCCGTACGTACGCACGAGTGATGATATCGTTCCTATGATCGTGGAATTGTATTGGAGTATATGTATATTATTTCAGTATCAATATTACTTTATAATAATCATAAATAGTTACTCATTACACCATTATACCCATCCTTGTAAGGTGGTGGTGAAAAATAGATTACGCCACGACGTGGAGACGGTATTCCGTACGTACGCACGCGCGGTGATTTCATTTTTTCCATAGGATGGATAGAAGGTGAATTAGGGTTGTTTCATATTTATAATAACATATCAGTATGTAAGTAATACTGATGTTATTACTTTTTTATGAAACAACTAAAGAAGAAGAAGTTGAAGAAGAAAAAAATTGAAAAGATCGGTAATGGTTATTACCTCTTCTTTGAAACGCCTCTTTGAATCCTCCACTTAGGGAACTAATATTGGTATTTGAAGAAGACCAGGACCTCTAGGATTATTCTAGGGAAGTGGAGAAGGGATTTTGTCAGAGGTTGGCCGATATTTAGTGGTCAAATTGGTGTGAGGAGGAAGGGGGAGGAGGTGTCCTTTTATAAGGGAGGAGAGGGGCACCTTAGGAATATCTCAAAATATTATTTTATATTAAAGTCAAAATCGGTTTATAATGGTTCCAATGGGTATTATTTCGAAGCTAAAGTGGGTATGGTTCGACATCCTATCAACCAATAGGATTTAGACAAGTTTAGGGTATTATTTTAACCTTATCAATTAGGTTTAACTCTAAGTTAATTAATTTAACTTTTACCGTGTCTTTTTGTTTTCTTTCACTATATGGTTAATACACTTACTATAACATGCCAAACGAACCCCAAATTGTTTATTATTAATATATATATCCTTATCTAAGTCATTTGGCCGATCCTTAGATTTTTAAAAATAAAATAACAATTAATAATATAATATTTGATTTAAAAACTATTTTGTGTCAATTTTGACACTATTTGATATATGATTTTTGTGAAAGTCATAACAGAATTATATGTTCGAACAAAGTTTATTAAATCAACACTAATATATCATAGTACCCTATAAAATTAGTGGAATTCATAAAAAGTCTCAAATTACATTTATTTTGGTGTTTATAATATCAATTATGTCAATATTTCGTAAATAAGATAATTACTGCATCATCATTGTGTCATAAATAAATTAAATTATTTAATGTCTAAAAATTACAAATAAAATACAATTATGTAGGAAATCTTTTTAGCTTTATAATGAATATTTATAGTCGAATTTATATTATGTATAACCCCATATTAAAAATGATTTTCTTATTAAACATTGATTTTAACTATTTTAACCCTTCTTTAAATAAATTAATAATAAATGTCCTAATCTAATCCAAGTGGGCCTAAATGGTCATATTTTATTCCTAAGTTTGTTTCCGGTCGAATTACACTTGTCCAATAGAATTAAGACATGTGTTAGGGTAATATTAATATCATATTTACCCTTAGTTACCCTATTTACTATTAACCGCGGTAAAAAAAGTAAAAAGTTACTATTCACCAAAAAATTATTTTCATCACATTGAACCACATTTTAGTCCTTGATATTAACCGTGTCTCTCGGATTTTCGAAATTACATTCACAGAAGCAGTAAAATTATGTTTTATGCAAAATTCAGTTTTTAACCTACCACTTAGTGGTTTCACTATTCATCAAAAATTGAAAGTTTTCAGAAAAATACCAAAATTTTACCCTAGGCTAATTTCAGTATTCCGAATCCAAAAATGAAGTCCATTTTGAAAAATAAAATTTATAAAATTTCAAAAAGTGGTTATTACTATTCATAACGGCTAGTTTTGATAACATATTAATTGCATATCGTTGTTTAGTGAAACTCGTTATTGCGTACTACACACGCTATCGAGGAAGGTTGTGATTGCGTGTAATGCAAGGCAAGTCAAGGATACGTGTTGTGCGAGCTCCTTTTGGTGTAGCGTACAACACAAGACATTAATAAAATTAAAAAGAATAGTTTTCATAAAATCTCGGGCTGTTACACGAAATCAACTAGGCCACACATCACATTACATCCTTCCCAAAGACACCTAGGATACACCTTACATCATATCCTTAAAACAAAAACCTAGTACCACACATCACATAACATTATATCTCAACTGTAAACACTAGTTCCAACACAGCACATCACATCCAGAATCATAGTATCATGGTATCGTTAATGTAAAGGATTTTGAATTGATTCACTCCTCCCACTACACATGAGACCCTACACATATTCCATTACTCCACACCATGTATTTACCATAAATACATAGGAAATCACATCACAACACATAAAATCCCACCCCCAAACACCTAGGACAACACATCACATCTTTCTAAAAAACACCTAATCCAAAAAATGAATTTTCGTCACATTATGTCTGAAAACACCAGGGCCAAAACATCACATAAAATTCATTATGAAAACACCTTGGACAACACACCAATATTGGGTATTCTCTAACACCAACCTTTAATTCTAATGTTGTAGTAAAAGTGGTCGAGAGGGGGTAACTAGGCATCCATATTACTATACTCATGAATTTTTTTGGAAAAAACATTGAATATAAAAGCACTGAGAAATGGTAAGGTAATAGAACATGGGTAGGGTGTATAAAAAATAAAATAAACTTACATGATAAATAAATAGCACACAATACCACAACATGTGGGTAAACATAAATTACATTAGTTCAAACCAAAAAACTACCAACATACATCACATTAACCATCACAACTACTACCACCACAATATGAAACACCAAAAACCATCAAACAAGACACAAAAATATTTCCCAAATTTTTTTAATGGATTCACCGCATTTTTTATTATCCATTTTATTTCTGGGTACATTACTCATTCATTTAATAAATTTCTTTATCCAATTTACACACATCTGTTTCCCGTCTATCTCATTTATCTATTGTCCTAGTATTTTTTTTATCATCATAGTTTTTCCAATGGATAACTAGAAAACTATCTCAACCCTACCATGTTTGAACAATCCTAAATCACAAAACAACTACCAAAACACCAAACATCCACCACCATCGTCGTGTCACATCTCACATACCATCTCAGCATGAAAACATAACATCGTACTTACCAATCATATATGACAATGAAATTTCCATATAATGTTTTAAATACATGTCACAAAAATAGAAACTATTCCACAACCAATTCCCACATCACATCCATGCCATCCAAACACCACATCACTACCTCACATACTACAAATCCCATCTGGTCACTACCACTGTCTCACAAAAACCCAAACCATATAACTAAACATAGAAATAAAAACCATACACAAAAACAACACAAACTATATTCCACAATTATTTTGGTCCTTTACCAAATACAATATTTATTTTGAATTTTTATTATAATAAAAAATAAAATCTATGGGAAAAAAATTTGTTAGAAAAATATATGTTGTTTAGCCCTTAAATTTAGGGTGTTATCACACTACAACATTGAAAGGGTCATCCTATTACAATGACTACAATATAAATAATGATCCAACTATCCATAATTTATAATAGGTAAAAAATGGCACAAACTAATCAGTAACATATACCAAGCATCAAAAAATATGATAAATACCCATTCTAACTCAGGGAGGCGGTGGATCCTCTCTTCTTCTCCTCTGCTCGGCGTGTTCATGGTGGGTGGTTCTCTTTTTGTGACTTCGTGGGCTCGAATCTTGGTCATCGTTGTTGGTCCTTCTTCATGCCCCACCACCCAATTCGGCTAGGGTTTTTCACAGCGGTGCAGTGAGTCCGTGGTCAAGTTCTAGCTCTACGGTCTAAGTGTTGCAGCATTGTTTTTGCACCGGCTTTTGGAGCATTGGTAGGTTCGTTGTGGTCTTTGAGTGTGGTCTTGAAGGGGGCGATGGGATTGGGGTTATGGATTGTGGAGTTTCCATTCTTCGGGAAACTTTTGGCATTCTGGTGGCTTCTATTCCAGTGATGTTTTTCACTCCTTGATTTTTGAATCGCGTTCTCATTTTGGTTGTACTACTGTGCATGATTTGTGGTCGCTTGGTGAAGTTGTTCTATTTTATGTAATTCTGTTTTTGGTGTGGAATTGGATTATACATTGATGGTTATGATGACGGTGAAGTGCTGGTGATTTATTTGATTCGGTTTGTGTTGGTTGATGTTATTTTTGGAATATGAAAAGATAGTGTTTTTGTTGGTTTGATTCGGCGGTTCGGGTGATGAGGAGGATGGATCTGATGGGAATTTCTCGATCAGTCGAAGATGATGGGTATGAGTTAGTGGGTGCGTCATGGTCTGCGGATCATGGCTCAGAATGCTCTCAATTTGTGGTCCAAGGCTATGGTATCTCTCCACATTTCAATTTCGAATCTGGTTTTATTCACAAGCATATGACTTTGTTAAAGATTTATAGTATTTTCTGGTGTTTTTTTGAATAGGTTATCTGGAATTTTATGGTTTCTACTCACCCCAAAATTGGATTTTAAAAATCAAATAAAAATATAATTTTCAGTCAAATAGAAGAAAAAAAATCCCAAAACCACAACTGCACTACAAGATCATAGATCAAGCTACACCACCCAAAAGGGTTGTCAAAATGTATCACATTCTCCCTCCAAACCAAAACAACATCACTATAGAGACAACCCATATGAATAATTAGGAAAAAACAAGTTTTATTAAGAAGAACCTACCATGGAAAACTAGAACTCAACCTCCAAAACATACAGATCTAGATTGAGATAATGGGGATGGAAGATCTCCCAAATCACATAGGGTTCTCCCAGAAAATATATAGAGAGTTTTATAGATTAATAAAGGAATAACAGGTGATAAATCCTATTTATAAACTATAATATACACCATTCATGTCATGTAACCCATTAATGAAAAGTAATTCATAGGATCCTATGGTTTACAATAAAGGAAGAACATACATGGCTTGAAAATCCCATATCTTGGAGTTCCATTAAAATTAACATCACCTCAACTATGAATTTATTACACATTATGAATTCACTTTTCATGATCGGAATCCATTTCATAGACCCCCCCCCCCATTGCCTGCATACAAGCCATGATACCATCCAGCTATACAAGGCATTAACCGCCAAAATAGGTTGTGAATATGTTTCATGTCATAAACTAGTAGCTACAGAACTCTTATAACTCCAAATCCACTTATACTTGTCCGCTTCCTCAAAACGCCTCTAATATCCAAAATTTCAATCTAATGAATTATGAATGAATATACATTTAAATTAAATACCTCTAAAACAATTATCATCTCCAAGAATCAAAACCAAACACAATAAAAGAATGTGGTATGAACAACCATACCATGAGATAACACTCAAGGATCTCATCACACATCAAAAACTACCGAAACCCAATAACACCAGACTAAATTTACCTAAAAATAATTGATGCATCCACATCACCACACAAGCACATTAACCTTCTCACGTCCATAACTAATGAATTCCCTAAACCAATACACAACACCAATCCAAGTGCATAAATCATGATAATCCATCCTTTATGTATAGATATTATCCTACCTAGTTGAAACTTACCCACCAACATGGTTTTAATCACATATTAGCATAATGTGTCTTAATTACGAATCATGAACCGCCTATTTTATTTGATAGAAACATTACCATGCATCACTCATCATGGAAAACAAAACATATAATTACATATTAAGACCCAATCATCCCTTAACCCAATGAAAAATAGAAGAAATAAATGCTCAAAACATATCAGGGTACTAGGTATGAATATGCATCTCTCTCTCCCAAGTACTTTTCCCTATTCTATCAAAGCACTGTAATATTTTAACCAACCAAATGCTCCACCCATACATGACTTTATAAGGATGATCTTTGATCTCTTATAACTACTCTATGAACTTCTCATGATCTTCAATATCCAACTCTCCCAATTCATTAACATTGGAGTCTTAGTGAAGATATCATTAAAGCCATAAAATTTGGAAGTCATTTTGTATACTTTATAACCATGGTGGAAACTCCATATAATATGCCACATCACCAACATACCCAAACACCTAAAAGGTCCGAATAAAAAATGGAGACAACTTACTCTCCCTATAAAGCATTTACTGTCGGTGTAGAGAGGAAACTTTCATGAATACATGTTCTCCATCCAAACATTCCAAGGGACTCTTCCTATGATCAACATAGGTCTTATGAAGGTATTGTTTCTCCCTCATACTCTCATGAACTAGTTGTATCCTCTTATTTATTTTCTACGTCACATTAGGACCAAGAACTGAAAAATCCTCAACCACTGTCCATTATAATGGAAAATGACAAGGTTACCAATAAAACACTTAAAATAGAGTAATGACAATGTAAGAGTGATAGTTTTTATTGTTTGAAAACTCAAATAAATGATGGTTTCATACCCATGATTCACCAAAGTTCAAAATGAATTCTAACAATGTATCCTCTAGCGCATGTATGGTCTTATCAATCTTCCAATATGTCTCAAGGTGGAATGTTGTGCTAAGGAGAATATCAAAGCCAAAATGTTATTTCAATCCCCTCTAGAAACATTATTGAAAACAAGGATCTGGATAAAATATGATGGTCCATGGTACCCCAACAATCATTACCACGTCATCCACATACATCTTTACCAAAACATCCATGACACTCGACTAATGAATCTCCAAGATGTGAGATGACTACATCAGATGGCCCACTATCGCCTAAACTACATCACATTCATCATGATATCTGGGTAACCCCATGATGATAACCATTAATATATCCTAACATTTCATCTATAGATCATCTATGGAGTGTAAAAAACCTCTTGTATTATGGTATACTTATTTCACCTACTGAAAACCAATCCACTTTGATATAAATATCTCCACAGTCCATTTCATCCCCACCAACCAAATATGTATCTTCATGATAAGAGACAATATTTTCACACAAGGATATACTGATAATAGTGAGATTAAAAAATCACTGAGAACTCCCTCACACCTCTTATATGGTAAAAATAACAACCCATTGAACAACATCCTATTGTGACCATCCTATGACCATCCCATGGCAGCATCACCATTACCAACATGATCATGCATCACCTCAACCTCTAACTCTCCCCACTAAGACTTCTCCACCTGCTACATCAAATATAACTCCAAGATCATGTAATGAATAAAAACATGTCCACTTATCTCCCATTTTCAAGATAGATAACTACAATATCCTTCATTCCATTCCGAACATCCACATACTCCCATGCCACATCCTATTGGGACATCCAACTCAACAAATCGAAAAAATTACCCTTCTTTGGGATGTAATAAATATAAAAAATGTAATCCTAATGAAATTAAATCTACAACAATAGGTGAATATTAATATCATATTGAGATAAAACATATCTACGGCTCTTGTATACTATTAAAACCAAAAAACACACAGTGATGAGGTAATTCCTCAAAAATGTTATTACAAACCCAAATGCCTCATAATATAGATCAAGAGTGGCTTGGTTGCGCTCGTGGAGAAATAATTTCTTGTAACCATAATAGATTACCTATATATTTTTCATCCACATAAATCTCAAGACCATATAGAACGCACCACCAAAAACATCAAACAACACACCCACCTCAAGAAAATGAAACAATTGGGAACTAAAAAACTTTTCTTTTAGGTAAAAAAACATTTCTTGACACTGATCTATCAACAAAAAAATCATTGTTCTTCCATATCAACATTATTATCAGGGTAGAAACTCAAGATAAATTGGGTTCGAACATCAAATAATATCCCTTGAGACTAGGGAAACTACAAACCTATAAAACATTATTGGGTGTCTACAAAGAAACTAATAACTCATCCTTTGATAAGTCTATTACCACACCCTTACATAACACCACATGTCCACAAAATGAACCTCTTGTGTTTGGAATATACACTTGTAAAAATTACTATAATTTTGTTGGTGTTGAAGGACCGACAATACAACCATTAATGGCCTGAAAAATTCCCCCTATAACTTTTATTCTACATATATGTCATCAATTAATAGATCAAAGATCACGTCTAAGAACTCAAAAAACATGGAGTTCATAATTTCCATAATGATGGATGGTATGTTTGTAACGTCAAAAGACATGACTAATAATTATATGTTCACCTAATTATATATTTTGGTAGTATTTTAAACATCCTTATCCTAAAAATTTTAATAGTGATATCTAGACTATTTATATGTAACTTAAAGAACCAGAAAGATCCTCTTAATTTGTTGAATATACAATTAATCATCATAATAGTGTAATTGTTCTGGGAGTTTACTTGATTCCACCTCCAGAATACCATAAAAACTACATAATATCATCTTTTTTATTAGAGAAAAATATACCCAGACAACACTATAGTTCCAAAATGGTTTAGATTAAACCCATATACTTCAGATCTTCCACATATATCCTGAAATCACATAACTCCATGGGTGACATATTATTGGGATAAATAAAATTTAGAGATCTTCCCATCTACAAGACTATCCCAAACTCAACATCCTGTTGTAGAGGTAGTTTTATAAATCCCCTAGGGAAACATCCAATAACTACACTATAGTAATGGGAACACCCCCAACCAAAAATTCTACTGGTAAATATATGAATTTTGAAATAATCTCTCTATATGACTACCTAGTTGATATTATCTTACACCAATGAATGCTACCTGTTGTCCTTCAATATCATAAAAGGAAAAAATTATTTGAAATAATTCAATGAATTTAAACATTATTTAGAAAAAATCCATGAAATTTATAATATGATATGGTTGTATCTATGACATGATGAATTCTACCACTGACTGGAACTTCCCCACCACCATTCTACACCCTTAGGACACAGAAAATAAAGAACACAAACCTCTAACCAACATAGAAAAAAATAAGGTAACTATAATCCTCTCCACATATATTCCTAACACATAGAATAAATAAAGAGTAATGTGCAATTATAAGTCTTCTTAATCAAAAAAATTTACACACAAGGGTAGATAATAATGTGATCATACCTTGAGGAGCACCTGAATTTTCTATCGTTGTTTCCCCTAATGTCTTCATCTAAACATCTACATATCCTATTCCACTTAGTTTTTGGCCTCCAAATACATTCTCATCCACGGAACCTATCGAATGGGACCATAATGAGGCTACCCACTATAATTTCAAGCTACTCTTACATTCTAAAAAAACATTTGGTTCCTACATCCAAAACTACCTTGGAGGCAACTGTTGATGCTGAAAAGGTGCATAAGCTCCCATCTAAAACTAAACTATCAATGAGTTTTTATACTAAGCATAAAAGTCCCCATATATCCATATTATATTGAAATAAAATAAAAAAAACCCTACAGGGCCACGAAAACCACATGTCCCTGATGGGTGGGGCAGAAATATCCTTGGATGGGTCCCCATTAAAGAGAACATTGAATATATGAACACCCATGACCCACATCATGATGCTCTACTCCATGGAATTCGTTTATTTCCCCTATTTCAAGGCACATATACAATGAAAATAATTAAATTTATGACCTTATAATTTTGGTTCTCATATAGATACATTACAAGCGTTAATGGTGTTGTTGTTAACTTGATCGTTGGGTGAAATTCACCCTCTATAAATCATGCTATGGACTCCTCATCTAGAAAAAAATAGGGTAATGTTGTGAGAGGCCCTTAAAATATTTCTCATTTACCTACACACTCATTCTACCCTTTTAATGAGAGATAATCTATTTCTATGTGGATTCCCTTAATCATCGCTGATATACACTTTACTAGAAAATTCCCTCTAAATGTCATCCACAATACATATTCATCCTTTTAATCAAACAAAAATAGTTCCCACCATTGACATTCATATCCGCCTACCTGAAAACTTCTAGAAAAACACAAAAATCATCTCTCACTCACGTTAGAAAAAAAATTCTCAATATCCTCCAACCAGCACTCTGTCTCTAGAGCATAGATGCCCCACTGATACTTTCCAACAATATTCCAGAGAAATGAATGCAAATCTTACATAAATTCCTCATCATCATATATTGGGTCAACCTCTAATGATCAATGTAATATTCCTAATAAACTTCAATTGCATTAGCTAATTGAGGATGAATAATATAATCTGTTCCTTAAAAGTAAATAGAATACCCTAAGCTTGATGCACTGAATTTTATAAAATATTGTTTAATTTATTCATTTTATTTTTCCACAAAAACCCATTTCATACACAAACACAAACAATCATTGCATGTGTACCACTCTTAGGAATCTTCCCTATAGATTGGTCCACCTCACTTATTCATTCAAGGATCTCAGAGTCCACGCACTGGATATCGGGCCCCCTAAAACCTTAGTTCATAGCCATTCTATCTAGCCTATGATATATACCAAGGTTAACTGGCACTATTTTTTACCAACACATGGAAAACTCATAGTGACTAACTCAAAAATCTATCTTATATCTCAAAAAAAACCTTTAATAATACAATGTATTGATCCCCTCCATCGATAAATACCACAATGAGAAGATACATATAATGACCCCCATGTCCAACCTCTAGTAGGCCTTGGGTTGGAAACTAGTACCAAGGGTATAGAAAATCAGAGAAATGGAGGAATTACACTATATAAATACATAGGATCTGTAGAGAGGATAAATAATCACAAAATAAATCCAGCATAAAATATAATTGTAAACTAAAAACCATCCCAAAATTTTTTAATAAAGTAAAACTGATACATATATATGTCTCTAATAATATATCAAAAATAAAAAACTGTAGAAGTGACTCTACGACAGCTCTAACCTAGTTATTAATGTCAAAATATGTCCACAAAGTCCTCCAATGAACATAATAATGTTTTAGATACATTGACTGATCATACCATTTATAATCAGTGGGGATATTTATAATTCCTGAAGTGCACATGAGAAAAGAACATGATAATCTTCCAATGAAAATTTTTAGAACCAATGATCACATATGCAGTTCATCTAACCAAACCTGGCTTCCCCATGGCTTGGACACCAAGTCATGAATCTAATATAATAATATAGCATCATTATCATAATACATAAAGGAACCCCCACTAAAACTTCCCAACTAATTCTCCACTACCATTCCCCAAAATTGAAAGTCTTTTTCTTCGATCCAATCCATATATAGAACATAACATCACATCGCATCAAATATTTCACACAGACACCTACTTCACACATCAAATCACATCAGTCCCATAGAGACCTAGGCCAGAAATTATATCACATCACATAACAACCCCACACACAAACAATTGGTTCACCACATCACATCATATCAAATCCCTCACACATACACATGGTCCAACACATTACATAACATTCAAAACCATAGAATCTTGGTATCATTAACGTAATGGAAATCAGCCTTATTATCTCCACCTACCATTCCTGACCCCCACCAAATATCACACCACATCGCATCATGTATCTCCCATATAAACATTATAAAACACATCACTTAACAACACACCCTGCACACAAACACCTATTATAACACATAATATCACATTTCATCATGCCTATAACAACATAAGCCAGTGCATGATAACCCATCACATCTGGCCTATAAACACCTTGGCCAACATTTCACATCACGTCCCACCAATAAGCATCTGGGGAAACACATATCCATTGGGTAATATCCAACCCCAAGGTTTATTACCTCTAATTAAGGAAGAGTGGAAAAGAGGTGCATTCCAACCATCTGTACCTCTACAATCCTAAATATTGGAGAATAAACCAAAAACTCAACACCTCTGATTATATGTATGGTTGTAAAACTCAGGTGGGGAACATATGAAATTACATAAACATGGATGATATATTGTAACATACATGACTTATATTAAATTAAAATGTCATTTAATTTTCATTCATGCTTTTTTTGGGGGGTTTCCCATGCTTTTATGGAGGAATGGGTGAGTTTTCATGAATTGTGCCAAACCGTGAGCCCAATTCCAGATTTAAAAATAAATATTGATTCCTTTATAACTCCATAATTTTTCAACATTTTTCATCCATTTAAATTTCAACTTTTCATTCCCTGATCTATTAAGACCACCATATTATGTTTTACCATTTATAATTCCATAATCATGGTGGGTATGGTTTTTTATTTAAGGGATTGGGCCTGCCCAAAAACCCATTTCCTGCATTAAAAATATTTTTTAATTCTTTAATATCTCTTTCAATATTTACTTTGTTTTAGTGATTCCAACTCTCCACATTCCCAAATACCCATGTCTCACCCACATGCTCTCCACCACTCTTTTCATCTTGGTTTAATCGTTAATTTGGATGAAACATCTATAAATTTCTCAAATCACCCAGATTTGAAGAGGTAAATTGATTATTTCATAACTCATTCATTTATCACTCTTTTCCCCCCATTCTAGTTCCTAAATTATCTTTTAAACCTTTTTCTAATCTCCCTTGAATGAATGGATGTTTTAAAATTCAGATACTAGTGCATTTGGGGTGATTTATTTAATATTTTTCAAGGTAAGTGATTTCCTCTTGGTTTCTTCCTTTTCCCTTAGGGATTCCTCCCTCTTTCATTATGTTCTAAAATTTCCAAAAGACAGGGTTAGAACCTAGGGTTTGATTTGGTGTATTTTTGATCAAATAATATGGTCTAGAGATAGATTTATATTCTTTTTGGTGTGGCGGTGTTGCAATTGATGTTTTGCACCAAGTTTTGAGGGATTTGACACTTTCGGTAGTTGGTTCCATGTGTAAACAATTATTTATGAGTTATAATGTTGTATTTACTAATTCTACATATTACTAATATGTTTTCAGTGGAGAAAAAATTGTTCCTGATTTATTTCGTTAGGATTTTACTTTTAGTTTTTCATTTTATCTTGAAATTGGGTGTCTTACATGTGTAACACATGGGATATTATTTGGGTGTGTTTTATAACATATGAAATTGGATTACTAAATATTTTTTGGGCTACCAATTCTTCTTTGGTAGGGTATTGGTATGCCATTGGGTTTGAAATAAGGTTTTTGGAATAGGTTTGTTCTGTAAAACATTATTATACTTCTTGAGATCATTTTATGAAAATGGGTGTTTTCATTTGTATCTTCCGTGGTATTATCCAAGGAGATTATATATCACTTTAAAGTGGTTTTATAAATGTCTCTAGGGCAACCAATTATACTTTGGTAGTGTTTTGGTGTGTTTTTTTCCTTAAAATATGGTTTTGAAATCGGTTTTATAAGCAAAGATTGGGTATACTCTATGGAATTGTTTTATGAAATATTTGAATGACTTAATGATTTATGTAAGTGGTGAAACCATTTTGGAAAAATATTTTGGTGTGTTTATTTTTTTAAATGGTTCATTTTAAATTTTAAAGGGTTTATTTTGTGATGTGTTCCATATTGTAAATGTTTTATATAAATGTTTGAAGTATTTACTAATGTGTGTAAGAGATGTGAAAGTTATGTGGGATGTTTTGTGTGAGTGTGATGTGGAAAATGGATTTTGGTTATGAAAAGGGTATTATGTGACATTTGAGTGGGCTTTTATGTGAGTTCTAATATCTTGGATTGGTTATATAAATTTTTTTAATGTATATATGTAAGTGTAAAAGAAATGTGAAAAGTGTTGTGGGCTATTTTGGTGTGAGTTAGATTTCAAAATCAATTTGAATGAAAAGTGGACATTTGTGACTTGTGTGGTATACATGTAGGATTTTTGGTGAACATTTTATGTTGAAATGATATTTTCATTTGAAAAATATATTTCATGGCTTGTTTAACTTGTTTGAGCACAAGGGGAAAACCTGGGTATCTAGGTGGGTGGACGTGTACTAGTATACTTGTGAATCTGTGGGGTTTGGCCTCAGTTTTTCTTAGCAAGATTGACTCTAACAACTCTAAATAAACTATGATAATGATGATTGGGAACCACTATGTAATGGGTATGTTTTCTACTAGTGTCTCATGCCCTAGAATGGATATTTTTGATGGTTACTCTCACCGAGATATGAGTTACCTGGGACCCACAGCTACCTAGTGCCTAGAGGTTATTTCCTATTTCTTGTTCTCATTAGATCCTTTATAATCATCTTCATCATATGGTATATTTGGCTGGAATATCCATTAGCATTTGAATTTATTTTTAAAGTGTTTATTCTTTAAATTATTCCCCTTTAAAACTTATTTTTTTATGTTGAATCTTTTAGAAATTGTAACTAGAAATTACATGTTTTTGAAAAATTTCATGCTTTCCATCTTTGAATGTTTATCGCATAGAATCTCTTAGTGGTGGTATCCTACTGGGATTTATATCACACCCTACTTACACCATTGGGTGTAAGTAGACTTGGTTATTTTTTTTGTTGTGTGTTTGGGTACAACTTTTGTGACCGTAGTTTGGGTTTTTACAGGTTGTTCGTGAAGCGGTGTTGTGGAGTTGGCTTGAGGGTGGTGACTCTTTCCATTTGGAGGTACTTGGGATGTATTTATTTGGTTTCATACCTTTTTAATGGTCTTTAAACATAGTTTTAACTTATTTAAGTCATTTCTGAAATTTTTCAAAAGACAGTTTTAGTTGAAAATCCATATTTTTTTATTGAGTTTGTTTGTTGTTTAATGTTTATAAACTCAGGTAAATTGCTCCCAAATATCATTTTATGAAAAGTGGAATTTTGTGACTTGTGTGGTATACATGTGTTCTGTTTAGTGAACTTGTGATGTGGAAATTATACTTTCATATGAAAATTATATTTCTTGACTTGTTGAACTTGTTTGAGCAAAGGGGAAGACCCAGGTATCTAGGTTGGTGGACGTGTACTAGTATGCTAGTGAATCTCTAGGGTTTGTACTCAATTTCACTACGCAATATTGATGCTTAAAACTCTAAATAAAATATGATGATGATGATTGGGGACCACTATGTTATGGGTATGTTCCCTAATAGTGTCTCGTGTAGGAGAATAGATATTTTTGATGGTTACTCTCACCGAGATATGAGGTACCAGGGACCCACAGATAGCTAGTACCTAGATGTTATTTCATGTTGCTTATGTTCATTAGATCGTTTATATTAACCATCAGTATATGGTATATTTGTCTAGAATATTCAACAACATTAGAATTTATTTTAAATTTGCTTATTCTTTAAATTAGCCGACTTGAAGACTTATTTTCTTAAGTTTCATCTTTTGGAAATAGTAACTAGAAATTACATGATTTTGAAAAATTTCATGCTTTTCGTATTTTAATGTTTATTGATTGGAAAATCTTAGTGGTTGTATCTTATTGGGATTTGGATCACACCCTACTTACACATTTGGGTGTAAGTAGACTTGGTTATTTTGTTGTTGCTGGTTTGGGTACAACTTTTGTACCAACAGTTCAGGTTTTTATTGGTTTTTCATGATGCGGTGTTGTGGAGATGTCTTAAGGGTGGTGCCTCTGGCCATGTGGAGGTTATTGGTCTATAATTATTTGGTTTCGTACATTTTTAATGGTCTGTAAACATAGTTTTAACTTATTTAATTCAATTCTAAATTTTTTCAAAAGACAGTTTTAGTTGCAAAATCCAGATTTTTTTTATTTAGTTTTTTTATTGATTAATGTTTATAAACTCTAGTAAATGGTTCCCAAACTTCATTTTATGATACCCAGGATCTTTTTCCAGCCTTTAGGGATTGAGAACGCCCTTCAAGCCTTGTCATGGTACAGGTTGGATGACAGTTTTGATGGACACTAGATTCGGTTTGTGATAAAATGGTATCAGAGGAGGTTCGCTCTCTTTGGGTCATGTTATTTGGGGAATAGTCAGGATAGTCTAGAGTTAGGATTTTTGGGACTTGGAATTTTGGTTATGACTAATTTGGTTGATCACCACACCCCATGAAGGTATTCAAGTCACCAGGGGAGGTCAGGACTTATTTGAGTCTTTTGGTTTTCATGGTTTGATGGTGACTACGGGAGATGAAAAGAGAGTTGGGTTAATGGTCTCAGTGAGCTTGCAGGGTATGTCAAGCCATCTGGAGCCAGATATATTTCCCTTGAACACTCTCTGTGATGGTGAAGTTATTATAGTATGGCCACTAGCCATATGTCCAAGTAACCCACCAAATCTAATTTCCCCATGCATTATCTTGTGTTCCTTAGTTTTGAAATCTTGGAATTTTGGTTTTAAAGTGACTTAGTTTTAAAAAGTGTAAAGTTTTAGTGAAATTATTATCTAATAAAAAGGGAATACTTAGATTTTTGAAAATAGAGAACTGAATTTTCAGAAATGTATTGGAATGGAAAATGGTGTGTTTTCACCTCTTTCGAAAGCATGAACTATGTCAAGATTGGTTTCGAAAAAGTTTTTCCAATAGAGTTTTCTAAACTATTTAAAGGTGTTTTAATGGGATGAGATGTTTTGAAATTAATTTCTATGACTTGAAATTGATTTTTTATTTAAATGATTGTTCATTTTGGAAAATATTGGTAAGATGTAATTTGGGTTTTATTTCATTGTTAGCATTTTTTAGAAAAAATAGTTATTGGTAGACTGTTTTAGTTCTGAAAAGTGGAAAGAATTTTTTATTTTAACATTTGGTATTTTTGTATGCGACCACATTAATGGGGTTATATGGGATGATAGATGGTTTATGGAATGGTTGGATGAGTTCTGGGGTGGATATGAGGAGGGCGCCCAATGTGGAATAGAAACATGCATGTGTGAGGCCCATGGGGTACCATTGGTGGATACGCTAACTGTTGAACCATTTATTTTCAAAAATATGATTTTAAATGAGAAAATTGATGTATTTATGAATAGATTGGGATGGTGGGTATTATGTTTTTTTTAAATTATTTTGTTGTGGGATTTTTTTGAATCCATGAACCCCTTCTATTTGTACTGTGTTTTGGGTTTGTGTTTGGTCGGTAAGCTGTGTTGAAGGGATAGTTAGTGGTCTCTTCTGAGAAATGTTTTGGGATGCCTTTACGGTGGTTCCTATCATGTGTTTGGATCAGTTTTGTCGTATATCTTGACTAATGGACCATATTGTTTGGGTCCTTGGGTTTAATTGTTGGATAAGTTACCCCCCCCATTAAGGGTTAGTGCACAACTGAAGTGCAACTCGGATTGTTTCACTGTTTGAAGACCCTCTAGTTGATCAATACAAAAAATCTTTTTCTTGATATTTTTAGATTGAGTCTAAACCCTTCATTTCTTGGTTTTTTGTATCGTCTTGTAGAGGGAGAGTGATCATGGATGGTTGAAAGAGACCATAGCCTCTTAAGTTTCTTGATTTGTTGAAGGTGGAAGTGGTATGGGGTTGTTATCATGGATGAGTATCTGGATGGTGTCTAAGAGGTCCTCTCGGTCCTTTGTAGTCTCTTCGAAGAAAGATATCACATTAAACTACCAGTGTGGGAAATCTGGTCATGAGAGGATATTGTGGCAACATTCTAGAATTGTGTGTTGTCTGGAGATGTTGTATATGGTCCCTCTCCATGCATTGTTTATATCAGTCACAATGGTCATGTTCGGTGACACATTTGTAATTAATGTGCTCAATTGATTGTAAATGTGAAAGTCATGCAATCCTCTAAGAGTATCTATTATGTTGGGAGAATGTCTCCCTTGAAAAAACATCAAAATCTTCTATTTTATAGGAAGGTGAGTATAGGTGTTCTTTACTTCTATAGTTTCTCACTCGAAGAAACAAGGTGTGATGTGTGTTCTTTTTCTAAGCCCTTATTTCAGTGAAATATCGAGTTAGGGTAAAGTGAGTTTGGAATTTGTTATGACTTGGCAATCTTATTAAGCATTTCTGTGTTGTTGTTGGTGGCACCAAAAGAAGAATTCTCATTCAGGGGGTTTCCAAATCATAATTGTGATGTTGAAGATGCTTCAATCATTTGAGCTCTAGCCATAGGTCTCGAAGATAATATGACTCATATTCAAGGGAAATCTCAAGGTCGTTTAAACCCTTGTATAATATCCTATAATCAGTATGAAATATAGGATGATTTTAAACCTCTGGTATCATTATCTTTCTTCTGTTGTTCACATTTGGTGGAAATTGGTGGAGGGCCTTGTACACAAGTCATCACCTAATGTCTTTCCTTATCCCTTTGGTTTCTATTGAGTCATTAGATAATGGCTTGAAATTGAGATAGACGTGATGAGGACAGAGTTTGTGCATGATTAGTTGTGACTGTGTTACAGGAAGCCATGCAGAAAGAATGATCTTCACAGTTAGTGCACGGTTTCCCAAACCAGGCAGACTAACCCTGTGCCCCTCCCAAATCTTTAATTTTTTTGGGTCTTTCTGTATTGACACATGTTCGTCGGTTAAGATGGTTGGTTCTTATAGTTGGGAGACCAACATTGATTCTCAGGTACATTCCTTCACAAACTTTGAATGGAATTGTACCCTTTTTACTATAGAGTCCATTCAGGCCTCCCCCTATTAGTGTCTTGATTCTATCTTGAAAAATATATAGGTTTCCTTTTATGGTGGGGTTCTTATTTATGTCTCTCGTACCAATAGCCCAGATTTATCCATGGGCTTGGCTTGGTGGTAGGTAGTGTCATTAGTAACTATCTAGCTACCAACATCTTCCTTGAGTAAATGATGGGATTGGAGAGAACCCAATGGTTTAGTTGAAGTAAGGTAAGTGTAACCTTGTTTGAAGTTGCTGTAAGTTTGGGTGAATTGGTTGAGTCTTGTTTGGATAATGATTGAGGAGTTTTCTTTTGGGATAAAGTATGAATTTGATTGATCAATTTAGTAAAGTGGTGTATGTTTGGTTTGTGTGATTAATACTTCCTTAATTGATCACTGGAGATGTTTTGGCCATTGGAGTGAAGCTTGGTAAAGAAATACATCTTGGTTTATCGGTTGGGTTTGGTTTTTGTATCTGGTCTTATTGTAGCTTTCTGGGGATAGAGAGTTTTCTTGGTAGGGATAATTGTTACATACATGAATTATTTTAACGTAAAATATCATTTAATTTTCATTCATTCTTTTTTGGGGGGTTTCCGAAGCTTTTATGGAGTAATGGGTGAGTTTTCACAAATTGGGCCAAACCGTGAGCCCAATTCCATATTTAAACATAAATTTGGATTCCTTTATAACTCCTTCATTTTTCAACATTTTTCATCCATTCCAATTCCTACATGTCATACCATGAAATATTAAGACCTCCATATTAATTTGGACCATTTAGGAATCCATAATCATAGTGGATGTGGGTTTTTATTTATGGTATTTGGCCTGCCTGAAGCCCATATTCTACATTAAAAATATGTTTTCATTATTTAATATCTCCTTCAATATTTACAATGTGTACCTTAACCAACTCTCCAACATTCCAAGGAATAGAATGAATGTGTCCGCGAAGAGTTCTGGTAATGGAGACCATGGATGAAAGAATATTTGGTTTTCTCTATGTCAAGAATATGGAAAGAATCACCTAACTGAATATCATAGAGGAATGAGAATAAGTTTTGACTATGGTAAATAAGGACAAAAATAAAGTGAATACAAGGGAATATAAATAGTTTGATTAATGAAATGGATGAGAATATTGTCCTCTCTCGTGAATCATTGAAGGTTACATGGTTTAAGTGTGGAATAAATGTCATTATGAAACTCAATGTACTAAGAAGAATGATATTAAAGAGAATCAGAAAAGTGATACAAGTAATGGTTAAATCGATAATGATGAAGAGAACATGATGAAATGTGAAAGGAAAGAGGTGTTGTGTAGTAGGATGATGTAGTCTTATCAATTTCATATGGATGAAGAGGAATATTAAAGATTATATTTTTATTCAAAAATTAAATTATATGAATGATGAAATATAGAATGGTTGTTCTACATATTTTTCCCCCTAGTATATATATATCTATGTTTAATTTTCCTGATGTAATGATTGAGTGATTTAATGATAAGGTGATATTTATAATAAGGGAAGGTAACCCTTAATATGTTTCTTTTGTTAATATGGTGCTATTATGAATAAGTAAATTAGATCGTATGAATTGCCACGGAACTAAGTAAGGACTTGTTAATAGGTGTGTTATTCTATCATTGATGTCGTTTGCAAGATTTTTGGATTTACAGATATATCAAGTATACATTTTAATAAGTTATAATGCATGTTTTCCAAAATGATTTATGGTAATTATGTTTATTACCATGTTTCAAGGGAATATATGATAAGGGTATTCACATGTTTGGAATGTGATAAAAAAGTGGTACTTTGTGATATATAAGGGATCAATGTTAAGATGATTTCATGAATTTTTTTCTAAATATTTGGATTTACATCTTTAGGAATGGTTATTTGACATCTTGGTTGTGGGTTCCACCCAAAAGTGTCTCAAACTCGGTTGGCCACATGACCTCAAGCGCATTTCCCAAAATTCCTGAGGCTACCAACTAGCAGCGAGGTCCATAGTGTGGTAATGGGGAATCTATTCCCTCATTGGTAGATTATACACTGCCGAAAGAAAATAGTAAACAATATTGGAAGTAGTAATACCATACAATCAAAAATAAACAGCAGAAGACTGATAGTAATATAATAAATGGAGCATATATAAATGATGCATGTCACATGTGTTTATGAATGTATCCAAACACGTCACAATGGTGGAAATACAATACTGAAACCAATGTATAGAAAATATGTAAACTCCAACAACATCACAGGCCTCATCCTGGTCCCATGCTCTCCCGCTCCAACAACAATCCGGTACCAAATGAAGAAGGTCTCTTTCCCTTATCTATACATGTAAATATGTAATCTATTTGGGTCCAAATACTTGACCCAAAAAGGTTTTGAGATGAATACTAGTATGAAAACACCAAAAGACCTTTCCCTAACTGTTATTGAATATATATAGCAGGAAATATGAATAAATTAATCAATAAAATAGGAAGTACTCAAAAGTAAACAATACTATAGTTTTCAATTACATTCATTTACATTTATTACTCAACCTTTTAATCATGTAATCTTGGGATCTAGCCAAATCTCTGTATCACATATGTAATATTAACAAATAGACTTCTCAAAAGATCATCTAAACAATCCAGTAAGATTGAGGACATGCTTTTTTTTGGGATTGGAAGACTCATCACAATCATTCAATTATTCAATCACGACCCTTTGGGAAAGGTTTCAAAGTCTAATCCACCTAGTCTAATATAAACATAATTCCTTAAATAACAACCCTATGTGGTTCTCTCAAGGACTAAACCCTTGGGTATAACATAATAATAATAATTTACAATGACCACCTAGGAAAGCTATTATGGTATATAACCCTTAATCTAATATTAATCAAACAATTATAAACAACCCCCTGTGAAAGCTCTCACAGTCAAAAACCTTGGTTGGACAACCATCTAGAAACACTCATGGACAATACACCTGGTCAACATAACAGTAAAAGCATAAATAATCTGGCCTACCTCGGGAAGCACTAATAGGCAATTCCCCTTGGTAAAATCCTCACAATGCATAACCCAGGAAACTTATATAATTAGTAACTTCATCCTAACAAAACCAATCATGGAAAACAAGGAAATCCTTTCAGGAATTCTAGACCAAACAACCATAATTAATAAATCAATGGAAATGCACCCACAAGGTGTCCCATAAATAAGGTATCTAACCATATGCATAACAAAATACCCTTTATCAATCAATCAACCCACAATAGGTAATAAATAGGATTAAATTCCAAATTAAGAAATACCCCACTCGTGGGTATGTGAAACATTTAACATATTCAATCCATGGCCAGACAACAAAAGGCACAAACCACCTACTTTGACGTCTCACAATAGATATACTTGAACGTAGGCCCTTCAATCAGCCTATATTGGAGTAGATCTACAAAAGGGTTAAAAACACCCAACCATGAATAAATCCTAAGAGAGGAAAAATCATGACGAAAGGTTCTAGGGGTTTTGAGAACTCGCTGGGGGGCATCCAATGCACCCTACATCACCTCAATCCAAGGTCAAATGGAGAATCAGGATGGGTTCTATGTTCATTGTCCATTATTTTTCTCTCTTGTATGAATTAATGGGATAAGAATATGTTTTCAAGGATGAGATGTGACCCTACTCTGATTTAACAAATATAAATAAATCTACACAGCGTTGTCATTAAAGGTACAGTCCATGTAGTAGCCTTAACTAGACCCCTCCTTAAGAGGTATTATAGGTCATCACAAAGCCATGTACTCGTCTATTACATGGCTAGTACGTGGCCCTACATAGTACCCAGGTACATAGTGTGTACTCATAAGTACACAACGTGTACATAGAAAATTTCCATTTCTTCATTTTTCCTAAAAAACCATCCAAAATAAAGATCCAAACCAAAAAAGAAGATATGGGTTTATAGAAACATCCTACCCCTTAATGCAATTCATACCCCAATTTTCCCTCCAAGATTAGTGAAGAAGAATCTACAAAAACACCAGCCACTGTGATCTTACATCAGCCTCCCTTTCCCAAGTTTCATCATGTACTTTCTTGTGTTTCCATAGCACCTGTACCAGAGGAACAGACCAGCCACGTAGAACCTTCCAAATGTAATCCACAATCTGAATAGGGTGTTCTTTCTAGGATGAATCTACCTCCATCTCAACCTCCTTAGGTTGAAAAACATGATATGGGTCTGAAATGTAATATTGTAGCAGAGAAACATGGAAGACGTTGTAACGCCCTGACCCCAGTTACCTAGAGTCGGTGCATTATTACATAACATTGGCATGATCACAAGAAAGATCAAATCTTGAAAGACCGATTGGTTTAGTGTCCTTGGAAACAATAGATATATTCATAAAGTTTTACATTAAATAATAAAGTGAAAAACTACTACAACAACATAGTCTCCATATTCCACACTCATATCCCCAGATACTATCCCTGCAGGTCATTCATAACTTACTTCTTCACATCCTGGGAAAAATATAACATAGAAAATGGGTGAGCTCAAATGCCCAGTAAGGATAACAATATATTGGAAACGTTGCAAAATAAGCATAAACATTTAAGGCATTGTATAACTAAAACAAAAGCCTTTTAAACTCGAACTTCAACATAGTATGGCAAAATTAAAATGAAATAATGCCATTTACTTATTCACATGGATATTCTACTAATCGAATAATCACATGCAATATCAATAACCACTTTCATAATGATGGAATGCATAATGCCAGACTATCATAACCACATAGCCAAGGCCTCATTCCAAGACTACAAATAAGATTTTTCCAAGGCCTTGTTCCAAGACACTAGTTTGTCTCATGAGACCTACCGATGCATCGAGGATCTATAGTGGGCTCCACCTGTCACATATTAATTCCAATGCATTCCCATATGAAAAGGTTTAAACATAACATAAACATTCATATTAAAACTAGCATACAAAATGTCAATACATTCACCATAAACCATGAATGGTATAAAAATAGCACATCTACAGTCAAACATATCACAAAAACTTCAATACAATATAGAAGTTTTGTATCGTAATAAATCAACGTAAAATCCATCAAAGGATGTTGACATAGATGAAATCAAAACTCTTTTTAGAAAAATATCTATTTCTATTTTGAAATCATTTAAGAGTCATATATTTGTAAAATAAAACATTTTCTTTGAAAATATTCTTATAAGATTGTAAGAGAAGCTTCTACGCTTTTATAACGGTGGAAAATAGCCGCACCCGCCGTATAAGTTAAAAAAACATTCTTACCTTAATTTTGTCGAAAAGGTTAAAAAGCACCTTGTTTGGAAAACAACAGAAAGATTCCTTTATAAACCTCTTATAAATAGTCAAAAAAGGGTACAAATAACTTTAACCCATATTCTTGTAAATTGTATAAATGTTTTGAAATACATTTTTAAGAAACATGGATGTGGATGATAAAGAGATCCCAGTAGATTATTACGTATAAACAACCTCGGATAATGAAGAGATTGTGAAATAACCCTTACCTTGTACTTTTCCTTGGTTGGGGTAGGTTAAACTCCTGTATAATGGTGAAATAATTGTTATTAAATTATACAAGAATAATATACATTAATATGATATCATATATGATCTTTTATCATTGATTTGTTAATAACATCTTAGTATTGACGTTGTTTCGGGTGTAAACTTACTCGTTTTATTTTATATGTTTTGTTACATATTCCATGTTTGTAATGGATAGATTGTATCTTAATCATATCCAGAATGATATAAAGTTCTTAGATACTATTATTAATCATAAAATGAGAATTATACTTGAATGGATACGATAGAGAATGAATCTCATCGCGTTTGTGGAGACGGTAGTTCGTACGTACGCACGAGCGAAAATATCATTATTTTGATTAAAATAATATATAAATAGATGGTATATAATATATACAGAATCATTAACATGTTATATTTATTATTTACATGAGTTACACATCATTATTATACCCATCCAAATAATAATATATTGAATAACAATTACACCACGACGTGGAGACGGTAAGCCGTACGTACGCACGTATGGTGACATGTTATTCAAAGGGTGAATAGAATTATGAATATGGTTGTACCATATTTATAATAACATCACTGTATATATATGATACTGGAGTTATTATTTAATAATGGTAACAACAAAGGAAGAAGAAGTGGAAGAAGAAAGGAACTTGGAAAAGGGTGGTGAAATCATTACATCTTCTTCGGGTTCTTCCTTTTGATTTGATCAAAATGGCTCCTTAGGTTGGCTTTCTGATCAAACTAAGGCCTCTAGGTTGTAGTGTGGGAAGTTGGGAGAGTATTTGGGCAGATTTTGGCCGAACCAAAAGGCTTTGAAGGTGTGAAGAAATGAGGAGGAGAGCCCTTTTATAAGAGGGGTGAGGGGCACCTTTGGAAAATATAGAAATATTAATTTATAATAAATTCAAATTCGGTTTATAATTGCTCAAAAGTTGATTATATAAATGTTAAGGTAGGGATAGGTTGAAAACCACTAAAAAAATATAATTTAGACAGGTTTGGGTCATTATATTAACCTTATCTTTAAGTATTAACTCTAAGTTAATTAGTTTCAATTTTACAATGTCTCTTTGTATTTTTATATTATATGGTTAATAAACATACCATATACATTCAAGAGACCCCCAAGTGGTCCATTAATAATACACCTATTATGAGATAAGTCTATTTTCCGAACCTTAGATTTTTAGGAATTTAATATCAATTAATAATATAATATTTGTTTTAAAAACTCTTTTATGTCAATTTTGACACAATTCAATAGATGATTTTTTCGAAACTCCTAACAGAATTATTAATTCGAAAAAAGTTAATTAAATCAATCCTAATATGTCATATTATCCTAGAAAATTATTTTAATTCATTAAAAGTATCAAATTATATTTATTTTGGTATTTATAATATCAATTATTTCAAATTTTCACTATTATGGTAATTACTGCCTCATCATTGTGTCATAAATAAGTTAAATTATATAATCTCTAAAAATTATAAATAAAATATCGTTATCTAGGAAATCTTTTTAGATTTCTAATTAATATTTATAGTCGAACATCCAACATATAAAACCCTATGTAAAAATTGAATTTTTAAAAGATATATGCTTGTGTCATTTTTGTATTCATTTTAACTTAATTAAAATTAAGTGTCCCTATCAACTAAAAGTGGCTCCATGGGGTCCCAAAATCGACCAAAATATGCCTATGGTCGAACATGTATCAAAAAATAAGGCTAGGACACGTTTTAGGGTAATTTAGTATTATCAAAATATTATTTTGTAACCCTTATTTACCGGATTTACCCTTAACCATGGCAAATAAAATATTTACCGAAGTAATTATTCAAAATGTCTAAAAATAAAAGTTACCTATTTACACAATTTGAACATCCTGATTCCAAATATGGAATCCATTTTTCCAAATTCAAAACACAGAAGTGGCAGAAATTAATTCAAAATCAATTCCCGTTGTTAAAACAAAAGGCGTGTTTTTAAGAGATAATAACTATCAAAAGATTGACACTTGTTTATGTCCGGTTTAATTGTAAAATTATGTCAAATGACCAACATTGTATTAAATGGTAAAAAAATATTCTAAATATACTTTAAAACCACTAAAATTCATAATTTATCACTATTAATTAAAAAAGTTATTTTTAATTAAAATTTAGTAAATTTCACCATTCATCAAAATATTAAAGTTATCCGAAAGGTACCAAAATTTCACCTTAGGCAAAATTCGATATTCGGAATCCAAAAATGAAGTCCATTTTGAAATATAAAATATATATAATTTCAAAAATTAGGTATTACTATTCATAACAGCTAGTTTGATTGGTTGTGGTGTGTTAGAACTCGATGTTGCGTACAACACACGCTATCGCATTATTTAAAGAAAAGTGTACCGTAGAACCTTGGGGAGTTACATTCTCCCCTCCTTCAAATAATTTCGTCCTCGAAATTTCTAGAATAGTTATCACATGAAAAGGCTTGGGTGGTTCTTCATCATAAGTTCCTCGGGTTCCCACGTTGCCTCTTCCATCTTATGGTTTCTCCACAAAACTTTTACCAGACGCGTCGTCCGGTTTCTCAGTACTTGTTCTCTCGTATCAAGAATCCTGACGGGCTCTTCACAATAGGAAAGATCAGGTTCCAGTTTTAATTACTCATATGTGAGTACATGCGTTGGGTCAGGCATGTATTTCCTCAACAGAGATACGTGGAACACATCGTGAACTTTGGAGAGACTTGGCGGCATTGCCAATCGGTAAGCTACAGCCCCAATTCGTTCTAGAATTTCGAAGGGTCCGATGTACATGGGACTCAATTTACCTTTCTTACCAAAATGTATGAATCCCTTCCATGGAGGTACCTTCAGTAAAACATGATCACCGACTTGAAATTCCAAATCCTTCCTTCGATTATCGGCATAGCTCTTCTGCCTACTTTGAGCTGCTTTGATGTGATTTTGGATTACCTTCACCTTTTACACCGTTTCCTCCACCAGTTCTGGGCCTACAAGTTTTCTTTCACCAACGTCATCCCAACAGGTTGGTGTAAGACATCTCTTTTCATATAACGCTTCATATGGTGCCATCTAAATACTCGAATGGAAGCTATTATTATAGGAAAATTCTACCAGAGGTAAATATTGATCCCACATACCCTGAAAGTCATGTGAGCAAGATCTCAACATGTCTTCTAAGGTTTGAATAGTCCGTTCTGATTGTCCGTCTGTCTGAGGGTGGTAAGCAGTGCTCAAATGAAGTTCAGTATCCAGGGATTTCTGAAGACTTTTCCAGAATCTTGAAGTAAATAGGGATCACAATCAGAAACAATCGAAAGGGGTACTCCATGAAGTCTCACAACTTCATTAATATATAGTATTTATAGACGTTCTAGGGGTAGATCTTCTCTTATAGCAAGAAAATGTGCTGACTTGGTAAGATGATCAACAATAACCCATATTGCATCATTCCTTATATGAGTCTTTGGTAGCCCCATGACAATGTCCATCGTAATATTGTCCCATTTCCACTCCGGTATGGGAAGAGGTTGCATGACTCCTCCAGGCTGTTGCCTTCCAGCTTTCACTTGTTGACAAACCATACATCTTGACACAAAATCAGCAATCTCCCTCTTCATGTTGTCCCACCAAAAATGTTCCTTCAAATCTCTATAAATTTTGGTGTTCCCAGGGTGTATAGATAAATTGGAACTATGAGCATCATCCAGCAATTCCCATTTTAGATCAGGTATATCGAGAACACAACGTCTCCTCCCAAATTTCAATATTCCATCTTCATACACAATGTCTCTCAGTCTCCCATCATTCACAGCATTAATCTTCTTTTGAAATTCTTCATCATCGGTCTGAGAACTCTTAATCCCGTCTAGTAAAGATGGTTTGGCAACCATTTAAAAAGCATTGATGTTTTTCCTTACCTGGTTATTCCCATTTCCATCTTCACTAGATCCATGAAAATTGTATCCCTTTCAATTCTCATATTGTTCAAAACTCCATGGCTTTTTCTTCTCAAAGCATCTTCCACCTTGTCTGCTTTCCCCGGGTGGTAGTGTATCGTACAATCATAATCCTTGAGCAATTCAAGCCATATCCTTTGCCTCATGTTGAGTTCTTTCTGTGAGAAAATATACTTCAAACTCTTTTGATCAGTATAAATCTCACATTTTTCACCATAGAGGTAGTTCCTCCATATCTTGAAAGCAAATATCACAGCTTCTAACTCAAGATCATGAGTAGGATAGTTTTGTTCATGAATTTTCAACTGTCGTGATGCATAGGCAATAACTTTATCATTCTGCCTAAGGACACAACCAAGTCCTTTCTTCGATGCATCACTATAAATAACGAACCCATCATTCCCCGATGGTAGAGTCAATATAGGAGAATTGACTAATCTTCTCTTCAGTTCTTCGAAACATTCTTCACACTATTTTGTCCAAACAAATTTAACCCCTTTACGTGTGAGCTTCGTTAATGGGTTAGCCAATCGGGTAAAATTCTGGACGAAATGTTGATAATAACATGCCAAACCAATAAAACTACGTACCTCAGTTATACTCGTAGGTGATGGCCATTCTTGGATCGCCTTGGTCTTAGAAGGATCAACAAAGATTACATATTTAGAGAAAATATGGCCAAGAAAAGAAATCTCATGAAGCCAGAATTCACACTTGCTAACCTTCCCATATAATTCCTGTCTTCTCAGAGTCTTCAGGATAATGTGCATGTGATTTTCATGATCTTCGTAGATTTTTTAGTATACCAATATATCATTAATAAATACCACCACAAATTCATCAAGATACTCCTTGAAAACTCTATTCATCAGATCCATGAATACAGAGGGTGCATTAGTCAATCTAAAAGGCATTACAGTAAACTCATAATGCCCGTACCTAGTTTGAAATACTGTCTTCGTAATTTCTTCCTTCCTCACACACAACTGATGGTATCCAGATCGAAGGTCAATCTTTGAAAAGTATTGAGCTCCATGCAGTTGGTCAAATAAATCATCAATGCGTGGTAGGGGATACTTGTTCTTTATTGTTATAGCATTGATCTCCTTGTAGTCGATACACAACCTCATAGATCTGTCTTTCTTTTTAACAAAAAGAAAAGGGGCTCCCCATGGAGAAACACTAGGGAGAATAAATACCTTATCACTTAATTCCTCTAGTTGTTTCTTTAGTTCAACTAATTCTACAGTGGGCATTCTATAAGGGGTCTTTGATATAGGCCTTGATCCAGGAATTAAATCAATGGAAAACTCAACTTCTCGTTCTTGAGGATGTCCAGGTAAATCTTCCGGAAATACATCTACAAATTCTTTCACAACTGGTACATCCTCTATTTGAACATTCCTTCCCTCACCCACAGTTATTTCATTGTCTTCCTCCCCAATAATTGAATTTAGTTGAGCTAATGGGGGTGGATCTAAATAAGAATTAGGTGGTGACAATTCTGCTCTAAAGATAAGGTGTTCCTTATCATTATCATCAAGAATCATAACCTCTTTCTTCTTACAATAAATCTTCGCATCATAGTCTGAAAGCCAGTCCATACCAAGGATTATATCAAACTCAATCATAGGTATGATGATGAGATCAGCAGATAAAGAACATTTATGTGCTCTAATGGGGACCGATTCACAAAACGTTGTTGCAATGATACTTCCCTTAGGAGTTTTAACTAACAACTCCCTTGTTAAATCAAATTGGAAATATCTAATTTTCTTAGAAAACTGGGAAGATATGAAAAACTGCGATGATCCAGAATCAAATAATGAATTTTCTAAACTTGAGGAAACCATTAAATTACCTGCCACCATGTCTTTTGGAGCTTCTACCTCAGCAGTAGTGATAGCATAATCCTGGGATTGATCCCTTGGCCTTTTCTGAGGTATGTTCTCCTGACGCTTAGGAAATTCATTTGCATAATGCCCCATCTCCCTGCAATTGTAGCACTGAACATTGGTAGCTTCCTTCTTCCCTTTGCAATCACGAGCTTGGTGGCCTTTTTCACCACATTTGTAACAGACGCACATTCCTTTCAAGTAAGTACCGGGGTTTTTCTTTCCCACATTTACCATAGGATGGATATTCAACCTTTCCTTTCTTCCCCTTATTTCAATTCCCAGATTTATCAGTAGGCCTCTTCTTCTCTTTCTTTTCTTTGAAGTCATATCACTTAGAGAATTCCTTTTCGGTCTTGATATCACATGAGATAATGCCTTCGTATGACGAGAAGGATTGTGGGACTAATGCTCGACGGAGAAATGGTTTTAACCCATCAAAGAAACGATCAATCTTACTTCTTGGGTTACGTATATAATCACCATCATACCTTGCTAACCTTGTAAATTTATCCTCATACTTTGTGACATTCTCATCCTCCTTCTGTCTCAGACTTAAAAATTGCCTTTCCATATCTGCTCGATGGTCACGAGGAAAGTATTTTTCTAAAAATAGATCTTTGAACTCCATCCATTCCATATTTGATACTTCATCATCTTCCTTTGTATTTTGAATCAATGACCACCATTGATCAGCATCTCCAGTGAGACGGTAAACTGCCATGATAACTTTTTCCCTTTCACTACTCCCCAAACCTGAAATATTTTCTCTAGGTAAAATATCTATTGCTCAGCTACTAAGGGATTTGTACTCCCATTGAACATTGGTGGTTATTTCCTCATGAATCAATCTAACATTGATCCTCCATGCTGCGGATCAGGTTGATCCATACGGGTAAGGTTATTATTCATAACCTGAGTGAGTTGTCCTAGTATGGTGATTAGCTGATCGGCACCAGTTGCATCACCAGCTCCACTATAATTATCTTGAGCAGGAGGGCAATCCCTACATGGAGTGCGTGCATTGATACAGTTTCCATTTCTTCCACTAGGTGCCATTTCTAAACAATGGCATAAACTCGATCAATTTATAAATCAAAATACATAATCCCATACTTATAAAACACTTAACATAAATTGAACTATTTATGGATATAATCCATAAAAATATTTTCTTTGAGGAAGTATATACTCATAAACCCTTCATAATAATTTGTAAAGAAAATGAGAGTTATCCTAAGCATATCCCCCGGGAGTGTCGTAACCAAGAGTGAAGCAAGGCCCGTTGTCGTGCACCAGTTCTCGTTTGAGTCTAGCTAAAAGTTGTGCTTTTGGGTTTTAGCCCTAGGTACATCTGTGCCAGATCCGCCTCTACCTTCTCGTATCCAGACAGGGATGTATTTCTCGGAAAACTCACAAAATCTCTACAATACCAAAATTCTAGGAAGTTCTTCTATACTAATCCTCAAAGTTTATCTTAGGTCTACGTGCTCTAATCAGAGTTTATCTAAATCTAGCTTCCAAGATTTGTACTAAACTTCCTCTGATACCAACTGTAACGCCCCGACCCCAGTTACATAGAGTGAGTTCATTATTACATAACATTATCATGATCACAAGAAAGATCAAATCTCGAAAGATCAATTGGTTTAGTAGCCCTGGAAACACTAGATATATTCATAAAGTTTTACATTACATCATAAAGTGAAAAACTACTACAACAACATAGTCTCATTTTTCCACACTCATATCCCCAGATACTATCCCTGCAGGTCATTCATAACTTACTTCTTCACATCCTAGAAAAAATACAACATAGAAAAGGGGGGAGCTCAAATGCCTAGTAAGGATAACAATTTACTGGAAACTTTCAAAAATAAGCATAAAGATTTAAGGCAATGTATAACTAAAACAAAATCCTTTTAAACGTGAACTTCAACATAGTATAGAAAAAGTAAAATGAAATAATTCCATTTACTTATTCACATGGATATTCTACTAATCGAATAATCACATGCAATATCAATAACCACTTTCATAATGATGGAATGCATAATTCCAGACTATCATAACCACATATCCAAGGCCTCGTGCCAAGACTACAAATAAGATTTTCCCAAGGCCTTGTGCCAAGAAACTAGTTTGTCTCATGAGACCTACTGATGCATCGAGGAGCTATAGTGGGCTCCACCCGTCACATATTAAGTCCAATGCATTCCCATATGAAAAGGTTTAAACAAAACATAAACATTCGTATTAAAACTAGCATACGAAATGTCAATACTTTCTCTATAAACCATGAATGGTATAAAAATAGCACATCTACAGTAAAACATATCATAAAAACTTCAATACAATATAGAAGTTTTGTATAATAATAAATCAACGTAAAATCCATCAAAGGATGTTGACATAGATGAAATCAAAACTCTTTATAGAGAAATATCTCTTTCTATTTTGAAATCATTTAAGAGTAATATATTTATAAAATAAAACATTTTCATTGAAAATATTCTTATAATATTGTAAGGGAAGCTTCGACAATTTTATAATGGTGGAAAATAGCTGCACCCGCCGTATAAGTTTAAAAAACATTCTTACCTTAATTTTGTCGAAATGGTTAAAAAGCACCTTGTTTGGAAAACGATGGAAATATTCCTTTATAAACCTCTTATAAAATGTCAAACAAGGGTATAAATGACTTTAACCCATATTCTTGTAAATAGTAAAAATGTTTTGAAATACATTTTTAAGAAACATGGATGTGGGTGATAAAGATATCCCAGTAGATTATTACGTATAAACAACCTCGGATAATGAAGAGATTGTGAAATAACCCTTACCTTGTACTTTTCCTTGGTTGGGGTAGGTTAACCTCCTTTATAATGGTGAAATAATTTTTATTAAATTATACAAGAATCATATACATTAATATGATATCATATATGATCTTTTAACATTGATTTGTTAATAATATCTTAGTATTATCGTTGTTTCGGGTGTAAACTTACTCGTTTTATTTTATATGTTTTTCTATGTATGCCATGTTTGTAATGGATAGATTGTATCTTAATCATATTCATAATGATATAAAGTTCATAGATACTATTATTAATCATAAAATGAGAATTATACTTCAATGGATATGATAGAGAATGAATCTCATCGTGTTCGTGGAGACGGTAGTCCGTACGTACGCACGAGCGACAATATCATTCTTTTGATTAAAATAATTTATAAATGGATGGTATATCATATATACAGAATCATTAACATGTTATATTTATTATTTACATGAGTTACACATCATTATTATACCCATCCAAATAATATTATATTGAATAACAATTACACCACGACGTGGAGACGGTAAGCCGTACGTACGCACGTATGGTGACCTGTTATTCAAAGGGTGGATAGAATACTGAATATGGTTGTACCATATTTATAATAACATCACAGTATATATATGATATTGGATTTATTATTTTAGAATTGTAAAAACAAAGGAAGAAGAAGTGGAAGAAGAAAGGAACTTGGAAAAGGGTGGTGAAATCATTACCTCTTCTTCAGGTTCTTCCTTTTTATTTGATCAAAAGGGCTCCTTAGGTTGGATTTCTGATCATACTAAGGCCTCTAAGTTGTAGTAAGGGAAGTTGGGAGAGTATTTGGGCAGATTTTGGACAATCCAAAAGGCTTTTAATGAGTGAAGAAATGAGAAGTAGGAGTGCCCTTTTATAAGAGGGGTGAGGGGCACCTTTGGAAAATCTAGAAATATTAATTTATAATAAATTCATATTCGGTTTATAATGGCTCAAAAGTTTATTATTTAAATTTTAAGGTGGGGATAGGTCTAAAACCACTCAACCAATAGAATTTAGATAGGTTTGGGTCATTATATTAACATTATCTTTAAGTATTAACTCTAAGTTAATTAGTTTCACTTTTACAATGTCTCTTTGTATTTTTATATTATATGGTTAATAAACATACCATATACATACAAGAGACCCCCAAGTGGTCCATTAATAATACACCTATTATGAGATAAGTCTCTTGGCCGATCCTTAGATTTTTACGAATTTAATATCAATTAATAATATAATATTTGTTTTAAAAACTCTTTTATGTCAATTTTGACACTATTCAATAGTTGATTTTTTTAAACTCCTAACAGAATTATTACTTCGAAAAAAGTTAATTAAATAAATCCTAATATTTCATATTATCCTATAAAATTATTTTAATTCATTAAGAGTCTCAAATTATATTTATTTTGGTATTTATAATATCAATTATTTTAAATGTTTACTATTATGGTAATTACTGCATCATCATTGTGTCATAAATAAGTTATATTATTTAATATCTAAAAATTATAAATAAAATATAATTATCTAGGAAATCGTTTTATCTTTCTAATGAGTATTTATAGTCAAACATCCAACATATATAACCCTATGTAAAAAATTTTTTTCTAAAAGATATATGCTTGTGTCATTTTTGTATTAATTTTAACTTAATTAAATTTAAGTGTCCCTATCAACTACAAGTGGCTCCATGGGGTCCCAAAATCGACCCAAAGATGCCTATGGTCGAAAATGTATCAACCAATAAGGCTGGGACATGTTTTAGGGTAATTTAGTATTATTATAATATTATTTTTTAACCCTTATTTACCGGATTTACCCTTAACCTTGGTAAATAAAATATTTACCGAAGTAATTATTCAAAATGTATAAAAATAAAATTTACCTATTTACACAATTTGAAAATCCTGATTCCAAATATTTAATCCATTTTTCCAAATTCAAAACATATAAGTGGCAGAAATTAATTTAAAATTAATTTCCACTGTTAAAACAAAAAGTGTGTTTTTAAGAGATAATAACTATCAAAAGATTGACACTTGTTTATGTCTGGTTTAATTGTAAAATTATGTCCAATGACCAAAATTGTATTAAATGGTAAAAATATATTCTAAATATACTTGAAAACCACTCAAATTCATAATTTATCACTATTAATTATTTTGATAAAAAAGTTGTTTTTAATTAAAATTTAGTAATTTTCACCAATCATCAAAATATTAAAGTTATCCGAAAAGTACCAAAATTTCACCTTAGGATAAATTCGATATTCCGAATCCAAAAATGAAGTCCATTTTTAAATATAAAATATATATAATTTCAAAAATTAGGTATTACTATTCATAATGGCTAGTTTGATTGGTTGTGGTGTGTTAGAACTCGATGTTGCGTACAACACACGCTATCGCATTATTCAAAGAGAAGCGTACCGTAGAAGCTTGGGGAGTTACAGACGTCATGTATAGCTCGATACCTACAACTCATAGGCAACAATAATGATTCTCTAAAATACCAAAAATGGCCCAACATATCTTGGTGAAATATTCCACTATCTCATCATCTTCCTGTGTCCCAAACTGATTGGGACAAGTAAGAAAACAAGATCCTTGACCATGAACTTTGTAGGTCGTCTCGGTCGATCAAAAAAATATTTCAACAGAGACTATGCAATATCTTTCCTCTTCTGAATCCACTCCACCTACTCAGTGGTCTCCTAAAAAAGACAAGGTACCAACATAGTTATCTCTCCTCCCTTTAGACAACATATGGGTGATCGGCATGGAATACCATACATAACATCATAAGGTGCCTTCTGAATCATTACCTGAAAAATATTATTGTAGGAATACACCACTAGGGGTATGTGTCTCTCCCAATAACCCCTAAAATCTAGGACACATGCTTAAAGAATGTCCTCTAAAACCTGAATTTTATGCTTGGGATATCCATCTCTATGGGGATGGTAAGTTGTATTCAAAAGTACCTATGTACCCAAAGCCCTCTGTAGTCCCTGCCAAACACAAGAAGTAAACCAAGCATCCCTATCTGAAATGATAGAGTATGGAACCCCAGGAAAACATAAAATATCTTGGATGTACAGCCTTCCAAGATCATCAGCACTGAAGGTTTCTTTAATCATAAGGATGTGTGAAACCTTCATGATCTTGTTGATAATAACCAAAACTACATCATTTTCTCAAGGATACCTTGGTAAACTTATCACAAAATCCGTCGCAACATCATTCCACTTCCACTCAGGATTGGGTAACTTTTATAAAACCCCTTTAGCTGATGATGCTCTACCTTTACCTGTTGACATGTGGAACATCTTATAACCAAGCTAGATACATCATTCTTCATACCTAGTCAATATTACTGACGATGTAGATATTGATACATCTTGGTGAAACCAAGATGAACTGCCCAAACTGAGGAATGAAAATCTCACATCAAATCCTCACGTATGTCTTTTGACACCCATATGAATCCATAAAGATAAAAAAAACTCATCATCGCTTATGGACCATCCCAGATTAGGGTCCTAACCTGACACACCCTCCCATAGGACTAGCCCTTCAGAATCTGATAGCTAGCTCATTCGCACTTGCTTCTATAGAGTAGAGGTAATAGATACCGAACAACAAAGTGTCTACCCGTATCTGTCTGGAACCTCCAAATGAATCTCATAGAATAGATTCATAAGCCGCCACTCACTACTGGCCCCCTGAATATCCATTATTTGAGTCCTCCTGCTCAACGCATCAGCCTCTTCATTTCCTTTACTAGCAATATAGGCAATCTCAAAGTCAAAATAGAGAAGGTACTCAATCGACCTCCATTTTCTCAAATTCATATCACGTTGATTAAAGATATATTTGAGGATTTTTGGTAAGTGTATACCAAAAAATTCTCTCCCAAAATATAGTGTCACCAGAAGTGAAAGTCTTGTACAACCATAGGAAACTCGAGATTGTGCTTCAGGCAATTCTTCTCATGTGCCATCAACTGTCAAGTCTCATATGAAATGAATCCTTCCCCCATGAATAAAAACTACTACTATACCGATACCTAATGCATCATAGTAAATAGTGTAACTCTTGCTCAAATCTAGAAAAATTAGTATCAGTACTGAAGTCAACCTCCCGTTCTTCTCCAAAATTGATGAATCATAGGAGTCTATCCACAAGAACTTTTCACCCTTTTTAGTTAGGTCTGTCAGCGACACTGCTAAGTGTGAAATGTACTGAATAAATCACATGTAGTAACCATAATGCCCCGAAAGCCTCTGTACCCTAAAGACATTCTTCGTTATCTCCTAAGAAAGTATTGCTCTCACATTATTTGGGTCTATTGATACTCCTTTATCATAGATGACATGACCCAAGAAGTGAATCTGGTCCATCCAAAAGTGTCATTTTGAGAGCTTAGCATATAAATGATTCTCTATCAATGTACTCAAAATGATCTCAATATGGATGGAATTGTCATGTCGAGTGTGAGAGTACACCAAGATAACGTCCAAAAAACAACCACAAAAAGAAACCAAGTAGGGATGTAACACTAGGTTCACCAATGCCATAAAAACTGTGGGCACATTTGTGAGACCGAATGGCATTACCAAATACTCGTATAGACCATACCTACTCTAAAAGGATGTAAGATGTATATCTGATGGTTTAACATGCAATTGATGATAGCATGATCTTATTTCAATATTTGAGAACACCTGGGATCTTAGAATATGACTAAAGAGATCTGCAATCCTTGGAAAGTGATATTGGTTCTTGACTTTCAACTGGTTCCACTTTCAATAATCCAAAAAATGTACTGAGGGTACTATCTACTTCATCTTAAAAAGGACAAAAAACCCCCACGGAAAATTACTGGGTTGGATGAAACAATTTTCTTTTAACTCCTCTAACTTCTTCTTAAGCTCCTGAAACATTTGAGTGTCCATCCTATAGGGAGGAATAAACATCGGGGCCACTCATGGAACAAGATCAATGGAGATATCTACCTCTCTCTCTAGAGGTAAACCTGAAAAGTAATCCTGAACAACATCTCTGAAATGATCCACCACTGAAATAAAGACCATCTGTTAAGTACCCTATCCATCTAGATATAAACTAGAAATGTGGACTATACTTTTTCCCTACCCATTATTCTTAGGTCCTGCTCTACTCGACTGGACATCCCATTTTCCCATGTATAGAAATGACCTTCCCTCTGGTGATGTGAAACTCACCCTCTAACAATAGCATTCAAAAAAGGCTTTAAGGGAGACCAACCAGACTGTTCATAGAATGAAATCAAAACCATCCATCTCTAGGACATATAGGTCCCATAATAAGTGACACCCATCATCCTAAATAAATAACTCCTTGCACTAACATGCACTATCCATCCTAATCCCCAACAGAGTGTCTTGAAACATAATATCCTCAGAACTAATGATATAGAGACCATGTCTCTCCGTAATGGTAACATATATAAAACTATGGGAAGACCCTGTATCAAAAATAGAAGAAGATAAAACAGAGGCAACTATAATTGTACCTCTTATGTAGAGGGTCTGAGATCCTGGTTCTATTGGGTCTTCTCCACTATAATAGTTTGGCATGTACCATGGCCCTATGACCCTCCCTGACTACCCTGAGATGATCCACTCTTCTATCGTTGAAAACTGGTCGTCTGGCTACCATGTCCATGACCTCCTCCTTGACATGAATGGCCTTACTAACTCTAGTTCTGAAACTAATGACAAACTTGTGGTCCTTCTTATGAACGTGGAGTCATAACAGATCCCCCCTCAATCGCTTCTAGGGAGAACATCTGGAAAAATTTCAGAATATGGCCCATCTTTGCACAAGATATGCAATTCACTAGGTCCTTTAGGCAATGTGGTCTCGTATTCCCACTCTTCTCACACGGGTAATATACCACCTGGCTACCTAAATAAACATCACATGAAATCTCCTATGTAGTGATTCCTTCTATCTAATGAAGGATTACTATACCAAGATGTTTAACCTCTCTAGCTTGCATCTCCCTACTCTCTCTGTTTATTCTCGGTAATCAGAGACTGGTTTACTATAATCGTCATCAAATTCATCCTAAAGACATTTACCATGGATCATATTTCATACCTGAAACCATAATCAAATCGCATAGCCAAGGACAACTTATCACCTCCAAAAATAGGTGAAAAGTGATGAAGCTCAATAAATAGAGAAGAATAATCCATCACTGAATGAGCGCGCTCTCTAAATTCATGAACTCTCAGGATCGATCAGCCCTCAATTTCTCAGGGTAGAAGTAATCAAAGAATGTTCTCTAAAACTATTCCCAATCCATATCCCAATGGCATCCCACCTGTGAGATAATATCCCACCATCTCTAGGAGGAATCATGTATCATGTATGTCGTGAGATTCACCCTCTTCTAAAAAGGTGTCTACCGAAGGTCAAATATGTAAAGAATGGCTTCCAATAATGACTCTACAACCTATGGACCTTAATCCTTTGAAAAATTGGTAGGATGATGCAGTTGGAACACCCTTTTCAACTCCACCATTGTTGGGTCAGGATGTGGTGCTCCCTATAAAGTCAACATCTTCTTCAAAAGTCCTTTACAGAAGTGTGAATTAGCACATACATCCAATATAATAGTTGTTTAAAAAATGGGTACAATATGAGGAGATGTTGGTAGTCCCTAGTCAACCATTCTGGGTGTCTGATCACTGCCTTAGGCCTGGAGTACAACCAAATAAATTCATAGTGGCATGAATCTGTAAGGTGAATCACACAACTCATTACAAAATTATAAAGGAAAATAACATATAAGTTAAATAACATAATAGGATAATTAAAGCATTCATGTTTTAGAAAATATAGTTACAAGGCATGTAGAAAAACTATACGTCGTGTTCCATTATTCATTATCATGGGTGTAACCTCTGCTAACCGTGTTGTGTAACACCTCATTCACACGTTGTGTTCATTCTGCGACATGACCTGCACTTGATTTTTTCTCTCTTTCTCAGGATCCTCTAAATAGATATAACTACACGGTTCCCTCCTGATGTAACACTACATGGAGTGTTTTCCATAGACCTGACATGTACTAATTATGTTCCATCCACCTGTGTCTTTAGTCCCACAGTTGGATACACTATTGATTTCCACAAGCATGTGTACAAGCTTGACAGGATGTGTACCACCTGAATTTCATCTACCTTTGTCGTTAGTCACATGACCAGATACATGGCCTCTTACCACACAGCATGTAATCCTAGTACATGGTGTGTTCTAGAAAACTTTTATCAACCCTGTGTCTCTTCCCACAAAGTTTGTCACACGATCAAAAAATACATGGCGTGTATATACTGTACATGGTGTGTACATATGAAAATTGGTTTCTTTAAAAATAGAAGAACACATGGCGTATGTTCAGAACAATACACGTCTTGTTTTTTGGGATTCTATATAGTAAGCCTCTGAAAATTCTATATAATCATTAAAAACATAAATCATATATAAATAATGCATGTCAGATGTGTCTAGGAAAGAATACAACAAGTCAAAATGCGGGAAATACAATATTGAAAACAAAGTAATGAAAAGTAGTAAACTCCAACAGTATCGCAAGCCTCGTATTTATCTCATGATCTCCAACTCCAATAGTAATCAAGTAGCCGATGAAGAAGGTTTCTTTCCGTAATCTATACCAGAAACCATATAATTTATTTGGGTCTAAAGGCATGACCTAAATATGGTGTGAGACAAATCCCAATTGGGAACCACTAAAATATTTGTGCCTAATTTTCAATGAATATATATTGCAGGAAATATGTATAGATGAAGAAATAAACTAGGAAGTACTCAAAAGTAAACAATCTTATAGTTTTCATTTACATTAATTTACATTTGATTCTCATCTTTTAAATAAAATAATCTCGGGATCTAGCCTAATCTTTATACCCCTGTGTAATAGTAACAAATAGATGTCATAAAAGACCATCTATATAATTAGGTAAGATCAATTCCAAGCTTGTTCTTTGGCATGTAAATATTTCCACAATCATTCAATTATTCAATCACTACACATTGGAAATGTTCTCACAGTCTAATCCCCCTGGTCTAACATAATAATAATTCATTTAATAATGACTCTATAGGTTTCTATCATGATCTAACCCCATTGGTCTAACATAGAACTACTCATTTACAACGAACACCTAGAAAAGCGCTCACAGTCTAAACCCCTTTGTCTAATATCAATCAAATAATTATTAACAACCACGTAGGCATGCTCTCATAGTCAAAATCCCTAGTTCAATGACCATCTAATTTCTATCACAGTCAATACCCCTGGTCAACATAACTATAAAAACATACATAATTGACCCTCCCTCAGGAATCTCTCACAATCAATTCCCTTTGGACAAGCCTTCACAATGCTTAACTCATGTATCTCATATAATTAGTTACTCCATCCTAAAAAATAAGGCATGGAAAAAAAGGGAATCCTAGATCAAATGAACAAAATCAATCAATCAAGGGAAACACACCCATGGGGTGTCTTATAAACAAGGTATCTAACATTACAAATAAGAAACTACCCTTTTTCAATCAATGAAACCATAATTTCTAATAAACAAGGTTAAATTAAAAATCAAGAAATACCCCAATCATGGGAATGTGACACTTTTAGCATAAAAAATCCAAGAAAAAACACTGAAAGGCACAAACCACCTACCTCAATGTCTTACAGTCAGTATACTTGATTTTTGGCCCCTGAATCCGCATTGATTAGTGTAGATCTACAAAATGGGGAAAAATTACCATCCTTGAATAACTCATAAGAGTGGTAGAATTTGGAATAAATAATCTAGGGGTTTTGAGAACACACGTGTGGGATTCCAACGCACCTGAAGGTGTCTCAATGAGAGGTAGAAAAAAGAATCATGAGGGGTTCGAAGTATAATTCCATTATGTCGCCCTTCTTTATAAACCAAGGGGAGAAGAAGATGTTTCCCAGGATGAGACGCGACCACATTCCAATTTTAAAAAAAAAACTATGTGACATGTTCATTAAAGTTAAAAAATGTGTAGTTACCTTAACCATTCCCCACCTTATGTTGTCTACAAGGTCACCATAGAGCCATGTACTCAGCCATCACATGGCCAGTACGCATCTGTATGCAGTACCCAGGTATACAATGTGTAATCATAAGTACACAGCGTGTACTTTGAAAATTACCATTTCATCATTTTCCTTAAAAACAACCTGATATAAAGATCAATTACATAAATGAATATCTGGGATCTTATAAGTTATAAAGTTAACCATTCATTAAAAATTTATGTTAAACAAAAGAAGATGTATTTATGTATTGAGTTTTTATTAAAAACCTCAGATAAAAGGTTATTTATTCATTAAACTAATATTGAGTATTTCCATAATATTAATTATGGAAATTATATTTATCTGGTTTTTGAAAAAATAATAATTTATGTTGGGTGACAACCAATCATGTCTGATAGGGCCACGGTTCTAGAACCCATGACCGAAAGACAATAACTATTTCAAGGCTACCAAAATCCTACATGATGTCCTGGTTTATGTATAATTATTTTTATGAATAATTATTTAGGACAGAAGGTTTTTTTTACTTTTTATGTTTATAGGTTAATGTATTAACCATATTGAAGTTTAAGAATAGTTATAGATAAATGGTTATACTTTCCATTAATTTATGGGTCTTAATATCTGCTAAAAGTGTATTTTAGTTGTCCAAACATCATGGTAATATCTAGACATCCTTTTCTAGAATTAATGGATGAATGGTAAATAGAAAAAAGAACAACCAAAGAATGATTTTTTTTATTCTTGGTTAATAAAATAATTACAAAATGGTAGGATAATGATCAAAAAGGAAAAAAAATTCCTAATACCTTAATTTTTTTTTGAACAAATGGCCTTTTTAATCATTATAGATTTATGAATTTTAGACCCTCAAAATTTATATGAAGATTATATTGTTTGTGATTGATGACCTCAATCCTTCCCTATAAATATTTATTCTATTCATCTATCTCAATTCATCACTGCTAACCTATGTTCTCTTATGTCGAATCCTAATTATATGATATATAGGGTAATCGTTATGGTTTTAACATTCCCTTTTTAAAGGAAGAATTTGTGTTCATTTTTATGATGTTGGTTTCTACTAAATGAACATTCAAGTATAAATCCTTTGATAAACAAGACTAATTTTGATGAAGAAAGTCATTTTTATGGGGGGTGGGGGTTAGAATGTAACACCCTGATATTTTGTGATTTTTTTAAAATAATTTATCCTTTTTGGTATTTTTCATTTCATGGAGCATGGAAGATAGTTCATTTTATATTAAATCACTATGTTTGTCTTGTGTATATGAAACTCCAATATAATCATGCACTACATGAAACATATAATTTATTAGTCACTACATTGGACACCATGGTGAGATTGTGTTATACACAATAATGACATTCCTCAATGAATTAAGTAACTTGAAAGAACAAGGTTTACCGAACAATAATATATTATTAAAATATGATTATTTAAAATAATTATATAACACCATGATGTCAAACTAGAATTTATGAATAGTGTAAACTAATTTATGAAAATATATGGTTTATATAATATAATATGAATTGATATTTATCCAATTAATTAAAAATGAATATGAAAACGGACTGAATATAAAAGGAAATATTATTATGGTCACAAAGTCGTTTTAACCTAATAAATTAAAATTTCATTTATGTCTATAAATTAACTAAGTCAAACATTAAATTCACATGGAACCAAATTGGTTTACATTACATGAAACACCAACTTGGACTATGACTTGGCATACATTGCATGCAACACATACTTGGCGTACGATGCACGAAACAATGAGTTTCTATGGAACATCTATTTTTATATATAATCATTTAAATTAGATAATTATAATATAGCCATTAAAATTAGTTATAGGAATATTAATAATTAATTTTCAATTAATTTTATAATTATTTTATATAAATATAACATATTTATAATGAGATATGATTTTATATAATGTCCTTTTATGTTAAAAATTCAATTTTCTTAAATGAACTCATTTTAATAATATAATTAATTTTAGACGCATTTAGAGATTTAATTTGATATAATAAAATCCATTTATGAATTTATAACATAAAAAATAATCCTAGGGTGACATTTTTGGATTTTTCTAAGAAACATCATTTTTTATGAATAGTGATGAATACATCTTTTTAGTTAAAAACTACCTTTTTGTTTAGTTGATTATTAATGATAAATTTGATTATAAATTTATTTTAATGTCAAAATAGATAAATATTACATTTATTATTACAATATAATTCATGATAATCAATTTCATTTTGAAATTGAATACAAAATAATAACAATCTTTTGAGTGTTTTTTACTGTAGAAACTTATTATTTCGTCACATCTACAGGATTATCATTAATCATAATTTTTCCTCTTTAGCGATTTCAATATATAAATACTGAAATACCCTATTTTATTCAGTATTTTATTTATATTATTATAATACTACGTTAGTTTTTTACCAAAATGATTAGTAAAAGTGAATAAAAATAACCACAATGATTAAGGCCAAATTAAGCTTAATTAGGGACTAAACCTTAAAATTAAGGGAAAAAATGATATAGCCACTTGTAAAACACCCATTGGATGTAAATATTTAGGAAATAAAAATTCCATTATTGAGTTTTTTATATTTTATTAATTTTTTAATTAAGAACTTGTGTACACATAACTTGTTCTAAAAATTCTAAGTGAGTCCTTTTCCATCCGTATAAAAATCCAACACATATCCCACTTACTCACACCTCTAAAACCACTTAATTTCTGAAAATAACTACCCAATAAAAATTCTATAAATCCTCCATTCCTCCAATAAGAATTCCTCTTGGCAGAAGTCAATCCAATGAAGCCTTTTTGACCAAATCAAAAGAAGTTGCCCGATTAAGAGGTGATGTGTTCCCTCAGTTCCTTTAAATTAATTTCTTTCTCCACCCATAAAACTCTTTTTATTCTCTGATTGTATAAAAAACCAATATCCATAAAATAATAGGATATTGTTTTGTAAATTTTTCCATCTACACATACACACACCAACATTTAATGGGTAACAAACATACTGTTTCTGTGTACGGTGAACTACTGACTCAGAAATGATGATTATTTATTTTCTCATCATCTTCTATCATGGTGGAAATTAAGATGGAAACTCTATTTATATATGATATATAATATATTAATAATTTATTTATGATTCTCTAAGTTTTTTTGGAACATACCTATTTGGATTCCAAAGTATATAAAAATGATAATTTCGTTTGAGGATGTGTGGACTACCGCCCCCTCAAGGTGATATGATTTGTTTATACACTACATATATTGTATTAGGGATGGTTTTAATGAATATATAAGATATATATGATATAATAATGATACTTTAATAAAATTATATATTTAAATATATGCCTTTTACTTTATTTTTCTCAACATGACAGTTAAACCAAAATATTTATCATGGGTACATATAGAATACCATCTCCATGAACGGTGTATTCTATTTAATAATTGTATATTATATAAATTATTATAATAAAAATATAATTTATATATATTAAATTTATATCATGGTTTAAATTATAGAATCATTATATAATTATAAGGACCAAGAGTATAACAAATTAATCCACATATGAAAAACAAAGTGAATATTACCCAAATTGAAACATTAACATAGTATCATTAAAAAGGGGGTAATATGATATTCATAATAAAACAATATATGGTATTATAGAAAATAATATGTTTCTGTAAAATATTTATAAAAATTTTATATTTATTATACATGTGGTTTCAATGAGTATGATGAGATTAATGACAAAAGATAAGGGGGTTTCATCTCACTTTTTATTCTCATGAGATACATGCTACGTTCACCATTATTTACATTTTTGTGGTGTAAGTACAACCCATGATTGTATTTTTTTTATAATATACGTAATTTTATAGTTATTACCATTTAATTTTTATGAACTTTAATTCATGCATTTTATGTTTCAAAAATTACCAAATCGGTAAAAATGTTTTGTCTGCATTTTCCCTCTTTGAGACTCATGTTTTATTCTGCACCTAAACTCCTTTTCAAGGTGTAAAAAATCCATTTTAAATGTTCTATAATGAACATAATTATTTTAATTATATTTTAATAATCAGGTAATTTCCTTTTCTTACATTTTTAGTGTTATCCCAAGTTACCAAGTTATAAGAGTTTATTGAGATAGTCTCACCGCTTTTCGAGATTGTCTACATTTAGGCCTCCTTTGATAAATTCTAATGTTACGTATCTCAAAAATTCGTGATTTATTTTATCATATACTTATTAATGTTGTATTCATGTAGTAGTGGAATTTTATACTCTATGGTACATTATATAGTTAAGAAAGTGCTTTTAAAACAGCATGACTTTACCATCTCTTCAGTCGGAAATCTGTGTTCCTTCAAGACCTTGTTCTTTAAAATTGTTTAAAAGAATATTATTCTAATATCCTATGATGATTTAAAGAAAATTTTGACCTATTCACTAGTATAAAAACCTTTTTTTATGTCGCACTTTTTCACGTCGGTTTTTGAGAACTGAAGTGAAAATATCTGAAAATCGATTTTTTACGTCGGTTATTATACAACCGACGTAAAAAATCACAGATTCTTCACGTCGGTTATATAAGAACCGACGTGAAAAATAAATTTAATCCGATTTTTCACGTTGGTTATATAATAACTGATGTAAAAAATCAATGTACATCACTTTTCCATGTCGATTATTTAATAACCGACGTCAAAAATCCATTTCCAAGAAAATATATTAAATTTTTTTCTTATTTTTCACGTCGGTTATTATAAAACAGATGTGAAAAATTTATTTTCATGACTTTTTCACATTTGTTATTTAATAACCGACGTTAAAAGATATTTCTCACGAGGGTTATTTAATAACCGACATTAATTTTTTTACAAAAATGTAGTTCATTTCCCAGGCTTTAATTTGATAGGTCACGGAGCTCAAACAGAGTTACGGATTAAAAGTTATGGCCTTCAGAAGTTGGTCTTCCCTAAGACATCATTTAGAGATGATCATCTTAAGAAGACCATAACATTTAATCCGTAACTCCGTTTGATCTCTGTGACCTATCAAATTAAATATTAGGAAATGAACTACATTTTTATAAACGTTTTCACGTTGGATATTAAATATCTGATGTGAAAAATACATTTTTACGCCGGTTATTAAATAACAGACGTGAAAAGTCATGAAAATCGATTTGTCACATCAGATTTATAATAACTGACGTGAAAAAGTGATGAAGATTGATTTTTCACAACGGTTTTATAATAAAAAATGTGAAAAATAAGCGTAAATTTTAATATCTTTTCACGTTGGTTATCATAAAACTGATGTGAAAGATAATTTTAATATCCCACGAACGCAAAATCTCAATTTATTTACATTCTGGCATCCAAAATTTGAATTTCCACCTAAAATTTTTAATACAGAATTTTCACTTATAATCTCAATTATATGTTTCCATTATACACATATCATAATTTAATGATCATTTATTTCAACCATTATCATTCCCCCAAATCGACTCTTTTGATCTTCAATGTAAATCGATTATTTCTTCTTTCTGCGATCTCATCAAGGTATGTTTAATCATATATCCCTGATTTAGGGTTTTTATGATTTGTTTTCTTAATTCATATAAAATTTTATGATAATTTCATTCAACCATCATCGTTCCACTGAATCAACTTGTTTGATCTTCCACTTGAATCAACAATTACTTATTTCTGCGACCTCATCATGGTATTTGTAATTATTTTCCCATGATTTATATTTTCTATGAGTAATTTTCTTAATTTATATACCATTTAACGATTATTAATTTATTATAATTATGTACGATTCTTTATATCATGGTAAAACTATAAATCCCCCTATGGATTGAAATATTATTTCTAAGATGAATCTAAGGTTGGCTCATTCAATCTTTCCTCAAAAAAATATCAAACTTCTGATGGTCATAACTTTTGATCCATAACTCTGTTTCAGCTCTATGACCAATAAAATAAAAGATTAGAATATTTTATACAAGATGGAAGACATTTTTTACATCGTTTATTTCAAAAACAAATCTAAAAAATGTCTTCATAAGGCCATTTCCAAACCGTATTTCACTTCAGATTTTTAAAAACCGACGTTAAAATCCTTAAAACCCCATTTTTTACGTCGGTTATTAAATAACCGACGTAAAAATCATATTTTTAATGTCGCTCGCAATAACATTGCCTAAAAACTGATGTTAAAAATCAAAACAAAATGACGTAAAAAAGGTTTTTGTACTAGTGATTTTTCTTTTAACAATATATTTAATGTAATATTCATGTCTCTTTCTGAACTAGGATGTTTTTTATCATTTTTACTATACAAAAAGAATTCTCTATCTACCTCATATGATATGTACGGATTTCTCTATTGTCAATTCATTGAAGCTTCCATTTCATTTATAAAATTATAATCTTTAAGAAAATGGTTTTTGGGTAATTTTCAAGGATAATTGTTTTCCAAATGTTTTCAACATTCTTTATATGTTTTCAAGGAAATTTGTTTTCAAATTGGTTTCAATCCATATTTAAAAGTTTTTAAAGTAATTCCAAATAAAATGTTTTCAAAGAATTTCCAAGATTTCATTATATGTTTTTTATGTTATGGTTTTCAAATTTTATTCTAGATTTATTTATAATTTTTCAAAATATACTTAATTAAAAATATTTTTATAATTTATTGAATATTATTTTATATGTTTTCAAAGAAAATTGTTTTCAAAATGATTCCAAGTGTTCTTTATATGTTTTTAAGGTATTTTATAAGAAAATAGTTTTTAAATGGTTTTATGTATTGAAAATACATGTTAAAATAAGAAACAATATTTTTCTCATGAAATGTTTTATAAAGATGTCTCAAAATGATTTTACATCTAAGATGTTATTAGTTGATGTTAATCATGCACTTTTAGGAAGTTATTTAATGGTTCACTTTTCATTCTTTCTATGAATGGGTTATCCTTAATGTCATGGTCTTTAAAAAACCTATTTCTCTTCCATGGGTTATATGTTTATGAAATATGTTTCTCTTCCACGGGTTATATGATTATGAAATCCAATTATTTTCCCTAATTTAGATTCTTTTTAAAACTGATTCCTTTCATGGGTAATGATTTGATGAAATGATTATGAAACCTATCTATTTCCAATAGGTTATGATGTGATAAAATGTTAATGATATCCATTTCATTTTTGGGATATAAATTGATGTCTATATAACCCATATGATTTCATGGGTTATGATATGATGAATGTTTTGTGGCACATGCTTGTATTATTCCATTATGTGATGGTGAGGACTATATCTCCCACCAATGCATTGGGTGATGATAAATGTTTTACAATCACAAAGGGTACACATGAGTACATCAAAATCCTAAAATAAGAGGGTACACGAGAGGACATCCCAATCCCAAAAAAATTGGGTGGACGAGAGGAATTCCCAAGCCTAAAACAAGAGGGTATACGGGTAGAAATCCCAACCCCAAAACAAGATGTTAAAGAGGAGGAAATCTCAATCCTAAAATAAGACTATAAACAAGAGGACATCCTTAAAGTTAAACAAGAGTGTGTATGAGGGTACATCCCAATCATGAAACAAGTGGGTACATGGGAGGGAATCCCAATCTCGAAGTAGGTACAAGGGATAATGACCCATGATTAACATGTTATAAATCCCTTGGTAGGCCATCATGACATAGGGTTATTATATGCTTATGTGTTTTCCAAAATTACATGTTTTGTTCAAATGTTTTGATTTCATAGATTATGTTCATTATTTTCTCATGGTTCATATCTTATGAACATCCAATATTTATTATGATCTATAATATATAGGGTATGACCTTAAAATGTTATGATAATGTTTCATATAATTTTGGTCATGTTATGCTTGCGCGTTTTCTTTATTTACCCTTAATTAGCATTTAAGCTCACCCATTTCTATGTTTCCTTTCCCAAAGTTAAGAAGATAGGTTTTTGGTAGAATTACTAAACGTATAGATATTTATTGAATATTTTTAATATCTTCCACAAGGATAGAATATTTTTTCCACATTTCCTAATACACTAAACTGTCACAGTCATTGGGAATTTATTTTTTTGTAATGTACTGAATATTAATCTAATAATATGTTATATCCATATATGTCAAGACTGGGTCGCTATAATTCGTTGATTGAGAAATAAATTCACATAAAGATCATTGAGTAAAAAAATATTTTATGATATCTATTTGTCAATACATCAGGAACTATGAAATCCATAATGCCTAATACTGATTGACTAGTTATATTTTTTCAGTGGATTCTATATATCTTGGATGAAACAAGAAATCCTATGCCTATTTATCATAGTTGTAGAATCCATGAAACAAATACAACAATAATATATATAATCTAGTAGAATCGTTTTGTGATAAATTTAATATGGATAAATATTCTTAAGATATGTTTTGATGGATCATCTCTTGATCATCTCAACTCTATGTGAAATTCTTTAACTTGTTTGAAATTTATTGAAGCACCTCCTGAATAAGTTAGACTATAGGGTAGTTTTCCATGTGGATATAGTCCAAGGAAGTTTAAACCCATTAAAATGAATGGTTTTGATCTTTTTTTTGGGTTTTAATGTCTCGTTGATGATTTATGTTATATATGGATAAGCTATCAAAGAACCGATAGTCCTATAAAATTGGTTTGAGAAAATGATTTATGGAATTATTTTGTGAAGTGATGTAGTATTGGGGATTAAAACCAATGTTCCCAATAATAGTCAAACTTCATTTTTCTCTCTTCACTATGTCTGAGAGATAAAATGAACTATAATACATTTTCCATGTAGATATTAACAATGTTAAATGAAATCCAAAACTCAAGAATCAAATCGAAGAGATGAATAATTTTTTTAAAAATTCATAAGTTTCTTATATCAATTATGTGAATTCAAAACCATGGAAAATATATGATAATGTCGTTAAATTTAAAAAACTATTTCTTGGTAGAAATATATCAATGATGACTTATGCTACTATATCAATAATTAATAAATGAATAATTTCATTCATGAAGAGTTTCACTCCTGAAAAACTTCATTCATGGAATGGTTTGTTTTTGGTTTGTAAATGATGTATCTTTTGGATTGTGAGATATATTTATCAATTCAAATTATGTGAAAAAGGGTTCCACATGACTTATTTATATGGGGTGTGACACACTTATACAAACATCAGATCCAACATTCACCTCTTCCAACTTATATAGGCAATATCGATTCCTTATGATTGGATCCCATTCAAGTTTACTATACGAATTATATGGGATTTTTTGGATTCATGGGATATATCAAATATCCTATTAAAATAAAATTATAAACAAATATATAAAATGAATTTTTACATAAATAAAACAAGAATTCCTCGATGAAACCCTATTATTTGTGAAGATAGGAAGCCACTAGGGAGGGAATAATTCACTGGCACATAAACTATTCTTATCCTAAAATATCATCATGAAAAAAATATCATCACAATTATCTATTTTTTATGGTGTTTGTATTGGGATTACTCATGTCTATATATCATATTTATAGACTGGGACTCTGTTGGTGGTTTCACAAAGAATTTTTTTCACTATCGCATTATTTTCTCACTTTTCAAAGAAAGGGAATATTTATGGTCACATGAGTGATTCAAAATTAAATAGTATAACAACTCATTATTAATGTACATATATATTACTTCATTTTTTTAAGAATACTCAATACATTAAAAAACAAATGTCTAAAGACCATGTTATTTTAGTGACTTTGGAATCATGGAAACATAGATGCCGGTACATGAGTAAGCTACATTATCACCATTGGGTGTTTCAATACTAGAAACTCTATTATAAATATCATAAATAAAATATATCATCATGAAATGGGGAAGGAAAAATAAAAGTGGGTGAGATTTGACACTCAGTAAGAGTAAACCAGAAATAAATGTAAGCATAAACATGAGCATAATTGTATGACAATGTGATCATAACAATAAAAGATCATACCTTGCATATCATAAACGTGATTCCTGGAATAAATATTTGTAGATCATAAGGTATGAATAATAATTAATTCAAACGAATAAACCATGAAATCATAACATAGGAGTAGGACATGGAATTTTTTAATACACAAAAATATGTAATCGCATTCCCTATAAGTCATCACGCACTTCTATAACATATCGAGTCACTTCATGGGGACTAAACCTACTAGGAAGTACACACCAGCATCTCCAATCATATTCCTTCCCTTATAAAATGAAAATTTTACCCATATTACCATAGTATATTGGGTTTCTTCATCTTCTCATAGTTGATCAGGTTTCCCTTTCTCCCATCTTCATGATGAATAAACCTATTGGGAAGGACACACCACCACCCCCAGTAACAATCCTTTCCTTGTAAGGAATCTGGTTTCCCCCTATTCTTATAGTGGATCAAGCCCATTGACTTGATTATCATAATTATATCATGGTATATAAATCATTACCCAATGCATTAAGGAGAGATATAGGTCCCTCTCATCTCATAATAAAATCATTTTTACACATTCCATAAGATAATAAAAATTTTATCATATCATGACCCATAAAAAGTGATGGGTTTCGCAAACATCCCATCATAACCAAGGAAAGGAAATGGGTATTATAAACTTGTAATAATATCTTTATCTATAGAAAAATATAGGATTCATATTCATTTCATCCAATCATAACATGTGAAAAGAAGAAACATTCATAAGCATAAAACACATGGAAGAGAAATATGTTTTATAAACATATAACCCATAAAAGAGAAATGTGTTTCATAATCATCATGAAATAGAAACATAACCCATTCAGAGAAAGAATATTAAGGGAAATTTTGGAACATTTCCTATAATGATATGAGTAACACCAGTGGATGTCATCTTAGAAGGAAAATAATTTTATAGGATATTTTTAGAAGCTTTTCTTGAGTGAAATAACCACTATTATTTTTAAAATTGTTTCTAAAAATAAATTCTTTTAGAAAACCATTTTATTTCAAATTACTTTGAAATAATCTAAAGAAGGATTAAAATTATTCTAAAAACCATTAACCATAAAAACTTATAAAAAATTTTGAATTTTTTTTTAAAATACATTGAAAACATTGAAAATATGATTGAAATAATTTTGAATGCATTTTACATTGATAACATATAAAGGAAGATTGAAAAAAATTTGAAAACATTATTCTCTGAAAATTATTTGAAAAATTATATAATAATATTCAAAATCAATGAAATAATTTTATTCTAAAACAACCTTTTGAAAATTTATAAAGGAAGTTCTCAAAACAATTTCAAATAATTTCAAGGCATAAACCATTTTTGAAAACATTTTTCATTGGAAATAACATTTAAATAAAAAATTTACTGAATATTAAGAAAAAAATTTATCCATGAAAAATAAATGTTTAATCTTGTAAAAAAAATCTTCATGTGAATGACAGTCATGATGGCGGGTAAATTTGTATATACTAAACATTTATTTTTCACCATAAAAATTATAGAAAAGTGCCTAGACCAGAAAATGAAAAGAATATTCCTTTTTATGAAAAAAATTTGTATAAAAAGATATAACATGTCTAAAAATTTCTTTTATTTATCACAGAATAATATTATAATGATTTTGAAATCTTTTTTTTATAAAACATGGTTTTAAATGAATTGGGATTTCTGACCTAAGAGAGAGGTAAAGTCAGATATTATTAAAAAGAAAATTCTTTGTAATAGTATTTACCAAATAGTGTAAAAAAGGTACCATTACTTATAAATAGCATGAATAACCATATTATAATAAAAATCATGAGATTTATTGAGATATGTATCATAATATTTCATCAATAGGAACATAATCATAAATAATATAGACAAATAGTGAGATTGTAGCTATAAACCGTAACCAATTTGGTAAAATTAAATCACAATAAAATAAAAATAATAACATTAAATAAATATTAATATCATGAAAAGAATTATATTCATTATATATCATTTAAAATTCATTATATACACCTCAGGAAAAAATATAGGTGCGTAACATGGCATGTGTAACTAAACAGGAAAATTGATACCAAATTACATTACCGATCTGGTAAATATTGAAACATAAACCCCATGAAAAAAATATCATAAAATGGATAAGTAAATATTAATAAATTTAAGTGTAATAATAATATTATAAATCCATGTTTAGTATATAAACTACACAATATAAATGGGTGGTGAATAAGGCATGTATCACATGTAAATAATAAGTGAGATGAAATTCCCATACAATATGTCTTGACTCTCTTTGAACTTGTGAAAAAATCATGTATAAAAAATATAAAATTATTATAAATATTTTAAAGAACCATATTCTTAAATATAATAACATATATAGTCTGATTATGACATTATATTACCCTCTTATTAATAAATCGAAGTTAAGGTATTACTTCATGTAATATCCGCTTTGTTTTTCTCATGTGTCATAATTTGTTTTATATTTTGTCCTCAGACATAAATCATTATATACATAATTTAAACCATGATATAATTATAAATTATATTCATTATATAAGTATTTATATTAATATATATAATATAAAAAGAAGAAATGGAGTACACCATTCATGGAGACTGTAGACCATACGTACACATTAATGTTGCTTCCGTTTTTTCATTATAATATCAAAAGAAAGAATGTGAATGAAATATATATACATATATAGTACCATTTAAGTATAATTATTATTTTATATATTATATATGGTCACTAAACCCATTATTAATACATTCCATGTAGTGTGATAATTAATCACATCTCTTTAAGGAGGCGGTAGTCCACACTTCCCCAAACGAAATTATCGTATTTACAAAAAATTGAAACCATGATGTTTTGTGTTATATAATAATTAAAGAAGAATATAAAAATCATATTTAACATATATATATCATATAATATTATAAATTAAATCATAATTCCTATCAATGATAGGTGGTAAAGTAAAAAAATCAAACAATGTCATTTCATGAGGCGGTAGTTTTCCGTACAAAAGAACGGTATGTTCGTAACCAATTATATGGAAGTGTGTGTAAGTGTAGATCAAACCCAAATAATAACAACATATCAGTATATTGAGTATAATGAGTCTATAATTTATTAATTTATTAATAATAATTTATGTCATTGATAAATAAAATAAAGGAAAGGAGCTTGAGGAAGGATGTTACAACTGTTATTGGCAATTCCTTTTTGTTTTCAGCAAAGAAATTCATTTATTAGATTTCTTTCAAAGGGGATAATTAATGGAGGAAGGGGGGGTTTTGGAAGTTAATTGTTAATACATTGTCCTAAAATATGTGTTTTTATTGGTTTGAAGGGGGGGGGGTGGGTTTCCTTTTAAAGGGGCGGGAGGGGACAAACTAAGTGTTTTTTAAAATAAGTTAGGGGTACCCACGTTTTTACCTAACCAAAGTCATAAAAAATAAAAAATAAATGATATAATAGAATATAAATGGAAATAATTATTTTATCGAATTGGTTTTTTACATTTTTTAGGACGTTTGGTCCCCTATGATTAAGTTTTAGTCCATTGATAAGCTTAATTTAACCTTTTCCCTATAATTAATTTTAGTTACATTCACAAATATTTTTGGTCAAAAATTTTGTGGATTTTATTAAATAATAAATATTATAATAATTAATAAAATTTTATGTAAAAGTTTATTTAATCAATTCGTAGAATCATAAAAATAATGTTTTATTCTAATCTCGTAGACATAATAATAAAACAAGTCATTTATGTGTGAATGTTTAAAAGATCGATAAGATTTTATATTTAAATGAAACAAAAAATAATTATAATGACATAAATTGGATTAATTATTTTATAATAGATATATTATGACTTTAGACCCAATTTAAAATATAATTTATCCATAAAAATAAAAAAGAAAAAAGTAGTTTTGAGTTAAAATTCATTATTTTTGACAATTCACAAAAAAATGATGCTTCTCAGAGAAATACTAAAAGATGCACTATAAGATAATTTAGACATCCCAAATTCAAAATATATTTTTTTTATCAAATTCAATTACAAAAAGTTTCTAAAATTAATTTTATCATTGTCTACAGAAGGACTTAAAATACTAATTCTTACGAGAAAATATTATTTACAACTATATAAAGTCTACCAAAAATTATATATTTTATCATCATTACGATTTATTTATATAAAAATTTATAAATTATATTTAAAAAAGTTTTATTAATATATATATTATTATGTCTAAAAACTATGTTATAACTTTCTCAATTATTTATTTGTAATTAAAATATTTTTTCTACAAACATAGGGTTGTCTAAAACGCAATCCAGGTTGGTGTTGTGTATAAGTCAAGCCAAGTTAGTTTTGTATGTATCATAAACATATCATGAGGTACCATATAATGAAATATTGACATGTTTTATCATAAAAATCAAGAATAACATGGTTATTTTATATAACACAATGTATATTCAGTGTCCTGTGAAATGAAAAATGTCAAAGATAATAAATTAATTAGAAAAAAAATATTATTTCACAAAAACTCATATTCTTAATTTATACCCCCCCTAGAAATGAATTTCACCATATAAATTATTATATTTTATAAATTTTTTGATACTTTTAGGTCTATTTAATTTAAGAATACATCATAAAAATGAACACTAAAACATCCTTTTAAAATAGAATGTTGTAACCATAACAGTTACCATAAGTAACTTATAGTAGGCTTTTCCACGTATGATAAAAAAATTGGAATGTGAAAACACAGACATGAAATTTAAATATAACTATCATGTTATGGAGGAGCATGATATAGAACAAGGTTATTAAAGTGTTTATAATCACAAATCCTTAAATTTGTGATGATCAAAGGAACTATTTGATTCATCAGAAAATAATATACCAATATAACCTTTTCGGTTACAAAATCCTTTATGTAGAGTTGAATAATTTTCATGAAAAGTTATAATTACTTGATATAATTCCCTTTCATAAGTAAAATCCCACCCTTAGCTCATGTCTTGACCAATTTCCACTTCACCTATTTATCTAAAATTTAATGTTAAATTTTAATTCATGAAGCACTAATAGATCATGAGATCCATGATAAGTCATCCCATCTCACTTCAGTTTCTATCAACACATTGTTGTTATATCAGGTTATCGAATATTCATAAATCCTCATTTGGTGTGGTAATAAATTAATATTGCCACCTTAATTTGAATTTAAATTAAAATTTATATAAATGGATAACATTATAACCCTTATGAAAGATAAAAATCCAAAATTTGAGAAAAAAGGTTATGAAATCACCTTAACATTGATATTCCATATATCATAAGGTAGATCTTAGTTATCACATTAAAAAAATGTGAATACCCTCATCATATATTATATTGAAACATTTTAATTACCTATATTGCAATAAATCATCTTCCAAAACATGAATGCTTATATATTCAAAATATTTCTGGTTATATTCCTTAGATATAAAAATTTTGTAAAATAAATCAATGGTAGCATAAACCACATGTTAACAAGTCCTTAATTAGTTACAATGTAATCAGTACTGTCCAATTTAAAAATTCACATCCAAAATATCATTATCCAAAAATAAACTATCTTAAAATATGGAAAATATTACACTTTATCTTCCCTTAGTCAAAATATCACCTTTCGAAGGTAATATATATATGTCGAACATTCCTTATACACCATAAAAAGTTGTTGAAAACTGCCTCGATCAGAAAATGACAGGAACATTTATTTTTAAAAATCCTTTTTTAAGGTAAAAAATTATATAAATTTATTTTAAATATCATAAGACAATAGTAGAATTTTTTTGGAAACTTTTTTAGAAAACATGGTTTTGAAGGAACACAAATTTGCGATCGAAGAGAGGGGTAAAGTCTGACATACTTAAAACCACATTCATGACCATATTAGGTTATAAAGTGTGAGAAAATGGTATCATAAAATATATATATATATATCACTAATAAATATATTTTAACAAATATAATGATATGTTTTAATATATTCATCATAATATTTCATCAATGGGAGCATAATCATAAAATAATTCGATAAACGGTGAGATTGTAGCTATAAACCGTTTACAATTTGGTAACATTGAATCATAATAAAATTGATAGAATAAAATTAAATGAAGAATAACATATCAAGAATGAATTATATTCCTGATATAACATTTTAAATTTAGTATATACGCATCATGTGAAAATATAGGCGCATAACATGAAATGTGTCTCAAATAAGAAAAATTGAGACAAAATTACATCACAATTTTGGTAAATTTTTAAACATAAACACCATGAAATAATTATCATAAAATTGATATCAAAATTCCCATTAGTATAATTTTAATAATAATATAACACATCCATTATTATTATAATCACCAAATGAAATAAATGAGTGGTTAATAAGTCACCAATCTAACAGAAATAAAAAGTTAGATGAAATTCTCATACTTTATGTGTTGACTATCTTTGTACTCATAAAAAACTCAAGTATAATAAATATAATTTTCTTATAAATAATTTAAAGAAAAATATTTTTTTATATAATACAATATATGTTTTCACAAGTACTTTATATTACCCTCTTATTAAAAATTCCATGTTAAGGTTTTGCTTTGGATAATATCTAGTTTGTTTTTTACCTGTCTCTTAATTTATTATATTTGTGGTCCACATACTAATATAATGATTTTAAGAATGTAAATCATGACATAAATATAATTTACCTTTGGTATATATTTATCTTTAATAATACATATAATATTGAAATATTTAATGAAATACACCGTTCATAGAGACGATAGGTCGTATGTACAAAAGAGTATTGTTTCTTTTTTTCTTTGTAATATTGAATCAAAGTATGTAAATTGAATATTTATATAAATATTAGAATTATAATAGAATTATTATTTCATATATATCATATAATCTCACTAAACCCATCTTTAATACATTCCATGTTGTGTGTGAGGGAATCACATCACTTTGAGGACGTAGTAGTCCGTACTTCCCTAAATGAAATTATCGTATTTACACAAAATAGAATGCATGAAGATATTTCTTATATAATAACTAAAAAATAATACATATATCATATATATCATATTAAAATAGTTTTTCCATCATAATTCTCAACCATGATAGGTGGTAAATGATAATCAAACAACATTGTTTTGTTAGATGGTTGTTTTTCGTACACAAGAAAGGTAAGTTCATTTCTCATTGGATGGAAGTTTGGGTAAGTTTAGGTCGAAAACTTATCATAAATATATATCATTATATTTAGGATACTGATTATATTATAAATGAAATTAAAAATATTAATTTATGTAGTGGATAACTAAAATAAAGGAAATGAGCTTTAGGAAGGATGTTACATATTTTTTGGGTACCTCATATCGGTTTGCATAAAATGGATTGCTTTTCTGGATTTATTCCCAATGTGAGGATTATAAAAGTAATTTGGGGATGCATTAAATTTAATATTTTAGATATTCTCTAAACATTAGTCTTTTTAGAGGTTTTAATAAAGATGAGAGTTTGTGTCCTTTTATAGGGGTGGGAGGGGACACACTTGGCATTTTTTAAAATAGGTTAGGCGTAGTCAAATATTTACCTTTAAAAGCCCTAAAAACCAAAAAAACCCACAATAATGTAAGTTTTATGGCTGATATATGAACATAAAATGAGTTTTGAAAAATTTTATAGTTTATTTGGTCCCTTAAGTTTATGGTTTAGTCTCTTTTTAAGCTTAATTTTACCTTAATTTATGTAATTAGGTTAGTGACTTTCAGTAAACATTTTGGTCAAAAAATAATCTGATATTTTTATTTTTTAAATATTATAATTATTAAAAAAATTATATGTATTTTTTTGTAAATTCAATTCCTATATGTATAAAAATTATGTTAAATGCTAACCTTGTAGATGTGGTGGTAAATCGGGGTTTTAATGAAAGAATGTTCAAAGGTTCATTAAGATTTTATGTATATATTCAACAAAAAATCATTCCAATGACCTATATTGGATTAATATATGTATAATTCATCAATTTAAACTTTAAACCCAATTTAAAACATAATCTTACTACATCAATAAATTATATGAAAAGTAGTTTTGAATTAAAATTCAGAATTTTTCATTATTCACCAAAAAATGATGTTTCTCATAAAAATCCTCAAAATTCACCCTAATATAATTCTAAAACTATGAATTAAAAAATTATGTTTATTTTATGAAATTTAATTTCTAATACTATCTATTATTTATTTTATTATTGCTTATATAAGGACAAAAAAACCAGTTCCTTTGAGAAAATAATATTTCCAAACATATAAAGACATTACCAAAAATTAAATGTTTTATCACTATTTTATTTTATTTATATAAAACCATAATAATTAATTTTTTAAAGATCATAATTAATATTAATATTAATATTTTTAATGGCTATATTATAACTATATGTTTTAATTAATTATAATAAAAAATTTCGTAGAGACTCAATATTGTGTGAAATGCAAGGCTAGTCGACGTTGCATATAACACAACCCATGTCGGTGTTGGATGTATCATAAACATATCAAGGGGTATCATATAATGAAATATTAAAATATTGTATCATACAATGAGAGAATAATTTTTTTTCTTTTATATAACATAATCTATGTTTAGTGTTTGGTAAAATTGAAAATTTCAATAAAATTAAATTAATTTGAAACACAATATTCTTTAAAAACTCAGTGTGTTAAAAAGAGTCTAGGCAATATGTCAAAAAATATCACCTATAAATAACCATCAAACACTTAAATGTGTATTAAATTTATAATTATATGATAATTTTAATACTCCAAGGAATATTTATTTCTACTCCATGGAATAAAGTTAGAGAAAAAATTGGTTCATTTAATAGTTATTACCTTTATGAAAAACAATAATGAAATCAAAACAATATCACTATTTTTTAGCTAAAGATTAAAAGGGTAGGAGCATCATGAAGGTGCTTCAAAATAATGCCCCACTAATATAGAAATATCATAGGCCCACCAATATATATCCTTCAATAAGGACTTCTACATGGCCCTAATATGGCTTTATACTGACATAAATACTTTCTCAAGAATTCTTCAATCACAATATGTAGTTGAACCAGTACTCCTCATATAGAACCATATTTTATGAATTATTGGGTATTGATAGGTTACTTATCTTCCTCATCCTAATTCCACCGTACAATGAAAGATTTTATATTTGGTGGTTTATTTATCAAGGTAACCCTATTATAGGTAACATGGAATCCAAACATAAATATACTATGAAATATTCATTAACCTCAGTCACCCTTCAGGTTGAACAGACATAGGAAGCATGCTCCTAAACCCCACATATATCCCGTATACTCCAATCAAAGATATGATCCTCTTACTTGTTGTAATACATAATCATGTCTTCTTAGTGATACCATATATATGAATCATTAATAATTTAAGGACCCAAAAATGTGACATAAATAAGTAATCCTCGTCTATTTCTCACTAGTTTTATTCCAAGTGAGTATAAACCTTGATAAATCTCGTAATGAAAAGATTGAATGATCCACTATTTGTGTCACCCATGCATAATACTCAAATCTTCCACACCGTGTCGTATTCCCTATAAGTGCAATCATATATCCTCATATACATATAAGAATACATGAGGTTGAAATCCACATATGGGCCTCACACTAGGTTTTTTCCTCAAACATTTCTTCTCCTGCCTAGTTATTAATAGATAATCTGAATAAGATATGAAATCCCATTTATATGACATATTTAATTTCCTTATTTTTTTAAATTCATGTACATATCTACTTCTCAAATGATTATACAATATATGTTATGGTATTGATATACAACAATAAAATATAAATCCAAACCTCTATGGATGTTGATTCTTGTTAACCAGGATACTAGGACACATCCGAGAGGTTTAATTACAACACACCATATGTCCTAGAAGTGTAACCTAAAATACACTAAAATAGGTCATGACTATATGAGCCTAAAAGGATCCAAATTTATTCATGGTTACACAAACTTGAAAGGCCCTACCTTGTCCCCTATCGTAGGACCATAAAAGGTTTGAGGTCTCCCATTATGAGATCCATGGCTAAATTGGTTCGGATTCTCTTCATAGATATTTTTTGGAATCCAATTTCATGGACATTATCACAATTCCACAAAACATATCTCCTCCTTAAAAGGATTGAAATTATATAGTGCTTCTAAATGTTTCATTAAAACATAAATAAAAAAATTAATTACTAGAAAAATTTATGATTTGGATCAGTCACTTGAATTCAGGTAACCAGTAGTAATATTCTTCAGTAAATGGTTCTTGGATATGTGTTAAATATTAAATAGAGTTTTTAAGTACATAATAATTCCAATGAAGATGTTGTGTTAATCCCCCTATTTCATCATGTTAACATATAATCAACCAAAAACATCACTGTTAAATTACATATGACTACCTAGATTTTGAAATTAGGTCTCTATAGATTCAAAATTTATTGGACATGGGGGGGTATAAGAAACTGATTCTTCTCAGGGATATTCATTAAACACTTCTGAAAATTATTGACTATATGGATCTACTAGTGTAAGGTACCATGATATGTTTCGGTTTTATATTAATTTCAAACAAAGATATAGATTATAGGTTAAACCATGTTTTGAGCATTCTACTATTACATTTTTTATGTAATAAAGGAGGATTCTATGACAAAATATTATTTATCAAATATTCCTTGGGAAGATCAACTCCCCAAGCCCTTTGATCAATTATCTATAAAACCCAAAACAAAATCGAACTAATATTTCCTTAAACCACTACCCTTACTCCTTGAGCAATGGTGGATTGACTAAATATCCCATTAAATTTTCTTATGTATCATGATCATCTCTTCACTAAAGAGACCTATTTTATATAGGCCACATTATCATTGCATCCCCAAACTTCTAATGATCCAACAAATTCCATCAAAGAGGAATATCAATGAAAATAAAATATCACTCTCAATACATAGATAACAGTGTAGATACAAAAATATGTAAATCTATAATTGAAGGTTCATCTCACTTTACCATACACCACCATACAAGAACTCAATCCTGAACAATTCAACCTGAAGGACCCGCCTACCCATGTCATGGTTTGTACCACATAGACCACACACACATAGGATTTACATTCCCGATAACATGAGGAATAAAAAACATCAGTTTCTAAGAGTATAATTCCACCAATAATCTACATGGTAAAACACAATATATGATATTTTTTACAGGTTAAACAAAAAAAACCCTTTATATTATAGAATAGAAATTACCAGTAGGAACAAACATTTCATGTGAGTCCAATTTTATTATGTTGATTCATGATTACCTCTTCTTACCTATCAGAGCGAAGAATCAATACATATATAAAAAATATAATAAACAACCATTATCTAGAATCCATAAATCCACTATAAAAACAAAAAATTGAACAACAATATTATTCCCTTAGTGACTTGGTCTTCAGCTCACACTATTAATATAAATAAACACATCACAACATCTGTCCAATGTAATGATATATGTCAATCTACCACATCCCAACTGATAATGTGACAACCTAATTTTTTTCAATATAAATTAATTTCATATAAATATGTCATAAAATTACATGAAAACACATCATATTGAACTACTATGTTCTAAGATACTTTGAAACATAATTTTGTCACTTCTGTGTTTGGAATTTCGAAAATCGGACATACACGGTTGCAATTAGTAAGTTATTTGGATTCCGATAAGAAAAACATAATTTTTGGTGAATAGTAACATACTCTTATGAAAAGTAACATAATCTTTTGAATAGTGATATACCCTAATAAATATTAACCTTAATTATGATAATATATAAATAATATCCAATTGAAAGTATGATGTACCTATATTTTAGAATAAGTAAATTAATGTTTTAAAACTAGTTTTTGATAATAAATTATAATTTTAATTAAATATTAAAATAATCATATTAAGATAATTATTTTTGAAAAATGGACATCATTTTATGATTCTACACATCGAAAAATGGTTAGGTGAATTTTTGAGATTTTTCTAAAATACTTGAATTTTTTATGAATAGTAAAATATATGATAATTTACAATAAATGCTAAATAATGGATTTATTGAGTCATTGATGATGTTCTGCTGATGTAAGATTAATTGGTTCTGGATCACATGATAAAATTACTTTTCTTGGTCAAGGAAGACACACTATTCCATATCTTGTGGGGAAATAATAAATTAATGAATTTTATATTGAGTAATCCCCTCTCTCCTCCACTATAAACCCCCCCCCCCCTTCACTTCCTCTTCTCTTCACTCCTCTGAAGCCTTGTGCCTTTCCAATATTCTGATCAAATATCTCCCCAAGGTCCTCCCCCACTTCCAAAATCTCCCATCCTCTTCAAAATACCAAAACCTCTCCCCTTAAGAGGTACTCAAAGGAGGAAATCTCAAGAAGTAAATTCCACTTTCAAATTCCTTCATTTCTTTTAAGTTCTTTTTTTATATTATTTTCACACCCCCATTCAACGAAATAGTATGATAAATCTATTAAGATACATGTACTATAATTTTTTATACTAATTGGATATTTAATTATCTTATCTCTTTTCCCCACCTTTTATTTGAAAGAAATTAAAGCATCGTTTGAGATGTGCTAATTTAGCACATTCAGGGACAAGAGTTTATCAATTTATATTATAATCCTTAATTATGGTCACGAAAATATTTTTTTAATGGTTGAACTATATTATTAAATATTTAATATATCATATTTTTTGTTTTGTAATCATTTTGTACAAATGGTATTAATTTATAAAGAAAAAAGAAGTTCTTTATAATCAAACCCACCATTTAAAAAAACTGTTGTCACCATGGTTTTATATAATGGGTTGACTCCAATCTAGGTAACCAAATTAAATTTAAATCTATATAATCTCCTGGATGTTCAATAATAGCATATAAATTTGTTTCTGTACAACCATTTCCATTTTTCAGGTTTATTCGAACTTGAATATAGGTGAACTGATCTTTCAATTCTAAGTAATCAAATAAGACCAAACAATGAAATTGAACCTTATAACTAATCAAGAAGGCTGGGAATGAACTAAAAAGTTTTTTAATAAATCAATTACATATATAATTGGTTCTAGACTTATGAATTAATATGCCTAATTTTTTTATTCAATTATTTAATAACAAGTTGAGAATGCCAATGGATTTAAGTTAAGGGATCCTCTCCATTTCTCTCTTAATCAATATTGTCCTCTATGCTATGATTTTTATGTGTAATCCCAAATTATGGGGTATTTTTTAACACTTCTATAGCATCCCATCTTTTTATAACATAAACTTTCATTTTATTACAAGGAACTGAGGATCTTTAAGGTTTAGTGTCTTGGAAAAAAGGAACATAATACATGAAAACAACATAAAAAATTCTTCTTAAACACTTGAAAGGATTATCCTTAAGTTCATCCTAGGTTCATTACTGCATCTCATAACCTGGGGACATACATCAAAAGAAAGGGTGAGCAGAATGCCCAGTAAGGGAAACAAGAGAAACATTTTACAAGTGAATTGAGATACTTCAATAAGGACATGAATAGAACTTTAAGTCATGAGAAAGAAATCATGAGATACATCATAATAAAAATAACATTTTTCATAACTTGAATATGTGGCTACAACATTTAATATTGATAATCGTTTCGTTTCACCAAGGTCCATCCCCAAGGTGTCGTTAAAAATTACCAAGGTTATTCACCAAGGCATCGTTAAAATGGTCATCTCTAGAGATTAAGTCATTACCCAATCCATTGGAGCGCTATCAGGGCGCACCCTTAAATTTGCCTTTATTATCATGTGATCCACATATATCATCCTTAAACATTTCATAAAGAACCCATATAGCACAAAATAAATGGGTTTCATTTCATAATCATAACGTTTTAAAAACTGCTTTAAAGACATGATCTTAATGTCACTTTAAACCCACGGAAAGGGAAAGCGGGTCTCATGTATGTAAATACCAGAATTTAAAATAGAACATTTTGATATATATGTGAATAACCTTGTATAAATAAGAGCTTTTAGTATTCACTTTATAACATAAAATAATCTTGAGAAAAGAGAGAGGCATTTTGAGATGAAAATTCTGCAGCATAACGACTATGTTACAAGGTTTTAGAAAACATTGAAAAGAGAGGGAACATGGGTCACCCACTCATAAATGGTCCATAAAATAGTAGGGGGACATAATATAAGGTATTTAAGAACATGGTAATGAAATTTTAATGATATACCATATGAAATGAAAAACATGGATGTGAGACAAAAATAAGATTTCTGTTAGGAAAATTCGGCAGCCTAACGGCGTCACTTAAACTTCAATAAAAAAAATATTTGACAAGATCAAATAGGGTCTCTCATCATATGATCATAAGAGATCAGTATGATAGATATATATATCATACCCCAACATAATAAAAAGGAAATTGAAAGACTTGACATGAAAATAGAACTTGAAAAATGAGAAGGGTGAAAGAATCCCTTAAATATTCGGCAGCCTAACGGCGTCACTTAAATTTTCATAAAATGAAATGATGAGAGTAAGAGGGGATCTCTCATAATAAAAAAATGAAAAGGGAAGTATGAGGAATATAAAAGAACAACCTCTCACATAAGAACATGGAGCATAAAAGGAATGACATAAAGGAGATTACATGAAAAGAAAGAGAGAGGTCAAATCCCTTACCTTAAAACGTAACTCTTAAAACTCAAAGGATTGGACCTTGAGGGCTTGGGGGCACCTTGGGAGGACTCCTTGGGAGATAAGGAGACCAGAATGTCGTTGGGAGAGAGTTGGGAGTGAAAACTAAAGGAGGAAAAGGTGGGTATTTATAGGGAAAGTGAGGGGACAAGGCATTAATGGCCAAGGGACACCTCACATGTGCTTTTCTCAAACCCATGTGCTCTCCCTTGGCATTTACAATGGAGTTAGGACACATGGGCCCCCCAAAACAATAATTCATCACCCTTGGCCGGCCAACCCATAAAATATTTCATGACATCATCATGACACATTTATGATGTCATTAAACATACCGAAACCCTAAAACTGCATTTTTACTATTCACTGAAAAATTCATCTTTCTCAGAAAAATCCCAAAATTTCACCTTAACCAAATATTGATGCTCTAATTACATTTATGAACTACATTTTATAAAAATAATTTTCTAAATATTTTTATTTTAATTTTTAAATAAAAACACTATTCATCGAGAATTCGTTTTTTTCAGAAAATCCCCAAAAATTACCATAACATAATATCGATGCTCTGAGTTCAAAAATAAAGTCCTTTTTATAAAAATAATTTTCTAATTATTTTTAATTAAATTTTTAATTAAAAAACACTATTCACCTGAAAAAACTAATACTTGGCTAATAATTCATGAAACCGTTATTTACCCATTTTATTGAATCACATTACTTAATCTAGGTGTCTAAATTATATTAAAACTTTCTTTGAGTGAAATTACTAATCCATTTGGTCACATTACTAATCCTAAGTGTAAAATCACTATTCATAATTTACTATTCATCAAAAATTAAGTTTATCTTATTAGACTCCAAATTCCTTACTAAACACTTTTGTAGAAGACTGTTTTTTGAAAATCATTACACATCATTAATTATTTAGGGATTACATAAATATTTTAAAATATCCTTTTTTCAAAATTCATCAATAAAATACATCCTAAAATTATCCGGACATTTGAAATTTCACAAACATCACTAAAGGAAGAAATCTCAATTCATTCATCCCAAAGGATTACACAAAGAAGCTAGGGTCTTGTCACATAGCCCCTTATAACACCGGCATATGACCTAAGTGTAAGGTGTGCTATGGTGAGAGAATCTGAGGGAGGTTCAGATAACATTGCCCTAGTAGTAATCTCTACTAACTTGAACATCTCCCGCAGGCGTTTCCTTTCTAGCTTGACACGCTGGAGTTCGGCTTGGGCTTGGTCCAAAGCGAAGCCCACAAATGCTACCTCCTTCCCAAGCTTTGATAAGTGGGCTTCATAAGGTTCGAGTCTACTGGATGAAGCCATCGACTCCTCTTTCTGCATTAACCATTAACATCTTATTAAATCATTAAGAGTAAGTTAATATACTACTCAAAAATATTGGGTCGTTACAACTTCCCCATACTTACATAAGTTTTTATAAGTGATCATAAACCCCTTATATCTCTAATCAATCCTTCTTAGATACACCTGATACTATGCCGATAAACCGCAATGAATTCTACCCGAACTTCCTTTATTCCTTCGGGTTGCACTATCTTTCTTTTTAACAAAATGTAGTTGTCTTTTATTTTTATGTAAAATTCCATAATTCTGTTTATACTCTCCAAACTCATGTTCCATGATCCATATATCATTATCTTTTAGGGGTATACATGCTTTTAAGTGAATCCCTCCTTGATACTTCCCAATAAGCACACTCGTTTTAAAGGAACTTCAAAATTTTTTACCCAATTTAAAGTGAACTCTATCTTATGTTTTAATCCACCATTGTATTTATAAAATCAGGATTTTCATTATGAAAAACATATTGGTTAAATTATAGTTTTATATAAAATATTTTCATCTTTTCTATTTTGAAATCTCTATAGTATTTTCCATAAAACCACACAAAAATGTTTTAATGCTAATGTTTCTAAAATAAATTTATTATATGTTGTCACTTCTGTTTGACACCACTAACCAAGTTATATGACTATTTTACCCTATTTACATCTATGTATGTTCGATTCCATTCCTTTCATGGACACTTTCTTGATACGCCAATTAGTTATGATTTATGTCATGATGGTGGTACCCAATTCATTCCATGGATACCCTTTTGATTATGTATGGTTGATTATGTATGATTATATATGTTGTAAGAATATTTATGTGGCATGAATACTCATGAAACTGTTGAGAAGGGTGCACCCCGATAGCGCTTTAATTCATTGGGTAAATTCATGTTTCATGTGATGCGATATGAAATGAGATTGTCTGTTAGTCTTGACCCGTACTAAAATGGGAAACGGGATTGGCGGTTATCCTTAACGCATACTAAAAAAATGCTTTATGATTATTCCACATTTATATGATTCCATGTTTATATGATCCATTGCTTATACGATATTATTTCATATGTTCCATGATTTGGATATCATTATGTCATGACCCCTAACTCACGTTCTTAAGATGTATTCTTATGTTCATTCCCTTACTGGGCATTTCAGGTCATCCATTTGTTCATGTGTTCCCCATGGTAACTTATATAGATATAATGGATAAAGTTAGGAGATCTTTATGGAGATTACGTAAAGAAGTGTTTGTATCCCCATGTTTATGTTATATGTACCTATTCTTCAATGAAACTAGACTTAACGATCTATGGCGTGTATTCTGATGTATAGCTATGCTTAAAATCATGTAATGTTATATATAAAAGTCTTAGGTCGCTATAGTTGGTATCGAAGGATGGTCTAGTTATTTTTGGATATTAGGAATAGAGAAACATAGTGAGAACCTTAGGGATGGGACTAAGTATTAGAAAACATTTCTATATTTTGGTAATTATTGAGTAAGTTGTTTATCAATAAAATACATCCCTGTCTAGATACTAATAGGTAGAGGCGGCTCTCGCAAAGATGTATCTAGGGGTAAAACTAGAAAACACCACATTGATCTAGACTTGAAAGGGAACTGGTGCACAACAATGTTCCTTGATGCACTCTTTGTTACAACACTCCCGGGGGATATGCTTTGGTAGATTCAAGAGCATAGTACAAACCATAATTAAGGGAAAAAAAATCCATAAGAATATAAGCTATGAAATTTATTGAGGATAACCTATATTTAAACCTGAGGAATCACAAGTTATAATATACTTCTTCTTTATAAGGTTATCCTTTTATGTTCATAGATTCCATTTTGAAGATCAATAGATAAGTATTCAAGTCCTCTAATTATATGTTCTGTTTCTTAGTTAATGGCGGGAAATGGAAGAATGCGTTCCAACAAACAATGTGATAGGAAATGTGAAGATCCCCATAATGATATGCCTGATATGATGGTAGTGGGGGCTCAAAAAGTCATGAAAGTACGTCCTCATCTGGCTCGAGTTAGGAATAATAACTTGAATCAGGCAGAATGCTCTCCTTGTCGAAATAAAGATCTAGTTGTCGTAGAATCCTTCATGTGGCAAAGCCCTCCCAAGTTTAGAAGATCTTCGGATGCCCTCCTCATGGAATAATGAATTATCTCCATTGAAAAGATATTCTCCTTCCTCCATTTCTCGGAATAAGAGAAGGTGGTACTGACAGTCTATCATTTTGATGGGGAAGCTGATTAGTGGTGGACACTGATCAAGAATACAATGTACCAAGAGGAAATTGATTCCATGGATTGGGAGGAATTAAAGAGGATGTTTTTCAACAAATATTTTCCTTGAACCCTCAATCTCAAGATGGAAAGAGAGTTCCTTGGACTCAAGAAGAAGGAAGATGAGTCCATTGAGGCATATGAAGAAAACTTTACAAGGCTTCCAAGGTACACCAACGGCTTTTTCATGAACACCTAAAGCAAGGTGGATCACTTATTTAGTAGACTAAAGACAAGTATATGAAAAGTGTTTGAAATTTGAGACTTTGACATTTATGAGGAGATTTTCTATTATTCCCTCAAAGTTGAAATGTAGATTGGAGACTCTCAGTTGTCTCATGGGCCCAGTGACAAGAAGTGAAAAATGGACAACAACATGGGTGGTTCGTCAAAAAAATCCCATGATGGAAAGAAGTCTGAATTTTCCCATTGCAAGAATTGTGGGAAGAGGCATATTGATAACTTTCTAAAGGGAACCAAAAATTGGTTCAAATGTGGAATGTTTGGTCATTTATACAAGAAATTCCATCGGGATATAAAGAATCCCACTAATGTGGAAGAAGAAAGAAAGGTTCAAATAAACACTCAGCCTACAGTGTAGTGTTACAACTTCAAGGAGCATGGGAATTATGTGAAAAATTTCCCTAATCCAAGGGTTGTCAGAGGAAATCAACAACAAACTCTAAGGAAACAAGGAATTTCATATGCTATCACGACTACTGAGGTGGATCCAGACAACGATGTGCTAACAGGTACGCCAGTTATTCATTCAAGAATAGCAAATGTACTATTTGATTCTGGTACAAGGCATTATTTCATATCATGCAAGTTTAGTAGAACTATTCAAACACCACCTCAAAATTTGTAAGAAAAGTTATCTGTGAGAACAGTGAATAGGGAAATTATTCCGATCATGTTTTATAACTCCTCTTCGGTTAATGTTTGTTGACTGAACCTCCTAGAAAATAACATCATACTTCCTTTAGTAGAGTTCGACGCTATCTAGGCCATGGATTGGATATCTTTATCAAAGACACCATCAACCGTCAAGAAAATAAGATCACTTTTCACATCGTGAAGCATCCTTTGATTCTTTACTTGTGTAAGGAGGAAGATGAATCTCCTTTAGAATCTTTGTCTCAAGTGTGGATATTTTTTCCTTAGTATAAATCATAACTAGCTCAAATGATCGAGACAAAGGAGGGAATCATGCTTGAAGACATGCCCATCATGAAGGGTTACACTAATGTATTCCCTATATATTTTTCTATCCTTCCTCTGGAATGATAGGTTAAGTTACCAATTTAACTTATCCTGAGATCTCTACCTATCTCAAAGACACCTTACAGAATGGCCACCGTAGAGCTACAAGAGCTAAGGAAGTAGTTATATGAGAATATGGAGAATGGTTTTATACTCCCGAGTGCTTCATCGTGGGGTGAGCCAGACCTATTCTTCAAGAAGAAGGATGGATCAATGTGCCTCTTCATTGATTATCGTGATCTCAATAAAATCACGATAAAGAACAATTATCCCCTTCCATGGATAGATGACTTGTTTAATCGGATTTGTGGGGCTAGTTATTTCTCTAAGGTGGACCTTTAATCAGGATATCACCAACTAAAGGTGAGGAAGGAATATATTTCCAAGACTACCTTTTGAATGATTTATAGACACTATGACTTCATAGTGATGACCTTAGGACTCACTAATGCTCCAAAAATTTTCATAGATTTAATGAATAGTGTCTTTAAAGAATACCTCGACAAATTTTTGGAAGTCTTTATTGATGTTATTTTGATATACTCCAAATGAATGGAGGAACATGAGGAGCATTTGAAAAATGTGTTAAAGACTTTATTAATGGAGAATTTGTATACAATGTACAGTAAATGTGAGTTTTGTATGGAGGAAGTATCATTCTTGGGGCATGTTATCCCTAGAAAATGGATATATGTGGACCCATCCAAGACGAAGGCAATTGAAGAGTGGCCCAGACCAACTTTTGTAATGGAGATTTGTAACTTTTTGGGTCTAGCTGGGTATTATCGATGATTCATGAAGAACCTTTCATGATTGTCAAGCCCAATGACCAAGATGACATGGAAGGGAGTAAAGTTTTTCTAGACTTAGGAATGTGAAGACTGTTTCAATGAGCTGAAAGGGAGGGTTATCACTGCGCCAGTACTCACACTCCCGTCACGTGGATAACTCTTTGTGGTGTATACTGATGCTTCTAAGAATTTCATAGGATGTGTGCTAATAAAAAATGATAAATTGATGGCCCATGCCTCAAGGTAGCTGAAAATCCTTGAGAAAAACTATCCCACACATGATCCAGAGATGGTGGTGGTGATCTTTGCATTGAAAATATTGCGGAATTATTTATACGGGGAGAAGTGTGAGATATATACTGACCATAAGAGTCTCAAATATATTTTCTCACAGAAAGAACTTAATATGCACCAGTGAAGATGGATAGATCTCATCAAGGATTATTAGTGCTCAATCCACTACAATCCTGGTAAGGCAAACAAGGTGGTAGATGCTCTAGGTACAAAGGATCTTCCATCTTTATCAATGATGAGAATTAAAAAGGATCCGATCATCTTAGATTTTCAAATGATGAAAATGGGAATCATTAAGGGAGAAACACCATCAATCCTTTCTAAAATTATTGCTCAAGCATCCCTCTTGGAGAAAATAAAGGATGCTCAAAGTAAATATGTGGAACTTATGAAAAGGTTGGAAGTTGTTAAAAATAGAAAATCCTTCGATTTCCAAATTGATGAGGAAGGAGTTGTAATATTTGGGTCACGATTATGTGTACCATCTGATCCAGAGATAAAGAAGAATCTTCTGAGTGATGCACATAGTTCAACCTTCTCTATCCACCTAGGGTGCACAAAGATGTATCGAGATCTCTGAGAAAACTTTTGATGGGACAATATGAAAAGGGAGATTGATGAATATATGTTAAAGTACCTGGTATGTTAGCAAGTAAAGGCTGAGAGACAAAAGTATGAAGGGATGATGCAACCACTACCCATACCATCATGGAAGTGGGAGAACATTACCATGGACTTGGTCATTGGACTTCCAAGAACATTCAGAGGAGATAATGCTATATGGGTCATTGTGGATCATTTTACAAAGATAGGTCACTTTATTGTGGTTCGAGAGGACTTCTCATTAGATCAACTTGAATGTATTAACATAAAATATGTGGTAAGGCTACATTGAGTACCTCTATATATTATATCTGATCATGATCTGAGATTCACCTCGATGTTGTGGAAAAGTCTCCATCATGCTCTAAGCCCCAAACTGAACATTAGTACGACCTATCATCCTCAAACTGATGGCCAATATGAGTGAACTATTGAGACACTGGAAGACATGTTGAGAGCGTGTTCTATGGAATTCAAAGGAAGATGGGACCAACATATTCTACTGGTTGAATTATCCTACAACAACAGTTTCTACTCAAGCATCTGAATGGCACCATATGAATCCATTTATGGGAAAAGGTATATAACACTGACATGTTGGGATGAAGTTGGTGAGAATAAGCTGATAGGACCTTAAATGGTCGAAGAAATGGTGGAGAAGGTGAAAACCATTTAGCAGTATATCAAGGTAGCCCAAATTCGAGAAAAGAGTTATGCAGATAACCATCGATGAGACCTTGAGTTCAAAGATGGAGACATGGTATTTCTACGCATATCTCCTTGGAATAAGGTCATGAGTTTTGGGAATAATGAGAATTTAAGTCCCAGGTACATCATCCCCTTTGAGATCCTTGATCGAGTTGGAGCTGTGGCTAATCGACCGGCACTTCCACATACCATGTTGAAGTTACATGATTTATTTCATGTATCCCTCTTAAAAAAGTGCATATAATACCCTTCACATTTACTCTCTTCAGAGGTGGTACAGTTGGAGGACGATCTCTCTTACGAGGAGCAGCCAGTGAAGATCTTGGATTATAGAGACAATGTTTTATGCAACAGGACTACTCATCTGGTCATGGTACTATGGAGAAACCATAAGTATGAATAGGCAACATGGGAACTATAGGAAGCAATGAAGGAAAAGTACCCATACCTATTTTTTTCTTAGAATATAAGATGAAATTTCGAGGGTGACATTTCTTAAGGGGGGAAGAATTTAACGACCCAAGGTTTTTCAATGGAAATTCCTTTCTTATAAAGATGTCCTAAAATCACATGAAAACACAAAGTAATGAACTATTAAGTGCTAAGTGAATTTTAAACATATTTTTGTCACTTTTGTGTTTGGAATTTCGAAAATCCGACATTCACAATTGCAATCAGTAAGTTATTTGGAGTCTGATAAGAAAAACATGATTTTGGTGAATAGTAACATACCATTATGAATAGTAACATTCCCTTATAAATAGTTATATCTCCAAATAAATATTAACCTTACCTATGATAATATATAAATAATATCCAAGTTAAAGTATGATGTGCCTATATTTTAGAATAGGTAAATTAATGTTTTAAAATTGGTTTTTGAGAATAAATTATAAATTTAATTAAATATTAAAATAATCATATTTAGAAAATTATTTTTGATAAATGGACTTCTGTTTTTGATTCTACACATTGAAAAATGGTTAGGTTGAATTTTTTAGATATTTTCTGAAATACTTGAATTTTTTATGAATAGTAAAAATATGATAATTTACAATAAATGCTAAATAATGGATTTATTGAGTCCTTGATGATGTTATGATGATGTAAGAACAATTGTTTTAGGATCACATGAAACAATTACTACTCTTGGTCAAGGTAAACTCACTATTTCTTTTCTTTTGTGTGAATAATAAATAAATGAATTTTATATTGAGAAATCCCATCTCTCCTCCACTATAAAAACCCCCATTCACTCCCTCTTCTCTTCACTACTCTCAAGCCTTGTGCCTTGCCAATATTTTACCCAAATGTCTCCCCAAGGTCCTCCCCCACATCCAAAATCTCCAGGCCTCTTTAAAATACCAAAACCCCTCCCCTTAAGAGGTTCTGAAAGGAGGAAGTCTCAAGAGGTAATTTTCTCTTTCCAATTGCTTCATTTCTTATAAGTTCTTTTCTTTTTGTATTCATTCCTCAACTCCTTTCAAATAAATAGTACGATAAATTTATTAACATATATGTAATGGAATTTTTTCATACTAATTGGACACTTCATTATCTTCTCTCCTTTCACCACCTTTTATTTGAAAGAAATGAAAGCACCGTTTGAGATGTGCTAATTTAGCACATTCAAGGACAACAGTTTGTCAATTTATATTATAATATTTAATTCTGGTGATGAAACAATTTGTGTTATGTTTGAACCAGATTATTATATATGAAATACATTATATTTTTGGTTCTATAACCCTTTTTTACAAATGGTATTAATTTATAAAGAAAAAAAACGTTCTTGGTAATCAATCTCACCGATTAAAAAAAACAGTTGTCACCATGGTTTTATATAATAGTTAGACTTTAATCTAAGTAACCAAATTAAATTTAAAACCATGTAATCTCCTGTATGTTCACTAATATCATATAACTTCATTTCTGGACACCCACTTCCATCTTTCATGTTTAGCCGAACTTGAATATAAGTGAACTGATCTTTTAAAACCTAGTAATCAAACGAGCCCGAACAATCAAATTGAACCTTATAACATATAAAGAAGGTCATGAATGAAATAAAAAGGGTTTTAATAAGTCAATTACATATAGAATAGGTTCTGTAATTATGAATTAATAATCCTAATTTTTTTATTCAGGTCTTTAATAACAAGTGGAGAACACCAAGGAATTTAATGTAAGGGGTCCTCTCCTTTTCTCTCTTAATCAAGATTGTCCTCTATGCTATGCTTTTTATGTGTAATCCCAAATTACGAGGTATGTTTTCACACCTCACCCATACTGTCTTAATGTTTTTTAATTTATTATAAACCACTTATCTCTCTCATCAAGCCCTCTTAGTTACACCCGATACCATGTAGATAAACCGTAATGAATTTTACCTGAACTTCCTTTATTCCTTTGGGTTTCTCTATATTTATTTTTACCAAAATGTAGTTGTCTTTTATTTTTATATAAAAAATATACATTCTGTTTATATGATACAAACTTATGTTCCATGATCCATCTCTCATTATCATTCGGGGATATACATTCTTTTAAGTCAATCCTTCCTCGACACTTCCCAATAAGCACAGTCATTTTAAAGGAACTTCCCAAATTTTAACCCAATTTCAAGTTCACTCTATCCTATTTTTTATTAATCCAATGTATTTATAAAATCAGTATTTTTATTATGAAAACCTTCTTTTTTCAATTATAGTTTTATATAAAATATTGTCCTCTTTTCTATTTTAAAATCACAATAGTAGTTTCCTTACAACCACACAAAAATGTTTTAATGCTAATGTTTCTAAAATAAATTTCTAATATTTTGTCATTTATATTTGACACCATTTACCAGGTAATATCACTATTTTACCCTATGAATGTCCATGTATGTTCTAATCCTTTCCTTTCATGGAAACTTTCGTGATACACCCATTGGTTATGATTTATGTCATGATTGTGGAACCCAATTCTTTGCATGGGTACCCTTTTGTTTATGTATGGTTGATTTTGTATGATTATATATGTGGTAAGAATATTTATTTGGCAAGAATACTCATGAAAATGTTGATATGGTAGCACCCAGATAGCGCTTCAATGCATTGGGTAAAATTAAGTCTCATGAGATGCGATGTGAAACACGATTGGAGGTTAGCCTTGACCCATATTAAAGAAATGTTTTATGATTCTGCCACATTTATATGATTCCATGTTTTTATGATCCCTTACTTATACTATATTATTTCATATGTTCCATGTTTTGGATATCATTATGTCATGCCTCCTAACTCATGTGATTAAGATGTATTCAAATGTTCATTCCTTTACTGGGATTTTCAGCTCATCCCTTTGTTCATGTGTTCCCCAGGGTACACTATGCAGATGTAAGGGCTCAAAGGAAGTTAGGAGATATTTATGGAGATTAAATAAAGAAGTTTTTTTAGCCCCATTTTTTATGTTATATGTACCTAGTCTTCAATGAAACTAGACTTGATGATATGTGGCTTGTACACTTCTGTATAACTATTCTTAAAATTGTGTAACGTTATATATAAAAGGCCTGGGTCGCTATAGTGAATCTTAAAAAACCATATCTAACCTTCATGGAACCACTATATATAAAATTCATTTACCCTTTCGGATGCCAAAGTATATTAACCTACTCTTACACATTGTGATAACAATTTTTAATGTTCTTGACCAAGATCGTTAAATGGTACCTGAACAATATACCCACTAAACTACAAGCATGCGTTGATATATATTAGAAGCTTCCAATTTGTAGTGAATATAGGAGGGATGATCATAGGGAGAATATGACCTAAAAATAAATAAAAATCCCAAAATTTTAAAAAACATAAAAAATCAACAAAAATCACATAGAAACTCTCATAAAAGTAGTATAAAAAATGAAAATTGAAAATGGAATAAAATTCATACAATGTATAACAGAAAACACATAGGACAATAATATATAAAAAATACAAAGACTAAAATTGTTTCCAACATAGCTCTATGTAATAACCATGATTAGTGAAAAATAACTATCACTAACCCCCATTTTCAATATAACACCTATAACCACTAAGTTCTTGATTCCAATTCATTTCCCTTTCCAATGGCCTATACCATAAACTCTACACATGCCCCAGAGGGACCATTCCTTATGTGAGTATAAACTCATTAGGTAATGAAAAATAGTGCCCCTATATATTATTCATACATATATTATATTATGAAATGTGAAATAAAGGAAAATCAAAATAATCAAGAACCTACCACACTCTATGATCCTAAAGATATGTTGATCACATTTTCTAGTTTATATTCTAATATTTGGGACAATTAAAAAATATTATATCACATAATAAGATTCCATTTCATTCTAATAAATTCCAAATCAGATAGAATCATATGTAAACACATATAATACATAGAATTTCAAAGCCATTATCAAGGATATACTAAAAGCATAACCATATATCATTTCATATGTATATAGCCAACCAATTCCCATTCCAACTACTGTATATATAACCCAATGAAACCAAATAATTATCAGAACCTACTCCCATATAGTGATATTAATCACCACCAATATACCAAGGATATTACTTCAGTGTATCCCTCCTATTAAATGATTTCTAACATGATCCTACCAAACCTATTCATTTACTAAGAATATCCCAAAACAAAGAGTCGTTAAAACTGCCTCATGGTGTATATTATTTAAAGTCAAAAAACAAAATATCCTCATCAAAAGAATGATTTAAAAAATCAAAACCTATAGAAGCAATAAAAGTTTGTAACCTCAACCTCCACCGATGGAAATAGGTATAACTACCCATGTTACATCAAAAAAATCCATGTCACCCTTGGACTCACACGACACACCAATCATGTTCCCCAGGAACCACATCAATAAAGGCATTAAAAACTTCCATTTTTTATTTTATGTGGAATTTACTAACATGAACATAATCAACAAGTGATAAAAATACACATTCATTTCTTATCCCTATCATTATCCACATGGGATCACTCATAGGAAGATCATGCAAATAATGGAAACCGAAAGTAGTTATTTCAATTGTCTCACACTTGATCCTTCTCAAACCTAAATTCCATATGATATATAAATAAAAATATAATATAGAAAAGATCTAGGTACCTCCTACCTATTAAGATTAGAGGCCTTTGTGTCATATCCCACAACCTGATTTGACTTCAGGATAAAGATAGTGTCAATCTATAGAAAAATACATAAAATATAGATTGTAGTTTTATTACATCATAATAGTGACCAAGCTAGAAAAATACGGTGATGGATATAAATATTTAACCATGATGAAACCTAGGAACAAAATGAAAAATTTATCATTGACCAAAGGAATGGAATCTCACATAGAAGAGGAGGGAAATGAGAGGGGGGTTAAAGACATTCCCCATGTTGAATGAGATGAAAAATTTTATTTCCTTAAATTATATAATTCATAAAATTAAAAAACAAAATTTATTTTAAAACAACCCCATTGGGTGTCCTTTTCTATTATATTCACTGGAAAAAAGGTACTTAGTACCTCACCATCTTCTTTCCTTACATCCACTGAGTTTCATGAGGAATATACAGAGCAACACACTCATCTATCTAACCCATTGAGTGCACTATATTAGCCTATTATGAACCCAATACCTTATATATCTATGATACTAAGACAGAAACATAGGCCACCATTCTAAATCGAACCCTGAGTTATTATCTTTTCACAAAGACACCTCCAACCTAACAAAATATACTTGGTTATGCCATAGTAAGGTTCAAATTATCTAACACAAAAACCCAATCAATCATTGTCCTATCTAATTTATAGTGTTTAAGAATTAATATCAAGTGTATATAGTGTTTTTTGGGACCTATTTACCATATGATTGGTTATCCAAAATATACACATCAATAACCATAGTATTACAGAACACAAAAGAAGCTAATACATGTCCTTAATAAATATTACTCCAAAAATCAAAAAAAAATACAGCTATTTCATACAACCAGAAAAAGTAATAACATAATCTGAATTATTATATCACAAAAATTAAAATATTTGAATTAATATTAGACAAAAAACTTTAAAATACCTCAAATATACTTTGAAATCATTAAAATTGTATCATCCTAGGATTTTAATATAAATTTTTACCTATGATTTTGTTTTTAAATATTAAATACATACATTTTATTTTGTGTAGGATGATATTTATAAATAATTTATAAAATTTTTCAACATAATAATTTAACCTAATTAAATATATTTTTATTTAATAAGTATTAATTTATGTATTATGGAATATAGGGAATTTAAGACAAAAAAATAAATATACAGTCACTATTTTATTCATCATTATATAACATTAAATGTGATGAATAAATACATTCAATAAAATAAAAATTATTATATTTGGATAATAAAAAAATTGTCAACAAATGTTGAATTTGGAAATACATAGGTTCATGGAATTCTAGAAATTTCTTACCCACAAACAATACATATTTAATATAACAAAGCATATGGAAATTAATAAAATTTTTAGAAATGAATATCATAAAAAATTAAGATGAATTGTATTGAAATATGTTGTTTTTATAAGATGTATATGTATTATATGGCATTTAAAACATAAACCAATTCCTTATAGGGTGTTATCACTTCTAATAGGGTATCATTCTTATAATATTATTAACATAAAACATAATCACAAATAAAATAAATAATTTTTAACGTTATAAAAATAATGAAGTTGGACCCATAACAATTAGGAAACATAGAATGTGTAAACTCTAACTTAATTGTCATGATGCATGATTGAAGATAAAAATTTAGTTTTAATTTTACTTTTTTAGAAAATTTAATAATTAATGCATCATGATCTTCAAAATATAGGATCAACATTATAATGAATATAATGTATAATGGATAATAAAGAAGTAATTTAAATTGACTATTTTTTAACCCTTTGTCTTAGTCATCACAGTTTAATCACATAGATCTGCATTTTGTATGAACAATTAATTTGATTTGCATTGAAATTGGGAAATTTGAAACCAAATTTTACAATAGAATATATCCCACAAAATGGCCATGAAAAAAGGCATATACTAGTAATTTTATTGACATCGAAGTCCCTCACATGGGGAAATAATGTCAAGAATATATGAATAGATAATACGTTTAGAAAAATTAATTTATTTAAAAAACTATCATAATGTACAATTAAATTTAATACATCAATTCAAAAATCATGTTTCAAAATGAAATCATGAAACTAAGACTACAATCTCATGGTACAAATGATATATTGAACATTAAAATAAAACCAATTAAACACTAGAAGCAAGCATGTTATAGGTGAACCCTAGTACAGATCCTCCTCGAGATATGTTTGTTCCCCCATAAACATTTATCCATCAGTGTCACATCCAACCTTCTTTTAGAAGAATAATTACCAACTCTATAACTCAGTTTATATCATTCATATTACAATGTAAAAATCCCATTAAATATCTAACTCAATCCCCTTGTAGATATATTCCAAAATATTTATGTCGCATCATTCTTACCCCCATAAATATCGTCAATTATATCACACATTGAGAATAATAGATCAAAGAATTTCTATAATAGAAATAGATCTCACAATACGACTGTATACTTCATGAAATGATACAAAATTCCCTAGCAATGTTTATGTAAGTAGATAGTGGAAATTAATTCACACAAGCTGTGGGATATTCCCATATCCTTTGTGATATTAATATATTCTATGGGTCTATTTAAATCATCGCAACAACATCAGATTAATGGTGCATCCTCAAACCTTAGGGATATGAATATTACACTTTCCATTACCCTATCTCTATCTTAATCCACATAAAATATACTATATCCATAATATCAATATAGGTCCCATGAATTACCATTATAAACTATAATAATTTTTATCCATTCCCCCATTGAGGCCATTACAGAAGTGAACCAATAGTATTTACATCTCTCACGCTGTCTCATCTACATCATTATCCTCATGACCATGAAATCATATTCCCTAGAGTAAATATTAGATTCATATACTAAAACCCTATCAGGTGGCATGAAAAATCCCCCATGATTCTTTGGTATCAATCTACCTTGATACTACCTTTACTATAACGACCCAAACTCTCACAGTCATAATGCATCAGTTTGATGAGGGCTCTTCTCCTCCAATACACATGAAAAAATCATGAAACATCACTCCTGTCATAGATTGATAATAATTATTCAAAATATCTCATTGCGAATTTCTCTTAGTAACTCATCCATATGAAATGGTTAATCTTACACTTGATATAATCCTTCCTTGTTTATCTAATGAAAGAAACACCTTGAGAACTTCACAACATGAAATGCTTCAAATATGATACTATGATTTAATAGAAATCAGTTTGATTCCAATTCATAGTAGAGTCTGAAATCCAATCTATAAATAATATCTAATTTACTCTATCACTCATAAACTCATGAATTCAGGTGAATCATGATAAAACATTAGTGGGTGGAAAATTCATTAAACATCAATCAATTGTACAACATCTAGTCTTCACAGTATACATAATCTAATGAACAATGTGAACTATAATGTCCTCTATCATCAAACCTCAATGATCCCATAGTGTTCAATTATTTCACTGAAATCATTACATGAAGAATGTACACCAGTTATGTTATCACACATTGAACATAAAATGATGTTGAATATAAATGAGAATACATAGGACCCCTATGGAAAGTATTTTACTTCCATGGTGTGTTCACACATTATTAAAACATTTGATTCTTTATTATTATAATTACTATATTCTTCTCCTAAAAAATGTTTAGCTATGGTATATATTCCCCATGAACCTCTATGTGACCCCATATTTTCACCATTATTGATATTTTCTACTACCTCTAGTGGTTTGACTTTCATCGTTGGTGGTAGCTAGGTATGAACTTTTAAAATGCTCAATATTTTATTTTCCTTTTCCAAAAAACATTGGTCTTTTAATTCCTTTTTACAATGTCTCTCTAAAATAAAATATAGGTAAGTTCATATCAAAAAAATAAAACAAATTCAATTATACAATATTAAAAATAAAATAATAAAAATATAAACAAAAAATGTATTCAAGAATTATACCTATTAAATCCCCCAACCATAAACACATTCTTCTCTTAAGATAATAAATCTCAAAAAAATAACATTGAAAATCCTTACAACCATGTTTTAAAATCATAGATAACAAAAATAAAAAGTTACCAGTAACGAAATAAAATTTCAAGCATGACACAAGATAGTTTTATCAACTAATAATTTATTAAAAAAATTATTATTTATTTATGTTACATTTATTCTTACAATGATGATTATTTTTTTAACACCAATACACATATTTCAACTCATTATTTATATGCATGGTAATTATAATCTACCTCGGTAGAAAAAAATGTATCCTCTATAAATGTACATTTTATTAGATTATTTATCATTCCATGTGTAATATAATCCTTACCATATGATTGAAAATTATCTAAATATCCACAATATGAAGATAAAATTCAAAATTAAAAATGATGGATTACATAAAAGGAAAATTTACTCTTAGTTTGAGTCCTGGATGGTAATTTTTGTTGAAAAATAAAAAATTATCATGATGGATGATAAAATATAAATTAAAATACTTGATAAAATCTAAAATGGTAAAAATATAATCCTTATATAATGATATCACCCAACCTCTTCTTATGTCAATTATTTTAAAACATGAAAATAATAATATGAAATAATTCTCCATATATTCCAAAATAGTTCCTTGAAATCATTTTTTGTTTTTATTCCATTTTTTAAAAAAGATCTCTCATTCCAATATTGATTTTTTTTACTTTTTATGGAGAAGATAATAAATCAAATTTACAGGATATCTATGAAAATTTCCCACACACTTAATTATAATACCTCACATCTTCACTTTCTCAATATGAAACATCCCCTTTGTATTATGGAAGAGCATATTCTCCAACACTAATTTCATTATATATAATGAAAAATTACCAAGAGTATGGAATGAATTAAAAATTATTCTTTTAATATATCTTCTTATTCAAGGATATTAATAGATTATATGGGAATAAAATAATTGGTTAATGTAAATGAAATCCTTAAAGGTATAGTTGTATCAAATAAAAAATTCTCTTGTTAAGTTCATGTAACATTATTTCTTCATAGGTTTAACATGATATCAATGTAAGTTATTTTATTAAACATGTCCCAAGTATCTCTCAAGAAATTAAGTATAATAAATTAAATCGAAAAATGGATTATAACCTTATTGAGAGTAAAAAAAATATCAAACAATTACTAATGGTATGAACAATAAAAAAAATCAATAAATAAAAAATTTAAAAAATAAAATCTAGAAAAAACTATAGTGTAATTTCATCCATATAAATCAATAAATCCTCTAAAATAACAATTCATTGAATTAATACTTATTTTTATACTTATTGTTTCATAAAAGATTTTAATAATTAAATATTATTAAAAATTATATCTAAAACATGTAATTTTGAGATTTCAATGAACATTTTTTTTCATAGATAAAAAAATATTGAAAAACTTATATTTGGAATGAAAATTCCCATTAAAATCAAAACAAATAAAATAATGAAAGTATAATAGACATGAATTCAAAAAAAATACTCAAATATCCAAACAAGGCCTTATCTGTCACACATTTTATCATATTATAATCCTTCCCTTCATACATTTTGGTACATCAAAAATAAAATAATGAAATGAATGAACAAGGATGATTCTGTTAGGGCTAGTAAATGTAAGGTTAATTGAAAATAAATCCAAAAATGTATTCCTATAATAAATCCTAAATTAATAAATATTAATTCCAAAAGATCCTAGAATTAAATTTAAAAACTAATTTTTCCCATGATAATGTTTGTTTTATATTGTATTTGAGCTATATATTTTCATATGTAAGTTCTCTGGTTTTGAATAAATTAGAATCCTAGGGTTATTTTATTTTTTTCATTTGGTGGGTGAACCAAATTTAAACCCAAGTTTCATAATTTAATTATTAGAGTTATAACACATTAATGTGTTATTTTTGGATGGATTTTATAGCCAAGATGGTGTCTTGAATTTACAGATGATTTTAATGAGTTTTGTTGTAACATCTCATCCAACGTTTTGTTAATATGATGCCCCTAAACAGATCCCCAAATGACTTCAGGAATCCCACCTCATGTTCACAAAGATACCAACTACTAGTGAGGGACTATACCTAATTTATTAGAGTAAGAAACATCTAATAAAATTATAAGTAAAAGATACAAATAAGTAATAAACATGTATCATGAATCCATATCCCAAAAATGGTTACAAGGCCACAATAAAATAGTAAATATTCTATTATATAACATGTTGTTCCATGTGTAAGGAAAACCAAAAATAAATACATGTTGAGGAATAACTAAAACCTCCCCAGCCTCCATGTTTCAATCCCTTAACCATGAACATCCCATGCCCAAATCAATCATCTTGCATAGGCCCTTGCCATTATCTTGACCTGCGACCATGAAGTCTTCTCAGCCACCCAACAACACCTTGAGTTTGGTGTGAGTACAACATTATAGGGCACCACCAATAGTGCCTATAAAATATTTAGTCTAAAAATATAGTTTATGCAAGTACATATTGGATTAAAAATAAACAGAAGCTAAACCATTTTCCATTAATTAAAAAAATACAAATTAATCACTTTCTTCATTTGTTCCATGGGTTAGGCTTTTACATCAAACACACTTTGTCATGTTCCAGTCATAGGGGTGGGGCTTAGTGATTTATTCTAACTTTACCTGTGGGCATATAGCCATAATTTGAATACCCTAATCGTAACACTACATCATGTGCACATGAATATATAACCAATTAACTCATATATCATTTAAAAACCAAAAATCATTAAACACATTTACCATTAGGAAACTGTAACTCATTTAACTCAATAATATTATACAAAACACCGCATATTCAATTTTATCAACTAAACAAAATTAACATAAATTTAATTTCACAATCAATGCTAACAAAATAATCCCAATTCTCATTGGTCTACCTTCAAAAAAACACAATAACATATTAAACCTAACTGTCATAGGTTCTATCTCATAAGTCGTTAAATTTCATAGATGAATGTTCATTTAACTATTGCCTTCTGTTTGATCTCAAATCACCTTCAAGAACTAAGGCTAGGAACCACTGGAAAAGGGGTTTTTTGAGATTTTGAATAAGAATAACAATTGAATAAGATTGGATCTAGAAAAAAGGATTATAGTGGAGTGTTTGAATCACAAAGAGCTATGATCCACACCCACTGAAAATCAAAATGATTATTAAATTAGGGACATCGATCCTCTGGAAGTTTGGGAGGAAGGATTCATCACCCATGGATGATTTAGAAAGAATTTGGATAATGTTTATGTGAGAAAACATAATGCTTAAGGGGGGATGGTATATTCCCCCACCATTAATAAGGAACATGGTTTGGATACATGGTTAGAAAAACCATGCACCAACTATGTACTGCCCTTTTTCAAAGATGGGGTCTGGTGGAACAACCTCCTAGAGATCTTGCACAGTTTGATAAACCATGTGATAGTCATCCATGATGGATTTATCCAAGCCCACGTGGATTGTTCTCTTCCCATGAAAGGTTTTACTAACTGTTCACTATCTCCTCCTCTAGAGAATGGTTATGGAACATGGTTTCTACTAATGATGAGGAAACCATGAAAAATGAACTAGATGGAAACCTTTCCTCCTCTTTCAGGTTTTAAACCCCTAAGACACCCATTAGTTTTATCATAGACTTGGGAAACTTTTCCATAACCAGATGAAAGGGATTAAAACCAAAATTAAAACAAGAATGAACCTCATTAGAAGTTTTGGATTGTTCAACATCCCAACCTTATAACGGATCATCATCAAGACGTACACCCAAACATAACAAACAATCCAATCTAAAAATAACACTCCACTAGGACTAGAAATTGTTTTCTATTTCCAATGTTTCCTCTTAAACATTACCATTCCTCTATAAAAACTGAACCAACATCACAGTCTTTCCCAACAATATTTTATCTCTGTGATCCACAGTACAAATTGGGTTCTCCTTAAATGACACATCTTCCCCAATCTCAACATTATCTACATATATCACATGGGTTGGGTTGGGTTGATAATACCAAAGTTTTAAAACTTTAAAATAAGCATGCAATCCACTCTACCATTGTGTAAAATCTAATTGGTACTCCACCAATATGATCCCCTCCAAAATCTCAAATAGACCCATGTACCTGGGCACCAACTGAATCTATTTCTGAATCCATTGATGAACAACCATGGAGACATATGAAGAAAACTCGATCATCCACTAATAATTAAATTGGTAGATGATGTAAATCATCATACGACTTTATCCAACTCTGATCCATAGACATAAATTTCTAAATCAGCTAAACCTATTATGATGTATCCTATATGAGAATCGATCCCAACATTTCTAGTTCCCTAGGCTCCATCAAGAATAATGGATATCTACAAGGCCTACCATAGATCACCTCATGTGGTTCTGTATGAATATGTCGTTGGTAACTATTTTTTTAGTGAAATCAATAAATTATATTTTATTCATCCAAGATCTAATAATGTATATGTCAAATTCCCTCAACATGTCCCATATAAATAGCATATTACACTCTAACTTCCCATCTATCTAAGTGTATAATTTCGTACTCAAAAACACTTGGGTACTAATATACTTTTGTAACCCCTGCTAAAAAAAGAACTAATGTTCATATCATAATTCAAAACTATAGTTTGTGGAACCTTGTGAAATATCACTATCTTCTAAACAAATAAATATCCCAGTAGGTCAATGATGAAGGTCTATCAAATCAGTAAAAAAATTTCCACCTTAGTAAACATATCCAATACTACACATATCACATCATTCTTCAGAGTCATCCTCCAAAGACCAAACAAAAAATCCATTGTGAATTTATCCAACTTAAATTATAGAAGGGGAAATGTCTATAATAAACCACCCAGTCACTGATTCTCAGACTTCACCTACTTATAGGTGTAGCATCACATCACAGAACCTTCAACCACTTTCTTCATCCCTGGTCACCAAAAAGATTTATACAGGTCCCATTACATATTGGTTAATCTATGGTGCACCTCCAAATTTGTTTATTGACAATCCTAAATCACCTCTTCCCTAATATAAGTACAAAAAATCCATGAACATAAATGATGTCATTGTCATCAATTTTCAAATCTAAATTTCAATACGTGACTTCAAGACAATCCCTCATTAAAAAAACTATAGACCTCTACACTAACCCTCCATGATCTGGTACTATTGTGTAATCAACTCCAAAGGATGTAAGGGGAATCTACCATTTCTCAGAATGAACATATAGATGCATCTTAGCAAACATTTCATCTCCTATACTCTGAACTGAATTCTTGAACCACGTGAGATTGAGTCTTCTAACTCAAATAATTTATAACACATTTTCCCTTCATCGGTGTGTAATCAAACTAAAAATAAAAGGTTTACATGTTCTAATCCAGTATTCATTTCCATATATTCAAATCACATTGGGAGAATATATACTTAATGGTTTTTTGATTAGTGTACATAGTAAATGTAACGACCCGAAGCCTGACGTACATGGACATTACATTACTTTTGCGGAATATTTAGTACATTACAAAAACACACACACAAGGACCGTAATAGTTTAGTGTCTTTGGAAACTTGGAATATAATCTTCTAATCGTGGTGAAAGATCTTCAACATCTCCCATAATGATCTTCCCTTTTTTTCTTACCTAAAACCTTTCTTTATATCCTAGGGAAAAGAAAACATAAAAGGGTGAGCTCAAATGCCCAGTAATGGTAAACAAAATAAATATCAATCACATCATATTCATAAGAACATATCATTTTGGAAATCTTAACCTGCAAAAGAGAGCATAATTTCATAACATGGGATAAATCATAGTAGTGAAATGAAATCCCAATAATCATAAATTAAAACATGAATCTTTGTGGAATACACACATAATCATAGAGAATCATTTCTTATTAGTCAAGACTCATTTCCAAGACTATCTTAGTGGACAAAGTCCCTTTCTGAACCGAGTTCACTCCTCGTTTCAGTCCGGTTTCACTGAACCGGTATAACCTACCGTTCCAGCCATGTCTATCTCATGAGATATAAAATATTTACCCAATTCATTGGAGGGAGATATAGGTCCCACCAATATCATAATGATACCATTCTTATGTGTGCCACAAAATCAGAAACCATACATCATAGCATAACCCATGTAATAAAAATGGGAATCTTAAACATCGTGACATCATAAAAAAAATCATATAAGATAAAGGAATTCATAAAAATATTTCCATCACAACATAATAAAATCCATGTAATAATAGGAATATAAACAGAACAATATATTATCTTAGATGTAAAATAATTTTGATAAAACACTTGAACTCCATTCTTGAGGAAAATATCCTTTCTGCTTCAAAAACACTTTTCCTTTCTTAACATGTCGTACTATTCTAAACTAAAAGAAGTTGATTAAAAATAAACTTGAAAACTTGTAAAGGAATCCTCTTGAAAATAATGTTTTAAAAATCCATTCATCCCGTATAAGTTAAAAAACCTTCTTTTCGTACTTTTGTCAGAAAATTCAAAATGTTCCTCGTATGAAAAACGACAAAAGATTCCTTTCATATATTTTACTAAAAACTCACCAAAGGGTAAAATATGTTTTAAAAAATTGTAGGTGGATGTAAATAATAATACATATTGAGGAAACATGTATGTGGATGATAAAATACACCCCAGTAAATACCAAAGTATAAGCAATCTCGGATAAAAATGAGATTGTGATATTTCCCTTACCTTAGGTCCGATATGCTTCGTAAGTGTCCGAACCTCCTGTATAATGATTTAAATAATGTTATTGACTTATTCCAGAATGCTATTCGTTGTTATGATATCATATATTGTTCAATTATGACTTTATATTACCCGTTCTTTTGTAAATTCCATGTTAAAGAAGCGTTTTGGGTAAAATCGTTTCATTTATCGTAGGTGTTTGGACTTGCTGTTCTTGACATTATTATTACTTATATCATGATTTACAAACTTCCATAATATAAAACATGATTTATATATCATATATATTCATTATATATATATATATACAATAGATATATAAATGAAATGAAACACACCGTTCATGGAGACGGTAGTCCGTACGTACGCATGAACGCTCTTTTCCTTTCCTTATTGTCTTGAATGGAAGTAAGTAGATGACATACATATATATATATATATACATAAATCCATTAGATTTAAAATGTCATATATTTCATTATTATTCATTATATATACTTTATAATCATTCATGAATGGTTAATGTGGAGAATGAATCTCATCGCATCGTGGAGACGGTAGTCCGTACGTACGCACGAGCGATGATATCGTTCTCATGATCGTGAACTTGTGTTGAAGTGTATGTATAATATTTCAGTATCAATATAACTTTATAATAATCATATATAGTTACTCATTACACCGTTATACCCATCCAATTAAGGTGGTGGCGGAAAATAGATTACACCACGGCGTGGAGATGGTATTCCGTACGTACGCACACGCGGTGATTTCCTTTTTTAGTAGGATGGATAGAAGGTTAATTAGAGTTTTTTAATATCTATAATAACATATCAGTATATAAGAAATACTTATGTTATTACTTTATCATGAAACAACTAAAGAAGAAGAAGTTGAAGAAGAAAGAAATTGAAAAAGATCGGTAATGGATATTACCTCTTTTTGACGCACCTTTTCTTAACCTCCACTTAAATAACTAAAGATGGTCTTTGAAGAATACCAGGACCTCTAGGATGATACTAGGGAAGTGGAGAAGATATTTATTCAGGGTTTGGTCGAGCTTGAATGCTCAAATTGGTGTGAGGAGGGGAGGGAGGGGGTGCCATTTTATAAGGGAGGAGAGGGGCACCTTAGGAAAATCTCAAAATATTATTTTATATTAAGGTAAAATTCGGTTTATAATGGTTACAAAGGGTCTTATTTAGAAGATAAAGTGGGTATGGGTCTAAATCCTCTCATCCAATAAGATTTAGACAAGTTTAGGTTATTATTTTAACCTTATCAATTAGATTTAACTCTAAGTTAAATAATTTAACTTTTACCGTGACTTTTTGTTTTCATACACTATATGGTTAATAAACTTACTATATCAAGCCAAACGAACCCCAAGTTGTTTATTATTAATTTATATAATCTTATCTAAGTCATTTTGCTGAACCTTAGATTTTTTGGAATAAGATAACAATTAATAATATAATATTTGTTTTGAAAACTAATTAATGTCAATTTTGACACTATTTGGTACATGATTTTTATAAAATTCATAACATAATGATAAGTTCTAACCAAGTTACCTATATCAACAATAACATCTCATATTAACCTAGAAAATTAATGTAAGTCATAAAAAGTCTCAAATTACATTTATTTGGGCATTAATATCATCAATTATGTCAATATTTCATTAATAAGACAATTACTGCATCATCTTTGTGTCATACTAAATGATAATTATTTAATCCCTAAAAATTATAAATAAATTTCTATGATGTAGATAATTGTATTAGATTTCTGGAAATTATTCATGTTCGAAGTTTAATGAAGTTTATCACTAGATTATAATTATTATACTTATAAGATTTAAGAAAGTGACATGTTGTCACATTCTTTGGTTTTAATAATAATTAAATTATTTTCATTGAAAGAATTTAATTAAATGAATCTAATCCGACCCTTAGGTGATATGGGTCAACTTTTTTTAGGGTAATTTTTAAATATTATATTTACCCATAATTACCTGATTTACCTTTAACTATGGTAAATAAAATTTACCATAGTTACTATTCATAATTCCCAAAAATATAAAGTAGCTTATTAAAATAATTTGGATCCACTGATTCCAAATATGTAATCCATTTTTTCAAATTCAATACAAAAAAGTTGCAGGAATTAAATTAAAATTAATCTCGTTGTCGAAAGAAAATGGGGTTTTTCTTTAAAACATTGTAAAAGATTGAATTGATTTAACCTACGAATTCAAGGTAAAATCAATGCTAATGACATACATTATATTAAATGGTAAAAATATATTCTATTTATATTTTAAATCAATTCAATATTATAATTAACCACATAAGATATTACGATGAAAAAAGTTGTTTTTAATTAAAATAGAGCGTTTTTTTACTATTCATTAAAATATGGAAGTTATCGGAAAAATATCAAAACTTTATCTAATGTAAATTTTTATATCCTGATTCAAAAGAAGAATTTTATTTTGTCAAATTGAACTTATAAACATGTCAAAAACTAGATTTAAAGTGGGTGCGTCATCAAAAGGCGGCAAAACTGCATTTTTTAAAAAATACTTATTTTACCCGAAAAATTTATTTTGTTCTTATACCATGTTCTAGAAAATGTGTAAGATGAATAATAATGTTATAAAATTCAAAATTTAGTTAATACTGTTCATAAAGGCTAGTTCATGACAATATTATAATAATATATCATTGTTTATTAAAACCCGGTATTGCATACAATACACGCTATCGAGGAAGGTCATGATTGCGTGTAATGCAAGCCAAGTCAAGGTTGTGTGTTGTGAAAGAATCCTTCATTGTTTATTATAACAGAATCCAACCATATTTCATTTATACATTGAATATATATATATATATATACTCAATGTTGTGTAGAATAACTATTATCAAAATTGTGTGTAACACGATCCAAGAATAGTGTTGCGTATACTACAAGCTAATACAGTGTTACGTATAGCATAAGAAAATCTTGGTGTGTCATACAGTAGAAGATATGAATGAAATTAAAAATAATGTATCTTATAAAATCTCGGGTTGTTACATTCTACCCCCCTTAAAATGAATTTCTCCCTCGAAATTCGTCGGGGTTATAGATCGTTTACTATTCATAAAAAACCCACATTGTAAAAAGTAATACCAAAACTGAACTTTAAAAACTAAAGTATGAAATATAACGATTACCCAAATGAAATCATCACTGGGTTTCCATATAGGAGAAAATATGGACATGGAAGAGAAATCTAACCGTCATGTTCTGATTGAGAGTGGTAGAGAACATGGCTATGAAAAAAAAACAACAATCACAAAGCTATTGATTTGTGGTGATCTAAGGTACTATCTGATTCATTGGATATAAGGGCAGTAGGACAACATTTTTGGTTTTTCAAGATCATTTAACTAATGTTGATGAAATTTTAATTAGAAGAAATACTTTCGTGATTTTGGTATAGTCTCACCGTTTGTCATTATTTGGACAATTTCCACTTCATCTCTTAAAGAAATGAAGTTGAATTTGTTATTCGTGATGTGTTAATAGATCATGTGATAGAATGATGGTTCATTCTATCTGTCTCAAAAAAAATGTTAGAAAAGTTATCAAAAAAATACATAAGTCCATATATAGTGAGATTAATCTTATATAGTTCCTAAAATGGACTTATACTACTTAGTATAATAAAACTAGTTTCTACTAAACAGGGACTTCCTGTAGGCCATTGGTAGGTGAAAAAGGCCAGTCGCACTTCGGTTGTGGGTTCGATTCCCACGGCCTTGTCTGATGCGATGGGTTGTCGCCCGTCCTATAGGTTGTCCTTTTTCTAAAACTATTATACTATAACATCCCATCAATAATATCGAAAAAACTTTTATCCTTAAACAATACTAACTTATGTCCAACATAGTCCATTCCAATCTTTAGGATTATCCATAATACTGCAGTCCACTCTCATAATGTAGTGAAAACAATTACCATAGATTTAATACCATTGTTGATCCCCATATATCATAAGATATGTCTTTTTGGTCACATTCCAAACATTCAAAGGCCTTAATCATGTGTTCTCTTGAATACCCATTGAACCTTAGTGAAAACATGAATGCAGTTGAAAGTTAACACTTTCCACATACCAAAATCCTCAAAATTCTATATACTCAAACCATGATATCACTTAGTACTTATATCAATCATGATCTCATGAATACTATCAAACATTTCATTTTTTTCCTTATCCCAAAAATATCTCAATCACTTTCCATGGTTACCGATACAATAAAATTATTGAAAACCACAATAGACCAATACATAAATATTCCAATATTCTACGATACTATATACAACATTATTTTGGAATCCCATTACAAAAACACTGAATCATTCCACCACATCGTTGTCATATTCAACATCGCCAATAGTGATCGCATGTGACTTCCCATTGTCCTTTGCCTTAAGTGGTTACTCATGTCGATCATCACTAACCCTTGAATTAGTGCATTTATTAGCATAATGCCCCATTTCCTTGCACTTGAAGCATTGAAGTGTTGGTGGTGTGTTCTCTATAGTCTTTTCTTTATTCACATCATTAGAAACCCTTTTTCCATTACTTCGACACTCAGCTGCTCGATGACCTTTTTTTCCACACTTAAAACATTTTCTAGTCCCTTTAAGACAATCTCCACCATGCTTATTTCCACACTTTGAGCATAAGGAAACATTCATCTTCTTTTCACCATTATTCTGAGATTTCTCCTTGAACTCCATCTTTCGTTTCTTTTCAAAACTATGAGATGGATAAGTAACACCAACTTCCATTTCTACCTTGAGAGCACAACGCACAATTTCTTCATAGCTACTAAAGTCTCTTATTGCTAAGGCCCTTCGAAGATTTGGTTTTAATCCACTGAAGAATTGATCAACTTTACTTTCAGGTTAGACGATAAATCCAGTTGCATACCTTGCAAGCCTTGTAAAATTCGCTTCGTATATACCAACAGATTCATCATCCTTTTGCTTTAGTTCAAGAAACTCCTTCTCTATCTTTGTTTGAAGAATACAAGGGAAGTACTTATTGAAAAATAAGTTCTTGAACTCGTCCCATTCCATGGACTCAATTTCATCTCTTGGCCTCATATTCTTGATAATATTCCACCATTGATCAGCTTCACCTTCCAAACGATATACTGCTAAGATGACTTTATCATGTTCAGAACATTGAAGAACTGAAAATATCTTTTCAGTGGTACTGATCCATTGTTCATCAACAAGTGGATCGGAAGACCCACTGAAAGAAGGTGGACGTTACCCCATGAAGGACTCAATAGAATATTGTTCCCTTCTCTACTCATTTGGAAGTCCAGAATGATTCATAGCTTGTGTAAGTATAGCAATAAGATTTTTCACTCCATCTCCTATAACACTTGTTTGTTCAGGAGGACAATCATTGCATTGTCCATTACAGTGATCAACACGGTTCCTTCGGGTTCCAACCATCGTCTAAAACCCAAAAAGAATAGTGTGAGAGGCAAAAATAATGCCAGGGAAAACAACATAGTAAACGGGGAGTACCTTTATTATCTAACATCTTAGGCTAAATTCTAAGATCGTTACCGTAGTTCTAGGACTATATCCTATACGTATACTTATCCTTAGGGAAATCCCCAGACATACCTTAGAAATATCTCTAGGGATCTCACTAACGTTCTCACATCCTAGTTTCCAAAGGTTGACTAAACCTTTCCTCTAATACCAACTGTAATGACCCAAAGCCTGATGTACATGGAAATTACATTACTTTTGCGGAATACTTAGTATATTACACAAACACACACACAAGGACCGTAATAGTTTAGTGTCTTTGGAAACTCGGAATATAATCTTCTAATCGTGGTGAATGATCTTCAACATATCCCATAAAGATCTTCCCTTTTTTTATTACCTAAAACCTTTATTTGTATCCTGGGGAAAATAAAACATAAAAGGGTGAGCTCAAATGCCCAGTAAGGGTAAACAAAATAAATATCAATCACATCATATTCATAAGAACATATCATTTTGGAAATCTTAACCTGCAAAAGAGAGCATAATTTCATAACATGGGATAAATCATAATATTGAAATGAAATCCCAATAATCATAACTTAAAACATGAATCTTTGTGGCATACACACATAATCATAGAGAATCATTTATTATTAGTCAAGACTCATTGCCAAGACTATCTTAGTGGACAAAGTCCCTTTCTGAACCGAGTTCACTCCTCATTTCAGTCCTATTTCACTGAACCAGTATAACCTACCATTCCAGCCATGTCTATATCATGAGATATAAAATCTTTACCCAATGCATTGGAGGGAGATATAGGTCCCACCCATCTCATAATGATACCATTCTTATGTGTGCCACAAAATCACAAACCATACATCATATCATAACCCATGTAATAAAAATGGGAATCTTAAACATCGTGACATCATAAAAATATTCATATAAGATAAAGGAATTCATAAAAATATTTCCATCAAAACATAATCAAATCCATGTAATAATAGTAATAAAAACATAACAATATATTATCTTAGATGGAAAATAATTTTGATAAAACACTTGAACTCCATTCTTGTGGAAAATATCCTTTCTGCTTCAAAAACACTTTTCATTTCTTAACATGTCGTACAATTCTAAACTAAAAGAAGTTGATTAAAAATAAACTTGAAAACTTTTAAAGGAATCCTCTTGGAAATAATGTTTTAAAAATCCATTCATCTCGTATAAGTTAAAAAAACATTCTTTTCATAATTTTGTCGGAAAAGTCAAAATGTGCCTCGTACAAAAAATGACAAAAGATTCCTTTCATATATTTTACTAAAAACTCACCAAAGGGTAAAATAGGTTTTAAAAAATTGTAGGTGGATGGAAATAATATTAAATATTGAGGAAAAATGGATTTGGATGATAAAATACGCCCCAGTAAATACCAAAGTATAAGCAATCTCAGATAAAAATGAGATTGTGATATTTCCCTTACCTTAGGTCCGATATGCTTCGTAAGTGTCCGAACCACCTATATAATGATTTAAATAATTTTATTGACTTATTATAGAATCATATCCATTGTTATGATATCATATATGGTTCACTTATGAATTTATATTACCCGTTCTTTTGTAAATTCCATGTTAAAGAAGCGTTTTGGGTAAAATCGTTTCATTTATCGTAGGTGTTTGGACTTGTTGTTCTTGACATTATTATTACTTATATCATGATTTACTTACTTCCAGAATATAAAACATGATTTATATATAATTTATATTCAGTATATATATATATAATAGAGAGATAAATGAAATGAAACACACCGTTCATGGAGACGGTAGTCCGTACGTACGCATGAACGCTGTTTTCCTTTCCTTATTGTATTGAATGGAAGTAAGTAGATGACATACATATATATATATATACATTAATCAAGTAGATTTAACTTGTCATATATTTCATTATTATTCATTATATATACTTTATAATCATTCATGAATGGTTAATGTGGAGAATGAATCTCATCGCGTCGTGGAAACGGTAGTCCGTACGTACGCACGAGCGATGATATCATTCTCAAGATCGTGAACATGTGTTTAATTGTATGTATACTATTTCAGTATCAATATAACTTTATAATAATCATATATAGTTACTCATTACACCATTATACCCATCCAATTAAGGTGGTGGCAGAAAATAGATTACACCACGACGTGGAGACCGTATTCTGTACGTACGCACACGCGGTGATTACCTTTTTCTGTAGGATGGATAGAAGGTTAATTAGAGTTGTTTCATATTTATAATAACATATAAGTATATAAGAAATACTTATGTTATTACTTTATCATGAAACAACTAAATAAGAAGAGGTTGAAGAAGAAAGAAATTGAAAAAGATCGGTAATGGATATTACCTCTTTTTGACGCGCCTTTTCTTAACCTCCACTTAAAGAACTAAGGATGGTCTTTGAAGAAGACCAGGACCTCTAGAATGATACTAGTAAAGTGGAGAAGATATTTTGTCAGGGTTTGGCCGAGCTTGAATGCTCAAATTGGTGTGAGGAGGAGAGGGAGTAGGTGCCCTTTTATAAGGGAGGAGAGGGGTACCTTAGGAAAATCTCATTATATTATTTTATATTAAGGTAAAATTCGGTTTATAATGGTTCCAAAGGGTCTTATTTAGAAACTAAAGTGGGGATGGGTCGCAATCCTCTCATACAATATGATTTAGACAAGTTTAGGTTATTATTTTAACCTTATCAATTAGATTTAACTCTAAGTTAAATAATTTAACTTTTACCGTGTCTTTTTGTTTTCTTACACTATATGGTTAATAAACTTACTATATCAAGCCAAACGAACTGAAAGTTGTTTATTATTAATATATATAATCTTATATAAGTCATTTTTCTGATACTTAGATTTTTAGGAATAAGATAACAATTAATAATATAATATTTGTTTTAAAAACTAATTTATGTCAATTTTGACACTATTTGGTACATGATTTTTATGAAATTCATAATAGAATGGTAAGTTCGAAACAAGTTACCTATATCAACAATAACATGTCATATTAACCTATAATATTAATTTAAGTCATAAAAAGTCTCAAATCACATTTATTTGGGCATTTATAACATCAATTATGTCAATATTTCATTAATAAGATAATTACTGCATCATCTTTGTGTCATACTAAATGATATTTATTTAATCCCTAAAAATTCTAAATAAATTCCTATGATGTAGATAATTGTATTATATTTCTGGATACTATTCATGTTTGATGTTTCATGATGTTTATCACCAGATTAAAATTATTATACTTATCTGATTTAAGAAAGTGACATGTAGTCACATTCTTTGGTTTTAAAAATAATTAAATTATTTTCATTGAAAAAATTTAATTAAATGAATCTAATACGACCCTTAGGTGATATTGGTCGACTTTTAGTCATCCAATAAGATTTTTACATTTGTTAGGGTAATTTTAAAATATTATATTTACCCATAATTACCCGATTTACCTTTAACTATGGTAAATAAAATTTATCGTAGTTACTATTCATAATTCTCAAAAATAAAAAGTAGCTTATTAACTTAATTTGGATCCAATGATTCCAAATATGGAATCCATTTTTCGAAATTCAATACACAAAAGTTGCATAAATTAAGTTAAAATTAATCTCGTTGTCGAAAGAAAACGGGTTTTTTCTTTTAAACATTGCAAAAGATTGAATTGCTTTAACCTACGAATTCAAGGTAAAATCAATGCTAATGACATACATTATATTAAATGGTAAAAATATATTCTATTTATAATTTAAAACCATTAAATATTATAATTAACCGCATAAGATATTACGATGAAAAAAAAATTTAGTTAAAATATAGCGTGTTTTTAATATTCATTAAAATATGAATGTTATCGGAAAAATATCAAAACTTCATCTAATGTAAATTTTTTATCCTGATTCAAAAGAATAATTTTATTTTGTCATATTGAACATATAATCATGTCAGAAACTAGATTTAAAGTGGGTGCGCCATCAAAAGGTGGCAAAACTGCATTTTTTGAAAAATACTTATTTTACCCGAAAATTTTATTTTGTTCTTAAACCATGTTCTAGAAAATGTGTAAGATGAATAATAATGTTATAAAATTCAAAATTTATTTAATACTATTCATAACGGCTAGTTCATGACAATATTATAATAATATATCGTTGTTTATTAAAACCCGGTATTGCGTACAATACACGCTATCGAGGAAGGTCACGATTGCATGTAATGCAAGCCAAGTCAGGGTTGCATGTTGTGAAAGAATCTTTCATTGTTTCATATAATAGAATCCAACCATATTTCATTTATACATTGAATATATATATATATATACTCAATGTTGCGTAGAATAACTATTATCAAAATTGTGTGTAACACGATCCAAGAATAGTGTTGCGTATACTGTAAGCTAATATGGTGTTGCGTATAGCGCAAGATAATCTTGGTGTGTCGTACAATAGAAGATATGAATGAAATTAAAAATACTGTATCTTATAAAATCTCGGGTTGTTACATTAAACCTCTATCCAATCAAGTAATATAGCTAATACATTAAATCGTAAACCACCATATCTAGCTGAAGATCACAAAGCTGGTAATTTTGTTCATTAGGTTTCAATTATCATGAACCAAATGCGATAACCTAATCATCCTACATCATCACTGCCCCAATCCCAACACCAGATTCATCATAAAAAAGGTATACTCCTTACCCGGATCAGTTTGGATCAAAATCTCTGAAATATTCAACCACTTATTTAACTCCTTAAAATAATAATCACATGTCATATACCGTGGAAACATGATTACTTTATTATTCATTCAAAATTTTCAATCTTCAAAATTGGGAAATTCATTGATGAACCGTGAATAATGGCCTTCAAAATCAAAAAAATAATAGGACATCAAAAACATTCATCAGATTATACCAAGATACAAATTCATTCACTTTCTCTCAGTCCATTAACACACCTTACACAGATATGATGTGACTGAATAAATATACACAGTCTATCCAGAAATAAAACTTAGATATCTTGGTGTAAAAAATATTTTCTCTAAGTGTACTAAGTATGATGTCAATATGTTTTAAATGATTTTTATGGGTCTCAGGGTACACCAAGATGTCATCCACAAGTATAACAACAAATTGATCTAGGTATGGGTGAAACACATTCTTCATTAGAGACATACCCACTTCTAGAACATTGGTTAACCTGAATGGCATTCTAAAAAACTCATATAAAACATACCTTCTCCTAAAATAATATTACATTATATATAGAGACCCTACCTTTTTCTATATTACTATTAGATAATTATAAAGATAAACAAAATAATATTATTACACAATGGGGATTTAGAGGTTTAGTTTCTTGGGAAAACTAGGAAATAACATAACTTTTACAACATCAAGCATAAACATTTATTTAATTCCTTCTATTCTAGCTTCTTATTGGCATTTGACCTCTCCATAGTACATGTAGTCACCTGAGGATATACATCAAAAAGTGGTGATATAAAATCCCAATAATAGGGTAGATAATAACAATATAATAATGAGTGAGCATAATTGTAATGTAGGAAACAGATCATGAACATGAGGAGAATCATTAACAAAAGACTTAAAATGGCTAAATGCATAAAAAATGAAACATCATATCTTAGTGGTTAACTACACACATACCTGTGAACAAAGATAGAATTTTATTCACACATAATTTCACTTTAACACATGAGATTAATCACTTTACCCAATGCATTGAAGCATTGTATAATTCTAAGTGTACCCATCACATTCAAACATTCATATTGGGCTATTTAATTTTGGGTGCACCCATCGCATCATAACATTATCATTATCATGTATTCCACATAGAACATATATAAAAATGAAAATAACTAACCCAGGGAAAGGAATGTATTTCATCTCATAATAAAACATTCATAACCTTTGGGTTACCAATAAAAAGTTGGAATAATATACTTAATATAATAACCATCAACCTTGAGTGAGAAATAAAAGGAATGTTTTTTGAAAGAAGGGTTCTTTTGGAAAACATTTGTTTGACATAAAATCCAGTGAAAAAATGTATATCCCATAAAAGTTATGAAAATGATGAAAAATTGATTTCAAGGAGTTAACATACCAAAACTGGAGTGAAAGAGTGATAACCTGAAGAAATAATGTCGGGTTAATGAATTTCCTCTAACCTTGTATCTGAATGCTTTCTTCACAATAAAGTTTTGTATAACAAAATTAGATTCATTAACATACAATTAAAAAACCTTTTTTACATGTAAATGGTTCATTGTGGTTCCATTAGGTTGGTTTATGGTTCTTTGGATGAGTTATAGAGTTTAAATCCATTGTTTGGGAATGTTCATTTTTATGGTTTTCTTGAACAGTTCACTTGTATTCATAAATTTAATATTTTGTAGAATATGGATAAACATACAGAACTGATATTACTTGTTATTAATGATATTAAATTATTTTAAATTATCTTGTAATGAATTATGTTATATACCATGTGGATGAATCATTAGTTATGATTTAATGATGAGCGTTTTAGTTAAATTTGGGCAGGTTTTTGGATCACAACCAACATGTTTTGATTTATCATTTAGTAAAATGTACAAAAGTTAGTTATAGAACATTAAATAAGATAAATTAAATATAACATAATATGGTTCAATGATGAAAATGGTTTTATTACCAGATCTAAAGGTGTTAAATGAAATTGAATACATGTCGTTCTTGAAGGTGATTAATTTACACCTCACGAGCAATGTTTTCCTTTCTAAAATAAAAATAATAATAGGATAAGGGGGTTGGATGATATGATATCCCATTATTATCATAAATTTGCAACATATTTAGGATAATGGAGTTTTCATTCATGTATATGATGATAGGTGGGGAGAGAATAATAAAAGAACTTGAAGTAGAACGGAAATTAATGGAAAAAAGGTAGTGGAATTACCTCTTTATTCATCCTCTTGAGATCCACCTAAAGGAACCATAGGATGGTATTTTTATGAGACCAAAAGATATTGGACGTGGGGGAGGGGCTAGTGAATATGTTTTTTCAGAGTTTAGATAGGGATTTTATCTTGAGAGGTGTGAGGAAATGATGATGAGGAGGGTGGTATTTATAATGAAGGGGAGAGGGGTTATCTCAATGTAATATTCATTAATTTATAATTTCTCTAAAATACCATAAATAGTTAGTATTCCATGACTGATTACAGTAATTTTACCATGTGAATCGGAAAAAAATTTTGCTTAAATTATCATAACATCATACATGACCCTATAATTGGTGTATTTAACTTATTTTGTAAATTATGTTATTTCACTACTCATCAAAAATTCAAATATTTCAGAAAAATCAAAAAAAACACAAAATTCATTTTTTGACATATATAATATAAAAATAAATTCCATTTTTTCAAAAATACATTTCTAAATATCATTAATTTAATTTCAAATTAAAATTATAATTTACTTGAAAAATATTGTTTTTAAAATTAAAACTCATTTTATAATGCTTTCAAAAATTAAATAAGGACTTATAAAATTATCCTAAAACTAAAAGAAATAGAATTGATTATTTATGAACATATTTTTAAAAAATAAATTTCTTTTTAACTAAGAAATTAATTATAATTATTTATTTATGACTTACAAAAATACCAATACATTTATTATGGTCAAATTATCACTTATAAGAAGCCTAAATTTTATTTAATCATTCATGGGTAATGATACAATAAATGTCGAATATTTACTAATCATAAGTGTCATATTACTATTCATAAGGGTAGGTTACTATTAATAAGGGTATGTTACTATTTACCAAAAAATATGTTTGTTCTATTAGACTCCAAAAATCATCATGAACACAATTGTGTATGGAAGATTTTGAAAATTCAAAAAATAGAAGTGGAAAATTTAGGTGTAATGGTCACATAATATTTAGTATCATTATATGTCATTGTGATTTCTAATGAATTATACTATAAGGAATAATTATAAGAAGTCAATTCCATTGATAATGCTTTAGGTCGTTACAGTCTTCCCCCCTTATGATATCTCACCCTCGAAATTTTGTTTTACATAAATATGTGAGGGTACTTCTCCTTCAACACCTCTTCTGGTTCCCATGTAGATTCTTCAAACTTATGGTTATCTAGAACACTTTTACAAGATGGGTTGTCTTTTTGCGTAGAACCTTATCTTTCTGCTCCATAATCATTACTTCTTCTTCCTCATAGGAGAGATCATCTTCCAGTTGTACCACATTTGAGTTCCGTACATGTGAGGGATCTCGTATGTACTTATTCAAGAATGATATGTGAAACACATCATGAACTTGAGACATATTCAGTGGAAGTGCAAGATGATAGGTCATAGATCCTATGCATTCAAGGATCTCAAAGGGGCCAATGTACCATGGTATTAGCTTCCTTTTATTTCCAAAACACATGAATCTCTTCCATGGTGATATTTGAAGGAAGAATTTTTCTCCAACGTCGAAACTACAAGTCCCCTCGATGGTCATCATCATAACTCTTTTGCTGACTCTGAGCAGCATTGATGTGTCTCTAGATGACTTGAACCTTCTCTGTCATCTCTTGCACAAGATTAGGTCCATGTAGCTTTCTTTCTCAAACTTCATCTCAACAGGTTGTTGTTCTACATCACTTTCCATACAAATCATCATATGGTGCCATCTGAATACTTGTGTGGAATATATTTTTGAATGGGAACTCAACCAATGGGAGATGATAATCTCATCCACCTTCGAAATCTAAATAACATGCCCTTAGCATGTCTTCAGGTGTCACAATTGTTCATTAAAAATGGAAATCAGTTTGGAGGTGATAGGTCATGCTGAAATTCAATTCATTACTCAAGGCATGTTGAATACTTCTCCGTAATTTAGATGTGATCCTTAGATATTGATTAGAGACAATCTAGAATGGAACACCATTAAGTTTCAACACTTTCTTCAGATATATCCTTGCAAGTTGTTCTAGAAATAGATCTTTCTTAATAGTGATAAAATGGGAAGTCTTGGTGAGTCATTTAACCACAACCCATATCACATTATTTCCCTTCAACGTCTTTGGAAGACCCCTGAGAAAGTACATAGTGACATTCTCCCATTTCCACATGGGCATAAGAAATTTCTGAATTAACCCATTGCTCTTTTTTCGGTCTACTTTAACTTGCTGACATACTAAGTACCTTGAGATATATTTTTTGATCTCCTTTTAATGTTATCTCACTATATGTTTTCAAGGAGATATCAGTACATTTTTGTGCTACCAGGCTGGATAGATAATTTTGATATATGTGCATTTTCCAATAGCTCCTTCTTTATCCTGGGAGATGAAGGCACACAAAGCCACATTCCAAAACAAATCACACCTTCATCATCAATGTGGAAATCTTGTATCGTCCCATCCCTTACTGCATTTACCTTATTTTTAAACACAATATCATCCCTTTTTGCCTCCTTATTCATCTTTTGGATTGATGGTTGTAAAATAATTTGGGAATGGTAGGATGTATCCCCTTCCATTATGATTTCCAAATCCATCCTTTGTATATCCCAGAAGATAGGGTCATTCTCAATCCACAACATGGATAGTGTAGAAGGTTATTTTTTTTTCTTAGAGCAGAAACTACCTTCTTTGCCTTTCAAGGATGATAGTGAATAGATCAATCATAATATGTTATTATCTCTAACCAACTCCTTTGATGCATGTCGAGCTTTTTTTGTGTGAATATATACTTTAGGATTTTTTGGTCGGTGTATATGTCACAATTCTAACCATAAATATAGTATCGTCATATTTTCAAGGAAAAAATCATGAATTCCATCTCAAGATCATGCATCTGGTAGTTCTGTTCATGGATCTTCAACTGTCATGAGGAGTAAGCTAGAAAATTATCATTTTTCAAGAGTACACAACCCATGCCTTTCTTTGAAGAATCACTATATATCAGAAATCATTCTCCACTATTCATTAGTTTGAGTATAGGATCATTGATCATCCTTCTCTTTAGCTCCTTGATGCTTCCCTCATATTCTTATTTCTATACCTACTTTACCTGTTTCCTTGTTAACTTAGTAAGTGGGCTTGAAAATCGTGATAAATTTCTCATAAAACATCGGTATTACCCAGATAATCCATGAAAACTATGGATTTATGTGACACTAGAGGGCATGGGAAATTTCTACATCACCTTTTTTAGAAGGGTCCACATAAATCCCTTCACTTGTGAGCACATGTTCTAAGAATGTGACTTGCTTCATCTCAAATTCACACTTACTAAACTTGGCACACAACTTCTCCTTTATCAACGTCGCCAACACAAGTCATAGATGTTCTTCATGACCCTCCATTCTCTTGGATTAGATGAGAATATCATTGATAAACACTACAAAATTTTTCAAGGTAATGTCTAAATACTCTATTCATCAAATCCATTATGATTGTAGGGGCATTAGTAAGTCCGAAGGGAACCACCAGAAAATCATAGTGCCCATACATTGTATGGAAGGCAGTCTTATGAATATCTTCTTTCTTTACCTTTAACTGATGTTATCCTGAATGAAGATTCTATTTTGAGAAGTATTGATCTCCTATTAACAGATCGAACAAGTCATAAATCCTTGTAATATGATACTTGTTCATTATGGTGATATTTTTGAGTTCCTGATAATTGATACAAAACAGCATTGTTCCATCCTTCTTCTTCACAAATTGAACCGGTGCACCCCAAGGTCATGCACTAGGGTGTAAGAACCCTTTGTCTAAATGATCATGGAGATTCTTCTTTAAATCCTCCAGTTCGATAAAAACCATCCTATAGGGACACAATGAGATAGGAGTAGATCTGAGAATGAGTTCTATTGAGAACTCAACTTCATGATCTGTGGGAAGTCTTGGAAACTCTTTGAAAAATACATCACTTTATTTCCTCACGATGGGAATTTCTCATAGGTAGGAACTTTCCTTTGGCTCAATAATTTTTGAAAGGTATTCTTATTCATTGGGTATCAACACCCGCACTATTGAAGGATTTTTAAAAGGAGATTCATGATCTTTCAGGAATTTTTAGAGGATCATGGGATTGTCATGAATATGAAAAGATATTTCCTTTTACTGAAAGTTGATACATTTCCTATATAATGAGAGCCAATCCATTCCCATTATATTGTTGAATTCTACCAAGGTAAGTATTTAGAGATTTGTTAGAAGAATCTTCCGACATACACCAACAGGAGAAGATTCAAACACTTGGGTTGCAATGATTTCACACTTGGTGTTTTTACAAATATCTATAAATCAAGGATTCAACGCATCGATTATATAGTTCTAGAAAACTTTTGAAGATATAAAGGAATGTGTAGAAAAAGAATCAAATAAGAATTTTTCTATTCCTGAGTGAATAGGATGTTTAACTTGAATGACTTCATTGTCATTCTCCACTTTTATAGTAGTGATGGCATAAGTCTTCCCTTGTTCCATTAGCATTGGTGGATGTTGACTTTGATTACCCATGCGAACTCTAGGATTAGTGCACTAGCTTTCATAGTTCCCTCGTTCCTATGTTTGTGGCATTGAACCATGGGTGGTTCTGTCCATTTATTCACTACATTCTCTATCCTTCTAATGTATTTCCAACACCCTTTAGCATGGTGTTCTTCTTTCCCACACATGATGAATTTACTTGTCCCTTTGAGGAAGTTCCCATGATGCAACATCCAACATTTTTGGATGTGGGTAGTTGAGTTTTCTTCCCATCTTTATCTTTACAGTCCTCATATTTAAACTCCATATTTCGTTTCTTATCACCATAGCCATGGGACCATTATCCAAACTCCATATCCACGGTGAGAGAACATCGAACAAATTCTTCATAACTCCCAAAGTCTTTAATTACAATATCCATTCTAAGGTGTGGTTTTAATCCACTAAAGAATATATCAATTTTTCTATCATTTTTGTAAACAAAACCTGAAGTGTATCATGCAAGCCTTGTGAAATTTGCTTCATAGGATGTGATAGATTCTCTTTCCTTTTTCTTGCTATCTATGAATTCTATCTCAATCTTTGTGATAAGTATTCTTGGGAAATTCTAGTTAATAAACATTATCTTAAATTATTCCCTTTCCATCTCTTAAATTTCCTCACTTCTGTTGGTGTTCTTAATCAAATACCACCATGATCATCCTATCCATATCGATGATAAATGACTAGGGCCACCTTGTACATATCAGAGTTGTGGAGCATAGAAAATATTTTCTCCATAGAGTTGACCCGTTTTTTCACAACTAGTGGATCGTAAGATCCACTGAGCATCAGTGGTTGTTACTATATAAAACACTTGACAGCCAGTTTCTCCCTCTTAGTAGAAGGAAGACTTTCCCCAATATTCTAGTTACTATTTAAAACTAGATGTAGTTTGGTAAGCATCACCATGATGTTTTTAATTCCACCTCCCAAATCATTGGGGATGTTGTCTGGGAAATCGTTTCATTGGCCCTCGCATGAGTTGTTGGCCTAATTTCTCCTGGTTCCATCCATTCTCTAAAATAGAAAAGGTTGGAAAAATATATAAGTCTAAGAGTTATGAATTAATAACTATTTAATTTGTAATTTTTTTATGGAAATAAAAACTTATGGTATCCCAATGTAAATATTCTTGTGTGCATTTTTTTACTTAGTCTCATACAAGAGGTTTTCTCTAGGGTTTATTAATCCCAATTCCCAAATTAACTAAACCTTGCCTCTGATACCAAATATAGGGACCCTGAATTTTTTACATTACTATTGCATCATTTTAATGTAAAATAATATTATTACACTATGAAGATATAGAGGTTTGGTGTCTTTAGAAAACTAGGACAAAACATAACTTTTACAACATCAAGTATAAACATTTATGTAATTCTTTTTTCCTATATTATTATTAGCACTTGACCTCTCCTTAGTACATGTAGTCATATGGGGATATACATAAAAAAGTGGTCTGCAAAAATCCCAGTAAGAGGATAGATATGAACAATATAACATTGGGTGAGCATAATCATAACATAGGAAACAAATCATGAACATGAGGGGAAACATTAATAAAAGACTTGAAATTTTGAAATGCCTAAAAAATGAAACACCATGTCTTAGTGGTTAACTACCACTAATACTTGTGAACAAAGATAAATTCTTGTACACATATAATTTCAATTTAACTCATTATATTCATCATTTTACCCAATTAATTGGAGCACTGTATTATTCCAGGTGCACCCATCATTTTCAAACATTCATATTGTGCTATATAATTCTAGATGCACCTATCACATCATAACATTATCATTATCATGCATGCCACATAGAAAATATATAAAAAATATACATATATAAATCATGGAAATGAATGGGTTTTATCTCATAATAACAAATTCATAATCTTTGGGTTCCCAAAAGAAAGTGGGAATAACATACTTGATACAATAACCATCAACCTTGAGTGAGAAATAAAATCTATGTTTTTGAAAGAAGAGTTCCTTTGGAAAACATTTTTTTGACATAAAATCTAGTGGAAGACATTTATATCCCATTAAATTTATGATAATGATGAAAAAATTATTTTTAAGGTGTGACCAAACCATGAATGGAGTGAAATAGGGATAACCCAACGAAATAAAGTTGGGTTTGATATTTTCCCCTTACCTTATATCTGAATGAGTTATTTACTTTAAAGACCAGTATAACAACATTAGATTCATTAATTAATAATTAAATAACCTTTTGTACATGAATATATTTCATTAGATTATTTTATTTTCCATTGGTTCAGTTATAGAGTTTAAATCCATTGTTCGTGAATGTTCATTTTTATAGTTTTCTTGAACAGTTCACTTGTATTCATAAATGGAAGTTTGTGTAAAACAAGGATAAACACACAGAAATGATATTAGTTGTTATTAATTATATTTTAGTATTTTAAATTATATTATAATGAATTATGTTATATACCATGTGAATCAATTAGTAGTTATGATTTAATGATGTCCATTTTAGGTAAATTTTGGCGGTTTTTTGGACCACAACAAATATGTTTGGATTTATCTTTTAGTAATATGTACATAAGTTATTTCCATAACATTAACTATGATAAAATACATATAACATAATCTGGTTAAACTATAAAAATGGTTTCATTACCATATCTGAAGGAGGTAAAGAAAATTTAAAACATGTCATTCTTGAAGGTGATTAATTAACACCTCACGAACAACATATTCCTTTCTAAAATAAAAAAAAAGAAGAGGAGAAGGGGGTTGGATTATATAAAAACACATTAGTATAATAAATTTAGATTATATGAATGTTATTTGCGTTAACATACCTTGTGGATGAATATATGTAGGGAGAGAATAAGAAAAGGACTTGAAGATGAAAGGAAATTAAAGGAAAAAGAGAGAGAGGAATTACCTCTGGAGTTATCCTCTTGAGATCCTCCTCAGGGCACCTTGGGTAGGTCTTTTGATGAGACCAAAATCTCTTGTACGTGGGGTACAGGCTAGGGAATATTTTTGGGTAATGTTTAGACATGTATTTAGTCTTAAGAGGTGTGAGGAAATGAGGGTGTGAAGGGTGGTATTTATAGTGGAGGGGAGAGTGGTTTTCTCAGTTTTATATTCATTAAATTATTATTTCTCTACAAGGCAAGTAATAGTGAGTCTTCCATGAATAATTATAGTACTATTATCAGGTGAATCCAAACCAATTGGTCTTACATCTACAGAACATCATACATGACTCTATAATTAGCGTATTTAACTTATTTTGTGACTTATGGTATTTCACTATTCATCAAAAAATCAAGTATTTCAGAATAAACAAAAAAATCACACTAACCATTTTTTGATGTGATAAATCCAAAAATAATGTCCATTATTTCATAAATAATTTTCTAAATATTATTAATTTAATTTTTAATTAAAATCATAATTTACTTGATAAATATTTTTTAAAAAATTAAAACTGATTTTATAATGCATTCAAAAATTACATATTGTCTTATAAAATTATCATAAAACTAAAAGATGTAGAACTTTAAATTTATTGACATATTTTAATAAAATACATTTTTTTTAAAATTAATTAATTAATTATAATTATTTATTTATGACTTACAATAATACCAATACTTTTACTATAGTCAAATTATCACTTATAAGATGCAAATAATTTATTTAATCATTCTTGGTTAAGGTTTCTGTCATTTTGGATGATTTACTAATCATAATGGTCATATTACTATTCATAAGTTTAGGTTACTATTCATAAGGGTGTGTTACTATTCACCATAGAATTATGTTTTTTCCATTAGACTCAAAAAATAATTCTGAACACAGCCGTTTATCTCAGAATTTTGAAATTCAAAACATTAAAGTGGAAAAATTATGTTTAATGGTCACGTAAAATTTAGTATCATTATATTTCATTATGATTTATAATGTGATTATACTATAAAGAATAATTATTAGAATAGAATTTCGTTGATAAAAAATTATGTCGTTACATTATATCATAAGGTATCTCTCTGAGATGAGGACACTATGACCTATGTTCAAATTTTTAGAACATAGAATCACCTCTCAGGTGGTCAAAATAATCATTGATTCACATAAAAGGGTTTCAGTTCTTATTTATCATCTAATTCAACCTATGATAAATCGAAACATTACTAGAATGTCCCATAAACCTTCCTAGAAAACCAAACTTGAGTTATCCTAGGAGACATACTCAGATTAATAAAAATGTTATTTACAATTCATCCAACTAAGTTTTATATTCATAAAAATTTATCCGTTCCATTTTATACAAAGGAATAGAAATCGGTTCCTCTCTGGGAATTAAATCAATCATTAATGTGACGACCCGACCCTACCCAAGCTCAAGCCGCAACTACCCGAAGCCCTCCTCCATTGGCCATGGGCTGGAGACCTGCACCGAAGGTACAATAGCTTGGGGAGGCGTTTTCCTAAGTACCTGTACACACACACACGCAGCACACTCAATGAAAAAGTGCAGAGTAAAAAGAAAAGCATAGGGAAACTATTATAAATAAACCACAATGTGCATCGACCTCTGAAAGTACAAATAAATTGCTGAAGGTAAACTGAAAAGAAAAGGGGAAAAACACGTGCCCAACTAGAAAAGTGCCACAACCCAGAAACAGGTAAACAAAAAGGAAAACAGCTGGAAGGGTCCCCCACCAGGAACCCGACTCCAACCACCGCACGTGGTCCACACTCATGACTCCTAAGATCCTCTGATGTCACATCCAACCTGTCAGTTGTCTGCAAGGGCACACCAAGTGCGGGAAAATCCCAAGCATGGGTGAGTATAAAAATACTCAGTAGGATACCCCGAAGGCTCGAGGGAGAAACAAAGGAGGTACTGAAAGGTGAGCAGTAGAGCGAACAGGGAAAAGTAAAGGAGTACAATCGAGAGTTCAGTAAAGTAATAGTAGAGAGTTCAGCTCAACCCAACAAGAGGAAAGAAGGTAGACTCGTCCAAACACAAGGAGATGGAAATGGTGAGAAGATGAACTTATCGTCGAGTCTTCGCAACCTATATCAGGAGAGTAGACTCGTCCAACCTCGAGAAGATAGACACGGAAATCACGTGGCGTACCCCACACGTCTTTTCCTCTCCTGGAGAGAGAGTAACCAAGCCCAAGAAGTGGGTACCGGAACAAGGTATATACATAACCATATGCTCAAAGAAGAATCCCAAACAAGATCATAAGGGGATCTCCATCCCGTATCTTTGCCCAAGAAAAGTGAGTCGCCAACAGTCCCAGAAGTAAACACCATCGACGCCCAGCATCCCACACGTCTGCCCCGAACTACAAGTCAATGGGCTCAAACCACCACACCTCGACACTATCCGCTTTGGGCGGCACTGACTTTCCCACACTGTTTTAGATCATGACACAAGGACGCGTCTCGGTGGGGGAAAGTGCCCCTCGTACTTCAAAGTTCTGAGGGAATGTCAAACCACACCATGTCACTACCCCGCAGTTGAGAGGTCTGCTCAAAGTCGACAAGAGACCCCCTGCCCAGCCTTGCTGGAGGGTCCCTGAAAGTCGACACGTTCCCACTATAGGGATACCCGGCAAGAGTTGATGGGTGCCACACTGCCCAGTCTCGTAACAGGGTAATCCACTGGAGGGAGACCCGGCTAAAGTCGGCGACGAGGCCACTGCCCAACCCAGATGGAGGTAACCCAGCATCGGGGACCACTGCCCATCCCAGTTGGAGGTAATCCCGGCATCAGGGACCACTGCCCAGCCCAGCTGGAGGTAAGCCCGGCATCGGGGACCACTGCCCAGCCCCACTAGAGGTATGCCTGGAACTGCTCTGGCCATCCCTACTGGATGGTACTACTCGGTGAACACCGTTGTACTGGCCATCCCTGCTAGATGGTAACCCACTAGCGAGCCCTGCTGGAAACAACCTCAGCCCTACTGGAAATAACCTCAGCCCTGCTGGTATCAACCTCCTGGGTAGAGGTTCGGTGCCCGCGTAAAGTGTTGGTCACACTGAATCCACAAGAACTCTACCAGGGGTCACGAAAGAACAGGAGATACTCCCCAGGCCTCTCAAGGTGATCACGCTTCAATCTGCTGAGTCACTGTCGAAGCGGACCAAGTCATCCCATCCCAGAAAGTGGGGAAAAACACCCACACTGTACGAACACCCATAGGCGTAAACGGTGCCACAGTCCGGGGAAAGGGCATGGTACTGAAACCCCTCACAGCTGAAGAAATAGAGGAACAAACCATCTCTGTTGGACAAATGAGAAGAGGAACAGGGAAAAACTCAACCCTGTTGGTCAGAAAAATGAGCAAAGAACCAGGGGAAGACTCAACCTTGATGGTCAAAAGTTGAGAACCGAGGAACCCTCTACGTCACGAGAGGTCAAAAGTATATAAAGCAGAACACGACACGCACATGGGTCCCACACGATGTGTGGTCCCAAGTCAACCCCAACCAAGCGCACAAACATTCTCAGGTACCAACATCCACATGTACCTCCCACTGTTCCCGTATACTCCCAGAGAATACCACATTCCAGCCCAAAGGCTATCGTGCACACGACACCCAACGTCAACGCGAAGGCGTAATGTAACGACTCCACCTCAAAGGCCCAGGCACGCCCAACCACATCTTATGAATCATTTATATCACTCTCCCAAGAGTGCGCGATCACACGCCAAGGGTCCGCTGCAAACATGGTAGGACGAATCACCACTAGAGCACCTTTTATTCCACATTTAATAAGATCGCACAAGAGGCTCTACACAACCAAACGGATCACGCCATTGTAATCCTTGTAGAAAGACACACGAGATAGACTACTTACTCGCCTCAAACGGATATCCGACGGAAAAGTCACCAACACTGCCTCACGCCAGAACGGCGTCCCGTGATCCCGAGCCTCGGCCCTGAAAATAGTCGGGCACATCTCACCATTGTGATACCCTCGGGAAAACACATCAAAAAGACTGCTCACTTGAGCGCAACAGATATTCGGATAAAAAGATGCATTCCATTACACCGCACACGAGCGGTGCTGCGTGGTACCCGCATCCCGATCCTGAAACTCAATGGCTGGATTCCACCATTGCAATCCTCTCAAAAAAGTACACAAGTTCGACTAATCACTTGTCCAAAACGGACACCCGGTGATAAAACCAGAATTCACCGTCAACTCCCGAAATGGCCCTCGCGGGGCCCGCACCATCATGCCGAATTAAAGCGGGCAGACTGTGCCAATGCAATGCCCTCAGAAAAACACCCAAAAACGAATGCTCGCACGCCCGGAACGGACGTCCGATGAAAAAGTCATGAAACGTTGCACGCAGCTCGAAAGACGGGTCATGGGGCCCATGCCTCAACTTCGGCCTCAACGCCTGAAACAACCCTGGAAAGCTCCGCCTCGGTGCCAGGGTTCCAATGCCACTGATGTCACTCGAAACGGACGCTAAACGTGTCTGCGGTGTCCAAAACAAGATCCCCCGAGAAAAATGTCAATCAACTTAAACACGCGTCGCGCCTCCGAGGCCCCTCATTTTGGGAATTAAAATTTCCCAAAACCATCTCAAAAAGTCTGTCTCGACGATACGGTTCCACTTACGCAGATGTCATGCAAATCAAACACCCTTAATGAAAATTATGGGCATCCGAAGAGGGGGGGAGGGATCCCCTTGGGCTGGACCGGCCTGGGTAATTAGGAATTCGACCATACATGTGTGAGATAATCCCATGAACGTGCTCATTTACATGGCTCAACACATCCTTGTATCACTTCTTACACTCCTAAAATGTAATACAATAGAATGTAAAACCCACTCTATTCCAACATTGTAACATCCGGACCCGGGCGCCACTAATATGGTGCCCTGAGATCAATCTCCACTACACCTTAGTTGTACCAACATGTATGTCAGAGGATCCTAACTTGAAACGAGGTTCTATTAGTAAATTTGGGAAGAATATATCCCATTTATTAGAGTAATACATAATATATAAAACATGATGTAAAGGAAATAAATAATCAATAATCATGCATCACAAATCCATATCCAAAAAAATGGTTACAAACCCACAACCAAATAGTTAATATGTTTTTCCATCCCATTTAGTTACAAGTGTATGGAACACCCAAAATAAACACAGCATGATGAATCCAAAAAATGGGACCCGAATCTAATTATAGATCCCACATCCATGGACATCCAATTCACAAATTAGATATCTTTCATTGGGTCCTTACCCTTTTCCTGACCTTCAACCATGAAGTCAATTCTAGTACCTAGTGGAATCCCATGGAGGGTTTGAGTACAATACAGTAGGCCACACAAAATGATGTCAAAAAAATATCTATTCTAAATAGATAGTCCAGTTTATCCATTTGTTCCATGGGTTAGTCAATTTCATTAAATACACCTTGGTCTATGATTTTCATATATACTATTCATTGAGAGAATGAAACAAGTTCCCTTTATCACTATGGAAAACAATACCCAAATAAATACAAAACACTTACAACAGAGACTCATTCTAGGTATTCATATTTCATGAATTCATTATGGCCACAGAGGCCTAGTCCAACTCCCTAATCCAAGAATTATTGGGGCGGGGATTCAATGATTTGTCTATCCCTGCCCATGGGCATAGAGCCTCCAGTCCAATACCCCACTCATAGAGCTAAGCCATGTGAAAATTCTTCATTAACCATTAAACACATCTATCATTTTCAAACCACAAATCATTTATCATATTTACTATTTTAAAATCATTACTCATTTAACACATTTATATTATACAAAATAACCCCTTATAAGATTTTATCAACAAAACAAAAATAACATCAATTTTATTTCACAATCCATTTTAGTAAAATAAACAAAATTTTCATTCATTTCCTTTGATAAAACTATGTTAACATGTTAATCGTAACTAGCATAGGTTCTATCTCATAATCCATTCAATTTCATATTTAATAACTCAATCTCATGATCATGAATGTGAATGCCCCATTAGTGGTATCTTTCCCATTCTAATCAACCTCAATGAATCCCAGAGGGATCATGAGGGGTTAAATTCATCCTTTACCAAAGGAATTAATAATTTAAAACATGAAAAAAAACATAAAACATAACAGTTCAAGAACTGAACCACATACATTTGAATTTAACTACAAGACTATGGGATATAACATATAGACCACCAACATCCATTCTGTAGATTCACATTCACATAACCTTATAATTTATTATATATCTAACCACCTTCAATCCCTAAACCTAGAAACCACAAAAAAAGATTGTTTTTAACATCAAATAAAGAATAATGATTCCATAATTCGTTCAATATAAGAAAGAGAAGTTCTAGACTCATATAAAAAATATGATCTCCACCTGAAAACATATTGAATAACTTATATACACGTGAGATCAATACATGGGATGTTTGGGAGTGACTTTTCATCACCCTTGGCTACTATAGAAATAATGGGAAGGAAATTTGGGTGAGAAAACTTATATCCAAATGAGTAAATGGTAAATTTCACCATCATTAATATGTTATATGGTCTCTCTATTTGGTTGTCCAAACCATGTTCCAACCATGTGACAACCTATTTCCAAGATGAGTCCAGGTTGTATGGCCTCCTAGGGAGCCCCATAGTTCGAAAAACTACGTGGTAGCCATTCAGGATGGCCAGGTGCAAGATCATACAGTCTAGTCCCTCCCCATGAAAATTTTACCAATAGTGAACCACATCATCTGGGTAATCATGGTTATGGTACATGGTTACAACAAACCATAAGAAAATCGCAAAACATGCACTAGATGGTCACATGTCCTTGACTTTCATCTCCCAAACCCCCACAACACCCCCAAGTAACATAATAAACATGAGAAACATTTAATTATCCAACATAAAGGTATTTAGACCAAAATTTAAACAATAATGTACCTCATTAGGAGTCATAGATCTTATAGTGAGGCTTCAAAAAATTACTTTTGTGAGGAAACAGACTGGGGTGCATGGTTAATGAATAGTTAGTGCTAATGTGCATCCAAAAGTATGTATCAATTTTATAAATATTCAAGGTTATTTTTAAAAAATGAATTGGGTTTCAAAAAACCATGAATTTTGGTGTAGAATTTTAGAAGGAATCACATTGTTAGAACATAATTTTCTCAACCACGCATTAAAACAGTGCAAGGTGTGCTGTGAAAAATTGGGAGGTCCACACGGTTGGCACTTGGTTTTTCAAATAGTGTATCCAAACTATGAAATAATTAAAGTGCATAGAAATTATTGTTTTCCACTCCTGTATATTAAACCTATTATTCCTTATTGACCTCCTCTATTCATAATTAATCCCAACCATTCAAGTTCACTTCTCCATCTCATCAATGCTTTGATGATTCTCCTCCATTAGAGATCCAATTTGACCACCATTAAATGAGTTTCATCCCTATAAATTAGTATTTTATTCTTATTTCTTATTTTACCCATTTTATTTTATATAGTGGAATCTATTTCAATACAAGATCATATTCTGTATTTTCATTTTGCTTGGGTATTTTCTATGATTTCCCTTAGTTTAACTCAAATCACTGGTCGATATCAAATGAGTGAAGCTTTTTAATATTATGGTATGTATTATAAAACCTTTCCTCAAAGTATCATAATTTTTTATGTTTTTTTATTTTTTTAATATCATACTTCCCATGTGTTTCCCCAAAATTATATAACTCCATAAATAAATTGAATATACCCTAACCTAAACCTCTCAACAGACTCGATGAAACTATTATAGGGTTGTGAACTAACATTAGATCACCCCATTGGGCATGTGATATTGTTTAACATTATTAGACATTGATTTCAATAGGAAAAATCACTACTTAGATGTGTATGGATAGAATTATAAAAATGAAACTTTTTAAAAGATCATAAATGTATTAATTGAATTACAATATGGAATAATTTATTATGTGTCCTTTAATTGCCTGTGAGTAAGATGATTAATAAAATGGAATTACTCTATAAATTTCATGTCGACATACATTCCCAGCGTTAAATAAAAATTTTTCTGATCATCCCTCATGACTAATCCATGTTGGAGTTTGGTGACCTTGACACCAGTTAGTTGAAACTGCAGTTTATTTAGATGAATTGTAAAATGGTTGAGTACCCTCACTAAAATATTTTTTAACTACTAAATGAGATTGACAATAAAACTAAACTGTGAAGTTGAACACACACACACACACAAACGCACATATATATATATATGACATGTACATTGGCAAATGTATGTGAATTTATTAATGGAATGAATGATTATTCTAACCCTTGGTCAATGATTACTGAATATGTTATTTTTATGGATACTAAAATGAATTCTGATGATTTTAAATAATGATATACAATACCCATTACCTGTGATGACATTTTATATTATTAATTGGGTTAAATGTGGATTCAGATTCTCAATTACTTGGAATAGATCATAGTAAAAATGGAATTATTTTTTTCTAGGTTGTATGATGAATACAGTGCTCCTCATCATTTATTAGGTGTAGTTGTACATGGAACTCTATAACCTCTTGGATATGTTGAGTTATACATGGATGTCCTAATAATTTACATGGGAATTTTAGACATAGAACCCATCATCATTTATTGGGAATGACGGTAATTCCCTGGACCAAAATCCTTGAGAAGGTTCATTATTTTATTACATTGTCATGATTATAAGGAATCAAATCCTCAAGGACCGACCAGTTTTTCATTCATGAAAATTCATATTACATACATGATACCCATAATAAATTAAAAAATAGAAAATAAAAACATGATACATAAACAAATTAAATAATATGCATCCTTGAATGCTTATTCAAATATTTTTTCTTTATAACATGGGGAAAGGAAACCTGCTAAGGGGGAGCTCAAATTTTCTGTAATGGATAGTAAAGTAGAATAAATAATGAATAAATATTACAAAATTAACATGGAATGTTTAATAAATGAGGACACTTGGCATTCAAATAACTAGATAATAAAAGATAAATATGGAAATGTAAGAAACTAAAACTCATTCCATCTAAATCAATAAACTAAGAGTAAAATGTATCTGTATATATATCACCGCAGAATGTCATGGATGAATAATAACTGAATCTAAATAAGGGAAATGCTTAATTATTAGATTTCATGTTTCCTAGGTACATGAAACCTTTATCATCAAGGACATTCAAAAGATGGTTTATAACATATTAGGGAAAAACTCATCTGATTTAGCCAAATGACTCATGTTGTTATATTGTTGATGCATCGAGGGGCTATCTATAATCAGGAACCATCCGAGTCATACCTGTCCAAATAATTACTCATATTCATGAATAATTTTTTTTATAAAAATATATGTATAAAAAAGGAAAAATATTTATCAAAAGTTCACTAGTGGTGGCTATGTAACAATAAGGGTTGTTAAAACTAATGGATGGAAATACCACTGAAAGATTATACAAACAATCTTGATGGAAATGACATTTTTAACATTCCAATGTGTCATATACCATCTTGAAACATTTAAATCATAAACCCTGTGAAGGAATAATTTAACTAAAACTTATAATATCATGAGGGTATTAAGATTCAAGATATTACATATTAAAGGTCATCAAATACACAAAATAAAATTTGACTTCTTCATTATAACAAATAAGCCTCAATGGATTGTAAATTGAGATGAAATAACGTACCTTAAACTTATTTTATTATTGTTGTTTTTAGCCTCTAATATAGTGGTCTAAAATTTGTTACTAACTTATACTAGAACCATTACCATGTTTATAATATCATATATTTTCTTCTTACAATATATTATCACTTGTTTGTTAACACGTTTTCATTATTTAACTATTTTATGTTTTAATTACTTAGTTTACTCAAGTATGTTTTGAATTATTACTTGTTTTTCCTATAATTTAGATCACAATTTAATAAACTCTAAAACCAAAAACATGACTTATAATATTATATATTCATTTCATATGTATTTATAATATTCCCGAATATTTGGAGGTAACAAATGAAGTGAACTGGTCAAGGAGATGGTAGGTCGTACGTACACATGAACGCTACTTTAATTTCACTATTTTATTTAAAATAATTAAAATTAAATGATACATCTATATATTATAATTATAATATCATATATATGTTATATATATTACATAGGATAATTAAAACCATAAATTATACATTCCATGTATAGCATGCACTAGTCACATTGCTTTCAGGGGGCGGCAGTCCACACTTCCACGAACTATGTTATCATTTTTACACAAAATAGAATTTATTAAGGATTGTTTTATAAAATAATTAAATAAGAATAAATAAATTATAAATATAATATATAAATTTATAAATATATTATCCATAATAATGTCCACCTATAAAGGAAGTTAGGTAAAAATGAATAGTCATAATTCTGTGATGTGGTAGTTCGCAATATGCCAGAACAAGTATTTGTGATACCCATTAGATCGAAGTGTATTGTTTTGTGTTGAAAAACCTTATAATAATGACATAATAGAATATTAATGATAATTTTTTTATAAAATCATATAATTATAAGAGTTAGGGATGGATAATGGAAATCATACTAAAGAGCTTAAGAAATGATGTTACCTCTTAATCTAGTAACATCTATTAGTTTTACTAAAACGATTCCATAGATGGATTTATTACATATGAGAGGATTCTAGTAAGAGGGTATAAATTTTCGGGAGAAATTTTTATGATCTTGTTTGAGAAAAAATGGCTTCAGTTGTGTGAGTGACGGGGATAGTGCTTTCCATTTTATAATGGAGGGGGAGTTGCCCTCTTGTAATTACCAAAACGTATTCATTAATGGGACGTCTAACATACCCAAAGTTCTTCAAAAATAATAAATTAATGTATTAATTTGTACTCATGGTATACTAAAGCTTCATACATAAGAATATATGCACATTTTAATAATTTGTTTCCTTAACTTATAAGATTCCCCAATTTTGTCATTCTAGTTTTTATTAAAGCATTTTATTTTCCATACTATGAAATATAACCATTAGGACTAAAATAAATATAGATTTATTATAATATATATATAAACTGAATTACATATATGATATAAAATTTATAAATAAAAATCACTTGTGTTTTTGAAATTAATTTTAAAACAAACTCATGTGACGTGCTAAAACATTGCTTGAACCGAGACTATGTTAACAACATTTCTATAATATATGAGTCAATATATTAATTATAAAAGATAAATTGGTCCATTAATATACCATAGTTAATATTTATTAATACATAAAAACACTTCTTATAATATATAATTATTTTTAAATCATTCAATAAAATATAATTTATTTAAAAAAATAAAATGTCTATTTTGATGTTATTTATTTTATTTTATTTTTAAAATATAAAAAATATTGGAATTAAAATATATTAATTTTAAAGATGTGTAACATGATATATTCATCTATAAAATAATTAATTAAAATAATTATGTCAATATACGTCACTTTTAAGATTTATCCGATCATTTATTTTAATTAATTATTAACTAAATAATCACTACGTTAGAATTTCATAAGCATTTTATGAAACTAAATCATCTCTAAAAATTATGAATAAATTATTATGATAAAAAAAACCCATTTATCTTTTAAAAAGTATATTTATAACTGAAATAATATTTTTTTACATATTTTATTTTTTTATAAATGTTAAAGGTAAGAAAAGTTTCCTTTTTGTCTTTTCTCTATACTTAAACTTTTATATTAGGAACATCAATTTAATAATATCTCAATAACCTAGAATATTAGAACCAAAATTGGATGTGGTCAGAATATAGGTTTCTAGTGGTATTTGGACAAGTGTTCAGGTCCTTTTATCCCATAATATTACAGTGTAGTCCCCTATTAATCTTAATTTTACCTTAATCGCCGTATTTAAATTTAATCACATTCACTAATATTTTTGGTCGAAAATTAATTTCATATTATTAAACCAAAAAAATTATATTTATTACAACCATTTATTTCCTTTTTTCTAAATTAATATCAAATATGTGGAAAATTTTGATTAAAAATACTCTTGCAGACATGGTGAGGGAAAAGGTTTTTAAAGTAAAAACGATCAAAAGATCAATAATTTTTTATATTCAATTATAATAAAAAATTTATTAAAATGAAATAAATTAGGTTAATATGTTTATAATTTATTTATTAGGTCTTAAAACCAAATTTAAAATATAATTTAACATTAATAATTTTGTATATCAAAATTCATTTTTTAGCTAAAATGCTTTATTTTTCACTATTCATCATAAAAAGAAACTTCTCAGCAAAATACAAAAAATTCAACATACTCTAATTTTGATATTATGAATCCAAAAATTATGTTTATATTCAAAAATAATATTTATAAAAGTGTAAAGATGTAGTTATATAAAAAGTGCTCAATTAAAATGCGGTAATACTCGATCCAGTATATAAGCTAATCCCATATTTTATATAACACAAGATTAACATGGTGTCACATACAAAGGAAGATAGAAAAAATAATTTTATTCTAAAATTAAAATCATTTTAATGTCTTGGGGTGTTAAAATATTTGTACATAACAATCCACACCCCCCATGATATAGGATGTTGGACATGGAGCTCCTCCATATTTTTTTGGAAATATTGGACATATCACTCTATGGTCCATTGATTCTGAATTATAGACTAATGACACTTATCTAAATTTTAATACCTTTAGGATATATGGTTCATATGATCATCTTATGGTGAATAAGGTATAGTTAAAACGTTGTCCAATGATGAAATTGAGCACAAAATGGTTTATATTTAAATTAACATTTAATTTAATTCTTTACATCTATTATAATAGAACACTGTTCATTCAATATATTGAGTTTCACTCACAACCTGTTGAGGTTGCTGATTGGAACCCAGATAATTTCCCTAATTGTAGGTTAGGTCTTGTCTTGGGATTCATTGTTTTTGTATCTTCTAGGTCGGGACTTGGCATTATACTAGGGATTGAGGATGCATTCAAGCAACCTTTTGAGGTTGCAGACTTTTATTTATTTATTATTTTTTCAAATTATCCCTATTGTATGTATCACCTACTTTATTTTTAAAAATTATGATTATATATTCGTATGTTCATGTGTGGATATTTTTAATTTTATTCTTCTAGTTTTTTAGTTATTTTATTTTCCACAATTTAGCTCATTTATTTATTCCTTCATTTTATTTATTATTGATCTAGAGGGTACAGTCTCACCATTTTCCCACTATTATAGCCTCACTAATAATTGTATCTTTTGGTATACAAAGAGGTGTTTTTATGTCATGTGTTAAACTAGGTGCAGTCACATATGAGTGAACTAAGTTTCTGATGTGAAATTTTTTTATTAGAGGGTCTTTTTTTATTTGTCTTAATTTTTTAGGATAGAATACATGAGACTAGGAATGTGTCCACACTTGGTAAATAGCTTGTATCTAGGAATCTATTTTCCATTCATGGTGTAATGGTTATGTTTCCAAGTATATGACTCTTTTTTATATTATTAGTTATTACGATTGATTACAATTTCACCATGGGTGACTATTATATTTCCAATTGTTACTATTGTATGGATTTTTACTATTGAACCATTATTTAAAGATTGGATGTGTTTTAATTCATAATTTCAAGAACAAGGTATCATATTTCATTAGAAATCTAATCTATATACCATTATTCTATGATTATTTCCATGTGTACCTATAATATCCACTGATGCGATCAATTTCTATGTTAAGGTTATGGTATAGGGATATCTAAATAATGTTTCCACAATAACCTAAATGGTTTTTTCTTGCATAGACTGATGGTGTAGATCTACTTACCCATCCTATAATTCATTATGAAGTTGAGTTAATTAATATAACGAATTAACTGGGATAGGATCATGAAAATAGAAATAAATAGGATTTTTTTGGGAAAAATAAATTAATTACTTATAAATGCCAGTTAAATAGTGTATCAACTTATAAATATAAAGGATTATACCTATATAACAAGTGAATTAAGACCCACATATCTAATTCATTATATACTTTACTTGACCCTTTTAGGTGAATTTTGTCAATGTATTCTTAATAGATAAACACACTGAGGATATTTTGACATTTTAATGAATTTTACTACCATGGGATTCACCTAAATGGAATTTTAATTGTAATTTATAGATAATTTCATCCATAAATTGTTGATGGATACTTTTATAATTAAATATATATTTTCATGAAATCACCCTCATAGGTTAACTCTACCTTTATATGGCTTTGTACTTAACCCCTTGGGGGTATGTTTATGATAAATAGAGATGGGTATTTAATGTCCCAGAATCCACTTATACAATTTTTTTCAACAAATATATGAGGGTGTATTTCATAATCAATAACCTTATTGTGATAAAGGTATTATTTTATGTTTTCATTTATTTTCTAATGAGGCCTCAGTTATTTGTAATTTGAGTGACAACCTAAATGGAGTTTTCCTCTATAGATTGTGATTGACATTTTATTTAACCAATATAGTTCTTAGAAAATTTTAATAAATAAATGGTTTGAGAAAAATCTTTTATAATTTTCATAGAAATCATTGAGTTTTTATCTAAATAAACTATCATGTACAGTCAATCCATAACAATTAATATACATTTCATTAATTTAAGAATCATTGTTGTTTATAAAATAAATAAATTATATTAATGGATTGTGTAAAACCTGTATGGGGTGTTTATAGAATGGTCCCTTGTATTGGGGTTAGTTCTATTATTTCCATGAGAGTTTAATTTGATGGGATCATGGATTTTTCTCATGGTTATTTGATTAATTTTTCTATTTTTCTACACTTAGAGGTTAAGTGAGTGATTCTAGTGAAATTTTTTGGTGTTGATACCTTGTGTAGGGGGGTTTCCACTGAGGTAGCTTTCATATAGGTGGAATCAATCATAAATTGTTATGTAATGATTTCAAATGAGAGGTGTTTTTTGGGTACCATTTGACTGAGGTAGTATTCTTAAGAGTTAAACGAAACCCCATGGATTAATGGCCAGTTGTATGGAAAGATGTCGCTTTTAAAGTATTTGAGAATCATTAAATGCCCATGATAATTAGGTAAAACATGAATAGGGAATAGCCAATAACCTTTATGATCATTTGAAATTTATTATTCCCTATTATACAACTCTAAACTTCATCAGGCAGGTTATTAGTCATGTGGGATTATATTGCTCTTGGTTAATCATTATATAGGAAATCACATTTGAGATGTTTATTTATATTAGGAATATGAATTAAAATATAATTGTTATTATTAATGCACTATTTTAATTTCAAGTAATTATATGTTGTTATATGTAGTGCTCATTAAATTGTAAAATTGATGAATCAACCTATATATAGTTCAATGGTGATAGAGTGTGTGTTGTGGGATAAGTTTTGGTTCTATATGAGGTGATTACTTTGAAAATATTATGGTGTATAGAGTTGTGTATATTGTGATAAGTGTTTATTTCAAGGTAAAGGGAATGTGACCATAGAGTATCATTTGGGAATGGAAAAATTGACTTCTCAAAGCTAGTGATCTAGTAAGTTTATGATTTTAGTTTCAAATTAAACATTGATTTTATACTCTATTATGAGTTTGTATTGAGTCTAGACATTAGGTTATTTTTTAGGGAGTGTAAGTGGTATAAATTTTTAATATGTTAGTATTGTTCCTCTTCATCCAAAAAAGCGCAATGTGGGAGTGGTTGGTTGAGTACCCCTCAATTTATGAACAATGGAAGTCAATTTAGAAAATTAGTAGTTATGTATGGATGTTCATGGATAGCTTTGGAATTTAAGGTAACAAGATTGATCCCGTAAATAATATGTCTACTATTTAGTAGGACATCTTTTAAAAGTTACATCTTAATGTTGATTGACTGATGTTTTAGTAAGATTTTTTTATGTAGATCTTAACATTCCTTGGGTGTGTCATGTTAAATATGAATGTAATTTTTCAGTGCTACCCTATGGGAACACTCTAAGAGGACTTGAGACTGGAAGTCAGATGCTTGGCAGGTGATTCTATTAGGCCCTTATGTACATGTTTTGACCAATGTGGTCTAATGATCATTTTACTTGTCATGAAGCATTATGGATACCATGGTACCCAGATAACTGAGAAGATCCTATCATATCTTGAGGGGTGTTCTTCCTCCCCATAGGTTGGTTACTAGAACCTAAAATTATACAATACAGAAGTGGTAACAAAATTTCTTCAAACACAATGGAAGAAAAAAATACATATCAATATGGTCAAAATATTTAATGGGAGATAGTACCATAAACTAAATTGGTATATCAAAAACCCAAACAGTATTTCATCAACAGACCAAAATTTCTAAAAAGATAACTCCACCTCCCAAAAGACACATTGCTCCTAGCCTGCATGGATCAAGAAAATTTACCTCCTCCAAGAGGCACCTTCCCTTTACTCAAACCTAAAAAGATAAAAAATGATGAAAGAAAAGTTAGGGCATGAGAAAAACATCTTAGTAGGGTCTCCCCAATATTTCCATCATAAATAATTTTGCATGAGTAAATCAGTTTTACAGTAAATGTCATATATATTCAAAATAGTCACAACAAGAAGCATGATCATCTTTCCTAAGGTACGATAGTTCCAAATTATAGGATCCTCACAAATCTCTTATCAGTGATCACAAATGTTCGTGTATAGACAACCCATAGTCTTATTCTTAATAGGACCCATCAATATCCTATTTGGGATAAGATATATAGAAGTTGGTTTTATTATATTCTTAAATCATCAATCTGTTTCTATAGAATTACCATTCTACCATGTTTATCCCAAATTACCAAATAACTACGAGGGATAACATGTGATCAATCAATCAAAAGAGAGAGAAAATAATTTTGTTTAAAAATTCTTTACAACCACCCACATTTCATTTTCAAAATTCCAATTCACATTCAAAACTAAAACATATGTTTTCCTCATTTCATACCATTTAAATTAAAAACCAATTATAGGTTTTTATCAAATCAATTTATGTATTTCTATAAATTCAATTTTCATAAAATTTACAAATTCTATCAATTTAAAATTACACTATAAATTATAATTCCATAGTAATTGGGGGGGACGGCTCCCAAATTTACATTCCAATTCAAATACAGCTTACAATAAACATAAATTTGGTTTTTCACAAAAAAATTGAAATAAATTTCAAATAAAAGAAATTCAAGGTTTAATCAATTGATAAATCATAAATGGAATAATCTACAATTATCACAAAATCACAATGCCTATAATAGGACTCACCAAAAAATAGATAAGAAAAATAATATCTAGGAACTAAACCTAGAAACAATATTCAACAACTTAGAGTTTTGATCCATTAATTCCATGATGATATACCAACCCCAACTGAAAAATAGAGAGAGAAACAGAAGAGATAGGAAGACCGCTAGCCTGAAGAGATTCACCATAACTACAAAAATGATAAACAATTTAAAATAATTGATCCAAAAGGGTTTGAGGGATATAAAATCTACTTGGTATGGATCTATGTCAAGAGAGAGGAGTTTAAATTCATGTAAAATGGAAAATCATCTGAGAATCCAAATTAAAAACACTTTTCCAGATACATACACGACGTGTAACCCTTTTTCTCATTGTGTAAACTATCATATAACATATACAGTAAAATGGCATAACATTTTATTATAATCATATTTTTAATATTTAAATACTGTGTAAACCTTATAGAACATGTGAAATTTCATGATGTGAACTGATTTCATGAAATCTTTCTGGTGATTATTATATGTTGTGTAAGACTATTACACAACATGTAAATCCCTAGATTACTACAAAAACGATTGGTTTTTGGAAAATATTACAAAAAATTCCTAGATTCACCATTATAGGTCACCTACTAATTATTTATCATCCTTACCCAAACAATGAAAAATGAAAAAAAAATATTTTTGAAAATACCTGATAGAATAGTAACGAGGTTTTATAACCTCACCATCATAAAAATATTCTCTCGCAAGAAATATATTCAATATGTTTTCATGTAAAAAAGGTGGGTCCATTGTGCTATCATCAGTTCTTTATACTCCTGAGTCTCATGAGAATCAGAAACGTGATACCACTGTACAAGGAACAAAGGTATCATCCACCAATGAAGTACCTCGGTCTCAGAATGAACTATCTGAACTAGATGCTTAGTCACAGGTAAATCATGCTTAACATCAGGATAACTCCATCTCAAAACATGAGATTTATATGAAATATACCTTCATATAAATGAAAAATGAATAAAATATGAATCTATGTCAACTATGTAATAATTTATTAAAACTAAGACACTCTCTCTACCTTCTCAATAACAACAAAATCTCCCACAAAATTTAGAGAAATCTTCCCTTGACTCTTAATCTATTGATGACGTAAAGGAGGTGAAACATTGAAGGACAGCTAGTCACCAACTAAAAAATCCAACAGTCTACTCTACTGATTATTATGAGACTTATACCATCTCTATTCCATCTTGAACCTATAATGAATAAACCAAATATTTTATTTCATTACTTGAACCATGCTCAGCACAAAAAAGGAACATTAACAAATCTCTGACCAACCCAACGATGGTATAACAACCTTCCATAAAACTAATAAAAAATATCCATGCTGATCATGGATTTGTAACTGTTGTTGTAACAAAATAAAACTAGTCCAAAATAGTCATCCATGCTCCACAAAAATATAGGATGTTGGAATGATCCATATCCTCAATAATATATATATATATATATATCACTGTCTATTGGTCCATCCATCAATGGATGGTATGTTGTACTCAAAGGAACCTAAGATTCTAGAGCCTCCTTTAGATCTCTCCAAAAGTGGGAAGTAAAATGGGGATCTCTATTAGAAACTATAGAATATGGTACTCCGTCCAAATGAACAATCTCTATCAAAAAAATACTTTCAACTACTCAAATTTGGTTTCATGAATAATGGGTATAAAATGAGATGACATGGGCATCCTATCGATCATAACCAAAAAATAATTATTCATTCTATGGTTACATGAAAACGAACAAAATATAACATTGAAATATTATCCCACCTCCATGTTATCCCTAGACGAGGTTGAAAAAAACTCAGAGGTCTCCCATTCTTGGATTTCACCTATTGAAAAGTATAGTAGTGAAAACACCGTCCGTGATGTTTCAACTCATAGTCAGCCACCATAATCATCACTAAATTTCATAAAACATCTTTTATGTTCTGGGGATCACATGAAATTGGGAATTATGAAAATCATCCATCATAGGTTTCCTTAAAATAATAGGTACACTGTATAGGTTATGGAAATAAAGGATACACTTCATAGACAATGACCACACTACAATGGTCTCCCCACTATAAAGAGTGTTCTTAATGACACATAATTTATCATATAGTTGTTGTTCCTAATGAAATATATTGAGAAGAGTGGAGGTCATCTGATTACTATCCAAAATAAAGTCATCCCATATTTTCTAAACTCTATTATTAAACTATGTAAAAGATCCATCATGTCCCTCTATTCTGATGATTCTTCTATAGCATGAGCCAAATGTTTCCTTCAGAGATCATATGCAATGAAATTTATTTTCCATGAGGTATAGGAAATATCAAAACCAAGTGATTGTAGGTATTCCACCCAACACCACTAGTAAAGAAGCAAATATTTATTAGATAATATATAACTCAATATCTTGTGATTAGAATAAATAGTAAACCTATCTATGAAATATTAATTACACCAAATCATGAGTGTATGCCTCACAACTTCATGTTCAAGATCATGAGTTGGATAATTCTCCTTCTTTTACCTAAACATCCGAAATCCATATGCAATAATACAATTACTATATAAAAAATATCCTAAACTTCGACCTGATGCAACATAGAAGACCACATATCCATTCCCAACATCTAGAAGAGTCAACCCCATAATAGAAATCAAAAGACACTTGAACTCATCAAAATAACTCTGAAATTTCTCATCCCAAAAACTATTACACCCCTCCGAGTGAGAGCAGTCATCAAAGAACCCAACTTCATGAAATATTTTATGAACTGGTGATAATATCAAGCTACACCCAAGAATCTCACAATCTTGAAAATAGTACATGTTTTCTCCCATGTCATAACACCATTCACCTTCTTAGGACAAATTAAAATATCATGTTCCAACATTATGTATCCCAATATCTTCACTTACTAAATCCAAAAATTATATGTCAATAGCTTGGCATAAATTTGGTTATTTCTCAAAAATTCCATAACTTCCCCTAAATGAATAACATGATCCTACTCATACATAGATTGGACTAGGATTTCATCCCTAAATACCACCACAAATGCGTCAACATACTCATTTAAATTATTAAAATCAATTTCATAATGACTACATGATAATTGGTTAGACCAAATAGAATAATGAGATATTGATATATTTCATACCTACTTCAGAAGGAGGTTTTCAAAGTTTATGATTATTTAATTCTCAACTAATGATAACAATATCAAATATCAACCTTCAAATTCCACTTTTCCCTATTCAAATGATCAAACAGATCATCAATCCATGGAAATTGATACTTTGTATTTACCATGAATCAATTGAGTTTCTAGAAATCAACACAATGTAAAACTATTCCATTATATTTCATAATAAAGGGAACATACACCACCCAAGTTGATACACTTGGAAATATAAATCCTTTATTTAATATATTGTCTAACTGAGTCCTCATCTCTTACATTTCAGCTGCAGTTATGCGTTAAGAAGTAATAGAATCTAGTTATGTGCCAGGAACTAAATCAATAGAAAGATATACCTTACTTGTTGGTGTAAAACCAGATAAATCAGTAGAAAAAAACATTGGTAAACATAATGAAAATTAGAAATAGATTACCAAATAAATAGTCCTTCTCCAAAACAATTGAAAACACTGATATTAAATTCCCCAACTTTGGATAATAAGGTCAAAATCTACTCAACCTAGGGTCACATTCTCCCTAAAATATATGGCACACCCCATCAGGAACAATAAAAGAGACCCATTGATGTTAACAATCAATTCATGATTTATTAGAAAATACCCAATACATCCAAAAAATGATGTCAAGATGCTTCATGTAAAGAATTGGAAAATCCCAAGTAATATCGATATCTGATAAAAAGAAAACATATGGAGGAAAAAAGAAGACCACACTCTCACTTTGTTATAAGGGGTGTAGTAATATCTCTTATATTATATAAAATCTCTATATGAATATTTAGAAGATTCAAAATATTAGTTGATATGAATTAGTGATATTTCCCATTATCAAATGAAACATTAACTAAAGATGAAGCTATAGTGATGGTACCTCTCATAATTTTTGTACCTGTATCTACTTACTCTGGAAAATCTTCCACAATGTCAAGAATAATTATTCTAGATTATTGTTGAGAGAACCCCTTAAATATTTAAGAATATTATTTCACTATAGTATTTTTTGGTGTTTATTACATCATTCCACTATATGGAGTAGATAAGTTATAATAGAATTTCTACAAGTGACCTGAATTACCACATGAACCACTTCTCTTGGGTTCCTCAGTGAAAACCCTTTTCGAAAAGATAAGATTTTCACATTTGTATAATGTCAAAGGGCCTCTTCCAGGAACTGTAGTAGGTCAAGAAGAACCCTACATTCAATATCCACCACAATAATCATCAAGCATTACATTACCTATATGTAAATCCTGATAACTACCACCAGAAGAAAAAGGAACTCCCATCAACCATTACATCCCATCCAGATCAAGTATAGCCATCAACTCTCGATCTTTCATTTTAGTATATGAAGAGAACTATAATTAGGAAACCTGATAATTAAGATTATATAGAAGTCCCATAATGAATGTTTGAGACATTATGTATTCATTTGAATGAATATTATGTGTAATATAAAAAAATATCAGTGAATCTGTTCATATATTCTATCCCAGTCCTGTCAGGAAACTCCAGTTTGAAAAACTCTCCATCCTTAGCCTACACAATATAATCTAGATATAATTGGTCAGTGTATATAAATTTAATGTATTTATATATAATAATTAATTCTTCTTTTTCATAACCATGGAATCCCACCACCTCCTATTAGGACCCTCAAGCTTAAAGGTAGCATACTCTACCTTAATATCCTCGGGTGTTTCCAAAAAATAAAATAGGAGTTGTATATTTCTCATTAATTCCTCACTCTCTTCAGTATATTTATAACAACTTAATGTAAGTGTTTATAATGAATGAAATCCTCGGCATGATTTTTATTTTAATCCCTCTGGGGTTTTACTAATGGAGCATGAACATGAATGAGTACAGGTGCATTTCCTAGATCTTGGATAGCACGTGCAACAACCTCAAATAGATTCTGGTCTGCAATAATATTTTCTCACTATGGTTCATCATCATCTTCCTCTTGGATCCTAATAATATTAATTATTTGAGGTTTGCTATTATATATCATTAGGAATAAACATTTAGGACATCAAAAGATTACTGAAATCAACACTCAAACAAGAGTAACAAAGGAAATTAATCCCATTAAATAGATAAAAAATATTTGGATTTCAACCTATCCTAATAAAAAGCAGAGAAATATTCAGAACCAATCCTAAAGACATAGTTCCCAATCCACCCCTGGTGACTTAAGGACCATTATGATGATATCACTCTAGTCACACTCTCACTGCTACAACCTATGTCCTGCTAAGATTTCTCAACTCCATACTAACATGAAATCATGATTATTAAATGTTCCTCTAATACAACTTTGGAACAAACCATCCCAGATACCATAGTACACTTATATTTGAGAAGATCCCAAAATAATCATGATTGGAATTTTTTATCCCCATGGGTTAGTGAATATAAATTGGAATTGTAAAATACAAAAGTGGGAATGAATTTTCCACAAAGATGAAGAAACATATACATATCAGTATGCTCAAAAAATCCAAAGGGAGATAGTACCAGAAACAAAAAAGGTATATTAAGAACTGAAACATTACATCATAAATGTACTATAATTTCAAACAATACAGATCAATATCCCAAAGGGAATGTCACTCTAAACCATGAGGGATCATGAATGTCTACCTCCTGCAAGATTCCCCATTACCTTTACTTGGACTTGGTAGGATAAAATCAATAAACACTCAATGGAAATAGTAAGGTGTGACCTAAAAAACTCAGTAAGATCTCACCAAGGGTACTATATCATGATTCCAAAATAATAAATGAAATCATGAATTCAATTTTAGTCAAATAGAAATGGAAGTATATTTTCATATTTAAAACAAAACATGATTTTCATTTCAAATGGTCAAATACACTTAAAATATGGCTTGAATAAACACTTTATATAAATCATTTTAAATAAATTATTAGGCCTATGAAAATGTTTCCCAATCAATGGAATATATAATCAAAACATTCAAAATAGGAAACATGGTTATTTACCATAAAGTAGGATAGTTCCATGTTATGTGATGCCCATATGTCTCATATTAGTTATTAGGACAAGTATGTGTTCTTGGGTCCCTTAGGTACACACAGAATATGACCAATCGACATCCCATCAGGAATAGTATATGTCAAACTAGGTTTTTGTTAGAGTTTTAAAATTTTAATATGTTTATATGGAATTACAATCCTATTGTGTTTTTCTCAAATAAACCACTAACTACCCAATCGTTCATGTGCTCATTCAATTAATAGAAACGGGGGAAATCATTTCATTTCAAAATACATCACAATTGCCATCTTTTCCTTTCATAATACCAATTCACATTCAAAAACTAAACATATGTTTCTCATTATTTCATGCCTTTTCAATTAATAACCAATAATAGGTTTTTATCAAATTAATTTAGGCAATTATCTAAAATAAATTCTCAATTCAATTTATAAATTCCTCTAATTCAAATTACACCCAAAATTCCAATTCTATCAGAATATGGGGTTTTTTCCAAAATTTATATACCAAGTAAAGGCCAATTCCAAATAACATTAAATTTTATTTTCAAATAATAATTGAAATAAATTTCAAATTCACTCAATTAAAGGTTTAATCAAATGGATATCATAAATAGAACCACCTACCTTTCTCATAGAATCATAATGCCAATAATGGGAATCTCTATTGAAGAGTGAAGGAACATAAGTTCTAGGAACTAAAACTAGAAACAATATTCAACAACATGGAGTTTAGATCCATCAATCCCAATATAGTCTACCAACCCCATGTGGTAGAGAGATATAGAGAGATATAAAAGAGATAGGAAGACCACTTACACAGAGAGACGCACCACAACCACAAAAATGATCAATTACATAACAAAATGATCTGGAAGGGTTATAGGGATCAAAAATAACCATAATATGGATCTTGATTGAGATATAAGAGTTGAAAGTTATAATGAAAGAAAATCATTCGACAATAAGAATTAAAAAAAATACTATCCCAATACTTACACGATGTGTATCTCCAGTTCATATCGTATAAATTCATAGATCCCATATATACTGAAAATTAATCTTTATATATTAAAATTGTATTTTTATTATTTAAAATACATATAAAATATTCATGATGTGAGAATTTTTAAATTGTTCATAAATATTGGGGAATCTTCTAGGGGCGATTACACTTCATGTAACACCATTACATGATTTCTAAATCCCCATAAGACTACAAAACAATGATTTTATGTTGAAAATTTCAAAAAACCCCTTACTTAACCATTATAGGTATCCTCCCAATTCCTTCTCATCCTTACCCAAATAACTAAAATGGAAACCTAAAATAATGTTTTAGAACATAACTCATGGAAATCTAACTGAGTGTTACATTACCCGCCATTAGTTTTACCTCTTTAGAGTGGGATTTTATAATTGTAAAATTCCATGTAATAGAGTCCCTTATGTTGGATGTGTTTCATAAGATATAGGACTTAAGGATAGGTGGATAGAGATAGTGTCCCTACTGACCATTGGTTGTGTGGATGACACATTAAATCTGGTAGGAATGTCAAATCATGGGTGGTAACTTGTAAATTATGTCACAGGTTGGTTCCCAACTATGAAGATGAGTTTCAATGGAACTCTGGTCATGTAAAGAGTTTTGTTATTTTTAGCACAGTTATCTTGTCCTTTTTTATGTATGAATCAAGGTATCATAATTCAGGTTTAAATATGGGTGGTATGGGACTATACATGTCACGAACCATCCCCCAGGGCCCGTGTCGTGACTACCCCAATCCCGCCTTCCATAGTCTAGGGGCTAGAGACTAGCACCAAAGGCGTATTCCCTAAAACTGGGAAGGAATTGCCATTATAACCTATAAAGACATGCAACCAAGAACACATCAAGATAAAAACTCAAGCAAACTGTATAGTAAAAAGAGTGTTGAAAGTAAAAGGGGGATGGAGTAAAATCCCAATAGTAATAGTACAAGTACAACTGAAGAAAAAGAAAGCCATCTATTGGGTCATCCTCTAGGTTCCTACTTGAAGGGTAGGTACAGATCTCCTCCACATCACTCCACATCCACCTGTCTCCTCAGTGTACCGACACGCCGAATGGTCCACCTCCAAGCAACGTCCAGTCCTAGAACACTCAACCTCGATCAGTGGTGCATGTTTCCTGTATCCAACACAATGAGGTGCGGGCATATCCCGTGTAGGGGTGAGTATAACGATACTCAGTATGGACCCCGAGACCCTCAAGGTCTCACAAAAATCCACAAAGGATAAACTACAAGCATGTAAACCAGTGAAACCCCAACTTAGGTATATACCCTTAAATATACCTAAGTTATCAAGTAAACTCATCTCAATCATGAGGAAAACACAGAGTCCCAAACAAATCCCAAAGCTCAACTGTTACACAAAGGAAGAGAAATCCAAAAGGAAAGTACCACATAGGTACACCACATAGAAGAATACCACCAAGGTATTACCACAAAGAAAATTACCACACAGGTACTAACTCATCTTACACCAGGTATAACGTAGGTACGGTAGTAGTGATGATTAGTTATAGTTACTAAATCATCTTACTCCATTATGAGGCTCTACTGCTGACCTACAAAAAATTTCTAGGAGCTGACCCATTTAGGATCGCTAGGAGACGATCCACCCAAGATCACTAGGACCTGACCCACATATGATCAATAGAAGCTGACCAACACATGATCGCTAGGATCTGACCCACACAGGATTTCTAGGAGCTGACCCACACATGATGGCTAGTAGATGACCCACACAGGATCGCTAGGAGCTGACCCACACAGGATCGCTAGAAGCTGACCCCCACATGATCGCTAGTTGTTCTTCTTGTCACAGCCAGCTACTGGGTTCCTGCACTATGCAAGCTCTTCTCTGAGAGGGTCCACTCCCCAATCCACTGGACAACACTCTAACTACCACGAAGAAGTATCTCATAGGACCACCACGTTATAGGGGTCTCAATGCAACAGAGTGTGCATCAATCGGACGCTCGGTCTGCAAGTTATTATCCTTTTATCCCCAAGGGCCCGGTTGGATTCATGCTCGATAAAACCCAACTGTACCCCAACATTATCCAAAACTCTAGTGGGGTATACCAAAAGGATTTTCTCGATCGAAGGATTCCGATAACGCAGACAGTTTGTCCTTTCGACACTATATGAGGGAGATATGTCAAATACAAGATCTCGCATTATTATTATTATTATTGGGTGTTTCATGGACACATGCCACGAACTAGAATTTAATATTTAGCATTAGACATAAATCGACTGTCTTAATGTGTGGATCACATCGCCACTTACAGTAAGTCATTCGGACGTCGCACACAAGAGTTATGTATGGTCAAAGATTTAATAATAATAATAATATATTATTATTTGAGCATTTCGAGTATCCGATCCAATAACCTGAAAAAGACATTCTATATTGGAATCATAATTTATGTCTCAAATTCAGGGTCATACTACCGCTGACGGCTCGTGAAACCGAGCTTTCACGAAGAAGTTACGGTCAAAACATGGTTTTCCCAACAAAAATTAAAATAATAATATTTTGTTTTAAACCTTCCATGTTTTACATTTCATCTCCCTTTTTTCACATTGAGGGTGAATCCCTCTTAATTGGAACATAATATTCATTTTTAATATATCTATCAAAATATATATGTTTCTATCTCCAATATAATTCCATCTTCATTCACGGTTTTTCCTTCTTCCGCATGGTTAGACCGCCGCTACCACCTCCGGCTACCCGATCCACGACACCTCCAAACTGCCGCACCGCCTGGACACTGCCTCCCGGCTGTCCTCCACCGCTGCACATCACACCATCTACTGTGCATGGAGCTGCGCCCTGAAAACACACTAGAAATCACACTGGCATGTCACACCTTCTGTGGGCCACTCCATCTTCATTCTAAACCCAAAAAATATAATGATTGCATATTCGGGATCCTCGGGTCGAGGGCTCTATATCCATATGTCGCGCTCAATAGAATATTGTGTTTCAACCGCCAATAAATATTTGGCCGCCTCCTTCCGCGAGCCATTGCAGCTTCATTCCACGCCCGAAAATTAAATGATCATATATTTGTGATCCTTGTGTCAAGGGATTCACATCCATATATCTCACTCAGCAATACTCAATGTTTCTAGTGCCAATAAATATTAGGCGTTGAAGAATGCACGAAGAACACGTGATGAATAAAAAGAAAAAGGAGCATGGTTTATGTGTGGGATGATGGCCAGGTTCGTTTGGCCATCGTGGTCATGAATTTTTGATATAAAGAATCAATCAAAAAAATTCAAACATATATAAAAACCCCTACATCGTTTCTTGGAGACAACGGGGGGAAGAAGACGAAGTCGTTGAAGAGGACTCAGCATTCATCACTCCTGCAAGACTCTCCAAGTCGGTTCCTCATTCTTTGATTTTGGAAGTCTCTCTTTGTGTTAATAAATGTTCTTCATTAAATAATCTGCTTCCATGTTCTCCAGAGCTCTTTTTTTTGCCAACAATCATTCAACAAAAAGGTGAAGTTCCAAATAAATTTATTAAATAAACAAATTGAGTTGGAACATAAATGGGAGGAAAACCAAGAGCTATCTCCCATTAAAGGGGGAGTTCAAGGGTCAGGTTTTACCCACCTTTGAATTTAAATTAGGGTTTTTTTTAGTTCGGGTGGTCCCCACCACTAAACATCAAATGAGAGATTTTAAAAATAAAATAAAAGTTGTTCTTTATTTTATTTTTATTATTTTAATACTCCCACGAAATTCACGAAAACCAAATTTAACCCTCAACCTAACACATTTAAGGTGAAGGTATCCTTAAGAGAATATCGGTGCAGTGAGTTTAATGCTGCCCTCAGATTTCAATTCCAAGAACCGGTTCAAAAATTATATAACGCTCCTCGTGCATTTACTGAATGTACGCAAAAAATAAGTTTAGAAGAATCATAACAGTCACCCTTGACCCACGACGGTTGACATTTGGATCTACATAAGTGAAAAACACCCCAATGAACCCAATGGTACTCTCAGATTTAAAATCTGAGTTACCCTTTAAAAGTTGTGGACTTTATAATAAAATAATTGTCACTTAATTATTTTATTTACTGCCAAAAACTAAATTTCACTAGTGGCTCGCACCTACCAATGTTATTATATTCTTAAATAAATAATTTCCTCACATGTACAACGGTTGTCTCAGATTTTCAATCTGAGCTACCGTTTGTGAGATATAAGCATTTGAAAAATAAAATAATTTATTTAATTGTTTTATTTACATTTATGCCATTTTTGGATGTTCTCATCGGAGGCCCGTTCCGACTAAACTTAAGTCACGCCTAGGGTAAACCCAACATCTTGAATGAAATGGTACCCTCATATTTCTGATCTGAGTTACCATTTAAGAGTTATTCCACTTTTTCAGGAAAACTACTTACGCACGCTAATTAAAACTCAACCAAAATTCGACAGATCATTCTGGGCACTCTGGGCCTGAAAATCGCACGCCATCAGATTTCTATATCTTGAAATAATTTCATATAATTTAAAAAAATTATACTGAATTTCTTGGACATTACATTCTCCCCACCTTACAGATTTATGTTTTCGAAAGCCAAAATAAAGGTAGAACAACCAAAACAGGGTACTGAGTACGAATCTGAGCCTCCTGATATCATGTGCTCTCATGGAGGTTCTTGTGCTAACAGCATACATGCACCAGAGGTATTGAATTCCCACAAAGGACCTGCTACTGTTGATCCTCAATCTCCAATGGAACCTCTGTAAACGTCTCCCCATTGTCGAAGTCCATCTCGACATGGTCGATGATGTGAGATGGGTCATGCACGTATCTCCTCAGCTGAGATACATGGAAGAAGTCATGCACCCTCTCCAACTGAGGTGGAAGAGCCAAGCGGTATTATACCTCACATATCCTCTGAAGTATTAGAAAAGGACCGATAGACCTCGGTGATAACGTGTCGCCTCAGCCAAGTCTTCATTGTCCCTATCGAGGAGATACTCGCAAGAATACGTGGTTCCCCTCTTGGAACTCCAAGGGTTTCTGTATCTTGTCAGTATAAGACTTCTACCAACTCTTTGAAGTCTACACTTGCTAACAAGTGAGGCATATTAATACAAAATCTTCCACAAATTTCTTCATCCCTGGCCTCCAGTATTGACGATGAAGGTCTTGGAACATCTTCACTACACCAGGATATGCCTCAAGAGGGAACGTATAGAATACCCTCAACACCTCCTTCTGTAGCGCTACTGGTACCATGGTACGTCCTATGAAGAGGAAAAAATGCTCCCCCTTCATAAAATCTATCAGGTGTCTGCCTTGAGGATATCTAAGCACATCGAGCCTTGCAGTCAGTTTCCTCACGCTGCGCCTACCTGACTCACTGAAGAAGTGGGGGAGTGATTCTGAAGGACTAAAGAAAAGATGCTTCATCTCAATCCACAAATGATATCTGCAAAGCGGATAGCTGTTTTGTTGCATCACTCAGCAGTTATAGGCCTGACCTCCTGCTGAGTGCGTTTCCTACCATGTTCCCAATCCCAGAAGTATAGGCTATCAAAAAGTCATAGTCCTGGAGGAACTCTAGCGACTCCAGTTGGGAACTGAAAACTCAAAACTTCTATTACCATGAGGGTGAGGCTATCCAACAAATGAGTGATCAGCCTTACCCTCCTATGCATGAGTTTATCCTATGCTGCCTAGGTTTCCTTTTTCTCCAACCAAAGAAAACCCCATTCCAACGTTGTAGATAAACAACAACCTTTTTGCCTAATATAGTCAATCTAAGTATTAATTTTGTATGTCTAGTCATACCCAAACTAACATCGTAAGGCCTTGACGCTGCCACTAAGAGGTTCTAACTGAAACTCTCACCTCAAGGTTCAGATAACACTGTTCATGTATGTGTGATTATCGAGTCTCCTCCCAAAGGTTTCTCTAGACATGAGGGTCAAGTAAACAGTTTAACTGGAAACTCTAGGTCTTGGACAAGATTCTTGGAAGTAAGTAATGATTGGTTCCTATTTATATTGATACGATATCTGTTAGAAGACACAAACCATACCTTAAATCACTGCTAGATCCTTTGGGTCGCACTCCTTGACCGCATGCAGTTAGTTCCTTCCTTTGTCGTCTAATTATCTGAGCCTGGTGGGAAACATGTAGGGGGTGGTTGTAACATTTCCAAATGTAAACCAACTCATTCTTCTCTCCATGCTCTACTTCTACGTCTGCAGCCTAGTAGACTCATCTATCCTTAATACTTCCTCTTCCCAAAACATTTTACACAACCAAGTCTCTGAGAATGGTGTAAGTTTCTTGCTTTCCCACTACTAACATTCACCGGCTACATCGACTCAGCCAAAGAATATTCAACCACAAGGTTCTCTCTAGTAACCTAACATAAGTAGAAATGAATATAAAAATAATGCTAGCTTAGATGTCCCTAAAGACACCTCTCTCATAGGTATGAGATCTGAAGCACTGATCGTATCTTATTCATCGAGTACCTAGAATGATCGGTATGCCTCGATGAATACTCATCTACCGAAAAGTCATCAAGTTGAAGCTATAGAAGCTCTAGAAAACTCTCAGCCACCATCTCAAGCTAGTCCTCAGCCACCTGTGAGTTGGGCCCACCTCGAAACCTAAGGGGTATCTGATGATGAATCACATGTAAGGCACTAAGCCTATATGTGTCCTCTACCGGTACCACCGGTTTTAACTGCTGACCAACGAGTATTGATATAGTTGACACACTACCCAAAGGTACTATCTCGGGTAATGGTCAATTTATTGAAGACTCATCACTATGTGGACCATCCTCATGGTTACTCACTGAAAAAAGACTAGTAGCTAATATCACCATCTTCTCTACTGGTGTCTCAACTATGCGAAAAACACTAGCAACCGCCTTCAGTCAGTCCTCAACCGTGTGGGAATCTATCTCACCTAGAAACATCAGAGGCCTCTGCTACTAGAACTTGTGAAATGTGATTAGTCATTATGAATCGTCATCCAGTGTGGCTGGTGGTAACCTTTTCCCAATGGGTGGTGGTGATGCGGGTACACCACCCGAATGTTCCAACATAGTAAGAGGGCCCTGCACCAGAGCCTCTTCACTCAGTGGGTCGTCATCATGTACTCTCTCAGAAATCATAGTTGGATATATACATAGTGGAATCCTGATAAGGAACTGGTTCACCATGGTCATTATGTTATACATGGTGAGATAACTCAAAGAAACCACAAGAAAACTTTTCAAAACACACATGCAATCAGTGTTTTCATGCACTGAGTCAGAAATCAGAAGTCAGGGTCCATGTGTATGGATACGTCGGCCACCACACCAACAATGGATTCCCTAAACCGATAACCACACTAACTACACATAAAACTATTTCCATTAAAAATATCAGATTCTTATGCTATATGGTAGAACCGACTCCTCTGATACCAATGTTTCACAACTTTTCCCCCAGGGCCCATGCCATGACTACCCCAAGCCTTCCTTCCATAGGCTAGGGGATGGTGACTAACAATGAAGGTGTATTCCCTAAAACTGGGAAGGCATTGCCTTTATAACCAGTAAACACATGCAACCAAGCACACATCAAGATACAAACTCGAGACAACTTTATAGTAAAAAGAGTTCTGAAAGTAAAACTACCGGAATAAAAGGCTAATAGTAATAGTACTAGTACAACTGAAGAAAAATAAAGGAAGCTACAGGGTCATCCTACGGGTTCCTACCTGAAGGGTAGGTACAAATCACCTCCACATCACTCCATGTCCACCCGTCTCCTCTGTGTACCGACACACCGAATGGTCCACCTCTGAGCATCGTCCAGTCTTGGTACTCTCGACCTCGATCAGTGATGTCCATCATCTAGATCCAACACAATGAGGTATGGGCATAACCCGTGCAGGGATGAGTATAACGATACTCATTATGAACCCCGATACCCTCAAGGCATCACAAAAATCTACAAATGATAAAACACAAGCATGTAAAACATTGAAAACCTGACTTAGGTATATGCCCATACATATACCTAAGTTATAAAGTAAACACATCTCAATCTTGAGGAAAACACATAGTCCAAAACAAAGCCCAAATCTCAATTGTTCCACAAAAGAAGAGAAAACATGAAGGAAAGTACCACATAGGTATGCCATATAGAAGAATACCACCAAGGTATTACCATAATGGAAAGTACCACACTGGTACTGACTCAGCTCACACCAGGTATAACTTAGGTACTGTAGTAGACATGATTAGTTATAGCTACTAAATCATCTTACTCTGTTAAGATACTCTGCTACTAACCTACACGGAATCTCTAGAAGCTGACCCACATAGGATCGTTAGGAGATGACCCACACAGGATCTCTAGGAGTTGACTCACACGGGTTCTCTAGGAGCTGACCTACACAGGATCGCTAGGAGATGGCCTACATAGGATCGCTAGGAGCTGACCCAAATAGGATCTCTAGTCAGTCTTCTCGTCACAGCCAGCTATTGGGTTCCCGCACTAGGCTTGCTCATCACCAGGAGAATCTGCTCCCCAAGCAACTGTCCAATAATTCAACTACCACGAAGTCCCACTAAGAATTATCTCAAAGGACCGCCACGTCATAGTGGTCTCAATGCAACAGACAGTGCGTCAATCAGACGCCCGGTCTGCAAGTTATTAGCCTTTTAGTCTTGAGGGCCCGATTAGATTCGTGCTCGATCCAACCCGACCATACTCTAACATTATCCAAAACTCTAGTGGGGTATTCCAAAAGGACCATCTCGATCCAAGGTTTCTGGTGCCACAGACGGTTCGTCATTTCGACACTGAATGAGAGAGATATGTCAAATACAAGATCTCGGAATAATAATAATGTGTGTTTCGTGAACCCAAGCCATGAAACAGAATTTAATATCCAAAATTTGACTTAAATCAACCGTCTTAATATCAGGATCATGTCACCACTTACGGTAAGTCATTCGGATGTTGCATGCAGGAGTTATGGATGGTCGAAGATTTAATAATAATAATAATAATGTATTATTATTATTTGAGCATTTCGGGTACCCAATCCAAAAAACGAGAAAAAGGAATTCAATATTGAAATCAAAATTTACGTCTCAAAGTTACGGTCATACTGCTGCTGACGACTCGTGAAACCGAGGTCACAGGAAGAAGTTACTGTCAAAACACGATTTTCCCAACAAAAATTAAAATAATAATATTTTAATATTATTATTAATATTCTGTTTTAAACCTTCCATGTATTACATTTCATCTCCCTTTTTTTCAAGTTGAGCATGCATCCCTTTTAATTAGAACCTTATATTCTTTTTTAATATATCTATCAAAATATTTAAGTTTCTCTCTCTAATCTAATTCCATCTTCATTCACGATTTTTCCTTCTTCCGCAGGGCCAGACTGTCGCCACTACCTCCGACCACCCGAGCCATGGTGCCTCTAGACTACCGCACCACCTGGACATTGCCGCTTGGCTGTCCTTCGGTGTCGTACGTCAAACCATCTACCTCGCCCGGAGCCGCGCCCTGAACACACACTAGAAATCACACCGCCACGTCGCACCTTCCATGGGCTGCCGCATCTTGATTCTAAACCCAAAAAATATAATGATCGCATATTCAAGATTCTTGGGTTGAGGGTTCCACATCCATATGTCACGATCAACAGAATATTGAGTTTCCAGTGCCAATAAATATTTGGCTGCCTCCTTTCGTGAGCCATTGTGGCTTCGTTCCAAGCGCAAAAAATTAAACGATAACATATTTGAGATCCTCGCGTTGAGGGATTCACGTCTATATATTCCTCCTAGCAAAACTCTGTGTTTCCAATACCAATAAATATCACGCATTGAAAAAAGCATGAATAATGTGCGATGAATAAAAAGAAAGGGGTGCATGGTTTATGTGTAGGATGATGTCCATGTTTGTTTGGCTATCATCGTCGTGAATTTAGGATATGAAGAATCAATCAAATAAATTCAAAAATATATAAAAAACCATACCTCGTTTCTTAGAGACAACACATGGAAGAAGACAAAGTTGTTGAAGAGGACGTCAGCGTTCGTCACTCCCACAAGATTCTTCAAGTCGGTTCCTTGTTCTTCAATTCCAAAAGTCTCATTTCATTGTAGTGGATGTTCTTCATTGAAGAATCTCCTTCCAAGTTCTCCAGAGATCTCCTTTTTTTCGACAATCCTTCAACCAAATGGTGAAGTGCCAAATATGTTTATTAAATAAACTAATTGTGTTGGCACATCAATGGGAGGAAAACCAAGAGTTATATCCCATTAAAGGGGGAGTTCAGGGGTCAGGTGGTCCCCACATTTGAATTTAATTTTGGGTTTTTTTAGTTTGGGTGGTCCCCACTACTAAACATCAAATGAGATATTTTAAAAATAAAATAAAAGTTGTTATTTATTTTATTTTTATTATTTTAACTCTCCCACGAAATTCACAAAAACCAACTTTCACCCTCGACCTAGTGTGGTCAAGGTGAAGGTATTATTAAGCAAATATTTGCACTGTGAGTTCAATGGTGCCCTCTGATTTCAATTCTGAGCAACGGTTCAAAAGTTATATAACAACGCTTGTGCATTTACTGAACATACACGAAAAAATGTATGGAAAAATTATAACAGTCACCCTTGACCTGCACCGGTCAAGGTTAGGCTCTACCTAAGTGAAACATGCCCCAACAAACCCAATGGTAATCTCATATTTCAAATCCGAGTTACCTTTTAAATGTTATGGATTTTACAATAAAATAATTGTCACTTAATTATTTTATTTATGGAAAAAAACTAACTTTCATTGGTGGCCCACGCTAGCCAAAGTTAGTATCTGCTTAAATAAAAAAATGACCTCCTGAGTATAGCGGTGGTCTTGGATTTTTAATCTAAGCTAGCATTTGTGAGTTATAAGCATTTGAAAAATAAAATAATTTATTTAATTATTCTATTTACGATTATTCCATTTTTGGTTTTTCTCACAGGAGGCCCGCACTGAAGAAACTTAAGTCGCGCCTAGGGTAAAACCTCCATCCTGACTGCAACGGTGACCTTGTATTTCTGATCTGAGTTACCGTTTAAGAGTTTTTCTACTTTTTTAGGAAAAATGCTTTCACACTCTAATTAAAACTCAACCAAACTTCGATGGATCATTCTGGGAACTCTGGGCCTCAGAATCTTGCGCCATCATATTTCGTGGTCTCGTAATAATTCCATATAATTTTAAAAAAATTATATGTAATTTATGGGACATTACAGTCCAACTATTATGATGGGTAAGATATGAATGGTATGTCTCAATTTCATATAGTATCATTGAATCATTAATTATTTAGAGGAGATATTTAGTAATATTACTGATATTTTCATGTAAGTGATGTTGTATGGATTATTTCCATGAAGTTGTGATTAATTTATTATTTTATCTCCATGATAAAGGAGAAATCAAGAATATATTAGGTACCATGAGGAGGATAACCCATAGTTAGACTTAGACACACATTGTTTTGGGATTTTGTGCTAGGGGTTTGGTGAAGGAAAGTATATCCTCATTTTATGTGAGTATAGATTAGGGAGAGGCATATAAACCTATGTACACAACCTTGGTGTTCTCCTAATTTAGAGACAGTGATTCCCAATATGTTGACAACATCCACAGTATATTGAGTGGGTGTCTGCTATTGGCCGGCCTGTCTAAAGAATTTTATTTATGGTTTTTTGGATAGACTCCTTTATAGGACTGCTTGGGAGTGGTGTATGTACATATGTATGGGGGGATATCACCATATTCTATTCGAATATGAACCTCATATGAGAAGGTTCATTAGACTTTTTGGTAAATCCATTGGATAGTATTATGGATTTTTGATGCAGTTGTATAATGAAACTAGGAACTATTTTCTCCCACGATGAGTGCTACGTACTGGTTAAAATATAGACATGAGGGGTGTCTTAGAATGAGTGTTAGGAATATATTATCTTGTGATGATCCAACGATACGTTAAAAAGTATCCCCCATTGTTCATTACATGACACAAAAATTGTTAATGATCATGATATGGTTCATACCAGAGACATCATTGGAATTCAGGTATGATCTTTTCTAATCATGCTCATAAAAATCATAGTGCACCTTTGGATGAGATCTTTTGGAGTGAGTTTTTGTAATACATTGTATGTAGGAGTAGAAAACTTCAATAAAGATAGGACACTATAAATTTTATTTGGTTTCTATCAAATAGTTAGATGAGGTTGATGATGAACCACATCCGGAACATCATTGAGATAATATTTGTTCAATATAATTGTTGGTGTGATCTTTTCATGGAAATGTCAGCATGAACTGTTTGTCTTAATTTATTATAATTCACCCACTGATATCAAATTGAGTATCAATAGTATCATCTCATTATCTGATCATCTAGAGTGAGTTGAAAAATGTTTCTATATTGTTCTTAGGATGTTATGGGGATGCTTTAGTTGGAAATTGCAATAGTGTAAGAACCATGGTTTGGAATTTCCCATTTAAAACTAGAAGATATGATGGGTAATGCTATTAAATAGTTGATAAAAACACAATAACATTATCATATCATAGAATAGATAGTCTTATGTAAGTACCTCTATTGATGTTTTGTTATTTTTTTATCTTTGGATAGGGTCTTATAAATTTAACCACTATAAGCATAAAGTGATTCATGGGGGAGTTTTGGGAATTTGGAAAAAATTTCAATGGTTTGAGAAAGAGTTATCAAACCATGAAATTTGGATAATTTTTTTTCTACTAGGGATTATCGGGGATGATACGTTATACATTAGGTTGGTTGTATGATATCATGTTTTTAATACATATAAATTCTATGGTAATTTGAGTTTTTCATTTGTTTTGATAACTAAATTTAAATCCATGCATCAAAATATAATCCTACTATTTGAAAAACAATTTGGGGTTTTTCACAGATGGGTTTGCAGCCAAGAAGGATTATCTGGAGTCTATATGTGTTTTGATAGTTCCATGAATCTTATTCCATATGTTGATAAGAACTATATAAGGGAACATGATTAGTGTTAACCAAGAACCCCAAAACAGGATGCCTTTTTGATCAGAAACATGGTTAGGTTTAACCATGTGATTGGATATAGAAAAATATGACTTTGGGTGTTGAATTATAGAGGGACTCACATGGTTGTCCCCTAGTATTCCTAATCATGCATGGTAACCGTGCAAGCTATGAGGTTTTGGACCTTGGGAAACATATGGTTAAGACACATTTTTACAAAATGTGCATCTAAACAATTCATCTCATTAAGGGACCTATAAATTTATGTTTTCCACTCATTCATTCTAAAATTATTTTTCCATCTCCTCATCCACCATTCCCTAAGTAGCCATACTGTGGGAGAAATACATTACCTCTATTGTAGGCATTGATGATTATCCTCCATACTAGCTCTAATTTAACCAATGATTATCATACTTTACATCTCTCTATTAGTCTCTAATTCCTATTTCTTCTTTTCTCTATATTCATTGTTGTAATGTAATTCATTTCCACACAATCTTGTATACCCAAATGTAAGTGTTTTTTCCTAGGTTCTTCAATTTATCTCATTTTATCTTGAATCAATTCTTGATGTAGGATGATTGAAGCTTCCAAATCATGAGGTAGTTGGTCTGTGACTTGTCCATCAATGTATTTTCATTCATAAATTGTTTCTATTGTACCACACATCAGAAATTTTGTGCATCGCTCCTATATTCCATAACTTCATAAATAAATTATCTTGCCTATGAGATAGACACTTATTTAGACTCGATAAAATTATTAGTGCTTTGTGATCTCAAAATGGATCACCCCATTGGATTTTTAATATTCTTTAACCTCATTGGTCATTACATTTAATTGAATAAAACACCACATAGGTGTGTTTGATTAGAATCCTTAAATGAAACATTCGAAAATGATTACAAATATATTAATTGAATAATAATAGGGTATGTATAATTAAATGGGATTTCATCTCTTATGAGTATGATTATTAACGAAATGAATTTAATTTACAAATATCTTGTAGACCTACATTCCATATGTTAAAAAATAGTTTCTTGATATTTTCTCGTGACTTGATTGAAATGGGGTTGGGTGATCTTGTAACCTATCAGTGGAATACGTAATAGAATTAAATGAATGGTTAAATAGTTAAGTCCCCTCACATGACTCATTTATTTATAGTAATAGAGATGGATAATTAATCTAAATAATTAATTTCTATGAATACATATATATATTAATTGGACATTAACACATGTAGGTGAATTTATTAATAGTTTCAGCAGTACTTTTATACCATTATTAATGATGAATGAAAAAGTAATTTATTTGGATAATGAAATGAATCATGATGATTTTAATTTTTATGTGGAAAATTTTCATGGAAAATATATATTTATTATATTATCCACTGGGTGATAAATGTATTCCAATTTTAAATTTCTTGGATGGGATCATAGGATAAATGGAATTATTTTATAGTTGATTGTATGTTGGACATGGAACTACTTGTAATTTATTTGTAGTAGTTGGACATGGTGCTTAATTCCTTTTTTGTTAAGCATTTTTGTACATGGATTCCATCATCATTTACTTGGTATTTTTTTAAAAGGTTATCCTACTCATTTATTATGAATTATTGGATATGATGATTCACACCCACTTGATTCATGATGTTGGACACGGTTCTCATCATCCATTATTGGGGATAGTTAGAAATGGATCTCCATTATCCCATGATTTATAAGATTGGACTAATTCTCCTTATTAAAAATATTAGACCCTTTTTATGTATAGTTAAGATGAAAAACTTAGGATTATGTAGGTACAGTCATCCAGGTGTCCCACGAGGAAACTAAGCTTCACGTAGTTTACATTTACATTTTCATTTACATTATTGAGTTAAATTTATTAAACATTCACACTTTTCATTTAATATTCATAGACTATATTATTTACATGAATAGTTAGTGGTGGACTACTATTTTTTACCCATACCCTATTCTGAAAACTGATTGGTAACTAGACAGTTATCTTGACTATATGTTAGGACATGGATCAAGATTTTTAGTATTGTATCTTATGGGCTAGGACATGGCGTAGGAGTAGTGGTTGATCATGTACCAGGGATTCCTTCTAGAGTAAGAGTATTTTTTTATTTATTATTTTGTTTGTGTGTCCCAATTATATGTATTACCTAATGTATATTTAAATCTTGTAATTATGGCAGAACATGTTTATGCATGGTTGGATTTTATTGTATTCTATCGAGTATGAAGTTATTATTATCTTCTTTTTTTTATCTCAATTGTTTATTCCTTAGTAGTATTTATTTATGATATAGTGGTTATAGTCTCCCCATTATACAACCATTAGTCCCTATCTACTTGTTATAATCCTATGGAATATGAGGAGGTGTAGTTGAGGCCATGTCTCCAACTTGGAATAGTTACTTATGAGTAAACGGAATCTTGGATGCCACACGTTATATATCTTTTAACATGAGTTTGGAGATAAGTTGCCTGGTTTTGATTTAACAATGAATGAAATTACTTCTAATATGGTTTAATACTTCTCCTCCTCAAAAAAAATTATAAAATATTGTGTAGGGTAAAACTATAAAATGGATAATATTAAAGATTGATGAAGTAAATCCTTGTTTTTTCAAAACCATTAGGACTCGTCCTTCCCAATTTCTAATTGCATCTGTTCATCAAAATATTTTTTTGTTCATATAATCCATCCCCCTCCTTCAGCGATTTTATCTATTATTAAGGGTGATTCTTCTATTCACTCATTTGACTAAGAAATTGAGATGATATCCACTAGAGGTTCTATCTCATATTAAAAATTATCATTAGGATTCACCTTTGGATCAACCATAATCTCATCATCATTATTGGATTTATCATTTAGTTTTGACTCAATGTCAGCTTCCTTGTGGGTTACATACAATATCTAATAATACTCATTTGCTATTATCTTAAGGTATATACACACCAATTTGAAAACATGCACTATACCATATATTCCTTTAGCATCATCACTTAGTTGTGGTTGTGGGACACATCCTCCTTGTTTTTTATCTTTTCTTATGTTTATCAAATTGATGTTCCAAATATGTAACTTATATATAATAATATATATGTTTTATTAATGATGAATTATATTGAAAAAATCACAACAGAAAAACCCATGAAAATAAATAACTTATGAAAAAACTAAACTAAAATTTTATAAATGATGAATATGGGAAAAGTCCTTCCATAATCTATTGAATCATAACTTCCTACTAAGATTATGTATCTTAGAATGGTGCCTTAAAAATTTTAGAACTAAATAGTTTCCTTCCATAAAATGGGTTATTTTGTTCCTAAATTTATAAACATATCACCCAATAACTAAATATATTAAAGTGTATTATAGGATATACAGATAATGGGGATAAAACCATAGGTACGTGGTAACTTATCATCATGAAACTCTATATTAGTAGTCAAAATTCATGATTCAATATAGAATTTTAATTTTACTCCTGTTTTGAGATATTAATGAAATATTAGTGTAATAAAATCTTCGAAAATCATGGTTTACAAAGTATTAAAGGATAAAAGAATGATGTATAGTATTGATGTTTTCAAAATAAATTGAAACTTGAGAATTAACCTTAGTCATCACTCTCCAATCACTAAGATCAAATATTGTTATGGTAAATTAATTTGGGTTATAGAAAAGTCATGTGATACAAAAACATATTTTAGTAGATAATAAAACTGACCTAATTGTTATAAATAATGTCTAGTGATACTAGTTAAATAAAAATGGAAATCCATCCCTCAATCAAAAAGTGGTAATGCTCAACAAATAGAGATGATATTTAGAGAAAATAAATATTTTAAAAAAAATCAAAAATGGATGAAATTAACAATAATCATTCTTCAAATAATCATTCCCCATTAAATAAAAAATAACGATATTACCACTACCCTCCCATTTTTCCATGACAGGGGAAAAGAAAACCTAAAATAGTTGAAGACCAGCTGTAGATGAAAACCTAGAAAAACTTAAAATTGTACCTCCCAATGAAAATTTTATTCCCTCTAAATGTAAATTCATTAGTGTATCTATCATCCACATTATTAACAAAAATCCTGAACTCTATAACTACATATATCTCTTTCATATCTTAATGTATATATCCCACTCAATCTATATTTATAAGGGATTAAACATCTATTTGAAATATCATCATTACCTAAACCAACACATATTTTAAAAAGTATCACATAGATAGAATAATAGATCAAACTATATATACTATAGATATAAAACTCCCATAATTACCTCATAATTTAGGAAACAACAATAAATTACTCAACATTGTCTATACATTGTCATAGTGTCATTGAATTTATACACACCCTGAAATATTCCCATATCATTTTAAGTATTTTTTTCCTTCAATTAATCTCTTCAATATTCCATGAATATATTCCATATATGACATATCCTCAACCCTCATAACCATGAATCATAGATATTTCACTATATCATCAATATATTCATCTTAATGGTGTGAACTCAATCCACCACAACACAAACTCCAAAAAATTTGGCATGATTGGTCCAATATAATACCATCATAAAATCCATACCATTTTATCAATTCCATGATACAAACCTTCATGACCACAAATATATTCTATTGCTAACTCTCTCCCTATCACATCTCCGTCTTCATCTTACAATCCATTATCTCATCTCACCAAAACAAAAAAATATATCTATGGTGTGAAGAAAATATCCAACTACATAAAAACTCCCATACAATTTCTATTCATCATGCTATCTCAATACTACCTTTATATACATAGTGTAAACTCACATAGCCTCATTACATCACTTACATGGAATCTCAATTCCTCCCACAAAGATGAAGATATCAGGGAAAATCAATTTAATTGAAGCTCTATAGTATTTCATTGAAATGTTATAAAGGAAATATCTCTTATAAACAGATCCTCATGTACAAGTTACTCTTACAATTAATAGAATCCTTCCAAATTACTCTAATGAAACAATCTCATAAACCTTATGGGTGGCCAAACATTGTTTATGTTATAAAAAAATATTATGCATAAAATTTATTTAACATTACTGTAACTTCAAAAACCTTATGCATGAATAATATCTAACAAGATCATACAATCTCGAACTCATGGATTCATGTTAAATTTGGAATGACATCATTAGGAATGACATATCTTATAGTGTATAATTCAACCACATTCACTTCTTGAGGATCCACATGGAATAAAAATTAAAAGAATGATTAATACTACATCAGTATCCAATAGTGAGCCTTGAAGATCCCATAGTGTTCTCTGATTGTTCTATGGGAATTATAGTCATGATGAGAAACCTATCAACATGAGGAAGATGACACTTCGGTTAACATAATTTTATTTTGAAGCATTTATTTCATTTTACTTAATTGTTTGGGTATCATTGTGAAACATGGAAAAGGGATGTGGTTAAATAAAGAATAATTGATTATGTAATTTTTTTAATTTTTTTATTGTAACTTATTATTATGCTACTAAATGCATTTTTTTGAAAAAATATTGTTTTAGAAAACTTTTGGGATGGACTACTGAGTTGTACTTTCACCCCAATCAGGTTGTATGTTCAGTACCTGAATATACTTCTTCTTTATTGAACATGATAAGGGAAAGATCCCTATAATAGATGTTGAGTTGGGATGGAACATGTATTATGGAACCAGACATGGTATCTGGACCCTCTAGGAATTATATGTGTCTTTATTTTGGTTTTTAATTTCATTCATGACACTTTTTATGGAACTACATATCTAATGTTTGGTTTTGGATATATTTTATTGTTTTGGTTCATCATGTGATGCTAGTTTGTTCTGGTAATTTTATTATCATGGTTGTTTTTTATCCTCAGTTAGTTATTGTTATTTATCTCTGATAAATATGGTTTATTATCCCCATTTTGTCTCTATTAGACCATCACTGCTAGCCAGTAGCCACTAGAATATGGGGAGGTGTGCTTGAGGATATACAGAAAATCAACTTAGAGAAGTGGCGTGTGGCACCCACATCAGGACGTCATAGAGTGGTATCAAAGGAGTTTTATTTTATTTTATTTTGTCTTAAAATTTAGGATAGGTATATAAGAGACTAGGAAGAGTCGTGTCTTGTTCAATTTCTTGTTCATTGGAGTATCTATCCCATGTGTGGGGTAAAATCTATGTACCCAAGGTGGGATTGCTATTATTTTTGTTTAGTTCTATATTTGGGTGTTATTCCACCTCGATTGATTCACTTTTTTGAAATGTTTATTCATTATTAGATTTTATGAGATATGACTCATGGCTAGGTATGTAATTATAGTTGATTAAGAAAACTTTATATAGGCACTCAATATTTATGGTGACATGAATCATTTTAGGAACTAGTAGGAAAATCAAGTTTTTTAGTATGTTTTTGAAATTTAAATTCATTTGTTTTCTTGTATAGTTTAGATGAAAAAGTTCCCTAATATGAAATTTTAAAATTTTAAATTATGATAAACGTGGAAATTTGTAATGGATAAATGGGTGTCTAATGAGAAACTTGAATAATGATAAAATAATTCCCCCTGTCAACCATGACCTTGATGTAATATGGTTAAGGGTATGGATAGTGCCTCAGTTTTGAATATGTGTATGGGTATGGGGGATGACTTTTTATGGATTTATGTGAATCCCCATAAATGTGATAATAATAGTGTATAGTGTGTCCTAAAACATTTTTTTTGTAATTGTAGATACATGCCTCCATGTTGATGCTTATTGATACGACGGTGGGAGGATAGGGATAAAAATAATCCTCCAGTAGTGGAACTCAAGGCACTAATAGTTTGGGGTGATGAAGGTAGAGACACATCAAATGAGAACAGTGGACACTTTATGAAATTTATGTAAACATACCCATGGTGGGTTTTAAAAATTATGTCTAACATGACATGGGAGTTCTAGTTGTAGCACCCTCTGTCTTTTACTAGAAAGGGTTCACCTAAAATAGAAAATTTCTTGATTGAGCCTATCTACATGATACTTGACCACCTAGAGGCTTCTAATGAGAAAAGAGTCAACCTAAATTCTTAAATGTCATGTGTCCAAGAAAATAATTGTTGGGACATCTAGACTCAAGGATGGATAGGTGGATAGTATGTAGTGGAATGACATTCAAGATATGTTCTAGGAGAACTTTTCTCCTGAGACGCTAAGTCATGAGATGACATCAGAGTTCATGATATTGGATTAGGGGATTATGTCTGGGATAGAATATATTAGATGCTATATAGATTTGTAGTGCTTTGTTCCAGTGTTGGAAGGAGATGAGTCTACTTTAGCAATATGGATTTAGGATGGGATTAAATATGATATTAAGTCCCAAGTGAATATCATTAAAGAAAAAAAGTTTTACAAAGTAATGAATTGGGATCTCATATCTGAGGGGAACTTGAAGGAGACTTCTAGAAGAAAACATGAGGATTTTCTAGGTGGACATGGGGAACATATTCTGAGAGAAGGGAGCATATCTAAGATAATGTCATCTAGAGTGATTGCATGAATAATTTCCAAAGGGAATGGTATAATACATAGTACCTTAATTGAGAACTCATTCAGTAGAGATATAGGCAGTGTGACTTTCATAGATAGTTCTCCCAACCACCGACAGAGTGCCGATCTTGTTGAAGGATGGGAAATCTACAATAGTTATGTTAGAACCCATGAAATAAGGGAAGTGTTGGGGATATAAGTAGAATCAAAGTGTTGTAAGTGGATATTGTACCGCATATCATTCTAGTAGTTAGAGATCTACTAGATGTGGAGGTCAAGGAAGTGGATGAGGTACTTATAGGAATGATCGACCATATTAGTAGAGTGGTGTAGCTTAGTGAACTAAGACCACATCATAATTAATAGGGGATGGATGGTTTTGTCTAGTTTAGCCTACACATGTGGATAGTGAGGTTGGGCCATCAACAATTAGAGGTGCTATTAATGTAGCTTCTACACTATATAGTTATTTATTTGATATTGTCTCCTTTCATTCTGTTATAATTACACAACATGTGAACAAGTCGATCCTGGTATTGGAGTTTGTGAGTTGGGTAATGGAGATCAATACAACTTTGGGATAACATTTGAGAGACATCTATTTGTGCAAGGGATGTTCTCAAGAGGTTATAGATTATTTTTCTCTATTGGATCATTACATCATGGACATTTCAGGATTTGACTTGATCATGGGTATGAACTAGTCAGTATGATACCAATCCAACATTTATTGTTATAGCAGGATAGTAAATTTTATGTCTCATGTGGGTAAAAATTATATACATCTTGCACAATGGTATATCAGGGAGGTCCATATAGGGACAATTCATTAGGATATAGTGTAGAACAATACACAGGTTCTTAGTCTTATGTTGGATGATAGAGGGTGTGAATCAAGATACCGTTACACCTGTATTGGACCAGTTCCAAGATGTTTTTCTTGATTATTTATTTAGGATTCCACCTAAGACGGATGTGGAGTTTATGTTTGATCTCATTCCTAGAGCTGACTTAGTTTTCATTCAACCATATTGAATGGAAACAATATTGCATCAAGGTCTCAAGCCTCAATTGGAATATTTGATGGATGATGGGTTTATCTATATGAGTATTTTGCCTTTGGGATCTCCAATACAATTTTATGACTTGGATTATAGGACTTTTCCCTTGTGTGTTTGTTACTGGAAGTTGAAGTAGATGATAGTGAAGAACTAGTATCCTCTTCCACGTATCAATGATATATTTTACCTACTGAGGGGATATTTTGTCTTTTCAATGAATGATTTGATATCAAGGTATCATCAGTTTAGAGTCTAATCATATAATATATCATTGAGTACTTTCAAAAGAATATATGGTCCTTATGAGTTCTTCAAGATGCTGTTTGGGAAGAAAAATGAACTGGTAGTGTTCATGCCCCTAATGAACTAAATCTTCCTCCCATACATAGGTTAATTTTTTTATAGTCCTTATTGATGACATCTTGGTGTACTCCATTATGCATGATGATCATTAACAATAACTTGACATTGTCCTAAGTACACAGAGAGAGTACCATCTCTATGAAAATATATCTATGTGTCAATTTTGGATTTATTCGGTCTATTTTTACAGTCACGTTAGATTATAGGAAGGTGTTTATGTGGACCCAGAGAAGGTATAGGCAATTGTCTCTTGGGAGAAACTGTAGAATGATTTCTATATCCATGGTTTTCAGAGATTATTGGGCTATTATCAGATGTTCTTCCATGAATTTTCACATTTGGAAGCACCACTTTCAAGTTAGATCAGGTAAGGGATAAAATTAGAGTGGTATTTTTAATGTGATAATTCATTCCATTTTTTTATGAAGTGGTTGACTACCACATAGATCTTGATACTACCCAATCCATGTCAGGATTATAAAGTGTTTTATAATGCATCTGAGATAGGAAATGGAGCATTATTTATTCAAAGAGATTGAGTTATGGTGTTTGGGTTATTGTAGTTGAGGTCACATGAACAAAATTACCCAATGAAAGACCTCAAATTAGCTTCAGTGGTTTATTACATGAAGTTTATGTGACATTATCTATTTGATGAAAATTTTCTTATTTATACCAATCACTAAAGCTTATAGTATATTTTTTCACAAACATACATGAATATTTATGTGCGAAGATGATTTGAGTATATGAAATCATTTGAATTTTATTTTGAATATAAACTAGGGAAATGAAATACTATTGTTGATTCTTAATGAAGGAAGACACAGACATATGTTATTCTTGAGTCTAGTGTTTTGTGGAAAATAATGAGTTTTACGGCTAAGATGCATGTTTTGGTTCAATAGGGCTAGAAGTACATGAATCTCATATTTATATTTGTGGAGTCTACACATTTAATACAGATTAGGGGGAGGTAGTATGTGGATCTAGAGTCTTTATCCTTGATGTAAAACCTTGAAGGTGGGGATCTACCTTCAAACAAGACCAGAGATGAGGATGATAGCATCTATGTCTGGGGACCTGTAGTAGTTCATACATGTATGAGAGAAGAGCTGATGAGTGAATTTCATGCATTGAAGTAGGTGATGCATCTAGGATTGACTAAAAAGTACCATGGTCTACGATGGTGGTATTTGTATCCATACATGAAAAACGAGACTATTGGTTTGTGATATGATGATACACCAGTAAACAGGTAAGGCTGAACAGAAATGGCCCATTGTTTTATTACAGTCATTTAATATTCTAAAATGGATGTTGTATGATGTTGAAGTGGACATCATGGTGAGTCGAATGAGTACACCTCAGAAGAATGATTCTATTTGGGTGCTTGTGGACTGACTGGTAAAAGTAGATCATTTATTTCTTATTAGGGAGATTTTCTCAGTGGATCAGTTCAGAGACATGTGTGTTTGAGAGATAGTTTATCTCTATGGTGAGCCATAATGTATAGTTTCATACTTTGACTCACATTTTACATCATGTTTTCAGAAATTATTGCATAATTTTCTTTGTATACAGGTATTATTGAGTACATAATTCCACCAAAATATAGATGTGATGTCATAACGTACTGTGAATATTTTCATGCATATGTTACAAGAATTATTTATTGAATATTGTGGTTCTTTGGAGAAGAAAATAGAACTCTTTGAGTTTTCCTATAACGATAATTATTTGGAAACTATTCATAAGGAACCATATGAGGAACATTATGGTAGTCCATGTAGATCAACTCTATGTTGGATGGGTGTAGTTGAGTTAGATATTTTTAGATCAATTCTTATGTATGAGATGTCAGAGCATGTTCAATTAATTCGGAAACTTATGGATACCACTAAGACTATGTAGAAGTTTTGTTATAATAAAAATTTATGACCCAATGATTTTATAGTGGGTGATCATGATTTCCTTCGAGTGTCTCCTAGATCGAGTCACCACAGGATTTAGAGACATGGCATGTTGGAGCACATATATTTTGGTGCATTTGAGGTTGTGTGGATAATAGAGATGGTGGCATACTAATTAGCTCTTCCACAGATGTATAACACTCTGAATAACATTTTTCATGTGTAACACCTGTGATTATATCACCTTGTACCTTACCAAGTAACTGATGTTGATGATGATGATCTTGAGAACGATGCATCCAATAGATGTTGAGAATCGTAGTGATAAAGGGTTGTGGGGGAATATCCTACTGATCGTTCATTTTTTGGGTAAACATGGCTACTTTTAGGAGGAATCATTGGAGGGATAAGAATCTATGAAGGAGATGGGGCCTAATATTTTTTTCTTCAAAATATTAGTGATCCTTGGGAATACAGATTGAGGATAAGATATTATAATGTGGGGAGATTATAAGATTCAGACCCCTATTAAAGATGTCCCAATATTTTTTTAATGTAATTTTTTTCATTTTTAGGATCCTTTTGTTGGGATTTTGTTTCTGGGTGTTTTAGGAAAATTTTGGGAATTTTGGATGATGAATGGGAAGTGCACGGTTGGCACACCATTTTCCAAAACAATGTACCCTACCCCAGAAAACTATGAAATCCCATGAAGATGGGAATCAAATGGTTAGGGAATAGTTTTTCAAACTATCCAACCTATTAGTATTAACCATATGAATCACATGGTTTGGAAAACTATGTTCCCCATCCAAGAAAACAATGCACATGGTATTTAATCCCTTGAGATTTTTAATTAAATTTATATATACAACTAGATTTCACCCTCATTCATCCATAATCGATATAATACATACTCCTTCATTTTTCAAGGTCCCATAGATGATACCTCTACTCTAATACTCTGTTTCAATTGAATTTATGATTGGATGGAAGAATCTATACCCGTCCTGGTGTGGAATGAAATCCTATTTGGTTTCCTCCTTATCTAATGTCTCTTTTTAGTTGACAAAGAATGTTTTATTCTCCATTTGTGGGGTTTTAGATATTTGAATTTATATATCTATCTCACTTTGATCATGGATCTAGGTTTTGGTTATAGATCTCACCCTTTATTCTGAAATTGAACATTCTACTTCAATTTAGGGATTTATAGTTTGGATAAACCTCACAAATGATCAGGAGGAAGGTAGTATAAATTGAAAATCGTATGGTCCTGATCATAATTGTGTGTATGGACTTCTAATATAGAAATTTTCATTTTTGTAAATCATATCTTTTATTGAATTAATTAATATATTAATTAAGTAATGGAATGATGTGATTATGAAATAGATGAGAAATTGGTATTAAAAAATTTGTCAATTAAATTAGATTGTGTAATTGGATAATTTTTTGAGTTATGTAATTAAATGAAAATGGGAATAAAATGAATGTTTGGATTAGTAATGAATTCTAGATGGGTTCTATGAATACATGTTGATAAATGGTTTAATGGTGAATAGTTCATATTAGTCAATGTGATTAAAGTGATGAATCATTGATTGAATTTATAATAGAAATTTTATACCATGATATGATGTATTCATATGAATTAGAATGATTAATAAACATGATAAATTTGATGTGTGGGATATATATGATTTATTGAAAAATGAAGGGTGGGACACTGACTGAGGCTCCAAATACCCACAGGGCGCTATCCACAATTTTCTAGGCTCAAATGTATGCAAGGGAGTATTATTGTATGGGATAGGAAATGATGCCCCAAATACCCATGATGTGTGGGATAGGGACTGATGCTCGAAATATACATTGGGTACTTGACATGATGTTCTATTTCCAAGGGTTTGGCATTGTGCTATGGTTCCAAAAGGTCGTGATATGATACAGAATTAAATTCAGAATAAAATCCCATCGTATAATGAATTGTTAATTTTATATTTAATATGGTACATAATTCTACATGGGATGAATCGGGTATTGATGGTTTTGGTGTTATCATGAACTCAATAAAAAGGATGTGGTTAAATAAGTAGTAATTGAGTATTTAAATTGTTTACTTTATCGATCATTCTTTATTTATATGAAAATTCATACACTGTTTTGACTGGATATTATTTTTGACACCATTGGTGGGGGCCTACTCAGTTCTAAAATATCCCAACTTTGGCTACCTAATCGGTACCTAAATAGAATTCTTTCTTGCATTATAGGATAAGATCAAGAGCCCTATATTTGAGGGATGTGTTGGTATAGAGCATTGATGGGGGAACCATACATGATTTCATGGATCTCTTATGTGTTTCAATATATTTATTATAGATTTTCATTAAAAATTCGATAATTATTATTTGGATGACGTATCTTATGTTTAGTTTAGAATATTATTTCTTATTTTAGTACATCGCGTGATACTGCTTTGTTCTAGTTATTTTATTATTATGGTTTTTTTAAACATCAGTTGGTTGTTGTTATTTATTTATACTGTTGTGATTCCCTGAAAGATAGTGTATAGTCTCACAATGGTATCTCTATTTGACCATCTCTTCTAGTTGGAATCCTCTAGCATTCAAGGAGGTGTTCTTGAGGTCAAGTGATAAAACGGCTCAGGGCAGCGATGTGTGGTACTCGGGTTAGGACATTACCAAATTTTATGCTTCAATAGGAGGTGGCATATTCCAAAATTTCCAATTCTTCTCTAAAGGTAGTGAATGGAACCTTCTGTGAAAAAATGATAAAATACCATGATAAAAGGAGAGAAATAATTAAAATACATAGATATAACGGGATCCAATTTCCAATATCATGACAGTATAGGAAAACATTAAATAAAATGGAATTGACTGTGATGGAAAACTGGGGGTATAAAATTAGCTAGAATATAAGATCACAAATATCTTCTGTAAAACCAAATCACCTTATGAATTTAATAACAAACCTCTACTCCATATTTTCATTATAAATATCAATATGAACTATAATTGTAAAATCCCCCACCAGAACATTATGATCAATGTTCACCACCATTTCATATGAAAGACCCATTGTCCATTTAATTATCTAGCTGATGATGAAACCATGTTGTTGAAAAAAAACATTCCCCTATATATATAAATAAAACCAATTTCCCAAAAAAAATCCTCACTTATAAAAAAATGCATTCCAACTTTCTACCAAAATCACTCCCCAAACAAAACTAGAGATGTTTTTGAGTCCATAGTCTATGAAGAATTACATTCCTATAAGACTTATCATATATCATTAAGGATTTATTATAACGGGGTCTAAGTCTTATATTTTAATCACTTTCAATTAATTTTATTTATTTTTTCATCATAATATTTATAAATTTCATAAAATATTATTCTATAATAAAATATATCATATAAATATTCATTAATATAAATCGTAATATAATTCATAAAACCAATTTCATAGTTTTTAATAACATGAATCCTATCAAGATAGTTTTTATTAGCCTATATAGATGATGTTATGAATTAATTTTTACTACATTTCATTAACACATGTTAATATGTTTTTCTGGAAGAAATATAGGTTCAATTACATTATTAAGATTATATAAATATAATATGGGAATTCAATTTATGATATTAATATTAAACACTCATGACCATTTTTTATACATAAAATTAGCATACTGAGGTGTTTTCCATTTGTTTTAATCATTTTGGACTATCCATTGAACATGGAATTTTTATACCATCAGAAAAGAATGAACATCATCACCATGACACTTGTATTGCTGATTGAACCATGGGGAAAAGTAAATTTCCAATTATCATTTAACCTAAGAGGCTTTGGGGAAATGTAACAAACTACCATAAATGATTGAAAAGAGAGCCACCAAATAAATATCTGAATAATTTATATTAATAAATGGATTATAATATTTGAAAAAAATTATAATGTTATAAATGTTACAATTAGAACATATAATTCAATTATTTAGTAATCTAGTGGAGCATCCACAAATGTTGAGAATCAAGGTAATAGAATTTTTGTCCCACTGTCTTATTTTTGAAATATACATCCTCTTTTCTATTAATCATATATATGAATTTAACAATGAAGTAATATATTGTAACAATCCATTAAAATTTGGTTATTTATTTTTTGTTTTTATATTAAATTTCTTATATTCATTATTACATAAATTATAAATATATCTATTGAGTGAATATTTCCACTCTCTATTTATTTATTTCATCTTATAACAGATCATTCTATCTATACCATTTATTATTTCAAGTATTCAATCCACCTCCTACCTAAATTCAGCTATTGAGAATATCCTTTCCTTATTTTATGGATATTTTTTAGATTTTGTTTCAAAATGTTTCTATTATGTCAAACCATTTTCAAGTATGTAAGGAAATATTTTAAATATCATTTTATTTATCAATTATCCCACATCTAATGATATTTTATTCTCTACATTTCTATATTTATCTATAATAAATCAAATATTATATTCATAATTCATTCATTTAAAGGATATCCTTATTATATATTATTGTCTTGGTAATGTTGAGTCAATAAGGTTTTCCTTATGACTTTTCCATTCCTTCTTGTTTTGAAAATCCCAAACACCTTATCTTTAAGAAAATCTCTTTTATAAGAAAAATTGCTCTTATAAAGAAAATCTCTTTTATAAGAAAAATTATCCTTATCATATTTTTATCCATATTTTTCATAAGTATAAAATTTGGATTCATTTCTATTTTCTCAGAATTGTTTGAAACTTTGACATGAAGAATTATGTTTTAGGATCCAAATTATGGATAAGAACCGTAATAAAGTTTCACTCCGAAATCCAGATGAGAACTGTAATAATGTTTCATTCTGAACACCGGATACGAACTCTAATTAAGTTCTACATCAGATTCAGGATGTGAATCCTTATGAAGTTCGACAATGAATTCTCATTACGAATTCTTGTGATGAGTTCTCATTACGAATTCTGATGATGAGTTCTCATTACAAATTCTGATGATGAGTTCTCATTACGAATTCTGATGATGAGTTCTCATTACGAATTATAATGATGAATTCTCATTACGAATCTTGATGATGAATTCTCATTATGAATTCTGATGATGAATTCTCATTCCGAATATTCATTCTGAATTAATCTATTAAATAGAATCTGGTCATCTCTGTTTTATACACTCCGTATTTGTTTAGACTCTGAAAAAATATTTTTACACTCCAAATATTCATTCCGGACTTTTTAACTAAGACTTAAAACGATGTCGTACATTCTGTTACACTTGTTTTGTTATAAAACGATGTCATGTATTCTGTTATGAACTAACCGTTGGTTAAGTTACACATGTACAGGTCCCTCCGGTTTTTAAGGAAAATATGATCGTTGGAAAGGAGGCCAACCTTACCTATAAATAGGAGTTCATTTGAAAGAGCTTAGTGCTAAAAGGCTGACTGATCATCAACTCATGTGATTACATGCCTGAAGTGATTTCTAGAGAGAGAGGATCTTATTAACTCTCAAAGCTTTGTGCGACTCCAAATGTTGGTGATTACATTCGAGGACTTCCGGGGATAGGAAGACAGAGGTGCCGACTACCTTGAAGTTCGAGGGCTTCCTTGCTGAGGAAGACAGAGGTTGCCAACTACCATGAAGTTGAGGGCTTGTGGGGATAGCAAGATAGAGACTCCGATCTTCGTATCAAGGGCTTACCCTGGTGTGGGTAAGACGGACTTGCTTGAAAGTATATATCAAGGGACCTTTATTCAAGTTTGTTGGATACCCTTCTCTTTGGGATAAAAGACTTATATCTTTTTACTTATAGTTTTACTACTTTTTTATTTCCACTGCATTTTGTATTATAAGGAAGGTATAACTTTCTTATACTTCTTTATTTGAACTCTGTTTCATTTAGATTCTATATGCTTTAAGGTAGAATCTCATATTGTAATCTTTTGTTAAGTTTCAATTTCCGGAACCATATTTCCAGAACCTACTTTTGGAATCTCTTTCCAAGTTTTCATTTGGTATTAGAGGTGTTGCGAATTTGCTTAAGTTTAACTTTTTTAAACATAGCCCTTTCCTTTGCTTAAGGAAAACATAGTTAATCATAACTAACTTTAAAGGTTCCAAAGGAATTTATAAAGTATAAAATTCACCCCCCTCTTGTAAATTGAGCATCTACATCACGATTTCGATCCTACAATTGGTATCAAAGGAGGTCTCTGAAATACTTGTACTCATGTATAAGTTTTTCTTTCTCAAATTACCATTCCGAACTTTTCCATTCCAAACTTTCTCATTATGAACATTGTTATTACGAATCTTTTTCTACTAACAAGTTTGTGTGCCGATGGTTATTCTAATTATGGTAGGAATTAATGTTGGTTATATTGATAATCTAAATTCTACAAGACCACCAATTATTGATGGTAATGACTATGAGTACTGGAGAGATCGAATGAAGACTTTTGTTATCAATACTAGAGTAGACAATTTTTTCATGCTTACTGGAGATTATAAAATTCCTGATAAGGAAGTTAGAACTTTCACTAACCAGGAAAAGCAAGAATATCAACTCAATTATAAGGTACGCAATACTCTACATTGTTTAATGACCAGAAATATATATAGCCAAATTTCTTCTTGTGAAGTAGCTAATTGTATCTGGAAGAAGTTAGAGGTTACACACTTTGGAACTTCTAAGGTGATTGAGACTAGGAGAGCTATGCTTAGAGCTGAATATCATGGCTTCAATTTTCCTTATGGAGAACCAATTTGTAAAGTTCAACATAGATTTATGACTATCGTCAACAGCCTAGAGTCTATGGGAGAGAAAGGTTTAGATGATGAAGCTCTTATGGATAAGATAATTGATATCATGCCCAATGAGTGGGAATCCAAAAGAACTTCTATAGATGAGAACCGAAAGGTCACTCAAATTTCTCTTGATGAGTTATTTGGAACTCTTCTCCAACATGAAACCAGAATGAAGAGAGATGCAGACAACATCAAAAAGAAAAATGGAAATGGTACTGTTTCTTTCACAAAAACATCAAATCATATGAAAGCTAAGACTCCTGAGAGAGTAACCAGATCCAAGTCTAAGAAAATGGTAGTTCAGTCAGATTCTAGTGAGAGTGAAATATCATAAAATGAACTAGAAAATCTTGCTCGAAGGATGAACAAGATAGCTGGCCAGAGAAACTTCCAATCCACATATAAGAAAAAGGATAGGAAAGATAAGAAAGATGGAGAAGTTACTTGTTATGAATGCAAGAGAGCTGGACATATTAGACCAGATTTCCCGTTGGTTAAAAAGAAATAAAGGAAAGAAAGGCATTCAGACATGAACAGAAAGAAGTATTATAAAACCAAAGCTAAGAAATTTTTGAAAGCTAATGACACCTGGAGTTCCAGTGGTGGTGACTATTCAGAAGAATCTTCTGATTATGAATCTTCAGGACAGAAGAATCTTGGTCTTATAGCCAGATTACCTATTGATAATCATTCCTCTCTGGCTAAGTTACGAAATGATGAATCATCGACCAATGTGTCTTTAAATTCTAATGATAGTAAGTATTATAACTCTTCAGATGAAGAATCTTCTTCTGATTAATAAAATACTTTACCTACTTATGAAGAAGTCTCTAGGTTTGCTGAACTTCTTAAGATTGAGAATTCTAAACTCAATAAGAAACTTGATAAGGAAAACTCTCGAAATTCTATTCTTACAAAAGAGATATTAGATCTTTCTAAATATCTTGATAGGAAAAATGCTGATTTTGAAAGTATTTCAGAAAATCTTGAGGAAGTAAGTTCTAAGAAGAACAAACTTTCTAAAGAATTAGAAAAAGTAATTTCTAAGAAAAATGTTTTCGATCCTAGATCTAGTTATAAAACTAATGATTATGAGGATAAAAACTTGGTTATAAAACTCAAGTCCAAAATTTTTTCCTTAAAGAAGTGTTTATCAAACATTACCCATGGTAAGGAAAAATTTGATAAAATGTATTCCCAAATATGACCTTTAAGAAATAAATCTGGATTTGGTTATACCCATGGAAAACCAATTTTTAGTAACAATTATTTTGTTCCTCCAAGTGCCCCATTTTGTACCAAGTGTCAATGTGGTGGTCACTGGGCAATGAATTGTTCCTTAAACAAAACCCAATCTCTAGGATTTCACAAAGCTTATTTTTCTAAGAAGATGTGGGTACCAAAAATTTTATTATCTGGAAATCTCAGATCCAAGAAAGTTTGGATTCTGAAAGTCTAATTCTCTTCTTGATTTCAGGAAAATAAAGAGAGTACCAGCAATAATACATGGTACATGGATAGTGGATGTTCCCAGCACATAACTGGTAACAAAAGCTATTTTGAAAACATTATCAAAACTTAAAGGAGATATTATTCTTCAATTTATCGGAACACAAGATCAACTTGCTGATATTTTCACAAAATCTTTGCCTTCTGATAGATTTGAATATATTAAACAGAAGTTAGGAATGATAACCGTAAGGTAATAATTCTTAATTAACTTTCTGTTGAGAAAAGTCTCCTTACAGCAATAAACTCCTTTTCATAGGGGGAGTACATTTTATTATTAGATTAACAAAGTTTTTCAAAATTTGTTTTCAAACTTTTCGAAACTAAATTTCCGGAATGCAATTTCCAGAACTAAAATTTTCCAGAATGGATATTTTCATAAAGAAAACTTCTGGAATGGAAATTTTCGTATTGAAAACTTCCGGAATAGAAAATTTCATACTGGTATTTTCGTAATGGGACTTTCGTATCGAATCTTTCAAAATGGGTTTTTCATTTTCAAATTCTGTAATGAAATTTTCGTACTGAGTTTTCCGTATTGATTTTGTTTTCCGTAGTGAGTTTTGCGAACTATGTCTTTTCATAATAAATATTTTTCGTATTCATTTTTATATTACCCATTATGAATTATCCTCTTAAGCTAATCCGAAAGGTATGATTTCCTTACTCAATATTTCGTAGTCATACTTTACTAGATGGAATTTTCTTATATTTTGTTTTCGGGTTATAAATTTTATTAATTCTTTGTTTTAATAAAAACCTCAAAAGATCAGATTCAAGTTTTCATGAGTATTGGTTTTCGACTGTCAGATCTGATCTCAGCTTGTCACAACCGTTCGATCAACTGTTGAAGATGAACTGTTTTCTCGTTGCCTATAAAAAGGGGACCCCAAAATGTTTGTCCTACATCGGTTTTCAAGCTCCAGCGTCCCAAAGCTCTGCCTCTCTATTTTAAAGCCGTTCCGAACTTCAGATTTCTCCATTCTGAACATCTCAGAGGTCTTCAAATCCGAATGTCTGTGGAAGCAGCTTCTCAAGACATGTCATCCTCCAAGCCAATTTCACAATGGTTAGTCTACAGAGAAAGACTGGTTCATCTGGATTTCTTCAACAACTATGATTCTCTTATTTCCAAGAATATTAAGCTTAATGGTTGGGAAGATGTTGCGGCGTCAAAACCCGGGAATCAAGATGAAGTGTATTCAGATCTGCTTATAGAGTTCTATGAAACAATCTCCTTTCTTAAGGAAGATGGAAGGGAGAAGTTTTCTTTTAATTCTTATGGTAAGACTTATAAGCTTTCATATGCCAAGGCAGCCATCTTGGTAGGGCTGAATAATGAAGGTGAAGCTGAATTCATATCTCATGTGTTTCCGAATTCAAAAGGTAGCTTCGACAAGGAAAAATCTTTAGAAACTCTCGGACTGGCAGATGACAAGGCTCTGAAGATTGCTTCTCTATCTACAAATTTCCGGATTCTAGAGTTATGGGTACAAGGCCTTATCGTACTGACGAAGGGTGATAAAGATAGCTTAAAGAAGAGTGAGATCTACATCCTAGATTTTCTGATAAATCTGAGGAAGTTTAATTTGATGAAGCATATTCTTATCACTCTTGAGAATGTGATGAAAGGAAATCTGAGAGCTCAGATTATAATGTATCCAGAAATCCTCTCGAAGTTGATAGTTCGGTGCCTTGAGTCTTTCAAGGAAGCTTGCAGAACTAAGCCAAGAGCTTGCAATATTATGCTGGTGAGTGATGGTACTCTTAAGAGGATGGATGTATCTTTTGACAAGAAGACTGGTCGGTTTGTTGATTCACCTGCTCAAGAAGAAATAGTTACGAAAGTTTCTGATTCGGAATCCTCTAAGCCGGTAAAGAAGAGAAAGCTGAAAGAAGTGCAAGTAGAAGCATAGAATCCCAAGTCTAAGGAAGTTAATTCCGCACCTCCAGACCAAAGAAGAAGAAAGCTTACTCAGATGAGGTAGTTTCCAAATGGAGGGAGAGGAAAGAGAAGAGAGTGCAAGGGGAGCCTCAGTTTGGCTTGGATCCTGCGGAGGCTAAGGCCTTGAAGGAAAGAACTACGGATGAGCTCGAAAAACAAGTGAAAGAAAAGAAGCTCAAGAAGAAGATGTCTATGGTTGAGGTAGCACATGATTTGTTAAAGTTTAATGAGATGGTTTCAGCAAACATTCCTGTTCCGAGATCTTTTTCATTGGAATCTCTTCCTAATACTCTAGGAAGAAATTTCGTCGCTCCGGAAGAATCTGTTTCTAAGACTGCTAAGGAAATAGAGAAGATTGAGTAAGTGGAATAAGAAGAAGCTGTTGCTGAAGGAATTGGTGACACCGGAGATGTGTTGAAACAAGTAGATGATTATAATGGAACACCTTCGGAACATTTGTCGCTGCGAACTTCAGAAGCTGATTCTTATAATCTAGTCACTCCGGCAATAGAAGAGGAGAAAGGAGAAGAAGAAGTAGCTTATCATGCAGAGGAAGAACAACTTCTACAAGATATTGCTCAAATGGAGAATCTAGAGGTTGCTGCTCAGAAAGTTGCTGATGAGGAAGACAATATCGTTCAGGTATCTGATAGTGAAAAGAGAACTCCAGAACAGGATTCCATTCTGAAAAGAGACAAGGGAAAGCAAATTCTTTCTGATACTCCAAGCTCAATAGTGGTGAAAAGAAAGGAAGTTGGTAGTTCTTCAAAGAGAAAGCTTGATCAAGTTTAAGAAGAAAATTCTCCAAGAAGAGTCTCAGATTCGGAGTCATCTTCGTTGTGGCATGACTTTGTTGTTGAGTCTTTAAAGAAGTTGGTAAGTTCTATTTTGACCTTCTCAAGCATTGATTCAAGATTCCAAATGCTCCAAAATTCTTTGAATCAGAAATCAGACTCTGTATCTATGGTTATGGACAAGTTTGTTGAAATAGAGGCTCAGTTCAAAACGTTCTTTGTCGTCTATGAAGCCCACAAAAGATCTTGCAAGAGGATGAATAGCTGGTCGAGGAAGACTGTAGAAGAAATGAGGCTATTTGATGAATTTCAAGATAATGTTAAGGATGCGTTTGAGACTGAGTACAGGAAGATAAATGAGCTGACTTCTTCCTTTGAAGAGAAGCTGGTAGATGAAAAGAACATTCAGATTCAAGAAGTCAGAGATCTGAATGGGAAACTGAATTCTGTTTCTCAAAACTGGAAGTTTGAAAGGGATCATCGGATTGATTTTGAAGAGAAATTGAAGGCTCACGAAGAAAAGACTAAAGCTCAGGTTGAAAAGCTTCAAGCCCAGGAAGAAAAGATTGAAGCCCAAAATGAAAGAATTGTTGTGTTAGAGAAACAAGCTGAAGAAGATCATAAAGACTTAAAGAAGATAAAGACTATTCTTAAGGGTCTCATGGAGAAGCAAAAAGATCCAAAATAGATAGATCCTATCTTTTGTAGTATCTAAATTTCTTTGTTTTTGAGCATTTCAAACTTAATAAAAATTTGTGCTTGTCCATTTTTTTTGTTTGTTACTACTAATTTTTTAGGTACTTTGTTATATTTCTCATTCCCTCGAATTCTTTTTGAAAATCACAAAGGGGGATAAGGAAAAGATCCTTAAAAAAAAGAACTCTAATAAGATCTTATCTAAGGGGGAGTTTTTTCATTAAATAAGACTTTCTTATTCGTAATGAAATGTCACTCCGGAAATCTAGAATACGATCCTTAGAGTTTCAAAGCCTAAGGGGGAGTTATTCGTATTCATCAATATCCTTAAAGAAAAAGGAGATAAGCCTTAATTTTTTTCTTTCTTCTTAGAATTTCTTTTTCAAGGATGTTTGTGCTTTCCAAAAAGGGTGATATTGTTGAGTCAATAAGGTTTTCCTTATGACTTTTCAATTCCTTCTTTTTTTGAAAATCACAAACACCTTATCTTTAAGAAAATCGCTTTTATATGAAAAATTGATTTTATTAGGAAAATCGATTTTATAAGAAAAATTATCCTTATCATATTTTCATCCATATTTTTATTAAGTACAAAATTCGGATTCATTTCTATTTTCTCGGAATTTTTTGAAACTTTGATATGTAGAATTCTATTTTAGGATCCGAATTCTAGACAAGAACTGTAATAAAGTTTCACTCTGAAATCCTGATGAGAAGTGTAATAAAGTTTCATTCCGAACTCTGGATATGAACTCTAATTAAGTTCTACATCAGATTCAGGATGTGAATCCTTATGAAGTTTGACAACGAATTCTCATTACGAATTCTTGTGATGAGTTCTCATTACGAATTCTGATGATGAGTTCTCATTACGAATTCTGATGATGAGTTCTCATTACAAATTCTGATGATGAGTTCTCATTACGAATTCTGATGATGAATTCTCATTATGAATCCTGATGATGAATTCTCATTACGAATTCTGATGACAAATTATCATTCCGAATTCTCATTCCGAATTCATCTATTAAACAGAATCCGGTCATCTCTATTTTATACACTCTGTATTTGTTTAGACTCCGAAAAAATATTTTTACACTCCGAACATTCATTCTAAACATTTTAACTAAGACTCAAAAAAATGTCATACATTCTGTTACACTTGTTTTGTTATAAAATGATGTCATGTATTCTGTTATGAAGTAACCATTGGTTAAGTTACACATGTACAGGTCCCTCCAATTTTTAAGGAAAATATGACCGTTGGAAAGGAGGACAACCGTACCTATAAATAGGAGCTTATTTGAAAGAGCTTAGTGCTGAAAGGCTAACTGATCTTCGACTCATGTGATTACATGCTTGAAGTGATTTCTAGAGAGGGAGTCTCATATTAACTCTCAAAGCTTTGTACGACTCCGAATGTTGGTGATTACATTCGGGGACTTCCGAGGATAGGAAGACAGAGGTGCCGACTACCTTGAAGTTCGAGGGCTTCCTTGCTGAGGAAGACAGAGGTTGCCAACTACCTTGAAGCTGAGGGCTTGCGGGGATAGCAAGACAGAGACTCCGATCTTCGTATCGAGGGCTTACCCTGGTGTGGGTAAGATAGACTTTCTTGAAAGTATAAATCAAGGGACCTTTATCCAAGGTTGTTGGATACCCTTCTCTTTGGGTTAAAAGACTTATATCTTGTTACTTGTAGTTTTACTACTTGTTTATTTCCGCTGCATTTTGTATTATAAGGAAAGTATAACTTTCTTATAATTCCTTACTTGTACTCTGTTTCATATAGATTCTATACGCTTTAAGGTAGAATCTCATATTGTAATCTTTTGTTAAGTTTCAATTTCCGGAACCTACTTTCGGAATCTCTTTCCAAGTTTTCATTTGGTATTAGAGATGTTGTGAATTTTCTTAAGTTTAACTTTGTTAAACTTAGCCCTTTCCTTTGCTTAAGGAAAACATAGTTAATCGTAAATAACTTTAAAGGTTCCAAAGGAATTTTTAAAGTATACAATTCACCCCCCCCCTCTTGTAAATTGAGCATCTACATCACTATTTCGATCCTACAGGCAAGGTATTATTTTTAGAATCACAATTCCTTTGATAAATTATTTCCCTAAGGTCAACTCTTATTTCATGATACTTATAAAAAAATTATTTCATAACTTTTTTACTACCAATTTTCATTGAGGCATTGATTTCTCATTAAATCTGTTATTTATTTATATATAATACCCTACATTTTATATAAGTGGTCTCTCTCACTCTATTTTTTATTTCTTGTGATTTTGATCTCTATTGGTATTTATCATTCAAAAATATATTTATCTATAAATTAAATATCAATATGATTTATTTCATGGATGTATGATGTATATTTTTATAATAGTTGTATGTTTCTTTATTAGATTTACATGGTTTTATAAAATTTTCTCTATAAGATGAAAATACATTATATTTCATAATTTATCTTAAAAGGTTTTTACAATGAAATTGATAAAATTATTTTGTTTAGGAAATTACTGAGAATCTATATGGTCATATTTTTAATAATAAAAATTGTTTATTTTCATTGCTGATGTGTTATAGAACCCTTGAACTATACCTATGTATCCAGTGATAAAGTCATACTCATCACATGTTAGATTTATTCCAACTGAAGTGAAAAAACTTTTACCTTTAATAATTACTATATAAAAATAAATTTTAGAGTTACTAAAAATCTTGAAGCCCTTTGAAGTTTATAGTATTAAATATTTATGACAATCCCTAATAATGAAAACCCCATATCCTTTTCATGCAATATAAGTTTTTTTCAATATACATCAATTTTATTATTCCAGGATAAGTCTGCAACATCTCTTAGAAAAATTATCTAGCATAATACTCATACAAAACATATCATTTATATTATTCTTTTTTATATCAAGGGTAATTTAAATGTAATAAGTTTTTTCTCAACTCCTTAGTAAGGGAAATCATATATAAAAAGTTATCATGAATACATAATGAATATAAATATGAAAGAGATAAAAATAACAATTGACTATTCCATATAAATAATATAATAAAAGAGTAATATATCTATATATGACATGAAAACATAAATAATCACATTGATTTTTTTTTATAATGAAAGAAGCATAATATCAGAAATCGTTACTTTGCAGTCATGGACACATTCCAATACATCAACTATTAATAGGCAAGTCATACATCAAATACCTAATCCAGTTTTTCTCATGAGGGCTACCTGATAATTAACGGGAAATATAATGATGGCCCCATCCCACCACATAATAACTCCAATGCATTCATCATATGAAAAAATGAATAACCCTTCAAAACATAATCAATATTCGTTAATAAGAACCATTTATATAGGAAAACTATCATAAAAAAACTAAATATCACTTCAATACATATTTTACATTCATAATCCACCAATATTCATCCTTTTATAACTAAAAATTATACATATGATAATTATTTCCCCAATTAATAAATGATCTGTCTTTCTTGGTAATACCCCTTAATCGAATATATATAAAATGAGTTAGTTGCAGTGTATAGAGTAATTGGAATATAACTATATAAAAATTTGAAATTATGTTCTATAAACACATGATAATAATGAACACAGAAACAAATAAAACCATCAATTATTTATAAATTAATGTGTTAAAATAAATATAAATACCATGGGAAATAGAGAGGAAAATGGAAGAATTTTTTTTAAATATTTTCCCTTCAATCTTTTCTAACCTTGTTTCAAAAACAAATCTTTAAATCACTACCAAAACATTGTTCCTAAGGTGTTATTAATACATTTAAAAATCATTATTAAAAAATTTAAAATAATATAAAGTTGAAAATAAATTTTACTTATGTAAAAAAATTCAGAGATGAAGATTAAAAAAAACATTAGTGGAGTTAAGTCCATTTTGGAAAATTTAAATAGAATAATTACCTTTTATATTAAAAAAATAATTGAATAATTTGAATATAAATTATGTAGTAATGAAAAAAAACATTGAAACAAATAAAAAACATGAATAAGGGTCATGATTGTGGGGAAATTCATCTATTTTGGATATTTCTAAAATGATATTATTTTCACATTGTTGTAAAAAATGTAAAAAATGACATGTTCTGAAAATTATAAAAATATTTCATTTACCATTTTTTATAGAAATGAAACTAAAAAAATTAAATTTAAAAATTATTTAATTGTAGGTAAAATCATTCATAAAATAAAATAAAAAATATAAAAATGTAAGATAAATGTTCCAAACTAAAAAGTAAAAAAAAAGGTCAAATTTTAGAATGAACATTATCTCAGTTTATTTGAGTGACAAAAAGATAAAATGGGAATAATAGATTAAAAAATAAAAATTAAATAATGAGAATAATATATATATGATATTTAATAGAGAAATATCATATAATTCTCCTAAAAAATATTCAATTATTATCAATCCTGATTAAAAGTGATATTAAGACATAAAGCCTAACGAATTTTGTAACATTCGAATCAAAGGCCATAGAAAGGTATAATATGTGTTATATTAAAACAATTAAATAAAAAAATATTAGGTAAATATATTTTCATGTGGATTTAATTAAACTATATAAAAAAACATGCTGTGAAGTATGAAACATGGCTTAGGTAATCAAGAATTATGACCAAGAACCCTTACAAATATAATAACACATGAATCAAAACTTATAGAAATATAGAACCTAAAATGGAAGCTTAATTACTATTTTTCGACACTTTAACATAATAAAACATTTCAAATATTTATAATTTATAACTTTAAATGGAAATACGGGGGTAATTCAAACCACTCTCAAAATGGATATTCAAGATGAGAAACTTTTACATTGGATTCTCACTTAGTTAGATGCATTCTAACGTATGTATAATAAATATATATATATTATTCATATCTATATGATTCATATTTATATCTATATTAAACATTATCATTTATTTGTAACTTATTTCTTATATTTATAAATAATTTTTTGTTAAAATAAATTGTTTATTTGTTATCTTGTCTATTTCTTATGCATGATTTCATTCAGGGGTCATAGACCTTACACCTTAGTCATGGTTTAATCATATATAGGATCTTAAAATTAGTATATTTATAATTTGTACACATTAAATATACCATTTTATGAATCCATTTAATATGGTAATAGAAATGAATCACATCACTTCATGGAGGTGGTAGTCCTCGCTTACACACGACCGATATTATCAATTTCTAATTGATGGGAAGGTAACATGGTATGTGCTAATTTATAATCAAATTATCATAATTATATCACAAATAACATATATATACAATAAATAGATAAAATAACCATCCATGTGATGTGGTGAAGAAAAATATAATATGTCTCTTTAGGAAGATGATAGTCCATACGTACGAATGTGGGAAGTTTTTAGTTTCCATTACATGGAAATGTGATAGATAATTGTAGAACCATTAACATAATAAACTTTATATATTTTAAATATACTTATTTAATTTCCCTAATATGGTTATATAATATTAAGAGGACATGGAATAAGAAATAAACTTGAAATATATAGGTAAATACAATTACCAATTCTTCAGGTATCCACCTTTTGATTGAACTTGAGGCCTTTGTAAGAAAGGTTAATGGTAACATTGGGGATTGTTAATGTGGAATGTTTACTTTTTAAATGGATTTTGGTACATTTTTTAGAAAAAAATTTACTCATATGTGTCTTTTAAAGGTAAAGATTATGTCTATTTTTATATTCAAAAATCCATGGTGTTTTTTAAAATAAATACTTTAAGGGGTTACAAAAGTGAGATAATAAATTAAAAGTGATTTAAAAATTTACAATAGGTTGTTTAATGAATAATTATCATACAAAATTGTGTCATTATATAATTAGTATAATATTTAATGAAAATGTTAAAATATTATTTAAAATTTAATACCCGTAAAGAAATTTTTAAGACAACTCACAAATTTTACAATAAATAAATCAAGATTAAAATGTATTGAAAAAATTAATATTAAAAACATTAAATACCTTTAATTTATATCTATTTAAATCTTTAAAAACAATAAATTATCCAAAATACAACACTTAGGATATTTTTAAATCGGTTATCTTCTATTTTTAACCTGCTTTCACAGGAACTATATCCACGATGAAAAAGAATTCTGGGTAATTATACCATCAAAAAAATTAAAAAAATATCTTTTATAAAAATAATTTATTCGTATTTAGGATATCCATTTTATGCTATTAATAATTTATTTTTATTCTTATGAAACATATTAGAGATATTAAAATAATAAGACTGATATTTTCTACTTATTCTATATGTAAACAGATATAGAGGTCATTATCAAAGGAAAAAAGGAACCAAATTTCCATATATTAATATATAGAATTTCTTTGGTCAAAATAACTTGTAAAATGAGATAATAAATGTTTCTAGATATTTTGAAACCTTATACCAGTGTTTTAAAATTTCTTTACTTATTTCCCCAATAGAATGATGATTTACATTTACCATGGTTACTCTTCACTATGACCATAAATGAAATTAATCCATTAAGAAAATTAGGAATTTATGATTCCAGATATGGATACCATATTCTAATATTAAATTGCAACAACTTGTAAAAATTAATTTTAGTATATGTTCACAAAATTCAATGAACCCCATTTTTATAAAAATGTCTATTTTAATAAAAAAGTGATTCCATAAAAAATTATATTGTTAATTAAGATTTAATTAATTGGATTGGGTTTAATAAAAGGTAAATTATTTTACTATAAAAAAACCAAAACCAAAAGTATCCATGTGAAAAATTGTTTATAAGTGATGTATCTAAAATATTTTTTTTGAATAAAAACATTACATTACAAAAATGTGCTAGATAGATCCATAAATTTAATATTATAATATTAAATTATTTATATTAATTATTAAATAAATATTTTATCTGTAATTTTTTTGTAAACATCCATGCAATTTATTTAAATAAAAATAAAAAATATACAAAAAAAATATTTTTTAAGAAAAATAACCATTTAAAAATTAATTATTCCTAAAAATCTGTGAATTTATTATTATCATCAAAATTGATTACGTGTTTCCTAAGAACTATAAATAAATTTTTATTTGGATGAATTTTCAACACATATATCATAATTTAGTCACAACTATTCATGCATGCCAATCCATTTTCTTGGTTATAATGGTAATTTTTAAATAAAAATATTTTAATAATATATCGTTATTTGTTTATGATTAGTTTTGTGTGTGGTACATTCTCTCCAACATAGAATTCATTAATAGAGACTTTCAATATGAAATATCAGTTTACAACATTATCCCCCTCTTATAAAAATAGTGTATTCGTAATTTGAATATGGTATCAAAGAAAAGAATGTAGATTGACATTAATATAATATTATATATAAATTTTATCCCAATAAATAATTTATTAGTTACTACTTCAAACCATAGTATCTCTAAAATATTTTAATTCCACTTATGTTTCTTTATAATTCTTATACTTGTGAATAAGTTTCTAATATAGTATCCTAATAGGTGGTAACTATTTTCCACATAAAACTCAATAGATTTATATTCTTCTTGTTTGATTTGAGGAATTATTTTACCACTATTATAAATAACAATAAATACTTTATACATGATTTATTTCCATTGTATAAGAACAATTTCTTCCTTCGCTTTTATTTTGAATAGTTATACACCTATTTTTTAGCTCATATTATAAATTTTCATGTTGAAATTTTCATGTCCAAAGCACTAAAGATAACATTCAGGGGATCATAAGATCTATAAATTGATGACAAGATATTTATACTTTTTCTCTCCATTATCTAAAACCAAAAATGATTATAAATTGTTATGGTAATATCTAATATTCATAATCCTTTATATAAATAAATACAACCTTTGAATCCAAATACTAAACTATAACACCCAATATTCCTCTTCAATCATACCATAAATATATAAACTTAAAACATTTCAAAATATTCCATAATAGATTGAAGTCTAAAGATTAAAATTATTTAATTACATATTCTACCATCATCTACTTACCCTTTATATCTAAAAAACATTAATCAATCTCAAGGTTTTATATTAAAATTTTATATCCAATGATCATATATTATCTAATATATGATAGTATTTTAATAAAATAATATAATTAACCATAACAAAAAACAACAAAAATATCATATGTACTTTGAAAATATAATTTAAGAATTACTCCATTGATAATATCAACCAATTTGATAAAAAAATCACACCCTATGAAATAATTTTATATTTAAATTAATTATGTAAATCTTTTAATATAGTGAACTTCATTAAAAAATAACTTTAATCAATTTGTCACTAAAAACATATCAATCCCAAGGGGTATCAATATGATAATATATATGTTTCAGAAAATGTAAGAACCATTTATCCCAATTCAACATATAACCTCAAAGATCATATTATCCTTAAAGGTTATATATACCTTTCATCATTCACTAAAAAATTATAATTACATTATTCACAAATAACACCAAGCAAAATAACATTAAAAACCAAGGGTTATATCTTGTATTCCCATAAATTTCTCACCAAAAACATTAATATCTTTGAAATATAGTTAGATTACATATGAAAGGGTATTTATTCATTTGAATTAATGATTAACCAAAAAAATAATCACATAACGATATGTAAAACATGTCAATTATCTGTAACTAATAACATCATACCTATAATGTTATCTAAAACAAGATTTAATACCAACTATAGAACCCCAAACCCATACACCTGGATCATGTAATAAACTAATAATAATTACATGTTGGTTTGATATTAATATAAGTGAAATAGATTTTAACATCAACAATTTCAATGTTAAAAGAAAATATTGAGTCACTAAATATCCTGGTGACATTTTAGATTTAACTTTTTAGATAGTGAGGCAAAATAAGAATAATAAAAACCCAATTTTTTCTCGTCCAATAAATTTTTTTTCCACTATACGAAGAGTTTGTTATTCAAAATTATGTCTTAAAAACCTCCCAAATAAATATGCAATCTAGTACTCTTTTATAAGTACCACTAATATCATTCTATTTCAAAACCTAGATATAGGAACCTAATATGGGTGAGATCAAATGATCAGTAAGGTAAAATATAGATATGAAGCTATAATAAACATATAAGGCAGAAACAATATTCTATAGAGATAAAAAATAATATATTCCATATAACAATTATCATGAAAGAGAAACATATCCAAGGATGACAAATCAAAATAAATAATCATATGGATAATAATTTTCATCTTAATAATATAATGTATAATATCAGACATCAAAATATTACTATCGAGGACTCATGTCAAAACATCTTACATTAACAAATATCTCTTGTTCCAAATACCTATGTTATTTTATCTCTTGATACCTACTAATATATAAAGGGTCTACCTAATTTTAGTACCCATTTGTTGCAAAATATTTCCAACGCTTTGATCATATTAGGGAAATGAATAAACATTCAATATATAATCAAAATACCTTTAAATAAAAATTCATATAGGAAAATTGAATTAATTCACAATGATTCCCCATTCAATAAATGAATTATCCTTCGTTGCAAACACCTATAATCAGATTTATATTAAATTATGTTATTACACTATAAAACATAATATGGATATGGATATTTAAATGTTTTAATATATTTTAAAATAAATATAAGATTATAAAGAACATAGGAATTGAGAATAAGGAATCCCATTTTTTAACACATTTATTTTTAACAAAAGCACTTAATAAAATTGTGCATCAATAACTTTGAATGATATTCTAATGTTTAGTGCCTTTGAATTTGGGTACATAATACTTGAATTGTGTAAGGAAAACATAAACATAAATATTATTAATTTCTTTTTAAAAAATACTCTATTATTCCATTATTGGTCACCTCAATGAAAGTAGTTTTATGGGAACATAAATCTATATAAAAGGGTGAGTATAAATACCAACAAGTGATAAAAAATGTTTATGTAACATGCATTATCAAAATACATAAAACATGATGCATAAAAAGAGTGAATACTATTATGTAATTGATAAATAACATTGAAATTTGGATTCAAAATTTAAATGATACATTCCTAAAAATATCATCAAGGCTCACTATCAAGGTGTCATAAAAAATATTACAATGTTTATTCACCAAGGTAACACAAATCATGTCATCTCTAGTGATTAAATATTTACCTATTTAATTATAGGGATACTGAGGTGCATCCTTCATATGTATTAATTCATGTGAGCCACATCAATCATAATAAATCATTTCATCAGTCACACATGGAGAATAAATAATGAGTGTCTTATAAAATCATTTAGTACACAAGTGCATAAATACTTGAACAACTCATAAATTTTGACCCAAAAGAAGTGAATGTGGATTTAATATATGCAGTTCCCCAAAAAAAATTATTATTACATATATTTTAATACCAATGGATAAATAATGGGTTTTGGATATTCATAATATAGGAATATTTTTTGTAAAATTGAGAAATTTGGGAAATAAATCAAGTTGTATGATGTGTATACAACATGGATTAAATAAATAGAATAAGGATAGGGAAGGACGATATACAAATGAAGAAAAAATATTTTGGAACTAATTTGATAAATAAAAGCGTTTAAAATGAAGGTTACTAAAAATTTATAAGGCATGCCACAAAGGAGTTTCTTCCATTGAAAATGAGAATAGAAGAGTTCCCATACCATGAGAAGTAACTTACTAAAGCATGGAGAGGGAAACCTTATGACCCAAAAGACATGGTGGAGGTAATTTTTAAAAATAAATGAGAATAATTTCAAGCTTATGGAATTTTAATTAGAGATTAATGTGGGGTTGGTGGGTATTTATATTAAATGAGTAGGAAATGGTTTAAAATTACAAAGTATATGTCTTGGAATTACTGGTTGTTGAAAATGAAAAACCAATGGCTAAAAGATGGATTTTTCTCATGGTTTTAGACATTTGAGTTAATTTTTATAATATATTTTTTCCTTAAAACCAAAATCAATTTTCTAAAATTTAATTTAGGCACACATAATTAAATTTCCCACAATTTTTTTTTAAAATTTTAATTTCCATTTTAGACTATAGAAAAGTAATTTATAGTTTCAAAAATTGATTTAAATTCCATAAAATATATAATATTAATAAATTAGAATATATTTTTGTCTTGTATTATATTAAATTAATTTTTGAACAATTATTAAAAATATATCTTGACATAAAACATAACAAAAATACACAAATGTATTTTTACTATTCATTAAAAATAACATGTTTTTGATAATTCATTAAATTTAAAAGTTGAACCCCATTGATGGTAATTCCATATCTTGTTTTGAAAACAATGGGATTAAAATAAAATGACATTACTGGTAGATGAAATTTTTACTCAACTCTTCATAAATTTTATTTTTTCATTATTCTATAAAAAAATTAATTTTAATAATATCATTAGTAAAAATGGTCATAGTTATAAATGATCAAATTGATCCATAGTCCAATAGACCAAAAATCATATTTACCAATTTTTAGGCAATTTTTATATCTTAGTGGTCACTTTTACCATAATACCTTAGGTATACTCTAAAATTCATTAATGTTTACTAATATATTCACAAAGGCTTTTTTGATTCCATTGAAAATTTCAATTATAATCCAAATGCTTCTTATTCTTTTAATAGTTTATAAGGTATGTTAAATACTCATTATGGAGTTCGATCTTTTATAGTATGCCATTATGTTTTCATTATTCATTATTTTTTATGTCCCTATACTAGTCATAGTTGTATTAATTAGTGTTATTACATGACATGTAATATTAGTTTATTAATATTCATTCTCTGAAATTACAAAATGAAAACAAATAAAAAAATTATTAAAAAAATTACTTCTTTTATTAATAAGTGTAATAATTTTCATAGTGTTACATTCTCCTTCTTTAATAAATTTCATCCTTGAAATTTTATTCTTCCCTCCAAATAAAGGTGGTATTTTTTTCTCTATTTCCCTTCATTTTACAAAGTATCTTCTTCAAAATTATGATTTCTCCACATGAATTTCACAACATGTATAGTCTTGTTCCACAACACTTTCTCCCTTTTGTAATGAATATGGATAAATTCTTCTTCATATGATAGATCTAGTTCTAATTACCTACTATATATTTATAAAATATTCATTGGGCCTGACATATAATTTCTTAACTAGGAAACTTGTAAAATGTTGTAAACATTCACTACTGGAAATCCAGCATTTCCCAACGGTTTGGAACCGTTGGGAAAGACTGCAGAACCGTTGGTATATGTTATACCAACGGTTCTGCAAACCGTGGGGAAGTAAGCAGTTGGGAAAGGCGTTTCCCAACCGTTTACAGAGAACCGTTGGGATAGGCTAGAAAAAATCAACCTATCCCAACGGTTCTACCAAACCATTGGGAAAGGCCTTTCCCAACGGTTTGGCCCGTTGGGAAATCAACATAGAATTTTCTTTCCCAACGGTTTACAAACCGTTGGGAAAGGTTTTTACCAACAGTTTTGTGAACCGTTTGTAAAAACAACCATTCAACAGGATATCCCAATGGTTTGAAACCGTTGGGATAGGGTGTTTTTACCAACAGTTCCTTGAACCGTTGGTAAAAACAGCTACATAGTGCCTATGCCAACGGTTTTCAAACCATTGGCATAGGCTTTGCTATGCAAATTGCACAGCAGCCTGCAATTTGCACAGCAGGTCTGGTTTTTGGGCATTCACCCTCGGTTTCAATTCAATTTTCAATCCAATTATGCCCTCATTTTCAATTCATTTTTCAATCTAATTATTGTACCATTAACACATATAATTCATACATATAGAAAAAAACCAACACATACAAATAATTCAAACCAACCAACCAACACATATGCCAATTGATGTTTTTCACTTAAAATGACGTCCTTTTGAAACAAAAGACGGAAACTATGAGTGGTGCCGACCACACCGCGTCTCCAATTGAGGCGGGGTTGATTCGTACACGTCACATATGACCCATGGATCGTTCTCCTAATGTTTAAATGGAAATCGAATGTGTTTGGTTGGTTTTCCGTATGTACTAAAAATGTTGTCCATTTTAAACAAAAGAGTGACACTTAGACTAATCCTGACCACACCGCGACTCAGATTCATCCTGGGTTGGCTCGTACATGTCACATATGACCCATGGATCGTTGTGATAAATTATCAAAAGATTACGAATGTGTTTGGTCAGTTTTGCGTATGCCAGTTGTTCTTTTCATTTATAATCATGTCCATTTTAAACAAAAGATACAAAGTTAGAGCGGTGTCGGCCACACCGCGTCTTGGATTAAGACGGGGTTGACTTGTACACGTCACATATGACTCATGGATCGTTTTTCTAAAGTATCGATAGAATCTGAATGCGTTTGGTCGTTCTTCCGTATGTCAGTTGATGCCTTTCACTTAAAATGACGTCCTTTTGAAACAAAAGATGGACACTTTGAGTGGTGTTAGCCGCACCGCATGTCTGATTGAGGTGGGGATGATTCGTACACATCACATATGACCCATGGATCATTCTCTTAAAGTTTCAATGGAAACCGAATCCGTTTGGTCGTTTTTTCCGTATGTACTTAAAATGGTGTCCATTTTAAACAAAAGAGAGTCACTTAGAATTATCCTGGCCACACCGTGACTCAGATTCATCCCAAGTTGGCTCGTACACGTCACATATTACCCATGGATTGTTGGGATAAATTATCAACAGATTCGGAATGCGTTTGGTCGGTTTTCCTTATGTCAGTTGATGCTTTTCACTTAAAATGACGTCCTTTTGAAACAAAAGACGGACACTTTGAGTGGTTTCGGCCACACCGTGTCTTCGGATTGAGCTGAAACCACCGTGAAATATTCTAATTATTATTTGTGATGTGTACGCACAGACGACACGTCAATCAGATGTGTGGTTTGTGCGGTACGACTCAATATTCGTGTTTTAAGTGATGCGCGTGCTTCGTAAACGCGTGTGAGGGGGGTCCAAACGGGCCGAACGAAGTCGGAATGGGCTGCAATCAGACGACAAATATGGGAGAGGGATTTATGAAGTGTTTGAGCAGACGGCACGTCAATCGGACGTGCCGTGTGCCCGTGGTGACCGACAACACAGTTCTAGTGTCATAAACGGGCAAAACGGGCGTCCAACGGTCAAATTCATAGAGGACGACATCCGATTGAGCTGAAACCACCATGAAACATTCTAATTATTATTCGTGACGTGTACGCGCAGACGTCACATCAATCGGACGTGCGGTTTGCGCGGTATGACTCAATATTCGTATTTTAAGTGATGCGCGCGCTTCGTAAACGCGCGTGAGGGGGGTCCAAACGGGCCGAACGAAGTCGGAATGGCCTAAACTCAGACGAAAAATATGGGTGAGTGATTTATGAAGTGGTCGAGTAGACGGCACATCAATTGGACGTGCCCTGTGCCCGCGGTGACCGACACCGCAGTTCTGGTGTCATAAACGGCCAAAACGGGCGTCAAACGGTCAAATTGATAGCGGACGACCTCGGATTGAGCTAAAACCACCGTGAAACATTCTAATTATTATTCGTGATGTGTATGCGTAGAAGGCACGTCAATCGGACGTGCGGTTTGCGTGGTACGGCTCAATATTCGTGTTTTAAGTGATGTGCGCGCTTCGTAAACGCGCGTGAGGGTGGTCCAAACGGGCCGAACAATTTCGGAATGGCCTGAAATCAGACGAAAAATATAGGTGAGTGATTTATGAAGTGGTCGAGCAGACGGGATGTCAATCGGACGTGCCGTGTGCCCGCGATGACCAACAACACAGTTCTGGTGTCATAAACTGCCAAAACGGGCGTCCAACGGTCAAATTCATAGCGGACGACCTCGGATTGAGCTGAAACCACCGTGAAACATTCTAATTATTATTCATGTCATGTACGAGTAGATGGCACGTCAATTGTACATGCGGTTTGCGCGGTACGGCTCAATATTCGTGTTTTAAATGATGCGTGCGCTTCGTAAACGCGCGTGAGGGGGGTCCAAACGGGCCGAACGAAGTCGGAATGGCCTGAAATCAGACGAAAAATATGGTAGAGTGATTTATGAAGTGGTCGAGCAGACGGAACGTCAATCAGAGGTGCCGTGTGCCCGCGGTGTCCGACAACGCAGTTCTGGTGTCATAAACGGGCAAAACGGGCGTCCAACGGTCAAATTCATAGCGGACGGCCTCTGATTGATCTGAAACCACCGTGAAACATTCTAATTATTATTCTTGACATGAACGCGTAGACGGCACGTCAATCGGACATGCGGTTTGTGCGGTACTGCTCAATATTCGTGTTTTAAGTGATGTGCGCGCTTCGTAAACGCGCGTGAGGGGGTCCAAACGGGCCGAACGAAGTCAGAATGGCCTTAAATCAGATGAAAAATACGGGAGAGTGATTTATGAAGTGGTCGAGTAGAAGGCTCATCAATCGGACGTGCCGTGTGCCCGCGGTGACCGACAACACAGTTCTGGTGTCATAAACGGCCAAAACGGGCGTCCAATGGTCAAATTCATAGCGGACGACCTCGGATTGACCTGAAACCACCATGCAACATTCTAATTATTATTCTTGACGTGTACGCGTAGACGGAACATCAATCGGACGTGCGGTTTGCGCGGTACGGCTCAATATTCGTGTTTTAAGTGATGTGTGCGCTTCGTAAACGCGCGTGAGGGGGGTCCAAATGGGCCGAACGAAGTCAGAATGGCCTGAAATCAGACAACAATTACGGGTAAGTGATTTCTGAAGTGGTCGAACAGACGGCACGTCAATTGGACGTGCCATGTGCCCGCGGTGACTGACAACGCAGTTCTGGTGTCATAAACGGCCAAAACGGGCGTCAAACGGTCAAATTCGTAGCGGACGACCTCGGATTGAGCTGAAACCACCGTGAAACATTCTAATTATTATTCGTGACGTGTACACGCAGACGGCACTTCAATCAGACGTGTGGTTTGCACGATACGGCTCAATATTCGTGTTTTAAGTGATGCGCGCGCTTCGTAAACGCGCGTGAGGGTGGTCCAAACGGGCTGAACGATTTCGGAATGGCCTGAAATCAGACGAAAAAGACGGGTGAGTGATTTATGAAGTGGTCAAGCAGACGGCACATCAATCGGACGTGCCGTGTGCCCGCGGTGACCGACAAAGCTGTTCTGGTGTCAAAAACGGCCAAAACGGGCGTCCAACGGTCAAATTCATAGCGGAAGACCTCGGATAGACCTGAAACCACCGTGAAACATTCTAATTATTATTCGCGACATGTACACGTAGAAGGCACGTCAATCGGACGTATGGTTTGCGCGGTACGACTCAATATTAGTGTTTTAAGTGATGTGCGCGCTTTGTAAACGCGCGTGAGGGGGGTCCAAACGGGCCAAACGAAGTCGGAATGGCCTGAAACCAGACGAAAAATACAGGAGAGTGATTTATGAAGTGGTCGAGCAGACGTCATGTCAATCGGACGTGCCATGTGCTTGCAGTGACTGACAACGCAGTTCTGGTGTCATAAAAGGCCAAAACGGGCGTCCAACGGTCAAATTCATAGAGGACGACCTCGGATTGACCTGAAACCACCTTGCAACATTCTAATTATTATTTTTGACATGTACGCGTAGACGGAACGTCAATCGGACGTGCGGTTTGCGCGGTACGGCTCAATATTCGTGTTTTAAGTGATGTGCGCGCTTCGTAAACGCGCGTGAGGGGGGTCCAAATGGGCCGAACGAAGTCGGAATGGCCTGAAATCAGAAGAAAAATATGGGAGAGTGATTTATAATGTGTTTGAGCAGACGTCACGTCAATCAGATGTGCCGTGTGCCCGCGGTGACCGACAACGCAGTTCTGGTGTCATAAACGGCCAAAACGGGCGTCCAACTGTCAAATTTATAGCGGGCGACCTCGGATTGACCTGAAACCACCGTTCAACATTCTAATTATTATTCGTGACGTGTAAGCGCAGACGACACATCAATCGGACGTGCGGTTTGCACGGTACGGCTAAATATTCGTGTTTTAAGTGATGTGCGCGCTTCGTAAACGCGCGTGAGGGTGGTCCAAACGGGCCGAACGATTTCAGAATGGCCTGAAATCAGACGACGAATACGGGTGAGTGATTTATGAAGTGTTCGAGCAGACGGTACGTCAATCGGACGTGCCGTGTGCCCGCGGTGACCGACAACGCATTTCTGGTGTCATAAACGGCCAAAACGGGCGTCAAACGGTCAAATTCATAGCGGACGACCTCGGATTGACCTGAAACCACCGTGAAACATTATAATTATTATTCATGACGTGTACGCGTAGACGGCACACCAATCGGACGTGCGGTTTGCGCGGTACGGCTCAATATTCATGTTTTAGGTGATGCGCGCGCTTCGTAAACGCGCATGAGGGGGGTCCAAACGTGCCGAACGAAGTCGGAATGGCCTGAAATCAGACGAAAAATACGGTATAGTGATTTCTGAAGTGGTCGAGCAGACGGCACATCAATCGGACGTGCCATGTGCCCGCGGTAACGGACAACGCAGTTCTGGTGTCATAAACGGCCAAAATGGGCGTCCAACGGTCAAATTCATAGCGTACGACCTCAGATTGAGAGGAAACCACCGTGAAACATTCTAATTATTATTCGTGGTGTGTACGCGTAGACGGCACGTCAATCAGATGTGCGGTTTGTGCGGTACAGCTCAATATTCGTGTTTTAAGTGATGTGCGCGCTTCGTAAACGCGCGTGAGGGGGGTCCAAATGGGACGAAAGAAGTAGGAATGGCCTTAAATCAGACGAAAAATACGGGAGCATGATTTATGAAGTGGTCGAGCAGACGGCACGTCAATCGGACGTGTCGTGTGCCCGCGGTGACCGACAACGCAGTTCTGGTGTCATAAACGGCCAAAACGGGCGTCCAATGGTCAAATTCATAGCGGACGACATCAGATTGAGCAGAAACCACCATGCAACATTCTAATTATTATTCGTGACGTGTACGCACAGACGGCACATCAATCGGACGTGCGGTTTGCGCGGTACGGCTCAATATTCGTATTTTAAGTGATGCACGCGCTTCGTAAACGCGCGTGAGGGGGGTCCAAACGGGCTGAACAAAGTAGAAATGACCTTAAATCAGACGACAAATACGGGTGAGTGATTTATGAAGTGGTCGAGTAGACGGCACGTCAATCGGACGTGTCGTGTGCCCGCGGTGACCGACAACGCAGTTCTGGTGTCATAAACGGCCAAAACGGGCGTCAAACAGTAAAATTCATAGCGGACAACCTCGGATTTACCTGAAACCACCATGAAACATTCTAATTATTATTCAAGACGTGTACGCGCAGACGGCACGTCAATCGGACATGCCATGTGCCCGCGGTGACCGACAACGCAGTTCTGGTGTCATAAACGGCCAAAATACTGTCCATTTTAAACAAAATAGAGACACTTTGAGTGGTGTCGGCCACACCGCACCTCAGATTGAGGTGGCGTTGACTCGTACACATCACATATGACCCATGGATCGTTCTCCTAAAGTTTCAACAGAAACAGAATGCGTTTGGTCGGTTTTCCTTATGTCATTTTTTGTTTTTTACTAAAAATGAAGTCCATTTTAAACAAAATAGAGACACTTTTAGTGGTGTTGGCCACACCGCGTCTCATATTGAGGTGGCGTTGACTCTTACACGTCACATATGACCCATGGATCGTTCTCCTAAAGTTTCAACAGAAACCGAATGCGTTTGGTCGGTTTTTCGTATGTACTTAAAATACTGTCCATTTTAAACAAAAGAAAGTCACTTAGAGTGGTCCCGACCACACCGCATCTCGGATTTAAGCGGGGTTGACTCGTACACGTCTCAAATGACCCATGCATCATTTTCTTAAAGTATCAACACAATCCGAATGCGTTTGGCCGGTTTTCCATATGCCAATTGATGTTTTTCACTTAAAATGATGTCCTTTTGAAACAAAAGACATACACTTTGAGTTTTTCTGACCACACCGCGCCTCAGATTGAGGCGGGGTTGATTCGTACACATCACATATGACCCATGGATCATTGTCCTAAAGCATAAACACATTTCAAATGTGTTTGGACAGTTTTTCGTATGTCACTTTTTGTTTTCACTTAAAATCTTACGGAAATTCATATAGAATATTTTTATATCATATTTAGTATGGATTAGATTTTAGTTGATCGTGCTATGAAACATTTCAGAGCTAATGAAATTAAGGAAGGTGGAGGGGCTGTCCGGGGAGCTATCCGGGGGGGCTGTCCGGTGGGTGTCCGGGGGGCTGTCCGGGGACCAAGGAGGAGGGTGGGGGGTTGTGCGGGGTCTGTCCGGGGGGTGTTTGGGGGTTGTTCAAGGGGTTGTCCGGGGTTGTTCATGTTGTACCTCTCGAACCCCTCAAGGTTTTATTTTCATGATCACAATCACCCTCATATTTATCTAATCTTTCTTTAAGTGTTTTTGGATGATAGGAATCATTTCAGGTTACCAAGGAATTGGGCCAAGCAAGCTTAAGTGGCAAAGGAACAAAAGTGGACTGAAAATCAGTCCACCGGCCAACCGATGGCTTCACCACCGGCCGGCCGGTGGACCCTGGGAAGGATGCTGAGCCACTGCCTCCACACCGGCCAACCGGTGGCCTCAGCACCGGCCAGCCGGTAGAGCCCAGACCGAGAGCTCACCCACTGCTTCAGCACCGGCCAACCGGTGGCCAAGCACCGGCCAGCCGGTGGCACCCAGCCAGCACAGTGCAAGCTACTGTCTTGCCACCGGCCAGCCGGTGGCTCTGGCACCGGCCAGCCGGTGGCCCCTGGACAGGAATCCAATGCCATTTTGCAAACACCGGCCAACCGGTGGCCCTGCACCGGCCAGCCGGTGGACACAGTCAAACTAGCCGTTGGGCTGTTGACCAGCCTGTCCACTTGGCTCCCAACGGCTCCGAAGACCTCTCCAACGGCTCCGAAGCCTCCCCAAGGGTTCCTAGCCTATAAATAAAGGCTGAGGAAGCCCCGGACACCTACCGGAACATATACGAAGCCAACGGACATATTTTGGATCAATTGGCCAACCTCCGGCGGACTTCCTCAAAGGAACCCACCTAGCTCCAACAACTTCCACATCCAAGGAGCTCCTTCAAAGAAGCTTGGAAGCGGCCTTCAACATCTCCATCCAATCAAAGGCGCCCAAGTCTTCCCAAATACGGGTTTTATTGTTTTATTTTTTTTTTGAGCTTAAATTTGAGTTTGTGCCTACAAACTCCCAATTTTCTCATCCCCTCTTTTCTTTGGGTTTCACATCACCACTAAGGTGTGACAAGGTTGCCAAGATTTCCTTTAAATAGCTTGAGACATAGGTGAGCTATCCTTCACCTGTAAGAAGGATAGTGGGTTCTTGCTAAACCATCAAAAGCAAGTGGGTTCTTGCTAAACCACAAAAAGCAAGCTGTAATAGGTCCTAGTGCTACCTCAAAGCCTAGTGGGTTTCTTGCTAAAACCATTGAAAATCAAGCGGTAGGAATCTCTCAACGGTTGAGTTGGGAGCGGAGACGTAGGCCGGGTTTTGGCCGAACTCCGTTATCAATTTCGTGTGTCTTGCCTCTTTACTTTCCGCTGCACTTTCAACTTTGATTTTAATTTGTCTATCAATTTTTTAAAAGGCAATTCACCCGCCTCTTGCCATCTCTTTCCTCGCTTTTCTTCCGACCCAACAATTGGTATCAGAGGGATAATTTGAGTAATACCTTAAAAGGTTTCAAATTCAAAGATCCATTGTGATGGCATCAACCTCTTTCGCCCCCGAAGGCTTTTCGTTGGGTCGGGCTCCATTTTTTGATGGGACCGACTATAATTATTGGAAAACCCGCATGACCACTTTTCTTAGAAGCATAGGATATCCCGTTTACAAAATAGTCATGCAAGGTTACACTTTGTCTACCCCCGACGAATCCAAATGGACCCCCGCCGATATTAAGAATTTTGAGCTTGATGGAAAAGCCATGAATGCTCTCCATTGCGGCTTAGATAGAAATGAGTTCAATCGAGTTTCCACATGCACCTCCGCACATGAAATCTGGAAACTTTTGGAGGTTACCCATGAGGGGACCAACAAAGTCAAAGACACTCGATTGGACATGTACCGTCAGGATTTTGAATCTTTTTCTATGCACCCTAATGAATCAATTTCTGAAATGTTTACTAGATTTACTGACGTGTGCAATGGGAGAAAGTCCCTTGGTGATGATGTTTCAGCTGAAGCAATGGTCAAGAAGATTCTATGGGTCCTTCCGAGCTCATGGGCACCAAAGGTGACGGCGATCCAAGAAGCTAAGGACGTCAAAAATATGCCGGTAGAGGAGCTGATCGGATCCCTAATGACGTACGAGATTACTATGAGGAGGCAAGCACAAAAGGAGGGCACACCAATCAAGACACCAAAGAACATTGCCCTCAAGGTACAAAAGGAAGTAAGCTCCTCCTCATCTTCTTCCTCATCTCCTTCCTCATCATCCTCATCATCAAGCGGCGACTCGGAAATGGAGAATCTCGCCCGCCAAATGCACAAGTTCATGAAGAAGCACAAGAAAAAGAAGAAATCCCGCAAGCATCGAAAGCAAGAACCCACCGCAAGATCCGAGCCTAAGGTGAAATGCTACGGGTGCGGCGAAAAGGGCCATTACAAGCCCGATTGCCCACTCAACAAAAAACGGGCAACGCCAAAGGAAAAAGGAAAGAAAAAGGTCCTCAAGGCGACATGGAGTGACACCTCCTCCTCCTCCTCCTCCTCAAGCGATCAAGGTACAAAATGCCTAATAGCATTTCACGAGGTAACATCTTCCGATTCCTCTTACTCATGTTCTTCAAATTCAAATTCTTTAAATCATTTATCTTATGAAGAACTCTCATTTGCTAGAGACCAACTAGAAAATGGTTTTCATGCCTTATCTTCAAAATTTATTGCTTTAAAAAAATCTTTCAAAAAACTCTCTTCCGAAAAAGAACAACTTCTTAAAGAGAAGGAAGAGTTGTCCCTCAAAATCCAAAATTTTCCAAATGTTGATTCATTGGAATCAACCATCAAGGACCTTAGGGAAACCTTAGCCAAGTTCACCCAAGGTGAACAAAATTTGAACAATCTCCTAGGTTCCCAACGAATATCAAGAACCACCCAAGGGCTAGGATACACCAACCGAGCCTCCTCCTCCCATGCTCCAACTGTTTTTGTAAGGGGGAGCTCCGAATTTAAATTTTGTAACTATTGCAAAAAACCCGGGCACCTCATTTATGAGTGTAATTGCAAAAATGCCCGGTACGGTAGGCCAAAGACTATTTTCTATTCGGACGAGTTTTATAGGAGAAGACCCGCCATGAGACAAGTGTGGATTGAAAAATCCCTCTTAGCGAGTCTCTCCGGGCCTAAAATCATTTCTTTTCAAAATCCCTCTCCCCGGTGATTCATTGTTTTTATTTAGGGGGAGTTAGGTTCTTTTAAGCCTTTTTGTGAATAAAATTTTTTTTTTTCATTCAAAATTCTCATTTCAAATTTTTTATTCAAAACTTTCGATTCAAACTTTCAATTTCAACTCTTGGTTTCAAATTTCAAAATTCAATTGGTTTTTGATTCAAAACTTTCAATCAAACTGTTATTCAATTTTCATTTCAATTTTCAAAATTTTCAACAATTGATATCATTTTCAATTGGTTTAAAATCTCGTTTTTCATCGAATCCCTCAATCAAGTTTTATGCCCCATTCTATTTTGATTATCACAAAGGGGGAGAAATTTCTTGATTGATTGGGGGAGAATCCTTTTCTTCATGCTTAGCATTTCCTCTCAATTTCAGTATTTTAGTTTGATTGTTTTGGTGATTGTGATCATCAAAATAGGGGGAGATTGTTGTACCTCTCGAACCCCTCAAGGTTTTATTTTCATGATCACAATCACCCTCATATTTATCTAATCTTTCTTTAAGTGTTTTTGGATGATAGGAATCATTTCAGGTTACCAAGGAATTGGGCCAAGCAAGCTTAAGTGGCAAAGGAACAAAAGTGGACTGAAAATCAGTCCACCAGCCAACCGGTGGCTTCACCACCGGCCGGCCGGTGGACCCTGGGAAGGATGCTGAGCCACTGCCTCCACACCGGCCAACCGGTGGCCTCAGCACCGGCCAGCCGGTAGAGCCCAGACCGAGAGCTCACCCACTGCTTCAGCACCGGCCAACCGGTGGCGAAGCACCGGCCAGCCGGTGGCACCCAGCCAGCACAGTGCAAGCTACTGTCTTGCCACCGGCCAGTCGGTGGCTCTGGCACCGGCCAGCCGGTGGCCCCTGGACAGGAATCCAATGCCATTTTGCAAACACCGGCCAACTGGTGGCCCTGCACCGGCCAGCCGGTGGACACAGTCAAACTAGCCGTTGGGCTGTTGACCAGCCTGTCCACTTGGCTCCCAACGGCTCCGAAGACCTCTCCAACGGCTCCGAAGCCTCCCCAAGGGTTCCTAGCCTATAAATAAAGGCTGAGGAAGCCCCGGACACCTACCGGAACATATACGAAGCCAACAGACATATTTTGGATCAATTGGCCAACCTCCGGCGGACTTCCTCAAAGGAACCCACCTAGCTCCAACAACTTCCACATCCAAGGAGCTCCTTCAAAGAAGCTTGGAAGCGGCCTTCAACATCTCCATCCAATCAAAGGCGCCCAAGTCTTCCCAAATACGGGTTTTATTGTTTTATTTTTTTTTGAGCTTAAATTTGCGTTTGTGCCTACAAACTCCCAATTTTCTCATCCCCTCTTTTCTTTGGGTTTCACATCACCACTAAGGTGTGACAAGGTTGCCAAGCTTTCTTTAAATAGCTTGAGACATAGGTGAGCTATCCTTCACCTGTAAGAAGGATAGTGGGTTCTTGCTAAACCATCAAAAGCAAGTGGGTTCTTGCTAAACCACAAAAAGCAAGTTGTAATAGGTCCTAGTGCTACCTCAAAGCCTAGTGGGTTTCTTGCTAAAACCATTGAAAAGCAAGCGGTAGGAATCTCTCAACGGTTGAGTTGGGAGCGGAGACGTAGGCCGGGTTTTGGCCGAACTCCGTTATCAATTTCGTGTGTCTTGCCTCTTTACTTTCCGCTGCACTTTCAACTTTGATTTTAATTTGTCTATCAATTTTTTAAAAGGCAATTCACCCCCCTCTTGCCATCTCTTTCCTCGCTTTTCTTCGACCCAACAGTTCAGGGGGATGTCCGGGGGTTGTTCAGGGGGTTGTTCAGGGTTTGTTCAGGGGTTGTTCAGGGGTTGTTCAGGGGGTTGTCCGGGGTTGTTCAGGGTCTGTCTGGGGGGTGTTTGGGGGGTTGTCCGGGGTCCAAGGGGGAGGGTGGGGGGGTTGTCCGGGGGGCTGTCCGGGGGGCTATCCGGGGTCCAGGGTGGAGGGTTGGGGGCTGTACGTGGGGCTGTCCAGGGGGCTGTCCGTGGGGCTGTCCGGGAGGTGTTTGGGGGGTGTTCGGGGTCCAAGGGGGAGGGGGGGTTGTCCAGGGTCCAAGAATGAGGGGGGTTGTCCAGGGAGTTCTCAAACACACAACCACTAAAAGACAACAACATCCATAAAAACAGAAAATATTTAAAAATAACTCAACTCCAATACTATTCTACGAGTCTAGATAAAACGAACAACTAGAATAGATTAAACATCAAATCTCAGTAATATATGTCAAAAATGTAACGGATCAATATGTCCCACATCAGCATCAGCATCACCATCATAATCATCATCATCACCCTCGTCATCGTCCTCCCCATCGTCCTCACCCTCCACAGCACCTTCCTCCTCGCCTTCGCCCTCCTCCTCGCCCTCCTCATCTCCCTCCTCTTCCGCATCAGACTCCTCACCATCATCATCTTCAAGCTAGACATCAGCCTGACCACCACTGGAACTGCCACCTGGTGCACCATATATAGAATGTATCGACGACATGTATTCATCAATCACTGGGCTGGCCTCTGCTAGAAGTGTTGGACGTAGAACTTCAATAAATTTCATAAATGCACTGTTTTCCCTAGCAGACTGTTCTGCCGTCTCTATGGCCCTTTTCTCAGCCTGTTCTGCATGTGCCCTAACTTGCTGCAGCTCGGTGGCACTACAACTCGTACCTGAGGCAGGCCAATACCTCATCGGGGCTATCCTAGGTCGGCAGCGTACTCTGCCAGAATGATCCTCTCCCAACACCGGATGTAAGTGATCAGATGGCCCAAAATTGTCTACTTCTTGGGAATAGAGGGCCTCTAAAGCATCCTATTACAAATATAAATATATTATTAAGTTACGAAATAGATATTAAAATATAAAATCAACAGATTAAAACTTACAATCTGCTGCTGGGTCGCTTCGTTGACAGCACTTCCATCCTTTTTTCGTCTACTCGAGCAAAACAGTTTTGCTCGAGGCACACGTCCTTCAATATTTTGTACTTTACTCTACAATGACATTGAAAACAAAAGTTATATAAAAACTTTAGCAAATGATTAAATAATTGAGGAAACAAAAGAAAATGTAAGTCGTAAAGAAAACTTATAAACAATTGTATTGCACTAGGAAATTTCATAACATGCATCACCTATTAAATTTTATTGCACTAGGAAATTTCATCATGTTAACAATACATTCCATTGGAAACCTATTTTGATCATTTGATGTCCCCTTGACTTGTCAAATAAAATCAGATGGCACCCATGAATATGCCACCCTTGTAATGAAAAGCCTTTAATTCTCACCATACAGACTACATGTTTTCCAGTAGATATGTATCTCCTTCTATGTAGGGGAATCAATACATATTATCTCAGTCTCATATTAAATGTCAGGAATGTTAGATGGCTCCCTTAACACCCTCCAGGCGCACCAACTAGGTCATGTGATGTCCTCAAATCATTTCACTATGGACATAAATCACCCTTCAAGACATGTCACACTTACTCTAGAGTTTCCTCCCAGTGTGTCAAACATGTCTTTTGATGAAAATGGATAAGATAACCAAAATCAAGAGATTCCCTATAGGCATTACATCCATGATCATGAAATTTCTTCTAGGATAAACCAGTCAGGACTTGTGATGTCCTCCAAACATTCCGTCCTTGATCATTAGAGAAACATCAGACAATCCACCGTACCCCCCTGGACACCCCGTACCCCCCCGGGATATCCCCGCCCACCCTCCTAAACAACCTACACCCCCTCCCCTGCATCCCCACCACCACCACCTAGACATACCACCTCCCCTGGACACCCCACACACCCCTCCCCCACCAGGACACCCACCCAGACCCCAAGGACAACCCACACCCCCTGGACAGCCCCACCCACCCCTGTGAACAGCCTTTCCCACCCCCGTGGACAGCCCTGCCCACCCCCGTGGACAACCCACCCACCCCTGTGGACACCCCCTACCCCCTAGACAACCCAACCACCCACGTGGATTGCCCACACACCCCCTCGACACCCCTTCTCCCTATGGACATCCCCCACCCCCTTGGATAGCCCACCCACCCCCCCTGGACACCCCTACCCCCCCGTGGCTAGCCCACCCACCCCCCCTGGACAGCCCGCCCACCCCTCCTTGACAGCTCGGCCACCCCCGTGGACAGCCCGTCCTCCCTTGTGGACAGCCCGCCCACCCCCGTACCCCCCTGGACACCCCGTACCCCCCTAGATAGCCCCGCCCACCCTCCCAAACAGCCCACACCCCCCTCCCCTGCAACCCCACCACCACCACCTAGACATACCACCCCCCCTGGAATGTGTAGAAATAACATAACAATACATGATATATAGATAGCACAAAATACTCAACCTATGGGTTCACATTAACTACATAATCACACACTTCACTACTTCCATAAAACACATAAACCACACCACCACCACACAAGACGCATAACATTTCTCGCATTCATTTATAAGCACTTCATTCACACATACATTGTCCATTCATTTAATGTTAAATTAATTAAATCCATTTACCACACATCCATTTCTATTCCATATCATTTATTTAATATCTTGTTTTTTTGTTTAACAACATAATTTATTCCATAGATAACCAGGAAACTAATAAAACCACCACACAACAACTCACCATCTCACAATAACCATCGACGCCATGTTACATCGACCAACCATCTCACCAAAACAACCACATATCACAATAAAAATATTGCACATCACAAACCACCGCACAACCAAAACCACCTCACCACATTATACACTACAACTTCATCACACAACACCTCACACGACACAACACCACCACACATCATCACTATCATACAACTTCACATGACACATCCATGCCCACTAAACATCACATTACAACCCCACATATCACAAAGCCCAACTGGTCACCTCAATCCCCATAAAACATCCTACAACATACAATGAAACACAACAGAAAACCTCTCATAGAGGCAACATACCCCAACTTCCACAATTTATTTATTCAAGGTCTTTTATTACATTACCCCTTTATTTAGCATGGACATTATAACACAACTGATATTCCAGGGGAAACTAATTAATTAACAAAATATTTATTCATTTCCCTATTTTACACGGTGAAATCACATCAAAATCCAAACTTAAAACTAAAATATTAGATCAATAACAATAAAAACAAGGTACCATATGTGTATAAAGAAACAATTACCTGATTTGAGACGATTCAGATGGGTTTTCACCTATTCCTATGGGGGAGTTCGAGAGTAGCAGAGAGTTGCACTGGATTGATAAATTAAAAACTAAAATACTAGAGTAATAACAATAAAAATAAAAAAGACAAGGGCCCATATGTGTATAAACAAAAAAATTACTTGATTTGAGATGATTCAAATGGGTTTTCACCTATTCGGATGGGGGATTTGGAGAGTAGCAGAGAGTTGGAGGTGGATTGATAACTTAAAACTAAAATATTAAAGCAATAATAATAAAAATAAGGAAGTATATGTGTATAAATGAAAAGATACCTGATTTTATATGGTTTTCACCTCTTCGGATATGCGATTTTGCGAGAGGAGAGCGGTGGAGTGGATGAAATTAGGTTTCTGTGCGAATGGGGGAGAGCAGCCCTGCGGCTGAATTTGGGGGAAATAATTCCCAACCGGTTTTTAAGAACCGTTGGGAAAGAGATGCTAAGGACCCCTTTACCAACGGTTTGAGGAAACTGTTGGCAAAGGGGTGACCCTTTCCCAACGGTTCAATAGAACCGTTGGCAAAAGGGTGGTTAACACACCCCTTTACCAACGGTTTCTCAAACTGTTGGAAAAGGGGGTGGCTTTTCCCAATGGTTTCAATGAACCGTTGGGAAAGGATTTCTTAATCCTTCAATCCCAACGGTTTTAGCAAACCGTTGGTAAACACCCGTTGGGAAAAACAGCATTTCCAGTAGTGATTTGAATGGTTTGTAGGTTGTACTACCCAATAGAAAATTGATCCAAAGTGCTCCAAAATATCAAATGGTTCAATCTATCGCAGACTGAATTTCCCTTTCTTTTTGAACCACTTGAACCCTTTACATGGTGATATATTTTGGATCACATGATCCTTGATATGAAACTCAAATACATCTCTTAGTTTCCCAGTTTAACTATTTTAATATGAGAAGTAATTATATGTTTCTCAATTACTTTAATCTTTTCCATTTTCTAATTAACATTGTTTTACCCAAAAAATCACCCTTCTCAAACATTACCCAAATATGTTTTATTTATACCCCTTTTTCCATAGAGGGATTTTAAAGGTTCCATTTGAATACTCTAATAGAAAAAATTTTTGTATGAGATTTCAACAAGTGGGGAATGTTGGTCCCGAATCCCTTGAAAATAAAGTAAGAGAACCCTTGGAATGTATTTAAATAATTGAACTTCCCTATCAGATATCCAATTAGTTTGAGGATGTAAGGATATAATTCAGATTAATTATTTATCCATAGCCTTTGGAAGGATCCTCTAGAATATAAAAGTTAATCTTGGATCTTAGCTAGAAAAAATCAACAATAGTTCGCCATAGAGTCTCGCTAATTCTTGTATATATATGTGAGTAAAGAAATCTAGGGAGAAATACTCTCTTATGGAAATGAAATTGATAAACTTTTTCATTTTATCTATGACAACCCATATATAATTATTTAACTTGGATTTTTTATGAACGCTAGTGACAGAGTAAACAATGATGTTGTCCCACTTCCAAATAGGTATATGTAGTTTCTATAATACACCGTTATTAATTTTTTAATCCACCTTTACATGATGAAACACCAATAATTATTCAATGTAATTGTAAATACCAAATATTATATTATCCCTTCTATAATGATCATGAAGGTCCCTATACATTTTAGGGCTTCCATGATGTATATAGAATGTATAGGTATGAGCCTCATCTATTAAAACCTTCCATATCACTAGAATAGATTGAATGACTATCCTTGTACCATATTTTAATGCATCTTTATAATCAATATTTAATTAACAAAACTTCCCATTTTTCATAACATCTATCATCTTTTTTATTAAAGGATCATATCTTAGTGTTTTTTGATATTATCCTATAATGACGGTTATGAAATAATTTGTGATATATTTGATGATACCCCTTTTATTATTATTCCCATGTAAAACCTTACTAGGTCATTGATCAATGTATCTCATTAAATTCTCACCATTTCTAGATAACGAGGATATTTCTTAATCAATGCATCAGTAAATGTTTTTTCTCTTCTAGGTTGGTAATTCATTAAACAAGAATAGTCTTTAAATTGTTCTAAAAATATCCTTCATCTCACATTTAGTTACAATTTTTATGAATATAAATCAAGCATTAGTGGTTTCTTTATATTTCATGCTTCTAACCATAAAGATAGTGTCCTCATATCATCAGATAAAAGATTATAACTACTAACTCTCAATCAGTAATAATAATATTATTCTCATAATGATTTACCTATTGAGATTTATTAGTGATTACTTATCTATTAATCTAGGGAATACATTCAATCCATCTCATTGATGAATGACTATAGTTAAAATATTCTTTTTTAAAAGATAATAGAGTTATAATAGGTTCACTAACCAAACTCTTCTTTAGTTTTTGGAAACATTATTTAAACAAATTTTTTCATATAAACATAACTAATATTAGAGTTAACATTTTTGGTGGATTCCAAATCCATGATTTTTTTTCATAAATCTTATATAATATACCTAAAAAAATGATACAATAAATATTAGTTATTTTTGTCAGATAAGACCACTCCTCTATGGCCTTTATCTTAAAATGATCAACTAATATTTCTTAAGTAGTCACAATGTGCCCTAAAAATGAAAATTATTACAACCAAAACTCACATTAAATGAATTTTCCAAAAAAAAAATTCCTCCATCATAGTTTTTAATATGAATCATAAATTAACCTAATACCACTCATGAATTTTGGAGAATATCACCGTATCATCAATAATGACTGGTACAAATTTATCAAGTTATCCCTTAAAGTCTATTTTCATTAAATCAATAAGTATAGAATGATAATTATTCATTAAAAAGGGATTAACAAAAAAACATATAATTACCATATCTTGTTCAGATGGTAGAATTTATGAATTCTTATTTATTCACCCTTAACTTTTGATAACCATATCAAAGGTTAATCATGGAGAGTAATTGATCCCCTTAGTGATGGTGGACCAAATCATCAATTCTCATGAATGAGTATCTGTTATTTACTATGATCCCATTAATATATAAATTTTCAATGCATAAATGCATCGATCCAAATATATTTTTCACTAAGAGAATAGTTTCTCCCCATAGATACATATATAGTCGAATAAAAAAATTCAATAGGACATGAAGTTTCTTATTTAATTACTCTAACAAAACATATTCTATTCTATATCGGGATTTATATGTTATATTGGATCCTATTATGTGATAAATTGAGAACTATAGCACTATATATAAGGGATTTCTATATAGTTGGGTTTTGGGTTAGTGGTAAGCACCATGTAATCCTACATGAAAATGGGGGTTCAAAACCAATTGGGCACATGTACTGTAGCAGATTATAGCATACTGTAGTTGTGGTGACAATGTAGCAACGATGGGAACTGTAGTGGCGACAGGTCACTGTAGCAGTGGCAGAGCAGTGTAGCGGCAATGGGTACTATGTGGTAATGTAGCAGGCAGGTACTGTAGTTGTACTATTCACAGAATGGGCATTAGGCCTACGGGCCATGTAACGGGCTAAATTCCCACTAGGCCTTCGGGTTATGTAATTGGTCTCCCTCTACCCAGTTAAAAGAGGTCTTTGCTTTTATTTAATAATAAAAATGAGGCTTCATCCCCAACCATTAAAAAAATGTAACTCTTCATAAAATACATAATTTTATTCGTGAACAATGGTTATATATCTAATATTTATAATTATATTTCTTATCCTTCTTTACAAATAATTTCTATAAATAATGATGTAGTATTTTGTTCATGGTATGACTCGGGTTATGATATCACTCCTTTGAAGATAACTATTGGTTATCCCATAATGATAACAAAAATTTTATGGATTCTACAGTTGGTCATTGAATAATAATTTGGAAACCAATCCATATAAATTATTATGTAATATTCCACCATTGGAATCATCACCTGTAGAGTGGAGAGATCTCACTCACCAAAATTAATAGAGGAAAACCAATATATATTGGATATATGAATAATTACTATAGGAATTTTAACTGATAGCTATATTTCTATATGTTCAGGGTTTAACTTGATGTTCTTCAAAAACATGAATGAAATGTGTGGAACTATAATGAAATATGTTCTTACTATATTTGATAGTGTAATGAGAGTACAAACAACAACATCATTTGGATCCACTAATTTTTCCATCATAATTTTAAAATATCGGTATTTATCCCTTGTTCTATATTGGGTTTGATTGTGATTTTACTCTACTATCATCTAATTTGGGAATTGATTCGTAAAATTTTTGTTCTACCACCATTGAATCATTACATTTAATGTTATTCTTGCACTATATTCCCTTTCTAATTTTTTTTCCATATTTTGAGGAATAATTCCTACATAATATTTTAAATCTATACGAACATATATTAAACAATTAAAATAGTTTCTTCTTCTTTTTTAGACGATTCCTCAAAAGATTCATACTCACATTTTTTTCACAAGGTATGTTGTATATTCTTCTCGTTTGGTTTTATTCCAAATAAAGTCATCTATTTTTATGTTCCTATAATTTTGTTAATGCGTCCATAACGAATATATAATATTGATTTCAACATTGAGTTCACATTGCAATATCTCTTTATATCTCCCAAATTATCATATTTCAAACCTTATCATATACATGGTCTTATTCCACCAAATAATTGATCAATCATCCCATAAGAATCAATGGAAATTCTTGAAGTATATCTCACAATCCTTGTAATTTTCTTCCCATTAATCCCTATATATTTATTTTCATTTTGATTAAACATATGTAATTCTTTATCCATCTTGGCTTAGAGGGGATGGGGAAAATACTTATTGAAAAATGGGTTTTTGAAGTCTTCCCAATACATAGATTCAGTCTCATCCCCTGGAATTGTGTTCTCCTTCAGTGTCCACCACTGATCATACTATCCCTTTAAGTGATATACTACAAATATAACCTTATAATACTTAGATAAATGAAGTATATAAAATATATTTTCTATAGTGTTGATCCATTGTTCTACAATTAGTGGATAAAAATATAACTATAAATAGGGGGTTGTTGACACACTAAGGATTAAACAGTTAGCTGATCCTTACTTGGTGAATATGGATGCACTATTTGGATTAGGATATTATTTATTACCTGAGTTATCCAATTAATCATCACTGTGAAGTTTTTAACTAAAAATCCACCAATATTGAGAAGGTCTTCATCATATTTTCCATTGCATCTGTTGTTTAAATGAGTCCTTTTTTTTCAAACCAGATTCTCTAGAAGAAGAAAATTTAAACAATAAATGGTATAAAATTTAAAATATTTTAATAATTATAAAGGAAATAATAATCCAAAAAATATCTAATTCCATTCCTTTATATGGATATACTTAAATATAAAAAAGTACTTACATTATCTATATATCTATAAATGGTTTCAAAAAGTCATGCGATTAACCAAAGCATATCTCTTATGAGTGGGAAACATGATTTGGTAACAAAGACTATATTTTTTCCATTAAGTGATGATCGATTTAATACCCAGTAAACTGTTTTTAGTTTTATAACTCCTATTTATAACTCGGAAAGAGCTATATCAACATGCAATATCCTGATTGTTATTTCATTTTATAGAAACTAATAATATTATACATCACAAAAATTTAAGTATTTTTTCCTATATTTAGAATTATACCATGGGTCCATACACATTCTTTCAAGTCCTAATTCCCTATAAAATCTAAAGTTGACCATTCGTACAATCTTTAGAATCTTAATTTTTTATTATGAAACTTTTAACATACGTCCATAACAAAATTTTACATGAATGACTTCAAAGGATATTTTTAGGTCCAGTGTATTAGAAACTATTTACATAATACATGAATTGCATAATGAAAACATAAAATTAAAAATTATTTAATACTTTTTAAAAGAATTTTTTTTTATTCCTTTCTTGGTTACCTCACTGTGATTATTTTTATAGGTACATACATCAATAGAAAAGGATTAGTGTAAATACTAGTAAGGAATAAAGAAATAAAAATAGAATTAAATATAATCATGGATAAAAGATGAGGAATAACATGATATAATAATCATAAATATATGATAATGAAATTAAAATGTAACTACAACATAAAAATGGGACATTCTTAATCATATCAGCAAGACTTGTCACAAATGTTATGGTTATTCACTAAGGTATCATAAAGCATGTCATATCTAAAGAATAATTATTTACCAAATACATTAGATAACTATCAAGTAATACCCTTTATATTTCTTAATTAATGTGATCCACATCGATCAAAATAAATTATCTCATCAATAACCCATGGATAATGAGGAATAAGTTTCATATAAAATCATTAAGTACATAAGTTCTTAAAGACGTGAACATATCCTAATATTTTTATCAATGAAAATGGAATGAGGATTTCATATATAACAAACCCCAATATTTTTTTTATTTCATCTATGTGAATTCCCATGGTTAAGGAAGATGTTTCAGTATATACAATTTAATAATGTTTCATGTAAAAGAGAAAAATTCAAGAAATGAATTCAACAATATGAAGAGTGTACAATGTGGATTAAAAATATTTATAACGTGATGTAATGATGGTCTCTCATTGATAAAATACAATTTTTTTTGTAATGGTATTAATAAAAGTGTGTGAAAATATGGTAATCCAACAATAGTTAATCATACTAAAAGACAAGTGCTTGAATTGAAAAGAAAAAGATGTGAGTTCCCATAACTTCGTAAGTTACATCCTAAATCTTAGTGAAATATACCTTAGAAACTTACGAAAAAACTTGAGGGGATTCATAGTGTAAGAATGATCATAATTTAAATCTTTGGAATTTATAGTGGATAGGAATAAGGGGATGGGTGTGTGTTTATAGTAAAAGTGATGTAATTTTTTAATAATATCTATATATTGGTCCTGGAATTATAGATTGTTGAAAATTAAAAACCATTGGATTAGCTTTGATTTTTTTCCACGGTTATAGATAAATGAGTAATGTTTTATAATTTTTAATACATTATAACTGGAATATATTTTTAAAAATTACATTAGACATGAAGAAGAAATTTTTTCACAAATTATCATGTTTAAAATCATAATGTCCATTTTAGACATTGGAATGTAATTAATAGGTATTAAAATTAATCTAAATCCATTAAAATACCTAATATTATTAAAACAACATTTATTTGGTAATTTAATATTATGAATTAGTTATTATATCATTATTAAAACTATTTGAAGTAATAAAACATAACTAAAACACAAAACAATATTTTAAATATTCCATGAAAAATAAATTATTTTGAAAAATTATAATATAATTTACCCAAACATAATTTCGATGAATTGATTTCAAATATTTTATTTATTATATCAAAATAATTCCTTAAACATGATAATTTTAAATTATAAATAAAAAATCTCTATATATTGAAAAATAATTGTGTTTTGCAACATAATTATCTTTCTGACATATAAAAAAATTATTGGAAATTAGACATAATCTTATCTTTTTTATTTAAATAAATAGTTTTTTAAAATTCTACTACATTAAATTTAAATTTATTTAGAATATGTATTTATATTTTAAAATTGTATATATTTTCTAAAGAGACATTTATGTTTTATTTGTATCCAAAAATCCAATTATCAAATCCCCCTTTCTTCATGTGCATTATACTAAATAAAATAATAATGAAAAACAGATCGATGAAATAACTATTTCATTTATAAAAATTAAATTATCCTATATTCTAGAAACATAAAACCTTGCCACACTAGCATACGCTAAGAGGGGAACTTGTTTGATGGTGGAAGTCCTATGGGGTGGATGTGTTAATATTGACCTAGTGGTGATCCCCATTAACTTGAACTTCTCCCCTATTATATTTCACCCAATCCTCAATTGTTGATGTTATTCTTGGTCATGATCAAGGGATGATGGAAGTGACACTACCCCCCATGTTCTAAAAAATTGGATTCAAAATTCATGACTCTACTAGTTGAGGTTATATTTTCTATATTTTGAATCAATTATCATTTTTCATAACCCATTATAAACACTAATTCTTGTGGTAAAATTATTACAAATGGTTATACTTCTAAAGGGTCATATTTATCAATGGTCATGTTGACCGATGGTCAAATAAAAGTTAGATCCCAAAGGTCACTTTTCCCTTTATACACAATATTTAAACTACCATTCATCAACATTTAAAACTTCATTCATAGTGTTTTTTATAATTCCTTTGATAATGTAAATAATATTTCCATCACTTGTTTTTTGTTTAATAGTTTTAATGGAAGGTGTAATCATCTTTCTAAAGATTGATCCTATATATTATACCATTGTGTGGTAATTATTGTTTGGTTTTTATATACCTATAGTAGTCTTATAAATATTAATCTTTATTATTACTTTATATGTAAAATTCTTTTTGTAATAATATTTATATGTATTTCCATAGTAAAAATTAATAAAATAACCATTATGATAAATATTATTTTTTACTATAGAATGAATGTTCATGTATTAATAGATATTACAAACAATCCATTTTAAATAGTATTCTTTTACTAAATAACAATCCCTTTGAAAAATTAATGGAAAATGGAAGAGATACTTCTAAGTGGAATTGCTCTTAAATTTTTTTATCATTGCTAAAATAAAAAACGTATAAATCACAAAAAACACTATTCCTGTTGTGTAAATAATTTTTTTGAAACATGTTTTTAAAAATAATTAACAATAATATAATCGTGATAATAAATTATACTTAAGTATGAAAAATTGGAGTGTATGAAAAATATATACATAAGTGAAGAGAAAAACTGTTTTAAAACTATTAAGAATATAATAATCTTTTCATTTGAAAAAAAATTAAATTAATTGAAATATATATTATTCAATAAAAACATACCAACATAAAATATAATATAATTTATATAGTAGATTTTTTATGGTGGTAAATATCATTCACGCTAAAAATGATTAAAATGAGATTATTTTCAAAAACAATTTAAAGAAAGTAAAAAATGAATTATCAAAAAAATGTTAAAAATACTCCTAAATTATTTAATAAAAATTAATTGTTAAAAAATTTAAATTTTTAACTCGTTTTTGAATAGAAAATAACATTTAAAAACAAAAAATAGATATATATTTGTAAGAGAATGGTTCACATCCAAAAAGGGGAAATCAGGTTCAATTTTCTTATGAATGTACTCTTAATCGATTTTATTACCAAAGAGAGATAAAATGGAATTAACATGGAAATAACCCACAAACCACTACATCAGAATAAAATGGATATTTTTCATGTGATAGATATATAATATAATTCCAAAAAAGAATATTCAAGAATAATAAATCTTGATTAAAAATTATATTGGAACATAAACCCTTAGGGGTTTGATAATATTAAAATCAAAGTCCATTTAATGTTATAAATATTATGGTTATATATACCCCTTTAATTAAATCAAATATTATGTCAAAATATATGAATTTAGAAGTATTTATACTGAATAAAATATAATATGGGTTAAACATGAAACATGTATCATAGAAATGAAATTGAGACCAATTACTCTTATAGATATCGTAACACTTGAATAAAGTCCACTTTAAAGAGAGAACATGAAATGAAAATTTAATTAAAAAATATAAAAACTATATCAAGATAAAATATTAAAAATAAAAAACATATACCGCATTTATTTTAAATAGGTGCACAATTTAATACATGTATCAAAGAAATAAATTTTATATAAGAAACCATTACCTTGGATTTCTACATGGTCAAATTTATTCATACATATTTCATAATAAATTAATAATTTTTAAAAATAAATATAAAATCCCTATTTACATCTATATTTCTAGATATCATATATTTATATATTTTTTCCCATTTAAACTTAATTCTTTGTTATAATCAATTTTTTTATGTTAACTATTCAATTTCTTATTTATGTTTTGATTATGTCCTCTCGTTCCATAAAACTTTGTCATGGTTTCATTAGATAAAAGGATATAGGCATGTTATAATTATAAAACTTACACATTCCAAATTCCTTTTGAATTATCCAGGTGAGGTCATCATGAAAAAAGAATTACATCGATCTATAGAGGTGGTAATCCACACGTACACATGAGCGATGTTATCATTTTTCAATATATGGGTTATTAAGGAGGCTGATAATATTTTACCTATCACAACCCGTCCCCCGGGGCCCGTGCCGTGACTACCCCAAACCTACCTTCCATAGGTCAGGGGTTGGTGACTAGCACCGAAAGGCATATTCCCTAAAATGGGAAGACATTGCCTTTAGAACCTGTAAACTCACACAACAAAGAACAAAGCAGGATACAAGCACAAAGTGAATCTATATAGTAAACAGGGTGTGTACAAAATTAAAAAGAGGCCAGAATACAAGCCCAACCAAAAAGTACAAGTAAACTGAAAAGTACAGGTAAAACAGAAACAACTCCAGCGGACACCCACCAAGGATCCTACCTGAAGGGTAGGTACAGCTCTCGAATGGTCATCCTTGTGGTATGCCTCATCTAATGTCCACCTCTGTTCTACCTCCTGTCCTATTACCCTCATCCTCCGTCAGCGTTGTCTGTTGTCTTCACAAGACACAACAAGGTGCGGGCGTAGCCCGTGCTGGGGTGAGTATAACGATACTCAGTAGGGACCCTGAGACCCTCAAAGGTCTCACAAAATTCACAAAGGATAAACCACAAAGCATGGAAACAATAGTCAACCCTACTTATGTATATACCCATAAATATACCTATGTTATCATGTATACCCATCTCATTCATGGGGAAACACAAGTCCCAAATCAAAATCCCAAATCTCAACTATTCCATGGATGAAAGATTACCACGAAGGTAACACCCCAAATACAAGTACCACAAAGGTAAACCCACACAGAAGTATACCACAAAGGTATCACCAAGAAGGTAAGTACAACAAAGGTATCGTGACATAGAATAATACCACAAAGGCATCACTACAAATGTAATGATTTATCTCACATCAGGTATAACTTAGGTACGGTAGTAAATATGATTAGATATAACTACTGAATCATCTTATTCTGTTGAGAGGTATACATATGTAGGATCCTAAATCATCAGACCCACGTAGGATCCTAGTATAGTATACCCACGTAGGATCCTAGAGTAGACACACATGGATTCCTAGAGAGGATCCATGCGGGACCTTGAAAGACAGACCCATGTAGGATCCCAAAGTACAGACCCACATAGGATCCCTTTCTCGTGTTACAACCAGCTACAGGGTTCCCGCACTAAGCTCACTTAATTTCGGGATGATCTTATCTTTAATCCATAGGTCAATACTCCGACATCCATGAAGTCCCAGGAATATGTAATCCAAAATAATGCCACGTAAAAAGGGGTCTCAATACAATAGACGGTGCGTCAATTGGACACCCAGTCTGTAAGTTATTGGCCTTTTAGTCCTGGGGGGCTGGTTGGATTCATGTTCGATCCAACCTAGATGTACCCAAACTTTATCCAAAACTCAATTGGGGTATACCAAAAGTACTGTCTCGATCCAATGTTTTTGGCACCACAGACGGTTCGTCAAAAAGATGATCATAGCTCATGTTATGGATGAAAGAGCGAAAAGGGGTCGAAGTTGCTCTGGGTCATGTCTTACCCGGTTAGACTAACCCAGCCCAACCTGGCATGGGATGACCTAACCTGGTTCAGGTCAACCCAGGTCCAGCCCTAGGTCTGACCCAGCCTGTCGACATGGTCGAGCCCGCCGATGAGGCCCGACCTGTTGGGCGGCCCGCGATGCGGCCTACGACTGGCCCGCGGCTGGGTTGTCCCGTAGTGGGTTCCGCCATAGCCGGAACCCAAGGGGGAGGTTCCCATTCGGAATCCTGAACGACTAGGTCGTTTGTGTTAGGAGGCCAACCGACTGGCGCCATGTGGCGCCGGCGGCCGGCTTGTGGGACCTGGTGTCCCGTTCGGCTCCCCGGCTGGCCAAACGACCAGCCGTCCTCCATGGTGCGGTCACGCGTTGCGCTGCCATCGGTGGTCAGCATCGAGTAGGCCACCCCTCCTTTTCCACCGCATCCTCGTGTTGTGGCCCTTGCATTTTGGTGGCGCGGTTGTGCACCACCACCCCCTTCACGCGGTCGGCTATGCACCGGCCACTGCCTTTACTCCACCATGGCTGACGGGCTGCAGCCCTTCTCTGGAGGTGTGGTCACGATGCCACCATTGTCACGGATGGCTGGAGTGCTAGCTACCTTTCCCGAGTTCCCCCGGTGTCTGTCTCCAGCACGGTCACTGGTGACGTTCCTCGTGTCACCGGGTGTGCCCTAGTTTCCCGATCATCATTATGAAGACTCCCGCACTCGTCTCAGGATGTCACCATCATTTCAAGACCACCAAAATCCACAAAGGTTGTGAAGGGGTCGAGCCATGTTCATTTGGCCCACACTATCCGTGTTAGAATGGTATAAAGTGGCATAGTTGTTCATGATTCAAGAAGAATAACAAGAATGGGGTATGGGGTATTCTAAGCAACAATCCCTACCTTGAGGTTCGTTGGAGGTGTCGAGAGGTAGAAGATGAAGTCGATGAAGGGGGCGTCGGCATTCGTCACTCCCGCAATGTGCATCCAATCCAAACTCGGGCATGTGTTCCTCTTTCTTCATGGGACGATGATCTTTCAAAGGATCTCCCCCCGAGTCCTCCCTTTTCCATCGATTCCCCAACAATAAAGTGAGGATCCAATATTAATTAAATTAAGTTAATTAATTCCATTAAAGAAGAACATCAATTGGGAGGAATCCCAAGGGTCACTAGACATTAAAGAAGAAGAGTTTGGGTGGTCCCCACCAATATGAATTCAAAATGGGAGTTTTTCCACCTCAGGTGGGTCCCACCTCTATAACTCAAAAAGAGATTTTTCAAATAGAAATATAAAATGTCAATTATTTTATTTTTCTTCTTCCCCGAAAAACAGAAAAACTAACTTCCACCCTCGACCTACTGTGGTCGATGTGAAGGTCTCCTTAAGCGAATATCGGCGTTTCGAGTTCAACGGTGTTCTCGAATTTCAATTCTGAGCACTGGTTAAAAAGTTACAAAATGATGCTCGCATGTTTACTGAATGTACCTAAAAAAAGTTCAGAAATTCATTCCAGGCACACCGGGCCTCAGAATCACGTGCCATCAATTTTTACAGACTCAAGTATTTCGATATAATTTAAAAAAAATACATGGAATTTCTGTGTTATTAAATTCTCCCCACCATAGGGATTTGCGTCCCTAAAAGCCACATCATAGAAACTAGGAAAACAAGTGGGGGTACTGAGCACGAACCTGAGTTTCCCACTCCCATGTGATCTCATGGATGTTCTCGTGCTTCCAACGTACATGAACCAATGGTATCTATCGCCCATAAAGGACTCTCTCCTGTTGATCCCTTATCTCCACCGTAACCTCCGTAAACATCACCCCATCATCGATGTCCAGCTCGCTGTGGTCGATGACGTGAGATGGGTAGTGCACATATCTTCTCAGCTGGGATACGTGGAAAATGTCGTGCACCTGGTGAAACTAAGAGGGAAATTCTAGGCGGTAAGCCACCTCGACCACTTTTCTGAGAACCAGAAACGGTCCAATGAACCGTAGAGATAACTTGCCACCCCGGCCAAATCTCTGCAAACCTCGTTGAGGTGAGTCCCGTAGAAAGACATGGTCTCTATCCTCTAACTTCAAAGTTCTTCATCTTCTATCAGAATAAGACTTCTGCCTACTCTGTGAAATCTTCATCCACTCCTGGATAATCTGCACCTTCTCTGTGGTAGCCCATACCACATCTAGTCCCATGAGTATGGACTCCCTTGGGTCAATCCTGCACAAAGGCAATCCGCATGGTCGACTGTGCAGAGCCTCGAAAGGAGACTTCCCAATAGTGGAGTGATATCTATTGTTGTATTAAAACTCCAACAATGGAAATTGATCCTCCTAGATGTGACTGAAGTCAAGGACGCAAGCACGCAGCATGTCCTCGAGGGTCTAAATGGTCCGCTCAATCTGGCCATCCATTTGAGGATGGAAGGCGGTGATCAAATGAAGCTGCATCCCAAAAGCCTCCTGCAACCCCTTCCATATCCAGGATGTGAAGCGTGCATAACAATCAGAGACAATCGTCGAGGGTACTTCATGTATCCACACAATCTCCTACACATAGAGGTGTCCCAAGCTCTCTAGTGAACCCTTCTCTCTGATTTGTAGGAAGTGGGTCGACTTGTTGATTTGGTCAACGACCACCCAGATATAATCATGACCCCTAGATGTACGTCGAAGTCCTATCACAAAGTCCATGGATATCCCATCCCACTTCCACTATGGGTTCTCTAAAGGCTCAACTAAGTCTACTGGTACATGATTTTGTGCCTTCACATCGTGACAAGTGAGGCACCGAGATGTAATCTTTGCTACTTCTTTCTTCATTCCCGGCCACCAGTGCTATCGTCGGAGGTCTTGGTACATCTTTTACACTCTTTGATGTACCTCTAGAGGGGATGTTTGGAAATCCCTCAACACTTCCTCCTGAAGTAGCACTGGTACCATGGTACATCCTTCGAAAAGGATAACATTCTCCCCACCTTCAGAAAATCCATCAGGTGCCTACCTTATGGATATCTGAACACATCAAGCCTCACAATAAATGTCCCCATGTTGCGCCTCCCTGACTCACTGAAGAAGTGGGGGAGTGACTGTAAGAGAATGAAGACAAGACGATCCATCTCTATCCACAAAGGATATTTGCAAACTGGCCAGCTTCTATGTTGCCTCACCTAGTATTTGTATACCAGATCACCTACTGGGTGAATCTGCTACAATGTTCCCCTTCCCAAAAGTGTAGACTATCTCAAATTCATAGTCTTGTTGGAACTCAATCCAACCTCACTGTCTTAGATTCAGGTCCTTCTGGGAGAAGATATACCTGAGACTCTTGTGATTAGAGTAAATCGTAAAATGCTCTCCCATCAAATAGTGTCACCACATCTTCAAAGTGAAGACCACAGCTACTAACTCAAGGTCATGGGTAGCGTAGTTCTTCTCATAATGTATCTACGGTCAAGAAACATATACGATAACTGCTCGCTCCTGCATCATGACACATTCGAGCCTGGTCCCTGATGCATCGTAGTAGACTATGTACCCAAGACCCTCCTCTGGAAGCCTCGAGATGGGGGCACTATTCAGCCTCTGCCTCAGCTCCTAAAAAATCTACTTTCATCTCTCTAAACACACGAAGGGTTGCCCCTTATTTTTCCACACTAATAAAGGTGTTGAAACTTTGGATAAATCCAGCAGAAATACCCAGTAGTATCTGGAAAAACCGAGAAATCTACATACCTCTGTCACACTTTTGGGTGGCTCCCAAGAAAGTAATACCTCAATATTCACTGGATACACTGCAACTCCTACCTCTGAGATGACATTTCCAAGAAAGTGAACCTCTGAGATCCAGAACTGGCACTTCAAGAGCTTCCCATAAACCTGGTTCTCTTAGAGTGTGTCCAGAACAACTTGAAAGTGATAGGCATGCTCCTCCTCGGTAGTAGAGTAGATCAGAATGTCATCGATGAAGGCTACTACAAAGTGATCAAGGTATGGCTGAAAGATTATATTCATGAGTCCCATGAACACAGCTGGAGCGTTGGTCATGCTGAATGGCATAACCAATAATTCGTAGTGGCCATAATGATATCTAAAAGTCGTTTTCTTCACATCCTCCTCTCATAATATGAGCTGGTGATTGCCTGATCTAAGGTCTATCTTTAAGAACCACTGTTCTCCCTTCAGTTGATCAAATAGGTCGTTAATTCACGGGGGTGGGTACTTGTTCTTCATAGTCACCTAGTTCAGGCATCAATAGTCTAGAAAAAGTATCAACATCCCATCCGCCTTCTTGGTGAACAAAATCAGAGCTTCCCAAGGAGAAACACTAGCCAGATGAACCCCTTCCCCTATAAATCCTCCAGTTGTACACGTAGCTCACAAAGCTCCACGGGAGCCATCCAATATGCTGGTGTAGATATCAGTGCAGTCACGAGGTACAAGTTAATGTAAATGTCCACCTCTATTTGAGTAGGTAGACCCAAAATATTATCAGGGAATACATTAATGTACTGTTCCACCACTACAGGATAGATCGAACTCTCCACATAAACTGCCCTGAGGGTATGGCTAGCCAACTGATGAGTGATCGACTGCACTCTCCTATGGGTAAGTACATACTGTGCTGCAAAGGCTCCCTTCTCGTCGGTGAAGGTAAACCTAGTCCCATCCATGCAGACACACCGCACTTTATGACTATTACAGTCAATCAGAGTATGGACTGTAGATTACTAGTCCATACCCAAGATGACATCGTAAGGCCTCGACGTCGCTACTAGGAGATCCCAGTCGACGCTCTCACCTCCTAGACTAATCTCACACTACCGACACCAGTTTTTAATCATCGAATCCTCTCCTGTAGGAGTCTCTAACCTTAGGGATTGAGCCAACGGATCGACCGGGATCTCCAAGCACTGAACGGGGGCAGTGGCAATAAAAGAATGACTGGAACTTCTGTCTATAAGTACTGCAGCTAAGGTAGAGTAGACACAGATCATACCTCGTATCATCTCCGGAGTGTCATGGTCGTAGGTCTTAGCTGAATAGAGCTAAGATCGCCCCTATCCACCTGCTCTATATGGTCAGGGTATACCACCTAGTGGTGGTTGTGGTAACACCTCAAATCGTAACCCATGGATAAATACACGGTCATCTCCTCTACCACATTCACCTGCTCCATTCTAACCTCTTCGGTCGAACCTATGTCTCTTCCAGGGCAGTCCTTCGACTGTCTGCTGATCATTCGTACGGTGGGTTGGGCAGTCACAATCCATGTGACCCTGCTCGCTGCATGCATAACATTTCCTGCTCCTCACATGACTGGCTCTATCTCGGGTGTCCCATACAACCGACCCTGAATCCTATGGTCTTCCACCTATAGGTCTGGTTTTCATGGACCTCTTGGACATTTGTCTACTGCCATCTGCGGAAGACTCTGCTACGTGACACCGAGTGGTGTGTCTTGCTTCTGGTGACTGCTCAGCAAGAAAACTCTCCACTAAGAGGGCTCGCTTTAACACCCTCACCTACATCGGGATGCTGAGAGAAATCCTCGAAGCCTTGATCTCCCACCTGAGTCCCTGCTCGGAATTCTAGGCCCTGAAGAATGGGCCCCATACCATATCAATGGAGTTGTGTGAGAGGTTGATGAACCTCACTGAGTACTGAGCCACAGTCATGTTGCCCTACTGTACATGAAGAATCTTCTATATGCGCACTACGTGAATGGTTGCTGGGACAATCTCTGCTCGAAAAAGGCTCTCAAAGTCTGTCCAGAAAAGTGTCACCTCATCGTGAACCTGGAGCATCAAGCTCCACCATCTGCCTGTTGCAGCTTGTAGAAGACTGGTGGAAAGGATCACCATGAGATCAGCTGGTGTCTTTACCAGTTAGAAGACTCTCACCATGGCTCCAGCCAATCCTCAGCTGCCTGTGGGTCTGTCTCACCCCTAAACTTGGGTATCCTTTAGTGCTCGAACTCTTAAAATGCATTCATGCAACGTGCACTATCTACTACTGCAGCTGGCAGCATCAGTGGCCCAACAGGTAATAGTACTGATGGTGTCTCCACTGGTGCCTCTACTGAAAGAGGACCTTGCAGTGAGGCCTCGTCACTCGGTGGGCTATCATCGCGTAATATACCTGGAACCCTGGCTAGCTTTCTATGTGGAGGCATCCTGAAAAGAAACAAGTGTTCCATGGTCAATAAGTTATTTTGATGAGCTGACTCAAAGAGATAAGAATGAAAAAAATTTCAAAACAAACACACAATCAGTGTTTTCATGAACTGAGTCAGTTCAAGGACCTGGTGTATGGATATGTCGGCTACCACATCAACATTAGATTCCCTAAATTGATACCCACACTCATAACACTTAACACTATTGACATTAAAAGATCAGAGTCTGATGTTCTGCGATAGAACCGACTTCTCTAATACCAATTTTTCATGACTCATCCCCTGAGGCCCATTCTATGACTACCCCAATCCAGACTTCCATAGGACAGGGGCTGGCAACTAGCACTAAATGATGTATTCCCTAAAACTGGGAAGGAATTGCCTTTATAACCTGTAAACTCACACAACTAAGCACAAAGCAGGATACAAGCACAAAGTGGATTTATACAGTAAATTGGGTGTCTAAAGAAATAAAACGGGGCCAGAATAAAAGTAAACTAAAAAGTACGAGTAAACTGAAAAGTAAAGGTAAAACTGAAACAACTCTAGTGGACACCCACCAAGGATCTTACCTGGATGGAAGGTACAGCTCTCGAATGGTCTTCCCTGTGGTACGCCTCTTCCAATATACACCTACAAGAAACCTCCAGTCCTGGTACCCTCATCCTCCATCAGCATTGTATGTCCTCTACACAATACACAATAAGGTATGGGTGTAGCCCATGAAGGGGTGAGTATAACGATACTCATTAGGGACCCCAAGACCTTCAATGGTCTCCCAAAATCCACAAAGGATAAACCCCAAAGCCTGGAAACAATAGTCAACACTGCTTAGGTATATGCACATACATATACCTAAGTTATCAAGTATACTCATATCATTCATGAGGAAACACAAGGCCCAACTCAAAATCCCCAAGCTCAACTGTTCCATGGAGGAAATATTACCATGAAGGTAACACCCCAAAGGTATGTACCACAAAGGTAAATGCACACAGAGGTATACCAAAAAGGTATCACCACGAAGGTGAGTACCACAAATGTATCACCACACAAAAGAATACCACAAATGTAAGGACTTAGAACACACTAGGTAAAACATAGGTACGATAGTAAAGATGATTTCATATGACTACTGAATCGTCTTATTCTGTTGAGAGGCAAACCCACGTAGGATCCTAAATCATCAAACCCATAGAGGATCCTAGTACAGCAGACCCACGTATGATCCTCGAGTAGTACTACATGGATTCCTAGAGTGGATCCATGTAGGACCCAGAAACATGGACCCACATAGGATCCCAAAGCACAGACCCACATAGGATCCATTTCTCATGTTACAGCCAGCTATAGGGTTCCCGCACTATGCTCGCTTGATTATAAGAGGGTCTGCTCTTCAATCCAAAGGTAAATACTACAAATTCCATGATGTCCCATTAATAATTATCCCAAAGGACCTACACATATAAAGGGGTCTCAACGCAATAGACGGTGCGTCAATCAAATGCCCGGTTTGTATGTTATTGGCCTTTCAGTCCGGAGGGCTCGGTTGGATTCATGTTCGATCCAACCTGGCCATACCCAAAATTTATCAAAAACTCAAGTGGAGTATACCAAAAAGACCATATAAATCCAAGTTTTTAGGCACCATAGACGGTTTTTCAAACGGACGCTCAAAGCTCATGTTATGGCCGAAAGAGCGAAAAGGGGTCGAAGATGGTTGGGGTCTGGTCCGACCCGGTCGGACCGACTAGGCCCGACCCGGCCTGGGCCGACCTAACCCGGTTCAGGTCGACTTGAGTCTGGCCTTGTCTTTGACCCGGCCTCTTGGGTCTGGCCTGGCCTGCCGATGTGGCATGGTCGCACGCCACGCCACCACCGGGGGACGGCTGTGAGTCGGTTGCCCCGCCTTCATCGCAGCGGCCTTGTGTTGTAGCCCCTACACGTCGGTGGTGCAGACGCGCACCACCACCCCCTTCATGTGGCCGTCCATGTACCGGCCTCTACTCTTTCTCCATCGCGACCGACGACCAATGACTATTCTCTGGCCACACGGTCGTCCCGCCACCGTCATCGCGGCTGACCAGAGTGTCTGCCATCGCTCCCAAGTCCCACGACTTTTGGTCGTCGGCGACGTTCCTCTGGTAACCGGGTGTGCCCCGGTTACCCGATCTTCATTCTGAAGACTCCCGAACTCATCTTGGGATGTCTCCATCAATTTAAGACCACCAAAATCAACAAATATTTTGAAGGGTTCGGGCCATGTTCATTTGGCCCGCACCCTCCACGTTAGAATGATAGTAAGCGACATAGTTATTCTTGATTCAAGAAGAACGACCAGAACAGGGTAATGGGTATTCAAAACAACAATTCCTACCTTGAAATTCATTGGATTTGTCAAGAGGTAGAAGATGAAGTCGATGAAGGGGCACTGGCATTCGTCGCTCCCGCAACGCGCTTCTGATCCAGACTCAGGCATCTGCTCCTCGTTCTTCATGGGAGGATGGTCTTTCAAAGGCTTTCCCCCCATGTCCTCCAATTACCAATGATTCCCCAACAATGAAGTGAGGAGACAATATTAATTAAATTAATTTAATTAATTCAATTAATGAATCACATCAATTGGTGGGAATCCTAAGGGTTACTGCACATTAAAGAAGAAGAGTTCGGGTGGTCCCGACCACCATGAATTCAAAATGGGAGGTTTTCCACCTCGGTTGGTTCCCACCTCCATAACTCAAAAATAGAGGTTTCAAAAAGAAAAAAAATTAATTATTTTATTTTTCTTCCTCCACAAAAAACTAAAAAACTAACTTCCACCCTCGACCTACTGCGGTCGAGGTGAACGTCTCCTTAAGAGAAAATGGGTGTTGCAAGTTAAGCGGTGTCTTTAGATCTTAATTCTGGTCACCGGTTTAAAAGTTAAAAAATGGCACTCATGCGTTTACTGAACGTACCAAAAAATGATCAGAAATTCATTCTGGGCACATCGGGCCTTGAAATCACGCGCCGTCAATTTTTGAAGACTCAAATATTTTCATATAATTAAAAACAATTACATGGAATTTACGAGTCTTTACATTACCTTCTATAATAAAAAATTATTTCATAACTATCATATATATCAAATAAATATATCTTTATAATCATTAGTGCTAGGATGTGATGAAAAAAAACTGCATCACTTCACAGAGACAGTACTTACTATATACACATGTGTGATGTTTTCATTTTATAAGAGATGGAAATGAGATCAAAATGGTTTAACTATTAATATAATAACATTTATATATATTAATGATAATTATTTAACTATTATACATGTCTATATAATATTTTTATGTGGTAGAAGATGAAAAAAACGCGAAATAGATCAGTAAAGACAATTTCCCATTTTCTATGTGTCCTCTTTTCGATTAAACTTAATCCCTTTGGAGGATAGGTTCATGGTAAGACAAGAGAAATTCAAATGTGTTATGGAAATTTTTTAGTGGGATTTGGTCTTTTTTTAGAGAATTCATAACTCATATATTCAATTGAAAGTGTTATATTAAGACCTGTTTTATATAAAAAATCAATAGTGTTTTCATTAATAATTCGTCTTTAAGATTCAAACACGTAAATTAAAAAAAATATGGTTCAAAAATGGTTAATAGGTTGTTTTACCGACAATTTTCATATACACTTGGATTATGAAATGATTTTAATTATTATAAATAAATTTATATAATATTATTTAACATTAAATATCCTTAAAGTCATTTATGGAACTATTCACATATATTTTCCTTAAGATATCAAAATAATTATTTATTTTGAATTTAAATATTTAAAACATTACATACCATTCATTTGGATCCATATAAAACAAGGATGTATCTAAATTATCCAAAACACAACACCTGAAATATTTTAAAAACTATTTTTTTATTTATAACCCACATGAATAAGTGTTCTGTTGATGATGTATAAGTGTTCAAGGTAATTATATCATCACATAAAAAATATCGGTGTTCACCATGCATTTTTTCCTATATTTTATATACTTAAATTAAAATAATAGTCCTTGTTAAGTGAAAATGGAACCATATTTATATATTTTCAATTATATGACAATGTTTTTCAAAATAAACTCATCAAATGAAATAACGACACATAATTGAGAGATTTTGAGACCAACTCCAAATTTTTTACCTCATTTAGTCTGAGTTCCCCATTAATTTTTTGATAATATTTTATCAATGTTAATATTTATAATAAAAAATGAAACTAAACATATAAGAAAATATAAACATGCTGATTCTAAATATGGAATACCATTTTATAACATTCATTTTTAAAAAATTATTAAAATCAAATTAAACATAATTTCACAGTACTTTATAAACATTATTTTCAGACAAATGAGTGTTTTATGCATAAAAATTATTTTTATACCAAAATCATATATAATGTTGATTTCCATAGAATTATTTCCTATTTTTTAAATAAAATGCAACCTATTAAAAATTAAAACCAATCCCAATAAGAATTTATCATCATGAAAAAATTACTTAATGATATATACCAAAGATAGTTTTTATTTGAATCAAATTAATGCGTACAATTCCAAAGATGTTTCGCATAGGTTTCTAAGATCAAAATTATATTTTTAAATAATTATAATAAATAATATATTCTATTTATATAATATCGTTTCATAAACATCCATGTAATTATTATTTCATGGTAATGATATACAAGGGATATTATTTATAAAGTCAATATTTTTTACTATTCACCCAAAATTAAATATTTTTGAAATATCTCAAAAATTCACCTTACAATAATTTTTATATGATGGAATAAAAAGGTGAAATACTTTTTATATATTGAAATCAATATATATATATCATTTAAATTGAAATATAAAACAAAACAACATCTATAGAAAATTGACCCTTTTAAACATCAATTGTTCTTATCCTTACATGGATTAATTCATATGAATAAAAAATGAGTTACTATTTCATAATAACAAGTAATTATATTTTTATTAAGGTAAAATTTGTAAATATATTTTTCAATTTGTTTACTTTATTCACAACATCCAATAAATTTACTATGTTGTAGTGGTCATATTTAAATAAAAATATTTATATTGCATATTGTGGTTCATTTAAGCTATGTGTTGTGTATTTTACTCAACATAAAACTTAATGTTTATTTAAAGGATAATTACTTAATTAAATATTAGGTAGTTACACATGTTCTTCATGAACATGGTTTTTAGTTAACATAAACCTACATTAAAAAGGTAGGCGGTCACTCGGACATTTTAGAGACACTATAGACTATGAATGTTTCAATATATGGGAGGAAATATCATCTATTAAGGTGTCCTATTTTCATGTGTGATACAATATTATAGACATAGTTACAATTCATGATGAAATACAATGAATACCAAATCTTGGTTACCATAATTAAAAGAGCGATCGATTAATACCATGAGTTCATGTGAACATCTATATAAAACAACCTAAATTCTAATTATGTATTTAATATAAATATATTTTACATTATTTCATGTTATAAAAGAAACCATGAACAAAAATAAGATCATAACATTTTTTTAAAATTATAAAATAGCCATTAAATTATTGGGTATAATAATAAGTAACTATAATACGAAATAACTAAAGGAAATAAATATAATCGAGTAGTAAAATCCTACCTTATGAAGAATATTATATAATATTTGTAATGAGGTAGATTCTATAATTTTATATCTATACCAATCCTAATAAAGTCCTGAACACATGTTTTATGAGTGAAATCATATGTGAGATAAAATCATTCATATTGAAATTCCATGAGAACTATACTAGTAAAATCCTCACCCTCAGTTACTATAAGAGAATACCATATTCTTAGATCATACATAGTGATGTATATGGGATCTAAAAAACGAAATTTGGATGATATAAAAATGTATTTATTAATTTAATAAGTTATTATCAAAATTATTTTACATATTTTTCATTTTGACTTTTAGAGAAAAAGAAAATGAATTTTTCTTAAAAAATAGTTTTTATTTATATTTTATTTTAAAAAAACATTTATAAATTTTGGAATCTATAATAGGTATAAATAATTTTATTTTTGTATTTATAATTTTAAAATTATCTTAGTATTGATTTTTTTATTTTTTTGGAAAGATTGATTATTAGGAACATAGTAGAAAACATAGTTTTATGAATAATTTATTTTAAACAAATTTTTATTAAAATAGTATGTATAAAATATTAACAAAACATTTTTAATTTATATTTTTTGTAATAAGAAAAATAAAACATATTATAATATTTTTATGAAGCTATAAAACCCTTGTTTATCATTTTGGAAGTTCTGTAATTTTTTATTCTAATAAAAATGGTTTTGATTTTTTTCTTATAAATAATTATTCACATGTTATAATTTGGTTATTAATTTATATTAAAGACATATAAATCTTATTTTATTCTATTATAAAAAAATTGTTAATTCTATTGTAAACACGATTCTTTTTCATAAAAATACACTTTCTCCTAAATAGATTTGACGGGTTTCTGATCTAAAATTAAAAATAATTTCTCCACCCATATTACATTTATATCATAATTTTTTTCTCCAATTATATAATAATATTAAAATTATATAATATGATCAACCGATGTTTCTTTCAATAAAATTAGTTTTCATTGTTAAAAATGGAGTTACCACACTTAGGGTTAATAAATGCAAAAGGGTTTATCCTCACGAGAAAAATATAAAATATCTTACAAAAATGTGTTCTAATCGATTTTTTAGGGATTATATAACTTATAATCTTCCCTAATAAATTATTTTACATTTTTTAATCTTTTATCCTTGAATTATGTAATCACTATATTGTAAAGAAAATTGTATTTAAAAAAATACTATTCTCTGCAATTATAAAAGTGGAGTTCCACCACCCCTTCATATCAATCAAAATTTTATATTTATTACATAAACCTTATAATTTTCCATTATACTTGAATCCTAATTCTTCTACATAATCTTATGTTCATATTGAATTATCTTATGCCCTCAATATTAGTGGAATCCTCCCCAGAAAAATGAATGTTATCAACATAAATATTCATTTTTCCAAAAGTTTATTCTTTTATATTTTAAATATTCCATTCCAATTTTCTCTTTACAATATAATTATATGATAATTTTTTTATAACTGAATTTTTTTATTCTAATGAAATAAATTTTAACAACCCTTACCCTTTTCTATTAAGAAAAAAAATAAAATTTCTATTCATGTGTTGTGCGGATTACCACCTCCATAGAGGGATGGCATATATTTTTTACCACTACCTATATAAAAAATATTATAAGTGTAAATTTGTTTAATAAATATAGTATATATAATATAATTTTACTATTAATAGATAAATCAAAAAAATCCTTCTTTCCCTCACATTCTTCAAGAAATAGAACTTTTAACTACGTGTTTTGCATACTATCACCTCCATGAAAGAAATAATATCATTTGTCATTTAGATTAATTATTATTTATTAAAATTTCTTAAAATTTTGTTCAAAAACATAAATATTTTGAAATAATATATCAATTATTCTATAATAAATATATTTTTATAAAATATAAAACATTCATAGTCATAATTATCCATAAATTATCGTATGTTTAGGATTGGGTTTTTTTACCACCTACTTGAACAATGATATGAAATAATTTCAAGGATGAATATAAGAAAATAATTATTGATAATATATAATATAAATTTTTAAAGAAATATATATTTTATCTAACATTATAATAATAATTTTTAACTCATTTCTTAAGTAGCACTAATCATTTGTTAAAAATCACTAAAACATTCTCATCACTGGTTTTAACATGAAAGATAATAAAAAATACCTATAATTAAATTATAACTATATAAATAATTATAATGAATAAATTATAGTATATTTCAATGTATTTTATTTATGATCCTTGGTATAATAATAATAAATGAAACTTTTGTTTCTGATGAAAATTAGGTTCCTAGAAATTGATTACATGGGGTCGAATTTTGTATAATAATTCACACCAAGTTCACCATTTTATTTTATTCCTAAAACACTATGTGGTATTGGAATGTAATTTTTTGGTGTTGGTGGATCAAAATTCATTTTATTCGCATATGCCATCATTATTTCTGGTTGGATTCCAATGAGGGTTTCTTCGTGGAACTAGAAATTCCCAATGGATCTCATATCTATAATGACTCATGGACCAGCATTCCAAAGGTATGTGCTCATTGAGAAACTTGGACAGTGATACTTAAGAACACACATTGGTCTAGAAGATGTGAGGTTGGACTCAATAAATCCTTTAGGTGGGAATATTTTCTTACTATGATCCTCTCTTATAAATTTATGATATGTTCGTGAATCCTTCATTAATTCCATAGTATGACATAGGTTACCCTTGAATTAACAATCAACTACTCAAATGTATAGAATTTATAATCATCTATATTTATTTTAGGTTCTTCACTGATGGATATATTTTTATGTATCTGAGGTTATGCATCAATGGTACCCATTTATTTATATATTAGATATTATTTTGTAATTTTATATTATGATTCATGTTTTGAACCACATATTGGTGTGCTCTAGAGTGTATCATTATCCATGAAATGGGATTTGTTTTGATGTTAAGATCATACCCATGATACGGGATCACTACATATCATTATTAAAGTAATCAGAACCCATATAGTTCAGTTCCACTGAACTGAACACATCATACCTTTTAAGGTCATGTGATGAGGACCAAACTATAGTGTTTAACATCTTGAGACAAATACATGTAAGATAAATATTACAAGTCATCATTTGTTGTGGGAATTATGTTAAATCATCTAAGAGAAGATGGAATTTTCCAAGGATCTAAAGCTAGTAATAATACAACTGTTAATGTATCCCAGATACAATTAGTGTCGATTTTGGGGTGTTGGGTTTAGACCTCAATGAGGCTTCCTTCACATCCCATTTGGAAAGGAATCGATGCCCAGATAATTCATTTTAATTGGGTATTACACCTAATGAGGATTCCCTTTTAAAATTATTATGGATTGGGTTATACCAATTGGAGGACCATATGTTGTATGGTGACATGGTTGGGACTTATAGTGAGTAGGAGGCCTGATGTTTGGTTGGGTATTACATTTGAAATGATGTCCAATGGTTTGGGATCATTTAGATTTCATGATCTACGTCAACCTATAAGCCCACGTGAGTCATGATCGGTGTGATAAATAAGAGGAAGTGGTAGATTTAGGGAACCAAGCAATCTTCATTTTTCACTGGTGTATGAGGCCAAGACCCAAACATATTGAGAAAGAGAGCAGTCTATGGTGCCCATAAACTCCCATAATTGTTCCACAGATAGTCAGGTTAGACTACCCATCTAGATACATCCCACTGGAACGTATAAAGAGGAAATAATAAAGTAGGAGAGGTACTGCAATATATATTATGGGAATACTCAATGAGTTATTCTTTAGGGTAAGAGAGGAGGATAAGTTATTATCCCTCAAATGGAAGTTAAACCATGATACTCTACTTCCCAATCTACATCCCTTGGTCCCTATTATTATATACTATAAGGGAAGAACATTGTTCTAGATCTCATATTGTAGACCAGGAGGTCCCTAACATGACCCCAAGTGTTAAGGTCCTCGTAACATAGGGAATTCATAACTTCACGCACCCTGGGGACCCAACCCATCATGTGGGATTAGTTAAGGAAACCTCTGACTGATGGGATGCATATCCAATTTGGATACACACTTATATGTTTATTTATATGATTTTTAAAGTATATCAACTTTGGTGGATGCATTGATTTTTCCCCCCTCAAATGTGGGGTCCAAAGGAAGGGGATCCCAACCATTGGTGGCTTGAATGAGGTCTTGATGGTGTCTCACATAGGTAAAAGTTTAGGGAGTAGGATGTGAATTTAAAAGGACCTAGAAGGATCTGGATGTGCTTCATATAGGGGTGTGGGAATGTTCAATATGGAAGTGCCTTGGGCGACGAATAACCTGGGAAACAACACTTGGGTGAGGCCTTGCTCAAGGAAACAAGGGTCCCTTAGGTGTAACTATAAGGGTCTCATACATGTCCCTCTTTTCGGGAGCATTCATAGTATAAGTAATTTTCATCTAGGGGGAGTGGTACTTGTGTAGGTGTCCTAGGTTTGAGACCCAAAAGGTAATTTTAAAACATTATCTCCCTTAACACCCTCTTCTCTCAGATTTTGGATAGCTACTTGAATTATTTTTAAGGACCTGGCTGAAGGTACTTCATGAACAGAACCTAGAGGCTTCTTCTATTTTTTATAACATCAATATTGGGATCCCCATAGTCATATTTATAATAAATCATGGGACCATGGTCAAAGGATTTACCCTACTCAGGTACCTGGAGCAGGTACCCTGCGCAAGGGTGGTTGGTCCTCCAATACTGTATAAGGGGCTACACAGGACCTCTGGATCACAGGACATGTAATAAAACGACACTTTTAGGAAAGTTACCTTAATCCTTTTTAGTTTTCTTCACTTCTATAATATTTTAAGTACTCTTTATAAAATTTTCATCTCGTGTAAGAAAATAGAGTGTTAACAAAATCCACCCACAAGATTGGATTAGATCATAAGAATATGGTCAAGTCCTGTGGAAGATATAGAGATATATTACAAAGGGGGAACTGATTATCCATGTAGGTTGTCCAAATAGTTCCTTGGTAGAGGTATGATGCGCAGGTCAGAATCATAGGTAGAAATTGTATGCCAGTGGTGTCTATAAATACCACTAAACCTTCACCAATTTTTTTCTTCCATATTTGTTTCCTTTCCTATTAAATCACATATTTTCCATGTTGCTTCACCGCATTTGTCATTTGAATAGGTCTTGTGAATTAATTACTCAAATATTTCCATGGTACAAACACTTAAGGGACTACCTTGTGAGTACTTACCTTATCAAGGTACCATTTTGAAGCATTTGGTCGAGGGGTCTACATGAGTGTCCAAGTTGGGGGGCCTATGTGATAATTTTCATTTTCCATAATTCTTGTAATTATGAAATCAAAATTATGATTTTAATAAAAATATTGATTTTTTATTTGAGGGTTTTATTGGATTCCATAATGGTTTCTCATGAAAGCCCTCTCGAATGTGCCTCAGAGATCATTAATGATGTGAAGATAGTTTACTACGATATGAGTGAATCCACATTCCTAGATTTAGTGAATAAAATGACATAGTATCAATTCAAGTATAAATGAAGTAACTCTATTACCCTGTACAACCATATAATTTTGAAAGACACACTCATCCTGAAGTCTCATTGTTACTTCCTAATGTATTATTACATAGAACACAACAACTCTACCACCAACATCTCCTCTAACATTGTTTATATTATGGAAGGAATCATTCCCACTGCCTATTTAATTAATCATATTCATTTTACTCTAGATATGATGTATCATACCATATATTCCAAGCCTCATAGTTACAAATCAACAATCCATGCTTCCAAGACATACATTAACATGGTTGAATATAGGTTTTGTATTTCCCCTCTGGGGTAGGGGTTGGGACTAAATGATTGTGGACATACTGGGTACATAAAAATTTCTAAATTCAAGAATGAATTTCAATATTTCATCATTTATGAGGATTTTTGGGTGGGGGAAAATTACATCTACAAGAACTTGGATATCATCCCTAAGATGATGATTTGATAGATTTCTTATACCAATTATGTCTATCTAACATATGGTAAGGTTGGAATTTTTTTGTGGGTCACAAAAAAAAAATTGGATCCCTAATTCTCATGAATATGTTTGAAATGTTTTTCCTAGAAAAGGAAATGTGGGACGATGTTAAGAAAATTCCATTTTTCCCATGATATTTTCAAGGTGGATTGGATAGTGATGAATAATGATCCATACCCAAGGGGAGATATTAATCATGAAATATTGATTCAATACTTTCTCAATATAGAAGTAGAAGGTCTCACTTCTTATCATCCTATAGGATTACCCTCCTTAGAATATTGGAAAACACGTAGAAAATTGAAGCCTCCATTGTAGCATGCCTAGTATACCTATCGTAGTTATAAGGTTAATCCCAACGTTTCTATGGGGGGTCCATTTGCATGGATTACATGTAATGTGGATGAGTATCTACCTGCTACTGGTCGATGAATATTACTGTGGTGTTTTACTAGGGAATTTTTTTATGGTATCCATATTGGGAGAAGGGGGCCCTATATGTTTTTATTCTTCTATCCTAGAGAAGATTAACTGGTGTTTACTTCATCTATACACCAAGAAGTCCCCATTTAGGATTACAGGCCATTTCAATTTATATGGTGGTGAATTAAGGAACACTTAAGTTCTTATTCAATGCCTAGTGTTGTAGTATATCTTAAAGGTTTTTTTCATATTATTTCTAGTTTTTTCTGGTGTCCATTCCTTAACCTTAGTACGTGATGAAGTTCTAAGTATTATGAATATGTTAGGTATAACAACTATTACCTTTATTACACATTAACACATGATTTAATTACCTAAAATTACACTCAATACAACCTAAATTATTGATATGACCAATGTCATTGGGAATTAGGTACATTTCATTACAACTTTAAACAAGAATTACAACATCCTTATTGAAAACTTCTTTGACATGCTTAAGCATAAAAGTGTATTGGATTACCTTGGGAAATACTTAAAAAAGGGGTGAGTCATAAATCCCAAAAGTGAATGAAAATGAAATAAGGTAATACATGTTTAAAAATAAGAATATCGATGTGAATAATAATTGTATGAATCATAAACATGAATGATAATATATGATATAGCATTATAACATTAAGGCAATAGGTAAATGTTGAAACAACTTAAAAAACTACAACGTAGGTCAAGGATAACTACCAAGGCATCATAAATGTAAAAGTACCATAAATTAATCAAGTTCACCCCTATCCTAACGTGATTTATCATGATACTAAACATTAACCAATGCACTAAATTGATATATAATTCTAGGTTCACTCGTCACTTAAATTTCATTCTCATGCTTATGTGTGCCACATAGATCATACTACATGGATTTATTCATCATCATATGGAGTGTGGAATAAATACATGTAAATACTGAGTAATTATTATTATAAGTGAAATAAATTTAACACCCTTGAGATAAATTGGGTATGGTATTCACTACACTATTATTTTGGAATGGATTTCCGTTGGGAAATTTCGAAAGCATAACGAGGATGTGTAAATATTCATGGAAGGACATAATGGTCGATAAATGGGTCTATAATCATTTATAGATCATAAGGACAGTATGCAGAAGGTTTAAAAAACCCCTTCCTTAGGAATTGAAAATTAAAGACCATAAATGAAGAGGATTCATGAATAAATGGAAGAAAGATATATTTGCTAATAAAATTTTGGTAGCCTAATGGTATCACATAAAAATTCATAATATGGGTTGACGAGAGAAAAATGGGAATATCAGAATTCGGATATAGAATAGTAAGTAATTGGGACATGGAAATACATTTCCCAAAATTATTAAAGGGAGAATAGAAGGAATAACATAAAAAACTTTAATAAATAGAAGAAATGAAAGAACACATACATGAGTGTGTGATTCCAAAAGCATTAAAAGGGGATTATTAAGGGATTGGGGTGACTTGATAGGATTATTGAGAGAGGATGGATGATTAAGGATGTGATACGAAGATTTTTTGTGGAGAGAAATGTGATCATGGGTGGGTTTATATAAGAATATTGATGGACTACTTTAATATTTAGGTTTCAGATTCTATAAAATAAAATATTCAAAACAATAAAAAATAACAGGGTTTTCCCATGGTTTTTTCCAAAGCAGAGTGTATTTAATTATTTTATTAGGAAATGGTCTGAATTTATTTAATCAATTCCCTTATGTTCAGTTTTTTCACACTTTTAAAAAATGAATTTAAAACACTAAAATTTATTAATTAATTGGGATGATTTATTAAGTCTAAATAAAAATAAAAAAAATAAAAATTAAATTTAATTATTTTAAGGGTTAAACTTATATTTGGATGTGGATACCCATTATAATATTTATTACATCATTTTTGGGTCATTATGATTTCATAAAACACCCTGTATATTTTTAAGGTATTTAATTTTTACTTGAAAATTCGACTGTCATTGAAAATTATGAAAAATTCACCATTTAATAATTTGAATTTTCAAATTGCACTAATAATATTCATTTTAACTAAATAATTTTCTAAATATGTGAATTTTCACTTTTAATAATAACTAACATTTAATTAAAATGATATGTTTATGGGAATAATAGTTTTTTCTCCAAAATAAATAGTACATTTCACTTCATAAAAATTATATGAAAATTTATAATTAATAAAACTTATTTAATAATAAAATTTTATTTAAAAAAATTATTTCTAAAATCCTTTAATTATTCAAAATAAATCACCTAATGTAGTTTCATTATTACCATATAATAAAATTTTAGTTTAATTAAATCAAAACCTAAATCATTTATACTGTGATGAAAAAAATGAAATTAAATACATTATTACATTAAATATACATAGTCATATTATAATGGTTTTAATAGATATCGCTTCATTACAGCAGAATACCCTCTAAGAGTAAGGTTCCTAACAGTGAGACTTTTATGGAGCTATTCATCAAACATGGTTTGAGTCGTGATCTCGTTGATCTTGGAATTATCATGTAAATAGTTTCACTCTTCATTAAGTTATTAGATCTATGCATTATATTGTTCAAAGAAAATCCCAGTGATTCTATCTCCCTTGAAAGCTCTAATAAATGGTTTTCATAGGGTAAAATTCTACTGGATGGGGTCATCACATATTTTGTCTATGTCAATTGGATTTGTTAAATCCATATATTTACGCTAATCATGTGATTGTTGTTTAACAACAATTTTATTAACATTAAGGAAACATAGCAGTATTTTGAATCTAAAGGGATATAATCAAAAAAAAGTTCTTGTGTTTTCTATATCTATATTACATAATAAAAACTAAAATAATTATGGAATTATATATACAACTATTTGGTTTTTATAATATTCCCCCTTACGAAATTTCATCCTTGAATTTTTTGTTTCACCCCTTATAATAGAAGAGGTAATTCTATCTCATCAATTCTTCTAGTTACCATGTTGGTTATTTAAAATTTTCATTTCTCCATAGAACTTTTACAAGGTGTTTTGTCCTATTTTGTAGATGTTGCCTCTACTATCTATGATCTTCACCAGTTTATCCAAATAGGAATGAAAATTATCCAATAGTACCACCTTTGGATTGAGTACATGTTTGTGGTTAGGTATGTAGTTCATTAAGAGTGATGCATGGAATACAATATAAACTCAAGATAAGTTAGGTGGGAGTGAAAGTTGATATGCCACTTCTCTAATGAAATAAATTATCTCAAAGGGGACTATATATCTTGGACTGGGCTTTTCCTTTTTCCAAAATCTCAACACTTTATTCCATAGAGATATTTAGTGGAATAAGATGTCTCCAATATGAAACTCTATGTCTCAACGATGATGGTCAGTACAACTCTTTCATTGATTCTAAGCAGCCTTGTGGTACTATTGAATAATCTTAACCTTTTCCACCATTTCATCAAATTTTTCAAGACCTAGTAGTTTTCATTCCCCAACTATATCTCAACATGTTGGTGTCTGGTACCTCTTCCCATAACGGTCTTCATAGGGATCCATTTGAATGCTTTAGTAGAAACTATTGTTTTAAGAGGACTCTACCAAAGTAATATGTTGATCCTATCCTCCATTGAATGAAATTAAGAATGTTAACAACATGTCCTCAAGTTTATGGATAGTTTTCTCGGATTGGCCATCAGTTTTAGGGTGATATGCTGTGATGAAGTTCAAATCAAGGTTTAGAGCATGCATAAGGCTTTTACAGAACATGGATGTGAATCTTGGATCTTGATCTGATACAATATATAGTCTTAATCCATGAAACCTTCCCACTTCCCTGATGTATGTATGTGCTAGTAGATCCAATGATAATTCCTCTCATATCACAATTAAGTGTGTAGTCATTGTAAGATGTTCAATTACAACCCATATAGAATTATTCCATCTTGATGTCTTAGGAGGATCAGTGACAATTTCCATGGTGATGTTTTCCCATTTCTATGTATGTATGAGTAATGGTTGCATCATCCCCTTGTATATTTTTCTTTCTACATTCACATGCTGACATATATAATATCTTGATGTATATTTTTTGATCTTCTTATTCATATTGTCTCACCGATAGTGTTCTTAGAGATCTTGGTACATCGTTGTACTTCATGGGGGAATGGATAAGTTTGATATATTTTCATCATCTAGTATTTCATTCATTAACTAAGGATTTTATAGTATACATAATCTGGAACCAAATATCACAACACCTTCATCATTAACATTGAAATCAATGGATTTCATATTCCGTATAGCTTTCACTTTCTTTTAAATTATCACATAAACTCTTTAACCATCCATTAAACTCTCCAGAAGATATAGTTTACCAATAATTTTTGAAAAGATTTATTATTTTCATTCCATTATAATTTTAATGTACATTTTTTCCAAATCTATGAAAATAAGATCCCTCTCAGAACTCATTAATGATATAATTTTCAGATCTTTTCTTCTTAGAGGATCTTCTAGTTTATTCAACGTCCTAGGATAGTAGTGGATTGAGCATTAATATTCATTGATTAGCACTAACATGCATAGTTGATGAAAATTAAGCTATTTGTGTGTGAATATATTCTTGAGACTTTCTTATCCATATATATTTCACACATCTCCCTAAAGATATAATTTTTCCTAATTTTCAAAGAGAATATCACTTAAAAAACTCCAAATCATGTTTTAGGTAGTTTTGATCAGGAAAATTCAATTTCCTTGAAGATTAGGCTATGGTTTGTCATTTTACAACAACACATATCCTAGGATCTTCTTTGAAGTATCATTGAATACCCCTAAATGTTCTCTACTTGAAGGTAGTTTAATAACAGGGTAAGTGACAAGCCTTATTTGTAACTTCTTGAAGCTCTCTTCATATTCATCATTCCAAGAAACATTTTCTCCCTTTTGATTTAGTTTTGTAAGAGGGTTTGGCATTCATAGGAAATTTCTCATGAATCATCGATAATACCCAACTGACCCACAGAAACTACAGATATCATTCATAGATGTTGGCCTCAACAATTCATCAATTTCATATATTTTTGAATGGTCTATAGATATCCCATTTTTTCTGAGGATGTTTCCCAAGAATTATAATTCCTTAAAATAGAGCACAATTTTTTTCACTTTGAATAAAGATTCTACTTTCTCATGGTCTTTAGAAAAATTATCAAATGCTCCTCATACTCCTCATTACTTTTGAAGCATTTTATAATATCATCTATAAATACTGGAACAAATTTTTTGACATAATCCCTAAAGACTATATTCATCAATTCCTTGAATATTATATGAGCTTTAGTGAGAATGAAATGGATCACTATGAACTCATATGGCCCATACCTTGTAGAAAAATAAGTCTTGGGGATATCCACCATCATCACCCAAACATGGTAATATCTCAACCGCAAATCCACCATGGAGAAGTATTGTGCTCCTTATAGATGAAAAAATAATAATCAATCTGAGGTAGTGGATACTTCTTATTTCTCATGATCTTGTAGAGGTCATGATAATCAATGAAAAAGATCATTTACTGACATTCCTCTCGATTAATAGGACTGGTGTACCCCATGTTGAAGCACTTGGGCATATGAACCCTTTATCCATATTCACTTATAGTTGTTTCTTTAACTCCTTAAGTTTCACAATATATATTATATATGATTTATTGGATAATGGTAACACCATAGGTATAATCTTGTCTAAAAACTCAACATCTCAGCTAGGAGGAAGATAAGGTAATTCCGTTGGAAACACATCAGCATATTCCCCCATAATTTAAATGTATTAAAGGATTATTTGTTCCTTAGACATAATCATTTGTGGTAGATATTCCTTCTTATAGGGAAATAATATCCATGATTGAGATAATGGTGCTAAAAAGATTCATGCTTCTCCTTGAAGTTTTATAGAATATGAGGAAAACTTTCCATATGAATATTGTTTTCCTTCTCATTGAAATTTATGTAAATGATATACAGGGAAGATAATAAATGGATAAAATTTAATCAAATTCTACCAAAGGGAGTATGAAAAGATTCATTGCTAAATTCATCCCACAAATTGGACAAGGGAGTACTTATATACTTAGGATGAAATAATTTCCTCATTTTTCATATTCACTGATATATCTACTTTCAGGCTTTGTGGTGGTGTTTGAATAGTTTTAATAAACTTTCATGATATAACGGAATGTGTACAACCTGAATCAAAAATTATTTTTTATAATATTTAATGAATAATTGGAATACTTGTAACCACTTCATTTTCTAGATTCACTTTGATGATAGTGATGGAAAATCTCACACTTTCTACATTGGAGGTTATTGATTGTCTCCTAAATCCCATGTATTAGTGAAATGGTTTGCAATGCTCCATGATTCTATGAAGTTGTAGCAAAGAACAATATATTGAGGGTTGACCATAGAATTCCTTTACACTATTTAAGTAGCAGCTTTGTTCTATTAGCAATCAATAGCTAGGTTCCCTTCCTAACCACACCTAAATCATTTCCTCATAACCTTTAAGAAATTTATGGGTTTCTTCTTTCCACACATTTGACAAGTGGAGTACTAAAATTTCATAGCACTATTAGATCTATCTATTGGACCACCAAAATTAATCTCCATTTTCATCTTATTCCCATCATACCCTTGAGATTATCTGATATCTATTTCGACTTTTAGGGAACATCGGACAATTTTCTCATTATTATCAAAGTCATGGATCACCAAGGCTTTCCGAATGGTAGTTTTTATCCCACCAATGAAGTGGTAAACCTTTCATTCGGTGGTAACGAATAATTTGGAGGCATACAATGCAAGTCATGTAAATTTTTCCTCATTCAACTTAATATATTCATCTTATTTTTCTTGAGGGAAATTAAATCCCTTTAGATTTTATTATGGGTAATGCTTGGAAAATATTATCGAAAAACATTTCCCAGAAATCATTCCACCCCATTTCCTTGATCTTTTCTTCAGGATTCATATTTTTTATTCATATCCACTACTGATCAGTTTCACCTTCTATAGAATATATCACAATTAGGAACTTCTCTTTTTCATAACATTTACGGATGGAGAATACCTTTTCAATGGAGTTTATACAATGTTCCTTGATTAAGGGATTAGACGACCCATAATAATTAATAGGCCTTGGATACCTGAAGCTCTCAATTGTATCTTGTTATCTCTTAGGGGGTTTGGGATGATCCTCCTGATCTAGGTTTCTATTTATAATGGGAGTCATCTAGGAGAGTATCTTCATGAAGTTTGTGATTACTACTCCCATCGTGTTGGGCATCTCATTGTGGAATTCATTACATGTCTCTTGATATTGATTGTTTAACTGATTCCTCCTATTTCTGTACGTTGACTAGAATTAAAGGAAAACTATGTATGAGTATATTAAAATTTTAAACACATAAACTGGAATATGGTAAAAAAAGTAAGAAAATAGTTATATCAAGGGGAATACAAATATTATGAATCCTAAAAATGAATGATAAGACCTGATATAGCATTATACCATTAAGGCAACATGGGAATGCAGCAAAAACATAAAAAATTGTATCATTGGTCAATGATAAAATCCAAGAAATCATAATGGGAAAAGTCCCAAAAGGAATCAAGTTTACTCCCTATACCACCATGATGTATCATGATACTAAACATTACCCAATTCATTGAATAGCTATGTAATTTTGGGTCCACCTGTCATTTTTATTTCAACATGATGCATATGCGTGACACATATATCATACAACAAGGATTCACTCATCATCATATTTTATTCCAAAAACCATGAGTGTATAATAAATACATGTAAATACCCAATAATATTGATTATAAATACATAAAATTGAACACCCTTGAGATAAATTGGGTATGGTATTCACTATAGAATTGATTTGTCCTGGATTCTCATGGTGAAATTTCAACAGCATAACAAGGAAGTGTAAATATTCATTGAAGGAATTAAGACAGAAATGGGTATATAATGATTTATAAATCATAAGGATAGTATTAGGAAGGTTTAAAAACATACCACATCAATAGTAATTCAATATTAATGGTCATAAAATAAAAAGGATTCTTAAATAAAGGGAATAAAGAGAGGTTCCCTTATGAAATTTTGTCAGCCTAACAGCGTCACGTAAAAATTCAATTACTGGGTTGATGGGAGAGAAAGGGGAATCTCATAATTATTTCATAAAATTGGATGTAACTTTGATATGTAAATAAATATCCCAACATTATTAAATGGATAATAGAAATAATAACATAATAAAAAACTTAAATTTAGAGGGGAAAGGAAAGAGCCCTTGAGTGTGTGACTAAAAAATTATGAAAAAGGGATTCTTGTGGGATTGGGGTACCTTTAGAGGATTATAGAGAGATTCTTTCAGAGTGAGGATGTTCTCTAAGTATTTTGGGTAAATAAAAATGGGATATTCGGTGGGTTTATATTGGAAAGTAAATGGATTTCTTTAATATTTAGGTTTTGGAGTCTACAAAAAATAAATTATTCAAATCCAAAAACTACACCATTTTTTCCCATGGTTTCTATTAGGGGGGATTATTTTAAATTATGTTATTAAAAAATGGGATGAAATTATTAAAATAATTTTATTTCCTTATGTGGAGGTTATTCATACTTTTAAATAAATGAATTTAAATCTCTTAAATATATTAACGGGTTTGGAGGGTTCATAAAGGTTTAATAAAATAATTAAATATAAAAAATAACATTATTTTAAGGGTAAAAAAAATTTGGATGAGTATACCAATTATAGTATTTATTGCATCATTTTTGGGTCATTATGATTTCATAAAACACACTATATATTTATAGGGTATTTAAATTTTCATCGAAAATTTGACTATCTTAGTAAATTATCAAAAATTAACCTATGGATAATTTTTATTTTCTAATTCCAAAAATAATAATAATTTTATCTAAATAATTTTATAAATATTTAAATTTTCACTTTTAAAAATAACTTCCATTTATTGAAAATGACGGGTTTTTTTTTTGCAATAACAATTTTTGAACCCTAATAGAAAGTATATTTTTCTTCATAAAATTATCGGACCATTTATAATTAATAAAAATTATATAATAATAATATTTTATTACAATGATATTTATTTATAAAATCCATTAATTCATCAAAATAAATCACTTAATTGAATTTTAATATTACATGAAAATACAATTTGTGTTTAATTGAATCGAAATAAAATCATTTATAAAGGTACAATAAAAAGGAAAATGAATTCATTATTCTATACAATATAAATATTAATAATATTAATGTCTTGGTCCATATCCTTTTTATACACTAGAATATTCTCTAAGAGTAAAGTTCACGATGGGGAGTCTATCATAGGGTCCTTCGGCGAACATGGTTTGGGTCGTTATTTCGGTGTTCTTGAAATTTTCATATAAATTGTTTCTTTCATGCTTAAGTTTTTGGATATCAGGTTGGGAATGGTTATGGTCAAATCCCAGTGATTCTAACTCCCTCATAATCTCTAATAAATGGGATTCATAGGGTAAAATCTTATTGTATGAGGCCATTACATCCTTTTTCTATGTCAATTGGATTTGTTAAAGCCCTACATTCATATTAATCATGTAATAACTATATAACTTGTATATTATCAATGTTAAATATTTTTAATAGTCTTTTTAATCCAATTGGATATAATAAAACAAGATAAGTTCATGTGTTTTATATATCCATATTACATAATAAACCATTAAATCATAAAGAAATATTATTTACAACAGTATAGTCATTACTTTAGGTGATTTCAACTTATTCCCATATGGTGATCCTCCTACTGATACATTCACTAAAAATGAAAAATATGACAACATTTTGAAGTTGTATATTATTTCATTCAGAGACAACATACTATCGGAATTTATTTATACCAAGATCATATGTGAGGCATATGATCCCTATCAATTTACTTGAAAATTCAAGTTCCTACAACCGTAAAGTGTCTCCATCCTCATGCATGTTTGGATAGTTATACACTATATGGTGGTCTATAAATTCTAGATCCTAATGGATTTGGATGATTCAGAAATTTCAATCAATATTTCTCTGTTGGGTGCATCGATCGGGCTGGAATATAGGTATTATAACTCTTTTATTTATTTATATCATCAAGGGGTGTTCCAGAATGGATTCCCTCAAGTCATGGACATAATAACTACATGTCATGGAATGTGTTGTAGGAAGGTCGAAACCAAAGGTTATGATTCAAAAGATCTGAATTCCTTGAAATGATCTCTAGAAAAGACCACTAATTAGTATGGTGTTGAGAAAACCATGTCATTCAGGCAAAGGAAATCTTGTCATCATCGCTAGGAGGAGACTCTAGTTCTAGTCACTTGATCCTTTGTGAGAATAGAGAGGCCTAAAAATGGATCAAAGTCAAAGGATGCTAGGTCTTCCACATAGTAGGCTGCATGAACACCAAATTATTTAACATCCCTATAAATCCAAGATTTGAAATTTATAACTCACATCATCAATGACATGTGGATTTTTCTCTAGAATGGCATTCATATCTTGTAGTTGGGAGATATTGGAGAAACCTATGATCTACACCACATTAGTAATTTGGTTGAGGTGGGAAAATATGTTTGGGAGTTGGAGATGTTGAAAAACAAAAATGGTGATCATATCCCACCAAAAATTGATTATCTATCATGTTGGATTGAGGAAAACTTTATAGGGTAGCTGGTCACACCAAAGATGAATGGGAAGACTATGTCAACCATGCTGATGTATCTCTATCTTCTCTTCTATTTTTTAATCAACCATAATTAATTGTTAGGGTATATATATCACATTTTTTAGGAGGATAAGAAGAATAAGAAGAAGATATTCCACTTGAGTCACTGAGATATGGCCCCAAGAGCACCCACATTGGTGTAGTGTAAGAGTCTCTATGATCTTCATAACTATCCCTAAGTCAAAACAAATAGTGGAGGAGATAGTAGAAGGGTTTTCTCAACTACCAACCTAGGTGTATATTACAATGAGAATTGATACAATCCCCTCTCCATCTCTAGAGAAGAAGAGTAATAATTTAGTAAAGTTATCTCAGTATAATCACTGCAATAAGACTTTGTTTCCCCAATTTGATATCTTGATGTTCTCCACATACTCTTTTTACCATAGTTATATTTTATAGAATCTATATCACTTTCCTCCCTTATGTTACTTTTCAAATTTCCTTAAACGATCTAGGGGGACACCCTAAAGGTGGCACATACCAATAATGATGAATCCATTCCCTTAAGGGAAGAAGCATCACGAGATGCAGCTGTGTCTTGCACCATTATTATAGATGGAGAATACGGTCATGGTAATTTCATATTCATATGATAAGATTACTGACATTCTCTCATATGATATTTCAGATCTTCCACATGAACTAGAGGACCCTACAAAAACCACCATTGTCCTTATGTCCATTCTAGATAAGGTCCAAAGGGATGTTAGATGATCTGATGAAGGTTTTGGTGATGATCATGACACTAAAGGGTTAAAACTTGTTATTACTATCATGGATTCAATATAGATAATCGATTGTGGAGCCAATTTGTAGTATGAACCTTTCCTCTCAAAACCCCTACTAGTGAGGATGTTGTAATATGTGACAAGTTATATAATGAAATAGTGGATAAACTAATGAACCTTAAGGATATGTTAAAATCATTAATATTCCCACCACATTGTAAGAGTTTGAAGAGTTTAGTATGTTATTGGAAATACATGTGTTATCTCTTTATTACATTATTAAAATATAATTGGCCTCTTCTATTTTATGTATCACATCAGACCTTGATTCGTGCATCTTTGTTTGTAGAGAACATCTCCAAGTAAATTCATGACCGAGGCCACCAATTCTATCCTACTCATGTTGCTGAGAGATAGATATATGATAATCCTAGTATGGTTGATTCTTTAGGGCCATATATATCATTATTTGTTAAAATAAAAAAGGATGTTCCTTGTCAGTAGGTTCTATGTCTGATAACTATGGTTGATCGTGCTGTAGAGGCTTCAATCCTAATAGTTGAACAACAAACTGGTGATAATTGTTAACATTTTTATTTACTCCACTGCTTTCATTGTCTATTGTCCTCATGAAGTTAGTAATGGTTGTTTATTTAAATTAAGTTCCATCAGATTCAGTGGTTAAGCAAGAAGTGGGGGTTTCTATTCCAGTTCAGTCAACACTGGTAGGAAAAACTGAGGCTATCTTGGAGGGAGCAGAACATGGTGACTTTCACTAATCCCAAAATACATCTCTACCTCTGAGAGAGGTTCTTATTCATACTTGGATACATAGTATTATCTTTACACTACATGTTATTTTATTTGGAGATACATGTTGAAGACAGTTGTGGAGATACCTCTTGAAGATCATCCATCACAATTTCACCAACTTACAACCCTATTTTCTTACATTGGGTACAACGATTTTGATTGCAACATTATCCACCATACTGAATATTAAATAATATAACAAATGGAATTGGAGTGAAATCCATAGGAGGTCGAGACACAATTAGTCGGCCATATTAAAGATCACAGGGAATATGTATCCTAGGAAGATTGGAATCATACCAAGGAGATGGAGGAGAATCAACACCATTTAGTAATGAAATATATCCAAATGGAATTCATTCAAGATAAACTAAATTCCATATGGAAAGATATTTTCCAAATCCACCATTTTTTGAATAGGGTATTGGCATAAGGTTAGTATTTTGTGGCTGTAGAGAAATATAAGTTTTGTCAAGCTGAAAATGTCATTTTAAGACCAACAAAAATGAGTTCTATAAATCTGTGGAAAATAATTTATCTATAGTTCGATGTCCACTACTAATCATCTTCACCATCCATAAAAGTTTAATATACTCATACATAATATTCTTTTTATTCTATCCAATGTACAAAAATAGGAGGAATCAGGTAAACAATCAATGTGGTTAGAAATGTGATGACTTCCCAATGAGTAATTTTTTACTTCCTTAATAATGGTCCATAATGAACTTATGAATTACCAAATAATATCCCCTAGGAGTGTCAAACTCAGTGCATAGTAAGGATTTTTGTGGTGTTCTAGGTTACCCTGAGTTAGGCATGGAACACCTTGTTAGATTTGTTACTCTTATGTACATCTATTCTAGAACAACATCCACTTGTTGTATCTAAATTGTGATTTATTTACATAATAAGAAACATATATAATACTATCCTAAATTCCGGGATATTTTATTATACATAGTCATATCCCTAAGGCTTTCAGTGTATTTTTCCAATCATAATCCCAATAATAACTAAACGTTTCCTCTAACACCAACTATAACAACTCTTCTATTTATTACACATCAACACATGATTTAATTATATAAAATCAATCTTAATACAACCCATAAAATCTAGAATCCTAGTTTCATTTGAAATTAGGTACATTTCATTCCAACTTTAAAAATGAAATATAATATCATTATTGAAATATTTTTTAAGTTTCTTGATCTTAAAAACTCATTGGATATCCTAGGAAAATACATAAGAAAGGGATAATCCATAAAGACCAATAAGATAATAAATATGGAATATAGAAAAAAATTATAAAATAAGCATATAAAGGGGGAAAAGATTATGAATCATAAACATGAATAATAAAACATTATATAGCATTATAACATAGAGGTGACATGGGAATGCCACAAAAACATATTAACTTGCATCATAGGTCAAGGATAAATTCCAAGAAATCATAAAGTACATAGTCCCAAAAGGAATCAGGTTCCTCCCTATCCAAACATGATGTATCATGATACTAAAAATTACCCAATGCATTGAAAATCTATATAATTCTAGTTGTACCTTTCATCTTCATATCGTCATTATTCATATGTGTGACACAAATATCATACAACATGGATTCACTCATCATCATATTTTATTCCAAAAACATTAATTACAAAATAAGTCCATGTAAATAACATATAATAATGATTATAACTGCATAAATTTGAACACACTTGAGAGAAATTGGGTTTTTTATTCACTATGAAATTGTTTTGGACTTGATTCTTGTGGTGAAATTTCACCAGCATAATGGGAAAGGGTAAATATTCATGTAAGGAATTAATGGGAGATAAATGGGTCTATAATCATTTATAAATAATAATGATAGTATGGGGAAGGTTAGAAAACATACCACATAATTAGGAATTTAATATTAAAGGTCATAAAATGAAGATGATTCTTGAATAATGGGAAGAAAGAGAGGTTCCCTTATGAGATTTTGTCGGCCTAAAAGCGTCACTTAAAAATTCAGTAAATGGGTTTATGAGAGAGAAAGGGGACTCTCATCATTATTACATAAAATTGGATGTAATATAGATATATAAATACATATCCCAAATTTATGAAATGTAGAATATAAGGAATAACATAATAATGAAACTTGAATGGAGAGGATAAAGGAAAGAACCCTTACTCGAGTGTGTGACTCCAAAAGCACCAAAAAAGGGATTCTTGAGAGATTGGGGAATATTGGGAGGATTATAGGAAGATGAGGTCATAGTAAGGATTTTCTCCTATTATTTTTAATGAAGAAAAATGGGATATTGGATCGGTTTATATTGGGAATGATATGGATTTCTTTAATATTTAGGTTTTGGAATCTATAAAATAAAATATTCAAAACCAAAAATAGTACCATCTTTTTGGCCCATAGTTTCTAATATAAAGGATTATTCTAATTATTTTTTAGGAAATGGGATGAACGTATTAATATGATTTTATTTTCTTATGTAGAGGTGAGTTACTCTTTTAAATAAATTAATTTAAAACACAAAAATATATTAATTGTTTTAGAGGGTTCATAATGGTTTAATGAAAATAATAAAATAAAAATAGAATTACAAGATTTTAAGGGGGAAAACATATTTGGATGAGGATATCAATTATAGTTTTTATTGAATCATTTTTGGGTCATTATGATGTCATAATAGACACCGTACATTTATATGGTATTTAATTTTTAACTGAAAAATCGACTATCTCAATAAATTATGAAAAAATTACCAATGGATAATTTTGATCTTATAATTCCAAAAATAATATTCATTTTATCTAAAAAAATATAAATATGTTAATTTTCACTTTTAATAATAACTGGCATTTATTAAAAATGACAGTTTTTTGAAATAACAATTTTTTAATCCTAATAAAAAGTACATTTCACTTCATAAAAATTATATGAATGTTTATAATTAATAAAACTTATTTAATAATAAAATTTTATTACAATACTATTTATTTCATAAATCCATTAATTCATCAAAATAAATCCCATAATGAAATTTGAATCTTACTCGAAAATAAAATTTGTTTTTAATTAAATCAAAATCAAATCATTTATAAAGATACAATACAAATGAAAATAAATTAATTATTATATACAATATAAATATTCATAATATTAAGGTCTCGGTACATGTACCTTTATTACACTGGAATATTACCTAATAGTAAGGTGTGTGATATTGAGACTTTTATGGGGCTGTTCAGCGAACATGGTTTTGGTCGGGATCTCGATGTTCTTGAACTTCTCCCATAAATAGTTTCTATCATGCTTATGTTGTTGGATCTCAGGTTGGCCATGGATAAGTTCAAATCCTAGGTATTCTATCTCCCTCATAATCTTTGATAAATGGGCTTCATAGGGTACAATCCTATTTTATAAGGCCATTACATTCTTTTTCTATGTCAATTTGATTTGTTAAAGCCCTATATTTATATTAATAATGTGATCAATGTTTAATGACTATATTATCAATGGTAAAGATTAATAATAGTATTTTGATTTTAATTTTATATAATAAAACAAGATAAGTGCATGGGTTTTCTATATACATATTACATAATAAAACATTAAATCATAAGGGAGTTATATTTATAACAGTCTGGTCGTTACATTAGGTGGGTTCAAATTATTTCTATATGGTGATCTGTTTACCGATACATTCACTAAAATTTAAAAAGATAAAACATTCTAAGGTTTCATATTATTTCATTCAGAGAAAACATACTATCAGCCTGTATTCACAGTGAGATCATATGTGAGGAAAATGATCCACATCAATTTACCTGCCAATTCAAGTTCATACAACTGTAAAGTGCCTCCCTCCTCATTAATATTTTTCTAGTGAAACACCATATGGTGGACTGGAAATTCTGGATCCTAATTTCTATTTATGGTTCTCATATTTCAATTAATCTTTCTCTATAGGGTGTATCGGTCGGGCTAGAATATAGGTATTCTAACTCTTGGATTTATTAATATCCTCAAGGGTGTTCTTGAAAGGAGTCCCTCATGTCATGGCTCTGATAACTACTGGTCATGGAATGTGTTGTAGAAAAGTCTAAACCAAATTTTATGATGTGGACTATCATAATTCCTTGAATAGATCTCGATAAAAGTCCACTATGTAGTATAGGGTTGAGAAAACCATTTCCTTCGGGCCATGGTGATCTTATCATCATTGCTAGGAGGAGACTCGTGTTCCAGTCACTCGGTCCTCTGTGAGAGAAGAGAGGCCTGAAAAGGCTTCAACATCAAAGGATGTCAGGTCTTCGTCATTGATGGATACATTAACAAAAAATTATTTGAGGCCCCTATAAATCCAGTATTTTAAATTTATAACTCACATCATCATAGACATGTGGATATTTCTCTATAATGGCATACAAGTCCCATATATGGAAGATATTTAGGAACCCTATGATCTAGAAATGTCAGTAATTTTTCTATGGTGGGACAATATTTTTGGGATGTGGAGATGTTGATAAATGAAAATGATGATCACATCCCTACCAAAAATCTATTATCTGACATGTTGGATCAAGGAAAACATTATGGGGTAGCTAGTCACATCAAAGAGGAATAGGATGACTATGTCGACCATGATGATGTATCTCTCTCTTCTCTTCTATTTTTTTATTTCATCAAACATAATTAATTTTTAGGGGATATATCTAAACTTTTCAAAGAGGATAATAAAAATAATAAGAAGATAAGACATATGAGTCACTAAGATATGGCCCAATGGGCACCCCCATCAGGGTAGTGGAAGAGTCTCTTGGATCCTCAGAACTACCCCCAAGTCAAAGGAAAATAGTGGAGGATATGGTATGAGGGAATTATAAACTAACACCTTAGGTGTATATTACTAAGATAACTGATATGGGCTCCTCTCCATCTCGAGAGTGGAAGAAAAATAATTTGGTAAAGTTAGCCCAGGATATTCACCACAGTAAGACTTTGTTTCTTCCATTTGACATCTTGAATTAGTCAACATACTCTTTTTAACATGGTTATAATTTATAGAAATTACATCACTTTCCCCTATTAAGGTACTTATCAAATTTCCATGAAGGACTATGGGGGACATCCTAGAGGTGGCACAAACCAATGCTGATGAATCGATCCCCTTAGTGGAAGAAGCATTATGAGTTGAAATTGCTTCTTACCCCATTATTATAAATGGAGGATAGGGTCATGGTAATTTCATATGCATATCATAATTTTTCACACAATTATTAATGACTTTATATCATATGATATTTCAGATCATTTACATGCACTAGAGGACCCTACAAAACCCACTAATGGCCCTATCATTATTCTAGACAAGTTTGAAAGGGATCTCAGATAGTATAATGAAGGTGTGTGTGATTATCATGACACTACGCGGTTATAATTTGTTGTTACTATCAAGGATTCGACATAGATATTTGATAGTGGAGCCAATTTGGGTCACGAACCTTGCCTCTTGGATATCCCTACTAGTGAGGATGTTGTAATATGTGACTGATTATATAATGAGATAATGGATAAACTAAAAAACCTTTATGAGAGGTTAAAATAATTAATATTCTCAACTATATAGAGGATTTTGAAGAGTTTAGTATGTTATTGTACATACATGTGTTATCTATTTATTGAATTATTAAAAAATAATTGGCCTCTTCTAATTTTATGTATCACATCAGACCTTGATCAGTACAAGTTTTTTTATAGAGAACATATCCAAGGAAATTCATGAATGAGGCCTCTAATTGTATCCCAATCCTATAGATGAGGGATAGAAATATGAGAATATTGATATGGTTGATTCTTGAGGGCCCTCTATATCATTATTTCAGAAACTTTAGAAGGATGTTACGTTTCAGGAGGTTCTTTCTCTGATAACTTGGGTTGATAGTGTTGTAGAGGAATCAATCCCAATAATTGACCAAAAACTGGTGAGAATTATTAACTTTTTTATTTAATTCACTAATTTCACTATCTATTATCCTCATTATGTTAATGAGGGTTGTTTGTTTCTATTCAGTACCTTCAGATTCAGTGGTTAAGCGTGAAGTGGGGGCTTCTATGCCAGTTTAGTCAACACTGGCACTACTACAAAAACGGGCAATAACAGCGCTAAAATCGGGCTTTAACAACACTAGAAAAGCGCTGTAAAGCTCAGCGCTGATAAAGTGGGGGGGGGGGTCCTTTAACAGCACTTTTTTAGTGCTGTTAAATGTCACCTTTAACAGCGCTAAAAAAGCGCTGTTAAATGTCACCTTTAATGGCGCTAAAAAAGCGATGTTAAAGGATACCTTTAACAGCGCTAAAAAGCACTGTTAAATATCTCCTTTAACAGCGCTTTTTTAGCGCTGTTAAATGTCGCCTTTAACAGCGCTACAAAAGCGCTGTTAAATCCCTGCCTGCTGCTAATAAAAAACCTGCACTAGTACAGCCAGCCGAGCAGACCTGCACAAAAACCAGTATATCAACCACAGACTTGCACAATAACCAGTATATCAACCACAAGCATGTCCTCAACCGATCACAACCCAACCAAACAGTGTTCTTACCATGAGTTAGATACCATCTACCTAGAAACCAAAACTACCTCATTACATAGTATCACAAAATATTCCTACACAACTCAGAAGAAAAATACTAGAACATTCCCCTATGCATTGTTTCTCCTTGGATTTCCACTTGGTTTTGACCAATTGTGCAGAGCCCGTGCTCCTTGAATCATTCTGTAATACATAAAAAGGATATCCTAACTCTCCCAACCATCACCCTTAGTAATTATGTATATTAATACAAAAAAGGTAACATATCATAAATTGGGGGACTGTAATGAGACATCAAGATTAACATTATATATATAGGATCGATGTCTGGTAGGATTGGTTGCGTTGATACATGACTCTACCTGGACCTCAAAAATAGATATATGATCTCACTCCAGGACTTTCAGAGAGACTCCAACTATGTCTAGGACGTCCTGCTGAAGCGATCGTACTACCGTAAGTCGGAAAAGATACCAAAAGCATCCTAGGAAGGATCATGGGAGCCAACCCTAATGAAATATGTCCTTGATATAGTGTTCAAAGAGATCAATCATGGTACATAAAATTATGTGTCATTTAAAGGGTCACATGCCTTGTCTCTTTACCCTGGGTAACTCCAATGTTCAGCTGCCTGTGTGAATATACATGTCATATCAATAGGAAATTACATGGCATGTTAAAAAACATATATGTGTTACCCTTTGATCTTGTGTCCTCTTATGCACCCTTGCCCTATGTTAGTACATGACGTGTATCTCGTGTGATTCTTCATGTGTATCTGTACAAGGGATAAACTGCGTAGCTGGCTCATTAAAGACGTGTAGTGGGATATATTCCATGTAGGAAAGCCGTGTAATCCACCCCAGGTTTGACTCGTACACGTCACATATGACCCATGGATCATTGTACTAAAGTGTCAACACAATCCTATGGCGTTTGGTCGGTTTCCCGTATGTCAGTTGTTGATTTCACTTAAAAATAAATCCATTTTGAACAAAATAGAGGCACTTTGAGTGGTGTCGGCCACACCAGGCCTCGGATTGAGTCAGGGTTGACTCTTACCCGTCAAATTTGACCCATGGATCATTGCCCTTAAGTTTCAACAGAATCCAAATGCGTTTGGTCGGTTTGCCGCATGTCAGTTGTTGATTTCACTTAAAAATAAGTCCATTTTGAACAAAAGAGAGGCACTGTGAGTGGTGTCGGCCACACCGGGCCTCGGATTGATGCGGTGTTGAATCGTACACATCACACATGAGTCATTGATCATTGTGAAAAAGTATCAACGCAATCAGAAGCTGTTAGATCGGTTTGGCGTATGTACGTAAAATATTGTCCATTTTAAACTAAATACATACACTTGGAGTGATACCGATCACACCGCGCCTCTGATTGAGGCAGGGTTGACTCGTACACATCACATTTGACCCATGGATCATTGTCCTTAAGTTTCAATAGAATCCCAATGCGTTTGGTCGGTTTGTCGTATGTCAGTTGTTGATTTCACTTAAAATTAAGTCCATTTTTAACAAAACAGTGACACTGTGAGTGGTGTCGGCCACACCGGGCCTCAGATTGATGCGGTGTTGAATCGTACACGTCACACATGAGTCATTGATTGTTGTGAAAAAGTATCAACGCAATCAGAAGCCGTTAGATCGGTTTGGCGTATGTACGTAAAATATTGTCCATTTTAAACTAAATACATACACTTGGAGTGATACCGGTCACACCGCACCTCTGATTGAGGCGGGGTTGAATCTTACACGTCACATTTGATCCATGGATAGTTGTCCTTAAGTTTAAATAGAATCCCAATGTGTTTGGTCGGTTTTCCGTATGTCAGTTGTTGATTTCACTTAAAATTAAGTCCATTTTTAACAGAACAGTGACACTGTGAGTGGTGTCAGCCACACCGGGCCTCAGATTGATGCGGTGTTGAATCGTACATGTCACACATGAGTCATTGATCATTGTGAAAAAGTATCAATGCAATCAGAAGCCGTTAGATTAGTTTGGCGTATGTACGTAAAATATTGTCCATTTTAAACTAAATACACACACTTGGAGTGATACCGGTCACACCGCGTCTCGGATTGAGGTGGGGTTGAGTCGTACACGTCACATATAACCCATGAATCGTTGTCCTAAAGTTTCAACACAATCCGAAGGCGTTTGGTCGGTTTCCCGTATGTCGGTTGTTGATTTCTCACTTAAAAATAAGTCCATTTTGAACAAAACAGAGGCACTTGGAGTTGTGTCAGCCACAACAGGCCTCAGATTGAGGAGGGGTTGACTCGTACACGTCACATTTGAAGGTGAGTATGCATACACGATAGTTGACCTTCTTAGAGAAGGGTTTTTGGAAGAGTATAAAAGACATGAAGCAATGAAGATCATTAGAGTGTTGGAGCAAATGTGGTTGCTACAAACAATGTGGAAATCGGCTTGTGCAAAGCGACCTAAGTTACAACTTGAAGGTATTGTACTCTATTTTTTTCTGGAAGGTTTCAGTTTAAATGCATTTTGGAATGATCATTGCTAGCCATTGTCTTTTAGGTTTTTTTGACAGCCGAGGGGAAAGGGTGGGGTCTGAAGACATTGTAGGATATGTCGAAGGGTGATTTTGTGTGTGAATATGTTGGAGAAATGTTAACTCCCGCAGTTCTGAAAAGAGTCACTATTTAAAAGAAAGTCACAAGTTTAGATACATCTCAAGATGGTCAGTTTAAAGACATTTTGAGGGACACTACTAAAGACATGCTCAGATATGCACACATCCCCCACTTTTAGATCGTTGTCTACTACAATGATCTTCCAAACAAGATATGCATTAGAACGCTCATGATACATAGAGAAATTCACTGGCCACCTTCGAGAATGATCTGAAGCATAGACCATGACAGCAATATGTTTTTAACTTCAGCACCTCAATTGAGAATGTGACACCTTTCAGGACTTGGCGCCATTGTATGTCGTTTCGTCCACTGAATGGGTCTATCCTTTTATTTAATTTTTTTAACTTCAGTCAAATATTCTAGAAAGATGTCGCGGAAGATCCTTCACCATTTTGTTTTTCTGAACATCTCATTACATTGTTAAAAAAAATCAGGGTGTCTTGCATGGGCAATACGTTCCTGTATTGAAGATGATGCACTCCCATTTATTCGAACCCACAAAACCACCCCGCATGAGAAAACTGGGACTCATATTTTTCTGGAAGGCGGGGAGGAACCCAGGAACCTGCCGATGACCACCGCGACGTGGGGTGGTTTTGTGGGTTCGAATAAATGGGAGTGCAACATCTTCAATACAGGAACGTATTGCCCATGCAAGACACCCTGCTTTTTTTTAACAATGTAATGAGATGTTCAGCAAAACAAAATGGTGAAGGATCTGCCGTGACATCTTTCTAGAATATTTGACTGAAGTTAAAAAAATTAAATAAAAGGATAGACCCATTCAGTGGACGAAACGACATACAATGGCGCCAAGTCCTGAAAGGTGTCACATTCTCAATTGAGGTGCTGAAGTTAAAAACATAATGTTGTCATGGTTTGTGCTTCAGATCATTCTCGAAGGTGGCCAGTGAATTGCTCTATGTATCATGAGTGTTCTAATGCATATCTTGTTTGGAAGATCATTGCAGTAGAAAACGATCTAAAAGTGGGGGATGTGTGCATATCTGAGAATGTCTTTAGTAGTGTCCCTCAAAATGTCTTTAAACTGACCATCTCGAGATGTATCTAAATTTGTGACTTTCTTTTAAATAGTGACTCTTTTCAGAACTGCGTGATATGAAGGTATTTTGGAGATTTTACTGGTTCATGCATGATATGAAGGTATTTTGGAGATTTTACTGGTTTTTTTGTCCAAAGGCCAAAGAAATGTGGTCCATCATTCTTGCATGTTACTCGTACACGTCACCAAGGACCCGTGGATCCTTCTCCTAAAGGATGAAGGTAATCCGGATGCGTCTGGTCAGATTTACGTAGGTCAGTTGTTGTTTCCAATTAATGTGGTGTCCATTTTAAACAAGAGAGCGACCCTTTGGGTGGTAGCGGTCACACCGTGCCTCGGATTGAGGCGGGGTTGACTCGTACACGTCACCAAGGACCGGTGGATCCTTCTCCTAAAGGATGAAGGCAATTCAGATGCGTCTGGTCAGATTTACGTAGGTCAGTTGTTGTTTCCAATTAAAGTGGTGTCCATTTTAAACATGAGAGCGACTCTTTGGGTGGTAGCGGTCACACCGTGCCTCGGATTGAGGCAGGGTTGACTCGTACACGTCACCAAGGACCTGTGGATTGTTCTCCTAAAGAATGAAGGCAATCCGGATGCGTCCGGTCAGATTTCCGTAGGTCAGTTGTTGTTTCCAATTAAAGTGGTGTCCATTTTAAACAAGAGAGAGACCCTTTGGGTGGTAGCGGTCACACCGTGCCTTGGATTGAGGCGGAGTTGACTCGTACATGTCACCAAGGACCTGTGGATCGTTCTCCTAAAGGATGAAGGCAATCCGGATGCGTCTGGTCAGATTTCCGTAGGTCAGTTGTTGTTTTCAATTAAAGTGGTTTCCATTTTAAACAAGAGGGCGACCCTTTGGGTGGTAGCGGTCACACCGTGCCTCGGATTGAGGCGGAGTTGACTCGTACACGTCACCAAGGACCCGTGGATCGTTCTCCTAAAGGATGAAGGCAATCCAGATGCGTCTGGTCGGATTTCTGTAGGTCAGTTGTTGTTTTCAATTAAAGTTGTGTCCATTTTAAACAAGAGAGCGACCATTTTAGTGGTTCAACATTCTTGCATGTTGCTGGTGCATATCATCTGTTAAAATGGAAAAATCACTCATTGGAGAAAGAATGTTTTATTTAATAACAATTACAATTTTGCTACGAACATTTACATACAACAATATTTCATCTTCTGATCCCCTTAACCCCTCTCAAAAATGACCACCAATTGTACATGTCCCCAAGTCAGATCTTCATTGTATTTGTGCATAATCTGTCATCAGGTATGCGGCCCACTCGTTTCTGAACACATCTATATCGTCTTGTGAGTATGAGGCTTTTCGGCAGTCATAGTAGTACTGAAAAATAAAAAAATAAAGAATTAATAAATAACATAAATGAACTAGTAATTGTTTTTGAAAATACCTCTTTAGGGATGCTAGTTTGCTGATGAAAAACGATCTCTTTCATAAATTTACAGACATAATAACCGCAATCATTATCGTTTGTTTGTTTTGGACACTGCAAAAAAATTGATCATTAGGAGAATAAATAACATGTGTTGAGATGTGTTTGGATAGTGAAATTTTATTATATATACCCTGATATTTGTCCAGACGTAGTACTTGCTCGCCTCCCTATGCTTAACCCCTGTCCTCATTCCTTTTTTTAGACGATATTGACACACAGCCCTATCATAACAGAATCCTTAGTAAAAGATTATAAAAATTATATTACTTGATGTTTATACCTAAAACGTAAGATGTAGTGTCTTAGAGATTCACAAACTCCATCATGTATGGTTGGTTTGATGGATATCCTAGCTTTGAATCCAGAAAATAAATCTTCGGAGTATCCAAGTTCACCGCAATTAGCAACCAATGTTGCCTAAAAACACAAAAAGGAATAATTAATAAAAAAGTGAAAATATAATTGATATGCTTTAATCGTAGAGTATTACCCCTGCATGGTTGGTATTAGGAAAAGTTTGTCATCTGTAATCTTGCGTTCAAATGTTTTCAGCAAGTCCTTCACTATTGCATCCCTTTTTGATGACTCTATTTTTGTTTGGTGTGTTGATGTGATATGAGGACTAACCAGTCCAAATCTTGGCTCATGGGAAAATCCCTTCAACTTTTTTTCAAAAATGCGTCTGTCAACAATATAAAATGCATTTAGTCATAATTTTAACATTAGATCAGCTTTTAGAAAATCAATTCATGGAAACATACCTCATATATACATTTACAACAGTGACGCCTAACCAACCGTTTTCAAGGATTTCATTTACATTTTCAGCAGCAATGAAATCTTAACTTTCCTCTCCGTATATATTATCTTCGAAAATCACTATATGACTATTACCATCTTTTAGCTTCGTATCCACATGAGTCTTCAATGCTAGTAAATGTGGAAAGAGAACAGGTGGTGTTATTGTGCTTTCAGTAGCTCCTTGGGATCGATTGGTCGATCCTTTAGATGGTTTCGAGCCGATGTTAGTCACCCCCTTTCCTTTCTCCATCTATAACAACAATCATTGATTCAGACACTCTTTTCATTAATTGTTAAGGGTTTAGCTTGAAAATAAAAGGAAATAAATACCTCTTTGTCTGCATGTACTCTTACAAGTTGTGCCGGCCATGTAATGAATTTCCCAATAGCCTTTTCGACCGTATGAATATCATCGTCATCAAGTGGAATAGGTAGCATTGCATTTGGCTCATGATCTACAGTAATCGTCACTTTCAGATGATCTTTTGAAAGTGGTCTATTATGCAGTGTGGCATCTGGGATATTGAACACTATAGCCCTCGCTACAAGGTGATAGGTGGGTGTTGACAGATATAAATCACAATCATTATCACCCTGTAGAAGATCAGTACAGATAAATTATCAGTGTTTTTCTGATTCATATTTCATGGGAACCGTTACTAGAATATTGATTACCATGGCTAAGACATTTTTTTTAGGTGAATGGCTCGCCTAAAAGCTGGTGGGGGGTGGGGCATGATGTTCATGCGGTGGTTGTTCCTGAGTTGTGTCCTCCCTTTGCTTCCCACCCATAAAAGTTGCTAGCAACTCTCCCTTCCATTGCAATTGTTCTTCAAGGGTTGCTATTTTTTCGCTCATTTGTTCCAATTTTTTCTCTGTATCATACATTTTTTTCTTCTTCTCAAAATATACTCGGGGTGTCACCCCAAACCCTGCACCTCTGACACGACCGTATTTTTCTGGCTGCTTCAAAGCCGTCGATAATAGGTCTGTATCAGCTACAGGAGTAGCTGATTCCTGTGACTGTCAGATATAGGAAAAAAACTAATTATTTTTATGTAATAGCAATTTTAAACAAATCTTTTTATCATCATGTCATACTTACACATATTTCCCACACTTTTTGTGTGTTCTCATCTATTAACTTCCCTTCTTTGTTCACACGTGCCTCCTTCCATAGCACATGACGTGGGATAGAAGTGCATTTGGTTTTAGATTCATCAATCTACATATAAACATAGAAAGATAATTATGATGTTGTTTATTGGCACCTAACAATATTACTGTAAATTTAAAATACGTACCATTTTCTTTTCTAATGAAGTGTACCCCATCCTTGCTTTATGATAGGGGTATGTTGGATTTGATGCACGTTCCTTATTTTCAGTACAGAGTTTCTGTTCCATAAATGAAATATTGACAATCAAAGTGATGAATACAGGTATCCTCAAACAACGTATTATCACTCACAATGTACCTGAAACTTCTCATCCCCACGACGGCCAATAAATGCATCCCATGCTTCTTGGGATATCAGGTGCGCATAGACAATGGGTGGGTGCGGGTTTATTTTACCTTTAGAATCTTTCAGGTGATATCTTGTTAAAATAGTACGAAAACCTCGATGAATCTTTCCTGCAAGCCTTAGTACATAATCCTTGTGTGAGTCGTCTACTATAAATGTACTCTACAAGATATTGAGAAGAGTAAGACACTGTTTCATCATTTTATTTTCTAGTTAATTAAAGAAATAAATTCATAATGTTACCGTAATTTCTTCCCAGATCACAGCCTTCAACCCGGACACAACATGGTGCCATGAATCTATGTCAATCGGCACGCGTTTCCGAGTGACAACTCCAATGTAACTTCTAAACATAGCCTTGTTGGGATTCACATGTTGGCCTCGTGCATTCCATCCGACTTCAAATTTGATGCCTTTGCTTTTCGCCTTAAGAATTTTGGCTAACACTGTCAAACTACGACGCACCTGTGATTTCTGCGACGTCGGTCCTTCATTCCCGACCATTTCATCGATATCAACATCATCTATATGTTAATCTACTATGATATCAACGGCATGTGCTGATGGTTGTTGGACCTCAACACTAAGAGAAGGAGCCGCAACAGCAAGAGCAGGAGCAGGAGCAGTAGGAGCACCAGGTGCCGCAGTAGTAAGAGCAGCAGCAGGAGCAGTAGGAGCACCAGGAGCCACAACAGGAGGAGGAGTAGGAGCCACAGCAGTAGGAGCAGCAAGAGCCGCATCAGGAGCAACAGTAGCAGCAGCATGAGCTGCAGGAGCAGCAGGAGCACCAGCAGCCGCAGCAGCAGCTGCTTGAGAGACTTGTTCAGTCTCAAGGTTAGGAGCACCAGAATGTGCAGAAGTCATTATCTGCAAAAGTGGTTGAACAGTTCATTCAAATTACATAAATTCTGTAATGATAAGATAATAACATGAGATAACATGATCTATATTACAAACAAAATATAACCTGTTTACTGAACTCTCTTTGTTTTTTTCAAAGGTTGAAGAGATTTGACACCTCTATCGACAATCCAAATCCCTTCATTGTGGTCTCCTCTAACATAAAAAACATCATCTGCATTGGGACCGCTCCGAATTGATTGTGACGTACCACTAAAAGGATCGTCCTCAACTGAATTTTCATCGTAACCCTCAATAGTTTTGGACGATAACAGAACAATCGACCACTTTCGGTTTGTGGGATTTGGAACATAAAAAACTTGTACCGCTTGTGATGCCATTATAAACTATTCGTCTTTGTACCCTTATTTACTAAAATCAACTTTCACAAATCCCCATTCATCTATTTTAACACCACTATTATTATCAATCCATTTGCATTGAAAAATCGGCAATTGAAATGTCGTATAATCCAACTCCCATATTAGTTTGATAATGCCAAAGTATGACATATTTGCATAAATTGGATTTCTATCCTTACTACCAGAAACATGCATCGCTTCAGCCACTAGTGTAACTCCACTATTTTTCATGGTACTCTCTTCATCATGTTCATCCGTATAGAATGTATAACCATTAATTACATACCCACTGTAAGATAATACATACACACTTGGTCTAGCGGCTAGCCATCGAAGTCATTCTGAAATTGAATTCGGATTTTCATCCAACTGCTTAAAAATATGGTCCTGAAACCATCCTATAAACTGGTGATTATGTGTATATGCTAACCATTTTTCAGCCCTCGATGGATTCAACTGCCTAAGAATTTTTTTGTGAGTTTCAATATATGGAGCAACCTCCCAACTATTATGCAAAACATAAAGATGAGCCTGCTCCCGATCTGTAATACTGATTGTTACAACTTCTCTTCCAGAAATTCACCCACCCTCAATGCGTCCAGTGTGACGAGATTTCGGGAGACCAATGATTTCCACATCAGATAGGTATTCAATACAAAATTCAATGGCTTCCTCAACAATATATCGCTCCACTATACAACCCTCTGACCGACTTTGATTTTTGACATATCCTTTCAAAATCTTCATATACCGTTCAACAGGATACATCCATCTATAGTGCACAGGACCACAAAGTCGAATCTCTCTCACCAAGTGAATCATCAAATGAACCATCATATCAAAGAATGTTGGCGGGAAGAACATTTCTAATTCACATAATATGATGACAATTTCTTTTTCCATAGCTGGCAATTTCCCCGGGTCTAAAACTTTGCTACATATAGCTTTGAAAAAGAAACAAAGTTTGGTTAATGTATGACGAACATTCTTGGGTAAAATGCAACGTAAAGCTATAGGAATTAGATCTTGCATCAAAACATAGCAATCATGTGATTTCAAACCTTTTAACTTCAAATCATTCATTGACACAATGTTCTTGATATTTGATGAGTACCCCTCTGGAACCTTTACATCATTAAAGAAGTTGCAAAACTGATATCTCTCTGCCCTATAAAGAGTATAAGCAGCAGGAGGAAGAAACATTCGATTTTCACCTTTCACGGGAGCCAACTCTTCTCGTATTCCAATGTCAACCATGTCCAACCTTGCCTTAATTCCATCTTTTGTTTTGCCAGGGGCATTTAGCAACGTTCCAATAACACTATCACATACATTTTTTTCCACATGCATCACATAAAGAAAATGTCTGACGTACAAACAATTCCAGTATGGTAATTCAAAAAAAAACTGATCTCTTTTTTCAACCGATTTTCGTAAGGTTTTTTGAAAATGGTTTACCAAAAACAGTGTTCATATCTTTTACTTTCTCAAACAGCTGATCACCTGTTAGTGGAGACGGTGTTGTGCGTTTTTCTGAACATCCATTGAATGATGTCATCCAAGATCGGTACTTATGCCGACGAGGTAGAAATCTACGATGTCCTAGAAACACAGATTTCGATGAATGTTTCAACCTAATTGATTCTGTATATTCTTCTCAAACGGGACACCCTTGAGTTCCTTTAATGCTATAGCCTGACAAATTTCCATAAGCAGGGAAATCATTTATTGTCCCATACAACATCGCTCTCAACATGAAGTATTCACTTTTATAAGCATCATACAACATTACACCTGAGTCCCACAATAACTCCAAATCCTCGATCAAAGGAGTCAGATAAATATCAATATCGTTACCTGGTTGTTTTGGTCCTGATATAAGCATATATAACATGATGAATTTTCGCTTCATGCATAACCAGGGTGGAAAGTTATAATTTAGCAACATAACAGGCCATGTACTATGAGTGCTGGTTTGAAAACCAAAAGGATTTACTCCATCTGTAGATAACGCAAGACGAATGTTTCTCGGCTCTTTTCCAAATTCAGGATACTCATGATCAATTTTCTTCCATTGAGGAGAGTCGGCCGGATGACGTAATAACCCATCTTTATTTCTTTTATCTGCATGCCACGACAATTGTCTTGCAGTTTCTTCACTTCCATATAAACGCCTAAACCTTGGAATGATTGGAAAGTACCATAAAACTTTCGTAGGATTGGATTTATCTTTCTTGTATCGAGAAGCACCACACTTTGGGCATTCTGTAAGTGATTTTTTCTCCTTTCGAAAAAATATACAGTCTTTCGGGCAGGCATGTATTCTTTCAGAAATCATTCCCATCGAGCGTAGCATTCGTCTAGCTTCATATGTCCGGCTTGGGAGCTCATTATCTTCCGGGAGAATGTCATCCAAGAGAGCAAGTAGTTCCGTAAAACTGACATCACTCCATCCATTGCCTGCTTTCAATTTATACAACTTCAGTACAGCTGACAATGTTGTATACTTAGTGCAAGCAGCATACAATGGCGTCTTTGCACAACTCTTTAACTTCTCAAACAATTTTGGGCAATCACGGGGTTCATCTTGAATTGTCTTTGTCATTTCCTCAATACGATCTTCATCATCATTGACATCTGTAATCACATCCTCCATATGGTCTTCTTCATTATCTATATTTGTATTCATATCTGACGATCAATAAAACACAGTTTTATCCCAGCCAGTAGCTACATTCGCTTTTTCTCCGTGTTTATTCCAACATTTATAACTTCGATCTATTCCGTGACATATCAAATGTTCTTCCAACTCCTATGGAGTAAGTAGTCTAGAATAACAACAACGTAAACACGGACAAAGGATTTGAGAAGTATCCTTTGTGTGATCCTTTGCAAACTTGATGAACTCTTTCACTCCGTTCTCGTACTCTATTGTTAAACGATTAGAATCCATCCAATATTTATTCATCTTTATACTATTTGAATCTCAAATATTAGTATTTATGGTTCAAGTACACAAAAGAAGACTTCCAAATACAGTAGAAGGGAACCACTTCCTTGGAAGGAGATCAAGTAGTCTAACCTACAATCAAGATTCATAAAAAAGAATATTAGATTCACTAAAAAGATGATTATCTATCACTCTATAAGGAGGATATAACAGGAGATAGAGGATTTCCAATCGATGAGAGATACCTTTATCAGAGCACCGAATAGGTGAACCTAAAGGAGACTTGTAATAGGGGATCCTCTCATTATTTTATATCTTATATCTTGGTAAATGGTTTCTGTTTTGTGTTAGAGTACTTTTGTGGGATCATGTTGGTCAACACACCATTGGGGGTGTGATTAGAAGGCATCTGTCTTCGTAAGGGATGTTCCCTCATGGTTTGTGAGTGTTGTTTCATTTTGGATTTATACATGCTTGATATGATATGTATTGAATAGATAGTGATGATGTAATTTTTGGTATTTAATCAATATCACATTGATTGTTACCGTAGATGAGTGACCGTCATGCCTCATAAGGGTAGAGCCCATGTCTTTTATGGAGAATGAGATATCTTGGTAGACCATGTAGGACCAGTTCTTCCACAACTAGGTGAGAACATAGACCAGTTTACGAATATTTTTCTTGATGATAATGGATTGAAACAATAAATATTTCCCCCAGTAGTAGACTGGTTCTAGGATGTGTTTCATGAGAATTGATCAGGGCTACCACCTAAAAGAGACTTTGAGTTAATGATTGAGCTGATGCGTGGAGTTGAGCCATTTTATGTAACACCTTTCATAATGAAACAAGAATAGATTCAGGAACATAAAACTCAATGAGAGGAGTTAGATTATGAAGGGTGCATCTGCTCGAGTATGTCACCTTGGGGATCTCATGTTTTATTTTCCAAGAAGGATGACAGAACATTACATATGTGTTTCTAATAATAGAATATGAATCAGATGAAAATTAAGAACAGATATCCACTTCTTTGTATTTTTGATCTATTTGACCAGCTGAGGGGTTCCATATTATTCTCTAAGATTGATCTAAGGTTTGTTTATCATCATTTGAGGTTGATAAATTATGATATACTATAAACTAATTTTGAAATCATGTATAGTTTTTATGAATTCTTCATAATAAAATTTGTGTTGACGAATTCCCCATGGCATTTATTCTCTTGATGAGTTGAATATTTCACTTGTACATAGACCGGATTGTAGTTGTTTTGTGGATGACATATTGGTGTAATACCAAAATAATGATGATCATTCCCAACATCTGGACATCATAATGAGTACACTTAGAGAGAATCACCTATACAAAATCTATCTATATGAAAACATATACATCTTCTTCATAGATTGTTACCTTAAGGCGGTGGCCGAGGGCGTTGCGGGTTGCGGAAGGCGGCCGCGGAGGGCGACCGAGGGCGGCTGAGTGAGGCGGAGGGCGGTGGAGGCGGCGGAGAGCGGCCGAGGGCAGCGGAGGGCGGCCGAGGGCGGCCGAGGGCGGCAGAGAACGGCGGCTGAGGGCGTTGCAGGAAGCTGAGGGTGGCAGGCGGTGGAGTTCGGCCGAGGGTGTTGCGGGTGGCGGAGGACGGCGAGTGTACTGAGGGCGGCAAGCTCCGGCGAAGCGAACACAGCAGCGGTATTTGGGAGAAGAGTAGTAGGGTTACGGTTCCGCGAGGGCTTTAGCTGCGATAAAACGAGGGCACTGTGCGACCGACTTTATAAAAAAGTCGACTAAGGTTTTTTCAGCGCTAAAAAAGTGCTGATAAAGGCTACCTTTATCAGCGCTAAAATTATAGCGCTGATAAAATCTAGCTTTATCAGCACTTTTCTAGCGCTGATAATGTTATGATTTATCAGCGCTAGAAAAGCACTGATAAAGATTCCCCGTATCAGCGCTACAATTATAGCGCTGATAAAGATAATTTTTTTCAGCGCTTTTTGAGCGCTGATAAAGGATACCCTATATCAGCGCTGAAATTTGAGCGCTGATAGAGGTGTTCTGTATCAGCGCTTTTTTAGCGCTTATATAGGCGAACCATTATCAGCGCTTTTTGAGCGCTGATAAAGACCAACTGTATCAGCGCTAAAATTTTAGCGCTGATACAGATCATATTTATCAGCGCTTTTCTAGCGCTGATAAATATTACTATTATCAGCACTAAGAAAGCGCTGATAAACATTAGCTTTTTCAGCGCTGTAATTTTAGCGCTGATATAGGGTATCCTTTATCAGTGGTTTTTCTTAGCGTTGTTATAAGGGCGCGCTTCCCATGCCCGTTTTTGTAGTGGTATGAAAAACTGAGTCTATCATAGAGGGAGAAGAACTTGGGTACTTTCAATAATCCTAAAATACATATCTCCCTCTTAGAGTGGTTATTATTTATAGTTATAGACATAATATTCTCTTCACACTAGATGTTGTATCATTTGGAATGACATGTGGAAGACATTTGTGGAGATACCTCTTGATGATCATCCATCGCAATTTCACTAACTTATGACCCAATTTTCCTACATAGGGTATAGAGGGGTTTATTTCCACATTATCCACCATGTTGAAAAGTAAATAATCTTACAAATGGGATAGGATCAAAGTTAATAGGATGTGGAGACACAGTTACTAGGCCATATTGAAGATCTTAGGGAAGTTGTGTACTAAGTACAGTGGAATCTTGCCAATGTGATGGAGGAGAATCAGCAATATCTAGAAATGAAATCTCTCCAAATGGAATTCCTTCATGAATAAGTAAATTCCATATGGAAAGATATTTTCCAAATATACCGATCCATGAATAGGGTCTCGGAACAAGGCGGGGATTTTGTGGCTATAGAGAAAGAGAAGCATTGTCATGCTGAAAAGTTCATTACCAAAAAGAAAATGAGTTCTATAAATTTGAGGAAAATGATTTATCCATAGTTAGATATATCAAATCCTATGTCAAGGAAAACCTATAAAATTCTATACAGAGACTCTAGAATGTGGAATTTACTCTATATATTAGAACATAAATTAAAATAATTCGTGTCTACAATCATCTATTCCTACATTCCTATTATTAATGTTATAAAAATATAACATTGAAAATAACTCATTTTATTGAATATAATTGCATTATAATTTTAAAGATAAGGGTAATGGAGTGATTATATTTTTTCTTAATCCATAGGGCATAGGGAGTATTGTTCCATTATCTCTAAGTTTATATAGACACCCTACAAACATTGTGAATTTTGTGTTGTCACCCTAATTTTTTCTACGTCTGATATGTTGAATACTTAATAGATGATAATTGGATTTCTTTATGCCACCCTTCTCACCTTCTCATCCTATCAATTGTTATTCTTATTTCTTTTCATTTCTCTATTTTTTTAATCCCTCTACAGAATAGGTTTAGTCAGCTGAGACTCAACTTTTACCCAAGGTTCCCTTTGTGGGTTTCCATCCTAGTGAGATATGAGTATATTTTTATTGGTAGTTTATAGAATTTCAACCGAGAATAATGTTAATCTTTTTTAGTTTTAAAATCAATAAAAATAATTTTGAGAATAATGACCCCGTAAAGGATTTTTAGTCAAGACTTTTCTGACATTCTTCATATATCCTAGATATAATTTTGAGTCATTATTTCATGATTTTCTATTTTAGAGCATTGTGTGAGAAATGTATGTGAGGAATGGACATAGAACATGTTTTCAAATTGGTTTCCAATAGAACACTACATAGGCTTATGGTAATATTGGAGGTCTTTCCTGAGGATGAATATGTCATCAGTTGACAAACACTTTTTTGTTGGTGATTTCTAAAAATAAAACTTGGGTGTGTTAATGCATAGTCAAGAAGTGTAATATTTTAGCTAATAGACCATTTTTGTGGGTGACATATGAAAATACAAACACAGTGTCTTACTACATAGTTAGAAAAATGTATCCTTAGGAATTATAACATTTTTATCAATATCTAGGAAATTTGTGAGTATCCAAATTTCTCAAGACCATAAAGGGTGGTTTTCCACGGAAAGGTGTCTGAGAATGAATTGATAATCCATATTTGTTTCTCCATGAATGGTAAACCAATCATAAATGAATTTATCTTTTTTAAAGGAGCATAAAATATATTAAATAACCAAATTTAGGGGGGGAAATACCACTTTCATTCAAGGGTTGAAGCATCGTGCGGTTTAATGATGTTTGACTATAACATGGACCATGTAGTTTAACATCTCTCAGTGACGAAACCATTGTATATTTTAACATATTTTTATCAGGTCATTAATCTATGTAGTTTGATTTCTTACAATAATGAAATTTAAGGCTATAATTTAGGGTCCATTATCTCTGACCAAAATGTTAATAATTCGCAATTTCAAGGTGATCTGTTTGGGAATGCTCTATCATTTTCAGGTATGAAATGTTATGTTTGTAATATATAATTTGAGGTACTCTAGATATAAATATTGATATGGGTTAAATGGATTATGGAAACATACTAGGTCTCCCATGAGTGAGAATGTACCACTGGTTGAAAAAACCCATTTTTTGGCACACATTATATAAAACCAACTTGTTCATGTTACTATATATTCAAATAGTGGATTCCTCTTATAGATATTCCATTTTGGTGAAAACAATTATGCAAATCCAACAGGGGTGTGATACTTCATATTCAGAAAAATGTGTTCTAAAGGATTATATCATTCTATTTCCAATAGACGAAGGATGTTTACGGAGATTATATTTCCCTTAGACATAGAGTCTGATTTGTAAAAGGAAAGTGCATTAATATGAGGCGATAATTTCAATTCAAAATTAACCAATAATGGTTGGATATATTTACAATGTAGTTGTGTCCCAAACTCATTAAATATGGTGGTTTTCATTTTTGGTCATAATACTAAGACCATAATTTTATGGAAATGATGAGTAATATAAGGCCTATCAGACCAAGGTTGCTATGAAATACTTTATAAATTAGGGAGGGAATTAGAAACCATGATCATGGGGGTTTTAAGATTAAGAAAAATTACATGGGACCATTATGTGAGGGATTACATTGGAACGTTGTCATATAGTGAGTTCTAGCATGATGTCGTCAGGGCTTATGAAAATATAATAAGCTACTCCCAAGGAAGAAATTTGTTGCCAGTTGACAAAAACAATTTGTGGGAGGATTAATTCAAATCCAAGCGTGGTGTGTTACTATACAGTCTAACAAAAAAAATCCTTTTAATGGATTGACCTTTTGGTTGGTGACTTATGCAAAGACAACTTGGAAATGTTACTGAATACCTAGAAAAAAGAGTCCTCGGGTATCAGACATTCTATTTCTGGTAGCTGGGGAATGATTATGAAGATTTTATAGTGTCCAAGATTAAGACTATGACATGTGGAAAGAATATGTGTGAACACAAAGGAAGCAATTGGGATTCTATTTTCAATAACATGTAGAGTCCCTTTTATATATCTAACTCATATGTAAGAGGGGAAATCTATATTTCCGTGGCAGGGCCATGAATGAGGGAACCCAAATTAAGATCTCCAGAATAGATCTATGTTTATATATAGGTGGAGTCATGATTCATTACCTCATGTATAGGACTGGGATAAGAGTTATAGGCTTCACTTTGTACCTAACTAGAATGAAAATCAAGCCAAATGTAGTTCTTGAGGAACCATACAATTTAAATTCATTCAGCAAGGACATCATCGATGCATTTATTTTCATGCAGTGAGGATAAAGGTGACTCAATGTGAAAAAGGAATATTGTGGATGGACATCGGTATAAGGCATGGGAGTCACTATATATCATGATAGAGAAAGAGTCAATCCACACATATTTACAGAATATATTACCCATACTAACTAAATTATTATGTGGGAAAGGTATTTGTTTTTAATAAGGTCTCATGAAAGGTTTGATAACTTTCATTATATCCTATCTTGTAGATCTAACTCACACATAAGAGAGTGGGGGAATTACCCATATTATGGCCAGATTACGAAATTGGATCCTAGTTTCACTTTGTTTATCAAGGGAATGAGAATCAATCCATACACAGTTCATAAGGAATAATGAAGATTAATTTCATACAGTCAAATGCATCTGATGTTCCTTTTATGGTTTTATAACCTAGATCAAAGTCACCCTGATGTAAATAGATATACCTTACTCATGTATGGATTTTTTTTCTGGAACTCCTAATCCCACATGAGCTATGTTCAGTGTGATAAATAAAGAGTGGAAAAGGTTTCCACCACCACATAAATAAAATACAAGTGAAGGATATGGGAATTTAGATTTATTTATTGGTAGATCCAAATGTAAGATCCAAAAATCACTACATATCTCATTAGAATGAGAATCAAGCCTTGTGTAGTTCTTGAATGGTTCTACATGCAGGTATGACCTGTACAATGGGAGAGGATAATTTTTTTTATGGAAGGACCTATTATTGGAGATCCATGTATCACTACATATCTCATTAGAATGAGAATTAGTCCAAGCATAGTTCTTAAATATAAGGTGTGGTGGGGTTCCAGCGCTAAAGATTGTGATCCACCCAAACACAGATCGATATGTTTTCCATTTTTATGTCATAAAACAAGGATTTGAACCATGCAACTTCACATCATGCAGAAATTACATTGTTTTGCAGTTTAACATATTTTGACTATGAAATTGGGCTATATAGATTAAATTCCTATAGCGTGTACTATATTTTCTTTTAGTTATGGGTCATACAAGTAAGAACATATCATGTTCCCTTTATAGTTTTTCATACAATACCATAAGGTTATGTAATTTAATTTCATACAATAAGGAAGTTGGTTTCATGTAGTTCAATGTATTATTATATAGATAAGATGTTATGCTTTTTATGTTCACTAGGAAAAGACGGACTATGTAGTTTAATGTCGTGAAGCTAGGATGTTATGATCTGTAATCACATAAAGTACTTTTTGAGTATCCTTACTTATATTAGGGATTTAATGAGCTATCCATATATTGATCTTAAGAAATAATCAATTTTAGAGATGAACTTGTGTTTATAATATGGTTTATCCCTCTTTGACTCAAGATTTGGAGACTTCCTTTGTAGTATAATTCGATTCTTAATTACCAATAAATGTTCTCCATTATAGAATGAATGTAGGTGGACCTTCTTGTAAAAAACATGTGCTATTAAATTTTTATGGACCTTTAAGTGATGAAAGGTGTGAAATATTCTCTCATAGAGTCACTCAAATTCATCCATTCATTTCTAGGATTTCACATATATGTATAGTTTATCACAGATGGAAACACTGAGTGATAAAAATTTGAATTCAATTATTAAGGCTACTTCTGTCCCATATACAAGTGAAAATGTCGTTGACCATGTGGTGGTATGGGTTGTCATTTAGTAGGCCCATAAAGCATGGAAGATATTATCTGACCAAGGCTTACTTTCCTTATCCACCATCTTTTCAAGTATATTCAATAGGGTTATTTTAAAGGCTTTGATATGTGTGTTTTCTACAACATGATATAGGGATGAGTGGTTATATTGGAAATTGTACTCCTGGAATGAATTCTCTAACTATGTAGAACAAAAATTGGTTTTGTTTTCCATAAGTATTGTTTTAGGGACACAAAATCTAGTAATGATGTTGGATTTCGTGAAGATGATGATGTTTTTGGCACTAAATTTTTTAGGGGTATTTCTTCATCCCATTCAGAGAAGAAGTCAGTATTAGTAATGATATATTTAAATTGCTTGGTTGTAGCTAGAGGGTGTGTCCTCACAACATCCATTCCCCATAAGGTAAATGTCAAAAAGTGTTTGGAAATGTGTAGTAAATTTAGGAGTTTATGGATTATGTTGGTATGAACATGTAAGGAATGCTTTTTTTGGTAAAACTTTTTCAATCCTATGTCATAGTGTGCTATTAGTACGCAAGCCTCCAGATTTGATGAGAAATCTAAAATTACGACTGGTGGGAACTGTAAGATCCCATTTTTACTTTTTCATGATAGTAGCATTATCTACTTCAATAATTCACCAAAAAATTACCCCCATAAATAGCTTGATTATAGGGCACATTATAATTATTTGGATCATCATATAGAATAAAATTAATCTCTCATCTTCATATTTTCTCTTTCCCAGCTCTATTCGATGGGAGTACACCATTAAAAAGGTTTTATATGATGGGTATCATCAACCCATTGGAAGAAACATGTGTTTTAGTATTATTATTGATTCCATAGATCTCTTCCATGATGACATGATCATAAGGGAAGACTATTCAGTGACGTACAATACTGAGGAAGGTTTCATCCTAGTGTGGATCTTCCAAATTCATAGAAATATTTTCTAATAAATATTATTAGGCATTATATAATCATTGGATGTGGGTAAATGTTGGCTCCAAGGGTAACTTGGTAATGAACTAATATCATGTAGACTGAATCCAGTCCTTTACTTTATTTTGGTGGAACTAAGTATAAGAAATCACATCCCAAAGGACCAAACAATTTTTTATATTTGGATAACTAGATGAAAACATAAGTATTTTACTACACCATGAAATTAAATACAATATATTAACTCCATTGGAAACACCCTAGTTCTCTTATATTATCTCTATATTTATATCATAATATACATCTTTGAGTCCTTGGAAAAAATAAAAGATATGAAATGGGTGTGATCAGTTTCTCAGTAAGTGTAAGAATACGATATAGGCTATCATAAATAAACATAAACAATAAGTAAAGGTGAATAATTAAGATCATATGCCATTGAAACATAATCCTGATCTGAATATTATATGAATAAATGTTGATCAAATAATTTCATATAAAATAATCACATTAGAGTGAAACATAACCATGGATATTATACTAATTGAATAATCACAAGAATCATCAATAACTTATCTCATAATGAGGGAATGCATAATATAGGACATCATAAACACACCATCATGTTTTTTTCCTAGACATTATACATAATTAGGTAATACTTTAGCCAATACCCAAACTAGTTTGTCTCATGAGACTTACTAATTCATCAAGGGGATATAAAGGGACCCTCCCAACACATACTAAGTCCAATAAATTCTTCAAATGAAAGGGGTAAAATATAATTAATTTAATCATTAATATTGAAACTATCATATGAAATAACTATCCATAAGCAATAAATATAATCATAAACTATCCAGTTTAATATGATTGATAAAACACTATTTTATTGAATATTTTATTGATAATAAATGATATAATTTCCTCACATTGTGTTAAATATGTTTATTTATAAAATATTTGGGATTAGATCATTCATTTGAATATTTGATGAAAATTCCAGTTTTACCCTTTATAGTTCACTGTAGTATTTCGAATATAAATATTTTTATATTTATTATTTGAAATTGATATTTTGTAACAGTGTTACTAACTTAATTATATACAACTTTTATTCAGGACACTAGAGCTAAAGAGTTCATTTGGTTGTTGAAATTGGGCCATGAATTCAAAGTTGGGCTGGGCTCACCAGAATGGAGAAACTTCTGTATTTCGGTCATAACTCCTTCATATGGGCCTGTATTGATCCCAAATTTGGAAAGGAGATATAAGAAACATATCCACACATTTTATCCTTCTGGAAGGCCGGCCACTTCACGCGTTTTGGTGGTCAAATTGGCGGTGCAATTTGGCATAAAATATTTGGCCGAATTTCCACATTCACACTTGAAACCACTTGTAACCTCTCCTCCCCTCCCCTCTATAAATTGGAGTTTTTTCTCATTTGGAGGGGTTGGGACGTACATTGGTAAGTTTAGGGCTGAGGAGAAGTGGATCCACTCCAATTCTCCAACCATTTCAATAAGGGTAGCTCTTGAAGCAAGGATCCCTTCGACGAAGCCTTCTTCTTCTCCTTCATGTTGTAATGATTTTGTTTATGTAATAAACTTCTTTGTTCTTCTTTTATTTCTTCTATTTTCTTCTGTTTTGTTTAAATTTCTTCTTCTCTTAATCTTCCTAATTGGGATGGAATTCTTGAGTAGAAGCGTTATTGGGTTATACCCATTTTAAACCATTGCACATGAAAAACGCTTCTACGATGATTACGCCACCCATGGAAGAGTAGTATTTTAGTAAAAGATCTATCTTCTACCCTCTTCATTTAATTATTTTGAATCAATGAGCTACTGTAATTCACTTAATATGATCCATGAATTGTGTTTTTAAATTGTAAGAAACTAAGCAAGCAATTGAATAATTTACACAAAAACACGCGAGGTCGGGATTTTGTGTAAATTGTGAGAGTGCGATCTTAATCGGTAATACAAGACCACACGGGATAAATTTGTAGAGTTAAAATATAATCCCTAAAAAAAATCATCCTCATTTCCAGAATGGATATGTGCCTTAATTTACCACTGACCATAAGCTCATCTTAGAACATCAATCAAAGCAGGGTGCTGCGATTGCATGTTCTGAAATTAGCCTAGGGTTAAATTCAAATCATCTCCGTGGTAAAGTTAATTCTCGTAGGGTTCGGGATTTAACAAATTAAGGTATCATAATTAAGTGAATGTTAATTTAAATAATAATGATTAATAATAAAGTGAAGAGGTAGAGTTAGATCGATTACGACTTTTAAATAGATTTCTAAAAAAACATCTTCTTGTTGTGTCATTTTAATAGAAATTCATTTCAAAACTAAAAACAAAAAAAAATTATACAATATTCTTCCAGAAAACTTCTTCTAGATTCATAAACTAAAACAAACCCCAATCCTTTAAAGTAGTGTTTTTATTATATTCTATTTTATTTTATTTTTTTATAATACCTCTAATAAGTTGTTAAATTCACTTCCTCCTTTGAGAGACGACCTTGGTCAGCCACTCTGCTGCACCTAAGTACCCCAAATTACACTAATCATTTGAAGGCGCCCACGACAGCGCTCTTTCAAATTGGCGCCGTTTCCGGGGAGGCAAATAATTATTTCAACCAATTAGAGGTATTTATTTTATTTTACATTTTATTCTCTTCCTCTCTTCTTTCTTCCTTCTTTACCCAATCTGATTTTTCTTCTTCTACTTTTATTTTCTTCTACTTCTTTTTGGACCATCAACTCAAACTTCTCATTTTTATTTTACTATGGTCCACTTTCATTCTTTTCATATTTATTTGATCTATGACACGAACTAATCCTGGAGATCTCATAGATCTTGACCCTGATATTGAACGTAGCCTTAGGGTACGAATCAGACATTCTCAATCTATGGGAAGTTTCAATATTCAACCAGTTGGTGAATTCCTCTCTTCTGGAAACATTGAAATTGGAAGCTATTCAAAATCAAACATAAAAGAGGAACCAATGGCTGAAAACAATGGAAATGAACTTAATAGAACCATTCGAGAATTGGCTGCACCTGATATTAACTATCAACCAAATTGTATTGCATACCCAAATCTCGAATCGGACTTTGAATTGAAATCTGGATTAATTCACATTCTTCCAATGTTTCATGGCTTATCTGGTGAGGATCCCAACAAACACCTTAAGGAATTTAATGTGGTTTTCTCAACTTTAAAACCAAGAAATGTTTCTGAAGATCAAATTAAATTAAGAGCACTCCCATTCTCACTTGATGGAGCTGCAAAAGGTTGGATGTATTATTTGCAACCTGAAGATGTAACATGTTGGAATGATTTGAAATGTCTTTTCTTTCAAAGATTTTTTCCAGCATCAAGGACAACATCCATTTGAAAGGATATATCGGGGTGCAAGCTGCCCACATCACCAAATCAGGGAGCAACTCCTCATTCAGTACTTCTATGAAGGACTCACACCTATGGAGAGAAGCATGGTAGATGCTGCGGCTGGAGGAGCATTGGTGGACAAGACACTAGTAGCTGCACGTGCGTTGATCGACAAGATGGCCCAAAACTCCCAACAATTTGGTGATAGAGGTACACCACATGTCAGGGGAGTACATCAGGTAATTCCTTCTTCTCTTGAAAGTCATTTGATTGATACTAAGTTGGAAGAATTGACCACTATAGTGAGACAAATTTCTTTGGAACAAAAGACATCTCTACCCCCTCCTTCAAGGCCTTGTGGTATTTGCACTGAGACAAGCCACCCAACTGACTGTTGCCCACAACTCCAAGAAACAGAAGATTGTGCAGCAGTGTTCCCTGGGAGACCATTTCAGCAACAACAACAACAACCATATCCCCAAAAGAAGTTTGATCCAACATACAACCAAGGGTGGAAAGATCAGTCGGACATGAGGTATGGCTCTGGACAACAACAAAGGCCACCCTTTCAACAAAACTTCCAGCAGCCTCCGCCTTACCAGCAGGGTTTCCAACAACCCCAAAGGAGATTTGAAGATCAAACATCAACAAATCAGCAACAAGGGAATCATCAAACAAAGGTAGATTCTAATACTGATGATATTTTGAAGCAAATTTTTCTTAATCAACAGAATGAGCTGAAGAGTCAAAGTTCGGAGCTGAGGGAGTTGAAGACTCAAATGAGCCAGATTGCCACCGCCCTCCATGAACTTGTGAGTAAAAATTCTGGAAATCTACCCTCCCAACCCACTCCAAATCCAAAGGGGAATGTTAGTGCCATCACATTGAGAAGTGGGAAGCAAATGAACGATACATCTTCACCTACCATTCCACCGGGATTCACCTCAACTTCAGAGAAGCTGCATTCCATACCAACTGATGAGCAATCCAAGGAGAAAGATAAAGGTAAGAAAAAGATTGATGATGTTACTCCTAAACCCCTTCCTTTTCCAAACAGGGTTGTTCAAACCAAGAAGATGGCTGGAAAAGAAATGCAAAAGGAGGTTTTGGACACATTCAAGCGTGTGGAGATCAACATTCCCCTACTTGAAGCCATTAAGAAAATCCCAAGGTATCCCAAATTCTTAAAAGAACTCTGCACCAATCGAAGAGGGCTCATGGGAAATGAGAGGATCAACCTTGGAAGGAATGTCTCAGCACTCATTTCACCAACTCTATCAATGACAACAAAGTGCAAGGATCCAGGGACATTCACCATCCCATGCACCATAGGGGAGTTGCACTTTTCTGATTCACTTTGTGATTTAGGTGCTTCCATAAATGTGATGCCTCACTCTGTATTCTCTTCCTTGCAGGTTGTTGAGTTGAAGCCAACAAGAGTAGTGGTGCAATTGGCGAATAGAGCTACGGCATATCCAGCAGGAGTCCATGAGGATGTACTTGTCCGGGTAAGAGACATGACCTTTCCAGCGGATTTCTATGTTCTTAACATGAAGGATGATCAGGTAAGTTCTCATGCATCCATTATCTTAGGTAGGCCCTTCCTCAAAACTGCAAAAACTATCATAAATGTCAATGAAGGTACACTTTCCATGGAATTTGGGGATGAAGTTGTGATATTTAATGTTATGGATTCCATGAAGTACCCCTCTGAGGACCATTCTTCTTTTGTTATCTCCCATTTTGAACAACCAAATAAAAACCCCATAGAATTTTATTGTCCTATTCTTAGGGATATTATGAGTATTGGTTCGAGTTTGATGTCTAAGAGCACTTCCGCACATGTTTCTGATACACAATACTATCTTGTATTTGATTTTGATGTGGATTCATATTCTGATTTTGATCATGTTCACTCTGATTATGAAATGTTTGTTGAGTATGCTGATGGATTTGATGCTTTATTCTATGATTTTGATGATGTCTATTCTGATACTGATGCTCTTTGTGCACATATTTCAGTTCCTTCAATGTCTTCATCCATACTACACCCTCCTTCATTAGAACTCAAGCCATTTCCACCAAATATGAAATACTCATACTTGTTGAGTGGTGAGAGATTACCTATTATCATTGCTAACAATCTCCCTTTTGAACATGAAGAAAAGCTTTTGAATATTTTGAGGGAGAACATCAGGGCGATTGGGTGGACCTTGGCTGACATATCAGGTATTAGCCCCTCCATTTGCATGCATAGGATTCTCTTGGAGGATGGGGCTAAACCGGTGAGACAACCACAAAGGAAACTCAATCCCACCCTCCTAGAAGTTGTTAAAAAGGAAGTTGAGAAATTGCTCGAGGTAGGTATAATCTTTCCCATTTCAGATTCACAGGGGGTATGTCCTATTCAGGTTGTGCCTATGAAAAGTGGTGTTACTGTTGTTAAAAATGAGAAAGATTAGTTAGTTCCAATGAGGGTGCAAAATAGTTGGTGTGTGTGTATTGATTATAGGAAACTAAATCAGTCCACTCGCAAGGACCATTTCCCCCTCCCATTTATTGATCAGATGCTTGAGAGACTAGCTGGGAAGACACACTATTGTTTCTTGGATGGATTTTCTGGATATTTTCAGGTTCCTATAGCTCCGGAGGACCAGGAGAAGACGACATTCACCTGCCCATTCGGTACCTTTGCCTACTGAAGGATGCCATTTGGACTTTTCAACGCCCCAGGTACCTTCCAGAGATGCATGGTGAGTATTTTTTCTGATTTTATTGAGACCTGCATGGAGGTATTTATGGATGATTTTACAGTGTATGGATCCTCATTTGATGAATGTCTAAAGAGTTTTGGAATGGTGTTGAATTGTTGTATTGAGAAGAATCTGGTCCTGAACTTTGAAAAGTGCCATTTCATGGTAGAGCATGGCATTGTCTTAGGGCATGTAGTGTCCAAACATGGGATAGAGGTTGATAGATCTAAGATAGACATTATTTCATCCTTACCATATCCCTCATGAGTGCGTGATGTTAGATCTTTCCTAGGGAATGCAGGATTTTATCGGCGCTTCATCAAAGATTTTAGTAAGATTTCTCTTCCTATGTCAAGATTACTTCAAAAGGATTCTAATTTTGTGTTTGATGTTTCTTGCAGGAATTCATTTGATGAGCTAAAACAATGTCTGACCACTCCACCTATCATACAGCCCCCACGGTGGGAGATTCCTTTTGAGCTTATGTGTGATGCCTCCAACATCGCGGTTGGAGCTATCTTATCCCAGAGAATGGAAGGAAGTTCACATGTGATCGCCTATGCACCGAGGACACTAGATTCAGCCCAATCAAACTACACTACCACAGAAAAGGAGTTTCTTGCTGTCATATTTGCTTTAGATAAATTCCGTTCATATTTATTGGGCTCTAAAGTAGTAGTTTTTTCTGACCATGCAGCTTTGAGGTACCTCCTAAAGAAGCCAGATGCAAATCCACGACTTATCTGTTGGATGCTCCTTCTTCAAGAGTTTGACCTTGAGATAAAGGAAAAGAAGGGGTCAGAGAATTTGGTGGCAGACCACATGAGTAGGCTTACTCACACACTAGAGGGTGACACCTTGGACCAGGTACCACTTCGGGACACATTCCCCGATGAGAATCTCTATTCCATCTCAGGTAAGCATCCTTGGTATGCTGATTTAGTTAATTACATTGTTGGCTCTGAAATCCCAGTAAATTTGAAGAAGCATCAAGTCCAAAAATTAAAAAGTGAGTCTAGGTATTATGTGTGGGATGATCCGTACCTCTGGCGCATGTGTAGTGACCAAGTCATTAGGAGGTGTGTTCCCGATCATGAGTTTGAGTCTGTTTTGCATTTCTGTCATACACTTGCTTGTGGTGGACACTTTGGACCCCAACGGACAGCTAGGAAGGTTTTAGACTCTGGATTATATTGGCCTAGCTTGTTCCAGGATGCCCATTTGTTTTGTAAGTCATGCTCTCGTTGCCAACACACTGGGAACATTTCTAGGAGACATGAGATACCCCAACAACCCATACTATTTTTGAGATTTTTTATGTATGGGGCATCGACATTATGGGTCCTTTTCCTAGTTCATTTGGATTTTTGTATATTTTGGTTGCTGTTTATTATGTGAGTAAATGGGTGGAGGCCAAGGCCACGAGGACTGACGATTCTCATGTTGTTGTGGACTTTGTCAAAGCACAGATTTTTTGCAGGTTTGGAGTACCAAAGGCCATCATCAGTGACCAAGGGACACACTTTTGCAATAGGAATTTTTCTTCCCTCCTTCGAAAGTATGGGGTGACACAGAAAACATCAACACCATACCACCCCCAAACAAATGGCCAGGCTGAGGTTTCAAATCATGAGTTGAAACAAATCTTGGAGAAAATCGCGCAACCAAATAAGAAGGATTGGAGCAAGCGCTTGGATGATGCATTGTGGGCTTATAGGACAGCATACAAGACCCCCATTGGTATGTCCCCATTTTGGATTGTTTTTGGGAAAGCGTGTCATCTCCCAGTGGAAGTCGAGCATCGGGAATATTGGGCTATAAAGAAATGTAACATGGATTTGGCACAAGCTGGAATTCAAAGGAAGTTGCAAATTCAAGAGCTTGAGGAGATTCAACTGTCATCATATGAGAACTCAAGGCTCTACAAGGAAAGATCAAAAGTAGCTCATGTCAAAATGATCCAACAAAGGGAGTTTCATGTTGGAGAGAAAGTCCTTCTCTATAGTTCATGACTGAAGTTGATTCCTGGTAAGTTGCGTTCCAGATGGTTAGGTCCTTATATTGTGTCTAATGTTTTTCCTTATGGTGCAGTGGAGATCACACAAGAGGACACTGGAAGGAGCTTTACAGTCAATGGGCAACGTTTGAAGAGATACATTGAGGGACATCCTATTGATGCAGTGGATTTTATCACACTGCATGACACCATTATCACTTGATCACATTAGGCTGTTCCTAACCCTTTCACTTTTATATTATTTGTCTTATTTAAAAATTCTTCATTTCATGTGCATATATCATCTCACGGGTTCACATTGAGGACAATGCAATATCTTAAGTGTGGGGGAGGGAACCTTTTAGTTTAGTAATTTCAATTGTTTTCCTGTTTAAAAATACCCAAAAAAAATTGTGGGTTTTTCAAATTTTGTGTGTTTATTTTACAATTTTATGTGTTTTTTTTGAAACATTTTGAGCTAAAATGATTCTCATCAGCATTTTTAAATCCATATAAATAAGTGAAACAATTTACCCCTTGAAACTAAGATTAAATGAATACTGAAATGGCTTTGTTTCAAGTTCAAATATTTAGTAATTTCATGAAAAGTACGCTGAATTTTGAATCCCATGCCAATCTCACTGTCTTTATATTTGAAATCACTTTCCTGTGAGGCTTCTAAACCATTATTTTCATATTCTTTAAATTCACCTCACTTCTTGAGAGAACCAAACCATGCTTGATTTAACCATAATTTGATCTATTCCTGTCAAAACTTGAGGGTTTGAGGTACATATGTTTAAATGATTGAGGCATTTGTTTGGTATTAAAGCCCCTATTTCAAAGAATCCTTTTTCATAATGGCCTACCTTTAATATTTAATCCTTTTAGCCCTTAGAATCCATGCACATCCTGTTAGGTTAAGCCACATTACAAGCCAATTTTCCCTATCCAACCAACTCTTGAAGTGAAATTGCATAATCTAGTTGAGCTTAAGTGTGGGGGAAGTTGTCTTGGGTTTTGCCACCACATTCTGTGATACTTTGGGTGGAAAATTAAATTCTGAAGAGATGTGTTTGCTGCTAAATAAAGTCATTATATTGAAATCTGTGCCTTTTCTGGAGCTTTCATGACAAGTGAAGTTGTGCCTTTTTCTGGAGCTTTTAATTGAGGTGGAAAGTTGTGCCCATCTGGAGCTTTCAAGAAAATCATGTTTGAGAAGATTGAAATTTTTTATGCTGAAATGATGAATGGTGTAAACCTTTCATGACTTTTCATGATGATGGAGCTGAATTGATACTATGGGGATTGAAGATAAGACCATATTTAAGTGAAAATTAGATTAATGCAATTTTGCTTCAAAAGAGTCAAGCCCTCCTCATTCAGCCTCAGAGTTTTTCACATCTTAATCCTACCAACCGAAAGCCACAGAACAACCCTGAAAAGTTCTCATGATAAAAATATGTCCTTGACTCACATCGGGTAGCGATGTAGGAATTTATCAAGCCTATGGTGACCCTTGTATGATTTTGGATGAGAAAGACATTGCAAAAAAAATTGATATTTGAGTGATGAGAGAAAATTCAAGCGAGGTAAGTGTTTTGTGCATGGGTGGATAAATGAAGTGGAAATATATTGAATGATATAAATGAAGAACTTGAAATAAGGTTTTTTATGAGGCATGATATCTTTTTATTCTTGGTGTGAAATTGATTGATCTTAAGGATATGTGTTTTAAAATTGGTTTTGATTTGATATTGATGTTTACTTGATATGAGGTTTTGCCCAGGTGTGCAAAAGGGTAAGTGTGGGGGAGTTGATAAAACACTATTTTATTGAATATTTTATTGATAATAAATGATATAATTTCCTCACATTGTGTTAAATATGTTTATTTATAAAATATTTGGGATTAGATCATTCATTTGAATATTTGATGAAAATTCCAGTTTTACCCTTTATAGTTCACTGTAGTATTTCGATTATAAATATTTTTATATTTATTATTTGAAATTTAAATTTTGTAGAAGTGTTCCTAACTTAATTATCTACAACTCTTATTCAGGACACTAGAGCTAAAGAGTTCATTTGTTTGTTGAAATTGGGCCATGAAGTCAAAGTTGGGATGGGCTCTCCAGAATGGAGAAGCTTCTATATTTCGGCCATAACACCTTCATATGGGCCTGTATTGAGCCCAAATTTGGAGAGGAGATAGAAGACACATATCCGAACCTTTGATCCTTCTGGAAGGCCGGACAATTCACGCGTTTTGGTGGTAAAATTGGCGGTGAAAGTTGGCATAAAATATTTGGCCGAATTTCCACATTCACACTTCAAACCACTTGTAACCTCTCCTCCCATCCCCTCGAAAAAATGGAGTTTTTTCTCATTTGGAGGGGTTGGGATGTGTATTGGTAAGTTGAGGGCAGAGGGGAAGTGGATCCACTCCAATTATCCAACCATTTCAATAAGGGTATCTCTTGAAGCATGGATCCCTTCGACGAAGCCTTCTTCTTCTCCTTCAAGTTGTAATGATTTTGTTTATGTAATAAACTTCTTTGTTCTTCTTTTATTTCTTCTATTTTCTTCTGTTTTGTTTAAATTTCTTCTTCTCTTAATCTTCCTAATTGGGCTGGAATTCTTGAGTAGAAGCGTTATTGGGTTATACCCATTTTAAACCTTTGCACATGCAAAACGCTTCTACGATGATTACGCCACCCAAAGAAGAGTAGTCTTTTAGTAATAGATCTATCTTCTACCCTCTTAATTTAATTATTTTGAATCAATGAGATACTATAATTCACTTAATATGATCCATGAATTGTGTTTTTAAATTGTAAGAAACTAAGCAAGCAATTAAATAATTTACACAAAAACACGCGAGGTCGGGATTTTGTGTAAATTGTGAGAGCGCGATCTTAATCGGTAATACAAGACCACACGGGATAAATTTGTAGAGTTCAGATATAATCCCTAAACAAAATTCATCCTCATTTCCAGAATGGATATGTGACTTAATTTACCACTGACCATAATCTCATCTTAGAACATCAATCAAAGCAGGGTGCTGCGATTGCATGTTCTGAAGTTAGCCTAGGGTTAAATTCACATCATCTTCATGGTAAAGTTAATTCTCGTAGGGTTCGGGATTTAACAAATTAAGGGATCATAATTAAGTGAATATTAATTTAAATGATAATGATTAATAATAAAGTGAAGAGGTAGAGTTAGATCGATTACGCCTTTTAAATAGATTTCTGAAAAAACATCTTCTTGTTGTGTCATTTTAATCGAAATTCATTTCGAAACTAAAAACAAAAAAAAATTATACAATCTTCTTCCAGAAAACTTATTCTAGATTCATAAACTAAAACAAACCACAATCCTTTAAAGTAGTGTTTTTATTCTATTCTATTTTATTTTATTTTTTTTTATAATACCTCTAATAATTTGTTAAATTCACTTCCTCCTTTGAGAGACGACCTTGGTCAGCCACTCTGCTGCACCTAAGTACCCCAAATTACACTAATCATTTGAGGGCGCCCATGACAGCGCTCTTTCAATGATAAATAGTATCAAAACAACACATCAATAGTTAAACTGATAATAAAAAATTATATAAAATAGGGAAGATGGTATCATAATAGATGATCCTAAATTAATAGTAACATCCAACAAATGTTTTTGACAATGATGAATATACACTAATAAAATCGTTGAGAAATTCTTGAGAGAAAGACCACTTTTCTATAAAATCATTTATTTTAACAAATTGAAATTAGAAAGGAAAAAATTTTATATGAAAATAACCTTGTAAACTCGTAAAGTATACATAAATACACTAAGGTTTCATAAAAGTGGTTAAATATGCTCTTTCAAAATAATTTTTAAATAACATTCTTTTTAAATTTTGAAAATAGTCACTTGAAAGAATATTTTTAAAACAATGTGTGAGTATTAACAGAATGAAATGACTATGTGTATAAGATGTAAATATACATAAAACAAATATAAATACAACATAAGATAATAGAAATTAATATTAAACATAATCATAGTATGAAATAATCATTTGAGTAGAAGCTTAACCCATAGAAGGGATATTAGGTTTAGAATTCCCTTACAACCTTGAAAATAGTCGAACTATATTGCCCATAAAATTAATGATCATAAAATGAAACATTGAATATAAAGAAGATAAATAATTAATGACATGATATATTGAAGGTCAGTATAAAAACACTGCAAATAAGAAATAAGTGGTGAATAAGGAATATGTCATAGAAATAAAAGTGAGACGATAAACCCATTACATTATGTCTGAAAGAAATAATAAGTTGTACATAATGTCCAGGATAATCCAATTAGATTAATTAATTAATTAATTATTTAAGAACATATTTAACATATATTTTATTTATTATAGTTTTATTATGTTTTTTTGGACATTTATATGATTTATAATGTTTAATTATGTTGTTTTAGGAGCACTTGTTTCATGGTTTTATGGTTGGTTCCCTTGATTATTATTATGAGAGTTCTTACAAAATGTGAATAATTTATAAGGAAGTGAAATTAGATAGTATTAAGGAACTTATATAATTTTGAATGGTCTCATTTATTATTATTTTATATGGTATTTGGATGATTCATTAGATAAATTATTGATGAAAATGTATTAATTTATTTTGGCAGTTTTTACGACCATCATGAACTTATGCCATTTTATTTACTATTAGGTTTTTATATTGGATAAAAAAACATGATATAAATTATAATAAGTATATTAAAATTTTATTTAACCATTATAATGTATTTACTACCATCCTTGAAGGAATAAATCGAAAATGAAAACCTATCATCCATGAAGGCAGTGAATCGACACATCACAGACAATGTTTTCATTTTTAAAATAAAAGAGAAAGAAGAAGGGATTTAATGATTGATAGTCCATTTTTTCAATAAAATTACTTTATATATATGATAATAGAGATAATATTCCATGTTTTATTGGTGATTTTAGGAGAATATAATAAAATAATATAAATTAAAAGATAAATAATGAGGATTTACCACTTGAATATTGTCTCCTTAGGAACCTTCTTAGGACAATTGGATTTGGACTTTTCGTAAGACCAATAGATTATAGACATGGGAAAGAGGCTTGGGAATGGAAATGGGTAGAAATTAGACATGTTTATAGGATTAAAAAGTTTTAGTACAAGGTCTGGTGGTGGTTGGTATTTATAGGGTAGGAGATATATGTTTTTTGTTATTTTATTAATTTATTTATTATATTAGATCAAGACTATCAATAGTGTTGTTTATATTGATTAAGTACTATAACAAGATCATGTTAGTTAGATATAATGGGTTATTAACTCATCCCTACATCATCCATGAATCAATAATTTATTTATTTACATATAATTTCAAATATCATAAATCATCGTATTTCACTATTCAACATAAATTCAACTATTCTAGAAAAATCACAAAAATTAACCTTATCCATTTTCTGATGGGTACATTTTGAAAATGGGATCCATTTTATGAGGTAATTGTTTTAAATATTATAATTTTAATTTAAAAATTCTTCATTTATTAAAAAATAGTGATTTTTATATTATAATGGAATTTACAAATATTTGAAAAATAAATTGCGATATCAAAAAAATATTATAATTATAATGAAATAAAATCCTGATTTATAAATATATTTTAGGAATGTAAATTTTATTTTAAATCATTATATTAATTATAATACTGTAAACAAATATTTACATTACATAAATATACTGACAATTAATTTTTAAATTTTTTTAATATTTATTTACTTATTTCATGATATAAATATATCTTATTTTAATTTTTGAGGTACCTAAATTTTATTTTTAATTTCATAGGTGATTTTATTATTAAAATGGACATCTTACTCTTCCAAACTATCACATTACTATTCTAACAATCATGTAAAAATTTAACAGTATAATATTGTTTTAAAAATGGTGTTGAATGAAACATAAGTTATTAGATATGTTAAATTTGATAGAGCCATACCACAAAATAATGGGGTGTAACATTCTCCCCTCATTAAAAAATCTCTTCCATAGAATTTATAGAATGTATTCTCATAAAAAGTTTTTAGTAGTTCTTCATCATAACTCCCACTAGTTCCCATGTCGCCTCGTATATTTTATTATTTTTCCAAAGTACCTTTACCGGAAAAGTATATTGATTCCCTAAAACCTTTTTTCTAGTGTCCAGAATCTGGATAGGCTCTTCATAGTTAGATAAATCATATTTTAATTCAATATCATCATAAGCAATAACATGTGTTAGGTCTGATATTTATTTCTTGAACACGTAGATTTAGAACACATCATGTAATTTATAACTTCTAGGTGGAATTGCCAATGGATAATCCACATCTCCAATTATTTCTAGAATTTCTAATGGTTCGATGTTACTGGGGCTTAATTTCCATTACTTATCAAACCTTATGATACCCTTCTATGGATATAATTTTGTAAAGACAAGATCTCTAACTTGAAACTCCAAATACATTCTTCAGTTATCAGCATAACACATTTTACTCCATTAATATGCTTTAATATGTTCTTGAATAGTCTTTAAATTTTATGTTTTTTCCTCTAAAAATTCTCGGAATAGAAGCTTCCATTCACAATCTTCGTCACAAAATGTTGGAGTATGATATCTATTTCCATATAATGCTTCATATTTCACCATTTAAATTCTCGAATGGAAATTGTTTTTATAAAAAATTTATTCCAAAGGTCAATACCGATATCAAATACCTTGAAAGTCAAGTGAAAATGGACATAATAGTCCTTCTAAAGTATTAATAGTCCTTTTAGATTGTCCATCAGGTTCAGGGTGATAAGAAGTACTCAAATGAATCTCAGTATCCTAATCATTCTAAAGACTCATCCAGAATTTTGATTTAATATAAGTATATCAATCATATATAATAGATAGAGGTAAACCATGAATTCATATAACTTCATTAATATAAAGTAATGTAATGCACTATAATGGAAAATAATCCCTTATAGAGAGTAAATGTGAATATTTCATAAGTTGGTCCATAATTACCCATATTAAATCATTTTGTCCTGGAGTGTTTGGTTATCCACTAACAAAATAAATAGTAATGTCAACATATTTCCATATATGAATAGGTAGAGGTTTCATGACTCCTCTAGAATTTTTTCTTTCAGCCTTCACCTATTGACAAACTAAACATCTTGATTCATATTTAGAAATTTATCTCTTTAAATCATCCCAAAAAAAATTCATTCAAATATCTTAATATCATAGTGATTCCATGTGTATAAGGATGTTAGATTTATGAGAATCATCCAATAATTCCATTTTTATCTCGGTTATAGAGTGAAACCAAATATTCTTCAAAAAAATTTAAATGTAATATTTGTATTAAAATTTGACCAATTTACCATCTTTCACAGCTTTAATTATCTTTTGAAAATTATCATCATCTCACTAGGGCCTTTTTATCTTTTACCATAAATATGGTTCAGAAACCATTTGAAAAAGTAGTGATGTTTCTCCATCCTTGATAATTATCATATCCATGTTTACTAGATCCATGTACATAGGATCCCTATCAATTATCATTTTGATTATAAATCCAGGATCCTCCATACTCAATGGATCTTCTACCTTATTTGACTTCACTTGGTGGTAGTATATTGAACTATCATAATCCTTGAGTATCTTTATCAATCACCCTAACATCATGTTGATTTCTTTCTGTGAAAAATATATATTTATAACTCTTATGAGCTTTATATATCTCACATATTTTACCATAGAGATTGTGTCTCCTTGTAATTAAAGAAAATATTGCAACTACTAACTTGATATCATGAGTTTTGATAGTTATATTTAAGAGTTGTTAACTACCTTGATGCATATGTAATAACTATATCATTTTTCATAATGAAATAACTAAGTCCTTTCTTTTATGCATAACTATAAATAAAAAATCCACAATTTCCTGATGGTAAATTCTATATTGGAGCATTAAATAATCTCCTCTTAAATTCTTCTCATTAATTTTTCCAAATAAACATAAACCCTTTATGAGTAAGAATTATTAAGGGGTTATCTAGTCAGGAAAAATTCTAAATGAAACACTGATAATAACCTACTAAATAAATGAAACTACATACCTATGTTATGTTTGTTAGTATGGTCTATACTTTGACTGCCTTTGTCTTTAGAGGATAAACTGATATTCCATCGTTGGTGACAATATGTCCAAGAAAGAGAACTATTAGAATCCAGAATTCACACATTCTAAACATCACATCTAACTATTTTCTTAAAAGAGTATCCATAATAATCATCAAGTGGTTCTCATGGTCCTATTAGATTTTGGAATACACCAAGATATCATCAATAAATACTCAAAAAAATTATTATGATATTTCATTAATACTCTATTCATTATATCCATAAAAACAGAGTTTGGATTATTAATTCTAAATAGAATTAATGTTAACTCGTAATGTATATACCTTTTTCAAAACGTTTTCTTTGGAATATCTTCCTTATATAAACCCAATTTAGGATATCCAAAATAAATATCAATCTTTGAAAAATATTGGGATCTATGTAATTGGTCAAATATGTCATAAATGTGAGGAATATGATACATGTTCTTTATTGTAATAACATTGATCTACCTATAGTAAATGAACAACCTAATATATCTATCTTTCATCTTAAGAAAAAGAATAGTTGATCCCCAATGTGGAATACTAGGGTGTATAAATCCCTTACCACTAAATTACTATTGTTTTTTATTTAAATCTATTTAATCCATTGGGGAATTAAAATTAGGAGTCTTTCATATAGGTATTACATCTGGGATTAAATCAATAGAAAACATAACATCCTATTATAGAGTTTGTCCGAGTAATTCCTCATGAAATAAATCAATTTATTCATGTAAAATAGGTACATCCTCAATTTTAAGATCACCATTTTAATCAGTAGGGTTTATTTATTCTACTTCTCTAAGAATCTCATTTATAAGAGATACTGGAGGTGGATCCTTATATGACTCAAATGATGAAGTCGCCCTTATAAAGATAATAAATGTGATCCCTACACAAAAATCAATATTTTCTTATCATTGTAATAAAATTTTTCATTAAATTTTGAAATCCATTCCATAACAAGGATTATATCAAAATAGACTCTAATTATGATAAATAAATAAGAAATTAAAGAACATTTATGTGTTGTAATATGAACTGATTGACACATATTTATTTCAATAAGGTTTTTAATATGAGTATTGACTGAAAACTCACTTATTAAGGTGAATTTGACCGATCTTATTTTAATATCAAACATATAAGATATAATGGAATATTATAATCTATAATAAAAGTAAATTTAGATAAATTTGAGGAGATGATTAAAGTACATGCCACCACATCATTAATAAGTTGTATATCAACTGTTGTGACTATATAAGGATGGAATTCTTCCCTCCGATTTTACTGGGGAATTTTTCCTTAATGTTTAAGAAAATTATTTTCATAGTTTCCCATTTCCTTATAACTAAATAATTTCACATTCCAAATTTATTTCTTTCCCTGGCAATCATACACCTGGTGTCATTTTTTACACACTTGTAACAAACTCTCATTCTTAATAGGCATATTTCATGACATTTCTTTCCCAATTGTTTAAAAGTTTTAAATTTTATTCTTCCCAAAATCCTCTCTTACATATTTCCTTTACTATATAAATCCAAATAAAACTTATTATCATTCTTCCCTTCGAATCCATATGTCTTGGAAAACTATTTCCCCACATTGATGACACATTATACTATATCCTGGTATGATGAGAACGTTTTGGAGACTAGTTCCCTTATTAGAATTTTCTTAAGACCATAACATAAATGGTCAATATAGATCATGGGGTTACATATTTCTTCTACAACATTCTTTTATAACCATGTATTGTTGGATTTAAACATAGAAAAAAAATTATACTCTTTCTATACCAGACTAAATAATTCGCTCTTCATATTTTCTCTCTTTTCGTCAGAGGAATATTTTTCAAAAAAAATTTCGTAAAATAATTTTTTTCTATATTTGAAATATCTTTTAACTTTTTTTTTGAAATTACTAACCACCATTGATCCACATCCCCCAAGGGAAGATAAACATACATGACAACTTTCTATTATTCATTACTTCCCAAAAAGAGACATATCTTCATTAAAGAGCTTATACATTTCTCAGCTAAAAATGGGGTTTTAGTCCCATTGAATGATGGATGTTTTTTTCATGAAGAAGTATATTATTTGAACTCTTCATTTCCAATTGGGCTGCTCCATGTGAGTAAGGTTATTTCTCATAAACTATGTCAGTTTTCCATGTGTTATAATTTTTTTGAGATCTAATTGTAGTTGCACCTCTAAAATCAATATATTTTGTAGGAGGGTAATCCCTACATGGAATATGCATGTTGATATAGTCTGAGTTCCTTCCACAAGGTTACATTTATAAATTATGGAATACACAATATTAGATTATGAAATTTTAGATCTAGTGAAACACTTTAAAAATTTTATGTTTATGTAATCACAAAATCATTATCTTGGTTAACTTTAGAATAATATTAATGTCAGTTATAGGGTTATGTTTCACTAATTTATTTTTCATAATTCTAGTATCCAAATATTATATTGAACATTTCTTAGATACAACCCTAAAGTTCCCAACCCCAGTATCTAAAAGATAGTGCCTTTATTTATTACATTGGTTCTCAGTATAAGAGATTGCATCCAAAATGGATGAACAATTTAATAGATTCATAAAATTATATAAAAACATAAGTATTTCATTACAACATGAATTAAAATAAAACATATTATCTCTATTGTAGACACCCCTAATCTCCTAGGTTATCCCTTCATGTCAATCATAATATACATCTTAGCATCCTAGGAAAAAATAAAGCATAATAAATGGGTGAGCAGAAATGCTTGGTAAGGGTAAGAATATAGTTAATGATATCATCAATAAAAATAAATAGTAAATAATGGTTAATAACAAAAACCCATTCCATTAAATCATAATCTTGAGAGTAATATGGGTGGAATAGATACTCATCAAATAAGGTCATATAAAAAATCAAATGAGAATGAAACTTAACCATGGATATTCTACTAGTAGAATAATCACATGGATTATCAATAAATTATCTCATAATGAGGAAATACATAATGGGTGACATCATAAATATATTTTCAAAGCTTTATCTATGACACCATACATAATCAGGTAAGACATCATCCAATACACAAACTAGTTTGTATCATGAGACCTACTAATACATTGAGGGGCTATAGTGGTCCTCTTCCATCACATATTAAATAAAATTCATTCCACATATGATACTGGTGAAACATGATAATCATATTAATTCATATTGAAACAAGCATATGATATAACTTTCCCCAAGAAAACAATAACATTCATTAACTATCTTGTTTAATATGATTAATGGTACTAAAATAGCACATCCACATTAAAATTGATCTTAAAAAATTTAATAAAATATAAAATATGGGATCATAATATATCAAAATAATTACCAATAAGATTCAACAATGTTTTTTTAAATAGATGAAAATAATCTAAAAAATCGTTGATAAATTCATGAGAGAAATACCACATTTCTTTGAAATCATTTATTTAAAAATCTACACAATTTCAAAATAAAAAAATACCCTTTTAAAATAACCTTGAAAACATGTAAAGGATTCATAAATAGAATAATGTGTCATTAAATTAGGAAAACCCTCTTATTCCATATATGTTTAAAAAACATTCCTTTTAAATTTTTAAAAATGAAACATTTAATAGAGTATTTTTTTAAAGAAATTTTGAGTGTTAACCAAATGAACTGATGATATGTATCATCTATAAATCAACATAAAACAAGTGAATATACAACATAAAATAATAAAAATTCATTTCACAGATAATAATATCATGAAATAATTAATAGAGTATAATTTTAACCCAATGACGGGAAATTTGTTTAACAATTCTCTCACCACATTATAATCAGTCAAACTATATGCCCCATAAAATTGATGATCATCACATGAAACATAAAATACCAAGACAATAACTAAATTCATAATATGATATCCCAAAGGGATGTATAAATACAACAAACATAAGAAATAAGTGGTGAACAAATTATATCTCACATAAATAAAAAGGTTAATTAGAAACACTTAATCTTATGTCTAGAAGAGTTCTTCACTTATACTTAATGTCAAACATAATCTAATGAGATTCATTAATTACTTAATTCAGAACATATTAAAAAATTATTTCATTTATTATTTTTTTATTATGTTCATTTATTTACATTTCTATGAGTTATTATTTTTAATTCCATTGTTCCAGGAGCATTTGTTCCATGGTTTTATTGTTGGTTCCCTTGAGTATGAATATAGACGTTTTAGTAAAATTGGAGTGGATTCTCAAGAAGTGAAATTATTTAGTATTAATGAACATAAAAATTTTTAAATGGTCTCATATATAATTTTTTGTATGGTTTTATTATGATTCATTAGTTAAAATATTGGTGAAAATGTATTAATTGTTTTGGCAGTTTTTACAGCCGTCAAAACTTCTGTCATTTAATTTAATATTAGGTTAATTTATTGGTTAAAAAAATAATATTACATATAATATGTATATTAAATCCTAATTTAATAATAATAAAATTTTTATGAACAGACTTGAATGTGGTAATGTAAAATGAAAAAACATTTTCCATGAAGGCGGGAATCGACACATTATAGACAATGTTTTCATTTTTAAAATTAAAGTGAGAGGGGAAGGGATTTGATGATTGATAATCCATTAAAAATATAAAATTATAGTATATATATGATACTAGAGATATTATTTCACATTATATAGATGACGAGAGGACAGGTTAAAAAAAGAAAATTAATTAATCTAGAAATAAGGAGGATTTACCTCTTGAATATCATCTCTTTGGGAACCTTCTTAAAACACATAGATTTTTTATTCCAATAAGACCATAAGGTATTAGAAGGTGGGTAGAGAAATGATAAGGTAATTGGTCAGAAATTAGGAAATATTAATGTATAATATAGTGTTAGGATAAGGGGTGTTAAGGGATGGTATTTATGTTGGAGGAGAGATATGTTTTTTGTTTATCATATTCATTTATTTATTATTTTGGATCAAGACAACCAATTGTGTTGATTCTTGTAAATAATTAAGGTAAATATAGATTTTAATTTCAAAATAATGTTTTATTACCTCATCCTTAATCCATCCATGACTAAATAATTCATTTCTTTACTTCTAATGTTAAATACAATAAAATATCATATTTCACTATTCACACAAAATTCAACTATTTTAGAAAACTATAAAAATTTCAACATAATAGTTTTTTGACATGTAGATTTCAAAAATGGAAAAATAATTTTGAAAATAATTTTCAAAACATGAGAACTTTAATTTCTAAAAAAAATCATCGGTTATTCCAAAAATACTAATTTTAATATTATAACTGATTTTAAGACACTTTGAAAAAATAATTATGGGCTCATAAAATTATTTTATAATTATAATGAAATAAAATATTAATTTAAGAATCTAATTATGGAAAAAAATTATTTTAAAACATTATATTAATTATAAAAATTTAAATAAAAATTTATGTTTCACAAAATCACATCCACTTAATTTATCATTTTAAAAATATTTATTTTCTTATTCCATGATATAAATATATCATATTTTCATTTATGAGATAACTAAATTTTATTTATAATTTAATTAGTGAGGTTATTATTCTAATATCCAGATTATTATTTATAACAGTCACATTAAAATTCAAACAGTCATGTTATTATTTAATATTATAACATGGCTTCAGGAATGGTGTTACATTCAACATAAGCCATAGAATATGTTGAATTTAAAAGGGTCATACCATAAAATATTATGGTGTAAAAAACATCCTATAACCCTCATAAATAGTCAAGAATGGTGGATTATCTCTTGTTTTATGATTTCATAATATCCATTGATATATTTGATTACCAACACTGAATTTCCTTTCACCTCTAGGTGTCCCACCAATATCAAAAGTTCCAAATATAGGACAGTAATGGGGGTATGATATTCTAACTCATTATTTTTGTATCCCTCCCACAATAGGAAGGAGTAAGGCGATACAACATTTTTTGGAGAGAGGATCACGACCCCAAACCTGACTTTTATGAGCTTAGGGCCTTCCATTCTCTAACCTGTTAAGCTCTAGGATGTGCCATCAAAATAAAATTTCCATATTTGGGGGCCACCTTGAATTGAAAAGATCCCTTCATTTTCAAATTTTGTATTTTATATTTTTATTTCAACATATGGTTTTTTTATAGTAAAATATGATAAATCGTGACATTTCAACAATTTATAATCCACGAATTGTATGTAAAACAATTGCAGGACAACAGCCTAATATGCCAAATGTCCAATAAAAATAGGATGCTTGGGGATATATTTTAATAGGTTATTATGAAAGACCAGATGGACCTCATGGTTCTCATAGTAGTTCCTTTTTTCTAAACTTGGAATATTAACATCAGGAAGCTCATATTGATATCTGAATAATGAGCCTCATTGTTGAGCATGGTTCTAATGATATAGTAAAGGATTTTTTCATTTTTAGCATCATTATTTTGTGTAATGAATGTTCATAGTGATCTTTCCAAGTCCTTCACGTATATAATGAGTGGATTTACTTCAACATGAGGCATTGACACTGGTGGGATCAAGATATATTTCCTAATATTATTAACTTATTCTCGAAAATCACTGGTCCATTGATATGTGACACCCTTCTTCATCATCTTGTTGAAGGGAAAACACTTTCCCACAAGGCTGGATATAAAGCACCGAATGTATGAAAGGTTTCCCTATAGTCTCCTGGCATGTTTTAGGTTCATTGATAGTGAAATATTGCGGATATAATTTTTATTTTGGAGGTTAACATCGATGCCACAATTTTATACGAAGTAGAAAAACATTCTCGAGGATACCCTGAAGGCACACATCATATAAGGACCCACGCATTTATTAATAGAATTTCCCTTCTTATAATTATGTTATATGGTATAAAACAAATACATATCATTGGGATACTAATAAGAAATTAATTAACATAAATGAAGAATGAAATAAGTGATGATTAAAGAAATTAAAGAACCTATACCCTTGGAATAGTAACTTGGCTATTAAGAATAGTAGTCTGGCCAATATGATAGAAACCTCACCTATGAAATTATAAATAAAATTTATGCATCTTATATAGGATAACATGATATAATTATATTATATTATCTGTAAATTAATGTTTTAAAAATTATAAATTAAGTGTTGGAATTCTGTAAAACATAATTTTTTTTACAATTTTATAATTAATATAATTATTTTACAGAAAATTTATCTGAATAAAATATTTTCTAAAAATAAAATTTTGTAGTCTTATAATTATAATATATTTTTATGAGACCTTAATTAATCTTTCAAAGTTTCATAAAATCAATTATAATTTTAAAAACAGTATTTTTTGAATAAATGAGGATTTTAACTAAAAATTATATTTATCATGTTTATAAAATTATTTTAATAAAATTTAGTTTATTTTTAATCCTAAAAATAGAAAAACAGTTATGGTGAATTTTTGGGATTTATCTAAAAAGGATGAATTTTTTCGAATAGTGAAATATAATAATTTATATTATTTAATAAATACATGAATTAGTAAGTCATAGATGATGTGTGGATTATATAATCCCATAATATCAACCTATAATTCATTTTTTTATATTTTTATTCCAAAGAATAAAAACTATTCATTTTATGATCAAAAATAATAAACTATTGAATAAAATAGTCGGAAGATACCATTGTCCTCCACTTTAAATACAACATATCAAAATTTCTTCTCCTTGTACCTTCCAAGCCTTGAATCTTGTCCAAGTTCTACCCAAAAATCTTACCAATACCCTCTCCCATATCTAATATCCCTTGGTCTCACTGAAATATGAAAACATTTTCTCTAAGGAGTTTATTAAGGATGACAAATTCAAGAGGTAAAATCATTTCTTTTTTTAAATATCTTTTCAATTTCATTTATTTTCACATATTCTCCCCACCTCCAATTATCCAAAAATAATGAAAACTACATTATAATTTATATAATAAAATTTTATTAGGATAATGGAATAATTAATCTTTTAATATCATTCATTTTCCATTTATTATAAAAATAAAAATATCGTTAGTGGTGTGTCGATTTACTATCATCGTGGATGATGTGTTTTCATATTTCAGTACTGCCTTCAAGTTATACCATAAAACCATTATTATGGTTAAATAATATTTTATTATACATATAATAAGTTATAAAATTTTTTGGAAACAATATATATACATGACATTAAATAAAATTATATAAGCTCATAATGGTCCTAAAACTAAAAAAAATTAAATCATTTTCATTAATGTTAAATATAATAAATCATCATAATACCATATAACCAAGTGATATATAAGTCCAATTAAACTTATTTTTAACATATAATTTCAATTATTGAGTATAATTGTTATTATACTTGATCATCCATACTTAAAAACAAACGAAATTTCATGAAATCCAAGAAAACAAACACTACCGAATGATGAAATTGAACACTAAAAATCATTAAAAAGATTTTAAATGAAATTAGTAAAACTATAATAAATCAAATACTTATATAATAGGTTATATATTTTTTAATTAATTAATTTGATTTGATTATACATGATATTAAAGTGAATAAATCATTCATACATAAGGTAAGGGTATTCTAAAACCCAATTTCTTTTCTTTTGGGTTATTACTCTATCATGAAAAATTTCAATTTGGATGATCATTAATATTCCAAAAATATAATTGATTTATTATTAAATTTTTTCCATGGATATACATTTTTTAGTCATCTTTTTCGACAAGTACACAGATGTTTCTTCTTGAAGATTCTTATTCCATGTGTCTTAATACCCATTTCTTTTGGGAACACCAAAGTTTTTTCATGGATTAACAATTTATGAAATTAACACCATCACTTTCTATTGGATATTTTATGTTAAATATTGATATAAGTTATAAATTCCTTGCATTATTATGTAAATGTTATGATGTTATGGGTGTGCCTAGATTAATATAGCACGTGTTAATGTTATTATGTGATCGGTGAAACCAAAATTATATATTTCTCTACATCATTTGGTAATGTGATTTATCTCTTGAGATAAATTGAAATATGTGTGGTAGTTTACCACTAATATATGATGTTTTATTTTTATGCATTGCCTACTTCCACGCCCTTATATAATGCCTCATCTCATGATTATGATGATTATGTTATGATGAAGATTATGCTCACCCCATATTATATTGATTCATGTTCTTATATATCCTATTACTAGGATTTTAGCTCACCCATTTCTTTTATTTATAACTTTAGGTGATTACTTGTACAAAGGAGAACACAAGGGCCAGTGACAATCTAGAAAAGAAAGAATTAAATATATTATTATGTTTTATTTTTTAAATGTTATGTCCGATCTTAATTTTTCCATGATACTAATTCTATGGATCCTAGTTGTGTAAGGATTTATATTGTTTATCATTAAATTTATTAAATAATAATGTAATAAAATTAGGTCCACTATAGGTGTTATGAGAGAACTATTTAGTTAATTTGAGATTCAGCATTAGAGAACATTAGTGAGAACCCTTAGTATGAGCCTAAGTATAAGTAATCACTTAAAAAGATTTTTTTTAGATAAATTATTAGCATATGGAGCCAATAAGATATTCCTTTCAAGTTAATTGTACAAAGTAATAAATAATTCATGAAATTTTGACTAATGATTTTTTCTAAACATTTTATATTTTAGAAAATGGTGGAAACCAGTACAAACCAAGATAACAACTGATGCCAGGTACAATGCATCAATTTTATGAATGACATCCTTAATTCCTTTGGAGGTAGAGTTCAAAATTTTTAATGGTGATTATTACCTAGAAATCTCATGATATGAACAATAACCATAACAATGTATAACATACACCTTCACCTAAGAGAGATAAACTGGATATCGAGCCTTTTATGCTACAACAACCACTGACATTTTGTGGATCTTTTGGTCACCATGTCATGGAATGGTAGGTCAACACAATGGATAATCTCTTCTTTGTACTTGATTATTATAATATGGAAAAAGTGACTCTGGAAATTTATCATCTAGTTTTAGAGGCCAACCAATGATGGGAGTTAATTAATAACACCAAACCAATGATCAAAACTAATGAGATGGAGTGGAAATACATTAAAATAATGTTACTTAAAATTCATTTCCCTTTAATTTTTCATACAAATATGGAGAGGGAATTCATAGAGATAAGGAAAAAGGAATATTAATCTTTCATGACTTATGAAGGAAATTTTATAGGGCTTGCAAGGTATGCTTTGGTTTTTGTTAACAATAATGATAGAAAAATTGATATTTTCTTTGGTGATTTATAACCACACCTTTTAAAGGCTCTAGAAATTTGAGACTTTGGGAGTTATGAATAAGTTTTTTGATGTGATGTCAAAAAGGATATGGATATTGTAGAATTCTCCCATGGCTATGGTTATAAGAAAAAAAATATGGAGTTTTATTATTTGGAATATAATAAAAATGTGGAAAGAAATATCAGCCACAGACATGTACAAATTGTGGGAACAAGCATCATGGGTGTGACATCAAATGGAAGGGAAATTATATATGTGTTGGATAGAAGTCCAGAAAGCTCATCAGTTTCCTAGAGACATAAATAAGATGGTCAATGTTATAGAGGAAAGGAGAGCACCACCCATGGTCCAATGCTTCAACTGTATGGAGAAAGGGCACTTTGTTAGAAAGTGTACCAAATATCAAGACCTCAAGGGTTCAGCATTATCAGCCTAAAAATACAAAGGATAATGGGAATTATTATTCCATATCTACTATATAAGTATTTCAATAAAATGAATTCATACAAGGTACAATTCCTATTCAATCATTAATTAAAAAAGTATAATTTCATTCTATCTCTACACATTTTTTTATATCATTCAAGTTTCCTAGAACTACTTAATTGAATCCCAGAAGCCATGAAGAATAGAGATCTACAAAAACACATAATGATGCAATAATTTTCACCCAAGTGTTGATCTCTTATCTTGTTGACATATGTGGGAATATTATTCCAGTAAATATTGTGACATATCCCTTGGTGTAATTAGATGATATAATGGGAATTTATTAGATCTCATTATATAGAGAAATTATTAACTTTCAGGTAAAGGAAATATCATTTCAAATTATGAACCATTCCACGCTTCACTAAAAATGAAAGGAAGATCATCAAACTCCTTCGGAAAATCCCAAAATTTTGTGGGTTTCAATTCCCTATAAAGTGACATACCTCAATCAAATTATTGAGTCCAAGGAAGGTGTTAACATTGCAGGAATTCCCATCATGAGGGAATAAAGTGATGTATTTCTTAAAGGGTTACCTAAACAACACCCACTCCATGAAGTATTTTTCTCAATAGATCTCATACCCGGAGCTAATAGAATTTCAACATATACCTACATGATGGCCATGATTGAAATGGTGGAGTTAAAGAAGCAGCTGCAAGAGCACTTGGACAAGGGTCCATATTCGCTAGTGCATTTATTTGGGGTAAACCAGTTCTCTTTTTAGAGTAAAATTTTGGATCAATGAAGGTGTGAATATATTATTGGGAACTCAACAAGATCACCATAGAGAATATATTTCTTCTTCCAAGGATTTATGAATTATTCAATCAACTATGAGGATCCCAATATTTATCAAAGGTGGATATTCATTCTGCATATCATCAATATAAGGTGAAGAAGGAATATATTAAGAGTATTTTCTTTCGTACATGTTATGGAAACTATGATTTTATAGTGATTCTCTTAGTACATAATAATTCCCTTACATTCATCATGGATTATAGGAATAGAATCTTTAAACATTAACTTTAAAAAATTGTGGTTGTGTTTATCGATGATATTATCATCTACTCCAAGAGAAGTAAGGAACATACAGAAAACCTATGGATTGTGCAGATGACATTGAGGAATGATAAATTTTACACCAAGTTCATTAATTGTGACTTTTAGATACATAATATCACATTATTGGGACACTTTATCACAACTGAGGGAATTTATAAAGACCATTAAAAAACAAAGTCAATCGAGGAATAGGCTAGAACCTCTAGTTTCATAAAAACATGCAATATTTTTGGATTATGGGGGTACAGCAAATATTTTGAGAGAAATTTATCACGATTGGATATCCCTATAACTAAGTATAAAAATAAATGCGTAAATTATGTATGAATGGAAGAATGTTAGGAAATATTCAAGGAACTAAAGAAGTGTCTAATCAATGAACCTATACTCACATTACCAAAAATTGGAGAATGTTTTCTTATATATACTGATTCTTAAAAGAAATGATTCGGTTGTGTACTCATAAAAAATATAAATTGAAAGTTTAAACCTCATGATAGAAGAAGATCCATGAGAAGAATTACCTGATACATGATTTGGAGTTAGCAGTTGGGATTTTTCATTGAAAATATGGTATCACTACCTCTATGGTGAGAAGTGTGACATGTATACTAATAAAAATAGTAAAAAGTTTATATTAACACATAATTATCTCAACATGTGTCAAAGAAGATGGTTATAGATAATCAAGAACTATGATTTCTCCATTCACTATCATCCTAGGAAGGAAAATAAAGTAGTTGAAGTTCGTAACAAAAAATCATATGATACTCTCTCTATGATGTGGATTGACAAAGACCATATCTTCTAGGATATAAAAAGGTTGTATTTGTAAATTATAATGGTAGGGAATACATCCTAACATTCCTAAATGATTTCCCAACAATCTATCCAAGAGAATATTAAACAAGAATAATGGGATGATATCGAGCATCAAAAAAGTTAGATTCTATAAATGAATGGAAGACACAAGAGTTTCATATCAATGATTATGGTGTGATTTAGTTTGAAAAGAGGATTTTTGTGTTTTTATCAACTGAGATAAAGAAGGATATATTGAATAATTTACATATCTCATCTTTCTCTATCCATCTTATAAATACTATGATGTACCGTGATCTTCAAAAACACTTATGGTGGGATAACATAAATTAGGTGATTGTGGATTATACCACATGATGTTTGGTATTTGATAAAGTGAATTCAAGGAAAAAAATTCTAAATGGATGAAGAAACCATTGCCTATAACCACATGGAAAGGGGTGAATGTCACCATGGACTATATTAATGGTATCCTAAATACATCCAAAAAATAGTGCGATATGGGTTGTATTTAATCAACTCACCAAGTCTTCCCACTTTATCACTATTTGGGAAGATGCATCTATAGAAAAACCTACTGAGATATTTTGGAAGGATGTGGTAAGTATACTTTTTGTTCCACTTTTGATCATCTTTGATTTTGATCCAAGTATAACTTCTAAATTATGGATAAGTCACCTTGAATTTAAGTATGAATTATCACCCCCAAACTGATGTCAAGTATGAAAGGACCACTCAACACATAAATACAAGATAAGATCATTATCAATGGAATTTAAAGGTTGATGGGATTATCATATCCCATTGGTTGAGTTCTTATACAATAATATTTTCCACTCAATTATTTATATGGCTCCATATGATTCTATATATGGAATGTAATGTAGAACTCAATCCTATTATGATAAAGTCGGTGAAATAAAGATACATGGACCTGATCTTGTGAAAGATGTGATAGATAAGGTTCAATAAATCCATCAATATATCAAAGCTACTCAGAGTCAGCAAAATAGCTATACTGAAAATTGTCAAAGGGATTTGGATTTTGATATTGGAGATAAGGTCTTCCTTCGAATATCGCCATTGAAGAGTGTCATGCGGTTTTGAAAGAAAGAAAATCTAAGCCCGTGTTTGGTTTTAGCCTCTAAGATCCTTCATCATATAGAATATGTGTAATATTATCTTTCACATCTACCAACTATGGATAAATTTCATGGAATGTTTTATGTATCACTCCTAATGAATTAAATCATAGATCCCTCTTACATGCTAAACTCAGATGTGGTAAAGCTGGAAGATGATCTCTTTTAAGAGGAGAAACTAGTGAAGATCTTTGAATATAGAGATTAGGTTATTTATAATTAGACTACTACCCTAATAAAATTTTTATGTAAGAACCATAAGTACAAATTAGTAACATGGGAACTAGATTAAGTAATGAAGAAGAAGTACCATCACATGTTCTCATATTATTAGGTAAAAAGAAATTGTGAGAGCGAAATTTAAAAAGGGGTGATGTATTTAATAACCCAAATATTTATCAATATATTTTACCTTCTTATAATAAATTTAAATAGTTTAAAAAACATACATAAAATAGAGATCCCAATAAAAATATTATACTCATAAATAAAGAATGAAATAAGTGATGTTTAATGAAATTAAAGAACTTATTACATTAAAATAGTCACAAGATGATTAGGAATTGTAATCTGGATAATAAAATATTAACCTCAACTATGAAAATATAAATTAAATTTAGGCATCTCATAAGTGAAAATAACATATAATTATATTATACTATAAATAAATAAATGTTCTAAAAATGAATAATTATGTGTTGTTATTTTTGTAAAACATAAATTTTTATTTTCAATATTACGACTAATATATTTATTTAAAAGAAAATTTATTTCATAAAATAGATTCGTAAATTTATATTTTGTTTTCTTATGATTATAAGATATTTTTATGAGACCTTAAATAATTTTTCAATGTATCATAAAATATATTATAATTTTAAAATTGATATTTTTTGAATAAATGATGATTTTAATTAAAAATTATATTTCTCATATTTATATGTTTATATTAAAAAAATGAAGTTAATTTTTGAATTATATATGTATAAAAATGTTCAGGGGGAGTTTTTGGGATTTTTCAAAAATATTGGATTTTTTGGTGCATAATCAAATATGGTAATTTACATTATTTAAAAAATATATAAATTATTTATAAATAGATGATGTGTGGATTATTTAAGTATGTATTATTGAAATATAATTCCTTATTTAATATATTTAGTCACAATAATTACAAATATCCACAGTCTTCATCCAAAATAATAAACTAATGAATAAAATTATGAGAAACCACCCCTCTCCTCCCCTATAAATAATGCCCCTCACCACCTCTTATCCTCACACTTTCTAAGCCATGAAGTTTGCCCTAGTTCTGACCAATACTCTTACCAATACCCTACACCATTTATAAGATCCCATGTTATCATTAAAAAGCCACAATCATTTCCCTATGGAGGTTCTCAAGTAGGAGAAATTCATGAGGTAAAATACCCTTTATTTTTCATCGAATTTATTTTCAATATGATTTATTTTCTTATATTATCCAAAACTCCACGTATCCAAGTGGAATGATAACTCCAGTATATTTTATACAAAATAATTTTATTTTTTTAATTGAATAATTAATATTTAACTCTCTTCCCCATTCCTTTTATAATAAAAATACAAATATCGTCACTAGTGTATAGATTTACAGTCAATGTGGATGATGCATTTTCATTTATCATTACATCCTTCAAGGCTGGTCATAAAACCATTATTATTGTTAAATAATATTTTATTATAAGTATTATAATTTATATAATTTTATGGAAACAAAATATAAAATTTATTTTAACTAAAGTGATATAATATCAAAATGGTAGTAAAAACCACTAAAATAAAATAAATCATTTTCATTGATAATCAATCTAATATATCATCCTCATAAAATATAACAAAATAATAAATAAAATAGATTACACATATTTTTAACAAATAATTTCAATTTTGGAGAATCATTATTATTATACAATAACTTGCATGCTTATAAGTAAGAAAACCAATCATGAAAACCAAGAAAATGAACACTTCCAGATGATAAAATTGAACTCTAAAACTCACCAAAATGGATAAAATTTAACATAATAAAACAATAATAAATCATAGAAAATTATAATAGGTTATTTATTTGTTAATAAATATATTTAATTTTATAATATAGTATATTAAAGTGAATAAATCATTCTTCCACAAATATAAGGGGATTCTGGAACCCAATTTATTTTCTTTGGGTTATTCCTCTTTCATTCCAAATTTCAGTGTGGGTGTTGTTTACAATTCATCAAAAATAATTTCTTTTTTCAAATTTTATTTATTTTTTAGTAAATACATGTTTTTAATCATATTTCATAAAAACATCAACAATTTGTTTTCAAAATAACTCTTCTTTCCAAAAATACACCATTTACTTCTCGTGAGAGTGTTTTTTCTTGATGATTCTTATACCAAGTATGTTATTCCCTCATTATTTAGGGAATCCCAAAGTTTATTCATGCATTTATGTTTTATGAAATAAAACTCATTCATTTCCATGGGTTATTTTATGGAGAAGATTGATATACATTATATGTATAATGAATGATTATTTAAATTTAATGATGTGATGGGTGTACCTGAAATTATATAGCACATGTAAATGTTATGATTTGGTATGTGTGCCCAAAATTATATATCACTCAAATTTATTGGAAAATGTGATTTATCCCAAGAGATAAACTAAAATATATGTGGTAGTTGATCACTAAGAAATGATGTTTCATTTTTTTCCTTTCCATATTATGTACCTTTATATACTGATTCCTCTCATGATTATGATAATGATGTTATGATGATGATTATTGTCACCCCATGGTATATTGATTCATGTTATAATTTATCCCCTTACAACCCTTTTATCTCACCACATTATTTTATGTATATTCTCATGTGATTACATTTACTTAGTAGAACACAAGGGCCATTATGAAGCTAGAAATAATTTAATTAAATAAATTTTTCAATTTTAATTTTCAAACGTTATGTATGGTCCTAATTTTACCCTGAAACTAAACCATTGTATCCTATTTGTTTTAAGATTTTTTTGTTTATATTTAAATTTATGTAATAATAATGTAAGAAATGTAGGGTTTCCATAGTTGAAAGGGTTCTTCATCATGCTATGTTGTCATAGTTTTTTTAATATGGTCTCCAGATCATACATGTTCTCAAGATGTTGTGAGGAAATTATCACTACAACATCAATGAATAATTAAAAATACCTCTGTATGAAAGGTTTTATGATTTGATTCTTGGAACATTGGTATGTAACTTCATCATTATTCAATCTAGATGGTATTACCAAATAGTATTATACTCATTGGGTCCCAAAAGGGGGTGTCTTGTTCATATTCTTAGGACATTTGAATTTTTTATACCCAAAATAGCCATCGATGGAAGGGAAATATTGAAAAATAGATAGTTCTTATATCAGTATCTTTGTGATTAGAACTAGTGAATCACCTTTTTTGGAAGTGCTGGTTAAGATCCATGAAATTAATTAAAACCCTAATTTTTCTATTCTTCATGATTACTGATACAATGATGGCCAGTAATTTTGGATACTGACCTTCCCAACTGAAGTATACCTTGACATGATTTTCCACTTTAGCCTCAATTTTTTATGTGTGAGTTTGGTACGTCCTTCTATATGCCTATTTATATCATTTATGGTTTTCTATAAAATAGAATTGGTGAGTTAACACGTTGATATTAAGTCCTAGAATCTATATGTAATTCTAGTAATACATGTGTTGATGTTGCTTCATGAATGAGGTATATTCATCTTATTCATCTGAAGACATTGTCACAAAAATCAAATTGGTTCATAGTTCTTCATTTATATCTATATTTGTTTCTATGAGTTCATCAACTGTTGAAGAGACACCTTTCGCAAATGTTGGAGGTTCATCCATGAGGCCTTCCTCCTCTTCCTCTTCCCCACACTTTTGCTCTTCCACCTCGGACTGGGAAGTAAGTGATGAATTAAATTTCTCATAATTAGGGAAATGACTCGGTATTTTTGACATTAAAAAGGTAAAGTGACTACTTCTGATCCAATTAATGATGTGGGGTGCCTTTGAGGCACTAAATTGGTAATGAGGGAAAAATAATGAGAATACTCATTTTCTATTAGTAATCCAACAACCAAATATTATCCATTGGATGATGCTGGTATTTTTCAAATATCATGGGATGAAATGAGTGAATTTTAAACAAGACTTTTGTTACTTCCTAGAGGGTTGATGACTACTTCCAAGATACTAGGTCTAGTTGTCATGACAGATATCATAAAATTATCTGAATATGTGCCTGAATTGGAACACACTTCTTTTATTGGATTGATTGGTATCACATACTCTACATCTATCTTCCTAAAAGGATTAGTTGGGGTAATTTCCAAATCATTTGGGGGGTTTAATCAACAAACATTTTCAATCATATGTTAATTCCAATCCCTATGATAGAATCATGAATCAATGTATTTTTATTCACAATATTTTAATGGGTATTTATCACTATAAAATTTTCCTATTTTACCATTAATTTAATATTTGATGCATTGGTAGTATCATAAGGAAATAAAAGTTTCATGATGTAACCAAGGCCTTCCCAGTATAATGTTGAAGGTTGTATCTTGTTGAACAACCATGAATTATCAATCATATATGAGATCCAAAAACTAATCCATGATTTTCATGTCATAAAGATGATTTTTCTCTCTCTTTTAATAACCATATAGAGTTAGAGCGTAGGGGGATAAGTGGGACTTTTTTAAACCCGGTTTATGAATTGTTCATACTGAAATGAGGTTGAATCCTCAGCCATTTTCAAGGAAAGATCATTGGATATCAACATCATTTATCTTTTCATAAATATAAAAGGGTTGAATGTGTCCATGTATAGTGGAATCGTTGTCCTACTCCAGGGAAAGAGATTATCGTGTGGCATTCCATAGGATCTTTTTCATGATATAATTCATAATTAGAAACTTCAACATTAAATTATTGAGGGATTTAAAAATCCTATAATAGTGATTCTCTGAGGTCAGTTGATTGACTCAGGGAATCCAAGATCAATAACATGGATAGAACCATGGATAATTGATTTATAATTTCATACATATCAAATAAAGTTCCATGATTCCCAAAATATGGATGGCCCTTTATAGGAACTTTAGAAACTTATGTACTTCATTTAAGTGGTTCGGACCTTGGAATAAAAGTTTAAGGCACATTTCTCCTTGGTGTATTAGGTCTATAGTGTCTGAAAGTATTCCAAGGCTGATTTAGAGAGTGAATCTATTCTTGTTGATATTATATAACAATCAGTTCAAGGAAAACTCTAGATTGGGGGGGGGGGGTTCTCCATTTTATCTTTCTGGATGGCTCTCCAATAAGTTTAAGCAACATAGATGTCTCAATCAATGAAATGGGTAAAGCATTATTTTCTACCAAGACCACTTCTTCCCCTATTTCCTTGACCTCTATTGTCTCTTATAGTTATTCCCCAGTCAAATATAGAGAACTCATGTTCATAGTCACACTCATCATCTGAGAAGGTATCTATTAAATTAATAACCTTGATATAACTAAAAATAAATTCCTAATATTATGAGGAATTTTTTTGGTGGGACAACTCTTTGTGTATCATTTGGATGGGTGGTTCCCAAGCTTCCAGTACTATAGGCATGAAATATGAGAGAGTCAAATAAAACATTGGCCTTAGTACATGTTTTTTATTTCAGTGCTTTATTCCTTCCCTTTGAGAAATTTTGTGTATTTGAAGAATTTATTTTTGAGGAATGTGGTGTTGATAGAATCATTTGTTCCATAGAAGAAGTAGATGGGGGCACATTTGGCTGTTTCAGCTCTACTAGGATTGTATAAGGATTTTGATTGATATTCTTTATATTCATAAAATAACCAAACTTCTATGTACCTATGATATTAACTCCATGTCATTCACTCCCCTCCTCTACATCGGTTACAGAATTTCATGTTATATGCACAGGTGGATTTCCAAGATTCACATTCCTTGAGACCAACATCATTTGTATGATATATTTTAAAACAAAAAATTCATATATGTTGTTACCTAATTCTCAATAAATGGGGAAATAGTTCAAGAGATCTTCATCACCATCCTGATTGGGCATCTTGGTCTTTGGAAACATGATCAATCTTTTCTCTAATGTCGAGATGAAGTATCAATGGTATGGTCATTTAAAAAAAGAATAAACTTTGTTTTTTGTCTCAAAAAACTATTTTTTCATCTATTCCCTTTTCTCATCCTAATGAGGCACGAGTTTTTATTGATTCTTGGGAGGGGGACTACATGATATTCCAAGGGAGTTGGAGTTGGGGTGGGTTTAGGGGTCATCTAAAGTGTAATAGTGAGAACCAATACTTTCCCCAAATATATTTTCTTAAGATAATCGAATTAATCAGGACATATACATCGTTGGTGTGATATAGTCTTCCATTATTTGAGAAAGTGTGGAAAGATCTCGGGATACTCCTCTATATTTCACAAGGATTAGTGGTATGCCCAACTCGTCATGAAGATTAACTATACAGATTGACAATAAATCTTCTTGGGGGAGTTGTAGGCTTAGGGATTATGTCAAACCCTTACATTAAGAGATGAAATCTGAGACCCTATCATTTTATCTATATCATTAGTTTGATAGGTATATTATTGTTGTGTTCTATAGTGTTGAGTATAATTGGATGAGAAACATCCAATGGGAGTCTTCTAATTCTGAAATTGACAGATCCGTCAAGCTAGTGTACCTTAAAAAGGTTACCCTTGAAATGTCTACAGATAGAACCTATGTTTCACTACTTCCATTTGTGCAGGGTCCCCATCATTGGATCATAGTGGGATATGAAATGAATCAAATGTTGCTTCAGGTCCCCTGAACCATTGAAAACTGGAAATGTATGGTTTCCAAATTTTGGCATAGGAAGAGTTTGATTAAAACAATGTGGGGGTAAGGATTATTTTATGTATATAATGGCATACACCATTCATATAAAGCTTCTAAGATATTTTTTAGTGACTCAATGGTATTGAGTATCCCTTGAAGAATTCCTAGAAGAGAAAGATCTAGAATAGTGGTAGCAGTAGGTAGGGTCAACTGTAGTAGCCCTTCTTGTATCTATCATGGGTAACCTACAGGTGTAGGTATGTAGGGATATTCCTACCCCTATTTTGGTAGTGTTTCCAATTGAGGTAACACTAAATATGATATTGTGGGATCCAAGTACATTGGTTGTTGGTACCCCATGTTGGGAAAATATTTGAGCTCTATTTTGGTTGCTGAATCAGCCACACTTTGTTGAGGTGCATCTTTTGGGAGTGCATGTTGAGTCTCTGTTTATACAAAATATCTAGCGAGAATACATCCTTGGAGTAATTTTGTGTTGAATCTTCTCAATTCATTCATCTCTTCATATTTCTAAGAAAATATATCCTTATGTATAACGGGATAAATATATTTAGGGGTGGGAAAAATATAACATTAATTTTACCTTTTTCTTTGGTGGATAATCTATGAGGAGGTTACAATAGAGTGGTTTAGGGAATTCCCAAATTAAACAAGCCTCTGGTTCTCAGTACAGAAACCTCCTTAAAAAATTTATTTTTGTACTGTATTATGAACCAAAAATTCCTCCTATAACTCTTCTATATTGGAATCATGTTTTGTAGGATCTATAGGTTTGGTTTTAATGAAATTCACTAATGTGTATCGCATTGCAGGAGTTTTATTAGTCACTTTTTGAGGCTACCCTTTTATGTTCTATCCATGGGGAATTTTCCTCTCCTTCGTTGGTTCACATAGATGTTTTTGATAGAAAATAATCTGAAGTAAATCTCCCTAAAATTTGGTCATGAATGATCCCAATGAGTATATCAAATAATAGGATGGGATGAACATGGAGTATTCATTCTATAGTGTTTCACCTACTTAAGAGAAGACTAACATCCATTGAGTAGGAGGTTACTGAGGCAAAAAATACCCCAGCTTTGAGGGATGGATCTATTCCCTTCCTAGTTCCACATCTCTTTGAACCCCATATTCTGACATAAAATGTTTTATTAAAAAAATACTCATGCCTTGGGGGATGGGGTTTCTCCTGGATTGCCATGGATGAAACATTTGTAGCTTCCTTTATGATTTTATGGATTCATTTTTGAACACATGTTGGGTTCATCATTAAATTTACACCTGAACCATATACATTCAAAGACAGTTACACTACCTATGAAATTTTCATTTTATGATGATTGAATTACCTTAAATGGGAGGATTTCTTTAAATTTTCATATTCATTATACAAAATTATATCAAAGGATTTTTCTCTTCTATCCTAACATCAGTGAGAGTTGGTCAAAGCCAATTTTTGTTGATTATATAATCTGTTTTTTAATATATTCTATTTACTAAATTTTATTGGAATTTATAAAATTTCATGATGTCAACTATAGGAGAAAATTCTAATTGGTGAGCGCATTGAAAATAAATGCTCACTGGTCATCCAATACTATGATATAAACACATGGCGACGAATCTATGATCAATGGACACATTTTTTTTAATGTGTTGAGATGTATATGCTAAATGGAACCTTTCCACTTAAATTGTTTTGTATGTTACATAGCCAAGAGATCATCCAATTCAATTTGGTATTGTATCCCTTCGGTTACCTTAACATGACATTGATACTTGTTATAGTGTAATTCCTTTTATATTAAGATATTAATAGTGTTACTTTTATTATGTTGGATTTCATTCCCACAATATTCTGAAAACACCTCTAGAATGTTGCATTGGTGAGTGGGTAAAGGTCAAAACACGGTAGCATGTCATTCTTATCAAATTGCTTCCTCGTGTTCAATGATTCTTCTCCATCTTTTTGTAGAGGTTCCCCAACAATTTACGACTGAAGTTAACACTTATTAGCTACTTTACCATATAAAAAATATTATTCGGGGATTTTTGTATCACATTGGATATCAAGAGATCCAAAATTCATTTAGAGAATGATTGTCACATCGGGTTGTCTTTCGGTTGCGAATGTATTTCACTTGACAATGATAAGGCTTCAAAAATTACTTCCCTAATTTTTTCAAGTGCCTCACCGTAGGAGATAATTATCATCATTAAATATCCAAGGGGGATTTGACAATGTAAAACACTACATTGGATATATAATTCAAATTGAATTCAATTATGGTGTGGAATACCAATATGGATTGATGTGTGTATGTAATGATAATTCCTACAGCATGTAACTTAGGGAGGACCTTTAAGGTGAATGATAGAATATATTATATCATCTTTTTATTTGACAGCCTATCCATGAGGATGGATATCATGAATCTAATTAGGATATAGTTACTCAAGATTAATCATATTATGAATTTAAAGAAAGCCATCATGGTGAAATATCCCAGGAGAACTGTCAGAATTACTCCTATTGTTCCCATGGTTTGGTAAAGAGAGTGTAGGGTCCAGTGCTTCCATAGATAAACATAAATGGGATTTATGAAATCCATCAATAATAATAATGGGATCATAGATTGGATCTTCATTTTTTTAGTCATCTTTGGTGAGGCTACGGTTTGGATTCCTTACAATTGATAGGGGAAATTTGATGGGAAAAGTGGTTTTCAGGTATGGAGGTTTGTTTGACTAACTCTCATGTCACTAGTACAATTTTCTGATAGGCTTCAGGAATTTTGGAAGGGTTTTGTGCCTACCTTAGTGTGGCCATTGGAATAGGCCAATAACATCTATTAGTAATGGGGATATCAACTCGATCTAGTTTTCTTTATATCACTTGGTAGATTACCCCAAGGCCCTCTAGGATAAGAGAAGAGTTGTGTGATTACACCAAATTGACATGTTTAACAGTCACCCCATTTGCAAGGATATAGTTTTTTATTCTCTCTTATACCATTATTATTTCTATTATGATTTTTTGATAGTTTGGTAGAATGTGGTCTGGAATTTTTCCCTTCCCTTTCACCATTATCATGATGATTTCAGGGACTTTAGTGGCAGGAACAGGGACATATTCTCATTATATGTTTGGATCAGGGGTGTGTACCTACACCTTCCCACCACTTTCTACTAGTAGATATTGATATTACTCAGTTTTGGAGGGAATAGATTTAGGCCTTCCCACTTTTTTGTTGGGACATTCCATCTTACTTCTATTGAATATTCCAAAAGATACTACCATAAGGCTTGATAATTACGTGTAGGTATGTGCGCCTTCTAGTGATTTTCTTACAAACCTGACTGATTAGATTTGAATACTTCCATATGAGGTTTTTGACAGAATTTATTGATTTGGGATTTTTTTTCTTTATCATATTATGACATTAAATATGAATAGAGGTTTTATTTGGATGATGCTAGACAAGGCTACTAGAATGCTTGGTTGGTGATGGTCGGTATTTGTTCCTACAAATATTTTTCCACCATATTTGATAGTTGGGATTATCTATAGGGTAAAAAGGTGTACCCCTTTTTCCAATTGACTGTTATTTTCCCTTGATATTATTACTTATGCAACCAGTTTTGGATGCCCAGGCCAAACTCTCAATGATACAACCCTTATCATGATAACGGTTCACTACTACCCAGTTTTAGTAGAGTAAAATAATAGTAGGATCCCTTCAAAAGGACCTTTGTGCCTTTTAGGTGAGTCCATCTATATCCTAAAAATCTACCTCTCTATGATATAATTGTATTTTATTATTTTATTCTAGGTATATGCTCTCGAAATGTTAGGAGACGACAATTGGTTTCATCTTTTTATAGACCTTCTATCGTCACTGAGTGGAAATATAGGGGGTTTATGAGTTTGAGGTCCTTTCGATCAGCCTCTAGGGTCAGAATGGTTCCATTTTTGAAGTAATCCAATAATATAACATTTGAGACCCAGAATTGAAGACACTAGGTTGGTGACCGTTTCCTCTACTTTTAAGAGGACCCAACATGAACGGTAGTTGGAAAATACATTGGTGATTATAGGGGTGACATGATTTGGACTGAATATATATCTTATTTAACATTCACAAAATATAGGTAACAAACACAAACAAGAAAACCTCATCAAACTAGTATCTCATTAAATGACCACATGCACACATGATTTTCTTTTTTGGACCATATTCATTTTGAGAGGGAAATGGGCCTAATAGGATGGTGACACTATCATCTTGGTCAACAATTCTCATCAGGTTCCCCATTTTTTATTCTGACAGAAATCTATCACATAATGATTGAATTCCTAGTGTTTAATTTGGTAAATTCATCCACAACAGATTCACTATTTTTGTTTTTATCGTAAATATGGAACCAAAAATAAATTTTAGGGGTTGAATTTTGAACAATCATTCATGTCATGTTCACCAGTTCTATTTTAAATGATATTTAGGCACCCAATGATTGATTATAGGGGGTATAATTGTTTACAATCATTCATGTCAGGTTCACCCTTTTCCTTTTGTTCTAAAAACACCATGTGGTCTTGGAATTTTGGATTGTGGTGTTGATGGAAAAACATTCACATCAAGAAACATATACCCATGTCCATTCTAGGTGGTTTCCAATAGGTTTTGTTCATGGAAATGAAAACATCCAATTACTCTCATATCTATGATGACTGTTGGAAATTCATTCCAAAGACAGGCACTCTTTCGGATGCATTTCTAAAGATACTAAAGAATTCACATTAGTCAAGAGGATGGGAGTTCAGTCACATCACACCATTTTTGTAAATTGGTTCCAACTTTGGGACTCTTATATATTTAACATATGTTCCTGGATCCTTCATTAATTTTCAAGTATGGAGTAGGTTTCCCTTTAATTAAAGATCAATTATTGTAATGTATAGAGTTTATAATCATCTATATATATCCATGTTAATTCACTAATGGAGATATTTTTATGTATCTGAGGTTTTAAATAAATGGTACCCTTTTATGAATGTATTAGATATTCTATTTTCATTTACTATTACGATGCCAGTTTTTAGTTACACTGTGGTCACTCTAGAGTGTATCATCATCGAAGTAGATGTGAGTTCTTTTCATGTCAGGATCAGACCCTTGAGATGGGATTCCAATATATCCTTATAAAATGAATCACAACCCACATAGTTTGGTTCCACATAGTGGGGAACATCCTAACTTTTAAGATCATGTGATAAAGACCAAACTATTCAACTTAATGTCATCCATCAAGAACGTCTATGTGAAAGGTGCCTAATCAATGTTTAGTGTGGTTATCATACCAATAAAATACTAGGGAACCAAGAAGGGATATAATATCCTAGAATAGGAATGACCCTAAATTGAATGTGTCCAATAAATTTATGGTTGATTTTGGGTATTGTGTTTGGACATCAGGGATGCTTCCTATGTATAAAATTTGGATGGAAATAAAATCCAAGATAGATTGGTTTGATCGGGGCATGATCCTAAAGAGGGTTACTTTTTTAATTATTATGTTTGGGGATTATACTAAATATGAGGCCCATAGGTTTTATGGTGACATGGCTGGGGATTATACCAAGTAGGAGGCCCAAATTTTGGTTGGGGATTACATTTGAAGTGATACCCAAATTGTTGGGATCATATGGATGACCAGATCACCGCCAACATCTAATCCCACATTAGTCATGATCTATGTGAGGAACAAGAATAATTTGTAGATATAAGGAACCACAAAATATGATTTGTATTCTGTTAGATGATTTTGAGACCCAAAGAGATAGGGAAAAAAAGAGAGATCAATGGTGCATGACTCCTCCATCATTTTTCCCTGGATAGTCACATTTGACTACACACCTAGATACAACCCAAGAGTATGGAGAGGGAGAAATGAATGTATGAGAGGTCTTTTAAGATTTATTATGGGATTTATACATGATTTATTCTTTTATGGATTTTATTGAATAAAGGAGGTTAAGTCATTTTCCCTAAAAGGAAATAGTTATCATGATCCTCTCCCTCCCCACCTAGAACTCTAGGTCCTCGATCTTGGATACAAAAATGGAAGGACATTGTAATTTCTCTCATATATTATACTGAGAGGTCTCAAAAACCTCCCCTAGAGTCGGGATCTTCGTGACAGAGGGGATTCATATCTACATGCACTCTGAGGACATATATGTTAGGTTGAATAAGTTAGGGACACCTATTGAAATAGTTTTTCATGTCTGGAATCTTTGGTGGTGGATTTTATTTGTAACCCCTTACACAAGGGGTCTAAAGGAAGGTAAGACTTTCTATTTGTGGATTAAAAATGAATTGAATGTTTCTTTCATGGTTCGTGTATTGGAGAGCATGAGGTGCTTCAAGTAGGAATCAAGAGGAAATAGATGTGTTTCACGCTGGAGTGTAGGCCTGCGTGAGAAGGAGATGCCTTTGGGGATGTACCACCATGGAGTAAACACTTAGTTGAGGCCTTTCTATATCCAACATGGGTATCATCAGGTTTCCTAAGAAGGGTCTAGCATAGGTTCATAGTTTGGGGAGGGACCATCACACAATTACTTTTCAACTTGGGTGAAGGGGTCCTTGTGTAGGTGTCTTGTGTTTTAGTCCCTAGAGGGACTTTGATATCACTATACCCTTAAATTCCCAATTCTCTTAGGTTATGTAATGCTACCTAAAATATTTTTGAGAAATTAGATGATGGGGATGCATGAGAAGAGTTTGGAGGCTTCTTTTGTTTTACCTACCTTTCAAATAAGGAGCACTAGGGTCCTATTTATTGGAAAACATGAAACCTTGGTTGATGGAGTTACCCTGCGTAGGTACTCAGTGCAGGTTCCCCACACAAGAGTGGTCATTCCTTCATTGTCATACAGGGGGCTATATGTGCCTTTTGTAGCACATAATGGGTGTGTGCAGTCCACTTTTACATTATTTCCTTTCATCATTATTTGTGTTATTCATCTCACTAATATTGTTTTGGTAATATTATTAGTTTTTTTATCCCATGTAAAAAATGGGTTGTAAAAAACTTCTATTTTGAAACTTGTTCAAAAAAATCAACATTACTCACACCCAATACTAGAAATTAGTACAAATAACAAGTATTCATGTAAAGAATAAATATAAATGAGGATTATATATGTTTATTATTATGTGTATTTTTATGAAAAAAATCATTAATACTATTATGATTTTTATATAGGAGGATATTGGGAATTTGACTAAGTGGGAATATAGGTTAAGGGTTCTCTTTAAAACTCAACTTCACGATTTGGTGGAAGACTTGTCAGTTCCTCTAGAAATACATCATCAAACTCCAGTATAATGGGTGTATTCTTGATCGTGAGTTTCTCCCAAACCAATTGTGTTAAAAAACCTTCATTTATTAGAATCAAGACCCACAAGATGGAATAAATTTCCACTGGAAGTTTGTATTCATCCTTGTGCTGATAGATGATCATTGACTGGTCTGGAATATGAAATGTGACATCCCATATTTAGAAATTGATATGAGATTCGTATAAAGAAATCCAATCCTTACTATGAATCACATCAAATTCCACTCTAGCAAGGATCAAAAGATTTTCAAGAAACAATTTCCAACAAACATCAATTTGATAAGAACTTTAAACTTTTGATGTGACCATTGTGCCATTAAAAGTTGTCAGAACTAACTCAACCTTTGATAGATGAGGTAATACAGAGATACCCTTCGAAAATTATATTGAAATAAAAGAGTGCGTGGATCCAAAATCAAATAAAACATTTTCAACATTAGAGTGGATGTTAAGTGTACCTGTCACCACTTCATTATCGTACTCCATGTCACTGATAGTAATTTCACGTGACTTTCCTTTTCCTTTGGAATTAACAATATGTTGATGTCTTTCATCATCAATATCCCTTGTATTATGGAATTGATTTGCATAATTCCCCATTTCCTTACACTTGTAACACTTATGTGTAGGAGGTGCATTATGTGTAACATTTTATTTTTTCGCATCATTAGACATATTTTTTCCATCACTTTGGAATTCAATTTACCGATGACCTTCTTTTTTCACACTTAAAACATTTACTTGCCCCTTTAAGACTATTACATCCATGTTTCTTTCCACACATTAATCATAAGAGAAAACTCATTTTCTTTTCAGTGTGGTCTTTATATTTTCTTTTAAATTCCATCTTCTTCTTCTTATCAAATCCATATGACTGATGGGTTACTCAAATCTACATCACAACAATGAGAGTACATTGAACAATTTCCTCATAGATGTTTAATTACCTTATGACTATTTCCCATTAGAGAATTTTTTTAAGCCACTAAACAATCGATCAATATTACTCTCAGGTTATATAATAATTATAGAAGTATTCCTTGAAAGGCTTGTAAAAAAAATTTCATAGGTACCAAAAGATTCATTATCCTTTTGGTTAAGTTCAAGGAACTACTTCTCCATCTTTGTTCGAATAATATGAGGAAAGTACTTATTGAAAAATAGGTTCTCGAACTCATCTCATTCCATGGACTCAATTTCATATCTTTTCCTTGTATTATTGACATGATTCCACCATTGATCATCTTTACATTCAATACAATATACTGCTAATATGACATTATAATTATTAGAACATTTTATAACAAAAAATATCTTTTCAATGGTACTGATCCATTTTTTAGCCACTAATGGATCATAAGACCTGATAAATGAAGGTGGACACTGCCTCGTGAAGTATTCAACAAATGTTGCTCCTTCCTTTGCTCATTTGGAAGTACTCCATGATTCTTAGCTTCATAAAGTTGTGTGAGCATGGATACAAGATTTTTCATTATAGATCCAACAAAATTTGGTTTCTCAGGGGGACAATCATTTCATTTCCTGTCACATTTAGCATTAATGTGGTTCTTTTGGGTTCCATTCATTGACTAAAACCAAGAATCATAGTTTTAGAAACACTAAAAATAACAGGAAAAAAAATAATCAAGAATCAAATTTCAATTTAGGATTCTTTTGGTTTTATTATTGGTTATTAATGGTTGTTTCTAAAACACAAGGATTTTATCTTATAATTAGACATATCCTTATTGTTCTTATTAAGGCTTTCTCATCCTAGTTTCCAAAAGTTACCTATACCATTCATCTAATACCAACTATAACAACCCAAACATTTAATACATTGATATGACTTCTGAATTTAAGTGTATTTATTACAACATATAACAAAACCATAATAGGACCGTATAGGTATTGTGTCTTTAGAAATTAAGAAACATAAACAACTGGTTCATAAAACATCTATATTGTCTCCTATTTATTTCATCATATATAGACTCACTTTAGGAATATCATACTTAATACCCTTCTTCATGTCCTAGGGAAAAGAAACATATAAAATGATGACCTCAAATGCTCATTATGGGTAAAAAATGAAATAAAAATCATATCATATTCATAAGAAAGTATCATTTGAAAATCTTATCCTGCATATAAAAGATCATAATCTCATATCATGGGATAAATAATAAAAGTAAAATATAATCCCAATAGTCATAACATAACACGTGAAATTTTTTGAAATACACACATAAGCATATATAATTATTTTATATTAATCAATTCCCTTTTCCAAGACTATCACAGCGGACAAAGTCAGTTATTGAACTGAGTTCACTCCTCATTTCATCCGTATATCACTAAACCAGATTAACTCTCCATTCCAGATATTTCTATCTCATGAGATATAAATATTTACCCAATTTATTTCAGGGAGATATAGGTCCCAAAAATCTAATAACGAAACCATTCTTATGTGTTCCACAGAAACATAGAAACATTAACCATATCATAACCCATGAAATCAAATTGTTTTCTTAGACGTCATTCCATCATAATTGATATCAGACAAATGGATTTTCTAAATAACATTCCATAATATACACAATAAAATAATATTAATAAAATATATAGAAACGTAAACTTACATAATCATATATGTAATATAATTTTTATAAAACACTTGAGATTCATTCCTAAGAAAAATATCCTTTCTTCTTCAAAAACATTGTATTTTCTCAAACTATCATGTAATTCTAAAAGAAAATAATTGAGTTAGAAATACACTTATAAACATGTAGAGTAAGATTCATGGAAATAAGTCCTTATGATGTTGTAAAAGACCATTCATTCTGTATAAGTTAAAAAAACATTCTCTTCATACTTCTTTTAGAAAAGTCAAAAAAGTACCTCGTATGGTAAACAAAAGAATGACGCCTTCCGAACCATGTAGTAAAAGTAAAAAATGGGTAAAAATGAATTTAAACATACATAGAAGGATATTACACATTTTATGATAATTTTTTTTATAGAAAATGGACATTGATGATAAATATATACCAAGTAGATACTTATAAATAAACAATATATGATAAAACGAGATTGGAAAAATTATCCCTTACCTTAAGTCAGATATGCTTCATATGTATCCAAAAAATCAGTATAATGTTTTAAATAATGTTAATTATTTATTCAAGAATAATAATAATTTTTATGATAACATTTATTATCATATTTTAATCCGTTTTTAGTAATATTTCATTGTTACTAGTTATTCAGGTATTAACTGCATTATGTTCTTATGTATGTTTTTTCAGATAATTTCTTTTTCTTATTTTTTGGTTATATTTCTATCATATAAATAATTGTATTAGTATAATATATATCAAATTTATTCATTAAATTCATTTATATAATCATGGTTTAATGATGATTATGTAGAATAAATCACATTGCACCATGGAGACGGTAAGATGTACGCACGCACGAGCGACAAAATCGTTTCAATAATTGTTTAACGGTATTAAAGTGTATGGTTTATAGTATCTCATAATTATTATAAGGTTATAATAATCATATATAGTTATTATTTCAACCATTATACCCATCCATTTAAGGTGGTGGTGAAAAACATATTACACCACGGCGTGGAGATGGTAAGCCGTATGTACGTACGCGTGGTGATATCATTTTTCGTAGGATGGATAGAAAGTCAAATAGGGTTGTTTTATATTTATAATAAAATATAAGTATATTATTGATATTTATTTTATTACTTTATAATGAAAAAACTAAATAAGAGTAATTAGAAGAAGAGATAAATTTTAAAGAATCTTTAGAAGAGATTACCTCTTCCTCGATGTGCCTCTTTAAATTTCCTCTTAGGGAACTAGAGTTGGTATTTTGGGAAGACTATTACCTTCGGAATGTAACTAGGGAAGTTGATAAGATAAAAAGGTAGGTTTTGTCCAATCATGAATGCATAAATTGGAGTGAATATGAGAGGTAGGAGGTACCGTTTTATAAGAGTAGAGAGGGGCACTTTAGGAAACTCTTCAACATATTAATTTATTATAAATTATATTTTGACTAAAAATTGTCCAAAAATTATAAAATTATAATATAAGATGATTTTAGTTCGAATAACCATCATACTATAATTTTCATACAAATTTTTAATATTTTTTTAAACTTATATATTTGGTTTAACCCTTATTTTAACCCTTTTTAATCTTATTGTGATATCCTGTTATTTTCAACTAGTGGGTTGATGTCACTACCATATCATGTAAAACAACCTAAAAAAAATTATTTTTGACATATTTGGACATATATTAACCATTTTCATTAAATTTTATATTTTTAGTAATTTAATATAATTTAATAAACTATTTTATGTTTTAAGTTATGAATTGTGTTAATTTTGGACATTATTCCTAACTAACTTTTGACCAATTCATAAAAACTTTATTCCTTAGAAAATAAGAAATTAACTTAAAGATAGTATGTCAATTTAGTCCAAAAAAATCATGGATAACATGAATGTAACAAAATCATATTTGTTTTAATATTTATAAATTCATTTATTTGAAACATTCATTAATGAGGTAATCACTACATCATAATTGTGTCATATATAAAAATATTTATATAATTTCTAAAAATTATAAATAAAATACCCTTATTTAGGAAATATTTTTAGATTTATAATTACTATTGTTAATCATATAGATCAGTTATATAACCCTATATTAAAAAAATTTAGTAAAAGATATATGTTTTGGTTATAATTATCTTTACATTAAATTAATTCTTATAAAATCTCATTTTCACATCCATGTGAATAAATGGGGTCCAAAAACTGACCCAAGGATGTACATGGTCAGAAATATCTCATCCAATAGGATTATGACACGTTTTAGAGTAGTTTTATATTATTAATCTTTTGACCCTTATTTACCAGATTTTCCCTTTAAGCGTGGTAAAAATAATAATTACTAATGTTACTATTCATAATGTCCTAAAATAAAAGGTACTTATGCACAAAATTTGGACCTCATGATTCCAAATAAGGAATCCATTTTTTCAAATTCAAAGTTCAGAATTTATAGTAATTAATTTTAAATTATTCTCATTTTTGAAATGAGAAAATAGGTTGTAAAAGTTAAAACATTTCAAAAGATTGAAATGTTTTTACCTAAGAATTCAATGTAAAATTAATGATAATGAAAAAATATTTATTAAATGGTAAAATTATATTCTAATTATACTTTAAAACCATTAAATATTATAATTTGATCATATAAATTATCTATATTAAAAAGGTTGTTTTTAATTAAAATTTTGCCTATATTTATTATTCATAAAAACATGAAAGTTATCAGAAATTTATAAAAAATTTATCCAAAGTAAGTTTATATATCCTGATTAAAAATAACATGTTTATTTTTTCATATAAAAATTATTAATTTTTCAAAATCATAATTTAAATTGGGTTCTCTATTCAAAGGTATGAAATTAACATTTTTAAAAAATAGGTTATTTACATAAAATTGGGTTTCATTCATACCCTATGACTAAAATATCCATTGGATGAATATAAAAAATATTTTATTAAGTATATAACACATATATATCATTAATATCATTAACAAATTTAATTCACTAAAAAATAAAAATATCTAATTGATTTATATTTTTCTTAAATAATTAATAGCCAATGAATTTATAATGAATTTTTATAAGTTATTTATTATTATTCTTGATAAAATAATAGCTAGGATTTAATAGTAAATTTATATTAAGGGTGTCTTGTGGTTCGTTTAAACTAACAATTGCATGCAAAGCAAGATACTGAAGGATAAAAATTATTGAAAGAAAATATTTCATAAAAACATTTGGGTGATTCAAAAACAAATATAAGTGGTTTGTTTAAAAGATTATATTCTGTATAAAATTTATGTGACATGTGGAATAATAAATATTCATTAACTATTTCTTAGTATAGTTAATAAATTACTATGTGATAATAATGACATGAATTTTGTTATTTAACAGTTATTTTCCCTAATTCTTCAAAATACACTAGCCATATTGATTCATAGTTTGTTTTCACTAAAGACTATTATGTGTAAAATAATTTTGTATCTTGTGTTTAGGGATTTTTTTACTATACTATATATAATTGGTTCTCCATGTATTTCTTAATAGATAGTAATATTAGTGTTTAGACTCACATGCCTTGGTACTCTAGAATTTATCTCCATATAGGGAGGTAGTAGGTGTTGTGGTGTAACATCCCATTACTAAAATTCAGGCACATCATGACCCTTGTTTTCATCATCCATTTTTTGTACCTTTTTTTGGGTCATTTCTGGGTATTTTTGTAAAACATTAATGTTTTGAGGTAGTGTATGGTTAGTGCATGGTTACATAAAAACATATGGTTTATCCCAGAAAACCAAGAACCCTATTTAGATGTTTTAGAGACTTGATGAGGGTTGCAGCATATTTAGTCTAAACCATGAATCCTCCCCTCTGAATCATGTGGCCATGAGAAGTGGTGGTTTTCATACTCGGTTAATGGTTAGTACAATAATGTGTCCAAACCATTCACCCTTTCCATAAGCTCAGTGATGGTGCATGGATAGGTCCACCGTTAATACTAAATGGGAAACCTAACCCAATGAACATTTTTAACTGGTTTATAATCCCCAAAAAAATAATTAAAATCATAGGACCTCTAATTTACGTTAAAAACAACACAGTCAACTATAATCTTATCATTTAGCTTTTAGAGGATCTTAGTGGTTGCATTTGATCTTTATCTAGTAAGTGATTTATCCTTAATTTTAATTTTCCTTTTATCTATTATCTCCCCCTTTGATAGTGATAAATCTTCATGGTATTTATGTTTTGTTTATTTTATTTAGTGGATTTTAATTTTAGGGGCTCCTCTTTGATCTTAATCTCCATCCACTCACTGTGGGCAGTTCTAGTTTAAAGTGATTGATTTATTCATTATTGATCATGTTATTAACTATATGTGGTTTTTTATGGATTTTCCATAAAATTGAGTCCTTGAGATTCTTTTTTTATTTGAAATAGAATGTCAATTGATTTCCTTGAAATTGTGTAAATTTTATATTTTATTTTAAAATTCATGGATCTCTACAATGAAATCCTTTTTAAAAGGAATTTATAAATTGAGTTAATTTTGAAAATAAATTGTTGAAATGAACAATTTATTTTATGAAATTATTTTGTTTTGATTTCTTAGATATTGTATTAAAGTGAAATATGATTTTGATGAAAATGAACTTGTTGAAAACCTATGATTTTGTTTTGAAATTTAATATGTATGTTTAAAATTGAATTGAGAATTTAAACTATGAATTGATTTGAAATGAATGAATTTCCCATGATTGATTGATTGATTTAATGAACATGTGAGTCTGGGTAGTTTTTTTATAAGAACACATGGAATTTGACTCCCACTAAAAGGAGTGATAAAGACAACTATAACTAAACCAAATTCATCATTATTTTTTTAATGTGGGGTTGATTTATTATTCTGATACATTGATCATTAAGGATTTTTACACATATAATTTTCTATGATGATTCACTGAGTAGTATGAGGATTATATTTCATGATACTACCTTATATTAGGTATTGTGAAAAAAATGGTTTTCACTTGCTTATAAATTGTTAGTGATTGTAAAACATTTTTATTTCACAGCCTATTATTTATAATAAATGTTCATTTAAACTGGTTTTTTTTATAATTTACATATTTAAAATTTTATAACATTTTTTTATTGATAAATGTGATAAATATTTTCCATTAATTTTATTTATTTAAATTTAACCCTAAAATTGTTTATTTATATTGGAATTTTTTATGGAACACTTGTTGAGAGCCTACTGGGATATATTTTTCTCACATACTGTGTTTTCATTCAGGTGTGTTTATATTATGTTATGTCTTGTCCAAGAAAAGATAAAACACCACTTGGATATAGAATATGTTCTTGAGCATGAGACATTGGGAAAATGTGGTGACTAGTGGAGCTGTGATCCACTCTTTACATGAATATTATGACTTTAGTATTGATAGTTTTTGTGTTTTATTTTGATGATTTATTACTTTTATATCATTAAATGACATCTTGTTGTACATTTCCCATTCATTGTTGTTTTTGTAAAAGTCAATTTCCATATTTTTATTTTATATTGTTCTATTTTAAAGGTTTGTTATTATGAAAAAATCATTCCATTTGTCTCTTAGTTGATTCCTAGAACTTGTATCCAACACATAGTGATTAGAAACTCCCTGCATGCAATTTTATAGCTAAGTTATGTATCATTATACTATGGAATCAAGGTTGATTCATTATAAAGTAGAATGACAGTAGGTTGTGTCTCTCTCTATGATGTTGGTATGTAATTTGGGATATATTGATAGTCGGGAGGTAAGATTGTATTGACCTAGGAGGTAGTTAAGAGAGAGTTCCTTGCTATATCTCATTGTATAAAGCCTTAAATTAGCATGGGTATTTTGTAAAATCATCTTAAGGAATAAATTATTACAATTATAATATTTTCAAAACTTGATTTGAGATTTTTAAAATCCCAAATAAAAATAATTTCCATCTAATGGAACTATTATTCCAGTATCTCTTTATTTAGTTGATGATTTGTGTATCCCTATTGATGTTTTAGTTTTTTATGTTTATTTTGTATAGTACCATTCCCCCAAGAAGACGTCTTAATAGACCATGGGAGGGATTTTCCAACGTACAATGACAAGTGAACCCTTTGGTTGATTAGAACCTCATTGAGATAGTGGTGTGTGTTGTCAAATCTCTTTCATGTACCAAATCCCATTCAGGATCCTTTAATGGAACCTCAGTGTGGTTAAACTAGAGATCATTATTAGGATTTTCTTCTCCAAAATCCAATATATTTCATAGTTATAAATGATAATGTACATTCATAGTATTTTTTGAAAAATATTGATCTTGTTTTTTTTGAAATCTTGGAAATAATGTATTTTATAAAAGTTATGTATGTAACCATCAATCTTGATGGGATTAGTGGGAGTTGGTTAGATTCTATGATTAAATAAACAAAACATTAAATCTTGTTATGAAATATTTAAGGTCTATATTTGAAGAGAATTTATATTTAATTTTTTTTTTTGAAAAGTATTTGTTTTTTCTCATGCTCCATCAAGTAAATTAAACTATGACTTGGTATGGAAACTCCTTTACTAAATATGTTCAGTTTTCTACTGAGGTAGTGATGAACAATAAGTGATAGGACTAAATATTTGAGATGGATTTTAAATCTAATATCTAACCTTAGGTTTTTTTATTTAGGAACACTTCTAATTTGGATATAATGGAAATAACATTGATGGCTTGAATTCACCTATCTTGTAAGTTAGGATAGATGGGAGCTCCTTTTACTCTTATTGATGGTTCTGATGGTTCCATTAATGGAAATAGGAATATTGATGACTCTTAGGGTGGATCTCAATGTAAAAAATCATCTGAACCTTATTTAATGTTTGGAAGAATCTCTCCGACATTATTTTAGTGCGTAAAGGTCCAGAATTAAAAATGAGTTTATACGGTGGAACTGAAGATCAGTGGTTTGTATTGTCACTCAGACCACCTAAATAAGTTCTATAATTTATTATATGATATTAACTATGGAATTATATCATCATCGCCTAATTTTAATTCATTTCAATTTGGTGCTTCATGAACTAATGGGTTCCAACATCAAGAATATGGAATGATGCTTCATTACTTAGTAGATGAGTCTACATAGGAAGCTAATGTGGGTCCAGTGCTAGGGAAATATACCATCATTTTATCTTCATATTTAGTGACTACTTTATTTGATATTTTTAGGTCTCATCCATTTGTATAAACTCAGATTGTGAAATTTTGTTTAACATTCATTTGGAGAGTATATATTATGTGATGTGTATTGTTTCTCCCGTCATAATGAAGAGAGCGAATGGTATTTAATACCCCTTTCTTTTTTTATCTATATTGAAGATAAATCACACATGGGATTATATATTTCTTGATTGCAATTTTATTGATTATTTTCTCAGAATGGATTTTTTTTATTTCACAGAAATCATAGACTAACTATTATCTTTATCAAGTCTAATTTACATCCTCGAATGGGGTATTCTGTGCTTTATGGAGAGAATAGGACCCTAAGTCAGTATATATGTTCCTAAAATTCCAAATATGTATGATTAATTCCTTTAATTTATTCTAATATGGAGTTATAATCTTTGGGTAGTAATCTTTCTCTTGTGGTCATCATGTTTCCGGATTTGTTTCCTTCTAATTTCTTTATCTTTTCACTAGTAAAGGGGTGGAGTTTTCTATTAACATGGTTCTAGGTAACCAAATTGTCTTTATCTCTACTTAATATATATAACTATATGACCTAAGTGATTTAAATATGAAATTGGATTGGTTTTTTGGATAAAGTATTTATTCACCTATTTGTGTCGTCCTAGGTAGTTCCTGTGATTTTTTCAATAAAAATTTACAAAACACTTAACAATTGTATTGATTACCAAAAACTCAATCATGTTACATTAAAATAAAATTTATTTATTACCAAATATTTATAATTTTTTGACCAATTGAAATGGTTTATATGTTTCTCAAAGATTGATATTTATTATTTTTATCACTAATTAATAATCCATGAAGATGATATTCTAAGTACCAACTTTATGAGGAGGTATGGAAATTATGAGAACATTATTATTACTTTTTTCCAAACCAATTATCCTTTAGTTTTTATGCAATTTATGGACATTTAATTACATGAGTATATAAACTCTTAAAAATTATTATTTGGGGATAAAATCTTGATTTTCTCTATAATTGAGGAAGATCATGTATCGTATCTAGGAGATGTTAATGAAATTTTGAGAGATCATCTAATTTATGTAAAGATATCAAAATGTTATTTTTGGATTCATTAGGTGATTTTAATAATAAAAATGGTATTATAGGATTGTTTTTTAGTTGATCTTTTGAAGGTAAATGATATTATAAAAATGTTAAAACCATGGAAAATCTTCATGATTTAGATCTTATTGTGATTAGAAGGGTGTAACTATGTGTTTTAAGGATTTCTAAAAGTGTGATTCTCCAATAACTCCTCACACTCATAATGGAGTGAAGTTATTTTAGGATTTGAAATATTGGTATTATTTTGATCATTTGACACTAATTTTGAATTATACACTATTTTTTACTCTTCTAGATGTTGGGAAGGGTTATCTGGTATATGGTGACACATCTGTTTTGGATTTTGAATGTATTTTAATATAGGGAGATCATGTACTGGACTATGGTTCTTAAAAACTTGGGCTCCAAAATAAAAAATATCCTACACAATATCACAAACTAACTTCTGTGATTCGAGATATTGAGAGTTGGTATCATTTCCTTTTCAGTGAATGTAATACTCATTATTCATACATTGAATGATTTAGTCACATCTTCACACAAAGATATTTATACCTCTATAAAAGATGATGGTAGGAGTACCAAAAATCATTTAATTTTAATATTTCATACATCGCAAGAAATAAAAATCTCATTGTTGATTCCTTGTTCAATAACCATCTATCCTTGGTTGTGAAAAATCATTAGAAGAGTGGAATTTCATGGCTATCTTTTCTTATATGGGCTTAGGATTATGGTAGGATGGGTTTGAGATTATTCTTTAAAGTGTTCATTTGACCTCATATCTTCATCTAATTGTTAATCAAGATTATCATCTTGATGACGAGTTTAATGTAATTAAGAAAACATTTATGGTGGGGAGATCCTCTATAATTGTTTATTATATTTAGAGGGTATCCTATGATTTGGGAATTGGTAAATCATACCTTTTTTCATGAGAAAATAATCTAGTAAGAATTTCCAAACATCTTAGTGGCCAGTACACCCTATCACCCTGAATATGTTCTATGATATTTAGTGATGATTCTTGTGGCCAGGTATGAGATGTGACATTTTAAAATTTGCTGACTGAAAATTAATTTTTCTTATTATTCAATCCATTTTAAGAAAGAAGTGAGAAACCTAGAGGAATTTCACAAAAAGGGATAAAAGAACCATTAAAATATATCTTAACTCTACCATATTTAGTTTCTTTAAATAATTCCCAATATATGTTACTTACTTGGGTGTTTGGTTTATCCATTCAGTGATTTTCGAACTGAAACACCATCTTTTCCCAAGCCATGATGTACTCCTCAAGGCTGATCTTCTCATTATTGAAACCCCTATTAAGAATCATATCCTTCTTGTCGATCCAGGAATACTTATCCTCATTGAGAGTCATCCTCAATATCCTCCCCATCATCTTGTAAGTATCTTCTTTAGTACAATTGAATGATAGAAACTGTTAAACCACATATTCTTCTTAACTCATAAGAAAATGTAGTGAATGGTTAAGTAGATCACCTTTTTCCCTTCTGAGAAGTAGTCTTGGTAAGAGGGTGGTTATCGTTTTCCATATGGTTCTCTTTCAGGTTCTTTATCAAATGTGTCTCCGTTGAAAGTGGAAAATAGGGTTATTCCTTTATATACTTTTAAATTTTTTTTGAGCTTCTACTTCTCTTTGGTCTCGGAAGCCTATCAACCTCAGCCGCATCCTCATTTTCACCTATAAAATAGTCTTCACGTGATTCACTCTGGGGATCCTTCTACACATCCATGGAGGTTTTAATCAGTTCTTACTCATAATCCTAAACCAAATTCTCATTACATAGTCATTCAAAGAGGATTCCAATCTCTAAGGTTTCCACCTCCCTTCTAGGACATGTCTTGGGGTCTAAATGGTTTCCACTCCCTGAGAACACCACCTTATCATATGAAGCACCTAGGAAAGTTAATGGACCTCCATCAAACACTATTTGAGACTCCATTTTTCACCCACTGCCACCTAGAGGACCCTCAAGTGGAAGGACCTCATAAGCACCCCCTACATCCTCATGAGTACCATCAACTCCTCTATGATTATCACTTACAACCAAAACATCTCCCTCATTCACAAAATCCATGTTCTATTTCATCCTGTCAAAAGTATCCTTCTCCTTTGGCTTTAGAGGTAACACCAGTGCTGATTTCTTAGCATCACCCAAGCTCACAAAACCAGTCACCTTACTAGAAGTAGGGCCACCTCAGCCCAAGATAGACTCTGTGATTTTAGCTTGTGCTTCCTACATTAGTCTTTTTGGATGTTCCTTCCCATTAGGATTCAAGTGATCCATTGCTGATCCATCATTTATAGAATCCTCATTCTTCAGATCCTACAAAGTCTTGCTTGTAGAGCTACTATGGCATACCAAATCCAGATGACTTAACTAATTATAAGATACGCAAAAATATGTCCACGACTCAAAATTAACAGCATGCCTCCACCAGAATTATCGACCATCATTTATCCACACCCAATCCATTGGTGGCTTAAATAAATCAACCTCCACACAAAAACAAGGGAAAATGGGATGATAGAAAGCTTTCATTCTTCTATCATATCATAGGTTGAAACCAACCATGTTCTCAAGAATACACAAAATATAAGGGTTTTGGAAGGGAAGTTGGAGAGAAAGGAAACATACCCAAATCACAATAGTATGATTATCTCTCTTTATATGGAATTCAAAGTTCCACCAAAGAAGATATAATAAGGAACCACTGCATTAGTAAGGAGCTCTGGACTGAGAAATAATGAGATCTTCCATTGACCCAATCTGAATCATAATATGCCTTTGATCGATAAGTCCAACAATCATATGAGCCTTCAAACCCAATGATTCAAATATTAACTAATAAAACAAATAAATTGAAGGAATTCTATGATGTAATTGATCCACCCAAGTCAGGTTGAAGAGATATGAAGAATTATTGAACTCTGACAGAAATAATGAGAGCTGAGGTGAACCACGATACAAATATAGGACTTTCAGGAAAATTAGGATCCATAGAAATAGGGGAAGGAACTCTGGATTGGAGAAACTTAGTAAGGTGGAAAGATTCTACTTTGACTATGATTGAGGATGAGAAAATCCCCCCTCTAATAGGGATGGGGGATCCAGGATCACCTTCAGTGGATCCTAGGGCATCGTTGTGATCCTAGGGCATCGTCACCTCGAGATCTCCAATCTTTTTTTATAACCAATCAATGATGTAATTGTTAAATTTATTTTCTCACTATTATTCCATTAAACAAGTAAAAGATGAGAACTAGATACCTATGGGTTTTCTTAAGCCTCTCTTATAGTCGACTTATGAAGTTAGAATCGATTTTAATGGACTTCGGGGTTTGGTTTCATAATACCCCTCGATGGTAGAACATGATATGGGTTGTGATTAATTGGATAACCGTATTGTCTCACTTAATTAACATTCATAAAAAAAATAATGTTGAGGACATGGGAAGCCATTAATGTGAATCATATTGTCATATTACACAATGTTCTATCTATTAAATATTTTTATAGGGATCCTTGGTTCACTTATGATTTTTAGAGATTTCTTTTTTAGTTAATTGGATATAAGGTTATTTTGAGTACGACATGTCATCCTTAGTTGTATGTTCATATAGAAAAAGACCTAAATATTTTTGTATATAGGTTTTGTGATTGTGTTCATGAATTTGGGGGAGCTAATGATATCCACTTCAGACTAGTTGATTTTTCCTATAGAAATAGTTACCATCTGTATATCAGGATAGCTTAATTTGAGGCCTTCTATAGACATCCATGAAAATATTGTTTTTGGATAGATAATACTGAAATATCTTTGTTTGGGCCTAGTTGGGTCTCTAATGAATTAGGAAAAAGGAATGTTAGGTCTGAGATATATGTAATTTGTTTATGTTGTTGATCATATTGGGAAGGTGAAATTCCATTCATATTTACAACCTTAATTGATGTCAAATCACAATATGTTTCATGTCTCATAAGAGAGAAATTATATCTCTAATCCATATCATGTTTTGATTTAGTAGAACCTTATTTATTAATGACTACAAATCTATTTCAAATAGTTGATTCCAAGATTATGGTTCTTTATGATATGTTTATACCTTTGGTTTGAGTGATATCAAAATAGAGTTAAGATTATCATGATATGTAGATATGTGAGGATCTGATTACAGAGTAGTGACCTAATCTATTTGACATAGAGACTTCTTAATATTATTTTTATGGGAATAAAGCTTCTAGGGTGGGGATATTGTGATATCCTTTTACCAAAATTTAGGTACTTATTTACCCATATTTTAATCATTTTTTTGTTTGGACCATTTTTTAAGTCATTTATGGAGACTTTTGGAGGTTTTGGGGTTTTGTATGGTTGGTGCACGGTCAGGTAAAACTATTTGAGTTGGTCTATTAATGAGTACACCTAGTTTAGTTTTTATGTATTTTGGAAAATGGTTGGAACATGGTTAGTCCAAACCATATGGTCCTTCTACCAAATAACGAAATCATAGGAAGTGGGTGGTTGAATGTTTTGTATATGGTTAGTATAACTGTGAAGAGAAACTATACACCCCTTTTAGAAGATCATAGAGGGAGAACTCTTATATTCAAGGTTAGTACTAGCAATTCCCCTTAACCCAACAAACAAGGTGAATGGTTTTTTAATCATCTAATGATTTTAAATAAAATTCCAGGACACCTATTTTATATTCCAAACACCTCCCATTTGACCCTAATCTTGTCCTTTAGTATTTGGAGGAACACAAACGGTCAATTGGCTGCTCTAATATCTCTTTTTCTTGGATTTAAGTAGTGATGGATGTGTTTGATCTCACTTCAGTAAGTGAATTCTCATTGATTGTTAATTTCCCTTTCATATCTTATCTACTCCATTACTTATGATGAATCTTCATGTTATTTATGGATTTTATATTTGATTTTATGGATTTTAATTATAAGGATTCAACTTTGATCTTCCTTACCTTTGATTCTCTATTGGCAGTGCCTGTTTATGGTGATTTATTATTAGATGCTTGATCATGTGATTAAAGGTAGAAAAATCAATAAGGATTTACCCTATATTATAAATTTTTACATTATTTATTGATTTTAATTGTAATTTTATTTCACTTATATGATATTTAACAAATATGATATTTATTTGAAAATCTACGGTTTTATGAAATAAAAAATATTTCAAAGGATTCGGTAAATTGGGATAATTTTGAGGGATATGGATTCAATTGAAGAATTTATTTGATGAAATTATTTGAATATTAATATTGAGAAAAATTATTGTTTGAAACCTATGATTTGTTTTTGAAATATAAATATAATTTTAAATCTTGAATTTGTAACTTGAACTCTAAATTTCATTGAAATGAATGAATTTACCATGTTTGATTGGTTGAATGAATTAATGATCCCATAATCCTATGTATTTAGTGGGTAATTGGGATAATCATAATAGTACTATGATTCCAAATATATCAATTGATGATAATAAATCTAACTAAACCAAATTCATCGTAATTTCCCTGATGGGGTGTTGATTTCTTATCTCGATGGCCCGAGACTTAGGGATGTGTTCACACACACTATGTCGTACTGATTTATTGAGTAGTGTAAGGAACATATTTACAAAAAAGAGATTATATCATGGATTTTAAAATAGTTTTGGTTTTTAATTGATTATTAAATTCCAATTATTATAAGAATATTTTCATTCATTTCATCCTGATTATTAGAAATGTTCATTTAAGAAATTTTTTTGATATAAATTCCATAATTTTATGTGAAAACAGGTTTGTATTGATAAATTTTAAAAAAATATTTAATTACTTATATATATTTATATTGATACATTAAATGGTATATTTTTGTTGGAATTTATTATGGAACAATTTTTGATATCCTAATATAATATTGTTTCTCAAATCCTATTTTTTTCCTTTAAACATTTCTAGATTATGTTATGTCATATTCTGGAATTACAAATGCACCACTTAGGGGAGGATAATGGGGTTGAGCAAGGGATATATGGAGATAGTGGTCACTGGTGGAGTCTTGGTCCTCTCATTGCAAAAATATTCATAATTTAGTATTGATCTATGTTGTTTTTTCTTTGTATGACATTTTACTTTGAGATCATTACCTTGCTACTGGAGGTACGTTCCTCCTTGAGGAGTGTTTATGGAATATCAATTATTCATTATTTTATCTGTATTTATTATATTTTGATGTCTTTTTATTGTGTAGATGTAATTCCCTTTGAAAATTAGTTAATTTAATGGGTTATTCCCCAACCCATAGAGATCTGGAATGCCCTTCAAGCAAAGTTAGAGCCGACTCAAGTATCAATGTAAAATGTTATCTAGGTCGGTTCATGAAATGTGAAGTTTTGATTAGTCCCATGATTTGTTTTTATTATATTCCATTTTTATGGGAATTTAAACCCAAATAGTTTTATAATTCTTTATAGGTCACAAATTACCTTTTAAGGGCTTGATACTAGGGTTAATAAAGTGAAACTTAAGATGATATAACCATGAGCAAATGAATTTCATTTTAAGGTTATTCATCTAGGACATATTAGGATTATATTAACATTGTGTAGAATAGACAATATAATATATAGTTTAAATTCATATACCTACTACTATTAGGTTATAGGTTCTTATTTATGGTTGGTGTGTCACTTTTTCATGGGTGGCCCTTTGTAATTTAACAAGTAATATGACTCAAGTGAAATATTTTTTTATGATTACATTGTATTTGAAGCCAAAATATACATTACTCATTGATGGGATACAAGGGTGAGAACATCAGTAATGATATGTTCATTAATTACATATATTATATATAATAGGTATTTATAGAGACCCCTTTATATTTGTAACTAAATAAGGAAGGTAGACAAGGCTCACAAGGGGCATGGCCCAATGAAGAAATTATGGGGTGTATTACTAATAGGTGGACCCATTATACATATCAACCCCTTGTCTATTGATACTATATGAGGAAGTAACAAAAAAATCAGGGGAATATAGACCAATGATGAAGGGTGGGGGATTTTACTTGATCAATATTCTCATTATAAGCATGTTAATCTACATTGATTTAATAACTAGATGAGAAAGGAAAACTAGACACATGTAGAATATGACCCAGCAATGAATAGTTGGGGATTATTCTAGATTATAGTCCTATATATCCAATTCTCATAAGGGTGTTTTTTAATACATGATATGAAGTATTCCATATTAGAATAATCAGTCAAGGGTTAGTTTATTAGTAGCTTAATGGTATGGACCTTCATTATTAAGGGTATACATGAGTTTTTAATCCTTAAACGTTTCATATGTTTGGGAGAACAACCCATGAGAGGGCCTCTAATGGGATGCATGTTCACAATTATAATGGGAATACATGATTTAATGGTAGAAACCCTATGTGCATAAATTAGTCATGTATTTTTTGAGGTTATGGAAGGCGACTAGGTAGATAGTCACCCAGGTTGTTGACTATAACGAAACAAAATTTTATAAATGAAAATTACCTTCTTATAATTATATTATATAGTATAAATCACATTAAATAACATATATAACATAATACAAAATTTATATATGAATAATAAATGAAATAAAAAGTATTTATAGAAATTACGGAACACAACCCTTTGGAATAGTAACATTACCAATGGAATAGTAATGTGACCCTTAAGAATAGTAACCTGGAAAATTGAATAATAAGCTCGCCTATGAAATTATAAAAAAAAAATTTCCATCTTTCAAATGAAAATATGGAATAATTAAATCATAGTATAAGTAAATAATTTTTTGAAAATGTTAAATTATATTTTTGTATTTTTATAAAACATAAATGTTTATTTCAAATTTTATAATCTATATCTTGAGTGAAAAAAATCATAAAATAGATTCATAAATATATAATTTTTTGTCATATTATTATATAATAATTTTATTAAACCTTAATCAATTTTTCAAAGTGTTACAAAATTAGTTATTATTTTAAAATAAATATTTTTTGAGTAAATGATGATTGTAATTAAAAAATAAAAATTTCATATTCTGAAAAAAAATCCTAAAATGTAATCCATTTGTTAATTCTACATGTCAAAAAATTTAGGGTGAATTTTTTGAGATTTTTCTAATGTAGTTGATTTTTTTCTGAATAATGAAATATGGTAATTTACAGTATAAGGTAAATAAATGAATTTTTGATTCATGCTTGAGTAATAGATGATGTAAGTTGTAGCTGGTTCAAACTCACATTAATTAGTAACTATATTTAGTCACATTAATCCATAATATTCATTGTCTTCAAGAAAAATAATAAATTAGTGAATTAAATAATCAAAAAATACACATCTCCACCACTATAAATACCCCCTTAGCCTCCTCTTTTCCTCACACCTTTAAAAATATGAAAATTTTCAAAATTATGAAAAATAATCTTTCCAAGGGTCTCTCTAAAATCTATGATCCCTTGGTATCAAAAATATACCAAACCATTTTCTATATTTAGTTTCTTAAGGATGGGAAATTCATGAGGTAAAAAACTCTTTCCTTTTCTTTTAATTTCATGCCAATTTATTTTCTATTATTACTCAATCATCACCTATATTTATCCAAGTGGAATGGTAACTCCACTATATAACATGTACTATAATTTTATTATTTTAATGAATTAATCCATCATCAATTCATTCTCCTACACTTTTTGTTCAACAAATAAAAATATTGTTCGTGACGTGTTGATTAATCACATTCCAGGACAATGAGTTTTCAATTTCCTTTATCACTATCAAGTTTGGTAATAAAACCATTTATATGGTTAAAATATATCATTATATATGTATTAAATATTATTTATTTTTATGGAACTATAATATATACATAATAATAATTAATATAACAAAATGAGTTTATGACGGTCAAGAAACCACTGAATTAATCTAAACGATTATCCATAAAATTTTATCTAATGATTCTTCCTCATAGCACGTAAAAATTGATATATGAGAATAAATAAAATTATTTAATTTCATTAATAATATATAATTTAAATTATGGGTAACTATTCTCATTCTACATGTTCTTTAATACATGTATACAAATGAACCGATCATGAAAACCAAAGAAATAAAGACTCCCAGACAAAGAAATTGCATATTATAATTCATAAAAATGACATAAATGAACATAATAAATTTATTATAAATAAAATAAATGTATAAAATTTTATAATGTTATTAATTAATTGATTTAATTTCATTATCCTGAAAATTAAGATCAAATGGAATACACATTCAGAGATAATATAAGGGATTCTTTCCGAACCTCCTTTTTCTTCAGGTAACAATTTCTATCACTTTAAATCACTGTAATTCTGCTTAATTTTTTTAAATTATAATAAATTATATTTTTATGTTCCAAAATAGTTAATCTAGATCATATCATCCTTATTTTAGAGGGAAGTACATGTTTTAAAAAGGTTCCCTTCTCAATTCATTCTGATAAGAAACCCTGATTAATGGGAGCTCCCCGATTTCATACCCATTTTCAAGTGAACTACATAATCTCTTTTAATACACCATTATTTTTATAAAATCACTCATTTTATCATAAAAACTATTTGTTTTTTTATTTTTGGTTTTACACAAACAATAATTCCTTTTTTGTTTTAACAATTTTTCAACTTTTCTTAAACAACAGTAAAATATTTTATTTCGATGGTTTCTTAAACACACTTTTTACATGTTTAAACTTCAGTTTGAAAAAAATACCATGATATATGATTATTTTACCTTATGAATTTACATTTATGATTTACATTCATTCTTTCATGGATTCCATTATTATATTACATTTTGTTATACCTTTTGACATGATTATGATACACAATTTTTTCCATGGGTAACCCTAATGTTTATATTTCATTCCTTATATATAATTATTCATGTGGAATATATATTCAAGAACATTTTATGATGGAAGAAATTCAAATATATCTCTAATTAGTTAAGAAATATTTAGTCTCATGAGACGTTAAGTGAAATGGTCGTGGTTGTTAACCTTGACTTGTTCTCTATGTACAATGGTCTTGGTGGTTATCCATCACTCGTTCTCCTTGTGAAACTTTCTTGATGGATAGCCTTGAATCATTGTCCATCATATATAATAATTCATAAATCATTATTGTTTCATGTTTTATGTTACTTCCAAATTACCATAACTCCAATTTTACATGGTATCAAGTTTTTTATGTTATGCTCTCATATCTTTATTCATGTTCCATGCCTTTTTATGCCATCATGTTATGCCATATAACCCATGTTCCATGAATTATTCTAATGTTTATTCCCATAATGGTATTTTGATATAATCCTTTTTTAATGTATATCCCATGTTATCATATGTAGATGTGAGGGCTTAAAGGTTGTTTGGAGCTCATTATGAATATTAAATAAAAGATGTTTTTATTTTGGTTACATGCTTTATAATTAGTTATCTTACCATAAAAATACACTATAATTTATGATCCTTGTTTTTTATTTTAAGGATAATTATTATTAATATCATGTTATAATATGTGTAAAAGGATAGGGTAATTGTAGTTAGTATTAGAGTATGATCTAGTCATTTTTGAAGATTAGGACTGGAGCACTTTAGTAATAACCTTGGGGATAATTCTATCACCATGGATAACCTAGATTGAAACATATGGGAATATCAAGATAGGATATAATTTTAATATACAATTTTATCCTTCTATGTTCAATTTTTTACATTTATATGCTTATCAGATAACTATCCATGCCCCAAAATTGTACTTTTTTTATTAGTTAGTGGATAGAAATAGGAGAACTCATTCCAAAAATCAATGTGATAGGAAATTTTATGATTTACCTAATAAAATTTCAAATATAATGGGAATGTTTGCTCAAAACATCATGATAGTACATTATCAACTAGATCAAATTATGAATATTAACTTTAATAATGTAGAACACCCTCCTTCTCCTAGGAAATAGAATGTTATAGTAGAATCCGTTATGTTACAAAGGCCTCATATGTTTAGTGGGCCTTATAATACCCTCCCCATAGAAAATTGGATTAACTCTATTGAAAAGATATTCTTTTCCTCCATTTATCAAAAGAAAAGAAACTTCTAGTGTTGATCTATCATTTCGATGGGGATACTGATTAGTGGTGGGAACTGGTCAAGAACATGAAGTCCAAGGTGGTAATTGATTCTATGGAATGAGAATAATTAAATAAAATATTTTTCAATAAATATTTTCCCTGAAATCTCTATATAAATATATATAAAGAGTTCCTTAGTTTGAAGCAAAAATAACATAATCCTATTGGGGTAGATGAAGAAAAAATTACATGATTTTCGTGATACCCCTTTGGCTTTATCATGAACACCTAAAGAAAGGTAGATCTCTCATTTAGCAGACTAAATCTGATTCTATGAAAATAATTATCAATTGGAGTCTCTTAAAACTATGAAGAAATTTTTCATTGTGACTTCAAGGTTGAAATAGATATCAGAGACACTTAGTGGTCTCGTGGGATAGAAAATAAATATAGGAAAATGGAGTTTAATATGGTTGGATGAACAGAGAAATCCCATGATGGAAAGATAACCAAATATCCCATTTGTCGAAATTGTGGGAATAATCATCCTACGAACATTCTAAAGGGGACTATAAAATGCATCAAATGTTGAAGAATGGGGCATCTAGATAATAATTTTAAAAGTTATATAAATAATCCTACTAATGTGGAATTCAAATTGATGGTTCAAATCAACAATCATCCTAGAGTTTAGTGTTTCAACTTCAAGGAACATGGGAATTATAAAAACCATTACCCTAAGCCAATGATTTTTAGAGGCAATCAACAAAAATAACCTCTAAGACAACAAGGAAGGGGATACACTATCAATACTACTGAGGTGGAACCTAAAATTCATGTAGTGATTGGTACACTAGTTATACAATCAATAATATAGAATGTTCTATTTGATTATGGTTCTACGCATTCTTTCATATCTTTCAGGTTTAGTATAACTATTCTAACACCACCTCAATCCAGAGAGGATGACTTATCTTTGAGAACATAAAACATAGAAATTATTTCATCCAAAGTATATAACTCATCTCTAATTAATTTGTGTGGACTAAACCTCCTATAAAACCTAGTTTTACTTCCTTTGATGGATTTGATGATATATTGGGTATGTATTGGCTATCTTTATACAATTCCAACATCAACTATTGGAAAATGGATATCACTCTTCACATCCCAAGGCATCCTCCAATTCTACACAACTATAAGGAGGAGGATGAATCTCCATCAGATTAATCATATAAATTATGGATATTATTTTCTTATGAGGAATTATATTTAGAAAAAAAAAGATTGAGAAAATTGATAGAATCATGCTTGAAGACATTCCCATTGTGAGGTACTATATCGATGTTGTCTCAGGATAATTTTATACTATTAATCTTGGTTGATAGGTTGAGTTCTCAATTGAAATTATTCTTAGATCCAAAATCGAAGACACCTTATAGAATAGCCACTATTATTTTGGAATAACCCAAGAATTGGTTATGGGAGAAACTGGACAAGGGTTTTATACACTCATGTTCTTCACATTGCGGTTCACCAGACCACCATGAACAGAAGAAGTATGGATGAATGAGCCACTATACTGACTATCATGAGTTCAATAAAATCATGACAAGGAACAAGTATTCACTTCCACAGATAGATGAATTTTTTGGACAACTATGTGTGGCTAGGTATCTATCTAAGGTGGACATTCAGTTCGCATATCACCAACTAAAGGTGAAGAAGTATGATATTTAACAGACTACCTTTCAAACTAGGTATGGAAACTGTGAGCTCATATTGATTCCCTTTGAAAATAATAATTCTCTTTAATTTTTCATCTATTTAATGAATATACACTACCACAAAACTAGGAAAGGCAGGAGCCTGCCTGTATCAGCGCTGATAAAGGTGTACCCTTTATCAGTGATTTTTTTAGCGCTGATAATGTGTATATTTATCAGTGCTTTAAATATCCCTTTTTCAGCACTTTTCTTAGAGCTGATAAAGGTCATGTTTATCAGCTCTTTTCTTAGCTCTGATAATGTTTATTGTATACATTAAATAAAAAACACATGTTATAACTAAATATATATATATATATAATTAAATAATTATAAGATTAATAATAAATATATTTATTAGATTTATAAGATTTATTAGATTTATTAATTCATTATATTTATTAGATTTATTAATTCATTATATTTAAGGTATATATTTATTATATTTGTTCATATTTAATGTATTTGTTTTATTTATAAATATATAATACTTTTTAATATATATGTATAATTAAAATTATTGAATATATATGTGTTTTAAAATAAATTGGGGTCAATGAATATATCATGTGCGTATATATATGTGCATGAATAATTTTCATTTATAGATTATAGTTACATATCATGTTGATGTGTTATTGATTTATAATTCATTATGTCACCCATATAATATATATGTTCGAAAAAATGTACACTTATAATTAAAATTACATTATATTTAAAAAATAAATATATAATTTATTATATTTTCAATGATATATATATAAATATACCTTTCAAATAATTTTATAAGTATAAATAAAGATATATTTATTTAGAGTTATAATTATTAATAAATATATATATATATTTATCATTAATATCATTTTAAATAAATATATAATAATATAAAAAAAATATTAAATTTATACAATTATCAGTGCTTTTATTAGCGCTGATAAATTATGTCTTTATCAGCGCTACAAAGTCATTGATAAAGAGGGTCTTTATCTGTGCTAAAATAAAAAGTGCTGATAAAGTCACCCTTTATCAGCGCTACAAGAGTGCTAATAAAGTCTGACCTTTATCAGGGCTAAAAAGGTCTGATAAAGGGGGTCTTTATCAGCGCTTTTCATTTTAGCACAAATAAAGACCCCCTTTATCAGTGCTTTTTACTAGAGCTGATAAAGTTCCACGTGGAATTTATAAAATCCATCGGGTCCTCCTCCTCCTCCCCACACCCTGTCAAGCTTTCAAGGAAGACCTACCCTGCATCGTTGCCGCCCCTTGGCCGCTGCCTCCTCTCCTCCACTACCTCCTTCTCCTCCTCCGTCACGGTCGCCTCCTCCTCCAACACCTACTTCTCCTCCTCCTCCTTCGCCATGTCTCCTTCTCCTCCTCCTCCTCCACCACGGCTCCTCCTCCTCATCCACCACTGATTCCTCCTCCTCCTCCTCCTCCACCACCTACTCCGCTGCATCCTCTACCTCCGCTTCCTCTGAGCTGCTCCGCTGCCTCCGCGTTGCATCCACGCTGCCTCCATGCTACCTCTACTGCCTCTGTTGCCTCCACTGTCGATGCCTCCTCCTCCTCCGCCACCAGGTCCTCCTCCTTAAGGTGAGTAAAATTGAATTTGCATGAATTAATTATGTTTGAATTTATTGTCAATATTAAGATTAATTATGATTTGGCGTGAATCTTGTGTGTGATTCTTGTGTGTGTGACACATGTATATGTGGTTGGTTACTTGTTTGATCTTGATTAGCTCTCCCCACTATAGCCTTGTGATAGAAACCTGAATAGAGAGAGTATTTTTTGTGAAAGGTTGTTACACTAGATTAGGATTTCACTCCGTCTAGTGGCCCTTAGTATGGATCTTTTTTCTGATTTTGGATACTACCCCATAGTTAGGCTAGTTAGGGTTTGAACCTTCCGTGTTGGTGAATTCATGTCATCAGGTGAGGCATGCCAACAAGATGAGACATATGTTTAGTATGTTCTATATTTTACATTATATAGTACAATATTCTCTGGTTTGGGTCATATACCAATTTAAATATCACAACCTTTCTTATAACATAACAGTGCCACCAACCTCTCACATTGGGTGTGATTCGCATATCCTCTAATTCCACAACATAGTAGCCGCTCCCCTCTCACTTATGGTGGGTCTCACCATCAAATCACATAAAAGACAATTTGAGGAGGGAATCTCTATAGAAAACCTCTCACAAAACAACTCTAAACCAATACTAATTGATCCCCATTTCTATATCTCACATCATATTATCATACAAAAAATGATCTAAGGAGTGAATCACAATATCCAACCTCTATCACCAGTCAAAATACACCATCAATTGGTGGATACCATGGAAGTCACACACCAATCCCCTTTGACCAATGCCTTCTCACTTAAAGTGGGGTCCTACCAACACCTTATCACTTATATAAAGGCCATCCATCTTGTCTCATGCCACAAAACATATAAATAGTAATATAAGGAGGGTATCTTGATAGAAAACTTCTCGTACTAGCTAAACCACATCATCAATAGGAGGGTCCCATGGATGATCATACTTCAACTAGGTGATGGTCATATGAAGTCCCAATCTCTTAGTCGGTCTGACCATAAATGACAAAATTCACCATCCATTTAGCCTTGCATAATACTCTCCTTAAAACCATCATGGTTATACATGAAAATTATTCCCTACCTATCAACATTCTAATTCCACCTATAAGTAAATCTACTGGGTTATACAAACCTAAACCATCTCTACTCATTAATACCAACACACACTCATCTCTACATGGTAATGTCACAACCCACATGTTATACTTGATCTAGGCCTCGATAGTCTAGTCTATATCATCTTCTAATTATCACATTAAAACTCATTAAAACTAAATAATGACCATCCTAAGAAACTCACACTAAGATCCTTGGATACCCTTTGCTAAGTCATACAGACTATTTCCATGACCATCGCTTAGGTACCATATCATATCTCCCCTTGGAGATCTCGTAATCCAATTATAAGGAGGAAATCCTCTATGTCACACTTCACTAATACCTATATGGAATATCCTACTCATCACACACACCATGACTCTTATATATCCTTAAGAGGGTGTTCCCCATCATACGTAATATGTAAAACTATATTATCCATCTTTTTTAGGCCTAAGACTCTAATAACTACTCAAATAGCCTTATAAAACGTAACTAGGCTATACAAATCTCATACCAAACCCAATCCTCTAATAAACACAACTAAAAACCTCACCTCCATGGAGACATAATCACTGGATGATCACAAAATCACAGACGTTCAATTTAACCCTCACTCTATCTCTTGGTGGATCAAGAACACCCTATTTATTTACCTAGGTTACTCTTGATTTCTATACCTTTCACTGGAACACATATACTCAGGAATGAATGCACAATCATGCATAAATTGGAACATGGTTTTGTATTAGAGTGTCCACCTACCTCAAAAAATGGAGTAACCCCCTCACCAAGATCAACTCTTATTGAGACCCAATCTCAGAAAAAAATTCTCAAATAATTAATTATATAAACATATAATTATTAGTCACCTTAATATAATTAGGAATAATCATTAAATAACTCACTAGGAAACACAACACCACCTAAACCACACAAAACATGGTGCATTCATCATACGAGGATAACCTCTACCGAATAAAAACAAAATCTACATCATCTGAATTGATTTGAAGATGATATAGTGAAATCATCACAAAAATACTTTTTAAAATCATCCAAAATCATAGGGAAATAAAGGTTAATAGTAATGGAGGAAGTATGAGGTAAGAACTCCCTAACTCACTATAAAAAAACTCCCAATAACCACCCCTCATCAGGGGGGTCGAAGAGAGGAAGAGAATGGATGACTCCCAAGAACCTCCTAAGATTTGCTACATGTCCCCCACCATTTTTGAAGTATCTAGTTTTTTATCTAAATTATACTCATATTCCTTCTCCCCTAACCTATATACACATCCTTTTGATTTAAAATAGGATGAATATAAATAAATAATGGATGAATTCCAATCGGTTGACAAAAGAGTATGAAGAAGGTGTGAAAGAGTTTATCAAGTTTGCAAAAGAACAAGCATATGACCCTTCTCAAATCCTTTATTCGTGTTTACGTTGTTGTTATTCAAAAAAAATTAGTCCAGAGGAGTTGGGAGAACACTTGATCAGTCACATAATAGATCAGAGTTAGACATGTTGGAATAAACATGGGTAAACAATGAATGTATGTTGTGGATGGGATAACACTATGTTTTATGGATCATTTGATATGATTACAAGTATGAACAATGAAGATGACCATATGGAGGATGTGATTACAGATGTGAATGATGATTAAGATCGTATTGTGAAAATGATAAGGACCATCGAAGATGAACATCATGATTGCCCAAAATTGTTTGATAAGTTAAAAATTTGTGCAAAGACGCCATTGTATGTTGGTTGAACTAAATATACAGCACTATCAGCCGTACTGAAGCTGTATAATTTGAAAGCAGACAACAGGTGGAGTGATGCCAGTTTTACAGAACTACTTGCTCTCTTGAATGACATGATCCCAGAATATAATGATATCCCGAGCCAAACATACGACACCAAACGAATACTACTCTCTATGGGTATGATCTCTGAAAGAATACACGCCTACTCGAATGACTGTATAATGTTTCTCAAGGACCAAAAATAACTTAAAAATGACCAAATTGTAGTGATTATAGATAAAAGAAAAATGAATCTAGTCCTAATAAAGTTGTATTGTACTTTCCAATCATTCCAAGTTTTTGGCGCCTATATGGAAGTGAGGAGACTGAAGGAAAATTGACATGGCATGAAGATACGAGAATTAAAGATGGGATACTATGTCACCCGACAGACTCTCCTTAGTGGAAGAGAATTGATCATGAGTATCCTGAATTTGGAAATGAGTCGAGAAACCTTCGTCTTGCGTTATCTACAGATGGAGTGAATCCTTTTGGTTTTCAAATAAATATTCACGGTACATGGCTGGTTATGTTGGTAAATTATAACTTACCACCATGGTTATTCATTAAACGAAAATACATCATGTTATCTATGTTTATATTAGGACCAAAAAATCGGGTAATGATATTGATGTTTATTTAGCTCCATTGATCGAATATTTGAAATTATTGTGGGATTCTGGTGTTACATTGTATGATTCATACAAAAAGAAAGATTTCACTTTAAGATCCATGTTGTATGGGATGATAAATGACTTCTCTACTTATGGAAATTTGTCAGGATATATCATTAAAGGAACTCAACAGTGTCCCATTTCTGAACAAGTTACACAATCAATTAGGTTTAAACCTTCATCGAAAACTGTGTTTCTATGACATCGTAGATTTCTACCCCGATGACATAAGTACTAATCTTCGACGACATCATTCAATGGAAGTTCAGAATAACGTACAAAACTATCTCCACTAACAGGCAATCAATTTTTTGAGAAAGTTAAAAATGTGGACACTACTTTTGGTAAACGGGCTTTGAAAAACCTTATGAAAATCGGTTGGAAAAAGATATCAGTTTTCTTTTGAATTACCATACTGGAATTTTCTGTATGTCAGACATTTTCTTGATGTTATGCATGTAGAAAAAAATTTATTTGATAGTGTCATCGGTATGTTGCTAAATACACTTAGCAAAACAAAAGATGGAATTAAGGCTAGGTTGGACATGGATGAGATGAGAATACGAGAAGAGTTAGCACCAATGAAGGGTGAAAAACAAACATTTCTTCCTCATACTACTTACACTATTTCCAGGCAGGAGAAATATCAGTTTTTCAACTTCTTGAATGACGTAAAGGTTCCAGAGGGGTATTCGTCAAATATCAAAAACCTCATGTCAATGAGCGATTTGAATTTAAAAGGTCTGAAATCACATGACTGCCATGTTTTGATGCAAGATCTCATTCCTATTGCTTTAAATTACTTTTTTCCCAAGAATTTCCACCATACATTAATGAAACTATGTTTCTTCTTCAAATCTATATAGAGCAAAGTTATAGACCCGACAAAATTACAAACTATGGAAAGAGAAATTGACATCATATTATGTGAATTAGAAATGTTATTCCAACCTTCATTTTTTGATATGATGGTTCATTTTATGGTCCACTTGGTGAGAGAGATTCAACTATGTGGTCCTGTAAATTACAGATGGATGTACCCCATTGAACGGTATATGATGATTTTGAAAGGGTATGTCAAAAATCTAAGTCAGCCAGAGGGTTGTATTGCGGAGTGATATATTGTGGAGGAAGTCGTTGAATTCTGTACCGAATACCTGTCTGGTGTGGAAAGCATTGGCCTACCAAAATCTCATCACACTGGGTGGCTTGAGGGTGAAGGAATTTCTGGAAGACAGGTTGTCACAATCAATATTACAGATCGGGAGCAGGCCCACCTTTATGTTTTGTATAACAATTTCGACATTGAACCATATGTTGAAACCCACAAAGAAATTCTTAGGCATTTCAATCCATCTAGGGATGAAAAATGGATATCAGATACAAATAATCGACAGTTTATAGGATGGTTTCGATACCATATTTTTAAGAAGTCATATGAAAATCTAGAGTCAATTTCAAACCGAATTCGATGGCTATCCGGAGGACCAAGTGTGTATGTATTATCTTACAATTTTTATGTAGTTAATGGTTATACATTTTATACTAATGAACATGATGAAGACAGTGCCATGCAGAATAGTGGGGTTACACTTGTGGCTGACGTGATGTATGTTTTCAGTGCAAAGGACAAAAATCCATTTTATGAAAATATGTCATACTTTGGCATCATAAAACAAATAAGGGAGTTGGATTATACAGAATTCCGTGTTCCTATTTTTCAATGAAAGTGGGTTGATAACAGGAGTTCTGCTAAAATAGATGAATTGGGATTCGTGAAAGATTATTTCTGTAAGGAAGGGGAGAAAGACGAACCATTTATAATGGCATCACAAATAGTGCAAGTATTTTATGCTCTAGATCCAGCAAACTGAAACTGGTCAGTTGTTCTGTTATCGACCATAACAACTGAAGGGTCAGATGAAAATTCAATAGAGGATGAAACTTTCATTGGGGCTTCGCAATCATTTCATAGTGGTCCCAATGTAGACGACATTTTGTATGTCAGAGGAGACCATAATGAGGGGATATGGATAGTTGATATAGGGGTCAAATCCCTTCAGCCTTAAAAAAAGAGAGTTCAATAATCATGTTATTTTTTTATTGTAATATAGATTGTGTTAAATTATGTTATTATTTATTCGCTACTACTTTTATGTGATCTAAATTAAATGTTAAAACACTTATGGAGATAATGATTTCTCCACCTGCTGATGCACCCAATCTCGAGACACAACAGGTTTCTCAACCTATAGCAACTAGTCTCACTACTGAGGTACAATAGGTCTTTCAACCTATTGCAGATGGTCCCACTGCTGAGGTACAAAATGTTTCTCAACATGTTGCTACTGGTCCCACTGCTAAGGTACAACATGTTTCTCAACCTGTTGTTTCTGGTCCAATTGTCGATGCTAGTACTTCAGAGGAACATAATGATGCTGCAGAAACTGATGAAATTGTAGGCAATGAAACCCCAGTGGCACAAGAAATATAGGTGCGCCTTAGTTTGACAGTTTTATCCATAATCCTTAATGAAAAAGAAAAAGGCATCAAATATGAGGTGGGAAGGAATAAGCGAGGCCAGCATGTAAACCCCAAAAAAGCCATGTTTAGTAGATACATTGGAATAGTCACTCGGTAACGCGTGATGATAGATATAGAGTCGTGGAACCATGTTTTCAGCGGGATAAAAACATTAATGTGGGAAGAGATTATGGTAACATTACGATATAATTTATTTAATTTATTAAAATAAAATAAATTAAAATACTTATATATTGACTAAATCTACATCATCTCTTGCAGAGTGAATTTATAGTAGATGTCTCACACAAAGAATATATATTAAGACTGGAAGGAAGGGTTCATAGAGGCTTTCACACCATTTTAACGAAATGTCATCTAAAAGATGTTGAAGGGAAAATCAAGTTGTACCCACCTCCTATTTATGCACACTTGATATTCTACGGAGCATGGGATGCATTTTGCAACCGTCGTGCAGAGCAGACTTTTCAGGTACATTGTGTTTGGTAACACGTTGTTTATCATTGCTTGTATTCATCACCTTGATTGACAGATTTTTATTTATGAAACAGTAACTGAGTACTGAAAATAAAGAATGAGCAACAGAACCAATGTACCCCTACCGTAAAGCAAGGATGGGGTACGCTTCAATTGAAAAACAATTGGTACTTATTTTACAAGTATTGTAATACTTTTATGTGACATAAAACAACGGTGTAACCATGTTTCTCTATTTATATGCAGATTTCTGAATCAAAATCCCAATCCACTTCTATCTCACACCATGTGCTATGGAAGGAGGCTCATGTTAATAAAGAGGGGAAACTGTTAGATGAAAACACACAAAAAAGTGTGGGAAACATGTGTAAGTATGACATAATATAAATTTTTTTTGATTTAAATCACTATTACATCATGATGATTACCTATTTTCTCATATTTTCTATTTGAAATATTCCCAGGAATCAACAACACCCGCACCAGATGCGTACATACTTTCAGCGGCCGTGAAATAACCAGAACAGTATGGCCACGTCAGAGGTATGGGTTTTGCGGTGACACCCTAGACATATTTTCAGAAAAAAACAAGAGGAGGAATAAGACAAATAAATGAAAATGATGAGAGATAGAATAGCTACCCTTGAAGAAAAATTCCAAAGTCAGGGAGAGTTGCTAGAAACTTTTATGGGGGATAGGTGAAGAGAAGAAACAACTCAAAAACAACCCGCCCCACCCCCACTAGCTTTGAGGTGAGCCATTCCCCTCAAAGACCTAACTTAACCGAGGTAATCAATGTTCTAATATTTTTTTCTGTGAAATTTGAATCACATATACACTGATACATTTCTTGTAATGATATTCTACAGGGTGAAAATGACTGTTATTTAAATCTATCATCTCCCACCCATCGCCTTGTAGCGGGGGCTACGGTGTTCAATATGCAGAATGACATGATACACTTCAGACCAATTCCAACCAGTCATGTTAAAGTGTCGATTAACGTAGCTCATGATCCAAGCATCGAGATACCCATGACAAATGATGATTACAACATTCATACGGTGGAAAAGTTGTTGGAACATTCGTTGCATGGCAGTCGAATCTTGTAAAAAACATGTCGACCAATAGGTATTCATTTCCAATTAATTTTTCAAGAAGAACCTTTAACATTTAATTAGAAAAGGTTTGAACCGATGAATGTTATTACAGAAGGACAAAATGAAGGTGCTAAAATGAATTAATGGCTAAAAAGGATCAACCAACTGATCAAAACGATCTATTGAGGGCACCTTCACCCCTCTCGGTCTATATCCACATTTAATATCATTGAAAGCTCATGTGGATATGAAAATGAAAGACAACAATAATCACAAAATTGTTTGTGAAAAAGATATTTATGGAGAGAAAACATTATATTTTGGTAGTGTTAACATTGTAGCTAAAATCATCACATATGACTGGATAGGCACCTCAGTTATAAATGTATACATGAGGTATGTTTTCATGATTTGATTTTACAAAAGCTGATATACTATGATAATTATGGCTAAATACATTTCTTATTTTTCATAGGAGTATATATGAAAAACAATTGAAGGGATTTTCCTGTGAATACAAATTTGGACTCGTTAGTCTTCATACCATGTCTACACAACAAAAAGAAACAGATTCCAGTTTTCAGGCTGAATTAATGTCAAACCTTCTCAGAACGTTTCAATGAAAAATTATGACTGATAGGATCTTTTTAATACAAACGTCTTAGGGGTAAAACTCTACATTTTAATCATATCATATATATTTTCATTTCTATCATTACTTATTCCTTTTTCTATTTTTAAGCAACATTGGATGCTCATTACAGTCAATTTGGATACTCTAAAGATTTATTTTCTGGATTCACTGCATGGATATCCAACAAACCGACCATACATGATGGCGATTGTCAATTTGTAATACACTAGATCCAAAATTTTAAAACTAAATATCTAGTTATATAATTTATATTATATTTTAATGAGGATTCTGTTATGATAGGGCGGTGTATGAATATCATCTAAAGGCTGGAAAGAATCCAGGGTCTAAGGACGACAAGGCGCATGAGATATAAAAATAGACAAGTATCAGGGTATATATAATTATATTTCACTATCCAAATACATATCAAAACAGATTACTTATTTTTCTCGATGTTTCTATAGTGTTCAAAGTAAACAAATGGAAAGGAATGCAGTTATTAACTTTGTAAATTTATGAAAGAGATCATATTTCATGAACAAACTATCATCCCTGAAGAAGTATTTTTGAAAATAATTACTAGTTAATTAAAAATATTTATTAATCCTTTGTGTATTTATATTTTTTTAGTACTACTATGACTGTTGCAAAAACCTATTCACAAGATGATATAGATGTGTTTAGAAATGAATGGGCAGCGTACCTGATGGAAGAATGTAAACAAATATGACAATGAAGGTGAATTCCTACTACTTATGTTATCTTTATATGATCATTGATATCTCCCTTGTTTACACTTATTGAGAATCTATGATCACCCTGTCTTATATTTCATATCCTTAGATTATGAAAAATGGTTTTAGAAATGATTTTAGTTTCTAGTAGATAATAACTTAATCAGAGACTCTTGTGAACTACTAATATAAGGAAAACCAATCAAACACGTTTGAATTGTTTTGATACTTTAGGAAAATGATCCATGAGTCATTTGTGACGTGTACGAATCGACCACACCTCAATCCGACGCATGGTGTGACCGGTATGGCTAAAAGTGTCTGATATCAGTTTGAAATTGACATTAACTTTAGAAAACAACACAAGGGACATACGGAAAACCGATAAAATGCATTCGGATTGTTTTGATACTTTAATAAAAAGATCTATGAGTCATTTTTGAGGTGTAAGAATAGACCGCACCTCAATCTGACACACAGTATGACCGGTATGGCTAAAAGTGTCTGATATCAGTTTGAAATTGACATTAACTTTAGAAAACAACACAAGTGACATACAAAAAACCAATAAAATGCATTCTAATTGTTTTGATACTTTAAGAAAATGATCCATGAGTCATTTTTTACATGAAATAATCAACCGCACCTCAATCCGACACACGGTGTGACCGATATGGATAAAAGTGTCTGATATCAGTTTCAAATTGACATTAACTTTAGAAAACAACAAAAGTGACATACGTAAAATCAAGCAAACATATTATGATTATTTTGATACTTTAGGAAAATTATCCATGATTAATTTTTGACATGTATGAATTGAACACACCTCAATCTGATGCATGGTGTGACCGGTATGGATAAAAGTGTTTGATATTAGTTTGAAATTGACATTAACTTTAGAAAGCAACACAAGTGACATAAAAAAATGAGCAAATGCATTTGTATTGTTTTTATACTTTAGGAAAATGATCCATGAGTCATTTTTGACGTGTAAAAATTAACCCCAACTCAATCTGATGCACAGTGTGACCGTTGTGGCTAAAAGTGTCAGATAATAGTTTCAAATTGACATAAACTTTAGAAAATAACAAAAGTGACATACGGAAAACTGAGAAAACACATTCTGATTGTTTTGATACTTTAGGAAAATGATTCGTGAGTCATTTTTGATGTGCACTAATTGACTGCACATCAATCCGATGCACTGTGTGACCGGTATGGCTAAAAGATTCTGATATTTGTTTCAAATTGACATTAACTTTAGAAAACAACACTACTGACATATGTAATACCAAGAAAATTAATTTGGATTGTTTTGATACTTTAGTAAAATGATCCATGAGTTAGTTTTGACATGTAATAATTGACCGCACATGAATCCAACACATGGTGTGATCGGTATGGCTAAAAGTGTTTGTTATCAGTTTGAAATTGACATTAACTTTAGAAAACAACACAAGTGACATACGGAAAACTAAGAAAACACGTTTGTATTGTTTTTATACTTTAGGAAATTGAACCATGAGTCATTTTTTAGGAGTAAGAATCAACCACACCTCAATCCAACGCACGGTGTGAGCGGTATGGATAAAAGTGTCTGATATCAGTTTGAAATTGACATTAACTTTAAAAAACAACACAAGTGACATACAAACAACCAAGCAAATGAATTCAGATTTTTTTGATAATTTAGGAAAATGATCCATGAGTCATTTTTGATGTGTACAAATTGACCTCACCTCAATGAAACGCAGGGTTTGACTGGTATGGCTAAAAGTGTCTGATATCATTTTCAAATTGACATTAACTTTAGAAAACTACACAAGTGACATACGGAAAACTGAGAAAATGCATTCATATTGTTTTGATACTTTAGTAAAACGATCCATGAGTCATTTGTGACATGTAAAAATCAACTGAACCTTAATCTGATGCACGGTGTGACCGGTATGGCTAAACGTGTCTGGTAACAGTTTCAAATTGACATAAACTTTAGAAAACAACACTTCTGACATACGGAATACCAAGAAAATGCATTAGGATTGTTTTGATACTTTTGTAAAACGATCCATGAGTCATTTGTAACGTGTATGAATTGACCACACCTCAATCTGAAGCACGTTGTGACCGATATAGCTAAAAGTGTCTGATATCAGTTTGAAACTGACATTAACTTTAGAAAACAACACTATTGACATATGGAATACCGAGAAAATGCATTAGGATTATTTTGATACTTTAGGAAAACAATCCAGGAGTCATTTGTGATGTGTACGAATCAACAACAGCTCAATCCGACACACGTTGTGACCGGTATGGCTAAATGTGTCTGATATCAGTTTGAAATTGACATTAACATTAGAAAACAACACAGGTGACATATGAAAAACCGAGAAAAAAAATTCGGATTGTTTTTATACTTTTGGACAACAATCCATGAGTCATTTGTGACATGTTTGAATCAACCACACCTCAATCCGATACACGGTGTGACCGGTATGGCTAAAAGTGTCTAATATCAGTTTCAAATTTACATTAACTTTAGAAAATAACACAAGTGACATATGGAAAACTGAGAAAATGCATTCAGATTTATTTGATACTTTAGGAATGTGATCCATGAGTCATTTTTGATGTGTACAAATCCACCTCACTTCAATCCAACACACGGTGTGACTGGTACGGCTAAAAGTGTCTGATATCAATTTCAAATTGATATAAACTTTAGAAAATAACACTACTGACATACAGAACACTAAGAAAACATTTTCGGATTGTTTTGATACTTTAGTACAATGATCCATTAGTCATTTTTGATGTTAATTAATCGAAAACACCTCAATCTGATGCACGGTGTGACTGGTATAGCTAAAAGTGTATGATATATGTTTCGAATTTACATTAACTTTATAAAACAACATTACTAACTTATGGAATACCGATCAAACACGTTCGGATTATTTTTATACTTTAGTAAAATGATCCATGAGTCATTTTTGACCTATAAGAATCAATGGCACCTCAATCCGGCACACAATGTGACCGGTATGGCTAAAAGTGTCTGATATCAGTTTGAAATTGATAATAACTTTAGAAAAAAACATAAGTGATGTATGAAAAATTGTTCAAAAGCATTCGGATTGTTTTGGTACTTTAGGAAAACAATCCATGAGTCATTTGTGTGGTGTAAGAATCAATCGAACCTCAATCCAACGAACGGTGTGACCAATATGCTAAAAGTGTCTGATACCAGTTTCAAATTGACATTAACTTTTGAAAACAACACAAGTTCCATATGGAAAACCAAGAAAACGTGTTCAGATTATTTTGATACAATAGGAAAAAGATCCATGAGTCATTTTTTGACCTGTAGGAATCGATATCACCTCAATATGAAACACGGTGTGACTGGTATGGCTAAAAGTGTCTGATATCAGTTTGAAATTGACATTAACTTTAGAAAACAACACTACCGACATAGGGAATACTAAGAAAACGCATTCGTATTGTTTTTGTACTTTATTAAAATGATCCATGAGTCATTTTTTACGTGTATGGATTGACTGAACCTCAATCCCACACACGATGTGACCAATATGGCTAAAAGTGTATGATATCAGTTTCAAATTGACATTAACTTTAGAAAACAACACTACTAACATACAGAAAACCAATAAAATGCATTTTTATAGTTTTGGTACTTTAGAAAAACGATCCATGAGTCATTGGTGACGTGTAAGAATCAACCACACCTCAATCCGATGCATAGTGTGACCGGTATGGCTAATAGTGTCTAATATCAGTTACAAATTGACATTAACTTTAGAAAACAACACAAGTGACATACAGAAAACCGAGCAAATGCATTTGGATTGTTTTTATACTTTAGGAAAACGATCCATGAGTCATTTTTTATTTTTAAAAATCCACCGCACCTCAATCTGATGCACAGTGTGACCGGTATGGCTAAAAGTGTCTGATATTAGTTTGAAATTGACTTTAACTTTACAAAACAACACAAGTGACATTTGGAAAACTGATAAAATTCGTTTGGATTGTTTTTATACTTTAAGAAAACGATCCATGAGTCATTTGAGAGGTGTAAGAATCAATCTCACCCCAATATGACACACGATGTGACTGGTATGGCTAAAAGTGTCTGATATCAGTTTGAAATTGACATTAACTTTAGAAAACAACACAAGTGACATACAAAAAACCAATCAAATTCATTTGGATTGTTTTGATACTTTAGGAAAATGATCTATGAGTCAATTTTGATGTGTAAGAATCAACCACACCTCAATCCGATGCATGGTGTGACCGGTATGTCTAAAAGTGTCTGATATCAGTTTCAAATTGACATTAACTTTAAAAAACAACACAAGTGACAAACAGAAAAGCAAGAAAATAAGTTCATACTGTTTTTATAATTTAGGAAAATGATCCATGAATTATTTGTGACGTGTACGAATTGATCGAACCTCAATTCGACACACGGTGTGACCGGTATGGCTAAAAGTGTCTGATATCAGTTTCAAATTGACATTAACTTTAGAAAAAAACACTACTGACATACAGAATACCAAGAAAATGCATTTGGATTGTTTTGATACTTTTGGACAATGATCCATGAGTCATTTGTGATGGGTAAAAATCAACCACACCTCAATCTGATGCATGGTGTGACCGGTATGGCTAAAAGTGTCTGATATCAGTTTGAAATTGACATTAACTTTAGAAAACAACACAAGTGACAGACGAAAAACCAAGAAAATACATTTTGATTGTTTTGATATTTTAGTACAACGATCCATGAGTCATTTTTGACATGTAAAAATCAATTGCACCTCAATCTGACACACAGTGTGACCGGTATGGCTAAAAGTGTCTGATATCAGTTTCAAATTGACATAAACTTTAGAAAACAACACTAATATCATATGGAATACTGAGAAAACGCATTCGTATTGTTTTTATAATTTAGTATAATGATCCATGAGTAATTTGTGACGTGTAAGAATTGACCGCACCTTAATCTGACGCACAATGTGACCGGTATGGCTAAAAGTGTCTGATATCAGTTTGAAATTGACATTAATATTAGAAAACAACAATACTAACATACAGAATACCGAGAAAACGCGTTCCAATTGTTTTGAAACTTTAGGAAAATGATCTATGAGTCATTTTTGACGTTTACTAATCAATCTCACCTCAATCCGACGCATTGTGTGATCGGTATGGCTGAAAGTGTCTGATATCAGTTTGAAATTGACATTAAATTTAGAAAACAACTCAAGTGACATATGAAAAACCAAGATAACGCGTTCGGTTTGTTTTGATACTTTAGGAAAATGATCCATGAGTCATTTGTGAGGTATAAAAATTGATCGCACCTCAATCCGACATACGGTGTGATCGGTATGGCCAAAAGTGTCTGATATCAGTTTCAATTTGAAATTATCTTTAGAAAAAAATACAAGTGACATATGGAAAACCAATAAAACGCGTTTGTATTCTTTTGATACTTTAGAAAAATGATTCATGAGTCATTTGTGACAAGTAAAAATCAACTGCACCTCAATCTGATGCACGGTGTGACCGGTATGGCTAAAAGTGTCTGATATCAGTTTCAAATTGACATTAACTTTAGAAAACAACACAAGTGACATATGGAAAACTGAGAAAACACGTTCGGATTGTTTTGATACATTAAGACAACGATCCATGTGTCATTTGTGATTTGTGTGAATCAACCTCACCTCAATCTGATGCATAGTGTGACTGGTAAATCTTTTCATTAGATAAAGAATCAGTATTTATTAAATGAGATAAATCATCCGAAAACATATTGATTTTACATTATTCCCTTTCATTGTTATCAAAATGAAAAAAATTTGAGTTTATCATTTCCATATTGTAGTTCCACATTTCCATATTAATGTATTCTTTCATATTAATGTTTTAATTTATTTTATTTTTGTATTACTAACATAATATTTTTTTTCTTATATAGGTGAATTTGTTTCCTTCAGTTCGGATGCTTTTTTCAGCAACAAATACCATGGACGACAATTTTTTAGAGAGGATTACAGATATCAAAGGATGAAAGATTAATGTTGATAATTGTTTTTGGATAACTTTAATTGTAACCATGTAAAAAATTGTTTGAAATGTATTTAGCAGTGTGTTTTTTTGTATTCATGATGTTAAGGAAATGTATATAGCATTGTTGGTCAAAATATTGTGTGCGGGTGATATTTTGTGCAGGTGCTGGTTTGTGCAGGTGTGTAGGTGCGGGTTGTGTAGGTGCAGGGGAAGGTGCCTTTATCAGCGCTCTTTTGACTGCTGATAAAATACACCTTTAAAAGCGCTAAAAGTGTGCTGATAAAGGGTCCTATTATCAATGCTCAAGATAGAACTGATAAAGGAACCCCTTTATCAGCACTAGAAAAACATTGTTAATGCCGGCATAGATAAAGGGGGGGTCCCATTTATCAATGCCCCTAAAATCGCTGATAAACATCACCTTTATCAGCACTTTTTTTAGCGATGATAAAGGTAACCTTTATCAGTGCTTTTTTGAGCGCTGATAAAGGGGACCCCCCACCCCTTTATCTACGCCGGAATTAACAGCACTTTTCTAGCACTGTTAATGTCAGTTTTTAGCACTGATAAAAGGCCAAGTTGTAGTATTGATATTCTTTATAGATTATCTCGACAAAAATTAGTAGTATTTATTGACTATATTCTGATATACTCCAATAGAAAGGAGGAACATGCACATAATTTGAATACTAATGTAAATACTTTACAATGGTAGAATATTTATGAAAAATATAGTAAATATGAGTTTTTGATAGATAATGATTCATTCTTGAGGCATATATTCACCAATAAAGGGAATTCTGTAGACACTTATAAGAAAAAGGTAATCAAATAGTGGCACATGACAAAATTTGTAACAGAGATCCGTAGTTTCCTTGGTTTAGCTGGGTATTACCAGAAAATTTATAATAAATTATAATGATTTTTAAAACCACAAACCGTACTGACTCAGATGAGAGAAATGTTTTACAATACCAGTGAAAGTGAACACTACTATAATGAGTTTAAAGGGGGCTTATCATATCACAATTTCTCACGCTACCAACAAGTGGGGAACTCTTTACCATGTGTAGTGATGCATAAAATAAGGTATTAGGTTGTGTGGTAGTGAAAAATGTTAAAGTGATAGCCAAATCCTAGAGGAAGTTACATATTAATGATAAAAACTACACTTATGATCTAGAGTTGTTAGCGGGGATCTTTGCATTGAAAATCTAGCGGCATAATCTCTATGGGGAGAAGTGTGAGATATATAATCATCATAATATCCTAATATATAAATTCATATAGAAGAAGATTAATATGTTCTAGTGAATATGGCTATATCTCATCATGGATTACGACTACTCAATCCATTATCATATCAGTAAAGTAAATAATGTGGAGGAGCTCTAAGTAGAAAGAATCTAGAATCATTATCAATAATGAGAATTGACAAGGTTCAAATCTTCTTATACCTTCAAAGGATGGACATGGTTATAATTAAAAAGGAACTTCTTTAATCCTTTCTTAAATGATTGTGCAACCATTCCTTATGATGAAAATAAAGGATTCTCAAAGAAATGATGTAGAAATTCAGAGAAAGGTAAAAGCTATCAAAAATGGGAAATCATCAAAGTTCCAAACGGATGAGGAAGGAGTCAGTATATTTTGGTCAAAACTATGTGTACCATCCAATATTGAGGTAAATAAAGATATTTTATAACATGCGTGTAGTGAGACCTTCTCTATTCACCCATGGAAGCACCAATATGTATCCAGATATCCGAAAAAACTATTTGTGGGATAATATGTATAAATTGATTGATAAATATACTTAAAGGTTCCTAGTATGTCATAAAGTGATAGATGAAAGTAAAAAAGTCTTAAGGGATGATGCAACCATTACCCATACCAACATGGAATTGGGAAAACATCGACATGGACATTGTCACTAGAATTCCAAATACATCCTTAGAAAACATTGTTATATGGGATGTTGTGTATTATCTTACAAATAAGTCTCACTTAATAATAATTCAAGATGAACTCTCCCTATATCAACTAGTATGCATATACATTAGAGAAGTGTAAAGGATGAATGGAGTACAACTATAAATTGTATCCAATCAAGATATGAGATTCACCTCTATGTTATATAATGTCTCCAACAAGCTCAAAAAACAGAGATGAACTTTAATACAACCTATCATTCTCAAGAATAATGGAAAATATCAGTGGGCTATTCAGAAACTTAAAGATATGTTTATAGCCTGTTCTATGAACGTTAAGGGAGTATGGGACCAAAATTTGTCTCGTTTTTAGTTCTCCTAAAAAATTGTTTTACTCAAGCATCCAAGTGGAACAATATGAGTCACTTTATAAAAATAGATGAAGAACACTGGCATGATGGGTTTAAGTTAGTAAAAATAAGTTGCTAAGACATGAAATGGTTGAAAAAATGTTAGAAATGGTGAAAACCATTCAGTATCATATCTGAGAATCCCAAAGTAAATATAATAATTATACGTACAATCATCAAGGAGACCTTAAGTTTAAGTATGTACACATGATATTCCTCTGCATATCTCCAAGGAAGAGGGTCCTAAGATTTTGGATGAAAGGAAAGCTAAGTCCCAAGTACATTAGCCCCTTCGATAATCTTGATCATGTTGGATTTTTGGACTATTGACTTGAAATTCCACCAATAATGTCTCTAGTACATGATGATTTCCATTTATACCTATTGATTAAGTACATACCGGATCCCCCACTTGTATTGAAATCATAGGTGGTGCAGTTAGAGAATAATCTCTCTTAAGAGGAGCTATCTGTGAAGATATTGGATCATAGAGATAAAGTTCAACGCAATAAGACTACACACCTAGTAAAATTACTATGGAGGAACCCTATGTATGAAGAGCCAACATGAAAACTAGAGGAAGTGGTAATGAAAAATTACCCCCACATGTTTTCCCCTTAGTATGTAAAATTAAATTTCATGGGAAAAATTTCATTAGGGGGGAAGAATGTAATCACCCAAAATTTCATCAATGAAAATTATTTTCTTATAATTATGTTATATAGAATAAATCACATAAAATTACAAATAGAATAAAATAAAAACTTTATAAATGAATAATTAATTAAATAATTATTATTTATTGAAATTATGGAACCTAGAGCAATGGAATAATAGCATAGCCTATTGAGTAGTAATGGGACCCTTAAGAATAGTATCCCGGCCATTAGAATAGAAACATCACCTATAAAAATATAAATAAAATTGACCCATATTATAAATAAAAATATGATACAATTATATTATATTATAAATAAATAAATCTTTTGAAAATGATAAATTAACCACTGGTATTTTCATAAAACGTAGATGTTTATTTACAATATTATAATTAAGATAATGATTTAAAAAGAAACTAATTCTCATAAAATATATTCATAAATTCATATTTATCTTTCTCATGTTTATAAAATAATTTTGTGATGCCTTAATTAATTTTTCAAAGTGTTATAAAGACAGTTATAATATTAAAATCAATATTTTTTAGTAAATTATGATTTTAATTAAAAATTAAATTTATCATATTTAGAAAATTATTTTCATAAAATTGAATCTATTTTTTATTCTACACATCAGAATATGGTTAGATATATTTTTTGGTACTTTCTCTATTATAGTTGAATATTTGGTGAATTGTGAAATACTGTAAATTATAATATAATGTAAATAAATGAATTTTGAGTCATTCTTGAGTCATGGATTATATAAGTGTCAAGTGGTTTCAAATCACATAAATTACTTTATTTATTCACAATAATCCATACAATTCATAGTATTCATCCAAAATAATAAACTAATGAATTAATTAATCAAAAAACACCCCTCTCCTTCACTATAAATACCACCCCTCACCACCTATTCTACTCACAACTTTCAGGATTGGATCCTTGTCAAAATTGTACTCAATACTCTTCTTCATCCTATACCCCATTTTTAAGATCCCTTGGTCTCAAATAAATACCAATCCCTTTTCCCTAAGGATGTTCTCAAGTTGTATAAATTCAAGAGGTAAAAATCATTATCCTTATCTATAATTTCTTTCTAATTTCTTTTATTTTATTACTATATCCTCACCTAATCATACAAAAGATTCATGTTAACTCCATTATCTCACATATAATTTAATTTTACTATGTTAATGTCTTAATCCATCTTCATTTCTTTCCCCTCTACTTTTTTTTTTCTGAAAATGAAAACAACATCTGTGATGTGGTAATTTATCTTATTCAAGGATTATGAGTTTTAAATTTATTTTACTTCCTTAAAGGATAGTAATAAAAATGTTTTTATGATTAAAAAAGATCTTAATATATGTATTATATCTTATTTTATTTCTTATACCCCTTATAAACACATATTATTAAATAATAGAACAAAACTAGTTCATGATGATCAAGAAACCGCCAAATTAATCTACACAATTATCAATAACATTTTATCTAATGATTCATCCATATAACATATAATTAGGTGATATATAAAACAAAATAAACCACATCAATTTCATTAGTAACATATAATTTCAATTATATAGGACTATTCAAATTTTACATGATCTTTTATACATGTATACAAATGAACTGATCATGAGAACCAAGGAAACGATCACTCTCAAATGATGAAATTGTATCTTATAAATAATAAAAAATTCAATAAATAAACTATATAAAAATATACTAAATCAAATTCATGTTGAAAAATTAATTAATTGATTGATTTGATTTGATTTTCTAGGCCATTGTGATCAAGTGCATAAGAATTTCGGACATAAGGTAAGGGATTCTTTCCAAACCTCCTTTTTTCCTTTGGGTTACGCTTTGTCTCTATTTAACCAAATGTAATTTTTATTTATTTTTATTTAATTTTCATAAATTATATTTATATGTTACAAAATCATGTACCCAGATCATAAAATACTTATTTTATTGGTAAATATGTGTTTTATAAAGGTTTCATTCTCAATTCATCCCAATAAGCAATCCTGGTTAAAGGGGACTTCCTGATTTGCTACCCATTTTAATGTTTACTCCATAATCTATTTTAAAACACCATTATTTTTATAAAATTAATAATTTTATCATTAAATTATATTTTTTTCATTTATGGTTTTATAAAAAACAATTTTTCCTTTTCTGTTTTAATGAATCTTTAATATTTTCATTAAACCGCACTAAAATGTTTTATTTCTAAGGATTATTAAACCATATTTTCACAAATTTTCATAACATATTTACATAAAATACGATGATATATGACTATATTCCATTATTAATGTCCATTTATGATTTAAATATATTATTTCCTAGACACCATTATGATAATCTCTTTTGTTATGACTTTTGACATGATTATGATACACAATTTTTTCCAAGGGTAACCCTTATGTTTATATTTGATTTGTTATGTATAATTCATTATGTGGTATACATATTCACTAACATGTATCAATGGGTGATCTTAGATGGCTCTCTAATTTATTTCATAATGTATAATATCATGATACATCATGTGCAACGGTCTTGGTGGTTAGCCTTGACTCAAACTCCATATGCAACAGTATTGGTCAATAGCCTTGACTCATGATCCATGTAAAACAGTCTTGGTGGTTTTCCTTGAATCAGGATCCTCCATGAGAAGTGCTTCTTTAATCAGGAATATTTCATGTTTCATGTTACTTCCACAATACTATGATACCATGATTATATGATCCTATGTTCTATATTTTTTGCTTCCATATGTTTAGTCGTGTTCCATGCATTTTTCTGTTTCTATTTTGTGCCTTCAAACCCATGTACTATGCTTTATTATTATGTTTATTCCCTTAAAAAGATTTTTAGATCATCCCATTGTTCATGTATTCATCTGGTTATCTTATGTAGATGTAAGGTCTAAAAAGGTGTTTGGATCTCATTTTGATGTTTAAAAAAATATATTTTTATTTTTATTTCATGCTTTCTGATTTTGTATCTAAACATCCAAATACACTAGAATTTACTATCCTTTATTCTTATTTGAAGGATAACTATTCTTAAAATCATGTTATAATATGTGTAAAAGTCTAGGTCTGTATAGTGACATAGAAAAATAATATTCCAATTTATATGAGTTGGGTTCATGGGGAACCCGGGTAGGTGACATGGTTGAATGGGAAACCAAGATATGTGACCTAGGTGAGTAGTTCACCTCATTCTATTATCTTGAAAAATATGGTGCCGATATAGGTGACCATTGTGAATAGTGTGCCATGTTTTTTGTCTAGGGTGTGGACCCTTCATAAGAACCTAGGTGTGTATAATATTGGAAATTCCTAATATCCATAAGAAGGATGATTATATGGTAAAACTACCATCTTCCCTAAAGGATGGATAGAATAGGTTCTTGTTTAGGTTTCCACTTAGATATTGGATTGGTTTCTTTAATAATAATAAGGTTTTAATCCTTTGGCATTGAAAAGATGTCTAGATAGCATGTCCAAGATTTTTGTAAACACATCTTGGTCCTTCTCCCCAGTCTTAGTGATGTCCTGGGATATAAATTCTATTAAAAAAATATTAATTAATAGATAAAAATTAACTATATTTCCACCCTTTTCCCATTATTCATTGTAAAAAAATCATATTATGGGGATCATGGAGAATCTAGTCACAGTTTTATAGCACTATGGTGTTTTTAGGGATTCTTCTTTTTGTCTAGTTCACATGTCCTTTCATCCATATAAGAATTGGAGGAATATATATCCATATAATTGTAACCGTAGTTATGAATAAAAAAATATTGATCCCCGCCTTAGGGTGTGAATCACCTTTGATTAGGAAATATGGTGATAATGGAATAAGGGTTGGGTATTTGGGGGTAGTGTGATGCTAATGTGGAAAGGGTTTATGGGTGCCTCATCAACAAGGTTCACATCTACCATTGAGTGATGTGTATGTGATATTCTAGGCACTAGGATTGTTCAATCCCTTTTAAAAAAAATTGAATCCAATCAAAGATCTTTTTAAATATTTATATTTAAAAATTCAACCATAAAGAAATTATCCCCATATAATTATATCCAATATTTTTTATAAGGATAAAATTCAGATGAAAATATGACTTTTTCTTGATATCAACATGACACACATGCTCCGGTGAATGGTGTGGTCATTCATTCCTATGGAATTAACACTTTATATTTCACATTAATCATTAAAATGTATCAAATGTGAGAAAAATTCATCACCAATAAATATATGGTTTCCAGTTTTTTCAAAATAAACATGAATCCTAGAAGTATTCTATATATGATGCTCTCTCTTTGTTTTCTTATGTCACGCATTGAGACCTAGTTAATTCCTCAAATATACATCTATTTTTTGCTATTTTTATGTGTAATAGGGCATGGGATAAATAAATATATCATATATTTCATGATATTACCACTGGGGAATTACAACATTAACCAACAAATCATTTATTCATATTCATCATTTTTGGGTATGGATTATTTGATAATATCCAAATCTATAATAATATGATTGAATTGATTGGTGAGAAAGAGCATATTGAGAATACACATCTAGAGATTGTCATGTGTGGGGAAAATATCTAGCACATATAGTTTAAGTATATGATTATTTAAGAGATACCTCAACATGCTACGATGGTGGCTGATCAATTTAAATATATTTTAAATAGGGTAGTCTTAGAAAAACACATAAATAATAATCCATCTAAAGTCTAATGGGATATAAAATAAAATGAAAGGATTTTTTTTAAAGAAAATAAATTTGGTGGGGATACTACCATTTGATCCCTTGAGATACTTTCAAAGGACAAGGTACAAACCATAGTGCTAGAATGAGTTTATTTGGATGTTTATGAATTACAGTGGATGTTGACACAACATCAAGTGTATATAGAATACCAATTTTAATAAACTATAAATATTCTATGCTCTTTTTTTCTTTTTAAACTAATAGAAAAATGTAAAATATTATGGATGAACATCCCCTTTTTTAGTAAAATAATTTTTTTTTCGTAGGAAATTAAAAATTTACTATCCCCTTTGTTTCATTAACTAGAAATTCATGATAGTAATTGAAACTCCCAAATATTAATTACATAATACCTGAATCCACTAGATCATTGTATGAAAATGGATCAATTAAATCATAACATATAAACACTTGAGTCCATGATTATATGTATAAACTAGTCCATTATCACTTAAACATATTCTCTTGGATCGATGTAGCTGGGCCAAATATAGAGTATATAAAATCACCACAAGTATAAGGGATTTAAAGATAAAAATTACTATATAATTTAGTTTTCTCTTGAGTTTTTAATCATGGATAAATATAGGTGTGAAAAATATTATGAAATATATACTATCACTATAATCTAAGTATATACTAGTAATTTTACTTCCTCATGAAAATGTGATCTTAAATAGTTAAATGCAGCTATGTATGCGATACATTTACATTCATCATTATCCAATGTTAGTACTTTCAGATATTATAGAGATGATTGAATCACTATTATGAAAATAATGAATGGGGTTTAATTATCAAAAGGGAATATGTACCTGAAAATTACACCTATTTTCATTTCATATTAATCATATAAACTCATAAATGTGTGGAACAAAGAGGGTTATATAATTTTTTTTAGTTGGTATCCTAATATTTTATATGATGAATTTTTTAAAGGCTAAATTTTAGTCCATTCATTAATTAATTTTTTTTATTTTCAACATACATTTTTCTAAACCCAATGATGGGTAAAGGATTAATAAACAAGAACCTTAATTTTTCTCAGACCTCCCTTCGTTATTTTTCAATTAAACATGTTTTTTTACTTTTTCTTTTTAAACACTAATAATTATTCTTGGCTATGAAATTTTCATTGATATGAAGTTAATACATGGATTTTTCTTATTTCTCTTGTGAGTTTTCAACAAGATTAGTGATATATCTCTTTCCTTGGGATTATTTAGGTCATTTAGGTTTGACTAATCGGGTGGATTTTTAATGTCTAATAGTTTTTTGGAAAAATGAAACATTAAATATAATAAAAAATGTAATGTAACCTTGATGTGTATAAGGATCCGAATATTAGTTTAGAAATATTGAAGGGGAGGTGTATGTAGTGTAAGATTGTTATGCTTTGACCAACAGTTTGGGATTTTATGATCGTATAACATTGACCTAATGGTTGGATTGTATTTATAAAAAGAGAATGGTATGATCAACATGAATATATAGATCAATTATCATATATATAACTTTTGTATGGGTTCACATAGTTTATGGTCATAATTCTCAGTCAAGAAAAGGATATGTGGTCTATTTGGTGATAAGGGAAAGCTGATAACATTGTGTGAATGAGTATAGGGCCATATCAGTATAGGAAACCTTGAGGATGGGTGAATGTAATTTAAGTTCATTGTTCAAGGACAAATAATTTTATAAGATGATAGGTTATACAACATTTATCAGAAATAAATTATGATTTCTGGTAGTAATAGTATAATTGAATTGATATGAATGACATGTCAACAATAATATGAGAAATCTTAGGTAGGTAATGTTTCATGCAATTTATGGTTATATATTGTAGGATAATAATGAAGGTTGTGGTGTGAAAGCCTAAATGGGTTACATGATCTATGAGAATAATAACAACATTGAATAAGGAATAAAATTAATATAAATAAAACCACTTGGATTTTGAGTCAAGAAGAAATTTAATGGAATAAAAATGATGAAGGTGATCATTGATCATGTATAAATGATGGATTCTATGATGACTTGGAATGTTAAAGGTAGTGATAGATTTTTATGAGTTTAATACTCGGAAATAAAATAGTATTAGAGTTTTTAGAAGGTTTTGGTAACAAAAATATACACCACAAAAGGTAAATACATTGTGATTATTAATCATGTCTCAATGAAGAAAAATTGAAGGGTAAAAACCCTTATAGTAATGGAAACGTAATAATCAAAAGGACATATGAGGGATTACATGAAATTAAAATATATTAAAATCATTTATATTCATTATAATAGATGGAAATAAGGGAGTAAATATGATGTGGCCTTAAAAACACATGTTTTGCGACATCTAATTAGGTAATTTTCAACAATTTAATTAATTATTATTATACTTTTCACTAAATAAGTGATCTTTTGTGTTTTTATAGTTATATTTATTAATTAATCATTTTTTGTAATTAAATTTGTATTTTTATCTTATAAATAATTAATTTATTTCTTAATTTTATTTTATAGTATAACAACTTATTATTTAGTTTAGTGTATGAGACCTTATTATTAATAATTTAACTATTTTGTTAATTAATTAATTAATTTCATTAATTATATTTGAATTATTTGGTTTTTAATTCAAAATTTCATGTATTAAAAATTAATTAATTTAAAATAAATTAATCTAACTGTTAGATGCCTTTTAACAGTTCATTAATTATACATTTATGTTTTCCAAACCTTTTACGTAATCATTTTACAATAGAATAATTAAATTCCTACTTTTATTTAATTTTCTAAAGTAACTATTTTTAATAAATTAATTTGGTTATATGAATTTTTAATTTAAATTTGAATATTTTTTAAATTAATTATGAACAATTTAATTTTTCATAATTTATGTTTTAGTATAGTTTTAATTTTAGTATTCCATTCTAGAAGTTAACAATAATTTAATTTATGTTTCATATGTTTCGTAAATTTTATTTAAGTTTATGAGTTAATTAATTTATCATTTTTTTATTGATTCTTACAATAAATTAAGTAGTTTTTTAGCCTTAAATTTAGTTTTAATCTATTTTTAATTTTTCATTATTTTTTATTGTTAGAGTGTCAAAACTAACTTCTCACACTATTTCATTTATGGTGGCACTGTAACCACTTGACATGGTCTCACCGTACCTCCTTTTGTTGTTCCATTGTATCCCATTTACAGTGTCGCCGTAATTTTGGACACTGCAAACCTGTCTCACTGGTCCATTATGGTGCCTCCTTTCTGCTACCATATTCCCATTATGGTGTCACTACAAGCTCAAGCCACCATAATTCCTATTTCTGCTTCCCCATCCACAAACCGATGCGATCGGTTCTCCCTTCCATTGCACCGTTCTCTCCTCACTGTTTCACTCCTGTAATGACACTGTAACCAAACCGATGCCACAACATCCTCTTCAAGCCCCATTCCACAGTTTCCCATGTCTCTCACAACAAACCCTTACGACCATTTCCTTCTCTACCTCCACCACTCCTTGCACAAGCCATGACCCACCAATTTCTCACACCATTGCACATCTGTTCAACTCACCATTCTCACACACTAAGCCTCACTAATTTCCCCATCAAATAATCACATTAAACTCCACATGCACTCAATTTAAATCAACATTCGTACCAGAATTTCAATCAAAGACTCAATTTACATAAACATTCCAAAAATAGAACAATTTAAACCCAAAAAATACAATATTTTCCCTACCCACACTTGTTCTTCACATTTTTTGTACTGAAACCTCACAACTTGGGGATGTTCCATCGTCAATAGAGAAACCCACGGGTCTGCAACGCCGCTGTGAGGCAGAACTAAAGCTAAATCGATCCAAAGCTTGTCCCAGATTTGGAGTTGCGGGCTATAGCCAATCTGAAGTAGTCCTTGTTGTCAGACCAGATCAGACCACCTCCACCATTTCGTATGAGGAGGTGTTCGTCGAGTGGAAGGAGAAGCTTCACTAGGGGTTTCCACTGTCATCGCTGAACAATTGTTGGATCTGGAGAGGAACCCGTGTGCAAGAGATGATTCGTTTAAAGAGGAAATAACACTAGTGGACACTTCCTCCAGGGGATTCCATGTAGCGCTGATTTTGAAGGGGGGGATTAACCGAACTAGAAAATAAAATAATAAACAATAACATTAATAAATTTATAATAATTATAATATAAAATAATTATAAATAATAATAAATCAAAAAATTGAATTAAGAAGTAAAATCAATTAATTAAATATAACTTATTTAAAACATAAATAATATTTACTCAAAAATAATAATAATTTAATTTAAATTAAATTTATAAATATTTGTTTTTATAATAAAATTTGTAAACTAAATAAAATATTTAATAAATAAGTTTCTAACTAAAAAATTTCATTAAGTTATAATAATAATTTAATAATACTACTAACATTAATAAAATATCGAAATTGATAATATTTAGTTAATAACATGATAAATTTACCAAATTAAATATTTAATAATAAATTAATAACTGAAATAATGATATTTAATTAATTAAATAACATTTTTCAACTTAAGTATTTAGTAATTAACTTTTTTATAAGTAATATAACTTCTATTTAAAAAATAACTTCAATCCTTTAATTAAATTTCATTCATGTTTTAATTGTTCTGTTTGTTTAATTTTATGCAGGTTCATGTAAGAGCTGGAAACATGTTTGGGTTCACTATACTAACTCACTGGGAGTCAGTTACATGGGAAAAGATAGTGCGATGTGTCGGTCATCAAAAAATTCAAGTGTGAGGTGAATGGGTTAAGGACATTTTAAGTTAGTGGAAAACAATCAGTGACGTCCAACAAGTGATAGTGAGTTTCAAACAGATCAGTGAGAAGGAAAGAGGGGGGATTGATTCGATCATTCACTTCCAAGCAGAGTGAGAAACTGGGGGAGAATATTGGAGCACTTCTTGGAGAACCACTTCCTAGAGACCCGAGGGCCAAGTGCAGTAGCGATTTATACTAGGAGAGGGAGATATCTTCCTTTATTAACATTCAATTATCTTTCTTTGTAATTGAATTATTTTAGTTTACATAATATAAATAATGTTAGGCTATATACTACAGTTCAGTGTTAAAATAGATTCTGTTGATTATCTTTCTTCTTCCTTATCATTATCATTGTAAATGTGATAGGAGGTGATCGGCAATATCAGCTTTGAACACATTCAACTACAACATACCATTAGCACTTAATCTCGGAACTCCACAATCATTTAGTGAGTTTGATTGTGGATTAATTATCTTAAACATTTAAATTGTAACAAAAAATATAGAACCTACAATGATTTCGTTCTGTTGTGTTTTTCAAATCAAAATTCCCACAGTTGATTAATCTTGGAGTGGCGAACTCCAAGATTTGTCGACATGAGTGATTTATCTCTTAGCAAAGGAAATAAACCACACATTTATAGTGGTACTAGTTTTGCCACTATCATGAGAAGGAATATTTTCAAAACTATTAGAATTGATATTTTTTCCCAGACGTATTTCTTTTGATTGATAACTTATCAGTATTTTATATCTCTATTACTTACTGTTGTTATCCTGTTTCTTGTTTCTTGATAGTTTGGAACAAAAACTCAAAAATATTGTGGTGTTTCATTTTTGATTTATAATAAACACAATAAAAATTGAATGTTTTAAAAAAAAATAGAAAATCTACCCTACTACTGACAACATTGGGGTCTTTTGAATGTTTTTAGAATAATAGTGGTCAAATTTTCCTTCTATGGGGTTTTGACCATGCTTTCCACATATATTTTTGTTATTAGAAATACAAATAATTAAACTTTGACTAGATTCAATGATTTTTCAGGTCATGTTTTTGGCATCGTTGTCAGGGAAGGCATGAGGACATATTTTAAAAAAAACTAAAAAACATCACATATAAAAAATATAAAAAATCGAAAATTTTGAAAAGTGTAAAAAAATATTCTTCATTTATTATAAAATTGTTACTATTTTATTTATTGTTGAATACTTTATTTTGTTGTTTGTTGGAGCACAGTACACTCTATTGTTATTCTGGAGCGACTTAACATAGAAATAGACAAAAATTTAACTGCTCTTAGAAAAAAGAAGAAGAAAATTGAAATGGATATCATAGATAATAGATTTCTCGAAAAAAAAAATCAAAATAATCAACCAAAACTCTTAGATGAATTTGAAAGGCCTAAGATAAGGGAGTTCCAACTTCCTCAAGTTTCAAGAAATCCATCTTCTATTAAGATATCTTTTAGATCCTAAAACTTTGAGATTAAACTATCATACATTTCACTAATTCCTTCATTTAATGGGATCTCTAATAACGAATTCCTTGCCTTCATTAGATATTTATATAATACTATAAAACCACAACCTCTTCTAGGACTCACAGAGAATGAGCTGAGAATGAGCGTCTTTCCCTTTTTCCTTAAAAGGGAATTCTAGGAACCGATTTTTGAGCCTAGAAGAGAACATTTTAAAAAACTGGGATCAAGTTTATAACTCATTTATCATGAATTTTTATCCCAAAATACATAAAGTTGAACTAAGAACTAAGATAAATAGTTTTTATCAAGAGTATGGAGAAGCTTTTCATGATTCTAGGGATAGATTTAGGGACCTGCTTAGGTAGTTCCCCTTAATCAACTCCAATATCACCTTCTCGTGGAGACCTTAAATGAAGGTTTGTCCTCCTATGGATAGAATCTAGTTGATTAGGCTACTGAGGGTAACTACAATGACAATACATGTGAAGATTTGAGACAAATTTTTAATAATATGGCCCTGAACTCTCAACATAAAAGTTCAAGAATAAAAAGAGTCAATAGAAATGTTAACCCTAACACTGGTTCAATGAATGAAACTCAAGCTCAACTTGCAGAAATTACCAACCAATTATAATCCTTAAGGAACTAGAATTAAAAACAACATTTTAATCAACTTGGAATTCCAATCACTAACCAATCGTTAAGGGAATAGTGTGTCCAATGTGGTATGTTTGGGCATAATGAAAATGTTTTTCCAAACATTGATTTTCCATCTCAATAGCATGGAAATTGTAATTTTGTTAACTATGGTACAAGAATGCCTCCTAAAGAAGATCCATTTTCAAAAAACTACAATCAAGGCTATAGGGACCATCCAAATCTGTCCTAGAAAGATCAAGGCTAAATTAAACAATCCACTTTCCCTAATTACTCTAACCAACCAAGAAAAAATTTTAAAAATCAACAAAGGGGTGAGTCTTCAAATACACAATGAAACAATGATAACAAAATTTATTTTATGTATGACCTAATATTGACTCAACTAACCAAACATCAAAGTCAATATGAGTCAGATAAAATTCAAACTTATGTGGGAATGCAGAACATGGAAACACAATGTGGCCAATTTGCTAGAGATTTTTCATCTAGGGAAAAATGATCACATCCAGGTACTACTGAGCTTAAACATAGAGATAATTTCATAGATTTTGTAACTAGAAGTGGGATGGATACTCAAACCGTTTCTGAAAAAACATTGAAAATTCCCTAAATGAAATTCTTCTTGAATATAGAAACAAAAATTTGATTTGTACACAAGATAGAAGTTCACAAAAAAGTCTTAAAAATGATCAAAATCATAATTTATCATATGAATCACAAGCTGTAAATTCATATAAAAATCAATGGAATAAAGGAAAAGAAAATTTGAGGAAGAGGTCAGGGATATATCTACTGTTATTAAAAAAATTTACCACACTCATTCCTTTCCCTGAGAAGCTAAAACCTCAAAGTAATACCAAGGCTATATTTCTTCAGTTCCTTGGTATCCTTTCCAAACTTCAAGTAAACATTACTTTCATTCAAGACATAATTCAAATCCCATTTTATCTGAAATATCTTAAAAAAATTATTTTAAACAAAAATAACCTGGATGAATTTTCTTCTTATAGCCTCACTGAAGAGTGCAGTATTGTGCATCAAAAGAAAATCGCACCAAAATTGAAAGGCCCATGTAGTTTTTTTATACCTTACAGATAAGTAAATTCTAATTAGCTCAAATTTTTGTGTGATTTAGGTGGTAGCATTAATCGTCTCCCTTACTCATTGTTTCAACAGTTGAGTTTGGATGACCTTCAATCCGCTACAGTCATACTGTAGGTAGCTGATAGATATTTCACTCATCATGTGGGTAGGGTAGACGATTTTCTAGTTGGGGTCAGGATACTATTTCTAGATGTTGACTTTTTATTCTTATACATAAAGTGTGATCAAAGATGCGCCCATGATTCTTGGTAGACCTTTCTTGGCCACAGTTGGTGCTGTTATTGATGTGTCAAAGGGTTAGCTTATTATTAAAATTGGGGAACAACAAGAAGAATTCAATGTGATTAAAAATGTAAATGGGCCAACCTATTTTGAAAACTATTCAATAGTAGAGTCCTTAGAGGATGAAAATTCAACTGAAAACATTGTAGAATCTAAAAATCACTCAATTATTGAAGAAAAACATCGGGATGTTAGAAATCAGGACTTACATATTTTACAAGTTGAAAATTATGCTCAAACACATAATCTGGAAAAATTTATAGAACTGGACAACTATTCAGTTTCTACTGTAGAAGAGTCCACTACTTATGAACATAGGAGATTTTTGAGTGATTTTTAGGGTGTTTCTATTAACACCAACCCTGATGAACAATTTGATGGTGTAGAGTGAGATCTTTTGAGACAACTTGATGATTCAGATATGATAAACTTGTTAAATTATGATTTGGAAAGTCTAGATAGTGTGCTACTTACTTTGGACAGAAGCACTGTCAATTCCAAATCTGATCTTGAAATTGAAAATCATTCATCATTCAATACTCCTTACAAAAGATATTTTGAGGATCTTATTCCTCCCAAGCCTAAGATTCTTCCTTCGAGTGTAGAACTACCCACTCTTGAACTAAAAACACTCCTTGCTCATTTGAAATATTATTTTTTTGGGGAGAATTCTACTTTTCCTATCATAATTTCTACTGAGCTTAATGAAAATAAAGAGGAAATATTATTGAGTGTGTTGAGAAAGTTTAAATATATAATAGGCTAGACCATAGATGAAATAAAGGGTATTAGTCTCTCATTCTGCATGCACGAAATACCTATGTAGCATGACCATAAGCCTAGGGTAGAGTGTCAAAGAAGGTTGAACCCCAAGATGAAATAAGTTGTGAGAGAGTAAGTGATTAAACTTTTGTACACTGGAATGATATATCATATTTCTGATAGTTCTTAGGTCATCCCTATTCTAGTTTTCCCCATAAAGGGAGGTTTCACTATAGTAAAAAATGAAAGAAATGAAGAAATCCAAGTTATGAAAGCCACAAAATGGATATTGTTTATTAATTATAGGAATATTAATGAATCCTCAAGGGAGGACCATTTTCCAATTCCCTTATTGGATCAAATTCTTGGGAGGCTTGCTGGAAATTAATTTTTCTATTTCCTGGATGGGTATTATGGTTACAACCAGATTTCCATTGCTCCAGAGGATCAGGAAATGACCACTTTCGTATACCCATTTGAGAAATTTTCTTATAGAAAGATGCCTTTTTGGGTGTGTGGAGCTCTATCCACCTTTCAAAGTTGTATGATGGATATATTTTTAGATATGATTTAATAAATATTTGAGTTTTTCATGGATTATTTCCCCATTTTGGGTAGTACCATCGATACGTGACATGGAAATATTGAGATAGTCTTGGAAACCTGTATTGAAACTATCCTTGTTCTTAATTGGGAGAAGTTTCAATTCATGGTCATAGAAGGTATAATCCATGGTCATAAGGTGTCCAAGAGAGGTCTAGAAGTTGATACCGATAATATTGATGTTATTAAAAAACTGCCACCTCTTGAAAATGTAAAAGGTATTAGAAGTTTCTTAGGGCATTCCAGTTTCTATCTGAAGTTCATAAAAGAATTTTCCAAAATCACTAAGCCCTTATGTTCTTTTTTGGTCAAGGATGTTCCCTTAAACTAGATGAAAACTATTTGAAATCATTTAGTTTGTTAAAAGAAAAACTCACTAAATCACCCATCATCTATACACCTGAGTAGAGACTACCTTTTGAACTTATCTGTGATGCTAGTGACATGGTTGTAGGTGTTGTCCTTGGATAGATGAGATATGGGAAACTTCATGTGGTGTATTATTCAAGTAGACTTCTAGATGAGGCCCAAAAGAATTATACCATTATTGAAAAAACAATTCCATGCTATTGTTTTTAGTCTTGAGAAGTTTAGAGAGTATTTGTTAGGCTCGAATTTATCATTTTACCTGATCATTCATCCTTAAAGTATTTTTTGTCTAAGAAATAAACTGAACCCAGGTTGATTAGATGGATTCTGTTTCTATAAGAGTTTGATTTAGAGATTAGGGATAAGCAGGGAGTTGAAAATCTAGTTTTTGACCCCCTATCTATGCTACCTCATAACCAATCTAAAGATCCCAGGGAGATCAACTCTTCCTTTCCAAATAAAAAGGTGTTCACTATTTCTAATAGGAAATCTGCTTGGTATACAGATTTTTCCAACTTCCTTGCAGCAAGTTTCTTTCCCAAAAATATATCCAATAACCAATAAAATAAATTCATTTCTGATCTTAAATACTTTATTTGGGATCATCCCCTACTATTTAAGAGATGTGCTGATGGTATCCTTAGAATATGTGTGTCTAAGGGAGAGATGTTGCCTGTTTTAGAGAGTTTTCACCCCTTATCTTGGGTAGGTCACCATGGTGGTAAAAGGACTTCTCAAAAGTCTTATAATCAGGTTTTTATTAGCCTAATATTTTTAAGGATGCTAGTAGATTTGTAATTAGTTGTGATAGATTTCATAGATTAGGTAATGTGGGTAGGAAGCAGGAGTTACCCCAAAAATGAATTCTGGAAGTATAGATTTTTGATGTCTATGGTTTAGATTTCATGGGTTCATATCCATAATCTAATGGAAATGAGTATATTCTTGTTGTTTTAGATTATGTGTCAAAATGGGTTGAGGCAGTGAAACTGCCCAACAATCAAGCCAACTTTGAAATAATTTTTTTTTCAAAAAGAACATCTTTTCTAGATTTGGAGTTCCCGAAGCCTTTATCACTAATAATAGAACACATTTTATGAACTATAAGTTTAATGTTTTGATGAAAAAATAGGTTTTTGTTCATAAAACTGGTACTCCATGTTAGTTAATGGGAAGAGAGTAAAACTTTATTTTGAGGGGAAACCAAAGGGATTGGATGCGTTAACTGTTCATGAAAAATGATATTGAATAATTTCTTCTTGAAGATATTAAAACATAGCGATTCATCGGAGGAAACCCATTGTTCTTTTTGTATTTACTTTATTTCATTTATAACCATTAATAAAGTGATGCTTTTGTGATCTGTTTCTGTGAAAATCTTGTTATTTATTGGTCTTGGTTTACATGTTCTATGTTTTTAGGATACTACTGTTGGTGTCAATAAGGTAGTGGAATTCCCAAGCTAAGGATTAATGACATACCTATTCAGGTAAGTGTCTTAACTTTTGTATTCATTTTTCTTCTCCCTATTCACTTTAATAAAATCCACTACTAAGTCACAGTTATTACTATTAGTGAGTTAGTGACTGCTACTTTTTAGATTTTTGTTGCTGTTCTTGGAAATTCTTCTTGTATTAGAAAATTCACTACAACAAAACCGTTGTTTAGCGGTGGTTCTAGGAACCTCCGCTAAACCTTTTTTAAAAAGGGTTTCACGGCGGTTTATAATAAACCGCCGTGAAACATTGTTTCTTTTAATAGCCCGACCCTTCCCCCCACCCCAACCCTCCTCACCCAGATTCCCCCAACCCCCCACGACCCCGCGACCCCGGCCTCCCACGACCCCGACGACCTCGTGACCCCGGTGACCCCGTGACCTCGGCGACCCCAGCGACCCTGCTTCCCCGGCGACCTATAAGAAACCCTAAGGTTTGAAATTATTATATAGCACATTATGCCTTAACAGGGTTTCAAATAAACAATTCTATCTTATGGTAAAACATAATATATGTCAATCCTCTAATGATACCCTAGTATCCAACAAAAGATGTATTTTTGACATATTTTAATCATCATTGTGATGTTCTATTTCATGGGAATTTCTAATTACATAGTGATATAATATGAAGCATTTTTCTTCATCAAAATAGTCTCAAGATGTAATGTAAACATATATAAATAACCCAATTAAACATCACGTTTTTTGTAAAACTATGTCAACCAACCAATGTAGTCTCAATCCCATTCTTGATATTAAAATTTTACCTTGATGTATCCTCATCAGCCACTATAAGAATACATTACCAAGGAAATGATATCACATCATTCAAGAATCTAAAATATTTCATTATTAATATTCAATGTAGGAGGTGTTTTAATTCATCATGGCCATAAATTAATAAGGAAACCACATGCAATAAATTCTTGTACTGAGGGGAACACCAAATATTCCCCATACCTATTGTCTAACAAAATTGAGTAAATAATAAATAAGGATCCCACATAGAATTAATTTATAGGGAATGAATATTTGATATCATGGACATTTATTCCTTTGTTCTTTATACTTATCTATTAAGAAAGTGGGATAGAGTGTGTAAATATATTGGGATACCCATTGTGTAATAAGTTCCCCAGTAGGGGATTAACATAGAAAATAATTTAACTATAATTTTTCATTTATGTTTATTATATATATTTTAAAATATGTTATCATGATCTATTAACTCTATAATTATTGAGAAATAACTTATGGAATTGATCTCAGGGGAGGAAAGGGTGTCCCAATATCTGTTATTCATTTCCATGTTTTAATTTAATTTCATGTTGAGATAGTGGGATGAGAGGAGTCTTATTTGGTGATCCTCAATATTATATAGATTTATTTCCCTCATTTATTAATCTATAAAATCTATTTTACATTCCTTTTATTAGTTTCCATAATGTAATATGGGATTGGTGGAGTTTGGGGATGGAAAAAATATGTTGAAGTTAGGTGTTAAAGTAGTGTTAAATCTTTGATTGTTGTTTTCCATTCATTATTCACCATAGGGGATATGGAATAAGGTGTTCCAATAAGATATTTAAGGAACATGGTATTTTTATTAATACATGTAAAGGGAGATAGATGAAAAAATGATATTGATTTATTCATTATGTAATGATACACACCATTATGTGTGGTAACTTTTAGTGGAAATGTTAATTTTCGACTCTGGAGAAGTGTTTTTTTGGAGAACTAGGATTCATATTATATTCATAAGAGTTATCTTATCTCAAGAAGATGTTTTTGGGTATTTATTAAGGCCTAGTAAGAGTATCATGTTCTTGGGTGGATGTTGGAGTAGGTTTAGGGTGAACCTGTTGCTGAGTTTTAGTTATGGTGTTACTCAAAATGCAACACTCAAGTAATGTCATGATGGTATCTAGGTAGGGGATAACCAATTTTACCAAGGGAGGTCTTAGAGAAATTCTTAAGTAACTCTATAATCATGTTTAGGTAGTTTAATGTCCTAGCTACCAAGATGATGGCATGTCATTTCCAATAACTTCATGGTACAATGAGTATGTAGATTTTTGGAAAAAGGGAAGAAACCTATGAAATGGATGCACTATGATGGGGGGTAGTCACGTAATGGACATGAACTTTAAAAATTATTTGGGTGAACATTATAAACATTTTCACACCATAAGGGAAATATTTCATCATAATGTAGATAAGCAGGGGTGTTGAGCCCACTACTTGGGGGATGGTCAGGATGTTACCATCATGGTCACATCATGAATGTGATAAATTCCTTTTTTTCAAAAGGAGGGGAAGAACCATAATTTCCGGTTTATACCCTTGGATTATTGCTTAAACAAACCAAATGGGGGAGGCCATTTTGGCTCGTCATCCTTATACTCATCCCTCCTATGACTCCCCTTGATCTTGGATGTTCTGGGTGGAATTTTTTGTATAGATATTCTAGGTGATATCCCTCATCTTCTTCATTCCATTTGGTTTAACATTCATTTATATATGATTATGGTATTTTTATTAGGTTTATTGAGAAGATTACACATGAGTATGGTGGAATCATCACAATATAATGGTGCTTTTGTTCGATATGGCTAAAGTCACCTTGATATGATGTAAGCAAGCCATTAATCATCATTTTTAATGAACATAAATTATCCAAATAATTTTTATAGGGTTTTCATTAAATTAAATTGGACATCAAATTGGTGTTAATTTATTCTCCCAAGCCTTTAATTTTGGGAAATGGCTTTGTTTTTTGTGAATAAATTTTATTGAACCCTTCATCTTTGTAATGATTACCGAAATATGAATCGAGTCATAGTAAAGAACAAGTTTCTATTGCCTTAGACTGGCGATATGTTTGATCAGTTGAAATTAAATAACTGGTTCTCAAATATTTATCACCATTATGGTCTTCACTAGCTAAGAATAATAGAGTTTGATATATTGGAGATTTTCTTCCAGAGTAGGTATGGACATTAAAAGTATATTTCTATGCCTTTTGGTCTAACAAATGATCCCATAATTTTTATAATGTTGAACAACATTATATTCCATGATTATCCTGATTCATTTTAGTGGTATTTGAGTATGACATATTGGTTTAATATTAAACCGAGGAGAATCATGTGAGTCATTTGAGTCTAGTTTTGGAAATTTTTAGAGATCACTCTTTTATCCCCATATTATCATGTTTCATATACATGTTCTCAGGTTTCAAAAATGTATTCATGGTTTTCACCTAGACACCCATCCCACAAATCCAAAGCATTTACATCAAAATTTATCCCTCTATTATCCTGTTTCAACTCCTCTCCAATCTGTATTTTCCAAATGACGTTCACACATATTGGAGGTGGTATTTCATAATTACTTATAAAAAATGGTGGTTTAAAACGAAAAGTAATTTTGGTTTCATTAGTGTGTTCATTGTTTAATTTATACTTTTTTTGTATTTTATTCTTACTTTCATATATAATAATTAGGCTTTATTTTGAGTATTTAATTGATATAGTTTATTTAGATGTTATTATTATCCACTGTAATTTTCAAAAAGGATTCTTTAGTTCTTATTATGACCTAGAATATGTGTTGATTTGTTGATGTTAAATCATTTTAAATCTCAGACACCATCATAGGATTCCTGAATCACTATCTTCCTTCATTAAGTGTTTTTCAGGGGTCAGTGGAAGCAGATAGGTAGTTGGAACAAATTGAGGTGATCCTCAATTATCTTAGGGAACCTGATACTTTGTGGGTGAGAATTTTTTAGAACTGGATTTATAGTTTCGGTAGAGTCTTGTGGGAGTCAGTGGAACCTTCTTAACTTCATGAATGTATGAATTGGAATCTCATCAAGATTGATTTTTCAATGGTTATTTCCTAAGGGAATGAATGTAGAGAAATAGACTGAGCTCATGAGACTTTTTATTGGTGACAGATCAGTATGGGAGTATGTCAATAACATTTCAAGGTTTGGTATATATTCTCCAAAGATAAGGGTCATCAATTATTAGAAAGATCTTTTCTTTGGTGATGGTCTCCACCCAGACTTTGGTACATCTCTACTTTCTTTGGACATAACATCCATTTTGGAGGTTGTCACTAGGGACATGTGAATGGAAGCTAAATATTCTTGGAAATCAATGGTTGTTCATTCCTTAGATTTATCAGGTATGCAACAAATTAATATTGGGAATGAAGAGAATACAATGTTCAAGGAGTAGAGGTAGGATAAACCATAACATGATGAAAAGGCCCATTCTTATAGAAAGAGTTCATCAATTTTGTGCTTCCAGTTTAGGGACATTGAGGAATTATGAGACCCATTTCTTGATATATCCTTGAATTTTTCTCTATTATGGAAATTCTGTTCATCATTATTTTTTTTGATGATGGGGTTATAGAATATGTGTCACGTTTGATAATTTTTTGGAGGTGTGGTTTTGGGACCTTTGATTATTGAAATTATTTTTGGATTTTCGGTAGTTTTCATTTAGATTTTTTTAATGATTAATTTTATGAATATATTTATTGATTGTTTTAATGATATTTTATGAAATTCCTTGTTTTTTGTGTAGTCACATTGTGATATACATGGATAAAAGCTGGATCACATTACCAAGGAACACACCTCAGTGTGTTAAGGGTTTGAATGAGTTTTTAGATTTTGCATTTTCTAATCGATCCGTTGAAGGGAGAATAAAATGTCTATGTCCTAAATGTAAATTTAGAACATGGTTGAAGAGAGATGAGGTTTATGAACATTTAATATTGAAGAAATTCCCTGCTCAATATTTGTGTTGGATTTGGCATGGAGAATCGAACGTTACAGAAAGATTGATCACTGATGTTAATCCATAGAATGAGGTCCCAAGTTCATCGACAATGGAAAATTAAATGCAAAACCTAATAAATGATGCATTCGGCACTGGAAGACACCACTATCAGCATAAAAACATATCAGAACAACCAGAAGAGGGTGATACAAATTGCAACGTGACAAGTGATGTTTTTGAGACTGTAACACAGGCAGATCAAGATTGTCACATATCATTGGATCCTCCTCTTGATTCTGTGGAGAAAAATGTAAGAGAAAACTTCACTGAGGAAAATGCGTTTCATGATTTAGTTGATGATGGAAATCAAGAGTTGTATAGTGGGTGTTTGAAATATTCAAAGCTTTTATTTCTGCTAAAGTTGTTCCTTATCAAATGTCTATGTGGAATTAAAAATAAGGCAATGTACATGATATTGGAATTGATTCGTGATGAATTTCCTAAAGAAAAAATCTCAGAATCTTTTTATGATATAAAAAAAGTTGTTAACAAGATTTGTATGAATTATACAAAAATACATGTGTGTCCCAATGATTTATGCTTTATTGGGGAGAGGATTCAAGTAGACAGAATTGTAAGAAATGTTTTTCTTCTAGATGGAACGAAAAGGGTGATGTTGGAAGTCTGAATGAACATAATTTCATGGAGAAGAATAAAAGGAGCACACCTGCAAAGGTTTTGCGTTACTTTCCTTTGAAGCCTCGATTGCAAAGATTATTCATATCGCTGAACACATGAAGTGGCATTTTGTAGATAATAACAATGATGGGTTAATGAGACATCCACGAGATTCCCAATCGTGGAAGACATTTGATTCATTACATCTTGATTTCTCAGCTAATCCTAGGAATGTTCGATTGGGATTGGCTGCCGATGGATTCAACCCATTTGGGACATTGAGTATCAATTATAACATTTGGCCAGTTGTTTTGATCCCTTATAATCTGCCTCTGTGGATGTGTATGCAACAAAAATCTTTTATCCTTTGGATGATTATTCCTATAAAAAAATGCCTGGAAATGATATTGATGTATACTTGCAGCCTTTGATTGACGAATTGCAGGAGTTATGGAGAAACGGTGTTGAGACATTTGATGCTTCTTCTAAAACAATGTTCAAAATGCATGCTGCTTTAATGTGGACCATTAGTGAATTCCCTGGGCTTGGGAATTTATTTGGTTGGAACACTTATATGGGTTTGGCTTGTCCCGTTTGTAACTCTGATTTTGATCCCAAACAGCTACCTCACAGTAGAAAATGGTGCTTCTTGTGTCATCAAATATTTCTCGATGCATCTCATAGATTTCGGCTGAACAGATCAAAATTTAATGGTTACATTGATCGTAGACCACCTCCAAAGTTGTTAAATGGTTTTTAAATATTGAAACATCTTGAAAATGTTGAAACAGAATTTGGGAAGGTTCATCATTTGAATGATAGCGGAAAACGGGTCCGAAGTGCATCGTCAAGCGAAACCGGAACGCAAAAATGGAAGAAAAAAAGTATATTCTTCAAACTTCTGTATTGAAAATTTAATTTGTTGTGGCATAATCTTGATGTGATGCATATTGAGAAGAATTTCTGTGACAATTTGATTTTCACATTGCTTAATGAGCATGGAAAGTCGAAGGATCATCTCAATGCTCGCAAAGACTTACAAGCAATGAACATAAAATGAGATCTCTGGCTAGATGAGAATGAAAAGTATCCTCTGGCAATTTTTTCAATGAAAAATAGGGATAAAGATACATTCCTTCGATTGTTAAAGAATGTTAAGGTATCTGAGGGGTATTGAAGTAACATCTCGAGGTGTGTTGACTTGAAGAATCATAAGTTACATGGATTTAAAATCCACGATTCACATATTTGGTTACAACAGTTACTACCATTGGCATTGCGTACATTATTACTTGAAAAAATTACTGCTGTTGTGCTCCAGTTCTGCACATTTTTTAGAAAACTATGTGAGAAATCTCTACATCCATTTCATCTTGACAACCTCTAGGATAGGTTTTTATTGACCCTTTGCGCAATCGAGATGATCTTTACTCCGTCCTTTTTTACTGTAATGATGCATTTAACTGTGCATTTGGTTGAGGAAGCTAAATTAGGAGGCCCTGTTCATTATTGATGGATGTATCCAATTGAGAGGTACTTTATTTATATGTTTTCCAGTTAAGTAAACAATTTTTGGTACTTAATTAAATGCATAATTATGTTTTTATTTATTTCACAGATATCTTGGGCATTTGAAATCATACATCAGAAATAAAGCTAAACCAGAAGGCTTAATTGCTGAAGGCTATGTGGTTGAGGAGTGTCTTACCTTTTGTTCTCGATACTTAGATGATTTTGAGACAAGATTTAATCGATTTGGACGTGTTGACGACACATCGACTCAATCTCAAATACATAAGAAATCCAAAATATTTCCTTCTATTGGCCGATCAGTTGGGAGGACCTCAAATGTGACACTGCATGAATTGGAATTATTACAGGCACATAGATATGTGCTGCTAAATAGTGAAATTCTAGATCCATTTATTGAATAGTTGAGGATACAAACAAAGAGATGAATGAGAGTCTGAACATGAAATGAGAAAGATATAACGAAATCTGTTAATAAAGATCTTGTAGAATGGTTTTCACGACGTGTAAGTTCATAAATATTACAATAAATACGAATATTAGTTTGACACATACATTTTGTAAATCTAATAAAGTATATTTCTTTTTTCAGATCATGAATACTAATACTTGAGCAGAGGTGTCATAAGATTTGAAGTTTCTTGCTAGAGGTCCTCTAAAAGAAGTTAGAAAGTTCGACGCTTATAATGTGAATGGATTTAGATTTCGTACAGTCGATTGAGAAGTGGGTTTGAGAACACAGAATAGTGTTATATTTACATTTACTGAAGTGGAATACTATAGAAACCTACATGATATTATTTAATTAAACTACCACGAACATTTTTCATTTGTTTTATTCAAATGCAAATGGGTCGATATTATCAGAGGTTTTAAAAGAGATTCCTTGCAATTTACTTCTGTGAACTTCTCTCGCTTGATGGATATTAGTGATCGTGAACTGCATGATCCATATATCTTATCATCGCAAGAAAAAATGGTATATTATGTGAATGATGTTGCCGATGAAGTGTGGAGTGTAGTTGCTCATGCAATACAAAGAGATTTGTATGATATGGGTGATGAAGTGGAAAATTTGACCTTTGAAATTGAATTTAATCAGCAACAGGAAGCAGAATTATTTGTCCATCATGATATTGAAAATATTAGTCTAGCAAGGATGAATGAAGTGGATGAAGCAATGGAGCAGGAAACTGACACGATTGAAGGGGAAAATGATTTTATGTACAATTATTTATTTATTCAGCAACCACTTGTTTCATTTCTGCAGTCATTCATTATCATTGTTATATATATTTTGTCTGTTAGTACTCCATCTATTATCATTTTTAATTTTTTTTTCTGTATAATTTTTTTGAAATATATATTCTGAACTTAATTTTATTTGATTAAATGACAGGAATTCCAAGGAAGAAGCAGTACATTATTTCATCTAGTTCTACGAAAGATGACGCTCCATCTGGATCCCTCCCCATGACATCTGAGGCACCAGCTACCGACACCCCTGCACCATCTCCCCCTGCACCATCTCTCACACCATCTGTGGATGTCCCTGTAGAGGCTAAGTCGTCGACTCCCCCTTCAGGAGCCTCAGTAGTGGGGCAGCGACGCGACCCTTCCAGTTCGTCCCGGACATACTTGAGTTTCACTGTCATAGGTATAAATTTTAATTAAATAAATTTATTGCATTTTGTTTATACTAATTGTTTTCTCATTGAAGATGAAAAAAATGAAACTGTGGAGAAAAACATAAAAAGTTCAGATGTTTGGAATCTGAATGGAGAGAAGATTGTTGTGCCATTTGATACTTACGGGGTCCCTACGGATGATGTCGCGGGGTTACTTGGCCAGATTCTAGGCCAGCTGGCAGTGGAGCCCATTTCCCTTACCATTTCATATGACGATTAGATACATATGCCTCCAAGCTGGAAAAAAGAAGTGTTTGATTCTCAAATCAAGGTAAATTTATTACATTATGGTTTAATTGAATGTCATGTTACTAATATGTTCAAAATGAATTTCTGGATACAAATGTTCTTCCACTTTACCGTTGCTGATGTGATTGCATGGAAGTGGACGTTGAAAAATATAGGTAAGAAGTGGAAAGATTTTAAATGGAGATTGTGGTGTGATGTCAACGATGCTTCGTTGACCGCGCTGCAAATGTATGAGAAGCAACCCAGTGGGGTACCGAAAGAGCAGTGGAAAGTGTTTGTTGATAGGCATCGGGATCAGAAGCGGATGGTATTGAAATATATTTATATTATTATATTATCCTCATTTTACATTTATACATGTATATGAAAAGGAAATGACATTAAATACATCAGTATTAAATTGAATTTTATTTATATCAGGATCTCTCAAGACAGAATGCGTCAAACCGGGCGAAGAAAGTCATCCAGCACACTGTGGGCTCAAAAAAAATTTCTAGAAGTCGAACGACATTGGTAATCTTTTAATTAGTTTAAATATTTATAAGACAATATTATCTATTTAATATATTGAATTGCTGATTTATCTTTGATTAATGTAGTCAGAGATTTTAGGCCATGAAGCATCCAGAACTGAACTGTAGTTGGATGTTCACAAGAAATCAGATGGATGTTTAGTTAATGAGCCTGCTAAAGAAGTTGGGGTATGAAGTCAATTTTTTATCATAATAACATTTTATCAGTTTTTACTGTGTTAATATATATTGATATTTGATTTATAGGTCAAAATTAAAGAACTATGGGATGCCAATCCTGCACATTCCTATTCTGTCTCCCAGGATGACCCGGTTGCTAAAGTCCTTGGGAAGGAGCATCTTGGGAGAGTGTGCGGGATGGGTTTGGGACCCATGCCATATGAGGTTTTTAGTAGGCCACCGGGGATAGCTGCTTCATCTACTCCTGACTTTATTCAGCCCATACCAGGAGATGCTAAGAAAGAGATTGTTTCTTTACGAAACACAATTCACCAGTAGGAGGGTCAGATATCTGCATTGCAGAAAGAGATTAATGAAATACGTCAGCAGATGAGAAGATATGCCTACGGTGGGAGTGTATTTAGTGGTGGTATGCAGGTAAATCATAGAAAATAAAAATCATTTAGTTTTATAACTTTCATTGGTTTTAAGTTTTAATATAAATATGCAACCGTCTTTAATTTCCAAAATAATGTTCTTACAGGTGACAACACAAATTGAAAATGAAGGTGGAGAGGGTGATGATGCATCATCGGACCCTGAATAGTTTTATTGTTGATATGTTGAACAAAAATGGAAATAGTTGGTTTGTATATGTAACATTTGTGGCATATAGTTTCCACCACACATTTCCATGTCCTAAAATTTACTTGATTTCTCATGTTTCTTTTTATGCATTTTATTGATTTTTTATGTTTCTTTTTTTGTCTTCATTTCTCATGTGTGGTATAAATCATCCCATTTAGGTCTGTATTTTAATTGGTAGTCAATATTTTGGATGACTAGGAGTTAAAACCATTGTTGATGTGTTGAACAAATTGGGTCATTTCATAGTGGTCAAGGTGATAGTGTTGTGGACACTTTGGTGAGGCCAATTTTTGATGTGTTGAACAAATTGGGTCATTTCTTGTTATATATGAAATTATAAATAGTAATAAAAGAGTTCATGTGGTATAGAGTTATATTTGAAATTGAAGTGGTGTAAATTCCTTATATAAAGTATTCAATGCTATCAATCAAAATATGGTGATAAAAAGTGACATTAGAACATATAAAGTGGTATACAATTGAGGATATGGAAGAAGATATCTTGATGGATACCACTGGAGTTATTAACTTAAGTTCTTGTTTCTTATATTAAGTTTTAGATCATTAGGTTTAAATGATTTATTTATAACTAATTTCCAAGTTGTAAATTTACTCACTAAAAATCTCTAATAAAATGAAGCTATATGTGAAAGAGGTTTTGATATTAAAAGAAAACTTAGATTTTTTAAGACAAGTGATATCAAGCATGGAGATATAACGAGGAGTAAAGGATGAGGTTAAATTGATGTTAAACAAAGATAAAAGTTTAGTGATAAAATGAAAACTTAGTAGCTGAATACAACCCTCAAGTGGTGAACAGAGTCGACAGGTTTGGAGGATAATTTACATGCAGTTGTAAGAGATCAAAGGTTCTAAAATAAAATAAACAAGAGGATGAAGTGTTATGTAGAGTTACTTCATAGAGTGTTACTTTATTGATATGACATGGTGTTCAAAGGATGAATTTAGAGTTCTTCTAGTTGGTTATTTATGGTGTGTCTACCTCTATCATGACACAAGGACCTAGAGGTCAATTTATAATGGTTCTTCCTTGGGTGACGTTATATTGTAGTTCTTTTTTCATATTGCAACCTTCCTCAATGATATTGATTTAAATATTTTTAACCATGTATCGGAGGTGTTTTACAGTGGATTGGATTTGGTTTTTATGGGAAATAACTATGTTTTAGGTTGATTAAGGCTCCCCTCATGTGTTTTCGGTCACCATATTTTTTTCCCTTCACTACACAATAGGCATCATATATTTGGTTGAGGTAGAATATTTCTAAACTTATCTTCTATCTTTAGGAATAAATTGTTTGAATAGCCTACTAAGAACTTTTCCAAGGGTCCTATATTATTATTTTTATATGTGTTTGGTTATGACTACTTTATTACTCATGGTTATGAGGAATGGGAACATGGGGGAACACTCTTTAAGGAAGAACAAACTAAATAATGATAGTAAACAAGTTAAGAGTAAATTAGAAGAGAAAAGTGAGTCGTTTGTAATTTATGGATTTTCATGATATTACTATGCATTGAATCTTATTGATTGATAATTGATGATATGGATTACTTCTTGTTTTTATCATTTAAGAAACTCTTGACCATTATAATAAGATAATTTTTTAAATATGGTAGTAAAAAGAAATTTTTTGGAAACTAGAATATAAAAATTTATATTACATACCAATGAATTTCATATTTATGTATCAGTGTATAGGTATGAGACTATACATATTTGAGTATATAGAGTTTTTAGTGGATCCATGTACTTTTACATTGATTTTATTGCGTACTATTTTATTTTTATGGTCATCCTAGTGGGTCACCAGTGTTGTATCGTGTTGTGTAGTTGTTCAGGATTTTACATCAATGTATTATTGAAGATTTTTATTTTTTTAGTTGTGTACATATTCTGCATTCATTTACTTTCCCTTCTTCATGATAACTATATATTTTATATTGTTTATTAATTTTATATTATTTCATAGTTCTCCAAATATCATCACTTGGGTCCTCTCTACTAGTTAGTGGCATCTGGCATACGGGGAGGTGTGATTGATGCCTAGTAACCCATCGGCTCGGAGCATCAGTTTAGTGGAATCCAATTTGTGATGTTACAATGTTGTATCAATGTAGTTTTATCTTCCTAGTATTTACAATTTAGGATATTGTATACATGAGTATGAGGAATGTGTTGGAACCTTTGATGGATATCTGACTGCTGTGTTAATAATACTTTCTCTAATAGGAAGTCTTATTTTTTAGGGTTTCAGATTTTTCTTCTATTTTTAAATATTAAAGTTGTATATTATTTCTCATTGAGATAAAAACATGTTTTTTGGATGTTGTGATTTATTCTGGATATTCAGCTCTTGGTCATTGGTGGGAGGCCAGGGATGGTTTTTGACTCTTGGGCGGGGAATAAAGAGGACTCTCATGCATCATATTTGGCATGTAGGATTCACATCATATATATTTTCTAGTGTGTGATTTTACTGACAAATGAGTCCTTTGAGCCTTTATAAACAGATAATTAACTTTCATGGAAGGTTATGTGGGACTATGTTGAAACATTTTTTTTGTGAGGCTGATGACTTTGTCCTCCTACACAGGAGGTGTAGTGACCTGGTTGGTTGATATGATATGTGATTCATTATTATTGATCCCCATGTTGGGTGTTGTTTCTCAGGTTGTTCTCAGTTGGTTTATATTTCTGGTTTTATATGTTTTTCAGGGTGTGGTGCAGCAAAATCAAATAATTATTATTTTTTATTTTGGGCAGCGTTTCGCGGTGGTTTTAACTGCCGCGAAATGTATATTGGCGGCGGTTTAAACCGCCGCTAAATGGGAGCATCGTGGCTGCCTCATTCTGCGGCGGTTCCCGTGACTTTATCGGCGGTTTTACGGCTGCTGTAATTTGAGTTTATTAGTGGCGGTTATAACTATCGCGAATAAAGTGATATCCAAGGCTCGTAAAACTGCCGCTAAATTCAGGAAAACCACCGTGAAATGAGGCAGCAACGATGCTTTCTTGAAACCGCCGCTAATAGATTGGAGACACCCTATTAGGCGGCGGTTTCTATAAACCGCCGCTAAACGATGATTCTGTTGTAGTGATTATGCTATATTTTTACTGAATATTTTGTTTAATGATTTCAACTGCATAAAATTCATAGCATTTCATGATACTGAAATTTAAAAATTCTGCATGTGTTTAAAATTATTCTTGTATCGGAATGAAATTTTGTTGTATGTCACTGTGTAAATAAAAAGTCTTCATGTACTTCACTACTAAAAACAGAATTTCATTGTTATTAGAATCTTCTCAGTGCTTAAAAATATTTTTTATGGTGTACATGCTGTTTTTTTTTGTGAATCTGCTTTAGGTTGGGCTGTATAGAATGAACTTGTTGGCTTTACTATAAATCCATTTGAATCATACCTTGTTAAAATGACTTCACCCTTTTCATTGTGCACCCATAAGTTACATGCAAATATTTGAACAATAATGAAAATCCTTGCTATTGTCTAAAATAATAAAACATTTCTTTGGTTAATGAACCTGTTGTTGTAATGTCATTGTGGAAAAAATATTTTTGAACTTCAAAGAGACCCGTTATACATGTCATCAATATTCTCAATACAAAATCCGTTTTGAACCTTAATTGTTTAATTTTTATTCTCTTCTTTAGAAGTTAACTTTGGGGACAAAGTTGGGTCTTAAGTGTGGGGGATGGGATCAATTCACGACTATATTAAACTATGCTTTAATGTGAACCCATCAATTCTCAATTCACTTCAAGCCTTTTGGAAAAAATGGTTAAAATTTTACAAAATCCATTCATAATTTTAGGTTGTACATTGTTTCTCAAATGGGTCTTGCCTTAAGACAAGTACATTTCTGGTAGTTAAGATTTTTTTTGAATCTAAAATTATTGAGGTTGGATGATTGTTGAGTGGTCTTGTTTCGTGGTTTTATGAGATCTTGGTTTAGGAACTACTTTTTAGAGTGATATGGGTAACCTTTTAAAGGAATTATGATCATAACCATTGGAACTGGAAGTTTGAATTTATCCTAGGGGACACAACTTTTTGTTATTTAATATATTAATTACCTTAATTATCCAATGCAAATGGTTTCTATAGAAATATTTTGAAACTGGAGTAGTTTGGGCATTATGGATCCCATGGTGAATATGTGAGACCCTAGATGCTGGGTGGATTTCTGTTTACTAAAAGCCCTCTGTACACTTTGAATAAGTGCATTGAATAGTTTTTACACATGATACATGGCATTGAAAAATTTAAATAAAGTGTCTTGGGTCAAAAATGAGTCCATTTAGGTGAGGGGAATTAGGGACACAGAATGAATATGGGGACAATTGTATATATGGGAATCATTTAGGGAGTATCATTATAGTTAATCACAAAAAATATATTTATTTTTGGAATCTATGTAAAAGTTCAAGGTATAAGTTCCTCTATTAAGTCCTTAATTTCACTGATATTTTACCTCTTGTCACTCTTGGACTTATAACTTGAGTTTGGATTAAAATAAGCCACTAACAAAGTTCACAAATGAGGTAGCACACTTTCATTGCTTGATGATTCATTGATCTCTTGACTACTAGTGAGGATTTGATTATTAGAAAGGTTTCATTTGAACAAATTCATTCTCTGAAATCCTTTTGACATGTTTCTGTTTTCGATTTCAAATGTCTGGATATGTTATATTTTGAGCAGTATCTTGAATTCCAGACTTTTTTTTAAAGATAATAAAACATGGGATTGTTTGATGATAAATAATGAATATGCGTGGGGGAATTTGATGTGGGCTTAAAAACACTTGTTTTGACACATCTAATTAAGTAATTTTTAACAATTTAATCAGTTATTTTTACACTTTTTACTAAATAAGTTCTTGTTGGTGTTTTTGTAGTTAAATTTATTAATTAATAAATTTTTGTAATTAAAATTGTATTTTTATCTTATAAATAATGAATTTATTTCTTACTTTAATTTTATAGTATAATAAATTATTATTTAGTTTAGTGTCAGAGCCTTCATTATTAATAATTTGACTATTTTGTTAATTAAATAATGAATCTCTTAAATTATATTTGAAATATTTAGTTGTTAATTAAAAATTACATTTATTAAATATTAATTAATTTAAAATAACATAATATAATGGTTAGATTCTTTTTAGCAGTTCGTTAATTATAAATTTAATTTTTTTTAAACTATTTACATAATTATTTTACAACAGAATAATTAAATTCCTACATTTATTTAATTTGATAAAGTAACTATTTTTAATAAATTATTTTGGTTATATAAATATTTAATTTGAATTCAAATATATCTTAAACTAAATATGAATGATGTAATTATTTTTTAATTTAATTTTTAGTATAGTTTCAATTTAAACCCAACATGTTATTCACCTTTTTCATACCGAACCCGCACCACTCGGAGCTCCACCATCGTCATCAAAGAAACCTGCATGTCTTCGGCGCTGCTATGAGGCAAAACCGAAGCTGAATCGGGCCATAGCCTATCCCAGATTTAGAGTCACGGGCTATAGATGAGCTAAAGTAGCCGCTGTTGTGAGACCAGATCGGACCGTTGCCACCATGTCCCTTGAGGAGGTGTTCGCCGGGTGGAAGGCGAAGCGGCGCCAGGGGATCCTACTACCTTTGAACAGTCGTTGGATCTAGAGAAGAACCCGTGTGCTAGAGCTGAGCTGTTTCAAGAGGAAGGAGCGACGACGGAGGCTTCCTATGGAAGCAGCCCGAAACCCTCTCTCCTTATAGAGAGAACATATTTAAAATGTAAATAATATTAACTCACAAATAATAATAATCCAATTTAAATTAAATTTATAAATATTTGTTATTATAATAAAATCTTTAAACTACATAAATAATTTAGTAAATAATTTTCTAACTCAAAAATTTCATTAAGTTATAAAAACAATTTACTAATAATACCAACATTAATAAAATATCCCAATTGATAATATTTAGTTAAAAACGTAATAACATTATCTAATTAATAATTTAATTATAAATTAATAACTGTAACAATAATATTTAATTAATTAAATAACATTTATCAACTTAACTATTTAATAATTATCCTTTTTATTAGTAATATAACTTTTATTTAAAATATAACTTTAATCTTTTAATTATCTTTCTTTCATGTTTTAATTATTCTATTTGTTTTATTTTTTGCAGGTTTATACAAGAGTCGGAAACACGTCCGGGTTCACTCAACTAACTCACCGAGAGTTAGTTACATGGGAAAAGATTGTGCGACGTGTCAGTCATAATAAAATGCACGTGTGTGGTGCATAGGTGAAGGACATGTGAAGTTGGTGGAAAACAATGGGTGACCTGATGCAGGTGATTGTAAGTTTAAAACAGAGCAGTGAGAAGAAAAGTGGGGGGATTGATTTGACCATTCACTTCCAAGCAGAGCGAGAAACTGGGGGGCGAATCTAAGAGCACTTCTCAGAGAACCACTTATTGGAGACCTAAGGGCCAGGAGAAGTAGCGATTCAAGCTAGGAGAGGGAGATCTCTTCCTCTTTTTTCTTTCAATTCACTTTCTTTGTAATTTAATGATTTTAGTTTATGTAATAAAGATAATGTTACGCTAAATCCTATAGTTTGGTGTTAAAATAGAGTCTGTTGGTTATCTTTCATCTTCCTTCTCACTATCATTTTAAATGTGATCGGAAGTGATCGGTGAGATCAGATTTGAACGCATTCAATTGCGACGTACCATTAGCACTTAATTTCTGAACCCCACAATCATTCAGTTAGTTTTATTGTGGATTAATTTTCTTAAACCATTAAATTCGAACGAAAACTACAAAACTTACGTCGAGTTCAATTTTTTTTTCATTTTCAAATCAGGATTCTCACAGTTGATTAATCGTGGAGTGGTGAACTCCAAGATTTGTTGACTTGAGTGATTTATCTCCTAGAGAGGGAAATAAACCACACCTTTTTAGTGTTACTAGTTTTAGTCACTATTTTGAGAAGGAATATTTTCAAAACTAGTCGAATGGATATTTTTCCCCGGACGTATTTCTCTTGATTGTTCACTTATCAGCATTTTATATCTATGTTACATACAGTTTAGAAAAAAAACTCAAAAAGATTTGGAATTTCATTTGTTCTTTATAATAAATACAATAAAAAGTTTTATGTTTTAAAAATAGAAAATCTACCATACTTCTAACAACAGTGGGGTCTTTTGAATGTTTTTAGAACAATAGTTTTTAAATATGCCTTCTCTATGAGTTCGACCATGCTTGCGACATATACTGTAGTTAGTAGGAATAAAAATAATTAAAATTTGACAAGCTTAAAATACATTTCAGGTCAACATACACCATATAAATGAAAATATTTTGTGCAATACCCCATATGTCTCATGATATTGAAATTGAGACAAAGAAACAATTATAACATTTGAAAGCTTTGAGTCAAAACCCATTGAATTATAGAATTTAAAACAAAATATTAAATAAAAAGAATAATGAATCTTTAATGATAAATATTATTCAAACAATATTTGATACACCATAAAAAATGAATAAAATGGTGTATAAAAATAAAAATATCTCCATTAGTGATAATTGAGACAACAAACCATTACTAGTAACATAACATTTGGGGTATAAATAATTTCATGATGAGGTTATATGGAATAATTTTAGAAACTATAAAATAAGGATTAAATGAAATACAAATTATTCCTTAGGTATAACAAATAAAACTTCAGTTACTAGAGTTTAATATGAAAGTTTGTAACACAATGGAAAAAAATTTAGTTAGCCCAAATCCTTGTCAGAATTTATAACTTATACTAAAGCTCTAAATATCCAATGTAATAAAATAACTATCTTCATCACTAATTTATAATCATTTTAATACATATAAGCTCTTATAAAAATAATTTACAATTATTATCTATATGGATATAAGTTAGTTGTTATATATTTCAATATCATGTGTGAGTACTCTTGAACTTTTTGAACTAGTTTTGTAATAGCGGGGTTACTCCTCCTTATTATCTCAAACATAATCATTTAAATATTTAAAAATTTACTTTAATTGATGTTATATAGTTAATTATAATGTTATAATTTTATTTTATTTTATTTATTATGATCCTTGAAAATTAAATCGGCGATGAGCATGTTTCAGTGATTTTGTAGGAACGAACACTAATATCTTAATCAATGAGTTTAAAATTTAATTTTACAATAATGAAAAATTTAATTATTTTCATATTTATATGATATATTTTAAATATAATAATATTCCCATATCCATCGATGATATAAATTTGTATCTTTATTTAAATATATAGTTAAACCAACCAAAATAAAAACATATTATTATTAATGGATGACTATGAAGTTATTTAGTTGTACTATCATTATAACAGATGAATAAGGAACTCATTTAGTGTACTTTTTATGATATATTATAATTTTATATTTGTTAAGAAGATGAAAACCTATATGAAGTTATTACATAGTATAATGAATTTATTTCTCTCCTATATTGCTCTTCAAAATAATTGAATTTACTATAGTTGTTAAAACTGAAATTGTTGGTATGTTGTAAACATTTTATAGAAAAACATTAATAATATTATAAACATCATATTTTTCCATTAAACATATTATTAAGATCATGAATTAATGGATGTGATGTAACATAATAGAAATTAATCATTCTAGGGAGGTGACATTCTGCAAATATGGATGGTTAATGGTTTCTTTTTCCAGGAAACTGGAGAAATGTAAAACATGTTACATCTTTGAAGAATATAAAAAATTATTTTTCTATAATAATTATTTAGTTATTTTAAAATTTTTAATATCCTGGTATAGTGTTTAAGTAAAATGAATCATGATGCTTCATGGAGGTGGTAGTCTGCTAACTCGCACATATGCCATTTTTGGATTTCCTGATGGAAAAAGGGGAAAGTTGTTTAGTAGTTATTCCCATGGACTAAAATCGTTCAATATAAAAAAAATACTGATGTAATTATAAATTAATGTGAAAAATATATTTTGGAAATGTAATAATGAAATAAAAATAAATTTAGGGAAATTAGTACTCATGTTGAGGACATGGGCTTTCCCTTGGAGGACTCCTTTGAAAGGGTGGGATTAAGCTAATAACGTGTGAATGTTAAAATAAATGGGTGAAATTGGATAATTTGTTGAATTATTAACAGAATATTTTAAAGACTAAACCTAATTTTTAAGTGGTATTGAAGGGATGGTGAGAGGATACCTGTTATAAGTGTTGAGAATATCATTTTTTTAATATTTCAACTTAATATAAAGAGAGATCATGTTTCATATGTCTTGTGTCTCTAATAATGTACAATAATTTATTTTTGGATGATAAAAGGTTGATAATTACTCATTAATTCATCATCACACAAGTTTTAAACAAGTTTTTAACCCTTCACTCTTGAATTATTCACTTTTACAGTTTTTCTTCTTATCATGCTAACTGGTTTTTACGAAGGAAATTTACTTCTAATACCACAAAATAGAATGACCATTATTAAAAAAATCGACATATTAATTCCAAATATGAATTAAAATTTATCATATAAATTTTATATGTGAAATGAAAATCAATTTTATCATTAGATCATGTAACATGTAAAATCCCATTATTAGTAAAAGGGTATTCAAAATCTTAAAAATTATTAGAATGAGAACATTATCATGTTATTTGTTGTCCATTATATAAATTGGTTTATTATAAAAAATTATAGTTATTTTCCTTTAATAGAAAGATAAAACTTAATTTACTTTATAATTATATTTAGTTAAAAAGAAAGACAAAAAAGGTTTATTTTTTTAGAAAATATTGTTTTTGTTCATAAAATGTTAAAAATAGTTTTTATAAATTTAGAATGGAATTTAAAAAAATATTTCAATAATCCTTAGATAAATATCATATCAATGAAAATGTTTTATAATCTAAAAATTATTTATTATATTATGAAAAATTCATAAAATTTATAAATCTGGTAAAAAGCATATTTTCGCAATTCACCCAATACAAATATTTCATAAAAAATACATATTAAGAAAATATTGACCTAATGAATAAAAAAATGATTTTTTTCATAGAATTTTAATTATAAAATTATATAGTATAACTTTTAAATAAAAATACATATACAATGAAATGTATTTTCATATGAATTTTTTTATAACAAATATATGATCTATTTATATTCCTATTTGACGAAAATTAATAATGAAATTTGTTTTAATTGATTATTCATATCAATAATATATTTAATCAATAATATATTTAGTTTCCTTAAATATTATGAATAAAATCCAATTTTATAAGGGATGTATTTTAAATCCTAAGTCAATATTATTAGTTATTTAGCTATAAAAATTTAAATTTTATTAATTCCCAAATATTTATACTAGTTTAATTTTTATTTGTACATATGTGATATGATTTAGTAATCCCTATCATTTTCAAACAATTCTAATGCTAAATTTTAAGAGTGATATATTTTTTAATAGTTTTTTTGTTCCTTGTTGCATGCATTATATGTTATATGACATATTATGTTTAAACAGAAATAAAATATATAACCTTTATATCCCCCACCTCATAAATAAAGTACAACCTTGAAATTTTTAATTTTCAATATCTAAGGTAAATAGTTTTCTATATCCATAAGATGGTCAACATCCAAGTTTTAAATTCTAATGAGATATCAAACATACAATTTTATATATAAAGAAACACATGATTGTGTATCAGGACCTATTTCAAAAAATTAATTTCAATAGGAAGTTCATAGTCAACATCGATAAATGATCGTAGGTTGATTTAGAGAATGTAGCAAGACTTCCCAACATGAAAATTGATATGAGACATTATAATAGAGAGTTAATCCATTCATAATATTACATCTAGTTAAGGGAAAACTAGATCCATAAAAATAAACTTCACACAAACCTCAAATATGGTTTATTAATAATTATTCTACCATTTTTATTTATTTATAATCCAATATCCAATAGTGTGTATACATACATGTCATAAGTCATTGAAAAATATTGATTGACGAATCAATATCATCTTCAATAGTAGTAGTTTCATAGGCTTTTCCTTATTCCTAAAATCTGGGTAGTTCTTGGTAACTATTTTATACACTATCCATTAGATTAGTGATATTATTTTCATAGTGCCCAATTTCTTTATCATTTAAAAAATGAATTTTTCTTGCTTCTCTCTTTACTTTGCACATGTGAGCTTGATGAACTTCATTTTTACACTTATATAGAATTATCATCCCCCTCAAGTAAACCTTCATGTTTTTCTTCTCACAATATTGATATGTATGAAATAAATCCTCCTTTACTTCATTGCTTTTTAACAACCTGATATTTTTATATATGTTTTCCTCTAATTAAGTTAAATATGTTGAATAACTTTATTTACATATAACACTGAAATAATGTGAAACCATGCTGTGTGTATATATATATATATGATATTTAAAATGGTAGATAAATATAGTTTTTTAATTATAATTTATAGATAAGTGTAACAAATTTATGAAATATAGAAATATATATATATATAATAGGATTATTTTATAAAAAAAATTATTTAATTTTTTATTGTGTCTAAAAATATATCATTTTAGGTGCTGAAATTTTTATTAATGAAAAATAATTATGTTATTTTTAAATTATAAAATTAATAAAATATAATGTTTATTGACTAATTATATCTTTATTTGTGTTTTAAATAAATTTATATTACGATCAAATGGTATTTTTAGATGTTATTTTCCTATAAAAACATTTCTCCTCTATGATTTATAATTTTATATAAAAGTTAAAATTTTATAATCTAAAATATTAAACATAAAAAATAAACTTCATTTATGGATTCAACATGTCAATATTATCTGATGATAATTTTTTGGTGTTTTTTTAATAAATGATTTTAATATGAGTAGTAAAATACATTTTTTTCACAAAGACCAAGAATTTTATGGAAGTAATAATTTATAAGTATGATTTAAAAATTTATGAAAACCATTTCCTTAATGAAATATGTATTTTATAAAGAAAACTAAAAAATTTAAAATAATAAATCTTCATTGTAAACCAAAAATTATAATTTTAGAACCTCAGTGATATTTTTCTAAAAATATTATGTTAATAAATTACACATTTTGTTTTTTAAAATTAATAATTATATATTTTAAAAAACAAATATAATAAAATTGATATCAAATATGAAATGATTAGGTATGAATTATGCAATAATTACAATTTTATTTTTATGAATAATGGATAAATTAATTTGGTAAAATATAGTTACCTCGATAAAATATCAAAAGGGTTAAAAAGGGATTTACTAGGATGGAATGATTAAAAACACATTTAACTCAATTTTTATAATGATTTTTTGAATAATTTATTGAACTTATACCATCCCCTCTCAATTATTTCTTTTATTTGGAGCTATTTTACATGAAATTGGAATTTCATTATTAAAATGATTTTGGTAATTATGAAAATGACATCATTTTTTACTTATAAAAGAGGAACTAGACACCAAATTTGACCTCACACAAAAACCCACTAATAAAATACTAAAATATCTCTATAAATATCTTAAACATTTATATAAAACTTCAAGAGTTTATTCCTTCCTCAAAATAGTATCCCTCAAAGGGTTAACCCCTTTGGAAAAGGAGATAATCCAAGAGTAATAAATTTCTAACTTCTTCTTCCTCATTTTATTTTCATTTTGTTCACTTAATATTCATAAAATTATATTAATCCATATTAAAATTGTAAGAACCCGGCTCTTGTTTTAGAGGTATGGGCTTCTTCTTTTCCTTTTTCTTAAGTGTTTTTCAGAAAATATGGGAAATGGGTAAAAATCCTGAATTTTGGAACTACATGTCGTGTACTTTTGTCCGTGTTGGGATGAGTACACGGGGCATGTGGCCATGCCGGTGACGAAGGGTGTAGGAACCGACTACACATCGTGTAGTGGAACCTTACACACCGTTTAGTCAGTCGGTAGACATAAATAGTAAGGCGGTGGTGTCACCACCAGCTGGGCGACAGTACACGCCGTGTACTCGAGAGTACATGTCGTGTACTCATGTCGATTGATGAACACTGTGGAGGTGCCGCCAAGTGAACAGTTAAATGAAGAAGTACATGCCGTGTACTTGGAAGTACACGCCGTGTACATTGTTTTTCTGGCTTAAAACAGGTGGTAGCATCCTCATTTGTCAGAGGAGGCACTTGAGCCGTTTTGGAGCCAAAGGAGGAGGCCAGACCTTTGAAGATCCGCCGGGAGTTTGTCTGGAATCCAATTCAGCTTCGGACGATCTCGTCGGAATCACACGGGTAAGCCCTTCCTCCTCCTGGTACCGTTCTTGCCAATTCTTCTCCCAACGTATGTTATTTACATTTGAATGGGTTTTGTCCTTCGTCAGATCTATGCCGTACTTGGGCGTTTCTGGAGTCAGTGTTCGGGTATAGAGTTCGTTGACATTTAAGGTAGGTGGCTTGGTGTTTATTTTCCAACTGTTGTGCGTTTTTGTGCGTTTTCGTGCCACGAACCCATGTTGGGGTGTCGTATGGCTGAGTTCGTTGCTATATTTAATGCCTAGAATTGCATAGGTGATTAAATGGTGATAATAAAATGATGTTTGGGATCATTGCTTGGATCCAGGACCATCCTGAGGGGTGTGTTCCTCTGTTTATCCATTTGGCCAGGATACCTGAGGGTATGCCTTAAATGTTGTAACTGTAGAAATTCCTTGAGAGGAATTGCTTTTTTACAGCATTTTGTTATGTTGGGCATGGCTCGGTTACCTATTTAGCCTGAGGGCGTTGTTGTGATTAGCCTGAGGGCGTGACTGTTTTAGCCCAAGGGCTGTCGTTATTCCACCTGAGGGCAACCTTTCATGCCTGAGGGCTTGACTTCTGTGCCTGAGGGTGACACTTCGTATGCTTGAGGGAGAGAATTTCTGTTACGCCTGAGGGCAATACCCGCGGGTTGGATTCTGTATGGCCTGAGGGAAAGCCTGAGGGAAAGCCTGAGGGCGTGGTTACTGTTGGAACCACTTTGTGTATAGGTTTGTATTTGTTGTCAATAGTTGTCAATGGAATATCAAAATGAAAGAGATCAAAAAGTACTCCAATAAAATGGAGGAATGGAAGCTCACAATGAAGGAGATCATGAAGTACTCCGATGAAGTAGAGGATTAGTGATTCAGACGATTATTGTGCTGATCGTAATTTCAAAGAACATGTGTCAAAGGTGATACATTGTTTACAAAAATGAAGAATGTGAGGTGTAATCCATCTGAGGATCCATCCAAGGATGACTAAATAAGAATGAGGTTTTTGGATGAAGTCCATGAAATTCCTCCTTATTTCATGAGAAACATGGGTTTTGATGAATACCATTCGATTCCTCATTATTGCATGAGACCCATGGGTTTGATGAAGAGCACGCAATTACTCATGACTGCATGAGAACCATGCAAGAGACTTCTTAATGAATTGAATTGGTTTGCATGAAGTATATCATGATGGTTGATGAAGAAGACAATGTGCAATGATTGTAATTCTGAGATAGTCATGCATATCACATTGTCATAGAAGATGATGATGCTAAAGATGTTCCTTCAAAGAAAACGTATCACAATAGTGGAGGTTGTGATAAAATCATAAGAGTTGCTAAAGGATATAGATCACCAAGAAGAAGTGATGTTGAGGTGATTGTGCTTGTCGACAAAGCAAACAAACAACATACAAATTTGTTGAAAAAGGAGATTCAATGGTGACATGTCGAGTTCAAGAGTTGTGGTCAACGATCTATGTTTGATTCAAGAACTTCGATAGGGGAATGGATGATCTGGAGGTGGTACAAAAAGAGCAGATACAAGGTGGCGCCGTTTTCTAGTGTCTGCCAAATTTCAGGGCCTCAATATCAACAAATGAAGAAGAGTGATTTTGGCAAAGGGACTTGCGCGCCATACTCTTGGAGGATAGGAAACTTGCGCGCCAACGTTTTTTGAAGATCAGAGCATCAAAATATGGAAAAGGGATAAGGGTCGCGCAAGTTTTGGTGAGGTCATGCAGGTGAATTATGTGTCAGGAAGAGACTTGTGCGCCGATGCCTTGAATTCATTATAACTTGCGCGCCTATGGTTTTTCGAGATCAGAAGATCAAAATTTGACAAAGGCAAGAGGGTCACGCAAGTGTTGGTTAAGTCGCGCAAGTGGACTTGCGCGCCAAGGATAAACTTGCGCGCCACCGCGCAGGGGGTCCAGTTTGCCTATAAATACTGGACCACCCCTCCTCATTTCTCATGGAGCTCAAGACTTTGAGATTGTTCGAGCTCTCGTCGCGCTGGTGGTTGAGCCGCGCAAGTAGGGGTTGCGCGCCGAGTGAGGGTTGCGCCCCCTAGAATATTTGGGGGAGAAAGGAAGTGTGTCGCGTAAGTATTAAGTTCAAGAAGGCAGTGTCGCGCAGGTGCTTCAGTGACACTTGCGCGCCAGTTTAGACTTGTGCGCCTGAGACTTGCGCGCCGCCGGGAGACTTGCGCGCCGAGCTTGAAAAGGAGACCCAGACACTATTGAAGCACACCCTCCTTTCTGGAGCTGCACAAGAGCTGAAAATTGCCTGATACTTTCAGTGCAAAGCGAGATTGAAGAATAAATCTAAATGATACATGCATGATCTCATGCATACATGGAGAACTGATTCTGACAATGCCGAGTAAGCTGAGCTTCGTTATGTAAGCAATCACATCAGTGATTGTGATTCAGGCAAACGAATACAAGGGGATCTAGTGCATTCATTCATTGCACTAAAGAAGAAGGATTGAACTAAAAGGAGCATCAAATCTGAACCCTGATGCAAGCAATGTCTCATACTAAACAGGAGATGAATAACTTCAATGCACACCTATTGAAGAGACCTTCACGTCTATAAAATGACTGAGACTTCACCAACGGCAGTGAGCCAGGGGTAGTCAAAGGCAGTGACCCGAGGGACGTAGTGAGCTATCCCTGAACAATTCTAAAGGCAGTGAGCCTGGGAGAGAGTGTCTGTACCCGAACATTTGTATCCGCAGCTAGTGAAGCATAATGGATTTAGGTACGACCGGCAACCTATCGGCGTATACTCCTTGTACGTAGCCCTTAGTGGTGAACCAAGTAAAAATAGCTGTGTCATCTGTCTCTGCATGTGAATGTTTAATTGCTGATCATATCCATCATACAGGTTTAAGTAGTTCCTACCAATGTGGGAACAAGATCTACAACTTTAAGAAGAAAAAGTTGACACCCTGATTCACCCCTCCCCTCTCAGGGTGTCCTGGGGTCCTACAAGTTGTATCAGAGCGAATGGTTAACGTATGTTGGATATTCTCCAGTAATTCTATTGAGAAGAGGATTTGAGTTTCTTTCCTAAAGTCAGCAATGCAGAGAAGTCTTGATGAAGTTTCTGAGCAGACGTCTACATCAAGAAAGACCATGACAAACAGGAAAATGAAAGAGAAGAAGTAGCTAAATAAGTCCCTCACAGCCAAAGAAGATACAATGTCTTGTTCTCCAAGTCATTCCAATAATGAAGAAATATCTAGATTGGAAAGTATCGAGCAGGTGGCTAAAAATTCTTCCAGAGGAAGGGATGAAACCCCTAATTCAAGCTTTCAGGAAAAAATCAAAACATATCTGTGTGATATTCCTGAACAAAGGGCTTCTATTATTTGTATCCTATTCCAATCCATGTAGGTTGAGATCACTCGACTTGAAAGAGAAGCTGAAAATATGGAGAAGGGTTTGGAAAGAAAAGTTCTGGAATGCATGAAGCTCACCAAACAGGTTAAAGTGATTGAAGAAAATGAGGCAGTTAATAAGACTGTAAAAGAAATGATCCATGCAGTTGAAACTGAGCTGAAGAAGAGCAATGAAGTCAAGAATTTTTGTTTGGAAGAAACTTCCATTAAATTCAGGGAACTTGACTCTTTGTTACAAAACAATGTTAAGATTCATGAAGAAGAAGTTGAAAGGGTGAAGAAGGCTTGTGAAGAAAAGATGACTATGATTGAAGACCATAGAGTCATCCTCAATACGAAGTGTCTGGAATTGGAATCCCAATTGACCAATCTTAAGAAGACACATATTGAGACTTCACAAAAGAATGAAATGAGTGATGCTTGCACTCAATGTTCATTGGAGGCTACTAAAGCTGATGTACTTCCAACATGTGACAAGAAGGAATCAGTTGCTGTTGGTACACAATGCTCACTGGAGAACTCTATTGTCAAAACACCTCCAACATGTGATAAGAAGATCATGACTTCACTCATTGATCTATCACAAGCAGCTAAGAAAGTGAAGGTACTGTCCATACAGATCTGTACTGTCGTTTTGAAATATGCTCCTTCATCAAGTGGAGGTCAGAAGAAAAGCTCTAAACAAGTACGGATGAGGATAGGTTAGAAGAAGAAACCTCCCACCATGACTAGGGTGGATAAGAAGAAAAAGGAGGAAGTTGGATCCTCAAACAAAGCACAAAAGATTAAGAAGATGGCCCAAAAACTTAATACAGAAGGTGCAAAGAAGAAAAGATTTGTGTGTCAATGTTGGTGCTGCAACAGATTTGGGCACTGTGCACTGGATTGTTTTTATAATCCCTTTCATGGAAAAGCACAGGGAAAGCCTATATCAAAGGGAAGGAACGCAGAGAAGAAGAAGCAACATCAGCAGATCCAGAAGCATCTGTTCACTGCAAATAGATTTGGAATTCTTGATAACATCTGTGATGTATGCAACGGCAGTGGTCACAAGAATGGTGCATGCCTTGGTCAACAGATATCCAGAGCTGATAAGAACAGAAGACCTCTTATTCCGTCTAAGTATGATGAAAGTACCTTGGGATGTAATAAGAAGAATGTGGCGAACACACATTTCCCCAAGAAGATCTCAAGTAGGGAAGCTGAGAAGACCCAGGATTTTAGATCCATGCAATTTAAGGGTCATTCATCCAAACGAAACACTAAGTGGGAGAAGAACCCATGTGGAAGACCCAAACCATCTGCAAAAGTTCCCAATGACAAGTTGGTCATCTGGCCAGAAGATTTGAAAAGAATGAGGAAACTTGAAGCTGAAAAGGCCAAGGCTGGTGACAAAGGAAAAGGGAAACTTTCACATGATGAAGACACAGTGCAGGAGAGATTGCAAACAAAGAGAAATGCACGTGTCAAAGAAGTTTTGTGTGAGAGACGCAATAAATCTGGTCATATTGCAAAAGGTTGCCTAACCTTAATACCAGAGCAAGAAGCATTCATTAAGAGGAGTAATAAGTTATCTTACATGTTGGCTGCTAAGAAGAACAATTCCTCACACAAAGTAGAAGAAAATGTGAAGAGATCCATGCCACACCAACAGATTTTAGAACATATGTTCAGAGGAGAAGGCATGAAGACAGGAGTAAACAGAGGAACATGGTTGAGAAAAGAATCTCAACCTTGCAGCTCATGTTGATGAAGCAAGGAGGAACCACCTTTTTCCCATAATCAATTGTGTATTGTATATGTGCTAATAATGCAGGGAATTGAAGGTGAAGCATGCTCTCAGGGGGAGAACCTGAGAAGTAGTGAATGATGTGAACACTTGATATCCAAGATGGTGAGGAGTGTTTCCCTTGAGGGGGAGAAGAATGAAGAAGCTTCCATAATCACTGTTTCAATCAATATCAACTCCAGCTGGACTCAAAAGCAGTTACTCTGTGAATTTCTTGAAGAACACGCCAATGGAAAAGGTATGTCATTTCTCAATCACTATCCCTTGGTTACTCAGATCAAAAATTATTTTACAAAGGGGGAGTAACTGAATTGATCAGTGACATAAAGAGAATGGAAGTCCCCAAGGTCACTTATCCTGCCGATTGCACTTGAATGTTTTTGATCTATTTGCTGAAGTGAGTGTAGGAGTTTCAGGTTGACTATTATCTATCATAGTTGATCTTCTTCTACCTGGAATTAAAGTGGTAAACCCTTGAAGACAAGATACATGAGTTATCATCTCATGTTGGTATCATGATCTGTGGATAATGGACAGCCTTGTTGACTTAATCAAATCCTCTTGTTTTCTACATCGAGTATTGCTCAAGTAGACTTAGAGTGAAATGATTAATGAAACATTGTTTAAGTGTGGATTGATACCCTCCCTACCATGTGCTTTGTATTTCTTGTCAATAAGGGGGAGAGAAAGTGAAATGAATGTTTGAAAAGAAAAGAACGTTTGAAAAGAAAAGTTGATTGAATAGAAGATTCTCATTTTGACATTGAAAAATTCATTTCAGAAGATGTTTAAGGTATTGACAACAAAATACAAAGGGGGAGATTGTTGGAACCACTTTGTGTATAGGTTTGTATTTTTTTTCAATAGTTGTCAATGGAATATCAAAATGAAAGAGATCGAGAAGTACTCCAATAAAATGGAGTAATGGAAGCTCACAATGAAGGAGATCATGAAGTACTCCGATGAAGTAGAGGAGTAGTGATTCAGACGATTGTTGTGCTGATCGTAAGTTCAAAGAACATGTGTTAAAGGTGATACATTGTTTACAACAATGAAGAATGTGAGGTGTAATCCATCTGAGGATCCATCCAAGGATGACTAAATAAGAATGAGGTTTTTGGATGAAGTCCATGCAATTCCTCCTTATTGCATGAGAACCATGGGCTTTGATGAATACCATGCAATTCCTCATTATTGCATGAGACCCATGGGTTTGATGAAGAGCACGCAATTACTCATGACTGCATGAGAACCATGCAAGAGACTTCTTGATGTATTGAATTGGTTTGCATGAAGTATATCATGACGGTTGATGAAGAATACAATGTGCAATGATTGGAATTATGAGATAGTCATGCATGTCACATTGTCATAGAAGATGATGATGCTAAAGCTTTTCCTTCAAAGAAAACATATCACAATAGTGGAGGTTGTGATAAAAGCATAAGAGTTGCTAAAGGATACAGATCACCAAGAATAAGTGATGTTGAGGTGATCGTGCTTGTCGACAAAGAAAACAAACGACATACAAATTTGATGACAAAGGAGATTCAATGGTGACATGTCGAGTTCAAGAGTCGTGGTCAACGATCTATGTTTGATTCAAGAATTTCGACAGGGGAATGGATGATCTGGAGGCGGTACAAAAAGAGCAGATACAAGGTGGCGCCGTTTTCTAGTGTTTGCCAAATTTCAGGGCCTCAAAATCAATAAATGAAGAAGAGTGATTTTGGTAAAGGGACTTGCGCTCCATACTCTTGGAGGATAGGAAACTTGCGCGCCAACGTTTTTTGAAGATCAGAGCATCAAAATATGGCAAAGGGATAAGGGTCGCGCAAGTTTTGGTGAGGTCGCGCAGGTGAATTATGTGCCGGGAAGAGACTTGCGTGCCGATGCCTTGAATGCATTATAACTTGCGCGCCTATGGTTTTTCGAGATCAGAAGATCAAAATTTGAAAAAGGCAAGAGGGTCGCGCAAGTGTTGGTTAAGTCACGCAAGTGGACTTGCGCGCCAAGGATAAACTTGCGCGCCGCCGTGCAGGGTGTCCAGTTTGCCTATAAATACTGGACCACCCCTCCTCATTTCTCACGGAGCTCAAGACTTTGAGATTATTCGAGCTCTCATCGCGCAGGTGGTTGAGCCGCGCATGTAGGGGTTGCGCGCCGAGTGAGGGTTGCGCCACCTAGAAGATTTGGAGGAGAAAGGAAGTGTGTCGAACAAGTATTAAGTTCAAGAAGGCAGTGTCGCGCAGGTGCTTCAGTGACACTTGTGCGCTAGTTTAGACTTGCGCGCCTAAGACTTGCGCGCCGCCGGGAGACTTGCGCGCCGGGCTTGAAAAGGAGACCCAGACACTGTTGAAGCACACCCGCCTTTCTGGAGCTGAACAAGAGCTGAAGATTGCCTGATACATTCAGTGCAAAGCAAGATTGAAGAAGAAATATAAATGATACATGCATGATCTCATGCATACATGGAGAACTGATTCTGACAACGCCGAGTAAGCTGAGCTTCGTTAAGTAAGCAATCACATCAGTGATTGTGATTCAGGCAAACGAAGACAAGGGGATCTAGTGCATTCATTCATTGCACTAAAGAAGAAGGATTGAACTAAAAGGAGCATCAAATCTGAACCCTGATGCAAGAAATGTCTCATACTGAACAGGAGATGAAGAACTTCAATGCACACCTATTGAATAGACCTTCACGTCTATAAACAGAGTGAGACTTCACCAACGGTAGTGAGCCAGGGGGAGTCAACGGGAGTGACCCGAGAGACGCAGTGAGCTATCCCTGAACAATTGTAAAGGCAGTGAGCCTGGGACTGAGTGTCTGTACCCGAACATTTGTATCCGCAGCTAGTGAAGCATAGTGGATTTAGGTACGACCGGAAACCTGTCGGCGTATACTCCTTGGACGTAGCCCTTAGTGGTGAACCAAGTAAAAATAGCTGTGTCATCTGTCTCTGCATGTGAATGTTTAATTGCTGATCATATCCATCATACAGGTTTAAGTAGTTCCTACCAACGTGGGAACAAGATCCACAACTTTAAGAAGAAAAAGTTTCCACCCTAATTCACCCCTCCCCTCTCAGGGTGTCCTGGGGTCCTACAAGTGGTATCAGAGCGAAAGGTTAACGTATGTTGGATATTCTCCAGTAATTCTATTGAGAAGAGGATTTGAGTTTCTTTCCTAAAGTCAACAATGAAGACCAGTCTTGATGAAGTTTCTGAGCAGACGTCTACATCTAGCAAGACCATGACAAATAGGAAAAAGAAAGAGAAGAAGCAGCTAAAGAAGTCCCTCACAGCCAAAGAAGAGACAGTGTCTTGTTCTCCAAGTCATTCCAATAATGAAGAAATATCTAGATTGGAAAGTATCGAGCAGGTGGCTAAAAATTCTTCCAGAGGAAGGGATGAAACCCCTAATTCAAGCTTTCAGAAAAAACTCAAAACATATCTACGTGATATTCCTGAACAAAGGGCTGCTATTATTTGTAGCCTATTCCAATCCATGCAGGTTGAGGTCACTCGACTTGAAAGAGAAGCTCAAAATATGGAGAAGGGGTTGGAAAGAAAAGTTATGGAATGCATGAAGCTCACCAAACAGGTTAAAGTGATTGAAGAAAATGAGGTAGTTAATAAGACTGTAAAAGAAATGATCCATGCACTTGAAGCTGAGCTGAAGAAGAGCAATGAAGTCAAGAATTTTTGTTTGGAAGAAACTTCCATTAAATTCAGGGAACTTGACTCTTTGTTACAAAACAATGTTAAGATTCATGAAGAAGAAGTTGAAAGGGTGAAGAAGGCTTGTGAAGAAAAGATGACTATGATTGAAGACCATAGAGTCATCCTCAATATGAAGTGTCTGGAATTGGAATCCCAATTGACCAATCTTAAGAAGACACATATTGAGACTTCACAAAAGAATGAAATGAGTGATGCTTGCACTCAATGTTCGTTGGAGGCTACTAAAGCTGAAGTACTTCCAACATGTGACAAGAAGGAATCAGTTGTTGCTGGTACACAATTCTCACTGGAGGACTCTATTGTCAAAACACCTCCAACATGTGATAAGAAGAACATGACTTCACTCATTGATCTATCACAAGCAGCTAAGAAAGTGAAGGTACCGTCCATACAGATCTGTACTGTCGTTTCGAAATATGCTCCTTCATCAAGTGGAGGTCAGAAGAAAAGCTCTAAACAAGTATGGATGAGGATAGGTGAGAAGAATAAACCTCCCACCATGACTAGGGTGGATGAGAAGAAAAAGGAGGAAGCTAGCTCCTCAAACAGAGCACAAAAGATTAAGAAGATGGCCCAAAAACTTAATACAGAAGATGCAAAGAAGAAAAGATTTGTGGGTCAATGTTGGTGCTGCAACAGATTTGGGCACTGTGCACTGGATTGTTTTTATAATCCCTTTCATGGAAAAGCACAGGGAAAGCCTATATCAAAGGGAAGGAACCTAGAGAAGAAGAAGCAACATCAGCAGATCCAGAAGCATCTGTTCACCGCAAACAGATTTGGAATTCTTGATAACATCTGTGATGTATGCAACGCCAGTGTTCATAAGAATGGTGCATGCCTTGGTCAAAAGATATCCAGAGCTGATAAGAACAGAAGACCTCTTATTCCGTCTAAGTATGATGAAAGTAACTTGGGATGTAAGAAGAAGAATGTGGCAAACACACATTTCCCCAAGAAGATCTCAAGTAGGGAAGCTAAGAAGACCCAGGATTTTAGATCCATGCAATTTAAGGGTCATTCATCCAAACGAAACACTAAGTGGGATGAAACTCAGAAGAACCCATGTGGAAGACCCAAACCAGCTGCAAAAGTTCCCAATGACATGTTGGTCATCTGGCCAGAAGATTTGAAAAGAATGAGGAAACTTGAAGCTGAAAAGGCCAAGGCTGGTGACAAAGGAAAAGGGAAACTTTCACATGATGAAGACACAGTGCAGGAGAGATTGCAAACAAAGAGAAATGCACGTGTCAAAGAAGTTCTGTGTGAGAGATGCAATAAATCTGGTCATATTGAAAAAGGTTTCCTAACCTTAATACCAAAGCAAGAAGCAGTCATTAAGAGGAGTAATAAGTTATCTTACATGTTGGCTTCTATGAAGAAAAATTCCTCACACAAAGTAGAAGAGAATGTGAGGAGATCCATGCCACACCAACAGATGTCAGAACATATGTCCAGAGGAGCAGGCATTAAGACAGGAGTAAACATAGGAACATGGTTGAGAAAAGCATCTCAACCTTGCAGCTCGTTTTGATGAAGCAAGGAGGGACCACCTTTTTCCCGTAATCATTTGTGTATTGTATATGTCCTAATAATGCAGGGAATTAAAGGTGAAGCATGCTCTCAGGGGGAGAACCTGAGAAGTAGTGAATGCTGTCAACTCTTGATAGCCAAGATGATGAGGAGTGTTTCCCTTGAGGGGAGAAGAATGAAGAAGCTTCCATAATCATTGTTTCAATCAATATCAACTCCAGCTGGACTCAAAAGTAGTTACTCTGTGAATTTCTTGAAGAACACGCCAATGGAAAAGGTATGTCATTTCTCAATCACTATCCCTTGGTTACTCAGATCAAAAATTATTTTACAAAGGGGGAGTAACTGAATTGATCAGTGACATAAAGAGAATGGAAGTGCCCCAAGGTCACTTATCCTGCCGATTGCACTAGAATGTTTTTGATCTATTTGCTGAAGTGAGTGCAGGAGTTTCAGGTTGACTATTATCTATCATAGTTGATCTTCTTCTACCTGGAATTAAAGTGGTAAACCCTTGAAGACAAGATACATGAGTTATCATCTCATGTTGGTATCATGATCTGTGGATAATGGACAACCTTGTTGACTTAATCAAATCCTCTTGTTTTCTACATCGAGTATTGCTCAAGTAGACTTAGAGTGAAATGATTAATGAAACATTGTTTAAGTGTGGATTGATACCATCCCTACCATGTGCATTGTATTTCTTGTCAATAAGGGGGAGATAAAGTGAAATTAACGTTTGAAAAGAAAAGAACGTTTGAAAAGAAAAGTTGATTGCATAGAAGATTCTCATTTTGACATTGACAAATTCATTTCAGAAGATGTTTATGGTATTGAAAACTAAATACAAAGGGGGAGATTGTTGGAACCACTTTGTGTGTAGGTTTGTATTTGTTGTCAATAGTTGTCAAGGGAATATCAAAATCAAAGAGATCAAGAAGTACTCCAATAAAATGGAGGAATGGAAGCTCACAATGAAGGAGACCATGAAGTACTCCGATGAAGTAGAGGAGTAGTGATTCAGACGATTGTTGTGATGATCGTAAGTTTAAAGAACATGCGTCAAAGGTGATACATTGTTTACAACAATGAAGAATGTGAGGTGTAATCCATCTGAGGATCCATCCAAGGATGACTAAATAAGAATGAGGTTTTTGGATGAAGTCCATGCAATTCCTCCTTATTGAATGAGAACCATGGGCTTTGATGAATACCATGCAATTCCTCATTATTGCATGAGACCCATGGGTTTGATGAAGAGCACGCAATTACTCAGGACTGCATGAGAACCATGCAAGAGACTTCTTGATGAATTGAATTGGTTTGCATGAAGTATATCATGACGGTTGATGAAGAAGACAATGTACAATGATTGGAATTCTGAGATAGTCATGCATATCACATTGTCATAGAAGATGATGATACTAAAGATGTTCCTTCAAAGAAAACATATCACAATAGTGGAGGTTGTGATAAAAGCATAAGAGTTTCTAAAGGATACAGATCACCAATAATAAGTGATGTTGAGGTGATCGTGCTTGTCGACAAAGCAAACAAACGACATACAAATTTGTTGAAAAAAGAGATTCAATGGTGACATGTCGAGTTCAAGAGTTGTGGTCAACGATCTATGTTTTATTCAAGAACTTCGACAGGGGAATGGATGATCTGTAGGCGGTACAAAAAGAGCAGATACAAGGTGGCACCGTTTTCCAGTGTTTGCCAAATTTCAGGGCCTCAAAATCAACAAATGAAGAAGAGTTATTTTGGAAAAGAGACTTGCGCGCCATACTCTTGGAGGATAGGAAACTTGCGCGCCAACGTTTTTTGAAGATCAGAGCATCAAAATATGGCAAAGGGATAAGGGTCGCGCAAGTTTTGGTGAGGTCGCGCAGGTGAATTATGTTCCGGGAAGAGACTTGCGCGCCAATGCCTTGAATGCATTATAACTTGCACGCCTATGGTTTTTCGAGATCAGAAGATCAAAATTTGACAAAGGCAAGAGGGTCGCGCAAGTGTTGGTTAAGTCATGCAAGTGGACTTGCGCGCCAAGGATAAACTTGCGCGCCGCCGCCCAGGGGGTCCAGTTTGCCTATAAATACTGGACCACCCCTCCTCATTTCTCACGGAGCTCAAGACTTTGAGATTGTTCGAGCTCTCGTCGCGCAGGTGGTTGAGCCTTGCAAGTAGGGGTTGCACGCCGAGTGAGGGTTGCGCCCCCTAGAAGATTTGGGGGAGAAAGGAAGTTTGTCGCGCAAGTATTAAGTTCAAGAAGGCAGTGTCGCGCAGGTGCTTCAGTGACACTTGCGCACCAGTTTAGACTTGCGCGCCTAAGACTTGCGCGCCGCCGGGAGACTTGCGCGCTGGGCTTGAAAAGGAGACCCAGACACTGTTGAAGCACACCCGCCTTTCTGGAGCTGCACAAGAGCTGAAGATTGCCTGATACTTTCAGTGCAAAGCGAGATTGAAGAATAAATCTAAATGATACATGCATGATCTCATGCATACATGGAGAACTGATTCTGACAACGCCGAGTAAGCTGAGCTTCGTTAAGTAAGCAATCACATCAGTGATTGTGATTCAGGAAAATGAAGACAAGGGGATCTAGTGCATTCATTCATTGCACTGAAGAAGAAGGATTGAACTAAAAGTAGCATCAAATATGAACCCTGATGCAAGCAATGTCTCATACTGAACAGGAGACGAAGAACTTCAATGCACACCTATTGAAGAGACCTTCACGTCTATAAACTGTGTGAGACTTCACCAACGTCAGTGAGCCAGGGGGAGTCAACGGGAGTGACCCGAGGGACGCAGTGAGCTATCCCTGAACAATTGTAAAGGTAGTGAGCCTGGGAAAGAGTGTTTGTACCCGAACATTTGTATCTGCAGCTAGTGAAGCATATTGGATTTATGTAAGACTGGCAACCTGTCGGCGTATACTCCTTGGACGTAGCCCTTAGTGGTGAACCAAGTAAAAATAGCTATGTCATCTGTCTCTGCATGTGAATGTTTAATTTCTGATCATATCCATCATACAGGTTTAAGTAGTTCCTACCAATGTGGGAACAAGATCCACAACTTTAAGAAGAAAAAGTTGCCACCCTGATTCACCCCTCCCCTCTCAGGGTGTCCTGGGGTCCTGCAGTTACTATTTTAGCCTGAGGGCACGGTTCAAGTTGGCCTGAGGTCTTGGTGCTGTTGAGGGAAAAAATGTTACTAAATTAAAGGAACTAAATGAATAATAAAATGACATTTTAACTGTTATGTTAGTTACTTTTGAGTACTGCTTAGTTATTGCATTTTACTACTACACACTTGTTGCATGTTTTACACACAGCTGGGAATGGGCCTTTGGTGGGTACCTATTGAAATATATTTCTCACACCCTGTTTGGGTCACGCTTTTCGGCCCAAACAGATTACGTTGCTGTAGGTGTAGATAGGGGCAAGAGTCCCTATACAGGTACTTGACTGTTGCTGAGGAGTATGAGGGCATGGGACCGAGCCTAGGCACGCGATGCCACTACTAGCTGTTTTTCTTGCTTTATTGTACTCTGTTTTCTGCTGTACTGTAATGATGTATAACATGTTCTGGCTGTTTTCCTAGAACTTGAAACATGTAGCATCATCACTTATATACTATTGGTTATATCTACTACTGTAGTTATTTCAGTTGTGTATGTTCACTGCTTCCGCTGTTGTTGAATGTTTATTTTGGTATTCCGCTGTGCTACACTTTGACAAATGAGGGCATAGTTTCCCCACTATTAGACATGGCCCCTCGCTGCTAGTTGGTAGCCTCTGGCATTTGGGGAAATGCACTTGAGGTCACATGGAGAACCGGGCTTGGGGCACCCGTTGCGTGGCACTCGGGTCCGGGATGTTACAAAGTGGTATCAAAGGATGTTTCTTTTCTTTGACTTACTATTTGGAGCCGTAGTCAGGGATAGGATGGAACGGTAGTTGGTAATAAGCTGTACACGGGTGTAGCTAACCCATGTACATGGAAAATCTAGTCTACCTCGTATTTTGCATTCTTTGGATTTTTCAATTTTACAGTTGATATGTTTTTACCACTGGGTGACACACTTGGATTGTGCTGGTTATATTTTATCTATGGGTCCTATTTAGTTGCAACCCGATGAGATGAGGGTATTCCATCTCATGCATCATATAGGCACATGCTAGATATCACATGCCATGCATAGTTTCCATGCCATGTAGGTTCATTAGAAATTCGCATGTTGTTGTGATAGTTTTTGTGCTAGAAAAGCATGCTACTGTGATAGTTGTTGTGCTAGAAAAGCATGCTGTTGTGATAGCTGCTTGATAAATACCTGCCTTGTGATATGGTATTTTTGTTTGAGCTTGTTTATAGAATGGACGCCAAACTTTGGTATTTGGGTAGTATGGGCCCCCATTGACCATAATTTGGTGGATCATTGGCTAGTTATTGGTTATAACACATATAATATGTCAAACTTTGATTCATGGGGAGTATGGCCCCCCACGGGTTGGAATTTGACACTTAGGTGTTGTTTTCAGTTTTTTCTGGGTTCCGGAGAAGTTTCTAAGGCATACTGTCCGGAAAACCCAGAATACACGCCGTGTAGGACCTCATACACACCGTGTGTGTTCTTCTGTTTGGGAAGAAAAATGAACTTTTTGAGTACACGCCGTGTACCTTGAGTACACGCCGTGTAGTCTCTTCCTGTGTCACAAACCGTGTGGGCGGCGACACGGGGTAGGGAAGAGGTTGGGTAAAACACGCCATGTAGGTATGTGCACGCCGTGTAGTGTTGACCCAGTGTCCGGCCGTGTAACTAATAACATGGGTCGATGAACTCCTTCACAGAACACGTTGTGGCAATAATGAACACGCCGTGTAGTGAAACCTGGGGACTCGGCTGTGTAACTAACAAAAACGGGCCGGTGTCACCGTTTCTTGAACACACCGTGTACCTTTAGAGGACACGCCGTGTAGTGTTGTCCGAGGACATACCGTGTAGAGTTAAGCTGAGTAGTCGGCCGTGTCACAGACGACACAGGAAGTTGGAAAATAACACCGTACAAGCCGTGTAAGTATTATACTCACCGTGTAGTTTTGTTGAACGGAAGTTGTGTGGCATAGCCATGTAGAAGGACCCAGGCAGGGGAAAGGAAGTCAAGTACACGCCGTGTAGTCATTGTACACACCGTGTAGTCTTGTTTTTCCAATTTTGGATACCTACTTCCTCTTGTTCCATTTGTGGTTCCATCGCTTTCAGTCTTAATAATCTTGAATATGAAGCGTGCTTTTGACCTTGTAGAGTAATGCCGCCTAGATGACCGCGAGTTGTTCACCAAGAGAGCGGCGGCGATTATACTCCGGAGATGGTGGTCCATGGGATACCAGTTGATCCACCAGCAGAGCCATATGTGGCACCAGCTGTTATATCAGACACTGGCGCGGAGGCGCAGTTCTGTGAAGGCTTATTGCGGTTCATGCAGACCTTTCAGGGAGCACCGTAGGCTGCCACATCTATGGTCGAGATGACGCGTATCTTTCAACAGCAGCATCCGCCTACATTTTTAGGGGACGGCGGACCACAGGCTGCAGAGTCTTGGCTAGGATCGATGCAGACTATTTTCGAGCATCTCGAGACGCCTCCAGGGCGGAGGGTCAAGCTCGCGACTTACATGCTGCGTGATTCCGCCAAGAGGTGGTGGGATAATACCACCCAGTCAGAGCATCACAGGGACATGGCGTGGGAGGATTTTTAGACAGTCTTCTATGACTTCTTCTTTCCCGAGATGCTGAGGACAGATAGAGCTCGAGAGTTCATGAATCTACAGCAGGGCACTATGTCAGTGATGGACTATTCTGCTCGTTTTACGGAGCTTCATCGCTTTGCACCCATGTTTGTGGGTGATGAGATGTTGAGAGCCAGACGTTTTGAGGATGGTCTTCGGTATGACATCCGAGCGCTGTTGAATGTTTTCAGGTTGCCTACTGTACACGTGATTGTGAATCAGGCGTTGATTACAGAGAGGAACCTGCGAGAATCTAGTGGTGTGGGCCAGGGAAGTTTGGCACTAGTTACTGGTACTATTTATGCTGGAAAGAGGAAGAGACAGATGGACTTCTCTTAGGGTGGCAGTACCGGCTAGGTAACTTCCCCAGGTGGCCCGATCAGGTGCTACTAGTGTAGCAGAGAGGGGAACAAGAGGCCGCAGTGTCCACGAGACCCAGTGGAGTGCCGATCTTGCGGAAAGATGGGTCATCTACAGTGCTTTTGCACGGCGTTTCTACCAGTGGCTAGTGAGAGGGGTTCTGTGCAGACTCCGCGTGCGGGAGTAGGACCAATGGCTTCTTACCAGTCAGGGAACTAGAATACGTCAAGGCGTGTAGGCAGAGATGGTGGTCATGGCCATGGTAGCCAGACAGCAGGATCTCAGAGGCAATAGGGCGGGACAACTCAGGGTAGCCAGGCTGTGTCGCAGGGCTGCGGCACTAGACAGGCATATGCAGTGCAACAGACCCAACAGGAGCAGGATCCCGGACATTTGACAGCCAGAGGTACTATTCTAGTAGCTTATGTATTGTCTTCAGTACTTTTTGATACGGGTGCTACACATAGTTTTAAATCAGTACCCATTGTGGAGAGCCTTGGGCTTGGTGTTTCTAATTTTTCTGATATCTTGACACAAGACACTTCGTTGGGGACTAGGACGGTTGGTGTACGTCAGTGCAAGGATTGACCCCTTGAGGTTGGTGGGTGTCACTTCCTTTGGGACCTCTATGTCCTAGAGATGACGAGCTATAACGTCATTCTTGGGATGGACTGGTTGGTTCCCTTCCAAGCTTTTGTAGACTGCTATCGTCGCAGGGTGCATTTCACGTCACCAGAGGGCGGGGAGTTTCTATACAAAGGCAAGTGGGATGTTCAGGCGAGTCGAGATGGACCAGAGCATCATGGGCGAGGTGGAGTCACTACCCAGATTGCGAGCTTATATCTGGATGACTAGGGGACTTGTCAAACAGATTTCCCGCCAGTTGTTGATCATTTCATGGATGTCTTCCTGGATGACTTTTCAGGTCTACCTCCGGTGCGTGAGGTGGATTTCTATATCGATCTTATGCTAGGAGCAGCACCGGTGTCCATTCCTCCTTATAGGATAGCCACGCCTGAGTTGCAAGAGATCAAGAGGCAGTTAGAGGAGCTACAAGAAAAGGGTTTTATCCGAACCAGTACTTCTCCGTGGGGTTCTCCAGTCCTCTTTGCGAAGAAGGCGGATGGTACCCTTAGGCTGTGTGTGGATTATCGAAAGCTGAACCAATTGATGGTTAAGAACCGATATCCCTTGCCGAGGATTGATGATATGTTTGATCAACTTCGTGGAGCACGAGTGTTCTCAAAGATTGATTTGAGATCCGGATATCATCATCTGCACGTTAGACCATCTGATATACCTCTCACTGCTTTCAGGAGTAGGTATGGTCTATATTAGTATACAGTTATGCCGTTTGGACTCACGAACGTGCCAACAGTTTTCATGTCTCTGATGAATCGTGTGTTGCATCCGTATCTTGATTCATTTTTGGTAGTGTTTGTGGACGACATCTTGGTGTACTCTCACACTCAACACGATCATGCCACCCATCTTGAGATCATATTGAGTACACTGAGAGAGCATCGCCTTTATGCTAAGCTCTCGAAGTGCCACTTTTGGATGGACCAGATTCACTTCCTGGGTCATATCATCTTAGAGGCAGGAGTTTAAATAGACCCAGAGAAGGAGAGAGTAGTAGTTTCCTGGGATCAGCCTAAGAACGTGTTTGAGATACAAAGTTTATTAGGGCTGGCTGGTTACTACAGATGTTTCATACAGGACTTCTCTCGCTTAGCAGCACCATTGACAGGTCTGACTAAGAAGGGTGTGAAGTTAGTTTGGTTAGAAGCTTGTGAGACATCTTTTCAGGACCTGAAGGGAAGGTTGAAATCAGTACCGATCCAGATACTCCCAGAGTAGGGTAGGAGCTATACATTTTACTCTGATGCATCAGGGATTAGGCTGGGAGCTGTTTTGATGCAGGGAGACCGAGTTGTGGCATACGGGTCATGGAAGTTGAGGCCACATGATAGGAATTACCCGACGCACGATCTCGAGTTGGCTGTAGTTGTGCATGCGTTGCACTGTTGGAGACATTACCTGTTGGGAGAGCATTTTGTGGTTTTCACCGACCAAAAAATCCTCAAGTATATCTTTACTCAGTGTGACCTGAATCTGAGGCAGAGAAGGTGGGTCGAGTACCTACAGTCCTTTGATTTTGAGCATGCCTATACACCTGGTAAAGGTAATGCAGTAGACGATGTACTGAGCAGGAAGACTCAGATACAGGCAGTGCAGGAGGCCAGTGGTGAGTGGCAGCTTATGGACTTGTTCTCTGAGATGCATCTAGAGGTGCATGACAGTCAGGGGTAGACTTATCTTTCCTCATTAGCAATGACTTCTACCCTCCTGGAATGAGTGAGGATGAGGCAGCTATCGGTTTCAGAAGTCCTAGTTCTACGGGAGTCGGTGGCAAGTGAGGACCATCCTCCCGGTTGGACGATAGGCGATGACGAGGTTTTGCATTTACATGGATGTGTATGGGTTCCAGGGGATATACGCAAGGAGCTGATGAGGGAGTTTCATTCTTCAGCTTGGGAAGTTCATCCCGTGGTTACCAAGATGTACCAAGACTTGAGACGTCAGTACTAGTGGCCGGTATGAAGAGAGAGATAGCTGGTTTGGTTACGAGGTGTTCCACCTTTCAGTAGGTGAAGGTAGAGCATCAGAGACCAGCTGGGCTGTTACAGCAGTTGCCCATTCCAGAGTGGAAATGGGATGATTTTGTGATGGATATCGTGACGGGATTTCCAAGGTCACCTTGAGGCAATGGCGCCGTATGGGTTACTGTGGATAGAATTATGAAAGTAGATCACTTCTTGCCGATCAAGGAGACCTTTGGTGTGAACGAGCTCGGAAGGCTGTATATCCGAGAGATCATACGTCTGTATGGGGTCCCTCGTTATATCGTTTCAGATAGGGATGCCCACTTTACGTCTCGTTTCTGGGAGAGTTTTCAGAGGGCGCTGGGTACACAGGTGCTTCTGAGCACAACATACCACCCCCAGACTGATGGCCAGTCAGAGCGGACGATACAGGTGCTAGAGGACATGTTGCGCGCATGCGTCCAAGACTTTGGGGGCTCTTAGGAGAAGCATATACCCTTAGTCGAGTTTGACTATAACAATAGTTTTCAAGCAACTATTGATATGGCACCATACGAGGCTTTATATGGTAGGCCATGCCGATCACCTTTGTGCTGGTTAGAGGCAGGTGAGGCAGCATTACTGGGACCACAGCTTCTGCAGGATACATATGAGTAGGTCCAGTTAATTCAGAAGTGGATGGCTACCGCGTAGTCTCGTCAGAAGTCTTATGTTGATCGCCGCAGATGACCTTTGGAGTTCATGGTTGGGGATCAGGTTTTCTTTTGTGTTTCGCCGAGGCTGGGACACAAAAGGATTAGGATATAGGGTAAGCTTTCACCGAGGTATGTGGGGCCATTTGAGATTCTGGAGAGAGTCAGGCTGGTTGCCTATCAGTTGCAGTTACCGCAGCTGCACCGAGCCATGCACGACATCTTCCACGTGTCTCAGTTACGTCACTACCATTCAGACCCATCTCACACCTTTCAGCCAGAGGAGTTTGAGTTTGAGCATGATTCGTCCTTTGAGGAGAATCTGATTCGTATCATTGACAGGAGCACGAAGGTTATCCAAGGCTGGTCAGTTCCTCTCGTACGGGTGTTATGGCAGCATGGCCGAGTGCAGGACGAGACATGGGAGCGGGAGGCCGACATACGTGCTCAGTGGCCAGAGCTGTTCTGAGCTTTATCTTTGCCACCCTGGAAAGGGAAATTTGGGGAAGAATTTCTATAAGGGGGGAAGTTTGTAAGAACTTGGCTCTTGTTTTAGAGGTATGGGCTTCTTCTTTTACTTTTTCTTAATTGTTTTTGAGAAAATATGGGAAATGGGAAAAAATCCTGAATTTTGGAACTACACGCCGTGTACTTTATCCACACGCCGTGTACTTTTGGCCGTGTTGGGATGAGTACACGGGGCGTGTGGCCATGCCAACGATGAAGGGTGTAGGAACTGACTACACGCCGTGTAGTGGTACCTTACACACCATGTAGTCAGTCGGCAGGCTTAAACAGTAAGGCGGTGGCATCACCGCCAGCTGGGCGACAGTATACGCCGTGTACTCGAGAGTACATGCCGTGTACTCATGTCGACTGATGAACAGTGTGGCGGTGCCGCCAAGTGAACAGTTAAATGAAGGAGTACACGCCGTCTACTTGGAAGTACATGACATGTACTTTGTTGTTCCGGCTTAAAACAGGCAGTAGCCTCCTTATTTAGCAGAGGAGGCACTTGAGCCATTTTGGAGCCAAAGGAGGAGTCCAGACCTTTGATGATCCGCCAGGAGTTCGTCTGGAATCCAATTCAGCTTCGGACGATATCGTTGGAACCGCACGTGTAAGACCTTCCTCCTCCTGGTACCGTTCTTGCCAATTCTTCTCCCAGCGTAAGTTATTTATGTTTGAATGGGTTTTGTTCTTTGTCAGATCTATGTCGTACTTGGGAGTTTCTGGAGTCGGCGTTCGGGTATAGCGTTCGTTGACGTTTAAGGTAGATGGCTTGATGTTTATTTTCCAACTGTTGTGCGTTTTTGTGCGTTTTCATGCCACGAACCCATGTTGGGGTGTCGTGTGGCTGAGGCCGTTGCTATATTTAATGCCTAGAATTGCATAGGTGATTAAATGGTTATAATAAAAAGATGTTTGGGATCATTTCTTGGATCCAGGACCATTCCGAGGGGTGTGTTCCTCTGTTTAGTCGTTTGGCCCGGATACCCGAGGGTATTCCTTAAATGTAGTAACTGTAGAATTGCCTTGAGAGTAATTGCTTGTTTAATGCATTTTGATATGTTGGGCATGGCCCGATTACCTGTTTAGCCTGAGGGCGTTGTTGTGATTAGCCTGAGGGCGTGACTATTTTAGCCCGAGGGCTGTCGTTATTCCGCCTAAGGGAAACCTTTCGTGCCTGAGGGCTTGACTTCTGTGCCTGAGGGCGACACTTCGTATGCCTGAGGGAGAGAATTTCTGTTACGCATGAGTTCAATACCCGTGGGTTGGATTCTGTATGGCATGAGGGCAAGCCTGAGGGCGTGGTTACTATTTTATCCTGAGGGCACGGTTCTAGTTGGCCTGAGGGCTTGGTGCTATTGAGCACAAAAATGTTACTAAATTAAAGGAATTAAATGAATAATAAAATGACAATTTAACTGTTATGTTAGTTACTTTTGAGTACATCTTAGTTATTGCATTTTACTACTGCACACTTGTTGCATGTTTTACACACAGTTGAGCACGGGCCTTTGGTGGGTGCCTACAGAGATATATTTCCCACACCCTGTTTGGGTCACGCTTTTCAGCCCAAACAGATTACGTTGCTGCAGGTGTAGATAGGGGCAAGAGTCCATATACAGGTACTTGACTATTGCTGAGGAGTATGAGGGCATGGGACTGAGCCTAGGCTCGCGATGCCGCTGCTAGTTGTTTTTCTTGCTTTGCTGTACTCTGTTTTCTGCTGTACTGTAATGATGTATAACATGTTCTGGCTGTTTTCCTAGAACTTGAAACATGTAGCATCATCACTTATATACTATTGGTTATATCCACTGCTGTAGTTATTTCAGTTGTGTATGTTCACTACTTCCGCTGTTGTTGAATGTTTATTTTGGTATTCCGCTGCGCTACACTTTGACAAATGAGGGCATAGTTTCTCCACTATCAGACCTGGGCCCTCGCTGCTAGTCGGCAGCCTCTGGCATTTGGGGAAATGCGCTTGAGGTCACGTGGCGAACTGGGATCGGGGCACCCGTTGCGTGGCACCCTGGTCCGGGATGTTACAAAAATGATAACATAAATATAAATAATTTACTAGTACTTTATTATAATTATGGTAAATCATTAAACCACATTCCCTTTATTATTAATAAAAATGAAACAGTCACTTATGCATTGTGCAAACTACCATCTCCACACAGCAACATGTTTTGTTTCCCTTTAAACTCATAAAATTAAGGAATTAATAGGAATTTAATATATAATTATGATATTTAGGACATATTTTATGTTTTTAATTAACAAACTATATTACTCATTTTCTCAATTCTTGGGAAAATGAACTTATTATCAATGTGTACATATGGACAAATTCCTCATTGTGATGATTGATCTCCATTTAAATTTTCATCATTGACTTACATGTATTGTCATGATAATAGTATTAATGGATAAATGTGATTTTTATGAAATTATTAAGCTTCACTAAATAAAAAATATAAAAATTTTAACAATATGAAAAATTGTCAGTCTTGGTAAATAAAATCATAAAAAAGAATGTTCTAAGAGGAAAAGTATATTTATTTTTATTATGAAATAAAATTTTATAGGTTATATTATTTGTATAATTACATAAAATTCTGATATAACACACAAATAAACAATAAATATTGACAGTATGCTTTATTTCTAATGAAATTGCAACTAAATCACTTCATAACCGTCCAATTACTATGGCATATTTTTATTTATGTTCATTTTACCACATACCTGAATAATGATATAAATTTATATCATATATTAATATGACAATTTAATTTCATTAAAAATATGACATAAAAAATAAAATAATAAGTTTTTTTGTCTATTATTTAAATATAAAAACAAACTAATTGTATAATAAAACATAATCTCTTCACTAAGAATCCTCAAAAAATGATCTTCACTGATTTCATCATAAAAGATCAATACCTAAAGACCCTTATATTGAAATTATATAATTTAAATAATTATAAATCATTAATTATAGGGTCTTTTATAATATTGGAATGATTAAATTTGGAAGAATGTGAATAACACCACCACTATTAAAAAAACTAGTTCAAATGATCCAAATTACTCACACCATATTTCAAAAATATATATTAACTATATTATATACTAATAAATAATAATAATAAAATAGTTTTATAAATTTTTATAGGTATGAAAAATTCTAGGAAATGTTTTATTAAGATTGTTACTTTTTATACATGTTTTCAGATCACATTTTGACTAAGAAGGAATTAAGGTAAGGGGTTCATATTTCAAAATTTCACCCCCTGAGACAAATTTCTTATTATAGACCATGTTTTCATTGGAAATGGGTATCTACTACCACATTAGTTTTTTATCATGATCCTACCATTGTTAATTATAATTAATGCTTAATTTAAAATCATATCATTTAAGTAGTTTTTATTCCAACAGATATAATTTAATAATTTTTTCCATGACTCAATTTTTGATTCATTATGTCATAGTCTTTCAAATATGAATATACTTTTCAAGAATTAATTTCAATTACATAGTTTTATATGTTATATTTTATTTTAATCTAATTATTTTACTTCATTATAATGATATCATTGTCCTGGGTGAAATACCTGGTCAAATATAAGTTTGTAATTGGAAAAACTTTCTACCATAATTTACAATAGATATTTTCCTTTGTGTCTATAGTGTTATTCATGGAAAAGTTCCTCTCTCGTTGTGATAAATCTAATACGTATTATTTTATATGATACACATAATTCTATTTAAATATTTTCAAAAGGAAAACTTAATCCTATTTTCAAGATTTTGGGGTACAATATAAATATTTCAAAATATTAAAATGGTTTTTCATCTATTACAATTAAATTTTATAGCTACCATACCATATTACCTTTTACAAAAATTATGTATTTTCAAGGATCAATTATTGAAGAATATATTTCAAAATTATATGTTTTAATTTTTCCAATTCACCTTTTTGAAACTTTTATATTTTTGTTTTTTATCTATTATTTTTAAATCATTAAATATGTAAATTTTTCCAAATATTTCAAATACAATTTAAAAAAAAATCACTTTCTGAATTGATATATAACTTTATCTTTTTATGATAATGTTAAAGTTGTTTTAAAATATCAATATTATAAAGTATCTATACATTCCACTTCCTTTCTTAATAATCCACCAAAAAAATCCTATCATTTGACAAAATGTCATTGATTTTTGAATACCCAATTTTAGATTCCTTTTGTTGATGGGTGTTCTCCTTGATTTGATTCATTGGTCAATAGGGAAAATTCTTTTCCTAACCATATTACAATCATATATAAACTTTAAATATCATATTCCTTATTACTATATTTAATTTTAATTTTCTATAAAGTTGTTGAATATCATTGTATTCCTATTTATTTTCCATAAATTTATAGTTTTATGGTTATTGATGGAAATATTTATGATTTCAATATGTTCATCCATTTGAAAATGTTATGAAAACCATTTTCATTCATTTACTTCATTATGATGTGATTAATGAAACCCATTTTCATTCTATAGGTTCTTTATGATATAAATATTAAATAATTTTTATTTGACTATTTAATGAAACCCACACTATTTCCTTTAGCTCTTTATTATTTGATAAGTAAATGTTTTTTTCACATCAAACTTATAAGTACGGATGAATGAAATAGGGGTATTATTTGACTCTACAATCAATTAGTTAAGGATTTATATCTCATGATATAAGTATTGATATATAGATTATAGCTTCTTGTAATTGCAGTTAATGATGTGGTGGATTACAAACATAATGTTTCTATATAATAATGTTTTGTGCCCTATTTGAAAGATGTTCTATAGTTTTATACTTATTATCATGACTATGTTATGCTCCTATAGATTATATTTATTTACTCATGTTTCCAAAATACAATTATTTATTTCATATGTCAATCCAAGACATACCAATTATTTATAATCCAATCTTTCTTGGTTATATTTTCATTTTGTTTTGTGATTATTCTAATATGATAATATAATTATCACTAATGATATTCGATTGTAATTTCTTATGTTTACCCTTAATGAGAATATGATCTCACCACTTTTATTATGTTTCTAATTCATTAGGTTATGAATATTGGAATGGTATGATGTTAATGGGATTTTTTACTATATGGGGAATTTATGGGTGATGTTGAAGACTCATTATATATTAAGTAGATATAAATATAAAGGAAAAAATATACTATTGTTACAAAGAACATGGGGTTTTTCTGTTATTAAGACATCTCATAGTTGAAGAATATTTATTATAAAACATAGAAAAACTATGCCAGGATCATATAAGTTTAGTGTCATTAGAAAATAGGAAACTGAAACAATATTTTCAAAAGACATCTACACTGTCTCCTACTTATTCCTTCTTAACTATACTGATTTTGAAATATATTTCATAATACAATTCTTCACAACCTATGTAGAATAAATGAAAAAAAGGGTGATCTTATATGATCAATAAGGGTAAACAAGAAAAATATCAAACAAAAAATGAAAATAAGAATATATAAACTTGAAAACAACTTCTATAAATAATAACTTGTATAAAATATATAAAAATATTGATCCATGGAAAAATATCATTGAAGTTAATAGGGCATAAATAATAATGGAACATGATCTATGAGAATATATAATTGGCATAGAACATAGAATTGTGGAAATCACATAAGTATATAAAATTATTTCCTTTTTTGCCTTGGATTATTTCCAAAACCATAAGAGTGGAAAAATTCATTTACTGAACCGAGTTAACTTCTTATTTTAGCCTTATATTACTGAACCAGGTATACTTCCCAATCCATCCCTATATTACAATACTGGGTTTACTTCTCCTTCTAACCCAATATTATTGAACTGATATCATTTCTCATTCCTAGCATATCTGTCTCAGGACATAAAAGTTTACCCAATGTATTATGGGGAAATATAGGTCCCACACATCTAATAATGAAAACCATACATATATGTGCCATAATAAAATAAATCATTCATCGTATCATATCCAAATAGGTTTCATAAAACATCATTCCATTATAAAAAATTCATAAATAAATGGGTTCATTGACTGAAAACCATAACATTAAAAAATAATTTAAATTTACCATGAAAATAGTTTTTCAAACATTATTAAAATATACATATTCCAAAATCTATAATTTTAAATACCAATATTTATAAATTATAAACTATAAGAATTTCCCTCAATAAATCATCCAATGTTTTTATTTAAAATTCAAGAAATTTTTTTTATAAAAATTATTCATTCAATTTCTAGAATAATTGCAGAGGGGATAGAAACCACATACCTCCAAAAGGTTTACGAATATGAATAATGACATAAAAAACATCTAGATATAGGCTAACACTACATTTTCTTCAAGATATAAAATCATTATATCCTAAAAATAAATCAAGGATCAGGGATGCATACATAAATAATTAGATCAGACTTTTTGGGTAGGAAAACATAAGAAGATATAATTAGAAAGAGAGATAAAAATTAGTATTGATCATTTTGAAGATCCAAAAAAACTTTTATTCATAAAAATTACATTATGGGTTAAAGGGAAGAAATAAATATTCTTAAGGATTGGGAGGAGTTTGATATTTGAGGAGAATAGGTGAATATTGACAGTTTTAGGGATGTAATATGAATTTAAATCTAATTTCCTTTGAGTTTAATTCTTATTGCACAACTGAGATGCACATTTTATCAAACTATGAACCAACCATTAACATGATACTATCTTCAAACTAGAGATTTGTATGGTAATATCATATGGTTTGGTAAACCATGCACTTCTACTATCCATCAACCATAGGGCTGCATGGTTATGATGAAATCTTTAAAAAATTATGATCCAACTATGTACATGCTATTGTCCAAAGGCTCCAGACTCACATGATTTCTCCTAGTATCATGTACAGTTTGGACCAACCATGATTCAACTGTGTGTCTACCCCATGACCCCCAAAACTATTTTTCATGGTTTCTAATAGATAGTTCATGATTTGTAGTAAACATTATCAAAACATCCACCCTTAAAACCAAGTCCAAAACACTCCAAAACCATCAAAAATTTACAGAGACTCAACCTAAGTATTATATAACATCAAATCATTCAATAAAAGGGTAATTTACCTAAAAAAATTGGTGTTGTTGTAATATTTTATGGCAGAAGTTCATGTTAGTAGAAATCACAAATAAAGAAATGTTGTCCATACCACCTGATGAAAGTAAACTTATTACAAACCTTATCATTAGGTATTATTCTAGTTTCATATGGGGTTTTTTATTTAGGTTTTAAGGTGGTACTAATATATATATTATTTTGGTAAAAAACTATCTTTTACCCAGATACTATATTTCAAATAAATGTTCCTTTTTTATATAAAATTATACTTTCATGAAGTTATATGATTTATTTTATAAAATTGATTACATATTTTTAATTTGGACATTCAAATTTGGTATGGGGTGATATTTATAATTTTATTTTGAAAATAGTGAAATATAATAAAAAATTTAATATAGGGTAAAATATAATTAATATGACATCACATACATATAATCATAAATAATTATAACCAAGACATTTCAATTAGAATAATTTTACGAATACCCATTTATAAGTGAATTAAGATATTTAATAGGGAACTATGGGTGTTGTGGATCTCTTGAGTTAATCAAAAGATAATATATTAAACAATTAATTTCATTCGATTTAACTCACAACATAGATAAATGATCACAAACACATATCATTTATAAAAAGAACAAGAGGAAGTTATATCTTTTTATTTTTAAAAATTATCTTCTATATTTATCTATTATAAATAATGTTCTGTTTCGGTGGTTAGAAGGGTCGATTCACAACATGAATTTTAAGTATGTTGTGGGTTCCTTTTTTCTTATCTTAATTTGAAAATGTTATTGTCCTCTAATAACACATTTTAAAATTAAATTTAAAAATATTATAATATTTGGTTTCTATAATAATAATATTTTTTATATATTGTACATGCAGGATAATTTATTCACTCACATTATGCCCCTTCACCTGAAAAATAAGTAGACGAATGTTAGGGTTGTAATAATTCTATATTCTATTGATAATGAAATTTTTAGGTTCAAAATTATTTTATACCCATTATTAATAAACTAAAATGATAATTAGTTAATTTTTTTACTATATATATTTAACCTTTTTTCAATGATATTCAATCTAACCCAACATTTTCATTCTTTTTAAAAATAATAACAATTTCAAATTAAATTATTTTTAGTCATTAATCCTTCATTTAATATTGTTATTATTTTGTTACATAAATTTTTAAAAAATAATTTTACTTTGATTATATAATCATATATATGGTATACTAACATTTTTTAGTTCTATTATCAATGTTATATTATCAATTTCTTCTTATTATTCCTTTATCATGAGTTGTTTCCAAGCCATAGTGATCCTATGAATCAAGTTTCCATTCCCAAGTTCCTTAAAATTTATGATTCTAGGTAAATATAATCTATTTTAATGGATTAATCCATAATGAATATTGTTTTTCCTTTTTACCAATTATTTATTATCATAAATATTTCTACAAATACATCAAAAATTAATAACACCCAATAATTACAAATTATTATTGATGGGTATTCACCTCGAAAACATTATCACCTCTTGAATGATAATTATTAAACTGAAAAACAAAACCTTAATCATGGGTTAATGTGGAATGTGAATATAAATTACAAAAAAAAATTGTTTCTTCTATCATGAATACATGTTTTTAAATTAATTAAATATATACATGATATGTTGTCATATAATTTGATCTTCCTAAAAATACCTCTAAAACATTAGCTAATGTTTTGTCTCTAGAGAGACTATATGAATGGAATGATTATGTAACCATGGAATTTGAGGTTAGACTTATCCCTGTTGATATTATGATATAATATTTATAGAATGATTATGATAATGTTACCCAGAGGGTAGCATTGTTATATGGGCTATCACGTTTCCTTGAAACTAGTGGGTATCCTTTTCATTATGTCCTTTTGACCACAAGTTTATGATTCTATAATCTAAAAAAACATGTATTGTGATTTAGGTATGCATAAATCACTCTATTATTACAATGAAAATCTTTTTAGAGGTACCATACATGAAAAAATACTGTGTGTATGGTTACCCATACTGATCATATGATCTTACCATGTTCCAATTAATTCTAAATCTTTAGGGGAAAAAAGAAATATTATAAAGGATACAAAAAATATGGATTCAAGGATCTATATAGGATTTGTATAAAATAATTTATTATTCATCATATAATGTTTTATGTATTACATCCCAAAGACGAAAATCATAAATAATTTTGGAAGGGTTTTTTATTTATAAAATTTAACATTTTTTAATGAATTTATGAATTATAGAATGAAATTAGGGAGTTTAGGTTAGGTGAGAATTAGTTAGGTGGTTCATTCAATAAATCATGCATGATTATTTTCTATTCCATTGGAATATTGTTAGATGGTTACACGGTATTTAGACAATTCATATCAACCATGTACCTACTAAAAACTCACCCAAGAAATTATTTTTTGACTTTTAATTTCTTATGATAGAGGTTTTTATTAATATTTAAAATTTTTAAATATTTAAATGTGGATTTTAAATATTTAAATTTATGGTAATTGTTTTATAATATAGATAATAAGGGTTTTCACGATATAAAAAAGAGATATTATACCAATATCATTATTTTATTACGGTTGTTGTTGTTGTTGAATTGTGTATGTTGCATGTCAAATTTTTATGTATGTACTATTATTTATATACTAGAATTTTATTATTATTATCATTTTCAATATTATTATTATTACCATTGATACAAATTTCTATGTCATGTCTTTAATTATTATTATATTTATGATATAAAACTTTTAAAATAAATTGAAAGAAAGGTAAATAAGTACTAGGAAAGCGGGTTTCCCCAGTGGTGTTTCATTAGACATCGTATGGTGGGGGAGATCCTTCTCATTTTTTCGCATCATCTTCTTCTTAAATCACATTTGATGGAAAATAATGATCAAAATAAATGATATTTTTCTTCCTCTTTCCTTTATTCCTCTTCATCTTCCTCTTCCTATTTTTCATCCGTTACTATGTTATAATTTATTTTAGAACTAAAGATTACATTTTTTGGTTTTTATAGGGTATATTAAAAACATTATTTTCCAAATGTAATTTTTTAGGGAAGGATATATGATCCCATGTATAATTATAAACACCTCAATTGGGGTCTTGAAATCACCATTTTAATACCCTATGAGTATGTAGACACCCAAGGATTGATAAAACCTCTACATTAATTATATTAGATTATAAAATTTATTTTTTATTTCAAGTTTCATGTTAATTATTAATTATATGAGATAAATAAATAATTTTTTACTTATGTATTATCACTATCAAATAGGTGATTCTTTTTAAATTTTCATATGAGCTTATAGAATCTTTTTCTTGGATTTTAAATTACATTCCCATATATTGTCCCTATATTTATCTATATATCTATAATAATTTTAAGCAATTTTTATAGATATTTGGATTTTAAATATGGTCTTTTATTTTTTTAGTAATATAAAATTTGATATTATGTTTATTTGGTATGAAGAAATTTATATCATTTTGATAATAATAGTTTATCCAAACACCCTATTTTATTATCTTTTTGAAATTCCATAAGAGTTATAATTATGGATTTACAATGATTCTAAATGATGTAAAATGTTATTTAAGAGTTTCTTTTGAAATATGAATCATTTTTTGGGAATAAAGGTCATATTTTATTTAATAGTTTCATTTGACTCACCCTTGATTTTATTAAAATTGGAAATGATGTTTATAATTATTTAAGATTTGGATTCTTTGTTTATAAAGTGATTTGTAATATTTTTATGAAATGTATTTTGGACTGCGATCACATGAGTGGTTTTATAAAATGACATGTCATTATTGGCTTGAAAATTAATGGGAATCATAGGACCCTATGCATTTTTTATTAGTGTTAAGTGAATCACTTGTCATGATTTCTCCTAAACTATTACCATTAGTTATGATTTTACTTTAAATGATATAGTAACCCTAGTAATAATTTTACATCGAAAAGTGGGGCACACCAAATGATGATTCAATAGAATAATTCACGTTTTTGGATTATGTTATTTCTAGTAGAATGGTTCTATTTTATCTGAGTTATAAATGTTCCCTTGGAGCCTGGTATTGAATTTCATGATTAATTTTTGTTTATTTCTATTATAGTTATGTTCATATAGATTAATGTAACAAATCCATTTATATTTTAAAACACATAAATTTATAGTAAAAAAGGAAATATAGATATTTCTTTAAAATATGTATTTTTAACTAAAGATAATGATGATTTATTTCTAAGAGTAAATTATTTCAAAAATATCATAATGGTTTTTACTTGGATAGTTTTTAAATAAAACTATTACGGGGATTTCCAACTTGGTGGGTTTAAATACACATCCTTGGAAAGTGTATTTTTATTCATATTATTATATAATTTAATTTTTTTTATTTTAACTAAATAAATAAATTTTAAATTATATTGGTCTTTGAGGGATGAATTCCTAAATTTATCTCAAAGTATGAGTTGAATGTAGAGTATATATACCACTAACACAATATTTTTAATATTTGGATTTTTCTAAAGTTTCATTATCATTATAGTGTACCAAATTTAATTATTATTTATATATATATATTGGTAGTATCATGTATATATGTATCATTAATTTTTTATTTTACATTTGTCATGGAAGTCCAACATATTAATGGTGGTGGTTAGAAAAACTATTTCCCCATGATGTTAGTTCATCACTCACCACTTATCGGTAACCACTTGTGATCAAGGGGAATGTTCTTATGTTAGTTGGTGGTTTAGATTGTGTATGAGTTGATTTTGGATGACATGTAACATTTTTCATGCATATTTATAGTTTATATTTGGTTACTACATAACAAAATCAACCATTAGATGCAGTTTCTCAAATCATTTTTTTAATACTAGCCTAAAATTCCATGACATGTAACAATTATTGAACCAAGATAATTTAAAAAAATTTAATGTGTGTGTTTAATATGTATTTATTTAATGAAATTGTTGTTTTAAAGGATGAACATAAAAAATTGTAATGTTACTTTTCTTTTCATAATAAATGACGTTATAGAAAAAACAAAGCAAAATAAAAACACCAAAACACTATTTTATAATGAATGATTACAAATTTAACTTACACACATACCATAATAATTATAAGAAAAGTATATATATATATATATATATTAAAAAATATCATAGTGGGTAGTCTCTAATAATTAGAAGAGTAATAAGAGTCCAAACCATGAAGAACCACAATTATAATTGATTTAAAAAATATTAGATATGATTCATAATATTTTGGAAAAAATTAGTATTGATAAGTATGTGTTTGGGTATTATATTTGATATAATTCATTAAATGATGATGGATTTTTTGGGGTGGTATTCATTGGGGAATCTATTAGGGAAATAGTTAGGGTAACTATAAACATATTAATTTGAGAAGTTATTGGAATAATTATTAAGTGATTGATCCAGAACTCACATGTTTTTATTGTGTAACCAATAAATGTAGCCTTTAGAATATATGATTATAATATGAATTTATATTAGTATATTAGAATTATAATTGAATTTTGTATCAGTTGTATAAGTAATATTAACAAAATTCTAATACATATATTTAAGGGAGAATTTATGAAATCAACTAGTATAAAATCCCCTAAAAAGTGAACATATACAATATTATGAAAGATGTAGCACCGCTATAGTATTTTTTAAATCAATTAAATAATTTTAAGAAGTACAACATGGAAAGGGTATACAAAAGAGAAGTTAAAGATACTTGAGATCACTACTAAATCAATCATAGTTACCCATATCATTAATTTTTCATTATTTCCAACCTCGTACATAGGTATTATGTTGATGTCGTAAGAGTTTATTTAACTAAGTGATAAGAGGATATTTATTTATAATAGTTGAAGAAAAAAAGTTCATTTAATAAATATAGAATGTTTTATATTTAAATAAACCATTTTAATTAATTTATTGTTCTAAATTATGAAATTAAATTTATCATTATTACAATTTCAAATGATTAAAATTGATTTAAAATTTATCAATACATTGAAATAAATTAAAAGGTGAAATATTAATTTTCAATAAATAATGAAATACATTCGGGAATAATGAAATTCATATAAATATTATATATGGTAAATTGTGAAGTTTTTGTTTGTGTGTGTGAATGAAAAATTCTATATATAACATTTAATAATTACACATATTATATTAAATGTATTAATATTCTATTAAAGTTCATAATCTAATTACTATTCAAAACATTAAGAATTATGAAATTTTTTATTTTATAATTTTTCATTAACGCATATTTGTAAATAAACCATTTCACTTTCCATTCCAAAAAAGATAAAAAAATCAACCGTTTCATGACCATTCCATAATAGGAACCCCTCCTAGGATGATATGGGAGTTGTGTGTTACCAAAAATCCCACCTATAATAGGCAATGAGTTAGAAAAATTGAACAAGGGTATAAAATACACAAATAGTAGGCATTACCCTCATAATCTGATGAAAATATAAATAAAACAACCAATCAACACTGTAATAAAAAATTATAACTGATATCCCACAATATATGTATATATCATACAAAGTAAATCCCCAAAAATAAAATACCCAAAAGAAAAATCATATAGAACCAACTCTAATAGTAACTTCATGCCTCAAGTTTGTAATGCATTGATTGGTCACTAAATCCATCCTAGAAACATGAAAAATAGATTTATATATATAAGTGCTAATAAATGTATTTAAATTTTGAACCTCTAAAAGACCTCTCATGATTTTGTCGATGAATAATAGTAATACCTCAATGAATTAATAGTAATACAAACAATCACTTAATCTTTATCAAATAATTATGAACCTCACCAAGAATCAATTATCCAATATCTGATACATGTATTATAATATAGTATAAAAATAATATATAAAGAGGGAACCTAGATACCACTTCCCTATTGGTTTCTCACATTCAATCCCAAACGAAAAGAATCATTTTCTTCCTTCACTTCCATGGTTGTTCCATAAAAAATCATATAACATATGAAAACCATATACCACATACCAAATTATGTCAATAGTAATATACCTACATCCAAAACCAAATATCCATATCATAACTATTTATCACATTCCCATCATAGAAGAGTGTCATGAACATGAAGGATACCAACATAATTCCCGCCAATAACTATGAATGATCCCAACTTTGTATCACATCTTTTGTCACATCACCATTCCATAATTATTAAATCCTCATCTCATAACATAATTTTCACTCTAACCTATGGAAATAAAAACCAATGACCTATAACTTCAATCAATTGCAACATATGATACCCCGTGAAGAGATAGAAGGGGAGAGGGGTTACTCATAGATCCATTCCTTCACTATCTAGGATATTTGAGAAGAATTTGGAACATAAAACATTTGGGCATCAATAAGATTATATTACTTGGGTGGTGGTGCCTAAGAAATAACAAGAATGTATAACATATAATATAGACACACAAAATACCAACATAAATGGTTAATACCATGTTAATAATAAAAAGGTTCATAATCATCATTGTGTCCTCACTACTATTCACTTGAAACTTATATCTTATCTATAATATAAAAATCCCCATCCATCCACAATATATATATATATATATAACAACCATAGTTTCCCATTAATAATTTCATTTTCCCATTTTTAGATTTACTATTTCACCATACATATTACATTAATTATGTCATTCATTCATCTTTATTTATTACTAAACCATTCATTATCCATCAACATCTGTTATCCTTAGAATTACCAATTCATTTTAGTCATTAATTATACATTAATAACCGGCTACATAGTAGATTCTAGCTTACTTCCCAATATTATGTTCAGTAATTCCAACAATATTTTATCCCATTGAGAAACTGTGACATAACCTATATCAGAATCCCCTCATGGGAACATATATGACTCTAAAAAATAAGCCAATACCCACAAAAAATCCACTTAGAAACAAATATTCCACCACTCCAAACCACATTACATCCCATCCACTACTACCATTTTAATAACCACATATTCCCATGCTCCTGATAAACAATTTTTTTCCCATTTTCAAATAGCCGGTTTCCGGGATGCCGGTACCCATTACAAAACAACACGCCTCCATGACACCACAACCAAGCATCCATTACATTCAAATTTCAAAACGTTAAAATTTCGAAATTTCAAATTTCAAAAACCCAAATCAGCGAGATACGCCCATGATCTGCGCACCTGCCACCATACGAGAGGTGACAGGACCTCCAACCGTGCACCACGAACTGCGAACCAACGCGCCGGCCTCGAAACCCGGGATCGCCTGCAACTGCATCATCAGCCTCGAGAAATGCCCCCGAGGCGACTGGCAAACCCACATTCCCCAGAACACCAGCAAGGTTCACCGGCTACCGTCACCGTCTTCACCGGCGACCGTCGTCGTCTGCTTCGCCGATGACTAACAATACCATCACCGTCGGAGGAACAAACCACCACGATAAAACAACAGAACCTCCACCCCAACAACCATCACAAATAGAAAAAATCAAAGAGATCAAAAGAAATTTCACCGAAAACCAAATCAAACCGTGCAAGAAATGGCACCACAGCATCACCCTGTCCCAGAAGATCCCGCCGCCACGAGAACAAATGACCACATCAGACACAAAAAAACCCCAACGAACTCACTGGAGAGAAGGAGGAACCCCACCAATCGTCGACGAACGAGCGCGACCCCCCAACACTGAAAAAAGCTCACCACAAGACAATAGTGAGAAGCCGAGAACAACACCAGGAGCACTCCGAAGAGTATGTTGTCGATGCAGACCGGTCTTACACCCGCAGATCTGAACCAGAAACCACCGAAACCCATAGTGAAACTCCACAGAAAAGAGAAGACCACAAACCCGCATGACACCATGACCACAGAGATCCTCCACAAACCCACCGATCACAAGGAGAAACGTCGTATCTTTTGCAGTGAAGGAGCAGCGACGGTGAGAGGAAAAACCTAGGTCGGGAGCCCTTTACGGGCGCATCCGTGGACCGAGGAATTCCCATGAAAACTTGGTAAATTCAAGTAAAAACAATTCCAAACCTGGGACATTCTAAAAACAAAAATTGTATTAAAATGAAAAAAAACACATCAAAACAACCAATAAATCACAAATATCAACCTTTTTTAGTCATTATTTCATAAAAATTAATGATATCTAGCATAAACATCAATACTAAAATGACTTGTTTCCCTGAAACCATTTTTTTACCATCCTTAACTGTTTTTTTTATATGATAGGTGATTAAATAAATTTAATCCTAAAAACAATATGAATATCATATTGAATAAAAAAACTCTTATTAGTAATACTAATCATCCATAAATCTCATAAAATATCATAGAATCATATAAAATACATGGGAATCACCCCTCCCCTTCAATTAAATTTTTTTAAACTACTATACTTCTTAGGTTAATTAATATTATCCACAAAATTAAGGTTCATGCATTGTATTTCTAAAAATTAATGTAAATTAACGTGGGATTCTAAAATCCCCTACCTTAAATATATCATTAACAATAACTACACTTGAACAAAAGGAGAGACGGTCTATAGGCCCATATCATATTATTAAATCATAATCAACCAAAAGAAACACAATTTCTATAAAAACCATGATCCAAGGACAAAAAAATTGAATTGGATCTACTATATGTGGCTCTTTAAGAAATAACATTTGTAGAGAATCCAAAATAAGATAAAAGAAACTCACCATGAATCATATAGATCCGATCCATTGAATTTTAGATATTTATATATATAGTCAAAAGAAACTAAAATTTCTATAAGTATATGACTCTATTATCCTACTATTCAGGGAAAATTGATGAAATATAGAATAATATTAATGGAATAATAAATTTATACAAAAAATGGAAATTTAAGGAATTGTGTTGTGACGGGTCAATATCATGCTATAATGTTGATAAGTCAATAAAAAATTTGAAAATCAGGTCACGATATCTCTTATCATTCCTCTGAATATCATTCCAAAAACAAACTTGAATTCACACATCCATTGAATTCAATTATGAAACAAATGTGGTGACACCATAGTATATTATCCTTTGAAAAACCTAGTGCATTCTCAAATCAAGAAAAAGAAAAGTATGATCACCAAAACACAATGATACCTAATATGGTAGAACCATGATATAATCCACATAGGTATTCAAACCATAATTTCTATGACCACTCCATGAAGTCCACTCATATAAGACTAAATAAAATCTCGAAGATCCTACATTCTATAGCCAATATCCAAAAAATGTAAAGAAATCATACATAAGGGTAACCCCAAACATCTCCACCCTTGCATTATTAATTTTTACCCATATATAAAAATTGAAAATGAGCCTCCAATCCATTACCAATATCCCTTCCTACTGAATCTTATTTTTTAGTAACACCTCCATTTCTACAAAGTTCTCAGTACACGTCAAGAACCCAAAAGATGAAATCTAATAAATTAAGAAAATACATGCTATAATATTATATATTAATCATATGATTATCATCCTCAAGAATAATAACCAACCCTATAATGAAAATAAAAACTAAAAAACCCAAACAAAATTAAATCAATACATCTAAAATAGAGAAAATTATTTTAATATGGAATAATGTAGAGAAAGTGAAAACTATATCAATCAAAATATCAACAAAAAATTATCTCATTACAAAACAAATATGGTTAAAAATAGATGATTTTACTTAGTTATCATCGATAATTCATTCTATGAAATACATTTCAACAAGAATCTATACCTCCACAAAACCTAAACCGATGGATTGATGCACTCACAAAACACCTTCTCCTGATGATCTTGAATGTCAAATTACAACTCTATGAGTGTTGTATCATCCTTTACAACCATATATTTCAGATAAATAACACGGGATATGTCAGGATGATATAGATGAATATATGTAACATGTAAAACATCATGGACTCATTCACATGGTGAGGTAAGTACTTACTGATATGTTACCTCGTTGACAAACACCAACACCTTAAAAGGATATGGTAAACCATGTATAAAGCATACTCCCCAATCTAAACATATTTTTTACTTGATGAGGGTAAACCCGTATAAACATGTAAGAACTAACATTTATATATATATATATATATATTAAACATACAAAAATTATAATAATACTCTGTACCTTCATCTACTACATTCATCTACACTTGAATCCTTTACACATTATCATTTTTATACTACACCATATCTGATCTAAGGACCACAAACACTCTAACCTCAATCTAAGACAACATATATTTACAAGTAAATTCATATAAAAACTCAATTGAAGAAATTATAATATAATATTTAATGATATTACTACTCAAAATATTTTCGGTTTTTTCCCATGATCCACCAAAATCTAAAACATAGGTTTGAAATATTTCCTCCAATATCTTGATTGTCTTTCCTATTTGACCATCTGTCTAATTATAGAAGGTAGTGATATAGGAAAAAATGATCCAAATTCATATTGAATACCTTCCAATAATCTTGATGAAAATTTAATGTCCATATTAGAAATGATTTCTTTAATTACCCCATAAAGATTCACTATCTCATTCATATACTGCCTTTCCAAAAAGTATATCACACTCAAATCCTTGATCACAAAGAAATTATCTAATTTCAAAAATCAATACACAACCACCCACATATAATTGTACCATATTTTATCTTGGGGAAAACTAGGTAAAAAATATACAGAATCCTATATTTTAAATATGTAAATATTTCATTACATGTTACAACACATAATAACACACAAGATCATTATGGTTAAGTTTCCAGTAATATTAGTAATATATTTCAGGAATAAAATAAAAAATATTATAATAACCTTTAAATTCCTCTTCATAAGATTTTCCAAATATAATTTTACTTCATATCATATCTTGGGTACATACATCAAAAGAAATGGGTGACAATAAATCCCACTAACAAAATAAAAAAGTCCATATTTAGCATGTGACCGTGAGAAAAATCAATAATTCATGAACATAAAAAAATAAATAATATCATATTATAAGTATCATGAATCATAATATGGAAATGTGTCAAAAATATAATAATTTGAAATTTATAAGAATTTCACCATGATTTATCACCAAGGTATTGAATATTATAATTACTAAGGTTATTCACCAAGGTTTCATAAAACATGTCATCCTTAGTGATTAATTCATTACCCAATTAAATATAGAAATATTAGAGTGCACCTTTAATATGTATTTATTCATGTTATCCCCATTAATTATAATAATTTTTCTTATTAATAACCCATAGATAATAAAGAGTTAGCTTTATATAAAATCATTGCATACTTAAGTTCTTAAAGACTTTAACATTACATTACTTTTTTACCATGGAAGGAAATGTGGGTTTTTTACATGTAAATCCTTTAGTCAATAAATTATATATACATATAGTTTAATTACCATGTAAAATAATTTTTTTGGGTATTCACAATATAATAATTTTCCACATGGAAGACTAAAATTTAAGAATTTAATTTCAACAACATGACGATATACAAAAATGATTATGTACTGATTATAATGATATGGAATAATAAAATAAATTTTCTAAAAAAATATTCTGTAAGTAATGGGATATTGGTAATGGTTATGAAAATATTGAAATTAAATACTTAGAAATCATACCACAAAAGAGGTGTTTGAATTTAAAAGAGGAAGAGGAGATCTCCCATACCTTAAATCCCACTTTAATTTGTCTCTGTTATGAAGTATGAATAATAGAAATAGTTTTCTTAAAGTATGGAACAATAATTTAATTATGATAAATTTTATCAAAACATACCAATTATAATCATTGGGTTATATTTATTGAATTAAATTGTCAAATTTTAAAAGTTTTGATATTATACAATTCTTTAAATTTACTATATTTCTTCGATTTAGTGATATTGCTAGATTTCTATTTATAAATTATTAATTTTAGATCATAAAGCACAAAAATGCTGAAATTTTTTCAATTATATTATCAAAAAATTATTATAAACATCCATTATAGTTTTGATATGTTTAGATTTAGAAAACAAATTTATAGGAAATTATCCAATCATTGTCAGGACATTGTTAGAATCGGGAAAAGAGAAGTATGATTTTTAAATATTCTATAAATTATATAATTTCACTATATTAGAATATTTACTATAATTTTTGAATAATAATTAGTTAAAAATAAAATAATTTCATATCAAATTGATAGGGGAATATAAGAATATAAGAGGAAAATGAGTCAAAAAAATTAATGAAAATTAACCCCCTTCTCAGACCTTCTTCTTCTCCATAACACTAAATTCCATTAATGTGATGAGTTTGATTTCTCAAGAAAAACCCTAAGTACTATAATGGTAATAAGGGAGTAAATATTGGTAGATATATGTTTTTTTAAGATTGATAGAAGTGGATTTCCAAAAAGAGGGAGTTGAGTTATTTATACTTGGGGTGTGGTGCATTTTTGGAATAAAATTTGTAATAAAATATTATATCAAGGAAAAAAATTAATATTAATATTTTTGACATCATTAAATATATATGAATTAATAACATGATTTTAAGACTTAAAAACGCCTTATAAACCTAATTTACTTGTTTAATAAAAAAGAAAATGGGAAAATAAAAATTTGTTATTTTAATGAAATGATTTTGAATTTAGACATTGGAAAATGTTTTCTAGGTTTGAAGATAAAGATTAATTTTTTAAATTACCCATTTATCTTATTAAATTTATTTTGGTCCAAAATAACCAATTTAAAATTTATTAGTTCATTATTGCATCAAAATTATGTCAATGAACATGATGTATTTCAGAATTAGTATTTTTTTACTTTTCATATAAAAATTGATGTATTTCAGAAAATGAAAAATAAATAATCTAAGGAAAATTTCAATGTTTTGATTCCAAATATGAAATTAATTTTTTAAAATTAATTTTCTTACATAGGTAATTTTTAGTATAAAGATTATAATTTTTTGAAATACATTAAAATACATTTTATAAAAAATAATAGTTATTTTATTAATTTTGATATTTATTTTGTGGAATTAGAATATTGAAATTCACTTAAATTAATCATGATAAAAATTATTTATAAATTTTTTTATCATTTTTATATTAAATTACAATTCTTATAGTTTGGTTAGTATTTGTAATGGCCAGGTTACTATTCAAATTCTCGTTTTACTATTCCAATGGTCAAATCACATTTCCTACCATCATATTACATCTTATAAATTAATCTTTATTCTTTATTAAACATTCACTACAATTCCTCCAAAGGTTCTATATTTTCATTTTTCTAATATATTGATTAGTTTACTAATATTTTTTTGTTCTCTATAGTGTTTCTTATTAGTCTTATAAGTATAAAAGATTGGTGCAATCCATATTTTCCCATTTTCTTCTCTATTTTATTTTTTCCCTATTATAATATTTATAATTTTCATGGGTTTAGTTTGGGAGTAGTGTTAAAACTACTATTAATGAGATAAATTGTTGTTTTTTTCTTTATGTGTTATTTATGTACAATAGTATACAATATAATATATCACTATTTTATTAAGGAAAAATATTTATGTTAAGGAATGGTTCATTACATTCCTCATCCTTTAGAAATTCCATTCCAAAAATTTCAACTCATATTCTTAGTTGAGAATTATTGAGGGTGATTATGTGTCTTTGTTTCCTCTAATTCTAACATTGCATCTTCATATTTTTTGTTCCTATATAGAACTTTGAAAAATGAGTTGTTTTTTGTGTAGAACATTGTTTATACAGTTCAAGATCATCATTGAATACGCCTCATAAGTGAGGTCATTATCCAGTTGTACGAACTCCATATTATGTAAATGTAAGGGATCAGATATGTTCTTACTCAAGAGTAATATGTGGAGAACACCATAAACATGATAAATGTTTTGTGGAAGTGTTAACCAATATCTCATCGGTCCCATGTGATCAAGGATCTCAATGGTACCAGCATACCTATGGCTAAACTATCCTTTTATTCCAAACCACATGACTATATTCCATTGTGATATTTTATGGAAGACTTTATCCACAACATCAAGATCCAAATCCCTTAAATAATTGTTAACATAGATCTTCGACTAACTCTAAGGAGATTGTTTATGCTATTAGATGGGGTTGAACTTTTTATATCATCTCTTTCGCAAGATCAAGTATAAGTATCTTTTTTACACCAAACTAAACCCAAAAAAATAGCATTTCTAAATCAATTTCCATATAGTGCTTCGTATGGATCTATTTGAATACTTGAGTGGAAGTTGTTTTGTGAGAACTCATCCAATGGGATATTTTTAACACATCCACCTTTAATTATCATTCAGTGGACTCTTTAAATTTATTCAAGTGTCTAAATGGTCCATTCATATTTTTCATTAGTTTGGGGGTGATAATATGTACTAAAATTCAACACAATATTCATAATATGAAGATGAGTTCTCTAAAATTTTAAGGTAAAAAATGGATCATGATCAGAAATGATTGAAATTGGTACCCCATGAAGCCTCAAAACTTCCTTTAAATATATAATGGGATGTTGTTAAAAATAGAAATATTTTTAAATAGAAATGATGTGGGAAGCCTTTGTGATTTTTTCACTATATCTGATATCACATAGTTTCCTTTAGATGTATTTTTGTTACTAGTGAAAGATAACATGGGGATGTTCTCCCATTTTCATTTGGGTATTGGAAATGAATGAAACATCCCATTTGACTTAAGATAATATGATAAAATTTTCTGACATAATAAGAACTTATAGGTATACTCATAAATATCTTTCTTTATGTTTTCCATCCAGATTTTTCCTCTAAGATCACTATATATCTTGGTACTTCCATGATTGATTGAGAAAGATGAGCTATGTGCATTATCCAACAACTCTTTATTTCTATCAGGTGATGAAGGTACAAAATGACTATTTCAATAATGAATAAAACCATATAAATTATTGTATAATTCATGAATATTTATATCCTTTACCTCTTTTACCTTATTTTGAATCTCTTAGTCATCTGATAATGCCTTCTTGATCATATATTGTATATATGGTTTTTAAATCATTTGGGAAAGGTTGTATATATTTTCTTCCATTATTAATTTTTGGTAAATCTTTTGTATATTCAAGAAGATAGGGTATTTATCAATCCACATTTGGATAGAGTATCATGCTTCATTATTCCAAGTGAATCACCTACAATATTTTCCCTACCATAATGGTAGTGAACATAGCAATCATAGTACTTGATTTGATCTAACCGTATTCAATGAAACATGTTGATATACTTATTTGTGAATTTATACTTTACACTTTGGTTCTCTATATATATAATAAATTTTCCCCATAAAGACATTGTCTCCATGTCTTCAACGAAAATGTGACTAGAACTAACTCTAGGTAATGAGTATGACAATTCTATTCATGAGACTTGAACTATCATGATGCATAACTAATCACTTTCTAAATATTGATTTCTAAAAATCCAATTACTTTTAAGGATTCATCAATAAGAATGAAATATCCTTCCCTATTTTAGGTCAAAGTTACTATAGGTACACTAACCAACCTGTTGATTAGTTAATGGAAACATTCTTCACAACACTTTATCCCGATAAACATAACTCTCATTCAAATTAACATGGTTAGTGGATTAGAAATCCATGATTTTGTTTACAAACCCTCTATAGTATCTCAATAGTAATTGAAAACAATGAATATTGAGTTTCATAGTATGAAATGTAAAATCCTCCACATCCATGGTCATTTCTAAATCAATTTTTATTCCTCCACTAGTCAGGGTATTCCCTAAGAATTCCACTTGTTGTAACTAGAACTAACATTTTTTGAATTTAACATGTATATTCTACTGCCCCTATGTTTGTAATATGACCCTTAAATGATCCCCATGTTCTTCATGAATTTTTTTATATATTAAAATATCATCAATAAAGACCATGAAATATTTATCAATGAAATATTTAAATACATTATTCATAAGATATACAAATATTGCGTGATCATTAGTCAAGCTAAAGGTAATATAAAAAAACTCATAATGACTATATCTTATTTAGAATGCATTCTTTGGGATATCATGTGTCTTCTCCCATAACTATTAGATCCCTAATACAAGGTTAATATTAGAATATAATTGATCCCTATGAAGCTGGTTGATCAAATCATCAATTACTGGAAGAGGATACTTTTCATTATTATGATCATATTAAGTTCTCTATAATAAATACATAGCTTAATTGATTCATACATAAAATTCAAAAATAGAAAAGGTTATCCCCATGTGGACACACTAGGTCAAATAAAACCTTTCACCAAAATATATTTATGTTTGATCTTATATTTTTTTAACTCCACATATTTAATTCTGTAATAGGTCATTGAAATTTTCATGGATCTAGGTTTAGTTCCATGGAGAACTCTACCTCTCATTGTAGGGGATGTCAAGGTCACTCTTTAGGAAATACCCTAATGTATTATTGAATAATAGGGACATTTTCTATTTTTATGTATTCTCATCATTTTTTTCTACACAAATCATTTACAGAAATATATTTATAGGAGGTTCTCCTAAACATATTTTTGGTTGGGATATCTCTCCTTAGAAAATAACTCTAGGTTATCCATTCAAGACTGTTAAAATTTCCATTCCTCTATAGTTGATCTTTTAATTATTCATTGAATGTCATCAAATCCCTAGTATAGTGTTGAATTCCACCATTGGAATGACTACTATATTTGAGATTATATTGTACTATAAAATATTGATAATATAGTTTTTATGAACCTATAATCCTTGTATAATCACTCTAGAAGACTTAACTGATAACTATAATTCTAGTAGTTCTGGGTAGGATTCTATATTCATTGAAAAATGTATGAAATAAAAGAATTAGTAAAACCATATCCAATAAAATTATTTTCTATATTTGAGAGAATAAATAATATATCTTCCACCACATCATTTGGAGCCTCTACATCAACCTTTGTGATTGAAAAAGAAAGTATGTATTACCTTGTCCTATGCAGAGGTTGATGGTTGTTACCTTCCATTATCATCAATGTTTGACACTGATTTTCAAGATATTATTATACCATCTTTAATTTTTGATTTTCATTGAGATGTTCAGGATTCACCTCATTGTGACCTTTATGAGATATATAACCACTGATTCTAAATGTGCAGAACTATACAATCCAAATAAATAAGTTCCTCAAAATTTTATCCCCACATTTGTTTCTTGTGGGCTATTGTAGTTTCTTTATTCATTTTCCATGATCAAAATTTAATCCTTATTTTGCATCCATTTTTCCATTAATTTTAATTGGACTATAAAACTATGGCATCTATCCAAACTATATTTCAACCTTGAATTCACTTTACATAATGTAATCATATTTTTTATATTCTTGATTTTCAATACTCATCTACATATGGGGTCACAACCCACCGAATAACATATTAAACTTTTATTTTAGGATCCATTTCAATGATAGAGTTGTATCAACCACGTCTTGCAAAGTTCATTTCTAAGTATCCTAATGATTCATTTTTATTTGGATTTAGCTTTATGAATTTCTTATCCATTTTAGTTCTCATCGAATTGGGAAAATATTTTTGGAGGAATACTCTCCTAAAGTCCTCCCACTACATAAAATTAGTCTCTCTACTTGGCTTATTGTTCATAATAACTGTCCACCACTGATCGAAATCTCTTTATAAGTGGTATACTTCCAAGGTGACTTTATCTATCTCCTAATAATAGAGTATGGAGAATATATTTTTGTAGAGGAAATCCATTGTTTAGTAATTAATAGATTATTAAATCCCAAAACAGAATGTGGTCAATTATGATTGAAGGACTAAATTTCAATTTTTTCCCTTCATGGAAAATTTTTCTACTCAACATGATTGAGAATATTATTCAAAACATGATATAGTTGATTCATCATCTATATGATGTTTTCTATTCTATCTTGCATCATGTTAGGAAGGCCATCATTTCCCCACCCATTTCACTCCTCATTTATGTGTTTAAACCTATATCACACCATTTTATAGAATATTAAAATAAACATGTTACTTTAGGGAATCTTATAATCCTTAAGGGATATTATGTCCTAAACCAACAAGATTAAAGATTTTATTCTTTAATATCATCTAATAATAATTACATTATCTATATAACCTTCATAGTGGTTCATAAAAAACATGTGGTAAACCAAACATATCACTAGAGAGAATCAAACGTTGCGTGAAACAAATCCCATTTCTATACATTAGGTGATTATTGAGTCAAGTCCTAAGGAGCACTTTTCAGTGTTATTAAACCTATTTACGACTAGAAAAGATCTACATTATCTTGTTTTATCTAGACAATGATTTCATTTCATCTAAACCACAATCTTAATTCATCACAAAATCCCAATATTTTTTCTAATATTATAGACATATTCCCAGTCTATAATTTTATTTCTAATCCTCATTTCCTCAAATAACTAATCAATTAATTTCTACAAACTATGGCATCACACTTTTTTGAAACATAAGGATTTTCTCGAATGGCCTGAAGGCCTTCATTTTTATTTATTTTTGATAAACCCCCTTTCAATGGATCAGGGGGAACCATTACAAGGCTTGTAGGGTTAGTGATTACATGTCCCATAGGCATAAGAGATTATATGACCTGAAGGTTTTTAGGGAATTAAACCAGAAAATAACTACAAGGAACAGTCCCTCCCCAACATCTGCATCATGATTGTAGCCCTCCACCTTCACATGGACATCTGGCTAAGATTTCTATGGAAGCACGAGATCGTCTCGATGGTGTAGACATACCATCTCATTCTTCCATATCCATTGGTTCTACTATGATTAGTGCGCCTACTCTAAATCCTCCTATGGGGCTGGTGTTTTTTTTGTAGATTTTCTCTAGGGAAATTGCGTGTGGCCCGAAGGAATTGAGGTGGCCCAAAGGCCTTAAATCTGCCCTAAAATCCGTACTCACCCAAAGGTATGGGTGTCCCAAAGGCCTTAAGGACTCCAAGCCCAAAATGATGTCCCATGTTTAATAGTTTAGGCTGCTACAGTACCGAACAGTAACTACTATAGTGACTACTACAGTGCCTACACAGTACCTACTACAATTCCTATTGCAGTTCCTACTACAGTAACCCAGAAATATGCATCCCCCTAGTTTCAAACCTAGGTCTCATGGATTCACTTAAGGATACCTCACCAACGGGGTTGAGGCTCGTGTGAGAAAAATAAGGATTTTATTACATGGTATAATACATAATAATACACAGGATCTTATAAGTTTTATATTTGTGGGAAATTTGAAATTTTATACATAAATAAAATATAAAAACTTATTCTAATCCACTATAAAAAATTATTAATAGGTTCATCCTTAGTAACATTTACGACATCTCATATCTTGGGGATATTCAATAAAAATTAATGGGTGATAATGAAGACTAGTAAGGGAATAGAAAAAGGAGATATTTATCATGTGATCATGTTTTATATTATTACGCCCTGGTCATAAAAAATTATAATTACCATAACAAAAAGATCATGAATAATAACAAAAAAAAGTGGATACATCATAAAAATTATACATTCATAAACATATCACCATGTCTTATTACCAAAGTGTTGAAAATCATAATGTCCAATGTTATTCACCAATGGATCATAAAACATGTCATCCCTAGAGATTAATTATTTACCAAATTCATTACATCAATATCATGATTCATCCTTCATATTTATTAATTCATGTGAGTCACATTAAGACTAATAAATCATGTCATAAGTAACTCAAATACAATAATGAATGAGTATCATATCAAATCAATGTGTATAATAGTATTTAAAAACTTAAAAATTACATCATTTTTAACCCACATAAGGGAATTTGGGTTTTTACAAGTAAATCGTACTTCCAGGTGAATAACTAGTGTTAAATAAATGGTTTGGGTATTCACAATATTATATGTTTTTATGTGAAAGATAGAAATTCAGTAAATTAATATCACCAACATTATGATATACAAAAAGGAATATAGAATGAGCATAATGAGAGGTAACAACGTTATATCATTCAAAAAAAATATAATTTTAAGAAATGGGATAATAAAAAGAGGTATTAAAAGAATTAAAATAAACACATAAATATCCTTCTACATAAGAGGTTCTTGAATGGAAAAGAGGAAGTATAAAATTCCATTAAATTAAATCCTGCATTATTTTATCTCTTTTCTGCCTCATGAATAATATACAAAGGTTTATTAAAGCATGGAAACAAAAGTGAGTTATATTCATTTTTATCACTGTTTATCAATTATTATTGTTTAATTATCTGTTATTAATTCTATCGTTAATTTTGAAACATTATGATAGGATACTTTTCATAAAATTTCACATATTTCCATTTTTAATGATATTACTTAATTTTTATTTATAACTTTTTAATATTAAATCTATTATATTAAAAATAATTATATTTTTTCATTTTATATAGTAAATTATTTATTATAAACAACCATAATATTTACGGTAGGTAGAGAGTTGGGAATGTCCTCAAATGTGGTTAACCAGCCGTTGACATGACATTTTCAAGAATGAGGAAAAGAAAAGTATAGAATTTAAATATGTCAAAAATTATATAATTACTATATGAAAAGATAATGAATTTAATGTAAACATACTACTTAGTTAACTTTATAATATTTCAGTTTAAAAGCGATAAGGAAAATGTGTAAGGGAATATGAAAAATGATAAAAATAATTGATCATAACAAACCCTCTTCTCTATGTTTCTTCTTCTCTAAGATAATAAATTCCTTCCATGTGTGTATTTAGTTTAATCTAGAATATCCATTTATTTTAAAATAGGCCTATGGATAGTAATTTTGGAATATATTTGGATTTTCTAGGTCTGTGAAGAGTGGTTTTCTAAGGGGAGGGAGAGGGGTTATTTACACTTGACGAGAGGGTTATTTTTAGAATAAAAAATTGAATAAAATATAAAATATAGGTTGATGTTTTAATAGATAATTTATTGAAAATATTAAATATATATTAATTAAATAACATGATTTTAATACTTTATTACACCTTATAATCTAAATTGTTTAGTTTAATCAAAAGGAATGTGGGAAAAATTGAAAATTGTAATTTGAATGAAATAATTTTTATCGTAGACTTTGGAAAATGACTTTAGATTTAAAAATTATTTTTATTGTTTTTAAATGACCCTATTACCATTTTAAATTTATTTTTGGTCAAAATAACCAATTATATATTTATCAAGTCATTATAAAATCATCATTATGTGATAAAACATACAGTATTTCAAAAAAAATATTTTCACTAATCTAGTAAAAAATTATGTATTTCAGAAAATTACAAAAAATACCTTTGGAAAAAAATTCATTCTCATTCCAAATATGTAATTCATTTTATCAAAATATTTTTATGACATACCTAATTTTAATTTTTAATATAAAAAAGGATTTTCATGCAATAAATTAAAATACAATTTATAAAAAATATTTCTTATATTTTTAATCATTTTATTTATTTCTTGGAATTATAATATTTACATTTTCTTAAATTAATAAGGATAAATATTATTTATATCACACTATATTACATTTATGTAATATTACTACTCAAGTGGTGGGGTAATGATTACCAAAAGTCAATTTACTATTATTAAGGTTATATTAATTTTCCAATGGTCATATTAATATTACAACAGTCATATTACTTATTACAAATAATTATTCATTATTTTATTAAAAATTCAATATAATTACTCCCATGGAAATTTTGATTTTATAATATGGTGATTGTTTTACTGATATTCAGTTTCTTTTATATGGTTTTTTTCATGGTGGTGATTGTTGTAGAAGATTGGGGTGGTATATACTCTCCCATTGAAGTTTTTCTATTTTATATTTTTTCCATTATGATGTTTGTAATTTTCATGGGTTTAGTTTTGGAATAATGTTACGATATCTCTTAGTGAAATAACTGGATTTCATTTTTTTATGTTATTTATGTTTATAATAAAATATATGATAATATAACACACATTTACTTAACAAAAATATTTATTACTGAAAATTTATGGGTTAATAAAAAATCCATATAAATTTCCTCCCACTCCAACTTAGTGTTAGTTAATTGCTACAAAAAATCACCAAGAATATCATGCTCTACCTTTTCCTATTGACAGAAAAAACATCACAACATAAAAATTTCCATATACCACTTCATCCCTAGATATGGGAACAGAATCCTCATGGAATGGTACATCTTGGACATACTATTATTAACTATAAAATGAATTATATATAACATAAAAACAACCAACTCTTCCACTATTGGATGAATAAACAAGATCCTCAAAAGTAAATATCTATTTAGGTAATCCTCTTACCATCCCTCATAAGTTTCACCTAGAAAATTTTAATTCTACACCACCTATACCTTTGAGTCTCCCCACTAAGACTCTTTCACCTATTGTGGAAAGTATTGTTACACTTTCATATAATAACAAAAAAACTACCACCATCCTCCTCCACATCAAGATGCATCACTTCATTCCCCTCCATTACTATCCAAGAATCTCTATACTCATAAAAATAATCTCATTAAAATTTTCATCTCATCTCATGAGAAACTATCTTCCCTTTTACCATGGTACTAGAGATATTTAATTCATAACCTATTTAAACTCCATCCACCTTCAAAAACATAGATTCAAATAACTCTGGGAGAATATATACCCAATACTATTTTGATACGTGAAAAAAATGTTTTTATTGATGGTATAATATTCCTAAACTTTATATTAAACAATACATCTACCAAATCGAGATCATGGGTATAATAGTAGTGATTTCGAGGATGAATATTCTTAGACCAACATGTGATCACCAGTCACAACCAATCCTAGAAAATACATCTAATTAGGCTCTAAATTTGACCATGAAAAGACCCAAAGAGTGTTCTCGATATCTAAAGGCTGGAAAAAAGAAGCCAAGCATCCAAAAATAAATAGAGGGAATTATTTAACGAAATTAAAACAAGATACATGGAATATATATATTAAGATAATAAATATTTAATAATATATAAAAAATATTGACAATAGTAGTGATTAAAAAATAGAATGATAAAAACCCAGGGTGCAAAACTCAAAACATCAAATAGGCCAACCAAAACAGATAATAACTACTCTATGTGATATGTGGGAAATATCCTAACATCTCACAATCGTCAACTCTTACCCAGATAATATAAACCTCAACACCTTAATATCGAGCCTTGTCTTTTCATGCATTATAAAAAATAAGTTCTACGCCCCTCTAAAGGAGTGTGCAGGATGTGAGCTAAAATGGCTCAGTTGGATCCCTACTAGGTGTTCTATAATATGTATTTGTTAAATAATACAAATATTCTTAGATTAAAATAAAACATGGAATGATAAATAATTTTCAAAATTATATAAAAATAATGGTATAATGGTTCTCATTTTGTAGTTTTCATGAAAATCCAAATAACATGGTTTCAATGAATAATAAAAATAATCCATTTACATTTATCAAAGAATACATCATATCATATCAAATAAAAGTAGTAAAAGTTAATAAAAATAGAGATTAACCCAAGGATATAATATTTAGATATATCTATGTCACTCATACACTCGTAAAAATAATGAATTATGCACACTATATAGGTTCCTTAAACTAAAAAATCTCATGGAATAGGGGAACACCCCCTGAGTGAACCCCCTATGATGTTATGTTCAAGTTTATGAAGACAATAGATATATTATATATGAAAGTAGAAAAACCCTATAAAGTGAACCCCATTTATTTAAGGGGTAAGGCCCAATACTAATCCCTCCATCTATGTACCCAAGGCTCTAATGTGTTGGATTTTTTAAAATCATTTAAATGGGGTTATCACAATTCATAATTCCATTAAAAACAACACTTTTCACCAAAATCTTTCTTTAAAACCCCTTTTAAAAATAATTTGAAAATTATTTTCAAACCATATTTAATTTACCAAAATGGGGTGAAGACCATCTTTCAAAAAAATGTCATGTATTCACACATTTAATGAATTTTAATAATCATGGTAAATATTATTTATATAACCAAATAAACTAATGATTCGTCAAAAATAGAGTACAGAAGGAACCCCCAAATTAAAACATGGGTTGGAAACCATGAAAAAATTGAATCCACTCCCCAAATACAAAAATAATTATATAGAAAATGAGATGAGACCCAAAATAATAATTCCCATAATATTGAATTGTTTTTTCATAAGATAAAAGGGTTAATAGATAAGATAGATAAACACATACAACAATGACCACACATGCCACACCACAACCAACATGATATCCGAACTCTAATCGATGAAAAATAGTCAATATAAAAGAAATAGAGAAAAAATCCCCAATATGTTGATAGAACTTATGAACACATCATCGAATTGCTTCTAATACTTTGAAGGTTGGAAGGATGAGAATATGAATGACGAAACTTAACAAAATGTTGAGAACCAATAAATATGAGATAAATGCACCAAAAATAGAATATAAAAGGATATTATAGTACCAAATTGTATCTTATCCAAGTGAATTTGTTATATTATGTTCTAGAATAGGGTATTAAAGGGGTTAATTAAGGGGTTTTATGGTGTGAAATTACATTAAAACCCTCACCTAACCACCCAACATGAGGCCATAGGCTAGACAGTGGCCACTGCAACCATGCAATGGATTTTATCATGTTCACTAGTTGGTCAGTGTCTATATTAAGAATTATTATACCATGGATATCCACACAAGATATCTTCTGGTGTTCATATAAGAACTGTAACACCCCGAGATTTTATGAAAAATATTTTTTTTTAATTTCATTAATGTCTTGTGTTGTATGACACACCAAAAGGATCTTGCACAATATGCATCCTTGACTTGCATTGCATTAAATGCAATCACGACCTTCCTCGATAGCGTGTGTAGTACGCAATACTGAGTTTTACTACACAACAATATGCTATTAAAATATTATTAAAACTAGCCATTATGAATAGTAATAACCACTTTTTGAAAGTTTGTAAATTTTATTTTTCAAAATGGACTTCATTTTTGAATTCGGAGTATCGAATTTAGCCTACGATGAAATTTTGGTACTTTTCAGGTAACTATCATATTCTGATGAATAGTGAAAATTACTAAATTTTAATTAAAAACAACTTTTTTAATAAAAATAATTAATAGTGATAAATTATTAATTTGAGTGGTTTTAAAGTATATTTAGATTATATTTTTACAATTTAATACAATGTTAGTCATTGGATGTAATTCTATATTTAAACCAGACATAAACAAGTGTCAATCTTTTGATAGTTATTATCTCTTAAGAACACGCTATTTGTTTTGACGACGGGAATTAATTTTTAAATTAATTATTGCAACTGAAATGTTTTGAATTTTGTAAAATAGACATAATTTTTTAGTTCACAATATCAAATATATCTCAGGCCTAATTTTTGGTATTTTTCTTGAAACTTTCATTTTTTGATGAATAGTGAAACCACTAAGTGGTAGTTAAAAAATGATTTTTTCATAAAACATAATTTTACCGCTTCTGTCAGTAGAATTTAAAAACTCCTAGAAACACGGTTGATGTCAGTAAGTAAAATGTGGTTCAATGAGATTAAAATAATTTTTGGTGAATAGTAACTTTTTACTTTTTTTACCACGGTTAAAAGTAAATAGGGTAATTAAGGGTAAAAATGTTATTATTATTACCCTAACACATGTACTAATTCTATTAGATAAGTGTAATTAGACCAAAAACAACCTTAGGAATAAAATATGATCATTTAGGGCCACTTGGATTAGATTAGGATATTTATTATTAATTTATTTAAAGAAGGGTTAAAATAGTTAAAATCAAAGTTTAATAAGTAAATCATTTTTAATATAGGGTTATACATAAGATAAATTAGACTATAAATACTCATTATAAAGATAAAAATATTTCCTACATAATGGTATTTTATTTTTAATTTTTAGACATTAAATAATTTAATTTATTTATGACACAAAGATGATGCAGTAATTATCTTATTAATGAAATATAGACATAATTGATGTTATAAATGCCCAAATAAATTTAATTTGAGACTTTTTATAAATTACACTAATTTTCTAGGTTAATATGACATGTTAGTATTGATTGAATTAACTTTATTTGAACAAATAATTCTATTATGATTTTCACAAAAATCAATTACTAAATAGTGTCAAAATTGACATAAAATAGTTTTTAAAACAAATATTATATTATTAATTGTTATTTTATTCCTAAAAATCAAAGGTTCGGCCAAATGAATTATATAAGGTTATATATATTAATAATAAACAACTTGGGGTTCTTTTGGCTTGATATAGTAAGTTTATTAATCTTATAGTGTAAGAAAACAAGAAGACACGGTAAAAGTAAAATTATCTAACTTAAAGCTAAATATAAATGATAAGGTTACAATAGGAAACTAAACTTGTCTAAATTCTATTAGATGAGAGGATTTCAACCCATCCCCACCTTAGCTTCGAAATAAATCAATTTGGAGCTATTTAAAACCGAATTTTTCTTTATAATAAAATAATATTTTTAGTTATTCCAATGGTGCCCCTCTCCTCCCTTATAAAAGGGCACCCCCTCCCTCTCTTCCTCACACCACTTTGAGCCTTCAAGCTCGGAAAAACTCTGCCAAATTATCTTCTCCACTTCCCTAGAAACATCTTAGAGTTTCTGGTATTCCTCAAAGACTAATTTTAGTGCCCTAAGAGGAGGTCTCAAAGAGGCGCTTCAAAGAAGAGGTAATTTCCGTTACCGATTCTTCCACACTAATTTCTTCTTCCACTTCTTCTTATAAGGTTGTTTCATTATGAAGTAATAAAATAAATATCACTCATATACTGATATTTTATTATACGTATGAAACAACCCTATTTCACCATCTATCCATCCTACGGAAAAGGAAATCATCGCGCGTGCGTACGTTCGGAATACCATCTCCACGTCGTGGTGTAATCTATTTTCCACCACCACCTTACTTGGATGGGTATAATGGTTTAAATAATAACTATATATGATTATTGTAAAGTGATATTTATTCTGTAATAGTATACATACACTCCAATAAAATTCCACGATCATGGGAACGATATCATCGCTCGTGCGTACGTACGGAATACCGTCTCCACGACGCGATGAGATTCATTCTCAATGATTAACCATTCATGAATGATTATAAAGTATACATAATAATTAATCATGAAATATATGACATAATAATGATACTGGATTTATGTGTATATATATATATATGTGTCATCTACTTAATTCCATTTAACTCAATAAGGAAACGAAAACTGCGTTCATGCGTATGTACGGCCTACCGTCTCCATGAACGGTGTATTTCTTTCCATTTACTGATTTATTATATATATGTATATTCTGAATATATATTATATATATATATCATGTTTTATATTCTGGAATTAATTAATCATGATCTATGTAATCATATGAATAATTACAAGTCAAAACACGGACAACAAATGATACAATTTTACCTAACATTCTCTTTAACATGGAATTTACAAAAGAACGGGTAATATAAAGTCATAAGTGAACCATATATGATATCATAACAATGATTATGATTCTGGAATAAGTCAATTACATTATCTAAATCATTATACCGGAGGTTTGGACACTTACGAAGCAAATCGGACCTAAGGTAAGGGAAATATCACAATCTCATTTTTATCCGAGATTTTTTATACTTTGGAATTTACTGGGGTGAATTTTATCATCCACATCCATGTTTCTTCAATATGTAATATTTACATCATTCTACAATAGTTTATGTCCAATTTTACCCTTCGGTGAGTTTTTAGTAAAATATATGAAAGGAATCTTTTGTCGTTTTTCGTTCGAGGTACTTTTTGACTTTTCCAACAAAAGTACGAGAAGAATGTTTTTTTAACTTATACGGCATGAATGGATTTTTAAAACATTATTTCCAAGAAGTTTCCTTTACAAGTTTTCAAGTTTATTTTTAATCAAATTATTTTAGTTTAAAATTGTATGACATGTTAAGAAAGGAAAAATGTTTTTGAAGTAGAAAGGATATTTTCCTCAAGAATGGAGTTCAAGTGTTTTATCAAAATTGTTTTCCATCTAAGATAATAAAGGGTTCTGTTTCTATCCCTATTATTACATTGATTTGATTATGTTGTGATGGAATTATTTTTATGAATTCCTTTATCTTATATGAATTGTTTTATGATGTCACGATGTTTAAGAATCCCATTTTTATGACATGGGTTATGCTATGATGTATGGTTTATGATTTTGTGGAACACATAAGATTGGTATCATTATGAGATGGGTGGGACCTATATCTCCCTCAAATGCATTGGGTGAAGATTTTATATCTCATGAGATAGACATGGCTGGAATGGCAGGTTAAACCGGTTCAGTGAAACAGGACTGAAACGAGGAGTGAACTCGGTTCAGAAATGGACTTTGTCCACTAAGATAGTTTGGGCAATGAGTCTTGACTAATAAGAAATTATTTTCTATGATTATGTGTGTATTCCACAAAGATTCATGTTTTATTTTATGATTATTGGGATTACATTTCACTACTATGATTTATCCCATGTTATGATATTATGATCTCTTTTGCAGGTTAAGATTTCCAAAATGTTATGTTCTTATAAAAATAATGTGATTGATTTTTCTTTTGTTTACCCTTACTGAGCATTTGAGCTCACCCTTTTTTGTTTTCTTTTCCCCAGGATAAAAAGAAAGTTTTCAGGTAAGAAAAAAAATGGAAGATCTTTATGGGAGATGTTGAAGATCTTTCACCATGATTAGAAGATTATGTTCCGAGTTTCCAAAGACACTAAACTATTACGGTCCTTGTGTGTGTGTTTTTGTTATGTAATAAGTATTCCGCAAAAGTAATGTAATGTCCTTGTACGTCAAGCTTCGGGTCTCTACAAGAACCCCTTATTTCCAGCATACTATCAACTGGTTTACGGCCTTCTACAGCAATCAAACAAGTCCATTTCACCTTAAACCACCACAAAGTCACCTACAACATCTCTAGAACTAAAAAAAATATCATATTTAACAAAATAATGTTTTTTTAGACTATTATGTTACAATTATCCTTAACATAGAAATTTATTCCATTAAAATTAATTCATACGATGGATCCTCCAAAAAAAGATGGGTCCACTCCTCCCATTCCCACGTTTTATAATCCTGTGTCTCATGAGGGTCCTATAAATTCCACCATATAAATTTGATATGATAAATATAAATATAATTAAAAACATTAATCTGGGTATAAATGATCTCCATTGGACCATCAACAACTAAAATTTCTAGATCTAACTCATTCTCCTCCCAAAACAGAACATGGGAATGAACGAGACAATACATATTGAGAAGAGATATGTGGATAAAATCATGAATACATGTTAACTAAGTTGGTAACTCCAACTAATCAGAAACCTGAAAAATATTCTATGTGATCTCAAATCGTCTAAAATATCTTGGAGCCATATTCCCATATTTCTAATGAAAACAACAATCGAATCAACCAAAAACTATTAATAATATTCTATCACCAATTTAAAATAATAAATGATGGTATTGATGATCTGTAGATAAATTTTTCGAACTCTGATCTAGAAATATACACTGAAATATGTCCTAAATCCTCACTGATGTCAGTGAAAGAAGACTTAAACCAATATGTGAGGCCTCACACACATCCAATCGATGATGAGGTGACCTACATGATCCCCAATGAAAATCCTCAAAGGGATCCATTTTGATCAACCATTGATGACTATTATTATATGAAAACTCTGCCATTCAAAAATATATATAATAATATCCACATAAATTCAAAAAAAGTATGGATCATATCCTCTACAATTTTAATAGCATTCTCATATGACTATCCATACAGGGATTGAAAGTTATAATCAACTTTACATGCACATCACCACATGCATACTTTTATAAAACTAGGAACTAATATTGGGATCCCTACAAAAGAAAATGGTAGAGGTCACCCCATGAAACTTCATAACTTCTTATACATACATCTTACATAGATGATCAATCTTTGGGGTTCCCCTAATTTCATTGAAATAAGTTGATTTCATCAATATATCAATCACCAACTATATGTAATTATTTCCTTGTGGACTCCATGGTAGTCCAATTATGAAGACCATTGTCACCTCATACCACCAAAATTGTCTTGTGTAGAACATAAGGATTAATTTTCTATTCCTTAATTTGATGGTAGGTTTAATGTGGGAAAACAAAATCAGCAATGTCACACTACATACACTACCACTAAAAATTATGTCTCATATGAAAATAAATATTTATACAGATAGGATGAAAAATTGTTGCAGAAATATAGAGATCAAGAAATATATAATTCATAACATATGAATGGGAGATAAATTAATTATTAAATTTAATAATTACATTATAGTGGAGAGAAAAATTATAAATAGTATCCACACCATATCAGGATTATATGAATCCTCCAAACTTGTTATCCCACTATGTTTAATAATGAATAAACTCAAGGAGAGATGATTAAAACTGAAAAATGGTTACATCTATACCTAAATTTTCATCCAGCATACCCATAAGAAACTAAGAAAAAATATCCATAGGTTTCAACTCATATTTAAAATCCAAGATTTCCTGACAAGGGAATTTCTTATAGAGAGTGTTAGTAATGTCATTCCCCTTAGGGTGTAGGAAATATAGAAATAAAATGTTTTAATGTATTCCAACTAACACCCCTTCTTGAGATTTTGGGCATTTAAAGAAAGATATTTCCCTCATGAACTTATCATAAAAAAATATAGTGAACCTCTCCTTGAAAATATGTCTTAAAAAACACATATGTGGATGCATAATAGTGGAGAGCTCCAAGTCATGAGGTGGGTATTTCTTCTCATGCAGTCAATGATATCTAAACCACTACACCACAATATGGTTTTCCTATATAGGTAATCACCCTAAAATATCACTAGAAGTATCATAGTATACCATATATCCATTAATAGGTTTAAGTAAGATAAAAGTAGGAAATAATGTCTAATTTTCTTTTAAAATCATTAAAATAGGCATGTCACTTAGCATCCCTAGAAAGTTTACCCTTTTGTTGGTAAAAGTTTTTAAATGTAATTCCAAATTTAATAAATCTTATAAAATCCACTGATAGTATCAAAATATAAATAAGAAGATCTATATTTCAAATACATTCCATGGTTCTTCCCATGACAAGAAATCCCAAACCATTTTATGATCAAATTAGAGGCCATGTTCCAAAATCAAAACCCCCATGAACCTCAAATCTCAGAAAAAATCCTCTTTGATAGATTCCCCTAAATTTAGTGGCTCCTCAAGTTATGAAAATCCATATTTTGATAGTTGTATGAATATTCTTGTATCTCAGATAATCTATGACATAATTCATGAATACCTTAACAATGGTATCAGGATACTTGTATAATGTATTGTTTATCATGTAAATAAACACCCCATGAAAGTTATTTAGGGGAAGAATTTACAATATATTCATAGTAGCTATACATTCCACTAATGTGGTCTTCGTGATATTTGGTTCCATAACTACAAGATGATGATAACACAATTGAAGATCATTTTTAACCATATTTTCCTCATTAACTAAACAAAAAATTCATTGATATAAGAAAAATTATACATACTCTTAATCTTTACCAGGTTCATCTTCAGATAATCCATGCCTAAAAAATAGAGCCATTGACCTTCTTGTAAAAGTTATAGGGGATTCCCACAGTAAACACTAGGGAGGGAAAAAATCCTTTCTCTAATAGGTTATCCAACCGAATCAAGAGATATTTAAATTTATATGGTTTATATGATTGGAGGTTATCATGATTTGATAAGTACCCAACACTAGATCGGTCCAAATCTCTACCTCTCATTTTGGAGGAAGACTAGAAAATTATTCTAAGAAGACCTTGAGGAAACATTCCAGTGATAACAATAAATCCTGAATTAGTGAGAAACTAACCAATCCATCCTGATGATGACATCAAAAAGATATATATAAAAAACTAAGATGTCATGGACTAACTTCACATCAACTATCGAAAGAAATCTCAAAGAAAAATGGAACCTCTTTTATTTCCACATAGCTAGAGGTGCATCCAACTCTATAAGAAAGTAAATTGTCTATGTTTTAGGTTTCAACATATCAATGAGACGATAATATATAATATATAGTGAGAAACCTGTGTTAAATAGTTTAATTTTGAGAGAATGTTCAACAAAAGTGGTACGTCTCACTATAATCAAGCATATATAAAATTACTCTATAATATGATCAACTACCTAATGATACTTAGCTACTAAGGCATGTGGATAGTAGTCTATTGAATTATAATCATTTTCATGTGATGTAACAGACATTGGAGTAGAGACCCCTGACCATTATGAGGTGAAAAATGATCCTGAAAGAATATGTTGAGATGACTAATGTGGCCAAACAAATACTAGATATTTGGATTTATAGGGAAACATCATCTATTATTCCCTACCTTGTCACACTATGGACAAGTAAATAGTAAATTTATACCCACTTTTCATGGAGTATAAAAAGTCATCTCCTGAGAACCACCTTCACCACTCTTGTGACTATCATATTAATTACTCTTCTTTCCATGTACTCTGCCATAAGTTTTACTAGGTGGAAGAGAATATAAAAACAAGGTAGGTTTTTCAATAATATATATATCTTTCATCATATCCCTATCAAACGTCTCAAAATAGAAGGTAAGCATTAGAATGTAGATTTTTGATCAGATGTCAATATGGAATCATTTCTGGTATTTTAAAACCATAAATCTATCCTTCATCACCACCTCTAAATAAAAATTAACCAACCCTATAAAATTTTTGGGCTATATTTTCATCTAACACTCTCCCTATTGAAGATATAAATACCCCATATATATTTCCATTATTAAGGATACTAGTAAGAACTTCTAAAAAAGTAGTCTCTTAAAGCCTTTGACTCTAATCCCACGTATCAGTTCTCTTGGACCATAGAATCCCACCATATGTTTCTTGGAACCTTGAGTTTTAACATTTCACAATTCACCTAGAAAGAATCAGGTGTCTCTAGAAAATCAAAGTCCTGGTTTATCTTTTCCTCCCATACTTTTCATCCGGAGGTTTATCCTTACCCTTAAAAAATATGGGATTCTCATATAGGGACTCACATGCTCAATCATTATTTCATCCATATCCTGGTTGTTTCTCAACTATAGGATTAAAAACTATTGGTATGTTCTAGTCTGTAGCATGAATTTACCCTACGATAGCCCCTATGATATTCTGATCCAGAGAAACATTCCCTTAAAGAGCATTACCCACTACACACACCTGACAATCTGTTGGAATAAATCTCTACTGCATGATTATACATATACAAAATAGAGTAAAATTATTATATAATGACAAAATGTTAGTTAAATCTCAATAAAAAACATGTATAATCAATTATTTTTATTAAATCCCAACATAGGAGAGACACAACCAATGATCCAATGGTGACTTGAGGCTCATCATGGGAAGATATAGACATGAACTCACTACAACCAAGTTCTCATGTTCCAAAAATTATTTCTAATATTTATAATAATCACAAAATTGAGAATAAATATTCTCTGATACCATGTTAGTATCACTCATCCTTGATAACCCATCCAACTAGGCACTCAATTAGATCATGTCAAGACCTGAAGGTTGTTACCGGCCCCCACAGGTTGGAAACAAGAAACAAAGAATCTAAAAATAACTATAAGAAATGGTTTGACCAACATGAATCAAGATACATGGAGTATATATGTAATAAAAAATAAATATTCCATCAAAAGAGTGAATTTTTTTTTATAAAACCAAAATTATCATGATAAAATCCCAAGGTACATGTCCATAAATATACAAAAGCACAACTAAAATAGCTAACATCTACTCCATATGATTCATGGGAAACATCCCATTATCTCGCTAACAACTATCCATTTCAAAATGATATAAACAATGTTTCTCACTATAGTCCCTTTTCCTATATTTCATCAGGAAACAAAAGTTCTATACACCCCAAGGGACCTTGTAGTTTTTGAGATAAATAGTCTCAATAGGATCCCACCTAGGTGTTTTATAACAACTCTCCATAATGAAATCCCGATATGCTCAATTTAAAATAAAGCATGTCATGATAATAATTTTTTAGATTTATATAAAAAACATGGTAAAATAGTATCCCATTTTAATTTCAAAAAATAATTTAGATAATAAAGTTTCAAATATTATCTTAAATAATTCAATTACATATATAAAATCATTGATTATATCATTTCATATCCAAAGTAGCACAAATCAATAAAAAAATTGGTTACCCCAAGGATATCATAGGCGGGGGTAGCTAGGTCACTTTTTCCCCACCAACAATCTTGTCTAGTGCATACAATTGAAGTTCCCAGGAAAAATAGGGCCTAAGGAATTGGGGAACACCCCTTGAGTGAAACCCCTATATGGTCATGTACATGTTCCTAAGTGAATGGATCTATAATCTAAGAACAATGGAATATCCCATAAAAAGAACACTGTATGGTGTTAAGAGACAGCGACCAATACTAAACTCTTAACCTAGGTACATAAGGATCGCATGTTCTACATTTATCAAATCATTTCAATGGGCTTATCACTTATCATAATAAAATTCCAAGAAACCATTTTCAACAAAATCATTCTATAAAACCAATTTTATGAATAATATTATAATCATTTGAATCATGCCTTTCATTTTAAAAAATAAGGGGAAACCCATCATTCATAAAAAATATTTTACACACACATATTGAGTATTTCAAGTATCATTACAATTATCATTTAGAAAATAAATTTGAAATCAAAGAGAATCAGTAGTCCTCAATGATTGGCTATAGATGAAACCACATACCTTAAACTTGGGTCGTACACCAACCACAATGGGATCACATAATAAGAAAGAAAGGAAACACTATTTAAAATGAGAGGAGACCCTAACAATTACCCCACTACATAAAAACATGTTTCCATTAGAAAAATGGGTTGGTAGAGAAGATGTATTACAATATACCTCAAATAATACATAGTATACCCCACAACTGACATGTGATCCAACCATCGGTAGTTGAAAAACTTGTATAACTCTATAAAATAGAGAATAAATCACCAATAGATTGATATACACGACTAACATAGCTTCAAACCATTACCAATTCTAATAAGAATGGAGTAACATGAAGATAAATGATCAAACAAACCAAAAATTAATAATCGATAAAATTAGGATTGAAAAATGTGGATATGATCTAAGGAAATTATAACACAAAAGAGGAGAATCTCAAAGAGAACTGGTCAGATTATGTTTCATACTAAGGAGTTAAGGTGTAAATTAATGGTTTAGTTGGAAAAAATTATATTAACATGCTCGTTTATCTAGCCTATCTTGAGGCCACTGGCTATCTGGTGGCCACTATAGTCATGTAGTGGCTTCTGGAGGGCTCATCGACTAACCAGAAGAGGACCAATAGATGGTGGGTTTCTATTAGAAAAATTATTATATCAGAGGGTTCCCCATACTCTGGTATGTGGGGATCCTATAGAAACCTCTTACTCCTAGCACACTACTAGCTATTTGGTGTGCTTGTTCATCCACCAAACGAGGTTCAAGCACCTTGAAACACCACTAATTCACCTCTAACACCTTCCAAACCTAAAATTTAATGTCCTAAACATATAATGGGGAAGTACCTAGTCTAGGATATTACATCACATATCTCTAAGATATAAAAAATCCAAAATGATGTGGTAATATTCATAGAGAACCATGAACATGAATCCCTCCATTGGAAATAATATAATGTGATAATTAATCAAATTTTACTCTAGGTAGTCAAAATCTACCTGACACAAATTAGTGTATTATAAAACATGGTTCATCTGGGATAAGTCTCCAAATGTGGAAAAAATTCAAGATAAATTATACTTGAACCTTCAATAATATCTCATGAAACCCATTAAATAATATATCCTTACAACATTTTTTGTATTCTTACCAAGAAATAATATCCTCTCTTTCTTTGAAGGAAACACAACTAATACTTAATGAGAAACCAATTTCTTAAGAAATGAACATTATACACCAAAATATTACACTTGGAAAACTTAATATAAATCTAATGGTTTGAAATTAATTTTAAAATATCTATAGGATACTCAATATGGACCCCTGTAACATCAATTAATTTTGGATATCATCAATGAAAAGTACTATGAACTGATCTAAGAACTCCTGAAACAAGGATTTCATGAGTCCCATGAAAATAATTGGTGTGTTTGTAGCATAGAACAACATAATTATGAACATGAGGTACTAGTAATGGTAAATGAAAGTATTATTGGGGATAACCTTTTATTTCTCCCTCATCTCGATGAGTCAAAAATTGTAGATTTATATTCAAAAAAATCTTTCTAACATTAAATAATTGACCAAATAATATATCATCATAAGGGAATAATGGTTCTTTAATTCACCTAATTAAATCAATGGTATTCTATGAACAAACTTATACTATCATATTCCTTTTAATAATAAAACACTAGAACACTATTTGAGGACATATTGGGTCGGAGTAAACCCTTATACATTAATTTATTGATTTGATTCATCTTATACCACATATAATTGAGTATCATCTAATAAAGATACATCAAAAAATGAGAGGCTCTAGGTTGTAACATAATCTTGAATAGATTACCACATAAAGGGGTCGAACTCAAGGCCTCTTTAAAACCCTCATGAAACTTCTTGATAAAAATAGACAACAACATTTCTTGTACCTATACAAAACTGAAAAAAAAACTTTATTAGATGATACAAAAGGGAATATGAAATCATCTGACCCATATTATGATCATTATCAGTATAAATTCTACACTTTGGCCTCCCAAATTAGCGAATAGAACTTCCTTTTTGAATAAATCAATGATCATGCAGAAATCATAAAACTAATCCATGTCGAGGATGAAATATATTTTTTATATACAGTATGAAATAATCTACAAAAAATAGAAATCAACCAATCATTATATTATATCCGAGACACACATTAAGATAATTAAACTGGATTCTAATTAACATCATGAATTCCATGGGAAGTAGAAGACACTACACCTTGAGTCTCAAGGCATGAACTAAGGAAGGTGAAATAAAGGAACATGGGTCTCTAGAATCAAATAAAGTTAAGGAGAGTAGAAATTATTAGAATTTGGTACCTCATAATATATTTGTAACACATAGTGTTGGCATCACCATGGAATAAAAATGAAAACACCCAACTCCTCTACATCATAGGTCATGTGAAAGACCAAATCGATGGTTTCTCTCATACCTATTTCCTTGATAAAAACCACCTATACCTTAATGCTCGTGTTCACATCCATGGAAATGAAATAGTGTAAATAATATGTTTAGGCAAGTGAAATTTCTTATACAAGCCGTATATGAGAAGGAATTAGGGAAAAGTTGTGTATGTTCTAGATCGGCGAGGTTACAAAATATATTGTAGTTATGGGACTCAAAATTGGAATGGAAATACCCAGTAAGTGATCATTAATTGGATATAGTGAAAACTTATGTAACTCTAAACAAAATATTTATCAAATAGATTTAAATCTTGTAAAAAAGTGAACATGAGTACCATGGATTGGTAGCACTGTTCTATTTTGTGATGAGAGATCTCCTATAGCATGTCTGGGGGGGGATGTGTTGATCTAGGTATGGGAAGTGGTGAGTATTTGAATCAACATGAGAGAAATAAAAACCAATGGATTCTATGAAAATAAAATCTTTTATCAGATAAGAAATTAATTAGAATTTATTTTAGAATCATATATTGTTCAATAATTCTTGAAGAAAATTTTAGCATCAAATTTCCATTTGAAATTGTTGCATCAAGGTGGATACTTGAAGCAACATGTAGAACTACTCACATTGAAATATAATTACTTTTTTAGTTCTATAATGTTAATTTATTATCTTATGTCAGATTATTTGAGAGGTCCAGGGATGCATTGTTATTTATTTCAGTGGTACAAGGCGAGAATCAGGTTAAACCTACACAAATTTGGGGATATAAAGAACGTTACAAAGAGATTAGTCATCCATTATTCTTGTGGATTATAGCTTGGACTTGAAAAATTTACACTGAGGCATAAAATCTATAAATTTATAGGAAATCAAAAAGTATTGTAATAACAATAAATGAAGTTATATCCACATTAAATGAACCCAAATTCAGCATCTATTTTTGTACATCTAAAACTCACAACAATGGAACCAGAATTGTAGAGTAGTTCATCCTATATCATTATAATTGTATCAGTATGAAAAAAATTAAATTTTGATAAATCAAGATAAATGGTTATATAGGGATATATCTATATTGGTCAATAGAGTATGGATAATGATGATTGGATAGTTTTATTCTATTCATATAGATGGATAATGTGGAACCTAATTTATTAATGTCTAAGAATCTAGTTTGGATAGTTGATTCCAAGATGATGCTTCTTTATCGTAAGTTTAAACATTTGGTTTGAGTGATATGAAAACAATGTTAAGATTATCATGATATATAGCTGTGTGAGGAACTGATTAGAGAGTAGTGGCCTCATTTATTGGATATCTAGTCATCCTGATGTAAGAGAATTTCTACAATTCATGGATGGCCTGGCGGTGCTCTCGGGCGAAACCCTAGAGATGCTTCTTCCCCGGAGGTGACGACGGCACTCAACGCTCCGGCTCCTCCCCCCTCTGTGGGGGAGGTGGCTTCGGCTTCACTCGGGAGAGCAGGGTTTCCTTTTTGGCCCTTCTCCAACCCTAATTTCATTCCCTCATTTCTGAAAGTGTCTGTAAGTCCCAAAGTCCGGGCTCTCCATGATGGAATCCCCGACCTTCAGATTTCACCTTATGAATTCATGGAGTCCTCGGTGCTTCTTAACCTCACACCGATTGCCCGCTTCAATCAGAGGAGACCTTCCGTTGACACTTTCAATCGATTTGTGTTTTCCTCCTGGTATCTCCAAGAAAGGGCGGTTGTTGGTTTATTGGACAGTCACCACATCATGATACGGTTCAAATCGGAGGAGGACCTCATCAAAGCCTGGCCGTCATCCCCTCGCAACTGCAACGGGATTCGTTTCTTCCTCTTGCGCAGGTCATTCGACTTTCATATGGATCGTGATCCTCCCTTGGCGGTGGTTTGGGTAAGATTCCATAACCTCCCATTTACTTTTAAAAATCCTTCTATTATCGGATTGTTAAGTAATCTCATCGGGAGGTTTTTATGTGCAGATATCCGAACAGAGGCAGTGTGCCACCCGGTTAATCCCCGTGTCTGTGTCGAAGTTGATGCCTCCCGGACTCCTTTTTATTATGTTTTGATTACCATCAGAGAGGAATATAGATGCAAGCAAAGGGTCATTTATGAAAATTGGGTTGAATTTTGGTCATCTTGTAATTGTCTGGGGCACTCTCTGGGGGTTTTTTGAAGGAAACCATCAACCCAAGTACCGGTAAGGAGGGAGGAAAGTTCAAAAAAATTTGTACCTGTAGTTTTCGAGGAGGATACCTCACTTTAGAGGGACCATGGTATAGATAGTTGCGGCGAGATTCATCCGATAGGTCTATTGAAGCAGGATGCTTCGGAGGGAGTTTGGAAGGAGCCTGATGTTCGTGCACTTGGTCCTGTGGTAAAGGAAGCGTTAGTTCTCAACCCAACGGTGTTCGATGTGTTCAGAATATTGAGACAGGACTTAGAGGGACCTTCCAGGTAGTGTTCATGGAAAGAGGCTAATAATTCATGTGAGGATAGGACAGACGAACCACAAATAAATGGAACTGCGGAGGAGAATGTTCAACTGGCTGAAGGTGAAGGGGTGGTGAAGGCTATGAAGGTGACCAGTTCAGTTATGAACCGAGATGTTGGAGTTCCTGCACTACCGGTGAGACCCCTACTGTAGTTGAGAAATAGGTTTGATATCCTCTCAGAAGCTAGTTTGGTCACTGATTATGTGGAAGTCCTTTCTGTAGGTGTGAATGAGGATGACCAGGATAATCAATTGGATGAAGGGGGGTTGCGAGGAGTCCTCTTTGCTGGTGGAAGAGATTCCCAGCTGAGACTTTGTAATCTTGGAAGACAAAGAAGAAGATAATAAGACAATAGAAGAGGGTGATGGGAAGGACTCTTCTAAAGACAATGGAGATGTGGTTAGGTGTCCTTCGGTGATTGAATGTAACACACCTGGAACGAGGAAGGGCAAGGACAAGGGATTCAAGGAGCCTGTGGCAGAGATTAATTTTGGAAAGTGGGGGTACTCATCCAGGAGTGATAAAGAAAATATGATGGAATTTGGCACTCGATCCTTTAGTGATATAGTGAAAGGTGGGAAAATGAAGATGAATGAAGATGTTGGAACTTTTTCAGCTTTACCAAGAAGAAAAACAAGGAAGGATTATTCTTTTCTACCGCGCCCGATGATTACCAGAGCTTCTTCCAAGCGTGATAACAGGTTGATCTTGGATTTCAGAAAAGACAGCATATCCATACAACCGAGCCAGGAGCATTGCTCTCCAGATCCAATGAGGGGTCGGGTCCAAGTTGATAATCTCTGGAGGCAATATAAACCAGCTTGTGAATGGGAATCAGCCACTGCGGAGGAGGACTCATGTGTCGGGTGTGGTGATGAGTATGGTTATTTTGATTATTAGTGGTTGTGCCGGTTGTTCTTGTTGTTGTTTTGGTGATTGCTACTGGTTATGTTAGTTGTTTTCTTGTGTAGTTGTGTTCTATGGTTTCTCACTTTCCCTAAAAGTGTTTGGAAATAAAAAAAATTAAGTTTCAAGTAGTCATCCTGATATGATTTCTAAGGGAAGAAATATTTAAGGGTGGGGAGATTGTGATAACCTTTTACCAAAATTTAGGTACGTATTTACCCTTGTTTTTATCATTATTTGTTTGGACCATTTTGAAGTCATTTATGGGAACTTTTGGAGGTTTTGGAGTTATTCAAGGTTGGTGCATGGTCTAGTAAAACTGTATGGATTGGCTGAGTAAAGCATGTGCCATGTTTAGTTTTTCTAGATGGTGGAAAATGGTTAGCACACGATAAGTCCAAACCGTATGGTCTTTCCTAAAAATAATGAAATCATATGAATTTGGGGGTTGAATATTTCGTTCATGGTTAGTCTAACCATGAGGAAAAACTATAAACCCCTTCTATAAGATTGGTGAGGGATCACGGTTAGGTCCAAGGTTAGTACTAGAAAAGCCACCTAACCATATAAACTATGTGAATGGGATTTTAATCCCTTAATTATTTTCATTAAAATATAATGACACCTATTTTATATTCTAAAACCCTCCCATTTGACCAAAATATTATACTTTATTTTTTAGAGGCACACTAGCGGTCAATTGGCTCCTCCAATATCTCTTTTTCTTGGATCAAAGTAGTGATGGAAGTGTTTTATCTCACTTTGGTAAGTGAATTATCATTGATATTTAATTTACCTTTCCTCTATTATCTAATGCATTACATATGAAGAATCCTCATGTTATTTATGTATTTTATATTTTATTTGGTGGATTTTAATTATATGGAATCATCTTTGATCTTACTTTCCTTTGATTCTATATTGGTAGTATCTGTTTCGGGTGACTGATTGCTAGATTCTTGATCATGTGATTAATGGTAGCTAGATCAATAAGGATTTACCCTATAATTGAAAATTTTACTTTTTTTATTGATTTTCATTTCATTTTCATTTCATTTCCATAAAATTTAATAAATTTTATATTTATTTGAAAATCCAAGGATTTATGAAATTAATAATCATTCTTAGTATTTAGTAAATTGGGATAATTTTGAGAAATATGGATCCAATTAAATAATTTATTGGATAAAATTATTTTAATATTAATTTAGAGAAATTTTTTTGTTGGAGACCTATGATTTTTTTAATAGAAATTGTATTTTGAAACTTGAATTGGTAATTTGAACTCTAAATTGATTTGAAATGAATGACTTTCCCACTATTGGTTGATTGAATAAATGAAAGAACAAATGAGCCTAGGTATTTAGTGGTTTATTGGGATAATCATGATGGGAATATGATTTACACAAAATTAAATGATGATAAAAAATAAAAATGGACCAAATTCAGCATAATTTTCTTAATGGGGTGATGATTGCTTATCCTGATGGCCTGAGCCCTGGGGATGTGTTCACACACACTTTGTCGTGATGATTTATTGAGTAGTTTGAGGACCATATTACTAGAAACTAGAATATATTATGTATTTTAGACTAGTTTCTTGGTTTTTACTTGATTATTTCATGGTATGGTCTTACAATAATATTTTCATTCATTCCATCCTGATTATTGGAAATGTTCATTTAAGAAATTGATTGATATACATTCCATCTTTTTATTTGAAAGTTTGTTCGTACTAATAAATGTGAAAAGTATATTTCATTCCTTATATTTATTCAAATTGAATCATTAAATGGTTATTTTTTTTGGAATTTATTATGGAATAGTTGGTGATATCATGCTATAAAATTTGTACTCGCATCGTACTTTTGCCTTCATACATTTATATATTATGCTATGTAAGGTCCTAGAATTTGGAATGCACCACTTAGAGGAGGAGAATGGGGTTGATCAAGGGAAATATGGTGATGGTGGTCACTTGTGGAGTTTTGATCCTTTCATTTCTAAAATATTCAAAATTTAGTATTGATGGATGTTGTGTTTTCTTTGTATGAATTATTGATTTGAGATCATTACCTAACTACAAGTGGTACATTCCTCCTTGATAAGTGTTTTTGAAATACTGATTATTCATCATTTTATATTTCATTATTATATTTTGATGGTTTTTATTGTTTAAAAATAATTCCCTTTGACACTTAGTTAATTTCAAGCACTATGTACTAACCCATTGGGATCTGGAATTCCCTTCATGCTATGTTAGAGCCAACTCATGTATTTGTGTACCAAGGAATCTGGGTTGTTTCATGACATGTGAAGTTGTGATTGGGCCCATTATATGTTCTTATTATATTCCATTTTATGGGAATCTATACCCATATAGTTTCATGATTCTTTATTACCTTTTATGTTCTGGAGAAAAGGATTAATATAGTCAAACTTAAGATAATACCGCTATGAAAAAATGATGTTACTTTTAAGGTTATTCATCCAGGACATATTTTAATTAGTTTATCATTGTGAAGAGTAGACAATATACAATATAGTTTAAATTCATATAACTACTACTATTAAGTGAGATGTTTTTATTTATGGTTGGTGTGTAACATATTCATGGGTGGCCCTTTCTTATTTAACATAGAAGATGAATCAGGTGAAATTATTATTTTTTGATTACCTTGGATTTGAGGCCAAAATATACATTACTTGTTGATGGGATAATTGGATGAGATCATCAACAATTATTTATTCATGTATTCCATATATTATATATAATGTGTATTTATAGAGACCCCCTTAATATTTGTAACTAAATAAGGAAAGTATGTTGGACTCACAAGGGACATGGCCCAGTGAGGAAAAGATGGGGAATATTACTAATAGGTGGACCCAATATACATATCTACCCCTAGTCTATTCATACTATATGAATAATTAATAAAAAAATCATTATAATATAAACCAATGAAGAAGGGTGGGTGATTTTCACTAGTGCCGAAATTTTTTTTTACAGTGGTTATTTTTTATTTTTAACGTAGGATTTTGGACGATGTTATTACATGAGATGTTATAAATATAGTTCTTTACATCGGTTATTGTACAACCGGCATAAAAAACAAAAAACGAAAGCATTTTTCACGTCGGTTGATAAAAAACCCAATGTAGAAAGTACTTCAGGGTCGTGGTTTATTACATTAGTTATTTAATAACCGACGTGGTATATACACTTTAACGTCAGTTATTATATAACCGACCTCATAAAGCACTCCTCTGAAGCATTTATCACGTCAGTTATTTTCATAACTGACGTGATAAACCTGTCTGCCAAGAGGTTTTCAACATCGGTTATATAATAACCGATGTAAAAACATATCTACGACTTCAGTTATAAAATAATCGACGTATAAAACTATCCATTCCAAATTATTACGTCGGTTATGAAATAACCGATGTAAAAACCATTTCCCATGAATTTATAACGTCAGTTTCCAAATAACCAACCTTAAACCTAATATTAATGCATTTTCTATGTCGGTTATGAAATAAAGGATGTAAAAACCCATTTTATTTTAAATAAAACTGAACCACTGCTATGCCCAACCAAATTACCCGAAACATATCAAAAGGTTACCAAAACCAGACCAAAACACCCCCCCCACCCACTGTACAACCCCCACCAAACCCCTGGACAACCCCACCACCCCCTGGATAGCCCCCCACACACCTGGATAACCCCCTCCATCTTGTATACCCCCACCCCCTAGATAGCACTCCCACACCCCTAGACAGCCCTCCCACACCCCTAAAACAGACCAAAAAGTTTCCAAAAATAGACCAGAATCCCCCCACCCCACTGGACAGCCCCCAATACACCCCTAGACACCCCCGCCCCTGGACTACCCCCCACCCCCTGGAAAACCCCCCACACCCCCGGACAGCCCCCCCCCCCCCCCTCCTGGACACCCCCCACCCCCCAAACCCTCGGACTACCCCCCCACCCTCCTAGACACCCCCACACCCCTAGACTGCCCCCCACCCCTGGACTACCCCCACACCCCTGGACAACAACCCCACCCTCCTGGACACTCCCACACCCTTGGAATGCCCCCACCCCTTGTACAACCCCCACACCCCTAGATAGCCCCACCACCCCCTGAACAGCCCCCCCACACCCAGGGAAAACCCCCACCCTCCTGGATACCCCCACCCCCTGTACAGCACTCCCACACCCCTAGATAGCCCTCTAAAACCCCTAAAATAGACCAAATAGTTACCAAAACAGACCAGAACCCCCCCCCCCCCCACTGGACAACCCCCACCACACCCCTGGACACCCCCCACACCCTTGGACTGCCCCCACCCCCTGGACAACCCCTACACCCCTGGACAACCCCACCACCCCCTGAACATCCCCCCACACCCATGGAAAACCCCCACCCTCCTGTATACCCCCACCCCCTGGACAGCATGCCCACACCCCTATACACCCCTCCCACACCCCTGAAACTGACCAAAAAATTACCGAAAACAGACCAGAACCCCCCCCCCCCACTAGACAGCCCCCACCACACCCCTGAACACACCACACACCCCTGGACAGCCCCCCACCCCCTAGACATCCCCCACACCCCTGGACAGCCCCCACCCTTCTGGACACCCCCACCCCTCAACTTTCATGACCCGTCCCAGTGGGGCCCATGCCGCAACTCCCCAAGCCTGCCTCCAATAGGCCAGGGGATGGTGACTAGCACCCTTTAGGCATGTCACTAACATAGGAGGCGCTGCCTATAAACCTGTACACACACACACATCTACAAGCCCACAAAGCTGAAAAGTAAAAACTACTTAAAAAATAAATGTAACCATACACTAGAATCCCAACCAACAGAGTACGACAGGAAAGTAAAGTACAGTAACGTAAAACCCTGGGCCAAAAGAACAAGACCACCAAAATAAAGTCTGAAACAAAGTCCAGCCTATAAAGAAAGGTACTGGGAATTCAATATGTAGTCATAGGAACGCACCTCGTCCTTCCTGATCTCACTGAGCACCATCCGGTCCTGGTCCACCTAGTATCATGTCAATGGATCGCTCGTCTGCACAAGACACGACACGTGCAGGCAAAGCCCATGTTGGGGTGAGTATAAAAATACCCAGTAGGACACCCCGAAAACCACAAAGGAATACAACAAAGGAAAATACAACACAGGAATGATACAGTCTGCTCTACACAGTTTATGTTTATAAAACATATAACAAGAATATCTAGATATACTCATACATGATTGACTATCGTGAAACCACTACTAAGATCCAACTCAAAGATTCCACTAAGCACGTAACTGGGAGAACACACTCCTAGGTCTGAAGAGAGAGATACTAAGTATTCGTTCTGGGAGAACTCACTCCACAAGTACTTAATAATATGATGCTCAGATTAGGATCACAACCACTAGCTATGGGTTGATTCCAACAACTTAGTATGAACTAATCCACTAAGAAGAGGATCAACACCCGGGTAAGATAGGTCACGTCAATACCAAGAACTCTACCTAGGGTACCAGGAATGAATAGAGGATCCGAATATAAGTCTCATAGAGGGGATTCAAACAACTCTATTCAAAAAGTCAGGCCGAAGGGATCATACTCCTATACATAGGAAATGATACCAGAAACCTTTAGGGGAAAGACCAAGGATACGAACCCTAAGGGAGATAGTCCATGTCATGGAAGACAAATAGCTCAATCCATGTAGAATAGGTTACATGGCGTGTAGTAGGGTTACACGTCGTGTTCCTTGACTCCGTGTACTTCCCGTGTAAATGGCCTATGTCATCCATCCAAGCTATGTAAAACTCAACTACAAGGCGTGTAGAAGCATCACACGTCGTGTTACTTGAATCCGGGTAATGCGCGTGTAAACGACCTGTGTCATTAGGCTTGACATATAAAAAGTAACTACACGGCATGTAGAAGTATTACATTCCATGTCTGGGTGTCCGAGATTTGCTCCGTGCACGCTGTCCATGTGCACGTACACGGCCTCAACCGTGTCGCCTTGCCCAGGTACTAGTACACGAGGTATCCCATGTATCTGGCCAAGTCTGGACAGGGAAGGGTATACATGTCGTGTCCTTGGCCTTGTACCCAACCCGTGTCCATTTACTCCTGGAGAACACGCCAGGTGGTCCGCTGATGAACACATGCCGTGTATCCCATAATACACACCATGTAGTCAGGAGTTCTCCAAAATCGTCGTCTTCCTCCTTGAGCCTCGGTCGGATCTCCAGATCTTGTTTCTCTTGTCCGTTTTCTGTGAAACTCAATATCCTTGTTCGATTCTTCATTCTAACACCGAATCCGGGTGTTTAGGACCTTCAATTGGCTCAGAAAACAAGTGTTTATTCATCCTAAGGAAAATTCCCAAAACACATATCTCTCGATCCACTTTGAATCATCTGCTGAAACCGTCGTCGCAGCTCCGTACCATCATTCCAAGGATGGGTCTACAATCCCGGATCATCGCGCCAACAAACGAATGCACAACGATCAATTTCCTCCAAGAACGCATAGAACGCACATGAAGAACACAAGAAATTTGGGGAAGAAAGTCACAAAGAATCGAGAGGGACGAACCTCGATCGATGTTCATGTAGATCTTGGTTTTTCACCATTAGAAGGCTAAACAAAACCAAAATAACCTTCAAGAATCAATTCCCCCAAATCCCTGCAAATTCCCATCCCACAAATAAGATCGATCCACAGGCTAATCTATTTGTGGATTAGTCTGCTTTCATAGTATAAATCAATAATGGGAACAAAATCACAGAGATATCAAACGCCCTACTTGGATCTGCAGTGTTCATTGGCGAAGATCTGGTTTTCGCGTCGTCATTGCCGGCGAAGCTCGTCAAGAACGTCGTCGCCGCATTGGGGTTTCCTCCAGAGCCTCCAGAGCCTCTAAGAGTTTAAGGTTTATGAGGTCTACAACCCTGGACCCCTGCGCAAATATCTATTTAAAAAGATAAATGATATTTTCTGCAACAAGATTTAATAAAATATTGTTATTAAATATTTTATTACAGTTACATCCAAAAACTAGATTTCACCACCAACCTGCGCCGACCGATGGTAGGCCTAGCCTTAGGTAAAATCGCAGCTCTGAACGCAACGATGCCTTCAGATTTATTATCTGAGCACCCGTTCAAGAGTTACACCACTTTTTCAGGAAAACCACATGCACGTGTTATTTAATTATATAATTAAATTCAAACATTTGTTCTGGGATCATCGGGCCTCAGAACTGCACTCTATCTCAAAGCCTGATCTCAAAATAATTCCCATATAATATTAAAAATAATACATGGAAAAATACAGTACGTTACATCCTCCCCACCTTAGGGCTTTATGTCCCCGAAAATCCAAAACAAAGGCTACTCAAAAAGATGTGGGTACTGCGCATGGATTTGAGCCTCCCGCTCCCACGTGCTCTCCTGGAGATTCACGTGCTGCCACCAGACACGTACCAAGGAAATAGATCACTCACGAAGGATATTCTCATTTCGATCCTTGATATCCAATGGGTACTCATCAAAGGTCGCTCCATCATCAATTTCTAGCTTGCCCCAGTTGATAACATGCGATGGATCATGCACGTACCTCCGTAGTAGTGACACATGGAAGACGTTGTGTACATGATCTATCTGAGGAGGTAGAGCCAAGCGGTACAGAACCTCTCCAACTCTACTCAATATCTAAAAAGGGCTGATGAACTTCACAGATAGCTTCCCGCCTTGGCCAAATCTCCACAATCCTCATCGAGGTGAGACCCGAAGGAACACATTGTCTCCCTCCTCAAACTCCAAGGGCCTCCGTCTTCTGTCGGCATAAGACTTCTGCCGACTCTGTGCAGTCTTCATCCACTCCTAGATGACCTGCACTTTCTTTGTAGTAGCTCCCACCATCTCTAGGCTCATAAGTGCTGACTCTCCTGGGTCAGTTCAACAAAGTGGTGACCTACAAGGTCGCCCGTACAAAGCCTCTTATGGTGAAATACCAATAGTGGAATGATAACTGTTGTTATAAGTAAATTCCACCAGTGGTAGGTGATCCTCCCTGATATGACCGAAGTCAAGTATGAAATCTCGTAGCTTATCCTCCAGAACTTGGATGGTCTGCTCTATCTGTCCATCAGTTTGAGGATAAAACGTTGTGATCAAGCATAAATGAGTCCCAAAAGCTTCCTACAACCCTTTCCACAAATGGGATGTGAAACGAGTATCACGATCTGAGATGATCTTTGTTGGAACCCCATGAAGTCGAACTATCTCCTGCATGTAGAGAAATCCCAAGATCTCTATTGAACTCTACTCCCATATGGATAGGAAGTGGGCTGACTTGGTGAGTCTGTCTACGATCACCCAGATGGCATCGTGTCCCCTGGACGTATGTGGTAAAACTGTCACAAAGTCCATAGATATCCCATCCCACTTCCACTATGGCACCTTAAGGGGCTGAGTCAAACCTGATGGATCCTGGTGCTCAGCCTTTACTTGCTGACAAGTAAGGCACTGAGAAACAAGCTCTACCAAACTCTTCTTCATTCCTGGCCACCAGAATTGACGTCGGAGGTCCTGGTACATCTTGGCCATGCCTGGATGCACCTCCAAATGAGATGTATGGAACTCCATCAGAACCTCCTCCTGCAATGTCACTGGTACTAATGCACGCCCTCTAAAAAGAACAACGTGCTACCCACCTTTTGAATATCCATCAGTAGCATCACCTGCAGATATATGAGCATGTAGAGTCTCACAGCAAGCATCCTCAAGTTGTGCTTCCTTGACTCGCTGTAAGAGTGGAGGGGTAACCACCATCGACTGAAGGTAAGATCCCTCATCTCTATCCATGAATGATAATTGTAAATAAGTCAACTTCCTTGTCACCTCATCCAGCAACTGCGAACTGGATTTCCTACTGAGAGAATTTTCCACAACGTTCCCCTTCCCAAGAGTATAAACTATCTCAAATTCGTAGTCCTGGAGGAACTCAAGCCACCGCCTCTGTCTCAAATTCAGATACTTATAAGAAAAGATATATCTGACACTCTTTTGATCAGAGTAGACGATAAACCTCTCACCCATCAGGTAGTGATGCCACATCATAAATGCAAAGACTACCACTGCCAACTCAAGATCATGGGTCACATAGTTTTTCTCATGTGGCCTCAACTGACCTGAGCCATAGGAAATCACCGCTTGCATCTGCATCAGGACGCAACCATGCCTGGTTCCTGATGCATCACAGAACACTGTGTACACGAAACCCTCTTCTGGTAGACTCATGATAGGGGTGCTCGTCAGACTCTGTCTCAACTGCTGAAAAGCCTTCTAGAATCATTAGGTCCACACGATAGGCTTCCCTTTTCCGGTCAAATCTGTCATGGGTGGTGAAATCTTGGATAAATCAGGAATGAATCTCCGATAGTAGCCTACCAACCCAAGGAAACTTCGCACCTCCATCATGCTCCGTGGTGGCTCCCATGCTAACACTGCCTCTACCTTGGCTGGGTCCACTGCTACACCATCTGCTGAGATAACATGTCCCAGAAAGTGGACCTCCTATCTCCAAAATTGACACTTTGAGAGTTTCTCATACAACTGGTGCTCTAGGAGTGTGTCCAGAACCATCTTTAGGTGCCTCTCGTGCTCCTCCTCAGACGCATAGTACACAAGGATATCGTTTATGAAGACCACCATGAACCGATCTATATAGGGATGAAAGATCCGGTTCATGAGTCCCATAAACACTGCCGGGGTGTTCGTCATGTCAAAGGGCATCACCAAGTACTCATAGTGACCGCAGCGACATCTAAAAGCCGTCTTTGGTATATCCTCATCCCGTAATTGCAACTAGTGATAGCCTAATCGTAGATCATCCTTCGAGAACCATTGTGCCCTTTTAACTGATCGAAGAGGTAATATATCCTCGATAGTGGATACCAGTTCTTTACTGTCACCTGATTCAAGCCCCGGTAATCCACACAGAGAATCAAGCTCCAGTCTGCATTCTTGGAAAACAACGCTGGGCCTCCCAGGGTGAAACACTGGGTCTCACGAAGCCCTTCCTCTGCAAGTCTTTCAGCTGCATCTCAGCTCATGAAGCTCTACAGGAGCCATCCAATATGCTGATGATGATATCGATGTCATCCCAGGTTGTAACTCAATGTAGAAATCTATCTCCCGATGTGGAGGTAGTCTAGGGAAATCTTCCGAAAAGATGTCCTCATACTCAGCCACTACCACTGGAAACTGAAAACTCGTAACATCTGTTGCACCAAGGGCTAGGCCATCCAACTGATGTGAGATCGGTTGTACCTTCTTACGCACGAGTTTATCCTGCGCTTCCTAGGTCTCCTTTTCACCAACAAAGGATAACCCCGTTCCATCACTATGGAAACAGCGCACCCTTCGCCTAAAACAGTCAATCTGGGCATGAACTATGGATAGCCAATCCATACCAAGAATGACATCGTAAGGCCTCGACGCTACCACCAAGAGGTTACAACCGAAACTCTCACCTCCAAGGGTCAGGTCACACTGTCTGCAAAGGTGTGTGATCTCTAAATCTTCTTTAGTCAGTTTTTCTAAGCATAAGGGTCGAGTAAATCAATCAACTGGAATATCAAGGTCTCGAACAAAATAAGAATCCAGAAAAGAATGACTAGCATCTATGTCTATCTGTACGATAGCCAAAGTATAAAAGACACAAATTGTACCTCTAATCATTCCCAGAGTTCTGGGTCATAAGCCTCCACTGCCTACAGTTGTCCCTACCTCTGTCCACCAGCTCCCTAAGCTTGGGGTGGACCTCTTGGGGGTAGTGGTAAAGGGTCAAAACACAGACCACCTCTAGCTGATCTTCCAGCTCCTCTTCCACGTCTACCACCCCATAGATCTATCAGCTCCACACGTTACCTCTACCTCAGTGGTCTATCTAGTGCTCCCATGTCAGCAGTACGATAGGTCGGAAAATCTTGAGTGAGATGTTCCCTACCATCACATGAGTAGAATCTCCTCTCTCGAGGCTGGCTGGATGCGCCCTGCGAACCTTGTACGTAAGATACTCTTTCCTGGGATCTCCTCTGAAAATGTCTCCCACTCCTGGGTCCCTGACGTCAGCTCCCTACTGCAGAGGAATCTGCTCCAGCTCGCTCACTACTAACAACTGCTGTCTATATCTGCTCTTCCAAGAAGCTCTCGACCACCAAAGCTTGCTCGAGCACCACAGTATAAGTAGGAATTCTCATAGAGATGATGCTAGATCATATGTATCTACACAAGCCCCGCTCAAAATTCCGGGCTCTAAAGTACTGATCCCTGACCATATCCATTGAGTACCATGAGAGGTCGGTAAACCTCAATGAATTGTCAGCCACCATCATGGTCCCCTGCTGAAGCTGAAGAAGCTCCTGTATATGTACTTCTCTCAGGGTAACTACTGAAAAATACCCTCTGAAGATACGTTCAATCTCTGAACATACAAGAGTCGCCTTGTCCAGAGTCTGGATAACCAAACTCCACCATTGCCCTACCGAGCCCTGCAGAAGGCTCGCTACTAGGATCACCATCTGGTCTACTGGTGTCCTGACCAAATGGAAGAATCTGGCCACTGTCTCATGCCAGTCCTTAGCTTCCTGAGGGTCTTGCTCACCTCAAAACCTGAGGGGTCTCTATCTTTGAAAATCATGGAGTGTACTCAGCCTGCGCTCCTCCTCTACTAGTACATCAGGCACTAAACACTACTCCACAGGTGGTGGAACAACTGGAACACCACACAAAGGTAAAACTGGGGGATTTGGTCCCTGTATCAAAGCTTCATCACTGAGGGGGTCATCCTCGGGATTGAGCTGTTGGATCGAAGTGGGTGCGCGTCGCGGAGGCATCCTGTAAGAAACAAGATGTATCACAGTTAGTGAGTATATCTGGAGAGCTGAAACAGGAAGGACATGAAAACCACAACCCATTCTTATACGATGCATGTACCATTATTTTCCCCTGCAACTAGTGTTCTCATGTTCCGAGTCGAAAAACAAGTTATCAGAGTCCTGGTGTATGGATACGTCAGCCACCCGCACCAACACTGGGGTCCCTGGCCTGAATGCCGAACTTGAAACACCTAACACTATTTCCCCAAACCAACTCACAGACTCTCGGTCCTAAGGTAGAACCGACCACCTCTGATACCACTCTTTCACGACCCGTCCTAGTGGGGCCCATGCCGCAACTCCCCTATCTCACCTCTAATAGGCCAGGGGCTGGTGACTAGCACCCAGTAGGCATGTCAGTAACATGGGAGACATTTCCTATAAACATGTACACACACACATCTCCAAGCCCACAAATATTAAAAGTAAAAACTACTAAAAAAATAAATTCATGCATACACTAGAATCCCAACCAATAGAGTACGACAGGAAAGTAAAGTGAAGTAACATAAAACCCTAGGCCAAAAGTACAAGACAACCAAAAGAATGTATGCAATAAAGTCCAACCTATAAAGAAAGGTACTGGGACTGCAATCTGTAGCCGTAGGAACACACCTTGGCCTGCCTGATCTCACTGAGCACTGTCCGGTCCTGGTCCACCTAGAATCCTCTCAAAGGATTGCTCGTCTGCACAAGACACAACATGTGTGGGAAAATCCCGTGCATGGGTGAGTATACCAATACCCAGTAGGACACCCCGAGAACTACAAAGAAATACAACAAAGGAAAATACCACACATGAATAATACAGTCAGCTCTACACAGTGTATGTTTACAAAACATATAACAAGAATATCCAGATATACTCATACATGATTGACTATCGCGAAACCACTACTATGATCCATCTCTAAGATTACAATAAGCACGTAACAGGGAGAAAACACTCCTAGGTCTGAAGAGAGAGGTATGAAGTACTTTTTCTGGGAGAACTCACTCCACAAGTACTTAAGAATACAATGATCAGATGAGGATCACAACCACTAGCTATGGGGTGATTCCAATAACTCAATCTGAACTAATCCTTTAAGCAGAGGATCGGCGCCCAGGTAAGCTAGGTCACATCGATACCAAGAACTCTTCCTAGGGTACCAGGAAGGAATAGAGGATCCAGATCTAAGTCTCATAGAGGGGATTCCAACAACTCTATTTAGAATATCCTGCTGAAGGGATCATACTCCTATACATAGGAAATGATACCAGAAACCTTCAAGGGAATGACCAAGGGTACGAACCCTAAGAGAGTTAGTCCACTTCATGGAAGAAAAATGGCTCAATCCATGTATAATATGTTACATGGAGTGTAGTAGGGTTACACACCATATTCCTTGACTCCAGGTACTGCTCGTGTAAACGGCCCATGTCATCCGTCGAAGCTGTGTAAAACTCAACTACACTGCGTGTAGAAGGATCACATGCCGTGTTCCTTGACTCTGGGTAATGCCCGTGTAAACGGCCCATGTCATTAGGCTTGATGTATAAAAAGTAACTACATGACATGTAGAAGGATTACACGCCATTTCCGAGTGTCCAGAGTTAACTCCGTGCTCGCTGGCCATGTGCCCGTACACGACCTCAACCGTGTCGCCATGCCCGTGTACCAGTACACGTGGTATCTCGTGTATCTAGCCGGGTCTGGCCAGGGAAGGGTATAGACACTGTGTCCTTGGCTGTGTACCCAACCCATGTCTGTGTACTCCCGGAGAACACGCCAGGTGGTCTGCTGATGAATACACGCCGTGTAGCCAATACTACACGTCGTGTAGTCGAGAATTCTCCAGAACTATCATCTTCCTCCTCGCGCCTCGATCAGATCTATGGATCTCGTTTCTCTTGTCCGTTTTCCATGAAACTCAATATCCTTGTTCATTTCATCATCCTAACACCGAATCTAGGTGTTTCGGACCTTTAATCGGCTAGGTAAATAGGAATTGATTCATCCGAAGAAAAATGCCCAAAACTCATATCTCTCGATCTGCTCCGAATCGTCTGAAGAAACCGTCATCATAGCTCCGTACCATCATTTTGAGGTTGGGTCTACAATCTCGGATCATCGTGCCATCAAACGAATGCGCAACAATCAATTTCCTCCAAGAACGTGTAGAACCCACATGAAAAATGCGAGAAATTTGGGGAAGAAAGGCACAACGAATCAAGAGGGACGAACCTCGATTGATGTTCATGTCGATCTTTTTTCTTCACCATTAGAAGGATAAACGAAACCAAAATAAAGTTCAAGAATCAAATCCCCAAAATCTCTACAAAATCCCATCCTGCAAATACGATCGATCCACGAGCTAATCAATTTGTGGATTAGTCCGCGTTCGTCATAGAAATCAAGAACGAGAAAGAAATAAAAAAGGGATCAAATACCCTACCTGGATTCGTGGCGTTCGTTAGAGAAGATCCGATCACCGCGTCGTCGTCGCCGGTGAAGCTCATCAAGAACGTCGTCGCCACATTGGGGTTTCCTCCAGAGCCTCCAGAGCCTCCAGAGCCTCTAAGAGTTTAAGGGTTATGAGGTCTGCAACCCTGGACCCCTGCGCAAATATCTATTTAAAATGATAAAATATATTTGATGCAATAATATTTAATACAATATTTTTATTAAATATTTTATTACAGTTACATCCAAAAACTAGATTTCGCCACCAACCTACGCTGACCGATGTTAGGCCTCACCTTAGGTAAAATCGATGCTCTGAATGCAATGGTGCCTTCGGATTTCTGATCTGAGCACCCATTCAGGAGTTATTCCAGTTTTTCAGGAAAACCATATGTGCGGTTATTTAATTATTTAATTAAATTCAAACAATTGTTCCGGGCTCACTGGGCCTCAGAAATGCACACCGTCTCAAAATCTAGTGTCAAAATAATTCTAATAAAATATTAAAAATAATACATGAAAAAATCTAGGACATTACATGGACTGTCCCCCCACCCCTAGATAGCCCCCTTATACCCCTAGACATCCCCCCCACCTTCCTGGACACCCCCACACCCCTGGATTTCCCGCACCACCTAGACAGCCCCCACACCCCTGGACACCCCCACCCTCCTGGACACCCCCACACCCCTGGACTACCCCTACCCCCTGGATAACCCCCCACACCCCTGAACAACCCCCACCCTCTTGGACACCCCCACAACCCTGGACAGCCCCCACCCCCTGGACAGCCCCCACACCCCTGGACAACCCCACCACCCCCTGGACAGCCCCCCACACCCCTGGAAAACCCCCACCCTCCTGTATACCCCCCACCCCTGGACATCATGTAACAGCCCGAGATTTTATAAAAAAATATTCTTTTTAATTTCATTAATGTCTTGTGTTGTACGCTACACCAAAAGGATCTTGCTCAACACGCATCCTTGACTTGCCTTGCATTACACGCAATCGCGGCCATCCTCGATAGCGTGTGTAGTACGCAATACCAAGTTTCACTAAACAACGATATGCTATTAAAATATTATTAAAACTAGCCGTTATGAATAGTAATAACCACCTTTTAAAATTTTAGAAATTTCAGCTCTAAAAATATACTTCATTTTTGGATTTGGAGTATCAAATTTTGCCTAAGGTGAAATATTTGTACTTTACGGATAACTTTCATATTCTGATGAATAGTGAAAATTACTAAATTTTAATTAAAAAAAACCTTTTTAATCGAAATAATTAATAGTGATAAATTATTAATTTTAGTGGTTTTAAAGTATATTTAGAATATATTTTTACAATTTAATACAATGTTGGTCATTGGATGTAATTTCACATTTAAACCAGTTATAAACAATATCAATCTTTTGATAGTTATTATCTCTTAAAAACACGCCATTTGTTTTGACGATGGGAATTAATTTTTTAAATTAGTTAATGTAACTGATATGTTTTGAATTTGGTAAAATAGACATCATTTTTGAGTTCATAATATCAAATATAGTTTAGGCCTAATTTTTTGTATTTTTCTGGAAACTTTCATTTTTTGATGAATAGTGAAACCACTAAGTGGTGGTAAAAAAAATGAATTTTTCATAAAACTTAATTTTACCGCTTCTGTGAATGGAATTTCAAAAATCCGAGAGACACGGTTGATGTCAGTAAGTAAAATTTGGTTCAATGAGATGAAAATAATTTTTTGGTGAATAGTAACTTTTTACTTTTTTTTACCACGGTTAAAAGTAAATTGGGTAATTAAGGGTAAAAATAATATTATTATTACCCTAACACATGTCCTAATTCTATTGGACAAGTATAATTAGACCAAAAACAACCTTAGGAATAAAATATGACCATCTAGGCCCACTTGGATTAGATTAGGACATTTATTATTAATTTATTTAAAGAAGGGTTAAAATAGTTAAAATCAATGTTTAATAACTAAATCATTTTTAATAAAAGGTTATACATAAGATAAATTCTACTATAAATATTCATTATAAATCTAAAAAGATTTAATACATAATGATATTTTATTTTTAATATTTAGACTTTAAATAATTTAATTTATTTATGACACAATGATGATGCAGTAATTACCATAATAGTGAAAAATTAGAATAATTGATATTATAAATACCTAAATAAGTATAATTTGAGACTTTTTATAAATTAAACTAATTTTATAGGTTAATATGACATGTTAGGATTAAGTTAATTAACTTTTGTAGAAGTAATCATTCTGTTAAGAGTTTTAAAAAAATCAACTATTGAATAGTGTCTAAATTGACATAAAATAGTTTTTTAAACAAATATTATATTATTAATTGTTATTTTATTCCTAAAAATCTAATGTTAGGCCAAATTACTTAGATAAGGTTATATATATTAATAAAACACAACTTGAGGGTTTCTTGGATGTATATGGTATGTTTATTAACTATATAATATAAAAATACAAAGTGACATGGTAAATGTCAATCTAATTAACTAAGAGTTAAAACTAAAAGATAAGGTTAATATAGGAACCTAAACTTGTCTAAATTCTATTGGATGAGAGGATTTCGACCCATCCCCACCGTAGCTTTGAAATAAATCAATTTGGAGCTATTTAAAACCGAATTTTACTTTATAATAAAATAATAGTTTTAGTTATTCCAAAGGTGCCCCTCTCCTTCCTTATAAAAGGGAACCTCCTCCCTCTCTTCCTCACATAACTTTGAGCCATAAAGCTCGACCAACCCCTGCCAAATTCTATTCTCCACTTCCCTAGAAATATCCTAGAGGTTCTGGTCATCCTCAAAGACCAATTTTAGTGCCCTAAAGGGAGATCTCAAAGAGGCGCTTCAAAGAAGAGGTAATTTCTGTTACCGATTCTTTCAACTTTATTTCTTCTTCCACTTATTCTACTTAGGTTTTTTCATTATGAAGTAATAAAATAAGTATCACTCATATACTTATATGTTATTATAAGTATGAAATAACCCTATTTCACCATCTATCCATCCTACGGAAAACGAAATCACCGCGCGTGCGTACGTACGGAATACCGTCTCCACGCCGTGGTGAAATCTATTTTCCACCACCACCTTACTTGGATGGGTATAATGATGTAAATAATAACTATATATGATTATTTTAAAGTGATATTTATTCTGAAATAGTATACATACACTGCAATACAATTCCACGATCATGAGAATGATATCATCACTCGTGCGTATGTACGGACTACCGTCTCCACAACGCGATGAGATTCATTCTCCACATTAACCATTCATGAATGATTATAAAGTATATATAATGAATAATAATGAAATATATGACATGTTAAATCTACTGGATTTATTTATATATATTTATGTCATCTACTTACTTCCATTCAAGACAATAAGGAAAGGAAAACAACGTTCATGCGTACGTACGGACTACCGTCTCCATGAACGGTGTGTTTCATTTCATTTATCTATCTATTATATATATATATATACTGAATATATATGATATATAAATCATGTTTTATATTCTGGAAGTAAGTAAATCATGATATAAGTAATAATAATGTCAAGAACAACAAGTCCAAACACCTATGATAAATGAAACGATTTTACCCAAAATGCTTCTTTAACTTGGAATTTACAAAATAACGGGTAATATAAAGTCATAAGTGAACCATATATGATATCATAACAATGAATATAATTCTGTAATAAGTTAATAACATTATTTAAATCATTATATAGGAGGTTCGGATACGTAAAAAGCATATCAGACATAAGGTAAGGGAAATATCACAATCTCATTTTTATCCAAGATTCTTTATACTTTAGTATTTGCTGGGGTGTATTTTATCATCCACATCCATGTTTCCTCTATATTTAATCCACATACAATTTTTTAAATCCAATTTTACACTTCGGTGAGTTTTTAGTAAAAGATATGAAAGGAATCTTTTATCGTTTTTCGTATGAGGTACTTTTTTGACTTTTCCGACAAAAGTACGAGAAGAATGTTTTTTTAACTTATACGACATGAATGGATTTTTAAAACATTATTTCCAAGAATATTCCTTTACAAGTTTTCAAGTTTATTTTTAATAAACTTCTTTTAGTTTAAAATTGTAAGGCATGTTAAGAAAGGAAAATGTTTTTGAAGTAGAAAGGATATTTTCCTCAAGAATGGAGTTCAAGTGTTTTATCAAAATTATTTTCCATCTAAGATAATAAAGGGTTCTATTTCTATCCCTATTATTACATGGATTTGATTATATTGTGATTGAAATATTTTTATGAATTCCTTTATCTTATATGAATTGTTTTATGATGTCATGTTGTTTAAGAATCCCATTTTTATTACATGGGTTATGCTATGATGTATGGTTTATGATTTTGTGGCACACATAAGAATGGTATCATTATGAGATGGGTGGGACCTATATCTCCCTCCAATGCATCGGGTAAAGATTTTATATCTCATGAGATAGACATGGCTGGAACAGTAGGTTATACCGGTTCAGTGAAACAGGACTGAAATGAGGGTGACTCGGTTCAGAAATGGACTTTGTCCACTAAGATAGTCTTGGAAATGAGTCTTGACTAATAAGATATGATTATCTATGATTATGTGTGCATGACACAAAGTTTCATGTTTTAAGTTATGATTATTGGGATTTCATTTCACTACTATGATTTATCCCATGTTATGAAATTATGCTCTCTTTTGCAGGTTAAGATTTCCAAAATGTTATGTTCTTATGAATATGATGTGATTGATATTTATTTTGTTTACCCTTACTGAGAATTTCAGCTCACCCTTTTATGTTTTCTTTTCCACAGGATATAAAGAAAGGTTTTAGGTAAAAAAAGGAAGGTCTTTATGGGAGATGTTGAAGATCTTTCACCACGACTAGAAGATTATATTCCGAGTTTCCAAAGACACTAAACTATTACGATCCTTATGTGTGTGTTTTTTTTATGTACTAAGTATTCCGCAAAAGTAATGTAATGTCCATGTATGTTAAGCTTCGGGTCTCTATAGTTGGTATCAGAGTAAAGGTTTAGTCAACCTTTGGAAACTAGGATGTGAGAACGTTGGTGAGATCCCTAGAGATATTTCTAAGGTATGTCTAGGGATGTCCCTAAGGATAAGTCTACGTATAGGATATAGTCCTAGAACTATGGTAACGATCTTAGAATTTAACCTAAGATGTTATATATTGAAGTTACTCCCCCTTTATTATGATTTTTTCCTCTAACACTATTCTTTTTGGGTTTTAGAAAATGGCTGGAAACAAAATGATTGACAATCATGGAGGATATTGTGGACAATGGAATGATATTCTTCATGAGAAACCAAATGAAATGGGATTTGGAAGTCCAACCATCATTATTATGACGAATCAGCAATCTCATAATATGATCAATAAACTCAAATTTGGTAAGTTTCCTGACTCATCTAATAAGAGAAAGAAGGAGTTTTATGATGATTATAGAGGAAAGAAAGTTCAATTTCCCCTATGTAAATCATGTGGGAAGAGGAATCAAGGAGAATGTTTCAAAGGAACTGAAAGATGCTTTGGGTGTGGAAAATAAGGACACAAAGCCAGTAAGTGCAAAGGAAAAGGTTCAGTTAACCCCAGGGATGAGGATAATGGTATTAATACGACATCAACAACGGTTAAATGTTTTAAATGTGGAATGTACGGGCATTATGCAAACCAATGACCTAAGGTAATGTCTCATGAAGAGAATCAGTATGGTCGTATGGGTAGTATTTATGTTGATGATGATGAAGAGACTACAAATGATATGTGAGATGAAAGAATTGTTGAAGCTCGGCCAATGGTTTAAGAATGTAGTGGAATGATTATATGTTTATCATGTGTAATGTTGTATAAGTAATCTCATGGTACTATGGAATAAAGAGACATATAAGGATTGTTACACTGTTGTCTTTCCTTGAGTTTTGAAAGTGTATGATTAATGGTACCAGTATCCATGAAATATTATTCAGATATTTTTGGAATGTAGATGATATGCGCATAATGAAGGGATAATGAGAAAATTAAATGTTTGATAGTATTCATGATCTCATGACTGATATAAGGAAATAGTTATATCATGGTTTGAGTATATAGAATTTTGGGTTTTTGGTATGTGGAATGCGTTAAATTTTGACAGCACTCGTGTTTTTACTAAGATTCAATGGGTATTTATTTTTCAAGAGATTACATGATTATGGTATTCACATGAATGGAATGTGACGAACAAGATATATGAGGGATAAATGATGGCATTCAAGTGATCATTTTCTCTATACTGTGAGCTTGGACCGAAGTATTTTTAAGACTAAAGATTGGAATGGATTATGGTAGACATAAGTTAGTATTGTTTAAGGATAGAACTTTTTTTGATATTATTGATGAGATGTTATATTAATGTAGTTTTAGAAAAAGGACAACCTGCAGGACGGACGACAGCCCATCGCGTCGGACAAGGCTGTGGGAATCGAACCCACAACCGAAGTGTGACTGGCCTTTATCGTCTACCACTGGCCTACAGGAAGTCCTTGTTTATTATAATATAGTTTTGTGATATTAAGCAGTATGATATATGAAGTATAAGTCAATTTTAGGAACCATATATGATTAGTCTCACTATAGATGGACTTATGTATTTTTTGATAACTTTTCTAACCTTTTGTTTGAGACAGATGGAATGACCCATCATTCTATCACATGATTTGCTAACACATCACGAATGAAAAATTCAACTTCATTTATTTAATATATGAAGTGGAAATTGTCCAAAGAATGAAAAACGGAGAGACTATACCAAAATCATGAAAAAATTTCTTCTAATTCCAATTTCATCAACTTTAGGGAAATGATCTTGAAAACCAAAAATGTTGTCCTAGTGCTCTTATATCTAATGAATCAGATGGTACCTTAGATCGTCAAAAATTTATGGCTTTGTGATTGCTGGCATTTCCATAGCCATGTTCTCTACCACTCTCCATCATAACATGATGGTTAGATTTCTCTTCCATATCCATATTTTCACCTATGTGGAAACCCAGTGATTAGTTTATTTGGGCAATCGTTACATTTCATACTTTAGTTTTTAAAGCCAATTTTTTGTATTCCTTTTTACGATGTGGGTTTCTATTAAAGAAACTTTCTAGTAGTAAACCATTTATAACCCCGACGAATTTCGAGGGCGAAATTCATTTTAAGGGGGGTAGAATGTAATAGCCCGAGATTTTATAAAAAAAATATTCTTTTTAATTTCATTAATGTCTTGTGTTGTATGATACATCAAAAGGAGCTTGCTCAACATGCATCCTTGACTTGCCTTTCATTACACGCAATCACGACCGTCCTCGATAGCGTGTGTAGTACGCAATACTGAGTTTCACTAAACAACGATATGCTATTAAAATATTATTAAAACTAGCCGTTATGAATAGTAATAACCACCTTTTAAAATTTTAGAAATTTTAGCTCTCAAAATGGACTTCATTTTTGGATTCGGAGTATCGAATTTAGCCTAAGGTGAAATTTTGGTACTTTACGGATAACTTTCATATTCTGATGAATAGTGAAAATTACTAAATTTTAATTAAAAACAACCTTTTTAATCGAAATAATTAATAGTGATAAATAATTAATTTGAGTGGTTTTAAAGTATATTTAGAATATATTTTTACAATTTAATACAATGTTTTTCATTGGATGTAATTTCAAATTTAAACTAGCTATAAACAAGTATCAATCTTTTGATAGTTATTATCTCTTAAAAACACGCCATTTGTTTTGACGAAGGGAATTCATTTTTTAAATTAGTTAATGTAAATGATATGTTTTGAATTTGGTAAAATAGATATCATTTTTGAGTTCATAATATCAATTATAGTTTAGGCCTAATTTTTGGTATTTTTCTGGAAACATTCATTTTCTGATGAATAGTGAAACCATTAAGTGGTAGTAGAAAAAATGAATTTTTCATAAAACTTAATTTTACAGCTTCTGTGAGTAAAATTTCAAAAATTTGAGAGACATGTTTGATGTCAGTAAGTAAAATTTGGTTCAATGAGATGAAAATAATTTTTTGGTGAATAGTAACTTTTTACTTTTTTTACCATGATTAAAAGTAAATAGGGTAATTAAGGGTAAAAATGATATTATTATTACCCTAACACATGTCCTAATTCTATTGGAAAAGTGTAATTAGACCAAAAACAACCTTAGGAATAAAATATGACCATTTAGGCCCACTTGGAATAGATTAGGACATTTATTATTAATTTATTTAAAGAAGGGTTAAAATAGTTAAAATCAAAGTTTAATAACTAAATCATTTTTACTATAAGGTTATACATAAGAAAAATTATACTATAAATATTTATTATAAATATAAAAATATTTCCTACATAATTATATTTTATTTGTAATTTTTAGACTTTAAATAATTTAATTTATTTATGACACAATGATGATGCAATAATTACCATAATAGTGAAAAATTAGAATAATTGATATTATAAATACCTAAATAAGTATAATTTGAGACTTTTTATAAATTAAAATAGTTTTCTAGATTAATATGACATGTTAGGATTAATTGAATCAACTTTGGTCGAAGTAATCATTCTGTTATGAGTTTCAAAAAAGTCAACTATTGAATAGTGTCTAAATTGACATAAAATAGTTTTTAAAACAAATATTATATTATTAATTGTTATTTTATTCCTAAAAATCTAAGGTTCGGCCAAATGACTTAGATAAAGTTATATATATTAATAAAACACAACTTGAGGGTCTCTTGGATGTATATGGTATGTTTATTAACTATATAATATAAAAATACAAAGTGACATGGTAAATGTCAATCTAATTAACTAAGAGTTAAATCTAAAGGATAAGGTTAATATAGGAACCTAAACTTGTCTAAATTCTATTGGATGAGAGGATTTATACCCATACCCACCTTATATTCGAAATAAATCAATTTGGAGCTATTTAAAACCGAATTTGACTTTATAATAAAATAATAGTTTTAGTTATTCTAAAGGTGCCCCTCTCCTCCCTTATAAAAGGGCACCTCCTCCCTCTCTTCCTCACACAACTTTGAGCCTTCAATATCGGAAAACCCCAGCCAAATTATCTTCTCCACTTCCCTAGAAATATCCAAGAGGTTCTGGTCTTCCTTAAAGACCAATTTTAGTGCCCTAAAGGGAGATCTCAAAGAGGCGCTTCAAAGAAGAGGTAATTTCCGTTACCGATTCTTTCAACTTTATTTCTTCTTCCACTTCTTCTTCTTAGGTTGTTTCATTATGAAGTAATAACATCAGTATCACTCATATAATGATATGTTATTATAAGTATGAGACAACCCTATTTCACCATCTATCCATCCTACGGAAAACGAAATCACCGCGCGTGCGTACGTACGGAATATCGTCTCCACGCCGTGGTGAAATCTATTTTCCACCACCACCTTACTTGGATGGGTATAATGATGTAAATAATAACTATATATGATTATTTTAAATTGATATTGATTATAAAATAGTATATATACACTCCAATACAATTCCACGATCATGAGAACGATATCATCGCTCGTGCGTACGTACGGACTATCGTCTCCACAACGCGATGAGATTCATTCTCCACATTAACCATTAATGAATGATTATAAAGTATATATAATGAATAATAATTAAATATATGACATGTTAAATCTACTGGATTTATGTATATATATATGTATTTCATCTACTTACTTCCATTCAAGACAATAAGGAAAGGAAAACAGCGTTCATGCGTACGTACGGACTACCGTCTCCATTAACGGTGTGTTTAATTTCATTTATCTATCTATTATATATATATATACTGAATATATATGATATATAAATCATTTTTTATATTCTGGAAGTAAGTAAATCATGATATATGTAATAATAATGTCAATAACAACAAGTCCAAACATATATGATAAATGAAACGATTTTACCCAAAATGCTTCTTTAACATGGAATTTACAAAAGAACGAGTAATATAAAGTCAAAAGTGAACCATTTATGATATCATAACAATGAATATGATTCTGTAATAAGTTAATGACATTATTTAAATCATTATACAGGAGGTTCGGATACGTACAAAGCATATCAGACATAAGGTAAGGGAAATATCACAATCTCATTTTTATCCGAGATTGTTTATACTTTAGTATTTACTGGGGTGTATTTTATCATCCACATCCATGTTTCCTCAATATGTAATCCACCCACAATTGTTTAAATCCTATTTTACCCTTCGGTGAGTTTTTAGTAAAAGATATTAAAGGAATCTTTTGTCGTTTTTCGTATGAGGTACTTTTTTGACTTTTCCGACAAAAGTACGAGAAGAATGTTTTATTTAACTTATACGGCATGAATGGATTTTTAAAACATTATTTCCAAGAAGCTTCCTTTAAAAGTTTTCAAGTTTATTTTTAATAAACTTCTTTTAGTTTAAAATTGTAAGACATGTTAAGAAAGGAAAATGTTTTTTAAGTAGAAAGGATATTTTACTCAAGCATGGAGTTCAAGTGTTTTATCAAAATTATTTTCCATATAAGATAATAAAGGGTTCTATTTATATCCCTATTATTACATGGATTTGATTATGTTGTGATCGAAATATTTTTATGAATTCCTTTATCTTATATGAATTGTTTTATGATGTCATGTTGTTTAAGAATCCCATTTTTATTACATGGGTTTTGATATGATGTATGGTTTATGATTTTGTGGCACACATAAGAATGGTATCATTATGAGATGGGTGGGACCTATATATACCTCCAATGCATTGGGTAAAGATTTTATATCTCATGAGATATACATGGCTGGAACGGTAGGTTATACCGGTTCAGTGAAACAGGACTGAAACGAGGGTGACTCGGTTCAGAAATGGACTTTGTCCACTAAGATAGTCTTGGCAATGAGTCTTGACTAATAAGATATGATTCTCTATGATTATGTGTGTATGCCACAAAGTTTCTTGTTTTATGTTATGATTATTGGGATTTCATTTCACTACTATGATTTATCCCATGTTATGAAATTATTTTCTCTTTTGCAGGTTGAGATTTCCAAAATGATATGTTCTTATGAATATGATGTGATTGATATTTCTTTTGTTTACCCTTACTGAGCATTTGAGCTCACCCTTTTATGTTTTCTTTTCTCTAGGATATAAAGAAAGGTTTTAGGTAAAAAAAAGGAAGATCTTTATGGGAGATGTTGAAGATCTTTCACCACGATTAGAATATTGTATTTTGAGTTTCCAAAGACACTAAACTATTACGATCCTTGTGTGTGTGTTTTTGTTATGTACTAAGTATTCTGCAAAAGTAATGTAATTTCCATGTACGTTAAGCTTCAGGTCTCTACACATCACTCCCCCACCCTTTATATATCCCTCCCACACCCCTAAAATAGACAAAAAATTTACCAAAACATATAAGAACCCCCCAACCCCACCCCACTAGACAGCCCCCACCACACCCTGGACACACCCCACACCCCTGGACTGCCCCCACCCCTTGGACAGCCCCCACACACCTGGAAAACCCCACAACCTCCTGGACATCCCCCCACACCCCTGGACAAACCCCCACCTTTCTGTATAGCCACACCCTTGGAAAACACTCCCACATCCCTGGACAGCCCTCCCACACCCCTGAAACAGACCAAAAAGTTACCAAAAATAGACCAGAACCCCCCCACTAGACAGCCCCCACCACACCCCTGGACACCCCCAACACCCATGGACTGCCCCACCCCTTGGAAACCCTCCACACCCCTAGACAACCCCCCCCCCCCCCACACACACACCCTTTGACTCCCCCACCCCCTGGATTTACCCCCTAAACCCTTGGACACCCCCACCCTACTGGACACCCCCACACCCCTGGACTGCCCCCAGCCCCTGGACAGCCCCCCACACCCCTGGAAAACCCCCCACCCTTCTAGACCCCCTACCCTTGGACAACCCCCCCCCCCCCCCCCCACCCTCCTGGACACCCCCACACCCTTAGAACCCCTCCCCCTAGACCAGAATCCATACCAGAAAAACCATCATAAGTAGACCGCAACAATAAGTAGAGAAAAATTAAACATTCACATATATAACATTCAAAACATAAAAATGTCAACTTAAAAAAAATTAAATTCAACCTAAACGACTAAAAAATACACAATTACAATGAAAATATTCAAAATTACATTTTAGACTACAAAATACTAAAATTCAATCAAACCTGTAAAATAATTTGACCATTCCACTTGTAAGTGTTTAAAGTCTTGAGCACTACAGGGTTGAGGGTCATCAAATAGCTACAAATTAAAAGGATAGTAGTTAACATGTATAATTAATAAATCAAATGAAATATTATGGAAAAGTTTAAAAGGAAATCTTACCATGTCAAAGTTAACAATTGTCCCAGTTGTTATGATTTCATGCATAAATCATAACATATACTATCCGCTTTCTATGACACCATGTTGTTCATGACAATTCTGTTTGAATGAGTGTAAATTAAATATATTATTTTTATGTAATAAATCAAAAAGTACATATTATAAATTGATATTTACATTTACATTTACATATTTGATCTTCGCACTCCTTTTCTTTGTGTTTTTTTGAAAGTATACCCATACCCTGTTATAAAATAATATGAATGGGATAAATTTAAAATTCATTATAATATATAAAACTATTGAGAAATTGAAACTTACATTTCCAGAATTGTCTTAAAACTTTCCCACACTTCACCATGGACAGATCATATTCAATAAAGTGTTTTCTCCCTTGGGAAAATAACCCCTAACATCCAATAATCACTGATAAAAGAAAATTTAAGGTTAGTGATTTTTTATGTTAAAAGATAATGAACTATTTGAGAGAGATGTGTCTCATACCTCTCACAAAAAGGCATCATCCAACATTGTGTGACTATATTCTGTTCAACTCTTTTAGCAATATAAAGCATTCTTTGTTCCTCATCCAATGCACATGCTTCAGGGGAAATCAAATGCAGTTCCATGAATCCATATACATCTGTCCACTCATTCTTCTTAAAAATGTTATAAAGATACCTAATACAAAACATACATATGTATACATTTTTAATAAATATAACAAAGGGAAATTGTGTTAAGACTTACATGGAAAAAATTTTCACCATGTTGATGCCCAACTTATCTCTAGTAAAAAACTCCATGATATCAGTTTTCATAATCCCCACAGTTATTTCACATCTACAAACATGAGCTTCCATTGGAAACTCATAATGATCCGCCAAAAAATTTGAATATATTGACAATCTTTCAAGACTATTAGAATCTGTTTCTATTTTCACAACCATTTATCCTTGTTGTTGTCTATACAGTATCTCATTACCTTTGAAGTATTCCTATAAAAATAAATAGAAAAATATATATTAGTTTTCAAATGTAAAAAAAACTTTAATAAAAAAATAAAATAGAAGATATAACATACATAAATCTATGGTAATGAGTCAAAGAAGTCTGGATGGCCAAATTTAAAAATGGCCGATACTATGTCCAACTGTCGTCACCTCATCTGTAGGTAATGGTACTCGAGCTGATCTATCTATAATATCTTGTACAGTGACCCTCAGATTATCTACCTTTAATTGTTGATGATGAACTGTATCTTCTATAAAATATACCAACCCATATGCAACTATATGATGTTGAGGATCATCAACATACAACTCACAATAAGTAGAAAGATGTGGTGGAGGAGTAGGATAAAAAATGGGGTCCGCAGGCTGAGGTGGGGGAGTAGGAGCTACTGGCGGAGGTGGAGGATAAATAATGGGGTTTGCAGGGGGAGGTGGAGGATTGGGAGCTATAGTCTGAAATTGTCTTTGCATGTCTACAAACATATAATGTACCAAAGCTCTAATATTTTCATCCATCATCGCATTAATATTATGAAATTCAGCCTCCAAGTATTCTATTTTTTTATAAACACCCTCTACGTGAGAATTTGAAGAACGTTGCAACATGTTTCTTACCGATACACCTTCCAGATATCCTCGTACACGACCAGGATGTTCAGGATTTCCCAATTCTACAGATAAAATATCTTGCCTCCCAGCAGTTGTAAATACCCCATGTGAGCTCTACTCTTCAAGATAATTATTTATTAATTAATTGAACATTTTTGTGATGATTGAAATTATATGAAGAAAACAGTTAACTTAAATAAATAAAATAGATATCTTACAATCCTCTCAGCTACGATTATCGAATCTTCCGAAAGATAATTCCCTTTTTTTCCCATCCGAGCTCTCTTCCAATTTTCATGTCTAGATGGAGGGGATTGAGGGGCCACCTCTCTAGAGCTTGAAGACTCAGTTGTTAGTTTTTGTAATTTTTCTGCCATCATTTGTTCTTCCAATAATGTATACCCTCCTCGAGATAAGCTATGAGGGTATACATTTTTAGATTGGATCTATTAATTATATTTAATTGTTTGTTGTAAATTAAGAATAAAAAATCATTAACAAAGCATTAATAAGATCATTTATATAAGAAAGCTTATAAAAGTTTACATTGCCCTTACCAAAAATTAATCCTTTCTTATACTTTCAACAAACTGTATCCATGTGCATTCATCTATGAAAGGATATATACGACATGGATTGTCATGACTTCTATGACCAAAAATGAAATCACATGTGAGGGTTGATTTGAAATCCCTCCATCTCCTGGCAGCCATCGATAAGGATTTCTTCCTGACTCCTCTAGTGTCAGGAATATCAAATGCCATCTAATAAATAAGAGGTTAAACATATTATATATACTAGAAACATTTAAATAATAGGCAAACGATAGCAAAAGATATTACCAAAATTGTCTCCCACAACTGAGAGATTATTGATTTGTCCACACTTCTCCAGTCATCATACAAAATTCTTACTTTTCTCTTACCCTGAGTTGATACAAAACTCTTTAAATCTATTACATTTGGACCTCTATGAATATCATCCTCATCAAACTCAATTACTATCATATGATCTTGTGTACGGGCAAGTGATAATTTTGGTAAACGTGTGCACCCACATTTACCAACTCTTGAACTCTTTGTCGTAATGGGAGCACAAGAGGATGATTGTGGAACATCAAGAGGAGCATGTGAATCTTCCTCCCCAGAGGTATGACCAATATTCTCATCTCCAGAATCATGTGGTTGATCAACTGATTGATCTGTCATTATCCTTCAATTCAAAAAAAAACATTAGTTCACAAATATACAAATTCAAATATTACAATACTACTGTAATCATAAAATAGAAAATTGTACTAAGTTACATAATAGTAAATATGGTTAATATGGTAAGCATGTTAAACAATGGTAAAGATGGTAAGGATTGTCAAGATGGTAAATATGGTAAACACGGTAAACCTGGTAAAGATGGTAAACATGGTAAATTCATTGTCATGAAACAAAAATAATAGATATATAATTTATGTAATGGTAAACATGATAAAGTAAAATAAACAAAATTAAAAAAAACAAAAAAATATGCTTATTTTGTTTTAATACATGTTTTAATAAACAAAAAATTTAAAATATCTAACATTTTATGAAAATAATAAATGTAAACAAGAAATAAACAAATGTTACCTGTAATTTTTGGAATGTACAAGTGGATTGTTTTCCCAAATTCCTTCGTCATGATCGTTCCTTATAGCACAAACCATGTCTTCAACATGCACATCATTATGTTCTATTAATCTTTCCATGGAAGTAGGGATCACACATAAATCAGCATCTTTATCAAGTTCATCCTCACCAACATATTGTTTTTTCCTTTGTAAAACAACATCCCACTGCATATCTGATTGATATTCTACATAAAAAAATTGTTTTTCATGTGTTTCCATTATAAAAGAATCAACTGTTTCTTACAATATATTCAGATTAACAACTATCACTCCAAATTCATCGTGTCTAACACTGTTTTTACTAATAAACCATTTATAGTTAAAAACAGGAACTTTAATTTTAAATTAATCAACCTCACATATGTCTTCAATCACTCCATAATTTGCAGTTGATGTAGAAATTAGGTTTTTGTCCTTAGCACTTTAAAAATTCATTGCTTCTACAAAAACTAATACACCACTATTCTGAACTGCACTTCTTTTGTCCTAAGATTTTATATGAAATGTATATCCATTAATGTCATAACATGTTATCACATTTAAACAGGGACCACCCACTATCCATTTTGAAGTCTTTGATACATCTAATCTACCAAGCAAGGTCTTTTTTAACAATGAAAAAAATGTTTTTTGTGCTCATTCAAAATCCACATTTCTTTCTTCTTTGGATGAAATTGTTTCAACTCATTAATATGCAATGTGATATATGGTTTAGCATCAGCTATGTTATTCAAGATGTATGATTCTAACTTCTTCATCTGTTTAGTTGACAATGATTTGACTTTCAAGCCATGAATCTCCTCTCCATCATTATTAACTTGTTCATGGAGAGATGGAGGCAAACCTATGTGTTGCGCTGTATCCAAGTAGATCGTACAAAACTCTACAACCTCCTCAGAAATATACTTTTCAATAATGGAGGCTTGAGGTCGATATGGATTCTTAACATACCCCTTCAATATTTTCATATACCTTTTAAAAGGATACATCCAACGAAGATATACAAGTCCACAAAGCTTTATTTCACTAACCAGATGAATCATTAAATGCACCATTATATCAAAAAAAGTTGGAGGAAAATACATTTCCAATTGCAAAGTATACAAATTTCATCCTTTTCCAAAATTTTCAAAGAAATCACATCACTAAACTTATTACAAATTAAATTGAAAAAATTACCCAACTTAATTATAGTCTTTTTAACACGGATGGGCAATATTCCACTCAATGAAACTGGTAGAAGTTGTTGCATCATGACGTGAAAATCATGAGATCTCATACCTATCAACTTCAAGTCCTTTAATGAGACAAAATTTATTACATTTGAAGAATAACCTTGAGGCCCTTTGATATCATGAAGAAACTGAAAAAAGCTAATTTTCTCCCCCTTCGATAATGTATGACAATCCGGGGGAACAAATGTTCGTCTTCCATTAGGAGTGGGAGATAACTCCAAATTTATTCCCATTGATAGTATGTCTAATCTTGAATTCAACCCATATTTAGTCATTCCTTTAATATATAACAATGTTCTAATCAAACTATCACATATATTCTTCTCCACTTTCATGACATCAATATTATGTTTAACATCATGATATCTCTAATATGGTAGCTCAAACCATATTGAAATTTCTTCCAAATATGTCTATCATTACCAGATTTCTGTGTCTTTCCCAATGTCACATCAAGGTTTTTCACCCTCTCAAAATACAGATCAAGGGATAAAGGTTTTGGAGAAATATAAAATTCTTATGAGCCATTGCATGCCTTTTTTAGTCTTCTATAAGAGTGATCCATAGGCAAAAACTTTCGTTGCCCCATGTACACTGTTTTCCTCCCATGATGCAATTGACAATATGAAGTCTGTTGTTCGCAAATTGGACATGATTTATGCCCTTTAGCACTGTATCCAAACAAATTTCCATATGCTGGGAAGTCATTTATGGTGAATAAAAGCACTGCATGCAGTTGAAAATATTCCATTTTATAATAATCATACACCCTAATACCATCCTCCCATAAAAGTTTCAAATCATCAATCAACGGTGACAATAAAACATCAATATCATTGCCAGGTTTCTTCAGACTGGAGATTTTTATACTCAACATGACATATTTTCACTTAATAAAAACTTTAGGAGAGAGGTTGTAAATTACCAATAAAATATGCCATGAACTATGTGTGCTACTAAGGGTTTGGTATGAATTCATTCCATATGTGCACAACCCTAGTATGAGATTTCTAATTTCATTTCCAAATGCAGGATACTGCTCATTAATTTTCTTCCATTGTGGACAATCAGCTGGATGACGTCTTTTTCCATCACATAACCGCTCATTAGCATGCCATATTAACCTTTTTGCATAATGTGAATTAGAAAATAAACATTTGAAACGATGACTTATAGGAAGATACCCAAAAACCTTTGAAGGGATCTTTAGGATCTCTACATCAGCCTTTGATTTTTCTTTCACCTTATACCGTGATGTCCCACATTTTGGACACTCTGACAGAAATTCATATTCCTTCCTATATACCATATAGTCATTCAGACATGCATGTATTTTCTTGTATCCCAATCCCATCAAGAATAATATTTTCTTGGCCTTATAATGTGATTCTAGAAGATCTTCATCTTTTGGAAGAAAGTCTTTCATCAATTTTAGCAGCTCTATAAAACTTCTGTCACTCCATCCATGTTTTGACTTCAGGTTAATCAATCTTAACAACTCCGAAAAAACCGTAAAATCTATACAACCAGGATATAATGGTTTTCTGTATCACTATATAGATGCGCAAATATCAGTTCTATCTCAATTTGTTCTGCTGCAATATCTCGAATCATTTCTTTAATTCCATCAGAGTCACCATCTAGCGAATCATCATCATCAGTGACATTCCGTCCAGTTTCACCATACCAAATCCAAGGGTTGTGACTCAGATTAAAACCATGATGAATCAGATTATCTTTTATCTCTCTACTTTTCAACTTCTTCATATTCAAACATTTCAGGCATGGACAGAAAAAAATGTCACTACTTGGAACATTTCGTTTAGTAAATTCAAAAAACACATCAACACCTTCCTCATATTCATTGCTCATTTTATGTTCTATAATCCAATGCAGACACATTATTACCTATAACAAATATCAAAATTATACATATTTTTAAGACAATACAAATAAATGTTTATATGAAAAAAAATCATAATTTGAATGTAAAACAATTTTGAAATATAAAACAAATCTTTGCATATTTAAAAAAATATTCTTGAATATAATTTTAAAAAGAAAATATAGTTAGATATAATAGTTTTAAATTCATCTCGGGTCCTTTCTCTTCAAGTTTAACAAAGAATACATCCTGATGCAACTAGATACCAAATTAACCCTTCCGTAAAAAAGAAATATGAAGTATAAATATTAAAATATGCATACATTCACTACTGAAAATTTCACAGATCCTAAAAATTTGAAACCTCTGGACAGCCCCCCCCCCCACACCCCTTTAGACAGCCCCCCCACCCCCTTGGACACCAACCCCACCCCTTGGACATCACCCCCACCCCTCCTGGACACCACACTCCACACCTACCCCCTTGGACACCCCCTGGACACCCCAACCCCGTTGGACACCAACCCCACCCCTTGGACATCACCCCCAACCCTCCTGGACACCACACCCCACCCCCAACCCCTTTATACACCCCTTGGATACCCCCTAGACAACCCCCTACCCCCTGGACACCCCCACCCCCTTGGACACCACCCCACCCCCTTGGACACCCCCTGGACACCACCACCACCTTAGATAACCCCCACCCCTCTGGACAGCCCCCACCCCTGGATAACCCCCACCCCATTGACACCCCACCCCTCCTAATAACCCTAGAACACATAGATTACTATTAAACAGTCAATTTAAAAATGAAAAAACATCCATAATAATAGAATTAATGAAGGAGAAGAAGATGTGGATGAAGAAGAAAAAAAGAAACAAAGAATAAAGAAAGAAAAGCATGGAATAAGTAACTTATTTAAGGAAATTCCATGGAATACAAGAAAACCATGGGGCCTCCAATGGTTGATATAAAATTGGAGAAATTGGAGTAAACCAATGAATCAAATCAAATTTAAAATAAAAACTCGGATAGAGAAAATCACAGTGTAAAGCTTATCATCACTGCACAATGGGTTCAGGATAACAGCGCATCTTTGAAATCCACGACATGGTCTCCCCCATAACCCATAATTTTCTCATAGTTAATGACTAGTAAAAAAATATATATAACCAAATAGAATCATATTGCAACACCCCTCATCTTTTCATAATGCTTGAATCCCTAAAAATCATAGTGGAAACATCAAACATAGACTGCACCAGCCCCCTTGGACATCACCTCCCACCACCTTGGACACCACCCCCACCCCCTTAAACAACACTAATAAATTATATCCTAATATCCATTAAATAATACAATAAACATGTCATAGTCTCACAAACCACGATGTAATAGTCAATCCCAACTGACACTTATCCCCCACCCCCTTGGACACCCCCTAAACACCACCACCCCATTGGACAACCCCCCTGGACACCTTCCCCACCCCCTTGGACACCCCATGGACACCACCACCCCCTTGGACAACCCCCCACCTCTATGGATAGCCCCCAACCCCCTGGACATCCCCCCCACTCTTCTATACATCCTCCAACCCCCTTGGACACCCCCACCCCTCCTGGAAACCACCCCCACCTCCTACCGACTTGGACACCCCCTGGACATCCCCCAACCCTCTAGACAGCCCCCCCCCCCCAAAACCCCCCAAACCCTCTTGTAATGGCCCAGACCCACCTGGTCCATTACTTTTCCAAAACACGGCTCCAATATGACGATGGCACTGTGGGGGCTCCACTGTGAGGCTGAAACCATGACAGTGGCACCATGAGGGTGGCACTGTGACAGTGGCACCATGAGGGTGCCACCGTGATGGTGGCACAGTGAGGGTGACACCGTGACGGTGGCACGGTGAGGGTGACATCATGACGGTGGCACCGTGTCCTCACCGAGTGGTCTTCATTCTTTCCCAGTTCCCGACTGTTCCACTCCCGCAACATATCTTTTGAATTCAAGATGATTTAATTCTTCCTTTCAAAGCCATTTAATGCCCATAAATAATATCTAAATCCCCCAAGAGTCGGGAAACCCTAAACTTACCAAAACCTGTGGTTTCTCCTTGGTGTCACGCCCTTCCCCGTACCTTCCAGATCCTCCCCTATTACGCATTTCCTTATGGTTAAAGAAAGTTGTTTAACGCATAGCCATTATGACCACCTCTTTGAGGAGAGTTATTAAGTGACAATTAATTCCATCATGCCCAACCACCCAACAGTGTGGTGAAACCATGATCCGACTTTATAGCCATTCAAAATTCCATATCCTGTAACAACGGGATCTCATCTTTATATCACACTAGAAATTATTTCTTCTTCCACTTGGATAGTCTCATTTTCTTCTCTATGCGTTTGGAGTTCCCCTTCCCAAGGCAAGTGGTGAACTTGTGCTAGATCGTTTCTGCTCACCCTTGGAGTCCCCGACATTCCTCCCCTGCAAGCCGTGCATCCCCAGTTCTTAGAGCGTGGATAATAACTTCAATCCTTGATCAACCATGTAGGGATTTTCCTTCGTCTCTCCTTACTGTGTATCATGCGGTGTGGTTATGCCTCTGTTTCTATGGGAATTGATGAAACCGAACCTCAACAAAGATAATAAACAGACAGTTAAGGAATGATGGGGTGCGTTTGACAATTCTGGTGTACTCTTTTATAATTGATATATGTTGTGAACTATATGGGCTTATGCTCACTGAAAATCATGGTCGTTGGAGGTCTTTCCTTGCGCACTAATTAACCCTTGTCTTCTGTGATGATTAAATTACTATAACATAGAAATTGGTTAATCACCTAAACTCAGTTGATTAAATAAATTTCCAGCGAACGTCAATCCATGTGTGGTCACCCCGGTTAACCAACTGAAAGAAGAAACTAAAGAATGGTGTGATTGAACATGGAATTCTCCCTACTCTGTTTTGGTAGTAGGTGTGTTGTTCTGTTTGATGCTTATGGGGTGATGTGGATGGGGATGGGATCCTCTATTGTGGTACGGTTGTTGGTGGTGAATCTGAAGCTGTGTGGGGGCTATATCTCGAGTCTTGGTTTGGTTCTAGTACTTTGAGGGATCTCACGGATCCCTTTATTGTTGTGACTTTACAAGAGAACTGGGTGTGAATGCTTAAATTGATGATTGCATGTTTCTCTTTCTCTATATTGTGTCTATGCCTGTTAGTTTCCCAGTAGTATATAATTTACTTAAATGGGATCACTTGAACAGGAAAACAAGAATGGGATCAATGGGGAATTGCTTTCCAGGATGAGTGGTGACATAGTCATGGGTTCAATGATTCTTGTGAACGAATTGTAACGAGGGTGTTTGTGCTTAAGTTGGTTTTGGAACTCCAAGTTTGGGATGAGTGATTGTTATATATATTATATAATTGTAGTTCTTATGTTTTTTATTCACGCCCCACCCAAGTTGATCACCTATTGCCGAACACACCTATTTTATGGGGGAGGGTGTTTTTCAAAAAAATACTAGGAGTGGTTGGTTATTATCTCCTTTTATGATCCCTTTCCTGAATAAACCATGACTCATCGGGTAGGCTGTGATGGCCTGAGGACCATTATAGCCAAGGATTCTTCGGGCAGGGTAGTTGTGGTTGTTGCCCAGGTGTGTGTGGGCAGGTTGTTTCCCAAGTGTCTTTGGGATGAGGCCCAGGTGTCTAGGCGTGGCAGTAGTTGTTGTGGAACATGTGTTTGCGGGCATAGTTACGCGAGGTTTTTGTGGCCCATGTGTTTGCGGGCGGGACGTGTGGTTGTTGCCCCGGTGTGTGCGGGCGGGGTGTGGCAGTGGGGCTGTGGTGAGAATAGAGGGAGAGGTTCAATGCATAGGATGTCTTCAATAACTAGTGGGTAAGTGGTGCAGGGTACACAAACATTGATGTGTTATTACTATTATATTTCATGACTTGCGTTATTTGGGGAGCGTGCCTTGGTCAGGATTGGGTGGTCCGTTTTCCTTGCTAGGTGTTTCAGTTATCTGTTTTCTCACGAGGCATTATAATGCCTCCCCACTTGTGCATGAGAGCTTTTGGTTTTCCCTATTGAGTATACTTGTATGCTCACCCTACTTATATAAAACTATTTTCAGGTTTCCAGGAGGACTTCAGGGATCGTGCAGGGTCATACTAGTTCAGACGTTGGGACAATTTTTGTTGCTTTTTTTCTTTCTTTCGGTACTTATTTTTGGGGTTTTCTTTTACTCTTGTATCATTTACTTTTGGAACATGCATATGATAATGGTTTGTTTGGAATTACCTATACTTCCACATTTGGCGTTGTTGGGATTTACTATCTTATCTCATGATCCTATTAAATAAAAATGTTAATGCCTTTTATCTTGTGTGTGATTCTATACCCTTGGTGCTAGTCGCCACTCCGGGACATATTGAAGGTGGGTCTCAAGGGTCATTATCTCTCCTTCAACTTTAATAATGAAGGGTCTAGAAACTTGTTGTCCCTTCTCCAATCTTGGTGAAGGCGAGTTGTGATATAATGGTATCAGAGCATAGGTTGAGAGATATGATGGAGATCGGGGTTAGGCATAGTGAGGGTTGCATGGGATGGTAGGGAAAAATGTTAGGCAATCCTGGTGCGTGAAATAGGCATGGGAAGACCAGCTATGAAACGAGATTTTTGGGCCCCCCATGATCCGACACAAGGACTCTTGGCCTACCAAACGACCATGTAAGGCTACACTTATTGTAGGGTAGAGACCCTAAGAATGGTGCATGCATCATAATGATTTGTGTTCTTGTATTTTTTGGGTATTTTGGAGATTTAAAATGAATAAAAAGAGTAAGAAAATTTAAAAGCAATATTCTACACTACTCGGGCTTAGTAATTCCTTGTTTATTTTGTAGCTATGGCACCCGGACGATGACTAAGGGTAGTGCGGGTGATTGAGGCCCAGTAGGTTGATTTGGCTTATCAATAGAGGGATGACCGAGAGGAGGAGGATGATCAGTGGAAGAGGAAGCTTCGTGCCTTTCAGTAGCAGACCCTCGTGAAGTACGAGGGTAGCATATATAACATGGTGATAGAGAGTTGGCTAGAGGAGCTGGTGATAGCTTTCAGCTTGATCCGGGCTCTGCCAAAATACTGGGTTCCTCTAGCTGTAAGCCAGATGTGGGGAGCAACATGTCAGTGGTGGATGCTTTATCTTGGGGAGAAGAGGGAGGCTGAGGTGACGTGGATTAACTTTAAGAAGGATTTCCGGGCATAATTCATCTCTTCCATGATTAAGGCTGAGAAAAGGCAGGAACTACTCTCCCTCCAGCTAGGGATTATTTCCGTGAGGGAGTTGGGGATCATGTTCAAGGATCTCCTTCGCTTCGCTCTGGACCTTTTTCCAGATAAGGAGTCTTAGGTGAGACGTTTAGAGGAGGCACTCCGGCCTTCCCATCAGTATGTGGTTACACCTTTCACCCTACCGACATACTTAGAGGTCTAGAATAAAGCTGAAGTAGTGGATAGGATGCAAACGTTGGGAGGTGTATCGCGAGAGGGAATCCAGTTGGGCTCGTCGAAGGGGAAGGCCGTCAGCAGAAGGCATCCAGTGTAACACCCCGACCCTAGTTACCCAGAGTCGGTGCATTATCACATAACATTGGAATGATCACAAAAGATCATGTCTTGAAAGAACAATTAGTTTATTAGCCTTGGAAACACTAGATACATTCATAAATGTTACATTACATCATAAAGTGAAAAACTACAATAATATCATCTCCATAGTCCCCACTCATATCCCCTTCAGACTATCCCTAAAGGTTAGTCATAAAATATTTCTTCACATCCTGGGAAAAATAGAACATGGAAAGGGGTGAGCTCAGATGATCAGTAAGGATAACAATATAGCAGAAACATTCATAAATAAGCATAAACATTTAAGGCAATGTATATCTAAAACAAAATCCTTTTAAACTTGAACTTCAGCATAATATGGCAAAAATTAAATGAAATAATGCCATTTACTTATTCACATGGATATTATACTAGTCAAATAATCACATGCAATATCAATAATCAACTTTATAATGATGGAATGCATAATGCTAGACTATCATAACCACATAGTCAAGGCCTTGTGCCAAGACTACAAATAAGATTTTGTCAAGGCCTTTTGCCAAGACACTAGTTTGTCTCATGAGACCTACCGATGCATCAAGGAGCTATAGCAGGCTCCACCCTTCATTGACTAAGTCCAGCACATTCCTTATATGAAAAGGTTTAAACATATCATAAACAATTCCCACGAACCATAACATAATCGTATCACATAAAACATGAATGAAGGAAACATAAAATTTCAACATTTCAATCACAAGATATCAATACAACACATTATTATAATCACAAAATTATAAAAAACCATTTTCAATACCAAAATAAAAGAAAATTAAGACATGGTATTTGTTTTTAATTTAAAAAAAGTTATGGCTTGTAGAGGAAGCCAAAACTCAAATAATGGTCACGGCGACGGAGAAGTCATTGCCGCCACATACGTAAGACAAAACATTCCTATTTTCTTTTAGTAAAACGCTTCGTATAAAAATATTCATTTTGAATAAAACTAAAATTCAAAGTGGTTTATACACTGTATAAAATAAAGTTGTTTATAAAACAAAATATGCCTCAATGAAAGGAGATTGAGACGAAGTCCCTTACCTCGTGTCCGACATGACTCGATTGTTCTTTAATATCCTGAATAATAAACTATAGTTAATTTCTATTTGCTTAAGAACATTTTTCAAGTTCATTATTCCTTTTAAATCACTTATTACCATGTTATGAACATTATGTAATCATTTAATTTAATAACGGTCGTTTTGTCGATCCTCGGTACTTGAGTCAAAAATAAACTTCTTATAATTACAAGTTGTTTATGTGGTAAAATATCCATTATCTAAAGAATTATATTCATGATGTATATATCATATATATCATATATATCCAGTATATACATGCATTTATAATATTAAATAACATTTAGAGGTAAGAAATTAAATGCGCTGTTCATGGAGACGGTAAGCCATACGTACGCATGAACGCTACTTCCATTTCTATTTCATATTTAATGGAATGAAATCATAATTATATAAATGTATATTATAATTCCAATATAATATCATATATAATATCATTAACTCCATCCTTTATACGTCCCACATATGGAATTAACAATTCAAATCTCTTTGAGGGGGCGGTAGTCCGCACTTCCTAAAATGAAATTATCGCGTTTACCCATAATGGAAATCATAAAGGTATGCCATAAATGAAAAATACAGAAGCATAAGGAAAACATAAACATAATATATATCATATGTAAAAATAGTGACATCTTAATGTCCCCCATGAGAGGTGTTAAAAGAATATTGAACAATCATCATTTCATGAGGCGGCAATTCACCACCCACAGAAACAGTATGTTCATTAACCATTAGACGGAGGTGTGTGTAAGTGTAGTTCGAATCCTTCTCATAAATAAAATCCAAGTATATTGAGGATACTGGTTTTGTTACAAAAGAAAAGAATAAAAAGAGTTTAGGGGTTGTAGAAGTAAAATAAAAGAAAAAAAGTTAAGAGAAATTGTTACATTTAGTTTGGGTAACTCTCTTTGTTTTGAACCAAAAGGACTCATGAAGTGCCTTATGCCGAAGGTAAGGATTATAGGATTAAGGGAGGAAACTTTATAGGGTATTTTGGTAGAGGTTGGCCAAGCCAAATGGATTCTAAGGTGTGAATAAGGTGGTAGAGGTGAGGTCCTTTTATAAGAGGAGAGGAGGGGCTATTTTAGAATGATTGAAAATATTATTTTATTATAAAATGGTTTTCGGTTTATAAAGGTCCAAAAATGATATATTTCTAGGATAAGGTGATAATGGTTCGAAATCCACCCATCCAATAGGTTTTTGACAAGTTTATGTCTTATATTGTACCTTATCTTTTGGTTTTATTTAAATCGTTCATTAATGAGGTAATCGTTGCATTATCATGGTAGTATAAATATATTTCTTTATTTAAAGTATAAAAATTATATAAAAATTACCATGATGTATTAAATCTTTTTAGCTTTCCAATGAATATTTATAGTCGAAAAGATAACTTGTATAACCCCTTGTAATTTTTTTTAGTAAAACAATACATGTTTGTGACATTTTCATTTTTACTTTAAATAAAAGGTATTAATGTCATTATCTTACCCAAGTGGCTCCATGGAGTCCCAAAAATCGTCCCATCTTTTGTCTTGGTCTTCCAAGACTCATCCAATAAGATTAGGACATGTTTCAAGATATTTCTATATTTTTATAATATCATTTTTACCTTAAATTACCCTAATTACCTCTAATCGCGGTTAATAAAACTCAAAAGTTACTATTCACCAAAAATTATTTTAATCATATTGAACAACATTTTACTTACTAATGACAACCATGTATGTTTGGATTTTTTAAATTCAATTCATAGAAGTGGTAAAGTTTCATTTAACCAAAAAATCAGTTTTTTTAACTACAACTTAGTGGTTTCACTATTCATCAAAAAATTGAAGTTTTTCAGAACAATACAAAAAATTCAGCCTAAGATATAATTGATATTCCGAATTCAAGAATGATGTCTATTTTAAAAAATTCAAAACATATAATTTTCATTAATTAATTTTATAATTAATTCCCGTTGTCAAAACAAATAGCGTGTTTTTAAGAAACAATATCAATCAAAAGATTGACTATTGTTTATGTCCAATTTCAAAGGGAAATTAATTATAATGACCACCATTGGATAAAATGGTAAAATTATATTCTAATTATACTTTAAAACCACTCAATAGTATAATTTATCACTATAAATTATTTTAATTAAAAAATTTGTTTTTATGTATTTTTCACTATTCATTGAAAATTGGATGTTCTCAGAAAATACCAAAAATTCAACTTAGGAAAATTTCGATATTCTGAATCCAAAAATGAAGTCCATTTTAAAATATAAAATTTATATAATTCAAAAAGTGGTTATTACTATTCATAACGACTACTTTGATTGGTCGCAGTGTGTTAGAATCTTGAAGTTGCGTACAACACACGCTACTGTATTATTCAAAGAGAAGCATACCGTGGAAGCTTGGGGTGTTATATTCTCCCCTCAAAATAATTTCTTCCTAGAAATTTCTAGAATACTACCGCATGAAAAGACTCGGGTGGTTCTTCATCATAAGTTCCTTGGGTTCCCACGTTGCCTCTTCCAACTTATGGTTTTTGCATAGAACTTTTACCAGACAGGTCATCCAGTTTCTCAACACTTGTTCTCTGGTATCAAGAATCCTAACGGGCTCTTCGCAATAAGATAAATCATGTAACGCCCTGACCCCAGCTACCCGGAGTCGGTGCATTACTTCGTAACATTGGCATGATCACAAAAGATTAAGTCTCGAAAGACCGATTAGTTTAGTAGCCTTGGAAACACTAGATACATTCATAAGTCTTTCATTACATCAAAAAGTAAACAAACTACAATAACATAGTCTTCATAGTCCACACTCATATCCCTTTCTGACTATCCCTGCAGGTCATTCATAAAATACTTCTTCACATCATGGAAAATATTAAAACATTGAAAGGGGTGAGCTCAGATTCTCAGTAAGGATAACAATATTGCGGTAGCTTTCATAAATAAACATAAACATTTAAGGCAATGTATAAATAAAAAAAAGCCTTTTAAACTTGAACATAAACATAATATGGCAAAAGTAAAATTAGATAATGCCATTTACTTCTTCACATGGATACTCTACTGGTCGAATAATCACATGCAATATCAATAACCACTTTCATAATGATGGAATGCATAATGCCAGACTATCATAACCACGTAGCCAAGGCCTCGTGCCAAGACCACAAATAAGATTTTGTCAAGGCCTCGTTCCAAGACACTAGATTGTCTCATTAGACCTACCGATGCATCGAGGAGCTATAGCGGGCTCCACCCGTCACTTATTAAGTCCAATGCATTCCCCATATGAATAGGTTTAAACATATCATAAACCATAACATAATCGTATCACATAAAACATGCATAAAGGAAACATAACATTTCCACATTTTAATCACAAGATATAAATAAAACACATTGATATAATAAAAACACTTTCAAAACCATTTTCAATACCAAAATTAAAGAAAAGTAAAACATGGTATTTATTTTTCTTTTAAAAAAAGTATGGCTTGTAGAGGAAGCTGAAACTCAAATAATGGTCATGGTGGCGGAGAAGTCATTGTCGCCACATACATACGACAAAAACAACCCCTTTTGTCATTTAGAAAACACTTCGTATAAAAATATTCCTTTTGAATAAACGTAAAAGTCAAAGGGTTTATACACTGTATAAAAGAAAGTTGTGTATAAAACCAAATATGCCTCAATGAAAGAAGATTGAGACGAAGTCCTTAAAAAGATCATTTTTAAAATAAAATAGATCTATTATGTGTATTCACTATAGGTACACATAAAGAAAGTAAAAACACAAAATAGGACATAATAATATCATGACATAATTTGAAAGTAGGAGATTAACCCAAAGAATGGAAACTGGGTTAAGAAGTTCCCTTACCTCATGTCCGACTTGACTCAACCGTTCTTTAACCTCCTGAATAATAAACTAGAGTTAATATCTACCTTATTAAGAACCATTTGTAATTTCATTATCCTTTTTATATCACTTATTACAATGTTATGAACATTATGTAATTATTTAAGTTAATAACGGTCGTTTGTCGATCTTTGGTACTTGAGTCAAAAATAGAATTCTTATAATTACAAGTTGTTCATGTGGTGAAATATCCATTATATCAAGAATTATATTCAAGATATAGATATCATATATCACATATATATCCATTATATACATTCATTTATAATATTACATAACATTTAGAGGTAAGAAATGAAATGCACCGTTCATGGAGACGGTAAGCCGTACGTACGCATGAACGCTACATTCATTTCTATTTCGTATTTAATGGAATTAAATCATAATGATATAAATTTATAATATAATTCCAGTATAATATAGCATATAATAATATTTACTCTATCCTTTATACATCCCACATATGTTATTAACGATTCAAATCACTTTGAGGGGGCGGTAGTCCGCACTTCCTAAAATGAAAATATCGCGTTTACCCATAATGGAAACCATAAAGGTATGCCATAAATGAAAAATAAAAAATCTTAATGAAAACAAAAACATAATATATATCATATATAAAAATATTGTCATCATAATGACCACCATTAGAGGTGTTATATGAGTGTTGAACAATCATCGTTTCGTGAGGCAGAAATTCGCCATCCACAGAAACAGTATGTTCTTTAACAATTAGATGTAGGTGTGTGTAAGTGTAGCTAGAATAATTATTATAACAACATCCTAGTATATTTAGGATACTGGTGTTTTTAAAAAAGAAATGAATAAAAAGATTTTATGGGGTTGGAGAAGCAAAATAAAACAAAATAACATAAGAGAAGACATTACCTCAAAATCGGGTAACTCTTTTTGATTTGAGCCAAAGGCTTCCTTGGGAAGAGTTCTGCCAAAAGTGAGGATTCTAGGAGTAATAGGGGGAATTTGGGAGAGTATTTGGGCAGAGGTTGGCCGAGCCAAATGGCTTGAAAGTGTGAATTAGGTGGCAGAGGTGGGGGCCTTTTATAAGAGGAGAGGAGGGGCACTCTTGGAATGTAAAGAAAAGTCACTTTATTATAAAATGAATTTCGGATTTTAGAGGTCCCACACTTATATAATTCGAGTCTAAGGTGATAAGGGTTCGAAATACACCCATCCAATATGTTTTGGAAATGTTTAAGTCATAGATATTACATTATCTTTCCATTTTATTTAAATCGTTAAATAATGAGGTCATCGTTGCATCATCATGATGTCATAAATAATTTAATTTATTGAATGTATAAAAATTATAAAAAAATACTATGATGTAGGAAATCTTTATATATTTCCAATTACTATTTATAGTCAAAAATATGACTTGTATAACCCCATGTAAAATTTTTTTTAGTAAAATATTTCATTTTTGTGTCATTTTTTACATTAACATTAAATAAAAGGTATTTATGTCATTTTCCAACTAAAGTGGATCCATGGGGTCCCCAAGTTGACCCATGGATTTTCTTGGTCGGCCATGGAACATCCAATGAGGGTAGGACATGTGTCAATCTCATCTCATATTATTAAAACATTATTTTTACCTTAAACTACACTAATTACCTCTAATCGCGATTAAGAACTTAAAAGTTACTATTCACCAAAAAATAATTTTAATCTCATTGAACCACATTTTAATTCTTAATGAAAACCATGTATGTAGGATTTTTGAAAATCAAACCACAAAAGTGGTAATATTTCATTTAAACGAAAAATCAGTTTTTTAACTACCACTTAGTGGTTTCACTATTCATCAAAAATTGAAGTTTTTCAGAACAATGCCAAAATTTCACCCTAAGCTATAATTGATATTCTGAATTCAAAAATGATGTCTATTTTATGAAATTCCAAACATATAAGTTGCATTAATTAATTTTATAATTAATTCCCGCTGTCACAACAAATAGCGTGTTTTTAAGAAACAATATATATCAAAAGATTGACAATTGTTTATGTCCAATTTCAAAGTGAAATTAATTCTAATGAACATCATTGGATAAAATGGTAAAAATATATTCTAATTATACTTTAAAACCCCTCAATAGTATAACTTATCACTATAAATTATTTTGATTAAAAAAAGTTGTTTTAAGTATTTTTCACTATTCATAAAAATTTGGAAGTTCTCAGAAAATTACAAAAAATTCAACATAGGCTAATTTCAATATTAGGAATACAAAAATGAAGTCCATTTTGAAATATAAAATTTTTATAAATTTAAAAAGTGGTTATTACTATTCATAATGGCTACTTTGATTAGTTGCGGTGTGCTAGAACTAGAAGTTGCGTACAATGCAAGCTATTGCATTATTGAATGAGAAACGTATCATGGAAGCTCGGGGTGTTACATTCTCCCCTAATTAAATAAATTGCATCCTCGCAATTTGAAATTTTTCTTTGGAAACAAAAGGTTGAAAATAGAAAATACCTTTGTGGAAAACCCACATCGGAAATAAGGTTAATAAATATATAACATTAAAAGAAAGCAAGATAAGTACAAAGGTCACCCGAGATAGACCATTCTAGGATTCTATGAAAATATAGATATGGAGGAGAAACAAACCTTCAAGGTCTGATGGAGAGTTATAGAAAACAGGATTAGGAGAAATTTTAACTACAAGAAAATCACAAACTTGTGATTGGTTAAACGATCATTGATTCCCCAATAGGAAAAGTTAACCAACAACATTTTTGATTTGAGTTAACTTTTATAAAGTTGAGGAATTTTTTTAGGAGATTTACTAAAAACGTAAGGGAATATACATACTTGTCATGTAGACTTTCATTCTTTAATAAATTTTTACCACAAACCCATCTTTCACTCTAAAAGGTAATACAACTCAAAAATATTCTATTTATCCTAATTTTATAAGGTTCCAAATATTAACACATACCATTTAGATTAGTAAAACTATTTTGTAATAACTAGGGACTTCCTGTAGGCTAGTGGTAGGTAATAAAGGCATGTCGCACTAAGGTTGTGGGTTCGATTCCTGCAGCTTTGTCCGACGTGACGGGTTATGCCCCACCCTACAGGTTGTCCTTTTCCTAAAACTATAATATTCCAAAAATAATCTTCATAAATGTTTTAACCTTAAACAATACTATCCAAAGTTATCCAAAATACCTCTGTCCAGACTTTTTCTAAAAGGTCTTTAAATTCCAAAATCAATTATAACATCAGATTCCCCAAACAGAGTAAAATTTATCTTATTGTCACATACTAAAAATATGATTACCTTCATCATATTAAATTCTTAATGAAAACAACAAGTACTGCTGTACAATCACATTATCCTTATAACCAGAATATAATCCTTGAGTCCAAAAGCACCAATACATTAATTATTCCGCTTCAACTGTAGTAACAACATAATATTGTCCTTGATCCCTTGGCCTTTTCTGAGGTCTGTTTCCCTGACGCTTGGGACATTCATTTGCATAATTCCCCATATCCCTACAATTGTGGCATTCAACATTGATAGCCTCTTTCTTTCCCTTGCAATCACGCGCCTGGTGACCTTTTTCCCCACATTTATAACAAACTCCCATTCCTTTTAGGCAAGTACTAGGGTGATTATTCCCAAAATTATCACATAATGGAAAATCCTTCTTTCCCTTTTTCCATTTATCTGTCTCTTGTTCCACCGTTCTCTTCTTCTCTTACTTTACTTTGTTGTCATAAGACTTATAGAATTCCTTTTCTGTCTTGATAGAACACGAGACAATATCTTCGTATGACGAGAAGGTTTGTGAGACTAATGCTCGACGAAGAAATGGTTTTAACCCATCAATGAAACGATCAATATTACTTCTTGGGTTACGTATATAATCTGTAGTATGCCTCGCTAACCTTGTAATGTTGGCCTCATACTTTGCGACATTCTCATCCTCCTTTTGTCTCAGACTCAAAAATTGTCTTTCCATATCTGCTCGATGGTCATGAGGATAGTATTTTTCTAGGAAAATCTCTTTGAACTCCCTCCATTCCATATTCTATACGTCATCATCTTCCTTTTTGTTTTGAATCAGCGACCACCACTGATCGACATCTCCAGTGAGGTGGTAAACTGCCATGACAACCTTCTCCCTTTCGCTACTCCCCAAGGCATGGAATATTTTCTCTAAGGATTTTATACATTGCTCAGCTACTAATGGATTTGTACCCCCATTAAATGTTGGTGGTTGTTGCCTCATGAAGAGGTCTAACATTGATCCTCCACGTTGTGGATTAGGGTGATCCATACGAGTAAGGTTATTATTCATAACATGAGTGAGTTTTCCCAGAATGGTAATAAGTTGATCAGCACCAGTTGTATCTCCAGATCCAAAATAATTATCTTGAGTAGGAGGGCAATCCCTCCATGGAGTGCGTGCATTGATACGGTTTCCATTCCTTCCACTAGGCGCCATTTCTAAACAATGGCATAAACTAGATTAGTTTATGAATCAAAATACATAATTCCATACTTATAAAATACTTAACATAAATTGAACTATTTATGGATATAATCCATAATCATAAAAAGGTTTTCTTTGAAGAATTATATACTCATAACCGTTCATAGTGGTTTGTAAAGAAAACTAGAATTATCCTAAGCATATCCCCCGGGAGTGTCGTAACCAAGAGTGCAGCAAGGCCCGTTGTCATGCACCAGTTCCCGATCGAGTCTAGCTCAAAGCAGTGTTTTTGGGTTTTACCTCTAGGTACATCTGTGCCAAAGCCGCCTCTACCTGCTCGTATCCAGACAGGGATGTATTGCTCGGAAAACTCACAAAATCTCTATAATAACAAAATTCTAGGAAGTTCTTCTATACTAATCCTCAAAGTCTATCTTTGGCCTATGTGCTCTAATCAGAGTTTATCTAAATCTAGCTTCCAAGGTTAGCACTAAAATGCCTCTGATACCAACTATAACGCCCCGACCCCAGCTACCCAGAGTCGGTGCATTACTTTGTAACATTGGCATGATCACAAAAGATCATGTCTCAAAAGACCGATTAGTTTAGTAGCTTTGGAAACACTAGATACATTCATAAGTCTTTCATTACATCAAAAAGTAAACAAACTAAAATAACATGGTCTTCATAGTACACACTCATATCCCTTTCTGACTATCCCTGCAGGTCATTCATAAAATACTTATTCATATCCTGGAAAATATTAAAACATTGAAAGGGGTGAGCTCAGATGCTCAGTAAGGATAACAATATTGCGGAAGCTTTCATAAATAAACATCAACATTTAAGGTAATGTATAACTAAAACAAAAGCCTTTTAAACTTGAATATCAATATAATATGGCAAAAGTAAAATGAGATAATGCCATTTACTTCTTCACATGGATATTCTACTGGTCGAATAATCACTTGCAATATCAATAACCACTTTCATAATGATGGAATGCATAATTCCAGACTATCATAACCACGTATCCAAGGCCTCATGCCAAGACCACAAATAAGATTTTGTCAAGGCCTCGTGCCAAGACACTAGTTTGTCTCATGAGACCTACCGATGCATCGAGGAGCTATATCAGGCTCCACCCGTCACTTATTAAGTCCAATGCATTCCCCATATGAATAGGTTTAAACATATCATAAACCATAACATAATCGTATCACATAAAACATGCATAAAGGAAACATAACATTTCCACATTTCAATCACAAGATATCAATAAAACACATTGATATAATAAAAACACTTTCAAAACCATTTTCAATACCAAAATAAAAGAAAAGTAAAACATGGTATTTATTTTTCTTTTAAAAAAAGTATGGCTTGTAGAAGAAGCCGAAACTCAAATAATGGTCACGGTGGCGGAGAAGTCATTGTCGCCGCATACGTACGACAAAAACATCCCCTTTTGTCATTTAGCAAACGCTTCGTATACAAAGATTCCTTTTGAATAAACGTAAAAGTCAAAGGGGTTTATACACCGTATAAAAGAAAGTTGTGTATAAAACCAAATATGCCTCAATGAAAGGAGATTGAGACGGAGTCCTTAAAAAGATCATTTTTAAAATAAAATAGATCTATTATGTGTATTCACTATAGGTACACATAAATAAAGTAAAAACACAAAATAGGACATAATAATATCATGACATAATTTGAAAGTAGGAGATTAACCCAAAGAATGGAAACTGGGTTAAGAAGTTCCCTTACCTCATGTCCGAATTGACTCAACCATTCTTTAACCTCCTGAATAATAAACTAGAGTTAATATCTACCTTATTAAGAACCATTTTCAATTTAATTATCCTTTTTATATCAATTATTACAATGTTATTAACATTATGTAATTATTTAAGTTAATAACGGTCGTTTGTCGATCTTTGGTACTTGAGTCAAAAATAGACTTCTTATAATTACAAGTTGTTCATGTGGTGAAATATCCATTATATCAAGAATTATATTCAAGATATAGATATCATATATCACATATATATCCATTATATGCATTCATTTATAATATTACGTAACATTTAGAGGTAAGAAATGAAATGCACCGTTCATGGAGACGATAAGCCGTACGTACGCATGAACGCTACATTCATTTCTATTTTGTATTTAATGGAATTAAATCATAATGATATAAATGTATAATATAATTCCAGTATAATATATCATATAATACGATTTACTCCATCCTTTATACATCCCACATATGGTATTAACGATTCAAATCACTTTGAGGGGGCGGTAGTCCGCACTTCCTAAAATGAAAATATCATGTTTACCCATAATGGAAACCATAAAGGTATGCCATAAATGAAAAATAAAAAATCATAATGAAAACAGAAATATAATATATATCATATATAAAAATAGTGTCATCATAATGGCCACCATTAGAGGTGTTACATGAGTGTTGAACAATCATCGTTTCGTGAGGCAGAAATTCGCCATCCACAGAAACATTATGTTCTTTAACCATTAGATGTAGGTGTGTATAAGTGTATCTAGAATAATTCTTATAACAAAATACTAGTATATTGAGTATACTGGTGTTTTTAAAAAATAAATGAATAAAAAGAGTTTATGGGGTTGGAGAAGCAAAATAAAACAAAATAACATAAGAGAAGACATTACCTCAAAATCGGGTAACTCTTTTTGATTTGAGCCAAAGGCTTCCTTGGAAAGAGTTCTGCCCAAATTGAGGCTTCTAGGAGTAAGAGGGGGAAGTTGGGAGAGTATTTGGGCAGAGTTTGGCCGAGCCAAATGGCTTGAAAGTGTGAATGAGGTGGTAGAGGTGGGGGCCTTTTATAAGAGGAGAGGAGGGGCACTCTTGGAATGGAAAGAAAGTCACTTTATTATAAAATGAGTTTCGGATTTTAGAGGTCCAAAACTTATATAATTCGAGGCTAAGGTGATAAGGGTTCGAAATCCACCAATCCAATAGGTTTTGGACATGTGTAGATCTTAGATATTACATTATCTTTCCATTTTATTTAAATCGTTAAATAATGAGGTCATCGCTGCATCATCATGATGTCATAAATAATTTAATTTATATAATGTATAAAAATTATAAAACAAATACTATGATGTAGGAAATCTTTTTATCTTTCCAATGACTATTTATAGTCAAAAATATGACTTGTATAACCCCATGTAAAAATTGTTTTAGTAAAATATTTCATGTTTGTGTCATTTTTTACTTTAACATTAAATAAAAGATATTTATGTCATTTTCCAACTAAAGCGGATCCATGGGGTCCCCAAGTTGACCCATGGATTGTCTTGGTCGGCCATGGCACATCCAATGAGGGTAGGACATGTGTCAAGCTCATCCCATATTATTAAAACATTATTTTTACCTTAAACTACACTAATTACCTCTAATCGCGATTAAGAACTTAAAAGTTACTATTCACCAAAAAATTATTTTAATATAATTGAACCACATTTTACTTCTTAATGACAACCATGTATGTCGGATTTTTAAAAATCAAACCACAGAAGTGGTAATATTTCATTTAAATGAAAAATCAGTTTTTTAACTACCACTTAGTGGTTTCACTATTCATCAAAAATTGAAGTTTTTCAGAACAATGACAAAATTTCACCCTAAGCTATAATTGATATTCTGAATTCAAAAATGATGTCTATTTTATGAAATTCCAAACATATAAGTTTCATTAATTAATTTTATAATTAATCCCGCAGTCACAACAAATAGCGTGTTTTTAAGAAACAATATATATCAAAATATTGACAATTGTTTATGTCCAATTTCAAAGTGAAATTAATTCTAATGAACACCATTGGATAAAATGGTAAAAATATATTCTAATTATACTTTAAAACCACTCAATAGTATAACTTATCACTATAAATTATTTTGATTAAAAAAGTTGTTTTAAGTATTTTTCACTATTCATAAAAATTTGGAAGTTCTCAGAAAATTACAAAAAATTCAACATAGGCTAATTTCAATATTAGGAATACAAAAATGAAGTCCATTTTGAAATATAAAATTTCTATAAATTTCAAAAGTGGTTATTACTATTCATAACGGCTACTTTGATTAGTTGCGGTGTGTTAGAACTCGAAGTTGCGTACAATGCAAGCTATTGCATTATTGAATGAGAAGCGTATCATGGAAGCTCGGGGTGTTACAAATCAGGTTCCAGTTCTACTTCCTCATAGGTGAGTACATGCATTGGGTCAGGCATGTATTTTCTCAACAGTGATACGTGGAACACATCATGAACTTTGGAGAGATTTGGTGGCATTGCCAAACAATAATCTACAGCCCCAATTTGTTCTAGAATTTCAAAAGGTCCGATGTACCTAGGACTCAATTTACCTTTCTTACCAAAACGTATAACTCCCTTCCATGGAGATACCATCAAGAAAACATGATCTCCTAACTAAAATTCCAAATACTTCCTTTAGTTTTCCGCAAATCTCTTCTACCTACTTTGAGCTGATTTGATGTGGTTTTGGATTAGCATTACCTTTTCCATCGTTTCCTCGACCAGTTCTGGGCCTACGAGTTTTCTTTCACCAACATCATCCTAATAGGTAGGTGTGCGGAATCTCTTTCTGTATAACGCTTCATATGGTGCCATCCGAATACTTGAATGGAAGCTATTTTTATAAGAAAATTCTACCAGAGGTAAATATTGATCCCACATATCCTGAAAGTCAAGTGAGTAGGATCTCAACATGTCTTCTAAGGTTTGAATTGTCTGTTCTGATTGTCCATCTGTTTGAGGGTGGTAGGTAGTGCTCAAACAAAGTTCAGTATCCAATGCCTTCTGAATAATCTTCCAGAATCTTGAAGTAAAATAGGGATCACGATCAGAAACAATCTATAGGGGTACTCCATGAAGTCTCACAACTTCATTAATATATAGTCTTTCTAGACGTTCAAGTGGAAGATCTTCTCTTATAGTAATAAAATGTGCTGACTTGGTAAGAAGATCAACAATGACCCATATTGCATCGTTCCTTTTAGGAGTCTTTGGTAGTCCCATGACAAAGTCCATCATGATATTATCCCATTTCCACTCAGGTATGGGAAGAGTTTGCATGACTCCTCCAGGCTGTTTCCTTCCAGCTTTCACTTGTTGAAAAACCATACATCCTGACACAAAATCAGCAATCTCCCTCTTCATGTTGTCCCACCAAAAATGTTCCTTCAAATCACTATACATTTTGGTGCTCCCATGGTGTATAGAGAAATTGGAACTATGAGTATCATCCAATAATTCCCTTTTTAGATCAGGTATATCAGGAACACAAAGTCTCTTCCCAAATTTCAAAATTTCTTCTTCATACACAAATTCTCCTAATCTCCCATCATTCATAGCTTTAATCTTTTTTGAAATTCTTCATCATCGGTCTGAGAACTCTTAATCCTTTCTAGTAAATATGGTTTGGAAACCATTTGAAAAATTATTGATGTTTCACCTTCCATGGTGATTCCCATATCCATCTTCACTAGATCCATGTATATAAGATCCTTTTCAACTCTCATTTTGTTCAAAACTCCATGATACTTTCTACTCAAAGCATCTTCCACCTTATTTTCCTTCCCCAGGTGGTAGTGTATCATGCAATCATAATCCTTGAGTAATTCAAGCCATCTCCTTTGCCTCATGTTGAGTTCTTTCTGTGAGAAAATATACTTCAAACTATTGAGATCAGTATATATCTCACATTTTTCACCATAGAGATAGTGTCTCCAAATATTCAAAGAAAAGATTACAGCTGCCAACTCTAGATCATGAGTAGGATATTTTTTCTCATGAATTTTCCGCTATCGTGATGCATAGGCAATAACCCTATCATTCTACATAAGGACACAACCAATCCTTTCTTTGAAGCATCACTATAAATAACAAACCCATCATTCCCCGATGGTAGAGTCAATATATAAGAATTGAATAATCTTCTCATCAATTCTTAAAAACATTCTTCACACTCTTTTGTCCAAACAAATTTAACCCCTTTACGTGTGAGCTTCGTTAATGGGTTAGCCAATCGGGCAAAACTCTGGACAAAACGCCGATAATAACCTGCTAAACCAATAAAACTACGTACCTCGGTTATACTCGTTGGTGCTGGACATTCTTGGGTTGCTCTTGTATTATAAGGATCATCATAAATTCCATACTTAGAGACAATATGGCCATGAAAAGAAATCTCCTGAAGCCAGAATTCAAAATTGCTAAACTTCCCATATAATTCATGTCTTCTCAAAGTCTTCAGAATAATACACAAGTGATTTTCATGATCTTCATATATTTTGGAGTATACCAAGATATCATCAATAAATACCACTAAAAATTCATCAAGATATTCCTTGAAAACTCTGTTCATTAGATCCATGAAAACAGAGGGTGCATTAATCAGCCCAAAAGGCATTACTGTAAACTCATAATGCCCGTACCTAGTTCGAAATGATATCTTCAGAATGTCTTCCTTCTTCACACACAACTTATGGTATCCAGATCTAAGGTCAATCTTTGAAAAGTATTTAGATCCATGCATTTGGTCAAATAAATCATCAATGCGAGGTAGGGGATACTTGTTCTTTATTGTTATAGCATTGATCTCCCTGTAGTCGATACATAACCTCATAGATCCATCTTTCTTCTTAACAAAAAGGACAGGGGATCCCCCTTGAGAAACACTAGGGTGAATAAATCCCTTATTACTCAATTCCTCTAGTTGTTTCTTTAGTTCCACTAATTCCATAGTGTCCATTTTATAAGAGGTCTTCGATATAGGCCTTGAACAAGGAATTGAATCAATGGGAAACTCAATTTATCGTTCTGGAGGATGTCCAAGTAAATCTTCCAGAAACACATCTACATATTCTTTCACAATAAGTACATCCTCTATTTGAAAATTCCTTTCCTCACCCACAGTTATTTCATTCTCTTCCTCTCCGATAACTGAATTTAGTTGAGCTACTGGGGGTGGATCTATATAAGAATTAGGTGGTGAAGATTCTACTCTAAAGATAAGGTGTTCCTTATAATTATCATCAAAAAGTGTAACCTCCTTCTTCATATAATAAATATTCGCATCATGGTCCGAAATCCAATCCATACCGAGGATTATATCAAACTCAATAACAGGTATGATGATGAGATTAGCAGATAAAGAAAATTTATATACTCTAATGGGGACTGATTCACAAAACTTTATTGCAATGATACTTCCCTTAGGAGTTTTGACTAAAAACTCCCTTGTTAAATAAAATTGAAAATATCTAATTTTCTTATTAAACTGGGAAGATATGAAACAATCTGATGATCTAGAATCAAATAAAGCATTTTCTAAACTTGAGGAAACCTTTAAATTACCTGCCACCACGTCTTTCGGAGCTTCTACCTCAGCAGTAGTGATAGCATAATCTTGGCCTTGATCCCTCAACCTTTTCTGAGGTAAGTTCCCCCAATACTTAGGACATTCATTTTCATAATGTCCTATCTCCCTACAATTGTATTATTGAACATCGATAACTTCTTTCTTCCCCATGCAATCATGAGCTTGGTGGCCCTTTTCACCACACTTGTAACAGACTCCCATTCCCTTCAAGCAAGTACCAGGGTGTTTCTTCCCACATTTACTGCAGGATGGATATTCAACTTTTCCCTTATTTCCCTTATTTCCACTTCCAGAGTGATTAGCATATCTCTTCTTCTCTTTCTTTTCTTTAAAGTCATAAGACATAGAGAATTATTTTTCTGTCTTGATAGCACATGAGACAATATCTTTGTACGTTGAGAAGGATTGTGAGACTAATGCTCGATGTAGAAATGGTTTTAACCCGTCAAAGAAACAATCAATATTACTCCATGGATTACGTATATAATCTACTGCATGCCTCACTATCCTTGTAAAGTTAACCTCATACTTTGCGACATTCTCATCCTCCTTTTTCCTCAGACTCAAGAATTTGTCTTTCCATATCCGCTTGATGATCATAAGGAAAGTATTTTTCTAAGAAAATATCTTTAAACTTTCTCCATTCCATACTTTATACTTCTATATATTCATTTGTATTTTGAATCAATAACAACCATTGATCAGCATCTCCAGTGAGGCGGTAAACTGCCATGACAACTTTTTCCCTTTCACTACTTCCCAAATCCTGAAATATTTTCTCTAGGGAATTTTTCCATTGCTCAGCTACTAGTGGATTTTTACCCCCATTAATGGCTGGTGGTTGTTGCCTCATGAAACAATCTAACATTGATCCCCCACGTTCCGGATCAGGGTGCTCCATACGAGTAATGTTATTATTCATAACCTGAGTGAGTTTTCCCAGTATGGTGATTAGTTGATTAGCACCAGTTGCATCGCCAGCTCCACTATAATTATATTGAGTATAAGGTCAATCCATACATGATGTTTGTGCATTTATACAGTTTCCATTTCTTCCACTAGGTGCCATTTCTAAACAATGGCATACACTAGATTAGTTTATGAATCACAATACAAAAATCCAAACTTGTAAAACCCATAACATTAATTGAATAGTTTATGGATATAATCCATAATCATAAAAATATTTTCATTAAGGAAGTATATAATCATAAACCCTTCATAATGGTTTGTAAAGAAAATGAGAATTATCCTAAGCATATCCCCCGAGAGTGTCGTAACCAAGAGTGCACCAAGGCCCGTTGTCATGCACCGGTTCCCATTCGAGTCTAGCTCAAAGTGGTGTTTTTGGGTTTTACCCCTAGGTACATCTATGCCAGGGCTGTCTCTACCTGCTTGTATCCAGACAGAGATGTATTTCTTTGAAAACTCACAAAATCTCTAAAATACCAAAATTCTAAGAAATTATTCTATACTAATCCTCAAATTCTATCTTAGGGTTATGTGCTCTAATCAGAGTATATCTAAATCTAGCTTCCAAGGTTAGTACTAAACTGCCTCTAATACCAACTGTAACGCCCTGACCCCAGTTTCCCAGAGTCGGTGCATTATCACATAACATTGGCATGATCACCAAAGATCAAGTCTCAAAATAATGATTAGTTTAAGAGCCTTGGAAGTACTAGATACATTTGTAAATGTTACATTACATCATAATGTGAAAAACTACAATAACATAGTCTCCATAGTCCACACTCATATCCCCTTCAGACTATGCCTGCAGGTCAGTCCTAAAATATTTCTTCACATCCTGGGAAAAATAAAACATGGAAAGTGGTGAACTCAGATGCTCATTAAGGATAACAATATAGCAGAAACATTTATAAATAAGCATAAAAATTTAAGGCAATGTATAACTAAAACAAAAGCCTTTTAAACTTGAACTTCAGCATAATGTGGAAAAAATAAAATGAAATAATTCCATTTACTTATTCACATGGATATTCTACTAGTCGAATAATCACATGCAATATCAATAACCAACTTTATAATGATGGAATGCATAATTCCAGACTATCATAACCACATAGTCAAGGCCTTGTGCCAAGACTACAAATAATATTTTGTCAAGGCCTTGTGCCAAGTCACTAGTTTGTCTCATGAGACCTACCGATGAATCGAGGAGCTATATAGGGCTCCACCCATCACTTACTAAGTTCAATGAATTCCTTATATGAAAAGGTTTAAACATATCATAAACAATGCCCAAGAACCATAACATAATCATATCACATAAAACATGCATGAAGGAAACATAAAATTTCCATAATTCAATCACAAGATATCAATACAACACAATGATATAATCAAAACATTATAAAAAACCATTTTCAATACCAAAATAAAAAACAAGTAAAACATGGTATTTATTTTTCATTTAAAAAAAAGTTATGGCTTGTAGAGGAATACGAAACTCAAATAATGGTCACGGCGGCAGAGAAGTCGTTGTCGTCGCATACGTAAGACAAAACATTACTTTTGTTGTTTAGTAAAATACTTCATATAAAAAGATTCCTTTTGAATAAAAGTAAAAGTCAAAAAGGTTTATACACCGTATTACATAAAGTTGTGTATAAAACAAAATTTTCCTCCATGAAAGGAGATTGAGATGAAGTCCCTTACCTCGTGTCCGACTTGACTCGATCGTTCATTAATCTCCTGAATAATAAACTATTGTTAATTTATATTTGCATAAGAACCTTTTTCAAGTTCATTATTTTTTTTACATCACTTATTACCATGGTATGAACGTTATGTAATCATTTAATTTAATAATGGTCTTTTTGTCGATCCTTGGTACTTGAGTCAAAAATAAACTTCTTGTAATTACAAGTTGTTTATGTGGTAAAATATCCATTATGTATAGAATTATATCCATGATGTATATATCATATATATCATATATATCCAGTATATAAATTCATTTATAATATTACATAACATTTAGAGGTAAGAAATGAAATGCACCGTTCATGGAGACGGTAAGCCGTACGTACGCATGAACGCTACTTTCATTTCTATTTTGTATTTAATGGAATGAAATCATAATGATATAAAGGTATATTATAATTCTAGTATAATATAATATATAATATAATTAACTCCATCCTTTATACTTCCCACATATGGAATTAACAATTCAAATCACTTTGAGGGGGCGGTAGTCCGCAGTTCCTAAAATGAAATTATCGCGTTTACCCATAATGGAAATCATAAAGGTATGCCATAAATGAGAAATAAAGAAGAATATGGAAAACATAAACATAATATATATCATATATAAAAATAGTGACATCTTAATGGACACCATTAGAGGTGTTAAAAGAAGATTGAACAATCATCATTTCCTAAGGTAGTAATTCACCACCCACAGAAACAGTATATTCTTTAACCATTAGAGGGAGGTGTGTGTAAGTGTAGTTAGAATCCTTCTCAGAATAACATCCAAGTATTTTGAGGATACTGGGGTTGTTATAAAAGAAAATAATAAAAATAGTTAAGTGTTGTAGAAGTAAAATAAAAGAAAATAAGTTAAGAGAAATCATTACCTTTAGTTTGGGTAACTCCCTTTGGTTTGAACCAAAAGGACTCTTGAAGTGACTTATGCCTAAGTTTATGCTTCTTAGATGAAGGGAGGAAAGTTGATAGGGTATCTGGGTAGAGGTTTGTCAAGCCAAATGGCTTTGATGGTGTGAATAAGGTGGTAGAGGTGGGGCCTTTTATAAGAATAGAGGAGGGTCTCTTTTGGAAAGATTGAAAATATTATTTTATTATAAAATGGTTTATGGATTATAAAGGTCCCAAAATGATATATTTAGAAGCTAAGGTGATAAGGGTTCTAAATCCACCCATCCAATAGGTTTTTGACAAGTGTAAGTCTTAAATTTTACCTCATCTTTTCATTTTATTTAAATCGTTCATTATTGAGGTAATCGTTGCATCATCATGGTGTCATAAATAAATTTATTTATTTAATGTCTAAAAATTATAAACAAATTACCATGATGTAGGAAATATTTTTATCTTTCCAATGAATACTAATAGTAAAAAATATAACTTGTATAACCACTTGTAATTATTTTTAGTAAAACAATACATGTTTGTGACATTTTTATTTTTACTTTAAATAGAAGGTATTAATGTCATTATCTTACCCAAGTGGCTCCATGGGTCCCAAAAATCGTCCCATGGTTTTTATTGGTTGTCCATGACTCATCCAATAAGAGTAGGACATGTGTCAAGATATTTTTATATTTTTATAATATCATTTTTACCTTAAATTACCCTAATTACCTCTAATCGTGGTTAATAAAACTCAAAAGTTACTATTCACCAAAAATTATTTTCATCCCATTGAACCAAATTTTACTTACTAATGACAACCATGTATGTTGGATTTTTGAAATTCAATTCATATAAGTGGTAATGTTTCATTTAAATGAAAAATCATTTTTTTAACTACCACTTTGTGGTTTCACTATTCATCAAAAATTGAAGCTTTTCAGAACAATAAAAAAAATTCACCCTAAGATATAATTGATATTCTGAATTAAAAAATTATTTCTATTTTAAAAAATTCAAAACTTATAAGTTTCATTAAATAATTTTATAATTAATTCCCATTGTCAAAACAAATAGCGTGTTTTTAAGAAACAATATCAATCAAAAGATTGACAATTGTTTATGTCCAATTTCAAAGGTAAATTAATTATAATCACCAAAATTATATAAAATGGTAAAATTATATTCTAATTATACTTTTAAACCACTCAATATTATAATTTATCACTATAAATTATTTTGATTAAAAAACTTATTTTTAAGTATTTTTCACTATTCATCGAAAATTGGATGTTCTCAGAAAAATACCAAAAATTCAACTTAGGCTAATTTAGATATTTTGAATCCAAAAAGTGAAGTCCATTTTGAAATATAAAATTAATATAATTCAAAAAGTGGGTATTACTATTCATAACAGCTACTTTGATTGGTCACGGTGTGTTAGAATCTAGAAGTTGCGTACAACACACGCTACTGTATTATTCAAAGAGAAGTGTACCGTGGAAGCTTGGGGTGTCATATCCTGCATCAGGGAACTCTAGGTTTTGACCAGTAGGGAGAAGGCCCCAGCAGTTCTAGTTTCATTCTCCCGGTCCTCGCCCTTTCCTTTCGGGCCCAAGACCGAGATGCTTTATCTGTGAAAGCCATGGGCACCTTCAAAATCAGTGCCTAGACCGAGTAAATTACAAAGGGGGTGGGCCAGTGAAACACCCACCCCAACTGCAACAGTTTCTAGCCAGGACATTTTAGCAGTAGCAGTAGGGACAGCGAGCTCCCGCTCTTCCAAGGGCAGACATCGCAGGAGGAGGCCGAACTCAGGGCGCTCCTCAGGGACCTCAACCAGGGCGTGGTCAGGGAGGTGGCCGACAGCCGAGGGGTAGGGGAGCTGGGTGTAGACAATTACACACCACAGAGGTAGCATCTCTAGCAGGGATGGAAGTCATTCGAGGTACGATCAGCTTGTTTAGTACTCTTTCTTATGCCTTGTTCGATACATGAGCTTCACACTCCTCTATTGCGCCCAGTCTGGCCCGTGCTCTATGTCTAGATGCTGAGAGACTTCCAGTGCCCCTGGTGTTGAGTACACCAGTCGGAGGTCATACTGACTTGTTTTATGTTTGTTGAGGTTATAGACAGATGATAGGGCCACATCAGTCAATCAGGGATCTTCTAATGTTGCATATACATCCATATGATGTCATCCTAGTCATTGACTGGTTGTTCTTTGTATGTGCCATTGTTGACTGCTTACGAGGAATAATCGTGTTTTCAGACTTGGGTGGCTGACGTTTGACTTTCATCGGTGATTGGGGTTACCAGGAAGGTAACTTGCGAATGGAGCCCCTCCTTTCCATGTTAGTTGAACTGTCAATTGAGTCGACGGGTACAGAAATGGTGGAAGTCCTAGGGATCGTCAGTGAGTTTATAAAACCCTTCCCTAAAGAGGGGGTGAATCTACCCCCTCAACGTGATGTTGAGTTCGGGATAGACTTCCAACCTGGTGCCCGTCTGATTTCGAGGGCTCCCTACCGGATGACACCTTCTGAGTTGCGGGAGTTGCGGATTCAGATTGACGATCTGAAGAAGAAGGGTTTTGTTCTACCAAGTGCGTCACCATGGGGTGATACTTTCTTGTTTGTAAAGAAGTTAGATGGTGGAATCATTCTGTGCATAGACTACAGGATACTGAATCATTTGATGGTCAAGAATCGCTACCAACTTTCGAGGATAGACGATCTCTTTGACCAGCTGAGGGGAGTAGGTTGGTTCTCTAGGATTGACCTACGGTCGGGATATCACCAGCTGAGGGTGAAAGAGGGTGACATCTCAAAGACTTCCTTCAGGTGCAGATATGGGCACTTAGAGTTTGTAGTCATGCCGTTCAGTGTTACGAATGCACCATTTGTGTTCATGGGACTCATGAAATCCGTCTTCCAGGAATACCTGGATCGGTTCACAGTCGTGTTTATTGATGACGTCCTGATCTTCTCAAGGTCAGAGGAGGATCATTCTGAGCACCTAAGAACGGTTTTAGAGGCCCTCCGACAGCACCAACTCTATAGGAAATTGTCCAAGTGCAAGTTTTGGACATGAAAAGTTCACTTCCTTGGGCACGTGGTGTCCAGGTAGGGAATTGCGGTGGACCCATCAAAGGTTGAGGCGGTTGTTTCTTGGAAAAAACCCAAGAACGTGGCAGAGGTTTGTAGTTTCCTTAGACTGACAGGTTACTACCAAAAGTTTGTACCCAACTTCTCATAAGTTGCAGCACCTTTGACAGCTTTGAACAAGAACGACCAGACTTCCGTATGGGATGGGAAGTGCGAGGCAACCTTTAGCTATCTGAAGGAGAAGTTGGTAAGTGTCCAAGTGTTGTGGTTTCCAGAATAAGGGGCAGCATATGAGGTGTTCTGTGATGCTTCAGGACAAGGCCTCGGGTTTGTGCTGATGCAATGACAAGGGGTGATCTCTTATGGGTCTAGAAAATTACGTCCCCATGAACGTAATTATGCCACCCACGATCCGGAGCTTGCAGCGGTCGTGTTCGCACTAAAGTTGTGGCGGCATTACCTCATCGGGGAATGCTTCGTGGTCTTCACAGATCACAAAATATTGAATTATATCTTCTCCCAATGAGACCTAAACTTATGGCAGCGAAGGTGGATGGAGTTCCTTCAGGACTACAGCTTCGAAATTTCCTACACCTTAGGAAAAGGGAATGTGGTGGCTGATGCCTTAAGCAGGAAGTCGTAGAAGGATGCGGTTTGAGAGTCGGCAGATGATTAGAAGGCGATGGAGGAGTTGGCTTCCCTACACCTGGATGTAAGGGATGATGGTGGTAGAGGTTGTCTGTTTCAGATGAAAGTGCAATCCTCTCTCCTACGGTAGGTGGAGGAGTCTCGGTGGGGATCCAAATTATGTTAATAAGCTACTTTTTATTTTTGGGAATTATGAATAGTAACTACGGTAAATTTTATTTACCATAGTTAAAGGTAAATCAGGTAATTATGGGTAAATATAATATTTTAAAATTACCCTAACAAATGTAAAAATCCTATTGGATGTCTAAAAGTCAACCCATATCACCTAAGAGTCAGATTAGATTCATTTAATTAAATTTTGTCAATGAAAATAATTTAATTATTATTAAAACCAAAGAATGTTACAACATGTCACTTTCTTAAATCTTATAAGTATAATAATTTTAATCTAGTGATAAACTTCATGTAACTTCGAACATGAATAGTCTACAGAAATCTAATACAATTATCTACATCATAGGAATTTATTTAGAATTTTTAGGGATTAAATAATTATCATTTAGTATGACACAAAGATGATGCAGTAATTGTCTTATTAATGAAATATTGACATAATTGATGTTATAAATGCCCAAATAAATGAAATTTGAGACTTTTTATGACTTAAATTAATTTTATAGGTTACTATGACATGTTATTGTTGATATAGGTAACTTGGTTTTAACTTATCATTCTTTTATGAATTTCATAAAAATCATGTACCAAATAGTGTCAAAATTGACATAAAATAGCTTTTAAAACAAATATTATATTAGTAATTGTTATTTTATTCATAAAAATCTAAGGTTCGGCCAAATGACTTATATAAGGTTATATATATTAATAATAAACAACTTGGGGTTCGTTTGGTTGCTTATAGTAACTTTATTAACCTTATATTATAAGAACACAAGAAGACACGGTAAAAGTAAACTTATTTAACTTAATGTTAAATCTAAATGATAAGGTTAAAATAGGAACCTAAACATGTCTAAATTCTATTGGATGAGAGGATTTAGACCCATCCCCACCTTATATTCTAAATATATCAATTTGGAGCTATTTAAAATGGAACTTTACTTTATAATAAAATAATATTTTTAGTTTTCCCAAAGGTGCCCCTCTCCTCCCTTATAAAAGGGCACCTCCTCCCCCTCTTCCTCACACCACTTTGAGCCTTCAAGCTCGGCCAAACCATACCAATTACTCCTCTCCACTTCCCTAGAGACATCCTAGAGGTCCTCGTCTTCTTCAAAGACCAATTTTAGTGCCCTAAAAGAAGGTCTCAAAGAAGCACTTCAAAGAAGAGGTAATGTCCGTTACCCATTCTTTCATCTTTATTTCTTCTTCCACTTATTCTTCTTTAGTTGTTTCATTATGAATTAATTACATCAGTATCACTCATATATGGATATGTTATTATAAGTATGAAAAAACCCTATTTCACCATCTATCCATCCTACGGAAAAAGAAATCACCGCGCGTGCGTACGTACGGAATACCATCTCCACGCCGTGGTGTAATCTATTTTCCACCACCACCTTACTTGGATGAGTATAATGGTGTAAATAATGACTATATATGACTATTATAAAGTGATACTAATTCTGAAATAGTATACATACACTCCAATACAATTCCACGATCATAGGAACGATATCATCACTCGTGCGTACGTACGGATTACCGTCTCCACGATGTGATGCGACTCGTTCTACATGATCTTCATTTCATAATGATTATATAAATGAATTGAATGAATGAATATGATATATATTACACTAATACCATTCTGGAAATGAGTTATCTATAACCTAAAGATAATAATAAGAATTTATTCGACAAAACACGCATAAGAACAAAAAGTTATAAACACCCGAATAACAAGTAGCAATGAAATATTACTACTAAGAAGCTAAGAATATGACCATATATGATATCATAAAAATAATGATGATTCTAGAATAAGTAAATAACATTATTTAAATCATTATACAGGAGGTTTGGACACTTACGAAGCAAATCAAACCTAAGGTAAGGGAAAATATCACAATCTCATTTTTATCCGAGATTGTTTATACTTTAGTATTTACCAGGGTGTATTTTATCATCCACATCCATGTTACCTCAATATGTCATATTTACATCATTCTACAATAGTTTATATCCAATTTTACCCTTCAGTGAGTTTTTAGTAAAAGATATGAAAGGATTCTTTTGTTGTTTTTCGTACGAGGTACTTTTTCACTTTTCCGACAAAAGTACGAGAAGAATTTTTTTTTAACTTATACGACATGAATGGATTTTTAAAACATTATTTCCAAGAAGAATACTTTACAAGTTTTCAAGTTTATTTTTAATCAACATCTTTTAGTTTAAATTTTTATGACATGTTAAGAAAGGAAAAATGTTTTTGAATAAGAAAGGATATTTTCCTCAAGAATGGAGTTCAAGTGTTTTATCAAAATTATTTTCCATCTAAGATAATAAAGGGTTCTGTTTTTATACCTATTATTACATTGATTTGATTATTCTGTAATGGAATTATTTTTATGAATTCCTTTATCTTATATGAATTGTTTTATGAGGTCATGATGTTTAAGATTCCCATTTGTATTACATGGGTTATGAAATGATGTATGATTTATGATTTTGTGGCACACATAAGAATGGTATCATTATGAGATGGGTGGGACCTATATCTCCCTCCAATGCATTGGATAAAGATTTTATATCTGATGAGATAGACATGGCTGGAACGGTAGGTTATACCGGTTTAGTGAAACAGGACTGAAATGAGGAGTGAACTCAGTTCAGAAAGGGACTTTGTCCACTAAGATAGTCTTGGAAATGAGTCTTGACTAATAAGAAATGATTCTCTATGATTATGTGTGTATGCCACAAATATTCATGTTTTAAGTTATGATTATTGGGATTTCATTTCACTACTATGATTTATCCCATGTTATGAAATTATGCTCTCTTTTGCAGGTTATGATTTCCAAAATGATATGTTTTTATGAATATGATGTGATTGATATTTATTTTGTTTACCCTTACTGGGCATTTGAGCTCACCCTTTTATGTTTTCTTTTCCCCAGGATATAAAGAAAGGTTTTAGGTATGAAAAAAAGGGAAGATCTTTATGGGAGATGTTGAAGATCTTTCACCACGATTAGAAGATTATATTCCGAGTTTCCAAAGACACTAAACTATTACAGTCCTTGTGTGTGTGTTTTTGTAATGTACTAAGTATTCCGCAAAAGTAATGTAATGTCCATGTACGTCAGGCTTCGGGTCTTTACAGTTGGTATCAGAGGAAAGGTTTAGTCAACCTTTGGAAACTAGGATGTGAGAACGTTAGTGAGATACCTAGAGATATTTCTAAGGTATGTCTAGGGATGTCCCTAAGGATAAGTATACGTATAGGATATAGTCCTAGAACTACGGTAACGATCTTAGAATTTAACCTAAGATGTTAGATATTAAGGGTACTCCCCCTTTACTATGTTGTTTTCCCTAGCATTATTTTTGCCACTCACACTATTCTTTTTGGGTTTTAGATGATGGATGGAACCCGAAGGAACCGTGTTGATCACTGTAATGGACAATGCAATGATTGTCCTCCTGAACAAACAAGTGTTATGAGAGATGGAGTGCAAAATCTTATTGCTATACTTACACAAGATATGAATCATTCTGGACTTCCAAATGAGCAGAGAAGGGAACAATATTCTATTGAGTCCTTCATGAGGCAACGTCCACCTTCTTTCAGTGGGTCTTCCGATCCACTTGTTGCTGAACAATAAATCAGTACCACTGAAAAGATATTTTCAGTTCTTTAATGTTCTAAACATGATAAATTCATCTTAGAAGTATATCGTTTGGAAGGTGAAGCTGATCAATGGTGGAATCCTATCAAGAATACGAGGCCAAGAGATGAAATTGAGTCCATGGAATGGGACGAGTTCAAGAAATTATTTTTCAATAAGTACTTCCCTCATATTCTTCGAACAAAGATGGAGAAGGAGTTTCTTGAACTAAAGAAAAAGGATAATGAATCTGTTGGTATATACGAAGCGAATTTTACAAGGCCTGCAAGGTATGCATCTGGATTTATCATCCAACCTGAAAGTAAAGTTGATCGATTCTTTAGTGGCTTAAAACCAAATCTTTGAAGGGCATTAGCTATAAGAGACTTCAGTAGCTATGAAGAAATTGTGCCTTGTGCAATCAAGGTAGAAATGGAAGTTGGTGTTACTTATCCATCTCATAGTTTTGACAAGAAACGAAAGATGGAGTTCAAGGTGAAATCTCAGAATAATGGTGAAAAGTATATGAATGTTTCCTTATGCTCAATGTGTGGAAAGAAGCATGGTGGAGATTGTCTTAAAGGGACTAGAAAATGTTTTAAGTGTGGAAAATAAGGTCATCGAGTAGTTGAGTGTCGAAGTAATGGAAAAAGGTTTTCTAATGATGTGAATAAAGAAAAGACTACAGAGAACGCACCACCAAAACTTCAATGCTTCAAGTGTAAGGAAATGGGGTATTATGCTAGTAAATTCCCTAATCCAAGGGTTAGTGATGATCGACATGAGCAACCACTTAAGGCAAAGGACAAAGGGAAGTCACATGCGATCACCATTGGCGATGATGAATATGACAATGATGTCATGGAATGATTAAGTGTTTTTGTAATGGGATTCCAAAATAATGTTGTATATAGTATCGTAGAATATTGGAATATTTATGTATTGGTCTATTGTGGTTTTCAATAATTTTATGGTACCGGTAACCATGGAAAGTGATTAAGATATTTTTGGGATAAGAAAAAAAAATGAAATGTTTGATAGTATTCATGAGCTCATGATTGATATAAGGACTATGTGATATCATGGTTTGAGTATATAGAATTTTGAGGATTTTGGTATGTGGAAAGTGTTAACTTTTAACTGCATTCATGTTTTCACTAAGGTTCAATGGGTATTCAAGAGAACACATGATTAAGGCCTTTGAATTTTTGGAATGTGACCAACAAGACATATCTTATGATATATGGGGATCAACGATGGTATTAAATCTCTGGTAATTGTTTTCACTATATTATGAGAGTGGACTGCAGTATTATGGATACGCCTAAAGATTGGAATGGACTATGTTGGACATAAGTTTGTATTGTTTAAGGATAAAAGTTTTTTCGATATTATTGATGAGATGTTATAGTAATATAGTTTTAGAAAAAGGACAACCTATAGGATGGGAAACAACCCATCGCGTCGGACAAGGCCGTGGGAATCGAACCCACAACCGAAGTGTGACTGGCCTTTTTCACCTACCAATGGCCTATAGGAAGTCCCTGTTTAGTAGAAACTAGTTTTATTATATTAAGTAGTATAAGTCCATTTTAGGAACTATATAAGATTAATCTCACTATAGATGGACTCATGTATTTTTTTGATAACTTTTCTAACCTTTTGTTTGAGAAAGATGGAATGACCCATCATTCTATCACATGATCTGTTAACACATCACGAATGACAAATTCAACTTCATTTCTTTAAGAGATGAAGTAGAAATTTTCCAAAAGAATGAAAAACGGTGAGACTATACCAAAATCACGAAAGTATTTCTTCTAATTCCAATTTCATCAACTTTAGGGAAATGATCTTGAAAAACCAAAAATGTTGTCCTACTGCCCTTATATCCGATGAATCAGATGGTACCTTAGATCACCACAAATCAATAGCTTTGTGATTGTTGGTTTTTTTTCATAGCCATGTTCTCTACCACTCTCCATCAAAACATGACGGTTAGATTTCTATTCCATGTCCATATTTTCTCCTATATGGAAACCCAGTGATGAGTTCATTTGGGTAACCATTATATTTCATACTTTAGTTTTTAAATTTTAGTTTTGGTATTTCTTTTTACGATGTGGGTTTTTATGAATAGTAAATGATTTATAACCCCGGCGAATTTCGAGGGCGAAATTCATTTTAAGGGGGGTAGAATGTAACAACCCAAGATTTTATAAGATACATTCTTTTTAATTTCATTCATATCTTCTATTGTACGACACACCAAGATTATCTTGCGCTATACGCAACACTGTATTAGCTTACAGTATATGCAACACTATTCTTGGATCGTGTTACACACAATTTTGATAATAGTTATTCTACGCAACATTGAGTATATATATATATATATATATATATATTCAATGTATAAATGAAATATGGTTGTATTCTGTTATATGAAAAAACTAAGGATTCTTTCACAACACGCAACCCTGACTTGGCTTGCATTACACGCAATCACGACCTTCCTCGATAGCGTGTACTGTACGCAATACCGGGTTTTAATAAACAACAATATATTTTTATAATATTGTCTTGAACTAGCCGTTATGAATAGTATTAACTAAATTTTGAATTTTATAACATTATTATTCATCTTACACATTTTATGGAACATGGTATAAGAACAAAATAAATTTTTCGTGTAAAATAAGTATTTTTCAAAAAATGCAGTTTTGCCGCCTTTTGATGGCGCACCCACTTTAAATCTAGTTTTTGACATGTTTATATGTTCAATTTGACAAAATAAAATTCTTCTTTTGAATCAGGACATAAAAATTTACATTAGATAAAGTTTTGATATTTTACCGATAACTTTCATATTTTAATGAATAGTAAAAACACGCTATATTTTAATTAAAAACAACTTTTTTCATCGTAATATATTATGTGGTTAATTATAATATTGAATGGGTTTAAAGTATAAATAGAATATATTTTTAACATTTAATATAATGTATGTCATTAGCATTGATTTTACCTTGAATTCGTTGGTTAAATCAATTCAATCTTTTGCAATGTTTTAAAGAAAAAACCCATTTTCTTTCGACAACAGGATTAATTTTAATTTAATTTCTGAAACTTTTGTGTATTGAATTTGGAAAAATGGATTCCATATTTGGAATCAGTGGATCCAAATTATGTTAATAAGCTACTTTTTATTTTTGGGAATTATGAATAGTAACTACGGTAAATTTTATTTACCATAGTTAAAGGTAAATCGGGTAATTATGGGTAAATATAATATTTTAAAATTACCCTAACATATGTAAAAATCCTATTGGATGACTAAAAGTCGACCCATATCACCTAAGAGTCAGATTAGATTCATTTAATTAAATTTTGTCCATGAAAATAATTTAATTATTATTAAAACCAAAGAATGTGACAACATGTCACTTTCTTAAATCTTATAAGTATAATAATTTTAATCTAGTGATAAAATTCATGTAACTTAGAACATGAATAGTCTATAGAAATATAATACAATTATCTACATCAAAGGAATTTATTTAAAATTTTTAGGGATTAAATAATTATCATTTAGTATGACACAAAGATGATGCAGTAATTGTCTTATTAATGAAATTTTGACATAATTGATGTTATAAATGCCCAAATAAATGTAATTTGAGACTTTTTATGACTTAAATTAATTTTATAGGTTACTATGACATGGTATTGTTGATATAGGTAACTTGGTTTGAACTTATCATTCTGTTATGAATTTCATAAAAATCATGTACCAAATAGTGTCAAAATTGACATAAAATAGCTTTTAAAACAAATATTATATTAGTAATTGTTATTTTATTCATAAAAATCTAAGGTTCGGCAAAATGACTTAGATAAGGTTATATAAATTAATAATAAACAACTTGGGGATCGTTTGGTTGCTTATAGTAAGTTTATTAACCTTATATTATAAGAACACAAGAAGACACGGTAAAAGTAAACTTATTTAACTTAATGTTAAATCTAAATGATAAGGTTAAAATAGGAACCTAAACATGTCTAAATTCTATTGGATGAGAGGATTTCGACCCATCCCCACCTTAGCTTCTAAATATATCAATTTGGAGCTATTTAAAATGGAACTTTACTTTATAATAAAATAATATTTTTAGTTTTCCCAAAGGTGCCCCTCTCCTCCCTTATAAAAGGGCACCTCCTCCCCCTCTTCCTCACACCACTTTGAGCCTTCAAGCTCGGACAAACCCTACCAATTACTCCTCTCCACTTCCCTAGAGACATCCTAGAGGTCCTGGTCTTCTTAAAAGACCAATTTTAGTGCCCTAAAAGAAGGTCTCAAAGAAGCACTTCAAAGAAGAGGTAATGTCTGTTACCCATTCTTTCATCTTTATTTCTTCTTCCACTTCTTCTTCTTTAGTTGTTTCATTATGAAGTAAAAACATCAGTATCAATCATCTACGGATATGTTATTATAAGTATGAAACAACCCTATTTCACCATCTATCCATCCTACGGAAAAAGAAATCACCGCGTGTGCGTACGTACGGAATACCATCTCCACGCCGTGGTGTAATCTATTTTCCACCACCACCTTACTTGGATGGGTATAATGGTGTAAATAATGACTATATATGGATATTATAAAGTGATACTGATTCTGAAATATTATACGTACACTCCAATACAATTCCACGGTCATAGGAACGATATCATCACTCGTGCGTACGTACGGATTACCGTCTACACGATGTGATGTGACTCGTTCTACATGATCTTCATTTAATAATGATTATATAAATGAATTGAATGAATGAATATAATATATATTACACTAATACCATTCTGGAAATGAGTTATCTATAACCTAAAGAAAAGAATAAGAATTTATTCGACAAAACACGCATAAGAACAAAAAGTTATAAACACCCGAATAACAAGTAGCAATGAAATATTACTACTAAGAAGCTAAGAATATGACCATATATGATATCATAAAAATAATTATGATTCTAGAATAAGTAAATAACATTATTTAAATCATTATACAGGAGGTTAGGACACTTACGAAGCAAAACGAACCTAAGGTAAGGGAAAATATCACAATCTCATTTTTATCCGAGATTGTTTATACTTTAGTATTTACCAGGGTGTATTTTATCATCCACATCCATGTTACCTCAATATGTAATATTTACATCATTCTACAATAGTTTATATCCAATTTTACCCTTCGGTGAGTTTTTAGTAAAAGATATGAAAGGATTCTTTTGTTGTTTTTCGTACAAGGTACTTTTTCACTTTTCCGACAAAAGTCCGAGAAGAATTTTTTTTAACTTATACGACATGAATGGATTTTTAAAACATTATTTCCAAGAAGAATACTTTACAAGTTTTCAAGTTTATTTTTAATCAACATATTTTAGTTTAAAGTTGTATGACATGTTAAGAAAGGAAAAATGTTTTTGAAGAAGAAAGGATATTTTCCTCAAGAATGGAGTTCAAGTGTTTTATCAAAATTATTTTCCATCTAAGATAATAAAGGGTTCTGTTTTTATCCCTATTATTACATTGATTTGATTATGCTGTAATGGAATTATTTTTATGAATTCCTTTATCTTATATGAATTGTTTTATGAGGTCATGATGTTTAAGATTCCCATTTGTATTACATGGGTTATGCAATGATGTATGATTTATGATTTTGTGGCACACATAAGAATGGTACCATTATGAGATGGGTTGAACCTATATCTCCCTCCAATGAATTGGATAAAGATTTTATATCTGATGAGATAGACATGGCTGGAACGGTAGGTTATACCGGTTCAGTAAAACAGGACTGAAATGAGGAGTGAACTCGGTTCAGAAAGGGACTTTGTCCACTAAGATAGTCTTGGAAATGAGTCTTGACTAATAAGAAATGATTCTCTATGATTATGTGTGTATGCCACAAATATTCATGTTTTAAGTTATGATTATTGGGATTTCATTTCACTACTATGATTTATCCCATGTTATGAAATTATGCTCTCTTTTGCAGGTTATGATTTCCAAAATGATATGTTTTTATGAATATGATATGATGGATATTTATTTTGTTTACCCTTACTGGGCATTTGAGCTCACCATTTTATGTTTTCTTTTCCCCAGGATATAAAGAAAGGTTTTAGGTATGAAAAAAAGGGAAGATCTTTATGGGAGATGTTGAAGATCCTTCACCACGATTAGAAGATTATATTCCGAGTTTCCAAAGACACTAAACTATTACAGTCCTTGTGTGTGTGTTTTTATAATGTACTAAGTATTCCGCAAAAGTAATGTAATGTCCATGTACGTCAGGCTTCGGGTCTTTACAGTTGGTATCAGAGGAAAGGTTTAGTCAACCTTTGGAAACTAGGATGTGAGAACGTTAGTGAGATACCTAGAGGTATTTCTAAGGTATGTCTAGGGATGTCCCTAAGGATAAGTATACGTATAGGATATAGTCCTAGAACTACGGTAAAGATCTTAGAATTTAACCTAAGATGTTAGATATTAAGGGTACTCTCCCTTTACTATGTTGTTTTCCCTATCATTATTTTTTCCACTCACACTATTCTTTTTGGGTTTTAGATGATGGATGGAACCTGAAGGAACCGTGTTGATCACTGTAATGGACAATGCAATGATTGTCCTCCTGAACAAACAAGTGTTATGGGAGATGGAGTGCAAAATCTTATTACTATACTTACACAAGCTATGAATCATTCTGGACTTCCAAATGAGCAGAGAAGGGAACAATATTCTATTGAGTCCTTCATGAGGCAACGTCCACCTTTCTGTGGGTCTTCCAATCCACTTGTTGCTGAACAATGAATCAGTACCACTGAAAAGATATTTTCAGTTCTTCAATGTTCTGAACATGATAAATTCATCTTAGAAGTATATCATTTGGAAGGTGAAGCTGATCAATGGTGGAATCTTATCAAGAATACGAGGCCAAGATAAGAAATTGAGTCTATGGAATGGGATGAGTTCAAGAAATTATTTTTCAATAAGTACTTCCCTTGTATTCTTCGAACAAAGATGGAGAAGGAGTTTCTTGTACTAAATCAAAGGGATGATGAATCTGTTGGTATATACGAAGCAAATTTTACAAGGCCTGCAAGGTATGCATCTGGATTTATCATCCAACCTGAAAGTAAAGTTGATCGATTCTTCAGTGAATTAAAACCAAATCTTCGAAGGGCATTAGCTATAAGAGACTTCAGTAGCTATGAATAAATTGTGCGTTGTGCAATCAAGGTAGAAATGGAAGTCGGTGTTACTTATGCATCTCATAGTTTTGACAAGAAACGAAAGATGGAGTTCAAGGTGAAATCTCAGAATAATGGTGAAAAGTATATGAATGTTTCCTTATGCTCAAAGTGTGGAAAGAAGCATGGTGGAGATTGTCTTAAAGGGACTAGAAAATGTTTTAAGTGTGGAAAAGAAGGTCATCGAGTAGCTGAGTGTCGAAGTAATGGAAAAAGGTTTTCTAATGATGTGAATAAAGAAAAGACTGCAGAGAATGCACCACCAAAACTTCAATGCTTCAAGTGCAAGGAAATGGGGCATTATGCTAGTAAATGCCCTAATCCAAGGGTTAGTGATGATCGACATGAGCAACCACTTAAGGCAAAGGATAAAGGGAAGTCACATGCGATCACTATTGGCGATGATGAATATGAAAATGATGTGGTGGAATGATTAAGTGTTTTTGTAATGGGATTCCAAAATAATGTTGTATATAGTATCGTAGAATATTGGAATATTTATGTATTGGTCTATTGTGGTTTTCAATAATTTTATGGTACCGGTAACCATGGAAAGTGATTGAGATATTTTTGGGATAAGGAAAAAAATGAAATGTTTGATAGTATTCATGAGCTCATGATTGATATAAGGACTATGTGATATCATGGTTTGAGTATATAGAATTTTGCGGATTTTGGTATGTGGAAAGTGTTAACTTTTAACTGCATTCATGTTTTCACTAAGGTTCAATGGGTATTCAAGAGAACACATGATTAAGGCCTTTGAATTTTTGGAATGTGACCAACAAGACATATCTTATGATATATGGGGATCAATGATGGTATTAAATCTCTGGAAATTGTTTTCACTATATTATGAGAGTGGACTGTAGTATTATGGATACACATAAAGATTGGAATGGACAATGTTGGACATAAGTTAGTATTGTTTAAGGATAAAAGTTTTTTCGATATTTTTGATGGGATGTTATAGTAATATAGTTTTAGAAAAAGGACAACCTATAGGATGGGCAACAACCCATCGCATCGGACAAGGCCGTGGGAATCAAACCCACAACCGAAGTTCGACTGGCCTTTTTCGCCTACCAATGGCCTATAGGAAGTCCCTGTTTAGTAGTAACTAGTTTTATTATATTAAGTAGTATAAGTCCATTTTAGGAACTATATAAGATTAATCTCACTATAGATGGACTCATGTATTTTTTTGATAACTTTTCTAACCTTTTGTTTGAGACAGATGGAATGACCCATCATTCTATCACATGATCTGTTAACACATCACGAATGACAAATTCAACTTCATTTCTTTAAGAGATGAAGTAGAAATTTTCCAAAATAATGACAAACGGTGAGACTATACCAAAATCAAGAAAGTATTTCTTCTAATTCCAATTTCATCAACTTTAGGGAAATGATCTTGAAAAACCAAAAATTTTGTCCTACTGCCCTTATATCTGATGAATCAGATGGTACCTTAGATCACCACAAATCAATAGCTTTGTGATTGTTGGTTTTTTTTCATAGCCATGTTCTCTACCACTCTCTATTAGAACATGACGGATAGATTTCTATTACATGTCCATATTTTCTCCTATATGGAAACCTAGTGATGAGTTCATTTGGGTAACCATTATATTTCATACTTTAGTTTTTAAAGTTCAGTTTTGGTATTTCTTTTTACGATGTGGGTTTTTATGAATAGTAAATGATTTATAACCCCGACGAATTTCGAGGGAGAAATTAATTTTAAGGGGGGTAGAATGTAACAACCCGAGATTTTATAAGATACATTCTTTTTAATTTCATTCATATCTTATATTGTATGACACACCAAGATTATCTTGCGCTATACGCAACACTGTATTAGCTTGCAGTATATGCAACACTATTCTTGGATCGTGTTACACACAATTTTGATAATAGTTATTCTACGCAACATTGAGTATATATATATATATACAATGTATAAATGAAATATGGTTGGATTCTGTTATATGAAAAAACTAAGGATTCTTTCACAACACACAACCCTGACTTGGCTTGCATTACACGCAATCGCGACCTTCCTCGATAGCGTGTGTTGTATGCAATACCGGGTTTTAATAAACAACGATATATTATTATAATATTGTCTTGAACTAGCCGTTATGAATAGTATTAACTAAATTTTGAATTTTATAACATTATTATTCATCTTACACATTTTCTAGAACATGGTATAAGAACAAAAAAAAAATTTCGGGTAAAATAAGTATTTTTCAAAAAAATGCAGTTTTGCCGCCTTTTGATGGCGCACCCACTTCAAATCTAGTTTTTGACATGTTTATATGTTCAATTTGACAAAATAAAATTCTTCTTTTGAATCAGGATATAAAAATTTACATTAGATAAAGTTTTGATATTTTTCCGATAACTTTCATATTTTAATGAATAGTAAAAACACGCTATATTTTAATTAAAAACAACTTTTTTCATCGTAATATATTATGTGGTTAATTATAATATTGAATGGGTTTAAAGTATAAATAGAATATATTTTTACCATTTAATATAATGTATGTCATTAGCATTGATTTTACCTTGAATTCGTTGGTTAAATCAATTCAATCTTTTGCAATGTTTTAAAGAAAAAACCCATTTTCTTTCGACAACGAGATTAATTTTAATTTAATTTATGCAACTTTTGTGTATTGAATTTGGAAAAATGGTTTCCATATTTGGAATAAGTGGATCCAAATTATGTTAATAAGCAACTTTTTATTTTTGGGAATTATGAATAGTAACTACGGTAAATTTTATTTACCATAGTTAAAGGTAAATCGGGTAATTATGGGTAAATATAATATTTTAAAATTACCCTACCAAATGTAAAAATCCTATTGGATGACTAAAAGTTTACCCATATCACCTAAGAGTCAGATTAGATTCATTTAATTAAATTTTGTCAATGAAAATAATTTAATTATTATTAAAACCAAAGAATGTGACAACATGTCACTTTCTTAAATCTTATAAGTATAATAATTTTAATCTAGTGATAAACTTCATGTAACTTCTAACATGAATAGTCTCCAGAAATATAATACAATTATCTACATCATAGGAATTTATTTAGAATTTTTAGGGATTAAATAATAATCATTTAGTATGACACAAAGATGATGCAGTAATTGTCTTATTAATGAAATATTGACATAATTGATGTTATAAATGCCCAAATAAATGTAATTTGAGACTTTTTAAGACTTAAATTAATTTTCTAGGTTACTATGACATGTTATTGTTGATATAGGTAACTTTTTTCGAACTTATCATTCTTTTATGAATTTCATAAAAATCATGTACCAAATAGTGTCAAAATTGACATAAAATAGTTTTTAAAACAAATATTATATTAGTAATTGTTATTTTATTCATAAAAATCTAAGGTTCGGCCAAATGACTTAGATAAGGTTATATATATTAATAATAAACAACTTGGGGTTCGTTTGGTTGCTTATAGTAAGTTTATTAACTTTATATTATAAGAACACAAGAAGACACGGTAAAAGTAAACTTATTTAACTTAATGTTAAATCTAAATGATAAGGTTAAAATAGGAACCTAAACATGTATAAATTCTATTGGATGAGACTATTTCGACCCATCCCCACCTTAGCTTCTAAATATATCTATTTGGAGCTATTTAAAATGGAACTTTACTTTATAATAAAATAATATTTTTAGTTTTCCCAAAGGAGCCCCTCTCCTCCCTTATAAAAGGTCACCTCCTCCCCCTCTTCATCACACCACTTTGAGCCTTCAAGCTCGGCCAAACCCTGCCAATTACTCCTATCCACTTCCCTAGAGACATCCTAGAGGTCCTGGTCTTCTTCAAAGACCAATTTTAGTTCCCTAAAAGAAGGTCTCAAAGAAGCACTTCAAAGAAGAGGTAATGTCCGTTACCGATTCTTTCATCTTTATTTCTTCTTCCACTTCTTCTTCTTTAGTTTTTTCATTATGAAGTAATAACATAAGTATCACTCATATACGGATATGTTATTATAAGTATGAAACAACCCTATTTCACCATCTATCCATCCTACGGAAAAAGAAATCACCGAGCGTGCGTACGTACGGAATACCATCTCCACGCAGTGGTGTAATCTATTTTCCACCACCACCTTACTTGGATGGGTATAATGGTGTAAATAATGACTATATATGACTATTATAAAGTGATACTGATTCTGAAATAGTATACATACACTCCAATACAATTCCACAATCATAGGAATGATATCATCACTCGTGCGTACGTACGGATTACCGTCTCCACGATGTGATGCGACTCGTTCTACATGATCTTCATTTCATAATGATTATATAAGTGAATTGAATGAATGAATATGATATATATTACACTAATACCAGTCTGGAAATGAGGTATCTATAACCTAAATATAGGAATAAGAATTTATTCGACAAAACACGCATAAGAACAAAAAGTTATAAACACCTGAATAACAAGTAGCAATGAAATATTACTACTAAGAAGCTAAGAATATGACCATATATGATATCATAAAAATAATGATGATTCTGGAGTAAGTCAATAACATTATTTAAATCATTATACAGGAGGTTCGGACACTTACGAAGCAAAACGGACCTAAGGTAAGGGAAAATATCACAATCTCATTTTTATGCGAGATTGTTTATACTTTAGTATTTACCGGGGTGTATTTTATCATCCACATCCATGTTTCCTAAATATGTAATATTTACATCATTCTACAATAGTTTATATCCAATTTTACCCTTCAGTGAGTTTTTATTAAAAGATATGAAAGGATTCTTTTGTTGTTTTTCGTACGAGGTACTTTTTCACTTTTCTGACAAAAGTACGAGAAGAATTTTTTTTAACTTATACGACATGAACGGATTTTTAAAACATTATTTCCAAGAAGAATCCTTTACAAGTTTTCATGTTTATTTTTAATCAACATCTTTTAGTTTAAATTTGTATGACATGTTAAGAAAGGAAAAATGTTTTTGAAGAAGAAAGGATATTTTCCTCAAGAATGGAGTTCAAGTGTTTTATCAAAATTATTTTCCATCTAAGATAATAAAGGGTTCTGTTTTTATCCCTATTATTACATTGATTTGATTATGCTGTAATGGAATTATTTTTATGAATTCCTTTATCTTATATGAATTTTTTTATGAGGTCATGATGTTTAAGATTCCCATTTGTATTACCTGGGTTATGCAATGATGCATGATTTATGATTTTGTGGCACACATAAGAATGGTATCATTATGAGATGGGTGGGACCTATATCTACCTCCAATTCATTGAGTTAAGATTTTATATCTCATGATATAGACATGGCTGGAACGGTATGTTATACCAGTTTAGTGAAAGAGGACTGAAACGAGTAGTGAACTCGGTTCAGAAAGGGACTTTGTCCACTAAGATAGTCTTGGAAATGAGTCTTGACTAATAAGAAATGATTCTCTATGATTATGTGTGTATGCCACAAAGATTCATGTTTTAGGTTATGATTATTGGGATTTCATTTCACTACTATGATTTATCCCATGTTATGAAATTATGCTCTCTTTTTCAGGTTACGATTTCCAAAATGATATGTTCTTATGAATATGATGTGATTGATATTTATTTTTTTTACCCTTACTGGGAATTTGAGCTCAAACTTTTATGTTTTCTTTTCCACATGATATAAAGAAAGTTTTTAGGTAAGAAAAAAAAGGGAAGATCTCTATGGGAGATGTTGAAGATCTTTCACCACGATTAGAAGATTATATTCCGAGTTTCCAAAGACACTGAACTATTACGGTCCTTGTGTGTGTGTTTTTGTAATGTACTAAGTATTCCGCAAAAGTAATGTAATGTCCATGTACGTCAGGCTTCGGGTATTTACAGTGGTGGACTGACTGACGAAATCCACTCACTTCCTGGAAATCAAGGAGTCAAGTACGGTGGATGCCCTAACAAAGAGGTACGTGGACGAGGTGGTGCGGTGGCACGGAGTCCCGAGATCCATAGTCTTGGATAGGGATGCACGGTTTACCTCACGAGTCTGGAGAGGATTGCAGCATACTTTTGGAACCCAACTATGTCTTAGCACTGCTTTCCACCCCCAGACAGATGGACAGACAGAGCGCACTATCCAGACATTGGAGGATATTCTACGAGCATGTATTCTGGACTCTGGGGGATCATGGGAACGAAACTTTACCATAGTGGAGTTTTCCTACAACAATAGCCATCACACTACCATTGGAATGGCTCTATTATATGCTTTGTACGGGAGGTTGTGTCGCTCACCCGTGAGCTGGACAGAGGTCGGGGAGGTAGGTGTTCTTGGCCCGGAGGTGGTGCAGAGCACGACTGAGAAGGTTCAACTTATATGGGAGAGGATGAAGGTGGTCGACGACCAGAAAAAGTCATATGAAGATAATATGAGGATACCCATGGAGTTCGAGGCCGGGGACCACGTGTTCTTGAAGGTATCCCCTCAGCATGGGGAACAGAGGTTCGGCAGGGGGATTAAGCTTTCTCCCAGGTTCGTCAGACCATTCGAAGTGTTGTAGTGGGTCGGTGAAGTGGCTTATCAGCTAGCGCTACCACCGCCGCTACTGAGACTACATGATGTCTTCTATGTGTCTTAGCTCCGACGATATCTACATGACGATTCACATGTGCTCGACTAGGGAAAGCTATATATCAAGGACGATGTGACTTTTTTTGGAAAGACCAGTGAGGATCAAGGATCATGAAGAGAAGGTGCTCTATGGATAGACCATTCCTTTCGTTCATGTGTTGTGGAGGCATGGCGGGCTCGAGGAAAGTACCTGGGAATGGGAGACGTAGATGTGAACCCAGTACCCAGAGCTGTTTTGAGTTTTGTTCTGTTTTGTTTGTACTTTTTTGTGATGGAACGCTTTACCTTATTAACTATGGAACATGTGGTTTTCCTTATTCTATGGATGTGTGTGAAGATTCTTAACTATGGGGAGGGGAGTACCCGATCCCTAATCAAGATGCATTAAGTTGGATGCAATTAAACCCATGCGGGCGAGTTAGTGCCACCCAAAGTAGATAGTATCTTGACATAGAGGAAAAAAATCCCTAACCCATATGACTGGACAGTTTGACCCTCAAGTGTTTCTTGGTTACTTGAGGGAGGGGTGTTCCAAGGTGTCAATGAGGTTCAATCCTGAGAGGCGTCTTTCGAGGTGGTTGTTCGGAACCCCTCTTTTCTTCGGGTCTAGTTTTGATTCTGGATGGCAAGAATAGTTTGAGAGGTATTTGATGTAATGGACTGGACCCACCTGGTCATTTACTTTGCCAAAACACGGCTCCACTGTGACGGTGGAACCATGAGGGTGGTGTCGTGAGGGTGGCAGAGTGAGGGTGGCACCATAAGGGTGGCACCGTGAGGGTGGCACCGTGATGGTGGAACGGTGACAGTTGCACCGTGACGGTTGCACCATGAGGGTGGCAATGTGACGATGGCACCCTGACGGGGGCACTGTGAGGGTGCCACCATGACGGTGGCACCATCAAGGTGACACCGTGATGGTGGCACATTGTCCTCACCGAGCGGTCTTCGTTCTTTCCCAGTTCCTGACTTTTTCGCTCCCACAACATATCTTTTGACGTAAAGGTGATTTAATGCCCAATTTCAAAGCCATTTAAAGCCCATAAATAATATCTAAAATCTCCCAAGAGTCAGGCAACCCTTAACTTACCAAAACATGTGATTTTTTCCTCAGTGTCACACCCTTCCACGTACCTTCCAGATCCGCCCCTATTACGCGTTTCCTTATGGTTAAAGAAAGCGGTTTAACGCATAGCTGTTATGACCACCACTCCGAGGAGAATTGTTAAGTGAAAATTAATTCCATCGTGCATAACCACCCAACCGCATGGTGAAACCATGATCCAAATTTATAGCCATTAAAAATTATATATCTCGTAACAATGGGATCTCATATTTATATCATGCTATAAATTCTTTCCTCTTCCTCTTGGCTACTATCCTTTTCTTCTTTGTGCGTTTGGAGTTCCCCTTCCCGAGGCAAGTGGTGCGCCTGTGCTGGAGCCTTTCTTCTCAACCTTGGAGTCCCCGACATTCCTCCCCTGTAAGCCGTGCATCCCCAGTTCTTGGCGCATTGAGAAGAACTTCGATCCTTGATCAACCAAGAATGGATTTTCCTTCGTCTCTCATTACTGTGTATCATATGGGGTGGGTACTCCACTATTTATGTGGGAATGGATGAAACTAAAACTTAACAAAGATAATAAATAGACTGTTAAATAATGATGGGGTGCGTTTGACAATTCTGTTGTACACTTTTATAATTGCTATATGTTGTGAACTGTATGGGATTATGCTCACTGAAAATCATGTTCACTGGTGGTTTATTTTTGCGCACTAATGAACCCTTGTCTTTTGTGATGATTAAATGACTGTAAAATGAAAATTGGTTAATCACTGAAACACGACCGATTAAATGAATGTCCAAAAAACATAAATCCTTGTGTGGTCACCTCAGTTAACCAAGATAAAGAATAACCTAATGAATGATGTTCTTGAAACTGGAAGTCTCCCTACTCTATTTTAGTAGTAGGTGTGTTGTTCTGTTTGATGCTTATGGGGTGATGTGGATGGGGATGTCATCCTCTATTGTGGCACGATTGTTGGTTGTGAAACTGAAGTTGTGTGGGGTTGTATCTTGAGGCTTGGTTTGGTTCCATTACTTTGAGGGATCTCACGGATCCCTTTTTTGTTGTGACTTTACAAGAGAAATGGGTGTGAATACTTAAATTGTTGTTTGGGTATTTCTCTTTATTTGGATTGTGGTTATTCCTATTAGTTGCCCAATAGTGCATAATTTACTAAAATGGGATCACTTGAACATGAAAACAAGAATGGGATCATTGAGGAATTACTTTCTGGGATGAGTGGTGATTTGGTCATGGGTTCGGCGTTTCTTGTGAATGAATAGTAACGAGAGTGTTTGTGCTTACGTTGGTTTTGGAACTCCTAGGTTGGGATGAGTGCTTGTTATATATATTATATAATTGTAGTTCTTATGTTTTTTATTCACGTCCCACCCAAGTTGAGCACCTCGTGATGAACACTTCCATTTCATGGGGGAGGGTGTTTTTCCAAACACTCCTATGAGTGGCTAGTTATTAGACCCTTTTCTGATCCCTTTTCCAAATATCCCAAGACTCGTCGGGTAGGCTATGATGGCATGAGGTCCATTATAGCCCAATATTCTTCGGTCAGGGTAGTTATGGTGGTTGCCTAGGTGTGTACAGGTAGGTAGTTTCCCAAGTGTCTTCATGATGAGGCCCATGTGTCTTTTGGCGTGGAAGTAGTTGTTGTGGACCAGGTGTTTACGGGTGTGGTTATGCGTGGTTGGTGTGGCCCAGGTGTTTGTGGGCAGGACGTGTGGTTGTGGCCCAGGTGTGTGCAGTCGGGGTGTGGCAGTGGGACTACAATGAGAATGGCGGGAGATTTTAAATGTATAAGATGTCTTCAATAACCAGTGGGGAAGTGTTGCGGGGTACCCAAACATTTATGTGTTATTACTATTATATTTCTTGACTTGCGTTATTTGGAGAGCGTACCTTGGTGAGGCTTGGGTGGGCAGTTTTCCTTGTCAGGTGTTTCAGTTATCTCTTTTCTCATGGGGCATTAGAATTATCCCCACTTGTGCACGAGAGATTTTGGTTTTCCCTACTGTGTATACTTGTATGCACACCCTACGTATATAAAATTGTTTTCAGGTTTCTAGGAGGACTTTAAGAATCGTTTAGGGTCGTACTAGTTCAGACATTGGGACAATTGTTGTTGCTGTTTTTCATTCTTTTGGTACTTCTTTTTTGGGGTTTTCTATTACTTTTGTATCATTTACTTCTTGAACATGCATATTATAATGGTTTGTTTGGATTTACTTGTACTTACACATTTGGTGTTGTTTGGATTTACTTTCTTATCTCATGATCCTATTAAATAAAAAGGGTAATGCCTTCCATCTTGTGTGTGATTCTATACCCATGGTGCTAGTCGCCACTCCGAGACCTATTGAAGGTGGGTATTGGGGGTCATTATCTCTCCTTCAACTTGAAGAAGAAAGGGTCTAGAAACTAGCTGTCCATCCTCTCATCTTGGTGAAGGCAGGTCATTACACCTCTGGACAGGCCCCACCCCCTTGGACACCCCCACCCACCCAGCCCATTGTACATCCCCCACCCCCTTCGACACCCCCACCCCCTCAGACCCCCCCACACCCCTTGACTGCCCCCCCCCCCCACTACCACCACCATGGACACCCTGGACACCCCAATCCTCTGGATAGCCCCCCGAACCCTCTGGACACCACCCCACCCCCTTGGACACCCCCTAGACACCACCACACCCTTGGACAACCCACCACCCCTCTGGACAGCCCCCACCCCTGAACAGCCCCCACACCTCTAGACAACCCCCACCCCCACCCCCATCGACACCCCCACCCCTCCTGGACACCACCCCCACCCCCACCCCCTCGGAAACCCCCAACCCTTTGGACAACCCCCCCCCCCCAAAACCCCCCAAACCCTCTAGAAAGGCCCCACCCCCTTGTACAGCCCCCACCTCCTTGGATAGCCCCCTACCCACCCACCCCCTTGGACTGCTCCGCCAGCCCCTGTAACCCCCCCCCCCCAAACACACCCCAAGACTGCCCCCCCCCCCCCCCGAACCCTCTGTACAGTCCCCCGAACACTCTGGACAGCCCCACCCCCCTTGGATAGCCCTGACACCCCCATGGACACCACCCCCCCACACCCCCTTAGATAGCTCCCGCACCCCCCTGTACACCAGCACCACCACCTTTGACACCCCTTGGACACCCCTGCCCAACTGGACAGCCCACCCAACCCCCTAGACACCCCCACCCACTTGCACAGACCCATCCCGTTGGAAACACCCTGTATACGCACACACACATGATAGAACACAAAAAAATCATAAACTTTCATGATATCACATACATAGGTTTATTTTACTAAAAAAGAATTTAGAATGGTATAGATGAACACTATGAAACTAACCACGATAGCAAGACCAATGAAAAATAACCTCTCAACAAATTAGTTTAGGGAATCACAGAAATAAAAACAGAAAATGAGTCGTGTGAGGCTTACTTGAGTGTTCTTAGTCGACCTGATAGATCCGATAATAATAAATATGAAGAATGATGTTGGCAAAACAAGTCTGGAGGGAACGACTTTGATGAATCTATTGTAGGTTTTCCATGTGAGAGAGATTAGTCGAAAGTCTCCTGATCGAAGAAAACATAATGACTGAATACGGGGTGCGATAAATCATTTAAAAGATTTATCACATCGGTTATTTAATAACTGACGTGATAAACTATTTTTTAAGGTTTATAATGTCAGTTATTTAATAACCAGCATAGAAAAATATTTATCATGTCGATTATTTTATAACCGATGTGATATATGTCACTTTCTACAGACATGATAAATTTCTGAGATTGGCTTTATCACGTCGGTTTTTTTATAACCGACGTAATAAAGCGTCAAGATTTACTTTATCACGTCGGTTATAAAATAACAGCCGTGATAAAGTGCTGATCTTTCCTTTATCACGTCTGTTATTTTATAACCGACGTGATAAAGCGCGCAAGATTCAATTTTCACGTCGGTTATACAATAACTGACGTAAAAAAATTAATCTTTTTACATTTTACATCGGTTATAAAATAACCTACGTAAAATATGGATCCTTATCGATTTATCATTTCATTTATTAAATAACCGACGTGATAAATAGATCATTAATGATTTTCACATCAGTTATATAAAACCAACATGAAAAAGGCTGATGTGTTAAACATTTTTTCAACTAGTGTTTACTCGATCAAGATTCCATTATAATCTTATTAACCCACATTGATTTGATAACTGGTTGATGAAGGAAAACTACACTCATGTAGAATTTGACCCAACAATAAATAGTTAAGGATTATTCTTGATTATAGTCCTATATATATCCCCTACTCATAAAGAAGTATTTTTAATAAATGATATGAGGTATTCCATATGAGAATAATGATTAAAGGGTGCTTTCATTAGTAGCTTAATGATAGGGACCTTCGTCATTAAGGGTATACATGATTTTTGAATCCTTAAGGGTTTTATCAGTTTGAGAGAATAACCCATGGGGGCCTCTAATGGGATGATTGATCACAATTATAAATGGAATAAATGATTTAATGGTAGAACCCTAGTGTGCATAGACTAGTCTTTTATTTTAAGATGTTATGGAAGACGACTAGGTAGATAGTCACCCAGGTAGGTGACTGTAATGAAACAGAATTTTCTCAATTAAAATTCCCTTCATATAATTAGGTTATATAGTATAAATCACATAAAATCACATATAGAACACAATAAAAAACATATAAATGAATAATGAGTGAAATAAGAAGTATTTATATAAATTAAAGAACCTAAACCACTGGATTAGTATCATTACCTATGGAATAGTAATTCGACCCTTAAGAATAGAAACTTATACAATAGAATAATATCCTCACAGATGAAAGTATAAATAAAATATATTAATCTTTTAAATGAAAATATGATATAATTATATCATTGTAAAAGTAAATAAATGTTTTCAATATGATAAATTAAGGTTTTTTATTTTTATGAAACATAAATGTTCATTTAAATTTTAATAATTAATATACTGATATAAAACAATTTGTTTCATAAAATAGATTCATATTTATATATATTTTATTCTTATATTATTGTAATATAATTTTATGAGAGCTTAATTAACTTTTAAAAGTGTTATAAAATCAGTTATAATTTTTAAATAAGTGTTTTTTTAGTAAATTGTGATTTAAATTAAAAAAATCATATTCAGAAAATTATTTTCATAAAATTGACTCCATTGTTAAATTATAATTATCAAAAAAATTATGTTTAATTTTTTGAGATTTTTTTAAAGTATTTGAATTTTGTATGAATAGTGAAATACATTAATTTACAATATAAGGTAAAAAATGAATTTTTCAGTCATTCTTGAGTCATGGATGTTTTAACTGTTTAGTGGTTCAAAATCAAATGAATTATTTACTATATTTAGTCACATTAATCAAAATTATTCATCGTATTATCCGAACTATAAAACTAATAAATTAAATAATCAAATAACACCCCTCTCCTCCACTATAAATACCACCCCTCCCTACCTCTTTTCCTCACAACATTAAAACTTATAGACTTTCACAAATTAAGCCAAATACTCTTCCAAAGGCATTATCCCACATATATGATCCCTTTTTCTTAAAAAATATTAATCCCTTTTCCCTCTACAGGTTTTTAATGGTTGGAAAATTCAAGAGGTAAATACCTCTTTCATTTTCATTTAATTTTATTCCAATTACATTTATTTTCATATTCTCTCCTCACCTCCCCTTATCCAAGTTTAATGGTAACTCCAGTATATCACATGTACTATAATTTTATTATTTTAATGTATTAATCTATAATCATTTATTTCCCCTACCATTTTTCTTTAGAAAATGAAAATGTTGTTCGTGATGTGTTGATTTATCCCATTCAAGGACTATGAGTTTTCAATTTCCTTTACCAGCTTAAATTCTAGTCATAAAACCATTTTTATGTTTAAAAATCGATCATAATATTGGTATTATATCCTATTTAATTTTATTAAATTAGTATATATTCATAATATTAAATAATAAAACAAAACTAGTTTTTGATGATCAAGAAACCACCAAACTAATATAAACGATTATCCTTAACATTTTATCTAATGATTCTTCCACATAACACATAAAAGTTGATTTATAATAAAAAATAAAATTATTTAATTTAATTAATAACATAGAATTTTAATTCTGGGAAACTATTCTAATTATACATGATCTTTCATATATGTATACAAATGAATCAATCATGAAAACCAAGGAAACGGACAATCCTAGAAAATGAAATTGTATATTATAACCCATTAAAATCGATATAAATAAACTGTGTAAAATTATAATAAATAAAAAAATGTATAAATGGTTCTAAATTTATTAATTAATTGATTTAATTTCACTATCCAAGACATTAAGATCAAATGCAGAATACATTCAGACATAATGTAAGGGATTCTTTCCGACCTCTATTTTTTCTTCGGGTTACGATTTCTATCTATTTAACCCAATGTAACTCTTCTTTATTTTTATTTGATTCTTATAAATTCTATTTGTATGTTCCCAAATTATTTATCCAGATCATAACATCCTTATTTTATGGGGAAATACATGTTTTAAAAATGTTCCCTTCTCAATTATTTATGATAATCAATCCTGATTAAAGGGAATATCTCGATTTCTTACCCATTTTCAAGTTCACTACCTAATATATTTTAATATATAATTATTTTTATAACATCACTTATTTTATCATGAAAAACTATCTTATTTTAATTTCTTGTTTTATAAAAAAAATTATTCATTTTTCATTTTAAATAATTTCAAATACTTTCATTAAACTGCATTAAAATGTTTTATTCCTATTGTTTCTTTAACATTATTTTTTTAAAAATTTCACTTATGTTTAAAAGAACATACCATGATATATGAATATATTACCTTATTAATTTCCATATATGATTTAAATTATTTCTTTCATATATGTCATTATGATATTCCTTTTTGTTATTTCTTTTGACATGATTATGATACATAGTTCTTTTTATGGGCAACCCTTATGTTTATGTTTGATTCCTTAGGTATGATTATTCATGTGGAAAATATATTCATGAACATGTCATGATGGGTCTACCCAAATATATATCCAATGCATTAGGAAACTTTTAGTCTCATGAGATATCATGTGCAATGGTTTTGGTGGTTAGCCTTGACTCATTCTCCATGTATAATAGTATTGGTGGTTATCCTTAACTTGTGCTTCATGTGAAATGGTCTTGATGGTTAGCCTTGAATCAACCCCATATATATGCAATAATCCTTGAATAACTCTTGTTTCTTATTTTATGTTGCTTCCAAATAACTATGACTCCAATATTACATAATCCCATGTTATATATGTTATGCTTACATATATTTATTATTGTTTAATGGATTTTTATGTCATCATTTTATGTCTTCTATCCCATGTTCTATGATTTATTCTTATGTTAATTCCCTTAAGGGGATTTTTATCTAATCCAATTTTCATGTATTCCTCATTCCATCCTATTTTAATTTAAGGGCATAAATGGTGTTTGGAGCTCATTATGAAGATTAAATAAAAGATTTTTTTTATTAAGGTTTCATGCTTTCTAATTTTGTATCTCACCATCAATGTAAAATAGAATTTATGATCCTTGGTTATTATTTAAAGGATAATTATTCTTAATATCATGTTAAAATATGTGCAAAAGGCTAGGGATATTGTAGTTAGTGTTAGAGCACAATCTAGTTATTTTTAAATATTAGGACTGGAGCACTTTAGTAATAACCCTTGGGATAATTATATCACCATGGATAACCTAGATTGAAACATAGGGAATCACAAGTTTGTATATGATTTTCATTTACAATTTTATCCTTCTATGTTCAATTTTTCTCTTTTATATGCTTATCACTTAAGTATTAAAGCCCCCAAATTGTCCTTTTTTTCTTAGTTAGTTGCTAGAAATGGGATAACTCATTCCAAAAATTAATTTGATAGGAAATATTTTTATTTACCTAACAAAATTGGAAATATGATGGGAATGGTTTCTCAAAACATCAAGGGAATACATTCTTAATTGGATAAAGTTATGAATATTTTCTTAAATCATGTGAAACACATTACTTCTCCTAAAAAATAGAATGTTGCAGTAGAATCCATTATTGGAAAAAGGTATACCATGTTTAGTGGATCTTATAATAACCTCCTTATCAGACATTGGATTAAATCTATTTAAATTATATTCTTTGTCCTATATTTTCTAAATGAAGATGATTTTTTTATAGCGATCTATCATTTTGAAGGTGAAGGTGATCAGTTGTAGAAACTGATCAAGAACATGATGTCCATGTAAGGAATTGATTCCATGGTATGGGAAGAATTAATGAAAATATTTTTCAATAAATATTTTCCCCAACCTCTATATCATAAGATAAAGATAGAGTTCCTTAGTCTGAAGCAAAAGGATGATGAGCCTTATAGGGTGTATGTAAAAAAACCTTACAAGATTTCGATGATAAACATCCTGATTTTTCATGAACACCTAAAGAATAGTGGATCACTTATTTAGCATACTAAATTTGAATCTATGAAAATAATTGTTGTTTTGAGAATCTTAAAACTAGGAAGATATTTTTTGTTGTGACCTGAAGGTTGAAATAGTGATCGGAGACTCTTAGTAGTCGTGTGGGAACAAAGATAAAAAAAGGAAAATGGAGTTTAATATGGTTGGTTCTGTAGACAAATCCCACAATGGAAAGAAAACCCAATATCCCATGTGTAAAAATTATGGGAACAATCATCCTATGGAATTTATAAAGTGAACTAAGAAATGCATCAAATGTGGAATAATGGGGCATCTAGTTAATAACTATCTCAGGGATATAAAAAACATTCTAATTTGGAATATTAATGGAATGTTAAGATCAACACTCATCCTAATGTGTAGTGTTTTAACTAAAAGGAACATAGTAATTATGAAAACTATTACCCTATGCCTCGGATTGTTAGAGGCAATCAACAATAACAACCTAAAAGACAACAATTAAGAGAATATGCTATCACTACTACTGTGGTGGAAATTGAAAATCATGTGGTGATAGGTACACTGGTTATCCAATCAAGAATATAGAATGTACTATTTGATTCTATTTCTACACATTATTTTATATCTTTTATGTTTAGTAGAACTATTTAGACACCACCTCAAAATATGGCATTTAAGTTATCTGTGAGAATATAAAACATGGAAATTATTTCATTCAAAGTATATAACTCCTTACTAGTTAATGTGTGTAGACAAAATCTACTATAAAATCTTGTTTTACAACATTTTGTGGATTTTGATGTTATATCATGCATGGATTGGCTATCTCTATAAATATACAACATCAACTATTGGAAAAGGGAGAACGCTCTTTACATCCCAAGAAATCCTCCAATTCTACACAAGTATAAAAATAAGGATGAATAATTATAAGAAGAATCATCTAAGTTGTTGATATTGTTTCCTTATAAGTCATTATATCAAGAAAAAATTATTTAGACAATAAAGAGAATCATGCATGAAGACATTCCCATTGTTATGGACTACACCGATGTGTTTCCGGAATAATTTTCCAGTCTTCCTCTTGATTGAGAGGTTTATTTCTCAACAAAAATTATTCTTGGATCTCTTCCTATATCAAATACACCATATAGAATGGCCCCTGTAAATTTGTAAGAACTAAAGAAGCAGGTATAAAAGAATCTAGACAAGGTTTTTATACACTTGAGTGCTTCACCATGGGATGCACTTGTCCGATTTGTAAATAATAAGGATGGATGAATGAGCCTCTAAATTTATTATCATGATATCAAAAAAATCATGATAAAGAACAATTATCCACTTCCATGGATAGATTAATTGTTTGATCAACTATGGGCCCCAGGTATTTCTCTATGCTGGACCGTCGGATCACATATTACCAACTAAAGGTGAAGAAGTAAGATATTCCCAAGACTACCTTTCAAACAATGTATGGAAAGTATGAGTTCGTAGTGGTTAAATTTTAAAATACTAATGCTCTTGAAATTTTTATGTATTTAATGAATATTTTCTTTATAGATTACATCGAAAAATTTTTGGTAGTCTTTATTGACGATGTTCAGATATACTCTAAGAGAAAGGAGGAACATGAGAAAAATTTTAATACAATTATAAAGACATTAATAAGGGAGAATATTTATGAAAAGCATACTAAATGTGAGTTTTGGAATTAGGTTGTATCATTCTTGAGGCATGTATTCACCAACAAAGGGATGTCTGTGGACCCTTCCAAGACAAAGGAATTCAAAGAGTGGCCCATGCCAATATCTGCAACAGAGATATATAGTTTTCTTATTTTAGGTTGGTATTTCCCGAAATTTTTGAAGAACATATAATGATTTTAAAACCAACTAACCATGTTCACTCAAATAGGAGAACAATTGTTCTAGACTAGTGAATGTGATGACTACTTTAAAGTGTTTAAAATAGGCTTATCATTGCACATGGTCTCACACTACCAACAAGTGGGGAACTCTTTATTGAGTATAGTGTTGCATAAAATAATGTCTTAGGTTGTGTACTAATAAAAAATTATAAATTGATAGCCAAATACTCAAGGAAGTTAATAATACAAGATAAAAAATATCCCACTCATGATTTAGAGTTGTTAACAAAGATCTTTGGGTTGAAAATATGGCAGCATAATCTCTATGGACACTATCACTAGACTCAAAAAGACATCTATATAAAACATTGATATATGGGTTTTTTTGAACTATTTTAAAAATAAATCTCACTTAAACCCAATTCGGTGTGACCTCTCCCAAGATCAACTTGCATGAATATAAATTAGATAATTTGTAAGGATTCATAGAGTACCACTATCGATTATATCCAATTAAGATTTGAGATTCACCTCTATGTTATATAAAGTCTCTAACATGCTCTCAACACTAAGATGAACTTTAGTATGGCCTATCATCCTCAAAACTAATTGAAAATATGAGTGGGTATTTAGATACTAAATTATATGTTGATAGATAGTTCTATGAACATTAAGGGAGTATGGGACCAAAATCTGCCTCTGTTTGAGTTATCCTAGAAAAATAATTTTACTCAAGAATCCAAGTTGCACCATATGATTTTATTTATCAGAAAAGATGCAAAACAGTAGCATGATGGAATGAAGTTGGTGAACATAAGATACTAGGACCTATAATGGTCAAATTAATGGTAGAAAATATGACAACCATTCAGTAGTATATCAGAGAATCCCAAAGTAGATGGAAGAATTGTGCATAAAATTGTCTAAGAGACCATAAGTTTAAGGTTTTTGACATGGTATTCCTCCAGATATCTCTCTAGAAGAGGATCATGAGATTTGGTAAGAGAGGAATGATAAGTCCCATGTACATCAGCCCCTTTGAGGTTATTGATTGTGTTTGAGATATGGACTATTGACTTGTACTTCCACCAAACATTTCTCATGTACACTATTTATTCAATTTATCCATATTGAGTAAGTACATACCAAATCCCTCACATGTACTAAAATTAGAGGTGGTGTAGTTAGAGAATGACCTCTCTTACAAGAAGATGTCAGTGAAGATATTGGATCCTAGAGAAAAAAATCAATTAAATAAGACCACTCACCTAGTCAAAGTACTATGGAGGAACAATAAGTATAAAGAGCCATCATGGATTCTATAGGAATTGATAAAGCATAAGTACCCCCACATGTTTTTCCTTAGTATGTAAAATAAAATTTCATGGGGAAAATTTCATAATGGGGGAAGAATGTAACCACCCAAAATTCTGTCATTGATAATTCATTTCTTATAATTATTTTATATACTATAAATCACATAAAATCATAAATATAAAAATATAAAAACATTATAATTTAATAATGAATTAAAAAAGTATTACTTACAAAAATTAAGTATCCTAAACCAATGGAATAATGGCATGACCTATAGAATTGTAATATGACCCTTAAGAATAGTAACCTAACCAATAATTGGTAACATCACCTATGAAATTATTAATATAATTTATCAAAATAATTAATGTAAATATAATACTATTATATCACATAAAAAATAAATAATTCTTTTGAAAATGATAAATTATCTATTGGTATTTTTATAAAACATTAATGTTTATTTAGAATTTTATAATTAATATAATGATTTTAAAGGAACAATATTTTCATAAAATAGAATCATAAATTAATATTTGGTTGTCTCATGATTATAAAATAATTTTATTAGACCTTAATTGTTTTTTCAAAGTGTTATAAATTCAGTTATAATTTAAAAAATATCATATCTTTGTTAATGATTATTTTAATTAAAAATTAAATTTATAATATTTAAAAAAGTATTTTCATAAAATTGAGTCAATTTTTTTAATTATACACATAAAAAATGATTAGTGTATATTTTTTTTTGGGTTTTTCTATTACTGTTGATTTTTTGTTGAATGGTGAAATACAATAATTTATGATATAATGTAAATAAATGAATTTTGAGTCATGATTGATTAAAGGATGATGTAAGAGTCTAGTGGTTTGAACACACATACATTAGTTACTTTATTTATTCACAATAATCCACACTATTCATACTCTTCATCTAAAATTATCAACTAATTAATTGAATAATCAAAAACACATCTCTCCTCCACTATGAATACCACCCGTCGTAACTTCTATTCCTCACACCTTTCAAGATTTGAACCATATCAAAATTATATTGAATCATCTTCCTGATCCTCTTCACTATTTATAAGATCCCTTTTTCTCAAAAAATGACCAAACCCTTTTCCCTAAGAATGCTCTCAAGGAGGATAAATTCAAGAGGTAAAAACCTATTTCTTTTTCATTAATTTCATTTATTTAATTGTTCTCTCCTCACCTCCTCATATCCAAGTGGTATGGTAAATCCATTATATCACCTATAATTTAATTTTACTGTTTTAATGAAATAATCCATTATCACTTCATTCCCCTCCCCTTTTTTGAAAATGAAAACATCATCTGTGATGTGTTAATTTATCGCATTCAATGAAGATTTGTTTTCAATTTCGTTTACCACCTTCATGGCCAGTCATGAAAATATTTTTAATTTTAAACAGACCATAATATATGTATTAAATATTATTTAATGTTATATAACCTTTATATATACATATTATCAACTAATAGAAAAAAAAAATATTGTGATGATCGAGAAACTACCAAATTAATCTAAATGGTTATCAGTAATGGTTTATCTAATGATTCATCCACCTAACATATAAGAAAATGATATATAAGAAAAAATAAACTGGATTAATTTCATTAATAATATACAATTTAAATTCTTTACAAATATTTCCATTCAACATGATCATTCATACATTTATACAAATGAACTGATCATGAAAACCAAGGAAACGAACACTCCAGAATGATGAAATTGTATTTTATAACACATAAAAAATTCCATAAATAAACTAAATAAAATCATACTAAATCAAAAAAAATGAAAAATTTATTAATTAATAAATTAGTTGATTTAATTTGATTTTCTAGGAAATTATGATCAACTGTAGAAAACTTTCAGACATAAGGTAAGAGATTTTTCCTATCCTCCATTTTTTCCTTCAGGTTACGCTTTTCCTCTCTTTACCCCAATGTAGTTTTAATTTATTTTTATTTACATATTATAAATACTATTTATATGATCCTAAATCATGTATATAGATCATAACTACCTTATTTTATGTGGAAATACATGTTTTATAAAGGTTCCCTTCTCAATCAATCCTAATAAGAAAGCCTGATTAAAGGTAACTTCCCGATTTCATAGCCATATTAATGTGCACTCCATATTCTGTTTTAAGCCACCATTATTTTTCTAAAATTTATAATCTTATCATTAAATACTATATATGATCATTTATGGTTTTATATAAACAATTTTTCTATTTTTTTAAAGAATATTTATTATTTTTATTAAACCACACTCGAATGTTATATTTCTATGGTTTCTTAAACCCAATTTTTACAAATTTTCACTTCATATTCACATAAATTACCATGATATATGCCTATTCTCTATTATTAAAGTCCATTTATGATTTTAATAAATTATTTCATGGATACCATTATTATAATCAATTTTCTTATGACTTTTGACAAGATTATGATACACAATTAGTTCCAGGGGAAACCCTTATGTTTATGTTGGATTCCTTATATATGATTCCTCTTATGGAACACATATTCATGAACATATTATGATGGGTTATCCAAGATAGGTCTTTAATTTATTGTGCAATTTCTAGTCTCATGAGACATCATGTGCAACAGTCATGGTGGTTATCCTTGTCTCGTGCTCAATGCACAATGGTCTTTATGGTGAGCCTTGACTCATGATCCATGTGAAACAGTCTTGGTGGTTAGACTTGACTCTTTATTGTGACACCCCAAACATTTTTTATGTTTAAGAATAATATTTTATTAGTTTTTATTATTTTTCTTCACTTTATTTTCATTCTATCCAAACAATGTCTGCAAAATAAAAACCAAACATATTTTATTCAATTAAACACTAAAAACATTACATTTAAGCAAGGACAAAAGACCAATAATGTCCTATAGAACTAATGGAAAATCCAAGTAGTTCTACTGGAAGACCTCATAACACCACGATGAGACCAAGAATGTATACCTCATCCCTTGTACTAACCGAAATGAAGAATTAAATAGATATAAGAATAGCCGGAGTACTGAGAGTAAAAGGAATGTAAGTAACCATCCTTATAAGATAAATTGATTTAAATATATAAAACACCCTAAATATGAATTTATATGGGTCTTCTTGACTATTGTAAATACATATGACTGTTATTTTATGGCCATTTGATTTTAAAATCAAGTGACTATTAGTGTTTTATTAAATCGAAATAATTGAAGTGTTAAAAGTATAAAGTTATATAAAGTATAGTTTCAAATTTAAGATAAATTTTATAATTATTAATTTTTATATAGTCTATATAATTTCCTTAATCATTTCAATTATTTTGATATTTTTTTAATATTTTATATTTTATCTTTAATATCATGGTTTTAAATTAAAAATCATATTTATTTTGTTATAAAATTAGTATGGTTTCAAAACAAAGGTATGTATTTCAAATAATTTCTAAATGTTTTAATGTTTTGATTTTAGAAGGTATATATTATAAAAATGAATCTAATTTCCTTTTGACATGTGTTTTATGTTTATTTTCAATTAAATAAGTATTTCGTAACTATAGTCTTTCAAATGTTTTAAATATCATAGTATTAGTTCTTTGCATTCCAAGTCAATTTTATCCTAATATTATAATGGTATTTTAATGATGTTTTTAATTTATAGTTCATTGGAATTCATTGGGTGGTATGTTTGGTTAATATGAATATTGGGGTTTTATAATGAAATTTTATATTTAATTATTTTTTTCTATTTTAAAATAATTTTAATAAACAAATTTATAAAAATTTAGTGAAGGCTGACCGAGGACATCAAAAATTCTAGCCCTCATGGCCTAGCCCCCATTGTGGGTAGTCATGCCTCCCTATCCAGCTAGCTAGCTTGAACTAACATACTAGTGGGGCAGATCGCATGCTACGTCATAGCATGTGCACCCACAGTTTCGAGAGGGACTAGAGAGTGTGCCACCATACAGGGTGGCACGACGGTAGGGGTGGGCATAGAGCGCGCCCGCAGTGAAGAACCGGTACAGGGTGGTACTGGGGAGGATGAGAGAAGTTATTGATGTTGTGATGAGATGCTAAGTTACTTAAAGGAGTCGAGAAACCCATTTGGTTTCGATGTGGGGCATGTAGTTTTTAAAGGGACGTGATCCATTCTGTCTGATCAAAGACGAATATAATATTGGCCGTTCATTCCATTTTAAATTTTGTGTATCACCGCAACTGTTCGATCAAATCCTCATCTAATCCCAACCGTCCATCCATTTTTACAACCATGAAAACAATTGTAGTCATCCAATCAAACCCCAAATGATGTTGACCATCCAATACTTTATCATTTTTCTTCTTCTCTTTGTCTTCTTCCTTATGTTTCACAACGATGCACCTATCAATGTTGAGCATCCAATACTTATCATCTCATGTGATTCCATCTTTCTCTATGATTTTCCTCTTTCTTTATCTTTTTTTCTCACAGCCTATCAAGCTGGTTTTATTTTAAAACCCAACCTCATGGATCCATCATAATTTTCCTATTATATATATATATATGTTTATATAATTTATCAAACAACTGAACCACATGTGCTTTTATTTGATTATGGTGGTTTTCCTCTCTTGTCTAATTCTTCTCTCAAAGTTCTTGTTTATCATTTCCAGTCGGATCCGTGGTGTTATAAAAATATATATAGTTTATATACACAGTTGAAATAAACTCATTTTTCATACAGAACCCTATGGATTTTCTTCCTCCCAAACCTCCAGTGACCCCTGCTTGACTCCACTTCATCCTTAAGACAGATAATGGATTATGTGGTTGTGTTTTCGTAGTGAAAAAACCCTTATATATACTTTATGTATATATATATATATATTCACACCGTTGTATATAACTTTCCATCCTAACCGGTGTTAGGTCTTTTGAGTTTTGATTATCAATGTATAACTGATATTTTTAAAAATTTTCTTCTTGTTTCACTTTATGAAAAACCCTTACATATTTTAGGTGTATTATGGTTATATATATATATATATATATATACGGTTTTGTTTAACTTTCAATCCAAAACTTCTTTTGGTTTTCTAAATGATGTTTTATTAAATTTAAATTATTTATATTATGCATATAACATTTGTAAGGATTATTCTCTCGTTTTATTTTGATTCAATTAAACCCATACACACTTGTATTTGTAGATATGTTTATTCATTAAACAAACCTAATTTTTTTTGATTCTTTTTCAAATGATGAAAATATATTTTTAAATGGAGTTCTTTAATGAATCTAGATCATGTAAGAATCCTACATAGTTTAATTTGTTCATATAAACATATATGTGTATATATGGTATTATGTATAAATATAGGTTTTAATCATAATCTGAATTAGGTTTTCAAAACACTGATTTTAGTGATCTAGTTATTTTCTTGAAGTGTATAATATTTATAAAGATTTATTAAACCTTGATTTTGGTTGTGAAAATACCATGTATATACTAGGTGTATATATGGTTTTATATATTTTTCAAACCCATATATATTTATAAGTACCATAATCTCATATATGCATGATTTAATTTAATTAAGCGATTAGATGGTATTAACATGGTAAGGATTTTATACAACACACAGTACAATTTTGTTTGGGAAAACAATAACAAATTCCTATTTTGGTATTATGTGCCTAAAAAATTCTAAAAGAATCCATCAACTTATTTAAGCAATAAAATTTACATTCATCCAGATTTTTTTATTTAAGTAGCATCTCTTGTATATACATACGTAAATACATGAACATACACCTTTATAAAAGTATGTTTAATTGTTTATATATCAATATAAATGTTGTACATTAGAAAGTGTTATATTTTAATATAAGATTAACCTACCATATTAAAGAATACTAGTTTCTGATTAACCTATTGACACTTCTGTTTATTATTGCATGGTTTGAACATGATTAGTATATATCCTTAATTCGAAAGAGTAAATTTTAATGCATTTAATGTTTATTGAAGAAGGCTTCTAAGAATTATTATTTTATGTAACATACCTAATCAATTTATCATTAATATATATCACTTATGATAATTTAGGGATTAAGGAATTAATTATTTAAAGTGGTATAAGACACTTCCTGTTAATGACATAAAATAACTATTTGAAGTAGTATGAGAAACTTCAAATATAAGACATAAAATGATATATAAAAGTGGTATAGAAAACATTTATTTAAAGACATTTAAACATTTAAGGAATGCATTGGATCTATTATGTGATGGGTGAGGCCTGCTATAGCCTCTCGATGCATCGATAGGTCTCATGAGACAAATTAGGTCATCGCACAAGGCCTTGAAAAAATATTTATATATGGTCCTAGCACGAGCTCTCGACAGAATGTTATGTTTGTCTGAAATTATGTATTTCCTCAATATGTGATAAATATTTAGTAGGGGATTATTTGACTAGTAGAATATATTTCATTAAAATCCTTTACTTTTAAGTATCAAAAGACGAAAATGAACATGGAATGATGTTTATTCGGCACTCTTCTTCTGAACTTTAATACAAGTGATATTAGTTTACCTTTCATTTTATGATTTACAATTTATGAAGAAAGAAATTAAAGTTATAATTTTATGCGCATCTCTGATCATGAATTACTTTCATGTGTAAATTATGTACCTTCACCCTTACATGTCACACATAGTATAGTTTTATTAAATCTTGATTTATATGATTCACAAAAAGATTTTTTTACAAGTATGCATTTCATTGGAATGTGATTCATTCATAGACCTTTTAATTTTACCTAAACGTTTACTGGTGATTTTGGAAACTGTTAATATCATTCTACATGTATTGTAGTTTTCATTTAATAAAATGGTTTCTGATAACTTTAAAGGGATTTTTAAAGGTTTTATTTGAATTTTTTTTAAAAACCCCCTTACTAGGCATTTGTACGTTCACCCAACATTTTCAATTTATTTTTACTGGGTTAGTAGAATTGAGTTACACTCAATTGTGGTTTCTTTGTGGATTCCTTTCCATTCAGTATTTAAGGAATGTATCATTTATATCTTTTGTTCCATAACCTAAACCAAAAATATCCTATGTATGGAACATGATGTGTAATTTAGCATCTTTTCTTTTTATAAAAAAATTACACACCATGTTTAACATATCGACTCTAGGAGTCAGAGGAAGATACCTTCCTCTGTGGTTGGGGCATTACAGTTGGTATCATAGGTCAATTTAGAAACCTTTGGAAAATTAAAACAATAATAAAAAGTTAATTATGTCTTACTAAGTATAATTACTTCTTAAAAGTGTTAGATGGTAGACAAGACGAGTTTTCTCTCTCTTCTAACTGAAATACTAGAGACTGTAGTTTCTAAGTCATTTTTAGAAGGATATGACACATTTGAAAACCTTTTTCTATATTTTAAACATATCTAATATGTATCGAACTCTCCTTGTGTACTTAAACTCCATCAAGGACCAGGATTAGACTATTTCCTCATGATGCATTCTCAACATCCATTTTATACACGTAAGGGAAATTGCTTTGAGGGTATGTTTAAATTATTTACCCAGTTAGATAGTTTTCAATACCTGGAGGACTTCTAAGATTCTTTACAAGTGGGTGACCTCCAAGTGGAATATCATTATCAAATCATGACCTACAGTCACTATGGTCTTGTTAGGGACTTTGAAATTTTTGAGGACAAGTCTTTCTGTTTGTTTTATAGAGATCAAGTTCATGCTGATGTCACCCAAATTTATAAACATCTTGAAATTATATCACGAAACATTAGATATTCATATGCAACCGATCCATGTTTACAATGTTGTATCCAGACCAGAGAGATTGAAGAGATTGAAGAGTTTGAAATCATTTTAGAAATATGTTTAACCAGGAACAAGGGAAATCGTCAATGCTAGTGGGACCTATGAAGGGACATAATTGTGGATGTCTGGAAGTTTGTTCAAGTGATTTTTTTGAGAGGGAAAGAATGAATATTTATCACCCTGAGTTTCATGAACAATGTCATAAATTAATAATGTTATATTTTTATTATTTGGTACTTTAATATGTATTTGAAAAATAAAATCTCTATTTTTATATGGTTATACATTACTGAGTAGAACGTTTTTCTTAAACTTTTCCAATGGAATATGAGAGGTAACATACCAAAATTTTGTCTCTAACAACTGAGATACTGAAAACAATAATGTTAAAGTCATGTTCAGACGTATTTTAACCTCTCGAAAATCAATGGGTATTATGGAAATATCATTATCAATTATCCAAAAATATTAATATGCTCTGATTCTTCAAAGGATTGTGTTTAGTTTATTTCTTCGTAGTACTAGAATAACTCAAATTATATAAAAGTTGAGGAAATTATTTTGAGAGAATCTTCAAATGTTTTACCTTGTTTGAAATATATTCATCTATAATGAAATTTCAGAAAGCCACTGATGTGGGTGAATTTCGTGCAACTTATTTTTTTCAACCCCTCAACTTTAGTTGCTATAAAAGGATTTATGATTTTAAATTTATTTAAAACATGGAGGTTCATATGGTGTATAGAAATCTATTCCTTTATGATATGTCTAATCTTTTCATCTCCCATTACTTTTATATGAAATCTGATCACTACAAACATAAGTATAACTCTAGTTGTTTGAGAGGTATCTGGACCAAAAAAATTGAAGAATTTAGAGCTATTGTGGACACCATGGCATCAAATAACCACTAGGTCTTGTGGTTCTGATGAAGGTACATCAGGGTTTATGTCTGAAGGGTTATAGTATGATAGAATTGCGAGGGCACAATTCCTTGATGGGGGGATAATGTGACACCATGAACATATTTTATGTGTAATAATAATTTTATATTATTTTTAATTATTTTTCGTCGTTTAATATTCAACCTATCCAAAAAAATGTCTACAAAATAAATACAAAACATATTTTATTCAATTAAACACTAAAAACGTTACAGTTCAGGAAGGCCAAAAGACCAAAACTATCCATGAAAACTAATGTAAAACTCGAGTAGTGCCACTGGAAGACCTCCTAACACTGTAATGAGACCAAGCATGGGGACCTCTTCCATAGGACCAATCATAATGAATAATGAAATGGGTAGAAGAATGGCTAGAGGGTTGAGAGTAAAATTAATTTAGAGAACCATATTTATAATCCAAGATGATTTAATGAAATGAAACACCATAAACTTGTATTAATAAGGGTATTCTTGACCATTGGAAAAACATATGAGTGTTTTTTATGGTCATTAACGTTTAAAATCAAGTGACTCTTCGTGTTTTATTTAACCCAAATAATTTAAGTGTAAAAATATTAAAGTGGTTTAAAGTATAGTTTCAAATTTAAGGTAAATTGAATAAAATTTAGTTTTTATAAAGACTATATAATTTCTTAAATCATTCCACGTATTTGGATATGTTTTAAATATTTTAGGCTTTATCTTTGGTGTCATGGTTTTAGATTAAAAAAAATATTTCTTTTATTATGAAACTTAGTATGGTTTCAAAACATATGTAAGTATTTCAAATACTTCTTAAATGTTTTAAATGTTTTAATGTTATGATTTTAGAAAGTGTATATTATAATAATGAAACCCATTGTCCTTTTGATATGTGTTCTAAGTTTATTTTCAATTATAGAAGTATTTCGTATCTATAGTGTTCCAAATGTTTTAAATATACTAGTTTTTGGTCTTTGACTTAGAATTATATTATATATTAATATTATAATGGTATTTTGTGGTTTTTTTAAAATTACGGTTCATTGGAATTCATCGGGTGTTATGTTTAATTAATAGGAATATTGGGTTTTTATAAAGTAATTTACTGTTTAATTATTCTTATTTTCTATTTTAAAATAATTTGAATATATTTTTTTTATAAAAAAATAGTGAAGGCTCTTCTAGGATAGCCAGAAGGCCAGTTCTCAAGGCCTAGCCGTCACTGTGGGTGGCCAAGCCCCCTATCCAGCTGGCCCATGTGAGCTAGCCTTCTGGTGGGATAACCCACACACTACGCTATAGCATGCACACCGACAGTATCGAGAGGGACCAGAGAGCATGCCATCATGCGTGACGGCACGACGGCAGGGGTGGGCGCAGAGCGTGCCTGCTGTGAAGAACCAATATAGGGTGGTACCAGGGAGGGAGGAGAGAAGTTATTACAGGTGTGCTGAGACGCTGAGTTTTTTAAAGGAGTCGTGAAACCCATTCTATTTTGATGTGGGATACGGTATTTTTAAATAGATGTGATCCAGGATATCGGATCAAAGAAGGATCTAATCTCGGCTGCTTGTTCCATTTTAGATCTTGTGTATCACTATAATCATTTGATCAAATACATGTCTAATCACAGCCATCCAGCAGTTTTTAAAACCATGGAAACAATTATAGTCATCGGATCAAACCCCAGACGATCCTGAATATCCAATATTTTATGCTTCTTCTTCTTCTTTGTTCCATCTTCCTCACAACGCGCAATGCCACACATATTGAAATCGAGCCTTCACTACTCATCCTCACCTATGATTCCACCTTTCCCCAGCATTTTTCTCTTTCATTATATTTTTTTTTCACAGCCCGACACACCAGTTCTATTTTAAAACCCAACCTCGTTGATCTGATGTAAGTTTCAAATATTATATATATAGTTATATACTTTATCAAACGACTGACCCCCGTAATCTTTTCATTAATCAAGGTCATTTCCCTTTCCTGTCTAAGTATCATCTTGAATTCCATGTTTCTCATTTTGTTTCTAATCCATGGTTTTATAAAAATATATATATTTTATATATACAGTTTATATAAACTCATTTTGCATCCAAAACCCTACGGGTTTTCTTCCTCCCAAACTTTTAGTGACCCCTACTGGACTCCACCTCATTCTTTAAGACAGGTAAGGGATTATATAGTTTAATTTTCATAGTGAAAAATCTTTTATATACTTTATATATATATGGATATATATATTCATACCATTATATATAACATTCCATCCTAACCAGTGTTAGGTCTTTTGTATTATTATTTTCAATGTGTAACTGATGTTTTTAAAACAATTATTTTCATTTTCATTATGAAAAACCCTTACTTATTTTATTTCTATTACGATTATATGTATATATATTTACAGTTTTGTATAACATTCAAAACCAAACTAATTTTTGTTTTCTAAATGATGTTTTACCGAATTTAAATTATGTATATAATGCATATAATATTTTTAAGGGTTCTTATTTTGATATATTTCAATTAAATTAAACCCATACACACTTTTATATGTATATATGTTTATTCATAGAACAAACCTAAACTGATTTTATGATTTTTTTTCGGATGATGATTTTTTTAAAATGATGTTATATAATTCTTGTGCATCATGTAAGAATCCTAATTGGATTAATTGTATCATATAAACATATATATGTATATATGGTTGTATATATACATTTAGGTTTTAATAATAATTTGAATTTGGTTTTCATAAAACTGAATTTAGTGATCTAATTATTTTCTAGAAGTTTATAAAAATTATAAAGATTTATTAAACCTTGTTTTGGTTGTGAAAATCCCATGTATGCACTTTGTGTATATATGGTTTCATATAATTTTAAAACCTATCTATATGTATAAGAACCACAATATCATATATGAATGTTTAAATTTATTTAAGGATTTAGATGGTATTAAATTAGTGATGATTTTATACAACACATGGTGCAATTTTATATGAAAAAACAATAAAAAACCCTGTTTTCTTATTATGTGTATAAAACAGTCTAGAAGAAGTCATCACATTGTTTAACAAATAAACTTTACATGCATCTTGATTTTTTGTAATTTGAGTAGAATCTGTTGTATATACATATGCAAATATTGGCACATACACCTTTAGTAAAGTATAATTAATTATTTATGAAACAGTATGAACATTGTACATTATCAAGTGTTATGTTTTAATATAAGATGAACCTATCAAATTAATAATTATTAGTTAATGATTAACCTGTTGACACTTATATTTATTAGTGCATGGTTTGAACATGATTAGAATCTATCCTGAATTCAAAATCATATACTGAAACACATTGAATGTTTATGGAACAACGGTTCTAAGAATTATTTTTTATGGAATAAACCTAATCTATTTATTATTTATATATATCACTTATGATAATTTGAGGAATAAGAAATTAATTATTTTATGTGGTATGGGAAATATCAAATAATAGACATAAAATAATTATTTTAAGAGGTATGGGACACTTCAAGTATAAGAAATAAAATGATAAATTAAATTGGTATGGGACACTTTGATTTAAATACATTTAAATATATGAGGAATGTATTAGACACATATTTTGAAGGGTGAGGCCTAGTATAGCCTCTTGATTCATCTATAGGTCTCATGTAAAAAATCAGGTCATAGAATGAGGCCTTGACAAAAATTTTATATATGGTCATTGCACGAGGCCTCGATAGAATGTTATGTTTGTCTGAAATTATGTATTTTTTAAATATGTGAATAATATTTACCATGGGATTACTCTACTAGTAAAATATCCTTGGTTAAGAGCAATTAATTATGAGTATCAGAAGAAGAAAATGAAAATGGAATAATGTTTATTCATCACTCCTCTTCTGAACATTAAAACCAGTTCTATTAGTTTACCTGGAGTTTTATGATTTTCAATTTATGAAGAAACAAATTGATGTTATAATTTTATGTGAAACTCTGATCAAGTATTACTTTCAGGTGTAAATTTTGTACATGTACCCTTGCATGTCACACATATTATAGTTTGATTAACACTTGATTTATATTATACACACCAAAAAAAAATTACAAGTATTCATTTGATTAGAATGAGTTCCATCCATAGCCATTTTAATTTTCCATAAATTTATAATCTTAATTTTTGAAACTGTTAATTCCATGCAATATGTATTGAATTTTTCTTTAATTTTTTTATGATTATTTTCAAAGGTATATTTTTGAAATGTTTTATTTGAATTATTTTTTATAAACCCCCTTAATTTGAATTTTTATTCTCATCCTACATTTGAATTTATTTTTTCAGGTTTAGTAGATTTGAGTTACACTAAATGGTGGCTTCTTTGTGGAGTCTTTTCTATTAAGTTATGATGAAATGTATTTTTTATATCTAGTGTTTCAGAACCTAAACTAAAAATATCCTTTTTATGGATCATGATGTGAAATTTATCATCTTTTCTTTTTATTAAAAAAATTACACACCATGTTTAACGCACCCACTCCGGGAGTCAAAGGAAGAAACCTCCCTTTGGGGTTGGGAAATTACAGTGATCTTCAATGAGAAATGAGCTTTTAATCAAGCTTATTTCATGTTTTATGTTTCTTCTAAAAAACTATGATTTCATTATTACATGATCCCAAGTTCTATATGTTATGCCTCCATAAGTTTATTCATGTTCTATGCCATTTTATGTCATCATGTTGTGCCTTCTAACCCATATGCTATACTTTATTCGTATGTTTATTCCCTTGATGATATTTTTAGATCATCCCATTGTTCATGTATTCAACAGGTTATCCTATATAGATTTAAGGTCTCAAGGGGTGTTAGGATGTAATTATTAAAATTAAAAAAAAGAAGTTTTTATTTTTGTTTCATACTTTCTAATTTTGCATCTAACCTTACAAAGACACTAGATTCTAATATCCTTGGTTTTTATCTGAAGGATAATTATATTAAAAATCATGTTATAATATGTGTAAATGGCTGGGTCTAGTATAGCGACCTAGGTATATAGTGTTCCCATTTATGTGAGTTGGGTTCATGGGGAACCCAGGTAGGTGGCTTGGTTGAATGGGACACCATGATAAGTGACCTAGGTGAATAGTTCACCAAGTTATATTTTATTGGAAAATAGGGTGCCTATATTGGTGACCTGAGTGAATAGTCTTCCATGTTGTTTGACCAGGGTATGGCCCCTTCATGAGGACCTAGGTGTGTATATTATTGGAAAGTCCTAATATCCCTAAGAGGGATGATTCAATGGTAAAAATACCTTCTTTCATAGATGAAAAAAGAGAATAGGTTCTTGTTTAGTATTCCTCTGAGTGGTTGGATTGGTTCCTTTAAGAACAATAAGGTTTGAATACTTTGTCATAAACAAGGTGTTTGGATAGCGTGCCCTAGATTTTTAGAAACACATCTTGATTTTGGTTCTTCTCCTCAGTCTTAGTGATGACCTGGGATATGAATTCTATTAAATGTAATATTCATTAATAGATGGAAATAACTAGAGTTCCTCCATTTTCTAGTTATTTTTTGTAAAAAATCTTTTGAATGGGATCTTGGAGAATATAGTCATGAATTTATAGCACTCAGTAGTTTTTAGGTATTCTCCTTTGTCTCAAATTCACATTCCATTTAATCAATTTAAAAATTGAATGAATATAGATCCTTGTCATTGTAACATGAGTTAGGAATAGAAAAAATATTTATCCCCACCTTAAGGTGTGAAGCTCCTTTGATTGGGTAATATGGTGATGGAAGAATAAGGGATGGGCATGTGGGGTAGTGTAATGATAAGGTGGAAAGGGTTTGTGGGTTCCTCATCAATATGGATCACATCTACCTTTCACTGATGTTCATGGGATTTTATAGGAACTAGGATTGTTCCATCCCTACAAAAAAATTGAATCCACTCAAAGAATTTTTTTAATATTTCGTTGTAAAAATTTAAGTACAAAAAAGTCCCCCCATATAATTATATCATATATGTTTGATGATGATAAAATTCTAAAGTAAATATTACTTTTTTCACAATATCGACTCAACACACTTGCTCATGTGAACAATATGGTCGTCCATTCTAATAGAATAAAATCTTTATATTTCACATTAATTAGTACAATGTATTAGATGTGGGACACATTCATCACCTATAAATATATGTTTTCCAGCTTTTTCAATATTAACATGACTCCTAGAATAATTATATAGATGAAAAAATATCTCTTTTATTATGTCACGCATTGAGACCTCATTATGTCCTCAAATCTTCAACTATTTTTTCTTTTTGGTATGTGTAATAGGGAATGGGATAAATAAATCTATAAAATAATTCCTAATATTACAATTGGAGAACTACAACATTAACCACCAAAGGGTGAATTCATATTCATCATATTATGGTATAAAAGATTTGATAATATCTGAATCAATAATAATATGATTATATTTATTGATGAGAAAATTAATGGTGAGAAAACACAACTAGATCTTGTCATGGGTTGGGATAACATCTATCACATAGTGTTTATGTATATGAAAATTTAAGAGATGCCTAAATATGATATGATGGTGGATGATCAATGAAAATATATTATAAATGGGGAAGCCTTAGAAAAACACATAAATAATAACCTAGATAAAGTCAAAGGGGATATAAAATGTATTGAAATGATTTATTTTAAAGAAATTAAGTTGGGTGGGGATACTACCATTTGATCCCTTCATATACTTTCAAATAAGAAGGTAGAAACCATAATTATAGTTTGAGTTTTTTTGGATGTATATGGATTACAATAGATGTTGATACAACATCTAGTATATATATAATTATTATTTTAATGACCAATAAATATTGAATACTCCTTTTATATTTTTAAACTAATAGGAACGAGGTGAAAGTTTATGTCTGAACATCCCCTTTTAATGTAAAATAAAATTTTTTCAAAGGAAATTAAAATTTTACTTTCCACATTGTTTCCTTAAATATAAATTCTTGATAATATTTGAAACTTATAATTATTAATTACATAATACATGAATCCATATGATCATTTTATAAAAATGGATCAATTATATAAGAACTTCTAAACACTTGAGTCAATGATAATATTTATAAACCAGTCCATTATTAGTTAAACATATTCTCTTGGACCGATGTAGGTGGGCCAGATATGAATGATATATATAATCATCACAAGTCAGGGATATTCCATGAGAAAAGGTACTATATAATTTAGTTTTCTCTATGGTTTTTAGCAAAAGATAAATATAGGTTCGAAAAATATTATGATACATAAACTATCACTCTTATCTAAGAATATCCTAGTAATTTTACTTCCTCCTTAAAATGTGGTCTTAAATGGTTAAATATAGTCTAGATATCTGATAAATTTACATTTATCATAATCCAATGTTATTATTTTATGATATAAGAGATTTTATTAACTCACCATTATGAAAATAAGGAATGGGGTTCAATGATCAAAAGATAAAAAGTGTAATAAAATTTCACCTCTTTCATTTCACATTGATCATCTAAACTAATATATGCATGGAAAAAAAGGGTGATATATATTTTTAGTCAGTGGACAAATATATAATATTTTGACTTTTTAAAAAGATAATTTGTAGTCCATTCATTATTTAAATATTTTTATTTTCACCATTAATATTTCCTAACCCAAGGATGGGCAAAGGATTACTAGACATGAAGGTGAATTTTTACCACGTCACCATCTGTTAGTTTTCAATGAGACATTTTTTTCGTTTTTCTTTTTTAAACACTAAAAATTCTTCTTGGCTAGAAATTTTAATTCCTAGAACATTAAGATATGAAATTTTATTATTCCCATTATATATTTTCAACAAGATTAGTATGATATATCTTTTCTTAGGATGTTTATGTTCATTAAAGTCAGACAAATGGGGTTGATTTTTAATGTCTAATAGTTTTTAAAAAAATGATACATTAAACACAATAAAAAAATTAATGTAACCATTATGTGAATTAGGATCCCAATATTAGTTCAAAAATCATAAAGGGAAGGTTCATGTAGTGTAATGTCATTGTGCTTTGACCATATTTTTTGATTTTAAGATCGTTTAACTTTGACCAAAGGGTTGGATGGACTATATAGAAAGGGAATGGTATGATCAACATGAATATATAGATTAATTATCGTATATATAATTTTATGGATGGGTTGACATAATTTATGGTCATAATTATCTGTCAAGAAAATGATATGTGTTTCATTTAGTGATAAGGTAAAGCTGATAACATTGAATGAATGAGTATAGAACCATATCAATATAGGAATCCATGAGGAGGGGTGAATGTAATTTAAGTTCATGGTTCTTATACTAATGATTTTATAAGGTGTTTGGTTACACACATATTATTAGAAATAAATTTTTATGTCTGTGAGTAAGAGTATAATTTAATTTATATGAATGATGTTTCAACAATAATTTGAGCAATCATAGGTAGGAGATGTTTCATGAAATTTAAGGATTTAGATTGTAGGCCAATAATGAAGGTTGTGTTGTGAAAACCTAAATGGGTTACAAGATCTAGGATTTTACTATCATATTTGAATAAGGAATAAAACTTATGTAAATCAAACCCCTTTTATTTTGAATCAAGGAGAAATGAAATTGAATAAATATGTTGAAGTTGATCGTTGATCATGTATAAATGATGGATTCCGAGATGATTTGGAATGTTAATGGTAACGATAGATTTCTATGAGTTTAATACCAAGAAATAAAATAGTGTTAGAGTATTTAGAAGGTTTTTTATAAAAAATATATACACTAAAAATGGAAAATATGTCGTGATTACGAATCATATCTAAATACAGCAAAATTGAGGTGTAAAAACCCTTACTGTAATGGAAACCTAAGAATAAAAAGAACATATGAGGGATTATTTGAAATTAAAATATACTGAAATTAATTATATTCATTATAATAGTAGGAAATAAAAGTGTAAATACTCTATATAAATTAAAATATTTTGTGCAATATCACACAAGTCTCATGGAATTGAAATTGAGACAAAGAAAGTATTATAGCATTTGAAAACATTGGTTCAAAACCCATCGAAGTATTGAATTTAAAATGGAATATTAAATAACAATAATAATGATACATTCATGATACAAAATATTAAAACAATATTTGATACATCATAAAAATGAATAAAATGTTGTATCAAAATAAATATGTCTACGGTAGTGATAATTGAGACTAGAAACTGTTACCAGTAACTTAACATTTGGGGTGTGAATAATATCATAATGAAGTTATATTGAATAATTTTAGGAACTATAAAAGCATGATTAAATGAAATAAAAATTAATCCTTAGGGATAATAAATAAAACCTTGATTAATAGGGTTTAATATGAACATTTTAACTCAATGGATGAAAATTTTGTTAGCACAAATCCTTATCTTAATTCATAACATCCGCTATAGCTCTAAATACTCTATATAATAAAATAACTATCTTTATCACTTATTTATAATCTTCTAAATATATACAACCTATTATAAAAATAATTTACAATTATTCTCTATATGTATATAAGTTATTTGTTATATATTTCAATATCGTGTGTGAGTACACAAGGTCTTTTTGAACTAGTTTTGTAATATCAGTGTTTTTATTTACTATTATCCTAAAAATAATCATTAAAATATTTTTAAATGTACTTTAATTGATTTTATATAATTAATTATAAAGTTTTAATTTCATTTTATTAGATTTTATATGATCCCAGAAGATTAAATTTGCGATGAGCATGTTTTAGTGATTTCTCAAGAATGAACCCTTATATATAAATTAATGAGATTAAAAGTAATTTTTCCAAAAATGAAAAATATAATTATTTTCTCATTTATGTAATATATTTTAAAAAATTATATTCTCATTTCCATCAATTTTATAAATTTATATCTTTGTTCAAATAGGTAACTAAACAGACTGAAATAAAAATATACTATTATTAATGGATGACTATGAAGTTATTTATTTGTAATATCTTTATAACATATGAATAATGGAATTATATAGGGTATATTTGTTTCATATATTATAATTTTATATACATTTAGGAACATAATAGCCTATATGAATTTATTATATAGTATAATGAAATATTTTTTTCTTTTATAATGCTCTTTGGAACCGTTGAATTCTCTATAGTTGTTTAACAATAAAATTGTTAGTAAGTGGTGATTTGTTTTATAAAAAACATTAATAATATTATAAAAATTATATTTATCCATTAAATTTATTATTATGACTATATTTTAATGTATGTGATATAAAATAATAGAAATTAATCATTCTATGGAGGCAATTTTCTGTACATATAGATGGTTGATGATTTCATTTTCCATATAATCGGAGAAATGTAAAATATGTTTCATCATTCCAGAATCTAAAAAATTATATTAATGTAATAAATAATTATTTAATTAAAAATTTGGACTATCCCTGTAAGGTGGTTAAGGATAATAAATCATGATGTTTGGTAGAGGTGGTAGTCGGCACAATCAAACATATTCTACTTTTGGATTTTCTGATGGGAAAAGAGGGAAAGAAGTTTAATAGTTATTCCCTTAGCCTAAATATTTTTTGTATAAAAAAAAATAATTATGTAATTATATATTAATGTAAAAAATGTATTTTGGAAATTTAATACAGGAATAAAAATAAATTTAGGGAAATTAGTACTCATTTTGAGGACTTAGGCTTTCCCTTGGAGGAATCATTGTAAAGGGTGGGATTAAGCTAATATCATGTGAATAGAAGCATAAATGGGTAAAATTTGATCTTTGGGTGAATTAATAATGGTATATTTTAAAGATTAATCCTAGTTTTTAAGTGGTATTGAAGGGATGGTGAGAGGCTGTCATGACCCATCCTCGGGGCGCGTTCCATGACTACCACAATGTAAAGACCCGTAAAATTCATGGGAAATTTTTTTTATTAATTTTCTTTAGATTTTTACAAGAGCGCGGTTTTTGGCGGCACATGATTCCGAGACTCGGTGTGCCCGGAATCAATTCCCAGAGTTTGGCTCAAGTGCGTTCAGTGAACGAACGAGCGGGAAGTTCTAACTTTTGAACCGGTGCTTGGAATCGAATTTCGAGGGCACCGATGAACTCGCAGCGCCGATATTCTCTTAAGGAGACCTTTTCTGAGGTTGCGTTTTATGCGGAATGAAAGTTAGTTTTGGGGAAAAATTAGAAGAAGTTAAATAAAATTGTGGAACACAATTTGATTTTTAACTTGTTGTTTATATCCTCCCAAATGGAGTTAGAGGTGGGACCCACATCCACTTAACCTCCCTTGAGAGGATTAAGTGTGGTGGGGCACACACGAAGCATAACCCCTCAACTCCCCTTAAAACTCCCAAATAACTCCTCTCTTTTTAATTTGACAACTTGAGTTATTAAATGAGTTGAGTTGTTTAATTTCAATCTTTTGAAATTCAAGTGGTTTAGTTGTGTAAATAAAATAAGCTTTAAGCTTATTTTATTTTGGTTAGTATACTTTTCCACCTTGAGAGGATTTGGGAAGCTCTCTCCATCTTCTTCAACCTTGACGAAGAACGCGAAGAACACTTAATATCCGACGAAGAATGCCGCATCTCTTCTTCGTAGTCGGTGTGTTTCCGAAGATCGACGACGCCGATTCCTTCGATCTTCTTCCCGTGTCAACGAAAGGAGACACCGTTTTCTCCTCAGGCTTTCTCCGTCAGCTTACGAAGCTTCTCCAGTGACGTACCTCTTCGGACGCACCTCGACGTCAACAGAATCGACGTTCGATTCCCGCGACGCCCGACCTCCGCGACGCTTGTCTTCCACGGCTTGTTGACATGCTCCGCACTTGAAACCGAGGTAGGGGTTTAATGTTATTTGATTCCGTTCTTGATTCTGGCACGTCTAATTTTGTGGTTTTCGACTTTTTATTATTGAATAATGCGAGGGGGCTGGACCGCACAAACACGGCCGACCCTCCTCCTTATTTCATAATTGTTTTCTTTGTGGTTGGTACGAAGGAGCGTGGTGCCGTCGCACCACGCAGTTCATGAGGAACATACGCGCGGCACCGTCATGTCGTGCCGTGGAAAGAGATTCAAGAACGTGACGCCGTCGTGTCGCGTCGAAGGAAGTCGAAGGCGCCGCGGCCGAAACGGGGCCGCGGTGGAGCATGGTGACCGGCGGCCAGCCGGGCCGCCGGTGTCGGAAGCCGGAAGAGGACCGGCCTTTACCGGTCCTGTTGAGAAGAAGTCGGCTGGCCAAGTCGGGCCGGCCGGAAAGGAGGAAACCGGGTGAATTAAATTCCCCCGTCCAACATAAATGGACCCCCATAATGAGGGGGGCCGCGGTTTCACAAAGGGGGGCAAGCGCCCCCCGTTCTCAATCAGCTCGGCCGAAGGGCGAGCTGGCAGCGCGCCTAGCGCACTGCCTTGAGCCGGACCGGCGCGCCTGGCCGGGCCGGGTCGACCCTGTCCGGGGCGGGTCAACCCGGTTTGGGCCAACTGGGGGGGTCTCGGGCCGGGTCGGCCCGGGCCCGAAACCCCCGATACCGAACTGTTAGGTTCAAATGCCCATAACTCGGGCTACGGACCTCCAAACGACGCGCCGTCAGCGGAGAAGTGATCCTTGGATCGAGATGGTCGTTTCGGTATATCGCACTCATGGTTTCGGAATACTTTGAGTTCGGCCGGGTTGGTTCGTACACAAAACCAACCGGGCCTTCAGAGCGGAAACGCTCATATCTTGAGCTACGGACGTCCGATTGACGTGTCGTCAGCTTTGTTGAGTTCCTCTTAGTGAGACGGATCTTTTCGCACTCTCCGACCGAGGTTTGGACACAGGTGGAGTACAGTCGGGTTGGTTTTGCCTTAAAAACCAACCGGGCCCCTGGGACGAAAAAGCCAATAACTCTCAGACCGGGCATCCGATTGACGCGCCGTCTGTTGCGTAGAGTTCCTGTTGACGATACGGAAATTTTGGATACATCAACTCTGAACTTTGTGACAGCTGATGTATCAGCCTCTCGGCTCGCGGAGCGGACCCTCCCGAACGAGCTTGCTGTGTGCGGGAACCCTAGAGTTGGCTGCGACTGCTATTGTGACTGCAATGACGACTGTGCAGAGATCCTCAGTGGATTCGACGATGACGACGACTACAGCACTCAGAGATCCTGTGTGGATCAGTGCTACCGATCCTGTGTGGGTCCGATCCTGTGTGGGTCAGCGTTCAGGGGTCCTGTGTGAACTAGCGCCTACAGATCCTGTGTGGGTCTGATCCTGTGTGGGTCTTTGCGGGGGTTAGTACCTATAGATCCTTTGTGGGTCCGACGACTTAGATGGATTAGTGATCATCCCTATCTTCCTCGAAGAAGTATACCTGTGTGAGATGAATCCTATTTGCTTTCCTGTGTGGATTGTGTTATCCTGTGTGGATTACGTTTTGCTTTCCTGTGTGGAATACGTATACTTTCCTGTGCGGACTGAGTTGTACTTGGGCTCGGAGGTTGGAGCGTATTGGAATTGACGACTTAGGTATATGTATGGGCATATACCTAAGCAGTGTCGGTTGTTACTTCATGTTTGTATCTTTCCTTTGTGTTTATCCTTTGTGGATTTTGGGAGACCTTCGGGGTCTCGGGGTCCCTACTGAGTAGCTTATACTCACCCCTGCACGAGCTATGCCTGCACTACGTTGTGTTGGTTGCAGACGACGGACAGCGTTGATCGTGGTTGAGGCTTACAGAGCAGGACGGTATCTGGAGGTGGACCACTGGGCGGGACGTGCTCGGAGCGGACGGTGGGACCCGAGGAGCAGTGGAGCTATCTGTACCCACCCTTCAGGTAGGATTTCCAGTGGACAACTCGATGTAGCGGCTTTTACTTTAGAGTTGCTGTTTTCCCTTTTGAGTTGTACTTTACTTTCAGTTTTGGTTTTGTATACTGGCCCATTTACTTTTCTGCACTTTCAGTTGTACACTGTTTTTACTTACTGTTTACTGTTCCGCTTGCTTACTCTGTGGTGCTTGATTACTTTACAAAGGCAACGCCTTCCCTTTTTACCGGGATTTACACCTTTGTGCTAGTTGCCAGCCCCTGGCCTATGGAAGGCGGGCTTGGGGTAGTCACGGCACGGGCCCCGAGGACGGGTCGTGACAAATTGGTATCATAGGAGTTCGGTTCTACCGCGAACTCTGATCTTTTCTATGTGAAGTAATAATGTTTAGCATATTGAGTGTGGTTATCAGTCCAGGGAGTCTAGTGTTGGTGCGGCGGCCGACGTATCCGTACACCAGGACCCTGACTTCTGATTTCCGACTTAATGCACGAAAACATTGATTGCGTGTGTGTTTCAAAGTTTTGTTTGTGATTACTTTATATCAGCTCACCAGGTATACTGTTCTGACTGTGGGGAACCTGTTTCCTTTTCAAGATGGCCCTACGACGGCAGCCAGCTAGGGTTCCGAGAGTCGAGTGTGACGACAACCCACCGAGCGACGAGGCCTCAGTGCAGGGCCCTTTGTCAGCAGTGGCACCGGTGGTAGCACTACCCGCCGAGCCACCGATACTTTCAACACCAGCCACTGACGATGCACGTCGCCTCAGCGCACTGCATGAGTTTCAGCGCCAGCGACCGCCCAGGTTTCGTGGGGAGACGGACCCCCAGGCAGCCGAGGACTGGCTAGAGGCAGTCGTACGAGTTTTCAGGCTAGTGAGGACACCAGCAGACCTCATGGTGATCCTCGCTGCGAGCCTACTGCACGCAGCAGTGGGCCGATGGTGGAGCTTGATGCTCCAGGTGCACGATGAGGCATCTCTATGTTGGACGGACTTTGAGAGCCTCTTCCGCTCGGATTTCGTCCCAACCACCCTCCGTGCGGTGCGCATTCAGGAGCTTCTTCAGCTTTGGCAGGGCAGCATGACGGTCGCTCAGTACTCGGCGAGATTTACTGATCTCTCACACTACTCGACCGACATGGTACGAGACCCATTCTTCCGGGCCCGGACCTTTGAGCAGGTTTTGAGACACGAGACCAGGGCATCACTGATCTCCCTCAGCTTACTGACTCAGAAAGGAGTACTGGAGCGGGCCCTTTTGATCGAGAGATTTCATGCTGAGACTACACCAGCGCCGAGACCCACCGCAAGGAAACACGTGGCAAAGTCTTTTGTAGCAGGCAGTCGACGGATGAATCAGGGGTCCAGGCAGACCAGAGCCTCAGGCAGACGACCTCAGGACACTGGCTCAGCAGTGCGGGGCACACAGCGGGGAGCCAGTCTTTCGAGAGGCAGACAGTGCTACTCGTGCGGCGGGCAGGGCCACATAGCTTGTGACTGCCCGACCCGCCGTGCCGAGGAGCAGCAGACGGTTGAGGGACCACCGAGGCAGAGGCAGAGGGTCGACTGTGGCGGTCCGCAGGGAGGAGGTGGAAGAGGCAGGGGAGCTGGCTGAGCAGCAGGTGGTGGGCGACGCTTTGAGGCTCTACCACCACCACCACCAGGAGGTCCACCCCGGCCACAGGGAGCTGGCGAGCAGAGACAGGCACAGCTCCCGGCAACAGAGGCATATGACCACGACACACCCAAGATGATTCGAGGTACTGTCTGTGTCTATTCCACCCTTGCTGTAGTTCTTATAGACACAGGAGCGAGTCACTCTTTCATAGCCGCTGCCCTTGTTCGGAGCTCGGAGATTCCGACAGAGCCGTTGGCTCGATCCTTACGGCTAGAGACTCCTACGGGAGCAGACTCGACGATTACGCACTGGTGCCAGTAGTGTGAGCTTACTCTAGGAGGCGAGAGCTTCGGTTGGGATCTTCTTGTAGCAGCGTCGAGGCCTTACGACATCATCTTGGGCATGGATTGGTTATCTACGGTCCATGCACAGATTGACTGTTTTAGGCGCAAGGTGCGATGTGTATGCACCGACAGGAGTAGGTTCACCTTCACCGGCGAGAAGGGAGCCTTTGCAGCACAGGATGGACTTCCGCGGAGGAGAAGACAACCCATCACTCATCAGTTGGCTAGTCTCATCCTAGGAGCAGTGGACATGCAGAGTCCTGGTTTTCCTGCAGTGGTGGATCGGTTTGCGGACGTTTTTCCCGATGACGTTCCAGCGCTACATCCTCGCAGATAGGTAGACTTTTATATTGAACTGTACCCCAGGACAGTCCCGATATCGACTCCAGCATATCGGATGGCCCCCGCCGAGCTTCGAGAGCTACAGGTACAATTGGAGGACTTGCAGGGCAAGGGGTTCATCTGACCCAGTGTTTCACCCTGGGCTTCCCCGATATTGTTCGCCAAGAAGGCGGACGGGAGCTTGCGACTTTGTGTTGACTATCGTCGCTTGAACCAGGTGACAGTGAGGAACAAGTATCCATTACCTAGGATTGATGACCTCTTTGATCAGCTCAAGGGAGCACGGTGGTTCTTGAAGATAGACCTTAGGTCAGGCTATCACCAGCTCAGAGTTCGAGACGAGGACGTACAGAAGACGACCTTCAGATGTCGGTATGGACACTATGAGTTCCTGGTTATGACCTTCGGCGTAACCAATGCTCTAGTAGTGTTCATGCCCTCATGAACAGGATCTTTCAGCCATGCCTTGATCGGTTTTTCGTGGTCTTCATCGACGAAATTCTGATTTACTCGACGACTGAGGAGGAGCACGCCTACCATTTACCGGTTGTACTAGACACACTCCGAGAGCACCAGCTTTATGGTAAGCTCTAGAAGTGCCAGTTCTGGATACGTGAGGTCCACTTCTTGGGACACGTCATCTCTGAGGCGAGAGTTTCAGTGGATCCTGCGAAGATCGAGGCAGTGTTAGCTTAGGAGCCACCTAGGAGCGTGACGGAGGTTCAGAGTTTCTTGGGATTAGCTGGATACTATCGGAGATTCGTGCCAGAATTCTCCAGAGTTGCGGCACCACTCTCAGCTTTGACGAAGAATGGGAAACCCTTTGTGTGGTCAGATAGATGTCAGCAGAGCTTCCAGGAGTTGAGATAGAGATTGACCAGCGCACCTATCTTGAGGTTGCCTGAGGAGGGAGTAGGGTACGTAGTATACTGCGATGCATCAGGGACGGAACTCGGGTGTGTTCTGATGCAGGAGCGGGAAGTGATCGCCTATGGATCACGATAGTTGAGGTCGCATGAGCAGAACTACGCTACCCATGACCTGGAGTTAGCAGCAGTGGTCTTCGCTCGGAATATATGGCGACACTACCTCATGGGAGAGCGCTTTACAGTATTTTCTGACCATCAGAGTCTTAGTTACATATTCACTCAGAAGGACCTGAACCTGAGACAGCGGCGATGGCTCGAGTTCCTCCATGACTATGACTTTGAGATAGTCTATACTCCTGGGAAGGGGAACGTAGTAGCTGATGCCCTCAGCAGGAGGACGAGCATTCAACTACTTGAGGAGGCGACAGAGCAGCTAGCCGCTTTGCAGATATCCTTTGTGTATAAAGATGGTGCAGCCTTCCTTCAGTCTCTCACAATCACTCCTCCACTACTGCAGCGAGTCAGAGAGGCACAACGTGGGGACACTGACTGTGAGACGCGGCGTGCACAGATATCCTCAGGATAGGCACCTGATGGTTTATCCTTAGGAGCAGAGCACAACATCCTTTTTAGAGGACGTACCTTGGTACTAGTCGCTTTACGGGAGGAGGAGCTGAGAGAGTTTCACACTTCTCCCTTGGTGGTACATCCTGGAGTGGCGAAGATGTACCGGGATCTCAGACAACAAAAATGGTGGACGGGCATGAAGAAGGATGTGGCAGAGTTCGTTTCTCGATGCCTCACCTGCCAGCAGGTGAAGGCTGAGCACTAGGTACCAGCAGGCTTGGTATAGCCATTGGAGGTTCCGGAGTGGAAGTGGGATGACATATCTATGGACTTCGTGACTGGACTTCCACACACTTCCAGAGGTCACGGCTCCATCTGGGTGATTGTCGACCGACTCACCAAGTCAGCTCACTTCTTACCCATCAGAGAGCAGGGTTCAGTGGAGAGCTTGGGGTGTCTTTAAATTCAGGAGATTGTACGGCTTCATGGTGTGCCATCATCTATCGTCTTCGATCGAGATGCTCGCTTTACTTACCATCTATGGAAGGGATTGCAGAAAGTGTTTGGGACGCAGCTACGTTTGAGCACCGCCTTTCATCCTCAGACGGATGGTCAGATGGAGAGGACCATTCAGACTCTCGAGGACATGCTCCGCGCATGTGTCCTCGACTTTGGTCGTAGCTGGGAGGACCACCTACCCTTGGTGGAGTTTTCATACAACAACAGCTGCCACTCCACCATCGGGATGGCACCGCACGAGGCGTTGTACGGCCGACCTTGTAGATCTCCTTTGTGCTGGACAGACCCTGGGGAGTCAGCACTTGTGGGACCGGAGATGGTCCAGGCCACGACAGAGAAGGTCCAGGTCATCCAGGAGAAGATGAGGACAGCTCAAAGCCGGTAGAAGTCATATGCTGATAGGAGGCAGAGGCCACTAGTGTTCGAGGATAGCGACCACATCTTCTTACGGGTCTCACCTCGACGTGGTATACATAGATTTGGAAGAGGCGGCAAGTTATCTCTGCGCTTCATCGGACCCTTCCAGGTCCTCAGCAGGATTGGTGAGGTGGCTTATCACCTGGCTCTACCACCTCAGTTGCACCGGGTGCACGACGTCTTCCACGTGTCTCAGCTGAGGAGATACGTGCACGACCCAACGCACATCATTGACCATGGGGAGCTTGACGTTGACTATGGGGAGACTTTTATGGAGATCCCGATGGAGATCGAGGATCTACAGGAGCAGGTCCTACATGGATGGTCGATTCCTCTAGTGCGAATCATTTGGCAGCACATGAATCTCCAGGAGAGCACTTGTGAGCGGGAGGCTCAGATGCGTGCTCAGTACCCTCATTTGTTTCCCTAGTTTTGATGTATCTTTTCGGGGACGTAAATCCCTGAGGTGGGAGTAATGTAAAGACCCATAAAATTCAAGGGAAATTTTTTTTCTTAATTTTCTTTAGATTTTTACCAGAGCGCGGTTTCTGACGGCACCAGATTCTGAGACCCAGTGTGCCCGGAATTAATTCCCGAAGTTTGGCTTGGGTGCGTTCAGTGAACGAACGAGCGGGAATTTCTAACTTTTGAACCGGTGCCCGGAATCAAATTACGAGGGCACCGATGAACTCACAGCGCCGATATTCGCTTAAGGAGACCTTTTCTGAGGTTGCGTTTTATGCGGAATGAAAGTTAGTTTTGGGGAAAAATTAGAAGAAGTTAAATAAAATTGTGGAACACAATTTTATTTTTAACTTGTTGGTTATATCCTCCCAAAGGGAGTTAGATGTGGGACCCACATCCACATAACCTCCCTTGAGAGGATTAAGTGTTGTGGGGCCCACACGAAGCCTAACCCCTCAACTCCCCTTAAAACTCCCTAATAACTCCTCTCTTTTTAATTTGACAACTTGAGTTATTAAATGAGTTGAGTTGTTTAATTTCAAACTTTTGAAATTCAAGTGGTTTAGTTGTGTAAATAAAATAAGCTTTAAGCTTATTTTATTTTGGTTAGTATACTTTTCCACCTTGAGAGGATTTGGGAAGCTCTCTCCATCTTCTTCAACCTTGACGAAGAACGCGAAGAACACTTATGCTCCGACGAAGAACGCCACATCTCTTCTTCGTAGCTGGTGTGTTTCCGAAGATCGACGACGCCGCTTCCTTTGATATTCTTCTCATGTCAACGAAAGGAGACGCCGTTTTCTCCTCAGGCTTTCTCCGTCAGCTTACGAAGCTTCTCTAGCGACGTACCTCTTCGGATGCACCTCGACGTCAATGGAATCGACGTTCGATTCCCGCGATGCCCGACCTCCACGACTCTTGTCTTCTGCGGCTTGTTGACGTGCTCCACACTTGATACCGAGGTAGGGGTTTAATGTTATTTGATTCTGTTCTTGATTCTGGCATGTCGAATTTTGTGGTTTTCGACTTTTTATTATCGAATAATGCGAGGGGCTAGACCGCACAAACACGACCGACCCTCCTCCTTATTTCATAATTGTTTTCTTTGAGGTTGGTACGAAGGAGCGTGGTGCCGTCGCACCACGCGGTTCATGCGGAACATACGCGCGGCGCCGTCGCGCCGCGCCGTGGAAAGAGATTCAAGAACAAGACGTCGTCGCGTCGCGTTGAAGGAAGTCGAAGGCGCCGCGGCCAGAATGGGGCCGCGGCGGAGGGGTGCGGTGCCGCCGTACCGCGCCGGACGACAAGGGCCACGGCCGGTTCTGGGCTGCGGCGGAGCTTGGTGACCGGCGGCCAGCCGGGCCGTCGGTGTCGGAAGCAGGAAGAGGACCGGCCTTTGCCGGTCCTATTGAGAAGAAGCCGGCCGGCCAAGTCGGGCCCGCCGGAAAGGAGGAAACCGGGGGAATTCAATTCCCCCGGCCAGCATAAATGGCCCCCCATAATGAGGGGGGCCACAGTTTCACAAAGGGGGGCAGGCGCCCCCCCCCCCTGTTCTCAATCAGCTCGCCCGAAGGCCGAGCTGGCAGCGCGCCCAGCGCGCTGCCTTGAGCTGTATCGGCGCGCCTAGCCGGTCTGCCAGGCCGGGCCGGGCCAGGCCGCGCCGGGCCGGGTCGACCCTGTCCGGGGTGGGTCGACCCGGTTTGGGCCAACCGGGGGGGGGGTCTCGGGCTGGGTCGGCACGGGCCCTAAACCCCCGATACCGAACTGTTAGGTTAAAATGACCATAACTCGGGCTACGGACCTCCAAACGACGCGCCGTCAGCGGCGAAGCGATCCTTGGATCGAGACGGTCGTTTCGGTATATCGAACTCAAGGTTTTAAAATACTTTGAGTTCGGCCGGGTTGGTTCGTACACGAAACCAACCGGGCCTCCGGAGAGGAAACACTCATATCTTGAGCTACAGACGTCCGATTGACGTGCCGTCAGCTTTGTTGAGTTCGTCTTAGTGAAACGGATCTTTTCGCACTCTCTGTCCAAGGTTTGGATGCAGGTTGAGTATGATTGGGTTGGTTTTGCCTTAAAAACCAACCGGGCCCCTGGGACGAAAAAGCCAATAACTCTCAGACCGGGCGTCCGATTGACGCGCCATCTGTTGCGTAGAGTTCCTGTTGACGATACGGAACTTTTGGATACATCAAATCTGGACTTTGTGACAGTTGATGTATCAGCCTCTCGGCTTGTGGAGCAGACCCTCCCGAACGATCTTGCTGTGTGTGGGAACCCTAGAGCTGGCTGCGACTGCTACTGTGACTGCAACGATGACTGTGCAGAGATCCTCAGTGGATTCGACGATGACGACTACAGCACTCAGCAATCCCGTGTGGATCAGTGCTACCGATCCTGTGTGGGTCCGATCTTGTGTGGGTCAGCGCTCAGCGGTCCTGTGTGAACCAGCGCCTACAGATCCTGTGTGGGTCCGATCCTGTGTGGGTCTTTGCGGGGGTTAGTACCTATCGATCCTTTGTGGGTCCGACGACTTAGATGGATCAGTGATCATCTCTATCATCCTCGAATAAGTATACATGTGTGAGCTGAATCCTGTTTGCTTTCCTGTGTGGATTGTGTTATCCTATGTGGATTACGTTTTTCTTTCCTGTGTGGAATAAGTATACTTTCCTGTGCGGACTGAGTTGTACTTGGGCTCGGAGGTTGGAGCATATTGGAATTGACGACTTAGGTATATGTATGGGCATATACATAAGCAGTGTCGGTTGTTACTTCGTGTTTGTATATTTCATTTGTGTTTATCCTTTGTGGATTTTGGGAGACCTTCGGGGTCTCGGGGTCCCTACTGAGTAGCTTATACTCACCCCTGCATGGGCTATGCCCGCACTACGTTGTGTTGGTTGCAGACGACGGAAAACGTTGATCGTGGTTGAGGCTTGCAGAGCAGGACGGTACCTGGAGGTGGACCACTGGGCGGTACGTGCTCGGAGCGGACGGCGGGACCCGAGGAGCAGTGGAGCTATCTGTACCCACCCTTCAGGTGGGATTTCCAGTGGACAGCTCGGTGTAGCGGCTTTTAATTTACAGTTGCTGTTTTCCCTTTCGAGTTGTACTTTACTTTCAGTTTTTGGGTTTGTATACTGGCCCATTTACTTTTCCTCACTTTCAGTTGTACACTGTTTTTACTTAGTGTTTACTTTTCCGCTTGCTTACTCTGTGGTGCTTGATTACTTTACAAAGGCAATGCCTTCCCTTTTTTTCGGGATTTACGCCTTGGTGCTAGTCACCAGCCCCTGGCCTATGGAAGGCGGGCTTGGGGTAGTCACGGCACGGGCCCCGAGGACGGGTCGTGACACACAAGCCCGCCTTCCATAGGCCAGGGGCTGGCGATTAGCACTAAATGCGTAAATCCCATTAAAAAGGGAAGGAATTTCCTTCATAAAAGTAAACAAACACAATAGAGTATGCAACAGAAGAAAGCACTAACTAATACCGAATACAAAAGTAAGTGCTGAAAGGAAAGGGGACAGAAATACAGGCCCAACAGTAAGTACAGTACAACTGAAAATCTCATACAAATATAGTAAAGTAAAATAGAAACCACTAAGTCGTCCTCTAGGAATCCCACCTGAAGGGTGGGTACAGATGGCCTCCTCAGTACCTTGGGTCTGGCCGTCCACTACGTGTACGTCTCGCCAAGTGGTCCACCTCCAGGTACCGTCCAGCTCCACAAGCCTCCACCTCGATCAGTGTTGTCTGTCGTCTGCATCCAACACAACGTAGTGCGGGCATAGCCCATACATGGGTGAGTATACGATACACAGTAGGGACCCCGAGAACCCCGAAGGTCTCCTAGAATCCAGGAAGGATAAACCACAAAGAAATATACAATCAAGAAGTATCTACTAACTCTTCTTAGGTATATGCCCATACATATAATTAAGTTATCAATCATAGTTCGGCTCCATCTCTCGAGACCAAGAACAACCCAGTCTACACAGAAAATAAGTCAACCATATCGATGATAATGATTGAAATTCAAGACTCAGCTCACACAGGTATACATATTTCTTATAGAGATAGAGATGATCAGATGTAGTCCATGATTTATCGAAGTTGTCAGACCCACATAGGATACTAGACCAGATAAGCTGTCAGACCCACGTAGGATACAATACCAGCTACTCTGTCGGACCCACGTAGGATACTAGAATAGAGGTCAAAACTGGCGGACCCACAAAGTATACAAGAACAGTAGTCATCGCCGTTGAACCCACGAAGGATTCCAGTACAGTAGTCATCAATATCGAACCCCCGAAAAATTACAGTAGAGTAGTCATCGTTGTCGAACCCACGGAGGATTCCAGTACAGTAGTCGTCGTTGTCGAACCCACCGAGGATTCCAGTACAGTAGTCGACGCAGTCACAGCCAGCTCAAGGGTTCCCGAACATATCACACACGATTCCGGGGAGGGTCTGTTCCTCAAGCAAAGGGGTTGATACATCAACTATCACGAAGTCCAGAGTTGATTTATTCCAATGTTCTATCTCATCAAAAAGAACCCGACGCGACAGACGGCGCGTCAATCGGACGCCCGATCTGAGAGATATTGGCTTTTCTGTTCTAGGGGCCCAGTTGGAATTACAATCGTTCCAAACCCGGCCATATTCCAAAGTCTTCAAAAACTCACTTAGAGTATCGAAAAATGGCCGTATCGTCACGAGGATCCCAGTGCTATAGACGACGCGTCGATCGAACGCACGGTCATGAAGTTATCCGCATTTAAGCGTAACGGGCCCAACTCGTTAAGCCCAGTGGGATGACGGGTCGGGTCGACCCGGTTTTGGCGGGCCTGACCTGGCTGGTGTCAGACCGGCCCGGTGAAGTGTGCGTCCTGGCCTGGTGGGGTGCGGCCCGGCCCGAGAGGCGCCGCCCAGCCCGGCGGGGCGAGGTGTGGCCCGGCGCGGCGCGGCTCGGGTGGCAGAGAGATGCGGGGGGGGGGGGGGGGGGCTCGCGACTTCCTGAACCGGCTGTGCCACTCTCTTTTTCGGCCGGCTGAAGCCCGCCGGACTTCCCGGTGTGTGCGGCCCGCATGGACGGACCGCAGACCTCCTACGTGGTACCTACGGGTGTCGCGGCCTTCATCAACCCCGCCAGCCGACGAGCCAGCCGGTTCGCCGACCGAAGCAGCCCACGGAGCGCAGGCCACGGTCCTCCACAGCGCGGAGCCATGGGGCGTTGCAGCTGAACCAGCCCGGCCAGCTATAGCCGACCAGTTCTTCTTTGGCAGAGCGGCCCATGGATGCGGTCTGCGGTTCTTCTCCACACGTCTGGTTCATGGCCACCGCTTCCTCTGGTCACCACCCCATCTTCTATCAAAATAAAACGGGGGTTAATGGAGGGTCATCGGGCCGTGTTCGCTCAGCCCGTGCCCTCTGCGTTAGGCAGTATCATAAGGTCTCAGATAAAACATAGTTTCAACGAGGGACGAAGAACAATTTTATTCAATTAAAAATTGAAACCAACCCCCTACCTTGAAATAAGGTTCATTCATAGACGAAGTCGCGGGGATGCAACGTCAACTCGTTGACCTCGGGGAAGAAGGGGTCGAGGATGGCGCATCGTCGACGTTTTTTGCGGGTGGCTCCTTTTCCTTTGGCTTGGCCGAAGATCAAAGGAGATGATCATCATTTTTTGGAAGTTCTTTGTCGAACGAAGAACTCTATTCTTCTATTTCTCAAGAGCTCTCCCAAAATTGTCTCAACATAACTAATGCCAAACAAAAATAATGGCTAAGGCTATTATTTTATTCACACATGAATTTTCAAAATTCAAACACTTTAATTAATTAATTGTATGGTTAAATTCATTAATCAAAAGTGTTGGAAAAAATTAATGGGAGAGAGGGGAGTGAAGAGATCACATTAATTAAGGGGAGAGTTGTCAAATTAATTAAGGGGGGATTAATGTGGAGTTTAAGGGAGTTGAAAGGTTAGAGGTTCATGTGGGCCCCACCTCACATTATCCTCTCATGGGATGTTATGTGGGTGTGGGATCCACCTATAAATTCCCCTTTTAGGATATAACTAACATCTTTAAATAAAATTGTGTACTACAATTTTATTTATTTTATTCTAAATCCCCAAAAATTAACTCTCAACCCGCATAAAACACAACTAAGGTAGTGGCCCCCTTAAGTGAATACCGTCATTGTGAGTTCATTGGTGTCCTTAGATTTTAATTCTGAGTATCGGTTCAATAGATAGAAAAACCCGCACGTACGTTTATTGAATGTACCTGAACAAAACTTCATAAATTGATTCCGGGAACACAGGGCCTCGGAATCAAGTGCCGTCAGAAACCGCAGGCTCGTAAAATTCCAAAGTATTTAAGAAAAAAATTTCCTTGAAATTTCCAGGTGTTTACATTACTCCCACCTCAGGGATTTACGTCCCTGTAAAGATACAACACACACTAGGGAAACAAATGGGGGTACTGAGCTCGCATCTGAGCCTCCCGCTCCAAAGTGCTCTCCCAGAGGTTCCCGTGCTGCCAGCGAATCCGCACCAGAGGAATTGACCATCCATGTAGGACACACTCCTGTCAATCCTTGATCTCCACTGGGACCTCCATGAATGTCTCCCCGTCATCAATGTCCAGCTCCTCATGGTCTATGATATGGGACGGGTCGTGCACGTATCTCCTCAACTGAGATACATGGAAGATTTCATGCACCCGGTGCAACTGAGGTGGTAGAGCAAGGCGGTAAACCAACTTTCCTACTCTGCTGAGGACCTGGAAAGGTCCAATAAAATTCAGATATAACTTGATGCCTCAACCAAATATCCATAGACCTTGTCGAGGTGAGACTCGTAATAAAACGTTGTCTTCATCCTTGAACTCCAGTGGTCTCCATCTCCTATCAGCATGTGACTTCTTTCTACTCTATGTAGTCTTCATCCACTCCTGGATGATCTGATCCATCTCCATTGTAGCCTGAACCATCTCTAGTCCTACAAGTGCTGACTCCCCAGTGTCAGTCCAACACAGAGGTGATCTGCAAGGTCGGCCGTACAGTTCCTCATATGGTGCCATCCTGATGGTGGAGTGGTAGCTGTTGTTGTACGCAAACTCCACCAAGGGTAAGTGATCCTCCCAACTGAGACCAAAGTCAAGGACACAGGCACAAAGTATGTACTTGAGAGTTTTAATGGTCCTCTCAGTCTTACCATCTGTCTGAGGATTGAAGGCGGTGCTCAAGTGATGTTGCGTCCCAAAATCCTCCTATAATCCCTTCCATAGACGAGAAGAGAAATGATCATCACTATAGGAGATGATATTGGATGACACACCATGAAGTTGTATGTTCTTCTGAATGTAGAGGTGTCCCAAGATCTCTACGAAGCCCTACTCTCTGATCAGTAGGAAGTGGGCCGACTTGTTGAGTCGGTCTACGATCACCCAGATAGAGTCGTGTACCCTATATTTACGTGGAAGCCCCGTCACGAAATCCATGGATATACCATCCCACTTCCACTCGAGAACCTCTAAGGGTTATACCAAGCCTGCTGGTACTTGGTGCATTGCCTTCACTTGCGGAAAAGTGGCACATCGTGAAACGAACTCTACTACTGCCTTCTTCATACCCAGTCACCAGTGCTGTCGTCTGAGGTCCTGGTACATCTTTTCCACTCCTTGATGTACCACTATAGTGGAAGTGGAGAACTCCCTTAGAACCTCCTCTTATAGGGAAACTGGTACCATGGTACATCCCCAGAAGAGGATGATGTGCTCCCCTCCTTCAGAAAATCCATCTGGTGCCTTCCCTTAGGATATCTGAGCACGTCACGTCTCACAGTCAACATCCCCACATTGTGCCTCTCTGAATCGCTGAAGGAGCGGAGGAGTGACTGTGAGAGACTATAGAAAATCTGATACATCTCTATCCATAAAGGATATCGGCAACACGGCTAGCTACTCTGTTGCCTCTTCTAGCAGCTGAATGCCCGATCTCCTACTGAGAGCATCTGCTACAACATTCCCCTTCCCAGGAGTATATACTATATCAAAGTCATAATCCTAGAGGAACTCGAGCCATCACTACTGTCTCAGGTTCAGGTCCTTTTGTGAGAATATGTACCTGAGACTCTGGTGGTCAGAGTAGACTGTAAAATTCTCTCTCATCAAATAGTGTCGCCACCTCTTCAAAGTGAAGACCACTGCTGCTAACTCTGTGTCGTGGGTAGCATAGTTCTTCTCATGTTGTCTCAACTTCCGTTAACCAAAAGAGATCACTACTCCATCCTGCACCAGGACACACCCGAGTCTGGTCCCTGATGCGTCGCAGTAAACTATGTACCCTATGCCCTCCTCCGGTAGCCTCAAGATGGGCGCATTGGTCAATCTCTTCCTCAGCTCCTGAAAGCTCTGCTATCGTCTCTCTGACCACACGAAGGGTTTTCCCTTCTTCGTCAAGGCTAAAAGTGGTGCTGCAACTTTGGAGAAGTCTGGAACAAATCTCCGATAGTACCTAGGCAGACCCAAGAAACTCCGCACCTCCGTCACACTCCTGGATGGCTCCCAAACAAGTACTTCCTTGATCTTTTCTAGATCCACTGCAACTCTAGCCTCCGAGATGAAGTGTCTCAAGAAATGAACCACTCGAATCTATAACTGGCACTTCGAGAGCTTACCATAAATATGGTGCTCACGGAGTGTGTCCAGTACTACCCGCAAATGGTAGGCGTGCTCCTCCTCAGTAGTCGAGTAAATCAGTATGTCGTCGATGAAGGATATGACAAATCAATCAGGGTAAGTCTGGAAGATCCTGTTCATGAGAATCATGAACACTGCTGGAGCATTGGTTACACCAAAGGGAATAACCAAGAACTCGTAGTGGCCCTACCGAAACCTAAAGGTCGTCTTCTACACATCCTCATGTCAAACTCTGAGCTGGTGATAGCCTGGCCTGAGGTCTATCTTCTAGAACCATCGTGCTTCCTTGAGTTGATCAGAGAGGTCGTCAATCCTCTGAATTGGGTACTTGTTCTTCACAGTCACCTGATTCAAGCGACGATAGTCGACACATAGTCTCAATCTCCCATCCGACTTCTTGGCGAACAAAATCAGAGATGCCCAGGGTGAAACACTGGGTCGGATAAATCCCTTTCCCTACAAATACTCCAGCTGTACCCGCAGCTCACAAAGCTCAGCAGGAGCCATCCGATATGCTGGAGTAGATATCGGTGCTATCCCGGGGTATAGCTCTATGTAGAATTCTACCTTTATGTGAGGAGGTAGTCCTGGAACGTCGTCAAGAAAAACTTTCGCATACTAATTCACCACAATAGGAAAACTTGGACTCCGCACATCAACCGCTCCGAGGATGAGACTAGCCAACTGATGTGTGATCGAGTGTCCTCTCTTTTTTCATGAGTCCATCATGCGCTGAAAAGGCTCCCTTCTTGCTGGTGAAGCTGAACCTGCTCCCATCCATGCAGACACACCTCAATTTGTGCCTATTGTAGTCAATCTGAGCAGGGACTGTAGACATCCAGTCCATACCCAAGATGACGTCGTAAAGCCTCAACGCCGCTACAAGAAGATCCCAACCGAAGCTCTCGCCACCTAGAGAATCTCACACTTTCTTCACCAGTGCGTAATTGTCGAGTCTGATCTCGTAGGAGTCTCTAGCCATAAGGATCGATCCAATGGCTATGTCGAAATCTCCGAGCTCCGGACAAGGGCAGCGGCAATAAAATAATGACTCTTACCAGTGTCTGTAAGCATTCCAGCAAGGGTGGAGTAGGCACATATAGTACCTCGAATCATCTCAGGTGCACCGTGGTCATAGGCCTTGACTGTCTAGAGCTGAGCCCGCCTCTATCCACCAGCTCCCTATGGTCGGGGCGGACCTCCTGGTGGTGGTGGTGGTAGAGTCTCAAAACGTCGTCCACCACCCGCTACTCGGCCAGCTCCTCTGCCTCGTCCGCCAGCTCCCAGTGGACCACCACGGTCAAACCTCTGCCTCTACCTGGGAGGTCCCTCTACTGTTTGCTGCTCGTCCGAATAGTTGGTCGGGTAGTATCGAGCCATGTGACCCTTCCCGACGCATGCATAGCACTGCCTGCTCCTCGTATAGTTGGCTCAATTTCATGTGGCCCGCAAAATTGAACCTGTATCCTGAGATCGCCCAGCTGATGGCCTGGTCCGCTTGGACCTCTGCATCAACTGTCTACTACTGGCTGCAGAAGACTCTGTTATGTGTCGTCCTACAGTGGGTCTCACAGCTGGTGTCGGATCATCAAGAAAGCTCTCTGCAAGAAGGGATTACTCCAGTACTTTCGCCTGTGTCGAAATACTGAGGGAGATCATCGAAGTCCTAATCTCATGTCTGAGTCCCTGCTCAAAGGCTCAAGCCCTAAAGAATGGGTCCTGTACCATATCCATGGAGTAGTGCGAGAGGTCAGTGAACCTCACTAAGTACCAAGCTACTGTCATGCTGCCTTGCTGCAGATGAAGTAACTTCGGAATCCACACCGCACAAAGGGTGGCTGGAAAAAACTCCGAGCAGAAAAGACTCTCGAATTCTCTCCAGAATAAAGATGCCTTGTCATGCACCTAGAGCATCATGCTCCACCATCTACCTGCTGTTGTGTGCAGGAGACTCGCAGAAAGGATCACCATAAGGTCGGATGATGTCCCTACCAATCTGAAAACTCTAATGACAGCCTCCATTCAGTCCTCGTCTACCTGTGGGTCCATCTCTCCGCGGCACCTGGGCGGCCTCTATCGCTGAAACTCATGTAACGCACTCAGGCGGCATGTACTCTCTACTTCTGGAGCTAGTGGTATCGGTGGCCTAGTGGGTAGTGGTACTTATGGTGCCTCCGATGTGATGGGGCCCTGCACCGAGTCCTCGTTGCTCGGTGGGATACCATCACGTACGTAACTCGGATCCCTATCTGGCAGCCTTCGTGGGGTAATCCTTAAAATAAACAGGTGTGCCACGGTCAAAACAATATACCTGGTGAGCTGACACAAAGTAATCACAAAGAAATTTTTTGAAATACACATTTAATTAGTGTTTTCGTGAACTAAGACAAAAATCAGAGGTTAGGGTCCTAGTGTATGGATACGTCGGCCGCCACACCAACACAGGACTCCCTGGCCTGAAAACCACACTTAATACTCTTAACATTATTGCTTCACAGAAAAAAAATGATCAGAGTCCTAAGTTATACAGTAGAACAGACTCCTCTGATACCAATTTGTCACGACCCGTCCCCGGGGCCCGTGTCGTGACTGCCCCAAGCCCGCCTTCCATAGGCTAGGGGCTGGAGACGAGCACCAAAGGCGTAAATACCATTAAAAAGGGAAGGCATTTCCTTTATAAAAGTAAACATACACAACAGAGTACTCAATAGAAAAAAGCACTAAGTAATTCTGGATAAAAAAGTAAGTGCTGAAAGGAAAGCGGCCGGAAATACAAGCCCAACAGTAAGTACAATACAACTAAAAAGCTAGTACAACTGTAGTAATGTAAAACAGTAGCCACTGAGTCATCCTCCAGGAATCCCACCTGAAGGGTGGGTACAAACAGCCTCCTCAGCACCTCAGTTCCAGTCATCCGCTCCGTGTATATCTCGCCAAGTGGTCCACCTCCGAGTACTGTCCAACTCTACAAGCCTCCACCTCGATCAGTTCTGTCTGTCGTCTGCATCCAACACAACATAGTGTGGGCATAGCCCGTGCATGGGTGAGTATACAATACTTATTAGGGACCCCGAGACCCCAGAAGGTCTCCTAGAATCCATGAAGGATAAACCACAAAGAAGGATACAATCACGAAGTATCTACCAACTATTCTTAGGTATATGCCCATACATATACCTAAGTTATCAATCATAGTTCGACTCCAACTCTCGAGCCCAAGCACAACCCAGTCCACACAGGAAAACATTCAACAATAACGATGATAATGGTTGAATGTCAAGACTCATCTCACGCATGTACACATCTTTCGTATAATGATAGAGATGATCAGATGTAGTCACTGATTCATCTAAGCTGTCAGACCCACATAGGATACTAGACCAACTAAGCTATCCGAACCACATAGGATACTAGACCAACTACTCTGTCTGACCCATGAAGGATACTAGTACAGAGGTGAAAACTGCCAGACCCACACAGGATACAAGAACATTAGTAATCATCGTCGAACCCACAAAGTATTCCTGTACGGTAGTCCTCAATGTCGAACCTACGGAGGATTCCAGTACAGTAGTCTTCGCTATCGAAACCAAGGAGGATTGTAGTACAGTAGTCATCACTATCGAACCCATGGAGGATTCTAGTACAGTAGTCGACGCAGTCGCAGCCAGCTCTAGGGTTCTCGCACACAGCATGCTCGATTCCGGGGAGATTCCTCTCCTTGGGCAAAGTGTTTGACACATTAACTATTACAAAGTCCATAGTTGATATATCCCGAAGTTCCGTCTCATCAAAAGGAACACAATGCGACAGATGGTGCATCAATCGGACGCCCGGTCTGAGAGATATTGGATTTTCTGTTCCCGGGCCCCGGTTGGAATTAGGCTCGTTCCAAACCCGGCCATTTTCCAAAGTCGTCAAAAACTCACTTAGAGTATCACAAAAGGACCGTCTCATCACGAGGATCCTAATACCGCAGACGGCGTGTCGATCGTACACACGGTCGTGAAGTTATTAGCATTTAAGCGTAACAGGCCCGGGCCGTTAAGCCCAGTGGGCTAGCGGGTCCCGTCGACCCAGTTTCGGCGGGTCTGACCCAGCTGGTGTCGGACAGGCCTGGTGAAAGGCGCGGACTGGCTGGCCACGGATCGGCTCGGCTGGGCGAGCAGCTCGACCCGGGTGGCCAAGTGATGTGGGGGGGGGGGGAGGGGGGAGGGCTAACATCCCGAACCGGCGGTGCAGAGCATCGATGCCCTTCTGTCCGCCCGGTCGAACCCAGCCGGTCTTCCCAGCATGAGCGGCACGCATGGGCGGGCCGTGGTCCTCCTGCGCGAAGCCTACAGGTACCGCAACCTTCATCAACCCGGTCGGCCGACGAGCCGGCCGGTTTGCCCGCCGAAGGGGCCCGCGGAGCGCGGGCCACGGTCCTCCACAGCACGACGCCATGGGGTGCCGTGGTTCCACCAGCTCAGCCGGCTATGGACGGCCGGTTCTTCTTCATCTGAGCGGCCTGCGGATGCGGGTTGAGGTTCTTCCATCAAAATAAAACAAGGTTCAATGGAGGGTCATCAGGCCGTGTTTGTTCGGCCCGCACCCTCCACGTTAGGTGGTATCATAAGGCCTAAGATAAAACATGGTTTCAACGAGGGATGAAGAAAAATTTTATTCAATTAAAAATTAAAACAAACCCCCTACCTCGAAACAAGGTTCGTTCGTAGACGGAGTCGTGGGGAGGCGGCATTAACTCATTGATGTCGGGGAAGAAGGGGCCGAGGATGGCGCATCATCGTCGTTCCTTGCAGATGGCTCCTTCTCCTTTGTCTTGGCCGAAGATCGAAGGAGATGACCGTCGTTCTTCGTCGAAAGAAGAACTATATTCATTTATTTCTCAAGAGCTCTCCCAAAATTCTCTCTACACAACGAATGCCAAACTAAAATAATAGCTAAGGCTATTATTTTATTCACACATTAATTTTCAAAATTCAAACACTTTAATTAATTAATTGCAGGGTTCAATTCATTAATCAAAAGTGTTGGAAAAAATTAATGGGAGAGAGGGAGGTGAAGAGATCACATTAATTAAGGGGAGAGTTGTCAAATTAATTAAGGGGGGATTAATGGGGAGTTTAAGGGAGCTGAAAGGATAGAGGTTCGTGTGGGCCCCACCTCACATTATCTTCTCATGGGAGGTTATGTGGGTGTCGGAACCACCTATAACTTCCCCTATTAGGATATAACTAACATCTTTAAATAAAATTGTGCACTACAATTTTATTTATTTTATTCTAAATCCCCAAAAATTAAATCACAACCAACATAAAATGCAACTGCGGTAAAGGTCCCCTTAAGCGAATATCGGCGCAGCGAGTTAATCGGTGTCCTCGGATTTCAATTCCTTGCACTGGTTTAAAATATAGAAAACCCCGCTTGTGAATTTACTGAACATACCCAAAGAAAACTTCAGAAATTTATTCAGGGCACACCGGGCCTCAAAATCAAGTGCCGTCAAAAAACACAGACTTGTAAAATTCAAAAGTATTTAATAGAAAATTTTCCTAGAAATTTTCAGGTCTTTATAGAGGCCCCCTATTATTAGTTGTGTGAATATCATTTTTATAAATATTTCAACTTAATATAAAGAGAGAACATGTTTCACATATCATGTAGATCTAATATTTTATAGTATTTTGGGTGATATAAGGTTGATCATTCCTCATAAATTCAATATCACACAATTTTTAAACATGTTTCTTGATCCATCACTCTTGAATTAATCACTTTTTCCATTTATTATTTTATCCTGGTAACTATTTTTACCAAGGTAGTTTACTTTTAATATCTCAAAATAAAATGGCAATTATTAAAAAAACATGACATACTAATTCCAAATATTAAAGAAAATTTATCATATAAATTATATATGTGTAATGAAAATCAATTTTAACATTATATCATATAACATGTAAAAATCTATTATTAGTAAAATTTTGTTTTAAATCTTAAAATTTATTAGAATGAGAAAATTATCAATTAATTTGTTTTCCATTATAGAAATTTGTTTAATATATAAAATTATAATTTTTTTATCTTATATAGAAAGATAAAACTTAATTTTTTCATAATTATATTTAATTACAAGGAATGACAAAAAAAGTTTCTTTTTTTAGAAAATATTTCTTATTTCCATAAAATATTAAGCATTGTTCTAATAAATTCCTAATAGAATTTAAAAACTATATTTTCATATTAATTATATAAATATTTTATCAAAGAAATTGTTTTATAACCTAATATTTGATTATTATATTATTAAAAATTCCTAAAATATAAAAATTTAGTAAAAACCATAATATTTTAATTCACCAAAAAACAATTATTTCATAAAAAAGTACAGCTTATGATAATATTGACCTGATGTATAAAAAATGTTCTTTATTTTGTAGCATTAAAATTATAATATAATATAGTTTAAATTTTAAATAAAAATAAAAATACGATTAAATGTATTTTAATAGTAAATTTATTTTATAAAAATTATATGATCTATTCATATTCCTTTTTCATTAAAATTATTAATCAAATATTTTTAATATATTATTCATCTCAAAATTATATTTAACCAATAATATATTTAGTTTCCTAAAATAATGTGAATAAAATCAAATTTTATAGGGGAGGAATTTTAAACCCTAAATCAATATTATAGGTTATTTAGATATACTAATTAAAATTTTATCAATGCCCAAATATTTATAATGGTATACTTTTTATTTGTACATATATGTAACAATTCATTTGGAACTATAATTTTCACCCAATTCTAATGCCAAATTTTAAAAGTGATATATTTTTCCATAGTTTTTTAGTTCCTTGTTGCATGCATTATAAGTCATAAGACACATTTTTTATTAATGGATATAAAATATATAACCTTTACATTCCTCCCCTCTCATAAATAATGTGTATCCTTGAAATTTTTAATTTTAAATATCTAAGGGAAATATTTTTCTATATCCACAAGATGGTCAACATCTAGGGTTTAATCTCTATGAGATATCAAATGTACTATTTTATATATTAATAAACTCATGATTGTGTATCAAGACTTATATGTTAAAATTTATTTTTGTTTTATTTTCATAGTCAACATCGATAAATGATCATGGGTTGATTTTGAAAATGTAGTGAGATTTTCCTATATAAAAATTGATATGATCCCTTAGAATATAGAGTTAATCCATTCCAAATATTACATCCAATTAAGGGAAAAACTAGATCTATAATAAGTAACTTATCATAAACCATGAATATGATTTATAGATAATTATTTCATCATTATTAATTATTTATAATTCAATATCCAATAGTGTGAATATATACATGTCATAAGACATTGAAACATCTGGAGTGGCGAATCATGATCCTCTTCAATAGTAGTGGTTTCATAGTCTTTTCCTTATTCCTATGATCTAGGTAGTTCATGGTAAATATTTTATACACTAACCATTGGATTAGTGAATTTATTTTCATAGTTCCCAATTTTTTTATCATTGAAGAAATGAATTTTTTTACCTTCTCCCTTTACATTGCACATGTGAGCATGCAGAACTTAATTTTTACACGTATATCGAATCATCATCCCCCTAATGCAATCCTTTATGTTTTTATTCATACAATCTTGACATGTGTGAAATAAAATATTCTTTACTTCATCTCTTTTTAACAACCTTAGATTTTAATATATGTTTTCCTCTAATTAAGTAAAATATGTTTAATAGGTTTCTTTACACATAATAATGAACAAATGTGAAACCATGGTGTATATATATATTAAATATTTAATATTGTAGTTAAATATATTTTGGAATTATTAGTTACAAATCAGAGTAATAAATTTATGAAATATAGTAATATATATATATACAAAGATTATTTTATAAAAAATCATTTAATTATTTATTGTATTTTATAATATATCATTTTACAAACTACAATTTTTATTAATTAAATATAATTATATTGCTTTTTAATTTTTATATTAATTATATATAATTTTTATTCATTAAATATAACTTTATTAGGGTTTTAAATAAATTAATCTTGTGAACAACTGGTTTTTTAAAATGTTATTTTCTATAAAACAATATCTATTTTTGATAATTTTATATAAAATTTACATTTATATACTTTAAAATATTAAACTAAAAAAATAAAATTCATTTATGGATTGAAAAAATCATTATTATTTTATAGAATTTTTTTGTTATTCTAGAAAACTGATTTTAAGGTGTGTAGTAATATACACTTTTATACCAAGACCATGGATTTTATGGTATTATTAATTTATAAGTATGATTTAGAAATTTATAAAATCTATTTTCTTGATAACATATTTATTTTTAATTAAAATTAAATTTTTTAAAATATTAATTTTTCTTTATAAACCAAAAATTATCTTTTTGGAACCTGAGTGATTTTTTTCTAAAAATATCATAAATACATTTCACATTTAGTTTTTTAAAATTAATTAATATTAATTTTAAAAAACTAATATAATAAAATGAATCTCAAATATGGTATAATTAGGTCTGAATTTTGTAATAAGAACAATTTTATTTTCAAGAATAATGGGCAAATAACTTTGGTAAAAAGTAGTTACCTCGATAAAAATCAAAATGGGTAAAAAAATAATGAGGAGGAAAAAACTAAAAAGAATTTAATTAGATTTTGAGAATGGTTATTTGAAGAATTTATTTAACTTATACCATCCCTCTCTATAATTTCCTAGTTTTGGAGTTATTTTACATGATATCGGTATCCCATTATTAAAATGTTTTGGATAATTATTAAAATTCCAAACTTTTTTACCTATAAAAGGGGAACGAGACTCTTAATTTTCCCTCACACCAAAATAAACTAATATAAAACCAAAATTACTCCATACATATCCTAAAAATTTATAAACAACTTCAAGAGGTTATTCTTTTCTAAAAATAATATCTGTCAAAGGGTCAACCCCATTGGAAAAAGACATAATCCAAGCAGTTATAATTTTATAACTACTTCTTCCACATTTTATTTTCATTATGTTCACTTACTCTTCATAAGATTATATTACACCATATTAAAATTATAACATAAAATTCATTAATTTACTAGTACATTATTATAATCATGGTCAATCATTAAACAACCTTTCCTTTATTATTAATAAAAATGAAACATTTATTTGTGCATTGTGTGAACTACCATCTCCACATAGAAACATGTTTCGTTTCCCATTACCACCATAAATTTATGGTATAAAGAGGTAATTTAATTTATAAGTATGATAATTAAGAAATATTTTATTTTTTTAATTAATAAACCATATTACTCATTTTCTCAATTCTATGGAAAATGAAATTATAATACATGTGTGCTTGTGGACAGACACCTCATTGTAATTATTGATTTCCCTTTAAATTTTTATCATTGAATTTCATGGATGGTCATGATACTATTATTAATTGATAAATATTATTTTTATGAAATTATTATGCTTCACTAAAAAAAATTAGAAAAAATATTAACAATAAGGGAAATTAACAATCTTGGTAAATACAATCATTAAAAATAACATTCACAGAGGAAAAGAATTTTTTTTTATAAAATGACAAATTATAGGTCATATTATTCTGATAATTCCATAAATTTATAATATAAGACACAAATAAATAAAACATTTGGTCATTATGCTTCATTTATAATGATATTACAACTAAATCACTTCATAATCATCCAAAAATTATGGCATGTTCTTATTTATGTCAATTTAACCACATACCTGAATAATGATAAACATTTATATCCTGGATGACAATAATAATTTAATTTCAAGAAAAATATGGTATAAAAATTAAATAATGTGTTTCGTTGTTCTATAAATTTAATATAAAAACTATATCATAATTTAATAAAACAAAAATTATCTATAAGAACTATTGAAAAATGATATTCACCAAATTCATATTTAAAGATCATTACTAAAAATCACATATATTGAAATTATAAAATTTAAATAATTATAAATCTTTATTTCTAGTGCATTTTATTATATTTAAAGGATTAAATTGGATGCAAATTAAACAACTCTTCCACTATTAAATAAACTAGTTCAAAAGGTCATGATTAATCTCACCAGATATCGAAAATAGATATTAACTATCTAATATACATGTATAGAATAATAATAAATGAGGTTTATAAAGGGTTGTAGATTGAAAAATGTCTATGAAATTGGTTATTAATATCTTTACTTTTTATACATGTTTTTAGACCACATTATGACTGAGAAGGAATTATGATTAGGGGTTCATATCTCCAAATTTCACCCATTGAGATATATTTCTTATTATACACCATGTTTTCTTGGGAAATGTGTATCTAATACCACATTAATGTTTTTTATTGTGATCCTATCATTGTTCGTTATACTTAATGTTTCATTTGAAATCATATCTTTGAAGTAGTTTTTATTTTAATAGATCTAATCTAACAACATTTTTATTTAATCACTTTTTGATTCATTATGTCATATACTTTCATATATAAATATAATTTTCAAGAATTTATTTAAATTATATTGTTTTATATGGTATATTCTATTTTTCTCTAATTATTTCACATCATTACGATGATATCATTGTCCGAAATGAAATAACTTATCATATATAAGTTCCAAATTGGAAAAAATAACTCCCATAATTTCCAATTGATATTTTTTCTATGTCTATATTGTTCTTCATGCCAAAGTTATCATCTATTTCTGATAACTCTAATATGTATTATTTTCTATGATCCAAATAATTATATTTAAATATTTTCAAATAGAAAATTTAATCCTATTTTCAAGATTCTGGGTTTCAATAATAATATTTGAAAATATTAAAATAGATTTCCATCCATTCAAATCAAATGTTATATCATTCATCCCATAATTACTTTTATAAACATTATTTAAGTTCAAGGATTTATATTCAATAATATATTCTAAAATTATATATTTTTATTCTTTCAATTAATCATTTGGAAACTTATATTTTTTATCTTTTATGCTATGTTATTATGGAATATTTAAACAATTAAAAATTTTAAAAGCTTCCAAATACACATTCCAAAAAAAAAATTCTTTTTGATGTGACCCTTAACATCCTATTTTTATTATTATGTTTAATTTTATTTAAAATATCAATATGTGAAATTATCCATACATTTCAATGTATTTCCAAATGATCCACCATACACAATCCCATGTTTTCACCAAATACCTTTATTTTATGAATACCTTGTTTTAGATTCATTTTGTTAATGGGTTCTCTCCTTGATAATATTCATTGACCTACTGGGTAAATTATTTTCTTAACCATATACCCTTTATATATACACTTTAAATACTACATTCCTTATTATCATTATTTAATTTTATTTACCTAAAATGTTATTTAATATCATTATCTTCACATTTATTTTCCATATATTTATCATTATATGGTCATTGATGGAATTATTGATGATTTTCATATGTTAATCTATTTAAAAAGGATATGAAAACCACTTTGATTTAATAGGTTTTTATGATGTGATTAATGAAACCCACTTTCATTATATAAATTATTTATGCTATAAAAATTAAATTATTTTCATTTGAATATTTAATGAAACCCACACTATTTCCATTGGTTCTTAATGATTTTTTAAGTGAATGTTTTTTTTTCATATGGAACTCATAAGTATGGATGAATGAAATAAGAGTATTATTTATCTATCAAATTAATTAGTTAAGGATTTTTGTCTCATTATATAAGTATTCATATGTAGATTTTAGCTTCTCATAATTGTGGTTATTGATGAGGTGAATTATGAACATAATGCTTCTGTATAGTAATGTTTTGTGTGATATTTTAAAGATGTTTTAGAGTTTTATACTTATTCTTGAGACTATTTTATACTCTCACAATTTATTTTTATTTACTCATGTTTCCAAAATATTATTATTCATTTCATGTGTAAATATAATCCTTACAAGTTATTTATGGTCAATTATTTTTTGGGTATATTTTCCTTATTTTTCATGATTATTCTGATATTATAATGTCATGATCACTAATGATATTCCATTGTATTTTATTATGTTTACTCTTATTGTGAATCTAATACCACCACTTTTCTTATGTTTATATTTAATTAGGTTGTGAATATTAGAAAGGTATGATGTTTATTGAATTTTTTATTATGTGGGAAATTTGTGGGGGATGTTGAAGACTCATTATGTATTAAGTTGTTTTCTATATAAAGGGTAAAATATTTCATTGTTACAAAGAACAAGGGATATGTAAGTTATTATAATGTCCCATAATTGAATAATATTTATTATAAAACAAAAAAACCATGTCGTGACCGTATAGGTTTCGTGTTTTTAGAAACTGGGAAATATAAACAATTTTTTCAATGGACATCTATATTGTCTTGTGCTTATTCCTTCATAACTACACCACTTTTGAAATATTTATCTTAATACACTTCTTCACAACACAGGTAAGAGAAACCCAATAAAGTGGTGAGCTAGGATTCATAGTAAGGGCAGATAAGGAAAATATCAACCAAAAAATGAATATAAGAATGTAAAAATAAGAAAATAACTTCTAGAAATAATAACTTGTATAACATATATCAAAATATTGATTCAGTGAATAAATAATGGAAGTTCATAAGGCATAAATCATAAAGTAACATGTGCCAAGAGAATATAGCATTGGCATAGAACATGGAATTGTGGCATCACATAAGTATATAAAATTATTTCCATATTATACTTCGCTCATTTCCAAAACCATTATAGTGGAAAAAGAACTTTACTGAACTGAGTTCACTCCTCATTTTAGCCATGTGTTACTGAACTATATTTAATTCTCATTCCAACCCTGTATTAAAGGAATGTGTTTACTTCCGGTTCTAGCCCTATATTACCGAACTGAGATCATTTCCCATTCCATCTCTGTCAATATCATGAGATATACTTGATTACCCAATGCATTATAGTGATATATAGGTCCCACCCATATCATTATGAAAACTATACATATGTGTTTCATAAGAACATAAATCATTCATCATAGCATTGAAAAAAGGGTTTCCTAAAACATCATTACATCATAACATAATCCATGAAATAGAAATGGATTTCATAAATATCATTCCATCATAAACATAATAAAATCATAGGAATAATATAGATAATATAATAAAAAAATTCCACTCAATAATATATGAAATCAAATAATATAATATTAGATGGAAAATAATTTTGATATAAAACATAAAAAAAATCTTAAATAAAATATCATTTCTTCTTTGAAAATGTTTCCTTTTCTTAAAAGGCCACACTATTTTAAACGAAATTAATTTATTTGAAAATAACCATGTTATAATGTAAGGTAATCCTCATGGAAAAAAATAATTATTAAATTATAAACTTCAATTCATGTATTATATGGTAAAAGAAAACATTCTTTACGCACTTTTGTCAAAAAAGTACCTTATTTGGAAAATAAAAGCAACATTTATTTCAAACTGTGTAGTAAAAAGTAAAAAATTGGTAAAATAAATTTCAATATTCATAAGATAATAGGAAAAAAATTATTTGAAAAATATAAAACATGGACATGGATGATAAATATTCCCCATTGGATACTTAAAACAAAACAATTCTAAAAATTGAATAGATTGTGATATAAATACTATTATATTTATAATCAATAGAATTTTATTCCCTATGAAAGAAATATAATTATTAAAATAAAATAATCTTTTGGATAATACTCATAAAATATATTCATGGTCAGTATATACACCAGTTAGAAGAAACAAGTAGTGTATACAATATGTGTCTCATAGAAATAAAGGGGACATAAAAATATTGACTTACCGTAGGTTTGATTACCTTGGTATGTATCTAAACCACCTATATAATGGTAAAAATAATTTCATTAACTTATTTTATAACCTTGATATTAAATATGATCATCTTATCATACATTTTTAATATCATTTCATTACTACTCATCTTTCGGGTATTAAGTACTTTAATTTCTTATATATGTTTTGTCGTATAAGATCTCATTTTTCTCCTTATATTGCAATTATATCATTTCCATAATGATATTAATGTAATATATATCTTATTTATTAATTCTATACATTTATATAATCACTTTTTATTGATGATCATGTAAAATGAATTTCATTTCATCGTGGAGACGGTAGGTCGTATGTACGCACAAGTGACGATATCATTCCCTTAATTATTGAATGGTATGTAATGGATTGTATATATTTTGTTAAATAATTAATATAATGTTATATTAAACATATTTTTTTATTTCCATCATTATATACATCCAATTAAAGTGGCAGTGAAAAACAGATTAGACTACATCGTGGAGATTGTAGGTCGTATGTACGCACGCGTGGTGATTTCATTTTCCATAGGTTGGATAAAAGGTGGAATATGATTGTTCCATATATTTAATAACATATCAGAATATAATTGAAACTTTTTTTATTACTTTTTTATTTAAACAACATAGTAGGAGTAAGTATAAGAAGAAATTATCTTGAGAGAGTCGGTAAAGGAGACTACCTCATCTTCGTCGAGCCCATCTAGATCTCCTCTTAGAGACACTAGAGTTGGTCTTTTGAGAGTACCATAACATCTAAGACATGGATAGGAATGTTGAGAAGCATATTTTTCCAGGGATGGTGATTTTTAATGGCTCATAGTGATGTGAATAAACAAAGGAGAAGCTTCCATTTTATAATTGAGGTAAGGGGCACCATTTGGAATCTCCAAAAAACAATAAATTAATAATAAAATGAAACTACATCCAAAAATGTAAAAAATATAATATTTTAAAATATTAGATGATATAAAGTTTTAATATCATCAAAAAATAAATTTTATAAATGTTTTTGTCTATTAATATAAAACTTATCATTTAAATTAAAACTTATTTATTCTATTTTAATTTTAAATAAGCTAACAAGTTTTTCAATATTTATAAAGTGTAATTTTTTTTTATTTGATTTCAATTAAAATAAAATGAAAATTTATAATATTTTATACCATATAAGAATTATTTTTTATTTTAAAAAATTTATGATTTTTAAATAATTTAATAAAAATTATTTTGAACAACAATCAATAGTGTCAATTTTGACACTACTCAATTCATTGATTTTTTAAATATTTAGATAAAAATTTAACATTTAGAAAAATATTTTATAACATTCAAAATAGTTATAGGTCAGATATAAAACAATTTTATTTATTAATTATCCCAAATTATATTTATTTTATTATGTTTCATAATATTAAATTGATATTTCCATTAATAAAATTATTACTTCATCCGTTTTTTGTATTTATTTGAAATAATTATTTTTTGAATAAATATCAAAAATAATATACTATGATTAATATAAATTCTCTCTATTTAATAATAATACTTATATTTAAATATATCGTCTTTAAACATTAAAAATGTTATATTTATTAAAACATGAATATGATTACTTTAGCATTATATTAGATAAAATATTATATGTGTCATATTCTATTCTATGTAGCTCCAAATGGTCAATAATTAAACCATTGGATGATTATGGTAGAGATATAGTAAACCAATATGAATTAAGAAAGTGTTTTTTTCTTTTAATGGTATTTATCATTTTAATAAAAATTATTTTATTGATTTTTCATCAATTAAATAATTTCTGCATCATCAATGTATAATCCTTTAAGATTATTATTTATATCCTAAAAATTATAAATAATTACCAATATAAATAAAAAATATTCTATTTCAAATGAGTAATTATAGATGAACTTAGCTTTTATATAACCCTACAATAAAATGATATCATTATTAAAATTTTAGTGGGAAATATTTAACTTTTCATTAAATAAAATATAGTAAATATCCTAATATCGTCCACGTGACATAAAAAGGATACTATATAAACCTAAGGACTATTTAGGTAGAGACACACACTTATAATTCTATCAGTACAAGTGTTAGGGTAATTTTATAAAAAAAATTACCATTAATTACTCGATTTACCTTTTTATTATATTAAACAATTACTAAAGTTACTATTCATAAAGATCAAAAATAGAAGAAAGTTGTTTACTTAATATGGAAACACTGATTCTAAATATGGAATCTATTTTTCAAAACTCAAAACCTAGAATTTTTAGTAATTAATCTAAAATTAATCCCATTGTCGGAATGATAAGACATTTTTTAAAAGTTAAATCCTGAAAAAGATTAAAATATATTTACATCAAAATTTAATGAAAAATTATTTACAGTGAAATAAATTATATTAAATGAGAAAAAATATAATCTATTTATAATTCAAAAACTTTCAATAATTTAATTTTCCCATATAAATTACTTCTATGAAAAAAGTTGTTTTCATTTAAAATTAAGTAAAATTTCACTATTTATCAAAACATGAGACTTATAAAAAAAGTAACAAAAATTCACCCAAAGTAAATTTTTATATCCATCTTCCAAAGAAGAGTTTTATTTTTTTCATATAAAAATTGTTAATGTGTCAATTCTTTAATTTAAACTGGGTTCTCCATCAAAAGGTGGTAAAATTACCCTTTTGAAAAATATAGGTTTTCATGTATAAAATAAAATCTATTTATATCCTATGACTAAAAAACATATTAGATGAATGTAAAAAATATTTTATTAAATATATAAACTATATACTTCATTAATTCCATTTAGTAAATTTAATTAATTTCGTTTGTAAAGACAAAACAAATTTGGGATCACAAAAATAAAAAAAATTACCTTTAAATTAAATTGGTATGTATTTTCATATCTCAGTGATAAATTTATCTTACAAACCCTATGTTTTTTAAGTCAGTAAATAATTTTCATTACTGATAATTGAATAAAAATCTTATTATCTTATTTAAATAATAACAAAATGATGTTTCGTAGAAACTCATTGTTGTGTGTAATGCAAGCTAAGACGGTGTTGTGTGTACAAAAATCTTAACATGGTGTAGCTTAGAATGCTTGGTTTCAAATAAATATGAAAAATATATTTCATAAAATTCTTAGAGTGTTACATTTGAACCCCCTTAAAATTAATCTATCCCATGAAATTAATCAGGTTATCAAAGGATTAATACTTCAAAGTTTCTTTTATGAAAACATACATCATAAAAATGAATACTGAAATATAATTTTAAAAAGAAATGTTAGAAACATAAATTTTACCCAAAGTCACCCATAACTTGGTTTACACCTAAGATACCATATATGGAAATGTAAAACATGGACATGGAAGAGATATCAAACTATCATGTTCTAATGGAGAGTGATAGAGAATAAAATTAGTAGAAAGTTAACAATCAAAATCCATAAATCAATGATGATCAAATGGAGTATCTAATTCATTGGTGAAGAAGGTTCTATGATAGCATTTTTATTACAATATCCTCTCCCTAGAGTCAAATACTGAGAATAAGTACTTATTTAATTTTAGTAAAACCCTACCATTTGTTTCTCCTTGATCAATTTCCACTTCATATCTTATCCAATAAATGAAGGTGAGTTTTTCCTTCCTGAAGCATTATCACATCATATGATCCATAAATTGAATGATAGGTCTCTCCATCTATTTTTATCACAGTAAAAAGATTAGCAAAAAATATCCAATATACATAAATACTCATATTCCATTATAATAATTTAATCTCCAAAACATCAAAAAATTTCTTAAATGGTTAATTTTTTTATCCTTCCAAAATGCTCAAATAAATAACTTTTGAAGAAGGCCACTAAATTTTGAGAATAACTATATCATTAATTCCCCAAAAAACATGGCATTACCCTTAATTGTCACACACAAAATATGTGAAAATTATTATCATGTATTCTCTTAAAACATGGTAGTAACCAAAATTACCATAAAACTATAGTGAAAGCATGCATGCTTTAAAAAATAAACTCTTCCCATGTACCAAAAATCCTATAACACCAATCCATGATATAATAAATCACTTTTCCATCATATCAATCCCAATGTCATTAATACTATCAAACACATCCTTATTTCCTTATTCTACCATCATGAACATATCATGTGTTTTCCAAAAAATATATCAATCAATTTTCATGGTTATCGATTCCATATATTTTTTGAAAACCCATAGTAGACCAACACGTAGGTATTTAAATATTATATAATACAATAAATGTGATTGTAAATTTTTTTCTATAATCACATTATATAATTACTCAATCATTCCACCACTTCATTATCATACGTTACATCACCAATAGTGATTACATGAAATTTTCCTTTGAACATAGCCTTGAAAGGTTACAAATTTCGATCATCATCAATAACCCTTGGGTTAGGGAATTGGTAAGAATAATTCCCATTTTCCTTACACTTAAAACATAGAATTATGGGGGTCCATTCTATGTAGTATTTTCTCTATTCGCCTCATTAGCTATTTTTTCCCATCACTGAAATCTCTCGACGACCTTCTTTCTCACACATGAAACATTTATTATTCCCCTTAAGACACTCTTCCCCATACTTCTTTCCACACTTTGAGCATAAATACACACTCATATTATTTTCACTATGGTTTTTAGATTTTCCCTTAATATCCAAATTCGTATTCTTATAAAAACCATGAGATTGATATGTAATAACATCTTCCATTTCTACCTTGATAGTACAACTGTAAATCTCTTCAGAGTGACTGAATTATATTATGGATAATGACCATAGAATACATGGTTTTAATCCATTTAAGAGTCGATCAATATTACTCTCATGTTGAGTGATAATCCCAAAATCATCCCTTCCAAGTCTTATAAAATTCACTTCATATGTACCAGTGGATTCATCATCCTTTCGGTTAATCTCAAGAAACTACTAATCCATCATTATTATAAGAATTTGAGGAATGTTCATATTGAAAAATAAATTATTAAACACATCGCATTACATAGATTTAATTCACTCATATTTCCTCATATTCTTGATTAGATTCCACCACTGGTTCTATTCACCCTCTAAATGATAAACTAACAAAATAACTTTTTTATGTTCTGAATAGTGAAGTATAGAAAATATATTTTAAATTGTACTATTAAATTATTTAGAAACAAGTTGATCAGAATACCCACTGAAAGAATGTGGATGTTTCCTCATGAAGGACTTGATAGAATGTTGTCACTATATCTTCTCATTTGGAAGTCCATGATATTTCAGAAATTCTGTAATTATAGAGACAAGATTTTTCATTCCAAATACAATAACATTTGGTTGTTCAGAAGGAAATTTTCTACATTTTGCATTGTATTCTCCATTGACATTGTTCTTTGGGTTGCATCCATTATCTAAAACCCAAAAGTAATTGTGTGAGTGGGAAAACCATATTAGTAAAATAACATAATCATGGGGAATAAATTTCAATCGCTAACGTCATATGTTTAATCCTTGTTTACACATGATCATTACCACAATTGTTGAAATGTATCTTATACTTATACATATCCCTAGGAACATTCATAGGCATATCCTCAGAAATATCCATAGGGATCTCGTAAAAGTTTTTTCATCCTAGTTTCCGATGGTTGAATAAACATTTTCTCCGATTACAAATATAACGGGCCATAATTGAAGATTTTTTTTATAAAACATAACAAAACCACCATGTAACCATACATGTTTAGTGTATTTAGAAACATGGAAACAAAAGAAACTCGTTCATAATATATCCACATTTTAGCCTCCTTATTCCTTTATAACTAGACCCCTTTATGACATATATTACTTAATACGCTTCTTCACAACTTATGGAAAAGAAACATAACAAAGGGCTAATCTCAAATGCTCAGTAAGGGTAAATAATAAAAATATCAAACAAAACATGAACATAAAAATATAAAAACATGACAATAACTCTTAAAAATAATAACATGTATAACATATACCAAAATCTCGAGTCATGGAATAAATAATGGAATTTTATAACCCCTAAATCATAATGGAACATGATCCATGAGAATATAGCATTTCCATAGAGCAGGGAATTGTGGAAATCACATAACAATAAAAAATAATTTTTATATTAGCAATGTCTTATTTCCAAGACCATCATAGTTGAAAAATACCTTCACTAAACTAATTTCACTCATTCTCTAGCCCTATATCATTGAACCAGCTTTACATCCCATTCCAACCCTATATTACTAGACTGGGTTTACTACCCATTCATTCCCTATATTACTAATGTGAAATTATTTCCCATTCCATCCATGTCTATCTTATGAGATATATAAATCTTTACCAAATGAATTGGAGGGAGATATAGGTCGCAACCATCTCATAGTGAAAACTATACATATGTGTGTCGCAAGAACACAAATCATTCAACATATCATATCCAAATGGGTTTTATAAACATCATTCCCTCATAACACAATCCCTGAAATAGAAATGGATTTCATAAATATCATTCCATCATAAACATAAAAAAATAATAGGGATAATGGGGATAACATCCCTAGAATAAATGCCTTTATTAAATTATATATAACATCAAATAATTTAATATTATATTCTAAATAATTTTGATAGAACACTTGAAATTATTTATTGAGGAAAATTTAAGATCTCCTTTAAATTTTTTTATTTTATTAAAAGGTTTCTGAATTTTAAAAGAAATGAATTTATTTGAAAATAACCTTGTAATATTGTAAGGTAAGTCTCATGTAAATAAAGAATTATGAAAGTGTAAAATTTTGTTCATGTTTTATAAGTTAAAACAAAACATTCTTCTCATACATTTTATAAAAAAGTACCTCGTTTGGAAAATGATATAAAGAATCATTTTAAACCTTGTATTAAAAATTCAAAAATGGGTAAAAAAATATTTAAATATCAATAGTATAATATAGATATATTTTATGAAAACATTTATATAAAACATGGACATAGATGATACATATTTCCCAATATAGATTTAAAATTAAAAAATTATAAATGTTGAAGAGATTGTGAAAGAAATACATTTCACTTTATAATAAATAAATTCATAAACCTTATTAAAGAAAAAAAATTTAAAACAAAATATGCTTCATTATAATAATCATAAAATACATTCATGATAATTATAAATACCACTTAGATGAAACATGTATTGTATATAGTATGTGTATCAGAGGAATAAAAGTGAGAAAAAAATAATCCCTTACCTTAGGTATGACTCCCTTATTACATATCCAAACCTCCTATATAGTAGTTTAAATAATTTAATCAAATTATTCCAGAACAATGATATTATATATGGTTATCTTGTCACACGTTTGTTAATAATTTTTAGTTATTACTCATCTATCAGGTATTAAATGCTTTATTTTCTTATGCATGTTTTGTCATAAACGTTATGGTTCTTATTCTTAGGTTGTAGTTATATCATTTAAAGAAAGATAGCAATGTAATATAGATCATATTTATTCATTCTATACATTTATCTAATCATTCTCTTATGAATATTGTGTATAATGAATTGTATCACATCATGGAAATAGTTGGTCGTACGTACACACCAGCGATGATAGCATTCCCTTAATTTTGGAATGGATTTGAAGTGGATGGTTTATATTTTGTTGTATAATTAATATCATGTTATAATTATCATATATAGTTTTTATTTCAATCATTATAATCATCCATGTAAAGGGGTGGTGAAAACCATTATACAATATGGTGTGGAGACAGTAGGTCGTACGTACGCACGTGTAGTGATTTAATTTTTTGTATGTTAGATAAAAGGTGGAATATGGTTGTTACATAATTTTAATAAAATATAATCATATAATTTATATTTTTATTACTCTATAATCGAAACAAAATAGTAAGATGAAGTTAAAGAAGAAGTGATCTTGAGGGAATTTGTAAAAGAGATTACCTCTTCTTTGGTGAGCTCATATAGATCTCCTCTTATGGACCCTAGAGTTGGTATTTTGAGAATACCATAACCTCTATAAAATGGATAGGATTGTTTTTAAGGGAATTGGGAAGGATGTAGATGCTATTTAAGGATTATAGTGAACTGAAGAAATAGGGTAGGAGGTTATATTTTATAATTGAGGTGAGGGACACTTTTAGAATCACCAATAATATTAATTTATATTAAAATAAATCCACATAAAAACTCAAAATATAATATTTTCAATCATGAGATAATATAAGGTTTTAAAATCATAAACTAATAAATTTTAGACAAGTTTTTCTATCAATTTAAACCTTATAATTTTAATTAACTCTCAATTATTCCATTTTAATTTTAACAAAGGTAAAATGTTTTCTAATATTTAAATTGTGTAATTTTTTATTATTTTATGTAAATTAAAACAGAAATGAAAAATTTTAGAAAATTTTATACCATATAATAATTATTTGGTATTTTTAAAATGGTTATATATTTTTAAAAAAATTTAATAAACAATATGTTGATAAACAATCAACTGTGACAATTTTGGCACTAATTAATTAATTAATTTTTAAAAATATAAATATAACAAGTTGAATTCAAAACCATTGTTTTATAATATTAATAATATGTCAAGGTAATATATAAAATTTATTTTATATATTAATTATCCAAAATTATATTTATTTTAATATTTTTAATAACATTTATTTAATATTTCCATTAATAAAATAATTACTACATCAGTTTTCAATAATTGTATAAAATAATTATTTGTAGAATAAATATTAAAAATAAAATACAATGAAGAATATAATTCCTATAAATTTAATAATAATAATTTTAATTTAATATAAATTCATGAAAATCATATATTAAAAATGTTATATTTGTTAAAACATGAATGTGACAAATTTTGCATTACTTTAGATAAAATGTTATATGTGTCATTATCATTTTAATGGGGCTCCAAACTATCAATAATTCTACCCTTGGATGATTATAGTCTATATATACTCTAAAAATAATATTTGGGCAATTATTTTTCTCTTTTAATGGTTATTATGATTTTAACTAAAATTATTTTATTCATTTTTCATAAATTAAAGAATTTAGGCGTCATCATTTTATAAGAATTTAAGATAATAATGTATATACTAATAATTAAAAATAAATTGCCCTAATAAATAATTTTTTTGTTTCAAATGATTTTTTATATATGAGAATAGCTTCTGCATAACCTTATATTAAAAATGATGTCGTTATTAATATGTGAGTATAACATATTTAACGTTTCTTTAAATAAAATATATTAAATGTCCTAATATCATACAAGTGGAATGAAAATAATACAATTTATACCAAATAATGATTTAGTTCAAAACACAATCATCGAATTATATTATGATAAGTGTTAGGGTAATGTTATTATACAATTTTTACCTTTAATTACCGGATTTACCTTTTTACTATATTAAAAAATTACTAAATTTACTATTCACAATGCCAAAAAATAAAAGAAATTTATTTACTTAATTTGATCCCACTGATTCAAAATATTGAATCCATTTTTCAAATTTTAAATCCAAAAAATTTTTTGTAATTAAATTAAAATCAATCCCATTTTCAGAATGAGGAATTAGCTTTTAAAATTTAAAAATGTAAAATATTGAAATGTTTTTACATCTAAATTTAATTTAAAATTAAATCCAATGACCAAAATTATATTAGATGATAAAAATATAATCTATTTTTACTAAAAAACCATTCTATAATTTTATTTAACTATATAAATAATTTTAATGAAAAATGTTTATTCCGATTAAAATTTAGTATATTTTTACTATTCATGAGAACATGAAAATTATCGAGAACATATCAAAAAATAATCCAAAGTAAATATTTATATATTGCTTCTAAATAAGAAGTTTTTTTCATATAAAAATATTAATGTGTCATAATTTTAATTTAAAATAGGTTCTCCATCAAAAGGTGGTAAAATTATTATTTTGAAAAATATTGGTTTTATGCATAAAATAAAGTTTAATCATAGCCTATAACTAAAATATATATTTAATATATATGAATAAAATTTTATTAAATATATAACACATATATTTCCTTAATTCCATTTACTAATTGTAATTTTTATTATTTTATAAAGAAAAAAAATCTATGGGGGCATAAAAATAAAAATATTTCCTCTATGTTCAATTAGTATGTATTTTCATATCTATGTAATAAATTTAACATATAACCCTTATTTTCTATGGCTGTTAATACTATTAATAATCGATAATTTAATGGCTAGGATATTATCTTATTTAAATAATAGTATAATGATTTTTCGTAGAAAATCAGTGTTGCCTGTAATAGAAGCTATATCAGTGTTGCATGTAGTGAAAGCTTAACATGGTGTAGCATGAAATGCAAGGTTTCAAATAAATCATAAAAATTTATTTTATAAAATTATTAGGGTCTTACATTCTATCCCCTTAGAATTAATTTATTCCTTTAAATTCTTCTTGTTATCAATGGTTTAATACTTCAATGTTTCTTTTATAGAAACCGGTATCATAAAAATGAATACTAAAAAATCATTTTAAAAAATAATTTTATAATCATAACAGTTACTCAAAGTCACTCATAACTGGGTTTTCCCCTAGGAGAACAAAAGTGGAAATTGAAAACATTTATATATAAGAGATAAACAATAAAGTTATAATGGATAGTGATAAAGAACACCTTTAGGAGAAAGTTAATAATCAAAAGCCTATAATCTATGATGATCAGTGAGACCATCTGATATATTAGTAAATAAGGTACTAGTTTAACTTTTTTTGTTTCAATATCATTTCCCTAGAGTTAAAGAATGATAAGAAATACTTATTTTATTTCAGGAAAACCTCACCCTTTTTTGTGCCTCGATCAATTTCAATTTCACCGCTTATCCATGAAATGAAGGTGAATTTCTCATTCCTGAAGCATTATCAGGTCATGAGATCCATAAATAAAATGATAGGTCATTCCATATATCGTTAACACAACAAAATTATTAGCACAAAGTATCCAATATCTATAAATCCTCATATGAAAATATAATACATTAATCTATCAAAAATCAAAAAATTTCTTAAATGGTTACCATTATAATCCTTCCAAAGGGATAAAATAAATTATTTTGAATAATGTTAATAAATTTTCCAATTCAACTTATCATTAATTCACAAAAAAACTGGACATAGCCCTTAATTTTCACACACCAAACATGTGAAAAATATTATCATTTATTCTCTTAAAATATGGTAATAACCAAAATTTCCATTAAACCATAGTGAAAACTTGCATGCTTTCAAAAAATCATCTCTTTACACATAACAAAAATTATGTAATATCAATTTATGATATCATAAACCACTTTTTCATCATATGATTCCTAATTTCATTAATACTATCAAACATATCCTAATTTACTAATTCTAACAACATGCACATATCATGTGTTTTACAAAAATATATTAATCACTTTCTAAGGTTACAGATACCATATAATTATTGGAAACCCACAATAATCCAATACATAGATTTTTCAGTATTCTATAATACCAAAAAAGAGATTCTAATTTTTTTAGAATCCCATTACATAACTCCTCAATCATTCCACCACTTTTTTGTCTAACTTTACACCTCCAATAGGGATATCATTTATTTTTTTTCATTGTACTTGAGAGGTTTCTAATTTCGATCATTGAAAATAACCTTTGGGTTAGGGCATTGGTTAACACAATTCCCATTTTCCTTGGACTTGAAACATTGAAGTGTGGGGGGGCTCATTCTGTGTAGTCATTTCTTTATTCGCATTAAAATCTATTTTCCCATAACTTCGGCTTTCAGTGTCCTGATGACCTTCTTTTCAACACTTGCAACATTTTCTAGTCCCCTCAAGATAGTCTCCATCATGATTCATTCCACACTTTGAGCATAAATAAACACTCATCTTTTTTTCACTATGGTTTTTGGATTTTCCCTTATGCTCTAACTTATTTTTCTTATAAAAAATGTGAGATTTATATGTGATAATAACATCTATTTCTATCTTGATAGCATAATGAATAATCTATTCATTTCTACTGAATTCTATTATAGGTAATTCCCTTAGAAGACTTGGTTATAATCAACCTACATATCGATAAATCTTACTCTTATATCGAATGATAATCCCATAAGCATACCTTGTGATTCCTGTAAAATTATCTTCATATATACCAACAGATTCATCATTTTTTAACTTATTCACATGGAACTACTTCTCCATATTCGTTCAAAGAAATCGAGGAAATTTTATATTGAAAAATAAGTTCTTGAACTTATCCCATTCCATGAATTTTATTCCATCTTATTGCCTCATATTCTTGATTAGATTCCACCACTGGTTCTCTTATGTTCAAAATAATATACTATGAAAATAATTTTTTTTATGTTGTAAACAATTATGGATGAAAAATATATTTTTAGTGGTAATGATGTATTATTCAGAAACAAGTTGATCAAAATTCCCACTAAAAGAATGTGGGTGTTTCCATGTGAATGATACGATGGAATGTTGGTACCTTCTTCGCTCATTTGTAAGTCTAGACTTATTTATGAATTGTGTAATTATTGAGATAAGGTTTTTAATTCCATCTCCCATAACATTTGGTTTTTTGTGGAGGAAATTCTCTACATTTCCCACTCATTTTCCATTAACATGGTTCTTTTGGGTTTGAAGCATTATCTAAAACCCAAAAGGAATTTTTTTATTTGAAAATATCATATTTGAAGAAAAACTTAATCAAAGGGAAGTACATTCAATATCTAATATCTTAGGATTAGTCCTAGGTTACCCATTATCATTACCAAAATTCTTGAAACATAACCTATACTTAGACTACTCCTTTGGAACATATATAGATATATCCTAAGAAATATATATAGGGATCTCGCTAATGTTTTCACATCCTTCATTCCAAAGGTTGAATAAAACATGAATCTGATACCGACTATAATGTACCAAAATTAAAGAATACTCATTATAAAACATATCAATTACATGCTAGGATTGTATAGGTTAAGTTTCATTAGAAACTGGGAAACATAAACAACTGGTTCATAAGATATCTAAATTTTCTCCAACTTATTCAATCATAACTAGACTTCTTTTTGACATATCTGACTTAATATGCTTATTCAAGACCAGGGGAAATTAAAACTAATAAAGGAGTGATCCCATATGCTCAGTAAGGTTAAATAAGAAAAACATCAAACAAAAAAAGAACATAAAAATAAAATAAATGAAAATAAAATTTTAAAATAATAACATATATAACTTATTTGAAAATATTGAGTCATGGAATAAATCATTTAAGTATATAAGGAATAAATCATAAATGAAAATGGTCCATGAGAATATAGCATTCGTATAGATCATGTAATTTTGGAAATCACATAAGAATAAAAAATCATTTACATATTAGCCTTGGATTACTTCCAAGACCGTCATAGTGGAAAATCCCTTTAATAAGCTGAGTTCACTGCGCCTTCTAGCCCTATATTATAGAACCATGTTTACTTATCAATCCATACCTATATTACTGAAATAGTTTTACTTCTCTTTCTAGACATGTATTTTTGAACAAAGATAATTTCCCATTCCAGCCCTACCTATCACTTGGGATATAAATATTTACCAAATACATTGGAGGGTGATATAGGTATCACCCATCTAATAATGAAAACTATACATATGTTTTCCAAAATAACATAAATCATTCAACATATCATATCTAAATGGGTTTTATAGAAATCGTTTCATCAAAACATAATCTATGAAGTAGAAATTGATATAATAAATGAAAATAATTATTTGAAAATAACCTTGTAATGTTATAATGGAAGGCTAAGGTAAATAAAACATTATGAGAGTGTAAAAAAATTCATGTTGTATAAGTTACTAGAAAACATTCTTCGTGTACTTTTCTTAAAAAGTTCCTTATTTGTAAAATAGAAGAATGATTCATTTCAAACCATGTATTAAAAAGTGAAATTGAGAAAAAAGGATTTTAAATATCCATAGTAAAATGATAAAATATTTTTATAAAACATTGACATAGATGATAAATATTCCTCAACAGAGATTTAAAATGAAACAATTATAAATATTGAAGAGATTATGAAATAAATAATCTTTTATTTATAATCAATAAAATCTTATACACCTGAAATAAATAAAATTAGGAAAATAAAATAATCTTCTAGATAATAATCATAAAATAAATTGTTGGGAAGTATATACATCACTTAGAAGAAACAAGTAATGTATACGACACGTGTCTTAAAAAAATAAAGGTGAGAAGAAAATAATCTCTTATATTATGTATAATTCCCTTGGTACATATCCAAACCTATTTTATAATGGTTTAAATAATTTAACTAAAATATTCTAGAACCATTATATTAAATATGGTCATCTTTTAACTTTTTTGTTAATTCATTATTACTCATTTTTCTTGTATTACCTGCTTTATTTTTCTTACGCATTTTTTGTCATATAAGTTATGGTTCTTATTCTTAGGTTATATTTATATCATTTATAGAAATATAATAATTTGATATATATCATATTTACTTGTACAATACATTTATATAATCATTATTTAATGAATATTATGTAGAATGTACTGTATCACGTCATGGAGACGGTTGGTCGTATGTACACACGAGCGACGATAGCATTCCCATAATTTTGGATTGGTATTGAAGTGGATGGTATATACTTTGTTAAATAATTAATATCATGTTATAATAATAATATATAGTTTTAATTTCCGTCATTACACCCATACAAGTAAAGTGGTGGTTAAAACAGTTGACACCACGGTGTGGAGACAGTAGGTTATACACACACACATGTGGTGATTTTCTTTTTCGTAGGATGTATAAAAGGTGGAATATGGTTATTAAATAATTTAAATAAAATAGTAGCATAAAAATTAAACATTTTTAAATTTATAAAGGAAACCACATAGGAATAGTATGTAGAAGAAGAAATTATCCTGAGAGAGTCGCTAAAAGAGATTTCCTCTTCTTCAGTGAGCTCATCTATATCTCCTCTTAGAGACACTAGAGTTGGAATTTGGATAATACTAGAACCTCTATAACAAGGATATGAATGTTTATAAGGTAAATTTTCAGGTTATGGATGATATTGAAGGCTCTTAATGAATTGAAAAAAATGGGGGAGTAGGTTCTCTTTTATAATTTTGGTGAGGGGCACTTTTGGAATCGCAACAAATATTCATTTATAATAAAATAAAACCAAATAAAAAAACCTAAAAAATGTCATTTTTTAGAATATATGATGAGATAAAGACGTAATATCATCATAAAAAAAATTTAGACATGTTTTTCTATCAATTTAAACAATATCAATTTAATTTACCCTTAGTTATTCTATTTTACATTTAACTAAGTTAACGATTTTTTCAATATCAAAAGTGTTTTTCTTTTATTTGATGTCAATGAAATCATAAATTAACAATTTATAATTTTTTATACCATATAACTTTTTTTTATTTTTTTTAAAATGTTTTTATTATTATTAAATAATTTAATAAACACTATTTTGATAAACGATCAATAGTGCAAATTTTGACATTATTTAGTTTATTGTTTTTTAAAAATATTATGTAACAAGTTAACTTCGAGCCAGATATTTTTTAATATTACTAAGGGGTCATGGTAATATATATAATAAATGTTATATATAAATTATAACAAATTATATTTATTTTATTATTTATAATAACATTTATTTTATATTTCAATTAATAAAATAATTATGACATCTGTTTTCAATAATTATTTAAAATACATATTTGGGGAATAAAATTTATAAAAATACTATAAATAATTAAAATAAACTATATTTCATAATTATACTAATATTTTAATATATCTTCTTGAAAATCCTAGATTAAAAATGTTATATTTATTAAAACATGAATGTGACACCCTTAATATTACTTGATATAAAATATTATAAGTTTCATAATCCTTTCCATGTGGCTTAAAATGGTCAATAATTAAACACTTTGATTATTATGATCAAGATATACTTGAAGAATAATATTTTGGAATGTTTTTTGGTCGTTTAATGGTTATTATCATTTTAATTAAAATTATTTTATTGATTTTTAATCAATTAATTAATTTTTACGTCATCATTGTAAAGACTTTAAGGTAATTATTTATATATTAAAATTTACAAATAAATTATCATGATAAATAAAAACATTTTATATTTCAAATAAGTATTTATATATGAAATTATCTTTTTCATAACCATATATTAAAAATTACATCGTTATTAAAATTTGAGTAATATGTATATTTATCTTTTCTTTAAATAAAATATATTAGTTTTCTTAATATCATCCAAGTTGAATCCAATAATACCATTTATACCCAAGGATTATTTATGTCTAAACAGACTCATCCAATGATATTAGGATAAGCATTTGGGTATCTTTATAAAATTCTTTTTACATTTAATTACAAAATTTATATTTTTACTGTATTAAAATTTAATGATGTTACTATTCATAATGCCCAAAAATAAAAGGAATTTATATAATTCATCTAGACCCACTAATTCAAAATATAGAATCCATTTTTTAAAATTCAAAAAAAAAGTTTCAAAAATTAATTTAAAATTAATCCCATTTTCAGAATGAGAAATAATGGTTTAAAAGTTCAAACATCCAAAAGATTAAAATGTTTTTACATATAAATATAAAGTAAAATTAATGCTAATGACCTAGATTATATTAAATTATAAAAATATAATCTATTTATACATTAAAACAATTCAATAATTTAATTTAACCATATAAGTTATTTTTATGAAAAAAGTTATTTTCAATTAAAATTTAATATATTTTTACTATTAATCAAAATTTTAAACTTATCATGAACATATAAAAAAATTCATCAAAACTAAATTTTTATATCCCAATTGTAAATAAGAAGTTTATTTTTCATATAAAATTATTAATGTTTCATAATTTTTATTTAAAATGTGTTCTCTATCAAAATGCGGTAAAATCACCCTTTTGAAAAATATAGGATTTTATGTATAAATTAATGTTTATTCATATCCTAAGAATAATATGTATATTATATTATTGTAAAAAAAACATTTTATTAAATATATAACACCTATATTTCATTAATTATTTTTACCAATTGAAATTTCGTTATTTTATAAAGACAATACAACTTCGAGAGTGTAAAAATAAAAATATTTTCTTTATATTCAATTTTTATGTATTTTCATATCTAAGTAAAAAATTTATCTTATAAACCCTATATTTTTTTAACATGGTTAATACTATTGATAAATATTAATTTAATGTCTATGTTACTATCTTATTTAAATAATAATAAAAAGATGTTTCGTAGAAACTAAATTTTTCATGTAACACAAGTTAAGCTGGTGTTACGTGTAGCAAAAACATAACATGGTGTAGTGTGTAATGTAAGGTATCAATTAAATCAGAAAATATATTACATAATGTTCCTGGGGGTGTTATAGTTATTTTTTACTTACAAATTTTCTAAAACTCTAAACTAAAAAGGGCTTATGCAATTATTATAATGATGTATTATCATTAAGTTATATTGGTGAGATTGTCACATTTTTGCGCAACTTTAGTTATTATTATAGAAGGGTTTAGATAAAATTGGATGTAATTATGATATCTGTTGAGGGTATATTATGAGATATAGTTTTCATCAATGGTTCCTAAGTTATGATTGATTATAATTTCAATGGTATAGATAAACCTTTAGGTAGGAAGAGGTTATATTATGAGGATTAGAATTAGAGAAATGTATTGAAACCCATATGGATAATTATAATGGATAATTATGTGTATTGGATAACTTCTACACATTTTTTCTTGATTATAAATTTTATGGTTTTTTAGGAAATATTGTCCCATTCATAACACTATAAGTGGACTCATGTTTTGAAAAAAATGTCCTTAGGGGTAATAAACCTAAAAAAAGAATATTGGGTATTAATTAAATCTTAATACAGTGCATGAAAAATAGTCTAAATAGAACACCTAGTTTTATATATCCAATGATATTATTTTTTTATCATGTTTTATTTTCATGATTCATTATTATATTTTTATTATTTAAGTTAAGGGATTATCATTATAATTATAAGAGAACCTAACATAATGGAAAGAATATTGGGTTGAATGTATAAAATTTGGAAATTAATGTTTCATTAGAAATGATATATTATGATTCAGTTTCCATATTCATATGATCATTTACTCTGAATTTACAGATAACCATTTTAGGATTTTTTATTTTTTTGTAAAATGATTACCAAAATAAAGCTTAGACTGGTTTTTTTTTCAAGAAACCTATATTTATTATAACCAAATAATTAACAAAACATAAAGGGTTTAGAATCTTGGTTTGTGTATTTTGAAATGGAAAATGTGAGTATCCCTGTCTCACCTAAGGAAGTGAGGTTTAAATCGTAATAGAAAATAATTCTTGATACTCTTAGCTATTTTTAGTACTGCTTGATATTTATTTAATATATTTGGGTATATTATAAAATATATGATAATTACATGTAAAATATAAGAAATATCCTCTAATAACTTTTTCCTTATAAAGGATTGGAAATATATATTAAATGGAATTGATTACCTTGAAATGTGATTTTTCGACAATGTAATATTTTGTGGATAATAATTTTAGAAAATATTATTAAGGTATGAACAAGTGTTTGTTTTAATATATTCTTGATGTTGAGGTAAAAACAGGTTGATTTATTTTGAGAAAAGTATGTCTTATAATATTTATGGAAATGGAATTGATAATTTATTTAATGAAAATTTGATCTATAATATTTATGTTAATGTTTATCTAATTTTTTGGATTATGATATATATTTATTAGTTTTTTACATTATGAACTAGTGATTAATTCATTTATTGGTTAAAGATAAAGTTCATTTTTAGAGTAATATAATATCTCATAGTGGTATAATGTATTGAGGATAAAAAGAGTTCCTGAAAAGTTTTATAATGGATAATGTATGATTAGATTATATGCATATTTGGGGGACATGATTATAAAAATAAATAATGTTTTTAAGGAAATATATGTAACATGATTATCCTAATAAAGCAAGGTATACCTAATATTCAATGTTATAAATAGAATGATGAATATTTAATGAATGCCATCACTAACTTTCTTTTTTCAAGAGTAATTTAAATTCAAATGAAACAAATTATTTATATAGGATAATGTAACAACCAAATATTTTAATATGTGGTTTCCACTAAAAAAGTCAAATATATTCGATAAATTTCTCCACAAGAAAAACCAAAATAAAATGATATTGATATATATATATATATATATATATTAATTTTAAATATATATAATAAAATTATATATTTAATTAGTAGGTTTGAATAAGAGTAACAATATTATGATATATATTAATATATATTAATATATATAAATTTTATTTTTTACTAATTTACTTAATTTATTATTGTGTTTAATAATATATCATTTTATGCATTGAAATTTTTTATCAAAGAAAACAATGTATATTATTATTAAGTGATGATGCTAATAAAATATAATCATTATTGACAAATTATATATTTATTAAGGTTTTATAAAAATTTAGAATAAGAAAAATTCATAATTCTAAACGATCTATTCAAATAAAAATAATTTTTTGTTATGAAATATAATTATATGTAAAAGAAAAATTTAAATATTATAGAATGATAAGTTGAAAGTAAATTATTTTTTGGATTCTTCATTATAAAATTTTCTTAAGATAAAAGTTTTTTATTTTTCTAGAGAGACTAATTTTATGGTAAATACTGTAATATACCATTTATAGAAATATTGTTCCTTCTCAGGAATTATTTACACATATGTATGATTTTAAAATTTATTAAAACCATTTTAATTAAAAAATATGTACTTTATTTGTGATGGTATAAATTTTAAAATATTTTATTTCTACTAAAATCCTATAATTTACAATTTAGAACATGAGTGATATTTTTCAAAAAAATTGTTTAAATAAATAATCAAATCACTATTTTGAAGTAAATTAATATAAATTTTAGAAAATTAAAATAATAAAATGGTTATAAAATTTTGTATCATTAAGACCCAATTATTAAATAAAGACCATTTTATTTTCCTAAAAAAATAAATTACTTCGTCAAAAACTAGTTACCTTGGTAAAATAATCAAATGGGGTAAAAAAAAGGTTTAGATATGAAATAATGACCACAAAATGATTAAAAACATGTGGTAATGGGTAGTTGAGGCATTAATTGACCTTATCCCTTACCCTAACCATTATTTACAAATATTTTAGCTATAATCCAAATGATTGACTTCTTATTATTAACAATTATTATATATATACAAAAATGTCATCGCTTTTAAATTATAAAAGGGAAAATGTCATCATAATTTCTCCTAAAAACCCCATTTAGTTTAGTTATAAATTTTTAAAACCATATCTTAAAAATTCCTATAAAAAATTAAAATATTCTAGTCTTATCATTAGACCATACCTCAATTTTTTCACCCCTTTTCAAGGGATATAATCAATGAAGTGATGGATAAATTTATAATGGTTACCTTCTCATTTATATTTATTTAGCTGAATATTGTATTCCTAAATAATATTACACCATATTAACAAGATTTCATTGATATCATAAATATTATTTAATTTTATTAAAATCGTTTTATAAGCATTTACCGCATTTACCTTTTTTATTTACAAAAATGAAACTTTCATGCATCTGTTGTGTGGACTACCATATTCATGACACAAAATGTTTTATTTTTCATCACATAATTAACATTTTTTAAATAATATATAATTTAGTATAATTTTATGATATTTATAAAATATTTTATATTCTTAAATGATAACCCATATTACTAATTTTCCTAGTTCCATGGAAGATGAAATCATTATCCATGTATACATGTAAGCTACTACCTATATGGATTGATTTATTTCAATATTTCATTTAATTAAATGATTATATGTATATTAATGATAATTATATTAATTTATTAATTTTAGTTTTATCAAATTATTAATTTTTTCGAATCCATATTGGAAAACATATTAACAATATGATTAATAAACAAAAACAATATATTAAATAGTCAAAAGAGTGTTCTAAGAGAAAATAATGTTTTCTTCATAATATAAAAATTATTTCATATAGGTTATATTATTCCCCTAATTCAATATAATTCTAATACTTAAAACTAATAAAACTAAATATGGTAATTATTCTTTAGTTATTTTGATATTATGAAAAAATCACTTCACAATCATCTAATAATTATGGTATTTTCTTGTTTGGGTAAGTTTAACCACATACTTGAATAGTGGAATAAACTTATCACATAAATGACTATGAAAATATAATTTTTTGAAATATATGTTTGAAATAATTAAATATTGAGTTTATTTGTTTGAACAATGGTAATATGAAAATTTAACTAATTATTTAACAAAACACCATTTGTTTAGTAAGAATCATTGAAAGAGGCTCATCGCTCAATTCATATTTATATATCATAACCAAAACACTAATATAATTAATTTATATATTTATAAACAAATTATAAAACACCTATTATAGTTTTTTTTATGATTTGGGATTTATGAAATTTAGGAGAAAAATGAACAACAACACTCCTATTATGAAACTAAGTTCAAAATAGTCATGATTTTTCAAACACATTATTATGTATAGATAATTCTAACTAATATAAATATAATTATAAATTAATTTTATAAAATATTATATAAATTATATTGTTTATAAAATGTGTAATTTAGATAATTACTTTTTTTATCTGGATATCAAAAAAAATTCGAATGATAGTGAATTAAGGTATGGGTTTCTAGGGTCAAATTTTCACACCATAGGACATATTTCTTATTATAAATCATGTTTTCTATATAATAGTTTATCTAATTATACGTTAATATTTTTATCATAGCACTAAAATTATTCTAGATATTTAATATTTCATTTGAAATCATGCCCTTATTATGGTTCTGATTTAAAGGAATCTAATTTAATAATGGTTTCATCGAATCAATTTCTCAGTATTTGGGTCATATTTATTCTCTCTTGAATATTAATTTCATTAATTAATATATCTAATTATTCCCATAATTTATATGGTATATTCCATATTTCATTTTAGAATTTATTTCTATTAATCACCATTATCTTCCTTTATGAAATAAAATCTCAAATAAATGTTTGACATTAGATAGAAAACTCTTATTATTTCCCACAAATTTTTTCCACCATGTCCATTTTTTTCTTCATGACAATCTTCTCATATATTTTTATGATATCTAATATGAATTATTATATATTATCATCATAATTATCTTTACCAATTTTTAAAAATAAAATATAATACACTTTTTAAAATATGGATATTTAACAAAGATAATTCAAAACATTAAAAGGGATTTCTATACATTCAAATCAATAGTTATATCATCCACCCCACATTTAATTTGATAACCATTATCTATTTTCATGGATCTATGAATGATGTTTATTTTTCAAATCAAATTTTCTTCAAATGTTTTCACTTTAAATTTTTTAAACCATTTACTCCATTATTGAGGAATATTTTAAAAAGCGAATTTTTCAAAAGATTTTAAATATCCTTTTAGGAAAAAAAATGTCTTTTGTAAGTGATGTATTACTCCTCTTTTAATGATAATGTTAATGTTGTTTTGAAATCTCTATTAGGGAAACTATGAATAAATTATATCACCTTCCCTAAGCATACACCTTGTATATTCTTAAATTATCACCCATTTATATTCCTTTATGAATATTATATTTTTTATTCCATTAATTTAAGGGTGTGTATATAGATTCCATTCATCGATTTATTGTGGAAATATTTATCTTAAATATGTATAATTTATTTATATAGTGTAAATACTAAATCATTTATTATCATGATTGAATGGTTTTATAAAAAAAATGTTACTGAATATCATTGGATATCCATTTTCCAATGGATTTATCATTTTTTAATATTTATTGAATTATTTATTATTTCCTTTTGTAAATATATTTTAAAAGAATATGGGAAAAAATCCTTCCATGTTATCTTTAAGTTATGTTGAAAGAAAATTGTTTCTCTTCCATGGGTTTATTATAATTCAATAAGTTAATGGTTTCAATTTTATATTTTTATGAAACCACCTTTATTTCTTTTGGTTCTTTATGATTTGATAAATCAATTTTCATTCATTTTACAATAATAAGTATGGAAGAATGAATTGTGGGGCCCAATATCTTCCTTAAATGCATTTCATAAGGAATTATATCTCATAAGATATGTATTCATGAGTTAATGTTTTTTACATATAAGTGTGACCACTAATGGTTTGTCTCATAAAAGAAACATTTCCCTATAATAATGTTTTTTTCCAATTATAAAAGATTTTCCATAGTTTTATTCTTGTTCTAATGAAAATATTATGCTATTTTGGATCATGTTTTTGAATCATATTTTCACACTCTTTTGATTCATGTCTTATATTATGAAAATCCTTATTCTATTATTTATTATTCATTATTTCCTCATTATAAGTTTGTTATATATCTTTATTATACCTATATTATTATATTATGATCACTAATGATTTTAAGTTTTTTCCACTTATCTTTACCCTTAATGAGAATATGACATCACCTATTTTCTAATGTTTACATTTCCATTTTTTATTAAGATAGTAAATTTATGATGTATATAGAAGAGTTTATTATATAGAGAATTTTTAATTGATGTTGCAGAAAAATTATGGGAAAATTATTTTTTATACAAAATAGGGTAAAATATCCAATTTATAAAAAAAAATATGGGTTATATTTGTTATTTTTTCACATAATTCAGTAAAATTATAATCATAAAAGATCTGCGGTATGTATTTTAATGAAATAATTTCGTTTTTGGGGTTATGATGGTAATATATGCATGCTAATACAATATTTGGGACCTAAACATCCACGAGACAACATATTTTCCAAGTATGGTGTATTTTGGGATTAAAATATGTTCACATTGTTAATAATAATTCATTATAGCTTGATATTTATAATCAAAATATTTATTACTCTATATCTTATCAAATTAGGATTCTCATTGTAAAAATATCTATATTTTCCATCGAATCCATGTTTTACTTGGTTCTTTCTAGATAAAAAAATAATTAAAACCCAAAGGAGTTATTAATTAGTAATATACCCCATAAGTGAATTATTTTATGATAAGTTGATGAAAAATTTTACATCAAAATCTCTTACTCAAAAAAATTATTATATCAATTATTTGTTCAAACTAAATGAATCTCAGAGAAATCTAGGATTTTTTAGGTTGGGTTATATCAAATTACTTACAAAATTTTATAATGTTATAAGTACTTAATAATGAGCTAAAAAGAGTATTTGAATAACCAAATAATATCCTAAGAGTGTTTACTTAGGTTTATTGTCTTTGGCTAAATCATAATGTTCTATACTGAAGATTGAGTTGGTACTAAACAAAAAACTTTATATGTTGATTACACCTATGTGAATTATTATCACAACCACATCCAATTAACAATATCTGTACAGGGAATTAAAATCTTAGATAACTACATAATGTATACTTCACTAAACATTGAGATGTTATCCTAACATTAAACTTACCACATATAAATTCCCTAGGGTTATTGCCAATGTTCTATTATTCTAATCGGTAAATTATTTAATATTACCTCAACTAACATGAATTTCTATCTATACTTTTAAAACTAGGATCAACCATAACTTATCAAACCTTAAATTATCATAAAATAATATCCAAAACTATAATTTATCAAAACCAAAATTAGATACCAACTATATTTCCCTAGACCCAAACCCACAAGATTCGTTGCGAATAAACACCTTCATTTCACTTAGCTTATAAAATCAACTAGATAAAACCAATTTTAACCACCAATAATTGCAATCCCACTAATATATATTAATAAAAATACATTTCAATGACTATTGATGTTTAGAGGTTTAGAGAGTTAGGAAATTCATCCCATGTATTTCTCTTCAAAAATAAAATTTTTCCATTGTATACAATACTAATTAATCTATAATAAGTCTTCAATTTCTCTCACAATATTCTACCTGCATTCTACTCTTCAATAAATTTCATGTGTAATACTTTTTTTGTAACCTAGGGAAATAAAGACATATGGAAGAAAAAGCTAAAATTATTAGTAATGGTAAACATAAGACATAATAACTAAAGAGCATAAGTGATAATAAAATTTTAATAAATAATTTGGAATAAATAGATATTAAAAAAATGAAATAATTGAAATACATTGTGATCATAATATATTCATGGTTTATATATCACCAAATAAACACATGGATAATAATAATTAGTTAATTAGTGATAAAATTCATAATGTTGGATAAAAAAATATTTTCCATAATCCAAGACATAATTATCTATGCCATCATGATCTCACCATCCTACCATTGTGTTGAGAAAATATTTTTTTTCAGCATACACCAAAATAACAAATCTAATTTTTCTCTTGAGACATATCGATGCATCGAGGGCCTATCTATACCGGGCCCCACCCATAACAAAATATGTCTAACACATTCATCATATGAAGGAATGAATAAGTTGTATATTACCAAACCAATATTCCTAATTAATCAATAAACATATGTATTATAATAAAAATTGTATATAGAATAAATATTTCTTTAATAAATTAATATAATATCTTTCTATATAATCATCCATCAAAAAAACACTATATATGGTAAAGGGAATACAATTATGTCATTAATTACCCAATTAATAAATAGAATATATTTCTATGTTATCATTATTTAAACTAACACCATAAAAATTATGGGGTATATTATTAAGTTAATAATATCACCAGTCAATAAATGGAAATTATTTTTATGTATGATTTCCTTAAACTATCATTGTTTAAAGAAACAGGTATACCATTAAGTCAATAATTTCCCCAATAAAATATGGAATTGATTTCAATGTAGTCATCAATAAATATATAACCACATAGGGTAATGGTATATAGTTAAGTAAATAATTTTTCAAATTATTTTATGTATAAAATATTGGTGGACAACATTCAAATAATGGAAGAAAACATAGAGTGTTCACTGGGGAAGGGAATTGGAAGAAATATTATGCCTGTAATATGGTATTATTTGGTATGAAAAATGTATTGATGGATTACCATGAGTTTAATCCACTAAATAAAAATATTATTATAATATTGGTAAGTTATTAAATAACTAATATATACACCACAAAAGGAAAAACAATTGGTGAATAGGAATAATATCTCCATAAAGAAAAATTTAAATTAAAAAACCCTTATGGTAAAGGTATTGTATGAATAAAATTAACATTAGTGGGATACCATGAAATTAAAAAATAATTAAATTATATATATTTATTATACAATATGGAAATTGGGAAGTTATTACACCATATAAATAAAAATATGGATCAAAATATCAAACATAAGTCATAGAATTGAAATTGAGAAAAAAGCCCATATAAACTTAGAAGCATTATATTCAATACCCATTGAAGGATAGAATTTAAAATATAACATTAAATAACCTTAATATTAATATAATTATGATAAAAATATTAAATGGGTATTATATACACCATATAAAAGAAAACAAAGTGTATATAAAGAAAAATGTCATAAGTGGTGAAAATTGAGACAATAACCCCTTCATAGTAACATTATCTATGGGTAAGAGTAATTAGATAATTATGTTATAATTATGAATTGCATAAATATTTAAATTAACTTTTAAATATAATTAATTTTTTTTTTATTTTGGAGAATCTATCAATCTTATAATAATATATTTCAACAGGAATGTCCTTAACACAATGAAATAATATTGAGCTACCACACAACCTTACCTTAATTCAGTACATACACTAAATCACATAAATATCCTATATAAAAAAATTATAATATTAATTAAATATTTCAAAACCATTTTCATATACTTATTTTTTTTATAAATTTAAATTATAATTATTATCTCTATGTATATTAGTTTTTTATTAACTATTTCAGTTTTGAGTGTGAGTAATCTTGATGGTTTCAAACTACTTTTATAATAGTGGTGTTTTTTCCTTTGTATTTAAAATTTCATCACTAATAGATCCTAAATATTACAATAATTGATGATTTATAATTATCTATAATCTTATAATTACATTCTATAGTATTTTTTGTTATTAGTTGAAGAATAAAACAATAAAGAGCATCTTTCAATAATAATTCTTGAAAATACATTTGTATCTTAATTAATGAGTGTAAAATTAATGTCAATATTATAGAATAAAAATAAAATATATATTTACTTATTAAAATAATATATTATCATTAATTAAATCCTCATATCCACCCAGGATATAAGTTTATTGTATTATTTTTTTGTAGGTGGTTAACTCGATTAAAAAAAGAATATACCATAATTAATGGATGATAGTTATGATATTTAGTTTTAATATAATTACACCAGAATAATAATTAAATTATTCAGTGTTTATTAGTGTGATATATAATAATTTTATAGAATTGTTATAGGATGATAACTTATATGTTTCCAATACATAGTATGAAGAAAACTTTTTTTCTCAAAAAATGCTTTTTTAGATGGATGAATTTACCAAGGACATTTGTTGATCATATTATTAATAGGTTATCCAATTTTTATTTAATAAACTCTAATAAATTCATTTAAATCATATTTTTCTATTTAACCCATTCTAATAACCTCCCATTAATTTAAATTATGAAAAAAATTGAAATCAATTATTTTGTAGAGATGGTATTCCACACATATTCATGGTTAATGATTTTGTCTTCCATTAAATATATCAAAGTTATAATAAATTTTATAATTTCAAGATGTAAATTATTTTTTAAATATAATACATATTTATTAAATTAAAAATAAAAAACAACCACATTTGGTGGTTAAGGAAAACAAAACAATGCGCTTCAGGTAGGCAGTAGTCTGCACAAATGCATGAATGTATTTTTATTTCATGTAAGGTTAAAGGGGAAAGGTTTTTAATATATATAACCTTATCATAATAAAATTATGTATATGAAAAATTATTATTACATTATATAGGAACTATAGGTATATATTTTTAAATATAATATAAAAATTGAAAAAAAATATAGAAAATTAGTACTAATGCTCAAGACTTAGGGATTTATTTATAGGACTCCATGGAATGGATGTGATTTGGATAATATCATAAGAAATGAATAATGATATACTGAAATATAATTATATGTGTATTAATAAGGTTATTTATTTTTAATATGAAACTGAGTTTTGGATTGGAATTAAAGGGGTGTTTAGAGGACCCCACTTATAACTGGAAACAATGACATTTATGTTAATATTTCAACATAATATAAAGAGAGAACATGTTACACATGTCATTTGGATCATAAAATGAACAATAACTGGGTGTTATTGATATATATTCAATAATATCTCATAATGTTATTTGAAAACATGTTTTAAATGAGTTATTATGTCCTTTAGTCTTAGAATTTTTACCTTTTCCAATCTTGGTTTTACTACGGTAAATTGTTTCCACATAAGTAATTTAATTCAAATTCATAAATATAAAATACCCCTTTAAATATAATTTGGATTGAAAATTTTTAAATATTAAATTCATTTTATCAGATACAATATACATTTTATGAAAAATAATTTTCAACATTAGATCATGTAATGTGTAAAATCCCATTGTATAAAAAGTATATTTTGATGCATAAATGTTATGTGTCCGATAAAATTATATATATATTTAGTTTTAAATAAAAAAATTGTATTTTAAAAAAATTAATTTTTTTTGGATTTTATATCTAGCTAACACCTAATTTTTCTAAAATAATATTTTATTTAAAAAAAGATGGAAACAAGTTTCTTTTATTAGAAATTGTTAATTATGTTTATAAAATGTAAAACATGTGTTTTATAAATTCATAATTTTAATAAAAATGTATATTATTACTCCAATACCTATTTATAAATTTAAATGTTTTTTAATCTTCTAGTTCTATGTTATATAATGATTTACCCAAAAAAGTAATGGTGTTGATAAAAACTGTATTTTCACTACTAAACAAAAAATAATATTTTTTAGAAAAATATATTAAAATATTAAGTTAATAATTACATTTATAATGACAAAATTATGTTTATTTTTTATATTAAAATTTAAAAAATAATAATTTTACTTTTTAATAGAATTATAAAAAATAATGAAAAATGTTTTCATAGGAATTTTTTATAAAAATATTATTGATACATATTCTTATTTCCTATCAAGTACTAAAAAAATATTGAAAATATATTGTTCAAATCAATAATATAATTTATCCACAATATATAAATTTTATTAAAATAAAGCACATAAAATATAATTTTATAAGGGTGGCAATTTAAATCATAAATTAGTCTTATTAGTTATTTAGATATTGTAATTTAATTGTTATAAGTGCATATGTATTAATAATAACATTTGTTATTATATATTTTATAATAAATTTAGCACTATTTTTTCTATCTATTCTATGGCTATGTATTAATGGTATATATTATTCCACACTTGGTTTTTGTTTAGTTATTTGTGTGTCATAAGCTACCAAACACATTAGTTTATAAAGTAAGTAAAATATATAATATTTAATCATGGGGTGTAACAATAAAACTTCCTAACATGTTATTCTTTATAGAATAAACTTGATTTTTAACATATCCTCCTATACAATCCACCATTGCTTCATAAACTGAACCAACTTCATGAAATACCTCTAATTTTTAAAACACCTTTTCTTTATAAACTATTATCAATTTTGGAACTATTGTACAAATTAAAAAATTTCAGATCTTTAGAAACCATCCCACATGAACACCCCTATCTATTTTCATTACTTAAAATCATTCACAAACATATTTTTTAGTTGTTTTTTTCATGAAATCCTAGGAGAACACCATTCCGAACTACTTAAATTTTATCTTATGATGTTCTTTTATAAAAATTTAACTCTTAAAATTGATGTGATTAAGGGTAAATTTATAGGAAATGAATCCTAGAAAAAAATATAATCATTAAATGAATATTCATCCCTTTATGATATGTAATGAAATTTTTGTTTTTTAAATTAAAATCCTTTTTCAAATGAATAAATTCATTATTATGTAATGATGTTATAGAAAACTCATGGAATAAATTGGTTATTTTAGACTATTAGATGTTATATCCTTTAAAAAATAAAAAACTAATAATCATTATAAATAATAATTGTATAGATATTGTATAGTGACCATTATGATTAATATATATTAATGGTTATGAGAATGTTCAATTTACATGGAAAAAGTGATGTCCTTGACCACTAATATCATACCCTATAAAATCCATTTATTGGAGCCTATAAGGGAGATAATATCACTAGGATTTAACCTTATCCAATCCCAAGCTGAGATTCAATACCTAGAACCTGAGAAAAACTACTTACATGAGATGTTCAAGCTTATCAAAATCACGTCACAAACCATGTTCATCGAACCACCCTAATAAAATATTTCTATCACACACCTTACCCTTAAGGTGTACACTGGTGTAATAAGTATTTATGTATCTAGAACCTAACAATTTTAATTTTTATATTTTTTTAATAAAATAATTATACTTTTATATAAAAAATGATTATATAATTAGTTTGATAAAAATTACATTTTGATCTCATGAAATTCATATTTTTTTGGAAATAAATAGTTTCAATTAAGAAAATATTTTGGATGAATTAAATTATTTTTGAAATAAATGTTATTTTAATAATATATTCCTATTCAATAATATTTATATAAATATAAGTGATAATAAAACTTTATGAAGTGAAATGTAATTTCTATAAGGGTCTGAAAACTGTTATGGTCATTAAAACTGGTAGTTTTCAATAAATGGGGATTTTTATTTAAAAGTGTAAATTATCATAATTATAAAATTATTTTGATAAAATAAATACTTTATTTTAAATCTATAGGTAAAAATTAACAACATTGAATTTTTCATAAATTTATTATAAATTCAATGTTTTATAAAAATTAAATACACTATAAGTATATGATATGTATTATTAGATAATAAAAGACCAAATTGATGTAATAAATACAATAGCGAGTATAAATGAACAAAATTGTGTTTCCCTTTTAAAATTTCTATTTTTAATGTTATTTTATTTATTTTATATACCCTTTAATGAATATTAATAAACTTATATTATATTTAAAGGTTTTAAAATCAATTCTTTATGAACATGACTCTCTTACACATCATCAATAGTATTAAATTAATGATCTATATTATTACCCTTATAAAATATTTAAAACCGCTATTATTTTTTTTGACACCAGGGGTAAAATTCATGGTATGGTTTGTGGTTTTGATTATTTTATTATACATATTCCAAAGCATATGTGTAAAAATTATTAAAAAATTTTCCACTCATTTTCTATATAAAACCACAAAACCTTCCATTCCTATTTCTAAAAACTATTAGAAAACAAATTTAATTCATATATCCTTCTATATAGCCATCCTAATATGTTCCCATGCTCTTAATAAGATCCCCCAAGATTTTAGATGTTCCTACTTAATCTTTATCCAAGAACCTCATTTATATTATGCATTTTGATTTCAAATTTTTGATATAGATATATATTTTTACACATCCTTAATGTAATACTTATTATTTCCAAGTGATTAGGTACCCATATAACTCTCATAAAAACCTTCCGTTAATATTTATATACTCTAATTATGCTGTTGAAATTATCTTATAATTTTCCATGAAAAAAATTTGTATAGTGAGTACCCATCCCCATTTCCTCCCAAGTGTATTCACCTAGATGTACCTATACTTAATTTATATGGGGATTACATGTATATAACCAACAATACCTAATAATGGGATTAAAATTTCTAAAATAAATCCTTATATTGTATGTTATTTATTGCACACTTATGCATGTACATTTTTTGAATGTGATGGGTGGGTTGGGAATTATATATATCCCTCCAATACATTAGGTAACATTATTTCTCATTATATACAATTTTTTTCATATGATGTTATCCCAATGGAACTATGTTATTATTTATTTACAACCATCATTAACTAATGTTTATGATTTCATGATTTCTGTTATTTTCACATTCTCAGGTTGCCTTTATGATATCATCTTATATCATTCATTGATGTTCGAGATTATGATTATCACCCCACTTATGTTACCTTGATATTACTTATGAATCACATGTTATCCCCCACCTTATTATATGAATTTATAATTCCCTTACTAGGCTTTATAGATCACCCTTTTCGTAAACACATCCATAGTTTATCCCATGTAATTTTAGAAGTGAAATGGAATTTTAATGGTATGTTATGGATTTTTTAAGTAATGATGTTTTCCCATGTTTCAAGTTATTTTTATATGTACCTAATTATACAATAATACAAGGCCCCATGTTATTTTAAGATTGTTTTATGTGTACCGTTATGAAATAAATAATCACTTATGTTGTATTAAAATATGGGTTTTCATAGTTGGTATCAGATGAAACTCTAGTTATTTATTGATTTAGGATTAAGAATCCATAATGACAAAATTATAGAAAGATATAATCAAATTAAAATGTCCCTAAATATTTTTAATGTATATAGCATGTTTTTTATAAGAACATACATCCTAGTCTGGATACTATAAGTGGATGTGTATATGGTAAAGTTTTAATTTGTTGTAATAATCCTCGGTAGGGTGAATTGGGCATGACTCGATCCCCACCTAGGAAAAAAGGTGGCCTTATTACACACATGGTTTGAATGTCATAGGGGATATAGTTTGGTAAATTCACAATCCCCTAAAAAATTATTATAAAGGGAAGAAAAATAATAATAAATGTTTTTTAAGAAATAGATTATAGATATCTTAGATTGAAACCTAGAAATTCATAGATAGTCCAATATGTTTTATTTATGAGTTTTCCATTTAATATTAATGGTTTCCTATTTATGTGTTTAATAGTTTAATATTTCTCATCCATATATTTCCTTTTTATTTTATTTAATTATTTGAAATAGGAGAAATTGATTCGACATCTAATGTGATGGACAAGGTGATTACTTCCCAAATGATGTTCCCAACTCGATTGAACCATTTTTCAAGAAATTCATGATAATATATTCTTAATTAACACATGTTTTTTATATAATATTTAATCATGAGGAACATCCAAATCCCCATATAAAAGTAGAAGTTTTAATTGAGACCATTATTTGATAAAGGCCTTTGAATTTTAGTGGATCTTATGATCCCTTAATCATAGAACAATAGACCAATTCCACTGAGAATATTTTATCCATCATTCAATGCTCTAAGAAAGAGAAGTTAAAGTTGTCCATTTATCATAAATAGGGATTTGAAGATCAGTGGTGGAAATTCCTATAAAAATATATGAGTCCCTATGAAGAGATTAAATCAATAGAGTGGAAATAATTACAAAAAATGTTTTCAATAAATATTTTCTTCAGAGTCACTGAAATAAAATAGATAGGTATTTTTATGGCCACAAGAAAGAGGAAGATGAATTCATCAGGGGTATATTATTAAAACATCATATGCATTGGATGATATGACTGTATTTTTCATTAACCCCAAAAGTAATTTTTACTAATTTTGTGGGATAAATCCAATACTATGAAAATCATTGGAAATATGAGATTTAGGAAAATATAAGGAAAACTATCTAATGTACCCTCAAAGTGGAAATGGAGATTAGAATATCTCAAGGGTCTCACGGGTCATGAGATAATAAGTGGAGGATGAATTTATTTATTATGGTATGATATAGGAATATCATGGGTAAAGAAAGTACAACATCCCACTTGTCAAAATTATTGGAAGTGTAATCCAATAAATTTATTAAAAGAGACAAGAAAATTATTTTTGTGTTAAAATAAAGGGAATCCAACTAGGAATTGTTGATGAGGAAAACCCATAAATGTGATTTAAGAATGGAATTATCCCAAAAACCCTTAGTCTATATTCTAATGTTTATACTTCAAGAAACATAGAAACTATTCAAATAAATGCACTAAGACTAGGTTTTGTATCATAACTGTTGAAAAAAACCTCGAAGGACTAGAGGGAAATGTGAGATTTTTCCATCACAACTAAAAGGTGGATCCCTAAAATTATGTGGTTATAAGTAAACTATTTATTTTTATAGGGATAGAGATCATTCTATTTTATTATAGTTTTACACATTCTTTCATATCCTTCATTTTTATTAGATCTATTAAAACACAACCTAAAAACAAGGAAGTTGAGTCATCGATGAAGAAGGAAAATTAGTAAATTATTTCAACCCAAGAATATACCTCATCCACTATAAAATATTTTGGGATGAATTTCTTAGTAATAAATTAAATTCAAACTTTAGTGGAATTCAATGAAATTATTGTAATGTATTTTTTTCCTTATATATGTAAAAAATCGAGAGAATAGAATCACCCTATTTATCATGAATTTTCCTCTGATTGAATACAAGTGCAATGAAGAGGTTAAATCCCATTTAGTATCATCATATCAAGAATGAAAATTATTTCCTTATGAGAAAGCGTATATAGCTCAAATGACTGATACTAAGGAAAAGATCATCCTTAATGACATGTCCATTATAATGGAATCCATTGATGTGTTTCCAGAAGAATTTCAGAGCCTTCAACCTAGCCTGGAGGTTTATTTCAGGATCAAACATATACCTTGAGATTTGGAAATACCCAATACTCCATAAATAATCACCATTTATTAACTTGAGGACCTAAGGAAGAAACTACTGGATAATATGGATAATGTTTTTATATACTAAAGTGTTTCATCATGGGGTGCACAAAATATTTCATCAAAAATAAGGATGGGTCAATGTGCCTATTAATTGATTATTATGTGCTAATCAATATCAAGATAAAGAAAAAATATCATATTTCATGGGTTAGTGACAAATTTTATCAGCTATGTGGATGAAAATACTTATCTAAGGTGGATATTTAGTTTAGATATTATCATGTAAATGGGAAGATGGAGTATATCTGCCATACTACTTTTCATACAAGGTATGGAAACTATAAGTTCATAGTGATTCCATTTGGACACACTAATTCTTCATATATTTTCATGGACATGATGAATAGAGTTTTTAGGAGTTACCAAGTAAAATTTAAGGTAGTTTTTATAGACAATATTCAAATCTACTCCAAAATCAAGGTAGAACATGATGAGGATTTTACTGGTGTATTGAAAACATTGTAAACATAAAATTTGTATGTAAAGTATAGAAAACACATTTTATATAAGGTGAAATTAAAATTCATGGGAAATTTTATCACTTGAAAAAGGATTCCTATGGATCCTTAAACACAACGACAATTGAAGGATGGAATTGACTGTAATTTGTGATAAAAATCCATAGTTTCCTTGGAATAGCTGGGTACTATCGGGGATATGTGGGAAACATCGCATGGTTTTCCATACAAATAACAAATAAAACTATAAAGGGAGTTAGGTTTTTTGTTAAAGAATAATGTGAAGAGGTATTTAAATAGTTATATAAGGGGATAATCACTTCCACTATACCCATAGTACCCATCTATGGGGAACGATTTGTGATCTATTGTGATGTGTACTAAAAATTATTGGGTTTGTACTCATGTAAGATGAAAAGGTGATAGTATATTCCTCCCATAAATTAAAAATAATTAGGAATAACTGCCTAATACATGATCTATAATTGTATTTACTAATCTTTTTATTAAATATTTGGTGACATTATCTATATGGGAAGAAGAGTAAAGTATATACGGATCATAAAATCCCCATGTATATTTTCACACAAATGGTTCTCAATATGTGCCAATGACGATGGTTATAACTAATAAACGATTATGATTGTTCAATACATTACCTTATTTGTAAGATAAACAAAATGGAAGATAATATGAGAAGAAATTATCCCTCAACCCTATCCACGATGAGGACTGTGAGGGATACAATCTTTATGGAAATGAAAAGGTTGGTCATAGTAATAATAGAAGTATATTTATCTTACCAAGCTATAATAACTATTCAACCATCCATTCTTGATAAGATCAAGGAGGCCACAATGATTATGAGGTGATATAGAAAAAGATATATAATATTATAGAGTAATACATTTCTAAATATGGAGTTAAAATGTTTAAAGTCCATATATTCAACCCTTCAAAACCATATTTGAAGATGGATCTTTTGGATCATGTGAATTGGTCATTATTCTATATTCATCCTAGATGAACTAAGGTGTATAGTGATTTGAGGAAAAACTTCTTGTAGGATAACAAGAAAAGGGTGATGATAAAATTTGTATCTTGATTCCTGTTAATCTAACAATTCAAGGATGAATGGTATATGTCTAAGGGTGTGATACAAGAATGTCTTATATTAGTAGGTAAATGGGAAAAAATAACCATTTATTTTATCATAGAATCCCAAAAGAAATATATAGACAATAAAGGTGTATGGGTGGTAGTTGATCAAGTTATAAATTTCTTATATTTTATTGTTATCAAGAAATATTCCCCTCTTGACCAACACACTAGGATATATATTACAAAACCGGTAAGACTACCTAGAGTTCAAATTTTTATTATTTCAGATCAATATATGTGGTTTAACATAAGGTTCTGGAGAAGACTTCAACAAGAGTTGGATATATAGTTAAATTTTAGTACTTATTATCACCATTAGAAGGATGGTCAATCTGAGAAACCCATTCATACTCTAGAGTATATATTGAGATCTTATTCAATGGATTTACATGGATGTTCAGACAAACACATTCTCTATATTGTGTTCTCATATATAATCTTCTTCAATTATAGAATTTGAATGGAACCTTGTGAGTATTTGAATGGAGAGTGGTATCAAAATCCAACATAATGATTTGAAGTTTCTGAGAGGAATCGAATGGGATTAGATCATGTCTATGAGATGAAAAAAAAGGTTCAAACCATTCAATGTCATATGAAATCTCCACAAAGTTGACTGGAAAGATAAATGGATAATCATCAATAGGATTTGGAGTTTGATGTCGTAGGTAAAGTATTCCTTCATATATTTTACTGGAACAAAGTCGTTGGGTTTTTTTAAAAGGGGAATATTAGTTCAAGTTACATCATCCTCATTAAGATCCATAATAACATTGGAGTTTTAGCCTATCGACTAGAACTACCACCTAACATATCTCAAGTAAATGATATGATCCATATATACCTCTTGAGGTAGTATATATCTAACTAACACACTATTATTTTCATGCTTATTTTTAAACAATTTATAATGATTTTTTTATATTTTTAATCAGAATACCCTTATAATTTATTGATTATTAAAAATGTGGGGCATTGGAATTAAATCGATAAAATAGATTAAAAAGTATAATTTTATAATTTATTTCATTTCATATTATTTTTTAATTTTTAATATTTTTGTTACTAATTTTAATATAAAAAATCAGCCACCTAGTCTGACCCTCAAACTCAAGGGACCGACAAGCCTCATGGTCATCTCATTAGATCCGGATGGCTAAGCCGAGCCCAAGGGAGGGAATACTCATCGGCAGAGGGAGCAAGACACACAGGGGAGGGCTAGTCTAGTAAAGTGTGTCAACTAAATATTACATGTTTCTCCTAATCATTCAAGGGCCGCATGGGTCAGTGAAACCCTATGTGTGTGTGTGTGTTTGTTTTTGTGTGTATGTGTGTGTAACTAGGATCCCACCTAAGAGTAGCCTTCTAAGTCGAGACCACCATTGATTTTATTATATATGAGCATGATGAAACTTATGAATATTTATGGAAGATTATTATGTGTCGGGTATAATAAATTTAAATTATAATGTAATTGTACCACCTAACATTGCGCACCCCTCCCTTGGACAAATGTTGTCATCACTCTCTGCTGCATGCGGCAACTCGACATCACCTTCCACTGCTTACACTAGCTTAAGAATTCCATTTTAACCACTAATAAGCTAACGATAAATATTCCTAGAACATACAATCTCTAAATTCCACCATGGATGATATCTAGGGCCTTTTATGATTCCCATGAGATTTTATTGAAGAAATTAGATCCATTCCTGTGATCATGAGCTCCATCTGACCGCAGAGAAGGCCAGATGGGATTCATGAGGGAGCCTTAATGTTACAACCTAAATAATGATAGAATAATTATTTTTAATTTATTATTTATATAATCATTAAAAAATACACCATATTCCACACTGTGTATGATGAAACTAGTTTTGTGGTTAAAAACATTATTTTTCTAAAAAATTATCACCTTTTAACGGTGCACTTGTTATAAATCTAGTTTTTGTCAAATTTTTTAATTATATTTGAAAAAATAATCTCTTTATTTGAAATATTAACATCAAAATTTACTTTGGAGTTTTTTTATAAATTTCACATTTTAATGAATAGTGAAAAATATTTTATTTTAATTCAAAACATTTTTTCATCTAATTTTTTTATATAGTTTGATTATCTTTGTAATTTATTTTAAATTATAATTAGATCATGTTTTTATAATATAATCCAATTTAGGTCTTTTTAATAAATTTTACATTGAATTTTGATATAAATACTTTGTAAACTTTTAAATCTTTTTATATAAAGAACTTTTTTTCTCATTCTGACAACGGGATTAATTTTTAATTAATTTATCCCAATTATGTGTTTTAAATTTGGAAAAATGGATTCCATATTTCTTATAAAAAGGTCCAAATTTAGTAAATATTTTCATATTAATTTTGGACAGTATCTTTTTTTTTCTTTCGTAATGTTTTTATTAGCCCGGTTAAGGGTGAATCAAGTAATTCATGGTAAAAATAATATTATAACTAATAAAAATACCCTTATAATTATCTTAATATAATTTGAAGAGTTTTTTTAAATAAAAATAATACTTGGGATGAATTTATATCCTCTATAATACATTTGAGTGTGATTATGACAATTTTAATATTTTATTTAAAAATCAGTCAAGGCATCCAAGCTCATGTTTCTCATAACTATAAATATTTCAATATAGATTTATATAGTTTATATGTTCAAATATAAATATATAATTGAATTATAAAATAATTATCTACAAAATGGTAATTTATTTATAGTTTTTTGGAAGGAAATAATAAAATTAAATGGTGATGCAATGATGACATAGTAATTGCCCCCGTTAATGGAAGAATCAAATAAATGATATTAAAAATACTAAAATTAATAAAATTTGATTTAATTAATGTCTTCTAAAACTTTTATGGTTGAATTTGAAATATTGTTGATGCTTTAAATGATTTTTTAGAATATATCATGTCATTATGTTATTTTTAAAAATTCATGTAATGAATAGTTTCCAAATTGACATTATTGAGATATTAAAATAAATATTATTTTATTAAATGATAATAAATTTGTAAATATATATAATTTATATATATTATTTTCATAAGTCACCAAATTCTATCAATGAATCATTTATTAGTCTTTTTTCATTTTATATTAATTATATTAACCCTCAAAATTTGAATTACATGATATCACAATAAGAGTTTAAAGGGTAAAATAAGGGTTAATACAAAACGATAATGAATAAAAAATAGTAAACACTTGTATAATTTTTATTGGATGATTTGATTTGTACTAATACTCATTATACATTCTAAATAAATATCTTTGGACCCATTTTTAATAGAAAATTAATTTATATTAATTTATTAATTTGAAGATTTCCAAGAGTTCTCCTTCCCTCCCTTATAAAGGGGAACTACTTATTAACATTTCTTTACACTTAAAAATCAATTTTGATTCACCAAGATTTGAAAAATTACTTCTTAAAATCCCCCACCCTTCATTATAGAGTCCTTATTTTAGGCATTACACTCACCTTGGTGGTAAGGTGATAATCCATGGAGATTGTCCGAAAGAAATGTATCATTTTTAAAGATATATATTTTTGTTTCTTCTTCCACTTCCTTAAAATATTCTTCATATATAATGTAATAAAAATTAAAGTATCCTAAATATACTGATATTTTATTCTGTTAATATAATTACTTAATATTACCTATAATTTCATCAAATAAGAAATTAATTATTCATTTGTGTGTACACAGGACTACCACCTTACAAACCAAAATATGTCATTGTCAATCATCATCTCTCAAGAATGATTATAATGATGGAATTAATTTTTATAAAGGATATTAATAAAATAATAATCATTATTAAATGATAATATATTAATTATTCTTTTACCTTAACTTGAACATAAAAATGATAACATCGTTTGTGCATACTTGTGAACTATCACCTCCACAAACTGATGTGATTCGTTTTTCTTCACATCACAAAAAAGATATATATAGATACATATATATATGTATGTATATATAAGTATATTTAAATTATTAATATGATATTAATGATATTATGATAATTTTATAATGATATAATAATAATTACCATTTTTATGAATGATAAATGATAAATGATAAATGTAAATGTTACTCATGCATACGTACGACGTACTGTCTTCATGATTATAAGTTATTAATTTATCATAACTGTAAATAAATATTTTGATTTAAAAGTATAATTGATATATAAAATTGATTATTTTTTAGGAATATTATTTTATACATGATTTAATTATGTCCATTTTGATATAGACGTCATTTCAAAGTCATTTTGGAATCGAGTACCGAATATCGACAAAACGCCCGATGTGAACATATATAAATAAATAATTGTTATGAAATGATAATAAGTCATATAAAAGGAATAAAATACTTTAAAAATTTTCTAAATAAATTATAAATATTAACCAAATTTTATTATTTAGGAAGATAAATATTTTATGTGATGACTCAGACTCAAGTTAAGGGACTTTATTTTAATAACCTCTTTAAAATTTATCCATTCAACTATTTTTAAAAACATCTAAAAAATGTATTATTTACTTATATGGGATAAAAATATTTTACTTATTTTATGTCCCTTTAAATTTTTTATGCTTCCTTTACAATTTACTCATTTATTTAGAATTAAATTGTGTTCATTTATGGGTGTGTGGGTTTGTAAAATTTAAATGTGATTTAAAAGTGGAAATGTTATTTTTTCCTTTTTTATTGTTATATGTGTTATGATTATCTAATTGTTTTTGGAAATTTTGTATGATAACTTTTGGTTTAGTGATAAAATGTGGAAGTGTAAGCCTGTGATCTATCTCCAATGCATTAGGTAATGAGAAGGTGTTGAACAATAGGGTTTCTCCTATGAGATTAAGGGAATATTGTGTAATGGGTATTCTAAATGTAACCATAAAGGTTACTCTCGATGTATTAATGAAATATGATATAAGTTTGAAATGTAATTGATTTCTAAATTTACCTTTATGATTTGTGTTTTCTATAGTGTATTATATGAATATTATGATTTAACGAGGTAATATAATGAGCTTATATAACAATGTGAAAATGTTTTCATGGGTTTAATGTATTCATGGACTAACAGTTTCTTTCATTATTTTTATGTCCCTTACTAAGATTATTTTCTAATAAAATGTTTTTTTAAAACAATTCACTGGTTTTAAGGATGGGAAAGAGAAAGGGGGATGTCAAGTTGAATGTTATAAATATTTTTCATGAAAAAGAAATCATGTTTTATTTTGAATGTTTTATATTATGAAAGAAATGTATACTGTTTTAGAAGTATTATATTTTTATTATAGTGGGATGTTATGTATTAATTGTGACCTAATTCAAAAAAATATCTTATCCTAAAAATATCACATATGTGGAAGAAAGTAATTTCCTGACTAAAAATCAATATTTTGTAATTTTTAATGAAATTTCATTATAGCAGGCATCGAAGGCTGGTTTAGATATATTTAGGTGTTAGGATATTGTTAATATAATATCCATTAAATATTTTTACTATATTGTTAAGTTCAAATGATATTTCATTTTAAGATTACCATGTTCCTTCATATATGACATATCCATTCAAGATTGTTTCCCATATAGGAAATATTTCATATATGGTTGGAAGGAATAGAGAAAATAACAACCTTTCAAATCAGAATCATAATATGTCCATATTCAGAGTTGAATGGGTTGTTATAGTGATGGATTAGTTGAAATTAGGTATAATTAGATATGTCTTCCATGCATTCTATTGGACAGATTAACCACAGATAAATATATCAGCAGTGGTTCATTTCATGAGTAAACATCCACCAGCATTCAGCGGATCATTTGACCCGATGGAAGCTGAATGATGAGTTAAATACCTAGAAAATATTTTTTATGTCATGGGGTGTTCATAATATAAATTTTAGTCTTGTTGTCTACCATTTTGAAGTTGAATCTAATCAGTGGTGTTTTATTGTTAAAAATATCAAGGATAGTGAAGAGATTTATTTTTTGGAGTGGGATGAGTTCAAAAATATTTTTCTTGAGAAATGTTTTCCTAAGGCAGTACGATATAAGATGTAAAAACAATTCTAGTAATTAAGGTAGGATGAGGATTCAGTAGATGTATATAAAGAATAATTCACTCAAATGGATAGATACTCTCTAAATTTCATTTGGGATATTGATATTAAAATTATTCATTTTTACTCAGTATTAAATCCAAAATATCAATGGGCATTGGCTTCTCGTGAATTCAAACGTAATGAAAATAATGTTTGATGTGTAGAAAAGGTGGAAATGTATCTTTTCAGTGATCATGTGTTCATTGAACAATAGTAGAAAACGGGGTTAATTTGGAAGTAGAAGAGGAATAATTCATTAATTAAGTTTGATAGTAAGAAAATCAGTTTTAAAATTTGTAATAAATGTGGTAAAAACACACTGGAGAATGAATTTTTAATTATGGTAAGTGATTATAATGCTGTAAAATGGGGCATAAGTATCTTAACATAAATTAAAAATATAATTTTAGTTGTATGAAAAAATATAATATATATTTATCAAAATATTTTATGTACAATGATATGGCTCATTATGCAAACCAATGTCCAAAGAGGAACCGGAATGATGGGAAGTAGTCATACTCTAAGAAGAAATGTGTGATGAAATACTTTACAACTACTTTAGTGGATGATGTTCCATAAAAAAAAGTGGAATCAAGTACACTGATTATTCACTTATATTTTTCCAATTTGTTATAGATTCATGATCAACACATTCTTTTCTTTCTGAAAAATTTTCTAGTAAATTGGGATTTCTACCTCGATAAGCGAAAGTAGAAATTATGGTAAAAACTAATAGGGGAAACATTAAGGCAAAAAGAAAATATAATAATATTCTTTTCATTTTATATAGAAAGAATTTAACCGAAAACCTTGTTTTCTCTTCTCTAGTAGAGTATAAAGTTATTCTGGATATGGATTGGATTTTTGTTTACCATGATAATATAGACTATATAGCTAAAGACAGTTCTTTTCATAAGAGTTTTAGTTTGTGTATAATAATGAACCCATGACATTGATAACATATAAGGGATCTAAGAAATTGTTAAAATATAGAAATGAAAGTTATCATGAACATATTGTGAAAAAAGTAACTATTTTGATTAAATATGTGCTAATGGTAAATGAGTATTTGGATGTTGTTTCTAATGAGTTTTCTAGTATTGTACCAGATCGCAAAGTTGAATTTACATTTCATGTAGTTCCAGATACAAAGCCAAATTATAAGGACCCTTATCAAATGGCTGAAATGGAACTTTTATAGTGGAAAAATCAATTACATGAGTTATTAAATAAATGTCGAATTAAACCTAGTACTTCACCATGGGGTGATCATGTCTTGTTTGTTAAAGAGATAGACAGTTCAATGAGTCTTTGAATTTATTATAGATCCTTTGATAACATCACTATTAATAATAAGTATCATTTTCCTTATATCGATGACTTTTTTTAGAAGCTCCAGGGTGTATAGTATTTTTCAACGGTTTACAAGATGTTGGGGTACCATCAAATGAAAATAAAGTAAATAGAAGGATTGTGTTTTAGACTAGATATGGGTATTTTTAATTTTTAGTTATGTCATTTGGGTTAACTAACTCACTTATATTCATGGATCATATGAATAGAATATTTCATGAGTTCTTGGATATGTTTTTATTTGTATTTATTGATGACATTTTGGTATATTCTGAATGTAAATAGGAATATGAAAGAAATATAATGGTTGTATTACAAAGCATAAAACTAAAAAACTATATGGGAAATTTAGTAAATGTGAATTTTGGTTGAGAAATTTTTTTCCCTTGATTGCATTGTTTCTAAAGATGGAATAATTATTGATCCTTGCAATTTTTTTTATGAATGGCCAATACCCACAAATATAACTGATATTCATAGTTTTCTTGGTTTATTATTCCATTACCAAAGGTTTGTCTAAAAAATTGCACAATTATCTATCCCACTGACCACATTAACTCAAAAATGTGTTAAGTTCATCTAGAAAAAATAATGTGAAATTTGTTTTTAGGAATTAAAAATAAAATCTTTGAGTGGTCAAGTTATATCCCTACCATCAAAAAATGTTGAATGTTTTATCTATAGTGATTATTTGTGGAAAAGACCTAGTTTTTTCCTTATTTATAATGATCAGGTAATTTCTTATGATTCCTATATTTAAAATCACATGATTTAAATTACCCTACACATGATTTTGTATTTTTTTTGTATTTTTGTCTTTAAAAATTTAGAGGCATAATTTGTATGGAGTAAAATTTAAAATATATAATGATCATGAAAGTTTGAAGTATATATTCACTCAAAATGAATTGAACATGATAAAGAGAATAGGGATTAAACTAATCAATGATTATGATTACATTATTCTTTACCATATATGAAAAGAAAATAAATTGGTTAATTCCTTGAGTCGGAAAAGTATTGCTACATTAACCATGTTTTGTTTGAAATATGATCCTTTGGATAATGAATTGATGAATTTTGGCTTCTAATTTCTTGGTATAAGAAATTCCTTTATTTTTTGTAGGTGTCAGTGTGATCATATTTATCAGACAGAATTAATAAAGCATATAACAAATATTGTATATTATAGAAAAATATTTAATGGGTTCAAAAGGGTATGTATCATGATTTTAACACAAATAAAGTTTGTCTTTTATGATTTTGGATGATATTATATGTGCTTTGTGATTTAGATTTGAAGAAATAAATTATGTGAAGCTCATAGTTATCTGTTTTTAGTTCATCCTCATTGTAAAAAGATGTATAGATACCTTCAAGAGTATTTATGGTGGGATGAAATGGAAATAGATATTATTGAATTTACCCAGAGATGTTTGACATGGAAATAGGTTAAGTTAAAATTACAATTATCGAAGGGGATTCTTCAGTCATATCTAGTTCTAGAGTAGAAATGGGAAAACATATCTAGGGATTTTTAGTGATATTAATGTATACTTCTTGAGGTAACTATGTGATATGGGTTATTGTGGAATGATTCACTAAATCTACTAATTTTATTTCTATTAGAGACACTTTATCTCTATAACAACTTTCATAGATGTATCTTAAAGACACTGTGATGTTACATGGATTTTTTTCACTCCATTGTATCTGATAAGGATCTCAAGTTAACTAATAACTTTTGTAAATACCTTCAAATATATTTGGGTACTAAATTTAATTTTATTACATCATTTCCTATGCAATCAGATGGGATGTCAGAGTAGAAAATTGAAACCTTTGGGGAAATACTACATGATTCCTCAATGGATTACTAGGGATGTTTTGATCAATATATTTCTTTGGTTGAGTTTTATTATAATAACAGTTTTCATTCCAGTATGTAGATGAAAACATTTGAGGAATTATTCGGGAAGCAGTGTTGGTCACCAATGTTTTTGGATGAAGTAGATGAAAGGAAGTTGACAGGACTAGAAATAATAGATGAAATGGGATAGAATGTTCATTTTATTTAGCGACACATGAGAAAAACTCATAGTAGGTGAAAAGTTTATATGAATAACCAGAGTAATGATCATTCCTTTGATGTAGCTGATCATGTATTTCTCAATGTTTGTCACCACCCATCCTTTGGGGCCCGTGTCGTGACTACCCCATGCCCGCATTCCATAGGTCAGCGGTGGGAGACTAGCACTGAAAGGCGTATTCCCTAAAACTAGGAAGGCATTGACTTTATAAGCTGTAAGCACATGCAACCAAGAACACATCGAGATATGAACTCAAGTAAAATTGTATTGCAAAAAGAGTGTCGAAAGTAATAGGGGTTGGAATACAAGCCCAATAGTAAAGGTACATGTACAAATGAAATACAATACAACTGATAAAAGAGAAATACAACTACTAGGTCATCCTCTGAGATTCCTACTTGAATGGTAGGCATAGATCGGCTCATCAACACTCCACGTCTGCCCGTCTCCTCTGCGTACTGACACACCATATGGTCCACCTTCGGGCACCGTCCAAACCTGGTACCCTCAGCCTCGATCATCACTGTCTGTCGTCTTCACCAAACACAACAAGGTGTGGGCATACCCCGTGCAGGGGTGAGTATAATGATACTCAGTAGGGACCTCGAGACCCTCAAGGTCCCGCAAAATCCATAAAGGATAAACCACAAGGCATAAAATCAACTGACAACCCTACAAAGGTATGTGCCCATACATATACATATGTTATCAAGTATACCCATCTCAATCATTAGGAAAACATAGATTCCAACTCAAATCCCAAAGCTCAACTATTCCACAAAGGAAGGAATACCACAAAGGTAAGTACCACATAGGTACACCACACAGATGAATACCACAAAGATTTTACCATGAAGGAAAGTCCCACATGGTACAGACTCAGCTCACACCAGGTATATCTTAGGTACAGTAGTAAAGATGATTAGATGTAACTACTGAATCATCTTACTCTGTTAAGATCTAGACCCACAAATGATCCTAAATCATCATCAGACCCACAAAAGATCGTAGTACATATTCAAACCCACAAAGAATCCTAGTACATCATCAGTACGTCGTTAGACCCACACATGATCCTCGTACATCGTCATACCCACACAGGATCCCAGTACATCTCCAGTACATCGTCAGACCAAAACAGAATCCTAGTACATCTCCAGTATATTTTCAGACCCACAAAAGATCATAGTGCATCTCTAGTACGTCGTCAGACCCACACAGGATCCTAGTACATCTTCGGTACGTCGTCAGACAAACACAGGATCCTAGAACATCTTCAGTACATTGTTAGACCAACACAAGATCCTAGTACATTTCCATTACATCGTCAGACCCACACAGGATCCTAGTACATCTCAAGAACTTCATCAGGCCCACACATGATCCTAGTACATCTTCAGTACATCTTCAGACCCACAAAGGATCCTAGTACGTCTCCATTACGTCGCCAGACCCACACAGGATCCTAATACATCTCTAGTATGTCTTCAGACCCACACAGGATCCTAGTACATCTCGAGTACGTATTTAGACCCACACAAGATCCTATTACAACTCCAGTATGTCGTCAGACCCACACAGGATCCTATTATATCTCCAGTGCTTCTTCAGACCGACACAGGTTCCTAGTACATCTCAAGTACATCGTCAAACGCTCACAGGATCCTAATACATCTCCAGTAAGTCATCAGACCCCCGCATGATCCTAGTACATCTTCAGTATGTCGTTAAACCCACACAGGATCCTAGTACATCTTCAGTACATTGTCAGACCCACAAAGGATCCTAGTACATCTCCAGTACATTGTCAGACCCACACAGGACCCTAGTACATCTCTAGTATGTCGTCAGATCCATACATGAACCTAGGACATCTCTAGTACATCGTCAGACCCATACAAGATCCTATCACACCTCTAGTACATCTTCAGACCCACACAGTATCCTAGTAAATACCTAGTATGTCGTCAGACCCACACATGATCCTAAGATATCTCTATTATATATTTAGACCCATACAAGATCTTATCACATCTTTAGTACGTCGTTAGAACCACACATGATCCTAGTATATCTCCATAGCCAGCTACATGGTTCCCGCACTAAGCTCGCTTGTCTCTAGGAGGTTCTGCTCATAAATCCACTAGTTGATACTCCAACTTCCACTAAGTCCCACGAAGAATTATCTCAATGGTTTGCCACGTCATAGGGGTCTCAACGCAACAGACAATGCATCAAACAGACCCCCGGTCAGTGAGTTATTAGCCTTTTAGTCAAGAGTGTCCGGTTGGATTCGTGCTCGATCCAACCTGGACATTATTTAACTTTATCCAAATCTAAAGTGGGGTTTACAAAAGGGACCATCTCACACCAAGGTTTTCAGTGCCGTAGATGGTTCTTCAAACAGACGCTCAGTGCCAAAGTTATGGCTAAAAGAAAGTACATGGTTGAAACTGGTTCGGGTCTGGTCTGACCCGGTTGGACTGACCCAGCCCAACCCGACCTAGGTCGAATTGGTTCGGTTCGACCAGGGCCAACCCACTAGGTTCGGCCCGACCCACTGGGAGAGCCAGACCGCTGGGTCCGGCGCGGCCTCCGCTGGGCAGTCCGGCCCGCTGGGCGGCCCGACATGGGCAGTGGCCCGCGAGGCGTCGGGGCGGCCGTGGAAGCCGCGAGAGGCATGGGGCCATGGATGCTATGGGCCGGCATAGGCTGTAGGGTCCGTGGAGCAGCAGAGGCTACAGGGGATGTGGAGCAGCGGAGGCTGCGAAGGCCGCGGGGCGGTGGAGGCCGCCGAGGCAGCGGAGGCTGTGGGTGGCATGGGGTCGCAGAGCGGTGGAGGCCGCAGGGCGGTGGTGGCGGCGAGGTCCACGAAGGACATGGGGTGGTGCGAAGGCTACGGTCTAGTGGGGCAATCATGGTGCGGTGGGGCGTCCACGGTGTGGCGGTCCGCCGCGGACGGCCAGAAGGCCTGTTGTCCTCTTCGCGCAGCGCGGTCGCGCGCAACGCCTTCATCAGTGGCCAGTTCGGCCGAACACTCTTCTTTCATCATCATGGATAAAATCTGCCTTTTTTCATCATAATGAACACACCATTTATGAAGGATGGAAAAGGGGTCGGGCCATGTATTTTTAGCCTGCACCCTTCGCATTAGAGCAATAGCAAGCTGCTCAAGGGGGATGATTCAATGTGAGGGAAAAAAATTTAACATTGATCAATTTAAAACAAACCCCTACCTCATTTGTTTATTGATGTCGATGAAGAGGGAAGGGTGGTCGTCAATTGAAGACGTCCACGTTGGAGCATGTCCAGAGGAAGAAGTTGAAGATGTTGGAGAACGTCGACATTCTTTGTCAGAGAAGAATAATTTTTCCAAGGTTTTATTATTCCAATTCTTTCTCCCAATTCCACCCAAAAAAGAAAAGAAGAAAATATATTGTGTTTCATCAATTTAATTTTCAGCACAAAATTAAATTGACGTCATTAATTAAGATGTGGTTGGACCCATTAAAGTGGGAGGATATCAAAGGTTATCTCCCATTAAAGGGGAGTTCAAGAGTAATCTCCATATTAAAGAATAAGTTTATGGGGTTCGGGTGGTCCCCACCCTTAAATCCAAATTGGGAGGTTTTGGGCTCAGTGGTCCCCACCTCCCTAACCCATGTTGAGGGGTTTCAAGAATAAAATTAAAATGTTAAAATAATTTTATTTTTATTTTCCCACAAAAAGTGAAAAACTAACTTTCACCCTCAATCTACTGCGGTCGAGGTGAAGGTCTCCTTAAGTGAATACCGGTGCTACGAGTTCAAAGGTTACCTCAGATTTCAATCCGGAGCACCAATTCAAAAGTTAGAAAAGCCAACTCGTACGTTTACAGAACGTACCCAAAATAATGTTCAAAAATTCATTTTAGCCACACTGGTCCTCAGAATAGAGCGCCATCAATTTTTGTGGACTTGTAAAATTCCCATATATTTAAGAAAAAATTGCATGGAATTTGGGGGACTTTACATTCTCCCCACCTCAGGGATTTGCATCTCCAAAATCCAATCACAAAATTAAGAAAACAAGTGGGGGTGATAATCATTTATATGATCCTCCCGCTCCCATGTGCTCTCTGAGAGGATCCATTGCTTCCAGAGAATGCTCACTAGTGGTATCAACTGACCATGTAGGACCCGCTGCTATTGATCCTCAATCTCTACTAAAACCTCCGTAAACGTCACCCCATCATCGGCATCTAGCTCTCCGTGGTCGATGATGTGAGAAGTCTCGTGCACATATCTTCTCAACTGGGATATGTGGAAGACGTCATGCACCCGATGCAACTGAGGGGGAGTTCTAGGTGGTAAGCCACCTCACCAAATCTGCTGAGGACCTGGAAGGGTCCAATGAAACTCGGAGATAACTTTCCACCTTGGCCAAATTTCCACAAATCTCGTCGAGGTGAGACTCGTAAAAAACGTGGTCACCATCCTCAAACTATAGAGGTCTCTATCTCTTGTCAGCATAAGACTTATGCCTACTCTATGCAGTCTTCATCCACTCCTGGATGATCTGCACCTTCTCTTTGGTAGCCCGTACCATCTCTAGTCCCACTAGTGCTGACTCCCCTGGGTCAGTCCAGCACAAAGGTGATTTGCAAGGTCACTCGTACAATGCCTCAAAAGGTGTCATCCCAATGGTAGAGTGATATCTGTTGTTTTATGAAAACTCCACCAAAGGCAAGTGATCCTCCCAGTCACGACCGAAGTCAAGGAAACAAGCACACAACATGTCCTCGAGATTCTGAATGGACCGCTTAGTCTGGCCATCCGTCTGAGGTTTGAAGGTGGTGGTCAAATGAAGCTATGTCCCAAAAGCCTCCTGTAACCCCTTCCATATATGGGAAGTGAAACATGTATCACGATCAGATACAATCGTCGAAGGTACTCTATGTATCCACACAATCTCTCTACTAAACCCTACTATCTGATCGGTAAGAAGTGGGACGACTTGGTGAGTCGGTCGATGATCACCCAGATAAAGTCATAAAATATGGATGTACATAAAATTCTTGTAACTAAGTCCATGGATATCCCATCCCACTTCCACTATGAGACCTCTAAAGGCTGAACCAAGTCTGCTGGTACCTAATGCTCCGCCTTCACTTGCTGACAAGTGAGGCACCGAGAGACAAAATCTGCTACTACTTTCATTATTCCCAGCCACTAGTGATGTCTTTGATGATTCTAGTACATATTCAACATTTTTAGATATACCGCTACAGGGTATGTGTGGAACCCCCTCAACAATTTCTATGGATGTGACACTGGTACCATGGTACATCCTCTGAAGGGGATGACATGCTCTCCACCTTCAGAAAATCCATCAGGTGCCTGTCCTGTGGATATATGAGCATGTCGAGCCTCGTAGTTAGTGTCCCCAGGATGCGCCTCCCTGACTTGCTGAAGAATTTTATGAGTGTCTATAAGAGACTGAAGAAAAGCTGCTCCATCGCGTTCCACAAACGATATCTGCAAAGCGGATAGCTACTCCATCGCATCGACTAGTAGCTGTATACCAGACCTCCTACTGAGTGCATCTGCTAAAATGTTCCCCTTCCTAGGAGTATTGATTATCTCAAAGTCATAGTCCTAGAGGAACTCAAGCCAACGTCATTGTCTCGGGTTTAGGTCCTTCTGAGAGAAGATATACCCGAGACTCTTGTAATTCGAGCAGACTGTAAAACGCTCACCCATCAAGTAATGTCGCCACATCTTCAAGGCAAAGACCATTGCTGATAACTCTAGGTCATAGGTAGCATAGTTCTGTTCATGTTGTCTCAGATGTCAAGAACCATATGTGATCACTGCTCGCTTTGGCATCTGGACACATATGATCCCAGTCACTATTGCGTCGTAGTAGAATACATACCCTATTCCCTCCTATGTAGGTCTCAAGATGGGGGCACTAGTTAGCCTCTGCCTCAGCTTCTGGAAACTTTTATGGCATCTCTCTGACCACATGTAGGGTTGCCCCTTCTTCGTCAATGCTGATAGTCGTGCTAAAACTCTAGAGAAATCTGGCCCAAATATCTGGTAGTATCAGGCCAAACCCAAGAAACTTCGTACCTCTGTCACACTCCTAGGTGCCTCCCAAGCAAGTACCACCTCAATCTTCACTGGATCCACTAAAAATCTAGCCTTCGAGATGACATTTCCTAGTATGTGAACTTCTCAGATCTAGAACTGGCACTTTAAGAGCTTACCATAATGCTGTTTCTCTCAGAGAGTGTCCAGTACAACCTTCAAATGGTAGGCATGATCCTCCTTAGCTGATCAAAGAGGTCGTCATTCCTCAAGAGTGGGTACTTGTTCTTCACGGTCACCTGGTTCAGGCACCAATAGTCGACACAAAGTCTCAAGATCCCATCCACCTTCTTGGCAAACAAAATCGAGGCTGCCCAAGGAGAAACACTGGTCTAAATGAATCCCTTCCCCTATAAGTCCTTTAGCTGTACCCATAGCTCACGAAGCTCCGTAGGAGCCATCCGATACGCTGGTGTAAGTATCAGTTTCATCTCGAGGTACAGGTCATTGTAAAATTTCACCTCTCTGTAATGAGTTAGACCCATAAAATCATCAGGGAAGACAACAGTGTACTAGTCCACCACTATAGGATAACTCGGACTCTCCAAGTCAACCGCTCAGAGGGTAAGGCTAGACAAATGATGAGTGATTGGATACACTCTCTTCTAGGTAAGTCCATCCTATGCTGCAAAGGCTCCCTTGTCGCTGGTGGAGGTAAACCTGGTCCCATCCATGCAGAAACACCATAATTTGTACCTAATAAAGTCAATCTAAGAATACAATGTTGATAACCAGTCTATATCCAAGATGACGTCATAAGGCCTCGATGCCGCTACTAGGAGATCCCAGCCAAAGCTCTCGCCTCCTAGAGTAAGCTCACACTACCGTCAATAGTGCATAATCATCAAATAATCTCTTTTATGAGTATCTATCCATAAGAATCAAGCCAACGACTCAATCGGAATCTTAGAGCTTCGAATAAGTGTTGTGGCAATAAAAGAATGACTGGAACCTATGTATATAAGTACTAAAACTAAGGTGGAATAGACACAGATCGTACCTCATATCATCTCTAGAGCACCATGGTCATAGGTCTCAACTGCCTAAACCTAAGATCTCCCCTTTCCATATGCTCCATGTGGTTAGGGTGGACCTTCTAGTGGTGGTGGCGGTAACATCTTGAATCATCGCCCACCGCCAGCTACATGTCCAGCTCCACTGACATGTCCGACTGCTCTCAATGGACCACCTTGATCGAGCCTTTGTCTCTTCTTGGGTGGTCCCTCGACCGTCTTATGATCATCTGTATGGAGGATCAGACAGTCATGAGCCATGTGGCCCCGCCCGTGACATGCGTAACACTGACCGCTCCTCGCATGACTAGCTCTGTCTCAGGTGCCCCACACAACCGACCCTGAATCATGCGGTCACCCACCTGTAGTTCTGGTCCTCTTAGACCTCTGTGACATCTGTCTACTGCCAGCTACAAAAGACTCTACAACATGACGTCCTATGGTGGGTCTCGCTTCTGGTGACTATTCAGCAAGGAAAATCTCCAATAAGAGGAATCTGTCTAACACCCCCACCTTCGTCGGGATGCTGAGTGAAATCATCGAAGCTGTAATATCCCACCTGAGTCCCTGATCAATAGTCTGGGCCCTGAAAAATGGGTCATGTACCATATCAGTGGAGTATCATGAGAGGTCGGTGAACCTCACTGAGTACTGAGCCATAGTCATGCTGCCCTATTGCAGATGAAGTAGCTCCTGTATACGCACTATATGAAGAGTTCCTAGGAAAAACTCTGCCTCAAAAAATCTCTCGAAGTCTTCCCAGAGAACTATCACCTCATCGTGAACCTAGAGCATCAAGATCCACCATCTTCCTACTGATTCCTGTAGAAGACTGGCGGGAAGGATCACCATGAGATCAGTTAGTGTCCCTACTAGTCAGAAGACTCTCACTATGGCATCCAGCCAATCCTCAGCCGCACGTGGGTCCGTCTCGCTCCAAAACCTAGGTGGCCTCTGGCGCTGGAATTGGTGCAACGTGCTCAAGCGGCTTGCACCCTCTACTGCTGAGGTTGGTGGAATTGGTGGACCAACAGGTAATGGTACCGTTTCTACCTCCGCTGGTGCCTCTACTAAAAGAGGGCTCTACACCGAGGCCTCGTCGCTCGGTGGGCTATCTGTGCGTAATATATAAGGAACCCTTGCTGGATGTCTGCGTGGAGGCATCCTGAAAAGAAACAGGTGCACCACGTTCAATAAGTTATACCTGGTGAGCTAACTCAAAGCATTAATAAATAAGACTCTACAAAACACACACGCAATAAGTGTTTTTGTGCACTTTTTCGGAAATCAGAAGTCAGGGTCCTGGTGTATGGATATGTTGGCCGTCGCACCAACACTGGATTCCCTAAACTGATAAACACACTCACTAAACTTAACACTATTGCTTTTGAAAAGAACAGAGTCCAATGTTCTATTGAAGAACCAACTCATATGATACCAATTTGTTACGACCCATCCCATGGGGCCCGTGTCGCGACTACCCCAAGCTCGCATTCCATAAGTTAGGGGTGAGCGACTAGCACTGAAAGGCGTATTCCATAAAACTGGGAAGACAATGACTTTATAACCTATAAACACATGCAACCAAGAACACATCATTATACGAACACAAGTAAAACTATATAGCAAAATGAGTGGTGAAAGTAAGAGGGGCCAAAATACAAGACCAACAGTAAAGGTCCAAGTACAATTGAAATACAATAAAACTGAAGAAAGAGAAATATAGCTAATGGGTCGTCCTCTGAGATTACTACCTGAAGGGTAGGTACATATCAGCTCTTAAGCTCTCCACGTCCACCTATCTCTTCTGTGTACTGACACACCATATGGTCCACCTCTGGGCATTGTCCAGACCTGGTACCCTTAGCCTCAATTAGCATTTTCCTTCATTTTCACCAAACAAAACAAGGTGATGGCATATACCATGCAGGGGTGAGTATAACGATACTCAGTAGGGACCCTGAGACCCTCAAGGTCTCACAAAATCCACAAAGGATAAACCAAAATGCATGAAATCAACTGACAACCCTACTTAGGTATTTTCCCATACATATACCTAAGTTATCAAGTATACACATCCCAATCAAGAGGAAAACACAGAGTCCAACTCAAAGCCCAAAGCTTAAATGTTCAAAAAAAAGGAATACCATGAAGGTAAGTACCACACAGGTATGCCAAACAAGAGAATACCACCAAGGTATATCCATGAAGGAAAGTACCAAAAGGTACAAACTCAGCTCACACCTGGTATATCTTAGGTACAGTAGTAATGATGATTAGATGTAACTACTGAATCATCTTACTCTGTTAAGAGGCAGACCCACAAATGATCTTAAATCATCATCAGTCCCATAAAGGATTGTAGTACATCGTTAGACCCACATAAGATCCTAGTACATCATCTGACCCACATAGGATTCTAGTACGTCGTTAGTACGTCTTCAGACCCACACAATATCCATGTACATATGCAGTACGTCTTCAGAACCACACATGATCCTAGTAAATCTCCAGTACGTCGTCAGACCCACACAGGATCTTAGTACATCTTCAGTACGTCCTCAAACCCACACAGGAACCTAGTACATATATAGTACATCGTCAGACCCACACAGGATCCTAGTACATCTCTAGTATGTCGTCAGACCCACACAGGATCCTTGTACATCTCCAGTACGTCGTTATACCCACACAACATCTTAGTACATCTCCAGTACGTCGTCAGACCCAGACAAGACCCTAATATATCTCCAGTATGTTGTTAGACCCACACAGGATCCTAATACATCTCCAATATGTTGTCAGACCCAGAAAGGATCCTAGTACATCTCCAGTACATCCTCAAACCCACACACGATCCTAGAACATATCCAGTACATTGTCATACCCACATAGAATCCTAGTACATATCCAGTACGTCGTCAGACCCACACAGGATCCTAGTACTTCTCCAGTATGACGTCATACCTACACAACATCCTAGTACATCTCCAGTACATCGTCAGACCCACACAGGATCCTAGTACAACTCCAGTATGTCATCAGACACACATAGGATCCTTGTACATCTCCAGTAAATCTTCATACCCACACAAGATCCTAGTACATCTCCAGCACATCTTCAGACCCACACATGATCCTAGTACATCCCCAGTACATCATCAGACCCACATAAGATCCTAGTACATATTCAGTACGTCATTAGACCCACACAGGATCCTAGTACATCTTCAGTACTTCGTCAGACCCACACAGGATCCTAGTATATCTCCAGTATGTCGTCATACCCACACAGGATCCTAGTACATCCCCAGAACCTCGTCAGACCCATACAGGATCCTAGTACATCTCTAGTACATCGTGAGACCCATATAAGATCCTAGTACTTCTCCATTATGTCCTCATACCCACACATGATCCTAGCACATCTCCAGTACATCGTTAGACCCACACAAGACCCTAATAAATCTCCATAGCCAGCTATAGGGTTCTGCACTTAGCTCACTTGTCTCTAGGAGGGTCTGATACTCATGCCCCTGGTCGATACTCCAACTATCAAGAAGTCCTAGAAAGAAGTATCTCAAAGTTACGTAATGTCATAGGGGTCTCAACCCAATAGACGGTGCATCAAACGGATGCCCGGTCTATGAGTTATTATCCTTTTAGTCCCGAGGGCCTGGTTGGATTCGTGCTCGATCCAACCCGACCATTACCCAACTTTATCAAAATATCTAATGAGGTATAACCAACTGACCTTGTCACTACAAGGTTTCCGGTGTAGCAGACGGTTCGTCAAACGAATGCCCAGTGCCAAAGTTGTGGCCAAAAGAGAGCATAGGGTCGAAACTAGTCTGGGTCTGGTCCGACCCGGTCAGATCGACCCGGCCCGACCCATAGGGTCCGACCAAGCCTGTGCTGCCATGTTTGGCCCGCTGGGTGGCCTGGCCTGTGAAGCGGACCATAGTGCAGCAGGGCAGTCGTGGAGGCCGTGGGGCGGCCGAGGGCCAGGGCGGGGCGGAGGCCGCGGGTGGCGCGGGGTGGCCAGGGGCCGGGGCGTGGCGGAGGCTATGGGCGGCGTGGGGCCATGGGGAAGGGGAGGCTCCGGGGTGGCGAAGGTCACGGGGCGGTGGAGGCCAGGGTGTGGTGGAGACCGTGGGATCGCGGAGGCCATGGTGCGGCGGAGGCCGTGGGGGCGGTGGAGGCCGCAGGGCATCGCGATGCGGTGCAGAGGTCGTGGTACGACGGGGAGGCCGTGCTGCAATGGGGCGGCCGCGGTGCAGCAGTCTGTCGTGGCTGGCCGGATGTCCCACCATCCTCTCCATGAGGCGTGGTCGTGCGCCAGGCCTTTACTGGCGGCCTGTTCGGTCGGCCTCTCTTCATTCATTGCCATGGCACAAAGCCTCCTTTTTCCATCGTGATGAACACACCATTTATTAAGAATGGAGGAGGGGTCGGTCCATGTTTGTTTGGCTCACACCCTCTGCATTAGAGTGGTAGCAAGCGGCTCAAGGGGGATGATTCAATGTGAGGGAAAAAAATTAACATTGATCAATTTAAAACACACTGTTACCTCGTTTGTTTATTGACGTCAATGAGGAGGTAAGGACGGTCATCGATTTAAGATGACCACGTTGGAGGATATCTTGAGGAAGAAGTCGAAGATGTTGGAGAATGTCAGCGTTCATCGTTGGATAAGAATAATTCCTCCAAGATTCTCCTCTTCTAATCCTTTCTCTCAATTCCACCCAAAAAAGAAAAGTATCCAATTTGTTGTGTTTCATAAATTTAATTTTTGGCACAAAATTAAATTGACATCATTAATTATGATGTGGTTGGAACCATTAAAGTGGGAGGATACTAAAGGTTATCTCCCATTAAAGGGGATTTCAAGAGTTATCTCCATATTAAAGAAGGATTTTTTGGGGTTTGGGTGGTCCCCACCCTTAAATTCAAATTGGGAGGTTTTGGGCTCAGTGGTCCCCACCTTTATAACCCATGTTGGGGGGTTTCAAGAATAAAAATAAAATGATAAAATAATTTTATTTTTATTTTCCCATGAAAAGTGAAAAACTAACTTTCACCCTCGACCTACTGTGGTCAATGTGATGGTCTCATTAAGAGAATACCAGCGCTACGAGTTTAACAGTGCCCTCAGATTTCAATTCCGAGCACCAGTTCAAAATTTAGAAAATCTTGCTCGTACGTTTACAGAACATACCCAAAATAAAGTTCAAAAATTCATTTCAGGCACACTGGGCCTTGGAATCATGTGTCGTCAATTTTTGTGGACTCGTAAAATTCCCATATATTTAAAAAAAAGACATGGACATTCTGGGTCTTTACAATGTTTTTTCATGAAAAAGTGTAATTATTTTTTGTATGAAAGGGAGGTTGATTCCATGGTTCATTAGACCCTATGAAATCCTAAATAAAGTTGGTTCACATTCGTACATAGTGGGTTATATAAAAATTCATCCATGGTAGAAAATATTTTTCATGTTTCAAGGTTAAGAAAGTATATTTCAGATCAATCTCATGTTTTAAGTCCAGAAGTAGTTTAGTTAGAAGAGATTTGTTCTTGTAAAGAATATCCATTTCAAGTTTATGAACATATAGAGATGGTATTATGGAATAAATTGATTCTTCAGGTTACGTATTTATACAAAAAACTATATGATTGAATATGGGACATGGGAATCTGATAATTCTCTAATGTAATGATATCCCAACTTATTTAATATGTGAATAAAATTTCAAGGACGCAATTTCTAAAAGGGGGAAGAATGTAACAACCCAATTAATGATAGAATAATTGTTTTCAATTTATTATTTAGATAAAAATTAAAATATACACTATGTTCAATAGGATATTAAAAAAATTAGTATTATGGTTAAATAATTATTATCTAAAATGCAGTGGTATAACCTTTTAATGGTGTACTTATTTTAAATCTAGTTTTTTTTTACTTTCATAAATTTTATTTGAAAATATAAAATTATTCAGGGAAATTATAATATAAAAATTCACTTTGGTAGAATTTTTGGTATTTTTCTGATAAATTTCATATTTTAATGAATACTGAAAATTACTACATTTTAATTCAAAACTATTTTTCATCGAATTTAATCTATAGTAAGAATATCTATTTAATTGATTTCAAATTTTAATTAGATCTAGTTTTTATTATTTACTCCAATTTATGTCATTATTATCAATTTCACATTGAAATTGAATATAAATAACTTTTTAACTTTTGAACATTTTTACTATAAAAACTAGTTTTCACATTCAAACAATGGGATTAATTTTTTATTAATTTTTGAAAATTATTTGTTTTGACATTTTAAAAATTGATTCTATATCTTTAATTAGAAGGAAAAAAATTATTAAATATTCCCCTTTTATTTTTGGAAATTATGAATATGACTTTAGAAATATTTTTATTACTATGGTTAAGTGTAAACGTGTAATTCAAGGTTCAAATAATACTATAAATAAAATAAAATCATGCTAACAATTTTCAAAATTAATTGAAAGAGTATTTTTCGACCAAAATCATACATGGGACAAATTTATATCTTTTGAAGCCATCGTAGTTTGAGTATGACATTTATAATATTTTATTTAAAGTAAATACAAGGATAGAATACTCATGTTTCTCATAACTAGAACATTTTTAATATAAATTAATATAGGTGATATTTTCAACTATAAAGAGTAATTTTAAATATAAAATAATTTTCTACATCATGGTAATTTTTTTATAATTTTTTGGAAAGAAATAATTAATCTAAATGTTGACATAATGATGTTGCAGTAATTTCCTCATTAAGGAAAGAATCAAATAAATGACATTAAAAATATTAAAATAAATACAATATGATATAATTAATTTAATTCATGGATTTTATGGATGAATTTAACATGTTAGTTATTTTTTAAAATATATTTTTTATAAAATATCATGTTTTTACGATATTTTTAAAAATTCATGTAATAAAAAAGTCTCAAAATTGACATTATTGATATATTAAAATAAATAATATTTTATTAAATGATATAAAATTTATAAAAATATAAAATTAAGAAATATAAATAATATAAGTCTCTTAAATTAATTAAAGACTCATTTATTAGACTTTTAGAATTTATAGTAATTATATTAACCCTCAAAGTGTGAATTACATGATATCATAGTAAGAGTTTAAAGGGTAAAATAAGGGTTAAAACAAAAATATAAGGATTAAAAAATAATAAAAACATGGATAATTTTTATTTTATGATTTTATTTCAGCACATAGTCATCATATATTATAAATAAATTTATTTTTACCCATTTTTAATAGCATATTAATATATAATAATTTATTACTTTGAAGGTTTCTATGAGTTTGCCTTCACTCTCATTAAAAGAGGACTACTTATTAACACTTATTCACACATAAAACTCAATTTTTTTGGGAAATATATACTTTAATACCCTACTAGAATCTAAGCCCATAATATATAATCATTATTTTATGCATAACATTCACCTTATAAGTGTTAGGGTGTTAATCAAAGAAGATTTTCCAAAGGAATGGTATCATTTTGGAAGTGTCTTTATTTTGTTTCTTCATCCACTTCCTTAAAATATTCTTCATCCATGATAAATTAATAACTATAGTATCATAAATATAATAATATTTTATTATTTAAATATAATCACCTAAATACATCTCCAATTTCTTCAAATGAAAAATGAATTATTCGATCATGTGTTCGACTAACTACCACCTCACAAACCAAGATAATTTATTTTTGCATCACTGTCTCTCAAAAATGGTTATAATGAGAGAATTAGTGTTTATATATGATATTATTGAAATATTTATCATTATAAAAAAATAATACATAAATTATTTTCTTACCTTACCATGCACATAAAAATGATAACATCATTCGTGTGTATGTGTAAACAATCACCTCCACAAAGCGATGTGATTATTTTTACTTAACCACATCAAATGAATGTTATACATAAGAATATTTTAATTATTAATAGGATAATAATTATATTATTATAATTATTTAATTATAAAATAATAATTGCCTTCATTCTATCAAAGATTACTGAAAAATTGAAATGTTACTGAGGTTTAGGCACGTCCTACCGTCTCCATGATTATAGAATTGTTCATTTTTCATAACCATAAATAAATGGTTTTAATTAAAAGAATAATTTATTTATAAAATTTATTATTATTTCATGAATATTATTCTTGATAATATTTAATAATTACCACTTTGACTATATACATCATTTCAAGGTTATTTTGGACACGAGTACTGAATATTGATAAAGTGCCTAATGTGAACCTTAATAATTATTTAAATGTTATAACATTATAATAAGTCATATAAAAGGAATAATAAACTATAAAAAGGTTATCAAGAAAGTAAATAATTAACCAATTTTTATAATTCATGAAGATAAAGATTGTACGTGATGACTCAGACTCAAGATAAGGGACTTTCTTTAAAACACCTCTTTTAAAGTTACCCTTCCAACTATTTTCAAAAAATACAAACAATTATGTTATTTTACTTATATAGAATGAATTTATTTTCATGATTTAATTTCAATTTAATTTTTTCGATTCTTTATTCACTATTTTACACATTTATTTTCAAATAATATTTTTATTTATGTGTGTGCTTCTTTGTAAAATTGAAATGTTATTTCAATATGGAAATATTAATTTTCCTTTATTCTTGTTGTATATTTTATGATTATTATATGATTCTTGAGTTTTTTTATGAGTATGGGTGGATACATGATAAAATGTGGGTTTCTAACCACATGATATCCCTCCAATGAATTGGGTAATGAGATGGAGTAAAATGGTATGGTTTCTCCTAAGAGATTAAAGGGATATACTATAGTGGGTATTCCAACTGTAACCAAGAAGGTTACTCCAAATTTAGTCATGAAAGAAATGATAAGATTGAAATAGAATTCATGGAAAAATTTACCTTTATTATTTATTTTTTATTTGGAGTTTTACATGAATCTTATGATTTCATAAGGTAATTTAACGAGCTTATATAACTTTGCGAAAATGTTTTTATCGATTTAAAGTATTCATGGGAAAATAGTTCCTTTATTTCTTTTTCTGTACCATAATGAGTTTTTTTTTCTCATCCAATGTTTTAAAATGTTTTTTCATAGGGTATAACGATGGTAAGAGAAATTAAGATGTTAAGTTGAATGTTACGAAGATTTTTAATGAAAAAGAAATCATGTTTTATTTTAAAAGTTTTATATTATGAAAGAAATATATACTATTTTAAATGTATTATAATTATATTAATGTGGGATTTTATGTATGAATTATTAACTAATTATATAAAAAATTAAACTAAAAAAGATCCTAAATGTGAAATCATGTAATTTCTTGACTAAAACTCAAGATTATGTAATGTTTATGGTTGGGTCCTTACAGTTGGTATCATAGGTCAGTATAGATAACTTTAGGGGTTAGGATATTTTTGATATAATATCAATAAAATATTTTTAATTTATTCTTAAGCTGAAATTATATATCATTTGAATATTACATTATTGTATCATCTAAGATATATTTGTTGAGAATGATTTTATATAGAGGAAACATGGGAGATGTTGTAGGACTGCATTGATATGAAAACATCTTTCCAAATCAGCATCCTTAGATGGTCAAAATCAAAAAAAATAGTATGTTGTAGTGATGGATCAGTTGAAACTGTATATAAATGTTGGTGGCATCAATGCATGAGATTAGCTAGATCAACCACAGTGGAATATGTTAGTAGTGGAACATTTCACGGGGCAACATTTACCATCATTCAAATGATCATCTGACTTGGTGGTAGCCAAATGATTAATTAAAGAAATACAAAATATTTTTGATCTCATGGGGTGTTCAGACAATCAATGGGTTAGTCATTCTATTTATCATTTTGAAGGTAAAGTAAATAAATAGTGGTAGATAGTAAACAATATCAGGTATTGTGTGTAGATTTATGTTTTGGGGTGTGATGAATTTAAAAATAGTTTTCCTGAGAAATATTTTCCTAAGGAATTTTGAATAATATGGACAAAAATCTATGAATTGAGGCAGGAGGTGGATTCAATGGCTGTATATGAAACAAAATACATTAAACTAGCAATGAATAGTCCAAATTTCATCCCAGATATTGATAGTACAATCAATCATTCTTATGCAGTATCGAGGCCAAAATACCTAATGGTGTTGGATTCTCATGAATTTAAAAGATACAAAAAACAAGTTTGATGTGAAGAGAATTTGTAAATAGAGTTTGTCGATGATCATGTGTTCTTTTAAAACTAGCAAAAAATATAACGCCCTGAATTTTTATAGATTTTTTTTTGAATAAATTAAAATTTAATCTATATATTTCAACGAACTTGGTCAAACATTCCTTTCATACTAAACCAAATTTTTGTCTGTTACACGTGAAACTGTCTTGGTGTATGATACAAAGGATGTTGAGTTGGCGTATGATACACACAACACTGAGTTTCTATGAAACATCTCCTTTTTTATAATTATTTAAATTAGATAATTATAACATATAAATTAAACATAGATATATAAATATTAATAATTATTTTTCAAATATAGTTTATAATTTTTTTACATAAATAAAACATATAGGTAATAAAATATATGATTTTTTGTAAAGTTTTTATAGGTTTAAAAATTATGTTTTCTTGAATGAACCTCTTTTAATGTCATTTTGTGAAAAATAATAAAACTACTGTTAAAAAAAATTAAAAAATTAATTTGGCATAATAAACCATATTTTTTAATTTAACTTAGAATGAATTTGTTGTATTTTTTTTAACAAACTTCATTTTGGGATAAATAGTGAAAATATAGGATTTTAATTCAAAACATCCATTTAATTTAATTTATTAATAAGGTTAAATTATATTTTATATTGGTTTCAAAGTTTAATTACATTATATTTTTAATAATTAATCTTATTTTTCTCATTGGAACCAATTTCACAATGGAATTGGATATAAAAATATAGCATACTTTTGATAATTTTTACTTTAAAAACATGCATTGTCGACCCAATTGTGAGATTAATATTAAATTTATTTCTTCCAATTATGTTATTAGAATTTGTAAAATGGATTCCATATTTGGAATAATCATATTTTATAATGTCTAATATATTAAACTTTGTTTTTTTACCAAAAATGTTAGTGATAGGGATTAAAATAAATTACATCAATTAAAAGAACAATTATGTTAATAATGTAATAAACCATAAATATAAGACCCAAAACGACCTAGAAACTTGAACAAACTCCATTGTATGGAAAATATTCGTCCATTAACCTTATAATATTTAGTTTGGTTGGTCTATTATTACTTTTTTAGGAATAAATTTCGGTAAACCTATCTTGTTTTTAAAAATGTCATGTGTGTCCTTTCTCTTCCCTATAAAAGGACACCATCTCTACCCACATCCTCACACCTCTAATTCCCATTAGATCAGCCAAAATATTATCAAATAAGATCAAAAAATCCCTAAATTACTCATATAATCCTTACCTTGGGAATAATAAAACTCAAGGAATCCATTTTTCACAAACCAAAATGACTTACCCAATTAAGATGTAATGACTTCTCTCAAACTCCATTCTTTAATTTTCCCTCTCCACCCCCTCCACTATATTTATTAAATTATTATATAAAAACACGAGTATCCTCAATATAATAGTATTTTTTTTATTCTATGTTTTAGACCTATTATAACACACACATCCATCTAATGGATATCTAACATAGTGTTTACATGTATAGCGAACTACTGCCTCACCAAACAATGATTATTCAATTCACTTTTACTTCCACTCATGGTGAAAATTAGAATGGAAAATATATTTATATATATAATATATAATATTTATTATTCATTTAATCATATTTATTACTTTTATAATACATGTCATTTTTACTTTCCATTCGGTGTAATTATGTTAACTTTGTTTGAGGAAGTGTGGATTATCACCCCCTAAAAGTGATGTGATTCATTCACACACTAAATTAAATGTATTAAGGGTTTTATTAGTGAAATTAAAAGATATATGTGAAATTATAATTATTCTTTAATTATATTACATACACATACACTTTTATGTCATTTTCTTTCATTTCTTCCAATAACATAATTAAAATAGAAACAACGTTCATGCGTACATACAACTTACCATATACAAGAACGGTGAAATCTATTTCATTATTAATTATAATATATGTCATTATAATATAAATATAAGGGATATTAATTATATTTGAATAATTATTTACATTCTGGAATCATGATATAATTATAATGACCAATGGTATAACAAATTAAGACACATGTGAAGAACAAATCGAATATTACCCAAAGTGAAACCTTAACACAATATTGTTAACTAGTTGGTAATATAAGGTCATAATAGAAACATATATTGTATTATGTATAAAAATATTCTTATTTAAAATATTTATAATAAACATATATTTATTATACAGGATGCTTGTATGAGTATGAGGAGAGTCAAGACACAAGGTAAGAGGATTTCATCACACTTTTTATTCCTATGAGATACATGATATGTTATCCACTCTTCCCTTTTGTGTGGTGAATGTAATACCCATGATTGTATTCTATGAATATTATACAAGAAATTTATTTTTATTAAGATATCCATTTTATGAACTTTCATTCATGGGGTTTATGTTTCAAAAGTTACCAAGTCAGTAAAAATGTGTTGTCTCATTTCACCATCTTTGAGAATCAAGTGTAATTATGCACCGAAAATCTTTTTCAAGATGTATATAATTCCATTTTACATGTAATATAATGAATATAATTCTTCTTGTTATATTTTACATATAATTTTATTGAATTTTCTTACATTTAGAGTATGATTTCAATTTACCTTGTTAGAAAAATTTATTTAGACAATCTCATCACTTTTCAAGACTGTTTACATTTATGCTTCCTTTGATGGAATTTTTTGATCCATCCCCAATGAATAACTAGAAGATTACTTATCCTATTATTATATAACATTTCCTCCTGTGTTTTACTAGTTTTTACACTCTTTGGTAATTAAGATAATGTTTTTAATTAAAATATAAATGTCACTCTTTATTTGGAAAGAATTATATTATGTTCAAAAAGCCATGTTTTTTAAAATGTTTTCAAAAGATCCTTGAAGATAAATATGAAGGAAAAAAGATTTTAAAATGATTTATTTTTTTTCTAATACTCATTTATAATTTTTCAAATCAATTTTTAAAGGAAAATATTTTCAAAAGGTTTTATGTTATAAAAATAAATTTTCAAAGAAAAAATAATATTATCATAAAGAACTTTTTTTAAAATAAATTTCAAAATTATTTCCCATATGAGATTAAATCCATTTGTTTTACTCATTCCTTTATAGGGATTTTATTCAACTTTTTCATTCATATTATATCTCTAAAAGGATTTTGTTTTAATGGAATTCTGTTTATGAAACCTGCTTCTCTTTCTCAGGATATATGCTTTTGAAACCCACTTATTTCTAAAGTTTATGTTTATGATGAAATGATTATGAAACCTACATATTTATAGAGGTTATGATATGATTACATATTTATAATGCCCATTTAATTTCATGGGTTATGGTATGACTATTTATGATCTTTTAGAATATGAATGAATGAATTCACTATGAGATGGGTGGGACCTATATTTTCCTCCAATGTATTGGTTAAAGATTTATATCTCATGAGATAGACTCAGATGGTCTTTGGAATGAACCTTGACTACGGAGATGGTCATGGGAGTGAACCATGCCTACCAAGATGGTATGAGGAGTAAACTAATGCTACTAATATGGATATAGGAGTGAACCATGACTACCAGGATGGTATGGGGACTGAACCTATACTACCAAGATGGTCTTGGCAGCAATTCCTTGGCTATATTGGAAATAATAATATATAATTATGTGTTTTCTACAATTATATATTTTATTCCTATGTTATGATTTCATGGTTTATGTTTGTTATTTCATTATGATTTATGTCTTATGAACAACCAATATATATTTTATGATTCATATTATGATCATTGTTAGGCAGAGTATTTTCTTATATTTTCATGATAATGTTCACATACCCCTATGTTCTTTCTTATGCTTACATGTATCCCTTGTTTACCATTACTAAGCATCTGTTCTCACCCCTTTTTATGTTTCCTTCCCCCAGGTTATGATGATATGCATTATGCTTGAGGTTTTTAAGAAGGGTGATAGTCAAGATGAACCTACTGGGATATTATGAAGCTCATTTATGTACCACCATTTATGTTTCCATATTCTTAAAGGAATTAAACCAATTATGGTGTTTGGGCATCTTTTTTATAATGATTAAGTATTCTGATAAAGTTATGTAATGTTTATGTTAAGAAAGTGAAGGTATCTACAGTTGGTATCAGAGAAAATTTATATTTATCCCTTAGAATCTATGATGATAAAACATTAGTGAGAAACCTAAGGACATGTCTTGGAATAATTCTAAGGATAAGGTAAAGTAAAATAAAATTTCATGGAATTTTGGAGAAGTATATATTGAGTGGTTTCCAAGAAATAAATCCATGTCTGAATACTACAAGTGGTTATGGCTCTAGAGTAGATGTACCTAGGGGTAATAACTCATAAAGGTGTTATATTCCTAACATGGTGTAATCAGGTACACAACAAGAGGCCTTGTTGCACACTTGGTTTGACACTCCTAGGGGATATTCTTTAGGAATTCACAAACTCTTCACAAACCATTATAGAGGATTTAATTATATGTTGGCTATGAATAACCTAGGAAAATACTAATTTGGCATAGATTAAACAAGGTTTCATAATTTAGACATATTATAGGTGGGTTTTCATGATTATGTGGTTTGTCATTATGATAACTATTCCTTACACTATACTTTTGGTTTTAGTTAATGGATAAATCCTTAAGGAACCACATTAATGGTTATTGCAACGAACAATGTAATGATTATCTTCTTGAGAAACTGAATGTTATGGGATCCAGAATGAAAAAACATGTTTTTATGATCACACAACATTCTCAAGCTATGAATCCCGATGGACTTTTAAATGAGAAAAGTAGGGAACAATATTCTATTGGGTCTTTCCTGAGGAAACCTCCACCTTCTTTCATAGGGTCTTTTGAACCAATTTTTGATGAATGAAGGATCTGTACTATAGAAAAGCTATTATATGTTCTTAAGTGATCAAAACCTGAGACTTTTATTCTGGTAGTTTATAGGTTAGATGGTGAAGCATATCATTGGTGTACTCTAATCAAGAATATGATGCAGTAAGATGACATTGAATCTTTTGATTTGAATGAGTTCAAGAACTTATTTTTCCATAATTACTTTTATCAAATTATTCTTACCAATATGGGGAAATAGTTTCTTGAGATAAAGCAAAGGGATGATGAATCTGTTGGTACCTACAAGGATAATTTCACGTGAGTTGCGAGGTATGATGTAGAAATTAACATCCAACCTAAAAGTAATGTTGATATGTTCTTTAGTGGCATAAATCCATGCCTTATAAGTGAATTGTCCATAAGATACATCAGTATCTATGAAAATATTGTATATTGTGCGATGAAGGATGAAATGGATGTTGAAGCACCATATCAATCTCATGGTTTTGACGAAAATTGAAAGATATAGTTTAAAATAACATCTTAAAACCATGAAGAAAATAATACGAGATTTATTTTATGATCTAAGTGTGGGAAGAAGCATAAAGAGAATTGCCTTAACGAGTATAATAATATTTTTTCTGTATAAGGGAAGTCCATAAGGCATTTAATTATTGAAGTATTTTTAATATGTTAGAGAACAATATGAATGGGAAAAAAGCTGCATAGAATGCACCTCACATGATTCAGTGCTACATGTGTAAGAAGAAGAATAATTATAAAAACCACTTCCCAAACCAAAGGGCTAGTGGTAATGATCTACATTAGTATCCTCTTAAACCAAGGAAAAATATAAAATCTCATGCAATTAATATTTCTTATTAGGGGTGTAGTAACAATGTGATTAAAGGTACACATACCATCAAATCTAGACCCTCTAATGTCGTATTTGATTTTTGATCCACCTACACTTTTATATCTAATAAAATTAAGAAGGTTTTTATGATTCCTCCAAAACAATTAGATGTGGAATTTGCAGTGCAAACCCAAAATGTCATGAGGATTTCATCTCAAGTCTATGATTCTTCTCTGGTTGAAGTTTGTGGTAATATACTTCCTAGAAGTATTTTCATTATTATTTTAGTAAAATTTGATGCCATTATAGGTATATATTTGATTTCTCTGTATAAATACCACATCAATTTTCAAGGAAGGGAAGTCACTTCTGATATTTCAAACCCTTCTATGATCATCCATCAATGTTATGATAATCCTAAACTTCTTATGGATGTTACAAATAGTGTATGGGTCTTAATTCACATTCAAAATGGTTTTTTATCTCAAATGTTTGGGTAGACGATCGACATCGATGATATTCCTGTTGTTCAAGACTATGTGGATGTATTTCCAAAAGATTTTCCAAGTCTTCTACCAAAATGTGATGTTGATTTCTCAATAGAACATATACTTAGTTCCAATCGAATTTTAAATACTCCTTATAGAGTTGCATCAATTGAGTTACATGAATTGAAGAATAAACTCCAAGAAAACCATGACAAGGGATCCATTCGACCATGTGTGTCACCTTGGGGTGAACCAATTATTTTTGTGAAATAAACATAGATCAATATGACTCTACGTTGATTATTCAGAGTTTAACAAGATAACAATCAAGAACAAGTATCCTCTTCCATGTATTGATGACTTGTTTGATCAACTGCGCGGAGCTCAATAATTTTCCAAGATTGACCTTCGTTATGTATATCATTAATTGGGGGTCAAGAAAGAAGATATACCCAATATGGAATTCCATACAAGGTATGGATACTATGAATTTACAGTAATTTTTTTGGTCTTATGAATTCCCCTTCTATCTTCATTGATTTTTTGAATAATGTCGTTAGAGATTACCTTGATATGCCTGTGGTAGTCTTTATAGATGATATTATTATCTTTTCAATGTGTAAAGAAGAGAATGAAGATCACTTGATAATTACACTGAATACACTAAGTAAGTAGAATCTATATGAAAAAATTACAATGTGTAAATTTTGGCTGTAAAAATATTTATTTTTGGGTAACATAATCTCAAGAGATGGTATATAATTAGATCCATCAAATATGGAGGCTATTTAATGTTGGTCGAGACCAACCATGGTGTCTAAAATCCATATATTTCATGGTTTGGTTGGATATTATCGATGGTTTTAAGAGAATTTCTCAGGAATATGTAATCATGTGACCTAGTTAACTGGGAAGGGTATTATGTTCCTCTAGACAGATGAATGTGAGGAAAATTTCAATGAACTGAAGAGAATGGTGGACAGTGCACCTATGCTTACAATATCCTAAAGTATAGAATAGTTTTTAATCTATAGAGACGCATCTATGAAGGGATTGTGATGTGTTCTAATGTAAAATAACATAGTTACCACTTATTCCTCACAGTAGTTGAAGATTCATGAGAAAAATTACCCAACTCTTGATTTAAAGTTAGAAGCGGTATTTTTTTCATTAAAGATATGGGGGGATTATCTTTATGGGGAAAATATTGATACATTTACTGATCATAAAAGTATAAAATATATATTCAAACTGATGGAGTTGAAAATGTGCCAGAGAAGATGGTTAGAGTTGAAAATGGATTATAACTACCCAATACATTACCACCCTGGGAAACCGAATAGGGTGGCCAATGCTTTGAGCTAGAAAGATCATACAAGATTAACCATAATAAGGATTAAAGGATCTGAATGATGAAAGAGTTTGGTGTTTGGGGGGGACCAAATTTCTTTTTTTCATAATCAATGAAAAATCTGGGATCAATGCGATGATGAATGCTAGTATACATGGATTTAAATCAAAGATTTAGACAACGAAAAGAATAGTGTCGTATCTGAGAAAAAGGATCTTGTACAAAATGTTTATAATTAATTTAACAATTTCTAAAGAAATTAAATACTTGGGTCTTCATTACCTTTTTCATTGATGATCATTGATCATCTAGAATGACATTTTCAGATTACCTTTATTGTGATGTGATGATATAAAGTAGAATATCTTTAGCAGTAATCCAATCATGATCTAATGGTATCCTATAAATGCCACTCATTCTACGACTTCTATTGCGGCAGAACAAAGTTCGTGTGTCGATCGTTCTTGATCACTTATTATTCAGTCTTGAAAAATTCTCTCATTTTTAAGAGGGGTATATGAGAGGGGTCGAGAAAGAAAATGGTTGGCTCAACAATTCTCAATTCATCGGGGTTTGGAACAATAGACCTACCTACATTTTAATCAACATGGATATTTAGTTACAATATTTATTTGTAAAACAATAATTAAATGTAATTATAACTGTTAGAGAAACCCATGACATATAATAACAATAATAGCACGATTATTTGTGGTGCGCCAACTTTTGAAAAACGGAACCATAAATGAAATATCGTGCCACATAATGATAACAGTTTTATTATTATTATTTCTTGTGCCAACTGGATAAACATTATTTACTGACTTTCAAATAATTTATTTATCAATGGAAATGGTATTGTTTATTTCGAAATCCACTCCCATTTATTGAACACCCGAATAAATTATTTTATTCTCTTAAATAAATATTTTCATTTACAAACTAATAAATAAATATTTATTTGATGTTCAATAAAATAAATAAATATATTTTATTCCCAATCTGGTGAATGAATATTTATTTAATTTATGCGATCATTTTAACATGAATAAAATTATTCCTTATTCTTGAGAATACTATTTATTCCATTAGTTAAATTTAAATATAATTTAATCAAGACCACAAGAAACACTTAGTGTGTGACCCTCTGTGATTATTTCTCATTGGCATTAGGTGGGCTTGCCTAATGTCCAATATTACTATCTAGAAATGGGTCAAGGCACCCAATATAGAGAATATAAAGTATCAATGATGACATCCACAAATGAATGATCACTGTGTAATATAATCCATTTTCCAGAATATCTCATCATGTAGGTTTCATGATAGTGTCATCAACCTATATACTTGATACGTCATCCTTTGACAACCTGAAAGTAACTCATCATTACACCATGGACATGGAATTGAGGGTGAAAACTCTATTTAAAGTAAAGGGCTGAGATATAAAATTTTATAAATGGAAGGGAAAAATCATTCCTCGACTTATCAATTAATAACATGTCAATCATGACGCACCCAACACACACTACTTCCCGCCAACATATGGCTTGACGGTTTTCATCATAAAATCTAAGTGTGCGAGTCATGAAATTTATTAATGATAATATTAAATTATAAGGACCATTAAACACACTTGCAGATAGGAATATCTGATGAAACCCAAACATGTGGAATCCATATTGGCGGGTCTGTTATCATAATCTCTTGTCTTGGAGACTACCAAGTGTGAACTTCAAGAGAAGATGTCTCATCTTTTTATGATTACTTACACCTGATGGTCTATATAATATGTCTCCTATCATAGTATGTAATCCAACCATATAAATATATTTAATAATATTGTCATATCTTTTCAAGATTCTCGTCATAGTAGGGAAATGTTATGACCTTATTAATACGAAAAATACTCTAGAACATTATTACATTATAGTAATGTATAATAATAATAAATATGTAATAAAATGTTTAATATTTTAATAAATTAAATATTTATGTAATAAATTTACAAATAGTTGGTTCTAGGACATAAACTCAAAAAAATTCCCACATAGACTAGAGAAATCTGCCTACAACTTTCAGTCTGTGAGACCTCACATGATGATCATGTTTCTGCTGAGTTAAGGCTTTAGTCAAGGGGTCTTCAATTTTGTTTTATTTGGAAATACTACTCACTTAAACTTCACCTCTTTTAGAAAAATACATTAAAAGATGATACTTCCGTAGAATGTTATTCGTCCACTGATGTGACCTTGGATCTTTTTCAAGTTATTCCACTACAATATTATCACAATAAAGTGAGATGGGATTTTTACTTCTAGGTACCACATCCAACTCTTAGATGAAGCTCTGCATCCAAACTGCTTCTTTAACTTTCTCAGAAGATGTGATATACTTGGAATCTATTGTATAATATGTGACCACACCTTGCTTTCTGCTCTTCCAACTCACAACACCTCCATTAAAAGTGAAGATGTATCCCATTTGTGACTTTAGGTCATCTCGATCAGTCTGAAAACTAGCATATGCATATCCTTCGTTGACTACTTCTACATCTACCCCATACACCAGGAAAATATCCTTAGTAACCCTTAGATACTTATGATAAACATAACTATCATCCAATGGTGGTCACCTATATCATCTTGATATCTTCTTAACGCACTCAATGTGTAGGAAACATCTTGAATAGAACATAGCGTATCATACATGACTAACCCAATCACTGATGTGTATGGAATCCTGTCCATTATCTTTCTTTCATCATACGTATGTGGACACATTTTCTTGGAATTATGAATACCATGTGACACTGGAAACAATCCCCTCTTGAATTTTTCCATATTGAATCTATTCAATATCTTGTAAATGTATGTTCTCTGACATAGGCCCAACAATATCTTAGACATATCACGATGGATCTTGATCCCAAGAAAATATTTTGTCTCTTCGAAGTATTTTAGGGAGAATCATTTATTCGACCACGCATTAATGAACTATAAGACCAGTATTTAATTTCCAATAATTAATATGTCATCAACATATACGATTAATAAAATGAATGAACTCCTACTAAACTATTTGTAGACATAAGGCTCACATTCATTTTTTGTAAAACCAAATCCTTATATGGATTCATCAAAACATATTTTTCATGGCCTAGATGTTTTCTTTAATCCATAAATGGATTTTTGAAACTTTTATATCTTATTCAAATCATTTAAAGATACAATCCCTTCAGGTCATGTCATATAGACATCTTCATAAAGGTTATCATTAAGGATGGCTGGTTTGACATCCATTTTCCAAATATTATAGTCATGGTAAGTGAAATTGTTAAATAGAATTATGATGGACTTCAACATTGCAACTGGTGAAAAGGTTTCATCATAAGTAATGCCTTGATGATGTTTAAACCCTTTTGCAACTAGTCATGTCTTATAGGTATTAACTTTCCCTTCCATGTTCAGTTTCTTCTTGAATACCCATTTGCATCTAATAGTTTTTACATCTACTAGAGGATCTACTAAAATCGAGGCTTAGTTTTGGTTCATGGAATCCATTTCATAATTCATGGATTCTTGCCACTTGGAAACTTATGTTCCACTTATAGCTTCCTTGTAGGTTATATGATCATTATTATCACTTAATAATGTGTCACCATCCTCGGTAACTAGAAAACCATACCATTCCAGTTCTCTAACCTCTCCTATACTCCTACGTAGTACTTCTTTCTATGGAACATATGATTATTCCATTGGGATTTATGGAATCATCTACCATACCAACTCTTGTGTACCTTGATCCTCGACTTCATTTAAATATATCTCACTCCCACTATCTCTTTGAAAAATGTGATCCCTCTCAAGGAATATGGCATGTCTTTCCACTATAACCTTTTTTTAGGGTTTGTACAGTTAATATCTCTTTGTTTCCTTGGGGTATATTATAAATGTACACTTTGTGCCTTGGGGTGTGAGTTTGTTACCTGAAGAGGCCTTAATAAACACTTCACTTCCTCACACATGTAAATTAGATAACATGGTTTTTCTTCCACTCCAAAGCTCATACAGAATACCATTTATCGATTTAGTTGGTACTTGGTTTAGTATGTGTTCCCTTGTTTGTAACTCATATCCCCAAAAGGATAATGGAAGACTTTCAATGACTCATCATTGATCTCACTATGTCCACTAAGGTTTGGTTCCTCCTTTCACTTACACCATTCTAACAGGGTTTTTAAGGAGGAGTGACTATGTAAGTAATCAATAAAGTCTTGATCAAGATATTCTACACCTCAGTCTAAGCGGAGTTTATTAATATTTTTACCAAACTGGTTCTCAACATCATTTTAGTATATTTTAAACTTATCAAAAATAATCTGAATTATACCTCATTAAGTATATATATCTATATATACTAAAATCATTAGTAAAAGTTGTGATGTACGTGTACCCAACCCTTTCTTAAACTGGAAATGGTCCACACACATCGGTATAATCCAATAGATGAAGATCTTTGGCTCTTTCACCTCTCCCATTAAATGGGGATTTGGTCCTTTTGCCTTGTAAACAAGCTGGAATACACCAAGTGGATTTAGTTCAAAAGAATCTAAATATCCATATTGATATAACTTTTTCAAGCATTTATCATTTACACGAACTAGCCAGTGATTCTAATTTTGGGTGTTGCTTGAGTCATGTGAAGTATTTTCATTATCAATTCCATTTATTGGTTTATGAAATCCAACACATAAAGACTATTATATAAATTCACCTTACCAAAACAAATCCTATCATTATAAAAGAAACAAAATTCATTTTTGAACATGAAAATATATCCATATATATCAAGTTTGGATATAGAAATAATTTTGTTGGTTATAGAAGTCGCATAATAACAACCTCTTAATACTAAGATCATCCCAATATGTAACATGAGGTGGTAGTCCCCGACAGCTACATCAGCAAGTCTAGCACTGTTTCCTGCTCCTAGATCTACCTCTACTTGGTCAATTTTCTTGAATCTACTTGGTTTATTTATTTGGACACATTTTTGAGTACTAAAAGTTATATCTAATACCCAATTTTTAGAAATAGATAAACTTCACTCGATAAAATACTCACCTAAAGCATCCCCTTTCTTCTTTAGCTGGGTGTAGTTTTTCTTCTAGTGGACCTTTTTTCCGCATGTGAAACAAACAACGTCATGTTCCCTTATATCCCCTTTGATTTTTCTTTTTCTTGGAAGGGTGTGAAGATGCTTTGGGCTTAATCCACTTTGCCTTCCCTTCCCTCTTATTCAACATAAGGAGAGAAGGATTTTTGCACTTCATGTCGTTGTCCACATTACGAAAGAGGATAAGAATATCTGGTAGAGAATTCACAAAGTTTTTCATATTGAAATTCACAAAAAAACTGGATAATCTCTAAGGGTTTGATGTGAGAATGAGATCGGTACCCAGTTCTTTGGGGAGTTTAAACCTTAGAACCTCCAAATTCTCAATGTAGCTAATGATCTTAACTATGTGAGGCCCATCTGGAGAAACCTCTCCATAAATAGTCTAATATATTTTCTTTCAAGATCTCAAACTCTTCCCATCTTTCTATCTACTAGTAAAGACAATGGAGGCTCTCAAAAATTATGTAGGCATCCATGTTTACATGAGACCTAATGATTTCACAAGACATTGATGATAACATCAAACATTGAACACCGAGTATGATGTTCATATGTTTTTTTATAGACTAAAAACTCTTCATCACTCGCCTCTTGGGTAGGTGGACTAGGTAATGAGGACTCCAACACGTAAGATTTCTATTCATTGTGTAGAATGACCCAAAGGCATCTAAAACATTCTTGTAAGTTACTGTCGGTGATGTTGTTGTCTTTATCATGTCTTGGTAATAGGGATATTGTGGTTGAAAAATTTTTCATTTTTATTCTACAATTAAAAAAATCAGATAATTAGAAAAATTTCCAATACATTTTATGATAAATAATAAATTAATTTTACTTTGTCTTCTAGTATTTCATCAAGTTATAATGGCCCTCACCATTGAACTCAAAATGTCGAGTGTCATGGAAATTCTAGTGGAAAGGATCCATATTCCCCTTCGCATAACTCCAAAAAGGTTTTCTCAAGCTATTTGATGGTATTTAGGTAGGAAGGCCTTTTCCAACTGCAGGGTTGCAGCTCCTTGATCCATTGAGTGGAATCCCCAATATGGAAATCTTGACATGGATTTCCTCAACACTTTCCTCCAATATTACACCTCGTTAAGAAAGTGATACTCTTCTAGATATAATATGGTTAAGTCAACATGAAACAATCATAAGTTATTCTTGTATAAAAGTAAGTGTCCCACCAAGGGTATGTCAAACATATAGTTTTATTGAGTCTTTCTCTTAATCAAGTAAAGGAAGGCTTATTCTTACTTAATATTTTATTAAGGGGTTTTCATTTTTTATATGTAAATTTCCTTTTATCATTATCACATGATCGTTAATATTAAGTGGAACTTACATATGTGATTAACCATGTCTTGATAATATTTACACATAATCCTAGTTAATTTTAGTTTCATATTGAATTATTATTAATTCATTATGTAGTCAAGACAAAACATCCATAATAAAAAACCATGAAATTGGAAAAAATAAAATAATGTAAAGGGAATTATCATGAGCTCTTATAATGGTTATTTTAACTATAATTTGATAAACTAACCACTGAACTTGGGGAGAAACACCTTGCACCTTTTATGGTTGGTTTCTACAGCTTCCCACATGTCCACCTTTGTGTCTTCTGTGATTGGTTTTTCCTCAGATCCTTACTTGAACTACCTCCATAATCTTGGTATCTCTATCAATTAAATATTCTTTTCAAATCAAACAAAGGTTAGGGGTAAAAGAGTGGTTTATATAAAAGAACCCATGTACCCGCATGACCTACATAATAATGAAGAGATATGTCACGTAGGCTAACAATCATAATTTAAAATAAATTAAAAGGTAACAAATCTCATAGAATGGTTTGGTCTATCTCATGATCATCCACATACATGCAATGAATTATTCATTTAATAAAACTAGCATTCAATTAATTTATCATTATTATTGAGAGAAATAATTCATGAATTGATTAATTATTATCTTTAATTAATCAATCCTTTTATCTTAATCCTTTTCTAAAATTCCTTACGATTATCATCCATATCCTTGGAGGTAACATGGTGAAAACCTGTTCGAATCTACATGATATTTAATTATGAACATTACACAGACATTAAAGTTTTAATTCTATGTAATTTGGTATATCGCAGATCGTGTAGTTCCGACTACACGGTGGGTACTGCCTTCACTATATTATCTGAAGTACACACCAAGAGACTCCGAATGTGAGGCATACTTCGGGAATCATGGAGTACACAACATGTTCAGTGGGCCACACATCATGTTGTCTCTCGATTACACAGTTACTGGTTGGCATAGCCATGTATGGGATACATTTTTTGACCCATGAGCCAATGAGACTACAAACCGTGTTTTGTGGGGCACACGGTGTGTAATCTGGTATACTATGTGCCAGTATATCTTGGTCAACATGAAGTGTAAGAATTAACTATAACATGTTTTATTTATCCTCAAGACTTGAGTAATTTCCAAATTACTCTTGATTCACTAAACACAACTAAACGGTGTGTAATTAGGATTTGATAATGTGTATGGAAGATAACACAGCATGTAACTCTGAATACATGGTGTGTACAACTGTGTTACCTAGAGAGAATCATCAGTGCCACCTGATGAGATCCTTAATTAAATTTTAATCATTTTAATATTCATTTTGGATAGATCTATGAGAAAAAAAGAGGAAAAACATATCTCAAAATTATGATTACAAGAACGATTAAACATGACTTGACTAACTAAATTATTAAATCGTAAATCATCAAAAAAATATTAAAATAATTATAAACAATGATGATATCACATGGTTACCTCTTCAAGGATCCAGATGTTTTGGAATCATGGAGGTTGGGGGGACCAACATTTCTTCTTCTATCATCGATGATCAATCTGGGGTCAATATGACGATGAATTCCAGTATCCACAGATTGAAATCAATGATTTAGTTAAAGATATGAATAGTGGTGGATCAGAAAAATATGATATTTCACATCATATTTATAATTAATTTAATAATATCTGAAAAAATTAAATGCATGGGTCTTCGGTACATTCGTTGTTAACTATCATTGATCACCCAGATTGACCCTTCTAGATTTCCTTTGTTGCGCTTGAGTGGATCCAAAGTAGAACCCCAATAGCGATTATCCACACATGCTTCAATGGTCTTCGATCAACACCACTCATTCTCCATGTGTTAACATGGTGAAATGAATTTCTTGTTTTGATCATTATTGATCTCTCATTATTCGGTCTTGATGAACTTCTCTTGTTCTTGTGAGGGAGAGATGAGAGGATTTGGGAGAGAAAATGTTTGGCTCAACAATTTTCAATTTACTGCGGTTTGCCCCCATAGATGTACCTCCCTATTAGTCGACATGAGGTTCTAGTTACAATATATAATTTTGAAACAACAATTAAATGAAATTATAAATATTAGATAAAACCCATTCCACATAATAACAATAACAACACCATTATTTGTGGTGCATCAACATGCACAAAATGAATCCATAAATGAAATCTTGTGCTACATAGTGATAACAATATTATTATTTCTTATTCCCACAAGATAAAAATTATTTATCAACATGTAAATAATTATTTTATCAACAGACAAGGTCTTGGTCCATTCGAACTCCTCTGCCATTTATTCAAAACCTAAATGAAATATTTTATTCTCTTAAATAAATATTTTTTAAATAAAATATTCTCAATAAATATTTATTAAATGATCAATAAAATAAATAAAAATAATTTATTCACAATTTAGTGAGAAAATATATATTTAATTTACGAGATAATATTAACTAAAATAAAATTATTCCTCCATCTTGAGAATAATATTTATTCCATTAATTAAATACAAATATAATTTAATCGAGACCACCAGAAACACATAGTGTGTGACCCTTAAGGATTCTTTCTCATTGGCATTAAGAAGGCTTAACTAAAGTCCAAGATTACTATAATGAAATGGGTATAGGTACCCAAGATAAGGAACTTAACATTGGGATGATGACATCAATATATGAACGCTCACTATGTAATATAATTCCTTTGTCACAATATCTCATAAAGTAGGTTTCATGATAGTGTCATCAACCTCTATGCTTGATACGTTATTATAAGTCTATATAAAATAAACTCGTAGTTACACCATGACCATGGAATTTAAGGAGATGGATATATTTCCATCAAAGGGCCAAGAAATCAACTTCCATAAATGGAAGAAACAAATCCTTCCTCTAGTTATCCTTTAATAGCATTTCATTTGTGACACACCCAATGTAACCTACTTCTCACGAACATATAGCTTGACATTTTCATCAAAAAATCTATGTGTGTGAGTCATGACTCAAATAAAGGATAATATTAATTTCTAAATACCATTACAAACACTTGTAGATAGGAATATCTTATGACACCAAAACATGAGGAATTACTATTGGTGGGTTTGTTCTCATAATCTCCCATCTTGGAGATTACTAAGTGAGAACTTCGTGAGAAGTAATATCATCTACTTATGAGTACTCTCACTTGATGGTCTGTATACTGTGTGTCCCATCAGAGCATGTAATCCATCCACAGAACTATATGTAGGAATATTGTTATATCACTTCAAGGTTCTCATCATAGCGAGTAATTGTTATGACCTTATTAATGCGACAAATACTCTAGGACATTATTACATTATATTCATAAAAAACGATTAACAATATGTAATAAGATGTTTAATATTTAAATACCATGAATATTCAAGTAATAAATTTACAAATAGTTAGTTATTGGACACCAAATCCAACAACGATCACAAAAGATCCAATATTTCTAGATTTACAAAGAGTGGATCGATAAATATTAAATTAAGGGGGAAAATATTATCTTTATCAAATGAATATTCAACACTCTATCCAAGTAATGATTAAGGAGGTGTATAAGAAAGATGAAGAGATGCAAAAGAATGTTAGAAATATTCTTGAGTTTAATCTTGATCAGGATGGAATGGTAATGTTCAATAACTATATAGGCGTTCCATCCATACCATACTTGAAGAAGGAGCTATTAGAGGAAGCTCATAGATCCTCATTATCTATTCATCCTAGATGTGTGAAGATGTATAGGAACATGAAATATTACATTTAGGGGATGTCATGAAGGGATATATTGATATGTTCATATCTCAGTGTTCGAAATAACAACATGTTAAGGCTGAAAGAAAAAAATCTAAAGGGATATTGCATCCATTACCCATACCATAACAGAAATGGAAGAACATCACTATTGATTTTTTCAATAGACTATCCAAAAACTCAAAAGGGTTTAATTAATTATTGGAGGTACTTTATTTCTTTACTAATTCATTTCACTTCATTGCTATCATAGAATATTTCTCTTTTAATCAGATTACCATGATATATTTTAAGGAAGTTGTAAGTTTTTGTAGAGTACCACATTATATTGTATCAGATCGGGATTCTAGTTTTACCTCAATGTTCTAGAAATGTATTCAATAAGCACTCGATATAGAATTTGGTTTCATCACTGGTTATCATCCCCAGACATATGGATAGTCTGAAAGAATAATTCAAAACCAAGATTATATGTTGAGATCTTCTTAGTAAGATTTCAAAGGTGGGTGGGATCAACACCTTCCTATATTTGACTTTTCTTAAAACAATAGCTTTCACTCGAGAATTCATATGGCACTGTATGAAGTCTTATTTGGGAATAAGTTTAGAGCTCCAATGTGTTGGGATGACGTTATAGAAAGAAATCTATTAGGTCCTGAGATCGCTAAAGAAATGGTCGAGAAGATTAAAATTATTAAACATCATATCAATGCATATAAATGTCAACAAAAACATTATGCTTATAACCATCAGTGTAATATAGAATTTGATGTTAGTGAAAAGAGTTTTCTATAAATATCACCATGGAAGAAAGTTATGAGATTCAAGAAGAAAGGGAAACTAACCCATATGTATATTGGTCTATTTGAGATTCTTGATCATATCGGGAAGGTAGCCTATCACTTAAAACATCTTTAAAATATCTCTCAATTCCATTATGTGTTCTAGGAATTTGTCCTAAGAAAGTACATACCTGACCATTCACATGTACTGAACTTAGATGTCATACCTCTAGAGTAGGATATTTCTTACTAGAAACAACATGTTGAAATTCTAAACTTAACAGAGAATGTTCTATGAAACAAGACCACTCACCTGTTCAAAGATTTGTTTAGAAATAACCATTTGTAGGAAACTATGTGGGAACATGAGGATATTATTTCTGACACTTTTACACTGGGGCGCGCACATCCGTCCATGAAGGACGCGCAGCTGTTGCCCTGCATTCCTGCTTTCCAAAGGCGGGCGACATCCGTTCCTTATTCAGGGACATTTGCTCCTTGATTGAAACTGGGATGATGGGATGTCGGTTCTTCATTCCGTGGATTCCTCCTCAGAACTCGTCAACTAGTCCGGGTCTCCCTCATATATTTAATATGTTTTTCATGAAACTCTTCCCAGTGCCATGTTTTCATGGACACCAGTTAATTACACTGCTTCTATCAGGACATTCCCAAGGGTCCTGTCAGGGCAGCAACCTCCAGTCGGGGGAGTAGTCACGTCGAGGCATCATTAGCATGTCTGAATGCTGGGGAATTGGTGTGTCTATCTTTTGTCCCTTTTCATAGGACTTCTCGAGGGTGCGGAAGCCCAAGGAATCCCACATCGAGTGTGGGGAATCATATGCCATAGGCATGTATCTGAGGTTTTCCTCAGCATCACATGTTTAACAGAGGGTATGTCGCATGTTTAACGTCCAGTAGAGATGGATCGGCCTGATAAAAACACTAGCTGGAGTGTATTATATTGATGAATTTCCCTTGAAGGGGTGTCGATGTTGGGATCATCTCGTGGGTGGCTTACCGGACGCTGTGGAGGGGAGTAGAGTGGCATGATTCCATCGGGATGTGGCGACCCGGGTAAGAATCAGGGTGGATGATGGATGGGTGGATGGATGAAGTAGAGGGGGAATGAAATGGGACCATCACAAGGGAGATAGTAAAGTTGGGCTTGAGCCTCAGGAAGGCTTCCTACATACCATGCCTTGACACGGATCAAAGTCCTCGTAGTTCAGATGAGATGTGGGACACAGTTTAACGTCATGTGGGACGGGGGTGAACCGACGTGAATGGGGACAGGATGACCGAGTGACGAGCTTGAACCTCATGGAGGCTTCCTACGTACCATACCTCAATATGGATCAAAGTCCCCGTAGTTCGAGCATGAATGGTGGGTGTTGGTGGACCGACGTGAAAGAAAAAAGACCTTGCTCCAGATGGTGTGGGGCTTACACACTAGGCTGCCCAGGTGTTGGTGAACCGATGTGAAGGAGGTCGGAATGACCAACGGGTGATGGGCTTGAACCTCAGGGAGGCTTCCTACGTACTATGCCTTGACATGGATCAAAGACCCCATAGTTTAGGTTGGGTTTTTTCGGCGAACCGACATGAAAGTGAACCCGGGGGGTCCACTGGTGGGGGGGGGGGGGGCTTGAACCTCAGGGAGGCTTCCGACGTACCATGCCTTAACATGGATCATATACCATGTAGTTCAGGTTCGTCACAACAGATTTCCGTCGGACTGGAATACAGTTTAACATCATGCTGGATGAGGGCATAACCTGACGTGAAGGAATGACAGGTGGTGGGCTTGAACCTCGTGGAGGCTTCCTACGTACAATGCCTTGACATGGATCAAAGACCTCGCAGTTCAAATGGATGTGCAGTTTAATGTCATGCTGGATGGGGGTGTGACTCGACGTGAAGTAACGACCGAGTGGTGGGCTTGAACCTCATGGAGGCTTCCTACGTACCATGCCTTGACATGGATCAAATTTCCCATAGTTCTCTTGAGGTGGGAGTCAGGGTCGGCGCTCACTCTAATCTCACGCGAGTCATGCTCGGTGTGAGAAACAAGAGGTTGCAGGGACCTAACTATCACGTCGTGAAGGATGCGTCTGTGGGAAACAAAGAGGGGCTTACGCGTTAGGCGGCCCATGGTGCTGGGTCTTACTCCAGGATGGAGGCCCGAAGTGCGACAAAGTGTAGTGGGAAATGGGATCCACTGGCCTTGGCAGTGGGGAAGTACGAAGGTGCATGGGTTCAACCTTCTGCAAGAGAGGCTGGGGGGGCTTACACCAAGGTGGTTTCCCTTCTCCCGTGGACATATGCTACACCAACATGGAGGATCTCATCCCATGTGAGGGAGAATCCATTCCCATGGAGACGAGCAGGCGTAAAGAATGTCCAATCCGGGGGGACCCTACGTGTGAGGCACGGGGTCTGATCACAGTTTAACGTCATGTGTTGAGGATGAGGTACTTGGAAGTTTAACGTCATGCAGCTCAGACTTGGTGGGTTTACTCCGCACCCCTAGGAATTACATAACCGGTACGCTCTACCCCTTGGGGAAGGTAAGGTACCGAAAAAGCCGTGGTAAAGGGGGGTCACAGAGCGAACCATCGAGGGGTCCACATTAGCGTGGCTATGCGAAGAAGCAATAGCCGTTACCGTGCCTATGTGAAGAACCATTAGGCGAAACAATGCTACGGGTGGTGTTGTCCATTGGACATTGAAATCACATCGTGCAAACCAGGAGGGTCACAAGGGAAGAGGAATTGCCAAGAAAAGGAGTATGCTTCGCGAAGTGGAGTGCCTTGGCCTTAGCATGGGGTAGGGGTGTGAATGGGAGGTGCTTCACGAAGTGGAATAGTATTCAAGGAGCACTGCCTCGCGAAGCAGAGGTGCCTCACGAAGCAAGGTGCTGTGAAGCAGTGTGCTTCGTGATGTACATCGACCCTACCTTGGCATGTGGATTACTAGTACAAGATGGGTGTTTTGCGAAGAATAATCTCTCTGTGGCTGCTCGGGTTTCCTTGGGAATCCCCTTCCTTCACGAATGCCCTTAGGCTTCACGAAAGGCATCCCTCTCGGAAGAGGGGCTCAAGACGAGACAAGGCGAAGGCATCTCGTGAAGTAGAAGTACCTCCTAGAGCTCATGGTTCCCAGGGGCGAAGGGTGATTCACGATTCGGGAGCTGAGAAGCCGAAAGGTCAGATCATCCTCTTTTTCTGGACTCAGGGGGAGACCAGTATTTATAGGCAAGGGGCACCGTGAAGCAGAGCTCACACAGCATGAAGGGGCGTTGGGTGCTTCGTGGCGGGCTCGTGAACGTCAGGCTGTTCACGGAACGTTACCACCTGAAGAGCTTCGCGGCGGGCTCACGAACGTCAGGACGTTCGCGGAGCGTTACCACCTCCTTTAATTCGTGGCGGGCGTGTTTGCTGGGGTGCGCTCTGCGGCTGCGCTTCGCGGGGCAGCGTGTGGGCTTCGTTTCCTTCTTCCTTTGTCGTCCAATATTTTAGCGCCAACAAATGCCCCCCCTCATACTTGGAGCCGCGGAGGGATGAAGGGTCGAAGTCTGAGGGAAAATCGCCAAAATTATCGGTGGTTCATGATGCGGCCTTGAGAAGAGGTCACGCAGGGTGGCAAGCGGTCGCGCTGTCCGGACGCACCGCGATGATTCGCACGGGCGGTATGCGCCGCGATGCTCTGGGGTCACCACCTATAAATAGGGGGGTATGATCTCTCTTTTGTCTTCTCTATACTTTTGTCCTTTTTACTCTCGACTTCGCGAAGCTCCGCATACTCCACGTCTACTCTCCGCGAATCGAGCTTCGCGACGAACTGCAAGTCTCCGACTCCGCGACCACGCCCAGCGAACCCTTGTTTGCTGGCCTAGGCCAGGCTCCACGGCTTGGTTTTGCGCCCGAGCTTTGCGAGAGCTCTTCGCGAGCAACCTTCACGACCTGACCTGAAATTTTTCCGAGTTCCAAAACCGAAATGGCCAATAGAGAAGCTGTGTTGGGGGTTCTTGCAGACGCTGCTCGAAGGGATGAGATGGATAACTGTCTGGACCTTAGAGAGATGGTCCGAAGTCACTCGGACCATAATTATTTGATAACACTGCTACCAGAGAGTCAAAAGAACTACCCACAGTGCAAGAAGCTGCCTTTGTATGGCTTCGAGCTGAGGGATGCTGTCTTCATCCCTGAGGCGAGTAGGGACGAACTAGCTTGCTGGTTCAGGAGCACGCCATACCAGTGACAGTGGTTCAGGGTGGCTGATGGTCATGCATGGGAGGACTTCACACCCATCACCACTGACTGTCTCTACAACCATGTGAATAATATTGACAGGGAGCCACTGCAACCAGAGACATCCCCTCCTCTGTACTGCACCATGCTAATGGAGGCTTTGCAGGATTCGATGAAGGGGTGGTCCAATGAGTGGGACCTGTGCCAGGGCGGAAACTTCACCAATGACTGGGCATGGGCCTACTGGGTATGCACCTCATGCGAGGAGTTTGGGGACGATATGAGGAGAGTGGGTTTGTATGAAGCAGCATGGGCCTCCCAATTCCAAATTTACCAACCGAAATAGCTGATGTCGGAGCTGCTGAGCAGATGTTCGTCTAGGACCAATACTTTTCACCTGCACCATGGGGAGGTGGGCATCAGTCTGTGGGATGTCCACCAGATTTTGGGGGTTCTAATCTTGGGGGCAATGTATGATGAGTTCCTCCCCGTCATGAGCGCGTGGGAGGATACGGAGCAGATTCTGTGACTGGCGTCGGCGCTGATGGCACTGGTCCCTGGAGAGGACAAGGAGGCAGTGAGGGATATCCAATTTAAGAAGTGGTTCGAGAGGTTCTTGAACTTCCTGGAGAATCGAGAGTTCCCTCCAAGGCCTCGAACTTGTCCGAAGGAGGCTCAACGGGGCAAGGAGCACTCGTATTGGCGGGTCTTAGAGGACAGCCAATGGAAGACTTGGGGTTTCAGTGTCAGCACTGAACAACAGCCGATAGTCAAGCTAGTGGCGTTCATCGCGGCCCTTATCTATGGTTGGATCCTATCAGTGAGAGATACCAGCATGGGGGTGCGGCCCAGCCCATTCATCATGGCGTCTATGCTGGCCATGGGGCAGCGGGTCAATCTGGGGATTCCAATGCTCGCCAAGTTGTACAGGATTCTGCGGCACGTTAGCGAGGGCAAGAAGCCACCAAGGATATACAGGCCCTTCCACCTTCTGTATGGCTGGATTACAGCACACATCAGGGGGATTTATGAGTATCCAAACCCTATCTCGCCGCCGGGATCAAACTTCCACCCCTTCATTCTGAATGCAGCCGAGAGATTACCATTAAAACTAACCTTACCAATGGAGCTAAATCGGGTGTGGAGGGCAGATGATTTCATCTTCCCCCCGTTTCCATTGCCGATGGGGGTACTCACGGACGACGGGCAGGGGATGAAAGAGCACCGGGCTTATCTCTTGGCCTTTCGAGGCAGAGTTTTGGTGGCAGGAGTGGATCTTGAGCCACTCTGTGAATTGTACACCCCGCATCGGTTTGGGAGGCAGTTCTGGTGCCTCAAGCGGCTGACCCCGCAGGTCTACTAGGAGGTGCGTTACGAGGAGCACATGTGTGTGATGAGGCAGCTTTTGCTCATGTTCACACGAAAATACGGGAATATGCGAATTGCATTGCCTCCATCCACCGCCGCTTTTGGATTGGTGAGGGAGTATGCCATCAGCTGGGAGGTCGCTTATCTGGGGGAGATGTTGAGGCAGCCAACCGTTTGAGTTGGTGACGTCGGGCCTCCCCTATCTCGAGGTCAGGGCCGGAGGGCAGCAAGGGCCTCTCGCGGTGGTGGGGATGCCGTGGCGGTGAGGCCCGCACCGGCCGAGGGTGTGGAATCAGCGGCGGATCCGGTGATTCCAGAAGAGAAGGGCCATCCGGAGGGGCAGCCTCCATGGGGATTTCATAGGATATCCACTCAGGCTCTGGGGAAGCGACTGCGTCATATCGACATGGCAGAGGATGCCGTCTTCCCGGAGGCCTGGGACATTTGGGATGTCAACCGGCAATTCGTCAGTCCATCCGAGATGTGGGCGCACTTGAATCGCCTTAGGATGAAGTTATCAGGCATAGGCCCAGTCTGGGCTGGTTTTACGGTGTCTCCAGTGGAGGCGGAGCATTACTTGGATGAGCTAGAGGAATACATTCACTCCAGTGGTGTCCCACACCCAATGACAGACCGGGTGAGGGTACTGCTGGATCGGACAGTTCCCCCACAGTTTTCAGCTCCCGATCTGAGGGAGCGCTTCCCCCTACCGGATAAATCAGAGGACTCCTCTCGGGAGGATGAGGCTGGCGGAGGGAGCCCATTGGAGGTGGGCGAAGTCGGAGACCAAAATTCAGATTCTGATGATTTCACAGAGGCTCTTGAGGTTGCATTCCAAAATTCATTCCTTATGGTTTGTTCTCGCTCCAACATGGATTTCTCACCGATGTTTGAACCATGTAGGAGGAACTTGTACGTAGGCCTCGCTCTCGCCCCTTGGCAGGTGACAATGCAGGACCTTCAGAACCCGCGCCTATGGCTGCGTCCAGTTCTATGTCTGGCGGTGTAGAGCACCCAAGCTGGCTCCTCCAAGATCTCCAAATATTCCAATAGTATATAGAGGGCCACACCCTGGGGTCCCATCAGAATCGACTCAATAGAAACACCAGGAGTTCGATCTTCGTATGTTTCCTCTACTGGATTCATTGCTGTCACATGTAGATTGTTCCAACTAACGTTTATGTCCCTCTCTGTCGTACAGTTCTCCGACTAGCATGGGATGCTATAGCAAGGCTGGTCGGGATGTCTGGTGGCATCCCTCATAGGGGCATGCTGGTGATGGTGGAGATAGTCCCCCCATCTCCCCGAGCTACAACACACACCATCATTGGCGGGACCACCAGCAGGGTCGTACCCGAGGTTATTGAGGTGGACTATGATGAAGAGGATCAACCAGCCGACCTAAGTCCCGTCACGCGTGCTTTGATGCCAGATGTCGCACCGGATTCAACACCAGATGCAGATCCTGCTGAGGACTTCCTGCGGGTGTATCCTGCATATGATCCTGCTAATCACGCAGATTGGGAAGAAACAACCTCCGACGAAGAAGACGGCATCATAGTCTACCACCGATTGTGGAAGCAAATCACACGCTTCATCAAGGACACCCCCCAAGCACTATGGCTGAATGAAATGGATAGACTTCGCTCGCGGCTGTGCGAACTGTGCGCTGGGGGAGTGGGTGCCCAATGTCCTCATGCGCTAATCTGCGATCTCATGGCCGAGAAGATCCGGGAGTATGATCGTGGGCTCAGCGTGGGCTGGCAGTGGAGGATGTCGACAAACATCAAGAAGCTCTAGGAGGCTGAAAGTGAATTCCAACAGCTGCAGGCCTAGGCAGATGAGCACTCAGCCTCTCTTAATACACAATTTGAGCTGATCTCATGATTGAAGGCCCAATTTCGCAGAGGCGAAAGAGCATATGAGGCAGGATTCTGGAATGATGGCTGCCATTTAGGCTAGCATAGAGGGGGCCAAGGCCAAGGCTGACGAACTGCGCCCCACCGCTGCTGAGGAGGAGCGGGAGCTGAGTCAGTGGCATCAATTCCTGGACGCCACAAGCCGAAGGGTGGCGGAGCTACAACGCTCTTTTAACGGGGTCAACCCGTCCATGGGGGGAGTCGACCCCCTGGTACTGTAACAAATTACAAACCTTTTAATGGTACTTTCGTGCTTCAATTTTTTTTCTTTTGAATGTCATAGCATGCACGATTTCCACTGTTTTCATCAGTTCATTACATCCCTAAAATGTTTTTGGGACGTCCGGCGACAATTCCCCAAACTCACGTAGGTCAAGCCCGATGTGAGAAAGAAGAGATAATTGCCTCATCGTCCCACCCAACATGGGAGTGGAAAACAAGCTTCGGGCATCCGGGGTTTGGATAACCAGTCCAGATTTCCGGAAGATGGGAGAGGCCTGGCCAGAGAAGGATGTTCTCAAAACAGTCGAATTACCGTTTCTTTGGCGTGCTCTTATGCACGAATGGTGCAATGCCAGGGGTGCTGAAATCGGTCCGAACAGATGGAAATGGGAAGTGTGAATCACGATACCCAAGATTCGGAACACTGTGGGGATGGCGTGGCAATAAGGGACAAACGTTAACCGTGACGAAGAAAAGATATCCTTACTGCGTTAGCCTGATATGGGGAAAAATGAGGGTCGACCGTTGACCATGTTCGAAACACAGGACCATGTCACAAATGTTGTTGATAAATCCTTCAGAACGTTGGCCCAGGACAGTAGGCGGACCCTAGGTCTAGCACCCATAGTGTTAGGGGGTCCTTCCAAACATGACCAGTCTTCCGGAACGTTAGCCCAGGACGGTAGGTGAGCCGATGCGGCATGAGACCGGGCCATTAGGGGTTCCCTTCAGACATGAAAGGGGATGAGGTTCTGAATAAGGGGCACAAAAATCATGGAATATGGAGTGATGATTTGTACGAACAGAATCCAACACTCATGTAACTACACCACCGTGGTGGGAGTACGCCAGATGAGTGCATCGGTTCGATTGTGGATCCTTCCTTCTTTAGGAAAGGGCCTCTCTAGTGAGGGGGTATGTTGCCTCCCAATGGGATCTTGGGGCATCCTAAACTTATTCAGGGTAGAATCATAGTTACATGGTCCTCTACGAGGGGTCCGACCAGGGGTCTGGAAAGGGGAAGAATATTATTAAGGATTCCTATGGGCTGGACCCTAGGCAAAATACTAGGGAATCTCTACATATCCCATGAGGATGGGAATCAAGACATACATAGTTCTAAAAGTGCAGTTTAACACCATACAGGATGATGAGAAGCCTGGACGTGTTGGTACACATCCTTCCACAACTACTAAGCCCATGTGAGTCATGCTCGGTGTGGGAAACAAGAAGTAGTGGTGGGACTTGCCCGACATAGAAAGGGGGCATGTTAGGGCGAGGGGATGCTCGGTGAATATCGGTCCCTTAATACTAACAAGACCATGTGGCGCACCTAGATGCACGAAGAGATAGAGCCGAGTGTATTGGAATCCCACTTGAACATGAGGGATTGAAAATGTGTGAATCATGACGCTCGAGATTTGGATCACAATGATGGTGGTGTGATGATAGAGGACAACTGTTAAACGTGGTGGAAACGCAGCACCCATATCGTGTTAGCCTAGAATGGGGACAGAGAAATGAGGGTCGACCATTGACCATGTTCGAAACATGAAACCATGTAAAAAATGTTGTCATAGATCAATACGGATGTTGGCCTGAAACGATTGGAGGGCCCTTAGGTCCAGCATCCATGGAGAGACCTTAAGACTATCATCCATGTCATCCGAGGGTCCTTTTGGATGTGGAAGTGGATGAGGATCCAAATAGCGATCTCATGAAGCATGGACATGGGACGAGGGGAATGTCCCCATGAAAATCCCACACTCTGGGCTCTTTGTCGAAACACATCTGAATACAACAATGAGACGTATTAGATAGAGGGAGAAGAGTCTTTTCCCTTAGAGAGATCTTAGTTTAGGGTCGTAGAATTTGGACAATGGGCGGGAGGAAACACAGGAGGCACACGGTGGGGTAACTCAGACACCTGATGTGAATGGGAACCGGGGGTTCTGACCACCATGTGCTTCTCAGACAGTTTTAGGTCGAGGGACCATAAATGAGAGTTGAGCTGGGCCTAAATAAAAATTCAAAGGTGTTCTTACGTACCCCATGAGGATGGGGATCAAGATGCATGTAGTTCTTGAGAGAGTCTTAGTTTAACGTCTTATAACTCGGACCATGAATGGGTAAGGGGAGCAGGGGACACATGGCAAGGCGGTTACAAAACCCAACATGAATGAGGACCTAAGCCCTACATACCATGTGTTCTCTGGGAAAATGCTCGAGTCGAGGGATCGAACATGAAGGTTAGGCTGGGCCTACGGGGAAGTTCCCGGGTGCTCCTACGTATCTCATGAAGATGAGAATCAAGCCATATGTAGTTCTGAAAGGTGGAACGGTAAGGTACCAGTTCCAAGGAAAAAGGGGAGTGTGGATGTGGACCTTTTACTAAAAGAAGCAGAATTTGATATATCTTGTTTGTCCTTTAAGGTGAGTGGTTTTTTTGTGAAGCGATAGGCCTAGGGTAGTAGGCCCTGGTGTCGCCACAAGAATCAAGCCATGATAGGCGTTGACAAATGGCATGGCACGTGACCAATACCCAATGTGATTTCCTCTACAATGAGGTCATCACAATGCAGTGCTGTTTTTCGTCGTGCGACCAGGACGATAATGTCATAGTTTAGGGTCGTGTGATAGGACCAAGCATGCATTTTAATGTCATGCAGTGCAGACGTAGCAGAGACGATTATAGGCAGGGAATGTGTATGGTGTCATGTCGCATAATCGAAGTGAATGGGGACATAATCCCACATTATACTGTAAGCATTCCCAAGAGAGGAACCTCAGGCCGAGGGGCCAACATAGAGGTGAAAGGTAACAGGGGAGAGACTAGCTCTCAAATGAGCTGGACCCGAAAACGAGACATTCTGGCGGGCCTACGTATCCCATGAGGATGTGAATCAAGCTGAATGTAGTTCTGAGGAGATCTTAGTTTATGGTCTTAGAGCTCAGACTAGGGGTGGATGAAAACTTTCCAGGTAAGTGCAGTCCTCGACCCTATCCCTAAGCCTGCGTGAGTTAAACTCGGTGTGGGAAACAAGAGGGGAAGATCTCTATCACAATACCCGAAACATCCATCGAGGGGAATTTGGTGAAGAGCCCCAAAGGACAACTTTTACATGGCTTTGTTCCCCCAATGCACAGACGCACACGGAGGAATAGTACCAAGAATTTCAAAACTTCACTTGGACGCGATGAGAACGGAGAAGGACGTGAATCGTGTAACCGATATTTTGGGCTTAATGGGGTTGGCATGGAAATAGAGGATAACCGTTAAATGTGGCGGAAAATATTCTCCATATCACATTAGCCTGAGGTGGGAACAACAAACGAGCATCGACCGCTGACCATATTCACAACGCGGGATTTTTATTGATTTGTTGTCCGAAACCCTCGGGGGCGTTGGCCCATAACCGTAGGAGAGCCCTTTGGCGTGGTATCCAGGCCATTCTTGGGGGTCCCTCTGGGTGTGAAAGATGATGTAAGCCCTGATGGAGGGATACAAAAAGCCTAAAAAGTGGGTAAGGACGTGTCCGAGTAAAGTCCGAAATTCCATGTAATAAACCAGAGTACCTCTAGGCACATTGGTGAACCGCCGAAGAGGGTCGACGAAACAGCTCAGGAGGGAGAATTACATGGAGTGGTCATTACAAGACCGTCGTGAATGAGGACATAATCCCATGCCACACCATATACTCCCCTCGTGGAGGAAGGGTAGGCCAAGGGGCCAAGGTGGGATAATGATTTTTGATAGGTGGGGCTGGACCCGGAGATATACATTCAGGTGATCCTACGTATCCCATAAAGAAGGGAATCATTCCACACATAGATCTAGAAGATACCTAGGGGGTAGTATACCCTATCGAGGGTGTGTGAGGCATAGCGAATAATGAGGAGATAATCCCACACCACTCCGCACAATCTCGTAGGAAAGCACCTGGGCTAGGGGGCCTGAAAAGGCGACGGGGCCTGATAGTTGGGTTCTGGTCAGGAAGGTCTGGCCTACTTGTAGTTTAACATCTTGCAGTAAGGACAATGGTCGGGGAATAGGAACCCCTAGATGGAGGAGGTGTGTGGTATGGAGAACAAACCGATGTGAATGTGGACATAATCCCTCACTACACCATACACTCCGGGTAAGAACTTGGGATACGGCCCAAGAAGACTAAGGGTCCTGGAGCTAGGCCTCGGTGAGGGAGGCCTGAGGCTGGACCTCAGTCAGGACGGCCTGACTAACTTGCAGTTTAATGTCTTGCAGCAAGGACGGGGGCCAGGGGCCCGGAAAGGCCAAGGGGCCTAAGGTTAGGCATCAGTTAGGACGGCCCGACCAGTTTTCAGTTTAACGTCTTACATGAGGACGGAGAAAGAGATAACTGTATCTCATCCAGGGATATGCATGACATGGAAATTAACCCGACGTGAATGAGGACGTAATCCTTACCCATGCCATACATCTCTTATAAGAGAGTCGGGGTCGTGGGCCCGACCGCTGGAACCACCCGGAGGGATGTTTGTCACTTCGGGATGGGGCAGAACGAATCACTACACTCAATGTTTGGGACATCTCGGGGTGGAACCGAATATAGAGGACACTGTTGACCATGTTCGTAACACAGCGTCCTTATGGTGACCTGATATGGGAGCAACAAATGAGCGTCGACCGTTGACCAAATTTGCAACGTGGGACTTGTATCGGCTTGTTGCTCAGAAACCCTCAGGGGCGTTGGCTCGTATCAGTAGGAGAGCCCTTGGGCATGGTATCCAGGCCATTCTTGAGGGTCCCTCCGGGTGAGGAAAGTGATGGAATCCCAGTAAAGAAGTGGGTGGAGAATAGTTGTACCCATCCATGAAAGAGGCGAACAACACCAAGGGGGACATACTGCCGGGTCGAGGCTTTCTCGACATGAGTTAGGGAAAAAGTGTGCACCCTACCACATGTCTGGACCTGAGGGGAAGATTTTGGATTTTGGGCTGGGCCAACAGATGAAATGTCCGGGCATTCCTACGTATCCCATTAGGATGGGAATCAATCCATATGTAGTTCTTGGAGGCCTTGTATTTTAACGTCATGTGGTAAGGACATGGGAGAATAGAAGAACAGGATTGGGCACATGGTGGGACCCTTATAATCCTTGTATAAGCGGCATTAAGAAAGCCTAATTATCATCATGCAAGGATCCTCCAAGAAAAATATACCTAAGGGGGACAGTGAAAGAGAAGAGCTCGGGGCTGGGCTCAAGACGGGACGTCTGAGCGTTCCTACGTATCCCATGAGGATGGGAATCAAGCCGCACGTAGTTCTTGAAGTGCAGTTTAATGTTGTACTGGACGAGATGCATATCATTTGGGGATATGTACGGTATTTTGGGTAACCCAACGTGAATGAGGACGTGTCCTGCACCACACCGTACAATCCCATAAGAGAGTCTGAGTCGACGAAGGCTAAGGGGCCTGAGGCTGAGCCTCGGCCAGGGAGGCCTGACCGGCTTGCAATTTAATGTCTTACAGTAAGGACGGGGGCCAGGGGCCCAAAGATGGCAAGGGGCCCGAGGCTGTTCCACGATCAGGGAGGCCTGACCGGCTTGCAGTTTAACGTCTTACAGTAAGGACATGGGATATCTTAGTTTAAGGTCATAGAGCTCAGACCATTGCATAGTTTATCGTCTTGCAGGACGATGGTGTAGTTTAGAGTTGTGCGGGACCGTAACTTGCTGTTTAGGGTCATGCGGGACTGTAACATACTGTTTAGGGTCATGCGGGACCATAACATGCAGTTTAGGGTCGTGCAGGACCGTAACATGCAGTTTAGGGTCGTGTGGGACCGTAACATGCAGTTTAGGGTCGTGCGGGGCTGTACAATTTAAGGTCGTGGAGGACCAATGATTCTTATGCAAATTAATGCTTGAGGAACATGGCGTTGGTGGGAGGAGTTACGCGCTCACCATCTGTGGTCACCAAGGACTATGCTCCGTTGGGGTAAACCTTATGGATGACGAACGGTCCTTACCATTTGGGCTCTAGCTTGGGCGGTTTCCTACCGGGGATCATTGGTGCCCGATGGGACAACACTAGGTTGCCCTGCAGAAAAGAGAGAAGGCGAACCTTCTTGTTGAAGGCTCTGGCTATCTTATTTTGATGCCTTTCCAGATTGTGCAGGGCACGAAGCCTGTTCTCATCCAGTGCTTCCAATTCAGCTAGACGGATTTCAGCCACCTTATCTGGCGTCTGATGGTCATAGACTGCAGTGCGTAACGATGGCAGCTCGATCTCAACGGGTAGGAAGACCTCATCCCCATACACCAGGGAATATGGGGTCACTTGAGTGGAATTGCGAGTCGTCGTCCGATAAGCCCAATGGACATTGGGGAGCTTGTCCGGCCAAATTTTCTTGTTCTGACCAACCATCTTTTTCATAATGTTAGAGAGGGTTTTGTTGAACGCCTCGATCTGTCCATTTTCCTGTGCATGATAGCCAGAGGTATGGTTCGAACGGATATTGTACTTGGCATACAACCTCTTCAGCTCGGTCGCTCGGACGTTGGTGCCGTTATCAGTGAGGATAGCGTGAGGGACCCCAAACTGGTGGATGATATTGGGGCTCACAAAGTCAATGATGGAACGGGCCTGACCTCTTTGAGTGGAACTGCCTCTGCCCACTTGGAGAAAAAATCTGTAGCAGTTAGGATGAACCTACACTGGCGAGCTGTTGCCGATGGATATGGTCCCACGACATCGAGTCCCCACACCGCAAATGGCCATTAATACTTGGTGGAGTGGAGAGGCTCTGGTGGCCAATGCAGGAAGTTCGCGTGAACTTGGAACGCATGACATCTCTTGGAAAACTCAATACAATCATGGATCATAGAGGGCCAGAAGTACCTCAACCTCCGGATTTGATGGAACAGCTTTGGCCCAGCTTGGTGGGCACCACAGGAACCCACGGGAACCTCTTGCATAACCTGAGAAATATCGACTCCTTGAATGCAACAGAGGAGAACGTCATCGAAGCTCCGCTTATAGAGGATCTGGTCAAGACTGGGACCCCTTTGGAGGGTAAATTGCATTGCACGGTGTCGGATTCGCTCGCGCTGGGCCCGATCATCCGGGAGGCAACCATTATGGAGATACTCGACAAAAGGTGCCCTCCAGTCGGGAGTGGCCTCAACCACTACGTCTGGCGAACCTGGGACCCCTGACGTAGAAGGTCCGGCAGTGAGATGACTTACCCACAGGCCGTCATAGTCCTCTGGGGTGATGGGGGAAATGACTCTCCGGTGTGCCACATGTATAATCAAATCATCTTGCTCAGCTTCTGCGAACGACGCAGCTAAGCCATCCAAAGCATCTTCTCGACCGTTCTGTGATCGAGGGACATGGATAACCTCTGGTCGAGAAGGGAACTGGGCCATTAGACGGAGGGTGCACTCCAGTAATGGCACAAGATCCAGCTTTCTAATGACATAATCTCCATTGACCTGCTTGATGACCAGCTCAGAATCTCCTTTCAGATGTAGATGGGGCACATCGATCTCAAGGACCAACTCAAGGATGGTGATGAGAGCCTGGTACTCTGCCTCATTGTTGGTATAGCCTTCTGACAACAGGATTGAGTATGACATGATGGCTTGCGCCGGGGTGATGAAGACAATACCCAGACCCACTCTATTGAGATTAGGATCGTTGTGCCTCCTACTGGTGGGGCTCTGAGAGGCACCGTCAAAGTGAATTTGCCAACATGAGATCGCATGATAGACTAAGAGGATCGTCTCATCAAGAAAATCCAGTTCCAGGGATTGATCTTCAGAGGTTGGGTGAGCAACTAAGAAGTCTTCCAATGCCTGTCCCTTGATGGCCTTCTGAGGCACAAACCTGATGTCGAACTGCTGGAGGATCACCGCCCACCACGCTAGTCAGCCGGTCAACATGGGGCGGTTCAGGATGTACTTCAGTGGGTCTAGTCGAGAGACCAACTGTACCTCATGGTGCTGCAGGTAATGCCGCAACTTCTGCACGGAAAAAACGAGCGCCAGGAAAGTCTTTTCGACATGGGAGTATCTGATCTCTGTATCGAGAAGCATGCAGCTGAGATAGTATAGACTATTCTTTGTACCATCGTTATTCTTTTGGGTGAGAAGTGCACTGAGGGATCGTTCCAGGGCGGTCACGTAAAGGAACAATGTCTTTTTGGAGACGGGTGGCATCAGAACCGGAGGTTGGAGTAGATACTGCATGATTTCCTCGAAGGCGGTCCAACACTCTTCATCCCATTCGTAGGTGGAAAATTTCTTCATGAGTCAGGAAAAGGGCTTACACTTTCCGTCCAAATTCACGATGAATCGGCGTATATAGGCTATGTGGACTTGGAGACCTCGAAGTTCCCGAATATTACTCGGGGGAGGCATTTGGCTGATGGCCTTGATCTTCTCTAGGTCGATCTCAATGCCCCGTTATCTAACAACAAAGTCAAGAAACTTCCCAGAGGTGACCCCGAAGGCACACTTTAACGGGTTCATCTTCAAGTGGTGGGAACGGAAAAAACCAAACACTTTCTCAAGGTCTTCGAGATGGTCCTGGTGCTAGAAATATTTGACCACAAGATCATCCACATAGCATTCCACTAAAATCCCAAGAATCGGCTTGAATATGATATGCATGGCCCGCTAATAAGTGGCACCTACATTTTTCAGGCCGAAGGGCATAACCTGGTAACAAAAAGTACATTGGGGAGACTTGAAGGTAGTGGAATCCTCGTCCTCGGGGGCCATCCGGATCTGGTACCCGGAATACCCATCCATGAAAGAGAGGGCTTGGAACCCAGCCTTGGTATCAATCAATAACTCGATCACCATAAGGGGAAAATCATCCTTTGGGCAGTGGCGATTGAGATCGCGGAAGTCGATGCAGACTCTGATCTGCCCATTCTTCTTCCTGACTGGCACAATGTTGGCAATCCACTTGGGGTACTGGACTTCCTTGAAGAAGTTGGCTTTGATAAGCTTATCAACCTCGGCCTCAACCATGGCACCTTGAGAAGGATTCATCTTTCTGGGAGGCTTCTTAAACCCAAGATGGTTTGACGAGAGGCCCAGGCGGTGAACGGCTACTTGAGGATCTAGTCCTGGCATCTCTCCATAACTCTAGGAAAACACATTACGGTGTTGTTTGAGAAAGTCTACGTACCGCTACTACTCCTCGGTGGACATGGCTGCACTGATCAATGTGGGTCTCAGATCTACCTCACTGCCAAGATTCACCTATACCAATTCATAAATCGTTGAAGATATGCCTTCCTCAAAGGAGGGGGAGCATCCTCCAGGTCTTCATATCCACCCATGGAGGGATTTCCCACAAGGGGAGATGCTTTTGAGCTATCAAACCTCGACGGACACCTGGTGCCAGCTTGGGCAGCAGTGGTCATCATATCATGAGACCCATGCACCACTGAGACCATAGCAATGAATGCAGTCGATCCTATCTCATCTGGCCTTCGACCTAAGGGACCACGTTTGATGACATCAAAGCAGTGGTGAAGTGTCTGCCTGAGTCGGTTGATCCCAGCCCGGCGAAAGAGACACGTATGACGTACCATCGTTGCCATAAGCCTGACATTCCGATATCTCACAGGGGTAGGAGGTTCCGGGATCACCTGAGCCTGGTTTGTGTAGGAGTATGAGGTGATTTCCGCCATCTCTTGGACATGGGAACATGCCTTCCTTTCGTACTTGAAACAACAAAACATTTCCCCATGTCGGGGATCGTGGTCTCCAATCGGTGGATCAGGAAGATGTAGTCGTCATCCATTCTTACCCCGGGATCACTTGTGACCGGGGCGGGTTCATCCTCACTTGCTAGGATTTGCTTATCCTTGCTCTTGTAATAGTCGGCGTCCAGATAGCAGGCTTCACAAGAGGCAAAAAGAGATGCATCTCCTTGGATCACTCCTACTCGACCATTGAGGGAGTATTTGAGGCATTGGTGATACGACAAAGGTACTGTTGTGTGCAGATGGAGCCATGGCCTACCTATCAATGCGTTATAGGCGGTGTCCTGAGAGACAACCATGAACTCGATGCTGGTAATTAGGCAACTGAACTGGGTCTTCAGGCGGATCTTGCCGACTGGGGATTGCTCAGTCCTATTGTATCCTTGGATTTTGAGGTCGGAGGGAGTTAAATCATCTTCCCAAAAACCCAGCTTTCGAAGTGTCCGAGTCGGGATTATGTTGATCCCAGAACCCATGTCAACGAGGCAGCGGTGGACTTCCATGCCATTAAACTGGCCAGTGACGTACAGTGGGAGAATATGCCCATATATGGGAGGGTCTTCATCTTCACCGGAGAACAAGATAACCTCCTAGCCTTCGGCATTCTCAATTGTCTCAGCATGGAAGGCATCCGCAGCTACTACCTCTGTCTCGAACTGAAGGGGGATCCTTAGGGCCTCGGAAAGTGCTTCGCGCATTTCATATGATAGGAGAAGAGCCTCAAGGATAGAAAGCCTTGCTGCAATATTAGCCAGGTGCTTCAGGACATTGTACTTTTGTGCCAGACGTGAGATTCTGCCTATAAGAGGTCGCTCTACGGTTGGAGGCATAGCGGGTCCTACCGGTTGAACCGATAGTTGGATAGTACTGGGTACATCCCGCTGCCTACTAGTTGAAGCCTGGAGAGTAGCTGCTAGATTAGAATCGGAAAACGAAGATTGGCCTACAGCCAGGCAAGACTGACCGCGATACGGACAAGGCAGCTCTGCCTGATCTAATAACACAAATGGCGGTGGAGGTAGATCTGAGGGCATCAGATGAGATTGCGCATGCTGAGCTCTGCGTTGAGCCTGCTATCTGGTTTCAGTAGCTTGAATGGATTGACTGAAAGCGCCCACTGATGTGCCTCGACGACCTGTGTGGTTGCGGTTTCACTGACGTTGGCGTCGGCTGGGGACGTTGGGGAGGTTCGCCTGGCGTTCCCCTCGTCGGGAGCCATATAGGGCTTTACCAGCTCCATGGTGTTAACCGAAGCATACCCCTGGATGTCGCTCGATGAGTCATCCACCACCAGGTGGACTCTGGGAGGAATCCGCATTTCAGGGGCCATAAAGTCGCCAAGAGTGCGGGATGACAATGGCAGAGGTGGAGGACGTTGCTTCTTCTTGCGTCGTCGTTGCTTGCCCTTTTGGGAAGAGGTCAGCTATGATGACGATGAAAAGGTACTGTCTACTTCCTTCGAAAGCTCTAGCTATTTCAAGCATGCCTGAATGATACCATGGGCACGAGCGATGGTCTTTCGAGCCATCCAGTCGTCATATTTCTGGGACCCACGGCTGGGAACCTGCTGCCACTCGCCTTCGCTGTCACTACCGATCTCTGACCCTACAAAGACACCCGCTACTTGTGTCCGTGCTGGGCCCAACCTGACTATGTTTTTGTCGACTTGGTATTGAATCCAGTCTTTAAACACATAGCATTGCTTGAGGGTGTGCCCCAGAATCCGATTATAGGGACAGTAGTCGGGGCGATCGGTGAGATTCGCCTCTGCCAGCCTTCTGCACTCGGGTAAGCGCACAATCCCTTGCTCTAGAGCACTTTGGAAGTAACCGGGGACCTGACTCCCGTTGAATGAGTAATTATGGTGTCTTCTTTACAGATAGGGGGCCCTGGGAGCCTGGCCCTAACGAGGGGCCGGAGGGGCCTGATGAGGAGGCAGTGCTTGATTGTCTCACCTAGGCAGTGGTGGCGCATTAGGCGGGGGAACCTGTCGGTTCGGAGGCGGTCACTGCTGGGCAGGAGCCTACGCTTGAGGCGGAGGACCTCTATGGGGTTGCGGGGCCGGTGCCATTGGCAGAAATTCCAGCTGCCTGGGGGCTTCTATTTGGGCCACTGCGGCGGGTTCGGCTCTGGCAGCCCTCCTGGCTGGGATCACAGGGGGCAGCAAACGTGCCTGACTAGCCTGTTATAGAGCCTCCTCGAGGCACTGAGCCTTATCTGAGAAATCACGGAACCCTCCTAGGTAGTTATGGGTGATCAAGGAAGGAACCAGCTCCATTTTTATGTTCCCTACACACATCGTCAGTAATTTATCCTAAGTCAGTGGCATGTCGAGGGAGTTTGTAAGTCCCTTCCCCCAGGTGATGATGTCCGCAACTCGCTCGTAGGGCCTTTGTTTTCACTTGAAGAGGTCTGCGATGCTGGTCTTTCGCATTGTGGAGCTGAACTGGTATAAGAACTACCATCAGAGATCCTCCCAGCCGGTCACCGATCCAATAGGGAGCTGGCTTTACCAGACGAATGCGGGGCCCTCCAATGTATGTACAAAACATCGAATCTTGGCGGCTTCTTACTGGGTCGGGGCCCCTAGCATCGGGCCACACCTGGAAGAAAAGTGGGCCAAGTGCTGTGGCGGGTCCCCTATCCCGTTGAAGGGAGAAAAAGTGGTGTTCCCAAAACCCGGGGGTGCGGGCATATCATCCACCCACGCGGGATATGGCTTTCCATCTGGTGGGACTGCCACCTGCCGCATTTCCAATGCTTCAAGGTGGGTGATGAGTGTTGCTATAAGATCATCCGGGTGGGGGTCCCTGTCTTGACGGGGATCCCTAATCACAAGTGCGTTGCCGGGTTCTTCGACATGGTAGATGGCTTCAGCAGTTCGTGGAGCGACTGGTGGAACGGCCTGTGTGGAGGCTGGGGGGACCCGGGCTGGATTCCTCAGATTTCCCCATCATTCCGGAGGGTTTGGCGAGATATATCGTGCCCTCTTACCGTGAGTTTCGGCTTCTACCTTGTCTGTGGGAGTAGCATGAGCAGGGTTTCTCGGAGGCATCTCGTTGGGGGGAAATTTTCCCTGCCCCTGCTACCCCGGCAAGGGATTACTGTAGTCTGGTCGCCGCTCTGGAGCGCGCTTGGCCAGCAGTTCTTCAACCAGCCTCTTCTGCTCAGCAAGTTGTTGGCGTAACGTAGCCTTCTCGGGATCTTCATCCGTCTTCTGTAAAGAGGTGGATGGGTCAGAGTGCTTGACAGTTCCGACATGCTCCTTACACTTACCGGAATTTCGACTGAGTACCAGCGACTCGGTGGGTACAGGGAGGCCTAGAAGGTTTCTATGCTGATGGGTAACCCTCCCTGATGGGTCTAGCAGTGGTGGTACACCCTCATGAGGTATGTCTCCATCGATGAATTCATGCTCATCCTCCTTGTCTAATACGTCATCCATGTGGACCGCGACCCTCCTTGGGGGCATGTCCTCAATGTCGCATAACAAATTGGACTACCGTCAGACTGGACTGAAGAAGAGGGCGGCATACTGTCCCCATCCATAGACTTGCACATGGGGGTAGCTTCCCTTATGATTCTGCGGAGTACTTTGAGACTCTGAACGCATTTCCGTTGAAGGGTGCTCTAGCGACCTGGAAACTTAGGGCGCTGGGCCACAGGGAGTGTGGCCAAATCGATCAGGCGACATTGCTCGCCGATTTCTTCGAAGTGCTCTCGGCTCCTGGGGTACACTACTCGCTCATAACGAAGGCGGAAGTTTGTCTCCCATAGGGTTCGGCGGAATCACCCTACTTCCTCTAGGGTAAAGGATTCTCGTGTGCAAAAGTTCTGCACTGCCGTAGTCCAGAACTTCTCTGGGAAGTGATCTACTGCGAGAATGATCCAGAAGCTCCTGGGATCGGACTCAGGTTTTGGCCCTGTATTTCCCCACGCGTCAACTGGAGGCAGCTGAGGGACCGGTAGCGGTACCGAGGCTGACCGCTAGGATAGTAAATTGGGCTGCGGAGAATATGGCGAATGAGCTGACTAGCCGTCGAATTCTAGGCCACCCTCTGAAGAGTGAGGTGACCTGACCAAAATATCATGATATAATGGGCTGATATCCACAGCCTCTGGCACAGTAATTTCGGCCACCGACGATGGGTCACACCATTGCACTACCGTCATTGGTCCCCAAAATAGCTCTCTGTGATCTCTAGTAGAGGTAGAGGGCGCTTCTGGTGATGACGGTGGCGATTGCGCAGTCGGGACCTGCTGAATTTCCACAATTTCTTCCTCCTGGATGTACCTGCGGAAGGAGGCAGGAATCTGGTGGACCTTTCATTCTGGGATAATGAGGCTGAAGCGCCTAGTTCCTGCCCCAATCCTTGACGCGGAGGATCGGGGAGAAGGTTCCATCACTGAGTTGCATTCCGCTTCAGAATCCGAGAAATGGGCCTATTTTATCTCCACCCGGGCCTTCCCAGACTCTTCTTGTGGCGGCGATGACCCACTCTCCTGCCCCTAGATGGCTCTTCGGGACAAGGTTGATCCTTGACTTATAGTCTCGTAGCGGCACCGACGCCATGGCGGGGAGGACTCCCGCTTGAGATAGCCAGGGTACAAGGGGCACTAGGGAAAATGTCTAAGGGTACATGGGGAGGACCTCCATGGACAACACCCATGTGGGCGGAACCTCTGTTGGAACCGGCAGGAGCACGGTGAGGACCTCCATGCTTGATGTGGGTGGAGTGAGGCTGACCTTCACTCCTCTGGTTTCCAGGGTGAGGAGGACCTTCGCTAGTTGTAGAGAGGACATAGGGAGGACCCCCACATTATAGAGGGACCGGATGGGCGGTGCCTTCACATTGATGGTCGGGGGGAGGAGGAGGAACTCTATTCCCTGTATGGTGGGCGTGGGAGAGGATTTTGTGCTGAGCGTCACTGCCACGGGGCAGGTCTTCATTCGGGATGGGAGTGGCATGAGGCATACCCCCATGACGAGCCTCAGAGTGGGGGAGACCCACGATCTATAGAACGGTGGTATGGAGAGGACCTCCGTATGGAGTGACGTTACCGCATATTGGTTCGGGGAAATCACCACTCGGGCCTGCAACCTCGAGAGTCAACCCATCCTTCCCATGGGGCGGCTGAGGCCTCAATTCTGGTCGGCTGAAGGAGTGCCCCTAGTCAGTGTATGCAGGGACTCCATGATGCACATCAACGGTGGCTCGGGCCACAGTAGCTGTTGACGTCGATGCACCTTGATGAGCGTCCTCAGCTCGGGCACGGTGCTGACGTCGGGTCAAACGAGCAGGCACATGTGGTGCAGGGGAATAGCCTACCTGCTCTTCTGGAGAAGCCGGACGGTGTTGCTGACGCGGCCGGATGGGAGCCCTTTCTTAGAGACCACGGATTGGGACTCTGACCGGGCTGAGCCGGACATCACTCGCCTCATCAACGTAAGGAAAGGAGTCATCGAGGCATTCTGAGGACAGGCTCCCGAAATGATTGAACATTGGGGTGGGGAGCTGGGGATCCTTGTGTGGCCTTTGAGGGCGGTGTTGACGGCGGGGCCTGGATGCCTCCAGGTCTTGGCAGGCCATATCCCGAGTTGGGATGACCCCTTTCTCCTCGTACCTGCATACAAGGTTGTTGATCACCCTTCGTTGGATGATCTCTGATGGGGAGGAGGGACGTGGGTGTCCCGTATTCAAAGATGTAGAGGCCATTGCGATGGAAGTGGAGCCACGCGGAGCGGCTGTCCTGGTATTGCCCCCGCCCCAGCGTAGGTGAGCGGGCGGTGTTCGTGTCTCCATAGCATCAACCTGGTTCCTAGGAAGTAGGGAGGTTAACTCATTAGCACTGCGAGGAAAACAATTTGACATCCTGTGCCCCAGTGTTATTCCATCTTTCATATCCAGTAAGATGGATCCACGCCGACAACGTTGAAGAACGGAATGCCCCAACTTCCGATGAGTTTCACGCCAGGCCCGCTATTTTCTGGGCCGGACCCGGTGCCGGATATCTGGATCCGGTGACACGTCAATCTACTGGTGCCTTGAACGATACTAATCTACACATTGAGGAGAATATTTTCACATCGGGTTCACCATTTCTATTTCCTATGCTTTTACGTCGGGGCGCGCACATCCGTCAGCGGAGGACGCGCAGCTGTTGCCCCGCATTCCCGCTTTCCAAAGGCGGGCAACATCTGTTCCTTGTTCAGGGACGTTTGATCCTTGATCGAAACCGGGATGATGGGATGTTGGTTCTTCCTTCCGTGGATTATCCTCGGAACTCGTCACCTAGTCCAGGTCTCCCTCATAGATTTAATACGTTGTTCGTGAAACTCTTCCCAGTGCCATGTTTTCATGGATGCCAGTTAATTACACTGCTTTTTTTAGGACATTCGAAAGGGTCCGGTCAGGGAAGCAACCTTCAGTCGGGGGAGTAGTCACGTCGAGGCATCAGTAGTATGTCTGAATGCTGGGGAATTGGCGTGTCTATATTTTGTCCCTTGTCATAGGGCTTCTAGAGGGAACAGAAGCCCGAGGCATCCCACATCGAGTGCGGGGAATCATATGCCATAGGCATGTATCTAAGGTTTTCTTCAGCTTCCCATGTTTAACACAGGGTATGCTGCAGGTTTAACGTCCAGCGGAGATGGATCGGCCTGATCAAAACACTAGCTGGAGTGGATTATATTGATGAATTTCCCTTGAAGGGGTGTCGATGTTGGGATCAGCTCGTGGGCGGCTTTCCGGACGCTGTGGAGGGGAGTAGAGTGTCATGATCCCACCGGGATGTGGCAGCCCGTGCAAGAATCAGGGTGGATAATGGATGGGTGGATGGATGAAGTAGAGGGGGAATGAAATGGGACCATTTCAAGGGTGACATTAAAGTTGGTCTTGAGCCTCAGGAAGGCTTCCTACATACCATGCCTTGAAACGGATCAAAGTCCTCATAGTTCAGATGAGATGTGGGACATAGTTTAACGTCATGCGGGACGGGGGTGAACCAACGTGAATGGGGTCGGGGTGACCGGGTGACGGGATCGAACCTCATGGAGGCTTCCCACGTACCATACCATAATATGGATCAATGTCCTCATAGTTCGGGCGTGAATGGTGGGTGTCGGTGGACTGACGTGAAAGAAAAGAGACCTTGGTCCAGATGGTGTGGGGATTACACACTAGGCCGCCTAGGTGTTGGTGAACCGATGTGATGGAGGTCGGAATGACCAATGAGTGATGGGCTTGAACCTTAGGGAGGCTTCCTACATACCATTCCTTGACATGGATCAAATACCCCATAGTTCAGGTTGGGTTTTATTGGAGAACCAACATGAAAGTGAACCTGGGGGGTCCACTGGTGGGGGGGGGGGGGCTTGAACCTCAGGGAGGCTTCCTACGTACCATGCCTTAACATGGATCAAAGACCACGTAGTTCAGGTTGGTCGCAACGGCTTGCCGTCGGACTAGAATGCAGTTTAACGTCATGTTAGACGAGGGCATAACCTGATGTGAAGGAATGACAGGCGGTGGGCTTGAACCTCATGGAGGCTTTCTACGTACCATGACTTGACATGGATTAAAGATCTCATAGTTAAAATGGATGTGCAGTTTAATGTCATGCTAGATGGGAGTGTGACTCGGCGTGATGTAACGACCGAGTGGTGGTCTTGAACCTAGTGGAGGCTTCCGACGTACCATGACTTGACATGGATCAAAGTCCCCGTAGTTTGCTTGAGGTGGGAGTCAGGGTCGGCGCTCACTCTAAGCTCACGTGAGTCATGCTCGGTGTGAGAAACAAGAGGTTGCAGGGACCTGACGATCACATCGCGAAGGATGCGTCCGTGGGAAACGAAGAGGGGCTTACGCATTAGGCAGCCCATGGTGCTGGGACTTACTCCAGGATGGAGGCCTGAAGTGTGAAAAAGCGCAGTGGGAAAGGGCCTCCACTGGCCTTGGCAGTGGGGAAGTACGGAGGGGCATGGGTGCAACCTTCCACAAGAGATTCTAGGGGGGGGGGGCTTACACCAAGGTGGTTGCCCTTCTCCCATGGACATACGCTACTCCAACAAGGAGGATCTCATCCCATGTGAGGGAGAATCCATTCCCATGGAGATGAGCGGGCGTAAAGAATGTCCGAGCCAGGGGGACCCTACGTGTGAGGCACGAGGTCTGATCACATTTTAAGGTCATGTGTTGAGGATGAGGTACTTGGGAGTTTAACGTCCTGCTGCTCGGACGAGGTGGGTTTACTCCGCACCCCTAGGACTAACATAACCGGTACCCTCTACCCCTTGGGCAAGGGAAGGTACCGGAAAAGCCATGGTAAAGGGGGGTCACGGAGCAAACCATCTAGGGGTCCACGTTATCGTGGATATGCAAAGAAGCAATAGCCGTTAGCGTGCCTATTCGAAGAAGCATTAGGCGAAGCAACACTGCAGGTGGTGTTGTCCATGGGACTTTGAAATCACATCGTGCAAAACTGGAGGGTCGCATGGGAAGATTAATTGCCAGGAAAAGGAGTATGCTTCGCGAAGTGGAGTGCCTTGGCATTAGCATGGGGCAGGGGTGTGACTGGGAGGTGCTTCACGAAGTGGAATAGTATTCGCGGAGCACTGCCTCGCGAAGCAGAGGTGCCTCGCCAAGCAAGGTGCTGTGAAGCAGTGTGCTTCGCGATGTACAACGACCCTACCTTGGCATATGGATTACTAGTACATGATGGGTGTTTTCCAAAGCATAAACGCTCTGCGGATGCCCGGGTTCCCTTGGGAATCCCCTTCCTTCGCAAATTCCCTTAGGCTTCGCGAAGGGCATCCCTCTCGGAAGTGGGGCTCAAGATGAGACAAGGCGAAGGAATCTCTCGAAGTAGAAGTACCTCTTAGAGGTCATGGTTCCCGGGGGAGAAGGGTGATTCGCGATTCGTGAGCTGAGAAGCCGAAAGGTCAGATCGTCCTCTTTTTATGGACTCAGGGGGAGCCCAGTATTTATAGGAAACATGCACCGTGAAGCAGAGATCACATGGCGTGAAGGGGCGACGAGTGCTTCGTGGAGGGCTCGTGAACGTCATGCGGTTCGTGGAGCGTTACCGCCTCAGGAGATTCGCGGTGGGCTCGAGACCGTTTGGCCGTTCGTGGAGCGTTACCGCGCACCTCAGGAGCTTTGAGGCGGGCTCACGAACGTCAGGCCATTCGCGGAGCGTTACCGCCTCCTTTCCTTCGCGGTAGCCGCGTTTGCTGGGGTGCGCTCCACGGCTGCACTTTGTGGGGCAGCGCGCGGGCTTCTTTTCCTTCTTCCTTTGTCGTCCAATATTTTGGCACCAACAGATATGATGAAGTTGAATTATCCTCATTTATTTTTACCCAAGTGATTAATTTTGAGGGGGAAATTCATTTTAAGGGGGGTAGAATGTAACACCCCATGTATTTATAGACCTTTTTTTAATAAATTAATCTTTCGCTTATATCTTGTATTACACTATTTCAATCATTCCATTCATATGGAACATAGTTTCCATACATTACTGGCACCACAGACTTGGAGTACGATACATGAAATACGGAGTTGGTATACGATACAAGCGTCACTATGTATATAAAAATAATCTCTTTTTTATAATTATTTAAATTAGATAATTATAACATGTAAATTAATATTAGTGATACTAATATTAATAACTACTTTTCCAATATATTTTATAATCATTTTATATAAATAAAACATAATGATAATAAAAGATATGATTTTTAAAAAAATCTATTTATTCTTAAAAATATTATTTTTTCAAATGAACCACATTTAATGTCCTTATATGACAAAAATAAAATTAATTGAATATAAATTTGTAAATAAAATTTTATAAAATATTTTTTTTTAATTTCTCTTAGTGTGAGTTTTTGTATTTTTTGACAAACATCATTTTTGGATTTATAGTGAGAAATACCATATTTTAATTCAAAAATTATTTTTAATTTAATTTATATATAGGGTTAAAATATATTTTAAATTGGTTTAAATGTTTAATAAGTTATTATTTCTAACAATTAATCCTATTTTGTTCATTGGAACAAATTACACAATGAAATTGGATATAGAAACATAGAAAACTTTTGATCATTTTTACTTTGAAAACCTGCATTGTTGACCCAACTACAGGATTAAGTTTAAATTTATTTTTGACACTTATGTGATTATAATTTAGAAAAATATATTATATATTTGGAATTATAATAATTAATAATTTATAAGAAGTTAAAATTTACTTTTTACCAAAAATATTAGTGAAATTGATTAAAATTAATTACATGAGTTAAGAGAAAAATTAGGTTCATAAAGTACCAAACCTTAAATATAAGACCCAAACCGACCTAGAAACATGTCCAACGCCCATTGTATGTCCATTACATTTCCATTAACCTTAATTTTTTTTTTGTTTTTATGATTTTTTAGGTAAAACTTGGTTACACCTAACTTGTTTTAAAAGATACCATGTGTGTCCTTACCCTTCCCTATAAAAGGACACCTCCTCTACCCACTTCCTCACACCTCTCATGCTCCTTGGATCACCCATCCTCCACTAAAAAAATCTCCCAATTTACCTCCCTTACTCTTATAATCCTTCACTTTTAAATAAGGAAAATCAAGTAATCCTTTTGGAACAAACGAAAAGGAGTTACCCGATTAAGAGGTAACGACTTCTCTCAAGATCCTTTCCTTTATTTTCCTTCTCCACCCCTAAACACTCTTTATTGAATTATTGTATGAGAAAACCAGTATCATAAATATACTATGATGTTTTTATGATAATTTTTTAATTGTATTTATACACACCTCCATAAAATGGATATTGAACATACTTTTAGGTGTATGATGAATTATCACCTCACAAAACGATGACTGTTCAATTATACATTATTGACTCTCATGGTGGAACTTATGGTGAAAACTATGATTATATATGTTATATATAATATTTATTTTTTATTTATTCTTATTTATTCCTTTTAAAATAAAAAACTTTTTACTTTTCATTTGGTGTAATCACGTTATCTTCGTTTGAGGAAGTGTCGACTGCTACCCCCTCAAAGTGATGTGATTCATTAACACACTTCATAAAATTTAATAGGGATGGGTTTAGTAAAATTATATGATATATATATCATTATAATTATAATATAATTATATTATATACAAATACACTTTTATTTCATTTTCATTTCTATCTTCCAATATGATAATTAAAATAGAAATAGTGTTCATGTGTACATATGGCTTACCATCTCTATGAACGGTGTATTCAATTTTGTAATTTTTTATGATATAGATTATTATAATATAAATATACTGGATATTAAAGATATTTATATCATGATTTATATTTTGGAATCATAATATAGGTATAAAGACCAATGATATAACAAATTAATACATATACGAAGAACAAAGTGAATATTACCCGAAGTGAAACCTTAACATAGGATTATAAACAAGCGGGTAATATATAGTCATAATAAAACAATATATAGTATTATGAATAAGAATATTATTCTATAAAATATTTATTTTAAACTTATATTTATTATATATCAATATTTTATGAGTATGAAGAGAGTCAAAACATAGGGTTAAGGGATTCATCTCACTTTTTCATCCCATGAGATACATGTTATGTTTGCAACTTTTTTGTTTTGTGTGGTGTATATACTTCGCATGATTGTATTATATGTATCTTAAAAATAATTTTATGGTTATATACATATCCATTTTATGAACACTTTTTCATGGTGTTTATGTTTCAAAACATACCATATCGGAAAAAATGTTTCGTCTCCATTTGCGTTCTTTGAGACTCATGTTTTTTTATGCACCTAAACTCTTTTTTGAGGTGTATATACCTCAATTTTACATTTTATATTATGAATCTACTTATTTTAATGATATTTTAATCTTTAGGTAATTTCATTTTCATTCATGGAGATTATGATCCTAGGTTACCAAGTTACAAGATTTTATTTAGGCAATCTCATTGCGTTTCGAGATTTTTTATGTTTATGCTTCCTTTAAGGAAGAATTTTGATCCATCAAAAAATAATACTCATTATTTTAGTTCTCATGTGTTTATTAATTATATCCTCAAGTGTTATTACCACTTTGTTTACTCTTTGGTAATTAATATAATATTTTTATGTAAAATTTGACCATCTCTCTTTCTTAAGTTATAATTATACTATGTTGAAAAAATGATGTTTTTAAAATATTTTCAAAAATATTTTCAAAAGATCCATGAAGATAATTTTCAAGTAAAAAGGATTTAAATTTTTTTATTATTTTAAAACCCTCTTTTATATTTTTTCAAAGCTATTTTAAATGAAAAATGTTTTTCAAAAGTTTTTCTATTATAAATAAGAATTTTTTTCAATGTAGAATGAATATTTTCCTCAAGAAATGTTTTTAAAAGACATTTCAAAAATATTTCCCATCTAAGATACAATATAGTGGTGTTACACATGCCTTTATGGGGAAATTATTCAAATTTTACATTCATATTCTTACTCTGAATGGATTACGTTTTGATGGCATGATGATTATGAAACTCGTTTATATTTCAAGGGGTTATGTGGTTTTTAAACCTGATTCCTTCCACAGGTTATGTTCATATTGAAATGATTATGAAACCAATCTATTTATACAGGTTATGATATGATTACATGTTTATAAAACACATTTCATTTCATGGGTTATGTTATCACTATTTCTGCTCTTGGGGAACATGTTTGAATGATTTCACTGCAAGATGGACGAGACCTATGTGTCACTCTAATTAATTGGGTAAAGATTTATATCTAATGTGATAGACTATGATGGTCTTGATAATGAACCTTGACTACCAATATGGTCATGGGAGTGAACCATGACTACCAAGAAGGTATGAGGAGTGAACTCATGCTACCAGGATGGATGTGAGAGTGAACCATGACTTCCACGATGGTAAGGGGAGTGAACTTATACTAAAAAGATGGTATTGGATGTGATGCCTTGGCTACCATGGAAATAATATTATATACATATGTGTATTCCACAATTCCATATTTTATTTTTATGTTATTATTTCATGTATTATTCTCTTTATTTCATTGTGATTTATGTCTTATGAACTTCTAATATTTATTCCATGATTCCTGTTATGATATTTTTATGCATGGTATGATCATTTATTTTCAAGATCATTTTCCCATATCCTTATACTAATGTTAATTCTTGAATGTCTCCTGTGTTTACCCTTATTGAACATCTGATAATACCCCTTTTTATTTTTCATTTCCCCTAGGGTATGATGATATTTATTATGTTTTATGTGTCTAATAAAGGGTTCTATTCAATTAGAACATAGTTAGAGATGATGTAGATCATTTATGTACCAGTGTTTATGTTGGCATGGTTCCAATGGCACTAGACCAATTATAGTCTTTAGGAATATTTATGTATAATATTTATTTATTTTGAAAACATTATATAATGCTTGTGTTTGAAAAGAGTTGGTTACTATAGAAAAAGAGTATGATGTTCTAGGAGAAGGGTAAGAATTAATTAAAGAAGTATGATTGTAAGAAAATTATTTTACATTTTGTGAGAATTGTGATAAAAACACCACAGGGAATGACTTTGTAATTTTGGTAAGTGATTCTGATGTGGTAAATTGGGGAATAAAGATATTTACTATAATGAAAAAGATAATGGTAGTGGTAAGACAAAATATGATATACATTCAGTATTTTTTTAACTGTAATGAGATGGGTCATTATGAAAATGTGTGTCTGGAGAGGAACATGAATGACTAGAAGAATTCAGATTATAAATAGAATGGTGTGGTTAAATAATTTGTAACTACTTTAGCAGATGTTGGGCCATAAAATGAATTTTTATCAGTTTCATTTCTTATTTTATCAAATTTTTTCAATGTGTTGTTTGATTCATGGTCTAAAAATTACTTCATTTCTAAGAAAGTTTCTGGTAAATTGGGAATTCTACCTTGAGAAATTAAAGAATAACATATTTTAAAAACACTTGGGGGAAAAATTAAGGTAAAAATAAATTATAAGAATCTTCATGTCTTTTTATGTGGAAATAATTTACATGAAAACCAAATTGTTTTTCATCTAGTAGAATATGAAGTTATTCTGTGTATGGAATGTATTTTTTGTTCACCATGTTAAGATAGACTATTGAGCCAAATAATTTTCATTTTAGAAACAGTTTCAATTTGTATATAAGAATGAACCCATGCTATTGAAAAAATATAAGGATGCTGAGAAAATGTTAAAAGATGGAAATGAACATTATCATGCACATATTGTGGAAAATAAAGGAATTGTTTAGATTAAATATGTGACTGTGATAAATGATTATTTGGATGTTTTCCTTGATGAGTTTCCTAGTACTATACCTGATTCAAGAGTTTATTTTACTATTGACTTAGTTCATGATGCTAATCCAAATTCTAAACAACCTTTTCGAATGGATCGTATTAAACTTTTAGAGTCAAAAAATAAATTGAATTATTTATTAGATAATGGTTTCATTCAACCTAGTCCTTCACCATGTGGTGATTTTGTATTGATTATTAAAAAGAAAGATTTTTTTAATGAACTTTTCATTTATTATAGAGACATGAATAAAATCAATAGAAAGAACAAGTATCTTGTTCCCCATAACAATGATTTGTTTGAACATATCCAGGGAGTACAACATTTTTGAAAGGGTGAATTGATTCAGGGGCACCATCAGTTGAATTTAATGAAATGAGACATTATGAATACTATGTTTGGGACTAGATATGGGCATTATAAATTTTTAGTTATGTGGTCTGGGCTAACTAATTCACTTACTCACATAATGTATCTTATGCATAGAATATTTCATGAGTTCATTGATAAGTTGGTAGTTGTGTTTATTGATGACATTTTTGTATATTATAAAACTAAAGAGGAACATGAAAGAAATAGAAGGGTTGTATTGAAATCTCTAAAATAAAAGATATTGTTCGGGAAACTCTGAGAGTGTTAATTTTGGTTGTAAAAATATTCTTCTCTTAGTCACACTATTTTAAAGATGTCATAACTATTGATCCTTCTAGAAAAAAGTTGTTGAATAATATCCAATAACCACAAATATAACCGAGATTAAAAGTTCACTTAGTTTAGCATTCTATTACTTAAGCTCTGTTGAAAACATTGAATAGTTATCTAGTCCACTAAATAAGTTCACTCAAAAAGGAATTAAGTTCATCAAGAAAAAGAGTGTGATGATTTTTTTAGGAATTGAAAATAATATTGGTGAATTATAAAGTTTTTTCCCTATCTTCTAGAAGTGGATAAATTTTCATCAATAGTGATGATTCGTTGAATGGACTTGGTTGTATCCTAATGTAGTATGATTAGTTATTATATTATGTTTCACAATAGTTGAAATCTAATGAGTTAAATTACCCTACACATGATTTGGAATTATCTATTGTTGATTTTATAATAAAAAAATTGGTAAGATCATTTTTATGGTGTAAAATGTGACATATATACTGATCATAAAAGTTTGAAGTATATATTCATTAAGAATGAATTGAATACGCGACAAAGAAGATGGATAAAACTAAAAAAGGATTATGATTAAATGAGTCGTTACCATCTGAGAAAAGAAAATAAAGTGGATGATGCATTGAGTTGGAAAATTGTTTCTATATTATCCATGTTACGTTTAGAATGTGATATTTTAGTTAAAGATTTGATTAATTTTGTCTTGATGTTATTGGGGCCTGTAATTCATCTATTTTTTAGGTATTACTATGATCATCTCTATCATATAGAATTATGAAAATGAAAAAGTAATACCATAAGTTACAAAAAAAGGTTGAATTTGTTCAAAAATGTTAGTTTCATGATTTTTTCATTGATAAATATTGTTTTTTATTATTTAAGAAGATGTTATGCGTGACACGTGATTATCAACTCAAGAAAGAGTTATTATGTGAAGCACATAGTTCTTTGTTTTCCATTCATCTTAGAATTAATAAGATATACATAGACCTTTGGGAGTATTACTGATGGGATAAAATGAAAACATATATTGTTAACATTACCCTAAGATGTTTTACTTTTCAATAGGTTAAGAAAAAATGATAGTTTCGGAAGGGGATTCTTCATCCTTTTCCAGTTCTAGAGTGGAAATGGGAAAAAATATCTATCGACTTCATAGTGGGAATACCGAATACTTATTAAGGTAACAATTATACTTGTGTTATTGTTGATTGAATGACTAAATCTTCTCATTTTCTTTTTTATTTGAGGCACTCTATCTCCAGATCAAATTTCCCATATGTATCTTAAATAGATAGTCAGATTACATTGATTTCCTCTCTCCATTTCATCTGATCATGATCTTATATTAACTTCTAACTTTGGGAAATGTCTCTATAATTAACTAGGTACTAAATTAAATATTAGTGATGCATTTCCTAATCAACCAGATGGGTAGACAAAATAGAAAATTCAGACCTTGGAGGAATTGTTATGTGCTTTCTCAATGGATTACTAGATCATTTTAGATCAATATATTTCACTGGTTGTGTTTTCTTATAATAACAGTTTTAATTCCAGTATACAGATGGATATATTTGAGGAATTATATGGGAAGTGGTGTCAAAAAAAATAGATGATGTAGGTGAAAGGAAGTTTATGGGGCCATAATTGGAAAAGGAAATGGCAGTGAAAGTTCTGTTGATTTAGTGACACACGATAACCCCTCAAAGATGGTAGAAAAGTTATACGGGTATGTAGAGGAAGGATCTTTCTTTTTTAGGATGGTGATCATGTCTTTGTCAATGTTTCTCCAAGGAAATGTATGATGTTTTTTCGTAATAAAGGGAAGTTAAGTCTATGGTTCATTGGGATCCATGAAATTCTGGATAAAATTGGATCAATTTTATACCAAGTGTATTTGCCTCCAATTTTATCCTAGGCACACAATGTTTTTCATGTTTTAAAATTAATAAAGAACTTTTTGGATCCATCAAATTTATTCAGTCTAGAAGTGGTTTAGTTAGAAGAGAATATTTCTTATGAGGAACAACTAGTTCAAGTTATAGACCAAAGAGATAAGGTTTTGTGGAAGAAAGTGATTTCTTGGGTTAAGGCTTTGTGGAAAACCCATATTATTGAAGAGGGAAAATGGGAATCTGAAAATTCTTTAAGGGAAATATGTACCCCAATTATTTAATAATTAAATAAAATTAAGAGGATGTAATTTCCAAAAGGGGGAAGAATGTAACAACCTAGGTAATTTTAGAATAAGTATATTTCAATTATTATTTATGAAATAGTTAAAATATACTCTATGTTCAACAACGTATATGATAAAACTAGTTTTATGATTAAAAACATAATTTTCTTAAGAACTAGTTTTATCACCTTTTAATGGAACAATAGTTTTAAATCTTTTTTTTCACTTTTATACATTATATTTGAAAAAATAATCTTCCTCTTTGAAAGTGTAATATAAAAATTTACTTTGGTTGAATGTTTGGTGGTATTCTGAAAAATTTAATATTTTAATGAATAGTGAAAAATACAACATTTTAAATAAAAACTACTTTTTCATATAATTTATTTATATAGTTATAATATCATTTTATTTTTTTAAAGTATAATTATATCATTTTTTATCATTTTATCCTATTTAGGTGTTTGGAGTTAATTTCATTCTGAAATTGGATATAAATGCTTTGTAAACATTTGAATGTTTTTACTTTTAAAACTCATTTTCACATTCCTACAATAGGATTTATTTTTAATTAACTTTTAATAATTATGTATTGTGAATTTTGAAAAATGGATTCCATATTTGTAATCTTATGGTCCAAATTTTTTCAATATGTACCTTTTATTTTTGTATATTATTAAGAGTAACTTCAGCAATATTTTTCTTTCCACGGTTAAAGTTAAATCCTATAATTCAAAGTAAAAACAATATAATAATAATAGAAAATCATTTATTCACTTGTCCGAATTAAATTAGAAGAGTATTTTTCTACAAAAATCATCCATGGTCCAAATTTCTCCCCTTTAGAAGCCACTTGAGTATAGGTATGACATTTATAATATTTTATTTAAAGCAAAGTCAATGATGTCATACTCTTGTTTCTCTTAACTATAATAATTTTAATCTGAAGTTATATAGGTGATATGTTAGAATATAAATATTAATTTTAAATAAAAATTAATTATCTACCTAATTTATATTTTTTAATAATATTTAGGATAGAAATAATTAAATTATATAGTGACATAATTTTGATACAATAATTGCCTCATTAATAAAAGAATCAAATAAATGTTATTAAAAATATTAAAATTAACATAAGTTGATATAATTAAAGTCATCCATCACTTTTATAGATTACTTTGACATTTTAGTTATGTTTTAAATTTTTTTTCCAAAGATATCTTGTCGTTTAATAGTTTCCAATTGACATTATTGATATATTAAAATAAAAAATATTTCATTAAATGATTTAAATTTATAAAAATATAAAATTCATCAATATGATTGTAATAAGTATTAAAAAATCATCAATTAATCCTTTATTAGTCTTTATTTATTTTATAGTAATTTTATTTACACTCAAATTTTGAATTACATGATATCACATTAAGTGTTTTAAGGTCAAAATAAGGGTTAATAAAAGATAAGGATTAAAAAATTATAAAAGGAAACTACTTCTTAACATATATTACTTTGAAGATATCCAAGATTCCCCATATAAGGACCCAGCCTTAAATATTACATAATCTTGAATTAGGTTAAGAATTCACATTGAGGATCTTTTCAGGTTTAGAGTTTTAGAGAATTAAGCCATAACTATTACCTAACAACTTCAATATTACAAGTAGACGCTACTACCCAGTGTCAATTTTTCATAAAATATAAACTCTTAAAAAGAAACATATCTAGTTCTATGTTTTAGACATCACGACTTTTCCGTGATCACATCCTTGTCCTTATTCCACTTCATGTCCTGGAAAAAACATTTCAAAAACATGGGATGAGAAAAAATTTTAGTAAGGGATACACAAAGAAGTAAAACTATTAGCTTTTCAAAACAACAAGTAAACCATGAATACTTTCTCATAATTAATACTTTTCACCATTATAAAGTAGTAAATAATCTTCACTGAATAAATGATCATTGCTTACCCTTTAGTAACAAAAAGATTACCATAAAACCCATATGATGAACACATAACATATAAAGGTAACTTGGGACATAAACATAATTAAATAGAATAACCATACAATTGAAATCTACACATATCACTAAATGGAATAGCCATATGGTCGACTTTCATACCCAATGCATCAGAGGTTATAACGTAACCACCCATCCTAGTTTATCAGGGCACCACCCGTCATTTGGTTTATCACATAACCAACCATAAAATGTTCATGTACCACTATAAAATCATAACACATGAAATATTTCTAATATAAACATTTCACTAATAACATTTCCCCATTACAATCACATTATATCATTTCATGATATTGACATAATCAATGATTACTCAAACCATTTTCAAAACCATTTAAAACATTTAATAAAGAGATTTTTGAATCACAGTGTCCCATAACCCTTTGAAGATTTTAAAGGAACTAAAATTTTAAAACATTAATGTCCATATAAATAAATACTAAAAACCATTTTGAAAACATTGACATTAATGAGAAATATTTAGAAGAATAAATCTTCAAAACAATATTTTAGTTAAATAGTTCTTAACCAAAAGAAATATGATTGAATACAAATAATTGAGGAATAAAATTCAATAAAAACATTATAATATGATGATAATAATGGTATTAATGATATAATATGCCAAAGGACAGTATATAAACATTCTAAAAGTGAATTGGGGCATAACAACAATGAAGTCGCATTGGAATATAATTTGAGATAAAATCCCTTATAATGATGGTATCCTTAGATTAAGGATAAATCAATTACATAATTATATGTGAAAAATATAAATAAACTCAATATTATTGGGTATTAATTGTAAATTGATCATAAGACATTTACACATGTTCTTTTTAAGACAAAACCAATGACTAGGAGTTTTAACTTAATGAATGTAAATTGAGTTAAAATTACTCTTATCAAGTTCATATCGATGACTTGAGAATTTATAAATGGAGTGATTAAGTGTATCAAAAGTATATCCAACCAAAGGGGAGTGGAAATTAAAACATAAATAAACAAATAGTGATTCCACACATAATCATATCATGAAATAATTATGAATTAGAAGATTAACCCAAGGAATGAAATTTGGGTTAAAAAGCTCCCTTACCAATTTGGTAACTTAAGAAACATACACCACATGAAATAAGAATAATTCAATGAATATGTAAATACCCATAAATGAAATTATGTTACACAAAGAGTACAAATCATGGGTAGTACGAACACCACACAATGGAAATAGTGACAAATATAGCATGAATCTCATAGGAATAAAAGTGAGATAAGAAATCCCTTACCACATTGTAATCAATCAAGTCGTGTGACCAAAAGTTAATAACCACAAAATTAATCACATAATACCATGAATATAGAAATAATCATGATAATATATATCAAATTTCAGTACACAATACACCACATGCAATAAATAAGTGGCGAACAATGTAAATCTCATGGAATTAAAAATGAGATAAGAAACCCCTTACCCTGTGTCTGACTTGACTTGTGTATTCCTTATTGTTACTGAATAATAAACATAAGTTAATATATATTAATAACCTTTTTAAAGTTTATTATTAATTTCATATCACTTATTACCATGTTATAAACATTATGTAATCATTTAAGTTAATAATGGTCGTTTTGTCGATATTTGGTATTTGAGTAAAAAATGAAGTCCTTATAATTACAAGTTGTTCATGTGGTCAAAAGTTAATTATATAAAGAATTATATTAATGATATATATATCATATATATCATATATATCCATTATATACATGTACTTATAATAGTGCATAACATTTGGAGATAAGAAATGAAATGCTGCGTTCAAGGAGATGGTAAGTCGTACGTACGCATGAACACTACTTCCATTTCTATTTCGTATTGAAATGGAATGTAAAATAAATGATACATAAGTATATTATAATTCTAGTATAATATAATATATAATTTCATTAACTCTACCCTTTATACGTTCCTCATAATGCATGAACGAGCCATATCATTTTGAGGGGGCGGTAGTCCGCACTTCCTCAAATGAGATTATCGTATTTACCCACTATAGAAACCATAAAGGTATTATATAAATGAAAAATACATAAGAATAGGAAAAATATAAATATAATATATATCATATATTAATACAGTTCCATCATAATGGCCACCATGATAGGCGGTTGGAGATATTTGAACAATCATCGTTTCGTGAGGCTATAGTTCGTCGTCCACAGAAACAATATGTTCTTTACCCATTAGACGGAGGTGTGTGTAAGTTTAGTTTGAATAATTTTCATAAAAAAAGCCTAGTATATTTAGGATACTGGTTTTTTTATAAAATAAAGGAATAAAAATAGTTTATTTGGTTTTGAGAAGTAAAATAAAACAAAATAAAACCAAGAAGTTTAAGAGAAACTGTTACCTTTAATTCGGGTAACTCCATTTGGTCTGAACCAAAATAACTTCTGAAAGTGCCTTATACCTAAGTTAAGGATTCTATGTGGAATATAGGGATATTGAGATCATATTTGGTCTAGTTTTGGATGAGCCAAGGCGCTTGAGAGGTGTGAGGAATGTGTTAGTGGTGAGGGCATTTTATAAGGGGGAGGTGGGGTTCTTTATGAAAGTGTGAAAATATTATTTTTTTATATAATGATTTTAGATTTCTAAAGGTCCAAAACTAATTAAGGTATAAGATAAGATGATTCATGGTTGGCATAAATTCATCTAATAAGAATTGGACAGGTTTTGGATGTTATTTTAATATTTTAAATCTTATTTATTTAAAAGATTTATCAATGAGGTAAACACTGCATCATTATTGTGTTATAAATAATTTAATTTATTTGATGTCTAAAAATTATAAAAAAAATACCATGATGTGGGAAATCGTTTTATATTTCCAATTAATATTTATTTTTTGAAATATAAATTATATAACCCTATGTAAAAATTAATTTACGAAAAGATATTTGGTTATGTCATTTTTGTCTTTACTTTAAATTAATTAATCTAAAGTGTCACTGTCACTCCCAAATGGATCCATGGGGTCCCGAAATAGACCTAAGGATGCCCATGGTTGGTCATGACCCATAAAATAAGGATAGGATAAGTGTTAAGGTAATTTTTTATTATTATAATATTTTTTTATCTTGAATAACCCTATTTACCTTTAACTATAGTTAATAAAAATAAAAAGTTACTATTCACCAATTTTTTTTTCATCTTATTAAATCAAATTTTACTTACTAATAACAACCATATATGTCGGATTTTTTAAATTCAATTCACAAAAGTGGTAAAATTTTATTTAAATGAAAATGATAGTTTTTTAACTACTACTTAGCGGTTTCACTATTCAAAAAAAAATTAATGTTTTTCAGAAAAATAAAAAAAATTGATCCTAAGATATATTTGATATTCCAAATTCAAAAATTATGTCTATTTTAAATAATTCAAAACATATAAGTTTCATTAATTAATTGAAAATTAGTTTCCATTGTCAAAACAAATAGCGTGTTTTTAAGAAACAATATCTATCAAAAGATTTATACTTTTTTATGTCTAATTTCAAAGTGAAATTAATTACAATGACCACCATTTAATTAAATTGTAAAAATATAATCTAAATAAACCTTAAAACTAATTAAAAATATAATCTAACTATATAAATAAATTATGTTAAAAATCATATTTGAATTAAAATACAGTATTTTTCACTATTCATCAAAAAATAAATTTTATCAGAAAAATACCCAAATTTTAACCAAGGTGAATTTTGATGTCCTGATTCTAAAGAAGAATTATATTTTTTCAAATAAAACAAATAAAATTGACCAAAACATTATTTAAAGAGATTTCTCTATCAAAAGGTGGTAAATCATCCTTTTAAATTAAAATATGCTTAAAATTAGATTTATTCACATTTTAAGCATCTAAATTTTATTGGATAAATTTAAAAACATTTAACAAACCTTTAAAATCATATTTTAGTTATCTATTTTCATTCCAAACAATAAAATTTCAAGGCGTTAACTACCATTTAAAATAATAACATTATATTATTATTTTTCAGTACGACCCAATGTTGTGTGCAATGTAAGATTTCAAAGAAACCCGTTCTTATGTATCGGGTAATCCATCGAACATAGAATCCAATTTAAAGTAAAATTAATAACTAATTTAAAAATATTAATAAATATGAAAATTTCATATTATTTATTTACCTGGGATGTTACATCCTTCCCCCTTTTGGTAATTGTGTCCTCGCAATTTTAAAATTGGTCTTGGAAACATCATTGAAAGTCCCACATTGGAAAAAGAGTAAATACAACTATCAATTTAAAATAAATAAAGATGTATACAAAGGTCACCCAAGTCAATAGATACTAGTATTCCATGAAAACATTGATATGGAAGAAAAACTAACTCTTATCAATTAAATAGATAGTGATGGAGAACTTGATCACAGAAAGTTAACCACCACAATACCATAAATTTTTGGTTTGGTAAAAGTATGATGATAAAATAGAGCTTATAAATTTTTTATTTCCAGATCATTTTCATAGATTTTATTAATTTTATTAATAATTATAATAATATCATAAGGAAATATACTTTTCATATAGAGTTTCATCCTTTAATAAAATTCTACCACAAACTCATCTTTTCTCCAAATGGTAAGTATTCCAGATTATTTGGTCACACCTAAAGTGATAGAATAAAATTCTAGACTGTCACATAATCTACAAAAGATGAACTATATATTTACCCTATCTTTAAACATCAACAAAAACCAAAATAGGTTAGTAGATGATCAGATAATCCCCAAAAAGGATAATCATTTACAAAATGAAAAACTACAGTTAATCTCAAAAATTTGTCAAAGAATACCCAAAGTTCAAAAAAGACTATTAAATAAACAACTGTCTAAAAAATTCTTCAATGTAATCCAAACTAAGATTGAAACCCAAATCTCAGAATTATTTAATCACATAGTCTTATTAGATAAATCTTAACATTTATCTCTAAATAAAATTTGTTACTCTTAAAGTTTCATATTGAAAAGTAATTAAAAAAATCACATATTCTCCATGATAGGTTAATAATTTCAATAGATAATCCAAATTCAACTTATTCTTCATTCATAAAATCATCTAACTATAAAGTATTATTCATACTAACCAGGGACTTCACGTAGTCCAGTGGTGGGCGATAAATCCTAGTCACACTTTAGTTGTGTGTTCGATTCCCGCAGCTTTGTCTGACGTGACAGGTTGTCACGTGGTCTGTGTGTTATCATTTTTACAAAACAATATAATTTTATAACATTCCCAAAAAGAGATAAATTCATCAAAAATAATCTTAAAATATTTTTACCACAAATGTTATCTAATAAAGTTAATTTTTCATCCCAAAATGTATTAACCTGTAATTGCCTCAAATTCAAGGATCATATAAACCCAAATGGTTCTTTATAACTATATCCACAAAAGAAAAGATAATTATTCCTTGAATAAAATTTTCATATATCAATATTCAGGGTTACACATACTATAAAAAAGTCTTCTGATGTAATCCCATCATCAAAGGAGCCTTAACGCTTTTATGAATTTCACCATCCTAAAATCTACCATAACTCTTGAATCCCTTATGCTGACTTCTTACTTATTCAAAGTTCTTTATGATCCATTAACCATTTATTTCAAAATTATTATAAAATACTTCATTCCTAAAAACAAAAATCATGAATCATATCCTAAGATTCAAAAATATCAAAACATATGTTAAGAAATAATCCATACCTTTCATTGGTCGTTGTCAGTTTCTTCATCCTCAATAAGAATGGCATTAGGTACTGATAAACAAAAATTTTTATGATCCTGGTTATCCCATTCTCAAAACTTCTTCGCAGGACATATGTTTGAATAAAGACCAGTAACACCACATTTAAAACATTCAATTTATCCCTCATAATGAAAATCTTTTCATTTCCTAGAGTCAAGTGGGTGCTTCCTTTTTCTATGGAAGGTTCTTGCTTTATGACCTTCACTTCCACATCTATAGCATCTTCTTGTCTCTTTGAAACATTTTTCTATGCGTTTCTTTCTATGTTCTTGACACATTGGTTTTTTAATATACATACCTTTATGATTATTACCAGTACTTTTGTGGGGATTTGTTTCTCGCGTATACGATGCCTTATAGAAATCACCAAGGTTTAAGTTGTCAATCATGACTCTAGATAGTTGGTTGAGAATAACACCAAGAGTTCTCATTGCAGCTCCAATTTCATTCAATTTATCATTCAAAAAACTATCACAGTTTTCTTCACATCCATTGTTACTTTGATGCCCACTAGATCCAGCCATTGACTAAGACTGAAAAGGTCAGTGTGAGTATATCTGTAAAATCATCATATATAATCTTATGAGGATGGTAAACACTAAAACAAACTTTTTCATGTTATGTTAAACTCATTCAATTTATCTAAGAAAACTATTACTCTTTCCAATATTCTAACCAGTATAGTTATTTCACTTATGATTAAATAACACCGTAACTTGTAATGTTATCTAAAACGACCATTGATACCAATAATAAGGACCCAGCATTAAACATTTCATACTCTTGAATTATGTCAAGAATTCACATTGAGGATCTTTTCAGGTTTAGAGTTTCAAAGAATTTCTCCATAACTATTACATAACAACTTGAATATTACAAGTAGACACTACTACCCAGTATCAATTTTTCATGAAGTATAAACTCTTAAAAAGAAACATGTCTAGTTCCATGTTTTAGACATCATAACTTTTCCTTGATCACATTCTTGTCCCTATTCCTCTTAATGTCCTCTAAAAAACATTTCAAAAACTTGGGATGAACAAAAGGTTCAGTAAGGGATACAAAAAGAAAGAAAACAATTAGTTTTTCAAAACAAAAAGTAATCCATGAGTACATTATCATATGTAATACTTTTCCCCTTTATGAAGTACTAAATACTCTTTACTGAATAAAAGATAATTTCTTACCCTTTTGTAACCAAAAGATTACCATAAAACCCATATAAATAACACATAACATATAATGGTAACTTGGGACATAAACATACTTAAACACAGTAACCATACGGTTGACTTCCCCGCATATCACTAAATGGAATCGCCATACGACCGACTTCCATTCCCAATGAATTGGAGGTTATAATGTAACCACACGTCCTGGTTTATCACGGTACCACCCGTCATTTGGTTTATCATGTAACCACCCGTCAATTGTCCAAGTACTATTATAAAATCATAACACATACAATCTTGGAAATATAAACATTTCACTAATAACATTTCCATATTCCAATCACAATATATCATTTCAAGATATTGACATAATCAATGATTAATCAAACCATTTTCAAAACCATTAGTACATTTAATAAATATATTTTTGAATAAAAGTGTATCATACCCCTTTAAATATTTTAGAGGAATTAAATTTTTAAAACATTAATGTCCATATAAATAAATACTAAAAACCAGTTTGAAATCATGGAAATTAATGAGAAATATTTAGAAGAATAAATCTTTACAAAAATATTCTAGTCAAATAGTTCTTAACCAAAAGAGATATGCTTGAATACAAAAATTAAGGAATAAAATTCAATCAAAACTTTATAATATCATGAGAATAAAGGGATTCATTATATAATATTCCAAAGGATTGTATATACACAATATAAAAGTAAATTGGTGCATAACAACAATGAAGTCTCAATGGAATGTAATTTGAGACAAAATCCCTTATAAATATGGTATCCTTATATTAAGAATAAATCAATTAAATAATTATGTGTGAAAGATATAAATACACTAAATATGATTTTATATTCAGTGTAAATTGATTAGAGGACATTTACACATGTTATTTTTAATAAAAAACCAATGACACAGATATTTAACTCAATGAATGGAAGTTGAGTTAAAATTACTCTTTTCAAGTTCATATCGATGACTTGAGAATTTATCAATGGAGTGATTATGTGTATAAAAATTATATACACAAAAAGGGGAGTGAAAAATACAACATAAATAAAAAATAGTTATTGCACACATAACCAAATCATGACATAATTATGACTTCTAAGATTAACCCATGGAATGAAATTTGGGTTAAGGAGTTCCCTTACCGATTTGGTAACTTGAAAAACATACACCACATGAAAGAATAATAATTCAATGAAGATGTAAAGACCCATAAATGAAAGTATATTACACAAAGTGTACAAATCATGGGTAGTAAATACACCACACAAAGGAAATAGTGGAAAATATGGCATGAATCTCACGGGAATAAAAGTGAGATAAGAAATCTCTTACCACGTTATAATCAATCGATTCGTATGAGAAAAAGTTAATAATCACCAAATGAATCATAGAATACCATGAATATACGAAGAATAGTGATAATATATATCAAATGGTAGTACACAATACACCACATACAATAAATAAGTGGCAAATAATGGAAATCTCATGGAATTAAAAGTGAGATAAGAAACCCCTTACCTCATGTCCAACTTGACTTGTTTTTTCCTTGTTCTTCCTGAATAATAAACTTAAGTTAATATATATTAAGAAAAATTTTCAAGATTATTTTTCCTTTTATATCACTTATTACCATGTTATAATCATTATGTAATCATTTAAGTTAATAATGGTCGTTTTGCCGATATTTGGTATTTGAGTAAAAAATGGACTTCTTATAATTACAAGTTATTCATGTGTTCAAAAGATTATTATATAAAGAATGATATTCATGATTTACATATTATATATAAGATATATATTCATTTTATACTTGTATTTATAATAGTACATAACATTTGGAGATAATAAGTGAAATGCATCGTTCATGGACACGGTAAGCCGTACGTACGCATGAACGCTACTTCCATTTCTATTTCACATTTTAATGTAATAGAAACATAATTATACATAATTATATTATGATTCATGTATAATATCATATATAATTTCATTAAATCTACCCTTTATGCATTCCACATAAGGCATGAACGAGTCATATCACTTTGAGGGGGCGGTAGTCCGCACTTCCTTAAATGAGATTATCGTATTTACCCACTATGAAAACCATAAAGGTATTCTATAAATGAAAAATACATAAGAATAGAAAAAACATAAATATAATTTATAACATATATAAATAAATTTACATCATAATTTCCACCATGATAGGCGTTTGGATATATTTGAACAATCATCGTTTCTTGAGGCAGTAGTTCGTCATCCACAGAAACAGTATGTTCTTTACCCATTAGACGGAGGTGTGTGTAAGTTTAGTTCAAATAATTCTCATAAAAACAACCTAATATATTAGGGATACTGGTTTTTTTATAAAATAAAGCAATAAAAAGAGTTTAGGGGGGGTCGGAGAAGTAAAATAAAACAAAATAAAACAAATGAATTTAAGAGAAACCGTTACCTTTATTTCGGGTAACTCCCTTTGGTTTGAACCAAAAGGACTTCTTGAAATTACTTATGCCTAAGGTAAGGCTTCTATGTGGAAGATAGGGGTCTTGAGAGATTATTTGGTCAGAATTTTGACAAGACAAGGTGCTAGAGAGGTGTGAGTAATGGGTTAGAGTTGAGAGATATTTATAAGCGGCTGGATGGGTTCTTTAGAAAAAGTGTGAAAATATTATTTTATTATATAATTATTTTCGGTTTCTAAAGGTCCAAAACTCATTATGGTAGAAGATAAGATGACTTATGATAGAAATAAATTCATCCAATAATAATTTTACAGGTTTTGGATGTTATTTTAATATTTATTATCATGTTTATTTAAATGATTTATTAATGAGGTAAACATTGAATCATTATTGTGTCATAAATAATTTAATTTATTTGATTTATAAAAATTTTAAAAAATACCATGATGTAGGAAACCATTTTAGCTTTCCAATTAAAATTTATAGTCTAAAATATAACTTATATAACCCTATGTAAAAATTAATTTACTAAAAGATATTTATTTATGTCATTTTGGTCTTTACTTTAAATTAATTAATCAAAAGTGTCATTATCACTCCAAAATGGCTCCATGGGGTCCCAAAATCGACCCAAGGATGACCATGGTCACTCATGACTCATCCAATAAGGATAGGACAAATGTTAAGGTAATTTTTTATTATTATAATATTCTTTTTACCTTGAATTACCCTATTTAACTTTAACCGTGGTAAATAAAAGTCAAAAGTTACTATTCACCAAAAAAATTATTTTCATCTTATTGAACCACATTTTAATTACTAATAACGACCATTTGTGTCAGATTTTTAAAATTAAATTCACAAAAGTTGTAAAATTTAATTTAAATGAAAAAGTCAGTTTTTTAACTACAACTTAGTGGTTTGACTATTCATCATAAATTGATGTTTTTCAGAAAAATACCAAAAATTCAGCCTAAGCTATATTTGATATTACAAATTCAAAAATTATGTCTATTTTACAAAATTAAAAACATATAAGTTTCAATAAATAATTTAAAATTTATTCCCGTTGTCAAAACAAATAGGGTGTTTTTAATACACAATATATATCAAAATATTGACACTTGTTTATGTATAATTTGAAAGTAAAATTAATTATAATGACCAGAATTGGATTAAATGGTATAAATATAATATAATTCAACTTTAAAACCAATTAAAAAGATAATCTAACCATATAAATAAATTTTATTAAAAATCAGATTTGAATTAAAATATAGTATTTTTCAATATTGATCAAAAAATTAATTTTATCAGAAAAAATTTATTTTTACCTAAAGTGAATTTTGAAGTCCCTATTCTAAAGAAGAATTTTATTTTGTCAAATAGAACATATAAAAGTGACCAAAACATGATTTAAAGAGTGTTCGGTATCAAAAGGCGGTAAATCATATTTTTAAAGTAAATTATGCTTAAATTAGATTTATTCACATTTTAAGCCTCTAAAATTGATTGGATAAATGTAAAAAAATTTAAAAAATATGTATAATTATATTTTAGTTGTTTATTTTCATTCCTAATAATAAAATTCCTAGGAATTAACTACCATTTAAAATAATAATACTATATTATTATTTTTCAGTATGACCCAGCATTTTGTGTAACGTATGATTTCAAAGAAACCCATTATTGTGTATTGGGTACACCCTCAAAACAAGTGTCCCCATTAAAGTAAAATTAATAAATAATTTACAACTATTAATAAATATGAAAATGTCATATTCTTTATTTACCTGGGACGTTACACCCCATTCCTTCTCTTATAAAAGGGAAATACTTATTAGCCTTTATTCACACTTTAGAACCATTTTTTTCATCCAAGGTCTTACTTAATACCATACTATAAATAATAAATAAATTCTATAGGCCTTAATTTATAAATAACACTCGACTTAGAGGTTTGAAGGTGTTAATCAAAATAGCTTTTCTAAAGGAAATATATTGTTTTAAGGTTCTTTTTTTTGTTTCTTCTTCCATATCCTTCAATACTTCTTCATCCATTATGAAATAGTGAATCAAATATCCTAAATATAATGAGATGTTATATTTTTAATATTATCACTTAAATCCATCTTCATTTTCTTCAAATGGGAAATTTATTGTTTTTTCGTGTGTACGGCAGACTACAACCTCATAAACGCAAATAATTTTTTTCCATCACCATCTCTCAAGACTAGTTACAGTGATGGAATTAATGTTTATATATAAAATTTATGACATATTTATTATTATTAAATAATATATATATATATATATTATTATCTTACCTTTCCATGCTCATATAAATTAAAATGTTGTTTATACGTATGTGTGAACTATCACCACCACGAAGTGATGTGATTCATTTTTATTCACCACATCACATAAATGATATAGATATAAGTATATTTAAATGATTAATAGGATATTAATGATATTATTATGATTATGTAAAGTTTAATTAACAATTAAATTCCTTCCATAAATGATCAATGAAAAATGAAAATGTTACTCATGCATATATAGGACCTACCGTCTCCATGATTATAACGATTTTCATTTTTCATAACCTTAAAAAATGTTTTGATTAAAATTATAATTGATGTATAAAATTAATTATTAGGTAGTGAATATTATTCTAGAGATACTGAAATTATGAATATTTTTACTATATATATCATTTAAAATTAATTTTGGACTCGAGTACCGATTATCGACAAAGTTCCCGATGTGAGCATAAATAATTAAGTAATTATTATAACATGATAATAAGTCAGATAAAAGTAATAATAAATTTTGAAAAGGTTATAAATAAAGTAAATAATTAAAAATATTTTATTATCTAGGAATATAACTATTGTACATGATGATTCAGACTGAAGGTAAGGGACTTTATTTTAAAAGCCTCTTTAAAAGTTACCCTCTTAAATATTTTTACAAAAGCTAAAAATAATGTTTTGTACATACATGGATTGAAATGATTTTACCTCTTTTATGTATATTTAATGTTTTGATAATTATTTTAAAATTTCACACATTTATTTTCAAATAATTTTTTAATGCGTGTTTGTATTTGTAAAATAGAAATGTAATTTAAAAGTGGAAATGTTATTTTTTCCATTATGATTGTTTTATGTGTGATGATTATGTTATAGTTCATGGGAATTGTTTATGAGTACGGTTGGTTCCATGATAAACCAAGGGTGGGTGAGCCTGTGATATATTTCAATTAATTGGTTAATGAGAGATATTTAAATAATATGGTTTCTCCTAAGAGATTAAGGGAATATACTGTAGTGGGTATTCATAATGTAACCATTAAGGTTACTCCCTATGTAACAGTGAATGCTAATTTAATAGTCAAATTGAATCAATTCCAAAAGTTAACATTATGATTCATTCATTCCATGGAGTTTGAAAGAAATCATATGATTTCATTAGGTAAGTTAACAAGATTATATAACTTTGTGAAATTGTTTTCAGGGGTTTAAAGTATTCAAAGACAAACAGTTTCTTTATTTCTTTTTATGTCCCTTACTGAGATTTTTTTGCTCATCCCAATTTTTAAATTTTTTTCCATGGGGTATAAGGATGGGTAAGTTAAATTAGGAAGTCAAGTGGAATGTTATAAAGATTTTTCATGAAATGAAATCATTTTGAAGTTTTATACTATAAAAGAAATATATACTGCTTTAGAAGTATTCTATTTATATTAAAGTGGGATCTTATGTAAGAATTATGACCTGGTTCCCTAAAAATATAACCTAGTAAAGATACCCATTATGAAATAAAGTAATTTATTAACTAAAACTCAAGATTATGTAATGTATAAGGACATATACTTACACTTATCATTCACCACTGCCTCAAATTCCAACCACCATGGTGCATTCCATGACACACCTAACCCCACACATTCCATACACATAAAGAAGAAGGTTTCCCCATATGTTTTTCTCCACATAATAAAAAAGTAAGAACCCAATATTTAATGGTTCAGATCATAATTAATGATTTATTTAGAATAAATATTGATTAAGGAGTATGGTCGGATGCTACTATTTTATTTTTTCTACTTTTTTTATTTTTATTTAGACTGATTTGGATTCAATTTATTTTATAAAACAATTCATGAATTATTTCATTCATGTGTTTCTCCACACATTATTATTATTATTATTATTATTATTATTTTTCTCATCTCCCCACTTTTATTTTATTTCATTTTATTTTTATATTTGTTTCTTTACTTCTCTTACTTTATTATTTCTAATTTATTCTCTTCCCCCTTGCTTCCACAATTATTATCTCTTAGTCTAGATAGTTGGAGGCTAACTCAAGGATTGTCCATAAGAAAGGATAGGTTTTTTTAATTATAAACTTAATTTACTTAATGTTTTTAATTTATGTTTGAGGTGAGTGAGGGTGAATTTTACTGGTTTGTAGATTTTCCACCATGACATAAATCTCAACCTCACTTAAATTCTTTTATTTCAATATTTTACCTCTATTATTTTGGAAACAATCTCTTTAGTCGATGCATTTGATTCATTTAATTGATTAAACAAAATGTTGTGGTTCCATGTCCATGATGGTTTCCCAGTCTCGATTGAGGTGTGTCATCGACATTGATTATTAGAGGAGGCGGAATATAAATTGAATTTTCATTTGATATTTCAAAACCCAAAAATAAATGTATAGTATTTTATGAATTATATTTCATGATTGAACTATGAAACTTAATTTTAAGCTATAATAAGAATATAATAGAACCTTTAAAACCAATCCTAAACTACTTGTTATTTCTTTTCTAACTCATTCTTTTTTCATTTCATTATCAATGATACTTTCATGTCATTTCATTATTTTAGAAAATAATCAAAAACAAAAAAATATCATTATTTTGGAAAATAATAAAAATATAAATAAAATAAATTATTTTTAGGTGAATTGGATTATGGTTAAAAATAAAAATTAATCCCCTCAAGTGATATAACCCATGCCAGCCACTATACTACTCTTAGAAAAATTTAATTTTTTTTCATTCCCTTTGACAAGAATGCATCAAAAGTTTTATCATCTTTGAGGACTTGATCAGTAGTTTTCCTTATTATTCTATTTTCAAATTGTAATTTTTTAAATTTTATATATTTTTAGAAAATCCCTAAAAATTTATTCCTTGAAATTTCGAAACTTTCATAATTATTTGTTGAATTTTAACAAAAATGGGCAAGAGCCAGTTCTAAATATGCCATTATCTATAGACTAAAGTGTTTCTATTATCTTTTGGAAGGAGAAATTATTATAGAATAGAAATCATAGGTAAAAGGTACTAGAATAATTTTTAGCTGGTCTGAACGGGGACATTGAATAATTTTTTTAAAAAAAATCCATGACCTTTGAGATAACTGAGTTCTCCTATTACATTACTTAATTTTACCAAGTGGATAAGGAACAAGATGAGTTCCACTTAGTCCTATATGATTTTTCTATGCATATCCAAGATGTTAAGGCCCAACATAAGGAGTATCCACATCCCAACCATATCAGAGAACAAATAAAAAGAGTACGATGAATGAGTATAGAGTGAAGATGAAAACTCATATGTTGATATAAATATAGGGAATGATTCTGATCAATTTTGGTGACAATGTGAAGAAAATTAAATGAAACACGATTTTCTCATGAAAAATATAAAAGAATCATCACCTGAATACCCATTTATATCCATGGGAGATAAAAAAACCACCCAAGTATTATAATTTGAATAATTGATGGAGGATCCTAACTACCTACTTCAATATACTGAGATCTAAATTAAATAGTTACTTGATATTCAAGAAGAGATTCAAGATGAACTAAGAAAGAGAGTTCATATTTCCTTAAACATTATTTCATCTGATATTATTAATTCTAAATTTTGTATTAATTACCATTGTTTTAAATTTTAATCTTCAGAAAATAATTATTTTTCTATATATAAAGATGTAGAATAAGTACATGTACAAACTGATGAACACTTAGAGATCCTTGATTTTGATGAACATATATTAAAGGAGGACGATAAGGTGATCCATGTGGTTGAGAATGAGGAAACAAATGTAGAGACTAATCACATTGAAAATGAGGATTTTTTTATTGATTATATATGTTTAAATTATGTTCAAGTAATATTATCTGATTGCTTCCACTTTAAAAATTCAATTCATGCAGCCCGCCTTGAGAAAGCACTGGGCAGTGAATAGGAGGTTTCAGAAGTAGAAACTAAGAAGGAGGATGATCCATACTTTATAAAACCCATAATATAAAATATATAATTAAATGTGAATGGAATGGATTTATTTTACTTTATCCATGTATTATTATTCACTAATAAAGAATAAGTGGAATCTAGGGAAATCCAAATGTGGTGCTTCAAATCCAAGAAGCCTCACCCACTAACTTATTATTGATAATAGACTGTACTTCCCTTTTGGAAGAAGTAAAACCCTAGGGTCCAATTTGTGGTTTTAAAAAGGTATTATCCTTCAATTTTTTTCTAGGAATTTAAATTTAAATTTCCTTCTTAAGAATTAGATATAGCCCAAATCTCTTATCTTTTTTAGATTTAATGAAATTGTCCTTGAGTTTTAATGATTGATTTTATTTTGCAAGTCCATGATGGAATAGGGAAACTCCCAAATAGTGGAGGAATATAAATGAATATTCATGAGAAAATGGGGGTTCACTTTTAGTATTTATCTTTTAAACTCTATAAATTTTAGTCTAAGAAATTTTTTTGACAATTCAACTAGAATATTAATTCACATATATTAGAATTTATGATTTACTAACCATATATAAGGGACAATATTTTCTTCATAACCCTATGATTACAAGATTTATATTTCAATGGTAATGATATTAAATGAATAAAATGTATAATTTAATTATTAGAGTGAAGCATGGATTTTAAAATGAATGACTCATGATATGAGGGAATTGGTTGATTCATGTAAATGAAATTTCTCAACCATTTTTTATGATTTGAATTTATTAAATTTATGTGAATTGATTTGTTATTATTTTTCATGACATATGTGATTTTCTAATATCATATGTCTCATTCATAGGGGATTTCTAGACCAACTACTTCCAATTTTATCTTGATCATATTTCTTGATTAATCTTGGGGTATGACACCTTCCCTAACATGCATTGGATCTTATCAAATATAGGACTTTACAATACCACCTTTACAATTATTCTGTCATTTTAATTTATAAGATCTTATTCATGAGACGAACTTATACATTTATCCTTGTTTATCCAACATATATCATGAAAGAACTTGTTAGGAATGACCTATATTTCAATCCATTTTTATGCATTCATTTCTTTCTCTTAGTATTTACATGATATTTTAAAATTGAAATTTGGGGGTAATAGAATTTATAGTGAAAAAGATGAAATAAATTGTATGGAAAATTTTGGGAGTGCTTATATGGGTATTGAGAAATTTTTATGATTTATTAATTTTACATTTATTTTTTCACTTCCTAAAAAAATGAAAAAAATGAATGGGTTATGAATTAGATAACCAAAAATTTTCATTACAAGACTAATGATTTTTAAGATATATGGTAAGGTGGTGAATGTGATTCTGATTCCAAGAATGAATTTTAAAAAAGAAAAATAAATGAAAAAGTATTTTAGAAAAAAAAAGAAAAATTCAAGAGGGTTAAAAAATCATTCATTATGGTTTTATTAATCATGGACTTTACTTTGATATTGAGAAGGGGAGTTTTCACAATTTGAAGGGGATCATTTTATTGTAATTTTATTTTTTATTTTATGAAATATGATCAAATATACAATTCTCTATATTTGAACTTTACATTTTGACATCAGTTCCTACCAACCTTAATTCTCAGATACATTTCAACCTGGATTTCAAATTCCTAATGTTTTTATGTGACTTTTGTCTTTATAAAGTGGAAATGGTAGTTATTTTTAAATATTATGGATAATGAGAATGTTTTCATGGTATTAGCATAACTCTACATAGATTTAAATCATGAGGGATGATTGAAATGGTTAAAAGTGAGGTAGATCAATATTTCAAGTGTTCAATAATAATAAATTAAGGAACGTGAATAAATTAAAGTAAAAGTACATTCATTCTCAAAAGGGATAATGTAAAATACTATAATTGATTATTTCATTGAAATGTGTGGAATTATATTGATATGTTTTGTGGAATTTGAAAATTTTGTTCAAAATTGATATTTTATAACTTTGATATTCAAATAATAGATAATGTTGGTGCCCTCTTGAATTCAATGTTGATATTTTATGCTTTATGAAAATAATAGTTCAAACGTTGGGTTATTTGACACACTCTTATTTTCAAGCATATTTTTTTAATAATTTATAATTATTTTAGGAATTTTTTAATTAATATACCAATATTATTGACTAATTATTTAAAATCTAGTAAATTTCAATTAAATAAAAAAAATTTATTAAAAATTTTTTTTTTAGTAATTTATTTCATTGAAGAATATTTTTTTATAATTTAATATGTTTGTTAATAATTGTTAGAAAAAAATTGGCCAACCTGGGTGGTCGTTAACCTCAAGGTCCCATCGAGCCTCATGTCCAGCTTGTGTGGACCAGATGAACAAGCCAAGACTAAGGGAGGGCCTACCCATTTGTAGATATAATGATCTAGATGGGGGACTAGGACCATGTAGAGTGTTTCTTATGGGTGCATATATGAGACTATTCCTACAAGAAATTTGTGGGTTAGTATAACCTTATATTTTTGTGTGTATGTGTAGTTGGAGCCCACCCCTAAGAAAGGTTCTAAGCCAATACTGTGACCAATTTCATTATATATGAGCATGAAACACCTCTTAATTTCTAATATGGCTGATTATGTATCAGGTACTGTTTATTTTAATCGGAATGGTGTCGTGGCTCTTGAATTCGCATGCCCCTCCCTTGGACACATGCAGCATAACTCTAATTCTTATATCCCTTAGACATCACTGACTATCACCTCAACTTTATATAGAACTCTATTATCTCCATTAGGAAGCTTTTGCTCAAGAAGCCAACCACTGTCAAGGACTAGGTGCCACCATGGATAATCTATAGGGCCTCAGACGACTCCCTTGATACTAAATTGATGTTTCAATATCCATGCATGAAATCAGGAGCTCCATCCAACCATTATGAATGTTGGATAAGATTCATGAGGGAACTATCTCCTTGACCTTCACTTTCACCATTGCCTAACTTTCTGAGCACCGTTGTGCATTCCATGTCACACCAAACCCCATGAACTCAACACATCTGATGAAGGATCCTACCCCGCACATTTTTCTCGACATAAAAAATAAGGAAGTTTCAGATATTCAAAGGAGAAAATCATAATTAATGATTCATTCAATACAAATACTGATTAATATGTTCTGAAATATATTGTTAAGATATGACCAATGGTTTTTATATTGCTAAAAAAGATGTCTCGCCACTACCAAGGAGGAGGATCCACTCTAAAGAGGAAGGGTGTATGTTACTATTTTATTTTTTGCTAATTTGTTTTATTTTTATTTTCTATAAATTTGATTTAATTTCTTTTATAAAATAATCCATGAATTTTTTCATTCATGTGTTTGTCCACCTATTCTTTATCTTCTTTTTATTCTTCAATTATTTTATCTTTTTCCCACTTTTATTTTATAATATTTTTATAATTCATTTCTTACTCTCTATATCATTATTATTATTATTTTATTCACTTCAGCCTTTCTTCCACCATTGTGATCTATAACCCCTAATAATGGGTGGTTTACCCAAGGTGTGGCCTCGGGGGAGCTTGTGTGTCCTTGAATTCTGTACTTAAATTTCTTTAATGTTTTTATTTTATGTTGAGGTTAGTGAGGGTGAAATGTATAGATGTGGAAATTTTCAAGCATTATATAAAATACAGCCACACTACTATTCGTTAATTTAAATATTTTTTCTCCCTTGTGTTGGACACAATATTTTCATATGGTGGAGTTGAACCATTCAATGGATCAATGGAAATATAGTGGATCCAGGTCCTAGAGGCTTCCATACACTTCGTTTAGCTATGATAGAATTCATCATTATAAAAATAGATGGAATATATATTACTTTGGAATTTAATATTTAGAAAAAAAACTCATAAAATGATAGTAATTCATGATTTTGATTTCAGGGTTTTTCTATCAAACTAAATTTTAAAAAATAAGAAGAATAATGATAAAACCCATAAAACCTAACCTAAGGTCATGTTCTTTTTTTCTAACTCATTCTATTTTCATTTCATTATAAAATATAATTTCATTTAATTTATTATATTATTAAATATTAAAATAATAATTATTATTTTATAAAATTATAAAAAAACAAAAAAGTATTTTTATGTCAATTAGATGAAGTTAGAAAATAATTGTCCAGCTCCTCAAGTGATGAGAACATGGTCAACAACTATGCTAAACTAGAAAAAAATTATAATTTTTTCCCTACAACAAATGAAATACATGCATTAATGACACATCACATATACTCAATACATAGGTGGTACCCATGGAGAATGATCTTTCATATGAGGAGTAGCAAGTGAAGATATTAAATCATAATGACAAAGTTCTATAAAACAAGAAAAATCACATGGTTAATGTGTTGTGTTGGAAGAAAAATTTTAGGTGAACAACATGAGAACCAGAATAAGAAATGAAATATAAGCACCCTCATACATTTTAATTTATGAAATAAATTTTGAGGGAATATTTTTTGAAGAGGGGAATAATGTAATGACCTGATGTTCAATAAATGAAATTACCTTTTCAAACAAATAATTCCCTTAATAAGTAATGTTGTTTTAGAAAAAACATGTGCTAAATTAGTTATTTTGGACCATCATAACTAATATACTATTAAAATTAAAAGTCTTCTATATATCAACCCTATTTTTCTTAAATGATTATTACATCGTTTTAATGATAAAAATGTAAAATTGTTACACAACCAGGATAAAAAAAGTTTAGTGTCTTGGGAAAATTAGGACCATACAAACCATTTACATAATAAATCATTAAAATTATTTAATTTTTTCTTATCTTGATTATTATTTACCCTTGTGTTCCCCTTAATACATGAATTCTTTTAAGGATATACGTCAAAAAAGGGTGATCTAAAAGACCAATAAGAAGATGAATATGATTCATGAAAAATGGGTGAGAATAAACCTCATCTTCACAACATAAAAAATGGTTCTCTATCATAATCATGATAGGAATCATTAGATAAAGGCAAATAATTTTTCAATTGATAAAAATAAAACATCATGGAAAAGGGGTCAACTACCCCACATAGTTTTGGACAAAGCTAGCGTCTTGTTCATGCATAACATATGGGAATCATCATAACATCATCATTTTGAACAAATATAGCATCATATTCACTCATATTTCTCATTATATCATGAGATAAATCACAGTAACCAATTAATTTAGCACTATATAATTTTGAGTGCACCCTACACATAATAAAATTTACATAATCATATATCCCACATAGAACATATAATAACATGGGACATAAAATAACCCATGGAAATGAAATGGGTTTCATGAGAATTTTATAAAATAAACTTTCAGAAATAAATCTTTTAGTTCCACTACTAGAAATATGATCTATACCAACGGTTTTGGGAAAACCGTTGGTATAGTTCACTAATTTGGACCTATACCAACTATTTGGCCAAAACTGTTGGTATAGGTCACTAATTTGGTGATATACCAACGGTTTTGGGAAAACCGTTGGTATAGACCACTAATTTCGACCTATACTAATGTTTTGGAAAAAACATTGGTATATGTCCATTATAAATACCCTATACCAATGGTTTTGGCGAAACCATTGGTATAGGTCCCCCATATACCAATGGTTTGTCCAAAACCGTTGGTATAGGTCCCAAAATCAAAGAACCTATACAAATGGTTTTGAGAACCATTGGTATAGGTACATGTATTTTTAATGGAATATTAAGAAAGAGGACATTAAATATATTAAAAATTAAAATACTTATGTTAATACATATATATATTTATGAAGTTATGTTCACAAATGTAAGTTAGGTTAGTGGTTAGGCCATTCAATCACAAACATGAGGTGCTGGGATCAAAACTAACCGAATGATTATTTTTTGAATTACATATACCAACAGTTTTAGAGAACTTTTGGTATATATTTTCATATTACATATACCAAAGGTTTTGAAAACTATCGGTAGAGGTCTATACCAACGGTTTTCCCAAAACCATTGGTATAGACCTATCCCCACAACTTACTTGGCAACAGTTCTCCAAACCGTTGGTATAAGTTATACCAATGGTTTAGAGGCCTATACCAATGGTTCCAAACTTTTGGTATAGGGTATTTTTCCAGTAGTGTTCCAAAAAAAAGGAATAACAAACTTGGTATAATAATCCTCAATTTTTAGTGAAGAAGAAACATTCTTAACAGAATTAAAATATGTATTTTTAGAAAGAATAATTCATTTGGAAAAATATTTTTATTTTTCATACAATAATATTGGAAGAATTTATATCCCAAAAATGAAAATTTATGAAACTTACAATTATATTTGATAAATATTAAAAGAAAATCCATACTTAAATTTGGCACGAAAACTGAATAACCCAAAGAAACGAATTTGTGTTCAATAATCCCCTTACTTTATGTACCAAATGATATATTCACTTTAATATCCTATAAAATAATATTATATTCATTAATTAGTTATTCTATAAACCCTTATACATGTATTTGACTCATTATAAATTTATTAGGATCATTTATGGCAATTATAATGTGTTATAGAGTTCGATTCCATCATTCTGAGAGTGTTTGTTTTCTTGGTTTTCATGATTGGTTTACTTGTATATATGTATGAAAGATCATGTCAAATGAGTATAATTCTCCACCATTGAAATTATATGATATTAATTAAAATAAAGATGATTTAATGATAATATATATCATTTGGTATATATATATATGAAGATTAATTATTAGATAAATAGTTAACAAAAATTATTTAATTTATTTTGGAGAATTTTAGGACCATTATGAGCTTATATAATTGTGTTTATATGTATAGGTTCCAAAACGTTATATATCATATAATATTATAATAAAATAATATTCAATAATAATAATTATTTTATGAATATCCTTGAATAAAGCAGAGAAAAATGAAAGTATATAGTCCACGGTGGTGGTAAATCGATAGACCATGGCTGATATTTTTATTTTTTAATTAAAAAAAATGGAAGAGATTTTAAGTGTATTTACTCCATTAATACCATAAAATTAAAGTATATATAAGATATTAGAGTTATCATGTCACTTGGATGTTTGGACTAAGATTCTAAAGAAGGTGATCATATTTAGGTATTGTCTTTTATTGTCATAGAAGTTTAAGAAGGAAGGAAAATCACCTCACATTGTATTTAAATAAAATTTTATTGACCATCATATTTGAGGAATTGGAATCAAAATGGTTGAAAAGGTAAATTTTATTGATGAATAATCTTACTAGAAGTAAATTTTCATCAGATTCATTCCAATTCTGGTGTGAATGGTATGATCGTAATGGAGATGAATCAGAGTCTATATGGCTATGATAAAGTAAATTTAGTGATTATTTTTTGGTCTTAGAGTTCACATAAATTACAAGTATTCTGTAAAACATATTACGCAATCTTGTTGAAATAAAGGGTGTTGTGAAAGTGATTCTACCAATAATATTCAACATGATCGTAATCATACCAACCATATTCAGGAAAATCATATTCAGGATAAGTGGGAAAGAAAATGTTTCTCGGAGAATAACATATTTTTGGAGTAATTGTATGTTATTGTAATTTTCATTATAATTAATATAATGATAAATTTGGTCTTCAATTTATTCAAATTATTGAATTAATTCATGATAAAAGTTGAATTTTGTAAAAGAATAAAGTTGGTGAATCCAATGTTTTCCATCCTCAAGGTCATAGAAATGAGTTTTATGGATGCATATTTGTTTAAATACTGAGAGGGATGATCATAATGAAGAAATGGGAGTTGATTCTTAAGTCGATGTTTCTAAATACTAATCCATCATATTCGAAATTATATCGCATTCATCAAATACATAATTTTTTATATCAAGACTTATGGTGAAGGAATTGAAATTGTTGAAGTCGATTCAAACATTATGACATAGACCGAAAAACAATATAGTCAACCATTTATCAAGTGTGACATATATTATAATTAGATAGATCATAATCAGAACTGGAATCAGGCATGAGTTTTATAAAAGTATGAAGGAGATATTTGGATGTGTTTTTAAAGAAGGATCTTGAAATTTTATAGTTAGGAATGATTGTGGAAAATATGAGAACCTGAAGGCACTGGTTTTCAGTGATACCAAAAGTTAAAAGGTATAAATCGTTTTATAATGAAGTTAATTAGTATCATATTCAGAAGAGAAAAAAGAGCCAATATTTTTGTTTCAAATGATTTTACCAATTGGTTCAAGAAATAATGTTTCAAATTATACACTGATATATCTTGTTGATCGTAATGATAAAATCATAATGAGAAGATGACAACATAATTGTATTGAAAATCGGTATGGATAATCAGAATCAGACTGGTGTTTGTAAAGAGAGTGAGAAGAAGAGATGAATTTGTTTGAAGATTCCAGAAATATTTTCAAGAGTTTATAAGAGTGTAAAAATTCAAGATGCACCAAAAATTCAAGGAATCTTGAAATTTTTGGGGAATTTGATCAGGTGGGAAAAACTTCAGGAATCCCACCCATAGCATATTTGGGGAGAGTATAAAAGTAGAAAAGTAAATAGTACTTTTTTGATTAAATTTTTATTTCTGTTGAAGAGGAGATAAGGCAGAGCATAGAATAATTTTACAGAGATATAGAAGAATTTTTCTTATTGGGAATTATTGAAGAAGTTTCTTTAGAAAGAAGATAATGTTGAATAGAAAAGATTAAAATGTATTTAGTTTATAATCATATTCAGTAGATTTTTGTGTTCATCTGACTATCCTATTCTTCTTGTCATCATATTCGAATGGTCATCATATCGAGCTAGGTGATCAGACTGGTACAATCATTTTGGTATTTATAGACTAAACAATAAGGTGTTAATAATTGTCTGAATCATATTTCGACAGAGATATATTTACAGTGTTGTGAAATCAGACTTGGAAGATTAGTTTGGTATAATTGGATTGGGCACTCAGATTCAGTTTCATACCAAATTCCTAGAATTTATTACCATCTTCTGTGTAAGAATTTGAAGAATTGTTTTTTGAAATAATACATTTATGGAAGTTGATAAAGATTTATCGGTAACAAGTTTTGTTACAAAAAGGTGGTATTATATAATTTTTACTAGAAATACAACATGAACTATTGGATTGTTTACATAGTGTTACACGAGTGAAAGGATATATATTACTCATTGTATTCCACATAAAAGTATTTTTTTCTAGTTGATTTTTGGTGTTGGATTATTTTCAACCTATATCAAGGATGTAGTTATTCTTATTTAATAGTGAAACTTGTAAATTCTTATGTTATTATGGATGTGTGTTTGATTTTTTTTCGAGAAGGAATGAAATCTTTAATAGGAAGTGACTGGTTTTTCATTTGTAAGGAAACATTAAAATAAAATATATAACTTATTAAGCTGTCTTTCTCTTAGTGATACAATTATCAGAATGGGCACTTTCAACTCGTATCAGAGCATATGTTTCATTCACTTATTCTTTGTTGATGATTTTAAGATAAGTTAATGGAGAATCAGAATTTCCTGAAAAATAAATGAATTCTAGTTTTTGATGGAGATTATTATTATATCTAGAAATATATAATATTTCTTTATCTCATGTCTATTTTATATGATGTTCATGAAGCTACAACATATGGGTTTCCTCTTATTGATGAAAAACTTACTCTTACATATGTTGATATAAAGATTCATGAGAATCATGGAAGTGATAATAATTAATTATTATTATCACATTATGAAGTTGAATTTATAAGGGTTAATAGTGTTTCCACAGCCAAGGGTATTTGGGATAAATTCAAAAACATACAAAAAATTAACACAAAAGTGAAGAAAGAAAAAATAAAAATATGGAGATTGAAATATGAGATTTTAAAATGGGTGAATATGAATATATTAGGGACTTTATTACCAGGTCTAATGAAATTTTCAACACTATCTCATGTCTTGGTGAAAAGTTATAAGATTTTATAGTTGTGTAAAAGAGATTATGAATTCTTCCAACCATGTTTGATGAAAAATTATCTTTATTAGATGATGGAGATCATAAAACATTATCTCTAGATGATTTTCATATAACCCTCATTACTTATGAAATGAGAAGGTAGAAATCTATGAAAACAGAAAAATGGTGATAGAGAAATTTCTTTCAAATCTGCTAAGAAAGAGAAGTCAAATAATATTCTTATTAAAGATAAAGTTGATTAATCTGATTCCAAAAATGTGGTATGTAAAAATATTAATGATATTTTATCCTTGTTTTTTAAAAATATGAAATGAGGTACATGGAAATAAAAATAGAAACATCCCTTAAAATGTTATTAATGGGATCCTTTGGGAACTTTTGGATAATTTTCGTCAAAGAAAGAAAGAAGAAGTCGATTATAAAGAAGAAAAAAGACCAAGAAGGTCATGGAAGAAATATGAAGATAATGTAAAATGTTATTCCATGGATAAAGATAAAAAATTATTTGAATCCAAAAGAAGAATTTTCATATCTAAAGATGAATAATAAGAAATAAGTGATGTTGAATCAAAAAACATTATTGAGTATGGTATTGAGAATACATGTATTACAATAGTGAAAGAAGAGGATTTTGGAAGAAGATGTTTTGAAGAAGATGAAACTCAACTTAAATTTTATGTTAAATAATAGTTGCAAGAATGTCTAAAAAATATTAGAATACATGAATAGAAAAACAATAATTTGGAAGAATAATGTTATGGCATAAGAAATCAAGAATGTTTTTATAATTGTATATATAAGCTAGTAAAATAAATTGATTATTTGAATAAATATTTTGAGTAAGAAAAGAATAGTAGTGATCATCTGGAAGTGAAACTGAAGGTGGAAGAAAATGAGTTTGAATATATTCAACAAAAACTTTCTAAAGTTGAATAGAGAAATACAAGTTCCAAAAACTCTATCTCTAAAATTGGTGAATTCCCTCATAAAGAGAAACATGGAAAGGTTCAAAAAAAGTTATATTAGAAAGATGAGAAGAAATATCAATTTTTTTTCTGAAGACAAGAAAGTTATGAAAGTTATCTATGTGGCAAAGACCAAAAAAATTTGGAACTCAAAAGTTTGAAAATACCCTATGTCGGAAAATATTTCTAAACTTTCTAGATCTAAAAATATTTCTAATACTTCTACTTTAGATAAGTCCACAAAATAACAAAGATTATTATTGATAATAAAAGGATGGAAGGTTATATAGGAAAAACAAGAAGGTTTCTGAGAAATATATTCACAACTTCGGTGAGTATGGAAGTTTCATAGGAAAATACTCTTTCTATAGATATTGTTGGTACTATAGTGGATTTGGAAACACAGAAAATATTTATTTGTTCAACGAACAACATTACTATTATTGTAAAGGTTCTGGAATAAAAAAAATTTAGGGGGATTCAATCTCCTCTATGAAATATGTTATAGAAGGCTGTTTTGAAGAAACCTAAGAAGGTTGGACTAAATATTGGAAATAGTTTTCGACTCCTTGAAACTATTTTTAAAAGATGTGAACAACCTTGAAACCCTGAAAAAAATGCCGTGTTTTTTTGTTGGAATAAGAAATGTTTCTCAATAATATTTAGAAGCTATAAGTGAATAAAGAAATGGAATAATAGAAATATCTTGTTGTTCAAACTACTTTGAAAACATTAAAAGGAGAATGACCATAGATTCTTGATAGTGGGTGTTCTTCTCATATGATAGGATATTTGAGATTTTTGAAGAAGGTAAAAGATTTCCAATAAGGAACTATGACATTCCACAACGATGAATCATTAATAATGAAATGTGCTGGAACAACTATCGTTGGGAAATAGATATTTGAAATCCAAGAAATAATTATAGGTTGATGGGATAAAATGTAACATTCTAAGTGAATCATAATTTTGTGATAAATATAAAAACCTTACTTTCAAGAAATTTTGAATTGTTGTGAAATTTTTAAGGAATGGAAAGATAGTTACAAGAGTCCTATGTATAAATAGAAATTTATTTCAAGTTGGTGAGGTCCAAAACTCTTGTTACTTGGTCATAGTGGAAAAAATTTCATTATGGCATAAAAGACTGGTACACATGTTTTAGAGAAACTGGAGAAAGTTATCTAATTGAAACAATGCCTAAGACATTCCTGATTTTTCAAGAGAAAGAGATTGGTTTTGTACTATTTATTAGAAAGGAAGGATTACAAATTCAGTGCATAAGAAAGTTGATATTTGTTCAAAAAAATAACTTGAACTTATCCATTCTGATTTTTGGGGAATTATGATAAAAAAATAAATGAATGGAGATAATTATTTCATCTCTTTTGTTAATGATTTTACTCACATTACTTGTGTAATGTATATGAAACATAAATCAAATTCTTTAAAAATGATTAAAATTTTTAGGGGGAAAGCTGATAAAGAATGTGAGTATTCAATGAAGAAGTTAAAAGCCTATAGTAGTGGTGAATAGAGAAATAAATAGTTTTAAATTTATCTTAAAAGTCATGGAATTATGCATGAGTATATTTATTCATAAACTCCTCAACAAAATGGGGTTTCAAAAACAATGAATACATGTTTGGTAGAAATTGGGGGAACTATTTTACTTGAACATGGTCATTCTCATTACTATTAGAATCAAACCTTGAGTACTTCTATATACATTTTTGTGGGATAATTCATTATCAAAATTACTTTTTATTAAAAAGGGGGGATAATACAGAGAAGCTGACAAAGGATATCGAATGAAAGAAAATGAAGGGGGTCTAAAATGGTGGAGGTCGAGGGCATCCCTTATAATCAGGTGAACCCCTTGGGGTTTCAAGATAAAAATATGATGCAGCCATACATGATCATTACCATGGACCTCCATCAAGGCTAGGTGATCTACCAACTAGTTACCCTCAAGCCAGGTGTGCCTTATTTTGGTGTATTAAGTGATCATGCTTTTGAACTTTCCTATAATGTTGATTATAAACCAAGGAGGAGAGAAAAAGTCATTCATGACATCATGAAGGATCATAGAATCTGTTTCAACTTAAGATAATGAGATTTCATTCTGGTGTCATAGATTATTGCCCATAAGCATAGCCTTTTCTTAGGGCTGTAGAGAAGATCCATGACCCAAGCTAGAGGTGAAGGCTAAGAGGACCGAACTACGGGAGTCCCAGACAACCCCACCCCTGCATAAGACACCCAACTTGCAGGACACATCAGTATTGATTTTTTAGGCCCCTAAGGGGGGATGCCATCACACACAAAGACCTCGGTTGAAGCTTTTCTCTGATTGGGCATCATGGGAGTGAGGAATCGTCCACCTAAGGGAGGGGCATCCCTCCAGTTTCTATTAAGACAAGCTAAATATAAGAGTATGCTCTTTTTCCTAATGATGATTGACTTAACCACTGAATAGATACCCTCATGATGAAGCTTATTCCTAGCCTATCATATAGACCAAAACCCAGTAAGGAGGATCACTTAGTGAGCCATCGTCTCCCGCCCTCTATCTCTCTATCCATTGAACCACCTGTCCAGGAATGGGAGGTCCACCATGTTAGTATCCTAATATCGGGTGAACTCCCAAAAACCAAAGTTTCTACAGTCCAAGTTCTGATATCACTTCATATGAATTTTTTACGTAAAAACTCAAACATTGAAACACTTAATAGTTTTTGGGTGTCAATGCATTTTAATGAATAAAGGGGGAAACTTGGTAAAGTTTGAACAGAAAGGTGAAGGTGGAATTTTTCTTGGATATGCTCTATAAGGAAGTGAATTTAGATGTTTCAAAAAAGAAAAGGAAATAATTTCTAATTATTATGATGGTAATGTTATTAAAAATAATACTGAAGAGAAAAATACACATTTATATAGGGATTTTGAGCACGATAAGGGAATAGATTCTCATAAGGATACAGACAATTTTAATCTTACTCTATAAGAATTGGAGTCATATATTTATAGTGATGACTTTGATACTTTAAAATCTCATCTGAGGCTAAGAAAACAAGTGGAAGCTAAAAATATTATTGGTGATCAAAATTAGAAGGTTCAAATATGAAGAATAACAAATGTTATTATAAATACTTCTTTGTATTCAAAAGTTGATCCAAATTGTGTAAACAAGATTTTGAGTATCTGTAATGGGTTTAAACCATGAATGAATAGCTATATCATATTGAAAAGAACGATACATGGAAAAATCTTCTTAAACAAGAAAAAAATGTTATTGGGACAAAGTGGGATTTTCCGGACAAGATAAATATAGAAGCTAGAGTGATAAGAAACAAAGCAAGATTATTGTGTAATGGTAACTCAAAAATTAAAGGTGCCATTTTGATGAAAACATAGGTCTTATGGAAAGGTTAGAATTTTTTTTATTTTCCTTGAAATTACTTCACAATGAAGTTACAAAATCATTCAAATGGGTGTTAAATCCACATTCCTGAATGGTGACGTTGATGAGGAAGTTTACATTGAACAATCATGTCGCTTTGTTGTTGGGAAAGATGAAATTTATCTAAGAATAGAAAATAAGTCCTTGTATGGGATAAAACAAGATCTTAGGGAATGCTATTATAAATTGGATAATTTCTTAAGTAATATGACATTAAATAAAGGAATATTTGATATAAATATTTACATCATATAAAGTTAATAGTATTACCTAATAATAATTGTTTATGTTGATTAAATTTTCATTTATGGTAATGATGAAATATCTTTTGAATTATTTTATGAATAAATGAAAAGGTTTTTTGAGATGTCCAAGCTAGGGGAAATGAAATACTTTCTGGGGTTAAATATTATACAAAAAAAGAAATATATCTTTCATTATCAAGAAAAGTATGTTAATAAACATTGTAATAAGTTTATCCTGAAATATTGAAAACCTATTTCCACACCAATTTAAGAGGGGAAAAAGGTGTCTAAATATAGGGAAGGGAAATAAGTTGTTTCGGGAGAATATTGAAATCTGATTTCATATTTGTTATATTTGACTGCCTCAAGACCTGATATTGTTTATGTTGTTACCTTGTGTGCAACATATTAGATTTATCTAAAAGAATCACATTTACATACTAGAAAAAGAATTCATAGATACATTAAAGTCACCAAAAATTTCAGAATTAGGTATGATATCCTAGAAAGTATTGATTTATTTGGGTATTAATATACTGATTGGGTAGGAAATGTTGATGATAGAAAATATACATATAGTGGGGTATTATTTCTAGGAAATAGTTGTGTTAGTTAGTATACAAAGAAACATAATTAAGTAACTCTAATTATATCTCAATCCGAATATGTTTCTTTTACTCAATCTATTACCCAAGCATTGTGGATTAAAACCCAATTATAAGACTTACTTGTTGAAGTGAAGTTACCCTTTCTCATTGGGTGTGATAATAAAAGTGAAATCAATCTCACTAAAAAATCAGTTCAACATTATAATTCAAAACATATTGATATGAAGTATCATATCATCAAATAGAATGTGGAGAATAATGAATTAAAGTTAGATTATGTTCCAATATCAGAACAATTTGCTGACATTTTTACAAAACCCTTACCAAAGGAATACTAAGATAATTTGGGGTTGACCATGGGGGTAAAACCTCTTTCTCATAAAGGTTGAATTATGTGTTTCTGTTCCATCTCTCATATTACATTTGGATAGTGTTATCAAGTGGGATAATTGTTTCATAAATCTATCCTTATGGAAGCAGGTAAAAAGGGGGAGTTCTGGGTAAGCTATGAATCCAGCATTGTATGTGTGTAAACTATTCAAAATTTTTGTTGGATTGGATGTAGGAAACAAAATCCATTGTATTACAAGAAAGATGAAAATATGAAATGTTGAGAATAGATGATGAGTAATATAAAGAATGCATACGATGTTTTCATAATCAATTATTTTAGATAGCATGGTTTTTCTATCAATGATTTTTATTCCCTATAATGAGTTAGCTCACAGAGTCTTATAATTGTTCATAATTAATCCATTTTTTGAGGATATAAAGTTTAGTGATTCATGAAAACTGGTTAAACACAAAATTAAAAAGGGGATATTATTTGGACCAAGTTTCTAAGGAAGGTGATTGTATTCAGGTATTATCTTTTATTGTCAATGAATATTAAAATAACCTCACTTTGTATTTATAGATAATAGGACTGACCATAATATTCATGGAATCGAACTCACAATTCTAAAAAAGGTCGATCATATCGAGGAAAAATATTTCTATAATTAAATGGTCATCAGATTCATTGAGATTGGTATGAATGGCATGGTCGTAATAGAGATGAATCAAAGTCTATAAAACTATGATTAAATAAGTGTGATGAGGATTTGCTGATCTTGGAGTTCTCAAAGATCAAAATAATTTTGAAATTTTTTTATGAAATCTTGATGATGTAAATTGGATGTGAAAGAGATGCTTCTAATCATATTTATCCTGATCATAATCATTCCAATCATATTTAGAAAAATCATATTGAAGATTAGTATGTAAGAAATATGTTGCAGGGAGAATGAAGAATTGTTGGAGTAATAGAAAGAAACCATACTATCAATTGTAAGTCAGAAGATGAAAAATATAGTCTTAAATATATTTAATGTCATAAAGAATGTCTTGATACAAGCTGGTGTTTTTTAAAGAAGAAAGATGGTGAATCTAATGTTTTCCAGCCTCAAGGTCATCATAATGACTTTTTCAAATGTATGTTGTTTAAAGGATGAGAAGGATGATCATGATGAATAAATGAGAAAAGATGATAATGTTGAAGTTTTTGAATAATGATCAATCATATTCTACTTACCATCATATTAATAAAAGGTATAATTGTATACATTAAGACCGATGGTAAAGGAATTGAAACTTTTGATATCGATTCAAATGTAATGACAGTGCCCAATCAACCAGGTAGTCAACCATTTATTAAGTGTGACTTATATTATAATGAGATAGATCATAATTAGAAATAGAATCCGACTCAAATTTGGTAAGTGTATTAAAGATATGGCTGGATGTGTTATAAAAGAGTGAGCTTTAAATTTGAATGTTAGGAGGATTTTTGGAAAATGTGAGAAACCAAAGTTACTAGTTTTCTGTTTGACAAAAGTCCAAAATATATAAATATTTAGAGAATGAAGCTAATGGGTATCACATTTATAAGAGAAATAAGAACCCTAATTAGTTTTAAAATGATTTAATCAATTTGTTTAAGACCCAACATCTTAGAGTTGACCCTAATTCATTGTGTAGATCTTAATGACAAAATCGTGATGAAAAAATAACAATGTAAATGTATCAGAAATTATTATGGAGAATCAGAATTAGACTGGTGTTTTTGAAGAGAATCAAAATAAGAGATAAAGTTGTTATAATAATTGAGATGTATTGAGAAGAGTTGAGAAGCATTGATGAAGTGAAGATTCACATAAAATTTAACAAAACATGCAATTTTGGGGAATTTGGTTAGGTGGGAAAAAAATTCAAGATTCCTTCCAAAACCATATTTGGGGTGAGTATAAAATGAGAAAATTATATCATACTTTTCTTACTGAAGTACTTTTCTTAGTGAAGAGGATGGAGGAGTGTTGAAAAATTTTTGTGAGAGAGATAGAATAAGTTTTCATATTGAGATTTTTTTGAAAAACAAATCATCAGGTAGAAGTAAAAGAAGAGATAAGATTGCAATGTGTTTATATGATCATTGTATTCAGTGGACTATCATATTCAGCTGACTATCATATTATTCTTGTCACTATATTCAGTTGTTCATCGTATCATGATGGATAATCAGACCAGAACTATAGTATTGAGATTTCTAAACTGAGGAAGAAGGTGTTTGTAATTATCTCAACCGTATTCAGATGGAGATAGATTTTATATATTTTTCAATCAAACAAGGAAGATCTATTATATATAACTAGAATGGATAATCAAATTTAGTTTCGTATCAAAGTCCTCGAAGATCTCACTAGATTCTAGGTAAAAAAGTGAATAAATTGTTTTCAAAAAATATATTAGTGGATGCTAATAAAAAAATGTAATGTTTGTTGTTAAAAAAACATTGTATAGCATAATTTTTTCTAGAAGGAGCACATGCACTATTAGATTGTTTACATAGTGTTAAATGAGTGAAAGGGCATATCCTACTCATTTTATTCCAAAAAATTTATGTTTTTAGTGGATTGTGTGGTATTGAATTATTTCCAAAACATACCAAGTATGTAGCTATTATTATTTATTGGTGAAGCTTGTAAATTCTTGTGTTCCTCTAGATGGGTGTTTGATTTATTTTTAGTATTGAATGAAATCCTTATTAGGAGGTGAAGGTTGTTTCATTTGTAAGAAAACATAAAAAATAAAAGATGTCATTGATTCACCCATGCCCCCTCTAAGTAATACAATTATCCTGACTGGGAACTTTCATTGGTTAAGGGGATTTGAGGAGTGGATAATAAAATAAATAAAATTTAAAATAAATTAAAAGAAAAAAAGGAGTTTTTACATATTGATTTTTTCCTCCTTGAGAACCTCCTTAGGAAAAAGGGTTTGGACTTTGGATGAGACCAAGGGCTTCTAGACATGGGGGAGGAGCTTAAGAAGAGTATTAGAAAGATCTGGGACATGATTCAAGGCCTGTAAAATCTGAAGAAAATATGTGGTGAGAGGTGGTATTTATAAGGGAGGAAAGGGGTGTTTTCTCATTATTTTATTCGTTAGTTTATTATTTTGGCTCAAACCTATGAATATTATTAAAATTATCACTGAATATATTAAAATAATAAATGAGAGATCTATATCTTTGACTTACATAATCTTTAAAAAAACAAAGAATCAAAAAAACCATTTATTTTGCTTTTATTTAATATTCATAAAAAATTCATGTATTTTAGAAAAATCCCGAAAAATCCCTAAATATTTTTTGATTTGTAGAATTTTAAAAAGAACCCAATTTTTGAAAAATAATTTTATAACTATGATTAATTTAATTTTTAATTAAAATCATCATTTATTTAAAAAATAATGAATTTAAAATTATAAATTATTTTATGCCACATTGAAAAATTAATTAAGGTCTCATAAAATTATCTTATAATACTAAGATGAAAAAAATAATAATTTTTTAATATATATTGATAAATAAATTTTATATTAAATAATTATATAAATTATAAAATTTTAAATAAAAATTTATGTTTTACAATAAAATAACACTTAATCTATCTTGTTATAAAAATATATTTACTTATACTATGATATAATTATATCATACTTTCATTTATAAGATTCCTGAATTTTATTTATACATTTTTAGGCGAGGTCACAATTCAATTGGCTAGATTACTTTTAATATGGGTCATATTACTATTCTAAGGGTTAAGTTACTATTTCATTAGTATTGGTTTCTTAACTTCTAAAAATACATTTTATTTCATTCATTCTTCATTTTTAAAATTTTTATTGTATTCTCTATGTGATTTTATGTGATTTATACAAAATGAAATTATTATTAGAGGGGATTTTCCATTGTAAAAATTATGGTTTGTTACACATTAAGCATATTAACCATTGATAATATAGTTATGATATAGTGATCATTAAGATGAGTATATATTAATGTTTGTGATAAAATCTAATTGACACGAAAAAAAGTGACGGCCTCGACTAGTAAGACCATGCCATATGAAGCTCATTTATAGAAGCTTCTTAGGGAGATATAATCATAGGTATTTTACCTTTACCAAGACCAATTCAAGATTAAATAACTAAAGTATGGTTGAAACTATTCTAGGGAGATGTTAAACTAGGTCGATATCACAACACAAACCATATTCACCAAACTACCCCAAGATAGTATCACCGTCACACACCTTACCCTAAGGCCATACATGGGTGTAATAAGGGGGTATGTAACTATAACCTAATAGTTTGAATTGGTATATTTTTATTTTTAATAAAATAATGATCATTTTACACTATAAATGATTAAATAATGATGTTAATAAAAATTATATTTTTATATGATGAAAATCAAGATATATTATTTTGTAATAAAATTTTTTAATTTAGACACTATTTTTGATTAATTAAATAATTTTGGAAATGAATTTTATTTTAATAAAATATTATAATTATATAATATTTATATAAATATAAATTACAATATAATTTTTTAAATTCAAATTTAATTTTTATAAGGGTCCAAAACATTTTCATCATAAAAATATTATTTTTTGATAAATGGTTTTTTTATTTAATACTGTAAATTATTATATTTATAGAATTATAGTGAAAAATTAAATATTATTTACGAAGTCATCTTATAAAAATTATCCAATGGTGATTTTTTCATAATTTTCCATGACAGTTATATATTTTTGGTTAAAATTAGATATTTTATAAATATACAGTATGTATTATAACATAATAAAATACCCAAAGTGATGTAATAAATACTATAAAGAGTATTCATGAGAAAATTTTTGTTTAACCAATAAATTAATGTATTTATTAAGTTATTTGATTAAATTTACAAGCCCTTAATGCATCCTTAAAAGTCTATATCGTATTTTATGGTTTCGAAATTTATTCTTTATAAGAATGACTCAATTACAAATCGCCAATGTTATTATTTTAATGAGTTTAATTCAAAGCCTTATAAAATATTTAAAACTTCTACTCTTTGGTCAAAACAATAGACAACACTCCGTTCTTGGTTTTTGGTTATTATTATTTTTTCAAATAGAGTTCAAAACTTATGTTTAAAATTAATAAATAATTCCCCTCTATTTTTCTATAAAATCCCTCCCAACCACCCATTCATCTTCACTAAAATCTCTTGGTGCATAAATTGACTCTACCTTCCCCTCTATATATCCCTACCAATGTGTTACCATTCACTTCAAAAGTTATTCCCAGGATTTTAGAAGCATCCTCTCATGGTAAGGTATCCTCGCCTTCTCCTATTTATTTTATCACCTCCTTTATATTATTCTTTTTTATTTCTAGTTGTTCCTGATAGGATAAATGTTTACACATAAATATTATTATCTTTATGATTTTCATGTTTTAAGAGATCCAATGGTCTCTTATTAAACCCTTCCATGAATTTTTATATACCCTCATTATTTTTCCAAAATTAAATTGCAATTTTCCATGCCAAACATTTTTTGTAGTAAATATCCATCCCCATTTACACTAAACGGTATTCACCTAGATGTAAATATACATGATTTGTTAGGTAAATCCATGTTTATAACCCACACTCTCAAATAATGGGATTGAATGTGATAAAAGACATCCTTATGATCTATGATCCATTTGGAACTCTTATGAATGTACATGTTTTGAATGTGATCAATGAGACAAGAATTATATACCCCTATAATGGATTGGCTAATTTTTTATTAGGAGATACCATGTATGGTGCACATGTGGTTATCCTAAGAACACTATGTTGTATTTACGTAGAATTTATATTTAATATATGTTCATTATCTCATATTTTATGTTGTTCCCAATTCCCATATTGACTTTATGATATAATCTTATATCATTATAAGATGATCAATTTTATGATTCGAACCCCTCTTAGGTTTCCTTGATATGCCACTTAACTCAATTTTACTTATTTACCTTGTGAAGTTATTTGATTTTACCCTTACAAGTCTTTATAGCTCAAACCTTTCTTATTATATCCCCGGGTTATCTCATGTTGTTCTAGAAGAGAAGTTGAATTTTAAGGGCATGTTGTTATGATTTTACGTAATATTGGTGTTCCCATGTCTCAAGTTATTATGCCACGTACCTATTTTTTAAAATACACCAGGCCTCAAAAACTTCTTTAACTATATAATGTGTTCCTTTATGAAATAAATAATCAATTAAGGTGTACTAAAATATAGTTTTCATTTGAAATCCTTTCCAAGAAATAATTTTCAATCCAATATCACATAGTATTTCTCCTTTGTAGTTTCCCTCCAGACACTGAAAATTTATCACAAATAGTGAGGCTACCAAAATAATACTTCACATTAGACTTCAATTACCACCATTAATATGTTAATTATGAGGTTGTTTTACACTCCCTTTTCTATCATGATCCTCATATATGAGCACAAATCCTTTTATAAATTTCTTTACTTTAATTTTTTCATTTATCTGTTTCCTAACTCATCGTCACATACCTTCTATATTTTTTTACATAATTTTTTTATTTTCATTATGTGTTACACAATTATAACTAAAATTATCCACATATATAGTGTTGCAAAAGTTTTACAAAATCAATATTTTTTTTGTGAAAAACAATAATTTTGCAATTTTCTGCAAAAGCATCAACTACCTATAATTTCTTCCAAAACCATTTTTCAACATGCATTGTAAAAAACTATAGAATATTATCAAACAACTATTTCAATAAACACAAAAACCCAAAAACACCAAAATGACACTATGGGGGATTTTTTTATAATATTGTGACACAATTGAAACAATGAGGATGGAAGAAAATGTGAATAAACCTTTCTCTATTCTTCTAGGATTCAAGTCCAATTGATCTATGATCCATGGACATGTAAAATGAATATCATTTAGACATGCACCCAAGTATAGTCACATGGGGGGATAATTGATGAATAAAGATAGTGAAGTTACTTCTTTCAATATTTTTGGTGTCTGATTAATAGAAGAAACATATTAACAATAATATAAGAATAAGGTGATTGGGGGTTCATGTAATGGACAATATGATTCCTTAATCTCTATAATATGTTGTTTTTAGCCCAATTTGGTTGATGGTAAACATTAATTATTCACTATTTTCTCCATATAGATTGATTATAGTGATTATCATTCCATAAAGAGTTGAAATATATAAGTATCTATTTACCCTTGGCTTTTTCCTTCCCTTTTATAGCACCTTGTATCCATATATCAAAATTTATAGTATTCAAAAGTGGAGTTCCTCCTATAAGGTACCAATAATTTCCCACTAATATAGTATTATTTACATATATTATATTAAATGGTCATTATTGTATGCATATGGATCCGGGACATTCCAAGTGAGATGTTGAAAGCTTCATCTTGAAAGACTACTTTTAATTCTATGTCGGAAATATAGTCCTTAAACTAGGTTATTAAAATCATTAACCAAATAAACATATATTTTATATTATTGACCCCTCATTCCTCAACCTCTATGACCCTTTCCTTGACTATTGTAGGTAAATTCAGTTTTATGTGAATATACATCATCTATGTAGGGGTATTTTTGGTTGATAACATTGGATGATCCATATTATTAATCATCATCATATCAAGGTTCAGTTTGGTGGGGGTAGTGTCCATATTCCTAGTTATGAGAATAATATAACTATAAGAGTATAATATTTATTGGGTACTAGGAAGATATCTTCATCATATTACATGTTTCATTGACTATTATTATTTAAAGTATTTTAAGTATATAATGATGAATACATATCCACTTATATAACTGAAGGAATTTGGGTCATGAATGGATTATTCATGCATGCCCTATGTATTGTATCTTATTGTGTAACCAATTTTATTGTCATACAGTCATCAAATTTTGTTGTATACTTGTTTAAAATATCATTCTATTCTCCTTATTCTGTTATAGTGGTAGATACATAGCCACCAATACTAATAATTTACCAAACTTTACTTGTCCAGAATCAATCATATTCTAGGGTATATCATTGAATATGTATTCTTGGATATTTTCCCCAAAATTTATTGGATTTTGAAGTAGTCATGGCATTCATTATGACTAGATTCATTCAGTCTTGTAATCTCTAGTGTTTTAACCAAGTTATTCTCCAAGGATTGGATTAATAATCCCATGAATATTTTGTTTTCATAAGGAATAAAATTTATTATTTTTCACATTATATTTCAGGATATTCTACTCATTCATTCCTTTTTGATGATGGAGTTCTTTCAACTAATATTTTCCTGGGGGCATCACATAAATTTGAGTTGGATTAGGGGTTAGAGTTTGTGACAATGCTTATTTGATCATGATAGTCCCAATATTTTTTTATTATGTTTCCTTCATTGTACTTATAAAATCAACCTTGAAATACCTTTGGAATAATTAATGGAATCTAATAGGTCTTATGCTTTGTCTATAAACTCCAAAATACACTCAGGCATTTCAAGGGAATTAGTGGTGTATGCAACTCATAATTTATATTTTTTTATGGATATATCTAAAAACTATTCTTTGGGAAGATACTTATTTAGTGATCTAGTTAAAAAAATTCTCAAATATTTGATATCTATGAATCTCAAATTTTCCTGTTTTGTTTTCTATTTGAGATGTTGAGAACTATCATATTTTTAAATATAGAGATAAATTGATTAATAAACATTTATCCATATCATCCTAGTTGGTGATAGACCCATATCGTATATTTCTATACTATAAAAATTCATGGACTTTTAAGATTTTAACAAAAATACTGAGCATTAAAAACTCTTGTTCTTCAAGAACCACCATTATATGGCTGCATTGAGATGAAATGTCTGAGAGATACTACTCCATATCTCATATAAAATAAAAAATAAAAAATAGTGTTTCTTGAATTTTGGGGGCATTGGAGTCCATTACAGCCACTAATGTTATGGTATTTTCCCAACCAATCCCCCAATAGAATACCACTCCTAGTTCGACAAAGAGATAAGGGAGATAGTGACTCCCCGACCCTATATTTAGTAGGCCTCGGGTTTGTGACATTGCACAGAGGGTTTAATAAACATAAAAATGGGATCCATTACCCTCTTGGATAACATGTGGAAGATAGATATAAGATGTACACACCATTCAAGACTTTCCTAGTCTTATATATGAATTAAATTCTATGTTCATACATGTAATTTCATAAATTACTAAAAAACTAAAATGAAAACTATATAAATCAATAATGTAAAGTAGACAGTGACTATGAAGCCCAAAGAACTCCTCCCAAACCACATTCTAGTATTATCCATACCAATATCAAACCTCATCTAGATTAAATAAAAATAGTTTATATATATGGGGGATATAATAATATTATACCTTTTACGATCCTCCTTATAACATATCATAAAAAATGATAGGGGTGGAATGCTAAATCACAATGAAAAATAGTGAAAATACCTCATCACCTAAAAAGTATACTAATTTCCCAGCCTCATCATGGATATCTCTCACCAAATATATAATATAATAGAGTATATAAAATAGTGATGAAAATTAAATATTACCCCACTATTTCTTTTCTGTAGGTTTGTTGCATGGCCCTAACATAGTACCTCTTGAGGCATCTCTCTCAAAAAGTAAGCCAACCCAAATACATCTAGGCTATGTATCTCACCATTAACCTCATGCATCATATCATCCCATATCTCATATTCATATAGTAATCATGTAGTTTACAAGATCTACCACATCTCATATTATGTGTATCATACATTGGGTATTATACCTCAAGCCAACAAATCCCATACACTGAGTAAGGTACCTCCAACCATTATAACCTATTTCCATTATAACTATAATGATTCCTTAGATACTATATCTAGATATAAATATATATGAAATTACCACAAGAAAACATATCCCTCTAAATACATATGTGGGAAAACTACCCACTTTTCATACCAACAGATGAACTACCAAGAGAAGAGAGTGGGGCCAGAGGGGTAGTCGGTCATCCATCCTCCCATTGAAATGTTGGAAAAAACACCCTCCCATAGTCCAATACGTGTCATTTTCCATAACTCACATGGGTGTTGAATCATATGTGATAAAAATATATATGATAAAATATAGTTCACAACCACACTATGTAAATAACTTAGTCTCAGACATGACTACAGCTAACGTCACTTTTACTTCTAACTTCCACTAGTAAGAACATGGTATCCTATAAATGCACAATAATTTTAAGGAGTTACATTAAATTAAATTCTTTTTTTTTATAAATTCACTTTACATAAATTAATTCATTAACCATTAATTAACTGTTAACATTATCCCTTATTACATGTTTCATCTTCTATCAGGTTGAAGTCCATGCCCTCTAGGAATAATCCTATTTGATAATATGGACTCTCAAGAGTACAACCTCATTTTCATTCCAAAAACTCTAACCCCATGGTTTAATATATTTTTTAAACATTGTTAACATCATTCGATAATTCCATGTACTCTAAGAAAATATCCTAATCTTAGATTAAGAATGACACCAAACACATCTAGATACCTCAAGCATTGGGGAATAGAATGCTGACAACACAAGAAAACAAGTCATCAACCATTAAATAGATTCATAGAAATAAATCATCTAGTATTCATAAAAACAATGAAATTCCTAGCTTAAACCCATTCCATCATCTTTGGTTCAATCCCTAACACCCTCATTCATATCCTAATGCATCTCATTGTCATAGGCGTCACTACTACCAAATAATCTAAAACTCCCCACCCCAAATTTCATCATCCACCCCAAGCTCAAACATCCCAAGATCATGTCACATTACATAGAATAGGTCATATCTATATCACATAAAAATGGAGAATGAAAAAACATAGAATAACTAATAGGGAAAAATTGACCAAAAATAAGGTATTCCCCCTTCACATAAAAATGAGCTCTCACATATCCCAACACAAGGAATATAAATGATCAAAAAAATTGTCACTATCACCCCCAAGTATTTATCTTTATAAAATGATTAATTTTTATTCCATCTTGAATAAACTGATTCATTGTTCACATGTTCAAACTATGGAAAACCTAATGAATCAACTATATCAATATATGAACATTTAAATATTCTCTTAGCATTAATTCTAGTTTTAAATAACTTATAGAAGTAAAATTCTCATTTAAAACACCCTTTTTATTTTCTCAACAACAAGAATACACATGGTTCATATTTTCTATCAATTAAATTAACACATGGAAGATCACATTCAATTAAACATGCAAAAATACATAAATTTTTAATATAATAAAATTACAATAAACATCAGATTCATATATCACGCCTCTTCCTTCATTCTTATTCCAACTAATTTAATTAATTTTATCTTTATGTTATTTTACATTTTAAATCAAAAATAATTTTATGAACCATGAATAAAAACATGACACACAAGCCTATTATTGATATCATACAATCTAGAAAAAAGAAACTATTATCATGGTATCAAACAAGGACAAAATGTGATTGTTATCCAAATAATTATTAATCCATTTGAATATTTATTACTTTAATTTCAATTATATTCAAAGTGATAAACTATACTCCTTTTATGATTTTACATAAATAAATAGGATAATCAATGAATCTCATACCTTGAAAGAATAAATATTCTCCACATGAGAATGGACCAACATCATAGATCCTGATCACCTATTTCGTAAGAAGATTGCATCCCTCCAAGGATGTTGTACCAAAACTGTGCTAACAAAGAAACTCCATTAGAACATAGAGAGGAAACTATCATTTCATGGTAAGAAAATGATAGAGGAACTAGATCAAAGAACCAAAATATAACTAGTAGAACGTAACACGGATCAATAAATATCAAAGATGTAAGCTTGTGATGGATCCCATTTGAAGGGATCCAAAAATTCCTAAGAGTAACATTGTTGGTATCCATGAGAATGGGAGAAGGGGTTGTAGGGTTGAGTCTAGAATAGGGAATTGTAGGTTTTATATTTCATATCTAATAATGGTTTTACAACATTAATAGGTTATCTATATCATAAATTTCTAATATTTTATGTTTTTTTGTAAATGAAAATTACCTCAAACTACATAACCCATATTTTAATTATGTTTTATGTTTGATATTTACAACATGAGTTTTAAAGAATAGATTTTTCAGGTTCAATGCTCAGTATGTTTACATCATAAATGCCATGTTTTTGTTGTAATTCCATGGGCATGGGTACATAAGCCACAAAACCCTTTTAGACTATAAAACATGTATTTACACTCAAAACCCATCATGTACACTATATATTCACGCATATTCCATATTCTTGCATCCAAACACCTATGTAGCCCCCATTAAGACATACATGAGAACCATGGTATTTAGAAACCAAAAAATGGTCAAACTATAGGGATTCAATCCCTTACATCTAATTCCTATCAAAAAATTATCATCATTAATAATTCACAACAAATATAGAGACAAACAAAAGTGGTCATCTGAGCAACTACCCTATGATATACCTCTTTAAAATATCACCATCATTGGAGATCAAAAAACTCACTTTGAGGAACAAATTACAATTCCATACAATAATATAAAATTTCTCCTAAACACTTCCGCATGGGGTGATTCATCTTAAATTAGTGAAAGACCATAATAATAAGGTAATAAACAAAAACCATCTCATAAAATATAAAAGGGCCATAAAACACAATGGGAATTACAACAAGAGATGATATAAACATCAAATATATAAGGACCCGGCCTTAAACCTTACATAATATTGAATTAAATGAATAATTCACATTGTGGATCTTTTCAAGTTTATAGTTTTAGAGAGTTAGGCCCTAACTATTACATTTCAAAATATTACAAAGTAGACACTTCTACTCAGTTTCCATTTTTTACAAAACATGAACTATTGAAAAAAAGAGTCATGTCTAGTTCCATGTTTTAGATGACATGAATTTTCCTTGATCCCATCCTTGACACTATTCCACTTTATGTCCTATGAAAAACATTTCAAAACTTGGGATGAGCATAAAAAGCTCAATAAGGGATACACAAGGAAATAAAACAGTTAGTTTTTCAAAACAACAAGTAAACCATGAATAATTTAACATAAGTAATACTTTTCACCTTTATGAAGTAGTAAATACTCTTCACTGAATAAATGATCATTACTTACCCTTTTGTAAAAAAAAGATTACCATAAAACCCATATAAAGAACACATAACTTATAAAGGTAACTTAGGACATAAACATACTTAAATGTAATAACCATACGGTCGACTTCCACACATATCACTAAATGGAATAGCCATACGACCAACTTCCATACCCAATGCATTGGGGGTTATAATGTAACCACTCGTCCTGGTATTCATGGCACCACCCGTCATTTGCTTTATCACATAACCACCCGTCAAATGTCCATGTACCATTATAAAATCATAAGACATGAAAAAAATATAAAGGAAAGAAAAAATTTCCACATTTCAATCCCAATATATCACTTAAATATATTAACATAGAAAATCCATTTTCAAAACCATTTTCAATACCAAAAATACGTAAAAGATTATATCGTATTTTTTTTTTATACATTATAGCTTGTTGAGGAAGCCAAAGATCAAATAATACTCACGGTGGTGGAAAAGGTCGTTGTCACCGCATACGTTAAAAGAAACATTCTTTTTTGTCATTTAGTAAAAGTATTCATAGAAAAAGATTCCCTTTGAATGAAATGAAAATTCAAAGGTTTTTATACAACTTATAAAAGAAAGTCTTGTATTAGAACAAAATATGCCTCAATGAAAGGAGATTGAGACGAAGTCCCTTACGTTGTGTCCGACTTGACTCAATCGTTATTTAAGCTCTTAAATAATAAACTAAAGTTAATTTCTACTTGATTAAGAACCCTTTTCAAGTTTATTATTCCTTTTATATAACTTATTACCATTTTATAATCATTATGTAATCATTTAAGTTAATAACGTTCATTTTGTCGATATTTGGTACTTGAGTCAAAAATGGACTTATTATAATTACATGTTGTTCATGTGGTAAAAGTGTCATTATATCCAGAATTATATTCATGATTTCGGTATAATATATATCATATATGTCCAGCATATACATGTATTTATAATAGTACATAACATTTAGAGGTAAGAAATGAAATTCACCGTTCATGGAGATGGTAAGCCGTACGTACGCATGAACACTACTTTCATTTCTATTTCTTATTTTAATGGAATTAAAACATAATTATACATAGGTATATTATAATTCCAGTATAATATAATATATAATATCATTAACTCCATCCTTTATACATCCCATATACGGCATTAACGAATCACATCACTTTGAGGGGGGCGGTAGTCCGCACTTCCTCAAATAAGGTTATCGTATTTACCCACTATGGAAACCATAAAGGCATGATATAAATGGGAATTAAAGAAGAATAAGTAAATTATAGACATAATATATATCATATATAAATACAGTTCCATCATAATGGAACCATGAGAGGTGGTAAGATGTAATTGAACAATCATCGTTTCGTGAGGCCTTAGTTTTCCATCCACAGAAACATTATGTTCTCCATCCATTAGATGGAGGTGTGTGTAAGTGTATTTCGAATAATTCTCATAAAAACATCCTAGTATATTGAGGATACTGGTGTTGTTACAAAATAATGTAAATAAAAAGAGATTAGGGGTCAGAGAAGTAAAATAAAAGAAAACAATTTAAGGGAAACTGTTACCTTTAATTTCTGTAACTCCCTTTGGTTTGAACCAAAGGACTTATTGAAGTGCCTTATGACTAAGGTAATGATTCTAAGAATAGGAGAGGGATGTTGAGAGCTTAATTGGGTAGATGTTGGACGAGCCAAATGGCTTGAGAGGTGTGAGGAATTGGTTAGAAGTGGTCTCCTTTTATAAGGGAGAGGAGGGGATCTTTTGGAAAGTGTGAAAACATTATTTTATTATATAATGATATTCGATTTCTAATGGTCCAAAAATAATTAAGGTCAAAGATAATATGACTAATAATCGAAATAAAATCATCCAATCAGAATTGGACATGTTTTGGATAATATTTTAATCACTATAATCTTATTTATTTTAATTATTTATTAATGAGGTGAATACTGCGTCATTATTGTGTCATAAATAATTTAATTAATTTCATATCTAAAAATTATAAACAAATACCATTATATAGGAAATATTTTTAGCTTTACAATGAATATCTATAGTTGAAAAGATAATTTGTATAACCCCTTCTAGAAATTAATTTACTAAAAGATATTTTCTTTTGTCATTTGTGCCTTTACTTTATGTTAATTAATCTAAATTGTCATTATCACTCCCAAGTGGCTCAATGGGGTCTCAAAATAGACCCAAAGATGCCCATGGTCGTTAATGACTCAACCAATTAGGTTTGGATAAGTGTTAAGGTAATTTTGAATTATTATAATATTATTTTTACCTTGAATTACCATATTTACCTTTAACCACGGTAAATAAAAGTTAAAAGTTACTATTCACCAAAAATTATTTTCATCTTAATGAACCACATTTTACTTCTTGATAAAAACCATTTATGTCAGATTTTTGAAATTCAATTCACAGAAGTGGTAAAATTTCATTTAAATGGAAAAGTCTTTTTTTTAACTACCACTAAGTGGTGTCACTATTCATCAAAAATTAAAGTTTTTCAGAAAAATACCAAAAATTCAGCGTAAGCATTATTTGATATTTTGAATTCAAAATTAATTTCAATTTTTCCAAATTAAAAACATAGAAGTACCATTAATTAATTTAAAAATTAATTCCCGTTATCAAAACAAATAGCGTGTTTTTAAGAAACAATAACTGTCAAAAGATTGATAATTGTTTATGTCTAATTTCAAAGTGAAATTAATTAAAATGACAAAAATTGGATTAAATGGTAAAAATATATTTTAATTTCACTTTAAAACCAACTAAAAAGATAATCTAACCATATAAATAAATTATATTAAAAGGCACTTTTGAATTAAAATGCAATATTTTTCACTATTCATTAAAAATGACCTTTATTAGAAAAATACCAAAAAATTACCCAATGTAAAATTTCATGTTACCAATATAAAGAAGGATTTTATTTATTCAATTAGAATGTATTAAAGTGAACAAAACTAGATTCAAAAAGGGGTTTGCCATTAAAAGGTGATAAATTGGACCTTTAATGTAAATTATTCTTAAAATTAGATTCATTCACATTTTAAGCCTCTAACTTTTATTGGATAAAAGTAAATACATATAACAAACATGTATAATCATATTGTAGTTAGTTTCATTCATTCCCGCCACTACAATGGCTAGGAGTTAACTACCATTTAAAATAATAATATTATATTATTAGTGTGCAATTTAAGATTCCAAAGAAACCCATTGTTGCGTATCGGGTACGCTATCGAACATAACAAACCCTTTAAAGTAAAATTAAGATTTAATTAAAAAATATTAATAAATATGAAATATGTCTTATTCTTCATTTACTTGGGATGTTACATCCTTCCCCCTTTTAGAAATTGCATCCTCGCAATTTTTATTCACTTATCAAAATAAGTGGGGGGTATTTATCCCTTATAGCATTTTCAGATTCCCACATTGCCTCTTCAACAATATGGTTTTTCCACAAAACCTTTACCTGATGAATTACCTTATTCCGCAACACTTTCTCTCTAAAGTCAAGAATCTAAACTGGTTGTTCTTCGTAAGAGAGATTCTCTTCCAACTGACCTATCTCTGGGCTCAAAACATGAGATGGATCTGACATATACTTTATCAACATCGAAACATGAAAAACATTGTGTACCTGGGATAAACTTGGAGGTAAAGCCACTCTATACACAACTGATCCCACTTTCTCCAGAATTTTATAAGGTCTAATGAACCTCGGACTCAACTTTCCCTTCTTACCAAAACACATCACACTTTTCAAAGGAGAAACTTTGAGAAAGACATGATCACCTACCTCAAAAAAAGACCCTTACTTCTATTATCGGCATAACTTTTTTGTCTACTCTGAGCTATTATCATGTGCTTCTGGATCAACTGAACTTTCTCTGCCATTTCTTCTACCAATTCTAGTCCCATCAACTTCCATTCACCTACTTCATCCCAAAAGCTGGAGTTCGACAACGCTTTCCATATAATGCCTCAAATGGAGCCATTTGTATATTGGAATGAAAACTATTATTATAAGAAAATTCAACAAAAGAAAGATGTTGGTCCCAACTTCCCTGATAATCCATCGAGAAAACACGTAACATATCCTCCAAGGTCTTAATTGTTTGTTCTGACTGCCCATCTGATTGAGGATGAAAAGCTGTACTAAAATTTAATTCAGTACCCAATGACTTCTGAAGGCCTTTCCAAAAGTTAGAAGTGAACCTGGGATCACAATCAGAAACAATGGAGAGGGGAACTCCATGCAAGATACCTATCTATTTAACATACATCCAAGCAAGTTGATCTAGAGACAAAGTATCTTGAATAGGAAAGAACTGAGCAGATTTAGTCAATCGATCAACTATAACCCATATTGCATTATTACCTCGAGATGTCTTTGGTAATCCCACAACGAAGTCCATGGATATATTTTCCCATTTCCATTCTAGCACCGGTAAAGGATGAAGCATTCCTTTCGGTAACTATCACTCCGCTTTAAACTGTTGACAAGTCAAACACTTCACAGTAAAATCAGCAATATCTCTTTTCATTCCATCCCACCAATAATACTCTCGAACATCTCTATACATCTTAGTACTACCAGTATAAACTGAAAACGGAGAACTATGAGCTTCACATAACAACTCATTCTTCAACTATGAATCACAAGGTACACATAATCTCTTCCCAAATCTCAAAACACAATCATTGTCAATGTAAAATTTAGGAAACTTACCCTTCTGAACAAACTCTACCTTTTTCTGCAACTCACTGTCTTCTTTCTACGCTTGCTTAATTTTGTCTGATAGAGATGATTTCACTGACACCTGAAACAAAATAGAATAATTTCCTACAACAACAACTTCTATTCCAAAGTTCATTAAATCAAAAACCATAGGATCTCGTTCCAAACATATCATGGCTAATGAGACATTACTTTTTCGACTCAAAGCATCAGCCACTTTATTTGCTTTTCCCGAATGGTAATGGATCGTGCAATCCTAATCCTTGATTAATTCCAACCATCTCCTCTGTCTCATGTTCAATTCTTTCTGAGTGAATATATACTTCAAAATTTTGTGATCAGTATATATTTCACACTTCACTCTATAAAAATGATGCCTCAAAATTTTTAAAGCAAAAAACAACTGCAGCTAATTCCAAATCATGTGTAGGGTAATTTAACTCATGTGGTTTCAACTGACGTGAAGCATAACCAATTACCTGATCATTTTGCATTAGGACAAAACCAAGTCCTTTCAACGAAGCATCACTGTAGATAAAAAAATCACCATTTCTGTAAGGCAGTGCCAAAACTGGATCATTCACCAATATTCTTTTCAATTCCTAAAAACAATCATCACATTATTTTGTCTAGATGAACTTAAAACCTTTTCAAGTTAACTTAGTCATTGGAATAGATAACTGTGAAAATTTTTCATCAAACCTTTGGTAATAACCTACCAAACCAAGAAAACTATGAATCTCGGTTATATTTGTCGGTCTTGGCCATTCTTCAACAACCATTGTTTTAGCAGGATCCACAGTTATGCCATTTTTTGAAACAATGTGACCAAGGAATGAAATTTATTATAACTAAAACTCACACTTGCTGAATTTCACATAATGTTTGTTTTCCTTTAAGGTTTTCAAGAAAACCCTTAAAAAAACTACATGCTCCTCTTTACCTTTACCTTTAGATAATACAAAAATACCATCTCTAAACACAACCACTATTAATCAACTAAGTCAACTGATCCATCACTGCAACAAACTATTCAATTCTGATTCCAACCATCTCAGGTTGTTGATTTGGGAGGTTATTTCCCTCGATATGACTTCCCATCACAATTGCCCTATTTACTCTATAAAAAACCATTCTCAACACAGAAATACCTTAGGAAAAGCAACATGGTAATCTATAAATGCTATATGATATCAATTTTAACATAAATTACTTTATGGATATTAATTTGACAATACCCTAACTTCTAAAGTTATCTAAACTGACCTATGATACCAACTATAAGGACCCAGCCTTAAATCTTACATAATATTGAATGAATTGAATAATTCAAATTGAGGATATTTTCAGGTTTAGAGGTTTAGAGAGTTCGGCCATAACTATTACATTTCAAAATATTACAAAGTACACACTTCTACTCAGTTTCCATTTTTTTTTACAAAACATGAACTCTTGAAAAAAGAGTCATGTCTAGTTCTATGTTTTAGACGGCATGGATTTTCCTTGATCCCATCCTTGACCCTATTCCACTTTATGTCCTGTGAAAAACATTTCAAAACTTGAGATAAGAATAAAAAGCTCAGTAAGGGATACACAAGGAAATAAAACAGTAAGTTTTTCAAAACAACAAGTAAACCATGAATACTTTAACATAAGTAATACTTTTCACCTTTATGAAGTAGTAAATACTCTTCACTGAATAAAATATCATTACTTACCCTTTTGTAACTAAAATATTACCATAAAACCCATATAAAGAACACATAACATATAAAGGTAACTTGGGACATAAACATACTTAAATGGAATAACCATACGGTCAACTTCCACACATATCACTAAATGGAATAGCCATACGGCCGACTTCCATACCCAATGCATTGGAGGTTATAACATAACCACCCATCCTGGTATTCACGGCACTACCTGTCATTTTTTTTATCACATAACCACCCGTCAAATGTTTATGTACCATTATAAAATCATAAGACATGAAATAAAAATAAAGGAAAGGAAACATTTCCACATTTCAATCCCAATATATCACTTAAATATATTGACATATAAAATCCATTTTCAAAACCATTTTCAATACCAAAAATATGTAAAAGAGTATATGGTATTTATTTATTTTTTAAAAATATTATGGCTTGTTGAGGAATCCAAAGATCAAATAATACTCACAATGGCGGAAAAGGTCATTGTCACCACATACGTTAAAAGAAATATTCTTTTTTGTCATTTAGTAAAATGCTTCATAGAAAAATATTCCCTTTGAATGAAATGAAAATTCAAATGTTTTTATACATCTTATAAAATAAAGTCTTGTATTAGAACAAAATATGCCTCAATGAAAGGAGATTTAGAGGAAGTCCCTTACCTCATGTCCGACATGACTCGGTCGTTTTCTTAAGCTCCGGAATAATAAACTACAGTTAATTTATACTTGCTTGAGAACCTTTTTCATGTTTATTATTCCTTTTATATCACTTATTTCCATGTTATAATCATTATGTAATCATTTAAGTTAATAACGTTCATTCTGTCGATATTTGGTACTTAAGTCAAAAATGGACTTCTTATAATTACATGTTGTTCATGTGGTAAAAGGTTCATTATATCCAGAATGATATTAATGATTTGGGTATCATATATATCATAAATATCCATAATATACATGTATTTATAATAGTACATAACATTTAGAGGTATGAAATGAAATGCACCATTCATGGAGACGGTAAGTCGTACGTACGCATGAACGCTAATTTCATTTCTATTTATTATTTTAATGGAATTAAAACATAATGACACATAGTTTTATTATAATTAAAGTATAATATCATATATAATATCATTAACTCTATCCTGTATACATCCCACATAAGGCATTAACGAATCACATCACTTTGAGGGGCAGTAGTCCTCACTTCCTCAAATGAGATTATCGTATTTACCCACTATGGAAACCATAAAGGCGTGATATAAATTGGAAGTACAGAAGCATAAGGAAATCATAAAAATAATATATATCATATATAAATACAGTTCCATCATAATTGTCACCATGAGAGGCGGTAGGATGTAATTAAACAATCATCATTTCGTGAGGCCTTTGTTTTCCATCCACAAAAACATTATGTTCTTCATCCATTAGATGTAGGTGTGTGTAAGTGTAATTCAAATCCTTCTCATAAAAAAAATACTAGTATATTTAGGATACTTGTGTTGTTACAAAAGAACAGAAATAAAAAGATTTTAGGGGTTGGAGAAGTAAAATAAAAGAAAACAATTTAAGAGAAACGATTACCTTTAATTTGGGTAACTCCCTTTGGTTTGAACCAAAGGACTTCTTGAAGTGCCTTCTGCATAAGGTAAGGATTCTAAGATGAGGATAGGGATGTTGATAGCTTAATTGGGCAGAGTTTGGATGATCCAAATGGCTTGAGAGGTGTGAGTAATTGGTTAGAAGTGGTCTCCTTTTATAAGGGAGAGGAGGGGCTCTTTAGGAAAGTGTGAAACATTATTTTATTATATAATGATATTCGGTTTCTAATGGTCAAAAAATCATTAAGGTCGAATATAAGATGACTCATAATCTAAATAAAATCATCTAATCAGAACTTGACATGTTTTGGATAATATTATAATCATTATAATCTTATTTATTTTAATCATTTATTAATGAGGTAAATACTGCATCATTATTGTGTCATAAATAATTTACTTTATTAGATTTCTAAAAATTATAAAAAAATATATCATGATATGGGAAATATTTTTATCTTTCCAATGAATAACTATAGTCTAAATGATAATTTATATAACTCATTTTAAAAATTAATTTACAAAAAGATATTTGCTTTTCTCATTTTTGTCATTACTTTAAGTTAACTAATCTAAATTATCATTATCACTCCCAAGTGGCTAAATGGGGTCTCAAAATCGACCTAAATACTACCATGGTCGTTGATGACTCAAAAAATAAGTTTTTAAAATATGTTAAGGTAATTTTGAATTATTATAATATTCTTTTTACCATGAATTACTTTATTTACCTTTAACCGCGATAAATAAAAGTCAAAAGTTACTATTCACAAAAAATTATTTTCATCTTAATGAACCACATTTTACTTCTTGATAACAAACATCTATGTCGTATTTTTGAAATTCAATTCACAGTAGTGGTAAAATCTCATTTAAATGAAAAATTCAGTTTTTTTACTACCACTAAGTGGTGCCACTATTCATCAAAAATTGAAGTTTTTTTAGAAAAATACCAAAAATTCATCCTAAGAATTATTTGATATTCTGAATTCAAAACTGATTTTTATTTTTTCAAATTCAATACATAGAAGTGGAATTAATTAATTTATAAATTAAATCACGTTATCAAAACAAATAGCTTGTTTTTAAGAAACAATAACTATCAAATGATTGATACTTGTTTATGTCTAATTTCAAAGTGAAATTAATTCTAATGACAAAAATTGGATTAAATGTTAAAAATATATTTTAATTTAACTTTAAAACCAACTAAAAAGATAATATAACCATATAAATAAATTAGATTAAAAGGCACTTTTGAATTAAAATACAATATTTTTCACTATTCATTAAAAATGAACTTTATCAGAAAAATACCAAAAAATTACCCAAAGTAAAATTTGATGATCCCAATATAAAGAAGGATTTTAATTGGTCAATTAGAATGTATTAATGTGACCAAAACTAGATTTAAAAAAGGGTTCGCCATTAAAAGGCGATAAATCGGCCCTTTAATGTAAATTATGCTTAAATTTAGAATCATTCACATTTTAAGCCTCTAACTTTTATTGGATAAAAGTAAATACATCTAAATAGCATGTATATTCATATTGTAGTTAGTTTCGTTCATTCCTGCCACTATAATGGCTAGGAGTTAACTACCATTTAAAATAATAATATTATATTATTAGTGTACAACGTAAGATTCCAAAGAAACCCGTTGTTGCGTATCGGGTAATCTATCGAACATAGCAGCCCTTTTTAAAGTAAAATTAATATTTAATTCACAAATATTAATAAATATGAAATATGTATTATTCTTCATTTACTTGGGATGTTACAAAATAGATCAGGTTACTATGCACATATCTATAACACATGTTCCAAAGCACTTCCCTCCATGCCACTATGTCTTCACAAGACACGAAGCAATGGAAAAAAAGACCCAAAAAATACTTTATCCTAGAAGTACGGAATATCAACAAGTCATTCCTTGAAGGTTGCATCATCATCAAAATCGATGTCATCATAGTAAATGAGGTCAGATTCATCATTAAGATAACGATGTAGCTGAGACACATGAAAAACGTCTTGTATCCAGAACCTCTATAAGGGAAGTGTTATCTGATACGCCATGACTATAACATCAGCCAACACGTCTATTGGTCTAAAAACTGGGGATAAAGCTTACTCCCTTTCAAAAATATGTAGTACCCAAAAGGAGGAAATACCTTTAGAAACATCTGATCTCGAGCATCAATATCCACAGGTCTCCTCTGATAATTAGTATATGATTTTGGATGGTACTTCACTGCTTTCATCTTCTCACATATCAATTAAACTATCTATCTCTTGTTTTGATCTAGCTACAACACAAAAATTTAGGACACTCCGGCCCCAGTGCAACACAATGGAGATCAGAATGGTTGTCTATAAATATCTCCAAACAGTTCCATTCTAATGGGCTAGTGAAAACAATTGTTTTAAGAAAACTCAATAAAGAGAAAGTGCCTCATCCACAAACCAAAAAATCTAGGATATAAGAACACAATAGTTCTTCATTATTCAGTATGATTTTCTCTATATTAATGTCTATATATGGATGAAAATTAGTGATATGTAATAACAGAGATCTGAAATCATGATAAAGACCTCTTCACACCCAAGAGCTAAAAAAAATGATCTTGATTAGAGATAATCATCCTCCATACTTTATAGAATATCACATCTTCCTCTAGATATTTCATTTAAAATCCTCCATATTTATCAACTCTATGATCACTATATAGTGGTATGATTTATTCAAATTATCCACTATCTTCATTATAGAATCATAGACTCCATGATCTTGAGGTAAACCAATAATAAAGTCTATAGAGATATCCTTCCACTTCCACTAGGGAATATATAATGGCTAGAGAAAACCACCAAAAACATAGTACTCAGACTTAATATTCTAATAAATAAAACATCAAGCAAAAAACGTTGTAAATATACACTTTAACCAAGGACACAAAACTGGACCTCAAAAATTGTGGAACATATTTTTCACATCAGTATATACCACCAAGTGAGATCTATGGAACTTTCGAAGAACCATATCACTCATCTTAAATGATATGAAAATAATCCCCTTGAATAACCCCCAGTATTTTTCATCCATAGACCAAATATAAAGGGAGTCACCAAAGATAGTTTGGTCACTCCAATCATCCACCTCAGAATCCCTTAGTTGGGACACATCCACCTACTACACCCAATGCAATTGCGCTATCTTCTATAAAAGACATCCTATGTCTCCAACCTCTCCCATATCAAGATTAATTATTGATATCTCTAATATAACTCTCTAGGAATCTCTATATTCATGAAAAACGTTATTACGTGACTTCCTACTCAACACATCATCTACTACATTTCCCTTTAATGGTGTGTACAAAATCTCAAAGTCATAATCCTTTAATTATTACATCTAGTAATGTTATAGAAAATTCAGGTCTTTCTTGGATAATACATACCTTAGTCTCTTATGATCTGAAAAAGCCATAAAATGTTAACCAATAAGGTAATGTCTCCATAACTTCATAGAAAACACAACTACCCCTACTCAAGATCATGTGGGAATAGTTATACTCATGGGAAAATAACTTCTGATTCACATGATAAACAACAGATATTTTCTGAATTAGAACATAGACCAAACCAAGACACTAAGAATATTAGAAAACCATAAAATAAACTCCATTTTTTGGAAAACAGATGACTTGTGCACTAAACAACTTCTCCTTTTTGTACTAAAAAAATACTTAAACCTTTTTAGTCCATAGAAACACTTGATCCATTCTATTAAAGGATTTAATAGGTGTCACAACCCCATAAAAATCATCTAGGAACCATCTATAATATCCTATAAGATTAAGGAAACATTGCACCTCTTCTACATTCATGGGGGATGATATAGAAACAACACCCTCTATATTTGAAGTATTCATAGATACACCTTATTGGGGTACCACATTCCATAAAGAAATGACTTTTCTAGGACCATAAATCACAATTAAATAACATTCATAATATTTTTTCTTTATGAATAACACCCAAAATGGTATATATATACTTTTCATGCTCTTACATGGATCCAGAGTATAAAAGGATGCCATCGATGAAAACTGCCAAGAATATATCTCGGAACTCTCTAAACACCATGTTAATAAACCCCAAAAACAAGGATAGAGAATTAATCACACCAAATGGTATCACAATGAACTCATAATTCCAATAAGAACGTCATAACATATTATTTGGAATATCCTCATCTGTCACCAGCATCTGATGATATCTTGGTCGCAAATTGATCTTAAAGAACCAACTTTATCCTTCTAGCTGATCAAATAAATCATAAATATTAACTAGAGGATATTGGTTATTCACATTAACCTTATTTATGTGAAAATAATTTAGAATGATTCAAACTACCATCATCCTTATTCACTAGCAAAATCAGTTCACCCCATTGTGACATACTCATCTGAGCATAAACTTAGTACAATTGATCATTGGGTTTTTCTTGAAGCTCATGAAACTGAGAAGGTTGAATCTTATATGTAGATATTATGATAGAAGATATGAGTGAATGTAGATTGATCCCAAACTTAATCTTCCATTGAGTGGGTAATGATCTAGCCTCTCGGGAAATACATCAGTGTACTCTCCTATTACCATATAAAACCCCATCGATTGAACCTCTTATGAACTCAAAATCCACTCAAAAATCAAATATGACCAAAAATAAACATGAATTTAACCTATATGAGGGTCTCACTCACCAAAAAACACCACTAGTTCTCAATCATAAACATAGAACACAAACTTTCTCCAATATAAATTCAAGATTTTATAAAATTAATAAAGCAATGACATGTTGAGAATGATGACGTAAGGAAGTATCCACAAACATAAGAAGTCTCACAATGTGTAGTGGTACCCCAACAATAGATAACACTTTATACAAGTCATATCAACCTCTAGGTGGACTAGTCAACACCAAGGATATTAGGAGCATCTCTACTCATGTCCCAATGAATGGACAAGGGCTAGTGATATGAATGAGGGTATATCCCTTGAATAAAAAAGAGCATGAACCCACATGAAAAAATAATAAAAGGGTTACTCATGCAATATATAGATCACCTTTCACTGGTAAAACTAAATCATATAGCAATACATGGCCTACTTCAAGGCCTCTATGACCCTACTGATGACCACCTCCGCATATTCACTCTTATTTATGAGGAAAAGAAGTATATTAGGGCTTTCCTTTACCTTACCCATATCCTATCTCCTAATCACAAACTATGTCACTATGACTTTACTATTTTCTCACTTGAAACAACCACAATAAAGAAACCTAATGTTGAATATTTAGCACTCTCTAGTTTCTCAAAAATTCTAGGCACTCTCTCCACCCCCAAACAAGGCCTCCACAATAAATACATGACTGTGATTCTATAGAATTTGAATAAGATCCTCCAACCATTGAGAAAAAAAATTATGGGGTTCTGACCTACCCTAGTCTTATAAAAATAAATTATATCTAGGAAATTGGGAATTCTATACCAAATATCTACATTAGGGAGAATTTTGATGATCCCCTTCTCATGAAGATCCTATTTTGGATAGAATCCTCTCAATTGGATTTTCACTTTCCATCACATCAAGATAAGTCAAAAACAAGAAAATGGAGACTTTACACTAGATATTTGGATGCAAATCCTCCTCCAAAGGCATCACCCTAACTTCCCCATCTTGAAAAATGTACAAATAATATCATTGAGTGCTCCTAAAATGGATCCCAAACTCTCACATTCTAGAACTCCCCTGCCAAAGGGTAAGATTTTCAAGGTGATTGGATGAATTCATGGTTGAATAAGGAAAATATAATAAAAAATGGTCACATAAATTCTCCCATGAGACTATGGACTCCTCTTGGTCACCAATGAATAAGATACACCACTTCATCACTACCCCCCCCCCCCATAACATCATCACAACCAATGAAATCGAGTTCTCTATCCATGAATGAATCAAACAGAAATCTATTTCAACCACCTTAAATAAGTCTTTTGTGATATATTATATCATGGATTCTTTGTACATTTACATACTCAGACATTGAAAATATTAGAGTGTCCTTTTATAAGTGTCTTCATCATTAACATCTATTCTGTAGTGATATTCTGGCACATCCTGGTGAACATATTCAGTGTGAACCTATCGTGGATGTCAACCTAGATCAATTCCTATAATAATATTATATGTTTAAACTTATAACCAAGAATATGAAATAATTAAAATTAATTAATTAATTAGTTGTTATCTATTTAAGTTTTTAACCTATATAAAGGCCTACTGATTTCAAATATAAGCTCAAAAATGAATTATGCACGATCCTTTCCAATATATCTACCCCTCAACCAGTATCACTTCATTTATTAGTCTAAGTTAAATTAATGTTCCATGAATCAAATCACATGGACCCCTAAATTCCTACGTATTATCCATTCTCCCTTGTTTACATCTCCTACTAAACCTAGTTGACACCATTTCCCTACCAACTAATGAAATATCAGTTTTTATACCTCCAAAATCCATCATATCCTTCACCTGAAGCCTCTGATACCACTCTATAAAGACACCCTACCCCCAAAGAGTACCCCTACTAGGAAACAATATCTAATATAGATGGTAACTACTCGATTACTACATCCAGTAGGCTTGGTATTGGTGACTAGCATCAAGGGTATAATAAAAATACTAATACAATGCATTACCATCTTATAGAATATACAGAAGGGAAATATAAGAGAGATAAACCAACAAATGATCATACATATAAATGAATTAAATCCCATGGTCAAACATGTAATTTCATACAATACAAAAAACTGAAAGGAACACTACAAATACAAAAATGGTAAACATGAGAGTGACCCCAATGCCTGAACAACTCTTGCTAAACCATAAGCTAGTAATATCTAAACTGATCTCCAAAATTCTATAGCTTATTAGAAAATAGATTATATATATGTCGGATTAGAATAATGGTATACTCAATTGGATCCTCCTTGGATCCTCTCATTAAATAGACAAAGAAATCATTATAAATCACAGTGAACAATAGTGAAATAAACTCATCACTTAAACAGGTATATTATGTTCTCAAACTCACCATGGGTATCTCTCCCAAAGTATTGAATATAAGAGAGTATATAATATAGTAATTAAAAATCAATGATTCCCCTCTATTTATTCCCCACTAGTTTGCTGCTCTACCCCCAACATCATGTTCCTTGATCTATCACTCTCCAAAAGTAAGCCAACCCGAAGACACCTAGGCTAAGTACCACAACAAGCACCTCATGAGTCACATCATTCCATATCACATATCCATATAGAAACAAAGTAGTTTTTTGGATCCACCGTATCCCATATGACATGTTTTATATATCGGGTATTGTACCTCAATCCATCACCGCACATACACTAAGTAAGGTATATCAAGAAATAATAGCCTATACATGTCGTACCTATAATAATCCCTTTGACACTATATCTAAATATTCATGTGGGTTAAATAACAACAATCCATCATATACCTATAGAAATATATATGTAAATACATACCATCATGAATATTAGAATATAAACTACCAAGAGAAGAAAGTGGGGCTAGAGGGGGTAGTCAGTCATCTATCCTCCCACATGAATGTTGGGGGAAAATCCCTCCTAGAGTCCACTATGACTCAGTCACATTAACTGATATGGGTGGGGTATCATATGAAATCACAAAATATTTATAATATAATTTAGTTCACGACCACACTATTTTCATAACATTGTCTTAGACTCGACTTCACCTAAATTCACTCATACTCCCTACCACTGCTAAGAACTTGGTATCCTATATACACCCAAGTATTTTAATGAGCTACATTAAATTAATTTCTTTTAATGATAAATTAATGTTTCATTAATTAATTAATTAGAAACAAATTATATATTTATATTATTCCATATTGAACATGTTAACTTCCATCAAGTTGATTTCCATTCCCTCTAGAAATTATCCAACCCAAGTCCACGGTTTCTCAAGAGTAGCATCTCATTTTCATTCAAGCAACACCAAACCCATGGGTTAAGTCATTTGTTGAAAATTATTAACATAATTACATGATTCCATTAATTCTAATAAAATATATTAATATTATCTTAATAATTAACCCGATAACATCCAACTACCTCGAGTAGTGGGAAAATGAATGAAAATAAAAAAGAAACCAAACCATCGACAATTAAATAGATTCATCGCTAGAAAGCATCCATCTTTCATCACTACAATTATAAAACTAGATTCAACTAATTTTATCCTATTTTATTACATACCCAACACCCTCATTCAAATCCTTATATATCTTACTATCATGGATGTTAAGGGATGTCACATCATCTGGGCCTTCCCACCTCATATCACATCATTTATCTTAGTCTTAGCTATCCTTGGTTAGTATCACGTTAAATGGAATACCACACATATAGAGAACATAATAGGGAATAATGTAAAAAAAACATAGCATAATATATAGGGAAACATAACCCTAAAATGTATTAATATTTGAAATAGAAATGATCTCTCACAACTCCCAACAAAAGGCATACAACCTATACAAACAAATAGACACTCTTGATCCAAGAGGATTATCTTTATCAAAAGATCAATTTTTATTCCATTTTTAATTTAGTATTGAAGTATGCATAGGTTCTAAATAAGATAAATCTAAGACATTATCTATAAAAATCTATAAAAATTTAATAATTCTCTTAGCATTAACTATATTTTCAAAAAACATAGAGAAGTTAATGTATTATTTTACATGTCATTTTCATTTTATCATCAACAAGTATTAACAAGATTCTCATTAATTATCAATTCCATTAACACATGGAAGATAACATTAAACTAATCATTAAAACATGGGATAATTTTTAATATCATCAAATTACTAGAAACATCATATTCATATATCATGTCTCTTCTTAAATTATTAACCCAAATAATTTATTTAATTTCCTCTTTAAGTTATTTACCATTTTCTGTCAAGAATAAAATTATAATACAACAATAACAATATGATAAAAAATTATACTATAGATAGAACACTATCTATAAAAGCAAGAGAAATAATATTACCACGATGTCAAGCATCGACAAATAATACCAAAAAACATGCTTTCAACAGTGATTGAAAGAGGCTTTATCTTGGATAAGAAATTATTAGCTACCAAATATATATTAAAATTATACCATTGTTAGTCTTTTTTTGGCAATAATAAAGGGGTATTTAATTAGTTCTTAAAAGTGCTGATAAGTCCACCATTTATCAGGGACTTTTTTAGCACTGATTGTAACACCCCAGGTAAATAAAGAATATGACATCTTTATATTTATCCATATTTGTGAATCAAATATTAATATTACTTTGAAAGGGATGCTATGCTCAATGGCGTACCCAATACGCAACAACGAGTTTCTTGGGAATCTTACGTTGCACTCTAATAATAAAATAATATTATTTTAAATGGTAGTTAACGCCTAGCTGTTGTAATGGCGGGAATGAACAGAACTAACTACAAAATGATTATATAAGTTTGTCAAATATTTTTACTTTTTACAATAAATATTAGAGTATTAAAAATGAGAATGAATCCAATTTTAAGCGTAAACATTTTAATATTCTTTAAAAGGTCGATTAACCGCCTTTTGATGGCAAACTCTTTTAAATCCAATTTTTGAAAATTTAATGTGTTATATTTGACAAAATAAAATTCTTCTTTAGAATCAGGACATCAAAATTTACTTTGTGTAAATTTTTGGTATTTTTCCGAAAAAGTTCAATTTTTAATGAATAGTGAAAAATGTTGTATTTTAATTCAAAACCTCTTTTTAATATAATTTATTTATATGATTAGATTATCTTTTTAATTGGTTTTAAAGTGAAATTAGAATATATTTTTACCATTTAATCCAATAGTGGTCGATGTAATTAATTTCACTTTGAAATCAGACTTAAACTAGTGTCAATCTTTTGATACATTTTGTTTCATAAAAACATGTTATTTGTTTTGACAACGGGAATTAATTATTAAATTAATTAATGAAACTTATATGTTTTGAATTTTTTAAAATATACATCATTTTTGAATTCGGAATATCAAATATATCTTAGGGTGAATTTTTGGTAATTTTCTGAAAAACTTCAATTTTTGATGAATAGTGAAACCACTAAGTGGTACTTATAAAAACTGATTTTCCATTTAAATGAAAATTTTCCACCTTTATGTTTTGAATTTAAAAAATCCAACATACATGGTTTTCATTAAGAAGTAAAATGTGGTTCAATGGGATTAAAAAAAAATTGGTGAATAGTAACTTATTAAGTTTTTAATTGCGATTAGAGGTAATTAGTGTAGTTTAAGGTAAGAATAATGTTTTAATAAAATGAAATGACCTAGACACATGTCCTACCATCATTGGATGTGTCATGGCCGACCAAGACAATCCATGGGTCAACTTGGGGACCCCATGGAGTACTTTGGTTGGAAAATGACATAAATACATTTTATTTAATGATAAATTAAAAATGACACAAACATGAGATGTTTTACTAAAACAATTTTTACATGGGGTGATACAAGTCATATTTTTGACTCTAAATAGTCATTGGAAAGCTAAAACGATTTCCTATATCATAGTATTTGTTTTATAATTTTTAGACATTAAATAAATTAATTTATTTATGACATCATGATGATGCAGCGATGACCTCCTTATTTAACGATTTAAATAAAATGGAAAGATAATGTAATATCTAAGACCTAAACATGTCCAAAACCTATTGAATGGGTGTATTTAGAACCCTTATCACCTTATACACGAATTATATCAATTTCAGACCTTTTAAATCCGAAACTAATTTTTAAATAAAGTAAAATTTTCTTACTTTCCAAGAGTGCCCCTCCTCTCCTCTTATAAAAGGCCCCCACCTCTACCTCCTTACCCACACTTAAAAAGCCTTTGGATCGGCCAACCCCTGACCATTGTATCTCTACACATCCCTCTATAACTCCTTGAAGCCTCAATTTGGGCAGAATCTTTTCCAAGGAAGCCTTTGAGCTCAAATCAAGGGAAGTTACCCGATTTTAAGGTAATGTCTTCGCTTGAGTCCTTTTGTTTTATTTTGCTTCTCCAACCCCCTAAACTCTTTTTATTAATTTATTTAGTAACAACTACAGTATCTTAAATATACTAGGATGTTTTTATAATAATCATTCGAGCTACACTTACACACATCTACATCTAATTGTTAAAGAACATACTGTTTCTGTGGTTGGCGAATTTCTGCCTCAAGAAACGATTATTGTTCAATATTTTTTAAACACCTTTAATGGTGGCCATTAAGATGACAATATATTTATATATGATATCTAATATGTTTATGTTTTACTTAAGCTTCTGTATTTTTCATTTATGTCATACCTTTATGGTTTCCATTATGGGTAAACGTGATATCTTCATTTAAGGAAGTGCGGACTACCGCCCCCTCAAAGTGATTTGATTCATTAATACTAGATGTGGTATGTATAAAGGATATATTTAATGATATTATATATGATACCATACTGGAATTAAAATACTCTTATGTATCATTATGTTTTAATTCCATTAAATATGAAATAGAAATGGAAGTAGCGTTCATGCGTACGTACGGCTTACCGTCTCTATGAACGGTGCATTTCATTTCTTAACTCTAAATGTTATGTAATATTAGAAATTCATGAATATACTGGATATATATGATGTATATGATATATAAATGATTAATACAATTATGGATATAATGTACCTTTGACCACACGAACAACATGTAATTGTAAGAAGTCCACTTTCGACTTAAGAACCAAGTATCGACAAAACAAACATTATTAACTTAAATAATTACATAGTGTTCATGACATGGTAATAAGTGATATAAAAGGAATAATTAACTTGAAAAAGGTTCTTAAGGAAGTATAAATTAACTCAAGTTTATTATTCAGGAGATTAAAGAACGATCGAGTCAAGTCGGATCCGAGGTAAGGGATCTTACTCCTCTCTTACTTTTTAATTACACTCTTTTATGTCATTCCTTATAAAGCTCATAATTCTTGTTATTGGGATGTTATTTTATATTACTTTTAATGTAATTTTTATGGTTATATTATGAGAGACCCTATTCTCCCTCATTAATCCATTTTGGATGTTTTGAGTGGCGCCGTTAGGCTGCCTAATTTTCGTAAGAGATCAAACCCCTCACTTTCTTTTAAAGTACTCTCCTTTATGTCACTTCTTTTAAGCTCATCTTTGTTATGTTGGGGGATGTTCTTTTATATTAATCTTTCTGTAAACATTATGTTAATATGATGAGAGACCCTATTTGATCTTATCAATCAATTTTTGTATGGTTTATGTGGCGCCGTTAGGCTGCCGAGTTTTCATAAGGGATTTTTCATCTCACTTTTATTCCCATGAGATTTATCCTACATTTACCACAATTTCCTTTGAGTGGTGTATGTACTTCCCATTATTCTACTCTTTGTGTAATATACTTTCGTTTATGAGTATTTACATAAATGATGTATTTTCCTTCTTTCATGGGGTGTATGTTTCGAAAATACCCAAGTCGGTAAGGGAACCTTTCACCCTCCTCTTTTTAAAAGACTTCTTTTGTTGGGTCTTTTAATTCACATATTGTGATATTGGGATATGTTCTCATATATCCTTATTGATGTAAATTTTATGTCCAAGTGATGAGATACACTTTTTTATCTCTCATCAACTCTTTTTTTGAATTTTGAAGTGACGCCGTTAGGCTGTCAAATTTTTGCAAGGGAACTTCTTAACCCAAATTTGATTCTTTGGGATAAACTTGTACTCCTTTAATATATCGTTCTATGAATATGTGTGAATAACCTCTGATTGTTTTACACTTAATATCCACTTATATTTGGTGTGTTCGTTTGTCACACATAATTATGCAATTGATTTATCCTTAAACCAAGGATACCGTCTTTGTAAGGGAATTCATCTCAATCTCCTTTCATTGAGGCATATTTTGTTTTATACACAACTTTCGTTTATACGGTGTATAAACCACTTTGAATTTTACTTTTATACAAAAGGAATCTTTTTCTACGAAGCGTTTTACAAAACGACAAAAAGTAATGTTTCTTTTAACGTACGTGGTGACAATGACCTTTTCCGCCGTCGCGAGTATTATTTGGTCTTTGGCTTCCTCAACAAGCCGTAATTTTTTTAAAATGAAATAAATACCATATAATCTTTTATGTATTTTGGTATTGAAAATCATTTTTATAATGGATTTCTTATGTCAATATATTTATGTGATATATTGTGATCAAAGTGTGGAAATGTTTTCTTTCCATTATATTTGTTTTATGTCTTATGATTTTTATAATGGTACTTGGACATTTTACAGGTGGTTACGTGATAAACCATATGACGGGTGGTGTCGTGAATACCAGGACGGGTGGTTACATTATAACCTCCAATGCATTGGGTATGGAAGTCGGTCGTATGGCTATTCCATTAAGTATGTATGGAAGTTGGCTGAATGGCTATTCCATTAAGTGATATGTGTGGAAGTCGACCTTATGGTTATTCCACTTAAGTATGTTTATGTCCCAAGTTACCTTTTTATGTTATGTGATCTTTATATGGGTTTTATGTTAATGTTTTGGTTACAGAAGGTTAGGTAATGAACTTTTATTCAGTGAAGAGTTTTTACTAATTCGAAAAGGTGAAAAGTATTACTTTGTTAAAGTATACATGGTTTACTTATTGTTTTGAAAAACTAACAGTTTTCATTCTTTGTGTATCCCTTACTGAGATTTTTATGCTCATACCAAGTTTTTGAAATGTTTTTCACAGGACTTGACGTGGAATAGGGTCAAGGATGGGATCAAGGGAAAGTCATGCTACCTAAAACATGGAACTAGACATGTTTCTTTTTAAGAGTTTTTATTTTATGGAAACTTAGTAGAAGTTTCTACTTTGTAATCTTTTGAGATGTAATAGTTATGTCCTAATTCTCTAAAACTCTAAACCTGAAAAGATCTTCAATGTGAATTATTCATTCAATTCAATATTAAGTAAGGTTTAAGGTCGGGGCCTTATAGTTGGTATCAAAGGTCGGTTTAGACAACTTTAGGGATTAAGAGTTTTTGTTAGACACATGATTAGTCCCTATATCTATTATTTCAGTTAAATCCTTGTTTTATAACTTTTTTTTCAGGTCAAGTAATGTCGGTTACGAATGGAAGGAGAAGGATCTCAAATGACATTCCTATCTCTTCCTGATGACATGCTTGCAATAATTATTGCAAAGTCATGTTCGGATGATTGTGAAACTTTTTCTAGCATACAACTCACTTGAAAGCAGTTGTTTGAGATATCAAACACCTCCATTATACCTCGTTATCATCGTGGATCATGGGTTGTTTGTAGACAAATACTACTTTCACAATATTCTCATATTTTCAAGAAAGGTAAATATTATCAAGGTATTTTCAAATATTTTACCTTATCACAAGAATTTGAAGCATATTATGATTTTGAAAATGGTGCTGAGGAAGGAGACCCTTGCACAACCAATTTATATTTGCTTTTAAAATATAGTCTCACATCACATACTTATGGTATTTTAAAAGGACCAATAATAGAAAGTTTCAACTCAATTTTGGTCTGACTATTTTATAGAAATCATGTTTTATCAGATGTTTTTGAATTATATGTCATACATGATTATTTTCCAAAACTGTTTTTCTGTGAACACCCATATGACCCATGTTGTACGAGGTGTATTTGGATGGAGGAAGCAAATGATTTTGAAGGATCTCTAAATCATTGTTGTAATGCACGAGACTTCTACCTACGTGATCAAGATGACGATGAAACCGAGTGGACGCCATGATCAAGGTATGATGTTATTCATTTTGGGAATCGTTTTATTTTATCTTATGGTGGTGAAATAAGACTTCAAGAATTAAGATGTTGAGATTGTAACGAATTTGGATGAAAATTAAAGGTATAAGGAAACGATTGAGGTTAAAACATGTTAGGGTTATTTTTTGAGTTTTATAAAAAGGACAACACGTAGACCGTGTGACAACCTGTCGCATCGGACAACGCTACGGGAATCGAACCCACAACCAAAGTGCAATTGGTATTTATCACCTACCACTGGACTACGTGAAGTCCCTGGTTAGTTTGACTGATTCTTTTTAGTTAGATGATTTTATGAATTAAGAGTATGTTTATTTTGGGTTATCTATGGATATTTATTAACCTATCATGGAGGATATGTGATTAGGTTAATTACTTTTCAATATGAGACATTAAGAGCAACTGATGTTGTTTGGAGATAAATGATACGATTTAACTTGGAAGAATATGTGACTAAATCCCTCAAATATTTGGGTTTCAATCTTAGTTTGGTTTACTTTGAAGAATTTTATGGACAAATTGTTTATCGAATGGTCCTCGTTGAACATTGGGTTATGTTGTACAAATTTTGGAGATTAAGAATAGATTTTATTTTTATAAAGGGTTATCCTTTTCAGGATTATCTGATCTTCTACTAACCTTTTTGGTTTTGGTTTTGGTTAGAGTCTAAAGACATGGGAAGTGTATAGTTCTCTTTTGTGGATTAGATGATTCTCTAGAAGTTGATTATAGTACTCTTAATGTGAACAAGTCTTCATAAATACTCGTCTTTTGGGGAAAGTATGATTTTGTGTAATAAATCTAATAAAAGTTGAAAGTCAACATGATAAGTAACTATGTTTCCTTATGAATAAATTCCCCAATAAAAAGTAACTTAAAACAAAAATTTTGTCTATTAACTTTTCCTACTGGGGAATCGAATACCGTTTAACCCATCACAAGTTTGTGATTTTCTTGTGGTTAACTTTCTCCTAAACATGTTTTCTATCACTCTCCACCAGAACATGACCCTTTGTTTTTTCCTCCATGTCCATATTTTCATACCTGGAATCCTAGTATGGGTTAAATCGGGTGACCTTTGTACTTATCGTTCTTTATTTTAAAGTGATTGTTTTAACGACTCTTGTTCCGATGTGGGACTTTCAAGGATGTTTCCAAGCCCAATTTCAAAATTGAGAGGATGCAATTCCCAAAAGAGGGGAAGTATGTAACACCCCAGGTAAATAAAGAATATGAAATCTTTATATTTATCAATATTTTTGAATCAAATATTAATATTACTTTAAAAGGGATGCTACGCTCGATGGCGTACCCAATACGCAACAACGAGTTTCTTGGAAATTTTACGTTGCACTCTAATAATAAAATAAAATTATTTTAAATGGTAGTTAACGCCTAGCCATTGTAATGGAGGGAATGAATAGAACTAACTAAAAAATGATTATATAAGTTTGTCAAATATTTTTACTTTTTACAATAAATTTTAGAGGATTAAAAATGCGAATGAATCCAATTTTAAGCGTAAACATTCTAATATTCTATAAAAGGTCCATTAACCACCTTTTGATGGAGAACCTCTTTTAAATCCACTTTTTGACAATTTTATGGGTTATATTTGACAAAATAAAATTCTTCCTTAGAATAGGGACATCAAAATTTACTTTGTGTAAATTTTTGGTATTTTTCCGAAAAAGTTCAATTTTTAATGAATAGTGAAAAATGTTGTATTTTAATTCAAAACATCTTTTTAATATAATTTATTTATATGATTAGATTATCTTTTGAATTGGTTTTAAAGTGAAATTAGAATATATTTTTACCATTTAATCCAATAGTGGTCGATGGAATTAATTTCACTTTGAAATCGGACTTAAACTAGTGTCAATCTTTTGATACATTTTGTTTCATGAAAATATGCTATTTGTTTTGACAATGAGAATTAATTATTAAATTAATTAATGCAACTTATATGTTTTGAATTTTTTAAAAAATACATCATTTTTGAATTTGGAATATCAAATATATATTAGGGTGAATTTTTGGTAATTTTCTAAAAAACATCAATTTTTGATGAATAGTGAAACCACTATGTGGTACTTATAAAAACTGATTTTCCTTTTAAATGAAAATTTTTCCACCTTTGTGTTTTGAATTTCAAGAATCCGACATAAATGGATGTCATTAAGAAGTAAAATGTGGTTCAATGGGATTAAAATAATTTTTTTGGTGAAAAGTAACTTATTAAGTTTTTAATCGCGATTAGAGGTAATTAGTGTAGTTTAAGGTAAGAATAATGTTTTAAATGACCTAGAAACATGTCCTACCCTAATTTTATGTGTCATGGCCGACCCATAAAATCCATGGGTCATCTTGGGGACCCCATGGATCCACTTTGGCTGGAAAATGACATAAATACCTTTTTATTTAATGATAAAGTAAAAATGACACAAACATGAGATGTTTTACTAAAACAATTTTTACATGGGGTTATACAAGTCAGATTTTTGACTATAAATAGTCATTGGAAAGATAAAACGATTTCCTACATTATTGTATTTTTTTTATAATTTTTATACATTAAATAAATTAAATTATTTATGACATCATGATGATGCAGTGATGACCTCATTATTTAACGATTTAAATAAAATGAAATGATAATGTCATATATAAGACCTACACATGTCCAAAACCTATTATATGGGAGGATTTCGAACAATTATAACCTTATAAACTAATTATATCAATGTGGGACCTTTTAAATCCGAAACTCATTTTCTAATAATGTAACATTTTCTTACTTTCCAAGAGTACCCCTCCTCTCCTCTTATAAAATGCCCCCACCTCTACCTCCTTAACCACACTTAAAAAGCCTTTGTATTGGCAAACCCCTGACCATTTTGTCTCTCCAAATCCCTATATAACTCCTTGAAGCCTCACTTTGGGCAGACTTCTTTCCAAGGAAGCCTTTGATCTCAAATCAAAGGAAGTTACCCGATTTCAAGGTAATGTCTTCGCTTGATTCCTTTTGTTTTATTTTTCTTCTCCAACCCCCTAAACTCTTTTTATTCATTTATTTTGTAAAAACTAAAGTATATTAAATATACTAGGATGTTGTTATAATAATAATTCGAGCTACACTTATACACATCTACATCTAATGGTTAATGAACATACTGTTTCTGTGGTTGGTGAATTTCTGCCTCACGAAATGATGATTGTTCAATCTTCTTTTAAACACCTTTAATGGTGTCCATTAATATGAAACTATATTTATATATGATATATAATATGTTTAGGTTTTACTTAAGCTTCTGTATTTTTCATTTATGGAATACCTTTATGGTTTCCTTTATGGGTAAACGTGATATCTTCATTTAAGGAAGTGTGGACTACCGCCCCCTCAAAGTGATTTGATTCATTAATACCATATGTGGTACGTATAAAGGATATATTTAATGATATTATATATGATACCATATTGGAATTAAAATACTATTATGTATCATTATGTTTTAATTCCATTAAATATGAAATAGAAATGGAAGTAGCGTTCACGCGTACGTACGGCTTACCGTCTCCATGAACGGTGCATTTCATTTCTTAACGCTAAATGTTATGTAATATTATAAATGCATGAATATACTGGATATATATGATTTATATGATATATACATGATTAATACAATTCATTATATAATGAACCTTTGACCACACGAACAACATGTAATTGTAAGAAGTCCACTTTCGACTTAAGAACCAAGTATCGACAAAACAAACATTATTAACTTAAATAATTACATAGTGTTCATGACATGGTAATAAGTGATATAAAATGAATAATTAACTTGAAAAAGGTTCTTAAGGAATTAGAAATTAACTCAAGTTTATTATTCAGGAGATTAAAGAACGATCGAGTCAAGTCGGACCCGAGGTAAGGGATCTTACTCCTCTCTTTCTTTTTAAGTACACTCTTTTATGTCATTCCTTCTAAACCTCATAATTCTTGTTATTGGAATGTTATTTTATATTACTCTTACTGTAATTTTTATGTTCATATGATGAGATACCCTATTCTCTCTCATCAATCCATTTTGGAAGTTTTGAGTGGCGCCGTTAGGCTGCCGAATTTTCGTAAGAGATCAAACCCCACACTTTCTTTTAAAGTACTCTCCTTTATGTCACTTCTTTTAAGCTCCTCTTTTTTATGTTGGGGGATGTTATTTTATATTACTATTTCTGTAAACATTATGTTAATATTATTAGAGACCCTATTTGATATCATCAATCCATTTTTGCTAGTTTTATGTGGCGCTGTTAGGCTGCCGAGTTTTCGTAAGGGATTTTTCATCTCACTTTTATTCCCGTGAGATTTATGCTACATTTTCCAGAATTTCCTTTGAGTTGTGTATGTAATGACCATTATTCTACTCTTTCTGTAATATACTTTCGTTTATGAGTATTTACATCAATGATTTATTGTCCTTCTTTCATGGGGTGTATGTTTCGAATGATACCCAAGTCGGTAAGGGAACCTTTCACCCTCCTCTTTTTAAAAGACTTCTTTTGTTGGGTCTTTTAATTCACATATTTTTATGTTGGGATATGTTCTAATATATCCTTATTGATGTAAATTTTATGTCCAAGTGATGAGATAACTTTTTTTATCTCTCATCAACTCTTTTTCTGAATTTTGAAGTGACGTCGTTAGGCTGTCAAATTTTTGCAAAGGAACTTCTTAACCCAAATTTGATTCTTTGGGATAAACTTGTACTCCTTGAATATGTAGTTCTATGAATATGTGTGAATAACCTATGATTGTTTTATACATAATATCCAATTATATTTGGTGTATTAGTTTTTCACACATAATTATGCAATTGATTTATCCTTAAACCAAGGATACCGTCTTTGTAAGGGAATTCGTCTCAATCTCCTTTCATTGAGGCATATTTTGTTTTATACACAACTTTCATTTATACGGTGTATAAACCCCTTTGAATTTAACTTTTATACAAAAGGAATCTTTTTCTACAAGGCTTTTTACAAAACGACAAAAAGGAATGTTTCTTTTAACGTACGCGGTGACAACGACCTTTTCCGCCGCCGCAAGTATTATTTGGTCTTTGGCTTCCTCAACAAGCTGTAATGTTTTTAAAATGAAATAAATACCATATACTCTTTTATGTATTTTGGTATTGAAAATGGTATTTATAAAGGATTTTTTATGTCAATATATTTATGTTATATATTGTGATCAATGTGTGGAAATGTTTTCTTTCCATTATATTTGTTTTATGTCTTATGATTTTTATAATGGTACTTGGATATTTTACGGGTGGTTACGTGATAAACCATATGACGGCTGGTGTCATGAATACCAGGACGGGTGGTTAAGTTATAACCTCCAATGCATTGGGTATGGAAGTCGGCCGTATGGCTATTCCATTAAGTATGTACGGAAGTTGGCCGAATGGCTATTCCATTAAGTGATATGTGTGGAAGTCGACCTTATGGTTATTCCACTTAAGTATGTTTATGTCCCAAGTTACCTTTATATGTTATGTGATCTTTATATGGGTTTTATGGTAATCTTTTGGTTACAGAAGGGTAAGTAATGATCTTTTATTCAGTGAAGATTTTTTACTACTTCGAAAAGGTGAAAAGTATTACTTTGTTAAAGTATACATGGTTTACTTGTTGTTTTGAAAAACTAACAGTTTTCATTATTTGTGTATCCCTTACTGAGCTTTTTATGCTCATCCCAAATTTTTGAAATGTTTTCACAGGACATAACGTGGAATAGGGTCAAGGATGGGAACAAGGGAAAGTCATGCTACCTAAAACATGGAACTAGACATGTTTCTTTTTAAGAGTTTTTATTTTATGGAAACTTAGTAGAAGTTTCTACTTTGTAATCTTTTGAGATGTAATAGTTATGTCCTAATTCTCTAAAAATCTAATCCTGAAAAGATCCTCAATGTGAATTATTCATTTAATTCAATATTAAGTAAGGTTTAAGGTCGGGGCCTTATACTGATAAGGGGGGCTTTATCGGTGATTTATATTAACAGTGATAAAATATTGTTTTTATATAACCACGCCATTATGAGTACTTACAAACCCCCTTTCTTAGTGCTATTAATTCCCCCAAGATTTACACACTCCCACCCCTTTAACACCACCCATGACCACCCATTATCAGTCCTAGATATATTAACACCCACCCATGCATGCCTGGACTATAACCTAGGACATTACTTCTACGATTTTAAGACCTTACCACTTCCCTACCCTGTTTTATTTTTCATTTTATGATATTTATATTTATTTATATATATTTAGATGCATATTTTTTAGAAGTAATATATATTTATACACAAACACTTATAATTATTTAGATATATTATATACTAATATTAATTTATATAAATTATAATATAAATATATATATATATATATATGTGTGTGTGTGTATTAATACACACACATATGAATATATATACATTATATATACATGTTAATGTATTTTTATATGGTAAATGAAATGGATAATTTTTTATATTAAATAATAAAGAATAATATTTATTTATTTTTATCTGGTTTATATATTTAAAAATAAAATTTTATGTAAATACGTATTTATAAAAATGAATTATTATAAGAAAATATAAGAAAATATACATATATTTAATTTAAATTAAAACTAAATAATGACAAATGATAAAATTTAAATTCCATAAAATCGATATGATAGTAATCCCAGGTTATAAATTTATTCCCCACTAAAAATAGACAATAATATTATCTTAAATGATACCGGAATACTATCAAATATTGAAAAAATAGTGTATCCCAACTAAAAAATAAGTTTGGGGGGACTTTTAAGCCTTTTGACCATGAAAAAATAGTTATCAAGTTTTGTTTGATAACATTTGTGTATATCACTTCATGGGAATTGATTTGATATGTGGTAGATCCAAAACTTACACCCGAATCAAAAGTTATGTCTGTTTGAAGTTCAAGCCATGTTTTCACTTAATCCTAGATCGTTCATTGATAAATGTAATTTTATGACATCCAATTGTTATCAAATTACTATTACTTGATAATAATAATAAAAATTAATAAATATTATTTTTTTATTATTTTATAGGCCATTTTCAAGAAATATATTATATATTCATTGTAAATATGTATTATTCATTATCTAAATCTAATTGGAAAAAATATATTATATTTATATCAATATAAATATATTATTATATTATTATATTTTTTAATGAAATATACCATTTATAAGTGCTAGAACAAAAGTACTAAGAAAGGGGGAATTTATTAGTGATAGTAAACAATCACTTATAAAACTCCATTGATAAGTGATTTTCTTCTAGAACAGATAAAATCCCCCAACCCTTTATCAGTTCTTTTTTAGCGCTAAAAATCCAACCCCCATTATCAGTTATTTTTTATTAGCACTGATAAAGGTCCCCCATTATGGAAATTTTTTTATTAACATTGATAGAGGGACCCTATATCTACACTTTTTTTACCACTAATAAAGAGACCCCAATAAATAATTTTAATAAGCTGAAAAATACTCCCTTTATCAATGACTTTCTATCACTGATAAATCCAAGCACTAGATAAACCCTTTATTTTTATTTGTGAACATGTAACTGTTATAAAATTATTTGTTAATATATTTTAATATTGATTATATTAATTTCATATCCAACCAAAGGAATATACTATGATAATGTTTTGATTACACATAAATAAATAGTAGAAGAATCAAATTTTATACCTTGAAGGAATCAACATTCTACACCTAATAATGAACCAACATCATAGGTATTGATCACCTCTCCCACAAAAATATTTTATACTATGAAGGAGAATGTTCCAAATCTATGCCCAATACAAAAAAACTCTATTATAAAATATAAAGAAAACCTCCATCTCATGACAAAAAACCATGGGAGGGAAAAACCCCTAACCTCCATGATAAAAGGTATAACATATCTTAGATTGATTTTGAACCACTATAGAGGGCTGGGATCGATATCCTTCAATGGGATCCCAAAAATCTTAATAATAATTCTATTGGCCACCAGGATATCAAGATAAGTGGTCGTTGGGTTTAAGTCTAGTTGAGGGTGTTGTATGTTTTATATATCATGGATAGACATGGGATTATGATGTGAATGGTATATTTAAATCATTAAACTAACATTAATTGTAAAACCATTTTAGTCCAAAAAACTCACTTCCACCATAAAACTCATATTTACCCAATAACCCCCCTATTACACTATAAACTATCCAAAATTACAGATTTTTTCATACAAACACCTATGAAAAATAAGTTATCCTCCTCCATGAACTAATGGCTTCACAAACATGAAAAGGGTAAGAATATACATATTTGGGGCCTAACAGGTTTCATCTCTGGCTGTACTAGTTCATATTTCCACTCTATGGATTTTATTTAGGTAGAAAAGGACCTAGTGGAATTGATTTATTCTAGAAACAATATCTCTTAGGATGACACTCTATTGGTGGTAGTTTTTGAAGTCTAATATAGTTGGTTTTACTATTACTACTACTAAGATTTATATTTAGTTTTCCAAGAATTTTATTCAAGAAATTGAAACATGGTATACACTAATGGGGAGAATTATTAACAGTCCATGACCTATAGGGTGAGATAAAATACATTTCTATGCCACTTGTTCACTATATGACTGGAATCTACTCTCATGGATTAACCATATCTATGTCTTTATGGGGGTTTACAAGAGGAAATATATGTATAACAACCAAATATTTTTGTACATGTTTTCCATAAAATAAAAACAATGTTTGATAGTGTGTGATATACATAACAAAAAACAATAATTAATAATACAACATTAAAAATAAATGAAAACTAGCAATACAATAGGAATATACAATGTGAATATAAATAACTGACACACATTGGAAATATTTATGAAATATGTTTAATAGTGACATTTTTCTATGTAATTGTTTTTGTTTTCTATTTTGGATTTTTATTAAATTATAAGTTTCACTTATTTACTGGACTAATGTTAATAAATAATTATTTTTTTAAATATAATCTAATGAATAATTAAAACTTTAATTAACAGTTTTTATAAATTAAGAAAAAATCATTTGTTAATAAAAAGGGATATTTTTTTAAAAACTATTTTGAAGTGATCAATGTATTTTTATATTAATAAATTAAATAAATAAATATTAATTATTTAATTTAATGAAATATATTAATAATATTTTCACTAAAATAAATAAATAATTATATAATCATTATTACTAGTAATGGAAGAAAATTAAACTTATTTTATGATTTGAAACCACAATTTTTTTTTCTAAAAATGAATTTTGAAAATTTTTTGTCTGTGTGTTAAAATTATTTTCAACAAATTTTCGAAATTGAATTTTCTAAAATTAAATTAATTTTTTATATCAACATATCAATAATATAATAGTGTAATTTTTATTGATTTTTCTGAAATAGATGATTTTTATGTGAATATTGAAAAATAATGATTTTATAAATACTATAACATTTATGACATTACTAGGATATTATAATTATAATAAAGTTTATGAAAGCTTTTTTCAAGAACAAATATAGCTATTTGAATTTATTTAATTCATATAAAAATTAAATGTTGATATTTAGAATATATATTTAATATTTGGAAATATATGAAATGTTTATGTTCAAATAAAAACTATTCTTTCTTCTTCTCTCTTAATCAAGAAATCACAATGTTCCTTTAGATTTTTATAATTCTTAGAAGATAAATAATCCACCTTTTATTTTATAAAATAAATCCATGGAAATCAATATTATACATTATTTTTTTACTAGGAAAGTTCTTTAGGGGTAGTCCCTTGACTATTTATTAAATAAAAAGAAAAGTCCAGCAGTACACAAACCACAAAACAGAGCTCGATTACATATCATAAGAATCATACTCATCATATCCCATATTAGAGGCTCCTTGCACAGTGTCTGTCTCCCATTTCGAGCTTTCTTAGTGCCTTGAGATCATTGCATACTTCCTTATAAGGTTCAATTTCTCTAACGAGATCAGCTCCTGCGGTGATTGTTTGAATGAGGACCTAGTGGACAGCGGCTTCGGCAACTTAGAGTCGTCCTTCCTCATCCTACGACTGGCCACCTGCCTTCTGTATTCCCTCTTCCCATCCTTGAGAACCTCAAAATAAGAAGGTATCACCGTCGCATTTTCCTTGTCGCTTCCCGAGACATTCACCCACTTTCCATTAATCCGAGCATCCTGGAAACCATCACCCACTCCTCCCGCCTGAACATTACACCTGTTGCAATCAATCATTTCCAAACATGTTGTCTGCCCTCCATGCTCCTGTCCAGCATCCATCTTCACTGGTGCATCATCCAAGACAATCTGAAAAGCATTATTTGCAGCGCCCACCTCCACATGATCTTCATTTTTCCCCTCAGTCTCTAACCTAGAATCGATTCCTTTCCCTACATCAGCTGGAACATACTGTATAGCAGTGCCTATATGAATGAACTCACCCATTTCCATTTGACAAGCTTCACCAGATGCCAAGACATGGACCCGACTACCAAATCCAGCAGCACTCTCTAATTCCTCAGATTGAGCTTGTAGGCAGAGACTGGCATTCATCCTCCCCCCTCCGAATTCAAATTCACCCCCCCCCCCGGACCAGTAGGATTGTGCCCAGCATCATGCACCCATTGATTAGTCCCATCGGTCCTCTGCCCAGTATTAGCATCACTCCTTCCTTCAGGACCTGCCACTGAAGAATCCGCACCACCTCCAGCATGGCTCACACCAACCTTGAGAACCTGCTTCAGCCTCCCAATCACCACAAAGACCTTTGGGTTTCTCAAGTCCGAACCATCCACTCCATTCCCAGCCTTTGTAGCAGCAGCAGTCAGCAGCCCCTGACCAGTGGTCCAGTTTCGCTTCGTTGGAGATGAATTGCTCCCAGTGTTACATTGCTCATCACGGTGACCCAAGTGATTGCATCCCTAGCAGTAATCAACCCAGGATTCAAAAATCACCGCCTGTTTCCAGCGAAACTCCTCCCCAAACGTAATCCAGATCCAATCAACTGGCAGCTTCGAAGAATCTACCTCAACGCAAAGACGCGGGTTAACAGGATGACTCACTGACGATGTGCGATCATCAGAGCACAAAAATCTCCCCACCAGGTTCCCTAACATATGGATAATCACGGGATTTTGGAAGGGTAAGGGAAGAAGAGGAAAAGATACCCAGTTGGTGATGGAGGGCGAGTCCCGATTCGTGTAGAAATCAAATGACCATCGGAAGAGAAAGAATCTACAACCACCACAGTGCCAAGGAGCCCTAGAACAAGCACAGATTAAGTAGTCCTATGATGAAAAGCATACCATCATATGGCGATTTTCTATCAAACCCACCACCGCGTGATCCTGCAAATCCCACTTGCTGAATACGAATCTATTGAACTCATCAACCGAGTGTCTTCAATGGTTGAATCGAGCCACCAAGGTTAAGTTCAAAAAATTTGAAGCCTCGGAGAACTCCAAATCAGAGATCATAAGCTGAGGGATTCCGAGATGCAGGTCTGGAACCTTCGGACTTAGGGAAATCGATGGAGATTCGGGAAGATAACTAGGGTTTGAAAAGGGAACAAAATCCGCTCGTGGAATCAGAGCCCGAGGAAGATCCTCCACCCCTCCCACCTCTAGGAAGGGGGGGGGGAGGGAACCATCCACGAGCATGGGTTAGGGTTTTCCGCCAGAGGTCGTCGCCAGTTGCCATCACCAGGAGCCTTCGTCTATCACCATGAAAACGTCGAGGTCTGATAAGGGATCATTATTTTTTTATAAAATAAATTTTATGCATAAGGAAAAAAAAATCTAAAATTGTTTTCCATTGCAATTTGAAAATTAATATGAAATTTAATTTTAAAAAATTCTAGTAATTCAGAATTATTAAATGTGTTAAATATTTTTAATCATCCAAATTAATATTAAATATAGTGTTAAATGTTTTTTTTATTCATAGTGAACTAGAACTATGGTAAAAATATATCACCTTCATTCATTATAAAATTAGTAAAAAATGTTAAAAAAATGGATAATGCATAAATATAACACAAAACACGTGATTAAAAAACATTAGTTGGATTTATTTTTACCATACAATCATTTTATTTTATTATATGATAATTTTATTCCACTTTAGTTGATTAAGTCATCTATTATATAAAAATGTTTCAAGTATTGAAGAATTTTCCCCCAACCTCAATTAACATGTGGTACCCCCTCTCCTATATTTTTTATGATTTTAGAGACACATATGTTACGCACCTTGATTTTATAGTTTATTTCTTTTAAATAAATTTAATCTCTCAAATAGCTTGTGGTGTATGCAAGACCTTTCCTAAAGGAACCATATTATAGTATATCATTATAAACTCGTAATTAAATTAGTGTGTATGAATATAAATAGATAAATTATGTAAATTATATTGTTAAAGCATTTTAGAAAAAATCATCAGTTATGAATCAGTTAAAAATAAAAATAAAAAACATCTAAATGTAAAAGAAATATTTTTTTGATTTTTTTAACACGTAGTGTGTTTTTATATAAATAAATTTAATTATTAAATATAGGTGATTGATTTCAATTAAATATATATATTATGTATTAAATAAAAATTTTATGATTTTTTTACTTCTTTTAAGTATATTATAATAATAAAAGTAATATTATGCTTAAAAACAATATTTTTCTAAACAAAAGTCTCACCATGTTTTTCATACTTGTTTTAAAATTAATTTAAACAATTTATGAAGAATTATTTGAAAATAATGAAATTTATTTTTAGATGAATTTTTTTAAAAATATCTTAGATTTAATCTTTTATAATTTTATGATAATATTATTTTTTGATGAATAGTGAAAAATACATATTTTTATCGAAAACATCCTTTTGTATAAAGAGTTTAAAATGTTCCATTTTTTAAAATTGTTTTAAAAGTAAAATTAGTTAATTTATATTATTATAAATAATTTTTTTTCATATAATAAACATAATTTTTAATTTTGAAATAAAAACATTTTACAATTGAATATTCTTTTTCAAAAATTGCATTTTCATACGCTAACGGGCTTAATTTTAATTAAATTATTACGGTTTAGTGAATTGAATTTTAAAATGTGGATTACATATTTGAAAAAAAAATTATAATTATTTAATAATTTAAAATACATTTTTGATGATAATGATTAGTAATTAGTAAAAAATTTTACCTTGACTAAGGTTAAAACAGGGTTTTTTTGCATTACATGCACCTATGTTAAAATTATTTTTTCACACGCGTAAGATTTTTAATTGATAAATTTTATTATATATTTAGAATAATTTGGTCCAAATTATATAGTATGTTTCGTTTATTTTTAGTCTTAAATTTTAAATTACATTGTTAAATAAGAAAAACTAATTATCGTAGTGAAAGATAATGTGGTAAAAATAAGTAAAAATAGACGGTAATGGAGTAAAATGATTAAAAAATATTAGGTTTGTTGTGGTGTAGGTGTGTATTGACCATTAATTCACTCCAACCCATTATTTACAAATTTTTAAGTTACTTTTTGAGATTGACTTCCCATTATTGAATATTTTTGGGTAATTTAAAAAATAAAACTCCTCAATTATAAAAGGTAACCCCCACATATCACTTCAGGACACCACTCATGCATTTTATCTTAAAAAACATCCAAAATATCCACAAAACATACCTGTCCACTTTCTATAGATACTATTATTTAAAAAATAACACCTCTTGTGTCGTTAATAAGAGATTGAAATAAGGTTTTTCTAAGAAAAGGTAATCAACTCACTAATTTAATAACCCGTTTTTTGCTGAGAATGACTTTGGAATATTCTTGATAATATTCCAGAGCAGTGCCTTCAGACGGCGTGCGATTCCGAGCCCCGGAGTGGCCGGAATTAAATTTTCAGTGCGTTCACACTGGAAACGCCAAATAAATGAGATAACTCCTAAACGGTGATCCGGATCAGGGATCCGAGTGTACGGATGGGTCCGTAATGGGGTGTTTACCCTAGGAGCAACATAAAACTTGTCGGTGCGGGATGTTTGGACCCCTCGCCCGCTCCCGAAACATTAAACGGATAAATAAATTAAATTAATTCTTTTAATGTTGAAACATACGTATCATTTAAACGGTGGCTTGGATTGGGAAACTGAGGGCACCGTTGTGTTTGGGATGTGTCGTTTACCCTAGGAGGGGTATAAGTTTCGCGGGCGTGGGCCGTTTGTGAAAAATGGCCCCAAGGGCGTTTCCGTAATTTAGCAGCTTCAGACGTTAAATTTTATAACTTTTGAACGGGATCTCGGATTAAAATTCCGAGACCACCGTTGTGCTCGGGAGGTGGGTTTTACCCTAGGGGAGGCTTAACCTCGACCCTGCTGAGAGTTCGGGTCCGGGCCGACGGGCGGGTGGTTAAGCGTTTTCTATTTAAACGCTTAACACACCCTCCTCCCTCCTCTCATTCCCCTTTCCCCTTGTAGCCCCCTTTCTCCCTCATCCTCCTCCATCTCCAGCGAGACTCCGGCGAGATAGCTCCGGTGAGGCGTGGTGGCCGGCAGATCGTCGCGAAGCTTCGGGCGAAGCCCCGCGAGGTAGGATTTTTCGTTTGAGTTTTCATTCACCGCACCTACTTCAAACTTGATTAATTTTATTGAAACTCTGTCGGATTTTCGAACGAAGCCCATGAACGCATAACATACAAATTTCTCTTTCCGACGCTTGTTTCGGATTTGGAATCGGAGATCAGAGGCGTTCGCAATCGTCCGCCGAAGTTGGCGGCTTTTCGGTTTCTGGCGGGATCGAGCGGCGGCACGGCGAGGGCGGACGGTGCGGCAGGGGTGTTCGTGGGTGTTCGGTGTAGGCGCTGGGCACTACAGGGGTGTCTGGCTGAGTGTCCACGGCGTGGCAGCGGGGTGTCCGCTGGTGTCCGGAAGAGGCCGGCGCTAGGCGGAGCGCCTCGGCGCGCCGGCGGGTCGCCAGGGAGCGACGACCCCAAGGTCGCGTCGCGCGACCCCTGTGCGGCGACAAAGACCCGCGCCGCAAGGGTCTTCAAGCGGTGGCCGCGACAGGCCCTCGTGGCCTATCTGCGGGGGGACCAAGTGTTCGCGGCCGGCCCGCGTGGCTAAGCCGCGGGCCGGCCCAGGCTGGGCGGACCGGCCGGTCCAGGCCGGTCCAGCCCCAGGGGTCTTGCCCCCTTGGTGTTCGGACACCCGTACTTTCCGCTACGGGTGTCCTTTTTGAGTGTTGTTTGTGGTGGTGGGACCGTATTGACGATACAGTCTTTTTGAGATGGTTTTGGGAATTTTTAATTCCCGAAACGAGGGGTCGCGGAGGCGCGACGTGTCTTTAAGTGGGTGGGCGTAATCCCCGAGATTCTTGTTTTGGACGGCGCGGACGCGTCCGACGTCCGTTTTGAGCGCCGTCAGTGGTGTTGGGACCCTGGCATCGAGGAGGAGGTTTCCAAGGTGGTTTCAGGAATTGAGGCCGAAGATGAGGCGCGGGCCCTGCGGCCTGTCTTTTGAGCTGCGTGAAGCTGGTAGCGACTTTTTCCTCGGACGTTCGTTCGGGGTGTGCGAGCAGTCGATGTTGGGTGTTTTTTCGAGGGCAACGCGTTGGCGCAGTCTACCCGCTGTAATTCCGCACGATGGTGCAGGGCCCATGAGGGCCGTTTGGGTGTCGACGGTGATTTTCCGGCTTTATCACGGGGCGACCGTTTTGTACAAGTGAATAGTCCATTTCGTGTACTTTTCGAGAGGATCGCAACGGCTCAATCTGTTCATTGAGTTTTGGGACCGGGATGCGGGTCCCACATGGCACCGCTCGTGTGCGGTGCGCCGGGATGCACCTTTTTCTCCGGATATCCGTTGCACTCAAGTGATTAGTGCTTTTGACGTGTTTTCCCGAGGGGATCGCAATGGTGCGATGCGCCCGACTGTTTTTGGGACCGAGGCTCGGGTCACGGGACGTCGTTCGGGCGTGAGGCAGTGTTGGTGACTTTTTCATCAGATATCCGTTTGAGGCGAGTAAGTAGTCGATATCATGTGTTTTTCCGCGAGGATTACAACCGTGCGATCAGTTGGGTTGTGCGGAGCCTCTTGCGCGATCTTGTTGAATGTGGAATGTGGAAGGTGCTCCAGTGGTGGTTCGCCCTACCATGTTGTAGCGGACCCTTGGCGTGTGATCGCGCACTCTTGGGAGAGTAATACAAATGATTCACGAGATGTGGTTGGCCGTGCCTGGGCCTTTGAGTGGAGTTGTTACGTCACGCCTTCGCGTTGACGCTGGGAGTCGTGTGCATGATAGCCTTTGGGCTGGAATGAGGTATACTCCGGGAGTATACGGGAGCGCTTGGAGGTACGTATGGTTGATTGTACTTGAGGATGTTTGTGCACTCAGTTGGGGTTGACTTGGGGCCACACGTCATGTGGGCCCCATGTGTGTTTCATGATCTGCTTTGCGTACTTGACCTCTCGCGACGAATAGGGTCCCTCTGCGCTTGTTTGTTTGACTAGCAGGGTGGAGTTTTCCCCTGGCTTTGTGGTCGTTTGTTTGGCCAGTAGGGAGGAGTTTTCCCCTGGCTCTGCGCTCGTTTGTTTGACCAGCGGGGTGGAGTTTCCCCTGGCCTGGTGCTGTTTTGTCTGACCAGTAGGGTTGAGCGGTCTCCCCTGGTTTTGTGCTCGATGGTTTTGCCGGAAGAGATGGTTTGGTTCCTCTGCTTATTTGGCTGGGAGGGGTTTCAGTACTGTGCCCTTTCACCGGACTGCGACACCTTCTGCGACTACGGGTGTCTATGCACCATGGGTGTTTTCCCTACTTTCTGGGATGAGGTGTCTCGGTCCGCTTCGACAGTGACTCAGCGGATTGGAGCAGGATCTCCTTGTGAGTCATGGGGAGTTTCTCCCATTGCTCCATGTTCCCTGGTAGAGCTTGTGGTTTCGTTGTGACCAACACTTTACACAGGCACCGATCCTCTACCCAGGAAGTTGTTCCAGCAGGGCTGAGGTTGTTCCAGCACGGATGAGGTATTTCCAGCAGGGCTGAGGTTGTTCCAGCAGGGCTGAGGTTGTTTCCGGTAGGAATGAGGTTGTTTCCAGCAGGGATGAGGTTGTATTGAGCAAGGCTCGTCAGTGGGTTACCATCCAGCAGGGCTGTCCAGTACAGCGGTGTTTACCGAGCAGTACCATCCAGCAGGGATGGCCAGAGCAGTTCCGGGCTTACCTCTAGCTGGGCTGGGCAATGGTCCCCGATGCCGGGCTTACCTCCAGCTGGGCTGGGCAGTGGTCCCCGATGCTGGTCTTACCTCCAGCTGGGCTGGGCAGTGGTCCCCGATGCTGGGTTACCTCCAGCTGGGCTGGGCAGTGGTCCCATCACCGACTTTAACCGGGTTTCCCTCCAGTGGACTACCCTGTTATGGGACTGGGCAGTGAGGCACCCGTCGACTTTCCGGGTCTCCCTGTAGTGGGAACCCGTTGACTTCCAGGGATCCTCCAACGGGGTTGGGTAGGGGGTCGCCTGTCGAATTTGAGCAGATCTCTCGACTGCGGGGCAGTGATGAGTTGTGGTTGATGTTCCCCCAGAACACTCAAGTACGGGGAGCACTTTCCCCCACCGAGACGCGTCCTTGCGACACGACCTAAAACCGTGCGAGCGAGTCAGTGTCGGCCAAAGCAGATAGTGTCGAGGTGTATTGATTGAGCCCCTTGACTTGCGGTTCGGGGCAAACGTGCGGGATGCTGGGCATTGATGGTGTTACTTCTGGGACCGTTGGCTACTCTTTCTTGGGATGAGCTATGAGACAGATATCCCCTTACGAGTTTGTTCGGGCTTCTTGACAGAGCATACATATGTATATACCTTGTTTTCGGCACCCACTTCTTGGGTTTGGCTACTCTCCTTCCAGGAGAGGCGAAGACACGCGAGGTATTCCACGTGATTTCCGTGTCTAGCTTCTCATGGTTGGACGAGTCTACTCTCCTACTATAGGTAGCGAAGACTCGACGAGAAATTCATCTTCTCACCATTCCCAGCTCCTTGTGTCTGGATGAGTCTACCATCTTTCCTCTTGTTGGGTTGAGATGGACTCTTTACTGCACTCTCTGTTGTACTCCTTTACTTTTCTGTTCGCTCTACTGCTCACCCTTTGGTACCTACTTTTGTTGCTCCCTCGAGCCTTCGGGGTATCCTACGGAGTATTTTTATACTCACCTGTGCTTGGTCTTTGACCGCACATGGTGTGCCCTTGCAGACGACGGACAGGTGGAGCGTGACTTCAGTGGAGCGTAGAATCTTGGGAGCTTGGACCGCCTGTGGTGGTCGCGGCCGGGTTCCAGGTGGGAGACCCATCAGCAGTTTATTTTGTTTACCTGTTGCCGGGTTGTGGCACTTTTTGGTTGGGCGCGTGTTTTGCCCCTTTTCTTTTTAGTTTTTACTTTGTACTTGTAGAGGTCGATGCACTTTGTGGTATTTATATAGCAGTTAACCTTTCCTTTTATTTACTTGTCTTTACTTTTACTCTGCAATGTTGCATTGTGTTTGCTGCGTGTGTGTGTACAGGTGCTTAGGAAAAGGCCTCCCGAAGTTATTGTGCCTTCGGTGCTGGTTGCCAGCCCCTGGCCTATGGAGGCGGGCTTGGGGTAGTTGCGGCTCGAGCCCGGGTAGGGTCGGGTCATGACAAAGTGGTATCAAAGGTGGTTCGTTCCTTGGGACATTGTGCGGACGTCCCTAAAATAGGTATTGGTTGGGATATAGGGAAACAATGTTAATGTGTCTCGAGAGCGGCTCTCACGCCAGGGAGTCCAGTGATGGTGCGACAGCCGACGTATCCAATCACCAGGACCTTGATAACCCGCTTGTTGACTCGGCATGCTGAGACACTTGTTGCAGGGAAATTTGGTTGTGCATCACATAGGACTGAGTCTTGACTCTCCCTCTTAAGTCATCTCCCCATCGTTGTTGTTTTTGGTATATACATATATGCTCATCTGACCACTGCACTCCTTGATAATTTTCAGGATGTCTCCGCGAGGACAGCCAGCCAGGATACCAGCTTTGGTTTGTGACGACGACCCTATGAGCTACGAGGCCACAGTCCAGGACCCATCATGCAAGCCCCTTTCTCCGGGTGGGCCGGTAGCAGCACCCCCACCTGTTGAGCATCAGGCAGTTTCAGCAGAGCAGGCTGAGCTAGAGCGCAGGTTGAGCACGCTCCGTGAGTTCCAGCGGTAGAGACCACTGAGGTTCAGTGGTGAGCCAGACCCTCAGGTAGCAGAGGTATGGCTCGAGGCAGTGGTTCTCCTTTTCTAGCTTGTGCAGACGCCGACAGATCAGAGAGTGGCTTTGGCAGCCACCCTTTTTCGTGGAGCAGCTTGGCGTTGGTGGAGTCTGGTGACTCAATTTCTTGACGAGTCGTCACTTTCGTGGGATGACTTTTAGTTGTTGTTTCATGAGGAGTTTTCCCCTCCTGCTTGCACTTCATTCAGATTCAGGAGCTTCTGCAGTTTCAGCAGGGAGGGATGACGGTGGCCGAGTACGCGGCTAGTTTTGCAGACCGTGCACGATTCTACCTGGACTTGGTCCATGACGACAACTTCCGAGCCCAAAAGTTTAAGCAGGGTCTCCGCCGAGAGATTCATGCTGTCATAGTACCCTTGGGAATTTCCACATATATCGGGGTGATAGAGAAGGCGCTGGTGACAGAGGGCTTCCCGTCATGTTTTGCGGTTGGTAGTGGTAGTGGGCGGACAGAGCCGGGACGTCTGTCGTAGCTAGCAGGCGCCGGAGGACAGAGCCTCGATGCAGGTGGCCTTCCCACTACCGGTTTCAGAGACGTGGTCGTATACCACTGTGGTGAAAAGGCGTAGGGCCTCAACCAAGGATGCCCTTCCGTGAGTGGATCCCGGGCCGTGGTCGTACACCACAGTGGCGCCGGAGGGCAACAGGGCAGCCCAGAGAGCGTCAGTGCTATGCTTGTGATGGGCAAGGTCACTTGGCATGAGACTGCCCAACCCTAGTTGCTGAGAGCTTCGGGCAGATAACAGGCGCACCACCACGATAGAGGCAGCGCCGTGATCGGAGTAGTACCCAGAGAGGTGGTGCTAGTAGAGGAGCGGGAGGAGATGGTAGTGGGGGATGACGTTACGAGGTCTTCCCATCACCACTAAGGGGTCCACGTCAGGCTCCAGGAGCTGACAGTTGGGACCGCGGGCAGCCGCGAGCTTTGGATGTCTACGATCCTGCAGAGAATGAGGAGATAAGAGGTATGCTCTACAACACTTCTACCTTTGTGCAGTAGAATTTTTAGACTCTGTGTGTGATCTGCTTTCCTCCCTGCTCCTTGTTTGATGTGTTACCAGGGTATCGCAGGGCGTCGGGTGTGACCCTGTGTTGGTAAGGAAAAAGGCGTGAGATCTTTTCCTTTAGTCAATAGTGTTGACTCTTTCGCCTTTTGAGCGTGTAAGAGAGCATCGACTGTGGAACCTTGCATGACCAGATATCCTTGGCTATTTCACTATATGGATATTCTGAAGGAGGGAATCACCAGGCCTTGTTTCAGGTGCGGGCGGTGATTCCAGTCGCGGCGTGCGACGTAGAGGTTTGACCGGGGAGGTCAGCTACCCCCGAGGGCCTTCGGGTCGTGTGAGACCTTGCAAAGGGATGGAGAGGTACCCTACCGCCTTGCCCTAACCCCAAAGTCTGGAGTGGGTGCACGACGTCGGCATGGTCCGACCTCGCGTGAACGGATCAACTCGTTGTTCTGTGTGTGGTGACGCAGAGTTGTGCGTGGGTTCTTCTGGGTATGGGAAATCCAGGTGTGGGCTTAGTACCCTGTGTTTCTCCCTAGTTTTGCTTTTCGGGGATGAAAATATTGAAGGAGGGAGTGATTTAAGAACCCAGTTTTTGGTGAGAAAGACTTTGAAATATTCTTGATAATATTCCAGAGTAGTGCCTTCAGACGGCGTGCGATTGCGAGCCCCAGAGTGGCTGGAATTAAATTTTATTGCGTTCACACTGGAAACACCAAATAAATGAGATAACTCCTAAACGATGATCCGGATCAGGGATATGAGTGTACGGATGGGTCCAGAATGGGGTGTTTACCGTAGGAGTGACATAAAACTTGTTGGTGCGGGATGTTTGGACACCTCGCCCGCTCCCGGAACATTAAACAGATAAATAAATTAAATTAATTAATTTAATGTTGAAACCCAAGTATCTTTTAAATGGTGGCTCGGATTGGGAAACTGAGGGCACAGTTGTGTTTGGGATGTGCCGTTTACCCTAGGAGGGGTATAAGTTTCTCGGGCGCGGGCCGTTTGTGAAAAATGGCCCCAGGGGCGTTTTCGTAATTTAGCAGCTTCGGAAGTTAAATTTAATAACTTTTGAATGGGATCTTGGATTAAAATTCTGAGACCTCCTTTGTGCTCGGGAGGTGGTTTTTACCCTAGGGGAGGATTAACCTCGACCCTGCTGAGAGTTCGGGTCCGGGCCGACGGACGGGTGGTTAAGCATTTTCTATTTAAACGCTTAACACACCCTCCTCCCTCCTCTCATTCCCCTTTCCCCTGGCAGGCCCTCTTCTCCCTCCTCCTACATATCCGGCGAGACTCTGGCAAGATAGCTCCGACGAGGTGTGGAGGCCGACAGATCGTCGCGAAACTTCGGGCGAAGCCCCGCGAGGTAGGATTTGTCATTTGAGTTTTCATTCACCACACCTACTTCGAACTCGATTAATTTTATTGAAACTCTGTCGGATTTTCGAACAAAGCCCATGAACGCATAGTATACAATTTTATCTTTTTGTCGCTGGTTTCAGATTTGGAATCGGAGATCGGAGGCGTTCGAAATCGTCTGCCGAAGTTGGCGGGTTTTCGGTTTCCGGTGGGATCGAGCGGCGGCGCGGCGAGGGCGGACGGCATGACAGGGGTGTCCGCGGGTGTCCGGTGGAGGCGCTGGGCGCTGCAAGGGTGTCTGGAGGAGTGTCCATGGCATGGCAGCAGGGTGTCCGCGGGTGTCCGGAGGAGGCCGGCACCAGGCGGAGCGCCTCGGCGCACCGGCGGGTCACCAGGGAGCGACGACCCCGGGGTCGCGTCGCGCGACCCCTGTGCGGGGACAAAGACCCGCGCCGCGCGGATCTTCACGCGGCGGTCGCAGAAGACCCTCATGGCCTGTCTGCATGGGGACCGAGTGTCTGCAGCCGGCCCGCGCGGCTAAGCCGCGGGTCGGCCCAGGCCGGGCGGACCGGCCGGTCCAGGCCGGTCCAGCCCTAGGGGTCTTGCCCCCTCGGTGTTCGGACACCCGTACTTTCCGCTACGGGTGTCCATTTTGAGTGTTGTCTGCGGCGGTGGGACCATATTGATGAGACAATATTTTTGAGATGGTTTCTGGAATTTTTAATTCCTGAAACGAGGGGTTGCAGGGGCACGACGTGTCCTTAAGTGGGTGAGTGTAATCTCCGAGATTCTTGTTTTGGACGGCGCGGACGCATCCAACGTCCGTTTTGAGCGTCGTCAGTAGCGTTGGGACCTTGGCATCGAGGCGGAGGATTACAGGGTGGTTTCAGGTGTTGAGGCCGAAGATGAGGCATGGGCCCCACGGCCCGTCTTTTGAGCTGCGTGCAGCTGGTATCGACTTTTTCCTAGGACGTCCGTTCGGGGCGTGCGAGCAGTCGATGTTGAGTGTTTTTCCGAGGGCAACGCGTTGGCGCAGTCTACCCACTGTAATTACAGACGATCGTGTGGGGCCCACGAGGGTCGTTTGGGTGCCGACGGTGATTTTCCAGCTCTATCACCGTGCGACCGTTTTGGACAAGTGAATAGTCCATTTCGTGTACTTTTCGAGAGGATCGCAACGGCGCGATCTGTTCGTTGAGTTTTGGGACTGGGATGCGGGTCCCACGTGGCATCGCTCATGTGCGGTGCGCCGGGATGAATCTTTTTCTCCGGATATCCATTGCACTCAAGTGATTAGTACTTTTGACGAGTTTTCCCAAGGGGATCGCAATGGTGCGATGCGCCCGACTGTTTTTGGGACCGAGGCTCGGGTCACGGGACGCCGTTCGGGTGTGAGGCGGTGTTGGTGACTTTTTCGTCGGATATCTGTTTGAGGTGAGTAAGTAGTCGATCTTGCATTTTTTTCCGCGAGGATTACAACGGTGCGATCCGTTGGGTTGTGCGGAGCCTCTTGCGCGATCTTGCTGAATGTGGAATGTGGAAGGTGCTCCAGTGGTGGTTCGCCCTACCTTATTGTAGTGGACCCTTGTCGTGTGATCACGCACTCTTGGGAGAGTGATACAAATGATTCAAGAGATGGGGTTGGTCGTGCCTGGGCCTTTGAGTGGAGTTGTTACGTCACGCCTTCGCATTGATGCTGGGTGTCGTGTGCGTAATAGCCTTTGGGCTGGAATTAGGTATACTCCGGGAGTATACAGGAGCGCTTGGAGGTATGTGTGGTTCATTGTACCTGAGGATGTTTGTGCGCTCAGTTGGGGTTGACTTGGGGCCACACGTTGTGTGGGCCCCACATGCGTGTCATGATCTGCTTTGCGTACTTGACCTCTCACGACGAAGAGGGTCCCTCTACGCTCGTTTGTTTGACCAGAAGGGTGGAGCTTTCCCCTGGCTTTGTGGTCGTTTGTTTGGCTAGCAAGAAGGAGTTTTCGCCTGGCTCTGTGCTCGTTTGTTTGACCAGCAGGGTGGAGTTTCTCCTGGCCTAGTGCTCTTTTGTCTGACCAGCAGGGTTGAGCGGTCTCCCCCTGGTCTTGTGCTCGATGGTTTGGCCGGCATAGATGGTTTGGTTCCTCTGCTTCTTTGGCTGTGAGGGGTTTCAGTACTATGCCCTTTCACCGGACTGCGACACCGTCTAGGACTTCGGGTGTCCGTGCATCGTGGGTGTTTTCTCCACTTTCTGGGATGAGGTGTCTCGGTTCTCTTCGACAGTGACTCAGCGGATTAGAGCAGGATCGCCTTGTGAGGCCTGGGGAGTTTCTCCCGTTGCTCCGTGTTCCCTGGTAGAGCTTGTGGTTTCAGTGTGACCAACACTTTACACGGGCACCGATCCTCTACCCAGGAAGTTATTCCAGCAGGGCTGAGGTTGTTCCAGCAGGGCTGAGGTTTTTCCAGCAGGGCTGAGGTTGTTCCAGCAGGGCTGAGGTTGTTTCCAGCAGGACTGAGGTTGTTTTCAGCAGGGCTGAGGTTGTGTCGAGCAGGGCTCGTCAGTGGGTTACCATCCAGCAGGGATGGCCAGTACAGTGGTGTTTACCGAGTAGTACCATCCAGCAGGGATGACAAGAGCAGTTCTGGGCTTACCTCCAGCTGTGCTGGGCAGTGGTCCCCAATGCCGGGCTTACCACCAGCTGGGCTGGGCAGTGGTCCCCGACACTAGGCTTACCTCCAGCTGGGCTGGGCAGTGGTCCCCGATGCCGGGTCACCTCCAGGTGGGCTGGGCAGTGGTCCCAGTGTCGACTTTAGCCGGTCACCCTCCAGTGGACTACCCTGTTACGGGACTGGGCAGTGAGGCACCCGTCGACTTTCCAGGACTCCCTATAGTGGGAACCCGTTGACTTCCAGGGATCCTCCAGCGGGGCTGGGTAGGGGTCACCTGTTGACTTTGAGCAGATCTCTCGACTGCGGGGCAGTGACGAGTTGTGGTTGACGTTCCCCCAGAACTCTCACTTACGGGGAGCACTTTCCCCCACCGAGACGCGTCCTTATGACGTGAACTAAAACCGCACGGGCGAGTCAGTGCCGCCCAAAGCAGATAGTGTCGAGGTGTGGTGATTGAGCCCCTTGACTTGCGGTTCGGGGAAGACGCGCGGGATGCTGGGCATCAATGGTGTTACTTCTGGGACTGTTGGCTACTCTTTCTTGGGCTGAGCTATAGGACGAAGATCCCCTTACGAGTTTGTTCAGGATTCTTGACAGAGCATACATATGTATATACCTTGTTTCCGGCACCCACTTCTTGGGTTTGGCTACTCTCCTTCCAGGAGAGGCGAAGACGCGCGGGGTATGCCACGTGCTTTCCGTGTCTAGCTTCTCATGGTTGGATGAGCCTACTCTCCTATTATAGGTAGCGAAGACTCGACGAGAAGTTCATCTTCTCACCATTCCCAGCTCCTTGTGTCTGGATGAGTCTACCATCTTTCCTCTTGTTGGGTTGAGCTAGACTCTTTACTGCACTCTCTGTTGTACTCCTTTACTTTTCTGTTCGATCTACTGCGCACCCTTCGGTACTGCCTTTTGTTGCTCCCTCGAGCCTTCGGGGTATCCTACTGAGTATTTTTATACTCACCCCTACTTGGGCTTTGCCCGCACTTGGTGTGCCCTTGCAGACGACGGACAGGTGGAGCGTGACTTCAGTGGAGCGTAGGAGCTTGGGAGCTTGGACCACGTGCAGTGGTCGTGGCCGGGTTCCAGGTGGGAGACCCATCAGCAGTTTCTTTTGTTTACCTGTTGCCGGGTTGTGTATCTTTTTGGTTGGGTGCGTGTTTTCCCCTTTTCTTTTCTGTTTGTACTTTGTACTTGTAGAGGTCGATGCACTTTGTGGTATTTATATAGCAGTTGCCCTTTCCTTTTCTTTGCTTGTCTTTAATTTTACTCTGCACTTTTGCGTTGAGTTTGCTGCATGTGTGTGTATAGGTGCTTAGGAAAAGGCCTCCCCAAGTTATTGTGCCTTCGGCGCTGGTCGCCAGCCCCTGGCCTATGGAGGCGGGCTTGGGGTAGTTGCGGCTCGAGCCCAGGTAGGGTCGGGTCGTGAAAACTAAGCTCATTATTTTTTAATTATTATTTTTCCACCTTCAATTTTGACTTAAAAATTACAATATTAAAACACCATTATATCACATATAAATATATTTTATTATTTATATGGAATAATATTTTTCAATTTTTGTCTACATAAAATGGAAAATAAATCCATATCTGGTGTGTATGGTAGACTACCACCTCATGAAACCAAGTAATTTTTTTCCATCACCAACACACTTCGGTAGTCATAATGATAGAAATAATGAGTATATATGATAAATATTAAATTAAATTAATTCTTGAAAATTAATATATCATCTACTTCCTTACCCATTCACCCATTAAGTGAATGATATCTTCACTTGTGTGTATGCATAGCAAACCGTATCTGCAAAGCAATTTTATTCATTTTCCAAGAAAACAAATCAATAATTTTTCTAAAAAGGTATATAATGAATAAATTTTACATTTATAAAATTAATATAATTTTATAGATGATTTATATTTATCCTATTCACAATAAATGAAACATCCACAACAAAACATTCATGAGGAAATGAAGCTGTTAACACCTGAATCAATGGTAATAATGAAATATTATTAACAAATGGGTGAAAACGTGTTATAAAAAGATCATATATATATATATATATATATATATTTAAATGAATATATTCTATTATAAATTAATAACTTATTTAAAACCATTATAAATAATATTAAATTATAATCAACTAATGGGAATCATGTGGTAATGAATTCCATATCAATTTTCATTTATTGATGAATATTTTAATATTATACACCAAATTTCATTAATATAGTATATACACTACAAAATTTATGTGTTATATCATAAATCCTTTATACATATTGGTACCCTATTTTTAAATTGAAATTATTTCATTCAAGTGGATTTGACTTGAATATTACCAAGTGTTATGGGACTATACAATTAAATTTATTTTCATTAGGTCATATTATATATTCATTATCTTTCATATTATAATATTATGTGTGTAATTTATTTTGATTATTCTATGTTGAATTTAAAATTTTCCTATGTGGAATAATATTTGATACACAGAATCAATTCAATGAATAATCCTTACTTCAACAGTGTGGTCTTTTTAATTGATTTCATCTAAATTTCCACTCCGGAGCCATATTTGGTATGATGCCCCTATTTATTTATATGATGAGCATCTAATACGAATTTCATATTTTTTTTATTAAGAACCTCTTATATTAATGGTATTTAAATTTTTATTTTATGTTTTTCCTTTTATTGTGATTATTTTTCAAAAGTTACCAAATTGGTATGGGTTTATGATTCAATATCATTTTAAATGTGATTATTTATTCTTGAATTTACATTGAATGATATTATTTTGTAATTTTCTAATAAACACTATTAAATTTATTATCCTCTAGTTATTTTTGAAATATTCATGTAATAATATTATTTTCCTCTCTTTGGTACTTAAGATGACTCGAAAAATATTTTTTAAGAAAATTGATTGTTATTTTCCTTTTTGGTCGAAAAATGTTTTTTCTTTCAAAATATTTATTTTCCATTAATTTTTTTAAATAATATTTGTAAAATTATCCTATGATTTATTAAATATATTTTTACCCATGTTTTAGTTTTTAAAAAAATGTTTTAAAAGGTTTATTCTTGTAAATTTATAAATAAGGTACTTTTTAAATTATTTGTGAAAGGAATATTTGTTTTAATGTAATTTTCATGAATGGAATATTCCTACCATCATGATGACCATTTTTCTTTATCTTCATACATAATGATCAATTTGACCAAGAAAAATATATACTTTCACTTTTCCTAATTAATTATGTATTCATTAACTTCTTCTTGAAACATTCACTTTCTTATAATCATTGAACATTACATTTCCCTTAATATTAGTATTATTCGTATGATTGATATTATTATTTCCTAAATTTTATATCATTTCTATATACGGTGTTTTAATTTGAATGTTTCTGATTTGCTGGGGAATAATTAAACATCAATATTTATTACTCAATATGAATTTTTTCTGATAATACATATTGTTCATGAATTAAATATATCATTTAATATATGAGGAATTCTTTAGGCATGAAGTTACACTTAGGGATAGAGTTATAAATACCCTTGATGCTTAAAAATATATCATGATATAAATTAATAACCTCAAATTAAATGGGTTTTGGTGTATACCTACCCATACTATTAAACTATCTTAGAACATGTTCTTGATAGTACATGTATCATGAAATTTGAGACCATGACATCAAATATTACGTATTTCCTTCATTAAAAATTCTTTTATTGATGTCAGTGTTATTATATTATTAGTTATGATACCCATGGACATGATTTATGTAGAGACCCGAAGCTTGACGTACATGTAAATTACATTACTTTTTCGGAATACTTAGTACATAACAAAAACAGACACACAAGGACCTTAATAGTTTAGTGTCTTTGGAAACTTGGAACGTAATATTCTAATCGTGGTGAAAGATCTTCAACATCTCCCATAAATATATTCCCTTTTTTTTACCTAAAACCTTTCTTTATATCCTGGGGAAAAGAAAACATAAAAGGGTGAGCTCAAATGCTCAATAAGGGTAAACAAGAGAAATATCAATCACATCATATTGATAAGAACATAACATTTTGGAAATCTTAACCTGCAAAAGAGAGCATAATTTCATAACATGGGATAAATCATACTAGTGAAATTAAATCCTAATAATCATAACTAAAAACATGAAGCTTTGTGGCATACACACATAATCATAGAGAATCATTTATTGTTAGTCAAGACTCGTTGCCAAGACTATCTTAGTGGACAAAGTCCATTTCTGAACCGAGTTCACTCCTCGTTTTAGTCCTGTTTCACTGAACCGGTATAACCTACCGTTCTAGCCATTTCTATCTCATGAGATATAAAATCTTTACCCAATGCATTGGAGGGATATATAGTTCCCACCCATCTCATAATGATACCATTCTTATGTGTGCCAAAAAATCATAAACTATACATCGTAGCATAACCCATGTAATAAAAATGGGAATCTTTAAACATCGTGACATCATAAAACAATTCATATAAGATAAAAGAATTCATAAAAATATTTCCATCAAAACATAATCAAATCCATGTAATAATATTGATAGAAACAGAACCCTTTATTATCTTAGATGGAAAATAATTTTGATAAAACACTTGAACTCTATTCTTGAGGAAAATATCTTTTCTACTTCAAAAACATTTTTCCTTTTTTAAAATGTCATACAATTTTATACTAAAAGAAGTTGATTAAAAATAAAATTGAAAACTTGTAAAGGAAGCTTCTTGGAAATAATGTTTTCAAATCCATTCATGCCGTATAAGTTAAAAAAAACATTCTTCTCGTACCTTTGTCGGAAAAGTCAAAAAGTACCTCGTACGAAAAACGATAAAAGATTCCATTCATATCTTTTACTAAAAACTCACCGAAGGGTAAAATTGGATTGAAACAATTGTAGGAGGATGTAAATAATATTACATATCGAGGAAACATGGATTTGGATGATAAAATATACCCCAGTAAATTTCAAAGTATAAACAATCTCGGATAAAAATGAGATTGTGATTTTTCCCTTACCTTATGTCTGATATGATTTGTACGTATCCTAACCTCCTATATAATGACATAAATAATGTCATTAACTTATTAAAGAATAATATTCATTGTTATGATATCATATATGGTTCACTTATGACTTTATATTACCCGTTCTTTTGTAAATTCCATGTTAAAGAAGCGTTTTGGGTAAAATCGTTTCATTTATCGTAGGTGTTTGGACTTGTTGTTCTTGACATTATTATTACCTATATCATGATTTAATTATTTCCAAAATATAAAAAATGATTTATATATCATATATATTCAGTATATATATATAATAGATAGATAAATGAAATGAAACACACCGTTCATGGAAATGGTAGTCTGTACGTACGCATGAACGTTGTTTCCTTTCTTTATTGTCTTGAATGGAAGTAAGTAGATGACATACATATATATATATACATAAATCCAGTAGATTTAACATGTCATATATTTCATTATTATTCTTTATATAGACTTTATAATCATTTATAAATGGTTAATGTGGATAATGAATCTCATCGCGTCGTGGAGACTGTAGTCCGTACGTACGCATGAGCGATGATATCATTCTCATGATCGTGAACTTGTGTTTAAGTGTATGTATACTATTTCAGTATAAATATCACTTTATAATAATCATATATAGTTACTCATTACACCATTATACCCATCCAATTAAGGTGGTGGCGGAAAATAGATTACACCACGGCGTGGAGACGGTATTCCGTACGTACGCACGCGCGGTGATTTCCTTTTTCCATAGGATGGATAGAAGGTTAATTAGAGTTGTTTCATATTTATAACAACATATCAGTGTATATTAAATACTGATTTTATTACTTTATCATGAAACAACTAAAGAAGAAGAAGTTGAAGAAGAAAGAAATTGAAAAAGATCGGTAATGGATATTACCTCTTTTTGACGCGCCTTCACTTAACCTCCACTTAAAGAACTAAGTATGGTCTTTGAAGAATACCAGGACCTCTAGGATGATACTAGGGAAGTGGAGAAGTGATTTTGGAAGGGGTTGGCTGATCTTGAATGCTCAAATTGGTTTGAGGAGGAGAGGGTGGAGGTGCCCTTTTATAAGGGAGGAGAGGGGCACCTTAGGAAAATCTCAAAATATTATTTTATATTAAGGTCAAATTCGGTTTATAATGGTTCCAAAGGGTCTTATTTCGGAGCTAAAGTGGGGATGGGTCGAAATAATCTCATATAATAGGATTTAGGCAAGTTTTGTTTATTATTTTAACCTTATCAATTAGATTTAACTCTAAGATAAATAATTTAACTTTTACCGTGTCTTTTTCTTTTCTTACACTATATGGTTAATAAACTTACTATATCAAGAAAAAAGAACCCCAAGTTGTTTATTATTAATATATATAATCTTATCTAAGTCATTTGGCCGAACCTTAGATTTTTAGGAATAAAATAACAATTAATAATATAATATTTGTTTTAAAAACTAATTTATGTCAATTTTGACACTATTTGGTACATGTTTTTTGTGAAATTCATAACAGAATGATAAGTTCGAACCAAGTTACTTAAAGAAACAATAACATGTCATATTAACCTAGAAAATTAGTGTAAGTCATAAAAAGTCTCAAATTACATTTATTTGGGCATTTATAACGTCAATTATGTCAATATTTCATTAATAAGACAATTATTGCATCATCTTTGTGTCATACTAAATGATAATTATTTAATCCCTAAAAATTAGAAATAAATTCCTATGATGTAGATAATTGTATTAGATTTCTGGATACTATTCATGTTTGAAGTTTCATGAGGTTTATCACTAGATTAAAATTATTATACTTATAAGATTTAAGAAAGTGACATGTTGTCACATTCTTTGGTTTTAATAATAATTAAATTATTTTCTTTGAAAAAAATTTAATTAAATGAATCTAATCATACCCTTAGGTGATATGGGTATACTTTTAGTCATAAAATATGATTTTGACATTTTTAAGGGTAATTTTAAAATATTATATTTACCCTTAATTACCCGATTTACCTTTAACTATGGTAAATAAAATTTACCATAGTTACTATTCATAATTCCAAAAAATAAAAAGTAGCTTATTAATATAATTTGGATCCAATGATTAAAAATATGGAATCTATTTTTCCAAATTCAATACACAAAAGTTTCAGAAATTAAATTAAAATTAATCCCGTTGTCGAAATAAAACAGGTTTTTCTTTAAAACATTGCAAAAGATTGAATTGATTTAACCTACGAATTCAAGGTAAAATCAATGCTAATTACATACATTATATTAAATGGTAAAAATATATTCTATTTATACGTTAAAACCATTCAATATTATAATTAACCACATAATATATTACGATGAAAAAAAAATTTTAATTAAAATATAGCGTGTTTTTACTATTCATTAAAATATAAAAGTTATCAGAAAAATATAAAAACTTTTTCTAATGTAAATTGTTATATCCTGATTCAAAAGAAGAATTTTATTTTGTCAAATTGAACTTATAAGAATGTAAAAAACTAGATTTAATGTGGGTGCACAATCAAAAGGCGGCAAAACTGCATTTTTTGAAAAATACTTATTTTACTTGAAAATTTTATTTTGTTCTTATACCATGTTTTAGAAATGTGTAAGATGAATAATAATGTTATAAAATTAAAAATTTAGTTAACACTATTCATAACGGCTAGTTCATAACAATATTATAATAATATATCGTTGTTTAGTAAAACCTGGTATTGCGTACAACACACGCTATCGAGGAAGGTCGTGATTGCGTGTAATGCAAGCCAAGTCAGGGTTGCCTGTAGTGCACAACTCCTTTGTTGTTGCGTATAACAGAATCCAACCATATTTCATTTATACATTGAATATATATATATATATATACACAATGTTGCGTAGAATAACTATTATCAAAATTGTGTGTAACACGATCCAAGAATAGTGTTGCGTATACTGCAAGCTAATATGGTGTTGCGTATAGCGCAAGGTAATCTTGGTGTAGCACAAGACATTAATGAAATTAAAAGAATATTTTTCATAAAATCTCATGGTGTTACATTCTACCCCCCTTAAAATGAATTTCTCCCTCGAAATTCGTCGGGGTTATAAATGGTTTACTACTCGAAAGTTTGTTTGATAGAAACCCACATCGTAAAAAGGAATACGAAAACATGGCTTTTAAAAACTAAAGTATGAAATGTAACGGTTACCCATATTAACGCATCACGAGGTTTCCACATAGGAGAACATAGGTGAAAATATGGATATGGAAGAAAAATCTAACCATCAATTTCTGATGGAGAGTGGTAGAGAACATGGCTATGAAAAATCCAACAATCACAAAGATATTGATTTTTGATGATCTAAGGTACCATCTGATTAATCGGATATAAGGGAACTAGGACAACATTTTTGGTTTTCAAGATCATTTCCCTAAAGTTGATGAATTAAAAGAAATACTTGCATGATTTTGGTACAATCTCACTGTTGTTCGTGAATTGAACAATTTCCACTTCATCCCTTAAATAAATGAAGTTGAATTTGTTATTCGTGATTTGTTAGCAGATCATGTGATAGAATGATGGGTCATTCCATCTCTTTCAAACAAAAGGTTAGCAAAAGTTATAAGTCCATCTTATGTTTATATTAATCGTATATGGTTCCAAAAATGAACTTATACTTCATATATCATACCGCTTAATAAAATAAAACTAGTTGATACTAACCAGGGACTTCCTGTAGGCCAGTGGTAGGCGATAAAGGCCAGTCGCACTTCGGTTGTGGGTTGGATTCCCACAGCCTTGTCCAACGCGATGGGCTGTTGCCCGTCCTGCAGGTTTTCCTTTTTCTAAAACTATATTACTATAACATCCCATCAATAATATCGAAAAACAAACAATACTAACTTATGTCCAACATAATCCATTCAAATCTTTAGGCTTATCCATAATACTGAAGTCCACTCTCAGAGATTTAATACCATCATTGATCCCCATATATCATAAGATATATCTTGTTGGTCACATTCCAAATATTCAAAGGCCTTAATCTTTTACTCTCTGGAATACCCATTGAACCTTATTGAAAACATTAGTGCTGTTAAAAGTTAACTCTTTCCACATACCAAAATCCTCAAAATTCTATAGACTCAAACCATGATATCACTTAGTCTTTATATCAATCATGAGCTCATGAATACTGTCAAACATTTCATTTTCTCCCTATCCCTTCATTATGCGCATATCATCTACTTTCCAAAATATTTGAATCACTTTTCATGGTTACCGATACCTTAAAATTATTGAAAAACACAATAGACCAATACATAAATATTTCAATACACCATAAAAGTACCTCAACAACATTATTCTTGAATACTAATACATAAACACTTCAGTCCATCCACTTCAATGATTGTCCTGGAATAAGTCCTTCCTTGATTTAGAAGTAACTTTTTAGGTCAGGGCATTGAGTTGGGTAATGCCAATGTTCTCTGCAAATAAGACATTGAAATCCATAACAGTCTGTCACTCTATGACCCTTTTCTCCACACAGATAACATCGGTCCCTCCATTTGAGGTATTCCTCAAGGTTCTTCTTCCCTTCTTTAGAAATCTCAATCTTCCTTTATTTATGCTCCTCAACATGCGAACATGAATAATAGTTTATCTTCCTCTTCTTTGATGAATTAGGCATACCACTAAATTTCACCTTGTTAATCATAAATCACGATGAATGATTCGGCATAATCACAATATCTTTCTCTCTAGGAATTACACAATTTTGTTTCTCATAGTCACCAATTTGTCCATTGGATTCAATGTTAACCGAATTCCTTCTGGTTCCCACCATTAACTAAAACACAAAAAGAATCTTGTGAGAGGAAAAAATCATGCTAGAGAAAACAACATAGTAAAGGGGGGGTACCCTCAATATCTAACATCTTAGGTTAAATTCTAAGATCGTTACCGTAGTTCTAGGACTATATCCTATACGTATACTTATCCTTAGGGACATCCCTAGACATACCTTAGAAATATCTCTAGGGATCTCACTAACGTTCTCACATCCTAGTTTCAAAGGTTGACTAAACCTTTCCTCTGATACCAACTGTAGAGACCCGAATCTTGACGTACATAGAAATTACATTACTTTTGCGGAATACTTAGTACATAACAAAAACAGACACATAAGGACCGTAATAGTTTAGTGTCTTTGGAAACTTGGAACGTAATCTTCTAATCGTGGTGAAAGATCTTCAATATCTCCCATAAAGATCTTCACTTTTTTTTACCTAAAACCTTTCTTTATATCCTGGGGAAAAGAAAACATAAAAGGGTGAGCTCAAATGCTCAATAAGGGTAAACAAAAGAAATATCAATCACATCATATTCATAAGAACATAACATTTTGGAAATCTTAACCTGCAAAAGAGAGCATAATTTCATAACATGGGATAAATCATAGTAGTGAAATGAAATCCCAATAATCATAACATAAAACATGAAACTTTGTAGCATACACACATAATCATAGAGAATCATTTCTTGTTAGTCAAGACTCATTGCCAAGACTATCTTAGTGACCAAAGTCCATTTCTGAACCGACTTCACTCCTCGTTTCAGTCCTCTTTCACTGAACCGGTATAACCTACCGTTCCAGCCATGTCTATCTCATGAGATATAAAATATTTACCCAATGAATTGTAGGGAGATCTAGGTCCCACACATCTCATAATGATACCATTCTTATTTGTGCCACAAAAGTTATAAACCATACATCGTAGAATAACCCATGTAATAAAATGGAAATCTTTAAACATCGTGACATCATAAAACAATTCATATAAGATAAAAGAATTCATAAAAATATTTCCATCACAACATAATAAAATCCATGTAATAATATGGATAGAAACAGAACCCTTTATTATCTTAGATGGAAAATAATTTTGATAAAACACTTGAACTCCATTCTTGAGGAAAATATCCTTTCTACTTCAAAAACATTTTTCCTTTCTTAAAATGTCATAAAATTTTAAACTAAAAAAAGTTGATTAAAAATAAACTTGAAAACTTGTAAAGGAAACTTCTTGTAAATAATGTTTTAAAAATCCATTCATGCCATATAAGTTAAAAAAAACATTCTTCTCGTACTTTTTTCGGAAAAGTCAAAAAGCACCTCGTACGAAAAACGATAAAAGATTCCTTTCATATATTTTACTAAAAACTCACCGAAGGGTAAAATTGGATTTAAACAATTGTAGGAGGACGGAAATAATATTACATATCTAGGAAACATGGATGTGGATGATAAAATACACCCCAGTAAATTTTAATGTATAAACAATCTCGGATAAAAATGAGATTGTGATATTTCCCTTACCTTATGGCCGATATGTTTTGTACGTATCCGAGCCTCCTGTATAATGATTTAAATAATGTCATTAACTTATTAAAGAATCATATTAATTTTTATGATATCATATATGGTTCACTTATGACTTTATATTACCTGTTCTTTTGTAAATTCCATGTTAAAGAAGCGTTTTGGGTAAAATCGTTTCATTTATCGTAGGTGTTTGGACTTGTTGTTCTTGACATTATTATTACTTATATCATGATTTACTTATTTCCAGAATATAAAACATGATTTATATATCATATATATTCAGTATATATATATATATAATAGATAGATAAATTAAATGAAACACACCGTTCATGGAGACGGTAGTCCGTAAGTACGCATGAACGCTGTTTTCCTTTCCTTATTATCTTGAATGGAAGTAAGTAGATGAAATACATATATATATATATATATATATACATAAATCCAGTAGATTTAACATGTCATATATTTCATTATTATTCATTATATATACTTTGTAATCATTCATGAATGGTTAATGTGGAGAATGAATCTCGTCGCATCGTGGAGACGGTAGTCCGTACGTACGCACGAGCGATGATATCATTCTCATGATCGTCAAATTGTGTTGAAGTGTATGTATACTATTTAAGTATCAATATCCCTTTATAATAATCATATATAGTTACTCATTACACCATTATACCCATCCAATTAAGGTGGTGGCGGAAAATAGATTACACTGCGGCGTGGAGATGGTATTCCGTACGTATGCACGCATTGTGATTTCCTTTTTCTGTAGGATGGATAGAAGGTTAATTAGATTTGTTTCATATTTATAATAACATATAAGTATATAAGAAATACTTATGATATTACTTTATCATGAAACAAATAAATAAGAATATGTTGATGAAGAAAGAAATTGAAAAAGATCGGTAATGGATATTACCTCTTTTTGACGCGCCTTCACTTAACCTCCACTTAAAGAACTATGGATGGTCTTTGAAGAAGACCAGGACCTCTATTATGATACTAGGGAAGTGGAGAAGAGATTTTGGCAGGGGTTGGCCGAGCTTGAATTCTCAAATTGGTGTGAGGAGGAGAGGGAGGAGGTGCCCTTTTATAAGGGAGGAGAGGGGCACCTTAGAAAAATCTCAAAATATTATTTTATATTAAGGTCAAATTCGGTTTATAATGGTTTCAAAGGGTATTATTTAGAATCTAAAGTGGGAATGGGTCGAAATACTCTCATCCAATAGGATTTAGACAAGTTTAGGTTATTATTTTAACCTTATAAATTAGATTTAACTCTAAGTTAAATAATTTAACTTTTACCGTGTCTTTTTGTTTTCTGAAACTATATGGTTAATAAACTTACTATATCAAGTCAAAATAACCCCAATATATTTATTATTAATATATATAATCTTATCTAAGTCATTTGTCCAATCCTTAGATTTTTAGGAATAAAAAAACAATTTATAATATAATATTTGTTTTAAAAACCAATTTATGTCAATTTTGAAACTATTTGGTATATGATTTTTATGAAACTAATAACAGAATTATAAGTTCTAAAAAAGTTACTCAAATCGACAATAACATGTCATATTAACATATAAAATTATTTTAAGTCATAAAAAGTCTCAAATTACATTTATTTGGGCATTTATAACATCAATTATGTCAATATTTCATTAATAAGACAATTACTGCATCAACTTTGTGTCATAATAAATGATTATTATTTAATCCCTAAAAATTCTAAATAAATTCCTATGATATAGATAATTGTATTAGCTTTCTGGAGACTATTAATGTTTTAAGTTTCATGAATTTTATCTCTAGATTAAAATTATTATACTTATAAGATTTAAGAAAGTGACATGTTGTCACATTATTTTGTTTTAATAATAATTAAATTATTTTCATTGACAAAATTTAATTAAATGAATCTAATAAAGTCCTTAGGTGATATGGGTATACTTTTAGTCATCCAATAGTATTTTGACATTTTTTAGGGTAATTTTAAAATATTATATTTACCCTTAATTACCTGATTTACCTTTAACTATGGTAAATAAAATTTACCGTAGTTACTATTCATAATTCCCAAAAATAAAAAGTAGCTTATTAAAATAATTTGGATCCACTGATTCCAAATATGGAATTCATTTTTCCAAATTAAATACACAAAATTTGCAGAAATTAAATTAAAATTAATCCCAATGTTGAAAGAAAACGGGTTTTTCTTTAAAACATTGCAAAAGATTGAATTGATTTAACCTACGAATTCAAGGTAAAATGAATGCTAATGACATACATTATATTAAATGGTAAAAATATATTCTATTTATACTTTAAAACCATTCAATATTATAATTTAACTACATAATATATAACGATGAAAAAAGTTGTTTTTAATTAAAATATAGCGTGTTTTTACTATTCATTAAAATATGAAAGTTATCGGAAAAATATAAAAACTTTATCTAATGTAAATTTTTATATCCTGATTCAAAAGAAGAATTTTATTTTGTCAAATTGAAATTATAAACATGTCAAAAACTATATTTAAAGTGAGTTATCTATCAAAAGGCGGCAAAACTGCATTTTTTGAAAAATACTTATTTTACCCGAAAAATATGTTTTGTTCTTATACCATGTTCTAGAAATGTGTAAGATGAATAATAATGTTATAAAATTAAAAATTTAGTTAGCACTATTCATAACGGCTAGTTCATAACAATATTATAATTATATATCGTTTTTTAGTAAAACCTGGTATTGCGTACAACACACGCTATCGAGGAAGGTCGCGATTGCGTGTAATGAAAGCCAAGTCAGGGTTGAGTGTAGTGCACAACTCCTTTGTTGTTGCGTATAATAGAATCCAACCATATTTCATTTATACATTGAATATATATATATATATATACTCAATGTTTCGTAGAATAACTATTATCAAAATTGTGTGTAACACGATCCAAGAATAGTGTTGCATATACTACAAGCTAATACGGTGTTGCGTATAGCGCAAGGTAATCTTTGTGTATCACAAGACATTAATGAAATTAAAAGAATATTTTTCATAAAATCTTGGGGTGTTACACTTTATCTTCCTATTACTGTTTATATGTCATTCATTTAAAATCATTTATTTCTATTATACTATTCTCTATACTCTATTCATTGACTAAATAGAATTTTTTTCAGTTATTAAACTATTTATATTTATTATAAAATATTAATTAATGATACATTTTTATGTATGTAACTTTTAATGATCGTTTTATCACACCATTATTTCATTTCCTTTACCCATGATATAGATAAATAATTTTTTAAATATTTTTAAGAAGACATAATATTTACTTTCACTTTTCTATAATTTATGTTTTCTAATGTAATATAAGACTCAAGTGTGTATCTATATTTTTAAGACTAACAAAAAATTTGACCTTTTGAGATTTAAAAACATAAATCATATGCTGATGTAATAAACTAACCATCAGCTTTGGGTTACTTAATTTAGCGTCTTTATTGTTGGTATCAAAGAGAGTTTAGTGGAAACCTTGAGAATTATATTTAAGAAAACATATATTAGGTAATATAAAAATATTACTGAGTTTTAGGATAAATGTATGTATAGGATATCATCATAATGTTTTATAAATGTACATATTGTGGTTTTACTTTAAATACATCCTTTTTTGGATACTATAATGGGATCTTGACTTGGAATAGCTTTACCTTGGGGTAATAGCACCAAAAAGGTGCATCTTGATTTGAATTGATTGTCACCTAGTAGATGAAAATGAGCCTTATTCTACACTTAGTTTTATACTCCTAGTGGGTATATTTTTGGTTTAATTAAAATTTTTATTATGAACCATCATGAAGGATTTGAATAGATGCTGAAAATGAATGAACTAGGTAAAAATTAAGGTTTCTTATATTAAAAATAATATTTTATCATTTAGAAATATTATAAATCACTATATGGTTTCCTACTATGGTTATTGTTTCTCAAGCTATTATTTTTGGTTTTAAAAAATGTATAAAACCTAAAGGAATTATGATAACATTGAATATGATGGGATATATAGTGATTATGAGAAACCAGATAAGATGATGATTATAGTGAAATATATTGTTATTATGACTAATTAGTAATTAAAAAATTATACATTATCCCACACTCAAACTCACCAACAAAGATAAGGATGGATTTCTATAAGAGCTCAAGTATAGGATCCCTAAATTAAATAAGGACGAATTTTATTCTTGTTAGACATTTGTAAAAAGATATATAGGATAATGTCTCAAAGGAATAAGAACATATTTTATGTGTGGGAATGAAGGGAATATAGGAATTATTTTCAGAGGAAAAGTGGGGAGTTTAGTAGAGGGAAATAAATTTCATCCTTGAAATCCATTTATAGTATGTTGTATTTAAGGTGGGTAACCTAAGAATTATTTGATTCAATTCCCTCTATTAGAGGTTTACAACTAGACCATAGAGGGATCGATGTTGAAATAAAAGGGTTGAAGTATTAATTTATAGGGATTCCAGAGTAATTTGTTGAAGTATTTTATCAATGGTATTTTGGTTATAAGAGTAATGAAAAAAGAAGTATTATGTTAAATTTTTTTGGAATAATATGTGTAGTCATTTATTATTTACTCATGTATTATTGATAGTATAATTGGTTTATTAGTTGATGGTTGATTATAAGTTAAAAGTCTTAGACTCCCCTATGTAGGTTTTATGTGATGATATTTTCATGTGATTAATAAAATTTTGGGATATGTCTCATTAGGTTGAGTTATATATGTCCATTAGATTTCACATAAGGTATTATTTGAGGAAAAATACACATTGCATAAGTGTATAAGTATTTATAAAATTTAGGGATAATACGATCATTTTTACTAAGGTAATAATATTCAATTATGATTATTTGTTTTTATAGAAAAAATAAGTTCAATATGAGACACTATGGTTAAAAATTAATATGATGAATAATGTTGTTTTTAATATTTTCATAATTTATTTTATGAAAATTATTGTAATGATATTAATATAGTTTAAAAATAAGGAAGACATGCATCCTGGGTGTCAACCTATCACCTCCGGTGAGGCTATGAGGCATAAACCCACAACTGAAGGGTGATAAAGTAAAAATTCCTACCTCTAGATTATGTGATGTTGTAGTTAATAAAACATTTATTTTACTTAATTTTATAGATAAATAATAATTTAGAATTTTAATGTAGTTATTTAAGTTTAAATATCAATGTATCATATAGGATAAATGATTCTAACCTTTTTAGTTTTGATACATACATAGATACATATGAAAGGACATGTCACTCTTTTAAATATCTTATTATAGAGACCATGTACCCACTAGCCTAGAGCGGTTTTCTAGTTTATTACATTGGCATAAATAGAATGTTTCAAATACCAAAGTACCAATTAGCTTACCAATTTTGGAGATCCAAATGCATAAATGATACAAACATTATATTTAGAATAGAAAACAAAAACTAATACACAATAAAGGAAATGAACTACATCCTTGAAAACACATTCCATGAATTTTTCATCATATATTAGTGAAATGAAACACAATAACGGGGAGATAAAATACTCAATAAGGGTTATTTATAATGGAATTTATCATGAATCAAAAGACATAATTAACATGGAGAGGTAAATAATATAACACACCTTCCATTTAAATAATTGGATAAATCATAGTCAATATGGAAAGTTAAATAACTGAACACACATGAAATTTAAATAACATTACTATTATGATATGAATAAGTAATAATAAATATTTAAAGTTAAATAAAAGAACTCGCATGAGATTTAAATAACTAGATTTGGAAAAAATAAATATGCCAAGGTAAATAATTAAAAAACCTGACATTTAATCAATAAAATAAGAATAAAATGAATAAAGATATAATATTATTAAAATAATCTCATATATAGTAATCACTAAATTAACAATTAATAAAATACTTAATTATTTTATGTCTTAATCTTAGACATCATGATACCTCTATTGTCAAGAACTTTCACCAGATAGTTTAAAACTATAGGTAGAAACCAATATAATTTTCCAAAGACTTGTCTCATGAAAACTATATATTAAATAAGGGGATATATAATTTTTCTCCCCCCTATCAATACATCTCTAAATCAGTAATCATATATTGATAATCTATTTAATTCATGAAAAAAGTTCTTTAACATTAAATATATATATGTAGTAAATAATATAGATTTTTCAATATATACCTTGATAAATAAATAACATTCAATATAGAGCACTATATTCATATGTGATATATAGTTTAATAATAAATATATCCATGAAAAATAATATAGAAATTTAAGGGACATTTAATTTCCAGTGATCATAGGTAAGTGAATATTTCAAGGGAATGTTGATGAATAGATAAATGAATCAAGACATTTAATGTCAACAATTTCCTTAGTAAAAATGATCATAAAACATCCATATAAATAATAATGATAGTATTAAAAAAAATTACCAATTAGATTATGAATAAAGGGTTTTTCCATTGGTGAATAGAAATATCATAAAAATATATTTAAAAAAATTCATGATGAATATAAGGACTCTGACTTAAACATTACATAATCTAGTAAATTATCTTATAATTAACTTCATTACATTCCCAAATATTTCTTCAGTTTAGAGTTTTAGAATGTTAGGACATAAAACATACATATCATCCCATAAGCATAAAAATTAGGTACAAATTAAAACAACATTATTTTTTTCATAATACAAAAGTTTATATTAAAAATATGAAATATTTTCATTAAAGGTATTCAAAACATTCATCTTGAAGTCTCAATTTATATTACCCATCATTAAACCCTTTGAAAAAAATTTAAAACATTGGATTACCACAAAAAGCTCAATAAGGGATATGAAAAGAAGGATAGAATCCATTAGTCCATGAATACATACAAACATATGAAATCAGTTCCACAAAGACATACTCCTCACCCATAAGTATCATGTACTTACATTATAAAACATGATATTTCTATAAAACATGGATAACATAAATAAAACCATAAATGTATCTAGGTTCATTACATACATAATATTGTATCTCTCACAGCTACCTTATGATTTTTAACCATCACAGATACCATACAATGAAAACCTCATGGATCCCTTGTGGTGTTACCATCATAGTTATACTTGGAGTAAACATACATTATCCCTACATCTTACACAAACCAAATAAATTGGAGGGAGATATAGGTCCCAACATTCATCATAAACAATTCCCATGAACCAAAACATAATCATAAAACATGAATAATTACATAAAACATTCCTTTTAAATTTTGTTAAAATAGAAATTTAAAACAAGATTTTAAAAGAGTAGTCCCTTACATATACCATATAATTGAACTGAGAATTAATAAAATTAAATAATATGTATAATAACAACAAATAAACATAATAATACCTAATATATCAAAAATTCATTTCATAAATAATATTATCATGATAAAATCAAGGAAGTAGTAGGTTAACCCAAAGAATGGAAATTTTGTTAAGAATTACCTTAATATGGGTTATTCATACTTAAACAGTTTTAAAACATCATGTATAATAGTTAAAAAAGTTTTATTAATATTTTATAGAAACATATTAATTTTTATTAAACCTTTTATGATCAATTTATAACATTATTCCACCCATTTATTAATAATATTATGTTATTTACATTCTTTGGATGCGTGCTTTACAAGGTTTCCATTGATGGTTTGTAAACAATTTTCATATCCAATGGAAGTGAAACTTCATAAGTGATAATATATATAGGTAATTTTAAAAAAAAATGTGAATTTAAACATTCCATGATTTTGGTAAGGGAAATGAAAAATCATCATCCACGAAAGCGGTGAATTGACATACCATAGACGGTGATTTCATTATTTAAGAATATATAGAAAAGATGATATATTTTATGATTAATATACCATAAAAACAACAAAAATCCATTATAAATGTGATACTGGAGTTTTTATGAAACATTTGATAAGAGTTGAGACTAAAATATAAGTGAAAAAGAAATGAAAAGATAAGAAAAGAGAACCTTACTTCTTGAATATTCATCCTTGAGAACCTCTTTAAGGCTCTTAGAAGTAGGATTTTTGTGAGACCCGAAGCTCAAGAATGTGGAAAGATATGAGGAGGAGGTAATTTAGAAGTGGTTATCAGAAAAATAAGGCAGAAGATTATGAAAATTTGTGAATAAGTAAGCCTCCTTTTATAATTGAGGTGGGGGTAACATAGGAATTAATATATTTATTAAAATATCATAAAATCACTATAGGGTTTAAGACTTCAAAAAACGCCTAAAACAAAAGGGGTAACATTTAAGAAGTAATATCATAATTTTTTTAATTTTTCAATAATTCTATGGTTTTCAAATAATTGAATAATATATTTTATTCCTAAAAAATATTTCTTGTAAAAATAAAAAATATTCATAATTATGACTTTAAAATCATCAAAAAATGTTTCAAATTTGAATAATTTTTTTATTATATCATATACATGTTATATTAATATAATTAATTCTTTAATTAAATTAAAAATATCAAATTATATATATATATTTATTTGTAATACTATTTATTTTATTTATTCATTAATTAAATAGTTACTACTTCATTATTGTTCAAGCTGTTAAGGTAATTTTTTATTACCAAAAAAATTAAAAATTAAAAATAAAAATAAATATAATTCCATTATCATTAAATATAATAATCTTTTTCAAATAACACTCATGTAAAATCTCATATTAAAAATGTTATACAAACTAATTTTTATAGTGTGACCACCATTACTTACTTTGGAATGAAATATCATAATGGTCCTAATGTGATTATTCTAGGTCCAAAATAAAAAAAATTATAATAAAAATAAGATAATGGTATAAAAATTCAATATAAAAAGATTTTTCCAAAATATGGGTCATTTAATAATTATTATACATTTAATTAAAAACATTTTATTTATTTTCTTAAATCTTTAAAAAGAACTACATCAGCGTTGCATCAGTATTAATGTTAATTATTTCACATATAAAAACAAAAAATAAATAAATATAAAAAATTTAATTAATTCCGAAATAAAATTCTATATTCATTTATTATTTATATTCAATCATATACATGTCAAAACAACATCTTAAACTTGTTATTTTTTCTTTTCTTCCCCTGCACAAGCATTACACGAGCATTTGAATACGAATAATGTTATACAACAATAAAATTTAAAATTAACATCACAATAATCAATAATATATAATAATTAATAAATGAATCTTTAAAATAATTTTTAAAACTCAATTATTATTTATAAATATCCAAATTTTACATTTTCAATGTTGCGCAGATACTACATCAGCACTCACAATAATTTTTATACCTATTATGAAATAAATTATAACGTACATGTTATGAATTATTTCTATACAATATTACACTTATAAAACCATAATTTATTTATTGAACAAATTTAATATATTTTATATCAAAATTATTCCTTAAAGATTTAAAAAAAAATTGTATTTTATAAAAAACTGTATTTTTTTACTATTTACTTAAAATTAAACTTTTTCAAAAGATAATATCAACACAATGAATTCAAAAATAAAATTAATTTTATAAAATTAAAATTATATAATTGAAATATTTATTTTTTAAAATAATTACTATGTAATAAATTATTTATTTTAATAATTACTATTTAAATACTCATAAATATAAAAACAAATTATTCTATAAATACATGGGTTGTTACACCCCCACCTTTTGGAATTTCTTCTTCATAATTTTATTCACTTATTAATTTAATGGGGTGGACTTTTCTCTCATATCACTTTTTGATTCCCATGTTTTTTCTTCAACCATTTGGTTTCTCCACATAACCTTAGCCTACTAGATTAATTTATTCCTCAACACTTTCTCTCTACGATCAAGAATCTAAATAGGTTTATCTTGATTGGAAAGGTTCTCCTCTAGCTGAACTACTTCTGGGATAAAAACATTACATGAATCCGGAACATAATTTCTCAACACCAAAACATGAATACAATTGTTTACATAGTATAAAAATGGATGCAAAGCTACTTAGAAGGAGACTAGTTCCACATTCTCTAAGATTTAATAAGTTTTAAGGAACTGGGGACTTATCTTTTCTTTATTACCAAAACTCAAATCACTTTTCCAATGAGATATTTTAAGGAAAACATGATCACCAAACTCAAAAGAAATTTTTTTCCTTCTGTTGTCGGCATAACTTTGCTTCCTCCTCTAAGCTTTCCTCATGTGTTGATGGGTTATCTTTACTTTCTCATCCATTTCCTCTAAAAATTCTATTCCCATCACCTTATTTTCCCGGACATCATCCCAAAAATATGAAGTTTGACCCTACATCCCATATAATTCCACAAAAGGTGCCATATTTATACAAGAATAAACATTGTTATTATAATAAAGCTAAAATAAAGAAATATATTGATCCCAAATTCCCTGGTAATCCATTTAATAGGCTCAAAGAATGTATTCCAATGTCTGAATTATTCTCTCAGGAAGTCTATTAGATAGAGGATGAAAGGTTGTGCAAAAATTTAATTATATTCCCAAACAATCTTGAAGACCTTTCCAAAAGATTGAACTGAACCTGAGATCACAGTAAAATACAATCTAAAGATGAACTCCATGTAACCTAATAATATCTCTAAGTTATGATCAAGAAAGTTGATCCAAATACATAGTATCTCAAACCGAATGATAATTTGTAGATTTATTCAGCTGATCAACAACAACCCATATTTTATTGCTAACTTAAGAATAATTTGGTAATCCCATAATGAATTCCATGGATATATTTTCCAATTTACACTCTGGAACTGGAAAGCACTAAATCATACCCTTTGGATGTTTTTAATTTTCTTTAACCTGATGACATTTTAGACATTTAACAGTAAAATATACTATATCTATTTTCATTCCATCTCACTAGTAATACTCCAAAAATTATCTTTATATCCTAGTTATACTAGGAAGAACTAAAAATAGAGAATGGTGAGCTTTATAGGACAATTATTTCTTCAACTAGGAATCACAAGAAGAACAAAATCTCTTTACAAATCTTAAAACATAATATTTCACAATGTAAGATTCTGGTAACATGCCAATTTTAACCAATTCTACCTTCTTCTGTAACTCATGATCTTCCTAATGCGCATTCTTAATTTTTACAAATATATATGAGTACACTAACACCTGAAACAAAATAGATCTATTTCCTACACCAACAACTTCCAAGACAAAATTAATCAAATCATCAATTAAGGGGTCTTTTTCTAAACATAACATGGTTAATGATGCATGATGTTTTCGACTCAAGGAATTAGAAATTTTGTGTGAAATTATAGGAAGGTAATTTATCATGAAATAATAATTCTTTATGAGTTTAATCCATCCTCTATTCCTCATGTTAAATTCCTTCAGAGTGAATATATACTTCAGACTTTTATGGTGAGTATATATTTCAAATTTGGCTCTGTATAAATTATGCATCCAAATTTTCAATGTCAAAATAAAAAATCCTAAATTAAAATCATGTGTGATATATTTTATATAATTAGGTTTCTGTTATCTTGAATCATAATAAATTACCTAATTATTCATTATTAGAACACAACCAAGTGTCTTCAATAAAGTATCATTGTATATGAAAAAATCCTCATTTCTAGAAGGTAGGGTCAAAACTGGAGAATTCCCCAATAACTTATTTAGTTACTGAAAACAAATAATCACATTCAACTTTCCAAAAAAATTTAAACCCTATTCATGTTAACTTAGTTAGCAGTCTGGATAACATTTCAATGTTTTTAAAAAATATTCGGTAATAACCTAATAATCCAAGAAATTTTTTTATCTATGTAACATTTTTAGGTCTTGACCATTCTTCAAACACTTTTTTGTAGGATAAACTATTATTACATACTAATATTCAATGAACCTAAGAAACTTAACCTAACTCTACCAAAAAATAAATTTGAAAAATTTTCCAAAAAACATTTTTTCTTTTAGAATTTCCAAGACATTCCTAAAATTATTTTCATAATCCTTGTATCTTTTTTAAAAGATCAAAATATCATCCATAAAAAAACAAAAAAATATTATCCAAATACTCATTGAATATTTAATTTATAAGATCCATGAATACATCATCGGTATCTTTCAATCCAAAGGGAAAAAAACTCATAATGCCCACATATAGTATGAAAATCAATTTTCGGGATGTCATCCTCCTTCACCTTCATCTGATGGTACCTAGATCTCAATTCAATCCTGGAAAAATTTTGAGATCCCAAGAAATGATCACAAAAGCCATCTATATGAGTCAAAGGATAATTATTCTTAATAATAATGTTATTCAATGCTCTATAATCAATGAAAATTCTAAGGGAACTTTCATTCTTTTTAGAAAACAAAATAAAAGCACCCCATGATGATGTTCTAGGACGAATAAAGCATTTATCCAGAAACTAATGTAACTTATTTTTTAATTAAATAATTTATAATTAATCCATTCAATAAGGGTTTTTGAAACTATCTTAGCATCATGAACAAAGTCTATAGTAAATTCAACTTCCAGGTCAGGTATAACTCTGGGAAAATCATCAGGAAACAAATCATGGCATTTATTTACCATCGACAAATAATTAATCTGAATAGTTACCTTATATAAAAAATATGATATATATAACTTTAATTTCTATATTTTAATAGTTTATTAGCTTCCTAATATGTTATCAATTTTATGGGTTTGTTCTTGTATACAAATTTAAACTCTTACTGAATATAACTTATTCAGCTCTATAATCAATCTTACCATAATAAACAACATGTCAATCCATATCCATAATGGCATAAACTCTATTAAAGAAAAAACATGGTTTTTTGGTAATGTATTTCCATAGATTGTAATAGGAATATCCTTATAATGATTTTTTATGTAATATTTCCCCCATGTGTTTTAACCATAAGCTCTAGTCTCATTTCTTGAGGTAAAGTTCCTAATTTACCAGAATATTTCTTAGAAATAAAGGAATGTGTATACCACACATCAAAAAAGAAATTAGAAAAATTTGTGTAAACAAACAAAGTATCTAATACCACTTATTTGGATGTCCTTACTTTTAATGATGTTATCGCAAAGGGTCTCACAACACCTTTCTACTTATAATATGGTTGTTTTCCATCATTCATATCTTTCTTTGGGAAATAATTTTCAGAATGACTCATCTCACCGTATTTAAAAAACTTTGTAGTTTTCTTATCATGACTAATATTAGGATCAATTTCATTATAATCTCGGGAAATATGTCAAAACATACCACATTAAAAACACTTCTTAGTTTTGGTGAGGCATTCCCCATAGTTCTTTTTACTACACTTTTCACAATCTAGAAATTGAACATTCTTACCATTATATTTATTTTTTTTATCTTTACCCATCACATACCATATTGATATCTTATTAGGCTAAATTTCAAATTACATGTGGTCATCATCAAACTACATTTGTACCCTCTTAGAATATCAGAAAAGTTTCTCATAAACTTTGAATTCTTGAGAGGCCAATTCACTTTATTATCTTGGATTCAATCCTAAGTAAAAACAATTTATTTTTCTATCTTGATCCTGAATAATATTTGGAACATACATTTCTAGTCAGTTAAATGTTTCTTTATACATGGTCACTAAATCTTCTTAATTTTTCTTAAATTTAAATAATTGTTTTTCCATCATATGTTGAACAACTTGAGGAAAATATTTTTCAATGAAAATATTCTTAAATTCTTCCCATTCCAAGGAATCAATATCCTTGTTATTCCTAATATTCATGACCTTTGACCACCACTGGTCATCTTCACCATCAAAATAATAAATAGATTGTGTAACCTTTTTATTATTTAAACATAACATGAATTTGAATATATTTTCAAGGGATTTAATCCATCCTTCATTTGTCACTATGTCAGATGATCCATTGAAAGCATGAGGGTGTTGTCTCATAAAATTTTGTACTATCATCACATTCCCTTGTAAAAGCTCTAGTTTTTTTCATTCCTGGATTCCACTGCCATTTATAGACTATTTTAAATGATCCATTACTATCACAAATTTTCATGTTCTAATTCCCACCATTCCAGGTTGCGGATTCAGAATGATATTGTCCTCTTGGTGCCTTCCTGCTTCATCTTCCCTATTTATTCTTTGGAAAACCATTATAAACAGACCAATCTTCGATGAATCAACATGGTAATCTTTAAAAGCTATATCATTTCAACATAAAAATAAGGTTAAAATAATTTATTATATTCTATAAAAAACTTCCTAACCCCAAAGATATATAACATGTGCTTTAATACCAACTATAAGGAATTGGCCTTAAACATTACATAATATAGTAAATTCATTTAGAAATAAATTCATTAAATTCCAAAAGATATTTTTGATTTAGAGTTTTAGAAATTTAGGAAATTATTTATACCTATCATCCCACAAGCATATAATATGGCTAAAACATAAAACAATATCCATTTTTTATAATACAAATGTTTATACTATAAACATGAAATATTTTCATAAAAAGGTCTTCAAAAAATACATCTTGTATTCTCCATTTCTCTTATCCATCCTGAAACCCTATGAAAATAATTTTAAAACATAGTATAATGACAAAACGATCAGTAATGTATATAAAAACAAGGATATAATTCATTAGTTCATGTATACTTAAAAACATATGAAATGATTTTCACAATGGAGTACTTCTCACACAAAATGTATCATGTACTTAATTTGTGAAATATGAGATTTCTATAAAAACTATATAAAATAAATAAAAAAATTAAGGTATCTTAGGGAATTACTAAGTTAATATTATAATCCTCATGGACACCTTATTATTTGTAAACCTTATGGCTACCTAACAATGTAACCCTCATGGATACCTTATGGTGTAACCATCACAATTACATTTGAAGTAACCATACGGTCGACCTCCGTATTATGAATACCCAATGAAATAGAGGGGTATATAGGTCTCATCCTTCATTATAAAAAATTACTATGAACTAGAACATAATCATAAACCATTAATAATTTCATAAAAACGTTCCTTTTGAATTTTGTAAAAAGAAAAATTTAAAAAATGATTTTTAAAGAGTAGTCCCTTTAATATACCATATCATTGAAGTTATAATTAATAAAAAGAAAATAATGTGTATAATCACTAGAAATACACATAATGAAACATAATATAATAAAAATTTATTTAAAAAATAATCTTATCACGATAAAATCAATGAAGTATAAGGTTAACCCAAAGAATGAAAATTGGGTTAAGAATTACCCTACCTAAGGATTGAATTTATTGAAATGTGCATAAACCTATAGTATAATGGTTAAAATATTTTTATTAATATTTTAAAGATACATATTCATTTTTATAATAACTTATATAATAATTTTATAAAATCATTCCACCCATTTATTAATAATATTTAGTTATTTCCATTGTTTTGGGTGCGTGGTTTACATAGTTTCCATGGATGGTTAATAAATTATTTCCTTATCAAATAGAAGTAAAACATCATAAGTGACAACATATATATATTTATTTCATTATAAATTTATATGTGGGAATTTAAAATTTCCATGATTTTGGTTAAAGGAAGCGAAAAATCATCATCCACGAAGGCTGTGAATTAATGTACCACGAACGATGATTTCATTATTTAAGAATAAAATGATAATATAAGAGATTTTATGATGAATATACCATAAACACAAAAAAACTTCAGTGTATATGTGATATTGGATTTTTCCTGAAACATTGTATAAGAGGTGGGGATAAAGTATAAATGAAAAAAAAGTTAGAAAAGAAAAAAATGGAACCTTTCTTCTTTAAAATTCCTCCTTGAGAACCTATTTATGTCTCATAGAAGTGGTATTTTGTGAGAATAGGATCACAATAATGTGTAAATGTATGGTGATTATTTAATTTGGAAGAATTTCACCTAATAATGAGGCTTATAGTTATAAATTTTTTTGAAGGAGTGAGCCTCCTTTTATAATAGAGGTGAGGGGTTACATAAGAATTACCTAAATTAATAAAATATAATAAATTTATTATAAGGTTTAAGACTTCCAAAAAGCCATAAAACTAAATGGGGTAACATTTTATAATTAGTCTCATCATATTTTTAATTTTTCAAAAAAAAATTGATTTTTAAATAATTTAATAATATTTTTTATTCATGAGAGTGATTTATTTTCAAAATAAAAACAATTAATAATCATGACATAAGACACGTCGACAAAGTTTTAAATTCTAATAAATCTTTTATTATATCATATAAATTTCATATTAATCTAGGTAATTTGTTAATTAAATTTAAAAAATCAAATCATATTTATTTTATTACATTTAATACCGTTTATTTTATTTATTCATTAATTAAATAATTTCTACATCTTAATTGTTCAAGTCATTAAGGAAATTATTTAGTTTCTAGAAATTAAAAATAATACTTAAAGGTGAATATAATTCTATTATTTTCCAATGACTACTATTTTTATAAAAACACTTCTTGAAAAATACATATTAAACATGTTATTTAAACTAATGTTTATAGTGTGGACACCTTGACTTACTTTTGAATAGAATATCATAAAGGTCTTAAAGTGATTCTTTTGTGTCCAAAATTTCTCAAATTAGTATTTAATGAAGATAATAGTAAAAAATTTCACATAGAATAATATTTATCTAAAATATAGGTAATTTATGAATTATTTTAATTTTAATTAAAAATATTTTATTTATTTTTCTTATGCTTGCACAAGAGCTGCATCATCATTTCATAAGCATTAATGTTAAATATTTCATATATAAACATTAAAAATAAATTAATATCATAAAAAAATTAATTAAATTACAAATAAAATTCTATATTAATTCATTATTTATATTCATTCATATATATGTCAAAACAACATCGTAAATTTTTTATTTTGTATTTTCTTTCCCTACACAAGAATTGCACAGACATTTGAATAAGATTAATGTTATATAACTATAAAATTCTAAATTAATTTCCAAAAAAATATATAATAAATAATTATTAATAAACTAGTCTAGAAAATAATTTTTGTCACCCAAATATTATTTATAAAGAACCACATTTGACATTAGCAATGTTGCACATGCACTATGTTAGCCCTAAAAATAATTTTAATTTATATCATTAAATAAATTATATAATACATGTTCTATATTATTTATATACTATATTACTCTTATAGAATTATAATTTAGTTATTTCATAATTTTAGTAAATTTTATATCAGAATTATGTCTTCATTATTTCAAAAAATATATAGTATTGTTATAAAAATTGTAATTTTTACTATTCAACAAAAATTAAATTTATTTAATGAATTATCAATAATTCATAATAAGATAATTTCTACATTATGAATTCAAAAATGAAATTATTTTTTTTCAAATTAAAATTCTATAATTAAAAAAAATAATGTTTTAAAATAAATTTACAAGAAATAAATTATTTATTTTCAGAGATACTATTTAAAAACTAATAAATATAACAGCAAATAATTCTATAAATACCTTGGTTTTTATAAGAATCATACACTTTTAATTTTTAAAATAACATTTTAAATTTTAAATTTCACAAAATATTTTGAAAAAAAATTTCTTTGAAAATAATATTTGAATCTTATAAAGGAATCTTTAAAATATTTAGCGGTCATAACGATAGGAAATTTCATACATTCCATGTATTTTAAAATAAAGATTTTGTTAAATTTTTTATTTTAAAATTACCCGAAGAATATTTTAAAAATATTTTTTATTAATTAAAAAATTGGTAAAACTATATCTAATAAATTGTTCATAAAATGTAAATAAAAAATATTTGTAAAAAATTTAAGAAAAATGGTTTTCAAAGAAAACATATTTCTGACCGAAATGAGAAATGATGTCAGATTTTATTAAAATAATTTTATCAATTATTTATGTAAACAAAAGTGTAAAATTAGTACAATTACATGAAAACATCACTAATAAATTACGTAGAATAAAATTATTGTTTTTTCTCTATAGATGAAATAATTATCTTTAATGGAAATTTAACTATAAACGATCTCTTTAAAATGATCTTGTGAAATGAACCCTTAAATAAACATAATGGTTAAGTGATAATTAACCAATAAATAAATTATTTTTATTAAATTTAAATACACATAATTTTTTTAAAATACAATAATATATATTCAAATTTAATTACACACATAATCTTATATTATCAAATCCAATGAAGTAGTAACATAACCTAATGAAAAGAAATTAAATTATGAAATTATTTACCACATAAAATGTTTTAAGTCAATTACCATTGGATGAAATAATTTAAAGTGAATATTAAAATACCATGAATTATGAATTAATAATAATATTATATGTCAAATGTCTAGTATATACACCCTAAAAAAGAAATTAGGTGCATAACATTACAATATGAATCAATGAAGGAAAATTGAGATGAAGTCCTTTACCCCAATCATCCTTTTAGATGAACATTATTAGACCTCATGTATAATGGTTTTAAGAATGTTATTAATTTATACAAAAAAATATTTATACTTATATAATATTTTATGATCCCCTTATTAAATTTTAATACCTTCTTGTAAAAAATATTTCATTATTTTCATTAATTCAGGTGTTAATTTCCATGTTTTCTCGTACCCTTTTTATAAAGAAAGATATGGTTCTTGTGAATAAGATATATATATATATATATCATCTTTATAATTATAATAATTTTATAAATATCATATTTACTCATTAGATACATTTTTATTACCATTTTTGAAAGTTGGACATGGAAAATGAATCGTATCGCTTCGTGGAGACAGTGGGTCATACATACACACGAGCGACAATATCATTCCATTAATATGTGAAATTATAAAGAAGTGTGTGTTATATTAATTTTATATAATAAATACAAACTCATAAAAATCACATATATTCATCAATTTTATCTTTATTACATTTCATTTAAATTGGAAGTGAAAAATAATCACATCGCTTTACGAGGTGACAATCCACCATATACACAAGTGATGTTATCTTATCTGAAACTGAATGGAATGTAAAAAAGTAATTTGTGATATTAAAATTTTAAAATTATAATAATACCATGAATATCATATAAATTCGTTAAATTCATCGTTATATCCATCCTTGAAAGGTAGTGATGGAAAATGGTTTAAATCTGTTCTCAGGGTAGTAGTTTTCCATACACATGATTGATTATTTTGTTTCCCAATTGATGGAAGTTGAGATTAATAAAAATTATAACATATAAATATATGTAATATATAATTGTTTTTATATTTTATGTGTTAATACATAATTTATTATGGAAACATAACATGGAAAATGAAAGAGCTTTGTTAAGACTATTACCTTCTCAAAGAGAAACCACCTTCAGATCCCCTCTTAAAGACCCTAGGGTGTACTTTTGGGAGGAACAATAGCTCTAAAATGTGACTAAGGATTATTGGGAGATAATTTTAAATATATTTTTTGATCCAAAGATCTTGGTAGGTGAAAATATTTGAGGGGATGGAGTTCCCTTTTATAAGTAGGGAAAGGGGACCTCCTTTGAAATTATTTGGAATTTTTCCAAAATAATCCAAAATGATAAATTCATTCACATTAACAAATCTTAAAAATGACTCTACTTTAAAAATTTTAAATTATAAGGATTAAATATAACAATCCAATAATATTTTTACATGTTATTATGTCATTTTAACCCTTATCTTTTTAGTTTAACCCCTGGTAACACATTTTTACCATAACAGTGGTAATTAATTTCTATGAATTTTACTATTTATTATAGAAACATTTTAATTTTTCATTAATATATAATATATATTATTCTTATTAAGAATATTTAATCCATTTTTCCAAATTACATTCAAAAAATTTGTAATTTGTAATTTAAAATTAATCCCATAGATGCAACGAGATTTCTTGTTTTCAAATAGAAAATGTTCAAAAATTTGCTATGTTTAAAATCCAAATTAAAAAAAATTGATTATAAAAACCTTAATTATATTAATATATTTTTAATTTTACTATTTTTTATTTAAATCCAATATTAATTATAATTTAAATCTATGAATAATTTTTAAAAAATTATCTTTGTTGGTAAAAATATTTATTTTTTACTATTCAGTGACAAATGAAATATTTCATAAAAATCCAAAATATTCACCATAAGATGAATTTTATATTATTATTTCTAAAAATATAATGATTTTATCAAAAAATATATTCAAATATTTTTGAAACTAAATTTAAAATTATGTGTTTGAAGAATGAGTTATCCATTTTTTAGTAAAACATACAGTTTTTTATAAACTACTTCTTCTTCATGTAAATGAATATTTTTTTATTTATAAATAATAGATGAAAAATAAAAGTTTCTAAACTAAATATTTTCATAATTTATTTAGTTTTATAAATACCTTATAATTTAATATTTATGTTATAGTGTTCATGTTTAAATGCTATTTTAATCGGTTATCATGTTTCATTTTAACCCGATGTTGTGTGGGTCACAAACTATCAAAGAAATTAAATTTATTATAAAAAAATATTTTAAATTATTTTTTTACATTATTACCTTCTAAAAAATTTTATTCATATAAATTTCAGGGATATTACCTTTTTAACAAATAAGGGTACATTTTTTTCATAACATCCTCTAGTTCCCATGTTTCTAATTTCATTTTGTGATTTCTCCAAAGTACCATTACCAGATGAGTCAACTGATTCCAAAACAATTTATATCTAATACCAAGAATATATATGGGTTCTTCAAATTAATACATATTAAGTTCAAATTCAATTACATCATAGGTGACCATATGTGTTGTGTCCAACATTTACATCTTTAACAATGATATATGTAACACATCATGTACTTTTGAGAGACTTGGTGGCACTTCCAAACAGTAAGAAAACACTTGTTATTTCATGATTTAAAAGGTTATGATGTACCCAGTTCTTATTATCCCTTTCTATCCAAACCATAAAATACCCTTACATGGAGGTACTTTCAATAAAACATGATCTTCAAATTGTAATTCCAAATATTTTATATAATTATCGGTATAACTGCTTTTCAAGATTTGAGATAATTTAATGTAATCTTAGACAATCTTTACCATTATAATTGCATCTTCAAAAACTTATGGGATGATGATATTTTCACCAAATTCATCACAACAATTGTGAGTACAAAATATCTTTCCATATAATGCTTCATATAATTTCATTTTAATAATTGAATGAAAACTTTTTTTATAAGAAATATCTACCAAAGGTAAATACTGATCTCACAGACCTTCAAAGTCAAGTTACAATAACCTAGACAATTATTATATTTTTTGAATCATCCTTTTAGACAATACATCATTTTTAGTATGGTTGGTAGTTCTAAGATGAAACTTAGAATCAAGATCCCTCTAAAGACTCTTAAATAATTTCGATATAAAATGGGGATCAAGAAAAAAAATACAATTGAAAGTGGTGAACCATGAATTATTAAAAAATTATTAATATAGGTACTTATGAGTTCCTCAAGGGGTAAATATTATTTCATATTGAGGAAATGTGAATATTTGGTTAGGAATCAACATTAACACATATTGTAACATTCTTTCATGGACACTTTGGTAGTCCTATGAAAAATTCCATAGTAATGTAATATCATATCCATATAGTAATAATAAGATTTTGGAAGACTAATTTAGAATATCATATCATAGTTATCACTTTTTGACAAGCTAAACATCAAGAAACATTATCATTAATTTACCACTTCATGTTATCCCACCAAAAATATTCCCTCAAATCCATATACATCTTTATGCTACCACGGTGTATAGATAAATTGGATCTTTGAGTGTCATCAAGCAATTTACTTTTTGGACTAGGTATATATGGAACTCCAAACCACTTTCCAATTTTTAGGACAACATCTTAACAAATTAATTCTATTAATTTCCTATCATTTTTCTCTTTAATATTCTTCTAAAAGTTCTCATCGCCAAATTGAAAACATTTTACCTTTCATAATAATGATGGTTTCAAAATCATTTTAAAATTTGGTGATATCTCTCCCCACTTAATAATTATCATATCTGTATTTACTATATCCATGAAAAAAGGATCTCTCTCAATCCTTATTTAGATCATAGCTCCATGATCTTTCCTACTCAATGCATCTACTTCCTTATTTTCTTTCCCTGGGCGGTAGTGTGTTAATAAAGAATAATCATTGAGTATCTCGAGCCATTGTATTTGTTTGATATTGATCTCTTTCTGTGAAAATATATATTAATGTATTTTATGATCTGTTTATATCTCAAATCATTCACTATAGAGATAATTCCTCTATATATTCAATGAAAAGATAACATCAGCCAAAACCAGGTCATGGGTTGGATAGTTTTCTTCATTAGTATTCAATATCCATGATTCATATGAAATAACTTTATCATTTTTTATTTAGACACAACCAAGAGCCTTCTTTGATGCATCATTATATATTAAAAAACCATAATTTCTATATAGTAGAGTCAAAATCAGAGCATTGAGGAATATCCTATTTAGTTAATCAAAAAAAAAATCACATTCCATTTTCCAAACAAACTTAACAAATTTACATGTAATATTTGTTAACAAGTTATCTAATCAAAAAAATTATGAATGAATCACTGATACTAACCTTCTAAACTAATGGAACTACATACCTCAGTTATGTTCATTAGTATAGGCCGTTCTCTGACTATCTTTATCTACATAGGTTCAACTGAAATTCCCTCCTTGGGGGAAATATAGCCATGAAAATAATAATCTTGAATCTATAATTAAAACTTACTAAATTTTCATATAACTATTTACTTTTAAGAGTCTCCAGAATGATATAAAAGTTATTCTCATGGTCCTCATATATTTTAGAATATACCAAAATATCATCAAAGAATACCACAAAAAAATCATCAAGATAATACTTGAATAATTTTTCCATTAGAACCATACAAATAGAGGGTGAATTAGTCAATCCAAATGGCATTAATGTAAAATTGTAATGCCCATACCTTGTTTAAAAAATTTTATTCAAAATATCTTCTTTATTTACTCATAATTGATGATATCCAGAACAAAGTTAAATATTCTAAAAAATAGGCTCTAAAAATTTGATCAAATAGTTAATCAATATAAGGAAGAGGATTCTTGTTCATTATTTTATTATCATCAATTTCCCCATTATTAATGCACAATCTCTTAGATCTATGATTCTTAATAAAGAGAAAATCGGTTCCCAATGGTGAAAAAATATGGAAAATAAATCCCTTATCACCAAACTCCTTTATTTTTTTCCCTCAAATCCACTACTTTCATAGTGGCCATTATGTAGGGAGTATTTTATATTGGTCTTGTATCATGGACTAAATTAATGGGAAACACAACTTCATAATCTGGGGGATGTCCAAGAAATTTTACATGAAATACATCAATATATTCATTTATAATATATACATTCTCAATTTTAATATTACATTCCCCATGAATAGATATTTTTTTCTCTTAATCCCAAAGAATATAAATTAGTAGAGCTATTGGGGGTGTATCTAGATATGAATCAGATGATTAGGTCTCTACTCTAAATATGTGGAATTTTACATCTTCCCCACAAATCATAATGTATTTATTCTTGGAATACCATCTTAATAATATTTGGAATTCCAATCCATACCAAGGATTATATCAAATTTAACCATAGGTATGATAAAAAGGTTATAAAATAAAGCACATTTGTGTTTCATAATAGGGAGAACCTAACACATCCTTATTGTAGTGAGACTTCCCCTATGAGTTTTAATTGACAACTCCATTCTTAAATTAAAAGTTAAATGTATCATTTTCTTGTAAAAATAGGTATATATAAAATATTTCATGGATCTATAATAAAATAAATAATTTGATAAATATGAATATATGAATAAAGTAACTTCCACCAAATCCTTGGTTACTTCTACCTCAGCTGTTGTGATTTTATAAGATTATCCTTACCCATTTGGCCTCTTATATGGTGGATTCCTTAGAAACATGGGACATTAGTGTGAATAATTCCCCATTTTCTTAAATATGAAGCATTGTACATTATTAATATATTTCTTCCCCTTTCATTCAGGAACCAAATTCCCATTATATTTTCATTTTTAAAAAACTTCCAATCCATTCAAGAATTTTTAGGGTTATTCATTACACATATTTGACAGGGTGTAAATCTCTATGTTCTTTTCTTATTCTATAACACATTACCTTTTTCATGGTGTTCAGATAAAATATTTTTCTCTTTATTTTTCTTGAATATGTATAATATATAGAATTACTTCCCTATTTTGATAGCACATAAAACTATATCATTATAATATTAAAAATATTTAAGGAATTGTAGCCTTTAGAGACTTGTCTAAATCCATTCATTCAAATGGTAAATATTTCACTGCATATGTAATCCATATAAAACCTATATATCTTTGTAATGGTACACACAAACTAATAATAAATTTATTATTCCATTTTCTTTAAGTTCAGGAACTTTAACTTCAATTTAGTTTATTAGTCTAGAGGGTAACGTTTTTCAAATAATGTGTCCTTAAAATATTTCTATTAAATGATTTTTATTTCTTCTTCTTACCTATTATTCTATGTCAATGACCACAACTGATTGAAATCACCTTTGATGCAATACACTTCATGTTTAACCTTTTATTTTTTAACACATCTCGTGGCCATAAATATATTCTCAAGAGACTTAATATATTTATCTAATACCATTGTATTTGTAGTCCCGCAAAATGATAGGGGTTTCTATCACATGGAGTGATCCAACATATACAAATAACACTTTGGAAAATGTTTCCCCATGCAGAAATGGTTATTTTTCATAACTCCGTTATGATTCCCTAATATAGATATAATTTTCTCAATTATAATAGCAGTTATATTGTCTTCATTAGTAGGAAAATATATACTTTGTCCATGAATCTTGATACCTTTCTTCCTTCCAGGAACTATTGCTAAAGAATTTCATATACTGGATTAGATAATAAAATTAATAATTATAAATTATAATGTACAATTCTAAATACAGTGTAACACTTAATGTAAATTTAAAAATTTATTCTTTGTTAATATGAGAATCATAAACTTTGGTTTCTTTATAGATATAATTATTTTTAAATCCATCATATCATTTATCATCAAAATTTGAAATATACTATGCATATCCCCTAAGAGTTCCAAATCATGTTAATAGTAAGGCCCATTTTCATGCACCAGGTGATTATTGGTTCAATCCCAATGAGCCCTTTTTAGAGTTATTATCCCAATGTCCCTCTATATTAGAACCAATTCTACTTGTATTATCCAAACAGGGGTGTATTCCTAGAAAAAACCACATCATATCTTCCATACCAAACCATTATAATGTTATTCTATTCTTATACTCAAATTATATCATAGGGTTATATTCACTAATCTATTTTTCCCTTAATCTAGTTCAAATGGTTTCAATTAAATTTCCTCTGATACCAACTGTAGTTGCCCCGACCATATTATCCTAGAGTTGGTGTATAATATATTAAATTGGCATAGATATAAAGGGTTAAATCCTGAAGGAAGAACTGGTTTAGAAATTTTGAAATACCAGATTCAAAAGGATACCCATTTTACATTCGGAATAGAAAATAAAACATAATACATAACAAAATCAAATCAAATAAACTGCATCATTGAAAACTAATTCCAATAAATATTATTCATATCATGGGGATTGGAATAAATATAAAGGTGAGATAAAATACTCAATAAGGGTTAAGTATAGTGGACGATATCTTGATTAAATAATCATACTCAATATAGAAATATAAATAATATTGTAAATATTCCATTTAAATAACTAGATAAGGCATAATCAATATGGAAATGAAAATTGATAAATAGGTATGCCATTTAAATAATTGGATAATGCCTAATCAATATGGAAAGGTTAATAACTGAACACACATTATATTTAAATAACATGAATATAATTATAAGATGAGGCACAATCAATACATAATGGTAAATAATTGAACACATATGCCAATTAAATTAATTGATAAGGCATAATCAAATGGCAAGGAAAATAACTGAAAACTAATTCCATTTAATAAATAAAATAAGAATGAAATACGTCCATAGATTATATAATTAAGAAAATATCATGGATATTTATAAATTAATTCTTAATAAAAGAAATAATTAATTATTAGACTCCATGGTCTTAGATATATGATACATCTACTGTCAATACCTTTCAAAATAACGTTTAAAACTATAGTTATAATCCCATTTAATTTTGTAAATCGATTTTCATAGTGAGACCAACTAATGCATTGAGGAGATATATAATTATAGAACCACATGTCACTACATGTCCAAATCATTACTCTTATATCGAATAATCAATTTAATTCATGAACAATGTTCTTTATCATCAAATATCTCTATTGAGTAAAGAATGAATATTTATTAATATTTCTATTGATAAAAAAACATTCAATGTATAGCCTCTTATATAAAAGTGTTATATGTTTTAATAAATAACTATATATATGATAAATAATATTGATATTGAGCATATATTTAATTTCCAATGATCATAGGTAAGTGAATATTTCAAGGAAATATTAATGACTACAAAAATAAATCATGAAATTGAATTTAAATATATTAATTTTTAAAAATTATCATAAGAAATCCATTTAATTAATAAGGATAGTATCAATACAACAAATAGCTATTGGATTAAGAATAAATGGTTGTGGTCTTTAATTAATAGGAATAACATAAAAAGATCTTTAAAAGCATTCAAGAGTGAAAACCCATTTTTTTGAAAATAAATTTTTAGAACTAAATTTTCACAACAAATTTTGAAAATAATCTTTGAATCATTAATAGAAATTTTAAAACATTGACTAGTCACGACTGTTAGGGATTTAAAACATACTAAGTACATTATAACAAATATTCCTTTAACATTTTTGAAAAAATCCAAATGATATTTGTTCTAAAAATGACATGACTATTACATCCAAAATATATTTTAAAAAATTAAAAATTGGTCAAAAAATATATTCAATAAATCATTTTGTAAATTTTAAAAACATTTTTAACACATTTATGAAAAACAATGTATTTGATCAAAACATATTTCTCACCAAAGAGAGAAATGATGTAATATTTATTAAAAATATTTTCTAAGTCATTTAAAGTACTTAGTAGTGGTAAAATGGTACTATTAATTGATAAATTATAGAATATAAGTAGGAGAATAAAATTTAAATGGTTTTATTATCTAATGATCAAATATTTTTTTTTTAAATTGATATTCAAGCATAAAAAATCCCGATTAAAATGATATTGTGAAATAAATCATTGAGATGGTTATAATGTTTTATTAAAAATTAAAAAACGAGCTGATTGTTGTTATTAAATGTAAATACTTATAAAAAATTGGAAATATAATAATAGATATTCCAGATTCATTACAAAAAAAAATCCTATAATATTAAAGATAATGATGAAGTAATATAACCCAATGAAAATAAATTGAGTCATGAAATTCATTACAACTTGGTAATTATTAAGTTAATTTCTCTTGGACGAAATTATTCAAAGTGAAACATAAAATAAAATGATGCATGAATTAATCATGATATTATATGGGAATTATATACACTATAAAAAATAAATTATGTGCTTAACATTATAATTTTCCTCAATGAAGGTAAATTGAGAGGAAGTTCCTCACCTCACACTTTTCATTAGTTAAACATGACTCAACATAATGTATAATAATTTTAAGCATTTTAATAATTTGTAATTGAATCATATTCATACTTATTATATCATATATTGACTGATTATTACATTCTACCACCCTCTTGTTAATAATATTTCATTATTCTCATTGTTTCAAGTGTTAATGACCATGTTTTCTCATGCACTTTTTGTAATGAAAGGTTTGGTTCCTGTACATATGATATATATATATATAATATACATAATTAAAATAATTTTATAAATATCATATTTACTCATTTTATAACATTCTAGAACTATTTCTGAATGTTTTACATAGAATATTAATCGCATAGCTTTGTGGAGATGGTTGGTCATATGTATGCATGAGAGGCAATATAATTCTCTTAGTGAGTGAAATAGAAATGAAGTGGGTGATATATTACTTTTCAATAATAAATATCAAATAATATGTATCAAATAAATTTATTAATTTAATCCTTATTATATTCCATGTAAATATTAAGTGAAAATCAATCACAATGCTTTGTAAGGAGGTAGTCCACTATATACATAAGTGAAATTATAGTATTTGAAACAGAATGGGACGTAAAAAAAATATTAAATATAAAAATTATATAATTATAATATTATAATTAATATAATATAATTGTTTTAAATCAATAATTATATATAGCCATTGATTTTGAAGATGTAAAATTTATTAAATTAGTTCGTTAGGTAATAACCTGTCATAAATACAATTGAAAATGTCATTTCCCATTTGATGGAAGTGTATATGGACAAATATTGTTACATAAAAATAATAACATATCAATATATGTGTGATACAGTTTTAATTATATTTTATGTTTTATGAAATAATTTATGGTGAAAAATTATGAATGAAAATGAAATATTTTTACAGAGATAATTACCTTCTCTAAGAGAAACCTCCTTTGGATCTCTTCTTAAAGATCCTTGCGATGGTCTTTTAAGAGGACCAAAAGATATAGGATGTGACAAAGGATTTTGGAGAAATAATTTTTAGGGGTTTTGTTTAGACAAAGGTCCTGTGATTGGTGAATATATGATGGAAGGGAGTTCCCTTTTAAAATTAAGGAATGGGACGCCATGGAAATTACTTGGAAGTTTCCCAAAAAAATAAAAATGATAAAGTCATCAACATAGAAAAGATTATAAATGACCCTATATTATAAATTTGGAAGGATAATATGGAAATATGGAAAGAAAATAAGATTTTTGAAATGTTGGTAGGTCATTTTTAACCCTTATCTTTTTAGTTTAATCCACCTGGTAAACCAATTTTTACCTTAACCATAGTAATTAATTTTTTATGTTTTTACAATTATTTATGGTAAAAAATTAAGTTTAAATTATTATATAATATAAATTATGATTATTAAATATATATAATCTATTTTTTATAATTCAATTTATATAATTAAAAATATTTATTATAAAATTAATCTCACAGATGCGATTAGAAAGCAGGTTTTCAAAGAGAAAATGTTCAAACATTTACAAAAGTTTTTATATAAAACTCAACATAAATATGATTCAAATAATCCTAATTGGTTTAATATATAAATTATTTAAATAATATTTCTTTAAAACAAATTTAAAATATAGTTTCACTTGATAAATGATTAATAAAATCCATTTTTTTAGTAAAAATTGGTATTTTCACTATTCACTAAAAAATTAAACATTTCTAAAAAATCATAAAAATTCACCCTAAAATAATTTTTATATTATGATTTAAAAAATTAATTTAATTTTATGAAATTAACTTTCTAATATTTTTTAATATAAATTTAAAATTATGTATGTGAAGCGCGACTAAACCGTTTTTTTAGAAAAAAGGCACTTTCTTCCTAAAAAAACTATTTTATTAAATGATTATTATTTTTATTTATAATAAATAGTTAAATATGAAAATTTATAAAATACATATTTTTCAAAATTTAATTAGTTCAATTCATACCTGCTAATTATATAGAAATGTAATAATAGTCAAGTTTAAAGATTATTTTAATATAATATCATGTTTCTTTTAAACACGGTGTTGTGTGCATATTAATCTATAGAAGAAATTTAGTTTATTATAAAATAAATATATGGAAAAGTATTTTTTAATTACAATTATTATCTGTTAAAAGTTAATTTTAGTGCTCTAGGTATAAAAGATAATATTGGATATTAATTCCTTAGAGTAAGTGTTGATGTGGAAATTGATCGAAGCGCCACAAAAAGATGAAATTATGATTATGAAATTGAAATATATCATGATACTATAGATATTATCTTAGACTAGAAATTAAAATAATTCATCAAAATCAGTAAAAGGATCTTTTAAAAAAATATAATCCTTTTACCTTTATTTTTTCTGAATTGATGGTCCTTTCAACAATCACTAATTTATGGTCTTGTGGTTATTAACTTTCTCCAAGACATGTTTTATTATTAATATATATTTTTATGGTCTTAATTTTCTCCAAAATGTACATATTTTCACTTCCCATTAATATTTTCCTACCAATAAACCTAGTTATGTGTTTTTCTAGATGACCTTTATACTCACCTTTTTCTTTTAACAAGAGGAAGTTTTAGTAACCCTTTTACGATGTGGGTTTTCAATGGAAGAATTTTCAAGTATAAAATCCTTGTTTTCCAATAACAAGTTAAATTTTTTTGTGAAAATTTTATTAAATATGTATAGAATTTAAGACCCTGGTATTTTATAGTATATTTCTTTAAAATAAATTTTACATCTTCAATAGCTTATGGCACACACAATGTCATGTTTAAATGAACTGTTATATAGTACACCATTTTAAGATAGTCACTAAATTGGTGGATATGAATAGGAATAAATAAATTATGACAATTATAAGGGTTAAAATTTTAAAATTTAAATTCATTATTTATCAATCAATTATAAACAAAATTTAAAAAAATTGATAGTGAAAGTTATATTTTTCATAAAAACAACTTTTATACACAGAACATGTTTTCTATTAATAAATTAAATTATCACATAATATATAATTTTTTTACTAAATTTAAATATAATTAAGTAAATAAAATTATTAATCACTTATAAAATATTTTTAGACTTAGAATACGAATAAATGCAGTTTTTTCTTAAATATTGTTTTTTTCTAAAAAAGTGGTTTATCACATTTTTCAAATTTATCTTAAAAATAAAATATACCAGTTTTAAAAAAGGTTATTCAAGAAAATATCATAAATGTTTAATGAAATATCTTAAAATTATCTTAGGGTGAAGTTTTTATATTTTTCTAAAAAATATTTTTTTTTGAATAGTGAACAATTTAGTTTTTATTGAAATACACATTTTCATTTAAAGAAATTACAAAGTTAAATTTTTATTTTGAATTAAATTTTTTTAATTTATTTTATTATTAATAAAATTTATTTCACTATAATTATTTTTAATATGTAATTTTTATATAAAAACTGTTTGTAGTTGAGAAAACATTTCTTTTGAAACCCACATTTTTTCACGAATACGAGTTTAATTGTAAACGAAATTATAGAACATATGTTAATTAAATTTGAAAAAAATAGATTACATAATTCAAATTATTATAATTAATATTATATATTTATTTAAAGTTGATTTTTTCATAATTATTAGTAATGATAATAGTATATATTTACCGTGATTAATGTTAAAATAGGGTTTCGCATGTTATGTGTATCTGTGTTAAAATTAATTTTTTACACACATAGTATTTTTATTTGACCAATTAGATTTAATATTTCTAATAACTAGTTCATAATTATCTAATAATTCTCATTTACTTTTATTCTTAAAGGATAAATTAACTAGGTAAATAAAAAACTAATTACCGTGGTGAAAACTTAATTGGTAAGAGTAAGTAAACATAGATGATAAGGGAATAACATTTTTTAAAACATGATTTATTTTATAGTGGTGGTGTGGATGGACCTTACCTCTCCGCTAATCCATTACTTATCAATTTTTTTGGGTACTTAGGGTGACAATGACTTGCCATTTTTGAATAGTTTTGGGGATTTACAAAAATGACACTACTTAATTATAAAAGGACACCCCATATTCTCACTTCTTAATACCTATATAGCCATTTATATTAAAACATCCTATAAAAATATCCACCAATATAAATATAAAAATTATATATCTTATTTTATTTCTATAACTCCAACCCTATGGTCCTTAATAAGAGTTCTAAGAGTGGTTTTTCTAGGAAAAGGTAATCATTCTCACTAAGCTCTTTATTTCTAATTCTTCTTTTTCGAACATCAATTTTATGTTAAAAATTCCTATATAATAAAACTACTATATAATATATATTATTATTTAATTATTTTTATTTAATAATATTAATCCATCTCCTTCTCCAACAAAGTAAAAACACAACCATCAATTTGGGGTATAACAAATTGTCACCTTACAAACCAAACTTATTTATTTTCCATCACTGAATCATATGGATAGTCATAATGATAAAAATAATGAATATATATGTTATATATGGAAATATATTAATTATAGAAAATTAATATGTTATCCACTTCCTTAACCTTTCACCCTTTAACAGAACAATATCATTGCTTGTGCATATATATAGCCTACCGTGTCCATGAAGTGATGTGATTCATTTTCAATGTCCCAATTTAAATAATGGATCTAAAATGTTTAAAATTAATAAATGTGATATTTATTACATTAATATAATTATCAAGATGGTTGTTATATATCCTATTCATAAAAACTAAAACTCCTGTAAAAAAACATGCATGATAAAATAATGTTTTTAACACCCAAAACAATGGTAATAATGCAATATTATTAAAAACAGATGATAATATTTTATAATAAGATAATATATTATATTTTAAATATTAATATGGTTATGTTATAAATTAAACTAATGTAAAATGTGAGTTAAGGTATTCTTTCTAAAATTACTTTCCTTGGGTAATATTTTTATTTTATATACCTAATTTCATTTGTATGGTGTGTATACTTTCCCTTTTTCATGTTATATCATGAATACATAATACATAATGGTATTTTAAATTTCTATTAATATTATTTCAACCATTGTAATTTGAATTCAATGTTACCATGTGAATTGGGGTTTCATAATTTAATTTCATTCTGTTGGGTTATATTACTTTATCATTGTGTTCGATATTCTATGATAAATGTGTAATGAATTTTGATTATTCTATATCATATTTCTGATTATTTTATATGGATTTAAATTTTATACACATAATAAATTCATTTATTAATCCTCAATTCAAGGTAATGGTCTTTGTAAAAGATTTAGTCTCATTTTTCAGTCCATTAATACATTTGGTATTATACTGTGATTTATTTATATGATGTGTATCCGCTGACCATTGGATATGTAACATCATGAATATCTATATATTAATTGTAATTAATGATTCATTTGAACTTATTATTTCCATGTGGGTTATGATTAAAAAGTTACCAAAGTAGAAAGGGTTTATGTTTAAATATCATTTCAACCAGAATAATTGTGCTTGAATTTCAAATAGAGAAAATTATTTTATAATTGTCTAATAAAAACCATTAATTTTTTCTCCTATGGTTATTATTTTAATTTTTATGTAATAGTAAAATTTTCCTCTCATTGGTACTCAAAATTATTGAGAAAATGTTTTTTTAAGAAAATCCAACATTATTTCTCTTCTTAGTTGAAATTTATTTTTCATACAAATCCATATTTTCTATAAAAAAAATTAAATTTTTATTTGATATTATCTAATGGTTTATTAAAGAAATTTTTCCAATTTTTAACATTATAAAAAATGGTTTAAATGAATCTAATTTTCATTTTCTGAACAACAAACTTTTTTACTTTTTTCGGAATGGAATCTTTGAATTAGTATACTTGTCATGAACGGAATTTTCCTACCATCATGAAAGCTCATTTCTTTGGAGCTTCCAATAAAATTTTACTAATTTCATTTCAAATAAAAAAATTTCCTAATTATCTAGAATTTTGTTTTTAAAAAAAATTCAATGTACAAATGGTATTTCCTCAAGACTGTTTTTAATGATATTTTTTTGGTATTGTTATTCATCAATGAAAAAACACTTTATTTTAATTATAATGAATTGGGTATATCTTATAATGATGCAACCCTTATTTTTTTGGATGGTTTATGATAAGTTTAATTAGTAAAAGTATTGAAATTAAATTTCTTGACGAATTTTTTATTCATTAACATTCTCTTCAAACAATCACTTTTTAATGATTATTGAACATTAATTTTCCCTTAATATCTATATTGTTTGTATCAAAGATATTATTATTTCCTAAAACATATAACATTTATATGTAGAGTGTTTTATTTAGAATGTTATTTGATTTAATAGGGAATTGTTTACAATTATTATTCTTTACTCAATAGTAATTTTTTTAATAAGTTATGTTTTTCATGAATTAAATCGATCATTTGATATATGAGGAATGGTTTTCATATTCAATAATTGGAGGGGCCAACAATTATATAGAGCCTTAATGTATTAATAGGTATCTTGAGACAAATCATTAAGATGACATTAAATGTACTTTTAGTGCAGACCTTCCTAAAGTTTTAAACATCCTTGGTATAGGGTCTTGTTGATATAGATATCATGATGTCTAAGATCCTGAAATCAAATATTTATAATTTCATTCACTAAAAATTTATTTATTTATGTTCGTGTTATTATTTTATTAGTTATTATATACATGGATTAGCATCAATCAATTGTGATTATTCATCACTCATTATGTGATCATTATTTCTTCCTCTTATATTATTATACATGATCATGTTTTCTGATTAAATGAAATGTGTTTTCAATTATTTACCTTTCCATATTTATTATTAATTATTGATTTATGATATATTCAATAGTATGTAACCCTTATTGATCATTTTCGTTGACCTTTATTTGGATTCCTCTATCAATGATATGAAGAAGGAATATTTAAATGAGTTCAATGATTCAGAATATTTATTTGCACTTTGTTCTAATTTATGTTTTGAGATGTAATTTTAGAATCAATTATTTATCGAATTTACCAAGACTATTGTACTATTTGGTTCTTTGGTATGTGATTGTGTGTATCTTATGTCAATGTATTAAAGTAACAACCATCTTTGGGTTACGTGGGTCGACATCTATAAAACATAGATTGTTTAATCCTGCCCAAATAACGTCCCATATTTATTTTTATTATCCCAGATATCCTAGACTCATCTAAACACCACTTCATAAAGGTGTAAGGATTAAGAAAAAAGAGATTACCAAAGTCAGAGGTATATATTATTACTGATATTTTTCAAATTATTTTATTTTTATACCTCTTCCAAATATTAAATAACAATATTAATATAATAACATAAGTATATAAACGAAAAATATATCTCTTTATTTCAACGTTAAATTTATTTTATATCTCTCATCAATCATATGTAAAATAAAAACAGTGGTCGTTCATACATATAGACTATTATCTCCACGAATTAGTGTAATTTAGTTTTCATCACTGCTTTAATTGGATAGTTATAAAGATACAACTGATTAATATATATGATGATTGTTACATAATTATGATTTTGTAAATATAATATATCAAATTCATTGTTACCCTTACATATGATTAAAAATAATAACATCTCTCTTCATATGTGTGGAAATCCACCTCCCTGAAGCGATATGACCCATTTTTCAAAAACCATATAAAATGGATGACTATAAAATTTTATATAATGAATAAATACTATTATCATGACCTTATTAATATTTACGATGTTATTTAAATAGTTCATGACACTTTTAACAGTTGTTAAAATATAGAATTAATTTTGGAGAAATAGAAACAATCTAAAGTTGTCGACAATAGTAAGAACTATTCAATGAATGGATTAAAAACAATAATAAAAGGGAAATAAAATGGAATATAAATGACAATTTTTATTAATAATGTATTTAATAAATTCAAATTAATTTTATAGAAAGATATAATGCATCAAAAATTACAAGAATCCAAGGTATGAGTTTTATATCTCAATTTCACTCTAATGAGATATTTTTTATATTATGCACATAATTTCATTAATATGGTGTATTTACAGCCCCTTTGAAATATTATATCCTGAATTAATATTTATTCATTATATTTATGGATTCAATTCATGTTTTATCTTTTAATGGTTTTTCCTTCCAATGTTATTAAATACATAACAGTATATTTTACAATTTCACTATTATTTGGGTTTGTTTAGGTTGAAATTTTCATTAGAATACTGATATGATCTTTCTATTCACAAAAAATATCTATTTTATTTTCCAATATTTATTCCTATGGTTTCCATAATTTAAATCAAACTTTTCCCCAATTTGGTACTCAAATTCCAAAAGATTTTTTTAATAAATCCATCTATATTTCTTTTATTGTTGGGAATTTATTTATTCTTGGTCCATATTCATAAATTTCTATAGGGATGTTTTTATCTACATTTAAAAGATTGGTAAACGAATTTTTTATTACATTTTAGCTCATTTAATTTTTTTGAAAAGAATAATTTTAATGTTTTCTGAACAAGTCATTTTTTACTATTTAAAATTATATGAAAGGAAAAATGTATTAACAAATATAGTGTGAATGGATTTTACTACCTCTATGACTATCATTCTCTATTTAGTTTCCTCTACATATTTGTATTTTTTTCAATGAAAATTCATTTTCCATTGTTCTATGAATGTTTTGTTTTTATAAAACAAATTTTTTATTAATTTTGTACAAATTTGAAAAGGGATTTCATATTACGTAAATGTATTTAATATTATACTCAAAAATTAATTTATAAAGATATTGCCTTTTAATGATTATATTATTTTTTAATAATGTTTTTAAAGTATTTTTAAAACCATATGAAAAGGGTTTTAAAATGATTTCTAACATCATTATAAAACTAATATTATTAAATCTCTCAGGAATATTCTATTTAATATTTTTATACCATTTTCTAATACAATTCTCAAAATACATTCATTTACTTCTAACAATAATTTCTAATTAATTGATTGACTTCTGTTATAATTTACCTTATCATTTTTCATTCCTTATTTTTATACATGGAATTGTATATGTTTCTTGAAGATATTATTTCTATCATTCTTCTTCTTAGTGCTTATTAAACTGTATAGTCATTATTATATACTGTGTGAAGTAATTGATGTTTAGAATGAAATTTACTTCATTTACTATATAATTTTTTATATTCCATATTATTAACTCTAAACATATATTTATTGACTGATAATTCACTTTGATTTTCAATATATCTTCAATTAAATATATGGGAAATTAATTGGAATATTGTAATTAACAGGTGGTAGTTGATTATATATATCCCCTTTATAAATTGATAGACCTCATATGACACACAAGAATGGATATTACTTGATTTATGCAACCCATAAAATGAAAATGTATTAGCATAAGGCCTTGATGGTCTGTATAAAATATTTGAAAAATTAATTGATTATAAGATTCACCATATATTTTCATGAGACATTTTGGGTAAGATCAATAATTTTCAACATTATTAATTTCATTCATTAACAATTGAGTAATCCTTTTCCATGTGATTACTATTTTTATATTTTCAATAGATGTATTTTAAACTCATGTTTTTAATTAAATGTCTTGTGTTTTTATTATCTATCATTCCAAATTTATTATTCATTATTTTCTTCTAAAAAGTTATATTATATTCTACTATTTCTGAGAATCTTGTCTCGTTCTTCTTTCTTTCCCTTCTTTAAGATATGTTGAATAAGTTTTTGAAAAATTTCAAATGTTAAACAATTCTTTTAAATATATATTTTATTTTTCCAATGTAATATGTAAATCATGTAGGTATATTTTCTCCCAAGATAGATAAATTGATTGGTTACTTGAATCATGATCCCTTATATCTTGTAAAATGTAATAATATAAACATTAAATATGGGCTACTAGAGTACGAGTTATTATAATTGGTATCAAATTAAACTTATCAGGACCCCTGAGAACTAGAAATTAGAAGAACGTTTCAATCATGAGTATTACAATAAACCCCTAGAATGTTGGAAAATTGAAGATTTTTATGTTTTGGATTAGTATTCAAGTTGTTATGAGCTAATTGTGTGTGTACCATTCTTTAGATATGGGGCCTAGTGGGAGAAAGGGAAATAATTTCAAAACTCATATTCAATGTAGTGTTTTCCCTTATGAGAAAGTTAATACAAAGAGCATTGGAAGTGAATAATATATGGATATAGTTGGGAAACTAACCCAGGTAATGAAAAAAAAATTCCATATGGAGAAACTATTTCTTCAAAAACATGGTCCACCTATATTAGATCACTTTATGTGATTGAATCCTAAATATTTTAATGGAACATATATTCCCTTGGTATATAAAAATAGATCATGTCCCATGAATCGATATTCTTTCATTTGGGATTTAATGAAATGGAAAAGGTTATTATATTCTAATATTTTATAGAAGTATTTTTATATCAATTGTAGACATTGATTTAGAATACTATGAAGGAGGATGCGATATAGGGAATGAAATGGCATAACATTAAGGTTATTTTATTTGAAAAATAATATTTTTGAGAGAAATAAGTTGATATTTAATGGGAAATTCCTTAATATATGATTGAAGGAAGAAGAATGTGTTCTTGAGTGCAAGGAAAACATTATGAGATTATGGAATATGTATATGATCAAAAATGTAATATTTATAATTTCTTTATTAGAATTAATCCGATCCTCTAAAGGTAAATTATACCTAAAAAATATTTATAATATGATTATATGGTATCATGTTCAATTAAGAAGAGAAATAAATATCTAATCCATATAATTTAAAAAGAAATCAAGAGAATAAAATGAGGACTATAAATAAAAAATAGAAATGAGAAAAATTAAAATATGGTAAGTACAAGATATCTAACTTATGATAATTTTAGAAAGAAACATCCTGGTAAATTATTAAAGAGAATGAGATTTTGATATAAGTTTAGAGATAAGGGCCATCTGGATCCTTAATGATAGAGAAAGAAATAAATAATTGATATTTTTTGTTGGAACTATATGAATAAGGGGAAATATTTGAACACATTCTCTAATCATCAATGGAACTTACCTCAAAAGTGGAAAAAAGATAAATTCCATGCATATGTAATTACAACTGCTGAATTTGAAATCCTATAATTAGTTATAGGAGTTACATTGATCATAGACTCTTTCTTTTTTTTACTCTTTATCTACAAACACTTAAATTTTTTCAAAGACTTAAAATCATCCCTTGAAAATCCGAAGAAGTATAAGTCTATTAAGTTATCCGATGTTAATATATATAGAATGATAGTTTTTTGGGTTGTCGCTATTAATATAAACAACTATATTTCCTCAGTTGTAAAAATGATTGTTACAATTATGATTGACATTGAAATAATATTTATCTTTTGGGGTTTAATTATATCATTTGTATTAATGAATTTCTAGATAAGGTACAAAATAATTTATACTTAGTTAGTTCTATTATTTATAATAAAGGATTTAGTGGTTATTATTTTTTAAGATTTTATTTTTACCAACACTCGCATTTTATGTTTTAGTATATGGATAAAGACATACAATATAACTATGAGGATGCAACTTATTTAAGTGGGGGGAAATATAACTCCCTATAATATTATACCTTTGTTCTTTAAATTAATACTATGATGAATTGTCACTTCCTATAATATTAAAAATAAGGCTATGTTTGATAGTGTATATGATACATAACATTGAACTTAAATAAACCATAATATATCAATAATTAGTTATTATAACCTTGACATTAAATTAGAAGGTATGAATAAAAATAAAAACATTGTAAAATATATTTAAATGTCATAATAAAAATAAATATATAGATATGTTTTTATGAAATAATAACTAAATATTTAGTAAAGTCATTTTATTTTTCAAAAATATATTTTATTCAAAAATTGTTTTAATTACGTTTTTGAGAGAATATTATAAATAATTACTATCACTTATAGAAATTTTATTTAATAAAAATTATATCATTTTTTAAGTCAGTATATCAAAATTATCATTGGTTGAAAATAGGATATTTTTCTGGAAAATATTGATTTTCTTATGAATAGTGGAAAAATAGTTTTTCCTAAAACAATCATTTATTTTTCATTAATAAGTCCAATTATGATTTTAATTTGAAATTAAATTATTATTAGACTTATTTATTTATAAATAATATAAATAATTACATTTTACTTATATTTATACTTGTTTTTTTTGAATAATATTATTTTTGGGGTTAAAAACACAATTTTTATAAAAATTTTTATTTTTTTCATTTTAGAATTTTTATTAAAAGTAATTTTTATAATTTATAGTAAATTATATTTAAGAAATGGAATTAATTTTCGGATTCATAATTTTTAATTTTTCTATGACACAATTTTTGAGATTTTTCTAAAGAAGTTAAATTTTTGTTGAATAGTAAAAAAATAAGAATTTTATAAAATATGACATCTTTTACGAGATTTCCAATATATAAATATGATATAAAATTATATTAAAATTATATAAATAATAATAAATGATAATATATTAAAATTTTGACATATATAATTTTAAAAAAATATATATAAATTTATTCTGTGATAAATATGAAAATCATTTTCAGTGTTGACGCACTGCTTGCACAACATTAGAAAATTCAAATCGGGTCCCCTAAAGATAATATTTGAGAAGGGGGAAGTATTTTTCATTAATTTTATAATAAATATGGCATATTATTGATGTTATTTATGTATATATTCTTATTTTTTTGTTGGTTAACAAGTGAATTACACAAATTCTTTTGCTATTATTGCACACGGTACAAAAAGTAAAAATAACATATTAAATAAATTTTCATGATGTATATATGAGTAAATAAACACCATTAAAATATATATAATTGTATCTTGAAAATAAAGTTTTTATTATGGTAAAAAAAATTATTTTTAGTGATAAAATAATTACCTTAAATGCATGTGCAAGGCCAACATAGTGTCTGTGAAAGTTATGAAAAATAAAGTAAATGATATTAAAAAGATTAAAGGTAATTTATATGGGTGTTTTATCATTTCCCACATATTTAATAAATTCATATAACTTATTATTTAATTTTTTAAAGGTTTATATTCAAAATAAAATTTTAACATCTTTTCATTAAAGAAAAACTAAATGAATTGTTTCAAAATTAACACTAATGATATTTTAGGTCAAATAATATATTAGTAGATTTATTTAAAATAATACAAATATTTCTAGAAGAAAATTTGGATATAAATGTTCATTAATGACATAAATTGTACATTTATGAGTCTATTTTTATCTTTTATGTAAAATTATAAACCATTAACATTGGAAAAGTCATTATAATGGTTATGGTTAAAATTGGTCAACCAAAGGGTTAAACCAAAATACAAGGTTCAAAATAATATCCAAAAATGTCTAAATTTGATTAGTTGATTAAATTAAGACTATATAATCCTTATATTAATAAAATATCATTTTAAACTACTTTAAATGATTTAGACACAAGTTACATTATAATATTTCATGTATTTACAAAAATGAATTTAATACTATTTTATAACAAACAACATTTTAAGAAATGATTTAAAATTAATAAAATACTATATTCAGACAAGTGAATGAGATAGGGTTAAAAATATCCAGAATGATCCATTCAGGGGTCATTTTTCCTTTTAAATTAACTTTCTTGACCCCTAATGAGTAAAAACCCATTGTTATCGTGATAACTATCAAATAGGCTAAGAGGGGTCCTTAAAACAAAGTGATAATATTGAAAACATAACTTAAAAATTTCCAAATTTTATTGGTTGATATGATTTATAATAACAATCATCCTATATTCTAGTTATATGTATTTGTATAGAATTTAACTTGTAAATATATTTAAATTAATTTAATTCTTTATGAAATACTAAGAATGTTCATCCCACACTTCAAAAAGGGAACCTCCTCTCCTCTATTCCTATTACCTTTTCAACACAATCGATCATACAATACATACAAAAATACATTACTAACATCCCTCCCAAAATTATTGATGTATTAGTTTGTTCATAATCCCAACCTCATAGGGATTATGGTGTAATACAAAGGAGGTTGTCTGAATAAGAGGTATAGCTTTTGAACTAATGTTTTAGTTTTATTTAATCTACTAACTCCATAAAATATTATTAAAACATAAAAAATGAAAATAAAATTGTATTAAAAATAATTATATGTTTTTATGTTAATGGTATAACCTATTTAAATATTCTTCTTACATCAAATGAGAAATGAATCTATCTTTCTTGTGTATTGTGGACTACGTGGTCGCGAACAAATGAAATTCGTTTTCCTTCACCACCTCTTATGAGTAGTAATAATGAAAAATTAAATATATATATATAGATAATACTATATTCATGAAATAATTATAATTTTATAAATATATAATATCATAAATTTTCTTACGATTCTATCCATTGAAAAATTATAACATCATTCATGCATATGTGTGGATTACCACCTCCATAAAGCAATGTAACCCGTTTTTCAACACCAAAATACATGGCTGTATATATAAAGTATTTAAAGAGGTACTATTTTATTTATAATATAATAATAACTTTTTACTTATAAAATAATATTTTTGTTCATTCCATCGTATTCAATGAAAGGTGGATACATTATTGATGCGTGCAAATGACCAACCATCTTCATGATTATAACATAGTTCATTTTTTTATTACAATCATTCATGGATGGTTTTAAAAGTATAATTTATGTAAGGAAATTATTATTATTGCATGATTATTATTCTATATATGATTTAATAATATATTATTTTACCACATTCATCTCACTCAATTTTTTTATTTTGAACTAAGCATCCACAAAACATCCAACATAAACATACCTGATGAAGTAACTAAATAAAACATGGTGTTAAATTATATAAAATTGATAATATTAATTTAATGAACATGAAAAATATTTTTAATTTATTTAATAATTAACATAAGGTTATTATTTAGTATGATAAAGAGCATATGAGATGAGTTATACTCAAGTTAATGGACACATTTACTTAAAACGTCATTTTAAATGTTTTATTGGTTTATTTAAAAAATATATTTATTCCATGTCCATATTACTAAAATTATTTTATGAATTTTTATATATAGAAATATATGAATTATATTAGACATTTATTTTCCATTTTGGATTTAATATAAATTTTTAGAATGAATATTTTTATCCATTTTATATGGAAGTGTTTGAACTTAATTACAAAAGGAAAAATTGAATGTCTATTTAAATGTATAAAAATCAACATATTTTTACACCATTATAACCATTATTTATAGTTTTAATTATTTTACAAGAATATATGTCTTCATAAAAGAAAACCATATATTCTCTTTGTTAATTGAATTTTTTTTAGATAATTGGTTTTAAAATTAAATTATATTTTGATATCTAAAAGAGTTTTTCATATAGATACAAAAGAGTTTTTAAAGGCTTTTAAAATGAAAAGTGCATGAATAAATAAAATTATAACATAGGACATGATAAATATGGATGATGGTGGGTGATATATATTTATCATATAATAATTAATGATCTTAATATATATTATATGAATCGATGATCCCAATATATCCTATATAATGGTTTATCCAATTATAGTTCTCCAATGCATTGGGTAATATTTCTGATCTTAAAAATAAATAAGGAGAGATTTAAATGGGGTGGTTTCGCCTATAGATTTAACTTGGATCCGGTTATTCTTGAAATGATTTTATCTTAGGTTATGAATATAATGATCCATAATTCCTACATAGATTTAAATTTTCAAGATACGATTTTTAATGGTTTTCATGAGAAAAAAAACTGTGTTTTTTTATATGGATATATTTATTTTTTATTCTCAAATAATATAGTGATAAAGGTGAAGACATTAAGGTTTATTATTTTGTTCACTAGAATAAAATATTTATTACTTTTATATTCATAACTATGTTTTTTATTTTTCTCATCCCTTGTTTTCAAATGATTTTTCACAAGGATTTAGGATGTGCAGAAAAGTTAATAATGTCATGGTTTTAGATATTAATGTTACCTAGTATAAAGAAATAATATTATTTTTTGTTAAAATGGAAATAGTTTGTAAGTGTCTATTTTGAAATAATTTTTTTAAATTTTCTTTAAATATAAACCTAAAAGGTCTTTGGGTATGTAAGTGAACCAATATTTTAGGTTGATATTATTTGTTTTTTATGGAAAAAATTAGGTCATGTTCATCAATATCAAATCCAAAATTGTAAAGATTATGTTTTTAGAACTTGATCCAAGAGTTTATGTTGAAGTTTTTTATATTTGGTATCAAATTAGAGTTTATATAGCTTCAGATATTAGGATTTTTTTATGTGAGGTTACCTTAAGATTTATGGGTACCTTTATGGGTTTATAAGTTGAAGATTAATTACATGTTCAATGAGATAGGTACACCTTTTAATGATTTAAGTGATGGTATTATTATATGATTTTAAATTTTTACTATGTTTTTTAATAACACTCAAATGAGGTTTAAATAAAAATTTCTATTCTTATATGATTTTGTGATAAAATAATTATGATCTATTGGGTAGTGGGATATAAATAATCTTGATATTTGAAAAGTGATTCATTAAAAAAATTTATAGTTTTACAGACATTTATGGTTAAGTTAAGTATTAACTTAAATTTAGTATTTAAATTTGATTCATAATATTTCTGTATTGTTTTTTCCATTATATAATTATATATTTTTTTATCATGGTTGTTAATGATATTTTGGGACATATTACATTGGGATATTTAGGTTTAATATGATGGATTATTTCAGAATAAAACCATTACAGTTTTGCGGATGTGAGATAAAAGGTATGATATAACCTCTAAGGACAAACCTTTTTCTTAATGATGAGGTTATTAAGGTTATTTATTATATGAGGATAATAATTTATTGAATCACAAAAGTTGAACCTTTTTTAACATCTCGAAATTCATATGAGGTAAATTTCATTTAATTTTTTGTTTAACTCCCCTTGTTATGGTTAATAATATGGTTCTTGAGAATATGAGAGATTTTTGGGGTGTCCAAGGAGTCAAGGATGTGAAAAATAAAGAAAATAATTCATCCAATTCATAGTGTGCAGTTATCGAAAAATGTGTGGCATAGCCCAGGAGACCATGTAGCATGCCCCTTCTATATAGATAGGTTCCTGGCCACCATACGGTTTTTCAAATAGCGCAGGTGTCCAATCCAAATAATGTGCCCTAGACCCACTTTTCAATATAGGGAATTTCCTGGTTAATGAAATATTTTTTCAACCTTGTGACCAAAATAGACACCTTATTAAAATGAATAATTTGATAATTTTTTCCCTTAGTATTTAATAATTCTTACCTGATTTCTTTTCCATTTCCCTCTCCAACATCCTAGGGTGTGAACCATTTTTTCCCAAGCCTCTCAAGGGTGATTGTCCCTCTATCCTTGGTCATTTAAATAATCATTAGTTGCAAATAAAATCTATAAGTGATTATAAAACTCTTATTTATTCTATTATATAATATAATAATGGTAGAATACTATCCCTCCTTCTAAATATGTAAAACATTGTTTTTTCAAAATATTTTTAGGTTTTTTGGAATGTTGTCTATCCTTTAATAACGTGTCATTTTTAAGTGAGTGGTTTTCAATGATATTTTGTTATATTTCCAATAAATTAATTTCATGTAATCTTTATGTTAATCATGTGTATGGGTTGTGCTAATGAACTATCGTACCATGCATTTATGTTTTTAATAAAGAATGGATATTTAAAACAATAATTAATGTGTGTGATGCCACATGATTCTTATGGGATCAATTGAGGGTGCTTAAACTGGGTTGTTGGTCATCCTTGGTGTGTTTCACTCCCTTTTCTTATGGTAAAACGTGTTGTTAAATGACATCTTAATGGTATTAAGATATGAAATTGAATAAATCATATTTTTTGATATCATAGATTAAGGGGTACTTTGTCTTAACATGAATATGTGAAATTTGTTGTAAAATCTTAATGGGTGAATGTGAAAAACATTGTAAGGGGAATGTCCATGGGGGTAAATGGATTTAAAGGATAAAAATTCTTGTAATAGTACTTAAATGATAAAATGTGCTAGTTGTGAAATTGGTAAAAGTGTTAAATGTAATTAACCATGGTATTGTGATAAATGAGAAGTTCCACACTTTTTTTATTATCAGTTAAAAATTTTATTACAGATAAACCTTGTAATGAGTAACAAATGGAATGGTTAGGGTGTGGGAGTTAGGATCCCCTCTCATGTGTCAGGCTAGACTAATGCTCTAGTCCCCAACAATGTATTATATATTGTAGGATAATAGACAAATTCTCTTAGCTAATAAGTTATGATAATGAGATAGGTACCTAGACAGACCCTCCAAGGTGCATTATGAATAATTGGTTTTAAAAAGAAATTATATTTTGATATGTAAAAGAGTTTTTCAAATAGATACAAAAGAGTTTTTAAGGTTTTTAATATGAAAAAGTTCATGAATAAAAAAATGACATAGGACATGATAAATATGGATGATGGTGGGTGAGATCTATTCATATTATAAGAATTAGTGAGCCTAATACATATTATATGAATTGATGATCCCAATATAGCCTATATAATGGTTTAGCCTGTTATAGATCTCTAATGCATTGGGTAATTTTTCTTGTCTTAAAAATAAATAAGGATTGAGTTAAATGGGGTGGTTTCTCTTAGAGATTTAACTGGGATCCAGTTATTCTTGAAACTGGTTTATCTCAGGTTATGAATAAAAAGTTCATTAATTCCTACAAGGGTTTCAATTTTAAAGATATTATTTTTAATTGTTTTCATGAGAAAAAAATAGGTTTTTTCATATGGATATGTTTATTTTCTATGCTCAAATAGTATAGTGATAAATGTAAAAACATTAAGGTTTATCATTTAGTTTACTAGAATAAAGTATTTATTACTTTTATATCCATAACTTTGTTTTTTATTTTCATCATCCCATGTTTTAAAATTATTTTTCACAGGGATTAAGGATGTGCAGAAAAGTTAATAATGTCATAGTACCATATATGAATTTTACTTGGTATAAATAAATAATATTATTTTTTTTAAATGGAAACATTTTGAAAGTGTCTGTTTTGAAATAATTTTTTCTAAATTCTCTAAAAATATAGACCTAAAAGGTCCTTTGGTATGTAAGTGGTCTAATATTTTAGGTTGATTTTATTTATTTTTTATGGAAAAAATCAGGTCATGTTTATCGATATCAAATAAAAAATTGTTAATATTATGTTTTTAGAACTATATCCAAGAGTTTATGTTAAAGGTTGTTATATTTGGTATTAGAGTAGGGTTTAAATAGCTTTAAAGATTAGGATTTTTTTATGTGAGGTTACCTTAGGGGTTATGGGTACCTTCATGGGTTTATAAGTTAAAGATTCATTATATGATAAACGAGATATATACTCCTTTTAATGATTTAAGTGATGGGATTATTATGTGATTTGAAATTATTACTCTATTTTGTAAGAACACTCTATTGAGGTTTAAATAAAAAATTCTATTCCTATATGATTTTGTGATAAGATAATTATGGTCTATTGGGTAGTGGGATATAAATAATCTTGATATTTGAAAAGTTATTCATTAAAAAAAGTGATAGTTGTATAGACAATTATGGTTAAGTTAATTATTAACTTAAATTTATTGTTTAAATTTGATTCATGATATTTTAGTAATGTGTATTCCATTGTATCATTATATATTGATTTATCATGGTTATTAATGAGAAAATAAAGTTTTTAACACCCCAAACAAGGGTAATAATGAAATATTATTAAAAAAATATGATAAGATTTTATAATAATATAATATATGATATTTTAAATATTAATATGGTTATTTTATAAATTAAACTATGGTAAAATGTGAGTTAAGGTATTTTTTCTAGCTTTCCTTTCCTTGGGTAATATTTTTCTTTTATATACCTAATTTTATTTTTATGGTGTGTATACTTCTCTTTTCATGTTATATCATGAATACATAATACATAATGGTATTATATATTTCAATTAAAATTATTTCAACCATGGGAATTTGAATTCAATGTTACCAGGTGGCATGGGGTTTGACAATTTAATTTCATTCTCTTGGATTATATTACTTTATCATTATGTTTGATATTTTATGATAAATGTGTAATGAATTTTGATTATTCTATATCATATTTTCACTTATTTTATAATGATTTAAATTTTATACACATAATAAATTCATTGATTAATCCTCAATTCAAGAGTATGGTCTTTTTAAAAGATTTTGTCTCAATTTCCCGTCTATTAAGACATTTGGTATTATACACTGATTTATTTATATGATGTATATCCACTACATATTAGATATGTAATATCATGAATATCTATGTATTGATTTTAATTAATTTTTCATTTGAACTTATTATTTCTATGAGGGTTATGATTTAAAAGTTACCAAAGTAGAAATGGTTTATGATTAGATCTCATTTCAACCGGAATATTTGTGCTTGAATTTCAATTAGAGAAAATTATTTGATCATCGTCTAATAAAAACCATTAATTTTTTCTCTTATGGTTATTAATTAAATTTTCATGTAATAGTTACATTTTATTCTCATTGGTACTAAAAATTATTGAGATTTTTTTTAAGAAAATCCAACTATGTTTCTCTTCTTGGTTGAAATTTCTATTTTCATACATATTTATATTTTCTATAAAAAAAATTAAATTTTTATTTGATATTATCTAATGGTTTATTAAAAAAATCCTATTTTTTACATTATAAAAAAGGTGTTTAAAAATAATCTAATTTTCATTTTTTGAATAAGGAACTTTTTTACTTTTTTTTGAATGGAATCATTGAATTAATATACTCGTCATGAACGGAATTTTACAACCTTCATGAATGATCCTTTCTTCGGTGCTTCTAATAAAATATTACATATTTCCTTTCAAATAAAAAACCCCCTAATTATCTTGAAATTTTTTTAAAAAAATTATTTTCAATGTACAAATGGTATTTTCCTCAAGAATTTTTTTAATGATATTTTTATGGTATTTTTATTCATCAATGAAAAAAACACTTTATTTTAATTATAATGCACTGGGTATTTCTTATAATGATACCACCCTTATTTTTTGGATGGTTTATGATAAGTTTGACTAGTGAAAGTGTTGAAATTCACTTTCTTGACTAATTTTGTATTCATTAACTTTCGCTTCAAACAATCACTTTCTTATGATTATTGAACATTAATTTTCCCTTAATACCCATACTGTTTGTATCACGAATATTTTTATTTCCTAAACCATATATCATTTATACTTACAGTGTTTTAAATTGAATGTTATTTGATTTACTGGGTAATTATTTATAATTATTATTCTTACCCAATAGTGACTTTTATTGGTAAGTCATATTGTTCATGAATTAAATCGATCATTTGATATATGATGAAAAATTTGCATATTAAATAATGGGAGGGGCCCAAAATTATATTGCCCCTTGTTGAAATAATAAGTATCTTGAGACAAATCATTAAGCTGACATTAAATGGAATTTTAGTGAAACCCTTCCTAAATTTTTAAACTTCCTTGGTATAGGTTCTTGTTGATATAGATATCCTGATGTCTAAGGTATTGAAATATAATATTTATAATTTCTTTCACTAAAAACTTAGTTATTTATGTTCATGTTATTATTTTATTAGTTATTAAACACATGGATTAGCATTAATAACTTGTGATTATTTATCACTCATTATGTGATCATCATTTATTCCAGTTATATTATTATTCATGATCAAGTTTTTTGATTAAAAGAAATGAATTTTAAATTATCTACCTTTCTATATATTTTTATTCATTATTTATTTATGATATATTCCATAATATGTAACCCTTACTGAGAATTTTTTTGACCTTTATTTGGATTCCTTTATCGATGATATGAAGAAGGAATATTTAAATGAGTTCAAGGATGGAGAATATTTATTTTTTACTTTGTTGTAATTTATGTTTTAAGATGTAATTTGAGAATCAATTATGTATCCTATTTACCAAGACTATTGTACTATTTGGTTCTTTAGGATGTGATTGTGTGTATCTTATGTCAATGTATTAAAGTAACAACAATCTTTGGGTTACTCAGGTTGAGGTTTATAAAAATATAGATTGATTAATCCTACCCAAATAACATCCCATGTTTATTTTTTTTAGCCCAAATATACTGGAATCAACTAAAAACCACTTCATGAATGTGTAAGGATTAAGAAAAAAGATATTACCAAAGGAAGAGGTTTATATTATTACTGATCTTTTTCAAATTACTTTATTTTTAAACCTCTTCTAAATATTCAATAACAATATTAATATAATAACATAAGTATATATACCAAAGATAAATCTTTGTATTTCAATGTTACATTTATTTTATATCTCTTATCAATCCTATGTAAAATAAAAACAGAGTATGTTCATACATATAGACTATTATATTCATGAATCAGTGCAATTTAGTTTTAATCACTGCTTTAATTGGATAGTTATAAAGATATAACTGATGAATATACATGATGGTTGTGACATAATTATGATTTTTTAAATATAATAGATCAAATTCATTATTACCCTCCCATATATTGGAAAATTATAACATCTCTCTACATATGTGTGGACTACCACCTCCCTGAAGCGATGTGATCCATTTTTCAAATACCATATAGAATAGATGACTATAAAATTTTATATAATAAATAATTACTATTATCCTGACATTATTAAATTCTATGATGTGATTTAAATATTTCATGACACTTTTAAGAGTTGTTAATATATGGAATTATTGTTAGAGAAATACACTAAACAATCTTAAGTTATCGACAACAGAAAGAACTATTCAATGCATGGATTAAAAACAATCATAAAAGGGAATTAAAATTGTATATAGATGATTTTTTTTATTAATAAAGTATTTAAAAAATTTAAATTAATTATATAGGAAGATATAATGCATCCAACAATTCATGAATCCAAGTTATGAGTTTCGTATTACAATTTCACTCCAATGAGATATTTTTTATATTATGCACTTAATTTCATTTATATGGTGTATTTACAGTCCCTTTGAAATATTATATCATGAATTAATATTTATTCATTCTATTTAATTATTCAAGTCATGGTTTCTCTTTCAATGGGTATTCCTTCCAATGTTATTAAATACATAACAATATATTATACAATTTCACTATTATTTGGGACTGTTCAGGTTTGAATTTTTATTAGAAGATTGATATGATCTTCTTATTCACAAAAAATATCTATTTTATTTTCCGATATTTATTTTTATGGTTTCCATAATTTTAATAAAACTTTTCCCCAATTCGGAACTCAAATTCCAAAATATTTTTTTAATAAATCTATCTTTATTTCTTTTATTATTGGGAATCTGTCTATTCTATGTCCATATTCATAAATTTTGTTTAGGGATGTTTTTATCTACATTTAAAATATTTGTAAAGGAATTATTTATTACCTTTTACCTCATTTAAATTTTTTGAAAAGAATATTTTTAATGTTTTCCGAACAAGTCATTTTTTACTATTTTAAATTATATGAAAGGAAAAATTATTTAACAAATATAGTGTGAATAGATTTTCCAACCTCCATGACTATCATTCGCTATTTAATTTACTCTACATGTTTATATTTTTTTCAATGAAAATTCATTTTATATTATTCTATGAATGTTTTGTTTTTATATAACAAATTTTTATTAATTTTGTAATGATTTGAAAATGGATTTCATATTAGATAAATGTATTTAACATTATACTCAACATTTAATTTATAAGAATAGTGCCTTTTAAGGAATATATTATTTTTTGAAGAATATTTTTAAAGAATCTTTAAAACCTCATGAAAATAGTTTTTAAATGATTTGTATCTTCATTTTAAAACCAATATTACAAAATCACTAATGAATTTTCTATTTAATATTTATATACCATTTTCCAATATAATTCTCAAAATACATTCCTTTACTTATAACTATAATTTCTAATTAATTGATTGCCTTATGTTATAATTTACCCTGTTGTTTTTCATTCATCATTTTTATTCATGGAATAGTCTATATTTCTTGAAGATATGTTTTCTATCATTCTTTTTCATAGTGCATATTAAACTATATAGTAATTATTATATATTTTTTTGAAATAATTGATGTCTACTATGAAATTTATATCATTTAATATATAATTTTTTATGTTCCATATTATTAACACAATACATATATTTATTGACTGATAATTGAAGTTTATTTTTAATATATTTTCAATTAAATATATGAGAAATTAATTGGAAAATTGTAATTAACTAGTGGTAACTAATTATATATTTCCCCTTTAGGAATCAATAGACCTCATGTGACACATAAGAATGGGTATTTATCGATTTATACATCCCATAAAATGAAAATGTATTATCACAAGGCCTTGATGGTCTGTATGAAATAATTTAAAAGGGAATTGATTATAAGATTCATCATATCTTTTCATTAGGAATTTTGGGTAAGATAAATAATTTTCGGCATTATTAATTTCATTCATTAAAAATTGAGTAATCATTATCCATGTGATTACTGTTTTTATATTTTCAATAGATGTATTTTAAACTTGAGTTATTAATTAATAGTATTGTGTTTTAATTATCTATATTTCTAAATTGATTATTTCTTATTTTCTTCTAAAAAGTTATATTATATTCTACCATTACCGAGCATATTATCTCATTCTTTTTTTCATTTCTTTAAGATATTAAAAATATGTTTTTGAATAATTTCAAACTAAAACAATTATTTTCAATATATATTTTATTTTTCCAATGTAATATGCAAATAATGTATGTATATTGTCTCCCAAGATAGATAAATTGATTGTTACTTTGTATCATGATCCCTTATATCTTGTAAAAATGTAATAATGTAAACATTAGATATGGGTTACTAGAGTTCAGGTTATTATAATGGTATCAAATTATGCTTTGTAAGACAATTGGGAAGTAGATGTTAGAAGAATATTTCTATCATGAGCATTAAGATAAACCCCTATATTGTTGGAAAATTTGGCAGGATTTTTTTGTTATGGATTAGTATTCAAGTTGTTATGAGAAAATTGTGTGTGTGCCATTATTTAGATATAGGGCCTAGTGGGAGAAAGTGAAATCATTTCAAAACTCATATTCAATGTATTGTTTTACCTTATGAGAAAGTTAATACAAAGATATTTGGAAATTAATAATACATGGATATATTTGAGAAACTAACCCATGTAATGGAAAAAAATTATCCATTTAAAGAAACTAGTTCTTCCAAAACATGATCCATCTATGTTAGATCAATTTATGTGACAGAATACAGTATATTTTGATGGAACTAATATTCCCTTGGTATATAAAAATAGATCATGTCCCTTGAAATAATATTCTTGAATTTGGGATTTAATGAAATGGAAAAGTTTATTCTAGTCTAATATTTTATAAAATTATTTGTATGTCAATTGTGGACATTGATTTAGAATACTATGTAGAAGGATGCAATATAGGGAATGAAATGGAATAAAATTAAGGTGATTTTATTTGATAAATATTCTCTATGAGAGAAATAAGTTGATACATAAAAGGAAATTCATTAATATATGATTCAAAGAAGAATAATTTGTTCTTGAGTGCAGGGAAAACATTATGAGATTATGAACTATGTATAGTATCTTAATAGTAATACTTATTGTTTCTTTATTAGAATTAATCCAATCCTCAAAAGGTAAATTGTACCTCAAAAATATTTATCATAGGATGATATGGTATCATGTGCAATTTGGAAAGAGAAATAAATCTTCAATACATATATTATAAAAGGAAATCAAGAGAATAAAATGAGGTCTATAAATAAAAAATAGAAATGAGTAAAATTAAAATAAGGGAAGTAAAAGATATCAAGCTTATGATAATTATTGAAATAAGCATCCTGGTAAATTCTTAAAGGGAATGGGAGTTTGATATAAGTTTAGAGATAAGGGCCCTTAGGATCATTAATGAAAGGGAAAGAAAGAAATAATTTATATTTTTGTTTGAACTATATGAATAAGGGGAAATATTTGAGCACATTACCTAATAATCAATGGAACTTACCTATGAAGTTTCCAAAAGTGAAATTCCATGCATATGTAATTACTACTGCTTAATTTGAAATTCTTTAATTAGTTAGAGGAGGTACTTTGATCATAGACTCATTCTTTGTTTGACTCTTTATCTACACACTCTTATATTTTTTCTAAGACATTAAATCATCCCTTGAATATCTGAAGAAGTAGTAGTCAATTAAGTTATCTAATGTTAATCTATATATAATGAAATTTTTTGGGTTATCTCTATTAATATAAACAACTATCTTTACTTAGTTGTAAAAATGTTTGTTACAATTATTATTGACATTGAAATAATATTTCTCTTTTGGGGTATAATTATGTCAATTTTATTAATGAATTTCTAGATAAGGTATAAAATAATTTTTACTACTTAGTGGTATTATTTATAATAAGGGATTTAATGGTTATTATTTTGTAAAATTTGATTTTTAGAAACACTCACATTTAATGTATTAGTATATGGATAAAGACATACGGTATAACTATGAGGATAAAACTTGTTTAAGTGGGGGAAATATAAATATCTATAATATTATACCTTTATAAATTAAATTAATACTATTATGAATTATAACTCCCTATAATTATAAAAATAAGGCTATGTTTAACGGTGTATATGACACATAACATCGAACTTAAATAAACCATAATATATCAATAATTAGTTATTTTAACCTCGAAATTAAATTGGAAGGTATGAATAGGAATAAAAAAATTGCAAAATATATACAAAGTTCATACTAAAAATAAATATATTGATATGTTCTTATGAAATAATCAATAAATATTTAGTAAAGTCATTTTATTTTTCAAAAATATAATTTATTCAAAAGTTGTTTTAATTAAATTTTTTGAGAGAATGTTATAATTAATTACTATCACTTATAGAAATTTTATTTAATAAAGATTATATCATTTTTTAAATCAGTATATCAAAATAGTCATTGGTTTAAATTTTGGTATTTTTCTAAAAATATTGATTTTCTTAGGAATACTGAAAAATAGTTTTTTTCTAAAACTGTCATTTATTATTCATTAATAATTCCAATTATGATTTTTATTTAAACTAAAATTATTATTAGAATTATTTATTTATAAATAATATAAATAATTACATTTTAATAATATTTATACTTGGTTTTTTTGAATAAAATCATTTTTTGGGTTAAAACACAATTTTTAAAAAAACTATTGTTTTTGTAAATATTAGAATTTTTATTTAAAGTAATTTTTATAATTCATAATAAAGTAATTTTAAAAAAGATAATTAAGTTTTGGGTTCATAATTTTCAATTTTTCTATGAAACAATTTTTGAGTTTTTTCTAAAGATGTAATTTTTTTGTTGAATAGTAAAAAAAGAAAGATTTTATAAAATATGACATCTTTTACGATATTTCCAATATATAAATATGTTATAAAAATATATTAAAATTAAATAAATAATAATGTATGATAATATATTAAAAAATATTGCATAAATAATTTAAAATATTTATTAAAATTTATTTTGTGATAAATATGAAAATCATGTTTAGTGTTGACGCAATGCATGCACAACATTAGAAAATTAAAATCGGGTCCCCTAAAGATAATATTTGAGAATTGGGAAGTATTATTAATTAATTTTGTAATAAATATGACATATTATTCATACTATTTATGTATATATTCTTGTTTTTTATTCGGTAACAAGTGAATTATCCAAATTCTTTTGCAATTATTGGCCAAGGTATAAAAAGTGAAAATAACATATTAAATAAGTTTACATGATGTATGTATGAGTAAATAAAAAAAATTATAATATATATATTTTTATCTCAAAAATAATTTTTTTTATTATGGTAAAAAAAATTATTTTTTAGTGGTAAAATAATTACCTTAAATGCATGAATAGTTTCCAAATTAACACTAATGATATTTTAGGTGAAATAATATATTAGTAAATTAATTAAAAATAATGAAAATATTTCTAGAGGAGAATTTGGATATAAATGTTCATTAATGACATAAATTGTACATTTACGAGCCTATTTTCAGCATTTATGTAAAATTATAAACCTTTAACATTATAAAGTCGTTATAATGGTTAAGGTTAAAATTGGTCAACCAAAGGGTTAAACCAAAATACGACGTTCAAAAATGTCTATACGACTATCACTTTTTTTAATGAATCACTTTTCTAATATCAAGATTATTTATATCCTACTACCCAATAAACCATAATTATCTTATCACAAAATCATATAAGAATAGAAATTTTTATTTAAACCTCAATATAGTGTTCTTCTTAAACATAGAAAAAATTTCAAATCACATAATAATCCCATCACTTAAATCATTAAAAGGGTTATCTATCTCGTTGAACATATAATGAATCTTCAACTTATAAACCTAGGAAGGTACCCTTAACTCTTAAGGTAACCTCACATAAAAAAATCCTAATCTCCAAAGCTATCTAAACCCTACTCTATTACCAAATATAACAACATTTAACATAAACTCTTGTATCATGTTCTAAAAACATAATCTTTACAATTTTGGATTTTATATTGATAAACATGACCTAATTTTTTCCATAAAAAACAAATAAAATAAACCTAAAATATTGGTTCACTTACATACCCAAGGAATTTTTGGGTTCATCATAGTATTAATTTAAATTAAAAAGGTATAATATTATAGAGAGTTATATTTCCCCCCAATAAATAAGATGCCTCATCATAGTTATATCGTATGTCTTTATCCATATACTAATACATTAAAGGTGATTGTTACTAAAATATAAATCCTTAAAAATAATAACCATTAAATTCATTATTATAAATAATACCACTAAGTAGTAAAAAGTATTTTATAACTTATCTAGAAATTTATTAATACAAATGAAATAATTAAACCCCAAAAGATAAATGAACTTTTTTTCCAAACATGTGACCAAAATAGACACCATATTAAAATAAATAATTTGATAATTTTTTCCCATAGTTGTTAATAATTATTACCAGATTTTGTTCCCATTTCCCACCCCAACAACCGAGAGTGTGACAATTTTTTCCCAAGCCTCTCAAGGGTGATTCTCCCACTATCATTGGTCATTTAAATCATAATTTGTTGAAAATATAATCTTTAAGTGATTATAACACTCTTATTTATTCTATTATCTAATAGAATAATGGTGGAATACTTTCTCTACTTCTAAATATATAAACCATTGTTTTTTCAAAATATTATTATTTTTTTGAAGGTTGTTTATCCTTTAATAAAGTGTCATTTTTAAGTTAGTGGTTTTCAATGATCTTATATTAGGTTGCCAAAAATTAATTTCTTATGGTCTTTATGTTAATCATGTGTATGGGTTGTGCTAATGCACTATTGTACTAGGCATTTAAGTTTTTAATAAATAATAGAGATTTACAACCCTAATTGATGTGTGTGACCCCACATGATTCCTATGGGATCAATGGAGGGTGCTTAGACTGGGTCTTTTGTCATCCTTGGGGTGTTCCACTCCCTTTTTCTATAGTAAAATGTGTCGTGAAATGAAATTTTAAAGGTATTACGATATGAAACCGTATAAATAATATTTTCTGTTATAATGGATTAAGGCGTACTTTGTCTTAACATGAAGATGTTAAATGTGTAGTGAAATTTTAATGGGTGAATGTGAAGAACATTGTATGGTGAATGTCCATGGGGGTAAATGGTTTTAAAGGATAAATATTATTGTAATAGTACTTAAATGATGAAATGGGATAGTTATGAAATTTTGAAAATTGTTAAATTTAATTAACCATAGTAATGTGATAAATGAAAAGTTCTACACTTGTTGTTATTGTCGGTTAAAAAGTGTACTACTGATGAACCTTGGAATAAATAATAAACGGAATGGTTAGGGTGTTGGAATGAGGATCCCCTCTCATGGGTCAGGCTAGAGTAATTATCTAGTTACCAACAATGTATTATATATTTTAAGATACTAGACTAATACTCTTAGCTACTAAGGTATGGTAATGAGATAGGTACCTAGACAGACGCTCCAAGGATCATTATTAAATTGAATTAATTAATTAATGTACATGTTATGTAATGTGTTTGACCCATTTATATATATTTTAGACATTCAGTGTAGGCCTAAGTGAGTTTAGTAGTCAAATTTCCTTGTGGATAACAAAGTCCATGAATATAATGAATAATTGTTTAATAAGAAACATGTTTATTTTTATAGTTTTGTTTAAAATTCATGGAACTTTTGGTAACACTATTATTAAAATAGATATTATTATAGACACTATTGGTGAGGGCTACTGAGTTGTACTCACACCCTGTTTGGGATATCATTCTGTAATCATGTAGAATTAATGGTTTCTGGGCTAGATAAGGGAAAATCCCTATGATATATAGATAATATGAGATTTTTTATGAACCATTGATGAGAGAATCATATATGACACTGGGGATTGTTTTGGGTGTTGTATTTATTTTATAATTTTGGTTTTATTTTGGAACTTTATAATATCATGACATGATGTGTTTACTTATATGGTTAGTTGGTACTTCCTTGGTTTGGGAATGTGGTGTTTGATGTTTTGGGATATTATTATTATTATTGTGTGTTTATGTTTTTCTTGAATTTTTTTTGTTAATCTAGTAAAAAGGATAAAGTTTTTTGTGTGTTCTATTAGACCCTTGAGGCTAGTCGATAGCCTATATAATATTGGTAGGTGCACTTGAAATCTTTTGACTCACTAGTTCATGGAATTGTTTTAGTTTCCCCATGGCTAGGACTTTAAAAAGTGGTATCAGTGATTTTCAATGTGCTTGTTCAAGGGATTAGCTAACCCATGTGTGGGGGAAAACCTAACTACCTTTGTTGGGATTATAGTTCTTAATGTGTGCTTGTTACTATGTTACTTTATTTTACCATGGTTGATACACTTATTGTCTAATTTTATTTCATTCAATGGGTTCTTATGGGGACTAACATGGAATGAGTTGTGTATATTCATTCATAAATTTAGGAATCCACAATTTATTTGACATGCATCATAATATGAACACACAGAAAATAATGTCATGGTTGATAGTATGAAATTAAAGAAATTTTCTAGATATCTTAATGTTTTATGAAAATATTTCCCAATGAATAATTGTAATCAGTTTTAATAGCGAAGTGCTAAATTAAAATGGTTAAAATGGTGCATGAATGAGAAAGATTACTGATTTATGAAAGTGATATAGTTAATTTGGAGTCTAATGAAAGGATTTTATTTGTTTAAAGTTTGTTTAACTATGATATCTATAGACTATTATTGGTATGGTAGATGGAATTTGAAAATATGTGAGTATATTAATTTGGTTAGTGTATGCAGATAGTAGTGATCCCTCTTTTGTGTAAGGTATAAAAATTATATGTTATTTGTTTTGAAATGTTATTTTGTAATTATATAGATATTCTAAGGTGAATATATTTACTAGTTGGATAATAGGAGGACATCACCGAGTATGATCCTCTAGTATTTGTAAAATAACCCCCATTGGTTTTAGTTTATAAGGGGGTATGTGTTTCATGAGAATAGTAGTCATTTCATTTAGTTTATGAAGATGGACCTATGGAAGCTATAATCAATTATGTTTAATTTGATAAGAAATTTTTATCTAGAGAACCGTTATAAGTTTTCTAAATATGGTGGAACTAAGTTATCCTAGTTTTGGATTGAATATGTCTATAAAATTCTATATTATTTAGAGACTCCTCTTGATAATAGAGTTAAGATGGAAGATTATATGTTTTGAGGATCAAAAAACTGTTGGTGGGATATATGTGTTCAGACTTAGCAGTAAGATGGTATATTGTGGAAGCATTTGTAGGAATGGTCCTTGGGGAATTTCTATCAAGAGACTCTAAGACATGAGAGATATGTGAAATGTATTAGATTGACTTTGGAAAATCGTTGTATGATGGATTATATTGTCTGCTTCACCTGTTGGAAATGCTATGTTCTATACATGGTAGGGGATGAGGAAAAAACCTTGAGACAATTTTATGACAAACATAAATATGAGATCAAGACATTGGTGAATATATTTTATTTAAATTGTTTTGATGCAGTAGTGGATCATGACTAAATTGTTTAGGGTAACATGAAATATGATTCAATTGGTGCACATGTGGTTCCATCTTAGTGATTTGTGTTACAAATTCTGATAGTATGAGGCATATTTTTTTAGGAATTTCACTAGGTAAGTGGTGGATAGAGTATAAAATTGAGAGGATATTCCTATTAGTGTTGTGATCTGGTGTTATATTATAAGCATGAAATTCTAGGACACATGCATCGTCATTATCTCAAACCACTAGTCGAGTACTGATCATGTAACATTATGGGACATGTAAAGAGGTTTTGTAGGAAACCTAGGTATATTAGAAGTGTTTTAGTATTGATAATTATGTAGAGTTATATAATAGGGTCGATTATTCCATACAAGGTAGGTAGTTTGAGTTCTACTAGCCATACTAGTGAGGGTGGTGGACATGGTGTTCCAAGGAAAGAGCATATATATCAGTAGGGTGGTGTGGTGGAAAATTCCCATACAAGAGTTCAGGGAAAAGTGGTAGGTCAACTATATGTACTTCATCCTACGCACATCAATGGAGTGTTTGACCATAGACTATTTGAGGCATGATTATTCTGTCTTCTACACTTTCTGGTGATTTATTTTATTTAGGTGTCTCAAATTCTTTTATATATTATGGGATTATTAATGGTTTGAGTATAGAAGTGGAGTAAATTTTTGGGGTTATGTTTCTCTAAATACCCTTTATGTGATATTAGAGGGTATCTGAAAATTTATGGAGTGTTCCCTCATGGTTAGTGGGTACTATCTTCTTTAAGACAAGTATGTGCTATATATGATAGGTTTGGACCTAATACTAGGGATGGATGGGTTGGTTACATACCAGGATCACATTCATTATTACCACATAAGGGTGAGTTTCACATCTCTTCAAGGTGATACTTTTTCCCATCATGGTGGATGGAATATCCAGGAAAGATCTATAGGTCCAATTAATCAAAAATTATGTGAACTCATATCCTTGGAAGAAATTATTATGTATGATGATAGTGAAGTTGAGGATGATGCATTCCCTCATATAATAGATCTTTTCTAGGAATTTTTCCTAAGTCATTTTTAGTGCTTCCACCAGAGGGAAATATTGAGTTCACGATTGAGCTAATATTGATAGAAAAACAAGTTTCAATCCCACTATAAATATTTTAACAAGAAGAGGTTCAAAGATTAAAACATAGCTTAGGTAATTGTAGGATAATGTATTTTTTGACTAAGAACTTCACCTTGGGTATCACTAACATTTTCTGAAAACTGTAATGATGTGAAATTGTGTTTATGTGTCATTTATCATAAGTTAAACCAGTCATGATTAAGAACTAATATTCTCCTCTGTGTATCGATGATCATTTTTACCAACAAAGGGGTGAATTTGTGTTCTCCAATATTGTTTTAAGATTTTGGTATCATCATTTGAGAGAGATACCTTTTGATATACTATAAAATTATTTTAGAAGAATTTGTGGGTAGTATGATTCCATCGTAAATCCATTCGGGTTGACAAACACACCTTCTATTTTTATGGATTTTATGAACCGAATATTCCACCCATTGTTAGAAAATATTGTAGATAACTTTATGGATGACATCATAGTGTACATTCACACTAATGAAGGATCATTCCAAAAATATTGACATATTATTTACTATATTGATAGAGAAGTGTCTATATTTCAAGATATCAAAGTTTTATTTCTCGATTGACAAGTTATATTTTTGGGGTCACATCATCTTTGGTTAAGGTGTATCAGTAGACTTGATAAAGGTTCAATAAATTATTTCTTGGAAAAAAAATTATATCCAAAACTTTTTGGGTTTTGAGGGTTATTATTAGAGGTTTATCATAGAATTTTTTCACCTTTGAACACCACACTCATGATTGAATAAGAGGGGTATAATGTTTGAGTGGTCTAGAGAATGTGCGAATTATTTCTTAGAAGTGAAAAAGAATTTTAGTACAACAAAAATTCTAATCTTACCTAATCTAGATAAAGATTATAATTTTGACACATTTAGAATTAAATATGGGGTAGCATGGATGTTTGAAGACCAATTCATGTTATAAAACTCATGGAAGTTGGTTCCACATGAACAGAACTATCATATGAATGATCTAGAGTTGGCTATAGTAGTCTATGCTTGAAATATTTGTGGAATTATCTTATATGTAAGAAGTTTGATGTTTATACCAACCATAGGATCATTAAGTATATCTTTTCTCGATTAAATTTAAATCATATCCATTCTATATAGTTCGAGTACATGAAGGATTTTTATTTTGAGCTAGTATATTCACCAAGAAAGGGAAACAATGTTTTAGATGTATTAAATTAGAAGACAAAGACTTAGGTGGTTCTGGAGTATAGTTATTATTGGTAGATGATAGAATTGGTTTCTAAGATACATATAGGTGTTCATTAGGATCATGATACGAAAAAACTCATGTCCTTTACTGTTGATCCATTTCTTATGAACCAAGTTAAGAAGAGGTAGTATGAGGATTCATAATGTCCAGGTTTGAGGGATATTTTTGATGGTGGAGAGGAACCCTCTAAATGGAAAATTTATGAGGATGAAATTATTCATGTTCATGGCTTCATTTTTATACTTACTTGCATGTGGGAAGAGATGGTTCCTAAGTTTTATACATCAATGGGGGAATTGAAATTTAGTTTGACCAAAATTTAATGTAATCTCTACAGATAGTATTGGTGGTAGGGAATGATAAAGGATATTATAGGTTTCATGAAATACTACTACATCTATTAGATATTTAAGGCTAAGAATTAGTGAACTGTTAGACTTTTACATCGATTCCCCACTTTCGAATGGTAATGGGATAATTTTACCATAAAGTTTCTTGTATTCCTTCCAAGGATGAATTTGAAGAATGATGTGATTTGGGAAAATGAGGATTGATTGAAAAAGGTGGCACATGTTTGGACCATTTGAGAGACCTTCACCATTGACCAGTTGAGTTAAAAGTATGTTTGAGAAATATTGTTTTCATGGGGTTCCATGGACTAAAGCTTCAGATCATGACCCACATTTTACACCATGATTTGGGATAGGGTTGCTGAAGGAACTTGGTACCCATGTGCATATATATATATATATTTTCACCCATAGACAAACAAAATATCTATATATACTATTTAATTATTAGATCCCATGTTGAGGGAATGTGTAAAAGATTTTGGTGGAATATGAGAGAAACACCAGGGGCTAATTGATTTCACCTATAACATTAGTTATCATGATACTGTTTAGATGGAACCATATGAGGTGCCCTATGGTGGGTAATGTAGATCTCCATCATGTTGGATTAAACTATGAGAGTTAGATTTTTTATGGTTCAATATTATATATGAATTATCAGATCATGTTCAATTGACTCAAAATTTTATTACTACAACCTAGAATAGACAAAATTCATATTATGATCGATATCTCTGACCTCTATATATTACAGTGGGTGACCATGTATTCCATTGGGTGTCACCATGATTAGGCTACTATCAAATTTAGAAATAGCACAGGTTGGTGCACAGATACATGTGGAATTTTGATATTGTATAGAGGATTAGAATAATGAAAAACCAATTAGTTCTTCCACAATATTATAGTAGTATGCATGATGATTTTCATGTCTCACGGCTTTGGCAGTGGCACCCCAAAAATTCTCATGTGATATTTATTTACGTTTTGGAGCTTTCGACTGATGATTCCTTTGAGGAGTATCTTGTTTGTGTTGTGGATCATAATGAGAAGACTCTTTGGGGTTTGATCGTGTCATTAGTCTGAGTGATATTTAATAATTACATGTTCATGAGGAAGCTTGAGAGTGGGAAGTAGAAATATAGGCCTGGTGGCCTAATATTTTTAATGGGGAGGATTAGTGATGCTTGGGAGGGTATCTCAAGGATGAGTTGTTATAAGGTGGGGAGTTTGTAAGATCTATTCTACCATATGATGCATGTTATGTTTAAATTTTCATTCAAATCCACTTTTATTGGTTAATAAAATGATTCTAGAGTATATGGGGAGCGTTGGGTGTCTAGGGTGTTTAGAATGTGAAAAATGAAGAAAGTAAGTCATCCAGTGCATAGCCTATGAGACCATGTGACCTAGCCCCTTGAATAGATAGAGGTGTATGGCCCCCTCACATTTTTCAATATCCAAAGGCGGCCCAGATAAAAAATGCATCACATTCTATCATATGGATAGAGGGTTCCACGTAATTGGTGCATGGTTTTCCAAACCATGCATCCAAACCATGTGCCTCATTTCAGTTGTAAATTTGACCACTTTTCCCACATGAACTTAAAGTACTCATACCCTATTTCTTCCCTATTTGCCTCTCCAAAATTCTTGTGTGTGGACTCCTTCTTTTAAATCACCCCAAGGGTGATTCTCCGCCAATATTTGGTCGTTTAAGTCTTCATTGGTTTCAAATCAAATATCTAGGTGAGTCTACCACTCCCCTACCTTCTTTTATCTAAAATAACAATTGTGGAATGTTTTTCATTTTTGAGGCCCTACACCCTTGTTTTTACAATGTATTATTCTGTTATGAATTTAAGTTATCTTGGTATTAAACTAAGGAATGTGTTTAAAAAAGAGATTTTCTATAAGCTTGAGGTAGATTGTGTACATGTTGATTTTCCGTAGTTGTGATTTTAATCTTATGTATGGGTTGTGATAATGCACTATCATTCTAATAATTTATGATTTTAATTAATAACAGTGATTTTAAACTATAATTTTTGTGTGAGAACCTTAATGATCCTATGGTATCTATTGAGGATTCTTAGATCGATCCTATGGTCACCCATGGGGTGTGGCACACTATTTTGATATGGTAAAATGTTTTTTTGAATTAATTTTTGAAGGGTTTGTGATATTAAATTGTATAATTATTTTGGTTTTTTATCGTAGAATAATGGTTTGTTTGGAATTTCATGAATAAATTAAATGACGTATGGCATGTTAATGGGTGAATGTAATTAACTGTTAAAGTGGTGTCTTTATAGGGTTAAATGGTTTTATAGGATAACCAATGGTTGTAATTGTGATAAAATGATAAAATGGGATATTTATAGAATTTTTTAAAGTTTTTAATATAATAAACCATAGTAATTTGATAAATTAGAAGATTAAACCTTGTTGTTATTGTTGATTAAAAAGTTCATTGATAATGAACCTTTCAATGAATAATAAATGAAATGGTTGGGATATTGGTCTAAGGCCCTTTACCTTAGGTTGATCCAAATAGAAGGACTTTTCCCCACTAATGTTTAATATGCTTTAGGATTCTAGACTAATGCTTTAAGCTCTTATGTTAGTGGAGTGATATGGGTACCTAGACAAATACACCAAGTTGTATTGTTAAATTCAATTTATAGATGAACTCTCATGTGATGTTATTTGTTTTATTCCTTTTTATATGGTTATAACTTTCATTGTGGCCCAAATCATTTTTATTAGTTAGGTGTTCTGGTGGATGTTGATGGATAAGAGTCTAATGAATAATTGTTTAATAGGAAACTTGTTTACTTTGGTAGTATTATTTTTTATTCTTACCATTTCTACATACACTATTATTTGATTGGATATTATTGTATACTCCATTTTTGGTGACCACAAATTTGATCTTATACCCTACTTAGGAATCTATTTGGAACCTAATTAGATTTAATGGTTACAATTACGGATAATTGAAAAGGGATTATGATATACATATGACATGGGATTTGGGATGGAGAATGGATGAGGGAACCATACATGATATAAGGAACTATTTTGGGAATTTCATTTAGATTATTATTTTTGTTTTACTTTTGACCTTTATACTATCATATCATAATATGTTTACTTCTGTTGTTAGTTCATACATTTTGAGTTTGAGAATGTGGTATGTGATTTTTTGTAAATTATTATTATTACATGTCGATGTTTATCTTTATTTTCCCTATTATATTTAACTGTTAAAGAGAGTATAGTCTCCCATAATGTTCCATAAGACCATCTATACTAGTAGTATGCCTCTAGAATATGTGAAAAAATGATTTAGTTCTTGGTTTACACTGGTTTGGGGCACTGGGTTAGTGGAAAATGGTTCAAGATGTTACAAATTTGGTTTTATTATTGAATTTTGAAGATTAATTCTTCATATGAAGGCTATTATATTACCTTATTCCAAAAAAAATTATTTAATTAATGTTTAAAAATATTAGTAATAGGTTTTTATCCATTTATGAATCATTTGATGTATTAAAATTGTATTTTAGTGCTTTAGGTACGAAAAATTCTTCTTGAATACTCATCATTTGGAGAAAAAGTTGAGATTGAAGTGGAAATTGAACCAAGGGTGAATGTATAATTTTTAAGAAAGTATATTCTCTTGTATTTTTAGTATATATGGTAAATAAATTCGACAAATCTAGCAAAAGGATCAAGAAAAAAAATATCTGATTACCTTCAATTATGATGAATACTTAGTCTTTTTTATTGCTCATTGATTTATGTATTTTTGATCATTGACTTTCTCATGATCATTAAATTTCTTATAATCAATTTCTCTATCAATATTAATAATTATTTTGAAATTATATTTTAATTCCATTTTTATGTTTTCAATTATTAAAAATTTTCTCATATCTGGAAACCCTATATGTGTTATTCTAGTTTACCTTCTTATTTCCATTCTCTTTTCAAAAAGAAATTATATTAACACTTTTTAAGATGTGGGTTTTCAAAAAAAGTGTTTTCAATTTTCAAAACCTAGATTATAGAGATTATGTTCAAATAGAAAGGATTAAATTTTTTAAAGGTGGTATAATTTACCACCCATATATTTTAAAAATAAGACTGTGTTTGATAATGTATATGGAATGCATCACCGAGATTAAAAAGAAAAAAAAATATTTAAATAATTTAATTTTTAAATTTTATAACCTAGTCATAAAAAATATATTTTATTAATATTATTAATAAAATTATGAAATAAATATAAATTTCATGATCAATACATATATATTTATCAATTATTAGGAAATAATATTTTTTTAGTAAAGTAATTTTATTATTCAAAAAATATATATACTTCATAAAGGGGTTTTATTTCATTTTGGGAGAGAATATTATAATTAATTCCTACCACTCTCCAAAATTTTATTTAATAATAATGATATAATTTTTCAAATAATTATATAAAAAATATCTTAATTTGAAATTTTTGACTTTTTTTGGAAAGATTGAATTTTAAGTAAATAAAACAATTACTATTTTTTATAATTATCATTTATTTTCATCAAAGTGATTAATTATATTTCAATTTTATATTAATTTATGATAATAATAATTTATTTAGAAATAATATAATTAATTTAATTGGAATCAACTTTATACATGGTATTTTTTATATCATCATTTTTGTGCTTAAAATGCATATTTAAAAAAAACTATTTTCCACTAAATTTTAGGAATTTATATTAAAATAAATTTCTATCACTTATAAGAATTTAATTAAATTAAATTTAATTCATTTTCTAATTTAATAATTCAAATATTTTCTACTATGAATTTTTGAGATTTTTCTAAAGAAGTTTACTTTTGTGAATAGTATAATAATACAATTTTTATAAAATACAAAAACTGTTATGATATCTTTAAGAAACAAATATGATATAAAAAAATATAACGTATCATAATAGAGTAAAAATATCATAAAAAATAATTAAAAATATACAAATTAGAATTCATTTCATGATAAATATGAATATCATTTTCAGTGTTAATGAATTGCTTTATATACAATATAGAAATCAAATCAGGGGTCCTAAAGAGAATATTTAAGAATCCAAAAATCTTTTCACAATATGGTTAAAAAATATTAAGTGGTTATTATTATATTTTTTAATATATTGTAATTTTAGATTTACATAACAAGTCACTTACCTAAATTTTTATGCAATTCCAACATAATGATAAAATATCAAAATATCATATTAAATAAGTTGTTTGAACATATATGTGATTTAATATATATTTATTGAATATAAATTTTTATAATGGACTTAAATTATATATATTTACTATGATAATTAATTTTTTATTTTTATGGAATAATTACATTAAATGTGAACACAATGATGATCTAGTGTTGGTGCAATCAGTAAAAAAATTCCATAATTAATATTAAAAACATTAAAATAAATGTTTTTTTGTGAGTTATAGTGTCCTATAAAATTTATAGATTAATATGACATACTTATGGATGTGTGAATGGTGTATATTAGAAATCCATTATAATATTATTATTTTTAAATACAAACTATATTAAGATGGTCTAAATGATATTAATGATCTTTTATGTTAAAAAATATTTTATTAATTTTATTAAAAATCATAAAAATAATTAAATTGGGAAATTAGGATGATATATAGTCTAAAAATTCATTCCTTATCCATTTTTTAGTCAATTTTCACATTATAATTAAAATTAGAACCCTAAAATATTAAAAAGTAATTACCAGGGTTAAGGTAAAATTGGTTAACCAAGGTGTTAAACTAAAAGATAAATTTTAAAACAATATCTAAATGTATATAAATTTTATTTTATTATTCAATTAATATCATATCCTCATTAGATTTTTAATTTCATTTTGGAACCATTTTATATGATTTAGGCACATATTATATAATAAAATTTCATGTAGTTCAAAAAATTAGATTAATTATATTTTTTAATAAATAATATTTTATTAAATAAACTAAAAATAAAAAAAAATATTCCTGAAATTAACCAGACCTTCTGGTCCATTGATTTTTCATAAATATGATGGTTGAGGTGTCCAGGTGTAGTATGGGGTGTTTTGGGACATGTGTGTCAATCCAATGGTGACTCATTTCAATAGTTTTCCAAAATTCCAATTTTACAATAGTAGATTATTATTTTGGTAGCTCATTTTGATGGTAGCTCATTCTGTAGGTATCTCATTCTAGAAATATCTCATTATAGTGGTAGTACATTCTAGTATTATCTCATTCAGGAGGTTTCCAATCCTAGCAATGACTCGTCTAGCAATGACTCAATGACGATGACTCACTAGTGGTTATTTGTCTGGTGATGACTCTTTTGTCGGTGACTCATTAATGATGACTCATCTAGTGGGGACTCACTGGTGGTAACTCGTTGGTGGTGACTCTTCTGGCCGTGAATTTCCTTCCAATGACTCATCCTAGCATTGGTAGTGACTCATTTCAATAGTTCTCAAAATTTCCCTAATTTTCCATTTTTCCTAATTTTTCCCTTTTGACATCCTTTGATGTAAAATGAGATTAATAACATATTTAAGAGGTTTGGAATCCATTTTAAAGGACATAAATCATATCATTTTTTAAAGTACAATGTCTTTTAAGTGCTCAAAACGTATAGTCTTGGTCAAATCCTACTTTAATAATAATTCAAACTGTATCAAATCCCGTACCTTGAATCTAATCTCTCTAAATATGAGATATCCTTAATTCCCTTCATTATCTTGGTCCATTTTTGTTCTTATAATGAAGTGAACTATGGAATGCATGTTGTGTGACTATTGAAGTTACCTATTATAAAACTAGTTCACCACATACAATTAGTTAATAAAATGGATACCCCATGATTATATGGCTTGTGTGATAGAACTCTTAATATATAGAGTGAAATAAAATATGAAATTCCTAACTAAATATGAAAAATATGTCTTTATCTGGTATGTGTTGTAATGTGTTTGTGCACATATTTGTGTGTTTTGGTATGTATTTGAAGATATTATGGATGGGATATGACTATGTTGTCATATGTGGGGGTAGTGGATGAGATTTTTTATGAAGTGGTGCTAAAATTATGGTTGTTGTTATGTTTCTTTTTACTCGGTCTATGGTTGAAGGTGGAATTGGTTTTGGATATTGGGTTTCTTATTTTATTTTTTTGCTTGATATGGGTTGTGTTGTCATAGTTTACAAGTTATTATGGATTTTTAAATGAACAATAATCATGAACTATAATTAGTACATGATAATTATTTAAACTACATGTTTAATGGAATGGATTGGTAACAAAAAATCTGAAAAATGGTTTAATATTAATTAATGACCGAAAAAGAACCATGTCTTGTGTTTTTATTATATAGTGTTATGAATTTAAAGGTGGTAGAAAATTGGGGATGTCATGAGTAGGTTGGGGTTTTGGTTGTCAACCCATATTTTGTACTTGTGTGACTTTTTCTATATATATGTATAAACATTGTATATTCATGTGATTTCTATACACACCCCACCCTTGTCAACCAATATGTGTTGATACCCACATATTCAAATGGTAGGGTGTATTTCTAAACATCCTGGTGGGAGGATGGATGGTTGGCCACCCGCTCTTCCCTAACCCCTCTTTTAGGTGATGATGAACCAAGCTTCTTCAAGTGAGTTGGGATGTGGTGTCCCATGTGTCTTTGGGGTGAGTTATGATGTGGTGTCCTAGGTGTCTTTGAGATGAGTTTTGATGTTCTTTCTTAGGTGTATTTAGGATGAGAAGTAATGATATGTGATGTGATGTGTTGCCCAAGTGTGTGTGAGCCGAATGTGTTGTGAGGCCCAGGTGTGTGCGGACGGGATGTGTTGTGAGGCCCAAGGGTGTGTGGGTGGGATGTGATGTGGTATAATTATGACAACCCTGCTTTTTATTACAAATTAAACATGATTCATTACATAAAACTTCACTTGACACAACAAAGAAGATCGAGAGGTTTAGTGTCTTTGCGTCTTAGGATCCTTACATAAAAACTTAAAACATGAAATACAACAACTTTATTTAAAACTTCCTTTACATGACCACTACATTCCTTCGTACTTAGCATTGCATGGGATAACCTGAGGACATGCATAAGAAAAGGGTGAGCTATAAAGCCCAGTATGGGAGTACAAATGGAATAACATGAGGAGTACAATACATGTTAGACAATAGGCATATCAATAGAGAATAAAAGAAACATGAACATAAAGGCATGATAAAGCATGATAATCATAACATGGAAATGTGGCAACAAAACTTAACATGGAAGTAGCATGAGCCAAGGCTCATTGCACATAAAGCATGAGTAAACCCTCATTGCACATGAAGCAAGATTAAACCCTCGTTGCACTTTAATTAGCATGAGTCAACACTCATTTCACATGCGTATCATGATACTATACTTTACCCAATGCAATGGAGCGCTATAAGGGTGCACCCTTCTTAAACATTTCATTTCATGCATAAGTGTGCCACATGGATCATAAAACATGGATTCATAAAACATAATCATTTATTCCACGATAAAGGAATGTAAAATTCATAAATGAAACTTTACAATCAATAAGTAAATGTGCATATAGGTTAATACCCTTGATGGAGAAATGGGCATGGTATTCACTACACAATGATATTGGCGTAGAAAATCGGTGCGATTTTGGCAGCGTAACGACATGACATAAAAATTCATAAAAATGGTTGATGGGAGAGAAAGGGTTTCCTCATCATATTTACATGTAATGGAAAGTAAGGAGGTCATAAATATACATTCCCCAACAATTTTAATAGAATTTAGATTCATGATACAAAATTATTGCTTGAATGTAAAAGAGGAGAGAGAAGTTCCTTTCTGAATTTCGGCATAGTAACAGGTGTACATGGGAGGAATTTTATGAGAGAGAAATGGGTTCCTCATCATATTTACATGTAATGGACAGTAAGGAGGTCATAAAGATACATGTACCAACAATTTTAATGTAATTTAGATTCATGATACAGAAGTATTGCTTGAATGTAAAAGAGGAGAGAGAAGTTCCTTTCAGAATTTCGGCATAGTAACGGGTGTACATGGGAGGCATTTAATGAGAGATAAAGGGGTACCACATCATTCAAACAATAATAGGGCAGTATGGAGAGGTGCAAAACCATACCCCAACATTCATAATTGAAATTAAAAGTGCAATACAACTTAAAGAAAATTGACAAAAATGAGAAAGGAAGAAAAAACCCTTACTTGGAAGTGTGCTTCCAAAGGCTAGAGAGAGGCTTGTGAGAGGCTACTTGGGAGCTTGGGGCACCTTGGGAGGATTCTAGAGAGAATAGGGCAGAGGTTGGACGAACTAAAATGGATTTTATTGAGGAGGAAGTAGGAGCTTGGGTGGGTTCATATAGGAAAGGTGAGGGAATTCATTATTATTTAGGTTTGGGTCCCCTTACATTAAATTAATCCAAACCACAAACCATCCCATTGTTTTTTACCATGGTTTTTGGAAAAGGGAATAGGAAAAAAATATTTTATAAGGCCAAAGTCTGAACTTCTTAAAATAATAAGGTTTCTTATGTGGAGGTGAGTCACACTCCCATGGAAATTAATTTAAAAGGGCAAAGTATTGAATATGTCTTGAGGGGTCCATTAATGCTTTGAAAAGTAAGTAAAACAAACCCAAAATTACATTATTTTAATGATAAAACATATATTGGCCGAAATTATGGTTTATGGTATTTTATTACATCACCATTGGGTCATTATGATGTCATAAAACACATTATATATTTAAACAGTATTTAATTTTTACCCAAAAATTAGACTGTCTCAGAAAAATATGAAAAATTCACCATTGGATAATTTGGACATCCTAATTCCAAAAATGACATCTATTTTATCTAAAAAAATTTCTAAATATTTTAATTTTCACTTTTAAAATAAAAACCGACATTTATCGAAAATTCTCGGGTTTTGATAAAAATGGATTTCAAACCTTAATAAAAATTTTAATTTCATTGATAAAATTATAAGATCATTTATATTTAATAAAAAATTTAATTTATTAATAACATTATTATTTTATTAAAATATTATTTTATTCAAAAATCCCTTAAATTAATAAAATATATTTCTTAATTAAATAATAACTAAAAACACCATTTGTACTTTTAAAAACTATTTACAATGTATCAAAAATGACTAGAAATTATATTCATTATTATATACAAAAATAATGTACATGAACATAGTAATACTTATTTTTTACATAACCCCTTAAAACAGCCACATAAGACCTAAGGGTAAGGTGGGCGATGGTGACAGACTCTTGGGGAAGCTCAGATAACATCGCTCGAGTGGTAATCTCTATCAACTTCCACTTTTCCCGTAGATGGTCTCGTTAGAGTTTGACATGGTGAAGCTCAGCTTGGGCTTGGTCAAGGGTGAAGCCCAAGGATGCCACATATTTTCCGAACTTTGACAAATGGGCTTCATATGGGGCAATTCTACTAGATGAGGCCATCTCTTATTTTGTCTGAGTAAATTGGATTTGTTAAGGTCTTATATTTATACTAATCATGTGATCACCGTTCAACGGCTATATTAACAATGGTAAAAATTCTTAACATAAAATCAAAGAAGTTGACATCTTATAAAAACATTTTTCATAAAGAGACATTTAACTGGATCAAGAGGGATTTTTCATTAATGAAACTTTGGGTCGTTGCAATATTCCCCCATTAAGAAATTTCGCCCTCGAAATTTTCCTTTTCCTGCACTAAAACAAATGTGGGTAACTCAGCTTCATCATATCCTCTGATTCCCAAGTCGCTTCTTTAAACTTGTGGTTTCTCCACAACACCTTAACGAGGGGCATTGTATTATTTTGTAGAACTTTTTCTCTATGATCTAAGATATTCACTGGTTTCTCCTTAGAAGAAAGATCATCTTCCAATTGTACCACCTCAGAAGAGAGTACATGTGAAGGGTCTGATATGTACTTCCTTAAGAGGGATACATGAAAGACATCATGTACTTTGGCCATAGTAGGTGGAAGTGCTAGTTAAAAGGCCACAGCCCCAACACGATCAAGAACCTCGAAGGGGCCGATGTACCTTGGACTTAACTTCCCTTTCTTTCCAAACCTCATTACCTTTTTCCACAGAGATATGCATAGAAACACCATGTCTCCAACTTTAAATTCAAGGTATCATCGAAGATTATCTGTATAACTCTTCTGTCGACTCTGGGCTGCCTTGATGTGCTACTGAATGGTTTTCACCTTCTCTACCATTTCTTCGACCATTTCTGGTCCAAGAAGCTTACGTTCACCGACCTCATCCCAACATGTTGGTGTTCAGCACCTTTTCCCATACAGGGCTTCATATGGTGCCATTTGGATGCTCGAGTGGAAACTGTTATTATAAGAAAACTCAACCAGAGGAAGATGTTGATCCCATCATCCTTTAAAGTCCATTGAGCATGCTCTCAACATATCCTCATGTGTTTGGATAGTCTGCTCGGATTGGCCATCAGTTTGAGGATGATAGGCCGTACTGAAGTTCAGTTCAGTATTCAGAGCATGTTGAAGACTCTTCCAAAACATAGAGGTGAATCTTGGATCTCGGCCAGACACAATTGATAGTGGTACTCCATGCAACCATACCACTTCTCTGATATATATCTATTCCAGTTGATCCAAAGAGAAATCCTCCCAAATAGCAATGAAGTGTGTAGTCTTTGTAAGATGATCCACAACAACCCAGATTGCATTGTTTCCTTTGGATGTCCTTGGAAGTCCGGTGACAAAGTCCATGGTGATGTTCTCCCATTTCCATTCTAGTATGGGCAATGGTTTCATCATCCCCTTAGACTTCTGCCTCTCTGCCTTCACTTGCTGACACACCAGACACTTTGATGTATATTCAGCGATCTCCTTCTTCATATTATCCCACCAAAAGTTTTCTCAGAGATCTCAATACATCTTTGTGCTCCCTGGGTGAATAGAGAAATTTGAATTATGTGCATCATCCAAAAGTTCCTTCTTTATCTCCGGACTTGATGGAACACATAGTCTTTTCCCAAACCGCACAATTCCTTCTTCATTGACATTAAACTTCGAGGATTTCCCCTTTTTGATAGCTTCCAATTTTTTGTGAATTCCCACATCATCCTTTTGAGCATCCTTTAACCTTTCCAAAAGAGATGGTTGAGAAATAATTTGTGAAAGGATTGATGATTTTCCATTCTCTATGATTCCCATGTCCATCTTCATCATGTCTAAGAATATACGATCCTTCTCAATTTTCTTAATTGATAGAATTGTTGGGACCTTTCTACTTAGGGCATCTACCACCTTGTTCGCTTTCCCAGGGTGGTAATGTATTGAACAGTCATAATCCTTGATGAGCTCTATCCATATTTTCTGGCGCATATTAAGCTCTTTCTGTGTGAATATATATTTAAGACTCTTTTGGTCAGTATATATCTCACATTTCTCTCCATAAAGATAATTCCACCAGATTTTCAAGGCAAAGATCACAGCCGCCAACTCCATATCATGCGTTGGATAGTTTTTCTCATGAATTTTCAACTGCCTTGAGGCATAGGATATCACTTTATTATTCTACATCATCACACATCCTAAGCCCTTCTTCGAAGCATCACTGAATACCACAAAAAGCTCCCCACTTGTGGGTAAAGTGAGAACATGTGTAGTGATAAGCCTCCTTTTCAACTCCTTGAATATTTCTTCACATTCATCACTCCAAGAAAACTTTACTCCCTTTCGAGTTATCTTGGTAAGAGGGTTGGATAATTGTGAGAACTTTCTCAAAAATCATCGATAATATCCAGCTAACCCCAAGAAGCTACAGATATCCGTTATCGATGTTGGCCTCAGCCATCCCTCAATTGCATCTATTTTGGAGGGGTCCACAGATATCACATTGCTTGTGATGATATGGCCCAATAATGAGACCTCCTTCTACTAGAAATCACACTTCCTGTACTTTTCATAGAGCTTTTCCTTGCGCAATGTCTCTAGTACAGTTTTTAAATGCTCCTCATGATCCTCCTTGGTTTTGGAGTATACCAGAATATCATCTATAAAGACTACCACAAATTTGTCAAGGTAATATCTAAAGACTATATTCATCAAGTCCATGAATATTTCTGGAGCATTGGTGAGTCCTAAAGGCATTATTATGAATTCATAGTGCCTGTGCCTGGTACGAAAAGCAGTCTTGGGGACATCTTCCTTCTTCACCCTTACTTGATAATATCCTGACCGCAAATCCACCTTGGAGAAGTATTGTGATCCACGTATCTGATCAAACAAGTCATCGATTCTTGGGAGAGGATACTTGTTCTTTATCGTGATTTTGTTAAGTTCACGATAATCGATGCAAAGCCGCATTGACCCATCCTTCTTCTTGACGAAGAGGACTGGTGCACTGCATGGTGAAACACTTGGGCGTATAAACCCTTTATCTAGATTATCCTGTAGTTGTTTCTTCACCTCTTCAACCTCTACAACAACCATTCTATATGGATTCTTGGATATTGGTAGCACCCCTGGTATAAGTTAAATTGAGAACTCAACATCTCTTCTTGGAGGAAGACCAGGAAGTTCCTCGGGAAACACTTCAACAAATTCCCTCACAATAGGTATTTCTTCAAGGATGGTTTCTTCCTTGCACTCAATCATCTGAGCATGATATGCGTGCTCATAAGGCAGTAATATCCATGCTTGAGATAGTGGAGCTAAAGGAGATTCATCTTCTTCCTGACACTTGTAAAGAATTGGGGGTCGATTCTTCACATGGAGTGTGATTTCCCTCTCCCGACAATTTATGTTGGCTCAATATAAGGATAGCCAATCCATTCCAATAATTGCATCAAATTCCACCAGAGGGAGTATGACGAGGTTCTCCGATAAATTCAATCTACAGATTATAACAGGGCAGGACTTATATTCATGGGATACAATGATTTCCCCATTTGTCGTACTCACCGACATCTTTACTTCCATGAGTTGTGGTGGTGCTGGGATTGTTCTACTAAACTTTCGAGATATAAAAGAATGCATAGAACTTGAATCAAAAAGTACGTTCACTATTATTGAATGAATAACTAGCGTACCTGTCACCACTTCGTTGTTGGGGTTCACTTCGGTAGAAGTGATGGAAAAAGCTCTTCCTTGCTGTCTTGGAGGTTTTTGGTTGCCTCCGATAACCCTTGGATTAGGGAACTGATTTGAAAAATGACCCGGTTCTTTGCATTTGTAGCATTTAACAACGCGTTGTGGTTTGAACGGAGCGTTCCTCTCCTCTGTCGCAGTCGTGGGTCCTTCTTGCCGACAGTTAATAGCTAGGTGCCCTTCTCTTCCACACCTGAAGCATTTTCTCATCCCCTTAAGGCAATTTCCAGGGTGCTTCTTCCCACACTTTTGGAAAGTGGGGTGCTGGATCTTCTTAGCATCGTTGGATTTATCCATCAGACCACCAGCATGGAAGTCCACCTTATGCTTCTTGTCGCCATGATACCCCTGTGATTCCTCGATCTCTATTTCAACCATGAGGGCTCATCGAACAATTTCGTCATAGCTGTCGAAGTCACGGATCGCTAATGTTTTATGCAAGCTAGGCTTCACCCCACCAAAAAAGTGGTCAACCTTTCATTCGGGGGTAACGACAAAGCCGGAAGCATATCGTTCAAGCCTTGTGAAGTTTTCCTCGTACACCCCAACTGATTCATCATCTTTTATCTTGAGGTAAAGGAATTCCCTTTCCATTTTAATCCAGAGGGTGCGTGGAAAATATTTATCGAAAAATATCTTCTGTAAATCCTTCCATTCCAACACCTCGATCTACTCCTCAGGCTTCATATTTTTTTATCAATTTCCACCATTTATAAGCTTCACCCTCCAAACAATAAGCCTCTAGTAGAACCTTCTCTTGTTCAGAACATTGGAGGATGAACAATATCTTTTCAATGGAGTTGATCCATTGTTCAGCGATCATGGGATCAGATGATCCACTAAAAGTAGGAGGCCTTTGTCTCATGAAGCTCTCAATAGTGACTTGTTCTTTCTTAGGGGGGGTTGAAAATTCCTCTTGACCTGTGTTTCTATTCAAAACTTGAGTTAGCTGAGATAGAAGTGTGACAAAGTTCGTGATTCCCGCTCTCATTGGATTGGACATATCATTAATACAGTCATCACACTGATCTTTACAACGATTGTTAGCCCGAGTCCTCCTATTACCGGCCATTGGCTTGAATAAAAGGAAAGTTAGGGGTAACACATAAAGGGTAATCCAAAGACAAAAGTTGATGAGTTATAAATAAACTTTTATTCCTTAACTCATGAGTCTATAGGCTTCAATATTGGATTTTCATTATCTACTTTCTAACAAATATTCGTAGGGGCATTTTTTTTAATTCCCTTAATAAGGGTTCATAATAAGCTTGTGAATTTATCAAAACATATCCCCCAGGAGTGTTGTAACCAAGAGTGCAGCAAGCCCCATTGTCGTGCACCAGTTCCCATTCGAGTCTAGCTCAATGCGGTGTTTTCGGGTTTTACCCCTAGGATACATCTGTGCCAGAGCCGCCTCTACCTGCTCGTATCCAAACAGTGATGTATTTTCTTGATAACCCACTTAGTCAATACTCACCAAAACATAGGGACGTTTTTATTGAACTTAGTCTTGTATCTAAGGCTTTACTAGGGTTTCCTAATCCCAAAAATAATTAAACCTATCCTCTGATACCAACTATGACAACCCTGCTTTTTATTACAACTTAAACATGATTCATTACATAAAACTTCACTTGATACAACAAAGAAGATCGAGAGGTTTAGTGTATTTGGGGCTTAGTATCATAACATAAAAACTTAAAACATGAAATACAACAACATTATTGAAAACTTCCTTTACATGGCCACTACATTCCATTCGTACTTAGCATTTCATGGGATAACCTGAGGACATGCGTAAGAAAAGGGTGAGCTATAAAGCCCAGTAAGGGAGTACACATGGAATAACATGAGGAGTAAAATACATGTTAGACAATAGTAATATCAATAGAGCATAAAAGAAACATGAACATAAAGGCATGATAAAGCATGATAATCATAACATGGAAATGTGGCAACAACAGTTAACATGGAATTAGCATGATCCAAGGCTCATTGCACATAAAGCATGAGTAAACCCTCATTGCACATGAAGCATGAGTAAACCCTCGTTGCACTTGAATTAGCATGAGTCAACACTCATTGCACATAACGTATCATGATACTATACTTTACCCAATTCATTGGAGCGCTATAAGGACGCACCCTTCTTAAACATTTCATTTCATGTAGAAGTGTGCCACATGGATCATAAAACAAGGATTCATAAAAAATAATCATTTATTACATGATAAAGGAATGTGGAATTCATACATGAAACTTTACAATCAATAAGTATATGTACATATAGGTGAATACCCTTTATGTAGAAATGGGCATGGTATTCACTACACAATGATATTGGCTTAGACAATAGGTGAGATTTCGGCAACGTAACGGCGTGACATAAAAATTAATAAAAATGGTTGATGAGAGAGAAAGGGGTTCCTCATCATATTTAAATTTAATGGACAGTAAGGAGGTCATAAATATACATGTCCCAACAATTTTAATGGAATTTAGATTCATGATACAAAAGTATTGCTTGAATGTAAAAGAGGAGAGAGAAGTTCCTTTCGGAATTTCGACATAGTAAAGGGTGTACATGGGAGACATTTAATGAGAGAGAAAGGGTTTCCTCATCATATTTAAATGTAATGGATAGTAAGGAGGTCATAAAGATACATTTACCAACAATTTTAATGGAATTTAGATTCATGATACAAAAGTATTTCTTGAATGTAATAGAGGAGAGAGAAGTTCCTTTCAGAATTTCGGCATAGTAACGGATGTACTTGGGAGGCATTTAATGAGAGAGAAAGGGGTCTCCCATCATTAAAACAATAATAGGGCAGTATGGGGGAGGTGGAATACCATACCCCAACATTCATAATTGAAATTAAAAGTTCAATAAAACTTAATGAAAATTGACAAAAATGAGAAAGGAAGAAAAAACCCTTACTTGGAAGTGTGCTTCCAAAGGCTAGAGAGAGGCTTGTGAGAGGATTCTTGGGAGCTTGGGGCACCTTGGGAGGATTCTAGAGATAGTAGGGAAGAGGTTGGATGAACTCCAAGGGATTTTAGTGAGGAGTAAGTGGGATCTTGGGTGGGTTTATATAGGAAAGGTGAGGGAATTCTTTATTATTTAGGTTTGGGCCCCCTTACATTAAATTAATACAAAACACAATCCATCCCATGGTTTTTTCCCATGGTTTTTGGCAAAGGGAAGAGGAAAAAAATATTTTATAAGGCCCAAGTCTGAACTTCGGAAAATAATAAGGTTTCTTATGTGGAGGTGAGTCACACTCCCATGGAAATTAATTTAAAAATCCAAAGTGTTGAATATGTCTTGAGGGGTCCATTAATTCTTTAAAAAGTAAGTCAAAAAACCCCAAAATCACATTATTTTAATGATAAAACATATATTGGACGAACATAAGGATTATGGTATTTTATTAAATCACTATTGGGTCATTACGATGTCATAAAACACATTATATATTTGAAAGGTATTTAATTTTTACCCAAAAATTTGACTGTCTCAGAAAATTATGAAAAATTCACCGTTGGATTCTTTCGACGTCTTGATTCCAGAAATGGAATTTATTTTATCTAAAAAAATCTTTAAATATGTTAATTTTCACTTTTAAAATAAAAACCCACATTTATCAAAAATTCACGGGTTTTGACAAAAATGGTTTTCAAACTTTAATAAAATATTTTAATTTCATTCATAAAATTATAAGATCATTTATATTTAATAAAAAAATTAATTTAATAATAATAATATTATTTTATTAAAATATTATTTAATTCAAAAATACCTTAATTTAATAAAATAGATTTTTTAATTAAATAATAACTAAAAGCACCATTTGTACTTTTAAAAACTATTTACAATGTATCAAAAATGACTAGAAATTATATTAATTATTATATACAAAAATAATGTACATGAACATATTACTACTTATTTGTTACATAACCCCTTAAAATAGTTGCATAAAACCTAAGGGTAAGGTGTGCGATGGTGACATACTCTTGGGGCGGCTCAGTTAACATCGCTCGAGTGGTAATCTCTATTAACTTCCACTTTTCCCGTAGACAGTCCCATTCGTGTTTGACATGGTGAAGCTCTGCTTGGGATTGGTCAAGGGAGAAGCCCAAGGATGCCACCTCTTTTCCAAGCTCTGACAAATGGTCTTCGTATGGGGAAATTCTACAGGATGGGTCCATTTCTTCTTTTGTCTGAGTAAATTGGATTTGTTAAGGTCCTATATTTGTACTAATCATGTGATCACTGTTCAAAGACTATATTAACAATGGTCAAAATTATTAACATGAAACCAAAGAAGTTTAAATCTTAGAAAAACATTTTTCATAAAGAGACATTTAACTAGATCAAGAGGGATTTTCCATTAATGAAACTTTGGGTCGTTACAATAATTGAAAGAGATGGGAGTTCCAATATGCCTGTCATTCGGATTTGAGAGTGGATAATCAGTGAGAGAGTGGTGTGGGGTAAAATAACAGCAATGTGCTATAAGTCATATTATATTACATATATTCTTGATGAGAGACCCCTGGGGAGGTTGGGGAAATGGTTAGTCTACCTATTAGGTTGTATTCAGTTTTACTATATTCTCAATAGTGCATTAACATGCTCTTTAAACTTATGCATGAGAGACTTGGGTTTTCCTGTTGAGTATACCTATATGCTCAGTCTATATATATAAAAAAATTATGTTTTTAGGAGGATTACATGGACCTTGTTGGGCGTTACTAGCTCGGAACATGGGATAGTTTTAGTGCGGATGCTCTAGTTTGTTTTTGGGTATTTACTTTAAGAAATTTTATTGGTATCAGTTCTATTTATACATGCATTGTTGGAGGGTCTTGTTTTTTCTTATTTATATTTCATGGACTTGGTTTTAGTTGATACATCCTATCACATGACCTTGTTTCATTATAAAAGGTAACGCCTCCCATATTGTGATATTTGTACACCCTAGGTGCTAGTTTCTATCCCAGGTCTATTGAAGGTGGGAATTGGGGGGGTTTATTGTCAACCTTTATTCATCACTAGCATAGGATGGGTATCATTGGAGGGAGGGGTCATGTAAAAGTGGTATACAAGGTTATGGTTGAGAGATATGGTGGATTTTAGAGTAAAGAATAGTGAGGAATGCATCGGTTATTATGGAAACAGTTTCGGTTGCCCGTGGTGTGTGACATAGGCTAGGTAGACTGGCTAGAACATGGTATTTTAGGGCCCCCCTTGATCTGGTGCATGGAATCTAAGCTTAATTAATAAGAAAATTAGATAGGACTACTTGTAGGGTAGATACCAGGGAGAGGTACTTGCATCATAATGACATGTGTTCTTATTTGAATTCTATTGTTTGGGGAAAGTTAAAATGGATAAAACGAATTAAATGGATTAAAGTTAATTAAAATATATCATAATGAAAATACATAAAATTATCTGAGGAAATAATTGTTTCTCTTTCATTTATGGTCTCTGGTCATCATTTGTGTGTATCTTAGGTAGTAGAGGATAAACATGATGACGTAGTTAATTGGAAAAAGGTTGATCCGGTAGAGGGTGATGATCAGTGGAAGAGGATGTTGTGTTATTTTCATCATAAAGATTTGTAAAATTACTAGGGGTGTGTTTCTAATATAGAAAATGATAGTTTCCTAAAGGAGTTGGAGATTTATTTCAGTTTTATATGGGGACCAACAGAGTACTGGGTCCCCTTGGAAGTTATTCATATGTGAGGTGTTGTGCATCAATGATGTACAATATATCTAGGAGAGCATAAGGAGGTAGAAATTTTGTGGTTTGACATCCAATAAGAGTTTCAGGTATAATTTTTATTATTGGCCATAAAGGCTAAGAAAAGGCAGGAGAAACTCTCCCATTAGTAGGAGAGTTTGTCTATACAGGAGCTTGGGATCAAGTTCAAGGACCTTATAGACTTTCCCCTATTCTTTTTCTGGATGAGGAGTTATGAGTGAGGTATCTTGATGGGGCACTTCATTCTTTAATATAGTATACGGTTACACCTTTTATGTTCCTAACATACCTTGAGGTTTAGAAAAATGTTGAGGTGATCGAGTAGATGTACTCAAGAGGATTCCTTCAGCGAGAGTGGAACAAAAATGGTTCATAAGGAGCATATTTTTCAATGGTAATACTTGGGTTTTGGGGCCTTCAATGGTTCGACCAGTCAGGAATCGACCTAATCATATTCTCATTCAACCATCTAGTTTTTTTCTTTTCATATGGGATTGGGGCTGATGTGTTTCTTTTGTGAGGTTTTCATCTATCTTTAGAACTTGTTCCCAATGGATTCTAGAGCTCAGTTTGGTGGAGGTGGATAGGTTCAAATCCATCCTTATCTACAATTTCTAGTGATTTGGTTTTAGAATCAGGGGTAGCAGGCTTATGATTCGTCGAGTGGTGTTGGAGCTGGTAGAGAAAAACTACAAGGTGATACTCATGTTTAGGGAATACAGCCTGAGCATAGTAATGGAGGTGGTAATCATCAGAGAGGCATATGATATGGGTGTAGTCAGTTGCACGTAGTAGAGGGAGCAGTTCCCTAGAGACTAGAGATCGTCAGAGGTTCAATCAGTTTGATTAGCTCCCTTTTCTATTCCTTGTTTGATTCAGGAGCTTCACTCTCATTTTTTCACACACTCTAACCCATGATCTGAGACTAGGTTTAGAGAGGCTTCCCATACCCTAGGATTTGATCGCAGCAGCTGGAGGTCAGACCATCTTGTTTGAAGTGTGTTAGTGGTGTAGAATTATGATGTGGCTGCATCCGTCCTATAAGGATATTTTCTTAGTACAGATGTATCCATACAATGTCATCCTTGGCATAAACTGTTTGTATTTCATATTTTTGTTATTTAATTATTCCAAAGTAGTGTCTTATTTTCATATGTTGATGTCTAGCATGTGGTTTTCATTGGCGAGCGGGGTTGTTAGGTGGGAATTTGGTGTTTGGATTTCCTTCATTACTTATGTTCTAATTTGTTAGTATAATCAGTGGATGCTATCATATTAGAGGATACAAGGGTTGTTAGTGAGTTCCCAGATGTTTTCCCTGAAGAGGTTGAGAATCTACCCCCACATCGTGGCATTGAGTTCATGATAGACTTTCATCCTGGTGCTTCTTAGATTTTAATGGATCCTTATTAGATAGAACCTTCAGAGTTGTAGGATTTGAGGATTTAGATAGATTATCTAATGAATAAGGGATTCATATATCCTAGTGTGTTATCATGGGGTGATCTAGTTGTGTTCACAAGGAAGGCAGACAGTAGTATGAGCCTATGCATAGACTACCTAAGGCTGAATTAGAAGATGGTCAAATACTATTACACTTTTCTGAGGATAGTCAATCATTTCGACTAGATGATAGGGGTGAGTTGGTTTTTTAAGATTGATATGCGGTTTGGATATCATCATTTGAGGGTGAAGGAGGGAAATATCCTAAATTCTACCTCCAGGTGTAGATATGTGAATTTCAAGTTTGTAGTATTTCTATTTGGTGTTATGAATGCACTATTCTTGTTCACAGGGCTTATGAACTCCATTTTTCATGAGTTCCTAAATCAGTTCATCATAATATTCCTTGATTATATCTTAATCTAGAAAACGTAAAAGGAGAAGAATTTCTAGCATCTCAGAACTATTTTGTAGGTTCTTCGTAACCACCATCTCAATATATATTTGTCCAAGTGTATATTTTGGACATGAGAGGTCAATTTCTTTAGGTATGAGGTTTCTAAAAAGGTTGTGGAAGTTAACCCAAAAAAATGAAGCTTTTGTTTATGTGAATCTCCTAATAATGTGGTATAAGTTCGTAACTTCCTAAGTATCATAGTATATTATTAGAGGTTTGTTCACAATTTCTATCAATTTACAGCCCTATTGAAATAATTTAATAGTAAATACCTTATTTTTTTGTAGACGGGACAATACTGGAAAGCATTCAGTTTCCTGAAAGTGAAGTTGTTCTATGATTTTGTGCTTCATCTCCCAAAGGAGGGTGTGTTGTTTGATGTTTTCGGTGACATGTACCATCTTGGATTAATGATAATCATGATGCAGTAGAAGGTAGTGATATTTTATGGGTCTAGGAAGTTACACCCTCACCCACTTAACTATTCCACCAATGATCTAGAGATAGAAGAAGTTTTGTTCATGCTGAAGTTGTGGTGAAATTACCTCATTAAGGAGCGATTTATGGACTTAACGGATCACAAGAGTTTGAGGTATATATTTTCCCAGTGTGGCCTGAATTTATGGCAGTGAAGGTGTATGGATTTTCCTCTAGACTATGGTTTTGAGATCTCCTACACCTTAGAAAAGGGGAATTTTGTAGCTGATGATTATAGTATAAAGTCATATAAAGATATTGTTTTGGAGTCTGCAGATGCTTAGATTGGGATGGAGGAGTTGGTATCCCTATACATAGAAATAAGGGTGGATGGTGGTAGAGGATTTTTGCTTTAGATGAAGGTATAGTCTTCTCTGATGCAGATGGTGGATGAGCCTCAGAAGAGAAATCAAAAGTAGATGTGATGTGTGATTGTGTTGGCCATGGTGATGCCTTGGAGAGATGGTCGTAGGATAGTCATAACTGGATGTTGTTTCGAGGAAGTATATTTTTCTCAATAGTAATGTTTAAGGTAGTTCTTCATGATTTCAATAGATCACCTTTGGTGGTACACCAAAGAGTTTCCAAGATGTATCGTGGCATGAGGGTGTAGTTTTGTTTGCTGAGGGTGAATGGGTAGTGGGAGAATTTGGGGTTAAGTGTTTGGTTTTCTGGAAATTAAAGTTTATGCATCATGTTCTAGGTAGTTTTTTTGTAGGCCTTTGATGTTCTAGAGTGGAAATGGGATGAAATATCAATGGATTTCATCATAGTGTCATCCAAAACTTAGGGAGGTTGTGATGTTATCTTGGTGATACTGGATCAGTTGACAAAATTGGTCCAATTATTAGTGATCAAGGAATCAGATATAGTGAATGCCTTGGATAAGAGGTATGTTGATGAGGATATATAGTTTCATGGACTTATGTGGTCTATTATCTCAAATTGTGAAACACATTTTTCATCATGGGTCTAGAGGGGATTGCAACTTGGTTTTGGAACTTAGTTACAGCTCAGCACTACTTTACATGCCTATACAGATGGGAAAACAGAATAGACTATCCAAAACTTGTAGGATATATTGCGGGAATTCATTTTATACATTATAGGATCTTTGGTATGACACCTTCCCTTGGTAGAGTTTTCTTGTAATAATATATATCACTCTTCTATTAGAATGACACCATTTAAGGCTTCGTATGAGAGACCATGTTCTTCTCAGTTTTGTTGTATTGAGGATGGGGAGACATCCATTCTGCATATAATGTGGTGTAGAAAATGATAGATAAAGTTAATATTGTACATGAGAGGATTAAATCATCACAATACTAGCATATGTCTTGGGATGATCATAGGATGAGGCCCCTAGAGTTCAAGGTTTGAGACCATGTGTTATTGAAGGTTTCTCCTTGACCCACGTTGTATAGTTTTGGTAGAGGGAGTCAGATTTATCTTTGTTTTTTTGGGCCCATTGAGATGTTGGAGTGGTTTGGAGAAGTGGCATACCTATTGGCATTTCACCTTGGTTATAGAGAATCCATGACATCTTCTACATATCTCAACTATGTTGATATCTTCACGATGACTCCCTTATCATTGAATGAGGAGAGTTGGATATTGAGGATGATGTGACCTTCAAAGAGAATCTAGTAGATATCCAAGATCATTGAGAGAGAGTGTTGTGAGGACAACCCATTTCCCCATTTTATGTTTTATGGTGGGATGGAGGCTTAGAAGAGATTACTTCATATTATGAGATGCAGATGCAATCCATGTAGCTGGAGTTGTTTTGAGTTTTCCCTAATCTTTCATTCATTGCGATGTGGTGTTTGGACACTTTTTTAAGAGATGAGATGTTTCCCTAGTTTTTTATGTTTCTTGTGTGATGTTAGATAATGTACTGACATATTAAAAAGGGATGGCCTGATTCCTAATCCAGATGCATTAAATACATTGCAATTAAACATGTGAAAGTGAGTCAGTGCCGCCCAGAATGGATGGTATCTTGACAGAGATGATAGAATTTCTTAATTTTTGTGTTAGGGATTGTATGGTTCGTTGGTTGTAGTGGTTGTAAGTTTGAGCTGCGTAGAAGTTGAGATGGTTTTTCATTTCATTTTTTGATTATTTGGGTTAGAGTGTTTGATTGGTGGTGGTGTTTCGAGTGTAATGTTATCCTTGAGAGGTATCTCTAGGGACGGTTGTTCAGACCCTTCCTATCATTTCTTTTGGGATAGTTTTGAATTCATGAGGGTGATAATTGTTTTAGAGTTATCTAATGTAACTAATAAAACCTTTTTTCTATTAATTTTTCAGAAATATGATTTTAGAGGTGTCTGAGGGTTGTCTGATGTGTTTTTGGGACATTTTTGTCATTACAACAGTGACTCATTTCAACATTTTTCAAAAATTCTAGTTTTCTAATGGTATCACTTTCTGGTGATAACTTACATTGGCGGTAGCTCAATCTAGTGGTAGTTTATTCTGGTGGTATCTTGTTATGGTAGTAGTTCATCCTTATGTTGGATCGTCTGGTGGTGACTCTCTATTGGTGACCACCTGGCGGTGACTTGTATGGCAGTGACTCGTCTGGTAGTGACTCGTCTAGCAGTGAATCGCTGGCGGAGACTCGCTGGTGGTGACTCGTCTTGCAGTGACTTGTAGGTGGTGACTCGATAGTAGTTAATCACTAGTGGGGACTCTTATGATGGTGACTTGTCTGGCGGTGACTCATCCTGGCAGTGGCAGTGATTTATTTCAACAGTTTTCCAAATTTCCATAATTTTCTAGTTTTTCTAATTTTTCCCTTTTGACAACTTTAATTGATGTAAAATTATTTTAATATCATATTTAAGTGGTTTATAATCCATTTTGGAGGAAAAAAATAATATCTTTATTTTATAAAATTTTGTAGGCTTTTAAATTTTAAAAATACATGGTCTTGGTCAGATCCCCCTTTAATGGAAATTAAAACTATATCCATTCCTCATGCCTCAAACATTATCATTATAAAGTTGAGATATCCTTCCTTACCATCATTATTTCTGATTGGATTTATCTTGTTGCTGGGAATCCTCAAGACCTTCCTCCTTAGATAGTTTTCCTACAGTTTGTTCGGGGTTCCTTGGAGATCTTTCTACTTTATGTGCAGCTCTATTTTGGTGAAAAAATGTGTGTCGGTCATCTTTATTCCATATAGGATTTCCTTTGTTTTTCTTAATTTTGTATCATGCAGGATAAGTATATAAATTTTCATCTTTTTGGATATTTTTTGTTACATAATAATAAACATAATCAATTGGATTAAAATCAATATAAAGGGGTTGGTTAATGTAATTCATGATCTTACATCTTTTATTTGATTTGATTTTGTTTTTTTTTTGATGTCACAAATTGTATGGGATAAATTACCGATTAAGAATTGTGTACATTAGTGGTCCCTTCATGAACTTATGATGATGTTAACTATATAATTCATGTTTTTTGGTTGTTGACATCACTTATTTTGAAATTTGTTAACCATGTACATTCGCTTAATAAAATGGATGCACCAAGATTATATGGCTTGTATGATAACACCCTTAATCTATAAAGTGAAATTAAATGAGGGATTCCTTTCTAAATATTAAAATATATTTTTATCTAGTATATGATGTAATTTTTTAGACATGGTTGTGTGATGTCGCATGGATTTGGTAATATGATGGATGGGATATGACTATGGTGTGATATGTGGGGGTAGTGGATGAGAATATTTATATTGCAGGGATGCAATGATAGTTGTTGTGGTATTGTTTTTCTAGGTGGATGTGGTGAAAGTTGGAATTGGTTTTGTCCATTGATTGTATTCTTTTATTTTTTTTATTTATATGTGTTATTTTTTTGATAATTGTATGATTGGTATTAATGGTGAAATAAACAATAATCATGACCTGAAATTATTACATGATAATGATTTAAACAATGTGTTTAATAGAATGGGTTGTTAATGAAGAATCTGATTAATAGTTTAATATTAATTAAAGACTAAAAATGAATTGTGACTTGTGTTTTTCTTTTATAGTATTATACATTTAGAGGTTCCAACAAAGTGGGGAAGTCATGAGTAGGTTGGTTTTTTGTTTGTAAACCCATTGGTTATTCTTGTGTGCCTTTATCTATATATATATATAAACATTGTATGTTCCAATGATTCATATACGAACCCCACCCTTGTCAAGAACTATGTGTTGACACCTACATAGTCACATGGGAGGGTGTCTTTCCCAACATTCCTTTGGGAGGATGGATGGTTGGACACCTGTTCTTTCTTGCTCCCTATTCCAGGAGATGATGGCCCAAGATTATTTAGGTGAGTTATGATGTGGTGTCCCAGGTGTCTTAAGGATGAGTTGTGATGTGGTTTCTCGAGTGTCTTCAGGATTATTTATGATGTGATTTCATAGGTATAGTTTGGATGAGATGTTATGAGATCTAATGAGATGTGACGTGATGTGTGGCCCAGGTGTGTACATACAGGGTGTGCGGTGAGGGCCATGTGTGTGCAGACAGGGTGTGTGGGTGGGATGTGATGTGGTATATTCGAAATAGGTGGGAGCACCAGGACGTCTATCATTAAGGTTTGAGAGCGGCTAATTAATATGAGAGTGGTGTGGGGTGCCCTATCATTGATGTTCTTTATATTATATTATATTACATGGATGTGTTATTTGGTGAGTGAGCATTGGTGATGTTTGGGTTATGGTTAGTCTACCTGTTAGGGGATATTTGGTTTTATTGTTTTCTCATGGGTGTATTAGTATGCTTCTTCCACTTGTACATGGGAGACATTGGTTTTCCACTTGAGAATACATGTATTTTAACCCAACATATATAAAAACTATTTTAAGGTTTCTAGGAGTATTATGTGGACCATGTTGTATATTACTAGCTCGGACCTTGGGATAGTTCTTATGTTGTTTATCTAGTTTGTTTTTAGGTATTTACTTTGGAAAATTTTATATGAATCAATTCAATTTAAACATGCATTGTGGGATGGATTTTTGTTTTTCTTATATATATGTCATGGAGTTGGTTTTGGTTGACACATCCTATCTCCCAATATTATTTCCTTATAAACTGTAATGCCTCCCATATTGTGATTTGTCTTCACCCTTGGTGCTAGTCACCCACCAAGAGCCTATTGGAGGTAGGACTCATGGGTCGTTATCTCCCTTTCTTCATCGCCATCCCGGGAGGGGTATCTTTGGATGGAGGAGTCATGATAATTTGGGTAAATTAATGAGATATGGTTGAAAATATCAACCATTTTTCATTAATGGGACAATTTTATTTTTATAGTAACATTATTTACCCCTAAGTATTAAAAACATTGATATAACGATAATAGATAAAATGCTTAATTAGGAGTTAAAACAAAGTTATTAGGGTGAATAAAATAATCTAAACTTGTCCATATTTTGTTCTATGAGATTATTTAGACTCATACTCATCATATATTCTCATCTTATCAATTTAGAGAAATTTTAACAAGAAAATTAATTTATATTAATTTCACACTATATGAAATTACAGTAATTTCCCTCCCCTCACTTATAAAAGGGAATATTATATCCTATATTACTCCCACCTTTCATGCACTCTATCATGGAAAATAACTACCCAAATACCTTCCAAAAATCCCTCTACACTTTAAATATGTTTAATGTTTTTCATAATAAAATATTCAAAGTGTTCAGGGTGTAATGAAAATGAAGGTGTCTGGATAAGAGGTATAACTTTTAACTAAATATTTTAGTATTATTTATTTTTCTACCTTAGTGAAATATTATTCATACATACATAAATAATAACCCAAAAATAATACATATATTGGTATTTTGTTATTTAAATTTTATAACCTATATCCATCTCTTACTTCCATTAAATGGGAAATGAATCTATAGTTTTTATTTATAGAGGACAAATACCTTACTAAATGATGTAATTTCTTTTCCATCACCACCTATAACAACTTATAATGATTTATTTAATGTGTATATATGATATTTAGGACATAATTTTCATTATTTAAAAATTATATATCATATTTATTCTTACCATTATATCCACTAAAAAATGATAATGTTTTTCGTGTGTATTTATTGATTATCATCTCTATTAGTGATGTGATTAGTTTTTTATCACCACATCACATGAATGGTATGTATATTTTTCTTATAGATATAATATTATATTTATTATTTAATCATAATTATGTAAAGGTAAAATAATATTTACATTCTTTCTCTTAGGTTCATGGAAAATTGGAAAAATTAATCATGCATACTACGACTTACCATCTCCATGACTATAATATTTTTCATTTTTCATAAAAATAATTCATGTTTTGATTTAAAAGTATATTTTACTTAAAAAATTATAATTATTTCATTATTATTATTCTAAATATAATATAATAATTACCAATTTTAAAATTTTCAACCTACCCATGTTTTTTTGGGATTATGAACAGATTTTCCTCAAAACATCCAATGAAAACATAACTTATAAATTAACTAAATAATAATTGGTCATAAATGATATAAAGGGATAATGATAATTGAATGAACATGAAAATAGTTCTAAATAAATTAAATAATTATCACAATTTTATTATTCTGGGTGATAGAGAATCTATGTGTTGGATCATACTCATTGTAATGGATACTTTCACTTAAACCCCCATTTTAAATGTTCCAAAGATTTATTTTCTAAATATTTTTATTCCATGTTTATATTCATAAGATTATTTTGTGAATTATTTATTATGGAAATAAATTAATTATAAGGGTTATTTTAAACCTATTTTTAATTTATTATAAATTTTTTCATAAGCAATCTATTTACTTATTTTATATGAAATGTATTGTATTTTTTTACAAAAGGAAAAAAGGAATGTTTTATTTTAATATATAAAATTTTTTTAGCTTTTCCCACCACCACAATAGTTTTCGAATGTTTTTATTCTTTTAAAACATTATACATTTTATTTATATAAAATCACTTCTTCCCTTTGTTCTTGGTGTTTTAATTTTGAAAAATTGTTTTAAAAATGAAAGGATGTTTTGATACCTAAAAATAGCTTGCATAGGAGTTCAAAATAGTTATTCAAGAGTTTTAAGATAAAAATTTGCAATCATAATAATGTTTTTTATGATGTGGTGGTTAAAAATTATATATTTTTATAGGTGATACCATAATAACATATAAAAATGGGTGATCCCGATACATCTTATTTGAACAGGTGAGCCTGATACATCTTATATGGTGGTTGATCCACCAATCAAATTAATTGGGTAATGTTATATGAAATCAAAGTAAATAATTAGGGAGTTAAATAAGTAGGTTTATCCACTGTATTTAATTGGGATCTAGTTATTTATAACACAATTATAATGTGGGTTTTGAATATAATGATTTAAGATTCCTATTTGGGTTTCTATTTAAATTATATAGTTTTTAATGGTTTTATTGAGGAAAATGTTTTTTCATGTTTACATGATTTATTTAATATGAAAATGTAATATAGTGATAATGGAAAAAAATAAAGGGCTTTCATGACTTTCACTAGACTAATGGATTTCATATTTTACATCCCTTACTTAGATTTTTGTTTTACACATCCCATATTGTGAAATGATTTTTCATAGGGCTTAAGGGTGACATGAAAGATTTAATAAATTCAGATTTCTAGATATATAAGTTACCATGTATGATGAAAGGAACTTATTTTATTAATAAAATAGACATTGTGTTGAAGCGTCCACTCTGAAAGAGATTTTCCTAATTTTTAAAAACTCTAAACCAAAAATTTCTTTGGTTTTGTTTGTGATCCATTATTTTAATCTGATGTCATATGTTTTGGATGGATAAATTCAGTCATGTCAATCACTATTAGGGATAGAAATGTAATGATTGTTCTTTTAGCACCAGTTCCGAGAATGAGGGTTGAGTTTATCATATGAACAGGGTTTGATATTCAAAACAACAAACAAAATTGAGTAGTAAGATATTTTAAATGAATTATTATCATCAATAAAATTTGAATTTATAATGTGAAAATAAATAAATTAAATATCATTAATAATTGCATTGAATTTTTTTTACAAGTGTGTTTTTTCTATAAAATAGGGTTTGTTGTTTACTTTTTATTTTAATTTAAAATATAAATTAAGTATATTTAGAGAATAAAATGTCAAGAAATTTTTTATATATTTAAAATAATGAATAATAATAAATAAATTTATTATTATTTTTTAAATGAAGATAAAATCATGTGATGGTAAAAAAAAATATTTTTTAGAAAACTGATATTAAGTATAGAATAGATTTTTATCCTAAAATTTTCAATTGATCACTATTGATTAATGATTTCGACGAAATTTATTGTTAATATATTCAAAAAAATAAATTTATTACCACCGAATGGTTTATACTATGAATGGAATATGAATAAACCCATTTTATTCATGAAAATGAATTTTATATAAATATTAATTTTATGAGTTTCATGACACAAAATTAGATTTATTTTCCACCACATTTTTTAATTAAATTAGATAAAATGAATTTTATATTTTATATCATCATTAAAAATTATATTAGGTAAACTTTTAGTTATTTTTAAAAAATTAAATGTTTTTTGGGGTGAATTGTATAAAATATGCATTTTACCAATACTGTTTTTTTTATGACATTACCAAAAAATAAGAATAACATATAATTTTTTGAAAAAAAATATTATTTTAAGAAGTGATACGGTTCATTTAAAAATTTAATTTTTAACATAGAAATCTATGTTTAGGATTTTTTGAAATCTAAGAAATTTTTTCTAAATTTTTTTTTGGTTCTTCTCTATTAATCATTCATTTATATGGTTACTATAAATATTTGTTTGGTTTTAAAGAAAAATTATTTTTTATTTTTTTAGTATAATATAGTTAATTCTTTATAAATCAATATTATACTATAGTTTTCTATAAAATATTTTTTTCTTAATTGATCGATTTTCTAAGACTTGTTTTTCATTGTTTTTTGTGAACATATAATACAAATATTTTTTTAAACCTATTGAATTGAATAATATAAATTTGGATGCATATTTGTAATTATAATAAATAATATTAGGTAATGATTTGAACTTAACTTTTGGTCCTAACAAATAGTAAACATGGTAAAACAAATACCTCAATTAAGGGGAAAATGAGTTAAAGTAGTTAAAAATAAAGCGATACGGCTTGATAATAAGACATAATATATTATTAATTCCCATTGGTTGGTTAGATTTCAAACATACCCTCATTATATTATATGACATTATAATTTGGAGAAACATGAATTTTGTAAGACATATATTATATAATTTTGGGTAAAAATGCCTCAAGGTGTCCCCTTGAAATATTTTGGGTATGATTGTGTCTCATGAAAAAGCCAAATGACCACAAATGAGAATCACATACCATTATTCATGGGTCGCGTACCATGTTCCAAGAACAGTACACGGAGCAGTGGGAACAGAACGCCGAAGTGGTTTGTGAAACTGAAAATAGTTTACGGCAGAAGACGGTGATGTACACGGATGTCTTGGCGATGGTGGATGTGATCGACTGTGTAGGAGAAAAGGTAGTATGTGAATGGCGTGGAAAAATAGTTCACATGTTGCTTTTGGATTCGCGGTGGCAGGAGGATCGGTAAGCAGTGGAGGTTGAATCTATGATTTGCTAAATCTTGGATTAGTGATTTTTGCAAATATATATACCTATATAATAATTGATAATCCCATAAAAAACTATTGAGATAAAATATCATTGGAGAAAATATTTTGATCTGAGATTTCTGCAAAGCTCGAAGGTGGTTGGTTATGGATAATCCCATGATGTCTAGGGAGGTTCGTGCGGAAGATGTTTTCACCAAAGGATTTAAGATGAAAGCTATATCCTCTTAAGACTTGGTACGCGAAAGAGGAATCTCTGGTACATGAAAGAGTGAATTTATAAAGAGGTACATGGAGGGATAGCTTTGGTACATGGAAGCGAAGGTAGTCCGTAAACAGTGTACTGTTTTCAGAAAAGGGTGTGTTCAGAGAGGAGGTTTGTGGAGTTAGTACGCAATAGCGGTATGCAATCGCGAAGGTGGAGGCAGTGTATGGAGGAAGGGTAGTTCACAGCGGAAGAATCTATACGCGGAGGAGATGACTATGTACCTTTCCTGATACACAGTATGAGGAAGAGGAAGGTGGTTGTAGAAACAGACAAGGAATCTTGAAAATGCTTTTAATTAGATTTCAAAAGTACTTTTCAGTACCTAGTAGTACTCGGAAAGGTGGACTTCATCTACAGGTAAAAAAAGAAACTTCAACAGAGCATATACCAATAGTTGAGGATGCAAAAATTCATGAAAATAAAAGGACCTACTTATCCATAAACTGTGTTTGACTTACATTTCCATAAACTGTGTGTGGATTCCTTTCTAAGAGTAGTGAGCACAAGAAGAGGAAGATGGTGACCCTTTCCACTGGAAGTTAGTCAAATAAAAAGGCATAGGGAGTGTCCCTTGATAATGCAGTGAACAGACCCAAAAACTTATAATGGCACTGATCCTGGCCATAGATGATCTAGCCTGAACATTGTACACATTATTGGCATTGAGCCTTAGTGAATTTGGTACATCGACACATTGTCATTGTATGCTCCATAGACGTAGTGCAGGGAGGGTGGACCAAGTAAAAATCATTGTGTCATGTGCATGATTTCATATCTTTTCATATATTTCTACTGGAGTAAGATAGAATTGAGATTTGTTTAACAACAAAACAAGATCCAAAAGGAGAAAGTTTCAATTTTTCATACCCTGATTCACCCCCCTTAGGGTATTCGACCTAGTGGACCTAAAAATTAGTATCAGAGGGAAGGGCTGAAAGTTTGTCGTTCTCTCTCAAGAAGAATAATTGGAGGTAGTCAATCATAAAGGAATTCTGATTTTTGATTGAAATAGTTTTCAACTATGGAATAATGGAATACAACACTACTTATGATCAGTTGGAATGGATGTCTTCACAACAGCTATGCATGGAATATCAACTGAAATTATAGTGGCGATTTATCAAAAGATAAAAGAAGAGAATTGGATGTTGATGATAAAGGGATCAATGCTTTTGGGGGATCCCTATCAAATGCAATTTATATGAAAGTGATGTCTTGTAAAACAACACATGCAATGTGGGACAATTTTTGAACATTTATGAGGGAGACACAAAAGTCTGAGAAAAAAAGATATAGGTTCTATAAAACAAGTATGAGGATCTTAGAATGAATCCAAATAAAGTTTTTGATGCATTCATTTATAGGATAAATATTATTGTGGAAGACATGCGAGGTCTTGGAAAAGTCATTGAAGATATAATTATTGTGAAATGTATCATGGGGAAACTTCACCGCGGTTTAATCAAAATGTTTTTATATTGGAAGACATAGAACCAAAAGAGATGACACTATATAACCTACACAGTACCCTTGTAGCATATGAAATGAGAAATGATGATAATGATGCAGTATAAAAGTGTAATTCTAAATAAGTGGTATTTAAGGCCATGAAGAATCTCTCGGTTGAAGTTAGTCCTAAGGAGAACAATATAGATGATGTCATTTCATTTCTCTCCTCAAATATGCAATGGGGAAAAGGGAAGTTCAAAGGTAAAATTCCAGTTGCATGATTTCAATTCGGAAAGATTGAACATTACGTAGAAAAGTGTCCTAAGAAGCTTGATGATGAAAATAAAGAGAGTGATAAAATTTCCCAAATGAAGTATTCATCAAATGAGAAAGGTAAGATAAGTACAAAGAAAAACTTCTTTATAAATAACAATATACTTTCAAAATAGGATGAAAGTTCACAAGAATATAGGGTAAAAGAGTTGGAGGACAATAAGGATTATAAAATATATGCTTTAGTGGTAGTTGTTTGAAATTAATTAACAAAACAGGAAAGTGACAATGAAACAAATTAAAGGAATAATTGATCTTCAGGCTGAATTTGAAGCTATCCTTAAAGAGGTGGATATTTTTAGATCCAAAACAAAGAAAGATAACTAATTTGTTCATGAAGGAAAACTCTTTATTCAATAATAGTTAGAATAGATTTATGATCTAAATACAAAAAATTGAAAAGTTGAGGTCTTCAATTCCAAAAAACACAAAAAAGGTGGTTGAGTAAAAACACAAAATCAATGAACAAAAAATAGAAATTGATATTTTGACTAAAACTTGAATAGATCAAATCGAACATATCGAATAAATATAAGAGAAATTTTTCAGTCTATGATGAACAATTGATGATCAAGAAAAACTACTAACTCTCAGTTCAACATCAAGAAAAAAGATCATACAGGCAATAGATATGATGAGTTTTGAGCAGAGTGGTCGATCATAACATAAACAACAATCAATTCTGAATGATAAGGCTCATATGATGCTTGGTCTAAAACAAAAAGCAGTTATGGTTCAAGACATGATAATGGAACCCACTCCAAGATTGAAGATTGACATGGGTACAAAGCAGATTCAGAAGATTCAGAAAACCTAAGGCTCAACTAGTAGTGCATTACCACATAAGAACGTACCTATCATAAGATGCTATTGTTGTGGTAAGATGGGATATTATCAAAATGTATGTTCCATAGCAAAGAGGTACCAAAAGGAATAAGACTAATAGAGGTGGTTGTATAGAGCTCAAAATTCCATGTCACCATTTTATGGCCATTTATTTAGGTGTAAAGGACTCTAGCATATGGCAAGATATTTCACATTAACAATTTAGATGAATGTGCTGAGGTTGACTATCTTTTTTCCTAAGAAGGGGCCCAATTTAACATCTAGGGAACTAGAAATTCAAAATCGATGTGCATCCATGCAATTTGAAGCCGACCCATTATAAGCTGAGGAAGATCAAGATTATCATTCCATGAAAAGTATAAACTCAAAGACTTTGGTCAAAAAGAAAAGGGTCGAGCCGGCCATGGTTGCCGAAATTGCTTTCAAGGCATCAGATCGTACGAGGATATGGATAATTAACAGTGAATTCACTTCTCATATGATAGAAAATAAAGATCTAGTGACCAGAATCAGGTAATATAAAGAAGGTATTGTAAGATTTAGTAATGATGAGGGATTGAAAATTATTGGTTCATAAAAATCCAAGTTTGGAGGAAAAGACATGAGATGAAAATATTTCTTGGTTGTTGAGGTGCTTAGTCACAACATGCTTAGTGTCAGTCAATTACGTGACTTAGGGAATACCATAGGTTTTTCCAAGAAATTATGTATCATCAAGGAAAAGGATGGTGCTATTGTGTTGCAAGAAAATCACATGATAGGGAATCTCTACCTCATGAGTTGAGAAGAATCTATGTGATTTCTGCCAAAAGATGAAGAAAACAAGTTATGGAATAATAATCTTGGATAGATAATCCAAGGTTCCTTGGAAGATCTACTGAAATATGATTCAGCACGAAATTGCTATAGATTATCACATGATCATACTCAAACATGTTATGCCTGCCAACAGGGTAAGATCATTCGAAAGACATATAAGAAAAAGGAGAGAAAGTCAACGAGATTGCTTGAGTAGGTGCATATTGATGCGTGTGGGCCAATATCACCAAGGGCTATTTATGGGAGGAGATATTTTTTTCTCCTCATTGATGACTATAACATAATTTCATGGGTATCAATATTCACCCACAAATTTGAATTGATCATTTTCATTACAAGATATTAAAGGGAATGTGAAAATATGCTTAGTCTGAAAATCAGGACGATTTGAAAAGATAATGGAACATAGTTCACAAATATCTGAGTAGAGGATTATCTCAAGAACCATTGGATAATTCATCATGTTTCAGTAGTAAAAATTCCACATCAAAATGGAGTAGTTGAGAGGAGAAATTGTATTTTCTCCAATATGTCCAGAACAATGCTCATTGAGAAAGACCTTCTAGAGTAATTATGGAAAGAAGTAGTGATGATAACAGTATACACATCCAATAAAGATTTACTTTTTCTAAAAGGGTAGAAGACTCTCTACGAGTTATGGTATGGAAATAATTCATCATTGAAGTACTTTCAAATATTTATAAATAATTGTTTCATTCTTAATAAGTAGAAACATATGAAATTTTAATCTTGTGGGGATGAAGGGATATTCCTGGTCTACTCAAGGAAAATTAAAGAAAATAAATTCTTTAATAAGAGAATGTGAAAGATTGTTGAAATTCATGATATGGCCATAGTGGAGAATAAACAGAATCCTTAGAAAATGCATGATCAGACTCAGGAGGACAATGATGAAGAGATGAGTAGGTTAGGAGATGTACCAGCTCTAGAGGATGATTTAAAATAAGACTTAGATTATGAGAACAAATCAGTGTCTTTATAAGGACTAGTAAGAAGAGCTGAAATTTATGGGCAGAACATAATTGGAGAACATACATCACCTGTGCAGACAAGAAGAATGAAGTATCTAAAACAAGTATCATACTTATCATAGAGGGAACCTAAAATCTTTGATGAAGCAAAGATATATTAGAATTGATTTTAGGAAATGAATTACTAGCTTGACCAAATTGATAAGAATCAGACATGGTAAATTGTTTCGAGACCAGCAAACAAGAATGTTGTTGGGACAAAGTGGGTCTTTCACAACAAAATGAAAGAATATGGTGTTTTCATTCGAAAAAAATCATGACCGGTGTGTAAAGGCTACTACCAAGTAGAGGGTATATACTATTATGTGACATTTTCACCCATTGAAAATCTTGAGACAATCAGATTGTTCTTGGCCATATCAATGTAAAGAAAGTTTACGGTTTTCCAGATGGATGTCAAGTCCTCATTTCTGAATGGAGTTCTAGAAGAAGAAGTCTATATTTAACAACCAGATGGTTTTCTCATTCATGAAGGTGAAAATAGAGTCTATCTATTGAAGAAGGCTTTATATGGATTGAAGCAAGCACCAATATCATGGTATTCAAGGCTTGATCAATTTCTAAAGAAACTCAGTTTCCAATATGGTGAAGTTGATTATAATCTATATTTCAACAATGAAAACAGTCAAAGGATGATGGTATTAGTTAATATCAATGACATAATCTTTAGTGTATCATATGAATCACAATGTATATAGTTTTCTAAATTTATGAAAAGAAAGTTTGAAATGTCAATGATTAGTGAGTTGACATTTTTCCTTGGCTTATAGGTGACACAAGGAAGGAATGGATGTTTTATTTATAAATATAAGTATGTCAAGGAGGTTTTGAGAAGATTTGGAATGGAAAATTCCAAAGACATGAAGACTATGGTTGATACATGGATGAAACTATCATGGGATAGTTAAGGCAAGGTAGTTAACACCACAGAATATAGGAAAATCATTGGAAGACTGTTGTACCTAACTACGACAAGGCATGATATTTTTTTTACCATATTCCATGCATCAAGGTATCAAAGCAATATAAAGAAGATACACATGACTTTAATAAAAATAATTATTTGATATATCAAGGGAATAATGGATTTTGGCCTAATGTATAATGAAAAATAATTCCCAGAGTTATTGGGATATACAGATGAAGATTTTACTTGTTTAGAAGATGATAGAAAATCGATATCAGGAGGTGCTTTTTCACTTGGAGGGTTGTAAGTTTATTGGTTAAGAAAGAAACAATATTCTATTTCATTCATCACCATAGAAGCTGAATACATTGTGACTACTAAAGCTTTCACATAGCTATTTTGGATAAATAAAACACTTACCGATATGGGAATTGATATTAAATCTCTAATCGGGATTCATTGTGATAATTCGAGTGCTATAAATCTGAGCAAAAAGCAAGTCCATCACTCCAGGACAAAGCACGTTGAAATCAAATATCATTTTATCATGGGGAAAGTGGACTAAGGGCTTGTTAAGTTGGAGTATGTGCCTACAGAAAAACAAGTTCCAGATATTCTTAGAAATGTCGTACCCAAGGAAGCGTTTAAAAGGAATCAACTGGATCTGAGAGTAAAGTTGACTTCCCACACTTGAGAAAGTGTGGATATGGGACTCCCTCTTTCTGAGGTATGATTTTTCTTTATCTAATGTGATGATATGTTTTTTTACCCCTTTTCAGACAACCTTGAATTCCCCTTTGGGTTTTTTGAAAAAGGGGGTTAAAGTGTGGCTATTATATGTGGAGAAAAGACATGGGGAGAAGCTACTAAGTGGCACATCAATTTAGGGGGATTTGAAGCTGAGATGAAGCTATTAGAGGAGTTTTAAATTAGAGGTAGAATTAAATATGACGATTATAGAAGGGGTCGATCAAAGAATAGATATCACTATATCTGAGGATCGTGATAAAAGTAGAAGAGTGGTGTTGGAATGGTGTCAGAAGGCTTCTAGAACTCAGAAATTGGTATCAGTTAGGTATAAACAATTGGTGTCATAAATTAAGTGATTCTTTGATAAATTTTTCATTTACTCTTATTTTTCACACTGATCATGGCTCATGTGAGATTATAGTATGTGTTGATTAAATCATTGATCGCTATCTAATTTTCATGGAGAGAATGATGGTTGAAGTTAGAAGAAGTTTTAATTAGGTATCAAAATGAAAGGAAATCTTATGAGAAGAGTTGTCAACAATTCCAATGTGGAATATTGTTGGGGAAAATCCCTCAAGGTGTCCCTTAATAATGTTTTGGGTGTGATCGTGTTTGTTGAAAAATCAAAATGACAACAAATAAGTATGGTTGGTGTTTTCTGAAAATAGGGTTTAAAGGTGGTGTAGTTTCCCAGTGCTTTCCAAATTTTTGGGCCTCAAAATAGAGAATTTGATTTTGGAAAATGAAGTATTTTTTCATAGGATTGAACTGTATAATGAATGTTGAAGTAAACCTGTAAAGGATGAGAACCACATACCATTATTCATGGGCCAGATGCCATATTCTGGGAACGATACACAGAGCAGTGGGAACGGTACATCGAAGTGGTTTAAAAAACCAAAAATAGTTTGCGGAAGAAGAGGGTGCAGTGCGCGGATGGATTGGCGATAGTGGAGGTGATCAACAACGTAGGATAAATGGTAGTACGTAAATGGAATGGAAAAATGGTTTGTGAGTGGCTTGCGGATTTGTGGTGGTATAAGGATTGGTATGTGGTGGAGGCTGAATCGAAGATTTGGTAAATATTGGATTAACGATTTTTGCGAATATCAATGCCTATATAAGAATTGTTAATCCCACTGATTACTATTGAAATCAAATATCATTATAGAACATCTTCTGATCCAGTATTTTGGTAAAGCCCGAAGTTGGTTTGTGAGGGATAATCCCACGAAGGCTGAGGAGGTTTGTATAGAAGAATTTTTCACCAAAGGATATAAGTGAAAAGATATATCCAATTAAGACTCGGTATATGTAGGAGTAATGTATGATATGCAAGAGAGCGAGTTTCTCAAGTGGTATGTGGGGGGAGAGCTCGGGTACATGGAAGTGAATTCAGTTCATCAACAATGAATAGTTCACGGACAGAGGGTGTTTCGCAGAGGAGGTTCGCGAAGTCGGTACGTGGTAGTGGTACGCGATCGCGAAGGTAGAGACATCCTATGGATGAAGGGCGGTTCGTCGTGGTGGCAGTTGTATGAGGAGTAGGTGACCATGTTCCTTTCTCAGTAAATAGTATTTAGAAGAGGCAGGTGATCCAAAAAATAGACACGGAAGCTTTCAAAATCATCAAATCAGTTTGTAAAAATATTTTTTGGTACCTAGTAGTACTCTGGATGGTGAACTTCATCTATGGGTGAAAAAAAGGAACTTCAACAAAGCATCTACCTATAGTTGAGGATGAAGGAATTCCTGTAAATGAAAGTACCTACACGTCCATAAACTGTGTTTGACCTACAAGTCTATAAACTGTGAGTGGATTCCTTTCCAAGAGTAGTGATCACGAGAAGAGGAAGACGATAACCATTTCTACTGGCAGTGATTTAGAGAAAGGGGCTTATGGAGTGACCCTTTGGAATGCAGTGAGGAGACCCTAATCCTTGTAAAGGAAGTGAGTCGTGGTATATAAGATCTAGCCCAAAAATTGTACTCATTATTTTTATTGAGCCTTAGTGAATTTGGTACATCGACACATTGTCATTGTATGCTTCTTGAACTTAGCCCAGTGAGGGTGGATGAAGTAAAAATCACTGTGTCCTGTGCATGATTTCATATCTGTTCATATATAGCTATGGGAGGAAGAGAGAATTGAGTTTTGTTTAATAATAAAACAAAATCCAAAAGGAAAAAATTTCAATCTTTCATACCCTAATCCACCCCCCCCCCCTCTTAGGGTATTCGACCTAGTAGACCTCAAAATTTCAAGTACACAATAGTTTGATTCACACATTACTTATAAAAGGGAACATATTCTCATCTCTTCTCCATACATATTGAGAATCTTAGATTGTCCAATAACTTCTCAAATACTTTCCAAAGTACCTTCTTTCTTAACCTTTTGGTCATTTTATAATCAAAATACCACTTAAAGAAGGCTTAATGTGTAAGATGAAAGAGATTAACTAAGGTTGAGGTATATGTTCTTACTAATATTTTTCAATTTCCTTTATTCTTGAAACTCTACCTTATCTTATATAAGTGTATTAACATAAACAAATTAATATATTTACCATATTATTATGTTTTATGTTAATATTTGTTTCCTACCTCAATTATATCTTATGGAAGATGAAAACATCTCTTATGTGTATATATAGACTACCATCATTAAATAGTGGTGTAATTCGTTTTTCATCTCTGAATTATTTGAATGGTTATAAAGAAGGATTTAATTAATAAATATTATATTTTTTGACTTAATTATTATTATGTAAAAATAATATTTCATCTACTTACTTATTCTTCCATCTGTTGAAAAACTATAATGTTGATTGTGCATACGTGTGAACTGAAACCTCCACGAAGCGATGCAATTAATTTTTCGATTACCACCTTGGATAGACAATTATAAAAATGTATAAAATGAATAAAAGTTATTTTGATTATATTATTAAATATTTTGTGTTTATGGATCCATTATGTAACACCTTTAACTACTCTTAATATACCAAAGTAATTTTTGAGAAATTGACCAAACAACCTTGACTTGTTAAAGTAATAAATATTTAATATATGGATGAAAAATGATTATAAAATAAAAAATATATAATTTAAATTAATAAGTATATTAATTTTTTTTAATAAATTGAAATGGATTACTAAAGAGTATATAATGTATCAAACTAATCATGAATCCATGGTAAGGGTTTTTGTTCTCAGTCTCACACTATTGAGACATATTTTATATTACACAAATTATTTAATTTAATTTTTTTATATAATTACTCATTGAGCAATTATATCACTAATTCCCATTTATTCATTGTATTTATTTTTTGAATTATAGTTTTATATTTTATGTTGTCCTGATTCAAATATTATTAATGTTATAAAAGTTTATTTTACAATATCACTCTTATTAGAGATTCTACACAATTAAATTTTAATTGGAAGAATGATATACACTTTCTCTTATTAAACCCAGTCTATTTTATTATCCTCTATTATTTTGTAGTTTCCCTTTTGGTATTCCATCTCTTCCTCTCTTCGATACCCAAATAGAAATATAATGTTTTTAATCAAAACCAAAATTATTTTACTTTTTTTATCAGTAATATTTATCTTCCATATCCATATTCTAAATATTATCTTATAAAAATTAAATTATAATTTTAAATAATAGGAATTTTTTTATAATACCATATTCACTTATTAAAAATGATTAAAGTGGCCTTTAAATATTTTCTAATAAAGGAATTTTTTATTTTTTAGATAAGTTCAAAGAAATTTTTTAACTAATATTGTTTGAATGAGTTTATCCATATATATTATTTTTATTTTATATTTATCTTCCTATAAATGATTCCATGGTGTTTTCAATAAAATAATTTGTGTATTTATTAACTATTAAATTATGATTTTCATATTTATATAATAGGTTAATATTTTATTAATGGATTGAAGATATATTTCTTATTACTTTAATTTATTTTATCTTGAATTACACATTTATTTTATAATAATGATAACATTTAATTATTATATTATTTTTTAAATAATATTTCAAAAGTATACTTAAAGGATCATGAAAAGTGTTTTGAAATTACTCAAAATTTCATTTTTTATAAAAAATTTAAAACAAATTTACGGAAAATATTTTAAAATATTCAATAACATTTTTCTCTCTAATTATAAAAAAAATTCGTTTATATAAAAACATAATTTATGGTTATTTAATGTACTTTTATCATCATATACTGAATTATAATTTATACCTTGATTTTTCACAAGGAAAATCACATTTTATTGAACATATGTTTTATATTTTGCATTATCTCAATATTGACTAAAATCTATACTCATTATTGTATATGGTGTGTACTAAATGATGTTTACTAATAAAGATATTTCATTTACATGGAAAACATTAATATTTTATATTCATGATTCAATACAAATATTTAGTGATTGGTAAGTAATATTGTTTATGTATTATATTTTGGAATCAATATATAAGAAATGTAATTGACATATTTATGTGATGAGGAGGGCCCAGTTATAGATAACTCATCGATGCATCAATAAATATAATGAGATAAACATTAATGTTAATTTATCCATGTATGTTTTCACATGAAATAACCATGTATGGTTATAAGTCTCTGGTGGTATATAAGATATTTTGGGATAAGGACTTGATGGTAACATTCACAATGTCTTCGCATGTGGCCATGTCTGTAAGATCATAAATGTCAAACATTATGCATTTATTTTATTTATAATTAAATTATTATTATCTCTGTGATTAATATGATTTTATTATCCATGGATTTATTTTAATCTCAGGTTTTTAAATAAATTACATGTGTTTTTATTATCCACATTTTAATATTGATTATTTCCTATTTACATATGATAGCTTCTATTGTATAAAACCCTTATGAAGCATATAAGACCACCCATTATTTATTTTACTTTCCCTAGGATATGAAGAATAAATAATTGAATTATTTTCAAGGATAAAAGAATGTTTTTCATTCTATTTTTTATTTTTCCTATGTAATTTTAAAATCATGTATATATCTAGTCACATGTGATTGTTAAATTTATCAGAACTTCATGTTTAAATCCATTCTAACATGTGCCAACATTGAAAAGTAAACACTAACTCTGGGTTATGATATTTTGAGATAATATAGATGGTATCACTTGAAGTTTAGTAGGATCTGTGGGAACTAGATTTTAAAAGTACATAGATAGCATGGGTATTAATATAATCCCATTGAATGTTCAACAATTTTTTTGGAATTTTAGGTTATTTCTCAATATTCATGATGTTATAAACTAATTATGTATATTACATTGTTTAAAGATATGAACAAGTGTAAAAAGTTAAATCCTATCGAAAACCATAGTCAATATAGGGATATACCTTATGTGATGGTTAATATAGTTGTAGTTGGAACAAATTAGATCAGGGCCATATTATAGAAACTAACTCAGGTTATGAAACATAACTAGTCCTATACAGAGAAACCTATTGTTCTATAACACGATTCACCTATGATAGATATCTTTATTCTACATAATCCTATATCATTTTCTGGAACTAATATTGCATTTATAAATGTGGAATGGATCAAGTCTATTGAAATTGTATTCCTATCTTTGAGAAGAAATGGAAGAGAAAAATATATTTAAGAAGAATATTTTTTAAAAGTAGATATGGATCGCTAGTGGTCAATTATTTATAATAATAAGGAGGAGAAGAAGATAGAGGTAATAGAATGGAATACCATTAAGTTGATATTTATTTAGAAATATTATCCTCAATAGAAACAACATGATGTGGAAAAGAAATTCCTTTATTTAAAATTGAATTAAGCGCAAACAATTTGTTAGTATTAAGAAGACATTACAAGATTAGAAAGGAATGATACAAACTATAAACATTATATGAAAATATATATCGGACACTTTATTATTGGACTTATTAAAATCCTAAAAGGGTCATTAATATCTAATTTTTTTTATAATATCATGATATAGTATCATGTTCCATCATTATAGTGAAATAATTCTCCAACTCATATATTTTTAAATAAAATAAACAAATGATAAGTTTAAATGAAACCAAGTAAAATTAAATTAATAAAATTATAAGATGGTGAAGGATATAGCTTTAAAAATGTAATAATTTCCTGAAAATACCATGGTAAATGCTTAAAGTTAATTGGTGTTTGATACAAGTGCAGAGATAATTGACATCTAGATTATAAATGTAAAGGAAAGAAATAAATCGTTGATATTTAGTATTTAAAATATAATAATATGGTAAAAAAATCAAAACAATACCCCAATCATAAAAATAATTTACCTTATAAGATTATAAAATAAAAAGGCTAAGCTTATGTAATTACTACAGCTAAATTTGAAGTCCCTTAATTAGATATAGTAGGTAAATTGATCATAAACTCATGATTTATTTGATTCCATTATTATGAAATATTTTATATTTTTTCATTGATATTGAATCATACCTTTTCAATATGAGGATAGAGTAGCCATTTAATATTCCTAAAGGGAATCTTGTTCTGATGATAATTTTTGGTTGGTCTTTGTTAAGATGAAAAAATTTCTTTTATCTACTTTGAAATATGGTTTTTATACCTATTATTAACTTATACATAATTTTTATCTTTAGGTTTTAACTATTTTAAAGGATTAACATATTACTTTATAACATATAAAACATTTATTTTTAATTATTGGTATTTTTATAATAAGGGATGTTTATTTCATGGGATGTTTTTTTACTCACACTCACATTTTTCAATAAGTAGAAAATAACAAGAAGAATAATTTAGCATTCTTTAATTGATATTATGATCTAATGAAATTTTATTTCCTTGATTCATGCATTAATATTCATCGTGGTTATTCATAATTTATAATAAGGAATAATGAAAATATGGGAAAAAATTGATATACAATCAAAGGACACAATTACATCAAGTATGTTTATTTTATCATATTTTAAATATTGATGTAAAAAGGATTTCCTAAAACACTAAAAAGAATAAGATAAAGATATCATGTATTATGTCTTGAAATATTTCTCAATGGTTAATGCATACCTATAGAAACTCACTCATAAGTTTGAGTTTTATTATGGTACAATCACGATTTTAAGAAAATTTAATTACAAGAATAAAATTAGTTATTACATGTCAAGATGTAATATAAATCTATAATTATACTTTTGTTAGGATAATTTTATTATGATACAAAAAAATTACAATGAAGAAATTTATGTAGGGGGAGAATTTAATACCAAAAGATATTAATATGAGTTTTTATTTAAAAACTATATTGAATAGCATGTGATATGCACAAAATGAATATAAAGTAAATAATAGTATTTTTAATTCAAGGTAGACATCAATAAAATATAAATATATAGTTTTCACACAAATAAATTAACACACATTTGTAACTAAAATTTAATAATTTCATATGGTCTTATTTTCTATAAAATAGGCTTCTATATAATTTTTTATTTTAAATTAAAATATAAATTCATATTATTTAGATTATTAAATTGGGATGAAGATTTTTTTATTTATACATGTAAACTAATTTATAATCATTCATATATTTTTTATCAATTTGAATAAGTGAATATAGAATCAGTTGATGGTCAAAAGAGATATTTTCAAAAAAAAATGTACAATTTACTTTTTTATTATTATATTAAACTATTGATTAATTATTTTGATGAAATATTACGATTATATATTCAATGAAAAAAATTAAAAATCTTATTATTGTTGTTACTAGTAAAGGAATAAGAATAAACTCGTTTTATGGTTCAGAAAAACATTTTTTATAAAAATAGATTTTATGTGTTTCATGGAAATATATCTGAATTATTTTTCTTCAATTTTAAAAATTTTATTTTTGAAAAATGAATTAATTTCTAATATCTGTATATCAAAATTATTTTATGTTAATTTTTATGTATTTTGATAAAATAGATGATTTTTTATGAATAGTGAAAAATAAAAAATTACAAATTCACAATATCTTCTAGAAAAGGTATTAATCATCTAAAGATGGACATTAAAGTCCCAAAATCACAAATACAAGAACTGAGATTTAAACCATAACATAGTATATATGGCCACAATAAAATTAATGAGGACCTAGGGGAGTTGCATTAAGGGTATTTCTCATTTCCTCAGAATTTATCTAGGAAATAGAAGACTTCTTACCTACAATTCGACATGGATTTTCTTGATAAATATGTGGAAGCCCATACCAAAAAAACTAACTAAATAGGAGTAAACTATAATTTTAGAGGATAAATATCCTTGATTAATTGATAAACCATCTGATTAGTTGTTTGAATAATTGCATACTTATATTTCTTGGTGTGTTGATGATAACAACTTCCATGTTGATGATTACTTGGTAGTTTTGAATCTTATCACCTCTAACATTAAATATTTTCTATCGATCCATTCTAAAAATTATATAATAGATATATTCTATAAATATATGTGTGAACCCTTTGGCATGAAGAGTAATAAGGAACATTGATAATTTCCTTCATATTTATCTACAGTACAATATCAAATTCTATTTGTGGAAGTAGTTGTACGAATCAATGGGAACATTATTTTATACTTCATATCATTGAGATAAGGTTTTAGACAAAGGTATCATCTATTTTTTCTCATGCATGATGCAAAATTTGGTCAAATTCTCTTTATGGTTGCTAATCAGGTTAGGTGAAAAGATACTATTGTATCTAAATTTGGGAATTTTTTATTTATTGTTTTAATTTTTTGTACTATGTGATTTTGAGGGTGTTCCCACTAAATACCCTAAAAGTTAATCATCTTAAAAAATTAAAAAATTATTTTAAAGAGGAATTTTAAAAATGCATTAAATTGTATGGATATACTATGATATAAGAATAACATGTTATTTTATTGAACATTATTTATATAAAAAATACATATTTAAGAAGTAATATAATTAATATAAAAATATAATTATGAAGAAAAAAATTATATTTATCATTTTGTAAATCTAAGAAATGTTTTTATTTTAATATAAATCATTTTTTGTTCTTCTCTCTTAACCAAAAATTCAAAAACCTATTTAAGGTTTTGGTTTTGTTTAAAACGAAAATAATCCCCTTTTATTTAAAAAATTGAATAAAATAATTAAAAAAAGTATACTTCATGTTTATATAAAATTATTTCCATGATTAAGTGAGAATTATTCTAAAAAATAGTTTCATTTGGTGAACTTATATTAAAAGTAATTTTTCCACTTCTTGAAATTGAATCTTATAAAATGATATTCATATTTTTTATAATAATAATTAGTATTATGTAATTAGGTAAACATAATTTATTTCATAGTGAATAGTAACCATTGTAAAAAAGTATCACCTCACTTATTGGTAAACTAAATTAAAATGTTTAAAAATAAAGGTATAAGGCTTCATGAAAACACAAAAAAACTCTCATAAATCATTTTTTGTATATACCTTACCATTATTATTTTCAAAATCCAATATATTTTGGAGGTACTTTACTTGAGTGATACATATATTATATAATAATTTTTAATGTATTTATAGTTTTTTCACCCACCTAACCTATTAAAATAAACCTCCTATCACCTCTAATCTACACTTCTTGAGAAACATATCTCCCAAAATCATAAAAACATACTCTTAAATTTTTATTTTTCTCAATCTATATGTCCTAGTGTAACTGAAATACCTCTTCAAGAATGATTAAAGTGGATGGAAAACAAGATTACCAAAAGAAGATTTATATGTTTTTACCAGGAATTTTTAAATTCCTCCCTTGTTAAACCTCATAGAAATATTTGATTAAAATATAAACACTAATAAATTATTAAGTTTAAAATAATTTTATGTTTTTATGTTAATGGTACATCCATTTTCTCTGTCCTTTCAATCCTAGGGAAAAGGAAGCATCGCTCATGCATATTTACGGACTAAAATCACCGCATAGTAGTGAAATTAATATTTCATAACCACTTTACTTTATAAATATATAATTATTGATTATATATGAAATTGATGACATAATTATGATTCATGAAATATAATATATCATATAAATTAAAACCCTTGTAACTGTTTGAAAATGATAATGTTTCTCATGCATAAATGTGGACTATCGCCTACAAGAAAAGGTTTTATTAGTTTTTCTATTACCTATGAGAATTTATGATTAAAATAACTGATATAATGAATATAAATTATATTAATAAAATTATTAAAATTGAGGTGATGATGGATCCATTTCATAATAGCTTCATCCATATTCAATATACTGAAGTAAATTTGGATAAATGCAATGAACAACTTTATGTGGTTGACTTAAGAAAAAAAATCAATGAATAGATAAAAATAAAAATATAAAATAAAGTTAAAAATTAGATTATATATTGAAAATTATTTTAATAAAGTATCTAATAAATTTTAATTGATTATTTAGGAGGATATAACAAGTCTGACCTAGAAGGAATCTAAGGAAATGGTTTTTTAACTCAATTAAACTACAATGAAAGATGTTTTATATTATGAAGCTAATTTAATTTTTAAGGTTAACATACATCAACTTAGACATATTATATCATTAATTATTCTTGTAATTTTAATTTTTAATTAAATTTTTTAATTTTAATGTCGTTTTATTCAAAATTTAGTAACTTCTTAATGGGTTATATTAAAATTACACTCTTATGTAGGATTTTTCATGTTTAAATATTTTTTAAATTAATATATTTTCTTATTATATGGTTATTTCTATGGTTTCCATATTTCTCATCCAAATTTTTCTCACATCAGCACTCAATGATTAATTTTTTTAACAAAATCATCTTTATATCTCTCTTTCAGTCACGAATCTTTATCTTACATATATATTTTGATAAAATTGTTTTATTTATGTTTTTATCTATATTTAATTTATTGGTAAAGGTATTTCTTAAAAAAATTTAATTTATTTTTGATGATTTAAAATAATTCTTTTTAAAGTATTCCAAACATGTTATTTTTAACATTTTAAAAAAGTGTTAATGGGTTGTATTTTAAGGAATAATGTGTCAAAATATTTTCCCACCAATTATCTATTTATATTCTTCTACAAGTTTTACATTGATTTTAAAATAAATTAATTTTTTATTTTTTTTAAATTTTTTGTTTTTATATTATAAGTAAAGGCTGTTATTTTCATAAAGAATTCAGAAGATATTTCATATTAATCAATTGTCTTTATTAATCCACTCCAAATTTATTTTATAAAAATAATATCTTTTTAAGATTATTTTATTTATAAAAAAATATTTTATAATTATCATTAAAATGACGCAAATAGATTTTTCAAATGATTTATAACTTTGTTTTTACAATAATTTTACTAAATTTTTAAAGAACATTGTTTTTAATGAATCACTATCAATTTCCTCATTACTTATAAAAATAATTCCTTTCATAAAACCTTTATTTCTGATTAATTAATGGTGTTCTACATTCCTTTACTGATATACGGATTATTCTTGATTTTATCACATGGAATAATATCATTTTAATTATGATATTTTTTTATCATTTGTTATCTCAATGCTTAATAAACTATATACTTATTATTATATATGCTATGAATTGAATAATCTTTACTAATAAAGTTATTTAATTTACTGGGGAAATGTTGATGTTATGTATTCTTAATTCATAATTTATTTTTATTAGTTGAAAATTCACATTGATCTTGTATTATATTTTTGATTCAATATATGATAAATTTATTGGAATATGGAAGTGATGGGGGGACTAGTTATTGATATCCCATATATGCATTGATAAAAATCATGATAGAAACAAGAATATGTATTAATCTATGTATATCATCCCATAAAATTAAAATATCCTCGCATAAGGCCTTAATAATATGTAAGATATCTTGGAATAAGGCCTTGATATTAAGATTAATGATTTTTTTTCATGACACCATGATGGTAAGATCATCAATACATTACATTATGCATTTTTATCATTGGGAGATTTAGTTATTATTTTCCATTTGATTAGTATTTCGATATTATCCATGGATGTATTTTGAGCTAAATTTGTTAGTTAAGTCACATTTTTTAATTATTTGTATATCCATACTGATTATTCCTTATTAATCATGAGTGTATCCATTATACGCTAACCTTACTGAGCATCTAAAATCACTATTTATTTGTTTTCCTTTCCACTATATATAAATAAAAAGTAATTGAATTATTTTCAATGATGCCAGAATATGTTTCATTCAATGTTTTATTTTTCAAATGTAATATGGAAATCATATATGTATATAGTCTCCCAAGAAGCCTAAAGTAATAGAAACTTGTTTTTGTGACCAATTATATCTTGTATCAATATTATAAAGTAAACATCAGATCTGATATATTACAGTCTTTTTTGTCAATTTTAGAATAAAATTACTCTTAGTTGGACCATTAAGAACTAGATTTTATAAGAACATAGTTGGCACTAACATTATGATAAATCCATAGAATAGTCAAATACATTTATCTATTTTTATGTTGTGGTTTAATATTTATTATGTTATGAGCTAATTATGTGTTTTGCATTTTATAGATATGAAACATAGTGGTTGGAAGGGGAATCATATCAAAACCATTGGTTAATAAAGAGATTAACCTTATGAGAAAGTCAATGTAGAGGGTTTTGGAATAAAGCATATCATGGATATATTTGGGAAACTAGCTCATGTTATTACATAAATCATTTCATGAATAGATAACCCAATTATTCCATATAAAGATGTATGTATGTTGGATCACATTATAAAAATTAATCCATTATCCTCTAATAAAATTACTAATCGATTGGTATATAAATAGTGGATCAAGTCATTTGAAAATATTTTCCTGTATTGGGGTCATAATGAAGGGGAAATGTTTATTCTAGAATTATATTGTTTAAAAAGTGAAATGGATCAATGGTGATCATTTATTAAAAATATTAAGGAGGATTAGGAAATATAGGGAATCAGATTTAATATATTTTATGGCCTTTTTTTTGGAAAATAATTTCCTCAAGACAAACAAACTGATATGGAAATTAAATACCTTATTTTAAGAGAAAATGAAGAGGAAAGTGTAAGTGGCCATATATGATAATTGTATCACTAAGAGGGGGAGGGGTGAATTAGAGATATATTTTCTTTTATATTTCATTTTAAATGAAACAAACATTTCCTCCTATTAAAGATAACTTTACCTTCTAAAAACAATTCAAACAGACTTCCATAGAAACTTAAGAATTTAAAACGTTCATTACTCAATAAGAATAGCTACATCCCGAGTGTAGTTTGGAACTGATCCAATACCACACAATCCACTAAAAAAATTATTTTGTGTGGAATAAAATGAGTAGGATATGCCCTTTCAATCGTGTATCAGGATGTAAAGAATCCAATAGTGTATTTTCTTCTTATAGAACAAATTATGTAATACAATTTTTTTGTAACAAAACATGTTTTGTTGCTTCTTTATCAACTTTAAAAAATATAAAATTTATATGAACTTCATTACTTTATTACCTAGAATATGGTAAGAACTTTCTGGACTTATTAATAAAACTCAATCTGATTTTCCTATTCTAATTTCTCAATACCAAAAACATAACTCTATTAGAATACAGTTGAGGAAATTATGAACACATTCTTCTTCAGTTTCAAAAATCTCAATACGATAATCCAACCCAATATGATAACATGATGAATATGATAATCAACTGAATAAGATGATCATCTGAAAACATTATAATCCTTTATCTTCTCCTTTATCTTATATCTAGTGTGATTTGTTCAAGAAAAACAATCCATAAACCTTTTCTTCTCTCTATAATTTATTCATCACTCCACCTTGTCTCTACTTCTCAGGACCAATACTTCAGTCAGATAAGTACAATATACTTTTGACCATTTATACTCACCCCAAATTATTTTGGGGGAGGATTCCTAAAAACATTCCCACTCAACCAAATTACCTGAATTATCATGTTTTCTAGAATTTTGGGGGCATATCGACTTTTTCAACATTTATCAACTATTCTGGTTTCTTCTCAATCCTTCTCAAATCCTCTAAACACTTCATCTCTTTTCTAACATTTTTAACAAACACCAGTGTGATTCTGATTTTCCATTCTAATTTCCTCAGTACAGTTTCTTCATTATGATTCTCTATACCAGTTGATTATGTAAATAAATACACACTATTATGATTTCCCAATAAGATTTTCCCATTATGATGTTCTCTACCATCTGATGAAAAAGAACTTCTTCTTTAAACATTAAGCTCCCCTTTCAATCACTTATTTATCTCCTTCAAAATCTGTTAAGTTTGATTCCCATTCTGATTATGATTTTTCTCATTTGATAAAGAAAAATGTAAATCAATAGACTCATTTTCATCTCTTCTCTTGACCCATTTGAATGGTAAAAAAAGTAATTAAGCCAATTTTAAATGGATGAATACATTATTTATTAAACACTGAATTTATTTTTCACATTGGTCACAACATTATTTTACTTTTCTTATCATTCATCCTTCCCAAAAAATTCTTTCATTGATTATTTTGACGATATATTAAGTCTAATGGACCAGTAACTGAAACTTCAACTTTAGTAACTTTTTTATCTTTTTAATATGATACAAATAACTTTTCTATACAAACATTTCTATCTCTAATGAATATAATGGTATATATAATCTTATGGATCATCATCAACAAATTTTACTTCTTTCTTCTCTTCGTTACAGTCATTCTTATCATAATTTAAATAAATTATAATTTAGAAAACTCATTAATATGATCTTGAGACTGAAAATCTTCAGTTTCACCCATGTTCATCTTCCTCGATATTTCAGAAAGTATTATAAATTCTTTCATGACATTGTATATTTTTAAGACCAGTTTTAGCATCGTTTGACTTTTAATAGAATCTATTACAACTTCTCATTCCTCCATCAATATATTTCTTTCCAAATTATACTGAATATAATTTATATCTCAATTCCCCCCACCTTATTTTATCAAGCTATATCTTAAGTTTTACAGGATAGTTATGATTTATGATAACTCCAAGATCTAAAAATCATCATTACATTTACATCATAGTCATAAAGAATCTAATTCACCTCACTACAATCTCTTCTTCCAGTCTGGACCTGAGGTGATTCTGATGATCATTTTCTTCTAGAAAACTACTTTTCAATATGATAGACTTTCTCAACCAATGTGAGTTTGATTTTCTTGTATACGATGGTCAGTCAATTTTCACCAATAGTAATGTGAGGTGATTTTTTTTCTTCTTAAACTTCATTGAAAACAAAATACAACACTTGAATACGATCAACCTTATTATCTTGGTCCTAATAAGTGTTTCTGAGTATATAGAAGAAATTGCAAGATTATCAAGGCATTATATGGATGTTTACATTATCCAAGAAGTAATATTGATCATTTCTTTGAAGGACTTAATAAATTCCTATAAATTAAACTAGTCTCTCAAAATTTCTTATCATATATTGATTTGGTGTCAAGTAATATTGGGAAAATGAAATAATTCAGTAATTCATAAATTATCCAAGGAAATAAAGTAATGAAAATGATGAATTAGAAACTTGGAAAAATAAATGATTCAAAAGACATAAAGGGAATGAAAAAACATTAAACATGTGATAATTGTGTAAAGAAACATCCCATTAATTACTCAAAGGGAATTGGAGTTTGTTACAAGTGTGTAGATAATGGACATATTTGTCATGAATAGAAGTGAAAGAATGAAATCAATATTATTAAGTGTTTATACTATAAGAAGATGGTTCACTATTCATGTAGTGACACAATGTTTTATAAATAGAATTCCAATATAAATGAATAAATTCATTCTTAAGTAATGTAGTTATGTAAAACCCATGAACTATATTTATTTTTTTATTTTGGAACATTATAAAATATAACTAAAATAATCCAATAAGACAAAAAATACAATTAAGAATTGTAACTATTAATAATATAGTCAGTATATAGTAACCATTAACATTATTATATATTAATAGTTATGATATGATCTAATTGACATAGTAGTAAGAAGAGATGGTCTCAACTAGTAGGATCGTACCCTAAAAATCCCATTATTCAGAGCTTTCAAGGTAAATGGAATTTTTATGATTTCTTCTTGGATAATCCCATGCCAATATTAAACAACTTAAACATAAGGGAAACCATTTACATGGAAAGTTCATGCTTATTAACATCACTTCCCAAACCATGTTCTCCAAACCAAACAAATAAAGTACCAACATCGCACACTATACCATTAAGGTGTACACTATCATAATAAAGGGTTTTGTATATAGACCCTTGTAGTATGGATTTGTATGTATTTTTCTAAAAAAATAATTATTATATTTTTCTCGTTTCATTAGTAATATATATTTATGTATTATTATAAATGAGTTTATGAAAAATAGATTTTCATATGAAGGAACCAAAATTCTATAATTTTAAAATATATAGTTTCCATTAAACGCTCTTTCGGATAAATTGAATTATTTTGGAATAAATATTATTCTCACATAATATTAGTATTAAAAAAATATATTTATATATAAATGATAATATAATTCATTGAGGTCCAATGAATTTTTTATAAGGATCAGAAATTTGTTGTTGTCCTAAAAAAGTATATTTTTTAATAAATGTGAATTTTTATTTAAAGGTGTAAATTCTCATACTTAGAAAATTAATTGGGTGAGATAAATATTATTTTTAAAATTATCACATTTAATTTATCCAATGATGAAGTATTCAAAGTTTTCTAAGACAACATAATTTTTTAGTAATAATTAAATATAGTATAAATATATGATACATATTATTAAATCATCATAGCCTAAAAGTTATGTTATAAACACTATAAAGTAAATCTATGAAAAAAATAGATTCCCCTTTAAAATAATATATTTTTTATATTTTTTTGTTAAATTTAAAAAACATTAATGAACCATTCAATACCTATATTATATTTTAATGTTTTAAAAATAATTCTTTATAAACATAAATCACTTACACATAATGAATGATATTATTTTAGGGATTTAGATTATTATCTTAATAAAATATTGAATTCCTCTCTTCTTTGGTAGAAACCATCGAAAAAAATAGAATGGTCTTTTTTGATTAATTTATTACATGGATTCCAAAACCAATGTTTTGAAATTAATAAATAATTTCCCTCTATTTTTCTATAAATAATAAACCAAACACCCATTATACATTAATAAAAAAATAATTATAGAATTACTCTCCCTCTCCATCATTAAATTCCACTCAAGGTGTTCCCAATTTCTTATGATGGTCCTCCCAATATTTTAGAATCACCCTCTCATGGTAACGGATTCTCTTCCTCCTTATTATTCGAGTATTATCTTTGTATTAATCCTTTTGATTTACAATTTTTCATATTGGAATATTTTTTTACAAATAACATTAATTTACATATGATTTCCATGTAATGAGTGACCACATTTTACTCTTATTAATCCCTTCTAGGAACCTTTATATATACCCTTTATGCTACTGAAATTATACCATGATTTTCTATGACAAACATTTGTGTTGTGAATACCCATCCCCATTTCCTCTCAAAGGTATTCCTGTAAATTATCCTTCACTTAATGGAGAATTATATGTATGTAACACACACTCTATAATTTTGGAATTAAAAGTGATGAAATATTTCCTTATGTTTCATGATCTACGTGAAACAAAAATGCATGTACATAATATGAATGTGACGGGTGAGACCTGAATTATATATCCCACTAATGCATTGGGTAATGTTTGTTTCAATGATTTAACATATATGGTTCAAATGATATTATCCTAAGAAAAATATTTTATGATGTCTCAATGGTTATCTTTGACTTATTATCACAATGTCATGTTTTATATTATTCCCACATTTCTATATTTCTATTATGTTATCTTCTAATATCATGCCATGATGTTCATGTTTAAAATTATCATCATTTTGTCACCTTATTATGCCTATTAACTCACATTTATTACTTTAATCATGTTATGATTTAACTATTCACATACCAGACTTTGAATATGAACCCTTACTTATGTATGTCCCGGGTTATCTCATACAGTTTTAGAAGATTAATTTATTTTTAAGGGGTTGTTTTTGAGTTTTTCAGTAAGTTTGTTTTACCACTTTTTCATGTTATTATTATATGTATCTAATTTCCCAATTACACTAGTCCTATAAATATTTTTGGACTATATTATGTGAATAATTATTCAATTTGTAATGAAATAAAATGTATAAGAAATATGGTTTTTATAATTCAAACAAATTCCCCAGTCATTGTGGGAATTTATCTTAGAATAGAGAAAATAGGATTTCTAAGCTTATGGAATTATAAAAGATGATATAAAATTCACTTTAGTAGTGATAATGCATTCATTTAATATTGGCTCAAGAATTATTTGATTTTATATCTTTAAACTCCATTATATTGTTTTATTGGATAATGAATCATCCCTTAACACTATAAAGAATGATTAGTCAATTAACATGCCTAGTGGGAATCACGTTATAAGGAGAATGTTTTGGTGGTCACATTTATAATGAAGATCTTTCTTCATTTGTTGAAAATATGGTTTTTATACATATGATTTGATATGACATAATCCAAATCTTTGGAGTTTTATTATTTTTTATGTTTAAGGGATATATCAATAAGATATGTGAAAATTTATACAAAATTAGTTGTATTGTATATAATAATGGATTTTAAGGTTAGTATTAAATTGAATTTTTTTACTCACACTTACCTTTTTTTGTTTTAGTAAACAGAAAAATACATGATGATTAAATTAAATTTCCATTAGGTATTTTATGATCCATTAATATTTTGTTTTTATTCTTTATGAATTTAAATTAATCATAGCTATTCATATTTTGTAATATGAGATGATTAAAAGATGGAAAACTAGTCAAATAAAATCAATGGAAGAAATTTTATTAGGTATATTGTCTCATATTTTTATCCCGATGGAAAAATAATTCCTTACACTCCAAAAAATAAGATGATAAACATATCTTGTCTTATTTAGCTAAATTTATCTTATTCAGTAAGATATTTCTATGGAAACTTATTCACAAATATGGGTCTTATAATTGTACAAACATTGTTTTATAAATATTTAATTCCTATTCATAACATAGGAATTAATTACGATGATAAAATTAGTATATGTGATTATACATATGATAGTATAAATTTATTATGGAAATAATAAAATAAACTTATGAGGCTAAAATTTATTTTTGGTGGTATAACACATAGATTTTCATTCATGTTTTCCCTTAATGAAAACTCTATTGATAAACTATTGATGGAAAAAATTATGAACTAAAGTGACTAATATATTATTAAAAATGAATGATTAAAATTAATAAAATATTAATATAAAATTTTCAGAAAAAAAATTAACACTCATTGGCAGTTGATATAAATCAAGTTTAACAGGGTTATTTTTCTGTAAAAGCGGTTTTACAGTATTTTTTATATTTTCATTTGTAATACAAATTCCACATTTTTAGATTATTTTATTTGTTAATAAATTATTTTTATACATTTTAATTATTGAATAAAGATAAATATATTTATTATTAATTTTATAGAAATGAAGATAAAATCAATTGATGGTAAATAAGAAATATTTTTCAGAAAAAACTATTTTTATGTGTGCAATGTATTCTTGTTATAAAAATTAATTTAATAAATAATAAATAATTATTTTCATGATATTTATAGATATTATATGTAATAAAATAAATCAACATTGATCTAATGGTTTTTTCTAGTTTAGGAATCTGAACAAACTAATTTACTCTTTCAAAATACATTTTCTCTAAAAATGATTTTTTTCCATTGTTTCCACATATATTAGAATTATTTAATACCACTTTTAGAAATTTTTTATTGATAAAATAAAAATGATTTTTTATTTATAAAAGAAAAAATATTTTTAAAATAAATTTATCAACATTATCATTGGGTAATTTTTATTTATTTTTATGTAATATATCATTTTTCGGTGAATATTGAAAAGTACAGATATTTCAAATACTTTCATTTTTATGACATTACCAAGATATATGACTAACGTGAATGTTTGTAAAATATTTTAAATATATATATATAATAAATTATACAATTTATTTAAAAATACAATTTTTATCTCTGAAATCTATGTTTAATATTTTCTAAATCTATGAAATGTTTTTATTCAAATAAAAACTATTTTTGGTTATTCTCTCTTAATCAAGATTTCAGAGTGTTACTTTTGGTTTTGTTTTATTTTTAAGGGAAAATGAGATATTTTATTTAACATAATAAAATTATCTAAATGTAAATAAATATTATAATTTATTTATTTATAATATAATAATTATTCGTATGCAAACATTTTTAAAAAATAGTTTTATTGTGTGTTGTGAACATATATTAAAATTTATTTTTGAATAATAATATAATTAAATATTTTAAAATAGCATCCATATTCAGAACAATAATTTTAATAAGTAGGTAATTAGTTCAACTTAATTTGTTTTCATAATGAATAAGAATCATGGTGAAAAATTATCAACTCGATTAAATGTAAAATGAGTTAAAAGGGTAAAAAATAAAGAGAAAAAGTTTCATGATTTCACAAAAAAATGATAAAATATCATTGGATAATTTAATTTTGACCTTAGTCTCATTATATTTAATTATATTATAATTTTGAGCCACAATACCCTAGTAATACATATATTATACAATAATGTTTCAAGTAGTTACAAGTTTTCCACCCACCTCACTTATAAAAAGACACATCCTATCTTCTCTTATCTACACTTTTTAATCCACTTAACTCAATTTATACAATCCCAAATACCTTAAAATTTATTTTTATTGATATATATTTCCTTGTCTTTCTGAAATACCACTTTGAGAATGCTTAAGGTGTAAACTAAATGAGATTATCAAAGGAAGAGGTAGAGGTCCTAACAAAGATGTTTCACATACCATTATTTTTAAAACTCATAAAAATACATAATAACCACATTAAAAAATCTAAATAAGTTTTATTTAAATAATAATATGTTGTTATGTTAATGATACATCCATTTTCTATCTCTTGCATATCCCATGGAAAACGAAAATATTGCTCGTTCATATATATGGACAACCATCTCCATATAGCACTGTAATTTGTTCTCATCATCTATTTTATTAAATTGTTCTAAATATGGAACTAATTAATATATATTATATTTTTTAAATAATTATAATTCTATAAATATGTAATATCATCTACCTTTTTAACCTTTCATCATATGAAAAATAATGTCGCTCGTGCGTACAAGTGGACGACCACCTCCATGAAGCGATGTGATTAATATTTATATTATTACCTTCCATGTATTAATATAACATTTTATATAATGAATAAAAATTATATTATTAACATTCATAACTTTCTATTACTAAGGGAACCATTTCATAACACCTTTAACCATGATCAATATACCAATGAAATTTCGATGAAATTGATAGAAAAACCTCAAGTGGTTGACATAATCAAGAACTTTTCAATGAATGGATTCCATATGATTAAAATAGTACCATAAAAATGATTATAGATAAAAAATTATTATGTAATTATTTATTAAATTTAATTTTATTATTCCAGTGGATATAAAAATTATGACCAAGCATTAATCGAATGTATGGGGTTTTGCATCCCAATTCTACTCCAATGAGACATATTATATATTATTTTCTTAATTTACTTTGTATGCGGTGCTTACTAAACCTTTAATATATTATATCATTTATTAATATTTATTTATGTAATTTAAAGCTTCAATTCATGTTTTAACAAATAATGGGGTTTTATTCCAATGTTATTTTATCCATAAATGTTTATTTTAAAATATCCCTCTTGTTATGGATTATTCATGTTTAAATTTAGGGGAGAAGAATTATATGATCTTTCAATTATTTAATCACATATATTTTGTTCTCCTCTAATCATTTTTAGTGTTTCAATGTGTTTATTATAACTTTTACACTCTTTGATACTCAAATATTGAAAGAATGTTTTTTTAATCCAATGTTAATTTACTTTTTTTAGAATACTTATCTTCAATATACACATTATTATAATTTTTTTAGGAAAGTTTTTTTATATTTTAAAATGATCAATAATGTTTTTTCTATTATTCTTTTGACTTGATTTTCAATTATCCACACTGAATCATTTTAAATATTTCACAAAAATACATTTTTCTGTTTTTACAAAAGTGTGAAAGGAATGTTTTTTAACGAATATAGTGTGAATGTATTTTACAACATCAATGAATATTACTATCTATTGATCTTCCTCTATATGTTTCCATGGTTTTTAAAATGAAATCACTTCTTTATTATTCTTTGAAGTTTTTGTTTTTATATTTTAATAATGGGTATTATTTTATTAAAGGATTGGAAGGAGAATATGAATTACATAAACATTTTTTATCTTTCATTCCAATTTGTTTATATAAGAATAATTTCTTTTAAAATATTATTTTTTAAAAAAATATTTTAAAAGTTTCTTGAAAACCTCATGAAAATAGTTTTGAAATGATTTATAGTTTATTTTTTCAAGAAAAATTACAAAACCTTAAGTGATGTTTTATTATAATGTTTCTCTATCATTTTCTACTCTAATTATAAAAATAATTTACTTTTATTCCTAATTTAATTTATGATGATTTGATATTCTTCTATTATCATTTATATGTTTATGTTTTATACATTTTTTCACAAGGAACAATATTATTTTCTTGAAGATTTGTTCTTTATCATTCTTTATATTAATTTTGACTAATCCATATACTAATTATTATACATAGTTAGAACTGAAGGATGTATACTATGGATGTTATTTCATTTACAAGGGAAATGATGATGTTCTGCATTCTTTATTAAATATAGATCTTTTTTATTGATAAGTTATATATAAAGTAATTATATTTTTGATTAAATATATGAGCAATTAATTAGGAATATATAAGTGATTGGTGGATTCTAGTTATATATATGTCCCATTGATGAATCTATAGATATCAGGAGACAAATTAGAATGGGTATTATTGAGTTAACAGTGGTCCATATAATGACAATATCATGGCTCAAGGCATTGATAGAATATAAGATATCATGGAATAAGGACTTGAATTTAATATTCAAGATGTCTTGATAAAAGTAATTGATGGTAATATCATGAATATTTGACATTTTTATTTTTTATTGATATTTTAGTTATAATTATCTATGTGATTACTATGTTTATATTAGCAAAAGATGTATTCTGAGTTCAGGTTTTAAATTAAATGGAAGGTGTTTTATTGTCTACCTATCCATATTGAAAAATCCTTATTTACTCATGATATATTCCATTGTATGCTACTCTTACTAATAATTTGAGCTCAACTATTATTTTTTTCTTCTTTCCCCTAGATTTGAAGCTGAAATATTTGAATTTTTTAAGGTTGTGAGAATTTTTTTCCATGCTATGTTTTATTTTTACAATGAAATATGGAAATCATGTATGTATCAAATCATCTAATACTACTAAATGGATTGGGCCATTACATTAAAATACCTTGTTTATTGTACTAATGTAATAATGTAAACACCATATTTTGGTTACTAAAGTTAGGGTTGTTATAATATGGACATAGAATAGGGGTTGAACTCAATTTCAATATTTCCTCTTTTTAATTCATCATTGATTCACCAAAACATCTCTAAATCAATTAAATATTGGGAAACATTATCCTAGAAGTAAATATGCTCATCATTATTATATAGTGGTTGGAAAGGGATATGGACAGACCATTCCATTTATACTTGGTTGATATTAACTGGTTTTGTAGGTTCTAAATTTTCAATGGAGATCCTAAGTTAGGAGTCATCCTATGATGGTTTTCATGCATGATGTATTCATGCATGTATGTGTGCACCATGTTTTTAATGGATTATTCCTAATCAACTATATATGTTTTATTCTTTGTGTTATAAATGGTATTAATATTAACAAAATTAACCAATATAAAGAGTAAAATTGGTATCAAATCCACAACTACACTATATTGAAAGGTGAATAATCATCATATTAATATCCATAAAGTGAAAAATCATCATCCTTATTTATATTTGGTTTTTGTGGAATGTTTTATCTTGTTAACCTTTTTAGGTTTCATGTTATCCCCACTATGATACCGAGAAATAGGTTTGTGAAAGTTAATCCAATAGGAATTTCCAACAACTTTGATTAAGAATTATCCTATTGAGGGAGCTAAGTGATAAAGCCTTTAAATGATGGAAGTGGTTTCTATGAATCCATCCCTTATATAAAAAATCATATATCCTTGGGGTGTAAAAATTCCACCAACCTTATGGGCTTGGGATGACTTTCATACACAGCCTTCACGGCATTCCGCTATGATGGTTTTGATGATTTTGAGGGTAAAAGTGGATAAAAATGTCAATTTCCTTTTGGGTTGGGGTTTCTCAAATAATAGTATAGAGGAGGCTACTGTCATGGCCTTTTTATCCATTAAGGATTCAATCTTGGAATTCGATGGGTGAAATATATTTTTAGGGTTTGAACTACTCTACACCAAGGGTTGATATTCGTTGTAGGATTTATTTACTTACACATGAATCCAACAAGATATTTATGGAACCATTTTTTATTAGCATATAAATAGGTATCTCCCATTGATTATGTTGTTTCCACAATTTAAAAATGATAGGGATTATTTGGATAGAAAAACAAGGATATGTATACCTAGAACTTGTAACTTGTCACCAAGTAATGACATTGATTGTTGTTTTCCCTGAGGAACCTTGTTTTATTGAGTTTAGAGTAAAATATATAGTTAAACATTGTCCCTATAATATGATACAAAAATATAGTGGGAATTTTGTAAACTACCTTCATAGTACTAATGTAGGCATGTTGGAGGCTCTCGTACTACTTCCCATACTTAGGGTTCTAAGCCACTAGGTGTGTCAGGTCAATGTGTTGTAAACCATAACATATCATCTTAATATGGTTGATATACTCCTTTTAAGATAAGTATCAGGTCTCTAGATATTGGATATTCACCCAAAAGTTATGACGAATGGAAGTTTTTCATTCCTCTATCAATGCATCTATAATTTTACATAGGGGAGTGGAAATATTTCATAACAAGATTAGTATTCTATCTTTGGCTAGCACATTATACATGACTATAGAGTCATATTCATCTTTAGTGAGGGTTTCTTTGACCTGATATAACTATAAAGGTTAGTTCTCTAATTATTTTTCAAGGGTATTAGGATCATTCTGAATTTCCTCAATTTTATCAAATGGTAAATAAATTTAGGGAGGTACATATGATTACCATTTCCTTGGTTTGGATTTTATCCAAGATGCAGTACCACTAAATTAATATGGTGAAAATAATTTAGTCAAAATCAATTTATTATGCTCCAATCAGTGTGATAAAAACATAGAGTATATTTTTAATGAAAAGGGTTATTGTTCAGAGAAGATATGTCAATGTAATGAGGTAATTTACAATGAAAACTATGGGAAGGACCTCTATGGTAGGTTACTGATTCACCATCATGAGGATAAACTTCATTATATCATAATAATTTTTCATATGGAGGACCCCTGAATAATATTCCCAGACGAAGAAATCTAGGGTTAACATCATTGTTTCTATAGGGAGGGCCTCCTTACCAATATTTCTAGTTCCTTTCATGTGTAGGACCATCACAATAGATTTAAAAGAAATAACACCTACAAATCACACTTTAGGTAGGATCCCTAATGTTATTGGATGATTTTTTATAATGAGGTATTATTTGGTTATCAATTATTGGTTAGTTGATAAATAGATGAACTCCTTATAGGATGATCATTTTTTTTTTCAGGGAGGAATTTCAAAACTAACATCTTGAGGAGGACCTTTGTGATTGATCTTTATATTTCTATAGAGAGGACCTCTACAATGGATTTTCTAGAGAGAAAAATAAGAGATATATATTTTCTTCAACAGAATGGAATTAAATCTGTGGTTGATGAACTTATGATTTTTAACATGATGAGTAACTTCATATATAATGTATTTAGTGTCAAAGGGGTTCCCTCTATGACAAACACATTTTTTAAAATCAATAGAGTTGTTGGAAACGGTGTTGTAGGTTAGACCTTCAAAGATGATTCATTGATGATGAACACTAAAGTTGTACAATATTGTAATGTGGTAATGACCAACATGATTATAGTAACTTTATCCTATTAATAAAAAGATGTAATTTTCTTGGGCCTCTATCTAAATATGATGAATATCCTCAAATATATCAACATCCATAGGGGCTATAATATGTTCCTTGATTATATATTTCCATTAGATATACATCATTATAGAAGTTTTTTGTTGGGATATCATGGTTAGAACCTTCATCATAATTTTTTGGTGTCATTTGGGTAGTTACCCACATAATTTAGGGGCCTCCTAGGAAAATCCCCTTTTTCAATCAAAATTTGTTTACAAAATTACAAACTTTTGACAGTAACAATGTTATGATCCTTCTTATATGCTCAAATAGGGATATTCCAATGAGATTCTTAGGTATTAATGAGAATAGGTATTTGAGTCTTATCATAAGTTATTTCAAAAATATATTTATGAAATTCATGGGTGGGAGCTGATATATGATATTTCCCTTGAGTTACTAACAAAATATACTTGAATACTTCATGGGAATGAGCGTGGATATGGACTTACTCTTAAGTTTCTAACAAAATATGTCAATGGATTTAATGGGTGGGAATATGTATATGAATGTAATGTCTCATATTTTTATTGTATTATTTTAAAATATCATATGGAATTATTTTGAGACTAGACCTTTCAACGGTGTGCAATTCTGTGGCCCGGAGTACCTGGAATCAATGTTTGAAATTCATTGAAATTTAAATAGGTCGCAGGAGCAGTTTTCCTGAAAAAGTGGAATAACTTTAAAATTGTTGTCCAGATCATAAATCTGAGGGCACCATTGCGTTAAGAGAAAATAATTTACTTTAGGAGTGGCCTAACATCAATTGGCATGGGTCAGCTGCAAGAGTTAGTTTCTGGACATTTTTATGGAAATAAAAAAATTAATAATTTATTTTATCTAAAAATTTCTTATTTGAGTAGAGACCTAATTATTACCTTTTAAATACCTACTTATTTCATTTTTGTAGGGTTATCCTCAAAACCCTACAAATTGAGAGGGAGATAGAGAGCCTCTTGGAGATTTGGAGAAGAACCCATTGGCGGACGATGACGACGGGATTGATCGATGCATCTCGGATTCAAAGAACCCTGCAACGAATGCGACGTGACAATCGTTACTCAACTGAATTATAGTAGGGATTGTTATTTCAATTCTTCTCTTCCTCGTTCTTATATTAAATGACGAACGTGGGTTAACCTACCAACAGGGTGATCCACGGATTGGGCGTTGTTGCGGGCGGGCATCAATTTCCTTTTCTTTGGGGGTTTTGATTCATGAATTGATTTTGTAATGATCTTCGTTTTTCATTTTGATTTTCCTATTAAACCTATTAATGGGAGTGGATCAAAACTGTGAAAAATGATGGCGGAGGTGTGTTCTTCTTTTTTCATTTTTTTTCTTCATCCCTTTCTACCCTCTATTCTTCGCATTCTTCGCATGGTTATGAACAACGGATCGTTGTGCATCTGTTTCACAATACAATAATCCCTAATTACAGATCTAACATCGTGAAGACCTAGAAGAGGTGAAACGATGATGGAGAAAGAAAAATAGACATGGTTTGGAGGTTCTCGTTATTTGAATGTTCTTCTTACGGGTGGATCGGAAGGCGTTTTGTGGCCGATCGGAGGCCCAAAACCAAAGAAATCAGCTTCGTGATGATCGGGTGACATCAACACTTCAGTTTCATGACGATCGGATTGCTGGAACGGACATCGGAGGATCAAAGGAGGTGAAGAATGAAGAATTTTTTGTTCTGTAATTTTTTTAAAAACACGGCATGTATTTCGAAGAAAACATTGTGTGGGACAGGCTCAGCGGTGACTGGGGTTACACGATGCATGAAGTGATGAATTGGTGTGTTCTCCAAAAAATGTGGTGTGTAGACCTTACGCAGCATTGCAGAGGTGGATACATGGGACTCACTGTGTATCTTGTATGATACACAAAAATGGGGTGGAGTACACGACCTTGTACTCCACCACACGGCCAGACCTGGCCGACTGCATGGGTTACCCTATGTACCAGTTACACGGGTTGTAACACATGGGTTGAAGTTGTGTACAGTCACATGGCCAACATTAATGGATTCCTTCCCAGATAGAGTAACAAATAGTTTCACTCTCGTACATTCCATTTATACATTCTTCTATATGAAAAGACTTACGATACGGGTTCTTGTACATAGGCATTACCCTGGGTTAGAAGACACGGTGTGTGACAATCCTACACACAATGTACTTTTCAGTACATGTCTTGATCCACTTGTCCATCATATCTTGGACATATTAAGTTTGCATTAGTTACCCCTTTTTCTCATTCCCATGAAGGTTATGTATCGTTTCCTTCTACAGGTATATGATCCCTTCCACATGACTTCCCAAGATAGAGTCAGGTATCCTCCGAGAGGCCTGGAGCGAGATCCTCTATCCATTCTTGACCCAAGGTAAAGTCAGTTATCGACATGACTACTTCAATAAGGCACCAAACGTCTACCTATAAAGTGAATCTAGATGAGTCGCAATATTCGTCATGGGCTATACAGTGATCCTCATCTATGTATCGTGATCTTTCCCCACTCAAGAGGGTGTTCTCCATAAATGAGTGTATCTGTCTCTCATGGATTTTCCTGACGAACATTACTTCTTGGATGGACGAAATCAGAGGTATCAAACTCATGGAGTGAGTTCACCCAGACAAGTGCTTCTCCGAATCTTCAAATTGAATCCCTAGAGTTAATATGTGGTTGTGTGACTAGTCACTAGACTATGGGTCTGGGTTTTTAGTATATCTAGATTGTGTTCTCCTATTATATGTTCAGTAGTCCTATACTGTATAGAGCTGATTTTACCTTTCCTTTGTGTATTGATTTGTGGTTTTTGGGGTCCTCTAATTGGTATTGTTATACTCACCCCTTTATGGGCTTTTCCAGCAAATTTCATGTCTTGTGAAGACTAGTGGGCTTTTGATAGAGTCCAGGGTGGACCAGGGTATGACCAATATTTTTGAGTTCCCTACAGGATGAGGTGTTTCTACGACTACGAGAAGTAGCCCCAGTACCTATTTGTGCTTACAGGATGGACTTTTTTGGATTGCAGTCTCTTGTTTTTGGTGGGATTGTATTCTGTCCTAGTTTACTTTCAGTACTTTACCATATGCCGTACTCTGTTTGGTTGGGTTTAGTTGTATACATGCATTTCATTCCTAAGTAGTTTTTCATTTCCGCATTTGTGGGCTTGGAGATGTGTGTGTCTATACAGGTACATAGGAAATGCCTCCCATGTTAGTATTATTCCTACTCAGTTCTAGTCACCATCCCCTGGCCTGTTGGAGGCGGGCTTGGGGAGTCATGGTGCGGGCCCCACTGGGACAGGTCGTGACATAGTGGTATCAGAGGAGGGTCAGTTCTACCTTTAAACCAACAGTCTATGAGATTGGTTTGGGGCAACAATGTTAATTGTTTTGAGCTCATATTTCAGGCCAAAGACTCTAGTTTTGGTGCGGGTGGTCGACGTATCCATACACTAGGACTCTGATAACCTTTTTTCAACTCAGTACATGAAAACACTAGTTGAGGGAAAATAAGATATTGGTACATGAATCATATAAGAATGGGTTTTGTTTTCCATGTCCTTTTTATTAGCTATCCAGATATACTCTTTGACTAGGGTACATCTTGTTCTATACAGGATGCCTCTCTGATGCATACCCACTAGGATTCAGTAGCTCAATCATGAGGATGACCCCCTTAGTGATGAGGATTCAATAGAGGGACTAGTTCCCCAGGTGTTACCTCCAGGTGGTGCACCTTCTATACCACCACCAGTGGAGCAGACTGTGGTACCTGCAGTACCGACAGATGAGAGGTACAGGCTGAACGTTCTTCATGTGTTCCAAATACAGAGACCCCTCGGGTTCTGAGGCGAGCCTGACCCTTAGGCAGTGATCAGAGTTTTCTGTCTCGTGAGGACACATGCGGACCAGATGGTGATCCTAGAAACGAGCCTTCTTCAGGGTTCAGTGGGAATATGGTTGAGTCTGACCACGCAGAACCATGATAAGGATACTCTTTCATGGACATAGTTTGAGATAATCTTTAGGGACGAGTTCTCTCCAGTTACTCTGAGAGAGGTGTATATCCAAGAGCTTCTTCCGCTCTAGCAGAGCAGTTTGATGGTGGTTGACTATTCATTGAGGTTCACCAACCTCGCCATGTACTAGATGGATACGGTCAGGGATCAGTACTTCAGATCTCGAAACATCAAGTGAGGTCTAAGATGGGACTTCTGAGCTAGTGTCATTCCTCTATGAATTTATACTAATGCTGCAGTACTTGAGAGAGCCTTGGTGATTGAGATATTCTTGGCAGAGCATAGACAGCTGATGGCAGTCAACAATAGGCATACTAGTGAGGAGAATTCGGCATCAGGGAGCCGAAATCAGGAACAGAAATTAGGAAATGGGAGATGTCACAGTAGGACCCAAGAAAAATATTGGGCATTTTGGGGATCTTAGGGTGGATCTAGTCAGCCTAGGGAGAGGCGATGCTACTCATGCGGCAGTAGGGGACATCTCGCTAGAGATTGTCCGACCCACCGAGCTGCTGACAGGGAGGCGGTGGATGGAACACCATGGTAGAGGTAGATAGTGGAGCAGATAGACCCACCAGGCGTCTAAAAGTGGTGGAGGAGTAGGGAGAGCTGCAGGTGGTGGAAGATGCTTCGATCTACTTCCACCACCACCCCCAGGAGGACCGTACTAGGCTCCGAGAGCTGGGGGATAGGGGTGGGGACAACTTCATGCGGTTGAGGCGTACAACCTAGGGACTCCTAGGATGATTAAAGGTATGATATATGTCTTTTCTACCTTATCTAACATACTTATAGCCACATGTTATAGTCATTCCTTCCTCTCCACATGTCTTGTGAGAAACCTTGACATTCTGGTGGAGGTGTTGACTCGACCCTTACACTTAGAGACACCTATATGAGGAGACTCAATGATCACTCACATTTTTAGACAGTGTGATCTCACCCTTTGAGGTGAGAGTTTTGGTTGGAACCTCTTAGTGGCAACGTCGAGGCCTTACAACGTCATTTTTAGTATGGATTGGTTATCCTCAGTCCATGCCCAGATTGAATGCTTAAGGTAAAGAGTAAGGTGTGTCCGCATATATGGGATGATTTTCTCCTTTTTCAGTGAAAAGGAGACCCCAATAGTATAGAATTGGTTCATGCATACGAGGGTGCAGCCGATCACTCATGATTTGGCTAGATTTACCCTAAGAGCAGTGGATGTTGTGAGCTTCCAGTTCCCAATAGTAGTGGCAGAGTGTGAGGATGTATTTCCTAAAGATGTTCCCGGATTACACCCACAGAAGATTAATTCCTGATTTCTCCCAAATATCCACACTAATGACATCCTTGACCATGAAGGGGAAACCCTTCATGTGGATGGAGAAGTGCCAGCAGGCTTTTGAGAAGTTGATGTAGAGTTTGACGAGTGCCCCGATCTAGAGATTGTTGGATGAGGGTGTCGAGTACATAGTTGTCTGCGACGCATTGGGGATCAGGATTTTTTTGTCCGGATGTAGAGTTAGGCAGTGATTGTTTATGGTTCGTTCCATCTTATTAAACATGAGAATAACTATGCGACCCATGATATCAAGTTGGCAGCGACAGTCTTCACATTGAAGATATGGAAACACTACCATATGGGTGAGCAGTTCATCATTCACTCTGACCACAAGAGCCTCAAGTACATCGACTCACAGAAGGATATAAATCTGAGATAGAGGCGTTGGATAGAGTTCTTCCAGGACTATGGTTTTGAGATCATCTATACTCTTAGGAAGGGTAACAATGTGGCAGATGCTTTTGAAAGGAGATTGAGCTCACAGCTGCTAAGTGGGGAGACAGAACAGTTGGCCTCGTTACAGTTGTCCTCCATGGATAGAGAGAATGCCTCATACCTTTATTTAATGGTTGTCACCCCCCTACTATTACAGAGAATTCGGAATTCACAACTTGGGGATGTCGACTGTGAGGCTTTATGTGCTCAGTTATTCTCAGGGCAGACCCCTGATAGATATTCTCAAGGTGGGGAGCACATAGTTCTTTTCAGAGGACACACTATTGTACCAGTGACATTGCAGGAGGAGGCTCTGGGGGAGTTTCATACATCCCCCATGGTGGTACATCCGGGAGTGGTGAAGATGTACAAGGATCTATGCTGACAGTTCTGGTGGTCAGGCATGAAGAAGGTAGTAGCAGAGTTTGTTTCTCGATGCCTTACATGCCAGAATGTGAAGGCTGAGCAACAGGTTTCAATGGGATTTTCTAACCCCTGGAAGTTCCAGAGTGTAAGTAGAATATAATATCTATAGACTTAGTGATGGTCTTACCACAGACGTCCAAGGGGCATGATTCCATCTGGGTGATCATTGACCGACTCACCATGTCGGTCCACATTTTAGCTATCAGGGAGTATATTTATGTAGACAGCTTGGGACTCCTCTATGTGCAAGAAATATTTTGTCTTCATGGAGTCCCTTCAACAATAGTCTCTGATTGAGACACCCGCTTCACATCTCGGTTGTGGAAGGGATTGCATGAGGCTTTCGGAACTTAGCTACACTTGAGCACAGCGTTCCACCAACATAAAGATGTCCATAAGGAGAAGACCATTCAGGTTCTGGAGGATATGTTGTGGGCATGTATCTTAGTCTTTGGTCATAGTTGGGAGGACCACCTACCACTAGTAGATTTTATGTAAAATAATAGCTACCACTCCACCATTGGTATGGTACCATTCAAGGCGTTATATGAGAGACATTGTCGGGCACTGCTTTGATAGAACGACCCCAGAGAGTCAGCACTCATGGGTCAATAGTTGGTAAAAGCTACCACTGAGAAGGTGAAGATCATCCAGGATTGAATGAAAACTACACAAAGCTAGAAAAAGTCTTATGCTGACAGACGACGGAGACATCTAGAGTTTGAGGAGGGAGACATTGTCTTCCTTCGAGTCTCACCTCGATGAGGGTTACAGAGATTTGGCCGAGGTGGCAAGCTATCTATGAGGTTCATAATACCTTTTTAGATACTACGTATAGTTGGAGAGGTGGCATACCACCTATCTCTATTTCCACAGTTGCATCGGGTACATGATGTATTCCACATGTCACAGCTGATGAGATATATGCATGACCCATCACATGTAATCGACTAGGGCGAACTGGACATCGAGGATGGAGCAACCTTTGATGAGTACCCAGTGGATATCAAGGATCAGTAAGAGAGGATCCTTCAAGGGAAATTGATTCCCTTTGTGCACAATCTGTGGCACCATGGGAATCTTCATGAGAGCACGTGGGAGCGGGAGACTCAGATATGTGCCCAGTACCCACATCTTTTTGGGTAACCCTTGTTTTGGATTTTCAGGGACGCAAAGCCCCAAGGTGGGGAGAATGTAATGTATTAGATTTTCTATGTATTATTTGTAAATATTATAATGAATTATTTTGAGACTAGACCTTTTGACAGCGTGCGATTCCAAGGCACGGAGTTCCTGAAATCAATGTTTGAAATTAATTAATCTTTAAACAGCACGTACGAACAGTTTTCCTGAAAAAGTGGAATAAATTTTAAACGGGTGTCTGGATCAGAAATTTGAGGTAATTTTTGCATTTACAGTAATTAATTTACTTTATGTGGGGCCTAACATCAACCGACATGGGTCATATACAAGAGTCAGTTTTTGGAGATTTTAATGGAAATAAAATAAATTAATAGTTTATTATATCTAAAAGTTTCCTTTTTGTGCAGTGACATAATTAATCCCTTTTAAATACCGTATTATTGAAAGTTCACAGGGTTATCCTCATAACCCTATGAATTTAGAGATAGAGAGAGATCCTCTTGGATCTTTGGAGGAGAACCTGTTGGCAGACGACGACGGCGCGATCGATCGACACATCTTGGATTCGATGAACCCCACCAACTAATGCGATGCGACGATCATTATTCAACCGGATAGAGTTTGTGGGTTTTATTTCAATTATTATCTTCCTAGTTCTTGGTTTAATCAAAAAACATGGGTCAACCAACAAACCGGGCGATCTGTGGATTGGGCGTTCTTGTTGGAGGGCATCAATTTACTTTTCTTTTGGGGTTTCGATTCGGGAATTGATTTTGTGATGATCTTGGTTTATCATTTTAATTTTCCTATTAAACCTATTAATAAAAGAAGATCAACACTGTGACAAATGATGGAGGAGGTGTGTTCCTCATTTTTTTATTATTTTTCTTCCTCTCTTTCAACATAGTGTTTTTCACGTTCTTCACGGGGTTGTGAACAACGGATCGATGCGGATCCGTTTTGCAACCCAACGATCCTGAATTGGAGATCTGACATAGTGATGACCTAGTGGAGGTGCGATGTCGATTGTGGCAGACAAATTCACATGGTTCTAGGGTTCTCATTCTTTGAGCATTCTTCGTGCGGGTGGATCAGAATGTGTTTCCAGGCTGATCGGAGGCCCAAACCAATGGAATCAACTTCATGATTATTGGGAAACCTCAACCCTTCTGTTTCATTATGATCGGATCACTGGAATTCACATCAAAGGATTGAAGGAGGCATGGAACAAATAACTAGCAGTTATGGAAATTTTTGATGAACACGGCATGTACCCCAAAGAACACACTCTGTGGGACCAGCTTAGCGGCGGCAAGGGTTCCGCGATGCACGAAGTGATGACAGAGCATGTTATCCGAAGAACACGACATGTAGACCCTACGCGGCATGGAAGAGGTGGATATGGGGAGTCTTCATGTATCTTGGATGATACATGGATATGGGGTGGAGTAAACAACTGTGTGCTCCACTAAAAAGCCAAACCTGGCCGACTGTATGGGTTACCCCATGTACCAGTTACACGAGTTGTAACACATGTGTTGAAGTTGTGTACGGGAACATGGCCAGCGTACATGGAGTCCTCCTTCTATAGAGGAACACGGTGTGTCACTCTCTTACACTCCATGTATACCTTCTTCTACACGACAAGTCTTATGACGCAGGTTGTTATACATGGGTAGTACCCAGGGTTAGAAGACACAGTGTGTGATAATTCTACACGCTATGTAATTTTCACTACATGGATTGATCCTCTTTTACACTGTATCTTGGACATATTTTATTTGGGTTAGTTCCCCCTTTTTATCGTTCCCCTAAAGGTCAAGTATTGTTTCCTTCTATAGAAATATGATACCTTCAGCAGGACTTCCCAAAATAGAGTCAGGTATCCCTCCGAGAGGCCCATAATGAGATTCTATATCCATTCTTGACCCTAGGTAGAGTTAGGTATCAATGTGACTACTCCCATAGGGTGACGATCCCCTACCTAGAAGGTGAATCTGGACGAGTTGCAGTATCTGTGAAGGCCCTTGCAGTGATCCTCATCTGTGTATCCTGATCTTTCCCCACTCAGAAGTATGATATCTCAGAATGAGTGTATCTATCTCTCATGTGGTTTCTCAAAGAACAGTACTTCTCATATGGACGACATCAGAGCTATCAAACTCATGGAATGAGTTCTCCTAGAAGAGTGCTTTGTGGAATCTTCAAACAAAATCTCTAGCATAGGTATGTGGTTGTGTGAATTGTCTATAGACATCGGGTCTAGGTTTTGATTATATCTGGATTGTGTTCTCTTATTATATGATTAGTAGACATATACTATGTAGAGCTGGCTATACATTTCCTTTTTTTATTTCTTTGTAGTTTTTGGGGTCATCTACTAAGTATTGTTATACTCAACCATTCACAGGCTTTGCCCGTACTTGTTGTGTCTTGTGAATACGAGCGGCCTTTTGACAGAGTCTAGGGCAGACCAGGGAAGAACCGGGCTTTCTAAGTTTCCTACAGGCTGAGGTGTTCCTATAACTACGAGCAACAGTCCTAGTACCTCTTTGTGCTTACAGGTTGATCTTTTGTGGTTTGTTGTATCTTGTTTTTGGTGGGCTTGTATTCTAACCTAGTTTACTTTCAGTACTTTACCTTTCTTCATACTATGTTTGGTTGAGTTTAGTTTTATTCATGCATTTTATTCCTTAGTAGTTTTGAATTTCATCATTTCTAGGCTTGAAGATGTGTGTGTGTGTGTGTGTGCAGGTACTTAGGCAATGCCTCCCATGTTAGTAATATGCCTACTCGATGCTAGTCACCAGCCCCTAGCCTATTGGAGGTGGGCTTGGGGAGTCATTGTGTGGGACCCACTGGACATATCATGACAATGAACCTACTACCAAGCGATCACTAAAATATTTTGATGTACTTTGGTGAAGAAAATAGGTATTTGATCCTTCCCATGAGTTTTAGTAGCCATCCTACCTAGATGGGACCTCTTCCTGGGGGCCATGGTTGGGAAATTTTGGGAATTCTTCTCTAAGGTGATTTATTATTTATATTATTTAGGATATAGGGATTCACATCCTCACTAGTGGTATTAGATTTAATGATCACCCTTGTAAAACTCTTGTTCAATAACAGGGATGTAGTCAATGTCCTCCTCCACTTTCTTATGGTAGGAGAGGTAAGTGTTTACATTCTCTAAGGAAATATTCCTAATGTTGTTGGATGTGCACATATGGGAAACTATATTCTCTATGACCATTCATTTATAAAATTACTAATGGGGAATAATTTCATGAATTCTCTCTTGATCTGACTTCAGATTCATGATGAATTTATTGTTATGGTACTCGTATATGACTGAATTAATTAATTAGGTATAGAGGAGATGGGTTAGTGAAAATGTAAATATAGTCTCTAGGGAAATGATTTTTGTTGTGGGTGAGTAATATTTATAGTCTACAATTTGGTGGTGTGTAATGACCTGAGGTAGCCTATGATTTCCACTAGTACTATAATAAAGATTGGCATGTGATGATTCATTTGGTGGAACCATTTTCATGTGTTGGGAGATCATAATGGTCATGAAGGGGAAACCCAAAACAAGAAACCAATCAATACATCATAATATTTAAGAATTCATGGTCAATCAATTTCTTTAATAGTTAAATGATTTCATGTTGTGTTTACTATTTTATTTCTGATGTGCACTCTATGAATGTGTTTTTTAGTCAATACAAGAATTTTTTCCAATGGAAGGAGGTCACTAAGACATACCAGTGACACATTCGATTATTCTTATTTCAAGTGGATGTGAGGTTAGTTTGTCACTTTTTCATCTCATTACCTTGTCCATGACTCTCCTTATGATATATGATGCACTCGTGAAATCCTTTTTAGAAAAAATATGGGTTACCACAGCCATGAGAGAAGATGATTGATACCATACATTAATGTTAATGTAAATATTTATTATTCATTGTTGATACAACTCTTTCTAGATAGTGATATTATAGATTAATGGTATACACTTTGGAAAATTGTAATTTATCATGGTCTAAGGAGTTGTTTGGTTTTGTGGAGTTGGGATTGAGCCACTGATATGGGCTTCATACATATACCAATGAATAGAATTAGAACCCATGTGGTTTGGTGAAACATTACATGACACTTAATATATTTTATGTTTATGTAGAAAGGGTCATTTTGGTTACTTTTATGTTCCTTAAAACATGAAAAATTAGTGTACATTTTAAGGTTATCCATGTAGAACCTTTTCTAAGTTGTTTAATATCATACATAATGGCGAATATGTTTTTTAGTTTTACATAATGTAGTTTTTTGTATTAATAAATGGGTTCCTAGTGATGGTTGGTGTGGGACTTGTGTATGGTCGACCCTTTCTTGTTCAACCTAGAAAATTATGTAGGAGAATGATTGTTTTTTGAATTAAATATTGTTAAAGGACAATAATGCATATCTTGTTGATAATCTATAGGGACATGTTCATTAATGAGAATATAGTCCTGGATTACTCCAAGTTAAAGGATTATATATACATTTATAACCCACTTTCTATTGGATATTAGATAAGGAAGAGGACTGTACAAATGTGTGATATGGATCACTAGGAAATATTTGGGGCTTATACCTAATAGGATTGAAAAATATGTGTGCATACCTCTTATCTATTGATAAATACATATGGAAGGAAGATGGGACTCATGGGGAATACATACCAATGAAAAATGGTTGTGTATTGTACTATATTAGAGTTCCATATTTGTATGTGTACCCCCTGTTAATTGATAACTACATGAATAAGGAAGACTAGATGCATGGGGAATTTTTTCCAATGAAGAAATGATAGGGATTACACCATGTAATAGGCCTATATATGTCATAAATCATATGTAAGACATCTAAATTCATCATATGTGGTAGTATATAAGATCATTATGAGTCATGGGAGGTTTCGTCATTGTCTTAATAATAGGGACCCTCTTTTTCAAGTAAATCCTTTATTTCTAAAACCTAGGGGTCATATAAATTAGGGATAAAACATAGATAGGGCCTCTCATGGTATGAATAAATGAATACATTATCATATGGGAAAACATTTCTATGTATAAATAATTCATTTATTTTTTGTTCTTCTAGAGGTGTCTAGGGGAGAATGGTGCCTAGGTAGGTGACCGTGGATAAAAAGGAACCCAAGAAGGTGATTTTGTGCCTAGGTACATGACATGCATGAATGGTGTGCCCGGTTATTTGAATTGGTTAAATGGAGTTCCCAGGTAGGTCACCTTGAAAAATTATGGTTCTTGGAATGTTACTTATGAAAATGTGGAAACCAGTTATATGATTCAGGTGAATTGGGCACCCAAGGGGATGACCTATGTGAATAGAGAACCAAGTAATATGACAAGGTAATGGCCCCTTTGGTAGGATCAGGTTGTAGAACCACTTGATAAAACATATGTTCCATGAGAAATATGGATCAATGGTTTGGATACCTTATTCTCTATAGGCCTAAGGAAATGGGAACCAATTCAGGTAGTCTCTAAGATATGGTCATGGTAACTTCAGATGACCTTGGAGTGATGACATAGTGATAGAAAGGGAACATAAATAGTGTGATAGGGTTTTTGAATTATACCTCTTAATGAGGTTATATCACCTCAATATTAGTGATGACCAAATAAAAGTTGTTTTAGAATAGTTATATTCATTAAAATATGAAAATTCCCTTGACTTACACCATTATTCCAAATAGTTTGGATCCAAAACTCACTTGAAGGGGAGTTTCGAGGAGTTTTGTATAAATTTATGGTCCTTGGATGTGGTTGGGTATTATCCATTATAATACATTCACACCTCTATTTATCTGTGTCAAAATAGGAGTTTTAGGGGTCATTATATAGGTAATCAAAGTTTAGAACCCAAATAATGTTGGTCACCACCTCAGGGAATGAAAATCCTTTGAGATTGGTGTAACATCTTTGATTCGGCAATCTCACTTGTGGAAAAAAGGCTTGGTTACAAGGCATGAAGCGCACCTCCCCATAGGCCAGAGGCCACTGATAAGAAATGGAGAGTGATATTTATAGTGTGGAGAATATAACCCCTAGTATAAAGTGTCATAGTAGTGGAAATAATTTATATAAATAAAATAAATCTGAGTAATACTCAAAGTGAAATCCATATAAAACAGTTGGGAGAATAAAGGATAAACCAATATTCAAAAAATGAAGAACCATCTAATGACAGGTTAATATGTATCTAAATTTAAAACTAAAAACAATACAACAAAAGAGTCATGTAATAAAAAAAAACCAAGAAGACTCCAGTCCCAAACCCCATGATGAACCCATATCCAATCTCCAGCCCATCCAGTAAGTAACAAGGTCAAAAATAAGGTCTCTTGCCCTTGTCTGAACCTGAATCCATGAAATATGCTCGGGTACCAAATGAATACCCAAATAGGGTGTGAGTACAATTTAGTAGGTTGACACCACAATTTCTAAACAAACTGGTGTAACAAAAATTGCATGCAATAAGGTGATAAATAGGTGTTCTAATTAGTTAAACAATTAATAAAATATAGTAATGACATGCTTTAGTACTATGAAATTATATCTATGAGCATGTCTCATGACCATGTCAACCATAACTATATAACCATTGTAAAACATAACCTACCTCGAACCCATGTCAGAATGTCTCTGAGCATGTCTCACAACAATTCCTACCATAACCATATACCCATGGTATAACAAATCAATATGATAAGACCACTATATGAGTATTGAAGCATTTTTTCTGGGCCTTTTCTATTATACATGCATCTTAGAATGTGTCAGGGCATAACTCAATATATAATCATCTCATCATTTGTCATGTCATATCCCGGTATATAGTCATCTCCACATGTGTGAGGGTATATCCCGATATATAAGAATATGAGCATGTGTTAGGGAATATCCTAGTATATAAGCATCTCAACATATGTTAGGGAATATACTGATATATATTAATCTCATCATGAATCAGGGAATACCTTGGTATATAAGCATATCATAATGCGTCACAAGCGCATATTACAACAGAAAGCATATCACAATATTTCCACATAAAACCAAATGGTTAATTTTTCTAATTACTATTTGTCTTTAAATTTACCCATAATTTCAATTAATGAATTAAGCTATTTTACATGGTGAATCTATATCAATAAATCAACCTAATAAAATTTTATTCTATAATAATCTATAAACCATTTCCAATTCATTATTTTCAAAGGTTTGATCACCCAATAAGTATCCATAAGTCAGGTCACATCGTTAATTGAATACAAAGGGATACAATAATGAATCAAAAATAGGTTCATCATCATTATATAAAATTAATTATTTATTTATCACATGTATTAGCATAATCACAATATCCCATATACTTCACAATTTAAAAGAAGACTATAGGTTTATGATTTAAAACCCATACCTTTAATTGGTGAAGAATGTAATGCTTCCAATGAGAAATTAAAATAAGGAAGAAGGTGAAAAGGAGTGAAAGGGGATCCTAGATCAAAAATGATCAAGATAAAAACCCATAATGAATATAGTCAAGAGATTAAAGTGCAATAGTTGGGGAATGATGGGATAGAAAGGAAAACAAAGAAGAACTAACTACCTGGGGATTAATTGCACAAATGGGACATCTGTAACAGAGAGAGGCACTCCAAAATCACCTAGAAGTTTCCCTAAGTTCGAGAGGGAAATTCAACATGTGAGATGAATGAGAAATCAACTACACTAAATTCTTTAAACCAATGCTCGGGGAAATACACATTTTTTAATTAATTTACAAATCATGTATAACTTTTTAGAAGGATCAGATGAAAAACCCATCACCTTATCTAAATATTAATTTCTCTTAAACATTACAGAATGTGTAACTAGATAACAACATGTAATTTCTTCCTATCATGAATCAGCTCCTGGCATAAGTATGGTTTCTTTTACATATCATGTAACCCATTTACACAATGTATAAATGTTCCGATGATATTTTTCAATATTGTCTTATTATAAAAACATGAGCCACCGATAAGGATTCTCAACTTACCAGGAACCCTTGGTAACACTTGACCCATTTATATTGAGACTCCACTAATTCAAACAGAATCCCCAAAACACTCCCTACTTTAATCTTCTCTTGGTTTCCCAATTTTCCTCACAACCTAAGTCTATATTTATTCAAAAAAGAATACATCCATTATAAAACATGACCCAAAAGGTTTAAACATGATGAAAACTCAATCTAAATAAGTTTAATGAAAATCTCATAGAGATATGTACATTGAAAAAATGGGATCTTATAACCTACCCACCATATAATAGCTCGTCCTCAACCTCCTCCATGCATCATTGTGGGGTCTCAGTAAACAAGTCGGGTCACTATGCTTACATATCAGACTTTCTCTCCTAGTTCTCCTCCTAAACTTTCCCATACGTCCACTACACTCAAGCCAATGGTATAATCCTACCCTGGATATATCACTCACTATGGTCCATTATCCGTATCTAATGTGCCTTAAAGGATGCATATATATAAAGATCAATATATGATGAATCTACCATGTGAGAAGGTTATGGATGATATCTCTAAAGTTATTACAAGTGAAAAATGTTGTACATATCATGGTAGTATTGTGGAGGGGCGGAATGGTATGCCACTGGACCAACCCTTTCAACTAACTCAAATATCCCAAAAACCCTAGGCACTAAATTTATCTATTTCCTAATATGGTATTTCCCTAATCTATGAGAGACATAAAAGAAAAGTGGATGACCATCATCAAACTCCATAGGTCATATCTGACGGTCTGTAAAGGATATCTTCCTTCTATATGTGGTCACCAACCACTTCCTGATTAATTGATCCTACTCAGATGTCTCCTACATAAGACTAGGTCCAACAAGTGCTGACTCACCTATATCAAACTAAAAATGTGGTGAACAGAAATTACTTCCATAAAATGCCTCAAAAGGTTCCATCTATATTGATTCCTGGAAGATTTTATTAAATGCGAACTCTATGAGTTCAATAAGTTTCTTCCATGAACCACTAAAATCCAAAACATAGGCTCACAAAATATCCTCTAGAATCAATATAGTCTACTCAGATTGACCATCATTACAACGATAATAGGATTTGATCAAAAGAATAACTGATAACAAATCCTTCTAAAGACCCTTCCAAAACCATGACATGAAATGAGGATCTCTATAAAAAATGATACTCCTCAGAACATTATGCAACCAAACTACCTCATGCACAAAAATACTACCCGGATCATCAACTATGAAGGTCTCCCTAATAGGCAAGAAGTGGGATAAATTTATCAGTTTATTCAAAATCACCCATATTGCATCATTATTATAGTTTTTCATGGGTAATCCTATCACAAAATCCATAAGGAGATCATCCCATTTCCACTCAGGAAAGGGAAAAGGATATAAAATACTAGGTAGCCTCTGATGCTTGGAATTATCATTCTGATAAGAGAAACATCTCACCAAAAATCCTAATACCTCATTCTTCAGTCCTACCCACCAGTACTATCTATGGATATCATGATACATATTTTTAAAAATAGGATGTACCTCCCAACTAGAAGCATGAAACTCTCTCATCATCTTCTCATGTAAATCCATAGAAACCCACAATCAAACACAAAAAATAATAGAATTACCAATTCAAATAGACCATTCTAATGGTGTCTCCCCACCATAAAACCTATCACTCATAAATAATCCCTCTAGATAAAATAATTATTTGGTTTTTTTGTCCAAAAGCATGGGTATAACAGATATTGAAGTCAGAGAAACTCGACCATGGGACTCCAAAACATATAGATGAATTTATAAAAATAGTTGTATCTCCCATTACTCATCAAAAGACTTATGTACTACCTTTTTCTTCATATTTTGGCTCAATTAATTGAAAATGGAATTTCCCTTGCCTGGTGTATAAGCTAACACTATGTTGAAATAATGTAGATACCTGAACCAACTTCTCAACTGAAGGTTTAGGTCTCACTGAGAAAATATGTACCTAAGGCTGTTTTGGTCCATGTACACCAAAAAACTCTCACACATAATATAATTTGTATATAATCTCATGGCATGTACCACTTCTGCTAAATCTAGATCATGAGTAGAGTAATTCCTCTCAAGCATTCTAATATGCCTATATCCATAAGCAACCACTCAATTATCCTACATCATAACTACTCCAAGTCCAAGTCTATATGTGTCATAGTACATGGTATATGATTTACCTTGAAAAGGTAAACTAAGGATTGGTGATGAGGTAATACTACCTTTTATTTCTTGATAATCCTTAATCCAAGTGTCTAACCAAAAAAACTTCACTCCCTTATTGGTCATTCTTGACATTTATGCGGTTAGATGGGAGAAGGCCTCGATAAAGCGCTGATAATAAACTACTAAAGACATAAATCTATTAATCCCAAATACATACATGGGATTCTCCCTAGATACCATATCTCTAACCTTCTATGGGCCCATAGACAATCCTTCCTCTGATATGGCATGACCCAAAAAGTTCACTTTATCAATCCAAGAATTGTATTTGGTTAGCATAGAGTAAATCCAATGCTCTCTCAATGTACTCAAGAATATGTCAAGATGTTGGGAATGATTTTATTTGGACTATGAGTACACTAAGATATATTTGACAAAAACCACCATAAATTATTATATAATAGGATGGATTATTTTATATATCAATGTCATGAATACTGTTGGTTCATTAGTCAACCCAAATGGAATTTCTATGAACTCCTACAAATCATATCTGATTCTAAAAGAAGTATAAGTTATGTTTGATGGTCTCACACTTAAATAGTGGTATCCTGATCCCAAATTTATCTTGGAGAAGATCCTAGAACCTCTCAGTTAATAGAAGATATCATTGATGCATAGAAGAGGATATTAGTTCTTGATCGTCATCAGGTTCAGTCTCTGATAATCCACACATAAGAGAAAGGTACCATAATCATTTTAGGGAAGAGTACTAGAGAACCCCAACGTTATGTATTAGGTCATATGAAGCCTTTAGTTTCTAGATCTTCCAACCAAACCATCAACTCTTAAAGCTCAGTCGGTTTCATTCTATATGGTGGAATATAAACTAGCTCTTCTCCTAGCACTAAATCAATCATGAACTAGATCTCTCGCTTGGGAAGTAATCCATATAACTCGTCAAGAAGTATTTTTTAAAAAATATCTACCACTAGATAAAAATAATCCCACTATATTCCACATTTTTGTATAGAAAAACTAGTTATTTTAGCCATGAGATAATCTAATTTGCACTGAATTTTTACCGCATGAACAACCTAAATATTCCACTCAACTAGGTGAGAATAACTACCTCTTTCTAGAGATAAAAAGATAAATTTCATCTTAAAATAGCTAATATGAGCCTATAATATAACTATCCAATAAAAACCAAGAATCAAATAGAAATCTATCATTCCCAACATAAATGGTTCCCAAAAGAAACGGTAACCTCTAATATCTAAATAACATGTGTCGCAGTAATTAGTATTCACTAACCGAACTCCCAACTGTGTATCGATGGTAAAGGAAACATCCAAGGATTAAAGAACCAAGTCTAAACCATTTTAAAAATAATCAGATAAAAAGGAATGTGATGCCCTCGTATGAATCAAAATATTGGCCAAAGTAAAAGATACAAGAATCATACCTTTGACAGTAGACAGTCATGAATCCATAATAGCTGAAGTAGTATACATCGTTGGTATCTAACCATCCCCTACGCCTTGGGATCCATCCTAACTCCCCAATGTTGTTCCCTTTTATTGGTATTGTAGCTCTTGAACTATGGTACCACATCCCCTTCCTCGGCCTGAACAACCAATATAACTCTAGATACCTTCTAGTTGAGGGGTAGTTTAGACCCTTCTAGACTCATATTTCAATCCCAATACCCTTCTACAGGTCTACTATGGTATGTTTTCACGACACTTCTAAAGATGAACCAGTATTCCAAATACATGACACTCAACTATGGGGTAAGGAAATTGCAGGCACTTGTGTCCAAAATTTCCACACTAATAGCACAACAATTGAACATAGTTCTGAGATGCCTATCCACTACCCTAGACACTCTTCCCACTAATGACTTGGGAAAAACTATCATAGTGGTGATTCATAATACCCAAAGAAGAGTTCCCATTTCTCCTTACTAAAAAATCTTAGTCGCTGCTCGAGCTCTCTCCCAGATTCCCTTCTATGAGGAGTTCTTGATTTATCACATGCTCAAAACTACTCAAATGGAACATGTTCACCTGTGATCTGATCTCATAGAAAATACCATCCTAAAAATTTTTCACCGTAGATATCTCTTTATTTGGAAAAGTTGGTGCAAATCATAGTAGATCAGTGAAATGTTTAGCGATGTCAAGCATTGACATTCTCTCCTATGTCAAATACATGAACGCATGACCTTTCACTTCCCTCGATGTCTTGGGATTAAAATTTGTTCAGATTTTTTTCTCAAATTCCTTCCAGTATAACTCTTTTTATTTACCCACCCACTCTTGAATGTCTGACCATTTTTTGGCTAGTGCATGAAGCATATATACATCAGGCTTTACCCTCCTATCCGTTAGTGTCATAAAGTTTTTGAATATTGTTTGGAGTTACTCGATCAAGAAATTTTATTCCTAGGGGATTCACCACCCAATAAACATAGGCATATTCTACAGTTGAAAAACTCTTTTCAACTTAGACATAAAAGGTATGGTGTGAATATTCTCCCTCTCCATGGATCAAATGACCCTTAGAAATCTTTCACAATGTTGAACATCAATTTGATTCTCATGAGCTATAGGACGATCTTGCACAGCTGCATTAGGCATGTGATAATTTTAACACTACTAATTCTCTATTAGAAGAAGGCAAGGAGGCATTTTAAAAACAAGGAAAACACACACCTTAGTGAACTCGATAACAATAAGGTCGACCTAAATAGTTGACTATAATAGAGAACCGCTATCTCCTAGTCTCTATAAACATAGCTTAACAAGTGATTTAGCCTAAAATAACAGTTTTTTCAATTCATTTATTAGGTACAATAGATATCTCATATCATATTTTACATAAGTAATATATCATGTGCATATAAATATGTCCATATCATGAACCATGACTGTAAATATATATCCATGTGTTTCTATAATGATGAAATAATCATCATCTCATCTCATACCAGACCATGACTAGAAATATCAAAAAATCATAACATCACACAACATGTGAATCACCTAAGAAGAAATAACAAAAAAATTGTAACCATTTAACATCATGAAAAAAAATCTCATCCCTGGGCACTAATATTTTTCCTATACATGGGTTAGATTCTCCCATACACATTCTAATTTCCAAATCCCAACACATTCTATTCTTCTATATACCTTTCCCTAATAGTAAATAAATAGAAAAGAAAACATGCTCCTCTGATACCACTTTATAATATCTCCTGATTCGGAATTCTCTCACATTGACAAAGAGGGTTGGTTATGATAGCTCAAAATTTCCTCCCCATATACCAAAGGCTACCTCTTAGCAATGGGGGTGTGATATTTATAGTGATGAGACTATACCCTCTAGTATGAAGTATCATAGTAGTGAAAATAATCCATATACATAAAAGAAATCAGATTAATAATCAAATAAAAAACTATATGAAAACATTTGGTAAATAAAGGAGAAACCAATATACCAAAATGAGGAACCATCTAATGAATGGATGATATGTATCTAAATGAGAAACTAAAAACAATACAATAAAAGAGTAATCTGATATAAGATAAACCTAAAATACTTCAATCTTAAACCCCATGATGGACCCATCTCTTAACTTAATCCCATCCAGGGAGCAACAAGATCAGTAATAAGGTCCCTTTCCCTTATCCAAACTTGCATCCACAAAATCTTCTCGGGTACCAAACGATGGTCTGAATAGGGTGTGAGTAAAACTCAGTAGGTCGACACCACCATATCTAAACAAACAACTATAATAATAAGTGAAATCAATTAGTGGATATATAAGTGTATTAGTTAATTCAAAAATTAATAAAATACTGTAACATCCAGATTTGGCACAATTCTAAAATATCTCTAAGAATATCTCACAAATAAGACATCCATAACCATATAACCACCATAAAACAAAACCTAACTCGCCACCGTGCTGGAATTTCATTGATCATGTATCACAACCATGTCAACCACAACCATATACCCATGGTATAACATATCACTAGACCATGCTGGATAAATAATAATCACATCATGTGTTAGGTCCATTCTTGGTATAAAAGTACCTCATCATGTGTCAGGGAATTACTTGGTATATAAGAATCAAAACATGTGTTAGGGCACAACCTAGTATATAACAACATCATAATGTGTCTGGGAATAGCCTAGTATATAAGAATCTCATTATGTGTCACAAGTTCCTATCATAAAAGTAAACATATCATAACATGACCACATAAAACCAAATGGTTAATTCTGCTAATTTCCATTTTTCCTTAAATTTACCCATCATTTAAATTAGTCAATTAATAAATTTTCTATTGTGAATCAATATAAATAAATCACATGAATCAAAATACATGATAAAAAAATATATAATCCATTTCGAATTCATTATTTTCAAAGGTAAACTCATCCAATGGGTATCCATAAGCCAAGTCACATTGTCAATTGAATTCAATGGGATCTAACAAAGAATCCATCATATGATCATCATCATTATATTCAATTAATAAATTAGCAGGTACATGTGTTTAGGAAATCGTAATATTTCATATACATTGCAATTTAAAATCATACCATATGATTAAGATTTAGACCCCCTACCATTAACCGGAAAAAAAACTCAATGCTTCCAACAGAAAATGACAATAAAGAAGAAGGTGAAAAATATCATAAAGAGATCCTATATTAGAACCAATCAAGATCAAAACCAATAGTGACCATGGTCAAGATATTACACCAAAATATTCGTAGAATGAAGGAAGATAAAAAAACAAAGAAGAACTACTTACTAGAGGATTGATTGCACAAATGGGTCGTCTGGAATGGATATAGGTTCTCAAAAATCACTTGGAAGTGACCCTATAGTCGAGAGGGGAAGGTTACATGCGAGGTGAATGAGAAACCAACTGCACCGCTTACTTTAGAACTGCTTCTAAAAGAATTACATAGTGTGTAACTAATTTACACATCATGTATTTATTTTTAGAAGGATATATTGAAAAACCCATCACCTCATATTAATATTAAATTCTCTATAATATTGCATGATGTGTAATTGGTTCATGATGTGTAACCACTTCACATCATGAATAAATTCCCAACAGGATTCTGGTTTCTTTTACATATAATTTAATTCATTTAAATGTCATATAAATTTCCTGTATATTTTTTTCATTCCATTTTCCTTATAAAAATATGAACCCCCTAAAAATTTTATCAATAATCCAAGAAGCCTTGGAAACACAAGATCAATTTATACCTAGACTACATTAATTTAAACAGAATCTGTAAATCGCTCCCCATGTGGATCCTCTTCATCTTTCTCAAGTTTCCTCGCAACCTAATCCTATATTTATTCAAACAAACAGACATCCAAGATAACAAAACTACCAAGGCTTAAAGATGATGTAAAAATAAATCAAAATAATTTTAATAAAAAAAACTCAAATAGAGACACACCTAGAAAAATATGGGATCATAAAATTGGTGTGTGGCACATGTATGAGCATGGTTAGGTACACGATTTGACATGGTGATAAGAAGGAAATGGAACATAGGCCCCTCATGGATAGGCCACACAACCACAATCAATATCTATGTGTGAGATGAGTAGGGAACCTAGATTGTTACTTATCCCTTGTAAATTTTTCCAATGTTCTAAAATATTTTATGGAACTATTTACCAAATTTTTAGTGCCAACAATAATATACCAATATTTATATAAGATATACCTTTGGAAAAATCTTGTATTGTATTCATTTTACAATTATTAATTTCATATGATGATTTTTTAGAATTAGTAAGTGGTGAGTGGGGCCAAGAATTATATAGTTTATTGATTCATCAATAGGATTTATGAGAAAAAATTACTTTAGTATCTTTTTTATGTATGCTGATTTATGTGTTTTCATTTCATAAAAGGTATATAAAATATCATTATGATGTCTTGGAATATTTTTATTATATTATGGTTACATTTTTTGACATTATACATTACTTTACTATTATATTATATTATTGTTACGCATGAGATTATTTATTGTCATTTTTTTGGGTATGTTTATTCTTATGTACTCATTTTCATGGAATTTATTTGATTATTTATTCTTTCCATATTATGTTTGTTATACTAATTCGATTAAAAAAATATAAATGATCCAAATGATTCATGAAATTGTACTAGCCAACCCTGTGTTGAATGATGGGGATATTTTTTTCATGTATCAAAATTCCCTTATGGGATTTATGTGGGTTTTAATTATACCTTATAATGTGGGCGGTGATCCTATCCCTGTACGAGGACTTCTACAGTGATGGGTAGTGATCCCTAGGTGGGAAAACCACATGGTTGTGATCCAGAGAAAAAAATTAATACATGAGTTATGGAAGGGTTGATAGAGACTTTTATTATGTGGTATCAATATGATGTCATAGGTTCAAATCACTTAGGTAACAATGAGGAGGTATTTTTGGAACCAAAATTTCAGTGCTCTTGGAGATTTATCTCTATGGTATGAACACCCTCCCATATATATATATGGATGTGTTATTACTTTATATTATGAGTCCCTTAGATTATTTAAGTGTCTTTCAACTTTACCTTCTAATGAGGGTGGAGATCTTATCCTTATATGAGGCCTTTTCCAATGATGTTAAGTGATCTCTATGTAAAATACTGTGAAGAAGGAATCCAAATAATAAAATACCATCCATTAGTGATAGAATGGATAAAATAAAAATCTATTAAAAAAATTGAATATATATACCCTTAGGGGTTTTGGTGAATCAGGTATTTGAAAAAAACATCTTCCCTTCAATCTTTTCCACCCATTTTTCTATTCTTATTACCTCATTTGAAGTAACACATTAAATATCTCAAACTCTTGATAATGAAAAAACTAAGAAATATAACATATATATTGATATATAAATCAAAAATATTAAAATGATTTTACTTTATTTACCTCTGTAGGTCAATTTTCAACGATCAAACACTAATAATCTGTTGATAAATAAATATCAGTTATACTCATTTTTAGTGGATACAAGTTTTGTTCATATAAACTTCTTGACATGTGTAATACCTTTATGATGTCTAAGGCTTATCCACTGATCACCCAAGGGTTTTTCCCTCTTCTTCTACTCTATATATTTCTTCATGGAAGGATTCTCCCATTTCAATACTTGATAGTCTATTCAATTGTTTATAGATATGAGGGTCTATTACAAGGAAGTCTATGGTAATGATTCCCCTTCTATCCATGATTCAAGAATGGATTCTATATTATTCTCCACTTTTTTGTGATTCAAAATCTAAAAATATATATGAGAATGATTTATATTAAAAAGTTTAATAATTTTATTCAAAATTGATATGAGGACCGCCTTTCGATTTGGGGGTAGTTTTTTTTCGTCAGAGTGGATATAACAGAAAAAAAAAAGACAACTTTTATAACAATATTATTCGATGCTAAAATAATATTTTTATGATCCACAATAAGTTCTTTAACCATCTGAGTATAACAATGTAACTCCCTCATATTTGATATTTCTTCCTTTAATTAATCAGATATGATTGTTGAAACTCTACTATATATATCCTCTCATATTCTTTTACTCAAAATAGAAATGCTAATATCATTCATTTTTTTATAATTTTTTGAAAAGTTTTTATATTCTCTTCAAGCCTTTAACACTTTATCAAATGTTTGGGGTGAATTAAAATTTTCAAATTCACATATGTTATTCAATTTTTCGTAATCATTAAGAGTTTCAGAATATACCTCTTCAGTTCAATTCAATTCCCAAAAATCTCAATCCAAATATATTAACATTTAAATTATATCAACACATTATTTATTTATAGAAACCGAATTCTCATGAAATATTGTTTCTTACTATATCATGATCATATTTGACTATAAAAACATTGTTTCAAAAAAATAAATTGTATACCGACCATCTATTAAATTATAGGGATAAAATAGCTTATTAAATATCATTTAATAATACGTGAATATTTTGATGTGATCCAATAAAATTTCCTCAAAATTATAACATGTTGTGTAACGGTAGCTCAATTATGGAGTTTAATTTGAATTATGAATTCTCTATATGTTAATGTCATCCTTCCAAAAAAATTATCCTCATGATGTAAATTTTTTTTTTCAACATGTCAAATTCATACTCTTCTAAATATAATGAATATAAATGATGTGAAGTTCTTATTAAAGTGTGACCCAATATTACTTTATATTCTTAAGATACACCCATTTCTCACATTTTTTTATTATGACATCCACCTATCATAGAAGCTTCTCTTTACAAAATTTGCAATCTCATTATTCTATATAATGAATAGACTTGTGTTAACCAAACATGTTACCCAATAAAACTCATGAGAAGGACCAAATTGATTTCTTGATCTGAAGAAGCTATAAACTAGTATCAAGAAACCCAATAAACTTCAATATGATTGATTTCCCCCAATTAAACAATAACTAAAAGGGAAATTCCACCCAGAAATCAAGCAAAACCACTCTATAAGTAAATAAATCATATGTATATATATATATCATATTGAAATATTATTAAATTAAATGTTTCAAAAGAGTAAAATCATAAATCTTAAAATAATTAATATAAGATATAAAATATATATAAACATAACATTATAACTAAACTAAAAACATTTATGCATGGGCCAAAATAAACTATGATGGGTGTAAAAAATTCTAAAATAAAAGAAGGATGAAAATGAATGTTACATGAGAAGATCTACACACATAAATGATCCTGATTTAAAAACGGGAATTCCAACACCCATATTCATGTTTTATATGAAAAATAAGAACATTCCACCTCTAAGAAACCCAAACAAAAATAGGAATATCACTTTATATATCTATTACAAACCTATGCACAAACTATAATGTAAGTAGGATGTTAGAAAATAATTCCAAGTTTATATCCTCCCCAAATCCCATATATTAATTTTAAATATTAATCCATGAAAATATTCTTGGAATATAAGATATGAAAATATTTGGTTTATTTAACAAAAATAAGTAATATGATATTTCAAACAATAACACTTTATTTTAAAATAAATAGTTAATAATAATCTATTAAATTAACTATTTAAAATATTCCTTGAATGAAAATGAAAAAATACTTAATTAAATTCAAATTAAAATTTACCTTAAAAATTCCCAGTATTCCTCAATTTTTTAAAAAAACTTTTCATGTACTTGAAAAGGATAAAAGAGGAAATGTAATGAAATATAATCATGCACCCTTGAAGTGAAGTTATATTTAGTGATAACTAAATAAATTAAAATGGAAATTTAGTAATAATGAAATTAACATTATCACATAACCAACAATGCATTTAAGAAAAATTATACAATGATGAAAATTTAAAACATTCCTTTTTAATAATTAACTTAAACTAATTAACCATAACTAATAATCAAAATAATTATCATGGAAACTATTAGTAGTAGTTTGGAATATCTAGAACAACGTTTTCATATAAATATTCTAATTGTGATACTTAATGATCTAGCATCCTAAACACTTGGTGTTACCCTATTTATCCTAATCAAGAGGTAAAATCCCTTAACCATAGTAGAGTTATAACTCAGAGTCACTCGTCTGAATATGATCATAGACTAGTGAAACATTTATCCTTAAAAATCTCACATAGAAAACAATTTTTCCCATGAAATAAATGGATGTGGGAAATCAACATGAAATGTATAAAAATATAAAATAAATGAAAATCATAACACACCCTCACATTGGATAAAAATCTATAGAATAAAATCCTTTAAATAGTAACATCAATGAAAAAATAATATTATCCATGATCCATAATCACTTCAAAGATAAATAACATTCAATCATCTAGACACATAACATCACAAGGGATAATATTCAATGTATTTGGCCAAAATCCATCAACATTAATAATTTAATTAAATAAAACCTCTTAAAATCATAAACATTTCAAAGAAAAGAAAATAATTAAATTTCTCATTTAAAAAATATAGACAAATATTTTTGAATGTGGGGAATATTAATGACAACCATATAGTTTTTCTAATAGAATAAATAAAAATTCTAATGAATAAAAATGTATTTATTTTTTAAATACTCAAATAAAACATGTTGATAATTCAATGTAGTTCATAAAAGGATATTATATGAAATTAGGTATGAATAATTATAAAATATGATTATTCAAATTTTATTAAACACTAATTGTTCATGAATTCAATGGAAATAGGTTTATAATATTTAGTGTTGAGAAAATATCATCATTATGCAAAGAAAACAAAAGGTTCAAAAATTATAATTTATTCCACAACATCCAAGGGGTTTTATAAGATATATATAGTCTTTGAAAAAAATTGAAAAGTAAGAACTCATAATTCTAAAATGAAATGTTGTTACATGAAACTGCTACCATAGATCATTGAATCTATTTACAACACATTGTAATGAAGTTAATAAACCCAAAATTCAAAATCTAAACCTTTATAAGATCATTAAAACATGAAACCCACAATTAAATATGTGGAAAATCAAACCTCGGGTCACCATGACCATGAGGAAAAATTATATTAGAAGAAAAATGAAGAAGGTTGTAAACGATGGATAAAATAACCTCTTAACTTAAGAAATTTTACATTTTTATTTGAGGAATCATATGAAGTCAAGCCATATAGGTAGGGAAAATAATGGGTTGATTTTTAGGTCTATTGGAAATTGAGTGGGGGGAATAAAGATCCTAAAGGAGTTAAAAATAAATATGGGGGAGAAACTATAATATCTATGTTTTAATATTTTGTATCCCGCATAGTTTAGCCACATAGTTTACCCAAAAATATTCTAACCATGAAGTAAAGGTAGGATCCCTTATGGAAGCAACCTATAAGTGCTTCATAGTTTGGTAAACTGTGTGAAAACCAAGAACACCATTTTATAATTTGATAAGCACCCTTTCATGGATGGGTCTCATGGTTAACACTAATCACGTGCTTACAATGTAATAGACACATTCCCACATTTTCCACCAATTTAAAATAAAAAATAAACATAGAATTAAAAATAAAGTTAGAAACCAATAACTAAATGATTTATCACCTAAAAATGAATTCACTATGTTATAATATCACATTATTTCATGATGATAATATTCATTATGTTTCATTGAAGAATTTATTAATATACACCCTTGATTTATTCTTATACATGACTGGTTTTAACATATTCTACTCTTAAATAGCCTTAGGTTACTCATATATAGGACTAGTTGTGGTGTACTCAAGACTATTTATAGAATGGTCTCTTCCTTAAACATGTATACAATTATCCATTACATCAAATTCATTTATTCATTTTTAGTCATCCTTGTGGTTTGTAATATAGACATGCAACATGAACTCTATATAAGTAATAATATATAGAATTATATTATTCTTACATGATATATACTATAGTGTGAGCTACCCCATTATGACCTTACACTACTGGAAAACTAACCCTTACCAACGGTTTGGAGAACCGTAGCCAAGTAAGCCGTTGGGATAGGTCTATACCAACGGTTTTCCAAAAACCGTTGGTATAGGTAATATGAAATCTATACCAACGGTAATGGAACCGTTGGTATATAAATTACAAAAATAAAACATCCGCTGGGATTTGATCCCAGGACCCCTCGTTTATCATTGAACGACTCAACCACTAAACTAACATGAATTTTGTGATCATAATTACATAAATATATATATGTATTCTCATAAATATTTTAAATTTTGATTTATATAATGTTCTCAGTATGAAGGTCTGATAAAAAATGAAAGTACCTATACCAACGGTTGTTAAAACCGTTGGTATAGGTCTATACCAACGGTTTTAACAACCGTTGGTATAGGTCTTTGGTTGTGATTTTCATTCTGTGGAGGATGTTGAATTTTGGCCCAATTTTCCCAACGGTTTGGCCAAACCGTTGGGATAGGTCTACCTTTCCCAACGGTTTGGCCAAACCGTTGGGAAAAGTGGCATATTTGGGGACCTATCCCAACGGTTTGGCCAAACCGTTGGGATAGTTCTACCTTTCCAAATGGTTTGGCCAAACCATTGGTAAAAGTGGTATATTTGGGGACCTTCCCCAACGGTTTGGCCAAACCGTTGGGATAGGTCCACCTTTCCCAACGGTTTGTCCAAACCATTGGGAAAAGTGTCCAATTTGGGGGACTTTCCCAACGGTTTGGCCAAACCGTTGGGATAAGTCTACCTTTCCCAATGGTTTTCCCAAACCGTTGGGAAAAGTGGCCAATTTGGGGGCCTTTCCCAATGGTTTGGCCAAATCATTGGGAAAGGGGACCTATACCAACGGTTTTTTCAAACCGTTGGTATAGAAGTGTTGGGAAAGATCTAATTTCCAGTAGTGTTATATGCTCTGTCCTCACTAAACCTCCAGTATGCATCACTAAATAACATTATTCTTGTTCATTCTTCACTTACTATCATAGTAATATCAAATAGATTTGATGGTGCATGCTTTTATATAAATGGAATTTACCTTATGAATAATCATGTGTTCTATATTAAAGAATATAGTATAGTATAAAACACATGAAAAAAATATTACAAAAAATTACATTATATCATTTATTGGGAGAATTTCATTTAGATAATAAATAATCCTAATAAAATTGAAAATATTACAATTATATAATAATTATAAAAAAAATAACTATAATAGAAATGTTGGGATCCTTTTTATCTCCGAAAATTACCAACCTCATGAAAACCACTGTAAAAATGAAACATAACATTAGTAATGTAACTATAATTTGAAAAATTAATAATTTAGAATTATATTAGTTGATGTTAATGATGAATGAAGAAAATATGATTTATTTATATGACATATAAAACCAATATGACTGCTAGAATAGAAATATGACCACTAAGAATAGTAACCTAATTGTTCAAATAATAATTTGATCGTTAGAATAGTTTCATAACAAATAAAATAGTAAAATGAAATTTAAATAATAGTTACCATTAATAAATTAATTAAATATAAATAATATCATTCCATTAAATTTTTAGTGAATTTTAAAACTTAAAGAAAGAATATGTGCATTTATTGATAAGGTAAATTTTATCATTTTTTATGAAAATAATAATTTTTATGTTAATAATTAAAATTACCAGTGTGAGAAAATAATTTTTCTAAAATAATTTTTTTTAGAATCATCATGTCATAATCTTATTATTAAATTATTTTTTAATATTATAAAAACATTAATTTTTTCAGATTAGATAAAATATTATTTCTATATAAAGTTATGTTTTAATTAAATCATTCAGGATTTAATAATGACCTAAAAGATTATAAATTTTTTGGATTGACCAACATTTTATTTTATATGCTAAATAATCTAATAAATTAATATTCCAAAAATAAAATTTAATTTCTATAATCTATAAATATAAATTATTTCATTAAAAAGTTATTCATTATTTCAACTTTCCTTTGGTATAAACAAATAAATTCAATGTATATGGGTTTTTTATGTATTAGGAAAAAAGTAATGAAATATAATTTAAATTTCCTAATTATAATTATTGAAAGTTATACCTTAGGAATAATATTATATTCAATATGTTATCCCAAAAACAACCCTCTCATCAACTATAAACACCTCTTCACTTACCCTGGAAAACCACTTTACATCCACTTATCAAATTAATATCTCTATTCAATTACACTCTCTTAATCTCTTTATAAGCCTTAAGGATTTTTCTGGATCCATTGAAATTCATTACTTCAAGGCGTTAAGGGTTGTAACAAAGGAACAACAGTAAAGAGGAGGTAAGGTTCTTTCATGTTTTTAATTTGTTTTCCTTTCTATTTTTTTATCCATCTATTTTATTCTAATCCTAAAACTTTAAAATATATTTTTAAGAACTTGGATCTTTTTTTCAGGTATGCTTTTCTTTTTCTGGTCATTTTTTAGAAAAAGAGGAAATTGTAGAATTTTTCTAAGTACATGCCATGTACTTTATGAGTACACACCATGTACTCCCTTGCCACAGGAGGTCGAGTGCTGGATGTGTCATGGCCACACATATGGCTGTGTGGGGGTGACATAGAGGCCGCTTAAATTGGAGTACGGAAATGGTGAGTACAGACCATGTACTTCAAAAGTATACTCCATGTACTTTCATTTTTTCACTAAACACAATGGGGTCATGTCTCATCACCAGAAGCGTCTTCTTTTAGGTCACATTCGGCCGAGAGCTCCCGTACGACCATGATCTTCCTCCGAGCCCCCGACCGAGCATCTGAACTCTAATTCGACTGATGTCGATTGCATTGGGATCGCCTCGGTAAGCACCCTCTTCTACTTGAGCTTCATTTCACGATTCGTCCTCTTTATCAAGTTATCATCTATTGAACATTTTAGACGTTTTCGTAGATCTACAGTTTTTTCGGGCAATTCAAGGCCTGAGGTTCACATATAGAAATCTTCTAATGTCAAGGTAGGTGTTTTATGCCTTTTCGTTCAAAGTCTTTAAGAATTATGTGCAAATTCCACCAATACCCTTGAACGAGGAATTTCATGTTTACCATTTTACCCTTTTTCAATTGTCTTCCATGCTCGCATGTTGTGTAGAGGATATTTGTATATGAATAGGGTTGATTTCTATGCTTTGGATGTGTTTTTTCCCTAGAATCTCTATTTACGACCGTTTAGTCCTATTTAGCCTTTGGATGCTTTACCTGTTTTCCATGCCTATTGCTATAGGATGGAGAGTTTTCATTCTGAAATGTTTGATATATTATAGACTAATTATCCAATTAGTTTCATAGGTTTACTTTGAACATATTGTATTGCTATTTTCATTGACCTACACGGGGCTGTGAGAACCTAGTATAGTAGATTATAAGGGAAATTGACCGAATGAGCTTCCTCAGAGAGTCTTTGAGCACTTTGGGCTATATGGGGAGTTGACTGAGTGAGATTCCTCAGAGAGCCTAGGATCACATTGGGGATATAAAGGAAATAGACCAAGTGATATTCCTCAGAGATTCCTTGTCTACTTTAGACTATAAGGGAAATTGACCGAGTGAGCTTCCTCGGAGAGTCTTTGATTTTTATTCCAGAACTGTTTAGACTATAAGGAGAGTTGATAGTGAGTGCTTCCTTAGAGAGTATATGAACGACCTGGGATATGAGGGGAATTTACCTAGTGAGCTTCCTAAGAGAGTCCTTGGCCTTGGGGCTATAAGAGGAATTGACCGTGTGAGCTTCCTCAGAGAGTTCCTGACTGCCTTAGACTATAAGGGGAATTGACTGTGAGTGCTTCCTCGGAGAGTCTTTATATACTGAACCAAAAGGGTTAGGAAAATTTCACTGCCTAGAGGGTTGCTTGTACTTGTTAGGTAGGACCATAGGGGATGGACGTGAGTTCTTCCCCAAGGGTTGCCTATTTGTGATTAGCTGTTTGATTAGCTTTTGCTTGATGTTGAAACTGTGGATTGTTTACTGCTGAGTACTTTCCTATTTACTGCTTTCTGTACATTACCTGTTGTTGGAATCACCTGTTTTGATAATCCCAAAATCATGCTTAAACATTAATTATGATGTATTAAACCTTTGCGTTAATCTTATTATTCTATGCTTAAACGTATTTTATTCTAAACAGTTCATATTCTTACTCTCATAACTTTACTGTAACAGCTTACAGTAGTATTTACATAAGTTTGGTATTGTTAGCTAACAGTCAGAGCTTTCTTTTCAAAGTCACAGTTACAGTTAACTGTCACCTTAAGTTACTGTTGCAATAAGTTCACAGTTACAAGGTTACAGTCGAAGACTAATACAAGCTTACAGTCACGAGTCTACCGCTATCTATTGTCAAAGCTCACAGACGAAGGTCACAGTTACAAGACTTCTGTTCAAAGTTTTCTCTGCTCAAGTTCACAGATGAACAAGTCTACAGTTGGAACAAGTTCACAGTCGAACAAGCCTACAGTCATAAGCCTACAGTCAAGGTTACAGTTAGACAGCTTCTGTCGACTAAGTCTACTGATGATCGAAGTCTACAGTTGACAAAGGTTACAGTTCTACAAATTTGATGTTACAAGTCTACAGTTAGAAAGGCTACAGTTACATGGAGTAAAAGCTACCATTGCAAGCCTACAGACAGCAAGCCCTTTGTTGAAGTCAGGAGTCAGAAGGAAGTCCACAGTTGGAAGTCCACAGTTGGAAGACCACAGTTGAAGTCAACAGTGACATACATTCTCGACTCACTGTTTTAATTTCTTTATTTCCTACATTTAATCTATCTAACGGTCATATCATACATTTTGATAATTTTTCAAATATCTGATAAAGGTTGTCGGATGTCAGGAACCCGTACCTCGTACCTGCTGAAAAGAAATCTTTTCTGTCCCCTGTCGGGAGTTAAATACGAGAAGACTACGCTGCCCAAAAAAAAGGAATGAATGCGAATGCGAACCAGAGAAGTGCGTGGTGGACGAAATATACCAGAAACACAAGAAGATAAAAACGAGTTCCATCAAGAACACAGAGAAGCATATAGACAATCAAGTATACTCGAGAAGTGTTCTGTGCATACAAGAAGAACCCTGAAGAACTTCATCGACTACATTCCACTGCCTGTGAACCTGAAGCATACGACACTCTGCTTCTCAAACAAAATCGAGAAGAGGACTCAGAATCACTTCTGATTAATTCCAAAACGAGTCCAGTGCTACACTGAAATCACTAGAGCCATTTCTAAACTCTACATCTCTGCTCTGTGATTTATTTATTCTACATTTTGAGCAGTGTGTGTTATCTACTGTATTAAACACACACACTGACTCCTGTACTTTCACTGGAGGATCTGTAAATCCTCAGCAAACCTTTTACACTTCACTTCCCACTGTGGATAGTGGTAGAGGTCTTGTGACCTGGACAGCTGGCTGCTGTTGTTTGTTTTTCCCACGTAGAACTGTGGTAGAGGTCTTGTGACCTGGACAGTGTGTTCACTGTTGTTAACCCCGATCCAGGGTGTGGATCATTTTATATAAAATTTTGAGAGGACTAAGTCTCGGCTTGAGACTGAACCTCTTGGTTAATTCTGTGTGTTTATATTTATACTCTATATCCATACTATACATATTTATTTCATATTCCGCTTCTATTACTTTGAAATATAATCTGTCTTCAAAGCTACTTTGATAATTAAATTCGCAAGTGTTTATATTTGTTATAAATCAGTAAGTTAGTTTCAAAAGTTAATTTAATCATAAGATTACGTTAACTGAGAATTAATCAATCTTTGAGAAACTAATTGAACCTTTATAATCTATATAAATTCACTGCAGTTTAATTTGTTTTTGAAATTGGGGGATTTTAATAGAAATTGTTTTTAACAGAAATTTTATTTGGAACTCAATTCACCCCCCCCCCCTCTTGAGTGTCCACTCCGACCAACATTTGGTATCAGAGGTTGGATTTATCTCTGTTATACTTGCTCAAAGTTTTATTTTAACTCTCTGTTTTTAAACTGTGATTGTAGTTTTATCTAAAAGATCTTAAATTTATGTTAGTTCTAAATTTTATCTCTTTAAAACACTTTCTAAAATTTCCTTATGGATAATAGACTAGAAGGTGCTGCTACTAACAGGCCACCCTTCTTTAATGGTGTGAATTATGCCCAATGGAAGCTCAAAATGAAAATTCATTTGGAAAGTATGGGTTTTGATATTTGGACTGCTATAGAGTCTCAATACAAGATTCCAGAAACTGAAAGAATAACTTGGGATGAACCTACTAAAGTAGCTTACAATAATAATTGTAAGGCTATGAATGCTCTCTACTGTGCTCTAGGAGATGAGGAGTTCAATAGAATTTCTGCATGTAAAACTGCTTTTGAAATCTGGGACACCTTAGCTGTTTCTCATGAAGGAACAACTAATGTCAAGGAAATGCGGTTAAACACTTACACTATCAAATATGATAACTTTAAGATGAAAGCTGATGAACCTATTTCTGATATGTATCTCAGGTTTAATGAGATAGTCAACACAATGAGCTCACTCGGGAATATTGTTCCAGCAATGGAGCAAATCATGAGATTATTGAGATGTCTGCCTGACAGATGGAGAGGCACATCCGTTTCAATTAGAGAATCCTGTGATATTGGAACTTTGCCTGTCAAGGAGTTAATTGGTAAGCTGATGATGTAAGAAGAAGAGCTAAAGGTGAATAAAGAGGAAGATGAGGAACCAAAACGAAAATCTGTAGCTTTTAAGTCTACTGCATCAAAGAGCAAAGACAAGGACAAAGTGCATATACAAACTGAAAGCTCATCTAGTGAAGACTTAGATTCTGACAGTGATGAGGAGATGGCACAAATAGCAAGGAGATTCAAGAAGATCTATAGGAAGAATAAGTTCTTCAGAAAACCAAACTACAAGGGTAAGTATGATAGACAAGGTAAGTGGAAGAAAGATTGGAAGAAAACTGATAAAGAAGAAGACATAGTTTGCTATGAATGTAAAAGGAAAGGACACATCAAAGCTGACTGTCCTAAGTTAAAATTCAAGAAGAAATATGAGTACAAGGACAAGAATTATAGGAAAGCTATGAAGGGCACCTGGAGTGCTTCAGAAGACAGCACAAGTGAATCAGAGTCCAGTGATTCTGAAAGAAATCGTGCTAATATGTGTTTCATGACAAACACATCTGAGGTAACCTTAGACACTCCCACTTTAAACTCTTATTATTCTGAAGGTGAAGCAGAATCTGATTCTGATTCTGAAAATATGTCTAAAGATGAATTGACTGAATACTGTAATATGCTGGAAGAAACGTGTAATGAACTAAAGGATAAATATAGATCTTTAAAGAAACAGCATGCTCTTACTGCAAGTGTCAAGTCTGCACTTGATGTAGAAAAAGAGAAAAATGTTCAACTATTAAAGGAGAATACTGAACTGAAACTATCTAATGAACAACTTAGAAAGGACTTAGAAACATTCACAAATGGAAAAGATACTCTAACCCAACTGCTAGGAAAGCAAGTTGCACCTAAGTATGCTACTGGATTGGGATACCAACCTGGACAAAGACAGTTTACTAAAACCCGATTTATTTCCAAGTCTGGAAAAAATCCTGCTAGTTCCAGTTTTGGAAATTCGTATGCCTCAACTAGTTATTTAAATAGTTGTCGATCAAGTAAAGTATATCTCTCTAAATCTATTGCATCTATTAATTGTATGGGACCCATAAGACAAATCTGGGTACCTAAATCCTTGATTGCTAACATATCTGGACCCAAGAAAATCTGGGTACCAAAGTCATTTCTTGTCTAATCTGTTTTGTAGGAAATCTGTTTGAAAAGAAATTACAAGAAGGTATGGTACTTAGACAGTGGATGTTCAAGACACATGTCTGGGGACTATTCGTGCTTCAAAAGCTTAATAAAGGTTGATGGAGGATATGTCACTTTTGGTGATAACTCAAAAGGAAAAATCATCGGCTTAGGCCAGATTGGTAACACTGACTCCGTATTAATTTCCAAAGTTTTATTTGTTGATGGACTTAAGTACAACCTGCTTAGAATTTCTCAATTGTGTGATGATGGTTTTAATGTCAAGTTTGAAAACAATTCTTGTGATGTTTATAATTCCAAAAATGCTTTAATATTTTCTGCCTTAAGAAATGAAAATGTTTATGCTGTTGACTTAAACACTTTAGCTAAACATAACGTTACTTGCTTAAATGCTTTTCATAAAGAGTCTTGGCTGTGGCATAGGAGATTAGGACACTGCAACATTCACTCACTTAGAAAACTCTCTAAGAAACACCTAGTTAGAGACCTACCTAAGCTTGAATTCCCAAATGACAAAGTGTGTAATCCCTGTCAAAAGGGAAAACAACACAAAGTTTCTTTTAAACCAAAGAAAGACGTTTCAACTTCTCAACCACTTGAACTGGTTCACATGGATTTGTTTGGACCATCAAGAATTTCAAGTCTAAATGGGAAGCACTATGTTTATGTTCTAGTAGATGACTTTTCTAGATATACTTGGGTATATTTTCTAGCTCACAAAAGTGAAGCCTGCTCTTCCTTTATTAAATACTCTAAGTCTGTAGAAAATCTTAGTGGACTTAAGATTAAGACCTTGAGGAGTGATCATGGCCGTGAGTTTGAGAATCGAGAATTTGAATCTTACTGCTCACACAATGGCTATTCTCATAACTTTTCTGCCCCTAGGACACCCCAACAGAATGGTGTAGTGGAAAGAAGAAACCGAACCCTGCAAGAAATTGCAAGGACTATGCTTAATGAATATGACCTGCCTGTTTACTTTTGGGCTGAAGCTGTAAATACAGCCTGCTATGTTATTAATAGAGTCTTGATCAGACCGATTCTTAAGAAAACCCCTTATGAGTTGTGGAATAATAGGAAGCCTAAGGTTAATTACTTTAGAGTTTTTGGTTGCAAAGTATTTATTCTGAATACTAAAGATAATCTTGATAAATTTTCTCCAAAAAGTGATGAAGGAATTTTCCTAGGTTACTCTATGTCTAGTAAAGCCTATAGAGTGTTCAATAAGAAAACCAAATGTGTGGAAGAATCTGTTCACATCAAGTTTGATGAGACTGATCCACATGAGTCTAAAACTTCTCTTGAAGATGTTGAAGAAGACTTATCTGTTCTGGACCTAAATGACAAATCTAAAGAACCTGCAATAAAAACATCCAGTTCTGGACTTTTTCCAGAATCTTCCTCTATGGAACCCGAACCTATAGATGAACCTGAAATCTCTAGTCCAACCTTTACCAAATCAACTAGGATTCTAAAGAATCATCCTTTAGATGCTGTTGTTGGTAATCTTGATAGAGGAACACAAACTAGAGCTTCTCTAAGAAATCAGGTTGAACATCAAGCTTTTCTTTCACAGCTTGAACCCAAAAATGTCAATGATGCTATCAGTGATGAATTCTGGGTAATGGCTATGCAAGAAGAACTAAATCAGTTTGAAAGAAACAAAGTTTGGGAATTAGTGGAAGGACCTAAAGACACTCTTACCATAGGCACTAAATGGGTGTTTAGAAACAAAGTTGATGAGTTTGTTAACATAATTAGAAACAAAGCTAGGCTGGTTGCACAAGGGTATAGTCAGGAAGAAGGAATAGACTATGAGGAGACCTTTTCACCCGTGGCTAGACTAGAGGCCATTAGGATATTACTTGCTTATGCTGCTCATCTGAATTTCAAACTATATCAAATGGATGTTAAAAGTGCTTTTCTAAATGGATATATAATTGAGGATGTATTTGTGGAACAACCTCATGGTTTTACAAATCCCCATTTTTCTAATCATGTTTTTAAACTATCTAAAGCTTTATATGGTTTAAAGCAAGCTCCAAGAGCTTGGTATGATAGGCTCAGCTCTTTTCTTATTTCAAAAGGATTTACTAAAGGGATAGCTGATCCTACTCTTTTTATTAAATGGATTTCTAAAGATGTCTTAATAGTACAAATCTATGTGGATGATATTATTTTTGGATCTTCTAAAAATTCTTTATGTGTTGATTTTTCAAAAATAATGCAAAATGAGTTTGAAATGAGTTTGATGGGAGAACTCAAATTTTTCCTTGGATTTCAGATCTTTCAAAATAAAAATGGTATTATTTTGAACCAAAGTAAATATATTAAAGATCTTCTAAAACGTTTTTCTTTGGATGGCACCAAAGGCAGTGACACACCTATGAGCACCACTTGCAAGTTGGACAGTGATGAAACTGGTGAACCAGTGGATCAAACCAATTACAGAGGTATGATAGGTAGTCTACTGTACCTTACTGCCAGTAGACCTGACATCATGTTCAGTGTATGCATGTGTGCTCGGTTTCAAGCCAATCCAAAAGAGTCTCATTTGACTGCTGTTAAAAGGATTTTCAAATATCTAAAACATACTCCCAATTTGGGATTATTTTATCCAAAAGGACAATCATTTGATTTATTAAGTTATTCTGATGCTGATTTTGCTGGCTGCAAGTTAGATAGAAAGAGCACCTCTGGAACATGTCACATTTTAGGCAAGTCACTAGTATCTTGGTGTAGTAAGAAGAAGAATTCTGTTGCATTGTCTACTGCCGAAGCTGAGTATATAGCTGCTGGTAGCTGTTGTGCACAAATCTTGTGGATGAAACACACTTTACTAGACTATGGATATCAATTCAAACATGTCTCTATAAGGTGTGACAATACAAGTGCTATTAACATTTCTAAAAATCCAGTATCTCATGCTAGGACAAAACATATTGATGTGAGACATCACTTTCTGAGGGATCATTATCAAAAAGGTGATATCACTCTTGAGTTCATTGGCACTGAACATCAGTTAGCTGATATTTTCTACAAAGCCTTTGAATTCTGAGAGATTAAGTTACATCAAACATGAGTTAGGTATGACTAACTATAGAACAGTTGAAACATCACAGTTGAAACCTCACAGTTGAAACCTCACAGTTGAAACCTCACAGTTGAAACCTCACAGTTAGACCTCACCGGTGTACCTCACTGTTACATCTCTCTGTAGGCTGTTTCGCTGTTTAATCTTATTTTATTTTTGCGGGAATTCGAACCGTTTCTTTTCTTTATACTTTTATTTCTAAATCCCTAAATGATAAAATTGAGAACATCGAACATATCTCAATCCACTCATCTCGACCCTTGCTCTCTCAAGTCCTAAACCCTAAACCTTCAACCGAACCTCGAAACCTCATTCAGTTCCAATGGCCAGAACAAAGCGACCCCCGACTGTCAACGAAGATGCACCAATGCCAAAGAGGACTCAAGTCGAATCCAGTGGCACCGGGAACGCCTCGATAAGACCTGTTAATCCACATCTGACTAAGAGAGAAATAGTTGCTGAGAAGGAGCTAAGTGAAGAGTGGATTTTATCGAGCAGATCATTAGTGCTGGCAGTGCTTAATGATCAAGGATGGACCGAATGCTTCGCAATCAATAATGGACCGTACTACCCGAAGCTGGTGAAGGAATTCTATGAATATCTACAGTTCGAGGAAGAGGATGATCAGCATAGACTGGTATCCAGAGTAAACGGTAATGAAGTCAGTTTTTCATCAGCTGAATGGGCTGCATGTTTAAGAGTTCCTCATGAGGGTATTTACAACTACTATTCTGGAGCGGCTCCTCCAAATAGTAGAATCTTTGATCATGAGACGGCTCTGGAAGAATTGACAGGCAATGGCACAGTAAGAAAGATTATTGCTACTAAAATGTGTGGAGAGGACAGGCTTCTGTTAAAGTTTATTCAGCATGTACTGAGTCCTAGAAGAGGAGATTTTGCAACTCTGAAGCATCAGGATATTTACTTGATGTACTTATTAAAACATGGAAGGAAGGTCAACCTTTGTAGGTTGCTGATGGCTCAGATGGAGGACATGATAAAGGCAAGCTCAAAATCAAGTGCCTTGTTTCATGCTAAACTCATTTCGGTTATGTTGAAAGTGAAAGGTGCAGCTGGAAGTCAGGAAGAGTTGATAGTAGCAAAGAACAGTGTATGTATCTCGAAAGTAATCTGCAAATTCATGAAGATCAGTTGGAATCCCTGGAAGAAATCATGGGTGAATGATGAGGAGAGAATCTATGAGAATTTTAGCCCTTCTACTCATCCCTCTAGACCGAGAGATAGGAGAGATCCAGGCTTAAAGCCTGATGAGCCTGAACCTGTATACTCAGATGATGAACAGACTGCAGTAGTTGGTAACTTTGCAAGAGAGAACACCCCAATTGATGAAGGGAGTGATCCTGATACTACTCACAGTCCTGTCAGGACAGTGACGTTTGGAGCAGCAAGCCCTCCAAAAGAACTACCTAGTATAGAACCTGTTCTAAGAGACAGTGAGACTGAGACTACAGAAGAAGAAGAAGAAGAATCTCAATATTTTGTCAAGGACACCTCTGATGAGGGTGATACAGTCGAAGCAGAAGAGGCTGGAGCTTTAAATGAAAAACAAGAAACTGTTGCAGAAGAACTTAGTATGAGCCCTCTGATAGGGTATACAGACAAGTCAGTGTCTGACCAGGAAGCAGGAGTGGTCTCTACTACTGTTGTCATGGAAGTGGTTGATGACCCAACAGAGAAGGAGGCTAACCTCACTGCTGAACCTACAGAGGAAGCAAGTATGGAACCTGCTAGAGCTACAGAAGAGAACTTAGAGTTACCCAGAGTTGAGCAGATAGTAGAAAGTGTTCAGGAAGGACCACCAAGTGAGGGGGAGCGTGTTGGTTCAGTCTCTGTACTGTTTGATATAGAAGGATGGACCTCAGATCCAGGATACATGGTGTTAGGACTCAATTATGAGGATTCAGATGAGGAAAACCAACCACCAAGAAATCCAGTCATCCTACCTAACAGCTCTCCAGTGTTAGAAACTTAAAGATTGGCCACCAAGGAAGACCTTGAATCCTTAAAGAATGAAATGAAGGAGACCATCAGACAGTCTGTTGCTGAATTGAAAACCAGTCTTTTTGATGAGCTGAAAAATGTGGAACAATCCTTAGAATTATCTCTAGGATGTGTTGTGGGAAGTCCAATCAAAGAAGTGATGGATGAAATGAAAGTGTGCCACACTCAAATTGAAAGCTGGACTGGAGCAGTAGTGGCCCTCATACAATCAGTTGCTTCTTTAACTGCCCTGAGCAGTTCTCAGACACAAGTGGCTAGTGAGATTCGATACATCAAAGAAGTGGTCAAGCAGTTTGTGGAAGTATTTGAGGCTTTCAAGAAATCAGTAAAAGAACACATTAGCAATCAGGATGCTGTCATTCAGAAAGTGATTGGAAATCTGACTCAGTCTTTCAAGGAGACAGTGGCATTCTCAGTCAAGTCCCTTCCTTCATCTAGCTCTCCTATAGACCTTGAGCAGTTTAGAAGCCTGCTCAGAGAAGAGCTTACTCAGGCCCGTGCAAATGACACATCAGACCTACAGATCCTTGCTACTACAAGAGAAGTCAGTGGCTTTGTTCGTGAGCACCTGCAGGCTGCTACTGCTTCTCAGGAGGCCATCAAAAGTAAAGTGGATTATTACTTTGATCGGATTTTCACCAAGCATCAGTTGAACAATCACTTCAAGCTCATGCTAGAAACTATGAAACTGCCGCCTGTAACTCAAGCTTTCAAAGAACAAGTTAGCAAGCTACGAGAGTTGACCCCAGCTTTGGATAAATTCTTGGAAAACAAATATGACTTCTTATCTTCCATGGACAGAGGAGGAAACATCATAATGGATTTCAGGAATCTGCTCCTACCTTTTCTTCATGTGGACTGCACACCTGTTATAGTTCCTCCTGCCCTACCTGTCTCTAACCCCAGTGGTTCTTCCATAATGTCTCCTGCTGATGCCCTCAGAAGCCTTAGACCACTGATCCCTCGGCAAGCTACTCACTACAGGCCTTCAGGAGCCTCTGTTGCTGCCCCTCCAGACATTCCTACTGCCATTCCTCAGCCTGTTGATCCTTCACCTCCTGCTCCATCTTCTTCCTCCAAAGGAAAAGATCCCTTACCTCCAGATGAAGAGGATTGAGTCTGTTTATTTTTTTTTTGATAGGGATCATGTATTCACATTTTGGGTCATGTATTGTACTCCTTATTAATACAATGTTTATTTTCTCTCTCTCTATCTTTCTTTTTGTTAATCCCAAAGGGGGAGAAATAAAGAGAAATAGATAGGGGGAGAAATGGGGAGAAATAGGGAAAACTCAAGGGAGAAATGAACCTATACAAAGAGGAGAAATCCTTGCGGATTATACCTAATTTTTGTGCTCATATTGCTAATACTGTGTTTTGCACACTTCTCTCTGATACTTCTATATTTCATACTAACATAATTTGTGATTATCAAAAAGGGGGAGATTGTTGGAATCACCTGTTTTGATAATCCCAAAATCATGCTTAAACATTAATTATGATGTATTAAACCTTTGCATTAATCTTATTATTCTATGCTTAAACGTATTTTATTCTAAACAGTTCATATTCTTACTCTCATAACTTTACTGTAACAGCTTACAGTAGTATTTACATAAGTTTGGTATTGTTAGCTAACAGTGAGAGCTTTCTTTTCAAAGTCACAGTTACAGTTAACTGTCACCATAAGTTACTGTTGCAATAAGTTCACAGTTACAAGGTTACAGTCGAAGACTAATACAAGCTTACAGTCACGAGTCTACCGCTATCTATTGTCAAAGCTCACAGACGATGGTCACAATTACAAGACTTCTGTTCAAAGTTTTATCTGCTCAAGTTCACAGACGAACAAGTCTACAGTTGGAACAAGTTCACAGTCGAACAAGCCTACAGTCATAAGCCTACAGTCAAGGTTACAGTTAGACAGCTTCTGTCGACTAAGTCTACTGATGATCGAAGTCTACAGTTGACAAAGGTTACAGTTCTACAAATTTGATGTTACAAGTCTACAGTTAGAAAGGCTACAGTTACATGGAGTAAAAGCTACCATTGCAAGCCTACAGACAGCAATCCCTTTGTTGAAGTCAGCAGTCAGAAGGAAGTCCACAGTTGGAAGTCCACAGTTGGAAGACCACAGTTGAAGTCAACAGTGACATACATTCTCGACTCACTGTTTTAATTTCTTTATTTCCTACATTTAATCTATCTAATGATCATATCATACATTTTGATGATTTGTCAAATATCTGATAAAGGTTGTCGGATGTCAGGAACCCGTACCTCGTACCTGCTGAAAAGAAATCTTTTCTGTCCCCTGTCGGGAGTTAAATACGAGAAGACTACGCTGCCCAAAAAAAAGGAATGAATGCGAATGCGAACCAGAGAAGTGCGTGGTGGACGAAATATACCAGAAACACAAGAAGATAAAAACGAGTTCCATCAAGAACACAGAGAAGCATATAGACAATCAAGTATACTCGAGAAGTGTTTTGTGCATACAAGAAGAACCCTGAAGAACTTCATCGACTACATTCCACTGCCTGTGAACCTGAAGCATACGACACTCTGCTTCTCAAACAAAATCGAGAAGAGGACTCAGAATCACTTCTGATTAATTCCAAAACGAGTCCAGTGCTACACTGAAATCACTAGAGCCATTTCTAAACTCTACATCTCTGCTCTTTGATTTATTTATTCTATATTTTGAGCAGTGTGTGTTATCTGCTGTATTAAACACACACACTGACTCCTGTACTTTCACTGGAGGATCTGTAAATCCTCAGCAAACCTTTTACACTTCACTTCCCACTGTGGATAGTGGTAGAGGTCTTGTGACCTGGACAGCTGGCTGCTGTTGTTTGTTTTTCCCACGTAGAACTGTGGTAGAGGTCTTGTGACCTGGACAGTGTGTTCACTGTTGTTAACCCCGATCCAAGGTGTGGATCATTTTATATAAAATTTTGAGAGGACTAAGTCTCGGCTTGAGACTGAACCTCTTGGTTAATTCTGTGTGTTTATAGTTATACTCTATATCCATACTATACATATTTATTTCATATTCTGCTGCTATTACTTTGAAATATAATCTGTCTTCAAAGCTACTTTGATAATTAAATTCGCAAGTGTTTATATTTGTTATAAATCAGTAAGTTAGTTTCAAAAGTTAATTTAATCATAAGATTACGTTAACTGAGAATTAATCAATCTTTGAGAAACTAATTGAACCTTTATAATCTATATAAATTCACTGCAGTTTAATTTGTTTTTGAAATTGGGGGATTTTAATAGAAATTGTTTTTAACAGAAATTTTATTTGGAACTCAATTCACCCCCCCCCCCCTCTTGAGTGTCCACTCCGACCAACACCTGTCATATATTGAATGCTTGTTAGGCACAGATCTTGGGGTGGTTTCCTATTGGGATTTAGTCTCACACCCTGTTTGGACCATGCTTTTGGTCCCAAACAGATTATATTGTTGTAGGTATAGATAAGGGAAAGCACCCTTCTACTTCAGGTACTTGGCTTGTTGTGTAGCTGGAGAGCATGGGACCAAGCTTATTCTTGCGATGCTGAGAATCTATTTTTCGTTTATTTTGTACTTTGGTTTAGTATTTTTTTTTATTCCAGAATTGTGACTTGTTTGGCTTCTTTCCTAGACATATTTATCATGCATCATTTATATATGTGCTCCAGTTGTTTTTACTTTCAGTCTTCTGATGTTTACTCTTGTATGGATGTCTACTGCTTCCGCTATTGATTTTTTTTTCTTCCACTATGTACTCTTCCAATGAGGGCATAGTTTCTCCACTATCACACCCAAGGCCCTCGCTACTAGTCAGAAGCCTCTGGAATTTGGGGAAATGCGCTTGAGGCCATGTGACCAACCGGGTACGGGGCACCTCTGGGTGGCTTCCGGAACCAGGACTTTACAAAGTGTTATCAAACGAATTTTTTTCTCTTGATTTACTGTTTGGAGCCTTTAACAGGGGATAGGAAAGAATAGGTACTTGGTGTTAAGCTGTGCCTGGGAGTAGCTAACTTATGTACAGGGAAAGGCCAATCTATCTCGTTTATTGCAATTTCTTCTGGTTTTTCAAGTTTACGATTGATCTAATTCTCACTGTTGGGTGAATATCATGTTTTGTGTTATTTCTGTTGACATTATCGGGGTTCTTTTTCTATCACAACCTGATGAGATGAGGGTATTCCATCTCATGCATCATATATAAACTTGTTAGAAATCACATGTCTTGCATTCATTCCATGCCATCTAGGATGCATTAGTGATTTCATGTTGTTGTGATAGACGTTGTGTATATTATGCATTTTGTTGTGATAAATGCCTTGATAGGAATACTTGTTGTTTTGATAGGGTATTTTTGTGTAAGGTTTTGTTTGAATGAATGCCAAAATTTTGTTCGTGAGGCATTATGGGCCCTCATGGACCAGAATTTGGTGAATCATTGCCTTGTTTTCTATGTTATAGCATGTAAAAGATGACAAAACTTGATTTGTGAGGAGTGTGGGCCCTCACAGATCAGAATTTACCACCTTTAATGTTCGTTTCAGTATTTTTTTGCCTTCGGAGTATTTTCTTAGGCTTAATGTTCGGAAAAACCTAGAATACATTCGTGTAGTTTTGAATACATGGCATGTTTTCTTCTGTTCGAGAAGAAACTATTTTTCTCAAGTACATGTCGTGTACTTTATGTACACATCGTGTAGTCTCTAACTGTGTCATAGGTCGTGTGGGTAGAGACACAGGGTTGAGAAATCTTTGTAGGACACACCGTGTACTTGATGTACACGTCGTGTGTAGATACCCTGTGTCCACCCATGTGACTAATGACATGGATGGTTGAAAACATAAGAAATACATGTTGTGTCAGGACTAAACACACCGTGTAGTCTGACCAGGTACCCAGTCATGTCACTAAAACATGGGTCGGTTTTATCCTTTCACGTACACACCATGTACTCCTTGAACACGTCTTATAGTGTGAGCTATGTGTCAGGTTGTGTCACTAACAACACAGGCTAGGTGAAGCTTGTCTAGTACACGTCGTGTCTACCTTGAACATGTTGTATAGTCTTGTCTTAGGAGAGTCATGTGGCTTAACCGTGTAGAAGGACTCGGGAAGGGGAAGAGGATTCAAGTACACATCATGTTTTAAGACAACACGCTGTGTGTTGGTGTCATACACGACCATTTTAGGCAGGAGTACACGCCCATGTAAATGACTTAAGGGAACACGCCGTGTAGGAAGTGTACACGCCGTGTAGTCATGTTTTGTAAAACATGAGTGCTTTCTTTCACCTATTCCCTTCATACACTTCTAGTTTTCAGTACTTGATAATCTTGATCTAAGGTGTGTGCTTGACCTTGAAGAGTCATGCCACCAAGAAGTCCTCTGGTTGTTCGCCAGTTTTGGAACCAGCTGTTATATGTGACATAGGTGCTGATGCACAGTTCAGAGAGGGATTTTTGAGGATGATGCTGACTTTTCAGGGAGCACTACCTCCTGCCCCTTCGATGGAAGATTTGTTGCTGGTCTTTCAACAGCAACACCCTCCCACTTTCTTAGGGAATGGAGGACCCATGGCTAGAGAGTCATGGCTAGAATCCATGATGATGATTTTCGAGTATCTGGGGATACCTCTAGAGAAGAGGGTGTAGCTCGCTACCTACATGCTCTGACACTCCGTCAAGAGGTGGTGGGATGTGATCTCACAGGCGGGGCACTAATAGAATATGGCTTGGGATGAGTTTCAGCGCATCTTCTACAATTATTTCTATCCAGATACCATGAGGGCCGATCGAGACTGAGATTTCATGAGTCTGGAGTAGGGTACTCTTTCTGTTATAGAGTATTCCTCTTGCTTCACAGATCTATAGCGTTTCATGCATATTCCAGGAGGTGATGAGTTGTTCCTTACATAGAAGTTTGAGTATATTCTGAGGCATGACATCCGATGTAATGTGAACATCTTCAGTTTGACTTCGATGTCTTCTATTGTCAACCAGGCGCTGATCACAGAGCGCAATCTGAGGGATTCTAGAGCTTTGAGCCAGGGCGGTTTAGAATCCAGAGTTAGTGCTCCACCAGCTGATAGCAAGAAGCATCGTAGGGAGACTGCACGAGAAGACCAGAGTAGGTTGGATGCATCTTCTGGTATTGAGGTGGTGTGATACCAGTGTGGGAGAAGTGGGAATACAAGGACATGTTGCTTAAGAGACCCAGTGGTGTGCTGATCTTACGACAAGATGGGACACCTTCAGCGCTTTTGTCAGTTCATCTCACTAGCAGCTGGTGGCAGGGGTTCTTCTATGACTCCTCGTTCATGAGCAGTGAAACTAGTTTCTCACCAGTCTGGGAATTGGAGTTATTTTAGATGTTCGGGCCGAGGTGGAGGTCAGGGCTATGGTAGTCAGTCACCGATTCTTCAGTGACAATAGGGTTGATCAGGTCAGAGCAGTCAGGAAGGGTTACAGGGCCACAGCATGGGCCTAACTTTTGTATTGGAGCTTACCTAGTAGGAGTAGGATCCCAGATCCTCCACAGTTTGAGGTACAATCTTAGTAGCCTCAGTTTTATCTTCATCTCTTTTCTACAGAGGGGATTCCCATAGCTTTATGTCTGCTACTGTTGTAGATAGCCTTGGGCTTTACATCTTTTCCCCTGCTGATATTTTGACATTAGACACACCGTTGGGGACTAGAACGACTAGTGTATGTCAGTGCAAGGAGTGCCCACTAGAGGTTGGTGGATGTAACTTTCTATGGGACCTCTATGTCCTAGAGATGACAAGAAATGATTTCATTCTCAAAATGGACTGGCTAGTTCCCTTCCAAGAAGTCTTCGATTGTTATCCTAGTAGGGTGACCTTCATATCACCCGAGGGTGGATCCTTTCTTCATAGGTCCGAATGTGACGTACAGGTGAGCAGATCGGGTCTAGAGCATCATGGGTTGGGAGGAGTTACAACCCAGATTTCTAGTCTATATCTGGATGACCAGGGGACTTTGCGGAAGGAATTTCCTCTAGTGGTGGATCGTTTTTGAGATGTCTTTCTAGGGGACTTTTTAGGTTTTCCTCTAGAGCGCGACGTAGACATCTTGACTGGGCTTGTTCCAGGAGTGGCACCGGTGTCCATTCTTCCATATTGGATGGCTACACCTGAGTTGCAGGAGCTCAAGAAGCTGTTGGAGGAGTTGTAGCCAAAGGGTTTCATCCGACCCAGTAATTCTCCTTGGGGTTTTCATGTCTTGTTTGTGAGGAAGGAAGACGTCGACCTTAGGCTTTGTGTGGACTATTGAAAGTTAATCCAATTGACAGTCAAGAACCGACATCCCTTATCGAGGATCAATGATCTCTTTGATCAGCTTTGAGGATCCCGGTTGTTCTTAAAGATTTACTTGAGGTCCGGTTATCATCAGTTGTGTGTTAGACCATCAGATATACCTCTTATAGTCTTTTATATTATATACGGTCTATACGAGTATATGGTTATGTCGTTTGGTCTCATGAACGCGCCTGCAGTTTTCATGGCACAGATGAACCGAGTGTTCCATCCATACCTAGATTTCTTTGTGGTTGTTTTTGCAGACAATGTCTTGGTGTACTCTCACACTCTACATGACCATGCTAACCATCTTGAGATCGTTTTGAATACACTGAGGGAGCATCAGTTATATGCTAAGCTCTCAGAATTCCACTTTTGGATGGATCAGATTCACTTCTTGGGTCATGTTATCTCAGAGGCAGGAGTATCAGTAGACCCAGAGAAAGTAAGAGTTGTAGTTTCATGGAAGCAGCCGAAGAATGTCTTTGAGGTGCAGATTTTTCTAGGGATTTATGGATACTAAAAATGTTTCATACAAGACTTTTTATTCTTAGCGGCACCGCTGATGTGTTTTACTAAGAAGGGTGAGAAGTTCTTATGGTCAGATTCATGTGAGTCATCCTTTCAGGAGCTGAAAGATAGGTTGACTTTAGCACTGATACTATTCTTTCGAGAGCCAGGAAAGAGCTATATTGTTTAATTTGATGCGTTAGGTATCGAGCGGGGAGATGTGCTAATGCAGGGAGATAGAGTTGTTGCGTATGGGTCTCGATAGTTGAGGCCACATGAGAGGAATTACCCGACGCATGATCTTGAGTTTCCATATATTGTTCATGCCTTATGATATTTTAGACATTATCTTCTGGGAGATTATTTTTTGGTTTACAACAACCACAAAAGTCTCAAGCACATCTTCACTCAGCGTGATCTGAATTTATGATAGAGGAGGTGGGTCAAGTACCTATAGTCCTTTGACTTTGATCTTGCCTACACACCTGGGAAGGGCAAAGCAGTGGCTGATGCATTGAGTAGGAGGAGTCAGATACATGTAGTTCAGGATGCTAGTAGTGAGTGGAATCTTATGTATCTGTTCACTGAGATGCATTTAGAGGTGCACGACAGATAGGGGCAGACCTTTATTTCTTCTGTAGCTATTACATCTACTCTTCTTGATCGTGTTCTAATGAGGAAGCTATCAGATTCTAAAGGCCTAGTCCTAAGGGAGAGTGTTTCAAGAGAGGACCCTATCCCTAGTTAGACCATAGGCGAGGATGAGATCTTGCGTTACCAAGGGCGCGTATGGGTGCCAGCAGACATACACGAGGAGCTGATGCGGGACTTTCATTCCTCAGTTTGGGCAGTTCATCCTGGCGTCACCAAGATGTATCGTGACCTACACCATCAATATTTGTGGCTGGGTATGAAGAGGGGTGCTGCTGGTTTTGTTATGAGATGCTCCACTTGCCAGCAGGTGAAAGAGGAGCATCAGTGACCAGAAGGTCTTTTACAGCAGTTACCCATTTCCGAGTGGAAGTGGAATGACATCGCGATGGACTTCATGACCAGTTTTCTGAGGTCTCCTCAAGGGAATGACACAGTTTTGGTTGTAATTGATAGGCTCACGAAGGTTTCTCACTTCTGGCCGATCAAGGAAACCCTCAATGTTGATGAGCTAGGACGGTTTTATATCTGAGAGATTGTACATCTAAATGGAGTTCCAAACTCCATTATTTCAGACAGGGATGCACATTTTACTTCTCGGTTCTGGTAGGGGCTTTAGAAGGCTTTGGGTACACAGGTACTTTTGAGTACATCCTACCACCCTCAGACAGATGTCCAGTCCGAGCTTATGATTCAGGTGCTTGAGTACATGCTCCAAGCATGCATCCTGGATTTTGGAGGTTCTTGGGAGAAGCATATACCTCTTGTTTAGTTTTCCTATAACAATAGTTTTCAAGCAACTATTCAGATGTCACCTTATGAGGCTTTGTACAATAGGTCATGCCGATCACCCTTATGTTGGCTAGAGGCCGGAGAGGCAGCTTTGCAGGGACCTCTTCTTATTCAAAAGACCACAGAGCAAATATAGTTGATTTTGAAGAGGATGGCTGCTACACAGTCTCATAATAAATCATATGCGGATCAGCAGAGATGACCTCTAGAGTTTGAGGTTGGGGATCAAGTTTTCCTACGTTTCATGTCGAGGTTGGGGCACAGAAGGATCAGGATACAGGTTAAGCTTTTGCTGAGATAGGTCGGGCTGTGTGAGGTGTTGGAGTGAGTTGGTCCAATTTCCTATCAGTTGTAGCTACCTCAGAGGTATCAGGCCATGCAAGATGTCTTCCACGTTTCTCAGCTTCAATGTTACTTTTCAAATCTGTCTCATGTTTTCCTACCTGATGAGGTTGATTTGAAAGTGGACTCATCCTTTGAGTAGAATCCTATCCGGATTGTGGTGTTGAGATGGTATGTGAGTATGATATACTCTATAATACCAAATGTAGGATCGAAATAAAAGAGATACTTTATGGATTATCTAATGATGCTCAAAATAAAAGAGGGGGGTAAATTGTATACTTTTAAAAATTCATTTAGAACTTTTAAATATGGTTATGTTTTACCAGGTTAAACAACGAAATTCACAAAACCTCTAGTTCTACACACTTACTTGATTCTGAAAATATGATTCCGAGAAAGTGAATCTGGAAATATGGTTCCGGAAAATGAAACTTAATGAAATATTAGAATGATAAAGATTCTACTTTAAAGAGAATAGAATCTTACTAGATCATAGTAAAATAATAAGAAAGTATAAGATAGTTATACTTTCCTCAACAAATTAAATGCAGTGGAAAACGTGAAACAAAAAAAGTAACAAGTAGTAAATCTTTTAACCCAAAGAGAAGGGTATCCAACAACCTTGGATAAAGGTCCCTTGATTTATACTTTCAAGAAATTCTTTCTTACACACACTAGGGTAATGCCTCGATGCGATGATTGGATTCTATCTTGCTATCCCCACAATCCCTCAACTTCAAGGTAGTCGGCACCTCTTTCTTCCTCATTAAGGAAGCCCTCAACTTCAAGTTGTTTGGCACCTCTGTCTTTCTTTCCCTGGAAGCCCTCGATTCTACATCGAAACAATTGGAGTAGCACGAAGCAATTCTTCATGAAGCAAAGTTTGAACAAGCCATTCAAACTTCCTTCACGAAATCGTGAGAGTTTATAAGATACTCTCTCTCTATAAATCACTTCAACAGCATGCGAGTAAGTTCATCCAAAAGTCATGATCTCTTCAAATGAGCTTCTATTTATAGTCATAGCTCCAACAGTCGGCTCCCTCCTCCAACATTCATATTTTTACTTTAATTTCAGAGGGACTTATACACATGTCACTCAAACAATGGTTAGTTAGCTACTGAATGCATGACATCGTTTTGTAATAAAACAAGTGTAAGAAAAAATATGGTTACATAACTAAAATCCAATATTCAGAATGTAAGAAAATGAAAGTTCGGAGTCTAACCAAAAATTTATTCGGAGTCTATAATATAAGGATATTCAGATTCTGTTTTCTAGGAATTCAGAACCTAAACAATATAGAATTTCAGAGTCTAAATTTCAAGGAAATTCAGAATCTGGATTCACAAGAATTTGGAACCAGAACTTAAAAAGTTCAGAGGTAGAGTTCATGGGAATTCGGACATAGAACTCATAAGAGTTCAAAGTCTATATTCAGAAAACTCAAAGTCAGAACTCAGAAGAGTTCATAACCAGAATTTTTATTCAGAATTTGGATTCATAACTTAGAAGTGTTCATAACCAAAATTTGTATTCAGAATTTAGATTCAGAACTCAGAAGAGTTCGTAACCAGAATTTCGAGAATTCAGATCCTAAAACAGAATGCCTCATATCTAGGTATGTAAAGGATTCTGAGGTTTTGGTTACAAAAAGAATTTTACACTATGAAACTTTATTATATAAACAAATAAAAACATGTTAAGGATAAATTTCCTTAGGGAAGGAAATTTTTCCTTATATAAGTAAAACACAGGGTAAAAAGAGATTTTCCTTAAGAAAAGGTGTTTTTGATTTTCAAAACAAGAAGGAATTGTAAAGTCATAAGGAAACCATAATGAATCAAAAAATTTCCCCAAGTTTGAAGGAATGGAAAAGTAATAAGGAAGACCTTATTGACTCAACAAACTGCCCCTTTTTGGAAAGCACAAACATCCTTACGAAAAAGAATATAAGGAATTTTAAAATTTTTTCTGGATTTTAAAATAAAACTGATCTCCCTTTTCACATTGGCAAAATGGAATATGACTAACTCCCCCTTAGACTTTGAAACACTAAGGATCATATTCTATATTTCCATAATGATATTTTTCATTATCTTGATTATATAAATCTATGTAATGAAAACACCCCCCTTAGATAAACTCCCCCTTACTTAGGGATATTTCTTCTTTACTTAGCATTCTTTTTCCTTTCTCCCCATTGTGATTTTCAAAAAGAATTTGAGGAAATGAAAAAAAATATGGTACCTGAAATATTTCTAAAAACATCCACAAGAAACAAGAAACCACAATTTCATTAATATTGGAAAAATTTGTACACAGAAAAAACAAAAAAAGATCGGATTTGTTTTCCTTCCTTTTCCTTGGGTATGAATTTCTTCACAATAATTTTCAGCTTCATTATCTCCTTATGATCTTCCTCTAATTTCTTCTCTAAGGCTTTGATCCTATCATCCTAAGCATTCAGAGCCTCTTCCGGAACCTTCAACAAGTCATCTTGCTTCACTAGCTTCTCTTTAATCTTGATCTGGAGATCCCTTTCTCTCTTCCATCTTTGATCAACAGAGTACAACTTCCCATTCAGATCCTTGACCTCCTAAATCCGAGTATTTTGTTCAAGAGTTAGATTTCCCATAAAGATAGTTGTAAGATCCTTTAATTTACTATCTTCGTAATCAAAAGCCTCCTTAACATCATCTTGAAACTTATAAATCTCTCAAAAATATTCAACTATATTCTTTAACCAGCTGACCACTTTCTTACATGATTTTTTGTGGGAATCGTAGTTGAAAAGGATGTTCTTGTAATCAGCCTCAATATTTATGCACATATCCATCACCATGGATAATGAATCTGATTTTTGATTCAAGTTATGTTGGATCATCTGACATCTGGAGTCAATGGTTGGAAATATCAGAATGGTGTCAACAAGCTTCTTCAATGATTGAATGACAAAATCATGTCCCAAAGTTGATGATTCTGAATCTGACACTTTTTTTGGTCATGGTTCTTCTTCTATCGCAAAACTATTCTTCTTAGAAGATCCACCAGATTCATTATTCCATAAGATAACTTTTTTAGGTGTATCCACAAACACTTGTTTTCCTTTATTGGTTCTTGGAACAACTTCTTCATCTAGTGACTCAAGTTCACTGTCAGACAGATGATCAATTCTATCTTCATCAACCTTCTATTTCTTGGCTCCAGCCTCGGCATCCTCTGGGTGAATAAAGTGATGATTATAGCTTTCTTCCTCGGAAATTTTTTTAACTTCTTCTTCACCCTTCTCATATTCACCTTCCTTATCCTTCCTAGGAGTTGAGAGAATTGAAGACTCTGCTTCAGAAGTCTGGATTGATTACTTCTCGGAAGGGGTTTCCTCTTCATGATAATCTTCAACTTTCTTAATAAGGTATTAAGTTCCACCACTAATTTCTTCTTTTTCCACTTCTTCGACAACTTCCTTTTCAAAAACCTTCTCTTGGGGTTTTTCTGGAGTCATGTACTTATTCCCCAAAGTCTTAGGTAAAGCCTCAACCAAGAACTATTTTGGTACTAGAATTTTTTCGGTTTCTATTTCAGTATCCCTGATAAGGGATTGAACAACCTCAGCCTCAGACATCTTCTTCTTTTGCTTCTTTTCCTCAGCTTGCTTCTCAAGCTCGTCAATTGACTTCTCTTTCAAATCTTTAGCCTCTTCAAGGTCTAAACCAAACTGCAGTTCTCCTTCCTTCCAATTCTTTTTGTCTTCCATCCACTTGGAAATAACCTCATCCAGATAATATTTCTTCTTCTTGGGCTTCAGAGGTGCGGATTGTGTTTCTTTAGCTTCTGAGATTTTTCCTTCTTCTACCACTTCCTTCAACTTTCCCTTCATTCTTCCTTTTTTTGATGGTTCAGTAAATTCTTGTTCCATCATAACGGCTTCTACTTCCTCCTCTGGTAAGTCATAGAATTTTCCTGTCTTCGAGAAACCAACTTTCATCCTTTTGAGAGTATCATCACTGATTAGCATAACTTTGAAATTCCTAGACTTTGATCTGCAAGGGATTTTGAAAGACTCATGGAATAGAACAATGAGATTGGAAAGAATGGCCGGGTACATAAGAATCTGAGCTTTCAAGTTCTCAATCTTAATATTCTCTATCTTAATGAGAATATGATTCTTTAAGTTTACCTTCCTTGGATTCACCAGAAAATGAAAGATGAATATGTCACTCTTCTTCAAGGTGTCCTTATCACCAATTCTTGGAATGATAAAACCCTGAACCCGCAATTCAAGGATCCGATTATTTGTCGAGAGGTGAGAAATATTCACAGTCTTGAAATCTATAAGTTCAAGACACTCCATAGATTTTAACTTTACAAAACTTCCTTAAACATCTGGCAGCTTGTGGGAACAGAACTCGGATTCCCCTTCATAAGACAACCCCGCCAAGCTATCAACCTTGGTGTATGAAAGGGCATAGGTTTTCCATAAATCATGAAGGAAAATTTCTCTTTTTCTTCTTTTTTAAAGAAATTGACCGACTCATAGAACACAATAAGGAGATCCGGATACACCAAGTCTTGAGCCCCTGGCTTCGAAATGGAAACACTTTCCCATCCATTAAACATAATGATCTTGGAGATAATGGAGTCATACTTGTTGAAGAAATTCAGATGTACCAGCCTTTCTCTATATACTTTCCACTCTGAAATCGGCTTGACAGTAGACATTTCTTTCTAAGAGTATTATTTTGTAGACATTTAGACTTGAGAATAATCTGAAAAGTTTGGAACGGTCTTTTGTAGGAGGGTAGAGTTTCGACACACAAAGTCTTGAAATATATGTTGGACAACCCTTTAAGCGTCCTTTATATAGGTGTTTGATGTGATGGTTCATCTTCCTATCTCAATCCAATGGCTTAGAATTCTTCTGATCAGATCTCACCGTTGAAATGATATCTGCATGGAAAATTTGGTAGGATCCGATCTTTTGAGTTTCTTAAAAGAAAAAAAAATCGGATTTAAGGATATTAAAATCTGAGAAATTTTTAAAAACAAAAGAAACTACCAGCAAGTAAAAGGTGATTATGAAAACTCAAGAAATAATCATACCTTTAGGATTTCTAGGAAGATTATTCGTAATAGGTAATTTCCATTTTAAAAAAAACTACGAAAACCTCCATTACAAAAAAAATAATATGAGGGCGCAAATATTCATTATGAAAATTTCAAGTACGAAAACTTTCATTACAAAATTTTTGATTACGTAAATCTTCATTACGAAATTTTGAGTACGAAAAACTTCATTATGAAAAACATGAAAAACTTCATTACGAAAAATATGAAAAACTTCATTACGAAAAATATGAAAAACATCATTACAAAAAATATGAAAAAATTAATTAAGAAAAATATGAAAAACTTCATTACAAAAATATAAAAAACTTCATTATGAAAAATATGAAAAACTTCATTACGGATAATATGAAAAACTAACAAGTAAATGTACTCCCCCTATGAAAAGGAGTTTGTTACTATAAAGATATTGGTTTCAACAGAAAGTTAATAAGAAATATTACCTTATGGTTATCATTTATAACTTCGGTTTAATGTATTCATACCTAACAGAGGGTAAATTTTGTTTTGAAAATATCAGCAAGTTGATCTTGCATTCTAATAAATTGAAGAATGATATCTCTTTTTAGTGTGTGATACCTAAGAAATTGATGGCTAATATTTATGTGTTTTGCACGAGAGTGATGTGATTGATTTTTACTAAGGGAAATGGCACTTGTATTGTCACACAAAATTTGTGTTTTGGTAAAACTCATACCAATGTGTGTGAGTGTTTGTTGCATCCTCAACACTTGAACACAACAACTTCCAGCTGCTACATATTCAGCTTCAGCAGTGGAAAGTACTACTGAGTGTTGCTTCTTGCAAGACCAAGAAACTAATGAATCTTCTAAGAAATGACAAGTTCCAAATGTACTCTTTCTATCCATTCCACACCCACCAAAGTCAGCATCTAAAAAACTTTTTAAAACAAAATCATTTCCAGAAGTATAAAAGAGTCCTAAATCCATGGTTCCCTATAAGTAAAGATTTTTTTTCACTTCCATTAAATGAGATTCCTTATGATTGGATTTATATCTTTCACTTAAGCATATTGAAAACATTAAGTCCAGATGAATAGCTGTCAAGTAAAGTAGACTTCCTATAATACCATTAAAAGTTGTTTGATCTACTGGTTTCCCAGCTTCATCAAGATCAAGTGTGTTTGAGGTACCAATGGGAGTACTTATACATTTAGTTTTTTCATATCCATACTTTTTAATAAGATATTTAATATACATATGTTGGGATATATAGATTCCTTCTGGTTTTTGAGATATTTGAAAACCAAAGAAAAATGTTAACTCACCCATAATACTCATTTCAAACTCATATTTCATTAGATCTGTAAAGGAATCGGTTAAAGATTGTTGAGTTGAACCAAATATAATTTCATAAACATAAGTTTGAACAATGAAAACATTTTTCTTATATTTATTTATAAAAAGGGTTGGATCTGCATTTCACTTAACATAATTATTTTGAAGCAAAAATCTTGTAAGTCTTTCATACCAGGATCGAGGGGCTTCCTTAAGTCCATACAAAGTATTGGTAAGTCGAAAAATGTGATTAGGATGTTCTTTATCTTCAAAACCAGGAGTTTGTTCAACAAAAACTTCATCTTGAACATAAACGTTATGAAAAGAACATTCCACATCCATTTGAAAAAGTTTGAAATTAAAGAAAGCTTCAAAGGAAAGTAGGATACGAATATATTCAAGTGTAGCTACTGGAGCATAGGTTTTTTCATAGTCTATTCCCTCTTGTTGATTATAGCCTTTAGCAACTAATCTAGATTTATTTCTAACTATGATTCTTTTTTCATAACACTTATTTCTGAAGACCCATTTTACTCCAATAACGGAAGTCTCCTTAGGTATTTCAACCAAGGTCCAGACTTTATTCCTTTCGAATTCATTTAGTTCATCTTGCATGGATTTAATCCAATCATCATCACCTAAAGCTTCATCGAGTGCTTTTTTGGTTCTAATTGGGAAAGGAATGCTAATTGTTCAACTTCATTTCTTAAGGAACTTCTAGTCCTTAAAGGTTGATTCACATCTCCAATGATATTACCACCGGGATGATTCTTTAGAAACAACTGATTTGGATTTTGTAAAACTTGTTCATCAACATAGGTTAGGAAATATTCTGGGGTAAATGTTTCGGAAGTATCTTCTTGGACATTTTCCTTATCAAAAGGATCTTCCATCAAAGGTTGATAATCAGTTTTTAAAAACACATCTGAGGATGTAGGTTGGGGTTGTTTAAAAAAAAGGATCGGTTTCATCAAATTTTACATGTACTGTTTCTTCAACAGTACAAGTGTCTTTATTAAAAACTATATAAGCCTTAGAAGTTGTGGAGTAGCCTAAGAAAATTCCTTCATAAGATTTTGGTGCAAATTTATTTAGATTATCTTTAGTATTCATGATGATTACCTTGAAACCAAAAACCTTAAATTTGGAAACTCTAGGTTTTCTACCACTCCATAACTCATAATGGGTTTTATTAAGAAAATGTCTAATAAAAAATTGATTTATAGTATAACAAGCAGTACTTATAGCTTCATCCCAAAAATGTCTTTCTAAATAATATTCACTCAACATGGTTCTTGTTATCTCTTGAATAATTATATTTCTTCTTTCTACAACACCATTCTGTTGATGAGTTCTCGGTGCTGAGAAATTGTGAGTAATGCCTTTTCTTCTACAAAAGGTTTCAAAATCAGTATTTTGAAATTCTCTACCATGATCACTATGAATAGTTTTAAATGGAAGGTTTTTCTCATTTTTAACTTGGGATCTAAACATTTTTAAATAAGAAAAAGACTCAGACTTCTTTTCAAGAAAATAGACCCACGTAAATCTAGTGTAATCCTAAACCAAGACAAATACATAATATTTGCCTCCAACACATCCAGTTTGTGTAGGTCCAAAAAAACCATATGCACTAACTATAATGAAACCGTAGTTTTTACTTCACTGACTGATTTAAAACTTGATTTATGTTTCTTTCCAAATTGACAAGGGTCACAAACTTTTGAAGAATCCAATCTAAGCTCCAGTAGATCCTTAAATAATCTTTTCATAGAAAGTTTGCATAAATTCCTAAGGTTACAATGCCCTTACCTTATATTCCATAACCAAAAATTATCCTCCATTGCACTAAGAAAAGGCGGATCTTGGCTCCTAAGGTCTTCTATGTTTAGTGTGTAAACATTCTCTTGCCTATGGTCAGAAAGAATAAACTCTTCCTTGGAATTCTGTACTAGGAACTTGTCATTCCAAAAATTCACAAGGTAACCTTCATCACATAATTGGCATATGCTAATGAGTTTGTGCTTAAGACCCTTAACAAATAAAACATTTGAAATCAAAGTTTTTTCAATATGAATAATGTTACCTATACCAATAATTTCTCTCTGAGCATTATCTCTGAACGTTATTTTTCCTCCTTTCATTTTGATAATCTTTTCAAAATAGTTTTTATTACCAGTCATATGCCGAGAACATCCACTATCCATGTACTATTTATTGATGTTGGTACTCTCTCTATTTTCTTGAAAATAAAAGAGTTACACTTTCAGAATCCAAACATTCTTGGATCCAGAAATTTCAGAAAGTAAAATTTTAGGTACCCACATTTTCTTAGAAAAATAGGCTTTATGAAATCTTAAAGATTGAGTTTTGTTTAAGGAATAATTTTTTGCAAAGTATCCACCACACCAACACTTAGTGAATAAAAATAACTTTATGGAACAAAATAATTGTTCCTAAAAATCATTTTATAACTATTATAACCAAAACGATAACTATTCCTTAGAGGTCGTATTTGAGAATAAATTTTATCAAAATTTTCTTTACCTAAGGTAAAGTTTGACAAACATTTTATTTGGAACTAGAGTTAGGCTCGAAAACATTTTTCATAGAAATTGCGTTTTCTTGTTCTTTATAAAGTGTATTCTTCTAAGAGTTTACTTCCTCAAGATTTTTTTGAAATATTTTCAAAATAAACATTTTTCTTATCTAGATCAAGATCTGATATTTCCTTAATAAGAATAGTATTCCTAGATTTTTCCTTATCAAGTTTTTTCATGAGTTTTGAGTTCTAAATCTCAATGAGTTTGGCAAACCTAGAAAATTCTTCATAGGTAGGTAAAATATTATCTTCATAAGAATATGATTCTTCATTATAAGAGTTATAATATTTACTATCATTAGCATTCAAAGATATATTAGTCATAGATTATGTATTGTGTACCTTATTGGTCATAGATTTAGCATTGTGTACCTTATCCATAAATCAATGATTGTTAATAGGTAGTCTGGCTATTAGACTAAGATTCTTTTGTCCAGAAGATTTGTAATCTGATGATTCATCTAAATAGTCACCACCACTAGCACTCCAGGTATCATTTTCTTTCAAGACTTTATTATATTTATCTTTGTAGTACTTTTTTTTTATTTCTCTTAGAATGATTTTCCTTTCTTTCTTTTCTCTTGATCATAGGAAAATCAGGTCTTATACGTCCTTCTCTCTTGCATTCAAAACATGTGACTTCTGAATCTTACTTGTCTTTTATTTCCTTTTTATTATATCTAGATTGAATGTTTTTCTGTCCAACAATCTTGTTTATCCTTCGAGCAAGATTAGAAAACTCATTTTCTGAATATTCACTTCAACTAGATTCGGATTGAATAATAACTTTCTTAGATTTAGATATAGTAACTCTATCAGGATTCTTGGCTTTCATGTGATTCGAAGTTGTAGTAAAAGAAACACTACCATTTCCATTTTTCTTCTCTACATTATCAACGTCTCACTTCATTCTAGTCTCATGTTGAAGAAGATTTCCAAAGAGTTCATTAAGAGTTATCTGAGTAACCTTTCTGTTTTCATCAATAGCAGTCCTCTTGGATTCCCACTCACTGGGCATGGTGTCTATGATCCTTTCAACAAGAGCTTTATCATCTAATACTTTTTCACCCATTGATTGTAGACTATTCACAATAGTCATGAATCTTTGTTTCACCTTACATATGGGATCTCCATAAGGAAATTTAAAGCCATGGTATTCAGCTCTGAGCATGGCCCTTATAGTTTCAATAACATTGGAAGTACCAAAATGGGTAACTTCATGTTTCTTCCCAATATTGTTTGCAGCTTCACAAGAAGATATCTGGATATATATATATATTTATTCATGGAATAAATAAAAGTATTGCATACCTTATAATTCAGTTGATATTCATGATTTTCGTGATTGGTAAAGGTACCAAATTTTTTGTTAGGGATTTTATATCCTCCAGTAAGCATAACAAAATTATCAACTCCAGTATTGATAATAAAAGTTTTCATTCAATCTCTCTAATACTCATAATCATTTCCATCAAAAATAGGTGGTCTAGTTGGATTGATATTGTCTATAAAACCAACATTGATTCATTCCATATTATAAAAAAAACTTTCCACACAAACATGTTAGTAATAAAAGTTTGTAAATAAGGAAAATATTCCTAAGAAAGGAAAATATAGAAAAAGAGTATCTCTAAGAAAAAATGAATCTGAACTATATGAGTCAGAAAAAATGATTCCGGAAAAGAATGAGATGAATTGTACTTTGAATCTAATTGTGAGATTAATTCAGTTTGAACCAAAATTATGAAGCCAATTGTTAAATTGGTTCAGGATACAGGGTCACCTCCGTTGATACCAATTGCTGATATGGTATGTGAGTATGATATACTCTATAATACCAAATGTAGGATCGAAATAAAATTTATAATGTATGGAGTATCTAATAATGCTCAAAATACAAGAGGGGGGTGAATTGTATACTTTTACAAATTCCTTTGGAACTTTTAAAGATGGTTATGTTTAACAAGGTTAAACAAGGTAATTCACAAAACCTATAGTTCTACACACTTGCTTGATTCCAGAAATATGATTCTGAGAAAGTGAATCTGGAAAGATGGTTCTGGAAAATGAAACTTAATTAAAGTTTAGAATGATAAATATTCTACTTTAAAGAATATAGAATCTTACTAGATCAGAGTACAAGAATAAGGAAGTATAAGATAGTTATACTTTCCTCAAAAAATAAAATTCAGAAGAAAAATTGTAACAAAATAAGTAACAAGTAGTAAATATTTTAACCCAAAGAGAAGGGTATCCAACAACCTTGGATAAAGGTCCCTTGATTTATACTTTCAAGAAATTATGTCATACCCACACCAGGGTAAGCCCTTGATATGAAGATTAGAGTCTGTCTTGCTATACCCGCAAGCCCTCAACTTCAAGGTAGTCGGCACCTCTGTCTTCCTCAGTAAGGAAGCCCTCAAATTCAAGGTAGTCGGAAACTCTATCTTCCTATCCCTGAAATCCCTCGATTGTACATATCAACAATCAGAGTAGCACGAAGCAATTTTGCATGAAGCAAAGTTTTAACAAGCCATTCAAACTTTCTATACGAAGCGTGAGAGTTCATAGGAGCCTCTATCTCTAGAAATCACTTCAACAACATGTGAGTAAGTTCAGCCAAAAGTTATGAGCTCTTATTTATGGGAACAGCTCCAACGGTTGGCTGCCTCCTCCAATGGTTATATTATTCCTTGAATTTCAGAGGGACCTATACATGTGTCACTCAAACAATAGTTAGTTAGTAACTGAATTACCGACATTGTTTTGTAATAAAACAAGGGTAAGAAAAAATATGGTTACATAACTAAAATCCAATATTCGGAATGTATGATATTGAAAGTTCGGAGTCTAACCAAAAATTAATTCGGAGTATATAATACAAGGATATTCGGATTCTGTTTTCTAGGAATTCGGAACCTGAACTCTATAGAATTTTGGAGTATGAATTTCAAAAAATATTTGAATCTAGATTCATAAGAACTCAAAACCAGAACTTAAAATGTTCAGAGTCAGAGTTCATGAGAATTCATAGTCAGAACTCATAAGATTTCAGAGTCTTTACTTAGAAAACTCAGAGTCAGAACTCAGAAGAGTTCGTAACTAGAATTCGTATTCAGAATTCAAAGTCAGAACTCAAAAGAGTTCGTAACCAGAATTCATATTCAAAATTTAGAGTCAGAACTCAGAAGAGTATGTAACCAGAATTCTGATAATTCGGATCCTATAACAGAATTCTTCTTATCTAGGTATTTATAGGATTCTGAGTTTTTGGTTACAAACCAAATTTTACAATTTGAAAAATTATGATATGAACAATAAAAACACGGTAAGGATAAATTTCCTTGGGGAAGTAAATTTTTCTTTATAGAAGTAAAACACAGGGTAAAAAGAGATTTTCCTTGTGATAAGGTGATTTTGATTTTCAAAAAAAGAAGGAATGGTAAAGTCATAAGGAAACCTTAATGACTCTACAATCTCCCCCAAGTATGAATGAATGGAAAATTCATAAGTAAAACCTTATTGAATCAACATGTGGATCGATGTATGAAGGTTATCTATGTCCAGTCTGTTCCTATGGTATGGGTGCTTTGGCAGCACGGGAAATTATGGGATGAGACTTGGCAGAGGGTGGTAGACGTACGATCATAGTGGTCAGAGCTGTTTGAGTTTTCTTCTTCTACGTCATGCTAGGGAAATTCGGGGTCAAATTTCTTTAAGGGGGGGAAGTTTGTAAGAACCCGAATCTTCTTTTCAAGTATTATTTTCCTTTTCTAGTCATTTTTGGGAAAAAGAGGAAATTCTGGAATTTTTCTAAGTACACGTTGTGTACTTTATGAGTACACGCCGTGTACTGCCTTGTCGTAGGAGGTCGAGTGACGGCCGTGTCATGGCCACACACACGGCTGTGTGGGGGTGATATGGAGGCTGCTTAAAGTGGATTATAGAAATGGCGAGTATACACTGTATACTTCAAAATTACATGTCGTGTACTTTATTTTTTTCACTAAACGCACCAGGGTCGTGTCTCATCACTAGAAGCATCTTCGTTTAGGTTTCAATCGGCTGAGAGCTCTCGTATGACCATGATCTTCCTCTGAGACCTTGACTGAGCATCTGAACTTCGATTCGACCGATGTCGATTGAGTTGGGATCACCACAGTAAGCTCTCTCTTCTGTCTTTTCTCTATTTCATGTTTCCTCCTCTTTCTCAAGTTAGCATCTTTTGAACGTTTTAGAAGTTTTTGTAGATCTACGGTGTTCTTGGGGAATTCACGGCTTGAGGTTCACATATAACAATCTCCTAACATCGAGGTAGGTGGTTTGTGACTTTTCGTTCAATGTCTTTGAGTATTATTTGCAAATTTCACCAATACCCTTGAACGAGGTATTGCATGTTTATTTTTTTACCCCTCTTGATTGTCTTCCATGCTCTCATGTTTTGTAGAGGCTATTTGGATATGAATAGGGATGATTGCTATGATTTAGATGTGTTTTTCCCATGAAATTTCTGTTTATGACCGTTTGGTCATGTTTAGACTTTCATTACTAGAAATTGACTCTGATCCAATGATTCTATACCCATAGTTTAAAAAAACCGTAGGTATAGACCATTTTTATAAAGCAATACCCACAGTGTGCTAAAAACCATCAAAATAACATGTAAATAAATGACCCTCGAGCGGGCATGTCCTCCCTCTCCCTCTCTCTCGACAAGCCCTATTCTCCACTCCCCTCCCCTCCCCTCCCTTCCTCTTCCTCGACATCTCGTCCTCCGCCTCTACCTCTACCTTGACATCCTGGCCTCCGCCTCCACCTCAACATCCCGACCACCGCGTCCCAGCCACCACCTCCCTCCCTCCGCCTCAACCTCCCAGCCCCCACCTGTCAACCACTGCCTCCCACCCTCCGCATTTGCCTCCCGACCCCCGCCTCCCTCTCTCCACCTCTCAACCCTCACTTCCCTCCCTCCGCATCCGCCTACCTCCCTCCGCCCCAACTTCCCGCCCTGTGCCTCCTTGCCCCCGCCTCCCTCCCTCCGCCTTCCTACCTCCACGTCTGGCTCATCATTCACGTCCGACTCCCTACCTCGAACTTGTGATCCTCCTCTCCATCCTCTCCCTCCCTTACCTATCCATAAAGCCTAATTTACTTTGGTATCCTCACATCACAGGTATGCTTGATTCAAATGTTCCCCTGATTTTAAATTCCATATAAACTCACAAATATGAAACCTACTATATTTGATGAAGGAGAATTTTTAGAAGATGTTTTGATAAATATTGAATTGTTTGAGAAGGCATTAGATTAATCCAAATAGGTTTTTATGTCATTTGAGTGAAATCTGGAATTACTTTTTGCTTCATTGAAAAATGACATAGTTTGAAACACACCATCTGTACATGCCACTTTATTTTGAGCATGAATATGAATTTTTTGATTGCCTTCACTTGACTTTATAGGGAGATTTGTACAACTCTGAGAGCTAATGTGCAAGAATTTCATTAGGTTGTTTAATACATTTCATGATGCATAAGACATGGGTAATATGATTTTTAGTGTTTATGAATTTATATTTAAGATTGAGGGATATTCATGACGCATTACAATGAAAAAATGAAGATGATGAAATGGGAAGATGAGATAAACTATACTATAGTGAAGGTTTTCGTCACTATAAAATTAATATGACGACACCATGATGAAAAAACGGTGGGAGTTTTGTTCATCATAGAGGATTAATGAATCAAAGGATCTGTTGAGATGACATGATAGTCAGCACACAAAGAATTGGGGAGGTAATGGGAGAAAAATAAGGAAAAAATAACACCAAATAATTGATGTGCATTTTCGGAAAGATGATTATCTATGAGAAACATAGAATAATTTATGCTAGGTGAATACCATGTTCAATGTCTTGATGATGCACATATAATATGAGGGATGAGACTAAAAATTCTAAGGACCACACTGTGGTAATTTCTATATGACTATTTTGATTAGCCTTTAAAGATGGAAGTTGATTGTGGTCTATCATAGGTAAACCCACACCTAAGTCTGTGATGTGTTTCTAGGTCATTCGTATATACATGATTTAAATATATTTAAATCAGTGGGATCTATGGAGATGATGAGGACATGATAATTCAAATATTATATGCAGATTATAATCAAAGTCTATAAGATATATTATTGAAAATAATATTGTTTTTAAATGATTTTAAATTATCATATATTGAAAACCAACCCAACATTTCCTGGTTTTTGATAATTCAATCCAAACTAAAATTAATGGAAAAAAACTAAAATGAACCATACATTGAGAATATATAACTTAACTAAATTGAAGTGAAGTGAAGTGAAGTGAAGTGAAATAAACATAATCAATTGGATTTGGCGTGAAATAATTAAAACAAAATTGAAGTGTTTAAAACTAATGTAATTCGAACCAGGCCAAATTGAAATAACCAGTATCAACCAAATTAAACTATATATAACATAACTGAGAAAAATCATGCGTAGATAAACAAAACCATAAAAATAAATGGAATAACATCCTCTTGAACTAGTATAATATGTTTCCCCCTTTCTTGTAGAAACATATTTTGACCCATGGGGAGTTATGGTTCTTATATTGGGGCAGTGACTTGTATATTCACAAGAGACAGGTATGCTCTAGTTTAGTTTTTATTTTATTTTCTTTATTGTATCAGCCACTTAGTCCTTTTACAGCTTTCTACGAATGGAGGGTAGTTATATTCTGCGGAGGGGGCCATAAGGGTACTGGAGGTAGATACTCAGTTTTCTTTGCAGGGGAGGGAGATCTGGGTAGTGGAGAGATTAATTAGTTTGTTTCATTTTTTTATACGTCTGTGTTGTGTTTATTATGTTTATTTTCTTTCACTTTGGTGTGGATGTCTGACGTACAAATCAGTCACGCCAAAATTTTATTTATTTTCTTCTGTTGTTTTAATTAACTGTTTGTGGGTGAAATTGTTCTTGAGTAGTGATTCCTTGATGTCTGTACACTTGTCCCAGCCCGTGGGCATAGCCAATCGACCTTAGTTTATCCTAGTATTCCTCTATTATAGTCTCTGTTTGAACCTTGGGAAGGCATAAGAAACATGGATAATTAGGGATGGATTGATAATGTCTAGGAATGAATTGTGAATTCCCATGAATAAGGATTGAGGACATTGGAATGTATAATGATCAGATATGGGAGACTATGCAATATATACTGATTCTGGAAATTTTATGGGTATAAAATGTTGTGAAATGATAATTTGTTCGGACTAATAAATGGAAATTCACATTAATAACCAATTTGATAATTTAATATCAGATCATGAGCTACTATACATTGTTGGAGTTGATGATTAGTCTCCATTCCAATGCAACTATAGAAATACCTTCGTGCCAAACATACTCTATCATACACTAGATAGTTCGGTTTGAAATTCTCAGTAAAACCTTCATTGACCTCATGGCAAGACCCATGACTTGTTATAATATCACAATCGGGGGGGCAAAGAAGTTATTCCCTTATCACATACACTGAGTGGAGTGCCACACAACCCTAAATAAAACAATATCCCCAAAAGAAATACATGAGGTTGTCTAAATCCACCATCGTTCTCTGATATAATGTTAGGAACATGGTGAATCTTTCCACTGGTTCTTCTATGATGATTTTGTTCATTCTTAGAGCCACCCCACATAGTTTTGTTTTTCCAGGGAATCCCACTCATCTGGAAAAGGACTGTTAAATGCCTCTTGATAGTTGGGATCTATGTATTGACTTGACAATCTCTATAGAAAAAAACTAAATTCCCCCTCTAAGACTTTAAACTTTCAAACATATCGCACCCCGGAGAAGGGGGATTAATCCCTTGGCCGAGACACCAAAGGGAATGCCGCATAACACATATAAAAGACAGTTTTTTGTTTTACTTCTTCTTCATACTTTGGTTTTACAGGTGTGAAAACCTTCACTGTGGTCAAATATGTGATCTATTTAAATATGAAAATATCCAAAAATCTTCATTCAGAACATCATTGACATGAGACTTGAAAACTTGATTCATATAACCATGTGAACCATGAAAGAGTTTCATTCACATGACACATGTTTTCCCTCATGAACACTACCTGTTATCCTACTTTTCCACACTTACAACTGTAGTTCCTATTCTATAACAGCTTCATGGAAGCTTCTCACTTCTTATGCAGGACATTGAAATGTTTTGTAACCTCAGTCTACTAAACCAGTTAAAAATTGCTCTAACATTCAGGTATTTTAAATCAGTTCCAAACTTCATATATTAATATCAATTCCAGATTTAATATATCATCCCACTGCAGTGTTTCTTGAAACCCATATCAGAAGGCATATCCTTTCTTCCAAATTAGGCTAAACAGCCTGTATGAACAATGTTTTCAACCCTCCCTTAATTTCTTCATTTCCTACCACCACATGGTGGAATGATTTTTCCATGAGAGGCACTTGATAATATTGTCTTCTTAAAGCATCTTCATGGTTAACTGGGAAAAACCACTCAGCTAATACCATTAGGTTAGTGAAAAATATATTTACATGAAATATTAAATAATGCTACTTCTTCATAAAGTTGTGAAATCACTTCACCAAGGTTTTCCATCATCACATAGGGCCTGAACTCACTTTTGGAGTCTTCCAAGCATGTCTCAAAACTATTGGGGGTAAAGGTACATGAATTTGACACCTGTATCACTTCAAATAATCCATGATATTCACTATTGTATAATATTTCATCATGCATAGACATATTCCATATTGTCTGTACAGATTCATCATATTTTTCTCCAAGGAAATGGATGAGATAATATTGTTTCAAATATTTTCCTTGACACTGTTTTCATAATATCCTTTCACTTCCAATCTTTATAGATATATTTTAGCACAAAAAACACAAATTCTAGAAAATACAATCAGATTCCAGCATTTAATCCCCAAGATAACATATTTAACAATACAACTCGAGGGATTCTAGCTTGTTGCCTTAAAGGTGATATATTTAAACACCTCTTTCAATTAAATTATTACTTAAATCCTCAATGCTTCTTCTTTTGATGCAAACATAGTGAAACTCCCCCTTGGACAGAATCTCCCCTAAATCAATACACACATCAGTTTAAACAATATAGATCAAGTGGAGAGGGGGTATCTCCAATATCTTCATTATGTGAAATTTGGTTGGTCCTTGTGAACCAAACACTTCCATTATTATTCCATGTTTTTCTTTTATGTGAACACTTGTACAAACCTCCTCATTGCATGAATTGGAAATAACCCCTTTTGTAATGACAAGATCACTAATAAATAATTATTCCATTGAAGCATGATATTTTGAGTTTTTTTCATCCCTCTTTATCCATGTAAGAGATGCTCCATCATTCTTCTATTTATGCTTCATAGTGGTATGGTCAAAATGGCATAGACATGTCACTGTGGTAAAATCTTTCTATATTTGGCTTCTTAAATTACCTATGGATTTGTACTGCATACTTCTTGAATCCAGAACAAAACTCTTCTTGTTATTTTCTATTTCCCCCACTACATCAAACTCTTCCTCCAGCTTAGTGACCGCCAACTCCTTCACCTTTAGCAATTCTTCTACATTCTCAATGGGAGAATTATTTTTAGAAAGAACTATCATCATCTACTCTTCATGCTATTTTCTAAGAACATCCATGGTGACTTCAAGTTGTTTCTTAATTTTCATGCTTATTTTCTATAAGCTCTAGTACAAGGTCCTTTTCTAATCATTTAGCTTATGAATAATTCTATTTTTGTTAACTTTTTTATCTTCCAAATATGCACCTTTCTTCATCTATCATCTTTTATATTCACTTCATATTAGCATCAATAAATCATATTTAAACTTTGGGACAATAAATTCTATAATTCTTCAACCACTATGATGGGTCGAGTACTAGAATTGATTACTCGTCATCTAGGTGGGTTTAATATGAGTGTATTGAGAAATCAGTTTTTTTATGTCTATAATTGTTACCTTGAAATTTAAATTACAATGCAAGAAAATATTGAGGGGTTACAGAAAGGAAACATATAAACACATCTTCTAATGTACATATATTTCCAAATTCTCCCAAGTACATGAAATCAGATTTCCCAAGACAAGTCTTCATAAATTCAGAAGTCCGGATACTCCTGAATACAGTTTCTGAGTCGACCAACAAATGCATCATAAAATTATGTCTTTCATCATTTTCATGTTTGATACAATGAGGTTCACTGATATAGTAAAAGAGTTCATGTTTATGGAATCTTTTATGGACTACCAGAAGGAAAATAGTTCAAACTATATAGTAGGCTAGTTCTGATTAAGTATGTCGTTCTTACCTTATTAGTTCTTAGACTAGAAATGCTTCCTGGCCGGATGATACTACCCTGCGGATGTCGCTGGACCAGGCCAACTGACTGTGGTCATGCCGCAGTCATGCTGTGGTCACGCCGCGGTCATGTCGCGGTCACACTGTGGTCACTTCGTGGTAATGCTGTGATTTAGCCCTGCTCTAGGACAACACCCCACAATGGTTCGAAGTCCTATCGGAATTTGATTTATGATACCAAGATAGAGTTGTAGATACATTATGCACCTATAGTTAATGGGGAGGGAGGCCCTCAGGTAGCAAATCTCTTGATTAAGTCTCTCATGAAAATATTTAGTCACCTATAGACAACATTGGAGATGAGGGTGAAGCTTGCTACTTGAATTCTACAAGGACCATCTAAGTGCTTGAGGGACGTCATAGTAAATGTTAGAAAATAAGAAGACTTGAGAATACTTTTATAATGATATTTTTGTTTAGAAAAGTGTCCTTTAGAGTTTGATATTTTTATGATCCCGATGATCGGATGAGTGTTTTGACCCTTGTAGAGCAAATGCTTCTACATTATCTTTTTTTTTGTGTGAGAATAGTAAACAACACAAACCTCATATATTGTAGTTGGAGCTTCCTACAACAATGGGGAATCTAATGGATGATCAGCTCTCTGATAGTATTCTATGAGTCTTGTGATCAATGTTGAGACTGACTAATCACAATTTCTGCCGGTGGCGCAACAGTCAGAATGTTGCCTCACCTCCTCCTGCTCCCTTCGCTCCTGGCCGGAAGATGGTGTCCCGCGGATGTCGCAGAACTAGGCCAACACGCTGCGGTCATGCCACGGTCACGCCGTATTCTAGTTGTGGTCACACTGTGGCCACCTACAATCCAACCCGCACAAGCCCCCACCCCCCAGACTCCTGCAAAACACTCATACCAGCCCTTTTCCACCAAAAAAATAGCCCCATCCACTAGTTCCAGGCCCCACCACCCCCAGCCATCCCCCTGCCACCTACCTTTTTGCCCGCACCAGCCACTCCAGTCCGCACCAGCTACTCCAGAACACACCAACCACCACACCAGCCCCCAGCCTCATACATTCCAGCCCGTACTAACCCCCTGCCACCTAAAAAACAACCCCATACCACTTGTTCTAGCCTACACTAGCACCCTACCAGCCCCCTGCCACCTGCATTCCAACCCTCACCAACCTGTGCCGCCCAAACAAGCCACAGACACCAACCACAACAACTAAAAAATCCATCCCCTGTACATCACCAGCCTGCACCTAACTCCAAAACAAACCAGCACCCCATCCACCAGAAAACCACTTCCACTACATACATCCGAAAAAACCAGTCTTCAAAACTAGTACTCCATCCCCCATCCAATCCACACCTCCACCACAGAAAAAATTGTTGGCCACCCCCAGAGGAAGCCAACGAAGGACCTTTCCAAAGAAAATTCATAAGGGTGGCTTCAATGGATTTGACCACTATCTTAGGTAAAATGAAGTGATAACACCAATAAGCTTGAATACTAAAAAGAACTGATAGAACAATCTATAACTTCCTAGCATAGGAGAGAGAGTTATTAGTCCAAACTTTAACTATTCGAATAATTTTCTCTCCCAAGACCACATAATCAGAAGCTCTGATCTTGGAAGTGATGAGGGGAACTCCCAGATAAAAAATAGGAAGATAACCCTTACTAACCCCAATAAAAGCCTCAATAAAATCACAAACATCAGGAGAGATACCAGCCACAAACATTATGGACTTCAAAATATTAACATTCAATCCAGACAGGGAAGAAAAAAGATCCAAAGCATACAGATGAAGGCATTTTTTGCTGGAGTACCATGGTTCTCCTTTTTCCCTAGGGAGATTATGTATCAGTCATTGTGAGGGGGTTTATAAATGTTACTTGTTGGTTCGGTGGATTAATAACCATTGTATTCCTATGAATGAAACTATTAGAAGCAGGGGGGTGGGTGCAGGTGGGGTGTCTAGGAGGGGTTGTCTAGGGGGTGTCCAAGAGCTGTCCGGGGGGGGGTTCAGGGGGTCTGTAGGGCAGGGGGAAGGGTGCAGGTGGTGTGTCTAGGGGGATGTATAGGGGGTGTCCAAGGGCTGTCTGGGGGGGGGGGTTTGCAGGGAAGGGGGAGGGTGCGTGTGGGGTGTCTAGGAGGGGGTGTCCAGGGTCTGTCCGGGGGGGGGGGTGTTCATGGGGGGTTGTCTAAGAGGGGTGTCTAGGGGGAGGGGGGTGCAATGGGGTAGTCTAGGGGGGTTTTACAGGGGGCATGGGGGTGTTCAAGGGGGCTATCTAGGGGGTATGGGGGTGCAGGGGGTGTCCATACCTTCTGAGCATTTCAAAAATAAAACTCTACTTTATTGTATCAAATTCCTCTAAATATCAAGCTTTAAAGAAAAGTTCCCTTGTTTAACCATTATTTTCATGATGTTAACATATTCAGAGGTAGTTCTCAAATATTTTTACCAGGGATAAAGCCAGACTGATTTGAATAGATAAACCCACAAGCAATGGGACCTAACCTCCTAGCAATAATTTTTCTAATGATCTTGGGAAAGGTATTCCCAATAGTAATAGGTCTGAAATCCTTTACATCAAAATCATTTTCCTTATTTGGGATTAAGTCAATAAAATTGGAGTTGATTCCATAGGGAATTGAGGCATGGTAAAAGAACTCCCTCATAGTGTTAAAGAGATCATCAAAAACTATGTCCCAGTAGAACATAAATACTATCGTAATAATGTATTCGTCATTTAAGACACTAGATACTATGGAATCTATATTACCAAAAATATTCATTCAAAATATCACTGGCATGAGACCCGAAAACATGATTCATGCAACCATCTGAACCATGCAAGAGTTTCATTCACATGCTACATGTTTTTCCTCATGAAAACTGCTTATTAGCCTGCTTGTCCACACCTACAGTCGTAGTTCCCATTCTATAACAGCTTCATGGAAGCTTCTGACTCCCTATTCAACAATATTTATGCAGGACATTGAAATGTTGTGTAACCTCAGCGTACTAAACGAGTTAAAAATTTCTCCATCATTCATGTATTTTAAATCAGTTCCAGATTTCAGATATTAAGATCAATTCTAGCTTTAATACATCAGCCACATATTTAATTCAACCAGTAAACATGATCCACATCCAAATTCCAAACTGTATCAACTTTCATCCATGCCCCAAACATGTATAAATATATCCTAATCATGAATGTAATTTCATTATGAAATTATTGTATGTATACCTTCACCCTCAGTCCTCTTCCAAGACTTATTTTTTATGTTAACACATAGAATTCACTCTTCATATATATATTTTCAACATATCTTCATGAAATAGATCTTCATGACATTATTCTTGACAAATCGAGCGCCTCTTTAATCAAACATACCTGATTCATACCTCATATATTTTCCACAAATCCAATCAATCAAGCCTTAATTGCAACAATCCCCCCCCTTTGGATGATCATGTTCTTGAAGCCCATGCCTCTACTCTTGTTTCTTTGTTAAGGGTGGACAAAATAAATATGTCATTTCCTTAACCCCTTCTCTTAATATACAATGGGTTGGGAATGTTACAGCCTTGACTTACAATAATTCTACTAGTGACAAAACTTCTTCCATGGGATATTCATGGGGTTTCATATTTTGAGACTCCCATGAAAAATAAGGTAGAGAGCACACCGGGCATAGACATGGATCATTGTGTTAAGGGGACTCAAAAATTAAATGTGAGTATTCACAATTCATTTGAATTACGGGCATCAAGAAGCAGTGAAGAGGATGGGCCAAAAAGCAACAAGGATTAATGAAGCAGCTAGTTGATGTGGCAATTCTAGATGATGGAGATGGGCCATGGATAGTGGTCGCCACTTTATGAAATACATTTTTCTTATTAAAACGTAAAAAATTATGTCTTAGTATACTTGGCATAGTCTTCTGTACTATATTTTTTGCATCCTCTATCAGAATTTTTTTGGCTTCAATAAGAGATAAATTATTGTGATGCTTCGATATTAAGAATTTATTTAGGAATTTTTTGATAAGAACTTTTTCCTTATTTGAACACTTTGTCCAGATCTACTTATGTTTTAACAGGTAAAAACAATGAATTGTGGTTACATTGTTTTTTCATTGTGGTTTGCATTGTTTCACAGGGGGTGGGGGCTGGTTATAGGGAGGGAGAGCTGGGTGCAGAAGGGTTGGGGTGAGGGGGGAAAGTGGGGGTGGAGGTGGGTAGTGGAGGAGGGGGGTGGCAGTGGGGGTGAAGGTTGGGGAGAAGTTGGGGTGAAGGGGGGAGGGGTGAGGGGGTGTAGGGGGCGGGGGGGTCTGTCCAGGGGGGTGTTGCAGGTCCAGGGAGGGAGTTGTAGGGGGGTCTGTCTAGGGGGAGGGGGATTCAGGTCTAGGGGGAGGGGTTGCATGTCCAAGGGGGTCTGTCCAGGGGAGAAGGGAGGGGCTGCATGTCCAGTGGGAGGCTGTAGGGAGGCGAGGCCTGTCTAGGGGGAGGGGGCTGCATGGGGGTCTATCCAGGAGGGGTTTCAGGTCCAGGGGGTCTGTCCAGGGGGAAGGGAGGGCCTGCAGGTCCAGTGGGGGCTGCAGGGGGGTATATCTAGGGGAGAAGGGAGGGGATAGAGGTCTAGTGGGGGATGCAGGGGGGGTTTGTCCAAGGTGAGGGAAGGGAGGGGATGCAAGTCCTGGGGGGTTTATCCAGGTGGTCTCGGAGGGGTTGCAAGTCTAGTGGGGGTCTGCAAGTTCATTTTTTCATAGTGGTTAATGTGGGCAGCTTCTTTTTCTGGGAAAACCATCTACACCCACGGTTCAACAAACTGTGGGTTTATATGCTGCTTCAAAACTATCTATACCCATGGTTTGTTGATCCATGGGTATGTTTGCTCTGAAAAAAAACTATTTATACCCATGGTTTTCTTAAACGTGGGTATATAATTTGGGATGTAAAAATGTATACCCAGGGTTCTGTAAACCGTGGGTATATATGTATACCTACGGTTTACCAGAACCGTGGGTAATATGAGATTTTAGTGGGATATACCCACAGTTTAAACAGAACCATGGGTATAGGGCTATCGTGATGCCTCAACAGCCCATGGTTCATGAAACCGTGGGTATAGACTATACCCAAGGTTTCATGGGCTATACCCACGTTTTGAAACTGTGGGTATAGCTCAATTTTCCAGTAGTGTTTGGCCACTTTACCTTTTTTCCATGCCTGTTGCAGTAGGATGGAGAGTTTGTGTTCTGAAATGTTTGATATGCTATAGACTAATTATCCAAGTAGTTCTGTAGGTTTACTTTGGTCATATTGTATTTCTATGCTTGTTTAACTACACAGGGTCGTGAGAACCTGGTGTAGTAGATGATAAGATTAATTGACCAAGTGAACTTCCTAAGAGAGTCTTTGAGCACTTTGGTCTATAAGTGGAATTGACCAAGTAAGATTTCTTAGAGATCCTAGGACCACTTTGGGTCTATAAAGGGTATGGACCAAGTGAGCTTCATGAGAGAGTCCTCGTTTGCTTTAGACTATAAGGGGAATTGACCGAGTGAGCTTCCTTAAATAGTCTTTGATTCTTATTCCTGAACTATTTAGACTATAAGAGGAATTGAAGATGAGTGATTCCTCAGAGAGTCTATGAACGAACTAGGATATAAGGGTAATTGACCGAGTGAGCTTCCAAATAGAGTCCTTGACCTTGGGGCTATAAGAGGAATTGATTGTGTGAGCTTCCTCAGAGAGATCCTGACTACCTTAGACTATAAGGGGAATTGACTATGAGTGCTTCCTCAGAGATTATTTATATATTGAACCAGAGGTGGTACGCCGAGTGCACTACCCATAGGGTTTCTTTTACTTGTTAGGTAGAACTAGAGGGGATGGTCGTGAGTGCTTCCCATAGGGTTACCTGTTTGTGATTATCTGTTTTATTAGCGGTTTCTTGATGTTGAAACTGTGGATTTTTTACTGCTGAGTGCTTTCATGTTTACTGCTTTATGTACTTTACCTACAATATATTCACTGACTGTTAGGCATGGATCTTGGGGTGGTTTCTCACTTGAATTTAGTCAGACACCCTCATTTATCCATGATTTTGGGCCCAAATAGATTATATTTCTGCAAGTATAGATAAGGGTAAGCGCCCTTCAACTTCAGGTACTTGACTTGCTGTGGAGTTGGAGAGCATGGGACCAAGCTTATGCTTGCAATGCTGAGGAGTTGTTTATATTTTATTTTGTACTTTGGTTTAGTATTGTTTTTATTCCAACATTGTGACTTTTTTACTACTTTCCTAAACATATGTATCATGCATCATTTATATACGTGCTCTAGTTGTTTCTACTTTCAGTCTTCCACTGTTTACTCTTATATGGATGTTTACTGCTTCCACTATTGCTTTTGTTTTTCTTCCGCTCTGTACTCTTCCAATGAGGGAATTGTTAAGTCAAAAGTCTTCTTTTGGCTTTTACATCATGTTTTGGAAATCACAAATATATTCTGTCATATTTTGGAAATCTCAAATGTATTATATCATATATGTTTGTAAATAACAAATTGTCTTTTATCATGTTTATCGTATCGTACGATGTTGATCGTACCGACCAAAACATATCGTACTGACTCTGTCAAACGTATCGTACTGACTCTGTCAAACATATCGTACTGACTCTGTCAAACGTATCGTACTGACTCTGTCGATCGTATCGTACTGACTCTGCTATTCAGATGATCATTATTTGTTTTGGTACTTTGTCTAAAAACTCTCTCTGCATATGAATCATACTCATGTTTTACATTTCAATATATCTCTTGTCCTAACAAAACGATGTCGTTGAGTTAGTTATGTACTAATCAAAACGATGTCGTGCTTTCTGTTTCAATATGACCGTTGGAGGCAATACGACCGTTGGAACCCGAGGCCTATAAATAGGAGGTCATTTGAAGCTGAGAAGATACTGATGAACGAAGAGACTCTGTGAACTACGAAGATTCTAGAGAGAGACACTGTGACTTCTCTCATCAGCCTTGTGCGTCCGATCATCGTATCGAGGGCTTTCAAGTAATTGAAAGACAGAGGTGCCGATTACCTGCAAAATCGAGGGCTGCCGGGGATAGGCAGACAGACGAGCCGATCATCGTATCGAGGGCTGCCGGGGATAGGCAGACAGACGAGCCGATCATCGTATCGAGGGCTGCCGAGGATAGGCAGACAGACGAGCCGATCATCGTATCGAGGGCTCACCAAGGTGTTGGTGAGACAGACCTTTTTATCCTAGGTGAAAGGATAACCCTTCTATTTGGGTTAAAAGAATTGTATTACTTTTACATTTCCGCTGTTTGTATTAGAAAGGGATTGTATCGTTTCCTTTTTTCTTTACATATTCAATTGTAATTGTTTCAATTACAATCATTCCTTTACATATTGTATTGATTGGTTCTATATGCTTTAAGGTAGAATCATTCATATTTGTATTACTCTGATTATTGTGTTTACCTTGAATACAATTGTTAGGCTTTACAATAGTATTACAATACATCATACCTTTTACATTCAATACAATTGTGGGTGTTTGTATTTGTATTAGTTTAAGTTAGGTTTTTAAACCTACAATTCACCCCCCCTCTTGTAGTGTTCCATCTAATAGACTTTTATATCGACTATTCGATCCAACAGGAATAGTTTTCCCATTATCACACCCAAGGCCCTCACTACTAGTCGGCAGCCTCTGGCGTTTGGGGAAATGTGCTTGAGGCCATGTGACTAACTGGGTACAGGGCACCTCTTAGTGGATTCCAGAACCGGGACGTTACAATATTAAATATTATTTTAATATGATATTAATTATACTTTTCACATGTAAAAATATTATTTACATTATATTTAGTTATTTTTTGCCTCATCCCACTCTTTTGAGGCATCTTATTAATGGTTGGTCTCATTCCCTTCTGAGGACATTTCCAATAAAATACATATCACCAAATTAATGTCTAGTTATAAAAAATTAATCATAATATATAAATTTGTTTTTATATGAATTATTAAGCTTATAAAATTAATTTTCAAAATGTAAAATTGGAATTGAATTTAAGATATGAAATTGAAACAAAACACGATAATTTAAATTGAAAACATGTCTTTGAGCCAATGTATCTTCAAAAAAATCTATTTAAAACTTACAATGATTGTAATTGATTATGAATGAAAAAAATTATAATTTACTTTTGAAATAATGTTTTAATAATGGTAATTTTACTATATTGGTGGTTAAAACATGACAAAATATAACAAGACCTACAGTAAGGGGACTCTAAACCATGATTATTTATTATGGGTTTATCGACTACTTTTTATATAATTCATTATGGTCCTTATAAAACAACTTATAATTATTTTATTTTAAATTAAATTTTATTTAAAAGGGACATACATTTATTTACGTAATTTGAATGAATTATAAACCACATTTATTGTTAATAATAATGTGTTTACTCTCAATGTCCCACTTTGATCCATCAAATTATTCTAAATTTTTATGGAACAATGATGTTATCTTTATTAGTGACACCATTTAACAAATATTATGATATAATACCTTCTTATTTTCAAGACCACTATTTTTTATTCATTATTATATTCCTTTCTATACATATATGAATCTCATTAATTTCTCATGAGATTATTTGATGTCTATGATCAATAAATGATTCCTTTCTATGTGGATTACATTATTATGATTATATAATGATGTTATTGTTTGGGAAAAAATTATATATACCTTAAATTAATTTTTGTATGTGATATATCAAATAATATTATGTTTATTATGTGTGAACCTAATGCTAAATTTTTTGTAATTTATGAAGTTAAAAAATAGAGCACATTTGTAATGTGTAAAAAAATGTTATATTTTTTCACAAAATATTTGTGAGAATTAACCAGAATATTTTTTTAGCATTATTATCACGAATGTGACACCTTCCATGTATGTATCAAACAATTCCATTGTGCTTATTATGACTATATAATACTTATTATAATATAAAAATTATTTGAATCACCCATGTTCTCATGTTTATTCATTTATCATGTTCATTCCATTAATCCATCCACTTATAGGGCATGTGTCATGACCTTTCCTTGATTTAATTTGATTGGTGATTATATGTACTAAAGAGAACCTGAAATATTTTTCGAGGACTTTGAATAAGTATTAACAATAATGATTCATGTTTTAGGTATGACTATGTTTTATGAACATAATATTTACTAGATACTAAACAATTTGATTATGAATTGTGTTATAATTTTGTTTTTTATCTATAAATGATGTAATAATTATATATGAAAAATTATTTTCATTATAGTTGGTATTAAAGCATGTTTTAGTTAATTTAAGAATTTTTTAGTAAAATATAATCTATTCTAATCATAGGGATCTCATAGATGAATACTTTAAAAATGATTTACACATGTGATTACTTTTTTTTATTCATGATTTATTTACTTATTTTTTATAACCCTAAATATTTTAGAGAGTAGTGGGGAACTAGAGAATATAAGATAAAAACTTATTTGAAGCACAATATAATTATTTTTTAAATGAAATTCTAACTATAATAGGAGGTGAAGTTCCAAACCTCATAGTTGTACTTTATCAGTTGTCCCGAGTTATGAATAATAACTTGAACTACAAGAACATCCACATTCCTATAAAAATGATAAATTAACTATCAAATCCATTATGAACTAATTAACACCAACATTTAATGGATATTTATATCCATGTGATGATGAAAAATGGTTCATGTCCATGGGAAAATATTTTTCTTGATTCTTTATTTTAAAATGGAGAAATTTACTATGGGTTTATATTATTTAGAGGAAAAACTAATCAATGGTGGACATTGATCAAGAATATAAAGATAAGGTATCAAGTGGAAACATTGGAGTGGGAATACTTTAAGAATAAATTTCTTCATAAGTGTTTCCATAAAATTCTTTACACTAATATACCAAGAGAATTTAAAGTTCTTAATCAAAAGGAGTGTCAATCTATTCCAATATATAAGGGTAATTTCATAAGGATTTCAAGGTATACCTATGGTTTTTTTATCAAAAATGAATATATATATATATATATATATTAATTAATGTTTTAAATGAACATATCTAAAAAGATAAAACTATCCAAGAGTTTGATATTTATAAATAAGTGGATCTATGTTTTCACAAAGTATATATAATGTTTATAGAATAGTTTCATTAACACAGAAAGAAGAAAAATGTATGGAGGTTCATGTTGGAAGATAAAATGAAAAGGGAGGAGAAAATTTAAACTACCCACATGTAAATGATTTAGAAAGAACCACAATGTTAATTACATCAAATGAATTAAAAAATGGTTTAGGTGTGTAAGAGGATGGAATCAAGCTCATTAATATTGAATACTCATGAATACACCAATCCATATGATGGAGGAAAGGACGTAACTACTACATGATCCACCCATGGTTGAAGGAATCAACAATAAGGATCATCAGTATAATGTAATAAAGTAAACAAAACCATGGGTCATTTTATGGTAATCAAAATTAGAAACCATCTAGGCTAAATGATAAAGGGATATCATATTTCATCCCAACTAATTAGGTGGAGAAATAAAATGATGTAGGATAATGTATTCTTGTTATTCCCTCATGAATGGGGATAGTTTTATTTGATTTAGGTTTTATTCTTTCCGTTATATCAGGAAAATGTTTCAAAAACTATTGAACAACCTCCCCAATACATTGAAGTATAGATGTCTATGAAAAAACATAGTGATACACTCATTGAAACCCACGTGCTAAACTCTTTCCTAGTTGGTGTATATGGGATAATTTCTCCAGATAACCTCATAATACTTTATTTGGAATAATTTCATGCTATATTTTTCATGGATTAGATCTCACTAAATAGATATAATATCAAATTATAGGAAAATGAAATGACATTATGTATATTGTACCATCATATGATTTTATAAAAAATCAACAATGATTATAAATCCCTATTACAAAATTCCTCAATGGTGCATTTTTTGATACCCAGAGAAGAATAATTTAATTATCAAATAGTTAATTCAATATAAATATTCAACCTTGATTACATGCATATTGTGAGTTATTATACTAATGTATTTCATAATAATTACACAGCCTACCCTCATTTTGTTAGGTATAATTATCAATATAACTTATACTTATATCCATGCCTATTTTAATGATCCCTTATAGGATGTCCCTAATATAATGATAGGAGTTAAAGAATAGACATTAAGATTAATTTGGAAAAGAGTTCATATGCCTTGGTAAATCACCATGGGGTGCACCAATGCTCTTTTTAAATAATATGGATTGGTCAATACATATTTTTATTTATTTTTGGGAGCTTAAAAATATCACCATAAGTAATAATTGTTCACTAAAATTTATTTAATACTTTTTACATCAACTTCAAGGAGCTTAATGCTTCTCAAATTTTGATCTTCATTTTGGATATCATAATCTAAAGGTGAATAGTTAGAATATTTTGAATATATCCTTATATATAATATATATAATCTATGAGTTATTAATGATGTAATTTTTAATTACAAATACCTATGAAATATCCCTAAACAGGATGAATATAGTCATTAAAGACTACCTTGGAAAGTTTTTTTTGTATTTATTGTTGGAATTCTCATTTACTCTAAGAGTAAGGATAAATACGAATAGTATCTAAGGATTGTTTCTATTAAATTAAGGAATGTGATATTGTATTATATATTTTGAAAATTTTAAATTTTGATATATATAGTCACATTAATAGGGAATTTGATCATGGATGACTGAAATTTTGTGGATCCTTCTACATTAAATAAAATTGTGGAAAGATCCAGACCCACATGAATCACAAAGGTCTATAATTTTATATTATAAACTGGGTAATAACAATATTTAGTGATAAATTTATCATTATGATCTATCCTAAAAAATAAGTTAATAAAGAATGGGATAAATTATTTCTCTATATAATAATTTGACTAAAAATGTATGTAACTCAAGAAGTGGGAGACCCTTCACTTTTAATCATACTCCCTTTAAGTAGAGAAGACTTTGTGACATAAAAATTAAACAAATAAATTGATAGGTTGAATACTCATGAAAAATGATAAAATTATATCCCATGCCTAAGGATAATTAAGATACATGAGAAAGGATACATAACAAATATTTTGGAATTAGTAGTTGTAATCTTTTCATTGAGGATTTATAGGCATTAACTCTATAAAGATAAGTGTGTCATAGATTCTAATAAAAATATTAAAGTATATATTTATATAGAAGAACATAAATATAAATCAATTAAAATGGTTTGATTTAATCAAGGACAATGATCTCTCAATTCACTATTACCCATTGAAAGTGAATCAAATAGTTCATTATATTTATAGAAAATAGAATGAAACTCTTTCCATGATGCGGATTGGTAGAGACCCTATCATCATGGAAATCATAAAGGTAGGGGAAAAATACTACCTTTCCCAAATGATTTCTAAATATTCTATCGAAGAGAATATAATAGAGAAAAATGGATGATTATGAGAATTAAAATAATGTGAGAGTAATAAAAAAAGTAAATATTCAATAATTAAACATTAAAGATGATAAATTCATTTTATTCAAAACAATATTTTGTGTGACATCGTCACCAGAGATAAAGAAGTATGTACTGGATGATGCACACTAGTCATCCTTATCTATCCATCATAGAGTTAATAATTCTATATAGATATCCTTGAGATTACTTCTTATGGGTCAATATGAAAAAATATATATTTTCAATTACACCATAAAATTATTGAAATGTTAGAATATTAAATAATAAAATTAGACAATCAAAGGAATGGTGAAACTATTACACATACCAATATAGAAATTGGATAACATCACTAGATACTTTGTTATTGATAAACCAATTGCATCAAAGAGAAAAAAATAGATATATTATGGGGGATATACTCACCATTAAATCTCACATCATCACTTTTGGGGATGATTTTCTTCTAGATCAACTTATGGTGAAATATGTCAATGAAATGGTGACGCTACATGTGGATCCATTTTTATCATATTTGGTCGAGATCCAAGGATCTAATCTATGTTCTAGAAAATTCTTCAACAAGCCCTAAATACATAGTTAAACATCATTATGAAATATCACCTCTGGGCTGATGGCCAGATAAAAAGTACTATATAGTCACTCAAAGACATACTAGAATTTTGGATTATGGATTTCAAAGAAGGATTGGATTAACATCATCTTATTTTCAAGTTATCGTAAAATAAAATTTTCCACATAAGTATTAAAATAGAACCATATAAGGATATATATATATATATAATAAGATATTTATAACTCCATCATGTTTTGAGGAATTTGGTGACCAGAATCTTCTTGGACTTAAACATGTACCAGAAATTATGGAGACGGTTCAAGTCATTTAGAAACATATTAAAGCCACGCATAGCTGATACAATATCTACAATGAAACCCATCAATGATATTTGGAGTTTGGAGTTATAAAAATAGTGTTCCATTGAATATCACCATCTATGAGTGTCCTGGGGGTTAGAAAAAAGGAAATTATCATCCCAAGTTATATTGTTCCCTTTGATATCATGGATCATATATAAGATATGTCTTATCGAATAGAAATTCCATAAAACTATCCTATGTTCCCAGTGTTCTTCACATATCTATCCTAATAGTGTACATACCTGATTCTTCACATGTATTAATTCTAGAATTAGAAAATCAAGAAAAAAATTTCTCTTATGAGGAGCAACTAGTAAGGATCTTAGATCATAGAGACATAGTTATATTCAACAAGACAATTCACCTTGTTAATATAATTTTGAGAAACTATAAGTATGAAGAGGAAACATGGGATCTATAGGATGTAATAAAATAAAAGTACCTTAATCTAATATCAATTGATAATATGAGTTGATGTTTCAGGGTTAAATTTTATAATTATGGGATGAATATAAAGAACCATAATTTTATATAAATGAAATTTGTCTTTTGAATAACAATGTATGATATATTAATGAATATAGTCTTGTATAAAACACTAGAAATACATAATAAAACTAAAAATATATTATTTCATTAATTGGGAACATTACATTTATAGAATAAATAAACCTAATAAAACTAAAAATATTACAATAGGACAATAAATAAAATAAATAACTAGAATAAGAAAATTTGGATCCATTATATCTCTTAGTATTATCACAGTCTTGAACAACACTGTAAAAAAGAAGAAAATTATTAATTTAATCAACATTTCAAAAATGTGGAATATAAAAAAAGGATGTATTTAACTAAATGGTTAATGATCTAAATATGAGGTATTTATATGACATATACAATAAAAATGATCATTTTAATAGTAACCAAAATGTTAGGAATAGTAACCCGGCTGTTGCAAAAAAAATTTGACTATTTGAATAGTTATATAACCAAAAAAATTGAAAATGGAAACGTAAATTAAATTTTTAATGAAACAATTAATTAAATTTAAATATTATAAGTTCATAAAATAATTATTCAAATAAAAAACACTAAAAATATAAGAGTTAATTTTTTTCACAAAGTTTATTTTAATATATTTTATTTAAAACTATAAATTGTATGTTAATAATCCAAATTATTCATGTCATAAAATTATGTTCATAAAAATAATTTCATTTTTTGAATTATAATTTAAACTTTTTATATCTGTGAATTTTTATTAATTTACAGAAAAAAATAAATTTTTAGGTGAATAGTAAAATTACGGTTTTACACAAATAATATATTTTAATTCCACCATTCACAATGTAAAAATGATATAATAAAGTCGAAAATTTTTTAATCAAAAAATATATTTAAAAATATAAATAATTTAATAAATTTATATTTTTATTGTAAAAAATGTTCTAATATTTAATATTTTAGCATATTTCATTAAAATCTTATTTTTTAATTTTTATTCATTATTTTTTGTATAGACTAATAAATTCAGTGTATAATGATTTTAATGTCTTAAAAAATATTATTAATTAAATATAATTCAAAATGTAATGAATATCACGATTGAAATTTTTACCTTTAAAATAATAATATATTCAATATTTTATCCCAAAAATACCCATCCCCATAAGTTTAAATACCCCTAATCCATTCCCATGTAATTCCACTTTACATACACTAATTAAGTCTAAATATTTACAAATTTTCGCTATCTTGATCTATTCAGTAACCATAGGAAAATTATTTTTGGATCATTTATAAATTTTCCAAGCATTAAGAGCTATACAAAAAAGAAGAACATCAATATGGAGAAAAGGTTCCTCCATTTTTTTCCATTAAATTTCATTTTATATTATTTTATCTATATATTCCATTCTAGTCTAAAACATATTAAGTTAATTAAATAGTATGTTTATATGATATTGATTACATTTATATCCTATAAAAATTATATTTATAGTATATAAAAATATTATAAATATCTCTACCTCTACTATAACATTTCATATTAATTGTTGTTTTTATCAACTTAGGAGAGAATTTTCAATTCTTTAATTATCACCTCCATGCTTTCTTCATAATAAAAATCTTTATAATATATAAGAATGTAATTATTTAATTTTTTTCATCTAAAATTAATTTAATGAATTTATAAATTGAATTGAATAAATGTTTTGAAATAAAAACAAAGTGGAATAATTTAAAAGGCAAAAATTGCACTGATCCATTATCTTTTCAAAAAATAAAAATAAATATATTAAAATTATTATTTTTTCAAGAATAAAAAAAATCTAGTATACTTTTGGAATCATATTTTATTAAAGATAAGTTTATTATATAGGATGGAAAAAGTGAAGAATAATAGCATGACCCATGTTTAGGGGAATCTTGAGCCTAATTATTTATATTTAACTTATCCTATATTATTCTCTATTTTTATTATGATCCTTATAAAAATAATTCTAATTTAATTCTATCAAACATTTAATTTTCAATCATGGGGATATACACATTATAACTTTGTTGGAAATATTCCCAATACACCTTCATGATTAATGATTTAATTTTTATTCTCAATGTTTAACATTGATTCATACAATTTTTGTTCTTATATTTCTAGTAAAACATTATCTTATACACATTAATGAAACCCATTAAAACCTAAAATTATTTTATCCTTTATTCTTTTGGGGAACCACAAAGTATTTGTCATTATTGTATTCTTTATGATATCTATTATAAAACCCTTTCATTTCATATGTGTTTATTTGATTTCTATGATTTATAAATGTTTCCTTTCTATGTTCCTTGCATGATTATGGGAATATTATGATTTGATGGGTGGCCCTAAAATTAGATAAACCTCTAATACATTGGGTAATGTGATATATATCATGTGATTATCAGTATTATATGTTAATATGTTACCAAATTTATTAACAATTTATAAATTGATGAAATGTAAAAATATATTATATGTCAACATGATTCTAACTTTGTTCATGACTTATGTTTAGGATTTGACCATATTGTTATGATGCTTTGTTATTATGAATAATACACATCTCATATCCCTTTCAAATGATTCATTTATTATTATGATAATGATACAATTCATATTATATGGTGATGATGATTTTCCACACTTTTTTCTGACACTAGTTTACATCCACACTCATTTAGAGTCAATAGAGACCTACTTTCCAAAGGCAGGCGGGCATTGGGACATCACTGTTGTATCTTATAAAGCACATCAGTCATGTAGATTAGAGGTTGGGTTCAGCATACCCTTTTATGTGTGGAGACATTATTTCCTACTTTGGCACTCTATTATAGATTTAAGACATGTCACATCCATTTTTTTGTTTTTATGTAATTATTTTTTTGGCCTTTATTTTATCCCACAGTTTCACCTTGAGATTTTGGAAAAAATATAGAATTTGGATTAAACAGAATGTGGTGCATGGTTGGCGCATGTTAAGAGGAAATTGTGATTTCTTTCCCAAGAAACCATGTGGAAAAATTCATTTTTGGATAGTGGTGAACTGTATGGTTGGTGCGCAGTTAGTCAAACTCTGTGGTCTAACCATGTGGATTGTTTCTACTTCGATAGAGAGGGCCACATGGTTTTTGTAAGATTTGGAAAATCGGGTGGGGAAACCTTGTGACTTTTCTATGTCATTAAAATTTATAGATGACCTTTGTTCCCTCTTCTAATTTACCCCTAAAAACCTCCATTTCATCCCATTTTAGATTCTATAGCCTAGGAACCTCTCCTTCCTCCCTTATCTCCCTTGGATCTTAATTTTCTAGGTGGTTTTGGTGTGGATTTATCAAGGAATAATCAAGAAAGTGTTTTATATCTTGGTTTCTCCATGTTTCTAGGATTTATGCTCCATCCTTTTTGGTTTCTTATTATACAGTGGGGTGTTTTACCTAGGGAGTGTTTGAACATGTAGTTTTTGGGGAAATTTTGATGTTTGTTGTTAAATCATACCTTTTTAGGGTCTTGTGGGCGTGTGGTTGTGGTTTCGAACCAATTTCCATAGGTTTACAAGTGATAGGTTGGTGGTTCCATTATTTTACATTATTGGATGATTTTGATATACTTTCTTGGTTTTTTAATCATGTTCTATATATTACTTATGTGGTGAAAAACATGTTCTTAAAGGTTTTTGACATTAATATGTGATTAATTTGATTTTATAAAAAGGAAAATGGTTGTGTTTTTATGGGTGTTCCATTGTTTGGTTTCTTGAAAATGTTATAAAAATTGTGTAAAAGGTGCAAAAATTATTTTCAAAGGTACTTGGGGTGAAAATATATTCAAAATGGGTTTTTAAAGAGGAATGGGTTTTGTAGCATATTTTCTACCTCATTGTGTGCCTTTAATGTGATTTTTGAATTCTAAAAATGATAGAAATCACGTTTCCAAAATGAATCTGATTTATGTGTGGAATTTAAAGGGGCTTGGACCATGGAATTTGTTGGATTACATGTGTGAATTGTTGGAAATATTTCCAAATGGATTTCATAAAATGTGAAAGTGGTGATTTCTTGTGTTCTTTTGATGTTGGACATGAAAATATGAAAGTGTTTATTTTTATGATATATAATATGGAATTAGATCACAAAGGGGATCCTGGGTATCTAGGTGGGAAAACTAAAACTAGTACGCTAGTTGATTCAAAAATGGTTGAGGCCCAAATTCATCTAGAAGGATTTTCAATTTCAACACTAACTAAACATTTGATATGATTAGAGACCACTAGAACTTTGGATTGGATCCTCTCTAGCGGCTTGTGCATGGGAAATCCATTAGAGAACTCGAACATTGGATTGAAAACTCTTTAGAGGCTTGTGCATGAGTATGTTACTGATAGTTCAATTTTAGGATTGTGATCATCAAGGAACAAGGTATCTATGGCCCCGCTAAATCTAGTTACCTATAGGTATTTTTCCATGATTCTCACTTTTGACACGATTCTTATGAGATGTGGTGCAATCCATACGTATACGGTGGCCCTTGTTTATCTTTTTATTTCAATAAAACATATTTGTGAAAATGGGATTTACTTTAAAAAGCGTTTCTTGAGAATGTTGTCTTAAAAATGATTTCTTACAAATGTTACAAATGTTTTAAATGAAATGTGCATGATTTTTCTTCTAATGTTATAAAATTGAACAATTTCTTTTGTTTGGAATCCAACTAAGATTTGGATCATGCCCTGCATACACATTTGGGGGTATGTATACTTTGTTACCTATAACCCATGGAAAGGAAAGGTGTATCGTGACATTGGTGGATTCGGTTTCTAGAGTCACACTTCTTACTGGTGTTGGTGGTGGTAACTTTAGGATGATACTCCTACTATTACATAGTGGTTTTTCGAATTGTGTTATTATACCCTTTTCAGATGTGGAACCTTGTTTTTTGGTTAAAGTTGTAAACTTTGAATTCTGAAAATTGTTTCACCTCATTTGGTTATGCTTATCATTTACTGTGATTTTTATTTCTATTGGTTTTTTTGCTTATACAGAATGGTGAAATCATTCCCAAAGCATATTTTTGATACCCAGGCACCAGTTTCCAACCCATGGGGATTAGGAATACCTTTCGGGATATGCCATGGATCATGTTAGGTGTTGGGTTGGATGGAATCTCGGCCTAGTTCATGAAAAAATGGTATCAGATTAAGTTACATTATTTTGGATCATGTAAAGTGGGATGAGTATAAACAGACCATAAATAGGATTTTCTAGGATTTATTTTATTTTTTAAATTCAGTTTCTTGGCTAGCACACCTCATGACATGACTTAAGTAACCATTGGATGTTAGGATCTTATTTTACTTCTCCTCTAGGTGAGATGTATAGGCTGTAGACAGTATATGGGAACTGGGTGGGGGTGGAGTTATTTGGTTGATTTTTTATTATGATGAATCTTGTTATATTTTTATTTATGAAATTTATTGATATTTTCTTATTGTTGTAATATTTCATAATTTTTGTTGATAGTTTTTCCTTGTGTTGCTTATTGTAGTAAAATTCCTCCTCAGAGAATTCTTGTGCAACTGTGGGAAGAGGAAAAAGTGAGTTATCACTCACCAATTGATCAAAAGTAAGTAGAAGCCGTGATTCTAGTTTCCATACTTTTATACAAGTAGTGGTCTTTGGTATTGATCATGTTAGGGAAGTCAAACCACATCCTGGAATGATCAAGTCTTGGTAATTCCTCAATAACAATCCTTCTTCGTTCAGAGGTAGCATGGAACCTCATGAAGAAAAGGAGTGGCTTGAGAATATAGAGAGGATGTTTTAGTTTCTTAATATTTCTACGGTGTTCATAGTGAAATTTGGTTCATTAATGTTGTAAGGTTCCGGTTGGATGTGGTGGGACTCAGTGGTGTAAGTTAGGAAGCACAAGTAGATGATATTGAAATATTTTAAGGTTGTCTTCAAAAAGTAATATTTTTCTAATTTTTTTCCCATGTTCTTAGAGTTTATGTAGCTTATACAAGGAGACCGGTCTATGGTGGAATACACTAATAAATATTTAGATCTAATTTGGTACGCAATAGAGATCATTTATAATGATCAAATGAAGTATCATAAGTTTGATATGGGGTTGTGACTATAAATTCAAATCCAAGTCTTCTAGATCAAATTGAGGACTTATGCTGAGGTGGTAGATCATTCCATGATGGTGGAGATTTATCATGGAAGAAATTATTATTTATCTAGAGAAATTTAATTAGTGGGTATTTTCAGTTCATATAAGAAGAAGAGGAAGTGTTACGACCATGGGAATAAGGGAGGTGGTAGTTTAGGTCATCCTTCCAAGCTGTCTTCATCTGGGGTGTCCGATGTTGGCTTAGTCGTGTGTCATCAGTGTAGGATGGAAGGGCACATGCAACCTGGGTTCTCATATACACTAAAACCTTCTCATTTATGTGTACTTATGGGTAATTTGTAGTGGTTTTTCATAACGGTTTTCCTATATTATAGTGGTGTAGGTTCTGTGGCTTCCAAAGATATGGAAGTCGAGTCAAAACTGTCATGGATAGTGGGTTCTCAGTTTAGTGGTCATGAAAGTAGGGTTGGATAATACTATGGGAAGAGTCAGTTTAAGTCATATCTATAGGATATTAGTTATTCTTAGGGTTTAGTTGAGATGAGCTATCTTGACGCGGTGGATCGAGCAACAATAGAATCAGATTCATAACTTGAAAAAGTTTGAGGTGCCATTATTATAACATTATTTTTATCTATTTTTTCTATTTTATAATGGTTATTCAGTTTCTTTTGTTTCTACCTGCCTTGTTTATGTGTTAAAGCTTCCAACTAAACTTATTCCATATGTGATGGAGTTCATAATGTCACTTGGTATAAAGAGAGAGTAGGGTTTTTGGTTTCCATCTTGTGCACTCATCGTGATAGGGGTCATGTTAGAGTGGTGTTTTCTCATTTTGTAGATATACCTCTTTGATGTGATCCTTGGTATGGCTTTGATTGTGTGTTTTTATGAACACATCAATTATTATAGGAATCAAGTGAGTTTTGTGGAACCTAATGGTAGTACCCAAGTCCTTCAGGGAGAATTGGATCCTTAGTTGGGTCATGTTGGACCTCCACTTTTGAATTTGGGAAATCTTGTTTTTCAGATCTCATCACTCACACTGGTGGATGGTGGTGGTGTTCCTAAATTAAATTATATTCTATGGTGGATGAGTTCCCAGATATTTTTCTAGAGTATTTCTTGGGTTTTTCTTCCAAAATGGGATGTGGAGTTCACCATTGATTTGGTGCTGAGAACACAGTCGATATCTCTTCCCATATATCATATTTCCCCCACTGTGTTGAGGGAATTAAAGGTACGGATAAATAATTTGAAATCTAAAGGATTCATTCCCCCAAGCATCTCTACTTAGGCTTCCCTAGTTATATTTGTAAAAAAGGTTGGTGGATCTCTATGGTGGTGCATTTATTACCCGAAGCTAAATAAAGTGACAATCAAGAACAAGTACCTTTTTCCCTATATTTATCACATTTTCAAACAACTTAATGGGTCAAGGTGGTTCTCCAAGATTTATTTTCATTTTGGGTTTCACCAAGTCATTGTTAGAGAGGCGGATGTTCTGAAAACTTACATCCAAAGTAGGTACAGACATTTTGAGTACTTGTTCAGTCCCTTCAGGATGAAAAATTATCCAGTGGTCTTTAGGGAACACATGAATAGGGTGTTACGTTATTATCTTGGTTTCTTTATCGTGGTATTTTTTGGATGACATCTTGGTCTATTTCAGATCTGATGAGTAGAATGAGTTGAATTTTCAGATCTTGTTGGTCACTCTACGGGAGGATCGTCTCTATGAAATTATTTCTAAATTTACTTTTAGGATTAAATAGGTAGAGTTTTCAGGACATTATATCTTATAAAAAGGGGTTTTGGTGGAACCAAATAATATCAATGTGGTAATTTCATGGCAGTATCTAAATAATGTGTTTGAAATCAAATGATTTTTGGGCTTGGCAGTGTATTACATGCAGTTTGTTTGAGATTTCTCTCAACTTTCTTCATCCATGACAGTGCTTAACCAAAAAGGGGTAGTGTTTTAATATATCATAGATTTCCAAACATCCATTGAGGATCTTAAGAGATGGTTGACCATAATCCATATTTGGATTTTTTCGGAGTCTGTAATGGGATATGTGGTGTATTTTTATGCTTCTAGTATTGGTCTAGGGTGTGTGCTGATGCAGGATAACCGTGTAGTGGCTTATCATTCTCTCTAGCTCTGAACACAGGAAAAGAATTACCCAACCCATGATCAGGGATTAGCGGTATTGATTCATGACTTCAATATGGGGATCCATTATCTTTTTGGGGAGAAGTTTGAAGTTTATTCAGATCATAAGACCACGGCCTAAATTTCCCCCCAAAAAGATCTGAACTTGAGGAAACGCCATTGGGTTGAGAATATTTAGGGGTTTGATTTTGATATCATGTACACCCTCGGAAAATGAAATGTTATGGAAGATGATTTAAGTATGAAAGTGCTAGTGCAATCATTTAAAAGTTCTATTAATGAGTGGACATTGATGGTTATTTTCATTCAGATGTATCTCAAGGCCAAAAAATATAGTAGAGGTGTGTTCTTAGATAGCATGAAGCTAGCACCTTCTATTCTAGAATTTATTTGGAAAGAACGGATGAGTGATGAGTTGTGCCAATAATATATGAATTTCATTAATGGTGGATATATTCATTTTTATTGATCATTGTCTCCTAAGGCAGGTATGTGCTTCAAGGGTTGGTTTGTGGTGTCGTTATCTTTGAGGAAGGTGGTGTTGTAGGATAGCCACCAATCTTAGTGGTTTCTTCATCCTGTTGCTACCATGGTTTAATATGGTGTGTTTTGGAATTTATGGTTTCTAGGTATGAGCTGATATGTAGATTAATTTGTTTCATGGTGTTATACCTATAATAAGGTTAAATTATAACACCAAAGTCCATCTAATTTCATTCAACCATTACCCATTCCTACCTAGAAGTTGGACGAGATCCCCATGAACATTATTTTTGTCTTTCCTCATACACCCTTGGGGATAAATTCCATTTGATTAGTGATTAATCATATTACCAAATCATCCCATTTCATTCTAATCATAGATTCATAAATAGTGAATGAGTTAGTTTGGTTGTATGTTCAGAAGGTTGTGAGGATTCCTGGAGTTACTTCAGAGATTGTTTTAGATAAGGGTCATTTTTTACCTCATGGTTTTGGGAATTACTTTATAGGGTATTGGGGTCATAGGTCATGTTGATCATGGAATATTATCCTCTAATGGATAGTTAGATGGAGCAGGCGAATCTGATTTTGGAATACATGCTCTGAGCATGTGTCTTTGAATTTGAAGGTTTGTGGGATAGCCATTTGGGGTTGGTTAAGTTTTCATATAACAATGGTTACCAATACTTGACTCAAATGGATCCTCTTGAGGAACTTTATGTCTGGCCACATCGGACCCCTTTGTGTTGGGATGAAGTAGTTAAAACCTCATTATCGGGACCAACCCTTATGCGGGAGACACATGATGAAGTCAAGTTGATCAGAAAACAATTTATGAAAGATCAGAGTCACTATAATTATTATTTTGATGAGAGGCACCGATACATGGAGTTTTCTATGTACTAAAGGGTGTTTATGAAAGTGGCACCTCACTTGGGTCATCGTCATTTGGGTAATAAAGGGAAGATAACATCGATGAATGTCAGGCCATTTGATATCATCGATTATATTGTTAAGGTATAATACAAGTTATATTTTATTTCTCAGTTAATGTCAACCCATGACATGTTCAATGTCTATCACCTTAAAAACTATATTCTAGATTGATTCCATGTGCTAAATTGGGATGATTTGGATTTGGATCTGGAATTGTCTATATTTGAGTGGCCAGTATGGATTGTGGATTCTCAAGAGAAAGTGCTTCGTGGGAAGTTTACTCTATTGGTCTGAATTCTTTGGTAGAAAGATAATTATATCCATAATACCTATGAGTGGAAGTGTTGGTTTGGGGAGGAATATCCATTTTTGTTATCTGATCAATATTTGGGATCACTTTTTGGGGATGAAAAGTTTTCATGGTGGGGAGAATTTTCACATTCAAATTTTTTTTGAGGTAATTATTTTCTTTATTTATCTCCTCCTTTTATCCCATATTTTCCACCTAATATTTTTGTGAAAATGTAGAATTTAGTTAAAAAGGAATGTTGAACCCAGTTAGCGTATGATTAGGGGAAACTGTGTGCCCTTGCTATGGAAACCATGCAGCCAAATGCATTTTTGAATAGTGGAAAACTGCAAGGTTGGTGTATAGCTAGTCAAACCAAGCAGCTTATTTCCCTTTGGAGATAGAGGGGCGTACAATTTATATATATTTTGAAAAACCATGTGTCTTTTTCAGGTCATTAATAATTAGGAAATTACCTTTGATGCCTCTTTTAATTTAATCCTAAAACACATCCATTTCTCCCCATTCAGAATTATCTATCCTATATGCATATCCTTCCTCCATTGTCTACCGTATATCTTTATTTTCTTGGTTTTGTAGTGCATATTTGTCAAGAAATCATCAATTAAGTGTTTTCTCTCTTGTTTTATCCATTTTTTTAGGGTTTCCCCCCATTTTATGGGTACTTACTTTCCAGCGGGGAGTTTGATATGGTGAAGGTTTGATCTTGTGATGTTTTTGGAAATAATAATGCTTGTTGTTAAGTCGGGCCTTATTAGGGTCTTTTGGTGGTGTGGTTGTGGTTTCACACTATCTTCCTGAATTTTCCAAGTGAGAGGTAGGAGGTTCCATAATTTTACATTATTATATGATTTTGTTATGCTTTATGGATTGATTAATCATTATCTGTGGATTACTTATGGAATGAGAAACAAGTTTTGGAAGGTTTCTGACTTGAATATGTGATGAATTGGATTTTATAATGGAAAATGGTTGTGTTTTTATGTGTTGTCCATTGTTTTGTTTCATGAAAATGTTATATAAATTGTTTGAAAGGTTTGAAATGTAATTTTAAAGGCACTTTGGATGAGAATGTGTTAAAAGTGGGTTTTTTAAGAAGAATGTATTTAGTTGAACATTTTCTAGCTTTTTTTGAATCTTTAATGTGATTTTTGAATTGTGAAAATGATATAAATCATGTTTTAAAAATTAATTTGGTTTATGTGAGTTTTTGAAATGGGCTTATCTCATGGAAATATTTGAATTACTTGTGTGTTTTTCTGGTAATATTTCCAAGTGGATTTTATAAAATTTTAAAGTGGTTATTTACTTGTGTGCTTGTGATGATGGAAATGTAAATGTGAAATTTTTGATTTATGTGATATGTGAAATAGAATTCAAGAAAAAGTTAATCCTAGTTATCTAGGTGGGAAAACTATAATCAATACGCTAGTTGTTTCAGAAGTGGCTGAGGAACGGATTCATCGAGAATGATTAATGATTTCAAAACTAACAAAAACATTTCATATTATTTGATACCACTAGAACTTTAAATTATATCCTCTATAGAATCTCATTCATGAGTAGGATATTGGAACACTAGAATTTTTTATTGCATAATCTCTAGTGGATCGTGCATGATAATGTTGTTGATGTTTAATTTGAGGATTTTGATCATAGAGGTATGAGGTTTATAATGTCCCTCTAGAGAAAGTTACTTATTGGGATTTTCCCATAGTTCCCACTTTTGACATGATGCTTAAAATATGTGGTGTTATCTATTGGAATACGATAAGACTTGTGTATCATTTTATTTCAAGAAATATTATTTTTTAAAAGGGGTTTACTTTAAAAAGTGTTTCTTGAGATATTTTTCTTAAAAATGAATTAATACAAATGTTTAAATGTTTTAAAAGAAATATTTATATTGATTTATCTTATAATATTATAGCATTGAACCTTTTCCTTTGGGAGGAATTATATTGGGCTTTGGATCACTCCTTGCATACACCTTTGGTTGTATGTAGACTTAGTTATGTTTGAACTAAGTAAAGGAAAGGTGAATCATGATGATGGTGGATCTTGTTACTAGAGTTCCACTTATTTCATGTGTTGGTGATGTTGAGTTTATAATTATTATCCTCTTGTTTCATGGTGGTTTTTATATTGTTTAATTATCTCTATTTCATTTGTAACACCATTGTTTTTAGTTAAATTTGTAAACTTTGAATTCTAAAAATTGTTTCACCTTATTTGGTTATTCTTATCAATTGTTGTGATGGTTTTTTGTACTTCTAAAAGTGAGTGAAATCATTCCTAAAGAATATTTTTGATACCTAGGTACTAGTTTCCAGCCTGTGGGGATCAGGAAATCCATTTGGGCCATTATATAGATCAGGTCGAGTGTCGGGTTGGATGAAATTCTAGTTTGGTTCATGATAAAAACATGTTTGTGAATCTTACCTTGTAAAGTTATTAACACTACCGATTAACCTTATGAATAATTATTCATTCATTATGAAATTATACTTTATATCTAATCCTCGTTATTGTGGAACTCTAAAATTTAGTGTTATCCAAGGAGACATTCGTCACCTGTTGATGGGTTCAGACACATTCAATTGGTTTCAAAAACATTCATGTTAATTGAATTAGATCCCAGATAGTTCAGTTGCACTTAATAGTTCACATATTATCTTTTATAGTCATATGATATAAGGATATTTATGAATTTTAATGTCATGTGGTATGGAAAATTAAGTGATATTCCTATCAAAGATCGTTGTGGCAATTACACATATGTATCCCATTCTTATTGATTCTAATGGGAATATAGTCCATTGAGGATGGGGTTCCTCTAAGAATATATAATAGTAGAGAAAATATGATTAGATACTTAAATGTAATATCATCCTCCATGATGGGGGTCTTTTTTCATTATAGACATAGCCTGACACAAGGAAATCTCAACAAATATGGCCCTAGAGAAAAGATAATTTGACTTGGGTGAAATATTGCTCATAAAATAGGGAATTAGATATCATTAGGGGTATTTAAAAATAAAGTAATACAGTTTATCTAATATTATATCCATGTGGATCATTTGAAACAACATATATATAGTCTATATTAGGTTAAGACCTTCAATAGGCATCCTAGACATATTTTTTGACATAAGAATGAAATATCACATAGTTAGATTAGAAAATGGTTTAAGGTCATGATGATAAGATTTATTCCATGTATTTTAACATCATTCTACGAGGACAGTGGATATGATAAATAATATATAAAACCCAAAAAAATAAAATCTAATCATGTGTGATTCATGTTCACTCTGAGAAGCAAGAGGTTATCGTTAGATTATTATATAGATTAAGAAATTGAGGATTATCTGAGTTTTATGACCTCATAGAGGATATTTATATAGATACCATAGAGAAAATAGCCCTTGAGATTGGTTACATGTAAATAACCCAACCCTATTATCCCAGAGTCAGTGGTTACATTATTACATTTGCATAAGATAAAAAAAATTACATCCAAAGGACCAAATAGTTTAGTATTCCTTGTAACTAGATACATACTCGAATAAAATTTTACAAATAAAAAAATAAAGTATGACAAAGTGTTTTCTTCATGCGTATCATTATTTTGTATAGTAAAACAATGAATATCGATCATAATACTCATATTGGAATCCTTGAGAAAGAAACACAATAAAGTGATGAGATCAAATGCTCATTATGGGTATGAGTATGGAATAAAATATGAATAAGTATAGAATAATTAATATGATATAGAAAATAACTAAAATAAATTCCATTTAATAAATATATTTAGCATAATATTTGAGTAAATAGTGATCAAATAATTCCATATATGTAATAACATTATATTTAAACTTTTCCATGGATATTCTAACTAATAAAATAATCACATGGACAAAAATGAATAATATCATAAAGGGGGAATGAATAGTGTAATACATAATAAATATACCATCAAGTCCTCATTCCAAGATAGCTTAAATAAATGGGTAAGGCCTCAGTTAAAAACTCAAACTAGTTTGTCTCATGAGATCAACTGATGCATCAAGGGGATATAATAGGATCTTCCAATCACATAATAAGTCTAATTCATTTGAAATATGAATGGGTGAAACATAATCATTATAAAAATTCATACTGGAAAAAGTAACATATGAAATGATAATAGTTTCCATAATCAATAAATATAATAATAAACCAATTAGAGTAATATGGATAATGGTAACAAAATATTACATCCCAAGTCAAAATGATCATAAAACATCCTAATAATTAATAAGTATGGTATCATTATATTATATCCCCATTAAATAATAATTAATAATAATTTTTTCATCTTAAATGGAAAATGATTTTGAATGATCACTTGGAACGTTTTGAGGAAAATAAAATTTCTTTTAAAATATATTTTTTAATACTAGAAAATTCATTAAGTATTGTATAAATCCTTTTCATTGAAAATAAACTTTTAAAATTATAAATTATTCTTCTAATGAAATAATTTTCATGAAGGTATATAATTTTTTTCATGTCAAGTAAGTTATAATTAATCATTCCTTTCACACATTGGTAAAAATTTAGGAATTACCACGTTCAGAAAATGAGAAGTTTAATTTTAAAAATTCAAAACACAGGAAATAGGGTCTTTAATAAATCCTTTTGGTAATTTTAAAACATTTTTTAATTTTTTTTAGAAAAAAATAGATATGGAAGAAAATCGTTTTTCAAACAAAGAGATGAATAATGATGTTATTTTTAAAAATTATTTTGAAATTTTGAGTAAATAAAGAGAGGAAAATGAAGGTAAAACACATATTCTGATGAAGACGACCTGGGAAGGGCTTGGTCGAGAAAGAGGGAAACTTTCTCCAGCCTTCCTTTCCACTTGCTCCGCTGGTCATTTGATGTCCACATGAACCGCGACTCTCCCCTTACGGCGATTTGGATTCAGTTGCCTGGTTTTCCTCTCCCGTTTCAGAATCTTGGGCTGCTGAGATCAATAGGTAATTCCATAGGCTGATTTGTGTGTAGTGATCGTAGAACTGCATCCCTGTCGCATCCCATGACGGCAAGGATTTGTGTTGAAATGGATATTTCAAGAGTTCCACCAGAACTAGTATGGATTGTTGTTGAGGAGGAGTATAGGTATGCACAACCGATTGTGTATGAGTCCTGGACTGCTTTCTGCTCTTATTGCCACAGACAAGGACATGGTGAACATGGTTGTAGAAGAAAGCATGCAGGTGGTCGACCCTCTGTGATCACATATGTGCCCACTGATGTATCCCCGAGGGGTGGTGCAATCTCCACGGATGCTGGACATGGTGGTGCCCAGACCTCCCTTGCAGGCCGGCCTCACTCCGATTCGGACCTCCCTAAGTCAAGTGAGGTCGGTGTCTCAACAGGGTCGGGGGTGTCTCAGGAGGAGTCTGGTGTGGATAAGGGTGAAGGTAAGGTTCCTGTTTCTGAGGATGTTGTAACTGTTTCTCCTTTTGGTTCTGAGAGGTGCAGGAAGGACACGGGACACTCCAAAGTATTGAACCACGATGCTGCGTTCCAGTTTATGGGTAGGGGTCTTGAAAAGCCACACAATCATGTTGCCAGTTGCTCCATGGAGGCTGGTGTGGGGGACAAACGGTTGGAGAATGGTATGGTTGTTTCTAGAAGTGCAGAACAGGCTTTGCAGGAGGGGATAGGGGATGACGAAACTGGTTTTATGCAAGATGACACCTTGGAAATTCCTGCCCATACCATTGTTGGGGAACTTGGGGACTTGAGTCAGGCCATACAGGTTGGGGGAGCAGCTTCTTCAACTCGAACCCCGGTCAACTTGAGCAACAGATTTTCCAGCCTTGCTGAGATAGAGGAGGAAGAGGAGCCTTATGAAGATTCTTTAGAACTCAGTAAAGGATACTCTGAAGGAGAACAAATTATGGATAGCAATAGGCGTTTCAGGAGGAGGAGGGGTAAGAGAGACTACTCCTCTCTTCCACCTCCTATGAGGACTCGGTCAGCAAAAAGGGCAGTGGCTGGGGAGCTGGACAGTGGTGTCGGCTGCCAACCAATTCCATCTGGAATGTCTGACACATCCTTGGACTTGATACTGTCCTCGGATGAGGAGGTGAAAGATCAGGTTCTTTTTCTCAATGCTTCGGAGGAGGATGCAGCCAGGTTGATGGGGCGGACCCTTGACGTGAATCTCAATGACGAGAAATATAAATGGGTTGACAAACAAGATATGATTCTGGTTAGCGGCTTCAACAAGGGGGTGATCAAACTGGAGGAGTATATCCAGGTATGGAACAAGATGACTTCCTCACTTGAAGATCTATTAAGGGAGGATCCACATTACCAGGTATCCATTTAATCTTGGAAGTTATTTAGGGATATGGGTTTTGGAAGAATTAAACTGTTTTTCAATGAATCTGCCATTTCTGTGGATGTGGGTGGGAATGTCGGAGGGCCAGATCGGTTCTGATGGGCTGGAGTACACCCATTTCCTCTTTGCAGGCCATTTGGGACTTGGTTGTATTATAGGTAGGGCTTTGCCCTCGGGAGGGACCATGCTTGCATGGGATCGCCGAGTGGTGCTGCATTGGGGTTGGCGGTTGTTATCTTTTCTTGGTTAGTCTTTTCTGGTTTGTCTGCTTTTTTTTATTTTTGGTGTATGTTGAACTTTACGGTTTCACACTTTTTCCACAAAAGTGTTTATCTTAATAAAAAGTAAGTTTCAGAATCATAAGACCCGTTAAATAATAACATTAAATTAAACATAAAATATCTTGAAAATAAATATATTTATGATATTATATGTAAAATGGTATGTATATACACCACATAAAATAATATAGGTGGATAAAATGACATATGCTACAAAGAAGGGAAATTGAGACAAAAATATCTTACCTTAGGTCCAAATTACATTATAAATGTTTAAACCTACTATATAATAAATATATATTTATAAAAAAATATTAAATAACCATAATCATATATTACATACCATATATTATTTTTTTATAGTATTTCATCAACTTTTTATTAATAATTTTTTGCTAAAATCATTATTTTGGGTGATGATTGATTTGTTTTTCGTGTATTTTAAGTTCGTTAATTTTGATCCTTTTACATTTACCGTCATTCCAAAATCTTCATAATGTAATCCATGATATAAATATCATATATATTCAATATTTATGTATTTATAGTAATCTATAAAATCAATATATATATAATATATTATGCTATTCATGGGGATGGTAGGTCGTACGTATGCATAAATATTGTTTCCATTTTCATGACGGATGCAATGAAGGTAAAATAAATATAAATTAAATTATAAAAAATAAATAATACGTTATATATAATTTATATTAATAAAATTAATCCTTTTTATCATCCATGTAATAATTAAATGAAAAAAATTCACATATATATGTGGGGACAATAGTGCACACATATGCCCGAGCAATGTTATTATTTTTCAAATGGTTTAAAATGAAAGAAGTATGATGTGATATTATATTTAAATAAGTATTTTTATTTTATAAATATCACATATATTCATTATATTTACCCTTTATACCTTCTATTTAAAGTTTGAGTGAAAAAAGAATCACATCACTTCGTTAGGCGGTGGTCTGATATACGCACATGTGACGTTATCATATCCCCCAAAAAATAGAAAGTAAGAAGTTATATATGATATCATAATTATATAAGTATAATAATATCATAAATTTAATATAATTATTTTAAATCCATCATTATATCTTACATTGAACTATGGTGATAGAAAATGAATTACATCGTTTTTCGAGAGGGTAGTCCTCCATACCCACAATCAATGAATTCATTTCCCATTTAACAAAAATAGATATAGATATTAGAAATTAAATTTAAAAAAAAATAAAATATCAATATATGGGAGATACTATTTTTATTATATTATCATGGATTAAGAATATTATAATTGGTTATAAGAAGAAGTAAAATGAAAATTCATAGTTCAAAACATTTACATTTTCTTCATGAAACCTCTTTAGATTTAAAATAAAGCCTTTATATATTGGATTTCAAATATTGAAAATGAATCTTGTATGTGTGGATTAAATTAAGTAAGAAATTTGGAATGTATTTTTCAATACAAATTGTTTTGAAAGTGTGAAGAGGAGAGGGTATGGTGTGGCCTTTTATTAGTGGGGTAGATAACACACATGGAATTTTTGAAAATAACATAGTGTACACACAAGTTTGTCATGTCAAAAGCCTTTAAAATCGGTCATTTTAGACCCACAGGGGTGATAAAATCTAAATATATCTATAAAATTGTTTTTATACAAATTATTAGTTCATTTTATCCCTTATCCTTTTAGTTTACCCCCCCCCCCAGTGAATTAATTTTTACCTTAATAGTGATAATTAATTTATTACAGTTTTCAGTATTAATTATGGAAAAAAATAATCTTCACTTATTATAAAATATAAATTATGAAGATTAAAAATATGGATTCCATTTTTAGAAATTAAATTCATATAATTGGTAGAAATAATTTTAAAATTAAACCCATAAATTTAATGAAAAATTATTTTTCTAAAGAAAAGTTATCATAAGTATGGACCGTTTCTTATTATAATGGAACATAAAATTTATCCCAATGATCTGAATTAGATAAATTTTAATATAATTGATCTAATTTTTCTTTATAACTAAATTGAAATATAATTAACTTTTAAAATAATTTAAACAAAAAGGCAGTTTTCAATTTAAACCATTATTTTCATTATTAATTAGAAAATTAATCACTACATAAAATTCTAAAAATGCACTCTAAGTTAATTTTGATATGATAATTTCAAAATTTAATTTAATTTTTTCAAATAAATTATATAAAATAGGAAAAAATTAATTTTTAAGTAAGTTCTCAAAACAGGATGAAACCACACTTTAGAATAATATAATTTTTATAAATATTTATTTTTCTTTAAAATTATTTTCATTTTCATTTATAATCAATATATAAACATGGAATTTATTTTATACATGTGTAAAAAATATATTTTTCCTAATCTAGTTATTCCTTTTCATATCCTCTTATTTAACACCTAGATTATAACGGTATATAATATTATTGTTCATTTAGACTCAAGGTTTCATTTTCCACAAGTTATCGGAGAGAATTGATTTACTTAAAATAAAATATATCATAAGTTCTTAGGGTGATACATTCTTCCTCCCCATGAAAATTTATTTCTCAAAATTTCAGAAATGTTACCACTTGAAGAAATATATTTTATTCTTCATCATAATCTCTTCGGGTTCCCAAGTTTCCTTTTCTATGATAGGATTTATCCAAATTAATTTTATCAGAAGAGTCATCTTATTCCTCAACAATTTTTCTTTATTGTTAAAAATCTAGATATACTATTTATAGATATATATATTAGGTTCTAATTCTATTTCATCATATTTGATAACTTTTGTTGGCTTCAGCATGTACTTCCTTAATAAATATATATAGAACGCATCGCGTACTTTATAGAGACTTTGAAGAATCACTAAATATTAATCCACAGTTACAATCCAACAAAAATTTCCAATTGGTATGATATACATGGGGTTTATTTTTTCATTATTATTGAACCTTATAACACCCTTCCATTGAGAAACTTTGCTAAAAATATGATCTTCCACTTGAAATTACAAATCATTCCTTCGGTAATCGGTATAGCTCTTTTTTATAATTTTTATTTCTTTCATATGGGTTTTAATAGAATTTAACATGACTGTTACATTCTGTAAAATTTATGGGATAACAAAATTCTTTTCTGCAACTTCATCACAATAAGATGGAGTATGAAATATCTTTCCATATAATGCTTTATATTGTGCCATTTGAATATTTTAATAGAAGTTATGGTTATATAATAATTCATCCAAAGGAAAATATTGATACCACATGCCTTTAAATTCAAGTGTTCATGACCTAAGAAATTATTCTACTATTTGAATAGCATTTTTGGATTTCCCAGTAGTTTAGGGTGATAATAAATTCTCAATCGAAGCTCGGTATCAAGAGGCTTCTAGAAACTTTTCTAGATATTTGATGTAAATAATGGATCATGATTATACAAAATTGTAATATGTGGTCCATGAAGTCTTAAAAATTCATTAATATTGATCTTTTCAATGCACTAAATAGGTAAATCTTCTCTTATGGTGAGAAAATTCACAGATTTAGTGAGGTGATCAATAATAACCCATATTGAATCATTCTTTCAAGGGGTCTTTGGTAACCTAATGAAAAATTCTACAATATTGTTTTCCAATTTCCTTGTAGGAATAGGTAGAGGTTACAAGAATCTTCTAGGTCAATTTCTCCCATCCTTTACTTGTTGATAAACTAAACATCTTGGCACATAATTATAAATTTATGGATTTAGGTTATCCCACCAAAATTGTTCCTTCAAATCTCTATACTTCTTGGTGATATCAGAGGTGTATAGAGAAATTATATCTATTTAAATCATCCAATAATTCTAATTTAATTTTTAGTATAGATGAACCACATAGTTTCTTTCTAAATTTCATAAATACATCTTCGCAAAATATGTCTATCAATTCTCCCTTATTCGGAGCTTTAATCTTATTTTGAAAATTCTCATCATATCCACTCTCTTAATCATTCCAAGATCTATCTTTCTAAATAAATGAACATAAGATCCCTTTAAATCCCCATTTTTTTAATGACTATATGATATTTTAGGCTCAAGAATATGCTACCGTATTTTCCATCCTATGGTGGCAGTGTATTGAGAAATCATAGTCCTTGAGTAGCTCGAGTCATCTCCTTTGTCTCATGTTGATATCTTTTTTTAAAAAATATGTATTTTAAAATCTTTTAGTCTAGGTATATCTCACATATTTTCCAACAAAGAGTGTCTCCATATCTTTAAAAGAAATATTACTACTTATAACTCATGATCATCAATTGGATAGTTTTATTCATTAATATTTAACTATATCGATGCATAAGATATAACATTATCATTCTAAAATAGCACATAACCAATTCCCTTATTCTATGCATAACTATATATTATGAAAAAATCATTTTCTGATGGTAGAGAAAAAACATAAGAATTCACCATTCTCTTCTTTAATTCTATAAAAGTTTCCTCACATTATATTTTCAATGTAACTTAACCCATTTACGAGTAATTTTGGTCAATGGCTTAGCTAATGGGGAAAATATTTGGAGAAATATCTAATATTGTTCTTCCAATCTAATGAAACTATCTACCTCGGTTGTGTTCATTAATGTAGGAAATACTTGGACTATGACATCCATGAAGCTACACTCCTGGATTTAGTGTTAAAGAAATCATTATATTTTGTATTTAATAGTAATAAAGGTGACCCAATTTTCACAATACAAAACATAAAACATAAATAGTAAAATATTGTATCACATATATTCTTAAATATCATTTTGGTATATAGTTTTCAATAATTTATAAAAACACTTATATATACAATACCCAATAATTCAAGAGAGTATTTTTTCACTATACCTAGATTTTTATATTCCATGTTATCTCATTAAAACCATCCATATAAAACCCTTATAGACAACATTAATTCAATTTAAAACATAATAACTTGGGGAAAATGGAACATAATAAATTCATCTCAAATACTCAGTAAGGGTAACCATAAACATTTTTAATTGAATTTTATCAGGGATCATAATAAGAGTATAGGGGTATTATGATATCGTCAAAGTTCAGGAGAATAACATAACAATAACCATACCCATAAATATGTGGATTATCAAACATGAAAACATGAAATAACTATTTAAAAAAGGAAATATTCATCAGAATAAATAATCATGAGCCATGTGATATCAATATTGATCATAAGAAACATTATAAACCCATAGAAATCATCGATAAACTATATTAGTATCTTAGAAACATTATCATCATATCACTCTTACTAATTGAATAGCCAATATGGATGACTTCTATATCTGGAGTACTCAATGAATTATAGAGTTATAATGGACTCACCCATTCATTATTTATCATGGAACCACCCATCCATGGTTAATAACAGAACCATCCACCTTTTTTTATAACGGAACCATCTATCATTGGTTTACAATGGCACCACCCATCATTATAAACAATGTCCACAACCTCTATCATGAATAAAGTACTTAGAGAATTTATTTATTCTTAAAATCATTGAAAAAACTTTATTCATTTTATAACATGATTAAACTATGGAAAATAAATAGCTTCAATAATAATCTATTGAAAACATGATTGAATTGTGGAAAAGAAATGGGTTACATGTCTCTTTGAAAAATCATTAAACCATAGAAATGAAATTTGTTCAAGGACAATATATTTGAAATATTATTAATCTTCCCAAAGAAATAATGGTGATGGTATCATTACAACATAAACCCATTGGATCATAAGGAACAACAAGGATTATTGATTTTTATGAATGGAAAATCTATTAAAACATCATTAAAACATTTTTCATGAAAAAAACCATTTCATTTTAAAAATAACTTTTAAAAAAATCACAAAATATTTTTAAATATATTTTTATATGAAAAAGAACCTGGAGAAATATAAAGGAAAATTATTTTAAAATAATTGAAATTATGGTAGGAAAATATTTCATGTCATATATGTTAAAAATAAACATTCCTTTCAAAATATTTTGGAAAAGGGGGTCAAAGTGACACATTTTAAAAACTTTAAGAATTTTTTTTAAAACATTTTAAAATAAGGTAAAAGATCATGTAAAATGTATTTAGTATAAAAATTATTTTTATAAAATAAATTTTTTGAAAAAATTTAAGAAATCATTGTTATAGAAGAGAAATATACTCGATCTAAAAAAAGATACATCACTAGTATCACTTACAAATGAATTTATTAATATTTATTCAATAAATAATAGGGGAAATATAAATGAAATATGTGAACTATATTCATGAATAGAGGAAAAATAAAATATATGTGGTTCAATAAAATAATATCACATTATTTCTTCTAAAAGAAAAATGAACATAGACAATCTCAGAATAAAGGTGATTGTAACATAAACCCTTTTCTACTTTGGTAACTCTTCAATTGTATGTACCATGAAATAATAACATCAAATGATGCTTTAAATATCATTATAATAAATAGATTTATGATATTATATGTCAACAGAGAAGTATAAAAACATCATAAAGTGACTTTGGTTCATAACATCAAAATATTTCCCAAAGAAAGAAAATTTGAGATGAATTTCCCTTACAATTATCATATCATTAAATTAAGAATTAATCTATTTAGTGATTCTGTTTAATAAATTTAAATCCAAAAAAATTTAAAATACTGAATAAATCAAGTTAGATATTAATTTACACATAATCATAGAATAATAACGTCAATGGAAAAGAGTTAAAATCTAATAAAAGGAAATTGAGTTAAAATCCCTTTACCACTAGGTAACATTAATTTCAGATCCCATTAAATGAATTAATTAAAATTAAAAAATAAAATACCATTATATATTAATGATTCATGATATTACATGTAAATGAACCACATATACACCACATAATAAATACAAGTTGTGAATATGGCATATGTCTCACAAAAGTAACAGTGAGATGAGAAACCCTTACCTCAAGTCGATACATTCTATGTATGTCCTTTAAATCCAGTATAATAAACTTAAATTAATTATTTTATTTATTAAAAACTTTTCTAGGTTTAATACCTTATAATTAAATAATTATTTTTATTTATTTTTAATTACATATTTAAATATTTAATCAGTTAAGTCCATGTAAAGTGTTTTGATGATGTTTTGTTCATTGTTTCAAAAATGATTTAGTGTGTTGAATGTGGTTAAAGAGTTAATTATTTAAAAATATATAGAATAATAAAAATGTAATTATTATTATGTTTTTTTTATAAATTATAATTTTAAAACCAATTAACATTTTTTTATAAAAAATGAACTATGTTACGATCATAGAGATGGTAGGTTGTACGTATGCATGAGTAACATTTCCATTTCTCAATGATATTAATGGAAAGAAGGTGTGTATTTTTTTATATTTATATAATTATTATAATATCATAAAATACCATATTTTTATTTAAATATACATATATATATATATATCTTTATTTTGATGTGGTTATGAAGAAATTATCACATCACTGTATGGAGGCAGTAGTCCACACCTACACGAATAGAATTATCATTTTTTAATGTTAGCAAGAAAATGATATATTTTCATTTAAAAATGCCAAAAAATTAATATAATTATTATTTCATTTATATCACATATATTAATAACATTTTTTTTATCTTCTTCCAAGTAAAGCATTACAAAAAAATAAATCGCATTGTTTTGTGAGGTGTTAGTCTGTCGTACACACAAGAGATTTTATTGTATCCCTCGTTGAATGGGAAGTAAAAAAGGTATTTATGTTACCATAAATTCAGAAGTATAAATATGTTACAAATATATTATATATTATTTAAAACTATAATTTAAATAATCCATTATAGGTGATGATAGAAAATAAATAGCATTGGTTCGCGAGGTAGTAGCATGCCCTATATATGGTAGTTTATTTTTCAATTTTCAATATTAATTATGGTAAAAAAATTAAGCTAATGATATTGGATAATATAAATTATTATGACTCAAATTATTAAATATATTTTACCAAATTCAATTAACATTATTGGAAAAATTTAATTTAAAATTAATCTCGCAAACACCATGAAAATTCAGGTTTTCAAGAAGTGTATTTTTCAAGGGAAAGATGATTTTATATTAACTCTATGACCAATAATTATTATTATTTTATAATTATAAATTAATATTTATTGATATATAATATATAAATTTCATTTAAATCATTAATAATTAATGGTTTTTTATTAATTATAAAGGCGAAACATTATCCACTTTAAAATAATTTTAAGAAAAATATAATTTTTAAACCAAAAGAAAAATTATTTCTAAAATTCAATATGAAGTTGATTGAAAAGAAATTTAGTAGATTAAATATAAATAATTAATACATATTTTATTTTAAATTATATTAAATGAATAATGGTGCATTTAAAATTCATAATATATTGACAGTAAATGTCATTCTAAAAAAATTTGTTATTTTTCACTATTCACTGAAAAATCAATATTTTTTGAAAAATACCAAACAAATCACGCAAAGTAAATTTTGATATTTTTATTTAAAAAAAAAATTCATTTTATCAAGTAAATTTTCTATAATTTTCAAAAAAAAATTAGAATATTTTTCATGGAAAACATTAAAAAATGATTTTTAAGAAAAAATATTTTCGAAGAATAAAATTATTTTACTAAAAATTTATTGATTATTTAATAAAAAATTGTGTATAATTTATATTTATTATGATATATATACATATTTCATATATTAATTAACATTATTCATACCTTTCAATTTAATGGCTATGTTATAACTGTTATATATTTTACAAGTCGTTTAAGTTTGGTGTTGCATAACATATATGCTATAGAACATAGTTTTCTTTTCTAAAATCTCATGATTTAATATCCTAACCCCATTTAATAAATTGAATCCTATAGATTTTAAATTTTTCATGGAAATAAAAGTTTGGACATTTGAAAATACCTTTTTTTTGGAAACCCGCATTATAAAAAGGTTTAATGAAACAACCTCTTTGTAAGAGAGAGAAGGACGTATAAAGGTCATCTAGAATAACACTTACTAGGTTTCCAATCAAGAGAACATAGGTGTGAAGTGAATATTAGTACATGTAAAAAATCATAAATAATTATAGATATTGATAGAGATCATTTATCTTGTGAATTTGAATGATCAATAGAAATTTATGGACCAAAAAACCATAAATATGTGTTCAGTGAAAAGAAAGTTGTTTCATCATAAATGTAGATACTATGATAAAATTTTTGTTTCTTGATCATATTCCTATATTTGAGGAATTATTTCCCCATCTAGACTAAAAAAATAAAGAAATATAGTTAATAAACTAGTATAATTTCATCCTTTAACCAAATTCCACCATAATGTAATTTTTTTCCCCAAAGATTAGAATTGAAGATGAATTTTTCATACCTAAAGAACTAAAATCAACTTTAAAGACCACATAACCATAAAAGGTATAGTAAATATATTCGAACATTCTTTATATGTTAACATATATTAAAATTTCTAGCACATGGTAATTTAATTCCCAAAAGGAAAAAACTTCATATAATACATTAATCCTTGAAATTAAACAATGATACCCAAAGTTCATGGTAAATTATTCCATAAATAAATAAATCTATATACCAAATAACATTAATAACCTCAACATTAAAGAATGTTTTAAACTAAAAGGCTATCTCATAACTTTCATATTAAAATAAAAAAATATTTTAGCATTCTTCTAAAATAACATTAATCCTTTAGTCACAAAATCACTTTTTAATCCCATGGCTATCAATATGATAAAACACATGTTCCCATAATTACCTTAATATCCAAGATCATATAAACTCTAACTTCTATTAATATATTATAACTTATTTCTGAAAATTTTTAAGGAATATTTCACATTTAACTGAATTCATACACATACTTCAACCCAACAAAATTTATTTTAAAGTTTCATTAATCACTTTAACAACTCATCACATAAAACCTAAAAAGGGGTCTCTACAAATTTGATTATATTATCAAACTACATATTGTAGACATGTGATGGTATCCAAAAATATTAAGATAATATCATGTTAAAACATAGTAATATCCAATGTTATTTAAAGCTTTCCTATGATACCAAATTTAACAGCCCTGAACCTGCACTCCTAGATCTGGTGTTAAAAATATAAACTTTACATTTCTATATTTGATACCGAGGAAGGTGACCCAATTTTCATTATCCAAAACATAAAAAACCAAAAGGAAAATATTTAATTACTTAAATTATCAAGGACCTCCTAGGTGTTGAATATAATTAAGACAAAATCGTACATAAACAATACCCTAGAATTCAAGAGAGTGTCTTTACCACTATACCCAACATTCTATATTCCATATTTTGCTATCAAAATCATCCATATGATACCTCTCAATAAATAATTCATTCAACCTCAATATTTGTAACTTGGGGATAAATAAATATAATAAGGGTGAGATCAAATGATCATAAATGGTAATCATAATCATTAACAACTAAATGTCATCATGGAGCATGAGAAGGGTATAAGGGTATGATGACATATTCAAAGTATATGAATATAACATAATAATATTTCCACCCATAAATTTTTAGATCATAAAACATGAAAAAATGTTATAAGTATTTAACAAAGTTAAGATTCATTGAAATTAATAATCATGATCCATGTGATATCAATCTTATTAACAAGAAACATTATAAACCCAAATAAATCATTGATAAAATATATTGGTGTCTTGGAAATATTATGATCATATCACCCTTACAAATGGAATAGCCAATATGGAAAATTTTCATCTCTAGAGTACCCAATGTAATGGATGGTTATAAAGAACCCATTCATCCTTAGTTTATCATGGAACCAATCATGAATGGTTAATAACTTAACTACCCATTATTAGTTTCAATTGAACCACTCTTCCTTGTTTTATAAAGGAACTACCCATCATTATAACCAAATTCCTAGAATTGTATCAAAAATAAGGTACCTAGAGAATTTATTTCATCATAAATTCATTGAAATAACAATTATTATTTTTAATAATAGGATTATCCCATGAAAAATAAATGGGTTCTATAAAAATCTCATTGAAACATGATTAACTCATGGAAAAGAAATGGTTTTTATAAGAATCTCTTTGAAACATGATTAATTTGTAGGAAAGAAATGAGTTAAATGTCAATCTCATTGAAAAATTCTTAATACATCTAGTTAAATAATTAGGATGGTATCATTACCAAATATCCTCATTGGATCATAAGTAACAAAAAGTATTGTTGGTATTGAGAAATGTAAATATTGTTAAAATATCATTAAAAAATGAGTAAAATATCCTTTTCTTTTGGAAAATCACTATTAAAAACTAAAAAGTCACAAATATTTTTGAAAAAATTAGAAGCATATATATTAGTTTTCAAGGAAAATAATGGACATGACTACAGGTAAATCTATTCATGTCATTAATGTTTAAAATAAACATTGTTTTCAAAACATTTTGAAAAATGGAGTCAAAGTGACCCATTTGGAAAATATTAAGAAATGTCCTTTTAGGAAAATTAAAAGAAGGTAAAATATCATATAAAATGAATTTAGGAAAACATTTTTTTATAAAATAATTTTTTTAAAATATATTAGAATACATGGATATAGAAATGAAAGATACCCGATCTAAAAGAAGATACATGATTAATATCACTTATAAATAATTTTACTGATATTTATTCAATCAATAAGGGATAAAATAGAAATAAAACACGTGAACTGTATTTTTAACCATGGGATAATAAAAAGGATATAGTTTAAGAAGATAATATCACATTATTTACTCTCAAATAAACATTAATATAAACAATCCTGAGAGAAAGTAGAATGTAACATAAAGCCTTTTCCACTTTAGAAACTCTTCAATCATAATCCCCTTGAGTGACTAACTTCAAATAATACATTAAATATCATTAAAATAACTTTATTCAGGATATTAATTTTAAAAGTATAAGAACCTCATAAATTTATTTAAGTAAAAAACATCAACATATGTCTCAGTGAAAGATAATTTGAGATGAATTACACTTCTAAATATTATATCATTGAATTGATGATTAATTAATGGAGTGATTATGTGTAATAAATGAAAATAAAAAAAATTGAAATACATAATAAAACAATTTATATATAAATTCACACATAATCACAGTATGACAATGTCAATGGAAAGGAGTTATAACCCAAAGAAAGGAAATTGAATTAATAATCACTTTACCACTTTCTAACATTCATGTAAAATTCATTTAGATGAAATAATTCATATTAAAAAATAAAATGCCATGATATATTATGAATTAATGATATTAAATGTTAAATGGAAATTATATACACCACATAATAATAACAATTAGTGAATATGTCCCATGTATCACTAATGTAAAATAAAGATTAGAAACCCTTACCGTGAGTCCATAATTCCCATGTGTGTCCTTTAAATACAATATAATAAACCTATATTATGTATTTGATTTATTAAAAAAAATTATAAGTTTAATATACTATACTTAAATAATTTATTTTATTTATTTTTAATGATATATTTAAATATTTAATCAGTTAAGCCTACATTGGGTGTTTTAAGGGATTTCAGTTCATTATTTCAAAACGGCTTCAGTGTGTTGATCATGGTAAAAGAGGGAATTTTTTCAATATATCTAGAATAATAATCATGAAATAGTTATCATATTTATTAATCAATTATACATTTAAAACCAATCATAAAAAATAGTTATGAAAAATGAATTATGTTGCGATTATGGAGATGGTAGGTCATACGCACACATGAGTAACGTTTTCATTTGTCAATGATCATTATAGAAATAAGGTATGTATTGTTTTATAATTAAATTATCATAATAATATCATAAATACTACATTTTTTCTTTAAATATATATTTTTATTTTTATTCAGTTATGAAAAAAGGAATCATGAAACTTCAGGGAGGTGGTAGTCCTCGCGTACAAGAATGACTTTATCATTTTTCAGTATAACAAATAAAATTTTATATTATATTTTCATAATGATAAATATGTCATTAATATCATTATGATGTCATTTATATCACACATATTCAGTAAAATTGTCTTTATTACCTTCCATGTAAAGCATTAGTGAAAAACAAATCACATCACTTCACTAGATGGTAGTCTGCTGTACACATATGCGGTGTTATCATATCCCTAATGGAATTGAATGTAAAATGGTGTTTGTGATATAATAACTTCAAAATTACAAATATATTACATATCTTATATATATACTTTAATTTCATTATTAAAATAAGACTTGAGATGTGATTATTAAAATTGAATGACATCGGATCATGAGGTGATAGCCCGCCCTATATGGGAATGATGATTTTGTATCCCATTCAATTGAATTGGAGAAGTATTTAGATTATTACTATCACATCATATCCCATAATCCACTAATTGGTGCCCCAAGATGGTTTCCCATATGCCCGAGCTCACATCCCCATACACTAGAGGCTATGAACTAGTATCAAGGGCCTATGGTATGTCCTTGGGGAGGTTATTCCCTCATAGATCATAGTGCAGCACATCGGTACATAATAATGGTAAGAAAAATAAATATAAAAAAAAAGAAGTATAAAAAATAATAATAAACATCAAGATAAATTAAGAGGTAGAATTTGAATCATAAATAGATACAAAATTATGATGATCTTGTATTGTAGTTATACAAAATGAGGTACACATAATATAGGAAAAATAGGAATATACCACAAACTATATAATAAAAAATAGAAATATATAACTCTACAATAATCATGAGTATAGGATTGGTCTTATTCTTTTGTATCCCTCCTAACATTGAAAATAAAACATCAGAAGTTGGTCGATTCTTCTTGTCAAAACTTGTAGATGCGATGTATTATTAGGTACCATGGGTGGCCTGATCAAGGTGTAAGATATAATTACTAGGCCACCACCAACAGTTTCTAGATCAATTTAGTATGTGCATATAAAATGAGCAATGTGCTGTTATATAATAAAATCAAGGAAAAAAATAAATAAATACATAGGATTGGGTTCCCCATGGGATACCTGACTGACACTACATTCTTCGGGCTAAGTTGGAAATATTTTAACCGAGTTGAACCTGTAAAAACTTGATATGGGTGTAATACTGGGACATCATAAAATAATTTTCAATAGTGGACTGACCCTATTAATTTTATCTGGCTTGTTGGATGCATCCCCAGATATAAACTTTGCATTATTTGTCTTTAATATAATATTAATCATTTTAATTTAATCAGAGGCACCTTGATCCCATCACCAGTAATCCAAAAAGGAATCCCAAGTATCGATAAAAGTGAAATAAAAATACCCTAACACCATAAGAGTCCATCTAAGGTGATACATAAATGGAATCCTAAGTATCACTCCTTCTATGGTGTAAAGAAATAACCTCTTAGACAATCCTAATAATCTCACATAGGGGTCGTAGTATAACTCGTGACATGGTATAAACATCTTTCCCTCAATCTCATTCATATGGTCTCCCCTATGTAATTGGTATCCCTGGTATGGAGGTATAGAATCCGACTTGGGACCTCATCCAATGCATAACATGTATTTCTCCCAGTATATTTATAATCTATAGAAATTCATATTTATATATCACAATGAACACATCCAAGGAATCCCATAACAACATAAGTATCACCCGTAGCTTAGTTATTAGGAGAGGTTTCACTATCAAAAGATCATATCATTTAATAATCATGAAATTCATATCACTTTATACAAGTTGGAGATTACTTCAATTCATGTAGTTCATGTTATGGCATAAAGGATAAGGGCCTAACTCTTGGCCACTAATTTCCCTCATATCATTTCATACTTAAAAGTTATTGATTACACGGAAACACACACCTCAAAGGTGGTTTGACAATTTAAGTCAATTTAATTTAGGCCTTCAAGGAAGGGTACACCCATAGGGATGGCTCATGTCAAGGAAAACACCCAATGGAATTGATTCACGGATATATATGGGCCTACTACACATGGAGAAAACCTTTAATTTAATTAATTTAATAAGTCATGTGTTACTCTAGAAGGTTTGACATGAGGAACATTGGAACAAAGTATTAATTCCACAAGACTTGAGGGAAAGGAACTATACCACCTATCTTATACTTGTAGTGCTATCCTTATCCTGTTTCGACCCTTGAATTGATCTAGAATGGAATAAATCAAAATAATAGACAATTATCTGAAAATAGAGCACATGATGTTGCACCAAAATATCATAGAAGATAGAAAGATAAAAAATAATGTAATAAATAGGAATAGTCAGCTTTCTGGTGTGGATTTAAGACATATACTAGTGATCTAAATGATGTCTAGATGATAGAATAGCTTTAATTAATAATGATAGGGGGAGGACGAGATTAACATAGGTGGTTTCTGTAGAAAAATAAATGAATAATAATGTTTGAGGATTAAAAAATCAGTAGGAAAATAATAATATACCATTCATTTAAGGGGTCACATTGTTTGGATGCATGGGCATATGGCCTTTTTTGAATAATTTCAAAAAAAACTGTGTGGACTTTATCTAAGAAATAAGTTCCCTTCACGATTCAGTCACATGGTTATCCTAGATTGTGTACTAACCATGTGGATCAGTCTTCCTCCTCAAATTCCAAAGCTCTAGGCTCTGAACAAGTCTCAGACTTTCTTGAACAACTCCTTATCCTCTATAGTACATTGCTAACATAAAATGATAGGTTTTTAACATTAATAATTTTTTTCATATCTTCTTGAAAAGCATGGATGTTACAACCTTCCCTCATTAAAACAACATATCCACAAGTTTTCATTTTGAGGGTAGTAAATCATCATCTGATAGAGGTTTCAGCCACTTAGAATGTACATCATCCTCTCACTCCCAGGTCTCATCCTTTACAAGATAATTCTACCATAGCACTCAGACCAGTGGAACTAACCAGCCTCAAGGATCCTTCATTATCTGATCAATGATACGTATTCAATTCTCTTGAAAGGATGAATCTACCTCTATATTAATATTCTTAGGATCAGATGAATGATATGGGTCAGAATGATACTAGTGAAGCTGCAATACATGGAACCACTAAGGTAAAACCAATAGGCTACAAGCCAGACTCTCTCCCTGATCTCAAAAGACCCAACATAATGAGGTGATAATCTTCCCCTATCTCAGAATCCCTTTATGACCCAATCTAGGTAAAACACATAGAAAGACCTAATGTCCCACCTCAAACTCCATCGGTCAATGAAAAAGATTATTATAAGACTTATTCCTAGACTTATTGGTACCCATAGGATTCTGAATCATCTATACATTATATTAAGTCTTGTAAATGATATAAGGACCCAGTAGTGTTTCCTAGCCTACCTCAAACCAACATAGGGGTGAATGGAATTGCCTATGATAAGGGGCCTCATACGGAGCCATCTAAATCATTTCCTAAAATTTTTTATTTTTGGAAAACTCAATAATAGGTATATTCTTCACCCAATAACCTAAAAAATCAAGGACACATGCCCAAATAATGTCCTCCAACACCAGTATCATCTGCATAAACTACCCATCGACCTAAGGGTGATACGATATACTTTAGAACATTGGAGGACCTAGTTCCTTCTATAACCCCTACTAAAACAATTATTTAAACCTAGTTTCTTTTTCTGATATGATTGAATGGGGAACATCATAAAGCTGTATAATATTCCAAATATAAATCCTCTTAATCTCATCAATTGAGGAGTTCTATCAGATAAATAGGAATTATATGAACTTGGCCATCCTATCAAAGATCACCGATACTACATCACTACCTCAAAAGGATATTGGAAATCCCATCACAAAATCCATGGTGATTTCATTCCATTTATACTCAGAAATGGATATGGGTTATAGAATTTATGTAGGTTATTGGTTCTCTTCCTTCACTTGCTGATAGGTAGAACACATCATGACGAAACCTACAATCTATCTCATCATACCTATCCATAAATACTGAAAATGTATATCTCATTACATCTTGGTAATACTAAGATGAACTAAAAAAAATAGATTTGTGAGATTATACATAAAATCCTTCTATATGTCTAAATAAACCTAGATCCATCTACACAATTTTAAGATCTCATTGTCATTGATAACACAATTTGGTGGTGGGTTCTCACCTGAGAAACTCCCCCATAGAATGAGGCCCTTGGAATCTGATAGTTGTCTCATCCACACCTGTTCCATAAGGGAGGATGACACTAATAATGCTTCTAAAATAGGAAAACCATAACACTATTGAACTTCCTTGTGTATCTCCAAAATTATGGCCATATATTGAAACTCACTACTAGCCTCTTAGGAGGCATGAATCTAAGTCTTCTGGATCAAGGATATATCCACTGCATTATCCTTTCCAAGTGTATAATCAATCTCAAAGTCGAAATATTGTAGGGACTCGAGCCACTTGTGCTACCTCAGATTCAAGTCACACTATGTAGAGATGTATTTGAGACTTTTATCCTATATGTAAACAAAGAACTAATCTCCCATTAGATAATGTCTCCAATAGAATAAATCATGAACCACAGCTACTAGCTCAAGGTCATCGGTAGGTTAATTCTGCTCATGAGGACTCGGTTGGCAAGACCCATAAACTATAACTTGATCTCCCTACATCAGAAATTCTCATAGGATAATTATTTATTCATCACAATAGACTATATAGCTCCTACCTGACTCAAGTATAATTATGATTGTAATTGAAGTTATTCTGCCATGCAAATCCTTAAAGGTTGTCTTGTCATCTTCTGACCATAAAAATTTCACACCCTTCTTATTCAATTCCATAAGATGGGATTCTAGGTGTGAGAAATTGTAGATGAATTTTATATAATAGTCAAAAAATACCTAATAAACTAAATATTTCAAAACAATATTTGGTTAATCCCAAAGAAGTATAGAACTCACATCTCAGGGTCAACATATATGCTTGACTTTGAAATGATATGACCCAATAAGTGAATCTTATCAATCCAAAAGTGGCATTTGATGATCTCGGCATATAGTTGAAACTATCTCAATACATTTAACATGATATAAAGATGGTTGGAATAGTCATATCTTTAATGAGAATGCACCAAGATGTATTCTGTGAATACTACCACAAATGAATCTAGATATGGGTGGAAAACATGATTCATCAAGGCTAAGAAAATGGAGGGTGTCTTCTTAAGATTGAATAGAATAACCAGGTAATTATACAAGTCATATCTATTATCAAACATTTCACATGGTATTTCTAATGGTATAACATGAACCTGATGGTAGTACAACCTCAAATTTATCTTATAGATTACTTTCATTTCCCAGATCTAGTCAAATAGGTCATCTATACAAGGTAGTGGATACCGATTCTTTAACATATGCTAGTTCAATTTCTTGTAATCCATGTACAACCTGAGGGTACCATTTTACTTCTAGGAAAAAAGGATAAGTGAACCCCATGGAAAAGTACTAGGTCATATAAAACCTTTTCCTCTAAGTATTTTAACTTCTTCACGAGTTCCTAAAGCTCTGTAGGTGTCATCCTTTAGGGAGGAATGGAAACTGTTGCCGCACATGGAACTAGCTTAGTTGTGAATTTCACCTCTCTTACAGAATGTAATCCAAACAAATAGTTATGAATGATTCCCCTAAATCGATCCACCACTTTAGGGAATTCCATAAGAAACATTTTCTAATATCTCGTGAAGAGAGTATACATTTTCACTATCAGCCTTCCCATCCCATGATGCTCAACTCCATCTAAACTCACCTAGATATCCAATTATCCCTTATGAATATACGTTCTTTACTCAAAAAATGTAAACAACACAGTCCAGTGATAGCAATCAACATTCACATGATAAGGCACTAGCCAGTCTGTACCGAGAATGACGTTAAAATTGGTCATCTCAGGGACAATGAAATTCCATACTAAATGGTACCCACCTATCCTAAGGGGAACTCCTTGAACAGTTTTATAACCTTTTATTGGACCCCTAATGGTGTGTTGAGAGTCATAACACTATATAAGTACTCTATTTCTATACCCATAATTTACATAATTTATGAAGATATAAATTATTGTGATGTAACTATATCAAGCAAGCAAAAAAAATTATAGGCTACTAGAATAGTTTCTTGTACTATAAAAGGATAGGGAAAATACGCATTGAGTGTAGGATGCACTACATAGATGTGTCTCGATTTGCATCCCTGATATTAAACCTAACTAACCTAGGTAGATCCTCTCTACTGGCACTAAACCTCTGAGTTCTGGATACCTTAGCCATGACTGCCTTCTCAGGTTGATCAGCTAGTAGTAGACTAGCTCTCAACGTGACGTGGATCTACTAAGCATGTACCTAAATGTGGTTTCATTACAAATCCATTCTCTATAGGTACAGAAGGGAGATTTTAATAGAACCATTTAAGGTGACCCATCCTACCAAAATCACAGCACTAGATCAGGTTCCTCATACATTAGGACTTTTTATAGACTTCTCTACCACACTGGTGGAATACCACATCACTATCGGTGCATGTCATCTGGCTGGAACTACCCTAATGTTCACCCTTGAAATTACATTTCCTACCGCAAGGTAAAACATATCTTTGTCTCAAATATAAACTGCCCTCGCTCACATTGATATCTTCTCAACGGTTTATATTTGTGATGAGGTCCTGGTTCACTATCTCAAAAATGATGGTTAGTCATAAAATTTTCACCTATGATCAGATGGCATATGCAATCTCATCCCCAAATCACCTTATAGACATCAACTCTTCACCAGTCAGTGTCAGAGTGAAATAATGAATCTTGGTAAAATGAGTTGAATACTCTATCATCGATATAGAACACTTTTGTAGGTGCATAAACTTTGAAGCATGGTCTTCTTGCAATATTTGGGAGAAATGTAATCATAAAAGGTTGTTTCGAAACCCACCCAGACTATAACCTGGTGATAATCTAACTGGGTGATGACATCCCACCAACATTTAGCAGAATCATGAAGCATATAGGAAGTGATATTGACCCTCTACTCTGGATGCATCTATAAATGCTCAATGATAGACAACACATCCTTAATCCATGACTCAGAATCCTGAGGACTTCCATACCCCAAGATGGTGGGAGGATTCTACTACTATAATTCCCACATCAATTTGTTATATAGTAGGGGTAGGTCATGGAGCTACCTATATAGATTACATAAATCGGGAGAAACTATCTTAGAACTAAACACGAACACCCAGCGAAAGATCAATAGGATGCACCTCAGGTGGCACAATAGGAGGTAATACTAGTGGATAAGGGTCCACTATCTATTGAGCATGGTGATCACCACTCTCCTAAGATATAACTCGGGGAAATTGTGGCGAAATAGGTCTAAAATTTACAAACATACCCCTTAGATAATATTTAACAAAAGATTGTAATTGTATTATAAAGAAAGGATATGAAAAAATCCTTCCTATAACCAATTAACACCTTTATGCTAACAACTAAATCTAGGACTAGGTGATAAGGAAGATCATTTAAGTCTTAGAAGAAACTGTCTACTTCCCACTACAAGGATGATTCAGGGTCAAGATCTCACACAACACAGGATATGTTCTAGTATATGGAGTGTTAATTGCAAGGTATATTGGAAAATATCGTGTACTTTGCAATTTTCATCCCCATTTAGTGGTAACCATTTCATTTTAAAGTCTTAATTTATTGAAGTTAATTATTATTTATATGGATAGAGATATCTCAATCTAATTAAATGGGTCAAAATTCCCAATTTATAAAGGTGCATACTCTTTATAAATTGTAATTTGTACATCAAGATACTGTGACCTAACCTTTATGTATGATATCAAGCCAAATCTGGTCATGTACAATGATTTTATTTAATGGACTACCATCCCTAATTTATAAAATTTTATACTTAATTAATTTTAATTTTAATTCATAAATGAAATCAATTAATATTTCAGTCTAAATTACTATTGGCTCATGGAACAACTATAGCATAATTGGTTAATTAAGATGACATCATCAATATTTGTGGGAAAAATATTTATATTGATATATGAACTTTAGTTAGTCAAACTATGATATCCTTGTTATAAAATTTAGAACCTTTTAATATATAATAATTAATTCACTCACAAAAATCACATGAAATACAAGCAATGCATGCAATAATATTGATATGGCATGGCATAATTCATGAAATGTGAATCCTAAAGTGCCTAATATGATTCAAGAGATGATACCTCCTTGTTATAAAAGGCCAAAGAGAAGAAAACAATAACAATTATATCAACAATAATAATAACATCACAAGATATGATCATCACCCAATGGTGAAATCAATGCAACTATTACAATTACAAACCAAATCAACAATTACCCATCCCAATTAATTTGGTATTTCCTCTATATGTGGGTAAGATACTCCTAGACATAGGATCATTACAAAATTATGATAAATCCTTGTCTCATGTCTAATACAAAAATAGTAATATAAAATTAAAAAATTTCCCCAATACCACTATGTAGAATCCCACCCTAAAATCCACTAAGAGGTTCCATTAGAACGGAATTATATGAACTATGTATACAATATAAAAATTATAATTTATTATCTCTTTGATGGACATGACCCAATCCTCAAAAGGTAATTATTCCCTCAAAATTCTTATCATATGATGATATAGTATCAAGTAAAATCAGGACAGAGAAATAAATTTCCAATACATATATTTTCAAAGGAAATAAAAATAATAAAATGATGCCTACAAGGGAAAAAATAAGGGAGATAAGAAGAAGTAAAGTAAAAAACATTAAACTTGTTATAATTAATGAAAAAATGTACAAGTAACATCTTGAAGGGAGTGGTAGTTTTTTATAAGCATAGATATATGGTCTATCAGGATCATGAATTCAAGGGAAATAAATAAATATTTTTTTTTTGTTTCAACTATAAGGATATAGGGAAATAATTTATCCAATTCCTTAATCAATAGTTTAATTTACCTTATAATAGTTCAAAAGAGAAATTCCAAGAATATGTAATTACTAAAACTAAATTTGAAGTCCCATAACTAGTTATAGGAGGTTCTTTGATCATAAAATCATTATTTATTTAAATTTTTATCTATACACACTTATGTATTTTATAGATATAAAAGTATCACTTGAAACTCTGGAAAAGGGGAAATCGATTAAGTTGCCTAATGGTAATCTACACAAAAGGATATTTTTTTGGTTTTTTCTATTAAGATAAAAAAAACTATATTTACTTAGTTGTAAATATGTTTTTATACCTATGATTAACATTGACATAATCTTGGTCTTTAGGGTTCAATTATTTTTGTATTATGGAATTAATAGATAAGGTCTAAAATAGTTTATGGTGAATTAGTTGTATTGTTTATAAAATGGTATTTTATGGTTAGTATTTTGTAATATGACACTTTTCCTAACACTCATATTATTTTAATATATGGATAAAGACATGGGGAATAAATTATCTTAATTTTATTGATTTATGATCTATTAAATTTAATTTTCATTCTTCATGAATTAAAATTAATTATGGTTATTCATAATTCAGAATATGAGATGATTAAAAGACATAAAACTAATAAAAATGAAATAAAAGCATAAAATTACAACGCATTAGAATATTTTCATATATTATCTATCCTAATGGTTAAACAATTACTCAAAACCAAAAAAATAAGAATAAGTCAAACTTATCAAGTATTATATGGGGAAATATATCTCAGTCGTCATGGTATGCCTCTAGAAACACATTCAAAATTATGTTTAAATTAATTATAAAACATGGTTTTATAAATATTTATTTCCTATTCATATGGTTGGAATTACTTATAAAGATACAATCTATATCTGAGATTATTCCAATGTTGATATAAATTTTTTGTGGTAAGAAAAAAATAAAATTGTGGGGATGAAACTTATTTAAGTGGTAGGAATATAACACCCTATGATATTATAACTTTTTTCATTTAAAATAATACTATAATGAATTGTAAAACCCTAAAATTTTAAAAATAAATCAATGTTTGATATCATATACGACACATAACACTGAGAATAAATGAACTATGATATATTAATAAATAATTATTGTAACCTATCAGTGAAATTGGAATGTATAAAGTTGAATAAAATCATTATGATATATATATATATATTTCATACGAAATAAAAAAAAATTGATTATTTCTTAAAAAATAAGTACTCAATTTTTAGTAAAGTTATTTTATTCTTCAAAAATATGTTTTATTAAGAAATTATTTTTATTAAATTTTACTGGAGAATATTATAATAAATTACTCTCAATTATAGAAATTTTATTTAATAAAAACTATATTATTTCTTAAATCATCATATCAGAATTATTTTTGGCAGAAATTTTGGGATTTTTCTGAAAATATTGATTTTTCTGTAAATAGTGAAAAACCAATTTTTCTAAAAATATCATTTATTTTAATTAATAAGAAAAATTATGATTTGAATTGGAACTAAAATTAGGATAATAATTATTTATTTATAAAGAATATAAATAATTATATAACAATCAAATTTATACTTCACTTTTTGTATAGGATCATTTTTTTGGTTAAAAACACATTTTTTTCTAAAAAATTATTATTCATTGAATTTTATGAATTTATATTAAAATTAAATCGTTTCAATTATAAGAAATTATTTTTATAAAACAGAATTAATTTTGAGATTCATAATTTTAAATTTTTTATTTTAGGAATTTTTTATATCTTTCTGAATAAGTAAAAATTTTATTGAATAGAAAAAAAATATGGATTTTATAAAATATGACATTTTTATGATATCTCCATGACACAAATAAGATATAAAAATATATAAAATATATTGAAATAATAATATATGATAATCTGATACAAATATAATATATAAATAATGAAAACATGTATATTAAAATTTATTTCATTATGAATATGAAAATCATTTTTAGGGTCGATGTAATTCTTACACAGCACTAGAAAATTCAAATATGGTCTCCTAAAGATAATATTTGAGAAGGTAGAAGTATTTTATCTACTATTTTAATAAATACGAATTATTATTCATGATTTTTATGGATATATTATAATTTTTTAGTTTTATAAGAAGGGACTTATCCAAGTTCTTTTTCCATTCTTGCACAAGGTAATAAATATCAAAATAACACATTAAATAAGTGTTCATGATATACATGTGAGTAAATAAATAAATATAAAAATATAAAAAATTTATATTAAACATAATTTTTGTAATATGGTAACTCTTTGATAATTTTTAGTGATAAAATAATTACCTTAAATGCTTGTGCAATTCCAATATATTGTTTGTGAAAGTAGTAAAAAAATCAAGTAAATGATTTTAGAAGGAGGAAAAGAAATTTTTTTGGGCGTGTTATCATGTACCAAATATTTTAAAGATCAACAAAATATATTACAGGATGTCTGAAAGGTTTATATTCAAAATAATTTTCTATCTTCTTTTCTTTAATGTAAAACTAAATTAATAGTGTGAAAATTAAAAAAAATCTCACAATTGACACTAAAGATATTTTTAGTTAAATAATAATTTATTAAATTAATTAAAATAATAAAAATGTAGTAATAGGAAAATTAGGATGATAAATGTTAATTAATTACACCACTTAGAAATTTATGAGCCTATTTTTACCTTATAAGTAAAATTATAACCATTTAATATTGAAAGATTCATTACCATGTTTAAGGTTAAAATTTGTCAACCAAGTGGTTAAACCAAAAGGAAAGGTTTAAAATAATATCAAAACCTACCTAAATTTTATTGGATGATTAAATTAGGACTATATTATCTTTATATTTGATAAAATTTCATTTCAAAACCATTTTACATGATTTATAAATGTATTATATTATAATATTTCATGTATTTCCAAAAATGACATTAATGTTATTTTATAACAAAGAATATTTTAATAAATGATTTAAAATTAATAAAAACCTATATTTGACCATGTGAATGCTATGTGGTTTAAAATATCAAAAATGATCCATTTATGGGTTTTTTTCATTTATATAAACATACTTTACCCCTAAATAGTAAACAACATTGTTATCATGAAAATTATCGAAGGGTTTCTTTAGGGTGGTTAAAAAAATCGATAAGGATTAAAAATAACTTAAAATTTTCAAAATTTTATGGGATTATAGGATTTAGAATTATACTCATCCTATATTATAATTATATCTTTTTGTATCCACTTGAATATAAAAATGAATTTATATTAATTTTATACTTTAGGAAATTCCAATAGTGCCCCTCCCCTCGCTTATAAAAGGGTACCTTCTCACCTCCATTCATGATTCCTTCTTTTGGCACACTAGATCAGATAGTACCGACCCATATTCCTTCCTAAAATCCCTCTAAAAATTCTAGATTTTTTTTGGCATAATACCAACCTTAGAGTGATTATGGTGTAATGTAAGGGAGGTTGTCCGAATAAGAGGTATAGTTTTTAACCTAATATTTTAGTTTTATTTCATATTATATATCCTTAAAATATTTTTCAAAAAAATTGAAATAACAAAAAAAATTAAAATGATGATATGTTTTATGTTAATCTAATTACCTATATCAATCTTATTCTTACATCAAATGGGAAATAAATCCATCGTTCTTGTGCACAATGGATTACATGCTCGGGAATCAATGTAATTCATTTTCCATCACCACATATTATGAATGGTTATAATGACATTTTATAAATATATTATTCATGACATAATTATAATTATATAATTATATAATTTAATCAATTTTCTTACCATTGCATTAATTGAAAAATCATAACGTCGTTCGTGTGTACGTGTGGATTATCACCTCCATAAAGTGATGTGACTCATATTTCAACACTGAAATACATGGATGGTATATATAATGCATTTAAAGAGATAATATTATATTTCTGAAATAATAAAAAATAATATGATAAAATAATAATTACCTTCTTTCTGGCATATTCATGGAAAAGTGGAAACATTATTGATGTGTAAGTATGACCAACCATCTCCATGATTATAACATAGTTCATTTTTCATAACCATTGTTCATGTTTGGTTTTAAAAGTATAATTTTTTCATGTTTATTATTCTACATATTATTTAATATTTTAATCATTGACCATGTTCATCTAACCAAATTTGTTTTGGGATTATGAACTGAACATCCATAAAACGTCCAATGTAAACATAACTGATGAGGTACCTAAATAAAAAATGGCGTTAAATTATATAAAAGGGATAAAATCATGGAATTAACATAGAAAATGTTCTTGAATAACTAAATAATTAACATAAGATTATTATTTATAATGATAAAGAATATATTATATGAGTTAGACTCGAGTTAAGGAACAATTTAACTTAATGCCTCAATTTTATTATTTTAAATATTGATTTATTAATTCTTTTTACCATTTATATATTCCAAAAATAATTTTATAGATGTATTTATATAGAAATATATGAATTTTAGTGGTTATTTAATTTCTATTTTAAATTTAATTTAATTTTTTCAAAATGAATATTTTTAAACATTTTATATGAAAGACTTTTAGTTTATTTACACAAGGGGAAAATATGGGTCTATATTAACTTATACGACATCAAAAAAAATAATACCATCATAACTATTATTTTTTGTTTTGGTTCATTTATAAGAATACATGTTTTCTTCAAATAAAAAACTTATCTTTCCTCTGTTCAGGGTAATTTAGTTTTTATAATTGGTTTTAAAAGGAAATGATATTTCGATATCTGAAAGGGTTTTTTATATCAATTAAAAAGAGTTTTTCAAGGGTTTTTAAGAAGAAAAAGTGAATAAATAAAAAAATTTATCATATGGTACATGCGAAATATAGATGATGGTTGGTAAAATATATTAATCTTATAATAATTAGTGAGCCTGATGCATCTTATATGAATGGGTGTTCACAATACTACCTATATAATGCTTTATTCTATTACATCTCGCTAATGCATTGGTTAATATTACTTATTTTAAAAGGAAATAAGGAGTGAGTTAAATGGTGTGGTTTCTCCGATGGATTTAACTGTGTTCTAGTTATTTCTGAAAATAATTTATCTCAGGTTATGAATATAATTCTCAAATATTCCTACATGGGTTTCTATTTTCATGATATGGTTTTTAAATATTTTATTGAGAATTTTTTTTATATGGATATTATTTTTTCATATAATCAAATAATATTTTGATATAGGTAAAAAATCTAAGGGTTGTTGTGTTTTTAACTAGACTAAAATATTTCTTACTTTTAGAACCATAAATATGATTTTATTTTTCGCATCCCATGTTTTCAAGTTATTTTTCATATGGCTTAAGGATGTGTATAAAGGTTAATAATGTTAGAATTCTAGATATGGAAGTTACCTTGTATAAAGAAATGATCTTATTTTTTTGAAAAAATGGATACTTTGTGGAAGTGTCCATTTTGGAAAAAAAAATCTTAATTCTCTAAAAATATAAACCTTAAAGTTCCTTTGGTATGTAAGTGTTCCAATATTTTAGTTTTATTTTATATGGTTTGGATATAAAAAATCGGGACATGTTTATAGATATCAAATCCAAAATTTTAAATATTATGTTTTTAAAACTAGATTCAGGAGTGTATGTTTGAGGTTGTTATATTTGGTATAGAATAGGTTTTAGATATATTTGTAGATTATGATGTTTTTATATGAGGTTATATTATTAATTATGGATACCATCATGGGTTTATAAGTTGGAGATTTATTATATGTTCAAAGTCATGAATACCCCTTTCTGAAGGTTTAAGTTATGAGATTATTATGTGATTTGAAATTTTTACAGTTTTTAGGGGGAATGATCTATTGAGGTTTAAATAAACCATTTTTAGTATAGTATTTAATGATAAGTTAATTATGGTTTATTGGATAGTGTGATGTAGATAAACTTGATATTTGAAAATAAATTCATTAAAAATGTGATATTTTATGATATTTTTATGGTTAAGTTAAGTATTACTTTTCAAGTTAGTATTAAATTTGTTTCATGATATTTTGGTAAATTTCATTCCCTTGAAAACTTATAAAGTGATTTATCATGGTGATTAATGATATTGTGGTACATAAGACTTTGAGATATTTAGGTTTAACATGATATATTATTTCAGAATAAATCTACTAGATTTTTGGGGATGTAAGCTGGAAGGTATGAGTTTAACTATGAGGTTAAATCTTTTACTTAATATTAAGGTTATTAAGGTTATTTAGGATTTAAGGATATTTATTTTTTGAATCATCAAACTAGAACCTTTTGTAAGATCCTAACCTCTATATGAGGTATGTTTCTTTTAAATTTTGGTTTAAATCCCCATGTTTTTGTTAATAAAATTATTCTTGGGAATATGAGAGGCTTTTGGGCTGCCTTTAGGATCTAGGATGTGAAAAATTAATAAAAGAGGCCATATAATTAATAGTTCATGTTTATAGATAGCTATGTGTAATGGACCAGGAGACCGTGTAGCCTAGGCCCTTGGATAGAGGTAGGTGCATAGCCACTGTATAGTTTTTTCAAACAGTTCAGGTGGCCCAACCAAATAATGTGTTTTAGTCCCCCTTTTTGAGATAAAGTACTTCAGGGTTAATGAACTATTTTTCCAACCATGGGGATAAAACATGCAACCCATTAAAATAGATAATTTGACTATTTTTCCTTGGTATTTAAAACTTCTTACTTGATTTCTTTCCCATTTCCCTCTCTAATAGCCTAGGGTGTGAACCATTTCACCCAAAACCTATCAAGGGTGATTTTCCCACTATACTTAGTCACTTGAAGCGTCGTTTGTTTCTAATCAAAACTCTAGGTGAGTCTACCACTCCTTCTTATTCTATTTTGTGGGTGAATAATGGTTGAATGGTTTCTCTCCTTCTAAATCTCTAAACCCTTATTTTTTTTTCAAAATATTCTTAGGTTGGGTGTTGATGTATTTTTAGGCTTTAATCAAGGGAAATTTTTAAGTGAGTGTTTTTCAATGATCTTGAGGAAGGTGGTCTATAAGTTAATTTCACATAGTCTTTATGTTAATCATGTTTATTGGTTATTTTAATTCACTATCATGATACACATTTTTGTTTTTAATTAAGATTAGTGATTTAAAACCCTAATTTATGTGTGAGACCCCTCATGATCCCCATGGGATCCATTGAGTATGCTTAGACTAAACCTTTGGTCACCCATGGGGTGTGCCACTCACTTTTTATTTGTTAAAATGTGTTGTGAAATGACGTTTTAAAGGGATTATGAAATGAAATTGTTTAATTTTTTCTATTATCAAAGAATAAGGGGTATTTTGTCTTAACTTGAAGAAGATAATTGAGTTATGACATGTTAATGGGTGGATTTGATGAATGTTTAAAGGGGAATGTCCATGGGGTAAATGGTTTGAAACGGATAACAATGGTAGTAATTGTTCTTAAATGGTGAAATAGTCTAGTTATGGAATTGTGTAAAGTGTTGAATGCAATGAACCATGGAAATTGGACAAATGAAAAGGTCTTCTTATCTTCTTATGGTTGGTTAAAAAGGAAAATGATTATGAACCATGGAATAAATAAAAAAATTGTATGGTAAAGATATAGGACTAAGGATCCTCTCCCATGGGGTGGGCTAGACTAATTCTCTAGGACCCACCAGTGTATTATATATTTTAGGATATAATACTAATTTTATAAGCTACTAAGTTATGTACACGAGATGGGTACATGGAATGATACTCCAAGGTACGTTATTAAATTTAATTAATAGATGAATATTGATGTGATGTAATTTGTTTGACCCCTTTGTATATATTTCAAACTTTGGGTGTGGTTTGAAGAAGATTTAGTAGTTAGGTTTCCTGGTGTAATCCAAGGGACACGAGTCTATTGAATAATTTTTTAAAAGGAAACTTGTTTATTTTTGTAGTTTTTTATAATTCATGGCACTTAAGGATACACTATTATTTGAATAGATGTTATTATAGACACTTTTTAAGGGATATTGAGTTTTACTCACACCCTAGTTGTTCCTTCTTTGGGTACCCAAGGAATCTTTATGATTACAAGTCTGGATAATAGAAAAAGATGTATGATAGATGGATGATATGATATTCTGGATGAAGCATGGATGGGGGAATCATACATGACATCAGGAATAATTTTGGGGATTGTCTTTAGTGTCTTATTTTGATTTTATTTTGGAAATTTATTCTATCATTACATGATGTGTTTACTACTTTGGTCAGTTGGTACTTCCTCAGTTTGGGAATGTGGTATGTGATGTTATTAGAAACTATTAATATTTTAGGGTGATGTTTATAAGGATTTTACCTATTTTATTAATCTTTTAATGAATTTAAATTCTCCCCACGTATTCCATTAAAACCTTAATTCTAGTTAGTAGCCTCTAGAATATGGTTATGTGAACTTGAGGTCTTTTGGTGCACTAGTTCATGGTATAAATTTTGTGGCACTGAGGTTGGAACTTTACAAAGTAGTATCAGAGCCATTTATTTTTTTTACTAATTTAGATTGGTAGAAATTAGGATATGGTGTTTTGTGACATGTCAATGAGATCATGTTTGGGATTATATAACCCGTGTGTGTGGTGAAATCCAAGTACCTAGGGTTGAATTTTAGTTCTCGATGTTTTCTTGTTATAGTTGTATGTTATTTCACCATGGGTGATGCACTTATTGTGTGATGTTATTTGTTTTAGTTGTTTTTTCTATGGAATAAAATGGAACAAGTTTGGTATATGTAAGCATCATTTTAGGAACCCAATATTTATGTAACAAGCATCATATTAGACACTCATGGAAAAGAAGGTTGTGGTGGGTTATGTAAAATATTAATTCTTTTTTTGTATTTCTTACTGTTTTAAGAAAATAGTTCTTAGTAAATAATTTTAACTAATTTTAATTTTGAATTGATAAATTTAAGTGGTTAAAATGGTTCATGAATGATAAATATTTTTGTTTTATAAAATTTAAATGGTTAAATAGGTGTTTAATTAAAGGATTTTTTTATGTAAGATTGGACTACCCATACAAGTCATGGACTATGAAAGGGATTAATGAGGGAATTGAAAGATATTAGAGTATATCCATTGGGATAGTGTATGAAGAGCGGGTAGTTTATATCTAGTAGTGATCTCACTTTTCTTAAACTATGGAAATTATATTGTATGTGTTTTGAAACTTGAATTTACAGTTGTAGAGAGATATCACCACAATGATATTTATTAGTTGGATTATAGGATTAAATCACCATGAAATATCCTTTAGTAGTTGTAAAAGAACAACCTATTGGTTCTGGGTGATAGGGTGAAGAGATGTTTTGTGATAACTTCACTCGTTTAATTTATTTTGTGGAGAGAGAGCTAGGAAGGTAGCACAAATTATGTTTGATCTGTTGAGAGTGTTTTAGATACATAACCCTCAGAAATTTTTCAGAATGGGTAGAACTGAAGTATATTAGTTTTTTATTGAATCTATCTAGTGATTATAGATTATTTAGAGGCTCTTCTTGAGAAGGGAGTTAAACTATAAGCTTACTTATTTTGAGGACCAACAAAATGTTGGTGGGATATTCGAGTTCAAACTAAGAAGGTAGATGGTATGTTGTGGAATGATTTCTAGGAAATTTTTTTGTGTAATTTATATCTAGAGACTATAATATAAGAGAGATATGTGGAATTTATGAGTTTTACTTAGGGGAAAGTGCCTATGGTGGGTTATGCTGGATACTTCACCTACAATCAATGCTTTTCTACATCATTGGTAGAAGATATGGTGGCAATAATGAGACATTTTCAGGATGAAAATATATGTGATATGAATTCACTTGTAAATATCATTCATTTATATAGTTTTTCTAAAGTGGCAGATTAGGGACAAATTTTTTGGCGGAACTGGAATGATTCTTCCAATGGTAGACATGTGGTTTCAACTGAGCTATTTCTTGGTATGACTTCTGATAGTAGGAGGTGTCATTTTGAGATTTTTTTACCAGGGAATTAGTGGATAGAATACCCAAGGGAAAGGGTAGGCCTCTTAGTATAGTTATTAGGTGTTCTTCTATAAGTGTGGCAGGTCAGGACACATGTTCAGTTGGTGTCTCCAACCACTAATCGAGTGTCGAGCATAAAGAATGATGGGACATGTATAGAGGTTATGTAGTAATTCGAGGAATGTGGGTGGTGTGGTAGTATTGATAATGATGTAGAGTGCTAGAAGGGGGTCTAATATCCCATAAAAGGCAGGAAATTGGAGTCATACTAGCTATACTAATCAGGATGGTGTTCATGGTTCTCTAGGGAAAGAACATCTATATTAGTAGGGTAGCATAGTTCATGGGGCCCCGAAAAGAGTTCATGATAGAGGGTTGGGTCTGTTTCATGTATTTTAGCCTACCCTATTCAATGGGGAGGATAGGCCATTTAATATTCAAGGAATGATTCTTTAGGCTTCCATGCTCTCTAGTGCTTTATTTGATATAGGAGCCCCGCATTCTTCTATATCTACTACATTTTTGAATGGTTTGGGTCTGGCTGTGGACTGTATGTTTGGGGATATGTTGGTCAGTATGCCATTAGGGGTGTAATTAGAGGGTATCCATCAATGTAATGAGTGTTCCCTTATAGTTGGTTGGTACCATATTTTTTAGGACATGTATGTTATAGGGATAATAGGTTTTGACCAAATACTAGGGATGGATGTGTTGGTTATGTACTTGGCTCACATTGATTTTTTACTATTGAATTTTGAGTTTCATGTCTCTCAAGGGTGATACTTATGTCCATCATAGGGAATGTAATATCTAGGCAGACCATGTAGGGCCAATTAATCAACAATTGTGTGAACTCACAAAATAGGTAGAAATCATTATGCTTGATGATGTGTGAGTCAATAATTATGCCTTCCCACTGATAGAGGATCGTTTTTAGTAATTTTTTCCAGAGGAATTTTTAGTGCTTACACCATAGATGTATATTAATTCTATGATTGAGATGATCCCAAAAGATGGACCAATTTCTATCCCATCATATAGAATTGAACCAGAAGAGCTTCAGGAGCTTAAAATATAATTAGAGGAATTAGATTATAGGGGATTTTTCTATCCAATAACATCACCATGGGGATCACCAATGTTGTTTTCTAATAAGGAAGACAGAACATTATGATTATGTGTAATTTATCTAAAGCTAATCCAAATTATTATTAATAATCGATAACTTATTTTGTGTATCGGTGATCCTTTTGACCAGATGAGGGGTTCCTATGTGTTATCCAATATTGTTTTGAGATTTGGGTATCATTAGTTATGATTGAGACCATATGATATAATATGAAATTATTTTAGAAGAATGTATGGTTTTTATGATTTCATCATAATTCCATTTGGGTTTACAAACACTCCTTTATCTATTGAGGATTTTATGAACTGATTCTTCCACCTATACTTAGACTAGTTTGTAGTTTTCTTTGTTGATGACATTTTAGTATACTTACTGACTCATTAACATCATACAGGACATATTGAAATCATCTTGAGTACATTGAGAGATAGTTGTTTATATACTAAGAAATCAAAGTTTCATTTATGGATTAACAACCTATATTTTTTGGGTCACATAATCTCATAGAGAGATAGTTGTTTATATACTAAGAAATCAAAGTTTCATTTATGGATTAACAACCTATATTTTTTGGGTCACATAATCTCATAGGAAGTTTTCTTTGTGAACCCAATGAAGGTTCAAGCTATTGTTTCTTGGGAGTAACCTAATAATGTTTTTGATATCCAAAGAATTCTAGGTTTTGTGGTTTATTATAAAAGTTTCATCTAATAATCTTCTCACTTGAAAGTTCCACTTTCATGATTTACTAAGAGGGGTATACTTTTTGAGTTATCTAGAGAATGTTACCATAATTTATAAGAACTGAAGAAGCATTTGATCAAAACACCAATTTTATTCTTACCTGAACTGGGTAAGGACTATAATCTATTTTGTGAAACATATAGGACTGAACATGGGGTACTATTGATGTTGGGAGATCAATTCATGTTATATGGATTATGGAAGTTGGTACACATGAACAAAACTATCCTATTCATTATCTTGAGTTGTATATAGTGGTCAATTCCTTGAAATATTGGTGCAATTATCTTATGGGTGAGGATTTTTTTGTTTATACCAACCATAAAATCCTTAATTATATCTTCTCTTGATTAAATTTAAATCTTCTTCAATAGATTTGGGTTGAGTACATGAATACTTTTGATTTTTACCTAGCATACATGCTGAGAATGGGAAAAAGTGTTGTAGATGCATTGATATGGAAGACATAAACTCAAGCAGTTTGGGAGTCTAGTTCCAAGTGGTAGATGATAACCTTGTTTTCTAAGATGCATATCGGTGTTCAGGAGAACAATTATATGATTACACTCATGTATTTTTCTATTGAGCCATCTCTTCTAAACCATATTAAGAGGAGGCAGAATGAGGATTCAAAATTGTTGGATTTGAGAGATAGTTTTGATGGTGGGGAACCACCTTTCGAATATACAATTTATGAGGATGAGATTATTCATGTTCATGCCTACATCATTGTTCTTACTTGCATATGAGAAGATATGGTGTGTAAGTTTCATGCCTTAAATTGGGTAGTGAAACCTAGTTTAACCAAAATGTACTGTGATCTTTGGAGATAGTATTGGTGGGCAGTTATTAAAAAAGTATCTTACATGTTTCATGAAATGATGTTACACCTATAAGAATAGAAGTTTGAGCATTTGAGACCTAATAAACTTTTAAATTTGTTACCCATTTTGGAATGTAAATAGGATTATGTTGTGATGAATTTTTTTAGTTTTCATATTAAGATTGTTTTATAAGGATGATGTGATTGGGGTTATTGAGGATATATTGAAAAAGTTGGACCATTCCTTGACTATTCAGAAGACTTTCACCATCAACCAGTTGGGTGAATTATGTGTTTGAGAGATAGAGTTTTTATGGTTGTCATGTATTATAGTATCAGATCAAGACCCATTTTTTATATCACACTTCTAGAAAGGATTATATAAGGATCTTGGTACTCATATGCTTTTGATTATGTATTTCCACCTATAGAAAAATGAGAAATCAGAATGCGCTATCCAGTTATTAGAGGAAATTTTAAGGGAATGTGTCCAAGATTTTAGTGGAACATTATAGAAACACTTAACACTCATTGAATTCACCTATAACAATAGTTATCAAGAAACTATTTAGATGAGACCATAAAAGGTGTTCTATGGTAGGTCATGTATATCTCCCTTTTATTTGATGGAAGTAGGAGAATTAGAGTTGTTGAGGATAAGTCTAATGTAGGAGTCATTGAATCCTGTTCAATTGATTCATAAGTGTATAGATATGGACCATAATATATAGAAGTCATATGTTGATCAAATTCATCGACCTATAGATTTTACAGAGGGTGACCATGTGTTCCTTCATGTTTCACCAAGATTGCTTCACTATCATATTTTTAAATTTGACAAGTTGGTGTATTGATATGTGGGGACATTTGAGATTATAGAGAGGATCAAACATATACAATAGTAGCTGGATCTTCTAAAACGGTATAGTGGTATGCATGATGTTTTTCATGCCTCGCATGTTTGGTAGTATCTCCCCGACCCTTTTCATGTGATAGTTTTTTATGATGTATAGTTTTATGTTGATGCTTCCTTTGAGAAGAATCTAGTTTTTGTTATGGACTACAGTGAGAAGACTCTTCAGGGTACGACCATGTCATTAGTCTGAGTATTATGGAATCATGACAAGTCCATGAGATAACTTGGGAGTGGGAGGTAGACATGAGGTCCTGATAGATTGGTCTTTTTAATGTGGAGGCTTATTTATTCTTGGGAGTGCAACTCAAGGATGGGATGTTATAAGGCGGGGAGTTTGTAAGATCATGACTTTCATACGATGTATGTTTCTTTTACATTTATTCATTAACTCCCCTTATATTGGTTAATAAAATTATTCCAAAGTATATGAAAAGAATTGGGGTTTCTATGGGGTTTTGGGTGCGTAAAAAAGATAATAGGTCACCCAATGTATAGAACATGGTTGGCGCACAGTTAGTGATAATTGTGTTCCATGACCCATGAGACCATGCTGCCTAGACCCTTAGAAAAAGGCATGTTCTTGACCACCATATAGTTTTTCAATATGTATGGTTGTCGTAGACAAACCATGTGGCCTAGTCCTTCATATGGAAAAAGGTTTCCATGCTATTGGTGCATGGTTTGGCCAAACATGTTTCCAAACCGTGTGTCTCATTTAAGTAGGGACTTTGACCACTTTTCCCCCTCAGGATTTAAGGATTATTACCCTATTTCTTACTAATTTCCCTCTACAACATACTAGTGTTTAAACCCTTTCCACCCAAGCATCCCAATGGTGATTCTCCCTCAATATTTGTTCATTTGAAGCTCTATTGGTTTTAAATCAAATCTCTGGGTGATTCTACCACTCTTATTTATTCTATTTTTCATGAGAATCATGGTTGAAGGTTTTCTCTTTTCAAATCCATAGATCCTTGTTTTTATAATAGATTATTATTTTGGGCACTGAAATTTTTTAGGGCTTTAACCAAGGGTCATTTTTAAGAGATCAATTTTCTATGAGCTTGAGGTTATTGGTATAAATGTTTATTTCCCATAATATTGATTTTAATCTTGTGTGTAGGTTGTTCTAATGTGCTGTAATTCCAAGAATTTAGGTTATTAATTAAAAATCAATTTGAAACTATAATTTATGTATTATACCCCTAAAAATATTTGTGGGGTCTCTTAAGGATGCTTAAATCGGACCTATGGTCACCCATGGGGTGTTCCACTTCATTTTGATATGGTAAAATGTGTTTTCGAATGACTTTATAATGGGTTTATGGTATTTAATAGAATAAATTGTGTTTTGTTTTTTTAGAATAGAATAATGATTTTTTAAATTAACTTGAATAAATTAAATGAGTTGTGGTATGTTAATGGGTGAATGTGATAAAAAGTTAAAGGGTAATGTCTATGTGGTTAAATGGTTTGATAGGATGACCAATAGTTGTTATTTTTCTTGAATGATGAAATTGGATAGTTATAGAATTGTGTAATGTTTTAAATGCAATGAAACATCATAATTTGATGGATGAAAAGGTTAACCCTTATTGTTATTATTGGTTAAAATGACACTGATGATAAAACTCAGAATTAATGATAAATGGTATGGTTAGGATGTTGTAATAAGGCCCCTCTCCCTTGGGTTAATACTAATAGATTCTATTTTACAAAATAATTTATTTTATGGTTTACGATTCTTGACTAATGCTTTAATCTCTTATGGTATGGGCATGATATGGGTGTGTTAATTGATTCCCAAAGCTACATTATTAAATTTATTTATAGATTACTTCCCATATGACAGTAAGGTTTTGAATCCTTTGTATATGGTTTAGAATTTCAGTGTGGGATAAAGCACTTTTATTAGTTGGTTTTCCTAGTGGAATTTGAGGGCCAAGAATCTAATGAATTACTTTTTAATAATAAACATTTTTTCTTTTGTAGTCTTGTTTTTTATTATTTCCAAATATATATACATTATTACATGACTATATATTATTATAGAAACCATTGTTAGTGGCCTAAAATTTTTTTCTTAAACCCTACTTGGGTCTTTGGTCAGCACCCAAGGAAACTTCATGATTGTAGGTCTAGATAAGGGAAAATCCCCTATGATAGTTGGATGGTATGGGATTTGGGATAGAGCATGAATGATGGAACTGAAACATGATGTCGAGACATGTTTTGGGGATTTTATTTAGTGTTTTATTTTTTTTTTGTTATATTATACTATAATGTAATATATGTTGTTTGTATGGTTATTTGGTACTTCCTCGGCTTCAAAATGTGTTATGTAATGTTTTGGAAATTATTATTATTTCATTTCAATTTTTATCTTTAATATTATTACTTTATTACTCTATTAAAGACGGTATAGTATCCATACATGTTCCATTAGACCGTTTATACTAGTAGGAAGCCTCTATCAAATATGGATACATTCTTGGGGCCTTTAAAAGCACCGATTTGGTTCACTGGTTTAGTGGTACATGAGTTAGGATGTTATACCTTTAGTGTTATTGTATACTTTTTTGTATTAATTATTCATATAAAAAATATTATATTATATTATTCTAAAAATATTTTATTTTATTAATGTTTAAAAATAGGTGTAATATTTTTTTATCTATTTATTAATTGTATGATGTAATAAATATTTATTTCAGTGCTTTAGGAATGAAATTTTCATCTTGATTATTCATCGTTTAGAGAAAAATATTAGATTTATGTGGAAATTGATTAAAGGGTGAAATTATACTATTCATGAAAGTATATTATCTTATGTTTTTAGTTTATATGGTAAATAAATTCCTCAAATAAATTAAAATGATTGTGGAAAAAATGTTATACTATTACCTTCTTTTTTAGTGAATCATTAGTCTTTTATTTACTCATTGATTCATAGTTTTGTTATCATTGACTTTATCATGATCATTGAATTTCTTATGACCAATTTTCTCTATCACTCTCCATAATTATTTGGAAATTATTTTTTTCTTATATGATCAAATTTTAATTTCCCAATAATGTTCTAATATTTTGAATCTTATTATGTGTTATTCTAGTTGACCTTATTATTTCCTTCTCCCCTTTTCAAAAATAAATTATATTACCACTTTTTAAGATTTGGGTTTTCAATAAACGTGTTTTAAAAATCAAAAAAACCTATTTTTTTGATATCATTTTCAAATTATAAGGATGCAATTTTTTAAATGTGGGATAATTTAAGAGCCCATGTGCTCATATTTCTCAAAAAAACCATGATATTTTAAAAATAATACTATGTGTGATAGCATATAGAACATGCAACATTGAGATTAAAATGACCAAAATATATTTGTTTTTAAATTTTATAAATTAGACATTAAATTAAAGGGTATAAATAGTAATTATCATATTATAAGTTAAATATACATTTCATGATCAATGAAAATATATTGATTATTTATTATGAAATAAGGACTCTATTTTTAGTAAAGTAATTTAGTTATTCAATAATATGTTATCTTCAAAAAGGATTTTTATTTACTTCTTTGAGAGACTATTATAATTAATTCCTGGAACTTTTTGAAATTTTATCTCATAAGAAGTATATAATTTTTTAAATCATTATATCAAAAATAGATTAAGATGGTGTTTTTGGATTTTTCTAAGAAGATTGATTTTCAATTAAATAGTTACAAATATCAATTTTTCTATTATTGTAATTTATTTTCATTAAAAAATTCATTGTAATTTTAATTTTATATTAAATTATGATAAAAATAATTTCTATAAAAAATTTAATTAATTATATAGGAATCATCTTTAAACATTGTTTCTAGTATAACATCATTTTTTGGCATAAAAATGTATATTTTTTAAAAAAATGTTTTCGTAGCATTTTATGGATTTATATTAAAAATAGTTTCTATTTCTTATAAAAATTTAATTTGACTAAATTTAATTCATTTTTTTATTTATTTATTAAAAAAACTTCTACTATGAATTTTGGTTGTTTTTAAGAAGAAGTTTATTTATTTGTAAATAGTAAAAAAATACAATTTTTATAAAATACAGTATCTTTTATGAATCCATGCATACCATTTTCCACATATCGAGGGAAAAGGAGCCACTCCTGATGACCTAGATTCTCCCCTCCGCTGATGACTAGCTTGAATGTCGTCGGACTCCGATCCCCCCTCCTGATCGAATGGGGGAGCTTTTCGCTGTCGCCCATAGAGGAAGAGCCTCACAGAAGGTATTTTTCCATCCTTCCTGAGAATTCACATCTCACTGAAGGTCCCCAATCTTTTTCGGGAGAATCCTCAGCTTTAGTTGCTACCGGATGAGATTAATGGCACCTCTAATCTTTGAAAATTTACAATGGTGGCCCATTTTCACCTACAACGACCCTCGATTGAATCCTTCGATCACTTTGTCTCCGATTCGTGGAATCTAAAGGAGTGGGTGGTCATCAGATTACTTGATCACTGACACTTCATGATTTGTTTTGGCTCAGAGGAATACCTGATCTACACCTAGTCCAAGGCCCCTCAGAGATACAATGGTGTGTCTTTCTTTTTTTTCGCTGGAACTTTGATTTCCATATGTGGCGTGATCCTTCGACATTTGCGACCTAAGTAAGTCTACCAGGTCTTCCACTTTCTTTCCAGAACCCCTCTATTTTAGGTTCAATTGGTAATTTTATTGGAAGGATTTTGTGTTCTGATTAGCATACTAAGGTGATTTGTAACCCAATTTGTTCAAGAATTTGTGTTGAAGTTGATGCTGCAAGGCAGCCGGTCCGAAGAATATGGATCACCGATGTTAAGGAGTTTCGGTGGAAGCAGGAAGTTGTTTTTGAATAATGGATGCACTACTGTGTGTCTTGTAGCCGAAGTGGTTACATGGCGTTGAATTTCTGCAGCGGGAGGATGAAGGGATGCTTAAAAGAGAAGGTAACAGGTCACAGTGGAGGGGGTGTTGCTTCTAATCTGGAGAGGACCTTGTGAATGAGGAACACTAAAGATTTTTTAGCAATGAGAAGGGATGAGGTGGGTGCAAAGTTGGGTTCTGCAGAGAATTTTGGGTGTGCTGGAGGTGGATATACTGCTGATCAGGGCACCTGGGCTGGTGATCCCAGAATAGTAGGTGTCGTTGTGGAAGAACCTGTGGTTTCTGTGTTTGTGCAGAAGAAGGGATAGGATTTAGCTAGCAATGTAGCAGGGGGGGATCACAACCGTCATCCTCTCCACATGGTATATCCCGGGATTATTATGATGAAGTCCCTAGCCACTTCTCTGGTTTGAAAGAGATGTTTGACACTCAAGTTATGGTTGAGGAGTTGGGGAAATCTGCTTCTGGGTTCTCAGTGCAAAAGAATCCTTTGCAGAAAGTGGAAATTGAGGCACAGGATCCGACAGTTGACCAAGTCTTTAACCGATTAAAGTGTGATCTTGGAATTAGGAATGCAGATGGTTCTTTGACATTCAGTCCCTTGCTGTCAGAACATGTGGATGGCGGTGTCTAAGAGTATGATGAGAATTCTAGAGGCATGTTGATCTCAGTTTCCACAGGCAATTGGCTTATGGAATTGGACAATGAATAAGTTTTTCTTGAAGGGCAAATGATTCGTGGCGGGATGGTGGTCTCTTGTAGGTTGTTGATTCTTTGGTGGCTGCTGCAACTGATGAGGAAGTGAAGAACTTGGTGGATTAGCCTTAATTTCCCGACATAGTTAACTCTTGTAATCAGCTTCAGCAAGATTGTGGTTCAGAAAGGGGTTATCGAAAGGTGAGAATCTTGGGAAAGTGGGGTGACCTCTAGGATAGTTAGAAGGAAAAAGATGATGGTATGGCCCGGCCTTCCTTTAGTACAGTTGTTCAAAGTGATAGGATGAAGGTGCATGGGGATGAGGACAATAAGACTGATCCACCAAGTCGGCAACCGAAGAAGGATTATTCTTATCTTCCAAGGTCGGTTTCTACTAGGGCTTCTATTGGAAAGGAAAGATGGGTTATGTAATCTTTGAAGGAGTTTTTAGCCTTGGAGAATTTGAATCTGAGAAGAAAATATTCCAAGGTTCATAAGTACGATGAATGCTCCGAATGGGAAATAGATAATGCAGAGGAAATAGTCCATAATGGGGATGGTGACGAGTTTGGTTTCTATGATATATAGTTGTTTCTCTAGCATGTTGTACCTACTTTATACTTTTTATTTTATTAATGAATGGTCAAAGGCTTGCCTCTAACTGAGCCTTTATGGTACAGTATCTTTTATGATATCACCAAGAAATAACTATGATATAAAAATATATCATGTATGATAATATACTCAAAATATCATACAAAAATAATTCAAACTATATAAATTATAATTTATTTAATGATGAATAAGAAAATCATTTTCAATGGTGATGTAGTGCTTGAGAGACAATGGAAAAGTCAAATATGATGTCCTCAAGATAATATTTGAGAAGTTAGAAGTATTTTCTGAAACTGGTTACCAAATATGAAGTATTGATGATTATATTTATGGATATATTATAATTTTATATTTATATAAAAAGTGAATTAGATAAATGTTTGGGTAATTCTAGCATATGGCTAGAAAGGTTGAAATAACATATTAAATAAGTTTTTTAACATAGATGTGATATAATATACATATTGATTGAATTTAAATGTTTATATTGAAATTAATTTATTTAATTTTATTGTGTTAATTAATTTTTAATTTTTTTATTGAATAATAACCTTAAATACAAACATAATGTCAACATAGCATTGGTGTAATTAGTAAAAAATCAAGTAAATGATATTATAAACACTAAAGGTATTTTTTTGGTGATTTATAGGGTCGCATGAATTTTATATATGGATATAAAATACTATAAGATGTTTTGAAGATTTATATTATAAAACCACTACAATATTATTTTCTTTTAATTCAAAATAAATTAATATTTTCAAAAATGTCATTAATGATGTTCTATGTTAAACAATATTTTATTAAATTATTTAAAAATTATAAAAATAATTAAATAGGGAAATTAATATCATAAATAGTTTAAAATTATATCCATTATCTATTTATGAGTTAATTTTTACCTTATAATAAAAAAATATAACCCTTTAATATTGAAAATTCATTATCACAGTTTAGGTTAAAATTGGTTAACCATGGGGTGAAATGAAAAGATAAGGTTTAAAATAATATCTAGAACTATATAAAATTTATTTATAATTAAATTAAGAATATATAATTCTTATATTTTATTTTATTTAATTTTTTAACCATTTTAAATGAGTTAGAAAAATATTATATTATAAAATTTCATGTATTTCTGAAGACGACATTAATGGTACCTTATAATAATAAAAAATTTATTAAATAAATTAAAAATTATAAAAAAAAATTAAAAACTAAATTATATATGGTTGAAAATATAAAACAGGATCCATTTATGTTCCAATTGATTTTATAGTAACATTATTGACCCCAAAATATTAAAAACATTGATATCATGGTAATTGTTAGAATATTTAATCGTGAGTTAAAACAAAGTGATAAGGGTGAAAAAATAATTTAAACTTGTAAAAAATTAATTGGATGAGAGTATTTATACTCATACTCATAATATATTCTAATTATATCAATTTATAGTAACTTTAACATGAAAATTAATTTATATTAATTTCATACTATGTGATATTTCAATAATTCCCCTTCCCTCACTTATAAAAGGGAACCTCATCTTCTCTCTTCCTCAAATCTTATATGCACTCTATTAAGGAAAATACCTACCAAAATACCTTACTAAAATCCCTAACCATTTTATATAGGTCTTATTTTTTTCACAACACAAACTTTATATTGTTAAAGGTGTAATGAAAATAAGGTTGTCAGAATAAGAGGTGCGACATTTAACTGAATTTTTTAGGTTTATTTATTCTTCTATATCCATGAAATATTATTAAAACATGAATAATAATAGAAAAATTATGTTAAAAATATTTATATGTTTTATTTTAATGTTATAACGCTTATACACATCCCTCTTCCATCAAACGGGAAATGAATCCATTATTTTTGTTTATTAAGGACAATCACCTCACGAACTGATGTAATTATTTTTCCATCACAATATACTATGACTAGTAATAGTTATTGATTTAATGTATATATATGATATTTATGACATAATTATAATTATTTTAAAAATATACATCATATTTTTTCTGAACATTCCATCCATTGAAAAATGATAATGTCATTTGTGTGTACATGTGGATTACCACCTCCACAAAGCGATGTGATTCATTTTTCATCACCAAATCACATGGATGAATCATATAAAATAATTAAAGATATTATATAAGATTTATGATAAAATCATAATTATGTAAACATAAGATAATAATTTTCCTTCTTTCTCTCATATTTATTTAAAATTTGAAACATTAATCATTCATACGTACGACCTCTCATCTCCATGATTATAACATAGTTCATTTTTCATTACAATAATTCATCATAAGAGTATAATTTATTTATAAAAATGATAATTATTTCATGATTATTATTCAGTATATTATGTAATAATCACCAATTTTACCATGTTAATCCTACATATTTTTTTTCAGATTATGAACAGAATTTCTTGAAATCATAGAAGGAAAACAGAACTTATAAAGTAACTAAATAAAACATGGTCCTAAATGATATAAATTGATAATGATAATTGAATGAAAATGAAAAGGATCTAAATTTATTAATTAATTTTCATAATTTTATTTTTTAGGATGATAAAGAATGTATTTGATGGGATAAACTCATGGTAAGGGACACTTTCACTTAAACCCAATTATAAATGGTTTAAAAACTTTTTTCCAAACGTTTATCTCATGTAAAAATTCTTAAGTTTATTATATAGATGTATTTGTAAGGATATAGATGAATTATAAAGAAAAATTTTTATTTCGTTTTAATTTATTACAAAAAAAATCATAATTATTCAATTTTTAGATTTTATACGAAAGTTTTTGGATATTGTTAAAATGGTTTAGGGAATGTTTTATTTTAACATATACAATTTCTATAGCTTTTACCACCACCAAAGTAGTTATTTTGTGTTTTTAATCCTTTAAAATATTCTTGGATTTATTTTTAGAAAAAAAACATTTTCCATTTTTTCTTGTTGTTTTAGTTTTGAAAATTATTTTTAAAAAGAATATTTTGAAATTTGAAGGTGTCTTGCATATGGGTTCAAAAGAATTGTTAAAGGTTTTTATGATGAAAAATTTAAATCATACAAAAACTTATTTATGATATGGTACTTTATAATTATTTATAATTATGGCTATGCCAAATATAACTTATATGAATGTGTAAGCCTAATACATATTATATGAACAGGTGAGCCTGATACATTTTATATGACGGTTGACTCTCTTATAACTCTGTAATGAATTGGGTAATGTTCCTTTACATCAAATTCAATAAGCAGTGAGTTAAATTGGGTGGTTTCTAAAATATATTTAAATGGGATCAAGTTATTTCTGACACAATTATTATGTAGGTTTTGAAAATAATGCTTTAAGTTACCTATATGAGTTGTTGTTTAATTATTATGGTTTGTAATGGGTTTCTAGAGAAAAAAAAATTTCTCATGTTTACATCATTTATTTGATATGTTCAAAGAATATTGTGATAAATGAAAATATTTTAAGGGTTTTCATGTTTTTCACTAGACTAACAGATTTCTTAATTTTGTGTCCCTTGTTTATATTTTTGTTTTAATCGTCCCATATTTTCAAATAAATTTTTCTAGGGAATAAGGATGAGTAGAAAAGTTGATAACAATAGTGTTATATATATAGAAGTTACCATGTATGAAGAAAAGAACTTATTTTGTTGAAAAAATGGATATTATGTGGATGTGTCCACCTTAAAAAAGTTTTCCATAATTCCCAAAAATAATAAACCAAAAAGTTACTTGGGTATGTATGTGATCCAATATTTTAGTCTGATGTTATATGTTTTGGATGGCTAGAATTGGGTCAATTTTATGACTATCAAGTCTCAAAATGTAAATATTGTGTTTGTAGCACTATATTTGGGAATGAAAGTTTGAGGTTGTTATATGAATAGTGTGTGATATACATAACAACAAACTGAAGTGAATAATACATTATTTTAAATGAAGGGTGATAACAAATAAATTATAAATATATGATGTGAAAATAAATAAATAAATTCTCATTGATAATTTAAATTAAATTTGTTTAAGAGGTCCATTTTTATATAAAAGTATATTTGTTGTATGTTTTGTATTTTAATTTAAAATATAAATTTATTATAATTATAATATCAAGTTTTTATAAATTTTTTATCCTTTAAACTGATGGATAATCACTCAAAAATTTATTATGAATTTTTTAGAAATGATTATAAACTAATGTGATAGTAAAAAAAAGATATAATTTAGAAAACTATTATTATGTATATAATAGTTTTTTATCTTAAAAATAAAATTAATCACCATTTATAAATTGTTTCGATAAAATTTATTGATAATATATTAAAAAAAATTATTAACTTCTGAGGGTTCTTACTAGGTAAATAATATGAATAAGCACATTTTATTCTTCAAAAATATATTTTATCTAAAAATTATTTTTACCTATTTTGTGCCGTAGAATTAGAATTATTTTCCACCACTTTTAAAAATTGAATTTGATAAAATGAAATTTATTTTTTATATATGAGTAAAAGAAAAATTCTAGGTTAAATTATTGGGTTTTTTACAGCTAGATGGTTTTTTACTGAATATGTATAAATACTAATTTTTCTAATAATGTTATTTTTATGAAAATACTAGAAAATAAGAATAACATGCGATTATTTTAAACAATTTTTGAATACCATATATAATTTTAATTAGTAATATGATTCATTAAAAATAATTTTTAACTTAGAAATATATGTTGATGGTTTTGGAAATCTAAGAAATGTTTTTTTTCAAATAAAAACTTTTGTTGGTTCTTCTCTCCTAATTCCGAATTCACATGGTTAATTTAAATATTGGTTTGGTTTTATATCCAAATAAGTCCCATTTTAATTAATATAATACAGTCAATTCCTTATAAATAAATATTATACTATATTTTTCTATAAAATAATTTTCTGTCTAAATTATGAATTTTTTTCTAAAAACAGTTTTACATTACATTTTGTGAACTTACAATAAAAATATTTTTTACACATAAGTAAATGAATAATATAAATTGGGACGCATATTTGGAATCAGAATAATTAATATTAGGTAATTTGGTGAACATTACTTTTGGTTCTAATGAATTGTAAACATGGTAAAAAAACTGCCTCACTTAAGTGTAAAATGAGTTTAAAGGGTTAAAAATATTGTAATGTGGATTCAAGATAACGCATAAAAATGATTAAATCTCATTGGTTGATTAGATTTCTAACTTACCCTAATTATATTTTATGAAATTATAATTTGAATCAACTTGACTTTTTTCAGAAATATATTATATATAATGATTCAAGTATATAATAGTTTTCTTCTAACATCACTTATAAAAGGGAACATCCTATCATATCTTATCCATACACAATGAGAAACTTATCTCAACAAATACATTCTCAAATACCTTCCAAAATTTCTTCTTTCTTGACATATTGTCCCTTTTAACACCAAAAGACCACTTTAAGAAGGATTAATGTGTAATACAAATGTGATTAACTAAGGATGAGGTATATGTTCTTACCAAAAATTTTCAATTTACTTTATTCATAATCCTCTAACTTATCTTAGATAATCATCTAAAAATGTAAATTATTATATTTTATATACTAATATTTTTTATGTTAATATTTTTTTCGCTTCTCAATTCTATCCTTTGAAAAAAAATCACCCCTGGTGTGTATGCATACATTATTACCTCTATGTGGTAGTGTAATTATTTTTTTCATCATCGGATTATTTGTATGGTTATAGAAATATAATAAATTAATATATATTATGTTTATGACATAATTAGGATTCTAAAAATATAATACCTCATATACCTTCTTACCCTTCCATCCATTCAAAAACTATAATGTGCATTGTGCATATGGGTGGAATACCACCTCCATGAAGCGATGCGACTCATTTTTCTATTACTAGCTTGGATTGATGATTATAAAATTATATATAATGAATAAAAATTATATTAATTATATTTTTAACATTTTTTAGATAATGGATCCATTTTGTAAGACCTTTTACCACTGTTAATATACTTAAGTAATTTGGGAGAAATTGACCGAACAACCCAAAGTGGTTGTAGTAAGAAATATTCAATGAATGTATGCAAAATGATTATAAAAGAACCAAAAATGTTGTATAAATGAATAAGGTTATTTTAAAACTATTTAATAAATTAAAATTGATTATTCATGAGGATATAATATGTCAGACCAAGAAGGAATCCAAGGTAAGGGTTTTTTATCTCAATCCCACTTTAATGAGACATATTTTATATAACATACCTAATTTAATTTATATTTGTAATGTAATTCTCCATTGAAAAATTATATAATAAATTCCCTTTTATTCATTTTATATAATTTTCTAATTATATTTTTATATTTTATGGTGTTTTGATTCAATTTTTATTAAGGTTCTAAAAGTTTATTTTACAATATCATTATTATTAGATATTTTTCATGATTAAATTTCAATTGGAAGAATCATATGCTCTTTATCTTATTAAACCTAATATATTTTATTACCCTATATTTATTTTTGGTGTTTCCATTTTTTCTTTCATCTTTTTCTATCTTAGGTAATCAAATACAAATATAATGTTTTAATCAAAATCATCATTATTTTTATTTTTTGATCGAGAATATTTATCTTCCATATCCATATTCTTAAAATTATTTTCAAGACATTATTTTATAATTATAAATAATTGGTAATGTTATTTTTATAATATCTGTTTTATATATTACAATGGATTATTATTTTTCTGTTAAATGTTTTCTAATAAATTAACTTTTAATTTTTTTAGAGAAGTTAAAAGTAATTTTATTAAAAAATACGGTGTGAATAAATTTTTTACCTCTATGAATTTTATTCTTTATTTAAAGTCCTCTAAATATTTTCATTTTTTAAAATAAAACAATTTTATCTTTTGTTTTGAAATTCTAGTTTAAATATTTATATAATAGGTTATTGTTTTCTTATTGGCTTGAAAATGGATTTCTTATTACTTCATTGTATTTTATCTTAGATAAAACATTTATTTTATAATCATAGTAACTTTTTATTATTATATTATTTTATAAATAAAATTTCAATTGTCTATTTAAAACCTCATTAAATTAGTTTTGAAATTACTTATAAGCCCATTTGTACAATAATTTTAAAATAAATTTATAGAAAATATTTTTTAAAATTTTAATACAATTTTTCTCTATAATTGTCAAAAGAATTTCATTTAATTAAAAACATCATTTTAGATTATTCAATGGCATTATATCATCTTTTACAAACTTATGGTTTATACCTTGACATTTTCATAAAGAAAAATCACATTTTCTTGAACATATGTTCTATACTATTCTTTATCTCATTATTGACTAAGCACTATACTCATTATCATATATGGTGTGTACTAAAGGATGTTTACTAATAAATATATTTCATTTACATTGGAAACAATAGTATTCTGTATTCAGGATTCAGTACAAATATTTTGTGATTGATAGGGAATAATTATTGTGTATTTTATTTTTGATTCGATATATAAGAAATTTATTTGTCATATATATGTGATGGGTGGGGCCTAGTTATAAATAACTCATCGATGATCAATAGGTATAATGAGACAAACAATGAATGGGTATTTCTTAGTTTACATTATCACATACAATAAAAATGTGTGGGTACCGTTCCTTGATAGTATGTAAGATATATTGGGACAAAGCCTTGATAGTAATATTTATGATGTCTTGGAATGTGTCCAAGTTTGTAAGATCCGAAATGACTAACATTATGCATTTATTTCATTTAGAATTCAGTTATTATTATCTATGTGATTACTATGTTGGTATTATCCAGGGGTGTATTTTAAGCTTATGTTTTTAAACAAATGACATGTATTTTTATTATCCACCTTTCCATATTGATTATTCAGTATTTACACATGATATATTCTATTTTACACAACCATTACTGAGAATCTAAGCCCACCCATTATTTATTTTCCTTTCCTATGGATTTGAAGATAAAAACATTGAATTATTTTCAAGGATGCAAGAATTTTTTTCATGTTTTTTTTATTTTCCCAATGTATTTTTAAAATAATTTATGTATTTAGTCACACAAGAATGTTAAACAGATTGGTCCTTCATGTTCAAATCCATTCTATCATGTGAAAATGTAGAAAAGTAAACACCAACTCTAGGTTAATGGATTCAATGATATTATATTTTGTATCACATGATGTTTAATAGGAACCAAGGGAACTATATTTTAGAATAACATATATAGAATGAGAATTAAGATAAACCTCTGGAATTTTCAACAATTTTTTTGGATTTTTATGTTATTTATCAATATTTCTGATGTTATGAACTAATTGTGTCTGTTCTATTTTTTACAGATGGAAACTAGTGGGGAAAAAGATAAATCATATCAACAACCATAGTTAATGTATGTATTTCCCTTATGATATGGTTAATACGTTTATTTTTGGAACTAAGTATATCATGATTATACTGGGGTAACTAACCTTGGTTATGAAAAATAACTATGCCTATATAAAGAAACATGTTTTTCTAAAACATGATGCATCTTTGTTAGATCACTTTATGCGATATAAGCCACCATACATTTATGGAACTATTAATATATGTATAGATGAAAAATGGATCAAGTATATTGAAATTGTAATTCTATCTATGGGAAGAAATGGAATGGAAAAATATATTCTTGCAATATATTATTTTAAATTAGATAATGATTCGTAGTGGTCAATGATTTAGAATACTAAGGAGAAGGAGGATATGGAGGGAATAGAATGGAATACCATTAAGTTGATCTTTCTTATGTAATATTTCCTCAAGAGAAATAGTATAATGTGGAAATAAAATTCATTAATTTAAAAAAGAAGGAATAGGAAAATATTTCTCAATATGAAGAAAAAATTATAATATTAGCAAGGTGTGGTTCTTACTATAAACATAATATGAAAAGGAATATTTACCATTTAATTTTTGGGATTATTCTAATACTTTGATAGTCACAAATATCTAAAACTTTATTCTAATATCTTGATATGGTATTATGTACCATCATGATAGAGAACTAATTCTCCAAGTCATATATTTTTAAAGGAAATCATAAGAATTAAAGGTTACATTACATCCAAGGAAAAAATAAATGAGGAAAAGGATAAGTAAAGAAGGAAAGAACACGAAACATGTGATAATTGGGTGGAAAAACCCTGTTAAATGATAAATATTTATGGGAGTTTGATACAAGTATACAGATAATAGACATTTGGCTCATGAATGTAAGGGAATGAAAGAAATCACTGATGTTTAGTATTTTAACTCTAATGAGATGGATAAAAATTCAAACCAATTCCCTAATCATCAACATAATTTACCTCATAAGATTATAAAAGAGAAAGGCCAAGCTTATGTAATTAGTAAAGCTAAAGTTGAACTCCATTATTTATAAATAGTAGGTACTTTGATCGTAATCTCATGCTTTATTTGATTCCATGTCAATGTGCTCTTTTATATTTTTTTCATTGATATTGAATCATCCATTATCACTCTGAGGAAGGTTTAGTCATTTAATATGCCTAATAGTAATCTTGTTATAATGAAAATATTTTGGGTGGTCTTTATTAAGATGATAATTTTTGTTTTCTCTAGTTTGAAATATGTTTTTATACTTGTGATTGAATTTAACATAATTATAATCTTTTGAGTCTAACTGTTTTTAAGTTTTAATGGATTACTTGATAATGTATAAAAACATTTATGATGAATTAGTTGTATTTTTTATAATAAGTGATTTAAAGGTCAGTATTTATTTGGATGTTTTTTTATTAATAGTCACAAATTTTTATTAACTGGATAATTATAAGAGGAATAACTTATCATTATTTAATCATTCTTATGATCCAATAAAAGTTTATTTTAATGCTTCTTGCATTAATATTAATAATAGTTATTCATAATTTATAATACGAGATGATGAAAAGATGGAAAAGTGATCAAAATAAAATTAAAGGATACGATTACATTATATATGTATATTTAATCATATTATCCACACTAATATAAAAATATTTACTCAAACTATAACAAAAATAAGATAAATTTATCATGTATTATGTTTATAAATATCTCTCAATAGTTAATGTATGTCTTTGGAAACTCATTCACAAGTTTGGGTTTTATAATGGTAAAATAATGGTTTTATAAATATTTAATTCCAAGTAGTAACTTAGTAATTATGTATTAAGATGAAATATGCATCTATAATCATACCTCTATTAAAATAATTTTATTATGGTACAAAAAATGCAATGATGCAATTTATATAAGGGAGGAGAATATAACACCTTAATATTTTAGTATGTGTTTTTATTTCAAAAAAATAATATATTGAAAAACATGTGATATACATGGAATGAATCTAAAGTGAAAGATGTTTTTTAAAAAAATAATGCAGAAATCAATAAAATAAATATATATAGTGTTCACACAAAGAAATTAACACTCACTAGTAATTAATAATATGTAAGTTCATATGGTCATTTTTTCTACAAAATGAGTTTCAATGTAAATTTTGTATTTTCATTTGAAATATAAATCCCTCTTTTTAATATTATTAAATCATGTTGAAAATTTATTTTTTAGGAATATAAACTAATTAATAATCACTCATAAATTTATTATCAATTTATAAGAAGTAAATAAAAACAATTTATGGTTGAAATAGATTTTTTCTAGAAAACTAATTTTAAGTTCATAGTTTATTTTTTTATTAATATATTAAATTAAACACTATTTATTAATTATTTTGAAGAATTATAATGATAATATATTCAATTTAATAAATTAATAATCATATCATTGTTGTTTCTAGTAATGGAATAAGAATAAACTCATTTCAGGCTTTGAAAAAACATTTTTTCTAAAAATGGTTTTTATGCGTTTCATGCATAGATATCAGAATTGTTTTACTTCACTTTTAGAAATTGTATTTGAGAAAAACAGAATAATCTTTCAAATCATCATATGAAAATTATTTTGTGTTAATTTTTAGTTATTTTTCTAAAAAAGATTATTATTTTTTGAATAGTGAAAAATAAAAATTTTACAAATTCACGGGATCTTCTAAAAAATGTCTCCTTATGTAAAGTTAGATCTTGAAGTCACAAAATATCTAATAAAAATAATTTAAAGTGAAATCATACCATAATACCTCTATTCAAACAAAATGTAACGAGGACCTAGGAAAGCTGGATCAAGGGGATTCCACATTTCCTCTAAATTTCTCTAAGAAAATGAATACTTTTTTATCTACAATTTGGCATAGATTCGCTTGAGGAATGAGATGTTGCACATACCACCACCAAACTAAAAAATTAGGAGTTAACTATAATTTAAAATGAGAAATTTTATCATGTAATTGATAAACCATTCAATTAGTGTTTTTAATCATAGCATTATTATATTTTTTGGGGTGTTGATGATGACCACTTCCATATCAGTGATTTCTTAGCAGTTGTGAATATTATCACCTATGACATTAAAGATTGTATTTGGATTCATCATGAAAATGGTATAAGATATCTATTATATAAATATAGCAATGAACCCATTATATTGAAGAGTAATTAGAAACATCAATTTTTTCCTTCTTCTTTTTATAGAGTGAAATATCAAGGTCACCTTATGAAAGTAGTGTTCTAAATCTATGCGAACATTATTCTCAACTTCATCTCTTTGAGTTAGGGGCCTAGACTAATGTATCATCTATCCATTCTCATTCATGATTAATAATTTGCTTAGATTTTATTCTTTATTTTTAATCATGTTATGTGAAAATTTTCTACAGTATCTAAATTTGGAAATTTTTTATTTCTTGTTTTATGTTTTTATACTAGTTTATTTTTTCAAGGGTTCCCACTAAACCCCCAGAAATTAACTATTCTTTAAAATAATTAAAAATTAATTTTAAAGTGAAATTTGAAAAAATATTTAATTTTTATGACATTATCAGGATATAATAATAACATGTAAGTTTATTAAACCTTATTTTTAGATCAAAAATATACATTTAATAAGTAATATAATTCATTTGGAAATATAATTATGAACATAAAAATCTATTTTTAACATTCTTTTTAAATCTAAGGAATGTTTTTATACTCATAAAAATTATTTTTGGTTCTTCTCTATTAACAAATAATTCACAAACATCCTTTAGGTTTAGGTTTTTTTTTAAAAAAATAAGTCTGATTTTATTTTAAATAATCTAATTTACTCTATATAAATCAAAATTGTACATTATTTTTTTGTAAAATAATTTTTATGATTAAATGAGAATATTTCTAAAAACATTTTTTCATTTTATTTTGTAAACTTATATTCAAAGTAATTTTTCCACTTTAAGGAATTGAATCTTGTAAAATGGGATTGATATTTTTTATAATCATAATAAATATTATGTAATTATATAATAATAATATTTTCCATAATCAATGGTAACCATTGTAAAAAAATCACCTTAGTTAAGGGTAAAATAAGTTAAAATGGTTAAAAATGAAGGGATAAAGCTTCAAGATAACACAAAAAACTATCATAAACCTCTTTATATATATATATATACCTTAACATAATTAATTTAGAATATATTTTATTTTATATCCACTTTAATTAATTATAAATATATTATATAATAATTTTTAATGTATTTATAGGTTTTCTAGTTATCCAACTCATAAAAAGAGGCCTTCTCTCCACTCTTATCAAAACATCTTGAGAAAATCATCTCTATAAATCCCTGAAAAAATACCTGAAATTTTTTTATTTTTCTTAATATATAGGTAATTGTCTAACAAAAATACCTCTTTCATAAGTGTAAATATGTTAGCCAAAGGAGATTACCAAAGTAAGAGTTATAAGTTCTTACCGATATTTTTCAAGTACCTTTCTTCTTAAACATCCTATAAATAATTGATAAAAATGTAACCATGATCACATCAGTATATTTAAAACAATTATATGTTTTATGTTAATTTTAAATCTACTTTCTCACTCCTTTCTAACCTTGGGAAAAAGAAACATTTCTCGTGCGTGTTTACGAACTACCATCTCCAAATAGTTGTGAAATTCATTTTTCATCAGCACATTAGTTGAATGTTTATAAGTATGAAATTATTGAATATATATGATATTTAGGACATAATTATGATTCTATAAAAATAATATATCATCTACTTTCCAACCCTTCCATCTGTAAGACAAGGATGATTTTTCTCGTGCGTACATGTGGATTACCACCTCCATGAAGCAATGTGATTCATTTTTCTATTACATCGATGAATTTATGATCCAAAAATTTGATATAATGAATAAAAATTATATAAATTGTATTATTAAAATTCAGGGTATGATGGATCTATTTCATAACAGTTTTATCCATAGTAAATATACTAAAGTAAATTTTTAGAAATTGGTGGAACAACTTTTTGTGGTTAACTTATGTAATAAAAAATAAATGAATGAATGAAAATTAATTTAAAATGAAGTTAAAAATTTAATATATATGGAAATAATTTTAATAAAGTGTCTAATAAATTTTAATTGATTGTTTATGAGGATATAACATGTTTTATCAAGAAGGATTCCAAGTTAATGGTTTTTTGTCTCAATTCTACTACAACGAAACATATTTTATATTATGAAGCTAATATAATTTATATTATTTATATAAATACCATTAAAAATATAATATCATGAATTAATATTCTTTTCTTGGTATCTAAATTTTTTAATCATGTTTCATTTTTAAGGGATTTTAATTAAAAAATTATTAAATTCTTAATGGTTTTCCTTTCAATCTCACTCTCATACAAGATTATTAATGTTTAAATTTACTTTGGAATAATCATATTCTCTTTATCTTATTGATACTCATATATTTTCTTCTCATATGGTTTTTTACATGTTTTTCTACCTAATTTTCCTCTCTTTGGTATTCAAAAATTATTTTTTATAAAACAACCATATTTATTTCTTGTTTTTCAATAGGAATATTTCTCTTCCATGTAAAATTTTGTAAAATTTTATAATGTATTTTTTATCCATATTTAAATTATTATTCAAGATAATTTTATAAAACCTTTTAATTTATTTATGATGGTTTAGAATTATTATTTTTAAATTATTCTAAACATGTTTTTTTGAAATTTTAGACAAGTTTGAAAAGAATGTATTTTAATGAATATAGTGTGAAAATATTTTACCACAAATTTTCTATTTATATTCCTTTATATTTTTACATGTTATTAAAATAAAATATTTTTTAAATGTTTTTATAAATTTTTAGTTTTTATATTATAAAAAAGGGTATTATTTTGTTAATTTATTGAGAATAGATTTTTTATTACTCAAATATATTTTTTATTCCACATCATATATATTTTATAAACATTGTATCTTTTTAAGATTATATTATTTAGAAAATAATATTTTAAAATTAACTTAAAATGACATAAATAGATTTTTTAAATGATTTATTACATTTTTTTTATAATATTTTTACAAAAAAATAGGAATGTTGTTTTTAATGTATCACTACTAATTTAATAAATAATTATAAAAATACTTTCTTTATATAAAACCTCCACCTATGATTAGTTGATGGTATTCTACCACTCTTTACAGATATATGGATTATACCTCATTTTTTTACAAGGAATAATAAAATTTTATTTAAAATATGTTCTTTATAATTTTTTATCTCAATAATGAATAAACCATATACTCATTATTATATATAATGTGAAATGAAGGATGTTTACTAAAAATTTTATTTAATTTACTGGGGAAATATTGATTTTTTTGTTTCTTGATTCAATATGGATATTTATTGGTTGAGAATTCACATTTATCTTTTATTATATTTTTATTCATTATAAGATAGATCCATTATAATATGTAAGTGATGGGTGGGCCTAGTGATAGGTATCACATATATTCATTGATATATATTATTAGATAAAGATGAAAGGGTATTTCTCAGTTTTTATCGGACCATAAAATTACAATATCATGGAATAAGGACCTGATGGTATGTAAGATATCTTGGAAAAATCCTTGATGGTAATATTAATGATGTATTGGCACAAATACTTGATGTTAAGTTCATAAATGCATTAAATTATGAATTTTTATCATTTAGAATTTAGTTATTATTTTCCATTTTATTACTATGTTGATATTATCCATGTATGTATTTTGATCTAAAGTTGTTAATTAAGTGACACTTTTTTATTACTCTCATAGACACATTTATTATGACTTATTAATCATGATTGACCTTAATGAGCAGTTGACATCGCCTTTTATTTTTTTTCCTTCCCTAGGATTTGAAGAAAATTTTCTTGAATATATTTCAATGATACAATAATATTTTTCATTCAATGTTTTATTTTTCCAATCTGATATAGAAATAATATATGTATCTAGTCTATCAAGAATCCTAAACTGATCAAACATTCATATAATGATCACTTATATATTATACCAATATAATGAATTAAACATTAGATATGAGTTATTAGAGTCATGTTTTTTAATGTTAGAATCAATGAATGTTTAGTAGGAACCTTGGGAATTAGATTTTATAAGAACATAGATGGCACTTGTATTATGATAAAACCTTAGAATAGCCAAAAAAAATTGGTATTTATATGTTATGGTTCAATATTTATTATGTTATGAGATATATTTTTTATTTTCAATAGATGGTGCATGGTTATTGAAATGTGAATCATATCAACACCCATAGTCAATAAAGATATTAACCTTATTAGAAATTCAAAATAGTAGGTGTTGGAACTGAGAAGATAATAGTTATATTGGGAAAATTGACCCATGTTATGAAATACATCCTTTACTGTATAGATCAACCTATTTTTCCACAAATAAATGAACTAATTTCATATCAAAGTACATGAAATAAGTCTTCATCCTCTAATAGAATGACTAATCAAATGGTATTTGAACAATGGATCATCTCATTTGAAAATATTTTCTTATATTTTTTATATAATTAAAGATAAATGCTTCTTATAGAAGTATATTATTTAAAAAGAGATATGGATCAATGGTGTTCATTGATTAATAATACTATGTAGGATAAAGAGATAGAGGGAACTAAATTTCATAACTTTATGGTGATTTTTTAAAAATTATTTTTCATAAGAGAAATAGGATGATATGGAAATGAAATTCATTATTTTAAGAAAAAAGGAAGATTAAATTATTGTTGAGTATGTATAAAATATTACGTGATTATCAGGGAATTCTATATACTATGTACATTATAAAAAAATTAATATTGATCATTTATTTGATGGAATTATATCATTACTCTAAATGGAACTAGTCTCCCAAAAATTCTTATTATATATTGATTTAGTATCAAGTTCCACTAGGATAATGAAATAATTCACTAAGTCATAAATTATCTAATTGAATCAAGAGATTAAAATTATGAATAAGAAACATAGAAAATTAATTTAGGAAAGGGATAATAAGGGAAGGAAAAAACATCCAACATGTAATAATTTTGGAAATAAACATCCCGTTAAATACTCAAATAGAATTGGAGTTTGTTACAAGTGTGAAGATAATAGTCATATATATCATGAATAGAAGGGAAAGAGTGAAATCACTGATATTATGTGTTTAAACTATAAAGAGATATGTAACTATTCATATAATGACCCAAAATTTTATAAATGGAATCCCCATCTGAAGGAATAAATGCTTTCTTAAGTAATATAGTTATAAAAAACACATTCACTATATTTCTTTTTTTATTTTTGAACATTAAAAACTATAACTATATTAATATTTTTTTATCTAATATACAATTAAGAATCAAAACATTTTATAATATATACATTATATAATGACCATTAACATTTTTATATATTATGTGTAATTATACAATCTAATTGAAATAGAAGAAATAATTAATTTCCACAACTAGTAGGATCATGCCCTGTCAATACCATTATTTAGAGATTTCAAGGGAGATGGTATCATTAAGAATTCCCCTTGGAAAATTCCAAGGTGAGATTCATCAACTGAAACTTTATAGAAACCATCTATAAGGGAATTTCAAGCTTCTTGATATCACTACCCAAAAAATGTCTGTGAAACCACCCAAATAAAGTACCTCCATCACACACATTACCTTTTGAGTGTACACTACATTAAAACATGGTTATGTATCTTGACCCTAGTAGTATGAATTTGTGTGTTTCTTTTTCAAAATAATTATTATTATATTTAATCCTTTTCATTATTAATATATATTTATATATGATTATAAATGAGTCGATAAAAATTTTATTTTCATATGAAGAAACCAAAATTTTATTTTAAAAAAAATTCTTTTTCAATTAAAACACTTTTTTATAAATTCAATAATTTTGAAATAAACATTATTTTCATATAATAATCTTATAACAACTTATTTATTTATACATAAATGATAATATAATTTAATGAGGTCTAATATAATTTTTATAAGGATCATAAAGTTGTTATTTCCATAAAAATGTGTATTTTTTTAATAAATGATGATTTTTTATTAAAGGTTGAAATTATAATATTTAAAAAATTATTTTTATTGTATAAATATTATATGTGAAATTGTCACCTTGGAATTATCCAATGGTGAATTTTTCATAGTTTTATGAAATAATATAATTTTTAGGTAATAATTTAATGTTATATAAATTTATAATATTTGTTATTAAATCATCATAGCCCAAAATTTATATAACAAATACTATAAAGTAAATCCATGAACAAAAATAAATTTTCCCTTTAAAATAATTTATTTTTTATGTTATTTGGTTAAATTTAAAAAACATTAATGAATCCTTTAAAACGTATATTATATTATAAGGATTTAAAAATAATTCTTTATAAACATGAATCTATTTCACATCATGGATGGTAATATTTCAAGTATTTTGATTCATAGCCTAATAAAATATTGAATTTATCTCCACTTTGGAAGAAACCATGGTAAATTTAATGGGATCATTTGTAGTTTATGTTATTTTGTTACATAGATTCCAAAACCTATGTTTAGAAATTAATAATGAATTTACCACTCTTTTTCTATAAATATTAAACCAACCACCCATTAACATTTACTAAAAACACATTTCTCATGAATTCACTCATATTTTTCCTCACTAAATGCCACCCAATGTGTTCCTAACTCTTATGATTCTTTTCCCAAGATTTTAGATTCACCCTCTCAAGGTACATGATTCTTTTCCTCCTCTTTATTCAAGTAATTTATTTGTATTAATCATTTTGATTTACAAATTTTTATATTGTAATATGTTTTTACACAACACATTATTGTCCTTATGATTCCCATGTAATTAGAAACCACCTTTCATTATCATTAATCCCTTCTATGAACCTTTATTTATACCCAATATGATACCAAAATTATCCTATTATTTTATATTCCAAACATTTGTTTTTTGAATACCCATCCCCATTTACACTCAAGGGTATTCACCTAGGTTTTACTATCCTTAATTTAATGGGTATTTATATGTATGTAACTCGCACTTCATAATTATGGTATTAAAAGTTCTAAAAGATGTTCTTATGTTATAAAATATATATGGAACAAAAATACATGTACATAATATTAATTAAATGGGTGAGAACAGAATCATCTATCCCTCTAATGTATTGGGTAATGTTTTGTCTAATGAGTTACCATGTATGGTATTTGAGAGATTATCCTAAACAAAATATTTTATAATGACTCAATGGTTATACTTGAATTAATCTTATGATTTACTATTTTAAATTTCTTCCATATTTCTATATTTCCATGATTTTATAATCTTATATCATCCTATGGTGTTAATTTTTATGATTCTCACCATTTTTTCACTTTGTTATGCCTCATAACTCACATGTATTACTTTCATCATGTTATGCTTTAAATATACCCTTACTAGGATTTAAATATGACCCCTTACTTATGTATGTCCCCAATTTATCTTATGAATTTTTAGAAGATCAATTTATTTTTAAGGTCATGTTTTGGAGTTTTTCAATAATGTTCTTATATCTATGTTTCAAATAATTGTGATATGTATCTAATTACCCAATAACACTAGGCCTCTTGATATTTTGGGACTGTATTATGTAAATAATTGTGTAATATGAAATGAAATAAAGTGTATTTTAAATATGGGTTTTAATGATTCAAATGAATTCCCTAATCATCTAGGTAATTTACCTTAGAAGAGACAAAAATAGGATGTCTAAGCTTATGGAATTATAACAAATGATGTACAGTTCCCTTAAGTAGTGATAAAAAGTGCATTGAATATATACTTAAGCATTATTTGATTTCATATCTATGAACTCTGTTATATTTTTTCATGGATATTGAATTATCCTTTGAAACACTAAATAGTGAGAAGTCTCTTAAGATGCCTAATAGGAATCATCTTATAATAATAGTATTTTTGGTGGTTATAGATTGAATGAAGATATTGTTTCCCTGTTTAAAAATACGGTTTTTATATATATGATTAAATATAACATAATATTGATCATTGGGGTTTTATTAGTTTTGATGATTAAGGTATATATTGATAATATATATCATAATTTTTATTTAATTTATTATATTCTATATAATAAGGTATTTTAATGGTATAATTTGATTAGATAATTTTTTACTCACACTTAACTTTTTTTGTTTTATTAAGTTTCTAAGGACATGAGGGAAATTTTAAATTTACATTATGTATTTTATGATATATTAAAAGTCTATTTTTATTCTTTAGGCTTTAAAATGCATCATCATTATTCATATTTTGGAATATGAGATGATAAAAATATAGAAAACTGATCAAAATACAATCAAAGGATGAAATTTCATCAAGTATATTTTCTCATTTTCTTTATCCTAATGGTCAAATAAATATTTACACTCTAAAAATAAGATGATAAACTTATCATTTATTATGTGGGTAAATTTATCTCAGTCATTAAGTCATGTCATTGGAATCTCATCCATAAGTATGGGTCTTATAACGGTACAAACATGGTTTTATAAATATTTAATTCATTATAGTAAAATAGGAATTAATTATGATGATAAAATAAGTCTATGTAAATATATGTATTCCAATATAAATTTTTTATGGGAAGAATAAAATAAAATTTTGAGGATAATATTTATTTATGGGAGTATAACATGTAAGATTTTAGTTCATCTTTTTTTTAAAATAAATAATCTATTTAATAACTTTTGATATAAATAACACTGGACTAAAGTAATTAATATATTTTAAAAAATTTAAGATAATGTTAATAAAATAATAATATAAAATTTCAAAAAAATTATAAATTAACACTCATTGTTAATTGATAAGAATCAAGTTTAAGAAGTCCAATTTTTTTTAAAAAACCCATTTTACTGTATATTTTATATTTTCATATAAATTATAAATTAAAAATATTTAGATTATTTAATTTATTGAAAAAAAATCATACATGTGAATTAATTTATAATCATAAATAAATTTAGTATTAAATTTTTTAGAAATAAAGATAAAGTCATTTGATGGTAAAAAGTGATATTTTTCAAAAAAAACTATTTTTAAGTGTGAAATAAATTTATATTATAGAAATTAAATTAATAAATAAAAAATTATTATTTTGATTAAATTTCTTGATATTATATTTAACAAAATAAATTAATAATAATCTAATGTTTTTTACTATGTAAATAATGTGAATAAACTCATTTAATTATTCAAAAATTGCATTTTTCCTAAAAATTGTTTCTTTTATTTTTGTGCAAATATATTTTAATTATTTTATAATACTTTTATAAATTTTAATTTATAAATTAAAAATTATTTTTATATAAATTTATCAAAATTATTTTGGGGTAATTATTAGGTATTTTTATGAAATTGATCATTTTTAGGTGAATAGGGAAATGTACTAAAATTTCAAATACTATCATTTTTATGACATAACTAGAATATATGAATATCTTGAATGTTTGTGAAAAAAAATTAGAACAAATATATATTTAAAAAATTATATAATTAATTTAAAAATATAATTTTTAACTTTAAAATCTATGTTTAATATTTTTGAAATATAAGAAATGTTTTTTAAAATAAAAAATATTTTTGGTTCTTCACTCTTAATCAGGAATTAGAAGACATAATTTTTGTTTTGGTTTAGTTTTAAATAAAACTAAGACATATTTTATCTAAAATAATCAAATAAATTCCATTTAAAGAAACAATATAACTTATTTTTCTATAAAATCATTTTTATGCTTATGTAAGCATTTTTTGTAAACATTGTGTTTTGAAAACTTATATTAAAAGTTATCTTAAAAAAATAATATAATTGAATCTTATAAAATTAGTTAAATATTTATAACCAAAATAATAATAATTAGGAAATTAGTTCAACTTAATTTTTTTCATAATAAATGTTAACCATGGTAAAAATTTATCACCCCAGTTAAGGGTAAATTGAGTTAGAAAGGAAAAAATATAGGGACAAAGTTTCTTTATTTCAAAAAAATGTGCTCAAATATCCTTGAACAGTTTCATTTTGACCTTATTATCCATATATTCAAATATATGCAAATTTGGATCCACATTACCCTGTTAGGAAATATATTACACAATAAAGTGTCAATTATTAACATGTTTTCTACCCACCTCACTTATAAAAAGGCACATCCTCTCTATTTTACACACTTATTATGCCACTTGTCTCAATTAATACCATCCCAAATACCTTTATGAATTTATTTTTCTTGATATATATCTCTTTGTCTACCAAAAATACCACTTTGGGAATTCTTAAGATGTAATCCAAAGTAGATTTCCCAAGAGAAAGATAAATGTTCATACTGAGATTTTTCAAGTAGTTTTCTTCTTAAAACATATACAAATATTATTATCAATATTAAATAATTTAAATAAGTATAATTACTATAATAATATGTTTCTATGTTAATTTAAAATCCATTTTTTATCTCATTTATATCCTATATAAAACAAAAAACATCACTCGTTCTTATTTATAGAAAACTGTATCCAAGTAGCTATGTAATTTGTTTTTCATCACCACATTTATTGGGTTGTTATAGAGATTAAATTAATTAATATATATTATATTTTTTACACAACTATTATTCTGAAAATATGATATATCATCTACCTTATTATCCTTTCATCCTATGTAAAATGATAACATTGCAAGTGTGTATGTGTGCACTACCACCTCTACAAAGTGATGTGATTTATTTTTCGATTACCACCTTGCATGGATTATTATAAAATTTTATATAATGAATAAAAAATATTCCTTAAATCCTTAAATTTAAATAGATTATGGAACCATTTTATAACACCTTAAACCATGATCAATATACCAATGAAATTTTGATTAAATTGAACGAACATATTTAAGTGGTTAACATAAACAGAAACTATTTAATTAATGTATTCCATGTGATTATAATAGGACCTTAGAAAATGGATTATAGATGAAAAAATCTAATTTAATAATTTAATAAATTTAATGTCATTATCAAGAGGATATAAAATTTCCTACCAAGTATGAATCCAATGTAATTGGTTTTTATCCCAATTCTAGTCCAATGATCCATATTATATATTATGCTCTTAATTTAATTTTTATAGAGTATATATTGGAAGGTTAACATATAATATCTTTTTTTAATATTTATTAATATTTATTAAAGTAATTAAAAGCATCAATTCATGTTTTCACATTTAAGGGGTTTTTATTTCAATGTTATTTGAGCCATAAATGTTTATTTTACAATCTCCCCCTTATTATAGATTATTCATGTATAAATTTAGGTTAGAATAATAATATAATCTTTCACATATTTAACCACATATATTTTGTTCTCCTCTAATCATTTTTAGGGTTATAATGTTTTTATTCTAAATTTTCTTCTATTTGATACTCAACTATTGAAATAATGTTTTTAAAAAAACCAACCTTAATTCACTTTTTTATTGGGAATATTTTCTTTCCATGTTCAATTTCTTAGAAATTTATTATGGAAGTTTTTGTATATTTTAAAACAATTTTTGAAGTAATTTATTTAAATTATTTTACGTTATTTTCAATGATTTACAAGAAATTTTTTTATGTATTTCCCAACAACCCATTTTAGAATTTTTTTCAAAAGTGTGAAAGGAAAGATTTTTTAATGAATACTATATGAATAAATTTTCAAACCTTAATGAATATTATTATCTATTGATATTCTACTACATGTTTCTATGGTTTTAAAAAAACACTTGTTAATTGTTCTATGAATTTTTAGTTTTTATATTTTAATAAGGGGTTTTATTTTCTTAAAGTACTGGAAATAGAATTGTTATTAATTAAATGTATTTTACCTTCTATTACACATTTATTATATAAGAATAATATCTTATAGAATGATATTAATTTTCAATAAATATTTTAAAATTAACTTAAAAACCTCATGAAAAGATTTTTGAAATGATTTATAAATTTATTTTTACAAAAAAAATTACAAACCCTTAAATAAAGTTTTTTTAATATTTCTCTTCCATTTTTCTCTCTAATTATAAAAATATATTCCTTAACATAAAACTTTCATTTATCATTAACTGGTTGTCTTCTATTATCTGTTACTAGCTTATATTTTATTCCTTTTTTTTCATAAGGAATAATATTAGTTTATTAAAGATAGGTTCTTTATTATTCTTTATCTTAATGTTGACTAAACCATATTCTCATTATTATACATAGTGTGAACTGAAGAATGTTTATTATGGATGTAATTTCATTTACTATGTAAATGTTGATGTTCTATATTATTGATTAAATATGGATCTTTATTTATTGATAAGTTATATTAATTGTTAATTATATTATTGATTAAATATATGATAAATTTATGGGACATATATATGTGATGGGTCAAGCCTAGTTATATATATAAATATATATATCCCCTTGATGAATATAAAGGTTTCATGATACAAATATGAATTGGTATTATTGAGTGTATGTCGGCCCATATAATGACAATATATTTGCATAAGGCCTTGATTGAATATAATATATCTTCGCTCAGAGACTTGAATTTAATATACAAGATATCTTGGTAAAATTATTTTGACAGTAAGATCATGAATGTATGAAATTGTTCATTTTTTATTGATCATTCAGTTATAATTATCAATTTTATTACTATATTAATATTAGAAATTTATTTATTCTGAGAGAAATATTTTAATTAAATTGAATGTGTATTATATACCACATTTCCATATTAAAAATTCCATATTTACTCATGAGAGATTTCATTGTACGCTACTGTTACTGAGAATTTGATCTTAACCATTATTTCTTTTCCTTTCCCTTATATTTGAAGATGAAATTGTTTAATTCCTTTCAAGGATGAAAGAATTTTTATCATTATCTGATTTATTTTTCTAATAACAAATGAAAATAATCTATGTATCTAATAATCATATACTCCTAAACTAATTTTCCCGTTTTGTTCAATCCCTTTTTTCTTGTACCACAGTAATAAAGTAAACCCAATCTTTAGGATACTAAAGTCATGGTTTTTACAATATGGACTTGGATTAGGCGTCTCACTCGATTTTTATATTTTATCTTTATAATTTATCATTGATTTTCCTAATCTTATTTAAATGAATTTAATATCAGGAATCATTCTCTTTAATGTAAATAGGCTCATCTTCCTTTTATAGTGTCTGGTAAGTGAATATGGCCACACCTTTTCATTTATACTTGGTAAGTGTTGACTGATTTTATAGGTGCTAAATTTTCAATGGAGATCCTAAGTTGTGATTTATCCTATGATATTGTGAATGCACACTTTATTCATGCATTTTAGTGTGATCTATGTTCTAAATGATTTATTCATCAACACATTCTTATATATAATTTTTATTCTTAGAGTTATCAATGGGATAAATATTAAAAACATTCACCAATATGAAGTGTGAAATGGGGATCAAATCCTCACTTACACTATAGTGAAAGTTGAATTATCATAATTTTAATATCTATAAATGGAAAAATAATGATCCTTATTTATATTGGGTTTCTTAGTGGATTATTTTATATTATAACCCTTACGAGGTTTGAATTTCTCCCAACTATGATACCCATAAAGCAATTTTTAAAAGTTAATAAAATAAGAGTTTCTAATAAATTTGTCTAAGAATCCTCCTAATAAGGGAGCTAAGTCATAAAATTGATAAAATCATGTATATGGTTCCTGTGAAAACATCCCTTATCTATAATAGTTTTAAATCCTTAGGGGAGTAAAAATTCCCCCAACCCTATGGTCTTGGGGTTACTTTTTGTACTACCATCATAGTATTCCTTTATGACGGATTTGATGATTTTGAGGGTAAAAGTGGAAAAATGACTTCCACCCTTTATGGTGGGGTACATCCCATAATACTACAGAGGAATATATTATCATTCCCTTTTTATCCATTAAGGATTCTATCTTTGGATGATATGGATTCAATATATTTTTGGCGTTTAAACTACTCTCCTCCAAAAGTTTCTATATGCTTATAGGTGATTAATTATACATACGACCTACATGAAATTTAAAGTATCCTGATTCATGAGAATATAAATAAATATCTCTAATAGATTATGTTTGTTCCATAACTTTTGAATGATAGGGATTATTTGGATAGAACAACTAGCATATGCATAACCAAATCTTGGGACCTATCATGAAGTTATTTAATTGAATTTAATTTTCCCTTATGAACCTTGTTTTATAGATTTTACATTTCAATAAGGAGATCAATATTCTACCCACCATATTATACACAAATCTGGTGGGGATTTAGTGAACATTTAGTGAACCACCTTTATAGTACTGAGGTAGGAATTTTGAATACTCTCACATTATTTCACTTAATTAGGTTTTTAAGCTACTAGGAGGCAGGTCGAGACAATATGTTGGAAAACCTCATATATCATCTTAATATGGTTAGTGTAATTTTTTTAAGATAATTATCATGTCTCTAGATGTTGGATATTCACCCAAAATTTATGAGGAATGTAAGTTATATATTCCTCTATCAATGCCTCTGAAATTTCATTTTGGGAGTGGAAATAGGCCATAACATGACCAGTATTCTATCTTTGACTAGATAATTACACATGTAAATAGAGCTCTGTTTATCTTTGATGAGGGGTTTTGTGACTTGATCTAACAATAAAGGTCATTTATCTAATTATTTTTCAAGGGGAGTAGAATCATTAAAAATTTACTCAATTTCATCAAATGATAAATAACATAAGGGGGGTGTAGATAATTACCATTGACTTGGGTTAGATATTATTTAAGATGAAATATCACTAACTAATATTGATGCAACTAATATAGTTGACCTAGATTTCTTATGCACCAATCAATGTGATGAAAAACTCAGAGAAGCGTTTACATGGGGAGGGTTGTTGTTCTAAGAATATATGTAATTGCAAGGAGGTAATTTACAATGATAACTATAGGAAGGACCTTTATGGTAGGTTATGAATTCACCATTATAAGGAGAAACCCCATTATATCTTAATATTTTGTCAAAGGTAGGACCTTTTAATAATATTCCCTGATGAATACATATAGGGTTAACAATATGGTTTCCATGGGGAGGGCCTCTATGGTTACCAATTTTTTTAGTTTTATTCATGTGGAGGAACTTCACATTATCCTTCAAATAAATAACTTACACAACACATGCTCTGGGTAGGACCTATAATTTTATTTTATTGGTTTTTATAATGATGGATTTCGTGGTTATTGATTATTAGTAAGTTGATAAGTAGAGTAAAACCTTACACGATAGTCATTTTTTTGGGGAGGAACTTCATAACTTCCATTATGAGGAATACCTTTGTGAAATCATCAATATTAAAAAAATTATTAAAAATATATATACAAAAAAATAGGTAAGAATACATGAGGCCAAATTATGGGGGTCTAAAGTAGTGCAAGCCATTGGAATCCCCCCTAACAAAATACATCCCCTCAAGAGGAAAGGAACTGAAAGAATAAAATAAGGTTAATGGTGTTGAATGGGAAGATGAGGAAGAGTTGGTATAAATATATGGTTTATGACCTTATTCTTTTTTAAATTATAAGGAACTTTATAGATAATATATTTAGTGTAAAATGGATTCCATCAATGACAATCACCCATGGGACAACCAATAGAGTTGTTGGATATGGTGTTGTAAGGGACACCTTCAAAATTGATTCATTGATGATAACCTGTAATGTTATATATCATAGTATAGTGTGAAGAAACTACATGATAATAGTCACCTTATCTTATTGATGATGATATGGACGATTCTTGGGCATCTATCAGAACATGATAAAGATACTCTAGGATATTAGTATCTATAGGGGATATAATGTGATCCTTGGTTATATATTTCCCTTGGAGATATATATTTCTAGAAGTTATTGTTTAAGAGAATAGGTTTATGGCTTTGATTATAATTTAGTTTGTATCCTTTGGGTAGTTACCCTCATGATTTGGGGCCATCCTAGGTGACTCCCATATTTATATCAAAATTTGTTGACAAACTTCTTGACTACTGATAGGAACAATGATATGATCATTCTCAGAGGTTTGGATAGGGATATGAAAATAATCTCCCTGGGTATTTATGGGAATAGGTATTTGAGCATTCTCATTAGTTATTTATAGAATATATTGATGAAATTAATGGGTGGGAAAATAAATATGGGCTTTATGTTGAGTTACTACCAAAATATAACAAAATACTTCATAGAAATGAATATAGATATGGTATTTCTCCTAAGTTGCTGCCAAAATATGTTAATATACTTAATGGTTGGTAATAAGAATATAATCCCACTACCATGTGATCACTAAAATATTTTTATGGACTTTATGGAAGAAAATAGGGGTTTGATCTTTCTCATTAGTTAAATTAGACATCTTCCCTAGATGGGACCTCCTCTTAAGTTTCCTGGTTAGAAAATATGGGACTTGGATCTCTGAGGTGATTTCTTCAGTATATTATTGAGGATATATGGATTCACATCCTTAGTGATGTATTTAGATAGAATTATAAAAATTATAAAACTCTTAACCAGTAATAGGGATATAGTCGATGTCCTCCTCCACTTCTCTATTGTAGGGGAGGTAAGTGTTTCCATGCTCTTGGGACATACTAATAAAGTTGTTGGATGTGTCTATATGAGCCAGTTTCTTCTCCATGACCATTAATTTATAGGATTACTAATGGGGCATCATTTCATGGAGGATATAATGTTATAAATTCATATTTAGGATGTATCTTTTGAGATGGTACTTCTATATAATGTAATTCACTAATTAGGGATGATGACATTGGGTTATTGATAATGTAACTCTAGTTTATAGGGCCATAATGTTCATTGTGGCTGAGTCATATTTATTGTGCACCAATTTATGGTTTTCATTAACTAGAGATACCCTATGATTTCCACAAGTACTTCCAAGAATCCTAACATGTGGGGATTCATTTTGTGGAACCATTTTGATGTATTGGGAGATCATAATTATAATGACCCAGACCTCAAAATCCGGGAGATGGTTTCTTAATTTATTACATTGGTATGATTAAAAGTAATTAAATCCCTAAGGACTGGATAGTTTTTTATTATTTTAGAACCATATGCATACTTTAAACCCATATTACATTGGTTAAATAAATAGCACATAATAAATAACAAAATCTAATAAACTTCATCCTTGAAAACTCATTCAAATATCTCTTATTCATTACCTAGGGAAAGGATATAAAATAAGGGTGAGATAAAATACTCAGTAAGGGTCATGTATAGTGGAAAATATCATGAATCAATAAGCATAATCAACATGTCAGGGTAGATAACTAAACACACATTCCATTTAATTAATAAATGGATCAAAATTTGAATCCATGGATAATACCATAGTGAAAATCTATTAGAAAATTATAACTGAATGTTGAATGAAGGAAATGCTTAATTATTAGAAATTATGTGTCTGGAACATGAACCACTACCATAAATCCCTTTCATAATAGGATTTAATCTACATGTAAAAACTCATTTAAATCTTTCTTAACTAATTCATCCCTTGAGACTATCGATGAATCAAAGGGGTATCTATAATTGGGCCCCACCCATGACTTCTAGTCCAAACAATTCATCGTATATAAAATAATTGATTTAATTAATAAACAATTTTTCTTATAACCAAATGTATATATTGGTTAATTGATATGGATTTAACATTATTTACTCGGTTAACCATGTAACATTAAATGTAAACACCAAATATTAAAATGGTATAAAGATTAGATAATAATCATATCCATGATAAAAGAAATAAGGTCATTTAAGAGAAATGAAATTTTAAATGATGATGATCATAATTAAATAAAGGGTTATTATATACACCATAATAAATAAATTAGTTTCATAATATCAAAATATGCCACAATGAAGTGAAATTGAGACGAAGTCTCTTACCACTTTGTAATCAGTCGAATTGTATGAACCATGAAGGAATAAAATTTATAAAAACTATAAATATCATGATAAGAAATAAATTCATGATATAGAATTTCAAAGGGGTAGTATATACACAATACACAAATAATAAGTGGTGAATAAATAATGTGCCCCACAGAAATAAAAGTGAAACGAAAATACCTTACCTTGCATTTACCTATAGTTGAAAAATATTAAACTCATGTATAATGGTTTAAATCATATTTTTAATTTATTATATAACCATTATCATATTTAGGATATCATATATGATCCTCTTATATTATCTTATCACTCGTTTATTATTTATATTTCGTTATAACCCTTGTTTCGGGTGTTAATTGCTTCATTTTCCTACGCATGTTTTGTCGTATAAGTTCTGGTTCTAATGAAAAGGATATAGTTACATCATATAATGAATTATATTAATGTAGTGTATATAATATTTAGTCATTATATGAATTTTTGGAATCATTCTTGAATTGTGAATAGGGAAAATTAATTTCATCACATCATGGAGATGGTAAGTCGTACATATGCACAAGTGGCGGTATCATTCCCTTAATGGTGAAAGGGTAAAAAAGTGGCTGGTATATTAATTTTTTGAAAATAAATATCAATTAATAATTATAATATATATATATTTGTGTGTGTGTGTGTTTTATTTCTATCATTATACCCATCCATGTAAATTGGTGATGAAAAATAAAATACACCACGATGTGGAGACAGTGAGTTGTACCTACGTGCGTGCAGTGCTTTCGATTTTAATAGGACGAATAAAAGGTGGAATATGGTTGTAACATAGTAATAATTACATATAATAATATATATTATTCTTTATTTATTACTTTGTAATAAAAACAACACATGAAGATGATATGGAAGAAGAAATAAATTTGAAAGAGATGATTACCACTTCTCTGGAAAACTTCCTTTAGATCTCTTCGTATGGGATCCAGTGTTGGTATTTTGGAAAGGATAAAACCTATAAAACTTAACTAAGTATGTTTAAAATAGAAATTGATATATTTTTTTCAATATATAAGTCTCAATAAAGTGATAGTAATTGAAGGAAACGGTTTCTCATTATAATTGAGGTGAGGGCCACTTTTGGAAAGTCGCTACATATAAATAAATTTTCAATAAAAATGAATAACAAATGAGCTAATTCAAAGATAATATGATTATAGGTCAAAATAATCTCAAAAAATAATTTTTAGATAAGTTTAGTTCATGTTATTACCCTTATATATTGTTTTTAACTCTTATTTAATTAATTTAACTCTTATAGTGACAACATGGATTTTTACTCTTTGAGGGTTCATATAATTAATATAAAATGAAAAGAGACCGATAAATGGATCATTGATGAAATTTAAAAGACTATAAAATTAAGTAGTCCGAATTTAAATTTTTTTAAATTATATATAATTTAATAAAATATAATTTATTTTTAAATATACTAATATCAATTTTGACACTATTCATTACATTGAATTTTAAAAATATCAATACAACAACATGTCTTCAATTAAATTATTTAAATACATCCCTTAAAATTAAAGTTCATATATAAAATTCCTTTATGACATTAATGACTCAAATTTTATTTATTTTAATATTTTTAATATCATTTATTTGATATATACTTTAATAAAATATTTAATGCATCATTGTTGTGAAAGCATTTATAGTAATTATTTATTCACTGAAAATTAAAAAAAATATGTTGAATATAATTTATTTATATTTAAAAATACTATTTATAGTCTAGGATAACTTCTAAATAACCGTGTATTAAAAATGATATATTTATTTAAAATATGATTATTATATCTTTGAATTTTCTTTAAATAAAATATTATAAATTTCATAATCTCATAAAAGTGGCTTCCAAAGGTCATAATTTTTATCCTTTTATTATTATGGTAGAATATAATGCATCAAAAAAAATTGGGCAATTTTTAGGGTCATTTTCTAGTCCTAATTATTTTATTTTTAACCTTAATTACCCGATTTTACCTTTATAGTGGTAATAAAAACTTATAAAGTTGCAATTCATATTAGAAAAAGTAAATAAATGGAACATATTTAATAAATTTTTACATTATTATTTAAAATATTTAGTCCATTTTTTTAAAATTCAAAACATTATGTGACTACAAATAATTTAATATTAATCTCATAGACAGGGTGAGAAAACATGTTTTTAAAATGAAAATGTTAAAAAGTTTGAAATGTTTTTATATCCAAATTCAATAATAAAATGATTCCAATGACCAAAATTGGATTTATATATATATATATATAATATATTATGTGACATTAAAACTAATATAAAATATAATTTATTATTATAAATTATTTAAACAAAATGTCAGTTTTCAATTAAATTCTAGTATTTTTCTCTATTCATAAGAAAATAAATATTTTTTGAAAAATACCAAATATTCACCCTAAGATAATTTTGACATCTCTATTTTAAAAATAAGTTTATTTTGGGAAAAAATAGTTATTATAGTTTCAAAATATAGTTTTAAAACAAGTGCTCCATTAAAAGGTGACAAAATTGCTTTTAAAAAAATATAGCTTTTATGAAAAAAAATTGGATTTATTCTTATCTTATGGATATAAAATATATTTAATGACTATAAAAAGATTTTATTGAATATATAATCTATTTATTTCATAATTAATTTATTACTATAAATTCCCTATAATTTATTGGCAATGTTATAAAAATATATCATTGTTCATTTAATTTGGGTGTTGTGTGCAACGTAAGCTATCGAAGAGGTTAAAAATAAAAGGAGACATAGCATAAAATATATGGGTTTTAAATTATCCCCTAATTCAATAAATTTTGTCCTCAAAATTTAAAATTTTACTTTAAAAATCAAAGTTTTATAATTGAAAATTCCTTAGTGGGAAACCCACATCGTAAATAGGGTTAATAAAACATTAACTTGGTAAGGGGGAAAGGAAAATTAAAAGGTCACCACAAAATTATGATTTCAAAAAATAGAAAAATAGTGGGAAGTGAAAGAATGTACATGGAAGATAATTATAAATATAATGTTATTATATATAGTTATAGAGTACGTAGTCATTAAAAAGTTAACCTTCACAAAACTATAATTACGTGACGGATTAAAAGACCATTTATTTCTTAGTAAGAAAAGTAAACATATAACATTTTTGTTCCAAAATCCTTTTCCTAGAGTTGAGAGATTATTTTACTAAACATATAAGCACTTGAGAGAATAAACTTATGTGATTTTTTTTCATTTCATAAGAATATTTTCATCATTTGGTTGTACAACATTCTATCTTCACTTCATTTATTACATCTCAAGATGGATATTCAAGATGATATTTTATACCTGAAGAACCCAAAGTAATTCCTTTATCCTATGAAAATTTACTAAACAGAAATTTTTATAAAAGGTTATCCAATATGATAAATCATACTTTAACCTTAAACAACAATATCCAAAGGTTAACATAATCCATTCCAAAAGTATTTAACCTTAAGGCTCATATAAAATATATCTGTCTAAAAATTTAGAAGAAAGGTCGCTAAATTTCCAAAAATCAAATTAACATTAGATTCTCAAAAATTAATGTAGAACTTATTTTAACATAATAAATATAAGAATATCTTGATCTCATTTAATCCTTAATAAATTTAATAATGCTTCCAAAAATAATATCTTAGGTTGTTGAATATATTACTTAAATCAAAACAAGTTGTAAGCCCAAAAAAGATAACATAAACCATAAAATCCCTAACCACTTTCATGGTCACAAGTATTATCCCATAAAAAATATATTTATTTTTATATCCACATTAAGCACATATTAATATTATCCTCCCTCAATCATGTGTTTGAAAAATATAAAATTTCTACTGAATCACTTCTCTTGGTTACTCATACCATTCAACATATTCACTTGAACCCTTAAATAATAATTGTTACAATACAATCATTATACATCTCATGATTCTTATTACCAGATCATCATTGATAAAATAATTCTATAATCTGAATATCCACTCACTTTTATCATTCTACTTCATCCGTAAACCATTAACTACACTTCATTATCTTATTCCATAACACCTCCTTCCTTTCATTGGTCATTTTTAGTCTCATCATCATAAATAATATAACCATTACTTGTATAAACTTGTTGATTCCTTTCATGATCCTTCCCCCTAGGACATAGGTTTTCATAATTCCCATACATTGCACATTTAAAACATTCAACCATTGATAATACCTTAGGGATACCATTATTCCAAAATTTTCATTTTTTCACGGAAATTACATACTTTATATCCTTATTTTATATACCCAAAACATATTCCCATTCATATAACAGATTAACTAGGGTTTTTATTCTCATATTCTCGATATAAAAAAAATTGAATCATATTTCCCATATGCTTTCCACCACCCAAGCTCTCATATAACTCTATCCTTCTGTTTTTTTAGTATGGTAGTTAGTTAGGTGTAAGCTGTTAATCATATATCGTGATAACTAATTAGAATAATCACGATTTCCTTTACTCTAGTCATCATCCCATTTGGTTTCTCATCAATACATTTTCTATCTCATTAAAATTTAACCCAGTTCATTCTTGTTCCATCCATTGACTAAAACCCAAAATAATCATGTGAGAAACACTAATCATAGTGGAAAATCACATATTCATGAAGAATCATTTATAGGATGTATAAATCATGAAATGTTCTTATTAATCTATGATTCTATAGGTTTAACCTAAGTTATCCATTTTCATTAAAAAATTTATATGATATTATCCTATAAATAGACTTATCCTCAAATTTGGTCATAGAGATATGTTCCACAATCTATGTTTTTCTAAATCTAGTTCCCAAGGTTTCAAATAAACTTTCTTTCAGGCTAACTATAATGACCATGACCTCAGTAGACTGGATTTTCTGCCTTAATTTAATAAATCTTCATGATTACAATGAATCAAATCCAAAAGGGCCTAATAGTTTAGTAGTTTAGGGGAACCAAATACACGCATAAAATCCATTTTATAATGGGAAAACAAATAAAACATATTACATAAAATCTAACAAACTGCATTCTTGAAAACTCATTCAAAGATCTCTTCCTCATACCATAGAGAAATTAAACAAAATAAGGGTGATCTCAAATGCTCATTAAGGGTCAATTATAGTAGAAACAATCATGGATCAATGATCATAATCAATATATAATGGTTTATATCTAAACACACTTTCTATTTAATTAATAACTTGAGTAGAATTTTAATCCATAGATAATATCATAGTAAAAATCTTAGGGATATTAATAACTAAATTATGAATGAAGTAAATTGTTAATTATTGGACATCATTTATTTTTCACATGAACCAATACAGTCAAAACATTTCAAAACATGATTTAAACTAAAGGTAAAACCAATTTAATTCTAGCTTAATTGATTCATCCCATGAGACTATCATTGCATTGGGTGGCTGTATATAACTAGGACACACCCATGTCTTCCATTCCAAATTTTTCCTCATATATTAAATAATTGATTTAATTAATAAAAAATGTGCCTTATAATTTAATATCTATATTGAGTAATTGATATGCATTTAACATTATTTCCCTGGTTAATCAAATAACTTTTAAAGTAAAAACAGTATATAAAAATGGTATACATCTTAGATAATAATCATATACATGATATAAGAAATATGGATATTTAAGTGAAATAACATTTTCAATTAATTATGATCATAAATAAATCAATGGTTAGTACATACACTAGATAAAAAAAATCAGATTCATAATATTAATGTATTCCTTGATGAAGTGAAATTAAGATCAAGTCCCTTACCACATTATAATCAGTCGAATAATATTCCCCATGAAGGAATAACATTTAAAAAACATGAAATATCATGAGAATGAAAAAAAATCATGATATAAATTATAAAAGGGTGTTATATACACCACACAAAATAAATAAGTCATGAATAAAGTGTGCATCGCACAGAAATAAAAGTGAGACAAAAATCCATTACCTTGAGATTTACTTTATATGAACATGATTTAACCTCTTGTATAATGATTTAAAGCATGTTATAAATATATACAAGAATAATTTTCATATTTATTATATTATATATGATCCTTTTATATAATATTATCACTCATTTATTAATAATATTTCATTATTACCCTTATTTTGGTTGTTAACTACTTCATTTTCCAATGCATGTTTTGTTGTATAAGTCCCAGTTCATGTGAATATTGATATAGTTCCATAATATATATTAAGGTCATATATATAATATATATTCATTATATACATTTTTAGAATCATTATTGAATTGAGAATATGGAAAATTAATCGCATCGTGTCGTGGAGACGGTAGGTCAAACATACACACGAGCAATGGTGTCATTCCATTAATGGTCAAATGGTAAGGATTTGAATGGTATATTAATTTTTTTCAAATAAATATCATGTTATAATTATTATATATATCTATTATTTCCATCATTATATATTTCCATGTAAAGTAGTGATGAAAAAAAATTACACTATGGCATGGAGAGAGTAAGATATATGTACACACGCATTGTGATTTTTTAATAGGAAGTATAAAAGGAGGAATATTGTTTCCCCATGACAATAATAACATATCATGATATATAATATTTATTATTTATTAAATTATAATCGAATCAACATATTAATAGGATGTGTAAGAATAAAAAACTTGAAAACAACGACTACCTCTTATTCGGTGGACTTCCTTTAGATCTCTTCTTACGGGATCTAGTATTGGTATTTTGGAACAAAAATAACCTCTATAACTTAATTAATGATGATAAGAAGAAACTTTTATAGGTTTTTTTATCTATAAGGCTCAATGTGGTGTGAATAAGTGATGGAAGATGTTTCCTTTCATAAATGAGGTGAGGGGCACTTTTGGAAATTCCCTAAATATTAAATAAATATAGATTAATTTTCAATTCCAAATGTCTCAAAAAATAATTTATTTAAAATATAATAAAAGTATGGGATTCAATACTCTCAGAAAATAATTTTTATAAATGTTTAGGTCACATTATTACCCTTATATTTTGGTTTTAACCCTTATTTAATTATTTTAACTTTTACTATGATTACATAGATTTTCACTCTTTGAGGGTTAATAAAGTTACTATAAAAAATCAATCAAACCATAAATGGATAATTTATTAAAATTTAAACCTTATCTAAGACATTTTTTAAATTTTATATTTTTAAGAATTTTATATCATTTAATAAAATAGTATTTATTCCTAAATATCATTAATATCAATTTTGACATTATTCATTACTTTAAATTTTAATAATATTAATAAAATAATATATCTTCTAAAAATTTATTTTAATACATCTATAACAATTAAATATAATCTATCAAATTATTGGATTACATTGATGGTCTAAAATTATATTTATTTTAATATTTTTAATATCATTTATTTGATATTTCCATTAATAAAATAATTACTACATCACTATTGTTCAACAATTTAAGGAAATATTTTTTTCACTAAAAATTAAATATAAATTAATTTGATGAATATAAATTCTTTATATTTTAAAATACTATTTATAGTCTAAAATAAATTCTGAATAACCATATATTATAAATGATATATTTATTTAAAATATGAGTAGGACATCTTAGACTTTCCCTTAAATAAAATATTATAAATGTGATATTCTCATCCAAGTGAATTAAAATGGTTATAGTTTATATTTTTTATTATTATTTTATAATATAACTTATCCAATAAAATTCGGTCAAGGGTTACGATTTGTTTCTAGTTCTTATCATTTTACTTTTACCCTTAATTACTCGATTAACCCTTTACTATGGTAATAAAAATTACTATTTACTATTCATATTGTCGAAAAATAAAAGGGTCCAATTTAATAATTTTATACCTTATTATTAAAAATATTTAATCTATTTTAAAAAATATAAAACATATAAGTGGCTAAAAAATTGAAATTAATCACATAGATGGCATGAGAAAGCTAGTTTTAAAGTAAAAATATTCAAACATTTAAACTGTTTTTATATCAAAATTCAATATGAAAATTATTTTAACAAAATAAATTAGTTTAATATATATAATATATCTAATTTTAATTTAAAAACAATATAAAATATAATTTAACATTATAAATTATTTAAAATAAAAGTCAGTTTTCAATTAAAATGTAGTGTTTTTCACTATTTACTGGGAAAATTTTTTTGAAAAATAAAAATAAAATCAGAATAAGATAATTTTGAAATTATTATTTTAAAAATATTTTTTATTTTTTAAAAAATTATTTATAATGGTTTCAAAATATAGTTTTAAAATAAGTGTTCCATTAAAAGGTGACAAAACTATCTTTAGAAAAAATATAGATTTTTATACGCAAAATTGGATTAATTCTTATATTATACCTATAAAATATATTGGATGAATTTAAAAAAAAGAGAATATATAATATATAAACTTTATAATTTGTTTAATACCATTAATTCGTGCCAATTTAGAAGCTAGGTTATAATAATATTTCATTATTTGTTTAAGCTGGGTGTTGTGTGAAACATAAGCTATCAAAGATATTAAACATAAAAAAGAGAAATACCATAAAATCTTGGGGTGATAAAATAATGTTCATTAATGGGAAACCCAAAATAATTAACTTTTCGTTGTATCATAATATGTAAGAGTGAATGGCCCATCAATCTCTTTTGTGTGTAAATGATTTCATACTGTGTATGCCATTTTGTTAATGGAATACACTCTATGCATTTGTTTTTTAGTCAATAAAAGACACTATTCCCAATGAAGGAGGTCACTAAGAAATAACAATGACACTTTGAATTATGAATTGTTCAATAGGATGAGAGGTTAGTTCATCACTTTTTGGTCTCATTCCATAGTCCATGAATCTTCTTAATAGTTATGATGCACTCATGAAATCCTTCTTACAAAAAAATATGGGTTACCATTTCCATGATAGAAGTTGATCGGTACCATAATTTAACATGAAAATCAATATATACTATTAGTTATCCATATAACTCTTGTGGTATAGTGATATTAGGTATTAATGCTATATTATAGGGAACATTGTAATTTATCATGGTCTAAGGAGGTGGTTGGTGTTGTGGAGCCAGGATTGGGCCCATGGTATGAGATTCATACATATACCAATGAAGGTAATTAGAACCCATTTTGTTTGGTGATACATAATCATACACTTCATATCTATTATTTTTATGTGACAAGGACTATAGTGGTTACATTCAAGGTCTTAAAAACATCACAAAATAATATACCTTTCAAGTTCATCCATGTAGAACCTTTTATGAGTATTTTAACATCATGTAGTTTTAGTCTATTAAGTAAAAGGTTCCTAGTAATGGCTGGTGTGGGACTTATATATGGTTGACCCTTTCTTATTCAATTGGGAAAGTGACACAAAAAAAGGTGTATTTTATGGATTAACAAAATGTTAAAAGACAATAAATGCATAAATTATTGGTGACCTATAAGGATAATATCATCAATGATAATAAATTCATGTATTAAAACTAGTAAGAGAATTGTATATTCATTTATAACCCCTTTCTATTTCAGACTAGATAAGGAATGAAAAATGGACAGATCTGTGTTATGGATCACTAGGGAAAATTTGGAGATTTTACCTAATACGAGTCCAAAATATGTGGGTATACCTCTTATCTATGGATAATTTTATATAGAAGTAATATGAGTCTCATGGGGAATAAATACCATTGAGAAATTCTTCTGGATTATACTGTATTATAGGTCTATATTTGTGTGTGTAACCCCTGTTAGTTGATAACTAGATGAGGATAGAAGACTAGACTCATGGGTAATTTTTCCCAATGATGAAATGGTAGGGATTATACCATATAATATTCCCATATATGTCCTGATACATATTTAAGACATCTAAATTCTTGATATTTGGTAGTACATAAGATCATTATGAGTTAGGGGAGGTTTCGTAATTGTCCTAATGATAAAGACCCTCTTCGTCAAGTGGATACATTTTTTATAAACCCTTGGGGTCTTATAAATAATGGAGAAAAATGTAGGGAGGACCTCTTATGGGATGAAAAATTTGAATACATGATCATATTATAATATTTTTCTATATATAATGAATTTATTTATTTCTAGTGTAATTAGAGGTGGGTAGGAGAGAATGGTGCTCAGGTAAATGACCATGGGGAAAAAGGCACCCAGAAATATAATTGGGTGACTAGGTAGGTGACATGGTGTAATAGTGTGTCTATTTATATGACTTGGTTGAATGTATTTCCCAGGTAGGTCACTGGAAAAAATGGGGTTCTTTGGAAGGTAAACTATGAAAATGGAGAACCCGAGTATCTGATTCAGGTGAATGGGGAACCCAAGGGGATAACCTGTGTAAATAGTTCACCTAGTTATATAACCTGAGAATATCCCCTTAGGTAGGATAGGGGTTTAGAACCACTTGGTAAAACCTCTTGTCCATGAGAAATAGGGATCAATTGATATACTCCCTTCCACATTATAGGTCTAAGGAAATGGGAACAAATCCAGGTAGTCTCTGAATGATGGGCACGGTTCCTTCAGAAAGATCGAGGAGTGAATCCTTTGTGACAAAAATGGGACACAAATATTTTGATAATTTAATTTGAATACACCTATTGATGTGGTTTTTTCACCCTGATATTAGTGATGACCTAGGAAAATTAGTCTCAAAATAGTGATATTCATTAAAATATGTAAGTACCCATGAATTCTATCATTATTCCCCTTAGTTTGGAGCCAAAACCCAATTTAAGGGGAGTTTTTAAGAGTTTTGTATAAATTTATACTCCTTGGGTGTTTTTGGGGATTCTCATGTTTCATATGTTCACACATTTGTTCATCTATGTAAAAATAACATGTTTAGGGGTCTTTATTTGGGTAATAAAATTCAGGAACCCAGACAATGATTATCACCACCTCAGGGAACCCAAATTTATTGAGATTATTGTGTGTTACATGTATGAGTCACACGCTTTGACATTGTTACAATGAGAACATGTCACATAGGCCCCTCATTGATAGGCAACTCAGCCTCCCTCAAGAGTTATGTGTGAGATGAGTTGGGCATCTGTATTGTTCTTTATTGATTGGTAAGTTTTCCAATCCTCTAAAATTATTTGTAGAACTGTTTACCAAATTTTGAGTGATGACAATAATATAACGATGTTTATGTAAGAGGTCCCTTAGTTAACATCATGTATTGTAATAATTGTACAACTATTATTTTCATATGATGAATTTTTTGGACTTGGTAAGGGATGAGTGGGGAAAATAATTATATATTTTATTAATGAAACAATAGGATTTATGAGAAAAAAATAATTTAGTATTTATTTTATATATTCTGATTTGTTTTTTATTTTTTGCGTACAAGGTCTATGAATTATCAATATATTGTGTTGCAACATTTTCATGATGGTATGGTTATGTTGTCTAAAATTATACATCACTTTAATATTAGATTTTATTATTATTATCCATGAGGTCATTAATTTCCATTATTATGGCTATTTTATGCTTATGTATTCATTTACATTTAATCTATTTGATTATTTATTCCTCATATATTATGTATGTTATACTAATTAAGGTGAAAAAAAATGTTTAATGCTCCATAAGATTCATAAAAAGGGACTAACCACCCTCCTATTGAATAATGGGGATGTGTTATGTCCATGTATCACAAGTACCTTATGGGATTTTAGAGGGTTTCAATTACACCTTATAATGTGTGAGGTGATAATATTCTTGTATGAGGACTTCTATAGTGATGTCTTGTGATCCCCAAGGGAGAAAACTACATTGTTTTGATATCAAAGTGAGTTCATAGGTTTGTAACACTTGGGTAACACTATGGGGAGATTTTTGGAACAAAAAGTTTAGTTCTCCCTTAGATTTATGACAAGGGTATGACCACCCTCCCTTAGATATATATCGTTGTGTAATTTTTTTATATCATGACTCCAATAGAGTATTTAATAGGGTTTTAGTTTTACCTTATAATGAGGGTGTATATCATATCCTTATATGAGGCCTTCTCTAGTGATGGGAAGTGATCCCTAGTGAAAAAACTATGAGGTATTGATCCATAGCATACAATACCTTTCATGAGTGATGTAAGGTTAAAAAACATTGATTAGGAAAAATTCAAAAATATATACCCTTAGGGGTTGAGTGAATTGGGTATTTTTAAAAACAAAAAACTCTTCCCTTAGATTGTGTTCACCCATTTGTATGTTCTTCTTCCATCATTTGATGGAACACATTCAATATCTTAAACTCTATATAGAACACTAATTGATAAATACAACACATATATAGAAATATAAATCCCAAAATAACATAATTATTTTACTTTCTTCACCTACATAGGTCAATGTTTAAAGAGAACACACTAATGATGTGTTGATATACAAAAATCAGTTATACTCACTTTTAATTGATACATGTTTTGTTCATAGGGATTTTATGATAGTTTTACTACCTTTATAATGATTAAGGCTCATACACTAGTCACCCAAGGGGTACCCCTGCTTCTTCTACTCCACATATTTCTTCATAGAAAGATTATTCAATTTTTATACATAGGATTCTATTAAATTGTAAATAAATATATGGGTCTCTTACATTATATGTTAAGGTACTTATTCACCTTCCATACATGATTCCAAAATTTATGCTACATTATTATCCACTTTTTTTCTTCCAAATATCCAATGATATATGAGATCAATTTATTTTAAAATGATGAATATTTTCTTAAAATCAAGATAAGGATAGACTTTTTATTTTAGGGTAGCTTTTTTCCAGAATGAATATGGAAATAGAAAGACCACTTTCAGATAAATATTATTCAACACTAAAATAATATTTTTTATGATCCATCATAAGTTTTTCAATCATCCAAGTGTAACAATTTAACTCCCTCATATTTTAGCATTCTTCATTAAATGAATAGAATGTTACAGTTGAAACTCTACTATAAATCTCCTCTATTCTATAACTCAAAATAGAAATTTTAATATCGTTCCTTTTTTATAGTTTTTGTGAGAAAATTTTATAAAATCTTCAAGCTTATAACTCTTTATCTAATGTTTGGGAACAATTAAATTAATCTAATTCATAGATATTATTCAATGGAACCCACTCATTTAGATTGGCCAAAACATACCTCTTCAATTCAAGTCAATTCTCCAAATCTCAATACAAATATATTAATTTTTAAATTCAATCTAACTATTTATTTATTTCTAAAAACCAAATGATCAATAAATGTTTTTTATCACAATATCAAGAACCTATTTGACTATAGAAATATTGAGGAATGAAAACTTAAATTTCAGTATGTCCATCAACTAAATTAGAGAGACAAAAAATCTTCTAGAATCTCATTTAAGAATCATTGTATATGTTGGTGTGATTCTCAAAATTTTCCTCAAAATTATAACATGTTTTGTAATAGTAGATCTGTTATAGAATTGCCTTTGAATTTTTAATACTCTATATGTTCAATACATCCTTACAAAAAATGATCCTCATAATGTAACCATAATATTGCGACATGATAATTTCTTACTCCTCTCAATATATCATATATCTATGATGTGACGTTATTGTTATAGTGTGATCCAATGTTCATTTATTTTCTTAAGATACACTCATTTCTAACATATTATCATTATGACATGCATCAATCATAGAAGCCTCACTTTAAAAAATTATAAACATCCTTTTGTTCTATAATTAATAGACCTCGATTAACCTAACATGTTACCCAACCAAACTCATGAGAAGGAACAAAGTGGGTTATTAATCTCAACAGCAAGGAAACTAGTATCATGAATAAATAATAATTCTATTGGATTGAATTACCCTAATTAAACAACAACAAAAATGGTAATTCCAACCAAAAATATAGCATAAGAACTCTATAAGTATAGCAATGATACAATCGTATTTAAATATAATTCAATTGAATGTGAAATAAGAGTAAAAACATAACTCATAAAATAATTAATATAACCAAGAAAATATATATAAATATTGCATCAAAACTAAACTAAAAAAAATATTCATGGGCCAAAATAAACTTATATTGGAGAAACAAATTATCAAAGAACAGAAGGATGAATAGTAATTTTACATGAGATGATCTCAAAATAAAAAAAATATCAAGAACTAATAAAGAAAATCCCATCACTCGTGTTCATGATTCATGTGAAAAATCATCATGTTCCACCTCTAAGAAACCCAAATCAAAATAGGAAGATAACCTTATATATATATGTACATTACCTATAATGTAAGTTGGATGTTAGAAAATAATTCATTGTACATATCCTCCCAAAAACCATATATTACATTTAAATATTAATCCATGAAAAGAATATTGGAATAAAAGATATGAAAATATTAGGTCTATTTACCAAAAAATAAGTAATATGATTTTTCCATAAATAACTCTTTCTTTTAAAATAGAAAGATAAAAATACTCTATTAAAATAAGTATTGAAAACATTACATGATGGAAAATGAAAAATTATTTAATGAAATCAAAATTCAAACTTTTCCATAAAAATGCCCAATATTCCCTCATGTTTTAAAAAAAGTTTTCAATTATTTGAAAAGAAAAAAGAAGAAATGTGACAAAATATAATCATTCACCCTAGAATTTCAATTATCATAGGTAATATAAAAATATATTAAAAGGGGAATTTAGTAAGAATGAAATTAACATCCTCACATAGTCAGAAATGTATTTAAGAAAAATTATGCTTTGATGAAAAATAAAAAAACATTGTTTATAATTAACTTCAACTAATTTACCAAAATTACTAATCAAAATAATCATCATGGGAACTCCTAGTATCTGTGTGTAATATCTAGAAAATCATTTTCGTATAAATAATCAAATGGTAATATATGAAGATAAAGCATCCTCAGAATTTGGTATTACTATATCTAGCCAAATCAAGAGGAAAAATTCCCTAAAAATAATAGAGTTATATCTAGGGGTCACTTGTTAGAGGATTATCCTGGATATAATGACCCAATATTTTTCAATGGAAATTAGTTTCTTATACATATGTCAAAATGAACTACTATGTTCTATGTTACCCTTAAAATATAATTTTGTCACTTCTGTGATTTGAGTATCGAAAATATTGCATACACGGTTGCAATTAGTAAGTTATTTGGAGTCTGATAAGAAAATTTTAATTTTTGGTGAATAGTATCCTACCCTTATGAATAGTAACATACCCTTATGAATAATTATATACAATAATGAATATTAACCTTACTGATGATATTATATGAATAATAATCAAGTGGAAGAATCATATACCTATGTTTTGGAATAAGTAAATAAATATTTTAGAACTGTTATTTTTAGATTAAATTATTATTTTAAATAAATATTAAATTAATCATATTTAGAAAATTATTTATGAAAAATGGAATTCATTTTTTGATTATAAACATTGAAAAATGTTTGGGGTTAATTTTTTGGATTTTTTTGAAATACTTCCATTTTATGAATAGTGAAATACCAAAATTTACAAAATAAGCTAAATACACTAATTATAGAGTCATGTATGATGTTCTCCTGTTGTAAGCCCAATTGATTCGGATTCACATGATAAAATTACTATTATTGGTCATGTAAGACTCATTATTCCTTGTTTGGTGGAGAAATAATTAATTAATGAATATAAAATTGAGAAATCCCCTCTCCCCTCCACTATAAAAACCCTCAATCACTCCCTCTTCTATTCACTCCTCTCAATCCTTGTGCCTTCTCCAAATTATGTCCAAAAATCCTCCCAGCATCCTATCCCACATCCAACAAGACTTGGTCTCATAAAATTACCAACACCTCTCCCTTAAGGAGGCTCTCAAGGAAGTTTGGTTCAAGAGGTAAATTCCTCTTTTTAATTCTTTGTCTTCCCTTTCAAGTTCATTTGTTTTCTTTTTCTATTATTAATTATCCTTATCCAAATGTTGTGATGAATACAGTACCATAAATTTACTATAATGTTTTAATGATATTGGAATAATTTATCATCATCTCTTCCTTTTACCTTCTTTTATACTAGTAGAAAGAACACCATCCGAGGTGTGTCAATTTACCACATTCAAGGAGGATGGGCTTTCGATTTCTATTTTCATTCTCAATTATGGTCATGAAAACATTATTTTTTTGGTTGAACCAGATTATTATATATGTAATATACCCTATTTAAGGTTTTTCAATCCATTTTTACATATGTTATTATGTTATAATGAAAAATTATTTCGTTGTAATCAAAACCCACAAATTAACCGAAACAGTTATCATTAAAAGTTATATATAATAATTCATCCTCATTCCATGTTACCAAGTTATATAAATGACCACTAACACCTATGTATGATATTAAATAATATTTTAATTCAATTCTGGAGATTTTCATCCATTTCACATGAACTCCATTACTTAAGAACAAGTGAACCAATTATGAAAATAAAGAAAACGAACATTGTGAAACGACAGAATTCAATATAATAACTTATCAATAAGGGAATAAATGAACTAAAAATAATTATAATAAACTAAATACATGTCTAATAGTTTCTTAAATAGGTTATTAATAAATATAATTTCATATTCCTGGAGCTTAAGTTCAAGAGTGGAACACATTCAGATTTACGATATGGGTTTTTCCAACCGAACTTCCATTTTCATTTAGGTTTCTTTTTTTGTCTATTACCTCAATAAAAATCTTGTGTATTATTTTGTACTCCTCAAAAATTATGTGTGTGGGTTATATATATGTTTACCAACCAGAATATTTCCTTATTTTATTGATGGTTACATGTTCTAAAAGGAACTTTCAAAATTGTTTCCGAAATACAAGCTCGATCCAAGGGAATTTCTCTAATTCTTACCTATTTTCAAGGGCACTCTATAATCTGTTTTTGGAAACCATTATCTTTATAAAATTACTAATTTTATTATGAAAATACTATCTTACATCATTTCTAGTTTTATACGAATATTTTTCCAAAAGAACTCTTCTTTTACAAGTAAAATAGTATTTATCTCAAGATTTACTCAAAAATTTTATAAGAGTATCTTCATTTATTTCAACACTCTTATAGATTCTTATGTATTATTGGCATTATAATGAGATTTTATCATCTAAAATATTTAATTTAATGTTTTATGATAATATTTTATGTGTCTTTTACATTTTAAATTCATTCCCCATTTTACTCTGAATGGTTAGTGTTTATGCTTAATATTCGGGGAAAGTTATTTGCATTTCATATAATAATTTCAATGTGAATGTATATGTTTTTTATGTTTATCCTCATTAATATTAGGAATGCATTGGACATATTATGTGTCAGGTGGGGCTCGCTATATCCCCTCAGTACATTGGTAGGTCTCATAAGACAAACTACAGTCTTGGCACAAGGCCTTAACAAAATGATTATTTATGTTCATGGCACGAGGCCTTGATAGTATGGTTATGTTTTCCCACATTATGCATTCCCTAATTATGAAAATAGTATTTATGGTTCATGTGGTTATTCGACTAGTAGAATACCCATTATTATGTTATGTTATGGAAATATTTACTTAACTCATTTTTCTTCAATATTATGTTCATGTTTCTTTTTAGAGGAAGGTATTTTCAATTATTCACCATGTCTAAGGTTTTGGTTATCTTCCGTTTTATTTTATACCATTAATGAGCATTTGATCTCACCCATTTATTATGTTTCATTTTCTCAGAACATGAAAAATTTTATTATGAATGACATGCTGAAATAACATTGGTGTTATGGATGTTGTCTAAGGAGTTTCTATGTTGTATTTATTTTCAAGTTGTAATGTTTAACTTATGTATGAATCTTGCTTCCAATAATACTAAACTGCTCGGTCCTTCAGGATGCTTATTCCTTGTTTTTATGCCAATGAAATCAAATAAGGCATCATCTCTAGGAAACTGGGTTAGGTTCCTTACAAATATATTTATTATAGAATTCATGGATCACTAAGTCACTATAAATACCACTTTGTAATAACCTAGCCAAGTAAACATCAGTTTGTCACTTTTGTGATGTGAATTTCAAAAATATGACATACACAGTTTCGATTAGTAAGTTATTTGGAATCTGATAAAAAACATAATTCTTTTTGAATATTAACATACCCTTATGAATATTGATATACCCTAATGAATAGTAACCTTACCTATGATAGTATATAAATAATATTGAAGTTAAAGTACAATATACCTATGTTTTGGAATTAGTAAATTAATATTTTAAAACTATTTTTTAGAATAAATTATGATTTTAATTAAATATTAAATTAATCATATTTAGAAAATTGTTTTTGGAAAATGGATTTCATTTTTGGATTCTACATGTTGAAAAATTATTGGGGTGAATTTTTGGGATTTTTTTGAAATACTTGAATTTTTAATGAATAGTGAAATACCATAATTTACAAAATAAGCTAAATACACTAATTATAGAGTCATGTAAGATGTTATTCTAATGTAATCCCAATTTATTCAGATTCACATGATAAAATTACTATTCTTAGTCATGGAAAACTCATTATTCCTTGTCTTGTGAAGAAATAATAAATTAATGAATATAATATTGAGAAAATCCCCTCTCCCCTCCACTATAAAAACCCCCCATCACTCCCTCTTCTATTCACTTCTATAAGCCATGAATATCCTCAAAGATCTACATAAATAGACTTCCCTAGTAACTCCCCACGTCCAGGAAGCTCTTGGTCTTTCCAAAAGACCAAAATACCTTCCCTTAAGGAGGTTCTCAAAGAGGTTATTTCACTAGGTAAATCACATTTCTTTTCCATTTAGTCTCATTTCAATTTATCTTATTTTGTTATCTTCTCCCCACCTACTCTATCGAAATGAACATGATAAATCCATTATATTCTATATACTAAAATTATATCATTTTAATGGAAGAACCATCATCAATATTCTTACTCATTCCCTTTTTTTATAAATGAAATCAACGTCCATGAGGTTCCAATTTATAACCTTCATGGACGACAAAGTTTTGTACTTATATTTATCCTTCATAGCTGGTCATGAAACTATTTTTATGGTTGAAAATGACTTTAATATATGTATTATAACCTAATTGTTATTTATGAACAAATATATGTACATATTATTAAATCGTATGACCAAACTAGTTCCTAATAATCAAAATACCGCTCAATAATCTAAGTGAATGACATAAATATTTAATCTAATGATTCATCCTTTTTACATGTAACCAAATGATTGAAACTAACATTAAAACTTCTGGATGTTCATAAATAATATTTAATTTCAATTTTGGAAATTTTCATCCATTCCACTCCATTACTTTAGAAAAAGTGAACTGATTATGAAAATAAAGAAAACGAACAGTATAGAACGATAAAATTCAAAATAATAATATATCACTAAGGGAATAAATGAACTAAACATAATTTTTATAAACTAAATAAATGTATAATAGTTTCTTGAATAAGTTATTAATAAGTTTAATGTTATATTATAGGACCTTAAGTTCAAGAGTGGAACACATTCGGACTTAAGGAAATAGTTTCTTCATCTCACTTCCATTTTTGTGTGATTTTCTATATTCACAACTAATACTTGTGTATGGTGTATGTATACTTTCCATTGATGTAACATATCATAAATATCTTTATTTTAATTTTATTCAATGTATCACTTAAATATTATTAATTTTTGGTCATACGAATCAATTGATTACAAAGTGGTATGGGATTTTAACCCGAACTTCCATTTTCATTCAGGTTACTCCTATTCTCTACTAACCTCAATTAAATTATTATTTATTCTTATGTAATCCACATAAATTATGTTTTAATTTATTATATATTTTTACCATCAATAATACTTCTTTATTTTATGGGGATTTACATTTTTTAAAAGGATCGTTCAAAAAAATTATCCTGATAAACAAACCCGGTTCAAGGGATATTTTCAAATTCTTAACCATTTTCAAGTGTATACCAGAATCTATTTTAATACACCATTATTTTTATAAGAATTATCATTTTATCATGAAAAATTATCTTGGGTAATTTCTTGATTTAATAGAATAAACATGCATTTCCACTTTAAAATTCTCTTTAATACTTTCCTTTAAATGCTCTAAAATGTTTTATTTATAAAGAATCTTAAAAAGTCTTTTTATATGATTTCACTTCAGTGGGACATCATTATTCCAGAAATATAATTTTAATTTCCTATTCTTTCATTTTCTGTGATATTAATTTTTATAATATTATTTCATGGAAAATATAAATGATTTTCTAAAATAACTCTTCTTTTAAAAGTAAAAAGGATTTTTCTCATCTCACATTAACTTTTATGAGATACATTTATTGTTAACCACATATTTATTTCTTGTGGTGTATGTACTTACGTTTTTTATATAATATCAAGAATCTCCTTATTCCCTTGATATTATAAGGGATTATTATTTTAATTTTTCAAGGTGGTGTGGGACACTTTGGAATGTTTAAGGATTATTTCCTCAAGGGTTTTTCAATGGTCTCATTTAAAAGTATCCTCATCTATGTCAACATACTTTGTTGAATCTTTTAATTAATTTTGCTTTATCTCCTATGATATCATACACTCTTTTTATCGAATGGTTTATGATTATTTTTACTGTCGATGTGCTATCTTGAAACCATTCTCCATATTACTCTGAATGGTTAGTGTTTATGAATAATGATTGGGGTAAGTTGTTTACATTTCATATGTTAGTTTTAATATGAATGTATATGTTATTTATGTTTATCCATATTCATAAGAGGAATTCATTGTACAAAGTAAGTGTTAGGTGGGGCCCGCTATAGCCCCTCGGTGCATCGGTAGGTCTCATGAGACAAACTACAATCTTGGCACAAGGCCTTGACAAAATGATTATTTATGGTCTCGGCATGAGGCCTTGATGGTATGGTTATGTTGTCCCACATTATTCATTCCCTCATTATGAAAATAGTATTGATTGTTCATGTGTTTATTTGACTTGTATAATACCCTTGATTATGTTATATTATGGAAATGTTTACTCATCTCATATTTATGCCATATTATTTTCAAGTTTACTTTGAAAGGAAAGTGTTTTCAATTAATCACCATGTATAATGTTTATGTTATCTTTCACTGTATTGATTACTATTTCTGAGCATTTGATCTCACCCCTTTATTATGTTTCATTTTCTCAGTACATGAAGAATTTTATTATGAATGACATGCTGAAATAACCTAGGAGTTATGGAAGTTATCTAAAGAGTTTCTATATTGATTTTCAATTCAAGTTGTAATGTTGAACTTATGTATGTATATTGTTTCCAATAACACTAAACTATTTGGTCCTTCGGGATTCTTATTCCTTGTATATATGATAATGTAATTAAATAAGGCACCGGCTCCGGGAAACTGAGGTCGGGTCCTTATAGAATTGGACATAGTAAGTGGCGGGTGGGGCCTGTTATAGCCCCTCAGTGCATCGGTAGGTCTCATGAGACAAACTACGGTCTTGGCACAAGGCCTTGACAAAATGATTATTTATGGCCTTGGCCCGAGGCCTTGACGGTATGGTTATGTTATCCTGCATTATGAATTCCCTTATTATGAAAATAGTATTGATGGTTCATGTGGTTATTTAACTAGTATAATACTCATGATTATGTTATGTTATGGAAATATTTACTCAACTCATTTTTCTACCATATTAGGTTCATGTTTATTTATAGAGGCATGTGTATTAAATTATTCACCATGTATAATGTTTATGTTATCTTCAGTTGTATTTCTTACCCTTACTGAGCATTTGAGCTCACCCCTTTATTATGTTTCATTTTCTCAGAACATAAAGAAGGTTATTGTGAATGACATGCTGAAATAACATAAGATTTATTTATGTTGTCTAAGGAGTTTATGTGTTGTATTTTTTTTCAATTTGTAATGTTTAACTTATATATGAATCTTTTTCCCATAATACTAAACTACTCAGTCCTTCGGGATGCTTATTCATTGTTTGTATGCAAATTAAATCTAATAAGGCACTGGCTCTAGAAAACTGGGGTCAGGTCCTTACAGTTGGTATCAGAGAAAGTTTAGTAGAAAACATGGAAACTAGATTTGGAAAAGTTAGATTATGTAAGAGCCCCTAAGATATTATTTGAGGGTAAACATGCAAGAAAATCCTTGTATTTTAGTATGGAATAGATTATGTGGATCTTTTAAGCAATATATCCCTTTCTGGATATGAGAAGGTGGAGGCAGCTCTGACACAAATGTACCTAGGAGTGAAATCTCCAACAAAAATTTTCGAGCTTGACCTGGGGTATCCTAGTACACAACAACGGAACTTTTTCACTCTTGGTTGCAACAATCCTAGGGTATATGCTTTGGATTATTTACATTTTCTTTATAAGCCATTATGAAGGATTTAAATGTAACTTTTTTGTCAAAGATACCATGTTTATGATTAAGAAATTAACTATGCGTAGAAATTATATTTATGTTATGTATTTTTCTACATTGAGATTATACATTATGATTTATACCCTAATCTAGTATATTCCATTATTTAGAAATGGTGACTAGTGGAAGTAATAGAAACTGCACAAACACGTGTGTCACCTATAGGGATTTCCCACTGATGCAAGATAATGATGTTGGCTCTGGTGTTGTGACTAGTGCGGATAAACTTTTAACTATACTAGGACAACTTAATCAGGTTATGAATAATAACATTACCCATATGGAACATTCAAATCCACCATGTGGAGGAGCTATGTAAGATTTCTTTATGCGAAAATAGCCTCCATCGTTCAATGGGACTACAAACCCATTTATAGAAGAGTAGTAGATATGTTCCCTAGAGAAGATATTTCTCGCTTTGGGATGTAATGAAAGAGATAAGGTTGTCATGGAACGTTGTTGTCTAATGGGAGATGTGGATAAATGGTGGTAATTAATTCAAAACACAAAGGAGGAGGAATAAATAGTAGAGATCGAATGGAGATATTTTAAGGAAATATTCTTAGAAAAATATTTCCTTCATGAGAAGTGAGTAGATATGGAGAGGCAATTCTTGAATATGAGGTATAAGGACGATGAAAATGTTTCCAAGTATGAAGCCAACTTTACAAGGCTGGCAAGGAATGCTGCAGACTACATACATAATCCAAGAAGAAAAATTGATCGATTCTTTGATGGTTTAAAACCATTCCTATGAAGGGATCCAGTCTCCTAGAATTTCTCATCATATGAAGACATAGTTTCATGTGAAATCAAGACAGAAAAGGAATTCTCTAAGTCTTATGACTTTAAGGGAAATCAATCGATAAAGAGGTCTGATGAAAACTCTAGGAAAGGAAATAAGGAAATTGGTAATAAGGGAATAGTTGAATTTCCATCATGCAGTAATTGTGCGAAGAAACACCTTGGCACTTGCCTGAAGGGAATGAGACTCTATTACAAGTGTGGATAAAAAGGACACCTATCTCAATATTGTAAGGGGAGGAAAGAATCTACTAATGTTATGTGCTACAATTTTATGGAGATGGGACATTATGCACATGAATTTCCTAAGCGTTAGGTAAATGTTCCCTAAAGAAGTCCAAATGAGCCAGTCCATGCTTATGCGGTCACACCCACAGAGGTTGATGCTTTTAATGAAGTGGTGGTAGGTACATTGATCGTTTCTTCCAAATTAGCCTCTGCTTTATTTAATTCTATATCATCACATTCATTTATATCTTCCTAGTTTTCTAAGAAAATTGGATATGTTCAATTTGTTTTAATAAAGGTTTTATCAGTCAAAACCCCTATTGGATGTATCATTACAACAAAGGCATGTCGATTAGTCCCCCTCATGACACATAAATGTGCTTTATTTTCTATCTTGATCATCATACCAATGGTTAAATATGGTATAATTCTCGGTATGAATTGTCTTTCAAATTATGATGTGAAGATTTATTGGAAGAAGAAGAAAGTTACCATTTTTTAGAATGGTGTAGAATCTCTTATTTTTAGAGTAGAAACCCCGTCATTTGATTCTCATCAAGATTTACCCCAAGTAGCTCTACTGAATTCAATTATTGGGGAGTAATGGAATTAAATAAATATGAGTGAGCATATGAATGTATAGATAGAGGATGTACCTATTGTACAAGAATATGTTGACATCTTTCCAGAGGATTTACCTAGACATCCTCCAGTATGGTAAATTGAGTTTTCCATTGACTTAATTCATGGTTCAATGCCCATATCAAAAACCCATTATAGAATGGTCACTGTGGAGTTCGTGTAACTAAAGAAAAAACTAGAATAATTGAGTGATAAAGGATGTATTCGACCAAGTGTTTCTCTATGGGAAGACCATGTCCTCTTTGTCTATAATAAAGATGGATCCATGAGGTTGTGCATTGATTACAGGAAAATAAATGCTATTACAAGAAGTAATAAGTATCCACTTCCATGAATTGATGATTTATTTGATCAACTTCATAGAGCCCAATATTTATCGAAGATTTGTCTTCGATCTGGATGTCATTAGTTTCTTGTGGGAAAGGAAGACATTCCAAAAACAGCATTCTGAACCAGGTACATGTATTACGAGTTTACAGTAATGCCTTTTGGACTAACTAATGCACCATCTATTTTTATGGTTCTGATGAATGGAGATTTCAAGGAATATCTTGATGACTTTATGGGGGTGTTTATTGATGATATCTTGGTATGATCTAAAATCCTTAAATATTATAAAAATCACTGGCACACTATTCTGAAGACACTTAGAAAAAAAAAATTATATGTGAAGTTTAGAAAGTGTGATTATTGGCTCGAATTTGTTTCCTTTCTAGGCCACATTGTCTCTAAGGATGTAATATTAGTAGATCCTATGAAGAAAAAGGTTGTGAAAGAATGTCCTACTCCGATGAAAGTAACTAAGGTACATAGTTTTATTGGTTTACCAAGTTATTATTGACGTTTTGTTCAGAACTTCGCCCGTTTAGCCAACCCAATGTCCAATTTCACACGAAAAGGGGTAAAGTTCGTATGAAAAAATGAATGTGAAGAATGTTTTGAAGAATTTAAGAAGTTCTTTGTGAATTCTATAATCCTAACCCTACCCTCTGGGAATGATGGGTTTGTTATCTATAGCGATGAATCAAAGAAAGGACTTGGTTGTGTCCTTATGTAGAATGATCAAGTGATTGCCTATGCATTTAGCCAGATAACAATTCATGAATAAAACTATCCAACTCATGATCTTAAGTTAGTAGTGGTAATCTTTTCTCTAAAGATTTGGGGCATTACCTCAATGGTGAAAATTTTGAGATATATACAGATCATAATAGTTTGAAATATATATTCTCACATAAAGAGCTTAACATGAGACAAAGTAGATGGATTAAGCTACTAAAATATTATGATTGCATAATAAACTATTACCTAGGGAAGGCAAATAAGGTAGTAAATTCTTTGAACAGAAAGGATCATAGAGTTCTGAACAAGATGAGAGTTGAAAGGGATCCTTTGTTCATGGATCTAGTAAAGATGGATATGGGAATTATCAAGGAAGGTAACACATCACAAATTTTTCAAATGGTTTCCAAACCTTATTTACTGGAAAGGATAAAATGTTCTCAGGCTGATGATGAAGAGTTTCAAAATAAAATTAAAGCTATAAATGATGGGCAGTTGACTAACTTTTTATATGAAGGTGGCATTTTGAAATTCTAAAAGAGGCTTTGTTTTCGTGCTATTCCTGTTATAAAGAGGGAACTATTGGTGGGTGCTCATAGATCTAATTTCTCTATACACCCTAGTAGTACAAAGATGTATAGAGATGTAAAGGATAATTTTTTTGTGGGAAAACATGAAGAGAGAGATTGTTGATTATGTGTCGAGGTGTTTGGTTTTTCAACAGGTGAAGGCTAGAAGACAATGTCCTGGAGGAGTCATGCAACCCATTCCTATTCTTATGTGGAAATGGGATGATATTACAATATAATTTTTCATGGTACTACCAAATACTCCAAGAAAAACTGATGCGATATGGGTAATTGTTGATCGTCTTACAAAATCAGCACATTTTCTTGCTATAAGAGAAGATTTACCACTTGAATGTTTATCAAGAATATATATTAATGAAGTTATAAGACTCCATGGTGTACACTAATAATTTTTTTTCTGATCATGATCCTCATTTTACAACATAATTCTGGAAAAGTTTTCATAAGGCCCTAGATACTGATCTTCGTTTGAGCACCGCTTACCACCCATAAACTGATGGACAATCGGAATGAACTATTCAATCTTTGGAAGACATTTTGAGGTCTTGTTCACTTGACTTTCAAGGCATGTGGGATCATTATTTACCTCTATTATAATTTTAATATAACAATAGCTTCTATTCGATTATTCACATGGCACCATATAAAGCGTTATATAGAAAGAGATGTCAAACACCAACTTGTTGGGATGATATTGGTGAAAGAAATCTTGTGGGCCCAGAACTTGTTAAAGAAACAATGGAAAAGGTGAATATTATCCAAACCCATATCAAAATAGCTCAAAGTAGGCAAATGATCTATATTGATATCCAAAGTAAGCATTTGGAATTGGAAGTAGGAGATTATGTTTTCTTAAAAGAATCTCTATGGAAGGGTATTATAAAATTCAGAAAGAAGGGAAAATTAAGTCCCAGGTACATCAGACCTTTTGAAATTATGGATCGAATTGGAGTCATAGCTTACCATTTGGAAATACTAACAAGTCTCTCTAAAGTTCACAGTGTTTTCCACGTGTCAATGTTAAGGAAATACATTCTAGACCCAACACATGTACTCACCTATGAAGAAATAGAACTTGAGCTCGATCTGTCTTATTGTGAAGAGCCTATCAAGATTCTTGGTAACAGAGAAAAAGTGTTGACAAATGGAATGACTCATCTGGTAAAGGTTCTTTAGAGGAACGAAAATATCGAAGAGGCAACATTGGAGCCTAAGGATCTTATGTTAAATACATACCCGAATCTTTTTAGGTAACATTTTATGAATTTCGAGGATGAAATTTTTGTAAGGAGGGGAGAATGTAATGACCCAATATTTTTAAATGGAAATTCATTTCTATTAAATATTTAATAATGAACTACTAAGCTCTATTTGACCCTTAACACATAATTTTGTCACTTCTGTGATGTGAATTTCAAAAATATAACATACACGGTTGCGATCAGTAAGTTATTTGGAGTCTGATAAAAAAATGTAATTTTTAGTGAATAGTAACCTACCCTTATGAATAGTAACATACCCTTATGAATAATGATATACCCCAATGAATATTAACCTTATCTATGATAGAATATAAATAATAATCAAGTAGAAGTATGATATACCTATGTTTTGGAATAAGTAAATAAATGTTTCTGAAATGTTTTTTTAGAATAAATTATGATTTTAATTAAATATTAAATTAATCATATTTAGAAATTTATTTGTAAAAAATGAACTTCGTTTTGGTATTCTACACTTCAAAAAATGGTTGGGGTGAATTTTTTGGATTTTTTTAAATACTTGAATTTTTTATGAATAGTGAAATACTACAATTTACAAAATATGCAAAATACACTAATTATAGAGTCATGTATGATGTTCTCCTAATGTAATCCAAATTGATTCGTATTCACATGATAAAATTACTATTATTGGTCATAGAAGACTCACTATTCCTTATCTTGTGGAGAAATAATAAATTAATGAATATAAAATTGGGAAATCCCCTCTACCCTCCACTATAAAAATCCCCCATCACTTTCTCTTCTCTTCACTCCTCTCAAGCCTTGTTCCTTCTCCAAATTCTGTCCAAATATCCTCATAACCTCCTATCCCACGTCCAGCAAGCCTTGGTCTCATAAAAAGACCAAAACCAATCCCTTAAGGAGTCTCTCAAGGAAGTTTGGTTCAATAGGTAAATTCCTATTTTTAATTATTTTTCTTTCCTTTAAGGTTCATTTGTTTTCTTTTTATATTATTACCTATATTTATAAAAATGGTGTGATGACTCAATTACCTTAAATTTAATGTAATATTTTCATGATATTGGAATGATTTATCATCATCTCTTCATTTTACCTTCTTTTATACTAGTAGCAAGAACACCATCTGAGCTGTGTCAATTTACCACATTAAAGGACGATGGGCTTTAAATTTCTATTATCATTCCTAATAATGGTCATGAAACCATTATTTTTATGGTTGAACTAGATTATTATATTTTTAATATACCCTATGTAAGGTTCTGTAATCCATTTGTACAAATGTTATTAATTTATAAAGAAAAATGAGTTCGTTGTAATCAAAACCCAAAAATTAACTGAAACAGTTATCATTAAAAGTTCTATATAATAATTCATCCTCATTCCATATAACCTAGTTATATAAATTACCACTAACACCTATGTATGATCATAAATAATATGAGAATTTATTTCTTTATATTTACATCCATTCCACATGAACTCCATTAATTAAGAACGAGTGAACCATTTATGAAAATAAAGAAAACGAACATTGTGGAACGATAAAATTCAATATAATAACTTATAAATAAGTTCATAAATTAACTAAATGGAATTATGATAAACTAAATAAATTTCTAATAGTTTCTGAAATAGGTTATTAATAATTATAATTTTATAATCTAGGATCTTATGTTCAAGAGCAGAACACGTTCGGATTTAAGGTAAGGGTTTTTCCACCAAAACTTCCATTTTCATTCGGGTTACTTTTATTTTCTATTACCTCAATGAAACTCTTGTGTATTATTATGTACTACTCAAAAATTATATTTTTTGGTTATATATATGTTTACCAACCTGAATATTTCCTTATTTTATGGATGGTTTTACGTTTTAAAAGGAACTTTCAAAATTGTTTCTGAAATACAAACTCAATCCAAGGGAATTTCTGTAATTCTTACATATTTTGAAGGGAACTATATAATATATTTTTGGAAAACATTATCTTTATAAAATTACTAATTTTATTATTAAAATACCATCTTACTTTACTTATATTTTTATACAAATAGTTTTCCAAAATAACTCTTCTTTTCCAAGTAAAATAGTATTTTTCTCAAGATTTACTCGAAGGTTTTATAAGAGTATATTCATCTATTTCAACACTCTTGTTGATTATTATGTATTATTGGGACTATTATGACATTTTAGAATCTACCATATTTAATTTAATGGTTTATTGTTACTTTGGATGTGGATGTGTTATGTTAAATCCATTCCCCAATTTACTCTAAATGGTTAGTGTTTATTCTTAATGTTCAGGGAAATTTATTTGCATTTAATATAGTAATATTAATATGAATGTATATTTTGTTTTTATTTATCCCCATTCATATTATAAATTAATTGGACATAGAAAGTGTCGGTTGGGTCCCTCTATATCCCCTCAGTGCATCGGTAGGTCTAATAAGAAAAACTACGATCTTCGTACTAGGTCTTGACAAAATGATTATTTATGGTCTTGGCATGAGGCCCTATTAGTATGGTCATGTTGTCCCTAATTATGAATTCCCTCATTATGAAAATATTATTGATGGTTCATGTGGTTATTCGACTAGTATAATACCCATGATTCTCTTATGTTATGGCAATATTTCCTCAACTCATTTTTCTACCATATTATGTTTATTTTTATTTTTAGAGGCATGTGTTTTCAATTATTCACTATGTCTAATGTTTATGTTATCTTCCACTATATTTCTAACCATTACTGAGAATTTGAGATCCCCCCTTTATTATGGTTCATTTTATCATGATAATAAATAGTTTCTTATGAATGACATGCTGAAATAACCTAGGAGTTATGGATGTTGTCTAAGGAGTTTCTATGTTCTATTTCTTTTCAAGTTGTAATGTTTAACTTATGTATGAATCTTGTTTCCAATAACACTTAACAAATCGGTCCTTTGGGATGCTTATTCCTTGTTTCCATGCCAATAAAATCAAATAAGGCACCGGCTCTAGGAAACTGGGGTCGTGTCCTTACACTGGACGAGTGCAACTCCCATCCTTAAAACCCCAACAAAGGAAACCATGTTTTCCCATGAAATAAATGTAAGTGATAAATGAACATGAAATATATAAAAATATAAAATAAATAACAATAATAACACACCCTCGTGTTAGATAAAACTTTATAGAATAAACCCTTTTAAATAGAAACATAAATTAAATAATAATAATAATATTCATGATCCCTAATCATTTCAAATATAAATAATATTCAATCCTTGAGACACACAACATAAAACGGGAAAATATTTATTTTCTTTGGAAAACATACATCAACATCAACAATATAATTAAATCGTACCTCCTAAAAAACATTTTAGAGAAAATTAAAATAAAAAAATCCTTTTAAAAATATAAAAAAATAATTTTGAATGTGAAGAATATTTTTGACAAACATTTAGTTTTTCTAATTGTTTAAATAAACGTTATAATAACTAAACATGTATTTATCTATTAAATATCAAACTAAACATATTTAAATTTCAGTGGAGTTTATAAAAGTTTATTACATGAAATATGATCTAAATAATTTAAAAAATGTGATTATTAAAATTTTATCAAAAACTAAGAGTGCATGATTTCTATGGAAATAAGTTTATAATGTTATTTCTAGAGAGAATATCATTGTTATGCCAAGAAAATAGAAGGTATAAAAATAATAATTTATTCCAATGCATCTAAGGGATTTTATAATATATATATATATATATATAATCCTTGAAAAACTAAAATTAAAAGTGAGTACTCATAATTCTGAAATTAAATGTTATTACAAGAAACCTCCTACATTAGATCATTGAATCTATTTCCAATGTTGTGTAACTATGTTAATTAACCCAAAATTAAAAATTAAAACCTTTATAAAGATCATTAAAACATTAAAACATGGAATAACCTAAATAAATATGTGAAAAATAAAACCCCATGTCACTATAACTAGGGAGAAAAATTATCTTTGAAGGAGAAAGAAAAAGGTTTGAAAGGAAGTGAAAATAACCTCTTAACTTAGGAAATTATAAACATTTATTTGTGGGATCTTATAATGTAAATACATGTAGGTGGGGAGAATACAGGGGTGATTCTTTGGGCTACTAGAAATTGAGTGTGAGGGAGGAAATATCATAAAGGGGTTAAAAATAAATGTGGGGGAGAAACTATATTTTTAAGGTTTTAATATTTGGTATCTCACATTGTTTAGACACATAGTTTACCAAACCATGTGTTAACCATGAAGTATCCTCTGAATCACTTATGAAAGTTACCGAGAATGGGTTCATAGATGGGTAAAATATGAGAAAACCAAGAAAACCCATATAGAATTTGATATCCATCATTGCATTGATGGGTTTCATGGTTAACATTAATCATTCACTTATCATGTAACATGTACCATCCTCAATTTTCTACAGCTTTTTAAGAAAAATCAATATATAATTAATAATGAAGTTAGGAACCAATAACAAAAAGGATTTTCTTGATAAAAATGAAATCATTGAGGTATAATATCACATTATGACATGATGATAATAATTATAATGTGGCATTAAACTTATTATTTAGACATATCGTTGAGTTATTATAATGCATGACTGGTTTTAACAGATATTACTCTTAAATAGAATTATTTTACTTCTACACAGAACTGGTTGTGGTGTACACAAGACTATTTATGGAATGGTCTCTTCCTTCAAGAAGTTTCCAATTATCCGTCACATTAGATTCATTTTTCATATGTATGCATCCTTGTGGTTAGGAATATAGTAATGCAACATGATCTCTATATAATTAATCTTATATTGAATGAGATTATTAAAATCTACTATAGTGTGAGCTAAACCATTATGATATTATATTCTATATCCTTGCTAAATATCCAGTATCCTTCATTAGATAAATTTTGTCCTATTCACACTTCACTTACTATCATACTAATCCAGAATAGATTTTATGACCTAGAAATTTATATAAATGAAATTTACCTTATGAATACACATGTGTGCCATATTAAGGAATATAGTATAGTATAAATCACATGAAACACATATTATAAATTTAAATACATTATATCATTTATTGGTAAAATTTCATTTGGAAAATAAATAATTATAATAAAATTGAAAATATTTTAATTGTATAATAAGTAGAAAAAAATAAACTAGAACAGAAAAATATGGATATTTTTATCTTCTAGAATTATCAACCTCATGAAAAACATGGTAAAAGTAAAATATAACATTATTATTGTAATTGGAATTTAAAAAATAAACAATATAGAACTATAGGAGTTGATTTTAATGATAAATGAATAAAGTGGGATGTATTTATAAGACTTATAAAACCAATATGACTATTAGAAAAGAAATTTGACCATTAGTAATAATAACATAGTTGTTGGAATAATAATTTAACCCTTAGAATAGTGTCATAACAAATAAAATCGTAAAATGAAATATAAATAATATTTAAAATGAATAAATTAATTAAATATAAATAATATGTTTCCAAAAAAATTATTCAAGTTAAAAACTCAATGAAAACACGAGTGAATTTTTTGATAAAGAATATATTAATATTATTTATAAAAAACATAATTATTATGTTAATAATTAAAATTACCTATGTAAGAAAATGATTTTGATAAAATGAATTTTTTTTAGAATCATCATGTTATTATTTTATAATGGTGACTTATTTGGTAATTTTCCAAAAACATCATTTTTTTGACAAGTAAAAATATAGTTTTTTATATAAAAGACATGTTTTAATTACATCATTCATGATGTAATAATGACCTAATAGATTTTAAAAAATTTCACTCAACCTATATCATATTTTATAAGATAAATAATATAATAAATTCAAATTCAAAACATAAAATATTTTTTCCATAATCTATAAATATAAATTATTTCATTAAATTTAATTCATTTTTTATCTTTCCTTTCGTATAAACAAATAACTTCAATGTATAATGGGTTTTTATGTATTAGAAAAAAACTAATCTAATATAATTAAAATTTCTTAATTATCATTATTGAATGTTATACTAGGGAAATAATAATTTATTTAATATTTTATCTCAAAACCACCTCTCTCATCAAGTATAAATACCTCTTTCCTTCCAATAGAAAACCAATTTATAAACAATTCTCAAATTCATATATCTACCCAATTCCACTCTCTTAATCCCCTTAGAATCCTTAACTATGTTTTTGATCTATTGATCTCCAATCCCTAAAGGTGTTAAGGTTGATAACAAAGGAACAACAAAATGGGGGAGGTATGTTTCCTTCATCTTTTCGTTTTACTTTTATTTTCTATTATTTTATCAATATATTTATTTCTAATCCAAACATTGTAAAATATATTAAATATTATTTTAACGTGATATTAATTGTACTTATCACCTATAGAAATTTTATTTACAATATATTTATTTGTTTTATCTCTCCCTCCCAGTCATTTGAGACATCCTATTAACAGTTAGTTTCATCCCCCTATGAGGATATTGCTAATAAAATGCATATCACCGCATTCATGTATGGTTATAAAAACATAATCATGATAGCTAAATATATTATTATATGTATTATTAATCTTATGGAATTAATTTTACTAATTTACAAATGAATTTAAATCTAAGATATAAAATTGAAACAAAACATGATAATTGAAATGGAAAACATATCTTTAAGACAATGATTCTTCAGAAAAATTATAAAAAAAATATTCAATTATTACAATTGATTATGAATAAAAAAATGAAATTTAATTTACTTATAAAATAATGTTTTATGAAATCTAATTTCACAATGCAGGTGATGCAAACGTGACAAAATATAACAGCGCCTAAGGTAAGGGGATTCGAAAACCTGATTCCTTATTAAGTTTTTATAATCTATTTTTATATATATTTTATTATAGTCATTATAAAACCCCTTATAATTTCCTTTTATTTAACATTGAATTTTATTTATTAAATACAAATAATAACTTACTTAATTGTAATTATTTCTAAACCACATTCATAATTAATGATACAGTGTTTATTCTCAATGTCCCTCTTTTATCTTCCAAATGCTTCTTCTTGTATTTTATGGAACAATGATATTATCCTTATTAATGAAACTATTTCATATATATGATGATATAATTCCTTTTTATTTTTATAACATCTATTTTTTATTCATTTTATATGCCTGACTATGAATATATGAATCTCATTTACATATCAGGGTTTTATTTGATGTCCACGATCGATAAATGATTCATTTCTATATGGATTACATGATTATGAGTATATAGTGATGTTATGGGTGGGCCCAAAATTATTTTTACCTTAAATGAATTGTTTTATCTGATATATCTAAAGAGATTATGTGTATTATGTACGAACATGATATTGAATTTGGTTATAATTTATGAAATGAAATTTAGTATACATATGTAACATGTAAAAAAATTTAGTTAGGGTTTGACTTAGTTGTAAGCACCCCATAATACTACATGAAAAATGGGGGTTCAAAACCCATTAGGCGCAGGTACTGTACCAGTACTATAGCGGTACTGTAGTAGCGATGGTACTATTGATCGGTGGGCACTGTAGCGGCGGAAGGTCACTGTAGTGGCGGTGGTACTATGCGGTACTGTAGCAGCTGGGTTACTATTCACAGAATGGGAATTGGGCCAAAATTTTGGGCCTACGGGTGATGTAATGGTCTACAAGCCCACTGGGCCTTCGGGCTATGTAATGGGTCTCCCTCTATCTTGTTAAAAGAGGTATTTTCTTTTCTGTATTAATAAAAATGAGGCTTCTGCCCCAACCTTTAAAAAATATATATATATGTAATATGTAAAAGAGATGTTATATTTTTTCACAACATATTTGTGAGAATTAACCACAATGTTTTTCATCTTCATTATCATGAATATTACACTTTTCATGTATCTATCAAATAATTATGTTATTCTTATGATGAATTTATAATTATTATTATAAGATAAAGATGATTTGAATCACCCATATTCTCATGTTTATTCATTCATCATGTTCATTCCATTTATCCCTCCCCTTATTGAGATTTTGTCTCACCCTTTCATTGATTTACATTGATAGATGATTATGTGTACTAAGTAGAACCTATAATATTTTAAGAGGATTATTAATAAGTATTAAGAATAATGCTTCATTTTTTATATATGATTATGTTGTATTAACCTAATTTTTTTAAGAAACTAAATAATTTGATTATAGATTTTATTGTAGTTTTGTTGTCTGTCTTAAAATATATGAATGGAAAATTATTTTCATTATAGTTGGTATTAAATAAAATTTTAGTTAATTTGGGAATTAGTTTAGTAAAATATAATCTAGGATAATCTTAGAGATCTAATAGATGAATAATTAAAAATTTATTTACACATGTGAATAAGTTATTTATTCATGCTTTATTTACTTATGTTTTGTTCTAACCATAAATATTTTAGAAAATAGTGTGGAACTGTAAATACAAATCTAAAAAGCTATGTGATGGATACTACATTCATTGTCTTAATGAAATTCAAAATGAAATTAGAGTTTTAGATCCACACCTCACTGTAGTACTTTATCAGTTACCTTGAGTTATGAATAATAACTTAAACAACATGGAATATCCACCTTCCCTTAAAAATGATAAATTAGCTATAAAATCCATTATGCACTAATGAAAATAAACATTTAATGGATATTTCTATAAAATTTATGAAGAAAAATGGGTTGTGTTCATAGGAAAAATATTTTCTATGCTTAATTATTTTGAAACGGAGAAAGTTACTATGGTTTTATACTATTTAGAAGTAGAATTTAATTAATAGTGGACGTTGATCAAGAATAAAAAAGATAAAGGATGAAATGGAAACACCAAATTTTGAATAAATTAACAATATATTTCTTAATATGTGTTTCCATAAAATTATGCATGCTAAGATAGAGAAAAACTATCTAGTTCTTAATCAAAATGAGTTTAAATCTATCCCAATATAAAAAGCCAATTTCACAAGGCATTAAATGAATACCTATTGTTTTTGTATCAACAATGAAAATATATATATATATTAATTAGTTTTTTAAAAGAACATTTCTAAAAAGATCAACATATCCAATACTTTTATATTTATGAAGAAGTGGTTTTGTGTTCTCTCAAAGTAAAGATAATTCTTAGAGAATAATCACATTGACACATGGATAGGAAATGATGGATGTATTTTCATGTTAGAGGATCAAATTAAAAAAAGGTGGAGAAAATATCCAACCACCCACATGTCAATGATTTGGAAAGAATAATAATGGTAATACCTTAAATGAATGGGAAAATTGTTCAGGTGTGTAAGAGTATAGAATCAAGCTCATTAATGTTAAAGACTCGTGAATACACCAATAAATGTGCCTGAGGAAAGGAAGGAACAACTATATGCTCCACCCATGTTCAAATGAATCAACTACAAGGTTTATTGGTACTATATAAGAAAGTGAACAAAACCAAGGGTCATTGATGTTATTCATCATTAACAACCATCTAATCCAAGGTACCCTACTTAAATGGTGCAAGAAAATGAAGTATTAAAAGGTAAACTTAATATTCACTCATGAATGGATATAGTTTTATTTGATTTAGGTTCTATTATTTCCTTTATCTCATGAAACTTTTCAAAAACTATTAAACTGCTCCCCAATACCTTTATGTAGAGATATCTATGAAAACATTTAGTGGTACAGTCATTTCAACCCAAGTGTTAGACTCTTACCTAGTTAGTGTATGTTGATGATTCCTCTAGATAACTTCGTAATCCTTCCTTTGGAAGAATTTGATGACATATTTGTCATGGATTGGATCCCACTAAAAAACATTAATATCAAGTGTTGGTAAAAGGAAATAAAATTCTATATCCTATTCCATCCTATAATTCTATAAAAATTCATGAAAGATTATAAATCCCCATTAGAAAATACCTCACTAATGTGGGTGTTGATGACCAATGAAGAATAATTTCATGACCCAATCATTAGTTCAATAGAAACATTAAACCTTGATGACATGCATATTTTATGTTTTTATAATAATGTATTTCAAAATAATTACATTGCCTTACCTCATATTATCAAGTATCATTTTCAATAGGACTTATACCTCAAGTCACACCTATTTCAATGAGCCCTTATAAGACGACCATAATAGAACTGTAGGAGTTAAAGAAGAAACTATAATATTAATTTTGAAAAGGGTTCATACACCCTAGTTCATCACCATAAGGTGCACCAACACTCTTTTTTAAGAATAAGGATAGGTCAATATAAATTTTTTTTGATTACTAGGAGCTTAAAAATCACCATAAGTGATAATTATTCGCTACTAAGGATTGAATAATTTTTTATTCAACTTCAAGGATCTCAATACTTCTCAAAATTTGATCTTTGTTTTGGATATCATCATATAAAGGTGAAGAGTGAGGATATTTAGAACACATCCTTCTATAAAATAGATAGAATATATGGGTTATTAGTGATTTCATTGGAACTTACAAATACACATGAAATATTCATAGATAAGATGAATAGAGTCTTTAGAGACTACCATGATAAGTTTTATTTTGTATTTATTGTTTCCATTCTCATCTACTTAAAGAGTAAGGAAAAATATGAAGAGAATCTAAGTATTATTTCTCCTACATAAAGGAATGTGAAATTTTATTCTATGTTCTGAATGTTTTATATTTTGAAATATAAATTCAAATTTATAGGTAATTTTATCATGAGTGAATTAAATTATGTGGATACTTCTATAATAAAAGAAATTGTGGAAAGACTTATACCCTCATGAATCACAAAGGTCCATAGTTTTCCATAATAATATGGGTACTACCAATAGTTTGTGGTAAATTTATCATGACCTGGCCTACTAAATAAGTTAACATGGAAAGAGATAAATTGTTTTCAAATATAATAATGAGAGTAAATAATTTATGGAACTCGGGAATTGAAATATCACTACAACTTTACTCACACTACCCTAAAGTAGAGAAGGGGTGGGGGAATAAAAAATGATACAAATAAAGGTATACATTTAAAACTTATGAAAAATGATATATTGATAGCCCATGCCCAGTGATAATTGATGATAGATGAGAAAGGCTAACAAAAAAATAATCTAGAATGAGCAATTATAATATTTTCCTTGAGTATTTATAGGCATTAAATATATAGAGATATGGGTGACATGTATTACCATAAAAAATATTAAAGTATGTATTTTCATAGAAGGATATGTACATACATCAATTAAAATGGTTTGAGATAATCAATCACTATGATTTCTCAATTCACTATCATTGTGTAAAGGGAAATAAGGTAGTTCATGCTCTTTACAAAAAGTACCCTTAAATTATATCTATGATTATGATTGGGAGAGACCCTATATATAAAAAGGATAAAATTAGAAATTGTAAATGTAGGGGAAAATCCAACCTTTTCCAAATGGTTTCCCAATCTTATATCTAAGACAAGATTATTGTTGAAAAAAATGATGATGAATAGAATTAAAATAAAGTGAGAGCAATAAAGGAAGTAAATATTCAAGAATTCAACATTAAAAATTATTGATTCATTTTATTCAAAACAATACTATGTGTTCCATCATCACATAAGATAAAGACAGAGGTATAGGATGATTCACATAAATCATCTTTATCTAAACATCCCAGTTGTAAGAATTCATATGAATACCTTTGAGAGTACTTCTTGTGGTACAAGATAAAGAAAGATATTTCCAATTAAACCTTAAAATTATTAGAATGATAGAAAGTCAAATTATATAATTAGATAATCAAATGGATGATGAAACTATTACACATACCAATGTGTAAATGTGAGAACATCACTAGATACTTTTTCATAGATCATCCAAATTCATCTAAAGTGAAAAAGAAAGATATATTATAGGGGATAGACTCACCAATAAATCCCATATCATCAATTTTAGTTTTATTCCTCTCTATATCAACTTATTAAGATATATTTCATGGAAGTTTTGAGGCTACATGGAACCATTTTTTATCATATTTGGTCGAGATTCAAAGCTGTACTCTATATTCTCTATGTTTTGAAGGAGACTTCAATAAACCCTGAATACATAGTCAAACATCATTATGACCTATCACCTCTAGACTAATGGCCAACTGAAAAGGAATATATAGTCACTTAAAGACATACTAGGATCTTGGTCGATGGATTTAAAAGGAGTATAGAATTAAAATATTTTATTAGTCGAGTTCTTTAAAAACAAAATTTTCTACTTAAGTATTCAAATAGAACCATCAATGGATCTATATGGGAATAGATTTAGAAATCATACATGTTTTGATGAATTTGGTGACCAAAATCTTATTGGACCTAAAATTTTATTAGAGATAATAGAGAATTTTAATGTCATTTAGAAACATATTAAAGACACTCAGATTTAACATAATATATACACTAAAAACCAATGAAGATACTAGAATTTTGAAGTTATAAAAAAATTTCCCAATTGAATATCACTATGTACAAGGTCTTAAGAATTGGAAAGAATTAAATTTTCATCCCTAGTTATAGTGTCCCCTTTGAGAACCTGGATTATATAGGTGTTGTGTTCTATCAACTAGAAACCCCACAAAAACTAGCCTATGTTCATGATGTGTTTCATATATCTATCCTAATGATGTACATACCTGATCTCTCACGTGTATTGATTATAGAAGTGGTACAACTAGAGAATGACCTCTCTTATGAGGATAAACTGGTGAATATATTAGATCATAGATACAAAGTTATATACAATAAGAAAACACACCTCGCCAATATAATTTGGAGAAACTATAAGTATTGAGAGGAAACATGGGAACCATAAGATGTAATAAAATAAAAGTACCCTTATCTAATCTAAATTGATAATATGTGTTGAAGTTTTAGGGATAAAATTTTTAATAAGGGGAAGAATGTAAAGACCCATAAGTTTATATAAATTAAATTAGTCTTATGAATAATGATGTGCGCTATATTAAGGAATATAGTATAGTATAAAACATAAGAAACACATAATAAAACCAGAAACACATTATTTTATTAATCGGGAACATTGAATTTAGAGAATAAAATAGCCTAATGAAATTAATAATATTACAATGGGATAATAAATAGAGTAAATACCAAGAATATGAAAATTTGTATCACTTAGATCACCTAGAAGTATCACACTCATGGACAACACTATAAAAAATAAACTGAAAATTAGTAATGTAACCAATATTTCAAAAATAAAGAATAAAAAATGGGAGGTATTGAAGTAAACAGTGACTGATCTAAATATGAGGTATTTATATGACATATACAACCAATATGACCATTTTAATAGTATCCAGAATGTTTGGAATAGTAAATTGACTGTTGGAAAACAAATTTGACTGTTTGAATATTAATATAACCAATAAAATTTTAAAATGAAACAGAAATAAACTTTCAAATATAAAATTAATTATATATAAATATTATATTTCCATATAATAATTATTCAAATAAAAAACTATAAAATAGTGGGAATTTATTTTTTTTATAGAGTTTATTTTACATTTTTTTTCTTAAACTATAAATTGTTTCTTAATAATTAAAATTATCCATGTTATAAAATTATGTTCATAAAATTAATTTCATTTTTAGAATCATCATGTCATAATTTTATATGGGTAAATTTTTGTTTATTTCCATAAAAACATAATATTTATGTGAATAGTAAAAATATGGTTTTACACAAATGATATATTTTAATTACATTATTCAAAATGTAATAATGACCAAATAAAATATAAAATATCATAATTGATAAAAAAAATATTTAGTAATGTAAATAATCTAATAAATCCAAATTCTAATTGTAAAAAAATGTTCTAATGTCTAATAATTTAAAGTTTTTAATTAAAAATATTTTCAAAATTTTTCTTCATTACTTTCTTATAGACTAATACATTTGATGTATAATGGCTTTTAGTGTCTTAAAAACATATATTCTTAATTAAATATAATTGAAAAGGTAAAAATTATAACTTTTTAAATTTTTTCCATTAAAATAATAATTCATTCAATATTTGATCCCAAAAATACCCCTCCATAGAAGTATAAATACCCCAATTTTTTCCCATGGAATTACACTTTATATACATTTATTAAATCTAAATTTTTAACCAATTGACATCTCATTATTTCATCAGTACCCATAGGGATGTTCTTTCTTGAATAATCTCTAAATTTTAAAGGCATTCAAAGCTATAGAAAAGGAACAACATAAATATAGAGGATAGGTTCCTTTATCATTTCCTTTCACTTTCCTGTTATATTATTCTGTCCATATATTCCATTGTAATATAAAAAATATAAAATTAAATAAATAGTATTTTTACATGATATTAGTGTTATTTATTTCTTATAAAAGTTATATTTATAATATATGAAAATATTATATATATATATATATATATCGACCACTATTATGACATTTCCAATTAATGGTTGATTTATCCACCTAAAAAAACATTGTCCAAAAAACATTTTTTTTTCAAAAGAATCACTTTTTATTTGAGTGAGAACCTTACAAGCCAGCTAGAAAACCACCATGAAAAAGGAACACAAGCTAGCTATCCAAGGAGCCTTATCCAAGACTGGTCCGCCCTAAAAGACACTAATGTACTACATCAGGCCTGAGCATCGATCCCTGCATAGCCCTGCACATGCCACCATCACCCATCCCATCACTACATAGACACATCGAAGTACACCACCACCACCATTGTGAAATCCACCAGAGACGAGTGATATAGAAAAAAACACCATCGGGTCCCATCCACCATGCACCATGAACCTACAGATAGCCTTAACCGCCCACTGGCGTCCATATCAGGTCATCGTGACAAAATCCAATGAATGGTAACACAAAATGAAATAGGATCAAAGAAAACATAGTAAAAACAAAAATCCTCACCAAATCCATGATGGAGGATGACTGAAGAGGAGATCATCATTGGAAGCACTCTAGAACCACAGATCATCTGATAGGGGATGCAATGGGACAAAAACAGAATGTGTGACTGGAAGGAATGAGAGGAAGACTGGTAAGGGGACACTATTAACTCTGATTTTTCCTGATGCCACCTTCTCTGACCACATAATAACGTGGAACGAAGACAACAATCCTTATAAGTCTGACCCCAATACATCTAGTCGCCACCAAATAGGAATGATAATCGATGGAGAAAACAGAATGCACCATCAGAGAAAAATGGGAGAGGCCACCATGGGAGGAAGAGTAAAGACCTAAAAAAAGATTCATCGGAGGAGTTTGAATGACATTGAATATAGACAGAGCTTCAGAGGACATGCCAGCCCGCGAATGGTGGAGTTGTCGACACCACACCACGCCACCACCACACAACACAACCCCAGACTGCACCATTCCCAGAAGGAGGATAAGTGAGAATAGAGGGAGCACTACTACAAATCATGCCTTAAATAGCACTAGAATTTATCAATACTATAACAAAATGATGATAAATAGAATATTTATCAGCACTAAATAAATCACTTATAAATTAAACCTTTTATCAGCATGACTTTTTTAGCACTGATAAAGATTTCCTTTATCAGTGATTTGTTTTTAGCATTGATAAAGGTATTCTTTAACAGTGCTTTATTTTTAGTGCTAATAACGGGTATTTGTTATTAGCACTTTATTTTTAGCACTGATACAAGGTATCCTTTATTAGTGCTTTAATTTTAACTTTGATAAAGGGTATCCTTTATCAGAAATTTATTTTTAGTGCTAATTAATATTAATATAAATAAAATGAAATAACTAAATAAATTGAAAAGAAAAAAAGTGTTTATTAAATAAAATATTACAACTTTTATTAATTAAATAATTATTGATAAAAATGAATAGATTGATTATACATTATTAATTATTAATTATTTTATTAATTTGATAATTATGATAATCAATGTTATTAAATTGTATATATTAAATATATATATATTAATGTATATATATATAATTTATATATTACAAAATATTTATTCACTTTACATTAAACAGTCATATGTTTGTTGAATAATAGTTTATAGTTAAAAATTAATATGAATTAAAAATATTGACTTTAATTGCATAGTACTCGACATATAATTGAATGTAATTTGATTTTTTAATTTAACATAGATCAAATGTGTGTTATATTGATTTTACATATATGTAATTAATTAATTTTTATATATAATGCAAAGACACCAAACTTATCCATTTTTTCAATATTGTTAAACTGTATTTATTCTTAATTTATTCAATTTTACTCAATTCTAACACAGATGAATGCACTTAAATGGACAAATTTATTAATAATATTAAAAAAATATTTATAAAAAAAATATTTATAAATAAATATATTTATAAACTTACATTTACTATATTTATAAAATTATATATTATTAATTATAAATAAATAAATATTTTTTGTAAAGTATTTATATAATTATAAATATATATATATATATATATATAATTATTAAATATATAATAAAAGTACATAAATAATGAATATATTTACTAAATTTATATTTATATATATTTATTAAATATATATATGTATAATTACATAAACATAATTATATAAATATATATAATGATATAAATATTATTTTTTAAAAATATTTCAGTAATTATAAATAAATAAGTATAAAATTATAATAAATATATTTAAAAAGGAATATATATTTATTATATTTATATTTATTTATTTATTTATTTATTAAGTATATATAAATATTTACACTTTTTTATTTATAATTATAATTATAAATCCTTTATCATCGCTTAAGTAATAAGCACTAAAAATCGTTTTATCAGCGCTTTATTCATGCTGATAATGGTGGTGATTTATCAATGCTAATCAACACACTGATAAAGATTGATTTTATCAGTTCTTTTTTTGCAGTAATAAATACCTACCTTTATCAGCATTAAGAAAGCACCAATAAAGAGTCATTTTATCATTTCATATGTAATAAGCACTGAGAAAAGGGGTCTTTATGAGTGCTTATTTGTAAGCGCTGATAAAAGTGTCCCGATATATTTTAAAAAACCCCAACCATTTGCAAACTTGTCATGATATCAGGATGTTTCCATAGAATCCATCCACTATCGACAATCCTCCTTTGTGAATTGGAGCTCGAATCACACCACTCAATAGTTTTCAACACTCCAGTTTCATGTAAATCTCATCTAACATCTAGTTTTCGATTGCGGTTGCGATGTAGGTGGGGTTTCGCATCAATTTCAGGAAATTTCTCTACCTGAGGTAGGTGGTTCCATGCCCTAACAATTTCATATTATTTGATTTTATGGCTTGGTTAATTTCAACATTCTCTATAGTTTATTTTGGTGGTGAGAAAATGTTTTTGAAATGATTTTACATGCATTTATGTTGGAAATAAATTTTCTAAAGAGAAATTGTTGTGTTTCTATATAGGCCTTATTGTCAAAAAAATGGAAGTGTTTAATTAATTTTTTGAGTAGTGAGAAATGTATTTTTGTGGGCGCTTAAGGTGCACATGTGTTGAGAAAGGATTTTTAGTGGTAAATGGATCATTTTGGGCATGTTATCCTTGTTTTTCAATTTTGAGTATGAGTTGTGAAGTGTTTAAATAATGAATAATTTGTTTTAGAAATGAAATTTTGGATGTTGAAATGAATTCTTAAATGGTGTGAGTGATGCTAACTGTGTTTTCAAATGTTTTGGATTGCTTTGTATTTGTTTTGGGTTTTGTAATGGAAAAGGGATATGTTGTGTGTGTCTATGTTTTAGTGTGGTGTTCTATGGAAGGGTTTTATGGGTTATTTGGAAGATGAGAATCATGTTTTCGATGGAGAATAAATGCAAATAGGTTTATAAGTAATCTCTTAAAGTAAATTGACATACTTTTCCATGTTGAACATTTTGTACCTTTTTCTTAATTTAAATTGTAAATTGTTTTAAAGGATGGAAGACATATTTTGAAAATGATTTTGGGTTGTGTACAAATTTTTAAAAAAAGGGCATTGCTATGGAATTAGGTTCGAATTGGTGTAAACTCTAGTTTTGTTAATTGAAAGTGTTCTATAAATTTGTTAATTGATTTATTAAATTATATAAGTGTTAAAAATTTTGTTCTATGCAGTTATGTGGTGTTTTTTATTTTAAAAGTAGCATTTTCATGTGAAATTTGGTGTTTTTTTATGTAAAACCCTATGGTGCCTCCAGGAGTTATTTTAGAAAACTTTTCAAATGAATTATTAACATACATAATAGGTGTGAGGAATGTTTGTTAAATGATTTAGTGTGAATATGTTTTCAAATGGTGTTTGGGTGTGAAATTAGTGGAAAATTGTTTGTACTTTGTTTAGAATGACTTGTGTGTGTAAATGTATTGTGTTAGTGACATGTGAATGTAAAACTTGATTGAGCACAAATAAAAGGGAATCTTGGGTAATAAGGTAACTTGATTGATTTATTTTATGGTATCTTGATGTTTATATAGTAAAATCATTGTCCATAGAATTAATGTATTATTTCATACTTATTTTTAATTCATTTCATTTTAGTATTTCTCACATAATTATTTTTTTCTTATATAGGTTGATTCTTTTGTTCTAGTTGGGTGCTCTGTCAAACTTTCATGCTTCTTATCACTTAAAATCTTTCCACCCATGTAGTGGTGAATTTATATTTTTATTTCAAGCTACCTCTACTTTTTTTGTAGGAATAGCAACGACGCTTCCTCTCCTCAATCACAGAGATGATCTTGATGTTTTTACAGTAAAAAAATTGTCCGTAGAGTTAATGTATTGTTTTATATTTATGTTTAATTAATTTATATTTAGTATCACTCAAATAATAATTGATTTATTATAATTTGGTATTCTTTTGTTTGAGCTGGGGTGCTCTGTCCAACATTCATGCTTCTTATCCCTTAAAATATTTTCACCCATACAGTGGTTCATTTATCATTTTCTTTCATGTTACCTCCACTACCTTTACAAGAATAGAAATTATTCTTCCTTCACTCAATCAAAGAGGTAATCTTGATGTTTACGTAGTAAAATCATTGTACATTGGATTAATTTATTATTTCATATTTATGTTTAAATTATTTATTTTTAGTATTACTCATATAATAATTGTTTTCTTATATAGGTGGATTATTTTATTAGATTTGGGGTGATCTTTCCAACTTTTATACTTTTTCTCCATTAAAACCTTTTTACCCCTACAGTGGTGTATTTATCACTTTCTTTCATGTTTCTTCCACTGCCTTTGATGGAAGATAAACAACGTTGCCTCTTCTCATTCACAAAGGTAATCTTGATGTTTGAATAGTAAAATTATTTTCTATATAATTTATTTATTTTTTCATATTTATTTTTAATTTATTTCTTCTTAGTATTACTCATATAATAATTATTTTTTATATAGGTGGATTATTTTGTTCAAGTTGATGTGGTATGTTCAAAGCTTCTCATGTAGTGTTAGTAGTTCGACAAAGAATTTCAATGGAAATCATGGTAACATTGACAGTTAGGATTGTTTTTTAATGTATATAATAATTTTTATTTATTTAATTGTATAATTTTTTTTTTTAAATTTCTATAATATAGTATTTTAGTGGTATTTTTTTCTTAAATTTGATTTCATTTAAATTATATATTGGGACTTGTTTTTGTTGACATATATGGTGTGTTTCTAGTGCTTCTAGTTCTTCTGGTGTTGTGGTGTGCTGTAATAGAACACTGTAGTGGTGTTGTAGTGTTCTATTATAGCATACTGTAGTATGAATTTTTATCAGAACATTTTAAAGAAGTGATAAAAAAAGAATTTATCAGCACTTCTAAAAGCAGTGATAGAGGTATACTTTATCATCACTTCTACAGAACTGATAAATGATTCTTTAAGAAACAATTTAAGAAGCACTGATAAATGTGTTCTTTATTAGCACTTTTTAAAGTGATGATAATGGCCACATTTATCAGTGCTTTATTATCACTGATAAATTTCCCCTTTATCAGTTCTTTTTCAGGGCTGATAAAAGTCATGGGCTCTTAACGTCACTCACGTTGTCAATGCTTTTATAATGCTGATAAAGTCCATTTTTATCACTATTAAAGGCATTTTTTGTAGTAGTGTAGGTATAGGAATGGATAAAAGAAACCCTAAACCACTGAGAGTGGGGGAAGGGAAAACCCTAGATCACCACAGGGGAGCTCTCACTTGATGCCCCTTATGGGATTATTACATAAAAGTACATTGTAAATGCTTTAATTTTCACCTCCCTAATGGATAGATAGAAAACAAATCTTTAAAATATATAAGTATATATTTATTTTCTTTTCCCCTTCTATAGTTAATTTAATTAATGTATAAATTAAATTAATTCAATGTTATGAAATCAAAAAAATGGGATAATTTAAAAGTAAAACATGTCATTTAGCCTTTCTCTCTTAAAAAAATAACAATAAAAAAATTAAAATTATTATTATTGATTAAGAATAAAAATATATAACATACTTTTGGATTCATATTTTAGTACACATAATTTTATTATATGGGAGGGGAAAACATGAAAAAGAATGGCATGACTAAAGTTAAAGGGAATCTTTAACCAGATTATTTACATTGGTATTATCCTCTGTTATTATATATTCTTATTATTAACCATCTAAAAATAATTCTAATTTACTTATATCAAACTTTAAATTTTATATCATGTGGATATAAATGTTCTAAATATTTTGTACTTATTTCAAACACACCTTTATGATTAAATATATAATGTTTATTCTTAATGTCACTCCTGGATTCATACAATGTTTGTTCTTGTATTTCTATTAAATCATGATCTTATACTTATTAATAATACCCATTAATAACTAAAATTATTTTATAGTTTATTATTTTGGTGCACATATAAGTTTTAGTCATTGTTATATTTCTTATGATTCTATTATGAAACCCTTCTTTTCTTGTGGGTTTATTTGATGTCTATGATTGATACATTTTTCATTTCTATGTGCTATGCATGATTATGGTCATATGATATTTTGATGGGTGGGGATAAAATTAGATAACCCCATAATGAATTGGGTAATGTGATATATATCATGAGATTATACATATTATATGTAAATATTCTTCCAAATTTATTCACAATTTATGAAGTCATGAAATGTTAAAATATATTATGTGTGAACATGATGTTATATTTGTTCACAGCATATGTCTAGGATTTGACCATATTATTATGATGCTTTATTATTATGAATATAACACATTCCATGTCACTTTATAATGATTACTTTATTATTATTATACAATGTTGATTATATGGTGATGATGATTTTGAACACCTATTTCCAACACTCGTTCACATCCACACTCATTTAGAGTCAATACATACCTGATTTTCCAAGGAAGGCAGTCGTTGGGACTTCACCAATGATATCTTAGAAAATTAATTGGCCAAGTGGATGTGTGGTTGGATTCATCATACCCTTTTGTGGGGGAGGAATTATTTCTTACTTCAGGACTCTCTTATAGATTTAAGACATGTTTGTGAACCTTACCTAGTAATATTCTCTTTTGGGGTTATTTTTTCGTCAAGGGCCATTTTCTTTATGGGATCCATATTAATATCCTCTATGAGGCCATAAAACACATAGAATCATGAATTTCTCAATCCATATAACCATATTTGGAAAAAATCTTGCTTCTCAAATATAACATGACTCACACAATCTTAATGGTTGTGGTTTGTTTTTTATTGTCGATTTACCATATCCTAAATCTTCTCAAGATGATGTTAATCACATGAGTTTGAGACTTTTACATAGATATTCTAAGTAATAAAATAATCAAAAAGACATCAATGAATAATATCATAATTCTATACATCATGACTATAACATCAATACCTCATTCAAAAACATCATAAATAAATGGGTAAAGTTGCAGCCAAAAAATCAAGCTAGTTTATATCATGAGACCAACCAATATATCAAGGGGATATAGCGAGCCCCACCCATAACATACTAAGTCTAATGAATTCTTCATATGAAGTGGTAAAACATAATAAATATAAACATTTTTTTGTAATAACTAGAATATGAACTATTTATACTTCCCCAATCAATAAACATAATCATAACCCATTTAGAGTAATATGGATAATGGTGTCTAAATAGTACATCCCCAATAAAACTAATCATAAACCATCCATAGAAGTAATAAGTAGGGTTTCATTATATTATATCCCCATTAAATCTTAAGTTACATTAATGTATTTCATATTAAATGGAAAATGATTTTGAATGGTCGCTTGGAACATTTTTTAGGAAAATAACCTTTCTATGAAAATACATTTCTTTAAAACTAGAAAATTTATAAAAATATTTCTAAAAACTATTATTTGAAAAATAACTTTGAAAATTATAAATAATCATTCCAATAAAATAATATTCATTATGGAGGAAAATTCCATTCATGTCATACAAGTTGAAAGAAAACTTTATTTTCACACTTTGGTAAAAAGTCAAGAATTGCCTCATTCAAAAAACAAAAACAACATTCCTTTTGAAAAGTTTTTAAACATTAAAACATTGTAAAAGTTTCTTTGGTAAATACTTTTGGAAATTTTATATCATTTTTTAAACCATTTTTAGAAAACATGGATATAGAAGGAAATGGGTTATCGACCAAAGAGAGAAATAAAGATGTTTTTCTCTTAAAACGTTATTTTGAACTCGTGAGTAAATAAAGAGAGGAAAATAAATAGAAACATGTATTATCATGAAATAAAAATATTATAATAAAATTAATATTTTTATTTAAAGATATATCATATGATTTAATCATTATAATCATAAATATAAACAATCCTAATAAACGATGAGATTGTACCATAAAACCATTAACAATTTGGTAACATTGAATCATAATAACCACAAAATAATAACAATAAATGAAATATGAAATATATTAAAAATAAATAAATTCATAATATTATATGTCAAAGGTTCTGTATATACACTTTAGAAAAGTATATAGGTTCATAACATGACATATGTCACAACGAAGGGAAATTGAGGCAAAAATATCTTATCTTAGGTCCAACTACCTTTATACGTGTTTGAACTTCATATATAATAAATATAGGTTTATAATACACATATTAAATAACCATATTCATTTATCTCATACTATATATGATTTAATTATAGTATTTTATCATCTGTTTATTAACAATTCTTTATTAAAATCACTGTTTTGGGTGATAATTTATTCATTTTCATGTATGGTTTGGTTTGGTAATTTAAATTATATTACATTGACCCTGGTTAAATAATCTATATAATGTAATACATGATATAAATATCATATATATTAATTTTTTATGTATTTTTGGTAATATATAAAATCTAGATATATGAAATTTATTACCACATTAATGTGGAAGGTAGGTCATACATATGCATGAATGTTGTTTCCATTTTCTTGATAGATAGAATAAAAGAAAAATAAAAAATAATTAAACTTTTAAAAATCATAATTATTTTATATATAGAATCTATATTAAAAAAATTCATACTTATGGCCATCCATGTTAAAATTAAAGGAAAACTATTTCATATAGGTATGTAGAGACACTTGTCCTCACATATGCATGAGGGATGTTATTGTTTTACAAAAGGATTGGAATCTAAGAAGTTATATGAGATATTATATTTCCATAAGTATGGTTATTTCATAAATATCACATATATTCATTGTATATATCATTATTACAGTCTCTGTAAGTCTTAAGTGAAAATAGAATCGCATCACTTCGTGAGGCGGTAGTCTGCTATACACATGTGCGACATTCTCGTATCCCCCACAGAATGGAAAGTAATAAGGTATATGTGATATCATAACTCTATAATTATAATAATAAAATGAATATCATATAATTATTTTAAATTCATAATTATATATTACCTTGAATAATGGTGAATGAAAGTAAATTACATCGGTTTGTGAGGTGGCAGTCCATCGTACCCGCGATCAACGGATTCATTGCTCATTTGATAGAAAATAAGATGTATATAGTTCATTAATTTAACATGATAACATATCATTATAAGGGAGATAATTTTTTAATTATATTATCATTGATTAATAATATTAAAAGGATTTATAAGAATAAGTAAAATGAAAATTCATAGTTACAAATTTTTACCACTTCTTCGGGTAACCTCTTTAGGTTTAACATAAAGCCTTTCTAGATTAAATTTAATTTATGAACATGGAATATAATATGTTCATAGTGTATTATGTAAGAAATTTTTTCAATATATTTCCAAACCAAAGGGTTTTGAATGTGTGAAGATGAGAGGATATGGTGTGGGCATTTATTAGTGGGAGAGATAACACACATGGAATTTTTAGAAATAATAGTGTACCCACCATTTTATTAGGACACAAGACTCAAAATAGGTTATTATCTAACTATATAAGTGATAAGTTCAAACATATTTCCAAAAAATTAGTGTTACAATAAAAATTGGTCATTTTAACCCTTATCATTTTAGTTTAACCCCCGGTAAATTATGTTTTAACATAACTACAGTAATTAATTTATTTTGTTTTTACAATTAATTAAGGTAAAAAAATAATATAAACTTATTAGAAAATATTAATCATACTGATTACAAATATGGAATCCATTTTTCAAATTAAATTCACAAAAAATGGTAGAAATCATTTTAAAATTGAACCAGCTAACACGACGAAAAAAACTGTTTTCCAAAGAAAATTTCTCATAAGTATTGAATGTTTTTTATTGAAAATTAACATAAAATTGATCCCAATAATCTATATTACTATAATTGTAATAAAATTGATATAATTTTTATTTATAACTAATTAAAAATATAATTTAATTTTTAAAATAATTTCAACAAAAAGGTGGTTACCAATAAAAACCATTATTTTCACTATTAATAAAAAATTAATCATTTCATAAGATTATAAAAAATTAAATATAAGTAAATTTTAATATGTTTATTTCAAAAAATAATTTCATTTTCTTCAAATGAATTTTATAAAATAGTTAAAATTTAATTTTAAAATAAGTGCTCAAAACGTGATGAAACCCCACTTTAGAAAAATAATGTTTTCCAAAAATATTTCTTTTTTCTTTCAAATGATTTTTATTTTTATTTATAATGAATATTTAACCATGGAATTTATTTTATACCAGTATAAAACATATAATTTTTGTAATCTAGTTATTCTTATTCATATCCACTAATTTAACACCTAGGTTATAACGGTATACAATATTACGATTCATTTAGACTCAGGGTTTTATGTTCTATAAGATATCTAAGAAAATGGGTTTACTTAAAAGGAAATATATCATAAATTATTGGGGTGTTACATTCTTCCTCCCTATAAAAATTATTCCTATAAATATCTTGAATTTTTTTCATGTGAATAGATTTAGTTATTTCTTCATAATAATCTCTTCAGGTTCCCATGTGGCCTCTTATATCTTATGATTTCTCTAAAGTAATTTTACCAGGAGAGTCATATAATTCCTCAACACTTGTTATCTAGTGTTAAGATATATATATATAGTCTTCACAGATAGATATATCAGGTTCCAATTCTATTTCTTCAAAGTTTATCTCATGTGTTGGGTCTGGTATGTAATTCCTGAACAAAGAGATATGGAGCACACCATTTACTTTACAAAGATGAGGTATTATTGATAAAAGGTAAGATGTATATCCAATAATTTCCAAAATTTCATAGGATATAATATACATGGGGCTCATTTTTTCCTTCTTACTAAACCTTATAACACCCTTTCATGGAGACACTTTCATTAAAACATGATCTTCCACTTGAAATTCGAAATCATTCCTCTGATTATTGAAATAGTTATTTTGTTATAATTTGTGCTTCTTTCATATGGGTTTTAATATTATTTACCATGGTCATTATCTCCTCTATAATTTTAGGGCCAATACAATTACTTTCACCAAATTTTTCCCAACAAGATGGATTATGACATCTCTTTCCATATAATACTTCATACTATGCCATTTGAATATATTAAAGGAAGCTATTATTATATAAGAACTCCACTAAAGGTAAATAATGATCTCACATGAATTTCAAGTCAAGATAGAATGACCTCAAAATGTCTTCTAATGTTTGTATAGTATTTGAGTATTGTCCAACAGTTTGAGGGTGATAAGCAGTGCCCAAATGGAGCTCAGTATCAACAACCTTTGATTAATTTTCTAGAATTTTGATTTAAAACATGGATCATGAACAGACACAATTGAAAGAGTTGGTCATTTAATCTTATAACTTCATTAATATAGATTCATAAAATGTGATGAAGTGTTCAATCTTTTCTTATGGTGAGGAAATGCACAGATTTAGTGAGATGATCAATAATAACACATATTGCATCATTCTTATAAGGAGTCTTTGATAATCCACTGAAAAATAACACAGTAATGTCATATTATTTTTATAAAGGATTAAGTAGATGTTTCAAGACTCTTCTATGTTTTTTTCTCTCATCCTTCACTTGTTTACAAAGAACACATCTTAAAATGTAATCAATAATTTCTAGCTTTATGTTATACCACCAAAATAGTTCCTTCAAATCTCTATAAATCATGGTTCTACCATGGTGTATAAATAAATTTAAGCTATGTGTATCATCCAAAAATTATCATTTTAACTTAGGTATAGATGAAAAACATGGCCTCTTTCCAAATTTTAGAATGATGTCTTCACAAAATATATCTATCAATTTTCCCTTATTCAGATATTTAATCTTATTTTGAAATTTACCATCATCGGGTTGATAACTTTTTATATTTTACAAAAATTATGGTTTAGAAATCATTTGAAAAAGGGGTGATATATCTCCTTCCATAATGATTCCCAAATATATATTTACTAAATAAATAAAAATAGTATCCCTTTCAATCACCATTTTGTTTAGGAATCCATGATCTTTCCATCTCAGAGAATATGATACTTTATTTTCCTTCCAAGGGTTGTTGTGTATTGATAAATTAGAGTCCTTGAGTATCTCAAGACATATTCTTTGCCTCATGTTGATCTCTTTCTATGAAAAGATATATTCTAAACCCATGTGATCCATTAATATCTCATATCTTTCGCCACATAAATTTTCTCCACATTTCTTCAATGGAAATATTATGATTTCCAAATCAAGATCATGGGTTGGATAGTTTTTTCATGAATATTTAACTACATTTATGTATAAGAGACAACATTATCATTCTGTAATATGATATAATAAAATCCCTACTTTAATGCATCACTATATATTAGAAAACCATCATTTTTTATGGTAGATTCAAAATAGGATCATTCACCATTATCCTCTTTAATTATTCAAAATATTACTTGCATTCCATTTTCCATACTAACTTAACCCCTTTATGAGAAATTTTGGTTAATAGGTTTTCAAATTATGAAAAAATTTAGACAAATCACAGATAGTAACCTTACAATCCAATGAAACTATGTATTGTGGTTATGTTCATTGGTGTAGGACATTCTTGGACTATAACATCCTCGATCTTTCACTCCTAGATCTAATATAAAAAACATAATATTTAAATTTTAGTCTTTAAGACCAATTAAGGTGGCCCAATTTTCACAATCCAAAATATAAAACACTAAAATGATATATGGGATCACTTACATTATCAAGGACCATTTAGGTATAGAGTTTTAATAATTAGGACAAAATATTACATAAAAAATACCCAAGAATTCAAGAGAGTACCTTTCTTACTATATCCATCTTTTCATATTCCATATTAGGTCATTAACACCATCCATATGAAACCTCGGTAGACATTATTCATTCAATGTCAATATTTAAAACCTAGTTAAAAAGAAACATAATAAGGGTAAGATCAAATGATTTGTAAGGGTAAACATAATTATTTACAATTTAATGTCATCAGGGATCATAATAATAGCATAAAGGTAGGATGATATAATCAAATTTCATGAGTATACCATAAGAATATTCATACCCATCAATATTTGGATCATTAAACATGAAAACCTAAAATAAAACTTTAACAAAGTGAAATTTCATCAGAATCAATAATTATTATCCATGTGATATCAATCTTGACTATAAGAAACAATATATCAAGCATAAATAAAACACATTGGTATCTTGGAAACATTATCATCTAGTCACTCCTACAAATAGAATTTCCAATATGGAAAACTTCCACATCTGGAGTACTCAATGCATTATAGGGTTATAACGGACCCACCTGTCCATGATTTATCATGGAACCGCTCATTCTTAGTTAATAACATAACCACCCACCCATTTTTTATAACATAACCACTCATACTTGGTTTACAATGTAACCACTAGTCATTATAAACAATTTCTAAGAACTATATCATGAATAAATTACATAGAGAATTTTCTTCTTCTTAAACTGATTGAAATAACCTTTATTCATTTTATAACATGATTAACCGATATAAAATAAATAGGTTCCATAATAATCTCATTGAAACATTATTTACCCATGAAAAAGAAACGGGTTCCAAGCCTCTTTGAAATATTATTAACCCATAGAAAGGAATATCTTTACTGTCAATATCATTGAAATAGTATTAATACATCTAAATAAATTATGATAATATTATCATTACAAAATATACCAAATGGATAATAAGCAACAACAAGGCTTATTGATATTAAATAATTTAAATAATATTAAAATATCAATAAAAATATTTTTAAAGAAAATAAACTTTTTTATTTTTAAAATCACTTCTAAAAACTAGAAATTCATAAAATATATGTAAATACCTGGAAATCCCATGGAATTTTTTTTTAATACATGGCATTTTTATGAGTCGCGAAAACTGACGGCGCTTGATTCTGAGGCCCAGTGTGCCCAGAATCAATTTCTGAAGGTTTTTTTAGGTATGTTTAGTAAACATACGAGCAGGTTTTTATAACTTTTGAACCGGTGCTCAGAACTGAAATATGAGGGCACTATTGAACTCATAGAGCTGGTATTCGCTTAAGAAGACTTTCACATCAACAATAGTGAGTCGATAATAAAAGTTAGTTTTTGGGTTTTTGTGGGAAGTAATAAAATAAAGTAAGCTCAATTTATTTTATTTTTAACTGCCATGTGGAGGTTGGGTGGTTAAAACCTGATCATGGGAGTTGGTGGTGGGGCCCACCCCAGCATAACCTCCTGTGAGAGGTTATGATGTGGGGACTACACGAGGCTTAATACCCTTATTGATGAAGAAGTATAAAACCTCTCAACTCTCCCTCATTAATGAGGGAGAGCCTCTTGACCTCCCCTAATTAATTTGTGACAACTCTCATGCATTAATTTGGTGGAGTCACTTAATTTAAATCTCCATTTTGAATTGTCATGCCAACTCCACCCCATTAATTCAATGAGTCAACTCATTTAATTAAATCACTCAATTTGAATTTATGCCATTGAACATAATAGATCCTAATCTATTATTTGGATATGATTTCATTTTGGGTGGAGTGGAGAGAAAGGGGGAACTTGGGAGAAATATTGGGAGAAGGCTCCCAACGAAGAACGCTTCCAACGAAGAACACCTTTGAAAAAGAATAATGATCTTCCTTGACTTTCTTCCTCGGAACCCCCTTCGACGCGGGACATATTCGACTGATCTTCCCTCCTCATCATCGTCAATGAACCGACGCACAAGCTTGGATAGGAAGTGTGTGGTAGACGCGATGAACGATGCAACATCGTCTTCTTCCCGTGACTTCATCGTCGAGCAACGATCAAAGGTAGGGGGTTTACCTTGAGTATTATTCCTTTCCTTCTTCTCATCTTCGTTTAAAAGGAATCGATGTGATGTATTGTAAAAAATTATTGTTCAACTTTATTACTATTTGTTGAACCAATTGTTATCATCCCTAAACGTGGAGGGTGTGGGCCAAACACACATTGCCCGACTCCCCCCCGCCGATCTCTTTGTGAAGTTTCTTTCGGCATGGCGATGAAGTGGCAACGAGGAAACGAAGGTGCCCACGATAATGGTCATGATACCTGTAGCCTCCGTGAACCGTACCACCCCCGCGGCACAACTGTGTTTCCAGCCGAACACCGCGGGCCAGGCCCGGCCCGAGCCGTGACGAACCAGCCAGCTTGACCACCACTGGCCGCCGGCCCGCCAAACCGCGGCCTGGCCACATGATTTTCGGCGCCCGGCCGGCCTACCCGCTCGCTGCCCGCGTGCCCCGCCAGCCTTCCCGCGCGCTGCCCGGTGCCTTGCATGCTGCCCGGTGCCTTGCGCGCTGCCCAATGCCCCGCTCCCTGCTCGTTGCCCTGTGGCCTACCTTGCACCCTGCATGGCACACCGCAGTCTGCCCGGCGCCCTGCCCGGTGCCCCGCGTCCTGCTCGCGCCCGGCTCGGCGCCCCGTGACCAGCCCTGTGCCTTGCTCGGCGCCCCGCGGCCTGCCCCGCACCCCTCCCGGTGCCCCGCGGCCTGCCTCGCGCACTGCCTGTGCCCCGTGTGGCCTACCCGCGCCCCGCGGGGGCTTCCGGGCTGTTTGCCGGCCTCCCGGCCGCCCGGCCCCCTGAGCTTCACGATCCGCGCTCCTCGTGGTGCTGGCCGAACCGACCCCAGCCTTTGGGCCAAGCGGTCTGTGTGGCGGCCTCCGGGCCGAACCGCCCCTGCAGTCCGTTGGGTTGGGCCCCGCAAACCAGGCTGAACTTAGCGGGAGGACCCGCTCACCGGGCCAGGTCAAACCCAGTGGGTCTGACCAGGTCAACCCAAATCTGGTCAGCCCAGTCTAGGTTGGGCCGATTCAGTCCGACCGGGATCAACCCAGCCCAGGCCCATTACCGACTTTGTTACTTCCTTTGGTCGTATCTTTGGCACTAGACGACCGTTTGACGAACCGTCAGTGGCGCTAGTTTTCTTGGAGCACGATGGTTTTTTTGAGTATACCCCAAAGGAGTTCGGGTAATTTTGAGATACGGTCAGTTTGGATCGTACACGAATCCAACCGTCCCCTGGGACTAAAAGGCTAATAACTCATAGACCAGGAGTTCGATTAACGCATCGTCTTTTTCGTTGAGACCCATATGAGGAGGCGGACCATTGTGATACTTTTACGTGGGACTTTGTTATAGTTGGAGTATCGACCTGTAGCTCGTGGAGCGGATCCTACTGGAGACGAGTGAGCATAAGTGCAGAGTTATCAGACAAGTTTTGGTTTTACCCTCCAGGTGGGCTGGGCAGTGGGTTACCTGATGACCTCTTAGGGTTTACCCTCCAGCTGGGCTAGGCAGTGGGTTACCCATTGACTCTTAGGTTTTACCATCTAGCTAGTCTAGGCAGTGGGTTACCCAATGACCTCTTAGGGTTTACCCTCCAGCTGGGCTGGGTAGTGGGTTACCCGTTGACTCTTAGGGTTTACCCTCCAGGTGGGCTGGGTAGTGGGTTACCCGACGACCTCTTAGGGTTTACCCTCCAGCTGGGCTGGGCAGTGGGCTACCCGATGACTGAGTTCTCTAGTAGCTGGGGTTTCTAAATTGTGACTGGGTTGTTATTTGATACGACCCCTAGATTAAAATCCTGGTTTGAGCTGAGTTAGTAACATTTGATTTTACCTCATGATTTAGACAGAGTACATGATAACTTAGGTATATGTATGGGCATATAACTAAGTGTGGTTATCTTTTGATTTCTTACTTTTTGTTTTATCCTTATGGGATTTTGTGAGAACCTGAGGGTCTCAGGGTCCCTACTAAGTATTGTTATACTCACCCCTGCATGGTCTATTCCCACACCTTGTTGTGTTGGATGCAGATGACGGACAGCGCTGACCGAGGCTGAGTGTACGAGGACTAGATGGTACCTGGAGGTGGACCACACGGCGTGACGATACACAGTGGAGACGGACGGACATGGAGTGTTGTGGAGGCTATATGTACCTACCCTTCAAGTAGGATTCCCTAGAGGATGTCCCGAAAGCTGTTTTACTTTTCTTCAGTTGTACTTGTTTTTCAGCTGTACATGTACTTTACAGTTGGGCTTGTATTTCCTACCCCTTTTACTTTTCAACACTCCTTTGTATACAGTTTTTCTTATGTTTTTTACTTCCAACTCGTACTCTGTTGTGTGGGTTTTCAGTTTTTAAAGGCAATGTCTTCCTAGTTTTAGGGATTTATGCCTTTGGGGCTAGTCGCCAGCCCTGGCCTATGGAAGGTGGGCTTGGGGTAGTAACGCCACGGGCCCTGGGGGACGGGTCATGACAATATAGAAAAAATAATTTTCTTTGAAAACAACCTTAGAAACTTATAACTAAAACCTCATTGAAAATAATGGACATGATGATAGGAAAATTTATTCATGTCATAAATGTTAAAAATAAACATTCTTTTCAAAATATTTCAGAAAAGGGATTCAAAGTTAACCGTTTAGAAAATATTATGATATTTCCTTTTAAAACCATTTAAAATATGGAAAAATTTAATGTAAAATGGATTTATAAAAATATTTATTTTTAAAAAATAACATTTTTTAAAATATTTAATAAAACAATGATATGGAAGAGAAAGATATCCAATCTAAAGGAAGTTTCATGATTGGTATCACTTACAAACAAATTTCTTGATATTTCTTTAATAAAAAAAGTGGAAATGGAAATAAAACATGTGAAATAAATTCATAACTAGATTAGAATAAAATATATTTTTTTATTGAAAATAATATCACATTATTTCTTCTAATAGAAAAATGAACATAAACAATCTTAAAAGAAAAGGATATTGTAACATGAATCCTTTTCCACTTTAGTAACTCTTCTATTATAAGCCCTATGACAGAATAAAATCAAATGATACATTAAATATCATAAAAATAAATATATTCATGGTATTATATATAAATTTTTAATTATAAAAACATTCTAAAATGATTTAGGTGCATAATATCAATATATGTCCCAAAGAAAGAGAATTTGATATGAATATCACTTATAAAGATTGTATCATTGAATTGAGAATTAATTAATTGGGTGATTATGTGTAATAAATATAAATCCAAAAAAATAAATAAATAAATAAAAATTTATATATCAGATAATTATAGCATAATAAATTCATTCGAAAAGAGTTAAAACCCAACGAAAGGAAATTGCATTAAAAATCCCTTTGCCACTTAGTAAAATTCATGTCAAATCTTAATAGATGAAGTAATTAAAATTAAAACCAAAAATTAAATGATATATAAAGGATTCATGATATTACATGTAAATTGACAGTATATACACCACACAATATATACATGTGGAAAATATGGAATATGTCTCACAAAAGTAAAATTGAGACGAGAAACCCTTACCTCAAGTCTAGACTTTCCTTGTCTTCCCTTTAACTCATGTATAATAAAATTATATTAATTATTTTATTTATTAAGAAAATTTTCCAGGATTAATAGCTTATACTTAAATAATTTATTTTATTTCTTTTTAATTACAAATTTAAATATTTAGTCAATTAAGTACATGTCGGTTGTTTTTGAAGACATTTGGTTCATTATTTCAAAATGGATTTGGTGTGTTAACCATGGTAAAAGAGGTAATTTTTTTCAAAATATATATAATAAATCATGTAATTATTACAATATTTATTCATAAATATTACTATTAAAAAATCCATGAAAACAGTTATGAAAAATGAACTATGCTATGATCATAGAGATGGTAGGCCGTACGTACACATGATTCACGTTCCCATTTTTTAATGATCTTTATGGAAAGAATGTGTGTATGATATTATATTTATAGAATTATAACAATATTATAAATAACAAATTTTTATTTAAATATACTAATATATATAATTCTGGTGATTTAGTGATGAAAAGAGAATCACATCCCTTCGTGTAGGCGGTATTCCACATGTACATGAATGAAGTTATCATTTTTCAGTGTAAGAAATAAAATGTTATATTATATTTTCACAATGAAAAATATTTCATGAATATAATTATGATTTCATTTATATCACATATATTCATTAACATTATTCTTATTACCTTCTCTTTAAAGCATTTGAGAAAAATGAATCGCATCGCTTCACGAGGCAGTAGTACGCAATACACACGAGTGATGTTATCGTATACCCCATGGAATGGAAAGTAAAAAAGGTATTTGTTATATCATAACTCCAGAAATAAAAATATGTTACAAATATAATATATAATCATTAAATCTATCATTACAAAAAGTCATGATATATGATTATGGAAAATGAATTACATTGGTTTGTGAGGCGGTAGCCCACCGTACATATGCATAATGATTTCATATCTCCTTTCATGGAAGAGGATATGGATTTAGGTTATGAAATTAACATAATAAAATATAATTATATATGATATACTGGTTCTATTATATGATCATAGTTTAATAAGATTTTTTGTAGGTGTAATAACAAATAATGAAAAAACACAAAGTTAAGAATTTTACCTCTTCTCGGACCACCTCTTTAAGATTGTACCTAAAGTATTCCAATAATGGATTTATGACCAAAAAGTCTATTTTTATTATTGGATATAATTTAGGATGTTATTTATTATGTTATTGGATGATAAAAAAGGGTTTTAAGGTGTAAAAAAGAGAGTAGAGGGGTGGACTTTTATAAGTGAGGTGGGTGGTACAATTGTAATTTTTTAAAAAAAAAAGCATACCAACATTTTTCACATTCCAAAAGGATCCAAATTGGATAATTATCAATAATTATAAATTATAAAGTCTAAATGTTTCAATAAAATAGGTTTTATATATGTTTTTAGTTGATTTTTACCCTTATTTTTTATTTTAACCCCCAGGTAAACTCATTTTCACCACAACTACAGTAATTTTTTTTTTAATATTTTCTCTATTCATTATGATCAAGAATTATGTTAACTCTATTAGATAATAAAAATTATTCTTATTCATGATATGGAATCCATTTTACCACATTCAATTAACATAATTTTAAATTTTAAATTTAAATTTAATCCTGCATATGTGATGAAAATGTGGGTTTTCAAGAAGTGCATTTTTTAAGGAAAAGATGATTTTATGTTAACTATATGGATAATAAAAATTATTATATAGATATAAATTAATATTTATTGATATATAATTTATAAATTTCATTTAAATAATTTCTAATTATTTTTTTTCTTATTAATTAAAAAGGTGAAACATTACGCACTTTAAAATAGTTTTATGAAAAATCCCATTTTTAAACTGAAGGATAAACATATACTAAAATCCAATATTAAGTTAATTGAAAATCAATTATGTGTATTAAATATAAATAAAAAATTATTATTTCAATTTGAATCATATTCAAAACATATTATCACTTATAAATTTCTTAATTTATTAAAAAGAAATGACATTTTTACAAAAAATCGGTATTTTTCACTATTCACTGAAAAGTCAATATTTTCTAAAAAATAAAAAAAATTACCCAAATTAAATTTTTATATTCAAATTTCAAAAAATAATTTCATTTTATCAAAAAAAATTCATAATTTCTAAAAACTAATTATATTATTTTTTCATGAAAATCAATAAAAATAATTTTTGAAGAAAATATATTTTTGAAGAATAAAGTTACTTTACTAAAAATTGATTAACTATTTACTAAACATTTATAAAAAAATTTATATTTATTAAGACATATATATATATATCATAAATTAATTAATACTATTCAAACCCACTAATTTAACTGTTAGGTTATAATGGTGGCATATATCATAGTTTGTTTAAGTTCAGTGTTTCATATCAAATACAGTTTCAAACTTCGTTTTCTTCTCTAAAATATCAACGTGTTACATCCTACCCCATTTAATAATTTTCATCCGAAAAAATTGAACTTTTTATTTGTAATAAATTTGTTTACATTCAAAAATACATTTTTTAGGAAACCCACATTGTAAAAATGGTTAATTAGACATCTTCTTGATAAGAGAGAAAAGGACGTATAGAGGTAATTTTAAATAACACATACTAGGTTTCAAATGAGGATAAAATAGGTGGGAAGTGAATATTTTTACATGGAATAATAATAAATAATTATGGAGATTAATATTTATCGTTGATCATAAGAATTCGAATGATCAATAGAAAGTTAAGGACCTAAAACCCATAAATCAATACTGAGTAAAAAGATGATCAATTCATTATAAATAATGGTACTAAGATAAAATTGTTTTTTCTAGATACTTTTCCTATATTTGTGGAATTATTTCACCATATAGACTTAAAAATAGTGAAATATACTTAATTGATAAGTGTAATTTCATTCTATATACAAATTCCACCACAATGTCATCTTTTCCTCCAAACGATGAGTATTCAAGATGGTTTTTTTATTCCTAAAGCACTAAAATAAACTTTTAAAGACCAAATGACCATAAAAGGGATAATAAATCTATTTAACCTGTATTTATAAGTTAAAAAATACCAAAATGGTTAGCACATGGAAAAATATTTCCCAGAATGAATAAATCTTTATATGATATATTAATATTCAAAATTCAATAGTAATACCCAAATTTCCTGGTAAATCATTCCATAAATGAATCACCCTATATCCCAAATAACCTCAATAACTAAAACATTAAATAATATTTTAATGTAAAAGGTTATATCACATATTTCATATTATAATCCTAAACATATGTTGATCTTCTTCAATAATAACATTAATCACTTAGTCACCAAATCACTTTTCAATCTCATGACTATAAATATGATAAAATACATGTTCCCATAATTACCTTAATATCCAAGATCATATAATCCCTAAAGTTTATAAATATATTAAAACTTATTTCTTCAAAATGCAAAGGATTAAATCACATTAAACTAAACCAATACATATAATTCAACTAAATAAAACATCTCCTAAATTTTTATTAATCACTTTAAGAACTCGTCACTTAAAACCTCGAAAGGTGTTTTTAATACTTTTATCGTATGGTCAAACTTAATCTTATAAACCTATAATATTATCCATAAATATTAACATAAAATCATACGATAACAAATTAATCTTCAATGTTATTTAAAAAATTCCTTTGATACCAATTATAACATACCCGAAGCTGTACTCGCAGATCCACTATTGAAAACATAAACTTTACATTTCCATATTTGATACCAATAAAGGTGAACCAATTTTTAAAATTCAAATCATACAATATCAAAAGGAAAATATTAGATTACTTACATTCTCAAGGAACTTTTAGGTTTATATTTTTACATAATTAGAAAAAACTTTTACCTAAACAATACCCATGAATTAAAGAGATTATCCTTCCCACTATACCCATCTTTTCATATTACATATTAGGTCATAAAAATAATCCATATGAAACCTTTATAGGCATAATTCATTCAAACTCAATATTTATAACCTGGTGAGAAATAAATATAAGAAGGGTGAACTCAAATGCTCAAAAAGGGTAAAATTAACCATTAACAATTGAATGTAATCACGAAGTATAAAAAGAGCATAAGGGTTTGATGAAATATTCAAATTTAATGAGTATAAAATAAGAATATTCACACCTATCAGTACTTAGATCATTAGAGATAAAAATATTTCATAAGGATTTAAAAAAGTAAAGAGTTATTATAATCAATAATCATGCACCATGTGATATCAATATTTATAATAATAAATACTATAAACCCATAGAAAGTATAGATGAAATGTATTGATATCTTGGAAACATTATTATCATATCACTCTTACAAATGGAAGGGAAAATATAGCTGACTTCCATATCTAGAGTACCCAATGCATTTGAGGGTTATAAAATACCCAACTATCCTTGGTTTATTAGGGAACCACCCATCCTTGGGTAATAACTTAACCACCCATCCTTAGTTTACAATAGAACCATGCATACTTGGATTAAAATGACACCACTTATCATTATATAAAATTTCCTAAAACTTTATCATGAATAAAGTATATAGATAATTCATTGCATCATAAATTCAATGAAACATCCTTTATTATTTTCAAAATAGTATTAACTAGTGTAAAAGAAATGGATTCCATAATAATCTCTTTGAAACATGATTAACTCATGGAAAAAAAGTGGGTTCCATAAAAATCTCTTTGAAATAGTATTAATCTATAGAAACGAAATGGGTCCAATGTCAATCTCATTGAAATGATATTAATTCATCTATAAAAATAATGAGGATAGTGTCATTAAAAAATATCCTCATTAGAGAATAAGTAGAAAATAATGATTGTTGATATTTAGGAATGGAAATACTTTTAAAATGTCTTTTAAACATTTTTTAGAAAAATTCCTTTTTCTTTTTGAAAATCACTTTTAAAAACGAAAAATTCAAAAAAAATATTTTTAAAATACATTTGATTGAAAAAAAACCTTGTAAACATATAAATTAAACATCATGGAAAATAATGTACATGATGTATTGAAAATTCATTCATGTCATAAATGTTAAAAATAAACATTATTTTCAAAACTTTTTGAAAAAGGGAGTCAAAGTGACCCATTTTGAAAATGTTATGAAATTTTCTTTTTAAAACATTTTAACTAAAGGTAAATAATTATTTAAAATTAATTTAGTAAAAAAAAAATATAAAAGAAAATATTTTATAATATTTTATAATACATGGATATGGAAGAGAAATATACCATATCTAAAAGAAGATACATGATGGTATTACTTAAAATGATTTTCTTGATATTTATTCAATAAATAAGAGAGAAAATGGAAATCAAACATGTGAACCACATTCATAACCATAGTATAACAAAAGGGATGGAGTTCAAAAAAATAATATCTCGTTATTTCCTCTAACATAAATATGAATATAAACAATCCGGAAAAAAGGAGATTGTAACATAAAGCCTTATCCACTTTGGAAACTCTTAAATCATAAGCCCCATAAGAGAATAACATTAAATGATACTTTAAATATCATGAAAATAAATTAGTTCATGATATTACTTCTCAAATGGGAATTATAAAAACCTCATAAAAGTAATTTGATTCATAACATCAACATTTGTTCCAATGAAAGATAATTTGAGATGAATAACCCCTATAGAGATCATATCATTAATTTGAGAATTAAATATTTTAGTGATTATGTGTAATAAATGTAAATCCAAAAAAAATAATTAAATATAGAATAAAAAACTTATATATCAATTCACACATAATCATATCATAACAAATTCAATGGAAAAGTATTAAAACCCAATGAAAGGAAATTGAGTTAAGAATCCCTTTACCATTTGGTAACATTCAAGTAAAATCCTTTTAGATGAAATAATTCATATTGAATCTTAAAATATCATTATGTATGATATATTATTGATATTACATGTAAAATAGATATTATATACACTATACAATAAAAACAAGTGCTGAATATGTCATATGTCTCATATAGTTAAAAGTGAGATGAGAAACCCTTACCTCGAGTCGACATTCCATGTGTATCATTTATATCCTATATAATAATCTTATATTAAGTATTTTATTTATTAATAAAATTTTAAATTATTAATATATTATACTTAAATCATTTATTTTATTTTTTTAATGACATATTTAAATATTTTATCAGTTAAGTCTGCATTGGGTGTTTTGAGGGCATTTGGTTCATTATTTCAAAAACATATTTAATGCATTGATTATGGTTAAAGATGTCATAATTTAGAATTATATAGAATAATAATCATTAAATAAATATCATATTTATTAATCAATTATACATTTAAATCCCATCATGAAAAAATGGTTATGGAAAATGAACTATGTTACGATTATGGAGACAATGGGTTGTACGCACGCGTGAGTAACGTTTCCATTTTTCAACGATCACTATAGAAAGTAGGTTTGTAATATTGTATCATTAAATTATGATAATAATATCATAAATACATTATTTTTATTTAAATATACTTATATATATCATTCTTGTGATTTGGTGATGAAAAAAGAATCACATCGCTTCATGGAGGCTTAGTTCAAACGTACGGGAATAAAATTATCATTTTTTAGTGTAAGAAAAAAATAATATATTATATTTTTATAAAGGTAAATATTTCAAGAATATAATTATTATTTAGTTTATATCACATATATTCATTAACATTATATTTATTACCTTATATATAAAGCATTAGTGAAAAATGCATCGTGCCACTTTGCGAGGCGGTAGTCCGATGTACACACAAACGATGCTATCGTATCCCCCATATAATGGAAAGTAAAAAAAAGTAATTTGTGATATAATAACTCCAAAATTATAAATATGTTACATATATCATATATATATATACTTTAAATACATCTTTAAAACAATCCTCGAGAGGAAATGATGGAAATCAAATGCCATCAGTTTACAAGGGAGTGGTCCTTCATACACATGAATAATGATTTTGTATCCAATTTGATGGAATTAGATAATTATTTAAGTTATTACTATAGAGTTTTTCCATTGAATACACTAAGTGGTTCCTTGATATGGTTAACCACAAGACCTCAAGTGCACCTCCTCATATGCCAGAGGTTTCCGACTAGCAGCAAGGGCCTAGGGTGTGTCAATGGGAAGACTATAACCTTATAGATTAGATTGTATCACAACTGTAAATAATAATGGTAAATAGTGGATACAAAAAATAAAAAAGAAACAACAAAAATAATAATAAACATCCAAATAAATTATTAGACTAAATCTAAATCATAAATATATACAAAATACTGATGATCATGTCTTGTAGCTATAAAAAACGAGGTACAAGAGATACAGGGTAAAGAGGAATATACCACATACTATACAAAAATAAATAACACCAAAAGTGTTTTCTACTACAATCATGAGCATATACTTGGTCCTCTACTCCCATACTCTATCCTAGCACTAAAAATAAAGCATCAGAAGTTGTCCACTTCCCATTGTCTAAACCTGTAGACATGAAGTCTTCTTGGGTACCATGGGAGGCCCAAGAAGGGTGTGAGATATACTCGATTGGCCACCACCTAGGGTGTCTAGATAAATCCATTATATGTATATTAAATGTGCATTTTGTGGGTATATAATAAATTCATGTCAATAAATAAATAGATACATTGGATCAAGATCCCCATTGTATACCCGACCGACACTACCAACTTCAGCCTAAGATGGATATCTCTAAAACAAGGTGAACCTATACATACATGTTATGGGTGTAATAATGGGTCATCATAAAATAATCATCAATAGTGAACCAACCCAAATCATGTGATTTTTCTTGGCAGACGTGTCCCTAAATAATATCTTTTCATTATATGTCTTTAATATAAAATTCATTATTTGAATTTAATCAAAGAAACCTAGATCCTATACATGGAGATCCAAAAATGAATCCAAAGTATGACTCTAGAGGCATGATAAATTCTCAACACCACAAGTTCTTGTCCAATTCAACCAATAAATAAAAACCACAAGTATCACTCTTGAGATGGTGTGAATATATAACCATTTATCCCATCCTTGGTATCTCACATAGGGGTACGAGTATCACTCCTGAAAAGGTATATCCATATTTACAATAATTGTTTCCATGGGGTCTCCCCTAGGGAACCAGTATCACTTATAAGAAGGTAAATAATCCACCTGGTGAGCCTTCCCAAGGAATACCAAGTATCTCTCCAAGAATATTTGCAATCCATAGAAATTATCAGTTATATAGCATGAAGAGCCCATCCAAGTCATCCCATAAGGATCCAAGTGTCTCCCTCAGATTAGTTATGAAGAGAGTTCTAAATATTAATTGCATATATTTTTTAATAAGAATAAAATTTATATCACTTTATATAAGTTGGTAAATTCTTTTAATTCATGTATTTCAAGATATGTCATAACTCTGAAGGGCCTAACTCATGGCCATTAATTTCCCTCAGCTTAAATCATAATTAAAAACAATTTCTTACATGGAAACACACACCTAAAATATGGTTTGGAAATTTATAGAAAGGGTATTTATGCCTTTAATGGAGAACCTATAGGGGTGTCTTATGTTAATAAAAACACCCAACAATGTTGATTCATAGGTATCTAGGGTCCAATTACGCATGGAAACAAGTTTTAATTTAATTAATTTAAAAATTCATAGGTGATGCCATAAGTTTTGTTGTACAGAAAAATGGCATAAATTATAAATTCCATAGGACATGAGGAAAAGTAACAAGAACACCTAACTTACAATCATAACACTCTCCTCATCTAGTGTCAAACCTTGAATCAATATAGAATAGGATAAATCATAAGAATAGATTAATTCCCTAAAAATAGGGTATATAAGCTTTCACCAAAATAGAATAAGGGATGGAAAGATAAATTAATAATAGAAGAAATTAGTTTATATAGATTACCACTACAGATCCAACACACCTAATGATAATGGAAATAGAGTTTGGGTGAGATAATGGCTTCAAATCCTAATAAGAGGAGGAGGAGGATTTTCATGTGGGAAGGTACTGAAGAAAATGAATGAGAAAGAAGGTTTGGGGATAGAAATATTTCATGGAGAAATAGTAATTCACCCTTTATTTAAGGAAATCCATGTTTTCATCAGATGGTTGTCCAAATAGTGTGATAACTGTGTGACAACCACTTCCCAAGGAACCCCCTCACGTGAGTTAGGTGCATGATTTTACTAACCATACACAGCTCGTGTAAAATTTCTCTACCAAAAATGTCTACAACACGGCATGGGAATGCATCTCTTCTCGAATGCTTTTAGAAAAACTGTGTGGCCTCCTGTTGAGCAATGAGTTCCCCACATATTTGAGTTTCATAATTATAATTAACCATACAGTTCATTATTCCTCCTCAAATTTCAGATATTTGGGCTTTGAATGAGTTTTATACTCTCCCAAACCACTCTTTATCCTCTAGAGTACACTACTAGCTTAAAAATAGAGTTTTTTAATAGTAAAAAAACTATTTGTATATCTCTAAGAAGCTGATACATTACCACACCACCTCCATAAAACAACTCATCCCCTAGTTTCCCTTTTGAGGGTGGTGAATAATTTTTTGAGAAAAGTTTTGGCCACTTAGCACGTACATCAACCTCTTGCTCCCAGGTCTCGTTATATACACAATCGTGCTTCCATAGTACCTAGACCAATAGAACTAACCTACTTCAGAGAGACTTCATTCTCTAATAAACGATATGTATCAAATATTCCTCAAAGGATGCATTCTCTTCTAGTTAAATATCCTTAGGATCAAATGAATGATATGGTTCATAATGATATCGGTGAAGATGTGATACGTGGTTTTCATGGCATGGTACTTATGAGGTAATTGAAACCGATAGGCTACCAACTTGACTCCCTCCAAGATCTTGAAATTCTTGATATAATGAGGTGATGTCTTACCTTGTATTTAAATCCATCTATGACCTAATATAGGTGAAACTAATAGAAATACATGAGGTCCCACCTTGAACTCTAGTGGTTAGAAACAAAGTAAAGTATAAGCCTTCTTCCTAGACTAAGTTGTAGCCATACACGTCTAAATTAGTTGTACTTGCTCTAAAGTCTCCTAAATGATATGAGTACCCAATAATGTTGCCTTTATAGCCTCTAACTAGTATAGGGGTGAATGGAATGTCCCACTATAAAGGTCCTCATATGAAGTCGTCTAAATTATTCCCTGAAAGCTATTATTTCAGGAAAACTCAACAAGTGGTATTTTATTCTCCCAATAACCTAAGAAATTGAGGAAACATGCCTGGAGGATTTCCTAAAACACCCATATCATCTGCTCAGACTGTCTGTTGATTTGAGGGTGATGATATTTACTCAACAAAACCTATAAACTTGATGCCTTCTACAACCCTTGCTAGAACTGTGATGTAAAATAGGAATCTCAGTCTGATATAATAAAATAGGAAACACCATTAAGTCATAAAATCTCCGGAATATAAATCCTCCCAAGATCATAAACTAAAAAAGTATCCTGAATATATAGGAAGTGCCTGACCTTTTTCATAATGTCGAATATCACCCATACTGCAACACTGCCTCAAGGGGATCTCGGTAATCCCATAAAAAACTCCATGGTGAAGTCACTTTATCTCAAATTGGGAGTGGATAAAGGATATAAAATTCTATAAGGTCGATGTTTCTCTGCATTCACCTGTTCACAAGTGGAAAACCTCATGATGAAACATAACATCTACCACTTCATACTTGGCCACCAATACTGAAGACATATATCTCAGTACATCTTGGTAAGCTCGGGGTGAAGTGTACAAACATAGGTGTGATATTACTACATCAAATCCTATCATATGTCATAAGGAACCCAAATACATACCATAAAGTGTAGGATCTCATTATCATTGATAACCTAACCATGTGGCGGGTTCTCACTTGAGAAACTCTCCCTCAGGATGAGGACCTTGGGATCTGATAGTTGTGTCATCTGCACCCATTACAGAAAGAATAATATCACTTCTAAAGCTACTTAACTAGGCTTCCCATGACATTCCTAAATCTCTAGGAGCATCTCAAAAATTAGGGTCATTAACTACCACTCAATACTAGCCTCCTAGATAGCCTACATATGACTCTTACAACTCAGGGAATCAGCTAATTCATTACCCTTTTTGAGTGTATAAGCATGCTCAAATTTGAAAGACTATAGGTATTCTACCAACTTACACTAAATCATATTCAATTTACAATGTGTGGAGATTTATTTAATATTTTTAAGTTTTTTTAAAATTAAAACCCACTCTCTTAGTAGATAATGTCTCCAATAACATAAATCATGAACCACAACCACTAGATTTATTTCATCGATTGGGTAATTGTACTCCTGAGGTCTCATCTGGTAGGACTCATATGCTACAACTCAATCTGACTAAATTAGAATTAGTCCTAGACCAATTTCTGAAGAATCACAATAGAAAGTATAGATCATTACCAGATCCAGAAGAATCAAGATCTGTGTTGAAGACAGTCTCCGCTTAAACTTTTTAAAGGCTATCTCAAAATCTTTTGACCATACAAATTTCACACTCTTCTTATCCAATCCAATAAAACACACTGCTAGTAATGAGAAATCATAGTTGAATCAGCTGTAATATCCAATCATTCCAAAAAAACTATGTATATCAAAGACATTCTAAGGATACTCCCAAAAAACTACACTTCTCACCTTCACTGGTTCAATAGATACACCTACCTTTGAAATGGTATGACCCAAGAAGTGAACCTTATCAATCCAAAAGTTTCATTTTCTGATCTTATCACACATTTTATTCTCTATCAGTGTATTCATAATGATCCCAAGATATTTATCATGGTCATGTATAGTATGAGAATACATCGATATTTCATATATGAAAACTATCACAAATTAATCCATAGATGGGGGGAAAACATGATTCATCAAGTCCATGAAAATAAGGGGTTTATTCATAAGACTAATTGGAATAACCTAGTACTCGTACAATCCGTATCTACTATGAAACATTTTTCATGGTTTGTTTGATGGTTTAACATGAAATTGATGGTATCTCAACAAAAAATAGATCTTAGAAAAAACATTCACTCCCCTGATTTGGTCTAAGAGGCATTCTATAAGAGGTAGTGGATATTGGTTCTTTACCATAAGTTGGTTAAACCACCAGTAATTCATTTACATACTGAAGATCTTATCCTCCTTCTAGGTTAAAAGGATAGGTGAACCCCATGTTTAAGTACTGGGTCATATAAAATACTTTTCCACTAAGTCTTCTAAATACATATTAATTTCTTGAATCTCTGTAGGCACTATCCTATAAGGGGAATGGACACTGGTGTTTCACCTATAACTAAATCAATTGTGAACTCCACCTCTCTCAAAAAAGGTACTCCAGAGAAATATTTAGGGGATACGTCCCTAAATCAATCCACCATTGGAGGTAATTCTACAAGATATATTCCTTAATCACTCATGAAGAGACCAACTATGTAGATTTTCACCCTACCTATCCCATGAAACTCAGGTCCATCTCAACTCACCTGGATTTCCTATTCTCCCTTATGAATATAAATTCTACCCTTGGGTGATGTAAATGACACCCTCTACTGATAGAAATCAACATGTTCATTATAAGGCACAAGCCATTCCATACTGAGAATTATGTTAAAATTGGTCATCTTGAGGATAAATAAATTCTATAAGAAATAGTACCCAACTATCTCAAGGGGGAACTCCATGAACTGGAATAAACTCTTTGATCGGACCCCTAATGGTGTGTCGAGAGTCATAATGGTATATAATTACTCCATTTATAGGACTTGTATTTCTATAATTTTTGTAGATATAAAATAGTGTGATGCACTTGTATCAAACAAGGAAGAAACTAAAGTAGATGCTACCAGAGTAGTACCACATACTATAAAAGGACCAGTACTCTTCTCCTTGGGTGTATGCTGTACTACATAGATATGGCACCATCTGCGGCCCTAATATGCAACCTGACTAACCTAGGTAGGACCACTATACTAGAACTGAACCTATGAGGTATGACTACCTCAGCCATGATTGCCTTGTCAGCCTAATCATTCATTACTAGGACAAATCCCAGCCTGACGTGGATCTATTGATCCTGTACCTAGATTTGGTGTCAGTATATATCCCTTCTCGCTAGGTACTAGAGGGAATTTTTGGTAGAAATGGTTTAGATGACCCATCCTGCTTTAAGCTCGGAACTCGATTGGGTTCTTCATACATTGGGGATTTTTATGACCTACCCTACCACACTAGTGGAACTCCACATTTATATCAATGTGTGTCATTATTCTGGAACTACCCCCATGCTCACCATCGAAATTATGTTTCTTGTTGTTAGGTAAAATGTCTCCCTGTATCAAAACTGAACCACCCTGGCTCACATTCCCAACTTCCCTTAGGTTTTGTTCTGTGAAGAGGACCTATTTCACTATCTTATAAATAGTAATCATCTGAAAAAAACACCTATGATTAGATGGCGTACGCATTGAAATCCTAAAAACATCTCTCAGTCATCAACTCATCACTAGTTAGTGTTGGTGTGAAACATTGAAGATGAATAAAATAAGTTGAATACTCCATCATTGACATAGATCCCTATTATAGTTTCATAAACTCTCAAGAATGGTCTTCTTGAAAATTATGGTGGAAAAAGTAATCATAATAGGCAGTTTGGAAACCCACCTAGACCCTACCCTAATGATGTTTGGCCTGGGTGGTGATATCCCACCAATGTTTAGTTGAATCATGAAGCATATAGGTGTTTAACCCTCCACTCTGGAGTAGTATCTAAATTCTAAAATATAAACAACATGTCCTTGATATATGATTCAAAAACATGAGGATAATTATCCCTGAAGAAGGTGGGAGGATGATACAATTGGAATTCTCATGTCAGTTCTTCCATAGCAGGGGAAGGTCATTGTCCTCCTTGTATAGACTGCATAAAGTAGAACAAACTATTTCATAATTGATCATAGATTCCTAGTGTAGGATCAAATATATGTGCCTTAGGTGGAAATATAGAAGGTAATACTAGTGGATTAGTGCCCAACACCTCATGATCATGTTCATAATCACCCTCCTGACATACGACTCATGGAATTCATGGTAGAATAGCTCTATAATTTACAAAAACACACCTCATTTAATATTTAACAATATAATGTAATTGTGATGACCAAAAAGGACAGGTAAAAATCCTTCCTATAACTGAGTCACACTTTAACGACTCAAGCTTTTTAATAATATTTATTTCTTAAATTTGTGTGTTATTTTTTTTATACTCAACAAAATTATATCCTTTAATTAATGATGTGAGTATAATTAAATGAGACTGTTGGGTTTTGAATATTATATGATCTTTGGTCAATATGACCATTGGAAACTAAACTCTTAATGTTGCGATTATTTCTTATAAATTCATATGATCTTGGTTAATTAATACAGAAAGAAGAGTTGATGGCATAATCCAGTAGACTCGGGCCATATGAAGCCCATCTTTCAGAGCTTGGGAAGGAGGTATCATCACTGGTCTTTGCTTTGGACCAGGCCCAATCCAAACTTCAATATGTGAAGATTGAATGGAATCGCCTATGGGAGAAGTTCAAGCTGATATAAATAACCACTCGAGCAATGTTGTATGAGCCACTGCAAAACTGTTACTTTTGTTATTTTTGCAGAAATGAAAATGGGGATTTGATTAACAATATGAAAATAAAATCTTAATTAAATAATAAAGTGAAATAATTTAAAGGAAATATAAAGTTTGTTTGAAATCAGGATTAAAAACAGCGGTCGCGGACAAGCATCACCCTCTCGGACACTCCCCTCTTCTTTGTATATAAAAAATATCTCTTAATTTAAATTCATAAATGTACCCCCAAGGACCACCAGGTGTACACTCAAATTTAAATAGACATCATATTCATACTTCAATATGATTGTGGTCCTGCCTATATAAGTGACTCAATTACTTAAAGACCTTCAAGTAATTGAACCTAATTGAATTCTCTATGCTCAATGGCAAGACCTCACCAAAGAATTTTAAATAGAGAAATATATTGTTCTACTTTATAGATGGAACAACGATCAAAAAAATTTGTTGAAAAAATATTTAAGAAATAAATCAACCAGATTCATTCAAAAATATAGGTTCAAGAGAAATTCAAAAAGTGATTACACTTTAAAATCAAAACTCAGAAGAGAGTGTCTGTCGGGTGTCGCCATCCACAACCACTTGCCGCTTATCCTTGCATCACTTGAGAAACCTTCATATTCTATATTGAATCCTCAAAGGATTTAATATTCTTAAGGTTATCAATATCCACCTTCCCCTTTTCTCTATAAATCCAACTCCCTTTTGAGATGTATGGTGTGGTGATAAATCGAATGTCATTGAGAGGTAGGAGCTCCTCTCTTTTTATAGGCAAATTTCATCTTCCAAGGGTTCTTGAGTTTTTGACCCATTAATTGTTCGATTCACATGTGGAATCCTTCATAAATGTTGTTCATTTATTTTTTTTCCATTCACCCTCTAAATTTCAGATTCATTGGACGTTCCTATAATGAGTTATGATTTTTTTATTGTTGATGACGTTTTCTGGATGAAGCTTCCATGTAGCTTCCTTCAAAATTATATCATTCAATGGCCACCATAATGGATTCCAAACGGCATGAAATTAAATGTATAAATGATAATTGGAGTCCTCGTCTATATAAAAGTAGAATCTCATCATTTAGAGGTGTGTATGCTGAATTTTGTTTCCATTACCAATGTGGTGTCCACGCAGTTCAGCCGGAAAAATTGTCAACTTCATTGATTTTTTTGGGCCTTAAAGAGCATGAATCTAACCTTGGTCCTCAAGAAAAATATTATCGAAATAAAATAAGGGTTAAAAAAAATCGAATCAAAAAAATTAGAAAAATATATTTTATGAGAAATGACAAAAATACCCCTATAATAAAAATCTATTAAAAATCTAGAATTATGCAATTTAAACTTTTTATCCCAAAACACACTCTAAATCCAAAATTGTTACAAATAAGATCAAATTGGAAAATTGGTGAGGTTTAAATCATTTAAATAGACATTAAAAATAGTGGAAATATTAGCTCTATTAATTCCCCCACACTTGGGTCTTGGACTCCTGGACAGGTAAGCACGGAATCAAGGAAAATAAAACACATACCAATGCAGTTTTCCAATTTACCACAAAGAATTAAAAATATATCATGCCTCATTAAATACAAATATTTAAAATTCTAAATTTAAATCATTCAATAAATTTCCACTTATTTTTTCTTCTCAGTCACACAACACACTTACCACTCATTCATTTTCTCTCAGCACACAACATAGATTTGTAACAAGGCTTTTCTCATCCAACTCATGAAAGAATTACAATAGGATTGATAAATTTCTACATCTCCACCCGATGTGAGCCAAGAACATGTTATTATCATGAGGAATTTATAAGGTTTTTCTGTGGTTTGGGTTTGGTATGATTTAAAAGTGAAATATTTTCTGGCTGAATAAGGAGGGTTTGACTCTTTTTGAAGCAGAAATTCATCATTCTAATTTTCACTCAAGTGTGGTCACCTTAGTATTATCTTATGAAACATAATCAGCTCTGATCATCTCTTTTCCATCCCATCCCACCAATGTTTCATCAAAAAATATGACACATTTTATTTTGAAATCTCCAGATATGGCACAACTTATTTCTATTGCGAGCTCGAGATAAGCACAACACCATTTCATTTGAGAGATCCAAATAGGCACAACTCCATTTCATTTGAAAGCTCCAGATGGGCACGGCTCTCAGGAAAATATATTCCATCTTCACAAATATGTCTTCAATGTTTTGATTTCCTCCCAAAGCAACACTAAATGAGGTATTAAATCACAAGTCTTCTTCCCCCCCACACTTAAGTTCAACTAGATCATGCATTTATACTTCAAGAGCTGGTTGGAAAGGGAAATTTGGCTTGTAATGTGGCTAATCTAATAGGCTAGACATGGCTAATAAGGACTCAAAAAAAGTTCAAATGTTCATGGAAGGCTGAAAAAAGGATAATCATGAAAAGGGAGATCTAATATCCAAATAAATGCCTGAATCATTTTAATAATAAGTATCTCAACCCTCAAGTTTTGATAGAAATAAATCAAGTTCTGGTTTAAAAAAACACGAATTGGTTATCTCAGGAAACAGGTGAATGTGAAGAAGATGTAAAAAAAATGGGTCCAGACGTATCACAGGAATGATAATTTCAATTACAACATCAATGATATGTGCCATGAGATTTAAAAATCAGTGGTCCTTTCATGAATTTTTCAAATTTTTGAACATGAAACAATGCCATTTTCAGCATTCATTTATGTTCAGTTTCAAAGGATCAATTGGTTCACTCCATGGCATGAGTTTCAAAAGAAATTAAAGAAATTCCAAAACTTTTTTTAACAGGAAATTTTTTATAAGAAACCACATAAAATTTGAAAAAAAACACGCCAAATATGGAAATAAAATTTTAAAGGAAAAAAATATTTCAAACAAAATCTCATAAAAACCAAATCTACCCAGAATTGTGCCTCCCCCCCCCCCCACACTTATTCTATGCAATTTCCTCATTGTGAAGAAAATTTATATGAGCATGAAATTTAGGAAATTAAATACATAACAAGAATAAATGAGAAGGAAAAACACAATCTTTCATTAATTGTATTCTGCATCATGAAGTTGAATCTCCTCCCCTGGTGGATCTTGAAAATTCTCTCTAAACAGCTTCATCCTATGCCCATTGACAGTTAATGATGTCCCTTTTTTGGATATTTAATCTGTATTGCACCAAAATAAAAAACATGAGTAACGATTAATGGGCCAGACTATTTGGAACTAAATTTACATGGGAAGAGTTTCAATCTAGCATCAAAAAACAAAACTTTGTCTCCCTCCTTGAAGTTTTTATTGATAATCCTTCCATCGTAGACGGATTTTCTTATCTCTTTGTATAACTTGGAGCATTCTTATGCATTATTTCTGATCTCCTCCAGCTCCTGAAAACAATATTTTCTTTCTTTCCTAGCATAATATTGGTTCATGTTACATGTTTCTATAGCCCAAAATGACTTGTGTTATAACTCAACTGGTAGATGAAAAGATTTTCTATAGACTAATATAAATGGTGACATTCCAATTGGGGTTCTGAAAGCAGTTCTGTGGGAACAAAGGGCATCATCAAGTCTCAAACTCCAATCTTTTCTATTTGGGTTCACTTTTTTTTCTAGGATTTGTTTGATCTCCCTATTGGACAACTCAACCATTCCATTTTTTTGAGGATGATAGGGTATAGAGACCCTATTATTAACACCGTATTTATTTAAAATAGATTCCAAAGTCCAATTAAAAAAATTGGTACCTTGATCTATAATTAGAAACTTTGGAAATCCAAACCTTGAAAACAAATTTCCTTTCAAAAATTTGGACACAATATTTGCATCATCAGTTCGGGTGGGGATAGCCTCTACCCACATGGACACATAATCAACAGCCACCAAGATGTATAGATATACAAAATAATGGGGAAAATTCCCCATAAAATCCATTCCCCATACATCAAAAACATCACAAAACAAAAGTGGCTTTTGTGGCATCTCATTCCGCTTGGAAATGTTTCCTTGGAATTGATAGTTTTTACAGGTTCTACAGAATTTGAAACCATCTCAAAAAATAGTGGGCCAATAAAATCCAGAATCAAGAACTTTTCTTGTTGTTCTATGTGGTCCAAAGTGTCCTCCACAATTTAATGTGTGGAAGAAATATAGGATGGATTGAAATTCAGAGTTCGGAATGAATCTTCATATCATTTGATCACTACCAATGTGCCATAAATAAGGGTCATCCCAAATTTATTTCTTTGAATCGCTCACAAGTTTATCAATTTGATGTTTGTAAAACCAGTGGGGATGTTCATTAGAATCCAAATAGTTTACAAGATTATCAAACCATGGTATTTCACTTTGAGCAGTAAATAAATCCTCATCTGGAAAGGTTTCCTTAATTGGTGGACACATCTGATGTTTTCTATTCTCAATAGACGGTATCCTGCGCAAATGATCAGAAAAAAGGTTCTCACATCCTTTCTTATCTTTTATTTCAACATCAAACTCTTGTAAAATAAAAATACATCTCAGAAGTCTTGGTTTTGCATCATGTTTATTCATCAAGAATCTGATTGCAGAATGATCGGTGAAAACAATCACCGTGGAGACCAGTAGATAACTTCTAAATTTGTCTCGAGAAAAGACAATAGCTAGAAGTTCTTTCTCAGTTGTTGTGTAGTTTTATTGGGATTGATCTAGAGTTAGGGAGGAATATGAAATCACATAAGATTTCTTTTCTGTCCTTTGACTCAATACTGCCCCAATAGAAAATTCAGATGCATCGGTCATGATTTCAAAGGGAATGTCCCATTTAGGAGGTTGAACGATGGGAGGGGTTATCAGTCTTTGTTTCAGCTCATGAAATGAATTTATTCAATTCTCATCAAAGAAAAATGGGACATATTTTTGGAGTAATATGGACAATGGAAGTGAAATCGTACTGAAATATTTAATGAATCTTCTATAAAATCCAGTATGCCCATGGAAGGATCTCACATCTCTCACAGTTTTTGGGTATGGTAATGAAGAAATGATCTCAAATTTGGATTGATCAACTTTAATTCCATCATGGGACACAACATGTCCAAGAATGATCTCTTTATCAACCATAAAATGGAATTTTTCATAATTTAGAAGAAGGTTCTTTTCAATGCATTTTTCAAGGACATGTGCCAAGATTTTCAAACAAATTTCAAAAGATGATCCATACATAGTGAAATCGTCCATAAAAACATCCATGCAAGTTTCCAAAAATTTAGAGAAGATTCTTATCATACACCTTTGAAAAGTTCCTAGGGAATTACATAAACCGAAGGGAATCCTTCTGTATGAAAAATTTCCAAAGGGGCATGTGAAGGTGGTTCTCTCTTGATCCTCTAGTAAAATGTGAATTTGAAAATATCCATAGAATCCATCAAGAAAACAATAATGGGTTTTCCCAGCTAGTCTTTCAAGGGCTTGATCAAGGAATAGTAATGGGAAGTGTTCTTTCCTTGTAACCAAATTGAGTTTCCTATAATCAATGCACATTCTCCATTTATTTGGAAGCCTTATGGGGACAAGATCACCAAATTCATTCCTTGAGATTGTAAAGACACTTTTTTTAGGAACAACATGAAATGTACTTACCCATTGACTATTAGATATGGGAAAAATAATTCCAGCTACCAGCAGGGTGGTTAATGTTTTCTTCACAACCTCCAAAAGTGTTGGTTTCAGTCTTCTTTGAAAATGACTTATCGGTATAGCATTCTCCTCAAGTAAAATTCTATCCATGCAAACTGAGGGATTGATTCTTGTTAGATCAGAGAGAGTCCGTCCTATGGCTTCCTTGTGGGACTTTAGAACTTCAAATAATTGGTTTTCTTGGACTTCTGACAAATATTTGGAGATGATTATAGGTAATTGTTCATTATGACCTAAGAAGGCATACTTGAGGTTATACAGAAGGGGTTTCAATTCTACCTCAGGTGGGTTGGTTTCATTGATAAAAGGGAACTTTTCTGAAGTTATATTGTTTAGTGAAGCTCCATTTTCATCATGGTGATCTCTTTCCATGATCTCAAAAAACATTTCTTGTGAAAAATTGGAAACCTCTCCTGGGATACCACTAACAGGTCTAGTGGTTTCTAGAAATTCATCTTAATCAATTCTCAGATATTCAGTCTCAACATCCCAAGGCTCTTCATAGTCTCCAATTTCATCCTCATTTTGATCTGATTCAGTATCATACAAATTTCTATCTTTTTCCACATCAGTTGGTATTTCATCACATAAAAAATCAGGTAACATGCCTGAGGAAAACCAATCAATCATGTTTACATGGGGAGTTGAATGATCCTCAACTGGGTGTTTCATTGATTGAAAAATGTTGAAATCAACAACATCTCCTCTGAATTCCAGTGAAAGTGTTCCCTTGTGAACATTGATGATCTCTTTTTCCATTTTTAGAAATGGTCTCCCCAGGATGAGGGGATCATGTGTGATTAACTGATCATCTTCCATATCCAAAACAGATAAGTCATCAGGAAAAATCATGTCTCTCGCAAGAACAAGAACATCCTATTTATCTCCAGCAAGTTTGGTGGTACTTCGGTTGGAAAGTTGAATGATAATTACAGAGGGTTTCAAGTCTCCAAACTAAAGAGATGAGTATACAGAATGTGGCATGACATTGATGGAGGCCCCTAGATCAAGCATCACATCTTTGAATTCACATTTCCCAATGGTACAGGGAAAGGTAAATGTCCCAGGGTCTTTACAATTAATAGGAAGGGAATATTGAATCATGGATGAAAAATTCCTTCCTAAGGTTACTTTTTCACCTCCTTTGAACTTTATCTTATTGGTACACATGTCTTTCAGAAACTTATCATACCTTGGAATTTGTTTCACAACATCGAGCAAAGGAATATTGACTTGGAATTTCTTGAATCTTTCCAAAACCTCCTTATCCAATTATTTTTCAGCCCTTGACTTCGGTGGTGGATCCCATCTTGTATAAGGAAATGGAGGTTTGAATGTTTTTGGGGTATTCTGAGTATGTTTTGGAAAAACATAAGGACCATACATCCTCTTCCAATCATTCTTTGTTCTTTTAAACAAGATTTCATCCTTTGACATTGTGGTTCTATCAATTTTAGATTCATCAGCATTTTCATCAAGGGTAGGATTTTTATCAACAGTGTCAGCAGCATTCTTGATGTTCTCGATTTGAGGGTTGTTCAATTTTGTTCCACTCCTGAGTTAAATTTCACTCACATTTTCCTTCCCATTATTCCTCAGATTTACTTTTGGTTATGAGGGTAAACCACTACTCATTAGATTTGTTATGTGATTAATACTAGAGGCAAGTTGACCCACTTGAGTAATCAAGGTATTCATTTTATTATCTTGTTGTTTTGGCAATTCTTCTAGTTCCCTTATTTCATCTTGTTTTTTCCTCATTGCTTCTTCAAGGTTCCTATCAGAGTTTTGAGTGGGAGGGGTAGGCTGAAATTTTCTTCCAGAATGAGCATTGGCTTTCTCATTGAAATATCTTGGTTGATAATTACTTTATTGTCCTTGGAAGAATCCTCTTGGTTGTTCAGGATGACAAAATCTTTCATTTGAGTTGTTGTTCCATCCCTGATTGAAATTTTGGTTGTTTTGAAATGGTCTTTTTTGGTTTGATTGAAATGGTATTCAAGGAAAAACTGCATTGCAGTTTTCAAAGGCTCTTGAATTTGTGGGCATTGGTTACTAAAATGTTCATTTGAAGAACAAATCCCACAGTGGACATGTAGTTGGAAATCCGATTCAGGTTTGGATTGGGTTGGTGGGGTGTTAGACATCATCATTGACCTTACCATGGTGGTAAGATCAGATAGTTGACTTGAAATTGTGTTGTTTTTGGGACTAGTAGTAGGGAATTCTTGTTAAACTTTGACATGAAGAATGCCTCTTGTTGCATATTGTTGGGCATTCTAGGCCATGTTTGCAATTAGAATCCTAGCAGCAGCTGGTGTCTTATCAACTAAAGCTCCTCCTACAGCAGCATCGATCATACTTCTATCAGTGAGACACAATCCTTAATAAAAGTATTGAATGAGAAGTTGGTCACTAATTTGATGATGGGGGAACCTAAAACAAAGACATTTGAACCTTTCCCAGTATTTGTGAAGTGTTTATCTTTGTGTATTCCTAATTCCACAATTCTTCTTTTGAATGGAGGTAGTTCTAGACGCAGGGAAAAAAATTCAAGGAAAATATTTTTTAATTCATTCCAATTTCTAATCAATGTTGAGTGAGAATAGAAAAACCATTCCTTAGCAACTCCATCTAGAGAAAAAGGAAATGACCTCATCTTCATTTGATCAGCATCGACTCCATGAGTTTTCATGTTGACACACAAGTAGCTGAATTCTTAGAGGTGTTTGTATGGTTCTTCATTGGGCAACCCATTGAATTTGGGAAGCTAGTGGATGAAACAGTACTTGATTTCAAATCCAACAGGGGAATCAGGGTACTCTACAGGATTCTCTTGATTTTCATCATAGGACGAAGCTAGTTCTTTCAATGTCCTATTTTCATCCATTTGGATTATAGTTTCAACTAAGTCCCTCCTAGGTGTATTGGTGGATGATTCACAACTTGAAACTTGAGGATTAGTAGCTCTAACCCTAGTGTGGAAATTTCTATCAATTTTCAGGATCCGAAGGTAACAAGTTTGGGTCAAAAGTCCGGGTCATGCAATAAAAAATAAAATAAAATCAACTCTAGAAACCTCCCTGGCAACGACGCTAGATTATGTGAGCTTTTTTGTGTCATAAAAACCTCAATCAATATTTTCCTTTTTAATGTAGCACAGTGGTGACCACAGGGTTATCTCTCGAGGAGGTTGTAGATTGAGTTGTAAAACTGTCACTTTTGTTATTTTTGTAGAAATGAAAATGAGGATTTGGTTAACAATATAAAAAGAAAATTTGAATTAAATAATAAAGTGAAATAATTTAAAGGAAAGATAAAGTGGGTTTGAAATAAGGATTAAAAACAGCGGTCGCAGACAACACTACTAGAAACTCAGGCTATATCCACGGACCTATATCGACGGTTCTATCGCTATGTGGCTATAGCTTGCTTATAGACACGATTTAATAGGATGACGTGGCTATTTTTTGGAAACCCTTCATTCTAACCAATCCTCAAACCCTCCCATTCTCCAACAAACCCCTCCTGCCCTCGCGATTCCTCCTCCCCCACAATCTCCTCCTCGTCGCGCCCTCCTCCTCTCCACGACCTCCTCCTCGCCACGCACTCCTCCTCCCCGACGCCTCCTCGCCGCACCCTCCTCATCACTGTGACCCTCCTTCCCAATGCCTCCTCGTCGCGCCCTCCTCATCGCCGCAACCCTCCTCCCCGATGCCTCCTCGCCGCGACCCTCCTCCTCGACACCGCTCTTCCGACGCATCCTTACTGCGACCCTCCTACTCACCGTGACACTCCTCCCCGACGCCTCCTCCCCGACGAATCTCTTCCGACGCCGAGGTCAACACCCCCATCGCCCTACCCAAAACCATTTCACCAGCAACCCTCAAAACCCTCTACCCCTCCTCGTCGTGACCCTCCTCACCCCGACCCTCCTCCAGCGAAGCTGCTCTGAGCTACCTCCCCTCCTCCTTCATTCCTAACGATTCTCCCCCACAACCCTCAACACCATAGGTAATCCTCGGTCTCTTCCTTCATCCCTATCCACCATTCTTGTTGAATTTTTTAAACCATAAGTATTTTTAATATTATTCTGAACTTACTCCCATTTCCACACTGATATGTACGGCTATAACCCCTCAATTTACCACACAGTAACCACTAATTTGGGACTTGACCACATCAACCTCCCATAATATGACCGGTGCAGAGTTTTGAAAATGATCTTCTCCTTAGAGTCTCCAACTTCAGTGGGTTTTGTGTGAGGTTCTATAAAAAATAACACAAAACCAACATGAATTGCCATGCTTAAGTTATAAACTGGATAACGGTGACTTTGTATATTTTTATACAGTAGTTGTGAAGAATCGGAATTGCATGAGGAGGAAGACAGAGAACAGGGGAAGAAAATAGTGAGAAGAAAATTCAAGCATTCTATCTTTTCTCCTTTGTACAGGTTTTACCTATTTTAAATTATACCTTCGATATTAGTTTTCAATTTGATCATTATCTGTATTGTTTTATTTTGGATTTCTTGTTATCTTTTACTCAGTGTCTGCTAATTATCACCTTTAACACATATATTTGGAAATATGAATATACATGCCATATTACCACTATTAACATCTTCAAATTTACTATATTTTTTATCCTTAATTATTCATCACATGAATCAGATAAATTTTTGAATTTTATACCGTGTAATTAACCCGTTAGATTCTTGAGAGAATATAATTGTAGTTACATAGTGGAAACACCAATAATAACTCATGGAAAGTGATAATAGACCATCATAATTTTTTACAAATCATGAAGGACATTCTTAATGTAGTTGATAAATCCTATGGTGCTTTCTATTTTTTTTTCATGGACTATGATTGTTCTAGATCATCAGCCCCACATAATTATTTCCATCAAGAAAAAAGGTTCATTCCCACCCCACCATTACTTTTAGAGAGGGATCTACAATATCATGATTAGGGACCAGAACATATTATGATTTTATAGAATTTTTAGGTGTTAAATTCATGTGTCAATTAAATTACATGATTTCATCCTTTGTATCTTAAATTGGAATCCTTCCATAATTTTCATTATTTTCCACTTTATTCTTCATAATTACAATGACTATCTAGAGTTTTGAATTTTTATATCAAATAAACTATCATCATTTCACCCATTTTAAAATTTATTCTTTCAATTATTTTAATTTTTGTATAGCCCACAAATTATTCCCTGTTTTAACCTCCAACTTTTCCAAAATGTCCATGAAGTTTTATTGAGAAATATAACTCACTATTTTACTAAAGCTTGTATTATTTCTTAATTTTTTTATGGTACTTACATGTTTTTTTCACCATCGATATATGGAATCATTAGAGGTATTTAGATAATAATAATTTTAACAATCTATTGATTGGTTTTAATTTGATAAATGTTATTCATCTTAAATTCATTATTCCATTGGATAGTCACTAAAATTTTAATGAGTTAATAAATTATTTTATTAGATAAAATAGAATGGAGAGGTCACGAATAGTAACATACATTTTTTTGAGTCAGCTAGTTTAAAGGAAGTTGTATTATTTTTTCCTTACTTTGGAAAAATAGGGAATGACCAAAGAAGGTGAGACCAAATTTTAAAAACTTGTAAAATAACTATTCCATGATTTTGAATTTTTCTTCATTCATGTAAAATAATTTTTTTGAATTCATTAACATTACGGTGGGCTTTTTTTAGGAACTGAATCACTGGGGCCCACCTAGATAGTGGTAAGCTAAGTGTGACACCACAAGCCCACCTCTAATTGGTTAAGGGTTAGTGACCATCCCTAAGTAGGAATAACACACACAAGGTTGTCCTTAGCCTATGGTACCTGTACACATGAAAAGACTAAAGGGGAAAATAAAATACTATAAAAATAGATAAAAAAGACTAACTTGTTATAAGGGATGAGACTACTGACATATTCCACAACCTAGCATGAACCATGGTCTATCTAGATCATTATCTTATATCTGCTCTTGGTCCTCCTAGGATTCTTTTAAAAGGAATATTGTCTACATAAGGCATGAAAAATATGGGTAGATCCCATGTAGTGTTTAGTATAACAATGCTCAATAGGACACTCCAAAATCACTAAACAATGGGCATTTGGAGAGTATTTATCTCATCATCACATAGACACATCATTACAAATATGAGATATAGCAATAGGAACAATAAACTAGATATACACATAACATAAAACATGCCTCAATGGCATATTAACCATTATTTTATCCATAAGATTCTACTCAAGGATACAATTTAACACTCTTCTGGTTGCACTCAAAACATGATCTATGCTTTCACTGATGGTTCATGCCCAAGAGGTCATGCTCATAAGACCTCACCAAAGATGTACACAATGTAACTACGAAGATCTCAAAACATAGATAGGGGATCTCTCCAAGGGAATCTGGGGTATACCATACCATACCTTGAATATCCCACTAAGTATGGGATTGTACACATAGATAAGTTGGTAATAATGATTCCATAAAACCCACATAGGGAAATAGAAAAAATTATAGAGGATCACACTCGGGGTCACAAAGAGGGATTTCCAAACACTATCTGAAACTAATCCCATAGAGGAGATCACAGTCCTATTATTAAGACGTAATACCAAAATTTACCCTCATGGGGATGACCAAGGGGAAAACACACAAGTTAAGATAGTCCATTGTTGTATCTCATCTTCATATAATTAATCTTCCTTCAAATTATATAATCTTAATATTCTAACAATAATGTAGAAATATATTATTTCTTCTAGTTATTATTCTCATATTTTTGCTATTGTAATTCTGAGCCAATTCTTTAATATTAATGCTTGGTATAATATATGGTTTATATTTTCAAAATGTCTCTAAATTTCATTAAATATTTGTATATTTAATAAAAAACATCAAAACTCGTTATTAATTAACCCAAACACTTTTGGGAATTGATTATTATTATCTCTTAGATTTCATATAAACACTTTTTACTATAATCAATCCTCATTATTGGAACTTATGTATGACTATTCATGAATTTTTATAATTTAAAACATTTATGAATTCCCTAAACCATGATTTTAATATATTGGTTATGATTTTTTTTATTAACTTGTTATTTATGATTACTTAATATCTTATGAAACAATACATATAATGTAAAGTAATTTTCTAGATTATTTATTTAATGTATGTTTATCTACCTCAGAATGGATAGATACTGGATGTACAACATTGATCAGATCACTGATAAATTTCAGGAGTTACAATTTTTTTTGGACTTTTCATTCACTAATGATTCAGATGGTAGATTGATTCAATTTCCATGTTTTGATTGTGTTGGAAGACCTTGGTTAACTCATGAGGAAGTGAGTTACCATATCAGTAAAAGTTGTTTCCAAAAAAAATTCATGTGTGGTATCACAATGGAGAAAAAGATCAAGTGTTGAATGACATCGATTCAGTGGAAAATATTGGTATGAAAAATCTGATTTCTGATAAGTTTCCTTTTGTTTCTAAAGCTAGTTCCGCATGTAGACCAGTACAAGAGGAAATGAATACTAGAACACAGTTATAGATTGTGTTAATTAATCATTTTTTTATGAACATTATCAATAAATTAATGTTCTAATCATTTCATATCTTTGTCCAGATTTATTTTATTTATGATGTACATTATAATTATTTGATCTATTGTTTCATAGATCATTAATGATACCAATCCATTTCATAAGAGAAATTAAAACTTAATTTTTGTATTTGAATGCTTAAATCTTAATATATTTTTCTTGAGAAACCCTAATGAATTCTCACTGACAAGATATTCTATACTAATGTATCTGCTACAGTTTTCATGTGATAAGGATATGAATTTAGATTTTTCTTAGGCCTCCCAGTTATATAATATATGACTTGGTAAATTTTTTCTCCTTTTCTATTTATGAATAGTTGATATAGAATTGGGAATGAAAATTTCATTCCCATCATGAAGAGAATTCATTTTTTCCCATGATTACCTTGTCAAATTTTCAACCTAGTAGGCATGGTGTATTTTTTATTTAGATATTATAATGTCTTGAAAACATGACCATTCCTCTATTTTATTTTAAGGTCTTCCTGCTTAGAACATATCCTCCAATCCATATTGAGGATTGCATCAAAAAGGTTTATTTCTAGAACTAGGAAATCCCATTCCAGATTGACCCTTGAAAGAGTGAGAGTGTAGAACGGACACCTGAAACCCTGATCCTTCTCCTTATTAAGCAATTTTAGTAACTACATCTCATAAGGGATGATATAAATCATAAATTTCAAAAAAATCCAGAATAAAGTAAGAAATAATGGAGTTAGATTCCCTAGTATCAAACAATCCTACAACAATAGATTATACCATAAGAGTAGTACATCAAACTATCACATTCCATGCATCTAATTACACTAATTTTTTTATCAATATCATTAATATTTACCATATCTTATTGGGAATGAGAATGACTACTAACCTATAGATCTACCTTAATCTAACTACGTCTAGTATTAGATATAGCCCTACCGCCATGACTTCTCAATGGATAAGCTTCTTCCCTTGATGGTTCTGACTAGGTCATCATTCTCCTAGAGGTTGTGGAACCCAAACCACTTTGGTATGAGTCTCCAACATTATATAACCACTAAAAATTCCCCCTTAGTTCACAATGGTGGAAAGGTTTAGGTGGGGTTGGAAATTCTCATCGCAAATTCTCAAACCTTCCAAACTGATGGCACAGGATTGATCCTACATCTGAAGCCTCAGAAGAAGATGGTCGAGAAGGATAGCCTAAGATACCACATACCCACTTATCCTTTTTATAGTCCTACTCTTCTTTTCATATGAACCTCCTCCACCCTAGCATAGTAATGATGACATTAGGGATCAAAAGTATTATAAAGACCTTTTTTCAAGGAAATGACACATTTGGTTCAATACAATGAGTTCATATTGAGAAGACATATATGAAATCATTGGCTAGGAAAGGAAAAAAACCTATGGTTGATGTTGATGGCTTCATCACACCGAACCCCAAAAAAACTAGGAAAATAAGGGACTACTCATATGTAGAAATAACTATTTTCACACGCTCGATCAATGCGCCTAAGGAAAACACTGAAACTGTTCAAAATCCTATTGTTGATGTCCCTAAGGAGAAGGAAACCCAACAATGCATGGAACCAGCGCTTCAAGAATTATATGCTCACAATGAACGACAAAGGCAAATTGCTTACCAAAAATTCCAATGTGGGGAAATATCTGAAGAGACCTACTTTAAGGTTAAACAGGGTATATTTAAAAGGAGGGTCAGTTTAACTTTAACTTCTCCAGATTCCTGAATTCTGATTTATCACTGTTATCCTTGCATGGCCCATGGTTGTCTACTTTATATGACTTCACTTTTTCTTCTTCAGTTCGATTTTGTCCAATTTTATCTGGGTTAAAGGCCTTTTCAGGATGTCTACTTTTCGGCTCAGTTAGATTGTTTTTCTGAAAGTTTCTGGTTTTGTGATTTGGTTCTCTGCTGGTCTGGTTTGGTTCATTATAGACTAAATGTTGTCTTTTCTTTCTCTCTCTGCCTGGACTCTACACTGCGTGCATGAGTCTCATTATTGACTTTAGGTATTGAACAAAGCACTGAGGCTTTACTGTGTTGAATGTCTGCTAGAATCTAGAATGATTTCTCCCTGTTGAGGCATGTTTTGAAGAAAGTGTAGGTCTGGAACTCAGTTCCCTATTTTGCATTGGATATAATGGGAGAAGATAACTGCATGAGTCCTATTTTCTTCCTCATGAGGGCTGTATTTCAAGGTTTATATTGCACCTATTGAATATTTTGGCTTATCAGATTGGTATCTGCTTGATAGTTTAACTTATATCTATTGAAGGACCTTCTCTGCTTAACATGTCTTGATGATAGAATGGTCTTCTTCCTGGTCTTGTCTTGGTTTTTCTGCATCTATAAGTATCTTCTGTTTTGATTTTATAAGCTGTTATTATTATGTATTTGAAGTGTATTTGTGGAATATAAGTTATTCTAATTCAGGATAATCCCCTTATGGAATTCTCTATGTTTTTTGCTGGATTGGAATGCTTTCACTCTGACCTGGTTTTTAATACTGTTACTATCCATTGTTCAATATCGGCTGGAACTATTAAGAATGCAGCCTACAGAATGGATTTTCATCTATAAGGTCTGGTCTCTATTTTTTCTCTGTTTTATACCAGTTCATAGATCACTGCATGGGAGGACATGGCAAGCTTGGACTGGTCATGATTCCTTCATTATGGTGTCTGCTTCCTCTGTCGGATGCTTTGTAAAACTGAAATTCCAGATTCGAAGTTCATGAAGGATGAGGAGGATGGATTCCTTCCGGCATGCTCTTGATGGCCGACTTCAAGTTTTTGGTATGGTTTTATTGATATTTTATTGTACCTCTTCGATTTCCCTATTGGTGTAAGCTATTTAAACCTCACGCTTGTACTGTTCACCTTTTGATATTAATAAATTCTATTAGGGGCATGAATTGGGATACCAATTCATGTCACCACCTTCTTCTAAAAAAATATTCAGGATCCATATTCATTCATGTATAGAAAAATAATGGGTCTCATAATGATAGGTGTCCTTTTCTAATGGTCATGAAAGGTTTTCTAAAACCAGAAGCACTCATGACATGATGTTTGATATATGGGTTTAGAGGCCTAAAAGATGATGGAAGGTCATCATACTCTGGTTGACCAAGGTCAGGATGTTGTGGTCCTATATAAGGAATTATGATGGGTGTTATATTTCGCATTTTAACATCATTAAGTGGGGACATATTTGTAGTGCAGTTTTGTTGTTGTGTGAATAGGATGTTTTCCTTTCCATGCAGTTTAAATACATGTGGTAAGGATGTTGGAACCGACATGAATATTGTTCAGTATGTCGCTGGGGCCTCATTTCACAAGTTGTGGGAATTTTTTGTAGGAAATGTCATTTATTCAATAATAAGATTATTGTTGAGTATCCATTTGATGGAGTGATTCTTGCATAGATTTATCACACATACAAGAAATCCAAACATATATTTGTGACTTATGAATATATAGAATGAAATTTTATGACTCCGAAATCATTAAAAAGTTCTATATACTACATTTATGGTATGTTCAATGTCAATACCCTTTTTCATTCATTTTAAAATAATGCGACTAGGATATGTTTATGCAGTTTTGTGTCTTGCGACTAGGAAAACCACTACATAGGCCCAACCAACATGCAAATAGGGGTGAATTTGTTTATCATTTCTTATTTTGTGGATGAAACTAGGGTTGATGATTTGGGTGTTTCTATGTATCATGTGATGACAGTAATCAAGTCATACGTAGTTCTTGATAGAAATCTACCTGTATAGCTTTGACTCATGTGCGGGGGAATGCATACATTTTATTATCATGGATGGATGCACGATTTGGATTTCTTAGCATCATTACGTATATAATGGTAATAGGAACCAAAACACACATAGTTATTGAATAGAAAGTCCTCCACATAGTTTTGGCCTAGACGCAGAGGGCGAAATTGTTCTTATTGATTGCTATAGATAGACCCAGGATTGGAGATCTGGGCATTACTATGTTTCTTGTATTGAAAAGAATCAAGATCACACATAGTTCCTAAACATAAAATGCTCCACGTAAGTTTGACCCATATGGAGAGTTGGGAATTACTCCCATTTTTTTAGCTAGACCCATTATTAGATAGTTAGGAATCACTGTGTATCATGTGATCAGAAGAATTATGTCACATGATGTTCTTGAAAAACCATGTTATTTAACATTTTATGAAGGTTCCCTCGTGTGAAAAGAGAATATTGAGGTTGGATGGTTCTGATTGAGCTTTGATACCTTTACAGGAAACTAGACCAGCAACTCCATGGTATGGACGACTTGATCAGACAAGGGTCCAACACCGTATGGTGCTAGTCTTTTTTTTACTCACTGGTGCAGAAAACGTTTTTTACGTCGGTTATTTTTAATTTTTTACATCCATTTCTAGCCGACGTTAATACGTGTGACGTTATAAATAAGGGTTTTGACGTCGGTTATTTAAAAACCGACGTCAAAAACATAAAATCGCGATGTTTATCACGTCGGTTATTTTAGAACCGACGTGATAAAGGGCCTGGAGAATGGTTTATCACGTCGGTTCTTTTAGAACCGACTTGATAAAAGGCCTGGAGAATGGTTTATCACGTCGGTTATCGAAGAGCCGACGTGATAAACTTCCTGGACAATGGTTTATCACGTCCATTCTTAAACAACTGATGTGATAAACAGGGGGTGAGGGGGTTTATCACGTCGGTTCATATAGAACCGACGTGATAAACTGGGGTGAGGGTGGTTTATCACGTCCGTTCTATAAGAACCGACGTGATAAACCGGGCTGAGCATGGTTTATCACGTCGGTTCATATAAAACCGACATGAAAAACCGGGGGAGGGGGGTTTATCACGTCGGTTATTGTATAACCGCCGTGATAAACCGGTGGGAGGGGGTTTATCATGTCGGTTAGTCAATAACCGACGTGATAAACCATTGTCCAGGCTGTTTAGCACGTCGGTTATTCAATAACCGATGTGCTAAACCATTCTCCAAGCCCTTTATCACGTCGGTTATTAAATAACCGACGTGATAAACCATTCTCCAGGCCTTTTATCACGTCGGTTATTAAATAACCGACGTGATAAACCATTTTCCAGGCCTTTTATCACGTCGGTTATTAAATAACCGACGTGATAAACTATTTTCCAGGCATTTTATCAGGACAGTTATTAAATAACCGACGTGATAAACCCAATTTTTTTTTAAACAGAATGCAGTGATCTTCTCTCCACCAGAATCAACCAGAAAATAAATCATGAAATCATACCACAAAAACAGAAGTACAACAAAAATAAGCATGTAAATAGATAACATATAAAACTTACCCACTAGACAGCATCCACCCTCATTTATACCCCATGGACAGCCCTCCCCCACCCCGTTGGAGCCCTCACCCTCATGTATACCCCCTGGAAAGCCCTCCCCCACCCCATTGGAGCTCCCACCCTCATGTATACCCCTTGGACAACCCTCCCCCACCCCATTGGAGCCCCCACCACACTCCTGGACTGCCCCCGGACACCCCCAAACACCCCTTGACAACCCCCCACCTGCCTGAACAGCACCTCCTCACCCCCTCACCCCACTTGACAGCCCCCACCACACCCCTGGACAACCCCCCCCCCCCCCCACCCCTGGACAGCACTCCCACACCCCTGGACCGACTTCCCACACCCCTGGACATCCCTGCCACCCCCCAAGACTGTCCCCCCACCCCACCGGACAGCCCTCCCAGACCGCTGGACACCCCCAACCCCACTGAACACACCCCCACACCCTGGGAACCCCTCCCCCACAGACCCAAATCCATACCAGAAGAACCATCAAAAGTAGACCAAAACAAGAAGTAGAGAAAAATTAAACATTCACTTATATAACATTCAAAACTTACACTGTCAACTTCAAAAAAAACTAAATCAAACCTAAACAACTACCAAATAGACAACTAAAACGACAATATTCAAAATTACATTTTACATTACAAACAACTAAAATTCAATCAAACCTGTAAAATAATTTGACCACTCCACTTGTACGTGTTTGATGTCTTCAGCAGTATAGGGTTGAGGGTCATCAAAAAGCTACAAATGAAAAAGAAGATAGTTAACGTGTATAATGAATAAATCAAATTGAAATATGATGGCAAAGTTTAAGAGGAAATCGTACCAGGTCAAAATTCACAACTATCCCAGTTGTTATTATTTCATACATAAATCTTAACATATAATATCCGCATTCGATGAGGCCTTGTTGTTCATGAAAATTCTGTTTTGAATGAGTGTAAATTCAATATATTATTTTTATGTAATAAATCAAAAAGTACAAATTATAAATGGAAATTTACCTTCGCCTTTACATATTTGATCTTTGCATTTCTTTTCTTTGTGTTTTTTCGAAAGTAGACCCATGCACTGTTAGAAAATAATACGAATGGGGTAAATTTAAAATTCATTATAATATATAAAACTATTGAGAAATTGAAACTTACTTTTCCAATATATTCTTAAAACTTGCCCGCACATCACCATGAACAGAGCATATCCAATAAAGAGCTTTCTCCCTTGGGAAAAAAATCCCTAACATCCAATGATTACTGATAAAAGGAAATTTAATGTTAGTGGTTTTTTATGTTAAAAGATAATTAACTCTTTGAGAGAAATGTGTTTCATACCTCTCACAAAAAGGCATCATCCAACATTGTTGGATTATATTCTTTTCAAATCTTTCAGCAATATAAAACATTCTTTGTTCCTCAGTCAATGCACATGCTTCAGGGGAAATCAATTGCGGGTCCATGAATCCATATACTTCTGTCAGTTCATTCCTATCACAAATTTTATAAAGATACCTAATACAAAACATTTATAAGCATACATTTTTAATAAATATAATGCAGGGAAAAGGTGTTAAGACTTACATGGAAAAAATTTGCACCACGTTGATGCCCAACTTATCTCCAGTAACAAGCTCCATGATATCAGATTTTGTAATCCCCACACTTATTTCACGTCCAAAAACATGAGATTCCATTTGAAACTCATAAAAACCCAACAACAAATGTGAATATCTTGACAATCTGTCAAGACCACTGGAATCTGTATCTGATGTCATAGCCTGTTGTCTTTGTTGTTTTCTATACAGTATTTCTTTACCTTTGAAGTATTCCTGTGAAAAAAATTGAGAATTATAATAGTTTTCAAATGATAAAACAACTTTAATAAAAAAATAAAATAAAAGATATAACATTCATACCTCTATGGTAATGAGTCGAAGAAGTCTGGATGGCCAAACTAAAAAATGGCCGATACTCTGTCCAACTGTCGCCACCTCATCTGTAGGTATTGGTACCCTTGCTGATCTATCTATAATATCTTGTACAGTGACCCTCTGATTCTCTACCTCTAATTGTTGATGATGAATTGTATCTCCTATACAATATACCAACCCATATGCTACTATATGATGTTGAGAATCATCAACATACAACTCGCAATATGTAGGAAGCTGCAGCGGAGGCGTAGGATAAAAAATGGGGTCCGCAGGCTGAGGTGGGGGAGTGGGAGCTACTGGCGGAGGTGGAGGATAAATAATGGGGTCTGCAGGGGGAGGTGGAGGAGTGGGAGCTGCAGTCTGAAATTGTCTTTGCATTTCTACAAACATAGACTACACCGAATCTCTAATCTTGTCTTCCATCGTCGCATTAATATTTTGAACTTCAGCCTCCAAGGATTCTATTTTTTTTTTAAACCCCCTCAATGTTAGAAGTTGAAGAATGTGGAAACACTTTTCTTACCGATACACCTGTCGTATATCCTCTTACACGACCAGGATGTTCGGGCCTTCCCAATGCTGCAAATAAAATATCATCCCTCCCAGTAGCTGTAAATGTCCCCTCTGAACTCTGCTCCTCAAGAGAGTCCTGTATTAATTAATTTAACATTTCTGTAATGATTGAAACTTATATGAAGAAAAAACTTAACTTAAAAAAATTAAATAGATATCTTACAATCCTCTCAGCTACGATTCTCGATTCTTCCGAAAGATATTTCCCTTTTTTCCCTTCCGAGATCTCTTCCATTTTTCATGTCTAGATGGAGGGGATGGAGGGGCCACCTCTCCAGAGCTTGAAGACTCAGCTCTTAGTTGTTGAAATTTTTCCACTATCATTTTTTCTTCCAATAATGTATACCCTCCCCGAGATAAACTATGAGGGTATACATTTTTAGATTGGATCTCCTGATGAGCTTTCCTTGTTTGCTGTAATTTAAGAATAAGAAATAATTAACAAAACATTAATAAAATCATTTATATAAGATAGTATATAAAATTTTACATTGCCCTTACCAGAAATAACTCTTTTTTTCTACTTTCAAAAAACTATCTCCATGTGTCTTCATCTATAAAAGGATATATACGACATGGATTGTCATGACTCCTATGACCATAAATGAAATCAGATGTGAGGGTTGATTTAAAATCCCTCCATCTCCTGGAAGCCAATGATAAGCATTTCTTACTGACTCCTCCAGTGTCAGGAATATCAAATGTCATCTGATAAAGAAGAGGTTAAACATATTATATATACCAGAAACATTAAAAGAATGGTCAAACAATGACAAAAGATCTTACCAAAATCGTCTCCCACAACTGAGAGATAATCATTTTATCCACACCTCTCCAATCATCATACAGAATGCTTACTTTGGTCTTAGCCTGAGTTGCAACAAAACTCTTAAAATCTTTGGCATTCGGACCTCTAGGAATATCATCATCATCAAACTCAACTACTATCCTCTGATCCTGCGTACGGGCAAGTGATAATTTTGGTAAACGTGTGCAACCACGTTTACCAACCTTTGAACTCTTTGTCGTAATAGGAGCATGTGAATGTTCATCCCCAGAGGTATGACCAGCAATATTCTCCTCCCTAGAATCATGTGGTTGATCATCTGAATGATCTGTCATTATCCTTCAAATCAAAAAAACAAACGTCAGTTCACAAATATACAAATTCAAATATTTTAATACTACTGTAATCAGAAAATAGAAAAGTGTACTAGGTTACATAATAGTAAACATTGGTAATATGGTAAGCATGTTAAACAATGGTAAAGATGGCAAAGATGGTCAAGATGGTCAAGATGTTCAAGATGGTAAAAAATGGAAAAAATGGTAAACCTGGTAAACATTGTAAACATGGTAAAGTAATGTTCAGTGAACAAATATACAAATTCAAATATTTTAATACTACTGTAATCATAAAATAGAAAAGTGTACTAAGTTACATAATAGTAAACATGGGTAATATGGTAATCATGTTAAACAATGGTAAAGATGGAAAATATGGTCAAGATGGTCAAGATGGTAAAAATGGTAAAAATGGTAAACCTGGTAAATATTGTAAACATAGTAAAGTAATTGTCAGTGAAGAAAAATAAGCATTTTAAAATTCATGTAATGGTTATAAACATGATAAAGTAAACAAAACAAACTTAAAACAAACAATAACATATACTTATTTTATTTTAAAACATGTTTTAATAAATACAAAACTTACAATATCTAACATTTATGGAAAAAATAAATATAAACAAGAAATAAACATATGTTACCTGTAATTTTAGGAATGTACAGATGGATTGTTTTCCCAAATTCCTTCATCGTGATCGTTCCTTATGGCACAAACTATGTCTTCAACATGATCGTCATTATGTTCTGTTAATATTTCCATTGAAGTAGGGATATCACATAAATTAGCATATTCATAAAGTTCATCCTCACCAACATATTGTTTTTTCCCTTGTAAAACAACAGCCCACTACATATCTGATTGATCTACTACATAAAAAATTTGTTTTGCATGTGTTGCCATTATAAAAGAATCAACTGTGTCTTCCAATCTATTCAGAATAACAAGTGTCATTCCAAATTCATCGTGTCTGAAACTGTTGTTACCGTTAAACCATTTACAGTTAAAAACGGGAACTTTAATTTTAAAGTAATCAACCTCCCATATGTCTTCAATCACTCCATAATATGCATTTGATGCAGAAATTGGGTTTTTGTCCTTAGCACTCGAAAAATGAATTGCTTCTGCAAACACCAATACACCACTATTCTGAACTGCACTTCTGTTGTCCTGAGCTTTTGTATGAAATGTATAACCATTAATGTCATAACCAGACCATGTTATCACATTTAAACATGGACCACCCACTATCCATTTTAATGTCTCTGATACATATGATCTACCAAGAAAAGTCTTTTTAATCCATGACAAAAAAGTTTTGTTGTGCTCATTCAAAATCCACATTTCTTTCTTCTTTGGATGACATTGTTTCAACTCATTAATATGCAATGTGATATATGGTTGAGAATCAGCTATGTTATTCAAGATGTATGATTCTAACTTCTTCATCTGTTCAGCTGACAATGATTTGACTTTCAAGCCGTGAATCCCCTTTCCTTCATTATTAACTCGTTCATGGCGAGATGGAGGCAAACCTATGTGTTGTGCCGCAACCAAGTAGCTCGTACAAAACTCTGCTACCTCCTCAGAAATATACTTTTCAATAATGGAGGCTTCAGGTCGATATAGATTTTTAACATACCCCTTTAAAATTTTCATATACCTTTCAAAAGGATACATCCAACGAAGATATACAGGTCCACAAAGCTTTATTTCTTGAACCATATGAATCATTAAATGCACCATTATATCAAAAAAAGTTGGAGGAAAATACATTTCCAATTGACAAAGTATAAAAATTTCATCCTTTTCCAAAATGTTCAAAGCATTCACATCAATCGCCTTGTTACAAATTGAATTGAAAAAATAACACAACTTCATTATAGTCTTTCTGACACGAATGGGCAATATTCCATGCAATGCAACTGGTAGAATTTGTTGCATCATGATGTGACAATCATGTGATTTCATACCTATCAACTTCAAGTCCTTCAATGAGACAAAATTTTTTACATTAGAAGAATAACCTTGAGGCACTTTGGTATCATGAAGAAACTGACAGAAGCTAATTTTCTCCCTCTTCGATAATGTATGACAAGCCGGGGGAATAAATGTTCGTCTTCCTTTAGGAGTGGGAGCTAACTCCAAACGTATTCCCATTGATAGTAAGTCTAATCTTGCATTCAACCCATCTTTAGTCTTTCCTTTAATATCTAACAATGTTCCAATCAAATAATCACAAATATTCTTCTCCATGTGCATGACATCAATATTATGTTTAACTTCATGATACCTCCAATATGGTAGCTCAAAAAAAATTGACCTTTTCTTCCAAATATGTCTATCATTACCAGATTTCTGTGTCTTTCCCAATGTCACGTCAAGGTTTTTCACCCTCTCAAAATACAGATCATGGGATAATGGTTTTGGAGCAGTATCAAATTCTTGTGAGCCATTAAATGCCTTTTTTAGTCTTCTATAAGGGTGTTCTATAGGCAAAAACTTTCGATGACCCATGTACACTGTTTTCCTCCCATGATGCAATTGACAATAGAACGTCTATTGTTCACAAATTGGACATGATTTATGCCCTTTAACACTGTATCCAGACAAATTTCCATACACTGGGAAGTCATTTATAGTGAACAGAAGCACTACATGCAGTTGAAAATATTCCATTTTATAAGAATCATACACCCTAATACCATCATCCCATAACAGTTTCAAATCATCAATCAACGGTGACCAGTAAACATCAATATCATTACCGGGTTGCTTTGGACCAAAGATCATTGTACTCAACATGACATATTTGCGCTTCATACAAACTTCAGGGGAGAGGTTGTAAATTACCAATAAAACAGGCCATGAACTATGTGTGCTACTGAGTGTTCGGTATGGATTCATTCCATCTGTGCACAACCCTAGTCTGAGATTTCTTATTTCATTTCCAAATGTAGAATACTGCGCATCAATTTTCTTCCATTGTGGACAATCAGCTAGATGACGTATTTTTCTATCACATACCCGCTCTTCAGCATGCCATCATAACCTTTTTTCATCATGTGAATTAGCAAATAAACGTTTGAAACGATTAATTATAGGAAGATACCAAAATACCTTTGAAGGGAGCTTTGTAATCTCTACATCACCCTGTGATTTTTCTTTCACCTTATACCGTGATGTCCCACATTTTGGACACTCTGACAGAAATTCATATTCCTTCCTATATATAATGTAGTCATTCGGACAGGCATGTATTTTCTTGTATCCCAATCCCATCGGGCATAATATTTTCTTGGCTTTGTAATGTGAATCTGGAAGATCGTTATCTTTTGGAAGAATGTATTTCATCAATTGTAGCAGCTCTGTAAAACTTCTGTCACTCCATCCATGCTTCGCCTTCAGGTTAATCAATCTTAACACCGCCGATAGAACCGTAAAATCTGTACAACCGGGATATAATGGTTTTTCAGCATCACCATATAGACGTGCAACTGTCGGTTCTATCTCAATTTGTTCTGCTACAATCTTGCGAATCATTTCTTCAATTCCATCGAAGTTACCATCTTGTGAATCACCATCATCAGTGACATTACGTCCAGTTTCACCATTCCAAATCCAAGGGCTGTAACTCAGATTAAAACCATGACATATCAGATGATCTTTTATCTCTCTACTTTTCAACTTCTTCATATTCAAACATTTCAGGCATGGACAGAAAAAAATGTCACTACTTGGAACATTTCGTTTTGCAAATTCCAAAAAGGAATCAACACCTTCCTCAAATTCATTGCTCATTCGATGTGTCGTAATCCAACTTCGACTCATTATTACCTATAACAAATATCAACAAAAATATATATTTTTAAGATAAGACAAAACATTTTTATATGAAAAAAATCATAATTTGAATGTAAAACAATTTAAAATATAAAACAAATCTTGAAAGTAGTAGTAGTTTTCATAAGTACCCAACACCAAATAGCTATACATCGTAAGTGTCGTGTTAAAAATATGAATATATACCATTTGTTTTATGTTTAATAATATTGTCATATTATCTGATCATTCTGATTATATATTAGAATTACTATATCCTTTTGATCCGATATATAATCTAAGGACATTAATATTTCTTTAGAAAAAGTAATGTTAATATCATGGTAATGTAAAAAAAAGTATATGTCGAACTATATATATGTAATACCAATAAAAAAATACATATGTGTTTGGCCTGGGTTTTAGACATAAAACAACTCATCTCACAGATTAAATTTTTGAATCATCCTACATAATACTTATTTTTATAACTTAGGGAATGAAAATAATAAAAGTTTTGATTTATGATACTCATTATGGGTAAACATGATATATATAAATATAATATCTAATCTCATAAAAAGATGTCCATGGGGGTATAAGAGCATACACAAAGCACATGATCAAAAAGATAAGTGAAACAGTTCTATATAATCATAGATCATAAAACCTGAGTCCAAGTATAACAATTTTAGCATAACATAAGACATGATTTATATGATAGTGGGAACATGATTTAAAAAACCTTATTCACAAGATCACAACATTGGTATGTGGAATAACATAAGAGTGTGGCACAAATATAATCATATAAGTCATAACATATGTCAAGGGAAAACATAGTTTCATTCACCTCATATTGGGATATGTTAATCACCTTTCCTATAATTTATTATAATATTTCTTACCAGACACATCACATAACACATTGGACATGGTATAACCATCTGTATCCCATATTGATCTATGATATATAATGAATTGTCGAATGCATTAGAAAGATATTATGGACCCAAATGTCACATAATGACTAACCATATATATGGGTGAATCGTGATCATCAAATCATTTATAACACTTTCGTAGATCAATTAACTAACAAAAATGAAATGGGGGTCATAATTGTTTTTACAAAACATAATAATTATTAATACATAAAAATGTGTTTGGATAGTAAGATAAGATAATATACCCAATTCAATCTAATTATCATTAAATTATTTCTACCTAGATAGAAAAGACCTTTATAAAAAATATAATTTAACTTGAGAATGTAAAGAAAGTACCCTTTACCTTTTTTATAATGAAAAATCTGAAAAGGATGATAATAATATTTAGGTATTATAATTTTTTTATGAATTATTAATAATAAAAGAAATCACCTCACTTGGTTTTGTTGAAAATCGGACATACCATCGTATTTAAGAAATCAGATACACTTTGCATGAAAAGGTCCATCATTTTTAGGAGATGACTGAAAGAAGAAATGTATTATCAGACTCACCATGAGTCCAGAATGAAATATTTGATTGTAATAGGTATGAATTGATATTTTTATGAATGCAGATGAAAACAGATGATGGTTTTCTGATCTAGGAGTTCTAAAAATCATAATTTTTTGAAAAAATATTATGATGTAAGAATGTTGAATGAAATTTTAAGGATAGGTATTACCGATTGTACCTGGTCCAATTTCATTCATGAAAATAATTTTCTGGACAATCATATTGAAAATATGATTTTAAGAAAATAAGTACTACCAATCTTCATCCAGAAAGACACATTCCAGCTAAGTAGGAAATAATAATGTTGCTGGAAGAATGGAACGTTACAGTACCACCCATTATTTTTCAGATTTTGCTGAAGCTAATCCTCAATGTTTTAATAACCATTTGCGAGTTGAATGTTGCGAGTTGAATGAACATAATAACCATTTGTAATAAAAAAAATCCACGAGATTCAAAAACGAACGAAAATCACATCAAGAATCGAAACAAAAACGAACGAAATAAATTCATGGAAGGCTTACTTGAATGTTGTGAGTTGAGATGATAGATCCGAGAGGAGTGAAGAAGATAAAAAATGAAGCCAAAATGAGTGTAATGCAGGCGATCGACGATCCGATTAGGGTTTACCGTGCGAGAAAGAGACGAGCCGGCGACTGTCAATCGAAAAAATCGTAAATGACAGAACACGGGCTTTAATTTTTTTAAATTCTTTATAACGTCGGTTATTATATAACCGACGTTATAAACTATTTTTTAGCTTTTTTACGTCGGTTATCTTAAAACCGACGTAAAAAATCTCCCGCGCTTTGGTTTTTTACGTCGGTTATAAATTAACCGATGTAAAAAACCCGATATCGACGCGTTTTTTATGTCGGTTATCAAATAACCGACGTAAAAAACCAAAGCCCCGGGGGGTTTTTTACGTCGGTTATAAAATAACCGACGTCAAACACACCGCGCTTTGGTTTTTTACGTCGGTTATTTGATAACCGACGTAAAAAACGCGTTGATATCAGGTTTTTTACGTCGGTTACAAAATAACTGACGTAAAAAACCCCCCGTGCATTGGTTTTTTACGTCCGTTATAAGATAACAGACGTAAAAACCCAACAGGCTCGATTTGTAACGCCAGTTATTAAAATAACCGACGTGAAAAATCTACTCGCCGCATTGTTACGTCGGTTATATATAACCGATGTAAAAAATGGTGACGTAAAAAACGATTTCTGCACTAGTGACTAATTGTGAAGGCATACAGCCATGGTTCTGAACCGTGGAAGTAGGGAAACCTGATTTCAGCTCCAGCCACGGTTCAGAACCGTGGCTGCAGCCCTACTGCCACAGTTCTGAATCGTGGCTATAGGATATACCCTATAGCAACGACAATACCTGCCACGGTTGAATAAAACATGGCTATAACTTATAGCCATGGTTATTGGACCTATATCCATGGTTTTGAACCGTGGCTATACCCTTATTTTTTATTAGTGCAAACTTTACCCTCTCGGACACTCCCCTCTTCCTTGTATATAAAAAATATCTCTTAATTTAAATTCCTAAATGTACCCCCAAGGACCCCCAGGTGTACACTCAAATTTAAATAGACATCATATTAGGACTTCAATATGATTGTGGTTCCACCTATAGAAGTGACTCAATTACTCAAAGACCTCCAAGTAATTGAACCTAATTGAATTCGTTGTGCTCAATGGCAAGACCTCACCAAAGAATTTTAAATAGTGAAATTAATTGTTTTACTTAATAGATGGAACAACGATCAAAAAATTTTGTTGAAAATATTTTTAAGAAACAAAGTAACCAGATTAATTCAAAAATATAGGTTCAAGAGAAATTCAAAAGGAGATTACACATTAAAATCAGAACTCGGAAGAGAGTGTCTGTCGAGTGTCGTCGTCCACAACCACTTGCCGCTTAGCCATGCATCACTTGAGAAACCTTCATCTTCTCTATTTAATCCTCAAAGTATGTAATATTCTTAAGGTTATAAATATCCATATTCCCCTTTTCTCTCTCAATCCAACTCCCTTTTGTGATGGATGGTGTGGTGATGAATCAAATGTCATTGAGAGGTAGGAGCGCCTCTCCTTTTATAGGCAGATTTCATCTTCCAAAAGTTCTCACATTTGTGACCCATTAATTAGTCGATTCACACATGGACACCTTCATAAATGTTGTTCATAAATTTTTTTTCCATCAACTCTGTGAAGTTCAGATTCATTGGACGCTCCTATAACGAGTTATGATTTTTTTGTTGTTGATGACATTTTCTGGATGAAGCTTCCAGGCATCTTTCTTCAAACTTATTTCATTCAATGGTCGCCATAATGGATTCCAAATGGCATGAAATTAAACCTGTGAACTAGAATTGGAGTTCTAGTCCATATCCAAGTGAAATATCATCATTTTAAGGTCTTTAGGCTGAATTGTGTTTCCATTACCAATGTAGGGTCCACGCAGTCCACCCGGAAAAATTGTCAACTTCATTGATTTTTTTGGGCCTCAAGATGTATGAATCTGACCCTGGTCTTGAATACAATGATTATGGAAATAAAATAAGGGTTCAAAAAAATTTTGAATCAAAAAATTTGGAAATATATTTAATTTTAAATGACCCAAATACACCTACGATAAAAATCTGTTAAAAATCCATAATTATGCAATTTAAACTTTTTATCACAAAACACACTCTAAATCCAAAATTGTTACAAATAATATCAAATTGGTAAATTGGTGAAGTTTAAATAATTTAAATAGACATTAAAAATAATGGAAACATTAGCTCTATCAGGCACCCCAAGATTCTATCACCATAGCACACCTTACACTTAGGTCATATGCAGGTGTAATAAGGGGCTATGTAACAAAGCCTTAGATACTTTTTGTAATACTTTTGTGTAAATAAACGTTTTACTTCTTATTATGGTAAAATTTGTGAATTTCAAATGTCCTAATAAATATAGAATGAATTTATAGAAGTTCCATATTATTGATGAATTTTGGAAAAAGGAGGTATATTAAAATATTTTTGTATTATTTAAATAATTAATAATGTGAATTGATTTTCAAAAAATGGTCTTCTACAGTTGTGTTTAGTAGAAAATTTAGAGTCTAATAAGATAAACTTAATTTTTTTGTGAATAGTAAAGTATGAATAGTAACATACCCATATGAATATTAATGAATAGTAATGAATATTAAATCGAACAAAAAAATAGAAACTTCACCCATGAATGTATAAATACATTATAGACATCTTAAAATTAAAAAACGATCATAGTTTAAGTTTTGGTATTAATGTATGTCATAGATATTTTATTTAAAATTTTATAATTAATTTAATAATTTAAAAGGGAATTTTATTTTCATAAAATTTAATCATAAATGGTAACTTTATTATCTTATGGTTATACGATAATTTTAGGGGACCTTGATTACTTTCTTAAGGTGTTACAAAATGAGTTATAGTTTTAATGTTGTATTTTTAGAATAAATAATGATTTTATTTAAAAACTAAATTAAAGATATTTAGAAAATTATTTTCATAAAATGGAGTTCATTTTTGAATTCATAGCATTGATATTAGGTTATAGTTAATTTTTGGGATTTTTCTGAAATAGTTGATTTTTTGGTGAATAGTAAAAATACAGTTTTGAGTTTCGGGTGTTTAATGACATTATTGATGATGTAATCATGATTTAAATAATCTGGTTGACTTGTGAATCATAATATATGTTATGATGTGTCCCAAGTGGCCAATACCATGGGAAAATACCATGGTCAAGCCCATGGTTTTGCAAATACCACCGATGAGTTGTCCCTTTGAAATTAATAATTTATTCCCTCACATTTCCTATAAATAACCAGCCATTCCCTCATTCTTCTCATTATAAAATCCTCCTCAATGAAGCTATGGACTTTCTACCTCTAAATTATTCCTCCAAAGTTTCCCTTAATCCTTCCAAGGTCCTAACCTTCATGCTTTCGAAGTTACTCTTCAAGGTAAGGGACCATTTCACCCTCTTCTTTTAAGTCATGACTTTATTTATGTTATGTCTTATAGTTCCATTTTATTATGTGGGGTCTTGTTATTATATATCTTTACTAGTTTCCATTTCATTTCCAAATGATTAGAGACCCTTTCCACTCTCATCAATTTATTTTCTAAATTTTGAAGTGACGACGTTAGGCGGTCGAATTTTCGTAAAAGAAATTGCATCTTCTCTTTTCTTTCAAGTTTTCTTTTCATGTGGTATGTCATTCTAATATCCATAAAATGTTCTTGTCTACATGTTATTATGATTTTATACTATATTATGAATTATTTATGAGTGGGTTACCCTTTTACCCTCTATTTTTTAATGTTTTATAAAAGGATGTTATGTAGCCATTATGCTGTAAAATTGTAATCTCAAAATTCGTCTCTCTTTCTCTCAAAAATTATCTTGTTTTATTTATGTGAATATCCAGACCGATTTTATTTATATGGGTGTTCATAAATACACAAAAATGATTTATTTTATTGTTTAATTGACATACATATAACCCTCACTCCCTTTCCATGGGTTATAAATGACATAATGATCTTATTTTTAAGCACTTTTAAAACGTCACGATTTAGAAGTGAAACTCATTAATATTACTCTCTATGGGTTATTTATGAAATGTATGATTATGATATATGTGGATCACATGAAAATAAATAAATATTAAGGGTGCACCCTGATAGCACTCTAATGCATTGGGTAAAGAATTAATCTCTAGAGATGACAAGTTTCACGATACCTTGGTGAGTAACCTTGGTAATTTTTATGACACCTTAGGGATGAAACTTTGTGATATATTCATGAATGTCTAAATGAAATGTTGTAGCCACATAGTCAAGTTATGATTCATGTTTTTTTCTCATGATATTCATATTCTTACATTTCTCATGTCTTTATGATTTATATCATGTTCGTATTAATATTTCTCAAGGTCACATGTCAACTATTGTACTTGTTTTCCTTACTGAGCCTTATGCTCACCCTTTCCTTTGATGTATGTCTCTAAGTTATGAGATGCAGTAATTGTAAATAGGATGAACCTATGATGAATCCTGACAAGTGTATTAGAAGGATTTTTATGTTGTTTTCATGTATTATGTTCCTTATTTCCAAGACACTAGACTTTAAAGATCCTCTGTGTGTAAAATGTAATGAAAAGTTATGTAATAAAAAGGTAGGATGCCATATTTGGTATCAAAGGATAGTTTATTTATTTATGGAAATTAGGATCTGAAAACTTTAGGAAGAATCTTATTGAAAAGTTTAAATAAAATAAAAATTCTTGGTATTTTGGTGATTATTGAGTAAGTGGTTTATCAAAAAAATACATCCCTATCTGGATACAAGCAGGTAGAGGCGGCTCTGGCACAGAGGTACCTAGGAGTGAAAACTCCGAAAAGGAGTTTTGGGCTTGACCTGGGGTATCCTGGACATGACAATGGGCCTTACTGTACTCTTGGTTATGATTATCCTGATGGATATGTTTGGTTAATCATGAGCTTTTTATGAATCATTGTGAAGGATTTATAGAGAAATGTAATTTTTTTTTAAAAATTTAAGACATAAAATCCTTTATAGTTAAAAGATCTGTAAATGAAATAAGTTTCTCACTACGATTTTATTCTTTTAGAAAATGGTGGAAAATAAGAGGAACTGTGAAAATGGTGACTGTAATGGACCATGTGCTGATGGCCCTCTGATGGAAGCTGGAATGGAAACTTTCATGCGAATGATGAACCAACTGACTCAAGTTATGGGAAATAACTTGAATCAAGCTGAGAGACAGATCTCACTGCGAAGGGAACAACTTTATGTTGAATCCTTTATTCATCAATGACAAATAACCTTCAGAGGATTGACCAACCCATTGATTTCTGAATAGTGGATTATCTCTATAGAGAAGATTTTTTCTGTCCTCCGCTAGTTGGAGCAAGAGAAGGTCACACAGGATATTTATCGCTTAGAGGGAGAAGCTGATCAGTGGTAGGAACTGATTAAAAACACAAGTCCAAGAGTGGAGGTTGAAGCTAGGGAGTGGGAAGAGTTCATAGGGATATTCTTCAATAAGTATTTCCCTCATTCCATGAGAATAAGAATGGAGATGATTTTCTCGAGCTGAAGCAGAAGGAGAATGAATCTGTGGGAAGGTACGAGATGAACTTCACAAGGATTTCACATTACACCTCTAGCTTTGTCATGGATCCAAGTAGTAAGGTTGATATATTCTTCGGTGGACTGAGACCTCATCTGCAGTAGAATCTATCTAATCAAGACTATGATAGCTATGTGGTAATCATGCGGAGTTCGATGAAAGTCGAGATGGAGTTTGGTGTGGCTCAATGGTCTCATAAATACAATGACAAGAATAGATCGATAGATCCTAGATTAGGGATGACTTATGATCAGGGAAGTGGAGGAAAGCAAGCGAAACGTCCCACGTGTAATAAATGTGGGAAGAATCATTCGGGGAACTGCCTTCTCGGGAGTGATAAATTCTACAAGTGTGGAAGAGATGGACATATTATGATGAATTGTCGTAGTGAGGTAAAACCTTAAATTCCAAACACTAACTACAAGGGTAATATGGTGCAGGCCCTACCTGATGTATGGTATTTTAAGTATGGACAACTTGGGAAATTCTCCAATCACTGTCCAAATCCGAGGGCAGTAGAGGGGAACCACCATCGGCCTCAGCAAAGGCCAAGGGAGCAAGGTCATGATTTATCTATCACGATAGTTGAAGTTGAATCTCTCAATGATGTGGTAGTAGGTACTCTTGTTGTTCTCTAAAAACTTGAAAATACTTTGTTTGATACTAGTTCTACACATTCCTTTATTTCCTCCATGTTTTCAACGAATTTAGAATCAATTTCCAATTTTCTAAAAGTAGAGTTATTAGTCAAGACCCCTGGTGGGGTTATCTGAGAATCGTCAGTTTTTAGAAACTCTAATATTTACTTTAGTGAGCACAATATTATCGCAAATATAGTAGTCATTCCCATGATGGAATTCAAAATTATACTAGGGATGGACTGGCTTTCAAATTATAATGCTAAGATAAAATGAAGAAGCAAGGAAATCTTAGTAGTATTGAATGGAGAACCTACAGTTATCTTTCAAGGAGAGATATCTCAATCTGATCTTTGTCTAGAAGAACCTCATATATATTTCTTTATGGATTTGATCAGTGAAGAAGAAGAATGAAATGAGAGTTTTAGGATAGAAAATTTCCCCATCATCCATGAATACGTTGACATATTTCTTGAGGAATTACTTGGACCTCCCCCAAAAAGAGAGGTAGAGGTCTCCATTAATCTCGTACATGTATCTCATCCGATATCAAATACCCCATATAGGATGGAAAATTTGGAGTGGGAGGAATTAAAGAAACAACTCCAAGATCTTTTGGAGAAGGGGTTTATCTGACTGAGTGAGTCTCCTTGCGGAGCACCTATTCTCTTTGTGAAGATTAAATACGGATTGATGTGGATATGCATTGATTTTAGAGAACTGAATGGGATCACAGTAAATAAAAAATACCCTCTTCCAAGAATTGATGACTTATTTGACCAACTTCGTGGTGCTCAATTCCTCTCTAAGATTGATCTTCGATCTGGTTATCATCAATTGAGGTTGAAGAAAGAGAATATTCCAAAAACTGCTTTCCGATCAATATACGAGAATTATAAGTTTGTTGTTATGCCCTTTGGACTGACTAATTCACCTTCTATTTTTATGGATATGATGAATAGAGTATCTAATGACTACCTTGATAACTTTGTGGTAGTTTTTATTGATGACATTCTGATATATTCCAAAAGTCGCGAGGAGCACAAGAATTTTCTCAGGGTTATTTTTTAAACTCTATAGAATGAGAGGATTTTTGGAAAGTATAGTAAATGTGAATTCTAGTTACAACATGTTGATTTCTTGGGGCACATTTTTACCAATGAAGGAATCATAGTTGACCCTGCAATGACAAAAGTTGTAAAGGATTGGCCTCAGCCTAAAACAATAACTGAGATTCATAGTTTCCTTGGATTAGTGGGATATTTTAAGAGGTTTGTGAAACACTATTCATGAATTTCTAATCCATTAACCAAGTTAACTCTAAAAGGGGTCAAGTTCATCTGGAAAATGGAGTATGAGGAAATTTTCCAAGAGTTGAAGAAGATATTGGTTACTGCACCTGTGTTAACTCTACCCTCAAGTGGAGAAGGATTCGTTATTTTTAGTGATGAATCTCTGAAAGGGCTTGGGTGCGTCCTCATGAAAAATGAAAAAGTCATTTCTTATGTATCTCAATAGTTGAAGACTCGTGAGAAGAAATATCATATGCATGACCTGGATCTGGCTGCAGTTGTTTTTTCTCTGAAGATATGGAGGTACTATCTTTATGGGGAGAAATTTGATATATACATAGACCATCAAAGTTTGAAGTATATTTTCAAAAAAAAGGAATTGAAAATGAGACAAAGAAGATGACTGGAACTTCTCAAAGATTATGATTGTTCAATTAATTATCATCCTGGAAGAGAAAACAAAGTCACTGATGCATTAAGCAGGAAAGACCCAGTTGTTTATTCCATGATGAGGATTCAAAGAGATCCTTTGATAAATGACCTAGTAAAACTGGACATTGTAATTATAAGGGAAGGGACATCATTAACCTTAAACCAAATGGTTTCTCAAACATTATTACTAGAGAAGATCAAGAAATATCATAAAGTAGATCCTTTTTTACAAAAGAAGTTTGAGGCTGTGAAGGATGGGAAGTTTCCTGAGTTCAGTATTGATCAAGAAGGTGTACTAAAATTTCATACAAGACTGTGTGTTTAATATACTCCAGAAATAAAGAAGGAGTTGACGGATGAAGCTCATAGTTCTACTTTCTCTATACATCCTGTAAGAACAAAAAATTTATAGGGACCTTTGTGATCATTATTGGTGGGATAATATAAAAAGGGAGATTGATTACTGCACTTCAAGGTGCCTGGTATGTCAGCAAGTGAAGGCGAAGTAAAAAATTACTAAAGGGGTATTGCAACCACTACCCATACCAGCATGGAAGTGGGACAATATCACATTGGACTTCATCACTAGTCTCCCGAGAATGTCCAAAAGAAACAATGCGATGTGAGTTATTGTGGACCATCTCAACAAGACTGCTCATTTTATCTCCATTAGGGAATATTTATCTCCTGATAAAATTTCTAATATTTACGTGAAGGAAGTGGTAAGGCTGCATGGAGTTCCACTTTTTATCATATCTGATCGTGATCCAAGGTTCACATCAAAATTATGGAGAAGTCTTCAACATACTCTAAGCATTGAATTGAATTTCAGTATGGCATATCACCCCCAAACTAATGGTCAATCTGAAAGAACTATTCAAACACTCAAGGATATGCTAAGAACATCCTCAATGAAATTTAAATGTGTATGGGATCAGCATATCCCTTTAGTTGAGTTCTCTTCCAACAACAACTTCCACTCGAGCATTCAAATGGCACCCTATAAAGCTCTATATGGGAAGCGATGTAGAACTTATACTTATTGGGATGAATCTGGTGAGAGAAAGATTCCTGGGCCTGATCTTGTGCAATAGATGACAGAAAAAGTCCATGCCATCTAGCAACACATTAAGGCTGCTAAGAGCCGGAAAATGAGCTATGTCGACAACTATCTAAGGAACTTGTAGTTTGATGTTGGTGACAAAGTATTTCTTAAATTTTCACCTTGGAATAGAGTCATAAGGTTTGGGAAGAAAGGGAAGCTCTTCCCTAGGAACACCGGTTCTTATGAAATCCTTGATCATGTGGGAGTAGTGGCCTATTGGCTTCCACTTCCTCGAAATATATCACAAGTTCATGATGTCTTCCATGTATCCTTATTGAGTAAGTATATACTTGACCCTTCACATTTACTAAATCCAGATGTGGTACAATTGGAACATGACCTCTATTATGAGAAGCAGCTGGTGGAGATCTTGGATCATAGAGACAAGGTTCTATGCAACAAGACTACTCACCTTGTTAAGGTGTTGTGGAGGAACCTTAGATGTGAGGAAGCCATGTGGGAACCCGAGGAGTCTATGAGGTAGAAGTAACCACACCTTTTCTCTTCTTAGGGTACGAGTTAAAATTTTGGGGATGAAATTTCTTAAGGGTGGAAGAATGTAATGACCCAAACTTTTTAGTAATATTTATTTCTTAAATTTTTGTGTTATTTTATTTTATACTCAACAAAACTATATCCTTTAATTAATTAAATGATTATAATTAAATGATACTGTTGGGTTTTGACTATTATATGACCATTGGACAATATTAATATTGGAAACTAAACTCTTAATGTTGCGATTATTGCTTATAAATACAAGTGATCGTGGTTAATTAATACAGAAAGAAGAGTTGATGGCATCATCCAGTAGACTCGGGCCATATGATTCTCATTTGTCAGAGCTTGGGAAGGAGGTAGCATCACTGGGCTTTTCTCTAGACAAAGCCCAAGCCAAACTTCAACATGTGAAGCTTGAATGGAATTTCCTAAGGGAGAAGTTCAAGCTGATAGAAATCACCACTCAGGCAATGTTGTCCGAGCCACCCCAAGATTCTATCACCATAGCACACCTTACACTTAGGTCCTATGTATGTGTTATAAGGGGATATGTAACGAACCCTTAGTTACTTTCTGTAATCCTTTTTTATAAATAAAATTTTTACTTCTTATTATGGTAAAATTTGTGAATTTCAAATGTTCGGATAAATATAGGATTAATTTATAGAAGTTCCATATTATTGATGAATTTTGGAAAAGGGGGGTATTTAAAAATATTTTTTTATTCTTTAAATAATTAATAATGTGAATTGATTTTCAAAAAATGGTCTTCTATTATTGTGTTCGGTAGCAAATTTAGAGTCTAATATAATCAACTTAATTTTATGTAAATTGTAAAGTATGAATAGTAACATACCCATATGAATAGTAATAATTAGTAATGAATAGTAAATCAGCCAAGAAAATAGTAACTTCACCCATTAAGGTATAAATACATTTCAGACATCTTAAAAGTGAAAAAATGATCATAGTTTAAGTTTTGGTATTTTTCTATGCCATAGATACTTTATTTACAATTTTATAATTAATTTAATAATTTAAAATGGAAATTTATTTTCATAAAATTTAATAACAAATGGTTACTTTAATGTCTTATGGTTATACTATAATTTTATGGAACCTTGATTACTTTCTTAAGGGGTTACAAAATGAGTTATAGTTTTAAAGTTGTATTTTTGGAATAAATAATGATTTTTATTTAAAAATTAAATTAAAAATATTTAGAAAATTATTTTCAAAAAATTGAGTTCATTTTTTAATTCAGAGCATCGATATTAGGTTATATTGAATTTTTGGGATTTTTCTGAAACATTTTATTTTTCGGTGAATAGTAAAAATATAGTTTTGAGTTTTGGGTGTTTAATGACATAATTGATGATGTAATAATGATTTAAAAAAAACGATAGAATTTTTAACAGTAAGATATGTTATGAGGTGTCCTAAGTGGCCAATACCATGGGAAAATACCTTGGTAAATCCCATGGTGTTGCAAATACCCTCGAAGAGGTGTCCCTTTGAAATTAATAATTCACTCCCTCACTTTTCCTATAAATACCAAGCCATTCCCTCATTCTTTTCATTAAAAAATCCTCATAAACGAATATATGGTCTTTATACCTCCCAAGGAGTCCTCCCAAGGTTCCATCAATCCTCCTAAGGTCCCAAACATAATGCTTTTGAAGTTACTCTACAAGGTAAGGGAACCTTTCACCCTCTTCTTTTAAGTCATGACTTCATTTATGTTATGTCTTATAGTTCCATTTTATTATGTGGGGGATTGTTCTTAAATATATTTAATATTGTACATTTCATGTCCAAATTATTAGAGACCCTTTACTCTCTCATCAATTGACTTTATTAATTTTTAAGTGACGTCGTTAGGCTACAGAATTTTCCTAAAAGAAATCGCATCTTCTCTTTTCTTTCAAGTTTCCTTTTCATGTGGTATGTCATTCTAATATTCATAACATGTTCTTATCTCCATGTTATTCTTCCTTTATACTGTATTATAAATTATTTATGAGTGGTTTACCCTTTTATCCTCACTTTTTAATGTTTTCTAAAAGGATGTTTTGTAGCCGTTATGCAGCAAAATTTTCAGCTCAAAATTCCTCTATCTTTCTCTCAAGAAATTATCTTGTTTTATTTATGTGAATACCCATACCTATTTCATTTCTATTAGTGTTAATAAATATATAAAAATGATATATTTGATTCTGTAATTGACATACATATAACCCTGACTCCATTTCCATGTGTTATAAATGACATAATGATCTTATTTTTAAGCACTTTTAAAACGTCAAGATTTAGAAGTGAAACCCATTAATTTTACTCTCTATGGGTTATTTATGAAATGTATGATTATGATCTATGTGGATCACATGGAGATAAATACATTCTAAGGTTTTTCCCTTATATATCATCAATACATTGGGTAAAAAATTAATCTCTAGAGATGACAAGTTTCATGATACCTTGGGGAGTAACCTTGGTAATTTTTATGACACCTTGGGGATGAAACTTGGTGATATGTTCATGAATGTATAAATGAAATGTTTTTGCCAAATATTCATGTTATGATTCATTTTTTTTATCATGATATTCCTATTCTTCCATTGTTCATGTATTTATGATTTTTATCATGTTCTTATTAATATTTCTCAAGATCACATGTCAATTGTTGCACTTGTTTTCCTTACTGAGCCTTCTGCTCACCCTTTCCATTGATGTATGTCTCTAGGTTATGAGATGAAATAATTGTACTTAGGATGAACCTATTATGAAGCCTTACAAGTTTATTAGAAGGATGTTTTATGTTTTTTTCATGTATTATGTTCCTAATTTCTAAGACACTAGACTTTAAAGATCCTCTGAATGTAAAATGTAATGAAAAGTTATGTAATAAAAAGGAAGAATGTGATACACACCACTCATCCTTCTATTAAATCATGGTCTAGGTGATAAGGGAGATCATTGAAGTCTTTGAAGACACTACCTACTTCCCACAAGAAGATCATGTCAGGTTTAAGGTATCACACAACACAATAGACGTCCCAGTATATAGAGTTCCAATTGTAAGGTATAGAGGGAAAAACTCTTTACTTCACAATTTTCATCCCCATTTATTAGTAAACATAATTTTAAAACATTAATTTATTAAATTTAATTATTATTTATATGAATATACTCAATACCATTAAATTTGTCACCATTCCTAATTTATAAAGGCCCATACTCTTTATAAATTGTAATTGGTACGTCAAGTAACTACGAACTGACCTTTACATCCAATATCAATATGTATCATTTCATGTATAATGATTTGATTGAATGAACCACCATTCCTATTTTATAGAAGTACATGCTTCATAAATTAAAATTTTAATTAATTAATCAAATCTAATTATATTTCAGCCCATAGAACCAGCGGTTCAAGGATCAAATGTGGCATTATTGGTTAATTAAGGTGTCATCATTACTCTATGTGGGAAAACACCATTTAGATTTATGTAGGCACTTTAATTAATCCAATTATGTTATCCCTATAAAAACGTTATCACATTTCAATATAAAATAATCAAGGTACTCACAACAATCACATGAAATGCAGGTAATGCATGCAGTAATATAGATATGGAATGGCACAATCCATGATATGTGAATCCTAAAGTGCCTAATATGATGCATGAGACTATGCCTACTTGTCTTACCCGGACAAGGAAATGAAACCCATAATAATAATACCATCAATAAAAATAATGTCACAAGACATGTGTTCCACCCAATGGAGAAATCAATGCAACTATAATAGGCATAAACCAGAACAGCAATAACCCATCCCAAGTAATTTGGGGTTTCTCCTACACACAAGTTAGCTACTCCCAAACACTGAATCATTACCAAATTATAATATATCCTCGTATAATGTATAATACCAAAATATTAATATAAAATTAAAAAATATCTCTAAAACCACTTTATAGCTTCCTGCCCTGGAAGCCACTAAGCGGTGCTCTAAGAAGGTTGACCACAAAACCTCAAGCGGACCTCCTCATACACTATAGGTTTCCAACTAGTAGAGAGGGACTAGGGTGTATCCATGGGGACACTATTCCCTCATTGATCAGAGTGTAAAACAACAGTAAATAATAATGGTAGTAGTTTAAATAAAAATAAACAAGCAATAGTGGAAATAATAATAAACATCCAAATAAATCAGCAGGCAGAAGTTGAATGATAAATAGATACAAAATGAATATGATCATATCTTTTAGATATGAAAAAATGAGTTACATGGGATATAGGATAAATAAGAATATAACACATGATATAAAAAATAAAAAATACCCAAATTTGTCTCCAGTATAATCACAAGCATAGGCTTGGTCCTATTCTCTCATACTCCATCCTAGCACTAAAAATTGAGCATCAAAAACTAGCTGCTTGCTCTTTTCTAAACCTTCAGATATAAAGACTTCTCGAGTACCATGGGAAACCTGAGTAGTGTGTGAGATATAATCAAGATTCCACCACCAACAATGTCCAGAACAATCTAATTTGTGCATATAAAATGATTAGTGTGCAATTATATAATAAAAACAAGGATATATATATATATATATATATATATATATATATATATATCAGATCGGGTTTCCCATGGGATACCCGACTGACACTACCTTCTTCCACCTAATATGGATATCTATGAACCAATGTGAACCTATATAGACATTATATGGGTCAAATAATGGATCATCATAAAATAAGCATCAACAGTGGACCTAACCCAAGCATGTGATTTGGCTTGGTGGACACATCCCTACATAACAACTTTTCAATAATTTTTTTTAATATAAAATTTTTCATTTTAATTTAATTAGAGGCACCATGTTTCTATCCACAGATATCCAAAAAGGAATCTAAAGTATCACTCTAGGAGCATGATAAATACCCTACACCGTTCGAGTCCATCCAAGGCGATCCATAAATGGAATCCCAAGTATCACTTCTAACATGGTGTGAATATAGATCCTATGATCCCATCCCTAGTATCTTACATCAGGGTTTAAGTATCAATCATTACATGGTATAACCATCTATCCACAAATCTCGTCTCAAGGGTCTCCCCTAGGTAACTGGTATCACTTGTAAGGAGGAAGAGAATCCACTCGCTGAGCCCATCCAAGTCATGCTAAGTGTCGCTCCCTATGTATTTACAATCCATAGAAATTATTAGTTATATAGCAAGAAGATAATGTCTAATTCATCCGATAAATATCCAAGTATCTTCCTTAACTTAGTTATGAATATGGGTTTAGTTTTCAACAACTCATATCATTTAATAAGCATGTAATTCATATCACATTATCGAAGTTGGTAAATTACATTAATTCATGTGATTCAAGTTATGAAATAACACCCATAGGCCTAACTCATGGCCACTAATTTCCCTCATATTAATTCATTCTTCAAAATAATTTATTACATGGAAACACACACCTCCAAGGTGTTTTATAAATTTAATACAACATAATTTAGGCCTTTAAGGTATGGCACGCCAATAGGGGTGACTCATGTCAAGGAAAACACCCAAAAAAATTTATTTTTAGGTATATAGGGTCTTATTACACAAGGAAATAACCTTTAATTTAATTAATTTAATATTTTTGAGGTGACGCTGGAAGGTATGTCAAGTGGCATAACGGCGCAAAGTATAAATGCCACAATACATTAGGGAATGGAACTAGACCACCTACCTTAGACCTGTAGTGTTCTACTTTTCCAATTTCAACCCTTGAATCAAGATAGAATAGAAGATATAAAAAGAATGAATCAATGCCCTGAAAAATATGGAATATGATCTCATGTCAAAATAGCATAGGAGATAGAAACATAAATTAATATTATAAGTAATATGATTATAGATCTTACTGTTATGGATCCAACACACCCGATGGTGATGAAAACAATTTCTTGGATGAGATAATGGCTTCAAAGGATAATGAGTGGATGAGGAGGATCTTTATGGAGGCAGATTCTAGAGAAAAACAATTGCGGAAGAAGGTTTGATGGATAAACAATTTCAGTGGAAAAATAGTAATTTACTCTTCATTTAATGGGTTGCATGGTTTGGCCACACAGTTGGCCAAACCATGCACCAATCATGAAATATCCACTTCCCAAGGAACCCCCTCATAAAATATAGGAACATGGTTTAATTAACCATGTGTATCCCATGAGAAATTATTCTATCAAAAATGTTTGCAGCATCACAGGAGCATGCATCCCTTCTCGCACGATTTCACACAAATCATGTGGCCTCCTACTGAGTACTGAGTTCCCCACATGATTGAGTTCCATGGTTATCTCCAAACATGCACTAACCATGAAACTCAGTAAACCTCTACAAATTCTAGAGATACATGCTCCAGAAAATCCATTGGATCTCTTTAACCACTCCTTATCCTCTAGAGTACATTACTAGCTTAAAACGATAGGTTTTGAATTGTAAAAAAAGTGTTTGTGCCTCTATGAAAATCTAGGATATTAAAATTAAATTAATATCATATCATATCATTTTATATAATATATTAGTGTTAATATATGATCATATTTTAAGAACTTTTTAAGGATGTAGAATAAGAAATAAAACAAAAATTCATAGCTATTAATTTTACCTATTCTCAAACCTCCTCTTTAAGATTATACCTAAAGTATTCCTAGAATGGATTTATAGCCAAACCAAGTATTATAGAATGAGGGTATGGAAGTTTTAAATTAATATGGGTATTTATTTTCCAAAACAAAATGGTTTTATGGTGTGAACAATTGAGGATAGGTAGTGGTCTTTTATAAGTGAGGTGAGTGGAAAACTTTTAATATTTGAAAATAAAAAGGTGTAACCACATTTTTAAAATGTCAAAAGGATAAAAAAATAGGTAATTATATATCCTTATACATTAAAAGGTTAAAATATGTTGATAAACTATTTTTTAGACAAGTTTTTAGGTCATTTTAACCCTTGTATTTTTAGTTAACCCCCCGATAAACCCATTTTCACCTTAACCATAGTAATTTATTTTTACTATTTTCACTATTCAGTATGGTAAAATATTATATTGAACTTATTATATAATATCAATTATTAAGATTCCAAACACATAATATATTTTAACAAATTCAATTCATAAAATTTTAAATTTTTAATTTAAAATTAAACCAGTAGATGCGATGAAAAAGTGAGCTTTTGAGAATTGTATTTTTCAAAGGAAATATGATTTTATATTAACTCTATGGCTAATAATAAAAATTTTATGAATCTAAATTAACATTTATATATATAATATATATAAATTTATTTGAAATCATTCTTCAATAAGGTTTTTTTTAATTAATTAAAAAGGTGAACATTTTTCACTTTAAAATAGCTTTTAGAAAAAATCTTGTTTTTTAACTGAATAAAAAACATGTAATAAAATAAAATATGAAGTTTATTAAAAATAAATTAGGTGGATTTAATTTAAATAAATAACACTTATTTTACTTAGAACCATATTCAATACAGTATGAATTTGATTAAAAAATGGGGATTTAATATAAATAAATAATAATTATGTTACTTGGAATAAAATTTAAAATATAATGAGACTGCTAAATTTCATAATTTACTAAAAATAAATGACATTTTTACAAAAATTGACATGTTTCACTATTCACTAAAAAATTAATATTTCCCAAAAGATCCTAAAAAATCACCCAAAGTAAATTTTGATATTCCAATTTAAAAAATGTAGTTATTTTATAAAATAAATTTTCTAATAGATCTAAAAATTAATTATAATATTTTTCATTAAAATAAATAAAAAACATTTTTGAAGAAAACGTATTAATACCCTCCAAATTAACAGTTTAGTTATAATGGTCATATATATTGCAGGTCATTTAAGCTTGGTGTTTCATATTGAATACACTATCAAACATAGTGTTATTTTAAAAAAATACTTGGGTGCTACATGGATGGACATTTTATTTATAATATCAAATTACATTCCATTCATGGAGATAATATGGTGAGAAAAAAACAAATGTTTTGAAGCCAAAATTCACACTTTTTAAATTTTCCATCTAACTATTTTCTTATAAGGGTCTCAATAATGATACTCAAGTGATTCTCATGGTCCACATAGCTCTTATATTATACCAATATATCATCATTAAATACCATAAAAAAAATTCAAGATATTCCTTGAATACTATATTCATTAGATACATGAAGAAAGAGGGTGCATTAGTTATACCAAATTGAATTACTAAAAACTTGTAATGTCTATACCTCATATGAAATATTTTCTTCATAATATCTTCATTCACTAATATCAATTGATGGTACCCAAAATGAAGGTCAATATTTAAAAATTTATCCCTGTGAAGCTGATCAAAAAATTCATCAATTTAAGGTAGAGGATACTTTTTATTTATGGTAATAGTATTGATTTAACAATAATTAATTTATATCCTCAAAGATCCATATTTTTTATTAACAAAAAAATTAAGGCTCCCTAGCATCAAAAACTAGGTAACATAAATACCTTATCAAAATACTCATCTATTTATTTATTCAACTCGACAAATTCCATAGTGGTCATTTTATATGGAATCTATGATATTGGTATTGCAATATGTATTACATTAATAGAAAAATAAACTTCATGCTATGGTGGATGTTCAGGTAATTCCTCAAAAAATACATCAATGCATTATTGTACAATAATTACATCCTCACTTTGAAGATTAACTTTTCCATACATAGTTTTTTATTCTCTTATTCCCTAAGAATCTCATTCAAAAGAGATACTGAAGGTGGATTTATACATGACATAAATGATGAATTATCCACTCTAAAGATATGTAATTCCACATTTTCATTACAAATTGTAACTTCCTTCTCATTGTAAGAAATTTTTACATAATATTTTGAAAGCTATTCCATACCATGTATTATATCAAAAATCAACCATAGGTATAATAATGATGTTAGAAAATAGGGAATGGTCGTGTATCATAATTAGAACTGAATGACACATCCATTTTTCAATGAGACATCTACTATGAGTCTTGACTGATAAATTCATTCTTTAGGTGCTAGGAAAATATCTAATTTTCTTGGAAAATGAGGACGATATAAATGACTGCGAAGATCTAGAATAAAACAAAGCATTAGTTAAATTTTAGAATATGATTAATGTACCTTACACAACATTATTGTGGAATTTAACCTTAGTTTTTTTTTTGATTTTATAAGCTTGGCCTTCCTTCTTTTTACTTTTCTAGGGAAAATTCCCTTGATACATGGGTTAATAATTCTTATAGTTTCTCATTTCCTCATAATTGAATCATTTCACATTGGTAGCTTCTTTATTTCCCTTAAAATCATGAACACGGTATCCTTTTTCTCCACACATGTAGAAAACTCCCATTCCTAGTAATCATGTTCCATGGTGTTTCCTTCCACATTTATTATAAGATGTTAATTCCAACCTTCCCTTATTCTATTTTTCTATATTTCTTCTTCTAGTGTACTCATCAACCCTCTTCTTATCTTTCTTTACATTAATTCAATATGCCTCGAATAATTTCTTATCTATCTTAATCACACCTGATAATATGTCCTTATATAATGAGAAAATTTGGGAGACAAGTGCCCTTCGATGTTTTGGCCCAATCCAATCAAAGAAACAGTCAATATTTCTCTTTGGATTATGTACAACCTTGTAATGTTGGGCTTATACTTAGAAACATTTTCCTCTTTATTTTGTCTAGACTCAAAAAATATCATTCCATATCCACTCATTTCTCAGGAAGAAAATATTTTTCCATGAAGAGTACCTGGAAATAAATCCACTATAGGTTTTTTATCTCTTTTCATCCTTAGTGTTTTGAATCAACAACTAGTATTGATCTGTATCTCCTAAGAGATGATAAAAATACATGAAAACCTTCTCACTTTTATTACTTCCCATAGTGGGAAATATCTTCTCCAAAGAATATATCCATTTCTCAATTACAAATGGATTTATATTCCCATTTAATAGTGGAGGTTGCTGAAGTATGAAGCGGTTTAACATTGTTACACCACATGTTGGATTAGTAGGTTATTCTATAAAAGTAAGATTACTACTCCTGACCTGAGTTATTTACCCCAATATGGTTATAATTTAATCAGTTCTAATTGCAGTTGTAGTTCCAGATCAAGCTTAATTACCTTTCCCAAGAGATAAATCCCTACATAGGGTACATTCATTGATATAGTTCCCATTACTTTCTCTAGGATCAATTTAGAAATAATGGAATGCACTATAGTATAACATAAAATTATGAAACATAATGTATAATCCCAAAAGTAGTGAAACACATCACATAAATTGAAACAAAAAATCATTGCTAATCTCATAGTCATAAGAATGGTATCATTGAGAATTTTTTCTAATAATAAAAATATTTTCAAAAACTTTATAATTTTTTGTAAATAAAAAGTGGATCAACCCAAACCTATTCCCTAGATGGTTCAAACCAGGTGAGAAGTCAAGAATATTATCATATACCTAGTAATATTAAGCCTAACATGCCTTGTTGGGATTATTTCCCCAACGTACATGTATTCCAAAACTACATTTATTTTTAGTATCCAAACATGGTGTATTAATAGGAAAAACCAAAAAATATCTTCCCCACCAAAAAATTTGGATGTTATTCTATAATTATCCTTAAAGTCAATCTTAGTCTAATGTTCTCTAATTTATGTTTTCCTAAATCTAGTTCCCATAAAATATACTAAACTTCCTCTGACACAAACGGTAAATACCCTAGCCATAGTAGCCAATATTTTTTGGTAACTTTAATACATTATCATAATATACAAGTAATCACATCCAAAATAAATAAATAGTTTACTATTCTTAGAAACTAGATACACACTTAAATATCATTTTTAAAATGAAAACATAACGTACAAAAAAGTTTTTTATTCAGGTGTATCATTATTTACTCTAGTATAACCCTATATACTAATCATAATACTCATATTTTCATACTGGGGAAAGAAACATAAGCATGGGGTGAGCTAAAATGTTTAATAATGATATGAGTATGGTGAAAGATATGAATAACTAAATAATAATAAATATGGTGAGGTAAATAACTAAAATGCATTCCATTAAATCAATAACTTAAGAATAATATATATGGAATAAATAATGATCAAATGATTCTATATACGTAATCACATAAGTTTAAAAAATTTCCATATATATTCTAACTAATAAAATAATCACATGTACATCAATGAATAATCTAATAATGATGTAATTCAAAATTATAGATATTATAACCATAACATCAGGGCCTCATTATAAGACATATTACATAAATGGGTAATGGCTTAGCCAAAAACCCGAGGTATTTTGTCTTATGAGACCAAATGATGCATCTAGGGGCTATGTAGGGACTTTCCCATCACTTACTAAGTCCAACTCATTCATCATATGAAGGGTTCAAACATAATCAACATAAAACATTTTATTTTAAAAAATATCATACAAAATGTTAATACTTTTCCCAATCAATCATCTTAATTATAAACCATTCTGAGCAATTTGGAAAATGTTATCAAAATAGTATATCCCCACTCAAACTGATCATAAACCATCTAGAAAAAATAATAAGGATTGTATCATTGATTTATATCCCCATTAAATCTTAGGTAAAATCAATTTATATCATCTTAGATGGAAAATGATTTTGAAAGTTCACTTGAAACATTTCTTGAGGAAAATAACCTTTCTTGGAAAATCATTTTTTTCAAACTATAAAATTCATAAATTTTTATTGAGATAATTTTCATTGAATATAACCTTGTAAACTTATAAATTATCCTTCCAATAAAAAAATCATCATGATGGTGTAAAATTCCATTTATTCCATAAAATTTAAAAGAAAACCATCATTTCACACTTTGGTAAAAAGTCATGAATTACCTCATCAAAAAACAATAAAAAGTATCATTTAAAACCATTTTTAAAAAGTCAAAAATGGTTACAATTTTATTTAATACATCCTTTTTGGTAATTTTAAAATATTTTTATAAAACACGTATATTGAATAAAATAGGTTTTCAGCTGAAGTGAGAAATAAAGATGGTTTTTTTCTTAAAAAAATTATTTTTCAATCTTGAGTACATAAAGAGAATAAAATGAATGGAAAACATGTATTATCATGAAATAAAAAATTAGAAAAAAATTAATTTTTTTATTGAGATAGAGATCATAATATTTCATCATTGTAAGCATAAACATAAATTATCTCGATAAACAATGAGATTGTACCACAAAAACATTACCACTTTGGAAACATTGAATCGTAAGAACCATGAAAGAATAAGATTAATTTAAACTTTAAATATAATGAGAATAAATAAATTAGTGGTATTACATGTCAATGGGAGTGTATATACACCTCATAAAATAAGATGGGTTCGTAACATTATATATGTCTCCAATAAGGAAAATTGAGAAAATAAATACCTTACCTTAGGTCCAACTTCCTTCACACATGTTCAAAACTTCTATATAATAAATATAGGTTTATTATAAATAAATTAAATAATAATAATATATATCATACCATATATAATTTACACACAGTATTTTATCACCTATTCATTAATAATTCTTTGGTAAAATCACTTTTTTGGGTGATAATGGTTTTATTTTTCATGTATATTTTGTTTCAGTAAATTCAGTAATTTTAATTTTATAATATTTACATCATAAATATAATTTAATACCTAATATAAATATCATATATATTCATTATATATGTATTTAGTGTAATCTATAAAATCTATAAATAGGAAATCGATTACACAATTCTTGGAGATAGTAGGTCGTACGTATGAATGAATGATGTTTCCATTTTCTCGATGAATGAAAATAAATATTAATTAAACTATAATGATTCATTATTATTTTATATATATAATTTATATTATTCAAATTAATCCTTATTACCATTCAAGTAAAAATTAAATGAAAAACACTTCACATCATTATGTGGAAGAGGTAGTCCACACATACGCACAAGCGATGTTATTATTTTTCCAAATGATTGGAAGATAAGAAGTTATAGGTTATATTATATTTTCATAAATTTGTTTTGGTCATAAATATCATTTATTCATTTATTTATTTACTTTATCTTTATTACCTTACATGTAAATTGTAAGTGAAAAATTAATCACATCACTTTGGGAGACGGTAGTCCGCTGTACACAACGTCAGCGTTATTGTATTCCCCACGAAATGGAAAATAAGAATATATATGTGATATAACAATTCCATAAGTATAATAATATCATAAATTTAAAATAAATATGTAAAATTAATCATTATATACATCTTTCAAATATGATGATGGAAAACAAATTACATCGGTTCGTGAGGCGGTATTCTATCGTAGACACGATTGACAGTTTCATTTCCCATTTGATGGAAGAGGTATGGGTATAGTTTATTAAATTAAAATAATAAAATATAAGTATAATTTTTATACTTATTTTATTCTTTTTTCATTTATGAATAATATTATAATTATTTAGAATTAGAATTAAAATAAAAAATGCATAATTTAATACTTTTACCTCTTCTTTGAGAAACCTCTTTAGGTTTAACCTAAATCCTTCATAGATTTTATTTCTAATATAAAAAATTAATCTAGGATTTTGGGGAGGTATTTAATAAATATATTTGGGTAGGTATTTTCTAAACCAAATGTTTATGGAATTTTCAAGAGTGCAGGATAAGGTGTGGCCTTTTATAAGTGGGGTAGAGGACATACGTGGAATTTTCAAAAAGAATACTGTATACCCATGTTTTTGTATTTCCAAAAGCCTCAAAATAGGTTAATTATCACCTAATAGTGGTGATAAGGTTTAAATATTTTCATTCAATGGTTTTTGGAAAACAAATTGGTTCAATTTAACCATTATCATTTTATTTTAACACTCGGTAAATCAATTTTTACCTTAACCGTGGTAATTAATTTTTTATTGTTTTCACTGTTAATTATGGTAAAAAATTTAGTTAAACTTATTATATAATTTTAATTATTCTAATTAAAAATATAGAATAAATTTTTCCAAATTCAATTTATATAAGTGGCATAATTCAATATAAAACTAAACCCACATAGACAATGAAAAAGTTGTTTTCCAAATAAAAGTTCTCATAATTATGAAAAGTTTTTATATTGAAATTGGACATAAAATTGATCAAAATGATCTAAATTTGTTAAAATTTAATATAATTAAAATATTTTTAATTTATAATTAAATTTAAATATGATTTATCTTTGTAAATAATTTAAAAAAATGGTAGTTTTAAATAAAAACCTACATATTTCATTATTCATCAAAAAATTAATCTTTTTAAAAAAATTATCAAAACTTCACTATAGGTTACATTTTATATACTGATTAAAAAATCATTTTTAGAAATAATTTTTATAAAATTAGTGAAAACTAATTTTAAAATAAGTTCTAAAAATTGACTAACCCACACTTTATAAAAATATTGTTTTTTAGAAATATTTATTTTTCATTAATTTTTTTTGTTTCTAATATATATATAACCATGTAATTTATTTTATAAAGGTGTAAAAAACAAAAATTTTATATTTTGGTTAGTATTATTCATAGTTTCTAATTTTATTACTAGGTTATAATGGTATACTGTATTATAGTTCATTTAAACTGAAGGTTGTGTGTTCCACAAGCTATTAGAGAGAATAGATTTATTTAAATAGAAATATATCATTAAGTATCAAGGTGTTATATTAAGGTCTCTCACATGGATTATTATAATCTTAATGATATATGGGGATATTTTGTGATGATACCATCAAGTAATTATGGTCCTCATGTGTAATAAACCCGAATCTAGAATCCCAGAGTCAGTAGACATTTTATTACATTGGGACACATACAAGTTGTCAAATCCCAAAGTACTAGTCAGTTTAGTAGTTTTGGAAAACTAGATACATATGTAAAGACTCATTTTTTGCCTTTTAAGACTTTAGAATATTTCTACATATATTTCCATAGGCAGGCACTAAGATGGCGTGCGATTCTAAGTCCCGGAGTGCCCAGAATAAATTATACAAAAAATATTAAGTATATTGTACACTATGAATGTAATAGAAATGTGATATCTCTCAAATGGTAGTTAAAATTATAAATCAGAGGCCACGTTTGAGTCTAGACCATGTCATTTATCCTAAGAGGGACATAACTTTTATTGGTGCAGGTATACTATAGAAAATTCCATGGAGGACGTATCTATAATAAAATAATTGAATTAAATTATTTTAACTTGGTCATTGAATAAAATAACTTTTGGATAGGGACTCTGATTTAAAATCCAAGACCTTCGTTGAGTTCAGAATGGGGTGTTTTACCTAAGAATGATATAAAATGAGAGGGAATGGGAGTTTCAGATTTCATGACCACTAGCAGTTTCCTATAAATACGAGTATAGGGAAATGAGATAGAGTTATCTAGATTCTCTCACATATAGAGGAGCTTTGTCCATCTGCTTCTAATGGTGATTCGATGTCCAGACTTCATTGGATCATGATGAAAATGCAGGCACTGGTAGATCACAACACAATGAGCACAACAGCGCATCCAAAATTGAGGTAGAATTTCTATTTTAGATTTTTTATCTCTCTGATTTAATCCTTTATTGTTGATTTTGATTTATATTGTAATTCACTACTTTAGAATAATTTTTTGATGGCCAAACTAACAAAATCAATCACCTATTTTGATTCAGGATCACTCATTCTTCAACATTCTTCAACGTTCTTTGACGATAACCTTTCATCGTGCTAAAACAACCTCCAATCTTAGATCAAGCCACATATCTGTGAAGCTATCAACATGAGGAGTCCCGATCTATGTTCGGATTCGAGTTTTGGGTGCTGGAGGAGGTGTGGTGGTGAACAAAAGATCCACCAACTTTTCGTCACGTTGAAACAACAATGATTCTTTGAGTGGAGACCACCATAGTGTATATCGGGATATGAGGATCCCAGATCTGGACATAGATAAATTTTATGATCACCAGAGTGAATGTGGTGGTCCATAGAAATTTCTCCAGCATGAGGTGATGGATCAGCGGTGGTCTGGTACAGTTGGGTGGCAAGGCTTGGTGGAAGGTGGTGGTCAGGGCGAGCATACCAATAGAGGCCAGGGTTGGTGTGGTGGGTTGTGCAAGTCAGCATGGCAGCACGGATCTGGGAAATCCATAGTGTCATGCGGCCATCCACTAACCCCCCCCCCATGTGGTTTTTGGAAGAAATTTTAAAATAAAAATGATAATGTTTTTGTTTTTGTTTTTGTTATTATTAATAAAACGGTTAATCAGCTATAAATTTCTTGTGTGGTGTCTAATGCATGCACTGTCAGCAGCCTTATGACTATGTCCTCAATATGGTTTTTTAAGACTAATTTTGGGTGCCTTTCAATGACTTCGGGAGCGGGTCAATAAAATATCCTAGAAATATTATTATTATTATTTTTCATACACTTATTTGAGTGTAACTCCTGCATGAAGTGTCTGATTAATGTGTCATATGTGATAGCATGACCCAAATTTTGAGATAGACCTTTTTAGGTGAGTTTGAGAACTTTATGTTTTGGTCTTGAGGATTAGTGGAACAAAACACCCAATTAAAATAATAATAATATAATTATTATTATTCGGTGATTCATGTATCAAATGTATCTCTTGCATCTAATGTCTGATTGACAAATCAGCAACGATGTTGAAACCCTTGAATTGAGGTGAATGTTTCAACACTAATTTTGGGTACATAAACCAAAATTAAGGTGTGGGAACCATGAGGCCCATTTTGAGAGTTCTTGGTGAAATGTGAATTTTTCACCCGGTGTCTGTTTTGGACAAATGAATAGCCGATCTTGTGTGTTTTTTCATGAGGATCATAATAGTGTGAACTGTCTGATGTGTTTTGGTATCGAGGCATGGGCCCCATGAAGCATCATTCATGCGCAATGTTGTGAAATATAGTTTATTCTCTGAGAGTCTGATTGAGGCAAATAAAAAGTCAATCCTATGCATTTTTCTTCAAGGATCACAATGTTGTGATTCGTTGGGTCATCTTGGGTCATTTAAGGAGTAATTCTAGTAAAAATACATTTTTTCCCTTTGGATAAATAATGAGAAACGTGCGCTCATCAGCCTTTTGGCTATAGGTTTCATGTAGTCTAAAGTACACTGGGATTCCTAGAGGCACTTTATCGTTGTTTAGTACTCGATTAAGTCTAGGTACACAACCAGGTTATAAGGCAGGGTCACACATCATGTGGTCCCCACACGCACCGTGTTCCACTTTATGAATATTCTACGTCACATATCTCCTTCTTTTGGACTCAGATTTTAGACCATGAGTAGTCTATCCTGAGTTTTTTTACGCATGGAATGTGATGGTTCCCTCCATAGTGGATTTCAAGATATGATGAGAGATGTTTTGGATGTGACACCTATTCAGTTGATGTCAAAAAATGGTAGTGATCAAGCATTGTAATATCAGTTATTTTTGAGAGGTACCATTCAACAAGGATAGCCAGTGTTGTTCCTAGATACCTTTTGAGTGGAATCCCTCAATAGGGTAGGTCATGATTCCTCGATGTCCTAGAGTGGAATCCCCTATCGGTGTGGGTTTGGGTATTCTATGACTACTATGAGAGTGGAATCCCCCATCAGCATGGGTGTGGTTCCTCTACCAGCTACTTTCGAGTGGAATCCCCCAATCGCACTAGGTCAAAGGCCTCAATTAACAAGAGTGGAATCCCCCTGATGCATCAGGGTGTGGGTCCTCTAAGATGACTATTATAGTGGAATCCCCCTTATACATCAGGGTTTTGGTCCTCTATGACAACTATTATATTGGAATCCCCCTAACAGACGAGGGTGTGGGGGCTCTACTTTGGGTTTACTCTTTTAGGCTATGGATCAGTGATGATATGTACTTTAACATTGATTTGGACTCATGAGTAAGAGAGATGCTTTCCCCACTAAGATGAATCTCTGTGAAGTGACCTAAAACCGTGAGGGAGAGACAATGGCACCCAAATAGGATAGTATCAAGTTGAGGAGATTTAGTCCCTTTGACTTGTGTGTTCAAGGAATACATGTGAGATGTTGGTCATCGTTGGTGGTTACTTCTGGAACTATTGGTGACACGTCTTTCTGGGTTGAACTATGACATGGAGATCCCCTTACTCTCTCATTTGGGCTTCTTAACTGAGTGTATATTTGTATATATATATATATATATATATATATATCTTTTTTCATTACCCACTCCTTGGGTTTTGGTTATTCTCCTTCTATGAGAGGTGAAGATGCATGGGGTATGCCATGTGCTTTCCATGTCTAGCTTCTCATGATTGGATGATTCTTCTCTCTTACTATAGGTAGAGAAGACTTAAAAAGGATTTCATCTTTTAACCATTTCAAGTTCCTTGTGTATGTATGAGTTTACTTTCACTCTCTTATTGGGTTGAGGTGTACTCTTTTTACTGTACCTTGTTCTATCTACTGCTCCCATATTTAGTACATCTTTTTCTACTCCCTTGAGCCTTCGGGGAATCCTATTGAGTATTTTTATACTCAACCCTACTTGGGATTTTCCTGCACTTGGTTTTCCCTAAAAGATGATAGATAGGTTGATAATTACATCAGAGGAGATTATGGATACATAGTGTTTATACCATGTGTGGTGGTTATAGCTTGGTATCCAGGAGTGAGGATCTCTCAACTGTTTTACTTTTCCACTTATTGTTTGGTTGTGGAACTTTTCTAGTTGGGCGTGTATTTTTTTCCTTTTTCCTATTATTTTACTTTTTGTAATTATATTATTTATAGGTCAATGCATATTTTTGGTTTTTATATAGCAGTGTTGTATCTTTTCATTTTCCTATGAACTTTTTCATTGAGTTGGTTGTGTGCATGTGTGCATGTTTTAGGCAAATGCCTTACAAATATTTTTGTTCCTTCAGCGCTAGTCGCCACCCCCTTCCCTATGGAAGTAGGCTTGGGGTAGTTTCAGCTCAAGCCCCGGCGTGGTTCAGGTTGTAAAAAATTGGTATCAGAGGTGGTTCAACCCTTGGGACGTTGTTCGGACATTTCCCTAAAAAGGCCTTGGTTGGGTTGAGGGAAATAGTTTCAACGTGTCTTAAGTGTGTCTCTCAGACCAAGGAGTCTAGTGATAGTGTAGCAGCTAACGTAGTCATTCACCAGGACCCTGATTATCCGCTTGTCAACTTATCATGATGATACATTTTTTGTAGGAAACTTTGGCACATGCATCATATAGTATTGAGTATTTGACTATCCTTCTTGAGTCATCTCCTCATTGATTTTGATATATATATGCTCTTTGATTTTGGTACTCCTTGATGGATTCAAGATGCCTTCGTGATGACATCCATCCATGATACTAGCTCTAGTTCATGATGAAAATCCTTTGAGCGATGAGGCCTCAGTTCAGGATCCATCATAAGATCCCCCTTCCTCTTGGTGGAAAGGTGGTAGCACCTGCACCTATTGAGCAGTAGTTAGTCCTAGCAGAGCAGAATGAGGAAGTTCGTAGGCTGAGCACATTTTGTGAGTTTCAACGTCAGATACCATTGAGATTTCACGGTGACCCTTGTCCTCAAGCAGTAGAAGTTTGTCTAGATTTAGTGGTCTGACTCTTCAGGCTTGTTTGATCACTAATGGATCAGATGGTGGCTTTGACATCCAGTCTTTTCCACGGAGCAGTTGTATGTTGATGGAGATTGGTTACAAAGATGTGTGTGAGTTGTTACTCATAGAGGATGACTTCCAAAAAAAATTCTTTAAGGAGTATTATCCCTCTTTCTTATGCTCCATTTGGATTCAGGGAGCTTCTTGAGCTTCAGTAGGGAGGGATGACAGTTGATGAGTATGCAACTAGGTTCGTAGAACATACACAGTACTCTCTAGAAATGATATGAAACTACTTATTCTAATAATATAAGTTTCATAAGGGACTCAGTAGAGAGATCTATTTCGACATATTTCCCTTGTGAATCCCCACCTATGTCGGGGTGTTGGAGTGGGCACTGGTGACAGAGATATTTCTATTAGTGGAACACCAATTAGCTAGTTTTGGAAGAGAAGTGGGAGTTCTTCCCATGATTACACTCATGAACGTGTTTAGGGATAGCACAGGGAACTGGGACATCCCAGGGAGGGTTAGTGTTATTCTTGTTATGGGCCAGGTTACATGGCATGAGACTACCTGGAAAGACATGCTAACTTTACTAGGAATATGGTAGATGGACCACCAGGGCAAAAACAATGTTGTGATCAGGGATCTCCCAGGTGGGGATAGGGTGGTCCCCAGGGAGGTGGTGCTGGAAGAAGAGTGGGAATAACGATGGTTGGTGGATGATGTTATGAAGTCCTTCCACCACCACCAGGCAGCCCGCGTCAGGCTTTAGGAGCTAGCAGTCGAGGTCGCAGGCAGCTACATGCTATAGATGTTTATAATCCTATAGTCTATGAGATGATAAGTGGTACGCTTTTAACTTTTCTACTTTTTGTAGTAGAACTTTTTAGACACTGTGTGTGGTACTCTTTTCTCCCTGCTTGTTTCTTGAGGTTTTACTAGGGTGATGCGGGGCGTTGGTGTAACCCTATGTCGGTGTTGTTTGGTGTGGATTTTAATGAATGAAGAAGAGGGTTTCTTCCCCCATCGAGATGAATTTTTGTGATGTTAGAAAACCCATGAGAGAGAGTCAGTGCCACCCAAAGTGGATAGTATCGAGGTTCGGGGGATGAGTCCCTTTAACTTGTGTGTTTGTGTTAGGGTTGTATAGTGGAGTGTCAGAGTAGGTCCTAGCATTTCCAGTTGAGTTTTTTTGCTTGACCTTATTTTTCTTATAATGCCACAAGTGGTTGCGGTGGAGTGTCTAGTTTGGGGTTATTATCCTTCCAAGAGAGAAGAAGACACGAAGGGTATTCCATGTGCTTTCTATGCTTACCCTCTTACAGTTGGATGAGTCTACTCACCTACCCTATTCATTGGTACCTTTACGTACTCAATGTCGACCTTGATACAGTAGCTATCAAGTATAGGCTAAGGTTATGGAGACCCCATGAATAAAACTACGTGACTCGCTATCTGGTTCCAGTAGCAGTAGTCTTCACCCTAAGAATGTTGAGGTAGTGAATCTTGGGATAACGCTTTATGGTTTACTTAGACCACCATAGTATTGGGTATGTCTTCACTCCGAGAGACTTAAACCTGAGGTAGTGACTCTGATTGAACTTCCTGCAAGACTATGACTTCGAGATAGTCTATACTATAGGGAATGCAAACGTCATAGTATATTCTTTAGCAGGAGGTCTCAGGCTCACCAAGTATGGGAAGTTTCAGAGCAGTTAGCTTCCCAACATCTGACCCTAGTGGAGCAGGAGGGTACAGTTTTTCTTCAACTGATGGTGTTGACTCCTTTGCTTCTCGAGCATGTGAGAGAGTCCTGGCTGTGAGACTCCATATCTGAAGTTCTAAATGATCATATGTCCATAATCGACACACCATATGGATATTCTAAAGAAGGGAATCATGATACCCTATTCCATGGGAAAAAGTGGTCTCAGATGTAGTGTAGAAGTCCACACTTCTCCCTTAGTTGTACATCCCAGTGTGGGGAAGGTCTACCTAGATCGTCAATGTAATTTTTAGTGGTATGATATAAGACAAATCATAGATGAATTTGACTTATGATGCCTCATCAATCAGCAGGTGAATGCTGAGTACCTGGTTCTTATGGGTTGTGAAACCTCTTGAAATCCCATAGTGGAGTTGGGATGGAATATCCATGAACATCACCAGAGGACGTTCGCACAAAGTGAAGGTCTGTGATGTCATATGGGCGATAGTATGTTGAATCACGAAGTAGGAACACTTCCTTGCATCAGGGAGCAGAGTTTGGTGGAGTGTTTGTGACAGTTGTATGTCTAGGAGATTCTCCACCTTCACGGGGTACCCTCGATGTTTGTCTCTGATCATGATGTGTGTTTTATGTCACGATTACGGAGAGGCTTATAGGAGGCATTTGGGACCCAACTACAGATGAGTACAACCATTCATCCCTATACCAATGGGTAGATAGAGCACACTATTCAGGTGCTAGAGGATATGTAGAGGGCTTGTGTGTTAGTTTTCGGCTGGGGAGGCAAGCTATCCCTGAGGTTCTTCGGGCATTTTTGATATCGTTCATAGGGTTGGTGAGGTTTCCTACCACCTTTCCCTACCCCCATATCTAGAGAGTGTGTATGATGTTTTCCATGTGTAACAACTAATGAGATATGTGCATGATCATATGCACATCATCAACAAGAGAGGAACTTATGTGGAATGACCATCCCTTTGGTTCGTGTGTTGTGGTAGCACAGAAATGTGTAAGAGTTTCCCTAGGAGTGATAGATACAGGTGTGAGCTTAGTATCCCATGTTTTTTCCCTAGTTTTTATTTTCATGGGTGAAAATATTGAAGGATAAAATAATGTAGAGACCCAGTTTTTGGCCTTATAAGACTTTGGAATATTTCTACATATATTTCCAGAGCCAAGCGCTGAGACGACATGTGATTCTGAGGCCCGGAGTGACTGGAATAAATTATAAAAAAATATTAAGTATATTATATACTATACATGTGATGGAAATAGAATATCTCTCAAATAGTAGATCAAATTAGCAATCTGAGGCCACGGTTGAGTTCGGAGATTGGATTTTACCCTAGTTAGGACATAACTTTTTCTAGAATAGGTCTACTATAGAAAATGACATGAAGGACATAACCGTAAAAAAATAATTTAATTAAATTAGTTTATATCGGTTGTCAAATAAAATAACTTTTGAAAAGGGATTCAGATTGAAAATCTGATACCACCATTGAGTTTGGAATGGGGTGTTTTACTTATGTGTAACATAAAATAAGAGGGCGTGAGAGTTTCATATTCTATGACTGCTATCAGTTTCCTATAAATAAAAATTTAGATAAATGGGCTAGAGTCATCTTTTTTCTCTCATGGATGACAGAGCTCTGGCCATTTTCTTCCAATGGAAATTCGACATCCAAACTTCATCGGATTGTGATGAAAATACAGGTGCTAGTAGATTAGAGCGCAGCGAGCACAATGGAGGATCCAAAATCAAGGTAGGATTTCTATTTCAAATTTTATAGATCCTTGATTGAATATTTTGTTGCTGATTTAGTTTTATATTGGAATTAGATGCTTTAGACTCTTTTGTTTATGGCCAAACTAATAATGACCATCATCTGCTTTGATTTGGGATCGCCCTTTCTTACCATTCATCATTGTTCTTTGATGATAACTTTTCACAACGTACAAACGACCTCTGATCTTAGAACAAGACACATATTTGTGAAGATCTTGACATGAGGAGTCCCGATCTATAATTGGATTCAATTTTTAGGCATCATAAGATGCACAAAGGTGAGCGAAAGATCCAAAAAAAATTTATCACGTAGAAATGTCGATGATTCTTTGAGCGGAGACCACCACAGTGTAGATCATGATCTAAGGATTCCAGATCTAGTCTTGAATAAATTTTTCAATCACCTGAGTGACCATGGTGTTTTGTCTAAATTTATTCGGTGTGGGGCGGCTGACCGGCAGTGGTCCGGTGCAGCTGGGTGAAAGGCGGTGGCTGAGGCGAGTAGACTAGTGAAGGCCGGGGTCGGCGTGGCACATCGTGCGGGTGAGTGCGGCGGCATGGTGCTGGGACGGCGATGGTGATAAGCGACTGGCTACGGACCCCCCCCCCCCCCCCCCACCACGTGGTTTCATAGAAAAAAAATAAAAATAAAAAATAAATATAATAATATTATTATTATTATTATTAAAACAGTTAATCAGTTGTAAATTTCTCATGTGACATCCAATTCACGCACCGTTAATGGCCTTGTGACCCTATCTTCGGTGCAGTATTTTTAAGACTAGTGTTTGGTTCTTTTCACTGTCTCATTGATCATTTCAATAAAACATCCTAAAAATAATATTATTATTATTATTATTCATATGTGCATCCGTGCGTAACTCCTACATGGAGCGTCCGATTAATGTGTCATCTATGACATCATGACCCAGCTTTTGAGACAGACCTTTCAAGGAAAATTTGAGAACTTTATGTTTTGGGCTTGAGGTTCGGTGGCACAAAACATCCAATTAAAATAATAATAATATAAGTATTATTATTCAATTATTCTTGTATTGGACGTATCTCTTGCGTCCGATGTATGATTGGCGTGTTTTTAGCAGTGTTTCAACCTTGGAATTGTAGAGGATGTTTCAATATTGATTTTGGATGCATAAACCAAAATTGAGGTGTGGTCCCCATGAGGCCCATTTTGGGTTCTCTCGGTGAAATGTAACTTTTTCACCGGGTGTCCATTTGGGATGAATGAATAGTCAATCCCGTGTGTTTTTCCATGTTGATCATAATAGTGTGATCTGTCTAATGTGTTCTATGATCAAGGCATGAGCCCCACAAAGCATCATTCATGCGCAATGTTGTGAAATACAGTTTCTTCTCCGTGAGTCTGATTTGGACAAATTAATAGTTTATCCTGTGCGTTTTTTCCCAAGGATCACAACTGTGTGATCTATTGGTTCATATGGGTCTGTTTGAGGATGCATTCAAATAAAATTACATTTTCCCCATTCATATCAACAATGTGCAACACGAGCTCATCATTCTTTTGGCTAGAGGTTTCATGCACTCTGAAGTACACTGGGATGTTTAGGGGTACTGTATCATAGTTTAGAACCTGGGTATGTCTAGGTACATAGCCAGACGATGAGGCAGGGTCACATGTTATGTGGAACCCACACACATCGTGTATCATTTTATAAATCTTATACCTCTCTTATCTCCTTATTTTGGACTTGTAATTTGTCCCATGAGTATCCTATCCTGAGTGTTTATTCACATGGAACGTGATGGTGCCCTTCATAGTGGATTTTGAGATATGATACTAGATTTTTTGAATGTATTCCAATTCAGGTGATTTCCAATGATGGTAGTGATCAAGCATTGACATATTAGTACTTTCTGAGAGGTACCATCTAGTAGGGATGGACAGTGTAGTTCCTCAATAACTTTTGAGTGGAATCCCACTACCGGATAGGGCGTGGGTCCTCAATGACCAAGAGTGGAATCCCCCATAGGCATGGGTGTGGGTCCTCTACGACTATTATGAGAGTAGAATCCACCATTTTCATGGTCATGGGTAATCTACTATCTACTTTTTAGTGGAATACACCTGACGCACTAGAGTGAGGGTCCTCTATGAACAAGGTTGGAATCCCCCTGACGCATTAGGGTGTGGGTCCTCTATGATTACTATTAGAGTGGAATCCCCCTGATGCATCAGGGTGTGGGTCCTATACGATGACTATTAGAGTAGAATCTCCCTAACACACTAGGGTGTGGGTCCTCTACTTTGGGTTTACTCCTTCTAGCTATGGATTAGTGAAGAGATGTGCTTTAATGTTACTTCGGACTCGTGAGTAAGAGGGATGCTTTCCCCCATCGAGATGCATCTATGTGACATGACCTAAAACAGTGAGGGTGAGACAATTCTTACCAAAACGGATAGTATTAATGTGAGGTGATTTTGTCCCTTTGACTTGTGTGTTCAGGTTAGATGTGTGAGATGTTGGGCATCATTGGTGGTTACTTCTGGAACTGTTGGCGACTCTTCTTACTGGGATAACTGTGAGATAGAGATCCCCTTACTCTCTAGTTTAGGTTTCTTGAATGGGTATATATATATTTCTATATCCTTTTTCAGTACCCACTCATTGTGTTTTGTTTACTCTCCTTACAATATAGGTGAAGACACACAGGTTATATCATGTTCTTTTTGTGTCTAGCTTCTCATGGTTAGACGAATCTACTCTCTTACTATAGGTAGAGAAGACTCAAAGATAAGATCATATTCTCATCATTTCGAGTTCCTTATGTCTAGATGAGTTTACTTTCACTATCTTGTTGGGTTGAGTTGTACTCTTTTTCACTATACCCTGTTCTATCTACTCCTCCCCTCTTTGATACATCTTTTTCTACTCCCTTGAGACTTTGGGGAATCCTATTGAGTATTTTTATACTCCCCCTACTTGGGATTTTCCTCCTCTTGGTGTACCCTTATAGATGATGGACAGGTTGATCATGACATCAGAGGAGATTAGGGATATAGGGTTCTTGGACCACGTGTTGTGGTTGTATCTTAGGATCCAAGAGCGAGGCTCTCTCAACTGTTTTACTTTTCCTCTTATTTCCAGGTTATTGCACTTTTCTGGTTAGGCGTGTATTTTTACCCTTTTTTCCTTTCAGTTTACTTTTCTTTAATTTTACTATTTGGAGGTTGATGGATATTTGTTGTTTACATATATAAATGTTGTATCTTTTCTTTTTGCTCTTTAATTTTTCATTGAGTTGGTTGTGTGCATGTGTACGGGTTCTTAGGTAAAGGCCTCCCCAAGATTTTTGTGCCTTATGTGCCAGTCACCACCCCCTAGATTATGGAGGCGGGATTGGGGTAGTTTCAGCTAGATCCCCAGCATGGGTTAGGTTGTGAAAACATGCATGACATCCATTTTACATTAGAGATAAGTCATAAAACATAATAATGAAAAATATTCAAAATCCTTGTACTCATTAAAAGGATTCTCCTTTATATACTAGAGAAAGGAAACAAAATAATGGTGAACTCAAATGCTCAGTAAGGTTTACGTATAGTGGAAGATATCATGAATCAATAATCCATAATAAATATTTCAAGGTAACTAACTGAACACATATTTCATTTAATCAATAACATGTCCACAAGATGAATCCATGGATAATATCATAGTTAAAATATAATGGATAATAATAATAGAATTCTTAATGAGGGAAGTGCTTAATATTGGACTCCATGATCTCAGAAATCAAGGTATATATACTTTTAAGACCTTTCATAATATATTTTAATCCTTATGGTTAAAAACCCATTTAATATGGTTAATTGAAGTTTCTTATGAGACATACCAATGAATCAATGAGCTATATAATTTTATCCCCCATCTATCACTGTAGGTCCAAAGAATTCCTCACATATTAAATGATCAATTTAATTCATGAATCAATATGCCTTATAATCGAATATCCATATTGAGTAAAGGATATATATTTATCTATATTTCACTAATTAATCTAATAACTTTCAAAGTAAAAACTTTATGTAAAAATGTTTTATGTTTTAGAAAATAATTATATCCATCAGACAAGAATATGGATATTTAAGAGAAATACAATATTCAATTATCAAGAATAAGTGAACGATTCAAATTATAGTATCATTAAAACATATAACCATTTGAGAATAAGTAAAATAAATGGTTTTTTCATTTATGAATAAAAATACCATAAAAATATAATTAAAATAATTTAATAAAATATATTTTTCACATTGAAATTCACTTTTAATGAAATAATATGTAAGCATGAAAGAAAAAATTTTCTATGAAAATAAACTTAAAATATTTTAAAGTAATTTTCAAATCATTTTGGTTTCATGATGGTGGGAAAATCCACTCATTCTGTATAAGTTAAAAAAATATTCCTTCTATATTTTTTTCATTTGAGTCATAAAGTACCTCATTTGGAGAATGATAGAAATATTCCTTTAAAAACGTTTGTAAAAAGTAAGACATAGTTAAAAAATTAATTAAATAATTTTATGAGAATAGTAAATACCTTTTTAAACACATTTTTATAAAATATTTTCATGGAAGAGAAATATTCCCCAGTGGGGACTTAAACATAAACAATCTTGAATAATGATGAGATTGTGAAATAAGCCACATGAATGAAATAAATGTATATGTATATATATATATATATATTATTTTAATTATAATAATTATAAATTAAATTCTTTTTAAGTATATACATCACACAAAATAAACAAGTAGTGTATAAGGAATGTGTCCCATGGAAATAAAATTGAGACAAAAATATATTACCTCATTTTTTATTTACTTTATATGTGTTTGAACCTCCTATATGATAAATATATATTTATTATATATATATATATTATATAAAAATAATAATATATATTGTACCATATGTGATTTAATTATAATATTTTATCAACCATTGACTATCAATTCATTATTTAAATTTATGTTTCGGGTGTTAACTACTCTGTTGTTCACGTATGTTTTGATTCAGTAGTTCCAGTCATTATACTTTTATCATAGATAAATCATATCTATAATATTAATTATAGTTTAAATATAATATATATTAAATATATATATATATATATTCATTAAGAATGATGGAGATAGAAAAATGAATTGCAATGTTCATGGAGACGGAAGGTCAAACGTACGGATGGACAATGTTTTCATTCTTGATGGATGGAATTAAATAATGGTAAAGAATAATTAAACTTTATAGAATCATTTTTATTTAATAAATATCATATATATCCATTATCTTCATCATTATGACCATCTAAGTAAAGTAATGAGGAAAAAATTACACAGTTGCGTGGAGATGGTAAGCCATATGTACACACACACAGTGCTTTCATATTTTATATGATGGATAAAAAGTGGAATGTGGTTTTATAATAATCATAATTACATATAAGTATATATATTATACTATAGTTATTAATTTATGATGGAATCAAAAAATTAAGAGGAAGTATAAGAAGAAATAAACTTAAAAGGGTTTGTAAATATGATTACCTCTTCTTCAGTTGACTCTCTTTAGATATCTTCTTAAGGGATCTAGGGTTAGTCTTTTGGAAGGACTAGAACCTATAGAACTTGTAGAGTTATTTTTATAAGAATAATGTATAGGGTTTGGTCTAGATATATATCTGAAGGTGATGTAAATAATTGAGGAAGGTGGTTCCCTTTTATAATTGGAGTGAGGGCCACTTTTATAATTTCTCAAAATATTAAAATATAATAAGATTATTCTAGATACAAATGCTACCAAATGGAATATAATTGTAAATGGGGTGAAATTGTTAACTATATATTATCCTATTTGTGATTGTTTAATATTTTAATGATTTTTAAATAATTTGACAAAATAATAATCCCATAAAATATCATTATTTTCAATTTTAATATTATTCATTACTTGGACTTTTAAAACGTCAATAAAACAATTCAAATTCAAAAAAACTATTTTATTATATCCTAACCATGTCATTTTAATCTATACTTTTTTTATCACTTTAAATATCCCAAATTATATTAGTTATAATATTTTTAATATCCTTTATTTGATTGTTTTTGTTAATTAAATTAATATTATATTAACGTTGTACAAGAATATAAGGTAATTATTTAATTTAAAAAAATTATAAATAAATTTACTAATTAAAATAAGTTTATTATGATAAAAATATTTATTTATATTCGTTCAATAAATATTTTAACTCAAATATATATCATGAAAACACATTTAATGTGTTATTTTTACTTTTTTGGTGTTGTGCAAGCATAACACAAGCATTGGGATAAGCCACTTATCATATAACTACAAAATTTCTTTCTAAAAATAAAAATTAAAATTAAAATTAAATATTTAATAGGTAATTTTATCAATTATTTATCTCATACCTATTTTTATTTTTAGGATACCAAATTTGACTTTTCCAATATTGTGCAAGCTCTACGTCAGCACTGAAAATTATTTTCATATTTATTTTGGAATAAATTCTAATCTATGTGTTTTAAGTTATTTGTGAATGATATTTATAGTATTTTAAAATAATTTATTTTTTCCAAAAGTTTCACAAATTTTTATATTATATTTATGCCTTTTTGATATCATAAAAGATATTGTATTTCATAAAAATAGTATTTTTCACTATTCACTAAAAATTTAACTTCTTCAAAAAAATTTAAAAAACACATCATAGGATAAATTTGAATTTATAAATCCAAAAATAAATTCAATTTCATGAAATTAAATTCCTATAATTAATAGAAATTAATTTTAAAATAAGTGTGTGAAACGCAACAAATATCATTTTTTAGAAAAAAATAGTTTTTCTTAAAAATGCCTATTTATGTATAAAAATGATTTTATACCAAATTAAATTATAAAATTGATTCCAATTAACATAATTTAATTATTAATAATATAATAGAACTAATTTTTCTTTGTAACCATTTTAAAATAAAATTTATCTTTGTAAATGCTTTAAACAAAAATACAGTTTTCAATAAAAACGATAGTTCACTATTCACTATAAAATCAGCCTTTTGGAAAAAATAAAAAATTTAATCCAAAGTTAATTCTGGTATTTTTAATTTAAAAATTGTGGTATTTTTATAAAATATAATTTATAAAAATTCTATAAATTAATTACAATATTTTCTCCCAAAAATCAATAAAAATAATTTTTGAAGAAAATGTATTTCTAAACAAAAGAATAACATTATTGAAAATTGAGTAATTATTTCATAATAATTAATAAATTAATTTGTATTAATTAGTTCCATTATATATAATTCATAATTTTTTTAAAACGATTCATACCCTATAATTTAACAACAATGATAAAATGGTCATATTTAAAAAAATCATAATTTTTTAAGCCTGGTTTTCTTTTAAAATTTTGGGATCTTAAATTCCCCCCCCCCATCAATAAATTTTCACCTTACGATTTTAACTTATTTTCATTAATCAAGGTTTTGAAATTTGAAAATTCATTTTTTAAATCTCACATTATTAAAATGGTTAATAAAATATCCTCTTAAAAAGAGGGAAAGGGAAATACAAAGGTCGACAGAGAACTAGGTTTCCGAATAGGGGAAATTTTGTGAGAAGTGAAAGTGTAGATATAGAAGAAGAAGAAAAACCAATGCATAAGGAATATTAGATAGTGATATAGAATATGGTAATAAGAAATTTAACCACCACAAAACCATAAATTTGTAATGGGATAAAAGTTCATTGATGTATCGATAAGAAAAGTAAATGGATAACATTTTTTTATTTCAAGGTCTTTTTCTAAATTCAAGGGATTATTTTAATATCTAGATAAATAATTATAGAAAATAAACTTACTTGATCATTTCCATATTGTAATAATAATATTATCCTTTTTTTATGCTTCAATCTATTTCCATTTCATCTCATACACCAGGAAATAAATATTCGAGTTGAAATTTTCATGCCTGACGAACTATTAATGACTCAAAAGATCCATAAGTCACTCCTTTGGCCACTAAATATTTACCAAACCCAAAATGGTCAGAAAATATTATTCAATATGATACAACCAAAAATAATAATATCCAATTTTCAACTTAATCCATTCCATAAGTAGTCAATCTTAAGGATCCTCCAAAATATGTCTGACCTTATTCAAAAAAATCCATATCATTAGGAATAAGGTCACTATATTTTAAATATAAATATATCATTAATCCCCAAAAAACATAATGAAGCTCTTAATTTCACATACCAAATATGATAATACCTTTATCACCATTAACCATTAATGAAAATATGCATGCTTTCAAAAATAAAATCTATGTTCATAAAATATATTCCTTAAATACAAACATGTAGTAAACTTCAGGAAGGATAACATAAACCATCAAATCACTAAAAAATTCATGATCACTAATACCATACCAAAAAAATATCTTTATAATTATTATCTAAACATTGAGTACATATTAAGTGTAATCTTCACTCAATCATGTGTTTTCCAAAAATATCAACTTACCTCTAAATCCCTTTTACTGGTCATCAATTCCATTCTATATATACTCGCAAATCCTTATTGAAATAGTAATGTAGTAAAATCCTTATACATTTCCCAATTCTTATAAAAAAATTGCATTGATAAAATACTCCTATAACATAACTCTTGAATCCAACTACATAAGATCTTTAATTATTCCACTTCATTCTTAAACAATTAACTAGGATACATAATCTTATTCTTTAATACCCTATTCCTTTCATATGTCATTTATAGTCTCTTCATCATCAAAAATATAGCCATTACTCATACAAAATTCTATACTCTCTTTAAGATATTTTTCACTATGACATTTATTTGTATAATTCCCATACTTTACACATTTCAAAAACATTCAACCATCTATAATAGCTTAGGAATTCCATTATTTTTATCCATTATATTAATCAAACTCTTAATTTTTCCTCAATAATTACTTGATGTGTGTCTTTAATTTTCACACATAAAACATATTCTTGTTACTTTGAGACACTCTCTTAGGTGTATATTTCCAAATTTATATCATGAATGAAATCAAGGATTATTTCCTTCATACTCTCTATTATCCATGCTCTTAGTGGACTCTATCCTTCTCTTCTTTGGTGAGTCTAAGATTTGGTTAAGATTCAAGTTTTTAATCATATATCATGATAAATGATTAATAAAAATCACAATATCTTTCACCCCATTCATCATCCCATTTGGTTTCTCATCAACACATTTTCTATTACATTCAATGTTAACCCAATTCCTTTTGGTTTCATCTATTGAAAAAAATCAATAGAATAGTGTGAGTAGAAATTATCATAGTGGATAACCATAATATCCCTACCTTAAAAAAAAATAAAGGATGTTATATGATACTTAGACTTATCCTATAATTTAGTCATTATTTTATGTTTTCTAATCTATGTTTTCATAAATCTAGTTCCTAATATATCTTTTAAACATCCTCTAATGCCAATTGTAACAAACCCGACTCCAGAAGCCTAGAGTTAATGGTATCTTTATTACATCGGCCACCTATAAGTAGTCAAATCTTGGAGGACTAATCAGTTTAGTATTACTATAAAACCAGATACATACATGAAACCCATTTAACATTGGGGTTAATACATAAATCATAGTAATGGAAAATATTCGACATCATTGAACTCATTCAATGGATTCTCCTTTATATCTGGGGAGAAAGGAAAAAAATAAGGGTGAGAAAAAATGCTCAGTAATGGTTACTTATAGTAGAATCTATCTTGAATAAATAATTCATAATCAATATGTAAAGTTAAATAACTAAACACACATTTCATTTAATCAATAACTTTTGAATAATCTGAATCCATGAATAATATCATAGAGAAAATCTCATGTATAATAATAAACACATTCTCAATTATACAAACAATTAATATTGGACATCATGATCTTAGAAATCATGGTTTTTATACTTTCATGACCATTCATAAGGAAATTTAGTCATTATAGGTAAAACCCTAATTAATTTTTCCAACCAATTTGTCTCATGATACCTATAAATGGATCGAGGGGCTTTATAATTCTAGGTTCCACCTATCACTATAGATCCAAATCATTCCATGTATATCGAATTATTGATTTAATTCATGAATCAATATAAATTATTATAAAATATAGATATTGAGTAAAGGTCGTGGATTTATAAATATTTCCTCATTTAATCAAATAACTTTCAAATTAAACAATGTATATAAAAATGATATACTATTTATGAAATAATCATATATATCATACAATAATATGGATATATAAGAGAAATAAAATATTCAATGATAAAAAATAAGTGAATTATTCAAATTATGGTATCATTAAAACATATACCTAGTGGTGAATAATAAAAAATAAATGGTTTTTTTCATTTATGAATAAAAATACTATAAAAATATCATTAAAACATTTTTTAGGAAAATATTTTTTTCACTTTGAAATTCCATTTTAAAGAAACATTGTGGAAGTATGAAGGAAAAAAATTTCTTTTAAAATAACAATGTAATATTTTATAAGTAAGCTTAAAATAATTAAGGTTTAATAATTTTGGGAAAATATTTTCATGATATATAAGTTAAAAAAATATTTCTTCCCTATTTTTATTGGAAATTTCAAAAAATACCTCATTTGGAAAATGAAAAAAAGATTCATTTCAAATGATTTTGTTAAAATTAAAACATAATTAAAAAAGACTTTAAATAATTGAATTAGTATAAAAAAAACTTTTGAAAAAACTTTTATAAAACATATACATTGAAGAGAAATATTCTCCAGCGGAGACTTAAACATAAACAATACCGAATAATGGTGAGATTATGAAATAAACCCTTACCACTTTGGTAACTTTTGAATCATAGGACCCGTGAAAGAAAAAAAAATTGAGGATATTTATATACAATAATTTTCATGAAAAAAAATCATAAAATACATTAATAGGATGTATATACCCTACAAAAAAAACAAGTAGTGTATAAGGCATGTGTCCCACAAAAATAAAAGTGAGACGAAGATCAATTACCTCGATTTTTATTTTCTTTTTACATGTTTGAACCTCCTGTATAATAAATATAGATTTATCATAAATATATTTCAGAATAATACTCATATATATCATACCATACATGATTTAATTATAATATCTTATCACCTATTTATTATCAATTCGTTGTTAAAATAACTATTCTGGGTGGTAACTGCTTCATTTTTCTTATATATTTTGATTCGGTAATTCCGGTCATTATATTTTTATCATGGTTACATAATCTAAGGAATATTATATATGTTTTAAATATCATATATATTAAATATATATATATATATATATATATTTAGATTCATCCATAAAGATATATATAGAAAATTTAATTTCACCGTTCATGGATATGGTAGGTCATACGTACGCATGAATGCTATTTTCATTTTTTGATGAATGGAAAGAATGAGTGATAAAGAATAATTATAATTTATAGAATAATTATTATGTCATAAATATCATATATATATCTATTATTCCCCACATTATAATAATCCAAGTAAAGTGGTGATGAAAAGAAAATTACACCACAACATGGAGATAGTAAGTCGTATGTACGCACGTGAGGTGATTTAGTTTTTTATATAATGTATAAAATGTGTAATATGGTTGTATAATAGTCATAATAACATCTCATTATATATATGATACTATATTTATTAATTTATTATTGAAACAACACATGAAGAGTAAGTAGGATGAGAAATAAACTCTAAAGAGTTGGTAAAGATGATTACCTCTTCTTCGGTGGACTTCCATTATATATCATCTTAAGGCATCTAGTGTTGGTATTTAAGAAGTAAAAAATCTCTAGAACATGGATAATTATGTTTATAATATTAATGGTTAGGTTTTTGTTGAGTTAGATATCTCAAAATGATATAAATAAGTGAGGAAGGTGGTTCCCTTTTATAATAGAAGTGAGGGACACTTTTTGAATTTCTCAAAAGATTAAAATATAATAAGCCTATTCTAGATAAAAATGGTTCCAAATGTACTATAAATAAATATAGATGAAATGTTTGACTATATATTATCATGTTTTTTCTTATTTAATTTTTTTATGATTTTTTAATAATTTAATAAAAAAATAATCCCATAAAATATCATTATTTTAAATTTTGATATTATTCATTACATTGACTTTAAAAATATTAAGAAAACAATTCAAATTGAACCAACTATTTTATTATATCCTAAACATGTCATGTTAATCTATAAAATTATTATATAATCTTAAATAACTCAAATTATATAAAATATAATATTTTTAATATCATTAATTTTATTTTTATGTTAATTAAATTGATACTGGATTATCATTGCATAGGAATATAAGGTGATTATATAAATAATGTAAATACCCCAACCCAACGAGCAAATAGTAAGTGGTTACTTTATTATATTGGAATAAGATATAAGGAGTCGTATCTAGAAGGACCGAATAATTTAGTAGTCTTGGTAAACTAGATACATACTCGAGATTGAAATTACATTTTAAAACATAAAATTCACAAATAATTCTCTGGTATAATTCCATTATTCCACTTAGTATATCAAGGAATATTAATCACAAAACACTTAATTTTATTCTGGGGAAAAATAAAACATAAGAAAATTTTGAGCTCATGTGCTCAGTACGGGTAAGCATACAATGGAATCTACGAGTAAATAATCCATAAATAATATGGAAAGGTAAATAATTGGGCCACATTCCATTTAATCAATAACTTGATAATAATATGGTAGGAATAAATGATGATCAAGTATTTCCATATAATTAATCACATAAGAATGAAAATTAAACATGGATATTCTAATAATCTAATAATCACATGGAATATCAATAATTTAATTCGTAATGATGGGATGTATAATGTGGGACATCTAAAACTTACTGTTGAGGTCTTAGCCAACACATCTGAAAATAAATGGGTAAGACCTCGAGAAAAAACTAGTCTATTTTGTCACATGAGACCTATCGATGTATTTATGGGACATATTTAGCTCCTCCCTTCACTTAATCAGTCCAATTAATTCCTCATATGAATAAATAATACAATTGAATTAATATTCCTTAAAAAATCAATAATTGTTCGTATTGGAAGAACTAGTCATACAGAATATCAATACTTTCCCTAGTCAAAATGATTATAAACCATCCAAATAGATATAATGAATGGTATAATTAGATAAAATCCTCAATATAATATTCAAAAAGTATTTTGACATAGATAAATAAACGTTTAAAAATATTACTTGAATATTTATTAGGGAAAATACCCTTTTTACTTTGAAAATAATTTTTAAAAGATAAAAATTGCGTACGTAAAAAATAAATCATTTTATCTGAAAAGAACATTGTAAAATTTTAAAATAACCTTCAAATATTGAAATTTACATAACAGAAGTAAATGTTTTTCATGTCTTATAAGTTAAAATATTATTATTTTCACACTTTTTTAAGAAAAGTCATAAAATACCTCATTTTGGAAAGGACAGAAAGATTCCTTTTAAAAAATTGTAAAAATTAAAGAAGGGATAAAAATGAATTTAAAAAATTATTTGGTAATATTAAAATAATTTTTGATAACATTTTTAGAAAACATGGACATATAAGATAAATATTCTTGAGTTGAGACTTAAAAATAAACAATCCTGAATAATGATGAGATTGTGTAATAATCCCTTACCATTTTGGTATCTTTTGAATCATATGACCCATGAATGAATAAAATTTAAAAAAACATTAAATATCATGAGAATAAATAAATTAATGATATAAAAAGTAAAATGGGTGATATATACACCACATAAAATAATATAGGTGCATAACATCAAAATATGCTTCAACAAAAGAAAATTGAGACGAAGTCCCTTACCTCATGCTTCCCTTTAGTTGTGCATATTTTAACCTCCTTTATAATGGTTTAAATAATGTTATTAATTTATTAAATAACCATATTCAAATTTGAAATATCTTATATGATCCTTTTATAACATATTTTTTCCCGTTCATTAATAATATTTCATTGTTTTCATTGTTTCAAGTCTTGATTTCCTTATTTTTCCCATACATTTTTTGTCATCAAAGTACCAGTTATTTTTTATAGGATATAGATATATCATATCCAAAATTATATTAATTTTATAAATATCATATTTAATGATTGAATAAATTTTTGTCACCATTATTAAATGTTGAACATGGAGAATGAATCACATCAGGTCATGGAGATGGTAGGTCGTACGTATGCACAAACAATAATATCATTCAATTAATGGATGAAATGGTATAGAATTGGATTATATATTAATTACAAAGAAGTATTATAATGTAATATTAATAATATATATTTATCATTTCCATCATTAAAACCATCTAATTTAAATGGTGATGAAAAATTAATTACACCACCATATGGAAACGATTAGTCGTATATATGCACGTACGGTGCTTTCGTTTTTCATAGGATAAAAAAAGGTGTAATATAGTTATATCATAATCCTAATAACATCTTATTATATATATTATATTGTATTTATTAATTTAGTATGGAAAAAACATGTGCATAGGAAGTAGAAGAATAAATAAATTTGAAAGAGTTGGTAAAGACGATTACCTCTTCTTCGGTGGACTTCCTTAAGATATCTTCTTAAGGGATCTACGGTTGGTATTTTAGAAGGACTGGAACCTCTATAACTTATATAAGGATGTTTGGAAGATAAATGAGAATAATATTTTCATTATATATGTTTCAAATTGGTGTAAATAAGTTAAGGAAGTTGTACCCTTTTATAATTGAAGTGAGGGGCACTTTCGTAATTTCACAAAATATTAAAATATAATAAGACTATTCTAGATCCAAATGCTTTCAAATAGCCTGTTAATTCACATGGAATGAAATTTTTTGACCATATATTATCCCAATTTTCCAATTTCAATATTTTTATAATTTTTAAAATAATTTAATAAAATATTATTTTTATAAAATATCATTTTTCTCGATTTTGACACTATTCATTTAATTTGACTTAAAATACATCAATACAAAAAGATAATTAGAATATAATACCTTCATACCTCTATAATATGTCATATAGATCTGTAAAATTAGTTTTACATATTAACTAATTCAAATTATATCAAAAAATAAATTTTTAAAACCATTTATTTTATTTTTCAATTAATTAAATAAACACTATATTATTGTTGTGTAAGCATTTAAAGTAAATATTTATTTAATAAAATTCAAAATAAATTACCATGATATAGATAAATATTTTATATTTCAATGTATTATTTATAGTAAAACATATTTTCTGGATAACACCATATTAAAAATATTAAACTTATGAAAAACAAAAGTGTGGCATATTTGACTTTACATTAAATAAAATACTATAAAGGTCGTAATCTCATCCAATTGGATTCAAAATTTCATAAATTAAACCCTTGTATTATTATGGTCAAGATTTACTCATTCAATAATATTTATATAAGTTTTTTATCATATAATAATTCTTATAATTTTAATTTTAGAGTTTTTTTAAATTATTTTAATGATTTTTGTTCTGTTTGCACAAGCACTACATCAGTGTTCCATAATAATATAAGTTAAATAAAAATTATAATTAAATTAATATATTAAAAATAAATTAATTATACTTAATATAATACTTTAAATTCTTTAATTATATATATTTACCCATATATTTTTCAAGACACTTATTTAATTTGTTAGTTTGACTTTTCTAGCCTTGTGCAAGCATTGCACAATCATTTGGGTAATATTCTTATTATATAACTTCAAAATTATAAATTATTATTTTAAATCATAATTTATGGATTAAATTTAATAAATAGGTCGTTAAAATACTTTTTCCTCTCAATTATTATCTATAAGACACCAGATTTTACATTTCTAGTGCTATGTAGGAACTGCCCTAGCAATGAAATATATTTTCCTATTTATCATGAAATAAATTATAATTTACATGTTATGGATTATTTTTTTATTATATTAATATTATAATATCATAAATGAGTCATTATATAAGTTAATTAATTTTTTATATCATAATTATTTCTTGATGATATCACAAAAATATATCATATTTTAAGAAAAAACATTAATTTTTCATTATTCACCAAAAATTTAACTTTTTCATAAAATTATTAAAAAATTAACCATAGAATAATTTTGATATTATGATTCAAAAATTTAATTTAATTTTACCAAATATATTTTCTAAAATTATCAAAAAATAATTATATTTATTTTCGTATAGAAAGTAAAAAAAATCACTTTTTGATGAAAACGTAAATAAAATGACTTTACAAAAAAATGCGTGTTTATTTAATAAGAATTAATAAATAAATTTTTATTTAATTTTAAATTCACATATATTTAATAATATAGTTAATACTATTCACATCCTCCAATTTAATGGCTAGTTTATAATGGTCATGTTAAAATGATAATATTTAATAGTATATCGTGGTTTGTTTAGCTCAGTGTTGTGTGCACTACAAGGTATCAGTTAAATTTTATATTTTCTAAAGTATATATATATTAAATTATACCCACAATCAATAAATTTCATCCTCACAATTTTAAATTTCATTTCTAAAATATAGGGTTGGCATTGGAAAATTCATTTATGGAAATCCCACACCATAAAAAGGGTTAATAAAACTTCCTCTTAAAAAGAGGGAAAGGGGAATGTGAAGGTCATCAAAAAAATAGGATTCTAAATAGGTGAGCATTCATGGGAAGTAAAAATATGTACAAGGAAGATAAATCCAACTATCAAGTTTTTATGGATAGTTATAGAAAACATGATCATAAAAAAGTTAACCATCACAAAACCATAAATTTTTGATGGGTTAAAAGGGTTATTAATTTTTTAGTAAGAAAAGTAATCAGATAAAATTTTTATTTTAAGGTTTGTTTCCTAAAGTAAATGAATTCTTTTACTATCTAGAAAAATTAATCAAGAGAATTAACTTACTTTATTTCTTTCTATGTCATAATAATAATCTCATCCTTTTACTGTGCTTTGATATATTTCCACTTCATCTCTTACTCTAAGAAATGGGTATTCGTGAAGAATTTTTCATGTCCAAAGAACTTTTATCAAAATATACATAATTCATTATTTCATCCACTAAATATTTAACAAAACCAAAATGGTTAAAACATGTTATCATATTTTAACCCCAAACAATATGTAACGTCTTGACCTGGGGTCCACATAACTCGTGCCCTAAGCCAGTGGGTCACATGGCCTTAAGTGTGCCTCCCCGTATTCTAGAGGCTTCCAACTAGAATAAATAGTGTAAAGGTGTTATAATGGAAGGACTATACCCTCATATCATAGTGGCACAGTGGATAAAATCATATAAAATCAATAGTATAATCATAATATAAATAGATAGAATAAACATATAAGAAATTGTGGAAGCATAAATAAATAACAGAACAACTGATAATAATGTCAAAAGCCTCTAATGTAGTTTATAATACATATATGCATGGAATGATATAATACATAATGGAAACATATAGATATAATAATGTTATACAATTGTACAAAAGACAAAAATAACAAAAGATACACCATAAGCATCCTGATCTATAGACTAGTCCTCTTCTCTATGATCTATCTAAGCAAAAGCATGTCAACAACCTATAACAAGGTTATTTCACTTATTAATACCTACAGAAAAGTGATCTTCTTGGGTACCAAATTCAGCCTGAGTAGGGTGTGAGATAAAAATATAATTAGGCCCCCATCAATGGTTTCTACATGTAATATGAGTAGTGATCATAACTAAACAGTGTGCAGGTATAAGAAGAATAGTAAAAAAAGATGAAACAAATCACCACCCCACTCAGGTTCCTATAGGACACCTGGACGGTCTACTTGCTTCAGGTCATGGCTGGAATGTGTTTCAGATCATGTAACTATATATATAGTTTAATTTTATATTTCATCCACCTATATGAACCAAGTACATGTGGATGTAAGTGGCCATATAAGTCTATAAGCTCATATAATTAGGTAAATTCCCTACATCCTAATAGAGTGAGAGACATCATGATACAACACTTGGGATAGTGAGTGAGCCTCCATGGAAACACTCTAATCAGTCAACATGGCACCTCTTCCCATTGCCCATATAGTATCATTGGTGTGAGATGTCATGATCAACACCCAATTTAAGGGAGCATGATGCCTCCATGCTCAACTAGTGCCTTACCATCATGTCACAACCTCTATAAAGGTGAATTATAATTATAGTTGGCATGGGTCATTACCTTATATCTATTTCTTTCATATTTCCCGTATTCATATTATAAGGACCCAGCCTTAAAACCATACATAATCATGAATTAAATGAATAATTCACATATAGGATCTTTTCATGTTTAGAGTTTTAAAGAATTAGGACATAACTATTACATCTCAAAGGATTAAAAAGTAAGCACTTCTACTAAGTTTCTATAAAATAAAAACTCTTAAAAAGAAACATGTCTAATTCCATGTTTTAGATAGCATGAGTTTTCCTTGATCCCATCATTGACCCTATTCCACATTAAGTCCTGTGAAAAACATTTCAAAATAACTTGGGGTGAGCATAAAAATCTCAGTAAGGGATACACAAAGAAGGAAAACTGTTAGTTTTTCAAAACATAAAGTAAACCATGAATACTTTATCAAAGTAAAACTTTTCACCTTTGTGAAGTATTAAAAACTCTTCACTGAATAAAAGATCATTACTTACCCTTTTTTAACCAAAATATTACCATAAAACCCATATAAAGAACACATAACATATAAAGGTAACTTGGGACATAAACATATTTAAATGGAATAACCATACGGTCAAATTCCACGCATACTTAATGGAATATCCATACGACCGACTTCCATACCCAATGCATTGGAGGTTATAACATAACCACCCATCCTGGAATTCACAGCACCACTCGTCATATGGTTTGTCACGTAACCACCCGTCAAATGTCCAAGTACCATTATAAAATCATAACATATAAAACAATTATAAAGGAAAGAAAACATTTCCACATTTCAATCACAATATATCACTTAAATATATTGACATAAAAAATCCATTATCAAAACCATTTTCAATACCAAAAAGAGTATATGGTATTTATTTACTTTTAAAAAATATAATGGGTTTTTGAGGAAGCCAAAGATCAAAGAATACTCATGGAAGTGGAAAGGTCATTGTCACCACGTACATTAAAAAGAAACATACTTTTTGTCATTTAGTAAAATGCTTCATATAGAAAATATTCCTTTCGAATAAAAGTATAAGTCAAAGGGTTTTATACACCGTATAAATGAAAGTTGTGTATAAAACAAAATATGCCTCAATGAAAGGAGATTGAGATAAAGTCCCTTACAAATTCGGTATCCTTAGATTAAGGATAAATCAATTACATGATTAAGTGTGACAAATATGAATACAAAAAATATAAGTGGATATTAAGTGTAACAAAATCAGAGGTCATTCACACATAACCTTGGAAAAACAAAACCAATGATATAGATATTTAACTCAATGAAATGAGATTGAGTAATGATTTCCCATACAAGTTCATCTAAATGACGTAAGAATTTATCAATGAGATGATTATGTGTAGAAATAGTATATCCACACAAAGGTTTGTGTAAATTACAACATAGATATTCCACACATATTCTTGGCATAATAAAATCAAGAAGTATAGGTTTAACCCAAAGAATAGAAAGTGGGTTAAGAAGTTCCGTTACAGAAATCCGACAGCCTAACTGTGTCACTTTAAAATTCAGAAAATCAGTTGATGAGAAAGAAAATGGTATCTCATCACTTGGACATAAAATTTACATAAATAATTATATATAAGAACATATCCCAACATAATAGTATGTTAATTAAAAGACATAATAAAAGAAGTCTTTTAGAAAGAGGAGGGTGAAAGGTTCCCTTACTGTCTTGGGTAACTTTCGAAACGTACACCCCATTGAAGAAGGGTCATACAATGAAGATTTAAATACCCATAATTGAAAGTATACTACAAAAAGAGTATAATAATGGGCAGTACATACACCACTCAAAGGAAATGGTGGAAAATGTAGCATAAATGTCATGGGAATAAAAGTGAGATGAAAAATCCCTTACAAAAACTCGGCAGCCTAACGGCGCCACTTAAAACATCCAAAAATGGTTTGATGAGATCAAATAGGGTCTGTCATCATATGAACATAAAAATTAAAGTAATATGAATATAAAATAACATCCCCAAACATAAGAAATATGATCTTAAAAGAAATTACATAAAAGAGAGTGCTTAAAAAGAAAGAGAGAGGTAGGATCCCTTACCTCAAGTCCGACTTGTCTTGTTTATTTCTTTATATTCCTGAATAATAAACTTTGGTCAATTTATAATTTCTTAAGGACCTCTTTTAAAGATTATTATTCAGTTCATATCACAAATTATAATGATATAATAATTGGTTAATAATGTGAGTTCATATCAGACGTTTTTGTCGATGTTTGGTACATGAGTCAAAAATGAACTTGTTTGAAAATGATTGTCCATGTAGTTATAAGTAAATAATCTCTAGAATAGTATTAATTATTTAAATATCATATATATCTAGTAAATATTCATTTTATACTACTCCATAATATTTGGAGATAAAAAATAAATGAAATGCACTGTTCATGGAGACGGTAGGCCGTACGTACGCATGAACGGTACTTTCATTTCTTTGTCATATTAATGGAATTAAAAATAATTGAGAGATATATATATTATAATTCCAGTATAATATATATGTTATATATGTCACATATGTTCATTAATTTCATTATTTATACATTCCATGTATTGCATGAACGAGTCACATCACTTGAGGGGGCGGTAGTCCACACTTCCTCATATGAAATTATCGCATTTTCACAACATGAAAAGCATAAAGGTATGTTTTAAATAAAAAATACAAAAGCATATAGAAATAATAAATACCATATGTATCATATATAAAATACAGTGACATCATAATGGCCACCATGAAAGGTGTTAAGAGAAGATTGAACAATCATCGTTTCGTGAGGCAGTAATTCGCCATCCACAGAAACAGTATGTTCTTTAACCATTAGACGGAGGTGTGTGCACATGTAGCTAGAATCATTCACATAAAAATATCCTATTATATTTAATATACTAGTTTTGTTACAAAATAATGGAATAAAAAGAGTTTAGATGGTTGTAGAAGAAAAATAAAACAAAAAAACACAAGTGAAGACATTACCTTAAAATCGGGTAACTCCTCTTGGTTTGAACCAAATGGGTTTCTTGAAGAGCATTATTCCAAAGGTGAGGCTTAAATTATGTAGAGAGGTATTTGGAGAGATTAAATGGGCAGGGGTTGGCCGAGTGAATGGCTTTAGAGGTGTGGGTAAGGTGGTAGAGGTGGGGGGCTTTTATAAGAGGAGAGGAGGGGCACTCTTGGAAAGTTATAAAATTTTACTTTATTATAAAATGATTTTCGGATTTTAAAGGTCAAAAAATTATATATTTCTAGTGTAAGGTGATAAGAGTTCGAAATCCACCCATACAATAGGTTTTTGACAAGTTTAGGTCTTAGATTTTACATTATCTTTTCATTTTATTTAAATCGTTAAATAATGAGGTAATCGCTGCATCATCATGGTGTCATAAATAATTTAATTTATTTAATGTCTAAAAATTATAAAAAAATATAATGATTTATTAAATATTTTTAGCTTTCTAATGAATATTTATAGTCAAAAATATTACTTTTATAACCCCATGTAAAAATTTTTTATTAAAACAATACATATTTGTGACATTTTAATTTTAACTTTAAATAAAAAGCTATTAATGTCATTTTCCAACCAAAGTTGCTCCATGGGGTCCCCAAGTTGACCCATTAATTTTCTTGGTCTTCCATGACTCATCCAATAAGGTTATGACATGTGTCAAGTTCATTTCATATTATTAAAACATTATTTTTACCTTAAATTACACTAATTACCTTTAATCGCGATTAATAAAACTTAAAAGTTTCTATTCACCAAAAATTATTTTAATCCCATTGAACCACATTTTACATCCTAATGACAACCATGTATTTCGGATTTTTGAAAATCAAATCACAGAAGTGGTAAATTTTCATTTAAACAAAAAATCAGTTTTTTAACTAACACTTAGTGGTTTCACTATTCATCAAAAATTCAAGTTTTTCAGAAAAATACCAAAAATTTACCCTAAGCTATATTTGTTATTCCAAATTAAAAAATTATTTCTATTTTACAAAATTTAAAACATATAAGTTGCATTAATTAATTTAATAATTAATTCCCACTGTCAAAACAAATAGCGTGTTTTTAAGAAACAATATCTATTAAAAGATTGACACTAGTTTAAGTCCAATTTCAAAGTGAAATTAATTCCAATGACCACCATTGGATTAAATGGTAAAAATATATTATAAATACACTTTAATATCAATTAAAAAGATAATCTATCCATATAAATAAATCAGATGAAAAGGAGGTTTTGAAATAAAATACAACATTTTTCACTAAAAATGATCTTTATCGGAAAAATAACAAAAATTTACACAAAGTAAATTTTGATGTCCAGATTCTAAAAACAGATTTTATTTTTTAAAATAAAACATATAAATTTGTCAAAAGTATATTTAAAAAGGGTTCTCCATCAAAAGGCGGTTAATCAACCTTTTAAAGAATATTAGAGGATTTATGCTTAAAATTGAATTCCTTTCTTATTTTAAGCCTTTATCTTTTATTGGATAAATGTAAAAACATTTAACAGACATAAATAATCATATTTTAGTTATTTATATTCATTCTTGTCAATAAAACGGATACGTGTTAACTACCATTTAAAATAATGTTATTTTATTATTAGAGTGCAACGTTAGATTTCAAAGAAACTGGTTGTTTCATATTGGGTACGCCATCGACCACAGCATTCCCTTTAAATTAATATTAACATTTTATTCAAAAATATGGATAAATATAAAAATTTCATATTCTTTATTTACCTGGGGTGTTCCACATATAATAGGAATAATCATTTATAACATAATATATAAGGCATAACCTTTTATGCAGGCCATTAACCAACTTCAATTTCAATTAATGAATTTTAATTCTCAACGAGCATTCATATAAGTATAAATAAGGCTCATGGACTTACCATCCCTTATATTTATTCCATTTAAAACTAATTAATTCAATTTAAGAAAGGAAACCAATCATGCATTATACATTTCATCTAAATTAACCCAATCAATTTATCAAAAAATTAAAAATTCAATTATAATGATCAAGTGTCAATTGGAAGGTCCTATTGTCAATAAATTTAAAGGATTCCACTATCTTACGTAATCCATCATATATAATTCATTCACCATAACCAATTCATTCAATTCATTAAGATAAGTAAAATAAGTCATAAGGCTCAAAGGGTCATTTAGAAGATAACATGATCATTAAGTCAATTTCCCACATGGTAAATTCCAACTATAAGAGGTACAAACACCTAAGGGTTACCTTGGTTCACTTGTAATTCTCATATATCAAGGGAAAAATCATTTAAAAACTAATCTAGAAACTATTTAGGAGTTCTGAGCATTTGATTCAATTGACCAAAATGGTCATTCTCACTTGGCACACCCATGGGGTGTCCATATGTGTGTCCACCAACCTATAAACTAATAAAAAAGATTAAATATGCATATAAATATGTGAAATGGTAAATTAAATGTGAAGTAATAAATATAATTTGGATTCTTAGAGAAAATAGGCATGCGACACAATAGTGTTATTACGAAATGAAAAAAAATCAAAGCGAAAATGATGTGACCACCTACCACAACACCATATAAGATGCATCACTCAATATCGGCCTCGTATTTTAATAAGTTTGGAAGAGATATTAGAAATTTTACAATGCCCTAAAAATAGAGAAAATGATCCTGTACCTAAATAGATCAATGGATGTCAAGATAAACTTAGATAATAATTCAGAGAATAGGGGAGCTTATCGAGACGGATCCAATGACTATGATGAATCAAAGAATGGATAGTGAATGGAGAAACTGATTTAATGCCTATATTTATTTATTTTTTTGAGCTCACATAGGATAAAAAGGGGTACTTTCTACTAAAGGGATGAGAATAGAAGGGAAAAAATTTAACATTAAATGTAGTGAAATGGTAATTTTACCTCAAAATATAAAAGCACATGATTTTACCACATGGTTTGGACAAAACATGCGCAAACCATGCTTATTTTACTACTACATTAGGAACACCATACAATTAGGCACACAGTTTTACTAACCTTGTGAAAATCATCTATAATGTTTTTGTCTTGTGTCTGTATAACGGCTTGAGCCCGCTCTTTCATACTTAGGGCTTAAAAATGTAGTTTATATTTTTTTTATAAAGGTTAAATAAAAATACACATATCATTTACATTTCTAGGATCTTTTACCAGTCTAGGTTCTAGTGAATTAGATAAAAATATTACATTTCAATAAAACTATACAAAATGAAATAAATTAAATAGTAGAATATATAGTGCACTGCCTCCGCATAGAAAAATGTGTCACTGATAAATATAATAGACCTATAAAAATGAATTTAAAACATAGTTTGAGAATTTAAAATTCCCATTAAGGGGTTTAAAAAAATAATAAATTATTTTAAAACATATCCTTGAAATAAATATACATACTTAAAAATAGATTTCCACATAGGGTGAGAATTTAAAATTCCTAGTAAGAGGTTTTAAAACAACTAATAAATTATTTTAAAACATTTAATAAATTCAATTAAACATATCCTTGAAATAAACATACATACGTAAAAATAGATTTTCATAATGTTTGTATACTAAATAAATAATTCGAAAAATCATTATTCCCTCAAAATAATTGTAATTGAAAAGATCATTGGAATATCTCCATTGAAAATAACAATTTTTTGGTGGGTCATTTATGATACTTGGAAGACCATGAAATGACTCAGTCTTGATGTACATGGAAATTACATTACATTTTAGAAATACTTAATGCATTACACAAAATGATTCCCAAAGACCGTATTAGTTTAGTGTATTTGGAAACTTGGAACACATTATTCTAACTTTGTGAAAGATCTTCAACATCTCCCATAAAGATCTTACCCTTTAGTTTTCCTATCTAAAACCTTTCTTTATATCATAGGGAAAAGAAAATATAAAAAGGGTGATCTCAAATGCTTTTCAAGGGTAAACGTGGAGAACATCAAGTAAATCATAAAAATAATAATGTAAAAACATGAACATAAATTTTGAATATCAAAATATTGACTCGTGAAATAAATCATGGAAGTTTGTAAGGAATAAATCATAAAGGAACATGAACCATGATAAAATAGAATTGGAATCAAACTTAGAATTTTGGAAAACACATAAGTATAGAAAATAATTTATATATTATCCAAGGCTCACTGTCAAGACCATCAAAGTGGAAAAAGTACTTTTCTAAACTAAGTTCACTCTCTGTTTCATCCATATATTACTGAACTAGATTTACTTGTCATTCCAACCCTATATTACTGAACCAGGATGACTTTTCCTTTCATACATGTCTGTCTCATGAGATATAAATCTTAACCCAACACATTAGAGGGAGATGTAGGTCCCACCCATCTCATAAGTAAATCATTCTTATGTGCTCCATAATATCATAAATCAATCATCATAACCCAAGGAATAAATTGAGTTTCTTTAAACATCATTCCACCATAACATAATTCATGTAAAAAATGGACTTCAAAAGTATAATTCCATCATAAACACAATAAAACCACAAGAAAAATAAGGATATTATACTTGAAACATAACCCTATTAAATAATTCCATATTATATGGAAAATAAATTTGATATAATATATGAAATTAATTTTTGAGGAATATATCCTTTCTTCTTCATAAAAGTTTTATTTTCTCAAAATGCCATGAAAATTTTAAAAGAAAATAATTTATTTTAAAATAAACTTGAAATAATGTAAAGAAATTTTTATGGAAATAATGCGTTATGAATACTTAAAAATCTGTTTGTTCCATATAAGTTAAAAAAACATTATCCTCATGCTTTTTCCAAAAAAGTCAACAAGTACCTTGTATTGAAAATGAAAAATGATTCCTTTCATACCATTGAATAAAAAATCACTAATGGGTAAAATTGACTCTATAAAAATTTAAAATAATTAAATTAATATTTTTGAATACATAACTAAGAAACATGGACATGGATGATAAATATACCTCAATAAATACTTACGTATAAAGAATCTCAAAAAAAATGAGATTGCAAAATTATCATGTACCAATTTATAATCATTAGAATCATATTCCTCCTAAAATAAAGAAAATTATATGAATATCATAACCTTCATAATAATAATCATAAAAAATATCAATGGGTATTATAAACACCCCCTCAAAAGAAATAGGTGGTATCTAAGGCATATGTCCCACAGAAACAAAAGTGAGAAAAAATAATCCATTACCTTAGGTCTGATATCCTTTGTATGTATTTTAACATCCTATATAAAAATTTAAATAATTTCATTGATTTATTCTAGAATAATTTTCATTTTTATGATATCATATATGATCATATTATAATCTGTTTGTTAGTAAGGCTTTACTGTTACTCGTTATTCCGGTATTAACTATTTTATGTTCTTATGCATATTTTATCGAATAAGTTCTGGTTATCCTTTGTTAGGTCATAGTTATATAATTAAGAAATGATATTAACATAATCTATACCATATTTATTCATTCTTTACATTTTTAATGGATATCACATTGAATGAATGGCATCGCATTGTGGAGACAGTAGGTCGTACGTACGCACGAGCGACGATATCATTCTGATAATTGTGAAATGGTATGGAAGTATATAGTATATATGTTATTCAAGAATCCATATAATGTTAAAATAATCATATATATTTATTATTTCCTTCATTATATCCATCCAAGTAAGGTGGTGGTGAAAAACATACTACAACACAGTGTGGAGACAGTAAGTTGTACGTACGAACGCTTGGTGATTTCATTTTTCATATGATGGATAAATGGTGTAGTATGGTTTTCCATAATTATAATAACATATAAGTATATAATTAACACTATATTTGTCACTTTATAATAGAAACACCTCATGTAGAGGATGTATAAATAGAAATGTCTTTGAAAGAATTAGTATAGGAGATTACTTATTCTTCAATGTGCTCCCTCTAAATATCCTCTTAAAGGCACTAGAGTTAGTCTTTTGAGAAGAAAAGAACCTATATAATGTAATTAGGTAATTTTAGAAGGTAAATGGGTAGTGGATGGCAGATCTTGAAGGCTCAATGTGAAGTTAATAGGTGAGGGAGGTGGTGCCCGTTTATAATTGAGGTGAGGGGCACTTTTGGAATCTCCTAAAGTATTAATTTATAATAAAATAAAACCACATAAAAAACATCTTAAATATCCTAATTTCTAATATGAGATGATACAGGGTTATAATATCATCAAAAAAATGATAATTTTTTTAATCCATTTAAACCTTATCATTTTAATTTATCACTTAGTTATTCTATTTCATTTTAACTAGGGTAAAAAATATTTCAATATTAAATCGGTGTAATTTTTACTTATTTGATGTCAAATAAATCATAAATAAATAATTTAGAATAGTTTAGATCATATAATATTTATTATATATTTTTAAAAATGACTTATGATTTTTAAATAATTTAATAAAACATCACTTTGACAAAACAACAATAGTGTCAATTTTAACAATATTCAATTATTGGATTTTTTAAAATATCAAGATAAGATGTTATCCTCAAACCAAATATTTTATTATATCCCTATAGGGTCAAAGTAATCTATAAATTTAATTGTATATATCAATTATCCCAAATTATATTTATTTTAATATTTTAAATACATTATTTTTATATTTCAATTAATAAAATAATTTCAACATTAGTTTTGTGTAATTATTTAATAAAATTATTTGTTAAATAAAAATTAAAAATAAAATACTATGATAAAGATAAATATACTATATTTTAGATGAATACTTTTAGTTGAATATATCTTCTGTAAAATCCATCAGTAAAAATGTCTTACATATTAAAATGTGAATGTGATAAGTTTAACATCACTTTAAATAAAATAATATAAATGTCATAATATCTTATATAAGACTCAAAATAGCCAATAAATCAAAACTTGGATGATTATGGTTGATATATAATCGATTAATAATATTTGGTCATGTTTTTGTGTCTTTTAATAGTTATTATAATTTTAATAAAAATAAGTTTATTTATTTTTCATTAATTAAATAATTTATGAATCATCAATATGTAAAATTTTAAGGTAATTATTTATTTCCTAAAAAGTACAAATAAATTACCATTATAAAGAAAAACATTTTATATTTCAAATGAGTATTCATAATTGAATTTATATTCTCTATAGAATTATGTTAAAAATGATTTATTTATTAAAATTTGAGTAAGATATACTGAAAAGGTTAGGGGAAATACCTTTTATTAAAAAAGAAAACGAAAACAGGAGACCCCTTTTAAACTAGTAAGGGAAAACCCATTATAATCCCATAGGATCAAAGGCATATATCATTGAAATATACTGGCCTGAGATCCCAGTGGGAAAAATCCCATTAAAAAACCAAAACCAAGTGGATCTAGAGGCACAAAACCAAAACAAGAAACAAATCCAGATTTGTGGTTAATCAACCCTAGTCAACTTAGAGACAAAAACCACCATGATGAAGATGATAATTACATCAATGTATTCCCCCCTCTGTCTCTGCCCCTGGTAGACCTCTTGAACAACTAGAACTGCTCCCCTACTGATTTTGGCCGCACAAGAACCGCGACTCACCAAGTCTTCGAAAATCAAACCCCAAAAAAATACAAATAACTCTCTAATCTGGAGACTCCCTATCTAAATAGGGTACTAAAGTATAGAAAAACACCATATACAAGATCAATTTATCCGCAAGATTCTATAGATGAATTAGATCCACTGATGAAGTGGATGCCACATGATAAAACTGAAGTCGTTAATGATCATCCACCCTACGCACGAGCTTCTGCCACTGAAAGGGAATACAACACTAGAAACCAAAATTGAGTGCCGCCAAGTTTTTGTCATAAGATAATGACACATCCATAGGAGAAATATTCTACTATTATGGGAGAGAAGGAGTTGGGTGAGACAACCCCTCTACTGGAGCCCCCAACAGCCCATCCCACCAAGGGGAATCCTTCCTGCAATCTTGCCCTGCTGGCCACCACCATGCTGAAGAACCGTCGAAGCCACAAGAGATGCACCACCAAAGACCAAGATCGAAACCTTAATGAGCTCTTAGCCGAATCCAGTATCTCATTACAATATATTTAAGTAATATATATTTAAATTTTCTTTAAATAAAATATATTAAATGTTTTAATCTCATCCAAATGGCTTCCAAAGGCTCTTATTTCGACCCAAGGATGGTTTAGGTTTCAAATCACTCATGAAATAATATTAGTAAAAGTGTTAAGGTAATTTTATAATTTTATATTTACCTTTAATTACCTAATTTACCTTTTTACCATATTAATAAAAATCACTAAAGTTACTATTCATAATTCCCAAAAATAAAAGAATTTTATTAACATAATTTAGACATACTGATTCCAAATATGTAATACCATATCAAAAATTCAAAACACATAATTCTTAGTAATTTATTTAAAATTAATCCCATTTTTGGAATGAAATATGGGTTTTAAAAGTTAAAATATTGCAAAATATTGAAATGTTTTTACATCAAAATTCATGGTAAAATTAATGTCAATGACCAAAATTATATTAATTGATAAAAATATATTATATTTATACCTTAAAACCATTAAATATTAAAATTTATCCACATAAATTATTTTTATGAAAAAAGTTATTTTCAATTAAAATTTAATATATTTTTTCACTTCTTCATAACTCAAAACTTATCATAAAAATATAAAAAAAAATCCGAAGTCAATTTTTATATCATTATTCTTAAGAAGAAGTTTATTTTGTTAAATAGAATATATAAAACTGTCAAAACAAGAGTTAAAATGGGTTCACCATCAAAAGGTGAAAAAACTGCATTTTTTGAAAACATAACTCTTTTATCAGAATAATTGAATTTTCTCTTATATCATGTCTAGAAAACATATAAGATTAATTTAAAAATTAGATTAAATATATTACTTATATATATATATATGTATATTATTAATAAAATCCTTCAAGAGTGATTTTATTATTTTATAAACTCACTTATTTTCATTTAAATAGTTTTTCAGAAGAAAGTTAATATTATCCATACCCACCATTATAATGATTAGGTTGTATGGTATAATAATAATATTTATTTTTTCTCTTAAAATTGGACTTGCGTGAAATTAATTCTATCAAAATAACTTTAAATTTTGTGTAATAAAAGCTAAAAATAGTGTTGTGTATACCGAAAGCTAAGCTGGTGTTTCATATAGCATAAGCCTATCTTGGTGTAGAGTATAACACAAGACATAAAATAAATTTAAAAAAAATACATATCATAAAAATATTTGGGTGTTACATTCTACCCCCATTAAAATGAATTTATCCATCAAAATTTATCAGGTTTATAAAAGGATTGAAACCTGCATCATAAAAACAAAGACTAAAAAGTTATTTTAAAAAAAATACTTAGAAAATAACAGTTACCCAAAGTAAATCATAACTATGTTTCTATATAGAATAACATAGGTGAAGATTTGGGAATGGAGGAAAAGTTTAAATAATCATATAGATTGATAAATATCACTAATCATAAAACATTTGGTGCTCTAGTGAAAGTTAACAAATCCAAAATCATAAACTAAAGAAGCATGAAAGATGTAATTGATATCATCAAAAATAATGAAAATAGAAAACCCTTTTACATCATAATACCTTTTCTTAATGTTGATGAATTTACATAAGAACATATACTTACTTGATTTCAGCAAAATATCATTGTTGTTCATGCCTTAATTAATTTCTACTTCATATCATATTCAAATAAATGAAGTTGGATCTTTTATTCTTGAAGCGTTAGCATATCTTGCGATCCATAAATAGAATGATAGGTGATTCTATCTGTCTCAGCAAAAAGGTTAGCAAAATTTATAAAATATTCAAAATTCCACTTATAGTGAGATAATACTTTAATCTAACAAACATTATTAAGAGATTAACTTATACTATCCGTAACAGATAACCTTACAATCCTTCCAAAAAAGCAAAATCCAAAACATGAGAAAAAAGGTTCACTAACTCGGATTAACATTTATCCCTCATATATGATATGTTATCCCTTGGTTGTCACATTATAAACATGTGAATACCTTAATCATGTATCCTCTTGAAACATGGTAATAACCTAATTTACCATACATCCTTATTGAAAACATGAATGTTTCCTTATTCCAAAAAATATTGGATAAATTCCTTATGTCCCAAGAAGTTAAATACTTCGTCCATTATAGAATAAATCTCCTGAAAAAAAACCATATTTATTTCCCAATAAACTAGTATCATCCAATTTACTTATTCATATCCAACATATCTTAACCCAAATATCATTATCTTAACACTAGTATTCTCCCAGAACATATGAGTAGATAGATTCTATACACCATAAATTTTCATATAATGAATGGGGAGTTTGTGGTGAGCCTCTAGGACACGCAAATGATGAGGAAATATCCAATTTTATGAGACATGTATGTTGAATTTTTTCCTTTATTGTTTGAGTGTAGGGATGTTGAGTAAACCCCTCTAATCTCCAAGGGGATGCTTGAGCTAGTGAGTGAACTCTTAATAAGAGACATCATTCCAAGGTTTGATGTCTCTTTTAGAACATGGTCAGACCTATTTATCATGAAGAAAATAAATAATCCATGGGAGAAGAGGCCAAGAGTTTATTTTACTCACAAATCTCATGGATCCAAGGATGCCTACTAGACAACTATATAATAAGGACAATCCAATAGTTGGGGATGGAAGGTCACTTCTCAAGTTGATCATCCAGTTTACTTTGTGGCTTTCCTACAACTTTTTTTAAGAAGATATCTACTCTCGGTTTGGGAATAAAATATCTATGTAAGAATACGAACATTCATGATGATTATGAAACTAGCCAGTGAAATATATATTTGTTCGGTGGTTCAAGTTCTTGAAAAGTTATATCACTTCTTGGGCTATGTTTTCAAATTAAAATCACCATTTAGATTCTTTAGGTCCTTCCAGGTTATGTGGGGATGGATGGAATCACATATGGGAATATAAGAATTCATCATCATTTAAGATATTCATGGTTCTCTATTCGTGGTGTTTCTTTGGACTGTCAAGGGGGTTCAACTGATAACAATAATAAACTTGGAAAATAATAATAAGTTAAATTGGAAATACCTAGTTGTCTTAATTCCTTATGGGTTTATATCTGATAGTATTATTGATGATATGACCAGCGATCAAGGTGTGCATCCTTATTTAGTAACTCTTCGAGAACGAATATTGACCACCAGGATAAGTGTGAGAATTATCTATGAGAGATATTCACTAAACAGATTCATAAGATAGTTAAGGTTTATTTAGATGAAATGTCTATTTCCTCCTATGATTGTATGAATTTAGAGACTCCCAATGATAGTATGTTAGTTTTGTTCAATGTAAATGAGGGAGGATACATGTATTAAATGATATTTCTTACATCAAAATCTACCATCAAACTTTAATTATATTATATAGATACTTGGATCTGTTCATATCATGGTGGGAAGCTAGAAAAAATTGTGACATAAATTGAGGGCGATTATGTTAGGTCCACTAGGATAGATACCCTAAGAGGGGGGTGAATCGGGGTATGATAGATTAAAACAACCACCCCTTTTGATCTTTTTTTATTGTTATAAAAACACTCCCTTCTCTCTTCTTCCCATTTCAGAGTATGAAAAAACATTAATGAATGCACAAGACACATCAATTTTACTTGGTTCACCCTCACTGGGATATGTCCAAGGAGTATACACTGGCGATGTGATGATGTACCAAATTCAATATAAGATAACTTATGTTTAAAAGTTTTAAGTAGACTCATTTTCCCTCCTAGCTTACAACCAATCACAATTTCAAATCTCACTACTCTCTCAATTAAAATGTGGCCACTGCTTCTTCAGAAGATCTAATCAAAGTTTAAAGAATTGTAGGTCCTTCCATTATCTCTAATGAGTGTATTCTTCATTGTATGTAGATGATCTATTGTATTCCAAATTTCATCCAATTATTAATAACCTTTTCCAATGATCACTGGGAAAAAACATTTGAAAATACCTTTGTAAATATTCCTACTTTGTGAAGCTCCTAATTTTGCAAAGCTCAAATAAGACTTCGCGAAGTCTCTACTTCTTCACAAATCACACACCTTCAAAAATCTCACTAATTTATAGAGAAAAAACCTTCACAAATCCCAAGACTTCATATATATTCGGCCATTACAGAGATAAAGCTGTCTCAAATCGACTTCCTTTGTGAAGCTCACTGAGTCATCACAGAAAACACCTCTTCCGTGAAGCTAGATTAGTCGTTGTGAAGCTCTTTCCTTTCACGAAGCACACTGCCTCCGCAAACCTCCTTTGAAATTAGAGAGGATCAAATTATTCTTGAAAAAATTTATCCTCTTCTCAAGGGGGTCGAAGCCTATTTATAGGTGATTCTACTTACTTGATAACCTTTTGTGCAAAGTCAGTGCCACATCAGCTCAAATTTCAAAGTTCTGAAATTCCAACTGAAATTATCTCTATATAGAGAAGCACCATGGAAATTTTCGGATTGCATAGCTTGTCGTAATCATAGAGCATTCCAAAAATTCCTTTGTGCTTCCGCCATAATACTCCCTCGCAATGCTCTTCACCCCTGTTGTTCGTGAATCTCGTTGTAATCACAGAACTCACCATCAAAATTCTTCAGGTCTTTGTGAAATACAATTCATGAATCCCATATTCATGAAACTTATTCTTTTTCCATATTTTGATAAGATATTCAAGGAAATACACTTTTTGTAATGCTCACCAAATCCCAAATTTTGGACCCCAAATATTTGAGAAAAACTAGAAAACGGCACCACCTTGTATATATTCTTTCATACCACATTCAGATCCACCATTCCATTTTCATGGTTCTTTGTCGACATGGATTTTTGACAACATATCTCAAACTCGAAAATTCACCATGAAAACCTATTTTTTTCAACAAATACAATCAACCCAAAAAATACTGCAATTTTACTTTAAGGTATTTTTTCCCAAAAATCTCCCCCTTTAAGTTTTTAACAACTCTTCTCAAAATTATTCTCTACACTTTGATACCTCACTAAATCTCCTTCCAACATCTACCATCATTCACCTCTTGCGATTTAGATAGTGACCAAAGATTCAATCACCAAATACTCTATGCCCACATGAGAAATGCTCGGAATAAGAAACAAGAGTAGTATGAAAATTTTATCAGTGAATCACTTTAATTATGACACCAATTGTTAATATCATTCTAACACCACTCTTCCTCTTGGATCACACACCTCAACTATCGTGATATATAATCTTTTATCAATCACTTCTAGAATCATTAGATTTAAAACTCTCCCCCTATCTCATTGCTCCTCCTATCTCACTGCACCACCTATCATCTTCTCCCCATGTCTTGGATAAGTCATTTTCTCCTGTAAAAAGTTGCACTTTCTACCCCTTGAACAGTCAAATTTTCTCCCCCTTTATCAATGAACCCAAAGGTAACTCTTTTGCAGTCTGCAATAGGGTGAAAACACATATCATTATATCAGGGAAAATACATCATAGCTCAAGGAGATTGGGTTTCACATCCACACTTTTTCAAGTGCGGGAAGTCGACTGGACTCCCAAATCCAGTCGATGCCTCTTAAAAGATTCCTTGGGTAAGGCCTTTATCATAATTTCTGCAACCAGTAGTTCTGTAGGCACATAATTAAACTTCACAAGCCCTTCCACCACCTTATCCTTGATAAAATGGTATTTGATATCAATGTGATTTTTCCTTGATTGACGGACTAGATTTTTACTAATATTGATATCACTTGAGTTATTGCACTGGATTCCGATCAGAGACTTCACTTCAAATCCCATATCATCAAGTTGTAGCTTTATCCAAAATAATTGTGTGCATGCTTGAGTGGTGATAATATACTTAGCTTATCAGGTGGTTAATGAAATAAAATATTTTTTCTTTCTTATCCAAGAAATACACAAACCACCAAGAAATAAAGTACCTCCCAATATAGATTGTCGGTCAAACTGAAATCCCGAAAGCTATGGCTGAGATCTATCATTGTACATCAAACCAAAATCCACAGTTCTTTTAATATATCAAAGTATTATTTTCACTAAAATCATGTGTATTTCCTCATTATTTCTTTGGAATCTCTTTGTGTGGAATTTGGAGAAAAAAATTCAGGTCTTGTTGCTATTAGGTATAATAAACATCCAATAATTTGCCTATATTTTGTGATATTAATTGCCTGGTCATCATCATCTTTTGATAGTTTTATTTTGGTGGAAATTGGAGTCTTCATATCCAGAGAATTTCCCATTCCAAATCTCTCAGAACCTCCTTGGAATATTTGGATTGATAAATGAAAGTTTCATTCCTTCCTTGTGTTACTTTTAAAACAAAGAAAAACATTAGCTCACCAATCATTGACATTTCATACTCACTTTTGATGAATTTATAAAATTGTCTGCACTGAGCTTCATATGATCTTCCAAATATTATTGCATCGACATAAACTAGCACCGTCATCTTTGATTACTTCTATTTTTTAAACAGATATTGTAATCAACACCACCATGCTGAAAACCAAGATTCTTCAAATACTGATCAAGCCTCAAGTACCATGATCTTGGTGCTTGTTTTAGCCCATATAACACTTTCTTTAACTGATAAACTTTTTTATAATGTTCATGAATGAGAAAATCATATGGATGCTCAATATAAAATTCCTCTTCCAGAACTCTGTTCAAAAATACAGATTTGACGTCCATCTAGAACACTTTGAACTTTTCTTGCACTGCAATTTCTAGGAACAATATGATTGTATCCATCCTTGAAATCAGTGAAAATTTATAATCAACATACATACCCTCTATTTGGGAGTATCCTTTTCACACTAGTTATTCTTTGTTACAAATAATTGTGTTATCTTTATTCATCTTGTTGTGAAAGACCCATTTAGTCCTAATGACATTCTTTTCTGTTGGCCTTGAAAAAATCTCCCATATTTAATTTTTCTCAATCTGGTCTAGCTCTTCATTCATATCCTAAACCCAATTTTCATCTTCATCTGCATCAGTAAAACATTTAGGCTCTACCTTAGAAGGTAAATATGTCTTCTGTAGTGATTTTATTCTTCTTATCTAAACAGGAACTGTCTGATCACCAATGATATTTTTTCAGTCAGTTTCATCCCGACTCTTTGGCTTCTGTTTAGATACCTACTTTACTTCCTAATACTAATCATCAGTATCTTCTTCTGAATCAGCATTTTCCACTTCTTCTCCCCCTGTGTTGCTTTCCTCCTCATCATTTTAATCAGGAAATTATTCACTGTGCTTTTGAATGCTCTCTCCATTCTACACTATAGTGACATCATTACCTCAACTACATTTCCTAGCCTCTTATTAAAACATTTGTATGATTTTATTTTTCCAGAGTAGCCAAGGAATATACCTTTATCTCCTCATGACTCAAATTTCCTGTGTTTTTCTTTGTTGAGAATAAAGCACTTACCTTAAAGCACTATAAAGTACTTCACTATTGGCCTCTATTCGTAACACACCTCATATGGTGTCTTTCCTTCCTTCAGACACAATAGATCCCTATTAGAAATATAGACTGATGTTAAAGCTGTTTCCTTCCAAAATTTCTCTGGTGGGTCTTTTTCAATGAGAATCATTCTGGTTATGTTGTTGATGATCCGATTTCTTCCTTTAACCACTCCATTCTCTTGTAGAGTTCTCACTGAATAAACATGATGCCTTATCCCATTTTTCTCGAGATAGTCTTCCACCTGACTATTTGTAAATTATGTACCATTATCAGCATGAAACTTTATAATTTTCTATCCAATCATACTTTCAGGTTCCCTATGATACTACTTTAGAAAATTGAACACAACGAACTTATGGGAAATTATTTATACCCATCCCATTCTGCTATAATCATAAAGGAAAATAACTTAATACCCCTTCTTGTCAATGGATCTTGGTGAGATGGGTCCACAAGCATCTGTATGTACAAATTGAAGCAATCTTATTGACTTCTTTTCCTTTAGCCCGAATGTCACGAAGGCCTTATTTTTTATTTTATTATGGATAATACCCCTTTAAGGTTTGAAGGGGAACCCATACATAACCCTTAGGCCTAAGGAACAAGGCCCGACTGACCTGAAATACATAACCTGAAGACCTAGAGGCATACCATTTCCATTACATGAATCGTAGGCCCAACCCAATAGAAATGCCCCTCTCTGGATTTTCTGTCATTGATCACCTAGATCCCCATCTTGAATTTCTAATCATCTAGCATTTCCCCATACAAAGTTGCATGGTGCCTGGTCCTGATGGTGGCTGTCATACCCTCTTATTCTTCCAATCTGGTTAGCTCTTCTTCTGGTGGCTGTTACTGTTGTTGATTCGATCCTCTTCTAGGTCTTGTTCTATGTGAACCGGGATACTCCATGGTCTCTGTGGCCCGAAGGCCCTATGGCCCAAAGGCCTTTGATAACCCGAAGTCCCTTGAGACCCGTAAGCCCAAACCAGTGGCCCGAAGGCCCAAATCGGGTGAAAATTTCCAGCTACTACAGTGTCGAACAGTAAGTGCTACAGTACTGCTACAGTTCCCCAAAAATTTTCCTCCACCTGGTTTTGAACCTGGGTCTCTTGGATGCCAAGAAAGAGCCTTTACCACTCGGGTATGGGATTGTTGTCTTGACTTATTTTCCATTGCTTTGTATGTATTTCTGATGATCTTCCCTTGTTGACAAGCATCGCATGTATGTGTATTATCATATGATATCTTACGGAGGTCTCTAGTTGCATCACATTTCACCAAATCTTCTAAGTATGGTTGGCCTAGATGACCTAATCATTTATACCACAGCTTTTTTTCTTCCTCTCTGGACAAAAAACACATATCTTCTTCTCTACTTATAAGGTAAATATTTCCCTTTTTTCTTTTTCCATGTAGAAACACTACACCATATTTTCCATTGATGATACACATATTCTTATTAAAGCTTATAGAATTCCCTAAGTCATATATTTGGATGATGCTAAGAAAATTGTGACTGAGACCTTATACTACTAAGACATCAACACGTATCATCTATTTGTCCCCAAACCTATCATTTCCTGATCCAACAATCTTCAAGCCTTCATTTTTTCCAAACTTGAATACTCATTTGACATAATTTATGTCTGTGAAAAGATACTTATTAACCAATCATGTGAGATGTGAAACCACTGTTAATGATTCATACACCAAAATGGTCTAATGCTTTAAGGGAAATTTTGTCCACCACTGCCTTCTCATCATTTTTCTTTTTGATCCATGTCTTTGAACTCACACTTGGTGTAGTTTTAAAATATTGATCTCTATTCGAGTGTGAGGGCCCAGCTTCATCAGGAATTGCTTCAAATTGATTTTACATTTTCAAATTACTTATTGGTTTATTGATTTTTTTTATTTCAACCACTTTGATTCTACCATGCCACATTCCTCTGCATGGTTGATGTACAATAGCTATCCATGTGCCAAAATTCTTTGCACCAAAAACAATGTCCCTCAATGGATGTTCTATAATATCAAGCTCTGTTTTCTTCCACTATTGTTCTTGTTCCCTTCAGTATATCTTGGCTATGGAACACACATACTATGAATGTCCGATCTTTCCACAATAATAACACCTAATATAGGGTTCATTACTGTGTGTCACTTCTACACTACTAGTTTCCCCTTGAGATCTTTGAATGTTTTTATTTTTATTTGTGCCCAAATCATATTTCAATCTTGGAATGGGTTCTTATGGTCTGACTTTAACTTTAACATCTTTTTTATTTCGATCAAGTCTCACATCAGTCTTAACATATGGACATGTTTGTTGGTCCTTTTCTACTGGACCATTATTCTTCACTTCCAATTTTTTCACCTTTTTAGTGATCTTCTTTGATGATGACATATTGGGAGTAAATATGTTTTCTTGGTCCTTAAATTTTCATCACAAGCTGATGACTTCATCTTCAAGTTCTTTGATACTCTTGATTTGATCTTTCACTTTGTTATTCAAGCCATTGATCTATCTTTTTTGTTCTTAAACCTTGAGCTTATATCCATCAACCTTTTCTAAGCTCTCTGGACTGGAATACTTAAGTTTTTCAATTTCTTTTACCATCTCAGACTTCTCTTCTTCCTTCTGTTGCATGTATATTTTTGGCATCATGTACCACCTTGTTGGATTTCTTCTTTTTTTTCTCTCCAAACATATATCTCTTCAAGATCTGCTTCTAATTCATCTTCCACGTTGACTCTTCCTTCAAATTCTTTCTTCTTCTTTAGAGTTGGTTTCTTCATTTTTCTAAGAACTTCCAACAACTTCCACCATATAATTCTCTCCATAATCTTTGTATTTTGCTATCTCTTCAACCTCTTCAACCTCAGACTCATCTGAACTATCACATTCTTGTGAAAGAAGATTATTTTTCTTAAATAAATTTCTCTTGAACTTTATCTTACCTTTCACATAGGATAAATACTTATTCTTGGGAATTTTGGATTCATACCCATCATATTCTTGGAAATTATTAGGGAACATGGCTGAAATATGTCCAACCTTTACACATCAAAAATAATCCACTGGAAGTTTCCCCTTGAACTTTCCTTTTCCTCTTTGTAGATTTGAAAAAAGGAATGACATCACCTCATCTGTCTCTTCATCTTCCTTGGAATATTCAGTGGTGAGATTCTTCATGGCCTTGAATGCCACCTCCTTATATTTATCCTTTTCCACAGCCTCATTATCAACATTCCCCATTTCAGATGCAAACAAGGTACTGTGCAAATTGTCTAGTGTCAGCTCTTTCAGATCATTATCTTCCAATAATGAAACTTTTGAATTGAAATGAAGTGGAAGTTTTCTCAATATGCGCTTCACAATATTTATGTCTTAAATGACTTCTCCAAGACCTAGAATTTCCTCCATAAAAATATTTACCCTGTCAAATAATTCATCAACAGACTCATTTGGGTTCATTCTTAGATCTCCATACTAGTTCCACGGAACTTGCAGCTTTGCCTCTCTGACCTTTGTATCTCCTTCATATATATTCATTATCTTTTCCCATATATAATGTGTTGTTTTTTATGACATCACTTATATATAGATATCATTGGACAAGGCTCCCCCTAAGGCATTGATTAATTTGGCGTCAGTATCCAACTCCCTTATTTCTACTTCTGATAAAGCACCATTGTTCATGTCGGCTGAGATACCATGTTTTACTGCTGCAAACACATCCATTCCAAAAGATTGAAAGTAATTTTTCATATGATTCTTCCATTGCTGAAAATTATTCACATCGAAGATCAGAATCCATTTATGATTGGTTACCTCCATTTTAGAGAGAAAAACTTATATCTACCTTTCCCTGTGATACCAATTGTTAGTTCCACTAGGCTAGATACCCCGATAGGGGGTTGAATTAGGGTTTTCAAGATTAAAACAACAGCACCATTTGATTTTGTTTTTTTGTTAGAAAAAACTTTCTTCTCTCTCCTTCCCATTGTAGAGTATGAACAAATCTTAAAACATGCACAGGACATAGAAATTTTACTTGGTTCACCCTCACTGGGCTACGTCCAAGGAGAATACATTGGTGATGTGTTGATGTTCCAAATTTGTAACGCCCCAAGATTTCATAGTATGTTATCTCTTCAAATTAATTCAATAACTTGCACTACACGCAACACTGAGTTTGAGTGCACCACGACTTATCAAACTAGCCGTTCAAAAAATGGTTATGAATAGTATTAACTACATTTTGAATTTTATATACTCCATATAATTTTAACATCCATATTATGTGTTTCATAGACATAATATAAGAACAAATTCAATTTTTCAGATAAAGGTAGTATTTTTCAGAAAATGCGATTTTACCGCCTCTTAATGGCGAACCCTTTTTAAATCCAATATTTTACACTTTTATATATTAAATTTGACAAAATAAACTTCTTCTTTAGGATTGGGACATAAAAATTTAGTTTTGATAAATTTTTGGTATTTTTCTAATAACTTTCATATTTTGGTGAATAGTGAAAAATACTAAATTTTAATTGAAAACAACTTTTTAATCGAAATAATTTATAGTGTTAAATTATGCATTTGAATGGTTTTAAAGTACAATTAGATTATATTTTTATCATTTAATACAATTTAGGTCATTATAATTAATTTCACATTTAAATTTGACATAAGCACATGTCAATCTTTTGATAGTTTTTACTTTTTTAAAAACCCACTTCTTGGTTTTGAAAACGGGAATAAATTTTAAATTAAGAAATGAAACTTCTATGTTTTGAATTTGGTAAAATGGACTTCATTTTTGAATTTGGAATATTAAAATTATATTATGGTAAATTTTTGGTATTTTTCTGAAACTTTCAATTTTTGATGAATAGTGAAAAACACTGAGTTATTGTTTAAAACCGACTTTTTATTTAAATAATTATTTATTTTATTTAAATTTATTTTTGGTCAAAATAGATACATAATACCTATATAAGTTCAATTTCATTAATTGGAGTCATTTTATAATGATTTTAGATATATAAAAAATTTATTGAACTTTTTACGGTCTTTTACCCTCCTCCTATGAGCATTTGAAAATTTGCATAAAACTTAATTTTACCACTTCTCTGAGTTGAATTTCAAAAATAAAAGAGACATGGTTGATATCAGTAAGTAAAATTTGGTTCAATAAGATGAAAATAATTTTTGGTGAATAGTAACTTTTGACTTTTATTTATCACGGTTAAAAGTAAATAGGGTAATTAAGGGTAAAAATGATATCATAATTACCCTAACACATGTCCTAATTCTATTGGATAAGTGTATTTAGACCAAAAACAACCTTAGGAATATAAATATGATCCTTTAGGTCTACTTGGATTAGATTAGGACATTTATTATTATTTTATTTATAGAAGAGTTAAAAGTGTTAAATTCAAAGTTTAATAACTAAACCATTTTTAATATAGGGTTACACACAATATAAATTATACTATAACTATTAATTAGAAAGATAAAATGATTTCCTAAATAATTTTATTTTATTTATAATTTTTATACATTAAATAATGTAATTTATTTATAACACAATGATGATGTAGTAATTACCTTATTAATGAAAGAATCAAATAAATGGTATTCTGAATATTAAAATAAATATAATTTCAAAACATTTATGACATAAACGAAATTTCTAGGTGAATATGACATGTTATGGTTGATTTAATGTATCTTTTTGGAAGTAATCAAGTTTTCATGACTTTCACAAAAACCAAATACCAAATAATGTCAAAATTCACATAAATTAATTTTTTTTTTAAAATACTATATTATTGGTTTATATAATATTCCTAAAAATTTAAGGTTTGTCCAAAGTTATTAAATAATATTATATATGTAATTAATGAACCACTTGAAGTTCTCTTGGAAGTTTATAGTAAGTTTATTAACCATATAGTGTAATAATACAAGAAGACACGGTAAAAGTTAAAATATTTAACTAAGAGTTAAATCTAAAAGATAAGGTTAATATTGTGACATAAACCTGTCTAAAACCTATTGGTTGAGAGGTTATCAACCTATCCCCACCTTATCGTCTAAATAAATTATTTTGGAGCCATTATAAACTGAAAATTATTTTATTATAAAATAATATTTTAAGGTTTTCCTAAAGTGACCCCCACCTCTCATATAAAAGGGTACTTCCCCTTCTCTTTTTTTTTTGTATTTTCAAATAATCACTTTTATGGCTGAGTGAGAACCACACAAAATTCAAAACACCAATTACAACACCCTCCAACCACTTTCAAGCAACACTGAGGATTCAAATTTAAAAATTACACAGTTCAAATTAAAGTAGGAAAACGTCAATGCCTCGGCCTGCAAACCGCCTAGAGCCGCGCACCCTGACTATCACCTTCCCCAAGCGGTATCATCCATCGACCACCATGCCGAAACCACCAACGTCAGAACCACCATCACCGAACAGAAAATTACACAGAAATGTAAACACATCAGAACTCGGAACCTCCACCAAGCGAACAACTTCATACCACCACCTCGACCAGGCATGTAAATGAAAGAAATCATTGCCGTCATCAGGAAGAGTCACCGAAAAAACCAGGAACCAGAAAATTAGAAACCAAATTCAAAAGAAAACCCCCAAAACTAGAATCGCAAAACGTTGGCCACACACCAATGTAGTCATCACCGCGGGCGAGGCACCACCACCCAGCGGCGTTGTGTCCACGCCGTTGTCCGAAGCAGATCGAACCACAAATCCTAACCCGAATCACCATATGCCAAATTAGGATTCAACCATACCCAAGACAAATCAAAAAGGGAAAAGAAACACGAATAGAATACAAATCCACGATGACGGACGCAACGCTCCATCGCAAATCCGAACAGATCCCGTCGCCACCTTCGCAATCTCCCTCGGAGACCTCATCGAACCATCGCGCGTGCCCCCAGCCGGCACAGATGAAGCGTCAACCCTCAACCAGGAGGAACAACCTCTGTCAACACCGTACTGCCAAATGTAGGCCAGCAAATAGTGGGGGAGGACAAGATGGTCGCGCCAACGCAGATTCCTCAACACCGCCCCTGTGAGAGGGACCACCGCCGCAAAAACGCCGAGAAGGCGCACCGAAGAGATCTCAGAAGATGATCCGAGGCGAGGAGTAGAGGCGGCAATAGGGAAAAAAACCTAAGGAGATGGTTCCCCTTATGGGCTCATTCCAAATGTAAAATGAATAACATTTTTCCCCTTCTCTTAATTTCACACCTCCAAATCCTTTTGGCTCAGCCAAACCCTGCCCAAATATCCTCCTAACTTTCCTCCCTTCATCCTAGAATCCTTCATTTGTTTATAAATCCAACCTATGGATCCCTTTTTATCAAATCAAAAGTAAGAACACGAAGAAGAGGTAAATATTTCATCGTCTCTTTCAAGTTCTTTTCTTCTTCCACTTCCTATTTCTTTATTGTTTCCATTCTAAAATAATAACTCCAGTATATTCTATATACTTTGATGTTATTATAAAAATGTTACAATCATATTCATTATTTTATCCATCCTATAAATGACAAAGTCTTCATACGTGTGTGCGTATGGATTACCATCTCCACGTCGTGGTGTAGTTTGTTATTCAAAAACTTCATTATTTGGATGGGTATAATAATGAATATAACTGATGTAAATAATAAATATAAAATGTTAATGATTCTTTATATATGATATATTATCAAATTACATATTATTTCTCCATCAATATAATGATATTTTCGCTCGTGTGTACGTACGGATTACCCTCTCCACGACGCGATGAGATTCATTTCTATGTTCACCATTAAATGATGATTATAAAATATATATCATTAATAAGTATGTAATATATGAAATAATAATTCTACTAGATATATATATATATATGTACTTAAATATATCTTATTCACTTACTTTTGTTCAATATGATATGAAAATGGAAACATCATTTATGCGTATGTACGTCCTATCATCTCCATAAATGGTGTTTTCCATTTCATATATACATCTATTATACATAATTATATTCTAAATATATGTGATATATAAATCATGTTTTATATTCTTTAAGTATTTAAATCGTGATCTAAGTGATACAATCAAGAGTAACAAGTTAAAACACATACGATAAAGAAAGTGATTATTACTCGAAATGTTAATTTACCAAGGAAATTATTATTAAATGGGTAGTATAAATTCATAAATGAATCATGTATGATATCATAAATATTAATATAGTTCTGCTATAATTTAATAACATACTATGGTCTTTATATAGGAGGTTAAATATACCCTCGACTAAAGAAAAGTGCAAAGTAAGGGTTAATTCTACAATCTCTTCATTATCTGAGGTTTTTTATAAGTAATTATCTACTGGGACCTCTTTGTCATCCACATCTATGTTTTCTTAAGAATTTATTTCAAAAAAAAAATTATATTTAACAAACAATGGGTTAAATTCATTTATACCCCTATTTGACCTTATATGCCTTTTAAAGGAATATTTCTATCTTTTTCCAAATAAGGTACTTTATGACTTTTTTGAAAAAATTAAGGTAAAAAGGGTTTTTTTAACTTATACGGAAGGTGCAGCTATTTTCCTCCATTATAACATCATCGAAGCTTCCCTTACAATCTTATAATAATATTTTAAAAATAAATGTTTTTTTATTATTATGTGACTCTTAAATGATTTCAAAATAGAAAGAGATATTTCTCTCAAATAGTTTTGATGTCATCTATGTCAACATCCTTTGATAAATTTTACACTTGTTTGAAGTTGATTTATTATGATAAAAATCTTCCATATTTTATTTAAGGTTTTGTGATATGTTTGACTATGGATGAGTTATTTTTATGTCATTCATGGTTTATGGTTAAACTACTGACATTTCGTATGCTAGTTTTAATACGAATATTTATGTTATATTTCAACCTCTTATTAAGATAAATGTATTGGACTAGTATGTTCTAGGTTGGGGACCGGTAAAAGTAAGCCCTCCGGGTTGGGGTTTTGTTATAGCAGAGCCTCCAGGTTGGAGTCCGATTATAGAGGCTCTCTGATTTGGAGTCCGGTTACAGAGGCTCTCTAGGTTGGAGTCCGGTTACAGAGGCTCTTTGGGTTGGAGTCCGGTTAAAGAGGCTCTATGGTTTGGAGTCTGGTTATAGAGGCTCTTCGGGTTTGGGTCTAGTTATAGTTAGCCCCTAGGTCCTGGCACGAGTCCTTGACACAGAAATTAAAGTTCGGCATTATGCAATCCATCATTATGAAAGTGTCTATTGATATTGCATGTGATTATTCGACTAGTAGAATATCCATTTGAACAAGTAAATAGCATTATTTGATTTTATCTTTTCCATATTATGCTAAATTTCTAGTTTAAAAGGCTTTTGTTTTATTCTTATACATTTCCATAAAAGTTTATGATTATTTATTAAAGTTTCCTCTATATTGTTATCCTTACTGAGCATTTGAGTTCACCCATTTCTATGTTTTATTTTTTCCCAAGATTAAAGAAGTATTTTAGGGTTGACCTGTAGGGATACGCTAAGGGATATGAATGTGTTTAAAATGGGACAACGTTGTTGTTGTTGTTAGTCATTTTATAATGTAATGTAACGTTCATGTATGTAATCTATTTTACAAGACTGCTAAACTGATCGGTTCTTCAGGACTTGATTCCTTGTAATCATTCCAATGTATTAAAATAATGCACCAACTCTTGGATTCTGGGGTCGGGGTGTTACAGTTGGTATCAGAGGAAGTTTAGAAATAACCTTGGAAATAGATTTAGATAAACTCTGATCAGAGAACATAACCCTGAGATAGACTTTGAATATTAGTATATAAGAGCTTCCTAGAATTTTGGAACTCTAGAGATTCTATGAGTTTTCCAAGCAATATATCCCTGTCTGGATATGATCAGGTAGAGGTGGCTCTGGCATAGATGTACCTAGGGATAAAACCTAAAAACACCACTTCAATCTAGACTCGAATGGGAATTAGTACACAACAACGGTCCTTGTTGCACTCTTGGTTATGACACTCCTGAGGGATATGTTTAGGATAATTCAAATTTTCATTAAAATCTATTATAAAGGTTTAGAAGTAAATACTTCCTTAAAGAAAACATTTTTATTATTATGGATTATATCCATAAACTGTTCAATTTACGTTAGGTATTTTACAAGTTTGGAATTATAAATTATGATTCATAAACTGACCTAGTGTATTCCATTGTTTATAAATGGTGCATAGTATAATGAATGAGAATTCTAGAAATACGCATAATCAAAATATTAATAAGGATCATATCTTTCATGGTATTAATCCAACATTTAAAAGGTAAATAGTCTCCCACATATTCTCATCATATGAAGAAATAGTATCATGTGTTAATAAGATAATTAAATAATTCTCTGAGTCCTATGGATTTAAAGTGAAACAAGAGAAGAAAAGGATGGAAGAAAGAAATATGGATAAAGAGAAGAGTGGAAATATGGATTTTCCAATATGTGATAACTGTGAAAAGAATCACCTTGGTAAATGATTGAAGGAAATGGGATTTTGTTATAAGTGTGTAGAAAAATGACACCAAGTATGTGATTTTAAGGGTAAGAAAAAGATTTCAAATATGCAATGCTTCATCTATAAGGATTTGGGACACTAGGCAAATCAATGTCCAAATCATCATAGTATACCACAAATGATGTTGTTGGATAATAATCAAGTTATGATATTACCACAGATGAAGAGTAATGACTAGTGTTAATATGTTGATATTAAATAATTATGTCATTTGAGTATTGTATCAATGATGTACTGGTTATAATAATTATGGAGTATATAAGTATTGTACTGTAGTACTATTTCATTGAGAACTTGAGATTGTGTGGAACCAAGAAAAGTGACTCAATAGCAGGTTAATTTTTTTGGAAAATATATGGTTGAAAGAATGGTAAACCATAATATGGTCCTAATATTGAGGTAGTGATTTTGGAATAAGATATGGTTGATTTGGATAAATTATTTTGGATATTCTTGACTACCTTAGAACTAATTAATGGTTTATTTATTCCATCATTGTTGGAATATTTAAAAAAATGGATATAAAGAATATATCTAGTATTCTATAAGGAATAAGGAAGCATGAATGTAATAAATACGGTTTTATGGTAATTCAGGGTGTTACCATGTTTTAAAATAATACATGATGAAGGTATTCATATGTTAATACGTGGAAAAAGAGATCTTCATTTTGTTTACCTTCCTTATAAATTTTGGACTGTGAGTTTGGACAGAAGTATTTTGGATAACTATAAAGATTTAAATAGATTATGTTTAACTTTGGATAGTATTTATTAATATTATTTTTGTAATATTATAATACTATAGTTTTAGAAAAATGAAAACCTACAGGTTGGGTGATAACCCATCGCGTCGGACAAAGCTGCAGGAATCGAACCCACAACCAAAGTGGGACAAGGCTTTATGACCTACCACTAGCCTATAGGAAGTCCATGGTTATTATAAATTAGTTTTATTCATGTTATATGTCTGGAACCTTATAATATTAGGATAAATATAATATTTTTGAGTTCTATTATCTTTTGGAGTGAAAGATGAGTTTGTGGAAGAAATTAGTTAAAGGATGGAACTCTACTTGTCAAGTATATATATATATTTAATTATTCTATGAGGAAATTAATTCTTAAACTTTAGGTAGGGGATATTAAAACCAAAAATGTGTTATCCTAATACCTTAGGTTTTGTGGAACTGATGATATTCTAAATCATCTTAGATTGATGGCTTTGAGGACCTCAATTTTATACTTCTTTGTGATTGATGACCTCAATCACTCCCTATAAATATTTACATTTTTTTCCAATTATGTGTCTATAATTTCCACCAATGTTCTTCTATTCGAAACACGAAGTCGGTGGTGAATTTTTCATTTCTCTTTCCCTCTTATTAAGACTAAATTTTATTAACCCTATTTTCGATGTGGGTTTTCTACAAAGTTATTTTCTATTATTAAACTCTTATTTTATAAGAATAATTTAAAATTTCGAGGACACGATTTATTAAAGGAGGGGAGAATATAACACCCCAAGATTTCATAGTATGTTATCTCTTCAAATTAATTCAATAACTTTCATTACACGCAACACTGAGTTCGAGCACACCACGGCTTACCAAACTAGCCGTTCAAAAAATTGTTATGAATAGTATTAACTGCATTTTGAATTTTATATATTATATATAATTTTAACATCCATATTATGTGTTTCTCAGACATAATATAAGAACACATTCAATTTTTAAGATAAAGTAATTATTTTTCAGATAAAGGAAGTATTTTTCAGAAAATGCAATTTTACTGCCTTTTAACGGTGAACCCTTTTTAAATACAATATTTGACACTTTTATATATTCAATTTGACAAAATAAACTTTTTCTTTAGAATCAGGACATAAAAATTTAGTTTTAGTAAATTTTTGGTATTTTTCTGATAACTTTCATATTTTAGTGAATAGTGAAAAATACTAAATTTTAATTGAAAACAACTTTTTTAATCGAAATAATTTATAGTTTTAGATTATGAATTTGATTGGATTTGAGGTATAATTAAATTGTATTATTATAATTTAATAAAATTTAGGCCATTATAATTAATTTCACATTTAAATTTAACATAAACACATGTCAATATTTTGATAATTTTTACTTTTTTTAAAACTCGCTTATTGGTTTTGACAACGAGAATTAATTTTAAATTAATAAATGAAACTTCTATGTTCTGAATTTAAAAAAACGGACTTTATTTTTGAATTTAGAATATCAAAATTATCTTAGGGTAAATTTTTGTTATTTTTCTGAAAACTTTCAATTTTTGATGAATAGTGAAAAACACTAAGTTATTACTTAAAACCGACTTTTTATTTAAATAATTATTTATTTTAATTAAATTTATTTTTGGTCAAAATAGATACATAATACTTATATATGTTCAATTTAATTCATTGGAATCATTTTATAATGAGTTTAGATATATAAAAATTTTATTGAACTTTTTACCGTCTTTTACCAACCTCCTAGGAGCATTTGCAAATTTGCATAAAATTTAATTTTACCGCTTCTGTGAATTGAATTTCAAAAATCTGAGATACACAGTTGATATCAATAAGTAAAATGTGGTTCAATAAGATTAAAATAATTTTTGGTGAATAGTAACTTTTGACTTTTATTTACTACGGTTTAAAGTAAATAGGGTAACTAAGAGTAAAAATGATATCATAATTACCCTAAAACATGTCCTAATTCTATTGGATAAGTGTATTTAGACCAAAAAAACCTTATTAATAAAATATTATCCTTTAGGTCTACTTTTATTAGATTAGGACATTTATTATTATTTTATTTAAAGAATAGTTTAAAGTGTTAAATTCAAAGTTTAATAACTAAACAATTTATAATGTAGGGTTACACACAATATAAATTCAAATATAAATATTCATTAGAAATATAAAAAGATTTCCTACATAATGGTATTTTATTTATAATTTTTAGACATTGAATAATTTAATTTATTTATGACACAATGATGATGTAGTAATTACCTTATTAATGAAAGAATCAAATAAATGGTATTATAAATATTAAAATAAATATAATTTCAATGTTTTTAGGACATGAATTAAATTTCTAGGTGAATATGGAATGTTAGGGTTGATTAAATGTATCTTTTTGGAAGTAATCAAGTTGTGATGACTTTCACAAAAACCAAATACCAAATAATGTCAAAATTGACATAAATTCATTTTTAAAACAAATACTATATTATTGGTTGATATAATGTTCTTAAAAATCATAGGTTCGGCCAAAGTTCTTAAATAATATTATATATTTAATTAATGAACCACTTTAGTTTCTCTTGGAAGTTTAGAGTAAGTTTTTTAACCATATAGTAAAGAATACAAGAAGATATGATAAAAGTTAAAATAATTAACTAAGAGTTAAATCTAAAAGATAAGGTTAATATGGTGACCTAAACCTATATAAAACCTATTGGTTGAGGGTTTTTTGACCCATCCCCACCTTATATTCAAAATAAATCATTTTGGATCCATTATAAACCGAACATGATTTTATTATAAAATAATATTTTAAGGTTTTCCTAAAGTGACCCTCACCTCTCATATAAAAGGGTATTTCCCCTTCTCTTAATTTCACACCTCAAAAGCCTTTTGTCTCAGCCAACCCCTACCCAAATATCTTTATAACTTTCCTCCCTTCATCTCATAATCCTTCCTTTGGTCATAAATCCAACCTATATATCCCTTTTTATCAAATCAAAAAGAAGAACCCGAAGAAGAGATAAATATTTCATCATCTCTTTCAAGTTCTTTTCTTATTCCACTTCCTCTTTCTTTGGTGTTTCCATTATAAAATAATAACTCCAGTATCTTCTATATACTGTGATGTTATTATAAAAATTTTAAAACCATATTCATTATTCTATCCATCCTATAAATGACAAATTCACCATACATGTGTACGTACGGATTACCGTCTCCACGTCATGGTGTGGTTTGTTATTCAAACACTTAATTATTTGGATGGGTATAACAATGAGTATAACTGATGTAAATAATAAATATAACATTTTAATGATTCTTTATATGTGATATACCATCCAATTACATATTATTTCTCTAAAAATATAATGATATTGTCACTCGTGTGTACGTACGGATTGTCGTCTCCACGGTGCGATGAGATTCATTTCCACGTTCACCGTTCAATGATGATTATAAAATATATATCATTAATAAGTATGTAATATATGACATAATAATGCTACTGGATATATATATATATATATGTTTATGTACTTATATATATCTTATTCACTTATTTCCGTTCAATACGATATGAAAACGGAAACAACATTTATGCGTACGTACGGCCTGCCGTCTCCATAAACGGTGTTTTCCATTTCATATATAGGTTTATTATACATATTTATATTCTAAATATATATGATATATAAATCATGTTTTATATTTTGGAATTATTTAAATCATGATCTAAGTGATACAATCAAGAGTAACAAGTTAAAACACGTACGATAAAGAAAGTGATTATTACCCAAAATGTTAATTTAACATGGAAATTATTATTAAATGGGTAGTATAAAGTCGTAAATGAATCATGTATGATATCATAAATATTAATATGGTTCTGGTATAATTTAATAACATGCTATGGTATTTATACAGAAGGTTAAATGTACCCTCGACTAAAGGAAAGTGCAGGGTAAGGGTTAATTCTACAATCTCTTCATTATCCGAGGTTGTTTATACGTAGTTATCTATTAGGACCTCTTTGTCATCCACATCCATGTTTTATTAAAAATTTATTTCAAAACATTTTTACTATATAACATAAAATGGGTTAAAGTCATTTATACCCTTATTTGACCTTATATGTTTTTGAAAGGAATCTTTCTGTCGTTTTCCAAATAAGGTACTTTATGACTTTTTCGACAAAAAATAAGGTAAGAATGTTTTTTTAACTTATAAGGAGGGTGAATATATTTTCCTCCATTATAACATCATCGTAGATTCCCTTAAAATAATATAAAAATATTTTCAAAATAAATGTTTCGTTTATAATTATGTGACTCTTAAATGATTTCAAAATAGAAAGAGATATTTCTCTCAAATAGTTTTGATTTCATCTATGTCAATATCCTTTGATAAATTTTACACTTGTTTGAAGTTGATTTATTATGATAAAAATCTTCAATATTTTATTTAAGGTTTTGTGATATGTTTGACTATGGATGAATTATTTTTATGCCATTCATGGTTTATGGTTAAATTATTGACATTTCATTTGCTAGTTTTAATATGAATGTTTATGTTATATTTCAACCTATTCTTAAGATGAATGTGTTAGACTAGTATGTTCCAGGTTGGGGACCGGGAAAATTAAGCCCTCCGAGATTGGAGTTCGGTTACAGCGACTCTCCTGGTTGGAGTCCGGTTACAAAGGCTCTATGGTTTGGAGTCTGGTTACAGAGGCACTTTGGGTTGGAGTCCGATTATAGAGGATCTCCATGTTGGGGTCTGGTTATAGTTATCCCCTAGGTCCTGGAAGAAGGCCTTGACACAGAAATTAAAGTCTGGCATTATGCATTCCATCATTATGAAAGTGGCTATTGATATTGCATGTGATTATTCAACTGGTATAATATCCATGTGAATAAGTAAATGGAATTATTTGATTTTATCTTTTCCATATTATGCTTAATTTAAATTTTAAATGGCTTTTGTTGTAGTCTTATACATTTATTTTGAGGTTTATACTTATTTATGAAAGTTTCCACTATATTGTTATCCTTACTGATCATTTGAGCTCACCCCTTTCTATGTTTTATTTTTCCCAGGATTGAAGAAGTATTTTATGGTTGACCTGCAGGGATAGGTTAAGGGATATGAATGTGTTCAAAAGGGTACAATGTTGTTGTTTTTGTTAGTCATTTTATAATGTAATGTAACGTTCATGTATGTAATCTATTTTCCAAGACTGCTAAACTAGTCGGTTCTTCGGGACTTGATTCCTTGTAATCATACCAATGTATTAAAATAATGCACCGACATTGGGCTTCTGGGGTCGGGGTGTTACAAAATTCACTATATGTACACTACTATTTACAAGTTGAAAGTGGACTCACTATACCTCCTAGTTTACAACCAATCACAATTTGAAAGCTCACTGATCTCTCAACTAAAGTGTGCTCACTAATTATTCAGAAGATCCAATCATAGTTTAAAGACTTATAATTCCTTTCATTATCTCTAATGAATTCATCCTTCACTGTATGTAGATACTCTGTTGAAGTCCAAATTTCATCCACAAATGAATACCCCTTTTCCATTGATCGCTGGGAAAAAACCTTAGGAAATACCTTCATAAATCTTTATACTTCGTAAATCTCCCAATTTTTCAAAGCTCAAACAAGACTTTGTGAATTACATGCTTCTTTTCAAAGCACACACCTTCGTAGAGCTTACTACTTCATAGAGCACACTGCTTCACAGAGCACAAGCCTTCGCAGAGCTCAAGCCTTCATAGAGATTAGACCGTTGTAGAGCTCAATCCGTCGCAAATCAACTTCCTTCTCGAATCTCACTAAGCCAATGCAAAACACACCTCATTCATGGAGCTAGATTAGCCACCGTGAAGGTTTCTCCTTTCACGAATCACACTTCCTCCATGAACCTCCTTTTTTATTTTAGAGATACAAATTTTTATTGAAAAACTATCTCTTATTCTCAAGGGGTCGAAGCTTATTTATAGGTGATTCCACCGACTCGAGAACCTTCCAAGAAAATTCAGCGCCACATCAGCTCAAATCGCAAAGCTCCAAAATTTCTTCCAAAATACTCTCTATATCACGAAGTAAAAAAAAATCCAGATCGCAGAGCTCATCATAATCATGGAGTGTTCCGTCAATTCCTTTGTGTCGCTGCTGTAATGCTCCCTCCCAATGCTCTTCGCCTCTGCTGTTCACGAAGCTTATCATCATCACATATCTCACAGTCAACATTCTTCATTTATTTTCAAAATATAATTCAGGAAGCCCATATTCATAAAACTCATCCCTTTTCTATATTTTGATTAGATCTTCAAGGAAATCCAATTTTCACGATGCTCACCAAATCCTAAATTTTAGACCCCAAAAATTTGGAAAACACTAGAAAATAGTTCCACATTGTATCTATTCTTTATTACCACATCCAAATCTTCTATTCCTTTTTCATGGTTCTTTATCAATATCAATTTTCAAAAAAATCTCTCAAACTTGAAAATTCACCATGAAAACTAGTTTTTTCAAAAAACACAACCAATCCAAAAAAAATGATACAACGTTACCTTAATGGATTTTTTCCCAACAATATACCCCTTTGGGCTTATTGACAACTCTTCTCAAAATTATTATTTTCACTTTGATACCTCACTGAAGCTCTTTTGAACTTCTACTATCATTTACGTCTTATGATTTAGATAGCGACCAAAGATTCCCTCACCACATACTCTAAGACCACATGAGCAATGCTCCGAATGAGAAACAAGATTAGTACGAAAAGTTCATCAATGAATCAATTCATTTATAACACCAATTTTTGATACCATCCAACACCACTATTCCTCTTTCACCATAGACCTCAGATATCTTGATATCTAATCTTTAATCAATCACTTCTTGCATCATCAAATTTAAAACTCTCACCCTATCTCATTGCTCCCCCTATATCACTACTCCATCTTTCAGTTTCTCCCCGTGTATTTTATAATACGTTTTCTCCCATAAAATCCACACTTTCTCCCACTTGAACAGTCACATTTTCTCCCCCTTTTTCAATGAAACCAAAGGTCACTTCTTTACGGTCTTCAATAGGGTGAAAACACATATCATTATATTAGGGAAAAAGAAATCATACCTCAGGGAGAGGGGGGTCCACATCCACAATTTTTCAAGTGTGTAAAGTTGACTGGAGTCCCAAATCTAGTAGATGCCTCTCAAAATATTCCTTGAGTAAAGCCTTTATCATAATGTTTTCAACCAGTAGTTCTGTAGGCACATAGTCCAACTTCACAAGCCCTTACTCCACCTTCTCCTTGATAAAATGGTATTTGATCTCAATGTGCTTTTCCCTTGCATGATGGACTAGATTTTTACTAAGATTGATAGAACTCTATTTATCACATTTAATTTCGATCGGAGACTTCACTTCAACACTCATATCATTAAGCTACTGATTCATCCACAATAATTGTGTGCATGCTTGAGTGGAAGCAATATACTCAGCTTCTGGGTGCTTAATGAAATGAAATATTGATTCTTGATTAGCCAAGAAACACAAAAACCACTAAGAAATAAAGAACCTACCGATGTAGATTTTCGGTCAAACCAAAATTCCAAAAGCTCTTGATGAGATCTATCAGTATACATAAAACTGAAATCCATAATTCCCTTGTATATCGAAGTATTCTTTTCACTGAAAGAATGTGGTTTTCCTTGGGATTTCTTTGGTATCTCGTTGCTTGGAATATGGAGAAAACAATATCAGGTCTTGTTTATGTTAGGTATAATAAACTTCCAATAATCTACATGTATTCTATGATATTAATTACCTTGTCATCGTCATCTTTTGATAATTTCATCTAGGTGGAAACTAGATTCTTCATCTCCTTGGAATCCTCCATTCCAAATATTCTCATGACCTCCTTGCAATATTTGGATTAATAAATAAAAGTTCCATTCTTTCCTTGTGTTACATGTAAAACATGGAAAAATGTCACCTCACCAATCATTGACATTTTGAACTCACTTTTCATGAATTTAAAAAATTGTTTTCACTGATCTTCATCTGATCTACGAAATATTATGTCATCGACATAAAATAGCACCATCACCCTTCGATTAATCTTAATTTTGAAATAGAGATTATAATCAACACCACCATGATGGAAACCAAGCTTCTTCAAATACTAATCAAGCCTCAAGTATCATGCTCTTGGTGATTGTTTTAACCCATTTAGAACTTTATTTAACTAACAAACTTTATTCTAATCTTCATAAATGATAAAACCATATTGATGCTCAATATAAACTTCCTCTTCTAGAACTCTATTAAAAATGTATATTTGGTGTCCATCTGGAACACTTTGAGCATTCATTGAACTGCAATGGCTAGGAATAATCCAATTGTCTCTAGCCTTAAAACCAGTGCAAATGTCTAATCAACATCTATACCCTCTATCTGGGAGTATCATTTGCACACTAGTTGTTCTTTTTTTGAATCATTGTGCCATATTCATTCATCTTGTTGTGAAAAACTCATTTAGTACTGATGAAATTATTATCTGTTGGCCTTGAAATAATATCTCATGTCTGATTTTTCTCAATATAATCTATCTCTTAATTTATAGCCTGAACCCATTTTTCATCTTCAGCTGCATCAGAAAAGCATTTAGGCTCTTCTTGATAAGGAAAAGATGTCTGCTATAGTGATTTCATTATTCTTGTCTGAACATGCACTATCTAATCACAAATGATATTTTTCCTATCAATTTTAGTGAGAATCTTTGGCTTCTTTATAGATACTTCCTTTACTTCCTCCTACTCATCATCAGTATCTTGTTCTGAATCAGCATCCTCCACTTATGCTCCCCCTGTGTTGATTTCCTCCTCATCACTTTCATCAGGAAATTTTTCACTCTGTTGGTAAATTCTCTCTTCATTCTCCACTATAGTGACATCATTTCTCTCAACTACTTTTCCTTGTCTCTTATTAAAAAAATTGTATGCTTTTCTTTTTCTAGAGTAGCGAAGGAATATCCTCTCATCTCCTCGCGACTCAAATTTATTGTGTTTTTCTTTGTTGATAATAAATTACTTACTATAAAAGACTCTAAAGTACTTCACTATTGGCCTATTTTCATACTGCATCTCATACAGAGTTTTTCCTTCCTTCAGACACAACAGATCCCCATTAGAAATATAGACCGATGTTAAAACCAATTCCTTCCAAAATTTCTTCGGTAGGTATTTTTCAATGAGAATCATTATGGCCATGTTTTTAATGATCTGATTTCTCCTTTCAACCACTCCATTATGTTTTGGAGTTATCAATAAAGAAACTTGATTCCTTGTCCCATGTTTCTTGATAGAGTATTCCACCTGACTGTTTGTAAATTCCCTACCATTATCATTATGAAACTTCATAATTTTCTGTCCAAGAATCCTTTCATATTCCCTCTGGTACTATTTTAGAAATCTGAACACATCAGACTTATGAGAAATGATGAATATCCATACCATTATACTATAATCATTAATTAAAAGAACGTAATACCCCTTCCCATCAATGGATCTTGGTGAGATGGGTCCACAAGCATCTTCACGCACCAATTCAAGCACTCTTGTTGACTTTTTTTATTTTGATTTTTACATATTTATGATGATATTCCCTTATTAAAAAGTATCACATGTATGTGTATGATCACATGATAGCTTAGGGAGGTCTCTAGTTGCATCACATTTCACCAAATCTTCTAGGGATGGTTGGCATAAATGACCTAGTCATTTATGCCACACCTTATTTTATTCCTCTCTAGAAAAAAAAGCACATATCTTCTTCTTTATTTAAAAGGTAGAGATTTACCATTGTTCTTTTTACTTGTATAACCACTACACCATATTTTCCTTTAACGATACACATCTTCTTAGTAAAACTTATAGAATTCCCTAAGTCACATAGTTGGCTAACGCTAAGAAAATTTTGATTGATACCTTCTACTACTAAGACATCTGCACATCTCATCTCTTTGCCCCTGAACCTGGCCTTTCCTGAGCCAACAATATTCAGGACTTCATCGTTTCTAAACTTGAAAAGTCCTTCTTTTTCATACATTATTCTGATGACGATATCCTTATTACCGATCGTGTGAAATGTGCAACCGTTGTTAAGGATTCATACACCAGAATGGTATGATGCTTTAAGGGAAATTTCTGTCACCATTTCCTTCTCATCCTTTTTCTTTTTGATCCATGTCTTTGACATCACACTCAGTGTAGTTTGAAAATCTTGATCTTACTCCAAGTGAGATATCCCAGCTTCATCATGCATAGATTCAATTTGATTTTTCATTTTCAACTTACCTGTTGGTTTATTGATTTTCTTCTTGAGACTACTTTGATTCTGCCTTGCCACATTTCTCTACATGGTTGATGTACAATATCTATCCATGTGCCCAAATTCTCCACACCAAAAACAATTCCCCTCAAATTATGTTCTATAATATTGGGCTTTATTTGGATTACACTGTTGTTCTTGTGCCCTTCAGTATCTCTTGGCTATGGAACATACATACTGTTAATGTACCATATTTCCACAATAATAACACCTAATATAGGGTACATTCTTGTGTGTCATTTATACACTTCTAGTTTCCCCTTGGGATCTCTTAATATTCCGATTCTGTTTTTTTTTTCAAATCAACTTTCAATCTTGGAATGGGTTATTGTGGTCTGACTTCAACTTTCACAGTTTTTTGTTTTCGATCAAGCCCCACATTAGTCTTAACATCTGAACATGATTGTTGTTGCTTTTCTACTGGACCACTATTCTTCACTTCCAATTTTTCCATCTTTTGAGTGATCTGATTTTTCGATGTCATATTGGGAGTCAATATTTTTTCTTAAACCCTAACTTTTTTTCATAGGCCGATGACTTCTTCTTCAAGTTCTTTTATATTCTTGATTTGATCTTTCACTTTTTTATTCAAGCCATAGATCTCTCTTTTATTTTCTTAAACCTTGAGATCATGTCCATCAACCTTTTTTGAGCTCTCTGGACTATAAGAGTTAAGTTTTTAAATTTATTTTACCATCTTAGACATCTATTCTTCCTGTTTTTGCATGTAGAGTTTGTCATCATATACTAACTTGTTGGATTTCTTTGTTTTTCCTCTCTAAACATCTATCTCTTCAAGAGATGCTTTTAATTTAGCTTCCAAGTCAAATATTCCTTCAACTTATTCTTCTTCTTCATTAGCATTGGTTTATTTCTTTTTCTAAGAATTACCGACAACTGCAAACATATAATTCTCTCCAATATCTTTATAGTTCTCTCTCTATTCAACCTCTTCAACCTCAGACTCATCTGAACTATCACATTCTTGTGAAAGAAAATTATTTTTCTTAAATAAATTTCTCTTGAACTGTTTCTTACCTTTAACATAGGCTGAAGACTTATTCTTTGGAATTTCGGCTTCATCCTCATCATATTATTATAAATTCTTGGGGAACTTTTCCACAAGATGTCCAATCTTTACACATCAAAAATAATCCAGAGGAAGTTTCCCATTGAACTTCCCTTTTCCTCTTTGCAGATTTGAAAAAAGGAATGACATCACCTCATCTGTCTCTTCATCTTCCTCAGAATATTCAATGGTGAGATTCTTCATGGCTTTTAATACCACCTCCATAGATTTCTTTTTTTCCAGAGCCTCGTTATCATCGTTCCTAATTTCATATGCAACCAAGTTATTGTGTAAATTGTCTAGTGTTAGCTCTTTCAGATCTTTATCTTCCAGTATTGAAACTTTTGAATTGAAAAGAGGTGGAAGTTTCCTCAAGATGTGCTTCATAATCTTTATATCTTCAATAACTTCTCCAAGACCTTTCATGTCTTCCACAACAATATTTACACTGTCAAATAATGCATCATTAGACTCATTCGGGTTCATTCTCAGATCTTCATACTTGTTCCACAGAACTTGTAGCTTTTCCTCTCTGACCTTTGTATCTACTTCATATATATTCAATATATTTTCCCACATATCATGTAATGTTTTTCATGATATCACTTTCATATAGATATCATTTGATAGAGATCCCCTTAAGGCATTGATTCCTTTGGCGTCAGCATCCAACTCCCTTCTTTCTGCTTCTGATAAAGCACCACTGTTTATGTCAGCTGAGATACCATGCATTGTTGCTGCAAACACATCCATTCCAAAATATCAAAAGTAGTGTTTCATATGATTATTCAATTCCTGAAAATTATTCCTGGTGAATATTGAAATCCCTTTATGATTGGTTGCCTCTATTTTAGAGAGAAACACTTATATCAACCTTTCCTTCTGATACTAATTGTTAGGTCCACAAGGATAGATACCCTAATAGGGGGTTGAATTAGGGTATGAAAGATTAAAACTACCCCTTTTAATTTTGTTTTGTTGGTAGAAAAAACTATGTTCTCTCTCCTTCCCCTTGTATAGTATGAACAAATCTTAAAGCATTCATAGGGAACATCAATTTTACTTGGTTCACCCTCACTGGGCTACGTACAAGGAGCATACACCAGCGATGTACTAATGTTCCAAATTTACTATAAGCACACTACTGTTTACAAGCTCGAAGTGGACTCACTATCCCTCTTGGTTTACAACCAATTACAATTTGAAATATCACTAGTCTCTCAACTGAAGTGTGCTCACTACTTCTTCAGAAGATCTAATCAGATTTTAAAGGCTTATAGGTCCTTTAATTATCTCTAATGAATGCATCTTTCACTGTATGTAGATGCTCTATTGAAGTCCAAAATTCATCCACTGATGAATACCCCTTTTCTACTAATCAATGGGAAAAATCTTTGGAAATACCTTCGCAAAGCCTCCTACTTAGAGAAACTCCCAATTTTGTAAAGCTCAAACAAGCCTTCGTGAAGTCCCTACTTCTTCTCAAAGCACACATTGTCACAGAGCTCACTACTTTGCAGATCAAACTACTTCACAGAGAACAAGCCTTCACCGAGATCAAGACTTCGTAGAGATTATACCATTGTAGAGCTCAAGCCTTTGCAAATCAAATTTCTTCATGAAGATCACTAAGCCAACGTGGAACATACCTCTTTCATGGATCTATATTAGCCGCTGCAAATCTCCTTCCTTTCATGAAGAACACTGCCTCTGAGAACCTCCTTTTCGATTTGAGAGCTCCAATTTTTTCTTAAAAAACTCTATCCTATTCTCAAGGGGGTCTAAGACTTTTTATAGGAAATTCCACCGAATCGAGAACCTTCCACAAAAAGTCAGTTCCACGTCAGCTCAAATCGCAAAGCTCTGAAATTTCCACCAAAATTATATTTATATCACGAAGCACTACATAAATTTTCAGATTGCAGAGCTATTCATAATTGCAGATCGTTCTGTCAATTCCTTTGCGCCACTACCACAATGCTCCCTCCCAATGATCTTTACCTCTATTATTTATGAAGCTTGTCATAATCAGAGAGCTCATTATTAAAATTTATCAAGTATTTGCAATATACAATTCATGAATCCCATATTCATGAAACTCATGACTTTACCATATTTTGATTAGATCTTCAAGGAAATACACTTTTCACGATGCTCAACAAATCCCAAATTTTTGACCCCAAACATTTGGTAAACACTGGAAAATAGCACCATCTTGTATCTATTCTTTTGTACTATATCCAGATATTCTATTCCTTTATCATGATTCTTTGTCAACATGGATTGTCAATAGTATCTCTCAAACTTGAAAATTCACTATGAAAACCTGTTTTTTCAAAAAAAAACAACCAACCCAAAAAATGATGCAATGTTACCTTGTGGTATTTTTTCCCAACAATATCCCCCTTTGGGTTTGTTGAAAACTCTTCTCAAAACAATTATCTGCACTTCAATACCTCACTGAATCTCCTTCCATCATCTACCATAATTTGTCTCTTGCAATTTAGATAGAGACCAAAGATTCACTCACCACATACTCTAAGCCCATATGATAAATTCCCAACATTATAAACAAGAGTAGTATGAAAATTTCATCAATGAATCCCTTCATTTATGACACCAATTGTTGATACCATTCCAACCCCACTCTTCCTCTTGCATCACGAACCTCATCTTTCATGATATCTTATCTTTGATCAATCATTTCTAGCATCATAATATTTAAAACTCTCCCCCTATCTCATTGCTCCCCCAATCTCGTTGCTCCACCTGTCAGCTTTTCCCCATTTCTTTGACTAAGACATTTTCTCCCATAAAAATCCACACTTTATCCCTCTTGAACAGTCACATTTTATCCCCCTTTGTCAATAAACCCAAAGGTCGCTCTTTTGTGGTCTGCAACAGGGTGAAAACACATATCATTATATCAGGGAAAAAGGCATCATACCTCAGGGAGATGGGGGTTCCACATCCACAATTTTTCAAGTATGGGAAGTAGACTAGACTCCTAGAGCCAGTCAATGCCTCTGAAAATCTTCCTTGGGTAAGGGCTTTGATAGAATGTTCGTAACCTATAGTTCTATAGGCACATACTCAAACTTCACAAACCCTTGCTCCACCTTCTCCTTGATAAAAATGTTATTTGAACTCAATGTGATTTTTCCTTGAGTGATGGACTGGAATTTTGATAAGATTGATAGCACTCAATTTATCGCACTGGATTCCAATCAGAGACTTCACTTAAACACCCATATCATCAAGTTGCTGCTTCATCCACAATAATTGTGTGTATTCTTGAGTGGTGGAAATATAGTCAGCTTATGTGGTGCTCAATGAAATGGAATATTTCTTTTTGATTATTCGATAAATACATAAACCACCAAGAAAGAAAGAACCTCCCGATGTAGATTTCTGATCATCTACTAATTCAGGTCAATCTACATCTATATATCCCAAAATCTTTGGTTGAGATCTATCATTATACATCATACTAAAATCCACATTTCCCATAATATATTAAAGTATTATTTTGAATATAATCATGTGGATTTCCTGGGGATTTCATTGGTATCTCACTGCTTTCAATGTGGAGAAAACAATATCAGGTCTTATTACTGTTAGGTATAATAAAATTCCAATAATCTGCCGATATTCTCTGATATTAACCACCTTACCATCATCATCATTTGATAATTTCATCCAGGTAGAAACTGGATTCTTTATCTTCTTGTAATTTTCCATTAAAAATTTTATCATAGCCTACTTGGAATATTTGGATTGAGAAATGAAAGTGTCATTCTTTCCTTGCATTACCTATAAACTAAGAAAAAAACATAAGCTCACCAATCATTGACATTTTGAACTGACTTTTCATAAATTCAGAAAACTGTCTGCATTGAGCTTCATCTGATCCACCAAATATTATTTCATCGACATAAACCATCACCATCATCCTTTGATTACTATCGCTGTTGAAATAGATATTGTAATCAACACCATCACACTGAAAACCAAGCTTTTTTAAATACTGATCAAGCCTCGAGTACTATGCTCTTGGTGCTTGTTTCAGTCCATATATCGCTTTCTTAAACCAAAATTTTTTTCTCATATTTATGAATGAGAAAACCATATAGATACTCAATATAAAATTCCTCTTTGAGAACTCTTTTCAAAAATATATATTTGACATCTATCTAAAACACTTTGAACTTCTATTGCACTGTAATGGATAGGAATAATCTGATTGTATCTAGCCTTAAAACCAGTACAAATGTCTCATCAACATCTTTATACTCTATTAGGGAGTATCCTCTACACACTAGTCATTATTTGTTTCGAATCACTATGCCATATTCATTAATCTTGTTGTGAAAGACCCATTTAGTACCTATTACATTCTTATCTCCTAGCCTCGAAACAGTCTCCCACATCTGATTTTTCTCAATATGATCTAGCTCTTCATTCAAATATTGAACCCAGTTTTCATCTTCAACTGCATTAGAAAAGAATTTTGGATGAACCTGATATAGTAAAGATTTCTACTGTAGTGATTTCATTCTTCTTGTCTGAACAGGTGTTGTCTGATGACCAATGATATATTTCCTATCAATTTCAGCCTGACTATTTGGATTATATGTAGATACTGACTTTACATATTCCTGCTCATCATCAGTATCTTCTTCTGAATCAGCATCTTCCAATTCTGCTCACCCTACATTGCTTTCCTCCTCATCACTTTCATCAGGAAATTGTTCATTGTGCTGCTGAATTCTCTCTTCATTCTCCACTACAGTTACATCATTTCTCTCAAATTATTTTCTCAGCCTCTTATTAAAACATTTGTATGCTTTAATTTTTCAGGAATATCCAAAAAATATCCCCTCATCTCCTCATGACTCAAATTTATTGTGTTTTTCTTTGTTGAGAATAAAGAACTTATTTCCAAAGATTAAAAAGTACTTCACTATTGGACACTTTCTATACCACATCTCATATGGATTATTTTTTTCCTTCAGAAATAATAGATCACTATTAGAAATGTAGACTGATGAAAAATCTGCTTCCTTCCAAAATTTCTCTGGTAGGTCTATTTTAATGAGAGTCATTTTGTCCATATTGTTCGTGATCTGATTTTCCCTTTTAACCACTCCATTCTATTAGGGAGTTCTCACTAACAAAACTTGATGCCTTATCCCATGTTTCTCGAGATAGTCTTCCACCTAAATATTTTTAAATTTCGTACCATTATCAGTATGAATATTCATAATTTTTTGTCCAAACATCCTTTCAGATTCCCTCTGATACTATTTTAGGCAACCAAACACATCGGACTTATGGGAAATGATGAATACCTATTCCATTCTGCTATAATCATCAATGAAAAGAATGTAAACCTCTTCCTGTCAATGGATCTTGGTGATATGGGTGTACAAACATCTGCATGCAGCAATTCAAGAACTCTTGTTGACTTCTTTTCCTTTTCTTTGTACAAATTTCTGATGATCTTCCCTTTTTGATAAGCATCACACGTATGTGTACGATCAGATGATATCTTAGGAATGTCACTAGTTAAATCAAATTTCACTAGATCTTATTAGGATGATTGGAATAGATGACCTAGTCCTTTATGACACAGCTTTTTTTCCTCATATCTAGACAAAAATCACATATCTTCTTATCCGCTTGCAAGGAAGATATTTCCCTTTGTTCTTTTTCCCTGTAGAACCACTACACCATAATTTCCATTGACAATACATGTCTTCTTAGTAAACCTTATAGAATTACTAGAGTCACATAGTTGGATAACGCTAAGAAAATTATGACTGAGACCTTCTAATACTAAGACATCAGCATGTCTCACCTATTTTCCCTCAAACCTAGCCTTTCCGGAGCCAATAATATTCAAGCCTTAATTTTTTTTTTAAACTTGACATCTCCTTCTTTGTCATAAATTATGTCTGTGACAAGATCCTTATTACCAGTCATATGAGTTATGCAACATCTATCAAGGATCTATACACTAGAACGGTTTGATGCTTTAAGGTAAATTTCTACCACCACTACCTTTTCATCCTTTTTATTTTTGATCCATGTCCTAGACCTCACACTCGGTGTAGTTTAAAAATCTTGATCTTACTCAGAGTGAGATGTCCCAGATTCATCCTGTAGAGCTACAAATTTATGTTTCATTTTCAACTTACTTTTTGGTTTGTTTATTTTCTATTTGGGACTACTTTGATTATACCTTTCCACATTTCTCTTCATGGTTTATGTAAAATATCTAGCCTTGTGCCCAAATTCTCCACCCCAAAAACAATTTCACTCAAAGGATGTTCTATAATATCAAGCTCTGTTTGGCTACCACTATTGTTCTTATTCCCTTCAGTGTCTCTTGGATATGGAACACACATATTTTGAATGTCCCGTATTTCCACAACAATAAAACCTGATATAGAGTGTATTCCTGCATGTCACTTTTGCACTTCTAGTTTCTCCATGGGATCTATGAATATTCTGATTCTACTTTGTTTCCAAATCAACTTTCAATCTTGGAATAGGTGAATTCACTCTGACTTTAACTTTCACATCTTTTTGTTTTCAGTCAAGCCCCACATCAGTATTAACATTCGAACATGATTTTTGCTTCTTTTCTACTAGACCTCTATTCTTCACTTCCAATTTTTTCATCTTTTGAATGATCTACTTTGCTGATTTCATATTGGGAGTCAATATTTTTCCTTGATCCTTACCTTTTCATCACAAGCTAACAAATTATTCTTCAAGTTCTTCAATATGCTTTATTTGATCTTTCAATTTGTTATTCAAGCCATCAATCTATCTTTTATGTTATTCTACCTTGAGCTTATTCCCATCAACCTTTTCTAAGCTCTTTGGCCTAGAAGACTTGAGTTTTTCAATTTATTTTACCATATCATACTTCTATTCTTTCTACTATTGCATGTAGAGTTTGTCATCAAGTACCACCATGTTGGATTTCTTCATTTTTTTCTCTCCAAACATCTATCTCTTCAAGAGTTTCTTCTAATTCATCTTCCATGTCGACTCTTCCTTTAACTTATTCTTCTTCTTCATCAGTATCAGGTTCTTCCTTTTTCTAAGAACTACTGACAACTACCACTGTAGAATTCTCTCTAAGATCTTTGCAGTTATCTATCTCTTTAACCTCTTTAACCTCAGACTCATCAGAACTATCACATTCTTGTGAAAGAATATACTTTTTCTTAAATAAATTTCTCTTGAACTATTTCTTACCTTTCACATAGGCTGAAGACTTTTTCTTGAGAATTTTGAATTCATCCTCATCATATTCTTGGAACTTATTAGGGAACCTTGCTGCAAGATTTCCACCCTTTCCACATCAAAAACAAGTCAGTGGAAGTTTTCCCTTGAACTTTATTTTTCCTCTTTGCAGATTTGAACAAAGGAATGACATCACCTCAATTGTCTCTTTATATTCCTCAGAATCTTCAATGGTGATCTTCTTTATGTCCTTGAATGTCACCTCATTATATTTCCCCTTTTCCACAACCTTATTATCATTGTTCCACATTTCATATGAAACCAAGATACTACGAAAATTTTCCAGTGTCATCTCTTTCAGTTCTTTATCTTCCAGTACTGAAACTTTATAATTGAACCGAGGTGGAAGTTTCCTACAGATTTGATTCAAAATATTTATGTCATCAATGACTTCTCTAAGACCTTTCATGTCTTCAAAAACAATATTTACCCTATCAAGTAATGTATCAATAGACTCATTCAGGATCATTCTCAAATCTTCATACTTGTTCCACAGAACTTGTAGTTTTTCCTCTCTGACCTTTGTATCTCCTTAATATATATTCAATAGCTTTTCTCACATAGCATGTAATGTTTTTCATGACATCACTTTTGTATAGATAGCATTGGATGGGGATCCCACTAAGGCATTGATTCCTTTGGTGTCAGTATCCAACTCCCTTATTTCTTCTTCTAATAAAGTACCACAATTCATGCCGGCTGAGATACCTTGCATTGCTGTTGTAAACACATCCATTCCCAAATATCAGAAGTATCGTTACATCTGATTCTTCCCTAGATGAAAATTATTCCCGTCAAAGATCATAATCCCTTTATGATTGGTTACCTCAATTTGAGAGAGAAACACTTATATCAACCATTCCCTCTGATAAAAATTGTTAGGGACACTAGGATAGATACCCTCAGAGGGGGTTAAATCAGGGTATGACAAATTAAAACAATTTCCCCTTTTGATCTTGTTTGGTTGTTAGAAAAAACTCTCTTACCTCTTTTTCCTGTTGCAGAGTATGAACAAATCTTAAATCATGAACATGAAACAGCAATTTTACTTGGTTCACCCTCACTGGTCTATGTCCAATGAGCATATACCGACGATGTGCCGATGTACCAAAATCACTATAAGTACACTAGTATTTACAAGTTTGAAGTGGAATCATTGTCCCTCCTAGTTTACAACCAATCACAATTTGAAATATCACTTCTCTCTCAACTGAAGTGTGCTCACTGCTTCTTCAGAAGGTCCGATAATAGTTTAAAGACTTGTAGGTCCTTTCATTATCTCTAATTAATGCATCCTTAACATTATGTATATTCTATGTTGAAGTCTAAATTTCATCCACTGATGAATACCCCTTTTCCACTGATCACTCGGAAACAACCATTGGAAATACCTTTTCAAAGCTTCCTACTTCGAGAAGCTCCCAATTTGGTAAATATCAAACAAGATTTCATGAAGTCCCTACTTCTTCCCAAAGAACACACCTTCACAGAGCTCACTTCTTCACAGAGCACACTTATTTGTAGAGAACAAGCCTTCATAGAGCTCAAGCCTTCATAGAGCTTAGGCTGTTACAAAGCTCAAGCCCTCGCAAAGTGACTTCCTTCCTGAAGCTCACTGACCTAACACAAAACACACCTCTTTTGCGAAGCTAGATTAGCCTCCACAAAGCTTCGTCCTTTCACGAAGCACACTACCTCTGTGAACCTCCTTTGTGATTTGAGATTTGAAAATTTTTCTTGAAAATCTCTATCCTCTTCTCAAGGGAGTTGAATCCTATGTATAGGCTATTCCACCGACTCAATAACCTTCCATTCAAAGTCAGCGCCATGTCAACTCAAATTGAAATTCTCCAAAATTTCCACTGAAATTATCTCTATATCATGAAGCACCACGGAAATTTTCAGATTGTAGAGCTCATCATAGTCACATAGCATTTTTTCAATTCCTTTTTGATGTCACTGAAATGCTCCCTCGCAATTATTTTCACCTCTTCTATTCTCTAATCTTGTCGTAATTGCAAAGCTCACCATCAACATTCTTCATGTCTTTGAAAAATACAATTCATGAAGCCCATCTTCACGAAACTCATTCCTTTTCCATATTTTGATGAGATCTTAAAATAAATAAACTTTTCATGATGCTCACCAAATCCAAAATTTTGGACCCCAAAAATTTGGAAAACACTGGAAAATAGTGTCACCTTATATCTGTTCTTTTGTACCTCCTACAGATCTTTCATTCCTTTATCATGGTTCTTTGTCAACATGGATTATCAACAACATCTCTCAAACTCAACAATTCACCATGAAAACCAGTTTTTTCAACAAACACAAGCAACCCAAAAAATTATTCAATATTTCCTTAAGGTACTTTTTCCCAATAGAATCAATGTTAGGGAATTTCTTAAAGTCATTAAGACCCCAAAAGATACCCTTTCCATAGACGACTCTAACCTCGATGATGTGGAGGAAACAAGAAGGAAATTTTGACCTAGCCCCGTCAACCTGTATAATGCCTTCATATCTATATATCCCCATAAAAAAGTCTTTTTATACACATGGAAGTAATGGAATTCCTATGTAAACAGAAATTATAAATTATAACCCAGAAATATACTCCATGTTGAGGTGATTAACCTACTAGGATTTGGTTATTCAACTGCTCCTAAGCATATCTCCTTCCAGGAGCTTCTTGAAGAAGTATGTATTTATCTTGAAGAAATAGATAGATTGATTCACTCCTATATATATCAGGTTTAATCCTTATATTGAGTGATGGATATGTTTAGGTCAAGGTAAGAAGTGACTGGTTCTAAGGAAGAGGTTGAATGAATTTATGTTCTGATTTTGTCTTTAACTATTATTGTGAGCCTCAATTTTTTTAAACCCTTACAAGAGTATAAAGATAAAAAAATTAAAATTTCTTCCCAAAAATATTATGAAGTGGGGATAGTTCTTGGGGAGGATTGACATGATGATGGATTCATGTGTGAAGTTTCCCCTCACACGGAAGAACGTATGAGTGAGATAATAGCTGATCATGCAAGATTACTCTTATCTCCTCCACCACCATCCATGGAATTATCCTTGTAGAAAATCACTTAGTGGAGGAAGTAAAAGAGGATAATGATACATAACCACTTAGGGGTAGAATGGGGACCCAAATATGTAAGGATATTGATTCTGATTGAAGATCCATACACCTTAATCTTTTCCCATCTGCAGGGGACTTCCTTAGGGGTGATAATAGTAAAACCTTAGTTAAGAGTGTATACACCCCATGATCAATTCATCCTATGTACTTACAAGGGGGTTATGGTGGGACCTATAAGTGGTTAACACTAATTATGTGTTAATGGAAGGAGTAGTATTGGTCTCCAATCCTAATTCCATGGTCATTAATTCTGACCATCAAGGGTTAGTGAAACATCTCATGGGATTTGATGACTCGACTGATTATCTGGTCACTGATATTGATGCAATTGAAGAATATGTGTAAGTTTTATATCCTTTAAAGATTGGGTTTTTTGATTTTATATATATATATATATATATATATATATATATTAACTGACTCATAAAATATCTTAATCATCTCTTGATGGCGGCAATCTTGACATACTGGAATCAGTAGTGTCTTTTGGGCCCGCTTCCCTAATAGAATGTGTGATCCCATTAGTGATTTGAATGGATGAAATGTTTTTAGAAACCATAGTATAATATTAGGGTCTGATTTAGGAACCTTAAACAAGGTGTTTAATGGTATGGTGACATTGGTTGAAAATTATTCAGAAGATAGGGGTGAGTACTCGTATCTTTAGTTAGTTTTTTCTCTCATCCTACCATTAACATAGTTTAGATGTATATTTTTTTAATGTATGAAAAAATTCATGAAATAAATAAGTGTTTATCCCAACATATCAATTGGGATAGGCTTCCAAGACATAGAACATCATGGGGAATGTTTCATCATGGGAATTTAACCTATAATATCATTAAGTGATCTAGTTATCAAATATTTCCATGATCATGTGATGGTATCTAAATCGGATCATGAGGTGAAAATTGATTTTGTGTCACTCATCATTTCTTTTATTAGGAAATATGAAGTTTAATCTTAGATACCCCTTTGGAATAATTTCCATCACAAATCCATAAGTTTTGAAGCATGTTTATGATGATGGGATACTCTATATTTGATAACCATGTCATCCATTGTGCATCAAAGGAAATAATTCCATGGTGACATCAAGAGAAAATGTCACAATAATATCTCATCATAGTGAGACTACTAGAAAAATATACTAATATCAGTATTATGATATATCACTAAAACTATCATTATGATAAATAGGTGGTATAAAATCAACATCAAATTAGTGAGTATCCCTTCAGGTGGTTCAACATTAACAAGTATTAAATGTGGCCAAAGAGAAATTTAATGAGAGGCACTGGTTTCTTGATGCAACGCATGCTTGAGGAAGAAGTATTGTTTATACTGTATTGGATAATCTTCACTTATCTAAATAGGTTGAATATTCAAATCTAGTCGATCTTCAACATGTCATTGATTATTCCATAAAAACAATCCATCAAATTAAAACCCATATTGAAATTATTTTTTAGTATGTTTTTCATTACAAGGAGAGACTCTATCCCATGGATATTCCTCTTCACTTCACATCAATGAATGAGAAAAAAATTTTGTATAATTTATATTCAATCCATTGATTTTTTTCCCAATCTAAGCATTATTTTATGATAACCCATGAGGCCTTAAATGATAAAAATTGGGTTAATTTTAATTCATCTAGATAAAAAAATGTGAATAATATATTTAACTTGAAATTTTGTTGGGGTGATATTAGGGACCCCATTTTTTATTTTTCCACCATTATGTTTTCCTATGATTTATGTGGGGGAATCATAGTGAGCAATAACTTGGATTTTTATCTACCTACCTCTTTTTGGGGTTTCATCCTAAAAAGTCTTGTTTTTTTTCAGTAGTAAATGAAGTTCATTTTATTTAGACCTTTACAAACTAGAATTTTGGGTTGTACAACATTGTACATGAAATTTATTTGGTTTTAGGTCCCAAAAATATGACCAAAATACATGAAGTTTAAGGTCATACTGCTTTTACTGAAGGGGAGAGAGGGTATTACTAAGCTAGTGTAGATCAAATGTGTTATGAATAGAGGGAAAAGAGTACCAACATGCTCATTGTATGGATATATCATCTCATGAAGGGTGGTTCACATAGTTTTTGGTCACGATGCTTAGACCAATAGATTATGTAGTTCAATATCATGCGACGAAGGTCAAAATTTTCACATATGACATGTCATATTCTTATCCAAAGAACGACTATGGTGGATGTAGATGTAATTTTTAGGATGTTAAAACCATTTGAATGGTATTATTGGGGGTTTTGTAAATAATATTACATGGAGTTTGATCCAATGATGATTAAATGGGACAGATATATGATGAGAGGCCATGGATCATAGAAGTGGTTAGTTATTATGTGTGGTATCGAGGAAAATAAAGGTTGGAGGTACCTACCCACAGATGAGATGTCACTGGTTGATAGGCCAAAATAGGGGATCATATTAAGGGTATTATTAGGGAATATATGCATAGTCAAATAAAAGTTTCCCTTAGAGTTAGTCATACCAACTAGTAAAATCTATGGAAGTTTATAGAAACTCAAACACACAGGGAATGATGTTTTTTATGGAAGAAGGGTTCTCAAGAAGTGTTTATATACCATAAAATTTACATCTCCATGTACTAAACACATCATCAATGTGAAATAAATATAAAAAATCATCACTCTAACTTATGCCTGAATTGGTTGATCCAACTAGAAAAACTTGTCATTTGATAAGGTCATATAGTAGACCCTAAAAGCTTTGCACCTTTTTCAACATTCACTGTAACTTTTTCTAAAGACCTGAAAATGAGATTCTTAGTGAGTAGACACTTGAATTTTTCTTAGGATACCCTTTCCTGGTTTGTATCATGATTAGTTTTATATATCTTTCAATAATAGTTTTAGGTCACATAATTTAGACCATTAATTTCTAGTTTTTATTTTCTAACAACTTTTACTAGAGTTCCCATAGATAAGGGTCATGATACTTAGACCATGGTGTGGAAGGAGTTCAAATTCACCATTTGGATGGGGGTCGATCACTGAGGATATTATAATATATCTAGTTAAAGGGATAATGATGAAAATATATTCCACCAAATAAGGGTTTTAGATAATAAGTTATTTAAGGGGAAATATAAATGAAGGGAGGCCACTGATCAAGTTAGGGTGAAAAGTCTCAATGTGATACTATCGAGGAAAGCATAGGTTAAAGGTCCCTCCCCTCAGTATGACATCCTGCCGGTTGAAAATCTAAAATGTGGTTGCATATACAGGGACATATTGGGGAATATATGCATATTAAATCAAAATATTCCCTTGGATTTGGGTATAATCAGTACTTAATACCATGTAAGTTTATATAAATTTAAGAAACATGAAACAAATACATTATAATGTGACATATAAAGCATTTAGGATTTGAATTTATTATATAAATACTACCACTATCTTTTGAAAATTGGTGGAAATGAATGATTTTTTTTATAGGTCCAGAATTCGTGGTCTAGTCATCACTACATATCATAAATCTTTTAAGAATCAAGACACATGGAGTTCTCAAATATGAATCCCATACATAGATCTGGATCATTTTTTGGGGATAGATAAATTTATATGTATATTTGTTTTTATAAAATTTCAGTTGGAACCATTATAGAATATTTGGGTGTCACTACATTTCCTAAAGGATTATGAATCAATCCAAATATAGTTCTCATTTATTCATCCTATGTGGATATCTGGTTTATGCTTAAGGGAAATTTGGATTTATTTATATAGTTTTTGAGATTATGGTTGGGTTCAGGACTAAAGGTCCAAGAATCACTATGAATCATTAAGGAATAATAATCAAGCTAAACATAGTTCATAGATATTTCCTTTACATAGATCGATCTCATATGTAGGGTGAATGGATTTTCTAATTTATAAATTATGACTGGTCCATGATATAAAATATGGGAATCACTATATATATTAAAGGAACATGAATCAATACAAACATAGTTATTTTATATGTCTCCTACATATATCGATATCATATGTAAGGGAAGATGAATTTTTGATTGATGGGACTCATGGTTGGGTCTATGATAAGAGATCATGGCATCAACATGTATCCCATACTATGGTAATCAAGCCACATGTAGTTCTCAAATATATTCCCTGTGAAGATTTGACTCTTATATAGGGATAGAATAATATCATTTTCTATAAATATCTAGATCATTTATAGCTAATTTACAATGAATAGTTATCCCAAATTTAGAAGGATAGAAGTTTGATATAGATGAGATCTCAATGTTAGGATGAGGTGAGATAGAATTGTCCTAGTGTAGCGTTTCTTCTAAAAACTCAACATGAAGTGGTAAAATTGTACACCAAAAACATCCTATATAGATCTAACTGATACTTATATGGGATAATAAGTTCCATAAAGTGATCACATGTCATGTAGTTTAACTTCATGTGACCAAGATTACTTCTGAGAAGTTTAATGTCTTGCAAAATAAAATTTTTCCAGACTTCTGTGTGAAGCTTCCTAGTGGACATGGTGATAGTCTCATTCTTATTACTTATGTCATCGTGTGTTCATCACATAAGGAATAATATGCTCATTACATATGTAATCCTATGGTCGTTACATATTATAAGTCTATAATTTAATGTCATTAACTAATGGAATTGTCGTGCAATTTAATGTCATGTGGATTTGACATTATGTTATGCAATTTAAAGTCTTGCAGATCAAAAATTGTTTACTGTGATGTATTATGAAATTTCCTTCTTAATAAACCTCGTATTATTGGTGGTTGTTACATGGTCATCATCCATGGTGATCATGGTATAATCCCCATTGGGGTAAACATTATATATGATGTAAGTTTTTTCCCACTTTAGATTCAATTTTGGAGGCTTTTTCCTTGGTAAAATGGTGTTTATAAGAGACAACATAAGATATATCTATATGAATGAATAGAGGAGGACCTTCTTACAAAAGGATAACATAACTTGGTTCTAATAGATTTCTATATTTTGTAATGTATGAAACCTATTTTCATCAAGTCACTCAAATTCATCAAATATAATAAGGGATTGTTCATCTTCAGTTAGATGGTTATATATGGATGTGTGAAGTTAGGGATGTTGGACCTTTATGGGTAGGACTTCCTTTGACCCGTATACAAGAAAATATGGGGTCCTTTGTGTGTTGGTTTAGTTTGTGGTGTGATACACCCACATGGAATGCATTGACACTTCTATCTATGATTTATTATTTATATCCACCATCATCTGAATAATATTAAAAAGAGACTTATTGAAGGCTTCTATCTATCTATTTTATGTTTTATGGTAGCATGAGGAATGGTTAGACTAGATATTATATTGATGATATATTACCTTCAACTCATAAGAAAAAAATATATTTCCATTTTTTATCAATATAATGTAAGGTACACAAAATCATGTGATAATATTTGACTTCATGAATTGATGATCTTCTTCAGCCTGACTTCAATTAGGATTATGGACTCAACCTATTTGAAAATAATTTAGTAGCGGTATGGATAATTTTGAAATACTTGGATATAGCTGGGTTATATGGCCCACATGACATCAATTCCCTATATGAAAAATATCTAGTATTATTTGTAAGTATGCAAAAACTCCATGGGATAATGGATGAAATTGGAAAGTGCCTAACAAGCATGGAACTTTCTGGTGAATTCAACACAATATTGGATAACCAATGTCTATAATTATCAAATCATCCTAATATTATGAGAGGTTTGGTTCCTAAATAATGGGTATTTCATTCTCTAACATGATCCTATTACATGATGATAATGATCTCCACTCCTTCGATTCATCTTAGGAGAACTCAATCAAAGCCCTATATATAAATGAATCTCTATGTATTTAGGCCTTCTTGGAAAAAAAATTCATTACCATAAATTGGATATGTTCTTTATTGTTTCAATGTAACAAACTGATCCTACTTCTGAGAGAGTCTATTTTGGGTTATATCCATCTAGTAACAAAATCACCTTATGAGGATGTCAGGTCATCATGCTCTAGAGAGGTTCCAATATCATTATTTTAATTCATGTCATGTCTGATGATTAGAGAGATTTACATGTGTTTAATGCATGAATAACTATTTCTTCCAATTTTGGATCATCTAGGACCACAGTAGCCCATTATAAAAAATCATATTTATCATTTGTTTATCATTTGATGTGGGTTAGTTTGAATCCTTGGGAAATTATACCATTTTTTCATGAACACTATCTAATAGAGGGATCAAATCCACTTTTTTTATGACATATTCACCCTTAAATGATAAATTAGGATCTCTTAATTTCCTTTAATGTGAAATATTTATACTATAAATTTAATATCTAGATCCACAATGGTAATGAGATCTTGATATTATGATTCATTATTAATTCATCCTTATAAATGAATAATGTAATATGGTAGGTCTAATTTATCTAGAGAGATGAATATGACACCCAAACTAACCTGATTATCATTCAGTTCATCTAGTCTTTTCCTAATAGGAATCATAGAAGATCCATCAATTTACTTCTCCCATATTTTTGGGGGATGTTGAATTAGAAATAATTCTACAAAGAAGAGTTTCATATTAATTAGAATATTCTCCTAGAGTGGATGTTTCATGAGAGAAAATGAAAACACCTATCTCTTAACTGCTTTATGAGATATTAATTGCACATCAAAATCTTATAGTATTACCATCTAGCTATCTATATACCCTATTAGCATTGTGAGTCTGAGGATATATTTTAAGGGGTTGATATGGGACACTGAATGGACTTCATGGTGCTGCAAATAATGCATGGTATTCTATACTATAAAGATAATCCCAAGTAAATTCTTATCGATGTTGGAATATAGGGTCTCTACATTGTGTATTTTCTGACTATGATAGTACAAGTTTTTTTCCTCACTTGTTTCATTCTTATGGGAAATGAGTATTCCATGAGATCTCTCCTAGACTTCCACATTGAGAGTGAGTGGTTCAACCTCAATGGGAAGCATCAACATTATCGAGAGAAGAAGGTAATGCTTGAGGCTATTGAAGGAAAGATGAAAACCTTCATCCTACTTATAAGGTACTCCCTTCCTCATTAATCATGTGAAGAAAAAACATTTTTATCAAAAATTAGTGATGAAAATCTGATATAGTTAAGAAAACCCTACAATACTGTAAATTTATTATGGTTTCTATGTGAGGGTATATTGATAACTACCTCTATTTTCTTGGGATCAATCTGTATACCATAATAAAACACCATGAAACCCATAAATTTTCCTGATTTAACCCTAAAGTTTCATTTTATCTGGTTTATTTTTAAATTTTATTGCCACAAATTTCTAAACACCATTTCAAGGTGGCTGAGAAGATCATAGTTCTTATGGTACTTAACCATCATATCATTAACATAACACTCCAAGATCATCAAAATAGGTTATTTAATATATGTTACATGGAACATTATTATGTGGTTCCATAATTATTCAATCTAATGATAATTATACAAAGTAGTAAACCCCTTGAGGATATCTTAATGTAATGGCCCTCTTCGCCTTTATAGATCATATGGATCTGATTATTGCTAGAGTATCCATCCATGAAAAAAAGTTCATGGAAGCTAGTGGTTGAATCGATCGATAGTTTTGTGATTGGGATGGCGAAATCATATTTGTAGAAATACATGTTAAGATATCTAATTTCAATGTAGACTCTAATTTTATCCTTATTTTTATTAACTAGGAAAATATTATCCATCCACTATGGGTATTGGACTTCCCTAATGAAATTTTCCTTAATGATATTGTCAAATTTAGATTCTACACTATAAAATAGGGTTTGGTTCATTCTTTTTACAACCTTTAGATAACCACAGTGATCCTATGGAAGTCTCAGATGATGGGAAGGTACCTCAAGGTCCAACCCAAGCATCTAAGTATAATTAAAGGAGAAAAATCTATGTGTCGCTTCAGAAAGGTGATATAGTTATCCCATTCATCGGTATTAATGGATGCACCAACCAGAGTAGGTCATGGGACTTCATATCTACCATGGTTTACCCATTAAATATCATATTATATGGTTGATACCCCTTCCTCAAATGGTGGAGGTTCATCACCAAGATCCTCTTATTCTTTTCCTCCTTATCCCTATTGAGATTTAAAAGGTGGAGGAGGCATAAAAGCTTTAGGGACATTCTCATTTACAAGGGAAATAGAGGAACTGGCCATTAAGGGTATGGTGGAGGCATCGACCTCAAAAACATGGAACAAGGTGTCTGATTATGATTCAATGTGAACTTATTGGGGATATTATCATCAAAAAAGTGGGTTTTGGGATGGATTCCAAAGATATGATACATGACATGGGGCATTAATATTGTAATGACTATCATTTATGTAGATATATTTTGAGGTTATTGAAAGAGCACTGTCGTGGGCGCCCTCAAATGATTAGTGTAATTTGGGGTACTTAGGTGCAGCAGAGTGGCTGACCAAGGTCGTCTCTCAAAGGAGGAAGTGAATTTAACTACTTATTAGAGGTATTCTAAAAATAAAATAAAAGAGAATAAAATAACTACTTGAAAGGATGGGGTGGTTTTTTTATATAGTTTATGAACCTAGAAGAAGTTTGCTGGAAGAAGATTGCATTTTTTTTGTTTTTAGTTTTGAAATGAAGTTTGATTAAAATGACACAACAAAAAGATGTTTGTTTAGACAATATTTAAAAGACGTAATCGATCTAACTCTACCTCTTCAATCATTTATTAATAATTATAATTTAAATTAATATTCACTTAATTATGATCCCTTAATTTGTTAAATCCCGAACCCTACGAGAATTAACTTTACCACGAAGATTGAAGTGAATTTTAACCTTAGGCTAACTTCAGAACATGCAATCGCAACACCCTGCTTTGATTGATGTTCTAAAATTAGATTATGGTCAGTGGTAAATTAAGGCACATAACCACTCTGTAAATGAGGATTAATTGAGTTTAGGGATTATATTTGAACTCTACAAATTGATCCCATGTGGTTTTGAATTACCGGTTAAGGTTGCGCTCTCACAGTTCACACAATTCCCGACCTCGCGTGTTTTGTGTTAACTATTAAATTGCTTGCTTAGTTTCATTTAAATTAAAAACTCAATTAATAGATCATAATATGTGAATTATAGTAGCTCATTGATTCAAAATAAACGAATGAAGAAGGATAGAGGTCGATCGATTACTAAAAAGAACTACTCTTCCATGGGTGGTGTAGTCATCGTGGAGACGTTTTGCATAAGCAACGGATTGAAAGGGTAGAACCCAATATTGTCTTTACTCTTGATTCCAACCCAATTAAGAAGATTAAGATAAGAAGAAGAGGGATGAACACAGAATATTATTTGAAGAAAAATTCAAGAAACAAACATGAAAGAAAAGAAATACAAAGAAGAGGTGAGAGAGGAGAGCCTTTTTGGAAGAGAGGTTTGCACAAAGGCTTACTTCTTCCAAGAGTTGTGAGGGGCTCCCAAGAGACACCCTTTCGGACACACCTTCCCAAAGCCTCTACCAGCCCTCTCAAAGAGTTAAAACCCCCTTTAAATAGAGTTTGTGAGGGCTAGGGATACATAACTTTTTAAGTGTGAAATGAAAATCTCGGCTAAATATTTTATTCCAACTTGAACCGCCAATTTTACCTCTAAAACGCGTGCATTGACCGGCCTTCCAGAAGGATGATTTGTGCCACATCATGTCCCCGAGCTTCCCTCAAAAGTTGGGCTCAATCCAAGCCCGTATGTAGAATATATGGCCCAAATACAGAACTCATGTCCATTCTGCCGAGTCCATCCCACCATTGGATTAATGGCTCCTTTACTCCATCCAAATGCACTCTTTAGCTTTAGTTTCCTGAATAACAGTTGTAGATAATTATGTTAGGAACACTGTTACAAAATTGAAAATTCAAATAATAAATATACAAATATTTAGCTTCGAAATACTACAGTGAACTATAAAGGGTAAAACTGGAATTTTCATCAAATATTCAAATGAATGATCTAATTCCAAATACTTTCTAATTAAACATATTTAACACAATGTGAGGAAATTATATCATTTATTACCAATAAAATATTCCACAAAATAGTGTTTTATCAACTCCCCCACACTTACCCTTTTGCACTCCTGAGCAAAATCTCATTTCAAGTAAACATCAATATAAAATCAAAACCAATTTTAAAACACATATCTTTAAGATCAATCAATTTCACACCAAGAATAAAAAGATATCATGCCTCATAAAAAACCTTATTTCAAGTTCTCCATTTATATCATTCAATATATTTACACTTCATTTATCCGCCCATGCACAAAACACTTACCTCGCTTGAATTTTCTCTCATCACTCAAATATCAATTTTTTTTGCAATGTCTTTCTCATCCAAACTCATACAAGGGTCACCATAGGCTTGATAGATTCCTACATCGCTACCCGATGTGAGTCAAGGACATATTTTTATCATGAGGACTTTTCAGGGTTGTTCTGTGGCTTTCGGTTGGTAGGATTAAGATGTGAAAAACTCTGAGGCTGAATGAGGAGGGCTTGACTCTTTTAAAGCAAAATTGCATTAATCTAATTTTCACTTAAATATGGTCTTCTCTTCAATCCCCATAGTATCAATTCAGCTCCATAATCATGAAAAGTCATGAAAGGTTTACACCATTCATCATTTCAGCATAAAAAAATGTCAATCTTCTCAAACATGATTTTCTTGAAAGCTCCAGATGGGCACAGCTTTCCACCTCAATTAGAAGCTCCAGAAAAGGCACAGCTTCACTTGTCATGAAAGCTCCAGAAAAGGCACAGCTTTCAATATAATGACTTTCTTTAGCAGTTAACACATCTCTTCAGAATTTAATTTTCCACCCAAAGTATCACATAATGTGGTGGCACAACACAAGACAGCTTCCCCCACACTTAAGCTCAACTAGATTATGCAATTTCACTTCAAGAGTTGGTTGGATAGGGAAAATTGGCTTGTAATGTGGCTTAACCTAACAGGTTGTGCATGGCTTCTAAGGGCTACAAGGATTAAATATTCAAGGTAGGCCATTATAAAAAAGGATTCTTTGAAATAGGGGCTTTAATACCAAACAAATGCCTCAATCATTTAAACATATGTACCTCAAACCCTCAAGTTTTGACAGGAATAGATCAAATTCTGGTTAAATCAAGCATGGTTTGGTTCTCTCAAGAAGTGAGGTGAATGTAAAAAATATGAAAATAATGGTTTATAAGCCTCACAGGAAAGTGATTTCAAATATAAAGACAGTGAGATTGGCATGGGATTCAAAATTCAGCGTACTTTTCATGAAATTACTAAATATTTGAACTTGAAACAAAGTCATTTCAGCATTCATTTAAGCTTAGTTTCAAGGGGTAAATTTTTTCACTTATTGATATGGATTTAAAAATGGTGATGAGAATCATTTTAGCTCAAAATGTTTCAAAAAACACATAAAATTGTAAAATAAACACACAAAATTTGAAAAACACACAATTTTTTTTGGGTTTTTTTTTAAACAGGAAACCAATTGAAATTACTAAACTAAAAGGTTCCCTCCCCCACACTTAAAATATTGCATTGTCCTCAATGTGAACCCGTGAGATGATAAATGCACATGAAATTCATAATTTTTAAATAGGACAAATAATATAAAAGTGAAAGGGTTAGGAACAGCCTGATGTGATCAAGTGATGATGGGGTCATGCAGTGTGATAAAATCCACTGCATCAGTAGGATGTCCCTCAATGTATCTCTTCAAACGTTGCCCATTGACTGTAAAGCTCCTTCCAGTGTCCTCTTGTGTGATCTCCACTGCACCATAAGGAAAAACATTAGACACAATATAAGGACCTAACCATCTGGAACGCAACTTACCAGGCATCAACTTCAGTCGTGAACTATAGAGAAGGACTTTCTCTCCAACATGAAACTCCCTTTGTTGGATCATTTTGTCATGAGCTACTTTTGATCTTTCCTTATAGAGCCTTGAGTTCTCATATGATGACAGTCGAATCTCCTCAATCTCTTGAATTTGCAACTTCCTTTGAATTCCAGCTTGGGCCAAATCCATGTTGCATTTCTTTATAGCCCAATATGCCCGATGCTCGACTTCCACAGGGAGATGACACGCTTTCCCAAAAACAATCCGAAATGGGGACATACCAATGGGGGTCTTGTATGCTGTCCTATAAGCCCACAATGCATCATCCAAGCGCTTGCTCCAATCCTTCCTATTTGGCTGCACGATTTTCTCCAAGATTTGTTTCAACTCACGATTTGAAACCTCAGCCTGGCCATTTGTTTGGGGGTGGTATGGTGTTGATGTTTTGTGTGTCACCCCATACTTTCGAAAGAGGGAAGCAAAATTCCTATTGCAAAAGTGTGTCCCTTGGTCACTGATGATGGCCTTTGGTACTCCAAACCTGCAAAAAAATGTGCTTTGACAAAGTCCACAACAACATGAGAATCGTCAGTCCTGGTGGCCTTGGCCTCCACCCATTTACTCACTTAATCAACAGCAACCAAAATGTACAAAAATCCAAATGAACTGGGAAAAGGACCCATAAAGTCGATGCCCCATACATCAAAAATCTCACAAAATAGTATGGGTTGTTGGGGCATCTCATGTCTCCTAGAAATGTTCCCAGTGTGTTGGCAACGAGAGCATGACTTACAAAACAAATGGGCATCATGGAATAAGCTAGGCCAATATAATCCAGAGTCTAAAACCTTCCTAGCTGTCCGTTGGGGTCCAAAGTGTCCACCACAAGCAAGTGTATGACAGAAATGCAAAACAGACTCAAACTCATGATCGGGAACACACCTCCTAATGACTTGGTCACTACACATGCACCAGAGGTACGGATCATCCCACACATAATACCTAGACTCACTTTTTAATTTTTGGACTTGATGCTTCTTCAAATTTACTGGGATTTCAGAGCAAACAATGTAATTAACTAAATCAGCATACCAAGGATGCTTACCTGAGATGGTATAGAGATGCTCATCGGGGAAAGTGTCCCGAAGTGGTACCTGGTCCAAGGTGTCATCCTCTAGTGTGTGAGTAAGCCTACTCATGTGGTCCGCCACCATGTTTTCTGACCCCTTTTTGTCCTTTATCTCGATGTAAAACTCTTGAAGAAGGATCATCCAACGGATAAGTCGTGGCTTTGCATCTGGCTTCTTTAGGAGGTACCTCAAAGCTGCATGGTTAGAAAAAACAACTACTTTAGAGCCCAATAAATATGAACGGAATTTATCTAAAGCAAATATGACAGCAAGAAACTCCTTTTCTATGGTAGTGTAGTTTGATTGGGCTGAATCTAGCGTCCTCGATGCATAGGCGATCACATGTGAACGTCCCTCCACCCTCTGAGATAAGACAGCTCCAACCGCGAAGTTGGAGACATCACACATAAGCTCAAATGGAAGGTCCCACCGTGGGGGCTGTATGATTGGTGGACTGGTCAGACACTTCTTCAGCTCATCAAATGATACCCTGCATGAATCATCAAAATTGAAGTCAATATCTTTTTGAAGCAATCGAGATAATGGTAGAGCGATCTTACTAAAATATCTGATGAAGCGTCGATAAAATCCAGCATGCCCAAGGAATGATCGAACATCACGCACACATGTAGGATATGGGAGGGATGAAATAATGTCTACCTTAGATTTATCAACTTCAATTCCATGTTGTGAGACTATATGACCTAAGACAATTCCCTTTTCGACCATGAAATGACATTTTTCAAAATTTAAGACCAGATTCTTCTCAATACAACGATGCAACACATCACCCAAACTAGAGATACATTCATCAAATGAGGACCCATAAATTGTAAAATCATCCATAAATACCTCCATGCAGGTCTCAATGAAATCTGAGAAAATACTCACCATGCATCTCTGGAAGGTACCTGGGGCATTGCAAAGTCCAAATGGCATCCTTCGGTAGGCAAAGGTACCGAATGGGCAGGTGAATGTTGTCTTCTCCTGGTCCTCTGCTGCAATGGGAACCTGAAAATAGCCAGAAAATCCATCCAAGAAACAATAGTGTGTCTTCCTAGCTAGTCTCTCAAGCATCTGGTCAATGAATGGAAGTGGGAAATGGTCCTTACGAGTGGATTGATTTAGTTTCCTATAATCGATACACACTCTCCAACTGTTTTGTACTCTCACAGGAACTAACTCATCATTTTCATTTTTTATAACAGTGAAACCAGTTTTCTTTGGTACAACCTGAATAGGGCTAACCCATTGTGAGTCCGAAATAGGGTAAATGATACCTGCCTCAAGTAATTTTTCAACTTCTTTCTTAACAACTTCTAGGAGGGTGGGATTAAGTCTCCTTTGTGGCTGTCTCACCGGTTTAGCCCCATCCTCCAAGAGAATCCTATGCATGCAAATGGAGGGGCTAATACCTGATATGTCTGCCAATGTCCAACCAATTTCCCTAATGTTATCTCTCAAAAGATTCAAAAGTTTTTCTTCATGTTCAAAAGAGATATTGTTAGCAATTATGACAGGTAATCTATCACCACTGAGCAAGTATGCATATTTGAGATTTGGGGGCAATGGCTTGAGTTCCAATGTAGGTGGGTGATGTATGGATGGAGAAATTGATGCAACAGACATATATGCACAATGAACATCAGTATCAGAATAAAAATCATCACAATCAGAGAATAAAGCACCAAATCCATCAGCATACTCAATAGCCATGTCATAATCAGAGTTCACATGATCAAAATCAGAATATGATTCCATTTCAAAATCAAATCTTAGAGAGTCTTGTTCCTTAAAAATGGGTGTAGAAGTATTCTTAGACATCAAACTAGAACCAATACTCATAATCTCCCTAAGCATAGGACAATACAATTCCATGATTTTTTTACTTGGTGGTTCAAAATGGGAGATAACAAAGCAGAATGGTCCTCTGAGGGGTACTTCATGGAATCCATAACATTAAATATCACAACTTCATCTCCAAACTCCATGGAAAGTGTACCCTCATTGACATTTATGATAGTTTTTGCAGTTTTGAGGAAGGGTCTACCTAAGATAATGGGGGCATGAGAACTTACCTGATCATCCTCCATGTTAAGCACATAGAAGTCTGCTGGAAAGATCATGTCTCTTACCCGAACAAGTACATCCTCAAGAACTCCCGCTGGATATGTCGTAGCTCTATTCTCCAATTGCACCACTACTCTTGTTGGCTTCAACTCACCAACCTGTAAGGAAGAGAATACAGAGTGAGGCATCACATTTATTGAAGCTCCTAAATCACAAAGAGCATTAGAGAAGTGAAACTCCCCTATGGTACATGGGATGGTGAATGTCCCAGGATCCTTGCACTTTGTTGGCATTGCTAGAGTTGGTGTAATGAGTGCCGAGACATTCCTTCCAAGGTTGATTCTCTCATTCCCCTTGAGCCCTCTTCGATTGGTGCAGAGTTATTTTAAGAATTTGGCATACCTTGGAATTTGCTTAATGGCTTCAAGTAGAGGAATGTTGATCTCCACACGCTTGAATGTGTCCAAAACCTCATTTTGCATTGCTTCTTCAGCCATATTCTTGGTTTGAACAACCCTGTTTGGAAAATGAAGTGGTTTAGGAAGAACATCATCAATATTTTTCTTACCTTTATCTTTCTCCTTGGATTGCTCATCAGTTGGTTTGGAATGCGGCTTCTCTGGAGTTGAGGTGAATCCCGGTGGAATGGTAGGTACAGATGTATCGTTCATTTTCTTCCCACTTCTCAATGTGATGGAACTAACATTCCCCTTTGGATTTGGAGTGGGTTGGGAAGGTAGATTTCCAGAATTCTTACTTACAAGTTCATGGAGGGCAGTGGCAATCTGACTCATTTGAGTCTTCAACTCTCTCAGCTCCGAACCTTGACTCTTCAGCTCATTCTGTTGATTAAGAACAATTTGTTTCAAAAGATCATCAGTGTTAGAGTCTACCTTGTGTTGGATATTCCCTTGTTGCTGACTCGTTGATGTTTGAGCTTCGAATCTCCTTTGGGGTTGTTGGAAACCCTGTTGGTAAGGTGGAGGCTGCTGGAAGTTCGGTTGAAAAGGGGGCCTTTGTTGTTGTCCAGATCCATACCTCATGTCCGCTAGATCTTTCCACCCTTGGTTGTATGTTGGATCAAACTTCTTTTGGGGATATGGTTGTTGTTGTTGCTGCTGAAATGGTCTCCCAGGGAACACTGCTGCACAATCTTCTGTTTCTTGGAGTTGTGGGCAACAGTCGGTTGGGTGGCTTGTCTCAGTGCAAATACCACAAGGCCTCGAAGGAGGGGGTTGTGATGTCTTTTGATCCAATGCAATCTGCCTCACCATAGTTTTCAATTCTTCTAACTTAGTATCAATCAAATGACTTTCAAGAGAAGAAGGACTTACTTGATGTACTCCTCGAACATGTGGTGTACCTCTATCACCGAATTGTTGAGAGTTTTGGGCCATTTTGTCGATCAATGCTCGTGCAGCTACTGGTGTCTTGTCCACCAATGTTCCTCCAGCTGCAGCATCCACCATTCTCCTCTCCATGGGTGTGAGTCCTTCGTAGAAGTATTGGATGAGGAGTTGCTCACTGATTTAGTGATGTGGGCAGCTTGCACACAACTTCTTGAATCGCTCCCAGTACTCATACATTGACTCCCCTTGTGCTTTCTTGATCCCTGATATCTCCTTTCAAATGGATGTGGTCCTTGATGCTGGAAAAAATCTCTGCAAGAAAAGACATTTCAAATCGTTCCAACAAGTTACATCTTCGGGTTGTAAATAATACATCCAATCTTTCGCAACTCCATCAAGTGAGAATGGGAATGCTCTTAGTTTGATTTGATCTTCAGAGACATTTCTAGGTTTTAGGGTTGAGCAAACCACATTAAATTCTTTCAAATGTTTATTGGGATCCTCACCAGAGAGGCCATGAAACTTTGGAAGTAAGTGAATTAACCCAGATTTCAGTTCGAAGTCCGATTCGAGATTTGGGTATGCAATACAATTTGGTTGATAGTTAATATCAGGTGCAGCCAATTCTCGAATGGTTCTATTAAGTTAATTTCCATTGTTTCCAGCCATTGGTTCTTGTTTTATGGTTGAATTTTAATTGCTTCCAATTTCAATGTTCTGATATTGGAGTAATTCTCCAACTGGTTGAATGTTGAAACTTCCTGTAGACTGAGAATGTCTGATTCGTGCCCTAAGGCTACGTTCAATCTCAGGGTCAAGATCTAAGAGATCTTCGGGATTAGTTTGTGTCATCAATCAATGAAAGATGAAAAGAAGGAATGTGGACCATAGTAAAATAAAAATTAGAAGTTTGATTTTATGGTCCAAAGAGAAGTAGAAGAAAATAAAAGAAGAAGAAGAAAAATCAGATTGGGTAAAGGAGGAAAGAAGAGAGGAAGAGAATAAAATGTAAAATAAAATAAATACCTATAATTGGTTGAAATAATTACTTACCTCCCCAGCAACGGTGCCAATTTGAAATAGCGCTGTCGTGGGCGCCCTCAAATGATTAGTGTAATTTGGGGTACTTAGGTGCAGCAGAGTGGCTGACCAAGGTCGTCTCTCAAAGGAGGAAGTGAATTTAACTACTTATTAGAGGTATTATAAAAATAAAATAAAAGAGAATAAAATAACTACTTGAAAGGATGGGGTGGTTTTTTTATATAGTTTATGAACCTAGAAGAAGTTTGCTGGAAGAAGATTGCATTTTTTTTTTGTTTTTAGTTTTGAAATGAAGTTTGATTAAAATGACACAACAAAAAGATGTTTGTTTAGACAATATTTAAAAGACGTAATCGATCTAACTCTACATCTTCAATAATTTATTAATCATTATCATTTAAATTAATATTCACTTAATTATGATCCCTTAATTTTTTAAATCCCGAACCCTACGAGAATTAACTTTACCACGAAGATTGAAGTGAATTTTAACCTTAGGCTAACTTCAGAACATGCAATCGCAACACCCTGCTTTGATTGATGTTCTAAAATTAGCTTATGGTCAGTGGTAAATTAAGGCACATAACCACTCTGGAAATGAGGATTAATTGGGTTTAGGGATTATATTTTAACTCTACAAATAGATCCCATGTGGTTTTGAATTACCGGTTAAGGTTGCGCTCTCACAGTTCACACAATTCCCGACCTCGCGTGTTTTGTGTTAACTATTCAATTGCTTGCTTAGTTTCATTTAAATTAAAAACTCAATTAATAGATCATAATATGTGAATTACAGTATCTCATTGATTCAAAATAAACTAATGAAGAAGGATAGAGGTCGATCGATTACTAAAAAGAACTACTCTTCCATGGGTGGTGTAGTCATCGTGGAGACGTTTTGCATAAGCAACAGATTGAAAGGGTAGAACTCAATCTTGTCTCCACTCTTGATTCCAACCCAATTAAGAAGATTAATATAAGAAGAAGAGGTATGAACAGAGAATATTATTTGAAGAAAAATTCAAGAAACAAACATGAAAGAAAAGAAATACAAAGAAGAGGTGAGAGAGGAGAGCCTTTTTGGAAGAGAGGTTTGCACAAAGGCTTACTTCTTCCAAGAGTTGTGAGGGGCTCCCAAGAGACACCCTTTCGGCCACACCTTCCCAAAGCCTCTACCAGCCCTCTCAAAGAGTTAAAACCCCCTTTAAATAGAGTTTGTGAGGGCTAGGGATACATAACTTTTTAAGTGTGAAATGAAAATCTCGGCTAAATATTTTATTCCAACTTAAACCGCCAATTGGACCTCCAAAACGCGTGAATTGACCGGCCTTCCAGAAGGATTATTTGTGCCACATCATGTCCCAGAGCTTCCCTCAAAATTTGGGCTCAATCCAAGCCCGTATGTAGAATATATGGCCCCAATACAGAACCCATGTCCATTCTGCCGAGTCCAGCCCACCATTGGATTAATGGCTCCTTTACTCCATCCAAATGCACTCTTTAGCTTTAGTGTCCTGAATAAAAGTTGTAGATAATTATGTTAGAAACACTTTTACAAAATTTAAAATTCAAATAATAAATATACAAATATTTAGCTTCGAAATACTACAGTGAACTATAAAGGGTAAAACTGGAATTTTCATCAAATATTCAAATGAATGATCTAATTCCAAATACTTACTAATTAAACATATTTAACACAATGTGAGGAAATTATATCATTTATTACCAATAAAATATTCCACAAAATAGTGTTTTATCAGTTATACCATTAACTCCTATATATGTTTTGGAAGTTTCATTATCAACTACCCAGATAACTGATATAATGAAAATTATAGCATCAATACTCTGGTCATCTAGGGATCAGTCATCATGATATCTTTACTAGATCAGACTTAGTGTCTCAAGTTGGTTGATAGGGAACATGTAATAATTTCCCAAGATACTCCATGGATTGGGAGTGGAGGCCTTTATTCTATTTATGGCTGCAACCTGGTCAACATCTCCAATTTCCATATGCTTTTCCTCCCATTTTCAATAAATTATTTCACTATTCTGAGCCTCGCACAAACTGAATCAGAATACATAACCTTATAATACTTTGAACTTACCATTAACTATATATTTAAATCATTGGTGATATGGTTATAAAACCACAATATTCATGTGAATCCATGGCCTTCCAAGAATAAATTAAATTCATTATCTTGGTTAATGAACATGAATTTAGAATTTGAGACAAGGTCTCCAAACTAAACATTCTACTAGATCATTTTAAGAGGTTTTTGTTCACATTTATCAAACCCATGGATTTTAAGTTTCAATGGGAATAAATCATTCTAGATGAAACGCAATATTTAAAGGGATTAAAAAGTTAAAAGATTAATTCATGAGCTATTTTCCACAAGCACTCAGTGAAAACTAATGTAACTAAGCTTTCAAGCCATATAAAAGGGTTTGATATACCCATATATAACATTTTATCAATCCTATTTCATAAATTTTATGGTCATGTGACATTAATCATGATCAGTCTCTGTCTGGTACACCTCTGTTATGGAATCTTCTACTTCGAATTTCTGCGGAATGGAAAGCGCTTTGACCAATGCTTCCAAAATAACTTTTGAGAGGAAAAGGGAATTCCGAACCACTATCTTGACTATGAATGAAACAAATTATTTTAGTATAATATTTTTTAAGACAAGTTCTATTGTTTCTTGATAGGGAGTTTCTCATTAATTTGATTCTTAGAGGTTGATGCATATCATGGTAATGATTTCTATCAAACGCTTGAAGATGCCTCTATTTGTGGGCAAAATTGTTCTAATATGTCTATATATCAATGATTATGACTAGCCAGAGGTGAATATATCAAATGGTCTTCTAATATGACAGGATATAACAGATATCTAGATGATTTAGGGTCCAATTGATGTTTCTATTAATCCCATTTGAGCACCTATCTTTGTGTCTTAGTTTCTTATATGGTATATACAGAAACTCTTCCAACATGATATGTTTTTTCATGGTCTATTATCCCATTCCCCATAAACCTATATAGCTATTTTCATTTATCCACCTCCTCGATTATTTATAAAAAATTTAGTCTTATATTCATATTCAATTTCTTCATCAAAAAAGGGTTCAGTCAAATAAATGACATTGACTAAATCAAAAAGTGATTCTTCATCTGATTAGGATTCCATTTAGTGGGTTTGTTCCCATTCTCCAAGTGTCTAATTCTATAAATATTCCAGATTTTAAACCAGTTTTGGGATCATCTAGGTTATTTTTCCCCCTTGGCCTTATTTTCCATTTATTAAGTATATTTTATTTCAAATAAATGAGGTTCTGAATTAGAAAAATTATTTGATACAAAGAGAATTGGGGTTATAATTTCCTAATTCAATTTCGCCTTAATCTTGGAGTGAAGCCAATTGATAGTTCTCCAGACCATCTAATCAACAAACTATATTGTATGTTTTCTTGGGTCATATTCCCATGTTCATATCTCCTTTAGAAAAATGATAGAGATACAAGCCACTTATTTTTGAGGTTTTCATAGTTTAAATTATCACCAGTTATCCATATTCAAGAGTATTTCATTAAATATGAAGTAGTCTTGAATATTATTCCCCAATATTCAGTGAACAAGAAATTAATATCTAAAATCATTCTGATCACCCTCCTTCAATATATTGATTTTTTGAAATTTGAATAGATTTATTTCTAGTGATGTGATGAAATATAATTGGACCTTTTCCTTATTGAAGAAATATTATTATTACTTTTATCATAAAAACATGGATGAAAATGATCCCTACTCCCTTCCTATTAAGGATTTTATTATTGTTTTGGTCTCTTGCGGAGAGGTGTTGCACGATATTGTGTAGGCTTTGGCACTGGGGCATGTACCAATGTTTTTTTGAGTGTGATGGAAATAGATTTTACCCAACAAAATTTTATTATCTATTTGGAAAATATGGGATAGAAATTGTCCCTACTATAGTGGATACTAACTTCCAACTGTTGATTTTTTTAGGCCACTTTTTTGAATGCATTGGGAAATGTTTACATAATGAGTGGTGTTTGTAAATCATCATGGAAATTATATATGAATAACTCTTCCAAATACTTCTATAGATGATATATATCTAGATATTATGTGATCCCCTTCCAATTGATAATAAAATATGAGTCCCTTTCATTGTCATATTATTTGTAATTAAAATTTTATGAGATCATTGTCTTCATTATTGTAAAAATAAACTGAAATATTTAATTTCGATGTAGATCCTCCAAATTTTCAATTTACAAGGTAAGGATACTAATATACCAAAACAAATCCAAGCCCTCCATTTTTTTCTTAGAACACTTGAGTTTTACTAATTCTTATTGCTTAATTATTCCCATCATAGGGCTACAATGGGAAAAAATGTGTCAAATATTTTTATAGGTCACTAGAGCCATTAAAGGCCATGATAGTTAGACTTCCAAAGTTTGGTGGAGGATGGGTCTCATCCACCATTTAGGGAAATACATTCTCTCTCGATATACTGGATCATGATTCCCCTCTACAGCCTCTATCCAAGTGATGAGGTCTTACATAGAGTTTAATAACTGTAGTTTTATTGATAACTGAGGAGAATCTTCATTATTAACTACAATTAATGCATGATATTATGTACTTTCATGTGTATATTTTTGTAACCCAGCTTGTATGGGAATAGGAATATTTCCATGAAGTGATGTCACCTAGGGTCACATGGGTGGGAAATATCAGTAACCCATTGTTTTTGGATCATGGTAAACTAGGGTTCTCAGTTTAAAATTGATTGGGTGACCAAATCCTCCTCTAAGTAGTGGAATGTGTGTTTCTAGTTTTTGGAGCTCTTATTATAGTGGATACATTGTTTACCACCTTGATATTATATTCTATAAGAATATTACCCATGAGCATCTCAGCATAGAGTCATATCAATTCAGCTATCTCAGCCTCATATTTAACTAATATCTCCTCAATGGAAGGTGAATTAAATTTTTTAGGAGGATCTTGAAAGTAAACTACCCCTTTTACCTTATCCCTTGCTAACACAGGATGTGGGAGTGGTAGTTGAGTGATTGGGGGTGATAGGTTTTGAGTTTTTATCTTATTTTCATTGTATACACCCTCCTCATTGAGTATCCTAGTGCAAGTTCCATGTTAGAATTTCACCACAACATCTTATTCCTCTTGATCAATATTATCAACTATTATACCGGTATTGATGACATTAACTGAATCATACCGAAGAGATGGAATCATATCATCATCCATATCTGAACTATATAGGGTTACACCATCCCCTAGATATTTTTCATGAGATGGTCTAAATTATATTCCATCTCTCTCATTCAAAATTTATTTGGGATTATAACCCCTTCAGGGTTTGATTTTTCCTCTAATATGCTCACCATAGAGTGTCCTATGTGGTGCTACCTGTAAGGATTTGTCAATGAATCTTGTTGAGAAAGTACATAATGGTATGGATATGTCATGAATTGGGAAAAAACATATGAGATACTTCATATGGGAAATATTCTAGCCTATTGAAGATGAACTTTCTTTTTGGAGAAGGCGATAGTGTTATAAATGACCTCATCCCTGTGGGTAGGGGTTGATTTGTCCTTACTTCCATGAAATCCTAGATTTGATGGGACGTTGGTGATTCTAGGGGTGGTGGTGGTGATAAATATGATGAAAATTTCCCCATACTTGTATGTTGATGCTATTCCTTGATTTTCATTGAAACAATAGCAATGGAGGCATCTTGAATTTATCAAACTTTTACATGAGTATGATCTTGGTAAAGTTCACATTGTGAGATTTTTTCTTGAAAGGTGTGATCCCTAGATGGGGACACTAATTTTCACATCTGTGAAGCATTTTAAACTTTCTTAGAAGCTTTATGTAGTAATATTGTGACAATTTCTTATGCAAAAGTGTGTCATCCCTGATCTTTATAAGTGACATTTCTTTTCTGAAATGATCAGTCGTCAGATGCACCTCTAAGACCTATGACCTATGTTAAGTAAATAACATTGTAGGTTTCCTTACTTGAATGGATTTTCTAAATTAGGGGTGGATTGAAATGAAACATTCTATATTCACCCCATCTTCAATTTCACATGTCATAAAAAGAACCCAAAATTAGCTATTGATGTATCTTTATACTATCAAGGAAAATAACCTATAGATTATTATGATTATTGCCAGGAAATATAAGTAATTTTGATGAAAATGTAGGTTACTCAATATAGTGGTAATTCTCTCTTACCATATTAAACTGATCCATGTATCCCTAATGGGACATATGTTTCACCTTGAGGTGGAAGTATACTTCCCACAAGTTCCATCCAATCATTTTTTTTTAATTTTATAAAAGTCGGGTTATGGGTGACCGGTTCCCAACATACAACGCCAATCCAGTACAATAGTGACCAAAACAACCAAAATACAAAACCAACATAGAATTAAACATCATAATAACTACAATCATCCTCGTATCCCAAACATGATTCGTCTTCTCCTGTAGCCGATTCTCATTCCATATTTCTCCAAAAATTGGCACTTTGAACCCGATTGCTAAGCATTTCCAAATTATTCATAATATATATATTCTTCTCTTTTATCTTGAGGGATCTCATATTAGGAGGTAGTTATAAGCCAAAATATAACTTGAATATTTCCCTTAGCATTCTCTCCCTATAGGATTTATTCCACTTTTTTAGGAAAACCACTCACGTGCACTATTTAATATATTTAATATATTTCAAACATTTATTCTAGGTACATTGGGCCTCAGAATCACATGTCATATCAATTCCTGGTCTTACATTAATCCCATATAATATTTAAAAATAACACATGGAAAAATACAAGACATTATAATGGTAAATTACAACATAAAGTGTAATAGACACACTGTCGATGTACGATCACTTAGTTGTTGGGAATCCATGAGTTCTCTCCATATCAAAGTTACATGGTTGGTATGTGGATGTGCATTAGATTTTTGGTAGCCTCATTGGTGGGTGGTCATGAAGTAACTCTATCTTGGTATCGCACATCCAGTATACAGATTCTCACTAGATGACTGGCATAGGTAAGTTTCACCTCTGGGACTCTTCTCTCCTTTATATTTGGATAGTCTGAAATCATCCAAAGACTTACATTAAAAAAGGGTGAGAGAAAATCCTAGTAAGTGGTGGGATAATATGAATGAACAAGAGGAGTGAATAAACATTAGAACATGGGTGTTGTTAATGCCCACATTTTAGAAAAGTAACTCCCATAAAGTTAGATATTGGAATAAAATTACCTCATAAATTTTCAAAATTATCATCAAATTCATCGACTGGAAGAATCAATCATGAAGATTAGAGAATATCGGTTTCATAGAACTGTCAAGAAACTATGTGAGACGCTCCCTCTCACATATTATGTGGTTTCACAAGTCAGTCTGTTTACCTGATAGAACTCTAGGAGGCTGCTACATGTTTGATCAGCTAGGTTTTCCAATATATACCTAGTTTCTATTTACAAAAAGGGAGATAATCATAGATATATGGAAGGAGAATGAGAGAGAAAATGGGAGATGAAAGAGTAAAGTGGTGTGTTTAAATTCCACATATGGATTCTCTAAATTCTAAAGGTAAAATTGGATCCCAAAACAAATAATAACTCAATAGAATGAACATTACAGCATAAAATAACCATGTGACATATGCCCAGAAGAATCAATCCTCATGAGCTGATATATGTGATCCAAGCATCATCCATGTATAATAGGTAGATGCAACATGTGATTGCATGATGATTCCCTTTTTGTGGATGCATGATCACACCCTTTCATGGTTCCCCTTTTGTAGTGCCCCACTCATGGTTCCTTCTTCACAACTGCCTTATATAGGATCCTCCCTTCACGTTATACATGCTCCCTCATTGGGGATGCCATATAAAATGACATTCCCCTCCCCCATTCGGGCTGTCCATAAGTCCCCCATCGTACTTATTCTCTAGGTTCAAAGCCTCGATGAGGTAAAATTGAAACCTATACTAAAGTCCCATGACTTTAATGATCAAGGTATGAATATTAGTATTAACCCATTTGATTTTAAATTCACTTGATAAAATGGTGATCCATGATGTTAGCCAAAATTTATAGAAACCTCAAGTAACTCAAAATTTTGTATTTCCTTAGAAATGATGGTCTCTATTATGATGAAACTGCATAATTATCTACTAACACATGATAGATCTATTCTCCATTCAATGGGATGGATCAATGTAGTAAATCCCTCCTTGAGTAAGCCCCTAGTCTTTCTTACTAGATGTTACTCTATTCCTTCCTCCGTGTATCATACGCCAGACTATCCTATAAATAGACAAGAAGATGGGAGAATAATGTCTTGCTTTAGATATTGAGACCCAAAATGTTCTCATTGATGATTTCATAAACTAAAAATAAACAATGATCCAAGGGTAGAAAATGAGCTTTAGGAACCCCCATTGAGTATTACCCATACAAATCCAATTCCATGCCCCCATGAAATGCACCCTATCCTCTTATCTTTTGTTTCTCACACTTACCATGACTCAAATAACCTAAGAGACTAGAGTTGATAATTTAATTTTCACCACACATCACTCAGATTGAGCCTCCTTTCTAGGTATAAACCATGACCATATCTTAATTTCATTTAAAGGTCCATATTCCCAATAAAATATAAGAACTATATGGACTCAGATTCAAATTATAATTACGATACGTAGGATTCCTTCTCAAGGATTGAGCTCCATATCTAATACATTTCCATATCATATCTCTCCACATAATCATATTCCCCATGAGTACTGTAATGACTACATGATATTATCGCCAAATGTCCCCATATATCATTAATATTACAATATTTGATGTCAAGGACTATAAACTATCATGAGGAAAATTTTATCAATGTGATCCATATGTCTATCCTCTATGAGGCCATACCAATCATGGAATCATTCATTCATCAATCTATATAACCAGAAATCTACGGCCTCTTGTTTCTCACATCGATTGTGAATAATGTGGGATTATAGGTTGTAGTTAGATGTTTTCATTCCAATTTACCATCTCTTATGTCCATGAAATTTGATGTTAAACTATGTGGAATATGTCCTAGTCTCATGACATTAAACATCATGACAATCAAACTATGTGGGATCTGGTTTTTGTTTCCAACAAGATAAGAAGGACCCCTCTTGAAGACTTAAACCAAATGTCCCCAAAATCTCCATTATGTTAAATACCCCAATGGGAAATACTCTTAGTAAAACTATATTTTTTTATTGGTTCATACCCCTAACAATATCTTGTTCCCCACTTAAAGGGATATATTTATCCTAGTTATTATTTTTCTTTCTATAGGGTGGTATTCCCTGATAATTCCCTAAATCAAGTTATGTCCCCAATGAAACAATACCCCCCCCCCCCCCCGCTTGGAGAATCATATTCCCTTCAAGAATCTCATCAAATTTTCTCCACCAAGACTTATTCAACATGTAAACCCATCCTTATTAGACCATATTCCCATTAGATTCAACCAGAATAGTATGTATATTCATAAGTCCCACATTAGTCCACAGGCCATTTTTTTATTTTATAAAAACCACTTTTTGGGAAAGTGGGAACCGTACATAAACAACCACAATAATACTACATAAAAAACAAACCCCACCATACCACATTCAAAGTTCATAGTCAATATTCAAATTCCACAAAAATGAAAATCAAAACTCCGCCCGTTCCATAACCATTTCGTCCATCCATTTTAAATTTTGAAATCTGAATAGACAGTCAGACATACCATCATCACCACCTTGGTCTCTAAACCACCTCGAGACCCTCACTGACAACGAAGACGTTGTCCATCATATCGCCATAATATCCATCCACAGTAAACCCTTATTGACACATTAGTCATTGATTGGAACCTCTATCTTAATAATATTTACTATAGGATGTTAAATTTTTTGGATCAATCCTTATTATATAACCTCAAAAGATATGATGTATCCCATTAAATGGAACTGAACTACATGGAATCTGATTCTTTTCATAGGTATATGTAGGAAACCCATTTAACAGGCCTGATCCTAATACCAAGTACCAACTATCTCCTTAGATTTTTTTTAAAAGGTTGGGGCTGAGCAACTATCTCCCTATATGACAATAAATTATAAAGTACCGTAATAATTAGTCTTTAAACTAATATATCATTTTATAATAAATAAATTTTCATTCATGGGGGTAACAAGTATTGTTACTAACATTATTGGGTATGTATCAAAGAAATATATTAAATATATAGGAGTTTACAAGAGTAGGTGATAATTCCCCCAAAATGGCGAGATGATCCTGAACTCCCATCAACATGACGAACACATTTCTTAAGATGTTGTTAATGAAGTCCAAGTGACCACCAGCCTTTAGAAATAAGGTCTTCATTATTTTAGAAGGACTGCAAATGAAAACCCACATCAAAAATAGAAAATAGTGAACCCGATGTGAAATTTATAATTATAAAGTCTATCAATTTCAAAATAACATCACCACTATTGGAATCAACTTTCAATGTGATCTCACATTGTGAAAAAATTGGGAACCCTATGTGAAACTTAATATCATAAAGGTGGTCATTGTAAAAATAATATCACCAATATTGAGTTCACCTTTCAGGGTGAATCTATTTCGAAAACAAAAAATGGTGAAGCCAATATGAAACTTATAATTATGAAGATGGTCGGTTTTAAAAAAATCATGATCATCAACTTTGAATTATAATGTGAATCTGAGTCAGAAAAAAAATTATGAACCTAATTCAAAACATATAATCATTAATATGGATGACTAATTTAATTAATATTATATTTATCTGTGGTGTTTTATTGATGGGTATTCTTATCTTTGGTAGTTATTTTATGCATGAGGGAAGTCTTTTAGAGATTGCTTCAATTCAAAGCAATGGTTTCACCATATAATTATATTTCTTACACCTTGGCTATCAGAAAAGGAATGGAACCATCTACTGAGGACACTTTTCACCCACTTAATATCTACAGTGATATCTCATTAATATATTGGGTATGATGTACTATCTAAATAATATTCCTTTGACCCTAGAGGCCTCTCAAGAGAGTCTTTTCATCCTAAAATCCAGTAACCCACCTCATCAAAGGTGGATAATTATTGGACAGGTGGAACCCCTTGCCTCCTTTAAGAGTTTTGGGAGTCTTTCCCTAGAATGTTATAATGTATAACTCGCATATATATGGGATATTGAGGAACCCCTCATCAATGTGACTCCTAAAGATGTGAGAAGGAGGTCTCCCTCGCAAGAATACTTTAGAGGAACACCAAAACTATAATATCTATAATCAAACAACTGTAATTGTCCATTGGACATCCTCCCTTTGTACACATGCTAGAGAATCTAAAAAATATCACCATGGGTAATGGGATATAGCACCAGATGGATGGGTCTATACTCATGTTCCCTTTGAGCAGTCCATCAGACATATCTAAACTTATAATGGGGAGAAGGATTATACTCTGATTCCCATAGATAAAGTCCACTGATATATCATTTTATCACCCTAGGAGCCAAATCATATTATTATTCTCATTGAATTATATTGCCTATAAATGGTATAAACTCCAAGGTAAACATATATAATTACTAATTAATATCAATATCATTATAATAATCTGGTAGTAGAGGGAGGACATGAGTGTACACACATTCTTTCTTTAATCAAAGATATCTTCCATCATATTCTATAAGAATCAGAGGAGTATAATTATATTCCTACTCATACTCTTCATAGCTATCATTATATTTTGGTAGCCATATAGGAGATCCATCTACATATTTTGAAAATCACAAAGTGGAAGACACGTATTCCTACTCCCTCCACTATATTAGTTCATCCAAATAGTAAGATAGATACTCTAGAGGAATCTCATTTCCTTCATCCCATTCAGGAGGGTCATCAATATATTTTGGTGAAGGATGAGGTGAAGGATTAGGTGCATATTCCCTTTCCAACTAGGGTTTGTCAATATAATTTTATAGTTACCTCAAGATAGGTGCATATCCCTTCCAAAAATCTACTGAAGAGTGAGCATAATATTTAAAAGGAAAACCATGTTCATGATTATATCGCTTACCATATCCCACAAAATTCCCAATATATTATAGCTACATAAATAATAAGAAACCATTGGAATATTCTAGTGTCCAACATGAGTTAGACCCATAATCCTACTTCTTCCAATGATGGAGCATATTAAAACACCTCAAAGACAATACATGAGGGGTAGAATATTTCCTCTCCTAGTCTACAGGATCATCACTATATTATGTAAATGAATTAAGGTTGTGGTTGGGGGAATATTCCCATTCCCATTAGGGTTCATCGGCACATTTTGATAGTCACTATGGGGTAGGGTCATTTCCCTTCTAATAATTCATGAACTGTCCAGAATATTTTGATAGACAACTAACAGTGGGAACATACCAATGAAAATATTATAGAGGGTCATTTTCATATTCTGATTATGACTCTGATACCATCTAGGAGAGTTACAACAAATAAGGGTTCCCACCAACCACATATGATGAGCCACATTTAAAATAAACAATCATCGACCATAATATGTATATTAGAAACACACTGATACTCCCACACTAATCAATGAAAGTGTCCTTGAGATGATAAAAATCTTTTTAATAATATCTCAAAGACCCTCTGAGTTCACATCAGAATGAGAAGATAATATACACCATGAAAGTCTAGTATGTGGATGTTATCTTCTCCTACTAATGTGGACTCAAATTATCTTTGTGATATTATTGAAAATATTGTTATCATCTCAAGGACACATTCATTGATTAGGGTAGGAATATCAGTGTGTTCCTAATATATATATGATGGTCAATGATTGTTTGTTTTAAATCTGGCACATCGTATGTGGTTTTTGGGAACCCTTATGTGTTGTAACCCTCATAGATGGTCCTAGAGTCATAATCAAAATATTAAAATGACCCTCTCTAATATTTTAATTGGTATGTTCCCACTGTTAGTTGGAAACCACAATATACTAGAATGTTCATGAATTATTGGTAGGGGAATGACCCTGCCCTGAAGTGACTGTCAGAATGTGTCGATGAACCCCAATGAGAATAGAAATATTCCACCATACATAACATTTATTCATTACCATAATATATTGATAATCCTCCAGAATAGGAGAGGAAATATTACCCCCCTCATGTATTGTCTTTGAGGTGTGTCGATGCATTCCATTATTAGTATGAGTAATATTATGGGTCTACCCATGTTGGCCACTAGAATGTGCCAATGGTTTCTTCTTACTTGTATAGCTAGAATATATTGGGAATTTTGTGGGATATGTTAAGCGGTATAATCTTGAACTTGGTTTCCTTTGAAATATTATACTCACTCTTCGATAGATTTTTCGAAGGTATATGCTTCTGTCTTGAGGTAACTATCAAATTATATTGAAAAACCCCAGTTGAAAAAGGGAATATTTACCTAATCCTACACCTCATCCTTCACTAAAATATTTTTATGACCCTCATAAATGGGAGGAAGGATATTAGATTTATCTAGACTATCTATCTTACTATTTGGATAAACTATTTTAGTGTTGGTAGTAGTAATATGTACCTTTAACTTTGTGATTGTCAAAATATGTATATAGATTTCCTATGTGGCTACCAAAACATAATGATAGCTCTAAAGAGTCTTAGTAGGTATATAATTCTACTCCTGTGATGCTTATAGAATATGATGCAAGATATCTTTTATTAGATAAATAATGTGTGCACACTCATGCCCTCCCTCTACTATCAGAGTATGCTAATGAGACTGATATGAAGTTGTAAGTATATATGTTTTTTTAAATTTCTACCATTTATAAAAGATATAATTCAATGGGAATAAGAATATGATCTAGATACTAAGGTGATACCATGATATTAGGGTGGAATTTATCTGTGGGAAGAAGAGTACAATCCCTCTCCCCATTAAAAGTTTGGATATGTCAGGTGGACTTCTTAAAGGGAACATAAGTATAGACCCATCCATCGGGTGCTATATCCCACTACCCATGACGATAATTTTGATATTTTATAGCATGTGTACATAGGGAGGAGGTCCAATGGACAATTCCAATTGTTTGATTCTAGATATTAGAGGTTTGGTGTTCTATTAAAGTATGCTTGTGATGGGAAACCTCCTTTGTACATCTTTAGGAGTCGTATTGATTAGGGGTTCCTCAATATCCCATATATACATGAGTTATACATTATCACATGTTGCGGAAAAACTCCCAAAATTGTTAAAGGTGGAAAGGGGTTCCACCTGTCTAATCACCAGCCACCTTTGATGTGGTGGGTTATAGGATTTAAGGATGAAAATACTCTCTTGAGATGCCTCCAAGGTCAAGGAAATACTATTTTGATAGTACACCCTAACCAAGATATTAATGATATATCACTATATATATTTTGTTGGTGAAAATTCTCCTTAGTAGATGGTTCCATGCCTTTTCTGACATCCAAGGTGTAAGAACAATCATTTGATGATGAAACCATTTCTTTGGATTTAAGAAAGATCTAAAAGGCTTCCCTTATGCATCAAAAAAACAACCAAATATAAGAATACCCAACAATAAAATATCATAGATAAATATAATATTAATTAAATTAGTCATACATATTAATGATTATATGTTTTGCATTTGGTTCACCATCTGTTGTTTCTGACTCATATTCACATCATAATATAGAGATGATTATGGTGATTTTTTTTTGAAACTGACCATTTTAATACTTATAAGCTTCATATTGGATTCACCATTTTTTGTTTCCGACATAGATTTTCCCAAAAAGTTGAAGCCAATAGTGGTGATATTATTTTTGACAATGACCACCTTTATGATTTTAAGTTTCACATAGGGTTCCCCATTTTTTCACAATGTGATATCGCATCAAAAGTAGATTCTGATAGTGGTGATGTTATTTTGACACTGATAGACTTTATAATTATAAGTTTCACATCGGGTTCACCATATTATTTTTTTGATGTGGGTTTTCATTTGTAGTCCTTTTGAAATAATGAATAATTTCTTTATAATGGATGGTGGTCACTTATACTTCACTAAAAACATCTTAAAAAATGTGTTGGTCAAGTGGATGGGAGTTCAGGCTCATCTCACAATTTTGGAGGAATTATCACCTAATATTAGAAACACTTATAGATTTAAGATGTTTCCATGTTACTTACCCAGTAATTTTAGTAAAACTACTATTTTCCCTCATGAATGATAGTGAGGTATATCAGTAACCTCTAACAATAGGTGTACAGTGTTTCTAGAATGGTAGTTGTACAATGTTTCCAGAACGGTAGGTCTACAATGTTTCCAGAATGGTGAGGTCTATTGGTAACCTCTATCGGTAACCTCTATCGGTAACCTCTATCGGTAACTTCTATCGGTAACCTCAATTGGTAACCTATATTTCCTTTGCCAAATTTTGAGTTCATGAATAATGTTTCTAGAATGGTGAGGTTCTAACGGTGAAGTTTATGAACAATGTTTTTTTCCCTTTGACAAATTCTGAGTATGTGAACAGTGTTTTCAGCTTCCTACAGTTTCTCCCCTTTGATGTTTCCTTTGACGTAAAATGCATTTAAAGCCTCGTTTTAAGGACTCTTAAGTCCGATTAAAAGACCATAAATCCTATATTAATTATTCTTATGGATTGTGATGTTTTTACTTGGTCAAACCGTGTGGTTTAATGCGATTCTCTTTTAATGGGAAGTTAAGTGTATCTTAAATTGTCGCCCCATTAAATCTTCTAAAGGGAAGGGATATCTTCCTACCTATTTATTTCTCATTTTTCTAGGGTGTGAGATGCTCAAACATCCCATTCCTTCTCATAGTAGTTTCGGAGTCAAACTTTCCTCCTCGGATTGGTTCCGCTCTGTTTTGATGCAACCAAGTAGTATCGATCAATCTTTGATATAAGGCATGTGTTATCATCACTCTTTTGGGGTTCATATTATCTTGTTTATCCTTTCTATATTATGGCATGAAATATCCATACTTATAATAGAGTTTTCTTGGGTTTTGGTTGGTTCGGTCGTACCGTGGCATCTTCGGGTGGATGTAGTTGTCGCGAGAGGAGGATCATGACTCATTGTGTAGATAAATAACGTTAAGAACTATTTGAAGTAGGGGATTCATTGCTTCTCTATTATTTTACATGAAACTGTATTTTTATCATGTTTAATCCCACTGGATGAAAATTTAACTGACATAATAAATATTTTAACCAGATAAATAAATTGATATTGATCATATGTTATTGCCTCTTGTTTTGCAAGATAGTTTGTTAATTATTCTTTCTTTGTATAGCTATTCGTTCTTGACAAAAATTGGTAATGAACATAAACCGTAATTAATTGATAATTGCTTGGATAAAGATAAAGAGGCATATAAATGAATCTGGTTCTTGTTATAATTTTATGTTAATCAAATTGGCGTAATAAGCATGTTTAATTATTTATGATATCTTACTATTTAGGTTTCCCGAATGTAGAACCTACATATAATAAAATAGTGTATTCAAAATGGATTATTTGTTTGATAATTCCTTAAAGGGTTATAAGTTACCCTCTTGATTGTTAAAGGGCCAAGAGACCAATTGATATGATGTTTGTTTTTCTGCTGCTTGTTTTGTGATGTGATCCTGGATGGACGTTGTGATATGTGGGGGCATGGAGGCCTTTTGGTTGTGGTAGAAGATGGCGCCTAGAGTGGCGAGATACATCAGTTTATGCATGTGGGTGTCAGGGAGGACATCAGGGATAATAGAATGGGGTGGATGTGATTGTTGTATTCTTGCTGATTCTTATTGGTTTTTTATCGGCTTTACTTTTCCCCGCTACTCAAGGCAGCTGTTCTTACTTACCCTTCTTCTGAAAGAGGTGAAGACACACGGGATATGCCATGTGATTTCTGTTTTTAGCTTCTCAAGGGAGGATGGGTATATGCTCTTCCTATAAGAGGCATAAACTCGACGGGTAGTACATATACTCACCATGTTGATCCCCCTTGTGTTTAGTAGCATAGAATGTTTTTCTAGAATGCCTGGGAATGTTGGAAATTAATTCTATAATGAATAATTGAATAAATGGTGTTAACCCATGGGGTTGGAGTTGCTAGAACATAATGATGAGGTTGTAATTTTGAAGGAACAGTGGACTTTGGGTGTGATGCTAATGAAATTTAATGTGGAATTGTTCATGGTTAATTAATTTTTAAAGAATTAATTAACTTAAAGTGGAACTGATAAAAATAGAATGAATAAATCTAATAAATCTCTTTAAATGGTTGTGTGATTATAGGATACCTAGTCTTAGAAGTATCATCCCAGAATCTGAGAGATGTTAGTTGCAGTTGTATCTAATACAAGTTTATTCCCATAGTGTGGTTGTGAGATATAGTATATCCTATACTTTTTGTGTTTCTATACGCTACTCCACCCTGTCGGTAAGGGAAACTAACACCCTGGGGATTCTCAGCCCTAGTGGGTGTTTTCACCAACATTCTGGTAGGAGGATGGATGGCTGACTACCCCCTTTGGCCCCACTCTCTCCTCTTGGTAGTTACTTGTGATGGCAGGCACATTGGTTAGTTTTCCCCATATATGTGTGTAGAGGGCTGTAATGGCTTGTGGTTATTCACACACATATATTATGGATATAGTTTTCTATGGACTACTATAGGTGTAACGTGTATAGGCTATGATGGCTTGAGGATCCTTACTCGGTGTATGGGCTATAATAGCTTAAGGTATAATACTCGATGTATGATACACGTTATGCGAGCTGTGGTGGCTCCCAGAAACTACCCAGTTACCTTGGTGTGTGAATGTGGTGGTTTTGTTGCACGAGGTGCATATTGTGGTGCTTTGCCCAGGTGTCTGTGGGGCAAGAATTTTTGGAGAGAGATGCTTAGGACATACGACGTTGGGTCAAAGCAGCAAACCATTAGGGAAGTAGTAGCAGGGTACCCTTGATATTCTTTATTAAATGATATATTATTGTATGTATTACTTGGTGAGAGTATCCATGGTGAGGTTGGGAACTTAGTATACCTGTTTAGGTGATGAGTTAGTTTCACTTGTGGTTCACTGTGATTTAGCATGCTTTCTTTTCTTTTGCACGAGAGGCTTCAGGGAGGATCCAACTGAGTATACTGTTATACTCACCCTATGTATAAACAAACTATTTTTCAGGTCACTTAGATCAGGTTGGATATCAGGCTGGTGTTTACTAGCTTGGGGTTGTAGGAGCTTTTTAGGCTTGTGGTTGCTTCTTTTTTTACTTTCTTTTGGGTACTTTCGGTTTTCCCCTTCCATTTGTAGTACTTTTTCATGACATTACATATGTTCACTTGGGTTTTCTTTTATATTTCAGTTCTGATTTGGAGTTGGTTGGTGTCTATCTTAACTCTCTCATCTGTATGTGTTCTCTTAGAGGGTAATGCCTCCCATTTGTGTGTTTATTATACCCTTGGTGCTAGTCTCCAACCCAGGGCCTACTGGAGGTGGGACTCGGGGGTCATTATCTCCCTTCTCCCATTTTCGACCCTGGAGGGGTACACTTTGTGGGGAGGGGGTCATGACATGGTTTTACCTGAGTTATCTTGAAATTTTTTATGATTTCGGTAAGGAACCACATCATGCATCTGATTGGGATGAGATGGGTGCAGTCTAAGGGTTGGATGAGGATTTTCAAGGAAGATCTGGCACAAAAAGGATGAGTTGGTTCAATTATAATTTGACTTTTTTATCAAATTATGAAAAATTATCGGGCGTGTTGTTAGGATTCTAAGGGTGTGATTCTGTAGGCAATTCCAACAGTGGGCATACCATGAATCAGAATTGGTCGGCACAGACTAGAGATTATAATGGAGAGAACCATAGGTTGTTTGATGAAATATACAATGACATGATCATTTCTTGGGTTATATGGGATATGTTAAGATTAATTTTAGTGATTAAAATACAGTTATGAGAGTTTTATTAGGTTTTGGAAGCTTATATACCGTATGTTTAAAGTGACTTTTGGAGGTGTGTTGGGAATATAAAAATGAAACACATCCATTTCAGTGTAAATTCATGACCCAAGTAGGTTGGGATATGTTTTCATTGTCCACTGTGAATTATTAGGGACAATAATTTATAAGGTTCTAAGGTTATAAGATCCCGTGTTTTGGATCAGTTGAGAAATTCCAGAGGAATTTTAATTTTTATTTATTGTACAGGAAAAATATTAAACTAATATTTGGAATGGAATTCCAAGATTTGGAAATATTTAAAAGGTTTTTCAATGAGGTTTCATTCCCAAAATGTGTCTAGGGAGTCTGAATGAGTTTTGAGAGCATCGAGCCTTGGAGACTCAATTTTTGGAAAGACAAAGGGAGGTTCATGGTTAGTTTCAACTATGTGCCTCAAATATGCGGCCCTATAGGGGTGTACATAGTTTTTAAAACCATGAAATTGGTACCACATGGCCTTCAAAAAACTTTAGAAAATTTTAGGTGTGTGTTTAGTTTTTGGAACATGGTATCTCTTAACCATGCACCTAACCATGAAAGGGATGGAGGCCTTGGATAGTGAGAACACATGGATTGTTCATAGTTTTTCAACAATACACCTATTCATGCAAGGGGTGTTCCACTTAGATAGTGGTGGTGAATGGTTGGTGAATAGTTTATCCAACCATGTGGCCAAACTTTGTTCCCTTTAAAAATGTGAGATATTTCATTTTTAATGCTCAAGACTTTAATTATTTCTCCCTCATTTCTTTTCCTTGTTTTCACAACTGCTCTCAACCATGGAAATATCTCCTCTTATCCACCTAGGTTTGATTTATATCCCTCATTTGAGCTCATAATAAACCATTATTCATCTCATTGGATAACTCTTGGTGAGTCTCTCATTTCCCTTCCTTATTTTCTTGGTTTCTCTCACTATATTAGGTATTATTCTCATGTGAGCTAATACACCCAGTTTTTAGGGTGTTTGTCTATTTCTATGATTTCTCCCATTCTAGACCATATTATAGGTCGATAATGGATGAGGATTTGAATATCAGTATAATGTAGGTGGTCTAGTTATTTTCTCTAAAAGTTTGGATGTCTATATCATGCGCCACCATGGAACATATTGGACCTTTTGTGTGATTCCATTTAAATGTTAAATTAATTTAATAAATTTTTAGTGTCATGGATTAGTTTTCCTTGATACTAATTTTCTTCATCAAAGGTTATCTACCTTGATAAAAGACACCCCTTAAAGAATATTATTTAAAATGTATAAGAATATTATACCCTATTATGTAAATAAACCATGATTGAGGTGTATTTAATTGGATTTTATTAATTAAATGGATAAATTTAATTAAATATAATGGTGTGAAACCTTTCTATGCTCTTAAGCCTTGTTTATTTAATTAATCCACCTTCTAAGGTGTTTTGACTCACTTCTACAACTAATATTGCCTAAATATTTAAATTTATGGTGAATGGTATGACCATGTCACCAAGACCTTATTTAATTATAATGTGTGATGATGACTATCATTATGATTGTAGACACTCGATTGATTATTATATCATTTTGAATATGGTCATAGACCTGAATTACATACAAGTGTAGTGCATAATAAGAGATACTTAGAATCACATTATGGTTTTCCTTTGATGGTCTCATGGGATACCAACTGATTCATTGATACCTCTTCTAAGTGAACAAACACACTTGTATTCAGTATTTGTCATAGATTTTGAATTCCATGACTTCTCACTAAGGGTTCATCTATATTTATGAAAATTAAATTAAATTTATTGGATGATTCTACTTTTATTTGGATTAATGTTATGGACCACCTTGGATTATTACTTTGGATCCTTTAAAGTCTCACACTGAGGCTGCCTAGGACATGTTCCTAGGGCTCAGGTATAATTCCCCCCTTATGGTAAATTTCCATGGGTACACCTTTTTGGATTTCTCCTAGATTATAAAATTTAATGACATGGAAAGCATGGGACCTTATACGGTAATATCCATTTATGGAATCCTTGGTTGTATGACTTGGGTCCTAGCCTTATAAAAATAAATGAAATGTAAAATGCTCAAAGATATTCCAACTTAGGCTTGAGTAAGTGGTATCGAATGAGTGTCCCACAAGGAACCTGGACCAATTTAGTTTTTTGATTTACTGTCCTTATTTATTATAAATACACATAGATCATCTTATATTCACATACTGAATAGTGTTAGACACTATTGGTTGTGACCTATTGAGTTTTACTCACACCCTGTTTGGGTTATTGATCGGTACTCAGACATACTTCATGTATGTAGGTAGGGATAAGAGAAAGTTATCAGCTATAAACACTTGATTTTCTTTACTAAGATGTGTTATAAGAGCATATGACTGAGCTTATTCTTGTGATTCTATTAGAGATGTCTTTTTGTCTTTTTATATGTTTTGTATAGTATATACCAGTCATAATCCTCCTACCATGTTTCCCTAGTATCCCGCATTTTTTGTATAGCATAATGAAATCATTATTGGTTGTTTTGTTCCATTATTATCTTTCTTCCACTAGTTTATACCTTAATATCACTATTATACTCCACAATGATAAAGAGGGTATAGTCACCCCACCATACCATCATTGACCCATGCTACTAGTCAACAGCCTCTGGAAAATGGGGAGGAATGATTAAAGTCATATAGATAAATGGTTTTAGTTACTTAAGAGTAAACTAGGACAGGGACATAAAATATATCTCTATATGTTTGAATGATTTATATAAAGAATCCCCCACACCCCTAAGGTGAATTTTGTTCCATTATTGGTACTCAAAAAAATATTTTAATACATGGTTTTTGGTTCTTATTAAGGAATATTCCTTGAGTGGGGGGTGAATTATGGTATTGTAAATTCAAACTCATCCTTGATCATGTTCTTGTTCTATATTTTAGAGGAACATTTATTTCTCTCCCTTATAATATTTCTTAAATAAATAAAGATATAATGAATTAACATGGGAATTTTACATGGTTCACCTAAATGATCTAATCAAAGAAGCATTCATGGAAATGTACCTATGCACCTAAGACACTAAAGAGCACTAATTTTGATTAATTTTATATAATTGAGAGGCTATACTAAACCTCTAAACTAATTGTTCACAACACGTTTGAAAAAATAACTACTCTTATTCATAGGAAGGTTCCCACTGATCCTTTGGATATGAACTTATTTCCCACAAAATTTTAATGATAAATTAAACCATAGATAGTGTGTCAATTTGATCTACCTTCTTTATATTGAATAATATTACACCACTTATAGTGATAGAGTTTCAGAGATATTATTTTTCTTCTTTATAATGAATTTTCGAAATTAATATCCTCCTTCTCTAATTTTTATGTGTGTACAAACCTTATTCCCTATGTAAGATTTTATCTCCCTTGTCACGCACCCCCATTCAATTTATATTTGATCATGCTTAATAGGGGTCTTAAAACCATAAAAAAAATACTCATAAATTGATAGTTACTTTTTAGTTTATCACGCCCAAAAATCATGGTGAAATTATTCTATTTTTTCGAAGTGAAATTCCCTTGGAAATTCCTAGAACTTTGAAACCACAGTGTGGTGTTGCGATTTTATAGGAAAAATTCCCTTTGAAATACTCTGAACCATTATAACTTATCCATTTTTACTTATTTCTAAAAAACATGATGCCCACTACAACCAAAATTCCAAAATTCCTAGGTCATGACTTAGGATTTCTCAAGCCTCCTTCTTTACTTCACCTTTCATGAGTCCAAAGTAGTAATAAAAACACTCGAATAAGACTTACCCATATCTCACATGGATTATATAAATGTACCATGGTCATATCCATGTATTCATCACCTCTAGTTTCTCATTTTAAATTCACCATGGATTCCACTGTGGCATGCATGGATTCATCTTTCAATTTCATTATTTCCAGGTCTATATTACTGGAACACCTTTGGATTCAACCAAGGATTCCAAAATATCCAGGATCTTTCTCCCCATTTTATACAAGAAAAAAAGTTAAATTACTAACTCCATGACATGGAATGGATCCTATGACTGTTTACAACCTTTATCTTCCACAACATCATTCAAATTCTTTAACATTAAATTATGGACAATTGATGTTGTCCCGCATAAAAACTCATCTTGTATGATCAATACTTTATAAACCATCATGTTCCATCCTCATCTTTATCAAATCCATTTGTACTTCCTTGTCCCAGGTGGTCCATGGTGCCACCCTGTATCATGGTTTCTACTTTTACCTTTATGTTATAACTAACCCATGCTAGTTATACCCTTCCATGGTTAGTGATGACCCACACTGACTTCCCATTTATCCCCTGTACATAGCTATGACTAACTATATATTTATTTACTATATATTTTCTTTATATTTCTTTTGTTTGAGCTTCACCAGGAGTAGAAAAATGACTAGGGTTCTCCTCCTTCTCAAAACACCATACACCATGGCATGGTGTAAGTCCTATAGGAATTTCAGTATCCACCATAACTTATACAAGTACACCATTCCATAGTGATTCTTCCAGACATATTCCAAAACCATCCTTTATTCACTAAGAGGATTCCACCTGACCATGTAAGCTATTATATATAAACCTTCAACACAATTGTAAACAAACATATTTTTAACAAACTCTAAAATTATTTTTCCAATAGTGGTTAATAAAAAGGAAGTATTTTACTCATGAGTTAAATTTTTGAGATATTTTATCTTCCTTATAACCATTAAATAATTGATATTTGAGTTCATTAAAAAGTTTTATAATTAATAAAAAATATAAAGGGGGGAAGTTACTCAATGTGTTGATTCCCACAAGAGTTCTTTCAAAAGTTTCAAAAAATGGATTATTGTTTCCAAAGGTAGATTTTTAAAGGTAAGATTGTTTCTTTAAGTAAGGATTAGGGGATAGTGTGTAAACTAATAATCAAGGAGATTTTATAGACTTTTTTGGGTTACAAATCAAAGAAATAGTGTATTGAAAACAAGTGGTGCCAAGTATGGTTTATTATAACAACAGGAGATGAGTGTCATTTAAGCATGAGGTTATGGAGGTGATTTATTGATAAAGCTTAAATTTGACTCTTTTTTCACACAATGAGAATGGATAATGTAGGATTATAGTGGTTTATAAGTAAATAATTGATCTCATTATCTATAATATGTTGTTAGTATTTGAATGTTTTATTTTGAAGAATTATATTGAAGTGTTAATTGTATTCAATAAAACTGATGGGGGAGATTGTTAGAAAAAATAATTTTTAATATTTTTAGGATTTATTTATTGATAAAGATATTCCAATATACTTATGAAATAAATTTATATTATACATTTATATTTTTATAAAGTTTGAAGGATTTAGATTATTTTTTCTATATGATCTAAAAATCATGTCATAGTGCAATATGAATTACATCATAAAAATGTTTTGTGTGTCTTACTAGTGTGGTTAGATGGTTATTCCATTATTATTTAGTCAGATTCCATAATTATTTTTGGTTGAATTTTGAATAGTTTATAAATTATAAAGGTACATCGTAGCATGTGTTTGTTACATCATGATTAGCTATACAATAGTAAATATTAAACAATATGTGTATCATTATGGATTATGGGAAACATTTAATGAAATAAAAGAAGGACATGAAATTTAGGATGTGCTAGAGTGATTTTTTTATGCCATAATGTATCAATTTAAAATATTTCTCGATGTTCAGTTGCAATGAAAACTTTAAACTATGAAACATATCTGGATATGGTTTTTAGAAGACTGTGGGTTTAAAGGCATTGGATCATAATGAATATGATTATGTGGTAATATTTTAAATTATATATATATATCATATTTTAATTTAATATCTAAAGTGGGAAGATTTTATATTTAAATGGGGAGTTTTTTTACTTATAAAGATATAGTTGGATAAATTTAACCATGAATCTAAAAGAAGAATGTAAATTTTAAAGAAAAATATATATATTTTATCCTTTAATTAGAGAAATAATTCCTCACATATAGTAATATGGTAAATAAGGGAAATTGAGAGTCATGAGGGAGATCAATTTCAATAGGGATAGAATTCCAAAAGATAATTATTGATGGTAATTAACCATGATCATCATATTAATAGATATAGAGAATATTTTTACACCAATAAAGGTGTAATTTTATTTTTTTTATATGTTTGTATCAAAATTGTTCACTTGGGAGAGTGATGACTTATTTTTTAGTGATAGGTAAATGAGTTCTCATTCACATGAGTGGTTTTTAACAAATAGGGATAGTGAGTCTGCTATAAACTTGTAGACAATAAGTTAACCTTAGTGGATTTTTGTATTCAGTCACATTTACATATACATTATCCTTAGACTTAATATGGTGAGGAAAAACTAACTAAAATTATTTATATTTATTTTTAATTTATCACTTTCATACTTTAAGAGAGATAGAGTGAGAGAGTGCATTGTGTTTTGACTAACTATGAAACAAGATCATTGAAAAGCAATGTTTCTAAATGACATTCTTTGATTCACCCCCCCCCCCTCCAGGGTATCATCCCTTATAATTTAATGTTTTATGTTTTCAAAAAAAAATTAAAATATTAACATTTTTATTTCATGTTTATATGGTATTCCTTAATATTGTCGTATGTTATGTTTCCATGATATACTCAATTGTCTCTCGATATCCTTACTAGTTATATTCTTCATGTTCTACTTTTTACCATCACCTTATTGGTAAAGTCCCTTTATTTTAATGCATGTATTCATTGAATTACATGTGTTTATAGGATTATAATAGATTATATGAAGGATATAATTAATTACAAAATTAATATATATGTTTTGATGCTTTAATACAAACAATATATTCCTAAACTTGAAATAAACTTAAAATTTGGGTTCAAAGGTATATATTATGTATAAATTATTATATTTTTTACGTGTAAACATATTAAAATATATTTTTATGAGTTTTATAAAATAATTTTTGGTATCAAGGAAAGTTTTATTTATTTTTGTAGAATCAGTTGGGGATTATATTTTAAAAAGAAATAAAAAACCTAGTTTAAACATAGCTATTCATATTTAAGATATATTAATGATTTAAGACTAAATTTTTTTATTTTATAATATTTTTATAAATTCCTATTTAATAAGTTCATTTATATTATTTTTTTAATTAACTTTTTATATTTTTGTAAATGGATAAAAATAGGATGAATAATAAAAAAATAATGGGTTGGAAAATATGATGATTTTGTAAACATCTTCTTGAACATGATGGTAGATGAATTCAAAAACATTATAGTGATATTAACTCAAATAACTTTAGTTATGAATAATAACTTGAATCATTTAATAACTCAACTTCTCAAACAAACGAGTATCTCAAAATTTATTCTTTTTTAAATAAAGGAATATTATCCTTCAATGTTTCATTTGATTCATTAATGGTATAGTAAAATATCTATTCTATATTGAAAATATTTTATATGATCTAGTGTTATGGGAAAGAAAATGATATTTTAGTCATCAACCATATAGAATGTGAAGTAAATCACCCATGAAAACAAATCAAAGAAACTAAACTAGTGTATAAAATAGGCTTGATAGAATATATATTGAAATAAAAAAATATTTTTAAATAAATAAATACCTTGAAATATTTTTGATAAAATGGACATAAAATTCCTTAAACTTATAAAAAGGTTAGAATAATAAATGGGGTCTTATAAATAAAAAATTATAATATTTACAAGATAAACCTTTGGATTTTTCATCAACACTAAACACATAATTAATTGCTAATTTACTGGATTAAAAGAAATTTTTGAAAAATTTAACAATTATATAATTTTATAAATATGAATAAATTATTATAATTGACCATAAATTTGAAATGTATATTAGATAACTTCAATGGTATCAAGTACATGGAGATAAGAAAATAATGATGGTACTTCATTCTAAAGGGTCAACTGTGTAGGTCCAAGGTTGAAAAATATCTTGTTTTCCACATACTAAAAATAATAGAAGAAGTATCTTGGAAAATATCTAAAAGGGATTGGTAAATGTTTAATTTATAAAAAATGAGGTATCTAGGATTGAAACTCTCCTAGTATTATGAAGGTGTTGTATTTTTTTCAACTATAGTAACATTATATGAAATAAAGTTTTTTAACATTTGAGGAAATGATGTATTCTTCAAAGAGATGGATCTAGAGGATTTTTTTGATTTCACTGAAAGACATGGAGTTGAGATGGTAAGTTTGATCAAACATAAGATGCATATGGTATGGTGACTTATCATTTTTCATCAACTCATATGTGAGCTCTAAATGGATATAAGACTAGTTTTTGAGAAGTTAATTTCTTGATATTTTTCCTACTCATATTATTTGAGATAACTGGAATATATAAAGATAAGCCTCACTGAAAAGTTTGGGAAAACACGGTAATCTTTTCCTGATAGATATGAATTTGATGTAGGAAAAGTTTTTTTGATGGAGACATGAACTGAAGAAACATAATAACCTATTATTCCTATAAACGTGTCCTACTATTTTCTATTTATAGTAATTTTATAAAATTATAAAGGATTATTGGGATGTAAATTTTTAAGATTTTTTTGAGATCTTAAATTTTAAAAAATCATGATTACTTAAATTTTTCATGATTCAAGGCAAGTTAATTGAAAGTTAAGAGGATTAGAAGAAATTAAAATAGAGGATGATGCTAAATAACTAGAATAGTGTGACAAGAATAAGAAATTAACTATGTATCCCGATAGTCATGTTAGAATAAGTTTAGATATAAATTAAGGGAATCATAAGAGAAGATAGTGTTATAGGATGAGTTGATCGGAATATATGATGATCAATAGTTGAGTTGATCAAGAAGTGAATATTGAGAGATTAAGTTTAAACATAGCGTAAGTGCAATGGATTTATGTCATTGGAAGAAAAAGTTATCTATTAAATCTATTTGAATTTATAGAGTCTATATGAGGATGAGTTGAGCTAGAGTGGTGAAAAAACCAAAATAAGGGTATAGTGAAGTCTATGGAAGAACATTCACTGGGATATGTTAAGTGACTTCACATAAATTTTGTGAAGTAATAACCATTATGATGATGTTGATATGGATGTTCAAAGTGTGATAATAATTAATAGAATTTTTTGATTCAATTTTATTTTTTTATACATATTAAATACTATTGATGCTAAGTGTTCTGAGATTTTTTACTAAGTCAAAACTAAATATATTTGGAATCATTCATGAATATTAACTTGAGACTTTGAGTAATATATTGTTTCAAATGGGAGATTGTGTCTTCCACCTCATTATTAGAGTAAATTTGGATTTATAAAATATTAAGTTCATTTTTAATGAATATTTGTTTCCAAAAATAGATATTCTAAGAGTTGAGATATTTTTTAGAAGTCCAGCCTATAATCTTGAAGAATCAACTGAGTCAAAATAGAGTGTAATTTCCAAAGAATTTATAACTTAGGAAGAAGTGCCTAAAAATTGGGATCTCCATGTGTTGAGGTATAAAAAATTAGAAGTTCTGATGATTGAGGTTTTATAAAACTAAATTTGGTATTTTCCTTCACGGGAAAGAACTAAATGAGATCATTGGAAGGTTTTGAAGAAGATCGATATTCATTGCTGATGAAACTAGAAGGTGTGGAGATATTTATTGTGTTGGGGGAATAAATATTGTAACCAGTGGGAACTGGTATAATTTAGTCAATATACACTTAGTATAATATGCATTTTGTGTTTAAAATAACAATAATCCATCACCACTGTAATTGATAAAAAATTATTAGAGGAAATCCTACATCCTAGGATAACAACCGAACATAGAAAGGAGTAGGTTTCCCACATTAGGGATAAACCTTATAAAAATTTGATATGCATTGCTCTCTCTATATTTTATTTATTACAAATAGGTAAGGCTATGTTTATTTCTTGAATGGATTTTAACTCTAACAATTTTTAGAGGATTATTTTAGAATATTGGAAACAGTAAAAAGAGACCACTGATTTAAACCCCCTTCTCAATGGTACCACCATTCCTATGAATCACAAGTGGTATCAGAGCAAGGATTCCCATGTTTGATATGAATATTAAAAATATAAAATTAAAACTTCATTAATAGTCAAGGAATTCTTATTTTTTATAGAAATAATTTTCACATATGGACAAATAGGATGATACCCTATATTGTTTCACTTGTTATTGAAGTGGTGGATGTGGATACCATTGGATTTTTTCCCAAAGTAGAGAATGTTCCTATGAATTTCACTGATAAGAAGAATCATAAGGTTAATGGTAAATATTAAAATAATATACTCATATCTCTATCTGATAAAGTCTCAATAATGGTGATGGGTCTCCAAATTATTAATGGACTTGGTATAATCTTGATAGAGTCTATAAAGGTATTATTAAAGTAAAGGAATAAAAACTCCAAATCTAAAAAGTAAGCTTGAAGACTTGAATATGGATAATGAAGAAATGGTAGATGAATATTTTACATGGGTAAATGAGATTGTTAGAAACATCAGAGGTTTCATATATACCTTAATAAATTCATCTATTATGAAAAAAATTAATGAGAAATTTTCAGGACTAATTCAATCCTAAAATTTCCACACTAGAGGACCAGGATGACTTATCTTTGGATGAGATGAAAAATATACTTTTGGATTATGAAATAAGAAAATATCTGGATTTTAAAAATAAATCTAAGTAATAGATTCCATTAAATACATGAAGAAGTTAAAAAACAGAGATCTGGAAGATGAGACTTTTGATGAATCAGAAGATGATGATAGATATAAAGAATATAAAAGGATTATGACCCTTATCTCAAAAAACATCAGAATTTTCAAAGGAAATAATAAGGTAAAACTTCCACTGAAATGTTTTAAGTTTATAGGAATAATACATTATTATATAAACCTCCCTAAGAATAATAATAGTGATGATGACTAGGATATGGAGTGAAATTCCCAGAAGAAGAAGTGGATTAAAATTCCATAAAAGATAAAAAAATCAATAGAAGGTAAAAATAACTGTATCTTGAAGAAGAATAGAATTTTATAATAAAATAGGAAGAATAAAAATCATCTAAAGAGGAGTTATCTTATGAATAAGTTCCAAATAAATTGTGAAATTTATTTCCCATGTTAAGAATGAGAAAACTTCAAGTGAAGAAGAGGAAAAAGGTGAGGAAACCTACATAAAACATTTTTTGAAAGTATAACTCAAGGAATGTCTTTGTAGAGACCTTTTTTTCTTATAAAACTTTGGCATATATCAAGGAATATTTTTGGAGCTAGATGCTGAGACAGTGTGCAGTTTCGAGGCTCGGTGTGGTCGATTTTATAAAAATTTAAATATATTTTATATCACGTGAACAAAGTTTTTCAAGAATAATGGTTTGTATCCTAAACATAGTATTTAAATGTAAATATAAGTCCATGTTTTAATATATAGTGTGAGTTTTACCCTAGGTGTAACCTAAAGTTGGTCCGTGCATGATGTTTGAATAAAGAGGTCGTTGGTGGGTACGTTTAGTGGATTAATTAATTAATTTAATTATTTTGTCCATTAAATGACCAAAAAAATTCCATCTATAAATAAATTGTTATATAGAATCTCTAGGGTTATCTTCATAACCCTATAGTCATTTAGGGGGGATTCCACCATTATTCATTGGATGATTGAGATCAGACAATGAGGAGATTCCAAATCTAAGTGAATCAAGGCGTAGATAATGTAAAAGATCTTCCCCATCATTAGTGAATGTGTTATTAAAAAATGATCAATCTAAATCAAGCTAGTACTCATCAATTTTGGTTTCCTCCACTTTGATTAAATTGTTAAAGCATGTTTTGATATGTGAATAATCGAACCTTCGCATGAACCCTTTTGATTGAATTGAATTTTTTATTCAATTTATTCTATTTATTTCTTATTTCTCACCCTAATTATCCTCGATATATATTCATTGTCCAAGAACACTTGACTAAAAAAATTTGAACCCTTGTTATTGTGCTTTTCCCCCATTATTCTTTGTGATTATTCACTATTGGCCTATGGGGCCATGGTTCGACATTGCTGGGTGGGTTTGAGCATGATCAAACCCTCATATTTGTGTAATATTCACATGTGATGAATGGATTGGTGATGTAAGGATGTATTGGGAAGATTTTCGGATTTGAATGGTGTTTTCCATGTATTTGAGATCTTGTATTGAGATGGTAGTGGTATGGGAGGTGCATGAGGTGATGACGGCTTCATGCAGAAGGATCAAGATTTCATTTCTAGCCACCAAAGGGATGTAATTTTCAGCCAGAGAAGGATTCCATTGATTATGGGTGGTCAAATGGCATGATTTATAGAGAAAGTTATGGATTGGGAATCCATATAGTAGATCTGGATTTCTAGGAAAAACTTGATTGCATGTCGTGTAGTCCAAATAATACACAATGTGTAGTGACCAAGCAGTGGTGTTTAGGTTTTCTATATGAGTTAACTATCACACACCATTTGGGACCACCAAATATCATTTGACCCAGTGCTAGATTCATAGCATGTACTCTGAGAGTACATGGACATGGACATGGCTGTTCACACAATGTGCACTGGCACATGGCCAATATACACGAGCATGACTTAGAAAACATAGATCATCCCTATGAGGCCGAGAAACACCATGTAGTAACTTACATGCCATGTAGTATTACTTGACTATTGATCCATGTTCTATTAAGGACACAACCAAATTGAAAAAACAAGACAACATGTTGTGGGGGTCCCTTGCACACCGTGTACTTCCTTTTTAAGGAAACTTCTAACTCTCATATAACCTTCATTTGGAATTAGATTTTATCCCATGAGTAACCTATAAGGATTTCTTTCAATGTAGAACACAATGGTTTCCTTCATAGTGGATTTTGATATATGATGCAATATGTTTTGATTGTGATGTTTCTTTAGGTGATGGTTGATGATGGTAGTAATTAGACAAGATCATCATAGTAGAACCCTCTTGCTAGAACAAGGCATGGGTCCTCTATCCACATACTGGAACCCCACTTATGAACTAAGGTGTGGGTTATATATCCATCATCATAGTGGAACCATCCTGCTGGTATAGGGTATGGGTCCTCTATCTAGAAAGTGGAATCCTCCTATTGGGATAGGGCACAGGTCCTCTATCTATATAGCATAACCCCCTAAAGGAATAGAGTGTGAGTCCTCTATCCATCATCAGATAAAAACCCTAATATTTGGACAGGGCATGGGTCCTCTATCCATAGAGTACAACCCCTTGATGGACTAGGGCATGGGTCCTCTATCCATCGTCAGAGTGAAAACTTCCTACTGGTACAGAGCATGGTTCCTCTATCTATATAGCGGAACCCCCTAATAGACTAGGGTGTGGGTCCTCTATCCATCCATGGAGTGGAACCTCTTACTGGGACAAGGCATGGGTCCTCTAACTAATAATTGGAAACCTCCTATCATACCTGGGTATGGGTCCTCTATCTAGACATTGTTCCACCTTAAATGTACGACACAGTGGGGAGGTGTGAATCTACATGGTTACTCTTCGGAAAGATGTGTGAGATATTGGAAATCATTGATGGAATCTTGGAACTATTGATGGACTCTTTTCCTGGATTGTTCTATGATATGAATATCTCCTTTATCTCTCAATTTGGTTTCTTTTATGAGCGTATATATTTCTTTGTTATTGGATTTCATTTCTCTCTTACTATGGGTTGATCTATATACTTCTATCGTGTCTCTTATTTCTCCCCCTTTAGCATTTAGGGTATCCTACTGGGTATGTATATACTCACCTCTGCATAGGATTTTCCTACACATGTTGTGTCTTATACCAACAACATATAGGTATGTGGTGATTAGAGAGGAGTATAGAGGATACTCTGGTGCATTTGACCATGTACGGTGGTTGGGTCTTGGAGATATGGATTCAGGCTCCCTCTTAATTTACTTTTCCTATTATTTTCAGGTTGGTACATCTTTCTAGTTGGGCATGTATTTTTCCTCCTTTATTTTTATATTACATCTTCGTACTCTTGTATTCCACGGAGGTTGTTACATGCATGATTGATACTCTAGATGTTACTGTATTTTATATTTATTTTTCTACACTTATGCATGGAGATGACTGGGTGTGTGCATGTAGGTATATTAGGAAAAGTCCTACCATATTAGTTACTATATTTGGTACTTTTCACCAGCCCCTAGTCTATTAAGGCATCCCTGGGGTAGTTACGGATCAACCTTTCACCGGCTAGGAGGGCCTTAATGGGTCAAGTCATGATATATTGGCATCAAATGTGGTTCAACCTTGGGATGATGTTTGGAGTGATGTTGCATTGTGAGGTTGGTTGGAACTTAGGGAAATAATGTCAAAGTGTCTTGAGTGTGTCTTTCAATCCAAGGAACCCAATGTTGGTACGGTGGATAGAATATTCATTCACTAGGACTCTGACTACCTGGTTTTTGACTTTGCGTATAGAGGCATTGTTTTTAGGGAACATTGGGGCATACATACTACAGGATTGAGTCCTTTGACTATCCTTATAGAGTTATCTCCCCACATATATATATATATATATATACTGATCTAATCATGGTATATCTTGATTAAATTTTTAAGATACCTCTATGAAGAAAACTTTCCAGGTTACCAATTCAGAATCATAATGACAATCTTATGATTAACAAGGACTCAGTTCAAGGCTCATCCCCCAAAATATTTCCTCTAGGTGGGTTGGTAGAGGTAACCCCACTTTTCGAGCATCAAATTGTACTATCATAGTGGGATAAGGATGTGTGTTATCTTAGTTCACTCCGTGAGTTTCAGTGATAGTGGTTGTTGAGGTTTCATAGTGAACCAGATCCTCGGGTAGTGGAGGATTAGCTTGATTCAATGATTTGAGTTTTCAAACTTGTGAAGACCTCGACTGATCAGATGGTTGTGCTGGCAGTTATCCTTTTCCATGGAGTAGTTGTGCGCTAGTAGATCTTAGTCATATACAACCATGATTAGTCGATGCTCTCATGGTTCAACATTCAATAGCTTCTCCCTGAGGAATATTAACCCCATAATTACACTCAGTATAGATTCAAAATATTTTATAAATTCAGTATGGAGGGATGAAATTTTTTTAGTATTCCTTGAGGTTCACTAACTTTATGCAATACTCCCTCAACATGATTTGGGATGTCTATTTCCTAGAATAGAATTTTGAGTAGTGTCACTGTAGAGATATTGATACTAGTGCGGTACCCCTATTCATTCCCACGTATGATAGAGTGTTGGATCATGAACTCGTGATAGAGATATTCCAATCTAATGGATTCCATGTAGCTAGAGTTGGTAGTGGGAATCATAGGGATGAGTCATCCACAATAGATAGCAGATTCCAGTCGGTGGGATCTTGGCGTAGAAGATCTTATCATGACCAGACTAAGACACATGATCATGCAGCAAAAGGAATTCATAGAGGACTATGACATCCTAGTTAGGGGGAATTTTATGAAGGTGATGAGCGAGGTCACATGGCATGTGATTTCATAACCCGACATGTTGAGGAGGGCAGGCAGATAGGGGATAGACCACCATTGAAAAGACAACACTCTAATCATGGTTCTCCCAGGCAAGGACATGGTGGACCCTAGGGAGGTAGATATTTTAAAGGACCATATGGGGATCCAGGATGAGGATATGTGGTTGGTGGATAGTGTTATGATCTACTTTCACTACCACCGCTAGTCAGCTGATGTCAGGGTTAGAGAGCCGACAGATGGGTCTATAGGCATTTGTAGGCTATAGTGACTTATGACTTAGAAATTAATGATATTATTAGAGGTATGATATATGTTTATTATAATATTTATTTAGTACTAGTCGACACAGGTTCAATTCATTCCTTCATCTCTTTAATCTCGGTGCGAGAGCTGTAGCTCCCAATTGAGACTTTAGCCAAGAAGCTTTGTCTTGAGGTTCCTATAGGAGATGCTTCTTCAATACCATTTATCTTCAAATAGTGTGATATATCTCTTATTGGATAGAGTATCTCATGGGACCTTTTTTCATCACAATGAGACATCAATATCTCATCTTGTATATGGAATGGTTTTCTATGGTCCAAGACCAGATTGATTGTCACCACAAAAGAGTTACATTCCTTTACATTGATGAGACAAGATTCTCTTTTATGGGTGAGAGAGACCTCATGGAGGATCAAGTGGGTCTTGTAAGTAAGAATATGAAACCCATCACCCACCAGTTAGTGAGTTTATCCCTTGGTGTGGTAGTCACTTCAGGCATCTAGATTTCTTCAGTCATGGAGTATTATATAGAAATATTTCCCAAGTACATTCCAGGACTACCTTTGATATGGTAGATGGAATTTTTCATCGACTTGTACCTTGGGATCACTCTGATATCTTCTATGGCATATTAGATGGCCCCTACCGAGCTCTAGGTGATGTGGTTGTAGTTTGAGGACCTTCAAGAGAAGGGTTTTATCAAACCCATTATGTCCCTCTAGGAATCTCCAGTGTTGTATATGAAGAATTCAGATGGGATATTATAGCTTCGAGTTGATTATCATTTCTTTAATTAGGCCATGATAAAGAATTAGTACCTCTTTCCAAGTATTTATGACCTCTTTCATTAGCTATGAGGTGTGATATGGTACTTAAAGATCAATCTCGGCTTCGGCTGCCACCAATTGAGAATTTGTGTGGATGGTATTCCAAAGTTTTAATTTTTATGTTTCTATAGACACTATGAGTTCCTAGTGATGCCTTTTTGTTTGATGAATTCTCCCACTGTGTTTATAGATTTGATGAGCCAGATCTTCCTGCCTTACTTGGACTGATTTATTTTTGTCTTCATTGATGACATACTCATATACTCTACTTCAGATGAGGATTATGCAGAGCACTTGAGGATGGTCTTGGACTTAATTCAAAAGCACCAACTTTATGGTAAGTACTTGAAGTTCCAGTTATGGATCCACAAGGTATACTTTCTAGGGCATGTCATTTCTGATCATAGATTGGCTATAGACTCGATGAAGATCGATGTAGTGCTTTCATGGAAGCCACCCAAAAATGTGTCATGGGTGTGGAGTTTTCTTATCATGTTGGGGTAATAAAAGAGGTTTTTGTTAGACTTATCTAGGATTGTGTCCCCTTTTACCACCCTGAAATAGAAAGGGTAGACATTTACCTAGACTGAGAAGTTCTAGGGATCCTTTGAGGAGTTGAGGCTGAGGTTGATAAGTGCTCCTATTTTGAGACTACTGGATGAGTTCATGGAGTATGTGGTATATTGTGATGCCTCTATATATATGCTTAGTTATTTTTGGATGAAAATATAGGAAGTGATCACATATGGGTCAAGGAAGTTGAGACTCCATGAGCATAACTATGTGACTTGTAACCTAGAGTTGGCAGTGGTTTTCTTCACTCTACAGATGTGGGAGCACTATATTCTGGGAGAGAACATTGTTGTTTACTCAAACCATCAGAGTCTCATGTATGTCTTCATACAAAGAGACCTGAACCTAAGATATAGGTGTTGGTGGGAGTTCCTATAGGACTATGACTTTGAGATATTCTATACTCATGGGAAGGTAAATGTGGTGGAATATTCCCTTAGAACTAATTCTTGTTCTCACCTCATAGAGGAGGCATCTGATCGGTTGGATTCCTTATAATTGACACTATTTTAAGAGGATGGTGCAACTCTTATTTAGTCAATGGTGTTGACCCCTCTGCTTCTTCAGCATGTGAGGGGGTCAGTTGGGAGACATCGACAATGAGGTCCTATATAACCATATATCCTCAAGAGATTCACCAAATGGATTTTATAAATGGGGAATCATGCAATCCTTTTCAAAGTATGAATGGTGTTCCTGATCATGATGTGAGAGGAGATAATGAGGGTGTTTCAAAGTGATCTTTTGGTTATACATCCCAATGTAGGGAAAATTTACTGAGACTTTCATTGGTAGGTTTGGTGGGTTGGAATAAGGCAAATAGAGGCTGAGTTCATCTCTTGGTGCCTCAAATATTAGCAGGTGAAGGCTAAACACTAGGTTCTAGAAGATTTTTTTAAGCCTCTTGGGATCCCATAGTGGAAATGGGATGGAATATCCATGTACTTTGTGATAGGACTTCCATAGACAGTGATATTTCATGATTCCATCGGGGTGATAGTTGATTGAATTACGAAGTCTATGCACTTACTTTCTATTAGTGAGCAAATTTATATGGAGATTTTGGGGTAGTTTTATGTTCATTCATGCTCAAATTTGCCCAAAAGAAGAAGGTTGGACGGTCCTTATAGTCTATCTTGGGTTGTCAAATCCTCAGAGACCTAAGAAGTACCTACAGACACATACATTCTATGGATTTTTTTTGGCTATGAAGTGGAAAACTTTGGTTGATTTAATATGGTTTTAAAGGATCACTAACAGATTTAAGTTAATTCAAATTAAGGTAATGATTTGATCCTAGGTTATCACTCGGGGTGGATTGGATGAATTCCTTCTTTAATGATTTCAATTTCTTATATTTGAGATGGGTTCATTTAAGAAGATCAAACAAAATCATCACTTACATGTTTAATTCCTACACACCCTAATACTAATCACCTATACACTTGAAGGATCAAAGTTTTGAGCACTCCAAGGTAAAGGTTCGTATTAGCACTTGAAATGTGTGACCTTAAATTCAATAAGGATGAAGAGGTTTTAAAATCATCAAATAAAAATCTCATTTAAAAGAAGTGATTAGCCATTAATGGAGTGATAAATAACATCCAATCCAGACCTTTGCTACTCCCTTGGATCAAACCATAAAATAGTTAGCCCTCCATTGATGACATGTCTTCAACGGAAGCGGGAAGTAGACTTACGAGGGTGAAATTGAAGAAGTAAAAATAACAACAAAAATCGATCACTCCATCGTTGTGTGATAAATATCACAAATTATGGTGTGAATAAATTCACACCTTGAACAAATGGTATAAAAGTGATATTTAGAAGAATATAATAAGAGTAAAGGAAGAACTTTTATTAAGAAACTAAGGTGAATTAAACAACTTACAGGAGAAAGAAATGTGATTACAAACACAAAGCGGCAACATAACACTACAATGAAACCAAGCACCAAAGGTGAAAAACTCCTCTATAACCACTGCCTTAAATAAGAATTTTTGGATCCTTGGTTCGATCCTCCAACATTAAAAAGCATCCCACTTTATTATGTTAGGCCTAGGGTGGTGGAAAGCTTGTGGAACTTGGACTTTTCCACTCTTGACCCGAGGTGGAATCCATCTTGCAACCACAGAACAGACACACTTAGAAGACATTCTATATGGAAAAATTAGAGTGGGCCATAGACGAAGAAAATGGATCCCCGGATATTTCATAACCTCCTGTAAACTTTGGGCCAATTTAGATTTGTGTATTCCGAGATATGATTATATTGGTAGGATGTTTTCTGGGCCGCAGAATCTGGCCCAGAATTTTATCTTCAAATTGGGTCACCTTAATAACCACCATGGAATCCGAATTAGCACTTTATCTTGAAGAATGATTTTTTCCTATAAATGTATTATATAATCTCGTGAAATTTGGGCTTCATTAGGCCTGTATGTTGGGATCCACACTCTCATCAGTGGGATGGTGTCCAATATGACTTCTCCAGAATTGTTTGCATGAAATCCCATTTTGGTGGTCTTCCAATGTGTATCTTCCAACACTCCACAAATATGAATTGTTCCCAATATAAATTTAAAACTGAAAATAAAATATTAAAATAAAATCAAGATAATTGGGTACTTTAAATGATATTCAAAAATGTACCACATAATAGTGCATTTTAAGAAGGAATTAAAATCATAATGTGAAATGATGTTCAAAGTGTAAAATGGACTAAAATGGTGTTTATGAATAATAAAGCACATGAATATTATATATATTAACAATGAATATTATCCTCATTTAGTGGCTAATAACACCCCCCAACTTGAGTTTTTCTAGTCCCGAGCAAAATATATCTCAATAATATGAAATTCGAATTCTCTTTTCCAAAAACATTTTAATAAACAATGATCACCAAAAACCCTTATACCAAACAATCATGAAACCCATAAAAATATTTTAATACATGATATTTTCATAATAATATCCCAAGCCCAAGACCATTCCTTTGGTCAAATTCATCTCCATATTTCATCCAATATCAATTAAGAGTGATGATGTGTTGTGTATCGCATTAGACATGGGGGTTCATCTTTATTCAAGAGGGAAATGATGGAAGTGCTAGGTGGAATCACATTTCAATATTAATATGAGTATTAAAAAAAATTATTGTATTTTTTTTTTGCAATTTTTACATGGTAATTGAAATTGCACTCAAAAGAGTCAACCCCTATAGCGAGACTTTGCCGATGACTCCCGGACTCAAAGACCTTAGGGCACCAAGTGAAGCCCACATACTCAGGCATAGTCTCTAGGTAACTCAGTCAAAAACAAATTCAAATTACCAAAAATAGAGATAAAATTACAAACTCTGGGCCAGACATCTATGGAGTCACGATCACCAAGTTCCGAAAGCCACGCATTAGGTCATTTCATTGCTCTACGTGCAAATTTTTTGTTTTTTTAAAAAAAATTATTGAATACTCGTATTAAAACTAAAATGATCACCAAACCTATGATATTTATTTGGGGGACCCCATGAACTCAAACTAATACCCCACTATCCAAAGGACGTGCATTGTGATCTTTTTTTATTTGGATGAAAATAGAAACGATGAAATATCACATTGCACAACCACACTTTCCAAAATATATGCTCATGAAATTATACGAGGATTAAAATCAGAATCAGGGCATGCTAAATTATTTTATATTCAATTTCAAAGTGTGAAATGTGTATTACCATGTTCAAGGTTAAAGAAATTTTTCCTTCCATTAAGGCACACTTTTTTTCAAATCATTCATTTTTTTGACACTAAAGCATTTTTTATTTTATCTCCCCCCCCCCCCGAACTTAAAATAACATTTTACCCAGTGTTTAAAGAAAATAAAATTTATAAGGGGGTAGAGGTAGAGAATGAGAGTTCAAAAAGGAAATTAAAAATGAGGATCATGGAATGAAGTCACATGGTGGTTGAAGTTGAAATTCTTTTTGCTCCCTTTTAATCCCATGATCTCAATGTCACTCTGAGAATTCCCTGGTGGGGAAAAAATAAAAAAACAAAACAAAAAGAAACTATATATATATATAATAAATAAAGTAAATTATAAGTATATATAATAAAATTATAGAATAAGGAAGCACAAAAAGCTGTAGGTAAGTGGTATGCGCGCACCCCTGTCTCCCTTCAGTCTCGGGTTTGAGTCCCTGAGGCTTCTCCAGTTGTGAATGGGTTTTCCCCATGACCTACGATGTGGCCTTTTCTTTATTATTATATTTTATTTTTATTTTTTTGTATTTTTATTTTAACCTACAAACACATAAAAAAATAAACTGATGATACATTGTCTTCTTCTTAAATTTATGGGTAAGTTATTACTCAAGGATCACACCATGTGACACGGATGAATATAGAGCTCCCCTTTTGTACCCATCCATACTCATAATAGAATAATAGGTCAACAACCTATTTTTTTAAATATCAAAATGATTCATTAGTCCTATTTAAAATATAAAGTTGATTAAAACAAAAAAATGATTGGAAACTTGAAAACCATGGGTTTCCTCCCATGTAGTGCTTTGTTTAACATCGTTAGCTTGACTTAGACCCCTAATTGATTAATTATTCTCATCATCTAAGGTAGGTTCACACAATTCTTCATCAACTTCATGTTTTTGTAATGGTTCTATGAATGGTTTGACTCTATGACCATTAACTTTAAAGGATTTACAATTGGTGGTATCTTGAATTTCTACAACCCCATGGGGGTATACCTTATGCACTATGTATGGACATGACCATCTAGACCTCAAATTTCCTAGGTTTAAATGAACTTTAGAACTATACGAAAGAATAGGTTTACCGGGTACAATGTGTTTCATTTTATGATTTCAATATTGGTAGGCTTGTACTTTAGCTTTATTGATCCTTGAATTTTCATAAGCCTCCATCCTAAGTTCCTCAAGTTAATTGAGATCTAATTTCCTTTTTTTCAGCCAATGATAGGTCATAATTCATTTTATTAATTTCCCAAAAGGACTTATGTTCAATCTCCCCTGGAAAATGGAATGCTTTACCATAAACCAACCTATATGGGGACATTCCTAAAATGGTTTTATATGTAGTTCGATAGGCTCAAAGAGCATCCAAGAGTTTCTCAGACCAATCTTTACTAGAAGGATTGACAGTTTTTTCAAGAATATTATTAATATTTCTATTTGATAACTCATCTTGACAATTGGTTTGAGGATGGTAAGTAGTGGAAACTTTATGGGAAATCCCATACTTATACATGAGTGAAGAGAATGGATGGTTGCAGAAATGGGTTCCTCAATCATTGATTATAGCCCTAGGAATTCCAAATCGAGAAAATATGTGCTCTTTCAGAAATCGGATCACAACATGGTGGTCATTAGACTTGGTGGGGATAGATTCAACCCATTTTGAGACATAATCAATAGCTAAGAGGATTTAGATTTATCCCCTAGAGTTTGGGAAAGGACCCATGAAATCGATTCCTCAGCAGTCAAAAATTTCAATCACTAAGATGGGAGTGAGTGGAATCCGATTCCTTTTTGTGATTGACCCTACTTGTTGACACTTAGGACAACCTTGACAAAATGTGTAGGAGTCCCTTGATAGGGTGGGCCAGAAGAGACCACACTAAATAATCTTAGAATTTTTTCTCTTAGAGGAAAAGTGACCTCCACATGCCTCACTATGAAAGAATTTAAGGATGGATTCTTGCTCAGATTCTGGGACACACCTCCTAATGACTTGATCAGGGAAGAACTTATAAAGGTATGGATCATCAAACACATAGTGTCTAACATTATAAAAGAATTTCCTTTGAGCTTGAGTCCCTAAGAATTTTGGAATGACTCATGTAACTAAGAAATTGGTTATGTCGGCATACCAAGGGCATTCACTCACAGAGTATAGGTGTTTGTTAGGAAATGAACTAGACACATAAAGGTGATTTGAGTTGTCTTTGAATTCCATCCTAGAGAGGTGATCAGCTACAACATTTTAAACACCCTTTTTATCCATGATTTTGAGGTCAAATTCTTGTAAGAGAAGGACCCACCTAATCAGTCTAGCCTTAGCATCTTGTTTTTGGAAGAGGTATTTTAGTGCAGAATGGTCAATGAACACAGTGATGGGGGGTCCTAAGAGGTAGGACCTAAACTTATCTAAGGAAAATACAATAGCAAGTAACTCATTTTCAGTAGTGGTTTAGTTGATTTGGGAATCATTTAAGGGTTTTTTTGCATAAGCAATTACATAAAGAGTTTTATCACAATGTTGTCCTAACACACCTCCTACAGAAAAGTCATTGGCATCACACATAAGTTAGAAAGGAAGGTTCCAATTTAAAGATTTCATAATGGGAGGATAGGTGAGAGAGGATTTGAGGGTTGATAATGAACCCTCAAAGCTTTCTATCCAAACAAATGGAGCATCCTTTACTAGGAGAGCACAAAGGGGGTGGAATATTGAATAAAGTCCTTGATGAATCATCTATAAAAAACAACATGTCCTAATAAAGACCTCACTTCCATGACAGGTTTGGGTGATGGAATGTGACGAATGATGTCAACCTTGGCTTTATCAACTTCAATCCCCTTACCTGAGACTAGATGTCCTAGAACTAGTCCCTCTTTAACCATGAAATGGCATTTTTTCCAGTTTAGGACCAGATTATTTTATTCACATCTTGAAAAGACTCTCTCCACATTCCTCAGAAATCCCTCAAAAGTATCCCCAAACATAGAGAAGTCATCCATGAAGACCTCAAGGAAATCCCCTACCATGTCTAAGAATATTCCCATCATGCACTGCTGGAAGGTTCCAGGGGCATTGCATAACCCAAAGGGCATGTGTTTGAAAGCAAAGGTTTTGAATGGACATGTAAATGTAGTATTCCCTTGATCCTCTAGAGAGACCTCAATTTGATTATACCCCAAGTACCCATCTAAGAAATAGAAGAAGGCATGACCTACCACACTCTCAAGGACTTGGTCAATGAATTCTAAGTGGAAATGGTCCTTCTTGGTGAATGAGTTTAGCTTCCTACAGTCAATGAAGACCCTCCATCCACTACTCACCCTGGTTGGAAGAATCTCTCCATCCTTATTGGTTATCACTGTGATTCCTACCTTCTTGGGAACCACTTGGATTGGGATGACCCACTCACTCTCGACTATGGGATATATGATACCATATTTTAACAATTTTATAAGTTCTTTTCTCACTACTTCCATGATATTATGATTGAGTCACCATTGAGGTTGACGACATTTCTTTGAATCAGATTCCAGAACAATCCTATGAGTCCAGATAAGTGGTCTAATCCCAGGAATATCAGACAGGGTCCAACCAATGGATTTCTTATGTTTTCTAAGTATATCTAGAAGAATCCTCTCATGATTTGATTCAAGAGAATAAGAAATGACAATAGGATGTGTTTGATTGTCCCCTAGGAAGGCATACTTGGGTGTAGTGGGAAGTTCCTTCAATTCAATATTAGGTTGGTTCAAAATTTCAACAGAATATTGGGACATTAGATCAAGATCAATTTTATTTCCTAGATTTTTAGATAGGATTGATTCCCCACATGTAGAAGGTATAGCTACTAGATTGGATTGATCAGATTTAGGGAATGAAGTTGGAGTGGTCTCCATGAAAGTGGTCTCCATGAAAGTGGTTTCCTAAAAGGTTTCACTGATTGTTGGACCTAATACTTCATCATAAGAGAAATTTGAAAATGATTCAATCCAAGAAGATAAACTTCCATCATGTGAACAAAGGAAATCAATCTCATCCTAACTTAAACATCCATCAAATATTCCTTGATGTTCTATGGATTCATTATCAATGCTTCCTATCATTTTTAATTCAAGAATGTCCTCGTTATCCCCTATATGTGAGATTGTATTATAGATGTTCAAGTCTAGACTCATGTTCCCAAAGGTGATGCTCATGTTCCCATTTCGAACTCAGATAATAGATTTGATTGTTTCAAGGAAGGTACAGCCAAGGATAATTGGGGTTTGTTCCTTATTTTCTAAGTTTGGATGGTTGTCAAGGACAATAAAGTCAACAGGGCAGATGAAGTTTTCAACCTTTACCAGAACGTCCTTTAAAATACCCTTTAGAGCCCTAATGTTATAATCATCAAGTTGAAGTGTGACAAATGTGGGTTGGAGATCTTCTAGGCCTAACTATAAATACACAGCATAGAAGATGAGATTGACACTAGCACCCAGGTCACACAAAGCCTTGACAACTTTTTTCTCTCTTAGTTCAACATTGATGTAAGGGAAACCCGGGTCTTTCAACTTAGGAGGAATGGTCCCTTGAATGGTGGTACTCACATTAACAGCCAAAAGAACTTGGTTTTTATGTGATAATTTTCTTTTAAAATTTCACAAGTCCTTAAGGTACTTTGAGTAGGCAGGTGTGGTTTGGATTTCATCGATAAGGGGAATGTTCAACTTGACTTGTGAGAATATTTCCCTCAATGTTTCACTCAATTCTGTCTTGGTTTTCCCCCTCATGTGTTGAGGAAATGGTGCAGGTTGTGGGGTAATTTGTTGAAGAGTTTTTTCTTTCACATTGTTATTAGTTTCCTTATTTTGATCTTGTAGTTCATTTGAATTTTCATTAGAGTTTAAAGCTTCACATGGTTTCTAACTTATTTGTTCTGGTTTCTCAATTGATTTCCCACTTCTTAAAATAGTCACAGACTTTAGTTGTTCATGAGTTGTTTGAGTAAAACTTGACTCTCTCCTTGAAGTTGAGGATGGTACCACCTGATTAGGCATGGGTGCCTTTCCAGTTCTAATGGTTTGAAGTTCTTGTTTTAGGGAAGAGACTTCCAAGTTCATCCTTTCCATTTGTTTTCACAGTTGTTCTAGTAGGCTCTGTGGAACAGTTTGGTTTGGTGCTTGAGAAGATTGGTTTATCCTAGGGGTATATTTTGGAGGTGGTATGGTTTGTTGAAAATGGGCAGGTGTCTATTGGTATTAGATAGGTTGGGTTTGGAATTGGTTATGGGTTTGGTAGTTCTGATGGGGTAAGGATTTTGTCCCTGTGGTTGGCTAGGTTGCTGGTTATCTTTCCAGTGGAAGCCTGGGTGGTCATTATAGCTTGGGTTGAATGTGTTTTGATATTGAGGATTTTGAAAGTTCAAATCATTTAGTTCCACTGGGGGTCCTCATAAAGGAACATCCTTGATGGATGGAATGGTTAGGTAGTTGTTTGTCTTATGGTCATGTTTGTCACAAATTGTGAAAAAAGGGTCTGTAGTTTGGATTTCATGGACTTTACTAAGGTCTATCTCTTCAACCTTCCTAGAGAGTGATATGAGTTTAGCCCTAAGGATTTCCTCTTCTCTAAGTGTATGAATTCTAGTAGTTCTTTGTGGATTTTCAGAATAAGGTGAAGTTCCCCATGTTTGGTTTTTTTCAGCAAGTCTTTCTATATACTCGTAAGTATCATTTGCGGATTTGTTTTTAAAGGATCCATTACATATCATGTCAATGAATAGTTTGTTCCCCAGACCCAACCCTTCATAGAAAATTCTCAATTTTTCAGGAATAGAAAAACCATGGTGTGGAACCATGTTTAGGGTGCCTTTTAACCTATCCCATGTTTCATATAATGACTCTCCCTATTTTTCAAAAAAAAAATTGGATGCTCTTTTTAAGTGCAATAGTTTTGTGGTGGGGAAAGTATTTTTTGTAGAATTATCTTTGTAGTTGGCCCCAAGAGTTAATGGATGATAGTCTCAAATTGTTTATCCAATTTTTAGATCCATCCTTTAAATAAAAAGTAAATAGACTTATCTTAGCTGATTCTAGTTGATGTGGGGGACACATGGTTTCTACAATGTCATTGAATTCCTTAACGTGAAGGTAGGGAATCTTGGACTCCATTCCATGAAATGTGGGAAGGTGGTTTAGGATATGGGGTTTAAAGATTTGGTTGGCATCTCCTAGGGAATTGTATCTAATTCATGAGGGGTCATTGGTCCATGAAGGTGTGAGGTAGTCATTCATGGTTTGATCAAATGCATTCCCCAAGTTTGGGGCTGCCTCATTTGGGTTTCCATTTTGGTTCCCACCTGGGTTTATGAGTTGGTTTCTTTGAATACATTCCATTAAAATAGGATCAATTTTCGACTCTGGGGTATTAGTAAGATTAGAATCTAATGTAAAGAGTTACCTTGGTGTACTTGACTCCCCAACCCCAGTACTATCCACCCTAACTAGATAGTTTGATTGATCGCGGGTGTAGGCGGACATGTGCCAAAAGAAAAAAAATGAGAAAGGGACAAGATAAGAGAATTTGGATGAGAAAAGAAGAAATGGGGGGAGAATAGAATGGCTATTTAGATGACTTACTTGGGTCCCTAGAAACGATGCCAAAATTTTATTCACGCTCAAATTTATCCAAAAGAAGAAGGTAGGACAGTCCTTGTAGTCTAGCTTGGGTTGTTGAATCCTCAGAGACCTAAGAAGAACCTATAGACACGTACATTCTATGGATTGTTTTTGGCTATAAAGTGGCAAACTTGGGTTGATTTAAGATGGTTTTAAAGTATCACTAAAAGATTTAAGTTAATTCAAATTAAGGTAATGAGTTGATCCTATGTTATCGCTCGGGGTGGATTGGATGAATTCCTTTTTTAATGATTTCAATTTCTTATATTTGAGATGGGCTCATTTAAAAAGATCAAACAAATCATCACTTACTAGTTTAATGCCTACACACCCTAATACTAATCACCTATACACTTAAAGGATCAAAGTTTTGAGCACTCCAAGGTAAAGGTTCGTATTAGCACTTGAAATGTGTGGCCTTAAATTCAATAAAGATGAAGAGGTTTTAAAATCATCAAAACAAATCTCATTTAAATGAAGTGACTAGTCATTAATGGACTGAGAAATAAAATCCAATCCAGCCCTTTTCTACTCCCTTGGATCAACCCATAAAATATTTATCCCCCAATTGATGACATGTCTTCAACGGAAGTGTGAAGTAGACTTACGAGGGTGGAATTGAAGAAGTAAAAACAACAACAAAAATCGATCACTTCACCGTACTTTGTGATAAATATCACAAAGTATGATGTGAATAAATTCACACCTTGAACCAATGGTATAAACATGATATATAGAATAACAGAATAATAGTAAAGGAATAAATTTTATTAAGAAACTAAGGTGAATTAAACAACTTACATGAGAAAGAAATTTGATTATAAACACAAAGCGGCAGCATAACACTACAATGAAACCAAGCACCAAAGGTGAAAAACTCCTCCATAACCACTAATTTAAATAATAATTCTGTGAGACTTAGGTTGAGCCTCCAGTATTACAAAGAATCTCACTTGATTATGGTAGGCCTAGAGTGGTGGAAAGCTTGTGTAACTTGGACTTTTGCACTCTTGACCTGAGGTGGAATCCAGCTTGCAACCACCGAACAGACGTGCTTGGAAGACCTTCTACATGGGCGAAATATAGTGGGTCATGGAATAAGAAAATGTATCCACGAATATCTCCTAACCTCCTTTAAAATTTGGTCCCATTTGTAGTTGTGTATTCTGATATAGGATTAGATTGGTAGGATGTTTTCTGGGCCACAGAATCTGGCCCAGAATTTTATCTCCAAATTCGACCACCTTAATAACCACCATGGAGGACGAATTAGCACTGGCTCTTGCAGAATTATTTTTTCCTCTACATTTATTATAGAATCTCACGAAATTTGGGCTTCATTGGGCCTATATTTTGGGCCCCACACTCTCATTAGTGGTCTAGTGTCCAATCGGACTTTTCCACAATTGTTTGCTTGAAATCCCATTTTGGTGGTCTTCCAATGTGTATCTTCCAACACTAAACAAATATGAATTGTTCCCAATATAAATTTAAACCTGAAAATTAAATATGAAAATAAAATAAAGATCATTGGGTACATTAAATAATGTTCAAAAATGTACCACATAATAGTGCATTTTAAGAAGGAATTACAATCATAATGTGAAATGATGTTCAAAGTGTAAAATGCGCTAAAATGGTGTTTATGAATAATAAATAACATGAGTATTATATATATATTAACAATGAATATTAGCCTCATTTAGTTTCTAATCACACGTATGGGAGATTATATACCATCAGGGGTGCCCTTTATGATTATATTCAATCATGATTCATGGTTCATATCATGGTTGTGGAGATGCCTATAGAGTAATTTGGGGCCTAGATGAGGATGAGTACAGCCTTTCACCCTCATATGGATGGTAATACTGAGCACACTATCTAGGTGTTCGAGGATATGTTGAGGGAATGCATGTTAGACTCTGGCCAGAGTTGGGAGTATAACTTACCCTTAGTAGAGTTTTCTTATAATAATATATATCAATCTATTATCAACATGGAACCTTGCAAGGCCTTGTATGGGAGACCCTACAAGTCACCCTTGTGATCTAATTAGATTGGTGATACATCTCTTGTTGGGTCGGAGATGGTGTAGGCGATGATGGATAAGGTACAAGTGATTTTTGAGTGGATGAGGACAGCTCAGATAAGGAAAAACTTTTATGAAGATCGATATCATAGACCCTTAGAGTTTGAGTAAGGAGACCATGTTTTCTTGAGAGTCTCCCCATTGTGAGGATTATAGAGATTCAATCAGGGAGGAAATTTTTCCCTGAGGTTCATCGGTCCATTCAAGATCTTGTATAGGGTTGTGGAGGTTTCTTACCACCTAACCTTACCCCCATAGTTGTAACAGATTCATGAAGTCTTATATGATTTTCAATTGAGGAGATATGTGCATGATATCATTAATGTTATTGATTGGGGAGACTTGGATATCGATGATGGATCCACCTTCATGGAGCACTTAGTAGAGATCAAGTATCAGTAGGAGAGGATATTGCATGGATGGACCATTCCTTTGGTTTGTGTGTTATGGCAACATGGGAGCATGTAGAAGAGCTCCTAAGAGCAGGAGAACCAGATGCGGGATTAGTATCCCCACCTTTTTGCTTAGTTTTTTCTTTTAAAGGATGAAAATCTTGAAGTATGGAATAATGTAGAGACCCTATTTTTTCTTGTAAGACTTTGGAATATATAAAGGAATATTTTTAGAGCTATGTGCTGAGATAGTGTGTGATTCTAAGGCCCAGTATGCCCGATATTAATTTTATAAAAAAATATTAAATATATTTTATATCATTCAGGCACATTTTCTTAGAAATAATGGGATATATCCTAAATAGAGTCTAAAAATTGAAATCTGAAACCATGGTTGAATTTATAGCATGAGGATTACCCAAGGCATGATCTAAATTTGGTTGAAAAAGGAAATTCAGATAAAGAGTTCATTGGTGGATATATTCAGTGGATTTATTTATTTATTTAATTCATTAAATGGCCTAAACTAGTTTACTATATAAATACATTGTTATGGAAAATGTCCATAGTTATCTGCATAACATTGGGATCATTGAATGGTGGATTCAACCATTCTTCATTAGTTGATTGAGATCAGATTATAATGAGCTTCCAAACCCAGGTGAATCAAGGTGCAGCAAACGCAATATATCTTCCCATCATTGTCGAATGTGCTCTTCAAAAAATATTAATCCAAATCAAGGTAATATTTGTTAATTTTTGTTTCCACCCCTTTGATTAAATTTAAAATCAGTTTTTGATCTTCTTTATTTGATATGAGAATAATCAAACCTTTGCATGACCCCATTTGATTGAATTAAATTTTTTATTCAATTTATTCAATTTATTCAATTTATGTCATGTTTCTCACCCTGGATGTCCCCAATATATATTCATTAGACAATAACAGTTGAAAAATGATTTTTGAGCCCTTGTTATTATGATTTTTTCCCATTGTTCTTTGTGATTATTCACTATTTCTCTATGGGACCACAGTTCTACATTGCTATGTGAGTTCGAGCATGATTGAATCCCAAAATTCATGGAAGATCCATGTGTGCTGAATGGATTGGTGAGATGAGGATGTATTGGGATTATTTCAGGATGAAGGTGATGTTTTTTTGTAGAACTTGGATATGGGATTGAGATGGCAGTGGTACAACAGGCTTGCGAGCTGATGAAGGCTTCATTTGGAAAGATTGGGATTCATTTTCCGGCAACCTAAGGGATAGAATCATCAGCCAGAGAAGGTTTAAAATTATTACGGGTGGTCAAATGGCACGATTTGTGGTGGAATTGGTGGATTGGGAATCTGCATATAAAATTGGTATTTCTATGAAAAAACTTACTACACACTGTGTAGTATGAAGAACACATGGCGTGTAGTGACCCAGTTGTGGCGGCTAGGGTTTCCAAGTGATTTAAGTATCACATGTTGTGTGGGACCCCCACACACTATGTGACCTAGTTATGGAATCTTATCACATACTCTGGGATTACACGGACATGTACACATCCAAGAACATTTTGTGTACTAGAACATGGCCAGTGTATACAGGCACAGCCAGGAAAACACAAATCAGCATCAGGAGGCTGACACATGTCATGTAATTTCATACATGTTGTGTTATACTACATGGATAGTGATATGTGTGCTATAAAGGACATGGCTATGAAATGAACATGGCCGCACACCATGTGTGTCCCTTACATGTTGTGTACTTCCTTTTTGAGGAAACTTCTAACTTTCGTATCTCATTCACTTGGACTCAGATTTTGGCTCGTGAGTAACCTATCCTGGGATTTTTTCAACATCAAATGTGATGGTGACCTATAGAGTATTTTTAGATATGATACAATATGTTCTAAGTGTTAAACTTCTTTAATAGACACTTGACAATGGCATTGATGGGGCAGGATCATCAGAGTGGAACCCTCCTAATGAGACAGAGCATGGGTCCTTTATCCATAAAGTATAACCCCACTAATATACTAGTGTGTGGGTCCTCTATCCATCATCATAGTTGAACCCTCCTATTATGACATGGCATGGTCCCTATATCTATATAGTTAAACCCTTCTATTTATACAAGTCACGGATCCTCTATCTATGAAGTGGAACCCCCTGACAAACTAGGGCGTGAGTCCTCTATCCATCATCAGAGTAGAACCCTCCTACTGATGGAGTGGGTCCTCTATCCATAGAGTAGAATCCCCCTGACATACTAGGGAATGGGTCATCTATCCATCATCAGAGTGAATCCCTCCTGCTGGTACAGGGTACGAATCCTCTATCTACAGAGAGGAACCCCCTGATAGACTAAGGCATGGGTCCTCTATCTATCCACAGAGTGGAACCCTCCAACTGGGATAGGGAATGTGTCCTTTACCTACTAATTGGAACCCACCTATCATTATAGGGTATGTTTCCTTTTATCTAGATATTATTCCACCTCCGCTATGAGGCATAGTGGTGAGGTGTGACTCCACATGGTTAATCTTCAGATAGACACACGAGATGCTGGGCATCATTGATGGAATCTTTAAACTATTGGTAGATTCCTTTTTGGGATGGGTTTTGATATGGAGATCCATTTTCTCTCTCATCTAGGTTTATTTTCTAAGCACATATATTTCTATTTTTTGGATTTCATTACTCTCTTACTATGGGTTGAGTTGTCTACTTCTATCATGTCTCATATTTCTCCTCCTTTTTCTTTCTGGGTGTCCTAATTCATATGTATATACTCACCCATGCATGGGATTTTCCCACAAGTGTCATGTCTTATCCAGATGCTGAATAGGTTGGAAGGAATTAAAGAGGATCCTAGGGGATACTCAGGTGTATTTGACCACATACGATGGTCAGGGCTTGAAGATTTAGATTTGGGCTCTCTCAAAATTTAATTTTCTAATTATTTTTAGGTAGGGACATATTTTTGGATAGGTTTGAATTTTTTCCCTTTAATTTTCAGATTATTCTATCATACTCTTGTATTCCCTAGAGGTTTTTACATGCATTATTGATACTCTAGATGTTACTATATTTTATATTTATTCCTCTGCACTTATTCATAGATATGGTTGGGTATGTGTGTGTGTGTGTATAGGTATATTAGGAAAATCCCTCCCATATTAGTTATACCCTTCGGTCATTGTTTCTATCCCTTAGCATATAGAGGTAGGCTTGGGGTAGTTTTCGCTGCGCATTTTACCAACCAGGAGGGACCCGGTGTGTTGGGTCATGACTGTCTTGAGAAAAATACTAAACTCAATAATGAACTTTGTATATTGAAAGAGAAAGAGAGACAAAAAATAAAGTGAAAAATTTCTCTCATAAAGGAGGATGAATACATTGAGGAAATAAATAACCTCAAGTTGAAGGTGGAAGATCATGAAAAAAAATTAAATAAAAAGGAGAGAAGTTAGTTGTAATGAAAGATAAACTAGGAAAGACACAATGTAAATGTCTTGAAGTTGAAAAATATCTGACAAAGTTGAATGATGATTTTACCAAGGAATCACAAATTAAAGTGGATTATTTATATGATTTTGAAAAAAAAAGGTCTGGAAAAATATGTACAATTTATTCCTACTAAAATTGGATATATATCAATTTTTACTAGCAATACATGTTTTTCAACTAAAAATGAGAAAGTATGGATTGATAAAAAAAATAGTCAATGCTTATATTAAAATAATTTAAGATAGATATAGCTTCCAAAAGAAAGATCCTCTATGATAGAATAAAAATTAATTCATATCTACCAATAAACCACCATGAAAGTTCTATAACTGGAACTTCTATAAATCGAGAAGGTGGAGGATCAAAAAATATTGTTTACATTGTATAAAGTATGGGCACAAATCATATAATTATTGGGAAAACATTACCCTTCTAGGAATAATGAATGAGTTGATTGGTAGAAACTCTTAAGGAGAAGAAAATTCCAATCAATATTTGAGAGGAAATATTTCATAAAAGGGGGAATTAAAAGTTAATAATTATTCAAAAAAATCACTACCTGGAACAAACTTTTAGAATATGTGATAAAACTAGTCACTGTATAGAAGACTTCATAAAAACTCTTCCTAGATAGGCTCTATACATCGAATAATAAAAGAAGAAGGGAAAAGATATAGATGAAAAATACATTATTCTAAATTTTCCTTAAAATCTATTAAAAACGAGAAATCTTGGATACTTCATAGTGTATTCTCTTTACATGTGAGAGATGATGTAAAAAATTAATAAATTTTTAAGATCATAATTATAAATATATAACCTTTTGGAATGGTATTTCCCTAAAGATTAATGGATTTAGTGTTGCTATTATTGATGATGAGAAGTTAAAATATAATGAATCACAATTTATTGATGAAAATTCCCATAGTATTTTACGTTTTAGTCAAATTTGTTATGATAAAAATGAATTTATTGTCTACAAGGATGGTTGTATCATATGATTCTTAAAGTACGGGAAAATAATTATAGAAGGAGTGATAACTGTAGGTAACTTGTTTCAAATTAGAAACCTATATAATTTATGTTACTTAAGTTCCAAAGATGAAAATGAGTTATTTTATATAATACTTGGACATTTGGGATAAAAAAATATGAGGAAAATTTACAAGTAGGAACTATTGATAAATTTAACTCAACTGAAATGGGAAAAATACAAGGTTAGTAAAACTTTTCACAGAGGAAAAATTTCATAGGGAAGACACTGGAAAATAATTATTTAGACTACCCTACCACTTAAAATAATATAATTAAATATTTTTGGACTAGTGAGACATCAATCTATAAAGTTTGAACTATAATTTATCACTTTCATTGATGACTTCACCTGGATGATCAGTGTTATGTTTATAAAACAAAAATCTAGTGTCATGGAGATATTTAAATTGTTCAAAAGGATTGTTGAGAAAGAACTTGGTTCATACATTTGGAAGATAAAAACTAAAAATGGTATGAAATATACTTATAAATTTTTTGAATTATACTTTTAAAATTATGGGATAAAACATTTTTTATCACCCCTACACTCCTTGGAAAACAGGGTTACAGAAAGAAAGAACAAAAGTTTGGTTGATATAGGTAGAAAAATGTTTACTGAGTATATAATCCAAAAATTATTTTCTAGTGAAGATTTATGTAAAGTATTATATGTTCAGAATGTGTTTTTTTTTACTAGAATCAAGAATGAATCCTAATAAAATTTGGTATAAAAATAAACCCACAGTGAAGTAATTAAAAGTTTTTGGGAGCCTATATATAAAAAAATCTAACCTTAGAGAAATTTGATGAAAAGGATATGGATATAATCTTCTTAGGATATTCATACAATAGAAGGATATATACATTATATAATAAAAAAATTCATAAGGTTAATGAGTCATATTATGTTAAATTCATTTAAAGTAATTCCAAGATAAAAAAATATGAAAATGGTGTGTTGGATACATTTATGGAAGATACTTCAATAACATTTGGAATACCTGATAAAGAATAAATAATTTGTCAAATACATCATGAACAGATACATTATGATCAGTCTAGTGATGGAGAAACTATAGATGAAAACAAAAGGTTGTAATTATGGATAGTATAAAATCATGTTTCAATAAAAACATCATCAGAAGATAAGATGACCCTATACATATAAGAAGGAAATTGAGAATTGAAAATCAAATGGATATTATATATTTTATTGAACCTTATTCTCTTATATAAGTAATATATTATAAATAATGTATTAAATTTGTGAATGAGGATTCAAATCAAATAAAAAATAATGACACATGGGAACTTGTTCCTGGATCAGAAGATAAAAATATCATTGGAACAAAACAGGTGCTCTAGAATAAGCAGAATGAAAAAGGTTAGGTATCAAAGAAAAAAATATAGACTAGATTGTAAAGGATGCACTAGTAAAAACATGGACATCAAAAATTTTGTTTTAACATCGGTTTCTCAGAAACTATTGTAAAAAGTAAAATGAGGTTATCTTTAATGTTGGTTTATTATAAAACCAATGTCAAAATGATGGTTAGGGGAACTTTAACATCGATTTTATGTAAAAATTACATTAATGGTTTTGGGGGAGAACTTTTAATGTTAGTTTAACAAAAATTAATGTTAAAAAACTTTTCACATTAGTTTTTTTAAAAAAACTTTTAAACATCAGTTTTTTATAAAAACTGATTTTAAAAGTCTTTTAAAAAATATCGAAACCCAAAATTATCATTTTATTTTCAAATGAACCTCCTCCTATCTTGACCTTATATGGAATCAATGAAACCTAAAACCATCAATGATGATAGATCATGTCATTTTAGTTTATTTTCATCGCTTTTTCACATTACTTCTTCTCAAAGTTCCATCCTTCATTATTTTTTAATGATCCTTGGTATTATTTACTTCAAGGAAACCCTATTTTGGTCAACTGAAAATCATACTTGAAGGTTTTTTTTTATTTTTTCTACTTTTTTTATTCAATCATTTTTATTCAATCTTGAATATTTCACCCTATTTCCAATGACTTCAAGTGATTTTTTGGAATTAAAGATATATTTTTAATTATCAAATCCATATTTTGTAAACTATTTTTTATTTTGGAATATAAATTAATTGTGTGTTAGTTATAAATTTGATTCATTCATTTATTGTTTTTCATGAACTTTGTTATCAATTTCAAAAAAAAATTAAATTTGTTTAATGTTATGACTTTTTTAATATTTTTAATTGTTTTTCACTATAATTTTTTTCTTATAAAACTATTTGTATTTATAATTTTTTGTATCTATAAATATTTTATCATTATAATTTTTTTATAATTGAAATCATTTTTTCTTCAATTTATTTTTTATATTTATTAATTTATTTTTCCAATATAATGATTTTTTTTTAATTTTTTTTATAACTTCATTTTAATTTTTTAATTTTTTTGAAGAAAAATTATTTGTCAAAAATTTATACATGTTTAAATTAACTTTTTTATATATACTTAATTAATTTAATTTGAATTTTTCAATGATATGTTTTGAACATTATATATTATTGTCTATTATGATCAAATAATTATCAATAATTGATTATTTTGATTATATGTTTTTATGTTTAAAATTTACTTGTTAATAATTATTTCTAAGTGTTTATATGTTTTAATATATTCCCATTTTATATTTTGTTCTTATGTAATTTATCTGTTCAACTTTTTTACATTGGTTTTTTATAAAAACTAATTTTAAATGTCTTTAAAAAAAATACTGGAACACAAAACCCACATTTTATTTTCCACCGACCCTCCTCTCTCGACCTTCGATGGCATCAAAGACACCCAAAACCCTTAACGACAATAGATATTACCTTTTCAGTTGATTTTCATCACATTTTCATGTTATTTCTTCTTAACCTTCCATCCTTGATCATTTTTTAACAATCTTTGTTATTATTTACTTCAAGGAACCCTTATTTTGATCGACCGACAACCGCACTTGAAGGTTTTTGTTGTTTATTTTTTTACTTTGTCTTTAAAATCATTTTTATTTAATCTTGCAACATTATTACTTTTACTATTAGATTCTGGTGATTTTTGGGAATTAAAGATATATTTTTCATTATTGACCTCCAAATTTTTTAAGTGATTTTTTTTATTTTTGAAGATAAATTAATTTTTTTAGTTATAAATTTGATTCCTTCATTTGTTTGTTTTCATTAATTTTATTATCAATTAAAAAAAAATTTGTTAAAATTTGTTTCATGTTATAAATTTTGTATTATTATTAATTATTTTTCAATGTAATTTGTTTTACTATGAAACAATTTGTATTTATAATTTTTTATTATTTATAAAATTTTTATCGTTATAATGTTTTTGTAATTATGATCATTTTTTTCTTCAATTTATATCTTCATTTATAATTTTTTTCAATATAATGACTTTTGGTTAATTTTATTTTTTGTAAATTGATTTTCATTTTTAAATTGTGTTGAAGACAAATTATTTGTTAAAAAGTTATACATCTTTAAATTATCTATTTTAATATATTATTAATCACTCCTATTTAGATTTTTGAATAATATGTTTTGATCATTATATATAATTATTTGTAATTATCAAATAGTTATCAATAATTGATAGTTTTGATTATATGTTTTTATGTTTAAAATTTATCAATTTATAAATATTTTAAAATTTTTATATGTTTTAATATATTCAACTTTTTTATTATGTTATTATATAATTAATGGGTCATAATTGGAAAAAATTTACAAAGAACCACTTGTGAATATGAAAACAGAGTTAATGATTTCTTATAATTTTCTAAACAAAGTCTTCAAAACAAAGATTTTTTTTTCTTTCCATGTGCTAAGTGTTTGAATATGATAAAGTTAAATTCTAGAGAAATATAGGATCATTTCATTTTCTATTGTTTTATCCATAATTATACATGTTATATCTATCATGGTGAAATAATGGAAAATTCAGTATCTAATGTTGATGAAAATATTCAGAATGAGATGGAGGTTCATATTGAATAATTAATTCATGATATAGGCATTGAAACCATAAAAAACAACAATTTTTGAATGATTGTATGGATATTATGAGAAACCATTATTATCAAGTCATACTAAATATACAGTGTTATCGGTAAATCTGAGATTAGTTTAATTAAAAGAAAGAAATGGGTGGAGTGATAAAAGTTTTTTTGGGTTTCTTGAACTTTTAAAATATCTACCTTTAGAGGGTAGAAAGCTTAGAGATTCCAATTATGAGGAAAAAAATATTATTATCAATGGGATTGGGGTATAAAAATATACATGTTTTCCCAAATGATTGTGTGTTATATAGGATCGAATGTGAATGTTTATCGAAATGTCTTAAATTTGGGACATCACACTATAAGATGGATGAAAAATTTAACTCTAATTCATTCATAGGTAATTGAATCAAACCTTCTGCTAAAACAATTTGGTACATTTCAATAATTCCTTCTAATAATTCAACTTTTATTCATTCTCAGTTATCAGAATCAAACCTCCTGCTAAAGCAATATGGTGCCTTATAAAAATTACTAATTTCAAGCATCTATTTGAAAATTTAATTGATGCAAAAAAGTTTAATATAGCACACAAATGAGTGAATCTATAATGGTAACTTATACCACCCTTATGATTCACCATAGTGGAATAGATTTGATAAACAATTTCCTGATTTTGGAAGTGAAGTTAGAAATATTATAATGGGAATGTGCATAGATGGAATGAATCCATATTAGAGTCTCAGTAGCCAACATAGTTCATCTCTTGTTTTTTTTGGAATTTTACAACTTGTCCCCACAGATATGTATGAAGAAAAAAATATCATGATGAGCATGATAATTTCTAGACCAGAACAACCAGAACATGATATTGATGCGTATCTTTCACCATTGGTTGATAATTTGAAAATTCTATGAGAGAAAGGTGTTATTGTTTTTAATAAATACAAAAAAAATTATTTTATTTTGCGTGTTATGATAATGTTCACTATAAATGACTTTCCTATATATAGAAACTTATTTGGATAAAATGTCAAAGGACATAATGCATGTCCAATTAGTGAAAAAGAGGCTTTATATTAACAATTTCATAATAGAATAAAGTCAGTTTTCATGTTACATTGAATATTTTTGTGAATTGATAATCCTTATCATAGATTGAAAAAAAATCATTTAATGATTTATTGGAATATAATATTCCCCCACAAACATTTTTAGTTCAATAATATTACAACAATGTGAAAAATGTTGATTTCACACTTAGAAAGAATGTTCTGGCCATCAAAAAAATATTTGTAAGAAATAGTTTATCTTTGTAAAACTACCTTATTAGGTATTTTTATAGATAAAACATAACATTAACGTTATGCATGTTGAGAAAAATATATATGAAATTTTGATTTGAAAATTTTTAGACATAAAAGGAAATACAAAAGAAGTATTATATACTAAATTGGATTTGATATCCATGGAAATACATTTGGAGTTATCTCCCACTATGAAAGGAAACATAACATGTTTACCTATGCCTTTTCACACATTAAGTAAGAGTGAGAAGATGAATTTTTTCTAGTTTCTTAATGTTATTAAAGTACCTAGTGGATATTTTTAAAATGTAAAGAATCTAGTGTCATTAAAGGATTGTAAATTAATATTTATGAAATCTCATGACTATCATATATTGATGCAATAACCGCTGCTAGTTTCATTGCATGGTATATTTCTCACACCTATCAGAAATATTATCATCAGGTTATGTAATTTTTTCAAATCCATTTATATCAAATTCATTGATCCAAATTTGTTAGATTTGTTAGATAATGAAGCTTCTATTATAATTTTTAAAATATAAATGTATTTCCCACCTACATTTTTTGATATAATTGTTCATTTGGTTATTCATTCAGTGAATGAGATATTAATATGTGGTCCTTTTTATTTACCTTGAATGTATCCTTTTGAAAGATATATGAAAATTTTAAAGGGATATGTTAAAAATCCTCATCGACCAAAGGCCCCTATTATTCAAAAATATGTACTAGAGGAGGTTAATAAGGTTTTTGAAGATTATTTATATGAATTGGACAATATTTTTCTCCCTATATCTCTATATATTATGGTTGATAGTGAAGTTATATGTATTTTAGTCTTAAAGTTAAATTCCATTCCACATGATGAAGTTATACAGGCACATTTATACATTTTGAACAATAAATATGAAGTTCAGCTATATATATCATCACACATTTCTGAATTAAAGGTATGATATTCCAACAGAAATGAAATTCAGTTGATGATTGATCATAAAGAATAATTTTTTAATGGTTTAAAGAGAAATTCATAATATATATATCTACATTAGAAACATTAAAATGGTTTGTAGGGGGTTATCTATTAATTTGATCAAATGGCCTAGTTTTGATATTAATGGGTATACATTTTACATAAAAATTTAGGATGATAAGAGTAACTTTCAAAATATTGGGGTAATGGTCATTTCTAAAGAACTCTATTTTTTGAGCCAAAAAAGATAAAAACCCAATTTCTACATCAATTACCTATTCTGTATTTCTTGAATATATATGGGAAATTTATTATACTAAATTCTAAGTCACGGTGTTTAAGTGTAACTAGGTTTATAGAGATAGTGGTGTGAAACAAGATGATTATGGATTTAAAATGTTTTATTTAAAAAATAGTTAGTTACAAAGATGAACCATTTATCATGGTGACACATGAAAATAAAATATTTTATGTAATTGATCAATCAAATGATCAGTGGTCTATCATTTTTCAGGGGGAAATAATTCATTGGATGATAAGGATGATAATGATGTTATGGATTTATATGAAGCTTATTAATTTATTACGTAATTTAAATACGATAACAATGAATATAATGAGGAAATAGTCCATGATATATGAAATGATTAATTTTAAGGGATATGGTAAAACACTAAATTACTATCCCAATCATTCAGGAAATTTTTTTTATTTTATTTTTATTTTATTTTTTAAAATTACTTGTATAAAAAACTCTATATTTTAGTTATTGGATGTTTAATTATATATATATATATATATTGATTATTTATATGATTTTTATGTTAAATTTCATATACAGTAGTTATGCTTAAACATTTTTTGATTGAAAAACTTGACGTGCATCATTATGTTTTAGTTAAATCTATGCATATAAAAACATTTTTTTGTAACTATGATATTTAAATTTAAAATTGTTTCTATAATTTTAGAATTAATTTTTATATTTAATATTTTAACTTTCATATTTTTTGGTTACGAATCATAACATCATTTTTTTAAACTTACACATGTGTGATGATATTTGTTTTACTTACATATTTTTGTAATCATCATTTTTAAATATTCACTTTTCTAATAATATTCAGGTACATATAATTTCATTACATTTGTCTATTTCAATGATAGACATAGAGGCATAGGAACATTTGTCGAGGTATATGTATTTTTTCATATTATTAAATATCCAGTAATATAATTATTTAATGAAATAAAATTTTTAATTTACAAAAAATAATTTCAAGACTATTGATGTGCCTCTTATAGAGGAGTATTCTACTTCTAATATAGAGAAATATATTTCTAGAGTTGGTAGATGTGGGATTACACATTTTCCAAAACTATAAATTTCTCATGGACACCAAAGAAAAAATATTAAGTTTGATGATAATAATAACCCAACTATCCTAAATGTAATACAATTTACTAGTTATATCATCATTTAGAGCCATTGTAGGATTAAAATTTTATATCATGATTGTAAGTTCATCAAAAAGATGGAGAAAGAGCATATGTGGGAGTCTATAATGGTAAAATGTATTAATTGATTTATTTTTATCTCATTTTTCAAATATTATATATTTTAAATGACTATTATTTAATTTATTCAATTATAGATGACATTCAATTTTGAAGAACTAAAATAAATCAATAAAATATTTTTATCTTTATCAATAGTTAGATGGAGAGATTTTAAAACAAAATTGAAAAAAATTATGTTTTGGGGAAGTTTCAGAATTAAAACACATGCCTCAATTATAGATTTTTAAATATAGATACATGGAAGAAATTTTTCACCAGATGACGTGATGAATCATTTATAGTATGATAAGTATTTTATATTATAAAATTTCATGTATATTACCTAATGACTTATTAGTTAATTTATATGTAATGGGCCTCCAGGATATCTCATCAAGAGATCCAATTCCAGAACATATACCCTCATATTTTATCATCTGGAGGGTATCATTTATTAGAGGAGAAATTTATTACAAAAAAGTTTGATGCATTAAGATCTCAGTCAAGCAGTGGTTTAGAAGAGGTCCAGTTTTTTCCTCCATCTCACCCTACACACCATGAAAAATGGAAAAGAGTGAGAAGGAAAAAGAATGAAAATTATAGTATATAGAAATCTAAGGAAGTAGCTAACCAAACTGTAAGAAAATAATTTTTATTTTCCATGAATTTTTTTATTTTTTCAATTAACAATAATAATATACCATTTTAATTTTTTATCTCAATATGAAATTCAAGAGAAAGAGATACATGGGAATTTTATCTTTGAAGGTATGATGGACATCCAATATACTAATTTAAAAAATCTGGAACATCCCATCAGTGTAAGAGGATATGAGTTAGGTTTTAGTATTAGGAAGGTTTTTCATCATCAACCTATAAAAATAAAGAGACCTAGAAATAGATTCCATAAAAGATGATCTGAAAGACTTGAAAGAGTCTATTAGTGATCAAATTCAATAATCAATGAATGTTATGTTTGAACAATGGATGAGACAATCGTATCCCGTATAGCTTGTGCAGCTTGCATAGCTTGCACTTTCATAGCTTGCGTAGCCTACCTAGCTTACACTAACTTCCCAATCAGCTCACTCAGAGCCTCCACCTTCTCTTTTAGTCCCAACCTTATACTCTGAGTTGTATGTTGTAGATCCCTATGTATTTATTGTAGTGTATTATGTCTTATATATTTTTTGGGATTATGTACATCACTAGCATATGTAGTTGGTTCAGGTAATAATATAAGTACATGATATTATTGATCCAACTATTCTACTGCCATTTTCTACTAAGGAGGTTACAAAAGTTGGAGCTTGTATGGGTCATTTTTTACTTTTTTTGACTATCCTTCATCATCATATGACATATGAGGCATGCGTTGTTTTTTAAATATTATTTACATTTTATTGAAAATTGATTCTAATGTTTTAGGAAATTTAATTTATATAGTAGTATCTAAAATTAAAAGAATTGATACATAGGAGATAAAAGGTTCAGGAACCAACAACTTCAGATACTTATGATATTTTTTATGGGATAAAAAGATTATTCTAGGTTTCTTCTTCCTTGAATAATATTTATGAGTTTCGGATGATGTTTGATATATGTGTAAAAGACTATCCAATGAGAATAATAAAAAAAATATCATGGATCTAGTTATTTTTTATGAGCTCAGTGTGGCTGTGTTGTAGTTTCTTTCCATGTAAGTAAATTTATCTTTTAGTTTTTATTTATTTAAATAAAGACAACTTCAAGTGACTTACTATAATGACCCAACCCCATAAGATTAGAGCCAGTTCATTACTTATTACATTGGCATGATTACAAGGAATAAAATCCTTAAGGAATGATCAATTTAGTAGTCTTTAAGAAACTAGATACATACATGTAACTCATACTACTTTGGGAAAGGTAAAAAAATAAAATTCATAACAAAAACTAATAAATTGCATCCACGAGAACTCATTAAATGGTCTCATCTTCATAGCCTATTGAAGGTAAACAAATGAAGGGGTGAGCTCAAATACTCTATAAGGGTTAAAAATAGTGGAAGTATGAATAAACAATAATTGAATCATAATCAAATTGGTTTAGTCAATATGGCATGGTGAATAAATGAAAAACACGCTCCATCAATAAACTGAGAATGAAATTGCATCTATAGATTTTTTCATAGTGAAAACCTCATGGATAGTAATAACTGAAAATTAATAAAGCGAATTATTATTAATTTTAATTCATGAATATAGAACATGATACCACTATACCGTCAAAATGGTTTAATTCTGTGGGTAGATACGCGTCTGATTCTGTTTTGGAAACAAACTCGAAGGGTTTGTCACCAACTAACTTGTCTCGTGAGACATATCGATGCATCGAAGGGCTATAGCAGGCCCCGCCCATCACTGAAAGTCCAAATAATTCTTTATACATAGATTTAATAAAAATAAAATACACCTTCTCAGTATCTGTATAGAGTAGAGGATATGGATTCATCAAAATTTCCATAGTTAAAACAACATTCCAAATAAAAACCATATGTAAAGGGGTATACGGATTAAGACAATAATAATATCCATGAAACCATAATATGGATATATAATATATTTAAAATCTCAAATTAAAAATGATCTCAAAGGGGAAGTAGGCACACCACATAAGAATGATTAGGTGCACAATACCAAGTAAATCACAATTAAATGGAAACGGAAACAAAATTTGTTACAACAATATAATCAATCGAGTTAATAATCATCAAGTGAATCACTGAATACCATGAATATAAATAGAATCATGATATTATATATCAAATGGTATTAAACATATACCACATTCAAGAAATAAGTGGCGAATAGTGTAAATCTCATGAAATTAAAAGTGAGATGAGAAACCCCTTACTTTATGCCCGAATGTTTTCTTAGATTGATCTTAATGACCTAAATAATCAAATTTATCTCTATTAATTAATAATTCTAAAACATCCTATTCATTTAATTGATTTATTTTAACCTTATTAGGTTCATTAATGGTATTTTTTATGGGTTTAAGATATTCAATTTTATTGTTTTGGAAGCATTTTCTTACTTGGATTTCATGATCAGTTTTCTTGTATTTATGAATAGAAGTTCATTTGAAATACAATTAAACATACAGAACTATTTATAGATATTATTAGTTAAATTATAGAGATATAAATGATATTATAAGGGATCATTATTGGCATCCAAGAGACCCTAGTTCAAAACTAGGTGGAGGTGAATTTTCGGTACTGTAGCAGTTACTATAGCAGGTACTGTTCGGTACTATAGCAGCCGGAACTATTCACCATATTTGGGCCTTTAGGCCACCAGTTTAGGCCTACAAGTATCAGGGCCTTTAGCTAATCAAAGGCCTTTGGGCCTTAGTTACTTTGGTCTATAGAGAACATAGATTAGCTCAGTTCACACAGAGCAGGCCATAGAAGAATAGCAGAGCAAAGAATAGCAGTCATTAGAGTAGAGCTAACCAGATTAGAAGAATGAGAGGGTATGACAACTGCCATCGGGACTAGGCATTGTATAGCTTTGCACAGGTCATTGTTAGCTGATTAGAAATGTAATTTTGGGAGCTAAGTGATCAATGATGCAGAAGCTGGGGAGGGGTAGTTCTAGTGGGTTGGGCCTATGGGTCATGTAATGGGCATAGTATGTCTCTAGGCCTTCGTGTCATGAAATTGGACTTCGGTTCATGTTGGGCCTTGTGACTTGGGCCTATGAGTAATGTAAGGGTTCTCCTTCATCCCTTAAAAGGGGTATTATCCATAATAAAAAAATAAGGCCTTTGAGCCATTCAGGGGATGACTCGTTTGATAAAATATAATGTTAAACACTTGGATTAACTTTTCAATTTCGTGCATAATGAACTTATTTTTTATTATTATTTTATATTATGAGTGTTTAAGGATTACAGAATATTATATAAGATGAAATACATATATTCTAATCTGGTTCAATAATAAAAAAAATTCATGACCATAATTGAAGATGGTAATAAAAATTTAAAACTCGCCATCCTTGAATGTGATAAATTAACACATCTCAGACGATGTTTTCATTTTTAGGATAAGAGGAGGGGGAAAGAGAGATGATGATGAAATATTCTATTTTCATAATAAAATTATAGTTCATGTAAGGTTCTAGAATTATCATAGAATTTTTATGAGGGTATATGAGTATAAATTAATGAAATAATGGAACTTGTAAAAGAAGATGAAAGAACAAGGAAGAGAGTTTCACCTCTTGAGTACCCCTCCTTGAGAATATCCTTAACGCCTTTGTTTTTTGCCTTTTGGTGAGACCAGAAGGTCTTGGACATGGAGGGAGGGCTTTGGAGGTGTATTTTTTAGAAGTTAGGCAAGGCTAAAATCTTGATTGGTGTGATAGGAAGAGGGGTGAGGGCTGGTTTATATAGCGGAGGAGAGGAGGGTTTTTGCATTATTTTAATCATTACTTTGTTATTTTGCCCAATACAAGGAATAGTATTTATTTTTGTGACAAAAAATAGTAATAAATGAATGTGAGTTTGAACCAATGTCCATTTACATCATCCATGATGTAAGTATGATGCAAAAATTCATTTATTTAGCATATTTCATAAATTATCAAATTTTACTATTCACCAAAAATTCAAGTATTTCAGAAAAATCCCAAAAATTCCCCCTAAACATTTTTCAATGATTAGAATCCAAAAATGAACTCCATTTTTCAAAAAAAAAATCTAAATAAGATAAATTTAATTTTTAATTAAAATCATCCTTTAATTGAAAAATACCAACACATAAAATATTCACCTTTATTTTCAAAGTGCCTAAATTTTATTTATACCTTCATGGGTAAGGTTACCATCTGTATGGTTCATAATATTATTAATAATGGTAGGTTACTACTCATAAGGGTGAGCTACTATTCATAAGGATAAGTTGATATTCACCAAAAATTGAGTTGTTTCTTTCATACTCCAAATATCACCCTGATCATAACCTTGCATTTACGCTTTTCAAAATTCAAAACACAAAAGTGTAAAATTTTAAGTTTAATGGCTAGGTTATGAATTTCTCCTAAATATAAAAAAAATCAAATATAATAATTACTTTATGAAATATAGGCTATCAAATGAATTAAAAGTATTTAAGAGAAACATACCATAAAATGTTTAGGGTGTTATATCTTTCCCACCTTTGGAAATTTTGTCCTCAAGCGTTTTCATGTATAAATCCCTTTAAAAAAAATTTGGGTCATTCTTCTTCATAACATCCTAAGGTTCCCACATTACTTCCTCCATTTTATGCTTTCTCCAATGAATCTTTACCAATCGAGTTTTCCAATTTCTCAATACCCCTTCCCTTGTGTCAAGAATCTCGATAGGCTCTTCATAGTATGAAAAATTAGGTTTCAACTCTATTACTTCATAGGTGAGTACATGCATTGGATTTGGCATGTATTTCTTTAGATATAACATGTGGAACACATTATGAACTTCGTAGAGATTTGGTGGCATTGAAAAATAGTAATCTATAGCTCTGATTCTTTCTAGAATTTCAAACGATTCGATGTATCTGGGGTACAGTTTCCCTTTATTACCAAACCTTAAGACACCTTTCCACATAGATACTTTTAGAAAGACATGATCTCCTACCTGAAATTCCAAATCCTTTCTTTGGTTTTTGGGATAACTCTTTTGCCTACTTTGGGCTGCTTTAATATGGGCCTGAATTGACTTTATCTTTGCAGTTGTCTCTTTGATAAGTTTTGGGATTATAAGTTTCCTCCCACCAACTTCATCCCAACAAGTTAGAGTTAGACACCTCTTTCTATATAATGCTTCATATAGATCCATTTTAATACTAGAGTGTAACCTATTATTGTAGGAAAATTCTACCAAAGGTAAGTATTGATCCCACATACCTTGAAAGTCAAGAGAGAATGATCTCAACATATCTTCCAATGTCTGAATAGTCCTTTTAGACTATCCGTCTATTTGGGGGTGATAATCACTACTCATATGAAGCTCAGTATCCAAATCCTTCGGGATACTTTTCCATAATTTTGATGTAAACCGAAGATCTCGATCGGACACAATCGATAGAGGTGCACCATGAAGTCTTACAACTTCATTAATATAAATTCTTTCCAGGTGCTCAAGTGGTAAATCTTATCTTATAGCAAGGAAATGTGCTGATTTTGTAAGAAAATCAACAATTACCCATACTACATCATTCCTTCTAGGTGTCCTTGGTAGTCCTCTGACAAAGTCTATCATAATATCAGCCCACTTCCACATAGTAATATGTAGAGGTTGCATGAACCCTCTTGTATTTTTTCTCTCAACCTTCACTTGTTGACAAACTAGACACCTTAACACGTAGTCAGTAATTTCTCGCTTCATATTATCCCACCAAAAATGTTCCTTAAGGTCTCTATAAATCATATTATTTCTAGAGTGTATAGAGAAATTTGAACTTTGAGAATCATCTAATAGTTCCATTTTTAGATCAGGTAGTGATGGAACACAAAACATCTTCCCAAATTTCAGAACTCGATCCTCATACACGAAGTGTTCCAATATTCCATCCTTAAAATCTTTAATTTTATTTTGTATATTCTCATCATTAGATTGAGAGATTTTTATCTTCTCTAGTAAATATGGTTTAGAAATCATTTGAAATAGGAAAGATGTTTCCCCTTCCTTAACAATTCCCATATCCATATTTAGTAGATCCATGAATATAGGATCTCTTTCAATCCTTGTTTGGGTCAGAATTCCATGATCTCTCCTACTTAATGCATCCTCCACCTTATTCACCTTTCTTGGGTGGTAGTGTATTGAAAAATCATAATCTTTAAGTAACTTGAGACATCTCCTTTTCCTTATATTGAGTTCTTTTCTATAAAAATGTATTTCAAACTCTTGTGATCCGTATATATCTCACATCTTTCACCATAGAGATAATGTCTCCATATTTTCAGAGCAAAGATTATGGTTTCTAACTCAAGATCAGGAGTTGGGTAATTTTTCTCATGAGTCTTCAATTTCCTTTATGCATAAGAAATAAATTTATCATTTTTCATAAGGATACAACCTAGTATATTCTTTGATGCATCACTATATATCACAAATCCATCATTTCTATAAGGAAGAGTCAAAATTAGAGCATTGAACAATCTTATTTTCAATTATTCAAAGAATTATATACAATCTTACATCCATACAAATATAACCCTTTTACGTGTGAGCTTGGTTAGCGGGTTACCCAATTAGGTGAAATTCTGAACAAAATACTGATAGTAACATGCTAAGACAAAAAAACTACGTACCTCGATTATGTTCATTGGCGTGGTCCATTATTGGATTGCCTTTGTCTTCACAGGATCAACAAAGATTCCATCCTTAAAGATAATATGGCTAAGAAAAGAAACTAATTGATGCAAAAAATCACACGTGCTAAACTTCCCATATAATTCATTTCTTTTAAAAGTTTTCATAATAATCCGCAAGTGATTCTCATGATCTTTGTAGCTTTTGGAGTATACCAAGATATCATCGATAAATACCACAACAAATTCATCAAGATATACCTTGAAAACTCTATTCATTATATCCATGAAAACATAGGGTGCATCAGTCGGTCCAAGAGTCATTACTGTAAACTCATAATTCCCTTACCTGGTTTAAAATGTTGTCTTTGGAATATCTTCCTTCATCACACACAGCTAATGATATCCTAATTGAAGGAAAATATTTTTAAAATATTGGGATCGATGAAGTTGATCAAATAAATTGTCAATTTCTGGCAGAGGATATTTGTTCTTTATTTTAATAGCATTGATTTCCCTATAATCAATGCATAGACTCATTGAGCCATCTTTCTTCTTGATAAAGAGAATAGGGGATCCCCATAGAGAAACACTAGGTCGAATAAGTCCTTTGTCACTAAATTCCTCAAGTTAAATCTTTAGATCCACTAATTTCATAGTGTTCATTCTATAGGGAGTCTTTGATATAGGTATTGCACCAGGAATTAAATCAAAAGAGAACTCAACTTCCCGCTCTGGAGGATGTCCAGGTAAATCCTCTAGAAATACATCAATGTATTCCTGCACAATAGGTAAGTCTTAAATTTGAAGATTTATTTCCTCACCTATAGATATTTTGTTCTCTTGATCTCCAATAATTTCATTAATTAGAGCTACTGGGGGTGGATCTAGATAAGAATTATATGGCGAGGTTTCTTCTATAAAGATAATGGATTCCACACCATTCTCAAAAAATGTAACTTCTTTCTTCTTTCAATGTATCTTCACATCATAATTTGGCAGCTAATTCATACTAAGAATTATTTCAAATTCAATCATTGGTATAATGATAAGGTTAGAAACTAAAGCATTTTTATGTGTCATGAGGAGGACTGATCGAAACATCTTTGTTGCAATGATACATCCCCTAGGATTTTTGATTGACAACTCCTTTATTAAATCAAATTGGACATGTCTAATTTTCTTGGAAAACTGGGAAGATATAAATGAATGCGATGATCCAGAATCAAATAAATAATTGGCTAAGTTTGAGGAAAAAAATAAAGTACCTTCCACCACATCATTAGGAACTTCACATTCTGTGGTTGTAATTGCATAAGCATTCCCTTGCTCTCATGGACTTTTTTAGGCAAGTTTCCTTAGCGCTTAGGACACTAATTTTCAAAGTGTCTCATATCTCTGTATTTGTAGCATTGAAAATCATTTACTTGTCTCTACCCCTTGAATTCACTGGATAAATGACCCTTTTCTCCACACTTAAAGAAAACTCTCAAGCCTTTCAATCATTTCCCAGGTTGATTCTTTCCATAGTTCTCGCATAATGAAAATTTCTTCATTCCCTTCTTCTTCATTGGAACTTTATATTTTCCATGGTTATTAGAAAGACTATTCTTATCTTGATTTCACTTGAACAAATTTCATCTAGAAAATTTCTTCTCTATTTTGATTTCACTTAATACAATTTAATAGTATGATAAAAATGTTTGATAAGTCGCTGCCCTTCAAAGACTTGGCTTAAGACCTTCAAAGAAATGATCAAGCTTGTCTTTTGAATCATGTATGTAATCTATAGAATACTTGGCTAATCTTGTTAAGGTAGCCTCATACTCCTCAACACTCTCTTCTTCCCTTTTCTTTAGGCTAAGTAATTTCCTATTCATTTCATATCATTATTCACGGGGAAAATATTTGTCGAAGAATATTTCATTTAAAGTTTTCCATTTCAGATCTTCTATGTCTTCTTCCTCTGTGGTATTCTAGATCAAGGACCACCATTGATCAACATCACCCTTGAGGAAATATAACTCCAACACTAACTTTTCATTTTCATTGCATCTTAATTCCAGAAATATCTTTTCAAGGGACTTGATCCACTACTCAGCTACCACTAGATTAGTAGTACCACTAAAAGACGGGGGCTTTTTACACATGAAACAATCCAATACAGGTTTAGCATGGTTATTCTACATATCATGAGTAAGTTTTAACAATATATTCATGATCTGATCCACACCAACACTGACTGTATTGACTTTCTCAGTGGGGAAATCCTTAAATTTTCCATGGGTATTAATTCCCCTTCTTTCATTAGGTGTCATCACTAAACAATTTAATGCACTAAATTAGTTCATAGTTCAGAATTTATAACTAGAAAACACTTAAGATAATCTAAAAATTTATGCACAACTAATCACATAATCATAATCATTGTTTATATTTACTTTTAAATCCTTCATAATGGTTTGTAAAGAAAGTTTGAATTATCCTAAGTATATCCCCCAAGAGTTTCAAACCAGGTACATAGTAAGGCCCATTGTCATGTATTGGGATACCCCGAGTCAAGCCCAAAACTCCTTGTCAAATTTGTTACTCCTAGGTACATCTATGCTAGAACCACGCCCACTTGTAGTATCCAGATAGGGATGTATTTTCTAGAACGACACACATAATCCCTAATTTACCAAAATGTTATCATGTTCTTATATGATTATCTTCAAAGTCTAACTTAGGGTTATATCCTCTAAAATATGTTCCCTAAATCTAGTTTCTAAGGTTGCTACTAAACTTCCTCTGATACTAACTGTGATGTCTCATCCCCAGAAGCCTGGACCTTGTGCATTACTTATTACATTGGCATGATTACAAGGAATAAAATCCTGAAGGAACGATCAGTTTATTAGTATTTAATAAACTAGATACATACATGTAACTCATACTACATTAGCAAAGGTAAAACAATACAATACATAACAAAAACTAAAAAATTTCATCCTCGAGAACTCAATAAATGTCATCCTATTCATAAATTGTTGATAGTAAAAAAATGAAAGGAGTGAGATAAAATTCTATATAAGGGTTAAAAATAGTGGAATCATGAATAAACAATAATTGAATCATAATCAAAATGTCATATTCAATATGTCATGGTGAATAAATGAAAAGAACACGCCATCAATAAACTGACAATGAAATTGCATCCATAGATTTTGTCATAGTGAAAACCTAATTGATAGTAATAAATAAAAATAAATAAATAGAATGCTTATGAATTTCACGTCATGAATTGGAAAAATTCTACCACTATACTATCAAGCCATTTTAATTTTTTGGGTTGATACCCATCTGATTCTGTTTTGGAAAAAAACTCGAAGGGTTTGTCGCCAACTGACTTGTCTCATGAGACCTTTCGATGAATTGAGGGGCTATAGCAGGACCCGACCATCACTAAATGTACAAATAATTCTTTATACATAAATTTAATACAAGTAAAATATTCCTTCTAAATATCTCTATAGATTAGAGGATACATATTCATCAATATTTCCATAGTTAAAACAAAATTCCAAACACCGTATGTAAAGGGGTATACGGCTTAAGAAAATAATCATGTCCATTAAACCAGAATATGGATATATAATAAATTTAAAATTTAAAATGAAAAATGATTTAAAAGGGGAAATATTTACACCACATAATAATGATTAGGTTCATAATACCAAGTAAATCACAATGAAATGGAAACCGAAATAAAGTTTGTTACAACAATGTAATCAATTGAGTTAATAATCATCAAGTGAATCACTGAATACCATGAATATAAATATAATCATGATATTATATATCAAATGAATGTAAAAATACACCACATACAATAAATAAGTGGAGAATAATGGAAATATCACAGAATTAAAAGTGATATGAGAGACCCCTTACCTTATGCCTAAATGTGTTCTTCAATTGATCTTAATGACCTGAATAAACAAATTTAGATCCATTAATTAATAATTCCATAACCTCATCTTAATTTAATTGATTTATTTTAACCTTATTAGGTTCATTATTTCCTTTGTTATAGGTTTAAGAGTTTCAATTTTATTGTTTTGGAATCATTTTCTTCTTTGGTTTTCATGATCGGTTTACTTATATTTATGAATGGAAGTTCGTTTGAAATGCAGTTAAACATCCATAAGTGTTAATATATATTATTATTAAAATTATATAGATATAAATTATCTTATAATTATTTTTCTTATATACCATGAGGATGACACATTTGATAAAAGATAATCATAAACACTTGGATTAACTTGGCGGTTTTGTTTATAATGAATTTGTTTTGTATTATTATTTTATATTATGAGTATGTAAGGATTCTAGAACATTAAATAAGATGAAATACATATATTATGATATGTTTCAACCATAAAAATGGTTTAATGACTATAATTGAATATGGTAATAAAAATATAAAACCCTTTGTCCTTGAATGTGATAAATTAACACATCTCAGACGGTGTTTTCATTTTTTGTATAAGAGGATGGGGAAAAGAGAGATCATGATGAAATATTAAATTAGAATAATAAAATTCCATTTAATGTAATTTATTTGAATTATCATATCATTTGGATGAAGTTAGATGAGTAGAGAGTAAAAAAATAATGGAACTTGTAAAAGAAGTTAAAAGAAAAAGGAAGAGAGGTTCACCTCTTGAGTACTCCTCCTTGAGAATCTCTTTAAGACCTTTGTTTTTGGACTTTTGGTGAGACTAGAAGGTCTTAGATTTTGGGGAGGTCTTGGGAAGTTTATTTGGTAGAACTTAATCAAGGATCAAATCTTGAGTGGTGTGAGAGGAAGAGTGGGTGAGGGGAGGTTTATATAGTGGAGGAGAGGAGGGTTTTTGCATTATTTTAATCATTAGTTTATTATTTTTCCCAAGATAAGTAATATTATTGATTATTGTGACCAAAAATAGTAATAAATGCATGTGAGTTTGAAAAAATGTCCATTTACATCATCCATGACTCAATCATGATGCATAAATTCATTTATTTAGCATATTTCATAAATTATCAAATTTTACTATTCACCAAAAATTCAAGTATTTCAGAAAAATATAGAAAATTAACTCTAACCATTTTTCAACGTGTAGAATCCAAAAATTAACTTCATTTTTTAGAAATAATTTTCTAAATATAGAAAATTTAATTTTAATTAAAATCATCTTTTAATTGAGAAATACCAACACTTAAAATATTCACCTTCATTTTTAAGGTGCCGAAATTTTATTTATACCTTCATGGGTAAGGTTACTTTTTTTAAGGTTCATATTACTATTAATAAGGGTAGGTTAATATTCATAAGGTTAAGTTACTAATCTTAAGGGTAAGTTTCTATTCACCAAAAAATTAATTTGATTCTATTAGACTACAAATATCACCCTGATCGCAACTGTGCATGTATGCTTTTCAAAATTAAAAACACAAAAGTGGAAAATTTAAGTTTAATGGCTAGTTTATAACTTTATCCTAAATATAAAATTGTTTTTTCAAAGGTAATTAGTATTTTATGCAATATAGGCTATCTAATGAATTGAAAATATTTAAGAGAAACATACCATAAAATGTTTGGGGTGTTATATCTTTCCCACCTTCGGAAATTTTGTCCTCAATATTTCTCATATATAAATCCCTTTAAAAATTTGTGGGTGGTTCTTATTAATAACATCCTAATGTTCCCACATTACTTCCTCCATTTTATGGCTTCTCCAACGAAGCTTTACGAGTCGAGCTGTCTGATTTCTCAATACCTACTCCCTTTTGTCAAGAATCTCGATAGGCTCTTGATAGTATAAAAAATCAGGTTCCAACTCTATTTCTTCATAGGTGATTACATGAATTGGTTCTATAATGTATTTATTTAGAAACAACATGTGGAACACATTATGAAATTTGGAGAGACATGGTGCCATTGCTAAATGATAAGCTATAACTCTAATTATTTCTAGAATTTAAAACGGTATGATGTACCTGGGGCTCAGTTTCCATTTATTGCAAAACTTTAAGACACACTTACATGGTGATATTTTTAGAAAGACATGATCTCCTACCTGAAATTCCAAATCCATTCTCTAGTTTTCTGCATAACTCTTTTGCCTACTTTAGGCTACTTTAATATGGGCCTAAATTGACTTTATCTTTAAAGTAGTCTCTTCGATAAGTTTCGGGCATATAAGTTTCCTCCCACTAACTTCATCCCAACAAGTTTGATTTTGACACCTCTTTCCATATAATACTTCATATAGAGCCATTTGAATACTAGAGTGGAAACTATTATTGTAGGAAAATTCCACCAAAGGCAAGTATTGATCTCACATACCTTGAAAGTTAAGAGATCATGATCTCAACATGTCTTCTGGTGTTTGAATACTCATTTGAGACTATCCATAAATTTAGGGGTGATAAGCAGTACTCATATAAAGCTCAGTATCCAAAGCATTCTATAGACTTTTCCAAAATTTTGATGTAAACCAGAGATCTTGATCAGACACAATTGAGAGAGGTGAACCATGAAGTCTTACAACTTCATTAATATAAAGTCTTTCCAGGAACTCAAGTGGTAAATCCTCTCTTATAGGAATGAAATGTGCTGATTTTGTAAGACAATCAATAATTACCCATATTACATCATTCCTTCTAGGTTTCCTTGGCAGTCATATGAAAAATATCATCGTAATATCATCACACTTACACATAAGAATAGGTAGGGATTGCATGACCCGTTTAGGATGTTGTCTCTCAGCCTTCACTTGTTGAAAAACTAGACACCTTGACACATAGTCAACAATTTCTCACTTAATGTTATCCCACCAAAAATATTCCTTCAGATCTCTATACATCTTAGTGTTTTCAAGGTGTATAGAGAAATTTGAGCTATGAGCATCATCTAATAGTTCCCTTTTTAGCTTGGGTGTTGATGGAACACATAACCTCTTCCCAAATTTCAGAACATCATCTTTATACACGAAGTCTGCCAATCTCCCATCCTTAACAAATTTAATTTTTATTTGTATATTCTCATCATCATATTGATATCTTTTTATCTTCTCTAGTAAATATGGTTTAGCAATCATTTGAAAGAGGAAAGATGTTTCCCCTTCCTTACCAATTCCCATATCCATCTTTAGTAGATCTATGAATATAGGATCTCTCTCAATCCTCATTTGGGTTAGAAGTCCACCATCTTTCCTAATTAATGAATCTGCCACCTTATTTACCTTTCCTGGGTTGTATTGTATTGAACAATCATAATCTTTGAGTAACTCAGGCCATCTTCTTTACCTTATGTTGAGTTCTTTTTGTGTAAAAAATGTATTTCAAACTCTTGTGATCTATATATATCTCACATATTTCACTGTAGAGATAATGTCTCCATATTTTTAGAGCAAATATTATGGTTACTTACTCAAGATCATGAGTTGGATAATTTTTCTCATGAGTCTTTAACTTCCTTGATTCATAAGCAATAAATTTATCATTTTTCATAAGGATGCAACCCAGTCCATTATTTGATGCATCACTGTATATCACAAATCTGTCATTTCCATATGGAAGATTAAAAATTAGATCATTAAACAATCTTATTTTCAATTATTAAAATCATTATATACATTATTTCATCCATAAAAACTTAACCCCTTTACATGTGAGCTTGGTTAGCGGGTTATCCAATCAGGAAAAATTCTGAATGAAATGCTGATAGTGACATGATAATCCAATAAAACTATGTACATCAGTTATGTTCATTGGCATGGGCCATTATTGGATTTCCTTTGTCTTCACAGGATCACTAAGATTAAATCCTTAGAGATAATATGGATAAGAAAAGAAACTGATTAAAGTAAAAATTCACACTTTCTAAACTTCCCATAGAATTCATTTCTTTTATGAGTTTTCAGAATAATACACAAGTGATTCTCATGGTCTTTATAGCTTTTGGAGTATACCATGATATCATCGATAAATACCACAACAAATTTATCAATATATTCCTTGAAAACTCTATTCATTATACCCATGAAAACATAGGGTGTATTAGTTAGTCCAAAAGTCATTACTCTAAACTCGTAATGCCCATACCTGGTTCGAAATGTTGTCTTTGGAATATCTTCCTTCCTCACACATAGCTGATTATATCTAGATTGAAGGAAAATATTTGAAAAATATTGGGCTCTATTAAGTTGATCAAATAAATCATCAATTATTGTCATAGGATACTTGTAATTTATTGTAATAACATTGACTTCCCTGCAATCAATGCATAGCCTCTTGGAACCATCTTTCTTCTTGAAAAAGAGGATAGGGGCTCCCCATGGAGAAAAAATAGGTTGAATAAATCCTTTGTCACTCAATTCCTCTAGTTGAATATTTTTCTCCGTTAATTCCATAGTGGTTATTCTATAGGGAGTCTTTGATATAGGTCTTACACCAGGAATAAAATCAATAGATAACTCAACTTCCTGCTCTGTAGGATGTCCAGGTAAATCCTTTGGAAATACATCAATATATTCTTGCACAATAGGTACGTCTTCAATTTGAAGATTTATTTCCTCTACCATAGATATTGTGTTCTCTTCCTCTCCAAGAATTTCATTTAGTAGAGCCACTGGGGATGAATCTAGATAAGAATCTGATGGTGAGGTTTCTGCTTTTAAATATAAGGGATTCTACACCATTTTCAAAAAATGTAACTTACTTATTCTTTTAATAGATCTTCACATCATAATTTGATAGAAAATTCATACTAATAATTATATCAAATTCAATCAATGATATGATGATAAGGTTAGAAACTAAATCATGTTTATGTGTTATTTGGGGGACTGATCAAAACATCTTTGTTGCAATGATACATCCCCTAGGATTTTTGACTAACAACTCATTTATTAAATAAAATTGGACATGTAAAATTTTCTTGGAAAATTGGTAATATATAAATGAATTAAATTATCCAAAATAAAATAAAACATTAGTTAATTTTTAGGAAACAATTAAGGTACCTTCCAACAAATCATTAGGAACTTCAACATCTGTAGTTGTAATTTCATAATATTTCCTTTACTCTCATGGCCTTTTTTAGGAAAGATTTCTTATCGCTTTGTAAAATTATTTGCAAAGTGTCTCATATCTCTACAATTGTAGAATTAAACATCATTGACTTGTCTCTACCCCTTGAATTCACTAGATAGATGACCCTTTTCTCTACACTTATAGAAAACTCTCATGCCTTTCAAGCATTTCCTAGTATGATTATTTCCACAGTTCTCACATAATGGAAATTTCTTCATTACCTTATTCTTCATTGGCACTTCATATTTTCCATGGCTATTATAATTCCTCTTCTTATCTTGATTTCCCTTGAACAAATTTGATCTAGAAAATTTCTTCTCTATTTTTATGGAATTTAATACAATTTCATCGTATGATCAAAATGTTTGAGAAGACAGTTCCCTTCAAATACTTGGATAAAGACCTTCAAATAAATGATCAATATTATCTTCTGAATCATGTACATAATCTATAGCATACCTGGCTAATCTTGTGAAGGTAGCCTCATACTCCGCAACACTCTCTTCTTCACTTTGCTTTATGCTAAGAAATTTTCTCTTCATTTCAGTTCATTATTCACAAGAGAAATATTTGTCGAAAAATATTTCCTTAAAAGTTCTCAATTACATATATTCCATTTATTCTTCCTCTATGGTATTCTAGAATAAGGACCACCATTGATCAGCATCACCCTTGAGGCAATATACTTCCAGTACTACCTTTTCATTTTCATTGCATCTTAAAACTAGAAATATCTTTTCAAGGGACTTGATCCACTACTTAGCTACCAATGGATTATTAGTACCACTAAAATATGGGGGATTTTTTCACATGAAACAATCCAATACAGGTGTAGAATGGTTATTTGACATAGCTAGAGTAAGTTTTCCCAATATGGTCATGATCTGATCTACTCCAACACTGAATGTGTTGACTTTCTCAGTGAGGATATCCCTACATTTTCCATGGGTATTAATTCCCCTTCTTCCATTAGGCACCATCACTAAACAACGGAATACACTAAATAAGTTCATAGTTCATAATTTATAACTAGAAAAAACTTAAAATAATCTAAAAATTTATGCAAAACTAATCTCATAATCATAAAAAAAATTATATTTACTTTAAAATACTTCATAATGGTTTATAAAGAAAATGTGAATTATTCTAAGCATATCCCTCGGGAATGTCAAACTAAGTGCGCAGTAAGGCTCATTATTGTGTACCAAGATACCCCAAGTCAAGCCTGAAACTCCTTTTTGGAGTTGTTACTCCTAGGTACATCTGTTCCAGAACCACGTCCACTTGTAGTATCCAGACAGATGTGTATTTGATAGGAAGACCCACATAATCCCTGCTTTACCAAAATTTCATCATGTTCTTCTACGATTGTCTTCAAATTATAACTTAGGGTTATTTCCTCTAAATTATGTTCCCTAAATCTAGTTTCCAAGGTTTCTACTAAACTTCCTCTGATACCAACTGTAACACCTCAAACCCAGAAGCCCAGATCTGGTACATTACTTATTACATTGGCATGATTACAATGAATAACATACAAAAGGAATGATCGGTTTAGTAGTCTTGAAGAAACTAGATACATAAATGTAACTCATACTACATTGAAAAAGGTAAAAAAACACAATACATAACAAAAACTAATAAATTGCATCCACGAGAACTCAATAAATGGTCTCCTATTAATAAATTTTTGATGGTAAAAAAATGAAAGGGTTGAGCTCAAATACTCTTTAAGGGTTAAAAATAGCAGAAGCATGAATCAACAATAATCGAATCATAATAAAATTGTAATATTCAATATGGCATGGTGAATAAATGAAAAACATGCACCATCAATAAACTGAGAATGAAATTGTATCCACATATTTTTTTCATAGTGAAAACCTCATGGATAGTAATAACTAAAAATGAATAAAGAGAATGATTATTAATTTTATTTAATGTATCTATAATATGATACCACTATACCATCGAAACGGTTTAATTCTGTGGGTAGATACCCATGTGATCCGTTTTTGGAAACAAACTCGAAGGGTTTGTCACCACCTAACTTGTCTTATGAGACCTGTTGATACATCGATGGGCTATAGAGGTCCCCAGACATCACTAAAAGTCCAAATAATTCTTTATACATAGATTTAATACAAGTATAATGTGACTTCTCAATATCTCTATAGAGTAGAGGATAGGAATTCATCAATATTTCCATAGTTAAAACAAAATTCGAAATAAAAACTATATACAAAGGGGTATACGGATTAAGAAAATAATCATATCCATGAAACCATAATATGGATATATAATATATTTACAATTTAAAATGAAAAAATGATCTCAAAGGGGAAATAGGTACACCACATAAGAATGATTAGGTGCACAATACCAAGTAAATCACAATGAAATGGAAACCGAAATAAAGTCTGTTACAACATTGTAATCAATCGAGTTAATAATCATCAAGTGAATCACTGAATACCATGAATATAAAGATAATAAAGATATTATATATCAAATGGTAGTAAATATACACCACAAACAAGAAATAAGTGGTGAACAATGGAAATCTCACAGAATTAAAAGTGATATGAAAAACCCCTTACCTTATGCATAAATGTGTTCTTTAATTGATCTTAATGACCTGAATAAACAAATTTAGATCCATTAATTAATAATTAAATAACCTCATCTTCATTTAATTGATTTACTTTAACTTTATTAGGTTTATTCATGGCTTTTTTATGGGTTTAAGTGTTTCAATTTTATTGTTTCGGAAGCATTTTATTCCTTGGTTTTCATGATTGGTTTACTTGTATTTATGAATGGAAGTTCATTTGAAATGAGGTTAAACATCTAGAAGTGTTAATATATATTATTAGTGAAATTATATAGATATAAATTATCTTTTAATTATTTTGGTTATATACCATGAGGATGAATCATTTTATAAAAGATAATGATAAATGCTTGGATTAAATTAGTGGTTTTGTTCATAATGAACTTGCTTTGTATTATTATTTTATATTATGAGTGTGTAAGGATTCCAAAACATTACATAAATTGAAATACATATATTCTGATCTTTTTCAACCATAAAAATGGTTTCATGACCATAATTGAATAGGGTAATAAAAATTGAAAACTTTTCGTCCTTGAATGTGATAAATTAACACATCTCGGACGGTGTTTTAATTTTTAGTATAAGAGGAGGTGAAAAATATAGATTATGACGAAATATTTCATTAGCATAATAAAATTATAGTTTTTGTAAGGTAACTGAATTATAATAGAATTTTTATGATGGTAGATGAGAAGAGAGGAATAAAAGAATGTAACTTTTAAAAGAAGTTGAAAGAAAAAGGAAGAGAGGTTCACCTCTTGAGTACTCCTCCTTGAGAATCTGTTTAAGGCCTTTTTTTGGAATTTTAGTAAGACTATCAGGTCTTGGATGTGGGGGGAGATCTTGGGAACTGTATTTGGCAGAACTTAGGCAAGGATCAAAGCTTGAGTGGTGTGAGAGGAAGAGGGGGTGAGGGGTAGTTTATATAGTGGAGGAGAGGAGGGTTTGGCATTATTTTAATCATTAGTTTATTATTTTTCCCAAAACAATGATGAAGGTTCTTAGCACAGTAGAAGCATGGTTGGGATGGCACTCAACTTTAATTTTTACCATGATCAATGGTTATTTTGGGATCAATACGACAATTAATGTCAGTCTCCATGGAATAGAATCAAATATTTAGATAATAAGGAATAGTCCTGAAACCTTTAGATAGGATCTTGAACATAATTTTTGTAATTAATTTAATTAATTTCATAAATAAAGTAATACCTAGATCTTTTTTATTTACTTTGTTTATTATGTTTATCATCTATAATAACCCTTCCTGATTTTCTCTTTGTGCTTGTGAGGATCCAAACTAGAATCCATCCAGCGGTGATCCACACATGCTCTGATGGCCTTCGATCGACACCACTCATTCTCCAGGTGCTAGAGTGGAAAAGTGAGTATCTTGTGTCAGTCATTCTTGATTTCTTGTTCTTCAGTCTTGAAGAACATCTATTGTTATTTAGAGGGGTGGAAATAGGATTCAAGAGGGAAATATTTTAGCTCAACAATTCTCAATTCATTGGGTGTGAAGTTTGATACATGGCACAATATACGTACATGTTTATTTATTAACATGGGACTTCAATTATAATATTTAATTACATAACAGTAATTAAATACATTCATAACTAATACCACCAGAAACACTTAGTGTGTGACCCTCTGGGATTCTTTTTCGTTTTCATTAGGAGGGCTTGCCTAAAGTCCAAGAATACTATCTAGCAACAAGTAAAGGCACCCAATAGAAACAACTTAAAGTCACAACAACAACATCCATGTATGAACGCTCACTATGTAATATAATCCATTTTTCTTAATATCTCATCAAAATGGTTTCATGATAGTGTCATAAACCTTTATGATTGATAATTCATTATTTAACTACCTGAAATAAACTCATCATTACACCATGTCCATGAAATTTCACGTGACAGTTCTATTTCAATCAGATTGTTGAGATATCAACTTCCATAAATTTAAGGGAAAAATCCTTACTTGACTTATCCATTAATAACATTCCACTCATGACTCACCCAACATACCCTACTTCCTGCCAACTATCTTTGTGATGGTTTTCTTCAGTAAATCAAAGTTATCAAGTCGTGACACAGAATAATGATAATCTGGAAAGAATATCTGATGACACCAAAACATGCAGAATTCTTACTGGAAGGTTTGTTCTCATAATCTTCTGTCTAAGAGATTACCAAGTAAAAACTTCATTAGAGGAAGTCTCATCTGCTTATTAGTACTTGAACCTAATGGTCTATAGACTATGTGTCCCATTATAGTATGTCATCCAACCGCAGAAATATATTTAAGAATATTTTAATAGCACTTCAAGGTTCTCATCATAGTGGGGAACTATTATGACCTTGTCAATGTGACAAATACTTCAGGAAATTATTACACTATAGTCATGCATAACAATGAACAATATGTAATAAGATATTTAATATTTAAATATATTAAATATTCATGTATTCAAAGTAAAACTATCTAGTTCTAGGACACCAACTCTTACAAACTCTCACTTGGACTAGAGCCAACTTCCTACGACTTTTAGCCTTCTAGACTTCACATGATGATCATGTTTCTACTAAGTCGAGTCTTTAGTCAAGGGGTCAACCATGTTGTCTTCTATGGAAATATTGTTCACTACAACTTCACCTCTCTAAAAAAAATCCATCAAGAGATGATACTTCTGAAGTATGTGCTTCATCCACTGATGTGACCATGGCTCTTTTGTGAGAGCCACCGCTGTAGTATTATCCCAATATAGTGTGATGGGGTCTTTACTTATAGGTATCTCATCCATCTTCTAGATGAATATTCACATCCATACTGCTACTTTAGCAGCATCAGAAGCTGCGATATACTCAGACTCTACTGTAGAATTTGTAACCACACTCTGTTTTGAGCTCTTCCAACTCATTGCACCTCCATTCAAAATAAAGATGTATCTCGTTTTCAACTTCATGTCATCTTGGCCAGTTTAGAAACTAACATCTGCAGATCCTCTGATGACTAGTTCTGCATATCCTCCATAAACCAGAAACATATCCTTAGTACGCCTCTGATACTTTAGGATAGTCTTGACTTCCATCCAATGGTGGTCACCTTGGTCATCTTGATATATTCCTACCACACTCAATACATAGGCGAAAACTAGCCTAGTACATAGCATGGAATACATGACTTAATTAATCACTAATTTGTATTGATTCCTTTCCATTACCTTTCTTTCCTCATGTGTTTGAGGAAACATTTTCTTGGAAATATGAATGTCATGTAAAATTAGAAACAATTCCCTCTTTGATTGTTCTATACTGAATATATTTAGTATCTTATCAATGTATGTACTTTAACTTGGGCCCAACAATCTCTTGGATCTATCATGGTGTATCTTGATCCCAATAATATATGCTTCCTTTCCCAAGTCCTTCATGGAGAATCACTGATTTAACCATGCCTTAACAGACTGTAAGACTGGTATCTCATTTCCAATAAGTAATATGTCATTAACATATACTATTAGGAAAATTACTGCACTCACACTAAACTATTTGTAGACACAAGGCTCACATTCATTCTTGATAAAACCAAATTTCATTATTGCTTCATCAAACCAAATGTTTCATTACCTGGATGCTTGTTTTAATCCATAAATGGATTTTTATAACTTTCATACATTATTGCCATCCTTTTGAGTCATTGACCCTTTAGGTTGTGTCATGTAGACATCTTCCTGAAGGTTCCTATTAAGAAAGGTTGTTTGACATCCATTTTTTAAATCTCATAGTCATGGTAAGAGGAAATGGCCAATAGAATTATGATAGATTTCAGCATTGCAACTGGTGAAAAGGTTTCTTCATAGTCAATGACTTGACGCTGCTTAAACCCTTTTGCAACTAGTTGTTCCTTATAGGTACTGAATTTTCCTTCCATGTACAATTTCTTCTTGAATATCCATTTTCAACCAATAAGCTTTACATCAACTAGAGGATTTTCCAAAATCCAGACTTGGTTTTGGTACATGGAATCCATTTCAGAATTCATGGATTCTTGCCACTTGGCAGCATCTGTGCCACTTACTGCTTTCTTGTAGGTTATAGGATCATTATTATCAACTAATAATGAGTCACCATCCTCAGTAACTAGAAATTAGTACCATTTTGGTTCTCTAACCTCTCTTGTACTCCTATGAAGTTCTTGTGTCTCTGGAACAATTCTTTATTCCATGGGGCTTTGTGGAATCTATTCCTATACCAACTCTTGTGTACCTTGATCCTCAACTTCATTGAATTCTATCTCTCTCCCACTATCACTTTTAGAGATGTTATCCCTCTCAAGTAATATGGAATGTCTTTCCACTATAACCTTTTTGTTTGAGGGGTTGTATTGGTAATATCCCCTTGTTTACTTGGGGTATCCTATAAAGGTACACTTTGTGCCTCAGGGTGAAAGTTTGTTACCTGAAGAGGACTTAACAAACGCATCACTTCCCCACACATGTAAATTCAATAACATGGATTTCTTTACACTCCAGAACTCGAATATAATACCATTTAAAGATTTAGTTGGTACTTGGTTTAGTATGTGTTCTATTGTTTGTAACGCATATCCCCAAAAGGATAATGAAATATTCACATGACTCATCATTGATCTCACCATGTCCAACAAGGTGTGGTTCCTCCTTTCACTCACACCATTCCACTGGGGTGTGTAAGGAGGAGTGAGTTGGGATAGGATCCCAAACTCCAGTAAGTAGTCAATGAAGTCTTGATTAAGATATTCTTCACCTCGGTCTGAGTCGAGATTCTTAATCTTATTACTAATCTGGTTCTCAACTTCATTCTTGTATTCTTTTAACTTATCGAAAGAATTTGACTTATACCTCATTAAGTAGATATATCCATATCTACTAAAATTATCAGTAAAAGTTATGAAGTATGATTACCCTCCTCTTGCTTCAAATGGAAGTGGTCCACACACATCAATATGAACTAATTCAAGAAGCTCTTTATCCCATTCACCTTCCCCACTAAATGGGGCTTTGGTCATTTTTCCTTGTAAACATGCATGACATACGCCAAGTGGTTTTAGTTCAAAATAATCTAAATATCCATATTGATGTAACTTTGTCAAGTGTTTATCGTTTACATGACCTAGTTGGTGATGCCAAAGTTGGGTGTGGTATGAGTAATGTGAAGTATATTTATTATCGATTTCCATTACTTGGTTTGTGTAATCCAACACATAAAGACCGTTGTATAAATGTGCCCTACCAAAACAAATTCTATCTTTATAAAAGAAGAAAAATTCATTTCCAAACTTGAAAAAAAATCCATATGTATCTAATATGGATACAAAAATAATGTTTTTAATAACAAATGACACATAATAACAACCCTTTAACACCAAGATCATCCCAGTTAGCAACGTGAGGTTGTAGTCCCTGATAGCTACAACAGCAAGTCTGGCTCCATTGGCTTCTCGTAGATCTACCTCCCCTTGGTCAATCTTCCTAAATCTACTTGGTTTATATATTTGGATATATATGTGAGCACCACAAGCTATATATAATACCTAATTTGTATAAACTATTAGATTACATTCGATAACAAACACAGCTAAATCTTTCCCTTTCTTCTTAGGTTGGGTGAAGTTCTTATTCCAGTGGCCCTTCTTTCCACATGCGAAATAAATAGCTTCTTATTCCATTGCCTCCCCTTTGATCTTCCTTTTCTTTGAAGGGTGTGAAGAATCTTTGTGCTTAAATCTCTTCGCCTTCCCTTTCCTCTTATTCACCATAAGTATGGAAGACTTTTCACGCTTCATATCTTTATCCACTTGGCTAATGAGGATAAGAAGATCAGATAGAGGCTTCTCAATGTTATTTATATTGAAATTAACAAAAAAAAATTGGAGAATATTTGAGGAAGTGATACGATAATGAGATCAGTGCCCAATTATTTAAGGATTTTAAACCCTAGAACCTCCAGGCACTCAATATATCCAATGAGCTTGACTACATGAGGCCCAACTAGGGAACCCTCTCCAAGATTACTTTGAAAGAGTGCCTTGGAGAACTAAAATATTTCTTATCTTTCTCTCTCCTGGTAAAGACCACAAAGGTTCTCGAGCATGCTATAAGAATCCATGTTTTCGTGATACTTTATGAGCTCACTAGAAATTGAGGATAGCATAAAACATTTAACATCGACCGCATCGTTCATATGTTTCCCATAGACCAAGAAATACTCATCACTCACCTATTTGACAGGAAGATCATGTAATACTAAATCCAACACATAATACTTCCGTTCATAGTGTAGGATAACCCGAAGGCATCTAAACCATTCCTGGAAGTTACTGTCGGTGAGGATGTTGTCTTTATCCTTAATTCATCATAGGGGTAGTGTGGTTGATGAGTTTTTCATTTTATTCTACAATTAAAAGAGAAGATAATTATTAATTTCTTAATTAAATTTTATGATAAATAATAAATTAATTTTATTAAGTCGCCCACTATTTTATCAAGTCCCAATGGCCCTCACCATTAAACTCGGAATGTCCAGTTTCCATGACATTATGGTAGCAAGGATACATATTATCCTTAGAATAACCCCAACAAGGGTTGGTCAAGCTATTTGAAGGTATTTAGGTAGGTAGGTCTTTGCCAACTGTGGGCTTGAAGCTCCTTGATCTGTTGAGTGGACTCCCCAATCCTAAAATTCTGACTTTGGATTTCTTGAACTCTTGCCTCCAATATTACACGAAATCTAGAAATGGAAGGCTTGGTCTGACTTAATCAAGTAACAGAAGGCTTGGTATGACTTAATATTTTATTTAAGGGATTTTATCTGTTATGTGTGAATTGTTTATAATAATTATTACATGCTTGTTAATATTAAGTGGAACTTAATTAATTGATTAACCTGGTATTTATAATATTTATGCAAAAGCCTGGTTTATTTTAGTTCCATCTTGCATGCTTGTTTAATTCATTAATTATGTGATCGCAAAAACACATCCATAATGATAAACCATGTGACTGACAGAAATAAAATAAATAAAAGGTTATGATCATGAAATTTTCTAATGGTTATTTTATCTAGCGGTTGATAAACTAACCCTGACGTATGGTAGAAACACCTTGAACCTTTTGGGTTCATGTTTATAGCTTTCAACCTATCCACCTCTCTATCTCCTAGGATTGGTTTCATCTCAGCTCCAGCTTGAACCGTATCCACTAGCTTGGGATTTTCATCCATTACATGTTCTTTTAACTCACATGCATGTGAGGTGTAAAAAGGGGGTTTACCTAAAAGAAATCATGGGCACAAAGGCCCTATATATTAATGAGGAGAGATGGATTGTAGACTAACAATTAATTTAATAAATAAATAAAAAGGAAACCAATCACATGCAAAGGTCTTGGTCTAGATCATGATCACCCACATACATGGAACTAGTTACGCATTTAATAAAACTAGTATTCAATTCTTTAATTGTCCTTGTTTAAGATAAATAACACTCGAATCAATTAACTATCATCTTTAATTAGTCAATCATTTTATCTTAAACCCTTTTTTTGAATTTCCTTGAGATTCTCATCCATCATAATTTTAAACAAATAAATTCATTTAAAATTATCTTTGTACATAACTTGTACCTTGGAGGCAACCCAGTGAATTCCTGTTCATAACTACCCAATGAGTAGGAATGAACATTATGCAGATGTTAAATTAAACACACATATATATAAAACACCTATCACATGTTGTGACATAGCTTTATGCCCACACCATGGTACACATCTCAAAGGTTTGTATAATATAATAATAAATTTTAATAAATCTATGTAATTTGGATGAGTACACGGCATGTAGTTCCTACTACACAGTGTGTATTTCCTACTACATGATGTGTACTATCATTCACCATCCATCCAAAGTACGTGCCTGGGGATACAGTTTGTATATGTACTTCAAAAATCCTCGGAGTACATGGCATGTCTAGTAGGCCATACGCTGTGTAGTATCTTCATTACATAGTTTCCAGTAGGGGAAGCTATGTACAGGGTACATGATCTAACCCTAACCCAGAGGGACTACACACCGTGTCTAGTGGGCCACACGGCATGTAATCTGAAAACAGTGTGCCACATATTCCTAGTCAACACATAGAGACTTTAAGACTTAGACAAACTCCAATGACACGGATTGGTTTGGTAGACTAGTCCCGATGCATTGAACCTTGATACACATCTTGTGAATCCAACTACATGTCGTGTATTCTGGTGTTGTATGTCTAGGAACCTTTGGCACCATCGGATGAGATCCTCTATTTTATTTTAATCAAAATTAAAAGAAAATATTGTTTCTGTAAGGTGAATGAGAAATGAAAGAGGAGGAATTGATCTTGAGATTCAGATTTTAAGAATGATTAACTTGAATTGAAAAACTAATTTATTAATCCATAAATAATTAGATAATTATTTAAATAATTATAAACTATGATGTAACCTCACTCTGATACCACTTTATGGTTTCAGGCATAGAAGAAGCGTGGTTGGGACGACACCCAACTTTAATTTTTACCATGATTAATGATTATTCTGGGATCAATATGATGATGAATGTTAGTCTCCATGGAATAGAATAAAATATTTAGATAAAGAAGGAAGATTCCTGAAACCTTTAGAGAGGATCTTGAACATCATGTTTATAATTAACTTAATTAATTTCATAAAGAGAAAAATACTTGGATCTTTGGTATTTTCTTTGTTGATGATTTTGATCATCCGGAATGACCCTTTCAGATTGTCTCATTGCGCTTACAAGGATCCAAACCATAATCTTTCTAGTGGTGATCCACACGTTCTCGGATGTCCTCTGATCGACACCACTTGTTCTTAGGGTGCTAGCACGACAAATCAAGTGTCTTGTGTTAGTTGTTCTTGATCGTTTGTTCTTCAGTCTTGAAGAACATCTCTTGTTCTTAAGAGGGGCGGGAAGAGGATTCGAGAGAGAAATCATTTAACTCAACAATTCTCAATTCACCAGGCATGAATTTTGGTACATGGCACAATAGACGTACATGTCTATTTATCAACATGGGGATTTAGTTATAATATTTAATTGGATAACAGCAATTAAATACATTCATAACATTAGAGAAAACTCATGCTTTTAATAATAATATTGTGTCATTATTTATGATGCGCCAACTTCCACAAAACATAATCATAAATAAAATTCCATGTCACAAAATAATATCAGTGTTATTATTATTTTAACTTGTTCCAACTAGTTAAATAATTATTTACCATCTTGCAAATAATTATTTTACTATCGGACCAGCCTTGGTATGCTTGAACTCCACTTCTATTTATTGAACACATGAATAAATAAATAAATAAATTATTGTCTTAAATATATATTTTATTTAAAAATTAGTAAATATATATTTATTAAATTTTCAATAAGAAAAATAAATATATTTTACCCACAATCCAGTCAATAAATATTTATTTAATTTATGCAATCATTTTAACTTGAATAAAATTATTCCACTATCTTGATAATAATATTTATTAATTAAATTCAAATAGAATTTAACCCAGACCACTAGAAACACTTAGTGTGTGACCCTCTAAGATTTTTTCTCATTGGAATTAGGTAGGATTGCCTAAAGTCCAAGAGTACTCTCTAGAAATGGGTTAAGTCACCCAAGATAAATAACTTAAAGTCGCAACAATGACATCCACATACGAATGCTCATTGTATAATATAGTCCCTTTGTCTCAATATCTCATCAAGATGGTTTCATGATAGTGTAATAAACCTTTATGCTTGATAAATTGTTCTTTGAATACCTGAAATAAACTCATCATTACACCATGGTCATGGAATTTCACATGACGGTTCTATTTAAATCAAAGGGTCAAGATATCTACTTCCATAAATGGAAGGAACAAATCCATCCTTGACTTATCAATTAATAACATGACACTCGTGATGTACCCAATGTACCCTACTTCCTGCCAACCATCTGCATGATGGTTTTCATCAGAAAATCAAAGTGCACGAGTCGTGACACATAACAATGATAATCTTAAAGTCTAAGGATCATTACACATGATTGTAGATAGGAATATCTGATGACACCAAAACATGTGGAATTCCTACTTGTGGGTCTATTCTCATAATCTCCCATCTTGGATATTACCTAGTATGAAGTTCATGATAGGGAGTCCCATATTCTTATGAGTACTCACACATGACGGTATGTATACTATGTGTCACATTATAATATGTTATCCAACTACAGAACTATATTTAAGAATATTATCATAGGACTTCAAGGTTCTCATCATAGTAGGGAATAGCTATGACATTGTCAATGCGACAAATAATTCAGGACATTATTACACTATAGTCATGTTGAACAATTAACAATATGTAATAAGATGTTTAATATTTAAATATATTAAATATTTATGTAATCAAAGTACAACCAGTTGGTTCTTGGAAACCAAATCTTACAAAGGAATAATATTGATTCTTATGACCAAAAACAGTAATAAATGCATGCAAGTTTGAACCAATGTCCATTTACATCATCCATAACTCAAGTATGATGCAGAAACTCATTTATTTAGAATATTTCATAAATTATCAAATTTTACTATTCACCAGAAATTCAAGTATTTCATAAAAATCCCAAAAATTCACCCTAACCATTTTTTGACATGTAGAATCCAAAAATGAACTCCATTTTTCAAAAATAATTTTATAAATATTATAAATTTAAGTTTCAATTAAAATCATCATTTAATTGAAAAATACCAACACTTAAAATATTCACCTTTATTTTTATGGTGATTAAATTTTATTTATACCTTCATGGGTAAGGTTACCATTTGTAAGGGTCATATTACTATTCATAAGGGTAGGTTATTATTCATAAGGGTAAGTTAATATTCATAATGGTAAGTTTCTATTCACTGAAAATTAAGTTGATTCTATCACTCCAAATATCACCCTAATCGCAACCGTGTATGTCTGTTTTTTCAAAATTCAAAACACAAAAGTAGAAAATTTAATTTTAATAGTTAGGTTATAAATTTATCCTAAATATCTGATTGTTGTTTTAAAGATACTTAATTCTTTATTCAATATATGCTATCTGATTAATTGAGAATATTTATGATAAATATACCATAAAATGTTTGGGGTGTTATACTTGCTATATTACTTATTTAATTAGGTACCTACACGTACTTCTTATTCAAAATAAGAAAACTTGTGTTTATGGTATTATCAATCCAGAATACATTTCAATGGATGTGAAATATGTGAATAATTATTCTATAGTTATATATATATATATATGTGTGTGAGAGATTATCAAATATGGATATTGGGTGATGGTTTTTTCCATTCCTTGATAGGTAAGAGCATGAAGATAATTATAAACTAATATCCATTATAATATAATTAGTTGTGAACTTTTTATATTATAGAGTTAATTAGATGTTAGGTGTATTCTGCCCAAAATAATTCACAATATATTGGTTTTCCCCTCTATTAGGTGGTGTTCATACAAAATTTAGCAACTTGTTAAACAAGTAAGTTTTATTCTTTTTTATAAGTTCTTTATTTTTTATTCGTTCTTTATTAAAAGTTTTGTTAGTTGATATATATATATATGAAAATGAAGGTCATAGAAAAATTTTAAAAATATCACTTGTCGATAAAGTATCCAAATAAAATTCAATACGTGGATGTAATGGTAAATATATTTTATATTAGATAATATTTGGTTTTTGTTATATATATGTGTGTGTGTGTGTTGGTTTTTATTTTTAAGTTAATGTTTTGTAACTGTAATGTAATCATCAAAAATGAAGGGTGGAATATGGTTATTATTATAGAGACCTTGACCCCAGTATCCCGATATTAGTGTCAGCTTTATTACATTGGAATATGATACAAGGAATCGCATCCTGAAGGACCAAATAGTTTAGTAGTCCTGGTAAACTAGATGCTTATATGATTCCCATATTATATTTTAATACACAAATTACAACTTTTTTATAATATCATTATTACCTATAACATATTATTGTATATCTTTCATAGTATACTTCATGGATTTATAAGAAAAAAAACAAAATAAGGGTGGTCTCAAATGCTCAGTAAGGGTTAAGCACAGCGAAAGCTATCATGAATCAATGAGAATAATCAACATGAAAAGGTAAATGATTGAACACATGTTTTAATTAAATAATTTTACTATAATAATAAATATTAAAATGTAAATAACAAAAAACACATTCCATTTAATCAATAATGTGACCACCATAACTAGATAAGGCATGACGATATAGAAAGGTAAATAACTAAAAACATATTCCATCTAATACATAATTGAGATTGAAATGAATCTAGAGATAATATCATTATGAAAATATCATGGATAATAATAACTGAATTCTAAATGAATATAATTATTAATTATTATATTTCATGTTTCCCAAGAACATGAAACCACTATCGTCAAGATCTATACTCAAGAAAGTTTAAAACTGAAGAGTAGAAACCTATTTAACTAAGTCTATTCAATTTATTCATCTCATGATACTTTTGATGCATTGAGGGTCTATCTATAACCAGTCCCCACCTATTTCTTGCATGTCCAAAGCATTCCTCGTATATCGAATAATCTATTTGATTCATAAATAATGTGTCTTATCATCAAATATTCATATTGAGAAAAGAATGTAGATTTATCAATATTTCCCAGATAAAAAAATGTTTTTTAATGTAGGACACCATATTATAAATGGCATACTATTTAAGAAATAAACATATCCATGATAAATTATATGTATATTTAGGGAAAATTTAATGTCTAATGATCACAGGAAAGTGAAGATTTCACGGGAAAGTTATTGACTACAAAATAAATCAAGGAAGTGAATGTTAATACTATACTTGGTGAAAATAATCATAAACTATCTAGAGGAAGAATAATGGCAGTATAAATACAATATATCCCCATTGGAGTATATTTAAAATAAATATTTTTTGTTATTGATGAATATAAATACCATAAAAATATTTTTAAAAACATTATTGAGTAAAATATCCTTTTCATTTTAAAAATAAATTTTTAAAACTAAAATTTCACAGATTATTTCAAAAATAATTTTCTTTGAAAATAAAATTTGAGTATTATAAAAGAATATTTAAAACAATTGAGTGGTCATGACAGTTGGAAATTCTATACATGCTAAGTATGTTAAAACATAGATTCCTTTCACATTTTTGGTAAAAACCAAACGTGCATTTTTTTGAAAATAGAATGAAGATTCCTTTAAAAAAATTCAAAATTCAAAATGGGTAAAAAATTATTTAATAAATAATTTTTAAAATGGTTAAAAATATTAAATCATTTTTAGAAAACATGGTTTGGGAAGAAAAAATATTTCTAACCAAAGAGAGAAATGAAGTCTGATTTTCTTAAAAAAATTAAAAAATTGTAAGTACCAAATAGTGGGAAAATGGTACTGTTACTTGAAAATATCATGAATAATAAGTGGAGAAGAAAATTAAATGTTTTTATTATATAATTATCAAATAATTTCCTTCAACTAAAATTCAAGAATAAATAATCTTGATTAGAATGAGATTATGAAATAAATCCTTATAATGATCATAACATTGAAATGAGAATTAATAAATCAATATATTATGTGTATAAATTTTAAATCCACATAAAAAAAGTGGAAATATAACCTAAGTTAATAAAAAGTCATTATACATGTAATCTTATAATATTTAGGATGATGAAGAAGTAATATAACCCAATGAAAAGAAATTGAGTTATAAAATTATTTACCACTTGGTAACTCTTAAATCAGTTCTCCTTGGATGAAATAATCCAAATTGAAACTTAAAATACCATGAATTATTAATTAATAATTATATTACATGTAAATGGGTATTATATAGATCAATTAAAATAAATTAGGTGCATAACATTACAATATGCCTCAATGAAATGAAATTGAGATGAAATCCCTTATCTTGAGTCTGACTCGTCATGTACATTTTTTATCATCATGAATAATAAAATATGTTAATTATTTAATTTATTAAGAAAATTTTTAAATTTTATTATTCCTTTTATTTCACTCATTAAAATTTTATGTATGAATACTTAATCAATTTAATTTTACGTCAGGTGTTTTGACGATATTTGACCTATATGTCAAAAATGACTTTGGAAGGTAACTATTGGTCTAAGAGGTCATTATTTTAACATAAATATATAATAATGATGATGAAATAATTATAATATTTATATATAAATTATAATTTTAAGACCAATAATGAAATATGGTTATGAAAAGTGAACTATGTTACGATCATGGAGACGGTAGGTCGTACGTACGCATGAGTAACATTTCCATTTGTGAATGATCATCATGGAAAGGAGTTAAGTAATATTTTTTATTTAAATAATGATAATAATATAATAAATACCATATTATTTATTTAAATATACTTATATATATCGTTCATGTAGTGTGGTTATGAAATTAGTTTCACGTCACTTCGTAGAGGTGGTAGTCCACATGTACACGAGCGACGTTATCATATTTCAGTGTAAGAAATAAAATGATATATTATCTTTTAATAATGATAAATATGTCACAAATATTATAATTATTTTATTTATATCACATGTATTAATTAACTCTATCATTATCACCTTCCATGTAAAGTGTTAGTGAAAAACAAATCGCATCGCTTCCCTGGGTGATAGTACGTCGTACACGCGAGCGACATTATCGTATCCCCTACAGAATGGAATGTGAAATGTTATATATGATATAATGACTCAATAGGAATAATTATTTTCTAAATATCATATATATACTTTATATCCATCACAATAATCAATTGTTATAGGTGTTAATGGAAAAGAGAATGACATCGGTTCGTGAAGCGGTAGTCCGCCATACACATGAATGATGATTTCATAACTCATTTGATGAAAGTGGAGGTTTTTATAGGCCATTAACTTGAAATAAAATCATATCATTATATTTAATATACTGATATTATTATATTATCTTGTTTTAATAATAATTTAATTAGTTTTCGGAAGAAATAAAATAAAAACTCTTGTTGAAGAACGTTTCCTCTTCTTCGGGTATCCTCCTTAGGATTGCACCAAAAGCCTTCATATGTAGATTTATACCCAAAATAAGGCTTCTATGATGATAATATTGAATATTTTAAGTTATTTAGGTAGTAAATTTCTGGACCAAAAGGGTTTTAATGTTTGAATATGAGAAGAGATTGGGTGTCCTTTTATAAGTGGGGTTAGTGGCACACTTGTAATTTTTGAAAAGATTCACTACACCCACGTTTTTATAATTCATCACAGATCAAAAATGGGTAATAAGATGAAATAGAAGATATAAGGTAGAAATATTCCTAGCCAATGTGTGTTTTATAAGTTTTTTGGTTCTTTTTAACACATATACTTTTATTTTAACCCTTGGTAAATCCATATATACCTTAACCACGGTAAATAATTTTTATTATTTTCACAATTCATTTTGGTCAAAAATTATGTTGAACTTATTAGAAAATATAAATTATTCTGATTCAAAATATTGAATCCATTTTTAAAAATTTAATTTACATAAGTGGAAAATTTTAATTTAAAATCAATCCAGTCTAAGTAATGAGAAAGCGGGTTTTCAAAGAGAAAATAATCAAAATTTTACAATGTTTTAATATCAAAATTCAATATGAAAATTATTTCAATAAACTAAATTGGATTAATTTATATAAAATTGATCTAATTTTAATTTAAAATCTATTAAAAATATTATTTTACATTATAAATTATTTTAATGAAAATGAATTTTTCAATTAAAATTCAGTATTTTTCACTATTCATAAAAAATGAAACTTTTCAAAAAAAATCAAAAAAAGTGACCCTAAGATAATTTTGATATTATGATTTTAAAAATAAAGTTTATTTTTTGAAATAGATTTTATAAAGTTATTAAAATTAATTTTAAATTATGTGTGAAAAGCACGACTAAGCCATCCTTTAGAAAAAATATTGTTTTTCGGAAAACATTTATTTTTATTTTAAATGATTCTTATTTAATTTACAATAAATAGATAAACATAATTTTCATAATTTATTTAATACTATTTATACCTATCATTCTGGTGGCTAGGTGATAGATATTATATAAAATAATAATATTTTAATAATAATTCACATTTCATTTAAACTCAGTGTTGCGTGCAACCCAAGCTGAACTCAGTGTTGCGTGTAACGCAAGATAAACTCAATGTTTCATGTAACACAATATAAAATCAATTTTGTGTGTAATTAAATATATTTAAGATATTTAATTTATTTGAAAATAAATATACCATAAAGTCTTTCAGTGTTATATTTACATCTAATCTTGGTGTTGCATGTCGCATACGCTATCGAATATAATGTTGTTCTTTTAGAATTTCAGGGCGTTGCATTCCCCCCACTTTAAATAAATTACATCCTCATAATTAAAACATGATCTTGATAATCAAGGGTTTTATATTTGAAAATTATTTTGTTGAAAAGCCACATTTTAGAAATAGTTAATAAAAAATCCTCTTAATAAGAGAGAAATGGAAATACAAAGTTTATATGGAATGACACATAACTTGGTTTCTAAGTAGAAGAACACTAGAGTAAAGTGAAGATATGCTAATGGAAAATAGTGTAAATAATAATAGAGGGTTATATAGGTCATTGATCATAATAAATTGAGCGATAAATAGAATGTTAAGGACCTCATAACCATAAATTTTTGATGATTTAAAAGTCCATAGGTTCAATATAAATGAAGGTATTAGGAGAAAATTTTGTTTTAATATCCTTTTATTAGAGTTGTGAAATTATTTTATTATCTAAGATAATAAGTAAATATACTTAATTGATATGATTCTATTTCATAATCATAATTTCATCCTTTTTTTTCTTCAATAAATTTCAAATTCATCCCTTACTCCAATAAATGAATATCCAAAAATGAATTTTTTTTATTCCTAAAGTTCTAAAAATAACTTTTAATGGATCGTAAGGTCCATAAAATATTGAAAAGTAATTTTTTATATCAATAACTATTATGCAAAAACAATATTGTTATAACAAGTTTTCCAATATAATACATTAATCTTTAAACCTTAATAGTAACACTGCTGGTTCATCGTTAATATTTATTCATCAAATAGTTTAACTAAAAACAATTACATATTAACTAAGACTTCATGTAGGCCAGTGGTAGGTTCTAAACCCTTATCTTCCTTCATTGTGGGTTCAAGCCCCATGTCCTTTCTAGACACATCGGGTTGTCACCAGATATATGGTTTGTCCTTTTTCTAAAACCATGTTAACATAATTCCTATAATGTTCCCAGAAAAATTATGATAGACATTCATGAAATAAAATTAAACATTAAATAACTTTTTACTATGGTTTTCAATTCAAATTTTTTTTAATTATAATAATATTATTTGTCTATTATAAAAATTTCATTAATGATCATATTTACTCTAAAGGATATCAATAAATTTAAACTTATATCTATAAAATGTAAAGTGGTTATTCCTCAAATAACTTTTCCACTAAAACATATGTTTACCATAATTTTTTCCCAAATTATCCATAATCTTGGTAGATTACTATCACATAAAACCTAAAATGAGGTTTTTAATTCATAAAACATATGAATAATATTAAACTCATAAATCGATGATGGTATCCATAACTCTTAAGTTAATGAATACATGTATGCTTATAAACTTAAACACAATCCTTAGATGTTTAATTATTCTTATAACCAAAATACCATTGGTAAAAATACTTATAAAATTTATTTTTTTGAATCTCAATATATAAATAATTTATCTATTTCATTTCAACATATATCCTTCATGATCTAGGGTTTAACCTAGGTCATTAATTTTCATTATCTATTCAAATCATTCATAATGGTTTGTAAAGAAAATGTGAATTATCCTAATAATATCCCCTGAGAGTGTCAAACCAGGTGTGTAGTAAGGCCCATTTTCATGCACCTGGTGATGCTCAGGTCAAGCCCAATGTTCTATTTTTAGATTTATTACCCCTAGGTACCTTTTTTCAGAACTATGTCCACTTTTAGTATCCATAAAGGGATGAATTGTTAGTAAAAACCAAATAATCTCTTCCTTACCAAAACTTTAGGATGTTCTTTTATACTGTCACGACCCACCTTCACCAAAAGGAGGGAAGGGTCAGCAGATTTCCAGGCCCTTCCTTCTTTAAGTTTAAGGAGAGATAATGACCCCCAAAACCCGCCTTCAATAGGTCCCGGAGTGGCGACTAGCACCAAGGGTATAGAAAATTCTCGCAAATGGAAGGCATTACCCTTTTTATTTTATAGGATCGAGAGATAAGGAGAAGAAAACCCAACAACACCAAGGTAGAAAGAAAAGTAAATCCAAAAGTAAACCATTCCAACATGCATGTTTCAAAAGTAAAAGCCACAAGGTGCAAAAGGTGACTACAAGGTAAGTACCAAAGGGAAAAGAGAAACAACAACTGCCACTGCTCAAAAGGTCTGAGCTAGTAAGGTCCTGCGTGATTCCCGAAGTCCTCCTGGAAACCTGAAAGTAGTTTTATATACGTAGGGTGAGCATACAAGTACACTCAGTAGGGAAAACCAAGACTCTCGTGCACAAGTGGGGGAACGTACTAAAGTCCCGTGAGGAAAAGAGTAAACCAAACACCTAACAAGGAAAACTATCCATCCCAGGCCTCACCAAGGCTCACTCCCCAAATAACGCAAGTCAAGTAATATATATAATAAGATCACATCGATGTTTGGGTACCCCGCGCAACTTTCCCACTGGTTATTGAGACATCCTACGCATCGGACCAATCCCGCCATTCTCACCGCAGTCCCACTGCCACACCCGCCCGCACACACCTAGGCCACAACCACACGCAGTCCCACTACCGAAATCCCGCCCGCACACACCTGGGCCTCAACCGCATGCAGTCCCACTGCCAAATCCCGCCCGCACACACTTGGGCCACAACTGTCACATGTAACCATGCCTGTAAACACCTAGGCCGGAACAACCACCACCACGCCCGAAGACACCTAGGCTAAAGGATCCACTGCCACGCCCGAAGACACCGGGGACTCATCCCGAAGATGCTTGGGAAACCACCTACCGCACACACCTGGCCAACCACCACACTACCCCGCCCGAAGGTTCTTGGGCTAATAATGGACTTCAGGCCATCACAGCCTGCCCGAAGATACTTGGGATATCCGGGAAAGGGAGCAGAAAAGGAGCTAATAACCAGCCACTAAGAATAGTGTTGGGAAAAACACCCTCCCCCATGAAATGGGGGTGTTCGGCACTAAGTGATCAACTTGGGTGGGGCACGAATAAGAAACACAAAGCTACAGATATATATATATATATATATATATATATATATATATATATAAAACAAGAACTCACCCAAAGCTAGGTTTTTCTTCAGACAGCCTACAGATCACAACAACACTCCAGTCCGAGTCACGACTCACGCCAACAACCCATGCGTCCCCTTTCTTATTCCACATTCAGTAATAACGTTTATGTTTAAGCATTACTGGGCAACTAGTAGGCATAGGCATAAGTCCAGAAAAGTAAACAGTCAAAACGTCCACACCTGGTTCTCAACAACAGAGGATTCCACCCCAATTTGTGATATAAACAAGTAACCACCCGGATCCAAATCGAAAGTAGATCCCATCCCCAAATTCACACAACCATCGAGAGTATAAAAGAACAGGGGATCCCATCCCCTCCCACATTTCCAGCAATTGGCCCGAAAGGAAAACAACCAACTACCACCACCAACACAAGTCAAGGATTTTTATATTTAAACGACTTAACACACTCTTTGGTTTCAAATTCCGTGTGTTCTAACTGGGAGTTATCACAGAAGGGTTGATCCTGGTGCTTTCAATTATTCAGCCGGATACACGTGATTAACCGATTCACTTTTCACAGCAGGAGTTTACAACCACAAACAATCCATTTAAAACATCAGCAGGGTTTATTAGTGCACAAGCAACGACCACCAACGGCCTCGATTTTCAGGAGGCATAAGCCAGCACAACTCAACAAGATGGTCATAGAAGAAACAACATCAAAGTATAAGACATCATTAAGAATCACAGCCCCCCCCCCCCCTCTTCTTTCTTTATAGAATTCGTTCATTATCTTTAGTTAGGTCTGGTTTACCCAATTCTACAGGATCAAAAGCACACCCACCCCGCATGATACACAAAAGAGAGAGATGACGGAGAAAGTCCCTACTTGTTGATAGATGATCAACGTTTAGGCCGGGGGTGCGGAACTTTAAGGATAACGATGCGGCGGGCCCAATTCACCAGAAGCTGTTTGTGAAAAGCCACTATCGAGGAAAGGAGAAACCACGGCTAACCCTTAGTTTATAAGAGTCGGGGATGGTTGAGATGAAAACACGAAACCGCGTAAGGCACGGGGGTCGTGGGTTGACCACGCGGCTCCACTCGTCATATAAAGGGGTCGGGTGGTTTAAGCCGACTCATGAATTGATGAAGTATTTAATTTAAACTCTTATGGGCGTTACGGGTCTTAAAAACACTGTTAAACGAGTCAGAATAGGGATTAAAACCCTATTTACGCAAAGGAGCACTACTGGAAACAACTTGACAAGGTCGGGTGACGTCGATCGGTCTCACCGATCGGTCGCACCGATCGGTCTCACTGATCGGTCTCACCGACCGGTCTCTCCGACCTGTCTCACCGACCGGTCTCTCCGATCGGTCTCACCGATCAGTCTCTCCAATCGGTCTCACCGATCGGTCTCACCGACCGGTCTCACCGACCGGTCACCGATCGTTCTCACCGATCGGTCTCGCCGATCGGTCTCACTGACCGGTCTCACCGATCGGTCTCACCGAGACGTCACTCCTTTAGAACCCGGATTTTGGAAAAGGGAAGGACCAAGAGATTCTGGGTCATCACATCAGATACCTCTCAAACTATTCTTGTCCCCGAGAATTTAGACAACCCAGAAGGAAAGGACGGATCTGAACAACCACCCCAAAAGATACCTCTCAAGAGTGAACCTCATCGCTAACTAAGAACATCTTCCTGTCACGAACCAAGCAACATACCATGCCAAACTTCCCGGGCACATGGGTTGGGGAGTCTCTCCCCCATGTCAAGATATTATCCGCTTTGGGCGGAACTGACTCACCCGCATGGGTTTAATCGCATCCACCTTAATGCATCTTGATTAGGGGTCAGGTTCTCTCCTTCCCTATAGCCGGGGGTTTTCACACACAAGCGGAGGAAAGAAACCAGTACATTTCATAGCCAAAAGACAAAACGTTCTATCACAACAGGTACAACAAGGAACAAAACTCAAAACAACTCTGGGTACTGGGTACGCATCTATGCTTCCCTCTCCCACGTACTCTCCTCAAGCCCACCATGTCTCCACAACACGCAAACCAAGGGAATGGTTCACCCAAGAAGCACCTTCTCCTTGCGATCCTCGATCATCACTGGTCTCTCTACAAAGGTCGCATCGTCCTCAATGTCCAGCTCGCCCCAATCAAGGATGTGCGAATCGTCGTGCAGATACCGACGGAGCTGGGACACATGAAAGACATCATGTATCCTTAGTAGCGGCGATGGCAACGCTAGATGGTAAGCCACTTCGCCAACCTGCCGAACACTTGGAAGGGCCCGATGAACCTAGCGTAAAGCTTACTCCCCTTGCCGAACCTCTGCTGCCCACACTGAGGAGAGACCTTCAAGAACACGTGGTCCCCAACCTCAAACTCCAAGGGCCTCCTCCTGGTATCAGCATACGATTTCTGTCGGTCCTGGGCTACCTTCATCCTTTCCCGTATGAGCTGAACCTTCTCTGTCGTGTTCTGCACCACCTCCGGACCAAGGATGCCTGCCTCTCCTACTTCGGTCCAACACACAGGCGAACGGCATGGCCTCCCATACAAAACCTCAAACGGGGCCATGCCAATGGTAGAGTGGTAGATATTATTGTAGGAAAACTCTACCAGAGGCAAGTATTGCACCCATGACCCTCCTGAGTCTAGAACACATGCTCGCAGCATATCCTCCAAGGTCTGGATGGTGTGCTCTGTTTGTCCATCTGTCTGGGGATGGAAAGCAGTGCTAAGGCGTAACTGGGTGCCAAACGCATGCTGCAATCCTCTCCAGACCCGCGAGGTAAACCGTGCATCCCTATCTGAGACTATAGACCTCGGGACTCCATGCAACCGCACCACCTCATCCACGTACTTTCGTGCCAAAGCATCCACAGCACTCAACTCCCCGATCGCCAGAAAGTGAGCCGATTTCGTCAACCTGTCCACTACCACCCAGATGGTGTCGTACCCTCCTTGGTCCTTGGGTAGTCCCATGACGAAATACATTGAGATGTCTTCCCACTTCCACTCAGGGACACCTAGGGGTTGTAGTAGGCTGCCTGGAACTCGGTGTTCAGCCTTCACCTGCTGACACACTAGGCACTTGGCCACAAACTCTGCCACCACTCGCTTAACTCCGGGCCACCAAAACTACCTCTTCAAACCCTGGTACATCTTGGAAACTCCAGGGTGTACCGCCAGGGGTGAGTTGTGGAACTCACTGAGAGCCCTGTTGCGCATCGTCTCTGGGACAAACAACCTTCCCTGGAAAAGCATCTAGTTCTAACCATCCTCGGTCCATCCTTCCGGAGCATTGGCCAGGTCAACTTGGTCACGCATCACTTCGCACTCTAGGTCTCCCCACTGAGAATCTTCCACCTGCTGAAACAGGGATGACTGCACTGTCATCTGATATAGGCAGCCTCTGCCGCTATCCATCGTCGCATCCAGGTGTAAGGCAGCAAACACTTCCATTGCCTTCCAGGCGTCCGCCGACTCTCGGACTGCATCCTTCTGTGTCCTCCTGCTCAAAGCATCAGCCACCACATTTCCCTTGCCCTCAGTATAAGAGATCTCGAAGTCGTAATCCTGGAGGAACTCCACCCATCTCTGCTGTCGCAAGTTTAAGTCCCGCTGGGAGAAGATATACCTCAAGCTTTTGTGATCCGTGAAGACCACAAAGCGTTCCCCGATGAGGTAGTGCCGCCATAACTTTAGTGCAAAAATGACCGCTACAAGCTCTAGGTTGTGGGTGGCATAATTACGCTCATGGGAACGCAGCTGCCTGGACCCATAAGAGATCACCCCTCGTCGCTGCATCAACACGCATCCCAGGACCTGTCCCGAAGAATCGTAGAATACCTCATAGGCCACCCCTTCTTCTGGTAATCTCAGCACTGGGGCACTGACCAACTTCTCCTTCAGATAGCTGAAGGCTGACTGGCACTGCTCACTCCATACGAAAGCCTGGTCCTTCTTGGTCAGGGACGTCAAAGGGGCTGCTACTCGAGAGAAGTTGGGTACGAATCTCCAGTAGTAACCCGCCAGCCTGAGGAAACTTCGAACTTCTGCCACATTCTTGGGTGCTGCCCAAGAAACAACTGCCTCAACCTTTGATGGGTCGACCTCTACCCCCTGCTCAGACACTACGTGCCCGAGGAAGTGCACTTCTCATGTCCAGAACTTGCATTTTGACAACTTCCCATATAGCTGGTGCTATCGAAGGACCTCCAAAACTGTCCTCAGGTGCTCTGCATGGTCCTCCTCTGATCTAGATTAGACCAGGATGTTGTCGATGAACACAACCACGAACCGATCCAGGTACTCCCGGAAGATGGAGTTCATAAGCCCCATGAACATAGTCGGGGCGTTCGTAACACCGAAGGGAATGACTACAAACTCGAAGTGTCCATACCTGCACCTGAATGCTGTCTTCGGGATGTCGCTCTCTTTCACCCTCAGCTGGTGGTACCCAGACCGCATGTTGATCTTCGAGAACCATCCTGCCCCTTTCAGCTGGTCAAAAAGATCATCTATCCTTGGGAGAGGGTAGCGATTCTTGATCGTCACCTGATTCAGCTTCCTATAGTCTACGCACAACCTAAGACCACCATCTGCCTTCTTTGAAAACAAGACCAGAGCACCCCATGGTGACACACTCGGACGAACATAACCCCTCTTCATCAGATCGTCAATCTGTATCCGTAACTCTCGTAGCTCCGAAGGTTCCATCCGGTAAGGAGACATCGAGATTGGATGAGCGTCGGGCTGCAGGTTTATCCCGAACTCGATATCACGTCGAGGGGGTAGAGTCGTCACCTCCTCAGGAAATATTTCCATAAACTCACGGACAATCACTGGCACATACACCATTTCAGCATCCAATGATTCCACTGTCAGCTCGGTCAACAAGGAGAGGAGAGGTTCCTCTCTCCTATTTCCCTTCAGACTGCTCCGCTCGCCGGTGAAGGTAACACGCCGGCTATCCAAGTTTGAGAACACCACCCTTCTTTGAAAACAGTCGATGACGGTGCACACAGAGAATAGCCAGTCGATGCCTAGGATGACATCATATGGCTGAATCTATAGCAGAAGAAGATCCCAAACCGACTGATGTGGCCCTATCATCAGTCTACATCCCCGAAAAATGAACAACATGTCGGTCTGAACTCCAACTGGTGTGCTCAACACCAGGGGCACTGGAAGTCTCTCGGCATCTAGACCCAAGGCACGGGCTAGACTGGGTTCAATGAAAGAGTGCGAAGCTCCGGTATCGAACAAAGCATAAGCAAGAGTGCTAAACAGACTGATCATACCTCGAACAACCTCTGGCCCTGCTGGGACTGCTGCCTCTGAAGCGTGAAACTGTCCACGCCCAGCTCCCCTGCCTCTCGGCTGTCGGCCACCTCCCCGACCACGCCCTTGTCGAGGTCCCTGTGGAGCGCCCTAAGGTCGGCCTCCTCCTACATCTGCCCTCGGAGGAGCGGGAGCTCGCTGTCCCTGCTGCTGCTGCTGGAAAGGTCTGGCTGGAAGCTGCTGCTGGGGTGGGTGCTGGGGCTGACTGCCACTGCTGTACTGCACCCGGTCTGGGCACTGACTCCGGAGATGACCAGGGCTCCCACAGATGAAGCACCGTGGTCCCGGGCCTGTAGGAAAAGGGCGAGGACCAGGGGATCGAAACTGAAACTGTTGCGGCCTGCTCCCTGCGGGTCGGAACCTAGAGGGTCCTGACACTGGAGGCCTGGTGCTGACGACTTTCCCTTTTGATGGTCTCAGTTGGATCCCCTCTCGCAACACTCCCCCTAGAGCATGCATCCGCTCCACCACTTCGGCCTTCTTCTGGACCTCCAAGTACATCGTCAGGGTAAATGGGGTAACATCATACTAGAGGGAGGGTCGGAGTGCCTCCTCCAAACGTCTTGCCCGAGACTCCTCGTCGGGAAAGAGGTCCGGAGCAAAACGTAGGAGGTCCTTGAACTTGATCCCTATCTCCCTCACAGACATACTCCCCTACTGGAGGGAGAGTAGTTTCTACCTCTTTTCTGCCTTTATCGTCGAGGAGAGGAATTCCGCCCGGAAATCCTTGAAATCCACCCAAGCCACCTCAGACTCTCTCCTCTCCCCCAGGTAAAGCATCCACCACTAACGTGCTGCTCCCCGCATCTGGCTAACGGCCAGGGGAACCCAGTACTCGGTCGGGGCCCGAATCAATCCGAAGGCTATAACAAGCTCCTCTATCCAGCCTTCCGTCTTCATATCGGAGGTGCTGCCCTCTCACTTCTCGAGGGCTTGTCGTTGGAAGGCTCTAAGAGTCTTCTGCCACTGGTCGTCCTCTTCCTCTCGATCAGCTCTCTGCCGATCGGCCAAGGTATTCTCTGGGGCCTCTATCGCCTGTACCACACGTGGTCGCCTTCCAGGTGCCATAGCTGCAAGGTAAACAATGAATGCCTAAGCCCAAGTAGTGCAGAATATTGTTCTTAAAACTTCTTAAGATTTAATTTATTCTTAATTCCCAAGAAATCCTAGAAACACAAGAACACAAGTCATTATGATGCATGTACCTTTCCTAGGGTCTCTACCCTGCAATTAGTGTGGCCTCACATGGTCATTCGGTAGGACCAGAGTCCTTGCATTGGATCACGGGGGGCCCTAAAATCCCGTGTCCTAGCCGGTCTTCCCTGGCCTAATTCACGCTCCAAGGTCACCCAACACCGTTGCCTTACCATCCCATGAAATCCTCACTGTGCCTAACTCCAGACTTCGTCCTATCTCTCAACCATCACCTCTGATACCATTCTGTCACGACCCGCCTTCACCAAAAGGAGGGAAGGTTCAGCAGATTTCCAGGCCCTTCCTTCTTTAAGTTGAAGGAGAGATAATGACCCCCGAAACCCGCCTTCAATAGGTCCCGGAGTGGCGACTAGCACCAAGGGTATAGAAAATTCTCGCAAATGGAAGGCATTACCCTTTTTATTTTATAGGATCGAGAGATAAGGAGAAGAAAACCCAACAACACCAAGGTAGAAAGAAAAGTAAAGCCAAAAGTAAACCATTCCCATATGGATGTTTCAAAAGTAAAAGCCACAAGGTGCAAAAGGTGACTACAAGGTAAGTACCAAAGGGAAAAAAGAAACAACAACTGCCACTCCTCCAAAGGTCCGAGCTATTAAGGTCCTGTGTGATTCCCGAAGTCCTCCTAGAAACCTGAAAGTAGTTTTATATACGTAGGGTGAGCATACAAGTACACTCAGTAGGGAAAACCAAGACTCTCGTGCACAAGTGGGGGAACGTACTAAAGTCCCGTGAGGAAAAGAGTAAAACAAACACCTAACAAGGAAAACTATCCATCTCAGGCCTCACCAAGTCTCACTCCCCAAATAACGCAAGTCAAGTAATATATATAATAAGATCACATCGATGTTTGGGTACCCCGCGCCACTTTCCCACTGGTTATTGAGACATCCTACGCATCGGACCAATCCCGCCATTCTCACCGCAGTCCCACCGCCACACCCGCCCGCACACACCTGGGACACAACCACACACAGTCCCACTGCCGAAATCCTGCCCGTACACACATGGGCCACAAATGTCACATGTAACCATGCCTATAAACACCTAGGCCAAAACAACCACCTCCATGCCCGAAGACACCTGGGCTAAAGGATCCACTGCCACGCCCGAAGACACCTGGGCCTCATCCTGAAGACGCTTGGGAAACCACCTGCCACACACACCTGTCCAACCACCACACTACCCCGCCCAAAGGTTCTTGGTCTAATAATGGACTTCAGTCCATCACAGCCTGCCCGAAGATACTTGGGCTATCCGGGAAAGGGAGCAGAAAAGGAGCTAATAACCAGCCACTAAGAATAGTGTTGGGAAAAACACCCTCCCCCATGAAATGGGGGTGTTCAGCACTAAGTGATCAACTTGGGTGGGGCGCAAATAAGGAACACAAAGCTATATATATATATATATATATATATATATATAAAGCACTCACCCAAAGCTAGGTTTTTCTTCAGACAGCCTACAGATCACAACAACACTCCAGTCCGAGTCACGACTCACGCCAGCAACCCATGTGTCCCCTTTCTTATTCCACATTCAGTAATAACGTTTATATTTAAGCACTACTGGGCAACTAGTAGGCATAGGAATAAGTCCAGAAAAGTAAACAGTCAAACAACATTCAAAACGTCCACACCTGGTTCTCAACAACAGAGGATTCCACCCCAATTTGTGATATAAACAAGTAACCACTCGGATCCAAATCGACAGAAGATCCCATCCCCAAATTCACACAACCACCGAGAGTATAAAAGAACAGGGGATCCCATCCCCTCCCACATTTCCAGCAATCGGCCCGAAAGGAAAACAACCAACTACCACCACCAACACAAGTCAGGGATTTTCAGATTTAAATGACTTAACACACTCCTTGGTTTCAAATGCCGTGTGTTCTAACTGGCAGTTATCACAGAAGGGTTGATCCTGGTGCTTTCAATTATTCAGCCGGATACACGTGATTAACCGATTCACTTTTCACAGCAGGAGTTTACAACCACAAACAAGCCATTTAAAACATCAGCAGGGTTTATTAGTGCACAAGAAACGACCACCAACGGCCTCGATTTTCAGGAGGCATAAGCCAGCACAACTCAACAAGATGGTCATAGAAGAAACAACATCAAAGTATAAGACATCATCAACAGTCACAGCCCCCCCCCCCCTCTTCTTTCTTTATAGAATTCATTCATTATCTTTAGTTAGGGCTGGTTTACCCAATTCTACAGGATCAAAAGCACGCCCACCCTGCATGATACACAAAAGAGAGAGACGATGGAGAAAGTCCCTACTTGTTGATAGATGATCAACGTTTAGGCCGGGGCGCGGAACTTTACGGATAACGATGCGGCGGGCCCGATGCACTAAAAGCTGTTTGTGAAAAGCCATTATCGAGGAAAGGAGAAACCATGGCTAACCCTTAGTTTATAAGAGTCAGGGACGGTTGAGGTTAAAACGCAAAACCGCGTAAGGCGCGGGGGTCGTGGGTTGACCATGCGGCTCCACTCGTCATAAAAAGGGGTCGGGTGGTTTAAGCCGACTCATGAATTGATGAAGCATTTAATTAAAACTCTTATGGGCGTTACGGGTCTTAAAAACACTGTTAAACGAGTCAGAATAGGGCTTAAAACCCTATTTACGTAAAGGAGCGCTACTGGAAACAACTTGAAAAGGCCGGGTGATGTCGATCGGTCTCACCGATCGGTCTCACCGATCGCTCTCGCCGATCAGTCTCACCGATCAGTCTCACTGATCAGTCTCACCGATCGATCTCACCGATCGGTCTCACCGATCGGTCTCACCGACCCGTCTCACCGACCCATCTCACCGATCGGTCTCACCGATCGGTCTCACCGACCGGTCTCACCGACCGGTCTCACCGATCGGTCTCGCCGATCGGTCTCACCAAGACGTCACTCCTTTAGAACCTGGATTTTGGCAAAGGGAAGGACCAAGAGAGTCTGGGTCATCACATATACTTATCCTCAAATTTTATCATGGTTTTATGTTCCCTAATCTATGTTTTCCTAAATCTAGTTCCCAATGTTTTTATTAAACTTCCTCCGATACCAACTACAGTGACCACAACCCATGTAGCCCATTGTTGGTGTCTACTTTATTACATTGGAATATGATACAAGGAATCACATCCCAAAGGACCGAATAGTTTAGTAGTCTTGATAAACAAGATCCATATATGATTTACATATTAAATTTTAATAAGAAAATTACAACATAATTTTTTCCCAATAATATAATTATTCCCTCTATAATATTCTTGTATATCTTTCGTAGTACGCTTCATGGATTCTTAGTAAAGGAAAAAAAATAAGTGTGATCTCAAATACTTAGTAAGTGTTAAGTATAGCATAATATATCATTAATCAATGATCATAATCAACATGGAAAGGTAAATAACTAAAAACACATGTAATTTAAATAATTTGATTGTAATAATCAATATGGAAAGGTAAATAGATCAAAACACATGTCATTTAATCAATAACATGACTATCATAACTCGATAAGGCATGACCAACATGGAAAGGTAAATAATAGAAAACACATTACATCTAATCAATAAATGATAATTAAATGCATCCATAGATAATATCATTGATAAAATACCATGGAAAATAATAACTAAATTCTAAATGAAGACAATGCTTAATTATTGGACGTCATGTTTCCCAGGCACATAATACCTCTACAGTTGAGATATATCCTCAAGATAGTTAAAAATTGATGGGCAGAAACCCATTTAACTAAGCCTAACCAACTGATTCATCTCATGAGAATATTGATGCATCAAGGGATATCTATAACTAGTCCCCACTTGTGTCTTTAATTTCCAAATAATTCCTCATATATCAAATAATCAATTTAATTCATAAATAATGTGTCATATCATAAAATATTCGTATTGATTAAAGAATACAGATTTATCAACATTTCCTAGATAAAAAAATGACTTTAAATGTATAACAATGTATATATAAATGATATAAGGTTTAGAAAATAAAATTATCTATGATAAATGATATAGATATTTAGGGGAACTTAATGTTCAATTATCACAAGAAAGTGAACATTTTAAGGGAAAGTTATTGACAATAAAAATGAATCAAGGAAGTTTATTTCAATACTATAATAGGTAAAAATAATCATAAACCATCCATATAAAGAACAAGGATAGTATCAATACAACATATCCCCAGTATATTATATGTAAAATAAATGGTTATTGTTATTGAAGAAAAGAAATACCATAAAAGATCTTTAAAAACATGCTTGATGAAAATATCCTTTACAATTTGAAAATCAAGTTTTAAAACTAAATTTTTGCAAAAACATTTTGAAAATTATTTTCTTTGAAAATAACCTTTAACACTTAAAAAATAATCTTTAAAAAATTTGAGTGGTCATGATGGTTGGAGATTATGTACATGCAGAGTATGTTAAAATAAAGATTCCTTTCACATTTTTGGTAAAATCCAAATGACATTGTTTTTAAAATGACATGAAAATTACTTTCAAAAAATTTATAAAAAGTAAAAATGGGTAAAAATGTATTTAATAAATTATTTTTAAAAGTTTTATAAACTTTTTTGAAAACATTTTTAGAAAACATGGTTTTGAAAGAAAACAGATTTCCGACTGAAGTGGGAAATGAAGTTGGATTTTATTAAAAAAAATTCTAAAACATTTTAAGTACCAAAGAGTGTAAAATGTTACTATTACTTGAAAATATCATGAATAACCAATGTATAACAAAATTAAATGGGTTTATTAGACAATGATAAAATAATTCCCTTCAACTAAAATTTAATAATAAACAATCTTGATTAGAATGAGACTGTGAAATAAACTCTTACAATGATCATAATGTTGAAGTGGGAATTAAGAAAAAAATATTATGTGTATCAACTATATATACACATAAAACAAGTCAAAATATAAAGTAAGATAATAAAAATTCATTATAAACAAAATCTTATAATATCAAATATGATGATGAAGTAATATAACCTAATGAATAGAAATTGAGTTATGAAATTCTTTACCACCTGGTAACTCTTAAATAAAATCCTCATGGAAGAAATAATACTAATTAAAACTTAAAATATATTGAATTATTAATGAATCGTGATATTACATGTCAAAGAAGTATTATATACACCATATAAAATAAATTAGGTTCATAACATTAAAATATGCCTCAATGAAATGAAATTGTGATGAAATCCCTTACCTCAAGTCTAACTCGTCACATACGTTCTCTATCTTCCTAAATAATAAACTTATGTTAATTGTTTAATTATTTAATATATATTTTTAAGTATATTATTACTTTTGTTTAACTTGTTACCATATTATATATTATTACTTAATCAATTTAAGTTTGCATAGGGTGTTTTGGTGATATTTAACTTATGTGTCAAAAATGACTTCAGAATGTGACTATTGGTCTAAGAGATCATTATTTCAATATATTTTGATCAATAATCATGAAATAATTGTCATATTTATACATAAATTATAATTTTAATACCAATTATTAAATATTGTCATGAAAAATGAACTATGTTTCAATCATGGAAATGGTAGGTCGTACGTACGCATGAGTAACGTTTCCATTTTTCAATGATCATCATGGAAATGATGTAAGTAATATTTTTTGTATTTAAAAATTTATAATAATATTATAAATACCATATTATTTCATTAAATATACTTATATATATCATCTAGTGGTGTGGTGATAAAAAGGGAGTCACATCACTCCATAAAGGCAGTAGTCCACACATACATGAATGACATTATCATGTTTCAGTGTAAAAATGAAAATGATATATTATCTTTCAAGAATTATAAATATTTAATTTATATCATAATTATGTAATTTATTTCACATATATTAATTAACTTTATCCATATCACCTTCTATGTAAAGTGTTGGTGAAAAATGAATGGTATCACTTCACAATGTAGTAGTTCGTTATACACATGAGCGAAATTATCATATCCCCTAAGAAATGGAATTTAAAACATTATATAGGATATAATGAATCAATAAGTATAATTATGTTATAAATATCATATATATATACTTTATATACATCATCATACCCAACCATGATAGGTGGTAATGGAAAAACGAATGACTTCAATTCGTGATGAGGTAGTCCTCTGTACATACAAATGATGATTTTGTAACCCATTTGATGGAAGTAGAGGTGGTTATAGGTAATTACATTAATATAACAACATATCAGTATAAGTAAGATACTGAGGCTATTATATCAGTATGGTTTAATTATAACTTAATGAGGAGGAATAAAAAAATAAAAATGGTCGTTAAAGAAAGTTACCTCTTGTTTAGGTATCCTCCGTAATTTTACACCAAAAGCCTTCCTAAGTGAATTTATTCGCAAAATAAGGCTTCTAGGATTAGATAAAAGAATTTTGGAAGTGATTTTGTTATGGTTTGGATGAACCAAAAGGGTTTTAATGTGTTAATAATAAAGGATAGGGGTGACCTTTAATAAGTGAGGTGAGTGGAACACTTGTAATATTTTTAAAAGATTCAATTACACCCACATTTTTATTATGCCACAAGGATAAAAATGGTAGATTATCAAAACTATAAGAAATAATATGTAAATATGGTCATCCAATGGGTTTTGGAAAAGTTTTTGTATCATTTTTAACACTTATCTTTTTAGTTTAACCCCTCGGTAAATCCATTGTTACCGTAACCATGAGAAATAATTTTTTATGTTTTCACTATTCATTTTAGTCAAAAATTAATTTTAAATTATTAGAAATTATAAATTTTTATTATTCAAAATATTTAATCCATTTTTTTAAATTTAATTCATGTAATTGGTAAATTTTAATTTAAAATTAATCCTACATACGCGATAATATAATGGGTTTTTAAAGAGAAATTTTTCAAAAGTTTACAAAGTTTTTATATCACAATTCTATATGAAAATTATTCCAATAGAAAAAATTGGATTAATTAATATAAAATCTATCTAATGTTACTTTAAAACCAATTTAAAATATAATTTTATATTATAAATTATTTAAATGAAAATACGGTTTTCAATTAAAATTCAGTATTTTTAACTATTCATAAAATAATGAAATTTTTCATAAAAATACAAAAAATTCACCCTAAGATAATTTTCATATTATAATTTCAAAAATAAATTTTATTTTTAAAGGTAAATTTATTGAATGTGCTAAAAAATAATTCTAAATTATGTGTGCAAATCACGATTAAACCTTCCTTTAGAAAAAAATACATTTTTTAAGAAAATATTTCTTTTTATTTTAAATTATACTTATTTTATTTATAATAAATATATAGCCATAATTTTTATAATTTAGTTAATACTATTCATACCCACCATTTTAATGGTTGGGTTATAACTATTATATAAAATATTAATATTTTAATAATATTTCACATTTCATTTAAACTCAGTGATGCATGTAATGAAATCTAAACTCAATATTGCACGTAACACAGGCTAAACTTAGTGTTTCATGTAACAAAAGCTAAAATTAGTGTTTCGTGTATTGAAATATATATAATAAATTGGATTTATTAAAAAATAAATATATCATAAACTCTATGGGTGTTATTTTTTCTTCTAATATCAGTGTTGTGTGTCGCATACACTATCAAATATAATGTTATTATTTTAGAATTTATGGGTGTTAAAATCATGTTTTATGATTCATGTATGCGATAATCACAACTAGGTCAATAAATGAATTTCATAAGGGTAGTTATATTAATTATTTTATGTTTTATATCAAAATAACTTATTTTTTAATCTTATAACATTCATTGTTATTATAGATTTTCAATGATGCCAAGTCATATACAAATAAAGAGCTTACCCATATTCATAGATTTTTTTCAAACTATTTGTTAAGTATGGTTGTAATTTAAATTATAAGGCATGTCACTTTTAATTAATGTTAAAAAAATTAGTAATTATACAATATTTTTTTCTTAAAGTTTGTATATTATGTTTGTTTTTATAGGTTTCTTGTTTGTAAAATATTTTTTAAGTTCGATTAAATCTTAAATTATCAGGTTTGTATCTTTTAATTTAATTTTAAAAAATGATTAGTTATACAATTTTTTTCTTAAATTTTTTCTATTCAGTTTGTTTTTACAATTTTTATATGTTTCAGGTATGTCTCTTTTAATTAAAGTTAAATAAATGAATATTTATACCAATTGTTTTCTACTTTTAGTTGGTATATTGTGTTTGATTTAATAGGGTTTTTCTTTTCTTTGAGTTAGTGTATTAGGTGGAGTATATAAAAATTTTAGAAAATTGTTAAACAAGTAAGTTTTATTCTTTTATATAAGTTTTTTATTCTTAATTATTCTTGTTTATTCTTGTTTTGATAATTTATATATGAAAATATATGTCATCAAAAAGGTTTTACAATGGAAAATTGTCGATACAAAATCCAAATAAAATAAACTAAATGAAATTATTGGTAAATATATTTTATATTAAATAATATATGTTTTGTATTTTATATATGTGTTGGTTTTTATTTTCAAGTTAATGTTCCATAATTGTACTATCATTATCAAAAAGGGTGGAATAAACTTATTTTGTTTTAAAATTCATGTTTGAGATAATCACAATTATGATGGAAACTGAATTTGATAAGGTTAGTTATATTAATTATTTTAGGTTTTATATGAATATATTTTTTATTAATCTTTTAAAATTCATTGTTATTGTATATTTTCAATGAGTTCGAGTCATATACAAATAAAGAACTTACCTAGATTCATGATATTATATTTTCCAACTAGAACCACCACCATAAATTGCAATTATATGTTGCTAACTTTAATATTACCATTGATTGGTGTCCTTTTAATGTTTAGTGCATTTTAGGTTTTTTTATTACTTCAACCTAGAATCTTTTAGACTAGATATTCAAATGCATCATCTTGGTGTTTAAATTATGTCTTTTTCTTTATATTGGTATGAATTATACCATCATATTGGCTTATCCTCCAATTAAAATTCGTTGATTCTTCTACTCTTTTTCTTGATAATGTTATGTTGACTTTATTTCCTTTCACTTACTATGTAAAAAATATTTAAGTTATTTATAATCTTAAGGTGATGCGGTATTAATTTTATCTATTTTTCTCTCATCTTTATTTTTTTGTTTTAATCCTCAATTTTATTTCCTTTTCTTCCTTTGATTTATAAGGATCTAAGAATCAATAATATTATACCCATATATAGATTATTTTCAGGTATTAAATGGTATCAATCATCCCATGTCACACAAAACTCAAATTATATCCTTCATAGTCCCTTTGATTTTTTCCCATATTTTCGAATTTCTTATATTATTTTTTGATCTAAAGTTTTTTAATTTTTACTTCCCTTATAGCAAGAACCTTTCACATTATGGTAGTATTAATATGTTTGATTAATTTGATAAAAATGCATGGATGATATCATTTTTTGAAACTTTATGTTGACACAGTTTCTTCTATTTAAATAAAAGGAGTATACTGTAACATCCCGGACTGAATGACCACTGAACTAGTAGTCAGACTATTGGGTCACATGGCATCAAGAATTCCTCCCCATATGTGAGAGGCTAATGACTAGAAATGGGGGTATAAGGAGGTGATAGTGGGGAGACTATACCCTCATGATCAGAGTAGCACAGTGGTATATCAGATAATAAATAACAAATAATATTGGAAGTAGTAGTAAATGAGAGACAAAGCAATAAAAGAATAATATAAAATGAATTAAAAAAGATTTCCAATGCTGATATACAACAATGCATGCATTTATAGATGATGATGCATAACTAAAATAGTATACATATAGCAGGCAACATGATACAAGGCAGTACACAAATACAAAAAATAAATAAATAGCCCCAAGGGTGAACTCCATAATCATCTTGAGCTCTATCTCAGTAATGTGTTCCTAACTCCCAGGTACAAGAAAATTATCACAAGAAAACATACATTTCCTTGTGAACATGAGATATACTTGGGTACCTCAATGTTATGGAAGCCCAAGAAATGTGTGAGATATAAATCTAAGTAAGTTACTACACAGAGTGTCTATAGCTATAACCAATCTATGAATATAAAGTAAATCAGTGTGCTAGTAATATGAATAAACAAATAGTGATGAATAATAAATAAACACCAGTCAACTCAGGTTTCAATAGGTCACTTGGATGAATCTACCTTCTTCAGATCAAGGCCGAAATGAGTTTATGATCGATAACTATATATATAGTAAAATATATATATATATATATATATATATATATATATTTCTATATTGAATCCATATATATGAACCAAGTACGTACGGACGTAAGTGGCCATATATCTGGAATACTAGGTGCTGGAAAGACCGGGGCGTAACTCGGTCATCTATAACTAGTCAGAACGAGCCTATAAGCTTCAACAGAGGGTACATTCTCTACATCTCATAATGAGTGGGAGATATCATGTTCGTCACTAAATATGGTTAGTGTGCCATCATGTCAGTACTCAAATATTAGTGAGTGCGTTTTCATGTCAATACTCACAAGGGATGAGGTGCACCATTCCCACCATCCACATAGTATCACTAGAGTTAGACGACATGCTCAACACCCGATGTAAGGGATCATGACACTACCATGATCAATATAATCCTAACCATCATTCCAAATCTTATATCAAGGAATAATTATATTAATATCAATATAATCAATTGGTCATTTCCTTCTCATGATTTACATTTATCAATCTTGTTATATAATCAAATGAATACCAATTATGAAAATTCAAATAAGCCAAGCTTATTTAATTATAGAAAGAGGCATGTTTGTGCCACACAATTAAATTTCATTTAATTAAAACATTTAATTTGTCTAGTTAAGTAAAACCATCATGAAAATCTATTCCATTTAATGCATTTCGTTTATTCTAATAAAACATTGAAATTTAATTAAAAGGGTAAATAAGTCACTTATAAGGCACCATGAACAATTGGTCATTTACCTACTTGTGGAAATTTGTTTATGAAGCAATCCAAGAACTTAGTATGTTCTTGGTTCATTAGTCGTTTAGATAGGAGTAGTCCATGTCATGCACTTAGAATGTGCATTGGTTTAAAAAAACATTTATATGAAAGGAGGGGAAATCCATTTAATAACATCAAAAAAAGGCCATGTACTAAGCATACCATAAATATAACAACAAAAAAAGGCATAGGTAAACTCCCTTGCCTTAAATCTAAGTAAGTTGAAAAACACTAATTACCACTAGGTAATTTTATAAGACAGCGCACCTCATCCAAAGGGTTTTATTATAAAACATGTCATTGTTTATCAAAAAATTCACTTAGCACAATTTTAGCATTAAATTTAAGAATCATAACTTAATTTACCCAAGTAATAATTTAAGAATATGTTAAACATAACAAAACAACACAAGGATACAGCATGGAACCTAGGAGGTTCCATTTTTAATTGGGTGATTTTCTATAAGGAGAAATTCCATTATTAATCCAAGACAAATGCTTAGAAGGAATTTCAAACATTTAATTCATTTAATTTAAAAGGGGAAACTTTAATCTAGAACACCCAAGGGGTGTACGCGATCATGGTTTTCATCCGCAATTTATGAAACAAGGGTCAATGGGAGTAATACTAGGTGCATATACCAATTTAAAATAAATAAATCAATTTTAAGGAAATGCACAGCAAAGGTTGGCATGCGGCGCAATGGTGCTATTTATAAAACTATGGAAACCTGAGTAAAAAGTTATAAACCACCTGCATTATGATTATGATTCTTTACTTATCTAATATCAAGGTATGATTTATTCTGGCCTGGAAGAAATTGATGAAATAGTCATTTTCTCTCAAAATAGGGAATATGAGATCACACCAAAATAGCACAATAGATCAGGAGAGAAAATTAGAAAGGAACAAAGATAATTTGAGATCTTGTCGATGTGGATCCATAGAGACCAATGGCATTCAATTCAGACTTCAGACAGAGGAGATCTATCCATCCCTAGGTTGGAGAGAAGGAGAGCCCAATGTGGGAAGGGAAGAGCTGCACGTGGTTGGAGGAGAAGAAGAAAATGGAAAAGAGTTTTAAAACTCATTAAGGGAAAAAAGGTAATTTCACCATCAAAACTAGGTCATACGGTTTGGTTACATGGTTTCCCAAACTGTGTGCCAACCACGAAGCTCTGACTACTTAGGAAACCCACCTCGCACGGTTGTACCACATGGTTTTCTCTAACCATGCACCAACTGTGCGATGAATAGTAAAATCATACTACCTAAGTGGCACTAACCATGTGGGGTAGTTGCACGTTTGGGAAACTGTGTGTAAACTGTGTGAGGTATATCTTCTCACCTGATGAAATAGCACAGTTTTCTTTGGTGGGCAGTACGGTTTCAGACAAACCGTATGCCCTATCCAGTTCTTTCCATTTTTGATTTTTCAGAGCTCGATGCTCCTGAAACTCAATGAAGCACCCAAGGAACCTCTTGGGTCTTTAACCATGTCTAAAAAACACATTGAAGTGTTCTAACTCTTGAAATTTCATTCTGAAGCTAGGTTCAAAGAATTTTCTATCCACTAAATTCCAAATTCAAAATTCCCTTGGATTTATATCTTGGCTCAAAAACATGAGTCGTTACAACCTCCCCACCTTATAAATTCTCAACCCCGAGAAGCCTTTGAGAAATAGCATAAACATCACCCACCATACAAGGGTCATGAAGTCTATTTTAAATGGTATTTTTTCTTTCCCAAATGCCCAACGCACCTGCAAGTACTACTTAATCAAATGACACTTAAGCCATCAGAACTAGATCCAACGCTTGTTTTCTGATTGAAAAACATAAACGGTGATTACTCGAGCATGTTTAACTAAACACACAACCACAAAATCATCTCCTTAAACAATCGACTAATGGTTCTACCCACTATATGTCTTAACATTAGAAGGGGCCAATTCCAAACCACTGCACACCCCACCGTCGGGATTGCCTTAAAAGCATGCCTTAAGCATTCCATCAATGCTCCTAGCGTTATTTCAAAATAGTCAAGTGGTTGATCCCCCACTAACCACATTTAGCCAAGTCGAGCCAAATTTTTACGAAAATTGTAACATCCCAAGTAAGTAATGAATAATAGATATTTTATCTATGTCTATTAATGAATTAGATAGTGTTTTAGAGGCTTAAAATGAAAATAAATCTAATCTTAAGCATGGAATACACAAATATTTTTAAAAGATTGTTTTACTGCCTTTGATGGCAAAACATTTTTGAATCTATATTTTGACAATTTTATAAACTATGTTTTTCAAAATAAACTTATTCTTTATGATTGGGACATCAAAATTTACTTTGTGTGAATTTTTTGTATTTTTCTGACAATGTTCATTTTTTTAATGAATAGTCAAAAATACTGCATTTTACATCAAAACTGCTTTTTAATCTAATTTATTTATATGATTAGATTATATTTTGAATTGGTTTTGAAGTGAAATTAGAATATATTTTTACCATTTAATCCAATGGTGGTCATTGGAATCAATTTCACTTTGAAATTGGACTTAAACTGGTGTCAATCTTTTGATACTTATTGTTTCATAAAAACACGCTATTTGTCATAACAGCGGGAATTAATTATTAAATTAATTAATGTGACTTATATGTTTTGAATTTTTTAAAATAGACTTCATTTTTGAATTCGGAATATCAAATATAGCTTAGGGTGAATTTTTGGTAATTTTCTAAAAAACTTCAATTTTTGATGAATAGTGAAACCACTAAGTGGTAGTTAAAGAAACTGATTTTTCGTTTAAATGAAACTTTGCCACTTTTGTGTTTTGAATTTCAAAAATCCAACATAAATGGTTGTCATTAAGAAGTAAAATGTGGTTCAATGAGATTAAAATAATTTTTTTGGTGAATAGTAACTTATTAAGTTTTTAATCGCGATTAGTGGTAATTAGGGTAGTTTAAGGTAAAAATAATGCTTTAATAATATGAAATGACCTAGACACATGTCCTAACATTATTGGATGTGTCATGGACGACCAAGAAAAGCCATGGGTCAACTTGGGGACCCCATGGAGCCACTTTGGTTGGGAAATGACATAAATAACTTTTTATTAAATGTTAAAGTAAAAATGACACAAACATGAGTTATTTTACGAAAACAATTTTTATATGGGGTTATACAAGTCAGATTTTTGAATATAAATATTAATTGGAAATATAAAAATATTTCCTACATTATAGTATTTTTTTATAATTTTTTGACATTAAATAAATAAATGTATTTATGACATCATGATGATGCAGGGATGACCTCATTATTTAACGATTTAAATAAAATGGAAAGATAATGTAATATATAAGACATTCACATGGCCAAAACCAATTTGATGAGTGGATTTATAACCCTTATCACCTTATCATAGAATTATGTCAATGTGGAACCTTTTGAATCTGAAACTCATTTTAAAATAAAGTAACTTATATTTACTTTCCAAGAGTTCCCCTCCTCTCCTCTTATAAAAGGCCCCCACCCCTACCTCCTTACCCACACTTCCAAAGCCTTTGGCTCGGAAAACCCCTGATAATTTTGTCTCTCCACTTCCCTCTCTTACTCCTTGAAGCCTCACTTTGGGCAGAAGTCTTCCCAAGGAAGCCTTTGAGCTCAAACCAAAGGAAGTTACCCGATTTTAAGGTAATGTCTTCTTTTGAGTCCTTTTGTTTTATTTTGCTTCTCCAACCCCCTAAAATCTTTTTATTCTCTTATTTTGTAACAACTCCAGTATCCTCAATATACTAGTATGTTTTTATAAGAAGTATTCAAGCTAAACTTACACACACCTACATCTAATGGTTAAAGAACATACGGTTTCCGTGGATGGTGAATTTATGCCTCCCGAAACGATGATTGTTCAACATTCCTTTAACACCTTCAAAGGTGGCCATTAAGATGTCACTATATTTACATATGATATATAATATGTTTATGTTTTCTTTAAGCTTCTGTTTTTTTCATTTTGGGCATACCTTTATGGTTTCCATTATGGGTAAACGCGATATCTTCATTTAAGGAAGTGCGGACTACCGCCCCCTCAAAGTGATTTGATTCGTTAAATACCATATGTGGGACGTATAAAGGATGGAACTATGATATTATATATGATATTATACTGGAATTATAAAATACCTTTATATCATTATGATTCCATTTTATAAAATATGAAATAGAAATGAAAGTAGCGTTCATGCGTACGTACGGCTTACCGTCTCCATGAACGGTGCATTTCATTTCTTACCTCTAAATGATTATGTAATATTATAAATTCATGCATTTACTGGATATATATGACATATATGATATCTACATCATGAATACCATTCTGTATATAATGGATACATGAACAACTTGTAATTATAAAGCGATTATTTTTTACTCAAGTACCAATGATTGTTAAAATGACCGTTATTAACTTAAATAATTACATAGTGTTCATGACATGGCAATAAGTGATATAAAAGGAATAATGAACTTGAAAAAGGTTCTTAAACAAGTAGAAATTAACTCGAGTTTATTATTCAGGAGATTAAAGAATGACTGAGTCAAGTCGGACCCGAGGTATGGGACTTCGTCTCAATCTTCTTTCATTAAGGCATATTTTGTTTTATACACAACCGTCTTTTATACGGTGTATAAACCCCTTTGACATTTACATTTATCCAAAAGGAATCTTTTTTATACGAAGCGTTTTATAAAACGACAAAATGGAATGTTTTTGTCGTACGTATGCGGCAACAACGACTTCTCCGCCGCCTTAACCATTATTTGAGTTTCGGCTTCCTCTACAAGCCATACCATCTTTTTAAAAGAAAATATAAATACCATGTTTTACTTTTCTTTTATTTTGGTATTGAAAATGGTTTTCATAATGTATTTATATCAATGTGTTGTATTGATATCTTGTGATTGAAAGGTGGAAATGTTATGTTTCCTTTATGCATGTTTTATGTGATACGATTATGTTGAGGTTCTTGGGCATTATTTTGAAGACGGGTGGTTCCGTGATAAACTAAGGGCGGGTGAGCCCGATATAGCTCTCCAATGCATTGGGTAACGCGAAGGAGTGAAACATTAAGGTTTCTCCGAATAGATTTAGGGAATATACTGTGATGGGTATTCCAAACGTAACCAAGAGGGTTTCTCCCTACGTAAGAATGTTATGAATGCCTCAAGTTACCTTTATGTATTATGATTTCTATGATTTACTCATGATTTGATGAGGTATGATAAAGTGCTTATGTTTTATGGGTAAATTATGATTTCATTCTTATGTATATATGTACCCATGTTTCCCTTCCATGTTTTTATAACTCATACTGAGCTTTTTATGCTCATCCCAAGTTTTTTTGAAATGTTTTTCACAGGTCGAGGGAAAGGTACATGATATGATGATAGTGTCAAGGAAGTGTCAAGAAAGAATCCATGTTTTATTTTAAATATGTTTCCATTAATGGGAATGAAGAATACTATCTTTGTGTAACCACTTTGTTTATATGTGGGATGTAATGCAAGTTTTATGATATAATTCTCTAAAAATCTAAACCCAAAAAGATCCTCAATGCGTAATCTTGTAATAACTCAAGATTAAGTAAGGTTTAAGGCAGGGGCCTTATAGTTGGTATCAAAGGTCAGTTTAGATAACTTTAGGAGTTAGAATTCTATTAAATGATTATTCAATTTTTTTTTTTTGAAATGATATATCATTTGAAGATTACCATGTTGCTTCATCTAAGACATGTTTGTTTAGAATGGTTTTCCGCAGAGGGAACAAGGAAGCAGTGCTAGGAAGGCATACAGAAGGAAATAACCTTCCGAATCAGCATCCCGAGATGGTCGGAATTGGAACTAAACAGTTTGTTGCAGTGATGGCTCAGTTGACTCAGGTGATAAATCATGTTTGTGTTCATTGATGATATTTTGGTGTTTTCCAAAAGTAAAGAGGAGCATGAAATACATTTAAGGGTTATCTTTTAAACCTTGAACGAAAAGAAATTGTATGGTAAATTCATCAAGTGAGAGTTTTGGTTGCAACAAATTTCTTTCCTTGGTCACATTGTTTCTAAAGATGGGATAACTATTGATCCTGCAAAAATAAAAGTTGTGGAAGAATGGCCAAGACCCACAAATGTAACAGAGATTCAGAGCTTCCTTGGTTTGGCAGGCTATTACCGAAGTTTTGTTAGAAATTTTTCACGATTATCTAGTCCAATGACTAAGCTAACTCAGAAGGGTTTTAGGTTTATCTGGACAAAAGAATGTGATGATTGTTTTCAGGAATTGAAAAGAAGATTGGTGAATGCTCCAGTTTTGGCACTACCTTCCAGGAATGGTGAGTTTGTTATCTACAGTGATGCTTCATTGAAAGGACTGGTTGCGTCCTAATGCAGAATGATCAGGTAATTGCTTATGCTTCACGATAGTTGAAAACTCATGAGGTAAATTACCCTACACATGATTTGGAATTAGCTGCTGTTGTTTTTGCTTTAAAAATTTGGAGGCATCATTTGTATGGAGTAAAGTGTGAAATATATATCGATCACAAAAGTTTAAAGTATATATTCACTCAGAAAGAGTTAAACATGATACAGAGGAGATGGCTGGAATTAATCAAGGATTATGATTGTATAATTCATTACCATCCGGGAAAAGAAAATAAAGTGGATGATGCTTTGAGTCGAAAAAGTAATGCTTCATTAGCAATGTTGCGTTTGGAACGTGATCCTTTGGTTAAGGATTTGATGAAATTTGGCATAGAAGTTGTTGGTGCAAGAAGTCCTTCTGTTTTGTTTCAGGTATCAGTGAGATCTTCTCTATCAGGCAGAATCAAGCAAGCACAGAAGCAAGACAGTGAGTTGCAGAAAAAGGTAGAGCTGGTTCAGAAAGGTAAGTCGTCTGAATTCAACATTGATAATGATTGTGTTTTGAGATTTGTGAAGAGATTGTGTGTGCCTTGTGATTCACAGTTGAAGAGATATTTGTTATGTGAAGCTCATAGTTCTCCGTTTTCAGTTCATCCGGGCAGTACTAAGATGTATAGAGATCTGCGGGAGTATTACTGGTGGGATGGAATGAAAAGAGATATTGCTGATTTTACTGTGAAGTGTTTGACATGTCAACAGGTTAAAGTAGAGCGGCAGTTACCGAAAGGGATGCTTCAGCCTTTACCAGTGCCAGAGTGGAAATGGGAGAATATATCCATGGACTTTGTTTTGGGATTACCGAAGACATCTCGAAGTAATAATGAAATCTGGGTTATTGTTGATCGCTTGACCAAATCTGCTCATTTCCTTGCTATACAAGATACTTTCTATCTTGATCAACTTTCCCGTTTGTATCTTAAAGAGATAGTCAGGTTACATGGAGTTCTTCTCTCCATTGTATCGGATCGTGATCCCGGGTTTACTTCTAACTTTTGGAAAGGCCTTCAGAAGTCGTTGGGTATTGAATTAAATTTTAGTACAACTTTTCATCCTCAATCAGATGGGCAGTCAGAACAAACAATTCAGACCTTGGAGGATATGATACGAGCTTGTTCGATGGATTATCAGGGAAGTTGGGACCAATATCTTTCTTTGGTTGAATTTTCATATAATAACAGTTTTCATTCCAGTATACAGATGGCACCATTTCAGGCATTATATGGGAAGCGGTGTCGAACTCCAGCTTTCTGGGATGAAGTGGGTGAAAGGAAGTTGATGGGACCAGAATTGGTAGAAGAGTTGGCAGAAAAAGTTCAGCTGATTCAGAAGCACATGAGAACAGCTCAGAGTAGGCAGAAGAGTTATGCAGACAACAGGAGGAAGGATCTATCTTTTGAGGTAGGTGATCATGTTTTTCTCAAAGTATCACCATGGAAAAGTGTGATGTGATTTGGTAAGAAAGGAAAGCTGAGTCCAAGGTTCATTGGACCATATGAAATTCTGGAGAGAGTTGGATTAGTTGCTTACCGAGTGGCTTTACCTATGAGTTTATCTTAGGTACACAATTTTTTTCACGTTTCGATGTTGAGAAAGTACATGCCAGATCCATCTCATGTTTTGAGTCCAGAGGTAGTTCAGCTGGAAGAGAACCTATCTTATGAGGAACAACCAGTCCAGATTCTTGACCACAGGGAGCAAGTGTTACGGAATAAGGTGATTCACCAGTTAAAGGTTTTGTGGAAAAACCACATGATTGAATAGGCAACATGGGAATCTGAAAATGCAATGAGGGATAAGTACCCCCATTTATTCGATAAGTAAATAAATTACGGGGACGCAATTTTCTAAAGGGGGGAAGGATGTAACATCATAAGTAATTAATGAATAATAGATATTTTATCTATGTCTGTTAATGAATTAGATAGTGTTTTAGAGGCTTAAAATGAAAATAAATCCAATCTTAAGCATGGAATACACTAATATTTTTAAAAGATTGTTTTACTGCCTTTGATGGCAAAACATTTTTGAATCTATATTTTGACAATTTTATAAACTATTTTTGTCAAAATAAACTTATTCTTTATGATTGGGACATCAAAATTTACTTTGTGTGAATTTTTGGTATTTTTCTGACAATGTTCATTTTTTAATGAATAGGGAAAAATACTGCATTTTACATCAAAACTGCTTTTTAATCTAATTTATTTATATGATTAGATTATCTTTTGAATTGGTTTTGAAGTGAAATTAGAATATATTTTTACCATTTAATCCAATGGTGGTCATTGGAATCAATTTCACTTTGAAATTGGACTTAAACTGGTGTCAATCTTTTGATACTTATTGTTTCATAAAAACACGCTATTTGTCATAACAGCGGAAACTAATTATTAAATTAATTAATGTGACTTATATGTTTTGAATTTTGTAAAATAGACTTCATTTTTTAATTCGTAATATCAAATATAGCTTAGGGTGAATTTTTGGTAATTTTCTGAAAAACTTCAATTTTTGATGAATAGTGAAACCACTAAGTGGTAGTTAAAGAAACTGATTTTTCGTTTAAATGAAACTTTGCCACTTTTGTGTTTTGAATTTCAAAAATCCGATATACATGGTTGTCATTAATAAGTAAAATGTGGTTCAATGAGATTAAAATAATTTTTTTGGTGAATAGTAACTTATTAAGTTTTTAATCGCGATTAGTGGTAATTAGGGTAGTTTAAGGTAAAAATAATGCTTTAATAATATGAAATGACCTAGACACATGTCCTAACCTTATTGGATGTTTCATGGCCGACCAAGACAATCCATGGGTCAACTTGGGGATCCCATGGAGCCACTTTGGTTTGGAAATGACATAAATAACTTTTTATTAAATGTTAAAGTAAAAATGACACAAACATGAGTTATTTTACAAAAACAATTTTTATATGGGGTTATACAAGTCATATTTTTGACTATAAATATTCATTGCAAATCTAAAGATATTTCCTACATCATAGTATTTTTTTTATAATTTTTTGACATTAAATAAATAAATGTATTTATGACATCATGATGATGCAGCGATGACCTCATTATTTAACGATTTAAATAAAATGGAAAGATAATGTAATATCTAAGATCTACACATGGCCAAAACCAATTGGATGAGTGGATTTAGAAAACTTATCACCTTATCATTGAATTATTTCAATGTGGGACCTTTTGAATCTGAAACTCATTTTAAAATAAAGTAACTTGTATTTACTTTCCAAGAGTGCCCCTCCTCTCCTCTTATAAAAGGCCCCCACCCCTACCTCCTTACCCACACTTCCAAAGCCTTTGGCTCGGACAACCCCTGCTCATTTTGTCTCTACACTTCCCTCTCTTACTCCTTGAATCCTCACTTTGGGCATAAGTCTTCTCAAGGAAGCCTTTGAGCTCAAACCAAAGGAAGTTACTTGATTTTAAGGTAATGTCTTCTTTTGAGTCCTTTTGTTTTATTTTGCTTCTCCAACCCCCTAAACTATTTTTATTCTCTTATTTTGTAACAACTACAGTATCCTAAATATACTAGGATGTTGTTATAATAATGATTCAAGCTACAATTACACACACCTACATCTAATGGTTAAAGAACATACGGTTTCCGTGGATGGTAAATTTATGCCTCCCGAAACGATGATTGTTCAAAATTCCTTTAACACCGTCAAAGGTGGACATTAAGATGTCACTATATTTATATATGATATATAATATGTTTATGTTTTCTTTAAGATTCTTTTTTTTCATTTTGGGCATACCTTTATGGTTTCCATTATGGGTAAACACGATATCTTCATTTAAGGAAGTGTGGACTACCGCCCCCTCAAAGTGATTTGATTCGTTAAATACCATATGTGGGACGTATAAAGGATGGAACTATGATATTATATATGATATTATACTGGAATTATAATATACCTTTATATAATTATGATTCCATTCTATAAAATACGAAATAGAAATGAAATTAGCGTTCATGCGTACGTACAGCTTACCGTTTCCATGAACGGTGCATTTCATTTCTTACCTCTAAATGATTATGTAATATTATAAATGCATGCATGTACTGGATATATATGACATATATGATATCTACATCATGAATACCATTCTGGATATAATGGATACATGAACAACTTGTAATTATAAAGGGATTATTTTTGACTCAAGTACCAATGATCGTTAAAACGACCGTTATTAACTTAAATAATTACATAGTGTTCATGATATGGAAATAAGTGATATAAAAGAAATAATGAACTTGAAAAAGGTTCTTAAACAAGTAGAAATTAAATCAAGTTTATTATTCAGGAGATTAAAGAATGACCGAGTCAAGTCGGACCCGAGGTATCGGACTTCGTCTCAATCTCCTTTCATTGAGGCATATTTTGTTTTATACACAACCTTCTTTTATATGGTGTATAAACCCCTTTGAAATTTACATTTATCCAAAAGGAATCTTTTTTATACGAAGCGTTTTACAAAACGACAAAAGGGAATGTTTTTTTCGTACGTATGAGGCGACAACGACTTCTCTTCCGCCTTAACCATTATTTGAGTTTCGGCTTCCTCTACAAGTCATACCATCTTTTTAAAAGAAAATATAAATACCATGTTTTACTTTTATTTTATTTTGGTATTGAAAATGGTTTTCATAATGTATTTATATCAATGTGTTGTATTGATATATTGTGATTGAAAGGTGGAAATGTTATGTTTCCTTTATGCATGTTTTATGTGATACGATTATGTTGAGGTTCTTGGGCATTATTATGAAGATGGGTGGTTCCGTGATAAACTAAGGGCGGGTGAGCCTGATATAGCTCTCCAATGCATTGGGTAACGCAAAGGAGTGAAATGTTAAGGTTTCTCTGAAGAGATTTAGGGAATATACTGTAATGGGTATTCCAAACGTAACCAAGAGGGTTACTCCCTACGTAAGAATGTTATGAATGCCTCAAGTTACCTTTATGTCTTATGATTTCTATGATTTACTCATGATTTGATGAGGTATGATAAAGTGCTTATGTTTTATGGGTAAATTATGATTTCATTCTTATGTATATATGTACCCATGTTTCCTTTCCATGTTTTTATAACCCATACTGAGCTTTTTATGCTCATCCCAAGTTTTTTTGAAATGTTTTTCACAGGTCAAGGGAAAGGTACATGATATGATGATAGTGTCAAGGAAGTGTCAAGAAAGAATCCATGTTTTATTTTAAATATGTTTCCATTAATGGGAATGAAGAATACTATCTTTATGTAACCACTTTGTTTATATGTGGGATGTCATGCAAGTTTTATGATCTAATTCTCTAAAACTCTAAACCCGAAAAGATCCTCAATGCGTAATCTTGTAATAACTCAAGATTAAGTAAGGTTTAAGGTGGGGGCCTTATAAAAACCCCCAAACAAAACATAGGGAACTCATCTCCACCTGAAAATGTTTTAAAAAAAACTCTCCACCAACCGTACTCCTTATAACAAAAGGAAACAAGTCAATCCACTCTAGTTAACCATTCTTAGAACGCTCGGATTAGATGGCAGGAATTCTACCAGCTAAAAAAAAATGCCTTCTTCCAAGGCATCTTTTGTTTACCACAAGCATGTTCACCAAATCCCATATCTGACTTTTGGTGATGTTCCTTGGCCAAACCATCACCTGACCATTTAATCCATCATGCCTCAGCATGAACAAGGGTGTAACCTAGATCCATCCCACTAGAATCATCACCCTTTAAACATCACCTCTAAGCCCAAAACAAGTATGGGGTAAACTCATATTCATTTAAATTGAGTCCAAGGAACTAAAACAAGGTATTCTATACATCATGGTTATAATAGAGATGTTGGTACAAGGTAAAGATATCCACATAAAATCATTAAATGGGCCCAGAGTGGCATCCACCTAGCGGTCAAGTCAGAGGAAAACGGTTGGTGTCAAAGATTTCATCTAAGAAATTTCTACATGGGAAGTCAGGTAACACTCAAGACTAACCATGACTTGATAAAAACCATGAATCTAGCATGAAATTCCAATAGAGACCACTTATCAATCCCAACATCCTTTAAAACTTAGTGTGGCATATAACTGATGCTCTCTTAGTGCATCAATGATGACATCAAGATAGGGTACATGCTCATTGCTAATAAAGAGTACGCAAATAGAATTTCAAGATCTCAAAAAGGAACCCAAGACACTTCCACTAAAACATATATGAAGTGATTGGTAAGACTCTTCACCTTTCATACCCAACAACTGGAAGAAAAACAGTTGAACCCCTACTGGTCAACTTCCTATAAGAATCTCGGATTATCATTCTGACACATTGCCATTAACTGAACCATGGTTCCTTCACCAACCGAGGAATATCATGATCGCTATAACTTAACCACTGAAGTTCATCCATGACCAATGATGTTTCTCAAAGGTTTCATACACCGCCAACCACATTATTTTCATGATTCTGTGAAATTACTAATATGTACTCTAGAACCGATGTGATGTTCCCCACCTTAGGAGTGTCCTTGTAATCAAAATGAGAGATAGAATTTATGATCATAAGCGCATTAGGTTAGATTCACCTTAAATTCACTTGTGACAATTCTATGGGTCACAATCACAAGCGTCAAAACATTTAGCATGAAGACAAAAACTAAACTGACTGGCATGTCAAAACACCTGATCCTCTTGGATATCATCCCAAGAATTATGAAGAATTTGATTCCTTTAATGCCCAAGTCACTCTACTCTGTAGATGACCCAAGAACATACTCAACATCACAATTCTCAACAATTCCACCAAACTCAACTAGTTTGTTATAAAATTAGCAACTCAATAGGCTCAGCGTATAAGAACGCACACTACCCTAAGGTTTCAAAATCAATATGACCATCCTTGATACTATCCATAGGTTGTTCACCCTATGAATTTAAGAATCTAGTGGTCTGTAAAAGAGATCTAAACCAGAGTCATATTTCCCTATATGACCATTAACCTATAAATAGTACGTAAAAATTCATCCATCTCTGAGGAGAAAAAAGGGTCTAGAAACCTACAAAGCAGTCGACCATGCCCTAGGCATGTCTAACATACAGAAACCAAGCATCACCTAATGCTCATACCCATAATGAAGGTCAAGGATATCACAACCACCCATCCAAACAAGGGTTTCCCTTATAAGTGAAGAGTCATACTAGGTATAACAACACCTGAATGACACCATATGTTAGAATTATCATCACATTTATCAAGTCATTTAAGCTCTAATGTTGCTACCTACCATAGGATATCCCCATTCAAAAGAAAAATCATTGAACCCATCGCTAGGTAACACCAAAATAATTTTACTAGGCTCTACACCTATCATTTAATCCCTTTCTAAAAAGAAAAATTCCAATGGAAAATTCTCACGTTTCTATTCCAAGGAAACTCAAGAAATGTTTAAACCACACTTACATGAGGTTTTAAACTAAGGATACCACCTAAGGATCCATTTTAAAGTACTTACATTATTTAATATCTAATATTTAAACATTTAAAAGATTAAAAACAGAACATTAAGTAACAATTATAAAAAAATCACTTAGTAATGGATAATGTGTCTTACTATGGTCCCGTTAAGCCATTCTGGGTTCATCAGAATGCAACAAAATATCTATTTTTTAATTATTAAAGCTTTTAAAAACACCCATATAGGGTTATATCATAAAAAACATACCCCAAATGACCTAATTTGGTCTATTTGTGCATTTATAAATGTAATAATATGGATAGACATGCCCATATGATAGGGTTACAAGCCTTTATAGAGGAAACCAATTAATTTTAGTTCAACATTAAACAAATTTTACATTTTAACCATTTCAAGATAAAATATAGTCATATATAATGGTTTAGTTATTTGTATTTCCATCTAAAAATCCATAAAGATCTCATACACTTTATAGGTTAGCATTTATCTCTCGTTAATCGAAACTAATTCACTTTAAAATTTGAACTTAGGAGCTTTTACATTTTAACAAAGGTCTCTAAATATAGAGAAATATCAAAGATGGTTTGAATATACATGTTACCTTTTCCCAATTATAAGAAACCCATAAATCTTACAACTAAAAATTGGTTCCTATTTAATCACAACTAATAAATTTATCCCATAAAACTAATTAAATATCAAAAAAATCGTGCATGTTATCATAAGCAGTAAACACGGAGGAACGTGATAAATAAATCACCCAAGCATGATATATACACAAGTATGCTAAATAAATACCTAAAAAGGTACAAAACTAAGCATTTTACTAAAACACCAAACATGGTATATAATATCCGGGATAATAAACACACAATGTACACAAACATAATCAGCAGGAAACCTACAAATGCAACTACATGGCATGGAATATACTTGTCATGTGAATTTCTATGTAACTATAATGATGTGTGTAATGATACTACCTTTTCATACTAGGAAAATAGAAAAAATAGCATAAATTTCATAAATCAATAACTAATAGAAAGCATTCCAATCACTCAAGGTGAAATCATAATCAATTATAACAGCAAACAGCATGAACGAAAATCTTAGCCCTGGCCACTTGGACTTTTCCCCATATGTGGGTTGATTAATCCCAGGAACAGTTATTCACTAAGAACCAACACATTCCTAGTCTCCTTTCTACCAACACAAAATAGTAGAACAAAGGAAAACCGCTTTGATTCCACTTTGTAACATCCCAGTTTGACTAGCCACTAAACTGGTAGCCGGATTTATGGGTCACATGGCCTCAAGCGCACCTCCTCGTACGCTAGAGGCTATCAACTAGAAGCGAGGGTCTAAGGAGGTGATAATGGGGAGACTATACCCTCATGATCAGAGTAGTACAATGGTATATCAGGTAATAAATAACATACAATAGTGGAAGCAGTAATAAATGAAAGATAGTGTAGTGGAAGAATAAAATAAACTAAATTAAAAAAGATGTACAATTTCAATATACAATAATTCATGCATGTCCAGATGATTATTCATAACTAAAAATAGTATACATACAATAAGAAATATGGTATGAGGTAGTACATAAATATAGAAAACAAATAAAGAGCCCTGAGGGTGAACTCTACGAGAATCCTAAGCTCTATCTTAGTCAAGTGGTCTTAACTCCCAGATACAAGAAATATAGAACAAGAAAATATCCATTGTCCTAGGAATATGAGATCTACTTGGGTACCCCATTGCAATGGTGGCTCAAGTAGGGTGTGAGATATAAATCCCAGTAGGTTACCACCCACAGTATTTACAGCTATAACCAGTATGTGAATATAAAGAAAAGTAGTGTATTGATAATATGAATAAATAAACAGTGCTAAATGATAAATAAACACTAGTCGGTTTAGGTTACAATAGGAAACCTTCCCAAAACTACCTACTTTGGATCACGGTCAAAATGAGTTTATGATCGATAACTATATATATAGTAATAATATATATATATATATATATAGTTTTATATTTCATCCACCTATATGAAGCAAGTACATACAGATGTGAGTTTCTATATGCCTGGAATACTAGATGTTGACTGTATTGGGCGTAATTTGGTCACCCATAACCAGTTTGAACAAGCCTATAAGATTCAATAGAGGGTACACGCCCTACATCTCATAATTACTGGGATATGTCATGTTTTTCACTCGAGATGGTGAGTGTTCAATCATGTCAACACTTGAATAGTGGTGAGTGCGTTGTCATGTAAACACTCAAAAGGGATCAGATGTGCCATACCCAACATCTACATAGTATCACTGGTGTGAGAAGTCATGCTCAACACCTGATTTAAGGGATAGTGATACCAACATGCTCAACAGAACCCTTAATATCATTCCACATCCTATATCAAGGTGTAATTATATTAATATCAATATAATCCATGAGTTATTTCCTTCTCATGATTTATATTTATCAAGACCGTTATATAATCAAGGGCATCGCAATTATGGAAATTCATATAAGTCATGCTTATTTAATTATATCAAGAGGCATGTTTATACCACCTAATTCAATTTAATTTAATTTAAACATTTAATTAATTCAAGGAATGAAAACATCATGACAATCCATTCCATTTAATACATTCCATTTATACTAAAAAAACATGGAAATTTAATTAAAAGGGGAAATAAGTCACTTATAAGGCACCATAAACAATTGGGAATTTACCTACTTGGGAAAATCCATTTATGAATCAATTAAAGAGCTTAGGAGGTGCTTGTTTCATTTTTCATTTAGATAGGATTGGGGCATGCCATGCACTTATAAGGCTCACTAGTTCAAATAAACATTTATATGAAAAGAGGGGGGATCCATTTAATAACATCAATAAATTCCATGTACTAAACATTCCATAAGTCTAAAAATAAAAAAAGGAATAGGTAAACTCCCTTATTTTAAATCCAAGAAACATGAAAAATAATAATTACCACTTGGTAATTGTCAAAGATAGCACACCTCATCCAAGGGGTTTTATTATAAAACATGTCATTGTTTATCAAACAATTCACTTTGCACAATTTAAGAATTAAATTTAATAAGAATAGCTTAATTCACTTTAGGAGGTATTTAATAAGTAATAAAACATAAAAAAACAACACAAGGTTACAAAATGTAACCTAGGAGGTTTTATTTTCAATTGGGCAATTTCCAACAAGGAGAAATTCCATTATTAATCCAAGATGAATGCTTAGAAGTCATTTCAATCATTTAATTTAAAAAGGGTAAATTTAAAATGGCACACCCAAGGGGTGTTCATGATCAAGGTTGGAATCCTCAATTTATGAAACAAGGTTCAACAAGAGTAATAATAGGTGTGTATACCAATTTAAAATGAAGAACTCAATTTTAAGGCAATGCGTGGAAAAGGTCGACGTGTGGTGCAACGGTGCTATTTATAAAATGATGGAAACTTAAGGAAAAAGGTATAGATCACCTATATTATTCTTAAGAAACATTACTCATCCAATATCAAGGTTTTTTTAGTCCGTTTTGGAAGAAATTGACAAAATAGACAATTGTCTTGAAAATAGGGCAAATAAGCTCGCACCAAAATAGAACAACAGATCAGAAGAGAAATTTAGAAAAGAAGCAAAAGGATTCGAGAGCTTACTAATGTGGATACATAGTGACCAATGGATTTTGATTTGAACTTCATATAGAAGAGATCTATCCATCCCTAGGTTGGATAGGAGGAGATCCCAATGTGGAAAGGGAGGAACAGAACACAGCTGGAGGAGAAGAAGAAAAGGGAAAAGAGTTTTAAAACTAATTAAGGTCAAAAGGGTAATTTCATCCTCGAAACTAGATGGAACGGTTTTTCAAACCGTGTTCCAACTGTGTGGCTCCCACTTCTTAGGATACCCACCTCCCACGGTTGTCCTGCATGCTTTTCAATAATCATGCACCAACCGTGTGATGAATAGTGAAAGCACACTTCTTAAGTGATGCTAAATATGTGGGCTTGGTTTATAGTTTAAAAAACCACATGTAGCCTATGTGGGTCACATATTCTCATCTACTATATCCACATGGTTTTCTATGGTGGGACACATGGTTTTAGACAAACCATGCGGCCTGTCAAGTTCTTATTGTTTTGGAGTTTTCGTATCCCGACACTCTTGAAACTCAATGAAGCACTTCAGGCACCTATCAGGTCTTTAACCGCATCTAAAAACAAAAATTTGAAGTGTTCTATCTCTCTAAATTTAATTTTAAAGATCTATTCAAAGAATGGATCTTCAAAAAAACCCAAAATGAAATTCCCTTGGAATTATACCATGGATCAAAAACACGGGTCATTATAGATGCATTCTTTTAACATTTTTTCTATGATAAAATTATTTATATTTCTCAGCATATTATTATTATATTATTTTAGTAGAGTATTTAACATTGTATATGAATTCTATTTTTGATGAAAATTTTAATTGATTTCACTATTTTGGTTTTAGGGGCTATTGAGTGTTTTGATCTAAAAACTATGAGTTATGGTTGCAAGATATTTCATTTTGATTATCTGAAGGGACTGAAGATGCAAAAACGGTGAGTTTACACATTTGAAGTCATAAAACTTAGTTACTCTAACATTAATTAAGACATGTCTTGATATATTTCAGTAGGATACATAAAATTGCAATCCAAATGTTACATCTTTTGTTTGGATTCATCTTTTCCTTTTTTTATTTTATTTATAAATCTATTGTTTGGATTCATTTGTTTACGGGTCATTTTATTTATCTTGTTAAGGTCCCAATGGTATGTGGTGCATTTCATGTAGTGGAATGAATAATATTATAGCCTCATCTTGAAGTTTCATGTAATTATATTTCTATACTATTTCTATTAATACTATTTATGAATAGATTTCCTATTCTATGAATTTTTAGATACTTGAGCTAATTAAGTATTTTACATATAGCAGGTCATTAAACCTTGATCTATAAGAAATCAAGTGTTATGATATTTAATTTAGAGTTAATTTGACTATAGGTTATTACACTAGACAATATTGGATGTGTTGAATTGATTTTTCCATTAGGTATAAATGCTAAATTATACACCAAATCATCACAAATTAGACTAGGTGTAATATGGAACAAGAATAATACACCACTTCATCATAACCATGTTATCTAAATTATAAGTTTGGATGTATTATCAGCATTCATTGACATAAAAAAAACATGATAACAATTTTTTTTCCAAAAAAAATAATGGTATAAACATTTTTATTTTAAATATTTTAAGAAATGTATGCAATTTTATAAAATAATTCCAAGCATTCCTTAGATAGACCACTTGCTTGAAAGGTTATTTTTCTAATTATACAAAATCAAATCATTTTTATGTTTTCATGGTTAATATATAATTGATTATGCACTTTTATTTTTTAATCAAAATACCTTTTTATATTTTTTTGATATATATTAATCAAAACTTAATTACTACTTTCTTCTCTTAAACATTGATATTATTTTCTATTTTCAAAAAATATGGTGTTATTTTTTTACATATCCCATGGTGGTGGTTTTACATTTTTTTTGTTGAAATTATTCTAAATAATTATATCAATACTTTCATAATATTCAGAAAGTTACATCATTTACATTTGAAGATGATGGAAGTTTCCTCATTAGAAGTTTGGAGAAGTGCAGGAAATGTAAGGGAAATTTTATTTTTTAACATATTAATTTTTTTTCTTCAATACCGATTTTATTTTGTTATATTCCAACATAATATATTTACATTTTAGGTACATATTGACTAAAACCTAGTTTACTAGACATCTCTAAATATATTTAAAAACCATCCATTAATAATTCTAAAAGTAAAGTGTTATTTTTATCATTAATTTGGGTAAACAACTAACAACATGTCCCAAGAGTATCCTAGAAGTTCACTCAGTGATTTTGGATCCCCTACCTTATTCATTAGAAAGTTGTATCAACCTAATGATCTCCAATTAATGATTCAATGACAACCCAGTATGATTAAATTATAAATTATCAAGTATGTGTGTTTTTATTAAAGTTTAAAAAATTATTATTTAGACAATATTTTTATGATTTAATTTGTTAAATTGTGTTTGTTTTTATATGTTTGTTCTCTATTGTATATATTGTTTCTATACTATATATTCTATTATGTTTTATATGTTTTTAGATGGTTTTGGGGTGTATAATTTACTATATTTTCCTAAAAAATCAACTTTCTATGTTGTATTTTCTATAAACCAACATGGAATCAAAATTATTGGGATTTAAACATTTTTTTTAATAAAAACAGATATTGAAATTCTTAAGTGGATTTTTCTAGGTGGACTTTCAATGGAATTGTTTACAAAAAATGACATTTAAAGTATTAAGTGAATTTTCCCATGTTAAAAATAATATGACTTTCAACATAAGTTTTACCAAAAAACCAACATTTAAATTTCCACACAATCTTTTCCATGTTGTTTTTATTATAAAACCAATGTGGAAATATATTTTCAGTGTTATTTTATAAAAAAACAAGACATTGAAAGGCCCATTAAATTCAATTTTAGTTAATGTTTTGATGCCGGTTTTATTAAAACCAATGTCAAAACTAATATTTATAACATCACCTGTATAAAGGTTAATTAAAAACCGATATTAAAATGTAAAAAAACCAATGTGTAAATATGTTTTTCCACTAGTGATACTATTAGGTGAAAGATGTTTATTTTGAAGAAATCTTTTCCCCTATTACAAGACTTGAAACTATAATAACATTTTTAGTGGTTGTTTCTCACTAGAATTATAAATTGTAACGACCTGCATCATTTCAGGTTGTGAAATTCAAAGGAAGTTTGATTTTAGATCTAGATTAGGGGTCAATCCATGAATTGGGGTTTATATCAAGGATATAATTCTTAGAACATCTCAAGGAGATATTTTTGGATGAGGAATGAGGTCTAAATAGTGATTCTAGTGCTTGGGTGGGTGTCAAAGAAAGGATCAAGGTCCTCCCTAAAATTACACTATTATTATAGGAGTTTTCACAAAAAACCCCTTCGGTTTCACCATATAAGGCTATGTTTAGGTATTTAATTCTACAAAATAGTAAGAGGTCTCACTGCAAGTTTCAGGCCTCAAATAGTGGTTTTAACTAGGGTGTTTCATGCAAAGACCCCCTAGTCGCACCATAAATAAGTTTTACAAAAGGGGGAATCATACCATGAACCCCCTGATTACACTATAAACCACCTATAGACTATTTTTTTAAAAGTTCAAGATGGCATTTTTTGGGGATCTCTAATTTAGAAACCCCTTGAGTTTTCTTATAAGAAGGCCATGTATGCAGAGGGGGGAGCTCCTCTCCCCACTTTCTTCCTCCTTGAATCCCTTTGATCCAACTCATTTGGATGTGTTTCTTCGTGTTGATTCATTTTCCCCCTTCTTTGTTTCACCCAAATTTTTTAATTTGGACAACTAGATTTTTTTGAGATTATTTCACCAAAGTAGGGTGAAATCATCCAAATTGTTGGGGATTTCATGTGTGGATTATAGAAGATCTCTCGAGAAGAATAAATTAAGTCTTAATTCATTATTTTCCTTATTGTATTATGAATGGTGAGTTTATATATGTTTTTTGGTGATTTTGGATGAAATTAGTCATTGATTCAATGATTCAATTTTGGGACTTTGTGTGTATTGGGTTTGGGTGCATGTTGGGAGAAGACTGTGCCACATTGCTCATGGTTTCTGTGTCATAGGGATACCTAGTGAGTTTGGAATCTATTATTTTGGTTTTAAATCTTAGTTTTAATTATTTAATTAATTAATTTAATAATGTTTAATGAGTATACAGGTTCCCGAGAGTTAATTTGATTCTTGGAAGAGCCTATGTAGTGATTGTCAAGCCGTGAAATGAAGGAAAATATTTGTTTGAGGTTAGTGGGCATTATATTACTACATATCTTAGTATTTTGGTGATTTTGTGTTTATGTGTGATTATTAGTATTATATTCCTACATATTTCATGACTTTTGTGATCTCACCATAAGGATGGAATAGGTTGTATTGGCTAAATAGTCAATATGGATCATATAGATTTCTGATTAGTTTGATGGTGGTGCCCTCTTTGAACAATTTTCGGTGTTCCTATTTATGGTTTGTTTCATGGAATGTTTTCGATTTCAAAGAGAAAATGGGTTTCCTTTTTAAAATGTGTTTTAGAAATGGTTTTTCTTAAAAGGAAATTCTGAGGGGAAATGGGTGATTTTTTAAATGAGTTTTGAAATGGTATTTCAAAAAGGAAATGGTTTTCTAAAGAATGTTTTAATGGGATTTTAGAAAATGGAACAGTGTAAGTAAGATAGTGTCTGATTCCATTTGAAATAGTTTAAAAATTGGATTTGACTTGGTTTATAAATGAAAGACCGAGATGATTTATTAAGCTAGTTTTGGTCTATTTGTCCTCTAGAGGGTGATTCCCTATATTCCTAAAGCTTGTTCACTTTTTGTGCTTCCTGTTTATGATGTACTATGGTCTGTACTGATGCATGATGATGCATTTTATGTGTGTATCCCTATGAGAACTTTTCTTGTGGTATAAAAGTGATGGATTTTTTTAAGTGAAAAAAATAGAACCCTTAGAGGGTTTATATGGGTATTTGGATGTGTTTGAGACATGGGACTAGGTCTCGAGTGACTAGTTCCCTAGTGATGAGCTAGTGAACTATGAGATGGGTTGCATGTCCTATTTTTTGTTATATACATATGTTGATGGTATGCTTATAATAGAAAACTAATGCCTATGGGGGTGATGGATAGTGAGTCCTAACCTTACCATGAGTGAAATTTAAATGGATGGATTTACATGGTATATATGGGGACCTAGTTTTGTGAGATATTTGGGAAAACCTTGATTGATAAGGTGTGGCTTGAAATGAGATGTGTGACCTCCCTTGAGTAAGAAGGGTTGGTCAGGGCACTTTATTTGCAGTATCTCGTAAGTGAGAGAGGATGACCAGGATACTTGGTGTGTGACCTCCCCTATGTGATAATGGATGAGTTGGTACTTGTGAACGTAGGATTGTGCCCTGTTACTTTTTGAAATGGGGAGAGGTTTTGGATGGTACCCTACCTTTCACCTTTGATTAGTGGATGAGATTCATCATGGAACCATATCTTATGTCTTTAGGTATGGGTTAGGTTGTGGTATAAGGTGACCTTTTTCATTTTGATATGGTGCTGAAGCAAGTAAGGTCTATTCATGGTGGCTCAATTAGCACACAATAATGTAACTTGTATACTTGTATGTGTATTGTGTGTTATGTTTATGAGTGGGTGTGTTTCATGGACATAATTACACCTATTTATATATATTTCATGAACACCCACTTGATCACATTATCACTTGGTATTTTTAAGGAATTGGGGATTTCTACTGGGTCATTAAAATCACCAATACCCATGTACATGGCATAGGTTTCAATGTACATGGGTAAACCTTCCTATTTTCTCTCAGGACGCGGGTATCGCTCTGAGTTGGAGTTGTGATTCAATCAGAAGATCATGGAGGTTGTGGATATGACATGATGATTATGTGATTTGGGTCGGCGTTTAGTTTAGTTTTTAGTTATTTTTCAACATGTGTACTATCTAGTCTATTGTTATATATATATATATATATGATACCATGTTATATGTTTCTTCTCTATTTTATATTATTGCATTATATAGACTATTTTACTTATTTATATTTTGGACTATGGGGACCTATTTAGATCTATATTTTACGTTTATAAGTATGTTAATATGTATGATATATAAATGGGTCATGCCTAATTTTCAATGGAATTTGGGCATGACCCTTGCGCTTATTTTGAGGGCATAGTCTACAAGGACTAGTGATTTTAGTAAACACTTTACCTTAATTAAATAATGTGTGGGTAGATTTTATTGAATAAAACATTAAACTAAAATGATCCATGAAATATTGAATAAAAAATTTATAATAATAATAAAACATATAGTTTATAAAAATATAGTAATCAATTAGAAATGTGTACAAAATAGTATTAAGAAGACTTAAAGTTTAAACGGTTCATTTTTCAATAAAAGAAGCTTTCTTTATATGTGTTTTCATTTAAAGAATAAATTAAAATATTTTAGAATTTTAATGTGATGAAACTATTTTCATTTTTTAATTTATAATTTCAAAATTATCTTAGAAATATTTTTTCTATTTTTTTCTCAAAAAGTTGATTTTTAGGTAAATAGTGAAAAATAAAATTTTTACCCAAACTGTAAATTCTATGAACATATCATTATATAAGAAAGACATAGAAGTTTATAAAACCTTTTAATTGATAAAATATTTATTTAAGGAGTGAAACACTATATTTTTTAAATACTATTTTGAATTTATAAAACCTATTATTAACATTTTATAAACATATGTAATATTTTCCAATAAAATCGATTATTTTTTATATTTCCTTTTAATTAAATATAATTTTGGTAAATTTTGGTTTTAGATTTATTTAAAAGAAAAATAAAATTTATTTTATTATAATAAACCAATTTTAATTAGGAAAATCAAATTCATTAAAAAATTATTCTACATATAAATTTTAAGATTAAAAATACACTTTTTCTAAAAACATATTTTTGTGTGTTACATGAATAAATGTTAAAATTAATTTTTCTTACACATATAAATTTTATATGATAAACTTTATTTCATATTTTTAATTATTAGTTCCAAATTATGTAATAAATAAAATTTTATTTTTAGGTATTAAAATTAAATTACGTATGTAAAAATTAGTTATCATGGTAAAACCAAAATGGTAAAAGTGAAAATTCCAAGAGTAAAGGACTTAAAAATGTTTAAAACATGTGTTAAAATTAATTATTGAGATATTATTGAACTTATTTAATAATCAAATTCATTATTATTCATTTTTAGTTTTCTTGACATGTATAACATGTTCTCTCTTTACATTAGGTTGAAATGTTTACAAAAATTTCATTCTCACTACTTATAAAAAGGCCTCCCACCACCCCTTCAATACCACTCAAAGAATTAAGTTTCCACCTAAAAGTATACCTATTATACTTACTTTATAATCCTATTACTTTTCATTGAGACTATGGTCATAAGATATTATCTTAATACCACAATTTATAAGGAATTCTCTAAGGAAAACACAAAGATTTCAATATGGTTAGAGTGTGGTCAACTAAGCGAGAAATCAAGGTAGGGGTTTCTTTGTCTCATTTTCAACTCCATGGTACATGTTTGATATTTAACAATTTCATTTAATTTATATGTTGTATTAACCACCCCATTTCATTAAAAATGAAAATATCATCCATTTCATGAGATTTCAATGTCCATTTCATGATCTTCCTCTTGATATCCTTTGATTCTTACATTACCAAACCATAAGGATTTAATCAGTTCAATTTCCAATTTATTGGATCATAATCTTTTTTAATTGAATATACTTTTAAATATTTATTTGATCCTACCATTCCATGATTTTATATGGTACTTTCTATTGTTCTCTGGGGAAATTATTTATCATCATTAATAACCACTTCTTTGATAAAATGTTTTCCGAAACAAAAGTATAACACTGGTAAAAATAACTTCCATTCTTACCAATGGATATTTTTCTTCCATGTCTCGGTTTTTCATATCTAAATTTATTTCATTAAGTAAATAAAAAAATTACTTTATATTCAACATATTTTCATTTACATCTTTTATGAAATGAAAGTCTTTCAATATTTCTTCGATGTGGGTTTCCCTTTAAAACAAACTAAAATGTTTAATAAATGTATTTATTTTCATTATTTACCAATATGGATTTTTTAGATTTTTTTTCTTTTAAAGGATCCTTCATTTTTAACTCTTTATAACAAGTTTTTCAAAATTCTACTCTTTCCATTCACAAAAATTTTTTTGAAAGTAATTTACACTTCATATTTTATAACATTGTTTCAAAGGATTTGTGAAAAAAATTTAATTTCACTTTTATTTTTCCTACAAGGTTTATCTCTCATGAAGTGATTCTTTGATCACCCTATATATTTTATTATGATAATATTATTTTTTTAAATGGTATTTTTTATTTCTTATGATTTATTAAGTTCATGATATGTGATGTTTTTGAAAAGTTTAATAAACCCATTCTTTTCAATGGGTTCTTTAAGATATGAAGATGATTGATTTTAAGTGTCAGGAATATGTGTGGATAATGATTGTTGGGGTCATATATCACCCAAAAATTCATTATTTTATCTTTATATCTCATGGGATAGTCAGTCTTGGAAATAATGAGTTTTTTCACATAGGTATGGGCATAATGAGTTTTCAAAAAATTTTAGGTGTGGATATAATGTTTTTGTTCATATAGGTGTGGGCATAATGATTTTGATCACAAATATTTTCCTATGATTATATTTTTTTCACACTTCCTAGTTTTTTATCAAGTTATACCACATTTACAAGTTTTTTATCAAGTTATTCCTTATTTATGAGATGATTTTAATTTACATGATATGCCATGTTTTCATGCTACGCCTTAATTTTAAAGTATTCCACACTCTTACTTCATGCTCACATGTTTTAGAATTATTAATATGTATTTTTATCCAAGTAACAACTTTTCTACTTCCTTAATGATATTTTTATGATATTATGTTGTTCTATGATGTTTATGATTATCATATATATTGTTATGATCTTTTAATAAGATATTTATCTTCTCATTATGTTCTCCTTCATGTTTATGATCCGATTCATTATGATATGTTTTTAAATTACTGAGTATCTAAACCCACCTCTTTCTAATGTTTTCATTCCCTATGTTATTAATATGATTATATCATGTTACATGTCTAGAAAATAGGCTAGGGTTTCATGATTATGGATAAATGTTTAAAACTATTGTAAAATAAGAAGTTTATATGGCTAATAACTAAGAAAATAAACCTTTAGGTCCTTGTATTATGTGAATATTTTTGTGATGTATTATCTAAATCATGAAATTAATGTATTATATAAGTTATGTCTAGCTTGTTTTTCTATAGTTGGTATCATAGTAGGGTTTTGTTATTTTATGGATTAGTATAATTATTTTTGGGAATTATGATGAAATAAATTTAGTAAAAATCATAGTGATAAGTTTAAGGGATAAGTCTAAGTATAGAATAACATCCTGATGTTTTGGTAAAATAGATATTGTGTGATTATCTTATAAATTACAACTTTTTATGGATACTATAAGTGTATTTAGGCTCTAGCACAGATATACCTATGGGTAATAACCCTAGAAAGGGCATCTTGGGTATTAACTTGAATGTCACCTACTACACAAAAAGATCCCTAATTCCACACCTAGTTTGATACTCTTAGGACATATTCTTGGGTTAATTAACATTCTCTTTATGAACCATTAATAAGGATTTGAATATATAACTATTTTATTCAAAACAACTAACCATGGATAACCTATATTGAAACCTAGAGATTCATATGTTATACGCCATTTATAAATTACTCCTTCTATGTTTACAATTTTCTTATATATAAATTCATTAATACTCATTCACAATTTTCTTTTATTCAAGTTAATGGTGGGAACCTAAAATAACGAAGTTAAAAATTAGTGCAATGGAAAATATGGAGATTATCCTAATAGGAAACCAAATGATATTGTGGATGGGATGAAAAACCCCATAGAAATTCTCACCCAACTATATAAATATATGAAAAACCACGCAAATCATATTGATCTCTTGAATGAACTAAGGAAAAACTTGATATCGAGTCATTTATATAATGAAACATCCAACAATTTTAGTGTATTTTATAAACCATTTTGTACTGAGTAGTGGGTAAATGCAATGGAAAATAAATTTTCTATTATCCAATGCTCAGACCATGATAAGGTTTTTTTGGTCATCTATCATTTAGAATGTAGTGTTAACCAGTAGTGGAATCTCATTAAGAATACTATGGAAAAGGAGTAAGTAGATTATATAAAATGAGAATATTTAAACAAGATATTTTTCACTAAGTATTATTCTCAAAATATTCACAAGAAAATGCAGTAGTATTTATTGGAATTGAAGCAAAAAGAGGATGAATATATTAGATCTTATGAAGAAAATTTCACAAGACTCATGAGGTATGCCTCTAGTTTCATCTCTAATACTGAGAGTACAATCAATCACTTATTTACTAGCTTAAATCCTAAACTTTAAAGGGTGTTATTCATAAGATACATCGGTAGATATGAAGAGATTTTTTTATGCTCTCTTAAAATATATATGGAAACTAGAACCTCTCATTATTCTAGGGAAAGGAAAAGTAAAGTGGAGTATCATAGAATCTCTGGTCATAAGACACATTTTGGTAAGAAATTTAAATTTCCTATATATAATAAATTTGTGATAAAGAACCTAGTTAATTATCTTAGAGGATCAAGGAAGTGTTTTAAGTGTAGTAAATTAGGATACCAAGACCACAACTATCAAAGTAAGGCTAAGAGTTAGATTAATAAAATAGAGGATAAGAAGGTCCCAGTAATGATCCACCCACACTGCAATGCTTCAAGTGCAAGGATTTTGAACATTATGTGAATCAATTCTCCAACCCCCAGTGCAATGAAGAAAATAGGCCCCAACAACCTCTAAAATTGTAGGAACAGGGAAAGTAATTCTTGATCACTATCACTAAGGTAGATCATGATAATGAAGTGGTATTAGGTAAAATTGGTCTCTTTTCTATATCTTCTAATTCCTTATTTGATTTTGGTTCATCACATTATTTTATATCATATAATTTTTATAATAATGTATGATCACCGCCTCAATCAATGGATATTAAACTATCTATAAAAACCACTGATGGCGCAATGATCACATCTAATATATATAATTCTTCTCCAATTAAGATTTTTTTGAAAATAATTCATGTGTATCAAATTCTTATTCCTTTAGTTTAATTTGATATAATATTGGGTATGGATTAGTTTTCCCATCATAAAACACATATCAATTGTTGGGATAAAAAAATCTCATTTCATGTCCCAAATCATTATGTTATCATGTATCAATGAAAGGGTGGTTATAAACTCCTTGTGGAATTAAATTCTATAATATGGGTTATGATACCCAATAATGAGGGAATCTTAACTCAAATGATCAGTAAGAAAGTCAACATCGATGACATGCCTATTGAACATGAGTATACTGATGTATTTATATATGAAATGTCTAGTATTTCTCTAGAGTGTGAGGTTAAGTTTTCAATCTAACTCATGCTTGGATCCATACCAATAACAAAAAAATTATATAAAATTAATACCATTGAATTAAATAAAAAATTACAAGAGAATTTGGACAAGATTTTTATATTCCTTATTTCTTTATAATGGTGTGCATCAGTCCTCTTTGTCAAAAAGAAGGATGGATTGGTGCATATTTTCATTGATTATCACGAGCTTAATAAAATCACAATCAAGAAGTATCATATAACCCATATTCATGATCCCTTTGATCAACTAAGAGGAGCTAGAAAATTATCAAATATTAACATTTGATCTAGATACTATTAGTTAAGGGTCAAAAGGGAGGATATTTCCAAGACAACTTTTTGTATTAGGTATAGACACTGGGAGTTTATAGTTATGTTGTTTGGACTTATGAATACTCCGATTATCTTAAAATATATAATGAATGGAGTCTTTATAGACTACACTGATCAATTTTTTATTTTATTTTAGATGATATTTTATATATTCAAAGATCAAGAAGGATCATAAAGATCATGAAGATCATGAAGATCATTTGTGAATTGTGTTAAATACCACAAGAAAGGAGAAACTGTATACCAAATTTATCAACTGTGAATTTTAGATACAAAAAGTATCATTCTTGGGTTATATAATCACAATCAAGGTCATATCAATGGATCCATCAATGATAGAAGTTATCTGGTAATGGCCTAGATTGAACACTATAACTGTGATCCATAGTTTTCTTAGGTTATCAGGAAATTATCAATGTTTTTTGAGAAATTTCTCATGGATATCAAATCCAATAACTAAGTTAATATGGAAGGGAGTGAAGTTATTGTAGATAGATGAATGTGGAGGAAGTTTAAAGGAACTAAAAGAGTCAAGTAACTACTCTTGTACTTATATTACCCTATAGTGGGGAATGTTTTGTAATATACAGTGGTGCTTCAAAAAAGGGATTGGGTTGTTTCCATAAATAGAATGATAAGGTAATTATGTATGCTTAACACCAATTAAATAAACATGAGAAAAATTACCCAAAACATGATTTGGATTTGGGGGTAGTGATCTTTTCATTAAATATTTGGTAGTAATATCTCTATAGAGAAAAGTGTGAGATATATACTAGTCACAAAATATTGAAATATATATTCACATGGAATGAGTTGAATATTATCCAAAGGTGATTTTTATAATTTATAAAATATTATGATTGCTCAATACATTACCACATAGGGATGGAAAATAAGGTGGATGATTATCTGAGTAGGAAATACTATGCTAGTCTATCCATGATGAGGTTTGAAAAAGACCTAATACTTATGGATTTGTAGAGGTTGAATCTTTAATAAATAATAGGGGATAGAAATTATATCTTTCCCAATTGAATGATCAAACTTCCATCCATATGAATATAAAATAATCCCAAAAAGATTATGTGAAGATATAGAAAAAAATAATTAATATTATATATTTTAACCTTGATAAAGATGGAGCTATAAGGTTTGGAATCCATATATGTGTTCCATAAAAATTAGAATTTAAGAAGGAAATTTTATATGATGAACATATCTCATCCTTTTCTATTCATCTAGGAAGTAAAAATATGTATATATATCTAAAATAAAACTTCATGTGGGGTAACATAAATATGGACATTTTAAAATAAATATATCAATGCTTGGTGTGCTAGTAAGTTAAGGCCAAACGAAAAAAGTATGAGGGTATGATGCAACCATTACCCATACTATAATGGAAATGGGAAAACATCACCTTGGATTTAATCGTAGGACTCCCCCAAAACTTTTAAAGGCTATAATGTTATTTGGGTTGCGGTCAATTGCCTAACAAATTCAATATATTCTATTTCCATCAAATAAGATTTTATATCTTAATTAACTCACCAAGATAAAAATAAGGGAGGTGGTAAGGCTATATGGAGTACCACTCTATTATATATGATTAGTATCTGAGGCTTACCTCAAGTTTCTGAATAAGTATTCAGAAAAAAATAGAGATAGAGCTAGGTTTCATTATTTCTTATCACCCATAGATAGATGATCAGTTTGATAGAGACATTCAAACTCTAGGATATGTTGATATCTTGTTCATTGAATTTCCAAGGATGTTAGGATCAGAACCTCCCCCTAGTAGAGATTTCTTATAAAAATAGTTTCCATTCTGGAATTTAGATAGAACCATATGAGGATCTGTATGGGAAGATATGTAAGACTCCAACATGTTGGGATGAAAATAGAGAGAGGAAGCTGATAGTTCCTGACCTTGTCCAAGAAATGATAGATAACGTTAAAACCATTTATCAATATATGAAATCATCACAAAATCTATAGAAAATTTATGCAAATAATCTTGATGATGTCTATATTTTGAAGTTGGTGATAAGGTGTTCCTTTAAATATCTCATTGGATCTGGGGTATGAGATTTGGGGGAAAATGGAAGCTAATCCCTCAATACATTGGTCCATTTCAGATCCTTGATCATGTCGAGGTCATAGACTATCATTTAGCTCTACCTTCATACCTAAATCAAGTGCACAATGAGTTCCACATATCATGTTTCAGGAAGTGCACAATAAATACATAACATGTACCAAGCTCAGAATCTGTACAACTGGAACATGACCTTTCATATAAGGAACAACTTATAGAAATCTTGGATTGAAGAAAAAAGGTTATAAGGAAAAATATGACTCGTCTAGTAAATGTTATATAGAGAAATAATAAGTTTGAAGAGTGTATATGGGAACTTGAGGATGTGATAATAAAAAAGTACCCTCACTTTTTTTACTTTGTGTAATAAAATTCCAAGGATAGAATTCATTTTAAGGGGGGTAGAATGTAATGATCCACAATTCTGGAAAACATTTTTCCTTAATTAAATACCATATGAACTGTCAACCAACCTGAAAAATCTGGTAAGAATCAGGGACAACATTCACAAGGATATCTTCAAAGTTAGGCGGCTCAATGAGGGGGATAGGAATACAAAGTTCTTCAATGCTTTACAAAGGGTCAGAAGAGTGAATAGACCCCTTGATCTTATTAAGGAAGGTGATAGAATTCTGGAGACCAGGTAGGACCTTGCAAATCATATTGTTTCTTTCTATAAAGAGATCTTTAATGGTGCAGCTCAGAATGAATTGGTTCGAGACAACATTATCCCTAGTCTGATTACTGAGGTGGATAACAGATTTCTTACTTCACTTCCAATGGATTTTGAAATCAGAGAAGCAGTGTTTGGTCTTAAAAAAGATAGCTCTCCTGGACCTAATGGCTTCACCAATTTCTTCTTTCAAGCCTATTGGGAGATTATTAAAAATTAGGTGTGTGCACTTGTTCCGATCTTCTTTAAAGGTGGGTCACTACCTTCAGGATTTAATGCCCAATTCATTGCCCTCATCCCTAAGGTGTAGAATGCAAGAGAAATTAGACAGTTCATACCATTTGCGCTAGTTAACACAATTCATAAGATCATCACAAAGATTATAGCCAACAGGCTCAGTCATGTTAGTGAGAAAATCATCTCATGGAACCAGTTTGGTTTTGTAAAAGGCAGAAACATACAAGATTGCTTGCTCACTGCTTCAGAGTGCTTTAATCTTCTCAGGAAGACATCTAGGGGAGGAAATGTGGATTTGAAGCTTGACATTCGAAAGTATTTTGATATGATGGATTGGGGCTTCATTAAGCAAGTTCTTCACCGATTTGGCTTTAGTGCGGTGTTTGTTCAATGGATTGCAAAGCTGATGGACTCGGCACGAATTTCCATTTGATCAATGGGTCACCAGAGAGTTACTTAACTTGTTCGAGGGGTTTGCGACAGGGAGACCCCCTCTCTACCATTATTTTTTCACTTTCTAAAGATTATCTAAGCAGGCTCCTCACTAATATGGTGGACAAGGGGGATCTCATCACCTTGAGAGCGGCTAGAGGTATATCCGCCCCTTCCCACCTATTTTTTGCTGATGATATTGTGGTTTTCACTCAGGGTGATAGGAGAAACATGAATAATCTTAAGCGAGCTCTCCAGCATTATGAGAGTATCTCTAGACAGGAGATTAATTAGGGAAAGTCCTACATCTTTTTTGGAAAAAGATTTCCAGTTGCTCGAAATAATCAACTCATTAACATGCTTGGACTTAGGGAAGGATATCTCATGTTTGTTTATCTTGGAGTTACAATTTTCTGGGGAAAACCAAGAGCATCACACTTCTCACAGGTTCTCACTAAAGTGAGAAAAAGTCATTATTCTTGGAAGGGAAAGTCTCTTTCTATGGTTGGACGTGTGTGTCTTGTCAGACATGTTGTCATTTCACAGCTGGTGTACCCCTTTATGGTTTATATGATGTCAGCCTCTATTGTCAGAACTCTTAATACAATGATGAGGAACTTTTTTTGGAGCGGAAATGTGTCGGAAAGGAAACTTATCGCTGTAAAATGGACAAAATTTTGCATGCCTATCAAACAAGGAGGGCTAGTGTTGGCGCCAAAATATTGCACGAAAGAGAGGGACGAAAAAGAAGGTTGGAACGCTGCCTCGCGAAGCACCGCTGCGAACCAACGCCGCGAAGCACCGACTCGAAGAACCCCGGGCATCACGGGCTCGCGAAGCTCCAGAGGCAGTAACGCTCCGCGAACGCATTTGATGTTCGCGAGCACGCCGCGAAGCTCCAGAGGCAGTAACCCTCCGCGAATGCATTTGACGTTCGCGAGCACGCCGCGAAGCTCCAGAGGCGGTAACCCTCCGCGAATGCATTTGACGTTCGTGAGCCCTCCACGAAGCTCCAGAATCGGTAACTCTCCACGAACGTCATTGACGTTCACAAGCGCGCCGTGAAGCTCCTGAGGCGGCGCGCGAGTTTTGCTTCGCGGCACCCCTTGCCTATAAATACTGGACTCCCCCTGAGTCCCGAGGACGGACGATCCGACCTTTCGGCTTCTCCTCTCCCGAATCGCGAAGCACCCTTTGCCCCCGGGAATCATGAGCTCCGCGAGGTACTTCTACTTCGCGAGACACCTTTGCTTCGTCTCGTTTTGACCCCCTCTTCTGAGAGGGATTCCCTTCGCGAAGCTCAAGGGCATTCGCGAAGGAAGGGGATTCCCAAGGGAACCCAGGCAGCTGCGGAGCGTTTATGCTTCGCGAAACACCCAACCCATACTAGTGATACCTATGATAAGGCAGGATCTCTACACATCGCGAAGCACACTGCTTCGCAGCACCATGCTTCGCGAGGCACTCCTTCTCCGCGAGGTAGTGCTCCGTGAATATTGTTCCACTTCGCGAAGCACCCTCCACTCACACCTATGCCCCGTGCTAAGGCCAAGGCACTCTGATTCGCAAAGCACACTCCTTTTCTTGGCAATTCCTCTTCCCATGCGACCCTCCAGGTTTGCACGATGTGATTTCAAAGTCCCATGGACAATACCACTCATAGAGTTGCTTCGCCTAATGCTTCTTCGCATAGGCACGCTAACGGCTATTACTTCTTCGCATAGCCACGCTAACATGGACCACTCGATGGTTCGCTCCACACCCCCCCCCCCCCCCCCGACCACGGCCTTACTGGTACCTTCCCTTCCCCAAGGACCATAGGGTACCGGTTATGTAAGTCCTAGGGGTGCGGAGTGAGCCCACCTCATCCGAGCTGCAGGAAGTTAAACTTCCAAGCATCACGTCCTCAACACATGACGTTAAACTGTGACCCGACCTCGTGCCTCTCACAAAGGGTCCCCCCAGCTCGAACATTTTTTACGCCACTCGTCTCCACAGGAGTGGAATCACCCATCCACAAGGGATGATATCCACCTTATTGGAGTGGAGTATGTTCTCAGGAGAAGGGCGACCCTAGTTCCCCAACGGATGGCTGCACCCCTGCATCTCTGTACTTCCCCACCACCAAGGTCAGTGGAGGGCGTGATAGGGAACGAGGCACCTCCCATCGTTGGTCCCGATTCCCTCTTTCGCTGCGCTTTGTTGCACCTCGGGCCTCCATCCTAGAGTAAGTCCCAGCACCATGGGCCACCTAATGCGTAAGCCCCTCTTCGCTTCTCACTGACGCATCCTTCGTGACGTGATCGTCAGGTCCTTGCAACCTCTTGTTTCTCACACCGAGCATGACTCACGTGGGCTTAGAGTGAGCACCGACCCTGACCCTCACCCTCAGCAAACTACGAGGACTTTGATCCATGTAAAGGAATGGTACGTAGTAAGCCTCCATGAGGTTCAAGACACATTACTCGGTCATTCATTCATGTCGAGTTTCGCCCTCATCCAGCATGACGATAAACTGCATGTCTTCATCCAACATGACGTTAAACTGCACACCCTCGTCCAGCATGACTTTAAACTGCATTCCAGTCCGACGGCAAGCTGTTGTGACCAACCCGAACTACGAGGAATTTGATCTATGTCAAGGCATGGTACGTAGGAAGCCTCCCAGAGGTTCAAGTCCATCTCCCATCGGACCAAGGTCCCTCATTTACGTCGGTTCGCCGACACCCACCGCCCTTCGTTCATTCACGATAGGGTTCACTACCGTCCCGCATGACGTTAAACTGTATTCCATCAATCCCTTGAACTACGAGGACTTTGATCCATGTCAAGGAATGGTACGTAGGAAACCTTCCCAAGGTTCAATCCCACCACTAGTGGACCCACGGGTCTACTTTCATGTCGGTTCACCGATGAAACCCTATGAACTACGAGGTCTTTGATCCATGTCAAGGCATGGTACGTAGGAAGCCTCCACGAGGTCCAAGCCCACCACCATTAGGACCCTCCTGGTCCTCCCCATTCACATCATCTCACTGATGATGCCCATCGGACCAAGGTCCACCCTCGTGTCGGTCCACCGGCACCATCCCAAACTACGCGGACTTTGATTCCCTGTTACGGGGATATGTAGGAAGCCCCTTTAAGGCTCAAGCCCAACTTCACCGTTGCCTTTGCCATGGTTCCTTGCCATTCCACCCTCCACTTCATTCATCCATCCACCATCCACCCCGATCCTCACCCGGACCATCATATCCCAGTGAGACCATGTCGGTACGCTCCTCTTCACAGCCGCCCATGGGCTGGCCCCGGTATCGTCATCCCTTCAAGGGAAATCCCTCAATCCCATCTATTATAGCTAATGCTCTGATCGGGTTGATCCATCTCCGCTGGACGTTAAACTCGCGGCGTACCCTGTGCTAAACATGGGAAGCTGAGGAAAACCTCATATATATGTCTACGGCATATAATTCCCTGCGCCTGATGTGGGATGCCTCGGGATTCCACACCCTCGAGAAGCCCTGTGACCAGGGATAATATACAGACATTCTAGGTTCCCCAACATCCAGACACGCTACTGATGCCTCAACGTGACTACTCCCCCGACTGAAGGTTGCTGCCCTGACTGGACCCTTTGGAATGTCCCGACAGAAGCAGTGTAATTAACCGGCGTCCATGGAAACATGGCACTGGGAAGAGTTTCACGAACTACATATTAAATCTATGAGGGAGACCCGGACTAGGTGATGAGTTCTGAGGAGGAATCCACAGAAGGAAGAACCGACATCCCATCATCCTGTTTCGATCAAGGAGCAGACGTCCCTGAATAAGGAGCGAATGCCACCCACCTTTGGAAAGAGGGAATGCGGGGAAACAAGCGTCACGTTTCCTCCTCCACGGATGGACGGATGCACGCGCCCCAGCGAAAGCGTCGGAAACAGAAATGGTGAACCCGATGTGAAACTCTTCTCCTCAATGTGGAGATTAGTAGCGTTCGAGACACCAGTAGATTGACGTGTCACCAGATCCAGATATCCGGCGCCTGGTCCCGCCAAGCAAATAGCGGGCCTATCGTGAAACTCACCAGAAGTCGGGGCAGTAGGACGTGGGGCACCCCGTTCTGTAGCGTGTTGGCGTGGATCCTTCTTACAGGCGTGGAGAATGGAAGGACGTTGGGGCACTGGCTGTCGATTCTTTTCCTCTCAGTGTTGATGAGTTGATCCCATTGTTTCTAAGGAACCAGGTTACTGTTACAGAGACACGATCACCGCCCGCCCGCCTACGCAGGGGCAGGGGAAACTCCACCACAGTCACCCCGCATGGCGCCGCTACCGCCATGACGGCCGCCACATTGCAGAATACGGGGCACGCACGTCCCCTTTCCCCATCAGAGGTCATCCAGCGAAGGGTGATCAACAAACTCATCCGCAGGTACGAGGAGGAAGGGTTCATCCCAACTAGGTATATGGCCCGCTTGGACCTGGAGGCCTCCAGGCCCCACCGTCAACGCCGCCCTAACAGGCCGCGCAGGGATCCCATGCTCCCCACCCCAACGTTCAACCGTTTTGGGAGCCTGTCCCCAGAACGCCTTGACGACTCCTCGCCTTACGCTGATGAGGCGGGCGCCGTCCAGCTCAGCATGCTCAGGGTCCCGACCCAAGGGCTCCAGGAAAGAGCTCCCGCCCGGCCGCGTTAGCACTGCCGTCCGACTCCGCAGGAAGAGCAGGCAGGCTATGCCCCTGCACCACCTGCACCAGCTCGTCTGACCCGACGTCAGCGTCGGGCCCGGACTGAGGACGCCCGCCCAAGTGCGTCAATGTCAACAGCTATAGTGGCCCGAGCCACCACCGACGTGCATCATGGGGCCCCTGCATACGCTAAGCAGGGGCACTCCTTCGCCCAACCAGGATCGAGACACCAACCACCCCACGGGCAGGTTGGGTTGACTCTCCAGGTTGCAGGCCTGAGTGGTGATCGCCGCGAACTAACCCGCGGTGATGTCACCTCGTACGGAGGCCCTCCCCGTACCACTACTCCACAGAGCGTGGGCCTTCCCCGCTCCGAATCTTGTCATGGAGGTATGCCTCGTGCTACCCCCATCCTGAAGGAAGACCAGCCCAGCGGCAGTGACGCTCGGCGCGGAAACCTTTCCCGCGCCCACTATACAGGGTATGGAGCCCATCCTACCCCTGACCGCCGATCTGAAGGCACTGTACATCCAGTCCTTCTACAATGTGGGGGCCCTCCCTACATCCTCTTTGCAACGGCCGAAGGTCCTCCTCACCCCAGCAACTCGAGGAGTGAAGGTCAGCCTCGCTCCGCCCGCATAGACCATGGAGGTCCTCCCCATGCTCCTGCCGGTTTCAACAGAGGCTCAGCCCACATGGGTGTTGTCCATAGAGGTCCTCCCCATGTACCCTTCGACATTTTCCCCGGTGCCCCTCGCACCTCGGCCATCTCAAGTGGGGGTCCTCTCCACCATGGCGCCAGCGCCGCCCCAAGGCTACATGATGAAAATCAACCATGTCCCGAAGATCCACCTCGGGGCAGGAGAGCAGGTCGTCGCCGCCACAAGAAGAGTCCTGTGAAGGCCCGGGTGGAGATTAAACCTGCCCGCTTCTCCGACTTGGAAGCGGAATGCGACTCAGCAAGGGAACCTTCTCCCCGCTTCTCCGTATCAAGGACTGGGGAAGGAACCAGGCGCGTTAGCCTCATTCTCCCGGAATATGAGGTCCACCAGATTCTCATCTCTCTCCGCAGGTACATTCAGGAGGAAGAAGTCTTGGGAATTCCACAGGTCTCGACCGTGCAATCACCGCCATCATCACCAGAAGTTCCCTCTACCTCTACCAGAGATCACGGAGAGTTATTTTGGGGGCCAACAGTGGTAGAGCAATGACACGACCTGTCGCCGGTAGCCGCGACTCCTGTGCCGGAAGTTGTGGCTATCAGCCCGTCGTATCGTGACATCGTGGCCAGGTCACCTTACTCTTCAGAGGATGCCCCGGAATTCGGTGTCCAGTCAGCTCGTTCGCCGTATTCTCCACCGCCGAGTTTACTATGCCAGAGGTCCGCCTCGGTACCGATACCAGTCCCTCAGCCGCCCCCGGTTGACGAGTGGGGCAACACAGGGCCAGACCCTGAGTCCGAGCCCAGGAGCTTCTGGAGTATCCTTGCAGCGTATTACTTCGCGGAGAAGTTCTGGCCGACGGCGACGCTGAATTTTCATGTACCAGAGTCTCTTACCCCTGAAGAAGTGGGGTGATTTTGTCGAACCCTATGGGCGACACACTTCCGCCTTCATTACAAACGGGTGGTGTACCCCAGAAGTCGAGATAACTTCGAAGAAATCGGCAAGCAATGTCGCCTGATCGATTCGGCCGCACTCCTTGTGGCCCAGCACCCTGAGTCGCCAGGCCGCCAGAGCACCCTTCAACGGAAATGCGTTCAGATTTTCAAAGTACTCCGCAGAATCGTCAGGGAAGCTACCCCCCATGTTCAAGTCCGTGGTTGGGGACACTATGTCGCTCTCCTCTTCGACCCTATCTGGAGGCTGCCCGATTCATTATGTGACATTGAGGACATGCCCTCGAGAGGGGTCGCAGTCCACATGGCTGACATCGTGGACAAGTAAGACGAGCTTGAATTCCTTGATGGAGACTTCCCCCCCGAGGGCGTACCGCCACTGCTGGACCAATCAGGGAGGGTTACCCGTCAGCAGAGGAACCTTCTAGGCCTCCCCGTACCCACTGAGTCACTGGTACTCGGTCGAAATACCGGCAAGGGTTAGGAGAACGTTGGAATTTTCAAGCACTCCGACCCATCTGCCACTGTGCAGAAAATGGATGAAGATCCCAAGAAGGCCGCGTTACACCAGTAGCTTGCTGAGCAGAAGAGGCTGGTTGACGAACTTTTGGCTGAGCACGCTGCAGAGCGGCGACCCGGCTATGGTAATCCCAGGCCGGGGCAGCAGGGGCAAGAACAATTCCCCCCCTGTGAGATGCCTCCGGGAAACCCTGATCATGCTACTTCCACAGATAGGGAAGAAGCCGGAACTTACGACAAGAGGGCGCGATACGTATCGCCAAACCCTCCCGAGCGACGGGGTAATCTGAAGAATCCAGTTCGGGTTCCCCCAGTCGCCCCACAGGTTGTTCCGCCAGTTGATCCACGAGCTACCAAAGCCATTTACCGTGTTAAGGAACCTGGAAACACACTTGTGGTTAGGGATCCCCGTCAAGAGAGGGACCCTCACCCGGATGATCTTATAGCGGTGCTCACAGCCCGCCTCGAAGCGTTGGAAACGCGGCAGGTGGAGGTCCCACCAGATGGCAAGTCGTATCCCGCGTGGGTGGATGATATGCCCGCACCTCCGGGTTTTGGGAACCCCACATTCTCGCTCTTCAATGGGACAGGGGACCCGCCACAGCACTTGGCTCATTTTTCTTCCAGGTGTGGCCCCATGCTGAGGACCCCGGCTCAGCAAGAAGCCGCCAAGCTCCGATGTTTCATATAGACATTGGAAGGTCCGGCATTCGTCTGGTACAGCCAGCTCCCTATCGGATCAGTGATCGGTTGGGAGGATCTCCGCTGGAAGTTCATATACCAGTTCAGCTCCACCACGCGGAAGACTAACATTGCAGACCTCTCCAAGTGCAAGCAAAGGCCTGATGAGTGAGTCGCAGATTTCATCACCCGGTGGAAGGGACTTACGTATTCCCTCGACATGCCACTGACTCAGGAGCAATTACTGACGATGTGTGTGGGGAACTTCAAGACAGAGCCGGTACCCTCCCTAATTACCCAGAACTACCCTAGAGGATTCATAGATTTCTCAGATAAGGCTCAGCTCCTTGAGGAAGCCCTGCAACAGGCTAGTCAGGCATGTTTGTTGCCCCCTATGATCCCGGCCAGGAGGACCGCTAGGGCTGAACCCGCCGCGGTGGCCCAAATAGAAGCCCCTAGGCAGCTGGAATTACTGCCAGCGGCACCACCCCTGCAAACCCGCAGAGGTCCTCCACCTCAAGCATAGGCTCCTGCCCAGCAGCGACCACCTCAGAACCGACAGGTTCCCCCACGCAATGTGCCACCGCCACCTAGGCGAGACAATCAGGCGCCGCCTCCTCGGAAGGCCCCTCCGGCCCCTCGTCAGGGCCAGGCCCCCAGGGCCCCCTATCCGGAAAGAAGGCACCAGACTTATTCGTTCAACGAAAATCAGGTCCCTAGCTACTTCTGAAGTGCTCTAGAGCAAGGGGTTGTGCGTCTGCCCGAGTGTAGAAGGCCAGCAGAGGCAAATCTCACCGATCACCCCAAATACTGCCCTTATCATCAGTTTCTGGGGCACACCCTCAAGAAATGCTATGTGTTTAAAGACTGGCTTCAAGACCAGGTCAACAACAACATAGTCAAGTTGGGCCCGGCACCAGCGCAAGTGGCGGGAGTCTTTGCAGGGTCAGAGGTCAGTGGCGACAGCGAAGGCGAGTGGTAGCAGATTCCCAACCGTGGATCCCGGAAATACGACGACTGGATGGCTCGAAAAACCGTCGTCTGTGCCCATGGTATCATCTGGGCACGCCTGAAGCAGCCAGAACCTTCAGAAGAAGTAGCTGGTACCCCCGCATCGTCTTCACAGTCGACCTCTTCCCAAAAGGGCAAGCAGTGGCGACGCAAGAAGAAGCAACGCGCACAGCCGTTGCCGCCATCATCTCGCATTCTCGGCGAATTTATGCCCCCTGAAATGGGGATTCCTCCCAGAATCCGCCTGGTACTGGATGACTCCTCGAGCGACAGCTAGGGGTACGCTTCATTTAACACCGTGGAGATGGTAAAGCCCTATATGAATCCAGACGAGGGGGAGCGCCAGGCGAACCTCCCCAACGTTTCCAGCCGACGTCAATGTCAGCAGAATCGCAACCGCGCCGGTCATCAAGTTACGTCAGCAGGCACTTCCAGCCAAGTTGTGCACGCTACTAAGACTAAACAGCAGGCTCAACATAGAGCTCAGGACGCGCAACCCCGTCTAAAGCCCTCAGCTCTACCTCCACCGCCGTTTGTGCTACTAGATCAGGGAGAGCTGCCCCGTTCGAATCACAGTCAGTCTTTCCCGGCTACAGGCCAGCCTCCGCTGTCCAATCCTAGTCCGGCGACTACTCTCCAAGCTTCAACTAGCAGGCAGCAGGATGTACCCAGTACTAGTCGATCGCCAATTCAACCAGCAGGACCCGATATGCCTCCAAATGCCGAACGACCTCCTGTAGGCAGAGGTTCACGTTTGGCACAAAATTATGATGTCCTGAAGCACCTGCCCAGCATTCCGGCAAGGCTTTCTATCCTTGAGGCCCTTCTCCTATCATCCGAAATGCACGAGGCACTTTCTGAGGCCCTAAGGAGCCCCCTCCAGTTTGAGACGGAGGTAGCAGCTGCAGAAACCTTCCATACTGAGACGATTGAAAACGCTGAATGTCAGGCGGTTATCTCATTCTCTGGTGAAGATGAGGAACCTCCTCTATAGGGGCACATTCGCCCGTTGTACATCACTGGCCACTTCAATGGCGTGGAAGTCTGTCGTTGTCTCGTTGACACGGGTTCTGGAATCAATCTAATTCCGACTTGGACGTTGCGAAAGCTGGGTCTGTCTGAAGGTGATTTAACTCCCTCTGACCTCAGAATCCAGGGGTACGAAAGGACCGAGCAAACCCCAGTCGGCAAGATCCACCTGAAGACTCAGTTCGGTGGCTTAATTGCTAGCACCAAGTTCATGGTCGTCTCTCAGGACACCGCCTACAACGCATTGATGGGTAGGCCATGGCTCCATCTGCATGCATCGGTCCCTTCGTCGTATCACCAGTGCCTCAAATACTCGCTCAATGGTCGAGTAGGCGTGCTCCAAGGAGATGCGTCTCCTTTTGCTTCTTGTGAGGCCTGCTATTTGGATGTGGGTTATTACAAAAGTAAGGATAAGAAAATCCTAGTAAGTGAGGATGAACCCGCCCCGGTCACAAGTGATCCCTGGGAAAGCATGGATGACGCCTACATCCTCCTGATCCACCGATTAGAGGCCACAACCCCTGACATGGGGCAATGTTTTGTTGTTTCGGGTACACAAGGAAGGCATGTTCCCGTGTCCAAGCGACGGTGGAAAATCACCTCGTACTACTACATCAACCAGGCTCAGGTGATCCCGGAACCTCCTACCCATGTACGGTACCAGGACGTCAATCTTATGACAATGGTGGTACGCCATACGTGTCTCTTTCACCAGGCTGGAATCCACCGACTCAGGCCGACACGTCACCACTGCTTTGATATCATCAAACGTGGCCCCTTAGGCAGAAGGCCAGATGAGATAGGGTCGACTTCCTTCATTTCTATGGTCTCAATGGCAAGTGATTCCTCTAATATGATGACCACTGCTGCCCGAGCCGGCACCAGCTGCCCCTCAGGCTTTGATAGCCCAGAAGTACCTCCCGTCACGGGAAATCCCCCCACGGGTGGAGAGGAAGACCTGGAGGATGCTCCCCCCACCTTTGAAGAAGGCGTCTCTACCACGGTTGATGAACTGGTACAGGTGAACCTTGGTAGCGAGGCAGATCTGAAACCTACATTGATCAGTGCAGCCATGTTCCCCGAGGAGCGGCAGCAGTACGTAGACTTCCTCAAACAACACCGTGATGTGTTTGCTTGGAGTTACAATGAGATGCCAGGACTAGATCCCCAGGTAGTCATTCACCATCTGGGCCTCCCAGCAAAACATCGTGGGTTTAAGCAGCCTCCCAGGAAGATGCACCCTTCTCATGGTGCTATGGTTGAGGCCGAAGTTGACAAGCTTATCAAAGCCAACTTCATTAAAGAAGTCCAGTACCCCAAGTGGCTTGCCAACATTGTACCGGTCAGGAAGAAGAATGGGAAGATTAGAGTCTGCATCAACTTCCGCGATCTTAATCGCCACTGCCCAAAGGATGACTTCCCACTCCTGGTGACGGAGTTATTGATTGATGCCATGGCCGGGTTCCAAGTCCTCTCTTTCATGGATGGGTATTCCGGATACAACCAGATCTGGATGGCCCCCAAAGACGAGGAGTCCACTGCCTTCAGGGCTCCCCAAGGTACCTTTTACTACCAGGTTATGCCATTCGGTTTGAAAAATGCAGGTACCACTTATCAGAGGGCCATGCATCGCATATTCAAGCCAATTCTCGGGACATTGGTGGAATGCTACGTGGATGACCTCGTAGTCAAATCATGTCAGTGCCAGGACCATCTCAAAGACCTCGAGAAAGTGTTCGGTTTCCTCCATTCCCGTCACCTAAAGATGAACCCGTTGAAGTGTGCCTTCGGGGTCACCTCCGGGAAGTTTCTAGGCTTTGTTGTCAGATACCGAGGTATCGAGATCGACCCAGAGAAGATCAAGTCCATCAGCCAAATGCCTCCCCTAAGAAACATTCGGGATCTTCGAGGCTTCCAAGGCCACTTAGCCTATATACGCCGATTCATCACGAATATGGCCGGCAAGTGTAAGCCATTTTCCCGCCTCATGAAGAAGGGCGCTGCCTACGAATGGGATGAGGAGTGTCCGACCTCCTTCGAGGAAATCAAGCAGTATCTGCTCCAACCTCCGGTTTTGATGCCACCCATCTCCGGAAAGCCGCTGGTCCTTTACGTGACCACCCTGGAAAGATCCCTCGGTGCACTGCTCGCCCAGAAGAATAACGAGGGTACTGAGAACAGTCTCTACTATCTCAGTCGCATGCTTCTTGATACGGAGGTCAGATACTCCCCTATCGAAAAGAGCTTCCTTGCGCTCATCTTCGCCGTGTAGAAGTTGCAACATTACCTACAGCACCATGAGGTGCAATTGGTCTCCTGGGTAGACCCACTGAAGTATATCCTGAACCGCCCCATGCTGACTGGCCGACAAGCACAGTGGGTGGTGATTCTCCAGCAGTTTGATATCAAGTTCGTACCTCAGAAGGCCATTAAGGGACAGGCATTGGCAGACATTTTAGCTGCCCATCCAACCTCCGTGAATCAATCCCTGGACCTAGATTTTCCTGATGAGACGATCCTCTCAGTTGATCATGTCGTCCCGTGTTGGAAAATTCATTTCGACGGCGCCTCCCGGAGCCCCATCGGTAGGCGGCTCAACGATCCCAAGCTCAACAGAGTGGGTCTAGGTATTGTCTTCATTACCCCAGCGCAAGCCATCCTACCATACTCGTTCCTGTTGTCAGAAGGCTGTACGAACAACGAGTCAGAGTACCAGGATCTCATCACCGGCCTTGAGTTGGCCCTTGAAATCCATGTACCCCATCTACATGTGAAAGGATATTCTGAGCTGGTAATCAAACAGGTTAATGGCGACTACGTTGTCAGGAAGCCGGAGCTTGTACCGTTGCTAGAGTACAGCCTCCGCCTAAAGGCCCAGTTCTCTTCTCGACCAGAGGTTACCCATGTCCCACAGTCACAGAACGGTCAAGCAGATGCCTTGGCTGGCTTAGCCGCGTCGCTCGCAGAACCCGAGCAAGATGATTTGATCATACATGTGGCACACCGGAGAGTCATTGCCCCCGTCACCCAAGAGGACAATGATGGCCTGCGGGTAAGTCATCTCGCCGCCGGATCCTCCATTTCAGGGGTCCTGAGTTTGTCAGACGCAGTGGTTGAAGCCACTCCCGACTGGAGAGCACCTTTTGTCGAGTATCTCCAAAATGGTTGCCTCCCAGACAATCGGGCCGAGCGCGAGCGAATTTGACACTGCGCGCTGCAATTTACCCTCCAGAGAGGCCCCAGTCTTGAACAGATCCTTTATAAGCAGAGTTTCGATGGTATTCTCCTCTGTTGCATCCAAGGAGTAGAGATACCTCAAGTTATGCAAGAGGTTCACGCCGGTTCCTGTGGCGCCCATCAAGCTGGGCCGAAGCTGTCCCATCAAATCCGGAGGTTGGGGTACTTCTGGACCTCTATGATCCATGATTGTATTGGGTATGCCAAGAGATGTCACGCGTGCCAAGTTCACGCCAACTTCCGGCATCGGCCGCCAGAGCCCCTCCACCCCACCAAGTACTCTTGGCCATTTGTGGTATGGGGACTTGATGTAGTGGGACTGTATCCACCGGCAACAGCCCTCCAGTATAGGTTCATCCTGACTGCTACAGATTTCTTCTCCAAGTGGGCAGAAGCAGTTCCGCTCAAAGAGGTCAAGGCCCGTTCCATCGTTGACTTTGTGAGCTCCAATATTATCCACCGGTTTGGAGTCCCTCACGCCGTCCTCACCGATAACAGCACCAACTTCCGAGCGGCTGAACTGAAGAAATTGTACGCCAAGTACGACATCCGGTCGAACCATACCTCCCGCTACCACGCAAAGGCAAACGGACAGATCGAGGAGTTCAAAAAACCCTCTCTAACATCCTGCAGAAGATGGTTGGTCAGAACAAGAAAAGTTGGCCGGACAAGCTCCCTAACGCCCTCTGGGCTTACCGGACGACGACTCGCAACTCTACCTAGGTGACCCCATATTCCCTGGTGTATGGAGCTGAGGCTGTCCTACCCATTGAGATCCAACTTCCATCGTTACGCACTACAGTCTATGATCACCAGACATCAGATGAGGTAGCCGAGATCCGTCTAGCTGAATTAGAATCACTAGACGAGAACCGGCTTTGTGCCCTACACAATCTGGAAAGGCATCAGGATAAGATAGGGAGGGCCTTCAACAAGAAGGTTCGTCTCCGCTCTTTTCTACAGGGCGACCTGGTACTGGCCCTTTGAGCGCCAATGATTCCCGGTAGGAAACCGCCCAAATTAGAACCCAAATGGGAAGGGCCTTATATCATCCATAAGGTTTACCCCAATGGAGCATACTCCTTGGTGACCACGGATGGAGAGCGTATAACCCCTCCCACCAATTCCAAATTCCTCAAGCGATACTTTGCCTAGGGAAAAAGGGTCCTGCACGACCCTAAACTGCAAGATGGTCCCGCATGACCTTAAACTGCATCTTCGTCCTGCAAGACGTTAAACTACAAGCCAATCAGGCCTTCCTGACCAAGGCTCAGCCTCAGGCCCCTTGGCCTACTTGGGCCCCTGGCCCCCCGTCCTTACTGCAAGACGTTAAACTGCAAGCCAGTCAGGCCTTCCTGACTGAGGCTCAGCCTCAGGCCCCTTGGCCTCCTTGGGCCCCGGCCCCCCGTCTTCACTGCGCGACGTTAAACCGCAAGCTGGTCAGGTCCCCCTGACCGTGGCCTGGCCTCAGGCCCCTTGGTTTTCCCTGACTTACCCTCTTGCGGGATTGTACGGTATGGTGTGGGATTACGTCCTCATTCACGTCGGATTGCTCTTTGTACCTTACATATCCCCAAATGAGATGCTCCTCGTCCCGCATGATGTTAAACTGCATCTCAAGAACTACGTGTGGATTGATTCCCATCTCAATGGGATATGTAGGAACGCTCGGACGCCTCGTCTTGAGCCCATCCCCAAGCTTTTCTCTTCCACTATCCCCCCCTGGGAATAGTTTCCTTGGAGGATCTTTGTGTAGCAGGGAGTAGGCTTTCTTAGCCCCACAACCCCGCTCACACAAGGATTGTAAGGGTCGCACCACGTGCCCACTCCCGTTCTTCTATCCTCCCACGTCCTCACCGCATGACGCTAAACTGCATGGCCTTTAAGAACTACGTATGGCTTGATCCCCATCCTAATGGGATACGTAGGAACGCCCGAACATTTCATCCGTTGGCCCATCCCAAAAGCCAAAATCTTCCCCTCAGGTCAAGACATGGCAGGGTGCACACTTTTGCCCCAACTCACATCGAGCAAGCCTCGACCCGGCTGCACATCCCCCCTGGAGATGTTTGCCTCTTTCATGGATGGATACAGCTATGATTCACCCACTCTTTGACTGGGATTCCATCATTTTTCACACCTGGAGGGACCCCCAAGAACGGCCTGGATACTATGCCTAAGGGCTCTCCTACTGATACGGGCCAACGCCCCCGAGGGTTTTCAAGAAACAAGCCGATACAAGTCCCGCGTTGTGAATTTGGTCAGCGGTCGACGCTCATTTGTTGCTCCCATATCGGGTCACCATGGGGACACTGTGTTTCGAACATGGTCAACATCGTCCTGGATCTTCAATTCCACCCCGAGATATCCCAGACATCGAGTGCAGTGATTCATTCTACCCCATCCCGAAGTGACAAACTTCTTACCGGGTGGTGCTAGCGATCGGGCCCACGGCCCCGATTCCCCATAGGGGTGTACGGTGTGGTGTGGGACTACACCCTCATTCACGTCGGGATAATGTACCATGTCGTACGCCTCCCCTTACGAGGCCCAGCCTCAGGCCCCTTGGCCTCCTTGGGTCCCCGACCCTCGTCCTCACTGCAAGACGATAAACTGCAAGCAGGTCAGGCCCTCCTGACCAATGCCTAACCATCAGGCCCCTTGGCCTTTCCGGGCCCCGGCCCAGGTCCTCTCTTATAGGAGTGTATGGTGTGGAGTTCTTGATTCCCATCCTCATGAGATACGTAGGACCACTTTAATGTCTAGGATTCGGGTCCAGCCCCATCTCTCAGGAATCTTCATCCCATCTTGGCCCCTTGGCCTACCCTTCCTCCATGAGAGGATTATATGGCGTGGTGTGGGATTATGTCCTCATTCACGTCGGTCTCATAATGACCATGCCATGTACCTCTCCCTACTAAGTTGTTTCATCGACCCCTCTTCGGCGGTTCACCAATGTGCCTAAGAGTACTATGGTTTATTACATGGAATGCCAAGCTTTACTCGGACACATTCGCACCCGCTTTCCAGGCTTTTTGTATCCCTGCGTCAGGGCTTCCATCATCTTTCACACCCGGAGGGACCCCCATGAATGGCCTGGATACTACGCCCAAGGGCTCTCCTATCGTTACGGGACAACGCCCCCGAGGGTTTCGGACAACAAATTGACAAAATCCCGCGTTGCGAATATGGTTAGCGGTCGATGCTCGTTTTTTGTTCCCACCTCAGGAAAACGTGATATGGACGCTATGTTTCCACCATGGTTAACAGTTTTCCTCTATCGCCACACCAACCCATTAAGCCCAAAATGTCGGGTACACAATTCACGCCCTTGATCACTTCATCATGTCTAAGTAGAGTCTCAGAACTCTTGGTACTTTTCCTCCGCGCACATCTGCGCATTGGGGGAACAAGCTGCGTCAAAGGTGTCCTTCGGGGCTCTCTGCCGACTCCCATTTGATGGATGCCCCAAGTATTACGATAAGGATTCCCCCCTTGTTTCCCACTCCGAGTTTGACTCACGTGGGCTTAGGGATCGGGTTGACATCTGTGCTTACTCGGGAAGTTGTCACCATCCACGGTCCGAGCTCTAAGACCATAAACTAAGATTCTCATCTGGAACTACGTTCAGCTTGATTCCCATCTTAATAGGATACGTAGGAATGCCCAGATCCCTTGTCTGTGGGTCCAGCTTGAGTTCAGCAAATTCACCTCTTTGGTCCTGCCTTCAGGACCCCAACTACGGGACCGCGTAGCGTAGTGCGGGATTATGTCCTCATTCACGTCGTCTTTGCAATGGCTGCTCCACGCGCACCCCGTTCTGAGAGTTATCCCTCCTATTCCTTGTCCAGCATGACATTAAAAGGCACCCTTAAGAACTATGTGTGGCTTTATTCCCATCCTCATGGGATACGTAGGACCGCCCAGACGCCCTGTCTTCGGGTACAACCCATTTAGGGAGCCAGTCTCTCCCCCTGTTTCACCTCTTACCTCTATATAGGCCCCTCGGCCTAAGGTCTCCCTCTCCGAATGGCATACGATGTGATGTGGGATCATGTCTCCATCAATTGTGTTTTATAACACTATGCACGTTCCCCGCCTAGCATCGTCTCTACTACGTCTGCGCTGCATCACGATAAAATGCATGCTTGGTCGTATCATACGACCCTAAATTGTGACATTATCGTCCTAGCCGCACGACGAAAAACGGCACTACATTGTGGTGACCTCGTTGTAGAGGACATCACGTTGGATATTGGTCATGTGTCATGCCATTTTTCAACGCCCATCACGGCGTGATCCTTGTGGCGACATCACGGCCTACTATTATAGGCCTATCGCTTCACAAAAAAAACATTCACCTTGAAGAACAAACAAGATTTATCAAATTCCACTTCTTTTAGTGCAAGGGCCACGCCCACACTCCCCTTTTCCCCTGGCACTGGTACCTTACCGTGCCGCCTTTCATAACTACGTATGGCTTGATTCTCATCCTTATGAGATACGTAGGAGCACCCGGGCACTTCCCCACGGGCCCAGCCTAACCTTTGTGTTCGGTCCCTCGACTCGAGCATTTCCCCAGAGAACGCATGGTAAGTAGTGCTTAGGCCCTCCTTTACGTCGGATTTTGTTTCCATGTGTCCCCTGCTCCCTTTACCCATTCATGGTCTGAATTCTACGACCCTAAACTAAGATCTCCATATGGGAAAGGAATCTACCCCCTCCCTCTAATACGTCTCTTTGTTGTATTCAGATGTGTTTTGACAAAGAGCCCGAAGTGTGGGACTTTCATACAGACATTCCCTTCGTCCCACGACCAAGCTTCGTGAGCTCGCTATTTGGATCCTCATCCTCTTCCACATCCAAAAGGACCCTCGGACGACATTGATACTAGGCTTAAGGGCTCTCCATGAATGCTGGACCTAAGGGCCCTCTAATCGTTTCGGGCCAACGCCCCTACGGATATTTGACAACATTTGTGACATGGTCTCGTGTTTCGAACATGGTCAACGGTCAACCCTCATTTGTATGTCCCCATTCTAGGCTAACGCGACAGGATGCTGTGTTGAGAACACGGTCAGAAGTTATCCTCCATAGTCACGCCGCTATCATCATGATCTGAATCTCGAGCACCATGATTCACACATTTCCACTTCCTCATGTTCAAGTGGAATTCCATCATACTCGGCTCTTTCTCTTCGCGCATCTAGGTGCGCTAAATGATCGTGTTAGTGTCATTGGACCGGTATTCACTGAGCGTCCCTTTGCCCTAACCTGCCCCTTTTTGTGTCGGGAAATTCTCACTGCTACGGCTTGTTTCCCACACTGAGCACGACTCACGTGGGCTTAGTAGTTTTGGCAGGATGTGTACCAACACAGTCGGGCTGCTCCTCGTCCCGCATGATGTTAAACTGCGCTTCCAGAACTACATATGGATTGATTCCCATCCTCATGGGGTACATAGGAACGCCCAGCCACTCTGCTTCGGGCCCAGCCTAATCCTCACTCTTGGTCCCTTGACCTGAAGAGTTTCCTCCGAGAGTACGTGGTGTGATTTGGACTCCAAGACCTCATTCACGTCGGTTTCATATCTACCGCACCACACGTTCCCTGGGATATTCCCTTTTATTCTACGTCCTATCGTATGACGTTAAACTACAGGAGTCCATGTGTCCTCAACGCATGACAATAAACTATGGTTCTACCCTGAACTAGTTCAGGATTCCCCAAGATCCCATTGGGAAGCGGCAGGCCCCCTCTCCAGAGAGGCCCTGTCCCAAAGAAGGAAGGATCCATGGCCAAGCCAACGCACCCATCGGGCGTACTCCCACCACGGTGGTGTAACTACCTAAGTGTTGGATTCTGTTCGGACAAACCATCCCTCCATATTCCACGCTTTGTGTGCCCCTTATTCGGACCCTCGTCCCCTTTCATGTCTAAAGGGACCCCCTAACGGCCTGGTCCCATGCCGCATCGGCTCACCTACCGTCCTGGGCCAACGTTCCGGAAGACTGGTCATGTTTGGAAGGACCCCCTAACAGTATGGATTTTTGACCTATGGTCTGCCAACTGTCTTGGGCCAACGTCCCGAAGGATTGATCAACAACATTTGTGATATGGTCTCGTGTTTCGAACATGGTCAACGGTCGACCCTCATTTGTTGTCCCCATTACAGGCTAATGCAGTAAGGATACCGCTTCTCATCCATGGTTAACAGTTGTACCTTATTGTCACGCCATCCCCACAGTGTTCCGAATCTTGGGTATCACGATTCACGCTTCCCATTTTCATCTGTTTGGACCAATTTCAGCGCCTCTGGCGTTGCACCATTCGTGCATAAGAGCATGCTGAAGAAACGGTAATTCGGTTGTCCGGAAAGTTCCTTCTCTGGTCAAGCCTCTCCCGTCTTTCGGAAATCTAGACTGGTAATCCGAATCTCAGATGCCCGGAGCATGGTCCCCACTCCTATGTTAGGTGGGATGAGAAGGCAACTATCTCCTGTTTCTCACATCGGGCTCGACCCATGTGGGCTTGGGGAATTGTCATTGAACGTCCTGCAAACATTGTAGGGATTTAACAAGGCGATTCAAACAGAGGAAATTGTTCACGCTACAGCATTCAAAACAAAGAAAGAAAAATTGAAGCACGAAAGTACCAATAAAAGGTTTTTGGTTTGTTACAATACCCGGGGGTCGACTCCCCCCATGGACGGGTTGACCCCATCAAAAGAGCATTGCAGCTCCGCCACCTGTTGGCTTTTGGCGTCCAAGGCTTGCTGCCGCTGACTCAGCTCCTGCTCCTCCTCAGCAGCGGCGGGGTGCAGTTCGTCAGCCTTGGATTTGGCCCTCTCTACGCCAGCTCGAACGGCAGCCATCTTTCCAGAGGCCTGCCTCATATGCTCTTCTGCCTCTGCCAGCTGGGCCTTCAGCTGTGAGACCATCTCAGATTGTGCATTAAGAGAAGCTGAAAGCTCATCTTCCCGGGTATGCATCTGTTGGACCTCGCCTTCAGCCTCCTAGAGCTTCTTGATGTTGGTCCCCTTCCTCCGCTTCCATCCCACGCTGATCCCACGATCATGCTCCCGGATCTTCTCAGCCATAACATCTCGGATGAGTGCGTGAGGACATTGGGAATCCACTCCCCCAGCGCATAGTTCACGCAACCGCGAGCGGAGTCTATCCATTTCGGCCAGCCATTGCGCTTGGTGGGTGTCCTTGATGAAGCGCGTGATCAACTTCCATGACCGGCGGCGGACTATGCTGCTGCCTTCCTCGTCGGAGGCTGTTTCATCCCAGTCTGCGCGATTGGTAGGCTTGTACGTGGGATACGCCCTCAAGAAATCCTCGGCAGGATCAACATCTGGTGTTGAATCCAGTATGACACCTGGCACCGAAGCAGGCGTGACAAGACTGGGACCGACCGGTTGATCCTATTCCTCGGAGTCCACCTCAATGACTTCAGGTACGACCCTGCTGGTGGTCCCGCCAGTGATGATGTGCGTCGCAGCTTGAGGAGATGGGGGGACTATCGCCACCATCACCGGCATGCCCCTAGGAGGGACGCCACCAGACATCCCGACCAGTCTTTCCATAGCAGCCCACGCCATTTGGAGAACTGTACGACAGAGGGGGACATAAACGTTAGTTGGCACAACCTACATATGACATCAATGAAACCAGTAGAGGAGACTTACGGAGATCGACCTCCTGGCTCTGCTCTTGATCCGGTACTGACAGGACCCCGAGGCGAGGCCCTCCGTATATTGTTGGAAGGTCTGGAGATTCCGGAGGAGCCGCCCTGGGTTCTCTGGTCCCACCAGACACGGAACTGGACGCAACCATAGGCGCAAGTTCTGAAGGTCCCGCATCATCACCCGCCAAGGGGCGAGAACGAGGCCTGCGAACAAGTTCCTCCTGCATGGCTCAAACATCGGTGAGAATTCCATAGTGACCCAAGAACGGATCGTAAGGAAAGAAGTTCGGAATGCTACCTCGAGAGCCTCCGCAAAATCGTCGGGATCTGAGCCCTGATCTCCGACCTCGCCCTCCTCCAACGGGCTCCCTCCTCCAGCCTCATCCTCCCGAGAGGAGTCCTCTGATTCTTCTGGCAGGGGGAAGTGCTCCCTCAGATCGGTAGCCGATAACTGTGGGGGGACCGTTCGATTCAGCAGTACCCTCACCCAGTCTGTCATTGGGCGTGGAACACCACTGGAGTGAATGTAGTCCTCCAACTCAACCAGATATTGCTCCGCCTTTGCCGGAGACACCGTGAAACCAGCCCGGACTGGGACTATGCCCGGTAATTCCATCCCGAGGTGATTCAGGTGGGGCCATATCTCGGACGGGTTGAGGAATTTCCAGTTGACATCCCAAATGTCCCAGGCTTCCAGGAAGACAGCATCCTCTGCCATGTCGATATGACGCAGCCGCTTCCCCGGAGCCTGAGTGGATATCCTACGAAATCCACTCGGTGGCTTCCCCTCTGGATGGCCTTGCTCTTCCTAAATCATTGGATCCACCGCTGTTGCCATACCCTCGACCGGTGCGGGTCTCGCCGCCATGGCAGCCCCGCTACCGCAAGCGGCCCTAGCTGCCCTCCGACCCCGACCTCGGGATAGGGGAGTCCCACCGTCACCGACCCGAATAGTTGGTTGCTTCAGCATCTCCCCTGGGTAAGCAGCCTCCCAACTAATGGCATACTCCCTCACCAATCTGAAAGCGGCAGTGGATGGAGGAAATTCAATCCACATCTTTCCATATTCCCGTGTGAACATGAGCCACAGCTGCCTCATCAAACACGGGTGCTCCTCATGACACACCTCCCAGTAGACCTGCGGGGTCAGCCGCTGGAGGCACCGGAACTGCCTCGCAAACCGATGTGGGGTGTACGGTTCGCAGAGTGGCTCACGATCTATCTGTGCCACCAAAACTCCACCTCGAAAGGCCAGGAGGTAAGCCCGATGTTCTTCCGTTCCCCGCCCGTCATCAGTAAGTATCTGAAAGAGCGCTGTCATGGGTTCCCTCAGATTATTAGTGTGATTTGGGGTACTTAGATGCAGCAGAGTGGCTGACCAAGGTCATCTCTCAAAGGAGGAAGTGAATTTAACAACTTATTAGAGGTATTCTAAAAATAAAATAAAAGAGAATAAAATAAAAACACTACTTTAAAGGATTGGGTTTTTTTATAGTTTATGAATCTAGAAGAAGTTTTCTGGAATAAGATTGTATATTTTTTTGTTTTTAGTTTTGAAATGAATTTCGATTAAAATGACACAACAAGAAGATGTTTTTTTTTAGAAATCAATTTAAAAGGCGTAATCGATCTAACTCTACCTCTTCACTTTATTATTAATCATTATCATTTAAATTAACATTCACTTAATTATTATACCTTAATTTGTTAAATCCCGAACCCTACAAGAATTAACTTTACCACGAAGATGATGTGAATTTAACCCTAGGCTAACTTCAGAACATGCAATCGCAGCACCCTGCTTTGATTGATGTTCTAAGATTAGCTTATGGTCAGTGGTAAATTAAGGCACATATCCATTCTGGAAATGAGGATGAATTTTATTTAGGGATTATATTTGAACTCTACAAATTTATCCCGTGTGATCTTGTATTACCGATTAAGATCGCGCTCTCACAATTTACACAAAATCCCGACCTCGCGTGTTTTTGTGTTGATTGTTCAATTTCTTGCTTAGTTTCTTATAATTTAAAAACACAATTCATGGATCATATTAAGTTAAATATAGTAGCTCAATGATTCAAAATAATTAAATTAAGAGGGTAGAAGATAGATCGATTACTAAAAGACTACTCTTCCATGGGTGGCGTAATCATCGTAGAAGCGTTTTGTATGTGCAAAGGTTTATAATGGGTATAACCCAATAACGCTTCTACTCAAGAATTCCAGAACAAAGAGGAAGATTAAGAGAAGAAGAAATTTAAACAAAACATAAGAAAAGAGAAGAAATAAAAGAATAACAAAGAAGTTTATTACACAAATGAAAACATTACAAAATGAAGAAGAGAAGGAGACTTCGATGAGGGGATCCTTGCTTCAAGAGCTACCCCTCTTACAATGGTTGGATAATTTGAATGAAACAAATTCTCTTCTGCCACCAATCTCCCAATTCACGTACCAACCCCTCCAAATGAGAAAAACTCCAATTTATAGAGGGTAGGGGAGGAGAGGTTACAAGTGGTTTGAAGTGTGAATGTGGAAATTCGGCCAAATATTTTAATGCAAATTGAACCGCCCATTTGACCACCAAAACGCGTGAATTGGCCGGCCTTCCAGTAGGATCAAATGTGAGGATATGGGTCCTCTATCTCCTCTCCAAATTTGGGCTCAATAAAATCTCATATGTAGGAGTTATGGCCGCAATGCAGAAGCTTATCCATTCTGGCGAGTCCAGCCCAGCTTTGACTTTATGGCCCAATTAATCCATTAAAATGCATTCTTTTGATCTAGTGTCCTGAATAAAAGTTGTCTATAATTAATCTAGGAACACTGTTACAAAATTTCAAATTCAAATAATAAATATAAAAATATTTATATTCGAAATACTACAGTGAACTATAAAGGGTAAAACTGGAATTTTCATCAAATATTCAAATGAATGATCTAATCCCAAATATTTTATAAATAAACATATTTAACACAATTTGTGGAAATTATATCATTTATTATCAATAAAATATTCAATAAAATAGTGTTTTATCAACTCCCTCACACTTACCCTTTTGCACACCTGGGCAAAACCTCATATCAAGTAAACATCAATATCAAATCAAAACCAATTTTAAAACACATATCCTTAAGATCAATCAATTTCACACCAAGAATCAAAAGATATCATGCCTCATAAAAAACCTTATTTCAAGTTCTCCATTTATATCATTCAATATATTTCCACTTCATTTATCCACACATGCACAAAACACTTACCTCGCTTGAATTTTCTCTCATCACTCAAATATCAATTTTTTTGCAATGTCTTTCTCATCCAAACTCATACAAGGGTCACCATAGGCTTGATAGATTCCTACATCACTACCCGATGTGATTCAAGGACATATGTTTATCATGAGGACTTTTCAGGGTTGTTCTGTGGCTTTCGGTTGGTAGGATTAAGATGTGAAAAACTCTGAGGCTGAATGAGGAGGGCTTGACTCTTTTGAAGCAAAATTGCATTAATCTAATTTTCACTTAAATATGGTCTTCTCTTCAATCCCCATAGTATCAATTCAGCTCCATCATCATGAAAAGTCATGAAAGGTTTACACCATTCATCATTTCAGCATAAAAAATGCCAATCTTCTCAAACATGATTTTCTTGAAAGCTCCAGATGGGCACAGCTTTCCACCTCAATTAGAAGCTCCAGAAAAGGCACAGCTTCACTTGTCATGAAAGCTCCAGAAAAGGCACAGCATTCAATATAATGACTTTCTTTAGAAGCAAACACATCTCTTCAGAATTTAGTTTTCCACCCAAAGTATCACAGAATGTGGTGTCAAAACACAAGACAACTTCCCCCATACTTAAGCTCAACTAGATTATGCAATTTCACTTCAAGAGTTGGTTGGATAGGGAAAATTGGTTTGTAATGTGGCTAACCTAACAGGATTTGCATGGCTTCTAAGGGCTACAAGGATTAAATATTCAAGGTAGGCCATTATAAAAAAGTATTCTTTGAAATAGGGGCTTTAATACCAAACAAATTCCTCAATCATTTAAACATAATTACCTCAAACCCTGAAGTTTTGATAGGAATAGATCAAATTCTGGTTAAATCAAGTATGGTTTGGTTCTCTCAAGAAGTGAGGTGAATGTAAAGAATATGAAAATAATGTTTTAGAAGCCTCATAGGAAAGTGATTTCAAATATAAAGACAGTGAGATTGGCATGGGATTCAAAATTCAGCGTACTTTTCATGAAATTACTAAATATTTGAACTTGAAACAAAGTCATTTTAGCATTCATTTAAGCTTAGTTTCAAGGGGTAAATTGTTTCAATTATTGATATGGATTTAAAAAAGGTGATGAGAATCATTTCAGCCCAAAAGTTTCAAAAACACACAGAAAATTGTAAAATAAACACACAAAATTTGAAAAACACACAAATTTTTTTTTGGTTTTTTTTTTGAACAGGAAAGCAATTGAAATTACTAAACTAAAAGGTTCCCTCCCCCACACTTAAAATATTGCATTGTCCTCAATGTGAACCTATGAGATGATATATGCACATGAAATGCAGAATTTTTAAATAGGACAAATAATATAAAAGTGAAAGGGTTAGGAACAGCCTAATGTGCTCAAGTGATGATGGGGTCATGCAGTGTGATAAAATCCACTGCATCAGTAGGAAGTCCCTCAATGTATCTCTTCAAACGTTTCCCATTGACTGTAAATCTCCTTCCAGTGTCCTCTTGTGTGATCTCCACTGCACCATAAGGAAAAACATTAATCACAACATAAGGACCTAACCATCTAGAACGCAACTTACCAGGCATCAACTTCAGTCATGAACTGTAGAGAAGGACTTTCTCTCCAACATGAAACTCCCTTTGTTGGATCATTTTGTCATGAGATTCTTTTGATCTTTCCTTGTAGAGCCTTGAGTTCTCATATTATGATAATCTAATCTCCTCAAGCTCTTGAATTTGCAACTTCCTTTGGATTCCAGCTTGGGCCAAATCCATGTTGCATTTCTTTATAGCCCAATAAGCCCGATGCTCGACTTCCACTGGGAGATGACATGCTTTCCCAAAAACAATCCGAAATGGGAACATACCAATGGGGGTCTTGTATGCTGTTCTATAAGCCCACAATGCATCATCCAAGCGCTTGCTCCAATCCTTCCTATTTGGCTGCACGGTTTTCTCCAAGATTTGTTTCAACTCATGATTTGAAACCTCAGTCTGGCCATTTGTTTGGGGGTGGTATGGTGTTGATGTTTTGTGTGTCACCCCATACTTTTGAAGGAGGGAAGAAAAATTCCTATTGCAAAAGTGTGTCCCTTGGTCACTGATGATGGCCTTTGGTACTCCAAACCTGCAGAAAATTTGAGCCTTGACAAAATCCACTACAACATGAGAATCGTCAGTCCTGGTGGCCTTGGCCTCCACCCATTTACTCACATAATCAACAGCAACCAAAATATACAAAAATCCAAATGAACTAGGAAAAGGACCCATAAAATCAATGCCCCATACATCAAAAATCTCACAGAATAGTATGGGTTGTTGGGGCATCTCATGTCTCTTAGAAATGTTCCCAGTGTGTTGGCAACGAGAGCATGACTTACAAAACACATGGGAATCATGGAATAATCTAGGCCAATATAATCCAGAGTCCAAAACCTTCCTAGCTGTCCATTGGGGTCCAAAGTGTCCACCACAAGCAAGTGTATGACAGAAATGCAAAACAGGCTCAAACTCATGATCGGGAACACACCTACTAATGACTTGGTCACTACACATGCGCCATAAGTATGGATCATCCCAAAAATAAAATCTTGACTCACTCTTTAATTTTTGGACTTGATGTTTCTTTAAATTTGCAGGGATTTCAGAAGCAACAAGGTAGTTAACTAAATCAGCATACCAAGGATGCGTACCTGAGATGGTATAAAGATGATCATCAGGGAAAGTGTCCCGAAGTGGTACCTGATCCAAGGTGTCATCCTCTAGTGTGTGAGTAAGCCTACTCATGTGGTCCGCCACCATGTTTTTTGACCCCTTTTTGTCCTTTATCTTGATGTCAAACTCTTGAAGAAGGAGCATCCAACGGATAAGTCGTGGCTTTGCATCTGGCTTCTTCAGGAGGTACCTCAAAGCTACATGGTCAGAAAAAACAACTACTTTAGAGCACAATAAATATGAATGGAATTTATCTAAAGCAAATATGACAGCAAGAAACTCCTTTTCCATGGTTGTGTAGTTTGATTGGGCTGAATCCAATGTCCTTGATGCATAGGCAATCACATGTGAACGTCCATCCACCCTCTGAGATAAGACAGCTCCAACCGCGAAGTTGGAGGCGTCACACATAAGCTCAAATGGAAGGTCCCACCGTGGGGGCTATATGATAGGTGGAGTGGTCAGACACTTCTTTAGCTCATCAAAGGAAGTCCTACAAGAATCATCAAACACAAAATCAGAATCTTTTTGAAGTAATCGTGACATAGGAAGAGCAATCTTACTAAAATCTTTGATGAAGCGCCGATAAAATCCTGCATGCCCTAGGAAATATCTAACATCACGCACACATGAAGGATAGGGTAAGGATGAAATAATGTCTACCTTAGATCTATCAACCTCTATCCCATGTTTTGACACCACATGCCCTAAGACAATGCCATGCTCTACCATAAAATGACACTTTTCAAAGTTCAGGACCAGATTCTTCTCAATACAACGATTCAACACCTTTCCCAAACTACTTATACATTCATCAAATGAAGACCCATACACTATAAAATCATCCATAAATACCTCCATGCAGGTCTCAATAAAATCAGAAAAAATACTCACCATACATCTCTGGAAGGTACCTGGGGCGTTGCAAAGTCCAAATGGCATCCTCCAGTAGGCAAATGTGCCAAAGGGACAGGTGAATGTAGTCTTCCCCTGATCCTCTGGAGCTATAGGAACCTGAAAATATCCAGAAAATCCATCCAAGAAACAATAGTGTGTTTTCCCAGCTAGTCTCTCGAGCATTTGATCAATAAATGGGAGGGGGAAATGGTCCTTGCGAGTGGTCTGATTTAGTTTCCTATAATCAATATACACACGCCAACTATTTTTCACCCTCATTGGAACTAAATCATCTTTCTCATTTTTAACAATAGTAAAACCAGTTTTCTTAGGCACAACCTGAATTGGACTTACCCACTGAGAATCTGAAATGGGAAAGATTATACCTGCCTCGAGCAATTTCTCAACTTCTTTTTTAACAACTTCCAGGAGGGTGGGATTGAGTCTCCTTTGTGGCTATCTCACCGGTTTAGCCCCATCCTCCAAGATAATCCTATGCATGCAAATGGAGGGGATAATACCTGATATGTCATCCAAGGTCCACCAAATCACCCTGATGTTCTCTCTCAAAATATTCAAAAGCTTTTCTTCATGTTCAAAAGGGAGATTGTTAGAAATGATAACAGGTAATCTCTCACCATTCAACAAGTATGAGTATTTCAGATTTGGTGGCAATGGCTTGAGTTATAATGAAGGAGGGTGTAGTATGGATGGAGAAATTGATGCAACAAACATATCTGCACAATGAACATCAGTATCAGAATAAAAATCATCACAATCAGAGAATAAAGCACCAAATCCATCAGCATACTCAATAGCCATGTCATAATCAGAGTTCACATGATCAAAATCATAATATTATTCCATTTAAAAATCAAATCTTAGAGAGTCTTGTTCCTTAAAAACGGGTGTAGAAGTACTCTTAGACATCAAACTAGAACCAATAATCATAATCTCCCTAAGCATAGGACAATCCAATTCCATGATGTTTTTACTTGGTGGTTCAAAATGGGAGATAACAAAAGTAGAATGGTCCTCTGAGGGGTACTTCATGGAATCCATAACATTAAATATCACAACTTCATCTCCAAACTCCATGGAAAGTGTACCCTCATTGACATTTATGATAGTTTTTGCAGTTTTGAGGAAGCGTCTACCTAAGATAATGGGGGCATGAGAACTTACCTGATCATCCTCCATGTTAAGCACATAGAAGTATGCTGGAAAGATCATGTCTCTTACCCGAACAAGTACATCCTCAAGAACTCCCGATGGATATACCGTATCTCTATTCGCCAATTACACCACTACTCTTGTTGGATTCAACTCACCAACCTACAAGGAAGATAATACAGAGTGAGGCATCACATTTATTGAAGCTCCTAAATCACAAAGAGCATTAGAGAAGTGCAACTCCCCTATGGTACATGGGATGGTGAATGTCCCGGGATCCTTGCACTTTGTTGACATTGCTAGATTTGGTGTAATGAGTGCCGAGACATTCCTTCCAAGGTTGATCCTCTCATTTCCCTTGAGCCCTCTTCGATTGGTACAAAGTTCTTTTAAGAATTACGCATACCTTGGAATTTGCTTAATGGCTTCAAGTAGAGGAATGTTGATCTCCACACGCTTGAATGTGTCCAAAACCTCCTTTTGCATTGCTTCTTCAGCCATCTTCTTGGTTTGAACAACCCTGTTTGGAAAAGGAAGGGGTTTAGGAGGTACATCATCAATCTTTTTCTTACCTTTATCTTTCTCCTTGGATTTCTCATCAGTTGGTATAGAATGCGGCTTCTCTAGAGTAGAGGTGAATCCCGGTGGAATGGTAGGTCCAGATGTATCATTCATTTTCTTCCCACTTCTCAATGTGATGGCACTAACATTCCCCTTTGTATTTGGAGTGGTTTGGGAAGGTATATTTCCAGAATTCTTACTCACAAGTTCATGGAGGGCGGTGGCGATCTGACTCATTTGATTCTTCAACTCTCTCAGCTCCGAACCTTGACTCTTCATCTCATTCTGTTGATTAAGAACAATTTGTTTCAAAATATCATCAGTGTTAGAGTCTACCTTTTGTTGGATATTCCCTTGTTGCTGACTTGTTGATGTTTGAGCTTCGAATATCCTTTGGGGTTGTTGGAAACCCTGTTGGTAAGGTGGAGGCTGCTGGAAGTTTGGTTGAAAAGGGGGCCTTTGTTGTTGTCCAGAGCCATACCTCATGTCTGACTGATCTTTCCACCCTTGGTTGTATACTGTATCAAACTTCTTTTGGGGATATGGTTGTTGTTGTTGCTGCTGAAATGGTCTCCCAGGGAACACTGCTGCACAATCTTCTATCTCTTGTAGTTGTGGGCAACAGTCAGTTGGGTGGCTTGTCTCAGTGCAAATGCCACATGGCCTTGAAGGAGGGGGTTGGGATGTCTTTTGAGCCAATGCAATTTTCCTCACCATAGTTGTCAATTCTTCTAACTTAGTATCAATCAAATGACTTTCAAGAGAAGAAGGGCTTACTTTATGTACTCCTCTGACATGTGGTGTACCTCTATCGCCAAATTGTTGGGAGTTTTGAGTCATCTTGTCGATCAATGCACGTGCGGCTGCTGGTTTCTTGTCCACCAATGCTCCTCCAGCTGCGGAATCCACCATGCTCCTCTCCATAGGTGTGAGTCCTTCATAGAAGTACTGAATGAGGAGTTGCTCACTGATTTGGTGATGTGGACAGCTTGCACACAGCTTCTTGAATCTCTCCCAATACTCATACATTGACTCCCCTTGTGCTTGCTTGATCCCCGATATCTCCTTTCGAATGGATGTGGTCCTTGATGCTGGAAAAAATCTCTTCAAGAAAAGACGTTTCAATTCGTTCCAACAAGTTACATCTTCGGGTTGTAAATAATACATCCAGTCTTTTGCAGCTCCATCAAGTGAGAATGGGAATGCTCTTAATTTGATTTGATCTTCAGAAACATTTATTGGTTTAAGGGTTCATAAAACCACATTAAATTCTTTAAAATGTTTATTAGGATCCTCACCAGAGAGGCCATGAAACTTTGGAAGTAAGTGAATTAACCCATATTTTAGTTCAAAGTCCGATTCGAGATTTGGGTATGCAATACAATTTGGTTGATAGTTAATATCAGGTGCAACCAATTCTCGAATGGTTCTATTAAGTTCATTTCCATTGTTTTCAGACATTGTTTCCTCTTTTATGTTTGAATTTGAATAGCTTCCAATTTCAATATTTCCAGAAGAGAGGAATTCACCAACTGGTTGAATATTGAAACTTCCCGTAGACTGAGAATTTCTGATTCGAGCCCTAAGGCTACGTTCAATCTCAGGGTCAAGATCTAAGAGATCTTTGGGATTAGTTCATGTAATAGATCAAATAAAAATGAAAAGAAAGAAAGTGGACCATATTAAAATAAAAATGAGAAGTTTGAGTTGATGGTCCAAAAAGAAGTAGAAGAAAATAAAAGAAGAGGAAGAAAAATCAGATTGGGTACAGAAGGAAGAAAGAAGAGAGGAAGAGAATAAAATGTAAAATAAAATAAATACCTCTAATTGGTTGAAATAATTACTTGCCTCCCCGGCAATGGCGCCAATTTGAAAGAGCGTTGTCGTGGGTTCCCTCAAATGATTAGTGTGATTTGGGGTATTTAGGTGCAGCAGAGTGGCTGACCAAGGTCGTCTCTCAAAGGAGGAAGTGAATTTAACAACTTATTAGAGGTATTATAAAAATAAAATAAAAGAGAATAAAATAAAAAAACTACTTTAAAGGATTGGGTTTTTTTTATAGTTTATGAATCTAGAAGAATTTTTCTGGAAGAAGATTGTATATTTTTTTGTTTTTAGTTTTGAAATGAATTTCGATTAAAATGACACAATAAGAAGATGTTTTTTTTAGAAATCTATTTAAAAGGCGTAATCGATCTAACTCTACCTCTTCACTTTATTATTAATCATTATAATTTAAATTAACATTCAATTAATTATTATCCCTTAATTTGTTAAATCCCGAACCCTGCGAGAATTAACTTTACCACGAAGATGATGTGAATTTAACCCTAGGCTAACTTCGGAACATGCAATCGTAGCACCCTGCTTTGATTGATATTCTAAGATTAGCTTATGGTCAGTGGTAAATTAAGGAACATATCCATTCTGGAAATGAGGATGAATTTTTTTTAGGGATTATATTTGAACTTTACAAATTTATCTCGTGTGGTCTTGTATTACCAATTAAGATCGCGCTCTCATAATTTACACAAAATCCCGACCTCGCATGTTTTTGTGTTAATTGTTCAATTGCTTGCTTAGTTTCTTACAATTTAAAAACACAATTCATGGATAATATTAAGTTAATTACAGTAGCTCAATGATTCAAAATAATTAAATGAAGAGGGTAGAAGATAGATCGATTACTAAAAGATTACTCTTCCATGGGTGGCGTAATCATCGTAGAAGCGTTTTGCATGTGCAAAGGTTTATAATGGGTATAACCCAATAACGCTTCTACTAAAGAATTCCAGAACAAAGAGGAAGATTAATAGAAGAATAAATTTAAACAAAACATAAGAAAAGAGAAGAAATAAAAGAAGAACAAATAAGTTTATTACACAAATGAAAACATTACAAAATGAAGAAGAGAAGGAGGCTTCGATGAGGGGATCCTTGCTTCAAGAGCTACCCCTCTTACAATGATTGGAGAATTTGGGTGAAACAAAATATCCTCTGCCTCCAATCTCCCAATGCACGTCCCAACCCCTCCAAATGATAAAAACTCCAATTTATAGAAGGGAGGGGAGGAGAGGTTACAAGTGGTTTCAAGTGTGAATGTGGAAATTCGGCCAAATATTTTAATGCCAATTGCACCGCCCATTTGACCACTAAACCGCGTGAATTGGACGGCCTTACAGAAGGATCAAATGTGAGGATATGGGTACTCTATCTCCTCTACAAATTTGGGCTCAATACAAGCTCATATGTAGGAGTTATGGCCGCAATACAGAAGCTTATCCATTCTGGAGAGTCCAGCCCAGATTTGCCTTTATGGCCCAATTACTTAATTAAAATGCATTCTTTTGATCTAGTGTACTGAATAAAAGTTGTAGATAATTAAGTTAGGAACACTGTTACAAAATTTCAAATTCATATAATAAATATAAAAATATTTATATTCGAAATACTACAGTGAACTATAAAGGGTAGACCTGGAATTTTAATCAAATATTCAAATGAATGAACTAATCCCAAATATTTTATAAATAAACATATTTAACACAATGTGAGGAAATTATATCATTTATTATCAATAAAATATTCAATAAAATAGTGTTTTATCAGTATCCCCGTCGGCAATGGGAAGGGATGGAAATTAAACTCATCCGCCCTCCACACCCGATTCAGCACCATCGGAACGGATAGTTTGAATGGGAAGCTCCTGACCGCGTTCAGGATGGAGGGGCGGAAGTTCGATCCCGGCAGTGAAATGGGGTTTTGATACTCATAAATCTCCCTGATGTGCGCTGCGATCCACCCATACAGGAGGTGGAAGGGCCCGCATATCCTTGGCGGCTTCTTGCCCTCGCTAATGTGCCGCAGCATTCTGTACAGTTTGGCGAGCATTGGAATACCTAGATTGATCCGCTGCCCCATGGCCAACATGGATGCCATAATAAACGAGTTGGGCCGCACCCCCATGCTTTTATCCCTCACCAGTAGGATCCAACCACATATGAGAGCCGCGATGAACGCCGCCAGCCTGACTATCGGCTATTGTTCAGTGATGACACTGAAACCCCAAGTCTTCCATTGGCTGTCCTCCAAGACCCGCCAATACGAGTGCCCCTTACCCCATTGGGCCGCCCTCGGACAAGTTCGAGGTCTCGGAGGGAACTCTCGATTCTCTGGGAAATTCAGGAAGCATTTGAACCATCTCCTAAAGTGGACATCCCTCACTTCCTCCTTGTCCTCTCCGGGGACGAGTGGCATCAGCGCTGACGCCAGTTGCAACATTTTCTCTCTATCCTCCCATGTGTTAATGACGGGGAGGAATTCATCATACATGTCCCCCAAGATCGGAACCCCAGAAATCTGGTGGACATCCCACATGCTGATGCCCACCTCCCCGTGATGCAAGTGAAAAGTATTGGTCCTAAACAACCATCTGCTCAGCAATTCCGGCATCAGTTGCTTCAGTTGGTAAATGTGGAATTGGGAGGCCCATGCCGCCTCATACAACCCCACTCTCCTCAGCTTGGCCCCAAACTCCTCGCATGAGGCGCCTACCCAGTAGGCCCAGGCCCAGTCGTCAGAGAAGTTTCCGCCCTGGCGTAGGTCCCACTCATCGGACCATCCCTTCTTCGAATCCTGCAAAGCCGCCTTCAGCATGGTACGGTAGAGAGGAGGGGACGTCTCTGGTTGCAGTGGCCTCTCATAAATATCGTTCACATGGTTGTAGAGACAGTCAGCAGTGACGGGTGTGAATTTCTCCTGTGCGTGACCATCGGCCGCCCTGAACCATTGGTGCTGGCATGGTGTACTCCTGAACCAGCAAGCTGGTTCATCCCTACTCGCCTCAGGGATGAAGACGTCATCCCTCAGCCCGAAGCTGTACAATGGAAGCTTCTTACACTGAAAATAATCCTTTTGACCCTCCGATAGCAGATCTATCAAAGAATCATGGTCCGAATGGCTTCAGACCATCTCCCCAAGGCCTGGACGGTTGGCCATCTCATCCCAACGGGCATCGTCTGCAAGCACCCCCAATACAGCCTCTTGATGGGCCATTTCGATTCCGGCCCTCAGAAAATAATTTTTTCAGAAAGGATCGCGAAGATGGATCGCGAAGCCGGATCACGAAGGTTGGTCACGAGACCAAGCCGTGAAGTCTGGCCGAGGCCGAAAAGTAGAAGTTCGCTTGGCGCAGACGCGGAGTCAGAGACCCTCGGTTTGCCACGAAGTTCGATTCGCGGAGGGCTGTCGCGGAGTACGCGGAGCTTCACGAAGTCGAGAGCACAAAAAGACAAGGAAGTCGCATGAAGACAAAAGAGGTAGACCCCCCTATTTATAGGCAGTGACCCCAGAGCATCGCGGCGCACCTCATCCACGCGGAGCATCGCGGCGCGTCCGGATCCGTGGCCCCGGTCAGCACCGCGGGCCCCCTTCGCGAAGCCGCATCGCGAACCGCCGACAATTTTGGCGATTTTCCCTCAGACTTCGACCCTTCGCCCTCCGCGGCTCCAAGTCTGAGGGGGGGCATTTGTTGGTGCCAAAATATTGCATGAAAGGGAGGGACGAAAAAGAAGGCTGGCACGCTGCCTTGCGAAGCACCGCCGCGAAGCAACGTCGCGAAGCACCGACGCAAAGAACCTCGGGCATCGCGGGCTCGCGAAGCTCCAGAGGCGGTAACGCTCCGCGAACGCATTTGACGTTCGTGAGAGCGCCGCGAAGCTCCAGATGCGGTAACCCTCCGCGAACACATTTGACGTTCGCGAGACCGCCCCGAAGCTCCAGAGGCGGTAACTCTCCGCGAACTCCATTGACATTCGCGAGCGCGCCGCGAAGCTCCTGAGGCGGTGCGCGAGTTCTGCTTCGCGGTGCCCCTTGACTATAAATACTGGACTCCCCCCTGAGTCCCGAGGACGAACGATCCGACCTTTCGGCTTCTCCTCTCCCGAATCGTGAAGCACCCTTTTCCCCCGGGAATCAGGAGCTCCATGAGGTACTTCTACTTCACGAGATGCCTTTTCTTGGTCTCGTTTTGACCCCCTCTTCCGAGAGGGATGCCCTTCGCGAAGCTCAAGGGAATTCGCGAAGGAAGGGGATTCCCAAGGGAACCCGGGCAGCCACGGAGTGTTTATGCTTCGTGAAACACCCAACCCATACTATTGATCCCTATGCTAAGGCAGGATCTCTACACATCGCGAAGAACACTGCTTCGTAGCACCCTGCTTCGCGAGGCACTCCTTCTCCGCGAGGCAGTGCTCCGCGAATACTGTTCCACTTCGCGAAGCACCCTCCACTCACACCTATGCCCCGTGCTAAGGCCAAGGCACTCTTCTTCGCGAAGCACACTCCTTTGCTTGGAAATTCCTCTTCCCGTGCGACCCTCCAGGCTTTCACGATGTGATTTCAAAGTCCCATAGATAATACCACTCGTAGCGTTGCTTCGCCTAATGCTTCTTCGCATAGGCACGCTAACGGCTATTGCTTCTTCTCATAGCCACGCTAACGTGGACCCCTCGATGGTTCGCTCCACACCCCCCCTTGACCATGGCCTTACTGGTACCTTCCCTTCCCCAAGGACCAGAGGGTACCAGTTATGTAAGTCCTAGGGGTGTGGAGTGATCCCACCTCGTCCGAGATGCAGGATGTTAAACTGTCAAGTATCACATTCTCAACACATGACGTTAAACTGTGACCCGACCTCGTGCCTCTCACGAAGGGTCCCCCCAGCTCGAACATTTTTTACGCCACTCGTCTCCACAGGAGTGGAATCACCCATCCACAAGGAATGATATCCTCCTTATTGGAGTGGCATATGTTCTCAGGAGAAGGGAGACCCTAGTTCCCAAACGGATGGCTCCACCCCTGCATCTTTATACTTCCCCACCACCAAGGTCAGTGGAGGGCGTGATAGGGAACGAGGCACCTCCCATCGTTGGTCCCGAGTCCCTCTTTCGCTGCACTTTGTCGCACCTCGGGCCTCCATCCTGGAGTAAGTCCCAGCACCATGGTCCGCCTAATGAGTAAGCCCCTCTTTGCTTCTCACGGATGCATCCTTCACGACGTGATCGTCAGGTACTTGCAACCTCTTGTTTCTCACACCGAGCATGACTCACGTGGGCTTAGAGTGAGCATCGACCCTGACCCCCACCCTCAGCGAACTACGAGGACTTTGATCCATGTCAAGGCATGGTACGTAGGAAGCCTCCATGAGGTTCAAGCCACATTACTCGGTCGTTCATTCACGTCGAGTTTCGCCCTCGTCCAGCATGATGATAAACTGCATGTCTTCGTCCGGCATGATGTTAAACTACACACCCTCGTCCAGCATGAATTTAAACTGCATTCCAGTCCGACGGCAAGCCATTGTGACCAACCCGAACTACGAGTACTTTGATCTATGTCAAGGCATGGTACGTAGGAAGCCTCCCAGAGGTTCAAGCCCATCTCCCATCGGACCAAGGTCCCTCATTTACGTCGGTTCGCCGACACCCACTGCCTGTCGTTCATTCACGACAGGGTTCACTACCATCCTGCATGACGTTAAAATGTATTCCATCAATCCCTTGAACTACGAGGACTTTGATCCATGTCAAGGCATGGTACGTAGGAAACCTTCCCAAGGTTCAAGCCCACCACTAGTGGACCCACGGGTCTACTTTCACGTCGGTTCACCGATGAAACCCTTTGAACTACGAGGTCTTTGATCCATGTCAGGGCATGGTACGTAGGAAGCCACCACAAGGTCCAAGCCCACCACCATTAGGACCCTCCTGGTCCTCCCCATTCACATCAGCTCGCTGATGATGCCCATCGAACCAAGGTCCACCCTCATGTCGGTCCACTGGCACCATCCCGAACTACGCGGACTTTGATTCCCTATTACGGGGATACATAGGAAGCCCCTTTAAGGCTCAAGCCCAACTTCACTGTTGCCCTTGCGATGGTTCCTTTCCATTCCACCCTCCACTTCATTCATCCATCCACCATCCACCCCGATCCTCACTCGGACCATCATATCCAGGTGAGACCATGTCGGTACTCTCCTCTTCATAGCCTCCCATGGGCTGGCCCCGGTATCGGCATCCCTTCAAGGGAAATCCCTCAATCCCATCTATTCTAGCCAATGCTCTGATCGGGTTGATCCGTCTCCGCTGGACGTTAAACTCGCAGCGTACCCTGTGCTAAACACAGGAAGCTGAGGAAAACATCAGATATGTGTCTATGGCATATAATTCCCCACGCCTGATGTGGGATGCCTCGGGCTTCCACGCCCTCGAGAAGCCCTGTGAATATGGATAATAGACAGACATGCCAGGTTCCCCAGCATCCAGACATGCTACTGATGCCTCAACGTGACTACTCCCCCGACTGAAGGTTTCTGCCCTGACTGGACCCTTTGGAATGTCCCGACAGAAGCAGTGTCATTAACGGGCGTCCATGGAAACATGGAACTGGGAAGAGTTTCACAAACTACGTATTAAATCTATGAGGGAGACCCGGACTAGGTGATGAGTTCTGAGGAGGAATCCACAGAAGGAAGAACCAACTTACCATCATCCTGATTCGATCAAGGAGCAGACGTCCCTGAATAAGGAGTGAATGCCACCCGCCTTTGGAAAGCAGGAATGCGGGGCAACAAGCGCCATGCGTCCTCCTCCACGGACGGACGGATGCGCGCGCCCTGGCGAAAGCGTCGGAAACAGCTGGGTATCAAGAATATTTTCTGCTTCAACCAAGCATTGCAGGACAAATTTCTTTGGCACCTGGTTCATAAAAAATATGCTTCTCTGGATTTTTTAAGAAGCAGAATTTTTTCAAGACTCATCGCGGGGAAATAGGGATATCTTGACTCTTCTATTTGGCCTGGCTTGCGTTCAGTTTTTCACATCATTATGCAGCGTTCTCACTGGGTGGTCAGCACAAATTCTTCACTTCAATTTTGGACTGCTAACTAGACTGGCAACCCACTTATTGAGCGTGTAAATGCTGAGTAATAGCAGATTGAACACAATGTTTCCATCAAAAATCAGATTGAGCATATTGAGGACCTTCCTGAAGAGGTTATATCCATTATCAATGACTATGATTTTATTAGTCAAAAGGACATGCTGCTATGGGAGGGGTCGTTGAATGGTGTGATAGATTCAAAATCTTTTTATAAGCATCTAATTCCAGGATAGGACAAATGGATTGGTGATTTGAACAAAAACATGGTTGTGTCCATCTAGATTTACGCTGCTTTGGAGGATTTTTCACAGCAGAATTATAGTGGATGAAGCTGTCCAAAGGAAGGGGGTTTATCTTTGTTCTAGATGTGCTTTCTATCATCAGCATCGCGAGGATGTTGATCATTTATTTCTATCATGTAATACGGCTTCTTCACTTTTTAAATCTAATCTCAACACATTCGAGCTTCATCCTCCCAGTGCTTCCCTAGTTCTGGATTTCTTGTAGATGTTGTTTAATGTACAACAATCAAAGCAGCTCAAAACTCTTCTTTGGGTCGCTTGCACTGAAGTGATTCATTCGATTTGGAAATCTCGCAACAGCATTGTGCATCGAAGGGCGAAATACCATGAAGCCTCGGTGCTGGAAGATATTGCAGTGGAAATCAGAATGGCCAGTGAGTAGGTCAGTGACCATTAATGCAATTCGGTGAGGGACCTCATGATTCTAAGAAGATTGAAGTTTGTAGGGTCTTTCCCTAAGACAAGGGGAATGATGGAGATTTCTTGGTCCCCTCCATTTAATGGATGGATCAAATGAAATACGGATGGGGCCTCCAGGGGGAATCTGGGACCTTCAAGTTTTGGGATTATTTTCAAGGACCATCAGGGGGACGCAGTGGAGTGTTGTTATGGCCCCTATGGACAGGCCACTGCATTGGAAGCTGAAATGATGGCGCTAATTAGAGTGGTTTATATGGTCCATCAAAATCATTGGAACAATATTTGGTTCGAGTGTAATTCAGCGGTGCTTGTTCAAGCGATTTGGACGAATCAACATCATCTCTCAGGGAAATTAACCGGTAAATGGGTCAACTGCCTAGACAAACTTGCCAATATAAACTACTTTGTCACGTACACGTTCAGGGAAGGTAACTATCTTGCAGATGGCCTTGCAAATAAGGGTATCCTGGAAGAACAATGCATGCGACTGCCCACGGTTCCTAGTGACTTGATGTATTTTCTGATTCGCGATAAATGTAAAATACCCTCCTTTCGAATTGTGTAACTCCTTGATTTTTCAATTTTAGAGCCTCTGTGCTCAAATTTCTCAAAAAAAAGGTAAGTAGTGAAAAATATAGTTTTTATCAATACTCTAAATTTTATGACCTTATCATTATATAAGAAAGGCATAGAAGTTTATAAAACCTTTTAATTGATCACATATTTATTTAAGGAGTAAAAATATATATTTTAAAATACTATTCTGAATTTATAAAACCTATGTTTGACATTTTATAAATATTAGTAATATTTTCCAATAAAAGAAATAGTTTTTGGTATTTTATTTAAATTAAATATTATTTAGGTAAAATTTGATTTTTTTCATGCTTTAATAGAAAAATAAAATTTATTTATTTTATAATAAACCAATTTTTATCATGGAAATTAAATTCATTAAAAAAATTATTCTACACATAATTTTTAATCTTAAAAATACATTTTTTCTAAAAATAGGTTTTTACATGTTATATGTGCTAATGTTAAAATTAATTTTTATTAAACATATGAATTTTATATGATAAAAATAATTTCATATTTGGAATCAGTATTTTAAAATTATGTAATGGGTTACATTTTATTTTTAGGTGTTAAAATTAAATTATTTAGGTAAAAATTAGTTACCATAATAAAACCAAAAATAGTAAAAGTAAAAATTATATGAGTAAAGGATTTAAAAACATATTTAAAACATGTGTTCAAATGAATAGTAGGGGTATTATTAACCTTATATCATACCAAAATACATTATTATCCATTTTTTGTCTTATTGATATGTGAAACATGTGATCTCTTTATATTAATTTGAAATATTTACAAAAAAGTCCATTCTCACCACGTATAAAATGGGCCTCTCACCACCCCTTAGATACCACTCAAAGAATTTAGTTTCCACCTAAAAATATACCCATTCTCCTTCCTTTATAATCATTTTCATTTTACTCAATCTTATATTCACAAGTAATTGGATTAAGACCTCCATTTCCAAGGAATCCTCCAATGAGAACACAAAGATTTCAATGAGGTTATAGTGAAATAAACTAAATGGGAATTTAATGTAAGGGTTTCTTTGTCTCATTTTCTAATCCACGGGAAACGTTTGATATTGCACACCATAATTTATTTTATATACTGTATTCAATACCATATTTCTTTCACATATAAAAATATCTTAAATTTCATGACATTTTAACTTTCATTTCTTAATCTTCTTCTCAAGCCTCTTTAATTCTTATGTTACCAATAGTATAAGGGTTTCATTGACTAGATTTCTAATTCATTGGGTCATAGTATTTATTACGTGAATATAATTTTCAATATTTATTTTATCCTACCATTCCCATATTTAATTTGATATTTCCTCTTGTTCTCTGGGTAAATTTCTTCTCACCATCAATAACCACTTATTTGATAAAATATTTTACAAAACAAAAGTGTAATGCTGGTTTGAATAACTATCATTATTACCAATGAATATTTTTCTTCCATGTCCAGGTTTTTCTTATAAATTTTTTTTTCATTAATGAAATCCAAATATGTTTTTTATTTTATATTCCTCATATTTTCATTTACCTCTTTTATGAAATTAAATTCTTTCAACATTTATTCGATGTGAATTTTTCTTTAAAACTACCTAAAAAGTTTAATAAAGGAATTTATATTTATTATTTACCACTCCAAAATTATTAAATTTATTTTATTTATTTTCAAAGTTCCTTTATTTATAACTCTTTATAATAAGGTTTCCAAAAGTCTTCTCTTTCCATTAAAAAATTGAAAGAAAATTACATTTAATATTTTGTAACAATGTTTAAAAGGTGTTGTGAAAACTTTTTTATTTTAACTTGCATTTTCCATAAAATAATTATATATCATTAAGTGATGTTTTTATCAAAATATATATTTAATTATGAAATTTTTCCTTCTTTAAAATGAGATATTTGATATAATATGATTTCTTAAGTTCATGTTATGTAAAGATTTTGAAAATTTTAATAAACCCATTATTTTTTCATGGGTTCTTTAAGATATTATGATGATTGATTTTAAGTTACAATCATATTTATGTATTATTATGGGTTGGATATTATATCTCCCTATAATGAATTTTTTTAAGTTTTTACCTCATGAGATGTTCTGGCATGGCCATAATGAATTTGTTCACAGAGGCATGGGCATAATGAGTTTTCTCACATTTTCATGTATGGACATAATGAGTGTAGCACCCAGAGATTTTAAAATAATAATATTATATTTGATATTGTATGGGACATGAAATAATTATTTTATCATTCATTACACACAACACTTGGTTTAGCTTGTGGTTCATGCAACCCTGAGATTTTTATGTTTGAGAGCATATTCAACACGCAACACCAAACTTAAACAACCCATGATATATATTATCATTATAATATAGTTGTTACAATAGAGGGTATGAATAGGATTAATTTAATTATAAAAATATGGTTTACACATGTATATATAATGAATTATTTTGTGACCAATTATTTATAAATGAAAATAAAAGGGAAATCATTTTCTGAAAAAAAAAACTATTTAAATGCACACAAGTGTGTTTTATAAAAATAAAATAAAAAAAATCACTCTTGTTAGATCATATTAATTAAATATATATATATAATATATTAAATATAATATTTAACATTCATCCTATGTGTTTTATAGATATGATATAAAGGTAGATCCAATTTTACGCATAAAAAGTTGTATCTTTCTAAAGGCAGTTTTGTCGCCTTTTGATGGCGCACTTATTTTGAAACAAAATTTTGAAACTTTAATAAATTTTATTTGAAAAGATAAACTTCTTATTTGAAATTATAATGTAAAAATTATCATATGGGTTATTTTGGTATTTCTCTAAGAAGTTTCATTTTTTTATGAATAGTGAAAAATACTAAATTTTAATTGAAAACTAACTTTTCATATAAACAATTTATAATGTTAAATTATATTTTAAATTGGTTTTAAAGTATAATTAGATAAATTATACATATATTAATCCAATTTTTGTCATTGTAATCATTTTTATATTGAGTTTAGTTGTAAAAACTTAGTAAACGTTTGAACACTTTCACTTTAAAAACCCGCTTTCTTGTCCCGTCTATGGGATTAATTTTAAATTATTTTTAGCCACTTATATGTCATGAATTTTTATAAATGGATTAAATATTTGTAATAATAAGTTCCAAATTACTAAAATATTTGCCTTTTATTTTTTTCTATTATGAATAGTAACTTTAGTAATTTTTATTACCACGGTAAAGGGTAGATCAGGTAATTAAGGATAAAAATAATTATGATGAGGATTAGTAAATTACCCTAAAAATTGTCCTAATTTTATTGGATGAGCTATTTTCGACCAAAATCATTACTTTACCAAATTTATAACCTATTGGATCCACTTGGATGACTTTAATTCCCTTGTAGTATTTTATTTTAAGAAAAGTCAAACTTGACAGCTAATATTTTTAATAAGTATAACATTTTTAATATATGTTCATACAAAATATATATTTGACCATAAATTTTTTTTGGAAATATAAAATATTTATCATCATCATGGTAATTTATTTTTAATTTTTAGAGAATAAATAATTACCTTAAAATTTTTCACAACGATGATGCATTAATTATTAAATTAATTAAAAAATCAAATAAATGATATTAAAAATATTAAAATAAATATAATTTAATATTTTTAAGGTGATAAACGAATTATATAGACAATTATGATATTTATATAATATAATATATTATTTTTTTTGAATATTTCTCTTTTTTTATGTTTTTAAAGTCATAGTAATTAATAGTATTGAACTTGACAATAAGGTTATTTCATTAATATAATATTTTATTAAATTATTTAAAAATAATAAAAATAATAAATAAGGAAAAATTGAATAATATATGATCTAAAATTTCATCCCCTATGCATTAATATTCCATTTTTAATTCTTTGTGTCTATAATATTCTTATTATATTTTAATACTTTGATAAATTCCTAAAGTGTCTCTCACCTCTCTTATAAAAGGGCACCACTTCTTCTCAGTATCTCACACTTTAAAACCATTTTGGTTCAGAAAATATCTACCAAAATACCTTATTATAATACCTCCCTTGATTCTAGAGGCCTTATTTTAGGTAGAATACTATCCTTAGTAGTCTTAAGGTGTTATGAAAATGGGGATTTCCAAAGAAGTGGTATAATTTTTATTTGCATGTTTAGTTTTGTTTCTTCTTCCTAATCCCTAAAACATTATTAAAACATGATAAAATAATAAATAAAATATCATAAACATAATTATATGTTATTATGTTAGTTTCATGACCTATATCCATCTCCACTTTCGTCAAATGGGAAAATAATTAATCGTCTGTGTGTACGGCCGACTATCGCCTCATGAACCGATGTAATTTGTTTTCCATCACCGTCACTAAAGACTAGTTGTGATGATGGAATTAATATTTATAAATGATATTAATTAAATATTTATCATTATTTAAGGATAATATGTCATTTAATTTCTTACTTTTCCATGCATAGAAAAATGATAACATCGTTCGTGCATACGTGTAAACTATCACCTCCATGAAGTGATGTGATAATTTTTTCATCACCATATCACATGGATGATATATTTAAGTATATTAAAATAAATAATATTATATATTTGATATTATTATCATTATTTAAAGATAAAATTATACTAACCTTCTTTCCATTATGATCATCGAAAAATGAAAATGTTACCCATGCGTACGTACGACCTATCATATCCATGATCATAACATTGGTTATTTTTTCATAACCATTAAAAGAATAATTTATTTATAAATATGATTATTATTTCATGATTATTATTCTGTATATTTTTAAATAATGACTCCTTTGACCATAGTTGACCTACCAAAGTCATTTTTGTCACATAAACCAAATATGGTCAAAACACCCAACCTAAACTTAATTGATTAAGTAATTATATATAACTTGTTTATAATTGAAATAAAATTAACAATAAAATTGAAAAATGTTATCAAGAAGTTAGATAATTAACATATGTTTATTATTAAGGAAGATAAAAAACAATCATGATGAATCAGACTCAAGGTAAGGGTTTTTCTCGTCTCACTTTTATTTTTCTGAGATACATTCCATATTCAACACTTATTTTTGTTTTGTGGTGTATATAATTACCATAAATGTATTGAATAATTATTATAATTAAATTTATGGGTATTTAAATATCCATTTTATTATATCTCTTTCTTGGGGTTTATAGTTTCAAAGTTAACAAAGTGATAATGGATTTTTGTCATAATTTGCCTTCTTTGATACTTATGACATGTTATGAACCTATATTATTTTATGAGGTGTATATACTATCCCATTGAGATTTTATATCATGTATATCCTTATTTTAAATATATTATAAGTTTTTTTTAGTGTTATTATTTCATGGGGATTATAATTCAAAGTTACCAAAGTGGTAAGAGTCTTTTGTTACAATCTCATCATTTATCAGGATTGTGTATGATTAAGTCTCTGATGTTGAATTACTATAATTCTCATGAATTATATTTTCCTATGTTTATCCATGATACTTAAAATTAATTTTACCATTTTTATACTCTTTGGTACTTAAAATGTTTTATAAAGTTTTTTTAATAAAATCTGACTTCATTTCTCTCTTTGGTCGGAAATCTGTGTTCTTTCAAAACTAGGTTTTCTAAAAATGTTTTATAAAGAGTTTTTAAAAAATGAAAGTATTTTTTCCTCATGAAATGTGTTAAATAATTTTTAAAAATATTCCTTTATAATGTTTCCAAGTTTATTTTCAAATAAAAGTATTTTCAAAATGTTTTATGTTTCAAAAATAGTTTTTCAAAATAAAAAGGATATTTTCCTTAAGAATGTTATTAATTATATTTTAGTGGTATTTACATTAATCAATGTCAAAAATCCTAGTTATTACTTATCCTCCACTGGGTATATTTGTTATTGATTCCAACTTAATTCTTTATATTGATGGATAATGATTGTTTCAAAGATATTTTTATAGAACACATTTCTTTTCCATGGGTTAATCAAGTTATAAAATAGATAATGGTTGTTCCTATGAGTTTATGATGAGATGAAATCTTTTATGTGTTATGATTATGTAATGTAACTTGGAAATTTTATGGGTGGTTACATTATAAACCAGTGATGTGTGGTTCCATGATAAACCAATAACAGATGGTTTCGTGATAAAATAAGGATGGGTGGGTCCATGATAGCCCTCTAATTCATTGGTTATGAAAGTTGACCATATGGTTATTCCATTTGTAAGAGTGATTATAATAGTGAATTTAAAATTATGTCCCAAGTTACGTACATGTTTTATTTATGCTTTATATGGGTTTATAATGCTTCTTAAGATCAAGATCGATGTCACATAGCTCATGATTATTGATTATGATTACTCTTTCATTTTCCATGTTTTCATATTTAATGATCCATGTATTGATGGGTATTATTTCATTTATGATTCACTCATACACTTTGATGATTCCACCATACCCATATGTCCTCTTATTATCATTGATAACATTCAATTGTTAATGTTTATTTTTACCCTTATTGGGCATTTAAGCTCACCCTTCTTATGTTTTCTTTTCACCAGGTTATAAAGAATGAGGTTGAATGATTTATTTATATAAAGTATTTCACAAGGATGATTTTGATGACCTAATGTGAAATAAGAAAATCTAGGTTAAGTGGGATAAATTCTCATTTAAATTCGTGTGAATTATTTATGTAGGAGTTTGTCCTAATTCTATAAAACTCTAAACCTAAAAGGTCTTTGATAATGAAAGTGATCCATGTTTTCCTTTTGATGTTGTAAGGTTTGGAAGGAAAAATTTGGGTAACAATTATTAGCATTAAATCCATAAATGTAAAGTTTTTTATTTTAGCATAGGATCCTAGAGTGTGGGTTTTGGGCTATTATAGTTGGAATAAAAATAGGGTTTAGACAACTTTGGATATTAGGATGATTTCTTGAGAGGTTATCTAAAGAGTTAGGGATAAAATTATGGTTTTATAATTTTAAGGTTTATAATAAGACCAATATCTTAGGAACCCCTTTTTAGGCTTTAAATTATGAAATTTTTAGGTGACAGATGATATTTTTGAGACATTTATTTTTGAGGTAATTATGGTTTATTTCATTTTGGGATGAAAAATGAAAGGTATGAGATAACCTTTGAGGTTAAAAAATATTAAGGTTATTTTTTAGAATGTTTCTCATGTTTATAGAATTCTATAAGGATTATATTAATATGGTTTTAGAGGGGGGGAAGGACAACATACATGTTGGGTGACAACCTGCCACATCCGGTAAGGCCACGAGGTTTAAACCCACAACCAAAGGGCAAAAAGGGTGTGTCATCTACCACTGGCCTACATGATGTCCTGGTTAGTATAAAATTATTTTATTTTATTTAAACTATATGATTAATAAAGGTTAATTTAATTTTGGGAAAATATGTTTTATAGATAACCATGAGATTGGAAATGATTTGGTGATTAAGTTATTAATGTTATTTTGAAATATGTTCACTATTTTGGGAACCATATATGATTAAGGTAAACAAAATACTATAGGAATTTAATTTAGGAATAAAGTTTGAATTATATTTTAGAAGAATATATGATTTTATTGCAAATTTATGGTGATTCGAGTGATTTATGTACATAATTAATGTGTCTTAGAGATTATGTGATTAGTTTAATTATATTTCGAATGAGATTTTATGAGTGATTAATTTTATTTGGAGATAAATAATAAAATTTATCTTTTAATACTATGTGATCAAATCATTCTCATTATGGGGTTTCAATCATAGTATAGAATATTTTTTAAGTAATTTTAGGGATAGTTATTTTTCAATTTTGAACTTTGGGTGTCACTGTTTAATTTTGGAGATTGAAGTAGTTTTTATTCATATAAAGGTTTATACATTTTGGGAATTATTTTATCTTATATTAACCATTTAGGTTTGGTTAATTCCTAAAGACATGAGGAATATGTTATCATCCATTTGTGAATTTTTTGATCCATAGAAGTTGATTCTAATGCTCAGGCAAGAAAACTTCATCTTGAATACACATTGTTTGGAGAAAAAATATGATATTTTTGTGTAAATAAATTAAAGGATGAAATTCTAATTGTCAAGTAAGTGCATTTTCTTATGTTCTTAGTCTAGGTAGTAAAATAATTCCTTAACTCTTGGGAAGGGATCTTGAAACAAAAAATGTTATCCTAGTAACTTCATTTATGATGAAATGATAGTCTTTTTTATCATCACATATTTATTGTTTTAAGTCCCTTAAATTTACATTGATCATTCACTTGTTTTTTATCAATGATCTCAATCACTCTCTATAATTATTTATGTTTTTTCTCTATTCTCACCTATATTCTCCTATTTGGAAACCTAGTTATGTATTATTCCATATGAACATTATACTTACCTTTATCTATTATTAAGAGGATGTTTTATTGACACTTATTATGATGTGGGTTTAAAACAAAAGTATTTTCAAATTTCCATCCCTTGGTTACCTAGATAAAGTTCAAATTGTGAGGACGTAATTTATTAAAGGGGGGGATATAACACCCTGAGATTTTAAAATAAGAAACTTATATTTATTAGAGTAAGGGACACATAATAATGATTTTATATTTAATTACATTTAACACTCAGTTTTTCTTGTGGTGCGTGCAACCCTTATATTTTTATGTTTGATGGCGTATTCAACACGCAACGCCAAAATTAAATGACCCATGATATATATTACTATTATAATCTAGCCATTAAAATGGAAGGTATGAATAGGGTTAACTGAATTATGAAAATATATTTTACACACACACACGCACATATATATATATATAATGAATTATTTTGTGACCAATTATTTATAAATGAAAATAAAACTCTTCTAAAAATAAAAAGGAAATATTTTTCAAAAAAACTATTTAAATACACACAATTATGTTTTATAAAAATAAAACAAAAAATCACTATTTTTTTATTATATTAATGATATATATATATATATATTTAATATATTAAATATAAATTTTAACATAAATTCTATGTGTTTTCTTGACATGATATAAAAGTAAATCCAATTTTACACATAAAAAACTTTATTTTTCTAAGGCATCTTTTACGCCTTTTGATGATGCAATTGTTTTAAAACTAAAATTTGAAAATTTTATAAATTTTATTTTAAAAAATAAACATCTTATTTGAAATATGAACGTTAAAATTATCTTAGGGTGAATTTTTTGTATTTCTTTGAGAAGTTTCATTTTTTGATGAATAGTGAAAAATATTGAATTTTAATTGAAATATGACTTTTCATATAAATAATTTATAATGTAAAATTATATTTTAAATTGGTTTTAAAGAATAATGATATCAATTATAAATATATTAATCCAATTTAGTTCACTAGAATCATTTTTATTTTGAATTTAGATATAAAAACTTAGTAAACTTTTGAACATTTTCACTTTAAAAACTCGCTTTCTTGCCCCGTTTACAGGATTAATTTTAAATTAATTTTAGCCACTTATGTATTTTTAATTTTGAAAAAATATATTCCATATTTTTAATCATATATTCCAAATTAATTAAATATTTTCCTTTTTATTTGTTTCCTATATAAATAGTAACTTCAGTAATTTTTGTAACCAAAGGGGTAAATCGGAAAATTAAGGGTAAAAATAATTATGATAAGGATTATAAAATTACCCTAATACTTATCCTAATTTTATTTTATGAGTAATTTTATAAAAAAATTATACTTGTACCAAATTTATGACCTCTTGTATCCACTTGGATGACTTTAATCCCCTTATAGTATTTTATTTTAAGAAAAGTCAAATTTGTCACCCTAATGTTTTTAACAAGTATAAAATTTTTAATGTGGTTAGCCAGAATATATATTTGACCATAAATATCCTTTTTAAATATGAAATATTTATATTCATCGTGTTAATTTATTTTTAATTTTTAGGGAAAAAATAATTACTTTAAAGGCTTGCACAATGATGATACAATAATTATTAAATTAATGGAAAAAAATAAATGATATTAAAAATATTAAAATAAATATAATTTGATCTTTTCAAGGTGATAAAAAAAATATATAGATAAATATTACATTTCTAGGATATTATAAAGTGGTTTTTTCTAATATTAATCTTTTTTTTGATGTTTTTAAAGTCATGGTAATGAATATTATTGAATTTGACAATAACGTTATTTCATGAATATAATATTTTATTAAATTATTTAAAAAACATAAAAATATTAAATAAAATCAAATGGGATAAAATATGGTTGAAAATTTCATACCCTATAAATCCATAGTCCATTTTTAATTCTTGTCTCTAGAATAGTCTTATTATATTTTAATATTTTGAGAAATTCCTAAAGTGTCTCTCACCTCTCTTATAAATAGAAACCAATTATTGTCAATATCTAACACTTAAAACCATTTAGGCTCGTCCAATATATAAAAATATCCCTTCCTATAATCCTTCCTTTCATTATATATGCCTTATTTTAGGTATAATACCATCATTAGTGGTCTTAAGGGGTTAAGAAAAGGGGGATTTCCAAAGAAGAGGTATAGTTTTTATTTGCATGTTTAGTTTTGTTTCTTCTTCTTAATCTATAAAAACTTATTAAACCATGATAAAATAATAAATTAAGTATCCTAAATATACTAATATTTTATTATTTCATTGTCATGATCTATATCTATCTCCACTTTCATCAAATGGGAAATAAATTAATCGTTCACATGTATGGCTGACTACCACCTCATGAAATGATGTAATTAATTTTCCATCACCATCACTAAATATTGATTATAATGATGTAATTAACATTTATAAATTATATTCATGGCATATTTATCATTCTATAATGATAATATATCATTTAATCTCTTACCTTTCCATGCACAAACAAATGATAACATCATTTGTGGATATGTGTGAACTATCACCTCCACGAAGTGATATGATTTATTTTTCATCATAATATCACATGGATGTTATATATGAGTATATTTAAAGAAATAATATGATATATATTATATTATTATAATTTTTTAAAGATAAAATTACACTAACATTCTTTTCATAATGATCATTGAAAAATGAAAACGTTACTCATGCGTATGTACGGCCTACCGTCTCCATAATCATAATGTTGGTTTTTTTTCATAACCATATTCCATGATTTGTTTTAAAATAATAATTTATGTATAAATATTATTATTATTTCATTATTATTATTTTTTATATGTTTAAATAATGACCCATTTAACCATAGTTGACCTACCAAATTTGTTTTTGACACATAAACCAAATATGATCAAAACGCTTGACGTAAACTTAATTGATTAAGTAATTATATATAACTTGTTTATAAGTGAAATAAAATTAATAATAAACTTTTAAAAGTTTATAAATAAATTATATGATTAATATAATTTTATTATTCTGGAAGATAAATAACAAGTGCGATGAATCAGACTGAAGGTAAGGGTTTTTCTCATCTCACTTTTATTTCTATGTGATACATTCCATGTTCACCACTTATTTTTGTTGTGTATTATATATACTACCCATGAATCTATTTTATTATTATTATAATTTAATTTATTTTAATTTACATATCCATTTTATTATCTCTATTTCTTTGGGTTTATGGTTTCAAAGTTACCAAAGTAGTAGTTGATTCTTTTCACAATTTTCCTTCTTTGAGACTTATGCCATGTTATGAACCTATATTGTTTTATCATGTGTATATACTAACCCATTTACATGTTATATAATGTATATCCTTATTTTAAATATATTATAAGTTTCTCTTAATTCTATTCTTTCATAGGGATTATGATTTAAAGTTACCAAAGTGGTAAGATTCTTTTGTTACAATCTCATCATTTATGGGGATTGTGTATGATTAAGTATTTGATGTTGAATTCTTATAATTCTCATGAATTATACTTTACTATATTTATTAATTATAATTTAAAGTAATTTTACCATTTTTTCACTCTTTGGTACTTAAAATTTTTGATAAAGTGTTTTTAATAAAATCCAACTTCATTTCTCTCTTCGGTTGGAAACATGTGATATTTCAAAACCATGTTTTCTAAAAATGTTTTCAAATATGTTTTAAAAAGATTTTTTCAAAAAGTGAAAATATTTATTCCTTAGGAAATGTTTTAAATTATTTTTAAAAATAATTCTTTATAACCTTTCATGTTTATTCTCAAAGAAAAGGATTTTCAAAGTGTTTTATGTTTCAAAAAGAGTTTTTCAAAATAAAAAAGATATTTTCCTCAAGAATGTTTTTAATAATATTTTAGGGGTATTTACATTCATCAATGTCAACAATATTTCTTATTAATTATCCTCCACTGGTTATATTTATTATTGATTCCATCCTTATTATTTATCTGGTTAAATAGTGATTGTTTCAAAGAGATTGTTATAGAACCCATTTCTTTTCCATGGGTTAATCAAGTTATAAAATGGATAATGGTTTTTCCTATGATTTTATGATAAAATTAATGATTTTATGTGTTATGATTATATAATGGTAATTGTACATTTTACATGTGGTTATGTTATAAACCAATTATGTATGGTTTTGTGATAAACCAAGGATGGGTGAGCTTGTGATGTCCCTCTAATCCATTGGGTATGGAAGTCGACTGTATGGTTATTCCATTTGTAAGAGTAATTGTAAGAGTGAAGTGAAAATTATTTCCCAAGTTACGTAAATGTTTTCTTTATTCTTGTTATGGGTTTATAATGATTCTCATTATCAAGATCCATATCACATGGCTCGTGATTATTGATTTTGATAAATCTCTCCTTTGTTATGTCTTCACATTTAATGATCCAAGTATTATGGTTATGAGTTCATTTATGATTAACTCATGCACTTTGATTATGCCATCATATCCTTATGCACTATTATTCTCATTGATGACATTCAATTTTTAATGCTTATGTTTACCCTTACTAATCATTTGAGATCACCCTTGTTAAGTTTCCTTTTCCCAAGGTTATAAATAATTAGGTTGAAAGATTTATGTCTATAAAGGATTTCACAAGGATGGTGTTGATGACCTAATGTGAAATAATAGAATCTAGTTTAAGTGAGAGAAATGATCATTTATAGTCATGTGAATTGTTTATGTACAAGTTTTTCATAATTATCTAAAATTCTAAACTTAAAAGGTTCTTGAGAATAAAATTGATCGAAGTTTTAGTTTTGATGTTGTAAGGTTTGGATGGAAAATGTTGGGTCATAATTATCAGTATTAAATATGAAAATTTAAAGTTCATGATTTCATCACAGGATCCTGGAGTGCAGGTTATGGGCTATTATAATGAGTTTGTTTACATAGTCATGGACATAATTAGTTTTCTCACAAAGGTTTTACTATGATTATGGTTGTACCACACATCCAAGTTGTTTATCAATTTATTCTATATTTATAAGTTATTTATCAAGTTATGCCTCATTTCTTAGATGCTTTTCATTTTCATTATTTTCTATGTGTTCATGTTATGCCCTAATTTTAAATTATTTTGAACTTTTATATTATTCTCACATGTTTTATGATTATTGAGATGTATTTTAAGCCAATTCGTAACTTTTATGCTTCCTTAATGACATTTTTATGATATTTTATAACTATATCATATTTTGTGATCATCGTATATGTTCTAATGATATTTTAATAATATATTTATCCTCTCCTCATTTTCTCCTTCATATTTATTATTTGATACATTATTATATATTTTTATCTTACGGAATGTATGAGATCACCCCTTTCTCATGTTTTCATTCCCTGTGTTATGAAGATGATTATATCATGTGATGTGTCTAGAAAAGGGGCCATGGGAACATGATTATGGAAAAATGTTTGCAAATTTTGTAAAATAAGATGTTTAAGTAGCTAATATCTAAGAAACTAAACATTTATTCCCTTAGGTTGTGCAATTTTTTTGAGATGTATTATCTAAATCATGATATTAATGTATTATTTAAGTTATGTTTAGATTAGGTCACTATATAGTCTCCCTATTAATATAATAATCTATTTTTACTAGTTGATAATCTATGGTGTATGGGGAGGTACACTTGAGGTCATGTAGCGACCCTTTCTTGGGCACCATTTGGGAAATCCGAGATGGGAAACCCTCCTTGAATATTTTTTTTATCATCCTTTAATTTTCAACCATAGACTTTTTAGGGGTTGAGAGTAGAATTTTGGGAAGAATTATAACACCAACATGTTACTATAGTTATTAATTTATTTTATTTTATCTTATCTTGGGTCGTTCCAAGTCTCAGTAGTTTTTGGGATAGAAAATTGGAGTTTTGGATGATTTTGGGGTGTTTCATGGTTTACCCATACAATTAGGGTAGCTATGAATTATCCATGTAAAGGGTATTTTATCAAAGAAATATCTTTTTTACACATATTTATCACAGTTTTATGAATTGTGTGTAGCTACCCAGAAACCATGTGGGTGGTCTTGGACTAGGTAGTGGCGTGTGCATGATTGACGCGTGGTTTGGAAAACCATGTGGTCTAACCATAATCACTTAAAGTGTGATTTTCACAAAATTCTCCTTTTTGAATTAACATTTATTACACCCTTTTCTTCCCCATATGTGTCATTAGAACCTTGGGATCCCAAGTGGGTTGTATCCTCCTTCCCCTTCGATTCTTGGTCCTTCTTTGGTGATTTTAAAGAGGTTCCAAGGTAAATCTTACCTTTTCTACTATATTCTTCTTTCTTCATTCTTTCCAACGTTTTCTATTTCTCTCAAAACCCTAGTTCGATTTATAATATAGTTATTGGGTTTAGGATGGTTCGAACCTAGGTTTTTGGTTTCTTTTGGCTTGTAGAGGGGGTCTTCTTTCTTGTTTGGGTGGCCATTGTTGAAGGCAACGCGTTTCAGCTTGGTTTCTGATTCTTCCAAGTAATTGATTTTATAAAATTGTTTAATTTTGGAATTCAAAGTGTTCTTGTGATTTATAAATTTCTTTTTATTGAAACAATGATTATATGTGATATATATGTGGTGTTTTGAAATAGTTACCTTAAAGTTTGATCTTGGAAGAAATGGTTTCTATTTTGAACTCCATGTTTTCATGTTTAAAATGGAATGTTTTTATATTTCAATCATTTTTGAAATTCTTATGAGGATTTTAAATCAATTTTTATGGTGTGTGTTGGACTTTTATCCAATATTGGTTTTCAATGAGTGAAAACTACATTTTAAAGTGGGAGTTGTTCTAAAATGAGGTGATGACCTAAAATAATTTAAAAGGGGTTTCTTGAATGAATTTCAAATGTTGGTCTGAAATGAGTGTGTGGTTTTACCCTTATGATAAATTCCTTAAAAGATCCTTAAAAATGTTTTTGATGTAAATAGATATCCTTTGGCCTCATTTTAGATTTTGAAGAGGAAACCCCATATGTTAAAGGGTGGATTTGAAATGTTTAAAGGGAATGTTTGATTTAAATGGATATTTAAGGGTGCCTAAAGTGGTATTTTATAAAATGAAAAAGGGATTGGAATTCTGAGCCATTTTTTAGAATTAAAGGATCATTTAGGTTTCAGGGCCCACAGCGGAAATTGGTGGGCTGGGGATTTTAAAATTTTCATCGGCGGATCGATGGTACGTGTCGTCGCTGATGATCCGAGCCCTGGTGAGGTCCAAGGATCTCGCGTAAATTGTAAAGAGCACAAAATTAAAATGAAAATGTACCCTTTTTAAATCTGAAGTTGCGGTCAACTGCAACTAGTCGGTGGTGATCGTCGCTTGAAGGATCCAAATCAGTAACCCTCTATATCGTCCACACGGGCTTCAAAAACCCATGGGATCGTTGATCGTCGAATTCTGGGTGCTAGCATGGAGATCCGACAGTGCTTTCGACATCCTGATGATCACCGCATCGAGATGCCTTCGATGCTGAAGAGAGATCTTGATTTGAGGATCTTGGATAGAGAGCTTCTCTCTCTAGAGAGCGGGAGTAGAGAAAGACTCTCAACTTTCATTCCATGAATGAATGAGTAGTGATTACCATACTAAGAGAGAGATCCACCTCTCTTATTTATAGTGGAATTGATAAAATACCTGGTGGGTTCCCCGACCCCTATTTATTTCAATGTCCACTAAATAAATAATTTCGATGAACTAAACTACATCAATATTATTTATTATTTTATCACATACTTGTATAAAATATATTACGTGATAAAATCCGATCCATTTAAGTCGACTCATTGTCCCGCTTAATATTAAACGAACCTTGAATATTAAAATAATATTTTTTTGATTAATATTTTCTCATATTTACTAAACTCATAAATAGATTAAATAAATTCAATCCCAAATATTCATAACTTGAATATTAATGAATTTATTTAATTCTTTTTGTGATCGATACTTTGGATAACACTCGGACCCCGTGGTGAGGCCCACCATGTCCAAATACATATTCAACTGAATAGGGAAGATTCTTTAATATGCTATTGTGTGTGACCCTCTAAGCCCTTATCTCGATAGCAGTGAATAAATCCACAGACCAAGAGTGGAGTCTAAAAACCCATCATGGCCCCTAAATAGATAAGGATAGTCATAGCAATGACTACCATCCTATGAACACTGACTGTGTACTATAATCTCTTAGTCATTAAATATCTCATAAAGTAGGATGCACACTTGTGTTATCATCCTTTTCTTACTTTATTATTTGTTGATCTTTCCGGATGGATTTAATTTTGTACTTATTTGGACAAATACTTATAAAGGCAGCACCATCCTGATCAACCAGGACTGAGATATAAAACCTTCTAAACTTGGAAGTAAAAAATCCTTTCTTGACCATTCAGCCAATGTCATACCACCAACAACACACCCAACACAAACTACCTCTCCACAACTTCATTGGCATGGTTTTTATCTTGCATAAAAGTATGTAATCAAATGGAACACACTAGTAATGATATCAAGTTAGGAGACCAATACACATGTCTGTAGATAGGAACAACCAATGACACCCAAAACATGTTGTGTTCCTATTAGTGGATATGTCCTCATGATCTCACTACTAGAGATCACAAGTGCGAACTTCGGGAGAAGAAGTCTCAATTCTTATGAGCTCCTATCACCTGATAGTCAAATATCTATTGTTTTTAGTCAATAATATGTATCTAAACTATAGAACATATATTTAATATTAATGTCATAGTATCTCGAGGTTCTCATTATAGCCTGGGATCTCCTATAACCCTTTAATATGATAATTAATCTTTGTACATTACCATTATAATAGTGGACAGAGAAAATTCTACACTATAATAGTAAGATTACATCATGTATATCTAACTATACACAATATAGTAATCAAAAGTGATGTATAGTTGGGTCTAGGTAACCCACGATTTCAACACTCCCACTTGCACTAGAGCCAAATTTATAACCAAACTTTTTATCTACTCACATGATAAAAATCATGCTTCTACTGAGTTATGGATTTAACGTCTGGGCCTTCCATGTTTTCACTGCGCGACATATCTTTTGTATGCAACCTCATATCCTTGATTGAAACTTTTCAAGAGATGGAATCCTCGAGTATATCCCTTTTTTCCATTGTCATAACTTAACAACTTGGCTAGTAAGAATATCATCATTTACATTATGATAATACTTTTCTTACTAGGTGTGAATCCTAGAACTAGAACAAATCGTTGCGATTGATAACTGCTTCTTAGTTACCTTAGAAGTTACAACGTACTCGTTATTTGTAGGTATGGATACCACTAGATTTTATGAGCTTAACTCACTCATCGTCTTTTCCTAACTACGATGCTATATCAAATTTATCTAAGGATTCCTAGTTTGTATCCCACCATAACTAGTATACCTTCTTCTCCATATACCAGGTACATATCATTTGTACTTGATGGAGTACAGGATGATAGTTCTGACTGCATCACTTGCAGTGCTCCTAGATATAATTGATATCTCCCTATAATAAATTATATTCTGGAAGTATCAATTATTGTACATAACATGGAATATGTGATTGATCCATCGCTGAAGCATATGCTGCTCAACTCAAAATGTTAATCTCTTCCTATGTTATGAACATTTCTATCAGAAGAGATTAATCCATGTGACATTGAAAACAATTCTGAAATTGAATTCTTCCAACTTGTATTTTTAATAAAATGTCACTTTATTTATGATTGACTTGGTCCAAGCAACCATTAGATCTATTTCTATAGATCCAATTTCCTATAACATAGGTTGCTACTTTAAGTCAATCACTAGATAATAACTTTTAACCCGGTCTTATCTAATTGTAAGTCCAATATATGTTTTCAATATATTGTTGAACATATTTCTCTTGGAAAACTTTGGCGCTCACACTAACCTTTGGTAGAAACATGTAAAATATTCATTTGAAATTAATTCTCTAAGATCTTATTGCTTACTTTAATCCAGAACTAGATTTTAATAACTTGAAACCTTCATTGTCATTCGATGGTGTCATCATCACTTTCTAGTTGTGTTGTATAGACACCTTCCACAAAAGATGGTCTTGACATCCAATGACCAATAGAATGATCTTATAATTTTATCTATGACAAGTAAAATTCTAATGGATTTAGGAGTACCTACTTGGTATAACCAATCGAGCATTATTGGTACCAAGCTTGTATCATCCATGTATCTTCTCATTTAAATACCCACCATAGTATTCAATTTATAATCCCCTTTACAATTTGATACATGGAATCCATTATTGAATTTTAGTTGATCTTTTCAATCTTAGCTAATTTCCATATACTGTTTACTTGTAGGATTCATTATTTTTAATGAATAATTTATCACCATCTACGGTGAATATAAAACCATCACCATGGTTTCATTCTTCCTATGCAGTATGTGTCTCTGGAACATCCCTATTCCACATGAACTTGTGAAACTTGTTCCTATGTAAATCATTTGTGCATCTAGAACATTGACTAAGTCCAATTCAATTTAGCTCCCACTATCTCTAATAGAGATGTTCACCCTTATAAATAAATGTATTCTAATTCTTGACTACATATTTTCCATCTTAGGGATTTATGCAATATACTAAGAAATTGTTAGGATAATTACTTAGATGCACCATGTGTTCATCTTGATGCATGTTTGTTTAAATATTAACAAACTCTTTGTATCCTAACACATTATCTATGATATAATGGATTTTAATTATACTATTACTCGTATGATATCCATTTTTCATTTTAGTTGGCATATTGGTTATGGGTTTACTCTGTTATTTGTAAATCATATCATGAAATATAATGGAATTTTATGCAAGTTGCAACATTGATACAACTTACATCATAACATTGATGTATAAAATGTGCGTTTAAAAATTGCTCCACGCTATATTTTGTTGATAAATGTAAACATGTAAGAAATTATCATTGATCCTCCTTATAAACATCAATACAGTGATGTAGATAAGGTTACATGTGTTTAGGAATTACTTTGTGCTACATTATCATGATCAGTGATTGCATAGTCAAGATATTCTTCGGCATGTCGATCCAAAGAAACTTATATATTTTAACCATGCATATACTTCACTATTACATTCCTTAATATCTTAAAGGAATCATATGAAGTATCTTTACCTCTATCTTTCCTTTAGAATAGTCCACACTCTTTTGTTGAACTAACCTCAGAAGCTTTGTGACATTCCTTTATTTCTAAAGGTTTATTTTTCTAAACTAATTATGTTAATAATACCAAAAGTTTTTGGTTGTTCCAAGCCTAAATACTATACTGGGTATATTCTTGATTTCCACTTTTAGTTTTTACTTGAAAAATAATCATCTTTCCACAACTGGGTGGGTCTTACATTTTATATTCATCATGTATTTCCTTCGATTCAAGTAGATCTGAACTATTTGTTGAGTATGTTACCAAAAACAGTATTCATTCCAAAAATTAGAATAATGTCTCATTATGACCAAATTGGCACATGAGATAAATGTTTTGGTTATACTCGACAACTTGTTCAATTTGAATCAATCACTTGGAAATTAGAAGTTATGTGTTTCTCACTGCTGACTTAGGAATCACCCTTTCTTGGCTGCTTGGAGAAGATACCTTAATTCTAATAATGTTTCTCTACTTACTTGGTTACTATATTTAAATACATATATGTGAAAAGGCATATTTTATTTAATACCCAATACTTATGTGAGAAACAATTCTTTTATTTGATGAATATTAATTGAATGAGAAGTGGGTACTTTCTTCTAGTATTTTAGTCTATTTCATTTTTAAACTTTCACAAATTTATTTCTAATATGTGATGAAAATAACCTCTTGTTAAGTAACCAACCACTTTCTTTGAAGGACGTGATGAAGGTTCCTTTGGCATAACTTTCCATAGGCATTTTCGCCTTGTCTTTCAATATATTCACCATAAGAACAAAAGGTTGTTCTACCTTTAATATTCTTATCACTTGGAGAATTTTACCTTAAAGGTAATAAAGTGGTTACTTTATACCATTTGTTTGTATCCTTAAATGAAACTAGAGTAATTGAGTGTAAATGGTATAAGAATGGGATGAAATGAAAGATTGTGAACTGTCTTTCACTTTACACAAAGCGAGTGCAATCATCACATTCAAATATTACTTCACTTTATCCTTGGAAACTTATTAGAGATGAGACTACATGTAACATCATCCATGTCATGATGTAGCAACCACAACTAACATCAGAAATTGATGATATCATTATGAAAGAACGGTCATATTCTTGATTCATGAGTCTCCTATAAGCATTTTTACATCGTCGCTTCTTGAGGTGGCTTAATAGGTTAGGACACAAGCACCTTTGAATTTTTGTTATAGTATTAATGTGAGAACGCACCTATACTACCCTTAGAATTTCATGCTTGTTTATAAATTAACTTTGTCCAATATTTATCATAGTTTTATTTGTGGTATTTCTTGTTATTATCTGCAAATAAACTTTTGCAGATTTTACTTTTATGTGATTACTAGTTTGGACATAATTGATTATTTAATCATTTAATTGTCTCCCACTATTTTTTAGAATTCTAGGAACCCTCTGTACTAGAATCGGAATACTCTTGAGTATTCTAGTGGCAAGGATCCCTGAACCTCCCTCATAGTCTACAAGATATGGCTACACCACTACTCGGAGGGTCCAAGGTAGGCTTTTGGCTGGCTAACCATATTAACTTGTGGTTCTTTGATCTGTTGAGTGAAGTCCCAGCTTCTGAAATCATTACTTGATTTACTCAACACTTGCCTCTAAAATTACAACAACCTAGCTATGGCTATTTCTTTGCTGAAATTTTAGTTAAGTCAACCCAACACCCTAATAAGAACTCTCGGGTAGTAAGAGGCACCCTCAGCTATGGCATGACCAGCACCTCGAACACCCGGTTTTGTTCAAAATTTAATGATAGAAGGCTGTTGTAACTTAATATTTTCTTTGAGGGTTTTATTGGTTTCTCTCGACAAATGTGATCCATTTTTATTAAACTTGTTCATCTATTTTATCGTGCTCACAACTGAACTTTAATAAATAAAAACACACGCCGCTTCTTTATGAATTTTATTATTTATTATTTTATGTATTTTACTGCTATTCTAAAATGCATAAAATAATAAATACATGCATAAAGTTTAACTGCTACCTGACTGGTCTTGAGTATCTAAATGACCTAAGGGCATCGTACCTGAGTTGAATTCTTGACTCTTGATGCAGCTTGCCCTGTCATGTATGTTTTTCAGTCTTCTGGAGTATCACCACGTCTTGGCGGGGTCGACGTCACATCTTGGAGTACCGCCTCATCATGGAGGGGTCCACGTTGTTCACCGTCTTCATCTGAAATACAAAGGTACTCATGCGCAGGTGAGGGGGACTAGTGGGATAAATGTACATCAGATAAAAATTAGGTGTGTAGGCCCTTATACATTTTAACCGAAAAAGAAAGATGATGTGAAAACCATCTATTTAATTAATTACAATCATCACACACAGTTAAAATAATTAATTAAATAAATGCAACATACACAGGTCAATGCTCAAGACCAGAATGCAGGTAAAATAAAACGCGATAAAATTAAAATGCATTAATTAAGTATGAGGGTTATCTAAATTAAATTAAATGAATTTAATAATTCAAATAATTTAATTAATTATCATCCCTATAATTAATTTAATTTTAATGTCAAAATTAAATTAATTTAACTTAATACAATTTAATAATCAAATTGAATTAATTTTTCATCTGGGTATTAAAATAATTATCCAAAATTAATTTTAATTAATTTAATTTTGAAACTAAAATTAAATCAATTAAATTAATTTATTTTGATTAATTTAAATGGTTGGTCCCTGAAACGTCACTGTACGACCTGTGTGGGTCGGGTCAAACCCGCGTCGGGCCATGCAGGGCCAAACTAGGCCGGGCCGATCCGTCCAAACCTGTTCCGGGTTGGGCGGGTCTGCCTGAACTCCTTTGGGGCCATAATTTCTCTGTGAAAAATATTGCACAGAAAAACAGATACCTCTCGGGTGTTGACCGATGATGAGGGTTAAACCCAGTAGTGCCAGTACGGCGCGGTGAAGGCGGTGCTTAGGGCCGAAAGCACACTGATGTGGCATAGGTCCACTGCGGTTGGAGTGGATAGAGTCTCAGTGACTTGGGGTTTCTAGAACCAGAGGAGGGTGGTGGTTCTAGCACCGGGTAAAAGGTAGGTCGCCGGAGCGGTGACTAGGAAGAGGTCGAAGCTGGAGCCGGAGTCACGACGGACTTGTGGCTCATTAGGCGGTCTGGCGCTGGTGATGGGGTGGCAGCCGCTAGGAGGAAGCGGGATCATGAGCGGCCGAGGTTGGCGTCTGGAGGTTGGGACGTGGGGACCCGGCAGCAGCCATGAGGTAGGCGGGACGGCGGTCCGGAGCTCGACCGGGATCTGGGGGCGGCTGTCTGATTTGGCAAGGATACCGACTAGGGTCCCGTGCAGGAGGAGGAGGCATACTTGGCCAGTGAGGAGGGGTGATGCGAGAGGCCTGCGTGGGTATGCTGGGGTCACAGTCGGAGAAGATAGGGAGGAGGCGCCGAAGGCATGCGGGGAAGCTGCTGCACGAAGACCTTGGTGCGGCGTCCCCAGGAGGAAGACGAGATGACAACCGGGGTCCCACGCAGACCCCTCCTTTTGTTTGTTTTTTTTTTTTTTTTGCTTTTTTCTTCTTCTTCATGTGCCGCCCCTTTTGAAAAACTTTTTCCTTTATTTTTTGTCTTTAATAGTTCAAATAAGTCTTATTCTTCTTCCCTTTTTTTAAATTGAGTCAACGTCTCCTCCCCTTTTAGTTTTCCACACACAAAAATTTCTAAAATGCTACATAGCCTTTTAAAATTAATAATAAAAAAATTATTACAATTAGATAATAATTTATTATTATATTATTATAATAATAAAATAAATATTATTATAACAATAAAATTATTATGCAAATTAAAAAAATTATAAAATTTATAATTTTCACAATTTTGAATATATTCGATTAATCGATCTAAACTTGATCGGTTCTTCATATATATTTAAAACTTAATACCCGATATCAAACCGCGAATTTGATCCAATCCAAAAAATTCAAACTGACCATAACTTGGTCATTCGGCATCGGATCGTCATGTGGTTTGAATCGTTGTGACCGTATTTGAACCCTCTACTTAATTTTATTCAAATTAATTTTATTTTTCTTAGAAAATTTACATGATCACTCTGATACCACTGTTAGGTTTCGGGGCCCACAACGGAAGCAGGTGGGCTGGAGATTTTAAAATTTTTGTTGGCATATCGACGGTATGTGTCGACACTAATGATCCGAGCCCCAGTGAGGTTCGAGAATCTCACATAAATTGTAAAGAACACAAAATTAAAATGAAAATGTACCCATTTCAAATCTGAAGATGCGGTCGACTGCAACTAGTTGATGGTGATCATCGCTTGAAGGATCCAAAGCAGGAACCCTCTAGATTGTCCACACGCACTTCAAAAACCTGTGGGAGCGTCGATCGTCGAATTTCGGGTGCTAGCGTGGAGATCCGACGGTGCTTTTGACATCCCGATGATCACCGTATCAAGATGCCTTTGATGCTGAAGAGAGATCTTAATCCGAGCATCTTGGATCAAGAGCTTCTATCTATAGAGAGCAGGAGGAGAGAGAGGCTCTCAATTTCATTCCATGAATGAATGAATAGTGATTAGCACACCAAGAGAGAGATCCTCCTCTCTTATTTATAGTGGAATTGATAAAATACCCGGTGGGTTCCCCAGCCCCCATTTATTTCAACGTCCACTAAATTAATAATTTTGATGAACTAAACTACGTCAATATTATTTATTATTTTATCACATAATTGTATAAAATATATTATGTGATAAAATCTGATCCATTTAACTCGACTCGTTATCCCGCTTAATATTAAATGAACCTTGAATATTAAAATAATACTCTTTCAATTAATATTTTCTCATATTTACTGAACTCGTAAATACATTAAATAAATTCAATCCCAAATATTCATAACTTAAATATTAATTAATATATTTAATTCTTTTGATGATTGATACTTTGGAAAACACTCAGACCCCATGGTGGGGCCCACTATGTCCAAATAACTATTTAACTAAATAGGGTGGATTCTTGAATACGCTATTTTGTGTGACCCTCTAGGCCCTTATCTCAATAGTAGTGAATAAATCCACAGACCAAGAGCGAAGTCTAGCAACCCATCATGACCCCTAAATAGATAAGGATAGCCATAGCAATGACTACCATCCTACGAACACTGACTATGTATTATAATCTCTTTGTCATCAAATATCTCATAAAGAAATACGCACACTTATGTCATCATCCTTTTCTTGATTTATTATTTTTTTAACTTTTCGGATGGATTTACCTTTGTACTACTTTGGCCAAATACTTATGAAGGTAGCACCATCCTGATCAACCAGGCCTAAGATATACAACTTCCTAAACTTGGAAGTGACAAATCCTTTCTTGACCATTCAGCCAATGTCATACCACTAACGACACACCCAACACAAACTACCTCACCATGACTTCATTGTCATGGTTTTCATCTTGCATCAAAGTATGTAATCAAATGGTACACATTGGTAATGATCTCAATTTAGGAGACCAATACACATGGACGTAGATAAGAACAACCAATGACACCCAAAACATGTGGTGCTCCTATTAGTGGGTCTGTCCTCATGATCTCACTACTAGATATCACCAAGTGCGAACTTCGTGAGAAGAAGTCTCAATGCTTATGAGCCCCCAGCACCTGATAGTCAAACATCTACTGTGTCTAGTTAGCAAGATGTATCTAGACTATAGAACATATATTTAAGATTAATGTCATAGTATCTCAAGGTTCTCATTATATCCTGGGATCTTCTATAACCCTTCAATACGAAAATTAATCTTTGGACATTACCATTATAATAGTGGACATAGAAAATTCTACACTATAAAGGTAAGATGACATCATGTATATCTAACTATACACAATATGGTAATCAAAAGTGTTGAATAGTTGGGTCTAGGGCACCCACTATTTCAACATATTTAAGGGTACCTAAAGTGGTATTTTATAAAATGAAAAAGGGCTTGGAATTCTTAGCCATTTTTTAGAATTAAAGGCTCATTTAACACTTTTGTTTTAAATAGTTATTTTTGAAATACCCTCTTTATTTTCCCTTTGATTTTTTTACCCCTTGTGTTGGTTATCTATCATTATGTGATGCTTGATGCTTCCCTTGTGTGGGAATATGATTTTTTGTTTGAGTAATGTATGGGATATATGGGGTTATTCATTTCGAGGGTGGTTGAAGTGAGTGAGAGTTATTTTGTATTCCTTGTTATTGATATTGGCTTGCATATTTACTCACCTCACTTCTTTATTGGTTATGAGAACTTGGGTACTGAGTGGAAGGTTTATTCTTATGTTACACTAGTTGGTTCACACATAACTAGTGTCCCTCTATTCATGTTAGGTATGAGGGATATAATGTGTGTGCCATTTTTAATGAGGATTTTGTGGGATAGTTGAATGGATTGTGGTTTAGATGCAACATATGACGACATTGGTCCATGAGGGAAATTGATAAAGTTAGATGTGTCTCATGTTAGTGACTCGGGGTATATCCCATGACACATTTTTTCGCTTGATTGATAGTTGAAATTAGGGGTTTTGATATAGTGCTCAATTGTACCATTCCCATTGCTTGTTTCATTATGGAACTAGTATCTTTCTTTTACATATTATTTGTCTAGTGACTTGTGGTGTCTGTCTTGTTATGCTTGACCAGCATGTGTTTGGGTTTTTTCCTTTGAAAAATGATTTTCAATGATGTTTGTAAAGACCATTTTGAAATAATAACTCATGTGTTGGGTTTTATGGTGGTTTTTTAAAATGAGTATTTTAGTTTAAAGGAGGCTTCAGTTGGTGAAATGTTTATGAAGAAATTTTTTTCATTTAGAGGAAGAAAATGGAATATTTTGAAAAGTAAAAATAAACTTGTTAGTTATTTTCACATGCTTATATTTGAAAGCCTATTTTCTAGTTATATTTCCAAATAATAATTTATTTATTTATTTATGAAAATAATTATATAGTCTCAGTGGGTTTAAACCTACTGGGTTATTTTTCTCATGTATATATATTTTAGGTTCTAGGTTTCCAGTTGGATTTCGGTTTTGTTCTCGAGGATGGCATTGGGTGAGTTGGGTGGTGGTGAGTAATCAGAGGTTAGATAGATATTTTTTTGGGATTAACTCAAGTTTCTCAAGTTTTTTTAAAATTTTTTGGTTAGTGTTGTATCATCTATAAAAACCTTCCTTGTAGATGATTTTAGTTATTTATTTGTATCTGATTATGCTATGTTGTCTAGTTTTACTTATGGACGATGTGTTGGTATTTATGTAAATGAGTTTCATTAGTGTTGCTGGTTATGACTCATTGGCATGTTTTTTCATTTCAACTCTATATTTTTAAAATTTCATAGACATCTAATGTAAGGAAGGTCTATATTAGACTCTTATTAGGTGTTTTGTTGTCTTTTATCTATGATTTAGGGAACAATAATTCCCAAATGGATTTATGTGATGCTTGGGAACTAGTTTCTAGCCCTTAGGGATTATTAATTCCCTTAAATCCTTATGGTGAGTCAAGGTGGGTTCCAAGTCGATGACAGCCCGAGTTGGTTCACTATAAAAATGTTATTGGAGTTTGGGTTCTTTGGTGGGAGTCTATATTTCTTGAGTAGCACTCTTTTTATTTGGGTATGTCCTAGTAGAGAGGAGATTAAGGTTATCGTGGATTGATAGGTAAGGATGAGGAGAGTCTGGCTAGCTCTTTTTCATATTAAGCCTCGACCTATTAGGTTAAGTTTAGTTTTAAATTGTGAATTTGGGTTTTTTAGCTATTTATGATATATGTTGATGTGAAATGGTGTTCTTATCCCCTTTTATTATGTAAGTAATTTTGGGGGTTGTTTCCTAATTTTAGGGTAAAATGGAGGAGAACTTGAGTAGAATGGTTAGCTAGCACAACTTTAAAAACTATGTGGTGCCTGTGTGGTTGGGTTTTTCCTCTTTACAAATACCATTGCATAGTTGGCACCTGGTTTTCCAACCCATGAGGACAAACCATTCATAGCCCTATTTCTTCCCTGGTTGTGTTGTTTTAACTTCTCTAAATTCTAGATTTCTCTTAAAGTGATTCTCGATTGTTGGTAATGGGTTGAAGAGTGGTTTGATGCTATTTGGATGTGGTTCTTGTGAACCTTGTTTGAAATTTCATGTGGTTATTTGGTTGTACTTTATTTTAAAAAATAATTTTTGGAAAATGGGAGAATTTTGTGAAATTATTAATTTCAATACTTAGTTTTATAAATCATTGGAAAGAGGAAGTCCTCTAATTTTTCATGAAATGTTCTATAAAATGGTTTTTTCCATTGTGGCATCTAAAAATTTTTAAAGGGGGAATGTGTGATGTTTCAAAATTTTTTATTTGGGTATTCTTATAAGTAGTTGATTTTAAAAATTAGTTTTGGAAAGTGTATAGGATAAAAGGGGGATTTTTTTTAAACAAATTTGGAAGGTGTTTTGAAATGAATGTGAGTTTTAATGTGTATTCATCAGATGCTTTGGTTTTCAAAATGGAATGGAATTTTAAAAGGAATTTTGTGACATGTTTTTTTGGGTGATGTGTGTTTCAAAAATGTTATATCATTTTCAAAGAGCATGTTTGGCTTAGTTTTCAAGTGCATGACTTGGTGGAATGTGTTTTCAAAATTCCTTAGTAAAAGTTGGTAATTTCAAAATAAAATTTTCTTTTCTTAGTGTGGAATTGATTTATGATTTGGATTTGATATCAAGTGTATGATGGGATTGTTTTGTTTATGTTTTGAGACATGAAATGATTCTTTTCATGACTTTTATTGTTTATAATATACCTCCCAAAATAATCAAAAGAGTTTCTTCAGTTCTAGAATCTACCCAGACTCTGAGTGGAATGGTGGACATGGAACATTCCTTATGCTCGAACCCCATTTTAGACTTCTTGAATTAGTATCCTCATTACTTCTATGATTATGAAGGATCAATGTAAGTGGTAAGGTGGTTGGGAAGGATTTAGGTTATCCTTAATTATCTTAGAACAGCTAAATCTTCACAGGTAATAATGGTTGTGATCTTGTTTGTTGGTTCTATTTGATTTGGTTGGGAGTCTATGTTACCTTATTATCTATATGAAGGTGTGTATTTGGAGTTTTTTAGGATGGATTTTATCCATTGGTTCTTTTCATAATTCATGAAAGTAGAGAGAGTACTTGATCTTATGATCCATCATCAAAGTGTGTGAACAGTAAATAAGTACATTGATTACTTTTCAAAGTTAGTTTTCTTATCTCCAGTGGTGTTTGTCAATGATTTCTAGAGATATCATTTCTTAGAGGGTGTTTTAATCCAGATTTTGGTCCAGGTATACTTGTTTCTGGCATGAAATTTTTCATGAGGTTTTCAGTGAGACTATTCTTGTGGAACCTAATCAGTCTAGGAAACCAGTGGTGGGTGATGCCTTGGTTATATCTAATGGGAATTAGGGTGATCTAATGGGTGAGGAGTATAATTAGGGTTATCCAAGGATATAAGTAAAGGTTATTTCTAATGGGATGAAAATATCTCTTGTGTGCTTCTAGTGTGGGGCTCTAGGGCATTCTAATCCATCCTATTTTAAGTCTCCTAGATTTTTCCTTTATTGTGGTTGTTTGGGTCATCTTTAAGGTTTTTATAAGTTGGGTTTTTTTAAGGGGTCTCAAGTTTAATCCTATTATGGATAGGTTATTTTGGACCTTCATTTTATGGTAATAATTAGGGTTGATCTTTTAGATCTTTAGCTATTTTTGTTGAGAATTTGGTGGTTGGTTCCTTCGTGGGATATTTTTGATGGATGGATTTAAATTTCATTTTCTACCATACCTTATTCTTCTATGGAATATCAATGTGTATGGATTTGGATATTTATTTTTTGGTTTGAGTCACACTTTTGTGGTTAGTTATGAGTTTTTTTATATGCCTCATTGTTTGGGTGAACCTTTATTAAGAGTGGTGGTATAATCTCATTGTTTGTGTTGAGAATTTGATGTGCCCATTGGTTAGACATGAGAAAGTCCTTGGTTACATGATTGGATAACTAGGGTGGTTAATCCACCGATTTAGTTTCCATACTAGTTAGTGTTTGTCTTGGTCTGTTTAGGAACCATCATGTGAGGGTGATTCATTTTATGACCCTATGTTACTCATGTGTGATGTGGCTCGAGGTGAGAACTCATATCATTATTTTGAGGATGATTTTGAGTTGTTCTTACTTCTTTTATTTTGGAATCACTTCTGGTTTGAGAGTGAATTTATCTCATGTGGTCTCTTGGTTTTTTTGAGGATGTGCCTATCAGTAGTTATCTTCAGTTCCACCATGTTAAAGGAATTCTAAATAGTGGGGAGACCATGTTAGGTCTCTTTTTTCTTCTTAGGAATTCTTATTTGAGGTTATTATTTCATTCGTGATTAGAGATGTTTGGAAATATTTTGGATGATTAATTCGATAATTTTTTAAGATCTTGGTTTGGATTTAAGGTTAGATCATGTTGAGAGGTCCTTTTTAGTTTGGTCCTCCTTGAATATTTCAGTTTATTTTATCTTACTTTTCTTTTTGATTGTGTACTTTCTAGTGGAAGAAGGTGGAATGGTGTGGAGAATTGTGACACCCACATGTCAATATATATTTTTTTTTATTTTTTTTATATTATCTTGGGTCATTCCAAGTCTTGGTAATTTTTTTGGCTCAAAATTTGGATTTTTGGAGGTAGTTGGGGTGTTTCATGATTTACCCACATGATTAGGGGTAAATGTGAGACACCCATATGGAGGGTGTTTTCCTAGGAATATATCCATTTTTCATAGCTTATGCACAGTTTTTCAAACCATGTGAAGCTACCTAGAAACTATGTGGGTGGTCTTGGCCTAGGCAGTGGCTTGTGCATGGTTTGGTAAACCTTGTGGACAAACTGTGCATCTTTCCCAAAATAACTTAAAGTGTGATTTCTACAAAATTTATCTTTTGATTTGAAAGGTATTTTACCACTTTATTTTCTCAAATGCATCAATTGAACCTTGGGGTCCCAAGGGGGAGTTCCATTCTCAATCCTCATCAATACTTGGTCCTTCTTTGGTCATTTTCAAGAGGTTCCAAGGTAAATCCTCCCTTATTTGTCCTAGATTATTCTTTCTTGCTTCTTTCCAAGGATTTCCCTTTCTCCTAAAAGCCTAGTTTGAGGTGTAAACTATGGATTGGGTTTAAGATAATTATAACTTAGGTTTTTTGTTTCTTTTGTCTTGTAGATGATATCTTCTTTCTTGTTTGGGAGGTCACCATTAAAGGCATTGTGTGTCATCTTGGTTTTCAATTCTTCCAAGTAGGTGTTTCTATATAATGGTTTCATTTTGTAATTTAAAGTGTGTTTATGATTTCTAGATTTATTCTTATTAAAATTATGAGTATATATGATATCTATATGGTGTTTAGAAATAATTTCCTTGAAGTTTGATCTTGGAATAAAGGGTTTTTCTTTTGAACTCTATGTTTTCATGTTTGAAATGGAATTTTTTATGTGTTAAGAGTTTTTGAAATGCCTTTTATGCTTTTGAAATGGTTTTTATGGTGTGTGTTTAATGTTAATCCAATATTGGTTTTAAATGAGTGAAAAATGTGTTTTAAAGTGAGAATTTTTCTAAAATGAGGTGTTAACCTCAAATTAATTTAAAAGGGAGTTCTTTAATGAATTTTAAATTTTGGTCTGAAATGATTGTGTGGTTTTCCTCTTGTGAGAAATTAATTAATGGATCCTTAAAATGTGTTCGATGTAAATGGATAGCCTTTGACCCTATATTGAATTTAAAAGAGGGAAAATAATGTGTTAAAGGGTGTATTTGAAATTTTTAAAGGTTTTGTGTTATTTAAATGGATCTTTAAGGATTCACATAGTGGTATTTTATGAAATGAAAAAAGGGTGTGGTATTTTGAGCCATGTTTTAGCATTTAAGGCTCGTTTGACACTTTGGTTTTAAATGGTAGTTTGTGAAAGACCCTCCTAATTTCCCATTAATTTGTTTACCCCTTGTGTGGGTTTTCTATCACAATGCAATGCTTAATGATCCCATTATATGGGAATGTTCTTGTTTATATGGTGGATGTATGGGATATATGGGGCTATTCATTAAGAGGGTTTTGGAGGTGAGGGTGATTATTTATTATGCCTTGTGTGTTAATCTTGGATTGCATATTCACTCACCTCACTTATCTATTGGTTAGGAAAACCCTATTACTAATAAGGTGGTCTATTCATATGTTACACTAGTTGGTTGAAATGTTGCTAGTGTCCCTCTAGTCATGCTAGACACGAGGGCTACGAGGGGTGTGCCATTTGTAGTGAGGCTTGTGTGGGATAGTTGGATAGCGTGTGGTTTGGACACAACATATTATGACAGTTGGTCCATGAGAAAAATTGATAAAGTTAGAAACATATCATGTTATTGACTTAGTGTATATCCCATGACACATTTTTTTAATTGATTGGTAGTTGACATTAGGGGTTTTGATATAGTTTTCTATTGTATCATCCCCCGTGTTTGTTTTGTTATGGAACTCATATCTTTCTTGAATTTATTATTTTCCTAGTGACTTGTGGTGTCTTTCTTGTTATGATTGACCTATGTGTGTATGGTCCATTTCATTTTAAAAATGTTTTTCAAGGATTTTTATAAAACCTATTTTGAAATAAAGACTCTTTTATTGAGTTTTTAAGGTGGTTTTTCAAAATGGTCATTTTGGTTTAAAGGAGGATTTGTCTAGTGAAATGTTTATAAAGTGATTATTTTCATTTAGAGAAAGAAAATGGAATATTTTGAGAGCCATAAATAAACATGTTAGTTGTTTTCACATTCTTATGTTTAAAAACATATTTTCTAGTTATGTTTACAAACTAGCATTTATGAATTACTTAATAAAATGAATTGTATAGTCTCGGTAGGTGGTGATCTACTCAGATGTCTTGATCACGCCTATATATTTTTAGGTTCTAGGTTTCTAGATGGATTTGAGTTTTATTCTCTATGGTGTAATGGGGTAAGTTGGGTGGTGATGAGAAAGCAGGGGTTTCATGGAGATGTTTTTAGTATTTTCTCAGGATTTTTTAGTTTATTTTATCTATGGTTAGTGTTGTATCATCCATGACAGCCTTAATTATACCTACTTTTAGTTATTTGGTTGTATCTAATTATGTCATGTTGTATTTTTTTGGTTATGGATGATGTGTTGGTATTTATGTAAATGAGTTGAATTAGTGTTTCTGGTTATAAATCATTTACATGTTCATTCATTTCAGTTTTATATATGTTTTATATTTTATAGAGTTTCGTTGTAAGTGAAGTCCATGTAGGACTCTCATTATATGTTCCATTATATTTTATCTTTTATTTTAGGAGAAATAATTCCCAAATGAATTTGTGTGATGCCCAGGCACTAGTTGTCAGCCCATGGGCATCGAGAATACCCTTCAAGCCTTATGTCAAGTCAAGTCATGTGCCAAGTGGATGAAAGCTTGGGTTGGTTAAATATAGTGTCTTATGGAAAAAACTGAGGCCCTGTCATTTGATACCCCTCCATAGTGTATTCTTACCCCTGCAGTGTGACCTTACTCCCTAACTATTATGCACATCAATGTGTAACACCCTACCATGGCACAACCCCTGCTCCACATTGCAACCACCCTTCACCTTAAAATTTTCATAAAGGTAATGAGTGGTTGTGGTGTGGTCTCCTTAGGCTATGGCATGGCCTACACCCCCCCCCCAAGATTTCTCAAATCACCCGAGAAATGGTGGGAATATCGAGAAACATCAAATAACCCAAAATTAAATAACATCAAAAACTATAATGAATAGGGGATATCACGTAACATATATTTGATGAAAAATATATTTTGATTCTAATAATTTCACTTTGAACACATCTGTATTTCCATATAAAGACCTAACAACATAAGCATCATAGATATTCTCTACATTTCAAAAACTTCAATTACTTTCCTTGTCATTTCATGTTGAAATACAATGTTTCATGTTCATGGGTATGTTATTTATTATATCCTTAGCTTATAAAAACCTTACACAATTCATTATTCTAGATTAATTGGTTTATATATTTGTTGCATATAAATTTACTTCAAAATTTTGATGAAGAAATATTTTTAAAATTTTATAAAGATATAATTGATTACACATATAGAATCTCAATATACATAGGTAATATCAATAAAAAAATTAGATATTGACATTTAAAGGAAATGGAGACTGAAAATAATGATGAAATTTCATTTCATAATTTCTTTTTTATTCTCGGACTATTTCTATACTTATCGGTAAATTCACTTTTTAAAACTGAGACAAACACAAAGGTTTTTTTTGTGTTTCATTACTTAATATATCTTTTGAAATAAAATTTTTAAAAATTTATGGAAAATATAACTTTTTACATTTCTTAAATACATGTTAATTAATTTCTTTACAACTTTAATCCATCAAACATTCATGTAATCCTTTAAAAAAATAATGTTAATTATTTTATTTCTATTAGGTACCCACTGAATGTGGCTGAAAATTTCAATGAGGGTGGGCTACACAAACCCCACTAATACCCCCATATATTTCTCATTACACTACCTATAAAATGGAATTGCACCACCCCATGTATATGGGAGTGATAGATACAAAGGAGATATTGAAATCCTTAATAAAATATATTTTTTTTCTACACAACTTTCTTCTCTATTCAAATTTTATCCATTTAATTTTTTTTTCACAATACATTATTAGAACAAATCCTCAAAAATGTATAAAGGTATGTTTTTATTTTAAATCTTATTCTCACTACCTAGTTGGATGGTTCTAATTATTTATGTTTTCATCTTAAACCTTATTTTCACCATCTAGTTGGAAGATTATAATTATTTATAAAGTATTATTTATTTACCACTAGATGGGATAGTTTATGTAATTTATTTAATTACTACAATAAAGGTTGGATTATCATCTGCCCATATGGTTTTAATTTGATTATTTTACATTGTCTGATTGAAAATCCTAATTAATAAATCAGTACACATGATAAAGGTTTAAAGGAGTAATGCGATGTATTGATTTATTTATTTTAGACCTCCATGTGAAAGATTTATTAAACATTTAAGGTGATATATATTAAAAAATTATTGATCAATAATATTAACCTGATTTTGATGTTTTAATGCTTTTTTATTTATTTTATTTTCATTAATCCAAATATAAACTATCTTTGTATTATTATTTTGATTAATAATATTTTTTCCTCTCACTCATAATTATCATCATATAAAATATCACAAAACTCAAATTCACCACTCTTGATATTACTCGAAGTAATTAAATTCCATGGAAAATGGATGTGGAAATGCATCTTGAATAGATGGATCTTATAGAAACAATTAAAGAAAATGAGGTGAATTTTACTTATAATCATGACGCATTAAATTATGATTTCACTTACCTTAATGCGAGTGATTTTACCTATGAATTTGATGAGATTATAGCTATAAATAATTCAAAAAAATTAAAATAGTTCTGATATGTGATATGGTGTTTTGTTTTGTATGATTTGTATTTTTGATGTTGCATTATTTGAATTTCATAAAGTGTTTCTTATAATATTATTGTTTTTCTTTGAAGCATTAAAATGGATTGAAGAAATGGGGTATATACTTTCATACTGAATAGTGGAACAACACATAAAATTATTAGAAATAAAAAAAAATTGATCTTAAACCATGAAGATCAATTGTGAATACTATATCAGGTCCTGAAGATCTAATATAAGGGAATGGTAAAGCTAATTTTCCTTTACCTAATAAGAAAAGTTCTTTATAAGAGATGTGTTGTTTTCCCCAAAGTCCAAAATAAAATTATTTAAGTTTCAACGATATATACCAGTATGGGTATGATACCCAAACTATATTTAATAGAAATGAAAATTACGTGTGCATTGATATTAATAAATTTGGTAAGAGTAATGTACTAGAAAAACTATCAAAATTATCATCTTCATTGCATTATACATATATGAGTACAATCAAAACACATATGGTAGTAAATAATGGACCAAAAATCATTAATTTTTGGCATAACTGATTAGGTTATCCTGGTTTAGGAATGATGTAAAAAATTATTGGAAGTTATCATGGACATTCAATAAAGGTACATAAGATCTCTCCATGAAGAAAAATTTCATGCGAGTCTTATTTTATTGTAAAGATGATTGTGAAACCATATTTAGCTAAAATTAAGGTTGAAATTACAACCATTCTTAATTGAATTAAAGGGGATATATGTGGACCAATTCATCCCTTTTGTAGACCATTTAAATATTTTATAGTATTAATTTATGGATCTAGTAGATGGTCACAGATATGTTTTCTCTCTACACGTAATGTAGTGTTTTCATGATTTCTTGCTCGAGTAGTTAAATTGTGTGCACAATTATCTAATTATGTCATCAAGAAAGAAAGGATTAATAAATATATAGAATTTACCTCTAAATATTTCAATGGTTATTTTATGATAATGGGGATTATTGTAGATCATCCAGTCACCCATGTGCATACACAAAATTGTTTAGTGGAATCACTAATAAAATGCATGCAACTTATTTTTATACCATTAATAATGAGAACAAAGATGTTGAGCTCCGTATGGGGTCATGAAATATTGCATACCTAAGCATTAATTTGCATCATACCAAGTGCATATCATAAGAACTCTCAACTCCAATTGGAATTTTACCAAGATCCACCCACTTAAAAATCTTTGGTTGTGTAGTATATATATCAATTGATCCCCCACAATGTACAAAAGTGAGACCACAAAGAAGTTTGGGAATATATGTTGGATATGAATCCTCATGCATCATCAAATATCTTGAACCACAAAATGGTGATGTATTTACAACACATTTTGCTAATTTTCACTTCAATGAAGAAGTATTCCCAATATTAGGGGGGAAGAAAAAATGGGGGAGATTTCTTGTAATATTCAAACAATATCTTTTCACAATCCTCCCACCCGGCAGTGTGTGATGAAAGTGAAAAATATTTTTCATTTAAAAGAACTATAAATCAGCATCCTGGTGTATTTATTGATACAAAGGGTATGATTAAATCACACATACCAGCTATAAATACACCATCTAGAATTGATGTCCTGAAGAAACAATTACATAATGATGTTATGTAACTTTCAAAAATATTCCTAAAACATGGAAGACCAATTAGCTCTAAGGATAAAAATCCTCAAAATGAAAATAAATGAGTAAAATTGAAAACCTCATTATAGAGGTGTGTGTTACATAAGAAACATGTAATTTAAGTGGTCTTAAAGAAACACATGATGACAATCATAATGAGAATTCATAGGATATAGAAAACCCTGAAGGTTTTGGAAATAATGAAATCTTAATTAATTATTCCATTATAGGTGATATGTGGAATTAAAGTAGTGTGGAAAATATTGATGAAATATTTTCATATTATATATTACATGATATAGAAAATAAAGATACTAAACCAAGTTTTATTATAGAATGTCAAAAATAACTTGATTGGAATAAATGGAAAGACACAATGCAAGTTGAATTGAATTCACTTAATAGGAAAAGGGTCTTTTGATATAATATGATAATTCTAGAAGTCGTGAATCCTATTGGATATAAATGGATTTTTGCGTGTAAACATAATGAGAAAAATGATATTGTAAGATACAAATCACACCTTTCCACACGAAGTTTTTTATAAAGACATGGAATTGATTATGAGGAGACATATGTAATGACCTGATCTAGATGCCACTAAACTAGTGCTCTGAGTTGGTTTACCGCAAGGCCTCAAGTGAACCTATCCATATTCCAAAGGATTATAATAAGTAGAAAGGGCCTAATGTGTGTCCATGGAGAGACTATTCCCTCCTATCAGAGTAAAAAACAACAAAAATAACTAGATATCATCCAAAGCAATAAATAAACATGGTATAGAAGTGGTAAATAAATTGAAATAGAACATGATATAATAATAAATGAAATTCCATAAGAATCCTAAAAAATCATGTCATACATACAACATTGATCACCCATTGGGACGATTACATATACAGGAGTACATAAAGGAAATAGAAATAAAAGTATAGGGCTCTACTACTAACTCCAACCTAGACCACATAACTAGTCTCAAAGACACTATTGACATGATCCAGTCTGATCAAAAGAATCAACATGAGTAACTCTACTCGATCATGCAACCCTGGGCCTTATCATTATCCATCATGCATCTGTGATCAACCTGAAAAGAATACATAAGGTCTGCATGCACACTGAGGTGAACGTGTAGGGTGATAAATAATCTCAATAGGCCACCCCAATTATGAACCTATAAATATTTTTTCATAAGTGCATGCTCATTTAATATGCTCAACCTCACTGAGACCCAATTGGAATAGTAAATCAAATAAATCAAGTGAAAACATAGTCGAACCCTAAGTCTTTGATCCCGATCAACTTGGAAAAGTTTCATTACATATATTTATATTTATGTGTGTGTGTGTATTCCTATGTGTGTGTGTGAATATACATGAGTAAAGTAAAAAATAACATAAACAACAGTATTAGATCCTTGGTTTCATAATCCTGATCAATAATACCTACTTCAGCTAATGCCGAAAATGTCTCTGAGCAATCTACATCACCACAGGGGGATACATGACTTAACCTTGGGTTCACTCTCACTCGCCTCCAATCACAATAGAGAAGGATTCCAAGTAAAATCTAGAAATCCTATAAATAAAACTTTACTTTATATAAATAAAATGGGACCCAAGGTATGTAACCAAGGCATCCAAACTATGATTAAAAACAAGAATGTAAATAATTAATCTACCCTATGAGTCCATATAAGTAATTCCTACATGGGAATACAAGTATCACTCATGTAATAACATAATTCATCCAACCTATTAGTCCATCCAATGAATTCCTACATGGGAATCCAAGTATCACTCAAGGAATAATATAATTCATCTAGCCCATGATTCTATCCAAGGAATTCATACATGGGAATCCAAGTTTCACTCAAGGCATAATATAATTCACCCAACCTATAAGTCTATCCAAGGAATTCCTACATGGGAATCCAATTATCACTAAAGGAATATGTAAAGACCCGAAAATCCATGTAATGTTTTTTTAATTATATGGAATTATTCTGAGTCTGTGGTTTCTAACGGCGTGTAATTTCGAGGCCTAGAGTGCCCGAAATTTTTTTCTGAAGTTTCTGAGTATGTTCAGTGAACTTAAGAGAGGGTTTTGGTAACTTTAGAACTGGTGCTCAGAATTGAAATCTGAGGGCACTGTTGAACTCGCAGCACCAGTGATTGTTTAAGGGGATCTTCACCTCAGTTGTGTTTAGTTGTGACCGGAAGTTGGTTTTCCAAACTTTCATGGAGGATAAAAAAAGGTGGAATAAAATAAAATTGTTTAAACTTAAATTTTATTTTATTCAAATCTTTTTGAATTAAATTGGGGTCCACCTGAACTAAACCCCCACTTTAATTCTTTCCAACCCCCCTCCTTCATTAAATGAAGTGATTAGGGGGAGACTCCTAAAATTGATGTGTTTGTTCCCCTCCTTTAGGAGTTTTGGGAATTGGTGTTTTGGCTACTGGAGGAAACCTTGGAGGAAGAACTCTTCTTCTTCCAATGAAGAACATCTTCTTCTTCTTTGATCTCCTATCAGAACAAGGGAGGAAGCATCGTCTTTGAAGAACGCTGACGATGTCGTCCTCAACTTCTTCATCTTCTTTCCCGACGTCAAAAAATCCGAGGTAGGGTTTCGAGCTATGTTATTTGTTTCTCCTTCTTCATTTTCCTTCATGGATTAAGATTCAAAGTCGCATGCTATCACTCTAATGCAGAGGATGCGAGCCGAACGAACCTGGCCTGACCCCTCCGCCTTACTTTGTAGATTTTGACGCTAATCACAGAATGAGTTCGGGTTGAGATATTTTCATCAACGATGGTTGCAGATCAAAGGAGACGTCTTGAGGAGTGCGTGGATACTTCCGGAACGAGAATCGGGCCACCAGAACTCATCTGGTGACCCGCGGAAGGTTCGCTGGCAGTTGGGACCGACCAACGTCACCGGTAGAACGAAGGGAAGGGTGACCGGCACTCTGGTCGGCCGCGTGGATGGCGGAAAAACAACTGTACCGCCGGAGGAGTGGGTCGTGGATGACGGGTCGTAATGGTGCAGTGGCAGCCGGCGCAAGGCTGGCCGTGAGAAGAACCAGCGGCTCGGGCCGCCGGGTTGCCAGGGAAGGCGCAGCGCAGCGCGCGCCGTGAGGTGGAGTGAGGGGCCTCGGACTTGGCTGCGGTGACGGAGGACGGACGGCCGGCAGAGCCGGCCGTCGGAGGAGGCACGGAACAACTGCGTCGTGTGGGAGGTGGTTGTCCACTCAGCCAGCTGGGAATAGCGGGACCCTCCACAGGGGTCCCGCAAGACACAGATCGACACCGCTTGGCGCCGGATCTGAACCGCCCAAACGACTAAGTCGTTCGGGACTCCATGGGCGTAGCCTCCCCCCTGGACATGGCTAGGGTGGACCCCACAGGGATCTCCAGCCATGGGCCTCACGCGGGCCGAGCCCAGCGCTGGCTGGACCCATTGCAGGCCGGACCCAGCGCGGGCCGGATCCAGCACGGGCCTCATGCAGGCCGAGCCCAGCGCGGGCCGGACCCAGCGCGGGCCATCCCCGCAAGCCAAGCCACCCTCGCAAGCCAGGTCGGACCCGCGGACCAGGTTAGACCCCAGTCCGGACCCGGGTCGGGCTGGCTCGGGCCAGGTCGGTCCGACTGGGTCGGACCGGACCCGGACCCGCTTTGACCTGTTTCCACTCTTTTTCCCGTAACTTGAGCTACGGGCATCTGATTAACGAACCGTCTGTATATATGGAAATCTTGGAGGGATAATGTTCTTTTGGTATACCTCACTTGAGGTTTGGACACAGTTGGGGTATGGTCGGGTTGGATCGAACGTAAATCCAACCGGGGCCTCGGAATGGAAATGTCAATAACTCTCAGACCGGGCGTCTGATTGATGTGTCATCTGCCACATTGGGTTTCTTAGGGAAAGATGGATATTTTGGATACATCAATATTAGAATTTGTGTCAGTTGATGTATAGACACTTGGCTTGAGAAGTGGACCCTCCAGGAATCAAGTGTGCTTTGTGCGGAACCATGTGGCTATCTCGATTGTGATAAAGGGATCCTACGTGGGTTCGACAGGATGGACTACTGTTTCAGGATCCTATGTGGGTTCGACAGCTCCGAATACTATTCCAGGATCCTACTTGGGTTCAACAACTCTGATTACTATTCCAGGATCCTGCGTGGGTTCGACGGCTCTGATTACTATTCCAGTATCTTACGTGGGTTCAACAGCTCTAATTACTGTACCGGGATCCTACGTGGGTTCGACAGAGTAGATGATTTAGTGGCTACATCTAATCATCTCTATCCCTCTACATGATTTTCATACCTGTGTGAGCTGAGCCTTGACTTTGTGTTGTTATCAATGAGTTATCTTTCTTCCTTCATGGAACGGGTTATGCTTGGGATCAAGAGTTGGAGATGGTTTTTATTTGATTACTTAGGTATATGTATGGTCATATACCTAAGTAGGGTTGGATGATACTTTGTGATTTTATTCTTACTGCAGTGGTTTATCCTTAGTGGATTCTAGGAGACCTTCGTGGGTCTCGGGGTCCCTACTGAGTATCGTTATACTCACCCATGCATGGGCTTCACCCGCACCTTGTTGTGTCCTATGCAGATGACAGACAGTAGTGATTGAGGATGAGAGAGACGGACGGGAGGCTTCTCGAAGATGGACTTAGACAGGACATACCTCAGGGATGACTTGATCGAGATCTATACCTACCCTTTAGGTAGGATTTCCCGATGGATGATCCAGGAGTTGTTTTCCCTTTTTCCTGTACTTGTACTTTAGTTGGGTTTGTATACTGGACCATTTACTTTCAGAACTCTTTACATTATTAGTACTTTTTGGTTATCTCTAGTTGTTTACAGTCTGTGTGAGTTTCAGGTTTAAAGGAAATGACTTCCCTTTTCTCTGGGATATGCCTTTTTAGTGCTAGTCACCAGCCCCTGGCCTAAGGAAGGTGGGATTGGGGTAGTCATGGCACGAGCACGTGGACGGGTCATGAAAAATTGGTTTCATAGGAGTCGGTTCTACCATAGAACATTGGACTCTGATCTTTTAACGGAAATAGTGTTAAGTGTTTTGGGTGTGGTTATCAGTTTAGGGAAACCGGTGTTGGTGCGGCGACCGACGTATCCATACACTAGGACTCTAAATTCTGATTTCTGACACAGTGCATGAAAACACTAATTGTGTGTGTGTTTCATTTGAAAAGTTCTCTTTGTGATCTATTTGAGTCGACTCACCAGGTATAACTTACTAAGTGTGGCGCACCTGTTTCTTTTCAGGATGGCCCCACGCAGAGAGCCAGCCAGGGTTCCAGGCTTTGTACAAGATGGCAGCCCACCGAGCGATGAGGCCTCGGTGCAGGGCCCTATCACAGTAGAGGCACCAGTGGTACCAATACCTGTTGGGCCACAAATTCCACCAGCCCCAGCAGCAGAGAGTGCACGTCGCCTGAGCGCGTTGCACGAGTTCTAGTGCCAGAGGCTGCCCAGGTTCAGGGGTGAGACAGACCCGTAGGCAGCTGAGGATTGGCTAGAGGCTATAGTGAGAGTCTTCAAACTGGTAGGGACACTAGCCGACCTTATGGTAATCCTTGTCGTGAGTCTCCTTCAAGAAGAAGCAGGCATATGGTGGAGCCTGATTATCCAGGTGCATGACGAGGCGACACTTCTCTAGGAAGACTTCGAGAGCCTGTTTTGGGTGGAGTTTGTCCCAACCACCCTATGTGCAGTGCGGATACAGGAGCTACTTCATCTGCAGTAGGGCAGCATGATGGTGGAACAATACTTAGCGAGGTTCACCGACCTCTGGTGCTACTCCATAGATATGGTGTGGGACCCATTATTCAGGGCCCGGACCTTCGAGCATGGGCTCAGGTGAGAGATTAGGGCTTCTATGATCTTTCTCAATATCCCAATACAGGAAGAGGTGTTGGAGTGAGCCCTCTTAGTGGAGAGTTTCCTTACTGAGAATTCACCAGCAGTGAGACCCACCACCGGGCATCATATAGCGGAGTCTTCTGTAGATGGTAGCAGAAAGATGTTGCAGAGATCCAACTGGACCAGGTCATTCGGTGGAAGATCTTAGGATACGGGTTCGGTGGTGCGGGGCACATGAGATAGAGCCAGTCATATGAGGAGAAGGTATTGATACGCATGCGAAAAGCAGGATTACATGGCTCATGACTGTCTGACCCACAATGTAGATGATCAGAAGACGGTCGAAGGACCTCCTAGGAAGAGATAGAGATTCGATCAAGGCAGTCTGTAGGGAACAGGAGGACGTGGCAGAGGAGCTGGTCGAGTAGCTGGCGGTGGGCGATGTTTCAAAGTGTTACCACCACCACCACCAAGAGGTCCACCCCGACCGCAGGGAGCATGTGGACATGGGAGAGCTCAACTCCAGGTAGCTAAGGCTTATGATCATGGCGCTTTGGAGATGATTCGAGGTACGGTCTGCGTCTATTCCATCATAGCTGCAGTACTTATAGACACAGGTGTCAATCACTCTTTCATTGCCACTGACCTCATTTGGAGCTCAGAGATTCCTACAGAGCTGTTGGCTCGATCCTTATAGTTAGAGACTCCTATGAGAGAGGATTCGACGATTACGCACTGGTTATGGTAGTGTGAGCTTACTCTAGGAGGTGATAGCTTCAGTTGGGATCTCCTAGTAGCGGCGTCGAGGCCTTACGACATCATCTTGGGTATGGACTGGTTATCTACAGTCCATGCTCAGATTGACTGTATTAGGCAAAAAGTGTGGTGTGTCTGTAAGGATGGGACTAGTTTTACCTTCACCGGTGAGAAGGGAGCCTTTGCAGCGCAGTATGGACTCACCCATAGGAGGGTGCATCCAATTACTCATCAGTTGGCTAGCCTTATCCTTGGAGCAGTTGATGTGCAGAGTCCGAGCTATCCTGTTGTGGTGGATCAATACATGGATGTTTTTTCTAATGAGGTGTCAGGACTACCTCCTCACAAAGAGGTAGACTTTTACATCGAATTTTATCCCGAGACAACATCGATATCTACGCCAGTGTATCGGATGGCTCCCGTGGAGCTTCGTGAGCTGCGAGTACAGCTGGGGGACTTGTAGGGAAAGGGGTTCGTCAGACCCAGTGTTTCACCATGGGCAGCCCCAATTTTGTTCGCCAAGAAGGCAGACAGGAGTTTGAGGATCTATGTGGATTACCGGTGCCTAAACCAGGTGACCGTAAAGAACAAGTATACACTTCCAAGGATTTATGACCTCTTCGATCAGTTTAAGGGAGCACATTGGTTCTTGAAGATAGACCTCTGATCAGGCTACCACCAGATCAGAGAACGGGACAAGGATGTGCAGAAGACAGCTTTCAGATGTCGGTATGGGCACTATGAGTTCTTGGTTATGCTATTCGGCATAACCAATGCACCAGCTGTGTTCATGGGACTTGTGAACAGGATCTTCTAACCATACCTTGATCGGTTTGTGGTAGTCTTCATTGATGACATTCTGATCTACTCGACTACTGAGGAGGAGCATGCCTATCATTTGCGAATAGTACTGGACACACTCCGAGAGCACCGGCTTTATGGTAAGCTCTCAAAGTGCCATTTCTGGATCCGAGAGGTTCACTTTCTAGGAAACATCATCTCAAAGACTGGATTTTTTGTGGATCCAGTGAAGATTGAGGTTGTGCTAGCTTGAAAGCCACCTAGGAGTGTAACGGAGGTACGGAGTTTCCTGGGTCTGGCTGGTTATTATCAAAGATTTGTGTCAGACTTCTCTAGAGTTTCAGCACCCTTATCGGCATTGAAGAAGAAGGGGAAACCCTTTGTGTGGTCAAAGAGGTGCCAGCGGAGTTTTCAGGAGTTGAGGTAGAGGCTGACTAGTGCACCCATCTTGAGGCTACCAGAGAAGGGCGTTGGGTACGTGGTCTATAGTGATGCATCAGGGACCGGGCTCGGATGTGTCCTGATGCAGGAGCGAGCAGTGATAGATTATGGTTCTCATCAGCTGATACAGCATGAGAAGAACTACGCTATCCATGACCTGGAGTTAGTAGTAGTGGTCTTCGCCTTGAAGATGTGGTGACACTATCTTATGGGCGAGCGTTTCACAGTCTACTCTGACCACTAGAGTCTCAGGTATATCTTCTCACATAAGGACCTGAACCTGAGATAGTGGTGTTGGCTTGAGTTCCTCCAAAACTATGACTTTGAGATAGTCTATACTCCTGGGAAGGGGAACGTTGTAGCAAATTCTCTCAGCAGAAGATCGGGTATTCAGCTGCTAGGAGAGGCGACTAAGCGGTTGGCCGCTTTGCAGATTTCTTATGTGGACCAAGATGGAGAAGTTTCCTGCAGTCTCTTATAGTCACACCCCCACTCCTTAGGAGAGTCAGGTAGGTGCAGTGTGGGGATGCTAACTGCAAGGATCGACATGTACAAATATCCACAGGTCAGGCACCTTGTGGATTTTCTATAGGTGGGGAGCATGTCATCCTCTTCAGAGGACGTACCATGGTACCAGCGTCACTTCAGGAGGTAGTGTTGAGGGAGGTCCACACATCACTTCTAGTGGTACATCCAGGTGTGGCAAAGATGAATCAGGACCTTCAATGACAGCACTGGTGGCTAGGTATGAAGAAGGCAGTAGCGGAGTTTGTCTCTTGATTCCTCACTTGTCAGCAACTAAAGGCGGACCACCAGGTACCAGTAGGCTTGGTTCATCCTTTAGAGTTCCCATAGTGGAAGTGGGATAGGATATCCATGGACTTCGTGACAATACTTCCATGTAAATCCAGGGGACATGACTCAATTTGGGTGATCATCGACCGACTCACCAAGTCATCACACTTCCTACTGATTAGAGAGCAGGGTTCAGTAGAGAGATTGGGACGCCTCTATGTGCAGAAGATTGTGCGACTACATGGGGTAACTTTGACGATTTTCTCCTATCATGATGCATGTTTCACTTCCTGGCTATGGAAGGGATTGCAGGAGGCTTTCTGGATGTATCTTTGTTTGAGCATCGCCTTCCATCCTCAGATGGATGGCCAGACAGAGAGGAACATTCAGACTCTCGAGGACATGATACGTGCATGTGTCCTCGACTTCGTTCATAGCTGGGAGGACCACTTGCCTTTGGTGGAGTTTTCATATAATAATAGTTATCACTCCACCATCGGGATGGCACCTTTTGAGGCCTTGTATGGTCGACCTTGCAGATCACCATTGTGCTGGACAGACCCAGGGGAGTCATTAGTAGTGGGAACAGAGATGGTATGGGCTACCATGGATAAGGTGCAGATCATCCAAGAGCGGATGAAGACTAAACAGATCAGACAAAAGTCATATGCTGATAGGAGGCAGAGACCTCTGGAGTTTGAGGATGGAGACCACGTCTTTCTATGGGTCTCACCTCGACGAGGTCTGTAGAGATTTAGCCGAGGCGGCAAGTTATCTTCGAGATTCATCGAACCTTTCCAGGTCCTCAGTAGATTAGGCAAAGTGTCTTACCACCTGTCACTTCCCCCTCAGTTGTACCTGCTGCATGACGTTTTTCACGTATCTCATCTGAAGAGATACGTGCATGATCCTACTCACATCATAGATTGGGGAGAGCTTGACATCGACGATGGCGCGACTTTTTTGGAGGTTCCAGTGGAGATCGAGGATTGACAGAAGAGAGTCCTTCGTGGGCGATCGATACCTTTGGTGCATGTGTGATGGTAGCATGGGAACCTCCATGAGGGCACATGGGAGCGGGAGGCTCAGATTTGTGCTCAGTACCCCCATTTATTTTCCTAGTTTTTGATTTTTGGATTTTGAGGATGCAAAGATCTGAGGTGGGGAGAATGTAAAGACCCAAAAATCCATGTAATTTTTTTTAATTATATAGAATTATTCCGAGTCTGCCGTTTCTGACGACATGTAATTCTGAGGCCCAAAGTGCCCAGAATGTTTTTCCGAAGTTTCTGAATACGTTCAGTGAACTTAAGAGAGGGTTTTGGTAACTTTAGAACCAGTGCTCGGAATTGAAATCCTAGGGGACCGTTGAACTCGTAGAACCGGTGATTGCTTAAGGGGACCTTCACCTCAGTTGCATTTGGTCGTGAGCGGAAGTTGGTTTTCCAAACTTTCGTGGAGGATTAAAAAAGGGTGGAATAAAATAAAATTGTTTAAACTTAAATTTTATTTTATTCAAATCTTTTTGAATTAAAGTGGGGTCCACCTGAACTAAACCCCCACTTTAATTCTTGCCAACCCCCCTCCTTCATTAAATGAATTGATTAGGGGTACACTCCTCAAATTGATGTGTTTGTTCCCATCCTTTGGGAGTTGGATGAATTGGTGTTTTGGATGTTGGAGGAAACCTTGGAGGAAGAACTCTTCTTTCGCCAATGACGAACATCTTCTTCTTCTTTGATCTCCCACCAGAACAAGGGAGGAAGCATCGTCCTTGAAAACGCGAACGACGTCATCCTCGACTTCTTCATCTTCTTTCTCAAAGTTAGTGAATCTGAGGTAGGGGTTTGAGCTATGTTATTTGTTTCTCGTTCTTCGTATTCCTTCATGGATTAAGATTCGAAGCCGCATGCTATCACTCTAACGCGGAGAGTGCGGGTCGAATGAACACAGCCCGACCCCTCCACCTTACTTTTTGGATTTTGATGCTAATCGCGGCACGAGTCCAGGTTGAGCAATTTTTGTCAACGATGGTTGTAGATCGAAGGCGACGTCCCGAGTATTGCGTGGCTACTTCCAGAATGAGAATCGGGCCACTGAAACTCATTTGGTGCCCACGGAAGGTTCTCCAGCGATCGGAATCGACGAACGTCACTGGTAAAATGAAGGGAAGGGCGATTGACACTCCGGTCGGCCGCGTGGACGGCGGCGGCGCAACCGCGCCACTGGAGGAGCGGGTCGCGGCCGACGGGTCGTGGAGGGGCAGTGCAAGGCCAGCGCAAGGCCGGCCGTGAGAAGAACCGGTGGCTCGGGCCGTCGGGTTGTCGGGGAAGGCGCAATGCAGCGCGCGCCGCACGGTGGAGTGAGGGGCTGCAGCCTTGGCTGCGGTGATGGAGGACGGTCGGCCGGCAGAGCCGGCCGCTGGAGGAGGCGCAGTGCAACTGAGCCGTGCGGGAGGCAGCGGGCCGCTCAGCCAGCCAGGAATAGTGGGACCTGCCGTATGGGTCCCGCGTGACACGGACCGGCACCACGTGGTGCCAGATCTGAACCGCCTGAACAGAAAAGTCATTCGGGACTCTAGGGGGCGTGGCCTCCTCCCTGGACATGGCTATGGTGGACCCCACGGGGACCTCCAGCTGCGGGCCTCGCGCGGGCCGAGCTTAGCGCGGGTCGAACCCAAAGCGGTCTGGACCCAGCGCGGGCCAGACCCAGCGCGGGCCGGACCCAACGAGGGCCACCCCTGTGGGCCGGGCCGCCCCCACGGGCCAGGTCGGACCTGTGGATCGGGTCAGACCCTAGTCCGAACCCAGGTTGGGTTGGGTCCGACCGGGTCAGTCCGACTGGGCCGGACCAGACCCGAACCCGCTTTGACCTGTTTCCCCTCTTTTGCTCGTAACTTGAGATACGGGCGTCTGATTGACAAACCGTCTACTGAGACGGAAACCTTAGAGGGAGATGGTTATTTTGGTATACCCCAATTGCGGTTTGGACAGAGTTGGGGTATGTCGAGGTTGGATCGAATGTAAATCCAACTGGGCCCTCGGAACAGAAATGCCAATAACTCTCAGACTGGGCGTCCGATTGACGCGTCGTCTGTCGCATTGGGTATCTTATGTAAAGATAGATATTTTGGATACATAAATTTGGTACTTCATGTTAGTTGATGTATAGACACTTGTCTTCAGGAGTGTACCCACCTGGAATCAAGCGTGATTTGTGCGGAACCTTGTGGCTGGCTGCATTGTGATAAAGGGATCCTACGTGGGTTCGACAGGACTGACTACTATTCTAGGGTCCTACATGGGTTCAAAAGCTCAGACTAATATTCCAAGATCCTATGTGGGTTCGACAGCTCTGATTACTGTTCCAAGATCCTACGTGGGTTCGACATCTCTGATTACTGTTCCAGGATCCTACGTGGGTTCGACAGCTCTAATTACTGTACCAGGATCCTACATGGGTTCGACAGAGTGGATGATTCAGTGGCTACATATAATAATCTCTATCTCTATACATAATTTGTATACCTGTGTGAGCTGAGCCTTGACTCTGTGTTGTTATCAACGAGTTATCTTTATTCCTTCATGGAACGGGTTATGCTTGGGCTCAAGAGTTTGAGTCGGTTTGTATTTGATTACTTAGGTATATGTATGGGCATATACCTAAGTAGGGTTGGATGATACTTTGTGATTGTATTCTTACTACTGTGGTTTATCCTTAGTGGATTCTGGGAGACTTTCGGAGGTCTCGGGGTCCCTACTGAGTATCGTTATACTCACCCCTACACGGGCTTCGCCCACACCATGTTGCGTCTTGTGCAGACAACGGACAGCAGTGATCAAGGATTAAAGAGACAGATAGGAGGCTTCTCAGAGATGGACTTAGACGGGATATACCTCAAGGATTACTTGATCGATATCTGTACCTACCCTTTAGGTAGGATTTCTCAGTGGATGATCCTTGAGCTGTTTTCTCTTTATCCTGTAGTTTTACTTCAGTTGGGTTTGTATACTGGCCCATTTAATTTCAACACTCTTTACATTATTAGTACTTTTTGGTTATCGCTGGTTGTGTACAGTCTGTGTGAGTTGCAGGTTTAAAGTAAATTCCTTCCCTTTTCTCTAGGATATGCCTTTTTGGTGCTAGTCGCCAGCCTCTTGCCTAAGGAAGGTGGGCTTGGGGTGGTCACAGCACGGGCCCGTGGATGGGTCGTGACAGAATAATATAATTCATCTATCCTATGAGTCTATCCAAGTAATTCCTTTATGGGAATATAAGTATCACTCAAGGAATAAATGAAAAACTCTCCCTATGAGTTCATCTAAGTAATTCCTATATGGGAATCTAAGTATCACTCAAGGCATGTATAAACAACTCTCCCTATGAGTTCATCTAAGGAATTCCTGTATGGGAATCCAAGTATCACCCAAGGAATATATAAACTCTCCCTATGTGTTTGTCCAAAGAATTCCTACATGGGAATCCAAGTATCACACAAGGAGTATATAAATTCATCCATCCTATGAGTCTATACAAGGAATTACTACATGGGAATCCATGTATCACTCACAGCATATACAAACCCATGCCCCTATAGGCCCATCCCTAGCATCTAATAAGGGAACCCAGGTCTCATTGAGGCATGGAATAAATAATAGACTATTGTGCCTATCCAATTCATTCCACATAAGGAAACCCAAGTGTCACTTGATTCATAACACAATTAATATGACCTATGAGCTCATCCAAGGAATTATGTAAAAAGGAAACCAAGAATCTCTCAAGGTGTAATAAACTAGATTCCAGGAAGTAATTCTGAACATCCCAAAGATAAATATTTCAACATTCTAGAATCATCATCTAGAAACTAGGAAGAAACTTTGGAAATTATAGTTGCACCATGAGTAACCATGTAAATTCATAAATAAAAGAGTGGGGTGATCAAAAGCCTAAACCCACAACTACTGACACATACTCATGGGCTTATAAGTTTGGTACAAGTTCTAAGGTGACACCCACTACCATAACTACCCAAACCCCCAACCCACTAGATCAGGTTTAGTCAAACATCAGGGCGCCCATTGGGTCCCTCAAATCAAACACATGATAGGTATCCTACTTGGGATCCTCAAGGTCCATACATAAGAGAAGGCATCTTACTAGGTATCTTCAACAGTGAAGGTATAAGGAAGAATCCTATATGGGATACTATAATGGAATAAAAAGAAAGAGTCATCCTACATGGGATCCTTAGAAAGAGTAAACAGGTGGATGGATCCTGCAAGGGACTCCTTAGGTCAACATGTAAGCAAAGGCATCCCACATAGGATCCTTGGTAATAGTAATAAGACATAGGAATCCTATACAGGATCCTCTAGGTCAAAATATAAGATGAAATATTGGACTAGAAGGAAAATTCATTGAACATCATACTAGAGAGAAGGCTTATGGCCCATCTCAGATCAAGGGTCTCACTCTCAAGAGATAGCTGAATTTTATTACCAAAGGAAGAACCTATCTATTTAAGAAAATTCTGGAAAAACCTCCTAGGAGTCCTCAAATAACCTCATGGATAGTACCATCATGATATACATGAAAAAACACTCAAAATGGACTACTCATGTGTCTAATTCTGACTCTTGGTCATAAAGATATGAGAAACCCTAAAAAGGGTAGTAAAGGGGTAGTACACGATGTGTATACCTAGTACACAACGTGTTCTCCCAACACTCCACCAGGGTGTATACTTTAGTCAGACATGGAATGTAAAAGCCCATGTACGCAGCATATAATAAATGTACAAAACTTGTACCCTATATGGGGTACCTTCCTATATACGTTACAAGGCATGTCTATGTATATAGCCTGGTCATGTACTTATACACAGTGTGAAACTCACACAAGGTCTGGTCGTGTACTTTACATGGAAATGTACCCATAAACGGACTATCTAGATGGGTAATCAGCTATATGGTTGAGTCATATTACATGGTTTGTATACCCCATACATGGAGTGTACTTCTAAAAAGATAATTTTCCCTAAATGGGAAGAACACACAGCGTGTGTTCCTAAACTACACGTTGTGTGATCGGGATTTTCGAATGTGAAACCCCTCAAAATAGCCTAAAACCACTGTTTTATCATAAAAAGGTATATATAGACCCAAAAGGGGTCCTAATTAGTCATAATAAATAAATAAAACTTTAAAATTTTAAATCTATGAGGATTTATGGAAAAACTTAAAAATGGTCTACCTTTGGGCGAAATTCGTTGAAGCTTTTCCAGTTTTTGTGATCCACGATGGTCACATGATAATATGACTCCTCTCAAGCTCCATAGAGGCACATCCCTTATTACCTCTCTTTATTTATCTATACCTATCTATTTTACCTCTCAGTAACACAATGAAGGAATACTACATGGGTTCATACGTGAGAATCCAAAGGGAGAAAGAAGAAAAGGAAAGGTAAAAAGAAAAGGAGGAAAAAGAAAAGGGGGCTTGGGCCCGACCTCAGTGTCCAACATAAGTTTATGCCTCACCTAGAAAAAAACTCCCCATTATGGACTCAAAAACAAAGATGTAATCTCAATCAGACACTCCATTCAAGAGATATTGTCAAACGAACCTATGAAAATAATTTAATATTAATTATTAATTATTCTGCTAAAATTTGAACGGTTCATAATTCCACCAAACTCTTGTCCTATGGAAAACACCCTATTTTGGGACCAATGAAGTGGAAAGAAAAATTATTTGAGATCATATTCTAGGTTAAATGACTATTTTACCCCTTACAAGCATCAGCAAGCAAAAATTCAAATTTTTTCTCAAATTTCCAGTTCAGAAAAACACGGGCCCTTACAATCTCCACACCATAAACCTTCTTGTCCCCAAGAAACCTTGGAGGTCAAATTCATCCATTCTCTCAATAGAAGAATCTATGAAAGCATGCTATCTTAACTTCCTAATGACCAATTTCATAGAATCAGCAACTCTTCCATCAAGGAATACATTTAACCATGACCAATCTGATACTCCCTACTATAGGAATACCTTTATCATCACCTCAACAACTAAACATAAAGCTCAAAGGACCATATAAAATTTAAAATTTCAATTAAAAATGAGGGTTACCACCCTAAAATAGTCAATGGTTCACTCCCCTTCATATGTATTACCTTACATCTCTCCTTGAGCACAACCTCAATGGGTTATTTCAACAATCAGGAAATATATTTAAAAGAAAAGAATCTCAGTATAGAGCCAAATATTTCTAGGCATACTCAAGATGATTTCAAGATATATAATGATCTTATATAAATAATAGTACACTAATATTCCATAAAAAATGTGTATAGATCTATCTGATCCATGCTCACATCCAACAGGCTAACTTGCCTTTAACAAACTCTTGACACCGTGTCTCCTGACAGTGCGTGTCTAGGTCTAACCATGGGTCAATCTTCTCATGGAACCCAACTTATCCTCGATGGATCCTCTACCATAGAGGGAAATTTTTTATTTCATCACAAATCCTAGGAAATAATTCCCACAAAATGTCTTGAAAATATCGGTCCTCAGCTCACACACAACCACTCAGTTATTTACAATTAAACGGAACCATACACAACTAGCTAGTACCTTAAATGCCTAACTCATGCTCCTATGTTTTTTCTATCACAAGGTTAAGCTGACCTTGCTACACAGTACATCAGTCTCATTATGCCAAAAGCTCCCTAGGAACTCCTCTTCAAAATCGGCCACCATACTCATGCCACAATTTATTCCACGACCGCCCATCTCCCAGGGTCATTCTAGTCTCAAGTGTCTACCCATGCTCTGAATACATTAGAAACAACAAAAACACTGGTCAACAGGGCTAAGAAATTGAACAGTCATGCCCGTCCAAGAGAGTCTTGATACCCAAGCACCCTACGTTTTTTTTAAAAGCTAAAGGCATCAACATGAATATATCGCAAAACTTGAGCACTAACTATGCATCAGTCTCAAATGAGCATATAACTAATATCACTGCTTAAAAAGGAATATATAAATATTTTAACCTAAGAAACAACACCCTATAATGGGTATAAAATTTGGGCACCATGTTCCCTATCGAATTACAAGGGTCATTGCACCTTCGTGCATGTGGATTGTGTCATCATCCTCACCACCAAACATCTCAATGTAGATCCACATCACCTGCCATCAGAATGAAATGTATATGAAATTCATCTCAATTGAGTATAATACTGCTAAAAACCTATATAGGACAACACTATTTAGATTTTTGTTTTCACTTTAAACAATTGGCCTCTATCATCAATAAAATTACACACTAGAAGACCTATAACATATGAATCCTATGTGCCAAATATGATGCATGAGATGCCTCTTGCCTTTGCCGACCAAGAGTCAAAATTAATCACTGGCCTCTGTAAAACATGACAAGATCCAAAAATCTATAATAAATCATAACATCCACACAACATGTTAATCAAACAAAGCGGAAAATAATATACAACTGTAACATCATAGATTAAAACAGTAATCCCATATCCCTGGAAACTAGGACTTCTCACCGGAATAGGTGTTCTCGACGCACCAGTATGATATCCATCATAGGTTTCAAAAAAATCCTAGTAATATTGTATATCATATCCCAAATAATAAATCAAAAGTAAAGAAACACCTCTAATACCACTTTGTAATGTCTCAACCTAGATGCCACTAAACCGGTGCTCCGACCCAGTTCTCCACAAGGCCTCAAGCATGTATATACATATGCCATAGGTTTCTAACTAGAAGTAAGTTCCTGGGGTGTGTCTGTGAAGAGACTATACCACTAGTAGAAATATTTTATTTAATGTCGACATTATAATTTTGGTTTCCTATAACATGTCATTAAAATTTTTGTGGAAAATTTTTAATGTCGGTTTCTTTCAAAATTGATGTTAAAATTCAAAAAAAAAGGCATCAGTTTTTTCAAAAACCAACACCAAATATTAATTAAAAAAATTATAAACATAGGTTTTGTTCAAAATTTATTTTGAAAACTTTTAAAAAAACACTCAGCCTAAACTCTCATTCCATATTTTTGAAATCGTGATTTGCACCCGACCTTCGAAGGCACCGACAACCACCCACTATTTATCAATCTTGATTTTATTCAATTTAATCATTTTTAATCATCTTTTTAATATCATGGTACTTTATCTCTCATCCTTTGGAATTTTTTCATGATCTGTAGATATATTGTTTTCCAAAAACCCTATTCCAATCGACCATGGAATCATCAGCCACCTAGAGAACTTCAAAGGTGATTTTAGTTAATTTTAATCATATTTTCATGATCATTGATCATCAATATTTCATCCTTCATCCTTGTTTCATGATCCATAAAGATATATAGTTCCCAAAAACCCTGTTCTGGTTGACCGACAACCACAGTTCAAGGTTTTTGTTTTTTTTCTGGTTTTTTTTTACAAATATGTTTCTTCAATCTTGTAGTGTTCACCATATCACCAACTTCAAGGGAGTACATCTATATTCAGGATCAATTTTTCATTATATAACTCTAAATTTTGTAAGTTATTTTTTAATTTTGAAGATAAATTATTTATATGTTAGTTATAAATTTTATTTATCCTTTAATTTTTTTACTCATTTTATTGTTTATTATAAAAAAATTAAAGTTTGTTTAATTTTATGATTTTTTTATTTGATGTTATTATCTTTTTTTTTCAAAAATTATATATATATATTTATATCAGTTGAAACTAGTATCCATTCTATTTTTTATTTTTGATTCTAACCAAATTGTATATTTTTTTATCAGTGTGACAAACATCAAGCAGTTATAGAGTCATATATGTTATAATATAATTATTACAATTCAACGAATGTTTATAACTTAATACACCACATTTTTTCATTCATTTCAACCGAAATAAACTTTGGATAATAATGATAACCACTCACATTTTTAATATTCATAAATTTATGTTATGCATATGATTTATAGGAATCACCTTACACTAGTTATGTTATAAGTAAATAATAATTAATCACAAAATTTATGGATATTAAATCAAATTTTTAGATGTAAAATGATTATTTTAATTGCATCTTAAAATTGGTGCATATTACCATACTGTAATAGTTTTTCTGAAGATTATTATGAAATAAATAAGTTGGATAAAATTCTAGGTTTAATATATTATAAGAGACATTTTTTATAAATGGTTACATATTATGTTATTGTGAAAGTGAATGTTTAATTGATTCCCCTCCCATATTACCATATTGTGTTTGGGGCTTTCGATCAATGAGTAATTTTTATTTTCTTTGTATTGTAATAAATTCTTAATTTGACTTAGATTTTTTAACCTATAAAATTTACCTCTATTGTTGATAATGAAACTTTTGAATTTATGTTAAACATTGTTTATTCTAGGTTAACTAAAGAAGAATATCAATGACTATCTTGAAGGATCTAGGTAGAATGGAAGTTTGATAGTCATTTAAAAAATGTATATAAACTTGAAAAAAGTATCCCTATTCCTTTACTAAGATCAGAAAAAAATAGTTTATAATTAATTATTTAAATAAAATAAATTCCTAGAGTAATTTATTTTTAATTTGATTCCTAATAATAATAGATATTTCCCACTTGATCACCAATCATTTTGATTATATTTTTTATGTTTAAATTTTATCTATTTATATATATTTTTAAATATTTATATGTTATAATATATTCATCCTTTATATCGTGATATTATATATTTAATGGATCATAATTAGATAAATTTACAAATAATCACTAATGAATATGAAAAATGTGTTGATGATTTCTTGGAATTTTCTAAATGAAATATTCAAAATGTAGATTTTATTTTTTGTCCATGTGTGAAGTGTTTGAATATAAGAAAGTTAAATTCTATATAAATCAAGGATCATCTCATTTGATATGGTTTTATACATAATTATACAATTTGGATTTGGTATGGTGAAAGAACAAAAAATTCAAAATCTAATGTTGATGAAAATATTCAAAATAATATAGAGGATAGTGTTGAAGAATTAATTCATAATGTAGGTGTTGAAACCATTGAAAAAAAAACTATTGAACAATTGTATAGAGATTATAAGAAACCATTATTCTTAGGTTACACTAAACATACAGTGTTATCAGTAGTTATGAGATTAGTTATCTTGAAAGCATGAAATGGGTGGAGTGATAAAAGTTTCTCTAAGTTGCTTGAACTTTTAAAAGAGATACTTCCAGAAGGAAATGGGCTTCCAGATTCTAATTATAAGGTAATTAAAATATTATTCCCAATGGGATTGGGTTATAAAAAGATACATGCTTTTCCCATTTATTGTGTGTTGTATAGGAAGTAATATTAATATTTATCAAAATTTCCAAAATATGGGACATCGCTCTATAAGATGGATAAAAAATCAACTCTAATTCATGCTCAAGTATGGGCATCAAACCTCCTGATAAATCAATTTAGTACCTTCCAATAATTTCTTCCAATAATTTCTTCCAATAATTCCAACAATTAAACTCTGATTTATTATTAAGTACTGGAATCAAACCTCCTACAAAAGAAATCTAGTACCTTATAATAATTCCTCATTTGAAGCATCTGTTTTCAAATTTAATTGATGCAAAAAGGTTAATATTGAATACAGATGAGCACATATCTGATTTTAGCTTATGTCACCCTGCTGATTTAACACAGTGTAAGAGATTTGATAAACAATTTATTTATTTTTAAAGTGAAGTTAGAAATATCATAATGGTTCTGTGTACAGATGGAATGAATCCATATCAGAGCCTAAGTAGCCAACATAGTTCATGGGCTATTTTTTGGTAGTTTAAAACTTGTTCCCACAAATATGTATGAAGAAAAAATATATTATGATGAGTTTGATGATTTATTTAACAACAACTAGTAAATGATATTTATGTGTATCTTTCACCATTGATTTATGATTTTAAACTTCTATGGGATACAAGTGTTATAGTTTTTGATGTATACAAGAAAGAGTATTTCCTTTTTTTTCTATGATAATGTTCACTATAAATGACTTTATTGAACATGGAAACTTATCTAGATATAGTGTTAAGGGATATAAAGCATGTTTAATTTTTAAAGAATAGACTTCGTATTATCAATTATAGAATGGAAGAAAGAAAGTGTACATGGTACGTAGAAGATTTCTGTGAATTGATCACCCTTATCATAGATTGAAAAAAATTATTTAATGATTTATAGAAATATAATATTCCCCCACAAACATTTTCAGTTGAAGAATATTATGGAAGGGTAAAAAATATTAATTTCGCATTTGTAAGGAATAGAAGTTCCATTCATCAAAAAAATATCTAGAAGAAATAGTCTATCTTTTATGAACTACCTAATTAAAGATTTTTAAAGATGAAACATAACATGGATGCTATTCATATTGAGAAAAACATATGTGACAGTTTGATTGGAACTTTTTAAAACATAAAAGGAAAGATAAAATATGGATTTCATGCTAGATTGGAATTAATCTCAATGGGAATAAATTTGGAGTTAACTTATATTATGAAAGGAAACAGAACATATTTACCTCTATCTTGTCATACAATAATCAAGAGTGAGAAGATGATTTTTTTCAGTGTATTCGTGGTATTAAAGTACCCAGTGGATATTCTTAAAATGTGAAGAATTTAGTGTCATTTAAGGATTGTAAATTAATAGGTATGAAATATCATGACTATCATATATTGATGCAATAACTGCTACCAGTCACATTGCGTGGTATATTACTGACACCGGTTAAAAAGACTATAATCAGGTTATGTAATTTTTTCAAATCCATTTTTATTAAATACAATGATCCAAATTTGTTAAATATGTTAGAGAATGAATCTTATTTTAAACATAGTCAAGTGGAAATGTATTTCCTACCTAAATTTTTGATATAATAATTCATTTGGTGATACATCTAGTGCCTAAGATATATAATAATATGTGGGCCTCTTTATTTACGTTAGATTTATCATTTTGAAAGATATATGAAAATTTTAAAGAGATGTATTAAAAATACTTATCTACCAGAGGCCTCTATTGTTCAATAATATGTAACAGAATAAGTGATTGAGATTTATACTGATTATGTATATGAAGTAGGGCATATTGGTCTCCCCATATCTCGATATATGACTATTGATAGTGAAGGTAGAGGTATTTAAGGCTTAAAGGTGAAGTTTATTCCATGTGATGAAGTAATGCGGTCATATTTATACATTTTGAACAACACATATAAGGTTCAACCATATATATCATCACATATTGTTGAAATAAAGGTACAATATCCAAAAATAAATCAGAAGTGGTTGATGATTGAGCATAAAAAGACATTGATTTCATGGTTTAAATAGAACGTCATCACAGATATATCTACATCAGAAACATTGAAATGATTATTAGAGGGATCATTTCTTAATGTGATCACATGGTCTAGTTTTGATATTAATGGGTACATATTTTACACACACAAAATCAAGATGACAAGAGTGTCATTCAAATTAGTGGGGTAATAGTCATTGCTAAAGTAATTAATTTTTTGAGTGAAAAAGATAGAAACTCAATTTCTTCATAAACGATATATTTTGGAGTTCTTTAAGATATGTGGAAAACTTATTATACTAAATTTTAATTCAAGGTATTTAAGTGTGACTGGGTTTATAGTAATAGTTCTGTGAAACATGATGATTATGGGTTTACACTGATTGATTTGAAAATATTTGGTTCCAAATAAGAATTGTTTATCATGGTGACACATGAATAAAAAATATTTTATGTCATTGATCCATTTAATGATCAATGTTCCATCATTTTTCAAGGTGAAATAATTTATTTTGGTGGTGAGGATGATGATGATGTTATGAATTTATGAGTTTTAGTCGTTTATTATGCGATTTTCAAATGATAACAATGACTATAATGAAAACATAGTCCATGTTTTACTAAATGATCATACTGAAGGGATATTAGAAAACACTAAATTACTCTCCTAATTATCCAGGTAAATATTTATATTTTATTTATTTATTGAAATTTACATGTGTAAAAACTCTATTTTTATTAATTATTTGGTGTCTAACTATATATATATATTGATTATTTATATGATTTTTGTGTTAAATTTTATATTCAAAAGTTATTATTAAACATAACATAAATCATTAAGATTTCATTAAATTTATGCATATGTAAACACTATTTTATAGTTGTGATGTTTAAATTTAAAAATGTTTATATCATTTTAGATTTTTTATATTTAATAGTTTAACTTGCATATTTTATGGTTAAGAATCATGACATCATTTTTTAAAAACTTACACATGTGAAACACTATTTTTTTACTTATATATTTTTATAATCATTGTTTTTAAATATTAATTTTTCTAATAATATGAAGGTATACAGAATTTTATTACATTTGTCTACTTCAATGATGATTATAGAGGCTGTAGAACATTTACCAAGGTATATGTATTTTTCATGTTATTAAATATTTAATAATATAATTATTTAATGAAAGAAAATATTTAATTTTCAAAAAATAATTGCAAGACCATTGATGTGCCTCCCATAGAAGCTTATTCTCCTTCTTCTATAGAGAAATCGATTTATAAAGTTGGTAAATATGAGATTACATGTTTATAATAAAAATCACTTGATCATGGAGATGGTAGATTACAGATTAATTTTAATGATAATAATAACCCAACTATCCAAAATATAACACAGTTTATCAGTTATATTATTATGCAGAGCCATTTAAGGATTATCATTTTATATCTTGATTGGAATTCTATCAATAATATGGAGAAAGAGAAGTTTTGGGAGTCCATAATGGTAAAATTTCTCAATTTATTTATTTTTATCTCATTTTTCGAATGTTATATATTATAAATGAATAATATTTAATTTATTCAATTATAGATTATGACATTCAATTTTGAAGAAACGATAGAAATTTATAAAATATTTTTATCTTTAGTTGCAGTTTGATGGAAAGATTTTAAAATAAAATTGAAAAATAATTTTGTTTTTGGGAAGTTTCATAATGAAAACCCATGCCTTAAGTATGGGTTTTTAGATGTGGATACATGGAATAAATTTGATGCCAACCAACATGATTAAGTATTTATGGTATGATAAATATTTTATATTGTAAAATGTCTTGTATATTACCTGACTACTTATTAGTTTATTTTTATGTAACAGGCCTTTGGGAGATATCATTAAGAGATTCAACTGCAGAACATATACCATCATACTTTATCACATGAAGGGTGTCATTAATTATAGGATAAAATGATTGTAGAAAATTTTGATGCATTAACAGCTCAATCTACTAGTGGCTCACAAGAGGTCCATTTTGATCCTCTATCTCTCCCCAATCACCATGAAAAATATAAAAGTACAAGAATAAAAACAAATGAAAAGTATCCTACAGAGTAATCTAAGGAAGTATCTGAAAAAATTATAAGAGTATATGAGGTGGGTGTTAGTGTTAGGAAAGTTTTTGGTCATAAAAGTAAGAAATCAAGAGAAATTGAAATAGATTAATTAAAATTTGAGATGAAAGACCTGAAAAAATCTATGGACGATAAAATTAAATCAGTTTTCTAGGATATGTTTGAAAAATTGATGAGACAATCATAGCCTACACAATTTGCGTAGCATGCAGAGCCTATGTAGTCTTCCCTACCTGCCTACTTGGATCCTCCACCTCCTTGTTCAGACCCGATAATATACTTTGAGTTGTATTCTAGAGATCACCATGCACATATTGTAGCATAGGGAGTTATACATATTTTTGGGGATTCTGTACATCACCATCCTATGCAGTTGGTTCATGTAAGAATATCAATACTTGATATTATTGATCCAACTAGTCTACTGTCATTTCCTACTGAGGAGATTACCAAAGTTAGAAATTGTATGGATCATTTTTTACTTTGTTCAACTAGCCTTATTTTTTATCTAACATATGAGGTATGCATTTTTTTAAAATATTATTTACATTTGATTAAAAAATAGTTATAATGTTTTATATCATTTAATTTATATAGAAGTATATAATATCAAAATAATTAGTATAAAAGAAACAAAAGGTTCAAGCACCAACAAATTTGAATACTTATGAGATTTATGATGGGCTAAAAAGATTGTCCTAGGTTTATTCTTCTTTGGATAATATTTTTGAGTTTTGGATGATGTCTGATATATGTGGAAGATACTGTCCATTGAGAATATTCAAAAAATATATCATGGATCTGGTTATTTTTTATGAGATCAGTGTGTTTGTGTTTCATTTTTCTTTCTTTAAATAAATATGATTTCAAGTGACTTACTATATTAATTATTTAATTAGGTATCTACATGCCCTTCTTATTAAAAATGAGACAACTAGTGTTTATGGACTTATAGATCTAGAATTCATTTCAACAGTTGTGAAGTATGTGAAAAATCCTGCTAGAGTTGCATATATATCTGAGAGATTATCAAATATGGGGATTGGGTGTTAGTTTTTTCCATTCCTTGATGGGTAAGAAATCTAAGATAATTATGAAGTAATATTCATTATAATTTTATTAATTGTGAATTTTTTATATTGTAGAGGTCATTGGATGTTAAGTGTATTCTTCCCAAATGAATGAAAATTAAATTATTTTTTCTCTTTATTAGGTGGTTTTCATAAAAAAATTAGTAACTTGTTAGACAAGTGTGTTTTTTTCTTTTTTATAAGTTTATTTTTAGTTCTTATCGTTTATACATGTTTTTTTTGTTGGTATATATGAAAATTTAGGTCATGGAAAATATTAACAAAGATCACTTGTTGATAAAGCATCCAAATACATTCCAATACATGGAAGTAATGGTAAATATATTTTATATTTGATAATATTTGGTTATATATATATAAATGTGTGTGTGTTGGTTTTTATTTTTAGTTTAATGATTTATAATAAGAGTTTCATCATTAAAAATGAAGTTTGGAATGTGGTTATTGTGTTTTAATATTCATGTATGAGATAATCACAACTAGGTCAACAACTAAATTTGATAAGGTTAGTTATATTAACTATTTTATGTTTTATATCAAAATATTTTGTTTTTTAATATTATAACATTCATTATTATTGTATATTTTCCATGATATTGAATCATATACAAATGAAGAACTTACCTATATTCATAGTTTGTTTTCAAACTATTTGTTAAGTATGATTGTGATTTAAATTGTCAGGTATATCACTTTTAATCAAAGTTAGAAAAATGAGTATTTAGATAATCATTTTCTACTTTAAGTTGGTATATTCTATTTATTTTATAGGGTTTTTATTTTCTGTACAAAGGGATATGAATTTATATAAAAAATCTCTACACTACACAAGCCTTTAAATTATCAAGTATGCCTCTTTTAGTTAAAGTTTAAAAATGAGTAATTATACCATCATTTTTTGCTTAAAGTTTGTATATTTTGTTTGCTTTTATAGGTTTTAGATGTTTCGGGTATGTATCTTTGAATTAAATTTAAATAACTAAGTATTTATACAAAAAAAATTCTTTTAGTTGGTATATTGTGTTTGATTTTATAGGATTTTTCTTTGCCTTAAGTTAGTGTATTATATGGAGTACTTAAATCTTTAAGAAAATTTCTAAAGAAGTAAGTTTTATTCTTTTTTATAAGTTATTTATTCATAATTATTATTTTTTTATATGTTTTTTGATAATTGATATATTAAAATATAGGTCAATAAAAAGGATTAACAATGATCAATTATCAATACAGAAGACAAATAAATTCAACTATGTGAAATTATTGGTAAATATATTTTATATTAGATAATATTTTTTCTTATATGTGTGTGTGTGTGTTGTTTTATATTTTCATGTTAATGTTTCATAACTTCAGTGCCATCCTACACCTCCAATCAAATCAGAGCTCATCGCTTTCAACTTTCATCATCTGTATAAATCTACAGATCTTCCTTCATGATAGGTTCTCTCCAAATCACTACATACCTAATTTTATTTTGATTCTTCCTTCCATGATTATCCTTCATTTCATTATAGGTTTTATTACTGGTTCTTTTCCATTATTGAAAACTAAATTTTCTCAACCTCATTTAATTCATCTTTTAAGTTCTACGGTTCTTCTTCTTTTGTAACCTAATATTGTGTTTGTGGTTTTATTCTTCTTCTAAGTTCAATGGTCCTTCCCTCTGTATGTTGCAGGATCTTTATTGAAAGGATTTGATGATGATGAATCACTAAAAATTTATAATTATTATTCCTTTTTTTCCTTTAAAGTGTAATAAAATTACCTTTTACCTATTTATTTTCACTGTAATCTTTTTTGATAAATGCATTGTTAGCATTTCTTTTTTTATTTCTGGTAATTAGTACATGATGGGTTAAAAATAATACTGACTTCATCTCTATTTCATTCACTTGGCATGCAAAAAATGTCCATCAAGTGCAATGTTTTTATTCAGGTGATTTTATGATTTGATTGGTTTTTTGTTTTCCCTATATTTTCTAACAATATGAGTGGTAATTTCTATACAGTGAAAAAAATATACATTATGATCAATATATATATCAGAACTATCATTTTATTTCCTACATAAAAAATACAATTTCATATTTATTATGAATTAATATTACTTACTGAATATATGCGTTTTAGTTCTGAACCGATATGTACTATGTATAACTAATTTGTATTAATGTGAAAAATATGTATTAATCAAAATATTAGTTGAGAACTAATATTATTTTTGAACATATCTCTATTTCTATCAATACATATTAGAATGAAGGTAAACTATTTATTTTGATAAATATATATATTAGTTCAGAACTAATATTGAGATCTAACATATGTTAGATCATGAAATGTGTCCAAAAAAATAAAATACATATATATGTATTATTTTATAATTAAAATTGTAATTTAAAATTTAGTAAACATATTTTCATTTTAATATATTCTTTAACTATGTGATTGTAACTTTTTTCCTAATTTATGAAAAGTGATATATGGTTTAAATTAAAAAAAATTGGGCATTTTATAAAAATTATTATTATATAAAATCCATATATGAAAAGTGTTGTCTCGTTTTGGATTTTAATTACATTACACTATGAATTCATGATTCATCTACCAATAAATTCTTTAATGTAATAAAATTTGATGCATGATTTTGATGATAAAGATGTCACTCAAACAGGGAAATTTGAGTACTCCAATGTGAATGGTACATGCCAATTACATTGATTTATATCAGCGGCCAGTAGTGGATTTAAATTCTCTATTCATATATTTATCTTTCATATAGTAAAAACTCTTCTAATAGACATGAAGAATGAAGATGGGTTCAATTGGAATCCATCTTTTGTATGTACTACAGGGTTTTCATTTCTTTTCAATGACTATTACTAATTTATCTTTGAATTTGATATTTTTGGAATTTATTACTTGACATATATGGTCATCTAATACAATTTTTAAATCCAAAAAATATAGATTATAACTGCTGGTGACTGATCACAAAGACTCAATTTCAGTTGTTCTCTTTGACAAATTCTGTGATTTATAACAAAAATAGATGAATAGTTGTGAGATGCTTTGATACGAGAACGAATATATAATTGTTTACATTATGTCAATATACTTCCACTTGAAATAAAGCATAATTTTTAAGGTGTTTTCACAGATTTCAGAACATGAGAGGATTGATTAAACCGATGTCCTATATTTTTTTATCATCACTTTTTTATTTCAGTGTAAAATATTTTTAAGACAATATTTTTTTAATTTTATTTTTAAAATTATGTTTGTTTTTATAGGCATGTACTCTTCTATATATGTTGTGTATCTTTTTTTATATTGCTTTACAAGTTTTTAGATTTGGGGGCATGTAATCAATTCTATTTTTTTAAAATTAAACTATCAATGTTGGTTATTACATAAAACCAACGTCAAAAGTTATATGTGATTTTTTTGAGTTGGACTTTCAATATCAGTTTTATGTAATAACTGACATTGAAATTGTTTTTCAACATTAGTTTTCTTTAAAAATTAATGTTGATAATCTTTATATTTTTTTATGTTAAAATAATAACACTTTCAACATCAGTTTTACTAGAAACCAATGTGAAATTGTCCATGATATATTTTAAATGTTGGTTTTAAATTAAAATTTATTTATAAAATTATTTTAAATGTTGGTTTATAAAAAAAACATTGAAAACCCCCTTAAATTCACTTTTTAGTTAATGTTTAGGCATCAGTTTTATTAAAAATGACATCAAAACTATTATTTATAACATCACCTGTATAAATTTCGGTTTAAAATTGACATTAAAAACCAAAAAAAATGATGTGAAAATATATATTTTCATTAGTGTTCCCTCATATTAGAGTAAACACAGTGTAAATGACTAGATATCATCCAAAGCAGTAAATAAACAGAGTGAGGAAGCAGTAAATAAAATGAAATATAACATGTTATAATAATAAGTGAAATGATATAAGAAGCCTGAACAATCATGTCACGCATATAACATTGATCACTCATTGGGATGATTACATATACAAGAGTACATAAAGGAAACTGAAAGAAAATTATAGGGGTCTATTACTAACTACGAGCCAGACCACATACCCAGTCTCCAAGACACTATTGAGCTTCTCCAACCGGATCAAAAGAATCCACACAAGTAGATCCACTTGATCATGCAACCCTAGGCCTCAGCCCTATCCATCATGCATCTACACTCAATCTGAAAAACATATATAAGGTGTGTATGTGAACCAAGATACACTTATAGGGGTGAGAAATAATCTTAGTAGGTCACCCCAATAATGAACATATAAATATGTTATCATAAGTGAATTCTCATTCAATATACTCAGCCTAGTCGAGACACAATTGGAATACTAAATCAAATAAATCAAGTGAAACCATAGTCGAATCCTGGTTTTGTGACCCCAGTTAACTAGGAAATGTTCTATCATGTATATTTATATTTATATTTGTATATATATATATTCCCATATATATATATATATGTAAATATTAATATACATGAGTAAGGTGAAAAATAACATAAACAACAATAGTTAATCCTTGGGTCCATAATCTTGATCAACAATACCTACTTCTTCTAATGCCAAAAATGTCACTGAACAAACTATGATTCCATAGGAGGATACATTATCTAACCCTGGGTTCACCCTTACTCACCTCCAGTCATGATAATGAAGGATTACAAGTAAAATTTGGAAATCCTGTAAATAATGCTTTATATAAATAAACAGATACCCGATGTATGTAACCAAGGAATCCAAAAAAATGACAAACAAGTACTTAAATATTTCATCTTCCCTATGATTCCATTGAGGTAATTCCTACATGGGAATCTAAGTATCACTCTGGGCATAACATAATTCATTCAGCCTATGAGTCTATTCAAGAAATTCCTACATGGGAATCCAAGTATCATTCAAGGCATGATATAATTCATTCAGCCTATGAGTCCATTCAAATAATTTCTACATGGGAATCTAAGTATCACTCAAGGCATAATCTAATTCATCCAGCCTATGAGTCCATCCAAGGAATTCCTACATGGGAATCCTAATATCACTCAAGGTATAATATAATTCATATGTCCTGTGAGTCTGTCCAAGGAATTACTACATGGGAATCAAAGTATCACTTAAGTAATAAATGAACAACTCGTCTTATGATTTCATCCAAGGAATTCTTACATGGGAATATAGATTCCACTTAAGGTATATATAAACAACTCGCCCTATGATTCTGTCTAAGGAATTCCTACATGGGAATCCAAAGTATCGGCCATGGCGTATATAAACAACTCTCCCTATGAGTCTGTCTGAGGAATTCCTACATGGGAATCCAAGTATCACCTAGGGAATATATAAATTCATCCAGCCTATGATTTTGTCCAATTAATTCCTATATGGGAATCCAAGTATCACTCATGGCGTATAAAAACACATACCCCTACAGGCTCATCCCTAGCATCCTACAAGGGAACCTAGGTCTCATTGAGACATGGTATAAATAATAGTATATCGAGTCCCTTCAAGGAATTCCACATAAGGAAACCCAAGTATCACCCAAGGCATAACATAATTCATATGACCTATGAGCCCGTCCAAGGAGTTTCGTAAAAAGGAACCTAAGTATCGCTCATGGCATAATAAATTGAATTCTAGGAAGTACATCTGGACATCCTAAAGATAAATGTTACAACATGATAGGATCATCAACCAAAAACCAAGAAGCACCTCTGGAAATCATAGTTTCACCATGATTAACCATGTGAATGCATAAATAAAATAGTTAGGGTGGTCGAATGCCTAAACCCACCACTACTACCACAGCCTCACAGGCTTACAAGTTCGATACAGGTTTTAGGGTGACACCCACTACCATCACTATCTAAACCCCCAAACACACTAGCTTAGGGTCGGTCAAACATTGGTGCACCCACTGGATCCCTTAGATCAAACACATGAGAGACATCCTACTTGGGATCCTCGAGGTCCACACATAATCGAATGCACCCTAATAGGGATCTTTAGTAGTGAAGGTGGAATGAGGAATCCTAAATGGGATCCTCGAATGACATACAAATATAGAGGCATCCAACATGGGATCCTCATAAAGAGTAAACAAGTATAGGGATCCTACAAGGGATTCCCTAGTTCAGCATGTAAGTGAAGGCATCCCATAGGAGAACCTCAGTAGCAGTAATAAGAAAGAGGCATCCTACATGGGATCCTCTAGGTCAAAAGATAAGATAGAATCTTGGCCTAGAAGGAAAATTCCTTGAACATCACACTGAAGATATGGATCATAGCCCATCTTAGATCAAGTTTCTCACTCTCAAGAGATAGCTGAATTCGATTACCGGAGGAAGAACCTCTCTATTTAAGAAAATTCCCAAAATGCCTCCTAAGAGTCCTCAAATTACCTCAAGGGTAGTACCATCGTGATCTACATATAAAAATGCTCAAAATGTACTACTCATGTGTCCAATTTTGACTCCTAAGTGTAAAGATATGAGAAACCCTATAAAGGGTAACAAGGGGGAGTACACAATGCGTATACCTAGTACACGATGTGTTCTCCCAAAACTCCACCTGGGCATGTACTTCAGCTGGAAATGGCATGTAAAAGCCCATATACACGACATGTAAGACATGTACATGGTGTTTACCCTACACGGGGTACATTTATGTGTACCTTACATGGACTAACCATGTATATATTCTGGTTGTGTACTTATACATGGTGTGCAACCTACACAGGGTCTGACTGCGTACTTTACATGACCATGTGCCCATACATAGGCTGTCTGATTGGGTACTTGGCTACACAACTAAGTCACAATATATGAAGTGTATACCCTATACACAGTGTGTACTTTTGAAAATATCATCTTTCCTGGATGGGAAGAGAACATGACATGTGTTCCTGAACTACACGTCATGTGATCAGGATTTCCAAATAGAAAACCCCTCAAATTTGACTGAAACCCGTGTTTTCTCCTCAAAAGGTACAAATCAATCCACAAAGGGTACTAAAAAGTCATAATAAGGAATTAAAATTTGAAAATGATAAATCTATGGGGATTTATGGAAAAACTTAAAAACGGACTACCTTTGGATAGAATCTGTCGAAGCTTCACTTGTTTCCACGATTCACAGCTGTCGCACAATGATCCGACTCCTCTTGGGCTCTGTGGCGGCACCTCCCTTCTTTTCTCTCTCTCTCTCTCTATCTTTCTCTCTACCAATCCCATTTCTCTCTCAGTCTCGTGATGAAGGAAGCCCACAGGGGGGCGTATGTAAGAAGCCAAAGGGAGAAAGAAGAAAATGAAAAATAAAAGGAAGAAAAAGAAAAAGGGGCCTCAACCCAACCTCGATACCCAACCCGATTTTACGCCCCGCCTAGAAAAAATTCCTCATTCCAAAATTAACAAAAGAGAAAAAAATATCAATATTACGCTCCATTTAAAATATATTTCTGAATAAACCTACACAAATAATTTAATATTTAATTAATTAAATATTAAATATTAATTATTCTGCTAAAATTTGAACAGTTCAGAATTCCAACAAACACTTTTTTTAGGGTAAACACCCTATTCTAGGACTAAATAAGTGGTCAAAAAATTATCTGAGATCATTTTCTAGGGAAAAATGACCATTTTACCCCTTACAAGCATCTGAAAGAAAAAATTCAAATTTTTACTCAAATTTCCGATCTGAAAAAGCACAGGTCCTTACAACATATTCTATTATTATGGATGTTATTGATTTTTGATATCTAATCACTCTTGTAGTAGCTAAAAAGACTAATGTGTGTCTTATAGATGTTGTCGTAACTTATTTATATAGGTCACTTGATAGTAGTATATATATAATAATTCCTAAAGGATTCAAAATACCCAAAGTATTGTAATGCAATCCTAAAGACCTTGTGATGTCCCAGACCCATATGCCACTTAACAGGTGCCCCGAGCTCGGTGGGTCACATGGCCTCAAGAAAATCTCCCCAAATACCAGAGGCTGCCAACTAGTAGCAAGATCCTAGGGTGTGTCTGTGGGGAGACTATGCCCTCATTAGCAGAGTGTAGCATAGTGGAAGGATATAAACAATAGTAAAAAACAAAAGTAATATAAATAAATAGCAGAAGAAAACTAATGCAATAGATGAATGAGAATAATAATAATTGTATCAACTAGAACAATGATGATGTAATGTCATGTCACTAGAAAACTGGAAAACATGGATACAAGAAAATAGGCATAACATGTTCCACAAGGTAAAAGGAAACAAATGCAACTATAAGAATCCCGAGATCCAACTTGGCCCTCTTCTATTAAGTTTCATCATAAACATCAAGCAATTAAGTGTTTGAATCTGTATACTTCCTTTTGTCAACACTTACAATCATGTAATCTACTTCGGGTACCAAATAGTGTCTGGAGATGGTGTGAGATAAATCTCAGTGGGCCATCACCAACAGTGTCAATAACATCTGGACTGTGTAATGGAATATAGCAGTGTGTAGACATGCATATATAAAGTAAAGAAATTAGTACAATATAACTAAATACCCAAGTACCTTCTTCATCCCTCAGTTGGTGTCTGAACATGTAACCATTTCATTAATTAATTAATTACCACTTAATGTTAATAGGTCAAGTGAGGCATAGCCAGCACTGACATCACCTCGTGATAGTATAAGTAGTGAAGGTCCCAAGACGTAACAAGGCAACCTAAAAATGATATTCGATGAGGGAGTTCTAGGGTAATAACCAAGGTAACATAGATCTCAAAAAACACTAACTCAATAGTATCTAAGTCTATCTAAGGGGTAAGAGTGTGATCCAAGGATATTAATCCAATTCATTCCACAATAAGGCGTCTATCGAGTCCAAGGTGATTGACTAAGGTAAAACGGGGATAAGAAAAGATAGGGCCCTATGGGCTTTCACCATGACGCCTACTAGTCAATGATAGATCCAAGGAGTGCATCTGAGGTATCATGTAATAATGTAAAGGACCCTATAGTATTATACTGGTAATCTGAAGAATAGATAAGAACTGGAGTCTAGGTGGGTGTCAACCTAAGAAAACTACATCCTTGAATCAGAATGGGATTCTCGATTCCTGAGGTATTCTCCTCTCAGAATCTAAGGAAAAATCAAGTCAATCCATTCCTATTTGATATTGTAATCATGTAATAATTAATTTGGTTCAAGCTTTGTCTTCCATTATTGTGGATAGGCCAAGTAGCATTGCAACCATTTAATCAAGTCTTAATTAACCATTAAGTCATATTCAATTATAGAGGTTCACTCTACTACCTTCTATCAATATAGAAAGGGGTGATATAGACATGTAACCTTTATTCGATCTCATTTAATAATTCCAAGTTATATACTTAGTATACTTTCCATTTCACATTTCGCATTTAATGATCAATTTGAAGCACTTACCTTAGGTGGGTCAAGTGGTGAGCACACATGGTATATTCCATTATGCAATTCTCATTAATAACAAGCCATTTATTATAAGAAGACACACATTTAGGAAGTTCGAGTGAAGGCACACCTGAACGGTGGCTTAAACGTGCCAAAACACTAAAACCAAAATATGGAATAACCTCCAAAGTGGGGGTGGATTGAGTTGTGGGTGTAACCGCTAACAACTAATCACATATTTGGAAAGAGCATAACTATACAATTCTAATAAGTATAATCATGACATGTGAATTGAGAAACTTTTTCCGATGAAATAAATTGGCCCCATACAAATATTCCAAAGTCAAGGAACTTTAGGGATGAGTTATAGGCCACCCACATTAGGGTTTTACGAATCTCCTTTGGTATTGGACCTTGATTTGGCTCGGATCAGAGTAGATCTAAGAAAAGGTGAAAATGCTCACATGATGATATCTAGGTTGAGAGAAAGAGAGAAGAATAATAGCTAAAGAGGACTCAAGTACTTACCATTGTCAATCCAATGTGATGAACAGAAGCTCGATTGGATGTCGGACGAAGGAGGTCTCTTGATCACTAGCTTTGGCCTTCAAAAAGCTCCAGAATGATAGGAAAAGGGATTAATCATGATGGTTCTCATATTAGGGATGAAGAGGGGGTAAATAGATCATTAAGGGAATTTTGGAAAAAATTACCTAGAATTTTAGATTGTGCACATTTTGTCTGCATGGTTTGTCAAACCCTTCATAAACCGTGTGAGACAGTTCTACCCGAAATAACATCCTCCACATTGTTTGATCAAACTGTGCACAAGCCATACATAGGTACCTGGGAAAAGGGGGTGTTCTCATGGTTAGGCCGCATGGTCGTACACCAACCGTGCGAGGTGTCTTTGTCTAGAAAAACACAATCCACACGGTTTTCCAAACCGTGCGGAATTCCTGCATAGTTTACTCTAAACTGTGCACTAAGCCTGTTTTCCCCAAAAAGATGGGTTTCAGGCTCTGAACAAGCCCCAAACACCCTCATAACCTTTACTAACTCATTATGAATCCATATTGGGTCTAAAGTAAAGATTTAGATTGAAAATTAATGGATCCATACCTAAGTGAAAAAATGGGTTCTTACAGTCTTCCCCCCTTAAAAGAACTCACCCTTGAGTTATCCTCCCAAAGGTAAGGAAACACTGTTTGAGAACAACTCTGGACACTGATCACGTACATCATCTTCTCGCTCTCAAGTCTCATCTTGTACATGGTCATGCTGCCATAACACCCATACAAGAGGGACAGACTTGCCTCAGAGAGCCTTTGTGCTCCAGTCGACGATGTATACAGGATACTCCTCAAAGGTAGCATCATCATCTAACTCAACTTACTCAAGATCAAAAGTATGATATAGGTCAACATGATATTGTTAAAGATGTGATACATTAAAGGTGTCGTTCATGGCATGGTACCTATAAGGTAGTAGTAACTGATAGGCTATCAGCCTGAATCTCTCTAGAATCTCGAACAACCCGACATAATGAGGCAATAGATTTCCCTGCTTCCTTAACCATCTATTCCCTAGCCTAGGCGATACCCAAAGAAAAACATGATCCCCAATCTCAAACTCTATAGGTCTTCGACAACGATTGACATAAGATTTTTGTCTAGACTGAGTAGTATTCATACGCTTCCTAATCAGTTAAACCTATTCTGAAGTATCCTAAAAAAGATGAGGACCTAGTAGGGCTACCTCACCTGCCTCTATCCATCACAAGGGTGAACAGCATGGCTTACCATATAAGGCCTCAAAAGGATCCATTTGGATCATTTCTTGAAAACTGTTATTATAAGAAAACTCGAAGAGAGGGATATGCTTCTCCCAAGAATCACCAAAATCAAGGAAAAATGATCAGAGCATATCCTCAAGTACCTTTATTGTTTGTTTTGATTGTTTGTTGGTATAAGGGTGAAAAACTGTGCTTAGAAGTACCTGAATCCTCATATCCTTCTACAAACCTTGCTAAAACTGTGAGGTGAAATGAGCATCCCTATCTGAAACGATAGTATGTGGAACCCCATGTAGTCATATGATCTCATGGACATACATTCTTCCCAAATCATCAACTGAGAAATTATCCCATATAGGAATGAAGTGGGATGATTTCGTTAGTCGGTCACTGACTAACTAGATAGCATTGCTACCCCTTGGCGACCTAGGTAAGACGACTATGAAATCCATAGAAATATATTCCCATTTATATTATGTGACTGGAAGCAGCTGTAACAAGCCTACAGGTATCTGGTGCTCATCCTTCACCTACTGACAGGTGGAACACCTAGTGATGAAGCCTACAATCTGACGTTTCATTCTAGGCCACCAATACTGGCATCACATATCTCGATACATCTTCAAGATTCCTGGATAAACTTCCCACTAAGAAGCATGGGACTCTTTAATCAACTCCTCTCTCATATCTTTAGGAACCCAGATACGTCCACGTAGACTCAGGATGTCATCTCTGTCCACGGACCAATATGGAGGTGGGTTATCTTCTGATAAACTCTCATGGAGAATCAAACCTTTAGGATTTAAAAAATTCCTACTCTTCACCTTCTCAAGGAGGGAAGAGGTGACTATTTAGGCTGAGAGGCAAGATTACTCATGACTATCATGAAACTTTAGATGAAGTTTATAAAAGAGGGTCATTAACTTCCATTCATCACTGGATTCCTGTACAGCCTATGTTTGAGTTTTTCGACTCAGTGCATCAACAGTCACATTACCCTTTCTAGGCATATAAGAAATCTCAAAATCAAAGGGTTGTAGATATTCAACCCATCTCCACTGTCTAAGGTTCAAGTAATGCTGATAAAATATATACTTAAGGATCTTGTGATCTGTATACACCACAAAGCGCTCACCCAATAAATAATGTCTCTAGAAACATAAGTCATGGACAACTACTGCTAGCTCGAGGTCATACATCGGGTAATTTCTCTCATAAGGCCTCAACTTCCAAGATTTGTATGCAACGAATTTATATTCCTGCATCAACACTACTCATAGTCTAATGTCTGATGCATCATATAAGAAAATGTGACTTTTTATAGGTTCTGGAAGAATCAGAATAGGTGTTGAGAGAAGCCTCCCTTTCAGTTCCTAAAAGGCTTTCCCACATGCTTCTAACAACAGGAACTTAACACCCTTCTTTATAAGTCTAGTAAGAGGTGAAGAAAGACATGAGAAGTCCTGTATGAAATGCTTGTAATATCCAGCGAGTCCCAAGAAACTCCTAATATCAAACACATTCTTAGGATTCTCCCAAGAAACTATAGCACTAACCTTTTCAGCGTCAACAAATACTCATGATTCTGAAATAATATGACCCAAGAAGTGGACCTTGTCGATTTAGAAGTGGCACTTAGCAATCTTGGCATAAAGCTGATGCTCTCTCAGTGTACTCAGAATGATCTCAATATGTTTGGCATAGTCATTATGAGTGCAAGAATACACCAAGATAATGAACATGAAGACCACAACAAAAGTTTCCAAATAGGGGTGGAAAACCCTATTCATCAATGCCATGAAAATGGCAGGTGCGTTCTTAAGACCGAACTACATAACAAGATACTCATACAGACCATACCTACTATGGAAAGTTGTATGATGTATGCCTGATGGTCTAACTCGCACTTGGTGATAACCCGGTCTCAGATTGATCTTAGAGAAAACCTTTTCTCCTCAGAGATGGTCAAAGAGATTATCTATTTGTGGAAGTGGATATCGATTCTTGATTTTAAGCTGTTTCAACCTATTGTAATCCATGCATAGATATAAGGTTCCATCCTCCTTCTTGGAAAAAAACATGAGATAACCCCAAGAGTATGTACTAGGCCATATAAATCCTTTGGCCTCTAGGTTCTCTATCTTCCACTTGAGCTCCTGAAGATCAGTAGGTGCCATCCTGTATGGAGGAATGGACACTAGATCTTCTCTTAGAACAATCTCTATTGTAAAATCTACCTCTCTCTTAAGAGGTAATCTAGAAAATTCATCAGGAAATACTTCCTTGAAATGGTCAACTACTGGAGGAAAATCATTTTGAAGCAAACCCCGATCCTCCATGAAAATATTTGCAATCTGGGTGGTCAATTCACTTAGCCCATGATGCTTCAGTCTAGCTCTCCCAGCTTGGACAACCCGCTCACCTTTTAAAATATAACTGCTACCTTGTGGTGATGTAAAAGAGACCTTATAGCAATAGTAGTCTACAAAGGCATGATAGTAGACTAATCAGTCCATCCCGATAATGACATCGAATCCCTTCATCTTGAGAAAAAAGAGATTTCACAATAAAGGGTAACTGCCTACCTCAAGGGGACAGTCCCTGCACCGGCGTATTCCCTCCTTCCATATTCCCAATGGTGTCTTGAGTGTTATTACACCATAGTGATACTGTATCTCTAATCTGAGACTTTCTATGATAGATACAGAAATAAAAGAGTTTGAAGCACCTATATCAAACAAGGCAAATATAATAGTGGAGGCTACTAGAATAGTACCTCGTACTGTAGATGGTCCCGTAGCCCAATCCTTGGGTATTGGCTATAAATCATGCAACTAACCTGGTCTATGGCCCTATGAAACAAATAGACTACCACGATCATGATTTCTCTGTTGGCGTTGTTGGTGATCAGGGGTCGAACTACCACGGTCACAACCTCCTCATCCAGACCAGTCGATGCTACTCCAACTCCCCACCCGATGAGGTGCAAAAGAACTCACTCCTGTAAGTGGAGCGGATGATAATCCTTTTCCACTTGAAGATGGTGGAAATATCCTGCATAAATGTTGTAGATGACCCATACGTCCACAATCCCAAAACTCCATATGGTTTTTATCAAATTGGGGCTTCTTATACCCCAGTATTCTACACTGATGACACACCATAGAGTTATCAAACTGAAAACTCTGACTACCACTGCCCTAACAAGAAACCTTGAGGGAACATTTCATACTACTGGAAGAACTACCGGCATGGCGTGGCACTGATTCTTTAAACCCAGTACTTGTGTCATCCCTCAGGTTATATTTAGTGATAAGGTCCTAATCAACTATTTCAAAAAAGGTGGGAAGGTGAAAGACATTCACCTGAGTTCAGATGGCGTACTGGAGCCCGTCCTAAAAATGTATAGCACGCGAAAGCTCATCACCAGCTAGAAGCGGTGAAAAGCATTGTAGATCAATGAAACGTACTGAATATTCTATAACTGACATAGAACTCTGCTCGAGATTCATGAACTCTCTGGCTCTATTAGCTCTTAGTGCCTGAAGAAAGAATTGATCATAGAAGGCAGTTTGGAAATCAACCCATAACATGCCCTGATGACGACTGGCCTGGGTAATCACATCCCACCAACACTTGGCCGAATCCTGAAGCATGTATATATAAATCTTGAATCTCTTATCTGGAGGAATTTCCAAATTCTCAAAGATAGATAGCATGGCCTTTATCCAAGATTCAGCAGCCTGAGAACTACCATCCCTTGAAAAAGTAGGAGGATGTTGTTACTGGAACTCATGAAACAGATCAACCATCATAGGTACAACCCGGGGAGCACCATGCATGGACTGCATCAAACATAAGAAACTATCACGGACTTGAGAATCAGTTCTTAGATCATGTATGGAAGATGGTGCCTCAAGTGGAACTCCTAGAGGTAAGACCGGCGGCTCAGGGCCTAGCATGTACGAAGCATGGTTGTCACCACCCTCATGGCGAACGATATGAGGACATCGTGGTGGAATTTGTCTACAAATTTCAAGAACACGCCTTATAAAAATCTTAGGAGAATAATATAGCATCACTAGTGGAACATGAATGTAAGAAAACTCATTACCCAAGGAATACTACCCCAAACTACCCGCTTAGACAGCCAAGTATCAGTAAGTTCTCAAGTATAAGTTTCATGTCATTTTATAGTTAATTTCCAAGTTCACTCCTTTAACTTTCATAGACATGATAAGGTGGGATAAGGATGTGAAACTAATTCATTTTAGATTTCAGGATTCACTTTATAATGGATAGTTATTTCCGATGAATGAGTGCCCATACACATGTCACTAGAAACACCACCCACTTACTTATATCATAATGGATCGACTCGGTAAATTACTCATCCCAACCCATGAGGGACCATACACCTCATGAATTGAGATAGTAAATCACTCAATCGCAACTAAATTAATATAAGTACAAGAAAACTATCACAACATCACTCAACAATCACAAACATATCAAGCAATGCAAGGCAGTGAAATGCACTTATATGGCATGGAAATATGCATGACATGTGAATTTTAGGTGCCTATAATGATGCATGTAGAAATTCTCATTGCCCTCATATCATCGAGCTAAGGATGAAAGAAATTCTCGAATAGAGTAATAATCAACAACACCACATAGCATGTGTGTCACCCAATGGTGAAATAATATCAATTGTAATAGGAAAAAGTAGAATAACATATATAATTTAGGAAACTTGGTTTTTTTACCCCAAACATGGGTTCACGACACTCAATCATGACTTATGAACAAGTCCCAAGTGTTCCTATTCTCCAATCTGTTATCTCCAAATAGTAAGTCAAGAAAAGAAACCTCCTCTAATACCACTTTGTGACATCCTAGACTCGGATGCCACTTCCCAATCTCGGTGGGCCACATGGACTCAAGCGTATCTCCCCAAACGCTAGAGGCTTTCAACTAGCAGTGAGGGCCTAGGGTGTGTCTGTGGGGATATTATGACCTAATTAGCAGAGTGTATCATAGTGGAAGGATATAAACAGTAGTAAATAGTGGAAGAAATATAAATAAATAGCGAAAGCAAATTGATGCAATAGATGAATGAAAATAATAATAACTGTATCAACTAGAACAATTATGATGTAATGTCATGTCACTAGAAAACTAGAAAACATGGATACAAGACAATAGGAATAACATGTTCCACAAAGTAAAAGGAAACAAAGGCTACTCCAAGCATCCTGAGATCCAAATCGGTCCTCTACTATCAAGCTCCATCCTAAATAGCAAGCAATCAAGTGTTTGAAGTTGTATACTTTCCTTTGTCAATATATGAAACCATGTAATCTACTCCGGGTACCAAACGGTGCCCAGAGAGGGTGTGAGATAAATCTCAGCGGGCCATCAACAATGGTGTCTATAACATTCAGGCCGTGTAATGGAATATATAAGTGTATAGGCATGAATATATAAAGTAAAGAAAGTAGTCAAATATAACTAAATACCCAAGTACCTGCTTCAGCCCTCGGCTGGTGTCTAAACATGTAACCAATTCATTAATTAAGTAATTACCACTTAATGTTAATAGGTCATGTGAGGCATAGCCAGCACTAACATCACCTCGTGATAGTATAAGTACTGAAGGTCCCAATATGTAACAAGGCAACCTGAAAATTATATCTGGTGAGGGAGTTCCAAGGTAATAAACAAGGTAACGTAGATCTCATGGAACGCTAACTCAATAATATATGAGTCTGACTAAGGGGTAAGAGTGTAATACAAGGAGCATAATCCAAGGCATTCCACAATAAGGAACCTACCAAGTCCAAGGTGATCGACCAAGGTAAAAAGGGGCTAAGAAAATATAGGTCCCTATGGGATTTTACTACGGCACCTACTAGTCAATGCTAGATCTAAGGAGTGCATCTGAGGTATCATGTAATAATTTAAAGGACCCTACTGTAGTATACCGAGCATCCGAGGAATAAACAAGAACTAGAGTCTAGGTGGGTGTCAACATAAGAAAATCACATCCTTGAATTGGAATGGGGCTCTCGAGTCCCAAGGTATTCTCCTCTTAGAATCCAAGGAAAACTTGAGTCAATCCATTCCTATTTGATATCGTAATCATGTAATCATTCATTAGGTTCAATCCTTGTCTTACATTAGTGAGGATGGTCCAAGTAGTGTTCCAACTATTTAATCAAGTCTTAATTAACCATTAAGGCATATTCAATTATAGAGTTTCACTCTGCTGCCTTCCATCAATATGGAAAGGGGTGCCACGGACATGCAACCTTTATTCATTCTCATTTAATAAGGCCAAATTGTATACTTAGTATACTTTCCATTTCACATTTCACATTTAATGATCAATTTGAAGCACTTAACTTAGGTGGGTTAAGTGGTGAGCACACATGGTACATTCCATTATGCAATTCTCATTAATAACAAGACATTTATTATAATAAGACTTGCCTTTAGGAAGGTCAATCAAAGGCACACCCGAACGGTGGATTAAACATGCCAAAACACTAAAACCCAAATATGGAATAACCTCCGACATGGGGGTGGATTGAGTTGTGAGTGTAACCGATAAAAAATAATCACATATTTGGAAAGAGCATAACTATACAATATTAACAAGTATAATCATGACATGTGAATTGAGAAAAGACTTCTGATGAAATCGTCGGGGCCCACACGAATATTCCAAAATCAACGAACTTTAGGGGTGAGTTATAGGTCACCCACCTTAGGGTTTTATGACTCTCCTCCTCTGGTATTGGCCCTTGATTTGGCTTATATTAGAGTAGATCTAATAAAAGGTGAAAATTCTCACATAACAATATCTAGTTCGAGAGAAAGAGAGAAAAAGAATGTCTAAAGAGGACTCGAGTACTTACTGTTGTGCATCAAACGTGATAAACGGAAGATCAATCAGATTTCGGATGAAGGAGATCTCTTGATCCCTAGTTTTGGCCTTCAAAAAGCTCCAAAATGAGAGGAAAATGGTTTAATCTCGTTGGTTCTTGGATTAGGGAGGAAGAGTGGGTAAATAGATCATTAAGGGCGTTTTGGAAAACCGTGCACAAACTGTGCGAGACAGTTCTGCCCAAAATAACATCCTCTGCATGGTTTGATCTAACCGTGCACAAGTCATGTGCAGGTACCTAGGAAAAGGGGGCATTCACACGGTTAGGATACACAACCATGCACCAACTATGCAAGGTGGATCTGTCTATAAAAATACAATCCACACAATTTTCCAAACAGTGCGTAATTCCCGCACAGTTTACTCTAAAATGTGCACCAAACCTGTTTTCCCCAAAAAGATGGGTTCCGAGCTCCAAACAAGTCTCAAACACCCTCAAAACCTTTACCAACTCATTAGGCATCCATATTAGGTCCAAAGTAAATATTTAGGCCAAAAATTAAAGGATCCATACCTAAGTGAAAAAATGGGTTCTTACAGACCTATATTCAATTAAATTTTAGAAATATTTGTATTGATTAAAACAATATGTGTGTATGTGGTATAATTATTTGAGTGGATATTTGTTAAATAAAGGGTATGTACATGACTTCATATGCACATTCATTTTTATTAAGAAAACAACCTTTTTATATGCAATAATTGTTGTTTATATCTATGATTTAAATATCATCAAGACTCTAGCAGAGATTAATGAATAAATGATAAATGTAAAGGATTAATTTAATATGAAAGACCTGGAAAAAATTAGGTATTTTCTAGGATTACAATTTGAGAATATATCAAGTGGTATATTTTTTCATTAGTCAGATTACATTACAAATGTGTTAAAACACTTTAATATGAATAAATTGAATCCTTTAAGTACTCTAATGTTTTTTTGGTCTTTAAATATCAAGAAAGATCAATTTTGACCTTGTAAAGAAAATGAAGAGTTGGTTGGTCCAGAAGTACCATACCTTAGTGTCATCAGAGCACTTACGTATCATGTTAATTGTACTCATCCTAATATATCTTTTGATACTGATTAATTGGAAAGATTTAGTTCAACCTCCACATGAAGAGACTGGAATGAAATTAATATTATTTTTCATTATATTCATGACATTATTAATTTGGGTTTATTCTATTGTAACAATTTATAAAAGAAGATGGTCGAATTTAAAGATGCGGGTTATTTATCAAATTCACATAACACATGTGTAATGACTCAGATTTCTCTAGTTTTATTTTTTATAAATTAATTGGGAAAATTCTGAGACCAAGAACTAAGATGGCGTATGATTCCAAGACCCGATGTGCCCAAAACAATTCATTGAAAAATGTTAAGTTTTTAATAGCACACATGAGTGATTTTCCTGAAAAATTGGAATAACTTCCAAATGGGTTCTTGGATTAGAAATATGAGGTCACCGTTGTGTTCAGAGCAGTGAGTTTATCTTAGGTGAGGCCTAACATTGGTCGGTGCAGGTTAACTATGAAAAGTAGATTTTAGATATAATGGGAATAAAAAAATAAAAAAATATTTTTATTCGACTGATATCTCCTTTTAAATAAACCTTTCTAGAGAAATTCAAGATTATAACCATAACCCTAGAATTCCTCTAATACATGGAAAGGAATCCCTCTAAACAAATGGTGATGACGGATCGAGCGGATCATGGACCGTTGCGCCAGCGGAGTTGGAGGATCACATTGACGACAGCAACGCAATCATTCTTTGTCAATGATCGATCCAAACTCAAGGTAGGGCATGTGTTTTAATTTGATTCATTTCCTATTCTTTATTTCCTATGATGAATGTAAATCAATCGATAAATGGATTGATTCATGGGTCATGCATATTATGGGATTTGGGATTTTATTTACGGGTTGATTATCGAGTTTGATTTTTGTTAGATATTTGAATTGTTTTCTCTTCGTTATTCATTCTAACATGAACGGATCAAGGATGACATGAACAAGGCCAAGATATATTCTTTGGGTGTTCTTGTTTATTTATCTCTCTCCCCCAATTTTCTTGCATTCTTCATTCTTCTCAGGATATGAACAGAGGATCTTTGCACCTTTGATTCGTGGCGCAATGATCCAAGATCAAAAATCCAATGCTAGGATGATCTACCAGAGGTGAAACAATGACAGCAATGGACGGATCAAGGTGATTTCGTATATATCATCGTGTAACTGATTTTTTTGGGATGAATTGTGATGTTAATCTGATCCTAGGGAAATGGAGAATGTGACTCGAGGATCACAGACATGCTTCTATTTCGAAAAACATATCATCAAAGCATGACGGATGGCCCGTAGAAGTTTCATCATCGCTGACTGGTGCAGGAGACGGTGGTCACTAGCGCGTCGTGGAGGGAGAGCTAACCATGTGAAATGCGGCTTGGCCGCATTTGGTGGCTTGCAGCGGTGGAAGACTGCAGGGGAGGCAGACATGGAAGTCTGACCGTGTTGAACGTGACAACACCACGTTGACTAGGGGAGCATGTGGTCGGGTGGACCGTGTGTGGTGCAGCAAGTCAGCTCATGTACGGCGCAGCAGGCTGACCAGTGTGCCAGTGATCTGGTCAAGGAAGTCGGTCCATGATCTATCAGGCCCAGTAGGCCGAGCTGGTTCGGGCTGGACTGGGCCAAACTAGGTTGGGTCAACCAACGGGTCGGGTTAGGCCTAGTGGGTCGGGTCGGACCCGAGTTAGGCCTTTTCACTAAAATGGTCATATCTTTCAAACCCTGTGTCCGATTGAAAACTGTCTATGGAGTTAGAACCCTTATTATGATATGGTCCTTATGAGACCAATGGTGGGTTTTATCTTGGACTTTCCAGTGACACGGTCCATTTGCACGGGTAGTACCTAGGGTCAAGGGACACGTTGTGTGTGACTACTACTCACCATACACCCTCCCCTTCTATGTGAATTGTTTCTCTCATCCAATGTATCTTGGATGAGATTCATTGGAGTTTATTATATTTATCGTTTCCATAAAGTCATGTTGGTATCATTTCCTACTCATATAAGTATGATCCCTTTAGCATGACTTCATGGATATAGTTTTTGGAATCCCTCAAGAGGCCCAGTGTAGGATCCTCTATTCAGTATTTGTGCTCTATGTAGAGTCCTTGGTATTGACGCAAACAATCCTATTGGAACATCAATCCTCTACTTAGCAGGTTATTCCAGATAGAGTTTTTGGTATACGCCATGGCCCTATTTGTGATCCTCCACTAATGTATCATGTTATCTTCAGATATTTTAGTGTATCTCTCTCTCGCTCTCATGGCAGTTCCCGATGAGCAGCATCTATCGGACGGATGTAATCAGTGATATTGAACTTAGGAGTGTGTTCTCCTAGATGAGTTCTTCATGGGATTCTTTAGATTTAATCCCTAGTGTTGGTATGTAGTATTTATGACTTACCCTAGACTTTGTGGAATGGTTTGAGTATATTTGTATGTCCTTATTATATATTGTAGATATATACTTGTGTAGAAGTGACTATACTTTTCCTTTGTGTATTTCTTTGTGGTTTCGAGGTGTCCTACTAGGTATTTTTATAATCACCCCTACAAGGGCTTTTCTTGCACGTATTGTGTATTATGTAGACGAGTGACCTTTTGACAGAGTCTAGGGAAGACTAGGACTGTACAGAGCTTTGTGAGATCAGACAGGACAGGGTACTCCTATGACATCATATAGTAGTTTCAATTCCTCACCTTTATGTCGGATTGAGCAAGGTTTTCTATAGATGAGTTTCAAGAACTAGTTTACAGACTTTCTTTTGTTGGTCTTGTATTATGGTCCAGTTTACCTTTCTGTACTTTACTTTCACTATTGTAATCTGGTTGTGGGATAGTGGTTTGCATGCATGGTTTACTTAGTGTTTTTACCTTTCAGAATTTATGGCTTGGATATGTGTGTGTGAATACAGGTACTAATAAAATTCCTCTCATATTAGTGATATTCCTACTCGGTGATTGTCATCATCCCCTTGCCTATTGGAGGCGGGATTAGGGAGTCGTGGCATGGGCCCACTAGGATGGGTCATGATAGAGTGGTATCAAAGGTTTTCGGTTCTACCTTAGGACTGAGAGTTTGTAAGATTGGTTTGGGGAAACGGTGTTAGGTGTTTAGAGTTCGTATTTCAGGCCAGGGACACTAGTGTTGGTGCGGCGGCTGATGTATCCATACACCAGGACTCTGATAAACTACTTTTCGACTCAGTAAATGAGAACACTGGTTATAGGGAAAATAATGGTACATGCATCATATAGGAATGGGTTGTGGTTTTGTGTTCTTCTTGAGTCAGAAATCCAGATATACTCATTGACTATGGTACATCTTATTTTCTTACAGGATGCCTCTATGACGCATAACATATAGGATTTATTAGTTCGATCATGAGTATGAACTCTTCAGTGACGAGGCTTCAGTATAGGGACCGATTTCCTAAATGTTACCTCTAGGTGGTGCACCAGTTGTACCACCACCTATGAAGCAGCGTGTGGTACTCGCAATATCAGTAGATGAGGAGTATAGGCTGAGCACACTCCATGAGTTTCAGAGACATATACCCATCAGGTTTTGAGGAAAGCCCGACCCTTAGGCGAGTAAGGACTGGCTTGAGGTGGTGACCAGAGTTTTTCAAATATTCAGGACACCAGCTGATTAGATGGTGATCCTAGCGGCAAGCCTTCTGTAGGTCTCAACAAGGCAATGGTGGAGTTTGGCTATACAAACTCATGATGAGGTGAATCTTTCATGAACAGAGTTCAAGTGCCACTTCAAGGAGGATTTTTCACTAATTATGTTGAGAGTTGTGCATATATAGGATCTTCTTCTGCTCTGGTAGGGCAGTATGATAGTAGTTGATTACTCATCGAGATTCTCCAACCTTTCTAGGTACTTTATGGATATGTTCAGGGATCGGTACTTTCGGTCTTGGAACTTCAAGTGAGGTTTTCATAGAGAAATCTGATCCAGTATTATCCCTCTGGGCATTACTACTTATGTGGGGGTGCTTGAGAGAGCTTTGTTGGTGGAGAACTTCTTGGCTGAGTAGAGACAACCAATGACAGCCAATAGTGGATGGGTAGGTGTAGAGACCTCAAAATCAAGGATCTAATGTCAGCCTTAGGGATCTGAGTGTGGGATATGTTATGGGAGGAGGTCCCAAGATAAAGGATCTACAGTTTAGGGTTCACGGGGTGGATCCAGTCAGCCTAGGGAGAGGTGGTGCTACTCATGTGACAATATGGTACATATCACTCAAGATTGTCCAACCCATTATGTTGCTAATAGGAAGGTAGTGGATAGACCACCAGGGTAGAGGTAGAGGTGGGAGTAGGTAGGTTCCCAGGGCAGCAGACATAGTAGAGTAGCTAGGAGATCAGTGGGAGGTGGTTGACATTTTGACTTGTTACCACCACCACCCCCAGGTGGTCCGTGCCAGGCTCAAGGAGATGGAGGACAGGGGCAGGGATAGCTGTATGCGGTCAAGGATTATGACCCAGGGACTCTAGGGATGATTTAAGGTATGATCTATGTCTTTTCTACCTTATATTTAGTACTATTAGACATATGTGATAGTCATTCTTTTCTCATCATGTATCTTGTTTGAGACCTTGAGATTCTGGTAGAACCATTGAATCAGCCCTTATGCTTAGAGATGCCTACTAGAGGAGACTTTATGATCACATATATTTTCTAATAGTGTAATCTTACCCTTGGAGGAGATATTTTTAATTGGAACCTCTTGGTGACAGTGTTGAGGCCTTACAACATCATTCTTGGTATGGATTGGTTATCTTCAGTTCATGCCCAGATTAACTGTTTTAGGAAAAGGGTGTGGTGTGTCTGCAATGATGGGATGAGGTTTTCCTTTGTCAGTGAAAAGGAAACCTAGGCAGCATAGGATGGACTCATTAATAGTATGTTGAAGCCAATCACTCATTACTTGGCTAGCATGTCCCTCGGGGCAGCAGATGTCATGAGCTCCCATTTTCTAGCAATAGTGGTGGAGTACGAGGACGTCTTCCCTAAATATTTTTTGGGATTACCTCCTCACTGGGAGATAGATTTATGCATCAACTTACACCCTAATATGGAACCAATATTCTCACTGGCATATCGGATGGATCCCGTAGAGCTTCACGAGCTAAGGGTGCAATTGGAAGATTTTAGAGGAAGGGATTCGTGATACCCAGTGTTTCACCCTAGGCATCCCCAGTATTGTTTTCCAAAAAAGGTAGATGGGAGTTTAAGGTTGTGTGTGTATTATCGGTGCATGAACTAGGTGACTGTGAAGAACAAGTATCCACTACCGAGGATCTACAACCTCTTTAACTAGTTGAGAGGGGCATAATGGTTCTCGAAAATTGACCTTCAATCAGGTTATCACCAGTTGTGAGTATGGGATGAGGATATGCCGAAGATGGATTTTAGATGACACTATAGTCATTATGAATACTTGGTGATACCCTTCAGCATGGTGAATTCCCCCATAGTGTTCATTGGTCTCATGAACCGGGTCTTCTAGCCTTAACTAGACCGGTTCTTGGTGGTCTTCATTGACGATATCCTTGTGTACTCAATGTCTGAGGAGGAGCACGCGAGACACCTATGGATGGTTCTGGACATACTATGAGAGAACCATATTTATGGGAAGATCTAGAAGTTCCAATTTTGGATTCAGATGGTCCACTTTCTAGGACATGTTATCTCAGCAGATGGAGTGGCAGTGGATCCGTCCAAGGTTGAGGTGGTTTTAGCATAGGAGCCACCTAGGATCGTGATGGTGGTGAGAAGCTTCCTTGGGCTGGTAGGCTATCACTGGAGATTCATCCCTAATTTCTCTAGGATATCAACACAGATGATAGCTTTGACCTTAAAGTGGAAGCCTTTCATGTGGATGGAGAAGTGCCAACAGGCTTTTCGGCAGTTGAGGAAGAGTTTGACAAGATCCCCAGTCTTGAGATTACCAGAGGAGGGTGTTGAGTATGTAGTGTTCTACAATGCATCTGGGACTGGACATGGTTGTTTCCTGATGTAGAGGCAAGAAATGATTGCTTATGGTTCATGCCAGTTGAGACCACATGACCAGAACTACATGACCAATGATCTTGAGTTGGAAGTGGTAGTCTTTGCGTTGAAGATGTGGTGACACTACTTGATGGGTGAGTGGTTTATCGCCTACTCTGATCTCAAGATTATCAAGTATATCTTCTCTCAGAAGGATCTGAACTTGAGATAGAGTCGGTGGCTAGAGTTCTTCTAGGATTGTGACTTTGAGATCATCTATACTCCTAGGAAGGGGAACGTGGTGGAGAATTCTCTCAGTAGAAGATTGAGTTCACAGTTTTTGGATGAGGTTTCAGAGTAGTTGGCCTCGTTATAGTTATCATATGTGGATGGAGATAGGGGAGTTTACCTCCAGAAGATGGTTTTCACCCCTACACTCTTACAATGATTTAGGGAGGCACATCTTGGGGATGTTAGCTCTGAGACTCTACATACTCAGTTATCCATAGGGCATGCTCCAGATGGATATTTTAAATGTGGGGAGCACATCATTCTATTTTGAGGATGCACAGTTATACCAGTGGCATTATGGGAGGAGGTTCTGAGGGAGTTCTATACATCCCCCTTAGCGGTATATCTAGGTGTGGTGAAGATGTATTAGGACCTTCGACATTAGTTCTGGTGGCCCAGAATGAAGAAGATAGTGGTAGAGTTCATTTCTCGATGCCTTACGTGACAGTAGGTGAAGGCTGAGTACCAGGTTCCAACAGGTTTAGATCAACCCCTTGAAGTGCCATAATGGAAGTTGTAACATCCCGCCCCATACCATTGGCTTTAGAGGGTGGGAGAATGTTACTTGGCCATAAGATACATTCCCAAGGCGCCAAAGGCTGGCAATAAATGCTGAGGTCATCAAGAACAAATTGGGAACGATTTTCCCTTAAGAAAAAAACAACCAAACCATCCACTAACAGCCACTATATGATGCATGTCAATAAAACATTAAAGCATGTATTTCCAAAAGACAACAAAGTTTTTCCACAATACAATCCAAAACCAATACAATCCAACACGATATTAGAGTACTATGCGGAAGACTAAACAAGAGATCCAAAATAAACCAAGACACACTCCACAACTCCACCCCAAGCTCCATGCTCTAAGTACCACCACATCTCACAAGCATCACCATGAACCACTAGAAATGAGATGCCTTACCTTTACCTGTGTCTCGGAATACGACATATGCATAAGCACCAAAGTGCCAAATCAGGGGGTGAGTACTAATACTCAGTAGGTTTTCCCCAAATGACTTCCCTACACACGCCACTAGGATAAAACCATTAGCACATTTATATAAAGCAGTTTATATAAAATAATCACAAGTGCAACCATTACTATAAGACAAACATACCCTTACCAAGCCAAGAAAACCAAGGGAAAGCCAAAAAAACATGTCACAAGACAATTCATCATTTCAAATTAGCATAAAAATTTCCATCTATCAAAGCAATGCACCACACAAGGTTCCTCAAACCAATACTGGTATAACAATCACGGCGGCACTTCCGTCCAACCCGTTTCTTCCTTCCCAAATTTAGTGGCACTTTTCGTCCACTTACCATTGATGGTGGCCCTTCCATCCACTACCCATATTCTTAATATAGTGTTTCTTCCTTCCCACTTCCACACAACATTCAAACAATCCATAACCAAGCATATAACCCACCAAGGTCACCAAAATATACAATTAACCATTTCAATTACATGTCGAACCACTTCAATAAATCAAACATTTATTGAAAACACCCTTCCACCTTTTTTACATGCCAATTCCCATTTCAATAAAACAACCCCTTTATTGAAAAACTATTTCACAAGCTATCTTAATTAATTCAACAAAACAACCCATTTTAAAATCTTCATTTTAAAATCACAACAAGAGCATTTTACTCCAAAACCCTTTCTTCCCAAAAATCCCCAAAACACCACCAAAGGGATTTCCAATCAATTTCGCACATCAAAAACACAGTTAATTTTAAGAAACACAAATTAATTGTAACCATGCTTCAAGTTCTAGCAAAGTGGAGTCAAGATAGAATCCACCTACTTTTAGGGTTCTGACGAAATCAACCCACAAGCAACCACACCTCCTCAAATTCAGTGAACGCACCATCGAAATCGCTCTATATCTTATTACCTAACATCCACAAGTCTTAAAATCAACACCCATGGAAACCACAACCCTAAATCTATACACAACAGGTGTAGATCTAGAAAACCGAGAGAGAGAGAGATGTAGATCTAGAGGAAAACACAAAGAAACCAAGAAGAGAGACTTACTTGGGAGAAACCACCTTCAAAACACCTTGAAACCCCTTTGATTTGCTTCCAAAATGTGTGGGAGAGTCCCTCCAACCCTTGAGAACTGAAAATCACAAGTGATCTTCGAGTGGGAGGAAGGAGGGAAAATGGGAAATCCCGAGTGGCCCGGGACTTAAAAACCCAAACTTTAAGTGGCCGCATGGTTACCCCGCATGGTTTGGAAAACTGTGCGCCAATCGTGCGGTTTCCACTGTATCACCCAAGGACTTCGTACGGATTTCCCGCACGGTCTGAAAAACTGTGGGCCGCCCATGTGGAGCCCATAGTCAAGGGTGCACGGTTTTCTGGGCTGGCTGCATGGTTTTTTCAGACCGTGCGCCCCTCGACGACCTCCACAACTTTAATAGTTTTTCCCAGAATTGTCCAAACTTCAACAAACCACTTCAAAAAGCACAAACGAACCAAAACAAGGGTCACATAACTTAAACTGAGGGTGATACATTCTCCCCACCATTGTACTTTCCATCCTCGGAAAGTAGTGAACACACCCTTTGCCTAAAGAGCTCGGGCCATTACTCTATCATCTCTTTCTCCCGCTCCCAAGTCTCCTCTTGGATCTGGCCATGCTGCCACAAGACCCGAACCAGACCAATGCTTTTACCCTGCAATACTTTCTCTTGCCTATCCACAACCTGCACTGTCATGTGTACCAATGAAGCATATGGATCTATCTCAACATGATCCCATCAAATAACATGGTCTGGATTTGGCTGATACTTTTTCAACTGTGACACATGAAACACATTGTGCACCACACTGAACCTAAGTGGAAAAGCCAAATGATAAGCCACCTCACCAACCTACTTAAGAATCTCAAAAGGTCCAATATACCTCAGAGATAACTTTTACTTCTTCCCAAACCGAAGATGTACCAACCTAGGAGAGATCCTCAAGAAAACATCATCACTCACCTCAAATAACAACAACCGTCGATGATGATCCGCGTAAGATTTCTGACGACTCTGAGTCATCTCCATTCTCTTCCTGATTAACTTGATCTTCTCTATAGTCTCCTAGACAAGGCTTGGTCCAACCATCAAGGACTCACCCGTTTCCACCCAACATAGTGGAGAATGACACGGCCTCCCATACAACGCTTTAAATGGAGGAATATGTATGGATGCCTGATAACTATTATTGTACAAGAACTCAACCAAAGATAAGTGCTCCTCCCACAAGCCACCAAAATCCATGACACAAGCCCGCAAAATATCCTCCAAAGTTTGTATCATCCTCTTGGATTGACCATCCGTCTGAGGGTGATACGCCATACTCATGGTCAACTTAGTTCCAAGGGTTTTCTGTAAGGATTTCTAGAAACGATATGTAAATCAAGGATCTATATCGGATACAATCGAAATTGGAACACCATGCCTCTTTACCACCTCCTGGATAAAGATTTTGGAAAGATCCTCCACCGTATGAGATTCACGAATTGGAATGAAATGGGATGAATTCGTTAGTTGATCCAATATCACCCAAATGGCATCGTGCTTTCTGACTGTTCTTGGGAGACCTGTGACAAAATCCATAACTATTTTCTCCCACTTCCAAACAAGGATTGGTAAAGACTGCAACATTCCCACTGGCCTCTGATTCTCTACCTTGACCTGCTGGAAAGTCAAGCATCTTGAAACAAAATCAGCCACTCTTCTTTTCATACCAGACCACTAGAACTGTGCTTTCAACGCTTTATACATTTTATAAATTCCAAGATGAACAGCCCACATGGAATGATGATACACCCTGAGAAGATCCTCCTGACAAGAAACTAGTACAACCATCTGATTCTGAAAACATAAAACTGAATCTCCATTCAGTTTCCAACCCTCAATAGTCTCCCCGTCATTGAGTTTCGACTTCATGGCCACACACTCAGAATCAGATATTTGTGCCTCTGTAACTAGGAAAATAAAGTTAGGAATCAACAAAACTGGAAAGAAGACCTCTCTATCTCACTGGTCCTCACATTCCAACCGCATGTTAGCTATAACCGACATCAACTGCCACTGGTCTGATGCCTGTTTCACCACCTGAGCATACAATTTTCTACTTAATGCATCAGCCACCGAATTTCCCTTACCTGGTGTGTACATCAAGTTAAAATCAAACATCTGTAGATATTCCATCCATCTCCTTTTCCTCAAGTTCAAATCCCTTTGTGATAAAATGTGCTTCAAGATCTTATGATCTGTATATACCATGAATTTCTCACTGAAGAGATAATGACGCCACACTTTCAAAGAATAAACCACTAATTACAATTCCAAATCATGAGTTGGGTAGTTCTTCTCATGCACCCTCAACTTTTATGAGCCATATGCAACCACGTGATTCCCTAGCATGAGAACTCACCCCAACACTGATCCTGATGCATCTCAATACACCACATACCCTTTTCCTAGTTCTAGAAAAACCAAGATTGGTGTTGATGTAAGGCAATCCTTTAGCTCTTCAAAACACTGCTGACACCGTTCATTCCACTGGAATGGAACATTATTTCTTGTCAAAGTTTTCATCAGTGAATCCAAACATAAAAAATCGTGAATAAAATGCCAATAATACCCAGCTAGACCAAGGAAACTCCATACCTCAAACACATTCTTTGGAAGTTTCCATGAGATAACAGCCTCTGTCTTTTCTGGATCCACTGAAACACCCCTTTTAGAAATCACATGGCCAAGAAAATGGACTTCTTGTATCCAAAAGTCACACTTTAACAATCTGGAATACAACCAATGAACCCTCAAGATCCCCAGCACTATCGCCAAGTGCTTCTCATGCTCCACCCTTGTCTTTGAATACACCAGAATACCATCTACAAACACCACCACAAATAAATCCAGATATCTATAAAATATCTAATTCATCAATTCCATGAACACCTATAGCACATTCATTAGACTAAAGGGCATAACCACATATTCATAATGGACATATCTACTTCTGAAATCTTTTTTTGGAATATCGTCCTTCCTCACTTGCAATTGATGATATCCCGACCTCAGGTCGATCTTGGAGAACCACTGGGCTCCCCTAAACTGGTCGAAAAAAATCATTAATTCGTGGAAGTGGATATCTGTCCTTTATCGTAACTTGGTTGAGTCTACGATAATCAACACAGGGCCTCAAAGTTCAATCCACATTTTTCACAAAAAACACCGATGTTGCCACAGAGACGTGTTAGGCCGGATAAACCCTTTGTTTTTTAACTCTTCCAACTAGACTTTCAATTCCTAAAATTCAGTAGGTACCATTCAATAAGAAGGAAGTGAGATAGGACCGGTCCCTGGAAGAATATCAATCGTAAACTCCACTTCTCTCATGGGAGGTAACCCAGAGAATTCTTTGGGAAAAACATCCATGAACTGATCCACCACTGCAAGAAGAACACTCTGCTCAACACCCTCTACTGATTCCAATGACAATACTGCCAACTGATACGATAACATGCCCACTGTTGGTGCCAACAAACCCGTTGCACCCTGCCTTTAATGCCTCTCTCCTCTAAAGAGATTTCTAATGCCATCGTGTGTTGTAAAAGCCATTGTTCACTCATTATAGTCGATGTGGGCCTTAAACTCCACCAGCCAATCCATTCCCAGGATTACATCATACCCATCCATCTCAAGCACTGAGAAATTACACATTAGCTATACCTCGTCCACAACGATACAACATGCTATACACAAGAAGGCTTGACACTCTCTTCAACCCAGAGGAGTTTGAAGTTTCAAAACTGAAGGCATCATTTCTACCCTTAAACCCAGCAACTTAACCACACGTGCAACAATAAAAGAGTGTGAAGCACCCGTATCAAACAGCACTTGCATCAAGGTATAATATAAAAGAATAGTACCTCGCACCGTGGATGGTCCCGACTAATCATCCACCACAACCTACTCGGCTCTGAACAACACCTCGGTTTCCACACTCTGCTCTTTATTGGCCTTCTGAGGAGTTGTGGTGTTCCGAGAATCACCATGACTGACTTTTCTCTGCTGACGAGGGGTATCCTGCTGTCTTCGTCCCGTCAAATCATACAACGTTTGTGATCCCTGAGGAGTGTCACGCGCACCCAACCTCAAATAATTCCTAAAATAGCACTGAAGATACCCCATCTTATTGAAATTGTGACATGATCAAGGTTGTGTCGTAAAGTCCCGCTTGATGTGTGTCGTAGAGCCACACTGAAAATATCATTGTTTTCTCTGGGGCTTTGGAGGAAGATTTACAGATCCTGTCATTGGATTATGTGCCATACTCCCGCACTGGGAATAAGTTTCCATCCTCCACTTGAACCCAGCATTAGATTTCACACTATTCCCCATGGGTACCACCATGCTTCCTTCGCCCAGAGCTCCCAACAGATCCCTCTCAGCCACTGATGCTCGATTCACCATCTTTTTGTAATCACTGATACACAACACTGCTATTTTTGAATGGATCACTTGCCTTAAACCCGCTTCGAAGATCCTTTCCTTTAAAGACGTGCTACCCGCCACCTTGGGTGAAAACCGTACTAAGCTCATAAACTTAGCTATATACTCCGTCACAGACATATGCTCTTGCTTCAGACTGAAGAAATCAGTTGTGCGCTGAATTATGAACGTATGTGGGTAGAATTTTTTATCAAAAAATTCCTAAAAGCCTTCCCATGTCATACCCTGGTCTGTCCCTGCTTGTAGTACAAACTCCCACCATTGAAGAGCAATATACTCTAGCTTATACGTTACTAGATTTACTTTCAACTCTACCGGCATCCCCAAGAATTTGAAAATTCTGTTCATTCTGGACAGCCACGCCTCTGCCCTTTCCGGGTCCGAATCACCCCTAAAGATGGGCAGATCCTGCTTTTGAAACTGAGTTGCATAATCAACATTATTTGGATCTTCCGCTCTATTCACACTTCCCACAGCTTGGAAATCTTGCACTATGCTCTAGACTAACTGCTGGTTCACCTGGGGCTTAGGTGAAACCATGTTCTCATCAGCCACTTCTGGTTGGTCTCTACGACACCTACCCGATGCCATTTCTATAAACAAAAAATAAAAAACCATGAGTCTCACTTCCATAGACATCAATAATTCCCATTTCAAATTGCATTACACAACACTATCACAATGAGGCTTTCCACCTTTCCACATTCTCCATGTTTCACCATTTTTGAAAACCAAACCATTTTCAAAATACCAAATTTATTCACATTACAATTTCACACATTTGAAAAATCATTTCTCATTTCATCCCATAAATCATTATGCCCAATGAAATATGCATCCTAGAGGTAAGTCATTTCTACCATATATGCCATGCACATATCATTGGCTACACCCACGACAATGATATTGCCAATGCCTATAAGTGTCTCCAAAACACTTATGTACCCAAATCCCTGGTAACTTGAAGTTCAACATAAAAGGGTCAGCTATATCCTTTTATGCTATACATTCATAGTTCTGACATTCCTATGCCTTGATACCATCCCAACTCAAGTAATATACCACAACGAATGTCAACTCCAAATCTGAGAATCAACTCCAAAGGACCGAACAAGCTGATACCACTTGTAACATCCTGCCTCATCCCATTGGATTGAGAGGGTGGGTGAATGTTACTTGGCCTTAAGAGACGTTCCCAACACAGCAAAGGCTGGAAATAAATGCCAAGGGCTTTGAGAATAAATTGGGGAATGATTTTCCCTTAAGACAAAAACCAACCAAACCATCCACTAACAGCCACTATATGATGTATGTCAATAAAACATTCAAGCATGTATTCCCAAAAGACAACCAAGTTGTTCCACAATACAACCCAAAACCAATACAATCCAACACGATATCAGAGTACTATGTGGAAGACTAAACAATAGATCCAAAATAAACCAAGACACACTCCAAGAATCAACCCCAAGCTCCATGCTCCAAGCACCACCACATCTCCCAAGCATCACCATGAACCACTAGCAATGAGATGCCTTACCTTTACCTGTGTCTCTGAATACGACATATGAAAAAGCACCAAAGTTCCAAAGCAGGGGGTGAGTACTAATACTCAGTAGGTTTTCCCCAAATGACTTCCCTACACATGCCACTAGGATAAAACCTTTAGCATATTTATATAAAGCAGATTAAATAAAATAATCACAATTACAACCATTACTATAAGCCAAACATACCCTTACCAAGCCAAGAAAACCAAGGGAAAGCCAAAAAAACATTCCAAAAGACATTTAATCATTTCAAATTAGCACAAAAATTTCCATCTAGAAAATTAATGCACCACACAAGTTTCCACAACCCAATACTGGTATAACAATCAGGGCGGCACTTCCGTCCAACCCGTTTCTTCATTCCCAAATTTACTGGCACTTTCCGTCCACTTACCATTGATGGTGGCCCTTCCGTCCACTACCCATCTCTTTATTATAGTGGTACTTCCTTCCCACTTCCACACAACATTCAAACAAGCCATAACCAAGCATATAACCCACCAAGGTCACCAAAATATGCAATCAACCATTTCAATTACATGCCTAACCACTTCAATAAATCAAACATTTATTGAAAACACCCTTCCGTCCTTTTTACATGCCAATTCCCATTTCAATAAAACAACCCCTTTATTGAAAAACTATTTCACAAGCCATCTTAATTAATTCAACAAAACAACCCGTTTTAAAATCACAACAAGATCATTTTACCCAAAAACCCCTTTCTTCCCAAAAATCCCCAAAACACCACCAAAAGGATTTCTAATCAATTTAGCACATCAAAAACACAATTAATTTTAAGCAACACAAATTAATTGTAACCAAGATTCAAGTTCTAGCAAAGTGGAGTCGAGAGAGAAGCCACCTACTTTTAGGGTTCCAACAAAATCGACCCACAAGCTACCACACCACCTCAAATCCAGCGAATGCACCACCGAAATCTCTATATATCCCCTTCCCTAACATCCAAAAGTCTTAAAATCAATACCCAAGGCAATTAAAACCCTATATCTACACACAAGTGGTGTAGATCTAGAAAACCGAGAGAGAGAGAGAGAGAGAGAGATGTCGATATAGAGGAAAACACAAAGAAACCAAGAGGAGAGACTTAACTGGGAGAAACCACCTTCAAAACACCTTGAAACCCCTTTTATTTGCTTCCAAAATATGTGGGAGAGTCCCTTCAACCCTTGAGAACCAAAAATCCTGAGTGATATTTGAGTGGGAGGAAGAATGAGGGAAAAATGGGAAATTACGAGTGGCTCGGGACTTAAAAACCCAAAATTTAAGTGGTCGTACAGTTACCCCGTAGGTTTGGAAAACCGTGTGCCAACCGTGCAGTTGCCACTATCTCTCCCAGGGACTTCACACAGCTTGTCTGCACTTTCTGACAAACTGTGTGCCGCCTGTGTGGATCCCACTGTCAATGGTGCACGGTTTCCTAGGTCGGCTGCACGGTTTGTTCAGACCGTGCGCCAACCATGCGCCCCTATACAACCTCCACAACTTTAAAAGTTTTTCCCAAAATTGTCCAAACTTCAACCAACCACTTCAAAAAGCACAAACAAACCAAAACAAGGGTCACATACTTCAAACTGTGGGTACTACAGAAGTGGGATGGGATATTGATGGAATTCGTGACAGCGTTACCATGTATTTCTAGGAGACATGATACTATCTAGGTGACCATAGACTGGCTCACCAAGTCAGCCCACTTTCTATCTATCTGAGAGTAGAGATCATTAGAGAGATTGGGGCGCCCATACATGCATGATATAGTGCATCTTTATAGAGTTCCATCAATTATTTTTTCAGATCGTGATGCTTGTTTCACATCCTGATTGTGGAAGGGATTGTAGGAGGCATTTGGGACTCAGTTACACGTGAGCATGACATTTCATCCCCAAAAGTATGTCTAGACAAAGATGACCATCCAGGTTCTAGAGGATATTTTTCTATCCTTCATCTTGGACTTCAGTCATAGTTGGGAGTGAAGGACCCTAGGTCACCCTGAGAGGGGGGTGAATCGGGGTGTCAACTTTTTCTCTCATTTATTGGATCTTGTTCCCAAATTAGTAGGAACTTAATTAAACCTATTTGATGGATATGTGCAGTAATTAAAACATTCACATGTAGAAGGACAACATAACACTTTTATTTGGTTAACTACTAAGGGATACATCCAAAGAGCATACGCCGACAGGTTTTCCGTCATACCTAATTCCACTATTCTTCACAAGTTTTGGATTACATGGTTAAGGTATAGTCACTTTGTCCCAAGAACACTGCCTTTACAAAATTTTAAGGATATCTCGCCACCTCCCTCGGATCACTTTAGTTGACCCCCCTGGCTCACTGCTTTGGGTGAAGTCACACTTAGTTTATGAATGTGAAGGTCCCTTAAACAGATAGGCATGAAAGTCCTTGTCTCCTGTTCAGCATGAGACTTTTCTTGCATTGAGGTCTAGATTTAATGCTCTTTAATGTTCAATCTTCTTCTCTGGTGAAACAACCAAATGTACTAAGACTTATTATTCTTCTTGTCCAGTATCACAAATTCTTTTGTGATTGTTCAAATACTAAAAACTAGTTCACTAGGCATCATCATAATCAACTCTTATTATTCCAAGTATGCATGTGACCATGCTTGTAACAATATAGATGTTCTCTTCCTCTTCACTTCTTTAGACATGTGCACCCTTGGTTTAGGATGCTTCTCTTCAAAACATTCATGTATGAATGCATTTTTGCTTCTTCTTTCATGTGTGAAGGCCCAAATGGGTATGGTGCCTTTTAGTACACACACGGCCTCTTCTATACTTTTCTTAGTACTTTATTTGGATATGCTTGGCCTTTAATTATTATTTTCTTTAAATCATGCATATGAATGCATTTCCCATCACCATGCACAGTCTTTCTTCTCCCTTCCTCAACACACACTTATTCACTTTGATTTTCTTATATTTATATGTATGTGATTTCATTCAAACATCAATGTGTGCATTTGGATATGGAATGGTGTTTCTTGTTTTTTCCTTTATTTTTCACATGAAGGGTATAGATCTCTTCTTTGAACAAAGTGTGCACACCTCCTTCGTGAACCAGGATGGTTCGTGGATCCTCCTCACCTAAGTGGTGCATGGGATTCCTTCGCACAGGAAGTGCAGTCCTCCTTCACCTACCAAATGGTACCCACACTGGTACGTGCACCAACAAAGCATCTAGTTCTAGCTCAACATGATCCCATTGAATAAAATGGCCCAGATCTGGCTGATACTTTTTCAACTATGACACATGAAACACATTGTGTACCGCACTGAACCTAGGTGGAAAATTCAAATGATAATCCACCTCACAAACCCACTCAAGAATCTCAAAATGTCTAATATACCTTGGAGATAACTTTCCCTGCTTCCCAAACCAACAATGTCCCAACCTAGGAGAGATCCTCAAGAAAACATGATCACTCACCTCGAAAGACAATGGCCGTCAACGATGATCTGCATATAATTTTTGATGACTCTAAGTCGTCTCCATTCTCTTCCTGATTAACTTGATCTTCTTTGTAGTCTCTTGGACAAGTCTTAGTCCAACCATCGAGGACTCACCCATTTCCACACAGCATAGTGGAGAACGACACGACCGCCCATACAACGCTTCAAACGGATCCATATGTATGGATGTCTGATAACTATTATTGTACAAGAACTCAACCAATGAAAAGTTCTCCTCCCATGAGCCACCAAAATCCATGACACAATCCCGCAACATATCCTCCAAAGTTTTTATCGTCCTCTTAGATTGACCATCCTTCTGAGGGTGATACGTCATACTCATGGTCAACTTAGTTCCAAGGGTTTGCTATAAGGATTTCCAGAAATGAGATGTAAACCTCGGATCTCTATCGGATACGATTGAAACTGGAACATCATGCCTCTTTACCACCTCCCGGATATAGATTTTGGACAGATCCTCCACCGTATGAGATTCACGAATTGGAATGAAATGGGCTGACTTCGTTAGCTGATCCACTATCACCCAAATGGCATCGTGCTTTCTGAATGTTCTTGGGAGACCTATGATAAAATCCATCACTATTTTCTCCCACTTCCAAACAGGTATTAGTAAAGACTGCAACATTCCCACTGGCCTCTGATGCTCTATCGTGACCTGTTGGCAAGTCAAGCATCTTGAAACAAACTCAGTCACACTTCTTTTCATACCAACCCACTAAAACTACACTTTAAACGCTTTGTAAATTTTCTAAATTCCAGGATGAACAGCCCACCTGGAATGATGATACACCCTAAGAAGATACTCTTAACAAGCAAATGGTATAACCATCCTATTCTAAAAACACAAAACTGAATCTCCATTCGGTTGCCAACCCTCAATGGTCTCCCCACCATTGAGTTTTGACTTCATGGTCAAACACTCAGAATGAGATATTTGTGCATCTTTAACCAGGACAACCAAGTCAGGAATCAACAAAACTGGAAAAAAGACAACTTTATCACCATGGTCCTCACATTCCAACCACATGTCAGCTATAAATGACACCAACTACCACTGGTCCAATGCCTGTTTCACCACCTGAGCATATGAGTTTCTACTTAATGCATCTACTACCAAATTTCCCTTACCTGGTGTGTAAATCGAGTCAAAATCAAACATATGGAGAGATTTCATCCATCTCCTTTGCCTCAAGTTCAAATCCATTTGTGATAAAATGTGCTTCAAGCTATTATGATCTCTATATACTGTGAATTTCTCACCGAAAAAATAATGACGCCACACTTTCAAAGCATTAACCACTGCTTCCAATTCCAAATCATGACTTGGGTAGTTCTCCTCATGCACCCTCAACTGTCATGAGCCATACGCAACCACATGATTCCCTTGAATGAGAATGCACCCCAACTCTGATCCTGATGCATTGCAATACACCACGTACCCTTTTCCTGGTTCTGGAAAAACCAAGATTGGTGCTGATGTAAGGTGACCCTTTAGCTCTTCAAAACACTACTGACACTGTACATTCAACTGGAATGGAACATTATTTCTTGTCAAATATGTCATTTGGTGAAGCCAAACGTGAAAAATCACGAATAAAACACCGATATTACCCGTCTAGACCAAGGAAACTCAATACCTCAAACACAGTCTTATGCGGTTTTCATGAGATAACAACCTCTATATTTTCCAGATCCACTAAAACACCCCTTTTAGAATTCACATGGCCAAGAAAATAGACTTCCTGTATCCAAAAGTCAAACTTTGACAATTTTGAACACAACTAATGATCCCTTAAGATCCCCAGCACTTTCGTCAAGTTCTTCTCATGCTCCACCATTATCTTTGAATACACCATAATATCATCTACAAACACCACCACAAATGAATCCAGATATCTCTGAAATATCTGATTCATCAATTCCATGAACACCGCTGGCACATTCATTAGACCAAAGGGAATAACCACATATTCATAATGCCCATATCTATTTCTGAAAGCTTTTTTTGGAATATCATCATTCCTCAGCCGTAATTGATGATATCCCGACCTCAGGTCGGTCTTAGAGAACCACTGGGCTCCCCTAAAATGGTCGAAAAAATCGTTAATTTGTGGGAGTGGATATCAATTCTTTATCGTAACTTGGTTAATTCTACGATAATCAACACAGAGCCTAAAAGTTCCATCCGCATTTTTCACAAAAAACACCGATGCTGCTCATGGAGACATGATAGGCCGGATAAAACCTTTATTTTTAACTCTTCCAACTAGACTTTCAATTCCTACAATTAAGTAGGTTCCATTTGATAAGATGGAAGTGAGATAGGATTGGTCCTCGAAAGAAGATTAATCGTAAACTCCACTTCTCTCATGGGAGGTAACCCAAAGAATTCTTTGGGAAAAACATCCATGATCTGATCCACCACTGCCAGAAGAACACTCTTCTCAACACCCTCTACCGATTCCAATGAAAACACTGCCAACTGATACGATAATGTGCCCACTGTTGGTGCCAACAAACCCATTGCACCCTGCCTTTAATGCCTCTCTCCTCTAAAGAGATGTTTAATGCCATCGTGTGTCCTAAAATCCATTGTTCGTTCATTATAGTCGATGTGTGCCTTAAACTCCACTATCCAATCCATTCCCAGGATTACATCATACCCATCCATCTCAAGCACTGAGAAATTCCACATTAGCTCAACCTCGCCCACAATGATACAACATGCTCTACACAAGAAGGCTCGACACTCTCTTCAACCCAGAGGAGTTTGAAGTTTCAAAAATAAAGGCATCATTTCTACCCTTAAACCCAGCAACTCAACCACACGTGTAGTAATAAAAGAGTGTGAATCACTAGTATCAAACAGCACTTGCATCAAGGTAGAATTTAAATGAATAGTGCCTCACACTGTGGATGGTCCTGACTGATCATCCACCACAACCTTCTTGGCTCCAAACAATGCCTTGGTTGCCACACTCTGCTCTTTATTACCCTACTGAGGAGTTGTGGTGTTCTGAGAATCACCATGATGGACTTTGCTCTGCTGACGAGGGGTATGTTGTTGTCTTCATCCCATTGAATCATACGACGTTTGCGATCCCTGAGGAGTGTCACGTGCACCTGACCTCAGAGCATTCCTACAATAGCACTGAAGATGCCCCATCTGCTTGCAATTGTGACATTCTCGAGGTTGTTTCATACAGTCTCGCTTGATGAGTATCGTAGAGCCACACTGAAAACATCTTGGTTTGCTCTGGGGCTTCGGAGGAAGATTTACCAATCCTTTCGTCGGATTATGTGTCATACTCCTGCCCTGGGAATAAGTGTCCCTCCTCTTCTTGAACCCAGCGTTAGAGTTACCACTATTCCCCATGGGTACCACCATGCTTCCTTTGCCTGGAGCTCCCAACAGATCCCTCTCATCCACCGATGCTCGATTCACTATCTCTGTGTAATCACAGATACACAGCACTGCTATTTTTGAACGGATCTCTTACCTTAACCCCACTTTGAAGATCCTTTCCTTCAATGACGTGATACCCACCACCTTGGTTGCAAACTGCACTAAGCTCATAAACTTAGTTGCATACTCCTTCACAGACATATGCTCTTGCTTCAAACTGAACAAATCAGTTGTGCACTGAATTCTGAATGTATGTGGGTAGAATTTTTTATTAAACAATTCCTCAAAGCCTTCCCATGTCATACCCTCGTATTTCCCCGCTTGGACTACCAACTCCAACCACTAAAGAGAAAGATCCTCTAGCTTATACGTTTCTAGCTTTACTTTCAACTCTATCGGTGTCCCCAAGAATTTGAAAATTTTGTTCATTTTGGACAGCCATTCCTCTGCCCTTTCTGGTTCCGAATCACCCCTAAAGACGGGTGGATCCTGCTTTTGAAATTGAGCCACATAATCAACATGCTTTGGATCTTCTGCTCTATTCACACTTCCCAGAGCTTGGAAATCTTGTACTATGCTCTAGACTAACTACTGGTTCACCTGGGGCTCAAGTGCAACCACGTTCTCATCGTCCACTTCTGGTTGGTCTTTACGATGCCTACCCAGTGCCATTTCTATAAACAGAAAAAAAAACCTTGAGTCTCACTTTTTTAGACATCAATAATTCCCATTTCAAATCGTATTACACAACACTATCACAATGAGGATTTCCACCTTTCCATATTTTCTATGTTTCGCCATTTTTGAAAACCAAACGATTTTCGAAATACCAAATTTATTCACATTACAATTTCACACATTTGAAAAATAATTTCTCAATTCAGCCCATAAATCATTATGCCTAATGAAATATGCATCCTAGAGAGAAGTCATTTCTACCATATATGTCATGCACATCTCATTGGCTATACCCATGACAATGAGATTGTCAATGCCTATAAGTGTCTCCAAAACACTTATGTACCCAACTCCCTGGTAACTTGAAGTTCAGCATAAAAGGGTTATCTACGTCCTTTTATGCTATACATTCCAAGTTCCGACATTACTATGCCTTACTACCATCCCAACTCAAGGAATATACCACAACGAATGTCAACTCCAAATCCAAGAATCAACTCCAAAGGACTGAACAAGATGATACCACTTGTAACATTACGCCCCATCCCATTGGCTTGAGAGGGTTGGGGAATGTTACTTGGCCTTAATTGACATTCCCAAGGTGCCAAAGGCTGTAAATAAATTCCAAGGGCTTCAAGAACAAATTGGGGAATGATTTGCCCTTAAGAAAAAAAACCAACCAAACCATCCACTAACAGCCACTATATGATGCATGTCAATAAAACATTCAAGCATGTATTCTCAAAATATAACCAAGTTGTTCCACAATACAACCCAAAACCAATACAATCCAACATGATAACAGAGTACTATGTGGAAGAATAAACAAGAGATTCAAAATAAACCAAGACACACTCTATGACTCCACCCCAAGCTCCATGCTCCAATCACCACCACATCTCCCAAGCATCGCCACGAACCACTAGAATGAGATGCCTTACCTTTACCTGTGTCTCGGAATACGACATCTGCAAAATCACCAAAGTTCCAAAGTAGGGGGTGAGTACTAATACTTAGTAGGTTTTCCCCAAATTACTTCCCTACACACACCACTAGGATAAAACTGTTACCACATTTATATAAAGCAATTTATATAAAATAATCACAATTGCAACCATTACTATAAGAAAAACATACCCTTACCAAGACATGCAAACCAAGGGAAAGCCAAAAAATATGCCACATGATATTTCATCATTTCAAATTAGCACAGAAATTTCCATTTATCAAAGCAATGCACCACACAAGGTTCCACAACCCAATACTAGTATAACAATCATGGTGACACTTTCGTCCAACCTGTTTCTTCCTTCCTAAATTTAGTGGCACTTTACATCCACTTACCATTGATGGTGGCCCTTCCGTCTACTACCCATCCCCTTATTATAGTAGTATTTCCTACCCACTTCTACATAACATTCAAACAAGCCATAACCAAGCATATAACCCACCAAGGTCACCAAAATATGCAATTAACCATTTCAATTACATGTTGAACCACTTCAATAAATCAAACATTTATTGAAAACACCCTTCCAACCTTTTTACACACCAATTCCCATTTCAATAAAACAACCCCTTTATTAAAAAAATATTTCACAAGCCATCTTTATTAATTCAACAAAACAACCCATTTTAAAATCACAACAAGAGCATTTTACCCAAAAACCACTTTCTTCCCAAAAATCCCCAAAACACCACTAAAGAGATTTCCAATCAATTTAGCACATCAAAAACACAATTAATTTTAAGCAACACAAATTAATTATAAACAAGCTTCAAGTTCAAGAAAAGTGGAGTCAAGAGAGAAGTCACCTACTTTTAGGGTTCTGACGAAATCAACCCACAAGCTACCACACCTCCTCAAATCCAGTGAATGCACCATCGAAATCTCTCTATATCTCCTTCCATAACATAAAAAAGTCTTAAAATAAACACCCAAGGCAACCAAAACCCTAGATTTACACACTACGGGTGTAGATCTAGAAAACCAAGAGAGAGAGAGATGTAGATCTAGAGGAAAACACAAAGAAACCAAGAGGAGAGACTTACCTGGGAGAAAGTACCTTCAAACCACCTTTAAACCCCTTTTATTTGATTCCAAAATATGTGGGAGAGTCCCTCCAACCCTTGATAACCGAAAATCCCAAGTGAGCTTCGAGTATGAGGAAGAATGAGGGAAAAATGGGAAATCTCAAGTGGCCTAGGACTTAAAAACCCAAACTTTAAGTGGTCACACGGTTACCCTTCACGGTTTGGCAAACCGTGAACCAACCGTGTGGTTTCCACTATCTCACCCAGGGACTTCACATGGCTTGCCCGCACGGTCTGACAAACTGTGCGCTGCCCGTGTAGAGCCCACTGTCAAGGGTGCACGGTTTCCTAAGCTGGCTGCATGGTTTGTTCAGACTGTGCGCCAATCGTGCCCCCCTGCACAACCTCCACAACTTTAAAAGGTTTTCCCAGAATTTTACAAACTTCAACCAACCACTTCAAAAAGCACAAACGAACCAAAACAAGGGTCACATACTTCAAACCGCGGATACTACAGAAGTGGGATGGGATATTAATGGAATCCGTGACGAGATTAACATGTATGTCTAGGGGACATGATACCATCTGGGTGACCATAGACTGACTCACCAAGTCCGCCAACTTCCTACCTATCCGATATCAGAGATCAGAAGAGAGCTTGGGGCAGCTATACATGCATGAGATTGTGCGTCTTTACAGAGTTCCATCAATTATTTTTTCAGATCATGATGCTTGTTTCACATCCTGATTGTGGAAGGGATTGTAGGAGGCATTTGGGACTCAGTTACACTTGAGCATAACATTTCATCCCTAGAAGGATGTTTAGACAAAGATGACCATTCAGGTTCTAGAGGATATTTTGCGAGCCTGCATCTTGGACTTCAGTCGTAGTTGGGAGTGAAGGACCCTAGGTCACCCTGAGAGTGGGGTAAATCAGGGTGTCAACTTTTTCTCCCATTTATTGGATCTTGTTCCCACATTGGTGGGAACTTAATTAAACCTATTTGATGGATATGTGCAATAATTAAAACATTCACATGCATAAGGACAACACAACACTTTTACTTGGTTCACTACTAAGGGCTACGTCCAAGGAGCATACGCCAACAGGTTTTCGGTCGTACCTAATTCCACTATTCTTCACAAGTTTTGGATTACATGGTTCGGGTATAGTCACTCTATCCCAAGAACACTGCCTTTACAAAAGTTTATGTATATCTCACCACCTCCCTTGGATCACTTTCGTTGACCCCCCTGGCTCACTGCTTTGGGTGAAGTCACACTCAGTTTATGGACGTGAAGGTCCCTTCAACAGATAGGCATGAAAGTATTTGTCTACTGTTCAGAATGAGACTTTGCTTGAATCGATGTATAGAGTTAATTCTCTTTAATGTTCAATCTTCTTTTATGGTGCAACAACCAGATGTACTAAGACTTATTATTCTTCTTGTCCAGTAACACAAATTCTTTTGTGATTGTTCAAACACTGAAAACTAGTTCACTAGGCATCATCATAATCAACTCTTCTTATTCCAAGTATGCATGTGACCATGCATGTAAAAATATAGATGTTATCTTCCTCTTAAATTCTTTAGACATGTGCACCCTTGGTTTAGAATGATTCTCTTCAAAGCATTCACGTATTCATGCACTTTCTCTTCTTATTTCATGTGTGAAGGCCCAAATGGGTATGGTGCCTTTTAGTACACACACAACCTCTTCTCTCCTTTTCTTAGTACTTTATTCAGATATTATTGTCCTTTAATTATTATTTTCTTTAAATCATGCATATGAATGCATTTCCCATCACCATGCACAATCTTCCTTCTCCCTTCCTCAACACACACTTGTTCACTTTGATTTTCTTATATTTATATGTATATAATTTTATTCAAACATCAATGTGTGAATTTTGATATGGAATGGTGTTTCTTGTTTTCCCCTTTGTTTTTCACACCAAGGGTATAGAGATATTCTTTGCACAAAGTGTGCACACCTCCTTCGTGAACCAGGATGGTTCGTGGATCCTCCTTGCCTAAGGGATGCATGGGCTTCCTTCGCACACGAAGTGCGGTCCTCCTTTGCCTACCAAATAGTACGCGGTTCTTCTCCATGAACTGAGAGTTATATGGGACTTCCCCTTATGGTATTCTCTTCACCATGAACTAGAGTGGTACGCGGTCAAGTCAGGTGGTACGTGGGAACCTTTCTCCCCAAATCCAAAACGGTACACGACTCCTTCTCTTCACAAACTATGAGTGGTTTACGACTCTTCTTCTTCGCGAACCAGATTGGTATGTGGGATACTCTTCACAAACCTCAAACGGTTCGTGGATTGTGCATGCTCCTTCTTGAACTTAAATATTGAAGAGGCTCTGTTTCTCAGAAAATAGGAGATCTCAAAAGGTTTGGAAGTAGCAACCCTTCTTGAATCGGTGGGTCTCTTTTTATAAGAAAATATTAGATCTTTTTCACATCCAAAAACTTCACAATCCTCTCTTCAAGATTCTGCCTTGAATAACCAAAATCTTCAGTTCTTTAATATCTTCAAACCCACATTGAGATATTCCGCATATCTTGGATGTTTCCTTTTCAACTATGAGATCCTTATTTCTCAGTGATTATTATCCTCACATTCATGTGTTTTCAAATGCATGAAATCATATCCTGAATACATCGAGCTTCATGACGTGGCCTCGCAACTCCATTTTCTTTGGCCATATACTATCTCTTTATTTTTGTGCATGTATGCAAATGAAATTGCATGCATGTTTTCGTTACATCATAACGATCACTATGGGATTGAAATGAGTTCAAATGATTCCTGGAGTATTGAGGTCTTCATTCAGATTGAGTACTGGTTCACGAGTAGAGTTCGGGTGTCCAGAGGTTGAAGACAACCTCGATGGAGAGATCAGATGATGCTACCTCAAATGAAAACCATGGAGATTAGATGGATGGCTTGGATGCGTGGGATAAATATCGTGATTGATCGAACGGTAGACCGCGTTCCAATGAGGGATCAACGATTGAGATTAGTTCCTCGTTTTTTAAAACATTGTCCCACATTGAAACGCCACGTTGTTTTCTCATAGTTTATCAATCAAGTCGCAGTAGCGGCGGCTCAGAAATCTCCTCCTCCATCCATGGTACTGCCTCGTACCATGTTCACCCTACGGGCGTGCTCTTAGTTCTCACTCTTCTCCTCAAGCGTGCTCCTAGCACCCACGCTGCATGGGTTCACCACCGTGCGACACCTGTGGGCTTATACACAGCCCGTGCACACCCTGCCTCCTGCATGATGGCCTTGAGGGCTTCCCTCAAGTGCGATTAACCCCTAGGGTCCTGCATGTGCTTGAGGTGAGGACCTCATCTGGCCTCTATGGATAACCCTTTTCTTTTTGGTAAAGGCATATAAATAAAATAACTACTTAGTGTAAAACTAAGAGTTTACAGATATAAAATTACAAACCTCCTCCACAACCTCTTATTATATTTTTCTTTTACTCCTTACACTCCTGATACATATATATCAAACATAGGATCATGCTCAACTAAAATCTCATTTCCATTCTCCATTTTACTTAGGAGAGTTCCTTATTCATGTTGATCATCATTGACATCCATTGACACTCATTGACAACAAATACAATCTTCATATACAAGATGGTCCCAACAATCTCCCCCTTTGTGTTTGTTTTAAATACTTTAACCTTCTCTAAAATGATCATATCAATGTCAAAATGATCTTCTCTCTCCCTTTCACTTTTCAACTTTAATTTCACTTTATCTCCCCCTTATTGAAAAGAAATACAAAGTTTGCAGTAGAGAGGGTATCAGTCCATACTTAAGAAATTGTGCCATTAATCATTTCACTATAAGTCTACTTGAGTAATGCTTGATGTAGAAAACAATAGAATTTGATCTAGACAACCAAGTTGTCCATTATCCCCTGGTCATGATACCTCATGCGATGAGAACTCATGTAATTGTCTTCAAAGCCCTTTCCTCTTTCATTCCAGGATGAGGATAATAAATTTGATATGAGATTATCAACCTGAAACTCCATTGACAATGACATAATCTTTAGACAATATTTAGATTAAATGACTTTGATACCAACTGAAGTTGATACAAATTGAAATAATAACTCTGTAAACTTCTTGATATGTCTCCCCCTCAAGGGAACACTTCTTAGGTTCTCCCCTTGAGAGCTTGTTTCACCTTCAATTCCTTGTAAGATTAGTAAAATACACAAAGTGTTAAGGGAATAAGGTGGATCCTCCTTGCTTCTTCAATATGAGCTGGAAGGCTCAGATGATTTTCTCAACCATGATGTTCCATTTGCTCCACTTCTCACACTTGCACTTTTTTTTTCTGACTTTGGTTGTGTGGATCTCAATATTTCTTCAATTTATTTGTGTGTTGGTATTCTTTCTTCAAGATATTTCAAATAACTAGAATCTCCTGGTGAAAATTTCATCTTCTTGAGGAATTATTCTTGGGCTATAATAAATGCACTGCAATTCTTAACAGTGTGACCAGCCTTATTGCACCTCACACACAGGACTTTTTTATCATCATGTGAAATCTTTTTATTTTCTGTTTCACTAGCCTTAGCCTGTGTATCTCCTTTCATTCTCATTATTTCCAAGTCTTTAGGCCAGATAACCAATATGTCTCTAGGAGCAATGGCAGTAAGTTTGGGTTTTCTACATGGAATCTTCAGAGTGTTATCATCTTTAGAAATTATTTTGGATGTACCACTCTTCAAATTCTTTGATTTTGAATCCAAGTACTTCTCACCTTTACTTCTTGGAGTCTTCTTGGGAGAATTTTCTTTTGCAATATTCTTATGATTTATTCCCAAGGTAGATTCTTCTTTCTTAGATAGATTTTTTGGTCTTTTATTCTTATCATCTCTGGATATGTGTTGAGATAATCATGCTCTATTCTTGTGACCACTCCCATTTCATACATCACAGATGTTGTCTAGCATTCCAAATCTGTTTGTAGTATACAGATGATTCTGGATCTGTCGATGTTGCTTCTTCTTATCTAGATTTATCCCTTTTTACATAGGATTTCTCTATGATTTTTAATTTAAAGTATTGTACCAACAATCCAGTGCATAATTCCCAAATCTGTTATAGCACCAGCATTGACCTACAAATCTTATGTTCTTGATATCTTTGGTATAATGTTGTTGGGACTTTTCTTAATGTGTTGTGCTCTACTGGGGGAACCATCTTCCATCTTATTCTTCATATCCACCCTAGCCATGGTGGTAGTTTTATTCTCCTCACCTTTCCCCATCCATACTTGTTTAGAGTTTTTCTTCCAACCTGCACTTTTAGTAGAAACATATTTAGAAACAACAGAACAAGTTGGTATATATGGTACTTTCACTTTATCAGTTTCTTGTGATAGATCAATGAGTGAAATCATGATCTTCTTATAATGTGTTGGAGGTATTTAGGATTTAAAATCATCCAATGAGCATTGAATACCAGTAGCAACTATTTCATTATTTTGTGAAGTCTCAATATGTGTCTTCTCAAGACTGGTTAATTATGCTTCCAATTTTAGACATTCCATATTGAGTATGATCATTTGATCTTCAATCATGATCATCTTCTCATCACATGCCTTTTCCATTCTTTCAACCCCATCTTCATGCATCTTAATTTTTGTTTATAACAAATATTCAAGATATTCGTTCTTCTTCGAAGTTTCTTCCAAATTTAGAGTCTTGACTTCGGTGCTCTTTTTCAGCTCATCTTTAAATGCATGGATATTTTCTTCCAGAGTCTTATTGACTCCCTCTTTCTCTTCAAAGGCTTAAATTTTTCTAGAGAGATTATAACATTATGAAACTTTATTTTCCAAGCCTTCCTTCATATTGTCAACTTCCCTTCCTAGTCGGGTGATCTCATCCTACATACATTGAAATATTTTGCATATAGAAGTAACTCTTTCTTCCGGAATATCATATAGATAGGTTCTTAATTTATCATGATCACATATAAATGAGATAGAAGTGTATTACTTTTCTCTAGTAGAAACATAAGCCACCTGATCTATACTTTCCAAGCCTAATATTTCTTCATTATTTGAAGGGCATGGAGAACCAGACACTGCATTTTCTTTGGTCATGCTTCTTCAACTGCGTCTTCTCTTTCTTTTTCCTGTTCATCATGGTCTTGTTGGGTATAGATTTCTACTCAGAGATAACTGAAATTTCATCAAGACTCCTCTTCATTGTTGACTCGGGAAAGAAACTCAAATCCTCTTCCAAATATAATTACTGTAAAGTATCCAACATACATAAAACCTTTTGCTCTGATACCAATTGAAGGAGCCTAGGTTACCCTGAGAGGGGGGTGAATCAGGGTGTCAACTTTTTCTCCTGTTTATTGGATATTGTTCCCAAGTTGGTAGGAACTTAATTAAACTTATATGATGGATATGTGTAGTAATTAACATTCACATGTAGAAGGAAAACACAACACATTTACTTGGTTCACCACTAAGGGCTACGTCCAATGAGCATACGCCAACAGGTTATCGGTCGTGCCTAATTCCACTATTCTTCACAAATTGTGGATTACAAGGTTTAGGTACAGTCACTCTATCCCAGGAACACTGCCTTTACAAAAGTTCAGGGATATCTCACCACCTCCCTCAGATCACTTTCATTGACCCCCCTGGCTCACTACTTTGGGTGAAGTCACACTCAGTTTATAGACGTGATGGTCCCTTCAACAGATAGGCATGAAGGTCTTTGTCTCCTGATCATCGTGAGATTTTTCTTGCATCTAGGTCCATAGTTGATGCTCTTTAACGTTCAATATTATTCTCCAGTGCAACAACCAGGTGTATTAAGACTTCTTATTATTCTTGGCCAGTATCACAAATTCTTTTGTGATTGTTTAAACACTGAAAACCAGTTCACTAGGAATCATCAGAATCAAATATTCTTATTCCAATTATGCATGTGACAATATGGATGTTCTATTCCTCTTCACTTATTTAGACACGTTCACCCTTGGTTTAGGATGCTTCTCTTCAAATCATTCACGTATGCATGCACTTTCACTTCTTCTTTCTTGTGTGAAGGCCCAAATGGGTATGGTGCATTTTAGTACACATGTGAACTCTTCTCTCCTTTTCTTAGCACTTGATTCGGATATTCTTTTCCTTTAATTATGTTATTATTCAAATCATGCATATGAATTCATTTCCCATCACCATGCACAATCTTCCTTCTCCCTTTCTCAACACACACTTGTTCACTTTGATTTGCTTATATTTATATGTATGTGATTTTATTCAAACATCAATGTGTGCATTTTGATATGGCATGGTGTTTCTTATTTTCCCCTTTTTCACACCAAGGGTATGGGGATCTTCTTTGAACAAAGTGTGCATGCCTTCTTCACGAACCAATATGTTTCATGGCTCCTCCTCACACAAGGGATGTGTGGGTTTCCTTCACGCATGAAGTGTGGTCCTCCTTCGCGTACCAAATGGTACGCGGTTATGCTCTACGAACAGAGTGGTACGTGAGACTTCCCCTTTCGGGATTATCTTCACTATGAACTAGAGTGGTACGTGGTCAAGCTGGGTGGTACATGAGAAATTTTCTCCCCATATCCAAAATGGTTCATGGATCCTTCTCTTCATGAACTAGGAGTGGTTCGCGGCTCTTCTTCTTCGCGAACTAGATCGATATGTGGGATACTCTTCACAAACCTCAAATGGTTCTCGGATCGTGCATGATCCTTGAACTTAATATCAAAGAGGATTTGTTTCTCAGAAAATAGGATCTATCTAAAGGTTTGGAAGCAGCAACCCTTCTTGAATCAGTGGGTCTCTTTTTATAAGAAAATATTAGATATTTTCTGCGTCCAACCTCTCTTCAAGATTCTGCCTTGAATAAATGAAATCTTTGGTTATTTAATATCTTCAAACCTGCATGGAGATATGTCACATATCTTGGATGTTTCCTTTTCAACCGTGGGATCCTTCTTTCTTGGTGATTATTATCCTCATGTGCATGCATTTTTTGAACGCATGAAAATCATCTCACAAATGCATCGAGCTTCATGGCGTGGCCTCGTAACTCCGTTTGCTTTATCCACATACTATCTCTTTATTTTTTTTGCATGTATGCAAATGAAATTGCATGCATGTGTTTGTTAAATCCTAACAATCATTGTGGGATTAAAATGAGTTCAAATGATGCTCAGAGTGATGAGGTCTTCGTTTGGCTTGAGTATTGGTTCACGGGTAGATTTCGGGTGTACGGAGGTTAAAGACAACCTCGGTGGAGAGATCGGACGGAGCTGCTTCAAATTTGAACCGTGAAGATCATATGGACGACTTGGATGTGTGGGATCAATCTCGTGATTGATTATATGGTAGACCGTGTGTCGTTGATGGATCAACAATCGAGATTAGTTCCTCATTTTTTAAAACATTGTCCCACATCGAAACACTGTGCTGTTTTCTCGCGGTTTATCAATCAAGTCGCAGCAGAAACAGCTCAAAAATATCCTACTCCCTCTATGGTACCACCCCATATCGTGTTCACCTTGAGACCGCACTCTTAGCACCCACTCTGCTCCTCGGGCGTGCTCCTAGCACCCATGCTGCACGGATTCACCACCGTACGGCATATGTGGGCTTATAGATGGCCCGCGCACACCCTACCTCCTGCAGGCTGGCCTTGAGGGCTTACCTTGAGCATGGTTGAACCCTCAGCACCCACATGTGCTTGAGGTGAGGACCTAGGCTAGCCTCCATGGATGTCACTTTTCTTTTTGGTAAAGGAATATAAATAAAATAACTACTTAGTGTAAAACTAAGTGTTTACAAATATAAAATTACAAACCTCCTCCACAACCTCTTCTTCTCTTTTTCTTTTACTCCTTCCACTCCTGATACACATATATCAAACATAGGACCATGCTCAACCAATGTCTCATTTCCATTCTCTATTTTACTTTGGAGAGTTCCTTCTTCATGTTGATCATCAATGATATCCATTAACACTTATTGACAACAAATACACTCTTCATATACAAGACACTGGTGCAGAAAACATTTTTTATGGTGGTTACTTTTTATTTTTTACATCGGCTTTTGGACGACGTTATTACAGGAGACATTATAAATATTGTTTTTTTATGTTGGTTATTTTAAAACCGATGTAAAAACCCAAAATCTAAAGCTTTTTTCACATCGGTTCCTCAAAAACCGACATGGAAAACGCTTCAGAGTCGTGATTTATTACATCGATTTTTAAATAACCGACGTGGTATATACTTTATTACGTCAATTATTATATAACCAATGTAATAAACTGTGCCTCTAAAGCATTTATCACTCCAGTTATTGAATAACCAATGTGAAAAACAAGTTTATCACGTCGGTTATTTTTATAACTGACGTGATAAACCAGTCTGCCAAGCATTTTTTCACATCGGTTAAATAATAACCGATGTGAAAACATATATACTACGTCAGTTATAAAATAACCAACATAAAAAACTATTCCATTCCATTTATTATGCCAGTTATGAAATAATCGGCGTCAAAACCCATTCCCATGAATTTTTTACATCAGTTTTCAAATAATCGATGTTAAAACCCATTCCCATGCATTTTTTACGTCAGTTATAAAATAACCAACGTTAAAGTCAAAAAAAAATTAATAAAACCATTCAACCACAATTATTCCCCACCAAAGAAGACCTAAAACAAGCAGAAAATAGACCAAAACCACACCAGAATACGTACCATAAAAACATCAAAACTAGACCGAAACAAAAAGAACCAAAACAAAATTCAACATTCACATACATAACATTCAAAACTTAACAACTAAAAAAACATAAAACCCCATGGACAGCCCCCCACCCCACTGGAAAACCCCACCCCCTGGATAGCCCCCCACCCCCTTGGATACCCTCTCACCCCCTGGACACCCCCCACCCCATGGACACCCCCGACCCCCCTAGACACCCTCTCACCCCCTAGACACCCCCACCCCCACCCCTGGAAACCCCCTCACCCCACTAGACAACCCCCTGTATAGCCCCCACCCCCTGTACATCCCTCCCACCCTCCTGGACACCCTCCCACCCCCATGGACACCCTGGAACCCCCCCCCCCCACCCCCACTGGATAGCCCTCCCACACCCCTGAAACCCCCCCCCCCCACCCACCCCACTGGACACCCCACACACACACCCCTGGACAGCCCCCGCCCTCCTAGACAGCCCCCACCCCCTGGATAGCCCTCCTACCCTCCTGGACACCCTCCCACCCCCATGGACACCCTGGACACCCCCTACCCCCACTAGACACCCCCCCCCCACACCCCTAGACACCCCCTGGACAACCCCCCCCCCCACCCCCCCCCCCCCCCCACCCACCCCCACCCCCTTGGACAACACTCCCACCTTCCTGGACACCCTCCCACCCCCATGGACACCCTGGACACCCCCCCCCCACACACACCCTTGGACACCCCCTGGACAAACCCCACCCTCCTGAACAGCCCCCGCTCCCTTGGATAGCCCTTTTACCCTCCTGGACACCCTCCCACCTCCATGGACACCCTAGACACCCCCACCCCACTGGAAAGCCCTCCCACACCCCTGGAACCCCCCCCCCCCCCCCCCACACACACACACCCCTGGACACCCCTGGATATCCCCCCACCCTCCTGGATAGCCCCCACCCCTGGAAATCCCTCCCACCCTTCTGGACACCCTCCCACCCCCATGGACACCCAGGACCCCCCCCCCCCCCACACACACACCCCTAGATACCCCCTGGACATCCCCCACCTTCTTGGACAGCCCCCCGCTCCCTTGGACAGCCCTCCCACCCTCTTGGACACCCTTTCACCCCCATAGACACTCTGGACACCCCCACCCCACTAGACAACCCTCCCACACCCCTAAACCCCCCCCCCCCACACACACACCTTACTGGACACCCCCCCCCCCCCCCCACACCCCTGGATACCCCCTGGACAGCCCCCCACCCTCCTGGACATCCCCCACCCTCATGGACACCCTCTTACCCCCATGGAAACCCTAGACACCCCCCACCCCCACCCACTGGAAAGCCCTCCCACAACCCTAAAAACCCCCACCCCACTAGACACCCCCCCCCCCCACACACACACACACCCCTAGATACCCCCTGGACATCCCCCCCCCCCCTCCCCACCCCACCCTCCTGGATAGCCCTCCACTCCCCTAGACAGCCCTCCCACCCTCCTGGACACCCTCCCACCCCCATGGACACCCTGGACCCCCACCCCCCCACCCTGCCCCCACTGAATAGCCCTCCCACACCCTTATAAACCCACCCACCCCACTAGACACCCCCACACCCCTAGAACCCCCCCCCCCAACCAGAATCCATACCATAAAAAAAACATCAAAACTAGACCAAAACAAGAAGCAAAGAAAAATTAAACATTCACATATATAACATTTAAAACTTACAATGTCAACTAAAAAAACCTAAATCCAACCTAAACAACTAACAAATACAGAATTATAATGACAATATTCAAAATTACATTTTACACTACAAACAAACAAAAATCCAATAAAACCTGTAAAATAATTTGACCATTCCACTTTTAAGTGTTTGAACTCTTGAGCACTATAGGGTTGAGGGTCATCAAATAGCTACAAATTAAAATTATAGTAGTTAACGTATAATTAATAAATCAAATGAAATATTATGGAAAAGTTTAAAAGAAAATATTACCAGGTCAAAGTTCACAAGTGTTCCAGTTGTAATTATTTCATACATAAATCTTAACATATAATATCCGTATTCGATGACGCCTTATTGTTCATGAAAATTCTGTTTAAATGAGTGTAAATTAAAAATATTATTTTTATGTAATACATCAAAAAGTGCAAATTATAAATGGATATTTACCTTTACTTTTACATATTTGATCTTGGAACTCCTTTTCTTTGTGTTTTTTCAAAAGTAGACCCATATCCTGTTAGAAAATAATACTAATGGAAAAAATTTAAAATTCATTATAATATATACAAATATTAAGAAATTGAAACTTACTTTTCCAACATATTCTTAAAACTTTCCCGCACATCTCCATGGACAGTGGATATCTAATAAAATGTTTTCTCCCTTGGGAAAAAACACCTAACATCCAATGATAATTCATAAAAGAAAATTTAAGGTTAGTGGTTTTTTATGTTAAAATATAATGAAATCTTTTCCAGAGATATGTTTCATGCCTCTCACAAAAAAGGCATCATCTAACACTGTGTGATTATATTCTATTCAAATCTTTCAGCAATATAAAGCATTCTTTGTTCCTCATCCAATGCATGTGCTTCAGGGGAAATCAAATTCGGGTCCATGAATCCATATACATTTGTCTGCTCATTCTTCTCACACATGTTATAAAGATACCTAATACAAAATAGACATAAGTATACATTTTTAATAAATATAATGTAGGGAAAAGGTGTTAAGACTTACATGGAAAAAAATTGCACCACGTTGATTCCCAACTTATCTCAAGTAACAAGCTCCATGATATCATTTTTCACAATCCCCACATTTATTTCATGTCCACAAACATGATATTCCATTGGAAATTCATAATGATCCACCAACAAATTTGAATATCTTGACAATATTTCAAGACTACTAGAATCTGTATCTGATGTCATAGCCATTTGTCTTTATTTTTTTCTATACAGTATTTCTTTACCTTGGAAGTATTCCTGTAAAAATAAATAGAAAAATATATTAGTTTTAAAATGTTAAAAAAACTTTAATAAAAAAATAAAATAGAATATATAACATAAATACCTCTATGGTAATGAGTCGTAGAAGTCTGGATGGCCAAATTAAAAAATGGCCGATACTATGTCCAACTATCATCACCTCATATATAGGTAATGGTACTTGAGTTGATCTATCTATAATATCTTGTAAAGTGACCCTATAATGCTCTACCTCTAACTGTTGATGATGAACTCTATCTTCTATACAATATACCAGTCCATATGCAACTATATGATGTTGAGGATCATCAACATAAAACTCAGAATAAGTAGGAAGCTGCGGAGGAGGAGTATGATAAAAAATGGGGTTTGCAGGCTGAGGTGGGGGAGTGGGAGATACTGGCGAAGGTGGAGGATAAATAATGGGGTCTGCAGGGGGAGGTGGAGGAGTGGGAGCTGCAGTCTGAAATTGTCTTTGTATGTCTGCAAACATAGATTGTACTGATGCTCTAATATTTTCCTCCATCATATCATTAATATTATGAACTTCAGCCTCAAAGGATTCTATTTTTTTATAAACACCCTCAATGAAAGAAGTTGAAGAATGTGGAAACACTTTTCTTACCGATACACCCATCAGATATCCTCATACACGACCAGGATGTTTGAGATTTCCCAATGCTGCAGATAAAATATCTTGCCTCCCAGCAGTTGTAAATACCCCCTATGAGCTCTACTCCTCAAGATAATCTTGTATTAATTAATTTAACATTTCTATAATGATTCAAATTATATAAATAATATATTTAACTTAAATAAATAAAATAAATATCTTACAATCCTCTCAACTACGATTCTCGATTCTTCCGAAAGATATTTCCCCCCTTTTCCCATCTGATCTCTCTTCCATTTTTCATGTCTAGATGGAGGGGATAGAGGGGCAACCTCTCCAGAGCTTGAAGACTCGGCTCTCAGTTTTTATAATTTTTCTGCCATCATTTGTTCTTATAATAATGTATACCCTCCCCGAGATAAACTATGAGGGTATACATTTTTAGATTGTATCTCCTGATGAGATGTCCTTGTTTTCTATAAATTAAGAATAATAAATCATTAACAAAACATTAATAAGGTCATTTATATAAGAAAGCTTATAAAATTTTACATTTCCCTTTCCAAAAATGAATCTTTTCTTATACTTTCAACAAATTGTCTCCATGTTTCTTTATCTATGAAAGGATATATGTGACATGGATTTTCATGACTTCTATGATCAAAAATGAAATCCTATGTGAGGGTTTATTTGAAATCTCTCCATCTCCTAGCAGTCATCGATAAGCATTTATTCCTGACTCCTCTAGTGTCAGGAATATCAAATGTCATCTGATAAAGAAGAGGTAAAACATATTATACTAGAAACATTTAAAGAAGAGGAAAACAATAGAAAAAGATCTTACCAAAATCGTCTCCCACAACTGAGATATTATCACTTTGTCCACACTTCTACAATCATCATACAAATCATCATACAAAATTCTTACTTTGATCTTACCCTGAGTTGATACAAAACTCTTAAAATCTTTTGTATTTGGACCTCTAGGAATATCATTCTCATTAAACTCAATGAGTATCCTCTGGTCCTGCATACGGGCAAATTGACGAAGATGCTGATTTATGTGAGATCCCTACTTCCATGGAAAGATTAGTAGAACATAATGATGAGCATGTTGAAGATATGATTTGTGACATAAGGAACGATCATAAAAAAGGAATTTGGGAAAACAATCCATTTGTACATTCCTAATATTATAGGCAACATATGTTTATTTCTTGTTTACATTTATTATTTTCATAAAATGTTAGATATTGTAATTTTTTTATTTATTAAAACACGTATTAAAACAAAAAAGTAGAAGTTTTTAAGAGTTGTTGCATCATGACATGACAATCGTGAGATTTCATACCTATTAACTTCAAATCCTTCAAAGTGACAAAAAAATTTACATTTGAAGAATAACCTTGAGGCACTTTGATATCATGAAGACACAGAAAAAAGTTAATTTTCTCCCTCTTGGATAATGTATGACAATCCGGGGGAAGACATGTTCATCTTCTATTAGGAATGTGAGCTAACTCCAAATTTATTCTCATTGATAGTAAGTGTAATCTTGCATTCAACCCATCTTTTTCCATTCCTTTAATATCTAACAATGTTCCAATCAAACTGTCCAGATATTCTTCTCCACGTGTATAACATCAATATTATGTTTCACTTCATGATATCTCCAATATGGTAGCTCAAAAAATATTGACCTTTTCTTCCAAATATGTCTATCATTACCAGATTTTTGTGTCTTTCCCAATGTCACATCAAGGTTTTCCACCCTCTCAAAATACACATCAGGGGATAAAGGTTTTGGATCAATATCAAATTCTTGTGAGCCATTGAATTCCTTTTTTAGTCTTCTATAAGAGTGATCCATAGGCAAAAACTTTTGATGACCCATATATACTGTTTTCCTCCCATGATGCAATTGACAATATGAAGTCTGTTGTTCGAAAATTGGACATGCTTTATGCCCCTTAACACTATATCCAGACAAATTCCCATATGATGAGAAGTCATTTATAGTAAAAATAAGCACTGCATACAGTTGAAAATATTCCATTTTATAAGAATCATACACCCTAATACCATCCTCTCATAAAAGTTTCAAATCATCAATCAATGGTGACAAGAAAACATCAATATCATTTCCGAGTTGCTTCGGACCAGAAATCATTATACTCAACATGAAATATTTGCGCTTCATACAAATTTCAAGAGAGAGGTTGTAAATTACCAATAAAACAGGCCATGAACTATGTGTGCTACTGAGGGTTCGGTATGGATTCATTCTAACTGTGCACAACCCTAGTCTGAGATTTCTAATTTCATTTTCAAATGTAGGATATTAATCATAAATTTTCTTCCATTGTGAAAAATCAGCTGGACGACGTATTTTTCCATCACATATCTGCTCACCAGCATGTCATCTTAACCTTTTTCCTCATGTGAATTAGCAAATAAACGTTTCAAACGATGAATTATAGGAAGATACCAAAATACCTTGGAAGGGATCTTCGTAATCTCTACATCAACCTATGATTATTCTTTCAACTTATACCGTGATGTACCATATTTAGGATACTCTGAAAGAAATTCATATTCTTTCCTATATATCATACATTCATTTAGACAGGCATGTATTTTCTTGTATCCCAATCCCATCGGGCATGATATTTTCTTAGCCTTATAATGTGAGCAGCTCTGTAAAACTTTTGTCACTCCATCCATGTTTTTCCTTTAGGTTAATAAATCTTAACACCGCCGAGAAAACCTTAAAATTTGTACAACTAGGATACAATTGTTTTTCAGCATCACCATATAGACGTGAAATTGTTGGTTCTATCTCAATTTTTTCTGTTACAATATCACGAATCATTTCTTCAATTCCATCAGAGTTACCATCTTGCAAATCATCATCATTAGTAGATCTGACATTCTGTTCAGTTTCACCATGCCAAATCCAAGGGCTGTGACTCAGATTAAAACCATGAAAAATTAGATGATTTTTGATCTCTATACTTTTCAACTTCTTCATATTCAAACATTTTAGGCAGGGACAGAAAAAAATGTCACTGATTGGAACATTTCGTTTAGCAAATTCCAAAAAGGCATCAACACCTTCCTCATATTCATTACTCATTCAATGTGTCGTAATCCAACTTCGACTCATTATTAGCTATAAAAAATATCAAAATTATACATCTTGTTAAGATAAGAAAAATATATATTTATATGAAAAATATCATAATTTGAATGTAATACAATTTTGAAATATAAAACAAAACTATGCGTATTTGAAAAATATATGCATGAAAATGATTTTAAAAAGAAAATATAGTTAGATATAACAGTTTTAAATTCATATTGGAACCTTTCTTCTTAAGGTACACAAAGAATACATCCCGATGCAACTGGATACCAAATTTACCCTTCTGTAAAAAAGAAATGTGAAGTATAAATATTAAAATATGTATACATTCACTATTGAAAATTAAACATATCCCAACGATTTGAAACCATTGGGATATCCCCTAAAACTATTGGGATGGAATACCCCAACGGTTTCACACACCGTTGGCATGATGGTCGTTTTAATATCCCTATACCAACGATTCTACAGGAATTGTTGGTATAGACTACCTGAAGTTAAAATATGCTAATAGTTTCAATCAATGAAACCGTTGGGATATATATATAAACCAAGGGGGTGTCCAAGGGGGTAGGTGATATACAGGGGTGGTGGGGGTTGTCCAAGGGGGTAGGGGTTGTCCACAGGGGTAGGGGGTGTTCAGGGTGTCCACAGGGGTAGGGGGTGTTCAGGGGGGTGGGGCCTGTCTAGGGGGTGGGGGTGTTCATGGGGGTGGGGATGTCCAGGGGGTGGGGGAGTGGTGTCCAAGGGGGTGATGGGGTTGTCCAACCCCCTGCCTGATTGGACACCCCCTGGACACCACCACCACCCCTAGACAGCCCCCACCCCCTAAACAGCACCCCACCCCTCTGGACACCCCCACCCTCTGGACACCACCCCCACCCCCTACCCCCTGGACACCCCCTAGACACCCCCACCCCCTAGACAACCCCCTCACCCCCTGGACACCACCCCCACCCCCTGGACACCCTTTCCCCCTTGGAAAGCCCCCTCACCCCCCCCCCCCCCCGGACACCACCCCCACCCCCTACCCCATTGGACACCCCCCTGAACACCCCCACACCCCCTGGACACCCCCCCCATCCCTGGACAGCCCCCTCCCCCTGAACACCCCCCATCCCTGGACAGCCCCCTCCCCCTGAACACCACCCCCACCCCCTTAGAAAGCCCCCTCACCCCCTGGACACCCCCCCCCCACCCCTTGGACACCCCCCCCCCCCCGAACACCCCCCAACCCCTCTGTACAACCCCCACCCCCCCCCCCTGGACACCCCCACCCCTAGACAGCCCCCTCACCCTCCTGAACACTACCACCCCACCCCCTGAACACCCCCACCCCCTTGGACACCCCCTGGATACCACCACCCCCTTGGACAGCCCCTCCACCTCTGGACAGCCCCCCAACCCCTCTGGACAGCCCCCCACCCCTGAACACCCCCACCCCCTGGACACCCCCTACCCCCATGGACAGCCCACTCACCCCCTGGACACCACCCCTCACCCCCCTGGACACCCCCACCCCCCTAGACACCACCCGCACCCCCTACCCCCTTGGACACCCCCTGGACACCCCCACCCCCCTGGACAACCCCCTCACCCCCCTCGACACCACCCCCACCCCCTAGACACCCCTAGCCCCTTAGAAAGCCCTCTTACCCCCTAGACACCCCCACCCCACCCCCTTGGACACCCCCTGGACACCACCACCCCCTTGGACACCCCCCCCCCCCCCCACCCCCCACCCCCCCACCCCTCTGGACAGCCCCCACCCCCTGGACATCCCCCCAACCCTCTGGACACCCCCCCCACCCCTTGGACACCCCCCCCCCCACCCCTCTAGACAGCCCCCACCCCCTGGACAGCCCCCACCCCTCTAGACAACCCCCACCCCCTGGACACCCCCACCCCCTGGACACCCCCACCCCCTTGGACAGCCCACTCACCCCCCTAGACACCCCTACCCCCTTGGACAACCCCCTCCCCCCTGGATACCACCCCCACCCCCTTGGAAACCCCCCCCCCCCCCGAACCCCCTCACCCCCTGGACACCACCCACCATCCCCTTTGACACCCCCTGGACACCCCCACCCCCTGGATAGCCCCCCCACCCCCTGGACACCCCCACCCACTTAGACAGCACCCCCACTCCCTTGGACACCCCCTGTACACGCACACACACATGATAAAACATACAAAAATCGTAAACTTGCATGATATCACTTCCATGATTTATTTTACTAAAAAATAATTTAGCATGGTATAAATGAACACTGTGAAACTTACCATGATAGCAAGAACAAAGATAGAAAAATGACATCTCAAAAAAATAGTTTAGGTCATCGCGAAAAATAAAAAATGAAACTGATCCATGTGAGGCTTACTTGAGTGTTGTGAGTCGACCTGATAGATCTGGTGATTATAAATATGATGAATGGTGTTGGAAAAACGAGGTTGGAGGGCACAAATTCAAATAATCCTTTCTAGGTTTTTTGTGCGAGAGAGACGAGTCGCAGGTCGCCTGATCAAAGAAAACAAAATGACTGAATATGGGGCATGATAAATAATTTAAAAGATTTATCACGTCATTTATTTAATAACTGACATGATAAAGTATTTTGTTATGTTTATAATGTCAGTTATTTAATAACCGACGTAGAAAAATATTTATAACGTTGGTTATTTTATAACCGACGTTATAAATGGCGCTTTATCACGTCGGTTCTTTTATAACCGACGTGATAAATTGCCGATATTTTCTTTATCACGTCGGTTATAAAATAACCGACACATAAAAAATTGATTCTCATCGATTTATTACACCAGTTATTGTATAAACAATGTGATAAATTATTTTTACAGCATTACACGTTGGTTATATATAACGACGTGAAAATGCCAATGTGTATAAACATTTTTTTACACTAGTGAGATAGTCCCAATAGGGAGGACCACCTACCATTGGTGGAGTTCACATAAAACAACAACTACCACTCCACCATTGGTAATGGTTCCATTCGAGGCTCTGTATGGGCGACCCTGCAGGTCACCACTTTGCTGGACTGACCTAGGAGAGTCAGCACTCATGGGCCTGGAGTTGGTGCAAGACACTACTAAGTAGGTGTAGATCATCCAAGAGAAGATGAAGACTGAACAGAGCTAGCAGAAGTCATATGCCGATAGGAGACAGAGGCCTTTGGAGTTCGAGGAGGGAGACCATGTGTTCCTTCGGGTCTCACCTCGACGTGGGTTATAGAGATTTGGATGGGGTGGAAAGTTATCACTGAGGTTCATCATCCCTTTTCTAGTTCTTCGTAGAGTTGGAAAGGTGGAGTACCATCTAGATCCACCCCCACAATTGCATCGGGTACATGATATCTGTAAGGGTTGGTGTCCTGAGAACCAACTGATTTGTACTTTGATTACATAAATGTTCACTTATTATATATTGTTCATTTTTCTGCATGACTATAATATAATAATGTCCTGGAATATTTGTTGCATTTATAAGGTCATGGCAGATCCCCGCTATGATGAGAACCTTGAAATTCTATAACAATATTATTAAATAAAGTTCTACGGTTGGATGACATACTATGATAGGAACACATAGTATACAGACCGTCATGTGTGAGTACTCGTAAGAAGACGAGACTCTCTCTAATGGAGTTCTCACTTGGTAATCTCCAAGATTAGAGATTATGAGAATAGACCCGCCAGTAGCAATTCCTCGTGTCTCGGTGTCATCAGACATTTCTATCTACGAGCATGTGTAATGGTACTTAGACTAGAAAATTATCATTAACTCATGTCATGACTCACGCACTTAGATTTACTGACGAAAACCGTCACGCAGACAGTTGGTGGGAAGTAGGGTACGTTGGGTGCGAACAGCGAGTTTATTTCAGGTAGTCAAAGAATGACGGATCAAGCATATAGGTTTATGACACTGCCATGAAACCTGCTTGATGAGATGTCGAGACAAAGGGATTAAATTACACAGTAAGCATTCGTATGTGGTGATACGTCAATGCGGCGTCAACTTCTTTCTCTTGGGTGCCTTGACCCGTTGCTAGACAGTAATCTTGGACTTTAGGCAAGCTCGCCTAATGCCAATGAGAAAGAGTCCTAGAGGGTCACACACTAAGTATATTCAAGTATCTCAAGTAGAATAAAGATTATTCCCGTATGTGGTTTAATAATTATTCAAGGAAGCCAAAATCGTTTTAATATTGGAGGAAGAATAAAATGAAAACAAGTACACACCGTGTATTAATTATTACACGCCGTGTAGTTTTTATTTTGAAAAGGAAATGAATAAATGAAAACAATATATACACGCCGTGTACATTTAATGTACACGCCGTGTAGTTTTAAATGAAAAACAAGTACACTCCATGTATTTATTATTAAACGCCGTGTAGTTTTTCCAATCGGGGTTTTGAGGATATAATATTGTTTTATTAAATGATATTTATTATAATCAGCGTGAGTGCATGTCAAGGAATTAATTATTCGACATGGGGGTTTTCAATAAGAGTTAATGAAATAAATAAAACATGTAACGCGTTTATTTATTGTCATAACTCTACAACCTCAAACCTGATTATAAATATCCTCACAACCCCAACTCTTTTCCTACACCTAAGAGAATCGTTGTGCACAACAATTCTGAAGAATTCTTTCAAGCCCGAAAGAACCTCTTCCTCCAAGAATGCTCTCAAGACCGAGAGAGATCCTCTTCCATCAGATCAAGATGATCTAAGGTGGACAATGCAAGCAAAGTTTTCTCCACGCTAGCACCCGGATACTCCTTTGGCGATGTACCGAGATACGAGGTACACGTGTGGATCACCGCTAGAGGAAGTATACACTTGGCTTCTACGACGCAATGACGAATCACATCAGAACGTGATCGAGAACATCAACGAAGAAAGAAAACCCAAAATGTATTTCTTTTCAATTGATTAAATTAATTATAATCAACCTGTAACGATCCTACCTTTTGGTTCCGGGACTTTTCTTTTCTTTGTCCATTTCTATGATTCGATCTGTGGAGACTGGAATTTATCGTCGTATTGATCCCAGATTGATCATTGTTAATGACAAAAAGGCAAGTGGGAACATCCACCCATGCACTTCTGCTATGCCTGGAACCTTCAAATGGTATCAGAGAGAGGTTACAACATTGATTATAGTGATTTAATTTTCGTTGATAATTTACGCATTTATATTTGATTCAATTCGAAATAAATCGTTCTATAAATCTGAATAAATGAGATATGTTCTTCCTCCTTCGTTTCTCAATTCATGTCATAGAAATTGCCTTTTAATTTTAATTTTGATTAAAATAAAAATGAGGAACTCATCCGGAGGAGCCGCTCTTTCTGTCTGTACAACACGGGATTACACGACATGTAATTAAAACTACATGTCGTGTACTTAGGTTAAATGAACCAACACTGGTCTACCAAACCATGTCATGTGAATTGAATATGCCTAAGTATTAATCACGCCATGTTGACCAGAATTGAACAGTGCGTGGAACCGAAATACACGATGTGTATGTTGGGGCAACACACCGTATAGTCTGTTCCGACCCAGGTGAAACTGTGTACAAGGATAAGCCGCGTACCGCGTACATAGGATCTCCAGGTTGGTTACCGCATAACAAGGAAGTACACACCATGTATGATTTATCTAAATGTCGTGTACTTCAAAATTTCCAAAGTACAGAAAACACACCAAACCCCCAGCGTGTACTTTGGATAAAAAGTGAATAAACGCCGTGTAATTATAAACTACACGTTGTGTACTTTCCAGAAATGGAATTTCACCAGGTTTCCTCCAATGTACAAAGACCCGTACAAGGAATATGGATGAGAAGAATCTCAAGGAAATTCAGAAAGGAATTTAAGATAAAGAATTGATTGATTATAATATCATAATTAATTGAATTCGAGCGCGACTTATCTTAAATGAAAGAACGATTAAAATAATTTGAATTTTAAATATGCGTAAATGTCGTTGCATGCTATGGATGATCATGAGATAGACCAAAGACCCTTTGTATGTGTGTATGGTTTCATTTAAATTTGTTTAAATTTAAACTTGTTGGCCTACGAGCCTTCTTCCAATAAAATGTAGGGCCTGCATGCCCATGGTTTCTTTAATGTGAACCCATGTAATGGAGGATCTCCCAAGCCGAAGGAGATGGTTCAAAACCTGAAGCTGAGGTGAAACCAACCCAAGAAGATACAAAGGTGGACAGGTGGGAGCTGCAAAACACGAACCATTAGGTTCAAGGTGTTTTCCCTAGGTCAGGGTTAGCTTATCAAACCGCTAGATAAGCTAACCAATAGAAGCTCATGATCATGCCATCTTATTTTATTTCTGTCTGATTACATGGTTTATTTATTATGTATGTGTTGTCACGATCACATAATTAATGAAATAAACAATCATGCAAATATGGAATAAAATAAAAACCGTACTATGCGTAAACATTATCAGAACATGGTTAATCACTTAAGCAAGAATCACTTAATATTAACAGGCATGTGATAATTTAAAACTATGCATAAAGAATAAAATCCCTCAAATACCATATTAAGTCAGACTAAGCCTTCCATTACTTGATTAAGGGAAAGACTCAATAAAACTATGTGTTTGACCAACCCTTGTTGGGACACTTAATTTTATAAAGTAATCCCTTATGAAAGGTTTCGGGTTGACTTAACCATATTACATCAAGAGGAGTAGCCCTTGCTAGACTTGATGTTGTATTGGAGGCAAGAGTTGAAGAAATCCAAGTCAGGATTTCAAGATTGGGGAGTCCACTCAACAGATCAAGGAACTGTAAGCTCATAGTTGGCAAAGACCTACCTACCTAAATACCTTCAAATAGCTTGACCAACCCTTGTTGGGGTTATGCGAAGGGGAATATGGATCCTTGCCACTAGAATGTCAAAGCAACTGGACATTCCGAGTTCAATGGTGAGGGCCATTGAGACTTGATAAAATAGTGGGAGAATTAATTAATTCATTTATTATTTCTCATAAAATGTAATCAAGAAATTACTAATAAATCTTCTATTTTAAATTGTATAATCAAGATGACAAACTCATCAACCACATTTTATCTGCGATCAATTCTAGATAAAGACAACATCCTCACTGGCAGTAACTTTCAGGAATGGTTTAGCCACCTTCAGGTTATCCTACACCATGAACGAAAGTTTTACGTGCTGGAGTCCTCACTTCCTGATTCCCCTTCCCCAGGGGTGAGTGATGAAGATTTCCTAGTCTATGATAAACATTTTAACGATGCACTTGACATTCAATGTTTGATGTTATCATCAATGTCTAGTGAGCTCATGAAGTCTCATGAAGACATGGATGCCTATATCATGCTCGAGCACCTCCGTGGTCTATACCAGGAGAGAGCAAGACAGGAAAGGTTTGAGATCTCTAAGGCTCTATTCCAGAGCAAGCTTGGAGAGGGTTCCCCAGCTGGGCCTCATGTAGACAAGCTCATTGGCTACATTGAGCGCTTGGAGGTTCTAGGGTTTAAACTCCCCAAATAACTGGGCACCGATCTCATTCTTGCATCACTCCCCCAGAGCTTCTCGAACTTTGTTGTTAATTTCAACATGAACAACATTGAGAAGTCTCTATCTAATCTTCTTATCCTTATTTTCCAAGTATATAATGACATGAAGCGTGAAAAGCCTTCTGTCCTTATGGTGAATAAAAGGAAAGGGAAGGTGAAGAGATTTAAGCCCAAACCTTCTTCAAGGCCTTCCAAGAAAAAGAATATCAAAGGGGAGGCAAGATAACAGGAATCTGTTTGTTTCGCATGTGGCAAGAAGGGCCACTGGAAGAAAAACTACACCCAGCCTAGGAAGCAAGGGGAAGCTTCAGGTGCATTTGTCATCGAATGCAATCTATCTGTTTCTACAAATTGGGTATTAGATACTATTTTTGGTTCTCACATCTATATCCAAATACAGGAACCAGGTAGATTTAAGAAGATTGATCGAGGGGAGGTAGATCTACGAGCATCCAACGGAGCCAGACTCGTTGTTGTAGCTGTTGGAGACTACCATCTCACATTGCCTATAGAGATGGTCTTGGTTTTGAAAGGATGTTATTATGTACCCTCTATAACCAAAAACATTATTTCAGTATCCAGATTAGATACTGATGGATTCATCTTCAAGTTTGGAAGTGGATGTTTCTACTTTTATAAAGATAGCATTTGTTTTGGTAGGGCACATTTATATAACGGCCTTTATGTGTTAGACTACACAAACCAAGTAATGGCAATTGATGACAAAGTTAATTCACATGACTCATACCACACCCAACTTTGGAATCACCGGTTAGGTCATGTCAATGAGAAACTTTTGACAAAATTACATCAAGATGGGTATTTAGATTCTTTCGAACTAAAACCACTTGGTGTATGTCATGCGTGTCTACAAGGAAAAACGACCAAAGCCCCATTTAGTGGGAAAGGTGAAAGAGCTAAAGAGCTTCTAGAATTAGTTCACACAGATGTGTGTGGGCCATTTCCAGTTGAGGCAAGGGGTGGGTTCTCATACTTCATAACTTTTACTGATGATTTTAGTAGATATGGATATATCTACTTAATGAGGTATAAGTCAGGTTCTTTTGATCGGTTCAAAGAATACAAGAATGAAGTTGAGAACCAGATTGGTAAGAAGATTAAGAAACTCTTCTCAGACAGAGGAGGATAATATCTTAATCATGACTTCATTGATTTCTTACAGGAGTTTGGGATTCTATCTCAACTCACTCCTCTTTACACACCTCAGTGGAATGGTGTAAGTGAAAGGAGGAACCGCACCCTATTGGACATGGTGAGATCAATGATGAGTCATGCGAGTCTTCTATTATCCTTTTAGGGATATTCATTACAAACAGTAGCACACATACTAAACCAAGTACCAACTAAATCGATAAATGGTATTCCATACGAGTTATGGAGTGGACGCAAAGCCATGTTATCGAATTTACATGTGTGGGGTAGTGAAGCATTTTTTAAGGCTTATTTAGGTAACAAACTTGCACCCTGAGGCAAAAAGTGTATCTTTATAGGATATCCTAAGGAAACAAGGGGATATTACCTATACATCCCCTCAGACAAAAAGGTTACAGTGGCAAGACACGCCATATTCCTTGAGAGGGAGCACATCTCCAAAAGAGATAGTGGGAGAGAGATATACTTTGATGAAGTCGAGGCTCAAGATACACAGGAGTTGGTACAAGAACAAATTCCACAAAGCCCCGTGGAAGAACAATCTATTCGAGAGACACAAGAACTGCGTAGGAGCACGAGAGAGGTGAGAGAACCAGAACGATATGGTTTTCTTGTCACCGAGGATGGTGACTCATTATTGGTTGACAATGATAATCCTCTTACCTACAAGGAAGCAGTTGAAGGCACATACATTTCCAAGTGGCAAGAAGCCATGAATTCTGAAATGGATTCCATATACCAAAACCAAGTCTGGATTTTGGTAGATCCTCCAGTTGATGTAAAGCCTATTGGTAATAAATGGGTATTCAAGAAGAAATTGGACATGGAGGGGCAAGTCAGCACCTATAAGGAATGACTGTTTGCGATAGGTTTTAGACAACGTCAAGGAATTGACTATGATGAAACATTTTCACTGGTTGCGATGCCGAAATCCATCATAATCCTATTGTCCATTGCTGCTTACCATGCCTATGAAATTTGGAAAATGGATTTCAAAACAGCTTTCCTTAATGGGAACCTCCAGGAAGATGTCTACATGACACAACCTGAAGGGTTTGTGACTCCAAAGGATGCCAACAAGGTATTCAAGTTGCAGAAATCTATTTATGGATTAAAGCAAGCATCAAGGTCATGGAAAATTCGTTTTGATGAAGCTGTAACGAAATTTGTCTTTGTTAAGAACGAATGTAAGCCTTGTGTCTATAAGAGGTTTAGTGGAAGTGCAGTTGTTTTCCTAATAGTATATGTTGATGACGTATTACTAATTGGAAACGATGTACCTGTCTTACAGTCAGTTAAGGCATGGTTTCATAAATGCTTCTCCATGAAAGACTTGGGTGAGGAAGTATATATGTAAAGACCTGTAAATTTCAAGGAAAATTTTTTCTTATCTTCTTTGGGATTTTACAAGTATGCAGTTTCTGACGACACCTGATTCTGAGGCCCGGTGTGCCCGGAATCAATTTCCGAAGTTTAGCTCGGGTACGTTCAGTGAAACGAACGAGCGGGTTTTTCTAACTTTTGAACCGGTGCTCGGAATCGAAATCCGAGGGCACCGATGAAATGGCAGCACCTTTTTTTGCTTAAGGAGACTTTCTCTGGAGTTGCGTTTGCTCGGGAGGTGATTTTAAAAATGAAGTGGTTTAATTAAAGAGTGAAATAAAATATGTGATGCAATTGTATTTCTACTCTGTATGATTATAACCTACGTATGGAAGTTGAGGTGGGACCCACTAAATCATAACTCCTCTTGATAGAATATTAGTGAGGTGGGACCCACACAATCCCCACCTTTTCAATTTCCTCAAACCTCCCTTAAAGTTTGAAAACCTCCCCATTAATTTGTATCTCCTCCACATTAAATTACATGCCAATAAAACGCCTCATTAATTGGACGACGCATGTTAATTAATTTGGTGAATTCAATTTGAATTTCAATTTTGTGTTAGCATGTGTGTGTGTGAATAAAATAAGACAAGGTCTTATTTTATGGTTGGTGGATTCGTTGTGTGGAATAGAGGAGAGAACTCTCGCGGTCTTGAAGAACTTCATCTTTTTCACGAAGAACGCCGAGTCTACGACGAAGAACTCCGTCACCACAAGGGGAGATCGTCGTACCGTCTCCTCTCCTCTCCACAGATGGTGAGAGACGCCTTCTTCGCAAAACGACAACTCACCGTATCCTTCATCGAGCGAACACCGACGATGCTTACGGAGCCTCATTCTGCGACGCCGTCTTCCGCGACGCCTTTTTCCCGCGACGATCCTCGTTCGACGACTTCTTCGAGGTAGAGGTGTGTTTTTACGAAGTGATTATTCCTTGTGTTCTTCGTTAAATATTTGGGCCGCCTGTTATCAATTTAACAGGAGGAGTTCGGACAGCCCGAACACATCCGATACTCCTCCCCTTTTGTTGTTGTATTCGTTGCAGCTCGAACGAAGGCGACGTCGTGCAACGACACCGCGTGGAAACAAGGAGGAACGCGGCGAAGAAGCGAGGTGCCGTCACACTGCGCCGTTGAGGGAGAAAAAAGCCACGGCCGGAGTCAGGCCGCGGTGGAGGGGCATGGCGCCGTCACGCCGCACCGGTCAGACCAAGGCCGCGGCCTTTGGTCGCGGCAGAGCAGGGAGCGGCGGCCGGAACTGCCGGCCGCCGGCGCAAGGAGGGCGGGACTAACCGGTCCCGCGTGGTGCGCTGGTCGGCCGTTACGGCCTTCTAGATCTGGAAAACCAGGGGTTTGAACCCCCAGTCAGCGCATCAGGGCGGACCCCCCCGCGGGTCTGCCGTTTCGTTTGAAGGGGGTGGCGGTTCCCCCCCTTTCGCGCTCACGCGGCGCGCGGCGCCCGTGCCGGCCTGGACCGACCGCGCTGGGCTGGACTGGCCGCACCGGGCAGGGTCGCCCGCGCCGGTCCGGGACACGCCCTAGTGGGTCGTACCTGGGCCCAGGTCGGGTCGACCCGGTTCGGGCCAACCCAGGGGGTCTCAGGCCGGGTCGGTCTGGGCCCAAAACCCCCTAAAACCGGACAGGTTCGTTCAAATGCCCGTAACTTGGGATACGGACCTATGATCGACACACCATCAGTTTTGATGCAATACTTGGATTGAGACGGTCGTTTCAGTATATTACACTCAAGGTTTCGGAGAACTTTTGGTATGGCCGGGTTGGTTCGAACACGAAACCAACCGGGCCCTCGGAGCAGAAACGCTTATAACTTGAGCTCCGGACGTCCGATTTACGTACCGTTGACTTTGTTGGTTTCCTCTTAGTGAGACGGACCTTTTGGCTTACTCCGCTCAAGGTTTGGACGCAGTTGGAGTACGTTCGGGTTGGTTTTGACTTAAAAACCAACTGGGCCCCTTGAACGAAAAAGCCAATAACTCTCAGACCGGGCATCTGATCGACGCTCCGTCTGTCGCGTTGAGTTCCTTTTGTCGAGACGGAACTTTGGGATACATCAACTCCAGACTACATGTCAGTTTATGTGTCGACCCCTTGGCTCGTGGAGCGGACCCTCCCGGAATCGAGCATGTTGTGTGCGGGAACCCTAGAGTTGGCTGCGACTGCGACGACGATGACGACTACACTGAAATCCTCTGTGGGTTCGGCAGTGACGACGACTACACTGAAATCCTTCGTGAGTTCGGCAGCAATGACGACCGTACTGAAATCCTGCGTGGGTTCGACGGTGATGACTACTATTCTTGTATCCTACGTGGGTCTCGCAGTACTACTGTTCGTGTATCCTACGTGGGTCCGGCAGTGTTTGACTCTGTTCTTGTATCCTACGTGGGTCTGGCAGAGTAGCTGGTTTTTGTATCCTATGTGGGTCTCATCTTAGATGAATCAGTGGCTACATCTGATCATCTTTATCACCTTACGAAGAAGTATACATGTGTGAGATGAGTCTTGACTTTTAATCATTAACTTCGATATGATTGATTTGCTTTCTATGTGGATTTTGTTGTGATTTCCAGTGTGGATTGGGTTGTACTATCCTGTGTGGACGTGATCGAACTTGGGCTCGGATGTTGGATCGGAACTGGAATTGATGACTTAGGTATATGTATGGTCATATACCTAAGTAGTGTTGGATGTTACTTCGTGATTGTATCTTTCCTTTGTGGATTATCCTTGTGGATTCTGGGAGACTTTCGGGGGTCTCGGGGTCCCTACTGAGTAGCGTATACTCACCCCTGCACGGGCTATGCCCGCACTACGTTGTGTTGGATGCAGACGACAGACAGCGCTGATCATGGTTGAGGCTTGTGGAGTAAGTCGGTACCTGGAGGTGGACCACTGGGCGGGACGTACACGGAGCGGACAGATGGACCCGAGGAGATGAGGAGGCTATCTGTACCCACCCTTCAGGTGGGACTTCCAGTGGATGGCTCGACGTTGCTGCTTTACTTTCAGTTGTTGTACTTTCTTTCCAGTTGTACTTTACTTTCAGTTTGGGTTTGTATTCTGACCCATTTACTTTCCTCACTTACTATTGTACCCAGTTTTACTTAGTGTTTACTTCTTCTAGCTTACTCCGTGGTGTTTGTTTCTCTATAAAGGTAATGTCTTCCATTTTTTATCGGGATTTACGCCTTGGTGCTAGTCGCCAGCCCCTGGCCTATATAAGGCGGGCTTGGGGTAGTCACAGCACGGGCCCCGAGGACAGGTCGTAACAATATATTCTTGGGATCAAGCTCCATCATGATAGATCCAAGAGAATGTTGGGCCTAAGTCAAAGTACATACATTGACAAGATACTGAAGAGATTCAGTATGGAACAGTCCAAGAGGGGATTGTTGCCAGTGTCACATGGCATTCATCTTTCCAAGAAAATGTGTCCTCAGGCACATGAGGAAAGAAAGAGAATGGAAAGGATCCCTAACGCATCCGCAATTGGGTCAGTCATGTATGTTATGCTATGTAAGAGGCTAGATGTTGCTTACGCATTAAGTGCGGTAGGCAGATATCAAGCTGATCCAGGAGACCTCCATTGGATGGTAGTCAAGATTATCCTTAAGTATCTGAGGTATACTAAGGATATGTTCCTAGTTTATGGAGGAGATGAGGAACTAGTCATCATAGGACATGTAGATGCTAGTTTCCAGACTGATCAAGATGACATGAAGTCGCAGACTGGATACATATTCAGTTTGAATGGAGGTGTAGTGAGCTGGAAGAGCTCAAAGCAAAGTGTGGTGGCTGATTCTACAGCGGAGTCTGAGTATATCGCAGCTTCTGAGGCAGCTAAAGAAGCAGTATGGATGCGAAGCATCATCCAAGAGTTGGATGTAGTACCGAGCAGTAAAGATCCTATCACACTCTATTGTGATAATACTGCTGCGGTGGCACTTGCTAAAGAGCCAAGGTCACATCAGCGGACAAAGCACATACTTTGGAAGTATCATCTCTTGAGGGATTTTTCTTAGAGAGGTGAAGTTGCAGTGAGCAGTATTTCCACGGAAGACAACGTGGCAGACCCCTTGACTAAAGCCTTGACTCAGTAGAAACATGATCATCATGTGAGGTCTAGCGGACTGAAAGTTGTAGGCAGTTGGCTCTAGTCCAAGTGGGAGTTTGTAAGGGTTGGTGTCCTGAGAACCAACTGATTTGTACTTTGATTATATAAATGTTCACTTATTATATATTGTTCATTGTTCTGTATGACTATAATATAATAATGTCCTGGAATATTTGTTGCATTGATAAGGTCATGGTAGATCCCCGCTATGATGAGAACCATGAAATGTTATAACAATATTCTTAAATAAAGTTCTACGGTTGGATGACATGCTATGATAGGACACATAGTATATAGACCGTCATGTGCGAGTACTCGTAAGAAGACGAGACTCTCTCTCATGGAGTTCGCACTTGGTAATCTCCAAGATTGGAGATTATGATAATAGACCCACCAGTAGCAATTTCGCATGTCTTGGTGTCATCAGACATTTCTATCTATGAGCGTGTGTAATGGTCCTTAGACTGGAAGATTATCATTAACTCATGTCATGACTCACGCACTTAGATTCACTGACGAAAACCATCACGCAGACAGTTGGAGGGAAGTAGGGTACGTTGGGTGCGTCACGAGTGACATGTTGTTAATGGATAAGTAGAGGAAGGATTTATTCCTTCCATTTATGGAAGTTGATATCTCGGCCCTTTGATTTAAATAGAACTATCGCATTAAATTCCATGGTCATGGTGTGAATGATGAGTTTATTTCAGGTAGTCAAAGAACGGCGGATCAAGCATATAGGTTTATGACACTGCCATGAAACCTGCTTGATGAGATATCGAGACAAAGGGATTAAATTACACAGTAATCGTTTGTATGTGGTGATACGTCAATGCGGCGTCAACTTCTTTCTCTTGGGTGCCTTGACCCGTTGCTAGACAGTAATCTTGGACTTTAGGCAAGCCCGCCTAATGCCAATGAGAAAGAGGCCTAGAGGGTCACACACTAAGTGTATTCAAGTATCTCAAGTAAAATAAAGATTATTCTCGTATGTGGTTTAATAATTATTCAAGGAATCCTAAATCATTTTAATATTGGAGGAAGAATAAAATGAAAACAAGTACACGCCGTGTATTAATTATTACACACCGTGTAGTTTTTATTTTGAAAAGGAAATGAATAAATGAAAATAATATATGCACATCGTGTACATTTAATGTACATGCCATGTAGTTTTCAATGAAAAACAAGTACACGCCATGTATTTATTATTATACGCTGTGTAGTTTTTCCAGTCGGGATTTTGAGGATATAATATTGTTTTATTAAATTATATTTATTATAATCAGCATGAGCGCATGTCAAAGAATTAATTATTCAACATGGTGGTTTTCAATAAGAGTTAATGAAATAAATGAAACGTGTAACGCGTTTATTTATTGTCATAACTCTACAACCTCAAACCTGATTATAAATATCCTCATAACCCCAACTCTTTTCCTACACCTAAGAGAATCGTTGTGCACAACAATTCTGGAGAATTATTTCAAGCCCGAAAGAACCTCTTCCTCTAAGAACGCTGTCAAGACCGAGAGAGATCATCTTCCATCAGATCAAGATGATCTAAGGTGGACAACGCAAGCAAAGGTTTCTCCACGCTAGCACCCGGAGACTCCTTTGGCGACGTCCCGAGATACGAGGTATACATGTGGATCACCGCTAGAGGAAGTCTACACTTGGATTCTACGACGCAACGACGAATCACATCAGAATGTGATCGAGAACATCAATGAAGAAAGAACACCCAAAAGGTATTTATTTTCAATTGATTAAATTAATTATAATCAACCTATAACGATCCTACCTTTTGGTTCCGGGACTTTTCTTTTCTTTGTCCATTTCTGTGATTCGATCTGTGGAGACTGACATTTATCGTCGTATTGTTCCTGGATTGATCATTGTTAATGACAAAAATCCAAGTGGGAACATCCACCCACATGCTTCCGCTGCGCTCGGAACCTTCAATATCTTCCACGTGTTGTAGTTAATTTGGTACGTGCATGATCCATTACACGTCATCGATTAGGGCGAGCTGGACATCGACGACGGGGTGATGTTTGCAGAGTACCTGGTGGAGATCAAGGATCAGCAGGAGAGGATCCTTCGTGGGTGATCAATTTCCTTGGTGTGCATCCGGTGGCAGCACGAGAATTTTTAGGAGAGCACGTGGGAGTGTGAATCCCATATTTGTACTCATTACCCTCATCTTTTTGTTTAATAACCTTTTGTTTTGGCTTTTGAAGACGTAAATCTCTAAGGTGGGGAGAATGTAATGACTCTCAGATTTATCCAATTTTATTTTTTATAAATTAATTGGGAAAATTATGAGACCAAGCACTAATATGGCATGTGATTCTGAGACCTGGTGTTCCCGAAACAATTTTTTGAAAAATGATAAGTTTTTAATAGAACACACGAGCAATTTTCCTAAAAAAGTGGAATAACTTTCAAACGGGTGCCCATATCAGAAATCTGAGGGAACTATTGCATTCAGAGCATCGATTTTACCTTAGAGAAGACCTAACATTGGCCAGTGCGTGTCAACTGTGAAAAAAAATGTTTTGGACGTAACAGAAATAAAAATATTTTAATAAAAAAATATTTTTATTCGATGCAACGGTAATTCCTTTTAAATAAACATTTGTTGGGGAATTCAGGGTTATCACCATAACCCTGTAATTCCTGTGAGATGTGGCAGGGAAACCCTCTCAACAAACGATGATGACGGATCGAGCGGATCATAGATCGTTGCGCCAGCGGAGTTGGAGGATCTTGTCGACGATGGCAACACAATCGTTCTTCATCGACGATCGATCCAAACTCAAGTTAGGCTGTGTATTTTAATTTTATTCTTTCCCCATTCTTTGTTTCCTACAATGAATGTGAATCAATCGACGAGCGGATTGATTCATAGGTCGTGCGTATTGTGAGATTTGGGATTTTATTTGCAGGTTGATTATCGGGGTTGATTTTTGTTAGAGATTTGAATTGTTTCATCTTCGTTCTTCGTTCTAACATGAACGGATCAAGGCCGATACAAATAAAGCCAATATCTATTCTTTGGGTGTTCTAGTGCATTTATCTCTCTCCCCCAATTTTCTTGTGTTCTTCGTTCTTCACGGGATATGAATGGAGGATCGTTGCTCCTTAGATTCGTGGCACAACAATCCAAGATCGAAGACCCAATGTCGGGATGACCTACCGGAGGCACGACGATGACACTGACGGATGGATCAAGGAAATTCAGGAGATATCTCCATGTGAGTGATTTTTGTTGAGACGAATTGTGATGTTGATCCGAGCCTAGAACGATGAAGAACGCGACCCGAGGATCGTAGATGTGCCTCCATTTTGAAAAACGGAGCACTGGAGCATGACCGGCAGCGGCCGTCGGCGCATGGCGGCGAGGCGCAACAGTGTTGCATGGAGGGAGAGTTAGCTGCGGTTGTTTGGTGGCCCGCAGCGGCAGCAGGCCACGGGGGAGGCGGACGCAGCGGTCTGACCGCGTTGAATGCGATGTCGCCGCATTGACCAGGGGAGCATGCGGTCGGGCGGACCGCGTGTGACGCAGCAGGCCAACCCACATGCCAGCAGGCTGGACAAGAAATTCGGGATGCTTCAGCGGCCCGGTAGTCCAGGACGGTTTGGGCTGGATTGGGCTCAATCAGGTCGGGTCGGGCCGAGTTTGGTGGGTCGGGTCGGACCCAGATCGGGCATTTTCCCTAAAATGGTCATATCTTATAAACCATACATTCGATTGACGAACCGTCTGCGGCGTTCGAACCCTTATGACAAAATGGTCCTTATGAGACCAATGATGTGTTTTATCTCAAACTTTCTAGTGACATAGGTTGTTTGCACGGGTAGTACCCAGGGTTAAGGGACAAGGTGGGTGTGACAACTACTCACCATGCACCCTCCCCTTCTACGTGAATTGTTTCTCTCGTCCACTGTATCTTGGATGAGCTTCGTTGGAGTTTGTTCTCCTTATCATTTTCCTGAAGGTATGTTGGTATCATTTCCTACTCACAGGAGTATGATCTCTTCAGCATGACTTTCTGGATAGAGTTGTTGGAATCACTCGAGAGGCTCGATGTGGGATCCTCTATTCAGTCTTTATGCCCTAAGTAGATACTTGGTATTGACGCGACCAATACTACCAGAACATCAATCCTCTACTCAGCGGGTTATTCCAGATGGAGTTGTTGGTATACGTCATGGCCCTGGTGGTGATCCTCCATTGATGCATCGTATTCTCTTCAGATATTTCAGCGTATCTCTCTATCACTCTCATGGCGGTTCCCGATGAGCAGCACCTATCGGACGGACTTCATCAGTGCTATTGGACTCAGGAGTGTGTTCTCATGGATGAGTGCTTTGTGAAATTCTTCGAACTGAATCCCTAGCGTTAGTATGCAGTGGTTATGACTTACCCTAGACTGTGTGATATGGTTTGAGTGTATCTGAATGTCCTTGTTATATGTTGTAGACATATACTTGTGTAGAACTGACTATACTTTTCCTTTGTGTATTGTTTTGTGGTTTCAGGGTGTCTTACTGGGTATTGTTATACTCACCCTTGCACGGGCTTTGCCCGCACGTGTCGCGTCTTGTGAAAACGAGTGACCTTTTGACAGAGTCTAGGGCGGACCAAGACCGGACGAAGCTTTGTGAGATCAGACAGGCTGAGGTACTCCTGTGACATCAGATAGTAGTTTCAGTTCCTCGCCTTCATGTCGGATCGGGTAGGGTTTTCTGCGAATGAGTTCTAGGAACTTGTTTACAAGCTTTCTTTTAGTGGGCTTGTATTCTGGCCCGGTTTACCTTTTTGTACTTTACTTTCACTGTTGTACTTTGGTTGTGGGATAATAGTTTGCATGCATGGTTTACTTAGTGTTTTCACCTTTCAGCATTTGTGGGTTGGAGGTGTGTGTGTGCGTACATGTATTAAGACAATGTCTCCAATGTTAGTGATATGCCTACTCGGTGCTAGTCACCAACTCCTAGCCTATTGGAGGCAGACTTGGGGAGTCGTGGCACAAGCCTCACTAGGACGGGTCGTGAGAGCACGGTCACAAACTGGTTATGTGTTCACAGTTAGAGGTACTGTCATATCTTAGAGATCACAAAAGTAGACAAGATGTAGCATCTTCAAATCATGAAAAAGTGATAGCATTACACGAAGCATGCCAAGAACGTGTTTGGTTTCGGTCTATGACTCAACACGTTCAAGCGACGAGTGGATTGCCTATGGATTGTAGCCTGATGATATTATTCAAAGATAATGTTGTGTGCATCACACAATTAAGGAAAAACTTCATAAAAAATGATCAGACAAAACACATACAATCAAAAAATTTATACTTCGCACCAGAGTTAAAGAAGAACAAAGATGTCAACATGCAACATGTTCGATCTAGGTGATTTATTTATAAAGGTAGTACGAACCGTTAGCTTTAGAAAGCTTGTACATGATATAAGGATTCATAAATTGCAAAATTTGTAATTTCTTTATGTAATGTAACTTTTAAGGGGAGTTTATGTGTATGTACTATTTTCTTTATTCCGATTTTTCCCACTATTTTTCCGGAAAATGGCTTTTAATGAGACAACAATCAAAATACATATGACATTGGTAGGGGTGTGCATCCCAAAGGGGTGAATGCAGTTGTAGATTTCAACAGGGGTGGACTGCCCCCCTCCCCACATGAAGACATCGTATGGAATTAAACATATTTTTTTTCGCTATCTTTGTGACACTGTTAATTTGAGTTTATTATATTCTAACAAATTAGAAAAGAAGATGATCGGTTTTGCAGATGCGAATTATTTATCAGATCCACATAATACGCGGTCACAAGGTGGTTATCACAATTAAAGGTACTGTCATATCTTGAAGATCGCAAAAACAGACACGATGCAACATCTTCAAATCACGTGGAAGTGCCATCATTATACGAAGCATGTCGAGAATGTGTTTGGTTGCAGTCTATGACTCAACACATTCAAGCGGCAAGTGGAGCCTATAGATTGTAGCCCGACAATATTATTTGAAGATAATGCTGCGTGCATCACACGATTAAGATAATGTTTTTTAAAATGATCAGAAAAAACCCATATCATCAATTTTTTTCTCCTTCGCACAAGAGAAGAACGAAAATATCAACATGTAATATGTTCGATCTAACAATAACGTTACTGATTTATTTACAAATGCACTACCAAATGTTAGCTTTAGATAGCTTGTACATGGTATATAAATGAGTAGATCCCAAAATTTATAATTTTTTTATATAATATAACTCTGTGGATGAGTTTAATTGGCTATACTCTTTTGTTTATTTCCGTTTTTATACTACTTTCAAGACACGCAAGACATTAATGGGTTGGGGAGAGAACGGCGGGTGTGGGTACGTTACCCTTTCATTGGATGACCGGGGTAATCCTGGTGTACATTTCCCCATTTCTCAACACCCGATTTTCGATGGCTATCTCCATTGTGACTCCAAATCTGAAGCATTGAACGTTTTTTTTTCAAATTTCTCCGCCCCATTTTTTGCTGCGGCCGCACTCTAGATCTGTGAGTACGCGCATTGATTCCGATTTACTTTTAATGCAGTATCTGAAACTGCGATTTTTTCTTCACTTGCGCGTGTTTTTCCTAGTCATTGCTGAGTTTCTATGTCTTGCATTCGTTGGGGTTCCTTAATTGAGAAAATAAATTTGCGATGAGTTGCTCCGATCTGGCTTAATTGTCCGATCATATATTCTTATTGAATTCTCAGCCGATTTCATGGGGAAGGGATTGCAGGATCATGTCTACATTTTTGAAGCGTGTTTCACGATACTGGTTGAACTGGCACATGCGTATCTATTACCTTGACTTAATTCTGTTGTGGCCGGTTGTGATTGATTAATGGTTAACTTTTATTTGGTGGATCTAAAGAAATTTGGCTTCCAAGTTAACTGATGGATGAGGAGAGGAGGAAAAGGAAGAACAAGAAAAAGAAAAACAAGCAAGCTAAACCAATAAATGGTGCAGTTGTGGGGGTGGCTTCTCCGGGTCAGAACCAGTTGGATGACCAAAATCAGCACGGCAAAGCTTCAAAAATCGCAGATGCTCGAAATGCTGAAGTCCTAAGAACTGGTGCAGATCCGGATGTGCAACAAAGCAATGGTACTGAAGAAGTAAGAAGTTGACCTCAGTGCAATGTTTCTGCTTGGGCATTTATTGGGAATCTTGATTTATTTTATATTTTGCAAACAGTAGCATTTAATTTGAACATTGAAATATGAATGATTTCAGTGTGCTTGCATGTTTCTCTTTGATAGTCACCCTGTTGACTTTTTATTTAGTTTATTTGACACAACTTATCCATAGACAGACATGGTTATGTGTAAATATCTTGCTCGATGCAGCATTTTCTTGCACAAGCATCCCTTTGGAGCTTTTTTTTTTGGCTTTGTAGGTGTTATTTGCATTTATTATGAAATGTGATTGATTACACATCATGATCATGCATCGACTCATTAGTTATAAAGCGTTGTCTAATAATGCTGTCCCAACAATTTGCCTCGACGCTTCTTCTTCTTCTGTTTGTTTTGTAAATAAATGGCAGATTTTGGCTACTGCCAAACTTAATCATCAAGCCGTGTACCATTAAAGAAAGGAATATTGGGCCCCTTTTATAATTCTAAAGTCCGTCAAAGGATTTTCATGTTAATTGTAATCAAAGTATTGTTAAAGGTGGATTAATATTGATCATGTTTCAAAGTATCATCACCTTTTAAAATACTGCATAAATTTATGTTTCATTCATAACACTTGAGCATGACCATTAGTTGCCACAGATTTAGATCTAACAATAGAGAGTGCCACTAAAGTTCGATTCTTACTAGTCCAAGACATTAATGGCTTCTTTGATAAAAAGAGTTTGGTTTGGCTTACAAATAATAAATTATTTTCTAAAAAAAATACAAGCTTCTTATACCAAAATCCTGGAGCTTGTTTCAGACTATATAAATCTTTAATAAGCTTGAAATCATGAGGATGCTATTTTCAAAATCAAAAGGTTATTCAACATACAATGCTTTCAAAATACGATGTTCTAAAAATGTAGCTTTAACATCTTTTTGATATATTTTGAAATTGTGATAAGTCTAATGACCTCAAGTTTAGCCATTGATGTAAATGTTTTTTTCATAATCATTTTTCTTGATTATAACCTTGTGCTATTAGCATATTCTTCTTCATTGCTGTGGTTTCCTTACCGCCATCCATCTTATTTCTAAACATTCATTTGGTGTTAATGTCATGGTAATCATGAGGTATTCCAACAAGTTTGCAATCATTTTTCCTTAGCTGATACAACCCTTCTTGCATAGTTAAAACTCAATTTTCATCACTTCTGACTCCATCCACAGATTTAGGTTCAAGTTATGACTAAAAGGCTAAATGTTTACATTCATTTCTAAGGGAACTTGTGGTTTTTGTTTATTTAACCAGATCTTTAATCATATTCTCAACAAGTTTGGACAGCTCTTCGATGTTGATGAGGTTGATCTCTAAGGTTCAACCTCTCAAAGGCTTCTTTAACCTTATTATTTTTTCTTTTAAGTTGAAAAAGATCACATTCATCCATAGTTGTCAAAGATGTGTGACAAAATAGGGCACAAAGGTCTCTTGGGGTTGTGGTGAGAGGCGCAACACGCCCCTCTCAAAACTAAGGCGCTTGCCATAATTAAGAATATATGGTTGTCAACAATATTTTAAATTCAAGTCAACTTAGGTTCACTCAAAATAATACAAAGCGTATGTTAATTGTCTCAAACATGTCATAAACAAACAATCAATGCTAGAGAAGCTAAACATCAAAATCATCATCAATGAAAGCTCCACCAGTAATGAATAATTCATCATCACTGCACCCTCAATTTGACTCATTTGCCTTTGTGAATCTTCATATTCTTCATCATTCATCTCATCAACAACTTTTGCACGTTTCGCATCATATGATTTGAATGAAGTTGAAGTTGCTAACTTTGATTTTGATCTAAAATTATATTCAGGCTCACATCCCTAATGACAACAACATATGCACCCCATGTTAAACCTTCAATACCCTTGTCATTAAATACAAGGTCATTATTGATATCCTCATCCTCTTTAACCATCTTAATCAACCATCCATTCCTGTCATAAATGTCTTTTGAGTGTGTTGGGATTAATGGTGTCACAGATTTTAAACCTACACTTTAATGCATGATTATATTTGATATAGACCAAATCATTTAGCCTCTGTCGTGTCAGTCTATTCCTTTTTTTGCTACGAACCTTCAGTGTAATTCAATTACAAATTCTATAAAGTTTGTAATAATAAATCAAATGCATTTAAAAATGAAACTCGTGCTCAAATATTCTCTAGTTTCTTTCACATCTCGGTGCGCTGCATGTGAGGTTAAGAAACTTTAAAACAAATGTTTGCAAGTTCGGGGCAGAAGATCCAATCATAAACTTGGCTAGAATTTTCTTGTTCCTAAGTCTCATTGTCAAAAAATGTGCAAGTATCCTCAACCCCCTTGTACAAAGTAATTTCATTCATGTTTTTTTTCTTGCTTCTTAATTGTTGGACCAACCTTTGAATAAATTTAATCAATCCTTATTCAAAATTCAGTTGAATATTTAGATTTGAATAATAAAATTTGAGATATAGGAAATATCCTGCAACATGCAAAGACCGATGAAGTTGAGTCTCCCACCTATGATCAATAATAGTAAAAGCTTCTCTATACATCTCTTCCTTCATCGAGAAAGCTCTCATGATGACTTTTTTAGCCTTATCCAAGTCCAAAATGATGACATCGATACTATTTTATAAACTTGTTTACCTAGCACCTCTTCGGCCTATTTGCTTCTTGTCCGAGGTGAACATTTTCCTCAAATTTTCCTTTTGCTTATGAATACTTGCCTTTGTGAGGAAATTGGTAGTAAATCTAGTTTTTGCGGACCGAAACAACTCTTTCTTCCCCTTGAATTTCCTCATCATATTCAACACGCTTGGATGGGTATGTATGAAAGTGCTTAATGAAGTCACCCTTTTCAATGTTTTCCTGCCAATATCGAGCTTCCTATGTCATCCAATATCAAATCCAGACAATGGGCTGTGCATGACGTTTAATAAAGATTTGGGTACTTTGTTTCATATTCTTATCAAATCCTTTTCGTTTAAGAAAAATGTTTGAGATAAACATAAATTAATAAAATATATAAATTAAAACACTAAAAAGTGGATAAAGTAATACCTGGGACAACATTTGGAGATGCACTATTAGTGACAACTTTGGCCACATTTTCTGATTCAATACGCGCCACAAATTTACCTAGCAATTGGAATTTTTTTCCCCATTCTTGTAAAATGATGAAGCATCGATTGAATCAATGAACGTAGTCCCTTGTGGCAATTCACCAAGAAGTTAATAATGTCCTTTGTCTCTTGTGAGTCCATCCATCACACATAATTGTGCAACCTTTTATTACTCAGTCTTATTCTGTTTTTCCATCATTGTCTTTGTTTGCTCCGATTTCTTATTTAGTAAGCGGAACTCTCACCTCACGATAGCTTAGTGGTTTCAATCCTGGGTCAAATTGCCCAATCGCTTCAATCATGGAGTGAAAACCATCATATTTCACATTATTGGAAGCTATCCCTGCTATTTGGGCACATGCCCTATCTCACATTTTTTTCTTGTGCTCTTCAGTTTTATATGCTTCAATAATTATCTTTTTCTTCCCTTTCCCCCATTGATCCAATATTGCATGATGACTTAACCGATGACTTTTTGAACCATTTAAAACCATCACCATGACTTTGAATTTATTTATCTTTTCTTCCATGTTCTCTTCATGTTACACCCATTTCCTCCATCCTGAATATCTCAGAAAGTGGTAATTTTAAGTTCAGTGGCTCCTTTTCTATTTTTTTTAATATTTTCTTTCTTTCTTCTCCTTTAAGAGTTTTGCGAAGTACAAATGGAAATAAGCGTTTCTGTCTGCAGACTAGTTTTGAAGAGAGGATCAAACAGTTACAAAATGAAAAGGATATTCCCATCCAGAAAGAGGTGATGCGATGATAAAATTTGGATGGTTTCTAATCTTTTGCACTGCATTCATGTGTTTATGGATCGGTCTTAATTGCTCCAGACTGGTTTGGAGGCTAGACTTTCACAAATACAGCATGAAAAGGATTTTTGGCTTCAGAAAGAGGTGAATAAGATGAAACAGTCCTTTTAATTGAAGTTTGTTGTTGATTTTAAATTCAGGTGCGGTTATCTTTTAAATTGTTTTGCTGACATCAATATTGCAAATTTTCTTATTTTGGTATTTCTATGATTATGAATGATTCATACTTTTTCACAGGGAAACCTGGAGGATAAAATTACTGGTTTAGAAGAAACAATCAATCGATTACAAAATGAAAATGCTATGCACATTCAAAAGGAGGTGATCTAAATTTTATTAATGAAGGAGCTGAACCTGCAATAATCCTGAAATGATTTGATTTACCTACCCTCTATCTATAGATTTCTTGTGTTCAACTTGATTGCTTCAGGCGGCAGGTTACACAAATACAGTTTGAAAAAGATTTATGTTTTAAGAAAGAGGTGAACTATTTTGAACAGTTCCTTTTAGTCAAAATCTGGCAGATTTTCAATTTAGCAGTCTCTAAAACCTTGAATTATGTAGTAACAAATCTAGAGTTGACTATCTGATTATCTGATATTTGTTTGCAGGCTAGGTTGGAGGACCGCATTAGTCAGTTATTGGATGAAAATGCCACTCTGAGTTTAAAAGGGGTAATTTCTCCTTGATTTGTTTATTCTTTGCCTCTCCCCTCTCTGTCAAGTGCGTTGATGACTTCATTTCACAGGCAAATTTAGAGGTAGAAATTGAGCATTTAAGGAAAGAGAAAGAGTCGGGTGTCCTTCAAGAGGTAGTATTAAGCCATATTGGAATTTTCATTTTGTTTTCCATTCATTCGCCTGATGAAACCATGGTATATGTTTTTCTAAGCTATTTTATCTTCACAGCAATTTACTAAAGTCATGGTTTCTGAACTGAGAGCTGACAACACAAAACTACAGTTGCAGGTAAAAAAAAAAACCCCATCAAATTCATGTATTTTAGCCAAGGATTTAGTGAATTGTTAAGGTAACTTTCTTACGTGGAGTCCAGATAGGATGTAGCTGTCCTTCCCTCTTCTATGCTATTCTCGTGGTGACTGTGTTTTAGGCTGTGTTTGGCTTTAGAAAATGTTTTCTGTTCTCATTTTTCAAAAATGTATTAGAAAATTTATTGGATCATGTGTGTCAGGCCTCAATCATTTTGAGTTTCCTTTGCATTGAACATGCATATATTGTGGTATGCTTTTACAATTGTTCTGATGTGGAAATTAAAATCAAAGTTTGGCAGGTGATAAAACTCGAAGAATCCCAGAATAATCTTCAAGAACTTAATCAGGAGCTTATGGAAAACATATTTAGTTTGCAGTCTCAAATTCAAAAACTCAAAAAGGTTATTGTCATCAAACCCTTTATCTCCTTATGTTGTGTTTGGCGACACTTATCGAAAGTGCTTATTGAAAAAATAAGTGACATTGGTTTTCTAATGTAGGATGCTGTCAACGAGGAGGTGAACTCGCAGATCGACGCGGCACGTGTGCCGGGTGATAAATTGGTGATGGAAAATGCTGAGCTTGTTGAGAAGGTACCCTGGGGAATAAGGCTTTGATGGGTTCATAATGATATTAATGACAAACCTATTTTTGAGAAGGTACTCTGGAGAATGGCGATTTCTGACCTGACATGATAGTCTGACCCGTGAACCCGAACCTTAAACGGGTTGGGGTCAAGTACGGGTTCAGGCTGTAACCGGGTTGACCTGTTTGACCCGAATAATATTCGGGTTCAGGTTCGGGTTGACCTATCATAACCTGTGTAACCTGTTAACCTGATTAAATTTTCCATGTTTTCATTCAGGTTATTAGGGTTATTTGGGTCAGATGGGCCATGTTATGTGGGTTATTTGGGTTAGATGGGCCATGTTATGCGGGTTGTTCGGGTTATATGGGTCAGGTTGTTCCGGTTAAACAGGCCGGGTTATGGCGGGTTTCGATTTATTTTGATTAAGTGTGTTATGCGGGCTGTGTTCGGGTTGACCCTTTTATAAACGGGTCATGTCAGGTCAACCTGTTTACGTAAACAGGTTGGGTTTGGGTTTGGGTTAAATGGGTTTGGGTTGGGGTTTACTCGACACGAATTGCCACCCAAGTCCAAACTTTTTTCTTTATTGATAAATCAGTTCTAGTGTTTTGTGAACTTATGATATTTATTCAGGTGGATGCATTGTACATGGAGGTGGGCGGACAGCACACAACGGCTAGGGTTTCCTTGGCTATTGGGCCCGGTGACAATATTGTTGAGGCTGATTATGGGACTGCACATAGTGAAGAAATGGTGAACATGAGTGATGAGTTGGGTGAAATGTCAAAAATGCCGGTGCCGGAAGAAATAGTGCAAATTCCGTTGGATGAGAGCGAGGTTGTTGGATATGTCCGACCTCAGGCTGCGGTGCCACTCTCGGATGCTCCGCTTGTCGGCGCCCCATTTCGGTTAGTGTCTTTTGTTGCGAAATATGTTAGTGGTGCTGATTTGGTCAACAGAGTTTCTTAGGAAGTTGGGGTAATTATATTCATAGTTGCATTATACTTTTTGTTGTCATAATTGCAACATTTGGAAGATTAGAATATGGCCATTTACTCTTTAGTCAAGGTTTTTTGTTTTGGTTTTTCTAGTATTGTTAAAGACGAGGTTTTGGTGTGGTTTCCCCCCTATCATGAACAAGTGTTGCAAGGGAGGGGGAAAAATACTATAGTGGAAATCCATTGATCTAAAGGGAAGAGTGGATTTAGGTTAGATCAATTGAATTGTCATAAATTATTGTTTTATTGTTGTGGTGGAGACATTTTTCATTTTCTACAAATATTTGAGCAAGAAGTTGGGATCGAGTCCCCGAACGTGTTTTCTGTTCTTGCGTGCCTTGTAAAGAAAAACATTTTAAAGTACGGGACAAAACAATTCATCCTTCAGGATGAAAGCATTTTGAGTATGCATGGTCGCAAGGAAACATGAACAGGGGTTTTAAGAAATATGCAAGATCTCAGAGAAAGGGCTCACTCAACCTAATATTATGATCCCTTTTATGCATCGCTGTAGATAAAGAATTATTCTCCTCTAGAAGGGGTTCTATTTGTGAAAAAGAAGGGCAAGTCGATGAGATTTTATGATCTCATGGACTTAAAATTCTTTTTCATGGAGAAAGGGTTACTCATCCTAATTCTTTTTATAGGCTTTTGGGGAGGAGGTTCACTCATCCTAATGTTATCATTTCCTTAAGGCCTCAACCATTAGAGATTTATGAATGGAATTATCTTGTGATATGGAGATAACAACATTTATATTTACCTTGAAAGATACAACATTATGTCTATGAAACAAGTGTGATATATATACAGGCCACAAAAGATTATAGAGGCAAATGAGATGGTTGAGGTTGAGATAATAATGGATAGTGCAATCATAATCCTTATGAATTTTAATGGCGTGATATAGTTTCAGGTCACAAAAGCCTATAAACAATTAAATACGGTTAAAGGTGTGAGGCAAAATGTGATGGTTAAAGGTGTGAGGATTATGGTTGTACTATACATTATTATCTTGGGGCGGTGAACTTGTGATATTTAACGATATCTAATATGTTCGTAGTGATTTGGATTTTAACAGTATTGAGTCTAGAATATTTCAAATAATATTTTATGAGTTGGCCACCGAGTCGCTTTTGTTGGATTAACATTGCAGATGCTCGAATATATTATAATAAATATAATATATTATTTTTTGTTCGCACACGTTCGTGGGGAATTGTTATTTCCTCCTAACTAGAGCCTCATTAGGGAAAATTGATGTCAGTGTTGCATCCGGAATAAGGGTTTTACCCTAGATGTGATGGAAACTTGGTTTGCATTTTGGGCCTTTGGGATGAGCCGTCATGAATGTGTTATTTTATAAAATAAATAATTGAAATATATCCATGAAACCCAAAATGTATGAATTATGTGAATTTGTGCATTCTTGGAAGAATCAATAACGTAGCCCAATACGAAGTGATCTTCATCAATTGACTATCCCAAATCAAGGTAGTACTTGTTATTGTGAATTTTTTGCTTTGTTCTTTTGGATTCTTATGTCAATTTCATGCTCAATCCACTGCTTTTAATTTATATGGAGATCCCTTACACTATTATTTGTCCTTTCCCTCCCGAAATCCATGATTTCCCCTGCGTTCTTTGTCATTGGTGGATCCGTGCTTGATGAACGAAGGTCAGACTTTCACATTGGCCACAAAACCCTCTTTCTTCCTTGTTTTATCTTCCCTTTTCTTCGCACTTTTGTTGTCAGCCTTCGCTATGGCTGACAGTTTGATGAACTTGTCCTGAAAAAGTGAGTGAGCGGTATCTGGGCTTAAGAGAAGCTGATTTGGGCATGGTAGTGAAGAATGAGGCATCACAGGATGAATATCAGGTTGCTAAAGACGAGGCAACGTGTGATCTAGCGAGTAATGGTGGAATCATGCGCTGGGGGTGCGTTCCCAGGTGCATTTCTGACCAATAACGTTTGGCAGGGCTATATTGGAGAATGGCGTTGACCCTCAGAGGCGCGACAATGGTTGAGGATGTTGGGACCAAGATGTTTGGAGTCGTTTTAAGAAGTTGAATGAAGGAAGCTGAAGGAAGAAGGGATACTCAAAGTGTTGTCTTTTGTTGTCTTACATAAATCACCTTACTTTATTGCATTTTCCCTCAAAGGTGATCTGACGAAGTTTAATGACTCGAGTGTATTGGATGAAGGCCATCGACTCAAGTTCATCGAACGAATGCTGCCAGTCTGATGGGATCGATCAGAGTTTTAACATTGAATGCTTATTGAAGTTCACTCTCGAGTGTATCAAACAAAATGTTCAATGAAGTTTAAATTTGGCGATGCTTTGTTGTTCTTATAGTTCCAAATATCATGACTATTGAAAGTGTTTATGATTCAAGCTTACGTACAAAGGGGAGTTTGTAGTGCGATTGTACAAAGATTGTGCTACAAAGTTGTGAAGTTTTACCAAATCGATGTTACCGATCAAAGGTGCAGTTGTGCAAAGTACAAATCTTAAATTAATAAAGTTGCACGATTCTAAGTTTGAAGGTTATGAAGATTTGATGTTGTGGTGGTATGGAGTTTTATTGATCAGACGGTTATAAAGTCTGTCGATCTGAGGAAGTTTGAAGAAGTGTGGAACAATGGTCTCCGTGCAATGTCATCAGCTAAAGAACATCCTATGGACTTTTACGCAGTCATCCAACATTGTTCACCAGTTTGACTTTCGTTGTAATATTGTTGGACAAAAGGTTGTGTGAAGGATCAACGGAAAAAAAAACTTAACATCATTGGATCAAGTGAACCAGACAGACCTTTTGTAATGTCATTGGGAAAAAGATTGTTTGCCTATGTACGAAGTCTGTTGGATGGTCTTGAACAAAGTTCAAGATGTGAAAATGAAGAAGTCTCTGAGTCATCGGACATAAGACTGCATTTGATGTGATCAGCAGGAGTAACCGTATGTGGTTCATCGGTCAGAGGTTGCCATGCGAAGGTTTCTGATGCAAGTCATCAGATGGATGAAGTGTCTGACAAAAGTCTTCCGAGAGGTTCCTATGAAGTTGTGTAGGAACACTGGTCGAAGTTTCATTGGTTGGAAGATTTTTTTGTGGAGATATACCGGACAGAAGGATCCAAGGGCTTTATGAAATCTTCGTAAAGATATTAAATGTGACGATGCAACACTGATCGTTCAACATCCCAAATATCACGGAGGAAAGATCCGTGATTCTCATCGAGTCATAAGGAAGTTTAATGAAGAATGTTGACGCTGAGTCTTAAGGAAAACTCTTTCTTTTTAGGAGGTTTGAATACGATCAATAAAAGGAAGTTTCCGAGCAGGTCACACAAAGATTTGAGCGAGATATTTGAATTTGATATCTGTGCCTCATCCTTAATTTTCGGAGGAACGTCTTCCTATATAAAGGGGTGAAGTTGTAGTGGGTGTGAGAGTTGATTATTGATAGTTGGGCTAAGTGCTGCTGAAGTGGAGAGTTGATCAGATGAACAAATTGTAGTGACATCAGTCTGACGAATACCGAACAAGGTCTTCCCATCGATTGGTATTAGACAGACGATGTGAAAAAGTGATTGGACGAACATGTTGAAGAGGCAGTAGACGAACAATAGGAAGAGGCAGTCTGTCAAACATAGGTGATCGACTAGACGAAGTTGATCAGACGAACAAGGTACCAGATCGAGTCTCATCGAATCGTGTATATTGGACGAAGATAAGATAGGGTGAACAGTTTCCTACATAAGTCTAGGAAGAGGTTTTTGCTTGCTGTTATGTAAGAAAGTGAAGTAGAACTTGCAAGAAGGGCAAGTGTGAAGAAAGTTCAAGCAACACGACGACAACATACTGAAGCCTGTTGGGGAAGGTTCTTACAATTGTTACAAAAACATTGTTTCATTATTTATCTGTGTGAGGAGCAGATGCACCGTCGATTGACTATAGTGCTACGAAAGTGTAAGAATATTCTCTGCTTGTTGTAACCACCCAAAATGATTGTTTTCCAGTGGTTTGTGTGGTCTTGGATTACTTCCAAGCCATGTAAGGACTAACTACAAAATGAGAAGAGAAAAGGTTTTGAAGAACTAAGAAAAGTCTGATTGAGAAATTTCTTTCAAAGCTGCCAAGCAAGGAAAGTCTATGAAAACTCTCAAGGAAGAAGCCAATGACTATGACACTGAAGACGAGGTTAGTAAAAAAATTGACGAATTTATATCTGTTTTCTAAAAGGGTGAAAAGAGGCACAAGAAAGTAAAAATGAAAGTTACCTCTGAAGTGCTTTGGTTGTGGAGCTATTGGACATTTTGCTGTAAATTTTCCAAGACTTAAGAAAGATGAAGATAGCGATGAACATGATAGGAAGACGAGAAGATCTCTGAAAAAGGCAGACAAATCCGAGTCCTGTACAAATGGAAAGGACAAAAAGTTCTCTAAATACAAAAAGAGAAACATTTTATCTAAGTATGAGGAAAATGATGACAATGGAGAAGAAGCTAAAAACTCCAATGACGACGATGTTAAAAAATCGCTTATTGCAAAAGTAAATGATAGAAAATTCACTAGTGACGAAAGCGGTAGCTCTGAAGAAGAAGAGACTCAATTAGAGTTTATGCTTAAGTGGGAGTTGAAAGAATGTCTTGCAAAGATTGTTAGACTTGAAAAGGAGAACAAGAAGTTGAAGAAAGAAAATCTTTTAGCAAACAATCAAGAATCTTTTCTTGAAGAAAAATCCAAGTTGCTAAAAGAGATTGATGAAGGTTTAGGGTACAGGGGAAGCACTTTGGTGGGTGAATAACCATAAATGTTTTGTCGGATTTGATAAATCATTCACAAATTGTACAGGACGTAAACGTCACGCCCAACAAAATTTTTCCACCGAATATTGACATAAGAGAACCCGAAACTTGGAGAGGGGATCTTTTCACGTTAAATTTATAATTAAATTAAATATGATCAAAAGAAATGATACCTCGTTGGATCTTTCTTCAAAGGTGTTGTTGATCGTTCGAACTCTTCAGATTGCTGTTGTTATGCTGGTAGGATCCAAGTGCAGCATCCCTTTAGCGGTGATCCCCACGTGCTCCTTTGATCTTCGAGCAACACCGATGGAACGTCGGGTGCTAACGTGGTGAATCTATCGTCTTGTGTTGTTCGTCTTGATCACTTCAAGTTCCTTCGAGCTTGAAGAAATGTCTTTAGTATTTCTCATTCTTGAGAGGAAGAGATGAGGATGGATGAAGAGAGAAGTCCGTTGTGTGCAACGATTCTCAAATCTCGATTAACCCTACATAATAAACATAACCATCTATTTAAAGAGTTAGAGTTTAAGTTAAAATATTATTTAATTGCCTACCAATCCTTAAATAATATAATAACCCCTATCAAACCCCATGACATATAATAACAACAACAACAACAACAACATTATTATTATTTTATGGTGTGCGCTAACTCACACAATGATAAATATTATTTTACCGGCTTGCAAATTAATATTCATCACCGAATACGATTTTGGTTCGCTCTAACTCCCCGACATTTATTGAATACCCGAATAAAATATTTTATTCATAAATAAATACTTTATCCACAAACCAGCGAATAAACATTCATTAAATATCAATAAATATTTTTGTTCAATAAAACATGAAGAACATTATTTTTTGGTGTTGAGAATAATATTTATTCCATTAATTAAATTCAAATAGAATTTAATCAAGATCAAAGGAAACACTTAGTGTGTGGCTCCTTAGGATTCTTTCTCGTTGACATTAGGCCGACTTGCCTAAAATCCAAGAAAACTATCTTGCAACGGGTCAAGATACCCAAAAGAAAAAACTTAATGTCACAACGTCGACAACCACATACGAATGCTCGTTGTGTAATACGATGCATTTGTCTCAATACCTCATCAAGCAGGTTGCACATTCGTGTCATAAGTCTATATGCCTGATACGTCTTTTTTTTACTATCTGAAATAAATACGTCATTACACCATGACCATGAAATTTAAGGCGACGGTTCTATTCCAATCAAAGGGTTGAAATATTAACTTCTATAAAGTTGGAAGAGACAAATCCTTCATTTACCTATCCATTAATAACATGTCATTCATCCACCATACCTTACTTTTTGCAAGTATATGGCGTCACGATTTTGATCAATAAATCTATGTGCGTGAGTCATAACATGCATTAATGATAATCTTAAAGTCTAAGAACCATTATACATGCTCACATATAGGAATATCTGATGACACCAAAACTTATGAAATTCCTAATGGAGGGTTTATTCTCATAATCTTTCATTCTAGAGATTACAAAGTGCGAACTTCATGAGAAGACGTCTCATCCGCTTCGAGTACTCTACATGAAAGTCAATATACTATGTGCCTCATCATAGAATGTTATCCAACCACAAAACTGTATTTAAGAATATCGTCATAACATTTCATGGTTCTCATCATAGCGGAGAACTGCTACGACCTTATTAATGCGACAAATAATCTAGGACATTATTACATCAAATTCATGTAGATCAATGAATAATATGTAATAAGATGTTTTATTAATATTCAAAACTTCGAATATACATAATACATGTAATCCAAAGTACAAACAATTGGTTCTAGAACACAAACTCCAACAAACTTCCACTTAGACTAGAGCCAACTGTCTACGACTTTCAATCCGCTAGACCTCACATGACCATCATTTTCTGTTGAGTCAAGGCTTTAGTCAAGGGGTCCTCCACGCTGTCTTTTGTCGATATTCTGCTCACTGATGACGATTTCAGGCACAACAGAAGCGCCTTAATGGGTGATAAACCAACAAGGTTTTTTCAATTCGGTGGATCATTCGCAATATGGTACATGACGTGAACGCCACAACCAATGAATTTTTTCCATCGAATATTGACATAAAGGAAAACCTGGAGCCCGATAAGGATCTTTTCACGTTAAATTTATAAAATAAATTATTTATGATCGAAAGAAATGATTACCCCGTCTTAGGAATTTTCCCTGATGATGATGTTGATCTTCCGAAAACCCTTTTGTAGATTATCTCCGTTGCGTTAAGAGGATCCAAGTGTAGAATCTCTCTAGCGGTGATCCACACGTGCTTCTTTGATCTCCGAGCGATGCCAATTGATTTCCGGGTGCTAGCGTGACAAATCAATTGTATTGTGTTGTTCATGTTGATCGCTTCTAGATCCTTCGAGCTTGAAAGAATCTCTCTAGCGCTTCTCATTATTAAGAGGAAGAGAGGGGGAATGGAGAGAGAATTCCATTTTGCGCAGCAATTCTCAAATCTTGATTTTACCCTACACAATATACATAATAATCTTTTTATGGAGTTAGGGTTTAGGTTAATATATCATTTAATTTCATACCAACCCTTAAATAATATAATAATTATTAACAAACCCCATGCCATATAATAATAAGATAATATTAATATTATTTTATGACGTGCATTAACTTGTGCAATGATAAATATTAATTACCAGTTTGCAAATAACTATTCATCACAAGATGTGATCTTGGTTCGCTCCAACTCCTTGATATTTATTGAATACCTGAATAAATATTTTATTAAATATTTCATTCATCAATAAATATTTGCGATCGATAAAACAATAATAAAATTATTCCTCAGTCTTGAGAATAATATTTATTCTATTAATTAAATTCAAAATAGAATTTAACTGAGATCAATGAAAACACTTAGTATGCAACACTCTAGAATTCTTTCTCATTGACATTAGGCGGGTTTGCCTAAAGTTCTAGATTATTGACTAGCAACTGGTTAAAGCACCCAAACAAAAGAACTTAATGCCGCAACATCGACAACCACATATGAACGCTTGCAGTGTAATATAATCCATTTGTCATAATATATCATCAAACAGGTTGCACATACGTGTCATCAACCTATATGCTTGATACATCTTTCTTTGACTATATGAAATAAACACGTCGTTACACTACGACCATAAAATTTAATGCGACGATTCTATTCCAATCAAATGGTTGAGATATCAACTTCCATAAAGATGGAAGCGACAAATCCTTCATTGACTTATTCATTAATAACATGTCACTTGTGATGCACCCAATGTATCAAACTTCTCCATGAACTGTATCATCAATGTTTTACGAAATACATCTAAGTGCGTGAGTTGTAACATGCATTAATAACAATCTTAAAGTCTGAAGACCATTACACACACTCGTAGATAGGAATATCTAATGACACCAAAACATGTGGAATTCCTACCGGCGATTCTATCATCATAATCTTCCATCTTGGAGATTATCAAGTGCGAACTTCATGAGAAGAAGCATCATCCTCTTACGAGTACTCGCACTTGACAATCTATATACCATGTGACCTATCATAGTACATTATCTGACTGTAGAACTATTTTTTAGAATATCGTCATGACATTTCAAAGTTATTATCATAGCGAAAAACTTCCATGACCTTATCAATGTGACATATACTTTAGGACGTTATCACATCAATGTTATGCAGAAGAATAATTGATATGTGATATGATATTTATGTTAATTTTCACTCCTTTGAATATACATGTAATCTAAAGTACAATGTAGTTGGTTCTAGGGAACCAACTCCAATAGACTCCCACTTACACTAGAGCCAACTGTGAACGACTAATTAGTTCTCACATGTTTAACTTGCTTCCGCTGAGTATGACTACAAATGATGGGCCTATCATGTTTTTGTGACTAGGGTTGGCAAAGCCACATGTCAGTGTGGCGAATCTGTTTACTGTGACATTACTACCTTGGGAAAATCCCTCAAGTAGTGATATAACTGAGTGTCCACCTCTTGTTCCCATGTTAGAATCCCAACATCTTGTCTAAATCCATAGCCAAAGCTTATCATAATAATGATAAATCTATTTCTTTTGGTATAACCCAAAATCGGAACAAGACGTTGCTAAACCGCTTCTTAAGCTGCATCCGAAGCTGCAACATACTCGGATATTGTAGATATGACAACCATTGGATGTAATAAGTTTTTCTTGCAAATTACCTTAACATTTTTTGCAACACTAGATCAAATTGAACTAAGTTTAGAAAAGTATTCAATTCCCTTGATTATTAGTATTCCCATTTCTTCATACACTAGGAACTCATCCAGTTTTACTTTTCCAAGTACTGTCAGATAGTTCTAACTATAAGACTATGTAGTTATGTTGGAACTATTTGATATTCACCTACTAAGAATTATGCATTCGTAATATCAAACATTAGTACATATCATGGAATATGAGATGAATTCATAGCACTTAAGCTTGTGAAAATTTTAATCTCAATAATCTCTTCCTATACCTATTCATGTTATACTGGAAGGATTATATGCCACCAACAATTTGATCTTGAATTGATTCAACTTGTATTTTTCAATACATTGTTAATATATGCACTATGATTAGATTTAGCAAACCCATAGATCTATGTTGTTGATCTTGTTCTCTAGAACACAGTTGCTACTTTAATTCATACTTGGAGAAATTCATTCCTTAGTCTTAACAAACTGGTAAGACACAACATTTGTTTCCATATGTTTTCAACATATTTATCTTGAAAACTTTTAGCACTCCCACTAACCAGATAGAGCACATGTCACTTATTCGTTTCCAAATGAATGTTCTATGATCACCACACTTGATTTATTCATAAATGAATTTATGTAATCTGCATATCTTATTGGCATTTATTGACATCACCAATCCCTTTTTATAGTTACGCCTAGTAGACATATACTATATGGTATCCTTTTTGGCCGCATCATATAGACATCTTCCATAAGGATTCCTCTAAATGAGGTGACCTTGACAATCAATATCCCAATATGATGATCATAGAAATATGCTTTGAAAAAACAAAATTCAAAAAGGATTTTAGTCATGATGATTGGTGTATAGGTTTTATCATAGACTAGAACTTTCAAAAATTAATCATGTTTTATTGGGGTACCATCTTGTACCATCCATGTCCAGTTTCTCTTGAATACTCACTAGCAGTATCAAGTCTTAGAAACATTTGAAATAAAAAATTCCTAAATCTCGATACATGGAGCCCATTACTTGAATTTATGCATACTTTTCAACCTCAACATATTGCCATTTATTGATTCTTTGTAGGATTTTTTATTTTGAAAGAATAATATATGTATCACCCACCACGCTGAACATAAACCACCTCTTTGGTTATAAATTCCTACGCAGTATGTGTCCTGGAACTACTCCTCCCACTAAGCTCGGTGGAGTCCAGTACTCCTATGCCAACCCATGCGCATCTAGAGCCTTAACTTATAAAAGTTAAGTCTAATCCCGCTATCTTTAAAGAGGCAGACTTCCATTATGGAAATATAATCAGTCTTGACCAGATGTTAATACCCTTAGTGGCTATAGGATTATTAACTCATATGCACCTTAGTGTTTTGATGTTCGTTTGTAGTTAAGGTCAGCTTTTAACAAACAGTTTTCAACAAACACTTGTGGAAGAGTCCTAACAAATTCTTATCATATTGTAATTTATATGATATCCATTAGACAATTTAGTTGACATACGATTTGTTGTTTCACTTTTATTTGCAAAACATCTCTCAGAAGAAATATTGGAAGATTTGCAATATATATATGACCCATCATTGATCTTCCTTTTACTACCATCATCACATTGATGTATATAAGGAAATGTGAGTTTGGGTCATGGATTCCTCAATCTTTACCAAGTGTACTCATCTACTTTACTGAGCATTTCTAAAATTTCTTAAAGAAATCTCATGAAGTATATGAAATTACCTTTAGTATTAGAAAAGTTCACATGGCCATGTTAAAATAACTCTGAAAGTTTTATGACATAACTTTATTTATAAAGGTTTATTTATCTAAAACATGATAAGTAGTTTGTTTGTATATCCAGTATCTTATCTCAATTGAGACAAAAATACTTTAAAGGGAATAAATAAGTCAACTAATTTTAGTTTTATTTGATAAATAATTATCTTGCCACAATCAGGTAAGAGCCTTATATTTTATATTCATCATTTATTGCAATGGATATTTGTGATTCAAGGGTTATTGAACTGTTAGTTTAATATTAAAGTACCATAACAACGTTTATTCCAAAATGAAATAATGTCTCGTTGTGTTTAGCCGGACATTGAGATAAATGTTTTGGCAGCACTTATTAAAAACTTGAATCAATCCAGTTGGCAATGAGAAATAGTGAGCTCCCCTTAGCTGACATATGAATCTCCCTTTATCATCTCCTTTTGAGTCCACTCTATAACCTTTCTATTCTTGCTCATTTCCTGTATTTAAATACATGTATGTTGTAAGAATATTTCACTTAATACAAAAGCGATGAATAAAAACTTGATGAATATAACTGAAGTGGATGCATCTACTCACTTCTTTAATTCATTGCATTTTATTTTCCAGTGTCCAAGCTTTTCACATAAGAACCAAATAGTCTCCTATTCATTCTTATGCCCTTGAATTGTTTGTCTCTTTGAAGGTCACTATAAAGGATATTTTGGATTTATATCAGCCATGAAATCATTAGCCTTGTCTTTCAAACTTTTCACCACAAGGGGCAGAGAAACAAGTTTCAACCAATCCTTATTCGCTTGGTGAAGTATGAACAAAAGTTTCCTGAGTGACTTATCTATTTATTTATCCAGTTTTGGACAAATAAGGACAATCTTGGTGGTAAGGATGATAAGATAAGATTATTGGATAATTTTTTATCCAAGTGGATGCCCAATTTCACTAATTGATCAATATACTTGAGCATTTTTAAAGCATGATTAGTAGATAGATTGCCTTCTTCTAGTTTACACTGATATAGTGCATTAACGATCTTATTTATTTCAACCATTTCCTTCTCTTTCTCAAGAGAATGAAGATGAGATATTATGGTGTATGTATTAATGTCTTTATATTGTATCATTAACTCTTTAGACATAGTTGATAATATAATACAACAAACATAGGAATCATCCTCAACACATCTCTTATAGGCATCCTTTTCACCTTTGTTCACCTTTCGGGGTGGAAAAACATGAATATGGGATTCCAACACATAATACAAACTTTTTGATAATAATGTATCATATAAATAATTGTACCATATCCAAAAATTTATATTTGTAAGGACATACCTTGATTTAAGGAATGATCATACTATTTTCATAGTTTTTCTTTCCATTTTCTACAATAATTAAAACAGATGATTAATACTTCACTTGATTATAAATTATGTGAGAATTATTAATTTTTTTTATTAAGCCTCCCACTATTTTATCAAGTCTCAATAGACCTTACCATTGAACTTGGAATGTGTAGTTGCATTGACATTCCAGTGGAAAAGATCCATATTTCATTTCTTATAATCTAGAAGGAGGTTATGAAAATTACTAGAAAGTATTTAGGTAGGCGGCCTTGCCAACTGTGGGCTTTCAACTCATCGATCCATTGAGTGGACTCCCCAATCAAGAAACCCATCACTCAGATTTCCTCAACACTTGCCCCCAAATTTGTATTGGACATACGAAGACCATTAAACCCAATACATATTTGATTATGTCGACCCACTATCTTAGTTAATACTTTTCGATAATTAAAAGTTCCCCCAATGGAGGCCGAACTGACACTTAAAACTATGGGTTCATCTTAATTCAGATGATGGAAGACTTATTGAATTAATATCTACTTGAGGGATTTTGTTTTATTATGCATAATTTTTGTTTTGTTTTATCTTTTATATGTATTGTTAAGATCGAATTGATTTTACTTAAGTGATTAACCATGTTTTGATAAAACATTTATGCATAATCCATTTATTTATATTCCATATTTACACATTAATTAATTAATTTATGTGATCATGGTCTTGCATCCATAAAATAAATAATGCATAAGATAGAAATAAAATAAATAAATAAATGACCAGATCATGAGCTTATCTAACAATTGATTTATAGATTAGGCAATAAATTAACCTTTAACCTAGGGGAAAACTCTTTGTGCCGGTCTTGACACGAGTTGCAACATTCCACCTATGTATCACCTAAGTTGGCATCATATTGGTTTCGTCTTGAACTACCTCCATGCTCTTTGGGATACTCCATTTATTACATGTATTTATGACTGACACACAAGCTAGGGGAACCAAAAGATTGGTTAAAGGTGGATTACATAGATCACAATGGACACATAGATCCTATATAATAAAGGAGGGAGGGATGACTCACAAACAATCAAATTTAATTTAATAATTAATGATTGAACAACCATGTAATAAATTAAATTAAACAATACCAACACATACATAGGTCTTGGTAAAACTCATGTTTAGTCATAAAAATGACAGTTACACAAAAGTACACTGGCTAACCTTCATTTCTATTCATTAATTATTATTAAGATGAACATGCTTTCATTAATCAATCAATCAGTCAATTAATTAATTCTATTTTATCTTAATGATTATCCGAATTCTCTTGGAGATACCTATCATAAATGTATTCATGACAAATAAATGACAGAACCAATAATTACAGACAATCAAAATAAATTAATTGAGCATTTAATAATTCTTTAAAACCATTATTAAATTGTCAAACAGAATAGGCGCCAATTGATATAATAAGGTTTTAATGCTTCAATTAGCAATTTAATGCAATTTTAATTGTTTCCTTTATTGGTAGACTATATGGCATGTACTTATGAGCTACACATCGTGTACCTCAGTTTCCATGGATCCGGGAAACACACCTGGGGCTTCAGCATGTACCTTGGCCAGACTACACAGCGTGTACTTGTAACACCCCAAGTTTTTCGAAAAATAAATAGAAATGCATGGAATTTTGTTTTAAGTATATATTTTTAACTATCCTTTAAAACATAACTTTTCTACTTCTATGTTTTGAATTTCAAGAAACTGTCATCTACAATTGTGTTCAGTATGTTATTTTGAGTCTATTGGAACCAACTTGTTTTTTTGATGAATAGTAACATACCCTTATGAATAGTAATATGAATAGTAATATGACCATAATGAATAGTAAATTTTATTTATATTTTATTTTCTTAAGGATTTAAGATAATAACATCTTGGTTAATTTTTCATTGTGATATAGAAGTAGTTACATAATTAGAATTGTTAATTTTTGAATTAAGTATGATTTTATTTAAAACTTAAATTAATAATACTTAGAAAATTATTTTCAAAAAATGGACTTCATTTTTGAAATCTACACGTCGATAAATGGTTAGGGTGAATTTTGGGAATTTTTCTGAAATAGTTGATTTTTTGGTGAATAGTAAAAAATACAGTTTTTAGTTTCGGTGTGTTAATGACATCATTAATAATATAATAATGATGTCATAAATATGGTCGAATTGTGTATAATTAAATAAGATGTGAGGTGTCCCAAATGGCTTATACCATAGGCAAATACCATGGGCAAACCCATAGTTTTGCAAATACCACCCATGAGGTGTCCCTTGAAAATTATTAAAATAATCCCTCACTTTTCCTATAAATACCAACTCTTACCTTCATTGAATTCATTCCCAATTCTCCCTCAATGAAGCTCTGGCCTCCTTACCTTCATAGTAGTCCTCCCAAGATTTCCTCAATCCCCAAGGTCCCAACCTTCAAGTTCTAAGGGTTACTCTACAAGGTAAGAAAATTCTCAATTTCTTTCTTTTTTCCATTCAAGTTCTCTTTTATGTGATATATCTTTCAAGTTTCCATACCATGTTTTTATTTCCTTCTTATTCTTGATCTATTATGTATTATGATTCATTTCTGGATGGGTGACCCTTGTCCCCTCTCTTCTTAATGTTTTCTAAAACCCTGTCGCATAGCCGTTGGGCTGCTGAATTTTTGTAAGAGATTTCTCACTTATTCTCTTATTTTGAGTTCCCTCATTATTTCATCTATTATTAACCAAGTGGCATGAAATCTCCAAAAATAATATATATTCTGGATGTGCTCATGTTTATGGAAAATTCATCATCATTATTCTTCTCCTCTCCCACTTATTTAAGGAATAAAAACATTGTCCGTTATGTGTCGAATTACCGACATCGTGGACGATGTGATTTCAATTTCCATTAATTCTTTCAAGTCTGGTCATGAAACCATTTATATGGTTGAACCGGGTTATAATATATGTGTTATGACTCACCCATGGTTCTAGAATTCTTTCGTACTCATGGTTCTAATTTATAAGACAAAATGAGGTTGTTATTATCAAAGAACCACTAAAATGATCTAAACGGACATTATTAATGTTTTAACTTATGAATCATCCTCATATTAAACTTCAAAATGATAAATGGTATAAATCATGGTACTGGAAATATGTAAATACCTTTCCATTCCAATTCTGGAATTTCACTTCCAATTGACAAGAACATCCACCATGAACCAATCATGGAAATCATGTTAAGAACTCACCCAAAAACAGTGCAAGGAGCAAAATACTAACAATTAAAGGTTGAAATGATGTTATGAAATGATATAATAAGATGTTATAAACATTAAAATGTTTCTTTAAAATACTAATAACACTCTTTTAACCATTATACAGGAAGTTTAAACAAGTTTGAAGTAAGACAAACCAGAGGTAAGCGAATTCTTAACCCGATTTCCATTCTTTGGGTTAACCTTATACTCCATTATTTATGTGGTATTAAAATTGTTTGTGTGATGGTTTTTGATTATATTATTTTTTTATTATGTATATCTACAATATATATACATACTCTATCCACTCCATCAAGTCTCTCTTCAATTGTATGATATTTTATAAGGGGCTTTTCTTTAGAAATCCTCATTTTAAATTCAGTTTTATGAAATTCCAAAGAAATGTTTTTATGGAATTATTCATGTTGTATGATTATGTTTTGGTTCTTGGGAATTATTTATGATGAAGGCTAGGAACTGTGTCTCCCTCCAATGCATTGGGTATGTGTATGTTGGAGGTCGGCCGTATGGTTACTCCAAGTGTAACTGCGATGGTTACACAAAGTAAGGTAGCCATGAGGGTTACAGATTATAAGGTAACCAAGAATAGTTACAAAATTATGTAAGTAATTCCCCAAGATACCTTTATGATTATATTTATGTTCTCGTGTTTGTGTGGATCTTGTGTAAATCTCATGTTACACGAAGTAAGTATATATGGGTGACAAGCATGTCTTTTGAAAATGTTTTCATACGTTACAAGTATTCATGGACTAATGTGCTCTTTCCTTCTTTTTCATCCCTTACTGAGCTTTTATGCTCATCCCAAGTTTTTAAATGATTTTCACAAGTTAATGGATGTGTAAGACAAGGAAGTAATCCATGTTAAATGTTGAAGAATTGTCAAGGAGTCTTGTTTAAGTTTTAATGTTTTATATTTTAAAAAAATGGAAACTGTTTTTATGGTATCCACTCTGTAATAATGTATAATGTCATGAATGTATTTGTCCTAATTCTCTAAATCTCTAAACTTGAAAATATCTTCAATGTAAAAAGAAGTGTTTTCTTGACTAAATTCAATATTATGTATATAATAAGGCTGGGTCCTTATAGTTGGTATCATAGGATGGTTTAGATAACTTTAGGGGTTAGGGTGATGTTAATAGAATACCATAAATGATTTTCACTCTATGTTTAATTTGAAATGTTATAGAATTTAAATATTACCATGTTGCTTCATCTAAGATATGTTTGTTCAGAATGATTGTCCGAAGAAGGAATAGGGATGCTGAAGAGGAGAGGCACCGACAGAATGACATCCTTCCGGAACTACAGCCCAGAATGGTAGGGATTGGAACCGAGTAGTTTGTGACAGTAATGGATTAGCTAACATAGACAATAAATGGTGGTGGTATCCATGCAAGAGAACTAATAGAGGTACCACAACAAAACATGATAGTAGTGGAACATTTTATGAGACAACATCCTCCTGCATTCAATGGATCTTCTAACCCAGTAGCAGCTGAATGATGGATCAAAGCCCTTGAAAAGATATTCGATGTTATGGGATGTTCAGACAATCAAAAGGTAAGTCTTTCCATTTACCGTTTTGAAGGGGAAGCTGATCAGTGGTGTTCAATGGTAAGGAATATCAGGGTTAGAGAGGATTTTGATGCCTTAGAGTGGAATGAATTTAAAAGTCTTTTCCTTGAAAAATATTTTCCTAAGGTGGTGCGACTTAGAATGGAGAAGCAATTCCTTGAATTGAAACAGAAGGAGGAAGACTCGGTGGCTGTGTATGAAGCGAACTTTACCCGACTGGAGAGGTATGCTCCAAATCTTATTCTGGATCTTGATAGAAAAATCAACCGCTTTTACTCAGGATTGAATCCAAGGTATCGAAGGGCGTTGGCCTCCCATGAATTTAAAAGTTATGAGAAACTTGTTTGATGTACTGAGAGGGTAGAGATGGAGTTTGCTGATGATCACGTGCATTTTGGCAACAAAGAGAAGAAGAGGTCCAATTGGCAAGCAATGGGTAAGAATCAACCAAAGAAATCTAATGATAAGAAAATCCAATTTCCAGTTTGTGAAAAGTGTGGCAAGAAACACCCTGGGGAATGTCTTAGAAAATCTGGGAAGTGTTTTAAATGTGATAAGTTTGGACATATGGCCTGAGATTGTAACAAAAATGATCCAAAAACTAATCCTGATAAGCATACTGTAAAGTGTTTGAAATGTGGTGAGATGGGTCACTATGAAAATGCCTGCCCAAAGAGAGATCCGAATGATGCAAAGAAGCCAGACTACAAGCAGAAAGGTGTAGTGAGATCCTTTGAGACTACATCAGCAGATGTTAGGCCATCCAATGAAGTTGTTTCAGGTACTTTGTTTGTTCACTCAGATTTTGCTAAAGTTTTTTTTTGATATGGGGTCTACACATTCCTTCATCTCTGAGAAATTTTCTGGTAAATTGGAAATATCACCTCAACAAATGAGACCCGAACTTGTTGTTAAAACACAAGGGTGAAATTTTATAGAAAAGAGGAATTATAAGAATCTTTCTATTGTGGTTTGTGGAAATACTTTACCTACAAACCTTGTTATTTTACCCTTAGTCGAGTTTGATGTTATTCTGGGAATGGACTGGCTTTCAGATTATCATGCTAAGATTGATTGTAGAGCTAAAGAAGTTATTTTTTAGAAAGAGTTTCAGTTTGTATACAAGAATGAACCCATACAATTGATAACATATCAGGAAGATGAGAAACTATTGAAAGATGGAAATGAAAGTTATCCTGCTCATATTGTTGAAAACAAGGGAACTATTCAAATTAATGATGTTCTAATGGTATATGAATACCTTGATGTTTTTCCCGATGAGTTACCCGGTGTCATACCTAATCGAGAAGTCGAATTCACAATTGAATTAGTTCCTGATGCTAAGCTAATTTCAAAACCCCCATATCGTATGGCTCTAATAGAACTTCTTGAATTGAAAAACCAGTTGTAGGATTTGCTTGACAAATGCTTCATTCTTCCTAGCACTTCACCATGGGGAGCCCCTGTTTTGTTTGTTAAAAAGAAAGATGGTTCCATGAGACTTTGCATTGATTATAGAGCTTTGAATAACATCACTATTAAAAACAAGCATCCTTTGCCTCATATTGATGACTTGTTTGATCAGCTCCAGGGAGCTTAGTACTTTTCCAAGATTGACTTGAGATCTAGATACCATCAGCTGAAGGTGAAGGAGGATGACATCCTGAAAACAGCCTTTCGTACTAGATATGGACATTATGAATTTGTTGTTATGCCGTTTGGATTAACTAATGCACCTGCTGTATTCATGAATCTTATGAATAGAGTATTTCATGAGTTCTTGGATAAGTTTGTGGTTGTATTTATTGTTGAAATTCTGGTATTTTCTAAAAATAAAGTGGAGCATGAAAAACATATAAGGGTTGTTTTACAAACATTAAAAGAAAATAAACTGTATGGAAAATTCAGCAAGTGTGATTTTTGGTTGCAACATATTTCTTTTCTTGGGAACATTGTAAATAAATATGGAATAACAGTTGATCCTTCCAAAACAAAAGTAGTTGATGAATGACCAAGACCCACAAATGCTATAGAGATTCGTAGTTTTCTTGGGTTAGCAGGTTATTACAGACAGTTTGTTAAGAACTTTTCATGGTTATCTAGCCCGATAACTAAGTTAACACGGAAAGGGGTTAAATTTGTTTGGACAGAAGAATGTGATGTTTGTTTTCAGGAACTGAAGAAGAGATTGGTGAATGCTCCAGTTTTGGACTTACCTTCCCGAAATGGTGAGTTTACCATCTACAGTGATGCTTCTTTGAAGGGACTTAGTTGTGTTTTGATGCAGAATGATCAGGTAATTGCCTATGCTTCGAGACAACTTAAACCTCATGAGCTAAATTATCCCACACATGATTTGGAATTGGCAGCTGTGGTTTTTACTTTGAAAATATGGAGTCATCATCTATACGGAACCAAATGCCAAATATATACTGACTATAAAAGTCTAAAGTATATATCCACTCAGAAGGAATTAAACATGAGGTAGAGAAGATGGATAGAACTGATAAAGGATTATGACTGCACGATCAATTACCATCTCGGAAAAGCAAACAAAGTTGCGAATGCCTTGAGTAGGAAACATCATACATTATTAACCATGTTACGTTTAGAACATGATCCCTTGATTAATTATTTGATGAATTTTGGCTTAGAAGTTATTGGTGCAGAGAATAAATTTGTTTTGTTTCAGGTTTTAGTGCAGTCTTTATTGTCAGACAGAATTAAGCAAGCACAGAAGGAAGATCGTGAGATACAGAAAAGGTAGAATTGGTTAAAATGGGCAGGTTTCTAGAATTTAACCTTGATAAATATTGTGTTTTAAGATTTGGAAAAAGGTTGTGTGTGCCTAGTGATTCTCAGTTGAAGAAAGATTTGTTGTGCGAAGCTCATACTTCTCCATTTTCTGTTTATCCTGGCAGTACTAAGATGTACAAAGACCTTTGGGAGTATTATTGGTGGGATGGAATGAAAAGAGATATTGCTGATTTTACTGTGAAATGCTTAACATGTCAATAGGTTAAAGTAGAACGACAATTACCGAAGGGGATGCTTCAGCCTTTACCAGTGCCAGAGGGGAAATGGGAGAATGTATCCATGGACTTTTTGGTGGGACTACCAAAGACTTCTCGAGGTAACAATGCGATTTGGGTTATTGTTGACCGGCTAACAAAGTCTGCACATTTTTTTTTCTATTTGAGATACAATGACTTTGGATCATCTTTCTCAATTGTACCTTAAGGAGATTTTCAGGTTACATAGAGTTCCTCTTTCCATTGTATCTGACTGAGATCCCTGGTTCACTTATAACTTTTGGAAGGGACTTCAGAAGTCGTTGGGCACAGAGTTAAATCTCAGTAAAGCTTTTCATCCTCAATCAGATGGGTAGTCAGAACGAATGATTCAAACTTTGGAGGATATGCTTTGAGCTTGTTCAATGGACTATCCGGGAAGTTGGTATCAACATCTTTCTTTAGTTGAGTTTTCTTATAATAATAGTTTTCATTCTAGCATTCAGATGAAACCTTTTGAGGCCTTGTATGGGAAGCGGTGTCAGGCTCCAGCGTTTTGGGATGAAGTCAGTGAAAGAAAGTTGATGGGGCCAGAATTAAAAGAAGAAGTGGCTGAGAAAGTGAGGATGATCCAGTAGCACATGATGACAGCTCAGAGCAGACATAAAAGTTATGCATATAATAGAAGGAAAGACTTCTCTTTCAAGGTAGGTGACCATGTTTTCCTTAAAGTCTCTCCTTGGAAAAGTGTGATGTGTTTCGGTAAGAAAGGGAAGTTAAGTCCACAGTTCATCGGTCCTTTTGAAATCTTAGATAAAGTTAGAACAGTTGCATGTCACATAGATTTGCCTCCGAGCTTGTTTAAGGCACACAATGTTTTTCATGTTTCGATGTTGAGAAAGTATGTGCCAGATTCATCACATGTCTTGAGCCCAGAAGCAGTTCAGCTGGAAGAGAACCTTTCTTGGGAAGAGAAACCGGTTCAGATTCTTGATCGAAGGGAACAAGTATTACGGAATAAGGTAATCCACCAGGTAAAGGTTTTGTGAAGAAACCACATGGTTGAAGAAGCAATATGGGAGTCTAAAAATGCTACGAGGGAAAAGTACCCTTAGTTGTTTAATATGTAAATAAAATTTCAAGGACACAATTTCTAGAAGGTGGGGATAATGTAACACCCCAAGTTTTTCGAAAAATAAATAGAAATGCATGGAACATTGTTTTAAGTATATATTTTTAACTATCCTTTAAAACATAACTTTTCCACTTCTATGTTTTGAATTTCAAGAAACTGTCATCTACAATTATGTTCAGTATGTTATTTGGAGTCTATTGGAACCAACTTGTTTATTTTGGTGAATAGTAACCTACCCTTATGAATAGTAATATGAATAGTAATATGACACTAATGAATAGTAAATTTTATTTATATTTTATTTTCTTAAGGCTTTAAGATAATAACATCTTTGTTAATTTTTCATTGTGATATAGATTTAGTTACAAAATTAGAATTGTTAATTTTTGAATTAAGTATGATTTTATTTAAAACTTAAATTAATAATATTTAGAAAATTATTTTCAAAAAATGGACTTCATTTTTGAAATCACACGCCGATAAATGGTTAGGGTGAATTTTGAGAATTTTTCTGAAATAATTGATTTTTCGGTGAATAATAAAAAATATAGTTTTTAGTTTTGGTGTGTTAATGACATCATTAATGATATAATAATTATTTCATAAATATGGTCAACTTGTGTATAGTTAAATAAGATGTGAGGTGTACCAAGTGGCTTATACCATGGGAAAATACCATGGGCAAGCCCATAGTTTTGCAAATACCACCCATGAGGTGTCCCTTGAAAATTATTAAAATAATCCCTCACTTTTCCTATAAATACCAACTCTTCTCTTCATTGATTTCATTCCCAATTCTCCCTCAAGAAGCTCTGGCCTCCTTACCTTCATAGTAGTCCTCCCAAGGTTTCCTCAAGCCCCCAAGGTCCCAACCTTCAAGTTCTAAGGGTTACTCTACAAGGTAAGAAAATTATCAATTTCTTTCTTTTTCCATTCAAGTTTTCTTTTATGTGGTATATCTTTCAAGTTTCCATACCATGTTTTTATTTACTTATTATTCTTGATATATTATTTATTATGATTCATTTCTGTATGGGTGACCCTTGTACCCTCTCTTCTTAATGTTTTCTAAAACCCTGTCGCATAGCCGTTGGGCTGCTGAATTTTTGTAAGAGATTTCTCACTTATTCTTTTATTTTGAGTTTCTTCCTTATTATTTCATCTATTATTACCTAAGTGACATGAAATATCCAGAAATAATGTATATTCTGGATGTTCTCATGTTTATAGGAAATTACTCATCATTATTCTTCTCCTCTCCCACTTATTTAAGGAATAAAAACATTGTCCGTTATGTGTCGAATTACCGACATCGTGGATGATGTGATTTCAATTTCCATTAATTCTTTCAAGTCTGGTCATGAAACCATTTATATGGTTGAACCAGGTTATAATATATGTGTTATGACTCACACATGGTTCTGGAATTCTTTTTTACTCATGGTTCTAATTTATAATACAAAATGAGGTTGTTATTATCAAAGAACCACTAAAATGATCTAAACGGAAATCATTAATGTTTTAACTTATGAATCATACTCATATTAAAAATCAAAATGATAAATGGTATAAATTATGGTACTGGAAATATGTAAATACCTTTCCATTACAATTCTGGAATTTCACTTCCAATCGACAAGAACATCCACTATGAACCAATCATGGAAATCATGTTAAGAACTCACCCAAAAACAGTGCAAGGAGCAAAATACTAACAATTAATGGTTGAAATGATGTTATGAAATGATATAATAAGATGTTATAAACATTAAAATGTTTCTTTAAAATACTAATAACACTCTTTTAACCATTATACAGGAAGTTTAAACAAGTTTGAAGTAAGAAAAACCTGAGGTAAGGGAATTCTTAACCCGATTTCCATTCTTTGGGTTAACCTTATACTCCATTATTTATGTGGTATTAAAATTGTTTGTGTGATGTTTTTTGTTTATATTATGTTTTATTATGTGTATCTACAATATATATACATACTCCATCCACTCCATTAAGTATCTCTTCAATTGTATGATATTTATAAGGGGCTTTTCTTTAGAAATCCTCATTTTAAATTCGGTTTTACGAAATTCCAAAGTAATGTTTTTATGGAGTTATTCATGTTGTATGATTATGTTTTGGTTCTTGGGAATTATTTATGATGAAGGGTGGGAACTGTATCTCCCTCCAATGCATTGGGTATGTGTATGTTGGAGGTTGGCCGTATGGTTACTCCAAGTGTAACTACGATGGTTACACAAAGTAAGGTAGCCATGAGGGTTACCGATTATAAGGTAGCCAAGAATGGTTACAAGATTATGTAAGTAATGCCCCAAGATACCTTTATGATTATATTTATGTTCTCATGTTTGTGTGGATCTTGTGTAAATATCATGTTGCACGAAGTATATATGGGTGACAAGCATGTCTTTTGAAAATATTTTCATACGTTATAAGTATTCATGGACTAATGTGATCTTTCCTTTTTTTTTCATTCCTTATTGAGCTTTTGTGCTCATCCAAAGTTTTTAAGTGATTTTCAAAAGTTAATGGATGTGTAAGACAAGGAATGAAGCCATGTTAAATGTTGAAGAATTGTCAAGGAGTCTTGTTTAAGTTTTTATGTTTTATATTTTTTTAAAAATGGAAACTCTTTTTATGGTATCCACTCTGTAATAATGTGTAATTTCATGAATGTATTTGTCCTAATTCTCTAAAGATCTAAACTTGAAAAGATATTTAATGTAAAATGAAGTGTTTTATTAACTAAATTCAAGATTATGTATGTAATAAGGCCGGGTCCTTATAGTACTAACCAACTACATGCCATGTATTCCTTTTTCTATGTGCGCAAGATATATTCCTGTGGATTCGACGTGTATCTCAACGGATTACATGATGTGTACTAATGAGCTACACACCATGTGGTCCAAATACTGTGTGTCTGTGCAACCCATCGAAGGAATCAACATGTTCATCGATCGTGAGACTACACAATGTGTACAATCCATCTACATGACATGTATCTTGTATGTCGTGTGTCCACATAACTCGCTAAGATATTTGTCATATATTTCGAATGAAGTAAATAATTAACTACATGATATGCATGCTGGATACACGTTGCGGATGTCATTATTGTTCCTAGATGTCGGTCTCATGCAGTTTTGACTGTGTATATGACCACATGGCTTGCACAAATTTCACTACCAAATCGTGTAGACTACACGACGTGTACGCTAGTGACACACAGTGTAATATGATATTTCGTGTGCCAGGTTATCTCGGTCTACATGTGATGTGCAATAAATTCACTACGTGTAGTTACTTCTCGACATGTCATGTATCCTGCAACATGACCAGGTGCAATGTACTTTGGTACATGACATGTACTCCGGTTACACGTTGTGTAATCTCATGCTATTCGACCAAAATCATCAACACTTCCCGATGACATATCTAGTCATTCTTTATCCGTTCTTAGTCCTTCAAGAAAATGAAACAATGGGTGATGATTATTAATATGTCAAATACAATTAATTAAAATGGATTAAAGAATAAATATTTCTTGAATTGAAAATATAACCATTATTGCGCATATAGATCAACAATCAAATAAATAATTATAAATTTGAAATGTGACCGCTCTGACACCACTTGAAGGTTTTGGGTGCATCAGAAGCACCTTGATGGGCGATAAAACAAGAAGGTTTTGTCAATTCAGTGGATTATATATGTAGATTATGTGAATTCCATGACCAATGAAATCTTTCCACTAAATATTTTCATAAAGGAAAACTCGGAACCCAGTGAGAATATTTTCACATTAAATTTATAATTTATTTATTTATGATAAAAAGAAATGGTTACCATATCTTATAAACTTTCTCCGGTGAGGATTTTTATCTTTTGAAAACCCTTTTTTCAGATTAAATTTGTCACGTTAGGAGGATCCAAGTGTAGAATCCCTCTAGCGGTGATCCACATATGCTCCTTTGATCTTCTAGTGATGCTAATTCATTTCCAAGTTCTAGCGTGGTGAATCAATTATCATGCGTTATTCATATTGATCACTTCTAGATCCTTCGATCTCGAAAGAATCTCTCTAGCACTTCTCATTCTTAAGAGGAAGAGAAGAGGGATGGAGAGAGAATTTTGTTGTGCATCAATTTTACCCTATATAAAAAATTTAACCATCTATTTATAGAGTTTGGGTTTAGGTTAAGATATTATTTAATTTCATTCTGGACCTTATATAATATAATAATTCTTAACAAGCCCCACTCCATATAATAATAAGATAATATTATTATTATTTTATGACGTGTGATAACATGTACAATGATAAATATTATTTATCTGCTTGAAAATAAATATTCATCACCAGACATGATCTTGGTCTGCTCCAAATTCTCAATATTTATTGAATATCCAAATAAATATTTAATTAAATATTTCATTCGTCATTAAATATTTTTTATCAATAAAACATAAATAAAATTATGTCTCAACCTTGATAATAATATTTATTCCATTAATAAAATTCAAAATATAATTTAATCGAGATCAACAGAAACGCTTATTGCGTGACCTTCTAGGATTCTTTCTCATTGGCATTGGACATGCTTGTCTAAAGTCCAATATTACTTTCTAGCAACAGGTCAAGACACCCAAAAGAAAGAACTTAATGTCATAACGTCGACAACCACATACCAATGCTTACAGTGTAATATAATCCCCTTGTTACAATATCTTATCAAATAGGTTACACATCCATGTCATCAACCTATATGCTTGATACATCTTTCATTGACTATATGAAATAAACACACCGTTACACCATGACCATGAAATTTAATGCAGAAAATCTATTCCAATAAAAGGTTCAGGATATCAATTTCCATAAAAATAGAAGGGACAAATCCTTGCTCGACTTATTCATTAATAACACGTCACTCGTGACACACCCAACGTATCCAACTTTACCATGAACTGTATCGTCAAAGTTTAAAAAATGCATCTAAGTGTACGAGTTGTAGCATGCATTAATTACAATCTTAAGGTCTAAAGACCATTACACACTTGTAGATAGTAATATTTGATGACACAAAAACATGAAAAATTCATACTGGCGAGTCTATTATCATAATCTCTAGTATTGGAGATTACCAAGTATGAACTTCATGAGAATAAACCTCATCTACTTATGAGTACTCACATCTGATAGTCTATATACCATGTGCCCTATAATTGTACATTATCCAACCATAGAACTATTTTTAAGAATATCATCATGAAATTTCAAATTTCACATCATAGAGGAGAACTACTATGACCTTATCAATGTGACAGATACTCTAGAACATTATCACATCAATGTTATACAGAAGAAAAATCAATATGAGATAAGATATTTATATTAATATTCACTCCTTTGAATATACATGTAATCTAAAGTAAAAAGTAGTAGTTTCTAGGGAACCAAATCCAACAACTGAAAATTCACCTAATTGAGAAAAATCTCTCAAGAGATGATACTTCCGAAGCATGTGATTCATCTTTTGATGCGACTTTGTCTCCTTGGCAAGGGCCACCACTGCAGTATTATCACAATAGAGTGTGATAAGATCTTTAATTCTAGGTATCATGTTAAGATCTTGGATGAAGTTGTGTATCCATTCTTATTTAACTACCTCAGAAGCCGTATACCCAGACCCCACTGTAGAATCTATGACCACAAGTTGCTTGGAGCTCTTCCAGCTCACAACACCTCCATTTAGAGTGAATATGTATCCTGTCTGTGATTTCAGATCATATTGATCTATTTGGAGACTGACATCTTCATATCCTTTGATGACTAGTTTCTCACCTCCTCCATATCATTTGGACTAACTTTATATCTTCCTACTGCACTTGGGGCATATGTGACATCTATCTTAGCACATAACATAACATACATGACTAACCCAATCATATGCGTGTATGGAATCCTTGCCAACCTTTTTCTTTCCTCATATGCTTGAGGACACATTTTCCTAGAAAGATGAATGCTGTGTGACATAAAAAACAATCCCTTATTGGATTGTTTCATACTAAATATCTTCATTATCTTGTCAATATATGTACCTTGACTTAGGCTGAGTAACCTCTTGGATGTATTGCGATGGTCTTGATCCAAGAATATATGCTTCTTCACCTAATTCCTTTATGGAGAAGCATTTATTCAACTAGGATTTAACAGAATGTAATATTGGTATTTATTTTCCAATAAGTAATATTTCATCAACATATACTATTAAGAAAACAACTACACTCCCACTAAACCACCTATAGATAGAAGGCTCACATTCGTTCTTTTTGAAACCAAATTTTGTTACGGATTCATCAAATCGAATGTTCTATGACCTAGATGCTTTCTTTAATCATCAAATGGATCTTTGTAATTTGTAAGCCTTGTTGGAATTATTTGGAGTCACAAAACCTTCAGGTTGTTTCATACAGACATCTTCCTAAAGGTTATTGTAAGGAAGACTGTTTTGACATCTATTTTCCAAATCCCATGGTCATGGAAATCTATAATGTAAAGTATAATTCTGATGGATTTCATAATTTCAACTATTGAAAAGGTTTCATCGTAGTCTATTCCTTGACACTGTTTGAACCCTTTTACAACTATTCATGCATTATAAGTACTGAATTGTCCATCTATGCCTAGTTTCTTCTTGAATACCCATTCACAACCAATGGGATTTACATCCACTGGAGGATCTACTACAATCTAGAATTAGTTATGGTATATGTAAAACATTTCAGAATTCATGGATTCTTTGCACTTGGAAACATTTTTGCCACTTATTTCTTCCTTATATGTTAATGGATCATTATTATCAACTAATAACAAGTCACCATCCTTGGTGACTAGAAAACCATACCATTTTGGTTCTCTAACCTCTCTTGTAATCTTATGCAGTACTTGTGTTTCTAGAACATCTTCTTATATGGAGCTTTGTGGAATCTATTCCTTTGAAAACTCTTGTGTACCTTGAGCCTGGATTTCATTGAAGTCTATCTCACCCCCACTATCTCTTTTAGATATGTGTTCCATCTTAAGGAATATGACATGTCTCTCCACTATAACCTTTCTGTATGAGGGGTTATATAGGTAATAACCTCTTGGTTCCTTGGGTATCCTATAAAGGTACACTTTGTGCCTCAGGGTGCAAGTTTTTTTCTTGAAGAGGCCTTAACAAATGCTTCGTAACCCTACACATGTAAGCACGACAACACAAGTTTCTTTCCACTCTATAAAAGGTATGAAATACCATCTTCTACTTTAGTTGGTTCTCTATTTAGTATGTATGTTTCTATTTGTAACGTGTATCCCCAAAAGGATAATGGAATATTTGCACGACTCATTATTGATCTCACCATGTCTAACAAGGTTTAATTTATCCTTTCTCTTACACCGTTCCACTGAGGTGTATAAGGTGGATTGATTTGAGATAGTATACCAAGCTCTCATAATTAATCAATGAAGTATTGATTAATATATTCTCCACCACAATTTGAGAAGAGTTTTTTAATCTTTTTACCAAGCTAGTTCTCAACTTCATTATTGTATTCCTTAAATCTATCAAAGAAATCTGACTTGTACCTCATCAAGTAGACATATCCATATTTACTAAAATCATCAGTAAAAGTTATGAAGTATGAGTACCCACCCCTTGCTTCAAAAATAAATGGTCCACACACATCGGTATGAATTAATTTAAGATGCTCTTTAGCCCTTTAACCTTTTCCACTAAATGGGGATTTGATTATTTTTCCTTGTAAACATGTGTGGCATACACCAAGTGGTTTTAGTTCAAAAGAATATAAATATCAATTTTTGTGTAATTTAGTCAAATGTTTTTGTTCAGATGATCTAGCTAGTGATGCCAAAGTTGGGTATGGTATGAGTCATGTGAAGTAGTTTCGTTATCAATTGCTATAAATTGGTTCATGTAATCCAAAACATAAATACCATTATTTAAATGTTTCGTACCATAAAAAATGATATCTTTATAAAAGAAGCAACATTTATTCCCAAATTTGAAAATCAATCCATCTATATTGTCACAACCCACCCTCAGGGCCCGTGCCGTGACTACCCCAAGCCCTCCTTCCATAGGCTAGGGGCTGGTGACTAGAACCTAAGGCATAAATATCGTTAAATGGGAAGGAATTGCCTTTATAAATAATAAACACATCCAACCAGAGTACAAGCAGAAGTAATACACTAAGTACAAAAAGAAGTGCTGAAATGTAAATGGGCCAGAATACAAACCCAACTGAAAAGTACAACTACAACTGAACGAAAGTATATTAGAATAGACAAACAACTGAAAAAATAGAAGCAGCTCCTGGGTCGTCCACCTCGGATCCTACCTGAAGGGTAGGTACAGATAGCGCAGCTCCTGGATCGTCCACCACGGATCCTACCTAAAGGGTAGGTACAAATAGAGTAGCTCCTGGATCGTCCACCACAGATCCTACCTGAAGGGTAGATACAGATAGCGCAGCTCCTGGATCATCCACCAAGGATCATACCTGAAGGGTAGGTACAGATAGCCTCCTCAACGCTCTCGCCCGTCAACCTCCTCCGAGTACCGTCTCGTCATGAAGTCCACCTCCGGGTACTGTCCAGTCCTCAAACACTCGACCTCCGTCTGCGCTGTCCTTCGTCTGCATCCAACATGACGAGGTGCAGGCATAGCCCGTGCAGGGGTGAGTATAACGATACTCAGTAGGGACCCCGAGACCCTCAAGGTCTCACTAAATCCAACAAGGATAACCACAAAGAAGGATCTAACAGATAACCCTCACTTAGGTATAAGCCCATACTTATACCTAAGTTATCAAGTAACCCATCTCAATCATGAGATATCACACAGATATGAAATCAACGGATAACCACTACTTAGGTATATTCCCATACATATACCTAATTTATCAAGTAACCCATCTCAATCATGAGGAAATCACAAAGGTCAACGACTCAGATCAAACCAGGATTTTCATTAAAGATACCGAAACCAAAACTGCTGGAGAACTCCTCCTCTATCGAGTACAGTAGCCCTATAATGACTCTGAGGCACTACTCACTAACCTTAGACTGCTGAGGTACTCCTCCTATCGAGTACCACGAGTCTTCACCCAAACACAATAGTGCTCCCCGCCAGGGGTCTACCGCCCAAACACAGTAGCGGTTCCCCTAATAGCCTACAGAGGTACTCCTCCTGCCGAGTACCACGGGTCTACTGCCAACTACCAGGCGCTCCGTACGCCGTGGGTCTGCCGCCAAATACCGGGCGCTCCGTCCACTGGGCTAGTCGACTCACTCCAAGTCGAATCGGTCAAGCAGTCATCAAGTCCACAGCTACTAGGTCTCCGCACTCCGCACGCTCGTCTCCGGAAGGATTCGCTCCACAAGCTAATGGTCGATACTCCAAGTATCACAAAGTCCCACAAGGAAGTATCACAAGGGACCGCCTCATAACAGGGGTCTCAACGCAACAGAAGACGCGTCGATCGGACGTCCGGTCTGTGAGTTATTAGCCTTTTCGTCCTGAGGGCCCGATTGGTTTCGTGTACAAACCAAACCGACTGTAACTCAACTATATCCCAAAATCTCATAGGGTATACTCATAGGGACCGTTTCTCAACGTGATTACAAACGCCGCTGACAGTTCGTCAAACGGACGTTCGGTCTGAAAGTTATCGACTTTTCCGTTCCAGGGGCCCGGTTGGATTTCGGGTACAATCTAACCCGGCCATACTCCATATACATCCAAACCTCTGGTGAAGTATACCAAAATATCCGTCTCACCAAAAGGAATCCAACAAAGTTGACGACACGTCAATTGGACGTTCAGAGCTCAAGTTATAAGCGTTTCCGATCCGAGGGCCCGGTTAGTTTTGTGTTCGAACCAACCTGGACATACCCAAACTTCTCCAAAAGCTTGATTTTAATATACTAAAACGACTGTCTTGATCCAAGGATCCCAACACAACTGACGGTGCGTCGATCGGAGGTTCTTAGCCCAAGATATGGGCGTTTGAACGAACCTGGTCTGAAAATAGGGGGTTTAACAAGTTTAAAGGGGAAGAGTTAAGGGGTTAGGGAATGTGAATGGTTGGGGATAGTGTGGGCCCCACCTCAAAAATATCCTAACATGAATAGTTAGAAACTTTTGGGTCCCACCCCAACTTCCCCATGTAGATCAAAACCACTTTAGAAAAAGAAATAAAATTGTAACACAATTTTATTTTACTTTTCATTTGATCCACATTTTTTTTACAACTCCTCCCAAGAAAACGCACCTTCAGTAAAGGTCCCCTTAATAAATTACCAGTTCCGTGGTTCCATAGGTTCCCTTGAATTTAAATTCTGAGCACCGATTCAAAATATAGAAAAACCCGCTCGTTCGTTCACTGAATGTGCCCGAGCTAAACTTCGGTAATTAATACCGGGCACACCAGGCCTCAGAATCAGGTGCCGTCAGAAACTGTGTACTCATAAAATCCCAAAGAATTTAAGAAAAAAATTTTCCTTGAAATTTACGGGTCTTTACATCACTCCCACCTCAGGGATTTACGTCCCCGTAAAGCTACAACACAACTAGGGAAACTAAAGGAGGTACCGAACACGCATCTGAGCCTCCCGCTCCCATGTGCTCTCCTGGAGGTTCCTGTGCTGCCAACGAAGTGCACAAGAGGAATCAACCGTCCCCATAGGACCCTCTCATGTCGATCTTCAACTTATACTGGAACCCCGTGGAGGTCGCCCCGTCATCGAAGTCCAGCTCTCTGTGGTCAAAGATGACGGATAGGTCGTGAACACATCTCCTCAGCTGAGATACGTGGATGACGTCGTTCACACATCTCCTCAGTTGAGATACGTGGATGAAGTCGTGCACCTGATGCATCTGAGGTGGAAAGTCTAGGAGGTAAGCCACCTTGCCGACTCTGCTGGGGACCTGGAAGGTCTGTTGATCCTCGGAGATTACTTGCCGCCTAGACCACATCTCCGTATACCCTGTCGAGGTGAGACCCATCTGAAGACGTGGTCATCACCCTTGAACTCCAGTGGTCTTGTCTCTTATCAGCATAGGACTTCTATCTGCTCCATGTAGTCTTCATCTGCTCTTGGATGATCTGCACCTTTTCTGTCATAACCTGAACCATCTCTGGTTCTATACGAGCTGACTCTATTACTATCCACAAAGGATATCTAAAATGTGGCTAGCTGCTGTCTCGCCACTCCTAACAGCTGAGTTCCTGATCTCCTACTAAGAGCATCTGCTACAACGTTCCCCTCCCCAGGAGTATAAACTATCTCGAAGTCATAGTACTGGAGGAATTCGATCCATCACCGCTATCTCAGGTTCATGTCCTTCTGAGAGTATATACACCTGAGACTATTTGAGATGGAGAGAACTATGAACCGTTCGCTCATCGAATAATGGGTGAGACTAGACAATTGTAAGAACTCATCTCCACCATGTTTCATCTACGTTCCACCAAAGAGCTGCTGTGATTTCTCCTCTGCCTAAAAGAGAAAATCGGGTCTCATCCCCTGGATGAACCATGTTATTTTCCTAATATAGTCAATCCCGACATGAACGGTACTATTTCATGCCATGAATGACGCCGTAAGGCCTCGACGCTACTACCAAGAGATCCAACCGTTACTCTCACCTCCAAGGGCCGAGTCACACTTTCGGCAGCAGTGTGTGGTCACTGGGTCTCCTCCAATAGGTATCTCGAAAGAGAGGATCAAGTCAATGGTTTTAAACTGGAACCTCTTAGTAACAACATAAAGAGAGGAAAGGAAAGTAAATGCCACAAAGAAATGTGTCTTTTATTACTGCAGATCAAAGTACAAAGACACATACAAACACAAAAACAACAAAAAGGAAGCTAGAATCACCAATAACAAAGGCCTCCATGCCTGGAACTAGTACCGCTTTTGTCCACTTGCTTCCAAAGCTCCAATTCCTTATCCACTGATCGGCTGCTGCTCAAGCATTCGTCGCTGCTTCTGTCTCAGTGGCTCCTCCAACGCCTTCAGATCAACTGTGCGGAGAGTCGGACAGTCACGTGCCATGTGACCCTTCTTGCCGCATGAATATCACTTCCTACTCCTCATATGGCTGGCTCTGTTTCGTGTGCCTCGTACCACCGAATCTATAACCCGAGGTCACCCACCTGTAGGTCTGGTCCTCTTGGACCCCTGCATCACCTATCTACTGCCTACAGATGACTCGGGTATTGACGAAAAACCCTGCGGCAAGGGCAGCAGCTCCTGAGCATGCTCAAAGTGTAGAGTCGTAGGTATAAACTCCACTCTGAAGAAGGTCTCGAAGTCTCCCCAGGTGAAGATCATCCCGTCGCAAAACTAGAACATGTGGCTCCACCACCTCTCAGCTGCTCCCTGGAAGAGGCTGACGGCTAGGTACACCATCAAGTCTGCGGGTGTCCCAGCCATGTGGAAAGATCGTGTTACTAACTCTAGCTAGTGCCCATCTGTCTGAAAATCTGACTCACCTCGAAACCTCAGAGGCCCCTGTCACTGGAACTCGTGCATCGCGCTCAAGCGGCGTGCACTCTCTGCTGGTGTCTCAACTGGTGGAGGGCCCTGTACTGAGGCCTCGTCGCTCAACGACCTGACAGTACGTACAACTATCGGGGCTCTAACTGATCGTCCATGGGAAGGAATCCTGAAAAGAATAGATGTGACATGATCAAATGATTATACCTGGTGAGCTGACCTGGTTTGAGATGATTTAAGGGAAAAATTTTGAAAACACACATGCAATCTGTGTTTTCGTGCACTGAGTCAGAAATCAGAAGTCAGGGTCCTGGTGTATGGATATGTCGGCCGCCCGCACCAACACTGAACTCCCTGAACTGAAAACCACACTTAGTACCCTTAAAACTATTTCTTCACAGAAAGAAAATATCAGAGTTATAAGTTCTACGGTAGAACCGACTCCTCTGATACCAATTTGTCATGACCCGCCCTCAGGGCCCGTGCCGTGACTACCCCAAGCCCGCCTTCCATAGGCCAGGGGCTGACGACTAGCACCTAAGGCATAAATCCCGTTAACTGGGAAGGCATTTCCTTTATAAATCATAAACACATCCAACCAGAGTACAAGAAGAAGTAATACACTAAGTACAAAAAGTAGTGATGAAAAGTAAATGGGCCAGAATACAAACCCAACTGAAAAGTACAGCTACAACTGAACGAAAGTACATCAGAATAGACAAACAGATGGAAAAATAGAAGCAGCTCCTGGGTCGTCCACCTCGGATCCTACTTGAAGGTTAGGTATAGATAGCGCAACTCCTGGATCATCCACCACGGATCCTACCTAAAGGGTAGGTACAGATAGCGTAGCTCCTGGATCATCCACCACGGATCCTACCTAAAGGGTAGGTACAGATAGCCTCCTCAAAGCTCTCACCCGTCAACCTCCTCCGAGTACCGTCTCATCGTGAAGTCCACCTCTGGGTACCGTCCAGTCCTCGAACACTCGGCCTCCATCTGCGCTGTCCATCGTCTGCATCCAACACGACGAGGTGCGGGCATAGCCCGTGCAAGGGTGAGTATAACAATACTCATTAGGGACCCTGAGACCCTCAATGTCTCACTAAATCCAACAAGGATAACCACAAAGAAGGATCTAACAGATAACCCTTACTTAGGTATAAGACCATACTTATACCTAAGTTATCAAGTAACCCATCTCAATCATGAGATATCACATAGATATGAAATCAACGGATAACCACTACTTAGGTATATGCCCATACATATACCTAAGTTATCAAGTAACCCATCTCAATCATGAGGAAATCACAGAGGTCAACAACTAAACTCAAACCAGGATTTTCATTAAAGATACCAAAACCACAACTGCTGGAGAACTCCTCCTCTGTTGAGTACAGTAGCCCTGTCACGACTCAGAGGCGCTACTCACTAACCTTAGACTGCTGAGGTACTCCTCCTGTCAAGTACCGCGGTTCCACACCCAAACACAGTAGTGCTCCCCGCCAGGGGTCTCCCGCCAAAACACAGTAGTGGTTCCCCTAATAGCCTACAGAGGTACTCCTCCTGCCGAGTACCGTGGGTCTACTTCCAACTACCAGGCGCTCCGTCCACCGTGGGTCTGCCGCCAAATACCGGGCGCTCCTTCCACTGGGCTAGTCGACTCACTCCAAGTCGAATCAGTCAAGCAGTCGTCAAGTCCACAGCTATTAGGTCTCCGCACTCCACACGCTCGTCTCCAAGAGGATCCGCTCCACGAGCTACTGGTCAATACTCCAAGTATCACAAATTCCCACAAGGAAGTATCACAAGGGACCGCCTCATCACAGGGGTCTCAACGCAACAGACGGCGCGTCGATCGGATGCCCAGTCTGTGAGTTATTAGCCTTTTCGTCCCGGGGGCCCGGTTGGTTTCGTGTACGAACCAACCCGACTGTAACTCAACTGTACCCCAAAATCTCATAGGTTATACTCATAGGGACCATTTCTCAACATGATTACCAATGATGCTGATGGTTCATCAAACGGACGTCCGGTCTGAAAGTTATCAGCTTTTCCGTTCCAAGGGCCCGGTTGGATTTTGGGTACAATACAACCCATTCATACTCCATCTGCATCCAAAACTCAGGTTAAGTATACCAAAAGATCCTTCTCACCAAAATGAATCCAACAAAGTCGACGGCACGTCAATCAGACATCCGAAGCTCAAGTTATAAGCTTTTCCGCTCCGAGGGCCTGATTGGTTTCGTGTTCGAACCAACCTGGACGTACCCAAAATTATCCAAAATCTTGAGTGTAATATACTGAAATGACCGTCTCGATCCAAGGATCCCAACACAATTGACAATATGTTGATCGGAGGTTCGTATTCCAAGATATGGGCATTTGAACGAACCTAGTCCGAAAATAGGGGGTTTAACAAGTTTAAAGGGGAAGAGTTAAGGGGTTAGGGAATGTGAATGGTTGGGGCTTGTGTGGGCCCCAACTCACAAATATCCTAACATGAGTAATTATAAACTTTTTGGTCCCACCCCAACTTCCCCATGTATATCAAAACCACTTTAGAAAAAGAAATAAAATTGTAACACAATTTTATTTTACTTTTCATTTAATCCACATTTTTTTTACAACTCCTCCCAAGAAAACGCACTTTCGGTAAAGGTTATCTTAAGCAATTAACGAAGCTGTGGTTCCATCGGTTCCCTCATATTTAAATTCTGAACACCGATTTAAAAGATAGAAAAACCCGCTCGTTCGTTCACTGAACGTACCCGAGCTAAACTTCGGAAATTGATTTCGGGCACACCAGGACTCAGAATCAGGTGCTGTCAGAAACTGCGTACTCGTAAAATCCCAAATAATTTAAGAAAAAAAGTTTTCTTTAAATTTATGGGTCTTTACACATATCAAGTTTGGATACAGAAATAATGTTTTTGGTAACATATAAAACATAATAAAAATCTTTCAAGACCAAGATCATTCCTATTAGTAACATGAGGTGGTAGTCCCTAATAGCCACAATAACAAGTTTGATTTTGTTGGATTCTTGTAGATATACCTCCCCTTGGTCAATATTTATGAATCTACTTGGTCCCTATATTTGAATACATATGTGAGCACCGAAATTTGTATCTAATATCCAATTTGTTGAAACAAATAAATTGAACTTGATAAAAAATACACCCAAAGATTCCCCTTTATTCTTTTACAGGGTGTAGTTTTTCTTCTAGTGTACCTTCTTTCCACATGTGAAGCAGACATCATCCCGTTCCCTTTCTTGAACCTTGATCTTTCTGATCTTGGAAGGATGTTGTGAAGAATCTTTGGACCTAGAGCTCTTCGCTTGGCCTTTTTGTTTATTCACCATAAGGACAGAAGGATTTTCACACTTCATCTCCTTATCAACTGGGTGAAGAATAGTGAATAGATCTAGGAGAGACTTATCAATGTTATTCATTTTACAATTAATAATAAAGATAGAGAAACTTTGAGGGAGTGACGCAAGACTGAGATAGGTGCACAGTTTTTTAGGGATTTTAAACCCTAAAACCTACAGGCGCTCAATATAGCCAATGAGTTTGACTACAAGAGGTCTAGCTGGAACAACATCTCTAGGCTTACTCTAAAAGAGTTCCTTGGATATCTCAAACCATTTATATATAGCTCTCTCTTGATATATTCCACAAAGATGCTCGAGCATGCTAAAACTGTCCATGTATTCATGAGACTTCATGAGTTTACTAGACATGGATGATAACATTGAATAATGAATTTTTACCTCATTGATCAAGTGTTTATCATATAAAATGAACTCTTCATCACTTTCCTCCTTCATAGGTGGATAAGGTAATAAGGATTCCAATATATAAGATTTCTGTTCATGGTGCAACACAACCTGAAGTTGTTTGAACCATTCCTATAATTTATTTCTAGTTAGGAGACGGTCTTTCTCCAATATTGATTGCATAAGTATCTCACTATTTTATCAAGTCTCAACATCCCTCACCATTGGTCTCATAATTTCTAGTTGCTCATACATTCTAGTTGCAAAGATCTATATGCCCCATTTTCATAACACCAATGCACAACGATGAATCTACTTGAAGGTGTTTAGGTAGGATGGTCTTTTCTAACTATAGGTTTGTAGCTCCTTGATTTGTTGAGTGAACTCCCCAATCCTAAGATTCAAACTAGGATTTCCTCAATACTTTCCTCCAAGTTAAATCAAGTCTAGCGTGAGATAATATTAATGCAAGTTGGTTAATTCATACCAAAAATTTCATAATAACTCCCCAATAAAAGTAAGTGTCCCAATACGGGTTGGTCAAACACTTAGTTCTATGAATTTTATTCCTAATCAAGTAATGAAAGACCAATTATGACTTAATATAAATTTGAAAGATTTTATTTATTATGCATAATTTTTATCTTTTTTATCTTTTACATGTCTTGTTAATATTAAGTGGATCTTACTTAAGTTATTAACCATGTTTGATAAAATATTCACGCATAATCCATTTATTTATGTGACTGTGGGCTTTCATCCATAAAATATATAATTCATAAAATATAAATAAATAAATGACCCAATCATGAGCTTATCTAACAGTTGATTTATTGAAAAGATAATAAATCAACCTATGACCTAGGAGAAAAACTCATTGTGCCAGTTTGGGAAAGAGCTATAGTATTCCACCCGTCCACCTATATATTAGTTGGATTGAAATCATATTGGTCCTGTCTTGAATCAACTCCACTCACCTTAGGATACTCCTTTTATTACATGTATTTATAACTCACACACAGGTGAGGGGAACCAAAGGAATGGTTAAGGAGAATTACATAAATAACCTTAGACACACATGTTCTATATAATGAAGGAGGGATAGATGACTCACAAGACATCATATTTAATTTAATAATGAATAATTTCAAAACCATGAAATAAATGAAATTAAATAAAACCAGAAGATACATTGGTCTTGGTCAAGATCATGAATGGTCATATACATGCAACGAATACACAAAAGTACATTGGATAACATTAATTTATATTCTCTTTTTATTATTAAGATAAACATGCTTGAATTAATTAATTAATTCGATTTTATCTAAATAACCATCCAAATTCTCTTAGATACATCCATCATTAATGAATTTATGAAAAATAAACAACATAACCAATAATCATATATAATTAAAATAAATTAATTGAAAAATTTTAATTATTTAAAACCTTTATTAAGTTATGAAACATATTAGGTTCCAATCAATGTAATAAGATTTTAATACCACAATTAGAAATTTAATGTAATTTAATTATGTCCTTTATTGGGAGACTACACAACATGCACTTAAGAGTTACACGTCGTGTTCCTCGAATGACATGCACCTGGGATAAATTCTTAGGGCTTCAGAGTGTACCTCGGCTGGACTACACAACATGTACTAACCAACTACACACTATGTATCACACTTTCCATGTGTCTGTGTAACCCACTAAAGGACTTGACATGTTATTCGGATGTGGGGATACACGTCATGTATTAAATAGCTATACACCATGTATATTGCTTACTGTGTATCTTCTTAACCTGTTAGATTACTCAAAATGTATTTTAGATGTGGGAAATAATGAACTATATGCCATGTATGTCGACTACACGTCATGTATTTTATTAATGCTCTAGGATGTCAATCTCAAGAAGGATTTAACCGTGTATTTGATCACACTATTTTCATTAATTTAACCGCTAAACCATGTATAACACATAACATGTATGCCATCTACATGTCGTGTAATCCAAAAAAATTGTGTGCCAGGTTGGCTCGGTCTACATGCGGTTTTCAATAAATTCACCGCATATAGTTACTGCTTAGCATGTCATGTATCTTGCAACATGACCAGGTACAATGCACTTGGGTACATGATGTGTACTCTGGATACATGCCATATAACCCAGTATTACCGAACAAGATCCTTGTCACTTCCTGATGACATCTCAAGTCATTCTTCATCCATTCTTAGTCCTTTAAGAAGATATAAATCTTGAATGAAGTAATTAAAATGTCGAAATCATGTTAATTAAAACGTATTAAAGAGAAAATATTCTGGAAATGAAATATCTAACCACTATTGCACATAATAGATCAAAAATCAAATAAATAATTATAAATTTAGTACATGACCCCTATGATACCACTTGAAGGTTTCAGGTGTAGCAGAAGTGCTTTGGTGGCTGAATAACCATAAAGGTTTTTTTGGATTCAATGGGTCATTCGCAAATTGTAAGACATAAAAATCATGACCAATAAAATTCTTCCACTGAATATTGACATAAGATAACCCAAAACCTAGAGAAAGGATCTTTTCACATTAAATTTATAATTAATTTAAATATGATCGGAATAAATGATACCTCATCTTAGGATCTTTCTTTGAAGGTGTTATTGATCATTCGAAAAACCCTCTTCGGATTACCGCCTAGTGTTTCTTGTTCTTGAGAGGAAGAGAAGAGGTTGAATGGAGAGAGAATTCTATTTTACGCAAAAAATTCTAAAATCTTGATTAACCATACACAATATACATAACCATATATTTATAGAGTTAGAGTTTTGGTTAAAATATTATTTAATTTCATACCGACCCTTAAATAAAATAATAGCCCTTATCAAACCCCATGTCATATAATAATAATAATAATATTATTTCATGGAGTGGGCTAACTCACATAATGATAAATATTATTTTACCGGCTTGAAAATTAATATTCATCACCATACACGATCTTTGTCTGCTCCAACTCCTTGAAATTTATTGAATACCCGAATAAATATTTTACTCATAAATAAATACTTTATCCACAAAATAGAAAATAAATACTTATTAAATATTAAATAAATATTTGTGATGAATAAAACATGAATAAAATTATTCCTCAATTTTGAGAATAATATTTTTTCTATTAATTAAATTCAAATAGAATTTAATTGTGATTAATGAAAATACTTAGTGTGTGATCCTCTAGGATTCTTTCTCATTGAAATTAGGTGGGCTTGCTTAAAGTCCAAAATTACTATCTAGAAATGGGTCTAGGCACCCAAGAGAAAGAACTTAATGTCATAACTTTGACAATCAAATATAAACACTCACTGTATAATATAATCCATTTGTCTCAATATCTCATCAAGTAGGTTGTACATCCATATCATCAACCTATATGCTTGATACATCTTTCTTTGACTATCTGAAATAAATACATCATTACACCATGAGCATGGAATTTAAGGTGAAGGTTATATTCTAATCAAATAGATGAGATATCAACTTTCATAAATATGGAAAAGACAAATCTTTGATTTATCCATTAATAACATGTCATTCGTGATGCACCCAAGGTACCCTACTTCCTGTGAACAATGTCATGATTTTGGATAGTAAATCTAAGTGAGTGAGTCATGACATGAATGAATGATAATCTTAAAGTCTAAGGACCATTAAACATTCTCACAGATAGGAATATATGATGAAACCAAAACATGCATAATTTCTAATAGCGGGTCTGTTCTCATAATATCCCATATTGTAGATTATCAAGTGAGAACTTCATCAGAAGAAATTTCATCTTCTTATGAGTACTTTCACTTGATAGTCAATATACTATGTGCCCCATCATAGAATTTTATTATACCGTATAACTATATTTAAGAATATCATCATATCATTTTAAGGTTCTCATCATAGCATGCAAATTCTACGACCTTATCAATGTGATAGATACTCTAGGTCATTATTACATCAAAGTCACACAAAATAATGAAAAATATATAATACAATGTTTTATTAATATTAAATTTTTTTAATATACATGTAATCCAAAGTAAAAAACAGTTGGTTTTAGAACACCAAATCTAACAATTGATGACCTGAAGATGTTACTTCATGAATATAAGAACCTCAACATCAATATATAAGAAAAGTTAAAGGTGAAGGAGAAAGAACTATATCTTGTTCAGTAAAATCTTATTAAAGATGAGTAAGGAACAAAAAACTTCCAAAACTCAATTTCAAAAGTTGGCGAAATTTCTATGAAAAGAAAACCTCAGAAGGATCAATAAAAATCATCCTCATAGGTTAAAAATAAATTTGAATATGTTTATAAGAAAAAAAAGTTAATAAGACCATGTAGGTAGCCAAAATAAGAGGAGTTAAAAATCCTGAAATTTCTAAGGTTTCAAAGTCTATATCGAAAGCTTCTAAAACTGGAGATCTTGTTAATGATGAGAAGAAATCTTAAAAGAAGAAGAATATTCTAAGATGTTATGAAAACAATGGTACACACCAAATTTCCAAGGTGGATGGTAAGAAAAATGATTGAAAATTGGTTCATAATTCTTGAGAGCATGCGAATTACTAAGGAAAATATGAAACTATGGATATTATTGGTACTATGGTGGATTTGGGAATATGAATAAGATTTTTTGGAGATCTTGTTAGAGTGGGAGATCGAGGTCAATCCAGTGAGAATAGTGTAGGAATTGACTAAACTATTTTAGGAAAACTTAAAGATAGAGAGATTGAAGACTGATTTGGGTTGTGATTTATGAGAAGATTATATCAAGAAGTATAATTCTGGAACCATGCCCCCAGTGAAGCTAGATATTTATGGTAATTAAAGTGTTGTTATAATTGGATCCAAATAACCCCCCTCTCAGAGTACTCACACTCTAGATTATTGATTCCCCTATCCCCTCTAAGTTATTAGGTCTTATCAAGTATTTATGTAAAAAAAACCTTATTTAAAAATATCCATTTTAATCCATACATTTTTTGTGTTATGGAAAATTGGCTAGTCATTACATTAATTAAGCAGAATCTCCCTCAAATTACAATGGTCATGTGAATAAGAGGTGAGTAAGATTAAGAAAATTGGAATGGATGAAAATACCCACTTGAATTACCATTCATGACCTTCTTCATTAGGTAAAATTCCACATCATTATATGCTTCTTACATAGAATATACCCCCTAATTCTATTCACTAGGGTATAGAAAAAGAAAAGAAAAGATGACATCCTATAGTAGAAACACATTCTTCTTCAGAAGATCCATCCAAAATCTAGTGTTCTTGCCCCCATCTACACAACAACATTCTTCTCTATTTATAGAAATAAATATCTCTATTTGTAATTTCCTTCTCTGGATGGTATTTTTCTTTTGAGCGTTTAACCAATTATTATTATTTCTATAAGGGTTTCCCTTAATTCCTTGCTGACAACCCAATCTTTCTTCTTTTAAGGGAGTGTTTGAATCCTTATTTGTGAGTGAGGCAAAAACTTGATCTTCCATTTAAAACTTCCCCATTGACAGACAATAATAATGCGTAAAGACCATAGATGGACTAAAGAGTTTGGGAATTTGAAATTATAGGAGTTACGGTGTGGGTTTCTTCTCCATGACACAATCTATGCAAGAGATGTGCATGGTTCCTTTGAGGCCAAAATGAAATGGCATTGACCATAGTGAAACCTCATATGTTATAATTTCTCTCTCTCTCCACACTTCAGATGTTCCAATTGATCACCCCCATAGTGAAACATGAACCCTACAACATATAATTATCATAAAACTTGGCTACAACGTAGCCATAAATCTATAATGCAGTGTAAAACTCCTCATACACTGGCTATAACATAACTATTCATCCATGGTTCAATTCCTCTCTCAGTTTAAAAACCTTTCCACTTCTGTAAATTTCATCTCTATAGTGAAGTGAATCCTCCATGATGCAACATATTTTTCTTTAGGCTCCCCTTATGCTACTACGCCACATGGATTTTAGCTGCGGCGTAGTGTATTTTAAAATGAAATTGGGGTGAGCTTCTTACACTTGCATGGTTTTCTTATTCATTTTTGGTATCATAGTGGTATCCTTAAGCTTAGGAGATGATTTTTGGTAATTCAATAGCTCAAATGTGGGATTTGGATTGAGTTTGATCTTGGGAAGTGGCTCTCATGGCGTTCTCCGATGGTTGGGATGATGGTTCGACAATGTTGAGGGAGACCGAGGTAAGCGAGGGTATATCCAAGGTGGGTGACACACGAGCAAGGTTGGATGACACCATAATGGTAAAAATGAATAGTACAAAGCCTTTATTCATCCCACATCAAAATATGGCACGATTTATCTATGATTAATAAGAAATCCCATTTATTAATCACTTAGATAAGTTGGGTGGGGGCCATAGGACCCCCTGAGCTGCTGTGGACCACCTCATCCTAGTGAGGAATTACTCCCACCACTGTGTGGGTTTGTGTCCCACACACCAAAATAGCTCCACTTGTGAATCTCCCTTGTGCCGAACCACACAAGAGTTCTTATCCTCTATTGTCCCCACCATGGGTGGGCCTCCCATGGGTTGTGCTCAGTGGGTGGACCCCTTGGGCCTGCTATGTGTCTTTCCTCTATGGTTGAGGGATAGCCCACCATCCTAATTTTTAGGCAATATCTATTCTAATTTTTCCTATAAAAATTATTAAAATAATAAAAAAAATTTAAAAAATTATTTTATTTTCTTATTATTTCTTTTTTTTAAAGAAATTTCATTTAAAATGTAAATAAAAGAAATGATAATTCAAGATCAAAACATAGTAGGAATTTCGCGATGGCCCTCTCCATTCGTTTGAGGGTTCAGGCTCTGGCAGTCGGCAATTTAGGGTTCCGTACGACCTCGATGGATATACTGGTGAAACATGGGTGTGGATCAAGGTTGATGGATGTCACGGGCATGTGCTTAGCAATGTTGGTGGTTCCAGAAATGATACCTTTGTTTTGAGCGGGTCAGGCCTTGGTAGAATTGCTTGGCCATGCTATTTTTGCCTTATTTTGGAGTGGGTTTGGTCCTGGTCTAGGATCTTGGATAGTCCACTTTTGTTTGGTTTGTTTTACTGTTTGGTTCTCACCAACCCAAAAAATTATTTATTTGAAAAAATCAAAAGAATAAAGTTTCAGTCAAATATTAAAACATGACTATTAATTAATTAAAAACAATGAAATTAAACAATTAAAAATTTGAAATTAATTCAAAAATATGAACTCATCAACCCCCATACTTAAAACAGGCTGTTTTTGCCTTATTTTGGAGTGGGTTCGGTCCTGGTCTGGGCTCTTGGATAGTCCACTTTTGTTTGGTTTGTTTTATTGTTTGGTTCTCACCAACCCAAAAAATTATTTATTTGAAAAAATCAAAAAAATAAAGTTTCAGTCAAAGATTAAAACATGGATATTAATTAATTAAAAAACAATGAAATTAAACAATTAAAAATTTGAAATTAATTCAAAAATATGAACTCATAACTCCCCATACTTAAACCATGCTTTCCTTCAAGTATGTATCTCAACTATGAATTTTAAAAGGAACCCCCATTCTACCAATATTTGAAATTCAAAAATAAAATTAATCAAAAAAATATCAATGGGGGAAAAGAATTTCAAAGTTCACATAAAAAATATGATTCTAAAAAATCACTAAACAATTTTTTTTTTGAAATTCCCAAGAAAAAAGGCGGGGCTTCTCATCTCTACCATCCAAGTCTTTTAATTCATCACAATTAACATACCAATCACGATTTACCTTACCATTTTTTTCTTCTTTCATCACCCATGGTAAATTAAATATGAAGTTTTCCTCATACCTTTAGTACATGCACCATACTTATGAATTTTAAAATTATCTACTTTCTCCACTTAGTAGAGAAAAATTTCACTAAAAATTAAAAATACTTTAAAATAGGGATCAAATGATTCCAAGGTTAAAGGGATGATAGGAAATTGATGTATAAAAATTAATCTTAAAATGGAGGTTTCTCTAAGTGTAATGCCTAATAAAAAAAGTAAACCCAATGACATTATCCCCTTCAAATAATGATATCTTCCCCTATAATTCCCAAGATCAATATGAAGGTTATGAAAAATGAAAAAAATCATGAATTACCCCTCTAATTTTATTTTTTTTAATTTTTTTTTTAATTTTTAAGAAATTGAATTAGGAAAATTCTGACATCCACCACCCAAACCCAAATGATAAAAATCATTGGTCAAGTAATGGCGATTTCTCACCCTCCATAACTCAACCCACATTTTTTTTGTTTTTGTTTTTTTTCTAGAGGGGTAAATAATAAGAATAATAAAATACTACATGAACCTTCCCAAAATCCAATGATACACACATAAAAAATATCAAAGGAGAATATTCATTTTTCCCATTAAATCCATTCCCCCCACACTTAAAATTTAAAATTAATGAAAAAAATTAGAGTTAGGGTAATAATGGATAAATTGGTTTAAAATACAGTAATTCCTAACCAAGGCCATTCATGGTATCTAAGGGATAAAAGGAGGATACATGTAATGTGGGTCTCAAGGATGATGGATAAATTAATTAAAAATGCCTCAATCATTTTTCTAGTGAGTTTGTACAATAATAATTTTGACAAGATTAAAATCAAATCCTTATAGGTAGCATGTCCCAAGTTATCTCAAGAAATTTACTAATAAAGATCGGAAATATTTGGTTTAGAAACCTCTCGAGAACAAGAGAATGCAATTAAATACAATCACTCATAGCATGTGTTATAAAAATAAATTAATCAACAATAAATTATAAAAATCAAATCATGAAAGGTGGATGAGAATTTTCAGCAACATGTGATTACAAAGAAAAAACATGAATTGCCGATTTGAAATTCCTATGCTTTACTCTAATCATCTAATAAACCTATTTTACTCATTTAATTAAATCAATTAAAAAATTAAAACATGGAATCTTGGGGTTCCTAAACATTCTAAGTGTCATTGATAAAAAATTAATCTCTAATATAAGTGTGGGTATTCATATTTTCATCAAAACTTAGAAAACACAGATGATGAAAAAATGTATAGGGGAATAAAAGTATTGAAATTTTAAAGTAAACCCCGTTTTAATTTGAATATATCCTAATATTTTGCTTCCATTTCTTGTTGTAGTAGGTCATTTCAACTTGAATCACCACATACCTAATAATCTCAGATAGAATAGTGACTATGCAGACCCACTCTTTACAAAAGTTCAAAAATAATTGGGGAATGCACTCATAACTAATTCCTAAAACAGAAATAAAATTCAAAAAGCATAAAAAATGTAGTTTACCTCCCAAAAGTGCTTTGTTTATTTTCATTCATCTCAACCTTACCTCTTATCATAAAGTGAGAAAAAGTAGGAAGGAGGTTACCTGGTCTAGATCTACAAATGGCCAAAATTTTGATTCCTTAATGTAGATGGGTCCTCTTTTCAAACACTAATTTTACTCTTCCATTGACTAAAACCTTTTAAATCTCTAGGGGCCCTATCCAATGATTCATGGGCCTTCTTGAATAATCAAATAGCAGCTTGCTAACTACCCATACTTATTTCCCCTCCTTAAACTATCCTTGGACAACACTTTCACTTTTATCACCAAATTTTCTATTATATTGTAACCTTTATTTACCTATTTTTCATCTTATTATTTCACTTTTACAATAGATAACTCTACCCATATCCCTTGGAAAATAGTGTCCTCATCTTCTAGAAACTCACCTTCCTTCATCTCATCACTTCCCTCATTTAGATTCTTATACACTCGGTGAATGTTGAATTTCACCTATTCTCCTACAACTCTAAAACTTAGTTCTCTATTTTGTACATCAATAAGTTCCCTTCCTATTGCTAGGAAGGATCTTCCCAAAATGATTGGGGTATTATCCTCATTTGTGTCCATCAGTAGTAAATATTCTAGAAATTAGAACTTATCTACCTTGACAATGGCATCCTCAAGTAGTCCTCATGGACATATCATAGTTGTGTCTGCTAGTAGAATCCTAACTTGAGTTAGCTTCATCTCTATTAACCCCAAGTTGTTGAATGTCACATATGACATAATGTTTACACTTGATCCTAAATCAAAAATAGCACCATAAAACACATCATATCCAATGTTAATGGGAATAGAATAACTACCCAGATCACCATGTTTCTTTGGTAGGCTCTATGAAACCACAATTGAGAACTTCCACACTAATGGGATGGTTCCCAATTCTTCAAAGTTCCTTTTTTCATCACCAATTCCTTCATAAACTTGGCATAGGTGGGCATGTTCAAAATTGCCTCAAAAAAAGGAATGTTGATGTGAAGTTTCTTGAATATCTATAGAAACTTTTTTCTCTTCTCATCAAACTTTGATTTCCTTAATTTCACTTGAAAGTATGGTGGTGGTTAACAAGTTATCATTGATTCTTCTCAAATATATATTTCAACTTCCTTTGCTTTCTCCTTGTACTCTTGCACTGGTTTTCCCACTTCTATTGGTTTTTTAACTTCTACTATTTTTTTTCCAGAATTTTTAGTAACTTTTAGTGTGGGTTTTCCACTCCTAAGGGTGATGTATTTAATATCACCAAGTCCTATAACTTCTTTTTAACCTAGTATAAATTCCTTTATCCTTTCCATAAATCATTTATAAATCTTCCCAACTTGGATATCCAAGTTTCTCATGACACCCCATTGGTTCTATGAGCCATATTTCAACTCCTAGATGGTTGTACCTTGATTCTTAGACTATGATTTAAATTCCTCAATGGAAGATCCTATTATGGTCATAAAACTCTATAATGTATCCTCTAGAGAGTGAACTTGGCTTTTGAGTGTGGGGCCTTAGTGTTGGGACTAAAATCCTTACTGTCTAGGCTAGAAAACTTAGACTTGTGCTTGATTTCCTTGTCCTTATCCTTGGTTATGTTGTGGTTATTATGGTTTCCTCCATCCCTACACATAATTCTTTCCATTATAATTAATGTAATTGATATATTCACAATTAATTCCTTGGGATTGTTTCTTATCCATCATTGCATCAAGTTTCTATGACATTTAATTCATTTGGGTAGCTACCCAACTATTATCTACCATTTTCACACCTTTCACTACCTTTCCATGGTCTGGATGACATTGAAAATTATTTTTGGACATTTCTTCCAATAATTCATAACTTTCTTTCGAATATTTCTCCTTAATAGAACCTCTAACACCTGCATCAACTATTGACCTATTACCCTATAATAAAACTTTATAAAACATCTTAATTAGTAACAACATTTTGATTCCATGATGAGGGAATCATCTTGTTAAAATTTTAAACCTTTCCCATAAACTATACAATTATTATTAAATGAATTATTCAAAGTTAAAAATACTTACATTCAAATCCATGAATTTAGAAGGCATAAGAAAATTCGTCAAGAATTTCCTTAATAAATCCTCCCAAGTTTTTATTGAATGTGGAGGTAGGATATAAATCCATTAATGTGCCTTTTATTTTAATTAAAATCTTAATAAACATAGTTAGAAAATGTCTCTTGTGATGTTTTTGAATTGAAACATATCACATAACTCTAAAAAACTCTATATATGAGCATTGGGGTCTTCATGTTGTAGCCTGAAAAATTATACCGAATGAGTGATCATTTGAATGATCACTGACTTTATATCAAAGTGTTTATCATACATTAGGGGTACCAAAATTCTAGGATGAAACCCCATGTTTTAGGGACTTTCATAGTTAAAAAATAGAAAAAACTAAAGGGGAAATTCCTAAAACATTAATCATTACTAACTACCATTCCTTGGTAATGGTGCCAGTTTTGATGTCACCAAGGATTCCGTAACTTTTCTCAGGGATGTCAAATAATAATATTTATGTGCTCAACTACCACTAACTAAATTTTAAATTTAGTATAGTGGGATATCGAGTTCGATCCACTAAAAATAGTGTAGTAATTGATTAATCTATTTTAGGAAAACTTAAAGATAGAGATATGGAGGATCAATTTGGGTCATGATTGATGAGAAGATTATACCAAGTAGTATAATTTTAAGAATGTTCCCATAGTTAAGTTAGATATATATGGTAATTAGAGTGTTTTTATAATTGGATCAAAATGAGCCTCCTCTCAGAGTACTCACACTCTATACTATTGATTCCCCTTTCCTCTCTCAGTTCTTAGGTTTTATCAAATAGTTAGGTATCCAAAACCCTATTGAAACTTAGCCATTTTAATCTATACATTTTTTGTGATATTTAAAAGTGTATAGTCATTACATTAATTAATAAAACTCTCCCTAAAATTATAACAGTCATGCAAATAAGAGGAAAATAAGATTAAGAAAATTGGAATGAATGTGAAGCCCCACTTGAATTACCATTCATGACCTTCTTCAAAAAGTAAAATTCCCCATAATTACATGATTTGTATAAATAATTTATCCCCTCATTCTAGTTATGTGAGGATAAGAAAATAAAATAAAAGATAACATCCTACATCAATAACATATTCTTCTCCGGGAGATCCATCCAAGTTCTAGTGTTCGGGACCCCCCTACACAATAACCTTCTTCTCTATTTATAGAAAGAAATACCTATATTTTTAATTTTGAATTTACTTCTCCCATTTTTATTTTTCCTTTAAGTTTTTGACCCAATATTCTTATATCTATGAGGGTTTCCCTCAATTCCTTGTTAGAAGCCCAATCTTCTTTTAAGGGAGTGTTTGACTCCTTCTTTGTGAGTGAGGCCAACACATGATCTTTTATTTAAAACTTCCCTATGGATAGCCTATAATCGTGTGGAAAGTCTATTGATGGCCTGAAGAGTTTAGGAATTTTAAATTTTTGGAGCTACGATATGGGTATCTTCTCCACAATATAGCCCATCAATGGGTCCTTTAAGTCCATGGTGCAATGGAACTGATCATGGTGAAACTTCATGTGTTATCATTTTCTCCCTCTCTCTCCATACTTTGGCTCTATCAATTGAGAAACCTCCATGGTAAAAAATGAACCCTATGGCATAGAATTACCTTCATTTTCTTCTTCAAATCTAGACACGACACGACCTTTCCAACCATGACACAATTCTTATCATCAAACTTGGATATGACATAGCCATAATATCTATGGTGCAGTGCAAAAATCCTCACACACTGAATATAGCGTAGCTAGTCATCCACGATGTAATTTATATCTTGGGAGAAAAACCTTTCTACTACTATAAATGATATCTCTATAGTGCAGTGAATCCTCCACAATGAAACATATTTTTCTTCAATATCCCCTTATGCCACTACAACACACAGACTTTGGCTATAGCATAGTGAATTTCAAAATGACAGTGGGGTAATATTCTTCCTCTTACATGGTTTTCCTCTTCATTTTGGGTTTTATGGTGGTAATCTAGAGATTAGGAGATGATACATGGTAATTATAGGGCTCGGTTGTGGGAGTTGGATTAAGCCTGATATTGGGAAGTGGCTCACATGGCTTTCTTCAGTGGTTGGGACGGTGGTCCAACAACATCAAGGGTGTCTGAGATGAGTGGGGGTGTGTCTGAGGTGGGTAATGTGAAAGTGATGTGGAATGATTCTGTAATGGTAAAAATTAATATTACATGGTTTTCATTAATAACACATTGAAATATGGCATGGTTTCTCCACGCGTAATAATAAATCTCATTCCTTTACTACACAAACAAGTCGGGTGGGGGCTAGAGGACCCCCTGAGCTGTCGCGAACTACCCCATCCCAGTGAGGAATTCCTCTCACTACTATGTGGACCCATTCCCCACATGCCAGTTTAGATCTACTTGTGAATCACCCCTACGCCGACCCGCACATGGGATCTTCTCCTTTATTACCCCTAATATGGGTGGGATCTCTCTTGGGCTATGCTTAGTGGGTGGGACCCTTGGGCCTTCTATGTGGATTTCCTTGCCCATGTTTGAGGGTCAACACATCAGTCTTAATTTTTGGGCAATATCCATTCCAATTTACCCTATAAAAATTCTTAAAAATAAATAAATTAAAACATGTTTTTTTCTTTTTTATTTTAAAATGTCATTTAAAATGTAAATAAAAAAAATGATAATTCAAGATAAAAAATGGTTATTTATTAATTAAAAACAATGACATTAAACAATTTAAAATTTGTAATTAATTCAAAAAATATGAACTCATCATTAAATCATCAACATTACAATGGATCCAATAGAAATTGGAGGTGGAGTTTAAGGGGGAGTCAATCCACTCAAAGAAGAAAACCTAATAAAGTCAGTATGAAGATTAAAAATATATTACAACCCTTGGAAACTACTTACAAATGATAACCTGACCATATTGCAAAAGGATTTATTATCATGTCATCGATATAACAAATTTTATTCAATGAATCTCAAAAACCGCATGAGAAGGATGAATAAGGCAATAAAAAAGTGTTATTTTTTGAAACTTATCTTAAAGATACAAAAGAAAAACAAACTTGGATATTGGATAGTGGATTTTATTCACACATTAATAGAGATTTAAAGTTTTTAAAGTATTTGAAAGATAGAAAGGGATAATGAATTTTGGAAATAATGAGTCTCTCTGAATCAAAGGCATTGGATCTACTATCATTTGGTATGAAAACTTAAAGTCTAAAAGATCCTTATTTTTTGATGGGACAAAACACAATTTTTTGAGTGTTTTAAAACTTTGTGATGAAGGTAACAATTTTTTTTCATAAGATATGGTTTCATTATTAAAAAACTTGAAGATGATAAATTTATTACAAGAGGGAAATAAACCAAGGGAAACTTGTTTCAAGTTAGTGATGCATAGATTTCATGCTATCCAAGCATGATGGAATAAAATCATCTATGAAATAAAAGTTTGGGGCATATATGTCATAGTAATATGAGAAAGATATCAAAGAGATAAAGTATTCATGATATTCCTAACATGATAAGAAGAAGAGACCATTTTTTTCTATATGATAGAAAGGGAAGATTAGAAACTCAGTACATAAGAGGGTTTAGATTCATTTAACTCATCCCATAGTGATGATACACCATGACATATGGGAGCCAATGAGAAAGAAATCAATGAATGGAGATAAGTAATTTATTTCCTAGAGATTGGTGTTGTATTACTTTTCTTAATTTTTATGTATTTCCTAGAGGTTATTACATGCATTGACTACACACTAGATGTTTCGGTATTTTATTATATCTTTTCACTATTTCATGGAGATTATTGTGTGTGTGCGTACATGTACATTAGGATAAGGCCTCATATTTCAGTGTTTTTCCTACTCGGTGCTTGTCACTAGTCCCCGTCCTATTGGAGGTGATCTTTGGGTAGTCTGGGAAACAATGTCAGAGTGTCTCGAGTTTGGTTCTCAGGCTAGGGAACCCAGTGATAATACGATGATCGACATATCCATACATCAGAACTCTGAATACCTGATTTTCAACTTGGCATGCCGAAGCATCAGTTGCAGGGAACCAAATATACATGCATTATATAGGATTGAGTCTTTTTAATTTCATTTCCTTCTTGAATTAGCTTACCAAATATTTTCATCTAACTGTGGTATGTATTGTTTAACTTTTAGGATGCCTCCATGATGAAATCCAACTAGGATATTGATATAGGGTATTGATGAGTATCATTTGAGATATAAAGTCTCATTTCATGGACATATTCATGAGTTGTTTCCTCCAGGAGGGCATAGAGTAGTTCTTTCAACTGATGAGCAATGCATGGATACACATCCAGTGGTATAGGAAGATAATCAACTGTATGTTGGGAAGTTAATAGACTTAGTGACCTAAGAAGATGATAAATTTAGGATTATCATGTTATGTGAGTTCAAACGATAGTGATTTCTCATGTTTTATAGTGATTCAGACCCTCAGACAGTGGAGGATTGGTTTGAGGTAGTGGTTCAAGTTTTCCAACTTGTTCAGACCCCACTCAATCAAATGTTTAAACTTTTGAGAAACCTTCTTCATGGAGAATTAGGATACTAGTGGGGTATGATCACCTATTCTCATGACGGGGTGATTCTCCCATGGATATACTTTCAGCAGTTGTTCTGTGATGAGTATTATCCTTTGATATTGTGCTCTGTGTGGATTTAGGAGCTTCTTGAGATGCGACATAGTGATATGTCATTTTATGAGTATTCCTCAAGTTTTTTTGAACTAACATGCTATTATCTCAACATGGTGCAGGATAGATACTTTTGAGAATGAAATTTTGAGTAGGGACTTCATAGAGACATCCGTTCTGGTGTGGTCACCTTATGCATTCCCACTTATGTTGGAGTGCTGGAGTGAACCTTTGTTATAGATAACTTTATAGTAGAGGGATTCCAGGTAACTGAAGATGATAGTGGACATTATGGGTATGATCCGTCTTTAGTTGTTAGTAGGTGTTATTTGTTAGGGTCTTAACACTGGAGGCTTACTCATGCCCATACTCTGACACATGGATTTTAGTATAGGGTCTATGTAGAGGATCCAATCATCTTGGCGAGGGTAAATTCTATGCTTGTGACAGGTGAGTTAATATGGCTCATGATTTCTCAACACACTATGATAATGATAGTGGAAAGATAGTGGATATAAATCCATGATAGAGCTAGCATCATGATCAGTGAATCTTCTAGGAATGGTCAAGGTGGCCCTTAGGGATTGGTTCTAAAGGAGTAGGTAGATCTTCAGATGGAGGAGCTACAGGTGGTGGAAGACACTATGATCTACTCCCACCACCATTAGAACATGGTGGCCCAAGCTAGGCTCAAAGGGCTAGCTATCAAGGGTGTGTCCAGTTGTAGGCTATGGAGGGATATGATGAAGCTGCTCATGAGATGATTCGAGGTACAATATATGTCTTATCTACTTTGGCTCCAGTACTTATAGAAACAAGCGTGATTCATTCCTTTATCTACATATCCCTTGTGCAAGAGTTCAAGATTCTCATTGAGTTTTTAGACTATCGACTATGGATAGAGATTCCTATAGGGAGTGATTCATCTATATCGCACATCTACTGGTAGTGCAAGTCGGTGCTCAGTTGAGAGAGTTTCTCATGGGATATCTTGGTTGTTACAATGAAACCTTATGACATTATCTTGGGTATGGACTGGTTTTCTTCAGTGTGTGCCCAAATATACTTTCATTTCAAGAGAGTTAGATTATTTTGTACAAATGAGATGAGATTATCCTTTATGGGTGAGAGGTATCTTATGGATAATCAAGTGGGGCTCGTGAACAGGAAGCTGTAACCTATTACCCATTAGTTAGTGGATTTATCCCTTAGCGCAACAGGCTCTTTAGGTATATAGATTCTAGAGGTAGAGGAGGATTATATAAATGTCTTCCCCAAAGATGTTCTGGGACTACCACTAAGGTGGGAGATTGAATTTTGCATCGACCTGTACCCCGAGACCGAATATATATCTTATGCAGTATATCAGATGGACCCTACCAAGCTCTTGGAGTTGAGGGTGCAGTTGGAAGACCATTGAGATAATTTTTTTTATCAAAACCAATGTGCCCCCTTGGGCGGCTCTGGTGTTTTTCATGAAAAATGTGGGTGATATATTGAGGTTTTCCATTAATTATCATCACTAGAACCATATAATGATCAAGAACAATTACCCCTTATCAAAGATTGATGATCTCTTAGACCAATTGAAAGGTGTGATTTGATTTTCAAAGATAAATATCAGGTTTGGATACCATCAGTTGATGGTTCACGAGGAATATATTTTGAAGAAGACATTATGATGTTGCTATAGGCATTATAAGTTCCTAGTGATTCCTTTTGGCATAACTAATTCCACCATTGTGTTCATGAATCTTATGAACCAGATCTTCCAATCATACTTAGACCAATTCAACGTTGTCTTTATTGATGAAATAATCATATACTCTATGTCATAGGAGGAGCATGCTGCGCATTTATGGTTGGTCCTAAACTTACTACGGGAGAACTAGCTTTATGGAAATCTCTTGAAGTGTCAATTTTGGATATGATAAGTTCAATTTCTAGGGAATTTAATCTTAGAGAATAGTGTAAATGTGGATCTAGAAATGGGAAATGCATTGATTTCTTGGGAATAAATCAAGAATGTATTGGAGGTATAGAGTTTTATTGGTTTGGAATTGTACTATCAGAGGTTCTTGAAAGAATTTTCTAGGATTGTATCCCCTTTGACTACCTTGACATAGAAAGGTTAGTCGTTTACTTGGACCGAGAAGTTTCAGAGAGCCTTTAAGGAGTTGAGGAAGATATTAATTTTTTCACCTATTTTGAGAATACTAGAGGAAGGATTCAAGTACGTGGTGTTTTGGAATGCCTTTGGAGCTGGGATTAGATGCATACTGATGTAGATATAGGTAGTGATCACTTATGGGTTAAGTTAGTTGAGACCCCATGATAATAATTACATTAACCACAACTTAGAGTTGGAAGCATTAGTCTTCACTATGAAGATATGGAGGCATTATATTATGGTTGAAAATTTATTTGTTTAATCATACCACCAAATTATTAGGTACATATTCACCCATATCTATTTAAACCTGATATAGAGGCATTGGTTGAAGTTCTTATAAGAATACAACTTTGAGATAGTCTACACTCTAGGGAATGGTAATGTGGTGGAAGATTCCCTTAGTAATAAATCCCACTATTGCTTGGTGGAGGAGGCATAAGAGTAGTGGGATTCATTATAGCTAACCCTGGTGGAGGAGAGGGGTGAAAATTACCTTATTTTGATGGTGGTGACTCCACTACTTCTGTAACATGTGAGAGAAGCTTAGTTGGGAGATGTCAGTTATGAGGTTTTGCATGACTAGATATCCTCAAGATATGCACCAGATATATTTTTTGGAGGGGATCATTTCATCCTTTTTTCAGGGATGAATGATAGTTATAGTCACATTTCATGAGGCAGTGTTGATGGAGTTTAATCCATCTTCTTTGGATGTTCATTCAGATGTGGAAAATATGCACAAGGACCTTCAATGATAGTCTTGGTGGGATGGAATGAGGTGAAGCATTGTTGAGTTTATCCCTCGATGACTCACATGTTAGCAGGTAAAGGTTGAACATAAGGTTATATTAGGTTTGACTCAACCTATTGAGACCTCATAATGGAAGTGATAGGACATATTAATTATTTTTTTGATGGGGCTTCAGCAGACAATGAGAGGCCACGATGTGATTTGGGTGATTATTGACTGAGTTACCAAGTCAACACACTTTATTTCCATCAAGGAATATAGTTTGATTGAGTGTTTGTGGTATTTATACATGCTTGAGATCATCCAACTCCATGAGGAATCCATGATGATCATCTCTGACTATGATTCATGGTTCACGTCATAGTTGTGGAGGGGTTTGTATGAGGATTTTAGGACCCAATTATAGATGAGAAAAAAAATTTATCCCCAGAAAAATGGCCAAACTGAATAGACTATCCATGTTTTAGAGGATATACTGAGATCCTATGTGTTGGACTTCAGCCAAAGTTTGAAGTATCACTTACCATTGGTGTATTTTTATTATAATAATAAATATCACTCTACTATAGGTATTAAACCTTTCAAGGCAATGTATGGGAGACCCTGTAGGTCACCCTTGTACTAGACTGATATTGGATTGACATCTATTTTTAGGCTTAAATTGGTGTAAGCAATGACAGAGAAGGTTTTGGTGATCCATAAGTGTATGTGAATGGATTATATTTTACATAAATATTATGCGGACCGATGTCACATGCCTTTAAATTAGGGAGACTATGTTTTCCTGAGAATCTATCCATGACGATGATTTCACAAATTTGGTTGGGGAAGCATGTTATCCTTGAGGTTCATTGGGCTGTTTCAGATCCTACTGAGGGTTGGTGAGGTTTTTTACTGCATGGTCTTACCCCCATAGTTGAACTAAGTGCATGTATTCTTCCATGTATCATGGTTGAGGAGATACATGCATGATCCGTTGCACATCATTAACTGGGGTGAGCTGGACATCAAGGACAGAGCCACCTTCTTAGATTATTAGGTGGAAATTGAGGATTGGAAAGAAAAGATCCTGAGTGGATGGACTATTCATTTGTATTGAGTGATTTGGTAGCATGGAAGTGTGTAGGAGAGAACCTGGGAGCATGAGAGCTAGATGTAGGCTTAGTACCCACACCTTTTTGTATAGATTATTCTTTTTGGGGTGAAAATCCTTAAAAGAGTGGAGAATGTAATGACTCCAATTTTTTTTATTTTTATCCTTTGAATATTTCTATACATATCTATAGATTTTTCCTTGTAGTTGGAGCTATGTTTTGGGTGTCACAAGATCTCATAATTAATATATTAAAAATATTAAGAGAAGTAAGTGTAGGTTTAAAACATATTTGGTAATCAAGGGAAACAATTCAAACTAGAAGCACATCAAGACTAGTTTTACATACTTCTTTATATTCACAGGTTGAACCAAATGATGTTGAAGAATATTTGAGACATCATGAGTGGATTGATTCTATGAATGAAGAGTTGAATCAGATTGAAAATAATGTTACATGGGAACTTGTACCCAACCCAAACAATAATAATGTGATTGGCACAAAGTGGATATTCTGAAACATGTTAAATGAAAAATGTAAAGTGATAAGAAACAAGTCATGATTAATTTTTAAATTTTATTCACAAATTGAAGGATTTGATTTTGATGAGTCCTTTTCCCTAGTAGAAATACTTTAAACTATTATAATCTTTCTTGCTATAGATACACAATGAAGATATAATAATGACTTGTTGAAGATATCATATTTTTAGGGAATTATGAAGAAATACGTGAAAAATTTTCTGAGAAAATAAAGAAGTTATTTTAAATGTACGTGCTAGGAGAAATTAAATACTTTCTTGGATTACAAATCTCTCAAAAGAGGAAATATATTTTCCTATATCAATAGAATCATTCTAAAGAAATTATAAAGAAGTTTGGCATGTAATATTCAAATCTAGTTTCCACAACAATTTTCGTGGTAAGAAAGTTGTTAAAAGATGGATAAGGTAAGGAGGATAATCCTAAAGAGTTTATAAAATTGGTTAGAATCTTGTTATATCTATTGGATTCAAGACCAGATATAGTTTATGTTGTCTCATTTTTTGACACGTATCAAAGTGATCTAAAGGAATATCATTTTATGACTGGAAAAGTAATTTTTAGATATATCAAATGCATAATCAATTTCATAATAAAACATGATAGCTCAAGAGATATTGATATGTCTAGTTATAAAAATATAGATTAGGAAGGTGTGTTGATAACAGGCGATCCACATTTGGTGGATTTTTCTTTTTGGGAGAAAGATGTGTGAGTGATATACAATGAAGAAAAATTCTATAACACTCAACACTGTATAATATGAGTATGTAGCTTCCACTCAATCTACAACACAACTTATGTGGATGGATTCACAGTTGGAAGATTTTTTAGTTGATGTGAATTTTCCCCTTCTCTTGGGTTGTGATAATCAAAGTACTATAAATATTACTAAGAATATTGTAAAAAATTCTCATCCCAAACAGATTGATATTAGGTATAACTTCATTAATGATCATGTGGATAGGAATAAACTAAAGTTAGAGTTTTTTCCTAAAACATATCAAGTTAATTATACCTTCACTAAACCATTTCTGAAGGAAAATTTTTATAAGATGAGGTAGATAATGGGTGTTAAACCTCCCTCTCTTTAAGGGTAGGGTTTTTTAATTCATCCCCTCTCTAATTTTGTATTTGGATAATGTTTTAAAAGGGGGAGAAAATTGGTATCATAAATTTATCCATTGGTATGTTCTTAACCTTTTTAAGGAAGAATATATATTTTGGGGGAATTTTTAAAAGGGGTAAGCTGTGATTTCAAAATGTGTGAACTGTTTTAATAGTTTTTTGAAGTGGATTTAGAAAAATTTGTTCTTTTATCTTGAATTTGTTTTTGTTGATAAAATTTCAAAATGAATGGAAAAGTTTAAGATATTTCAAATAATTTTTTTTAAGTCACTTCTTATGAAAAATGTAGTATTATTATTCAATGATTCTTATTTCTTACTCCAAGTTCGTGCAAATAGTCTTAGAATTATTGGATAAGTAATCAATTGATTGGGTTTTTAAGTTTCAATTATTTATGTTCCTTGGTTGATAATAAAATCCAAATAGGGAGATTGTTGGGACCAAGAATTTTGGAGTCATTTTAAGAAGAAATTGAAGGAAGAAGGAAGTCGAAGAAAGAAGTTATGCTCACAATGCTGTCTTTTATTATCATATATAAACCACCTAACTTTTTTTAACTTTACCTCAAAGTGATCAGATGAATTTTATCAAATCAATTGTATCGAATAGAGCCCGCTAGATCAAGTTCATCAGATGGACACTACCAGTTTGATGGGACCAACTGGAGTTTTATTATTGAATGCTTATCCAATTTCACTCTCGAGTGTATCAGACAAAATGTTTGATGAAGTTTAAATCTGGAGATGATTTTTTGTTCTTATAGTTCTAAAAATCATGACTATTGAATTTTTTCATGATTCAATCTTAATTACAAAGTGGATTTTGTGGTGCGGTTGTAAAAACATTTTTCTATAAAGTTGTGAATTTTTACTGGATTGATGCTACCGGTCAAAGGTGTGGCTGTGAAAAATTCAAATCTTAAAGTAATAATGTTTCATGATTCTATGTTTGAAGGTTATGAAGATTTGATGCTATGGTGGTATTAAGTTTCATCAATCAAAAATTTATAATTTTTTTTAATTTGAAGATGTTTAAAGAAGTTTGGAATTGTGGTCTCCATGCAATTTCATCAGATAGAGAACATTGGGTGGACTTTTACACAGTCATCCAACATTGTTCACAATCAATGGATGGGGAAATTTAAGATCATTAGATTGAGTGAAATGGATTGATCTTTAACAATTTTATCAGGAAAATATTATTTAATTATGTACGGAATCTATTGGATGGTCTTGGAAAAAGTTAAAGAAGTGAAAAGAATAAGTCTTCGAGTCACCGGATAAAATATTACATTTTATGTGATCAGATAGAAGTAACCATATCAGTCAGAGGTTTCCATGTGAAGGTAAAAATCAAAGGTTTCTAATGAAACCCATCAAATGGATTAAGTTTTTATAAAAATTATTCTAAGAGGTTCCTATGAAGTTGCACAGGAATGCGAGTTCAAGTTTCGTTGGTTGTAATAATTTTTGTGGAGATGTACCTAACCGAAGGATCCAAGGGATTTATGAAATATTTATAAAGATATTAAATTAGATGATTAAATTATGATATTTCAACATCCCAAATATCATAGAGGAAATATATGTGATTCTATCTAATTCATAAGGAAGTTTGATGAAGAATGTTGACAACATTTCTTAAGGAAATCTCTTACTTTTAAGGAGGTTTGAATATGGTCAATGGAAGGAAGTTTCTGAGTGTTCCACCAAAAGTTTTGAGAAAGATATTTGAATTTTATATCTGTTCCTAATACTTAATTATTGTAGGAACATCACCAATATAAATGGGTGAAGTTACAGTGAGTGTGAGAGTTGATTATTGATAGGTGAGCGAAGTGCTGTAAAAGTGGAGAGTCAATCAGAAGAACAAATTATAGAAGCATTAGTATGATGAATACTGGATGAAGTATTCCCATAAATTGGTATCATATGGATAGTGTGAATAAATGATCAAATTAAATTGTTGAATAGTCAATGGAAGAACAATAAGAAGAGGCAGTTTCCTAAATAAAGGTGATCAACCATACAAAGTTGTTTGGATGAATAGGGCATCAGACCGAGTCTCATCAGACCATGTATACCAGAAAATGATAATATCATATGGATGATTTCCCATAGAAGTATAGGGATAGTTTCTTTCTCAATTATATGCAATAAATTTAAGTATAAATTTCAATAAGAAAAACTGTGAAGAAATTTCAAGCATCACAGTGACAACATACTGAAGCATGTTAGTGATGGTTCTTATAGTTGTTATAAAAACACTTTTTCATTATTTATCTATGTGAAGAGAACATGAATTTTTGATTGAAAATATTTCTACACAAGAGTAAGGATATTCACTAATTTCTGTAACCACCCAAAGGATTTTTTATAGTGGTTTTTGTGGAATTGGATTCCTTCCAAACCATTCCAAGGAATTTCTACTCTTATTTAGTAGTAAACCTTGTAAATACATGTGAACCTATGGTTTTGATAATTTTGTTATTTTGTATTTGAGTCATATCTCACTAATAGAAGGTTATAGTTGTTTCTTAAGTATGAAAACATAAAAATAGAAGATCACTGATTCACCCCACCCTTTCTTAGTGATTACACAGATCCCGATTGGTTCTTTAAGAGGAGGTGTGACACCCCCTATATCATGGTGTTGATATTTGAGTGTAATTTTGATAAGTGGAGGTCTAGGATACGTTTCCCTGGGGTTATGACTCATAATTTGGATAATTTTGAGGATTTTACTTCTATGCATAGTTAAGGTGCGTAGTTAGAAGGAAACCACACAACCTCCCTTCATGAGGAGCCTTTTTAATTCATTTTGAACTATGCATAGTTTGTCATCACATGCTGTATATGGTTAAGTAAAAACCATGTAACCCCTATGAGAAACTATGTAGGTTCCTTGGTGTGTCTTAGGTGTGGCACATTACTTACACTTGGTTTGGTAAACCATACAATAAGCGTGTTATTGGTTCTGTAAATTTTGACAGATCCATTTGAACAACTTCTGCATGTTTTTTTAAACTGTATGGGGGAACCCCATAAGGCTATTTGAGGATTAGGGTGGCTTTAGAGTGATATGTATATTCTGTCCTAACCATGAAGCCTATCAAGAGTAATCGTGTGACTTAAATTTTTGGGAGGTAGTGGCGCTCGCATGGTTAGCGCCTGATTTTTCTAACCTTGTGGCCAAACCATGTGAGCTATCTAAGTGTTTAAAAATTTGTATAATTCCCATTTTAAATTTTAAAATAAAAGGTCTTTCACCCATCTTCTCCCCCACATGAGTTGAATGATCCTAGAGAGCTCAAGGAGGAGCTCCAACCACCTCCACCTTGGATTATTTACCTCCCTTTGATGTTTTCCAATAAGTTTGAGGTGAGTTCTTACTCATTTCCCCCCTACTTCCTTCTCCCACTTTTTTCTATTGGATTTGTCTTCCCCCATAAACCCTAGTTATAATGTGCTCAATTTTAGGCTTCCATGTGGTTCTAATGATGGGTATTTTTGTTTCAAGTGGTTATAGACACCATTTTTAATCCCATTGGTGTGTTTGTTATTGAAGGAGACATGTTTTGGGATGTCTCGACTTGGTTTCTAATTCTTTGAGGTAGGTGTTACTATTAAATTTTTTAATTTTGGAATTATAATATGATTAAATTTTCTAAATTCCCTTTTTATGAAAGTAAAAATATATGTGATATCCCTTTCATGATTTGAAACTATTTCTTAATGGTTTGAACTTGGAACAATTGGTTTTTCATGAAATTTCCTTATTTTCATGCTTGAAATGAATTTTTAAAAGATTCCAATCTTCTTGTGAAATTCATTATGAATTTTTGAAATGGTTTTCATGTTGTGTAATGGTATTTAACCTAGTTTTAGTTTTCAATGAGTGAAAATAATGTTTTAAAGGGAATTTCATTTTGAAGTGAGGTGTTGACCTCTAAATGATTTGTAAAAAGGGTTGTTTTAATGTATTTTAAATGGTGATTTGAAATGTGTGTGTGTTTTACCCCTTGTATAATGACTTTTTGGATTATTTTAATTAGTTTGATGGGAATGGTTTGCCTTTTGGCCTTGTTTTGGGTTTCAAAGAGAAATACCCTTGTTAAAGGGGAACTTTGAATCATTTTAAAAGAAATGGATGATTTCTTTGAACCTTTTAAAATGTTTTAAGTGGTGTTTTATGAAAAGTGTGATAGAAATAAAGGATTTTTACATGTTTTATATTTTCAAATAATAGATCCCTTGTGTAGGGGTGGCTTTTATTTTTTTTAAAATTTTATGTGATTTCCATCATTTTACAAGTGATGTTTGGAAAGTATTTTATGAAATGTGAAAGGGATTGGCATTCTGAGTCATGTTTTGATGTTAAAGGACTATTTGGAACATTGTATTTAAATGGTTTATATGGATGTAAACCTTGATTTCCCCTTTCTTTTTTAACCCTTATATGATTTTGTGACCACTATGGGATGCTTGTTGATCCCCTTGTGTGGGAATGTGTTTTTTATTCCTTATGTGCATGTTATGTATATGGGGATTTTCATCATTGGGTGTTAGGGGTGAGGGTAGTTATGGTTGTTACTTATGGGTATACTTGGATTGTTTGAAATATGCCTCACTTCTCTTATTGGTCATGGGATGCTGGTTACTAAGTGGGAGATCTAGCTCATTCCTATAGTTGGTTCACACACCACTAGTTTCCCACCATTCATTCTAGGAATAGGGGATAGGTAGGGGTTTATCATCATTGTGATGCTTGTGGGGATATCAAGATGACAATTATATACTTAGAATATTCCGGTATCTATTTTGGGTGGTTATGCCCATATACAGTTAGATGCTTGGAATGCTAGTGACTTTGGGTAGGACCGTGACACATTCATTTTCTTAGTGAGTTTTTGATTGAGGGGAGTTTATCTAGTGATTGTTTGCATCATTTTCTCTGATTTCATTAACATGAAACCCATAATTATTTATGTTTTATTTTTATATTCCTTGAGATATATCGATGGTGCCTACTTGATATGCTTAACCCATGTGAGTAGGGTTGTTTCCTTTGAAAATGAGTTTTCAAAGTTGTTCATGGAAAACTTTTTTTAAAATTTAAAGACTCTTGTATGGGTGATATAAGGTAGATTTGAAAATGGGTGTTTATTTTAAACATGTATTTGGTTAGTTAAATGTTTTAAAGTGACTATTTCATTTAAATAAATCAAATATGTTATTTTGATAAATGTTAACGGTGTGTGTGGTTTGGAAATGGATTTGGATAGTGTCTTTTTTTTCAAAACACATGTGTTTGGTTTTGGAAAACAAAGTGTCATGTTTTGAAAAAGGTTTATGGATTTTTTTTATTTCCATAAATTTATATGTATGCAAGCTTACTTTCTAGCTTTATTTTCAAACTAGTATTTTTGAATTGCCTTGTGAAACATATCACATAGTTTCAGTGGGTTGTGGTGACCTATTGGGATTTTTAGCTCACACCTACAAAATTTCAAGTTCCAGTTTCTCAACTGGATCCTTTTTATCATTGTGGATGATGTGGGGTGAGATGGGTGGTGGTGATAAATAAATTTTTTCTAGGTGGTGGTCCAATCTTGGTTAAAGTTGGTTTGTAGTTGTTTCATTTTTAGCTAGTGATGTATCTTTTTTATTCTGCTTAGTTGTATCTATTTGTTATGGATGTTAATTGTATATATGAAAATGGGTCAGATTATGGTAGTTGGTTATGACCTATTTTGCATTAATTTTATTTATTATGGATTATTTTTTTATTTATTCCACATTTTTATCTATGATTTGGGAAAAAATACCCCCAAAGGTGTTCCTGTGATGCCCAGGTGCTTGTCGCCAGCCCATGGGGATTGGAAATTCCCTTTGGGCCTTGTAGAAAATTGGGTTGGGTGCTAGGTTTGGTGGTTTCTCATCCCGATTCTTTAAAAAATGGTATCAGAGGTTTTGGTTTTCCTTTAGTATGAACCTAGGATTATTTTGTATCCCTTGTTATTTGGGGATTTCCTTGTAGAAAGGATATTAAGGTCATTAGAACTTAAGAGGCAAGGGTGGGGAAAGTCTAACTAGCTCTCATCCATCCCAAACCTCAAGATACCATGGGTTGTTGGTTTCAAATTATGAATTTGATGTTTCTTTTAGCTGTTTCTTATGGTTTTTGATGTGATTGATTTTGTTGGGTTCACTTTAATTGTTGAGTGATATTGGGGATTATTCTTTGACTTCAGGGTAGAAGGTAACTCAAGATGTACAATTAGCTCACATAGCCTTGGAAACCATGCGGTGCCCATATGGTCAATTCTACCCCTTTTAAAGGTGTGTTTCATGGTTGACACCCAGTCACCCAAACCGTGGTGGTTAAGGAATGCATTACACTAATTCTACCTGATTAGCATGTTTAGACTTCTCTTGAATTCTTGATTTCTCTAAAAGTGGTTTACACTAATTTTAGGTGGAATGAGGAGTGTTTTGTTTCCCTCTTGGGATGTGGTTTTTGTAATCCTTATTTAGAGGGTTGTGTAGTGATTTGAGTGCATGTGACTTTTGAAACCCTATTTTGGAAAATAAAAAGGGTTTTATGAAAATATTTATTTTAGAACTTGGTTTGAAAATGGGTGGGAAGAATGAATTCCCATGGTTTTTGGTATGTTTTTTAAATTTGTGGTTTCTCTTATAGTATTTAAAATATTTCAAAGGGAAGTTTTTTTTGAAACAAGTTTGGAAAGTGTTTTGAAAAATGGAAATGGGTTTTGAAAAGAATTTTGGATGATTTATTTTCAAAGTGAAATGGGATTTGAAAGGATTATTTTTGGATTTCCTTGCTTAGAAAATGTGTGTTTTCCATCGAGGTTGTTTTATTTTAAAACCTTTGGTGGTTTTTAATTTTGGTGTGCACATTAGTGGAGGGTGATTTTAAAGTTCCTTGGTGAAATGGTGGTTTTCAAAAGAAAATTTATTTTTGATGTGTTATTAGCATTAATCATTTGAGGGTTTTTGTAGCGTATTTGTTTCCTTACTTGTGAAGGAAATCACTTGGTTTTTATTTTGAGACATGACTTGAGGTAGTTCATGTCTCTTCTATTGTGTCCCCCATAATGGTCAAAAAGGTTTATCTAGTTCTGGTGCCTACCCAGACTCTAAGTTAAGTGGTGTATATGGAAATTTCATCAAGTTTGGAAGTAAAGAGGTGGTTGGAAAAGATTGAGACAGCCCTTAATTCTCTTGGGACACTCGAAGTTTCATGGGTGAGAGTTGTATAGTGATCATTAGTTGGTTTTAGAGGTGATAGTTGGATTTATGGGATCCTAACCTATTTTGAAAGGGATGTTTTGTAAGCTTGGTTTTTGGGAAGAGTTCTTAGGTTCAATCCTTTTGAATATGGGTTGGTTGTTTTGGGACTTTTCCTTTGGTGGTTGTAACCTTGGTTTCATGAGCTTTGGCTGTGGTTGGTTTTTGTGGATGTTTTTTCCTTTCTAGTGTGTTCTTTGTGAATGATTAACTTTTGGATGTTTTGATGAATGGTTTTAATTATAGTTTATGTCACGTTCTATTCCATTGTGGAATGTTATTATAAGGACATGACATTAAACATTACATAATCTAGTTAATTCAACTAGAATTAACTATTATATATTCCTAGAAATATTTTTAGTTTAGAGTTTTAGAGAATTAGGTCATAAAACATACATGAAAACTCAAAATCATAAAAAGTGGGTACTACAAAAATAGTATCCATTTCTTCTATAATACAAAAGTTTTGAATACAACAAGAAATATTTTCATGAAAAATATTCACAACATTCATCTTGGATTATCCTTTTCTCTTACCCATCCTTAAACCTGTGATTTTTTTTAAAATTTGGTATGAACACAAAAATATTAGTAATTAACATAAAATAAAGGAAGACTTTAGTCAATGAATACTTATAAACATATGAATTCATTTTCACAAAGACATACTTCTTAACCATAAAGTATCATATACTTAACTTGTGAAAACAAGAGATTTCCATAGAATATAGAAAACATAAATAAAAACATATATGTAACTTGGGGAATTAATTATTTAATATTGTAACCCTTTTGGCTACCATATTATTTGTAACCCTTATAGCTACCTTACAATGTAACCCTCACGACTACTTTATGGTGCAACCGTCACAGTTACGCTTGGAATAACCATTACAGTCAACTTAAAACATAAACATACCCAATGCATTAGAGGGTGATATATGACCCAACATTCATTATAAAAAATTCCCAAGAACCAAAACATAATCATAAAACATGAATACTTACATAATAAAAACATTCCTTTTGAATTTTGTAAAAAGAGACATTATAGAGGATTTTAAAAGGAAAGTCCATTACCTCAAGTTTTTCTTACTTAAAACACATTCAAACCTCATGTATAATGGTTTAAATAGTGTTATTAATGTATTAAATAACTATATTAATATTTATAATACCTTATATGATCTTCTTATAATATCTTTCCACCCATTTATTAACAACATCTTGGTATTTTCATTGTTTCAGGTGCATTTATTTCATGGTTTCCATGGTTGGTTCATTATGGATTTTCTTATCAAATAGAATAAAAACCCCAGAAGTGGAATAAAATGGTGTTAATATGTTTATATAATTTTAAATGATAACATATATCATTTTTTCTAATATGAAGATTATTCATTAGATAAAATATTAATGAAAATGATTTAATTTATTTTGGTGGTTCTTACGACCATCACAAACTCATATCATTTTATTTAATATCATGTTTATATATTGGTTTCATAACATTATATAACTTATAATATGTATAATAAAATATTATTTAACCATAATAATGCTTTTATGACCAGACTTTAAGGCGGTAAAAGAAAATAAAAACACATCGTCCATGATTATGGTAAATCGACACACCACAGATAATGTTTTCATTTTTTAGAATAAGATGAGAAGAGGATGATAGATATTCCATTAACATAATAAAATTATAGAATATTTAAGATAATGGAGTTATCATGTCACTTTGGATAGGTTATGTTAGGAGAGAATAATAAAAGAAAAGGAATTGAAAAGAAAATAAAAGAAAATGAAATAGGATTTTACCTCTTGAATTCTCCTCCTTGATAACCTCCTTAAGGAGCTTAGTTTTGGCCTTTTGGTGAGACTAGAAGGTCTTAGAAATGGGAAAGAGTCTTGGGAATGGAATTGGGAAGAAATTAAATAATCTATAAGGCTTTGAGGTGTGAGGATAAGAGGTGGCATGGGGTGGTATTTATAGTGGATGAGAGGGGTGTTTTCTCATTATTTTATTTATTAATTTATTATTTTGGATCAAGACTATGAATAGTTTGAGAATAACCACCAAATATATTAAAATAATTAAGAAAATTTATATATTATGGTGCTTAAATCATGCATGATTTTTTTAATTCATGTATTTGGATTATTATTTAAAAACCATAAATTACCGTATTTCACTATTCAGCAAAAAATTCAACTATTTTAGAAAAATCCAAAAAAATTAACCTAACAATTTTTCAACATGTATAATTAAAAAATAAACTCCATTTTATGAAAATAAGTTTCTAAATATGAGAAATTTAATTTTTAAATAAAATCACAATTTATTCAAAAAATACCAAATTTAAAACTATAATTGATTTTATAACACATTGAAAAATTAATTAAGGTATGATAAAATTATATTATAATCATAATATAACAAAATATTAATTTATGAATCTATTTTATGAAGATAAATTTTCTTTTAAATCATTAAATTAATTATAAAATTGTAAATAAAAATTTATGTGTCACAAAAATACCAACACTTAATTTATCATTTTCAAAACATTTATTTACTTATTCCATGATATAAGCATATCATATTTTCACTTATAAGATACATAAATTTTATATATACTTTCATAGGTGAGGTTACTATTCTATTTGTATATATTTCTTAATTTCTATAAATACCACTTATTTCATTATACATTTATAATGTATTTAACTATTTAATTTCATAATGAAAACATTTTTTTTACAAGTACCTAGGTTGTTACATTCTCCCCACCTTTTGGAAATTGTGTCCTCACAATTTTTACTTACTTATTAAACAAGTGGGGATACAATTCCCTCGTAGCATTTTTAGATTCCCATGTTGCTTCTTCAACCACGTGGTTTCTCTATAAAACCATAACCTAGTGAATTACCTTATTCTGAAATAATTTCTCTCTATAATCAAGAATCTGAATAGGATTCTCTTCATAAGAAAGGTTCTCTTCTAACTGAACTGTTTCTAGGATCAAAACATGAGATGAATCTGACACATACTTTCTTAGCATCAAAACATGAAAAACATTATGTACTTGAGAGAAACTTGGAGGAAAAACTACTTGGTAGGATATTTTTCCAACATCCTTCAGGATTTCATAAGGTCCAATGAACCATGGACTTAACTTTACTTTATTACCAAAATGCATAGCACTTTTCCAGTAAGAGATTTTAAGGAAAACATGACCACTTAACTTGAAAGAAAAGTCTTTCCTCCTGTTATCTGCATAACTTTTCTGCTTACTCTAAGATGTCCTCACGTGTTGCTGGATTATCTTCACTTTCTCAGCCACTTACTCTACTAATTATGGTCCTATTAACTTTATTTCCCTAACTTTATTTCCCTAACTTTATATCAAAATTATGGAGTTTGACACCATTTTCCATATAATTCCTCAAAAGGTTCTATCTGTATACTATAATGAAAAAAATTATTATAAGAAAACTCAACTAAATAAGTATGATGCTCCCAAATTCCCTAGTAATCCATTGAACAAGCATGTAACATGTATTCCAATGTCTGAATTGTTCTCTTGGTCTATCCATTATATTGAGGATTAAAGGCCGTACTAAAATTTAATTTAGTTCCCAATGACTTCTAAAGGCCTTTCCAAAATCTAAAAGTGAACTTGGAACTACGGTCAGATACAATGGATATAGAAACTCCATAAAACATAAAAATATCTTTGAGGTACAACTGAGAAATATGTTCTAGATAATTAATGTATCAAATATAAAGAAAATATACATATTTAGTTAGTCGATCCCCAATAAACCAAATCATATTGTTACCTAGATAAGTCGATGGTAGTCTCACCATGAAGTCCATGGATATATTTTCCCATCTCCATTATGGCACTGTCAAAGGATGAAGCACCCCCTTTGGTAGTTTTAATCTAATTTAACTCACTAAAAAGTCAAACATTTCATTATAAAATGAATAATATATCTTTTCATTCCATCCCACCAATAATACCCATGAAGGTCTCTGTACATCTTAGCGATTATAGGATGAACTGAAAATAGGGAACTATGAGCTTCACCTAACAATTATTTCTTTAGTTTGGATCATAAGGAACACATAATCTCATTTGAAATCTCAAGTAACAATCTTTATCAAAATTAAATTCAATAAATTTATCTTTCTTAACCAATTATAATTTTTTATGTAACTCATGATCTTCCTTCTGTGCTTGATTAATTCTATTTGAGAGAGATGACTACACTGACACCTGAAACAAAACAAAGGAATTTCTTACACCAATAAATTACAAGCCAAAATTCATCAATTCATTAACCAAGGGGTCATGTTACAAACATAATATAGTTAATGTAGCATGATTTTTGTTGACTCAAAGCATCCACTACTTTGTTTTATTTTATTTGATGGTAATTGATCATGAAATCATAATACTTTATCAGTTCAAGGCATCTTCTTTAACTCATGTTCAATTTCTTTTGAGTAAATATATACTTAAAAGTTTTATGGTTAATATATATTTTACATTTAGATCTATATAAATGATGTCTTGACATTTTTAAAGAGAAAACCACAGCTGATAATTCCAAATCATGTGTGGGATAATTTAATTAATGTGGTTTCAGTTGTCTTGAAGAATAAAAAATTACTTAATCATTCTATATTATAACCCAACTAAGTCCCTTCAATGAAGAATCACTATAGATGAAAAAATCACCATTTCTGGAAGGCATGGCCAATAATGAAGAATTCACCAATATTATTTTTAGTTCCTGAAAAAAAACATCACATTCTTATGTCCAAATAAATTTAACCCCTTTTCATGTTAACTTAGTTATCGGGCTAGATAACCATGAATTTTTTTTAGAAAACCATCAAGAATATCCTACTAATCCAAGATAACTACAAATATCTGTGACATTTATAGGTCTTGTCTATTCATCAAACACTTTTTTTTGGTGTGATCAACTATTGTTCCATCTTTATTTACAATGATCCCAAGAAAAGAATTTTTTTGCAACAAAAAATAACATTTACTAAATTTTCCATATAACATATTTTCTCTGAGAGTTTGAAGAACAATATTTAAATGTTTTTCATGACCCTCCTAAATTTTTTAAAACACAAAATTATCATCAATAAGAACAACAAAAAACTTATCAAAGTATTCAAAGAATATTCTATTAATAAGATCCATAAATATAGTAAGGGAATTTTTTCAAACCAAAGGGCACAACAACAAAATAATAATGCCCATATCTAGTTTGAAAAGCTATTTTTGGGATGTCATACTCCTTAACCTTCAGCTGATGGTACCCAAATCTCATGTCAATCTTGAAAAAATACTGAGATCCCTGGAGATGATCAAATAAGTCATCTATATTTGGTAATGGATACTTATTCTTAACAATAATGTTATTTAAAGATCTATAATCAATTCAAATTCTCATGGAATCATCTTTCTTTCTAACAAATAAATCTGGAGAACCCCCTGGTGAAGTACTGGGATGAATGAAATATTTATCAAGAAACTCCTATAACTTCTTTTTCAATTCTATAAGTTCCACTTGGGACATTAGATAAGGGGATTTTAAAATTGGCTTACAATTAGGAACTAAGTCAATAGTAAATTCACACTCCCTATCAGGTATAACACTGGGAAAATCATCAGGAAAAAAATACATGCATTCATTTACCACTGGAAAATCATTAATCTAAACAATTCCCTTATTTTCAATAATATGTCCAAGATAAATTTCATTAACATATTTTAATAGTTTCTCAGCTTCTTGATATGTTATCAATGGTATGGGTTCATTATTGTATAAAAACTAAAACTCTTTATGAAAAATAACTTCTTTATCTCTACAATTAATCTTATCATGATAAAAAGAAAGCTAATCCATACCCAGAATAACATAAAACTCCACTAAGGAAAAAACAACAAGGTTTTAAGGTAATTTTTTTACATAAACAAAAATAAAAAGATTATTATAATTATGTTTTGACTTAATACCCCTTGGTGTTTTTACCATAAGTTATGATTTCATTTTTTGATGTGAAATTTTCAATTTAAAAGAAAATCATTTATAAATAAAGTAAAGTGTAGACCCCGTATCAAACAAACCATTTTAAAAATATGAGTAAACTAATAAAGTAAATGATACCACTTAATTGGATAACCCAAAATCTACTAATGTAGTCTCAAAGGATTTCACTACACCTTTATTCTTATAATCTGGTATCTTTCCATCATTCAGATATTTCTTTGGGCATGTATTTTCATAAATCCCCATCTCACCACATTTAAAACACTTTAAAGTTTTCTTATCAGAATTAAACATACCAACACTAAGATATTTTTCATTTCAATATCAAGACATATTTCTAAACTCACCACATCAAAAACACTTCCCATATTTGTTAAGGAATTCCCTAGGGTTATTTTTTCCACACTTTCCACACACTAGAAACTGGATTTTCTTACCTTCATATTTGTTCAGTTGATTATTACCCATTGCTTACCATCTAGACCCTTTATTATGATTGTTTTAAAAGTACACATTGTCATTGTAAAACTCCATTTCTACCCTATTAGAATATTGAAAAAGTTTCTCATAACTTTTGAATTCATGGTAATATAATTGCCTTTGATATCTTGGATTCAATCCTGAGTAAAAACAATTGATTTTACTATCAATATATAAAATAAGAGTTAGAGAATACCTTTCCAATAGAGTGAATTTTTATTTATACACAACCACTGAATATTCCTCCTTTTGTTTCAATTCAAGTAATTTATTTTACATCCTAAGTTGAACCACCTTATAAAAATATTTTTCAAGGAAAATATTCTTAAATTCATTCCATTCCAAGGCATCAATCTCCTCGTTATCCCTGATATTATTTACCATTGACCAACAATGGTCAACTTCACCTTTGAAAATATAAATAAAAATACTAACCTTTTGATTATTTGAAAAACCCATGAAATTTAATACCTTTTCAAGGGATTTAATCCACCCTTCAGCCACCACTGGATCAGATGACCCACTAAAATCATGAGGGTGTTGCCTCAAAAAATGTTCCACTGTCATCATGTTCCTTTGTGGTAGCTTTGGTTATTCTCTTTTATGGATTACAATACAATTTATATCCAGCATCAATTGATCCATTAGTGTCACAAAAATATTGGTTACAATTCCCACCATTCCAGGTTGTGGATTCAGAAAGATATCATCCTCTCGGTGCCTTCATACTTTATCTTCCCTGTTTCTTATGCAGAAAACCATTCTGAACAGACATATTTTAGATAAATAAAAATGGTAATAATTAAATTATATACAATTTCAAATTAAACATAAGGTAAAAATCATTCATGGTATTCTATTAACATCATCTTAACCCCTAAAGTTGTCTAAATAGTGCTCTGATACCAACTATAAGGACTTGACCTTAAACATTACATAATCCAGTTAATTCAACTAGAATTTACTTTATTACATTCCCATAAATAATTTCAGTTTATAGTTTTAGAGAATTATGTTATAAAACATACATGAAAATCCACAAGTATAAAAAGTGGTAACTACTAAAAAAATATCCATTTATTCCATAATACAAAAGTTTTTAATAAAACATGAAATATTTTCATGAAAAATCTCCACAACATTCATCTTGGATTCTTCTTTTCTCTTACCCATCCTTAAACCCTATAATTTTTTTTAAAACTTGGGATGAGTGAAAAAATATCAGTAAGGTACATAAAATAATGTAATTAATTAGTCCATAAATACTTATAAACATATGAAATAATTTTCACAAAGACATACTTCTCACCCATAAAGTATCATATACTTAACTTGTGAAAACAAGAGATTTACATAGAACATAGAAAACATAAATAAAACCATATTGGTAAATTAAGGAATTAATTAAATAATATTTTAACCCTTATAGCTACCATATTATTTTTAACCCTCACGGCTACCTTACAATGTAACCCTCACAACTACCTTTAGTGTAACCATCACGATTACACTTACAATAACCATTACGGTCAAATTCGAACATAAAAATAAAAAATTCATTGTAGGGAGATATAATTCCCACACATAATCATAAAAAATTCCCAAGAACCAAAAAAATAATCATAAAACATGAATAATTTCATCATAAAAACACTCCTTTTGAATTTTGTAAAAATAGATATTAAAGAGGATTTTAAAAGGAAAGTCCCTTAACTTGAGCTCGTCTTACTTCAAACATGTTCAAACCTATTGTGTAATGGTTTAAAAAGTGTTATTAATATATTAAATAACTATATTAATATTTATAATACCTTATATTATCTTATTATAATATCTTTACACCCATTTATTAATAACATCTTGGTATTTTAATTGTTTCTGGTGCATTTATTTCATGGTTTCCATAGTTGGTTCATTAGAGATTTTCTTATCAAATGGAAGAAAAACTATAGATGTGGAATGAAATGGTTTTAATATGTTTCTATAATTTTAAATGATACCATATATCATTTTTTATAATATGAATATGATTCATTAGATAACATGTTAATGAAAATGATTTAATTTATTTTGGCATTTCTTATGACCATTACGAAATCATATCATTTATTTAATATAATGTTTATATATTGGTTCCAGAACATTATATAACTTATAACATGTATAATAAAATATTATTTAACCATATTAATAGTTTTTTTACCATCCTTGAAGGTGGTAAAAGAAAATAAAAACACATCATCCATGAAGATGGTAAATCGACACATCACAGACAATGTTTTCATTTTTTAGAATAAGAGGAGAAGAGGAGAGGTTTGATGATGGATATTCCATTAACACAATAAAATTATAGTATATTTAAGATAATAGAGTTATAATATCACTTTTTATAGGGTATTTGAGGAGAGAATAATAAAATAAAATAAATTGAAAAGAAAATAAAAGAAAATGAAAGTGGATTTTACCACTTGAATTCCCCTCCTTAAGAACCTTCTTAAGGAACTTGATTTTAGAATTTCGGTGAGAAAAGTAGGTTTTGGATGTGGGTAAGTGGCTTGGGAAGGTAATTGGGTAAAAATTAAACAATCTACAAGTCTTTGATGTGTGAGGAGAAGAGTTGGCGAGGGGTGGTATTTATAGTGGAGGAGAGGGGTGTTTTCTCATTATTTTATTCATTAGTTTATTATTTTGGCTTAATACTATGAATAGTTTGAGAATTATCACCAAATATATTAAAATAATTAAGGCTATTTTGTGATTTTGGTGCTTACATCATGCATTATGGTTTTAATTTATGTATTTATATTATTATTTAAATACCGTAAATTACTTTATTTCACTATTCACCGAAAATTCAACTATTTTAGAAAAATCCCAAAAATTTACCCTAACCATTTTCAATGTGTAGAATTAAAAAATTAACTCCATTTTATGAAAATAATTTTCTAAATATGGTAAATTTAATTTTTAGTTAAAATCATAATTTATTTAAAAAATACCAATTCTATAATTATAAATGATTTTATAACATTTTGAAAAATTAATTAACGTATCATAAAATTATCTTATTATCATAAGACCATAAAATATTAATTTATGAATATATTTTATGAAAATATATTTTATTTTAAATCATTAAATTAATTATAAAATTATAAATAAAAATTTATGTATCACAAAAATACCAACACTTAATTTATCATTTTCAAAACATTTATTTACTTATCCCATGATATAAATATATCATATTTTCACTTATAAGATACATAAATTTTATTTATACTTTTATTGGGGAGCTTACCATTCTATTTGTATAGATTCCTTAATTTCTATAAATACCACTTATTTCATTATACATTTATAATGAATTTAAATATTTAATTTCAAAATGAAAACAAATTATTTTATATATACCCAGGTTGTTACAGTTATCCCCCCTCTCCCACCCTCCTGGGTGTTTTGTGGCTAGGTTGTGAGTGGCGTTTTGTTAAGCCTCATTGTTTGGTAAAACCTCTCTTAGTGATAGTGGGATGCACCCATTATTTTGGTTGAGCCTAGTGGTGTTCATTATTTGGACCTGAGATAGGCCTTTGGGTGCACGATTAGGTAACTAGTGTGTGTGATCCACCAGTTTCATGTGGTATACTAACTAGTGTTTAGCTATGGGCCTTTTGTGGGATGCACCCTGTGAGGGTGATCCAGTGTTTGACCATAGGTTTTCTATATATGTTGTGACCCCAGGTGAGTGTTATTGTCATTATTTTTAGTCTATTTATGGTTTATCTTCTAGTAATTGGGTTTAGAAGTGTTTGTGGTTGAGTGTGTGTTCTTATTGTGGTTTCTTAGTTGTTCAAGGATGCATTCTCGGCAGTGGTTCCTTTGAGCCATGATGTTAGATGAACTCTAAATGGTTGAGATACCATTTTAGAGGAATTATAAATAGTGGTTAGACCATGTTATATAATACTCTAATATTTTATGGACATCAAGTGCAATACAAAACACTTTTGGACATAAGGTAAGGGATTCTCCCCGAACCTCCATTTTTTATTCAGGTTACTCTTTCTCTCTCTTAACCCTAATAAAATTATTATTTCATTTTATATAATTATTCTAAATTATGTTTATATGTTTAAAAATAATGTATCTAGATCAGTTCACCTCTCTTTGATGGGGAAACACATATTTTATATGGTTTCCTTCTCAATTTCTCCCAATAAGAAAGCTCGATTAAAGGGAACTTCCCAATTTGTTACCCATTTTCAAGTACCGTACATAATCTATTTTAAGATACCAATATTTTTATAAAATCACTCATTTTATCATGAAAAAATTTATTTGTCCATTTTTGGTTTTATTTTAACAATTATTCCTTTTCCCGTTTTAGTGACTCTTTTATATTTTCTCTTTAATTGCACTAAAAAGACTTTTTTTTAAAGTTTATTAAAAACTATTTTTACATGTTTTCACTTTAGTTGGATATAATTTATTATAATCTATAAATATTTTACCTTATTAATTTCTAAGTATGATTTAAATCCATTCTGTCTTGGAAACCATTATGATATTCTATTTGACTACTTATTCCTTGTGTGCGGTGTATGTATATTTACCTTTTATTTATGATCATAATTAATTAAATATCCATATTTATTGTATCATGGATATGATTATTGTCTTAGATATATACCATTTTTACCTATAATGTTTTTATTGAATTTAATCTATTTCTGAAGAATTCTTTGTACTTGCAGTGATGGGTGGGGCCTGGTTATAGATAACCCCTTGATGCATCGACAAGTCTCATGAGCCAAAATAGTTAGCGACAAACCCTTCATGTTTGTTTCCAAATAGAATCAAAAGGGTTTTTACCCATATAATTAAACCATATTTATAGTATAATGGTTCATGTTCCAGATACATGACTTCCAATAAATAAGCATTTTCTTCATTCAATATTCAGTTATTACTTTCCATTTGGGTTTCACTATGAAAAAAATCTATGGATGCAATTTTATTCTCATTATATTGATGGAATGTAGTTTTCAGATTATTTACCTTTTAATAATGTATATTCCTTATTGAATTTTCTTCACTTATTATTGTTTTATATAACCCTTACTGAGCATTTGAGCTCACCCTTTTATTTATTTTCGTTCCCCAAGCTATGAAGATGAAATCTTTGAATAAGTGAAAAGAAGTAGTTTATTTTCTTTTGTTATGTTCCATGTTTAATTACCGATGTAATAAGGGAACTATGTATGTATCTAGTTCTTCAAGACTACTAAACTGATCGATCCTTAGTGATGTGATCTCTTGTATCTATAAAATTGTAATAAAATGACCACAAACTCTAGGATACTAGGGTCAGGGTTGTTACAGTTGGTATCATAGAAAGTTTAGTAGAAACCTTGGGAACTAGATGTTAAATAAACATGAGAATTATAATAATTTATTATATTGAATTGTTTCGGATCAATAATCATGATGATTATGGACTAACTTAGCGTGTGTTATTATTTAGTGATGTCACTTAATGGAAGGAAAAGAATCAATACCTGAAGATAGTGTAGGGATTTCCCTACTGAGAAAGTCAACAAAATTAGTGTTGGAGTTGAGAAGATCATATCCATGTTAGGAAAAATTACTCAAGTTATGATGAATAACCATAATACACCTATGTTGGATCATTTCATGAGGCAGAAACCCCTATCTTTTAGTGGGATTACTAATCCAGTGGTATCTGAGCAGTGGATCAAATCCCTTGAAAAGATATTTTTCGTATTGGGATGTAATAAAAATAAAAAAGGTAGTATTGAAAGTCTATTATATCAAGGTAGATACTGATCAATGGCAGTATTTGATCTAAAATACTAAGGAGGAAGATGAAATAGAATACATTGAATGGAGAACTTTTAAAGAAATGTTATTTGAAAAATATTTCCCATGTGATCAATGAACTGAAATGAAGAGAAAATTACTTACCTTAAAGAAAAGGGAATAAGAGAGTGTTATAAAGTATGAGGTTACCTTCATAATATTATCTAGTTATTCTATTGATTATACACATGATTTAGAAGACAAGATTGATAATTTATTTCAAGGTCTCAAGCCATGTCTTTGAAAGGAACTAGATTCTCAAACATTTTCATCATATGATGAAGTAGTATCATGTGCCATAAAAATAGAGAAGGAAATTTCTATATCATATATGTTAAATGGAAATAAATAGAAGAATATGTATTCTAATAACCACGTAAAAGGTGAATCTTCAAAGAAAAAGAAGGGAATGAAGTAATTTTCATTATGTAAAAATTGTAGAAAGAATCATCATGAGAAATTATTGAAAGGCATGTGAGTTTGCTATAAGTGCGGAGAAAAAGGTCATCAAGATAATGAATTCAAGGGGAAGAAACAAATAAATGATGTTAAATGATTAAATTATAATGAAATAGGACATTATTCAAATCAATTTTCTAAGCATCAAGGAAATTTACCACAAACAAGGCCAAGGGGAGATGGCCAAGATTATGCGATCACCACAACTGAAGTAGAAATACCTAATTATGTGGTGGAAGTTACATTAATAATATATTCAAATATATATAATTCTTTATTTTATTTTAGATCATTTCACTCTTTTATATCTAACCATTTTTCCAAGAAAATTAGATATTTCCATTTTGATTTAATGAGATATTTGTCAGTCAAAGATCCTAAGGGAAGTCTCATTGCAATAAAAATGTGTCAGGAAGTTCCCATTATGGAATATAAACATGCTTTATTTTCTTACATTATCATCATAACTATGGTTGAATTTGATATAATCCTTGATATGGTCTGGATTTCAAAATACGATGTGAAAATTTTTTACAAGAAGAAGGAAATTATGATTTGTGAGGAAGATATAGAACCTCTTATCTTTAGAGAAGAAACTTCATCATCTGATTTTTATCTAGATCCACCCCCAGTAGCTCTACTGAATGAAATTATTGGGGAGGAATAGAAAAAAAAATCTATGGATGGGGAAAGTAATATTATAATTGAGGATGTACCAATTGTGTAGGAATACATTTATATATTTCTTGAGGAATTACCTTAACACCCACCAGAGTGTGAAGTTGAGTTTACCATTGATTTAATCCTCAATCCAATACCAATATTAAATACTCCTTATAGAATTGCCACTATGGAATCAATGGAGCTGAAGAAACAACTAAATGAGTTGAGTAATAAGGTATTTATTCACCCTAGTATTTCTCCATGGGGATCCCCTATTCTCTTTATTAAGAAGAAAGATGGATCCTTGAGGTTGGGCATTGAATATAGATAAATCAATGTTATTACAATAAAGAACAATTATCCTCTACCTTTTATTGATGATTTATTTTATCAACTTCAAAAAGGTTAGTATTTCTCAAAGATTGACCTTTATTCTAGGTATCATTGGTTATGAGTAAAGAAGGAAGATATTCCAAAGACAACTTTTTGGATGAGGTATGGACATTATGAGTTCACAGTAATACCATTTGGATTGAATAATGCACCCTATTTTTTCATGGATCTAATTAATAGAGTATTCAAATAATATCTTGAAAATTTTGTTTTATTATTCATTGATGATATTTTGGTGTATTCTAAAATCCATGGAGACCATGATAATCACCTGAGGATTATTCTTGAGACTCTCATAAAAAAGATTTATTTGGTAAATTTAGAAAGTGTGAATTTTGGCTTTAGGAAATTTATTTTTTTGTTCATACTGTCTCTAAGGATAGAATCTCAGTTGATCCTGCAAAGAAAAAGGAAATCCAAGAATATACTACACTAATGAATTTAATTGTGGTACGTAAGTTCATCGGTTTAGAAAGTTACTATCAACGTTTTGTTCATAATTTTTCCTGATTGGATAACCTGTTAACCAAGCTCACACATAAAGGGGTTAAGTTCATATCTACAAAAGAATATACAGAATGTTTTGAAGAATTTTAGAGAAGATTATTCAATGCTCCAATTTTGAATCTACCATTATAAAATGACGGGTTTCTGATATACAATGATGCATCGAAGAAAGGACTAGGTTTTTTCCTCATGAAAAAAGATAAAGTTATTTCATATGCATCACGGTAGTTGAAGACTCATGAAAAAAAATTATCCAACTCATGATCTTGAGTTAGAATCCATAATCTTTTCTGTGAATATATAGAGATACTATCTCTATGGTGAAATATGTGATATATATACGGATCATAAGAGTTTGAAATACAACTTTATGTATAAAGAACTCAACATGAGGCAAAGGAGATGTCTCAAATTACTCAATGATTATGATTTCTCAATACACTACTATCTAGGAAAAGAAAATAAGGTAGAAGATGCATTAAGCAAGAAAGATCATGGAATTATAACCTGAATGAGTATTGAGAAATATCCTATATTTATGGATTTAGTAAAGATATATATGATAAATTTTAAGGAAATGGAAATGTCACTCCTTTTTCAAATGATTTATAAACCATATTTACTAGAGAAGATAAAAAGTTCTCAATATGATGATGAGAATTTTCAAAAGAAAAATAAATCTATTAAGGATGGAATATTGGAAGACTTCATGTATAAGGATGGAAAGAGGTTATGTGTTCCATCAAAACCTAATCTAAAAAGGAAACTATTAGATGATGCCCATAGCTCAAATTTCTCTATACACCATGTTAGTACCAAGATGTATAGAGATATGAAGGAATATTTTTGGTGGGATAATATGAAGTGGAAAATCACTGACTAAGTGTTAAGGTCTTTAGTTTTTCAATAATTAAATTTTGGGAGAAAAAATCCTAGAGGATTCATGAAACTAATACCTATTCTTATGTAAAAGAGGGATGAAATTATGATGGATTTTTTCAAAAGACTACCAAGGAAACCTAGAAGGAATGATGCAATATGGGTTACTGTTGATCATCTTACAAAACAACACATTTTATTGCTACAAGAGAAGTGTTAACTCTTGAGCACCTATCAAGACTCTATATTAATGAATTTGTAAGACTTCATGGTACACCTCTATCGATTAGTCTGATTGAGATCCCTATTTCACATCAAAATTATAGAAGAGTCTTCATAAGGCTTTGGATACTGAGCTTCATATGAATATTACTTATCACCCTCAAACTGATGGATAGTCTTAAAGGACTATTCAAGCATTTGAATATTTGTTGAGATCATGATTTCTTGATTTTCATGGGATTAGTATTTACCTTTTGTGGAATTTTCCTACAATAATAGTTTCCATTTTTGTATTCAAATAGCGCTATATGAAGCATTATATGGAAAGAGATGTCAAACCCAAACTTGTTGGGATGAAGTTGGTGAGTGGAAACTTATAGGTCCAAAAATTATTGAATAGACAAAAAAAGGAAAATACTATTTAGGATCATATTAAAGTATCTCAAAGTAGAAAAAATATTTATACTAACAACCAGAGAAAGGATTTGGAATTTCAAGTGTGAGATCATTTCTTTATGAAAGTATCTCCATGAAAGGGTTTCGTAAGTTTCGGTAAGAAAGGGAAACTGAGTCTCAAGTACATCATACCATTTTAAATTCTATAAAGAATTGGAGCTATTGCGTACCAATTAGAAATTCCACCAAGTATCTCCAAAGTTAATGATGTGTTCCACATATCATTTTTAAAGAAGTGCATGCCAGACCCAACACACATAATAACCTATGAAGAAATAAAATGGGAACCATATTTGTCTTACTGCAAAGAGCCTATAAAAATTCTTGACACAAGAGAGCAAGTATTGAGAAATCATACAACTTGACTGGTAAGGTTTCTTTAGAGAAACCATAAAAGGGAAGAAGCAATGTGGGAACCTAAAGATGTTATGAATAAGAAACACCCTCATTTTTTTAAAAGGAAATATGCATGAATTTTTTTGAAATTAAATTTCCAAAGGAGGGAAGAATATAAAACCCCAAGATTTTATGGACATTAAGTTCAAGTGTAGAACACTTTTGGACATAAGGTAATGGATTCTCCTCAAACCTCTATTTTTTATTTGGGTTACTCTTTATCTCTCTTAACCCCAATGTAATTATTCTTCCATTTTATGTACTTCTTATACATTTTGTTTATATGTTCCAAAATCATATATCTATATTAGTTATCCTTTCTTTTATGGGGAAATATATGTTTTATATGGTTTCCTTCTCAATTTCTCCCAAGAATCAAGTCTGATTAAAGGTAACTTCCCAATTTCTTACCCATTTTCAAGTACCAGCCATAATCTATTTTAAGCTTCCAATATTTTTATAAAATCACTCATTTTATTGTGAAAAACTATCTTTTTTCCATTTTTGGTTTTATGCTAACAATTATGTCTTTTCTCGCTTTAGATACTATTTTATATTTTTCCTATAATCGCACTAAATAGACTCTTTTCTAAAGTTTCTTAAAAACTCTTTTTATATGTTTTCACATCATTTGGACATCATTTATCATTATCTAAGCATATTTTCCATTATTAATGTCTAATAATGATTTAAATCCATTATTTCATGGAAAAGATTGTGATATTCCCTTTGAACACTTATTCCTTGTGTGCTGTGTATGTATATTTCCCTTTTATTTATGATCATTATTCATTAAATATCCATAATTTTTGTATCATGGATATGATTATTATCTTATCCATATACCATTTTTACATATGGTTTTATTATTGAATTGAATCTATGTATTAAGAATACTTTGGACTTATAGTGATGGGTGGGGCCTGGTTATAGAGAGCCCCTCAAAGCATCGATAGGTCTCATGAGACAAAACAGTTAGTGACAAACCCTTAATGTTTGTTTTAAAATAGAATAAGAAGGGGTTTTATACACAGACATAAAAATTATTTATAGTATAATTATTCATTTTCTAGATGCATGAAATCCAATAAATAATCATTTTCTTCATTCATTATTCAGTTATTAATTTCCATGCAGTTTTCACTGTGAAAAAAATATGGATGTAATTTTATTCTCATTATAATGATGGAATTTGGTTTTTAGATTATTTAAATTTCCATAATGTCTATAACTTATTGACTTTTCTTCATTTATTATTGTTTAATATAACCCTTATGGAGCATTTTATCTCTCACTTTTATTTTTTTTCCTTCCCTAGGTTGTGAAGATAAAATCTTTGAATAAGAGGAAAGAATCAATTTATTTTCTTTTATTATGTTCCATTTTTAATTACTGATGTAATAAGGAGACCATGTATGTATCTAGTTATTCAAGTCTACTAAACTAACTAATCCTTGGTGACATGATCTCTTGTATCTATTCCATTTTAATAAAATGACCATATACTCTAGGCTACCGGGGTTGGGGTTGTTACATGTTAGGTATCTAATGATTTGTAGGGATTATTGTTTGAGGTTATCATATTGTTTGTCTTTAGAGATGTTAGTCGATTTGTGGTTGATAATTTTGATAAATTTTAGGATCTTGGTTGTTGGCCTTGAGGTTAATCCATGTTGATTGGTTCATTTGGTTATGTCCTTTTGGGATCTTCCATTTCCTTTGTATCTCATTTTGACTAGGATTTTTTGGGGAAAAAAGTATCATGGTGGGGGATTTGTGACACCCACAGTGTCACAATGTTTATCTTTTAGTGTTCTTTTGAGAAGTGGAGGTCTGGGTTTTCTTTCCATGGGGTTTTGGCTCAGAACTTGGAAATTTTTAGGGTTTCCATTCTAGGAATGGTTAAGGTGCATGGTTAGTAGGAAACCATGAAACCTCTATTTGTGAGGATCCTTTTAAGTTCATTTTGAATAGTGATTGTTTTTTCATCATGGGATACACACGGTTAAGTCCAAACCATGAATCCCCTATAAGAAACTATGTGGGGTCCTTGGTGCATTTGAGGTGTGGTGCAAAACTTGTGCATGGTTTGGTAAACCATAAGGCAAGCGTGTAGTTGGTTTTTTATTTTTTTATAGAGTAATTTTCATGGATTATGCATAGATTTTAAAATCATGTGGGGAATATCAGAAGGCTTTGAGAGGCTTGGGGTGGTTCTAAAGTGAGGTGCATAGTTTTTCCAAACCATGAAACCTCTTAGGAGTAACCATGTGACGTAAAGTTTTGGGATGCAATGGACCCACATGGTTGGTGCATGGTTTTTCTAACCATGTGCACAAACTATACAAGTTTTCCAAATTTTTAAAAATTTGGGAAATTCCCATTTTACCCTTTTGAAATAAGAGGTATTTTACCCCTCTTCTCCCTCACATGAGTCGACCAACCCTAGGGATCTCAAGGAGAATATCTAACCTCCACCTTGGATTTTTACCCTCCCTTTGATGTTTTCAAAGATATTTTGTAACACCCCAAGCTTCCATGGTACGTTTCCCTTTGAATAATACAATGGCTTGTGTTGTATGCAACTTCGAGTTCAAACACACCACAACCAACCAAACTAGCCGTTATGAATAGTAATACCCAATTTTTGAAATTTTATCAATTTTATATTTCAAAATGGACTTCATTTTTGGGTTCAGAATATCAAAATTAGATTAAGGTGAATTTTTGGTATTTTTAAAAAAACTTTCAATTTTTGATGAATAGTGCAAAACACTGAGTTATTGTTCAAAACTGACTTTTATTTAAATAATTATTTATTTTATTTAAATTTATTTTAGGTAAAAATAGATAAATAATACCTATATAAGTTTAATTTAATCCATCTAAGTTAGTTTATAATAATTTTAGATATATAAAAATTTTATTAAACATTTTACCGTCTTTTACCCACCTCCTAGAAGCATTTCCAAATTTGTATAAAACTTAATTTTACCACCTCTATAAATTGAATTTCAAAAATATGATAGACACGGTTGATATCAGTAAGTAAAATGTGGTTCAATAAGATAAACTTATTTTTTGGTGAATAGTAACTTTTGACTTTTATTTACCACGGTTAAAAGTAAATAGGGTAATTAAAGGTAAAAATGATATTATTATTACCCTAAAACATGTAATAATTCTATTGGATAAGTTTAATTCGACCAAAAACAACCTTAGGAATAAAATATGACCCTTTAGGTCCACTTGTATTAGATTAGGACATTTATTATTATTTAATTCAAAGAAGAGTTAAAAGTGTTAAATTCAAAGTTTAATAACTAAACCATTTTTAATATAGGGTTACACATAAAATAAATTCAAATATAAATATTAATTATAAATCTAAAAATATTTCATACATAATGGTATTTTATTTATAATTTTTAGACATTAAATGATTTAATTTATTTATGACACAATGATGATGCAGTAATTACCTAATTAATGAAATATTAAAATAATTGATATTATAAATACCAAAATAAATGTAATTTGAGACTTTTTATGAATTAAATTAATTTTATAGGCTAATATGACATGTTAGGGTTAATTAAATGAATTTTTTTTGAAGTGATAATGCTGTTATGAATTTAGCAAAAACAAAATACCAAATAGTGTCAAAATTGACACAAAAGAGTTTTAAAAAAAATATTATATTATTAATTGATATTATATTCCTAAAAATCTATGTTTTGGAAAAAGGTCTTAAATAATATTATATATGTCATTAATGAACCACTTGAAGTTCTCTTGGAAGTTTATAGTAAGTTTATTAACCATATAATATAAAAATACAAAGAGACATGGTAAATGTCAAGTTATTTAACTAAGAGTTAAATCTAAAAGATAAAGTTAATATAGTGACCCAAAACTGTATAAAACCTATTGTTTGAGTAGTTTTCGACACATACCCACCTTATCCTCTAAATAAATCATTTTGGATCCATTAGAAACCGAAAATGATTTTATTATAAAATAATATTTCAATCCTTTCATAAGGTGCCTCTCACCCCTCTTATAAAAGGGCACCTACCCTTCTCTAAAATTCACACCTTCAAATCCATTTGGATCATCCAAACCCTACCCAAATATCCTAAAAAATATCCTCCATTAATCTTAGAGGCCTTACTTTAGTCATAAAGCTAACCTAAGGATCCCTTTTGATCAAATCAAAAGGAAGAACCTGAAGAAGAGGTAAATATTTCATCACCTCTTTCAAGTTCTTTTCTTCTTCCACTTCCTATTTCTTTGTTGTTTTCATTATAAAATAATAAATAAAGTATATTATATATACTATGATGTTATTATAAAAATTTTACAACCATATTCATTATTCAATCCATCCTATAAATGACAAAGTCACCATACGTGCATACGTACGGATTACCATCTCCACGTCGTGGTGTAGTTTGTTATTCAAACACTTCATCATTTGGATGGGTATAATAATGAGTATAAATGATGAAAATAATAAATTTATCATGATAACGATTCTTTATATATGATATTCCATTAAATTATATACGATTTTAATATCAAAAGAATGATATTGTCGCTCGTGCGTACATACGGATTACCATCTCCACAAACGTGATGAGATTCATTCCCCATCATATCCATTCAAGACTAATTTTAATTTGATGATTATAAATAATGTTTAAAGACTTAATATCATTATGAATATGAATAATATAAATCATATCCATAACAAAAATTACTTACATAACAAATCATATAAAGGAAAAAGAATAAGTTAACACCCGAAACGATGATATTACTGAAATATCATTAACAAAGCAATATTAGAAGATCATATATGATATCATATTAATGTATATAGTTCTTGTATAATTTAATAACAATTATTTCACCACTATATAGGAGGTTAAACTACCCTCGACCAAGGAAAAGTACAAGGTAAGGGTTAATTTCACAATCTCTTTATTATCCGAGGTTGTTTTTACGTAAGTATCTATTGGGACCTATTTATCATTCACATCCATGTTTCTTAAAAATGTATTCCAAAACATTTTTACTATTTACTAGACTATGGTTTAAAGTCATATATACCCTTGTTTTACTTTTTATAAAATGGTTTTGAAAGGAATCTTTCCATCGTTTTCCAAACAAGGTACCTTATGACCTTTTCGACAAAATTAAGGTAAGAATGTTTTTTTAACTTATACGGCGGGTGTGGCTATTTTTCACCGTTATAACATCATCGAAGCTTCCCTTACAAGATTATAAGAATATTTTAAAAATAAATGTTTTCTTTTATAATTATATGACTTAAATGATTTCAAAATGGAAAGAGATATTTCCCGAAAAAAATGTTTTGATTTCATCTATGTCAACATCCTTTGATGGATTTTTAAGTTTAATTGAAGTTGATTTATTATGATACAAAACTTACATATTGTATTGAAGGTTTTGTGATATGTTTGATTGTGGATGTTTTATTTTCACACCATTCATGGTTTATGGAGAAAGTATTGACATTTCGTATGCTAGTTTTAATACGAATTTTTATGTTATGTTTGAACCTTTTCATATGAGGAATGAATTGTACTTAGTAAGTGATGGGTGAAGCCTGATATATCTCCTCGATGCATAGGTAGGTATCATGAGATAAACTAGTGTCTTAGAACAAGGCCTTAAAAAAATCTTATTTATAGTCTTGGCACAAGGCCTTGATTATGTGGTTATGAAGTCTAGCATTATGCATTCTATCATTATGAAAGTGGATACTGATATTGCATGTGATTATTCAACTAGTAGAATATCAATGTGAATAAGTAAATGGAATTATTTGATTTTATCTTTTCCATATTATTCTAAAGTTCAAGTTTAAAAGGTTTTTGTTCTAGTATTACATTTCCTTAAATGTTTATGCTTATTTATGAAAGTTTCCACTATATTTTTATCCTTACTGAGCATCTGAGCTCACCCATTTCTATGTTTTATTTTTCCTAGGATGAAAAGAAGTATATTATGAATGACCTATAGGGATAGTCTAAGGGATATGAGTGTGGTCTATGGAGACTATGTTGTTGTAGTTTTTCATTTTATAATGTAATGTAAAACTTATGGATGTATCTAGTATTTCCAAGGTAGCTAAACTAATCGTTATTTAGAGACTTGATCTTTTGTGATCATCCCAATGTTATATAATAATGCACTGAATCTGGGTAACTAGGGTCGGGGCATTACAGTTGGTATCAGAGGAAGTTTAGTATAAAACTTGGAATCTAGATTTAGATAAACTTTGATTAGAGATCATTACCCTAAGATAGAATTTGAGGATTAGTATAGAAGAACTTCCTAGAATTTTGTTACTGTAGAGATTTTGTGAGTTTTCCAAGAAATACATCCATGTCTGGATACAAGCAGGTAGAGGAGGTTCTAGCATAGATGTACCTAGGGGTAAAACCCGAAAACACTGCTTTGAGATAGACTCGAACGACAACTGATGCACGACAAAATTCCTTGCTGAACTCTTGGTTACGACACTACTAGGGGATATGCTTAGGATAATTTCATTTTCTTTACAAACCATTATTAAGGGTTTATGAATATATACTTCCTCAAAGAAAACATTTTTATGATTAGAGATTATATCCATAAACTGTTCAATTTATGTTAACTGTTTTACAAGTTTGGAATTATGTATTACGATTCATAAACTAATCTAGTGTATACCATTGTTTAGAAATGGAACCTAGTGGAAAGAATGGGAACCATATCAATGCATGAAATCCATGTAGGGATTTCTCTCCTAATCAAGATAATTATAGTGGAGCTGGTGAAGCAAATGGTGCTGATCAGCTTATCACTATACTGGGAAAACTCACTCAGGTTATGAATAATAACCTTACCCGTATGGAGCACGCTGATCCACAATGTGGAGGATCAATGTTAGACCGCTTCATGAGGTAACAACCACCAACATTCAATGGGAGTAAAAATCCATTATTAGTTGAGAAATGGATAAATTACTTAGAGAAAATATTTTATGCTTTGGGGAGTAGTGAAAGGGAAAATGTTGTCATGGCAGTTTATCGCCTCACAGGAGATGCAGATCAATGGTGGTCATTGATTCAAAACACAAAGGAAGATGAAGAAGTATAAAATATGGAATGGAGGGAGTTTAAAGAGCTTTTCTTAGAAAAATACTTTCCTCATGACCATCGAGCGGATATGGAAAGTCAATTTCTGAGTCTGAGGAAAAAGGAGGATGAGAATGTCACAAAGTATGAGGCTAACTTTACAAGGTTTGCAAGGCATGTAGCAGATTATATATGTAACCCATGGAGTAAGATTGATTGATTCTTTGATGGGTTAAAACCATTTCTACGACGAGCATTAGTCTCACAATCCTTCTTGTCATATAAAGATATTGTCTCATGTGCTATCAACACAAAAGAGGAATTCTCTAAGTCTTACGACTTTAAAGAAAAGAAAGAGAAGAAGAGATCTGCTGAACACTCTGGAAATGGAAATAAGGGAAATAAGGGAAAAGTTGAATATCCATCCTGTAGTAAATGTGGGAAGAAACACCCCGGTACTTGCCTGAAGGAAATGAGAGTCTGTTACAAGTGTGGTGAAAATGCCACCAAGATCGTGATTGCAAGGGGGGAAAAGAGGCTGTCAATGTTGAATGCTACAATTGTAGAGAAAGGGGTCATTATGAAAATTAATGTCCTAAGCTCCAAGGAAACTTACCTTAAAAAAATCCAAGGGAGCAAGGCCAAGCTTATGCAATCACTACTACTGAGGTTGAAGCTCTAAAAGACGTGGTGGTAAGTAATTTAATTGTTTCCTCAAGTTTAGTCAATGCTTTATTTGATTCTAGATCATCACATTATTTCATATATTCCTAGTTTGCTAAGAAAATTAGATATTTTCAATTTGACTTAACAAGTGAGTTATCAGTCAAAACACCCAAGGGAAGTATCATCACAACAAAGTTTTTTGAATCAGTTCCCATTAGGGCATATAAATGTTCTTTATCTGCTGATCTCATTGTCATACCCATGATTGAATTTGATATAATCCTCAGAATGGATTGGATTTCATACCATGATGTGAAAATTTATTGTAAGAAGAAGGAGGTTACAATTTTCGATGATGATTAGGAGTACCTTTTCTTTAGAGAAAAAACATCACCACCTGATTCTTATCAAGATCCACCCCCAGTAGCTTTACTAAATTCAATTATTGGGGAGGAAGATAATGAAATAATTATGGTTTAGGAAAAGAATGTTCAAATAGAGTACATACCTATTTTTCAATAATATGTTGATGTGTTTCCAAAAAATTTACCTGGACATCCTTCAGAATGAGAAATTGAGTTTTCCATTGATTTAATTCCTGGTTCAAGGCCCATATAGAAGACCCCTTATAGAATGTACACTGTGGAATTAGTGGAACTAAATAAAAAACTAGAGGAATTGAGTAATAAGGGATTTATTTTCCCTAGTGTTTCTTTATGGGGAGCCCCTATTCTTTTTGTTAAGAAGAAATATGGATATATGAGGTTGTGCATTGACTACAGGGAGATCAATGATATAACAATAAAGAACAAGTATCCCCTACCTTGCATTGATTATTTATTCAACCAACTTCATGGAGCTCAATATTTTTAAAAGATTGAACTTAGATCTGAATATCATCAGTTGTGTGTGAAAAAGGAAGACATTCCGAAAACAGTATTTCGAACCAGGTATGGGCATTACAAGTTTACAGTAATGCCTTTTGGATTGACTAATGCACCCTCTATCTTCATGGATATAATGAATAGAGTTTTCAAGGAATATATTTATGACTTTGTAGTGGTATTTATTGATGATATATTGGTATAATACAAAATCTATGAAGATCATGAAAATCACTTGCGCATTATTCTAAATACTCTTAGAAGAAATGAATTATATGTGAAATTTAGAAAGTGTGAATTTTGGCTTTAGGAGATTTCTTTTCTTGGACATATTGTCTCTAAGGATGGAATCTCTGTTAATCCTTCAAATACCAAGGAAATCCAAGAATGGACAACACCAATGAGTATAACTGAGGTATTCAGTTTTATTAGTTTAGCAGGTTATTATCGACGTTTTGTCCAGAATTTTTCCCAGTTGGCTGACCTATTAACAAAGCTCACACATAAAGGGGTTAAATTTGTTTGGACAAAAGAGTGTGAAGAATGTTTTGAAGAATTGAAGATAAGATTAATCAATGCTCTTATCTTGAATATACCATTGGGGAATTATGGGTTTGTTATTTATAGTGATGATTTAAAGAAAGGACTTGGTTGTGTCCTTATACAGAATGATAGATTTATTGCCTATGCATCACGGAAGCTAAAGATTCATGAGAAAAACTATCCTACTCATGATCTTGAGTTAGAAGCTGTAATCTTTGCTTTGAAGATTTGGAGACATTATCTCTATAGTGAAAAATGTGAGATATATACCGATCACAAGAGTTTGAAGTATATTTTCTCACAGAAAGAACTCAACATGAGGAAACGGAGATGGATTGAACTACTCAAGGATTATGATTTCACAATACACTACCACCCGGGGAAGGCAAATAAGGTGGAAGATTCTTTAAGAATAATGGATCATGGAGTTTTGAATAAGATGAGAATTGAAATGGATCCTATTTTCATGGATCTAGTGAAAACAGATATGGGAATAATCATGGAAGGTAAAAAATAAATACTTTTTCAAATGGTTTCCAAACCATCTTTACTAGAAAAGATAAAAAGTTATCAGGATGATGATGAGGAGTTTCAAAAGAAAATTAAAGCTGTGAACAACAGGAGATTGAATGACTTAAAATATGAAGATGGAATTTTGAAATTTGGGAAGAGACTTTGTGTTCCTAACATACCTGATATAAAAATGGAATTTTTGGATGATGCTCATAGATCCAATTTCTATATACACCCTGGTAGCACTAAGATGTATAGAGATTTGAAGGAACATTTTTGGCGGGACAACATGAAGAGGGAGATTGCTGATTTTGTGTCACGATGTATGGTTTGTCAACAAGTGAAAGATGGAAGGCAACAACCTGGAGGAGTCATGAAACCTCTTTCCATACCTGATTGGAAATAGGATAATATTACGATGGAATTTTTCATGGGGATACCAATTACACCTAGAAGGAATGATTCAATATGGTTCATTATTGATCGTCTTACCAAGTGAGAACATTTTCTTACTATAAGAAAATATTTACCACTTGAACATTTAGAAAGACTATATATTAATGAAGTTGTAAGACTCTATGGTGTACCCCTATCGATTGTTTCTGATCATGATCCCCGTTTTACATCAAGATTCTGGAAAAGTCTTCAGAAATCCCTGGATATTGAACTTTTTTTGAGCACTGCCTACCACCCTCAAACTGATGGACAATTAGAACAGACTATTCAAACCTCAGAATACATGTTGATATCTTGCTCACTTTACTTTCAAGGTATGTGGGATCAATATTTACCTCTGGTAGAATTTTCCTATAACAATAACTTCCATTCAAGTATTCAGATGGCACCATATGAAGTGTTATATGGAAAGAGAGGTCACACACCAACTTGTTGGGATGATGTTGGTGAAAGAAAACTCATAGGACCAGAACTTGTTGAGAAAATGATGGAAAAGGTGAAGGTTATCCAAACCCACATCAAAACAGCACAAAGGAGGAAGGAGAGCTATGTCGATAACCGAAGGAAGGATTTGGAATTTCAGGTAGGAGATCATGTTTTCTTGAAGGTATCTCCATGGAAGGGAGTTATACGATTAGGTAAGAAGGGTAAACTAAGTCCTAGGTATATCAGACCTTTCGAAATTATAGAACGAATTGGGGTTGTAGCTTACTGATTAGAAATGCCGCCAAGTCTCTCCAAAGTTCACGATGTGTTCCACATATCACTATTGAGAAAATACATGCCTGACCCTACTCACCTATGAGGAAATTGAACTGAAACCTGATCTATCTTATTATTAAGAGACTGTCAAAATTCTTGATACTAGAGAACAAGTGCTGAGAAACCAGACGACTCATCTGGTAAAAGTTCTATGGAGAAACCATAAGATGGAAGATGCAACGTGGGAACCCGAGGAAATTATGATGAAGAACCACCCGAATCTTTTTATGCAGTAATATTCTAGAAATTTTGAGGACAAAATTATTTTAAGGATGGAAGAATGTCACACCGCAAACTTCTACAGTACGTTTCCCTTTGAATAATACAATGGCTCGTGTTGTACGCAACTTCGAGTTCAAAAACACCAAAACCAATCAAACTAGCAGTTATGAATAGTAATACCCAATTTTTGAAATTTTATCAATTTTATATTTCAAAATAGACTTCATTTTTGGGTTCAAAATATCAAAATTATCTTAGGGTGAATTTTTGGTATTTTTCTGAAAACTTTCAATTTTTGATGAATAGTGAAAACACTGAGTTATTGTTCAAAACTGAATTTTTATTTAAATAATTATTTATTTTATTTAAATTTATTTTAGGTAGAAATAGATATATAGTACCTATATAAGTTCAATTTAATTCATTGGAGTCAGTTTATAATAATTTTAGATATATAAACATTTTATTGAACTTTTTACCGTCTTTTACCCACCTCTTAGGAGCATTTCCAAATTTTTATAAAACTTAATTTTACCACTTCTGTGAATTAAATTTAAAAAATTAGAGAGATATGGTTGATATCAGTAAGTAAAATGTGGTTTAATAAGATAAAATTAATTTTTTATGAATAGTAACTTTTGACTTTTATTTACCACGGTTAAAAGTAAATAGGGTAATTAAAGGTAAAAATGATATTATTATTACCCTAACACATGTACTAATTCAATTGTATAAGTTTAATTCGACCAAAAAAAAAACGTAGGAATAAAATATGATCCTTTAGGTCCACTTAGATTAGATTAGGACATTTATTATTATTTAATTCAAAGAAGAGTTAAAAGTGTTAAATTCAAAGTTTAATAACTAAACCATTTTTAATATAGGGTTACACATAAGATAAATTCAACTATAAATATTCATTATAAATCTAAAAATATTTCATACATAATGGTATTTTATTTATAATTTTTAGACATTAAATAATTTAATTTATTTATGACACAATGATGATGCAGTAATTACCTAATTAATAAAATATTAAAATAATTGATATTATAAATACCCAAATAAATGTAATTTGAGACTTTTTATGAATTAAACTAATTTTATAGGTTTATATGACATTTTAGGGCTGATTAAATAATATTTTTTCGAAGTAATAATGCTGTTATGAATTTAGAAAAAACAAAATACCAAATAGTGTCAAAATTGACATAAAAGAATTTTTAAAACAAATATTATATTATTAATTGATATTCAATTCCTAAAAATATAAGGTTCGTCCAAAAGTCTTAAATAATATTATATATGTTATTAATGAACCACTTGAGGTTCTCTTGGAAGTTTATAGTAAGTTTATTAACCATATAATATAAAAATACAAAGAGACATGGTAAATGTCAAACTATTTAACTAAGAGTTAAATCTAAAAGATAATGTTAATATAGTAACCCAAACATGTATAAAACCTATTAGTTGAGTGGTATTCGACCCATACACAACTTATCATCGAAATAAATCATTTTGGATCCATTAGAAACCGAAAATAAGTTTATTATAAAATAATATTTCAATCTTTTCCTAAGGTGCCCCTCACCCTCTTATAAAAGGGCACTTCCACTTCTCTCAAATTCACACCTTAAAAGACATTTCGCTCGGCCAAAACCTACCCAAATATCCTCCCAACTATCCTACCTTCATACTATAGGCCTTAATTTAGTCTTAAAGCCAACCTAAGTATCCCTTTTGATCAAATCAAAAGGAAGAACCCAAAGAAGAGGTAAATATTTCATCACCTCTTTCAAGTTCTTTTCTTCTTCAAATTACTCTTTCTTTGTTGTTTCCATTATAAAATAATAACTCCAGTATCTTATACATACTTTTATGTTATTATAAAAATGGTACAACCATATTCATTATTCTATCCATCCTATAAATGACAAAGTCACCATACGTGCGTACGTACGGATTACCGTCTCCACATCGTGGTGTAGTTTGTTATTCAAACACTTCATCATTTGGATGGATATAAAAATGAGTATAAATGATTCAAATAATAAATATAACATGATAATGATTCTTTATATATGATATTCCATCCAATTATATAAAATTTTAATATCAAAATAATGATATTGTCGCTCGTGCGTACGTACGGATTACCGTCTCCAAGAACGCAATGAGATTCATTCCCCATCATATCCATTCAAGAATAATTTTAATTTGATGATTAAAAATAATGTTTAAAGACTTAATATCATTCTGAATATGAATAAGATACATCCTATTCATAACAAACATTACTTACGTAACAAATCATATAAAGGAAAACGAATCAGTTAACACCCGAAACGATGGTACTACTGAAATATCATTAACAAAGGAATATTAGAAGATAATATATGATTATTTTATAATTTAATAACAATGATTTCACCATTATATAGGAGTTTAACCTACCCACGACCAAGTAAAAGTACAAGTTAAGGGTTAATTTCACAATCTCTTTATTATCCGAGGTCGCTTTTACGTAAGTATCTACTGTGACCTCTTTATCATCAACATCCATGTTTCTTAAAAATGTATTCCAATTTTTTTACTATTTACTAGACTATAGGTTAAAGTAATTTATACCCTTTTTTTACTTTTTATAAAATGGTTTGAAAGGAATCTTTCCGTCATTTTCCAAACAAGGTACCTTATGACCTTTTCGACAAAATTAAGGTAATAATGTTTTTTTAACTTATACGGTGGGTGCAACTATTTTCTGCCGTTATAACATCGTCGAAACTTACCTTACAACCTTATAAGAATATTTTCAAAATAAATTTTTCCTTTTATAATTATATGAATTTTAAATATTTTCAAAATAGAAAAATATATTTGTCTAATTTTTTTTGATTTCATCTATGTCAACATCCTTTGATGGATTTTTAAGCTTAATTGAAGTTGATTTATTATGATACAAAACTTCCATATTGTATTGAAGGTTTTGTGATATTTTTGACTATGGATGTGTTATTTTTACACCATTAATGGTTTATGGAGAAAGTATTTACATTTTTTATGATAGTTTTAATACGAATATTTATGTTATGTTTGAACCTTTTCATATAAGGAATGCATTGGACTTAGTAAGTGACGAGTGGAGCCCGATGTAGCTCCTCGATACATAGGTAAGTCTCATGAGACAAATTAGTGTCTTGGCATAAGGCCTTGACAAAATATTATTTGTAATCTTGGCACATGGCCTTGACTATGTGGTTATGAAGTCTGGCATTATGCATTCCATCATTATGAAAGTGGCTATTGATATTACATGTGATTATTTGACTAGTAGAATATCCATGTGAATAAGTAAATGGAATTATTTGATTTTATCTTTTCTATATTATTCTAAAGTTCAAGTTTAAAAGGCTTTTGTTCTAGTCTTACATTGCCTTAAATGTTTATGCTTATTTATGAAAGTTTTCGCTATATTGTTATCCTTACTGAGCATCTAATCTCACACCTTTCTATGTTTTATTTTTCCCAGAATGCAAAGAAGTATATTATCACTAACCTGCAAGGATAGTTTAAGGGATATGAGTGTGGCCTATGGAGACTATGTTGTTGTAGTTTTTCATTTTATAATGTAATGTAAACTTATGAATGTATCTAGTATTTCCAAGGCTACTAAACTAATAAGTTTTTCGAGACTTGATCTTTTGTGATCATGCCAATGTTATGTAATAATGAACCGATTTTGGGTAACTTGGTTCGGGGAGTTACATATTTGAGGTGAGTTCTTACTCATTTTACCTCCTTATTCCTTATCCCTCTCTTCTCTATTGGATTTGGATTCCCCCATGAACCCTAGTTATCATTTGGATCTATTTTATGGGTTTAAGTGGTTCTAATTATGGGTATTTTGGTGTCTAGGTTTTCTAGACACCATTACTAATCCCTTGGGGTGGTCTCCATTGAAGGAGACATGTTTTAGGATGTCTCATCTTGGTTTCTACTTATTTGTGGTAGGTATTACTGTTAAATTGTTTCATTTTTTAATTTTAATGTGATTTTGGTTCTTAAATTACATTTTTATAAAATTTTAAATATATGTGATATCCCTTTAGTGATTTGAAAAAAATTATTAATGTTTTGAGCTTCGTATAATTGGGTTTTTCATGTAAATTCTATATTTTCATGCTTGAAATTGAATTTTTAAAGATTATAAGATTATTGTAAAATTTATTATGGTTTTTTGAAATTATTTTCATGATTTTCAATGGCCATTGACCTTATTTTGGATTTTAATGAGTGAAAAAAATGTTTTAAAGGGAAATTGGTTTTAGAGTGAGGTGTTGACCTTTAAATTGTTTGTAAAAAGGGGTGTTTAAATGTACTTGAAATATTGATTTGAAATGTGTGTAGTTTACCCCTTATGTAATGATTTTTTGATTTTTTTTAATTGTTTTGATGGAACTTGTTGGCCTTTTGACCTTGTTTTGGTTTTCAAAGAGAAATACCCTTGTTTAAGGGTAGATTTGAATCATTTTAAAAGAAATGGGTGATTTTTTTGGACCTCTTAAAATATTTTTAGTGGTGATTTATGAAAATAATGATAGAATTAAAGGTTTTTTCCAGGTTTTAGATTTTAAAAGAATAGACCCCTTTTGAAGGGGATATCTTTTAAATATTTTAAATGATTGATTTATTTACATTGTTTTCCAAGTGGTGTTTTTAAAGTATTTTATGAAATGTGAAAGGGATTGGAGTTTTGAGCCCTATTTTTGTGTTAAATGCCCATTTGGAAATTTGGTTTTAAACAGTGTATGTGGATGGAATCCTTGATTTTCCATTTCTTGTTTACCCCTTGTGTGGGTTTGTGATCACTACGTGATGCTTGTTTCTACCCTTATGGAGAATTGTTCTTGTTATTCCTTGTGTGCATGTTATGTGTATTGGGATTTTCATTATTGGGTGTTAGGGGTGAGTGTAGTTATATTTATTCCTTATGGGTAGACTTGTATTGTTTTTACTATTCCTAACTGCCTTTATTGGTCACGGGATTCTAGGTACTAAGTGGGAGATCTAGCTCGTTCCTCTACTTAGTTCACACGCCACAAGTTTCCCACTATTTTTTTCTAATAAAAAGGCTAGGTGGGGGGTTTTTAATTTCTAAAATTCTTGTGTAGGATACCAGGATGAAGGTTATAGACTTATCATATATTGGTATCTAGTTCGAATGGTTATACCCATATACAATTATATTATTGGCACATTTGTGACTTTGGGTAGGACCATGACAAATTCATTTTATTGATGAGTTTTTGATTGAAGGGAGTTGATCTAGTTCTTATTTGTATCATTTCCACTAATTTCATTTATATGGAACCCTTACTTGTTTATGTTTCATTTTTGTATGCCTTAAGATATATGTGCGGTTCCTTCTTGATATGATTAACCCATGTGAGTTGGGTTATTTCCTTTGAAAATTAGTTTTCAAATTTTTTTGTAGAAAACCTATTTTGAAATTTAAAGACTCTTGTGTGGGTTCTATAATGTGGATTTCAAAATTGGAGTTTGTTTTAAACATGGATTTGGACAATTAAGTACTTTAATGTCATTATTTCATTTAAATAAAACAAATGTGTTATTTTGAGAAATATTAGTGGTGTGTGTGGTTTCAAAATGTATTTGGATGGTGTATTTGTTTTCAAACTGTGTGTGTTTGGTTTTGGAAAATATTTGGAATGTTTTGTAAATAGTTTATGGATTTGTTTGATTTCCATAATGCTATATGTATGAAATCTTACTTTCTAGATTTATTTTCAGACCACTATTTATGAATTGCCTTATGAAAAATATTGACTAGTTTTAGTGGGTTGTGGTGACCTATTGGGATTTTTATCTCATGCCTACAAAATTCTAGGTTCCAGGTTCTTAGTTTGATCCTTCTTATTCATCATGGATGATGTGGGGTGATATTGGTGGTGGTGAGAAATCAGAGGTTTCATGGTGGTGGTATGGGCTTATCTTGAGTTGGTTTTTAGTTGTTTCATTTTCATCTAGTGTTGTATATTTTCTATTCTTTATGGTTGTATCTATTTATTATGGATATCGATATTGTATATGAAAATGGTTTGGATCATGGTAGTTGGTTATGACATATTTTTCATGTAGTTGATTTATTATGGATTTTTATTTATTTATTTATTCCACTTCTATATCTCTAATTATGGAAAAATCATTCCCAAAGGAGTTCCTATGATGCCTAGGAACTTGTCACCAGCTCATGGGGATTGGGAGCGCCCTTCAGGGCTTATGGAAAATTGGATCTGGTGTCGAGTTTGGGGGAAGTCTGGGGCAGTTCGTTTTAGGAGGCCTATGGTGGTGATTTGAGTAACGTCAAAGGAAAAAATGGTGGTGTTTGACATGACTCAACCCATTAGGACCCCTCCTAGGTGATTATAAGCTTAGTATTCCATCCCAATCCCATTTCTAATAGGATAAGGGATAATTATTAGCACCAAGTAGACATATCACATATTATGGGAGGACTTAACCTAATGCACTTGTATACAATGCACACCACCACAAAGGACATAATAGAGCAGAATAGATAAATAAAATTAACTGTAATATATAATGTATGAGATGACTACTATGATCCATAAAGGTGTAACCATTACATAAACCATAATGTAAAAGGGGTAAGATACACACCCAACAACCTAAAAGAGAAAAAACCCAAAAAAATGTGGTGAAGAGGTCACTGTAAGGAAATACCTCCAGACACAAACATCATATCTACACACACCTCTGGACACCTTAATATCCACCAATAATGTATTCACTAAGATCGTTGCTGAACTGTCTATCTTCTACATAAGACACAACATGTGCGGTGGAGGATGTCCATTGTAACACCCCATAATTTAAAAGGGTTAAAAGGATAAATTTTACTATCTATGTTGACAAGGTGTACCTTTCTTTAAGGAGCCTACCTGATTTGAACTCCACTGTTAAACCGGTTTGGTATGGAGTAGTGATCAGGAAGGGTGAACTCCTGGGAAGTTTCTTAGTGTGTGTGAGAGTGAGGAAAAATCATACTAGAAAGAAAATGTGCTATCCCATGGGGGAATTAATTAGTCCTATGACTCATTTGGGAACATGGTTGTGACTCATGAAGGAAACAACACATGTTTTTGGGTCAACTATGGTGCCTGTGAAGACCAATTATTACATAAACATCAAAGTATGAACCCAATCAGAAGTTCGGTGGCACTACCGAGTTTAATATGTAGGGTCCACAATAAGGATGTTGTGCTCTAAGGGGGAGGGGGTGTAAATGTAACACCCTATAATGTTAAAGGGTTAAAAGACTAAATGTTACTACCCATGCCAACAAGGTGCACCTTTATTTCAAGAGATTACATAATTAGAACTACCCATATAAATATGTTTATCCTGGAGTAGTGATCAGGATGGGTGACCACCTGATAAGTTTCATAGGGAGTGTACAAGTGAGGACAAATTACACTATAAAGAACATGTATTGGCCTATGGAGACAATTATTAATCTGATGACCCGTTCGGGTACATGGGTGGTCCACAGGGAGGGAACAACACATGTTTTTGGGGAAATTGAGGTGCTTAAGGGGCCTACTTGTTACATCCATACAAGAGTGAATATATACATACCTAATTGGATTCCATGAAAACCATAAAAGAATATTAAAAAGACCAGTTAGATCAAAATAACAATGGAAAGAAGGAAATAATAACTCATGAGAATAAAAATAAAAACCTAGATATGCTTTAAATAGAGAACCCATGACGTAGGAGAGAGTCCATATCTTCAGATTCCATCCATGGGAGAATCCAAAAGTAGTCCTAAGAATCTAAATCACCCAACCTAGCAACGCACATCATCTCTATGGAACTATAGTGGGGGATCTATGCATTGTTATGGATAAGTATTAGTCGAGGGAGTACCAACTCTAATGGAGGATCCACACATTGTCTGAGATCTTAGATATGGGAGTACCCAAATCCATAGATAAAGGAATAATTATATGAGTATGTGGGGGAGTAACAAACTATATTTGAGTTTTGGGGGACTCACCCCTTACACAAACCCATTTCCAGGGGAGTACCAACCTCATGAACACTCCAATCGCCACACTTAATCCCCATTGTTAGACCTATAGAGATAATAAAATAAATCCACTTGTATCACTTATCACATCAAATATTATTCTAAATAGAAGTTCAATATCACATTCTATGAAGAAAATCACCATCACACCAAATTCATGGAAAGACACAGTCACACTGTGATGGCCCAACATAAAGGGGTCTCATAACGCAAACCCTTCTATTGATTTTTTTAAGTCTACCCAAATCTAGGACATTATATCATGGAACCCTATTCCATGCCATGGATTCTCAGCCTTCACCCCAAACATTATGTTGTGGATCCTACGCCATTCCATGGACATAAATAAAGACTTATCCATTTTAACTACTATAGACCATCACACTGTAACACCCCTTCACAACACTATGAACTCTAATCTGAATTCAACCTTCACATCATGGTGTTCCTAGGACATGGTGTGATCCTCTTAGATCATCCACCTAATCATGTCATGACTCCATACATTATGACATTATGACATTCCTATATAAGAATTCCCATAATCATATCGTTATCACCATTCTCACAACTGATTAGACTTGAAACATCACCAAAATCCCTGTCCTTCACTTCCATGACTTCAATGATTTCTAATCACGCATCATCAAAAAATGATCCATAGCGGTTCACACTCAAACTTTACACCGTTTCACATTTCTATAGAAAATATCCCAGATCGCTTCACCTTCTATGGACTCTCCATCTCCCATTATTAATCCTGTAATACTCAATCCTTTCTATCATTCACAGTTCCATCATTTGTAGGACTCGAATCCCAATTGATCATCGATCCAGATCCAATTAATCAAACCATTGACCATGCTAATGGATGGTGGAAAAACATAAATAAATAGTGGGAAACAAGTAAGAACAATCCTTGGTTTCCAATTCTAGGATCAAGCCACTATTTTTTAGGCATGGAAAATCATTTATGATAAATAATGTGAAAGAAAATAAAATAAGAATAAGGGCTTCGAGAAAGAATTAAAAAGTAGATAAATTGCAGGGCTAATCAATTTAGGAAACTAATTCAAGAAGAAAATTAAATTCTTTAAATAATGAATAAAAAATAACAATAAAAATAAAAAATACCTACTTATTAATTGGATCAACCGATAAATAGGTTTGCATCTACTATGAGATCCATTGGTGACTCCTCGATGAATTTTCTATTCAGATTTCTTGGTCTTGATTCCACTCAATGATATCCTCCTTTACCTTCCTATATTAATCTAGTATTTTTTTGATTAAACCTAACAAGATAGGTTAAAGATGAATAAATAGGGTATTACGAGGTCAAACAATATAATATTAAATCAACTAATTAGTTACTTCAATTTAATTTTATTAACTAATTTCACCCATGACAACCTGATCATGGGGACCATATTGTGAATGAATATTATATCACTCCTAGGGTAAACCCCTTATTCCAGGCATAATTGTGATTTAGGTTTCCCTATCTAATGCTTTTTTGTAGGGAAATGTCATTTTCTAAAAATTTCATGTTTGTGGACTAAAAATAACACATTATTTTTAATATAGTATTCTTGAATACTCTTGACACAAAAATCAGTGAAAAATATCAACAAAAAACCTTAAAAATATTATTTAAAATATTCTAAAGGTTTAAACACAAAAAATTAGAGTCACTACATAATCCCCACCTTCAAGTATTTTCACCTTGAAAAGCACAACCTACTTGAAACAGTGAGGTTATTGAGTTTTCATCTAGTTTTCATGATCCTATGAGCTCTCTTAAAGGATCCCATACTACCAAATGATGCACACTGGTAAAATAACTCATCCATGACGAATCCTCTCCTAAATATCCTTGATCACCACCAAGTACTTTGAGAATGTGGAATTATCCATGATGTCCAACTCACCCCTGTAAATGATATGGGATGTGTTATGCATGTATCTCTTTAACTATAACATGTGAAAGATGTCATGCATATGATCCAATTGTGGGGGTGACTCTAGATGGTAAGAAACCTCATAAACCCCATATATGATGTGGAATAGACTGATGAGACTTGAATATATCATGCCTCCTCAACCAAATCTCTATAATATGCGCTACAAAGAGACCTTTCGGAACACATGGTCTCCCTCCTCAAACTCTAAAGGCCTCAATCGTCAGTCCAAACATGACTTTTGATAGATCTGAGTGGTCCTCATCCACTCTTGGATCACCTATACTTTCTTTTTCATCACCTGCACTAACTTTAAACCCATCAGTGATGACTCCCTTACCTCTATCCAATATAAGGGTGACTTATAAAGTCTCCCATATAGGTCCTTAGAAGGTTCAATGCTAATTGTGGAGTGGTAACTATTTTTGTATACAAACTCCACTAGAGGTAAGTGATCCTCCTAGTTTCGGACGAAATCAAATACGAAATCCCTCAAAATATCCTTAAGAACCTAAATGTTTTTTTTTCAGTTTGGACATCAGTCTGAGGGTGGAAAGTTGTAATCAACTGAAAATAAGTCCCGAATCCCTCCTAAAACCCCCTCTAGAATTAAGACATAAATTGAGAATCTTGGTTAGAAACAATCATTGAGGTTATCCCATGCATCTAGATGACCTTCTCTATGAAAAAGTATATCAATGTCTCCACCAAAATCTGCTCTCAAATAACACATAAGAGTTGGTTAGTTGATCGATGATCACCTAGATAGAATTGTGACCTCTTTCTATTTGTGGGAGCCCCATCATGAATTCCATCGACATGCCATCTCACTTCAACTATAGATCCTCAGAGGGTTAAGAAAACCCCTTTAAGACCAAGTGATATTCCTTGACTAGTTGAGAGGTGATTCATTTCACAATAAACTCAAAATGTTTCATACCTACCCACCAAAATAGATATCTTAGGTCTTATTATATCTTTTTTACTCTAGGATATATCACTAAGGGTGAAGTATAGAACTACCTCAACTTCTCCTCATGCAACATGACTGGAACCATTATCCATTTCCAGAAGAGTATTATGTGATCCCCACATTTATAATATACATATGTTGTATTTATTGAGAATATCCAATCATGTAAAACTTCACAATTGATGTCTCCCAACTGGGATTCCTTAATTCACTAAAGAAGAAAAGGGAATACCAGCATCAATGAAAGATAATCCATGTCTTCCCCATCCATTAAGGATAAATGAAATGAGGTTAACTACTAAGATAAGTCCCCTAAAAACTAATATTGAGACTTAATACTAAGGGAATTAGTCACCACATTTCACTTTCCTAGAGTTTAGAAAATCTCAAAGTCACAAGACTACATGAACTCTAACCAATTCCTTTGCATATAGTTATGATATCTCTGGGTAAATATGTACCTGGGACTCTTATGGTCCATACATACTATTAAAAACTCACTAATAAGGTAGTTACTCTAAGTCTTAAAGGTAAAAATTTCCATTACTTTCTCCAAATCACAGGTTGTGTAGTTTTTCTCATGGGGTGTCAACAATATGGACTTATAAACAATCACTACTTTCCTCTACATCAATACATAACTGATACCAACTCCAAAGGAATAATAGAAAACCACATACTACACTACCTCCTCTATCAATATCAAGATAGGAGTACTCATCAACCTCTACTTCATCACCTTAAAATATCTCTACTATCACTTAGACCAAACCAACGACTGCCCCTTTTAGGTAAGGGAAGTCACGGGGGATGCAATATTGGAGAATAATATCATGAATATCTGATATTACCCTCCAAACTAAGAAAGATACACACCTCAAACATACTCTTGGTTGGATCCCAAGATAACAATACCTTTTTCTTGACCATTTCCACAACCAATCCATCCTCTGAGATAACATACGCTGGGAAGTGGACCTCCCAAATTAAGAACTAACACTTCAAGAAATTTACATGTTGAAATAGTGGGTACCCTATAACTAACTTAAATAGTACTTTATGATTACCAAATCATGTATAAAGTGTATTATAGATGATTTAAACTTAGAAAAATAGTTTTGATATTTCTACATCGACTATTTATATGGTAATGTCCTTAGATTACTTGTATCAAAATGCCATAGAAGTTCCCAAGATATAACGAGAACCTCAAGATACTATGAAATTAATCTTAAAAATTTGAATTATATCCTAGATACAACATGTTGATTGATATTACATAGTTTATGTGTGACTATTAGGTTTTGGGGGCTCATAATCATTGAGACTTATTCTCATAAAGTTTATATTTGTTGATCTTGAGTAGACAAGATCTTGAGGACTGACCCACCAATAAGAACACCACATGTTTCAAGTGTCATTAGCTATTCCTAGATGAGAACACATGTAATAGTCTCTTGAATTGAGATTATTATCATTTTATACTATTTGAACACATACTTTGATATGAGGAAAAAACTATGAAATTAATTTCATAGAAAGGTAGCTTTTATTGGGTGCATCATTGGTGGTATGAAATTGATTGAATAATCAAGATAAAATTTATCACTTCTAAAAGGAAGTGATATCTCAGGCCTGGTTTACTAGGATGGTAGTAACTTCACTAAATCCATGGCCATGTTAGAAGAAGGTAAGTCCATCTAGTAAGTTCAACTAATAAGAAAGTAAGAAAAAATGACGACATGAAGTGTGCATCATACTTTATGATATATCATGAGACAAAGAGATTATATTACATGGAATGTGTTTATAGGAAAGGTTTTTGTTGTTATAACTACAACTTATCTCTTTAGGGGTCTTGATGGATTTCTAGAAACCAACCCTTGTATGTGAATAATATTCACTAGTATCGAGATAAGGGCCTAGAAGGTCACACACCAAGCATATTTAGAAGTTTTCCCTTTGATGAATAAGAGTATAGGACATGGTGGGCCATATCATGGGGTTTGGGGATATTTGAGAATATATGATCACCAATTAATAAATAAATTAATATTATTTGAGTTTATAATAATTGGATATGAATTTATTTATTTAAATATATTTAAAATAATTAAAGAAAATATAGAGAAAAATATTATAAGAATGAATATTATTTTAATATTCATGCTTTGTTTAATATTTATGGGAATAATGAGTTGAGTTAAATGAACCGTTATTAAAATTTATTATATTTATTATATTATAGGTAAGTGATAAAAATATAAATGAAATTTACAACCTATTTATTTGTCCATAACACATCGCTTATGGTTTATTTAGAAGGTAATGATTATTCAAGGGTTGGGAAGCCATTTCCAGGTATTCTGCACCTCGCTATATAAAGAGGAGGAAACACTCTTGAGAGGAATTGTTCATAGTGTAATTTTGAGAGCCTCTCTCTATTATCTTCCACTTCTTATAGAGATATAAGCTCTTGATCCAAGAAACAAGACCAATCTCTTATTTACGCATCGAAGGAATGCCGATGCGGTGATCATCAGGATGTTGAAGACATCGTTGAATCTCCGCGCTAGCACCCAAAATTTTACAAACAACATTCCCGTGAATTTTCAAAGTGTGTGTGGACAATATAGAGGTATCCAAATTTGCTTTATTTGAGAAATAGTATCCATTGATGTGTATATGTCAAACATAGCTTTAGATCAAATGAGGTATTTTTTATTTAATTTTCATGCTTAAAATTATTTATGTGAGATCCTTGATAGTTTTACTGGGATATGAGTCTCTAAAGACAACATAGTTACATTATATGATAATGTAAAATGTTTAAATATTGTTCCCATCTACTTTCACTGTGAACCTTGGTACCTTTAATTGGTATCAGAATGAGCACATGATATTTTAGAGTAAAAATAAAAATAAAAATAAATTTTCATTGAATTATTAATAGGGAATCATTACAGTCTCAACATTAAAGATTGCGCTTCAATATGATCTTAGATGACCAAGTTACAACCATCTGGAGTTTTTAATCAGATCAAAACCATTCTTGTGGTATTTAATTTGAATAACATATATATAAATATATGTCATTTCTACTCAAAGTAATTCAATGAAAGGGGTTTCTAGTGAACCCCAACTTATTATCTAGATTTTATAATCCAAAACTGTTCTGGATAGAAGGAAAAATTACACACACATTTTTGGAAATTCTTAATAAAAACAAAATCAACACCCATTTGTCAAAATCCTAACATTAGGATTAATTATAAAAAATAAAAAATGGTGATAGACTTGGGAATGGGCTGGCAGTATAGAAGATAAATGGATGAAAAAAAATTGGTGGGGTTGCCTATGCCGACATAGGCTTTAAAGAAAATAATTTTTTTTGGGTAGCACCACTGTGTAGTACTAGCCCTTTGACCCCATGTTTCAGGGTTCCCTTCCTCCATGACATCCAATGTTATACACATTTCCTCACCCAAAACCCAACTTGAACAATAATTTTCAATTACCAAATCATGTATACAGTGATTTATGCAAGATGTAAACTTACCATAATAGTGTTGATATTTCTACATCCACCATTTATATGGTAATGTACTTAGATTACTTTTCATATCAAAATGTTATAGAAGTTCCCCAACTATGATGAGAACCTTGAGATACTATGAAATTAATCTTAAATATATATATTATGGTCAGATACACTATGTTTATAGGACATAGAAGACGCAAAACTATCAGGTGATGTGGACTCATAAGTATTGAGACTTCTTCTCATGAAGTTTGCACTTAGTGATCTCGAGTAGATGAGATCATGAGGACTGACCCACCAATAGGAACAACCCATGTTTCGGGTGTCATTAGTTGTTCCTATATGCAAACACGTGTAATGGTTCCCTAAATTGAGATTATTATCAATGTATACTATTTTATTATGTACTTTGATGCAAGGAAAAATCTATGGCATTGATGTTACATTGAGGTAAATTGCATTGGGTGCATCATTAGTGATATGACATTGATTGAATAATGAAGATATAATTTGTTGCTCCAGAAATGAAGTGATATGTCAGGCTTAGTTGACCATGATGGTAGTAAATTCACTAAATACATGTCCATGGTAGTAGAAGGTAAGTCTTTCTAGTAAGGTCAACAAAAAATAAAGCAATAAAGTATGATGACATAAAGCAAGCACCCTGATTTATGAGATATCACGAGACAAAGAGATTATATTACACGGTGTGTGTTTATAGTAAAGGTTTTCATTTCTAGGACTATACCTTATCTATTTATGGGGTTTCATGGGTTGTTAGAATCCAATCATAGTCTATGAATAACATTCAATACTATGGAGATAAGGTACTAGAGGGTCATAAACTGTAACGACCCGAGTCCGGAGCCCCTCCACGGGTGCCCCGTACCCGGTTCGCCACATGACCTCAAGTGCGTTTACCCGAACGCCAGAGGCTGCCAACTAGCAGTGAGGGCCTTGGTGAGTTGGTGGGGAAACTATTCCCTCATTCAATAAGGTATAAAAGGTAATAAAATAACAATAAACAGCAGAGGCAGTAAACAACATGCATAACAACATAAACCAAATAGCGGAAGCAATGTAGATATATAACTATGATGAAAATGGTGCAGCAGGTACAAGTATCTAAGGAAAACAGAAAACACAACAACGTGCTGAAATACAACTGAAACCAAGTGCAAAAGAAAATAAAATAAGCTCCTCAGCATCATGAGCCACGACTCGGTCCCATGCTCCCTAACTCCTGGTGCAATCAAGATCCTGAAGTAGAAGGGTGCTTTCCCTTGTCTATACCTGCAGCAACATAGTCTGCTTGGGCCCAAAAGCATGGCCCAAACAGGGTGTGAGATACAATCCCAGTAGGTAATCACCCAAATATTTGTGCCTAACAGTCAATGAATACATGACAGTAAGAAAACAAGAAGCAGTAAACAAAAAAGCACAAGCATCTATAATCCACAGTTCTAACAAGTAAAATACACAAGTAAGAAACCAACAACAAGAAGAAAACAGGTAACCCTCTGGGTATCTCTCACAGCCTAACCCCTATGGTTCAACCTCTGGTACTAGCAACCCTATGGGAGGCACACACAGTCTCACCCCTCTGGTTCAGCTATGTAATTAAGCAGACTTTCTGGGGAAGCACTCACCGTCAATTCCCCCTATAGTCTCGTATCGTGCTAAAGGATCTCTGGGGAAGCACTCAACATCAATTCCCCATGTGGCCCACGTCGAGGATCTACCGACTCTCTGGGGAAGCACTCAACGTCAATTCCCCTTATAGTCTCACATCGTAATTAAAAGACAGTCTGGAGAAGCCCTTTCGTCAATTCTCCCTTTGGTCTACTAATCTAGGTTCTCACAGTCCTGAGTATAACTAAACATGCTCAATGCATGTGCATCATCCAAATAAACATCAAGAACTACTTGGCTAACAACTAAGGCTCAACAGTAATAACAAAAGAGATAGTTCCACTATCCTACAACAAGGTATGGCAACTGGAAAAACACCTAACAGGAAAAACAAGCATGGAAAATCAAACTGAGTACAAAAACAATTACTATACTCACAAGAAATAACCTTTACTAAAGCAAAAAAGCAAAGAAGGTAAACAGCAGGGGAAAAACAAGAAACACGTAATACCCTGTTTACGGGTATTGGTGGAATTTGCACATAATATTCATCAACTTTCTATAGAAAGGCACAAACCACCTACCTCAATCCGAGGAGATCGATATATGCGAACCTCGATGACATATTCCTCTTAGAACAATGTATATCTGAGAAAACGCACAAAACATTCATCCCACGATAACTTGGAAACGAGGAGTAATCAAGAAACAAGGATAAGGCAGAAGGAAGAACTCACCACTGCAATTCCAACGCAATTGACCGTGCTCGAATCTAAGAACAGACGGTGAGCTGGGAGCCCGTCGAACATCCGGCCGTACGGTCGCTCTCGGACGGATGAAAACTGAAGAAGAAGATGTTATCGGGGGTTAGGCGCGACTTCGGTCTGTTTAATGAAAAAAAATAAAGTACACGATGTGTACTTCTTGAGTACACGGCGTGTACTTCAATTTTACGTACTCCGAATTAACTGGCCTCCACCTCAGCCTTACTCACCGTGTGTGTGGCCTGGACACGGCTAGAACACGGCTTCAAGTCGGGGAAGATTACACGGCGTGTACTCAGAAAGTACACGACGTGTACTTCTGAAATTTCCAGAAAATTCATTTTTCTCAAAAACTCTAGAAAAAGGAAAAACGTACCTGAAAAGAAGATCCGGGTTCTTACAAACTTCCCCCCTTGAAGAAATTCATCTTTGAATTTCCCTAACGAGTCGGAGAAGAAGAAACCCTGAACAGCTCCGGACATTGTGATCGTACATCGGCCTCCCTCTCCTAGGTCTCGTCCTGTACTCGCCCGTGCTACCATATCACCCGTACCAGAGGAACAGACCGCCCGCAGAGAACCTTCATACTGCGATCGACGATCCGGATAGGATGCTCCTCGAACGATGCATCCGATTCAAGCTCGACTTACTCGGGCTGAAAGACGTGAGATGGGTCTGAAAAGTAATGTCAGAACTGAGAGACGTGGAAGACATCGTTCATGGCCCGATACCTCTGAGGTAGATGCAACCGATAGGCGACCAGACCCACTCTCTCCAAGACCTCAAACGACCGGACGTACCATGGTGAAAGCTTACCCTGTCTCCGAATCCTCTTGTCTCCCAACCTCGGTGCGACACGCAGGAAAACCTGATCACCGACCTCGAACTACAGAGGTCGTCTCTACTGATCAACATAAAACTTCTATCAAGACTGTGCTATAGCCATCCTCTTCCGAATCAGCTCTATCTGTTCTGAAGTCTCCTGAACTTGACGAGGTCCCAGCAAAGCCGCCTCTCCTGCCTCCAGCCAGCATAAGGGTGATTTACATGGCCTACCATACAAGGCCTCATCTGGTGCCATTTGAATGGTCTACTGAAAACTGTTTTTGTAGGAGAACTCCACCAGAGGAATATGCTTCTCCCAAGAACCGCCGAAGTCAAGGATGCAAGCCCGGAGCATATCCTCAAGCACCTGGATCATGCGCTCGGACTGGACATCAGTCTGGGGATGGTAAGCTGTACTCAAAAGTACCTGTGTACCCAAGGCCTTCTGAAGTCCCTGCCAGAACTGAGAGGTAAAGTGTACATCTCTGTCTAAAACAATAGAGCGCGGAACTCCATGCAGACGAACGATCTCTCTGATGTAAAGTCGTCTCAGATCATCAACATTGAAGGTCTCCTTGATTGGAAAGAAGTGAGAAACCTTCGTAAGTCCATTGACGACAACCCAAACAGCATCGTTCCCTCAAGGTGATCTCAACAACCTGGTCACAAAGTCCATCGCAACATCGTTCCACTTCCACTCTGGAATGGGTAACTACTGTAAAAGGCCTACTGGTCGCTGATGCTCTGCTTTCACCTGCTGACAAGTAGAACATCTCATGACAAAACCAGCAACATCCTTCTTCATACCTGGCCACCAGTACTGGCGATGAAGATCCCGATACATCTTGGTGATTCCAGGATGAACTGCCCAAACCGAGGAATGGAAATCCCGCATCAGCTCCTCACGTATGTCTGTTGGCACCCATATGCGTCCTTGGAAACGCAATATCTCATCCTCACCCACTGTCCATCCAAGAAGAGGGTCCCCTCATGACACAATCTCCAGTAGGACTAAGACTTCCGAGTTTGATAGCTGCCTCATCCGTACCCAATCAAGTAGCATGGAGATAACAACTACAGAAGATAGAAAGGTCTGTCCCCGTCTGTCATGCACCTCTAGATGCATCTCAGAGAATAGAGCCATTAGCCGCCACTCACTACTGGCCTCTTGAACTTCCTGAATCTGAGTTCTCCTGCTCAACGCGTTTGCCACGATGTTGCCCTTTCCTGGCGTATAGGCAAGATTTAAATCAAAAGACTGAAGATACTCGACCCACCTGCACTGCCTCATATTCATATCACGCTGAGTGAAGATATACTTGAGACTCTTGTGGTCAGTGAAGACCACAAAGTGATCTCCCAGAAGATAGTGTCTCCAACAGTGCAAGGCATGAACAACAGCTGCCAACTCCAGATCGTGCGTAGGGTAGTTCCTCTCATGTGGCCTCAGCTGCCGAGACCCATACACAACGACTCCATCTCCCTGCATAAGCACAACTCCCAGCCCGATACCCGAAGCATCACAGTAAACAATGTAGCTCTTTCCTGGATCTAGAAAGACTAGTATCAGTGCTGACGTCAACCTCCCTTTCAGCTTCTGAAAGGCTGAATCACAAGAATCTGACCATAATAACTTCGCCCCCTTCTTGGTCAGACCTTTCAAAGGTTCTTCTAGATGAGAAAAGTCCCGAATGAAGCGTCTGTAGTATCCAACCATCCCTAGGAAGCTCCGTACCTCAAAAACGTTCTTTGGATGCTCCCATGAAACTACAAATATCACTTTCTCTTGGTCCATAGATAATCCTGCCTCTGAGATGACGTGACCCAGGAAGTGAATCTGATCCATCCAAAAGTGGCACTTCGAGAGTTTAGCATAAAGACGATGCTCTCTCAGTGTACTTAGAACGATATCAAGATGTGCGACATGGTCATGTCGAGTGCGAGAGTACACAAAGATATAGTCCACGAAGACCACGACGAAGGAGTCAAAGTAAGGATGGAACACTCGGTTCATTAGTGGCATGAAAACTACAGGTGCGTTCGTGAGTCCGAAGGGCATGACTGTATACTCGTAAAGACCGTACCTGCTCCTGAAGGCTGTCAGAGGTATATCTGATGGTATAACGCGCCACTGATGATAACCAGACCTCAAGTCGATCTTAGAGAACACCCGGGCTCCTCAAAGATGATCGAAAAGGTCATTAATCCGCGGAAATGGATATTGGTTCTTGACCGTCAACTGGTTCAGCTTATGATAATCCACACAAAGCCGAAGGGTACCGTCTTCCTTCTTTAAAAATAGGACAAGTGAACCCCAAGGAGAAGTACTAGGTCGGATGAAAACCTTAGCCTATAGCTCCTACAACTGTTTCTTGAGTTCCTGCAACTTAGGTGTGGCCATCCTATAGGGAGGAATGGACACCAATGCCACTCCTGGCATGAGCTCAATAGAGAAGTATACCTCACGCTCTGGAGGAAAACCTAAAAAGTCTTCTGGAAAGATGTCCCTGAAGCGATCCACCACTAGAGGAAAATCCAACTGTGGAGTCCCCTGATCATCAAGATAAAGACTAGCAATCTGGGCTGTCACCCCTCCTAGCCCAAGATGCTCGAGTCCCGTCCGACTCGCCCGAATGTCCCATTCGCCTCTATGAAGAAAATATTCACCCTCTGGTGAGATGAAACTGACTCTGCGGTGATAACAGTCAACAACTTCCTGGAAGGGAATCAACCAGTCCATGCTGAGAATGACATCATAGCCTGTCATCTCTAGGACATAGAGATCCCATAATAAGTGATACCCTACCACCTCTATAGGGAACTCTCTACACTGGCATACACTAGATGTCCTCATTCCCAAAGGTGTGTCTAGTGTCAAAGAGTTGGCAGAAGAAAAGATGCAGATCCCAAAGCTCTCCATGAAAGCAACAGAGATAAATCTATGCGTAGAACCAGTATCGAAAAGGGATGAAGATAAAAATGAGGCTACTAAAATCGTACCTTGAACAGTAGAAGGGTCGGGATCCTGCTCATGATAAGTCTGCTCCACGGCTAAAGACTGGCCTGCACCGCGTCTCTATGCCCCTGACTGACCACTCTGAGCTGAACCTCCCTGATGGTGCTGAGGAACTGGTGGCTGACTGCCACGACCTCGACCTCCACCTCGGCCCGAACGGCCAGAAGAACTCCAGTTCCCTGACTGGTGAGAGACTGGTGGGGATGCTCCTGAACGAGGAGTCATGGAAGAACCCCGGTCACCTGCTGCTGGTGAGAAAACCTGGCAGAAACTCTGAAGGTGACCCATCTTGCCGCAAGATCGGCACTCCATGGGGTCTCTCTGGCACTGCGACCTCGTGTTCCCTGTCCGAACACACTGGTAGCATGTCACCTGGCTGCCTGATGATGCATCTCGCTTCCTCGAATCACCATGCGTAGGATCCCTACGATGCTTCTTGCTGTCATCTGAAGGAAAGCTAGCTCTGGAAGCAGAACCACCCTGACTTGCAGCTCTAGAGTCTCTCAGACTGCGCTCCGCAATCAGTGCCTGGTTGACGATGGAAGTAATGGAAGTCATCTGGAAGATGTTCACTTGTGAGCAGATCTCCCGCCTGAGTCCATCCTCAAACTTCCTCGCCAAGAACACCCCACTCCCATCCTGAAGGGGCGTAAAATGCTGCAGCTCAGTGAAACGAGAGGAATACTCCATGACAGATAGAGTACCCTACTCTAAGCTCATGAACTCCTGGGCTCGAGCGGTCCTCAGAGTCTCCGGGTAGAAGTAGTCGTAGAACACGTGCTGGAACTCCTCCCAAGACATAACCTACTGTTGACCCGCCTATGAGATCACGTCCCACCACCTCTTGGTGGAGTCTTGGAGCATGTAGGTGGCGATCTTGACCCGTCTCTCTGGAGGCATCTCCAGATGCTCGAATATAGTCAGCATGGCTTCCAGCCAGGACTCTGCAGCCTGAGGTCCTCCCTCCCCCGAGAACGTGGAAGGATGATGCTTCTGAAAGACCCGCGTCAAGTCTGCCATAGACGAGGTAGGAGGCGGTGCTCCCTGGAAGGCCTGTATCATCCTCATGAAACCTTCCCTGAACTGCGCATCAGCGCCCGTGACTGGTACAACAACCGGTGCCAAGGCTGGATCGGCTGGGGGATCGACAGGAAGTCCCTGATCAGCCCTGTCTGGCATCTGATCACTGCCTGACGACAGACGTACGACCGGAGGGCATCTCAGAGGCATAGTTCTGAAAGATCAAAAGCACACCTTAGATCAGGAAAACAAGGACATAGAACACAAGAGTAAAAAATGGGAACATGGGAAGAAAAATACACAAGATTGCAAAACACGAATACACGGCGTGTATAAAACTACACGACGTGTCTTATTAAAACACTGACATGGGTGTGTAATCTCACCCTACAAGTCGTGTACACTTCAAACTACACGGCATGTTGACCCCCCACACATGACGTGTACTTTATAATTATTCCCCTGCCCGAGTCTCCTTACACAGCTAACCCACACGGTCCGACTCAACCCGAGACTACACAGCGTGTTCGAAACAAACACATCGTGCACTAATCAAGGCTTTGGCGGTCCGTGTTGTTGAGTACATGGCTGTCCACATGGCTGGACCTTACACGGCGTGCGCCGAACAAGCATGGCGTGCATAGGCGAAGGCGACACCGTCCCGTGTTGTTCGTGACACGACCAGGTACCTGGGAAAGACTACATGGCGTGTTCCAAACAAACACGACGTGTGGAAAGGAAGGTAACGCCTGCTCGTGTTGTTCATGACACGACCGGGTACCTGTACAAGACTACACGGCGTGTTTCCTATAGACACAGCGTGTTCTACCCGAGCTTCCCCGACCTATGTTGTTAGTGACACGGTCGGGTACACGGCTCCGAACTCACACGGCCTGTACCAATGGTACATGGTGTATTCCCTAAGTTACTCCCACGACACCGTGTTCTGCTCACACGGTCAGTGACATAGCCTGAAAACTACACGGCATGTATCTAAAAAGTACACGTCGTGTATTCTGGGTTTTTCTGGGCAGTAACTCAAAAACTGCGTAGAATTCCAGAAACACTAAAAATGAGGGAAAAGATGCCAAATTCCGATCCGTGAGGGCCCATAACACCTCAAGAACCAAATTTTGGTGTTCACTTTAAACAAAGAACAAAACAATAGTTTTCTAACATAGCAGTAGAGAATCTATCAAGCAACTATCACAACAACATGCATAATCTACACAAAGTCTATCACAACAACATACAATCGCTAATGCACCCTAGATGGCATGGCAAGAATGCATGACATATGATTTCAACAAGTACCTATATGATGAATGAGATGGAATACCCTCATCTAATCGAGTTGCGATAGAAATAGAACCGAAATATCAAAACAATAACTACACAAGTCATGTGAATCACTCTAGGTGAAATCAGATCAACTATAAAATCTCAAAACCAGAAAACTACAATTAACAAGGTATCATGGATTTTACCTATACACGGGTTATCTACTCCCGGGAACAGCTTAATACTAAGTACCGAATCCGTCCTATCCCTGGATAAAGTCTCCAAACAGTAAGGCAAGAGAAAATAACTCCTCTGATACCACTTTGTAACGACCCGAGTCTAGAACCCCTCCACTGGTGCCCCGTACCCGGTTAGCCACATGACCTCAAGCATGTTTCCCCGAATGCCAGAGGCTACCTACTAGTAGCGAGGGCATTGGTGAGTCAGTGGGTAAAATATTACCTCATTCGGTAAGGTATACAAGGTAAGAAAACAACAATAAACAGTGGAAGTAGTAAACAACATGCATAACAGCAGAAACCAAATAGTGGAAGCAATGTAGATATATAAATATGATGAAAATGATGCAGCTAGTACAAGTATCTAAGGAAAACAGCAAACACAACAACGTGATGAAATACAACTGAAACCAAGTGCAAAAGAAAAAAAAATAAGCTCCTCAGCATCACGAGGCACAGCTCGGTCCCATGCTCCCCAACTCCTGGTGCAATCAAGATCCTGAAGTAGAAGGGCACTAGCCCTTGTCTATACCTAGAGCAACATAGTCTTCTTGGCCCCAAAAGCATGGCCCAAATAGGGTGTGAGATACAATCCCATTAGGAAATCACCCAAAGATTTGTTCCTAACAGTCAATGAATACATGGCAGTAATAAAACAAGAAGCAGTAAACAGAAAAGCATAAGTAGCTACAATCCACAGTTCTAACAAGTAAAGTACACAAGTAAGCAACCAGCAACAAGAAGAAAACAGGTAACCCTTTGGGTAGCTCTCACAGAATAACCCCTATGGTTCAACCTCTAGTACTAGCAACCCTATGAGAGGCACACACAGTCTCACCCCTCTGGTTCAACTACATAATTAAGCAGACTCTCTAGGGAAGCACTCACCATCAATTCCCCCTATAGTCTCGTATCATGCTAAAGGCTCTCTGGGGAAGAACTCAATGTAAATTCCCCCTATAGTCTCGCATCGTAATTAAAAGACACTCTGGAGAAGCCCTTCCGTCAATTCTCCCTTTGGTCTACTACTCTAGGTTCTCACAGTCCTGAGTATAACTAAACATGCTCAGCGCGCGTGCATCATCCAAGTAAAACTCAAGAACTACTTGGATAAAAACTAAGGCTCAACAGTAATAACAAAAGAGATAGTTCCACTATCCTACAACAAGGTATGACAACTGAAAAAATGCCCAACAGAAAAAACAAGCATGGAAAAGCAACCTGAGCACAAAAAAATTACTCTACTCACAAGCAATAACCTTTACTAAAGAAAACAATAAAAGCAGGTAAACATCAAGGGAAAAACAGGAAACACACAATACCCCATTCATGGGTATTGGTGGAATTTGTACATAATATTCATCAACTTTCTACAGAAATGAACAAACCACCTACCTAGATCCGAGGAGATCGATATACGCGAACCTAGATGACAAATTCCTCTTAGAACAACATAGATCCGAGAAAACACACAAAACATTCATCCCACAATAACTTGGAAATGGGGTGGAATCAAGAAACAAGGCTAAGGCAGAAGGAAGAACTCACCGCTGCGATTCCAATGCAATCGACCATGATCGAATCGGAGAACAGATGGCGAGACGGGAGCCCGTCGAAGATCTGGCTGTACGGTCACTCTCAGACAGATGAAAACTGAATAAGAAGACATTCTAGGGGATTAGGCGCGACCCCCGTCTGTTTAATGAAAAAAAATAAAGTACACAGCATGTACTTCAATTTTTCGTACTCCAAATTAACCGGCCTCCACCTCAGCCTTACACACCGTGTGTGTGGCCCGGACATGGACAACACACGGCTTCGAGCTGAGGAAGAGTACACGGTGTGTACTCAGAAAGTACATGGCGTGTACTTTTGAAATTTCCATAAAATTCATTTTTCTCAAAAACTCCAGAAAAAGGAAAAACTTACCTGAAAAGAAGATCCGGGTTCTTACATAAACTAAGAGTATTAAAAAGTATTCCTTATTTTGATGAATATGAGTATAGGGAATGATGGTCCCCACCATGGGGTATGAAGATATTCATGAATATACAATCACCAAGTAATAAATAAATTCTTATTATTTTAGTTTAGAGTAATTAGAGATGAATTTATTTATTTAAATTTTCTTAGGAGTATTAAAGTAAATACATGGAAAAATATTATATGAATGACCATTATTTTAATATTCAATATTTGTTTAATATTTGTGGGAATAATGATTCAAGTTAAATGGATTGTTTTTATCATGTAATATATTTACTATATTATAGGTAAGTGATAAAAATATAAATTAAATTTATGACATAGTTAGTTAAATAACACATTGTTTATGGTTTATTTATATGGTAATGAATATTCGAGGATCGGGGAGACATTTCCAAGTGTTATAAACCCTAATATATAAATAGGAGGAGGATCTCATGAGAGGAACTATTTATCACATGATTTTGAGAGCCTCTCTCTCTTCTCCCCCACTTCTTAGAGAGAGAAGCTCTCTATCCAAGTAACCAGACTGAGATCTTCTTCATGCATAGAAGGAATGTTGATGTGGTGATCATTGGGATGTTGAAGGCATCATCAAATCTCTACAATAGAACCTATAATTTAAAAAATTACATTCAGATGGAATTTTGAAGCATGTGTGGATAATCTAGAGGGATTCGACTTTAATTCCTTCAAGAAATGGTCACCGATGATGAGTGAATGAAGAATGAAGCTTCAGATTGAATGAGGTATTTTTGATTTAATTTTCATGATTATAATTATTCTTGCAGGATCCTCAACAATTATACCAGGCTGCACATCTCCATATTCAATTTAGTTACATCATACAATGATGTAAATTTTTTAAATACATGACCCATATCCTTTCCCTACGTACCCTAGTACCTTCATTCCATATAGCTATTGCTCCTAAAGTAAGTTCAGGATAGTCCTCAGATGATCAAAATTATCATCCTTTGATATTTAATAGATAAGGATGTCTTCGATGAAGATAACCATGAAATGATTGAATAAAGGCATAAGGATCTAGTTCATAAGTCCCATGAACATGGTTGAGACATTCTTCATGCCAAAGTGAATCACCAAAAACTCATAATTTCTATAGTGACATTGAAATTACATCTTCAGTATATCCTCATAAAAAACATGATACTTGTGGTAGATGGACCTACGATCAATCTCTAAGAACAAATTCAATCCCTTCAATTGGGAAAAGAAGCCATCAATCCTCTATAGGGGGTACTTTTTCTTGAATTTCACTTAATTTAGGCGATGGTAGTCAATAAAAAGCCTCAATCCCCTGTTCAATTTCTTAGCGAACAACACCAAAGCTACCCGAGGGGATGCACCAGGTCTAATGAAACCATTCTCCATATGGTCTACTAACTACACCTTCATCTTCTTGTGCTCAACCAGGGCCATCCAATAAGCCACATATGTTATCTGAATAGTCCCAAGGTACAAATTAATGTAGAAGTTGACCTCTCAATAAGGTGGAAATCTTATCACAGCCTTAGGAAACACATACATGTAATATTCCACAACTACATGAATATGATCATATGAGGTGTCTTCCACACACAGATCTATACTCACTAACTGATGGGTGATTAGCTAAAAATTCCCATACACAAGATCTACTCATCTTGACTGAAGGTCCTACTCACCCATAAAGGTGAATCATGAACCATTAGCTCAGTAGCACATAAATCTTCAATGGTAGTAATTTATTCAGGCATAAAATGATGATAGTCAATCCATACCAAGGATGACAACATAGGTATCCATCATAACCACAATAAAGTTCCATGAAAACCTCTCCCCACAACGTTCAAGCTCTCATCATCATTAAAGGTGGGTGATCATGTGATCGACTCTAGTAGGATCCTATAGACACATTGGTTGGGTTAAGGGATCCTACAAAATCTCTATCAATCTAACTAGATATGAAACAACAAAGGAATGGATTGAGTTGGTGTTTATGAGTACTAGTACTAAATTAGAGTAAACATATATCATACCTTAGTTTAGGTCTAGTACTGTCTAGTCGCAACCCTCCATCGCCTGCATCTGGGTGCACCCTTGACTACCATCATTCTAAGTTTTGTGTAGACCTCCTGGTGGTGGAAGTGGTGGAAGTGGATTGAAGTGATTTACCCCCTTGGATCCTATTATCATTGCATCATTATCTTCTCTTCCAAATAAACCCCCTTAAAGATCACCCCATCCACCTCTGAGAGGTCCTTGATCATGCCATTACCTTTGACATGTCACTCCATAAACTACCCAACTTCCCTATGATGCATGATGTATGGGGAAATCAAGTTCTATATAACCTCATCCACCATAGTATGACAACTCATGTCCCCAATATGATTGGATCCCCCATGTGACTCCAGAGCTGATGATTTCTATGTATGAGATGGTACATAAAAATTCATCATATGGTATGACCCTGATGCTCAACATTGGTTGGCCACAATTGATGACATTGGTTCTGGATGATAGCTACTTGCACTTCTCTACCTGCTATTCCTATTCTAAGAAGCCCTCCATCAAAAAGGATCACTCCAAAACCTTGACATAGGTGGGGATACAAATATGAATAATATCAGATCAAATGTCTATATAGAGGTTTCACTCAAACTTTTATACTCAATAGAATTAATTACAAATCATTTTCAGGGAGTAACTCACGTGATCAATGAATCTTGATGTATGCTTAACAACAAACATGCTGTCCTATTGTAACTCCCATAACTTCTGGATATGAACGAGCCTCAACATCACATGGTAGTAATCCTCAGAGAAAAGAACTCAAACTCCATCCATTGAATATTTTTATCATTATGGGTCTATATGACCAAAGTCCTCCATTAACTCATCGTGCCATAGAGAAGGATGGATCTTAGAAATACAATCAAATTGGTAGGCATCCAAATAAAGAATAATACTTAAACTACCGTCCCAAGCTAGCCCTCAAACATTCGAGGGCCAGGATCACCTTGGAACCTAGGTGGTGTTTATCATTATAACTCATGTAGTGAACTAAACCTATGCATATCCTTGTCCTGCACCACTAGAATAATTAGCTTCTCAGTAGGTGGAGGAATTTTCTCTTACATTATGGAAAGTGGGTCTAATCACTGTATAATGGTTGGAGGTACCACTCCTTACAAGCCTGATGGAATCACCTCATAATTAGATCCTTATATGGAAGCCTCACCACCCAACTCGTCATTTAAAAGAGGCACAATCATTAATATGGGAATGTAACAACCTTGCCTTAGGATCTTAGCTAGCTATCTACATGGCGACATCCTTCAATTTAACAAGATGGACCAAAGTCATAAAAAAATATAGGGATCTGACTTGAGGACATGAAAATCAATGAACCAATACTATATGATGCACATAACATTTATTAATTCCCTATAACTAGTGGCTCAGTACACCAAGTCAACAAGATGGTTATCAGAGTCTTGGTGAATGGATATGTCGACCACTATACGAACATTGGGTTACCCATCCTAAAATAAAAACTCAAGACCATTTAACTTTATTTCCCTAAATTCACTAACCAATAATCACCATAAATCTATCCAGAAACTCCATCCCTAAGGTAAATATACTTTCATACCACTTTGAAAACTCACCATGTAATGTCCCAACTTGAGTGACACACACTGGTTCCCCAAACCAGTCAGTCACATGACCTCAAGAATGCCTCCCTGTACACCAGAGGCTACCAACTAGAAGCTGGAGTCTAATATTAGTAATGAGGAGACTATACCCTCTTTTTAAGAGTAAAAAAAATGAAAAATAAATAAATAATAACCAAATATATATAACCATAACTAGAAAGATGCCAATATCACATGATAACCAAAACGGGAGAGACAATATCAAACTAAAAAATAAATATGTCATACTAATGTATGTGCCAAGTTTCAAAATGAAAACTCAAAAATAAATACCCCGACGACTCCCCAACAGGTCCTGAACCATGTCCAATTCCATCATCCATGATCCATCCCAACTCAGCCACCTAACACAGGTCCTTTACCCTTATCCTGTCCTGCAACCATGAAATCTATTTGGGTACAGATTAGGTAGCCTAAGTAGGGTGTGAGTACAACTCAGTAGGACACCACTAATGACGTCTAAAACAATATCTAGTCAAATCATAGTGTATGAATTTGTATAAAGGAAATAATTAAAATGCATAAGTAAACAATCATCACATCATCAAATAATATTTATTTAACCACAAAACCCCTAGGTTCCCGTAGACACCTGTACTTCATTACATTCTCAGATCATGCCGAAGACCGAGCTATTTCTGAGTGATACCATATCTCAAAAATTTCATTTTTATCATTCTTTAATTCATTCTTGGATTTCATTATTTCCATTCATACCCTACCCATTAGAATGACCATGTTCCCATTCTTTAATTCATATTGGAATTCCCATGTTACTATTCATACTTCACACATAATAATGACCATGTTACCATTCTTTATTTCACAACTAAATGACCATGTTAGCATTCATCACTTCACAATCTAATTAACATGTTACCATTAATCAAAAAATAATTAATTCAACAATTAATTATCCACATTAATTCCATTACTAATATAAAAATTAGTTAAACACCACTATTCCATTAGTTAATTACACAATCAACTAATCACATCAATAACATTAATTAATTCAAAAATTAATTAATCACATCAATTTAATTACATCAATAATATTAATTAATTTTAAAATTAATAAATCACATCAATTACTTTAATTAATTCATAAATTAATTAATCACTTCAATTCTATTAGTCAATTAAACAATTAACTAACCACACTAATTTCATTACTAATTAAAAAATTATTTTATCACATCAATACACTTAATTAATCCCCCAATTAATTAAGCATGTCAATCCCATTAATTAATTCTTAAATTAATTAATCAATATCCAAAACTCAAAATACCCTAATTAATTCTACAATTAATTATCTCAATCACAATCTCAATACTTCATAATTATTTACACAATTAATTATCTCAATTCTCAATTCTCAATATCTCATAATACATTTATCAATTAATTATATCAAATAAAAAAAATCAATATCACATAATTAATTCTATAATTAATTATCTCAAATCAATAAACACAATATCTCAGAATTAATTCTATAATTAATTTTCATAATCTATAATTCCTAAATCCCCAATTTCACATCCCCTCAATTAATTAATTCAAAAAATTAATTAATTCAATCAAGAACATAATTTCTAAAAATCTAATATAAATTATACAATTACATACATGTAATTTAAATTAAGACTTTGGGATTTCAATTATATACAACCTACCTCAGGTTTGATGAAGAATGCCCACCAACATAAATTACCAAAATTTTTATAGTACAACAACATAGAATGGGATCTGAATCTAAAAATATAAATCAATATTGAATAAATCAGGATTGAATAAATCAATACCCTTCAAATATATATCTATATTCACAATCCTAGTTATAGATATAATCAAAATAGGAAAACAACCCTTTCTTGAGGAGGAGATGGGAAGAGGAAAGGGAAACTAAAAAGAATGAGATCCTCTTACTGGGTGGGGTGAAAATATTCGATACGGGCTTTGAATCACCAATAACAGAGGTTGTGAAGGCTTGTAATTTTTTTTGTGAGGCTCTGAAATCATGAAAGAGGTGTTAGGGTCGAATGGGGGTTGATTTGGGATTAAAATGAGGGTTCAAGATTTTTTAAAACTAATTTTAAGTTTAATTTAATTCCCACATACAGTTTACTGTCCAAAGGTACATGGTTTCCCTTAACCATGCACCTAAATCATAAACCTCTTTTATAGGGGTGCATGATTACTCCTAAGAGGGCATACAGTTTGAAAAACTATGTGCTAACTATGAAAATCCCCATCGTCCAGGGTTGGATGGTTTGTTGTGCTGGGGGGAATAATTAAGGAAAACCATGTGCCAACCATGCACTACCCTATTCCTTACAATTTTCTTAAATTTACACCCAAGACACCACAAGTTAAAACCCAATTTAAAATTACTCAACACAAGCAAAAAGATTACCTAAAACGAGCCAGAGACAACTCTAAAAAAGTTTGGGATCTTATAATCTACCCACCTTATAACAGATCATCCTCAAGTTGTACTCCCAAGCATCTATAAGTTTATGAGTCAAAAAGATTGGGACACTAAGACCTTATATCTGATTATGTCTCCCAAGTTTTCTCTTGAACATGATCATGTTTCCACAATAAATGAACTATCAGCACAGTCTTTCCCTGTGACACTTTTTCACTGTGATCCATCACACGTATCATATGTTCCTCAAAGGATGCATCTACCTTAATCTCAACATTGTACACATCGATGACATGATAAGGTTTGGGGTGATACCGTTGAATTTGTGAAACATGAAAAACGTTATGCATAGCACCAGATCTCTATGGAAGATCCAATTGGTATGCCATTAACTTGATTCTTTCCACCACCTCAAACGGTCTAACGAATCTGGGCACCAACTTTCCCTTTATTTGTATCCTGCAGTGACCCAAACTAGGTGACACCAGAAGGAATACACGGTCACCATATGAAAACTATAGGGGTTGTCAATGTCTATCATCATACAACTTCTATCTACTCTAATCCGTAGCCATATATTTTTGAATCAACTAAACCTGCTCCGATGCCTCCTACAAGAGACTCATCCCCAATAACTTTGACTCACCTACCTCTATCTAGCATAAGGGTGATTTTCATGGACTACCACAAAGAGACTCATATGGTTCTATCTATATCATATCCTAATAACTATTTTTATAGGAAAAATCCACTAAATATAGGTTCTTTTTCTAATACCCACTGAAGTCAAGAACACACACTCGCAAAATATCCTCAAGCACCTATATAGTATGCTACAACTGACCATATGTTTGTGGGTGGAAATCTGTACTAAAAAAAACCTATGTACCAAGAACCTTCTGAATCCCTACCCGAAGTGTAAAGTAAAGTGCGGATCATGGTTTAAAACAATAGTCCATGTCATCCCATGCAGATGGACTATCTCCCAAACATACAGTTCTCCCAACTACCCCACTGAGAAAGTCTCCTGTATAGATAAGAAATGTGCTACCTTTGTGAAACATTCTATAACCACCCAAATAGCGCCATTCTTCTAAGGTGTCATTGTGAGACCTACTATAAAGTCTATGACAACGTCACCCCACTTCTATTATATAATGGGTAATGGTTGTAGAAAACCTCTATGTCATTGAGGCTTAACCTTCACCAGCTAAAAAGTGTAGTATCATGTTATGAACCATAATACCATATTCTTCATGTTTAACCACCAAAACTATCATCGTAGGTCCACTACTAGAAATTGAGTTAGTTACAATGGGTTATTTGCGACGAGATCTTGTTTTAAAGAAACCGTTGTATAAAATGGCATTGTAAATACTATTTTTTGTGATGGTTTGTCGTAAATAGTTTCTTCGAGTTTTTTTAAAAACCCTTTTGCGACGGTCCCGTCGCAAATAACTTAAAAAAATAAAAAATAAATATTAATAAAATTGAATAAAATAATATTAATAATAATAGTAAAATAATATCAATAAAATAATAATAATAAAAAAATAATATTAATAATAATAAAATAAATAATAATAATAATAATATAATAATAATAATAAAATTAATAATAATAAAATTAATAATAATAATAATAATAATAATAATAATAAAATTATAAAATAATAAAAACCTCTATATTCACAAAAAAAACAATTTTAATAAAATAATAGCTAAATAATAAAAATAAAAAACAAAATTAAATAAATAATAAAGTAAAAAAATAATTATTACTAATTATTACTAATTATCACTAATTATTACTAATTATTACAGTTTATTACTATTTATTACTAATTATTAATATTTATTACTATTTATTAGTAATTATTACTATTTATTACTATTTATTAGTAATTATTACTATTTATTACTAATTATTACTAATTATACATATTTATTACTAATTATTACTAATTATACCTATTTATTACTAATTATTACTAATTATTACTAATTATCACTAATTATACCTATTTATTACTAATTGTCACTAATTTAACCTATTTATTACTGATTATCACTAATTATATCTATTTATTACTAATTATTACTAATTATTACTAATCATTACTAATTATACCTATTTATTACAAATTATTCCTAATTATTAGTAATTATTCCTAATTATTCCAATTTATTCCTAATTATTCCAATTTATTCCAAATTATTACTAATTATTACTAATTATTGATATTTATTAGTAATTATTACTATTTATTATAAATGATTACTAATTATTATTAATTATTACAATTTATTAGTATTTATTACTAATGAAACAATATATTTGTAAAAATAAATAATGAAAAATAAAACTATCTAATTCTAATTTAATTTAATTGTCGCTAATTAAAAATAATTACAACTAACATAAAATTAAATGAATTAACTAAAAAATAAAAGCAATAGATAAATACCTTAAAACAAGATCTTCTGTACGCTGCAAGGCTTGAAAATCACTCTGACATGAAATTTTAAACTTTGGAAAATTTTTAGAGAGAGATATTAAAGTTCAGAGAGAGAGAGAGAGAGAAGAGTTGAGAGTGATGTGAATAAAAAAAGGATGGGGGGTATATATAGGTTAGATTATTTATGATGGGCAATAAATCATGTCGTAAATACTATTATTTGCGATGGGGCCTGTCGCAAATGCTAAACCACTATTAATTATGTGGCAGCAGTTAAAAAGGGTATTTGCAACAGGAACCACTGCAAATGTTGAAACCAGTGAAGGATATTTGCGATGAGGCCCATCGCCAATACTAAAACCCTCCGATGGTTATTTTCGATGGGTGAAAACCGCTTGTCGCAAATAACCTTCCCACGGTTTGGCATGCAGTGCACTCTAAACCCTTTGCGACTGGTGGTTTTCACCGATCAAAAATAACAAACTATTTGTGACGGGAAGAGGGTCTCGTTGCAAATAATCCCTCTGGACGGACTTTTTGTGACGAGACCATTTACCATCGCAAATAACCCATCGCAAATGACAGGTTTTTCCATAGTGGTCATGGTACATTTTAGTCACACCTGGATGTACCACCCACTTTGAGGCATGAAACTCACGTATCAGCTCTTTTTTCATGCTCGTAGGCACAACAACTCGATTCCTGACATAGATGATCTCATCCTCATCTATGCTCTAATCTGAAGGTGACTCCCCACCTTCAAGGATTTACCTCAAGGTCAAACATTCTGGATCCTCAAACTTCCTGTCTCAAATCTGTCTCAAAAGTGCAAACTCTACTAAAACCGATATGAGAGTCATCTTCTCCCAACTCTCCTAAACCATAAAGTGCATCTCAGCTAGTAAATCCATTATCTTCAACTTTACATTAGACTCCTAAACTGCATGAGTCTAAGTCTTCCAGCTCAAAGTATCAGCAACACTGTTCCCCTTTCCGAGCATATATTCCATCTCAAAATAAAATGACTACATATACCCAACCCATATTCGCTGCCGAAGATTGAAATCTTGTTGCAAAAAGATATACTTCAAGCTCTTGTGGTCCGTATAGATAGTAAAATTTTCATCCAATAGTTAATTACACCAACACTTTAAAGAATAAACCATTTCTTCCAACTCGAGGTCGTGTATAGGGTAGTTTTGTTCATGTGGCCTTAACTACTAAGACCCATATGCCATAACTCGATTTACCTACATCAACATAGCTCCAATTTCAATCCCAAAAGTGTTACAATACATCGTATACTCCTCACCTAGCTCAGGTGGGATCAAGATCAGTGCTAATGTCAAGTGCTTCTTCAACTCCTGGAAAGTGTCCCCACAAGCTTCCGAATAGTCAAACTTTATCCCCTTCTTGGTCAAGCTCGAAAGTGGCACTGCAAAATGGGAAAAGTCCTGAATTAATCTTCAATAATATCCTACCAAACCCAAAAATATATGGATATCAACCACATTTTTTAGGATTCTCCCAAGAAACCACTTCCTGAACTTTCTCTGGGTCCACTAGCATGCCTTCCTCAGAGATGATGTGACCCAAGAAGTGTAACTGATCAATCCAAAATTGGCACTTAGATAGCTTGGCATATAGCCAATTCCCTCTCTGTATACTCAATATGATGTCAAGATGCTGGGAATGATATTCATGAGTCTTGGAGTACACCAAGTTTTCATCCACAAACACTACAAGAAACTGATCTAGGTATGGATAAAAGATTCTATTCACCAAGGACATAAAAACTATTGGTGTGTTCATCAACCCAAATGACATTACGAAGAACTCATATAGGATATAACTTATTTTGAAAGTATTCCTCAGTATATCAAAAGTCCGAACTCTCAACTGATGATACCCTGATCTCAAGTCTATATTGGAAAATACACAAGCTCCCCTCAGTTGGTCAAAAAGATTATTGATACATGGAAGAGGATACTGATTTTTCACTGTCATCCGGTTCAAATTCCGGTAATCAACACACAAGCGTAAAGTACCGTCATCATTATTAACAAAAAAACTGATGAACCCCAAGGAGATGTACTTGGATGGATAAATCCATTATACCCCAACTCCTCCAACTAAGTCTTAATCTATTTAAGCTATATCAGTATCATTATGTATGTTGGAATAGAAATTGGATTAGCTCCCAACATGATCTCAATGGTAAATTACACATCTCTATCAAGTGGAAACCCCAATAAGTCTTCAAGAAAGACATCTTGAAACCATTCCACTATTAGTGGAAAGGCATCTCAATTTACACCTCCTTCATCCAGAAATAGACTAGAAACCTGGACTATGAGATCTCTTAGTTACTGATTAATTGGCCCTACTCAGCCTACCTGTATATCCCACTCTCCATGGTGAATATAGTTGTCACCCTTGTGATATGCAAAAGTAACCCTCCTATGGTAATAATCAATGTGGACTCAGTATGATACTAACCAATCCATACCCAGAATTAGGTCAAATCCTGAAATGTACATAATATAGAGATATCACAAAAAACAATACTCTCCAACCTTGAGAGAACACCCCCTGTACAAGAAAATATCTCTCAATCGTACTCCCATAGGTGTGTCTATCATCAAAACCCACTCATTAACTCCACCACCAGGCTCAAACCATTCAAAGTTTGTGAATAAATAAAGGAATGAGAGGTAAAAATATAAAATAAGGCACTAAATAATGTAGAATCTATGAGAATAGTATGTCTCACTATCGATGGTCTATCCTCGCTCTCCACAAGTGTAGGTTGCACTGTATGAAACTGACCTGACCCTCTTCCTTGTGATGTAGTTTGAGTCTGTTGAGCTACATCACTCTACTGATATAGGCACCCTTTACCAGAAGCACCATATCCACCTCCTCTACTGCCTCATCCAATAGAACTCTAGATTCCAAACATATATAGCACAAAAGATCCCCTTCCCACACCTTGGTTCTGTCTATCTCTTGTATCACTACTCGTCTGTCGCTAGGTCCTTCAAAACTTCTACAGATTTCCCCTCTTTCCACAGGACTATCACTCTAATGGTGTTCAAGGGAACTGTCTCTAGAAGTGTCCCGACCTACCACACTAGTGAAAAATAACTCAAGTAAGATCCTGATAAACTGATCCTATGTCTATGCACCCCGCTTCCCACTACCCTAACTAATGCTATCGTAGTGACACTTCCTTCTCTCATAATTCATACATTCTGATCTTCCAACTAAAACTATCTATCCTATTGATGCATGTGAGCTGTGTGACTTGTTGTTTTCCACATGATCACATCCGATTAGAAATTTATATGTGTCCCAAACTTTACTAATTACTAGGGTATAGTATAGTAGAAGTATGGGGTCGATCCCACGAGGAAGATGCTATTCTTTAGGGAGAAGAAATCTGGTCTTGAATCCTCTACAAGATTCCTTAAAAAATTGTCTAATGTTTGGGATTTTTCTATCTATTCTTGGGTTTTACTTAAGTTTATTAAAGGGGGGGTTGGGATCAAGTCTGAGTATCTAGATAAAGGTTATCCTAGTTCTAATCTTGGAAAGTTCCTAATTTTTTAGTCTATGAAGTAGGCGGTAGTCGCTAGTTAACCTTGGTCCAGTCTTCTAGTTCTACCTATGATGTAACTATTTCATGGTCATGAGGATAGTTATAGTCCTAGATGCATTAAGTTCAGATTCTATTGCAGAAATTTCCATAAGATAATGGTCATAGTATTAGTTCCATTCAATTAGGATAGGGTCCTTTGTTTGATTGTCTGATGGTCACGGTACAACCGCACAAATGAGATTTGATCATTGTTTTATATCCTAATTACTAATCCAATTAGGTTTTCCAAGTTTAGAACTAGATATTTAATTAATCATCTAGATACATTGAATCTTGATCCCTACCCCTGATGCGTTTAGCTACTCATGATGGTAATTAAAGCAATAAAATGGATAGAGGAAATTATGATAATGATACTAATGGAATTGAACATGTAATGATATGAAATAAACATGTAATAATACTTTAAATAAAACCTTAATTTAAAGGAATTAAATGGAATTAAAAAGATATAGGAATTGAAGGCGTTGAAGAAAAATTAATCCATGGATATTTGATTGAAAACGTAAAGAAATTACAAAGAACTGAAGTGTTTTAAGAGGGAAAAGAGAAAAAAATTCTGAAGGGAGTCTAAAAGGGAGAGAAAACTAATCCAAGCATGTCCCAATGTGCTGTCAAGCTGCTCCTTATATAGGTGGAATTGGTCATGATGTGTACTTAATTGTCATGTCGTGAACCCTTAATCCATGTTACTTCGACTAGGATCTCCAGCATGGCATGCAGATCTTCTGTGGATTAATGAAGTTTGACCATGGTCACGTCATGTACAGGTGGTTCACGACATGTACCCCACAGACAGTTGGACTTTATCATTGATTCCTCACGAATTTCTTGGATTCTGGTTTGACTTGAGTCACGACGTGTAGGAGGGATTCACCATGTGAACTGGCAGTTTCTTTTATCTTAATGCAGGCTGTGATCATCAAGTACACGATGTGAATTTGGCCATCACGACATGTACTTGGCCATTTTTTGTATCTTTTTTACCTTTCTTATTTAGAATATTTTGAATCCCTATTTCCTATAATATTGGACATATAGTATGTACATTATCTAGTAAATGAATGAAAAACAATGGAAAAGTGACAAAAAAATATATATAACATTTAGTCTTATCAAATACCCCCACACTTGAATCATTGCTTTTCCTCAAGCAAAATATCTCAAAAAATATTTCAAAAAGGATAAATAATTTGTAAAGAAAGAAATGTATGTTATGTCCATGCAATTAAATTAAGTTTAAGTAGAAAATTAGTCAAGTTATAGTTTTAATCCTTCCTAGTAAATTCTTCATGCCTCATAGTTCATATTTTCAAAAAAAAAATCTATTCTTTTAATCATAATCTTTTAACTATCCCTTAAGCTATATGCCCAATTGTAATTTACCCCACCATGATTTTCTCTCATCATTCAGGGTAAAATGTAAGCAAGGTATGCTCATATCCTGAGTCCATGTTTCTAACCATAGGCTTTCATTGGTTCTATCATCTCCACTGTGTAAAGACAAGTATAAACATAATATTGAGGACTTTTAGCAACAAGATTCTGATGACTCTGAGGCTGTAGGTAGGTAGGTAAAATTTGAAAATCAGGATCAAAAGGAGGGTAATATCTAAAGTAAAATGAAAATGCAACAAGTTAAGTGTGACAAAATTCCTCCATCTGGTGAGTCAGGTCCATACTCCATCGGCTCAGGTTGGATCCATATGTATTAAAAGTAAGTAGGTAAAGAAATGATTTTGTTCCTTTCCTTTTTCTTTTGATTTTTTATTTTTCAAAAGTTATTCCTAGGATAAATCTTACATCCATCACCTAACAACATATGATCCCTTGAGGGATTCATCGGTTTGAAAAATGGTGATTTTTGACCCTCCTAGTACACAATCCATATCAATTTTTTTCTTTTATTTTAAAATTTTCAAAGGAATATAATACAAATGAGATACAACAAAAGGGTATATCGATCACAACCTAGTAGTTAGGTGAGTGCACCACACATCACTGAAAGTGAAATCATCCCACGCTATATGAATGCCTCCCCCCCCACTTGTTAAAAAATAATCTTCAAGCATTGTTCAAAGAGTAGGGTAGGAAGGGAAATAGGCTTAAAATAGATTTTCTTCTAACAAGTCATTCATGGAAGCTATAGACTAAATGAAGGATAGATATCAGGTGGGTCTCAAGTAAAATGTCTATCAAAGGCTTCCTCAATCATTTTAAAATTACACTTGTTCAGTCATTGTTTTGATAAGATATCAGTTCAAGTTTTAGTAGGTTTACATGTCCTTGGTATCTCTCAAGAAATATGCTCAAAAAAGAAAATGAGATTGAAGACTTATAATCCTCACAGGTAATGAAACAAAAAATAAAAACTGGAAATTACAAAGGGCATAAATCCTAAGTAATGAGTCCATTAATCCTAATTTTAAAGATTTTAAATTTGAATTAAACTTCTAAACTCACAAATCATTCTAAAATTCTAAGTAGGGGTGAAACATGATTCTTAACATTTTTATTTTTAACTTTATCTTTAATTTACATGGAAATAATGGTTTTAAAATTTACAGCATTCCCTTCAATTTGAAAAATGTCTCCTAGAATAGTGAGAACATTCCAAAATCAAGTGCATCACTAGTGAAATTATGAGAACACCCCACACTTAAAAGGAGATAGTATCCCCACTGTCGATAAAATAATGGGTGGGAGTGGTGTGGAAGTAATTTTTGATAATTGAATTGACATGAAAGTGATGACAAAATTTAAAAATAGGGAATCAAGAGCTCCCTAAGATGAAGTGATATGCCATGGGTGTGTCTGAGATATCTTAAAATTGAAGTTTTATGCACCTGAAAAATATGTTAGTAGAAAAATCCTACACTATAGAACAAAAGTTAATTCACAGGTTTAAAAATTTAAATAGATTAAAAATAGCTAGGTGTAAAAAAAAGAATAACGGTAACCATTTTATTTATTGAATGAAAGTTTGTACAAAGTACTATAATGAAATACTAAAAAATAGAAGACTAAAAAAAACTCAAAAATAACTATGGGTTGCCTCCCATAAAGAGCTAACTTATCATCATCGGCTATATGGGTGGACCAAAAATTCAAAGAGTGGGCCCACCATCTCAGTTTATCCTTTTGTGATTGCAGATACTAGTCACCGTGTCCTTAAGTTCACGTGGTCTCTTAACTAGATTCACAAATTTAGGTGCAGCTCGACTGAATATTAAATGTGGTAGAAATGGAATCATTGGCGGGTGTGGTTGTTACTACTGGTGGATTTCCAATGATAAAACCTAAATTTTATTGGCGACAACTATGACACGCTGGGTTACTCATTACAGAAGAACAGATGGAGGAATGGGTCCATCGATAACATCAGATGACTCAGATGAGTTATAAATTTCTAAGGAAAAAGAAAAAAAGGAAGAAAAAGAAAACACACATGAAAAAATGAAAAATAAAGACAAAAATGTAAATAAATATCCCAATTTAGTACAAAAGAATGAAAAATCAGCCCTCTCCTACAAAAAGTGTCCTATAGCCCAGAAATTATGAATATACAAATTAGTGCTCTGGGCCAAAAATCTTCTCCATGGTCATTCCAACATCATAAGAAGGAATGAAATGGGTAGTTAAATCACCAGTGGTAGAAATAGTAGCAGTGGTAGGTGGGGATGAGGTAGATGGTGGTGTGGTAGAGGTGTTATGTTGGGATGGGGTGGGTGGTGGTGAATCCTTGATTCATACAGTGGTTGTGTGTCTGAAAGCTGGATCAATGAAAGGGACGTCAAGAGTGGGCTTAGTGGATGGTACCTTTCCATTCTGTGCCTAATCTTCCAGGAAATCTTACTGAGTAGCGGGGTTTGTGACATCGGGAGGTAGGTTGGAGGACAGAGAGGGTGAGGGGGGAAGGGTGGATGGGTAAGGGCCAACAGTAGTAGGTGGTGGAGGGGTGAATGAGGAAGGCTCAAAGAAGGGAAGGTGGAAGTTGACAGTGATATGAAGATGATTCACCAGGATGCACTAGAGGAGTACCCATAGGTCAAAAGGAGTGTGATGGGTAGGTGCAGGCTTGGTGGATGGTGTGGTGTTTGGGGATGCCGGTGGATGGGTAGAAGGGTCTGCTGCTGCTGCCGATGGTTTCTCCTGCAGATCAGCCACTTGAGGTGCATCCGGATGGGGTATAGGCTTCTAGAATTCAGGTTCTAAAAAATATATGTCTCCCTTCTTCACCATAATCCTTATATTGTACAAGAGAACAAGATAAATCAGCTCGACTGGGCCTACTGAGGTGGGGGGCTACAAGGCGTCGAAAACGTGGAGGTATCTGGACAACCTGGTGATGAACAATACACCCATAAGTGTTCCCTGCCTCCTTTGTGCCAGTAATCTATAGTAGGATGTGATCTAGGAAGCCATGTTGATGGGAGGCCCACCCATTGAAGCAACGAGGATAAGAATGTCAAGCTGGCTGATGCTGCCATGGGTATCTCCTCACACAAACCACCCGTGTGCCATGGCTTGGTGTAGAATACGCAGAGCTGGAGTCCTTATATGGGTGGACTTCACTAGCCTAGGGTCATGGTAGGACCATGGGTCACGGGTGACGAGATGCCACAGGCTCAACGCATCCTCTTGGGAGAGCCTCATCTGCAAGGTAGGATAGATGTATGAGATAACAAACTCCTCAGTATAGATACCGATCCCTACACTAAACTCAACCATGGTGAGGTGGTGTGGTTTTCTACCTAGCCTAAAGTGATAGGCATCCACCGGTATGTCAAAGGTGGCTAGTAAATCCAATAATAACTCCCTATACATCTCCTCCTGGACGTTAATGATGCTGTCGATGTGCAACATCTCTAATAAGCCCAGGACATCGTCTACGACATTCATATTCACAAGAATGTCCATATCCAAAGTCTTGTTGGTCCTCATGGGTTTTTCTTGGAGCTGAATGAGATTAACCTGGTGCTGTGGGTTGGTAAAACATATCACTAGGTGAAAATGAATATTATCATCCATAGATAGGGAGGATCTCATGTCCTACAAGGCAGATGGAGTGCGCATGTGCTTAGTAGTAGGTTGCGGGCTCATAGAGGCAGAGAAAGTAGATAAAGAATCTGAAGTCTTAGGCTTCGGTCTCTTTGTGTGCTCCATGGAGAAGAGAAGGAGGGTTCAGTTTTTGGTAGAAGAGAGGAAGGGTGCACGTCGTGAGGTTTGAAGGGGAGGAGCCGCACACAGGAGGGAGTGGGTTAGGAGGAGGGGGGATTTGGGTTTAAGGAGGGTCGAGGGGTCACAAAACTTCGGTTTTTTTAAAACTAACCCGAGCCAAGTCACAACATGTACATGAGGGTCACGTCGCAATCCTTGAGAAAAATTGGATTTTAGGGTGACAAGGGGTCACGTCGTGACTTGTGGGTTCAAGACGTGTACTTCATTGGTTTCCTCTATTTTGCCTCCTTTCTTTCCTCGCCTCTTTATTCAAAATAAAATAATACTCTAAATAGACTTTTCCTATTCTAACTTAAATAACTTCTAACCTAGGTTGCCTCCCATTTAGTGCTTCATTTAAAGTCGAGATATCAACTTAGTTAAGGCTCATTTGATGACATAGTTATCACAAAATGGTTCATGGAACATCTTTAATCCATGATCATGTATTTTTGATGGTGATCTATCCATGTATAATTCGGAGTTGACAATAATGTTTAAGGAGGAAGATTCCCCTATAAATGAGTTTTTCAAAGTATTGAGCTGAATGATGGATGGGATCAATGAAGGTACAACTTCTCTGGTGGGTGGTTCAATAAAGTCAACTTACTTGAAGTCAAAAACTCCTTCATTTTATGTAAAAGAGTCATCAATTTAATCCTTGTTAGCCATGGAATCTTCTTCATCTTGGGTAATAGATATGATGTTATAGTCCTTGTTGTCATCTGAGTGTTTCACAACTCTAATTATTTTGAACACAACTTGTTCTTCTCCCACTCTGAAGATAAGACTTCCTTGGTTTACATCGATCAGTGCCTTTTTTGTTTCTAGGAAAGTTCTTCCAAGGATAATAGGGACATCTCCATATTCTTCCATGTACAACACCAAGAAATCATCTAGGAATATAAAATTGCCAAAATTTACCAGAACATATTCCAGAATTCCTCTAGGGAGCTTGATCAAGTGATTAGTTAATTGTAAATCTACCCTAATCTCCTTGAGTTCTTTGAGTCTGAGCTTATGAAAGATACTCATTTGAATAAGGTTAATTCTTTCTCCAAGATCACATAGCGATTTACTAAATTTGCATGTGCCTATCTCACAAGGGATTGAGAAGATTCCTGGGTCTCTCATTTTTGGTGGAATTTTCTGCTATACCACAACAGAGCATTCCTCATTTAAGGAGATGAATCCTAGGTCTTCTATTATTATTTTGTTTGATAATAATTCCTTTAATAACCTAGCATAAATAGGAATATGAGCAATATCTTTGGAAAATGGGATATTGATATGAAACTGCTTGAACATATCTAGGAACTTCTTGTATTGTGTCACATGCCTAATTTGTCTCACTCTTTCCAGATAGGGAATAGGTGGATGGTATGGAGGTGGAAAAAAAAACATGGGTTCATTCTTTTTCTTAGGTATATGTTCCTTATCGGTTGGTACTTCTTCATGATGTAAGGTGGGAGTTAATTCATCAAATTTTACATCAAGTAATAGTTGTTTTCTCAGCTCTTCTCCTTGTGGCCTTATTTCTTTGGGTTGTTGGAAGTATAGAATCTTTCCACTCCTTAGAACTACTGCCTTAGCTTCCTCTTGTGGGTATGTCTCAGTGTTACTAGGTAGAGTACTTGGTAATCTATTAGATAAGGTTTTTGAGATTTGACCCATTTGAACTTCAAGGTTCCTTAGAGAAGCTCTATGGTTTTGCATATATGTCTCATGGGTCATGATTCTTTGATAATACTTTTTCACAAAGGATTCCAGGAGGTTTTCTAGATTTCTTTGCATAGGTGCTTTTTGATGTCTTGACTAAGGTGGTTGAAATTGTTTGGTCTTTGAGGGAAGGGTTGTTGTTGATCTTGTGTTCTTGGTACAGGGTTCATCGGAGGATACCCTGGTGGTCCTTGAGCTCTAAATTGGTTTTTTCCACCTCTCGATTGAAAATAACCTTGATTGTTCTGAGGTTGTTGCTGGGCAGGCCTCTGCTAATAGTATTGTTTCTGCTAGAATGGTGGGTTCTACTGATTGTAATTGACTAAATTACAATCTGTTTGTGGTTATTTATATCCATATTTGCAGTATTGATATAGATACAGGATACCACACATCTTGCAAGATTTCAATTCCATTACAGGGGAAGGAGGGGGTTGATTAGTTGGTATCTCAAATTCTTCTAAATTTTTAGTGAGCGATTCCACTTGCACTGCTAGCCTTGCGGTCTCTTCAATATGGTGGATTCCATGACGTTTTAATCCATGACCAATCTACCACATACTGGCATTGTGAGAGACTTCATCAAGAGTGGCTCTTCCAGCTTTGAGAGTCTTGAACATGAGACCTCCATCAGTGGCTCCATCAACAACATTACATGCCGCTAGCTAGAGTCATTGATAGAAGGTTTGGAGTTGTATCCACATATCAAGTCCATGATGTGGACACTTCTGCATTAATTATTTAAAGTAGTTCCATTCTTCCCAAGCCGACTCTCCACCAATTTGGTTGAAATTTTGAATATCCATTTGGAGCTTCTAGGTCTAGATGTTTGGAAAGTACCAGTCCAAAAACTTCTTGGACAGTTCATCCTAAGTCATAATTAACTTGGGAGCTTGAATCTTTAGCCATTCCTTGGCCCTGTCTCGTATGGAGAATGGGAATACGCAGAGTATTATTGCATCAGAAGAAACTCCCTGATTGAGAAAGGTATCGCAAACCTCCAGGAAGTTGGAAATATGTTCATGGGGATCTTCTCTTTGAAGACCACCTAATTTTCCCATGTTCTGGATCATATGAATGAGTACAAGTTTTATTTCAAAAGTATGGTCTTGGATAGGGGGTCGAACAATTCTAGGGATTGTACCATGGATTTTTGGCAAGACATAATCCATGATCGTCTTATCTTGGTTCATTATTAGGTGCTCTACTGGAATGGCTTGATGGTTGGGGTTTGGCAGGTTTGGTCTCACATGGTGGAATTGCTCAGCCATCACTGACCGGTGAAGAGAAGAGAGATGCCTTTCAATCTCAGGGTTGAAGGCCAAAGGGGAATGTGATTCAAGATTCCTTGAATGAGTCAAGGGACCTTGGTAAATGAATGAAAAAAGATAAGAGACACAAGAGCGTCCAAAAATGAAGAAAAGGGGGCGAGGGAAAGGTAATCCTAGATCTAGAACGGAGTCCAAACACAAAAAATAGTGCTGCCTCCCCAGCAACGGTGCCAAAATTTGACACGCGTGAGCTGCGCGGGTCATTTGTTTCCACACGGGAGCATCAAATTAGAAATTTATATATGTCCCAAACTTTAATAATTACTAGGGCGTAGTATAGCATACATCTAGGGTTGATCCCATGAGGGGGATTCTGTTCTGTAGGGATAAGAAATCTGGTCTTGAATCCTCTGTAGGAGTCCTTACGAAATTGTCTAATGTTTGGGAGTTTTCTATCTATTCTTGGGTTTTACTTTAGTTGATTAAATAGGGGTCGAGATCAAGTCTGAGTATCTAGATAAAGGTGATCCTAGTTTTAATCTTGGAAAGGTCCTAATTGTTTAGTCTACAAAGTAAGTAGTAGTCACTAGTTAACCCTGGTATAGTCTTCTAGTTATATCTAGGATGTAACTATTCCATGGTCAGGAGGCTAGTTACAGTCCCAGATGCATTAAGTTCAGCTTCTATTGCAGAAAGTTCCCTAAGATAATGGTCATTGTCTCAGTTCCCTCTAATTAGGATAAGGTCATTTTTTGACTGTCTGATGGTCACGGTATAGTCGCACAAATGATATTTGACCATTGGTTTATATCTTGATTACTAATCCAATTAGGTTTTCCAAGTTTAGAACTAGATATTTAATTAAACGTCTAGATACATCAAATCTTGATCCCTACCCCTGATGAATTTATCTACTAATGATGGTAATTAAAGCAATAAAAGGGATAGAGGAAATTATGATAATTAGGATAATGGATTTGAACATGTAATCATATGTAGTACCCTCGGTTTGCGGTATGCGGCCTTTTTTTATGATTTTTTATGTGTTTAAAGTGCATGGGATGAGTTGGGAAGAGGTTGGGAGAGTTTGGAATGGTTTTGGATAAGTTTGGAGGCTTTTCTAGGGGAGCACGGTTTGAGCAAAGTTAGGGGAAACCATGCGGATGCTCCAGGAAACCGTGCCTGGGGAGATGGTAGGCTTCGCACAGCCTATACATGGTTTTACAAACCGTGCGAGGAAATCGTGTGGACCCTTGCTCCCGAGGCAGTAGCGTGCGCACGGTTAGCGCACGATTTTCCAAATCGTGCGGGCTAACCGTGCGACCACTTAAAATTAGGGTTTTAAAACCTAGGCTCACTCGGGATTGCCTCATTCCTCTCCAAATCCTCTCCCACTCGAGCCTCACCCAGGTTTTTCGGTTCTCTAAGGTTGGAGGGGATCTCCCACTCGTTTTGGAAGCGATTCAAAGGGGTTTCAAGGCGGTTTGAGGGTGGTTTCTTCCGAGTAAGTCTCTCATCTTGGTTTCCTTGTGTTTTCCTCTAGATCTACATCCCTCTCTTTCTTGGTTTTCTATATCTACACTTGTTGTGTGTATATCTAGGGTTGTGGTTACCTTGGATGATGATTTTAATGCTTATGAATGTTAGGGAAGGGGATCTAGAGAGGTTTCGATGGTGCGTTCGCCGGGTTTGAGGTGCGATTTCTTGTGGGTCAATTTCGCCGGAACCCTAAAGGTAGGTGGATTCTCTCTCAACTCCACTTGGTTATAACTTGGTTTGGTTACAATTAATTTGTGTTGCTTAAAATTAATTGTGTTGTTGATGTGAGAAATCGGAGGGAAATCCCTTTGGTAATGGTTTGGGAATTTTGGGGAAGAAGGGCTTTTGGTCAAATGCTCTCGATGTGATTTTAAAATGGGGTTTTAAAATGAGTTGTTTTGTTGGTTAATTATGATGAACTGAGTAAATATTTTTCAATAAAAAGGGTTGTTTTATTGAAATGGGGTTTGGCATGGAAAATGGTTAAAGGGCATTTTCAATAAATGTTTGATTTATTGAAGTGGATTGGCATGTAATGAAAATGGTTGATTGCATGTTGTTGTGGCCTTGATGTGTTATATGCTAGGTTATGTTGGCTTGCTTGAATGTTGTAAAAGTGGATGAGAAGGGCCACTATAAAAAGGGGATGGATAGTGGACGAGAAGTGCCACCATCAATGGTAAGTGGATGAGAAGTTCCACTATAAAAAGGGGGTGGGTAGTGGACTAGAAGTGCCACCATCAATGGTAAGTGGATGAGAAGTGCCACTATAAAAAGAGGATGGATAGTGGATGAGAAGTGCCACTATCAATAGCAAGTGGACTGGAAGTGCCACCATGGTTTGTTGTGTGCATGGGTTGGACGGGAAGTGCCACCATGATGTGTTGTGTGCTTGGCTAGTGATGTCTGTAGATGGGGCTTGTGAGTGAAATATGAAAAAGGTAATCTGTTTATGGCATGGTTGATTTGGATTCCTTGTGTGTCATGTGTGGCTACGACATGATTGCTTGGCTTTCCCTGGGTTACTTGGTTTGGGTGAAATGGCTTGGTAAGGGTGTGTTTGGTTTATGGTAATGAATGCACTTGTGATTATTTTACATAAACTGTTTTATATGAATGTTCTAACGGTTTTATTCTAGTGGTGTGTGTAGGGAAGTCATTTGGGGAAATCCTACTGAGTTTTAGTACTCACCCCCTGCTTTGGCATGTTAGTGTCTTTGCATATGTTGTGTACCGTGACATGGGCAAAGGTAAGGCATCACCCTTCTTTAGTGGTGCATCGTGATGTCTGAGTGGAGCTTGGAGAATGGGGCTTGGTGTGGAGACATGGAGTGTGTCTTGGCTCATGTTGGGTTTTGTTGTTTAGTTTCCGCTTTGTACTCTGATGTGGGATAGATATGTCTAGTTTTATTGGCTTTGGGTTATATTGTCGGGAATACATGCTGGGATATTTTATTGACATGCATCATATAGTAGTTGTTAATGGATGGTTTGGTTGGTTTTGTATTAAAAGAAAATCATTCCCCAATTTGATCTTGAATCCCTCGACCTTTATTTCCAGCCTTTGGCGTCTTGGGAATGTCACTTAAGGCCAAGTATCCCTCACCGCCTCCTCAAGACAATGAGGTAGGGGCGGGGTGTTACAAGTGGTATCAATTTGTTCGGTCCTTTGGAATTGATCTTCAGATTTTGTATTGACATTCGTTGTATTACATTCCTTGAGTCGGGATGGTAGAAAGGCGTAGGAATGTCGGAACTTGCAAGGTATAACATAAAAGGACATAGCTAACACTTTTATGCTGGAATTCAAGTTACCAGGGAGTTGGGTACATAAGTGTTTTGGAGACACTTATAGGAATTGTATATCTCATTGTCATGGGTGTAGCCAATGAGATGAGCATGACATGCATGGTAGAAATGACTTCCCTCTAGGTTGCATATTTCATTGAGCATAATGATTTATGAGCTAAATTGAGAAATGGTTTTTCAAATGTGTGAAATTGTAATGTGAATAAATTTGGTATTTTGAAAATGGTTTGGTTTTAAAAATGGTGAAACATGGTAAATGTGGAAAGGTGGAAAGACTTGTTGTGATAGTGTTGTGTAATGTGATTTGAGATGGGATTTTGTGATGTCTATAGAATTGAGACTCATGGTTGTTTGTTTTCTATTTATATAAATGGAACTGGGTAGGCGTCGTAGAGACCAACCGGAAGTGACTGATGAGAACATGGTTGCACCTGAGCCTCAGGTGAACCAGCAGTTAGTGCACAGTATAGTGCAAGATTTCCAAGATGTGGAAAGTGGAAACAAAGTGGATGAACCAAGGCATATGGATCATGCAGTTCAGTTTCAAAAGCAGAATCCACCCATCATCAGGGGTGATTCAGAGCCAGAGAGGGTAGAATCATGGTTGATTAGAATGAACAAGATTTTCGAGTTCTTGGGAACACCGGTAGAGTTAAAAGTGAAGTTGGCCACGTATATGTTGAAAGATCTTTCCCTTCAGTGGTGGGAGTTGGTAGTCCAAGCGGGGACAGACCAGGGTATGATGTGGGAAGGCTTTGAGGAATTGTTTAACAAAAAATTCTACCCACATACGTTCAGGATTCATCGTATGACTAATTTCTCCAGTTTGAAGCAAGAGCTTATGTCTGTGACGGAGTATGAAGATAAGTTTATGAACTTAGTGCAGTTTTCACCCTTGGTGGTGGGTAGCACATCGTTGAAGGCAAGGATCTTTGAAGCTGTTTTAAGGTAAGGAATCCTTTAAAAGATAGAGGTGCTGTGTATAGATGATTACACATAGATGGTGAATAGAGCCTCGGTGGCTGAGCGGGATCTGTTGGGAGCTTCGTGCGGGGGAAGCATGGTGGTACCCATGGGGAATAGCAGGAACTCTAACGCTGGGTACAAGTTGAGGAGGGACACTTATTCCCAGGGTGGGAACTCTATTGCTGCACGTGTGGTTTATTTTATGGGTTTAAGGGTAGAAATGATGCTCTCAGTTTTGAAACTTCAAACTCCTCTGTGTAGAAGAGAGTGTCGAGCCTTCTTGTGTAGAGCATGTTGTTTTGTTGTGGGCGGGGTTGAGATAACCTGAAATTTATTAGTGCTTGAGATGGATGGGTATGATGTAATCCTAGGAATGGATTTTCTGGTGGCGTTTAAGATCCACATTGATTGTGATGTGCGAACATTGGCTTTTACGACACACGATGGTGTTAGACATCTCTCTAGAGGAGAGAGGCATGAAAGGCAGGGTGCAATGGGTTTGTTGGCACCAGTAGTGGGTACATAATCATATTAGGTTGTGGTGTTGTCGTTGGAATCAGTAGAGGGTGTTGAGCAGAGTGTTCCTCTGGTAGTGGTGGATCAGTTCATGGATGTTTTTCCTAAAGAATTCTATGGGTTACCTCCCGTAATAGAAGTGGAGTTTACGATTGATCTTCTTCTGGGGACCAGTCCTATCTCATTTCCGTCTTACCAGATGGCACTTGCTGAATTTTGGGAATTTATAGTCTAGTTGGAAGAGTTAGAAAACAAAGGGTTTATCCGGCCTAGCACGTCTCCATGGGCAGCACTGGTGTTGTTTGTGAAAAAGGCGGATGGAACTTTGAGACTATGTGTTGATTATCGCAGACTTAACCAAGTTATGATAAAGAATAGATATCCACTTCCATAAATTGATGATTTGTTCAAACAGTTGAGGGGAGGCCAGTGGTTCTCCAAGATTGACCAGAGGTCGGGATATCATCAATTGCGAGTGAGGAAGGAGGATATTTACAAAACAGCTTTCAGAAGTTGATATTGACATTATAAATATGTGGTTATACCCTTTGGTCTAACGAATGCGCTAGCGGTGTTCATGGAATTAATGAATCGAATATTTCAGAGATATCTGGATTCATTTGTGGTGGTGTTTGTAGATGACATCCTGGTGTATTCAAAGACAAGGGTGGATCATGATCAGCACTTGGAGACAGTGCTGGGGATCTTGAGGGATCATCTGCTGTATGCCACATTGTCAAAGGAGATGGATGGAATATCTCCAGATGTTTGATTTTGACTTAATGTACACACCAGGTAAGGGAAATTCGGTGGCAGATGCATTAAGTAGAAAATCATATGCTCAGGTGGTAAAAAAAGGCATCGGACCAGTGGAACTTGATGTCGGTTATCACTGATATACGGTTGGAATCTGAGAACCAGGGTGATAGAGCGGTCTTCTTTCCGGTTTTTTTGATTCCTGACTTGGTTGGCTTGGTTAAATAGGCACAAATATCTGATTTTGAGTGTGTGACCATGGGGTCGAGACTTAATGGTGGGGAGACCATTGAGGGTTGGCAACTGAATGGAGATTCAGTTTTGTGTTTTCAGAATCGGATGGTTGTACCAGTTTATTGTTAGGAGGATCTTCTCAGGGCGTATCATAAATCTAGGTGGACTGTTCATCCTAGAATTCAGAAAATGTATAAAGCATTGAAAGCATAGTTCTGGTGGGATGGTATGAAAAGGAGAGTGTCTGATTTTGTTTCGAGATGCTTGACTTGTCAGTAGGTCAAGGAAGAGCATCAGAGGCCAGTAGAAATGTTGAAGTCTTTACCAATCCCTGTTTGGAAGTGGGAGCAGATAGCGATGGATTTTGTCATAGGTCTCCCAAGAATGGTCAGAAATCACGATCCCATCTAGGTGATAGTGGATCGACAAACGAAGTCTGCTCATTTCATCCCGATTCGTTAATCTCATATAGTGAAGGATCTGTCCAAAATCTATATCCAGGAGGTGGTAAAGAGGCATGGTGTTCCAGTTTCGATTGTATCAGATAGAGATCTGAGGTTTACATCTCATTTCTGGAAATCCATGCAGTAATCCATTGGGACATAGTTGACTATGAGCATGGTGTATCACCCTCAGACGAATGGTCAATCCGAGAGGATGATACAAACTTCAGAGGATATGTTGCGGGCTTGTGTCATGGATTTTGGTGGCTCGTGGGAGGATCACTTTTCATTGGTTGAGTTTTCATACAATAAAAGTTATCAGTAATCCATACAGATGGCTCTGTTTGAATCATTGTATGGGCGTCCATGTCGTTCTCCACTATGTTGGGTGGAAACGAGTGATTCCTCGATGGTTGGACCAAGCCTTGTCCAGGAGATGACAGAGAAGATCAATTTGATCAGGAAGAGAATGGAGACGGCTCAGAGTCACCAGAAATCGTATGCGGATCATCGTCGACGACCTTTTTTGTTCTAGGTGAGTGATCATGTGTTCTTGAGGATCTCTCCTAGGTTGGGACATCGTCGGTTTGGGAAGTATGGAAAGTTATCTCCGAGGTATTTTTGGACTTTTGAGATTATTGAGTGGGTTGGTGAGGTGGATTATCCTTTGGCTTTTCCACCTAGGTTCAGTGTGGTGCACAATGTGTTTAATGTGTTGCAGTTGAAGAAGTATCACCCGGATCGTGACCATGTGATTCGATGAGATCTTGTTGAGCTAGAACCAGATGCTTTGTTGGTGCACGTGCCAGTGCGGGTTGTGGATAGGCAAGAGAAAGTATTGCATGGTAAAAGCATCGGTTTAGTTTGTGTTTTGTGGAAACATGGTCAGATTCAAGAGGAGACTTGAGAGTGAGAGAAAGAGATGGTCGAGTAGTGGCCCGAGCTCTTTCGGCAAAGGGCATGTTCACTACTTTTCGAGGACGGAAAGTCCAACGGTGGGGAGAATGTAGTACCATCGGTTTGAGGTATGTGGCCTTTGTTTATGCTTTTTATGTGTTTAAAGTGCATGGGATGAGTTGGGAAGAGGTTGGGAGAGTTTGGAATTGTTTTGGATAAGTTTGGAGGCTTTTATAGGGGAGCATGGTTTGAGCACGGTTAGGGGAAACCATGCAGATGCTCTAGGAAACCATGTAGGGGGATACAGTAGGCTTCGCATGGCTTGCGCATGGTTTTCCAAACCGTGCGAGGCAACCGTGCGTACCCTTGATCCCGAGGTAGTAGCGTGCACACAGTTTTCCAAACCGTGCGAGCTAACCGTGCGACTACTTAAAATTAGGGTTTTAAAACCCAGGCTCACTCGGGATTGCCTCATTCCTCTCCAAATCCTCTCCCACTCGAGCCACACTTGGGTTTTTCGGTTCTAAAGGGTTTAAAGGGATCTCCCACTCGTTTTGGAAGCAATTCAAAGGGGTTTGAAGGCGGTTTAGGGGTGGTTTCTTCCGGGTAAGTCTCTCCTCTTGGTTTCCTTGTGTTTTCCTCTAGCTCTACATCCCTCTCTTTCTTGGTTTTCTATATCTACACTTGTGTGTAGATCTAGGGTTTTGGTTGCCTTGGATGATGATTTTAAGGCTTATGAATGTTAGGGAAGGGTATCTAGAGAGGTTTCGGTGGTGCGTTCGCCGGGTTTGAGGTGAGATTGCTTGTGGGTCAATTTCACAGGAACCCTAAAGGTAGGTGGATTATCTCTCAACTCCACTTGGTTAGAACTTGGTTTGGTTACAATAAATTTGTGTTGCTTAAAATTAATTGTGTTGTTGATGTGTGAAATCAGATGGAAATCCCTTTGGTAATGGTTTGGGAATTTTGGGGAAGAAGGGCTTGTGGTGAAATGCTCTTGATGTGATTTTAAAATGGAGTTTTAAAATTATTTGTTTTGTTGGTTGATTATGATGAACTGAGTAAATGGTTTTTAATAAAAAGGGTTATTTTATTGAAATGGGGTTCAACATGGAAAATGTTTAAAGGGCATTTTCAATAAATGTTTGATTTATTGAAGTGGATTGGCATGTAATGGAAATGGTTTATTTCATGTTGTTGTGGCCTTGATGGGTTATATGCTCGGTTATGTTGGATTGCTTGAATGTTGTGAAAGTGAACAAGAAGGGACACTACAAAAAAAGGATGGATAGTGGATGAGAAGTGCCACCATCAATGGTAAGTGGACGAGAAGTGCCACTATAAAAAGGGGATGGATAGTGGACGAGAAGTGCCACCATCAATGGTAAGTGGATGAGAAGTGCCACTATAAAAAGGGGATGGATAGTGGACGAGAAGTGCCACCATCAATAGAAAGTGGACGGGAAGTGCCACCATGGTTTTTTGTGTGCATGGGTTGGATGAGAAGTGCCACCATGATGTGTTGTGTACTTAGATGGTGATGTCTGTAGATGGGAATTGTGAGTTAAATATGAAAAAGGTAATCGGTTTGTGGCATGGTTGATTTGGCTTCCTTGTGTGGCATGTGTGGATACAACATGATTTCTTGGCTTTCCCTGGGTTACTTGGTTTGGGTGCAATGGCTTGGTAAGGGTGTGTTTGGTTTATGGTAATGAATTCACTTGTGATTATTTTACATAAAATGTTTTATATAAATGTGATAACAGTTTTATTCTAGTGGCATGTGTAGGGAAGTCATTTGGGAAATCCTACTGAGTTTTAGTACTCACCCCCTTCTTTGGCATGTTGGTGTCTTTGCAGATGTTGTGTACCATGACGTGGGAAATGGTAATGCATCACCCTCTTTTAGTGGTGCATCGTGATGTCTGGGTGGATCTTGGATCATGGAGCTTGCTGTGGATCCATGGAGTGTGTCTTGGCTCATGTTGGGTTTTGTTGTTTAGTTTCCGCTTTGTACTATGATGTGGGATAGACATATCTAGTTGTATTGGCTTTGGGTTGTATTGTGGAACAACTTGGTTGTCCTTCGGGAATAAATGCAGGGATATTTTATTGACATGCATCATATAGTGGTTGTTAATGGTTGGTTTGGTTGGTTTTATCTTAAGGGAAAATCATTCCACAATTTGATCTTGAAGCCCTAAGCATTTATTTCCAGCCTTTGGTGTGTTGGGAACATTGCTTAAGGCCAAGTATCCCTCACCGCCTCCTCAAGCCAATGAGGTAGGGGCAGGGTGTTATGTGATATGAAATAAACATGCAATAATACTTTAAATAAAACCTTAATTAAAAGGAATGAAATGGAATTGAAATGACGTGAGAATTGAAGGCGTTGAATAAAAATTAATTCATGACTCTTTGATTGAAAATGTAAATAAATTACAAATAACTAATGTTTTTTAAGAGGGAAAAGAGAAGAAAATTATGAAGGGAGAGTAAAAGGGAGAGAGAGATAATCCAAGCATGTGCCAATGTGCTGTCAAGCTGCTCCTCATATTGGCGGAAATGGTCATGACATGTACTTAATCGTCATGTTGTGAAACCTTAATCCATGTTACTTCAACCAGTATCTCCAGCATGGAATGTGTATCTTCCATGGATTAATGAAGTTTTACCATGGTCACATCGTGTACAGGTGGTTCATGACGTATACCCTATGGCCAGTTGGCCTTTCACATTGAATCCTCACGGCTTTCTCAGTTTCTGGTTTGACTTGAGTCACGACGTGTAAGAGGGATTCATGGTGTGAACTGGTAGTTTCTCCAGTCTTGACGTAGGATGTGATCATCAAGTACACGACATGAATTTTTCCATCACAATGTGTACTTGGCCATTTTTATATCTTTTATACCTTTCTTCTTTGAAATCTTGTGAAGCCCTATTTCCTGCAATATTGGACATCTACCATGTGCATTATCCAGTAAATGAATAAAAAAACTGAAAAGTTATAGTAAAATATATATAACATTTAGGTTTATCACCTACACTAGAAGCCTCCTTCAGGTTCCCCTCAGCTATGAGATCCTGATCCACCACATCATCAAAATTATTTAATTGAAAAATGTTAACCTAGGAATTAATATCATATTTAAGCCCATCTGAAAAACACCTATCCATAGATGTATCATCCCATTCCAACACTGGATGAAAGAATTGAAAGTTTATAAAGTGTCCTACATAGTCCATCAAAAATATACTCTCCTGAGTCAACCTCATGAACTCAACAACTCTCTCCCGCCTCAGCATCTCTAGATAGAAGTTCTCCAAGAACCTCACCAAAAATTACTTTAATGACATACCGTCATCCTGTCTAGTCTATGCCTGAATGTCCCACTAGAGCTTCATTGATCCTCATATCATATAAGAAGACAAAATGACCCTTTTCTCATCCAGAGTCTCTAAATGGTCAAGTATCGTCTTTATGGACTCAACCCAAAATTCATCTCCCTTAGGTCCACCCTCTCTAATAAAAGTTGAAGGGAACTGTAAATAAAACTCCCTCATTAGATTAAACATACTATTAAAAACCCACCATGGGTATCATTCCATAAGATACATGAAACGAGAAAATTTATCTCAGAACTTCACCCTGAATTCCTCACCTGAAATGATCAGTTCTTGAGGTTCTACAACTGGAGGATCATCCCTACCCATGTACTCTAGTCATCCTCTCAACAAGAATTGTCATGGAATCATACTATATACAATTCCAAACACACAACTTAGGAAAAAATTCACAAAATCAACACATTTACATATGAGGGAAAAAAATAAGCCACATCAAGTATTTTCCCCAACCCTCTCCACATGGTAAAACTGAGGTTCTATTACTACCCTTAACCATCCTACACCTAGGCCCTAGTTAAAAAGGGTAAACACATTCTCATTATTCAAGGTTCTCATTTAGACACCCATTTATTCTCATCTTAAATCATTTTAAAATCTCTCTCAATTTCATGTTAGGCACCATTTTCATTTCAATTTCACAAGAAAGGAAAAATAGTTCAAGTTCAACAACTTACCCATAACCCATTTTCCTGTTCATGCCTAGAATGATGCATGTTACAATAACCGAGTGCCTAGTATGATTCATGAAAACTCCACTCTATTTATATACTAGGAAATGTTTCAAACCTCATAAAATTTAAAAATAAATAACCACAACACAAAACAAGTGCATCACCCAAGGCGAAATAATATTCACCTCTAACAACAAACAATAATAACAAAAATACCACCCTGGGTACTTGAGTTCTCCCCCATACACGGGTTAGCTACTCCCATGCACAAGCTCATAACAAAGGACCAAAATCTTCTTAGTCTCCTATTTACCTTTCCTAAATAGTAATAAAAAAGAAAAATAAAAGAAAAATCCTCTGATACCACTTTTTAACGTCTTGTCCTGGGTTCCACACACCGATGCCTTGAACCGGTCGGTCACATGACCTCAAGCGCACCTCCCCGTACACCATAGGCTTCTGACTAGAAGCAAGAGTCTAATATAAATCATGGGGAGACTATAACATCTTTTTTAGAGTAAAATAACAGTATAAAATAAATAAACAATAGCCATATGTATAACTATAACCATAAAGATTCCAATATCACATGATGACTAAAACTGGAGATGAAATCTCAAAATGAAAAATAAATATGTCATACTAATGTACGTGCCAAGTGTCAAAATGTAAATTCAAAAATAAAGACACTGATGACTCCCAAACAGGTCCTAAACCATGTCCAGTTCCCTCATCCATGCTCCATCCCAACTCATCCACCTAGCATAGGTCCTTTACCCTTATCCTATCACGAAACCATGAAATCTATTCAGGTACCAATTAAGAAACTTGAGTAGGGTGTGAGTACAACTCAGTAGGCTACCACCAATAACATCTAAAATAATATCCAGTCAAATCATAGTGTATGCAATTGTATAAAGAAAATAATTACAACGAATAAGTAAATGGTTATCAAATTATCAATTAATATTTATTTAACCACATAACCCCTAGGTCCCTGCAGACACCTGTACTTCATTACATGCTCGACTCATGCTAAAGCCTGAGCTATTCCCGAGTGATACAATATCTCAAAAATTCCATTGTCACCATTTTTTAATTCTTACTTGAATTCCCATGTTTCCATTCACACTTCACCAATAATAATAACCATGTTCCCATTCTTTAATTGATACTTGAATTCCTATGTTACCATTCATATTTCACACATTAGAATGACCATGTACCCATTCTTTATTTCACAACTAAATGAACATATTATCATTCATCACTTCACAATTGAATTACCATATTACCATTTATCAACACATAATTAATTCAATAATTAATTATCCACATCAATTCCATTACTAATTAAATAATTAGTTAAACACCACTATTCCATTAGTTAATTCAACAATCTAATAATCACATCAATAACATTAATTAATTAAAAAATTAATTAATCACATAAATTTAATTAAAAAAATAATATTAATTAATTCGACAGTTAATTAACCAAATTAATTACTTTAATTAATTCCTAAATTAATGAATCACTTCAATTCTATTAGTCAATTCAATAATTAACTAACCACACCAATTTCATTACTAATTCAAAAATTAGTTTATCACATCAATCCCCTTAATTAATTCCCAAATTAATTAATAATGTCAATCACATCAATTAATTATTCAATTAATTAATCAAAATGCACAACTAAAAATCCCATAATTAATTCTGTAATTAATTATATCAATCATAATCTCAATACTTCATAATTAATTCCACAATTAATTTTCTCAAATCCCAAATATCAATATATCATAATTCATTCATCAATTAATTATCTAAAATCAAAGAACTCAATATCACATACTTAATTCTATAATTAATTATCTTAAATCAACAAAGTCAATGTCACATAATTAATTCTACAATTAATTATCTCAATCTATAATTCCCAAATCCCCAATTTTACATCCCATCAATTAATTAATTCAATCAAGAACACAATTTCTAAAAATCTAGTATAAATTCTACAATTACATACACATAATTTAAATAAAGACTTTGGGATTTTAATTATAGACCACCAACCTCAAGTTTGACGAATAACACTCACCAACAGAAATCCCCAAAATTCATGCTGCACAAAAACATAAAATGATATCTGAAATATAAAACCCTAAATAAATGTTCAATAAATCAAGATCCTTCAAATATTGATCTAGATACACAATACTAGATCTATATATAATCAAAATAGGAATAAGGGACCTTTCTTGAATAGGAAGATAAGGGAAGAGGAATGGGAAACCAAGCGGGATGAGATCCTCTTACTATGTGTGGTTCAGATCTTTGATACGAATTTGAATTAGAAAGAACAGAGGTCAGGAAGGATTGGAATTCATTCAGAAGGCTCTAAAATCATTAAATAGGAATTAGGTTTGAATGGGGTCGATTTGGGATTAAAATGGGGGTTCAGTAATTTTTAAAACTAATTTTCAGGTTAATTTAATTCCCATGCATGGTTTACTGTGAAAAGGCACACAATTTCTTCTAACTGTGTGCCTAAAACATGAACCTATTTTATAGTGGAGCATAATTAATACTAATAGGGGAAATGGTTTGAAAATTTGTGTGCTAACCATGAAAATCCCTATTGTCCAGGATTGCATGGTTTGCTGGGCTGGGGTGTACGATTAGGGAAAACTGTGCACCAACCGTGCACTTCCCTATTTCTTCCATTTTTCTCAAATTTCCACTCAAACACACCCCAAGGTAAAACAAAATTTAAAATTAATCAACACAAAGAAAAAGAGTACTTATAGTGATCTTGAGACAAGTCTAGAAAAGGTTGGGATCTTATACACTAGGAACCCTCCTTGGCGTTGGGAAGCTGAGTGTTCTACCCTAAGCCAATCACCAATAAGTTAGAGGATGTTGAGTAGCAATGAGTAGGAATATCACACATGATGGGAGGTGTAACGACCCGAAATTTTGAATAAATATTGTTTCCTAATTTTGTGTGTTATTTTATTTTATTTTTATACTCAACAAAAATGTTTCATTTGATAACATGAGTTTAATTAAAATGAGACCGTTGGGTTTTGACTGTTATATGACCATTGGTCAATATGACCACTGGAAACTAAACGTTTTGATTATTGTCTCTAAATACAAGTAATCTTGGTTAATTAATATAGAAAGAAGATTCGATGGCCTCACCCAGTAGTCTTGGACCGATCGAAGCCCATCTAACAGAACTTGGGAAGGAGGTATCACCACTGGGCTTTGCTCTGGACCAAACCCAAGCCGAACTTCATCATGTGAAGCTAAAACAGAATCACCTTCGCGAGAAGTTCAAACTGATAGAAATTACTACTCGTGCGATGTTGGCCGAGCCTCCCTCAGATTCTCTCACCTTAGCACACCTTACACTTAGGTCCTATGCTGGTGTGATAAGGGGCTATATAAGGAGACCGTAACTGCCTTGTGTAATCCTTTTTTTTAAATAAAAAATTGGGATTTCTTCTTATGATGAAGTTTATGAATTTTCAAATGACCGGATAAATATAGTATGTATATTTTTGATGAATTTTAGAAAAAGGATATTTTAAAAAAAGTTTATGTAAACCTTAAATAATTAATAATGTGTAATGATATTCAAAAAATGGTCTTCTACAATAATGTCCAGTACGAAATTTAGAGTCTAATAAGATCAACTTGATTTTTGATGAATAGTAAATTATGAATAGTGATTTTATGCTTAGGATTAGTAATGTGACCAAATGGATTAGTAATCTCACTTAAAGAAAGTATTAATATAATCTAGGCACTTTGATTAAGTAATGTGATTCAATAAAATGGTTAAATAACGGTTCCATAAATTATTATTCAAGTATTAGTTTTTTCGGGTGAATAGTGTTTTTTAATTTAAAATTAAATTAAAAATATTTAGAAAATTATTTTTATAAAATGGATTTCATTTTTGAACTCAGAGCATTGATATTATGTTAAGGTAATTTTTGGGGATTTTTCAGAAAAAAATGAATTTTTGATGAACATTGTATTTATTTAAAAAGTAAATTAAAAATATTTAGAAAATTATTTTTATAAAATGGAGTTCATTTTTGAAATCAGAGCATTGATATTTCCTTAAGGTGAAATTTTGGGATTTTTCTGAGAAAGTTGAATTTTCAGTGAAAAGTAAAAATACATATTTGGGGTTTCGGTATGTTTAATGACATCATAACTGTGTCATGATGATGTCATAAGATATTTTATGGGTTGACCAACCAAAGGTGATGAATTATTGTATTGGGGGCCCCATGTGGCCTAACTTCATGGGAAATATCATGGGAGAGCACATGGTTTTGAGAAACCCACTTATGAGGTGTCCCTTGGCCATTAATGCCTTGTCCCCTCACTTTCCCTATAAATACCAAGCCATTATCTCATCCTTTGAACTCCAAAATCATTCTCAACGAAGTTATGGTCTCCTTACCTCCCAAGGAGTCCTCCCAAGGTGCCCCCAAGACCTCAAGGTCCAAACCTTTGATTTTTAAGAGTTACGTTTTAAGGTAAGGGATCCGACCTCTCTCTTTCTTTTCAAGTAATCTTTTTTATGTCATTTCTTTTATGCTACATGATATTATATTGTAGTATGTTCTTTTATATTACTATTAATTACCTTTTCATCTTCATATTATGAGAGGCCCCCTATTACTCTCATTATTTCGTTTTATGAATGTTTAAGTGGCGCCGTTAGGCTGCCGAAATTTTTGTAATGGATTCTTTCTCCCTTCTCATTTTTCAAGATCTATTTTCATGTAAAGTATTTCAAGTTCCTTTTTATTATGTTGGGGTATTATCTCTATATTTATCATACTGATCTTTTATTATCATATGATGAGATACCCCATTTGATCTCTTCAATTCAGTATTTTTAAGTTTTAAGTGGCGCCGTTAGGCTGCCGAATTTTTAAGTGGTTCTTTCACCCTTCTCGTTTTCAAGTTCTACTTTCATGTAAAGTCTTTCAAGTTCCTTTTTATTATGTTGGGGTATGATCTCTATATCTATCATACTGATCTTTTATGACCATATTATGAGAGACTCCATTTGATCTCTTCAATTCATTATTTTGAAGTTTTAAGTGGCGCCGTTAGGCTGCCGAATTTTTAAGTGGTTTTTTCACCTTTCTCCTTTTTCAATGTTCTAATTCCATGTCAAGTCTTGCAAGTTTATTTTTATTATGTTGGGGTATGATCTCTATATCTATCATACTGATCTTTTATGTTCATATGATGAGATACCCTATTTTATCTCATCAATTCATTTTTGGTTGAAGTTTATGTGACGCCGTTAGGCTGCTGAATTTTCATAAGAGAAATCTTATTTTTGTCTTCCTTTCATGTTCTTCATTTCATATGGTATATTTTAAAATTTTATTACCATGTTCTTAAATCCCTTATATTATTTCCCTCTACTATTTTATGGGTCATTTATTAATGTTTGACACATGTCCCCTCTCTTTTCAATGTTTTCTAAAACCCTGTAACATAGCTGTTATGCTGCAAAATTTTCATCTCAAAATGTCTCTCTCTTTTTCTAAAGTTATTTTATTTTATTAAGTGAATAATCAAAGCTCTATATTTTATATGGGTATTCACATATATACCAAAATGTTCAATTTTAAATTCTGGGATTTACATACATGAAACCCGCTTTCCCCTTTCATGGGTTTAAAGTGACATAAAGATCATGTCTTTAAAGCAGTTTTTAAAACGTTATGATTATTAAATGAAACCCATTTCTTTTATGCTATATGGGTTGTTTATGAAATGATTGATGATGATATATGTGGCTCACATGATAATAAAGACATGTCAAGGGTGCGCCCAAATAGTGCTCCAATGCATTGGGTAAAGACTTAATCTCTAGAGATGAACTTTTAGGCTGATACCTTGGTGAATAACCTTGGTAAATTTTAATGACATCTTGGAGATGGACCTTGGTGAAACAAAATGATTTTCAATATTAAATGTTTTATACACATCTTAAAGTTATGAAAAATGTTATTTTTATTATGATATATCTCATTATTTCTTTCTCATGCCTTAAAGTTCTTTTCATGACCTTATTGAAGTATCTGAAGTTCACATGTAAAATGTTTCTCTTGTTTCCCTTACTAGGCCTTGTACTCACCCTTTCTTTTTATGTATGTCCCCAGGTTATGAGATGCAGTAATGAACTTTGGATGAACATGAGGAGAATCCTTTCAAGTGTTTAAGAATAATGTTTTATGTTTTCATGTTTTAAGTTCCTGGTTTCCAAGACACTAAAACTTAAAGATCATCGGTTTTGTAAAATGTAATGAAAGTTTATGTGATAAAAAGGCGGGATGGTATAGTTGGTATCAAAGGATTTTTTAGTCATTTGTGGAAATTAGGATATGAAAACTTTAGGAAGAAGCCTATATAAAAGTTTATATATAGAAAATCTTCATGGTATTTTGGTGAGTATTGAGTAATGGGTTGCCAAGCAAATACATCCCTGTTTGGATACGAGCAGGTAGAGGTGGCTCTGGCATAGATGTAAATAGGGGTAAAACCTGAAAATACCACTTTGAGCTAGACTCAAACAGGAACTGGTACACGAAAATGGGCCTTGCTGCACTCTTGGTTACGACACTCCTGGGGGATATGCTTTGGTAAATTCATAAGCTTAGTATGAACAATTGTTAAAGGAACAAAGATAAAATAAAATAAATATTCACATAAGAATATATGATCTTGGATAACCTAGATGGGAACCTAGGGGATCACAAGTTAGGGTATACTTTTCTTCTACAAGTTATCCTTATATGCTTTAAGTTCTTTTTCGTGATTATTGGCTAAGTATTTAAGCCCCTAATTATACTTTCTATTCTTAGTTAATGGTGGGAAATGGAAGAACATGTCCCAACAACCAATGTGATAGGAAATGCAACAATTGACGTATTAATATGACAGAGATGATTATGGGATTAAAATATGATTATTATTTTGGAATACGTTCACTATTTTGGGGACCCTATATGATCTAGGTAAATAGATTACTATGGTATTTTCATTGAGGAGTAAGGTTGACTTATATTTTGAAGAATCGATGAATTTAAGGAGGACTTACAGTAATTTAGGTTACTTATGGGAATGATTAACCTATCTTGGGTAAAATATGTTTAGGTTAGCTACTTTTGTTATAAGATGTTAGGAGCGGTTGATGTTGTTTGGAGATGAACAATGAAGTTTATTTTGGAAGACTATGTTATCAAATCCTTCTTGTATTTGGATTTTAATATTAGTTTGGTTTATTTTGAGGAATTTTAAGGACCGTTATTTATGGAATGGTCTATGATGAACTTTGGGTAGTACCATGGAACTTTGAAGATTTAAAATTAGTTTCCATTCCTATGGGATTCTTTCATTTTGAAGAGTTGTTTTACCTTACCCTTTCTGTTTTTGGGATAATGTTTAAAGATAGAAGAAATAGATAGTTAATCTTTTGTGGATTATGTGATTCTGTAGAAGATGATTCTTGTGTTTTGATGAGACCAAGTAGTTTTGAATGCTCATCATTTGGAGAAAAGATTAGTTTTGGTAGAAACTTATTAAAGGATAAAACTCTACATGAAGGTAGGTATATTTCTTTATGTTTTTGTTCTATGTAGTAAATGAATTCCTCAAAATTATGAAAAGGAACGTAAAACAAAAACGTTGTTGGTTTACGTTTCCTACTAGGTAATCAAAGAATGTTTACACACATCATAAGTTTGGGATTTTCTTATGGTTAACTTTCTCCTAATCATGTTTTCTATCACTCTCCCTCAGAACTTGACCCTTTGTTTTCTCCTCCATGTCCATGTTTTCCTACATGGAATCCTAGTGTGGGTTAACTCGGGTGACCTTTGTACTTCCATTTCTTTCTTTTAAAGTAATAGTGTTACTGACTCTTTTTCCGATGTGGGAATTTCAAAGAAATTTCAAAACCCAATTTTTAAAAATTGATAGGACACAATTTCTTAAGTGGGGAAGATTGTAACGACCCGAAATTTTGAATAAATCTTGTTTCCTAATTTTGTGTGTTATTTTATTTTATTTTTATACTCAACAAAAATGTTTCATTTGATAACACGAGTTTAATTAAAATGAGACCGTTGGGTTTTGACTGTTATATGACCATTGGTCAATATGACCACTGGAAACTAAATGTTTTGATTATTGTCTCTAAATACAAGTAATCCTGGTTAATTAATATCGAAAGAATATTTGATGGCCTCACCCAGTAGTCTTGGACCGATCGAAGCCCATCTAACAGAACTTGGGAAGGAGGTAGCACCACTAGGCTTTGCTCTAGACCAAACCCAAGCCGAACTTCATCGTGTGAAGCTAGAACGGAATCGCCTTCGTGAGAAGTTCAAACTAATAGAAATTACTACTCGTGCGATGTTGGCCGAGCCTCCCTCATATTCTCTCACCTTAGAACACCTTACACTTAGGTCCTATGCTGGTGTGATAAGGGGCTATGTAAGGAGACCGTAACTGCCATGTGTAATCCTTTGTTTTAAATAAAAAATTGGGATTTCTTCTTATGATGAAGTTTATGAATTTTCAAATGACCGGATAAATATAGTATGCATATTTTTGACGAATTTTAGAAAAAGGATATTTTAAAAAAAGTTTATGTAAACCTTAAATAATTAAAAATGTGTAATGATATTCAAAAAATGGTCTTCTACAATTATGTCCAGTACGAAATTTAGAGTTTAATAAGATCAACTTGATTTTTGATGAATAGTAAATTATGAATAGTGATTTTATGCTTAGGATTAGTAATGTGACCAAATGGATTAGTAATCTCACTTAAAGAAAGTATTAATATAATCTAGGCACCTTGATTAAGTAATGTGATTCAATAAAATGGTTAAATAACGGTTTCATAAATTATTATTCAAGTATTAGTTTTTTCGGGTGAATAGTATTTTTTAATTAAAAATTTAATTAAAAATATTTAGAAAATTATTTTTATAAAATGGATTTCATTTTTTAACTCAGAGCATCGATATTATGTTAAGGTAATTTTTGGGGATTTTTCTGAAAAAAATTAATTTTCGGTGAATATTGTATTTATTTAAAAAATAAATTAAAAATATTTAGAAAAATATTTTTATAAAATGGAGTTAATTTTTGAAATCAGAGCATTGATATTTGGTTATGGTGAAATTTTGGGATTTTTCTGAGAAAGTTGAATTTTCAGTGAATAGTAAAAATACAGTTTTAGGGTTTCAGTATGTTTAATGACATCATAACTGTGTCATGATGATGTCATGAGATATTTTATGGGATGACTAACCAAAGGTGATGAATTATTGTATTGGGGTCCCCATTTGGCCTAAATTCATGGGAAATATCATGGGAGAGCACATGGTTTTGAGAAACCCACTTATGAGGTGTCCCTTGGCCATTAATGCCTTGTCCCCTCACTTTCCCTATAAATACCAAGCCATTATCTCATCCTTTGGACTCCAAAATCATTCTCAACGAATTTCTGGTCTCCTTACCTCCCATGGAGTCCTCCCAAGGTGCCCCCAAGACCTCAAGGTCCAAACCTTTGAGTTTTAAGAGTTACGTTTTAAGGTAAGGGATCCGACCTCTCTCTTTCTTTTCAAGTAATCTCTTTTATGTCATTTCTTTTATGCTCCATGATCTTATGTTGGAGGATGTTCTTTTATATTCATCTTACTTCCCTTTTCATGTTAATATGATTAGAGGCACCCTCTTACTCTCATTATTTCGTTTTATGAATGTTTAAGTGGCGCCGTTAGGCTGCCGAAATTTTTGTAACAGATTCTTTCTCCCTTCTCATTTTTCAAGATCTATTTTCATGTAAAGTCTTTCAAGTTCCTTTTTATTATGTTGGTGTATGATATCTATATTTATCATATTGATCTTTTATGATCATAATATGAGAGACCCCATTTTATCTCTTCAGTTCAGTATTTTTAAGTTTTAAGTGGCGCCGTTAGGCTGCCGAATTTTTAAGTGGTTCTTTCACCCTTCTCGTTTTCAAGTTCTACTTTCATGTAAAGTCTTTCAAGTTCCTTTTTATTATGTTGGGGTATGATCTCTATATCTATCATACTGATCTTTTATGACCATATGATGAGATATCCCATTTGATCTCTTCAATTCAGTATTTTGAAGTTTTAAGTGGCGCCGTTAGGCTGCCGAATTTTTAAGTAGTCCTTTCACCTTTCTCCTTTTTCAATGTTCTAATTCCATGTCAAGTCTTGCAAGTTTATTTTTATTATTTTGGGGTATTATCTCTATATCTATCATACTGATATTTTATGTTCATATGATGAGATACCCTATTTGATCTCATCAATTCATTTTTGGTTGAAGTTTATGTGACGCCGTTAGGCTGCCGAATTTTCATAAGAGAAATCTTATTTTTGTCTTCCTTTCATGTTCTTCATTTCATATGGTATAAATTCAAATTTCATTACCATGTTCTTAAATACCTTATATTCTGTCCCTCTACTATTTTATGGGTCATTTATGAATGTTTGACACATGTCCCCTCTCTTTTCAATGTTTTTTTAAACCCTGTAACATAGCCGTTATGCTGCAGAATTTTCGTCTCAAAATGTCTCTCTCTTTTTATAAAGTTATTTTATTTTATTAAATTAATAATGAAATATCTATCTTCTATATGAGTATTCACATATATACCAAAATTTTCTATTTTAAATTCTGGGATTTACAAACATGAAACCCACTTTCCCTTTTTGTGGGTTTAAAGTGACATAAAGATCATGTCTTTAAAGCAGTTTTTAAAACGTTATGATTATGAAATGAAACCCATTTCTTTTATGCTATATGGGTTGTTTATGAAATGATTGATGATGATATATGTGGATCACATGATAATAAATACATGTAAAGGGTGCGACCAGATAGCGCTCCAATGCATTGGGTAAAGACTTAATCTCTAGAGATGACCTTTTAGATTGATACCTTTGTGAATAACCTTGGTAATTTTTAATTACACCTTGGGGATGGACCTTGGTGAAACGAAATTATTGTCAATATTAAATTTTGTAGCCACATATTAAAGTTATAAAAAATGTTATTTTTATTATGATATATCTCATGATTTCTTTCTCATGCCTTAAAGTTCTTTTCATGACCTTATTGAAGTATCTCAAGTTCACATGTAAAATGTTTCTCTTGTTTCCCTTACTGGGCCTTCTTCTCACCCTTTCTTTTGATGTATGTCCCCAGGTTATGAGATGCAGTAATGAACCTAGGATGAACATGAGGAGAAGCCTTTAAAGTGTTTAAGAAGAATTTTTTATGTTTTCATGTTTTATGTTCCTGGTTTCCAAGACACTAAACTTTAAAGATCCTCGGTTTTGTAAAATGTAATGAAAGTTTATGTGATAAAAAGTCGGGATTCTATAGGAGTTCATAGCCTAATGAACATATACACAACGCACACCATCAAAAAGGTAATAATAGAGTAAAATAAAAAAATAAAACTAACTATAATATATAATTCATTGATAACTACTAGGACCCAAAAAAGGCATAACCAGTACAAAAAACATAATGTAAAAGGGGAAAGATACACACACAAGAACCCAAAAGGAAAACCAACCAAAAAAACTGAGGTGAAGAGGTCCCCAAAACAAACTATCTCCAGACATGAAAATTTTTCATTGTAAACACCTCTGAACACCACTAATCTCCACCAACACCACATCCACCAAGGCCATACACCATCTGTATAATACAACACATACAGGTGAAGAAACCCATATAGGTTTGAGTATATACCTACCTAGTAGGATGCCATAAAAACAAATAAGGAATAATAAGAAGACTAGTTATCTCAAAATCACAAGGTAAATATGGAAAGAATAACCCATGAGAATAAAAGGAGAACCTATAAATGCTTTAAAGGAGAGAACCTGGGACATAAGAGAGAGTCCAACACTTCAAAGTTTAACCACAAGAGAATCCATATATAGACCAAGAATTTGAATCATCCAACTTATCAAACCATATAACCTCTCTAGAACTATAGTGGGGGACCTGTACCTTACCATGTAAAAGTATTAGTTGTGGGAGTACGAAACCCCTATTCTGGATGCAACCACAATGTTGGTTTCCCCATCTGATGCTCCACTTAGAGTGAAATTTAATTTTCTCAACATCAGACACAAATAGACTAAAAATAATATATTATTTTTAATATGTAATTTTTAAAGTTCCACAACACCTAAAACAAATAAAGGGATCAATTACCAACCTAAATAACATTAGTTAAAATATTCTAAGGTTAAAATAAAAAAACCAGGGTTTCTATATTGGTGATGCATTTTTCAGTTCCCAAAAGATCGATTGGTTGAAGAATAGATCACAAAACATGTGATTCCAAGCCACATGTTGTGTATCATTCTATCAATGGTGACTAGGTTTTTATATTAATTTAAACATCACACATGGTGTTATTTAGTTATTCACATCATGTAGTTCTAGGTAATGCAACTTGATGTATACAAAGGGTACAATCCCAGATCACCACCTAACCTCACATGATGTATGGGATAAGGGGAACATGTAAGGGGGGATATGTAATGTTCCTCGAGAACCACATGACTTGGGAAATTTTGGGTACATGTTGAGTAAAATTCAAGCCTAATATGTCATCTACCCAACCTTAGCCATGGTGAGTAGTTTGGATCTTTTACAACTTGACTTTCAAGAATACATGTCATATACCCTATCAAGAGCATAGTGTAAAATTACTCTCACATGAAAATAAAACCTTAGTACATGACTCAACTACTGACCTGGGGCTGTATGCTGTGTTCCCAAAAGTACATGTTATGTACTTTTCTAGCCTAGGTGTTTTTCAAACTTCTTTCTAGTGACTCAAATTTGGACATGTGAGTCTTGTATCCGAAGTGTTTTTTTGTATAGAAAATGATGGTACATCCCTCTCCAACATCTAAGGTGAGAAAATGGTAAATTTGGTAGTTTTTATTTAGCTATGTAGGAATGATGATTGGGTTCAGGATTGATGATCGGAGTAGACACAAGGTAATAACTCCCCTGGTGATAGGAAAATGATAGGGTATGGATCCCTCATATTCTCCCCCGAGTTTAGTACCCACCCATATACTCAGGGTGTGGGTCCTTATAATTGGGAATGAGGTCAGTACTCCCATAAAACTTACAAGGTGCATTCCCCCTATGACAAATAGATTCAAGAACCCCCACTCATGAGTCACGATTCCTCTATCCATGGTGTTAGGTACTCCCTTATTAGACATGCTTTACTCAAAAAGTAACCAGTCCTACATTGGGATTTATTACTCCATCAACCAATAATTAAATTTAGTGAGGCGTAGGTCTCACTCAATAATTTTTGAGATGGGATGTTGTTTGTAAGGTTGGGCAGTTCAGATTCTTGGCTTGCTTGTTGTTAGTGATTCTTCTATAGCTCAGTTGTATAGAGTGATACACCATTATATGAATATATTTATCTACCTTTAAAGAATATATGGATTATCCTTTCTTTTATGGTCTTGAGTTTATTAAAATTTATATTTATCCTTTATAGTTTTCATGTGTTCCACTAGGTTTGTATATAATCACCCTTATATGGGAGTTTTTCCACACATGTCATATATTATAAATACAATGGGTAGTTCAGTGGTGATTTAGGTTGGAATGGAGTTGATGGACCAATTAGTTAGTGGCACCTAGAGGTGATAGTTATAGGTAGAGTTTGAGTCAGGAGCTGTGTGTCATGAAGTCACCATCTCCAAGTTTCTAGGTTGGATTTATATTTAGGGTTTTGGGAATTTATCCCCCCTTTATTTTATGTCACCATACATTTTCATTTTATGTGGATTATTAGTGCATGTAACATGCATTATATATTACTATTGGTTTATTCATCTATTATGTTTTATTATATAACACGGAGACTCATGGTTGTATGCAGGTACATTAGGATAAGGCCTCCCATCTCATGTGACATGCCTACTCAGTGCTAGTCACTAGCCCTTGTCCTATTAAAGGTGGGCCTGGGGTGGAACTCTCATCTTAATGCTAGCCCAGGTAGGGTCCTGGTGAGTTGGGTCATGTTATAGTAGTATCAAAATAGTTTTTTCCTAGGGAAAGAGTTTGAAGTTAGGTGTATTGTGAGGATGATTTGGGAACCTGAGGCAATAGTTTTAAGAGGGTATTAAGTTTGAATTCCAAGCCTAGGAACCTGGTGTTGGTGCAGTGATAGATGTATCCATTCAACAATAGTTTGATAACTTTCTTGTTTAATTGACACTCTGAGGTATTAATTACAAGGTAAGGATAGAATGGTAATTGTATCATATAGAAATTGGTTATTTCTTTCTATGTCCACATTGAGTCAACTAATTATATATGATTTAATGAACATGAATCATATTATCAAATTTCATGATGCCTCCATACAAAAATCTAATTAAGATATAAAAGTAGGGTTGTGACTTTCCCATGTCAGCATGAAAGCATCCTATTATCAACCAGCTAAGCAACAAGGCATATATCTAGGGACCAAATTATGGGATGTTACCAATAGGCAAGTGGGGAGTAAATCCTCCACCCATTATGTAATAATGTGACACTCTATTCATAATAAAGGAGGAAGTCCCTCCACTAGCTGGGAAGTGGGTGATTCCAGTTGGAAAATATTTAGATTCGTATATGCCGAGCATGCTTCACGAGTTCTAGAAATAACAACAACCCAGGTTCTGAGGTAAGATTAACCCTCAGGTAGAAGTGGGCTGACTTGAGGTAGTGAATCATGGTGATCAAATAGCGGTGCTGGTATCTAGTCTTCTCTATGGATCAATGAGCTTCTGATGGATTTTTATCATCTACACCCATAGTGAGGTGACTCTTCCGTGAATAAAATTTATGCAACACCTTAACTACAAAAAACCAAATCTAGTGTTTTTTATTACAATGGTGAAACATACATAGATTAAAATGCACATGGTCCAACAATTTAATAGTATCAGAAATTATATACATTAATTGACATCACATTACATTGAAAACTTAAGATACAATAAATGAATACATGGAAATTTTATTATTTCTCCTAGAAACTCCTTATGTCACAAATAGTAATCTTCATGGGTTCTTGGGAATTGAAACAATATAAAGGAGAGAGCTTAAACACTCAATAAGGGGCAGCATACAATAGAATATATTCTGTAATAAGCATAGAATAAATAATATGGAAGGAATAAATGTATAAAATAAATGTATAAAATAATTCTATAACAATTGAAACTGTGAGAATAGTATACCCATGGATGACATAACAATTTAAATAATCACATGAATAATAAAAAACAATTTTATAATGATGTAACACATAATCAAAGACATCATAAACTACTTTAAAGGACTTAGCCAAGAAATTTAAAATATGACCATCAATGCCTTAGCCAAGACATTATAAATAAATGGGTATAGGTTTACACTAAAGGCCCAAACTAGTTTGTCACATGACAACTACCAATACATTGGGGTATTTACAATTATGATCTCTTCCCATAACTTAATAAGTCCAATTAATTAATCATATTAAGAGAATGAAAAAAAAATTCATAACATAATTTTCCCTAAGGAACCTCAAACATAATCATGTATAAGTAATAAACAACTACCTGTATAGAAATAATAGACATACGGAATATAAATATTTCCCCATTCAATTGAATGATGTGGATACCTAGGTGAATATATAACAATATATAATCGTAACATGATAAACATATAGAAATTAAATAGGTATCTAATGAAATTGAGTAACTCTAGGTAAACACCCTTTAATTAAAATAATGAAGTATAAGGTATTTACACCATATAAATAAAGGGTATATAGTGAAATCGACAATTTTCCTAATCAATTGATGTATGAGTATCTATGTGAACACCCTTCAATAAAAATAATGAAATAAAAGGTATTCACAGAGGAAATACATTGGAAGAAAAGTTATGTTTATGCATAATGGATGATTTAGGCAAGACAAAGGCAATGGTGAATCATTTCTCTTATAGAGTTATCAATTACATCACATCACCTATAATTAAGAACATGGATAATGAATCAATGGATTTTTTTCATAATATATATTTATGTTAAAGTTAATATTCAATGAAATATATTATTATAAATAGTAGAACATGGAATAACTATTGGCATAGATGGAAACCATTTAGAGGAATACATGAAATTGAATAGGTTTTAATAAAACAATCACTTACTTTTATGAAACTTTGAAATAAAAGGAAACTGTCACCTTTAATTAAGGAGATAAATGTAATAAAATTCCATTTTAAATAAAACAAATTATTATTAAAATATGAAATTTAAATAAAGTATTTTAAAAATATTCTTGATAAAAATAGAGAGGAAAATAGAAGAAAAATCTTGAAATAAACTTTCATAATTTTTGTTGATGGATTTATATAAATAAGAAAATGTGTAACTTTAAAAAATAATTTTAAAAAGGGAATAAAAAGGATTTTAAAAAATTATTTTAACAAAATAATGTCTAAATAATGGAACCTTGAAAATAATTCGGAAAAAAAGATAAACCCAAAAGGAAATATTGGGTTCTAGGTTACCTTTATGGGTTTGGAAATGAATAAAAACACATGATATTGAATTTTAAACCACATGAAAAAAGGTTATTTATGATAAAAAATTCAATTGATAGTAATTAAATCATGTCAAATAAGAATAGGTACATAATTTGAATTATGTATCAAGAGATGGAAATTTAGACAAATAATCCTGACTATGAGTACCATTTTATTTCATCACATTTATATCTCTTATATTAAAAAATGAATAAAAAAGTGAATTATATTCTTTTTTTGTCATTATTGATTAGTTATAATCATTAAAATTTATTTTTTACTATTTAGTTTGAATAGAGAGTGGTTTGAATACCTGTTTTATTTAAATTATCTTATTTTGTTTCATTTTTATGATTTTAATTATTTTTAATTTATAAAATTTTAAAATATTTTAATAAGATTATAATACATCAAAATAAATTTATAATATATTATCTACATTAAAAATACATGTAGGTGGTATCAATAATAAATAATCCTTCCTTATGGTTCATAAGGAGTTCAGAAATTATCAAAAGCATATCCCCCTAGAGTATCAAAAAAGGTGTGTAGTTATGATCTCTTATCGTGCACTGAGTGAAGATCGAGTTGACACCCAAATAACCTTTTTAGGGTCATTACCCCTTGGTTAATTAGAAATAGAGCCTGCATCCACTTGTTTGTATCTATACATGGATTTCATTACTAGGAAACCACACATTATTTACTTTAACAAAATTTTAGGATGTCTTATGTCTATAGGCTTGTTTGAGATTTATAATGGAATATAAAGGCAGTATAATAAGAGGAAATGATGATTTCTCATTGAAATTATAATTATGTATTTATAAAAATGAACCATAATAACATTTCTCATTAAAAATTAAAGGAAATATAAGTATTGAAAAAATAAAGTTAGAGGAGGGATTATGAATCCTTACCTTGAAAAGTATCTTATTAAAGATCGATAGGAATACCAAGAACCTTAGAAACTCCTTGGAGATACTATTAAGCGGTGAAATGAGAGGTAATTCATACTCAATGTATTTTTAGTAGAGATTAATGATAAAATGGGTGGATATTTATACTTGAGGATGGGGTATTTTTGGGTTAAAATATTGATTGTTTTGTTAGTAAATCCAACCACTTTTGAGTGTCATTAATTCAAAAAAACAGTAGGCTAATTATTAAGAAAAGTGAAGATCCTTTGGAATGTTTTTATAACATGTTTTGTATTTTTTCCAACATATCTTATTATGAATGTTTTAACTAAACATGCTAGAAAGAGTTTTTGATGTAGTTAATAAAGTATTGAGTGCTGGATGAAGTGAAGGAAGTTTGGTTTACTATGTTTGGAAACCTTCCTTAAGTTAGAAGATGCTTTGACAATCTTAAGTTACTAATATCATAAATATTTTCACGATTTTAGATAATTTTTTACAATTTTTTTATAAAGATATAAGTATACGAACCATAGATACAATCATGAAGTTTCATAATGTTATTGCACGAACCAGAGCCAAATTTATTAGATAGAGATTTATAAGAAGTCAAAGTTTGAGAAGTAGTACAAAGGTTGAGTAAAGGCCGGTCATTATTTGGTTAAGGGTACAAGATGAGTTTTAAAGGATATTTAAAGGTATATACAACATATTAAATCTTTTATAAGGGTAAATCCCATAATTCTTGGTATAAGGGAAATATTCTCAATGCATAAAGGTACCTCAAGTATAGTAGCTCAAGATACTATATAGAGCATAGATGGTTTTACCAATTTTAGAGTTGTAAGAAGAAAATATTTATGAGTTTGAATAAGGTGTAAGAAGTAAAAAGGGGGAAAAATCACTATGGTGTGAAAATATTGAATTTCATATGGTAGTAAAAAGTTGAAGTGTCAATTAGGATCGAACAAACATGTTATACAAAGTTAAGAGAAAGAGTAGAGATGATGTAACCAAAAAGAGAAGGATTTTGTGAAATAATTCTTTAGAAGTTACAATAATGTTATCATAAATCCAATTAATTTAGATATATATATATATATATATATATATAATGAGAACAAGTATTGAAGATGATAGAATGAGTTTGAAAAGTTATGTTGTGTTCCATCAGACAGACGGACATCATACAAACATTAACAATGTCATCGGATAGATGATTCCATGAAAGTGAAATGAGTTGAGTTTTGTAAATGAATGGAGTTTTTATAAGGATAAAACAAATGAAATATTTCCAAAAAATCATATGAATCATATTAGACATAGAGAAGTCAAATATGGTAGATGACTGGTTAAATAAATAATAGATGTTCATCAGATGGAGAATCAGTGCACCAGACACACATATACCAGATATTTTGTTTGAGAAGATTTATATAACTTTGTAAATCCTATTACAATGATGATAATTATTTGATCTATCAAAGTTTTTTTTATCTATATGATATAATTATGCTTGAATAATTTCCTTAATGTTGAGGTTAAGGAAGTTCAAATAAGGTTGAATATGCTAGAGTTTTCATGAAGCTTTAGATATGTTTCAGAAGCCTTGAGAATATTTTAGTGAATTGAGTTGAATAGAAGTTATTATTTTATGTTTTTCACTAATAATGAAAATGAATTTTAGTTCCCCAATTTTATCCTATGAGTGCACCTATAAAACGGGGTGCAAGTATAATTCATACTAACATTTCTCACCCATACAAAAAATATAACAACCCTGCTTTTATTACAAACTTAAACATGATTTATTACATAAACTCTTCACTTGATAAAACTTGTAAGATAGATAGGTCTAGTGTATTTGGGGATTAGGATCATTAAATAACAACTTAAAACATTAAATACAACATCTTTATTGAAAAATTCCTTTACATGACCACTATATTCCCTCGTACTTAGCATTGCATGGGATAACCTAAGAACATGCATAAGAAAAGGGTAAGCTATAAAGCCCAGTAAGGGAATAAACATGGAATAACATGAGGAATACAATACATGTTAGAAAATAGGCATATAAATAGATAATAAGAGAAACATGAACATGAAGGCATGATAAATCATGATAATCATAACATGGAAATGTGGCAACAACACTTAACATGGAATTTAGCATGAGCCAAGGCTCATTGCACATGGATAATGAGTAAATCCTAATTTCACATGAAGCACAAGTAAAACCTCACTTCACTTGAATTATCATGAGTCAACACTCATTGCACATGACGTATCATGATACTATACTTTAGCCAATGCATTGGAGCACTATCAGGGTGCACCCTTCTTAAACATTTCATTTCATGCATAAGTGTGCCACATGGATCATATAACATGGATACATAAAACATCATCATTTATTACACGATAAAGGAATGTGGAATTCATAAATGAAAATATATAATCAATAATTAAATGTTCATAAAGGTGAATACCCTTTATAGAGAAATGAGCATGGTATTCACTACACAATGATTTTGTCTTGGAAAATCGCAGTGCAATTTCGGCAGCGTAACGGTGTGACATAAGAACTCATAAAAATAGTTGATGAGAGAGAAAGGGGTGTATCATCATATGTAAATGAAATGGACATTAAGGGGGTCATATATATATATAAATTTCCCAACAATTTTAATGGAATTTAGATTCATGATACAAAATAATTACTTGGATGTAAAAGAGGAGATAAAAATCCCTCACCGAATTTCGGCATGGTAAAGGGTGTACATGGGTGGTATTAATGAGAGAGAAATGGGTCTACCATCATCAAAAAATAAAGAGGACAATATGAGGGAGGTGAGAAATCATACCACGACATTTTTAATTGAAAAAAGGGCATAACAAGTTAAATAAAATTGGACAAAAAATGAGAAAGGAAGAAATCCCTTACTTGGAAGTGTGATCCCAAAGGCTTGGGAGAGGCTTGAGAGAGACTTGTTGGGATCTTGAGCCACATTGGGAGGATTTTAGAGAGATAAGGTCAGGGGTTGGTCTAACTCCAAAGGATTTGAGTGAAGATGAAGTGGGAGATTGGGTGGGTTTATATAGGAAAGGAGAGGGAAATTCTTTATTATTTAGGTTTAGGACACCTCACATTAAACTAATCAAAACCAAAATCCAGACCATGGATTTTGCCCATTGTTTTTGAAAAAGCGGAGCGGAAAAAAAATATTTTATAAGTCCAATGGCCTAAATTATTAAAATAATTGGGTTGCTTATGTGGAGGTGAGTTACACTCTCAAGGAAAGCAATTTAAAAAGACAAAATGTTTTATAAGCCTTGAAGGGTCCACTAAAGCTTTGTAAAATAAATCAAAAAAAAAAAAAAATACAAAATAACATTATTTTAATGGTAAAAAATATATTGGCTGAAAATAATGTTTATATTATTTTATTACATCACTATTAGGTCATTCTGATGTCATAAAACACATTATATATTTAAATGGTATTTAATTTTTACTCAAAAATTAAACCGTCTCAGAAAATTATGAAAAATTTACCATTGGATAATTTCGACATAATGATTTCAAAAATAATATTAATTTTTTCTAAATAATTTTATAAATATGTGAATTTTTACTTTTAAAATAAAAACTGACATTTACAAAAAATTCATGGGTTTTGACAAAAACAGCTTTCAATCCTTAATAAAAATTACAATTGCATTCATAAAATTATATGATAATTTATATTTAATAAAAAGTAATTTAATTATAATAATATTTTATTACAATATTATTTAATTCCAAAATCCATTAACTCATCAAAAAATATTTCTTAGTTGAATATTAACTAAAAATACTATTTTTGCTTTAAAAACTATTTACAAAGTAATAATAATAATATGAATGCACATTATTTATAAAAAAATAATGTACATAGTAATAGTGATAGGGTCTTGTTACATAACTCCTTATAACACTTTCATAATACTGAAGGGTAAGGTGTGCGATAGTGACAGACTCTTGGGGTGGCTCATATAACATTGCTCGGGTGGTAATATCTATTAACTTCCACTTCTCCCATAGCCGGTTCCGCCCAAGCTTAACATGTTCAAGCTCATCATGGGATTGGTCAAGAGAAAATCCCAATGATGCCACCTCCTTTCTGAGATCTAACAAATGGGCTTCGTACAGGGAAAGTCTACTGGATGAGGCCATCGCTTCCTTTGTCTAAGTAAATTGGATTTGTTAAAGCACTATATTTATAATAATCATGTGATCACTATTCAATGTCTATATTAGCAATGATCACAATTAATAACGGTATTTTAAAATCCAGAAACATAAAACCAATGAATTTCACATTTTATATAACCATAATAAACATTTAATTAGATCAAGAGTAATTTCCATTAATTAATGTTTGGGTAGTTACAATCTTCCCCCATTAAAAAATTTCACCCTCAAAATTTCCTTTTCACACTATAAAACAAATGTGGGTAACTATACTTCATCACTTCCTCTGATTCCCATGTTGCTTCTTCAAACTTGTGGTTTTTCCACAACACCTTGACGAGGGGAATTGTCTTATTTCGTATAACTTTTTATCTACAATCTACGATCTTCAATAGTTTCTCCTTAAAAGAAATATCATCCTCTAGCTGTACTACCTCTGAAGATAGTACATGTTAAGGGTCTGGTATGTACTTCCTTAAGAGGGATACATAAAATAAATCATGTACTTTGGCCATGGTAGGTGTAAGTGCTAGTTGATAGGCCACAACCCCAACACGATCAAGAATCTCGAAGGGGCCGATGTACTTAGGGTTTAACTTACCTTTATTTCCAAACCTCATGACCTTATTACATGGAGATATTCATAGAAATACCATGTCTTCAACTTTAAACTCAAGGTCTCATCGATGGTTATCTGTATAACTCTTCTGTCGACTCTGGGCTACCTTGATTTTCTACTAAATGGTTTTCACCTTGTCCACCATTTCTTCAACCATTTCTGGTCCTAGCAGCTTACAATCACTAACTTCATGACAACATGCCAGTGTTCTACACCTCTTCCTATATAGGGATTCACAAGGTTCCATTCGGATGCTCGAGTGGAAACATTATTGTAGGAGAATTCAACCAGTAGAAGATGTTGGTCCCACCCTCCTTTGAAGTCCATAGAACATGATCTTAACATATCCTCCAGTGTATGAATAGTTCGCTCAGATTGTCCATCAGTTTGAGGATGATAGGCCGTACTGAAGTTCAGTTCAGTATCCAGATCATGTTGAAGACTCTTCCAAAACTTAGAGGTGAATCTTGGATCTCGATCATATGTAATAGATAGTGGTACTCCATGAATCCTTAATACTTCCCTGATATATATCTGAGCCATTTTATCCATTGATAAATCATCCCGAATTGAAATAAAGTGTGCAAAATTTATAAGACGATCCACAAAAACCCAGATTACATTTTTTCATTTGGATGTCTTCGGAAGTCCAGTGACAAAGTCCATGGTGATGTTCTCCCATTTCCATGCTGTTATGGGCAATGTTTGCATCATCCCCTTAGACTTCTGCCTCTCTGACTTCACTTGCTAACACACCAAGAACTTTTATGTATACTCAGTGATCTCCTTATTCATATTATCCCAAAAAATAATGCTCTTGGAGATCTTGATACATCTTTGTGTTTTATGGGTGAATAGATCAATTCGAACTATGTGCATCATCCAAAAGTTCCTTCTTCGGCTATGAACTTGATGGAACACATAGTCTTTTCCCAAATCTCACAATTCCTTCTTCATTAACATTGAAATCTAAGGATTTCCCTTTTTTGATAGCTTCCACTCTCTTCTGAATTCCCACATCATCCTTTTGATCAGCCTTTAACCTTTCCAAAAGAGATAGTTGAGCAATCATTTGTGAAAGGATTGATGATGTTCCCTTATTTATGATTCCCATGTCCATCTTCATCTAATATAAGAAGATTGGATCCTTCTCAATTCTCATCAATGATAGAATTGCTGGGTCCTTTCTACTTAGATCATCCACCACCTTGTTCTCTTTCCCAGGGTGGTAATGTATTGAGTAGTCATAGTCCTTGATCATCTCTAACCATATTTGTTGGCGCATGTTCAAATCTTTCTGTGTGAATATACACTTGAGGCTTTTGTGGTCCGTATATATTTCACACTTCTCCCCAAAGAGATAATGTCGCAAAAAATTTAAAGCGAAGATCACCACAGACAAATCCAAATCATGTGTTGGATAATTCTACTCATGAACTTTCAATTGCCTTGAATCATAAGCAATGACTTTTTCATTTTGCATCAACACACAACCCATGCCCTTCTTCGAATCATCATTGAATACCACAAAACTTTCTCCACTTATGGGTAAAGTGAGCACGGGCATAGTGATAAGCTTCCTTTTCAACTCCTGGAAGCTTTCTTCGCATTCACCACTCCAAGAAAACTTTACTCCCTTATAAGTTAGATTAGTAAGAGGGTTGGACATTTGTGAGAAATTTCTCACAAATCATCAATAATATCTAGCTAACCCCAAGAAGCTACGGATATCCATTACCAATGTTGGCCTTGGCCATCCCTCAATTACATCTATTTTAGAGGGATCCACCGATATCCCATTTCTTGTGATGATATGGCCCAATAATGAGACCTCCTTTAATTAGAACTCACACTTGCTGTACTTTTCACAGAGATTCTCCTTCCGCAAGGTCTCTAGTACGGTTTTTAGATGCTCCTCATGATCCTCCTTGGTTTTGAAGTATATCAAAATATCATCTATAAAGACTACCACAAATTTGTCAAGGTAATCTATAAAGACTCTATTCATCAAGTCCATGATTATTTCTAGAGCATTAGTGAGTCCAAAATGTATTACTATGAATTCATAGTGCTCGTATCTTGTATGAAAAGCAGTCCTGGGGATATCTTCCCTCTTCACCCTTACTTGATAATATCCCAAACGCAAATCCACCTTGGAGAAGTATTGAGCTCCACACAACTGATCGAACAAGTCATAAATTCATGGGAGATGATACTTGTTCTTTATCGTGATTTTTTTAAGCTCATGATAATCGATGCAAAGGCGCATTAACCATCCTTCTTCTTGACGTAGAGGACTGGTGCACCCCATGGTGAAGCACTTGGGCGTATAAACCCTTTATCCAGATTCTATTATAGTTTTTTCTTCATCTCCTCAAGCTCCACAACATCCATTCTATACAGAGTCTTAGATATTGGAAACACCACAGGTATAAGATCAATTGGGAATTTAATATCTCTTCTAAGAGGAAGACCAGGCAATTCCTCGAGAAACACTTTAGTGAATTCCCTCACAATAGGCATGTCTTCAAGGATGGTTACCTCCTTAGACTCAATCATCTGATCTAGATACACGTGATCATAGGGAATTAATATCCATGATTGAGATGATGGAGCTAAAGAATATTCATCTTCCTCCCTGCACTTGTATAGAATCAGGGGTCGATTCTCCACATGGAGAGTGATTTACCTCTCACAGAAATTTATGTTGGCTCTATATAAGGAAATCCAATCCATGCAAATATTTGCATCAAATTTCACCAGAGGGAGTATGATGAAGTTCTCCAGGAAATTAAATCCATAGATTATTATAGGGGAGGAGTTATATTCATGGGATTCAATTATTACCCCCTTTTCCATACTCACCAACATCTTTAATTCCATGATTTGTGGTGGTGCTGGGATTGTTCTACTAAACTTTTGGGATATAAAAGAATGCATAGAACCTGAATCAAAAAGTACGTTCGCTATTATTGAATGAATAACTAGCATACATTTCACCACATCATTGTTGGGGTTCACTTTGGCAGTAGTGATGGAAAAATATCTCCCTTGCTGTCTTAGAGGTTGTTGGTTTTCTCCAAAAACCCCTGGCTTAGGGAACTGATTTTCAAGATTCCCTAGTTATTTGTAGTTTTAGAAATGAACAAAGCATTGAGGTTAAAATGGAGAGTTACTTTCCTCTATTGTAGCCACAAGTTTTTCTTGTCTATAGTTAATAGCTAGGTTCCCTTCTCTTCCACACCTAAAGAATTTCCTTGTCCCCTTCAGTAAATTTTTAGGGTGATTCTTCCTACACATTTGGAAAGTGGGGTACTGGATCTTCTTAGAACCATTGGATTTATACATCATATTTCCAAAATTGAAGTCCACATTATGCTTATTATCCCTATGATACCCCTGAGATTCTTCGATCTCTATTTTGACCTTGAGGGAAAATCAGAAAATTTCCTCATAGCTGTCGAAGTCATGGATCACCAGTGCTTTCCATAGGCTAGGTTTCAGCCCACCAAAGAAGCGGTCAACCTTGAATTTGGGGGTAACAACAAATCCATAGGCATATCATGAAATCCTTGTGAATTTTTCCTTATACACTCTGACAGATTCATTGTCTTTTTTCTTGAGGTAAAGGAAGTCCCTTTACATCTTAAGTCGGAGGGTGCATGGAAAATATTTATCAAAAAACATCTTCCAGAAATCCTTCCATTAAAATGCCTTGATATCCTCCTTAGGCTTCGTATTTTTGATCAAAGTCCACCATTGATCAGCTTCACCCTCCATATGATAAGCATCCTGGAGAACCTTCTCTTTTTCAGAAAATTTAAGGATGTATAAGATATTTTCAATGGATTTTATCCATTGTTTGGCGATTGAGGGATCAAACGATCCATTAAAAGTAGGATACGTATTTCTCATGAAGATCTCGATAGCGACTTGTTCTTTCTTAGGGGGGGGGGGTTGAATGTTCTTCTTGAACCATGTTTCTATTAAAATCTTGAGTTAACTGAGAGAGAAGCGTGAAAAAGTTTGTGATTCCCACTCCCATCAGATTGGGCATCTCATTAGTATAGTCATCATATTGATCTTCACATCAGTTGTTAGCCCGAGTCCTCCTATTACCGGCCATTGGCTGGAATAAAAGGAAAGTTAGGGGTAACACATAAAGGGTAATCTAAGGACAAAACTGATGACTTATAAATAACTTTTATTTCCTTAACTTATGAATCCATAGGCTTCAATCTATGCTATTCATGATCTACTTTATAACATATATTCTTAGGGGAATTTTTTTCATTCCCTTAATAAGGGTTCATACTAAGCTTGTGAATTTACCAAAGAATATCCCCCAGGAGTTTCATAAACAAGAGTGAATCAAGACCCGTTGTCGTGCACCAGTTTCCGTTCGAGTCTAGCTCAAAGCCGTGTTTTCGGGTTTTACCCATGGGAAACATCTATGCCAGAGACACCTATACCTACTCGTATCCATACAGGGATGAATTTTATTGATAAAAAACTTACTCAATACTTTACAATACTTATAGATGTTTTTATTATACTTATTCTTGTCTCTAAGTCTTCACTAGGGTTTTCTAATCCTAATCCCAAAAATAACTAAACCTATCCTCTGATACCATCTATAACAACTGTGCTTTTATTACAAACTTAAACATGATTTATTACATAAACTCTTAACTTGATATAACATGGAATATCGAGAGGTCTAGTGTATTTGGGGCTTAGGATCATTACATAACAACTTAAAACATGAAATACAACATCTTTATTGAAAACATACTTTACATGACCACTACATTACCTCGTACTTAGCATTGCATGAGATAACCTAAGGACATGCATAAGAAAATGGTGAGCTATAAAGCCCAGTAAGGGAATAAAAATAGAATAACATGTGGAATATAATACATGTTATAAAATAGGAATAACAATGAATCACAAGAGAAACATGAACATGAAGGTATTATAAATCATGATAATCATAACATGGAAATGTGGCAACAACACTTATCATGGAATTTAGCATGATCCAAGGCTCATTGCACATGGAGCATGAGTAAATCCTCATTGCACATGAAGAACGAGTAAAACCTCATTTCACTTGAATTATAATGAGTAAATACTCATTGCACATTATTTATCATGATATTATACTTTACCTAATGCATTAGAGCGCTATCAGGGCACACCCTTCTTAAACATTTCATTTCATGCATAAGTGTGCCACATGGATCATATAACATGGATACATAAAATATCATCATTTATTCCACGATAAAGGAATGTGGAATTAATACATGAAACTATATAATCAATAATTAAATGTTCATAAATGTGAATACCCTTGATAGATAAATGAGAATAGTATTCAATACACAATGATTTTGTCTTGGAAAATCGCAGTGTAATTTTGGCAGCGTAACGATGTGACATAAGAACTCATAAAAATAGTTGATGAGAGAGAAAGATGTGTCTCATAATATTTAAATGAAATGGACATTAAGGGGTTCATATAGATACATGTTCCCACAATTGAAATGGAATTTAGATTCATGATACAAAAGAATTACTTGGATGTAAAAGAGGAGAGATAAATCCCTCACAGAATTTCGGCATGGTAACGGGTGTACATGGGAGGAATTAATGAGAGATAAAGGGTTATACCATAATAAAAACATAAAGAGGATAGTATGGGGGAGGTTAAATCATACCCCAACATTTTTAATTGAAAACAAAAGGGCATAACAACTTAAAGAAAATTGGACAAAAAATGAGAAAGGAAGAAATCCCTTACTTGGAAGTGTGATACCAAAGGATTGGGAGAGGCTTAAGAGAGGATTATTGGGAGATTGGGGAACCTTGGGAGGGTTATAGAGAGAGTATGTCAGGGTTTTTTCTAACTCCAAATGCTTTTAGTGAAGAGGAAGTAGGAGGTTGGGTGGGTTTATATAGGAAAAGAGAGAGAATTATTTATTATTTAGGTTTGGGACTCCTCACATTAAACTATTGAAAACCACAAACCAGCCCATGGTTTTTGCCCATTTTTTTGTCAAATGGGAGTGTAAAACAATATTTTATAATTACAATGGCCGAAAGTCTTAAAATAATAGGGTTTCTTATGTGGAGGTGAGTCACACCCTCAAGGAAAACAATTTAAAAAGACAAAATGTTTTATAAGCCTTGAAGGGCCCACTAAAGCTTTGTAAAATAAATAAAAAAACCCAAAATAACATTATTTTAATTATAAAACATATATTGGCCTAAAATAATGTTTATATTATTTTATTACATCACTATTGGGTCATTATGATGTCATAAAACACATTATATATTTAAACGGTATTTAATTTTTACCCAAAAATTCGACTGTCTCAAAAAATTATGAAAAATTCACCATTGGATAATTTTGATGTTATGATTCCAAAAATAATATTCATTCTATCTTAATAATTTTATAAATATGTGAATTTTTACTTTTAAAATAAAAACCGACATTTACTGAAAATTCATGGGTTTTGACAAAAAGAGCTTTCAAACCTTAATAAAAAATAAAATTGCATTAATAAAATTATATGATCATTTATATTTAATAAAAATTAATTTAATTATAATAATATTTTATTAAAATATTATTTAATTCAAAAATCCATTAATTCATCGAAATAGATTTCTTAGTTGAATATTAACTAAAAATACTATTTGTGCTTTAAAAACTATTTACAAAGTAACAATAATAAAATGAATGAAAATTATTTATACACAAATAATGTACATAGTCATAGTGCTAGGGTCTTGTTAAATAACCCCTTATAACACCCGCATAAGACCGGAGGGTAAGGTGTGCAATGGTGACAGACTCTTGGGGTGGCTCATATAACATCGCTCGGGTGGTAATATCTATTAACTTTCACTTCTACCATAGTCGGTTCCGCTCAAGCTTAACATGTTCAAGATCATCATGGGATTGGTCAAGAGAAAATCCCAATGACACCACCTCCTTTCTGAGATCTGACAAATGGGATTCATACAGGGAAAGTCTACTGGATGAGGCCATCACTTCCTTTGTCTGAGTAAATTGGATTTATTAAAGTCCTATATTTATACTAATATTGTGATCACTGTTTAATGGATATATTAGCAACAGTCACCATTCATAACAGTATTTTAAAGTCCAGAAACATAAAACCAATGAATTTCACATTTTATATAACCATAATAAACATTTAATTAGATCAAGAGGAATTTCTATTAGTAAAATTTTGGGTTGTTACAAAAAAGTTGATACACTGAAGTTTTTCTAACCGTATGATTTTACAACCGAATTGGTTGTATAAGAGATAATACTTGACAAATTCATCAAAAATAGGATTCATATTTGATAAACCAAATACATAAATATTTCAAAGACATCAGACAAAGGATTTAGTCAGAGTTTCCAGATAGTGATAGTATTAGATAGAGATTCAAAATAGATTAGGAGTCACATGAGTTATTTTCATCAGAAACACTTAGAGAATAGGTGTAGTTTTGTGAGGTTCACTGAATGGAGTATACTAAATGAAGTCATAAGGTGCACTAGATGAAGTTACCAGATGAATTCATCAAATATAGATTCTTCCAGATGAAATTTTAGAGATATGTGTTAAATATTTTATTATCTTATCGTGCCTCAGTTTCTTAAGAAAATTTTTGTAACTAATGGGAGTCTGTATTATATTTTCTATCAGGAGATAAAATGATTCTAACAGGAGTTAGATCATTTCATTCACTTTTATATTATAATTAATTTCCATAGAATGATGAGAGTCTTTATGGAAAGGATGTTGTCACCCACATTGGGGACTAACCTTGCAAATATTTTGTGAATTTATTTATTTTTCCATCTTATAATGATTATGAGATTATCATATAAAGTCAATAAGGATAAAAACTCTAGAAATTTTCATGGGTTAATTTCAAAAGATTTTAAATTGTAAAATATCTCTATAGATTCACCCCCCTTCTTAGTAGTTTTAATGATCATAAGGAACTTAAATTGGCATCAGAATAGTTTCAACCTTGTAATATACTTATCATGTAAATTATCAATTCATCCAAAACTAGCGGTATTCCTTAATTTGATGAAAAAAATTATCATTATTGTAAAAATAGAATGATACACTATCTTCTATATATTGGCCTAGAGGTAATTGATGAAGCTATAATTGAGTTTCAACCCATTGAGAAAAATGATCTTATGATGTTTCCTGACAAAAGAAATCATGAGGTATATGGGAAATCTAGAAATGATATTCTAATGTCTTTGTCATAAAATTACTTCATGAAGGTGATGGGTCTTAAAATAGCTAAGGAAACTTGGGAAAAATTTGAATCTATATTCAAAGGAAATATCAAAGTGATGAAAGTAATGATACAAATATGGAAGAGCCTGTTCAAAGATATCAAAATGAAATATAATGGAATGACTAATGTGTAATTCACTAGAGTAAATGAAATTTTTTGAAACATCATAGGATTCAGATTTGTTTTGAAAGATTCCATCATTGTTAAAAAATGCATGAGAAATTTTCTATACAAGTTTAATTCTAAAATTTATTCTTTAGATGATAAAGATTATTTATCTCTTAATGAATTACATAACCTTATTATTTCATATGAGATGAGAAAATCTAAAACATTCAAAAATAATATCAAGGACGAAATGGATCTTGAAGATATGAGAAAGATGAAAATACAAGATTTTTATCATAATATTATTGATCTCAGTGTTTCAAAAGATAATGAAGATAATGAAATGAATGAAAAAATCATGTCTCTTATCTCCAAAAATTTCTAGAGGTATAGGAAAATATATAGTAAAAATCCTACTTAAATTTTTTGAGTGTGGAGGAACTGGGTATTTTTCTATGAATTGTCCTAATAATAAAGTTATAGAATATGAAGATTATTCTGAATAAAAACCATGGTGGAATAAGTGGTGTAATACTTATAAAGAATATAATAAATCCAATAGAAGAAAGAAAAAGTTAACTAGAAAAAATTAAAGAAGTATATTGAGTAAAAAAGATGAATATGACTCTATAAAAAATAGTTCTTCAGAAGTTGAAACTCCATAGAAGTTCTGAACTTTCTTTGAAAATTTTGAGAGAAGGAATATTTATCAAATAGTGAAGAAGAAAAAGGTAAATAAACCTAAAAAAAATATTAGTTGAGACTGAAACACATGGAATGTCATGAGAAAAATAAAAAACTCTAGAAATAAATAATAATGATAAATAAATTAGGTGAGAAAAATAATATAGTAAAGTAATATCTTCTTAAAAAGGAAAATGGGTACATTGAGGATATTAATAACCTTAAACTAAAAGTTGAATAATAAGGAAATATGGTAGAAGATATCAGTAATAAACTTGATACTAGGGAAGATGAGGTTTTTAAAACTCAATATATATTTATTTAGGGTGAAATTACCCTAAAGAATATAAATGAAAATTTCAACAAGGCTTTATAGGTAAAGGGTGAAACATCTCAAGTTTCTATAAAAAATCATTCCAAGAATTAGGTGAAATATAAACCCACTAAATTTAAAATTTCATCTGATATTACTAACTATGATGATTTTACAAACATTTTTGAAAAAAATTGGATTGATAAGAAATGTGAGAAACACATCACATCTAAAAAATTTGAAAAAAACACACAGAACAAGCTTCCACTCACATGAGGAAAGAAGGTACTAAAAATTATATTAAACCTCAATGAAATTTCTATAGTGTAAGATCCCACTTTGAAAGAATATCGATATTTAGTATTTTTTGTTAGTTATATAGTATATATGGGAAAAAGGCATATAATTTTTGGCACAAAAGGTATCTTCTTGGAAATATGGATAAACAAAGGGGGAGAAACAGTGGAAGAAAAGAGAGTAACTTTTCTAAGTTTCAGGAAGAAATAATGGAAAAAATCATCATATGATAGAAAGTTTTGAATGAAAAAATAATTTTATTACCTAGAGGAAGTTTGGGGAATATTTTACCAACTAGGTCATTTTTATTAAGAATTTATGATAAATCTTTTGGGACAAGTTTGTGATGTCCTTACCTTGGTTTATAGAGAAGTGACTGGTCAGGTTTTCCATAAGGACTCAAGCACACCTCCTTGTTCACCAGATGATGCCAACTAGAAGTAAGGGTGTATGGTGGTATAGTGAAGAGACTTTACCCTATTTATTAGATTTAATCACAATGGTAAATAAATTAAAACAATGAAAGAATATAGGCAACACATAATCCATCTAGATAATAGATAATAAATATAAATCAGTGAATAATGTCATATACAGATAATGTCATGGTGATACAAAATACGAAGCAATCAAGAAATGGTAGTAGATATAAAAATAGTGCTAGTATAGAAAAATGGAAACAAAATACAAAAAAAACTATCTTTATGAGAATCCTAAGCACTGGCTCAGTCCTTTACTCCCAAACTCCCAACCCTAAAAAAGATCAGGTGTCCATAGCTGGGTGCTTTCCGTTTATCCTTACTTGTATCCATGAAATCTACCCGAGTACCAAACGAAAACCTAAATAGGGTGTAAGTACAACCTAGTAAGCCACCAAAAATAGTATCTAATTCAAATTTAGTATGTTAATATACAATATTATAATGCACATGTATAATAAATAAATCATTAAAAATAAATAAAAACAATGTTAGGATCAAGCTTCTCATGGGATTCCTGACTGACCCTAATTTCTTTGGCCTAAGATAGATATAATTGAGAATATAACCATTATATTTGGATAGGGACCTAAGACACATATCCAAGGAATTTAAGTTTACGAACGAAAATGAATCTATGGAATACCCATGGCATTAAATACTTTGGGAAGTCGAGACCACTCGCGATGATCAACCGTGATGTTGGATATTTGGTTTTGAGTGTAATACAAGGGGTGAAACCTTGTAATTACACTCCTAATAGTTTCTAGTCAAACCAAGTAAAACTACCCTTATGTATTAGGTATATCTGATTAGAATCCAAGGAGCTGACCCAATACATTCTTTGTCCAAAGGCATAAAGCTGAACCTGGGAGATTATATTGAGAATTCTAAATTTTCCAAAGAGGTGGATGAATACACAACATAAAGATAGGTAATTAATAAAATTAAGGAAATGAATGAATCTAAGATGGGTGTACCACTTGGAATCCACATCATTTAATCAAGCGGTGTTCTATGAGTTTACTCAAGTCATTCTAGGTTGGGAATCCAAGTCTTGCTCAAGGCAGGCCACACCTTTAACAGTGTGATCAGATCCCATAGTAGTATCTAATGCATTATTAATAATTAAACATAAGTCCAAGTGTTCATTCCATTTAACAATTTAATTAATTTAATTGATACATACCACTTATAAGAGACAGACTAAACACACCCTAAGGGGTGATTTGGTTAACTTTAATGTACGGATAACATGGGAGTTACACAAAACACATGCTAATGGGTTGTTTAAGTTGAGGTTTTCCAAACCCCAACAATTTATAAGGGTATAATAGAAATTCTAGGTCTAGGTTTAGTTTAAAATTTAAAGGAATATAGATTTTAGGGGAAACAAACGGAAATTACAGCATATGAAACAATGAAACAAGTTATAAACATTAATAATTTTAAAGAAAAGAAATATACCACCTACTTACTACTCATAGAAGACTCCTCATCCATTATTGAAATCATATTTGGGATAGAACAATAGAAAGTAGGAAACCAAAAAAATAAATTGAAAAATAGGGTATAAAAGTTAGATAAGGTGGAAGGGATTTGGATGGAAAAAAAAGGAAACAAAGGAAGATTATAGAGTGTTAGTCATACCAAGGGTATTCTAACTTGAATGATGTTGAATGAGTTAGAGGATGAATGAGGGAGATCAACCAAAAAATACCATGTGGAAGAGGGAGATCTATGGTGGAGTCACTATGAAAACAAGGGAGGATGAGGAGTTTTTGTTTTAAAGGAAAAGAGGGGAACATCATTAATTTCAAGCATTTTAATATGGATCATGGTTTGGCTGCATGGTTGGAGAAACCATGCACCAACCATGAATCCCTTCTATCTAGGAGCACAACACCTAGCATGGTTTATGTTCATGATCAAACAAACCATATACAAATGGAACGAGATGAACCTATAATAAATTAAAAACCATTCATAGTTTACAGGCCTCATCTGCATGGTTTATCAAGCTATGCTCCTCCATTTTTTGGGATGCATGGTTGAGGAGAACATTTATCCAAAATTTGTACTAACCGTGCACCTTATAAAAATTCTCCAAAAACCTTAAATCTAGCCCACAAACCCTTCTGAATTCTCCCGGAACCTCTACTACTTCCAAGAGCACTTAAATTAAGGTAAATAAATAGGTTTAGATAAAAATAAAGAGAAAACACATCTTACTAAAGAATTTTTATTTTACAGTCTCTTCTACTCAAGACAACTTGTTCTTGAGTTTCCTTTTAGAGGGTGGTTGATATTTATATGAGAAAATCTCTGTCTACTGAGCATGTATGTCAGACTATTGTTCCCATGCCTCCTCTTAGACATGACCATGCTTCCATAATACTCAAAATAGAGGGACCATCCTACCTCCGAAGTATTTATGCTTAAATCAATGATACATACTGGATACCCAACAAAAGAAGAAATAACCTCCTCTTTACTTGATCTAAAAGTAATGAAGCCACTGATAAAGATGAAAATATAGACTTCCCATGAGACTCTTGGACTTATAGATACATTTTGGAAATCAAATCCATCAAATACCACTTTCTACTAGATTCTTGAACACATTGAGTCTAAGTATTATGACTCAAATCATCGACAACTAAATTACCTTTCATTGGTGTATAAGAAAGATCAAAGTCAAAATAATGAAGATATTAAACCAATATATCATGTTGGAGGTTCAATTCATGTTGGGAGAATATTTATTTGAGGATATTATGGTATGTTTATACCATGAACCATTACCCTAAAAATTAATGTCTCCAGCAAAGAAAGACATGAACAAAAACTGCTAACTCAAGGTCATTTATTGGGTAATTATGATCATGAGGCCTCAAATGATGAGACCCATATACCAAAATTTTCCCCCTTATATAAAAATATCTCCTATCCTAATTTTTATGCATCATAATAAACTATGTATCCCTTTACTAGCTCAAGAAAAATCCGGATCATCGTTGAGGTTTTCCTTCCTTTAAACTCCTGAAAAGCCTTCCCACAAACTTCAGACCATGTGAAATTTAAACCTTTTTTTCAAGATTGTAAGTGGTGATTTAAGGTGTGAAAAGTTCTGGATAATGAATTGATAGTAACCAACTAGTCTCAAGAATATTTTAATATCTAAAAAATTATTAGGTTTCTCCTAAGAAACAATGAACCTCACCTTATCTAAATCCATAGATACTCATTGGTTTGATATAATGTGACCTAGGAAGTGAACTTTATTGGTAAAAAATTGGTATTTAACAAGATTGGAATAGATCTTATTCTCTCTTAGTTTACTCAGTATGATGTCAAGGTGTTTGACATTATCATGTATAGTATAAGAGTACACTAAGATATATCCACAAAAACAACCATAATAGAATCTAATTATGGGTGGAAAACTGATTCATCAAGGATATAAAGATAACAAGTGTGTTCGTTAGACTGAAAAAAATCACCAGATATTCATACAGGCCATAACTAATTTGGAACACTATATGTGGTATATATGAGGGTCTAACTCTCACATGATGGCAAACTGATCTCAAATAAATCTTTAAGAAGACCCTATCATCTCAGAGTTTTTCAAAGAGATGATATGCATGAGGAATTTGGCACTGGTTCTTAACTTTAAGATACTTCAACCACCGGTAATTGGAACGTATACTTAGGGTACCATTTTCCTTCTTAGAAAATAGTATAGGTGAAACCTAAGGAGAAATTCTGGGTTATATACACCTTTTGGATTCCAGGTCCTCTCATTACATCTTGAGTTACTAAAGCTTAGTAGGATCCATCTTGTGTGGAGGAATATATACTGGTTACACTCCTAAAGTAAGATTGATGGTTAAATTTACCTATATCCCATGAGGTATCCTGGAAAATTAATTATAAATTATATATTTGAATTATTCTACCACTGGAGGAAAGACAACATGTTGTACCTTCCAACCATCAAGAAAAGGCTGGTAATCTGGGCCGACACTCCACCTAGACCATGATGATCATGTTCATCTCAAGTTTCCCGAACATCCCATTCTACCTTATGAAAATAGATACTACACTTTGGTGACGAGAAAGACACACTCTAGTGATAACAACCAATATGGTTCTAAAAAGGTACTAACCAATCCATCCATATAATTATGTCGAATCTTGTCTTCTTGGGGACAAAAGGATCCAAAAAATGGTAGCCACCTATCTCCATAGAAAAATTCTTTAATTAGTACAAACTCATTGAATGTATGTCTAATGATGTGTTAAGATACATCACCCCACTTATGTATTCAATATCAAGACCAAAACTTCCCATTAAATCCATAGATATTAATGAGTGTGAAGCATCTGAGTCAAATAGATAAGATATTAATATTAAGGCTACTAATATCATACCTCATATTATAGATAGATCGACACTCTACTCCTTTGGTGTGGATGCACTATATATAAACTATTATATCCATGTACCTAAGCTACAACATGACCTCCCTGAGAAGGTCCACTCCACTGGCACTGCACAACTTGTATCTAGATTCCATGACCTAAGCCACCTTCTTGACCCGAATGATTAGTAGTACTCCAACTTCCTACCTAGCATTGATTCACCAATCCCACTCCATAACTCAGAACTAGTGTAGATTCTCTCTCACTAGAAATTGTAGAAAATTTCCTAAAAAATCTTTGGAGATATCCCATTTTTCCATAGGCTTGGCACTCTACTAGGTCTCTTCTACAATGGGGATTCATGTGACCTTTCCTTTCACATTAATGGAATACCACATAACCACCAGTTCATATTCCCTTTTTTCCACTTCCCTCATGATAAGTCTCAAAGCGATGCTTCCTACCATATAAATAACCACTTACCTACAAAGGTGTTAAACCACTATTCCCTATATCTTCATCTTTCCTCAAATTGTTCTTAGATATGAGGGAATGGTTAACCATATTAGAGATGGTTTTTAGTTGTAATACATTCACCTGAGATCAGATGGCATACCCGAGCCCATTCTTAGAATGTATTTCCCTCGATATCTCATCACCAACAAGAGTGGGTGTGAATTTTTGGAGCTTAGTGAAATGAGATGAGTAATCCATGATGGAAATTTCACCCTAATACAGATTCCTTAATTCTCTATCTTGATCATCTCTCAAAGTTTATGAGAAAAACTAGTCATAGATTCTAGTCTGGAAGCCCCTCCAGACCATGACCTGATGTTGATCTACTGGTGTAAGAACATTGCACCATCACTTGTAAGACCCCTGAAGTATATATTATATGAGATTCACCCTCATTTTAGGGGGAATATCTAGATGATCAAAAACTGAAATCATATTTTTTAACCAAGACTCTATATCTTGGGGATATCCTCCCCTTGAGAAAGTAGGTGGGTGTTGCTACTAGAATTTCCTGGTCAACTATGATATGGTTGGTGCAGGTCATGGAGCTCCCTCCATGGACTATAATAGACCTAGAAAAACCTCTCTAAGATAGGATTAAATTCCAAATCTAGGAACAACATGTGTTATTATGATAGGTTCCATAGGCGACACTATAGGTATTTTAGGTCCTACCACCTTAAGAGTATGGTCATCGACACCCTATTAGTTCTCAACTCGAGGCCATCATGGAGGTATATATCTACAATTCCAAGCACACACCTTAGAAAAAAGGTTCAAAAAAATTACAGATGTAAAACAAGGATAAGATAATGACATAAACATAAGAGATACATTATCCCATCTACCTATTATAAAGTCTAGTTATAAGGTGATACTTAAAGTTTTAATTATAAAGGTTCAATTATATAGGGTGTAACTTCCAAGTTATATAGGAAAAAACTCTTTAAGTTGCAATTAGAATCCCCATTTAATTTCAACCAAGTTTTAATTTAATAAGTCCACATGTAATGGTTCAGTTGTATAGGTTTCCATTCCCAGGTTATAAAGAGACAAACATTATAAGTTTCAATTGAAACACCAGTTAACTACAAGTATATATTTAACATCAGGTGTTAGAATATAAAAAGTGGATATATAATGGTTCAGTTATGTAGTTTTTCCATTCCCAATTTATATCAGTAAAAATATAAAAATTGAAATTGTTAATCCATTTAACCATATCTAGCTCAAATTATCAGTGTATGTAACTATAGTTCCATAGATTTAACCACGTTAAAATTATTTAGATAAGATGGAATCATCAATCAATGTGGTAAAACATTATTTAGGTTGATGAAATTTTTTTGTAAAACCAATATTTTCCTTCTTTCTCTCAAGAAATGTTACAAAGATCTCACATAACAATCAATGCACATAGAATAAGCAATAATAAAAACAATCAATTACATATTCCTAGCATGGAATATACATGAAATATAAATCCAAAACTACCTATAATGATGAATTAGATAATGATCCCTTACTGTATTGGTCGAAGGGTGAAAATCTATAAAACATAATGTCAAAAATCATGTACATAACCTAATGATGAAAATAGAATAATTGTAATTGGAGAAATCGAGAACAAAAAATCCCATCTCTGGTAACTTGTATCCCCCCGCACACTTGGCATAACTACTCACAAGAATGGTTTATTACCAAGTTTCAAAACTTCTTATTCTCTTTTCTACCAACCATAATTAGTGATACAAAGGATAATAAACCTTTGATACCACTCTATGATGTTTCGGGCCCAATTCATAGATAAGTGACCGGTCTGGTTGTCCATAAGGCTTCAATACCCCCTCCCCATATGAAATAGGTTTCCAACTAGAAACAAGGGTGTATGGTGGTATGGTGGAGAGACTATAAACACTTTATCAGAGTGAAACATAGTAATAAATAAAGGGAAACAAAAAAAGTTAAAGGTAACACATAATACATCCAGATAATAAATAATCGACATAAAGCAGTAAATAGTGTTATATACAGATGATTTCATGGAGATATAAAATACGAAGTAGGTAAGACATGGAAGTAAGCATACAAAAAGTACCATTATAGGAAAAAGAAAACAAAAGACTAAAAAAAGCTATCTCCATGAGCATGATGAGTACTAGCGTAGTCCTTTTCTCCCAAGTTACCAACCCTAAAACAGATCAAGAATCCATATCTAGGAGCTTCCATTTATCCTTACATGAATCCATGAAATATACCTGAGTACCAAATAGAAGCCCAAACATGTTTTGAGTAAAACTCATTAGTATCCCACCAATTGTGTCTAATAAAAATATAGTCTATGAATATAATATGTAATAGTTTGCAGGTATAATAAATGAATCAGTAAAAATAAATAGAAACCATGTCAATCTTGGGATCCTCATGTGATTCTTGGTTGACCCTACCTGATTCAGTAAAAGGTTGATGTATCTAATCATATGAACTTTTTATTTATCCAGGAACTAAGGAACATAGCCAAAGCATCCAAATGTATGAAATATAAGGAATGCATATAACACACATGAAATTATGGAATTTTGGAAGTTGATACTACTCATAGTGATTAACTGTGATGTTAGCTATTTGGTTTTGAGTGTAATATAAGGGATGAACCCTTATTATTCCAATCCTAATATTTTCTAACCAAACCAAGGAGACTATCCTTGTGTATCATGTAGACCCGATTGGAATCCAAGGGATTGACTCAAGGCATTCCTTGTATGAAGACATCGTGCCAAACCTGATAGATTATACTTAGTGTTCTAAATTTTTGGGAGAGGTGGATGAATATGAAATATTAATTTGAGGAATTTATTAAATAAATACAATAAACAAATCCAATATGGGTGTGCCACTTATAATTTAAATTATTGAATCAGGTGGAGTATTATAAGTTTTCTCAAGGCATTCTAGGCTGAGAATACAAGGCTTTCTCAAGGAAGGCCACACCTTTAACAATGTGACAAGAGTCCATAATATTATCCAATGCATTATTAATAATTATACATTAGATAAAGTTTCCATTCCATTTAATAATTTAATTAATCCAATTGTGACATACCACTTGCAAGAGACATGACAAACACACCCTAAGAGGTGGGTTAATTAAAATTAAAGTATTGATAACATGGTCATTATACCAAAAACACCCTAAGGGGTGGTTTTAGTTGATGTTTGTAAATCCCAAATGTTGTCTAATGGTATTATACAAAGTCTAGGTCAAGGTTTAGATGAAAATTTAAAGGAATATGGATTTAGAGGAAATTCATAGAAAGTATTGCATGTGGCCCGATGACATTAGTTATAAAAATTTTCACTTTTAGGTAAAATAAATAGAACAACTAATTAAGCTTTATAGAATAATCCTCATCCAGTATCAACATCATATTTGGTAAAGAATGAGAGAAATTAAGAAACCAGATAAACACCCTAAAAAATAGGGTATAAATGTTATACATAGTAGAAGGGATTTGGATGGAAGGAAACAGTGAGAAAGGGATTTTTTGGAGTGTTAAACTTACCAAAGGTGTTCTAATGTGACCAACGATGAAGAAATTAGAGGCTAGATGAGGGAGATTCACCAAAAAGATCTAGAAGGAAGAGGCAGAGCAATAGTGGAGGCACTGTTCAAATGAAGGAAGTGGAGAAGGAGTTTTAGTTTTAAAGGAAAAGAGGGGAAAAATAGACAAACCATGTGAAAAATATGCGAGATAAACCTATAATAAATTTTAGACCTTTCATGGTTTACATACCCCATCCACACGGTTTATCAAACTGTGCTCCTTCCTTTTTTGGGTTTCACGGTTGTGATGCATGTTTAGACAAAACATTTTCTAACCATATTCCCTATACAAATTTTCCAAAAACCTTTAATCTAATCCCTAAACCCTTCCAAACACTCATATAACCTCTATTTATCCCAAGGGAACTTCTATTAAGGTAAAAAAGTAGTTTTATAAAAAGAGGGTCGGTACCATACTGAATAACTGGGATCTTACAAAGTTTCATATGTAAGTAAAGAAAAGGAAGATGAAATAAAGAACATTAATGAAAGAGAATTTTTTGTTTAGATGACTTAAAATCTTGAAAAAAGAAAAAATATTAGATTCTTGAAGGTGTTTTTTCCTCACACATGACATGTGATATGAAAATATTATTTTTTTTGAAGAATGTGAAAGTGGATCAGTTACTTTTGGAAACAATAGTTCCTTAAAAATTAGAGGAAATGGAATAACTGAGATTGAACTTTAGAGAATAAATTCAAAGAAAGTTTAATATATTGATGTCCTAATACACAACTTATTAAGTGTTGGATAAATTTATGATGATGTTAATAAAGTTATCTTTAGGAAATATTCTTGTATCATTAGAAGTTTGAAAGATGGAAAATTAGTCACTAAGGGAGAAATAACCAGCTGTAAACATTTCTAGATTGGAGATATTTGTAACTTTTGTTACTTAAGTACTAAGGATGAAAATAAGTTGTGGAATTAAAGAATCATACAAATTGTATAGAAAAGCATTTTAACAATTTCTAATGTTAATTTTCTTATAAACTTACCACTGTTGAAAAGAAAATATTGTTCTATTTTTACAACATTCCATAAAGGGAATATGGTTAGTGGAATACGTAAGAAATCTAAAATCCAATCCATAAGACCTATTAAGCTCATTTACTCTAATCTTTGTGGGATAATGAGACATCAATAAACAAAATGTGGTTTTTTACTTTATTAATTTCATTGATGTATTCACTTAAATGGCCAAAATAATGGTCATGAAATATAAATTAAAGGATACATAAATGATTAGATATTTCATAAGGGAAGTTGAAAGAGAGATGAGTGTTTATATACTAAATATGAGAATTGAAAATGAAAAAGATAACACAATAATTCAAACTCTATCTGAATAAATATGGAATCAAAAACCAATATAGTGATCTATAAACTCCTAAACAAAATGAAGTGATCTAAAGGAAAAACATAATTTTAGTGGAAATGGGAAGAAGTATGCTATCCAAATATAAAATTTCTAAGTTTTTTTTAGAGAGAAGCTGTTAGTGCTACTCTTCATGTACAAAACAATTTTTTTATGGCCTAAATAAAAAAAAATACCTTTGAGATGTTGAATAATAAAATACATTTAGTGAAATACTTTAAGGTTTTTGGAAGTCCTTTCTAAACGAAGATAAAAAATCCAGATCTTGGAAAGTTTTATGAGAAGGAAGAGGAAGGAATTTTCCTGGGTTACTCACTAGATGGAAGAAGTAAAAAATGTTTGAATAAAAAAAATTTATAATGTAGTTGATTACTATGATGTGAAAGTTCATTAGAATCCAAACTCCTTAAAAAAGTCAATTATGATGTTACAAAATATGGATTGAATCTTTCCAACAAAGATAATGAAAGGGATGATGAGTGTAGAAAAAAATGTGTACAAGATGAGTCAGATGATTCTTATTATGAAAAAAGTTATATTGGAGGAAAATCACTAAAATTTAATAATTTATAAAAATAGTTTGACTCTAGAATCATCATTGGAAATTAAAAATTTCCAGTATATACAAGAAGAAAACTTAGATTTGATAATTAGATAGTGCATATCTCACAGGTGGAACCAAAATTAGTTTTAGAGGTAGTTTAAAATAAAGATTACATAAATGAAATGAATGAATAGTTATATCAGGTTGAAAAAATGACACATGGGAACCTTTTCTGTGAACATAAAAAATAATTTTATAAGTACAAAGTGGGCGTTCATAAAAAATATGAATGAACATGGATAAATCTTAATAAACAAAGCACGACTAGTTTGCAAAGGATGCTCACAGATGGAATGTCACGACCCGCCTCCCCGGGCCATGAACCTTGTCATCTGACCTCATGGGTCTCCTATAATACCTTGGTTGCCTTCCCAGCAAACCATAGGCTATTAATCACTACGGTCGCTTATCAAACTAATGACTGTCCCCATAGGCCAACACATGTTCTTTCAGTGTGTTTTGTTCTCACTCACACACACCCTAGGAAACTTCCTAGAAGGTCACCCATCCTGATTACTACTCCAGGCCAGGCATGCTTAACTGTGGAGTTCTAATCAGGTAGGTTCCTGAAAAGAAAGGTACACCTTGTTGACATGGGTAGTAACATTTAGCCTTTGAAGTATCACTTTTCCAGGGGTGTTACATTATCCACCCCTTTAAAGCACAATTCCCTCATTGTGGACCCCAAACCTCAAACCCAGGTAGTGCCTAAGCACTTCCGGCTTGGTATTGGCTTTGATACCATTTCTCACGACCTGCCTCCCCAGGCTATAAACCTTGTCATCTGACCCCATGGGTCTCCTGCAATACCTTGGTTGCCTTCCCAACACACCATAGGCTACTACTCACTAGTTTGCAAAGGATGCTCACAGATGGAATGTCACGACCCACCTCCCTGGGCCATGAACCTTGTCATATGACCCCATGGGTCTCCTATAATACCTTGGTTGCCTTCCCAGCACACTATAGGCTATTAATCACTAGGGTCGCTTATCAGAATAATGACTGTCCCCATAGGCCAACACATGTTATTTCAGTGTGTTTTTTTCTCACTCACACACACCCTGGGAAACTTCCTAAAAGGTCACCCATCCTGATTACTACTCCAGGCCAAGCTTGCTTAACTGTGGAGTTCTAATCAGGTAGGTTCCTGAAAAGAAAGGTGCACCTTTTTGACATAGGTAGTAACATTTAGCCTTTTAATTCTCACTTTTCTAGGGGTGTTACATTATCCACCCCTTTAAAGCACAATTATCTCATTGTGAACCCCAAGCCTCAAACACAGGTAGTGCCTAAGCACTTCCGACTGGGTATTGGCTCTGATACCATTTCTCACGACCCGCCTCCCCGGGACATAAACCTTGTCATCTGACCCCATGGGTCTCCTGCAATACCTTGGTTTCCTTCCCAACACACCATAGGCTACTACTCACTAGGGTTTCTTATCAGACTAATGACTGTCCCCATAGGCCAACTCATGTTCTTTCACTGGGTATTGGCTCTGATAACATTTCTCACGACCCACCTCCCCAAGACACGAACCTTGTCATCTGACCCCATAGGTCTCCTGTAATACCTTGGTTGACTTCCTAGAACACCATATGCTATTACTCACGAGGGTTGCTTATCAGACTAATGACTGTCCCTACAGGCCAACACATGTTCTTTTAGTGTGTTTTTTTCTCACTCACACACACCCTGGGAAACATCCTATAAGGTCACCCATCCTGATTACTACTCTAGGTCAAGCATGCTTAACTATGGAGTTTTACTCAGGTAGGCTCTTGAAAAGAAAGGTTCACATTTTTGACATGGGTAGTAACATTTAGCCTTTTACGTTTCACTTTTACAGGGGTGTTACAAGGAAGGTGTTGATTTTGAAGAAAATTTTCCCCCTATTGTGATACTAGAAACTATACGAATATTCATAGAAATTAATATGCATCATTGTTATAATGTTTATAAAATAGATGTTAAGTCATATTTATTAAATAGAGAAATTGAATAATAAGTTTATACTGAGAAATCTAGTGAGTTCTTACTTGATAAAGATGGAACCATAATGTGTAAACTGAAGAATGCTTTATATAGGTTGAAAAAATATCCTTGTTCATGGTACTCTAAACATGATTATTTCCTGAAAAAGATTAAATTTTATAAAGGAAAATTTGATGTCTAAAATTTATGTTATGTAAATGAGAATAAGTACTCTTATTATAATTTTTATGTTGATGATATAATTTTTATAGGTGACAGGGGTAAAACTTGTGAAGAATTTCCTGAACAAATGAGGATTTTTTTGAAATGTCAATGCTCATAGAGTTAACTTTACTTTTAGGCTTACAAGTTCAAAAAAAAAAAGGAAATATATATATTTCTATCACATGAAAAATATTCCAAGGATTTGTTAAAAATTTTTGGCATGGAAGAATCAAAAGAAGTTTCTACACATATCTCTATTAGTGTAAAGATGTGTAAAGATAAATACAGGAAAAGTTTGATTCAGAAATAATTCTAGAAGTTGATATAAAGCTTTATCTATCTTATATTTTCAAAGATAGACGTTTTATATGATAATACATTTTGTGAAAGATATCAAAGTGATCCAAAGGAATCACATATTATGAAAAAAATAATACTCAGGTAAGTTAAAGGAACATCATTTTATGGCCTGTTGTATAAAATAAGTTATGATATGGCCTTTCCTAGATAAACTGATACTGATTTAGTTAGATATTGTAAGTATGGAAAGTCAACATAAAGAGGAACTTTTTTATTGGGAGAATATTGTGTGATCTAGAACAGTAAGAAAACAATTTCTATTAATTTGAGTACAATGGAAGAAAAATATGTTTCCACCACCCATGCTTGTACACATATGATATAGATGAAAGTTCAGTTATATTATTTGAGAGTAAATTTTTATAAACTACCGAATATTATTTATGATATTCAAAGTTCAAATTATCTTTATGAAAACCTTATAAAACATTTGAGATCAAATTACATTGATATTAAGTATCAATTTATAAAATAGAAAGTTTCTAGTGGAGATATTATGCTTGAGTATATTTCAACAAAATATCAAATTAATGATGTTTTCACCAAATTTATGATTAGGGAAAGATTTGTGGAATTGATGTTGCAAATATATGTTCAGCCTCCACCAATGACTTCCTAATGTTCTTAAGGAAAATTCCCCCACCATGATTTGGATTTTTTTGACATAGGGAGAGAGTAAGTACAACTTTGTAATAAAGAGTACAACTCTTTATTTTCTAAATCTAAATATATTGTTATCATAAAGTGGGGGAGAATATAAAATTCAGGGGGAGTTTAAATTATCACGACTACAAAATTTTCTTATCACTAAGGGAGGGAATTCCTTCAAAACATTTCTTTATCTAGAAACACGGTGTTAGGGAATTCTCTATGAGAAAGGCTATGGTTTGATAAAAATTTGATAAAATATTTCTTTAATTTTTTTTAAAAATTTGTTGAGAATGTTTCCAACAAAACCAAAGGGGAAGATTAAAGATTCTTTGGAATGTTTTCATAATAATTTTTGTATTTTTTGTCAACAAATCTCATTATGAATGTTTTTATTAAATAGGTAAGAAAGAGTTGTTGACATATTTAAGAAAGTATAAAGTGTTGGAGGAAGTGAATGAAGTTTCATTAACTATTTTAGGAAGATTTATTTAAGTCAGATGATGCTATACCAATTTCAAGTTCCTAACATCATAAGGATTTTCATGATTCAATTTTATGTTGTAACCTTTTCTACAAATATATAAGTATAATTATTTTATCATATGGAATAGACCTATAATCATGAAACTATGAAATTTCATGGGATGAAATAGAGTTGAAGTTATCGTACATAGATTTTTAATAAGTAAATGTTTGAGTGAAAGTATAAAGTTTTCATAAAGGTTTTTCTTTAAATTCATAAGGGTATATGTAGAGTTTTTAAGGTTGAATAAAGGTATATGAAGCATATGGAAGCTCGTGTAAGGGTAAATACCATCGTGCTTTGTACAAGGGTACTGTGCCCAATTCATGAAGGTAACAATGTCTAGTGGATCAAGATAACAGAAGTAATATGGATAGTGTTACTCAATAAATATTTTCAAGTTGACAGTGTTGTAAGTTTATACAAGGTGTAAGAACTCGAAATGGGGAAAGAGTAAAATTGTGTGAAAATATTGAAGTTCGTATGGTGGTACAAAGTTGAAGCAAAAAATATGATTGAACAAACATGTTTCACAATGTTATGATACATTGTAGGGATATTGTAACTGCACATAGAAGTATTTTGTGAAAGAAGTATTTTAAAGTTGAAATAATGTTATAAAAAATCAAATGAATCGAGTGAACCAAACATAGGAAAATTTTGAATAATAATTATAGCTGAAAGAATGAGTTTAGCAAGTTATAATGCATAGTCATGTTATATTGAAAAAATGAACATCATACAAACAATAATGATGTAATAGAATGAATTATTCCATGAAGTTTCACCGTGATGAGATTTGTAAATTCATGAAGTTTGTGCTAAGTTAGGATGCACCAGAAGAAATATTTCCAACACATTGTCCAAATGGGATCATAAAAAGAGAATTCAAATAGGGTAGATCATTGGTTAGAGAAATAATAGATATTCGCAATATGGAGAATTAGTGAATTATACGCACATCTACCAGGTAGTGTTTTTTGAGAAGATTTAAATAACTTTATAAATCCCATCATAATGATGATACCACGCTAATCAATCAATGTTTGTTATCTAGATACGATAATGAATTTTTAAGAAGTTCCTTAATTTTGAGGTTAAAGAAGTTCTAAGAAGGATGAAAATGCTATAGTTATCATGAAGGTTTAGGAATTTCTAGAAGTATTAAGAATATTTGAGTAAATTGAGTTTAGTGAGAGTTTTGAATTTGGGTTTTTCACTAAGAAGGAAAATGAATTGGAGTTCCCACCTTTAACCCTACGATCACACCTATAAAAGGGGTGAAAGTACAATTCATACTAAAACTATTCACCCATAAAAAAAATATAATACACTAATTTTTTTTGAGGAGTATGATTTTCCAACCAAATTGATTGAATAGTGAGAATAATGGTTAGATTCATCATGTAGAGGCTTTAGATCTGAGACACTCAATAGAGAAACAATTAAAAGACATTATATAGAGGAGTTTTTCAGATATATGAGATAGTGATAGTATTAGATATAGATTCCAAATATATTATGAGGTTCATAAGTTTTTTTTTCATTAAACAAAGGCTAGATAATAGGCACAATTTTATGAGGATTACTGGATGGAGTATACTGTACAACATCAAAAAACACACTATACAGAGATACCAGAAATAGTCATCATATATAGATTCTTTGGGATGAACTTTTAGAGATCTATGTTAAAATTTTTCTTATTTTATTAAAACTTAGTTTTATAATAAAAACCTTTGTAATTGATAGAATTCATTATAATATTTTCTATTGAGAGATAGAAGGAGATTAATGGGATTCGGCTCATCGTATTCACTTTTCTATTATAGTAAATTTCCATGGACTGATGGGAGTTTCCACAGTAATAATGTAGTCACCCACATCAGGGGAGAACCTTATAAATATTATTTTCCTTGATTTAATTTCCCATATTTTCATGTTTGTGAGATTATCATATAAAGTTGATAGGGATAAAAACTCTAACAATTTTTAGGGGTTAGTTTCAAGGGAGTTGAAATTGTAAAATATCACTAGGGATTAAAAACCCCCTTTTTAGTGGTTCTAGTGATCCTAAGGAAGTTCAAGTGGTATTAGTGTAGGTTCCCCCTATAATACCATTATCTTGAAAAATATAAATTTATTCAATAGTATAGGTATTCCTACACTTGATGGAAAAAATTATCATGGTTGAAAGAATAGAATGATACCCTATCTTATGTCGCTTATCTTGTAGGCAATTGATTCTATTAAAGTTGGGTTTCTACCCATTGAGAAAAATAATTTTGTGATATTTGATGACAAAAAAAATCATGAGGTAGATGGGACATCTTGAAATTATATTCTAATTTATTTGTTAGAAAAATTTTTCATGAAGGTGATGGGTCTCAAAGTAGACGAGGAAACTTGGTACAAACTCGAATATATCCTTACAAAAATATCAAAGTAAAGAAAGAAAAGCTAAAAATATAGCGGAGAAAGTTCAAAGATATCATAATGGTAGATAAAGAAACTCTTGACGAGTGATTCACTAGAGAAAATTAAATTGTTAGCAATATTATTGGATTTGGTGATGTTTTGGAAGATTCCACCATTTTTAAGAAACTCACAATAATTTTTTTAGATAGGTTTGATTCTAAAATTTCATATTTATAAGATAAAGATGATTTATCTCATGATGAATTGAATAAAATTCTTATTTCACATGAGATGTGGAAAGATGTAAAATTCAAAAAGAAGATCAAGGTTGTAATGAATTTTCAAGATATGATAAAGCTGAAAATATGAGATGATGATCATAAGATTTTTGACCTCATTGATTCAGAAGATAATGAAGATGATAAAATGAATGAAAAAATCATGTCTCTTATTTTCAAAAATTATCTAATAAGTAGAGAAAAATATATAGGAAAACTCCCACATAAATGTTTTGAGTGTTGTGCAATTGGTCATTTTGATATGAATTGTCCTAAGAAGGAGTTGGAGAATATGAAGATGATTTTAAAGAAAAAACTTGATGTAAGTAGTGAAGAAAAACATTTAAGAAAGATAAGAAATCCACTATAAGTAATGAAAATTTCATTGGGAAAATAGAATAATTATGTTGAGTAATAAAGTTGAATACAACTCTACTGACATTATTTACCTAGAAAATAAAAATTCAGAGAAACTCAGAATTTTATTTTTAAATATTGAGAGAAAGGATGATTCCTCAAATAGTGAAAAAGAAGAGGAGGATGAATAAACCTATAGAGAATATCAACTGAGATTCAAACTCATGGAACTTATTTAGAAAAAATCTTAATAAAGTAATTATAATGATAAAGAAAATAGGTGATAAAAATAATATAGGAAAGGAAAATATTATTAAAATATAAGTTTTTTACATTGAGGAGATTAATAACCTCAAACTAAAAGTTTCCGAATAAGGAAAGATAGTAGAATATCCCAGTAAGAAACTTTCTAATAAGGAAGATGGTATTTTTAAAACTGAAACAATATTTATTAAGGTTGGATGTTTATTTGATATTATGGAAAAAAATTTCAACAAGGATTCAAAGGTAAATTATAAAACATCTCAAGATGCTTATGACACTCATTTCAAGAATTAGGTGAAATATATATCCACTAAATATAAAATTTCATTTAATTTTACTAAGAATGTCGGTGTTAGAAATACTATTTAGAAAACTTGTATTAAAAAGAATTACGAGAAACACATCACATCTTTATAAGTTGGTTACAAACTCAAAAAATAGGGTTCCACATGCCTAAGGAAAGAAGGTGCTAAATATAATTTTAAACCTCAAAAAAGTTTTTAAAGGGAAAGATCATACTTTTATAGAAGAACAAGATTCATTCGATATTGTTGGTACTATGGTATATATGAGAACAAGGTATATAATTTTTGGAACAATGGGTCTCTTACTGAAAATAAGAATGAATAAAGGGGTTGAAACAATGGAAGAAAATAGAGTAAATTTTCTAAGTTCCAACAAGAAAGAAAGGCAAAATCATCAGATGATAAAAAGTTTCCCATGAAAAAGTGATTTAATTTCCTAGAGGAAGTTTTTGGAGGATGTTACCAACAAGGTCACTTTTTTTAAGAATTTATGACAAATCTTCTAGGAAAAGTTTCTTAATAAATGAAACAAAAGGAATATAAAAATAATAAAATTGAGTAAAAAGATTTTGTTATTGAGACCATTCTAAATTTTATAAAAATGAAAAAACCTTTGCTACTTTATAGTGGTTTTTCCTCATACATGATAGGTGATATGAAAATATTGAAAAAATTAAATAACATGAATTTGGAGAAATTAATTTTGAAAATTATAGTTCCTTAAAAATTAAATTAATTGGAATAGTTGATATTGAAGATCAGATACTGAAGTCGAAGGAAGTTTTATATGTTGATGGGCTCAAACAGAAATTACTAAGTGTTAACCAACTCTGTGATGATGGTAAGGAAGTAATATTTAAGAAAGATTATTGTATAATTATATTTTTGAAAGATGAAAATGTAGTCACCAAGGGATAAAGAACCAGTAAAAATGTTTTCCATATTAGAGATATTTGTAACTCGTATCACTTAAGTGTTGAAGATAAAAATAAGTTATGGGATTAAAGACTCAGAAATCTTGGATAGAAAAGTATGAGCATACTTTATAAAGTTAATGATATTATAAACTTCTAACCATTGAAAAGGAAAGATGATTATATTTGCACAACATGTAAAAAATGGAATATGGTTAGTGTAAGACATAATATAGTTGAAATCCAATCTACCAGACCTCTTGAGCATAATCACTTAGATTTTGTGGGATGATGAGACATAAATAAACTAAAGGTTATTTGTAATTTAATACTTCAATTGATGAATTCACTTGGATGACTAACATAATGTTTATGAAACATAAATTATAAGCTACATAAATGTTTAAATATTTCATAAGGAATGTTGAAATAGAGATGAGTGTTTATATACTGAAGTTGATAACTAACAAAGAAATGAGTACAAAAGAAATTATTTCTATCTCTATTTGAAGATACATGGAATAAAACACCAATACAATTCCATATAAAATTCTCAATAAAATGGAGTGGTGGAAAGGAAAAACAAAAGTTTAGTTAAGATAGGAAGAAATATGATGGATTAATATAAACTTTATAAGTTTCTCAAGAGAGAAGTGATTAGTACTGCTATTCATGTAAAAAAAATATTTTTATTGAATCTAAAATATAAAATGAGTCTCATTGAGATGTGATATAAGAAAAAACCTTCAATGAAATACTTTAATGTTTTTATAATTCAATTCTTAATAAATATCAAAAGTCTGGATCTTGTAAAGTTTTATGACATGGAAGTGGAAAAAATTTTCATGGGTTACTCACTAGATATAAGAAGCTATAAATATTAGAACAAAAAACTTTATAAAGTGGGTGATTCCTATTATGTGAAATTTCTTAAGAATCCAACCTTATCAACAAAAATAATTGAAGATGTTAAAGAAGATAGTTTGAAGATTTCCAATAAAGATAATGAAAGGGATAATGAGTATAAACAAAAACATGTAAAATATGATTTATAAGATTCTCATGATAAAAAAATTGAGATCAAACGAAAATCAATAAAATTTAATACTTGAAAAAAACATGTTGAATCTGAAAACATCTTTGGATTTCAGAATGGTATCTTCCATACAAGAAGAAAACTGAGATTTGAGAATCAAACTTCGCTTATCACATAGGTGGAACCACAATCAGTTTTAGAGGTAGTTTAACTTAAAGAGTGGATAAATATATTGAATGAAGAGTTTGGACAAATTAAAAAATATGACACCTGAGAACTTGTTCCATGAATAGTAGGAAAAAAATATTATAGGAACAAATTGGTTGGTTAGAAAAAAAGATAAATGGAATGGAGAAATATTTAGAAACAAACCTGGACTTGATTGCAAAGGTTATTCACATTTTGAAGGTGTTAATTTTGAAGAAACTTTTTACCCTATTGTGAGACTAGAAACTATAATAATATTATTAGTAGTTTCTCGACATCATTGTTATAAAGTTTATCACATGGATGTTAAGTCAGATTTTTCAAATGGAGAAATTTAAGAATAAGTTTATATTGATAAACATAGTTAGTTCATAATTGATAAAGATGTAACCATGGTGTGTAAGTTGAATAAATCTATATATGGGTTGAAATGGGCTCCTCATGCATGGTACTCTAAACTTGATATTTGTTTGAAAAAGATAAAATTTTATAAAGGAAAATTTGATATAAACCTGTATGTTAAGGAAGTGAGCATAGGTACTATTATTTTCATTGTTTAAATTGATGATATAATTTTTATAGGTGACATTGATAAAAATTATGAAGAATTTGCTAAAAAAATTAATAAAAACTTTGAAATTTCAATGTTTGGAGAGTTAGATTTTTTAGGCTTAAAAGTTCAATAATATATATATATATATATATATATTTATCATAGTAAAACTATTCCAAGGATTTGTTACATAATTTTGAAATAAAATAATTAAAATAAGTTTCTACACCCATCTCTATTCTTTTAAAGATGAGTAAAGATGAATCTGGGAAAAGTGTGAATTAGAAAGACTTTCAGAAGTTGATATAAATATTTCTATATCTTACATATTCAAGGCTAGAATATGATGTTATATTTAGTGAAAGAAATAAAAGTGATACAAAGGAATAAAAAATGATGGAAGTAAAAAATAATACTCAAGTATGTTAAAGGAATATCATTTTATGACCTATTGTATAAAAGAAGTCATGGCATGAAATTTTCTGGAACATGGATGTTGATTGGGATGTTGATTGTAATGATAGAAAGTCAAAATTAGGAGGAAAATTTTAATTAGGAGAATATTGTGTGATATATCATATCAAGAAATAAATTTCTATTACTTTCAATAAAATATAAGTATAATATGTTATCTCCACCCATGATTGTACACATATGATACAAATTAAAGTTCAGTTGGAAGATTTGAGAGTAATTTTTTTGTAAACCATTAATGATTATTTATGATAATAAAAGTTCCATTGATATTTACAAAAAAAATTCTACAACATTCAAGATCAAAGCACATTGATATTAATTATCACTTCATAAAAAATAATGTTATTAGTGGAGATGTTATTATTGAGTATATTTCAAAAAAATATCAAATTGATGATGTTTTCACCAAAGCTATGTCAAAAGAAATATATATGGAATTGAGGATAGAACTACATGTTCAGCCTCCACCAATGACTTTCTAAAATTCTTAAGGAAAATTCTCCCACCTTGAATTGGATTATCTTGACAAAAGTGGAGAGTAAGTATAACTTTGTATGGAGTATTTTTTAAAATATAAATCTATTATCATAATAAAATAGGGGAGAAGATAAAATTGAGGGGGAGTTTATATTATCATGGATATAGAATTTTCTTATCACTGAGGGATGAAATTACTTTAAAAAAATTTATTTCTACACCAGTGTAAATTCAGGACATTCTTTATGAGAAAGGTTGTGACTTGATAAAAAGTTCATAAATGAGTTGTTTTAAAAAAATATTGAGAAGTATTTACAAATGTTGCCAAAAAATATAAAGGGGGAGATTTAAGATCCCTTAGAATTTTTTATAACATTTTATATATTTTTTATCAACATATATCATTATGAATGTTTTTAAACATGTAATGGCCCGGACCTCTTCGGCCCATTCCTTTTTCAAAAAGAAGGTCAAGAAGTGTTCTGGAGGTTAAAATGGAATTTTCCACACTTTCTAGAATTTTGAAACTACACGCCGTGTAGTTTGAGTATACGCCGTGTACCCCCTTCCCGGGTATACCCCGTGTTGCAGGCCGTGTCCTTGCCGTGTGGAGAAAATGGGTACACGCCGTGTGTCCAGTACTACACGCCGTGTATTCCTTCCCCGCGTGCGTGTTACCGTGTGTTGACCAGTCGTCAGCCGTGTGCCGTGTGAAGGCCATGTCCTTGCCATGTGCAATAAATGAGTACACGCCGTGTGTCCAATCTATACGCCGTGTAGTCCTTCCCCGCATATGTGTTACCTTCAAACCGTGTGTTGACCAGTCAACGGCCACGGAGCCGCGTTGGAGGCCGCGTGGAGATCGTGTGAAAACAGCCGAGTACACGCCGTGTACCTTTTATTTTCACGCCTATAAAAGGAGGGGTCCCCTCCTCCTTTCAACTCACACCACTCCTCCCCTCTCCTCTAAGCAGAGCTCTCTTAAGAGACTCGAAGGCTCTTTCTTCCATAACTTTTTCGTCCGAGCTCCGATTTACGATCCGTCAGCGGCCACGGGATCATAACGATGAGGCAGAACTTCTAAACTTAGATCCGTTGTCTTTCCTTTGGCTCTTACTTTCCACATGAGAAGGTTTTTCCGGGACGCTGACGAACGTCTTCTGAAGTTGATCCGGAGGAGCGTTGCAATCTAGAACCTGTTGAGGTAGGGATTTTACCTTTGTCTCTCTAATTTGTGCATCATGCGGGGTGGGTATCCTTTTGTTTTCATGATAAATGGTTGAACCATTAAATAAAGATAATAACTGGTTTAAGAATGGGGGATGGGAAGTTTGTGATTACTGTTACTTTACTTTTTATATCCTGTGATATTATGTTGTGAATTGAATGAGCTTCCACCTACTGGAAATCACGGTCATTAGGGGCCTTTGCTTACGCAATGAAATGTTGCCCTCTACTTATGTATTTTCTTATGGATGGAAACCTTGTGGATTGTGGAAATTGGTTAATCACGTAAAGTTGGCTGTTTAAAATCTGGAACCCTTGTGTGATCACCCCGGTTAAAAAAAATAGAATAATGAACATGTGGGTGTTGGATTGGTTACGTGGCATGTGATGGGGGTGTTTTGTGGGTTGTTGTGAAATGGGTGAGCAGTGGGGATGCGGTTGTATTGGTTGTGGGAAGGTGTGAATGTTTAATGGTGGTTGGCAGCGGGGCTGCAGGGATGGGTTTGAATGTGAACAAACTATGGGTTGTGAATAATAAATAAAAGTGGAAGAGTTAATGAATGGTGGGGCTTGGTAATGAAACAGAAATAATAATCAATGGGTTGGTTGGTAAATAATAAGGGACTTGCCGTGTTGCTATGTTTTCCTAACATGTTTTGTGTATGGCAGGGATATGCTTATGAACGATCGTTGTGGTTATTTGTGGATAGTTTCCCAGTAGTTAAGTAACTAATAAACTAATTCTGATGAAACGTGAAAACCTTAATGGGGTTGGTGTTGTTTGTTGTATGCATGATTCATGGTAGTAGTGCCGAGGAACGCACTCAGTTTCTCTTTTTAGAAGCCATAGGTTGGGCTGAGTGGTTGCTATATATATATATCTGTATCTTTTGTGTTTTATTTCACCGTACCCATGTTGAGCACTTAGTGCCGAACACTCCCATTTCATGGGAGAGGGTGTTTTCGCATAGTTACTAGCTCCTTCCTGCTCCTTCTCCCCCAGGCTGTGATGGCTTGAGGCGACCTTACACCCAAGACTCTTTGGGTAGGTTTTGATTGGGGTGATTAGGCCCAAGACTCTTCAGGCAAGCTTATAGGCTATAATGGCTTGAGGCGACCTTACACCTAAGACTCTTCACGTAGGTTTCGATTTCAGGCCCAGGTGTCTTCGGGTGAGATTTCTGTTACTATTACTGTTCCCAAGAATCTTCGGGATGAGTCCCAGGTGTGTGCGGGTGGGATACGTGGTGGTGAGGCCCAGGTGTGTGCGGGCGGGATACATGGTGGTGAGGTCCAGGTGTGTGCGGGCGGGATATGTGGTTGTGAGGCCCAGGTGTGTGCGGGTGGGGAGAGTTTTCCAACGTCAGGACGTTCAACTAACTAATGGGAAATGGTGTGGGGTACCCAATTCTCTTGTTCTTATACTACTACTACCTGCTGTGTTTGTGTTTTGGTGAGTGTGGCTGGTGAGATTGGCTAGATAGTTTTCCTTGTTAGGTTTCTTCTGCTGTTCTCACAGGACATTAGGATGTCTCCCCACTTGTGCACGAGAGATTTAGGTTTCCCTACTGAGTATACTTGTATGCTCACCCTACGTTTACTTTCAGGTTTCCAGGAGGACTACCAGGGCCGTGCGGGACCCTACTAGTCGGGCAGTTGGAGTTGTTGCAGTTTCTGTTCTCTTGTTTTCTTTGGTATTGTACTTTTGAGCTTCCTTATACTTGTACCTTGTTATAAAATTGTTTAAACATGCATGTGGGTTTGGTTTGGGTTTATCTATATACACTTGTTCTTTTCCTTTTTTTGGTGGTTGACTTGTCCTATTTATCTATCCTAAATAATAAAAAGGGTAATGTCTCCCATATTTGTGAAAACTCATACCCTTGGTGCTAGTCGCCAACCCGGGGCCTACTGGAGGCGGGACTCGGGGGTCATTATCTCCCTTTTTCCATTGCCAGCTTAGGAGGGGCATCTTTGGTGGGAGGGGGTCATGACAGAATGGTATCAGAGGCTGATGGTTGAGAGATAGGATGGAGTCTGGAGTTAGGAACAGTGAAGATTTCATGGGATGGTAGGGCAACAGTGTTAGTTAATCTTGGTGCGTGACATAGGCCAGGGAAGACCGGCCAGGACACAGGATATTAGGCCCCCCCGTGATCCGATGCAAGGAATATGAGCCTACCGAACGACCAAGTGAGACTACATTTATTGCAGGGTAGAGACCCTAGGGAAGGTACATGCATCATCATGATTGTGTTTTACTTGATTTGGGTGTTCTGGGAAAAATTGAAATAAAATGATAATTAAAACTTTGAGAAAATTACTTACTACTTGGGCTTAGGCGATCCTTGTTTACCGTACAACTATGGCACCTGGACGTCGTCCCCAGGTGGCTTAGACGGATGAGGCCCAGCAGATCCAGGTGGTCGATCAGTTGAGGATTGACCGAGAGGAGGAAGATAGCCAGTGGCAGAAGACTCTCCGTTCCTTCCAGCGGCAGGCCCTCAAGAAGTAAGAGGGTAGTACTTCAGATACGGAGACGGAGGGGTGGCTTGAGGAGCTAGGGATTTCTTTTACCTTGATCCGTGCTCTGAGGGAGTACTGGGTTCCCCTATCAGTCAGTCAGCTGATAGGTGCGTTGCGACAGTGGTGGACACTCTACCTCAGAGAGAGGATAGAGGAAGAGGTTCCATGGGCTGACTTTGAGAAGGAATTTCGAGAGGAATTCCTTTCTTCCATGATCAAGGAGGCGAAGAGGCAAGATTTACTCTCCCTTCAGTAGGGGAGTATGTCAGTACGAGAGATGGGGATCAAGTTCAAGGATCTCCTGCGCTTTTCTTCGGATCTCTTTCCGGATGAGGAGTCTCGGGCAAGGCGTTTGGAGGAGGCGCTTCGTCCTTCGCTCCAGTATGCTGTCACCCCCTTCACCCTTCCGATGTACTTGGCGGTGAAGAAGAAGGCAAAGGTCGTAGAGAGGATGCACTCGCTGGGAGGTGCACCGCGTGAGGTGTTCCAGCTAGGTTCGTCGAAGGGGAAGGTAGTTAGCAACAGGTCTCCTACAATAGGACCTTCCAGGTTCAGGCCAGTGGGGAGCAGGCCCCAACAGTTATAGTTTAGATCTTTGGGTCCTCATCCCTTTTCCACGAGCCCGAGACCGAGGTGTTTTTCTTGTGGAGGTTTCGGGAACGTTCAGAGTTGGTGCCCGACCCGAGCTCAGTACGGTGGAGGTGGGCGGGTTCAGCGCCCACCTCAGCAGCACCAGTTGCCGGTGAGGCTGTTCCACCAGCAGCAGGACCATGCTCCTCCGAGGTCAGACCTCGCGGGAGGAGGCCGACCTCAGGGTGCTCCTCAGGGACCTCGACTAGGGCATGGTCGGGGAAGTGGACGACATCAGAGAGGCAGAGGAGCTGGGCGTGGACAGTTGCACACAACAGAGATGGCAGCTCCAGCAGGGCCAGAGGTGGTGTGGGGTACGATTTGTTTGTTCAGCACTCTTGTTTCTGCTTTGTTCGATTCGGGAGCTTCGCACACCTTTGTTACACCTGGTCTAGCCCATGCTTTGGGACTAGATTTAGAGAGACTTTCCGTATCACTGGTGCTGAGTACACCAGTTGGAGGCCAGACCAGCATATCTTTTGTTTGCCGGGGATGTGGGCTGACATTGGGACGACATCGATCTAGTGGGGACCTTCTTCTATTACAGATACAGCCATACGATGTCATCCTAGGCATCGACTGGTTGTTTTATATTAGTGCCGTTATCGACTGCTTCCGGAGAAGAGTCATTTTCTCCGACGTGGATGGGCAGCGTGTATCTTTTATTAGCGAGAGGAGATATCAGGCGGGAAGCCGGCGTGTGGAGCCTCTCCTTTCCTTATTGGGCAGGTTATCAGTGATTTTAGCCGATACAGAGATGATGGATGTCCCAGAGGTTGTTGGGGAGTTCCTAGATGTTTTTCCTGAGGAGGTTGTGACTCTACCCCCCGACGTGACGTTAAGTTCGAGATAAACTTACAACCTGGTGCCCATTCGATTTCGATGGCCCCTTATCGGATGGCACCTTCGGAGTTGTGGGAGTTGCGAATTCAGATTGAAGATCTGATGGAGAAGGGTTTTGTTCGACCCAGCGTGTCTCCATGGGGTGCTCCAGTTTTGTTCGTGAAGAAGGCAGATGGTGGTCTTAGGCTATGCATAGACTATCGAAGGCTGAACCAGGTAACGGTCAAGAACCATTACCCCCTTCGAAGGATAGATGATCTCTTCGACCAGCTGAGGAGAGAAGGTTGGTTTTCTAAGATTGATCTACGATCGGGATATCATCAGCTGAGGGTGAAGGACAATGACATCTCGAAGACAGCTTTCAGGTGCAGGTATGGGAACTTCGAGTTTGTAGTGATGCCGTTTGGAGTTACGAATGCACCGAATGTGTTCATGGGACTTATAAACTTTGTCTTCCGAGAGTTTCTGGACCGGTTCATCGTTGTGTTTATCGATGACATCCTGATCTACTCAAGATCAGAGGAGGAGCACGTTGAGCATCTCAGGGCAGTCTTGGAAGTCCTTCGAAACTACCAGATTTATGGGAAATTTTCGAAGTGTAAGTTCTTGACACAAGAAGTACACTTCCTTGGACACGTGGTGTCTCAACATGGAGTATCGGTGGACCTGTCAAAGGTGGAGGAAGTTGTTTCATGGGAAGCACCCAAGAGCGTGGCAGAAGTTCGTAGTTTCCTGGGGTTAGCAGGTTACTATCAGAGGTTCGTTTTGGACTTCTCTCAAGTTTCTGCTTCATTGAAAACTTTTACTAGGAAGAATCAGGTCTTTCTATGGAACGATCAGTGCCAGAAAGATTTCGACTACCTGAAAAAGAAGTTGGTTAGTGCTCCCGTGCTTAGATTTCCAGAGGAAGGGTTGTTGTATGAAGGGTTTTGTGATGCCTATGGCCTTGGTCTGGGGTGCTTGCTGATGCAGAAGAAGGGCGTGATTTGTTATGGGTCTAGGAAGTTGCGCCCTCATGAGCGGAACTATGCCACCCATGACCTGGAGCTTGCAGTAGTAGTGTTCTCATTGAAGTTGTGGCGACAATACCTCTTTGGGGAGCGCTTTGTGGTCTTCTCAGATCACAAGAGCCTACATTATATCTTCTCCCAGCGTGACTTGAACTTACAACAGCGGAGACGGGTCGAATTTCTCCAAGACTATGACATCGAGATCTCTTACAATGAAGGTAAGGGCAACATTGTGGCTGATGCCCTGAGCAGGAAGTCACATAAGGAAGTGGTTCGGGAATCCGCTGATGCTTGGAAGGCGATGGGAGAGTTGGTTGCCCTGCACTTAGATGCAAGGGAAGAAGGTGTTAGAGGCTGTTTGTTCCAGATGATGGTGAAATCCTCCTTGTCGCAGAAGGTGGAAGAGTCTCAGTGGGGGGACTCCGAGGAAGAGGTGATGCGAGATCGTGTCGATTAGGGGAATGCTCCAGAGGGATGGTCAGAGGACAACCGACATCAGATGCTTTTACATGGAAGGTTGTTTGTCCCAGAGGAAATGTGTGGGGGATTTCTCTGTGAGTTCCATAGCTCAGCCTTGGCAGTACATCCAGGAGTTTCAAAAATGTACCGAGGCCTGAGGGATCAGTTTTGGTGGCCCGGGGTGAAACGGGCAATGGCAGAGTTTGTGGCTAAGTGCATAGTGTGTCAGCGTGTGAAGGCTGAACACCATGTTCCCGGTGGTTTGTTGCATCCTTTAGATGTCCCCGAGTGGAAGTGGGATGACATCTCAATGGACTTCTTCACAGGACTACCCAGAGCTCAGGGTGGTTATGATGCTATCTGGGTAGTGGTGGATTGTCTGACGAAATCGGCTCACTTCTTAGCAATCAGGGAGTCGGGCCCGGTGAGTACCTTATCATAGAGGTACGTAGATGAGGTGGTGCACTTGCATGGAGTTATGAGGACTATCATCTCAGATCGGGATACTCAGTTTACCTCACGAGTCTGGAGGGGGATACGACATGCTTTTGGCACCCAGCTACGCCTTAGCACTGCTTTCCACCCCCAGACCGACGGGCAGACAGAGCGGACTATCCAGACGTTAGAGGACATGCTGCGAGCATGCGTTCTAGATTTCGGAGGATCATGGGTACGACACTTTCCTTTAATAGAGTTTTCCTACAACAACAGCTTCCACTATACTATTGGCAAGGCACCATTTGAGGCTTTGTATAGAAGGCCATGTCGTTCACCCATTTGCTGGGCAGAGGTTGGTGAGACAGGTGCTCTTGGGCCAGAGGTAGTGCAGAGCACCACGGAGAAAGTCTAGATTGTACGTGAGAGGATGAAGGCGGATCAGGACCGACAGAAGTCTTATGCTGATTGTCGGAGGAGGCCCTTGGAGTTAGAGGTGGGAGACCATGTGTTCTTGAAGGTTTACCCTCGACGGGGGCAGCAGAGGTTTGGGAAGGGGAGAAAGCTCTCACCTAGGTTCATCGGACCTTTTGAAGTGCTGAGGCGAGTCGGCGAGGTGGCATATCAGCTGGTCCTACCACCTCAGTTGGAGAAAGTTCATGACATCTTCCACGTCTCCCAGCTTCGTCGGTACTTACACGATGACTCTCACATTATCGGCTGGGGAGAGTTAGATATGGGAGACGACGCGACCTTTGAGGAACGACCAGTCAGAATCAAGGATCGTAAAGAGAAGGTGCTCTGTGGACAAACCATTCCCTTGGTTCGTGTGTTATGGAGGCATGGCAGCCTCGAGGAGAGCACTTGGGAGCAGGAGACCCAGATTCATGCTCAGTACCTGGAGTTGTTTTGACTTGTGTTTTTCCCTTGTTCTTCTGAGCTTTGTGTTGATGTTGTACTCTGTACCCTTGTTATATGGAATGCTTGGCTTGTCAGTTGTGAGACCTTTTGTTTCTTTGTTCCGTGGTAATGTGTAACATGTCCGGATGTGTGGGAAAGGGAAAAAACTGACCCTTAATCGAGAAACATTAATGTGGATGCGATTGAACCCGTGCAGGCAAGTCAGTGCCGCCTAAAGCGGATAATATCTCGACATAGGTGAAGGAATTTCCCAAACCCATGTGTTCGGGCAGTGTGTTGGTTGTGTGGTGTTGGGGTTAGTGCGAGTTGAAAAATCCTAATATGTGAAAGTGGGAAGACCCAATTCTTAATCGAGACACATTAATGAGGATGTGATTAAACCCGTGCAGGCGAGTCAGTTCCGCCTAAAGTGGATAATATCTCAACATAGGAGAAGGAATTCATAACACATATGATTAGGGTTGTTGGTTGGGTTCCTGTTATAACGAGAACCCTAAGAGGTATCTTGTTGGGTTCCTCTGGGTTGGTTTTTGAATTTTTGGGGACGAGAATGTTTTAAGAGGTATCTGATGTAATGGCCCGGACCTCTCTGGCCCATTCCTTTGTCAAAAAGAAGGTCAAGAAGTGTTTTGGAGGGTAAAATGGACTTTTCCACACTTTCAAGAATTTTGAAACTACACGCCGTGTAGTTTGAGTACACGCCGTGTACCCCCTTCCTGGGTATACCCCGTGTTGCAGGCCGTGTCCTTGCCGTGTGGAGAAAATGGGTACACGCCGTGTGTCCAGTACTACACGCCGTGTAGTCCTTCCCCGCGTGCGCGTTACCGTGTGTTGACCAGTCTTCAGCCGTGTGCCATGTGAAGGCCGCGTCCTTGCCATGTGAAATAAATGAGTACACGTCGTGTGTCCAATCTACACACCATGTAGTCCTTCCCTGCGTATGTGTTACCTTCAAACTGTGTGTTGACCAGTCAACGGCCGCAGAGCCGCGTTGGAGGCTGCGTGGAGACCGTGTGAAAATGGACGAGTATACGCCGTGTACCATAAGTACATGCCGTGCACCTTTTCTTTTTCATGCCTATAAAAGGAGAGGTCCCCTCCTCCTTTCAACTCACACCTCTCCTCCCCTCTCCTCTGAGCAGAGCTCTCTTAAGAGACTCGGAGGCTCTTTCTTCCATAACTTTTTCGTCCAAGCTCCGATTTACGATCCGTCAGTGGCCACAGGATTGTAACGACGAGGTAGAACTTCCGAGATTAGATCCGTTGTCTTTACTTCAGCTCTTCCTTTCCACCCGAGGAGGTTTTGTCGGGACGCCGGTGAACGTCTTCTGAAGTTGATCCAGAGGAGCATTGTGATCTAGAACCTGTTGAGGTAGGGATTTTACCTTTGTCTCTCTAATTTGAGCATCATGCGGGGTGGGTATCCTTTTGTTTTCATGAGAAATGGTTGAACCATTAAATAAAGATAATAACTGGTTTAATAATGGGGGATGGGAAGTTTGTGATTACTGTTACTTTACTTTTTATATCCTGTGATATTATGTTGTGAATTGAATGAGCTTCTACCTAATGAAAATCACGATCGTTGGGGGACTTTTCTTACGCAATTAAAATTTTCCCTCTCCTTATGGATTTTCTTATGGATGGAAACCTTGTGGATTGTGGAAATTGGTTAATCACGTCAAGTTGGCTGTTTAAAATCTGGAACCCTTGTGTGATCACCCCGGTTAAACAAAATGGAATAATGAACATGTGGGTGTTGTCTTGGTTACATGGCATGTGATGGGGGTGTTTTGTGGGTTTTTGTGAAATGGGTGAGTAGCAGGGCTGCGATTGGCTTGGTTGTGGGAAGGTGTTAATGTTTAATGGTGGTTGGCAGCGGGGCTGTAGGGATGGGTTTGAATGTGAACGAACTATGGGTTGTGAATAATAAATAAAAGTGGAAGAGTTAATGAATGGTGGGGATTGGTAATGAAATGGAAATAATAATCAATGGGTTGGTTGGTAAATAAGAAGGGACTTGCCATGTTTCTGTGTTTTCCTAACTTGCTTTGTGGATGGAAGGGATATGCTTACGAACGATCGTTGTGGTTAGTTGTGGATAGTTGCCCAGTAGTTAAGGAACTAATAAACTAATTCTGCTGAAACATGAAAACCTTAATGGGGTTGGGGTTGTTTGTTGTATGCATGATTCGTGGTAGCAGTGCTGAGGCACGTGCTCAGTTTCTCTTTTTAGAAGGCATATATTGGGCTGAGTGGTTGCTATATAAATATATATATGTATCTTTTTTGTTTTATCGCACCACACCCATGTTGAGCACTTAGTGCCGAACACTCCTATTTCATGGGAGAGGGTGTTTTCCCATAGTTACTAGCTCCTTCCTGCTTCTTCTCCCCTAGGCTGTGATGGCTTGAGGTGACCTTACACCCAGGACTCTTCGGGTAGGTTTCGATTGGGGTGATTAGGCCCAAGACTCTTCAGGAAGTCTTATAGGCTATAATGGCTTGAGGCGACCTTACACCTAAGAATCTTCGGGTAGGTTTCGATTTCAGGCCCAGGTGTCTTCGGGCGAGAGTTTTGTTACTATTACTGTTCCCAAGAATCTTCGGGATGAGGCCCAGGTGTGTGCGGGCGAGATACGTGGTGGTGAGGCCCAGGTGTGTGCGGGCGGTATACGTGGTGGTGAGGCCCAGGTGTGTGCGGGCGGGATACGTGGTTGTGAGGCCCAGGTGTGTGCGGGCGGGGAGAGTGTTCCACCATCAGGATTTTCAGCTAACTAATGGGAAATGGTGCGGGGTACCCAATGCTCTTGTTCTTATACTAATACTACCTGCTGTGTTTGTGTTTTGGTGAGTGTGGATGGTGAGATTGGGTGGATAGTTTTCCTTGTTAGGTTTATTCTGTTGTTCTCACAGGACATTAGGATGTCTCCCCACTTGTGCACGAGAGATTTAGGTTTCCCTACTGAGTATACTTGTATGCTCACCCTAGGTTTACTTTCAGGTTTCCAGGAGGACTACCAAGGCCGTGCGGGACCCTACTAGTCGGGCAGTTGGAGTTGTTGCAGTTGTTGTTCTCTTGTTTTCTTTGGTATTGTACTTTTGAGTTTCCTTGTACTTGTACCTTGTTATAAAATTGTTTAAACATGCATGTGGGATCGGTTTGGGTTTATCTATATACACTTTTTCTTTTCCTTTTTTTTGGTGGTTGACTTGTCCTATTTCTCGATCCTAAATAATAAAAAGGGTAATGCCTCCCATATTTGTGAAAACTCATACCCTTAGTGCTAGTCTCCAACTCAGGGCCTACTGGAGGTGGGACTCGGGGGTCATTATCTCCCTTTCTCCATTTCCATCTTAGGAGGGGCATCTTTGGTGGGAGGGGGTCATGAAAAAACAGGTGATAAAGAGTTACTGATGTAGTTAAGAAATCATGTGGTGCTAGAGGGAGTGAAAAAAGTTTCCTTAATTTTATTATAAAAAATTACTTTAGTTAGATGATGATCTAATGATATAAAGTTACTAAAAACATGGTGGTTTTCATGATTCAATCTGAAGATGTACACTTTCATACTAAGAGAGAAGTAAAACCATTTTACCAAATGGACCAGAGATACAATAATGAAGTTTCACAATGTAATCGATTATACCAAAACTGATATCATCAGACAGAAATTTGTAATAAGTCAAAGTTCAAGCTATAGTATAAAGTTTTTATAGAGATCTATCATTAGCTGCACATGAGTACATGCATATTTTTAAAGGCTATGTAAAGGTAAAATCAATATATGGAATGTCACGTAAGGATAAATCCCATCATACCTTGCGTATATGTTGTATTCCCAATACACAAAGGTAGTTTGAAGTTCAACGGCTCAAGATACTAGATGGAACATGGATGGTGTTACTAGATGAAGAGTTGTAAGAAGATTATGTTTTAGAGTTTGTACAAGGTGTAATAAGTCGAAAGGGGAAAAAAATACAATGGTATAAAAATTTTGAATTTTATATGGAAGTATAAAGTTGAAGTTAGAATTATGATTAGAAAAACATGTTACACAAATTTACCATATTGATTGGAGATGTTGTAACCAGATAGAGAAATATTTTATGAAAGAAATATTTAGAAGTTTCAATAATGTTATTAGAAATATAAGGACTTAAGTGCACCAAATATAAAAAGAAAGATAAAAATCATTGAATCCAACAAAATGAGTTTGAATATTTATGTTGAGAAATATTATTCCATTAGAAATATGAATATCATACAAACATTAACAATGTCACTAGATGGATGATTCCATGAAGTTTCACTAGGCTGAGTTTTGTAAATGCATAGAGTTTGTGCTAAAATAGGAAAAACATGATGAAATATTTCTAGCACATTGGTTTAAGTAGATTAGACAAAGAGAATTCAAATAGGTTGGATAACTAGTCTAAGAAATTATAGATGTTCACCATATGGAGAATTAGTGCACCATGCACACATATACTAGATGGAGTTTTTTGAGAAGCTTTATATAGTTTTTTAAAGACTATAAAATTTTGATACCAAGATGATATATAAAAATTTATTATCTAGAGGAGATAAGTAAGTTTAACTAATTTATTCAATGTTGAGGTTAATAAAGTTCAAAGAAGGTTATTGATTGTAGAGTTTTCATGAAGCTTTAAGAATGTTCTAGAAGTCTTTGTAATATTTTAGTGAATTGAGTTGAGAGGGAGTTTTTATTTTGGATTTTTCACTGAGTGGGAAAATGGATTGGATTTCCCACCTTTTATCCCATAAGAAAACATATAAAAATGGGTGCATGTACAATTCGTACCAATATTTTTCACCCATATAAAAAGCTGATATGATAAAGATTTTTGAGCAGTACAAGTTTCTAACCAAATTGGTTGAAGAAGTGAGAATACCGGTTATATTAATTAGAAAATGGATTTATAACTAAGACATAGGATAAATAAACAGTTCAAAGATAATGAATATAAGAGTAATTCATAGATACTAGAATATGATAGAATAATATAGAGATTATGAATAGATTTGGAGGTATATTAGTTTTGTTCATTGGACAAATCTCAGAGAAAGGGTGAAATGACCCCAACCCTAGCAGCCCAGAGTCAGTGCCTTACTTTATTACATTAGAGTATATACGAGATTAAAATTGCAAAGTACTGAATATTTTAGAAGTTTTGGAAAACTATATTACATAAATAATACCCATATAACATTGGGAAAATAAAATAAAGCATATATAAAGTAAAAGCTCAGCATCCTTGAAAATAATTCTAAGAATTCATCTTCATATCCTAAGGAAAGGAAAAAATAAGGGTTAACTCAAATTCTTAGTAAGGGTTAAGTAAAATAGAAGTTATGATGAATTAATAGGAATAATAAACATGTCAAGGTAAATAACTGATCACACATTCCATTTAAATAACTCGATAATGCATAATCGATATTTAAAGGTAAATAATTGAAACACATGTCATTTAATCAATAAATTTAGAATGAAATGAATCTATAGATAATGTAAAAGAAAAGACCTCTTGGATAAATAATAATAACAATAACCAAATTATGAATGATAAAAATGATTAATTATTGGACATCATGTCTAAGGTATATGAAAACCTATACCGTCAAGACCTTTCATAAGATGATTTAAAACTATAAGTAGAAAACCATTTAATTTGCACAACTGATTTATCCCATGAGAACCTATCGATGCATTGAGGGGATATATAAATTCTAACCCCCCATAATTTCAAATCCAAATCATTCCTCATATATCAAGTAATAAATTTAATCAATAAAAAACATGCCTTATCAAATATCTGTATTGATTAGAATACAAATTTATTAATATTTCCCTAGATAATCAAATAACTTTAAAAGTAAACACTGTATGTAAATATGGTATACGATTTAGGAAAAAATAATATCCATGAACTAATTATGTGGATATTTAAAAGAAATTTAATTTACAAGGAAAATGATTACAATAAAGTGATTTTTTTAAGATAAATTTAACAATCACAAAAGAAAGTGAGATTTGAAAGATAAATTTTACCACTTGGTTATTTTCAAGTCAAACCCCTTGGGTGAGATAATTCAAAGTGAAACTTAGAATACCATAAAGTATGATTGAATCATGATATTAAATGAAAAATGGAAAGTATATGTAGAATATTAAAGTTAATTGGTTTATAATACCAAATAAGTCTCAATGGAATGTAATTTGTGATAAAAGACCTTACAACTTGAGTAACTTTTGAATCGTGAGATCCATGAAAGAATAACATCAATTGAAACTTTTTATATCATGAAATAAATTAAATTCATGATATAACATGTTATAGGGTAGTATATACACCACAAAAAAGAAACAAGTGGTGAATATGGAATCATTCATACAAAAATAAAAATGAGACTAGAAATCACCTTAAAATTGTGGTAACATTTGTATCGGAAGACCCAAAATTAATAATCATCAAATGAAAGATTTAAATACCAAGAAGATGACATAATTTATGATATAATATATCAAAATGGTTAGTAGATACAACACAAATATAAGTAAGTTGTGAATATGATATTTATCTCACAAGTGTAAAAAGTGAGATGAAAATCCCTTACCTAACACTCCCGTTTGGTTGAACACCCTTTAACCTCCTCTTCTTTGGGTAAATCTTTTTGGTTTATTCCAAAATCCTTCATTTTTTGGATTTATGAATTATGTGAGGCTTCTAGGATGATTTTATGGATTTTGGGAGATTATTTGAGAAGGTTTTGGATGATCCAAAGTGACTGAGTAGTGTGACCAAGTCAGGGTAATGTGTTCCATTTTATAGTGGTGGAGGAGTGACATTCTTGTAAATATAAAAAGGTAAACACTATTGGGAGGTATCTCTTACATAATGTGCCCAAAATAATGAAATAAATTATACAAAAGTGGATATATGGTAGAAATATGTTCTTACAATGGGTTTTGGACAAGTGTCTAGGTCATTTAGCCCCTTAAGATTAAAATTTAAGCACCAAGTAAACTCATTTTTACCTTAGTCACTGTAATTAATTTTAATTGATTTCACTAATATTTTTGTTCAAAAACAAATTTGACCTTATTAGAAATAATAAATTATTATTATTCTAAATATTGAATCAATTTTTATAAATTCAAATAATAAAAGTGTCAACAATTAATTTAAAACTAATCCCATAGATGGGATGAGAAATCCTGTTTTTAAAGTGAAAATGTTCAAAAGTTCACTAAGATTTTATATCTAAATTCAATATAAATATGGTTTTAATGAAATATATTGTATTAATAAATGTAAAACTTATTTAATAGGACTTTAAAACTAATTAAAAATATAATTTAATACTATAAATTATTTATATGAAAAGTCAGTTTTCAATTAAAATTCAGTATTTATCACTATTCATCAAAAAATGAAACTTCACAGAAAAATATGAAAAGTTCACCCTAAAATAATTTTTTACTTTAATTTTTCAAAAATGAATTTTATTGTTTCATATAAAATTTATAAAAGTTCCAAAATTTAGTTTTAAAATAGGTATGCCATTAAAATGCGGCAAAACTGCCATTAGAAAAAGATAACTTTTTATGCATAAAATTTGACTTGTTCTTATCTTATCACTATAAAATATATTAGATTAATGTAAAAAATTTGATTGAATATATAATATATAAATTTAATTATGACCATCCACTAATATTAATTAATTTAATATATTAAAATAAAATTCTTCATGTGTATAAAAATAGTTTTTTATAAAAACATTTTTTTATAGCTAGTTTATATATTCATTTCTAATTAATTGGTCACCAAAGAATTATATAAACATATGTAAAAAATATTCACCAAATTTAGTCAATCCTTTTCATACATTTAATTATTACAACAAGATGATAACTATCATATTAAATAATAATATTAATAATATATTGTAGTTTGGTAAAACTTGGTCTTTCATGTAACACAAGATTTCGAAGGAGCTCGATATTGTGTGTAACACAAGATAACTTTGTATTATGTATACTTAAATATAATATCAGTGTTTTATGTAGTGTAATATTAACTTGTTGTTTCATATAAATCAATCTAGAAACAATATTAAATCATTCTAAAAGGAAAATATTGTAAAGTATTGAGCTGTTACATGCTCCCCACTTTAAATAAATTGCATCCTCACAATTCAAATTTTATCCCAGTAATTGAGGAATTGATATTTTAAAATACTATTTAAAAAAAAACACATTTTAAAAAGGGTTAATAACACATCTTATTAATAATAGAGAAAAGGAAATGAAAAGGTCACCATAAATATAGTTTTTCAAATAGGAGAACATTAGTGAAAACTTGGACATAAAAGAGAAATATAACTATCAAGTTATGATGGAGAGTGATAGAGAACATGTTCATAAGAATGTTTTTAACCATAAATACACAAAAAATATGTGTGAAAATGTTCATTTATATCATAAAAAATGAGGATAATAGGACAATTTTTTTTTGTTTCAAGACCCTTTTCCCAGAGTTGAGGAATTATTTCGCTCTATGAGAATATAAAGAAATATAATTACTTGATACATTTCTATTTAATAAAAAAAATCTTATCCTTTTGTTTCAACTTTAAATATTTATACTTTATCTCTTAGAATAGGTTTCAACATATGGTTAAGTAATACATTAACCTTTAAAACCTTGTATAATGATAAACTTAAAACATTTCATAAATGGATAACTTTTACAAGAGATTATGATCTAAAACTTTAGATAGAAGGTTACTGAATTTACAAAATGAACATATCATTAGTATTAAATCAACATAAAGTATCTCATTAATCATTACATACTGTATATGATAACACCTCCATCATGTATTCTTTTGAAACATGGTAATAATTTTAATTACCATAAAACCTTATTGAAAAAATTCACTCTTCTTTATTCATTAAATTGAACATAGATTATTGGATATATTACTTAAATCCAAAAATGTTTTAAAATCCATAAATGATATCATAAACCATGTTGTCAACAAATCATTAATCCATTCCAAGGTAGTTAGTAATATCCAATTTAATTTATCCTTATCAATCATCTCTTTATAAAAAAATCATAATCTCAACATTAAGAACATATTAAGGATTGTCTTTCCATCAATCATATGTTTTCTAAGAAGTTAAACTTGTCACCGAATCATTTTTCTTGTCCATTGGTACCGATCAACACATAATTTTAAATATTTAATGAAAAAGTACTTGAGTACAGTCCTTATATATCTTATAATACTTATAACCAGGATATCACTGATAACATACTTTAAAAATATTATTCAAGGACCCAAATACCTAAGAAAATTAATCCTTCCACCTCAACTATATTAATATAATAATCATTACCTTGATACCGTAGCTTATTCTGAGGTATATTCCCTTTTTTCTTGGGGAATTCATTTGTATAGTGCCCATCTCCTTATAGTTGAAACACTTATAAGCAGTTTTTTCCTTTTCTTTTCTTTCTTTTTCTTGGTGACCATTTTCTTTGTACTCATAACAAACTCCCAATCCCTTAAATAATTTACTGAGGTGATTATTTTCATAGTTATCACATGTGGGAAAATCCTACTTTCCATTATTCCCTTTATCCATTATTTTCTATTTCTTCCTCTTCTTCTCTTGCTTCCCTTTGAATCCATAAGACTTGGAGAATTATTTCTCTATTTTGGTTGAACATAAAACGATTTCATCATATGAAGAAATATTTTTATACACTAGTGCCCTTAAGATACTTGTATTAATCCTTTAAAATAATTAATTAATATTTAATTACTTTTTTTATATGAAGTCCACAATATACCTTTATAACCTTGTAAAGGTAGCTTTATACTTTGAAAAAAATTATTCATACTTTTTCTTTAAACTAAGGAACTTTATCTTCTTCTTAGTTTATAGCCCATGAGGGAAATATTTGTCAAATAATGTGTCCTTAAAATATTTCAATTCCACGAGTTCAATTTTATCTTCCTCCCTAGTATTCTGGATCAATGATCACCATTTATTTGCATCAACATTGATATAATACACTACAAGTGTAACCTTTTCCTTTTCACCACATCCTAATTCCGTAAATATCTTATCCAAATAATTAATCTATTTATCAACTATCATTAGATCAATAATACCACTAAATTATGTGGGATTATATCACATAAAGCGATCCAACATAACAGATTATCATTGTGGAAAAGGTTTCTCCATTCAGGAAAGGTTTTGTGACATAACTTGATTATGTTTCCCTAACATATCCATAACTTGCTCAATCCCAATACCATCTATATCGGCTTTCTATGCATGAAAAACTCTACATTAACCATGATTATTTATACACTTATTCCTTACAATTTCTATTTTTAAATAATTTTATATACTTGATTAGATCATTACATTATGTAAAATAATGTTTAATCACAAAACTAGTGAAATACTTATCATAAATGAATAAATTTATGCATATATAATCTCATAATAATAAACATGGTTTCTCTAGGATGTTCCTTTATACTTATCCTAAAATTTTATTATAGGTTATGTTTGATAATCTATGTTTTCATAAATCTAGTTCCCAAGTTTTCTACTAAACTTTCTATAATACCAGACGTAACAACCCTAACCCTAGCAACCTGTAGCTGATGCCTTACTTTATTATATTGGAATAGATACAAGATTTATATCCAAAAGTACTAAATAGTTTAAAATATTTAGAAAACCATATTACATACATAATACCCAAATTACATTGGAAAAAGAAAATAAAGCATAAATAAAGTAAAATCTCAACATCATTGAAATTCATTCCAAGAATTCATCTACATATCCTAGGGAAAGGAAACAAAATAAGGGAAAGTTCAAATGATCAGTAAGGGTTAAGTACAATGGAAGAAATAATGAATCAATAAGAATGATCAATGTAGAAAGGTAAATAACTAAGTACACATGGAATTTTCATAACTGGATAAGGCATAATCAATATGGAAATGTAAATAACTGAAACTCATTCCATTTAATCAAAAAATTAAGAATGAAATTCATCCATAGATAATTTCAAAGAGAAGATATCATGGATATATAATAATAAGAATAAATGGATTAAAAATGAAGGTAATTCTTAATTATTAGATGTGATATATGAGTAACATGGAAACCTATACTGTTAATACCTTTCACAAGATGATTTAAAGCTACAGGTAGAAACCTATTTAATTTCCACAACTGATTTGTGTCATGAGAACCTTTCGATGCATCAAGGGGGTATATAAAGTCTTGGCCCCACCCATCACTACCGGTCCAAATAATTCGGCATATATTGAGTAATTTATTTATTTAATAAATAATATGCCTTATAAAATATACATTTTGAGTAAATAATATAGATTTATCAATATTTCCCTAGATAATCAAATAATTGTAAAAGTAAAAACCATATGTAAAAATGGTATATGGTTTAGAAAATAATCATATCCACCACCCAAGAATGTGGATATTTAATGGAAATTTAATGTCAATTGAAAAAATATTACAATAATGTGATTGTTTTGAGAGAAATTTTATAATAACAAAAGAAAGTGAGATTGCAAAGATAACTTTTACCACTTGGTAATTTTCAATTCAAACCCCTTGGATGAGATAATTCAAATTGAAACTTAAAATAACATGAAGTATGAGTGAATAATGATATTAAATGACAAAAGGGAAGTATATACACCATGTTAAAGTGAATTGGTGCATAATAACAAATAATTCTCAATGGAATGTAAATTGTGACAAAATCCCTTATTACTTAAGTAACTTTTGAACCGTGAGATCCATGAAAGAATAACATCAATTGATACGTTTGATATCATGAAATAAATAAAATAAATGATATAAAATTTTAGAGGTCAGTATACACACCACACAAAATAAAGGAGTAGCGAATATATATTAAGCCCTGTATAAATAAAAATAAGACTATAAATCCCCTTATAATTGTGGTAACATTTTAATCAGAAGCCACACAAGTATTAATCATCAAATTAAACATTTAAATACCATTAAGATAAAAAAATTCATGATATAATAGATTAAAATGTGTAGTAGATACACCATACCAAATAATTAAGTGGTTAATATGACATTTATCTCTCACATGTAAAAAGTTATATGAAAAACCCTTACCTTACATTCCATTTTGGTTAAACACCCTTTAACCTACTATTCTTTGGGTATCTCCTTTTGGTTTAAAGCAAAAAACTTCCTTATTTATCTTTACACCAAAATTAAGGATTATAGGATGAGGGTATGGATTTTGGGATATTATTTGGGTAGGGTTTTGATGAGTCAAAGGGCTTGAGAGTTGTGAAGAAGTAGGGGGGTGATTTCTCTTTTATAGTAGAGGAGTGACATTCTTGTAAATATAAAAAGGTAAACACTATTGGGAGGTCTCCCTTACATAATGTGCCTCAAAAAATGTTTAAAATTAGATAAAAGTGGGTATATGGTCAAGATATGTCCATGAAAAGATTTTTGGACAATTTTCTATGTCATTTGGCCCCTTAATATTAATGTTTAACCGCTAACTAAGCTCATTTTTGTCTTAATCGCTGTAATTAATTTTAATTTTTTTCACAATTTTTTTTGTTAAAAATATATTTTTACCTTACCAAAAAATATAAATTGTGATTATTATAAATATGTAATCCATTTCTCCAAATTTAAATCATATAATTGGTAGAAATTAATTTAAAATTAATCTCATATATAAGATGGGAAAGCTTGTTTTTAAAGTGAAAATGTTCAAAAGTTCACTAAGTTATTATATATAAATTCAATATAAAAATGATTCCAATGACCTAAATCATATTAATATATTTAAAATTGATCTAATAATACATTAAAACCAATTAAAAATATAATTTAACATTATAAATTATTTAGAAAAAAGTCAGTTTTCAATTAAAATTCAGTATTTTTCACTATATATTCATAAAAAAATGAAACTTCACAAAAAAATAACAAAATTTTACCATAAGATAAATTTTAATTTACAATTTAAAAAATTAAGTTTATTTTTTCATATAAAATTTATAAAATTTATTTTAAAATAGGCGTGCCATTAAAAGGCAGAAAAACTTCCTTTAGAAAAATATAGCTTTTTATACATAAAATTGGATTTGTTCTTAACTTATTCCTATCAAATATATTGGATGAATTTAATTTTTTTTATTGAATATATAATATATAAATTTCATTATGATCATCCAATGATATTAATTAATTTAATTTATTAATACAAAATGCGTCTTGTGCATAAAAATAGTTTTTTTATAAAAATATTTCCTTTATTATTAGAATCTATATTCATTTCTAATTAAAATTTCACCAAATAATTATATAAACATATGTAAAAAATATTCTACAAATTTAGTTAATTATTTTCGTAGATTTTATTATAATGAATAGATGACAACTATTATATTAATAATATAACTTAGCTTGGTAAAAATAGATCTTTAATGTAATGCATGATTTCAAAGGAGTTTGGTATTATGTATAACATAAGAAAACTTAGTGTTGTGTGTATCACAAGATAATATCAGTGTTTTTTTAGTATTATATTAACTTGGTGTTGCATATAAATAATGGTATCAACAAAATTATATTATTCTAAAAGGAAAATATTTTAAAGTCTTTGGGTTTTATGAAAGGTACATTTTTAAAAGGAACACCAGATGGAGTATATTGGATGAAGTCAAAAGGTTCACCAGATGGAGATATCAAGAAGAGTCATCAGACATAGATTCTTTCAAATGAAATTTTAAAGAGTTGTGTTGAAATGTTCCTTATCTTGTTATGGATCTGTTTCATAAGATTTTTTTTAATTGATGGGAGTCGGTATAATATTTGTTATTAGTAGATAAAAATATTCTAAAAGGAGTTGGATCATTATTTTTACTTTTGTGTTATAGTGAATTTTCATGGACTAATGGGAGTCACTATATCAAGGATGTAGTCACCCACACCAGGGGAGAACCTTGTAAATCTTATGTTTCATGACTTACTTTACCATATTTTCATTCTTTTGAGATTATAATAAAAATTTGATAAGGATAAAAACTATAAAAAGTAACAGGGGTAAAATTCAATAGAGTGAAAATTATAAAATATCATCACCGATTCAATCCCCCTTCTCAGTGGTTCTAGAAATCCTAAGGAACTTCAAAAAGTAAGATTTTTTGACATTTAAAACCACCCAAAACAGAATTAAACCTTCCAAAAAATACATTAAATTAAATTAATCCAAAAATTAATTTTATGAATATAAACTATAATTTAAGTTCCTCCTCAACCCTTTAAAAGGGGATTATTTGAAAAATACAAAAAAATGGTGGTATAAAAAAATTTAAGTTCCAAAACATTAAATATAATTTTCTAAACTCAAATTAGTATTTTTAAATTAATTATTTTACACTTTAAAAAATTTTTTGGTTGAAAAAAGGCTTCATAAATTTTTAAGTCATGCTTACATCATAACGATGTCATAAAAATCACAGTATTCATAAAAATTGTATTTTTTTTACTATTCACTAAAAAAATCAAATTCTTCAAAAATATATCAAAACTTCGCCCTAAGATAATTTAGAGATTATGAATCCAAAAATTATTTCCTTTTTATCAAATTCTATTTCTAAAATTTCTAAATTTATATTTTTAAAAAATTATATAATACATGAAAAAACAATTTATTTAGAATAAAGACTATTTCTTTTTTTTATGAGTGGTTTCATTAATCTTTTTTATTATCTATTAATTGTTATATGACTAATAAATACTTATTTAAACATGTAAAATATTTATATTTTTTGAAAGTATTCTTCTAATTAAGTGGTTTTTAGATTTTAAATACTTAATCGAGGAAATGGTTATAGTGAATCAACCTTTATACATAATGATTATAGTGCTATGTCAATGATAATTTTAATTTTCTAAGAACTATGTTATCAATAATTTAAAAACATTTTATAATAAAAAAATAATTATAAGAGGAATTACATTTTCAAATAAATATTTCAAAATTTTATCATATTATAATACATGTTACATAATTTTTAAAATGGAAAATTTTGACTAATAAAACATGTTTATATAGTAAAAACAAATTAAAAATTAAATAAACCACAATTTAAATAGAAATAAATTATAAGGAATTATTTTAGTGGAAAAATGATATTTATTCCTTCATCATATGTTTTTCATAAAATTTGTGATATAAGTATTTATATAAAAATGATAGAATATAGGAGTGAGAAAACTTGCAGGCTAATGGTACGAACTATGCCCTTCTCTTCTAATGTAATGTTTTAAAATATTCCAAAATCTGTTCTTTCAAAATTATTTCAAAAATGGAATTTTTAACTACCATGAATTTTTTTAATTTTTTTTAAAATGAAATCTTTTAAATGTTTCCATGTGGGTCATTTTACACCAAAATGAGTCTCTTTTACATGATTCTATGTGAACGTATATTTTCACCACCTTTGCTGTTTTCTAAGAGACTTATTCTATAATATTTAAAGTTTCAAAAAAGGAAATTATTATTATCATAGTTTAATAAAATATTACTCATTAGATATTTTCAAAGGACAAGGGAAATTCTTATCTTTAATGAAATTTTCCTAATTATTTTTAGAGTGATTTTCATATATTTTGTATACTTGATCAAGGGTATTCTTCAAATGATACCATCCACCTTGTTTATCTGGATGGATTATGAAATTATCTTTTTAATTTATGGAATGATCATATTTTATTTTCAATAAAATGTAAATGAATGGTATTTATGTAAACATGAATATGGTGTATGATATATATATATTGTTTTCCCAGAGAATAGATAACTGAAAACTCAAGTGAGGGGTGAATTAAGTTCCTAAAAAATTTCTTTTACAGAAAACCTCCCTCATTTAGGTATGATAGTTCAAATATTTTCTTTAATAAGAATCAAAAGAGAAAATATAAAAACTTAAAGGAAAGATATTTAACACATGAGTTTTATAGTTGTTCGAGGAACATAAATCCCCTAGTCCACTCAACCAACACTCTACTCCATGAGTTTTGTGATAATCACTATAACAACCCTTTTATCGGGGGATCCGAACTAATTAAAATAATATATCACATAATAAAAATTTCTATGATATTTAAACCAAGATATACCTTTAAAATACCTATCCATGGTTTCAACACACACTCTCACAATGAGTTTAAAAAAAATAGAATGAATAAAATTTTGAAAGACAACTGTAGCACATAATTGTAAGTAGTAACTGACAATAGTGGAGGATGTGTCCTGAGAAAATGATAGTCTTAAAGATGATTCTCATAATTATCTTTAGTAAAACTAATAAAATTGTAAGCATAACATGACCATTTATGTTTGATATTTTCTATGTATAGGTATTCATAGAATTTTTATATATGTGTGTTTTGATCATTCTTCTCATCTATCATTCTCCATGAAGTGGATACATATTCCTTTTATATATCTTCTTTAATTTTTAACTTAATAATGATATAATTGTAATGTTTGAGTTTATAATCCATTGAAAAATTTAAATGACAGGCCATTAATGGCATGCATCCATTTATTCCAAATAAGGAATAAGCTTCTAGGACTGCACTGTTAGATATATTCTTCTTTGGATATTTCCACTATTTGAAATATGAAACTTTGTACAAATTGATATTTCTTTAAATAGACAATTATTTATATGATATGATTGAAAATTATGGAATGAATTTTTAACGACCCGTGTTTTGAGCCAAGGGAAAATTCCAAGGGAATTTGAATTTTGGGGTTTAATGGACGGTCTGTTCTTTTAACTAAGCTTCAAAGTGCAATTCATAAAGTTAGAACACTTTAATGTGTTGTTATTAGATTTGGGTGAAGTCTTGAGTGGTTCCTGAGGTTTATCATTTAGTTTTTGGAGATTTAGGACCTAAAAATATCAAGTTTTGAAGGTTTGTATAGGGAATATAGTTTGTTTGAAACCATGCGGCCCCAACAGCTAATTATGTGGCATGAACTAGGGGAGAAATATGTGTTGTACGATCTGCACATAGTTTACTAAAACTGTTATCCTATCCTTCATGGGTAGTGTCACTTAGGTAGTAACTATATAGTATTCATTTCATGGTTGGTGCATGGTTAGTGTAACTATGTGGGACAACCATGCACGGTGGGTTTCCTAGGCAGTGGGAGCCGCACAGTTGGTGCACATTTTGGACAAACTGTGCGGCCAAACCATGCAATCCAATTTTTATGGTGAAATTAAATTTTTTCACTTAATGAGTTTTAAAACTCATTTTCTTTATTTATTCTCCTCATAGAAGCCATGTGTAGCTCTTTACTTCCCATATTGTTTTATTCTCCTCTCTAATCTAGGCATGGATAGATATCCTCCTTCTATTTTATAAATCAATTTTTGTTGGTCTCTATGGATATGCATCGATAAGATCTAGAATCCTCTTACTTCCTTTCAAAGTTCTTTGTTCCATCCATTATGCTATTTTGGTGCAAGATAATTTTCCCTATTTTCAACCCAAATGTCCATTTCTTCAATTTATTCTAAACTAAACAAAATCAGATCTTGATATTGGATGACTATATTTTCCATGGCATAAGGTAGGTCTTCTATGGATTTTTCCTCAATTTGTTTATCATTTTATAAATAGTATCATCGCACCGTATGCTGACCTTTAACACGTGTTGCCCAAAAAATGTTTTCTTCAACCTAAATTGTTATACACACCTTTTATTACACCCATTGATTGATTTTATATAGTTTTAGGACATAAACCTCAATTATGGACACCCCTTGTGTGAACCATCATATATTTTACCCTTTATAATGAATTTTTTAAATGTTCAGAACACCTTCTAAGAATTCAGATTATATTAATAAAGGAATTTCTCCCTGAATATGCTTACCCAATTGATAGTAGAACCTCTTATGTTCCATGTTGAACCTTACATTTATTTTTCCTTTTATTGAAGCTTTATAAGATTATTATTTTAGTAATTTTAGGTGTTATTATTTAATACAATGCTTAATTGGGATAAATGAATTGTTTGAGAAACAATGAAATGTTTTATAATAAAATCCCCCAGATGAGGTGCACTATCTTCTAAATTACAATGTGGTAGTTTGTGATTTTCATCTTTCTTGGATTTATGGCATTGATGGTTTTCCGATGATTTTGTTAAGCTTAGGATTATGGCATGTTTTTTACATCGAAACTTTAGTTATTTCTAAATGGAGTTTCCCTTCTTTGAAATAAATGTTTATCTGAACCAAGGAACCTCCTAAGTGATTGACGTAACTTATCAAATGAATTGCCTTTATTGAGTAGATTAAATGGACTTCTTCTAACTGAAATATCTTGTCACGATGTTTTTCCTTCCTTTAATGATTTAAATGATATAAATTAATTGACTTGAACATTTTAAATGATTTAAATGGAATAAATTGTAAATGGTGGAAATGCCACATCGATAATTTCATGCTTAGTATATGCTATAATTAAAATGGGATGCCCTTGTTTATATTGGGCTTGTGTATTACCCTATGAGGAACTTCCTTATTATTATTACCATCATATGATTATGCCTTATACATAGGCTATAGAATGATGGTAAGGGTTCTATTGAGAATAGAGAAAACATGCTCCCTTACATCGGGTTTTGAGTCATGACGTCTTGCACCATTGATACTATGTGGATGGTGGGAATAATGTGCCACATCCCTTGTTGAGTGTTGGTATGATGACACACTCATGACTTTGAGTTTTGGAAAGATGGCACACTCACCATATCGAGTTTTTTGAATTACGTCTCACAATCTATTATTATATAGGGTATTCACCCAATTTCTTTATCTTTTAGTCTTGTTTAAACTGGTTATGGATGATTGAGTTATGCCCTGGTCCAACTGGCTCCTAGTATTCCAGGTATATAGCCACTTATGCCCACACATAATTGGTTTATATAGGTGGATGAAATATATAACTATACAATGTATATATTATTACTATATACATATAGTTACTATTCATACACTTTTTATGGCCATGATCCAAAGTAGGTAGAGCCGTTAGATGTCCTTTAGGAACCTGAGCGTGTTGGTAGTTCTTTATTTGAGTGCTGCTTATTATTTGTATTACATGCACACTAATTTACTTTATATTCACAAAATTGTTTTATCTTTAGACACCATGGGTGGTAACCTACTAGGATTTATATCTCACACCCTACTTGGGACACTATGGAACTAGGTTACTTGAGTAGATATCATATTAATAGGATCATGGATGATTTCTTATGCTGTTTTTCTTTCATCTGTGAGTTATGAGCATAGGAATGAGCTAAAGCTCTGAATTCTCATAGAGAACACCCTTAAGGATTTTACTTATTTTCTTTATTCATGTACTATACTGTATATTGTTTTATGGTGTATGTCTATTATTTTAGTTACATATTATCATTTGGAAATGCATGAATCCATATATATTGGTGTTGTCCATCATTTTATATTTAGTTCATATTATTATTCCACAACTTTGTTATTAATTTATTACTTCTTTCACTATTGTTTATTATTTATTATCTTATATACCGATATGATACTCTAATCATGAGGGTATATTATCACTGATATCACCTCCTTAGACCCTCATTGCTAGTTGGTAGACTCTGGCATACGAGGAGGCACACTTGGGGCCATGTGACCCACTGGTTCGACTACCATCTTAGTGGTCAGTTGGGTTGGGACGTTACAAAGTGGTATTAGAGTGGTTATTTTTCCTTTGTATTACTATTTTGGGTTGGTATATTGGAGAAAAGGAATGTGTTGATTCTTAGTAAATAGCCATGTCTAGGACTAATCACACCACCCATGGAAAAAAATCCAAGCGGTCAAGGCTGAGTTTGTTGTTCATTCTATTTTCTATTACATTTGATTATGATTTCACTTTGAGTTATTGGTGTAATTTCCTCTGCTTATTGATTTATGAAACTTATGGTATTTTCCCCTTGTCCTGGTATAAAAAGGAATTAGCACCACATGCATCATTATAAGAACATAGAGATTCAAATACCATATCTATTCCATTCCATGTAGTTGTATTTATAGGCCACCTACTGATTTGGATTTTGTGTCTTGAGCATTACTCCATGTTTTTTTCTTTAAAGTACTTATTAGAATAACATGATTCGATGATTATATTCCATATTCCTTAATTAATTAGCATGTATTGCCTATGTATCCTGTTTCTGTGCTTATTGGAATACTTTCTATGTTACTGCTTATGATAACATGCATAGTTTTGTTGTAAGTATGTAATTGGGTTCATGGGATGGATATAATTGGTTGTAATTTAAATAGGAGCCAGTTTTTTGTTGTAAGGTTTATGGGAACCTTATAATTGGGAAAAGGTAACCCGATTACTCGAACCATCTTTTAGTTTTGTAAATATATCTTAAGGTTGTTGTAAAAATGTAAAGTTTTCTAAAGTTTCAATTTTAAAGTGAATTGGTTTAGATTAAATGGGAGATAGAATTTGGTATATAAAGTACATGAGCACTTTATAGATTAGGGTGGTTTCAAATCATGTAATCAAACCATTTGTTAACTAACCATAGTATATTTTGAAATGGTTTTAAATGTAAAATCTATTTAATTTTGGTATTAAATGAATCATTTTACTCTAAAAGGTTTGTGATTACCTTCTAAAATGCACAACTGGACCCAAATAATCCACTTAGAGAATGTTTCCTATAAGATAACTCATGTTGGGTGTTTTCAAACTTTAATAGTTAAGAAACTTCTATTGGGTTTCATTTTAATGAACCTAGGTTAGCTTAATGGGACCCTCATAGGTCGCCTTATTTTTTCCAAGTACTTTCATTTTATAAATGGAACTTTATGTTTTGTTTTAAATATTTTAAAATGTTAAATTTTTAATGTGAATAAATTTAATAATTTTAAAATGGAACCTGAAGTGGTATCCTTAGTTTTAACCCTCATGGAAGGGTAGTTTGAGTTTCTCCTTAAGTTTCCTTGCAATGGAGACATGAGTTTTTTCTATAGGCATTATTTTTTCTTCTATAAAGAGCTAAAATGTTATATGTAGGGACTAGAGAAATCTATTTATAATGATCTAGTGATTGGTCTGATGCTTGTGATTCGTAAGGGGCTATCCCATGGTAGGTATCACCCTTAGAGCTTAAATGCCTTGCTAAATGCTATGATTTTTCTGATGTTTGGTGTTGTTCAGGTGCCATTGTCCATAGTAGGACCCTTAGATTATAAATGAAAGCCTTTTTTGGATGGGTGTTCATGGTATCCTTGACTCATATTATGGGCATGAGCATCGAGTAATGTTCAGTTTTAGCATGTTAGACATGCCTAGGGAATGGTCTACCACTTAGCAGGTCTCATGACCCTTTATTCTTCTTAGTGACTGATGACTTGGTATTTCATTATCCAGGTTAATGGTTGTATGGGGAAATACTAATTTGGGATAAATATCTTATACAAACCACTTGATATTTGGATTCATAGGGAAGAAATCCTATGGATAGTATCAAGGATTTATAGTCTTTCTTTTGAAACCTTAGGTTAGTGTGATTTCATACACACTATACACATCGAGTTGCTAAATGGTGTAATGAACCAGTTGAGTTTGGTGGAATAATTGAACCTTTAGCTGTTGAGTATGTTATTGGGTCATCCTCATAGTAGAGTGACCCAATCGTTAATAAAATCAAGTTCATTCCAATTCTTGGGAGGAATTCCAAGAGAATTAGGTGTTTTGACATGTTGGTTAGTTTGGTTTTGTTTTTCATGAAAAATTCTTTAATTTTTGTGTTAAGGTGAATATGAACTTGCGTTCTTATGAGCAGCTAGTCTATATATTCTTTAAATTTCTACGAAGATCCCAAGGTTGGGAGTGTTATGTCTGTTCTAGTGGTTACGTGCCTTTCCAAGTAGAGGGAACACAACCAAGGAGGGCCATTTGAAAATGGTTGGTCTTTCTTAAATTCATTTTAGGATGGTAAGTTTGAATCGTGTCAGTGCTTTCTCAGCAGCATGACATTTATGTGGTTGGATGTGTATGCAATCATTGAGAAAAATCATTGGTGATGGATGGAATTTGGTGGTTAAGTGTGAATGATCACATAATGACTTGGGTGGTGAAGTATAGTGATCAGTTTGTGTCAATGCATTCAAAGGTGATGCTAATCCCCTTCCTAAAGAAGTCAAATAGTAGTGGTTCAACTATTCTCCTTTCCAGTAGTTTGGTGTGGTTGTTTTGGAACTATACTGAGCACTTTATCTCATATGTGATAGAGGTGACTTAAATATTCGATATCCTCTTATTTTACTCTTGTTTAGTGATAATCATATCCTCTATCTTGATTTTGTTCTTGATGCACTAAGAGAGTGGAAATATTACACCGGACTACATTTTTAAATGTTACTGGGATTGTTTGGGCGGGTTTCTTAGTGTTTCATGCTGACATGTGGTTCTTATCGAGGCATGGTTAGTCTGGAGTGATACTTGGGTTCCCATGTAGGAACTCATTGGATGGACTCTTGGACACCAACCATTTTTCTTATGACTTGACTGCTAGGTAGATGCTATGTTGGACTCATTCAATGTTTCTAAGTGGATGTAGTGGTTTTTTCCAAAGTATCTCTTGTAAATATGGAGTATGGAATACCTTAGGTTAGTTCCTTGGACTCTAGTGTAATGAATATGAGGTCACCCTAGAGTTTTTTAGGCTCGGAGGTTATTTTTAAATGGTGATGATTCTAGTGGGATAAATCTAGGTTACACCCTTGTTCATGCTAAGGTATTAAAGTTTAAATGGTCTGGTGATGGTTTGACTAGGAAACATCACCAGAAGTAAGGTATGGGATTCTGTGAACATTCTCATTTTAAATGTTATATTCCTTTGAAGAAGGATTTGTAGTTTAGTTTGAAATATGATGGTATTCTAATCCAAGAATTTCCAAGATAATTTCGATATAATGGCTCAACTTTTAGTCATTGTTTATTATTTATTGTCAAATGGAACCATTCTAAAACACATCTCTTGGATAAGGTGAGTGTGGTGTCAAGTTCAGACATGTCTTTCAAGGAAACCTTGAACAACCAATTTTTGTTAGGTCGATCGGGATTTGAACATTTATTTATGATGAGGTTCCTATTGTGAACTTGTATGTAATCAGGTTCTCTCAATTAAATAAATCATGCTAGAGCATCACTATAATGATTAAAGGTGTAATTTGTAAGGAAATTATAATGGCGGAGGTGCCATGGTTCAAAATTGGCCCCTTTCTAATGTTAAAGACTATAGTGGGGAGCACCATCGACTAAAATATTAAAGAAATGACGACCTGATCATGTTTCTAGATAAATAGGATTATGTAAGTACTGTTTTAGTTTTTAATCAGAAGATGAGAATTGGATCGAGTTATGATGGCATAAGTGCCATTTGTTTAAGAAATGATCGAAGGTGAGTTGGCCATTTGGAAATCAAATATGAACATTTTAACAAAACTTCATGACCCATGTAGGTCAGTCGATGTTTTCATTATTCCTGAAGACTTATCAGGGATTAGAATTTATAAGGTGGGGAGGTTGTAATGACCCATGTTTTGATCCAAGTAAAAATTCCAAGAGAATTTTAATTTTGATGTTTAGTGGATTAACCTTTATTTGAACTAAGATTTGGAACACAATTCTAAGAGTTGGAACACTTCAATATGTTGTTTCTAGAATTGGGTAAATTCCCAAGGGGTTCCTCAGGTGCCTCATTGAGTTTTAGAAGCATCAAGCCCTGAAAATATCAGGTTTTGAAGGTCTGTATTGGGTGCACAGTTTTTCTAAAACCATGTAGTCCCCACTAGCTAACCGTGTGGCCTGAACCAAGAGAGAAGAAGGTGCCACATGGGCTATGCACAATTTACACAAACTACGCGATTAACACACATGGGTAGTCCACTTAGGCAGCACCTATTCATTATTCATCACATGGTTGGTGCACGGTTAGGGAAACCATGCAGGACAACTGTGCAACTCAATTTTTAGGGTGAAATTACCTATTCCCTTAATGAGTTTTAAAAATCATTTTCCTTCTTTCTTCTCCTCTTGGAAGTCACATACAACTCCTCCCTTCCCACATTGAATTATTCTCCTCTCCAATTTTGGCATGGCTAGATCTCCTCCATCCATTGTTCGAATGGAACACAATTGGTCTCTATGAATATGCATCGTAAGATCTTGAATCCTCTTACTTACTTTCAAAGTTTTTCATTCCATCTGTTGTGCTATTTTAGTACAAGTTCATTTTCCCAATTTTTCTAAGAAAATGCATGTTTCTTAAATTTATTCCAAACTGAATTAAATTAGAGATTAATATTGGATGAATAGATCATACATGTTATAAGGTAGGTGTTCTATGTATTTTTACACAATTTTTAGTTATTTTATAAATAGCATTGTTGCATCGCACACTGGTCTTTGTCACACATTTCCCTAAATTTTTTTTCTTTAATCTAAATTTTTATACACACCTTTTATTACACCTATCAGTTATTGTTATGTAGTTTGAGGTTATCAAAATCTTCTAAGCATTCATCTTGGATTAATTATGTAATTTCCACTTGTATACACTTTCCCAATTGATAGTGGCACCTCTTAAGTTCCATGATGAGCCTTATGTTTTTTTACATGTGTGGTAGCTTTATAAGATACTTATTTTAGTGATTTGAGGTGTGATTATTTAACGTGAATCTTAATTGGGATAAATGAATTGTTTGAGAAATAATGACATGTTTTATAATAAAACCCCTCAGATGAGGTGCACTATCTTCTAAATTAAAAAGTGGTAGTTAGTGTTTTGCATATTTCTTGGCTTTATAGAATTGATGGTTTTCCAATGATTTTGTTAAGGGTAGAATTATGGCATGTTTTGTACATGGCCTCTTAGGTTATTTCTAAATGGATTTTCCCTCCTTTGATATAAATGTGTATTTGAACCAAGGTACCTACTAAGTTCTTAGTATAATTTATTAAATGAATTTACTTGTTTGAGTATATTAAATGGTATGGTTTTAAATTTAATGTCGTTTCATGATGGATTTTCTTCCTTGAGTGATTTAAATGGTATAAATGAATAGACTTGAACATATTAAATGATTTAAATGGAACAAATTGTAAAGGGTGGAAAGGCCATGCTGATAATTTCATGCTTAGTACATGCTATAATTAAAATGTGATTCCCTTATTTATATTGGGATTGTGGATTACCCTATAAGGCAATGCCTTATTATTATTTTCATTATATGATTAAACCTTATACATAAGCTATGTAATTATGGTAAGGGTTTTATTGAGCATGAAATAATCACACTCCCTCACATCAGGTGTTGATTCATGATGTCTCACACCATTGATACTATGTGGATGGTGGGGATAATGTGCCACATACCTTATTGAGTTTTGGTCTGACAACACACTCAAAACTTTGAGTGTTGAAATGATGGAACACTAACCAACCCCTAGTGTCTTGCATGATATCTCAAAATCTATTGAGATATAGGGAATAAACCCTATTTCTTGAGCTTTTAGGCTTATTCAGGACAGTTATGGATGACTAAGTTACACCCCGGTCCATCCAGTGCCTAGTATTCCAGGTATATGACCACTTACATCCGCACGTACTTAGATCATTTAGGTGGATGAAATATATAACTATACTATGTATATATTATTACTATATATATATACGGTTACTATTTAAACACTTTTTCCAACCATGGTCAAAGTAGGTAGAGCTGTCAGGTGTCCTTTAGGAACCTGAGTAGGCTGGTTGTTGTTTATTTCAATACTTTTTATTATTTGTATCACCTGCACACTACTTTATTTTATATTCATGGTCTGGTTTTAGATGTAGACACTGTGGGTGGTAACCTACTTGGATTTATATCTCACACCCTTGTCAGGCCTCCATTGCACTGGGTTACCTGAGTATATCTCATGTTCATAGGTCCATAGATGATTGCTTGTGCTGTTTTTCTTTCACCTGGGAGTTAAGAGCACAAGACTGAGCTAGAGATCATTATTCTTGTAGAGATCACCCTTATGGATTTTACTTATTTTCTTTATTCCTATACTATACTATATATTGTTTCTTATTGTATGTATACTATTTTAGTTATGTATTATCATTTTCACATGCATGAATCATTTTATATTGGCATTTTCCATCATTTTATATTCGATTTATATTATTCTTCCTCTGCTTTGTTATTCATTTATTACTACTTATGATGTTGTATGTTATTTATTATGTGATATACCACAGTGCTACTCTGATCACGAGTGTATAGTCTCCCTATTATCACCTCCTTAGACCCTCTCTTCTAGACTGCAGCCTCTGGCATATAGGGAGGCCCACTTGAGGCCATGTGACCTGCCGGTATGAATACCATCTTAGTGGTTAGTCAGGTTGGGATGTTACAGACTTATCAAAAGATTAGAAAAGTATTCATAAAATTCTACATAATAGTTAAATCTTCATAAAATATTTAAATGGTAGTGCTATTCATCATAAGATAAATTTATAAGAGAATTCATAAGATAAATAATATCTTTGATTTAAACTATGAAAAATATAAAATTACTTCAACATTGAGTAAGATAAATGAACATGTATGGGTGAAAAGGAAAGTTTAGAGGGTGGTTCAGGTAAAGGTAAAGAAACTTATTTTTCAAACCTGAGGTTCTATCTTAAATGAACATTAGCCAGTTCAAAGATATCCCTTAATCTCCAAGAAGTAGAAGCATGTAAATCAACCGTAGGAGGTCTTGGTAGACATATCTCTCACATCTGAAATAAAGATTCAGTACATGCATTAATTATTTTTACCATTTCATTCTTACAATAATATAGGATAATCATGAATCCATTCCAAAATCACTGTGAGGAATTTCTTAATAATTTTTTCATATCTTCTTTCTTTGAAACACCACCAACTAACTTTTTAACTCTTCAAACTGATTATCTAACATGATCATTGGATGATTAATAGAGATTATTTCCTTCCCTATTGTAGAGGTATGATATTCTTATCACTCAACAAAGGTATATTTTTATCCTTCATCCTTTTATTCAAATAACTCTTACTTTAAAGTTTTTACAACTATCTAATGTAGGTATTAAACCTTTCTCTTTATAACCATGAAATTATTCACCAAAGAACCATCTATTCATTGTAAGCAAGTTATAATTAAACATAAATCTATTTTTACTTCAATCAAAATACTCTAAACTTATGAAACTATTTCTTTCAACAAAGATAATATCTATTTTCTAGATTGATCAATTGATACAAGGGATTTCTATAGAAAAACTTGTATCCTTCTTACTTAATTAACTATATCTTTTTGAAGATCCTGAATGATTTCCTTAGAGACTGGGTCACACTGTATTGAAGAGATGAAAGATATTAATGTTTTTATTTCTTAAGACACACATTATAACTTGAGAAGTACTTAACTTTGACTTGTGATTTATATTAAGTATTGTGACAAACATGTCTCTATAATTTATTGAACCAACTTCTTAACTTCATTTACTTATTCTTTAGAAACAGTACTTTTATGAAGATTCATAATCTCATTTTTTGGATTCAACTAACTGGGATTTCATAGGTTCCAGTTCTAGTACCAACTTAGAGTAGCTCACTTGATATATCTCAATGGATTCTATTCCAACTTCAGGGACTTATGAATTTATACAGTCTTCATGGATATGAGATTATCTATCCCGTTGATATTCTATACTCTCACTGCCAATTGGTTGAATTTCTTCATGGTGTGATTTCTGATATTCAGATCAAATTCTTATTCATGAAAATAATTTACCCAACTCTTCATAATTAGAATCAACAATAAGAGGTAAAATTATTGGTCTTATTGAGATTATACTTTCCTGACCAAAAGAAAACAAACGAGTAACAGTAGAGGCTAACCTTTCTCTAATGAATATAACAAGAACAAAAAAGGAACAAGAGGTGAAATATCTTGAGAATAAGTTATTTCTTACAATTTAATAACAACTATTACTCTCCTTGGTATTTTACAAAGAGTCTAATTATAATTCTCTTCTCTTACTTTAACACTTTGATCTAGTCTATCTACCAAAATAGGTATTTATTCTAGGATGGATAACTCCCATTGTGTCAAAGTAAGACCAACTTAAACTTATACTCTAGATACAATGAGAATCAAATAATTTAGGGATAAATTCTAGTAAAAAACCTTTTACTTAATATATTCACACTTAATATTGTCTGACCAAGATAATGAATTACAATATTTTTTTCCAAGAAAACTATAGTATTATGAAAAATGAGGGTTAACATCATTCTAAATGGATAAAATTCAAATATTTATTCTGATCATGGAACGTGTATCTAAAAACATATCATTCTAGGTTGATAGGTTTCTCAATCATGAAAAAATAAAGAAAATTAACATATTTAAAGATAACTTTTTCAAAATCACCATTGCACTATGTGATAGAGGACTGAATAAATTTTATATGAAATTTCTCTCTAGATCTAAGTCCTTTACCAATTTATTTTCAATATCCACCATTCCAAACAATGACTTAATCAATTATAGTGGAGTAACTTAATCTATATGAATTATGGAAGTATTGAAGAGTTAATATCCTACATAAGGGCCCTTGAAAGCTTGATCTATCTAAAAATTGGTTATCGAAATATTCTTCTGGTTCACTATTTATATGAACAGGTCTTCATTATCACTAAAATGAAAAAATACAGATCCATATAACTCATTAAATTATTTTTTAGTTATAAAATCTAATCATTTTTCATCAAAAGAAAGCTCATATTCTTGATGATTGTTAACTTTATTTAGTAACATATCTTTCTTATCCATCCAATTGAATTTTATTGCACATCCACTCAAAAGCTTTCTTAATGTCCTCCATCTTTTGATTCTGTTTATAGAGGCACCATAAACTCTCTTAGTTTTTTTATTTCACAAGAGGTTTGAAGGGGTTGGAAAAATTAGGGCAAGGAGGGTTCATATAGAAGAGAGGATAGATGATTTGAAGGTTTTAATGAGGTTTCACACATAAGATTAACACACTTTAATTTGTTTTATGGTAATATAAGGGACATGTAGAGATGTTTAGGGTAATTATTACAATATTTAGGTGATGTTTCCTATTTAATATGACTAATATGTAAAATAATAATATAAAATATCAAATAAGATATGGGTAAAAATATATTTATGAGGTTATAAAATTATTTTACTTTGTAAGTAAAATTAAAATCAAACAAAATTAAATAAACCTAACTCAGATATAATATAATAAAATCTATTAGTAGGAAAAGGTTTAGTAAAAAGGTCTGATAATTTATTTTCTATGAAAAAAGTTTCAAAGTTTCTATTTATCATCTATCCATTCTTCTTAATTGTACCCTTTGGAAACTAATCAATATTTTTTTCTAGTTATTATGACTTTATCATCTTACTTATTTCTAAATACTAATTTTGTTCCAATTACAGGATAATCATAGGGTCTTTCAACTAATTTCTATTTTTTTTCTTTTGAACTGATTTAACTCTTCTTGTATAGCTAGTAACCAACTTTTATCAAATAAATATTCTTCTATAGTTTTAGGTTCTAGTTGGAAAAAAGGCATAAAATTATACTAGGTTTCCTATATTTATTCTTGTTTTAAATCCTTCATCTAATCTTCCTATAACTATTTCTATTGGATGGTCTTTAATATTTATAGGAAATGTAGGCAACACACTTTCTAGTTCACTAGTATAAACCCCTATTGGATTTGTTTTAAAGAAATCAAGTTCCAAATAATCATCCTTATTGTTGTTAAAGAGAGGTTTATGTATCATATCCTTGAGAGAATCACTTTGTTTATTAGTTTGAGTCATTCTGTGATCAAAAGGATCAATTTCATCAAACTTCACATGAGTTGATTCTTCAACAATTCTCAACATTTTTTTAAAAACTCTATAGGATTTGGAAGTAGTTAAATAACCAAGGAAGATACCTTCACCATCCTTTAGATAAAGTTTACTAAGATTATACCTAGTGTTCAAGATATAAACCTTGCATCCAAATACCTTGAATTATCCTAACTTTGAATTAAATACATGATTCTCAAATTCTCCTCCATGATCACTTCTCAAAGTCACAATTTTAGTATCTTTTTAATTTGGAAAAATCTTATAGAAATTAATAAAAAAAGAGCAATCTTCACTCTTAAACCTTAAAAGGTAAACCCATGTAAATCTTGAAAAATCATCAACTAAAACATAAATAAATGAATTTATAGAAGGTATTTAATTTTTAATAGGTTCTAATAGATACATATGGATAACCTCTAGAGTTATAAATGTATAATACTCTTTGATTGGTTTAAAATGTGACTTCTATTTCTTTCCCATTTGACATGCATCACATAGTTTATTTTTATCCAATTTAAGTTGAGGAAAGATAAAAAATAAAATGTTTCTTACATAGATTTTTTAGATAATGAATATTATAATTTCCAAGTATTCTATTCCAAATCAATGATTCATCAATTCTAAAATTCAAAAAATTACATTTTTTCTACATAAGGAATTGAGATCTAGTGTATAGACATTATCTATTCTAGGTGATTTAAACTTGAGAGATTTATCTTTAAAAAATGAGCAAGCATTTTTTGAAAAATAAACTAAATAACCATCATCTAAATGATGAGAGAAACTTTTTAGGTTATTCTTCAAGTCTTCAGCATAAAGAACTTTGTTGTTTAGAATTTATTGAGGATTTACAATAGATCTAATGCCAATAATTTTCCCGTTTTAATTTTCACCAAATGTTACATAACCTCTATTAATCTTGGATAGTGAGTGAAATTTTTAGAAATATCCACTCAAAAGTCTTGAAAAACCACTACCCATAAACCATTTTTCATTTATTTTTATGTGGTTTGTTCCCTAAAATGAAAAATCAAGCAACATAATTTTTTGGTACCCAAATTCTCTTGGGTATTGCAATGATAGCTACAAAATATTTGGGGATCCAAATATATTTGTGTTTTCTAGTGAAATTGGAAACCCATTGTGAAAACTATTTTATTAGAAAAGAAATTTTAATTCCACATAATTGATTATTTTTCAAATAATAAATATTAGAATAATGTCTATTTTCCCCATAATAAAAATAGGTAACTTGAGAAAGGTTTTTGTTTTTGGAACTAGGTAAAAATAGTGTTTATATAATTTGAGATTTTCACCCTAACTTCATATTCCAAAATTTTCCTTATTAAGTGTATTTTAACCAAGATTTTTTTTGATAATATTATACTTTAGTAAAGAAACTCTTAGAATATTTAAATATTTGAACATCCTTATGTAAATTTTCAATTATATTATTCTATTTAGTACATGAAGTAGTATAATTTTCCAATTGATTTTTCAAATATGTTATTTATTTATTTAGATCCTCATATTCATTAAAGACTTTATTAAAATAATTTCCATGGGAATTATTTTTATCTTTAAATATTATATTCTTAGTTTCCAATATGGTATTCTTCATATGAGGAATTTTCATTTTCCAATTCACGCTCAAGATCAGAGGAGTAATAATAATATACTTCATCAAAATGTGCCATTAATCATATGTTGGGATTTTGATTAGTAGATTAAGCTTCTACTTTAGAAGGTGTGTATTCACCAGTTTCTTCAAAATCACTATATGCGCCCTTAATATCTTTCTTATACTTATTATATACAGTATTATTGAATGATTTTATGACAGGATTTTTATTTTCATGCTATTTGGACATTATGGCTTGATGTGTCCTACATTCTTGAACTCATAACATCTTAATTATTTAGGTTCATCACCATGCTTATTTTAAATATTGAAAGGTATTATGAATCCTCTTCTCCTATTATATAATTTTTTAAAATTTCAAGCAAACCATGCGAGTTTATCATTTGATCTATAATTTCTTAAGGAGTCTTCTTCTTCAAATACTTTAGATATTTTTATGATTTTTTATTCTTATCATCATTAGAAGTTGAAACCTTCAAGGAAAAATTTTCTTTCTTGATCATTATAGGTTCTCCAGATTCAGATTTCTTTTCATCTTCATAGATCATAATAGTTTCAATGAGATATTTTATCTTGAAACTTTTGACCTTTGTAGATTTTCTGATGGAAGCTAAGATTCCACTCCACTTGGGTGGACATACTCCAAGGAATTTCAATGCTTGATTAGTCTCAAAGATAGGTTCTCCTAGAGAAGGAATATTATTAACAATTTTAGTGTGCCTTTTATTCAACCAAGTAATTATTTATCCTTCAACCATATTTATTGCATCGAACTTGAGTTTTTAAGTATCTTATCTAAGAGCCTTTACATTATCGGCACCTTTATATGAAACTTCTATAGTATTCCACATTTCACAAGCTGTTTGACATTGAAAAACTCTATTGAATTCATCTAATCATAATCCACAAATTATAGAATTCATAGATTTTGAATCTAGACCATATTATACTTTGGTTGTAGAATCCCACATTTGAGGTTCTATCTTATGGAATTTCATAAGGCTTTACTATTTTGAGATATACTTTTGAGCCAAGATTATTCAGATAAATAGTCATGTGAGCCTTCCAACAACCATTATTTTCACCGTTAAAACAAGGATCTCTGACCATGGAAATATCTTATTGGTTATCAGCCATAAATTCCATTTGAAAATAGATCTTTGGACTTCAACCTTTGACAGTTGTGAACTCAAGATTCACAAGCTCTGATACCAATTTTTTTCCCAGATAATGGCTAACTGAAAACTCAAGAGGGGGGGGGGGGTGAATTGAGATCCTAAAAAATTTATTTTATATAAAACCTCCCTATTTTGGTATTATAGTTAAAATATTTTCCTTAATAAGAATCGTCAATGGATATATAAAAACTTAAAGGAAAGAGAATGAACAGAAAATATTTATAGAGGTTCGAGGAACATAAATCCTATAGTCCACTCTACCAACACTCCACTCCATGAGTTTGGTGATTTTCACTATAAAAAACCTTTTATTAGAGGATCCCATTTGAGCATAAGAAAATTTAACTTAATAAAAATGTCCAAGAGATTTCAATCAGGATATCCTTTTATAATACATATACATGGTCTCAATACATACTCTCATAATGAGTGTAAACAAAATAGAATGAAAAAAACTTTTGAAATATGATTTTAACACAAAGTTGTAAGTAGAAACTAATATTAGTGGAAAATGTGACTTGAGAAAATGATAGTCTTCAAGATGTAGCTCATAATGTTTTTTAGTGCAACTGATAAAATTTTAAGCACAACATGAGTATTTATGGTTTATCTTTTCTATGTATAGGTATTCAGAGACTTCGTATGTGAGTGTGTTCTAATTTTTCTTCTCATCCATCCTTCTCTATGTAGTTAAAAACTCTTCCTTTAATATCTCTTCTTTTAATTTGGAACTCAATCATAAGATAATTGTAATGGTCATGTTGAAAATCCATTGAAAAATTTAAATGAAACACTATTAATGGAATGTGTCCATTTTTACTAAATATGGAATAAACTTCTAGGGATGCACTATCATAGATATTCTTCTCTGGATATTTACACTCTTGGAAATATGACACTTTGTAAATATAGATATTTCCTTAAGTAGATATTTCTTTCTTTGATATAGTCTAAAAGAAAAAATGACTTATAAATAAATTAGAAAATTAATCATGAAATTCTACATAAAAGCTAAATCTTCATAATATAATTAACTGGCAGTGCTATTCATCATAAGATAAAATTTTGAGAAAATTTGTAAGATAAATAATATCTTTTAGTTAAACTATGCATAAGATAAACTAAATTAAAAATTGTGTAAGATAAATCTTTAGTGTGAGATAAATATGTTACTATGATGTGATAATTAGCCTCCAAAATTTCTTCTAGCCTTCGTAATACAATATTTTTTGAATATCATTTTCTTAAAATAATAACTTCTCATAACTTCATTTTTTGTTAAATATCTGACATATATCAACTAAATTTTTATTTTCATAAGACAATATCTTTTATATTAAGATAAAATTTCAACATAGAGTTTTATATTTATGGGTACATAGAACATAATCTTTGATTATCATAAGATAAAATAATTTTTTGTAAAAAAATACTTCACGTGATGTAAGATAATCACTTAGAGAATCAGTTTAAGATATTTTCTTGATAAATGTAATCCAAAACACATAAAAAAAATCATTAGAATATAAATTGGGGTTTTACGAATCATAAAAACACATAAAAACTAAGATATATTGGAACAACATAAGTTTGTCCAGCATATATAATATGATATTATACATATAGTATATATTTATTAATGCATATAATGAATTTATTATTCATGCATGCGATGTATGAATATAATATATATATATATATATATATATATTATTTACTTCTTATGAATGGTTTATTAATTAGTTCAATCCATTATAAATGGATTAAAGTCTTTGAATTAATTTATTAATAAATTTCAATGAATAATACCCCAACAATCAAAAACACATGTGATGAGAGATGCCACATGATTCAACTATATAAGAAGATGATATCCTCTTATGTTGGGTGTGTGTAATGTGATGTGTATGATCCATTTATAAACTCTCTTCCTACCAAAAATTTATTTATATAATTCAAGAAGGCACTAACACCCCTTTGGATTTTGGGTATCCTCACAAAGAATTCGTGGATCCATTATCTAGTGTACTTCCTCAGAGATAGGGTTCTTTTGTTCACCACTCCTCATGATCTTCCTCAAACACTCTTCATTAAGGGAATATTGAAACTGACACTATTTGAAAACTCTAGGTACTCTATTTTATAGTATTATTTACATGTTAATTTCTTGAAGATATATTTCTTGTGTTTTGGGTTATCTTCTACTGTATGTGATCATTAAACGATCATATAAAACCTATCAGTGGTATTAGAGGGAGGTTATTCAAGATTTATATGTGTTTGAATAACTGGTTTTCAAATAAAAACAAATAAAAATGTTTTTGTAAACCTGAAGAACCATTACATATCCTTATGTGAGTTTCATAAAGGTAAATATGATTTATCCTTATGTAGGTTGGAAATATAAAGGTTATGCCCTTATGTAAGACGATTATATAAAGGTAGATGTGACACCCGATACTTTTATGAGAAGTATTTTGTTTTTATGTTATATACATCATCAAAGGAATATTTCACTACACACAACAGTATATTGGCTTTCTTTACACGCAATCACGACCTTCCTCGATAGCTTGCGTCATACGCAATACCGAGTTTCACTAGACAACGATATGCTATTAAAATATTATTAAAACTAGCTGTTATGAATAGTAATACCCACTTTTTGAAATTTTTAAAATTTTATTTTTCAAAATGGACTTCATTTTTGGATTCGTAATATCGAAATTAGCCTAGGGTGAAATTTTGGTATTTTTTTGAAAAGTTTCAATTTTTGATGAATAGTGAAAACACTGGGTAGCTATTTAAAAATTGACTATTTATTTAAATAATTATTTATTTTATTTAAATTTATTTTAGGTCAAAATTGATACATAATACCTATATAAGTTCAATTCAATTCATTGGAGTCATTTTATAATAATTTTAGATATATAAAAATTTTATTGAACTTTTCACTGTCTTTTACCCACCTCTTAAGAGAATTTCCAACTTCACATAAAACTTAATTTCACTGCTTCTGTGAGTGGAATTTCGAAAATCCTAGAGACATGGTTAATATCAAGGACTAAAATGTGGTTCAATGAGATAAAAATAATTTTTGGTGAATAGTAACTTTTTACTTTTTTTTACCACGGTTAAAATTAAATAGGGTAATTAAGGGTAAAAATGATATTATTATTACCCTAACACATCTAATAATTCTATTGTGTAAGTGTAATTCGACAAAAAACAACTTTAGGAATAAAATATGACCATTTAGGCCCACTTGGATTAGATTAGGACATTTAATATTAATTTATTTAAAGAAGGGTTAAAATAGTTAAAAATCAAAGTTTAATAACTAAATCATTTTTAATATAGGTTTATACATAAGATAAATTCGACTATAAATATTCATTAGAAATATAAAAAGATTTCCTACATAATGGTATTTTATTTGTAATTTTTAGACTTTAAATAATTTAATTTATTTATGACACAATGATGATGCAGTAATTACATTATTAAAAAAATATTGACATAATTGATGTTATAAATACCCAAATAAATGTAATTTGAGACGTTTTATGAATTCCGATAATTTTCTTTGTTAATATGACATGTTAGTATTGATTTAATTAACTTTTTTCAAACTAATATATCTGTTATGATTTTCACAAAAATCAATTACCAAATAGTGTCAAAATTAACAAAAAATAGAAAATTATATTATTAATTGTTATTTTATTCCTAAAAATCTAAGGTTCTGCCAAAATGACTTAGATAAGGTTATATATTTTAATAACAAATAACTTGGGGTTTATTTTTCTTGTTATAGTAAGTTTATTAACCTTATAGTGTAAGAAAACAAGAAGACACGGTAAAAGTTAAATTATCTAACTTAAAGTTAAATATAAATGATAAGGTTAAAATAGACACCTAAAATTGTCTAGATTATATTGTATGAGAGGATTTCTACCAATAACCACCTTATCTTCTAAATAAATCAATTTGGAGCTATTAAAAACCGAATATGACTTTATAATAAAATAATATTTTTAGTTTTTCCAAAGGTGCCCCTCTCCTCCCTTATAAAAGGGAACCTCATCCCTCTCTTCCTCACACCACTTTGAGCCTTAAATATTGGCCAACACCTACCAAATTATCTTCTCCAATTCCCTAGAAACATACTAGAGGTCCTGGTCTTCTTCAAAGACCAATGTTAGTGCCCTAAGAGGAGGTCTCAAAGAGGCGCTTCAAAGAAGAGGTAATGTTCGTTACCGATTCTTTAAACTTTATTTCTTCTTCCACTTATTCTTCTTTAGTTGTTTAATTATGAAGTAATAACATAAGTATCACTAATATACTGATATTTTATTATAATTATGAAACAACCCTATTTCACCATCTATCCATCCTACGGAAAACAAAATCACCGCGTGTGCGTACGTACGGAATACTGTCTCCACGCCGTGGTGTAATCTATTTTCCACCACCACCTTACTTGGATGGGTATAATGGTGTAAATAATAAATATATATGATTATTTATAGTGATATTGATTCTGAAATAGTATACATACACTCCAAAACAATTCCACGATCATGGGAATGATATCATCGCTCGTGCGTACGTACGGAATACCGTCTCCACGATGTGATGTGACTCGTTCTACATGATTTTAATTTCATAATGATTAAATAAATGAATTTAGTGAATAAATATGATATTTATTACACTAATAACATTCTGTAAATGAGGTATCTATAACCTAAAAAGATGAATAAGAATTTATTCGACAAAACACGCATAAGAACAAAAAGCAATAAACACCAGAATAACAAGTAACAATGAAATATTACTAATAAGAAGCTAAGAATATGACCATATATGATATCATAAAAATAAGTATGATTCTGGAATAAGTTAATGAAATTATTTAAATCATTATACAGGAGGTTCGGACAATTATGAAGCAAATCGGACCTAAGGTAAGGGAAATTCTCGCAATCTCAATTTTTATCCGAGATTGTTTATACTTCAGAATTTACTGGGGAATATTTATCATCCACATCCATGTTTACTCAATATTTAATATTATTTATATCCTCCTACAATTGTTTAAATCCAATTTTACCCTTTGGTGAGTTTTTAGTAAAATATATGAAAGGAATCTTTTGTTGTTTTTAGTACGAGGTACTTTCTTGACTTATCCGGCCAAAGTATGAGGAGAATGTTATTTTTAACTTATACGACATGAATGGATTTTTAGAACATTATTTCCATGAAGCTTCCTTTACAAGTTTTCAAGTTTATTTTTAATCAAATTCTTTTAGTTTAAAATTATATGACATGTTAAGAAAGGAAACTATTTTTGAAGTAGAAAGGATATTTTCCTCAAGAATGGAGTTCAAGTGTTTTATCAAAATTATTTTCCATCTAAGATAATATAGGGTTCTATTTCTATACCTATTTTTACATTTTTTGATTATGTTATGATGGAATTATTTTTATGATGTCCTTTTATCTTATATGGATTGTGTTATGATGGAATGATGATTAAGAATCCCATTTTTATTACATGGGTTATGTTATGATGTATGATTTATGATCTTGTGGCCCACATAAGAATGGTATAATTATGAGATGGGTGTGACCTATATCTCCCTCCAATGCATTGGGTAATGATTTATATCTCATGATATAGACATGGCTGAAACGGCAGGTTAATCCGGTTCAGGGAAACAGGACTGAAATGAGGAGTGAACTTGGTTCAGAAATGGACTTTGTCTGCTAAGATAGTCTTTGAAATGAGTCTTGACTACAAAGAAATGATTATCTATGATTATGTTTGTATGCCACAAAGTTTTATGTTTTAAGTTATTATTATTGGGATTACATTTCACTACTATTATTTATCCCATGTTATGAAATTATGATCTCTTTTACAAGTTAAGATTTACAAAATGATATGTTCTTATGAATATTATGTGATTGATATTTCTTTTGTTTACCCTTACTGAGCATTTGAGCTCACCCTTTTGTATGTTTTCTTTTCCCCAGGTCAGGAAGAAGGATATTAAGTAGGATATTCCAAAAAGGGACTCTAGATATGATGAAATAAATGGGAGACAACGTAGATGATTTATGAACCAGTTGTTTATGTTTCCCAGTTTCTAAAGACACTATACCTATAAGGTTCTTTCATGGTTTTGTTATATGTTGTAATAAGTGTACTTCAATTTTGAAGTATTAACAATGTATGAAAATTATGGGTCGTTATAGTTGGTATCAGAGGAAAGGTATAGTCAACCTTTGGAAACTAGGATGTGAAAACCTTAGTAAGAAATCTAAGGATATGTCTAAGCATAGAACACAATCTTAGTGTTTTAGAAATGGCCATGAAAAACCTATGATAAGACCTTAAGTGTGAAATTTTATTCTTGATTATGTGGTTTTCCTATTATAATTAGTGTTACTCACACTATTCTTCTTGGTTTTAGTCAATGTCTAGAACCCGAAGGAACCATGTTAATGCAGAATGCGACAGACAATGCAATGATAGTCCCCCTGAGCAACCAAACGTTATGGGAGATGGAATGAAAAATCTTGTAGCCATGATCACAAAACTTTCTCAAGATATGAATCATGCAGGACTTCCAAACGAGCAAATCAAGGAGCAAAATTCTGTTGAATCCTTCATGAGGTAGAGTCCACCTTCATTCAGCTGGTCTTCTGATCCATTAGTGGCTGAACAATGGATCAGTACCACTGAAAAGATATTTTCAGTTATTCAATGTTATGAACATGATAAATTCATCTTAGCAGTATATCGTTTGGAAGCTGATACTGATCAATGGTGGAATATTATTAAGAATATGAGGCAAAGGGATGAAATTGAGTCCATGGAATGGGACGAGTTCAAGAACTTATTTTTCAATAAGTACTTCCCTCATATTATTCGAACAAAGATGGATAAGGAGTTTCTTGAACTGAAGAAAAGGATGATGAATCTGTTGGTACCTATGAAGAAAATTTTACAAGACTTGCAAGGTACGCTTCTGGTATTATTATCCAACCTGAGAGTAAGATCGATCGATTATTTAGTGAATTAAAACCAAGTCTTCGAAGGGAATTATCCATAAGGGACTTCAATAGCTACAAGGAAATTTTTCGATGTGCACTCAAGGTTGAGATGGAGATTAGAGTAACCCATCAGTCATATGGGTTTGATAAGAAGAGGACAATTGAATTCAAAAGAAAATATAAAGAGCACACTGAAAAGAAGATGAGTTTTCCCTTATGCTCTAAGTTTGGAAAGAAACATGGAGGGAGTTGTCTTAAAGGGACAAGTAAATGTTTCAAATGTGGAAAGGAAGCTCATCAGGCATTTGAATGCCAAAATGATGGGAAGAAGATGTCTAGTGATGCGAACAAAGAAAAGGCTACATAGAGTGCACCTCCTACACTTCAATGTTACAAGTGCAAGGAAATGGGGAATTATGCCAATAAATGACCTAATCCAAGGGTTGTTGATGATGATCGATGTCAACAAACTCTTAAGGCTAAAGACAAAGGAAAGTCACATGAAATTTCTATGAACGATGTGGAGTATGATAACGAAGTGGTGAAAGGTACACTTACCATCCACTCTAAAGTAGAAAATGTTTTATTTGATTATGGATCCACCCACTCTTTTATTTCTTAAGAATTTTCTAAGGGTATCACCATATTACCTTAACAATTAGATGCTGAGTTGGATGTGACAACTCCTAATGGCACAACAGTCACATCAAAAGTTTACAATTCTTCTCCGATTGAATTTTGTGGGAATGCGCTTCCTGTAAATCTTGTGATCCTTCCTATAGTGTAATTTGATGTGATTCTTGGCATGGATTGACTTTCTATATATGGAGATCATATCAATTTTCAAATAAGGGAAGTCACATTTCATATTCCAGATCAATCTATGATCATCTATTGATGCAAGGATGAACATAACCTTCCAGTGGAAATTTCTTCCATATTATGGGTCTTGATTCCACTAAATGAAGGTTATTTATCTCAAATGGTTGATGAGAAACTCACGATTAAGAATATTCCCATTGTACGGGAGTTTGAAGATGTATTTCCGGAGGAATTTCTGGGTCTTCCACCAAATCATGAAGTAGAGTTTTCAATAGAACTCGTACGGGGTGCTCTGACTATTTCAAAGACACCTTATAGAATGGCCCCAATCGAGTTGCAGGAATTGAAGAAGAAACTCCAAGAGAATCTTGATAAGGGATTCATACGCCCAAGTGCATCACCTTGGGGAGCACCAGTTTTGTTTATTAAGAAGAAAGATGGATCAATGATACTCTGCATTGATTATCGAGAACTTAACAAGATCACTATCAAGAACAAATATCCTCTCCCACACATTGATGACTTATTTGACCAACTATGTGGAGCTCAATACTTTTCCAAGATTGATCTTCGTTCAGGGTATCATCAATTAAGGGTCAAAAGGGAGGATATACCAAAGACGACTTTTCGTACAAGGTATGGACACTATGAATTTATAGTAATGCCATTTGGTCTTACTAATTCCCCTACTATCTTCATGGATCTGATGAATAGATTCTTTAGAGAATATCTTGATCAGTTTGTGGTAGTATTTATAGATGATATTATTGTTTATTCAAAGAGCAAGGAAGAACATGAAGATCACTTGATAATTTTATTGTAGACCCAGAGAAATGATAAGCTTTATGAAAAATTTACCAAGTGTGAATTTTGGCTTCAAAAAGTTTCATTTTTGGGTCACATAATCTCAAAAGAGGGGATATCTATGGATCCAGCAAAAACTGAGGTTATCGAAAGATGGTCAAGACCAACAATAGTAACTAAGATCCAAAGTTTTCTTGGTTTGGCCGGATATTATCGACATTTTGTGAAAGATTTTTCACAATTATCTTATACACTCACCAAGTTGACTCGGAAAGGAGTTAAGTTTGTTTGGATGAAAGAATGTGAAGAGAATTTCAAGGAGTTGAAAAGAAGGTTATCCAGTGCACCTGTACTCACACTTCCTTGTAGTGGAGAAAGGTTTGTGATTTACAGTGATGCATCTAGGAAGGGGCTAGAGTGTGTTCTAATGCAAAATGATATGGTGATAGCTTATGCCTCACAATAGTTGAAAATCCATGAGAAAAATTACCCAACTCATGATTCGGAGTTAGCTGTGGTAATCTTTGCATTAAATATTTGGAGTCATTACCTTTATGGTGAAAGGTGTGATATTTATACTGACCATAAAATTTTAAAGTATATTTTCACACAAAAGGAGATGAATATGCGTCAAAGAAGATAGTTGGAGCTGATTAAGGATTACGACTGCTCAATTCATTACCTCCCTGGGAAAGCAAACAAGGTAGCAGACGCATTAAGTTGACAAGACCATGCTAGTTTATCCATGATGAGGATCACAAAAGATCCAATATTTATAGATTTACAAAGGATGGATCTTGGAATTATAATGGAAGGGGAAAAATCTTATCTTTCTCAAATGAATGTTCAACTATCTATACATGTGATGATTAAAGAGGCACAGAAAGAAGATGTAGAGTTTCAAAATAAGGTGAGAAATGTTCCTGAATTCAACTTTTATTGTGATGGGATAATAAGGTTCAGGAATCGGGTTTTTGTTCCTCCCATCCCAGAATTAAAGAAGGAGTTGCTGGATGAGGCTCATAGTTCTTCATTCCCTATTCATCTTGGAAGCACGAAGATGTATAGGGACCTGAAAGAGTACTTCTGGTGGGATGGCATGAAAAGAGATGTTGCTGAATTTGTCTCTCGATGCTTGGTTTGTCAGCAAGTTAAAGCTGAGAGACAGAAGTCTAAGGGGATGTTACAACCATTACCCATACCATAATGGAAATGGGAAAACATCACAATGGACTTTTTCACTGGACTTCCTAAAACATCCAAAGGAAATAATGTTATCTGGGTCATAGTTGATCGTCTTACAAAGTTGGCACACTTCATCGCTATTAGAGATGATTTCTCTCTGGATCAGCTAGCCAGGATATATGTGAAGGAAGTGGTAAGATTTCATGGAGTACCACTTTCTATTATATCTAATCGGGATCCGAGGTTTACCTCAAAGTTCTCGAGAATTCTTAAGCATACTCTGGATACAGAGTTGAGTTTCCGCACTGCTTATCATCCTCAAACAGACGGTCAGTCTGAGAGGAAAATTCAAACTCTAGAAGATATGTTGAGAGCTTTCTCTATGGATTTAAAAGGTGGTTGGGATCAACACCTACATTTGGTGGAATTTTCTTATAATAATATCTTTCACTCTAGTATTCAGATGGCTCCTTATGAAGCTCTCTATGGAACGAAATGCAGGACTCCAACTTGTTGGGATGAAGTTGGATAAAGAAAGCTATTAGGACCTGATCTTGTTGATGAGATGGAAGAAAAGGTCAGATCTATTCAACAACACATTAGAACTGCTCAGAGTCGACAAAAAATTTATGCCGATAACCGAAGAAAATACCTAGAGTTTGAAGTGGGTGATAAAGTGTTCTTACAAATATCTCCTTGGAAGAGAGTAATGAGATTTGTAAAGAAGGGAAAGCTGAGCCCTAGATATATCGGTCCTTTTGAAATACTGGATCATGTTGGGAAGGTAGCTTACCAATTGGATCTTCCACCGAATCTCTCCCAAGTTCACGATGTGTTCCATGTATCTCTCCTGAGAAAGTACATACCTGATCCTTCACATGTACTCAGCTCAGAAGTTGTACCGTTGGAGCAAGATCTTTCTTATGAAGAACAGCCGATAGAGATTCTGGATCGTAGCGAAAAAGTCCTACAGAACAAGACCACTTTCTTGGTGAAATTTTTATGGAGGAACCACCAATTATAATAAGCTACATGGGAGCTTGAGGATATGATGAGGGAGAGTTATCCTCATCTGTTTGTTACAAAGTGACGAATTTCAAGGGCGAAATTAATTTTAAGGGGGGTAGAATGTAACACCTGAGACTTTTATGAGAAATATTTTGTTTTTATGTTATATACATCATCAAAGTAATCTTTCACTACACACAACACTAGCTTTGATTGCTTTACACGCAATCACGACCTTCCTCGATAGCTTGCGTCGTACGCAATACCGAGTTTCACTAAACAACGATATGCTATTAAAATATTATTAAAACTAGCCGTTATGAATAGTAATACCCACTTTTTGAAATTTTTTAAATTTTATTTATCAAAATGGACTTCATTTTTGGATTCGGAATATCGAAATTAACCTAGGGTGAAATTTTGGTATTTTTATGAAAACTTTCAATTTTTGATGAATAGTGAAAACACTGGGTTTTTATTTGAAAACCGACTTTTTATTTAAATAATTATTTATTTTATTTAAATTTATTTTAGGGAAAAATTTATACATAATACCTATATAAGTTCAATTCAATTCATTGGAGTCATTTTATAATAATTTTAGACATATAAAAATTTTATCAAACTTTTCACCGTCTTTTACCCACCTCTTAGGAGAATTTCCAAATCCACATAAAACATAATTTTACCACTTATGTGAGTGGAATTTCGAAAATACGAGAGGCAAGGTTAATATAAAGGACTAAAATGTGGTTCAATGAGATAAAAATAATTTTTGGTGAATAGTAACTTTTTACTTTTTTTGCCACGCTTAAAAGTAAATTGGGTAATTAAGGGTAAAAATGATATTATTATTACCCTAAAACATGTCCTGATTCTATTTTATAAGTGTAATTAGACCAAAAACAACCTTAGGAATAAAATATGACCATTTAGGACCACTTGGATTAGATTAGGACATTTAATATTAATTTGTTTAAAGAAGGGTTAAAATAGATAAAAATCAAAGTTTAATAACTAAATAATTTTTAATATAGGGTTATAAATAAGATAAATTCGACTATAAATATTAATTATAAAGATAAAAATATTTCCTACATAATGGTATTTTATTTATAATTTTTAGACTTTAAATAATTTAATTTATTTATGACACAATGATGATGTAGTAATTATATTATTAATGAAATATTGACATAATTGATGTTATCAATACGCAAATAAATGTAATTTGAGACTTTTTATGAATTAAAAAAAATTTCTATGTTAATATTAAATGTTATTATTTATTTAATTAACTTTTTTAGAACTAATATTTTTGTTATGATTTTCAAAAAAATCAATTACCAAATAGTGTCAAAATTGACATAAAATAGTTTTTAAAACAAATATTATATTATTAATTATTATTTTATTCCTAAAAATACAAGGTTCGGCCAAACGACTTAGATAAGGTTATATATATTAATAATAAACAACTTGGGGTTCGTTTGGCTTGTTATAGTAAGTTTATTAACCTTATAGTGTAAGAAAACAAGAAGACACGGTAAAAGTTAAATTATCTAACTTAAAGTTAAATCTAAATGATAAGGTTAAAATAGATACCTAAAATTGTATAAATTCTATTGGATGAGATTATTTCGACCCATACCCACCTTATCTTCTAAATAAATCAATTTGGAGCTATTGAAAACCAAATACGACTTTATAATAAAATAATATTCTTAGTTTTTCCAAAGGTGCCCCTCTCCTCCCTTATAAAAGGGCACCTCCTCCCTCTCTTCCTCACACCACTTTGAGCCTTCAAGATCGGCCAAAACATACCAAATTATCTTCTCCACTTCCATAGAAACATCCTAGAGGTCCTTTTCTTCTTCAGAGACCAATTTTAGTGCCCTAAGAGGAGGTCTCAAAGAGGCGCTTCAAAGAAGAGGTAATGTCCGTTACCGATTTTTTCAACTTTATTTCTTATTCCACTTATTCTTCTTTAGTTGTTTCATTATGAAGTAATAACATCAGTATCACTCATATACTGATATTTTATAATAAGTATGAAACAACCCTATTTCACCATCTATCCATCCTACGAAAAATGAAATCACCGCGCGTGTGTACGTACAGAATACCGTCTCCACGCCGTGGTGTAATCTATTTTCCACCACCAACTTACTTGGATGGGTATAATGGTGTAAATAATAACTATATATGATTATTTTAAAGTGATATTGATTATTAAATAGTATACATACACTCCAATAAAATCCCACGATCATGGGAACAATATCATCGCTCGTGCGTACGTACGGAATACCGTCTCCATGATGTGATGCGACTCGTTCTACATGATTTTCATTGCATAATGATTACATAAACGAATTGAGTGAATAAATATGATATGTATTACACTAATAACATTCTGTAAATGAGGTATCTATAACCTAAAAATAAGAATAAAAATTTATTTGACAAAACACGCATAAGAACAAAAAGCAATAAACACCCGAATAACAAGTAACATTGAAATATTACTAATAAGAAGATAAGAATATGATCATATATGATATCATAAAAATAATTATGATTCTGGAATAAGTCAATGACATTATTTAAATCATTATACAGGAGGTTTGGACACTTACGAAGCAAATCAGACCTAAGGTAAGGGAAAATCTCGCAATCTCAATTTTTATCTGAGATTGTTTATACTTCAGAATTTACTAGGGAATATTTATCATCCACATCCATGTTTCCTCAATATGTAATATTATTTATATCCTCATAAATTTTTTTTAATCCAATTTTACCCTTTGGTGAGTTTTTAGTAAAAGATATGAAAGGAATCTTTTTTCATTTTTAGTACGAGGTACTTTTTTGACTTATCCGGCCAAAGTATGAGGAGAATGTTATTTTTAACTTATACAACATGAATGGATTTTTAGAACATTATTTCTATGAAGCTTACTTTAAAAGTTTTCAATTTTATTTTTAATCAACTTATTTTAGTTTAAAATTATATGACATGTTAAGAAAGGAAAATGTTTTTGAAGTAGAAATGATATTTTCCTCAAGAATAGAGTTCAAGTGTTTTATAAAGATTATTTTCCATCTAAGATAATATAGGGTTCTGTTTCTATACCCATTTTTATATTTTTTTGATTATGTTATAATGGAATTATTTTTATGATGTCCTTTTATCTTATATGGATTGTGTTATGATGGCAAGATGATTAAGAATCCCATTTTTATTACATGGGTTATGTTATGATGTATGATTTATGATCTTGTGGCACACATAAGAATGGTATCATTATGAGATGGGTGGGACCTATATCTACCTCAAATTCATTGGGTAATGATTTATATCTCATGAGATAGACATGGCTGGAACAGTAGGTTAATCCGATTCAGTGAAAGAGGACTGAAACAAGGAGTGAACTCGGTTCAGAAATGGACTTTGTCCGCTAAGATAGTCTTGGCAATGCATCTTGAATACTAATAAATGATTCTCTATGATTATTTGTGTATGACATAAAGTTTAATGTTTTAATTTATGATTATTGGGATTACATTTCACTACTATGATTTATCCCATGTTATGAAATTATGATCTCTTTTACAGGTTAAGATTTCCAAAATGATATGTTCTTATGAATATGATGTGATTGATATTTCTTTTGTTTACCCTTACTGAGCATTTTAGCTCATCCTTTTGTATGTTTTATTTTCCCCAGGTCAAGAAGAAGGATATTAAGTAGGATATTCCAAAAAGGGACTCTAGATATGATGAAATAAATGGGAGACAACGTAGATGATTTATGAACCAGTTGTTTATGTTTCCCAGTTTCTAAAGACATTATACCTATACGGTCCTTTCATGGTTTTGTTATATGTTGTAATAAGTGTACTTCAATTTTGAAGTATTAACAATGTATGTAAATTATGGGTCGTTATAGTAGATATGTTGATACCCTTACGTGATACCCTTACATAGGGGGCATATGTAAGGGTAACCTCATTGTTACCTTTACAAAAATGTGTTGTGTAATAGAAGTACCCTTACGTTAGGTATTTATATATGGTTTATTGGTACTTTAATCTTACACATAAAGGTATTTGATCCTCTATATAAAGGTCTATGATATTTACTTATAAAAAATGTATGAAATATTGATTATACGCTTATGAAAAGGAATTTCATTAAGGTAATACCTTTGCACAAGGGAGATATATAAAGGTCACACCCTTACATATAAGGTATGTGTAAGGGAAACCTATGTATTACCTTTATGAAAACGAGTTGTGTAAAGGTAGTACCCTTACACAACAATGATATGTAAAGTTTCTACCCTTACATGAAGAATTCATGTAAGGGTAATATCTTCTACACCCTTACACAAAACCTAAATTCTAAGATGCATAAAGGTAAGTAGTTACTTAACTTTATGAAGAGGATTCAAGATGTCCCATGTAAGGGTAAAAGGAAGGATAACCTTTTGTAGAATAGGGGTTCCACATATGGGTCAGTAGAAACTATATATTTTTTTAAATATTAAATGGTTTTTATGGTTTATAAAATGTTTATAAATCATAATGAAATGTATTTTGGAATATTTTAATTTATAAGGAATTAATTAATTAATTAAATAAATTTTTATGAATCATTTTTCACAAATACTAAAGTTAAATATTTTAAATTACCCTTTTAAAAATTAAATGGACTACCTTATGATCAAGTAATAAAAGGTTTATTTATAAATCATAAGAGGTAATTTATAAATTGTTTATAAATTATAAAATATACACTATTTAGATTATATAAAGTGTTAATATAATAGATATTGAATTAAAAAATGTTTACAATTCATGAAATATCATACAAATTCTATTTAACATAAAACATGAAGGGTTTCATATTGAAATGAATATAAAATGTTTATATTCTTTATAAATTATAAAATGTTTATAATTAACAGTTATTTATTAATAGTTCATAAACGTATCATGTTTTTAAAAATAAATAAATTGTTTATTTATTCATTAAATTTAATTTATATTCATGTTTAGTAAATTGTTTATGAAATATGAATATTGTGTGTGCTCATTTATATAATAAATTTCTTCTAGGATAAAACCTTTCATATCATGCTAGTTTTGATATCATAAAATTTAGTTTTCATCCACTTTGACCTCATTTTTTATTTTTAGTTATGAGCGCGAGAATAATTATTTAGAATAGTTTTTTAATATTAGGTGTTAGAGTTTTCATATATTGGATTCTATCTTGAGTAAAGTATCCCAGGGTAAAGGGACTTGGGGTCAAACCACCCACTTTCCCGAAGGCTTTCCTTGGATAGGAAAATGAATGGGGTTGTATATATATCGCTCAAGGCTTACTCATGTGGAGTTTTTCAATCTCATATAACTCTATGCCTTTATATGAAGCATCCATACACCTTATAAATAGTATTTATTTGGATATGTATGAATATACATGACTTCTTTTTCTAGGTGATTAACATAGAATTGTGGGTTGTGTAAAGAGTTACACATTAACATGTTATGAAAGCATTAATTTGGTGGCTGAAATAAGTATTACAAAAGTAAATTATTAGAGGCATGTATACGCAAAAAATAATAAAACATGATAAGATAATTATTACATAGGATGTAATAGTTACGAATTTAAAATTCATATAATGTATATTAAATCAGAGAGACTTCAAAATAAAAATCCAAAAATACAGAGTGTGAGATTCCTTATAAAGAAACACTTTTCAAGACTTTGACCATCCAACTGGGTAGTTTTGTGCCAAAGCCAGTTTCTCCTATATTATATTGTGTAAGTTAAGTAAATAATAAGTGACTCCATATTATTATGTTGGGTAGTTCCATTTTATAGAAGGTTTCCCATGGATTGTCCTTAGCTAGATTGTTTCTGGAATCTTCATCAGGTAACACTAGCTGGGAATCCCTAATGGTTAGGATACCAAAGGAATAGAGTTGAGTGAATCCATTTGATGGATTTGGATAAAGGGTTATCCATTCAACTATCCTAGAGTAACAATTACCACGATTGGGATGATTCCTTAACTAAATAACTAACCAGTGAGATGAACGCCCTAATAGACCCATTTCTCAGTGAAATATGGATATTGGATCACTAAATGGATATGATGTACGGGGTCTTCAATTATAGTGGGAACAATTTCATTAAAATTCCTTTATTAAAATATATAATTCATGATATTCATTGAATATAATTTTGTTTTAAGATAAATTTATAATCATCGTCAAACTAAACTTTATATTAATCATTGAAATGAAAATCTTAAAGTAATAAACTCCTAAGACTATTATCTTAAAAAAATTCCTTGATCAAGAGAAATATTCCATGTGTTAGAACAGTTCCTTCCTAAATAATTAATTATTGAAATCTTTCAAAAAGTTAATATATATGCTTATGGAATATTTGAATTATTCTTTTGAGGTTTAAAAGGAAATATATGCTAATTGTCCTTAGTAATTATAGTCTCATATACTAAATATTATTGTACATGTTAATGATATTTATTATTATTGAAAATGTTTGGAAAGACTGAAGAATTTCTGTAAGGCTTATTCGGGCTAAGGAATTCATTCTATTATCATCTATGGAAATGTTCCAACAATATGGGTGAATTCAAGATAAGTTTACTTGGTATTATAAAAGTGTTAAGAATAAATTAACTATGTATAAAATATCTAATTTTTAGTATTAAAATGATAGTACCAGGAGGTAAAAGTTCTAAACTAGAAGAAGAAATGTTGTAAATTCCAATAATATTTCTTCAAGAAACCAGTTAAGGTTATTTGAAAATTGTAGGTATTATCAGGAATAATTGATGATACTATATGGTGGTATTATCTAAAATACTTGAAGGAATTTTCAAACTCCATGGAATATCTATGTTAGGTGTTAATGTTATAGAAATTGATTCTTCTATTTTTAAGTTTATGGGAAACTAAATGTATGTTTTATAAGTGTTGTAAATATAAATGAGTCCAAAATCAAAGGAATAATTGAAAGAGCTTGTAGTTTTAATTAAAGTGATGAAGTAAATAGTTGCTACATAAAAAATTTAAATGTCAAGATGTTTATCAATATTGTATGAATCTTATTAAAGTAAGCATCTCTTAATCTCAATTATTTTATATGATAATATTTGTTAACAAAGATTTTTTTAAACATCCTGAGATGATTAATTGTATACACTTGGTTTATAATTCATTGTATTCTATAATATGTTTTGAGAAGAAGATATAGGTGAAATTGTTTTATCTAGGATAAAGTTTTATCCAATTATTTATTAAAATATGATGTAATTTGATTCACACCTATAGTGGTGTATTTTAATAAATAGAATATTATTTTTCAAAATAAATAAGTTTTATTTACTAGAAAAAAATTATTTTATGTTGAGTATTATCAATATATTTTTAAGATAATATAATGGCTAAGAGGTAAGTGATTTTATGTTTGGAATTATATAATATCAAAGTAAATAAATAAAATATTATTCCAATCTAAGTTTGATCAATTTTTCACTTTAAATTTTAAAGAGTTACAATGTAATATAGTAATGAAAAATATAAATAGTTACATTTCGTTATATTGAGAAAGTGAATATCACTGTTAAATAAAGGATTATACTAGTCTAAGTTTTTGTGATTCAGTACTTAATGTACAAAAGAAGTTTATGATATGTAATCTTAAATAAAAATATAAAGAGTTGGTTTTAGTTACCATAATAAGTGAATGTTACTATTCAATAAAGGTTTGTACCATCTAATTCACAAAGTTTATCAGTTGGTATCCTAAAAGACTTTAGGGTATAATGGTAAATATAAATTTCAAGAGTTAAATTAGTTACCATAATTAAATGGATATCACTTTATCCTAATGGATTTTAGTATATGATGGTAACGTGATAATGTAAATATTTACAATATTTAAAAAATATTTCAAGGGAAAATTTTGAAGGAGTGGTTTAAAAGTATAGAAACCTAAGAATTTTACAAATATTGTTACATTATTTTTAATATAAATATCTAATAAATACAAACCAAGGATCGAAAGCCCTAGTGTATTTAGAAGACTAGGTATATAAACTATTACCATGGAACTAAAATAAAATTTATTTATTTTAATATCAATAGTGGTATCTTAAATCCATTTTAACTCCTAAAAATGTATTTGATAACTTGGGGAATACATAGAAAAAAGGGGTGAGCTAAAAATCCCAGTAAGGGAATAAACGTGATAATAAATCATAACATGTGAGTCAAATGGCATAACATGATATTATGAAAGAGAAGGATAATGGTTAATCGCATGAGAGAATAAAATAAAGTACATGGTATAATAAGATCATGGAAATATAGGAAAGTGTAAATAACATATAATATGAAATAATCATAAGTAAATACTAACTTCCAAGACAACATCACATGGTGGAAAAAGCCCCATCATGATTAGGTTTACTCCCTAATACCGTCTCATGATACAAAAATGTTAACTAATGCTTTGGATATATATATATGGGTTCACCTATCATAACATTTTCAGGATTATGTGTTCTAAAAAACGATATCAATCATAAGGAATAAACATAATAATTACCCATGGAAATAAATGGGTTTCATAATCTTGCCTCATATCACAATCAAATGAGATTTCATAAAGATTATAAAGAGAAGAAAAAAATGAAATATAATGTACATTCATATTTGAGTATAGAATCATAGGTATCAAAATATGGTGTTCATTTGGTAATAAAGACTTTAAATGATAATTATATAAAAATATTAAGGGATAAAAAAGTTTCCCTTAATCGGTTTAGATTTTAAAGAAGGAATTTGAGAAACAAACTTAAGGTATGAATTACCCTAGAAAATGATGGGATTATATGATAGGTATATATTTTAGATACATATATACATAATTTAGAAGAATTATATTATATTAAATAGAGATAAATTTATCTTGAGAGATAAAGTTCATAACCCAATGAAATAGAGTGTTTCAAAGTGATCCCTTACCTTATATTTCAAAATTGTTATATACTTTCACTAAATGTCATGAATAATCAAATAAAATTAATTAATTACTTAATTAATAATTTTTACATATATATTTTATTTATTATAATTTTAATATTTTTATTTATATATATTTAATTGAGATAAAAAAACTAATTTCATTGTTTCAAAAGCATTCATTTTATGGTTCCAAGGTCATATCACTTGTGGATAATTATCGAAGTTATTTTCAAATGAGACTAAAAATATAGAAGTGAAATGAAATGGTATTTATATACATCCAAAAATTTAAATGGTCCCAAATACCCATATGTTTTTTGACATAGAAATGTTTCTTTTAGGCTGTTTTACTGACTGTCACGAACTAGATTCATAAAAAACATAAAATAATATAAATAGTCCCAAATACCCAAATACCCATATAGTTTTTAATGGTACCAAATACCCATATGTTTAAATGGTCCCAAATACCCATATGTTTAAATTTTCCCAAATACCCATATGTTTATATCCATATACCCATATGTTTATACCCATATGCTCCCATATGTTTTTATCCATATGTTCATACCCATATGTTTTTTAAATGTTTCTAATGTTTAAATACCCATATGTTTTTACTACCCATATGTTTTTAATACCCATATGTTTTTAATACCTATATGTTTAAATGGTCCTAAATTTAAATGGTCCCAAATAACAATATGTTTTTATGGTCCCAAATACCCATATGAAATGTTTATAATGTTATATGGTTTGTTCATTTAGGCCGTTTTACTGACCGCCATGAACTAGATTCATTTTATTTTATAAAATTATTATTAAAAGATTAAAAAACATAAAATAATATATTATATACTTATTAAAATAATATTTAACCAAAATTTTGTTTCTATTACCATCCTTGAATGTGGTGGATAAAACGAGGCATGTTTTTCATGGAGGTAGCGAACCAACCATATTATAAACAATTTTTTCATTTTTGAATATAAATAAGGGAGGGTAGAAGATGGATATTACACCAAAATAATAACATATAAATATAGTTAGGATAGTTATGTTAATATGTCTAGGTGTATGTATATGAGGATGGTAGAAGAACAATAAAATTAAAAGAGATTTAGTTTATTGTTTACCACTCCATTTGGCTGTCTCCTTTTAAGCTACCCCTTTAGGCTCCTTGGAATAATATTTGGATGAGACTAGAAGAAATAATACATGGGGGAGAGGATTGGGAAGGTGAATAGGTAGAAATTTTTAAAGATACATGTATTATAAGTTGCGAGGAGAAGGGTTTGTGAGGGGTGGTATTTATAAGGGGAGGAGAGAGTTATTTTTGAATATTATATTCATTAGTTTATTATTCTGGCTTAAGGATACTAATAATATTGATAATTGTGACTATATAGTAAATAGTACATGTGAATCCAAAAATAATGGATTATTAAATCATCCGTTAATGAAAAATTCTTGTATTTATCTTATAATGTTAAATATCGCATTTTTCCATATTATACTATTCACAAAAATTCAACTATATTAGAAAAATATAAAAAATTCATCCTAATAAATTTTCATTGTTTAGATTCCAAAAATTAAATACATTTTATGAAAATAATTTTCTATTTATGAAAAATTTCATTTTTAAATAAAATCCTCATTTATTTGAAAAATATCAATTTTAATATTATGTTCAATTTTCAGACCCTTTGAAAAATTAATTAAGGTATCATAAAATTATATTATCATTATAATACAACATAATATTAATTTATAAGTCCATTTTATGGAAATAAACATTATTTTAAGTCTTATATTTATTATAAAAGTGAAATTAAAACATTATGCTTTATAAAAATACAAACACTTAATTTATCATTTTTAATATATTTATTTACTTGTACCATGATATAAATATATAATATTTTCATTTTATAAGATAAATAAATATTATTTTACACTCCCACATGTGAGTTTACTATTTTGACAGTTCGTTTACTATTCCTAATAGTTAGATTACTATTTGAACAATTAGATTTTTAAGGGTCATATGAGACCCCTACTTCCTATAAATACCTCATATTTAATTAATTATTATTTAAATTCTATTTTATCTCAAGGATATACATATATATATTCATTTTAAAAATTGATATTACATTACTTACATTATTCTTTATTTTTATAGTGTTGTTCGTGATTGTGATTATTCTGGGGGATCAAGCCGACCCAAATTTTCCTATTATTATTATATTATTTTAAATTTCTATCTCATTATAATAATTTTAATTATTATGTAAATTTTCATTCTCAAAATTTAATTTTTAAATTATCATAATAAAATGTAGTTGGTTTTATCATGGAGTGTGTGTGCATTATATAATATTATATTACCAAGTACGACACAATTAAATACTCAGAAAGGAAGTTCTATTGATAAAATTATTGATTGTTATAATCTTCCACCCTTAATAAATTTCACCCTAGAAATTTCCTTTTACATACAATAGTGAAAACAGGTGATGGTACTTCTGATTAATCATTTCCTCCATTTCCCATGTCTCCTTGTATTTATGGTATCACTATAATACTTTGACTAAGTGAGTTATATTGTTGCATAGAACTTTATCTCTATGGTCCATGATCTTAATCAACTACTCCTCATAATAGATACCATATTATAGCTATACCACCTTTGAATTCAGTACATGTGATGGATCTTATATTTACTTTCTAAAGATGGATACTTGGAATACATCATGTACTTGAGAAAGGTTTTATGGGAGTGCTAGTCGACAAGCCATGACTCTGATGCGATCAAGAATATTAAAGGGGTCGATATACTTGGGACTTATATTTCCCTTATTCTCAAATATCATAAGTCTCTTTTATGGGGATATACAAAGGAAAAAATTATCTCAAAACTCAAAATCTAGGTATCACCTATGATTTCAAACATAGCTCTTTTTTCGACTTTGGGTTGCCCAAATGTGCTACTGGATGGTCTTGACCCTTTTTACCATTTCCTAAACCATTTCAAGACCCAAGATCTTGTACTTACCAAATTCATCCCAAAACAATGGTGTTAGAAATCTCTTCCCATAAATGGCTTCATATGGATCTATTTGGATGGTTGGGTGGAAACTATTATTGTATGAGAACTCAACCAAATAAATATATTGATTCCATCCTCATTTAAAGTACATAAAGCATGATATCAACATTTATTCAAGTGTCTAGATAGTATAATTATATTACCCATCAGTTTGGGGGTGATAAGTCATACTGAAGTTCAAATAAATGTTAAGATCATGTTGGAGTATCTTTTATAACATACAGGTAAATCCTGTATCTTAATCAAATACAATCAATAATGGTTTCTCATGTATCATCACCACTTCTCTGATGTACATCCTTACAAGTTGACCAAGTGATAATTACTCTCAAATAGTTATTAAATAAGTATTATTTGTAAGTAAATAAACCACAAACCTTATATAATTATTTCCTCTTGATGTATTTAGAATACCAATGACAAAGTCCATGGTGTTTTTTACTCATTTATATATAGGTATGGATAATGGTTTCATCATCCCCTTAGAATTGTGCTTTTCAGCCTTAACCTGCTGTTATACATGAAATTTTAATGTATAATATATGATATACTTATTCATTTTATCCAAACAATGGTGATCTTAGATATCTCAATATATATTCATTCTCTCTGGGTGGATGTAAAAGGTTGAGCTATCCACATCATTAAACAAGTCCTTATTTATCTATGGATTTGATGGTATAAATTGTCATGACACAAATTTCTAAGTCCTTCTTCATAAATTTTTAACTTTTAGGATTTAACTTTTCTTATCATCTCTAACTTATTCTATATTTACATATCATCTCTTTGAGTATCCATTATCTTCTCTAAAAATGATGTTTTATCAATCATTTGATAAAGGAATGACAATGTTCCTTCTTTTATGAATTCCATGTTTATCATCTAAAATTAAAAGAAGATTGGATCCTTCTTAATTTCTCATCATTGATAATGTTTTAAAATCCTTTTGAATTAAAGAATATGCTAATTTATTTTATTTCCTAGGATGGTAGTTGACTGATCAATCATAGTCCCTGATCAGCACTAACCATATTCATTGGTTCATATTTATCCCATTATGTGTGAATATACATTTAATGATCTTATGATCCATATAAATTTCAAAATTATACCCATTACGGTAATGCCTCCAAATTTTCAATATGAATATTACTACATTTAACTCTAGATCATGTGTTGGGTAGTTCTTTTCATGAACTTTCAACTTCCTTGAGGTGTAGGATATCAATTTATTATTCTGTATTAATACACATCTTAATCACTTCTTTTAAGTATCACTACATACCATAAAAAGTTCCCTACTTGAGGTAAGCATGAGGACTGGTGCAGTGGTAAGACTATTTTTTAATTCCTTAAAGATATCTTTGCATTCATCAGTTCAAACAAACTGTAACACCCTGATATTTTGTTAATTTTTTTTCAAATTAATTTAATCTTTTTGATATTTTTCATTTCATGAAACACTAAAAATAGTTTATTTAATATGTCTAGATTATGTTATATGCAACAATAACTTAATCATGCACTATACACAATTTTTTTTATCTTACTCTATAAGGAACACCTAGTTTAGCTTGCGTTACATGCAACATCGACTTTCCTCAATGACTTGCGTAAAATGCATGATCAAGTTTTACCAAATAATAATATATTATTAAAATATTATTATTTAATATAATAAGTTATAACATAGACATTAAATTAGAGATTTCGAATAATATTAAATGATTTATGAAAATATATGGTTTAAACAAATATAATATGAATTCATAGGTTACCAATTATTAGAAATGAATATGAAAACCAAATGAATATAAAGAAAAATAGAAATATTTGTCTGGTTACAAAGCTATTTTACCCAATTATATTAAAATAATTACCATTAGTGAGTGATATTAATGTAATATATATGTTATATATTCAATAAAATATCATTTATATTTATCCAATAGATTTTATAAACATAATATAAGAAAAACTAATATTTATGCTTAAAAACATATATTTTTATTAAGGCATCTTTACCATCTTTTAATGGAGAACCCATTTTAAATATGATTTTTTGAAAATTTATAGATTAAATATGTCAAAATAAACTTCAACTTTCAAATAAGAACATAGTAATTAGGTTAGGATAAATTTTTGGTATTTTTCTATGAAGTTTCATTTTTAATGAATAGTAAAAAATATTGAAATTCAGTTCAAAACTTATTTTTTCATATAATGAATTTATAAGTTTAAATTACATTTTAAATTGGTTTAAAATTTTAATTAGATAATATTTTCATTAATTAATCCAATTTAGGTCATTGGAACCAATTTTATATTTAAATTAGATATAAAAACTTAGCAAACTTTTGATTATTTTTACTTAAAAAAAACCCACAGTGTCGTCCCATCATCGAGATTAAATTTAAATTAATCAATGACACTTATGTGACTAAATTTTTTAAAAATGGATTCCATATTTGGAATTAGATTAATTTTTAATTTCTAATAATGTGAACTTAGTTTTTTACCAAAAATATTAGTGAAAGTAATTAAAATTAACTACACTGATTAAGGTAAAATTAAGCTTAACTACAGACTAAACCTTAAATTTAAGACTAAAAAATACCTATAAACTTGTAAAAGATCTATTTTATTTACATATTTATACCATATCATCAATTTTGTCTAATTTTTTCCATTATTCTATCCACTTTTCATGTGAAAAATGTGTATGGAATTCCTTTGTCAAAATATTACAAGAGTGACACTCCTCCTCCACTATAAAAAGGCCTCCTCTCCTACAAATTCTTCACACCTATCAAAACACTTAGATTTATAAAAGATCTACTAAAATATACTCCCAAAAACCTAAAATCTTCCCTAAATCCTCCCTTTTAGAAGAATGTCTTCCAATGAATCCCTTTGGTGTAAACTAAAAGGAGTTACCCGATTAAGAGGTAACACCCTCCCTCAAATTCCTTACTTTTATTTTCTTTATTATATCCATAAATTCTTATTATTCCATGATTTTATAATATAAATAGTATCATAAATATACTAGTATGTTTTTATGTTAAGGTTTTGACCAAAACTTACACACACTTCCATCTAATGTGTAACAAACATACTATTTACATGCATGACGAAATACCACCTCATTAAACAATGATTGTTTATTTTTTCTTTACCACCTCACATGGTGGAAATTAAGATGAAAAATATGTTTATATATGTTATATATTATATTTATTTTGTCTTTAAGTTTCTATAATACTTTTACAACACATACCTTTATACTTTCCATTTGTTGTAAATATGATAATTTCGTTTGAGGAAGTGTGGACTACTTCCCCCTCAAAGTGATGCGATTCATTCACACACTACATGGAATGTATTAAGAATGAATTTAGTAAACTTATATGATATATATGATATAATAATTCTACTTTAATAATTATATATATAAATATATATACATATATTTCATTTAACTTCTTTCTTTATATATGACAATTAAACAGGAACAATGTTCATGCGTACATACGACCTATAGTCTCCATGATTAGTGTATTCAATTTAATATTTCTATATTATATATATTATTATACTAAAAAAATTCATAATATAAATTATATTTATATCATGTTTTACATTATGAAAATCATGATATAAGTATAAGGATTGACAATATAACAAATTAAGACACATGTGAAGAACAAAGGAAATATCACTTGAAGTGAAACCTTAACATAGAATTGTTAAAAAGCAGGTAATAAAAAGTAATAATAAAACCATATATGATATTATATATAAAAATATGGTTATTTTATAAATTTATAATAAATTTATATTTATTATACATGAGGTATGAACGAGTACGACGAGAGTCAAGACACAAGGTAAGGGAATTTCATCTCACTTTTTATTTATGTGTGACAAATGTTTTATTCCCCACCCATTCCTTTTGTGAGGTGTGTATAATAAACATGGATGTATTATATGATTATTATAATTAAAATTATTAGTATTTACATATCCATTTTATGATATGTTTTTCATGGTACTTATAATTCAAAAGTTACCAAATTGGTAAAGTAATTTTTTCTCAATTTTCCTTCATTGAGATACATGCCATGTTATGCACCTATATTTTTTCATGAGGTGTATATACTGCCTTTGAAATGTTATATCATGAATATAATTCTATTAATTATATTTTAAGATTCATTTAATTTCATTTTCTGACATGGGGATTATGGTTCAAAGTTACTAAGTGGTAAAAGTTTATGGAAACAATCTCATCACTTTTCAAGACTGTTTATATTTATGCTTCCTTTGATTAAATATTATGATCCACCTATAAATAACATTGATGATTTTTCTTATCCTCTAGTTATTAATGATATAATCATGTATTTGCACCATTTTTTCACTCTTTGGTATATATTATATTTAAGAAAGTGTTTTTAAGAAATCCTGACTTTACCTTCTCTTTGGTCAGAAATTTGTGTTCCTTCAAAACCATGTTTTATAAAAAGGGTTTCTCAGAATATTATAATATTCACCTATAATATTTAAAATAAAATTTTACTTTTTTTACCAATGTTTTCAAAGGAATATTCTTTTCACTTTCTGAGAAATTATTATTTTTATCCTTTTTACAGTGAAAAAAGGAATATTCTTTTTACCTCATATGACATGTATGAATTTACCCAACATCATTTATCTAAATATTTCTTTTCATGTTTAAAAGATTTATTTTCAATAATTCTTTTTAAAAGTAATTTTTAAAGATTTTTTTTAATTTTTTTTAATATTTATATGTTTTCAAAATATTTTTCAAGGGAAAATGGTTTTCAAAATGATTTCAAGCATCTTTATAACTTTTCAAGAAAAATGGTTTTTAAAACGTTTTCAAGTTTATTTTATAATTTTTAAAGGAATTTTTTTTAAAAATGTTTTCAATATTATTTTATAAGTTTTCAAGGTAAATGGGTTTCAAAATGTTTTCAATATTTCTTTATAAGTTTTCAAGCATATTTTGAAGAAAATGGTTCTCAAAAGGTTTTATATTTTTTAAAAGTGTTTTACAAAGAAGATAGGATATTTTTATCAAGAAATGTTTTTGAAAAATATTTTGAAATTATTTTCCATCTTAGATAACATCTATTAATGTTACTCATTCCTTTATAGGAAATGATCTAAAGGTTCCATTCATATTCTCTTTCTAAATGGTTTATGTTTTGATGTAATGATATTTATGAAACCTGTTTATCTTTCATGGTATATATATTTATAAAACTCGTTTCTATTTTGTGAGATATATATTAATGAAACCCCTTTCTCTTTCAGGGGATATATGTTTATTAAATCTATTTCTCTTTCATGATATGCATGTATATGAAACCCTCTTCTTTTCACAGTTTATGATTTTATTAAATGATTATGAAACCCGTGTCTTTCCCATAGGTTATGATAAGGTTACATGTTTATGATACCCATTTCATTTCATGGTTTATGATATGATTGTTTATGGTTTTTTTGGCACATGTATGTATGATTTCATTATGATATGGGTGGGACCTATATATCCCTCTAATGCATTTAGTAAAGATTTATATCTCATGAGATAGAAATGGATAGAATGAGAAATGAACTTGGTTTAGTATTACAGGGTTGAAATGATGTGTGAGCTCGGTTTAGTAATACAGGGTTGGAACGGGGTGTGAACCCCATTCAAAAAAGGACCTTTTTCACTAATATGGCCTTGGAAGTGATGCCTTTACTATTATGGAAATAATATTATATGATTATATGTTTTCTATAATTCCATGTTTTATTCCTATGTTATTATTTCATGGATTATATTCTTTATTTACTTATGATTCATGTCATATAAACTACCAAAATTTATGCTATGATTCATGTTTATGATCTTTGATATGCAAGGTATGATCTTATATTTTATTGATCATGTTCTCTCACCCTTATGCTCATGATTATACTCACATGTCTCCCTTTTTTACCCATACTATCATCTGAGTTCACCCCTTTTTATGTTTCCTTTCCCCCAGGTTATGATGATACATATTATGTTTGATGCGTCTAAGAAGGGTGTTAGTTAAGAAGAACCTAGTGGGAGATAATGTAGCTCATTTCTGTACCAGTGTTTATGTTTCCATGTTTCCAAAGAAACTAGACTAGTATAGTATTTGGGTGTCTATTTATATAATGCTTTAAGTACTCCACAAAAGATATCTAATATTAATTTATGTAAAGAGAGTGTATCTATAGTTAGCATCAAAGAAAAGGTTTAGTTAGACTTTGGAAACTAGGATGATAAAACCCTAGTGAGAACTATAAGGACATGTATAAGTATAATTTTAAAGATAAGGAAAATTATAGGAAAATATCCTAGAATTTTGGTTAAAGATAGAGTGAGTGTTTTTCTAGAAATGTATACCTATCTGGATACTACAAGTGTATATGGCTATGACAGAGATGTACCTATTGGTAACAGCTCTGATAAGATGTTCTGGGTCTGAATTAGTGTAATATGGTACATGAAAACAGGACTTGCCACACACTTGGTTTGACACTCTTGGGGGATATGCTTTAGGAATTCACAAACTCTTCATGAACCATCATGAATTATTTAAATATAAGTTAGATATGAATAACCTATGATGAAACTAGCATGTTGTAGATTAAGGAAGGTGTCATGATTTATACATCCTATAAGTAATTCTTTTCATGACTATGTAGTAATATGCTATGATAAGTAATGATCACACTATGATTCTAGTTTTAGTCAATAGAGGGAAATGAAAGGAATTGGATTAACGTTGAATGTGATGGATGATATTTTGATGAGCAGTCAAGTGGGATGATCACTAGAGTGAAAGATGTTGTGATCATGCCTAATAATTTTTCACAGAACGTGATTAACAATGTGTACCTTAACCAACTCTCAGACTCACCAAGAGAAAGAAGGAGTTTTCTGAGAGATCAGGTAATGAATACCATAGAGGAAAGAAGATTCAGTTTCTTTTGTGTCAAGAATGTGGAAAGAATCACCTAATTGAATATATTAGAGGAATAAGAAGATGTTTTGACTATGTAAAATAATGACACAAAAAAAGTTACTACAAGGGAAAAATGAAGAGGCCAGTTAACTAAATGGGTGATAATATTGGCCTCCCTAAGACACCATCAAAGGTTAAGTGTTTTAAGTGTGGAATAAATGGTCATTATGAAAATAAATGTCCCAAGATGAAATATCTTGAAGAGAATCAACAAGGTGGTGTAAGTAATGGTTACATTATTGATGATGAAGTCACTACTGATGAAATGTGTACAGAAATAGGAATTTTGTAATAGGATGAGGTAGCCTTGTTAGGGGACTAAGTATGAAGTGGAGTAATCAAAGTTTTTATGTATTTGGTTTCAATAATTATGTTATATAAACGGTGAAATATATAAGGATTGTTTAGTTTATGTTTTTCACTATGGATTTCCAAGAACACGTTGAATAGTTACCATATAATAAAAAAGTGATTTAATAGAAAGATTATGTCCATGGAAAACACATTATTAAGGGAAAGATAACCCTTAATATATTATTTATATTATGATAATATTGTTTGGATAATGATATGTTGGATATAAGTAAATTGGATGGTACTGATTACCTTGGAACTAATTAAGGACTTGTTGACATGTATTTTATGCTATCATAGATGAATTTTACAACATCTTGGATTTATGGAATATATCCAATAATCTATGTAATAAGGAAACATTCACATTTTCAATAAGTATTTATGATAATTTAGGACATTACCATGTTTAAAGATAAAATACAATGAGGGTATTCACATGTTTGGAATGTGACAACCAAGTCGTACTTTGTGATATATGTAGGAAAAATGTTAAGCTGATTTTGTGAATTTATTTCTAAAGTTTTGTATTTTCATCTTTCAGAAGGGTTATAAGGTTAACCATTCATGAAAAGTTTAATTTAAACTTCAAAGAAAGTATTTATGCAGTGATTTTGTATTAAAAAACTTGGTTAAAAGTATATTTAGTGATTAACCTTATTTCAAGGATGTCTATCTTATTAGTGTAGTTTTAGAAAAGGATATCCTGTATGTCGGGTGAAAACTAATAAAATCTAAAATGGACACGGGTATTGAACCCATGATCAAAGGATAATAAGGGTTTCATTCCTACCACTTTCTTATGCAATGTTCAGGTCAATGTATAATTATTTTTGTTGAATAATTATTAATGATGAACCAGTAGAGTTACTTTTTTATGTTTACAGATTAGTGTATTAACCATATTTATTTTGAAGAATAGTTAAATAAAAATATTTATACTTTTCATTATTATATGGGCCTTAAGATCTTCTAAAAGTTTATTTTAGTACTTCATGCATCAAAGTTAATTTCTGGACATCCATTTCTTGAATTAATGGATCAATTAGAAATAGATAAATGCACAACTAAAGAATGTTTTTTATAGAAATATATCAAGTAAGTATATTTCCTTATATTCTTTTTCAATAAAAGAATTAATCAATGTTTGGATAATGATAAAAAAATATGTTATCCTAATACCTTAATTTTTGTTGAACCAGTGACCTTTTAAATCATCACAAATTTTTAACTTTGATACCCACAAATTTTCTTTGATCATTCACTTGTTTGTGATTTATTACCTTAAATCACTCCCTATAAATATTTAATCTTTTCATCCATGTATGATATTAAATCACAAAATATATTCTATTATATGGAAACCTAGTTATATGTTACTTTGGGTAATTTTTATTGTTCCAATTCCCTTTTTAAGGGAAGTTTTAGTTTTCATTTTTATAATGTGGGTTTCTATAAATGAAACTTTCAAGTATCAAACTTCTGATAACCCAAATGAATTTCAAGGGAAGAATTTCATTTTAATTAGGGGGAGGGGGGTAGAATATAACTCCCTAATATTTTTTGAATTATTATTTTTTGAATTAATTTACTCTTTTTGATATTTTTCATTTCACACAACACTAAAAATAGTTTATTTTATATATTTGGATTATGTTATACGCAACACAAAGTTAATCGTGCACTAAACACAACATAAATTTTAGCTTGATCAATTTGTAACACCAATGTTAGCTTATGTTACACACAACAATGACTTTCCTTGATGGATGTTGTAACATGCATGGTCGATTTTTACCAAACAATAATATATTATTAAAATATTATTATTTAATATAATAAGATATAAACTAGCCGTTAAATTAGTAGTTATGAATAGTATTAACTAATTTATAAAAATATATGTTTTAAAAAAATATAATACAAATTTGTAAGTTACCAATTAATTAGAAATTAAGATGAAAACTTATTAAATATAAATGAAAATATTAATATTTTTATGGTAACAAAGATGTTTTACCCTATTAAATTAAATTAATTACCATTAGTGGGATATATTAATGTAATATATATGTTATATATTAAATAAAATATTTTTTTTATTTATCCAATATATTTTATAGACATAATATAAGAACAAACCCAATTTTATGCTTAAAAACCTATAGTTTTATTAAGTCATTTTTACTACCTTTTAATGGAGAACCCATTTTAAATCCAATTTTTGAAACTTTTATAGATTTAATACATCAAAATAAACTTTATATTTTAAATATTAATATAATATTTAGGTTAGGGTAAATTTTTGGTACTTTTCTGTGAATTTTCATTTTTAATGAATAGTGAAAAATACTAACTTTTAGTTCAAAACTACTTTTTCATCTAATTTATTTATAAGGTAAAATTAAATTTTAAATTTGTTTAAAAGTATAATTAGATAATATTTTTATAAATTTATCAAATTTAGGTTATTGGAACGTATTTTACATTGAAATTGGATATAAAACCTCATCAAACTTTTGATCATTTTTACTTTAAAACCCATAGTGTCGTTGTGTCAACAAGATTAAATTTAAATTAATTTTGAAAACTTCTGTGATTAGAATTGGAAAAAATTGATTCCATATTTGGAATAAAAATAATTTATAACTTCTAAAAAGGTCAAATTAGTTTTTTACCGAAAATATTAGTGAAATTAATTAAAATTAATTACATTGATTAAGGTAAAATTAAGCTTAACTAAGGACTAAAACATATTTAAGACTCAAAACAACCTAGAAACTTGTCCAATAGAAATTTTATGTGCATATTTAGACCCTATAATCCCTTGTATATAATTTTTTCCATTATTGTATCCACTTTACATGTGAAAAATGTGTATGGAATTCCCTTTTCAAAATATTACAAGAGTGCCACTCCTCCTCCGCTAAAAAGGCCTCATATCCTCCCACTTCTTCACACCTTGGAAGACACTTAGGTTCAGAAAATATCTGCTCAAATTGTAAAGACCTAAAAATTCCATGTAATTTTTTTTAATTAAATTGGAATTTTATGAGTTTTGTGAAAATTTACGGCACATGATTCTGAGGCCCGGAGTGCCCGGAATGAATTTCTGAACTTTTGTTCGGGTATGTTCAGTAAACGTGTGAGCGAGTTTTTATAACTTTCGAACTGGTGCTCAAAATTAAAATCCGAGGGCACCATTGAACTCGCACGCCAATATTTTCTTAATAAGACTTTCACCTCGACGACAGTTGGTCGAGGGTGAAAGATAATTTTTGGGTTTTTCATAGAAATAATAAAATAAAATAAACACATGTTTTATTTTATTTTTTTATAACCACTCTTCATGTATAAGTTTAGAAGTGGGTACCACCATACCTTAACCTCCTATAAGAGGTTATGGTGGTGGGGTCCACCTGAGTTCTAAACCTCTTCAACTCCCTCATTAATGCGGAGGAGCCTCTTGATCTTCCTCCACATTAAATGTGCCAACCCTCTAATATTAAATGTGCCAACCCTCCTTTCTTCAATTTTATGCCAACCTCATCAATTAATTAAGTGGAGCCAACTTAATTAATCCATTTATAATTTTATTCCAATGAACTAAATAGCCAACATAATCTATTATGTTGGATACTTAGCATTTTTGGAGGAATTGGGAGAGGAGAAAGCTTTGAGAGAAATAAAGTTCTCCAATGAAGAACGCTCTGCCAACGAAGAACGCCGACCTCCTTAGACCTTCTTCCTTGGGACTTTTTCCGATGTGGTACATCTTCATCTATGGAGAATCTACGTCCGTACTACCTTCTTTCTCCAGTGTCAACGAACAACATGAGGTATGGGTTTATTTGCTTTTGAATATTTTTCCTGTAACACCCCAACCCCTCAAGGATGGAGCCGGTGCATTACTTTTGATATTGGCATGGTTAGAAGGAATGAAAATCCTGAAGGAACGATCAATTTAGTAGTCTTTAAGAAACCATATAAATATATTTTACTCAAATTACATTGGAAAAGTTTAAAAAATACAATACATAACGAAACTAAAAACTACATCCACAAGTACTCAATAAACAATGTCCAATTTGTCACCTGTTGAAAGTAAAAAATGAAAGGGGTGAGCTCAAACGATCATTAAGGGTTAAAAATAGCATAATCAGGAGTACAATAATAAGTGAATCACAATCAATATGACATAATCAATATGGCATAGTGAATAAATGAATAACTAATGCCATTAATTAACTGAGAATGAAACTGCATCCATAGATTTTGTCATAGTGAAAACCTCATGGATAATAATAATAACTAATAATCAATAAAGATAATTCTTATTAATTGGATGTCATGTATCTGGAACATGAAACCTATTATAGTAAAAACGGTTTAGTTCTATGGGTAGAAACCCGTTTGATTTCTAGAAACAAACTCAAAGGGTTTGTCGCCAAACTGATTTGTCTCATGAGACCTACTGATGCATCGAGGGGCTATAGCAGGCCCCACCCACCACTGCATGTCCAAATAATTCTTTATACATTGATTCAATACAATATCAATATACCTTTTCAAAATCCGTATAGAGTAGAGTATACAGATTCGTCAATATTAAAATAACTTTCCAAATAAACACTGTATATAAAAATGGTATACGGTTTAGACAAAAAACATATCCATGATATGGGATTATGGATATTTAATATAAATATAACTTTAAAATTAAAGGTGATCTCAAATGGGTAGTAGGTACACTACATAAGGATTATTAGGTGCACAATACAAAGTTAGTCACAACGAAATAGTAGTTGAGAGAAAGGCTCTTACCACAATGTAATTGGCCGAATCAAATGAAAAGAACTTAATAAACCTCAAATTAAAAATTGAATAACATGAATATAAATATAATCATGTTATTATATATCAAATGGTAGTATGGATATACCACATACAAGAAATAAGTGGTGAACAATGAAAATATCACAGAAATGAAAGTGAGATGAGAAACCCCTTACAAACATTTTGGCATGGTAATGAGTGTTCTTGCGAGGGATTAATGAGAGGTAAATGGGTATTCCATTATTTATATGTCACAAGGGTTGTATAGGGGAGGTGATAAATCATACCCAATCATTAGGAATAAAAAATAAAAACGGAACAACATAGGGGAGATTCTTGAACAAAAGTGAGAGAGAGGATCCCTTACCATATGCTCGAAGGTGTTCTTGATTGTTCTTAACGACCTAAATAATCAAATTTAGATTAATTAATAAATAATTCCAGAACCTAATAAACATGTAATTTATATGGTATAACCTTATTAAGTTCATTAATGTGCTTTTTTATGGGTTTAAGAGATTCAATTTTATTGTTTTGGAAGCATTTTCTTACTTGGTTTCCTGATTTGTTTACTTGTATTCATGAATGGAAGTTGGTTTGAAATATGGTTAAACATCAAGAATTTTTAATATAAATTATTATTGACATTAAATATATATAAATTATCTTATAATTATTCTGGTTATATACCATGAGGATGACTCATTCGATGAGTTAAAAATAAACGCTTGAATTTGGCTTGGCAGTTTTGTGCTCAATAAACTTGTTTTGTATTATTATTCAATATTATGTTCGTGTAAAGATTCCAAAACAATAATAAAGATAAAATACATATATTATGACCTGGTTCAACCATAAATATGGTTTCATGACCAGTAATTAAGGAATTATTGAAGAACGAAACTTCATAGTCCACAAAGGTTATAAATTGGAACCTTATGGACGTTGATTTCGTTTATAAAAATAAAAGGGAGGAACTAAGATTATTGATGATGGTTATTACATTAACATGATATAAATCCAGTATGTAGATGATACTGGAGTTATCATGATCATTTGGAAAGAGGAGGTTAGGAGAGGATAACAAATGAAGATAAATTCAAATGAAACTAAAAGAAAAAGAAATGTGTTTTACCTCTTGAAATGACTTCTTAGAGAACCTCCTTAAGGGAAGGGATTTTGGTCTTTTGGAAAGACAAAGAGCTTATTGGTCGTGGGGAGTGACTAGGGAAGGGTATTTGGGTAGAACTTTGAGGAGATTCAAGGCTTATAGAAGTGAAGAGAAGAGGGAGTGGTGAGGGGTTTTTTATAGTGGAGGAGAGGGGGTATTTTTCATTATTTTAATCATTATTACAATGTTTTTGCCCAAGATTATGAATAGTATTAGTTCATGTGACCTACAATAGTAATAATGGCATGTGAGTTCAAACCAAGTGGACTTGCATCACTTATTATGTCATAAATAGTGTATTTTACTGATAATTTTTATATACAGTATTTTATCGTATTTCACCATTCATAAAAAATTCTAGAATTTCAGAAAAATACCAAAAATTTACCCTAACCATTTTTTGACATGTATAATTCAAAAATGAACTCTATTTTTCAAAATTAAGTTTCTAAATATTATTAATTTAATTTTTAAATAAATTCATATTTAATTTGAAAATAACAATCTTAAAGGTGCAATTAGTTTTATTTCTCATTGAAAAAATAATTAAGATCTCATTATCTTATTGCCTTAATAAAATAAAATAATTTTAATATTTACTATTCATAAGGGTCATATTACTATTCATAAGGGTATGTTACTATTCACAAAAAATGAAGTTTGTTCTATCAGACTCCAAATGACTTACTGATCACAACTCTAGATAACCATTTTTCGAAATTCAAAACATAGAAGTGGAAAATTTATATTTAATGGATAGGTTTTGACTATCTCTTAAATAAACTAGTGTTGTTTCAAAAAAACACAGTGATGAATAGAATGTTTTTAATGGAAACATACCATAAAATGATTGGGGTGCTACATTATTCTCTCCTTCGTAAATTTTGTCCCCGAAATTTTATGTATAAAGCCCACCAAAAAGATGTGGGTGATTCTTTTTCATAACATCCTCAGGTTCCCATGTAGCTTCCTCCATATTCTGGTTTCTCCAAAGAAACTTTACTAGGTGAGTTTTCTGATTTCTCAATACCTGCTCCATTGTGTCAAGAATCCTGATAGGCTTTTCACAGTATGACAAATCAGGTTCCAGTTATATTTCTGAATATGTGAGTACATGCATTAGGTCTGGCATGTACTTCTTTAACAATTATACGTGGAACACATCATGAACTTTGGAGAGATTTGGTGGCATCGCTAAATGGTAAGCTACAACTCCAATTCTTTCCAGAATTTCAAATGGTCTGATTTACCTGGGGCTCAGTTTCCCTTTCTTACCAAACCTTAAGACACCCTTTGATGGAGATACTTTCAGAAATACACGATCTCCCACTTGGAATTCCAAGTCCTTTCTCCAGTTGTAAGTATAAATCTTTTGCCTACTTTGGGATGATTTAATATGGGCTTGTATTTTCTTCACCTTTTCCACCGTCTCTTCAATAAGTTATAGGACTATAAGTTTCCTCTCACCAACTTCGTCCCAACAAGTTGGAGTTCAACATCTCTTTCTATATAATGCTTCATATGGATCCATTTGAATACTAGAATGGAAACTATTGTTGTAGAAAAATTCCACCAAAGGAAAGTATTGATCCCACATACCTTGGAAGTCAAGAGACCATGATCTCAGCATGTCTTCCAGAGTTTGTATAGTCCTTTCAGACTGTCTGTTAGATTGAGGGTGGTATGCAGTACTCATAAGAAGCTCAGTATTCAAAGCCTTCTGGAGAATTTTCCAGAATTTTGATGTAAACATGGGATCTCGATTAGAGAAAATCGATAGAGGTGTACAATGAAGTCTCACAACTTCATTAATATAAAGTCTTTCCAGGCACTCAAGTGGTAAATCCTCTCTTATTGGAAGGAAATGTGCTGATTTAGTGATATGATCAACACTTACCCATATTACATCATTCATTCTAGGTGTCCTCGGTAGTCCGATGACAAAATCCACCATAATGTTATCCCACTTACACATAGGAATAGGTAGATGTTGCATCACTCCTTTGGGATGTTGTCTCTTCGCCTTCACTTGTTGACAAACTAGACACCTTGACATTTAGTCAGAAATTTCTCACTTCATATTATCCCACCAAAAATATTCCTTCATAGCTCTATACATCTTGGTACTACCTGGGTGTATAGAGAAATTTGAGCTATGAGCATCGTCTAATAGTTCCCTTTTTAGCTCAAGTACTGATGGAACACATAACCTCTTCCCAAACTTTAGAACTCCTTCTTCATACTCAAAATCAGCCAGTCTCCCATCCTCAACTGCATTAATTTTCTTGTGTAGATTCTTATCATCAGATTGAGAAATTTTTATCTTCTCTAGTAAATACGGTTTAACAATCATTTGAAAGAGGAGTGATTTTTATCCTTCCTTAACAATTCCCATATCAATCTTCAGTAGATCCATGAACATAGGATCTCTTTCAATCATTATTTGAGTTAGAAATCCATGATCTTTCCTGCTTAATGCATCTTCCACATTATTCGTCTTTCCTGGGTGGTAGTGTATCAAAAAATTGTAATCTTTGAGTAACTCGAGCCATCTTATTTTCCTCATGTTGAGTTCTTTTTGTGTGAAAATATATTTCAAACTCTTATGGTCCATATAAATCTCACATCTCTCTCTATAGAGATAATTCCTCCATATTTTTAGAGTAAAGATTATAGATGCTAACTCAAGATCATGATTTGGATAATTTTTCTCATGAGTCTTCAACTGCCTTGACACATAAGCAATAACTTTATCATTTTTCAAAAGGATGCAACCCAGTCCATTCTTTGATTCATCTTTGTATATTAAAAATCCATCACTTCCAAATGGATGAGTAAAAATTGGAACATTGAAAAATATTCTTTTCAATTCATCAAATGATTCTGTACATTCTTTTGTCCACACAAACTTAACTCCTTTATGTGCGATCTTGGTTAGCAGGTTATCCAGTTAGGCAAAATTCTGAACGAAACGTCAATAATAAACTGCTAAGCCAATAAAACTGCGTACCTCAGTTATGTTTGTTGGATTGGGACAATCTTGGATTTCCTTTGTCTTCGCAAGATCAACTATGATTCCATACTTAGAGAAAATATAGACTAGAAAAGAAACTGATTGAAACCAGAATTCACACTTTCTAAACTTACCATATAATTTATTTCTTCTAAGAGTTCACAGAATAACCCGTAAGTGATTCTCATGGTATTCATATCCTTTTGAGTATACGAGGATATCATTGATGAATACCACAAAAAATTTATCTAGATAATCCTTGAAAACGCTTTTCATTAAATCCATGAAAAAAGAGGGTGCATTTTTCAGTCCAAAAGGCATCACTGTAAACTTGTAATGCCCATACCTGGTCTGAAATGATTTCTTAAGAATATCTTCCTTCCTCACATGAAACTGATGATATCTGGATCAAAGGTCAATATTTTAAAATTATTGAGCTCCATGTAGTTGGTCAAATAAATCATCAATCCAGGGCAGAGGATACTTATTATTTTTTGTAATAGCATTGATTTCCCTATAGTGAATTCAAAGCCTCATGGATCCATATTTCTTCTTGACAAAGAGGACAGGGGCTCCCCATGGAGAAACACTACATCTAATAAATCCTTTTTCACTCAAATCCTCTTATTGTTTCTTTAACTCTACTAATTCCTCAGTGGCCATTATATAGGGAGTCTTTGATATAGGTCTTGCATCAGGAATTAAATCAATAGAGAACTCAACTTAATACTCTGGAGGATATCCAGGTAAATACTCTGGAAATACATCAATGTACTCTTTCACTATGTTCACATCTTCAATTTGAAGATTTCTTTCCTCACCCATAGATATTGGTTTATCTTCCTCTCCAAGTATTGCATTCAGGAGAGCTACTGGGGGTGGTTCTAGATAAGAATCAGGTGGCGAAGTTTCTGGCCTAAAGACAAGGTATTCTACACCATTTTCATAAATTGTAACTTCCTACTTCTTACAATAAATCTTCGTATCATAATTTGACAGCCAATCCATACCAAGAATTATATCAAATTCAGTCATTGTTATGATGATAAGGTTAGCAACTAGAGAACATTTTGGTGTCTGGATGGGGACTAGTTGACATGCCTTGGTTGCAATGATACATCCCCGAGGAGTTTTGACTGACAACTCCTTTATTAAATAAAATTGGAAAAATCAAATTTTCTTGGAAAATTGGGAAGATATAAATGAATGCGATGATCCAAAATCAAATAAAGTGTTGGCTAAGTTTTTAGAAACAATTAAAGTATCTTCCACCACATCATTAGGAACTTCAACCTCCGCGATTGTAATCGCAAAGGATCTCCCTTGATCTCTTGGCCTTTTCTGAGTTGAGTTTCCTTGATGCTTAGGACACTCATTTTCATAGTGTCCCATCTCTCTAAAATTGTAGCATTGAATATCATTGAATTATTTTTCCCCTTGAACTCACAAAATCGATGACCCTTTTCTCCGTAGTTATAGCAGACTCCCATTCCTTTCCAACATTTCCTGAGATGATTCTTTCCACAGTTCTCGCATAATGGGAAACTATTCGTTCCCTTGCTCTTCTTTGGTTCTTCTCCTTTTCCTTTGTTATCATATTACCACTTATTATCTTGGTTTCCTTTGAAAAGATTTGATCTAGTAAATTCCCTCTCTGTTTTGATGGCACTTGATACAATTTCATCATATGATGAAAATTATTGAGAAGCCAGTGCCATTTGAAGAGTTGGCTTAAGACCTTCAAAGAAATGATCAATCTTGTCTGCCGAGTCACATACTTAATCCATGACATACCTGGCTAGCCTTATAAAGGTAGCCTCAAACTCTTTAACACTATCTTCTTCACTTTGTTTCAAGCTAAGGAACTTACTCTTCATTTCAGTTCGTTGCTCATGAGGGAAATATTTTTTGAATAATATTTCCTTAAAAGTCCTCCATTCCATATCTTCTATTTCTTCTTCCTCCAGGGTATTTTGAATTAGGGACCACCATTGATCAGCGTCGCCCTTAAGACAATATACTGCCAGTACTACCTTTTCATTTTCATTGCATCTTAACGCCATGAATATCTATTCAAGGGACTTGATCCATTTCTCAGCTACCACTGGATTAGTAGTCCTGCTGAAGGATGGGGGATTCTGCCGCATGAAACGATCCAACGTAGGTGTGTAATGGTTATTCATTACCACTTGAGTAAGTTTTCCCAATATGGTTATGATCTGATCTTCTCCAATGTTTACTATGTTTACTTTCTCAGTAGGTAGATCCCTACCTTGCCCATGAGTATTGATTCCCCTTCTTCCATTAGACTTCATTTCTAAATAATGGGATACACTAGATTATTTTATGAATCTCAAATAGAAAAGAACTCAACATAGATTGAAATTCTATGCATGGATAATCTAATAAACATGGTTCCTCTAAAGAAAAATTTACATTAAACTACTTCATAATGGATTGTAAAGAAAATATGAATTATCCTAAGAATATCCCTCGAGAGTGTCATAAAAAAGAGTGCATCAAGGCCTATTGTCGTGCACTAGTTCCCATTCGAGACTAGCTCAAAGCAGTGTTTTTGGGTTTTACCCCTAGATACATCTATGCCAGAGCCGCCTCTACCTGCTCGTATCTAGACAGGGATGTATTGCATAAAATATCCACATAATCTATTCCTTACCAAAATACCAGGATGTTCTTGTATGTTTATCCTCAAATACTACCTTAGGGATTTGTTCCCTACTATACATTCCCTACTCTAGTTTCTAATTTTTCTACTAAACTTCCTCTGATACCAATTATAACACCCCAACCCCTCTAGGATGGAGCCGCTGCATTACTTGTGATATTGGCATGGTTATAAGGAATAAAAATCCTGAAGTAATGATCAGTTTAGTAGTCTTGAAGAAACTAGATACACAGATGTTACTCAAATTACATTGGAAAAGTTTACAAAATACAATACATAATGAAACTAAAAACGACATCCACAAGTACTCAATAAACTATCTCCTCTTTGTCACCTATTGAAAGTAAACAATGAAAGGGGTGAGATCAAACTCTCAGTAAGGGTTTCAAATAGTGGAAGCATGAGTACAATAATAAGTGAATCACAATCAATCTGACATAATCAATATGGAATAGTGAATAAATGAATAACTAATTCCATTAATTAACTGAGAATGAAACTGCATCCATAGATTTTGTCATTGTAAAAACTTCATGGATAATAATAATAAATGATAATGAATAAAGAGAATGCTTATTAATTTGATTTCATGTATCTGCCACATGAAACCATAATACCATAAAAATGGTTTAGTTCTATGGGTAGAAACCCGTCTGATTTTTGGAAACAAACTCAAAGGGTTTTTCGCCAAACTAATTTATCTCATGAGACCTACCGATGCATCGTGGGGATATAGAGGGCCCCAAATTCCACTGCATATCCAAATCATTCTTTATAAATTTATTCAATACAATATCAATATTCATTTTCAAAATCCGTATAGATTAGAGTATACAGATTCATTAATATTAAAATAACTTTCCAAATAAACACCGTATGTAAAAATGGTATACAGTTTAGATAAAAAACATATCCATGATATGGGATTATGGATATTTAATATAAATATAATTTTAAAATTAAAGGTGGTCTCAAATGGGCAGTAGGTACACCACATAAGGATTATTAGGTGCACAATACAAAGTTAGTCACAACAAAATAGTAGTTGAGACTAAGACTCTTACCACAATGTAATCGGCCGAATCATATGACCAGAACTTAATAAACCTAAAATGAATCATTGAATAACATGAATATAAATATAATCATGTTATTATATATCAAATGTTAGTACACATATACCAAATACAAGAAATAAGTGGCGAACATGAAAATCTTACAGAAATGAAAGTGAGATGAGAAACCCCTTACAAACATTTCAGCATGGTAACGAGTGTTATTGCGAGGTCTTAATGAGAGGTAAATGGGTATTCCATTATTTATATGTCACAAGGGAATTATGGGGGAGGTTTGAAAGCATACCCCATCATTATGAATTAAAAATAAAAAGGGCACAACATAGGGGAGATTCTTGAACAAAAGCGAGAGAGAGATGATCCCTTACCTTATGCTTGAAGGTGTTCTTGATTGTTATTAACAACCTGAATAATCAAATTTAGATTCATTAATTAATAATTTAAGAACCTAATAAACATTTAATTGATATGGTATAACCTTATTAAGTTCATTAATGTCCTTTTTGATGGGTTTAATAGATTCAATTTTATTGTTTTGGAAGCATTTTCTTACTTGGTTTCATGATTTGTTTACTTGTATTCATGAATGGAAGTTGGTTTGAAATATGGTTAAACATATAGAATTGTTAATATAAATTATTAGTGACATTAAATATATATAAATGATATTGTAATGATTCTGGTTATATACCATGAGGATGACTCATTCGATGAGTTAAAAATAAATGCTTGAATTTGGCTTGGCAGTTTTGTGCTCAATAAACTTGTTTTGTATTATAATTACATATTATGTATGTGTAATGATTACAGAACAGTAATCAAGATAAAATACATATATTATAAATTTTTTCAACCATAAATATGGTTTCATGACCAGTAATTAATGAACAATTGAAGAACGAAACTTCGTCATCCATGAAGCTTATAAATTTGAACCTTATGGATGTTGATTTTGTTTATAAAAATAAAAGAGAGGGAGTAAGATTATTGACGATGGTTCTTCCATTAACATTATATAAATACAGTATATAGATGATAATGGAGTTATCATGGTCATTTGGATAGAGGAGGTGAGGATAGGATAACAAATGAAGATAAATTCAAATGAAACTAAAAGAAAAAGAAAGGTGTTTTACCTATTGAAATGACTTCCTCGAGAACCTCTTTAAGGGAAGGGATTTTGGTCTTTTGGAAATATGAAGAGCTTCCTGGTCATGGGGAGTGACTAGGGAAGGGTATTTTGGTAGAAATTTGAGGAGATTCAAGGCTTAGAGGAGTGAAGAGAAGAGGGAGTGGTGAGGGGTTTTTATACTGGAGGAGAGGGGGTATTTTTCATTATTTTAATCATTATTATAATATTTTTACCCAATATTTTGAATAGTCTTAGTTCATCTGACCTAAATTAGTAATAATGGCATGTGAGTTTGAATCAAGTGGCCTTGCATCACTTATGATGTCATAAATAGTGCATTTTACTGATAATTTGTATATATATTATTTTATTGTATTTCACTGTTCATAAAAAATTCTAGAATTTTAGAAAAATACAAAAAATTTACCCTAACCATTTTTCAATGTGTAGAATTCAAAAATGAACTCCTTTTTTCAAAATTAATTCTCTAAATGTTATTAATTTAATTTTTAAATAATGGCATAGTTAATTCGAAAAATAAAAATCTTAAAGGTGCAATTAGTTTTATTTCTCATTGAAAAACTAATTAAGATCTCATTATCTTATTGCCTTAAGAAAATAAAATAATTTTATTATTTACTATTCATAAGGTTAATATTACTATTCATAAGGGTATGCTATTATTCACTAAAAAATCATGTTTGTTCTATCAGACTCCAAATGACTTACTGATCACGACTCTAGATGACCATTTTTCGAAATTCAAAACAAAGAAGTAGAAAATTTATATTTAATGGCTAGGTTTTGACTATCTCCTAAATAACCTAGTGTTGTTTTAAAGGAACACAGTGATGAATAGAATGTATGTAATGGAAACATACCATAAAATGTTTGGGGTGATATATTTCCCTATTTCTTTCCCTAGTTTCTTTTGTGGTTGGGAAATGAAACATTGCAGGAGGTTGTAAGCTTGACGTCCTTCTTTATTATTAATCCATATGCTACCACCCTAACACGGAGGGTACGGGCCAAAACAACATGGATCGACTCTTCCGCAAATCTTGTGGTGATCTTTGTGAAGGTGGAGGACAGCTACCAACCACGAAGGGGCACGAGAACGACGGCCAGCACCACCGCCAACCATGACAAAGGAGACAGAGCCTACCCGAGGCCATCGCTGCCGCCCCACGGCCTCTACGCCGACCACAACCACCACCACCATTCGTGGCTCTACACTGACCCACAACCGGGTCGCCACCCCGCAACCTCCACGTCAACCACGACCACCACCGTCATTCGCGGCTCCGCACCGCCCCACGGGCGGGCCACCACCCCATGGCCGAGGTGCTGCCAGCTCACCGCTGGACCGCCTCCTCAAGGCCGGTCTTCCAGCCCGTGGCTGGACCGCATCCCCACGGCTGGTCCGCCACCCCACGGCCAAAACGCCACCCTGCACGGCTAGACTGCCACCCTAAAACCGGACTGCCGCCCTGTGGTCGGACCGTCGCCCCGCGGCCGACCCGCCACCCCTCGGCTGGACCGCCACCCCGTGGCCAGATCCCCCCCCCCCCCCGCACGGCCGGACCACCACCCCATGGATGGAACCCCCCCCCCCCCCCGCACAACCGAACCACCACCCCTTGGATGGACTGCCGCCTCGCGGCCACCCACGACTCTCCGCGACCGAGCTGCTCTGCGCCCTCACGACACCCCTCGACCGAGTCACCCCTACGACACCCTTGCGGCCTACTGCGCCGGACCCAGCAGGCCGAGCCACTCAGAAAAACGGGCTGAACCCAACGAGCCGGGCCGGACCCAACGGGTCGGGCTGGGTTGGGCTGGGTCGGCTGACCGGTTCGGACCAGACCTAGGCCCACTACGACCCAATTACATTCTTTTGGCCATAAATTTGGCACCAGACGTCCGTTTGACGAACCGTCAGCAGCACTGGAAATCTTGGAGTGATATGGTCCCTTTGAGTATATTAAACTGGAGTTTTTTTTATTGATATGGGGTATGATCAGGTTGGATGGAGCATGAATCCAATTGGGCCCCCAGGACTAAAAGCCTAATAACTCCCAGACCGGGCGTCCGATCGATGTGCCATCTATTGCATTGAGACCCCTATGACATGGAAGACCATTGAGATACTTCTTAGTGGGACTTAGTGGAAATTGGAGTATCGACCAGTAGCTCGTGGAGAAGATCCTCCCGGAGATGAGCGAACATAGTGCCGCAACCCAATGGCTGGATGATACTTGATGACTATTGACCATTTCGACTCGGAGTGACTGGACTATCCTAGTGGGGAGCGCATTGGTGACATGACAGAACCATGGTGGGGAGCACCTTGGTGACACGGTAGACCCATAGTACTCGACAGGAGGAGTACCTCTGCAGGCCATGAGGGGGGAGCACCTCTGTGTGACGCGGCATACCTACAGTGGGGAGCGCCTCTATGTGATGCAGCAGACCCACGATACTCAACTGGAGGAGTACCTCAACAGTCTAAGGTTATTGGGAAGCACCTCTGTGTGATGTGGCATGCCCACTGTACTCGATAGAGGAGGAGTTCTCCAGCACCTGAGGTGTTCGACGTTGTGACTGGGAATGTTACTTAACACTACCCCTAGAATAAATCCTAGTGTGATCTGAGTCAGAACCTCTATGTTTTCCTCATGATTGAGATGGATTACTTGATAACATAGGTATATGTATGAGAATATACCTAAGTAAGGTTATCAGTTGACTTCATACTTTGTGATTTATCCTTGATGGATTTTGTGAGACCTAGAGGGTCTCGAGGTCCCTACTGAGTATCGTTATACTCACCCCTACACAGTCTATGCCCGCACCTTGTTATGTTGGATGTAGACGAAGGACAACGCTGACTGATGCTGAGAGTACTAGGACCAGATGGTACCTAGAGGTGGACCATTCGACGTGTCGGTATGCAGAAGAGATGGGTGGACGTGGAGTGTTGAGGAGGCGATCTGTACCTACCCTTCAGGTAGGAACCCCGGAGGACAATCCAGTAGCTTTATTTTCTCTTTCTTCAGTTGTTTTGTATTTCAGTTGTACTTGTACTTTCCAGTTGGGCTTGTATTCTAGACCCTTTTACGTACTGCACTCACTATGTTTACAGTTCTGTTTACTTGTGTTCTTATCTTACTGCGTGCTTGGTTACATGTGATTGCAGGTTATAAAGGCAATGCCTTCCCAATTTTAGGGAATATGCCTTCGGTTCTAATCGCAAGCCCCTGGCCTATGGAAGGCGGGCTTGGGGTAGTCATGGCACGGGCCCCAGGGGATGGGTCGTGACACAAATATCCTCCCAAAAATCCACCCTTACTCCTTGAATCCTCCCTTTGGGTATAAATTCTTTCAAGGAATCCCTTTGGTTCAAACCAAAAGGAGTTACCCAATTAATAGGTAACACCCTCCCTCAAACTCCTTTATTTTATTTTATTTCTTCACACCCTCAAATATTCTTATTCCATGATTCTATAACAACAACAATATTATCAATATAGTAGTATTTTTTATGCTAAGGGTTTGACCTACACTTAAAGACACTTCCATCTAATGGGTAATGAACATACTCCTCCCTTAATGTAAATTTTTTTATTTTCAAACACTTTTAAGGGGAAAGTAACAACCCTAACATCTTAACAGTTTCAACACCAAAAGAAAATATAGATTTTTTAAAGAAAAACTTGAGTTTATTGGAACCAATATCTCTAAACAATATCTAGGGAATAGAATTTACCTGAGTGTCTGGGTAGTCCTTCAATATGTCTTCATACTGATTCACCATATTGTCCCAAGATTTCATGTATTCATCCTTATTAATTTTCCCCTTGTTGAAGCCTCTAAAAAGAATACAACCGTTATTATCAATGAAATCTCCTTTCTCCTTTGTAATGATCACACAAATCGATTTTCCTAGATTCTTCTCTGCTGTAATATCCATATCTTCCTCTTAAATTTATTTATCCGGGTGTATAAGGAGATACATGTGTTCCAGCACCAAGGATATCTATCGCTGAGGGTCTTCCTTTGAGCCTAACTTGCGCTTCTACCCAGCGTCCCTTACACCAGGAGTAGCAGGCTCACAACCTGCAGACACAAGGTCATTGGAGGAGATGACCTTCTGAAGCTTCCCAAAAACATTGCACCTTCTCGAGGGGGTGATACCTACATTTGTAGGATCCTTTGGGGGAATCTTAATCTTTCTTGTGGATCTAGTAACTGGAGGACTAGGAAGGGTGGAATAATCCTTCCTGTGTCATGCCCTCCAAGTTTTCAAAATGAATCTGTCAGAGTCCATAGAAATTTTCTTTCCCTTATGCAGAGAGGATCTTAGGTAGTCCTCCGCAATGGCTAGGTCCCTGGACACAACATATTCCATTTCCTCATCCATTTCCTCTTGAGAAGCTTCCACATACACCGGGGGGGGATCTCCATGGATGAACTCCACTCCTCCCAATTCCTCACTAGCATGGAAGTCTTATTCTTCTCCTCCTAAGACTACAAACTGGTTTTGAGAAGTAAAAGTTGATCCCTCAGATTTAACCTTCTTAGCATAAGAGATTCTAGTCTGCATGCCCTACTTGGACTTGTTTAAAATTCTTGGATGTTCAAATCCTCAACCCATAAATTGAAAATTTATTGAGGTGTCCTCCATTTTCAGACACTGGTAATCCTTACTAGTGTTTTGGTCCTCACATACAACTTCAGTCACCCCAGTTTCACTGATTGTATTTGGTGTGTCCATCTCTATTGCTTCTGAATCATCATAGTGCACTTCCCTCTCTTCCTGCCCAAACTCTTCCTGTTCCAGTCCTGCATGCTTTCTGGCCCCATCACTCTCACCACTACCAATACCACTATCACATAGAGGCACAACAACAACCTCATCCGAGCATACCACACCCAAATCAAGTTTCGGATGATTAAAAATATCAGTGACTCTTGGGTTCACCTAGGAAACCAGATATGTCTTCTAGGGAACCTTAACTTATTTACATAGGGACCCAATAATAGGATAGGTAGAGTGAAAAGCCCCTAACTGATGTATAAATTCATTAGCAGTGGACCCATCCTTAGTCCCAGCTGAGCCTGAGGGAGGGTCACCAGCCGACCCCCCTTGGCGTGCCATTCCACTTCACCAGTATGAAGGGGAAAAGTTCCCAAGATGATGGCATGCTGAAAAAAACTACGTACAAGTTTCAAAGACCACCAGTTGTTTCCAAAAAAATTCCTCCCATATCGAAATCCAAATCCATTCAACCAGGGGTCTTCACACATCAACTTCAAAGTAGATGCGTGGAGAGATCGGGTGACTAACCGAACTGGTTCTTTAATTCGGACAATGAAAGCGGCCAACAAGGTTTCCAAGAATTTGGAGAATTTAAGGATTCTGAAATGGGAGGGGGAGATTAGGAAATCATACCCACAACGCCATTTTCGGGGCGTCCCACTTCATATAAAGATCGAAAGACCATTTGAAAAGATGGAAGTGGTAGTCATTGTAGGATCGGGGAGCCCCAGAACATGCAGTGATAAGATCTTCTAAAGAGGAGAATTGAATCATAATGTGCCTATTGTCAAGGATTCCGATGGTCGCTCATGCCCGAAACCCCCATGATTGGAATAAAAATATATTGAAGATATCAACTGGTGGACACCGTGAGAACCGAGCAACTAGGGTCTATGAGAGTAGAGACGAAGCATCGGTATATTCCAAGGTCAAAATCTCAAGTTGAGGGTAGCCATCACAGAGATCAAGAACATTAGGGTAGATAGATATTTCAAGTAAAGGGGGAAGGGAAGTGGGATTGGAAATTGGGGAAAAGGAAGGAGGATTATTTGATGATGGAGAAGAGCAGCCCCCTCCCCCATCGGCGGGGGAGAGGCAGAGGCGGTGACCATGGCCACCTAGGCCATGGATAGGTCACTGAATCCATGATCTGAGACACAGAACTCTATGATTCCATCCCTAAATATGAACATATTATTTACGTGTATGATGAACTACCGCCTCACTAAACGATGATTGTTCATTTTTACTTTACTAGCTCTCATGGTGGAAATTATGATGGAAAATCTATTTATATATGTTATATATTATATATTTTTTCTTTCATATTCTTTAATACTTTTACAACACATACCTTTATACTTTCCATTTTATGTAAATACGATAATTTCATTTGGGGAAGTGTAGACTACTACCCCCTCAAAGTGATGTGATTCATTCACACACTACATGAAATGTATTAATGATGGGTTTAGTAAAATTATATGAAATATATTATACAACAATTATACAAGAACAATGATATATACACACACACATATATATAAATATATTTCATTTACATTATTTATTTTAATACAATAATTAAATATAAACAACGTTCATGCATACATACAACCTACCTTCTCCATGAATAACATATTCTATTCCATAATTATTTATTCTATAGATTATTATTATAAACTTATAAAGAATATAAATTATATTTATATCATGTTTTAAATTATTTAAATAATCATATAAGTATAAGGACTAAAGATATAACAAATTAAGACACATGTGAAGAATAAAGAAAATATTTCCCAAAGTGAAACCTTAATATAGAATAGTTAACAAGAGGGTAATATAAAGTCATAATAAAACCATATATGATATTAGATAAAATAATGTGGTTATGTTATAGATTTATAATAGATTTATATTTATTATATAGTAGTTCTGAATGAGTACGATGAGAGTCAAGACACAAGGTAAGGGAATTTCATATCACTTTTTATTTCTATGAGATGCATGCTTTATTCACCACCCATTCCTTTTGTGTGGTGTGCAAACTTATCATGGATGTATTATATGATTATTATACTAAAAATTATTGGTATTTACATATCCATTTTATTTTATTTATATCATGGGACTTATTTTTCAAAAGTTACCAAATTGATAATGTAATTTTTTCTTAATTTTCCTTCTTTGAGACACATTCCATGTTATACAACTATATTTTTCCATAAGGTGTATATACTACCTTTGAAATGTAATATCACGAATCTTCTTATTTTAATGATATTTTAAGATTTATTTAATTTCATTTTCTTACATAGGGAGTATGGTTCAAAGTTACCATGTGGTAAGAGTTTATTGAAACAATCTCATCACTTTTTAAGATTATTTATGTTTATGATTCCTTTGATGAAATATTATGATCCATATATTATGAACATTAATGAATTTTATTCTCCTCTAGTTATTCATGATATACTCATGTATTGGTACCATTTTTCCACTATTTGGTAAATATTATATTTAAGAAAGTGTTTTTAAGAAAACTCAACTTTACCCTCTCATCAGTTGAAAATCTATGTTCCTTCAAAACCATGTTTTCTAAAAAGGGTTTCCAAGAATATTATAATATTTAACTATAATATTTAAAATAATTTTTTACCCTTTTTTTCTTATACTGATGTTTTCAAAGGAATATTCTTATCCCTTTCTGAACAATGCATTAATTTAACCTTTTTACCATGAAAAAGAAATGTTCCTTTTACCTTTCATGACATGTACATATTTACCTGCCGTCATTTTTCTAAAGCTTCCTTTTCATGTTTAAAAGGTTATTCTTTTATATTTTTTTAAAAGTAATGTTAAAAAAAATTGTTTTCAAATTTTTTTCAATATTTTTATGTTCTCAAAGTATTTTTCAAAGAAAATGGTTTTCAAAATGATTCCATGAATCTTTATAAGTTTTCAAGGAAAATTGTTTCAAAATGATTTCAAGATTATTTTATAAGTTTTCAAGAAAAATGTTTTTAAAAATATTTTCAATCATCTTTTATAAGTTTTCAAAGAAAATTGGTTTCATAAGGTTTTCAATATTCTTTTATATGTTTTCAAGGAAAATGGTTTTCAAGTAAAATGGTTTTCCAAATGTTTTCAATATTTATTTATAAGTTTTCAAGTTTATTTTCATGAAAATGGCTGGCAAACGGGTTTACATTTTTAAAAAATGTTTTCCTATGAATAAAGGGTATTTTTTAGGAAATATTTTTAATGATATTGAGAAATTGTTTTCCATATAAGATGACATCTTTTGATGTTGCTCATGTCTTTCTAAGAAATGATATAAAGGTTACATTCCTATTCTTTCTCTGAATGTTTTTTGTTTCAATATCATGATATTTATGAAACTAGTTTCTCTTTCACAGGCTATATATTTATGAAATATATTTCTCTTTGATATTATATATATTTATGAAACCTTTTTCTATTTCATGGGTTATATGTTTATGAAATCTATTTGTCTTTCATGGGATGTATGTCTACGAAACCTACTTATTTTCATGGTTTACAGTTTGATGAAATAATTATGAAACCTATCTATTTCAAAAAATTATGATAAGATTGTATGTTTGTGATAACCATTTAATTTCATGGGTTATGATATGATTGTTTATGATTTTGTGGAACATGTTTGTATGATTTCATTATGATATGGGTGGGACCTATATCTCTATCCAATGTATTAGGTAAAGATTTATATCTCATGAGATAGACATGGTTGGAACGAGAAATGAACTCATTTCAGTATTATAAGGATGAAATGAGGAGTGAACTCAGTTCAGTAATATAGGGATGGAATGGGGTGTAAAACCAATTCAGTAAAAGACTTTGTCCACCAAGATTTTCTTGGCAATGATTCCTTGACTACTATAAAAATCATATTATATGCTTACGTGTTTTCCAAAATTACATGTTTTATTTCTATGTTATTATTTAATGGATTATGTTCTTTAGTTCATTATGATGTATGTCTTATTAACTGCCTATATTTATTCCATGATTGATGTTTATGATATTTGATATGCAGGGTATGATCGTATATTTTCTTGATCATGTTTTCATACCCTTATGCTCATAATTATTCTCTCCATTTTTTACCCTTACAAAGCATATGATCTTACCCATTTTTATGTTTTGTTTCCCCCAGGTTATGAAGATACATATTATGTTTGATGTGTCTATGAAGGGTTCTAGTCAAGAAGAACCTTGTGGGAGATAATGTAGCTCATTTATGTACCAATATTTATGTTTCCATATTTCCAAAGGAACTAGACTAGTCCATTATTTAGGAATATATATATATATATATAATGTTTTAACTATTTTGAAAAAGTTATGTAATGTTAATGTTTTTAAAGTAATGGTCGCTATAAAAACTTTACTTTCTTCCAGTTCAACTGGGTTTTTAGGTTTGAAAATTAGGATAAGTTTCTCAAAAATCATCATTAATACTCAGATATTTCAAAGAAACTATGGACCTCCATTTTAGATGTTGGTCTGAGCCACTCCTCAATTTCCTTTTTCTTATTAGGGTCTATAGATATCCCTTTTATGGTGACAACATTTTCCAAGAATGATATTTCCCCCATCCAAAACTCAAATTTAATATACTTTTCATATAAAATCTAATTTCACAAAGTCTTTAGAAAAGTATTCAAATACTCTTCATGATAATCTTTGATTTTAGAGTATATGAAAATATTATCTATAAATACTACAATTTTTTTAGTTAATCTCAAAAGACTATATTCATTAAGTCTATATATTTTTTAAAGAATTAGTGAGTATCAAGGTCATTAATATGAACTCATAGTTTCCATACCTTATTTGAAAGTAATTCTTGAGAATATCCTCCTTATCCAACTTTAATTGGATATATCCTTACCAAAGGTCCACCTTAGATAAATACTGGACCCAACATAGTTGATCAAACATGTCATCTTTCTATGATATTGGATACTTTTTATTTATCCTGATTCTATTGAGTTTATGATTTATCGATGTAGGGGTTCATTGAACCATCCTTCTTCTTGATGAAGAGGATTGATGCACCCCATAGTGAAGTACTTGGGTATATAAAACCCTTTTTTAGATTCTCTTATTACTGTACCTTCTAGTATTCCAACTAAATGGTGACCATTATGTAGGGATTCTTGGATATGGGAAAAGATCTAGGTATAAGTTTTATTGAGAACTCAACACCTCATTCAGAAATAATACCATAAAAATATTCAAGGAATACATTAGTAAAATCCCTTATAATGGGCATGTCTTCAAGACTGATTCTATCCTTTATCTCAATAATTTGAGATAAATATGATTTCACATAAGGTAACAATTTCCATGCTTGAGAAAAATTTTCAAAATTAGATTCATCCTCCTCCTTCCACTTGTACAAAATCAGAGGATGGATTGGGATCTATAGAGTTATCTCTCTCTTGATAGTTGATTTTGTATTTATATAAGGACATCCAATCCATTCCCAATATAGAAACAAACTCTACTAAGGTAAGTAATACAAGATTTTATGTATGGTTTAGTCCACAAACATTGACCAAGGAGGAGTTATATACATGTGAGGAAATAATTTCCCCATTTTCTATTATTATAGATAACTCAACATCTATGTTTAAAGGTGGTGTTTGAATAATTTTACTAGACCTACAAGATATGAAATAATGTATAGAAATATAATAATATAGAACATTTTAAGTTCATGATTGGATAATGAGAACACCTTTCACAATTTTATTCTGGTTCTAGTCATTTATGATATAAAAAAATTAGGGATGAGAATACATAAACCTATAAGCATATAAATGGGGATTCTATAAACATATAAGGAATAACTTATACGTGAAACATAAATCATAAATATTGAGTCTCTAGGTTTCAATCTAGGTTATCCATTTTTATGTTTCCTATTATTTTTTCTAACCTAATAATCTATGAAAGTATTTCATAATGGTTTTTAAAGAGTTTATGAATTTTCTAAAGTATATCCCCCTGAAGTATCAAAATAGGTGTGAAGTAAGTCCTCCATTTTGAGTACTAGGTGAAAATGAAGTTAATACCCAATGTTCCATTTTGAGGGTTATTACCCCTAGGTACAACTATTCTAGACCCACCTGCGTTGCCTCATATTCAGATCATGCTGAGTGAAGATATACTTGAGACTCTTGTGGTCAGTGAAGACCACAACGTGCTCTCCCAGAAGATAGTGTCTCCAACAACGTAAGGAATGAATAATAGCTTCCAACTCCAAATCGTGTGTTGGGTAGTTCCTCTCATGTGGCCTCAACTACCGAGACCCGTATGCAATGACTCCATATCCCTGCATAAGAAAAGCTCCTATCCCGATACCTGAAGCATCACAATAAACTGTATAGCTCTTTCCTAGCTCCGACAAGACTAGTATCAGTGCTGACGTCAATCTTCCCTTCAGCTCCTGAAAGGTTGACTCACAAGAATCTGACCATAAGAACTTCACCCCCTTCTTTCTCAGACCTTTCAAAGGTGCTTCCAGGTGTGAAAAGTCCTGAATGAAACATCTGTAGTATCCATCTAGTCCTAGAAAACTCCATACCTCAAAAATGTTCTTCGGATGCTCCTAAGAAACTATAACTCTCACCTTCTCTAGGTCCATAGATACCCCTACCTCTGAGATGGCGTGAACCAAGAAGTGAATCTGTTCCATCCAAAAGTGGAACTTCGAGAGTTTATCATAGAGCCGATGCTCTCTCAGTGTACTCAGAACGATCTCATGATGTGTGTCATGGTCGTGTCGAGTGTGAGAGTACACCAAGATATCATCCACGAAGACCACGACGAAAGAGTCAAAGTAAGGATGGAACACTCGGTTCATCAGTGCCATGAAAACTGTAGGTGCGTTCGTGAGACCGAACAACATGATTGTATACTCGTATAGACCATACCTGCTCCTGAAGGCTTTCAGAGGTATATCTAATGGTCTAATGCGAAACTGACGATAACCGGACCTCAAGTTGATCTTCGAGAACACCCGGGCTCCTCGAAGCTGATCAAAGAGGTCATCGATCCTCAGCAAGGGATATCAGTTCTTGACCGTCAACTGGTTCAACTTATAATAATCCACACAAATCTGAAGGGTACCGTCTTCCTTCTTCTCAAATAGGACATACGAACCCCGAGGAGAAGTACTGGGTTGGATGAAACCCTTTGCCTGCAACTCCTCCAACTTGTTCTTGAGCTCCTGCAACTCAGGTGTAGTCATCCTATAAGGAGGAATGGACACCGGTGCTGCTCCTGGTCGAGGAGTCAAGGAAGAACCACGGTCAATAGCTGCTAGTGAGAAAACCTGGCAGAAACACTGAAGGTGACCCATCTTGCCGCAAAATCAGCACTCCACGGGGTATCTCTAGCACTGCGGCCTCATGTGCCCTGACCGGCCACACTGGTAGCATACCACCTGGCTGCCTGACGATGCATCTCACTTCCTCGGATCACCACACATAGACTCCCTATGGCGCTTCTTGCTGTCATATAGAGGAAAACTAGCTCTGGAAGCAGAACCACCCTGGCTCGCAGCTCTAGAGTCTCTCAGATTGCGCTCTGTAATCAGTGACTGATTGACGATGGAAGTGATGGAAGTCAACAGGAAGATATTCACCTGTGAGCAGATCTACCTCCTGAGACCATCCTCAAAATTCCTTTCTAAGAACACCCCACTCCCATCCTGGAGGGGTGTGAAACTCTGCAGCTCAGTGAAACGAGAGGAATACTCCATGACAGAAAGAGTACCCTGCTCTAATCTCATGAAATACCGGGCTCAGTCAGCCCTTAGGGTCTTTGGGTAGAAGTAGTCATAGAACACTCACTGGAACTCCTCCCAAGCCATAACATACTGATGAAACGCCTATGAGATCACATCCCACCACCTCTTGGCGGAGTCTCGGAGCATGTAGGTAGCGAGTTTGACCCGCCTCTCTGGAGGTGTCTCCAAATGCTCGAAGATAGTCATCATGGATTCCAGCCATGAATCTGCAGCCTGAGATCCTCCTTCCCCCAAGAACGTTGGAGGATGCTGCTACTGAAAAACCCGCGTCAAGTATGCCATAGTTGAGGCAAGAGACGGTGCTCGCTGAAAGGTCTGAATCATCCTCATAAAACCTTCCCTGAACTGCGCATCAGCACCTGCAACTGGTATGATAGCTGGTGCCAAGGCTGGCCCGACTGGAGGATCGAAAGGTAGTCCCTGATCAGCCATATCTAGCATCTGATTAGTACCTAATGACAGACGTACAACTGGAGGACGTCTCGGAGGTATCGCTCTGAAAGATCAAAAGTACACCTTAGATCAGAAACCAAGGACATAGAACACAAGAGTACAAAACAGGAACAGGGGGAGGAAAACACAAAAGTTTACAAAACATGACTACACATCATGTATAAAAACTAAACGGTGTGTCTTCTTAAGCAACTGACATGGGCGTGTAACCCTTCCCTACAAGTCATGTAACACCACAAACTACACGGTGTGTTGACCCCACACATGGCGTGTATTGGAAATTTATTCCCCTTCCTGAGTCTCTTTACATGGCTAACCCACACGGTCCAACTTAACCTGAGACTACACAGCATGTTCTGCACAAACACGACGTGTACTAGAAAAGGCTTCGGCGGACCGTGTTTTTAAACACACGGCCTTATACACGACTGAACCTTACACGGTGTGTTCCGAACAAACACGGCATGTATAGGTGAAGTTGGCACCGTCCCGTGTGGTTCGTGACACGGCCGGGTACCTGAACAAGACTACACGGCGTGCTCTGAAGACAACACGATGTGTAGAAGAGAAGGTAATGCCGACCCACGTTGTTCGTGACACGACCGAGTACCTGGACAAGACTACATGGTGTGTTCCTTTACAACATGGCGTGTTCTACCTGAGCTTTCCCGACCCGTGTTGTTAGTGACACGACCAGGTACATGGCTCCGAACTGCACAACATGTACCTACCATACACGACGTGCTCCTCAAGTTATTCTCACGACACCGTGTTTCTGCTCACACGGTCAGTGACATGGCCTGAAAACTACATGGCATGTATCCAAAAAGTACACGCCGTGTATTCTGGGTTTTTCTGGGCAATAGCTCAGAAACTGCACAAAAGCCCAGAAACACTGAAAACAAGGAAAATAGGTGTCAAATTCCGATCCGTGAGGGCCCATACTCCCCACAAATCAATTCTTGGCATCTCCTACAGTCATAGAAAAGAGAAAACAGGATCATGATCCACCAATTTCTGATTTGAGAGGGCCATAACACCTCCATAATCAAAATTTGGCGTTCATTTAAGCAATGTAGAAAAAAATAAATCCTCTAATAAGGCAGCAAAGATTCTATCAAGAATCTATCACAATAGCATGCATAATATACACAAAGTCTATCACAACAGCATGCAATCGCTAATGCACCCTAAATGGCATGGCAAGAATGCATGGAATGCGATTTCTAAAAGTGCCTATATGATGCATGAGATGGAATACCCTCATCTCATTGGGTTGCGACAGAAATAGAACCACAATCCTCAAGAAAATAATAACACAAAGCATGTGAATCACTCTAGGTGAAATCATATCAACCGTAAAATCTCAAAACCAGTAAACTGCAATTAATGAGGTGTATGGATTTTCCCTGTACACGGGTTAGCTACTCCCGAGCATAGCTTAATACCAAGTACCGAATCCATCCTATCCCTGGATAAAGTCTCCAAATAGTAAAGCAAGAGAAAATAACTCCTCTGATACCACTTTTTAATGACCCGGATCCAGAGCCCCTCCACTGGTGCCCTGTACCCGGTTCACCACATGACCTCAAGCGCATTTCCCCAAATGCCAGAGGCTGCTGACTAGCAGCGATGGACTTGGTGAGTCGGTGGGGAAACTATGCCCTCATTCGGTAAAGTATACAGCGAAAGAACAACCAGACACAATAACAGAAACAATAAACAACATACAATAACTAAACTGAACAACAGAAGCAAAGTATAAAATAATAATGATGCAACATGGTACATATGTCTATGGAAAGAAGTAAAAAAACAAACGTGCTGAAGTAAAACTGAAAAACAAAGTGAAAAAGAAAACAAAGTAAACTCCTCAGCATCGTAAGCCACGGCTCGGTCCCATGCTCTCCAACTCCAGTGCAATCAAGAACCTGAAGTAGAATGGCGCTTGTCCTTATCTATACCTGCAACAACATAGTCTTCTTGGGCCCAAAGCATGATCCAAACAGGGTGTGAGATACAATCTCAGTAGGCAATCACCCAAATATTTGTGCCTAACAGTCAATGAATACAAGACAAGTAAGAGAGCAGGAAGCAGTAAACAAAAAAGCACACAACAACTACAATACACAATTCTAACATATAAAGTACACAAGTAAACAACCAGCAATAAGAAGAAAACAGGTGACCCTCTAGGTAGCTCTCATAGCCTAACCCCTATGGCTCAACCTATAAGTACTAGCAACCCTCTATGAGGAACACATAGTCTCACCCCTCTGGTTCAGCTAAGAGTAGACTTTCTGAGGAAGCACTCACCGTCAATTCCCCCTATAGTCTTGTATCGTGCTAAAGGCTCTCTGGGGAAGCACTCAACGTCTCATTCCCCCTGTGGCGCATGTCAAGGAACTACATACTCTCTGAGGAATCACTCATCGTCAATTCTCCCTGTGGTCTTGCATCGTATTGAAAGACACTCTGGATAAGCCCTTACGTCCATTCTCCCTATGGTCTACTACACTAGGTTCTCACAGTCCTGTGTGAAATTAACATGCTCAGCGAGTGTATATCACCAAAGTAAACCTCAAGAACTACTTGGCTATCAAACTAAGGCTCAACAGCATAACAAAGGAATAGTTCCACTGTCCTACAACTAGGCATGGCAACTGGAAAATGCCAAACAGGCAGAACAAGCATAACAAACATCCAGAGTACAGTAAAAACTACCATAAACATAGGCAAAACATCTACTCTAGCAATCAAGAAAAGTAGGAAATACAACAAGGGAAAAATAGGAACACACAATACCCCGTTCAAGGGTATTAGTGAAATTTTCACAAAATACTCATTGACTTTCTATAGAAAGGCACAAACCACCTACCTTGATGCTAGGGGATCTATATAATTGAACTATGATGCCTGATTCTCCTCATAACGGCATATATCTAAGAAAACGCACAAAAATCTCAACCCACGATTACTTGATAACGAGTAGGAACCATGGAATAAGGCTAAAGTAGAAGTTAGAGCTTACTGAGGTGATCCCAAAGTAATCGACGACGGATGGAACAAAGATCGGATGTATGCATGGGGGCTTGGGGAAGATCCGGCCGTATGGGTCGCTCTCGGATGAACGGAACCTAGAAGAAGACGCTTCTGTGTGTCAGGCATGACCCCAGTGCGTTTAGTGAAAAAAATGAAAAGTACATGGCATGTACTTTTAAAGTACACGCTGTGTACTAGTTTTTTCCGTACTCTACCAAAATCGGCCTCCACGTCACCCCTACACACCGTGTGTGTGGCCCGAACACGGCCAACACATGGCTTCGAGCGGGAAAAGTGTACACGACATGTAATTCAAAATTTTCCAGAAACTCCATTTTTCTTAAAAACTCCATAAAAAAGAAAGGTGTACCTAAAACGAAGATCCGGGTTCTTACAAACTCCCCCACCTTAAAGAAATTCATCCTCGAATTTCCCTAGCGAGGCGTAGAAGAAGAAACCCCGAACAACTCCGGCCACTACGATCGTACATCAGCCTCCTTCTCCCAGATCTCATCCTGTACTCGCCCATGCTACCATAGCACCCGTACAAGAGGGAAAAACCACCCACAGAGAACCTTCATACTACGAACAACAATCTGGATGGGATGCTCCTCAAATGATGCATCTTCTTCAAGCTCAACTTCCTTAGGCTGAAAGACATGAGACGGGTCTGAAAAGTAACGTCGAAGCTGAGAGACATGGAAGATGTTGTTCATAGCCCGGTACCTCTGAGGTAGCTGCAAATGATAGGCAACCGGCCCAACTCTCTCCAAAACCTAAAACGGCCTGACATACCGCGGTGAAAGCTTACCCTACCTCCGAATCCTCTTGTGTCCTAGCCTCAGTGCGACACGCAGGAAAACCTGATCCCCCACCTCGAACTCCAAAGGTCGTCTCCGCTAATCAGCATAAGACTTCTGTCGAGACTGTGCTGTAGCCATCCTCTTCCAAATCATCTCAATCTGCTCTAAAGTCTCCTGAACAACATGAGGTCTCATCAAAGCTGCCTCTCCTGCCTCCAGCCAGCATAAGGGTGATCAGCATGACCTACCACACAGAGCCTCATATGGTTCCATCTGAATGGTCGCCTGGAAACTATTGTTGTAGGAAAACTCCACCAGAGGAATATGCTTCTCCCAAGAACCGCCAAAGTCTAGGATGCAAGCTCGGAGCATATCCTCAAGCACCTGGATCATGCACTCGGACTAGCCATCAGTCTGGGGATGGTATGCCGTACTCAGAAGTACTTGGGTACCCAAAGCATTCCTAAGTCCCTTACAGAACTGAGAAGTAAAGCGCACATCCCTGTCTGACACAATAGAGCGAGGCACTCTATGTAGACGAATGCTCTCTCTGATGTAAAGTTGTCCCAGATCATCGACACTGAAGGACTCCTTGATCGGCAAGAAGTGAGAAACCTTCATGATCCTATCGACGATGACCCAAACAACATCGTTCCCCCGAGGCGACCTCAGCAATCCGATCACGAAGTCCATCGCAACATCGTTCCACTTCCACTCCGGAATGGGTAACTGCTGTAAAAGGCCTGCTAGTCGCTGATGCTCCGCCTTCACCTGCTGACAAGTAGAGAATCTCAAGACGAAAACAACAACATCTTTCTTCACACCTAGCCACCAGTACTGGCGATGAAGATCCCAATACATATTGGTGATGCTAGGATAAACTGCCTAGACTGAGGAATAAAAATCCCGCATCAGCTCCTCGTGTGTGTCTGTTGGCACCCATACGTGTCCCTGGAAACACAAGATCTCATCCTCACCCATGGTCCATCCAGGAATAGGGTACTCTACTGACACGCTCTCCCATAGGACTAAGCCTTCTAAGTATGATAGCTACCTCATCCGTACCCGATCAAGTAGCGTAGAGGTAACAGCTACAGAAGATAGGAAGGTCTATCCCTGTTTGTCATGCACCTCCAGATGCATCACAGAGAATAGAGCCATAAGATTCCACTCACTGCTAGCCTCCTAAACTGCCTGAATCTGAGTTCTCCTGCACAACACATCTGACACTGCGTTTCCCTTTCCTGGCGTATAGGTAATCTCGAAATCAAAATACTGAAGATACTCGACCCACCTGCACTGCCTCGGATTCAGATCACGCTGAGTGAAGATATAATTGAGACTCTTGTGGTTAGTGAAGACCAAAAAGTGCTCTCCCAGAAGATAGTGTCTCCAAAAGCGTAAGGCATGAACAACAACTGCCAACTCTAGATCGTGCGTCAGGTAGTTCCTCTCATGCAACCTCAACTGTCGAGACCCATACACAAGGACTCCATCTCCTTGCATAAGTACTGCTCCTAGCCCGATACCTGAAGCATCACAATAGACTATATATCTCTTTCCTGGCTCTGACAAGACTAGTATCGGTGCTAACGTCAATCTTCCCTTCAGCTTCTGAAAGGTTGACTTAGAATAATCTGACCATAAGAACTTCGCCCATTTCTTGGCCAGACCTGTCACAGGTGCTGCTAGGCATGAAAATCCCTAAATGAAACGTCTGTAGTATCCATCCAGCCCTAGAAAACTCCATACCTCAAAAATGTTCTTCAGATGCTCCCAGGAAACTACAGATCTCACGTTCTCTGGGTCCACAGATACTCCTGCCTCTGAGATGACATGACCCAATAAGTGAATCTATTCCATCCAAAAGTGGCACTTCGAGAGTTTAGCATAGAGCCGAGGCTCTCTCAGTGTACTCAGAATGATCTCAAGATGTGTGGAATGGTCGTGTTGAGTGTGAGAGTACACCAAGATATCGTCCACGAAGACCACGACGAAAGAGTCCAAGTAAGGATGGAACACTCAGTTCATCAGTGCCATGAAAACTGCAGGCACGTTTGTGAGACCGAACGGAATGACTGTATACTCGTATAGACCATACCTGCTCCTAAAGGCTGTTAGAGGTATATCTGATGGTATAACACGCAACTGATGATAACTAGACCTCAAGTCGATCTTCGAGAACACCCGGGCTTCTCAAAGCTGATCAAAGAGGTCATCGATCCTCGGCAAGGGATATCGGTTCTTGATCGTCAACTGGTTTAGCTTCTGATAATCCACACAAAGCTAAAGGGTACCATATACCTTCTTCGCAAATAGAAAAGACAAACCCCAAGGAGAAGTACTGGGTTGGATGAAACCCTTTGCCTGCAACTCCTCTAACTGCTTCTTGAGCTCCTGCAACTCAGGTGAAGCCATACTATAAAGATTAATGGACACCGGTGCAACTCCTGGACGAGGAGTCATGGAAGAACCCCGGTCACCAGCTGCTGGTGAGAAAACCTGGCAGAAATGATGAAGGTGACCCATATTTCCGCAATATCGACACTCCCTGGGGTCTCTCTAGCACTGCGACCTCGTGTTCCCTGACCGACCACACTGGTAGCATACCACCTGACATCCTGACGATGCATCTCGCTTCCTTGGATCACTGCATGTAGACTCCCTATAGCACTTATTGCTGTCATCTGGAAGAAAACTAGCCCTGGAAGCAGAACCACCCTGGCTCACAACTTCAGAGTCTCTTAGATTGTGCTTCGAAATCAGTGCCTGATTGACAATGGAAGTGATGGAAGTCAATTGGAAGATATTCACCTACGAGTGGATCTCCCGCCTGAGACCATCCACGAACTTCCATTATAAGAACACCCCACTCCCATCCCAGAGGGGTGTGAAATGCTGAAGCTCAGTGAAACGGGAGGAATACTCCATGACAGAACGAGTACCCTACTCTAAGCTCATGAACTCCCAGGCTCGGTCGGCCCTCAGGGTCTCTGGGTAGAAGTAGTCGTAGAACACTCATTGGAACTCCTCCCAAGCCATAACCTGCTGATGACCCGCCTGTGAGATCATGTCTCACCACCTCTTGGCAGAGTCTCGGAGCATGTAGGTAGCGAGCTTGACCCGCATCTCTGGAGGCGTCTCCAGATGCTTGAAGATAGTCAGCATGGCTTCTAGCCATGAATTTGCAGCCTGAGTTTCTCCTTCCCCTGAGAACGTTGAAGGATGATGCTGATGAAAAACCCGCGTCAAGTCTGCCATAGTCGAGGAAAGAGGTGGTTCTCCCTGAAAGGTCTGCATCATCCTCATAAAAGCTTCCCTGAACTGCGCATCAGCGCCTACAACTAGTATGACAGCCGGTGCCAAGGCTGGCCCAACTGGAGGATCGGCAGGAAGTCCCTGATCATCCATATCTGGCGTCTAGTCACTGCCTGACGAAATATGTACAACCGGAGGACGTCTTAGAGGCATCGCTCTGAAAGATCAAAAGTACACCTTAGATCAGAAAACAAGGATAGAGAACACAAGATTACGAAATGGGAATAGGGGGAGGAAAACACACAAGTTTAAAAAACATGACTACATGGTGTGTATAAAAACTACACGGCATGTCTTCTTAAGCCACTAACATAGATGTGTACCCCTACCCTACAAGTCGTGTAACACCAGAAACTATACGTCGTGTTGACCCCACACACAGCGTGTACTGGAAAACTATTCCCCTGCCCGAGTCTCTTTACACAGCTAACCCACACGGTCTGACTTAACCTGAGACTACACGACATGTTCTGCACAAACACGGCGTGTACTTGACAAGGATTCGTTGGCCCGTGTGTTTAAACACACGGTCGTCTACATGGCTGAACCTTACATGGCGTGTTACGAACAAACACAGCGTGTATAGGTGAAGGTGACACCGTCCCATGTTGTTCGTGACATGGCCGAGTACCTGAACAAGACTACACGACGTGCTCCAAAGACAACACGTCGTGTCGAAGAGAAGGTAACGCCGACCCATATTGTTCATGACACAGTCGGGTACCTGGACAGGACTACACGACATGTTCTTTTACAACACAGCGTGTTCTACCCAAGCTTCCCGTGACCCGTGTTGTTAGTGACACGGCCAGGTACACGGCTACGAACTACACGGCGTGTACCTACCGTACACGGCATGTTCCTAAAATTATTCTCACGACACCATGTTTCTGCACACACGGTTAGTGACACGACTTGAAAACTACACGATGTGTATCCGAAAAGTACACGCCGTGTATTCTGGATTTTTCTGGTAAATAGCTCAAAAACTGCACAAAATCCCAGAAACACTGAAAACAAGGAAAAAAGGTTCCAAATTCCGATCCGTGAGGGGCCATACTCCCCGTGAATCAAATATTGGCATCTCCTACAGTCATAGACAAGAGAAAACAGGATCATGATCCACCAATTTCCGATTCGATAGGGCCATAACACCTCAAGAATCAAAATTTGGCATCATTTAAGCAAAGTAGAAAATAATCAATCCTCTTACAAGGCAACAAATATTCTATCAAGCATCTATCACAACATCATGAATAATCTACACAAAGTCTATCACAACATCATGCAATCTCTAATGCACCCTAAATGGCATGTCAAGAATGCATGGCATGTGATTTCTACAAGTGCCTATATGATGAATGATATGACATACCCTCATCTCATCGAGTTGTGACAGAAATAGAACCGCAATCGTCAAGAAAATAACAACGCAAAGAATGTGAATTACTCTAGGTGAAATCATATCAACCGTAAAATCTCAAAACCAGCAAACTGCAATTAACAAGGTAGTATGGTTTTTCCCTTATATACGAGTTAGCTACTCCCGAGCACAGCTTAATACCAAGTACCGAATCTTTCCTATCCCTGGATAAAGTCTCCAAACAGTAAATCAAGAGAAAATAAATCCTCTGAGACCATTTTGTAACGACCGCGACCTGGAGCCCTCCCCTGGTGCCCCATACTCGGTTCGCCACATGACCTCAAGCGCATTTCCCCAAAACGCCAGAGGCTGCCGACTAGCAATGAGGGCCTTAGTGAGTCGGTGGGAAAACTATTCCCTCATTCGGTAAAGTATATAACGGAAGAACAACCAGACACAATAGCGGAAACAATAAACAACATACAATAACTGAACTGAACAACAGAAGCAAAGTATAAAATAATAATGATGCAACATGGTACATATGTCTATGGAAAGAAGTAAAAAAACCAACGTGCTGAAGTAAAACTGAAAAAAAAGTGCAAAAGAAAACAAATTAAACTCCTCAGCATCGCAATCCACAGCTCGGTCTCATGCTCTCCAACTCCAGTGCAATCAAGAACCTGAAGTAGAAGGGTTCTTGCTCTTATCTATACCTGCAACAACATAGTCTTCTTGGGACCAAAGTATGGCCCAAACAGGGTGTGAGATACAATCCCAGTAGGCAATCACCCAAATATTTTTGCCTAACAGTTAATGAATATAGGGCGAGTAAGAGAGCAGGAAGCAGTAAACAAAAAAGCACAGAATAGCTACAATCCACAGTTCTAACATATAAAGTACACAAGTAAACAACCAGCAACAAGAAGAAAATAGGTAACCCTCTGGGTAGCTCTCATATCCTAACCCCTATGGTTCAACCTAAAAGTACTAGCAACCCTCTAGGAGGCACACATAGTCTCACCCCTTGGGTTCAGCTAAGAGTAGACTTTATGAGGAAGAACTCACCGTCAATTCCCCCTATAGTCTCATATCGTGATAAATGCTCTCTGGGGAAGCAATCAACATCTCATTCCCCCTGTGGCCCGCGTCGAGGAACTACAGACTCTCTGAGGAAGCACTCATCGTCAATTCCCCCTATGGTCTCGCATCGTATTAAAAGAAACTCTGGAGAAGCCCTTACGTCCATTCTCCCTATGGTCTACTACACTAGGTTCTCATAGTTCTGTGTGAAATTAACATGCTCAGCACACGTATATCTCCAAAGTAAACCTCAAGAACTACTTGGCTATCAAAACTAAGGCTCAACAGCACAACAAAGTAATAGTTCCACTATCCTACAACTAGGCATGGAAACTGGAAAACACCAAACAGGCAGAACATGCATAGCAAACATCCAGAGTACAGTAAAAACTACCATAAACACAGGAAAAACATCTACTCTATAAATCAAGCAAAGAAGAAAATACAACAAGGGGAAAAAAGGAACACGCAATACCCCGTTCAAGGGTATTGGTGAAATTTTCACAAAATACTCATCGACTTTCTACAGAACGGCCCAAACCACCTACCTTGATGCTAGGGGATCGATATACTTGAACCACGAGGCCTGATTCTCCTCAGAATGGTGTAGATCTAATACAGCGCACAAAACGATCAACCCACAATTTCTTGAAAATGAGAAGGAACCATGGAACAAGGCTTAAGCAGAAGAGAGAGCTTACCGAGGTGATACCAATGCAATCGACGGTGGCTGGAACGAAGATCGGATGAATACACGAGGGCTCGGGGAAGATCTGGTCGTACGAGTCACTCTCGGACAAATGAAACCTAGAAGAAGTCGCTTTTGTGCGTCAAGTGCGACCCCAGTGCGTTTAGTGAAAAAAAGAAAAGTACATGGCGTGTACTTTTAGAGTACACAACATGTACTAGGTTTTTCCGTACTCCACCAAAATCAGCCTCCACGTCACCCCTACACACCGTGTGTGTGGCCCGGACACGGAAAACACACGGATTTGAGATGGAAAAGAGTACACAACATGTACTCAGAAAGTACACGGTGTGTACTTCAAAATTTTCCAAAAACTCCATTTTTCTTAAAAACTCCAGAAAAAAGAAATACGTACCTGAAACGAAGATCCAGGTTCTTACAATTGGATCATGTAACTATAGTAAAGTGGTCGCAACATATAACATGACATAATTATAATTTAAGGTTAACTGCTTAGACAATATAACATGGTGAATATAGTCCCATTATGGATTAAGTTTACTCCATAATCCCATACATACCTTCGCATGAGAAAAAAACAGTACCCAATTCATTAGATAATTGTCTAGGTGCTGCCATCATAACATGTACATGATTATGTGTACTATAAAATGAAATCAATTATAAGGAAAAAATATAAAAAATTCCCATATAAATAAATAGGTTGAATAATCTTGACTCATATCATAATCAAAGGATATTTCATAATGATTCCAAATAGAATAAGGAATTAAATATTATAGAAATTAATATATGAGTACATAATCATAGGAATCAAAATATTGGCTTCATTTGGGAACAAATACTTTAAATGAGTGTTACATAAAAAGATTAAGGGATAAAAATGTCTTTCTTAATTTGGTTTGATTTTAAATAAGGCATTTGAGAAACAAATTTAAGGAATATATTAACCCATCAAATGAAGGGATAATAAGATTGGTATATTTTCATGAGACATATATATATATAATTTATAATCATTATATAATATAAAATAGAGAGATAAAATGAGTTATATAATGTTCATAACCCAAAGAAAATGGGTGGTCCGAAGAGATCCCTTACCTTATGTTTCAGAATCATTATTTACTTTCACTAAATTTCATGAATAATAAAATTAAATTGATTGATTAATTAATTAATAACATTTTAAATCTATATTTTATTTATTATAATTTTATTATTCCAATTTTTAACCATTTCATTGAGATATAATTATTAATTTCATTGCACCGAGAGTGTTTTCTTCATGGTTCCAAGGTCGGATCACTTGTGAATAATTGTTGAAGTTATTTTAAAATGGGTCTAAAAATATAGAAGTGTGATTAAATGGTATTAATGTACTTAAATAAATTTTAATGGTCCCAAATACCCATATGTGTTCTGATATAGTAAAAATTCTTTTAGTAAAAAATCTAACGTTATATGGTTAGTTCATTTAGGCTGTTTTACCGACCATCAGAAACTAGATTTATTTTATTTAATTAAATGATTATTAAAAAATTATAAAATCTAAAATAAGTTTTAATATACTTATTATAATCAAATTTAACCATTATATTATTTCTATACCCAATCTTGAATTCAGTGTAGAAAAACGAAGTAAGTTATTCATGGAGGTGGTGAACCAACCATATTATAAACAACGTTTTCATTTTAGAGTCTAAAGATGGGAAGGTAAAAGATTTATATTCCACTATAGTAATAAAATAACAATATATTTAGGATAATTATGTTACTATTTCTAGGTTTATGGATATCATGTGGGTGTGGAAAAATAATAATAAAATTAAAAGTGATCTAGTTTAGTGTCTACCTCTCCCTTTGGTTGTCTCCTTTTAAGCTACCCATTTAGGATCCTTATAATGGTATTTGGATAATAAAATAAGCACTAGGAAATGGGGGAGAGTATTGGGAAGTAAATTGTGTAGAAATTTGTCAATATCCAAGTCTTAGAAGTTGAGAGGAGAAGGGGTTGTGAGGAGTGATATTTATAAGGGGAGGAGAGGGGTGATTTTGAATATTATATTCATTAGTTTATTATTTTCGCTCAAGACTACTAATTATTTTAATTATTGTGACTATTTAAGGCAAATAGTTTACATGAGTTCAAAATAATGGGTGATTACATCATAAAAGACTCTAAAATTCATGTATTTAAGTTATAATGTAATATACCACAATTTTCTATATTTCCCTATTCAACAAATTTCAACTGTTTTAGAAAAATAAAAAAATTAACCATAACCATTTTTTGATATGTTGATTAAAAAAATGAAATAAATTTTATAAAAATAACTTTATAAATATTAGAAATTTAATTTTTAAATAAAATCCTCATTTATTTGAGAAATAATAATTTTAATATTATAATCATTTTTTAGAACCTTTAAAAAATTACTTAAGGTCCCATTAAATTATATAATCTTTATAATAAAACATAATAATAATTTATGAATCAATTTTATGAAAATTATAATTCTTTTAAATCATTATATTTATTATAAAAGTGAAATTAAAACATTTATGTCTTACAAAAATACAAACACATAATTTATCATGTTTAAAACATTTATTTACTTATTCCAAGTTATAAATATATCATATTTTCATTTTATAAGATACCTAATTATTATTTTACACTTTTTTATGTGTGGTTAATATTTTAATAGTCAAGTTTCTATTCCTAATGGTCATATTACTATTCCAATGGCCAGATTACTAATATGATGGTCAGATTAATATTCCAACAGTTAGATTTGTAATGATAATATGAGATACCTACATCATATAAATATTTCAAGTTTAATTCATTATTAATTCACATATATTTTTCCTCTATGGTATAAATTTTTTTATTTTAAAAATTCTCATTTCATTAATATTATTTTGCTTCATTTCTATAGTGTTGTTCATGAGTGCGATTATTCTGGGGGATCAAGATGATCCAGATTTTTCATTATTGTTATCTTATTTTATATTTTTTGTCCCAATGTAATACTTTAAATTATTATATCCATTTTTATTCTCTAAATTTATTTTTTTAAATCAACATAATAAAATTTAGTTGGTTTTATCATGTGGTGTGTGGGAATTATATAATATTATATCACTAAATATGAAACAATTATATATTTAGAAGGTAAATTATATTGATAGAATTATGGGTCATTATACTAACGATGATGATGATGTACTTAAAAAGCTTTCTATGTATACAATGGAATACAACATTATAAAATTTGATGTTATTAAGTTAAATAGTTTGAATATTTGTTTAAGAGTTGAACATTAGTAATGTGATTCCTAAGTATCACTATTATTCAAAATGACTTCATAAATGTTACTAACTAAGAGATTAATGGGATTGTTTTATCAGATGGTCACATAGAGATATTACAAGAATTACATATGGATGTAATTTTCAAAAACCATACAGTAGAAACATGAAGGTCATATATAATCTCTTAAGATATTGGATATAATGGTTGTAAACATATCATGTAATTATAATAAAGGAAATATCCATTTATCATTCATTCATGTGTGATAAAACTTTAATTAACATGAATGGTCGAATGATAAATATCCCCTCAAAGTATAAACATTGAGTTATCCCTAATTGATGATAATCATAGAGTATAGTGGGTTGTGATGATATATAAAGGTTAGTTTGAATAAATTATTATATCTATTGAAATGAGTTATGTATGAGATATAAAGAATATATTCTTGATTTAATAAGTAGAGGCTTAGTAATGATAATAATCTACAAAAGTTTATCTCAGGGAATATCATATAGTCATAGATATACTTAGGGATGTTTTCTTATTATCAATCCTTCTTACCTGAGGTTGGAGAGATACCTATCATGAGAAACTTTATACATTGATACCATACTTACACAAGATAATATATTAACTTAGCTAATATAAGGGTGGTTGGTTATGTTTCTGATCATGTCATCAATTGGAGTGCAATCAAGATGAAATTTTCACACTTGTATGATAAGAAAATTCATAAGACCCTTGATTAAATTTGACTAGGGAAATGAACGTCCATTATTAGTTGTTTAACATATGATGAAAGATTCATATTATAAAGATACCAACCCTAGTATCCCCAAACTAGTAGTTATTTTATTACATTAGTACTAGATACAATAAATCACATCCCAAGGGACCAAATAGTTCAGTAGACTTAGAAAACTAAATACATACTTAAATTTCACATTATATTTGAAAAAAAACACAACAAAATATTTTATTTTAGAACAAAATTATTCCCACTAGTATATCCCTGAATATTAATAATAATACATTTCTTAGAATCTTGGGGAAAGGAAACATAAGAAATTGGTGAGATCAGATGCTTAGTAAGTGTATGAATATTGCAGAAACTAATAAGGCATGAATAATATGGTTGAAATAAACTATGATCAAATAATGACATATAAATAATCACATGAAATTGAAAATTATACATAGATATCATAACTATTAAAATAATCATATGAAAACCAATAACTAATTTCATAATTATGGAATTCATATTTCCAGACATCTAAAACTTACTATAGAGGCCTCATGCTAAGACATCTACTTAAATGGGTAAGGCCTTGACTAAATAACCAACCTAATGTTTCATGATACCTATTGATGAATCGAGGAGATATGTAATTTTGATCCCTTCCCATAACTTAATAAGTTTAATGTATTCATCATATGAATAAATAATAAAACTCAATCAACATGATTTGAAAATCAATAACTATTCATATCGGAAGAACTAGCATACGAAATATCAATTTTTCATATAGTGAAACTGATCATAAACCATCTATAGAAATATAGTGGATTCAATCATTAGATTATATCCTAAAAAAGTATAATATTCATCAAAGGATACTGACATAGAAGAAAATACTTCAAAATATCATTGGAATGTTTCTTGAGGAAAATACCATTTTCACTTTGAAATGACTTATTTAAAATACAAAAAATCACCAAATATTAAATAAATCATTTTCTCTCAAAATAAACTTTGAAACTTGTAAAGTAAGATTCAAAGAATTAGGTGGTCATGATGGTGGGTAATCATGTTCATGCCGTATATGTTAAAAAATGATTCATTTCACATTTTTGGTAAAATGGTAAAATGTTCCTCATTTAGAAAACAATAAGAAGATTCATTTTAAACTATTTCTTAAAAGGTAAAACATGGTTAGAAATTTGAAGACCATATTTTTTACTTATAATACTTTGAAATATATTATGGAATATTTTTGGAGTTAGGTGATGAGACGATGTGAGATTCCGAGGCTCAGTTATCCCATAATAAATATTTTAAATATATTAAATAAATTAATATCACACATGTGTAGTTTTCCTGAAAATGTAGAATAACACCCAAATAGTGCCTTAGATCAGAAATATGATACCATAGTTGAGTCTGAAATGTAGGGTTTATCCTTGGATCAAACTAATGTAGTTTTGCACCATACATTCAGTTAAGTTGGTCTTTTGTGGTGCATTTAAATGAAATAAATAAATAAATTGAATATTTTATTTTATTATTAAATTTCCAACTAATCTAATTTCATCTGTTTAAACACTACTACAAAATTTCACCAGGGTTAGCTACATAACCTTGTAATCTCTCAGAGTAGGATATTTATCATTCTTCATTGGAAAATCACATTGGATGATGGTGAGAGACTGATCGAGGTGAATTAACAGGTAGTGAACATAGTGGGATCTCCATATCACTGGTGAATGAATTATTTACCAATGAACAATACCTAACCGAGGTAGGGCTCTTCAATTATATTTTCTTCCCTTGATTAAAATATTAAGAATGGATATATATTTATCTTATTTTGATCTATGTTTTCCTACCCTTTGTATGAGTCCATTGAAGAATAAAATTATTTTATTAAATTTATTATTTTATTTTATGATCTCACCAATATTTCTCTATTTTTAATCATAGGACAAGAGTTCTTGTAAAATGATTTTTAATACAAATTTTACTATGCTTTTCTGCCATCGTTCTTCATGTTCTTTACAATTGTCCTACAGGTTCACGGTTCGAAATTTTCAAGGTGGGTTCGAGTGTGACTGAACCCCTGGATTTATAGTGTCCATGGGAATGATGATTATGATAGTGATTTGTAGATGGATCAAGATTCATTGTGGAATAAAGGTGATTATTTCCATAAATATGGGATTCGGGATGACTCTAGTCAATAGGTAGTGCATGAGATACATGATGAACCACCACGGGTGATTAAAATCCATTTTATGGTCTCCAGAGGCTGGAAAATGATATCTAGTTATGACCCCCACTGTTTTCATGCGATAAAAGGTACAATTCATAGAAAGGACGCCCAATATGGTGAATGAATTAATTTACGTTTTTTTGTGAAAAATACATTACATGATATGTAGTTTGGAAGAACACATGTCATGTACCTCATCTTACATGGTGTATATGGATTTTATTCGATTTAAGGATCACACACCATGTGGTTGGGCCCACATTCCATGTGACCCTTACCAGGTGGCCAAGCCGGGTGCCAGCTAGCACATGACCAGGACCCCATGTGGGAGGATACACCATGTACTCTAGAATTAAATGGGCATGGGATGGTACCTGAGCATGGCCAGATACATATCCAGGTACATGAGCATGGGATGATATATATAGGAATTACCAGGAGGATACATGTAGGCTTCAAGTGGCTAAGACATGATATGTACAAAAACATGTCTTCCAAGTTGTGTCCATAGGAGAACATGACCAATCGATGAGGTGGGGTCACATTCCATGTGGACCTATTTACATGTCGTGTATTCCCTCCTTTAACTTCTTCCTATCACATATCCTTCAATTGGACTTTGATTTTGTACCATAAGTAGTCTATCTTGAGTAGTTTTCTACATAGAATTCGATGGTGGCATTTATAGTGGATTTTGAGATATGATGTGGAATGTTCTAATCATGATTCTTATTTAGGAAATTCTTGATGATGGAAATGATCAAGAAGGATCATCAGAGGGATGTTAGGTTCAGTACTCCCCTATCACACCAAGGTATTGGTTTTCCATAATATCATAGAGATACCAGGTTCAGTACTCCCCTATCACACTAGGGTGTAGTTTCCCTATATTTTTTATACAGATAGATATGACACTCCCCTACACAAGTGTGAGTACTCTATATAAAGAGTACTACTCCCCCATATTCGAGATCCGGTGGGGTGTGAGTCTTCCATAGGAGTTGTGGATCCCTCAGTTTTAGAGCACAATTGAAAGGAGCGACCCCCTCCACACATATTCTGGTGAGGTTGTGTTTGATGACAGGAATTAGTGATGGACTTTTAGAGCTGTAGGATTACTCATCGACTTCATCTATGCTGTGAGATGGAGATCTCATTTCTCTCTCATTTGGGTTTCTTTATGAGAATATATATATATATATATGTGTGTGTGTGTGTGTGTGTGTGTCTGATGGTATTTTTACCTCCTTATTTGGGTTGATCTAACAATTTTTGTATCACTTTATCACTCCCTTTCATCTTTTGGGATGTCCTCCTGGGTATGTATATACACACCCCTGCATGGGATTTGTGTGCATGTGTCATGTCTTATGAAGATGATAGATAGGTCGATGGTGATTATGGTGAAGAATGGTGATACATAGGTGAATTGACCACGTACGATGGTCGATATTGGATATCAGGAGTCAATATCTCTCAATATTATTCATTTCTAATTGTTGTTAGTTTGGGAATTCATTTTTGGGTGGTTGTGTATTTTTACCCTTTACAATTTGGTTGCATTTTGTTATACTCTGATGTACCCCCTAGAGTTTATTGAATCCAAGGTTTATATCCATATGTTATAGTCTTTTACTTTATATTTATTTGCACTATTTCATGGGGATGGTTGGGTGCATGCATACAAGTTTATTAGAAAAAGGCCTCCCATTATAGTTATGCCTTCTTGGAACTTATTTCCAGCCCATGGCATATTGGAGGTGGGCTTGGGGTTGTTACATATTAGTTTTTCATAGGCCAAGTGGCCCCCAATGGGTTAGTTCATTACATATCGGTATCATAGGTAGTTCATCCTTGGGACAATGTATGACTTTTTTCCCTTATGAGGATTGGTTGAGGACTTAAGACAATAGTGTCTGAGTGTCTTGTGTGCATATTTCAGTCTAGAGAAACAAGTGTTGGTGCGGTGGATAATATATCCATACAATAGGACTCAAACTACCTTATTTTAAACTCATTATATTGATACATTGGTTATATGGATCAATGACACATGCATTATATAGGATTGAGTCCTTTGACTATATTTCTTGACTCAGATCCCCATATATATATATTCTCATCTGAATGTGGTACATCTTGATTACTTTTAGGATGTCTTAGTAAATATATCCAATAAGGTTATTAATGTAGGACCATGATGATGATCCAATGAGTGATGAGGCCTTAGTTCAAGGGTCATTAAACGATGTGTTTTCTCTACGCGGGCAGATAGCGACACCCCTATAACACCTCAAGTTTTTATGAATTAATAATTTTTGAAAAAATTTAATTTAATTGATGGTTTGAGTTGAAAAATACAACAAGTTAACCTTTAACTAAATTCAACATCAAGTTTAACTTATGGTATGTGAAACAGTAAGTTTGGCTTGTGTTACACACAATACTGAGTTTTATAAAACTTCAATATACTATTAATATTATTATTTAATATGATAGTTTTTTCCTAGCCATTGGAATGGAGGGAATGAATATGATTAACTAAATTATGAAAATATATAGTTTTAACATTTTTATTAGTCATATATTGATTATAGATAAGATAATAATCATATAAAATAAAATGAAAGGTTTTTTGAAAAATAGTATCTTTTCTAAGAGATGGGTTAATCGTGCTTGGTTTACATAATTTATAATTAAAATTTACCACTTTTAGAAAATTTTTATGAAAAAATAAACATAATTTTTGAAATAGGAATATAAAAATTATTTTAGGGTGAATTTTTGGCATTTTTCTGGGAAGTTTCATTTTTTTGATGAATAATGAAAGATACAATGTTTTAATTGAAAATTTCCTTTTCATTTAAATTAGTTATAATGTTAAATTATATTTTAAATTAGTTTTAAAGTATAATTAGTTAAATTATATATTTATATATATATTAATACAATGTAGTTCATTGGAATCAATTTTATATTGAAATCGAATATTAAAAAATTTGTAGACTTTTGATCATTTTTTTTGCCTTAAAACCCCGCTTTCGCATCATGACTGTGAGATTATTTTTAAATTATTATTTTTCCAATTAAATGAATTAAATTTGGGAAAATGGATTTTTTATCTATAATTATAATAATTTATAATTTATAAAAATAAATTTCAATTTTTATCCAAATTGATTAGTGAAAACATGTAAAATTAATAACATGATTAATGTAAAAATGAGTTTACATAGTAGTTACACTTAGAATATAAGGTGTAATAATGACCAAAAACTTTTCAAAAACACATATTATGGACATATTTCTATCCTTATGACCTTAAGATCAAATTTGATGAGTTTTTGGAACAATTTTCCATGAAAGTGATGAATATAATAAGTTAAGTAAAGAAAAATACAAAAAAAATGCACCTTTCTTCCTTTTAAAATATATAAAGTTTAGAATAGGGAGAAAACTACATAAGTTTGGTTATAAATAATTTTTTGAATATATATTACTTTTTTATCATGAAAGTTTATTTTAGTTTTTTATATAATATAATTACATTAAATTATTAAGAAACACCAACACAAAAATTATTTAGTTAATAATTAAATAAATAAAATGATACTAAAAACATTAAAAGTGAAGTAAATTGAATGAATTATTGTGTTAAATTGTTTTTTATGATGAATATATCATTTTACATAGGTAATAACATAATGGATTTTATTTACAATATTTTCTTGATTTTTTTAATTTAAATTAATTAAATAATGACAAAATTGACATTAATGTCATTTTATAGTAAATTCAATTTTATAAATTGATTTAAAATTATTAAAAATTCTATATTATATAAATAATTTTTAAATATTAATGAATATAAAATATGGCTCATTAATGTACAAATTTTTCTATTATAACAACTATATTCATCGTTAAATAAAAAAACTCAGTTAACACGGTTACAATTAAAGTAGTTCTTTTTTACGCATCCCATGGGCTTGTGTTGATGGTAATTTACAAAAAAAATATGATTTATACTTTATAAATTAGATATAATATTTATAATCTGTGATTCCTAATTATATAATAAGGATCAATCTAACTTAGTCTTAAAGAATAAATTATTTTGGTTAAAAAACAAGTTAATATAATGAAAAAATAAAAATGGTAAAATAGGGAAACTTAAGAGTTAAGGTAATTTTTTCAAAACATGTGTATAAATGTGTTTTGGATGTGTGTATCAACTATATAATCCATAAAAATATTTAATTATCAGTTTTGAAGTAACTTGAGGTAATCTTGACCTCCCAATAGTGAATACTTTTGAGTATTTACAAGAATGCTACTCCTCAAATTTAAAAAGGCACTCACTCTCCTCACTTATTCACACATATAAATCCATTTTTATCAACCAAGATCTACCAAAATAACTTCCATAATTCCATACCCTCATCCTAGAATCCTTATTTTGGGAATAAATCCATCATTTGAAGGCTTTAGTATAAACCTAAGCAGAATACATGAAGAAGAGGTAATGTTCTCCAATAAGCATCTCTATTTTATTTATTAATACACCTCCATAAATTTTTATTATATCATGATTATATAATAAAATTAGTATATTCCATATACTGAGATTTGTTTATGTTATGGTTACTACCTACAAACACACGCACTTTTATTAAATGGGTTACAAAATCATCGTTCGTTTGTACGGAAGACTACCGCCTCGCGAACCGATGTCATTCGTGCTTCCAGGAACACCTTTAAAGGTTGGGATTAATGATGGAAATAATATTTATTTATGATATATATGATATTTATGATATTATTATGCTTCTATAATTATTATATCACACATACCTTCATGCTTTCCATTTTGTGGGAATATGATGACATCGTTGGTGTGTACGACGGACTACCACCTCATGAAGCAATGTGATTCACTCATGGAATGTAGTAAGGATGAGTTTAATAAACACATGTTATATATATGAAATAAGAGTTATAATTTAATGATAATATATATATATATCATTTACTCTCTTTCTTTCAAAATGACAAGAAAACAGAAACAACATTCATGTGTACGTATGACCTATCATCTCCATGAATGGTGTATTTTATTTTCTATCACTAAATTTTATGGGTTACTATAAATAAATATATAATTAATATTATGATATTTAAATCATGGTTTACATTATGTAAATTATTAAATCATGATCAAAGTAAGAGAATCATAAATAACAAGTCAAAACTTATACAAAAAGCAAAGTAGTTATTACTCGAAACGTAAATTTAACATGAGATTGTTAATAAAAGGGTAATATAAAGTCCTAAAAAAATCATATATGGTAGGAAATATATTAATATGGTTCTTTTATATATGTATAATAAACATATATTTATTATATAGTAGTTTTGAATGCGTACGGAGGAAGTCAATACTAAAGGTAAAAGATTTCCGTCTCACCTTTTACTTTTATGAGACACATGATATATTAACCAACTCTTTATTATATTTAGTGTATATAATTATGTTAGACCAACTAGGTTAAATAACTTGAGAGGGTTAGGGGTGAATTATGGTATTAAAAATGAAAACAAACACCCCATTATATTTTGTCTCATGGTTAAACAAAACATTATTCTCTCCCTTTCCCGTAGCAATGCATGAACAAAAACAAAATCATGCATGAAACAAAACAATTTTAATTGGTTCACTATCACTAGGATACATCCAAGTAGAATACAATGGAAATGTGCCTATTTAACAAATCCATTAAGGCTCATTTCCAAAACAAGATTTGGACTATATCACTTCTACTCCTAGGCTCACCTCCCATACAATATTTAGAAGGCTTACAACCAATAAAAATTTGAAATATCAAAACTCTCTCAACTGAAGTGTGCTCACTACTCCTCCAAAAGAATATATTATTGTTTCGAATCACCTAATAATTGTTTCGCACATATATGAATGTGCCATGAATTCCTATTTTCACCCAGTAGATGAAATCCACTTTTCTGCGTACTATTAGTTTGTGAAAATTGATTTTTTGAATTTCCTTACACCCTCCATGAACTATATTTTATCCTCCAAGAACTCCATTGCACTGTATAGCATGATCACTTTATAGAAAACCTTTTTTTATAGACCTCCTGCACTTAACAGATGGTTGATACCTCGTAAACCACTGATGCTTCATGGACTACCTTCACTCCATAGGAAACTTGTCCTTCATGACCTGACTTCTCTTCATGGATTATGTATTCATGGAATCCTCCATCATGAACCTCAATCTACTTTGTGGAATTCTACCCTATGAACCTCTTTCTTCTTCATAAAATCACTCCCTCACAAACCACTTCAGACTTTGATGAATTATTCCAGTGACGATCTTATCTAATTAATTTTTCTATGTTTAAACATGTTATTAGAGTATTTTATATAAGAAAATAAATCCCAAAAAAACCCTCTAATAATAAATACCCAAAACTATGATATGGTACAACCTTTGTCTCATAATTTATATATGGTCTTCATAACGCATTTAATCATTCTTGACGCACCTTAAATCACTATTTTTTTCAAATTACATGAATCCCATGAACTGATACCATGATTTCTTCGATCACCGCCCACTTCCAAAAAACATTAATCACTTTTATAGTTTGCATCGTGTGCTATACAGTCCACATAGAGTTGCTATGCAGAAATTTTTTCTTGTCCAATTTTCCTGTACCAATCCGAATACTTCCTTTGCGGTCTGCATAGAGCATATGCATTCATATGTGATCTAAAAACTCCATGACCTATAGTCCATGAACTATGGTACAAAAACTCCTTTATATGTTCCGTGGTTTTCTAAAAATCATATGTTGAAATCCTGCCTTTTCCATAAAACAAACTCTCGATTTCGAGGCCCACAATTTTAGAAAACACTGAGAAACTACACCACCTGAAATGTATCTTCTTTGGCAACAAAAAACATACTGAAAATTAGTCATATGGATTTTTCAACAAACAAAATCACCTCAAAAACAAATAGACAACACCCAGAGGGATTTTTTCTCAACAATACCCCCATTGGGTTTGTTGAAAACTCTTCATAATTTGAAACATCATTGAAGAATATTCAATATTATACCAAAATTTACTTCTTATGATTTAGATAGCTATCACATATTTAATCAACACACACTCTAAGACCACATGAGTCATGCTCAGTGTGACAAAAAATAGTAGCATGAAAATTGCATCAATGAGTTACTTAATTAAAAAACTTCTAATTTTTTCTCATCATAAACCCTATTTATTGTGATATATAAACTTTGATCAAGAACCTTTAGGATCATTATATTTTAAACTCCCCTACCTCACTACCCCCTATCATCTTCTCCCCTATCTTGATTAAGAAAGTTCCCCCCTTTTATAGCCAAAATTTCTCCCCTTTGTCAATGAACCTGAAGGATACTCTTTTGTGGTCTATAACATGTTGAAGAACACATATAAGTAAATTAGAGAAAAACACATCATACCTTAGGTATAGAGGATCCCACATACACACTTTTCAAGTTAGGGGTGTCGATTGAACTCTAAGATCCATTAAATGATGTTCAAATGCTTCTTTGGGTAAGACTTTGTCAGAATGTTCGTAACTTTTAGTTATATAAGAACATAATCCAACTTCCCAAGCCATTTCTCCACCTTATCCTAGATAAAATGATACTTGATTTAAATGCGGGTTTTCCTTGAGTGATGGAATAGTTTTTTTCTAAGATTTATAGAACTTGAATTTTCACAATGGATTCTGATCGGAGACTTCAATAGAACTCCCATATCATCAAGTTACTACTTCATCCAAAATAACTGCATGCAAGCTTGATTGAATGCAATATATTCATATTATTAGGTGATCAATGAAATGAAATATGGTTTCTTTCTTAGACAAGAAATAAACACTTCAAGATAGAATGCACCACTTGAGTTTTATTTTCTATCATTTACTGAACCATCCTAATATGCATATGTATAGCCCAATAACTCTTACTGAGATTTGTCATTGTGTAGCAAACCAAAATCCTCCGTCCCCTTGATATAACAAAGAATTATTTTTAATTCAACTAAGTGTATTTCTTTGAGATTTCTTTGAGATTTTTTCTTCTTGGAACATGGGAAAAAATATCGGGTCTTTTCACTGTCAAGTACAATCGTCTGCCAATGATTTTCTTGTGTCATGTGACATTAACTACATTTTATTCATCATCCAGTGACATTTTCATCCGAGTAGACACTAGAGTAATAATGTAATTGGAATTATCCATTATAAATCTTCTCAAAAACCTCCTTTAAATATTTATATTGAGAAATAAATGTGCCATTATTTCCTTGTGTCACCTATAAACTAAGGAGAAACATCAATTCATCAATCATTTACATTTAAAATTCAATTTTGATGAATTCTATGAACTGTTTGAACTATGATTGATCTAATCCACCAAATTTTATATCATCCACATACACCAGCACCATCATCATTTGATTACTTATATGGTTGATATAGATATTGTAATCAACTCCACCATATTGAAAACTAACCTTCTTAAAAAACTGATATAGTCTTGAATACCATGCTCTTGATACTTTATTCAACCCATATATCACCTTCTTCATCCTAAAAACTCTGTTCTCATCTTCATGAATGAGGAAACAATCTGGATTCTCAATCTGTACTTCTTCGTCTAAAACCTCATTTAGAAATGATGACATGAGATCCATCTAGAAAACTTCAATCCTTTTTTGCACTTATATGAACAAGAATAATATAACTGTATCTAGACCCAGAATAGGTGAAATGTTTCATCAACATCAATACCCTATATCTTGGAGTACCATTTTCATTGTAATCATGCCTTGTTTTGAATCACTATTCTATATTCATTCAATTTTTTGTGAAAGTCCCATTTGGTCCTGATGACATTCTTATGTGTTGGTTGTGAAATAATCTCCCATATTTGATTATCTCAAATTGATCCAGCACTTAATTCGTAGATTGAACCCAATTCTCATCTCTAGATAATTCATCAAAACATTTAGGCTCTACTTGAGATAGGAAGGATGCTTGTTCTAATGTCTTTATTCACCATGTTTGAACTGGTGCTGCTTGATCACCAATGATGTTCTTTATATCAATTTCATATTGACTGTTTAGATTCCATATATACATAGATTTTAATTCCTCTTAATCATCATTAGTGTATTATTCTTAATTAACATTTTTCACTTTAACTCATATTGAGGTGCTTACCTCCTCATTACTTTCATCAGGGAACTATTCACTGTGTTGTTGAAGATTCTGTCCATTCTCTAATATAATTACATCATTTATTTCAACTACATTTTCAAGCCTATTATTGAAAAATTTATAGGATTTTATTTTTCATGAATATCCATGAAATATCCCCTCATATCCTCCTTATTAAAATTTCCCATGTTTCTCCTTATTGAGAATAAAACATTTAATTCCAAAGATTCAAAAGCATTTTAATGTTGTATTCTTCACATACTAAAACTCATAAGGAGTTTTTTCTTCCTTTAGACATAACATATCCCTATTGGATATGTAGACTAATTTCAAGACTGATTCCTTCTATATTTTCTATGGTAGGTCCTTTTCAATAAGAATTGTTTTGGCCATATTTTTTATGACATGATTTATCCTATTAACCAATCCATTTTGTTTAGGAGTTCTCACTGATGAAACATGATGCATAATCTCATATTTCTTGAGATAATATTCCACTTCACTATTTTTGAATTCTATACCATTATTAGTATATAACTTTAGAATATTATATCCAAAAATCCTTTCAGATTCCCTATGATACTGTTTTATGAAAATGAACACATTGGAGTTGTGGGAAATGAAAAATAGCCATGCCATCCTACTAAAATCATCAATGAAAAGAACAAAATAACTCTTCCCATTAATGGATCTTGGTGAGATTGGTCCACATACATCTTCATGAACCAATTCAAGAACTCTGATCAAATTTTATTCTTTTTCCTTGTATATATTTATGATAATATTCCCTTGTTGACAAACATCACACCTATGAGTACAATCACATGATAAATTAGGGATATCTTTAGATGCATCACATTTGACCAGATCTTCTAGAGATGGTTGGCATATATGGTCAAATCATTTATTCCACAACCCATTTTATTCCTCTATAGATAAATATCAAATATCTTCTTCTCCACATATAATGTAGAGATTCCCATTCATTATTTTTACCTGTATAACAACTGCACCATATCTTTCATTGATGATAAAAATCTTCTTAGTAAATATTATTGCATTCCCTAAGTCACATAGTTGAATGACACTAAAAAATTTGTGACTGAGACCTTCAAAAAGTAAGACATCAGCATGTATAATTTCTTTTCCCTCAAATTTGGCTTTTCCTAAGAAAATAATCTTCAGGCCTTCATCATTATAAAATTTGGAAGCACATTTCTTGTCATATTTTATGCCTATAATAAGATCCTTATTACCTATCATATGGGAGTGAATCCACTATCAAGGGTCTATGAACCAGAATGATTTGATTCTTTAAGGGAAATCTCTACAACCACTACCTATTAACCTATTTTATTTTTGATCCATGTTTTTGAATTCATACCAAGTATGGATTTATAATCTTAATTTTACTAAGATTATGGAGAACAAGATTCATATTGTAGAGTTTCAAATTGATTTTTCATTTTCATCTCATTTGATGGTACATTGATGTACTTCTTATGACCACATTCAGTCTTCTTTGGAACATTTCTCTGCATTGTTGATAATCAATATCTTTCAATGTGTCTGAATCCTCCACACCTGAAACTATGACCATAAAATGATGTCTTGTAATATTGAGATATGTATGGTTGCATTTATTTATCATGTTCCTTTTGGAACCTCTTTGATATGGACCAAATTTTTTTTGAGTGTACCATATTTCCATAATAATAAAATCTAATGCAGGGTTCATTTTTATGTGTCACTACTATACTAATAGTTTTCCCTTGGGTTCTATGAATCTTATGGTTTAGATTCATACCCAAATCAATCTTAAATATCAGAGTGGGTGCCTATTTTCGGATTTTAACCATTACTGCATTCTATTTTCAATCATGCCCCATACCAACCTTATTATTTGAATTATACCATTGCTTCTTTTATGCTGTAACTCTATGCTCCACTTCTATCTTTTAAGTAACCTGGATGATCTTCTTTTCCATTTTCATACCTGAAGTAAAGATATTTTCTTAATTATTAAATTTTTATCACATGTTTAAGAATTCATCTTTAAGTGATTTAATATGTTTGATTTTATATTTCACTATGGTATTCAAACCATTGATCAGATTTTTTGGTTCCTCAACTTTGAGTTAGTACTAAACAACCATTTTTTATTTCTCTGCAATTAAATACTTAATATTTTCTATTTCTTACTCCAGTTCAGACTTCTCTTCTTCCTGCTATTGAATATAAAGTTTGGAATCACAAACCACTTTGTTTTTTCTTCATTTTGGATGTGTAAACATTTATCTCATCAAGAGAGGCTTATAATTAAACCTACACATAAACTCTTCCTTATACTTATTCTTCATCATTGTTTCTTTCTTTCCTTTTATAGGAGTTACCAAAAACTACTAACATAACATTTTCTCCATGATCTTTGTAGTTTTCCATCTCTTTAACCTCAGTTTCTTCTTAACTATCATTTTCTTATGAAATGAGATCCTTCTTTTTGAAGAAATATCTTTTGAACTATTTATTACCCTTCACATTGTTTAAAGACTTATACATGGTAATTTAAACTTCATCATTATCATATTATTGAAACTTCTTGGGTAACCTTGTTGCAAGAAGTCCAACCATTCCACATCAAAATCATGCAAGTATAAGTTTCCCTTTGAACTTTACTTTTCATCTTGGTAGATTTTAGGAAAGGAATGAAATCTCCTCATATTTCTCTTCTTCTTCCTGTAAATATTAAATAGTGATCTTATTTATGGACTTGAATTCCACCTATTTTGACTTCTAATTTACCATAGACTCCTTGTCATTATCCCCCATCTTACACGCAACTAGTGTACTATCCAAGTTATCCAACGTTATCACTTTTGGATATTTATCTTCTAATATAGAAAATTTCAGATTGAACCAAGGTGGAAGTATTCTAAGGATGTAGTTAGCAATATTTACATATTCAATAATTTCTCTAAGACCGCACATGTCTTCCACAAAAACATTCACCCAGTTAAATAATGCATCAAAAAACTCATTAGGGTGTATTCTGAGATCCTCATACTTGTTCCATAGAATTTGTAACTTTGCTTCTCCAAATTTCGGGTCACACTCATTAATATTTAGAAACTCTTCCCAAATATCATGTGATTAATTACACAACATAATATTTATATAGATTTCATTAGATAGGTATCCCCCTAAAGCATTGATTCATTTAGCATTAACATTCAATTACTTTTGTTCAACTTCTGATAAAGCACCACTGTGGATACTAGCTGAAATTCCATGCATCTATGATGTAAAGATATCCATTCCTAAAGATTAGAATTAGTTCTACATATGATTCTTCCATAATTTAAAATTGTTTCCATCGAATATCAGAATCCCTTTTTATTGACAACCTCCATTGAAACCCTTGAGAGAGAAACATTTAAATTAACCTTTAGCTCTAGTACTAATTGTTATCCCAAATAGGTTAAATACCCTAAGTGAGGGGTGTGGGGGGGGGGGGGGGGGTGGGGTTGGGGGTGGGGGTGAATCAGGGTATGATTTATTAAAAAAAACTCCCCTTATGATCTTATCTCATTGTTATTTTTTATTCTATCCCTTTTTCATAGCAATGTATGAAAAAAATGGAAGCATGTACGAGACATGTCAATTTTACTTGGTTCACCCTCACCAAGATACATCCAAGGAGCATACAATAATAATGATCTAATGTACCAAATACACTAAGGATCATTAAAAAAATAAGGTTTGAGATAGATCAAGTCTATGCCCAGGTTCACTATGCCCACAATGTTCAGAGAAAACTCATTATCCATCCTAGTTTACAACTAATCACAATTTGAAAGCTCACTGTTATTTAAACTAAAGTGTGACCACTACTCCTAAATAAGAATCTCTTTTATTCTCAATTACCTACTAATTATTTCAAACATATATGAGTGTTCCATGAAATCCTTTTTCACTGGGTAGATAAAATCCACTTTTTTATGTACTTTTAGTTTTCAGAAATTACTTTTGTGAATTTAATTATACCCTCCATAAACTGTCCTTTATCCTTTGTGAGCTATCTTGTACTCTGTGGAATGAGTGATTTGTGGACAACCTTTTATTTATGGGCTTCCACCAATTTGCTGACGAATGATGCCTCACAAACCACTGATACTTCAAAGACTATCTTCAACCCACATATGTCTTATGCTTTGTGATCTTCCTTTGCTTAGAAGATCATGACTTCATGTAATCCTCCCTCATGAATGTATTTCTCCTTCATGTAATTCTCACTCACGAACCTATTTCTTCTTCACAGAATCACTCCCTCATGAACCACTTCGTACTTTTCCAAATTATTCCATTAATGATATCCTCTAATGAATTTTTATATATTTAATGATATTATTAAGGTCATTTACATAGGAAAATAAATCTTGAAAAACATAATAATCACAAATACCAAAAACTAAGATGTGACACATCTTTCACTATGAACTTTCTATGTGGTATGTATAGTGAATTTAATCATTTTCAGTGAACCTTAAATCACCACCTTCCACAAATGAAATGACTCCCATGAAATAATCTCTTAGTTGTTTCAATCATTACCCTCATCTGCAAAATGTAAATCCACTTTTTGGTTCAGGTATCATGCTATGTGGTTTATACAGCGTTTCTATGAATAAATTTTTCCTTTACCTATTTTCCTTCTTTTATCTTTATACCTCCTTCATAGTCCACATAGTGCAGTTTTGCTCCTATACAATCCAAAAACTCCATGCTTTGTGGCCATCAAACTGCGGTCCACAAACTCCTTTAGATTCTCTATAGTTTTCCAAAAATGTTATGTAAAAATCCTCTTTTTTCTATAAACCGAACTGCTGATCCTAATGCCCAAAAATTTGGAAAACATTGGGAAACTATGAAACCTTAAATGAATATACATTGGAAACTCCAACCATATTGAAATGCATTCATATGTCTTTTTCAACAAACACAATCACCTAAAAAATATTGAGATAATTCCTAGAGGGATTGTTTCCCAACAAATTTCAATGAATTTACTTTACTATTATTATAATTAAATTTTTTGGTATTTACATATCCATTTGAGGATCTCTCTTTAATGGGGTTACAGTTTCAATATTACCAAAGTGGAAAGGGAATTTTTTATTAATTTTCCTTCTTTGAGACACATGTTATGTTTTGCACAGATTTTATTTTATGAGGCATATATACTACCCCTTTGACTTGTTATATCATAAAAATCATTCTTTTCATGATATTTTACGCTTCATTTAATGTTATTATTTCATGGGGATTATGATTCAAATTTAGCAAAGTGGTAAGAGTTTATTGATATAATCTCACCATTTATCGAGATTATTTATGATTATTTTTCCAATGATGAAATATTACGATCCATATCTCAATAATTATCATGAATTTTATTATACTCTAGTTATTCATGATATATTAATGTAATGGTACCATTTTCTAACTCTTTGGTACTTAATATAATTAAGAAAATGTTTTTAAGAAAAATATAACTTTATTTATATCTTTAGTCAGAAATCTATTTTCTTTCAAAACCATGTTTTCTAGAAATATTTTTAAAAATGTTTTATTACTCTCTTATGATTTAAAAAGGACATTTTTATCCATGTTTTACTTTTTTACAATTTTTTTGAATGGAATGTTCATATCATTTTACAAAATAATCCCCTTATAACTTTTACCACCAATGTGAATGGAACCTTCATTTTAATGTGTATGAAATGAATTAAATTTTCCAACACCATGACCAATCATTAATTTTAATATTCATTTATAAATTTTCAAAGTTATTTTCAAATAAATAGGGTTTTTAAAATGTTTTATGTTTTAAAAAGAATTTTTTCCAAGATAAAAGGATATTTTTCCCAAGAAATGTTTTAAATGATTTTTAATATTAATTTATAAGTTTTAAAAGTTATTTTAAAAGAAAAGGATTATGAAAATAATTTATGTTTTAAAAATATATTTTAAAGACAGGTTATTTTACTTAAGAAATGTTCCAAGTGATCTTTCAAAATAATTCTCCATCTAAGATGAAACCCTTATATATAGTTTATGATTTATTAGGGATATGATCCAAGTAATCCATTATTATTCATTCTTTGAATGGTTTATGTTTAATATGAAAAGTTGTTTATGAAACCCATTTCTATTCCATGGGTTATACTATGATAAAATTATTAATAAAATAAATTATTTTCATAGGTTATTCTATAATGAAATGATTATGAAACCTTTATATTTTCCACATGTTACGATATGATGAAAGGTTTATGATACCCATTTCATTTCATGGGTTATGATATGTTGAATGTTTATGATCTTGTGGCACACATATGTATGATTTCATTATGTGATATTTGGGACCTATATCTCCCTCCAATTCATTGGTTAAAGATTTATATCTCATGAGATAGAAAAGAATAGAATGAGGAGTGAACATGGTTTAGTAATATAGGGCTGGAACAAGAGTGAACTCAGTTCAGTAATATAGGGAAAGAATGGGAGTGAACTTGGTTTAATAATACAAGGACGGAATGGGAGTAAACCCAATTTAGAAATGTAGGGATCAAACAGGACTGAACCTAGTTTAGTAATATAGGTCTAGAATAAGGAGTGAACTCGGTTAAGTAATGGACTTTTTCCACTATGATTGAATTTAAAATGTGCCTTGACTAATATGGAGAAGATTTTCTATGCTTATGTGTATTACAAAATTCCTTTTCATGAATTATATTCTTTATTTCATTATGATTTATGTCTTATGAACTACCAATATTTATGCCATGAATCATGATTATGATCTCCGATATGATGGGTATATTTTTAAAATGTTATTCTCATGTTCTCATACCATTATATTCATGTTATACTTATGTATCTCAATTATTTACCCTCACTGAATTTCTAAGCTCACCCTTTCTTATATTACCTTTCCCAAGTTATGAATAAAGGTTTTATTTAGTGTTTTTACGAGGATTACTAAATGGAAAGATCTTTTTGAGAAAAATTTAATATCATTCACCAAATTAGAATATTTTGTTTTAAGTTTCCAAAGGCACTAAACTATTACGGTTCTCAAGTATTTATTTGTGTAATGTAATGATTATTCATAAAAAATGGTGTAACATACATGTATGTTAAGACTTGGGTTTCTATAGTTGGTATCAAAGGAATGGTTTAGTCAACCTTTAGAAAATAGGGTGAAAAAAAATTTAGTGATATTCCTAGGGATATTTTTAAGGATATGACTAAGGATGCCTATAAAGACAAGTCTATGGTTGATTCAATGTCTAAGAAAATGTCCTGGAATTTTGGTAAATTATTGAGAGGGTTGTTTCCAATAAATTACATCCCCATATGGATACTACAAATGGATGTGGCTCTGGAATAGACGTACATAGGGGTAACAACATAAAAAACACTATATTAAATTAGACTCGATCAGAAGATGGTGCACAACAATGATCCTTTCTACACATCCGGTTTGAAACTCCTAGGGGATGTCATTGGTAAATTAAAAAACTATTTACAAACCATCACAAGGGATTTAAATAGAATATTACTATGAATAACCTAGGATAAACCTAAGTTGTCAAAGATTAAAGAAGAATGCATCATGATTTAGTTGTACTATAAGTGATTTTTCAGGATTATTTGGTTTCCCACTATGATTAGTGTTACTCACACCACACTTTTTGGTTTTTGTTATGCAGGGTACCAGAAGGAATTGGGTTAACATTGAATATAATGGGAAATTTACTAATGATAACCCAAATGAGATAATGACTGGAGTAAAAGATATTGTGATTATGCCAAATCAGTTTTCACAGAACATGATTAAAAACATTAAATTTAAATAACTCTTGGACTCACCAAAGAAGAGAATGAAAGAGTTCACTGAGATTTTGGGTAGTGGAGACCATAGAGGAAAGAGAATTCAGTTTCCTTTACATCAAGAATGTGGTAAGAAACACCCTAGAAGATGTCTTAGAGGAACAAGAAGATGTCTTGATTGTGGAAATAAAGGTCACAAAGCAAGTAACTACAAAGGGAAAATTAAAACGTTCGGTTAATGTAGTGGATGATAATAATGTAATACCTAAGATATCATAAAATATTGAAATCTTTAAATGTGAAAAGTATAGTCATTATGAAAATCTATGTCTTTAGGGGAAATATCATAAAGAAAATCAGGAAGGTGGTGTGAGTAATGATTATATTTTCGATGATTAAGATACTACATTTGACATATTAAAGGAAAGAAGTGTTAAAGAATAAGAAGATGAATCTTTGTTAATTGTTTGAGAAGGAATTGGGATGAATGAAGTATTTATGTATTGGAATTAAAATATTGTGTTATACGAATCATGAAATATATAAGTATTGTTCAGGATATGTTTTTTTATTAAGGATTTGAAAGGATATGATGGACTAGAAAAGTGATTTAATGGAAAGGTAATATTCATGGAAAACACATGGTTAAGTGAAAGATAACCCTTAATATGTTCCTAATATTAAGATAATGATGTTGGGACAAAGAGGTGATTGATTTGGATAAAGTAAACTAGATAATACTGATTACCTTGGAACTGATTAACAATTTGTTGACAAAGTGGTTTGTGTTATCATTGATGAAGTTTAAAATATTTTTGTATTTAAAGAATATATCCAATAATCTGTATAAATAATGAGGATACATTTATTATTTAAATAAGGTGTTATGGCCATTTAGGTTATTACCATGTTTCAAGAAAATACATGATGAAGGTATTCATATGTTTTGTATGTGACAATCAAGATCCACTTTATGGTGTATGGGGTATTAATGATAATTTGATTTTGGAAATTTAGTGACCTTATTTATGAAGGTTTATATTTTAATATTTTGTAAGGTACATAAGGTTAAACATTTATGGAATGGTTTAAGTTGAAATGTGGATGATGTTTTAAATATTAATGCATTACTTCACCATACGAATATTTATTCATATCAGATAACTTGAGATAAAAATTTGGTTTAATGATATCTAAAGATAGATGAAATGAAATATTATTCTATGGATCATATGATCTATTAATTATTCATGCATAACAAATCCACCGTCATTTCATGGTGTAATATATGAAGCGGAATTTGATCAAGGTAAAACCAAAGGGTGATATTTTTCTTATGAAATGGAATGAAATAAAGAAAGTATATCTTCTCATGAAAATTAATAAATTTTTGGGAAAAGATATTAAAATAAAGTGTCATATTATTGTCATCATTTTGATGATTTAAATGACCCCTTTAATGACTCTTTTGTTTATGGTTTTGTGATTTTTAACTTTATCTGGATCACCCACTTTTTTGTGATCAATGATCTTTATCGCTCTCAATGATTATTTATGATTCTCTTATATTCCCACCTATGTTATTCTATTTGGGAACCTAGTATGTTTTATTCCAAATGAAATTCACATATCTATTTTCCATTTTTCAAGAGGATGATTTGTTAACTCTTTTTATGATGTGGGTTTATATAAAAATAAATTTCAAGTATTAAACCTTTGATGACCCATAAAATTTTTTAGGGTGAAATTCATTTTAAAGGGGGTAGAATGTAAGACCCCGAGTTTTTATGAATTATTATTTTTCGAATAAATTAAATTTATTTGATGGTTTGCATTGCAAACTACCACAAGTTAAGATTTATTTATAAAAAACACGATGTTAATTTTGTGCTACACACAACACTACTTTTAGCCTGTGGTATATAAAAAACAAAGTTTTTCTTGTGTTATACACAATACCAAGTTTTACAGAACTTCAATATACTATTAATATTATTATTTAATATGATTTTTGTCTCCTAACTATTGGAATTGAAGGAATGAATAAGATTAACTAACTTATGAAAATATATAGTTTTAACATTATTAATAGTTATCTATTGATTATAAATAATATATGAATCATTTAAAAGAAAAAGAAAGGTTTTCTAAAAAATAGTATATTTTCTAAGAGACGGGTCAATGGTTCTTAGTGAAAATAAATAAAAATTAAAATATAAAACATAAAAAAAATTATTTTAAAAAATAAACTTTATTTTTTAAATAGGAATATCTAAATTATCTTTGGGTGATTCTTTGGTATTTTTCCAAGAAGATTCATTTTTTGACGAATAGTAAAAAATACTGAGTTTTTATTAAAAAATGTCTTTTAATTTAAATTACTCATAATGTTAAATTATATTTTAAATTAATTTTAAAGTATAATTAGTAAAATTATATATCTATTAATCTAATTTTGGTCATTGTAATCAATTTAATTTTGAAATTTAATATCAAAAACTTTGTAAACTTTTGATAAATTTTTCTCCTTAAAAACCCTCTTTCTCATCGCGGCAGTGAGATTAATTGTTTTCCAATTATATCAGATAAATTTCAAAAAATGGATTCCATATTTAGAGTCAGTATAATTTATAATGTCTAATAAAGAAACTTAATTTTTTATCAAATTTATTATTGAAAATTGTTAAAATTAATTATAGTGATTAAGGTAAAAATAAGTTTACTTAGTGGTTACACTTAAAATATAAGAAGAAATAATGAACCAAATCTTGTAAAAAACTAATTTTATGGAAATATGTACACCCTTATGACCTTAGGATGAAATTTTATGAGTTCTTGTGGAACATTTCCATGAAAGTGACCCATATAATAAGTTAAGTAAAGAAAAAGTAAAAAAATGTACCTTTTTCCTTTTATTTTCTATAAAGATTTAGAATAGGAAAAAATTGTACAAGTTTGGTTATAGATACTATTTTGTAATATAAATGAGTTTTTTTAACATGATAATTTATTTTAATTTTTTAGATAATATCATTACATTAAATTCTTAAGAAATTCCAACATAAGAATTATTTAGTTAATTAACTAAATCAAATGATACTAAAAACAATACAAGTGAAGTAAATTGAATGAATTATTATATTAAATTATTTTTTAGATGAATATATCATTTTAAAAATTATTTTAAAAAATATATTTTATTTCCAATATTTTCTTGATTTTTTTAAATTTAAATAAATGAATAATTCCAAAATTGATATTAATGTCATTTTATAGTAAATTCTATTTTATTAATTGATTTAAAATTACTAAAAATCCTATATTATGTAAAGTGATTTTTATATATTATTTAATATAAACTATGGTCTATTAATGTATAAATTTTTATATTATAATGACTATATTTCTATTATATAGAAAAACTCGATTAACACAGTTACGGTAAAATGGTATGATTTTTCACGTTACTTGCGCTTTTGTTAAAGTTAATTTACAAAACACATAGGATTTATAATTTATAAATTATAAATCATATTTATAATTAGTTATTACAAATTATCTAATAAGGATAAGTCTAGCATAGTCTTAAAGAATAAATTACTTATGTTAGAAAACAAGTCAACATAATGAAAAACAAAATGGTAAAAATAAGGAAACCTAAGAGTTAAGGAACCGAATATTTAAAACATGTGTATAAATGTGTGTTGGAGGTGTTAATATACCATATAATACCTCCAAATATTTAACTATCATTTTTGGAGAAACTTGAGGTTATCTTGTCCTCCCAATAGTAAACACATTTGAGTATTTACAAGAATTCCACTCTACCTCATCTATAAAAATGCACTAACTCTACCCACATCTTCGTACTTCTTGAAACATTTGGATCTACCAATATCTTCCTAAATAACTTACCAAATTAACTCCCTTAATCCTAGAAGAAATTTTTGGGAATAAATCCATCTTTTTAAGGCTTTATTGAAAACTCAAGGAGAATACCTGAAGAATAGGTAATGTTCTTCAACAAGCATCTCTATTTTACTTATTTCTCTATATCTTTAAATTTTTATTATATTATGATTATATAATAAACTAAGTATCTTAAATATAATAATATATTATTATGTTAAGGTTATGATCTAAAAATACACACACTTCTATCAAATAGGTTACAAAACCATCATTTGTGTGTACGGAGGACTATCGCCTCATGAATAGATGTCATTTGTTTTTACATTACCTTCATTAAAGATTGGGAATAATGATGAAAATACTTTTTATAGTTGATATTTATTGTAACACCCCAAGTAAATAAAGAATATGACATTTTTATATTTATCCATATTTGTGAATAAAATATTAATATTACTTAAAGGGGATGCTATGCTCGATGGCGTACCCAATACGCAACAACGAGTTTCTTGGGAATCTTACGTTGCACTCTAATAATAAAATAATATTAGTTTAAATGGTAGTTAATGCCTAGCCGTTGTAATGGCGGGAATGAACAGAACTAACTAAAAAATGATTATATATGTTTTTCAAATATTTTTACTCTTTACAATAAATGTTAGAGGATTAAAAATGCGAATGAATCCAATTTTAAGCGTAGACATTCTAATATTCTTTAAAAGGCCGATTAACCGCCTTTTGAAGGCGAACCTCTTTTAAATCTACTTTTTGAAAATTTTATGTGTTATATTTGACAAAATAAAATTCTTCTTTATAATCGGGACATCAAAATTTACTTTGTGTAAATTTTTGGTATTTTTCCGAAAAAGTTCAATTTTTAATGAAGAGTGAAAAATGTTGTATTTTAATTCAAAACCTTTTTTTAATCTAATTTATTTATATGATTAGATTATCTTCTTAATTGGTTTTAAAGTGTAAATAGAATATATTTTTACCATTTAATCCAATGGTGGTCATTATAATTAATATCACTTTAAGATTGGACATAAACAAGTGTCAATCTTTTGAAAGATATTGTTTCATAAAAACACGCTATTTGTTTTAACAGCGGGATTTAATTATAAAATTAATTAATGAAACTTATATGTTATGAATTTGGTAAAATAGACATCATTTTTGAATTCGGAATATCAAATATATCTTAGGGTGAATTTTTGGTATTTTTCTAAAAAACATCAATTTTTGATGAATAGTGAAACCACAAAGTAGTGGTTACAAAATTTGATTTTTCGTTTAAATGGGACTTTACCACTTCTGTGATTTGAATTTAAAAAATCCAATTTAAATGATATTAATGTTTATGTAAAATGTGGTTCAATGGGATGAAAATAATTTTTGATGAAAAGTATCTTTTAAGTTTTATTAATCGCGATTAAAGGTAATTAGTGTGATTTAAGGTAAAAATGATATTATAATAAAATGAAAATATATTTACACTTGTCATAACCCTATTGGATGAGTTATTTCCGACCAAGAAAACCCATGGGTCCATTTTTGGTACCCCATGGAGCCACTTGGGTTTGATAATGACATTTATACCTTTTATTTAAAGTTAAAATAAAAATGTCACAAACATGATTTGTTTTACTAAAACAATTTTTACATGTGGTTATACAAGTCATAATTTTGAATATAAATAGTCATTGCAAAGATAAAAAGATTTTCTAAATCATATTAGTTTTTTTATAATTTTTAGATATTAAATAAATTAAATTCTTTATGACATCATGATGATGCAGCGATGACCTCATTATTTAACGATTTAAATAAAATGGAAAGATAATGAAACATCTAGGACCTAAACATGTCAAAAACCTATTGGATGGGTGGTTTTCAAACCCTTATCACCTTATCCTCGAAACACATCAATTTGGGACCATTAAAATCTGAAAACCATTTGAAAATAAAGTAACATTTGATACTTTACCAAGAGTGCCCCTCCTCTCCTCTTATAAAAGGCCCCCACCTCTACCACCTTACCCACACCTCTCAAGCCTTTGGTTCGGCCAAGATCTGATCATTTTGTCTCTAAACATCCCTCTCCTAATCCTAGAATCCTTAACATAGGCAGGAAGCTCTTCAAGAAACCCTTTTGGTTCAAACCAAAGAGAGTTACCCAATTTTATGGTAACGTCTTCACTTGTGCTCTTTTGTTTTATTTTTCTTCTCCAACCCCCTAAACTCTTTTTATTCATTTCTTTTGTAACAAATACAGTATCTTAAATATACTAGGATGTTTTTATAATAAGTATTTGAGCTACACTTACACACACCTTCATCTAATGGTTAAAGAACATACTATTTCCGTGGATGGAGAATTTCTGCCTCACGAAATGATGATTGTTCAACACTCATATATCATCTTCAAAGGTGGCCATTAAGATGTCACTATGTTTATATATGATATATAATATTTTTATGTTTTACTTAAGATTCTGTATTTTCCATTTTTGGCATACCTTTATGGCTTCCATTATGGGTATACGCGATATCTTCATTTTAGGAAGTGCGGACTACCGCCCCCTCAAAGTGATTTGATTCGTTAATGCCATATGTGAGATGTAATAGTTATGATCTAATTCTCTAAAAATATAAACCTGAAAAGATCCTTAATGTGTAATCTTGTAATAACTCAAGATTAAGTAAGGTTTAATGCTGGGGCCTTATAGTTGGTATCAAAGGTCGGTTTAGACAACTTTAGGGATTATGAGTTTTTGTTAGACACACGATTAGTCCCTATATCTATTATTTTAGTTAAATCCTTGTTTTATAACTTTTTTCAGGTCAAGTAAAGTCAGTTACGAATGGAAGGAGAAGGATCTAAAACAACATTCCTATCTCTTCCTGATGACATGCTTGCAATAATTATTGCAAAGTCATGTTCGGATGATTGTGAAACTTTTTCTAGCATAAATCTCACTTGCAAGCAGTTGTTTGAGATATCAAACACCTCCACTATACCTTGTTATCATCATGGATCATGGGTTGTTTTTAGACAAATATTATTTTCACAACATTCTCATACTTTCAAGAAAGGTAAATATTATCAAGGTATTTTCAAATATTTTACCTTATCACAAGAATTTGAAGCATATTATGATTTTAAAGATGGTGCTGAGGAAGGAGACCCTTGCGCAACCTATTTATATTTGATTTTAAAATATAGTCTCTCAGCACATACTTATGGTATTTTAAAAGGACCAATAATAGAAAGTTTAAACTCAAATTCTGTCCGACTATTTTATAGAAATCATGTTTTATCAGATGTTTTGGAATTATATGTCATACATGATTATTTTCCAAAACTGTTTTTTGTGAACACCCATATGACCCATGTTGTTCAAGGTGTATTTGGATGGAGGAAGCAAATGATTTTTAAGGATCTCTAAATCATTGTTGTAATGCATGTGACTTCTACCTACATGAGAAAGATGACGATGAAACCGAGTGGACTCCATGATAAAGGTATGATGTTATTCATTTTGGGAATCATTTTATTTTATCTTATGGTGGTGAAATAAGACTTAAAGAATTAATATGTTGAGACCGTAATGAATTTGGATGAAAATGAGAGGTATAAGGAAACTATTAAGGTTAATACATGTTAGGGTTATTTTTGGAATTTTATAAAAAGGACAACACACAGACCGTGTGACAACCCGTCGCGTCGGACAAAGCTGCAGGAATCGAACCCACAACCAAAGTGCGACTGATATTTACTGCCTACCACTGGACTACGTGAAGTACCTGGTTAGTTTGAATGATTATTTTTAGTTAGCTGATTTTATGAATTAAGAGTAAGTTGATTTTGGGTTATCTATGGAAATTTATTAACCTATCATGGATGATATGTGATTAGGTTAATTACTTTTCAATACGAGACATTAAGAGAAACTGATGTTGTTTGGAGATAAATGTTGTGATTTAACTTGGAAGACTATGTGACTAAATCCTTCAAATATTTGGGTTTCAATCTATGTTTGGTTTACTTTAATGAATTTTATGGAAAAATTGTTTATCGAATGGTCCTTGTTGAACTTTGGGTTTTGTTGGACAAATTTTGGAGATTAAGAATATATTTTCTTTTTATAAAGGGTTATCCTTTTCTGGATTATCTGATCTTGTACTAAAATTTTTAGTTTTGGTTTTGGTTAATGTATAAAGACATGGGAAATATATAGTTATCTTTTGTGGATTAGGTGGTTCCTTATAAATTGATTATAGTACTCTTAATGTGAACAAGTCTTCCTAAATACTCGTCTTTTGGAGAAAATATGAGTTTGATTAAGGAATCTCGTAAAAGTTGGAAGTCTACGTGACAAGTAATTATGTTTCATTATGATTTAGTTAGGCTCGAAAATAAATTCCTCAATGAAGAGTAACTTAAAACAAAAATTTTGTCTATTAAATTTTCCTACTGGGGAATCGAATACCGTTTAACCCATCAAAAGTTTGTGATTTTCTTGTGGTTAACTTTCTCCTAAACATGTTTTCTATCACTCTCCATCAGAACATGACCCTATGTTTTCTCCTCCATGTCCATGTTTTCCTACATGGAATCCCAGTATGGGTTAACTCGGGTGACCTCTGTACTTATCTTTCTTTATTTTAAAGTGATTGTTTTACCGACTCTTGTTCCGATGTGGGACTTTCAAGGATATTTCCAAGCCCAATTTTAAAATTGTGAGGACACAATTCCCAAAAGGGGGGAAGGATGTAACACCCCAGGTAAATAAAGAATATGAAATTTTTATATTTATCCATATTTTTGAATAAAATATTAATATTAATATAAAGGGGATGCTATGCTCGATGGCGTACCCAATATGAAACAACCAGTTTCTTGGGAATCTTACATTGCACTTTAATAATAAAATAATATTATTTTAAATGGTAGTTAATGCCTAGCCGTTGTAATGGCGGGAATGAACAGAACTAACTTAAAAATGATTATATATGTTTGTCAAATATTTTTACTCTTTACAATAAATGTTTGAGGATTAAAAATGCGAATGAATCCAATTTTAAGCGTAGACATTCTAATATTCTTTAAAAGGTCGATTAACCGCCTTTTGAAGGCAAACCTCTTTTAAATCCACTTTTTGACAATTTTATGTGTTATATTTGACAAAATTAAATTCTTCTTTATAATCGGGACATCAAAATTTACTTTGTGTAAATTTTTGGTATTTTTCCGAAAAAGTTCAATTTTTAATGAATAGTGAAAAATGTTGTGTTTTAATTCAAAACCTCTTTTTAATATAATTTATTTATATGATTAGATTATATTTTTAATTGGTTTTAAAGTGTAAATAGAATATATTTTTACCATTTAATCCAATGGTGGTCATTGTAATTAATATCACTTTAAGATTGGACATAAACAAGTGTCAATCTTTTGAATGATATTGTTTCATAAAAACATGCTATTTGTTTTAACAGTGGGATTTTATTATAAAATTAATTAATGAATAAAATAGACATCATTTTTGAATTCGGAATATAAAATATTGCTTAGGGAGAATTTTTTGTATTTTTCTGAAAAACATCAATTTTTGATGAATAGTGAAACCACAAAGTGGTGGTTACAAAATTTGATTTTTCGTTTAAATGGGACTTTACCACTTCTGTGATTTGAATTTCAAAAATACAATTTAAATGATATTAATTGTTAAGTAAAATTTGGTTCAATGTGATGAAAATAATTTTTGATGAAAAGTAACTTTTAAGTTTTATTAATCGCGATTAAAGGTAATTAGCGTGATTTAAGGTAAAAATGATATTATAATAAAATGAAAATATATTGAAACTTGTACTAACCCTATTGGATGAGTCATTTCCGACCAAGACAACCCATGGGTTTATTTTTGGTACCCCATGGAGCCACTTGGGTTTGATAATGACATTTATACCTTTTATTTAAAGTTAAAATAAAAATGTCACAAACATGATTTGTTTTACTAAAACAATTTTTACATGTGGTTATACAAGTCAGAATTTTGACAATAAATAGTCATTGGAAATATAAAAATATTTTCTACGTCATAGTATTTTTTTAATAAATTTTATACATTAAATAAATTAAATTATTTATGACATCATTATGATGCAGCGATGACCTCATTATTTAACGATTTAAATAAAATGGAAAGATAATGCAAAATATAGGACCTACACATGTCAAAAACCTATTGGAAGGGTGGATTTAGAACCCTTATCACCTTATCCTCGAAACACATCAATGTGGGACCATTAAAATCTGAAAACCATTTGAAAATAAAGTAACATTTTATACTTTACCAAGAGTGCCTCTCCTCTCCTCTTATAAAAGGCCCCCAACTCTACCACCTTACCCACACCTCTCACGCCTTTGGTTCGGCCAAGATCTTATCATTATATCTCTCCACATCCCTCTCTTAATCCTAGAAGCCTTAACTTAGGCAGGAAGCTCTTCAAGAAACCCATTTGGTTCAAACCAAAGGGAGTTACCCAATTTTAAGGTAACGTCTTCACTTGTGCTCTTTTGTTTTATTTTTCTTCTCCAACCCTCTAAAATATTTTTATTCATTTATTTTGTAACAAATCCAGTATCTTAAATATACTAGGATGTTTTTATAATAAGTATTCGAGCTACACTTACACACACCTTCATCTAATGGTTAAAGAACATACTGTTTCCGTGGATGGCGAATTTATGCCTCACGAAACGATGATTGTTCAACACTCATATATCACCTTAAAAGGTGGCCATTAAGATGTCACTATGATTATATATGATATATAATATTTTTATGTTTTACTTAAGCTTCTGTATTTTTCATTTGTGGCATACATTTATGGCTTCCATTATGGGTATACGCAATATTTTCATTTTAGGAAGTGCGGACTACCGCCCCCTCAAAGTGATTTGATTCGTTAATGCCATATGTGAGATATAATAGTTATTATCTAATTCTCTAAAACTATAAACCTGAAAATATCCTCAATTTTTAATCTTGTAATAACTCAAGATTAAGTAAGGTTTAAGGCTAGGGACTTATAGTTGGTATCAAAGGTCGGTTTAGACAACTTTAGGGATTAAGAGTTTTTGTTAGACACATGATTAGTCCCTATATCTATTATTTCAGTTAAATCCTTGTTTTATAACTTTTTTCAGGTCAAGTAAAGTCAGTTACGAATGGAAGGAGAAGGATCTCAAACAACATTCCTATCTCTTCCTGATGACATGCTTTCAATAATTATTGTAAAGTCATGTTCGGATGATTGTGAAACTTTTTCTAGCATACAACTCACTTGCAAGCAGTTGTTTGAGATATCAAACACCTCCACTATACCTCGTTATCATCATGGATAATGGGTTGTTTTTATAAAAATACTATTTTCACAATATTCTCATATTTTCAAGAAAGGTAAATATTATCAAGGTATTTTCAAATATTTTACCTTATCACAAGAATTTGAAGCATATTATGATTTTAAAGATGGTGCTGAGGAAGGAGACCCTTGTGCAACCTATTTATATTTGATTTTAAAATATAGTCTCTCAGCACATACTTATGGTATTTTAAAAGGACCAATAATAGAAAGTTTCAACTCAAATTCTGTCCGACTATTTTATAGAAATCATGTTTTATCATATGTTTTGGAATTATATGTCATACATGATTATTTTCCAAAACTGTTTTTTGTGAACACCCATATGACCCATGTTGTACAAGGTGTATTTAGATGGAGGAAGAAAATGATTTTTAAGGATCTCTAAATCATTGTTGTAATTCATGGGACTTCTACCTACGTGAGCAATATGATGATGAAATCGAGTGGACGCCATGATAAAGGTATGATGTTATTCATTTTGGGAACTGTTTTATTTTATCTTATGGTGGTGAAATAAGACTTCAAGAATTAAGATGTTGAGACCATAATAAATTTGGATGAAAATGAGAGGTATAAGGAAACTATTAAGGTTAAAACATGTTAGGGTTATTTTTGGAGTTTTATAAAAAGGACAACACGTAGACCGTGTGACAACCCGTCACGTCGGACAAAGCTGTGGGAATCGAACCCACAACCAAAGTGAGACTGGTATTTATCACCTACCACTGGACTACGTGAAGTCCCTGGTTAGTTTGGATGATTCTTTTTAGTTAGATGATTTTATTAATTAAGAGTAAGTTGATTTTGGGTTATCTATGGAAATTTATTAACCTATCATGGAGGATATGTGATTAGGTTAATTACTTTTCAATACGAGACATTAAGAGCAACTGATGTTGTTTGGAGATAAATGTTATGATTTAACTTGGAAGACTATGTGACTAAATCCTTCAAATATTTGGGTTTCAATCTTAGTTTAGTTTACTTTGAAGAATTTTATGGACAAATTGTTTATCGAATGGTCCTCGTTTAACTTTGGGTTTTGTTGGACAAATTTTGGAGATTAAGAATATATTTTCTTTTTATAAAGGGTTATCCTTTTCTGGATTATCTGATCTTGTACTAACCTTTTTAGTTTTGGTTTTGGTTAAAGTATAAATACATGGGAAATATATAGTTATCTTTTGTGAATTAGGTGGTTCTCTATAAGTTGATTATAGTTCTCTTAATGTGAAAAAGTCTTCCTAAATACTCGTCTTTTGGAGAAAATATGAGTTTGATTAAGGAATCTAGTAAAAGTTGGAAGCATACGTGACAAGTAAGTATGTTTCATTATGATTTAGTTAGGCTCAAAAATAAATTCCTCAATGAAGAGTAACTTAAAACAAAAATGTTGTCTGTTAACTTTTCCTACTGGGGAATTGAATACCGTTTAACCCATCACAAGTTTGTGATTTTCTTGTGGTTAACTTTCTCCTAAACATGTTTTCTATCACTCTCCATCAGAGCATGACCCTATGTTTTCTCCCCTATGTACATGTTTTCCTACATGGAATCCTAGTATGGGTTAGCTCGGGTAACCTCTGTACTTATCTTTCTTTATTTTAAAGTGATTGTTTTACTGACTCTTGTTCCGATGTGGGACTTTCAAGGATATTTTCAAGCCCAATTTTAAAATTGCGAGGACGCAATTCCCAAAAGGGGGGAAGGATATAAAACCCCAGGTAAATAAAGAATATGACATTTTTATATTTATCCATATTTGTTAATAAAATATTAATATTACTTTAAGGGGGATGCTATGCTCGATGGCGTACCCAATACGCAACAACGAGCTTCTTGGGAATCTTACGTTGCACTCTAATAATAAAATAATATTATTTTAAATGGTAGTTAATGCCTAGCCGTTGTAATGGCGGGAATGAACAGAACTAACTTAAAAATGATTATATATGTTTTTCAAATATTTTTACTCTTTACAATAAATGTTAGAGGATTAAAAATGTGAATGAATCCAATTTTAAGCATAGACATTCTAATATTCTTTAAAAGGTCGATTAACCGTCTTTTGAAGGCGAACCTATTTTAATTCCACTTTTTGAAAATTTGATGTGTTATATTTGAAAAAATAAAATTATTCTTTATAATCGGGACATCAAAATTTACTTTGTGTAAATTTTTGGTATTTTTCCGAAAAAGTTCAATTTTTAATGAATAGTGAAAAATGTTGTATTTTAATTCAAAACCTCTTTTTAATCTAATTTATTTGTATGATTAGATTATGTTTTTAATTGGTTTTAAAGTTTTAATGGAATATATTTTTACCATTTCATCCAATGTTGGTCATTGTAATTAATATCACTTTAAGATTGGACATAAACGAGTGTCAATCTTTTGAAAGATATTGTTTCATAAAAACACGCTATTTGTTTTAACAACGGGATTTAATTATAAAATTAATTAATGAAACTTATATATTATGAATATGGTAAAATAGAAATCATTTTTGAATTCTGAATATCTAATATATCTTAGGGTAAATTTTTGGTATTTTTCTGAAAAACATCAATTTTTGATGAATAGTGAAACCACAAAGTGGTGGTTACAAAATTTGATTTTTCGTTTAAATGGGACTTTACAAATTTTGTGATTTGAATTTCAAAAATCCAATTTAAATGATATTAATTTTTAAGTAAAATGTGGTTCAATGGGATGAAAATAATTTTTGATGAAAAGTAACTTTTAAGTTTTATTAATCGTGATTAAAGGTAATTAGTGTGATTTAAGGTAAAAATGATATTATAATAAAATGAAAATATATTGAAACTTGTCCTAACCCTATTGGATGAGCTATTAACGACACAGAAAACCCATGGGTCGATTTTTGGTATCCCATGGAGCCACTTCGGTTTGATAATGACATTTATGCCTTTTATTTAAAGTTAAAATAAAAATGTCACAGACATGATTTGTTTTACTAAAACAATTTTTACATGTGGTTATACAAGTCAGAATTTTGACTATAAATAGTCATTGGAAAGATAAAAATATTTCCTACATCATAATATATTTTTTAGACAATAAATAAATTAAATTCTTTATGGCATCATGATGATGCAGCGATGACCTCATTATTTAACGATTTAAATAAAATGGAAAGATAATGCAAAATCTAGGACCTAAACATGTCAAAAACCTATTGGATGGGTGTATTTCGAACCCTTATCACCTTATCCTCGAAACACATCAATGTGGGACAATTAAAATCAGAAAACCATTTGAAAATAAAGTAACATTTTATACTTTACCAAGAGTGCCCCTCCTCTCCTCTTATAAAAGGCCCCCACCTCTACCACCTTACCCACACCTCTCAAGCCTTTTTTTCGGAAAATATCTAATCATTTTGTCCCTACACATCCCTCTCCTCATCCTATATGCCTTAACATAGGCATGAAGCTCTTTAAGAAACCCTTTTGGTTCAAACCAAAGGGAGTTACCCAATTTTAAGGTAACGTCTTCACTTGTGCTCTTTTGTTTTATTTTGCTTCTCCAACCCCCTAAACTCTTTTTATTCATTTATTTTGTAACAAATCTAGTATATTAAATATACCAGGATGTTGTTATAATATGTATTCGATCTACACTTACACACATTTTCATCTAATGGTTAAAGAACATACTGTTTCCGTGGATGGAAAATTTCTGCCTCATGAAATGATGATTGTTCAACACTCATATATCACCTTCAAAGGTGGACATTAAGATGTCAATATGTTTATATATGATATATTATATTTTTATTTTTTTACTTAAGCTTATGTATTTTTCATTTGTGGCATACCTTTATGGCTTCCATTATGGGTATACGCGATATCTTCATTTTAGGAAGTGCGGACTACCGCCCCCTCAAAGTGATTTGATTCGTTAATGCCATATGTGGGAAGTAATAGTTATGATCTAATTATATAAAACTCTAAACCTGAAAAGATCCTCAATGTGTAATCTTGTAATAACTCAAGATTAATTAAGGTTTAAGGCTGGGGCCTTATATTTATGAAATTATTATTCTATTGGAATTATTATATCATACTTACCTTCAGACTTTCCGTTGTTTGAGAATATGATAACGTTGCTCATGTGTACGAAAGACTACCACCTCGTGAAACAATGTGATTCATTCACGCTTTACATGATATTTATTAAGTACGGGTTTAATAAAAATATGTGACATATATGAAATAATATAGCTACTAGAATGATTATATATATATATATCATTTACTTACTTTCTTTTAATATGCAAAGAAAATAGAAATAGTGTTCATGAGTATGTATGGTCTACCATCTCCATGAACAATGTATTTCATTTCCTATTTGTAACATCCCAGTTCCAGGTGCCACCCAAAGGTACCCCTTACCTAGTTGGGCACATGGCCTCAAGTGAATTTCCCCAAATTCCAGAGGCTACCAACTGGAAGTGAGGGCCTTAGGTGTTATAGTGGGGAAACTATGACCTCATTGACAGAGTAACACAACAGAAATAAATAGTAAATAGTATCTAAAGCAGTAATACCATACAACATAATAAACAATAGAATAATGATCGTATAAAAAACTGAATCAAATATATAAATAAATGATTCATGTCACAAGTATCTAGAAAAGAAACCAAACAAGTCACAATTCTGATAATACAGTACTGAAACCAAGTACATAAAACAATAAACTCCAACAGCATCACAAACCTCAGCTTGGTTCCATGCTCTACAACTCCACAATAATAAAGTACCTGATGAAGAAGGGCACTTGAACTTATCTATACCTACAACTATATAATCTATTTGGGACCAAAAGCATAACCCAAACTGGGTGTGAGACTAATCCCAATAAGCAACCACCAAAGATATGTGCCTAATAGTCAGTGAATGTATATAACAGATAATATGGAGAAATGAAGTAATAAACTATGAAGTAATCAAAAGTAAAAAAACCTACAGTTTACAATTACATTCAATTTCATTATTAATTATTCAAACCATTGAATAATTAATCCTGGGATCTAACCTAAGCTCTATATCCCTCCACGTAATAGTATCAATAGATGTCTCATAAGACCATTTCAACAAACAAGTAAAACTGAGTCCAAGATTGTGCTTTGGCTTGGAAGACTCATCACCGTCATTCAATTATTCATAATAACCCTCTGATAAAGCTCTCATTGTCTAATCAATTTGGTTTAACATAGCACTAATCAAAAGAAAATGACTACTTGGGAAGATCTCATTGTCAATACCCCTGGGTCCCCATTGCATCAAAAAAAATTATACATGACCTCAGGGTAGCTCTCATGGTCAATACCCCTACGTCATTGTAGTATAAATAATCATAAAAAACCTTCGGGTAGATCTCATGGTCATTATATATTAAGTCATGTCTATATTTTTTACATCCTTAATTAGTACATTCTAAAAATTTTGAGGATGCACTTTATTTAAGGGGTGATAGAATGTAATGACTTGAGATTATAAATCCTTTAAAATAAAAACTATGTTCTATAAATTGTGTCACATGATACACCCAACATAAAAAAACCAAAAAATATTAATAATACATTATTAATTAATCTATAATGAAAACTAATATAGTAAACCATTAATAGTTATTACCTTTAGAGGGTAAATAATTAATATGAGTTAATATTGAAAAAGTTATTTTCAATAAATTTGTCTTCTTTATATTATATACATTATTTTAAAAATACAAGTTGAAAAATTATAAAATTTAAATTTGATAAATTAAAATTTATTTTTTAATTCCTTACAATAAAATCAACATAAGAGTTATTTTTTATATTTTTATAAAATAATTGATTTTTAGGTTAATAGTGAAAAAATCAGTTCTTTTCAAAATAATAAATTTTATCACATTATTGAATATGTGGAAGCCCTAAAATTTTATAATTTTTTAATTGATCAAATATATATTTAGGGGTATAATTATGAAATATTAAATATTATTATGAACCTATAAATTCTATTTCCAATATTTTAGTACTTAAGAAACATTTTATTAGAATTTTGAAATTATTTTCATTTGTTTCTTTTAATTAAACCTTTTCATGATTGAATTCAGTTTCTTATCTATTTTAAATCAACATAATTTTTTATAATAAATTAATTACTATCATGAACATCAGTAACAAATATAAAATTATCTTATACATAAGTTTAATGTTTAATAACTTTCTTTTATTTAAAAACATTTTTTTTGTGTCATGTATATTTAATTTAAGATAATTTTTTCTCATATTTGTGAAATTAATTAGGTTAAATGAATCCCAAATTCATAATTCGAATGTAAACATTTGGTAGAAAGGGTATACTTATATTTTTAGTAATAAGATAATTAACATGGTTAATATTTAATTAAGAGTAATACATATTTTAATGATTAATCTAAGGTGGCTCAAATTTTACTAAATTAACTAAAAATTTATACCTTCTATAAATAATATTTTAGGTTTCAATGTCTTAAATACATTTCATAAAAAACTTAATTCACATATCTCATCTAACTTTCATGTAATTTCATTCTTACCCCATACTTAGCATTTTGACCATGGAAAATTTCATTCCCTTAACTTATCAAAGGGACCACTTACACCATTATTTATACACCTATAAATTAAAATTAATTGGTGAAAATATGCCCATTATTTCATACTATAACCCTATACCACGAGACATATCATTTTACTACCCTTAATTACCCTAATCTCTTCATTTCCAAGGATAATTACCAAGGAAAATTAAAGTTCCTGACACGAGTACTACTATCATCTTAGTATTTCTTTCTAATTTTTAATATTCCTAGAATTTCATAAATTTGCTAATGTATTTAATTTAGTATCATATATACAATTAAAAATCATTATATTAATATAACATCAATTATTTATTCATCTAAAAACATCAGTCAAGAAAAACAAATGCATCAATCATGTGTATGTGCAGACCATCACCTCCACGAAACAATATAATTCATTTTCACCAACAAATAATAGGAATGGTATTAATTATGAGTTTGATGAATAATTATTTTTTTATTAAATTATTAAATGAAAAATTTTTACATTTACCTCCATTCTTCCCATCTATTAAGGAATGAGACTGTTAATCATGTGTATGTTCAAACTACCGCTTTTATAAACGATGTTTCTTATTAAACTTAAATACCTAAAATGGATGGAAATAAAAGTGTAATTAATCAAATAATATTATTTTTATAAAAATATTATAATTATTAAATAATTAATTTTTATATACCTTCACTTCATCCATCCATTGGGAAATGGTCTCATCAATCATGAGTACATGTAGACTACTACCTCTGTGAATGATGAATTTCATTTGTCATCACCACCCATAAATAATGGTTATAAGAATGGATTTTATGGATATATATGATATATATTACATTTATACTCTTATTTAAATGTTATATTAACACTATATAATATCACTTTCTTATTAATTTGGTCATTACCCCCAAGATTTAATTTTGGTCGGTTTACTACCAACATGAGCGATGCTGTAATGTTTATATAGTGAATGATTAAGGAATTTTATTTAATATTAATAAAATTTAATAATAATTTATTAAATATGTTATAAATTTTATGAATTTATAATATTAATATCTAAACATTTTAATAATACATCATCTACTTTTAGTAAAAATTGTTGAAACTAGTTTTTCTCTGGATTCATCTTCACGAGTCCTAATTAAAACTCTCATGGGATGAAAGTGGAAAATTATAAATAAACATGGGATATATATTATAGAATCATAGGTTATATTGGAATGATGAAACTGGCATCAAATATGATGGATCAATATTAAAATTACAAAGCATTGCTAAGACAACTAATGTGTTAACACCCGATGTAAAAAATATGCAATAATGAACCACTATATTCACAAAAAATAATTATAAATTAAGTATATTAAAGGGTTATATAGATAAATAATGTTATGATATATTATTAAGATATTTACAGTTTTTTATAGGAATTTATATTATGATCAACTAAGTGGGAAAATAAGGAAAAATATTTTTGTCTCAAACTCCCTTCACTAAGTCATGATTTACTTTATACACCAATTTATATTTATATGGAATAAATTATTCCAAATATTTATTTAATAATGAAATATATTCAATTACTAGTATTTTTGGTTCATTTTCAATATCTTTATCCTTTAATGGTTTTAATTAAAATGTTACTCAAGTCGTAAATGATTTCTCGAGTCAAGTCCTTTGTCCTTTGAGTTGTGAAATCTCGTCTTGATTTTGATCTTCTATGTATATTTTTCCTCACATTATCTTTTCAAATGGTAGATTTCCTTTTTATATAGGGATATTAATTATCTTCATTAATATACTCACCTTTTATTAAACACTCCTTTAAATAAAATCATGATGTTGATAATAATAATATCTATACATTCCAATGGATATTTTTCTTCCATATCCATGTTTTAACTATCAAAAGTATTTTCTATATTGTTTCAAGTGAACTTAATTATTCCTTGAAACTCTTATAAATGAATGTTTTTATCATTATTTCTATAATTTCGGTATTAATAAATGGCTTTAATGGAATTTAATTTTTTTTCCACATGATTAGTCCTCAAAAAATGTTTCTTATAAAGTAATGTTTTAAAATGTTCCAAAATGCCTTCTATCAAAATTATTTTAAAAATGATTTTTTCAAATACATTGAATTTCATTATTTTTTTTAAAAGTAAATATTTTAAATGTTTTTGTATGGGTTATTTTTACCAAAAGTAATCTCTTTTACACATTTTTGTGTGAACCTATATTTCCACTTCCTTTGTCATTTAATAAGAGGCTTCCTTTCCACTCTTTCAAGTTTTCAAAAAAAAAAGAAATTATTATTCTTAAGTTTTAATATATTATTATATAAATATTTTCTAAGTAAAAGGTAAATTTTGATCTTCAAATAAATTTCCCTAATGATTATTATAGTTTTATTCATTTATTTTATATGCTTGACCAAGGGTATTCTTCAAATGATAGTATCCCCCTTCTTTATTTGGATGGATTAAGAAATTTCCATTTATATATATTTGTTGATATATCACTACTTTTTACTTTCCTAATAATCCACTTGTATATGCATTATTTTCTTTCAATTCCTTTGTTAATGGCCTATGTTACATTACTTTTATTGAAGTGTATTCACCTAGATTCCCAATACATTGATCGAATGGGGAAATTTTATCTAAAATGTATATACATTACTATAAATCATAAATAAAATATTATTAATCATCCTTATTGAGTGGTATTTACCTAGAATAATGATTAAAGTTAATGGATACCCATTTTTTTCCATGGGTTTATCACATCATGTTTATTGATGGAAAAAAGAATTCCTGCTTATAAGAACCCCTTGTAAAGGATATAAAACCCATTTTATTTCCTTGGTTTTGTATGATATGTTGATTGAAACCATGTGGAATACAAATGTATGATTTTCATTATACAATGGATGGGATATGAATTATATATCCCTCCAATTCATTGGTAAATGTTTCTATGTCATGAGATATCATGGTGCATGGGTAGTGAGACTAGAAAACCATGGTGTGTGGGTAATTAGCCTATCCAATAATGATATTATAATGATGCAGGGAACCTTGAATTATACTTATGATGTCATGTTTATGTTTTCACCAAATTCCCATGATACCATACTCTTATGTTATGATGATTGTTTAATCCATGTACATATGATATCATCTATTTATTCAATTATTTTATACTGATAATCAACCTCATTAGGATGAAATGTTAAGCCTCACGTCTCTCATGTAATGATTTCTTATTATGTTTACCCTTATTGAGCATTTGAGCTCACCCCTTTATTACGATTACATTTTCCTAGAAAAAAGTATTAAGTATGATAATCCTAAAAGAGTATCTTATGTGGATAATTTATAGGTGGCATTGAAGACTCATTATGGATTTATCAGATTCTTATATATTGGAGAAAAAAGGACTATTTAATGACAATATTTTAGATTTATTATATATTGTTTTGTTATAAATCTCTAAAACTCTAAAATAAAACGTATTTGGATTGTAAATTTGTGAAATATATTATAATAATAGATGATTATCAAATACAGTGTTTTATGTTATGTTTTTTCCACATTAGATCTAGGAGTGTGAGTCTAGGGGCACTAAAACTACTATCCCAACCCATCAAAATGAAACACGATCCAGGAGATCCATTCACAACATGATGCTCTTCCCCTTACCCGTATCCTATAAAACCAAGGATACAAACCTTAAAATGAAAAAGTAGGTTGTGAGAACTAAATATAAATTGGATAAAACTGAAGAATCTATACAATGTCTATTAATATTCATTCATTAGTTCTTCTATATAACTTATTTCTAAAAAAATTCATAAGAAATAATTTTCCATATAAATTCATACTTTGGTTTTCCTTTAAAAACATTACATATTCAAAAAACCGAAAAAATGTGACATAAAAAATATACATGAGGCATAAGAAGATGAATAAACCAAGTTTCAAGTATAGAAATCCATAAAAAGTGAGTAATAGGCATACCAAATGAACAAGAATATATTGTATCCACAAATAACCATGGGGAAAATCACGACACAAGGTTATACACAACTAATACAAAAAACACTAGTCATCATAATTGTACTCTAATGTCCAAGAACCTCGATCCAATAGAAATGATACCCACCAGTAACCATGCCATCATGTGAACCTCAACCAGCGATAGATAACTCCACTAGGTCTCATATATGTCTAGTTTCTTCCCATAACCTAAGGTTTTCTTGATGTGCTAATACATTATTGTCACATTTAAGAAATAAAATCCAATTTTAATAAATATTTTCTAAGGAAAATCATTTCCATTTCATGACCAAATTTTTATAAAACATTTTCTATAGTGATGTCACACCACTTTTAGACATGAAAAATAGTTTCCATTTCAAAAACAAATTTTAAGAGTTTTAACAAAGTCATCATGTGAAAAAATATAGTTTTTCAAGAAAAATGATTTTGAAAACACTTTTCATTGACATCAAAGATCGAACAGCTCTCATGGATTCAAAATCATCAATTTAAAAAATCAAAAATAAAATGGAATTAATAATAACTCAAGGTATTCCATGGCAAAAACCAAAGGATATTGTAACCAACTCAAGAATAAAGGAAACCTCGTTTCCTACAAAATGAGCGATCAAGAACAACTATATATGGTCATCTTGAGCCTAAATCTTCAAGGAGAATTCCCAAGAAGAAGGTAATCACCCAAATCCTCTGGTATTTAGAAGGAAAATGACCAAAACCCCTTCTAAGAACCATTAAATACAAAATCCGAGCCTAAAGGGAGTGAACCATTGGTTTAATAGGGGTAATTGAGAAAACAGACACATCAAAACCCCTGATTAAAGGTGTAAAAGGCTAGAGTAACTATCTTGGAAGTTCAAGAGTATGTTAGGAATTTTAAAACACTAAAACCACCACCACCACTCCCTGATATTAGCCACCATGGTGTGGTGGCTTAACCTAGGAAACATACAACATGAAATGACAATATCATGGTTCAAGAAAAAACATATTTTGACCCAGTATGGCTTCTATCATGACATGGTAGGGTCCTAGTGGTAGTGGTCAATGGTCAAACACCCAATCACCATGAGAACAATAATTTATTTTGTGTCTATTTTGGGGATATCTATTTTACCTAGAATGTCCATGGACACACCATAGTCTTGGTGCTTCCCATTTTCCCAATGAAAATCTAAAACCTAATTTTTATCCACAAAAAATACCAACTCCTCTAGATGCATAAAATATGTGTAAAAATATAAAAATTCATAAGAGGCCCTATAAATAATTCCATATATGGGGGTGTGGAAATTATCCCCACCATAAAAGACTTTTGTCCCTAGAAAGGCTTAGGATCATGAGTCTGAAATTAAATAAGTCCATTACTGCATCATCAAGGCATCATGATCCAATGTATCATGGATTTCCCTTCTACACTTCCATCTTAGTTGAAACAATGTGATTATCTTTCCATGAAATACCTTATCCTATCATACCACTATCTTAATATTCCTTTCACTTACTTAGGTTTCAGGTTCAATCTCAATATATCCCCACTTTATCACTTCAGATGGGTCTAGATGATATTTCTTTAATTAGGAAACATGGAAAACATTATAGATACAATTCAAACAAGTAGGAAACTATAAGATAAATTCCTCAGTTACTCCATAATCTAAAATGGTATGAAATAATGAAGTTATAACTTACCTTTCCTCCCAAAATATCTATTTCCCAACTGAGGAGAAACTCTATGGAAAACCTAATCAACTACCTAAAATTCCAATAGACGGGAACACCGACCAGTATATGATTTAAGGAGACTATGAGTTATCACCAATATTTTCCTGATCAACTACATGATATATTTAATATCTTTAATGATTCTTGGTCTAAAAAAGGATTTTTATCTGACCACTTCCCAACACTGAGGTGAGATACAAAGACTCTCATAAAATTCCTCAAATAGAGATATCCTAATGGAATCGTTATAAATATTATTATAGAAAAAATCCACTAAGGAAAGATGTTTCTCCCAAGATACACTTAAGTCAAGGACACATGCCCAAATCATGTATTCAATAATTTGTACAAATTGATTAGTTTATCCATCCATCTAGGGATGAAAAGTTTAGATCAACTTCAAATAATAATACATCACTATTGACAATCCACTCTAAAACTGGGATGTGAACGATTCATCCCTATAAAAAATTACAGCTGATGAAAAAACATGATGTCTAACAATATCTCACACATACAGGCTCCCAAGACCCTCTACCTACATTGAATCCTTGAAATTATCTCATATATGATTCTACTTGAACCTTAATTATTAAAGTACAACTTAAGTTTGATCTAAGGAAAACCCACGTGATGTTACCACCCTCTTAGGATCTAATAAATGTTCCTTATAAAGGATATTCCTACTCATGAGATCCATAGTTTCTTATTTATATGATAATTAACTTATCTCATTACACAAATTATTAAAATTTATCTTAATATTTATATAATGACTAATATATCATCAATGATTATGAGTTATAATGGTCATAATGGATTCCTATAAAATCATCCCTCAAATAATACTTCTTATTTAGAGAAATAATTTTCTCTAAAATTCAATCTCATGGATTATATTATTTTCATTTTATACTATACAAATTATATCTATGATGTTTATTATAGAATAAAATTCAGTATACATTTAAATTGTACATGTATTATTTTTTTTATAATTGTTTAGTATTTTATATAGATGTATTGATAAATAATATCTTTTATTTTAATTTTATAATTAATAATAATGAAATATTTATTTCAATGAATTTATAAGGTATAACATACTACCTTATTATATAAAATTTCATCCTCTAATTTTTAAATCATTCCTGATTAAGTAAAAACTATGTTTAATTCCTTTTCATTACTTCCTAATGATCCCTAGTTTCTCATTAAAACATTTGGTTTCTACAAATCACTTTCCCAAATTAAGTTTTAATTTTCACCACTTTTTCCCACTTATTGAGAATCTTAATAGGATTCTCTTTGTATGATAGATTAGGTTCCAATTATACCTATTCAATATGAAGAACATGCGATGCATTTGGAATGTATATCCCTGATAGAGATACATTAAATAAATCATGAAACCAAGAAATATTTGGCAGTATAGCTAATCAATAATGAATTGGTCCTTGCTCAACTATTTTAAAGGGAGAAATATACCATTTTCCTAGTTTTATATCTTATAAATATCATGATACCTTTTAAGGAATATATCATTAAGAATACTTCATCACCGATTAGAATCTATAAGTATCGACATAGGTTATCTCCATATTTGTTTTTTTACTTATTAATGGTACTTTGATGTATTGTTAGATAACATTCACATTACTTATGATATCATGAATTAAATTTGAAACCCATAACTTCTACTCTCTAATTTCATCCCAATAGGATAAATCTTGATATTTCTCCCCATAGAGAGCCTTATAAGGTTCCATTCTAATGATGGAATGGTTTATATTATTATATAGTAATTAAAAACTAAATAGAGGCATTGATCTTAGTTTCAATGAAAATAAATTGATCATGAAATGAGTATATATTATAATTTCTGAATAGCCCTTTCAAATTTCCCATTAGTATGAGGGTGGAAGGGAGTGATAAGATACAACTTTGCATATAAATATAATTATAGGGTCATCTAAAAGTTTGAGCTGATCATTGGACCATGATCTAGAATAATATAGATATATACACCATGATTCCCTACAACTTCCCATATAAAAACATATAAAGTTTTTTTATGGAAATATCTTCCCTTATTACTATGAAATGTGTAGACATTGTTAAATTATTCACCACTAACCCTAAAGAATTATTCCTATTTTATTTCCTTAGGAAACCCATGAAAAAATAAATTGATATATTTTTCCACTTCTATATAGTTATAATAAATAGTTTCATAATTTCTTTGGGTAATATATAATCAATATTCACTTTATGGGGAACAAAAAATAATTAAAAAAATTCTATAATTTCATGATTCATGTTTTCCCACCAATAGTTCCCTTGAAGGCCCCGTTACATCTTGGTGCTACCAGGGTGTGTAAAGAAATAATAGTTGTTTTGAAAATATAGTAAATCATTATCCATATCAGGTATAAAAAAAACACATAGTCTCTTGCTAAATTGGATTACTCATTACTTATTATTGTTGAACTTAGAAAACTTTCCACCTTACACAACTTCAATTATTTCCATCAATATCATATCATCTCATTGACTACTATTGATTTCCTCTAGAAATGATAGTTTATCTTCCAAATGGAAAAGTTATAAGATAAATATTTTCTTTAGGATTCTCAAATTCAATCTCACTAGATAATTTATTATATAATTTTTCTCCATCCTTAATATAGTGATAGTTCCATAATCCTTTTGAATCATGGAATCATCTAACTTGTATTCCTTTCTAAAATTTTATTTAATAGTTATATCATGATCCTTAAATAAATACAACCATATCCTATACCTCATTTTTATCTCTTTTTATGAGAATATATTTTTATTAATTGTAATATATATATATATATCACACCTTTCTCCATTGTGATAGTGACTAAAAATATTCAAAGAAAACATTAAAACTAGTAATTACAAATAAAGAGTTGGAAAATTATGTTTATAACTCTCAAATTTTATATATGTGTAAATTATAACCATAACATTATAAATACAAACACAACCAATACCATTATTTGAATTATTAATATAAAAGATGAATCCATCACCTCTTAGAGTTAAATTTAGTAAAGGTGAAATAATTATAATTATCTTGTGCTCTTGGAAGCTTTATTCACCCTCATAAATCCATGTGAACTTAAATAATTTCTATGTTAATTGGGTTATTAGTTTATATAATCATGAAAAATTCTCTACAAAGTATATATAGTACCTTCTTAGGCCAAGAAATATATGGAATCAGTCATATATGACGGTCTGCAACATTTTTATATGAATTTTTTCATTGAATGGTTAACTAAAATACCTTCACTGGTGACCAAATTCCTTATAAATTCCACTTTTTTTAGTTAAAATTCTCACTTAATGAAAATGTAATATAAAATTTTCCTCCATCCTCCTTGAGGCTGATAAAGATATCATCAAATAGTCTTCATGCCCCTATCGAATTTTTGAATTAAAAAAATATCATAATAAAGAATACCTCAAACATGTCAAAGTAATCCTTAAATAACATATTTATTAAATAAATAAATAAAATTGGATCATTTTCATGCCAAATGAGATTAAAAAAAATTCTAAGAGTCCATACCTAGTTGGAAATGCAGTCTTCAAAATATCGTCCTTTCTCAACTAATATTGATGATATTTATATCAAAAATTAGTCCCAAAGAAGTATGATGCTCCACAAAGATGATTTAAAATATCATAAATTAATGGGACGGTATATTTATTCTTAATTGTAATACCAATGAGTTCTTGATAATAAATATATTATCTTATAGATACATCATTTTTCTTTAGAAAAAAATAGAAGCACCCCAAGTAAACACACTAGAATGGATAAACACCCTGTACAATAGATCTTATATTATCTCCTTTAACTCCTTTATCTTAATAGGATACATTCAATATTTAGGCTTAGATATATTAAGAGATACTAAGACTATACTAATATAAAACTCAAATTCCCAATTTAGGGAAGGTCTAGGAAATTATTTTGGGACTACATTTACAAATTATTTCATAATGGGTGTATCTTATATCTCCATTCCCTCCTTATACTCTATTATATGGGTAATTTATCCTTAACCATCCCTTTATTTTAGTCATTACATGTCACATGAAGATCTTAAATTATTAGTTTCTTTCTTCTTTTTATATTTTTATACTAATCTTGATTTGTTAAAGAGATAATAAGAAACAATTTTATCTAAACTACTTATATTATACTTATATGTTGAGATCCATTCTATAGCTAAAATAGTATCATATTAAACTAAGGGAATAAGTACTAAATTCATAAGTAATATTTCACTATAATTAGTAATAGGGTAGTCTCTTAGTATCTTGGTATTAATTTGTTCAAAAAAAGACAAGTCAGATATTATAATTTGCGGAAATGAATTTATACATAATAAAAATTTGAATGATATGAATGAATAAGCTAATCCACAATCAAATAGTGAAAAAATACACTCTTGAAAAAATGGATATGGTACCTGTGACAACTTGAATAGGTTATTGCAACCCCACTATTGTGGAAGAAAATGTATGAGATTTTCCATGAGGCTTAGGTTGTTTATGATACTGATATCCTTTATCCATCCTTTAATTTTGAAAATTATAAACACAATAGATACCTCCTTACAATTTAATCATTAAACCATAAGTTAAGGATTCTAGAAATCCTCCCTTTCTCCTTAATTTATCCCTGTATGACCACTCAATTTCCATTGATTCCTTGTCTACATTTTTGGGCCAGATAACCATTTATCACATTTAAAATTCCTTATTATTTCTTATATATTATTTTCTATGTTATTATTTCCACATTACATCCATGTATTTTTTTTGAAAACTTTCCATTCATTCTCAATATGAAATGATCTTGTAGTATAATGATCTATTTCAAGATTCTTATAAAAAAACCACTAATCCCACTTACTATTCAATACCTTCATTTCCAATTTTTTAGTATAATAAAAAATTTCTAAACAACTATTAAAATCATAGATTTAAAAAACTATATGTAGTAATGACTTTAATCAATTATAAAATCAATCAATCTTACTTTCTAGATCAATGAAAAATCCAAAATCCAATTATGGTGACCTGATCATTTCATACATGTATATTACATAATTTTAGGTGAATATTCAATATATATTACAAAAATACACACCCAAGGACTGTATAGGTTTAGAATCTTTAGAGACTAGATACAAAATTATGTTATTTCATGAAATATCTTCAACATATCTGACAAATATATTCTCACATAGCACATTTATTAGACAAACCCTACTTAAAAAATTCCTCATAACCAGGGGAAAGAAAATACATGAAATTGTAATATCAGACTCTTAGTAAGGGAAACATTATAGATATTAATAAATTGTCATAATTGAGAACAAGATTATCATAAGGGTATGAGAACATGAACATATCTTACAATTATCATACCCAATCATTCAAATATCATTAATCATAAATAAAGTAAATATAATTTGTCATAACAGAAGAAAAAAGTCATAAGTGTGAATAATCATCAATAATCAAACATAATCTATGAGAAAATATCTTAATCATAATACATACATTTTTAGAATACACATAAGCATAGAAAACCATTACCTTAGTCACGAATCATTTCCTAGATAATCATGATGGATTGGGTACACTCCACATACCATGATTTCCCTAGTTAGGGTTCATTGTCAAGACTTTATTATTAGATAGATTTTGGTACTGAAATAGGTTCACTCCACATTCCAGTACTTATTATCTAATGATATATCCAGATTTACCCAACACATTGGATGGATATATAATTCTGGACCCACCTATCATATAATGAAAACCATATATATGTGCACCATAAGATTATAAAGATTTCATCATATCATTATATCATCATATGATAACCCATGTAAAAGAAATGTGTTTTATAAATATTTCATCATTTCACCATAGTATAACATGGGGAAAAGAAATTATTTTCATAAATATTTCATCATAACTTAATTTACCCGTTGGAAAGAAACCGATTTCATATAATCATCCTCAAATAATTATCATCACAATAAATCCAAATAAATAAAGTGGAATGTACTATAATATCATATCCCTAATGAAGAATAATAGTCCTTAAATTATGTTGACATAGATAAAAATAACAATCTAACCATTCTCTGAAAACATGAGAAAAATATCATTTTTTGATATTGTTTTAACAGAAAAAACCTAGAATATTGAAAATTTTTTTATTTAAAAATAAAAATTGAAAATTTTAAAGTAATATTCAAATACAATAATGGTTATTATAATATAAAAATCCATTTATACTATATATGTTAAAAGAGAACATTATTTTCACAATTTTTCAAAATGTCAAAGATTACTTGTTCAAAAAAAATTTCTTTAAAAATATTAAATTTAAAAAATATAAATAAAGTAAAGGGTTATAAAATTATCATTTTTAAACATTTAAAGTATAGAATAAATATCTATAATAATTTTTTAAGACCATGTATATGGAGGAAAGGTTTGAATATGAGATAGAAAATAATATCGAATTTTGTTTAAAACAATTTTCTTGATAACTTTAAGTACCTAAGATATGAAAATGGTAATAATACATAAAATTATACTAATAAATAGTGGTGTATAAAATTTTTGGGTTTTAAATTATAATATTTATATTATTTCCTTAAATATAAAATTAAGATAGATAATCTTGAACAGAAATGTGGTTGTGGCATAAATCCCCAAGAACCATATTTATTTATACATGTTAAATATCCTATGTAATAAATGTATATTTATTATACATATATTCGATTACATATTCATACAAAAATTTCTATTTTTAATTCCTTTATAATTTATATTTATCCTTTTATTAATAATAGCTTCATTAAAAGGAACTTTCAAGTGGAAATTGTTCCATTTTTCCATGCATGTTTCGGTTCGATGGTTATGATACTTGAACCTTATTTATGGTTTAATCAATTAAATAATATTAATTATGACATAATTTTCATATTAATTAATTATATACACTTATATAACTATTATTATTTATAGGTAATGAATAATTAATTACATCACTTCGTGGAGATGGTAGTTTGTACATACACATGAGTGATGTGTGCAATTTTCCGTGGATGATATGAAATAAAGGTAAACGATAAATCAAAATTTCAAAATCATAATTAAATAATAAATTAAATATATATTAATTTAATTTATCCTTATCAAAATACATATAAAATATAAATGAAAATCAAATCACATCGCTTTATGGAGGTGGTGGTCTGTATGTATGTACAAGCGATGTTATCATTTTCCAGAGGATAAGAAGGTAAGAAGGAATATTAGATATTAGAAATAAAAAAATCATAATTATGTAAAAAATATTACATATAAACAATTTAACCATAATAATAACCATCCATTAATGGTTGTAATGAAAAATTTAATACATCACTTCATGACGCAGTAGTCTGCATGTACACATGAATAATGATTTTGTTTACCATTCGATAGAGAAGGAGATGAATAAAGGTTAAACCATTAAAATAATATAATATTAGTAGTTTTAAAACTCTGGATTAATCATTTTATTATGGATAAAACAAATTTTGATATGTTCGAGGGAGGAATAAAATTGAAAGTACTCAGTTAAGATTTATACCTCTTTGTTGAGAAACCACCTTTATCATACACCTTAAGCCTTGAAAGGATGAATTTTTTATATAAATAATACCATGAAAAGATTTTTATAGGTATTGGAAAATATAATAGGCTCTTGAAGTGTGAGTAAGAGAGGATAGGTGGTGTCCATTTATAAGGGATGGAGAGTAAAATCTTGGGATTTTTTAAAAGATTAAAATATATTAATGTCTTACCCAATAATAATTTCTCCTAAATTACCCATATTCAAATATTAGATGATATAGGGTCTAAATATGACCATATAATTGGATTTAGATAATTTTTAGGTCATTTTAATTATTATCTATTTAGTTTAACCCCTCATTAACCCCCATTTTAACCTTTATCTTAGTAATGAATTTTTACCTCGGGTACAATTCATAAAAACCAAAAATAAAGTTGAAATTATTATATAATAGTAATTATGATGATTCAAAATATTTAATAATTTTCAAAAATTTAATATATAACATCCCGACCTAAGAGATGCTAAAACGGTACCCCAATCAGGATCTCTACATGGCCTCAAGCATGCCTTCTTATATGCCAGAGGCTACCAACTAGTAGTTAAGGTTTAAAGGTGGTACAATGGGGGGATATTCCCTTGGGATTAGTAATAAAGATAGTGGAAGCATAAATAAATGAAAATTAATTAAATAAAATCATCCCAATAATAATAAAAAGTCAAAATCCACAACTAGTATCATATATAAATGATGATGATAAGATGTTGTACAAAAAAAAGAGGATGAATACAATTCAATACATGCTATGTAAAAGTAATCAAAAGAACAATATCTGAACTAAAAAATCATCAAGTGGATTAGTTCATCACTTTTATCTTATAATCTATCCCAGTACAAAATGAAAATTATCCAAATATAGGTGCATACCCCGATACATACCTACATGCATGAGATATGTATAGGTTCCAAATGGTGTCCCGAACAGGGTGTGAGTAAAACTCAGTAGGCCACCACTAATGGTTTCTAATTAATATACATTACATGAATATAAAATAAGTAGTGTTCAGTTATGGAAAGTAAGTCTATGAAATAACTAGTAAATCATGTTGGCTCAGGTTCTTATTGGGATACCCAGTCAATTCTACCTACTTCAACCTAAGATGAGATGTGTCTAAACATAAGATAGTGAAGTAAAAGATAATACCTAAGGCTATAAGATCAAGTGTCCATGTATAAAACTAGTTATATGAGAACTAAGGTGTAACCAAGGAATCCATATAGGATAATAAACACAAAAGGCTCTACAAGGGGCCACATCATTTATGATTTAATAGTCGAGGGTAAAGCAGATATCATTTAAGAATAATAAAAATTTCATTTAAACTATGAGACCATCTAAGACGTTATGCATTAAAATACAGGTTTAACTCAAGGATTAATATAATATCATTTAACATATGAGACCATACAATGTATTTCTACTTGGAAATATTAATATCAATTAATGATTTATAATTTCATTTTCCCTATGATCTCATCCAAGGCATTCCTAATTAGGAATCCGAGTATCGCTTAATGTTCTATAATTTTATTTTCCTTATGAGATCATCCAAGGAATTTCTACTTGTGAATCCAAGTATCTCTCAAGGTTTTGTAATTTCATTTTCCCTATGAGACCATCCAAGGAATTCATACTTGGTAATCCAAGTGTCGATCAAGGATTTATAATTTCATTTTCTTTATGAGTCTATCAAAATAGTTCTTACTTCAGAATTTGAGTATCACTCAAGGCCTTATAATTTAATTTTTCCTATATGACTATCCAAGAAATTCCTACTATTAAATTTGACTATCACTCAAGGATTTATAAAATAAATAGGTTCATTAAATTCAATAGTTAAACATAGGCCATGGGAAAATCCATGCAAAATAAAAATCCATCACTAAACTAATCATTTAATCAAATATCTTCCAAGTGATAAAAATGTTCTATGTAAGTATACATTCCATATAACAATTCATCACGATTCATTTAATTTTTAAATTTAATTCAAGAAGTAATAAGGGACATGTAAATTGGCATACCATTTATCAATTCATTATAACTCATTTATCTTACTCCATCAATCATTTTAATCATAATTAATATGCTGTAAGAGTGTGCATCCATAACACCCACTATTTATTAAGTTCATCCAGTCATTCTTTCTCTATAAATAATCCAACATACCTTAGAGGGTATTAAGCTACATGATAAACATGTCCAAAATAAAAACTAATTATGTGAGTCTTAAAACTTTCTTAAACACATTTTTATTTCAAGGAATACATCTTAATTTAACATGATCCAAGTAATAATACATGCATGAGAGAAATTCAATCAATTAATTTAATTACTTATATTTTAAAAGTTATGCCAAAAAAACGTAGTGTTGATTTGGATAATTAATCAAATTATTAATCAAGGTAATATAAGTGACATACCCATGGGTGGTTCACAATTTGTTTTAACCCTATAACACAAATAATGGGCCTTATAAGGGCTCTAGATCATATTCCAAGAAATTAAATTTAAGAGTTATACATTTTAATAGAGAAACATAAAAAGTCCGATGCATGAAACAATGAAAACATTTTATAAAATGATAATAATTTATGGGATAATACATTGAATACCTACCTTATTATTATTAATCTTCACTCATCTATTATTAGGCTTTGATTCGTGCCAGAAGGATAAAAATATGAAGAATTAAATAAAAATTATAAAAATAGGGCATATTATCTCACATAATGATAAAATTACATAGGGTAAAGAAAATAAGTAAAGGAAGAAATATGAGTTGTATAATCACCATCACACTTCTAATGCACTCGATGAAGTTCAATTCAGACCAATAATATGGGAGAATTTACCCAAGGAAGAGGAGGAAGGAGGCATGCACATAGAGTTACAGGCATGAATGGGAGAAGAAATGGGGTAAAAACCCATTTAAGATCATAGAGGATAACATGTAAATTTTCTCCTTTTTAAGAGGTTCATGATTAGGCTATACAGTTCGGCAAACCATGTTTTAACCATGTGGTTCCACTATCCAAAGCAACCCCAATCTACATGGTTTCCTCATACTGTTTACAAACTATGCTATAACTATGCAGATATACTATTACAAAGCACTCCTAATACACAAGGTTGTATTTCATAGTTAAAAAAATGTGTTCCAAACATTTGAGTCTCTTAGTACCTTTTCAATATTTCACAAGATTTTCTAGGACACCTTTCATGGTTAACCAAATAGTGTTCCTTCTCAAAATAGGTCGCACAGTTGAGATGCACAGTTAGAATTAAACATACACCAACCGTGAACCCAAGGATGTCTCTCCCTAATTGAGTTTTTCAAATAATGACACTCCTAAAACTCATAATCCCCCCTTGAGATGCCTCTTCGGCCTTGAACCCCATTGAAAAAATAATATTTTAAAGTGTTGTAACTCTTTTAATTTTAGTATGAAGCCTAATTGGTGATTCCGGATGTCTACCCAAAAAAAATTAAAATTAATTTAGAGACTTTGAACCATTAAAAAATATAGTACATTACCAAATCCATATAAGTGGAAAAAATTTATTTTACTATAAGTGTGAAAAACACAACAAAATATTTTTAGTAAAAATACACTTTAGGCATAAAACTGAGTTTAACTCTATTACTTTCCTTGTAAAAAGTTTTCAATGAATGTTAAATTTTTTATTGAATATATTATCTATAAATTTTACTAATATCAATCATCAATAGTAATTAATTTAATTTATTAAGATAAAAATACATTGCGTGTATAAAAACTATTTTTAGAAAAACATCTATTTTTACATTCAAATATTTTTTATTTCTAACCAATTGATAACAATTTAATTATTTTATATATTTACAAATTTTTTTTATATAAATTAGTCAGTCCTATTAATACCTACCAATCCAATGTCTAGGTGAGAGATATCAAATTAAATAAAAACAATTTAACAATATATCATGGTTCTTTTAAACATGATATTGCGTGTAAAGAAAGATATCAAAGAAATTAAATAAATATAAAGATAAATATATTGAAAAATACTAGGGTGTAATATTTCCCCCTAACAATTATTTATCCATTGATGTTTTTACTATGATATAAACAATTGATGATATTTCAACCACATTTCATCTTCTATTTCCCATGTAGCTTCCTCAAATTTATTGTTTCACTACAAAACATTGACTAGGTTAGTGGACTTATTTCAAGGAACTTTCTATCTATGATCTATATTCTCCATCAGTTTTTAATCACAAAAGAGATCATGATCTAGTGTTTTGACCTATGAGTTTAGTACACATAAATGATTAGTTTTGTAATTACTCTAGGTAGATACATGGAACACATCATGAACTAGAGAGATATTTAGTGGAAGTCCCAAGAAACTTTTAACCAACCTAATAAAATCAATAATTTTGAAAAGATAGATATATCTAGGGAAAATATTTCTTTTATTTCTAAATATCATAACCTTCCTCTAAGGAGGTATTCATAGGAATATCCTATCACCAACATTGAACTTTATATCTCACCTATGATTGTCAACATAATTTTTTTGTCAACTCTAAGCTTTCCTAATGTGATGTTGAATGGATCTAAAATTATATATTATTTATATATCTATCTTAGTACCTAATTATTTCTTTCTCTAAGTTCATCCTACTATGTTGTATTTCTACACTTCTTTCCATATGGTTCATTTTAATGAGTTATCTTAATGTTTGTATGAAAGCTATTATTATAAGAAAACTCAATGAAAGAAAGGTATTAATATCAACAAACTTTTAAATCCATATATTACTATGTAAATATATATTCTAAGGTTTAAATGGTCCTATCATACTGAGTATCTATCTGAGGGTGATATGTAGGGCTAAAGTTTATCTTTGTATTCAAATCTTATTGAATATTTATCTAGAAATTTGAGGTAAAAATATAATCCCGGTCAGATAAAATAAAATTTGGTACCATTTTTAACATAAAAAATTCCTTATTTTACATATTTTCATGCTGATAAAGATAGAAATATTCTATGATGTCAATAGAATGTGAAAATTTCACAAGGTTATTAACTACAACCCAAATAACATTGCGTGCTTTAGATATTTTGGGGAGTTCGATGATGAAATCTATGGTAATGTTTTCCCATTTCCATCAAATCTTAACTTACTAGCATACTAAGAATTAAGATATATAATATTTAATATCCCTTTTTAGGTTATCCCACCCGATATTCACTTTCATAACTCTATACATCTTCTTACATCTAAAATGTATAGATAATGATGAACTATTACCTTTATCTAAAAACTCTTTCTTTGAGATTGGTATTGAGGGGGAACATACTTGGTTCCTGAACCTTATCATTCCATTACAATCAAGGTTGAATATATGAACATTTATCACCTTATTCTGTAGTTCTACAACCCCTTTATGTGAATATTTAATCTTTATGTGAATGGATGGTTTAACATTAATCTATGAAAGATATGATATTACCCCTTTCCTCAGGTTTTTAAGATTCATCTTTTGAAAAACCATAAATAAGGAATTTATTTAAATTATAATAATGGATAAACTAGCTTGGTCTTTATAACTCAGAGCATTATCTACATTATATTATTTCTTAGAGTGGTAGTATATTGAGCAGTCATATTATTTTATCAATTCTAACTGTCACCTTTGGTGCATATTAAACTCTTTTTATGTGAATATATAATTCAAGATTTTATTATTATTATATATTTCAAATATTTTACCATAAATCTAATACCACTATATTTTAAATGAAAAATTAATTCTTCCAACTCTAAATCATTATTTGAGTAAATTTTCTCATGAATTTTCAATTAGATAAAGGCATAAGTTATCAACATATAAATATATATAAGGATGCATCTAAATCCCATATTTGATTCATTATTATAGTTCAAAAACCATTCTACACTCTAGGATAGTATTAGCACAGGTGTGCTAACCAACCTTCTTTTTAGCTCCTTAAAATTTTCCACACATTCATCTGTTTAAATAAAATTAGACCCCTTATAAATAAAAGTGGTTGTTGGATTAGATATCCATGAGAAACACCTCAAATTTTTTATTAGTATCCATACAACCTAAGAAAACTATGGATCTTAGTCACTATGGTTAGGCTAGGACATTATTCAATAACTTTTATCTTTAAAGGATCCACTGATATACCATTTCATGAGAATATATGACATGAGAATGAATCCTTATGTAACTATAATTCACAATTTCTAAATTTTTAATATATATTACTCTTAATTAGGGTTTTCAAAAAAATATTTAAATTATATTCATCCTCTTCCTTTCTCTTAGAATATATAAGAATATCATATATAGACAACCACAAACTAATTGAGGTAATCTCTAAAGAATATTAATTATATTTGTGAAGATAAAGGGGAATTGGAGAGTCTAAATGGAATCACTATAATTTCATAATAACCATACCTCATATGCAAGGTTGTATTATGTATATCCTCCATAGTTTCCCTCAATTAATGATATCCAGAATAAAGGTTAATCTTTGAAAAGTAATGATCTATACACAGTTAATTAAATAGGCCATAAATACAAGATAGTGGATACTTTTAATTGATAGTGATTTGATTAATTTATAGATAACCAATTCAAAGGCACATGTAACTATATATTATCTTAATAAAAATAATAGGATAACCCCATGATGATGAAGTAGAGACAATGAATCACACATCATGATTCTCATAGAGTTTATTCTTCAATTCCTAATACCCAATTGAGGAAATTTAATTAGGAGTATTTGAAATAGGTGTTGCACCATGTATGAGTTGTATTGAAAACTAGACTTCAAGATTGAGGGGAAGAGTAGGAAAGTATTTAGGTAATACATTAGTAGAATCCCAAAAAATTGGAATATGTTTAATTCTTAGTTTCTCCCAAACCATTTGAGATAATATCCCTTAGGAATAGGAATTATTAACCATACAATGGATGTAACTTCCATTGTATGTTCATATTCATCCACACACAAAAGTATGACCATATATTGATTTTTAATATAAAAAAAACTCCCCTATTATTTATAAAATGAAATGAGATATATATATATAGATCCAATCCATTCCCAAAATAAAATTAAATTTAACTAAAGGGTGAATCATAATATTCTAAAAATGAAAATTCCCACAAACTAATATTAAAGAGAAGTTATAAACATGTGATGCAATCATCATACAATTAAGAGTTTTTACTAAAAAGTCAATATATAATCAATGAGTAGGTTATGTGATATACTTAGAAAATTATTCATATATAAAAGGGTGGGTAGATCTATAATCAAATCAAATATTTTCTATTATATGGTGAATGGGAAGTGTTCCTTCACTAATTTATTCTAATGATCCACTTTAGTTGTTTTGATTTAATGAGCTTTCTATTTGTTTCTTGGATTAAGATGTTAATGATGATGATTATCATCATTAACCCTTAAATTCATGCATAAATTTTCTTAATTTATATACTCCATAAAATTATTTCATTAGAGTGTGGGTGGAACATTCATTTTAACTTTTTCACTATTCCTTTAATTGATTGACCTCTTCACATCACTTCAACATTCTTTTTCTTGATCACCTTTTCCAAACATAAAATGTTTACCATAAACGATAAAGAAATTTCCTCCATGCTTCCTTCCAAAATTTTTAACATGTAAAATTATTAATTTTATTTACTCAATGGGTTTTATTATTAAAATTTACTCAGAATTCCAACTTCCACTTTTTATCCCCCAAAACATGAGAACACTAAGAGTCTCCACTTTCCATTTCCAGCTTGAGAGAATATCAAATGATTTATTCATAGATATAAAAGTCTATTATATACAATTACTTTTAGATACTTGGTATCAAGTCACTAAATAATAAATAAATTATTCTTTTAGGGTTGATGATAAAACCGCAAGCAAACCTCGCAAGTCTTGTGAAATTTTCCACATAGGTACTGATGAATTTATTATCCTCCAGTTTTAGTTACATGAATCCCCTTTCCATTTTTTTATAAATATTTATGGGAAAATAATATATGAGAAATATCTTCTTAAACTCTTCCCATGTTATAGATTAAATTTCCTCCCCTTCCTTTGTATTCTTGATAAGAGTCCACCATTGATCAATTTCACCTTCCAAATGATACATGGACAAAATAGACTTCTCATGGTCTGAGAATTAGAGAATAGAGGATATATTTTCTATATAATTTATTCATTACTCAGTAATAAGTAGATAAAATAAACCACTAAAGGAAGGTGGATGTTTATAGAGAAAAGACTCAATAACGAGTTGTTACTTCCTCTAGTATTTTGTAAGTTCAACATGATTCATGTTATTATTTATATACAGAAATAGTTAAGTGAGAATAACCACATGATTTTTCATATCAGTTTACATATAATTTAGTGAATTATGAGGATGGCCATTTAATTTACCATCAAATTTAGTATTATCATGATTCCTCCAAGTTCCATCCATTAACTAAGACAAAAAATAATTGTGTGAGCAACACTAATCATAGTGATTAATTATGTGGTCATGAAAAATAATTCATAGGATTTATAAATCATCACACCCTATTTACAATCTATAACAACTTAATTTTAACCAAGGACAATCATAGTCATCATATATTAAAATCCTTTTTAATGGTTCATAAATAAAATGTGAATTAACCCAAGTATATCCCCTAGGAGTGTATATCTAGATATACAGTCTTAGGCACAATCATCATGCACCGGTGAAAATTGAGTTAATACCCAATCCACCCCTTTTAGAGTTATTACCTATATTTTTATGTTTTCTATATCCTCACCCACTTGAAAACATCTACACATGGAAGTATTTGAATAAAAAACCACACAATCTCTACTTTACCAATGATTAAGGATATTATACTATAATGAGATTTATCCATAGGGTTTTCAATAAATTTCTCAAATCCTAATATCTAAAAATAAATAAAACCTACATAAAAACAACTGATTTAACCCAAGAATTTAATATAAATTTATTATATCCTTTTATATGAATATTCAATCCATCTCATAATAATACACACTCAATTACTATAAGGGTTTTTTGTATTTGGATACTAGATACAAAATAATCTTATTTTGTGTAAGAGATTGAACATCTCCCAGATAGATATTCTCATATAGTAAACTTATTAGAAATATCCTACTTGAAACCTTTCTTCATGGGGAAAGGAAACATAAGAAAGGGTGATATCAGATTCTAAAAAATGGTAAATATAAGACATATCAATCAATGATCATAATTGAGCATAAGATAAATATAAGGGTATTATAACATGATCATAATATATAATAATCAAACCCAATTAGTCAAAGATCATTAATCATAAATCATGACACAAGGATTTTTCATAAAAAAATACATAAGTTATAAGTGTGCAAAATCATCAATAATCAACCATAATCCAAGAAAATTTAACATAAGAATAATACATAATTTTTTGGCAAACACATAAGCAAATAAAATAATTTCCTTAGTCAACGCCCACTTACAAGGGTGTTATAGTGGATTGGGTTCACTCCCCATTCCATAATTTTCTTAGTAAAGGTTTACTCCCAAGGCTATCTTATTGGATAAAGTTCCTTATTAAACTTGGTTCACTACCCATTATTGTCCTTATTATCTTCCTAGGTATCCATATATAACCAATTCATTGTAGGGCTATATAATTCTGGACCCTCCCATCATATAATGAAAAAAATATATATGTCTGGCATAATATCATAAAACATTAATAATACTATCATATCATCATATCATAAACTATGTAAGGGAAATAGTTTTAATAAACATTTCACTATTTTATCATATCATAACCTATATAAAATACATATGTTTCATAAAGGTTTCATCATAATGTAATCAACCCATGTGAAATAAATAAGTTTAATTGAATCATACTTAAATCATCATCATCATAAGTCTTCAAGATGAATAAATTGGATGGTGTCATAATTTTATATCCCAATTAAATCAAAGTAATCCTTAAAGGATGTTGATATAGATTAAAAAACATTCAAAACATTATTTGAAAATATGATTAAAATATCTATTTTTGATAAAATTTTTACTCTAAATTCCTAGAATATTAAGAAAAAAAATTTATATTACAATAAAGATAGAAAATGGTAAATTAAATTTCAATGAAAATAATGGTTATGATAGAGGGAAAATCCTTTCATATCGAATATGTTTAAAGAGAAAATTCTTTTTCACACTTTTACAAAAAAAGTAAAAAATCACTTATTTTGAATACATTTCTTTAAAAAGATTACCTTTAAGAATTTATAAATAAATTAAAATTTAATTAAAGTTACCTTTATGAATCATTTTATTTATAGGTAAAAACTTCCATAAAATAATTTTTAAGTGCATAGAATGAAAGGATAAATTAAAGACCAAAGAGGAAATATGGCCAGATTTTATTTAAAAATATTTTCATGATTATCTTAAGTACCAAAGAGTGGAAAATTAAACTAACACATAAATATTCTTGGAATAACTATAGTAAAATAAAATATAAGGGTTTTAAAAGACAATATCCATATAATTTTCTACAATGGAAATTTAGCATAGACAATCCCAAAATGAAATGAGATTGTAACATAAATCACTTACCTCAAGAACCACCTTGCTATATATGTCTTCAATATCCTATATAGAAAATATAGATTTATTATATATACATTCTATAATCATTTAAATACATAAATTACTATTTATTATTTCTTTATAATTTCTATTTATTATTTTATAAATAATTTCTTCATTAAAATGAACATTTCTGTGAAAATTATTTCATTTTTCCTAAATGTTTTGGTTTGACGGTTATGATACTTGCACCATGGTCATGGTTTAATAATATAAAATATTATAATAATTAAATAAGTATCATATTTGTTAATTATATTGAATTTTATAACTATTCATATAGACTAGTGATGAAAAATGAGTTACATTACTTTTTGGAGATGGTAGTTCATACGTACGCATGAGTGATGTTTACAATTTTCGATGGATGGAATATAAGAAAGGTAAATAATAATCCACATTTAAATAATCCTAATTATATAATAAATATCATATATATTCATTAAATCTATCCTTATTTCTATACATGTAAAACGAAAATGAAAAACGAATCGCATCACTTCATGGAGGTGGTAGTCCATGCATACACACGAGTGACTTTATCATTTTACAACGGATGGGAAGATAAAAAGGAGTATTAGACCAAATAATTATTTAAGAATATAAATTTCATAAATATAATATATAAATATAATATATATCATAATAACCATCCATTAATGGTGGTGATGAAAAACTAAATACATTATTTTGCGAGATGGTAGTCTGCACGTACAAACATACAATGCTTTTGTTACCCACTGGGTAGAGAAATAAATGAATAAATGTTTTTAAATAAACATAATAATAAATTATTGTATTTATTATATTGTATTATTCAGGTTATTATTAATAAAATAGGTTTATATAAGCTGTATGAAGAAATAGAATTCAAAGTACTTGGTTAAGAGTTATACCTATTCCTTGAGAAACCTTCTTTGTCTTACAACTTAATCCTTTAAAGGATGATAATATAATAAAACCAAGACCCATAAGACGTGAATAGGTATTTCATGAAAGTATTTGGGTAGTTATTGTATGATATAAGTGGCTCTTGACGTGTGAGGAAGAGAGGAGATGTTGGGTCCTTTTATACGGGAGGGGGAGGGAACACTTGGAATTATTCAAAAGAATAAAATATATTAAAGTATTAATCAAGAAAATTGGATCCAAAATGACTCATCACAGAATATTAGATGATATAGGGTAAAACTATGACCCTAAAATTATATTTAATAATGTTTTTAGGTTATTTTAACCCTTATCTATTTAGTTTAACCCATTGTTAACCCCCATTTTAACCTTTATCATATTAATGAATCATTGCCACATTTACTATTCATAGTGACCAAAAAATAAGTTGAAATTATTTTATAATGTTAATTATTCTAATTAAAAATATAGAATCATTTTTATCAAAACCAATCTCTATTAGCGGTAGTAATTCATTTTAATATATTTTTGAAAAACACAATAAAACCATTTTTAGCAAAAATGCATTTTTAGCGTAAAAATGAGTTTAGCACAATTACCCAACATATAAAAACAATTAGATGAATGTTTAGACATTTTATTTAACATATAATCTATACATTTAATTAAAATCATTTAGAAATAGAAATTAATATTAATTATTATGATAAAAAATAATGCATACCTAACAACTGTTTTTTAAAAGAATGTCACTTTTTACCTTCAAATGATTTTATTTTAATTTTATAACCAATTTATTACCAATGATTTAATTTTATACATGTGTAAAAAATAATTATTAAAAATTTAGTTATTATAATTTATACCTTCCTATCTAATTTCTAGGAAATAACTATGAAATTAAATAATAATAATTCAATAATATATCACGATTCATTTAAACTCGGTGTTGTGTGTATAGAAACCTTTAAATGAAATAAAATTCATATAAATAGAAATATATCATGAAATATTAGGGTGTTAGACATAAATTTAAAATTTATTAACATTAACCTTATATATAGTAGTGGATTCTCTATCTTTCTTCTTTAGTATACATAATTTTATTTCAATATTAATTTATAGAGACAAAGGGAAATGTTTATCATGAAATAACATCTTAAAATCACCCCAAAACATATATTTGATGTCCTATTAATTTTTTTAAATTTTATTAATGTACAATATTGATCATTTTTTCATTCAAGATGATTATAATTTAGAATACATTTAAACTCTTTATAGTATTCAACCGTAAAAACTATATTTTCTAATATTGATAACTACTATTTTGAAACAACTACATGTATAGACCTAGTAAATGATAGTGTTATTTACCTCATGAATTTATAAATTGATAAAGGTCCACATAATAGTAATATAGGGATTTTAATATGGTAATTATTATTAACTATAACTTGATTAATTTGTGTTAATATACCCCTAATGTTTTCAACATTATCACTTATAGAGTTTGGATGAATAATGGAAAAATCATCACATTGACCATTTCCTACATATTGTAAAATCCTATTATTTTATATAATTCTTCCATCAATCATGTAAATTTGATATAAATAAATTAGAATAAAATTAATATAAATAATGTTGAATATTATATTTTAACCCAATATGTTTATGCTCTTTTTCTTCAACTAAGGTGTTTCTTAATAATTTAAAAAAATAACAAAAAAGTTCTCTAATACCGAATGAGATTACCTAAACCTTCAATATTAAATTTAGTGATTTAATTCTATATATTAAATATAAAACATGAAAATTTATCACATTTAAAAGTTTCCTAGAATCTTTAAGTTATGTGTCTTGTATAATTAAGTAATAATAAATAAAAAATAAAATAAAAAAATTTATATTATCACATCCAGGAAATAAGATTTAATATATTTTCTTTTTATTCTCCAGATACATGATTTCTTGTGGATTTGAAAATAACTTAAAAAATACATGAGATCAAATTCTCAATATGTGTAAAAATAGTCATGGTGTAATGTCGAAGAAGATACCCCCACAAAGCATGGCATAATCCTAATAAATTGCCTAAAACATATGGAATATAGATACATAGTGAAATAATATTACATAAGGAGATTATAAAATATATTTAAAGGATGTAAATTGGAATATCCTAAAAATGAGGTCTAATGAACTTTTATGGCAAGGATACCCACCATTACCACAATATATGAATAGATCCAATGGAAAGCCTAACTTACAATAATAGGATATCTAAATGCCTCCAATGTAGAGGATACCTGCAAATACCATGATATTTGAATGGATCTAGCAATAAGGTTACCCAAAAATACTATGACATCTGAATGGATCTGATGTCAATTTTTTGAACCAATACCACAATATCATAATTACCTTGATGGAAAGGCTACCTTCCAATACCTCAATATTTTAATCATTCTGTATATATAATATCTCTAGAAATAAAACATTAACCAATTTATTGGAGAGATATTTAATCATTATTAACCCTTTGATAACAAGTCTAGAATTTATTTTATAGTTTAAAACATATGAATTCATCAGAGTATAATCATAAAAATTGCATAATGCATAACCACATTTGAAATCAACTCATGTGTATATATTTGGGGGTTTTAATCTAGTAAATCCCCAGCCAAAGGATAAAAACCATTCTAGGTAATTATCTATATATTAGAGAACATGATTACATGGTATTCATAGTAGAGAATATATGTTGATGGTAACCTCTATATAATGGTTTTCAATGATTCATATAAATGGATTTTCACTGTAACTTTAAAAATTATCACCATAGTTTGATAATATAAGGACATTATTCTACTAAGGCCCTGATTAACAATGTGAAAGACATGTGATTTTTCTATAGTATGAAAAGGAGGCCATGTGACCCCATCACATCCTCAGAATTACAGTTTTGAACTAAATTACTTTAGCATTCCTTTAAAGCGACACACACACATACATATTATAATGAAAATTATTATTATAATAATATAATAAAATGTGATGTAATTTTTCAAGTAAATAATAATCATGAAATATTTAAAGTAAGTAAAGATAAAGGAAATGATGGATCAATCCATTCAAAATAATTATAGGTACATGGGAAATTAATCTTGATTCATTAGATAATTTTGTAAGGGTAACGATTTTTTAGAAAGACATTATGAAAAGAATTGTGTGTTAATAACTTGATTATAAATTTAAGGTATGATAATATACCATATATAAGAGTATATGGTCATAGGTAAATATGTTTAAAAAATATTTATAATAAAATAATTTTCATATTAAATGAGAGTGATATAAATAAAAGTATCTAACTTTGAAATGGTAGAACCTTGTAAAAAGGGTATATGAAGATGGATTGGATGATATCTTGGGGATAATATATAAAGGTAATGATAATACCATATAATAATCACAATTAAATAATATTATGAAGTAATTTAAAATATTTTTGAGTCAAAACATATTATTTGGAAAAGAAAAGAGGAGGATTAGAAACCCATAGTTTGATATTATAACAGATTAGGAAAATAGGTATAATGAGAGTGAATGAAAAATATCCCTTGTAAAATATATAAAAGGGATGATAATAAATATTAAAGGGTATCATATTATCAAATGAAATTAAATTTGGAAGATAATTAAATAAAATTATAATAATTGGAAATCTATAGAGAAAAATTGGAATTATTTCTTTAATTTAAGTTCTTGGATTAGAACCGACCCTTTCAAGCAACAAAACCCTTCAATATTGAAGAGAGATAAATTATAGAGATAGAATTACATAAGTATAATGAGGAATTTAAGTTTTTTGGTAAATAAATGATATCATGGGTGGGAATTTATAAGTGTGGTTAGTGGAATTCAATGGAAATAATTATTGAATATTATATAATCCCATTATCTAGAGTGCTCAAATATACTAATACTTTCATATTTCATCCCTTAATTTTCCACTATAATGGTTAGTGAAAGTATTTTTCCAACAAAACTATTTTGGTTGATTTTTTTTCATTATTACATATATATGATGTCATATTTAATGTATGTTTTCTACCTAGGTAGAGATAGTAGATAATTAATGGGGGTGGATTAACTAGTATAAAACAAAAATAGAATTTGAATCCAAAAATAAACTGAAGATGATAAAAAGTGTGGAAAAATGAAATAAAAAATATCAAACCATAAACTATTTAAAAGTAAATGTGAAAAATTATAATGGAAAACACTATATCTAATAATTATATGAGTGCCAAAACTTATTAAAACTTGACTTTATTTGTACCAAGGAATAACCAAACATAGGCCTCACTTTTAATGTGAGTCATAAATGAATAAAACACATAATTTTTATAATTTAGGTATAACCAACACAATAATACCTTTTTGTGTCATGAACCAACCCACCAGGGATCTCGTGGATAATGATAAGATGAGTGTAACTACCCTAAGCCTAAATTTAATAGGTCAGGGGAAATTGGCGAGTGTTGAGTAGGAATAACCCATATATGAGAGGAATTAACCTAATGTGCAAACAAAAAAACATACACACAAAAAACAAATAAAAAAACAAACCAAGAAACAAACACACACTCAACCACACATTCACACACACACAAATACGTCTCCATGACCATACAATACTATGAAATTAAAAACAAATAATACCATAAATCTATGCACAACATATATCCACATCAGAGTGTGGAAATAGTTGTGAAAGTGATAAAAAGGGCCAAATACAAGCCCAAACAAAAACTAAAGAAAGTATAACCTACTCAGAAGGAGGGTACCACTATCAAATGAAGCCACCTAGAAAAAACCTCTATCTGTCTAGCCTAACTATACTGTGCCTACTCCCTATCCTACTAGGACACCATCAAAATGGTCATCTTCTTCATATGACATGATACCTACAAGCATAGCCCATATATGGGTGAGTATAACAATACCCCAAAGGAAACCCTGAAATAACTAAGAATAACTGAAACCAACTTATAATAGTAATAAACAAATCTCATATATACCTATAATGGACGACCGATCTTAAGTGGTATCAACTAATACTGCTAGCCACAAGATACTACTCTAGGCTTCAAGGTAACACTCATTATGGGAGTTATCAATCCATGACCCCTTATAGCACTAGTGTAACTCATATAAGATTTCATGATAATTAGGTCCCAACCAAGAATTATTTTCACATCCAGATATTTTAAAAAGTAAACACCATGTTCAATAGAGAACGCGATACACCACATAAATCATAAACAAGCAACTAAATATTATTATTCAAATTTTACCATTATAACATAGAAGTTATAATAGAAGGTATGAATATGATTAAATGAATTAGGAAAATATAGTTTAATTATGTATATATAATGAATTATTTAGTGACCAAATTATTTATAATTTAAAATAAATCTACTTTGCAAATAAAAAGGAAATATTTTTTTGAAAACCTATTTAAGTGAAGACAAGTGTGTTTTATACTAACAAAATAAACAAATAAAAGTTTTTGTATTATATAAATTATATATATATATTTAAATAATATTTTTAATATAATGCTTAACATTAATCCTATGTGTTTTTGAGACATGATAAATCAAAATTTATGTATAAAATGCTGTGTTTTTTAAAGGCAGTTTTGCCGCATTTTAATGGAACACTTGTTTTAAAACTAAATTTTGACACTTTTATAAATTTAATTTTAAAAAATAAAATTAATTTTTAAAATTTGAATTTAATAATTATATTATGGTGAAATTTATATAATTTTCTGAAAAGTTTTATTTTTCAAGGAATAGTGAAAAATACCGATTTTTAGTAAAAACTATATTATTCAATTAATTTAAACTTAAAATTATGGTTTAAATATTAATTAGATAAATTTTATTTAAAATAATTAAATTATGGTTTTTAAAATATATTTTATACTTTAATTTAGTATAAAAACATTTTATATTTTAAAAGGGCTTTTTTCCAAAAAATTGTTTATCATTTCATTTTACAAATTTAATTTTAAATTAATTTACGAAACTTATCTATTTTAAATTTTGAAAAATTGATTCCATATTTATAATCATAAGGTTCAAATTTATTAAATAGGTATACATTAGTTTTTTGGTCAATATAAATAGTAACCATGATACATTTTTATTACAAAAGTTAAGGGTAAATAGTGTAGTTGAGGATAAAAATAATATTATAAGGATTAGATAATTACCCTAAAAACTTTCCAAAATTTTATTGGATGATTTATATTTGACACATAACACCTAAGGTTTGAATTTGAGTTATTTAATGGACACTTTTCCATGGAAAGGATGTTGACAGTATTTAAATTAAAGAGAATCACAAAATGTCACTTTCTTTACCGTAAACATATCTTATGTGTCCACATGGAAAAAAAGATAGGTTATGAATGACTATATGTTTCCATTTTGAACTTAATAAACTTATTTTACTGATATAAATTTATTTATGAATTTTGGGAATATTTGGATGAGTTCATGATGTTTATAATATTTTATTTAAAGAAAAGTTAAAGGTTTCACAATCATATTTTTAATAACTATATTATTTTTAATATGATGTTATTATGAATATATACTTTACTATAGAAATTATTTTTAAATATTAAATATTTATATACATCATGTTATTTTATTTTTACGTTTTAGTAAAGAAATAATTACCTTAAATAATTATACAACAATGATGTAGTAATTATTTTATTATTGAAACAATCACATAAATGATATTAAAAATATTAAAATAAATATAATTTAGTTAATTAAGATGATACAAGAATTTTATAGAATATTATGTGATACTTGGGGTGAATTAATTTTTTTGAAGTTATCTTATTTTACTGTTTTTCTTAAATTCAAAGTAATGAATAATGTCAAAATTTACACTAATGATATTTTATCAAAATAATATTTTATTAAATTTTTTAAAATTCATAACAAAATATTTAAAAATAACTTTTTTTCCAAAAGGTTATAAATTATTATTTATTTTCAAATTTACTTTTTATAAGTAAAAAATACCACATTTTAATATTGAAAAATTGTTACAATAATTAAAAGTAAAATAGGTTAACTAAGGTTAATCAAAATTATAAAGTTTAAAATAAATGAAAAATAAGTCTACATTTTATTTTATGATTAGATTAAAAAATTATATCCTCTCATATTATAATCCTTGGCCATTTGTGGTCTTTGGATAGAAAATGAATTTATTATAATTTAATATTTTGAGGATTTCTAATGGTACCCCTCACATCAATTATAAAAGTGCACCCCTTCCTTCAATAAATTTCACAACCTTAAGCCAATTTTATAGACCAAAATCTATCAATTTATTTTCTAAATATCTTTCTTTATGTTATTGAGGTTCTGATCCTCCCAAAATACCTACTCCAACTCCTTTAAGAAGAGATTAAAGTACATTTGCCAAAGAACATGTAATCATCTTTATTAACTCTTTTAGTATTACTTCTTGTTAAAAATTATCTTCATATGATGTTTCCATGATAATGTAATAACTCTAGTTTAATCTATATTATGAGATGCTATTATGATTATGGGGAAACCATATTTCACCTTTTATCCATCCTATGAAAAACAAAAGCCCCACGTGTGTATACGTATGACATACCATCTCCACAGAGTGTTGTGATTTGTTTTTCCTCACCACTTTACATGGATTATTATAATGATAGAAATAATGGATATATATATATATGATAATTATTTTATTATATAAATTATGTATATTCAATATATCATCCACTTCCTTAGTGTTTCACCTATTAATGGAATGATATCATCGCTCAAGCGTATGTACGGCCTACCATCTCCATGATGCGATGTAATTTATTTTCCATATTAAAAATTAAATAATGGTGATTAATAATGATATTTGTATCATTAATATCATTCTAGAAGTTATGAATCTATATCCAATGTGAAAAAACTGGGACATTCATGACAAGGTAGTTAACACCATAAATAAGGATAATAATGAAATATTATCAACAAACAGATGATAAGATGATATAATAGGATCATATATGATATAATAGTTATGAATATAGTTTTTAAAAAAATTAATAACATTTTCTAAACCATTATACATGATATTTGAATTTTTTTTAAGGATTTTGAAAATGAGGTAAGGGACTCTTTTACTAAAAAACATTATTTTAAAAGTTTTAATGATTTATTTTCTATGATTTTCTATTTAATTTCCATTATATGAAAATGATTTTTTATAAATTTATTTACATGTAAATTAATATTTTAAAAATTTATTTTATAATTTCTCTCAAAAATTTTCAAAATGGTATTTTTTTTAAGGTTTAATGTAAGGGACTTTCCTTTTAAAATCCTTTTTAATATCTCTTTTTAAAAAAGTAAAAATATTATTTTTTAACTTATATGACATGAGTATATTTTCCCAATTTATTGATTACTTAAAGTTTTAAATCCTCCTTTACAATATTACATGGTTATTTTCAAATAAAATAGTTTCCTTTGCATGTGTGCAGTATTCTTTTAAAATAAGCGATTTTACATAAGGAATTGTTTTTATGATGTAAGTATTTATGTGTTATGATTAGGTTCTAGTTTTTGGGAATAATTTATGATTATGGGTGGTTAAATTATCAAGAAAAAATGGGTGGGTATGTGATATCCTTCCAATGTATTGGGTATGTTGGAAATTTACCGTAATGGTTATTCCAAGTGTAACTGTGATGGTTACATCCAAGTATAACCATAAGGGTTATTTTATGGTAACTGTGAGGATTAAAAATCATATGGTAATCACAAGGGTTACAGTCATATGTTAGTATGATAATAAAATGATGCACCAAGTTACCTATATGTTTTATTACGATTTCAATGTTATTACAACAATCTCATGTTTTTATAAGTTATGTTATTAAGTTTATGTTCAAAGAAAAAATTTTAGAATTATTTATAGAATATTGAGTTCATAATTTTATTATTATATACCTTACTGCGCATTTTGTTCCCATACAATGTTTTAAAATATTTTTCATAGGGTGTAATAATGGGTAAGAGAAAGGAAGAAGTCAAGAGTTGAGAATATTTTTTATGAAAAATAAATCTTGTTTATTTAAATGTTTTATATTATGGAAAAACATATACTGTTTTAGTAGTATTCACTTTGTATTCTTGTGGGTTGTTTTGTATGAATTATGACATAACTATCTAAATATGTGAACCTAAAATACCCTCAAAAAATGAAAATTAATTCTAGTCTAATGTCACTAGAATATGTAATGTTTAAGACTGGTTCCTTACAACTGGTATTATAATAGGATTTAGGTAACTTTAGAGGTTAAGATATTATTTGAGTGTAAGTTAAAGAACCTTTATAACCACAATGGTTATTATCATATGGAAAATTTTGGAGGTTTATGATAATTTAGGTATATTGGATAAAAACATAGATCAATTAAGATATAAGGGGGTTTATGGATTAGAGTATTATAAAATTTTAATGGTATTACCTTTACCCTATAGAGTAATTTTATTTTAATAATTCATTTCATGTTTAAGTGATGTAATTTTCAATAGATCAAGGATCATTTTTCAATATTTAAGGAAATAGATATTTCAAAACCTTGTTATCCCTCACCTATGATTTGATCATCACTATTACTGAAAAATCATGATCAAAGGATTTTAAAAGATTTTTCAGTATTCAAATCACCTGTAAGAAATTTTTTGTGTTATTTAACACCTACTCACTTCTGCAAAGATTTTATGGGTCATGGTATCTTTTTTGGTTTATTTAAAAATATCAACTCTTCCAACTTTTTTGGAAAGTGAAATACCAAAAGTGGTGTGAATGTTTAATTTTTAATGTTGGAAAACATGATGGAAGAGAAATGGAATATCAAGAAGATCCTGAAATCAAGATTTAATGTATGAATTATTTTCTTATCCATAAAGTATGAAACATTATTGGATTGATATTTTTGAATCATGAGGATAAAATTAATATATTTGATTTATAAGAATTAATTATTATGAAAAAAGATGGTAATGTATAGTTAATGTATTATGAAGAAAATTGAATGATTAATATGTCTACATATAAGGTATTTAAGAGTTATAGTATAAATAAAGATGGTGAAATGTTTTAAGGTAATATTACTCTTTTGATGATGGGAGTAATTTGGGATAATTTAATTGATTTTGAGTTATATGTAATCCTTAAGTTTTCATGTGAAAAAATGTTATTTGATGAAAAATTATATTTTTTGTGGATATAATTTTAAAGATATGGATAACTTTAGGGTTCATATGTTCTTTGATTTTGAGGTAATTATGGACTGTTATAATTTGGGAGCATATCTTTTATCAGAATTTGATTTTGTGAGAAATTTTATCTTGGAATAAGATCACTATAATTTTGGGAAGTGTTATAGGAATAAGGTAAACATAATTCCATGATATTTTATTTGAGGAGTGAAGGTTGAATTATTATTTTTGGATTTATGATGATTACCTGATACTTGTTGGTATGAGACATTAAGAGTGATTGATGTTATTTAGAGGTAATTATTAAACTTTATTTTGGTATACCATGTGATAAAATCCTTATATTTTTTGGGTTTCTTTTTTTAGTCTAAATTATTTTTGAGTAATTTTATGCATTGTTTTCTACTTTGAACATTGGGTTTTACTATTGAATTTTGGAGATTGAAATAGTTTTTCATTATTTAATGGTTTATTATATTGGGGAATTATCTTATATTATCCTAAACATTTTGATGTTGGTTAATGTCTAAATACATGAGGAATATATTTTTATGCTTTTATGAATTTAGTGATATGTAGAAGTTGATTCTAATGTTTTAGATACGAAAATTCATCTTAAATACTCATCATTTGGAGAAAAAGATTAGTTTATTTTGGAAATGGATTAAGGGATGAAATTATTATTTTCAAGTAAGTATATATCCCTATGTTCTTAGTATATATGTTAAAGTAATTACTTACCTCTAGGAAAATAATCTTTAAATATAAATTTTAAATAAAAATGTTATTCATTTACTTTTATCAATGTCCTTTTAAAACATCACATATTTATGATTTTGTGATGGTTAACTTACCCATAATAATGTTCTACATCACTATTTATTATTACTTGAGAGTTAGTTTTTTCTTTCTTGTCCATGTTATCGTATATAGAAACCTAGTATGTGTTATCTCAACTAACCATCCTTCTTCCATTTATTTCTTTTTAAGTGGAAGTTTCATTAATAGTTTTTTCAATGCGTGTTTTCAGAAAGGCATTTTGATTAGTAGAACCATACTTACCAATCTCAAGTTCAAATTAAAAGGATTAAATTTATTAAAGGGGGTATGGGGACACTACTGGAAAACTAACCTTTACCAACGGTTTGGAACCGTTGGTATAGGCCTCCAAACCGTTGGTATAGCCTATACCAACAGTTTGGAGAACCGTAGCCAAGTAAGCCGTTGCGATAGGTCTATACCAACGGTTTTCAAAAAACCGTTGGTATAGACCTATACCAACGGTTTTGGAAACCGTTGGTATAGGTAATATGAAATCTATACCAACCGTAATGGAACCGTTGGTATATAAATTCCAAAAAATAAAACATCCGCTGGGATTTGATCCCAGGACCCCTCGTTTATAATCGAACGACTTAACCACTAACCTAACATCACTTTGTAAACATAATTTCATAAATATATATATATGTATTATCATAATTATTTAAAAATTTTATTTATATAATGTTCTTGGTTAGAAGGCCTGGAAAAAAAATTAAAGAATCTATCCCAACGGTTTGGAAAACCGTTGGGATAGGTTTGGGTGGGTTGAACTTTAGTTTGTCGAAGGTTGAAATTATCCCCTCTCTTTCCCAACGGTTTTGCTGAACCGTTGGGAAAGGGGAGGGAAAGAGGACCCTTTCCCAACGGTTTTGGTGAACCGTTGGGAAAGAGGACCCTTTCCCAACGGTTTTGCTGAACCGTTCGGAAAGGGGAGGGAAAAGGGACCCTTTCCCAACGGTTTTGGTGAACCGTTGGGAAAGAGGACCCTTTCCCAACGGTTTTGATGAACCGTTGGGAAAGGGGAGGGAAAGAGGGACCCTTTCCCAACGGTTTTGGTGAACCGTTGGGAAAGAGGACCCTTTCCCAACGGTTTTGATGAACCGTTGGGAAAGGGGAGGGAAAGAGGGACCCTTTCCCAACGGTTTTGGTGAACCGTTGGGAAAGGGTAGCTATACCAACAGTTTTTACAAACCGTTGGTATAGAAGTGTTGGGAAAGATCATCTTTCCAGTAGTGGGAGAATGTAACATCCATATATTTTAAGAAGGAAACACCAAGTTCAATAGTGTGCATGATATTCCACATCGAGCTTAAATAAACAACTAAATATTATTATTTAAATGTTACCAATAAAAATTAGATATTATATTGATGGTTATGAAAAAGATTAGCTGAATTATTAAAATATGATTTATAAATGTATAAATAATGAATTCTTTGGTTACTAAATTATATATAAATCAAAATAAAATCCTTTTGAAAATAAAAAAGATTTTTTTTTCAAAAAAACTATTTAAGTGAACACAAGTGTGTTTTAAACCAATAAAATATAAAAATAAATATTTTTGTATAATATTAATGATATATATATATATATAATATTTTCAATATAATGTTTAACATTCATCCTATGTGTTTTCTGGACACGACTAATCAAATTTTATGTATAAAATGTTGTATTTTTCTAAAGGTAGTTTTGTCACCTTTTGATGGTGAAATTATTTTAAAACTAATTTTTGGTACTTTTTAAATTTAATTTGAAAAAATAATCTTCATTTTTAAAATCATAATGTCAAAATTATCTTATGGTGAAATTTTGATAATTCTCTAAAAATTTTTATTTCTCAACAAATAATGAAAAATACTAATTTTTATAAATTATTATATTTTTCATGTAATTACTTGTTAAAATTATGTTTTAAATTTTAATTAGTTCAAATTTATTTAAAATAATTCAATTATGGTTTTTTAAATGGATTTTAAACTTGAATTTAGTAAAAAGATAATTTAAAATTTAAAAGGGCATTTTTCTGAAAAACTATTTACCTTTGCGTTTTATCGGTTGAATTTTAAATTAATTTCAGCAACATGTGTGTTTTGAATTTTTAAAAATATATTCCATATTTTTAATCATAATTTCCAAATTTATAAAATAGTTCACTATTATTATTTGGTCAATATGAATTGTAACTTTGGTAAATTTTTATTACCACGGTTAGGGGAAAATCAGGTAATATAGGGTAAAATAATATAATAAGGATTAAAATATTACCCTAAATACTTAACCAAATTTTATTAGATTATTTATATTCTACCCTTAGAACATAAGGTTGGAATATGAGTTATTTAAAGGACAGTTCTCCATGAAAATGACTTTAATATTATTTAAATTAAAGAAAGTCACAAAATGTCACTTTCTTTGTCTTAAATATCTCTTATGTGTCCACATGAAATAAATGGTAAGTTATGAATGAAAATAATTGTACATTTTGAACTTAATAGACTTATTTTTGTGTTATAAATTTATTTATGAATGTTTTTTTCTATTTGGATGAGGTTATGATATTTATAATATTTTATTTAAAGAAAAGACAAAAGTGTCACATTCATATTTTTAATAACTATATTATTTTAAATATGGTATTATTATAAATATTCATTAAAATATATATATTATTTTTAAATATAAAATATTTATCTACATAAATTTATTCTTTTTAATTTTTAGTGAATATATAATTACTTTAAATAATAATACAATTTTGATGCGTTAATTATTTTATTAATGAAACAATCAAATAAATGGTATGAAAAATATTAAAATAAATATAATTTGAATTAGTTAAGGTAATCAAAAAATTTTATAGATTATTATGAAATATTTTGGGTGAATTTATTTTTTTTGAAGTTATATTATTTTCTTTTTTTCTTAAATTCAATGTAATGAATTGTGTCAAAATTGAAACTAATCATATTTTATCAAACAATATTTTATTAAATTATTTAAAATTTATAATAAAATCATTTAAATTAAAATTTGATTATTATTTGGTCAAAAATTTTATATATCATTAATTTATGGTTCAATTTACATTTTATAAGTAATAATTACCACCTTTTAATAAAAAATAAATTGTTACCATTATTAAAATTAAAATAGGTTAACCAAGTTAATCAAAATTATTAGCTTCAAAATAAAAATGAAACACGTATAAACTTTATTGGAAAATGATATTAAATAATTATATAATATAATATTATAATCCATGTCCATTTTTTGGTATTTTGATAGACAAATAATTTATTATAATTTAATATTTCGAGGATTTTCAAGGGTTCCCCTCACCTCAATTCTAAAAGGGCGCTCCTTCCTTCACTTAATTTCGCCACCTTAAGCCTATTTACTAGAACAAAATATGCCCATTTTTCTTATAAAAGCTCTTAGTTAATTTCATAAGGAATTGGTCCTTCCAAAATACCAACCTTAGATCCATTAAGAAGATATTAAAGGTAGTTAAACGAAGAAGAGGTAATCGAATTTATCGACTCTTTCAACATTATTCTTTATTACTCTTTATCTTCATATATTGTTTCAATGATTAATTAATAACACCAATATCATATATATTATTAGTTATTATTATTATGGGACAACCATACTCCACCTTTTATCTATCCTATGAAAAATATAAGCATCACATGTGTATACGTATGATATACCGTCTCCACAAAGTGGAGTGATTTGTTTTTCATCACCACTTCACTTATATGGATGTAATGATGGAAATATGGATATATATGATAATTATGACATTATATAATTTTTTTTATATTCATTATATCATCTAATTACTTACCGTTTCACCCATAAATGGAATGATATCGTTTCTCGTGCGTACGTAAAACCTACATTCTCCACGATGTGTTTCCATTTATTTTCCATATTCAACATTCAAGAATAGTTATAAAATTATATTAAAAAATTAAGAATGATATTTATAACATTAATAAAATTCTGGATGTTATGAATCTATTACTAATGCAAGATAACTAAAAATTCAAAACAAGGTTGTTAACACCCAAAACAAGGGTAATCACGAATAATTATTAATAAATGGGTGATAAGATGGTATAAAAGGATCATATATGATATCATAATTACTAATATTTATCCATAAAAAATTAATAACATTTTAAAACCATTATATATGATATTTGAATATGTTTTAAGGAATTAGAACCTGAGGAAAGGGACTATTTAACTAAAAAACCTTATTCTAAAAGTTTAAAAGATTTATTTTATACATATTTATATTTTATGTACATGATATTAGAATGATTTTTATAAATTTATTTATATGTAAATGAATGTTTTTAAAAGGTAATTTTATAATTTCTCTCAATTTTCTTCAAAAAATTAATTTTTTAAGGATTCATGTAAGGTACATTACTTTTAAAATAATTTTTAATGCCCCTTTTTACAAAATTAAAAAAGGTTTTTTTAAATTATATGGAATGAGTGTCTTATAGTGAACCTAATTTTCTTACAAAAACAATACATAATTTTAGAGATAAAAAAATAAAAGTGTTACACAACCATGATCTAATAGTTTATTAAATTGGGAAAATTAAGACAATACATAAATTTTACATAATAAAACATAAACATTAATTTAATTCTTTCTTCTATATATTATTAGTGGCTCAAATTTTCTCCTTAGCACTTGTAGTCACATGAGGATATACATTAAAGAAATGAGAATGATAAAATCCTTGTAAGATGATAGATAAGAACATGAATCGATATAAAATGGGGTGAGAATAATCATCATCATAATAACATAAGCATAGAATCATGATAATAATAATGAGAGGAATCATTAGATAAAGTAATAGAATGTGGAAATACATAAAAATGAAACATCATGTCTTAGTGGCCAACTACCACATATAGTTGTGAACAAATATAGCATCATGTTCACACATAATATATGTGCATAATCATAACATCATCATTGTTAACAAAGTTATCATCATGTTCATACATATTTTACACTATCTCATCAGATACACCAGATTACCCAATTCATTGGAGTGCTATATAACCCATCACATCATAACATTTATATAATCATGCATTACACGTAGAATGTATAACCATCTTTTCCATAAAATAACCCATGGAAAGGAAATTAGTTTCATGATAATTTCATAAAGCATAATTTCATGAATAGAAAATGGGGTTCCAAAAATAAAAAGATAACAACATAATTGGTATAATAACATTAATCTTGAGTGAATAAGAAAAAATAGAAAGAGAAGTAAAAGATGTGTTTTTTAGAAAGAAGTTTTCTTTAGGAAAAATCTTTTCATTCTTTACAAAATCAGATTGGAAGCATGTATATCCTAGAGAAGAAAATTTAAGAAAAAATAAATTATATTCATATAATATTAAAATAAAATCCACAATCAAATTTGGACTGAAAGGGGAATAACCCAAAGAAAGGGTATTGGGTTTGAGAATCCCCTAACCTTATGTCTAAATGATTTCTTCACTTTAATATCTTGGATAATCAAATTAGACTAATTAATTAATAAATATAATACCAATTATACATGTGTTTTATTAATTATACTTCTATTAAGTTATTTTATGGAAATTTTTATGAGTTATAGTGTTTAATTCCATCATGAAGAAGTGTTTCTTTTCTTGGTTTTCATGATCGGTTCACTTTTATACATGTATGAAAGTTCATGTAAAAGGAAAATAATTCTCCAGAATTGAGATTATAAGTTATTAATGAACTTATAGATGTTGAATTGGGTTTATATATCATTTTTTATAGTATGAGTATGAATCATTATATAAAATATTAATTATAACCATTTAGATTAATTTAACGATTTTTTGACTATCATGAACTAGATTTGTTTTAATATTTAATATTTAATATTATGTAAATATGTTAGTTCCAGAACATAAAAAATGTTATAAAATACATTTTAAATTATTTTTTAAACCATTTTAATGTTTTTATGTCCATCCTTGAAGGTGTAAAATTAAAATGAAAACGCCTCATCCACAATGTCTATGAATTGACACATCACGGACAATGTTCTCATTTTTAGAATAAAAGGGAGAGGATAAGAGGTTGGATGATGGATTATTACATTTACATAATAACATTACAGTAAATATAATATACTGTATTTATCAATAAACTTGGATAATATTAGATAGGGAGAGAATAAGAATAGAAAATAAATTGAAAAGAAATTAAAATAAATTGAAAGATGATTTTCCTATTGAATTTTCTACCTTGAGAACCTCCTTAGGAAAATTAGATTTGGTATTTTTTTAAGACCAAAGGCTCTTGGAAATTATGAAGAGGTTTTTGAAGAGGATTGGGAAGAAATTGTAAAATCTTCAAAGATTTCAAGGTGTGAGGAGAAGAGGTGGTGAGGGGTGATATTTATAAGGGGGGGGGGGTTGTTTATTTTATTCATTACTTTATTATTTTGGCTCAAGAATATGAATAGTTTTGATTATCATGAATAAATAAATTAAAAGGATAAGGAGAGTTGTATATTTTGGGTTTACATCATCCATACATCATTTATGACTCAATAATTCATGTTTTTTTAGATACTGTTAATTACCTTATTTTACTATTAAAAAAAATTCAACTTTTTTAGAAAAATCAAAAAATAAACCCTATAAATTTTTTATGTGTATAATTAAAAAATGGAATCCATTTTATGAGAAAATTTTTCTAACTATGAGAAATTTAATTTTTAATTAAAATCATCATTTATTCCAAAAATACAGATATTAAAATTATCACTGATTTCATTAAAATTTGAAAAATTAATTAAGGTATCATAAAATTATATTATAATCATAAGACAAAAAATTATTAATTTATGGATATTTTCATGAAAATAAATTTTATTTGAAATCATTATATGTATTATAAAATTTTAAACAAATATTTATGTTTTAAAAAAATACTAATACTTAATTTATCATTTTTAAAACACATATTTACTTATAATATGGTATAATTATATTATATTTTCATTTATAAGTTGCTTAAATTTATTTATACTTTCATAGGTGAGGTTACTATTCTATTATCCAGATTATTATTTCTAATGGCCATGTTACTATTCTAAGGTTGACATTACTATTCCATTGAGACATGTTCCTTAATTTCATTAATTATTACTTATTTCATTCTTCATTTATGAGAATAATGTTTTTATTGGACTCTATATGTTATATATGTGTTTTATACCATATACCATAATTATAATATTGGAAAGAAATCCATTGATAAAAGTTTGGGTCTTTACATGGATTTTCTTACTTTCATGATGCCTTGATATTTTGAAGCCTCATTTACAAGATGACATAGTTATTCTAAAATAAAATGATTTCTTTTTTATCAGTGCATTATTATTTTAAAATAATCGATTTTCCTCAAGGATTTTTTTGATTTAAGTATTCATGTTTTATGACCATGTTCTAGTTTTTGGGAATTTTTTATGATTATGGGTGGTGCCATTATAAACCTAATATGGGTGGGTCTATGATAAGCCTTCAATTCATTGGGTATGTTGGAAGTTAAATGTAACAGTTATTCCAAGTGTAACTATGATGGTTACATCAAAGTATAATCTTAAGAATTATTTTTTAGTAGTTGTGAGGGTTACAAATCATATGGTAGCTGTGAGGGTTAGAATTATAATTAAGTATGATAATAAAATGATTCCCCTAGTTACATATATGTTTTATTATTATGGAAATGTTATCATAATAATCTCATGTTTTTACATGGTATGTTCTTAAGTATATGTTAAAATGTATTTTTTTATAATTATTTATGGACAAATGATTTTATTATTTTACTTTTATGTCCCTTATTGAGATTTTTATCCTCATACAATGTTTTAAAATGTTTTTCATAGGGTATATGAATGGGTAAGATAAAAGAGGATGTCAATAGTTGAGAAGATATTTCATAAAAAATAAATCATGTTTTATTTTCAAAAGTTTTATATTATGAAAATAACGAATACTGTTTTAGTAGAATCCACTCTATATGATTGTGGGTTGTTATGTATGAATTATGAACTAAATATAAAAAACTCTAAACCTAAATTATATTTTGGAATGAAAATAAATTCTTATCAAAATTTATTAGAATATGTAATGTTCATGGCTGGGTCTATACAAGTGCTCACTAGATCTTAGAAGATATCATCATCTATATAGGGGATCATATCGAGGGCCATTGAGGGTCACCAAAAAAAATACTGGATCTACCTTCTATATAAGATATCGACACCCTATACATGGTGGTCATGCTGATACCATGAACCCCACTTAAGAATGATAGAGGATCCCACCCTGGTCCCACAAGGGGATACACTAAAGTCCATGTAATACAACATCTATAGAGGGGATTAAAATCCTATTCCAAGGAAATAATTCCTCACAATACCCTCACAGGAAAGGACCAAGGTATCATGCTCAACTGAACTTAGTTTATACTAAAGAGATGAAGAGATCTAAGACATATTTTAGGAAGTACATGGTGTGTACATAGGGTTCACAACATGTACTACAAAATCTATTCCTACCAGTGTCTATACCGATGTTCATATTCCTATGAAAATGTACTCTAGGCATGCCTATGTATCTGGCAGTGCCTGTTTACTTGTCCATGTATAAGTACTGGGTGGTTCCCATTTACTCTACTCATGCTCAAATTCTCAGCCATGTACATGCTTGGGTACTCTAAGAGTACACTCCAATCGACTATACATGGGTCACACACCATGTGACATGTGTCACATAGTGTATGATATTTAATTTCCATTGAAACCCTAGCGCCACAACCTTGGGGTCACACATGGTGTGTATCTCTGAATCACATGCCGTGTACTACAATATTTGTAGAAACCCACAATTCCTTATCCATGTGATCCCATTGCCTAATCACCTCTGGATCTACCATGAATATCACTATAAATTATGGATATGGGTTGACTACCCCTCACCATCACCACATGCTAGAAAATGGGATTTTATCAACTCAAAAATTAGTCTGTCGAGCCGAACCATCACCCCACCAAGCCGCCACCACTTATCCACCAAAAAGTAGAATCTATAAATCCGATCTTGATCTTCCTCCAGTCTCCCTCCATTTTCACACCTTGATAACCCCATTGATCATGAATCTAACCTATGATATTGATCTTTTGTACCAAATATTGGTCTTACAAGGATCAAACACTTGGTATTCATCAAACCATGGCCAAAGAAATTTCCCTCGATAAACATGAAAAGAAGTAGGGGATAAAACTGTAAACCATAAAAATGATGAATGAACCTTTATGGTTGTTTATTTATGACTCTATCTGTGGTCATAAAACAGATTAAATAATAGGATTAATTAACAATGAAAAAAATAAAACAATCATAATGTAAATCAATTATTGATGTGTGAATCAATTATTTTTTGCGGAATTGATCCTCACTTGACATGGGATAAATAAATGGGATAGATCCACATAAAACAAGAATACTACCTCAATTTGGATTAATCATTAATGAAGAATTATCATACATCACTTTTTTAGCATTATCCACAAGCTATATTGGTGAATAAGAACCTCGATTATCGATCATGATCCATTTTGTTCTCCAAACTCTCCTCCAACGAATCCTATATATCTCTAGGGTTTTGTAAATAACTTTGAGATTTCCTCATAGATGTATATTTATAAAAAAAATTAGTTCATGTAAAATTAATTAAATAGATTAATTTATTTAAACATTCACCCAAGACCGTGCCCAACCAGAGCTTTTGACGTGCTACAAGGTTATGTCACACCTAGGAAAAAACTCATGCTCTGAAATCTATGATGAAATTGGATTCCTGACCCATGACTCTTTTATCAAGTTATTGCACTTTTTTAGGAAAAATATATGCGTGTGATATTAATATATTTAATATACTAATTTGGGGCTCCCCATGCCTTTAAATCTCATACCATCTCAGTACTTGACTTCGAAAATATTACCAAATATATTTCAAATATTTAAATGGAAGAAACCAAGAAAATTAATTCTCCCCACCATTAGATATTTTCATTCCAAAAATAAAAAAGGAATTATCAAAATGATGTGGGTATGAATCTTGCATCTGGGTCTTTTACTCCTAGGTTCTCTCATAAAGATTCCCATACTACCACTGGATATGTACCGAGGAAATTTCTCACCCATGAAGGATCTGCTTATGTTGATCCTCGATCTCTACCAAGTACTCTACCAAAGTAGCTTCATCCTCAATATTAGTATTTACCCATTAGATTAAATGAAATGGGTCCTGTATATACCTCCTTAGCTGTGACACATAGAAGACATCATGTACCTAGTCCAACCGTGGTGGTAGATACCAGTGGTAAGCCACCTCACCAACTCTATGTAGTATCTATAAAGGGAAAATTAATCTAAGAGATAACTTAATTCCCTTTTCAAATCTTCAGAATCCACATTGAGGTGAGACCCTTAAGAGCACATGGTCTCCCTCATCTAACTCCAAATGCATCCATCTTCATTCTTCATAGGACTTATGATGGATCTGTACAGTCCTCATTCACTCTTGGATGATTTGCACAATCTTTATCACAGATCACACCAACTCTGGGCCCATGAGTTCTGAATCACCTATATTTTTTCCAAAAAATTGGTGACCTATGGGGTAACATGTATTAGGCCTCGAATGGTCCTATATCAATGGTGGAGTGGTATCTATTATTGTACACAAACTCCAGAAAGGATATGCGATCATACCAACTATGACCAAAGTATAACATGAAAGCTTATATAATATCCTCTAGATCCTAAATGGACCTCTTAGTCTAGCCATAATTCTAGGGGTGAAATTCCATGATCAAACATAACTGATTTCCAAATTATTCTTGCAATCCTCTCAGGAATCATGAAGTGAAGAGATTATCATGGTATAAAATGATCATTGTGGGAACTCCGTGGAGTTAGATTATCTTTTTCATGTAAAGGAATCCCAACATCTATACAGAACTATTCTATATACTAGATAGTAATTGGGAAGAATTCGTGAGTCAGTATATGATTACACAGATTATATCATGTCCCATGGATGTATGTGGTAACCCCATCTCGAAGTACATAGATTTCCAATCCCACATCCACTTTGGCACCTCAATGGGTTGAGCTAAACCCACTGGAACTTTGTGCTCATGCTTCACCTACTAACAAATTAGGAACTAATAGATAAAATCTACAAATAACGTTTTCATATATGGCTACTAGAACTGATTCCATAGGTCATAGTACATCTTATATGCACTTGGATGTACCAAAATGAGGATGTATGAAACTCCCTCATCACCTCCTCCTGGAATTTCACTGGTACCATAATCCATTATCTTAAAAGGATAATGTGCTTTCCACCTTCATAAAATCCATCAAGAGTATATCCAATAGATACATGAGTATGTAAGGTATCACAGTAGGTATATCTATGATAATCTTCCCAAACATTTTGTAAAAGTGGAAGGGTAAAAACCATAGAATAAAGATATGAAGCACCATACTTGTATATTAAAGAAAAATTTAATGAGGATAACTACTCTGACACCTCTTCCAAAAAATATGAACAAGATATCCTACTGATATCAACTACAACTGCATTCCCATTCCTTGGAGTATATACTATCACAAATTCATAGTCATAGAGGAACTCTAGTCATCACCTCTATCTCATGTTAAGATCCTTATGACATAAGAATTACTTGAGACCTTTATGGTCAGAGTAGATGATAAATCACTCACCATAAGGTATTGTCACCAAATATTCATGGAAAATACAACCACTACTAATTTAAGATCATGGGTCACGTTTCTTTTCTTATGTGTTAAAAACTAAAAAGAACCATAAGCAATAATAGCATGCCTTTACATCATCCCAAAACAAATTATGATCCCTAACGAATCATAGAAAACTATGTACTTGAAACCCACCTCTAGAAATCTCAATATGGGTGTGCTCATCAAGATCTTCCTAATCTCCAAAAAATCATACTGGATTATTTTAATCCAAATAAACATTTTCCCCTTATAGGTTTAAGTAGTCAAAGGTGTTGATATCTTGAATATATCATGAAAAAATCTTCTGTAGTAGCTGGCCAGCCCAAGGAAGCTTCACACCTCTCTTGGGTGGATCCCAAGATAAAACTACCTCAACCTTGGCCATGTCCACTACTACACTATCAACTGAGATGTAATGTCCCAGAATGGGAACCTCACAAATATAGAACTGACACTTAGAGTGATTATTATAAATCTAGTTCTTTGGGAGTGAGTCCTGAACCATACTCAAATGCCATGTGTGCTCCTTCTCAGATGATGAGTACACTAGGATATCATGAATGAAGACAATAAAAAACTGGTCTAAGTAAAGTTTAGAGATCCAGATCATGAGTCCCCTGAACACTTTTAGGTTGGTTTTCATGCTAAAAGGTATCACCAAGTAATCATAGTGATCATAGAAACATCTGAACATCATATTTGTTATGTCCTTATCCCATACTCATAGCTGGTGATAGCATGATCTGAGGTCAATCTTTGAGAACCATCAAACCAATCTCAACTAATTAAAGAGTTATTCAGTCCTTGGTAGTGGATAATTATTTTTTTGGTCACCTAGTTCAAGCATAGATAATACACAAAAAACCTTAGGTTTTTATCTACCTTCTTGGTGAACAATAATGGGGCTTCCTAGGGGAAAACACTAGGTCTCACAAACCCCTTCCTCTATAAGCCCTATGACTGCACTATTAGATATCAAAGATCTATGGGATCCATATGATATACTGGTGTATATATTAGAGATGAATCAGGGTGTAAGTCAATGAATAAGTCTATCTCTCAGTAGGTAGGTAATTTAGGAACCTAATTAGGAAATAGTTCCTCATAATTTTACACCACCACAAAAAACTGGTAGCCCATAGAATCCACTTCTCCAAGAGTCATTCTATCCAACTAGTGAGTAATTGGATGCAACCTACTATGTATGAGACCATCCCAATCTTCCTAGGTTTCCTTCTCATCCATGAAGTAAAACCTTATCGCATCATCATAGACACATTTTATCCTCTACCTGAAATAGTCGATCTTGGCAAGAACTATAGATAGCTAGTCCATACCTAAGATGACATCATAAGGCCTAATTAATGCTAAAAAGATATCCCATAAAAAAATATTTCCTCAAAGATTCAAGTAACACTATTGGAATAAGTGTGTTATAATTGATTTACCTCCTATTAGAGTCTCCAAGCACCAAGGCATAACCATGGGATCAACTGGAATCTCTATGTCTCGAACCAGGGAACTGGAAATAATGGAATAACATGAACCTATGTCTACCAGTACTATAACTATGGTAGAAATACCAAATATTTCACATCATATAATTCCTAGAGCCTCAAGGTCATAGGCACCCACTACCTATAGTTTTCCTTCCCCCTATCCAATAGATCCCCCTAAACCTAGAATGGACCTCTTGGGGGTGGTGGTGGAAACATATAAAATAATCTACCACCTCCAACTGCTTTACCCAGTCCTATTCCACATCCATTACATAGTGACACTCTTTCATCTTATATCTACCTATTCCTAGGTGGTCCCTTGACTATATCCTAATCAGCTGTATGATAGGTGAAACAATCAAGAAAAATATATCCTCATACATCACATGAGAAGCACTACCTCTCCCTCTTATGACTTGATTTATCCTGAGAGCCCTAAACTTCTGATCTACTATCCTAGGGTTTCTTCCTAAAGCGTATTGAAAACTTGAATCCCTGATACCATTATCAACTACCACCTGATAAGATAACTTCATCTGGGTTCCCACTACCATCACCCATGGTTGGCATTATATCTATCAAGAATCTCTCCACAACTAAAGCCCGCTCGAGCACTCCATCATTTGTGGGAATGTGAACAGATATAACAGAATCTTTGATATATAAACATAAGCCCTGATCGAAGGTTTGTGCCTTAAATAATGGATCTCAAATCATATCTATGGAGTATCATGAGATATCAGTAAACTTCTATGATTACTATACCATGGTTATACTACCCAGCTGTAGATATAGAATCTCCTGGATGTGTACTTATCTCAACATGGTCATATAGAACTCTCCCTGAGGATATTCTTTAAGTATGACTAGGATAAAGCTCTATCATTATGTCCTTGAGTCACCAAACTCCACCATCACCCAGTCGATTCCTGAAGAAGATTAACTTTAAGGACTCTCATTTGATCTACATGCATCCTCATTGGGGGAAAAACTTAGGTGAATGACTCTATCCAATCTTCATCCACCTAGGGGCATATCATTACCTAAAACCTAGGAGGTCACTACCTCTGGAACTCATGTAGTGTACTCAACCTATTTTTATACTTATATAGTATTACCGATGCTAACTGCTGCTCAACAGGTGGTGGAATGACTAGAAAACCACTCAAAGGCACTACATATGGTACGAGTCCCTATATTGAAGCCCAATCACTCATAATATCATATTCATGATCACACAGAAGACTCATATATATCTATCATCATGGAGGCATCTTGAAATAAACAAGATATACCATGGTCAAATAGTATATTTGGGGAGATGACTCAAGAAGGATATGGAATCCAAAAACTATTCCTATATGATGCATGTACCAATGTTTTTCCCTAAAACCAGTGTCTACATATACAAAGGCAACAAGAAGGTTATCAGAGTCTTGGTGGATGAATATGTTGTCTACTGTACCAATATTTGAGTCCCTGTATAGAAAACCAAACCCAAAAAAGTTTAACACTATTTTTATAAATCCCAAACCAATATCACAATTATAAAAAAAATCTATGCTCTGGTCTTAAGGTATAACCAACTCCTTTGATACCACTCTGTCATGAATTGACCCACCAGAGCCCATCAGGATATCAATAAGCTGAGTGTGACTACCCCAATCCCACTTCTAATAGGTCAGGGGATGATGGATAGTATCGAGTAGGAATAACCCATACATGGTGGGCATTAACTAATGTACATGTACACATGAACAAGTCTTTAAGACCATAAAATTTTGAGAGAGTTAAAACAACTGATACCATAAATGCATGCACAATATATTTCCCACATGAGAGTATGATAAAAGTACTGAAAGTGATAAATGGGGCTAAATACATGAAAAACCAAAAACTACAGAGAGTCCAACATACCTAGAAGGATGGGAACACTATCAAATGAAACCAAATAGAAAACTCCTCAGTATGTCTAGACCAACTATGTTACACCTGCTCCCTATCCTCCCAGGACACCATTAAACGATTTTTCATCGGTATAAGACCTAACATGTGTTTTCATATCCCATGAAGAGGTGAGTATAACAATACCTAGTAGGACACCCTGAAATCACTAATAATGAATCATAAAGAGTATTTAGCTCATAAAAATAATAAACAAAGCCTATATATACTCATAACAAACAACTTGTGTTAAGTTATCTCAACCAATACTACTATCCACATGATACTACTAAATGATTCAAGGTAATGCTCATTCTTAGATTACTTAGTCCATGAGACATTCTAACGCTGGAAGAAATCATCCAAGAGGTCATGATCATTAGGACTTGCCCAAGAAGTAATCACTGGATCTCAGAAGATATCATCATTTAGGTAGGGGATCAACCCATAACCACTAAGGGATGTGAAAAAACCTACAGGATCTTCTAACTAGATAGGGGATCGAATCCATATGCATGGTGGTCATGATGATACCATGAACCCCACCTAGGAATGATAGTGAATCCCACTCTAGACCCATAGGAGGATGCATTGAACTATATCCAATACTGCACCCATATAGGGGATCACAATCATATGATGAGGATTTCATGCTACACTATACACTCATTAGAAAATACCAAGGTACCGTACTCAACTGACCCTAGAAGATAATGAAGAGACAAAGGGTTATAATCCATCTATGAGGAAATAAAGGCCTTGTATATATGGTGCACGATGTTTAACTCTAAATACAGACATAACCGCGCCCATACCTCTGTTACTTTTCCCATACTCGTGTACTCCAAACATTCCTATTTATCTAGACATGTCCAAGTATCAGTTCATTTTTGTGTACTTTACCCATGCCTATGCTTCTAGATATGTACATTACCATTTAATCCTAGAGTACATTCCAGGATAATATATATGGGTTACATGATGCATTACTGGTTACAAACAGTGTGTGATATTTAATTTCCATGGATTCCCTAGTTCCCTGGCCAGTGGTTCCCACACAATGTGTATATATGGATTACATGTTGTGTACCATGGGATTTACATAAAACCATGGTTCCTTCTACGTGTATGACCATGCCACCATCACCTTATATCCTCTATTATTATCACTAAAAATGGTTGATCTGGGTTGAATTCCCCTTTCCGTCACTATTCGTCGGAAACTGTGCTTTGATCTGCTCGGAAATCGATTAGTTGACCTGAACCCTAACCACACCAAGACATTGTCATATATCCATTGGGAAACTGGAATATATAGGTCTAATTACTATCCTCCTCTGGTTATCCTCAATATAAGGACCCGACCTTAAATATTACATAATATTGAATTAAATGAATAATTCACATTGAGTATCTTTTCAGGTTTAGAGTTTTAGAGAATTAGGCCGTAACTATTACATTACAACTTGAATATTACAAGTAGACACTACTACTCAGTATCTATTTTTTTCATAAATTAAAAACTCTTAAAAAAACATGTCTAGTTCCATGTTTTAGATAGAACGACTTTTCCTTGATTGCATCCTTGACCCTATTCATCTTTAAGTCCTGTGGAAAACATTTCAAAAACATGGGATGAGCATAAAAAGCTTAGTAAGGGTTATAAAATAAGGAAGGAAAATATTATCCCATAAATAAATACAAATCAATGAAACCATACTTTTAAATCATACCTTATGAAATCATAAGATTTATGAATAACACACAAAAATAATAAATCATAAAGGTTACTTATGGAATCCATATAAAACTTACATTGTAGCTATCACAACTACATAGGGAGTTACAATTGGAATAACCATCATGGTATATTACCTAAATCTATTAGGAGAAGCATCACATTCACCTCCGTCGCGTTACCCAATGCATTGGAGAGCATCTCGGGCTCACCCGACCTAAGTTTACCATAGAACCACCTGTATACGTAAAAAATGCCCAATAAAAATAACATAATCAAAACATATAACACATGTATAAAGGAAAGATAAAATTTCCACATTCCAATATATCAAATCAAGATATTTAAATAAAAAATGTTTTATCAAATCTTTTTCAAAACCATTTAAAAAATATTTTTGAATCAAGGTGTCCCATTACACTTTGAAGATTTTAAATGAATTATCATTTTAAAACATTATTTTTCATATAAATAAATCCTAAAACCCATTTTGAATACATGTACATTAATGAGAAATATTTATAAGAATAAATCTTTAAAAACATTATAAATGAAATTTTAGTTAAAGAGTTTTTTAATAAAAAGAGAGACACTTGAATACAAATAATTGAGGAATAACATTTAATCAGAACATTATAATATCACGAGAATAAATGGATTCATGATATAATATGTCAAAGTATAGTATATACACCATATAAGAGTGAATTGGTGCATAACAACAATGAAGTCTCAATGGAAATGTAAATTGAGATGAAATCCCTTATAAAGATGATATCCTTAAATTAAGGATAAATCAATCACATAATTATGTGTGAAAAATACAAATACACCCAATATAACTGGATATTAAGTGTAAAACAATCATAGGTAATTCACACATATTTTTTGGATGACATATTCAAGAAGTACAAGTTTAACCCAAAGAATTGAAATTTGGTTAAGAAGTTACCTTGTAAAAATTCGACAGCCTAACAACGTCTATATAAAATTCATAAAATGAGTTGATGAGATAAAAATGGAATATAATAACTTTTACATAAAGTTTAAATCAATAAGGGTATAAAATTACATATCCCAACATAATAAGATATATGTTAAAAGTCATAACAAAAAGAAGTCTTAAAAAAAGAGAGGAGGGTGAAAGATTCCCTTACTGATTTGGTAACTTACAAAACATACACCACATGAAAGAAGAATTATTAAATGAAGATGTAAATACTAAAAAATGAAAGTATATTACACAAAGAGTACAATCATGGATAGTACATATTCCACAAAAAAGGAAATAGTGGCCAATATAGCATGAATCTCACAGGAATAAAAAGTGAGATGAAAAACCCTTACTTCATTGTATTCCAATTGAATCGTATGACCAAAAGTTAATAACCAAAAAATGAATCACATAATACCATGAATATAAAGCTAATAATGATAATATATATCAATGTCTGTACACATTACACCACATGTAATAAATAAGTGGCGAATAATGGAAATCTCACGGAATTAAAAGTGAGATAAGAAAATCCCTTACCTCGTGTCTGACTTGACTCGATCGTTCTTTAATCTCCTAAATAATGAAATAAAGTTAATTTATACTTTCTTAAGAACCTTTTTCAAGTTTATTATTCCTTTTATATCACTTATTACCTTGTTATAAACATTATGTAATCATTTAAGTTAATAATGTTCGTTTTGTCGATATTTGGTACTTGAGTCAAAAATGGACTTCTTATAATTACATGTTGTTCATGTGGTCAAAGGTTCATTATATCCAGAATTATATTCATGATTTATATATCATATATATCCAGTATATATATGTATTTATAATAGTACATAACATTTAGAGGTAAGAAATGAAATGCACCGTTCATGGAGACGGAAAGCCGTACGTACGCATGAACGCTACATTCATTTCTATTTCTTATTTTAATGGAATTAAAAAATAATTATATATAGGTATATTATAATTCCAGTATAAAATCATATATAATATCATTATCTATATCATTTATACATCCCACATAAGGCATTAATGAGTCACATCACTTTGAGGGGGCGGTAGTCCGCACTTCCTCAAATGAGATTATCGTATTTACCCACTTTGGAAACCATAAAGGCGTGCTATAAATAAAAAATATAGAAGAATAAAGAACACATAAACATAATATATATCATATATAAATACAGTTCCATCGTAATGTCCACCATGAGAGGCGTTTTGAGATATTTGAACAATCATCGTTTCGTGAGGCGTTAGTTTTCCATCCACTGAAACATTATGTTCTTAATCCATTAGATGGAGGTGTGTGTAAGTGTAGTCAAATAATTCTCATAAAAACATCCTGGTATATTTGGGATACTGGTGTGGTTACAAAATAATGGAATAAAAAGAGTTTAGGGGTTGGAGAAGTAAAATAGAAGAAAACAATTTAAGAGAAACGATTACCTTTAATTTGGTTAACTCCCTTTGGTTTGAACCAAAGGACTTCTTGAAGTGCCTTATGCCTAAGGCAAGGATTCTAAGAGGAGGAGAGGGATGTAGGGAGCTTAATTGGGCAGATTTTGGACTAGCCAAATGGCTTTAGAGGTGTGAGAAATTGGATAGAAATGGTATCCTTTTTTAAAGGAGAGGAGGGGCTCTTTAGGAAAGTGTGAAAATATTATTTTATTATATAATGATATTCAGTTTCAAGAGGTCAGAAAACATTAAATATGAAGATACAATGAATAATGATTGAAATAAAATAATCCAATCAGAATTGGACATGTTTTGGATAATATTTTAATCATTTTAATCTTATTTATTTTAATCATTTATTAATGAGGTAAATACTGCATCATTATTGTGTCATAAATAATTTAATTTATTTGATGTCTAAAAATTATAAGACAAATACCATGATGTATTAAATCTTTTTATCTTTCCAATGAATATTTTTTGTCTAAAATATGACTTATATAACACCATATAAAAATTAATTACTAAAAGATTTTTGTTAATGTAAATTTTGTCTTTACATTATATTAATTAATCTAAATTGACATTATCGCTACTAAGTGGCTCAATGGGGTCCCAAAATCGACCCAAATATGACCATGGTCGTTAATGACTCAACCAATAAGGTTGAGACAAGTGCTTAGGTAATTTTTAATTATTATAAAATTCTTTTAACCTTGAATTACCCTATTTACCTTTAACCGTGGTAAATAAAAGTCAAAAGTTACTATTCACCAAAAATTATTTGCATCTTAATACACCACATTTTACTTCTTTATAACAAACATGTATGTCATATTTTTGAAATTCAATTCACAGAATTGGTAAAATTTCATTTAAATGAAAAAGTCAGTTTTTTAACTACCACTAAGTGGTTTCACTATTCATCAAAATTGAAGTTTTTCAGAAAACTACCAAAAATTAAGCCTAATATATATTTGATATTACGAATTCAAAAATGATATCTATTTTTCTAAATTCAAAACATAGAAGTGTCATTAGTTAATTTTAAAATTAATTCCCGTTATCAAAACAAATAGCGTGTTTTTAAGAAACAATAACTATCAAATGATTGATACTTGTTTATGTCCAATTTTAAAGTGAAATTAATTTCAATGACCAAAATGAGATTAAATGGTAAAAATTTATTTTAATTTAACTTTAAAACCAATTAAAAAGATAATCTAACCATATAAATAAATTATATTAAAAGGCACTTTTGAATTAAAATTCAATATTTTCACTATTCATAAAAAATGAACTTTATCGGAAAAATTAAAAAAATTTACACAAAGTAAATTTTGATGTACCCATTATAATGAAGGATTTTATTTGGTCATATAGAATGTATTAAATTGACCAAACCAAGATTTAAAGAATGGTTTTCCCTTAAAAGGCGATTAATCGACCTTTTTATGTAAATTATGCTTAAAATTTTATTCATTCACATTTTAAGCCTCTAAATTTTATTGTATAAATGAAAATACATTTAACAAAGATATACAATCATATTGTAGCTATTTTCGTTTATTCCCGCCAATACAACGGCTAGAAGTTAACTACCGTTTAAAATAATAATATATTATTAGTGTGCAACGTAAGATTTCAAAGAAACCCATTGTTGCGTATCAGGTATGCTATCAAACATACAAAACCTTTTAAATTAAAATTAATATTTAATTAAAAACTTAATAAATACGAAAAAGTCATATTCTTTATTTACCTAGGATGTTACATCCTTCCCCCCTTTTGGGAATTGCGTCCTTGCAATTTTAAAATTTGGGCTCAGAAACATTATTAAAAGTCCCATATCGGGAAAAAGAGTCCGTAAAACTATCAATTTAAAAGAAAGAAAGGGAAGTAAAATGGTCACCTAAGTTAACCCATACTAATATTTCATGAAAACATGTATATAGTGGAGAAAAAAATGGGTCAAGTTCTGATAGAGAGTGATCAAAAACATGTTTAGGAGAAAGTTAACCCCCAGAAAATCACAAACTTATGATGGGTTAAACAGTCTTTGATTCCCTAGTAAGAAAAGTTAACAGACAAGGTTTTTGTTTAAAGTTACTTTTCATTGAGGAATTTATTTATTAGCTTAACCAAAAACATAAGGAAATTTACTTACTTGTCATGTAGACATTTATCTTTTACTATATTTCTAACACAAACTCATATTTTCTCCAAACGATGAAAATTCAGGATGACTTTTTTTTCACATTAAGAGCGCTATAATCAACTTCGAGAGAATCACATAGTCCACAAAGGATGAACTATATATTTCCCATGTCTTTAGATATTAACTAAAACCAAAACGTTTAGTATAAGATCAGATAATCACCAAAAGGATAATCCTTTATAAAAAGAAATACTACTCTTAATCTCCAAAATTCAACAAAAAGAACCCAGGGTTCAAGAAAGACCATTAAATAAACTGTTATCCTTAAAATACATCAAAGTAATCCAAACTAAGATTGAAACCCAAATCTCTGAAGGATTTAATCACATAGTCTTCCAAGGTAAATCTTAACATTTATCTCCAAATAACATCAGTTACTCTTAAAGTCTCATAATGAAAAGTAATTAACCTAATCACATATCCTCCATGATAGGTTAATCATTTCCATAGATAACCCAAAATCAAATTATTCCTGATTTCATAAGATCATCTAACTAAAAATAATTAGTCATAGTAACTAGGGACTTCACGTAGTCTAGTGGTAGGTGATAAGTACCAGTCGCACTTTGGTTGTGGGTTTGATTCCCACAGCTTCGTCCCATGCGACAGGTTGTCACATGGTTTGCGTGTTTTCCCTTTTCTAAAACTACATAATTTTATAACATTCCCAAAAAGAGATAAATTCATAAAAATAACCATAACATATTTTAACCACAAATGTTATCTAATAACTTTCGTTTTGCATCACAAAATGTATTAACCGGTAATTATCTCAAATTTAATGATCATATTACCCAAATGGTTCTGTATAACTATAGACAAAAAATAAAAGATAATTATTCCTTGAATAAAATTTTCATATATCAAACTTCAGGGTTACACATACTATAAAAATTATTCTAATTTAATCCCATAATCAAAAGAGCCTTAATACTTTTAATCATTTCACTATCCTAAAATCTACCATAACTCTTGAATCCCTTATATGTTGACCTCTTACTCATTCAACGTTATTCATGATACCTTAACCATTCTTTACTAACTTATTCTGAAATAATTCTTTCCTAAATACAAAAATCATGAATCATATCCTAAGATTCAATAATATGAAAACATATGTTAAGAAATAATCCAAACCTTTCATTGGTCATTGTCAGTTTCTTCATCCTCAATTGGAATGGCATTAGGTGTCGGTAAAAAAATATTTGTACGATCCAAGTGATCCCATTCCCGAAACTTCTTTGTAGGACATGTGTTTGAATAATGAAAATGCACACCACATTTAAAACATTCAATTGAACCCTGAGAAAGGACTTCTTTCCCTTTCCTAGAGTCAACTAGATACTTCCTTTTTCCATGGAAGGTTCTTGCTTTATGACCTTAATTTCCACATCTAAAGCATCTTTATATCCCTTTGAAACATTTTCCAAGGTGTTTCTTTCCACATCTTTGACACATTGGTTTTTGAGCACACTTACCTTTATGATTATTACCTGAACTTCCGTAGGGATTTGTTTCTCCTGTATATGATGCCTTATAAAGATCACTAAGGTTCAGGTGGTCAATCATGACTCCAGATAGTTGGTTGAGAATAACCACAAGTGTTCTCATTGCAGATCCCATATATTTTAATTGATCATTCAGAAAACCGTCACAGTTTTCTTCACATCCACTCTTACTTTGGTGCCTGCTAGATCCAACCATTTAATAAAACCAAAAACATCAGTGTGATTATATCAGTAAAATTATCATATAATATCTTATGAGGAGGGTAAACACTAAGATATACTTATTCATGTTATCTTAAACTCATTAACTTCATCTAAAAAAACTATGACTCTTTCTGAAATCCTAACCATTATGGTAATGTCAGTTATGCTTAAAGAATTAGCTAACCTCTAAAGTTATCTAAACCGACTTTTGATATGAACTATAAGAACCTGACCTTAAACATTACATAATATTGAATTAAATAAATAATTCACATTGAGGATCTTTTTAGGTTTAGAGTTTGATAGAATTAGGACATAACTATTACATTACAAATTGAATATTACAAGTAGACACTACTACTTAGTAACCATTTTCTTTATAAAATAAAAACTCTTAAAAAGAAACATGTCTAGTTCCAAGTTTTAGATAGCATGACTTTTTCTTGATCCCATCCTTGACCCTATTAATCTTTAAGTCCTGTGGATATCATTTCAAAAACATGGGATGAGCATAAAAAGATTAGTAAGGATTATAAAATAAGGATGGAAAACATTATCCCATCAAAAAATACAAATCAATGAAACCATACTTTTAAATCATACCTTATGAAATCATAAGATTTATGAATAACACACAAAAATCATAAATCATAAAGTTTACTTATGGAATCCATATCAAACTTACATTGTAGCTATCACAGCTACATAGGAAGTTACACTTGGAATACCCATTATGGTATATTCCCTAAATCTCTTAGGAGAAACATCATGTTCACCTCCGTCACGTTACCCAATGCATTGGAGAGCTATCTCGGGCTCACCCGCCCTAGGTTTATCACGGAACCACCCGTATATGTAAAAAATTCCCAATAGCCATAACATAATCATAACATATAACACATGTATAAAAGAAAGATAACATTTCCATATTCCAATATATCAAATCAAGATATTGAAATAAACAATGTTTTATCAAATCATTTTCAAAACGTTTAAAAAAATATTTTTGAATTAAAGTGTCCTATGCCACTTTGAAGATTTTAAATGAATTATCATTTGAAAAAATTATTGTACATATAAATAAATCCTAAAACCCATTTGGAAAACATGGACATTAATGATAAATATTTAGAAGAATAAATCTTTAAAAATAATTAAAATGATATTTTAGTTAAAGAGTTTTTTTTAACAAAAAGAGAGACACTTGAATACAAATAATTGAGGAATAAAATTTAATCAGAACATTATAATATCATGAGAATAAATAGATTCATGATATAATATGTCAAAGTATAGTATATACACCATATAAGAGTGAATTGGTGCATAACAACAATGAAGTCTCAATAGAAATGTAAATTGAGATGAAATCCCTTATAAAGATGGTATCCTTAAATTAAGGATAAATAAATCACATAATTATGTGCGAAGAATATAAATACACACAATATAAGTGGATATTAAGTTTGGAACAATCAATTTATAATCATAGATATTTTTTGGACGACATATTCAAGAAGTACAAGTTTAACCCAAAGTATTGAAATTGGGCTAAGAAGTTACCTTGTAAAAATTCAATAGCCTAACAGCGTCTCTTTAAAATTCAGAAAATGATTTGATGAGATAAAAAGGGCATATCATCACGTGGACATAAATTTTAAATCAATAAGGTAAAAAAGAACATTTCCCAACATAATAAGATATATTTTAAAAGACATAACAAAAAGAAGTCTTTTTAAAAAAAGAGAGGAGGGTGAAAGATTCCCTTACCGATTTGGTAACTTACAAAACATACAACACATGAAAGAAGAATAATTAAATTAAGATGTAAATACTCATAAATGAAATTATATTAAAAAAAGAGTACAATCATGAAAGTACATATGCCACACAAAAGGAAATAGTGTCCAATATAGCATGAATCTCACAGGAATAAAAAGTGAGATGAAAAACCCTTACTTCATTGTATTCAAATTGAATCGTACGACCAAAAGTTAATAACCACAAAATTAATCATATAATACCATGAATATAAATATAATCATGATAATATATATCAATTTCAGTAGACATTACACCACATGTAATAAATATGTGGCAAACAATGGAAATCTCACAAAATTAAAAGTGAGATAAGAAAATCCCTTACCTCGTGTCCGACTTGACTCGATCGTTTTTTAATCTACTGAATAATGAAATAAAGTTAATTTCTACTTTATTAAGAAAATTTTTAAATATTTTTATTCCTTTTATATCACTTATTACCATGTTATAAACATTATGTAATCATTTATGTTAATAATGTTTATTTTGTCGATATTTGGTACATGAGTCAAAAATGGACATTATATAATTACATGTTGTTAATGTAGTCAAAGTTTCATTATATACATAATTATATTTTTAATTTATATATCATATATATCATTTATATCTAGTATATACATGTATTTATAATAGTACATAGCATTTAGAGGAATGAAATGAAATGCACCATTCATGGAGACGGTAAGCCGTACGTACGCATGAACGCTAATTTCATTTCTATTTCTTATTTTAATGGAATTAAAACATAATTATACATAGGTATATTATAATTCCAGTGTAATATCATATATAATATCATTATCTATATCCTTTATACATCCCACATAAGGCATTAACAAGTCACATCACTTTGAGGGGGCGGTAGTCCGCGCTTCCTCAAATGAGATTATCGTATTTACCCACTATGGAAACCCTAAAGACGTGATATAAATGGAAAATACAGAAGAATAAAGAAAATATAAACATAATATATATCATATAAAAATACAGTTCCATCATAATGGACACCATGAGAGGCGGTTGGAGATATTTGAACAATCATCGTTTCGTGAGGCGTTAGTTTTCCTTCCACAGAAACATTATGTTCTTAATCCATTAGATGGAGGTGTGTGTAAGTGTAGTTCGAATAATTCTCATAAAACCATCCTATTATATTGGAGATACTGGATTTTTTACAAAATAAATTAATAAAATAAGTTTAGGGGTTAGATAAGTAAAATAAAAGAAAACAATTTAAGAGAAACCGTTACCTTTAATTTGGGTAACTTCCTTTGGTTTGAACCAAAGGACTTCTTGAAGTGCCTTATGCCTATGGTAATGATTCTAAGAGGAGTAGAGGGATGTAGGTAGATTAATTGGGCATAGTTGGGACGAGCCAAATGGCTTAAGAGATGTGAGGAATTGGATAAAAATGGTCTCCTTTTATAAGGGAGAGGAGAGGCTCTTTAGGAAAGTGTGAAAATATTATTTTATTATATAATGATATTTGGTTTCAAAAGGTCCCAAAATCAATAAAGATGAAGATAAGATGACTCATGATAGAAATAAAATCACCCAATCATAATTGGACATGTTTTGGATAATATTTTAATAATTATAATCTTATTTATTTAAATCATTTATTAATGAGGTAAATACTGCATCATTATTGTGTCATAAATAATTTACTTTATTTGATGTATAAAAATTATAAAAAAAATACCATTATGTAGGAAATATATTTATATTTACAATAAATATTTTTAGTCTAAAATATGACTTATATAAAACCATATAAAAATTAATCACTAAAAGATTTTTGTCAATGTCAATTTTGTCTTTACATTATATTAATTAATCTAAATTGTCATTATCACTACCAAGTGGCTAAATGGGTTCCCAAAATTGACCCAAAGATGCCCATGGTCGTTAATGACTCAACCAATAAGGTTTATACAAGTGTTAAGGTAATTTTTAATTATTATAACATTCTTTTAACCTTGAATTACTCTATTTACCTTTAACCGCGGTAAATAAAAGTCAAAAGTTACCATTCACTAAATATTATTTTCATCTTAATGAACCAAATTTTACTTCTTGATAACAACCATGTATGTTGTATTTTTGTAATTCAATTCACAGAATTGGTAAAATTTCATTTAAATGAAAAAGTAAGTATTTTTAACTACCACTATGTGGTTTCACTATTCATCAAAAATTGAAGTTTTTCAGAAAACTACCAAAAATTCATCCTAAGATATATTTGATATTCTGAATTCAAAAATGATGTCTATTTTTACAAATTAAAAACATATAAGTGGAATTAATTAATTTTAAAATTAATTCTCGTTATCAAAACAAATAGCATGTTTTTAAGAAATAATAACTATAAAAAGATTGATACTTGTTTATGTCCAATTTTAAAGTGAAATTTATTCCAATGACCAAAATTGGATTAAATGGTAAAAATATATTTTAATTTCACTTTAAAACTAATTAAAAAGATAATCTAACCATATAAATAAATTATATTAAAAGGCACTTTTGAATTAAAATACAATATTTTTCACTATTCATAAAAAAATGAACTTTATCGGAAAAATTCAAAAAATTTACACGAAGTAAATTTTGATGTCCCCATTCTAAAGAAAGATTATATTTGGTAATATTTAATGTATTAAAGTGACCAAAACTAGATTTGAATATGGGTTTTACATTAAAAGGCGATAAATTGGCCTTTTAATGTAAATTATGCATAAAATTAGATTTATTCACATTTTAAGCCTCTAACTTTTATTGGATAAATGAAAATACATTTAAAAAACATGTACAATCATATTGTATTTAGTATCATTCATTCCCGCCAATACAATGCTTATGAGTTAACTACCGTTTAAAATAATAATATATTATTAGTGTGTAACATAAGATTTCAAAGAAACCCATTGTTTCGTATCGGGTACGCTATCGAACATAGAAAACCTTTTAAAGAAAAATTAATATTTAATTCAAAAATTAATAAATATGAAAAAGTCATATTCTATATTTACCTGGGATGTTACACTAAATCACACCCTTAATTAAAAACCACACGTGTGGTATTGATCCTTTTCACTAAAGAACTATTGCATAACGATTAGACACTCAGTATTCATCAAACCATTGAAAATGAAATTACTCATAATGAAAGTGTAGAGAAATGGGGGAGAAAACCATAAACCATAAACACGAGGAAGGAAATTCATACTTTTATCATTTCATCCTTGATTTATTTTCCTATAACAGATTAATGAAGAGGATTAATTAACAATAAATAAATAAATCAATCATAAAATAAAACAACCATCCACACACGAATCATTTCTTGTTTGTGGAATTGATCTGTGTTCGACATGAGGAAAATAAATGGGTTGGATCCACATAAAACAAACATCATACCTCAATTTTTATCAATCATTGGTGAATAATGATCATACATCACTATCATTGGTCAGATCCACAAACTGTGTTGTCGAAGACGATCCTCAATTATCGATTGGGTTCCATTGTGTTCACCAAGATCTCCTCCAATGGATCCTCTAGATATATAGGGTTATGCAGATAACCATGATATTTACCCATAGACATATATTTATAGTAAAACTCAGTTCATTTAAAATTAGTTAAACAAAAATAATTAACTAATTAATTTATTTAAACATTCACCCACGATCGTGCCCAACGTCAGCATCCGGTGCGCTCCATGAATATGTCACATCTAAGGTAAAACATAGAATATGAACTCAATGGAAGCATCATATTTACGATCCAAGACTCCATTATTGAGTTATTCCACTTTTTTTTGAAAAAATAGAGGTTCATGATATTAATATATTAAATATATCAATTCTAGGAACATCAAGATTTAGAGTCTCATGCCATCCCAACACCTAGCTTTGAAAATATGAATAGATATATTTAAAAGATTAACATTTCAAAAAATAGAAATTAAATTTTGATAAAGGTATAACAAACACAAGATGCATTTTTTAAGATAAAAGTATACACTAGTTACAATTGAAAAAAATAATAAGATAATTAAATAAATGTTGATAAAAAATCCAAAAATTGGGAGGATGAATTTTTAATATTAATTATAGCTTAATCACTTCAAATAATGAATTTAAATTCGATGAATCACTTTATAGTGATTTTTGTTAGAAGTTAGTTATGATCACAATATAAAAATGTTAACTATTCATCCATACTCATTAAAGTTTTTTCATCTAGTTCCTTTGATATTTCATTATAATAAAAATCTCCAGTGATCAATATATGATATTTACTAATTCATGGTTCAATGGTTCAATCTACCATGGATTCCAAAATATGATCTATACTTTGATGTTTCATAGTAGTTTCCATATATTGTAATAAATCTCTCCATTTAAATAGTAAGAAAAAAACAAAACAAAAATTGCATGAAGAAAAATATTTTTATAAATAAATAATAAAACAGTCCTTGGTTTAAAAACTATATTGTCTGAAAACTTTTAGTTATACCTTTTGATAGTTTTTCATCCTATATTTTGATATATTATAATAATATAATTAAATTATATAAATATAAATTAAATTTTTAACAAAAAAATGAATTACCAACTCTACAAATGAATAATATAAATTTCGACAAATATATTTATACCTATTATAAATAAAAATTATTTTAAAACATATAATATCATTTATTTTACAAAAATCAAGATACGTAATAAAATTAAAAAAACACAATATGTAATATATTCCAATAACATGTATGTTTTTATCCTTTGAAAACACTATCGATATTGAAAATAAATAAGTTTTTAAAAACCGCTTCTAATGATATATAATATAATTTACTTTTAAAAACTATCAATATGTATTATAATTTTAATATATAAGTCAATAATTAATATAAATGACTTAGAAAAATTCCTAATCTATATTATATGTATGATGACTAGAACACTTCTCCTTGAATTCATAATATAATTGAATTTTTAAATTTAAATAGTTTTAATACATAAGAAGACCAACATTGAGAAAATATCAACACATAAGAAGATAATTCAATACATAATATATTTAACTTTGAGGGAAAATAGTATTTTATAATTTTAAATCAAAAAAATAAAATATATATGTTTTTTTAAATTAGAGAATATATAAAAACAAATCATACATAATATATTTAAATTATACTCCCTCTATACATAAGACATTGAGCTTATTAAAATTAAAAAAATTTATAGATATGTAATTAAATATGCTTACTGAAATTATCAACATAGAATAAGAAACATAATAATGTTTATAAAAAAATGAAAACTGAAATAAAAAACTTTGAATTTAAAATTCACCAGAGTCAACATCATTCTTAAAAAAATTAAACAAGTATGAAAAACCGATTATTTTTGTAGTTATGAAAATAAAAACGGTAAGGGAGAATGGAGACACTCTAACAATCTCCCCATTTTAGTAATGAAAAAACCAATTTTTATAAAAACATAAAAATATCCCCATTTTTTAAATATCAAAATAATTTAAACAACAAAAATTAATTTTTTTTGAAAATAAATCATTCTCCCATTTTCAAAAAAACCATCCTTTTTAAAAAGTCAACAAAATAGTAAAAAATTATTATGCTTGATAAAAGTAAAATAAAACTTTGCATGTTCTAATTAAAGTAAATTAAATAGAATCATCCTACTAGAAATAAATAAATATTGTAACTCAATATAATAACTCAGTATGGTAATTTTGTATGATAACTCTATATGATTACCCCCCTAAATCAAGGTTTATAAAAAAACTAAATTGATAGAATAAAAAACACTATTAAAATTATTTTAAAATAAAAATAAAAATGACAACTTCCCTAAAATTTTAGATCTCTCTTTTTGAAGTAGATATAGAAATTAAAATAAAATATTTCAATATTTTTTGTAAATGGTCAACAAAAAGCTACCCAACAACCAAAAAAATAGATAAATATAATAAATAATAATAAAAATTAGAAAATACTTAATATTTTCCCTATAAATAGTATATAATTCCATCATTCAATTTTTAAATTTCATCTTTTCAAACTTCACTGCTTCAAAAGTTTTAGTAAATATATCTTCCTACTAATCATCTTTAGAAACATATTCGAAACTAATATCACATTTCTAAACATGATCTCGAACCAAATGATATCTATATTATATATGTTTTGTTCTATAATTTTGTAATATATTATTATAAATATAAATAGTAGATTAATTATAACACCCTAATATTTTAAAATAATATCACTATATTTGATAGCGTATTCAATACCCAACACCAATCTTAAATGACCCATGAAATATATAACCGCTATAACCCAACCTTTAAATTTTTGGGTATGAATAGTATTAAATAATTTATGATATATATATTTATATAAATTTCTTACTAAATATAAATTGTTGATAATTTTTAGTAAATAATTAATCGATTTTTAGTAGAGCAATTTTATTCATCAGAAAATATGTTTTCTTCAAATTGATTTTGATTTATGTTCACAAAAAAATGTTATATTTATTTTGTATAACTTTAAAAAAATTAATTTTATATATATATTTTTTAAATTTTAGTATAATAATTTATTTTTTGTGAAATTTATAGGTTTTTCAGAAAATATTTATTTTTTGCTGAATAGTGAAAATACCAATTTTTGTAAATATGTAATTTCTTTTCAATAAGATAAGTAAATTTAAAGTCCAATTATGTTTTAAATATTATTTAAAATTGAATAATTATTATTTTTTCATATTTTATCTAATTAATTAAATATGAGTCATATTCATATGGATTTTAGTATAAATTTGTTTTTGGGTTTAAAAATTAGGTTTTTCTAAAAACTATTTTGAAATGAATAATGTTTCACCATTTTAATTAATTAAGATAATCCATAATGAGGAATTTTTAAAATGAAATTTATTTATTATATATCCATAAATATTAATTTAAATTCAAAAAATTATTACTATTAGTCATATAGTTAATATAAAATCATTTTTTTCTTGAAAAATACACTTCTTGAAAACTCTCATATTCATCACATTTGAAGGTTTTGTTTTAAATTAAAATTTTCCAATTATGTGAATTTAATTTGGTAATATTTGTTAAATATTTTTAATAATAATAATTTATATTATCTATTATGTCCCAAAAATAATTTTTTTTACAAAAAATAATAGTTAAAACCTTAAAAATTAATTACTGCAGTTAAGGTAAAAACTGATTTATTGGAGGTTAAACTAAAAAATATGGTTTAAAATGACCTAAAAAATGTCTAAAAGATATTTTATAGTCATAGTTAAACCTTATATTTTCTATGTATCGACAATGACACATTTTGGATCCCTTTGGATTGTAAAAAACAAGGGAATACTTTTTTTGTTTACAAAATTACAAGTGTGCCACTCACCTCACTTATAAAAGGCCACCCTCTATCCCCTCATATTCACAACTTCAAATAATTTTTTCTCAGCTAATACCTATGCAAATATATTCTTCAATTACCTCCCTAAGATCTAGAGCTCTTATTTTTATCATAAATCCATCCTTAGAAGGCCTTTGGTGCGTACCTAAAGAGGTTTCCCAAAGAAGAGGTACCATGCTTAACCGAGCATCTTTATTTTATTTATTATTCATCATCATTAAAATATTATTAAATTATTCCTAGATAATAACACCATTATCTACCATATAATTATATGTTATTATATTAATTTCATAACCTCAATCTATATCCTCTTGCATCAAATGGAATATGAAATAATCATTTGTGTGTATAATGAACTACTGCCTCACGAATTGATGTCATTTGTCCCATCATCACCTCTAATCTATTGTTCTAATGATGGATTAAAAGTACACATATATATATATGATATTTTTAAAATATTTATAATTATGGAGTTATTATAACTGGTTATGTATTTGGATATGTCATTAAAAAGAAATAAAATAAATGATTTAATTTAAGGTATTAAACCTGGAAAATTTTCTTAATTAATCAAATATTTTATGAAATCTTATTATATAGAAGTTAAAGGAAATACAAGGAAATTCTAGACTTGAGTTAAGGGTTTCTCATCTCAGTTTTATTTCTATGAGACATATTTTATATTCACCAATTATTTTTGTTGTGTTTTATATATACATCACATTAATGTATTTTATGATTATTTTCATGAAAATTAATAGGATTTACAAATATATTTGAGGTTCTATAATTCATGTAGTTTTGATCTAAGTATTACTAATTATGTAAGGGATTTCATCTAAATTTACTTTTATTGATGAATATTTTATTATTATCCACCTACTTTTTTTATGGTTTATAAACTAAATTTTTACATATTATATCATGAAACTACTTATGTTCATGATATTTATAGTATAATTTGATGTTATTATTTCATGGATATTATGATTTAAGAGTTAACAAAGTGGAAAAGACTTTATGTTATAGTATACTTTCTTTCAGGATTTTTTAAGTTCAAGTTTCTTTTGGATGAAAATAAAGTGATATCATTTTCTTAAACCACATATTTTTTTTCTCCTCTCATTATTATTTTGGTTTACATGTTTAATTTCTATTTCCTCCCTTATTGATTGAAAAAACATTTAGAAAGTAATTTGTATGTGATACCGATCTTGTAGTTTCCTTTTAGATCAGATATCTTTCTCTTCCATATCAATGTTTTCTAAAATGTTTTTTAAAATATTATTTCCTAAAAATAAATAATTTCCTAAATAAATTTTACATAATATTTTACCTTATTTAAAAGTTTTTAAAATGAATTTCTTAATGTTTTCCAAATTGGTCACTGTTGACTCACTTTTTCAACATGTTTTAAAAAGAATATATATTTTTAACACCTATGACATGAATGAATTTTACTACCATAATTCCCATTGTTTTACTAGAATATTAATTTTTTGGTTTCAATGTTTAAACAAAAAACATATTTTTCAATATTTTTTCATTTTTTGGTTTTTAAAAGTGATTTTCAAAATGAAAAGTTTATTTTCCTCAAAAAATTTTTTAATGATATTTTTAATGGTATTCATATTCATCTATTTCAAAAATTATTGTTATTACTTTTGGTTTAATGGGGATATTTTTTAATGATACCACCCTCATTATTTATCTAGTAGGATTATGATTTTTTCAAAGTGATTGTTATGGAGTTAATCTATTTTCAACGGGTTAATAATATTTCAAAGAAATTATCAGGGAACCCATTTATTTTCTATGAGGTAATCATTTTTCAAAAAGTTTTTTAGGGAAACCATTTCTTTTACTTGGGTTAATAATTTGTGAATAGATTATTATGGAACCTATTTCCTTTATATGTGTTAGTCATGTTTCAAATAGATTGTTATAGAGGCTGTTTCATTTCTATAGGTTAATCATGTTTCAAAGAGATTGTTAGGGAACCCATTTCTTTTCCATGGGTTAATAAAGTAATGAAAGTTATAATGAATTTATTTATGAGTTTCATGATGTAAATAAACCTATATTTAATTTATTTATGGTTCATAGACTTTGTTATATGATGGGTACATCCAGATAGAGTCAGATGAGACTGATACAACTTATACGAGGGTCACACCTTGATAATGCTTCAATGCATTAGGTAATGATTATGTTCTATAGAGAATTATATTGGAAGTTGTATAGAAAGTTATTCCAATTGTAAGGGTTCTATAAGGGTTCTATGATGATGATGTTCCAAGATACCAATATGATTTCATTATCCTTTCTATTGTTTTAAATGTTTATTTTGATCAAGATTTTTATCACATGGCTCAAGATTATTGATTATGACAAATCTTTCCCTTTTCAAAGCCTTATTACATGTTTTTGTGTTTTATTATCTAGATTCTGATGGGTATGAAAATTATTATGTTATGCTAATACAGTTTGATTATGTCATCATACCCTTATTCTCACTGAAGTCATTCAATTGTTAATATAAATGTTTACCCTTAATGATAATTTGAGATCACCTTTATCATGTTTCTTTTTACCTAGATTATCAAGAATGTTGCTGAATTAATTATGTATATATGGGTTTAATATGGATAATTATGATGACTTAATTTGAAATCTGAAAAGATTATTTAAGTGGGAGAAATTATAATTTAAAGGAATTAGTATTTTTTGTGTAAGTATTTTTTATAATTCTCTAAAAATCTAAACCTAAAATATCCAATAGAATGTAAGAGAATTCAATTTTTCCTTTTGATATTATATGTTATGGATTGAAAAAAGTAGATCACTTTCATCAGTATCAAATCTATAAATTTAGTGTTTATGAATTTATCACCAGATCCGGGAGTGTGTGTTCAAGGCTGTTATAGTTGTTATTAAATGAGGGTTTAGATAAATTTGGAGATTAGTATATTTTGTTGTGAGTTTATCTTAAGATTTATTAATATAATAATGAGTTTATGAGATTAATCTTGATCACAATTTTAAATTCTAAGACTCCCATTTTAAGGTTTTTTGGTTTCACATGAAGTATGCCTTTACATTTTGTGGACATATGTTTTAAGGTATTTACAACCTTCAGGGTTTATATGATCTTTGAAGATTAAGGTTATTTTTAAGAATTTTTATCACATTTTTTGGAATGTTATAATGATATAATTTTATGAAAAAGTACAACTATAAGGTCGAGCAACAATCCTTCACATCCAGCAAGCCTACGGGGCTTGCACCCATGACCAAAGGCCGATAAGGGTGCATTGCCTACCACTGGCCTATGTGATGTCCTGAAGAGGTTCTCTTTGTTTTTGGGATAATAATATAAAAGGTATGAGATAAAATTTGAAGTTAAGATACTCTTTAATTTTTAGGTTTTTGTGGTTATTTGGGATATAGGGTTATTCATTTTTGGAATGATTTAGTTTTAACTTTGGGTATTACTGATTAATTTTGAAGATTAATGTATCATTAAAGCTTTATTTATTTTGGGAATTATATTACCATATGATAACCATTTTTTGGTTAATTTTTATAGATAGATGTTATAGGTTGATTTTCTATTTTATGGTTACATAGTACTTTAAAAGATGATTTTAGTGATACAGGAATTAAAAATTATTCTTGGATACTCATCATTTGGAAAAAATATGATATTGTGGTGGAAATTGATTAATGGAATGAATTTAAACTTATAATGTAAGTATATTTTCTTATTTACTTAGTATATATGGTTATAAATTCCTCTACCCTAGGTAAAGGATCCAAAAATAATTTTTTTTTCTATTACCATCATTTGGGATGATATCAATGAACTTTTCATACCTAATTTTTTTTATGATTTTGTGGTTTTTAACCTTCTCTTGATCATTCTCTTTCATGTGATCAATGATCCCAATCATTATATATCATCATTTTTGAATTTAATATTTTAATTCATGTACAAATATTGACTTAACACTTATGGACACCTATTTTAAAACCCAGTATGTGTTATTACAAATGACCCTCATACTTCCTTTTATCTCTTATCAAGAGGATATTTTATTAACCCTTTTTATGATGTGGGTTTCCAATATATATTTTTTTTTAAATGTAAAAAAATTTATTAATAAGTTTAAATTAAAACTTTGAGGATGGAATTTATTAATAGGGGGAGGTGGGGTAGGATTTAACACCACAAGATTTTAAAATAAGATCATTATGTTTTATAGTGCATTCGACACTCAACACTAAGATTAAACAACCCAAAAAATATATATAACCATTATATTTTTGCTATTAAATTATTGGGTACAAATAATATTAAATAATTTGTGAAATATATATAACTTTACCACTTAATATAAATTATTGACAACTTATTTGTAAGTAATCAATAAATATTTGGTAAGTTAATTTTATTTTTCTAAAATATGTTTTCTTTAAAAATAATTTTAATTACTTTTCATAAAAAAATATTATAATTAATTTTTTGAAAATTTATAAAATTAATTTGATAAAATTAAATTTATTTTTGATATTGGAATATCAAATTTTACTTTGGGTTAAAATTTGGGATTTTTTAGAAAATATTGATTTTTTAGTGAATACTGAAAAGTAACAATTTTTTTGTAAAAATGCCATCTATTTTAAATAAACTAAAAAATTTATATCTCATTATGTTTTGAATATGATTTAAAATTAAATAATAATAATATAGTTATATTTAATCAACTTAATTACATTTTAATCATCTTTATACCAGATTTTAGTATAAGTTCGTTTTTGGGTTTAAAAACTGGTTTTTTTAAAACTGTTTTAAAATGCATAATTTTTATCCATTTTAATTAATTATGATAGTATATAATGAGGAATATATTGAATTAAATGTATATATTATATATTAATACATTTTAATTTAAATTCACATAATAATTATTATTCATATAATTAATATAAAATCATCATTTTCTTGAGAAATACACTTTTTGAAAACTTGCTTTTTCGTCACGTCTATGAGATTTTTTAAATTAAAATTTTCCAATTATATTAATTGAATTTGGTAAAAATGAATTGAATATTTTTAATAAAAAAAATTTATATTATCTAATATTTTTAAGTTAATTTTTTATCATAATTAATAGTGAAATAGTAAAAAATAATTACCACAGTTAAGGTAAAAATAGAATTACCAGGGGGTTATAATAAAACGATAAACACTAAAATGACCTAAAAACTTATATAAAATATATTTTATGGAAACTTTTCAACCAAATTATGTCTAAATATCAATTATGGACCATTTTAGAGCCTTGTTTCAAGGGGAAATCATTGGTAAACCTTTTTATTTTTAAAAATTACTTGTGTACCTCGCATATAAATAGACACCCCTTTTCCTCTCATATTCACACCTTCAATGACCTTTGGATCAGCCAAAAAATTGATAAATATATTAATTAATTTCCTCCAAAATACCTAGATTTATTTTTTTGATCATAAATCCATCCTAATAAGGCTTTTGGTGCTTACCTAAGGAGGGTCCCTAAAGAAGATTTATAGTTCTTAATCGAACATATTTATTTTATTTCTTCTTCCTCATATTTAAAATATTACTCAATTATGGTTATATAATAATAAATTTATTTACCACAAACTTATAAGTTATTTTTCTAACATAATAACCTAAATCCATCTACTCTTCCATTAAATTGGATATGAAATCATCATTCGAGTGTATGACAAAGTACCACCTTGCGAACCGATGTCATTATCTTTCCATCGTTGCATATAATGGAATTTTTTATTACATATTTAATATATATATATATATATATGATATTTTAACATATTTATACCTTTGGAGTTATTATATCCCTTATATGTTCTTATGTTCTATTCCACGGGGGATACAATAATGTATATCATGTGTACGTCGGACAACCGCCTCGTGATGAGATGTGATTCGTTTTTCTTTAATGATTTACATAGAAGGTAATAAGGATAAATTTAATGAATATATGTGATATAAATTAAATAATAATTATATTAATGAAATATTTATCCTTCCCAAAAGATAATATATCACATTATTTCTTACACTGAAAAATGATAACGCCATTTATAGATGTGTGGACTTCCACCTCCATGAAGTGATGAGATGGATGATATATATAAGTATATTTAAATAAATAATATGATATTAAGAATTTTATTATAATTATTTAAATTTAAAATACTACACACCTTCTTTCCATAATGATTATTGAAAAATGGAAACATTACTCATGTGTACATACAACCTACCATCTCCATGATCGCAACATAGTTCATTTTTCATAACCATATTTCATGATTGGTCTTAAAAAGAACAATTTATGTATAAATATTATAATTTTTTATTATCATAATTATTATTTATATTTTTAATAATTAAATTTCTGACCATGTTATACACACCTAATCCATTTTGAAATAATGAACCGAACATCTGCAAATCACCCTACATAGACATAACTGATTAAGTATTTCAATATGTCATTAAAAAGAAATAAAATAAATTAATTAAGTATAAGTTATTAAAACTATAAAATTTTGTTATGAAATAAAATAATTGATGTAATTTTATTACAAAATGAGTGAAAAGACATACATGGAAAGTTTGGAATCAAGATAAGGGTTTCTCATCTCACTTTTATTTATGGGAGGTATACGCCAAATTCACCAATCATTTTTACTATGTGGTTTATTTAATCCACATGTATTTATTTTATGATTATTTTCATGAATGTTTTATTGTTATTTTAAAATAAATATGAGGTTCTATCTTTCATGGGGTTTTGATCCATAGATTACCCAATCCATAAGGGATTTCATCTAAATTTAATTTTATTAAGGAATATTTTATTGTTATCCACCTAATTTGTTTTATATGGTTTATATATAGAACTTTGACATATTAAATCATGAAAATAATTATGTTAATTATATTTAAAGTTTCATTTTATGTTATTATTTCATGGATCTTACGATTGAATAGTTACCAAAGTAGAAAAGGCTTTATGTTACAATCTCTTATCTTTCAAGATTTTTTATGTTAAAATTTATTTTAGAGGAAATAATGTGATTTTATTTTTTTGAAAAATATATATTTTAATCACATATTATTGTAGAGTTAGAGGCTTGATTTAAATGGACATGTCATTTATTTTTCGGAATACTTAATACATGACACAAACAGACTCCCAAATATCGTATTAGTTTAGTGTCGTTGGAAAATCGGAACATAATCTTCTAAATTTGTGAAAGACCTTCAAAATCTCCCATAAAGATCTTCCCCTTTTTTTCCTACGTAAAACCTTTCTTTATATCCTAGGGAAAACAAAACATAGAAAGGGTGAGCTAAAATTATCAACAAGGGTAAACATTGAGAACATAAAACAAACCATAAACATTTGAATGTAAAAACATGAACATAAAGTTTAAACATCAAAATCTTGAGTTATGAAATAAATATTGGCAGTACATAAGGCATTGATCATAAAGAAACATTAAACATGATGGAATATAATTGGAATAAAATATGTGATTGTGGAAAACTAATAATCACATAATATGATTTCCATAGTAGCCAAGGCATTGCTGCTAAGACCATTATAGTGGACATAGCCCATTACTGAACTAGGTTTACTTTCCATTCCAGCCATGTATTATTGAATCATATTTACTTGCTGTTTCATTCATGTGTATATCATGAGATATAAATCTTTACCCAATCCATTGGAGGGGGATATAGGTCCCACCCATCTCATAATTAAATCATTCTTACATGTGCCTCAAAAATATAAACCATTCATCATAGAATAAACTAATAAATAGAATGGGTTTCTTAAATATCATTACATCATAACATAATCCATGTAAAATAAATGGATTTGATAAAAATAATTCCATCATAAACAAAATCATATTAATTTAATAATAGGGAAAGAAAAATAACCTTATTTCATCTTAGATGGTAAATAATTTTGATAAAATACTTCAACATAATTCCTTAGGAAAATATACATTGTTCTTCAAAAATGTTTTGTTTTATAAAAATGCTGAGAAATTTTAAAAGAAAATTATTTAGTTGAAAATAAACTTGAAAATTTATATAAGAATATTCATTGTAATAAGGCATTAGGAATATGTAAAAATCTATTCATACCGTATATATTAAAAAAACATTGTTCTCATACTTTTTCCTGAAAAGTCAAAAATTACATCATATGGTAAACAAAAGAAGGATTCCTTTAATACCATGTAGTAAAAGTCAAAATTGGTAAAAATGACATTAAAAATACATATAATAATAGAAAATTTTTTATAAAAACTTTTTTATAAAACATGGACATAAATGATAAATATAACCCCAGTAAATACTTAGGTATAAAAAACTCATATAAAAATGAGATTGCAAAATTATCCCTTACCTTAGGTCCGATTTCTTCTATATGTGTATGAAAATCCTATATAGTTGGTTTAAAAAAATTATTAAATTGTAAAAAAACCATAATAGTATTTATGATATCAAATATGATTTACTTTTGACTTTATATTACCTGTTCATTTGTCAATTCCATGTTAAAGCAATGTTTAGGGTAATAATAATTTTATTTATCATACGTGTTTTGAATTTTTATTCTTGATATTATTACATAAATCATGATTTAATTACTTCCAGAATGTAAAACAAGATTTATATATTATATATATTTAGTACATAAAAACATATATATATATATATATATAATAAATAGATAAAAGAAATGGAATACATTGTTCATGGAGACGGTATGTCATATGCACGCATGAACGCTGTTTTCGATTCCTTATTGAATTGAATGGAAGTAAGTAAATGACATATATATATATATATATAAATATAGTAGCATTATTATCTCCTTTATTTTTTGATTTTTTAGTTTATATACTTTATAATCATTCTTGAATGGTTTTCATGGAGAATGAATCTCATCGCGTCGTGGAGATGGTAAGCCATAAGTACGCACGAGCGACGATGTCGTTCCCATAATTATTGAATGGTGTTGAATTGGATGGTGTATAAAATCTCATAATTAGTATAATGTTATAATAATATTATATAGTTATTATTTACACTATTATATACATCCAATTAAGGTGGTGGTGAAGAATAGATTACACCACGCCGTGGAGTCGGTAAGCCATACGTACACACGCGCGGTGATTTTGTTTTCCATGGGATGGATAAAAGGTGAAATAGGGTTGTTTCATATTTATAATAAAATATCATTATTTTAGTGATACTGATGTTATTAATTTATAATGAAACTACTAAATAAGAATAATTAGAAGACGAAATAAATTTGAAAGAATCGGTAGAAGAGATTACATCTTCCTTGATGTGCCTCCTTTAAAGATCCTCTTAGGGCACTAGAGGTTGTATTTTGAAAATACCAGAACATCTATTATGTTACTAGGGAAGTTAATATGGGAAATGGGTAGGGTTTTTATGTGCTTTAAAACTAAAAATGAAGTTAATAGAAGAGGGAGGATGTTCCCTTTATAAGAGAGAAGAGGGGCACTTTTAGAAACTATCAAAATATTAATTTATTATAAATTCAATTTTGACTAAATATGGTCCAAAAATTATTTAATTCAAATATACGATGATTTTGGTTAGAATAACCGTCATACAATATTCTTGAGACATTTTTAAATTTTTTTTAGCCTTATTTTTTTGGTTTAACCCTTATTTTAACCTTTTTAATCTTAACGTGATATCATGTTATTTACATATTGTGGGTTAATATAATTACCATATCCTATAAAATGACCCATAAAAAGTTATTTATGTCATATTTGTACTTATATTTACCATTTTATTAAATATTATATTTTTATGAACTTAATATCATTTAATAAACTATTTTTACGTTTTAAGTTATGAATTATGACAATTTTTGATACTATTCATAATTGATTTTTTAAAAATTCATAAAAACATTATTACTTCAAACAAAAGGAATTAAATCATCCCTAATATTTCAATGTCCTCCATAAAATTGGTGGATGACATCAAAATGTTCAAATTAAATTTATTTAAATATTTACAAATTCATTTATTTGAATCTTTCATTAATGAGGTAATCACTACATCATAATTGTGTCATAAATAAATATTTTTATATAATGTATAAAAATTATAAAAAAATACCATGATTTAGGAAATATTTTTATATTTATAAATACTATTTATATACATAGATATCAATTATATAACCCAATATTCAAATTGATTTAGTAAAAGATATATGTTTAGGTTATAATTATCTTTACTTTAAATTAATTATTATAAAATGTCATTTTCACATCCAAGTGAATCCATGGGGTCCCAAAATCATCCCAAGGATTCCCATGGTTGGAAATATATCATCAAATAAGATAAAGACATTTGTTAGCGTAGTTTAATATTAAAAATAATATTATTTTTTACCCTTATTTACCAGATTTACCCTTTAACCATGGTAAATAAAATAATTACTAAAGTTACTATTCATAATGTCCAAAAATAAAATATCCCTATTTACACAATTATAAACTTAAGATTACAAATATGGAATTCATTTTTCTAAATTCAAAACACATAATTTTCAGTAATTAATTTAAAATTAATAACTGTTGTCAAAAACCAAAAAGCGGGTTTTTAAGAAATAATAACTATCAAAAGATTGACATCTATTTATGTCCAATATGAAAGTAAAATTACTTAAAATAAACAAAATTGGATTAAATGATAAAAATATAATCCAATTATACTTTAAAACCAATTTAAAGTATAATCTAACTATATAAATAAATTAGATTAAAAAGTAGTTTTGAATTAAAATATAGTATTTTCACTATTCATTAAAATTTTAATTTTATTAAAAAAATACCAAAAATTCAAAACAAAGTAAAATTTTATGTCCCTATTTCAAGTAATAAGTTTATTTTGTCAAATTTAACTTATAAAATTGTCAAAAATTATATTTAAAATGGGCGTTCCATCAAAGGGTGGTAAAACTGCATTTTTTAAAAAGTAATTCTTTTATCTAAAAAATTGATTTTGTTCTCATACCATGTTCTAGAAAATTTGTAAGATGAATTATAATGTTATAAAATTCAAAATGTGTTTAATACTATTAATAACGTCTAATTTATATCATATTAAATAATAATATTTTAATAATATATCGTTGTTTAGTGAAACTCAGTATCGTGTACAACACAAGCTATCGAGGAAGGATGCTCTTGAGTGTAATGCAAGGGAATTCAGTGTTTCATATAGTTCAAGATTCCTTTGGTGTTTCATATAACGTAATCAAAACTTAGTTCATTTATGCATTGAACAAAATCTATACTCAGTGTCGCGTGAAATGAATTATATCAAAAGAACTTGAAATTGTGTGTAAGAAAAACCAAGAATAGTGTTGGGTATACTGCAAGCTAATACTGTGTTGCATATAGTTCAAGCTAATATTGGTGTACGGTACAACACAAGAAATCAAATAAGTTTAAAATAATCTATCTCAGAAAATCTCGCGGTGTTACATTCTATCCCCATTAAAATGAATTTCTCCCTCGAAATTCATCAGTGGTTTTAAATGGTTTTCTACTTGAAAGTTTCTTTTATGGAAACCCACATCATAAAATGGTATACTAATACATCATTTTAAAAAGGAAAGTTAGAAATATAATGGTTATAAAAAGTAACTCATCACTCGGTTTCCACATAGGAGAACATAGATGGTAAGTGAAAGCATGGATATGGAAGAGAAATCAAACTATCATGTTCTAATGGATAGTGATAGAGAATAAGGTTTGGAGAAATTTAACTATAAGAAATCCATTAATCTGTAATGATTTAAGGGACCATATGATTCATCAGATAAGATGGTAATAGGATAACATTTTTGGTTTCAAGATACTTTTCTTAAAGATCATGAATTTTTTCATGAGAAGAAATAATTATTTCATTTCAATACAGTCTCATCATTGATCGTTCCCAAAAAAATTTCCACTTAATCTCTTATTTAAAGAATTTAAGTTGAATTTTTCATTCATGAAGTGTTATCAGATAATGCGATAGAATGATAGGTCATTCCATCCATCTCTATCCCAAAAATATTAGCACAAGTTATCAAATATACATAAGTCCATCTATGGTGAGATTAATCATATATGGTTCCAAAAATGGACTTATACTTCATCTATCATACCTATTAAATAAAATAAAACTAATTTATACTAACTAGGGACTTTCTATAGGCTAGTGGTAGGTGATAAAGTCTTACCACACTTTGGTTGTGGGTTCGATTCCCACAACCTTGTCTGACGTGATGGATTGTCACTCGTCCTGTAGGTTGTCCTTTTTCTAAAACTATACTATTTTAACATTCCTTAAATAATATAATTTTTTTAACCCTTAAACAATACTATCCGATGTACAACATAATCCATTCCAACCTTTAGGATTATCCAAAATACTTCTGCTAATTTCACAATACAAAAAAAAACAAGAAAGATCATATAAAAAGCATGTGAATACCATCATTTATCTCCCATATATCATAAGATATATCTTATTGGTCACATTAGAAACATTTTAATGACTTCATCATGCATTCTCTTTAGTCATGGTAATAACTTAAATTACCATATATCCTTATTGAAACATGCATGTTTCCTTATTCCAAAACTTATTAGATATATTCCTTATGTCCCAAAAAGTTGTATAATTCATCCATGATATCATAAACCACTTGTAAATAAATCCATAATTAGTTCTCTAGAAACTAGAATCATCCAATTTACTTATTCAAATCCAACATATCTTTATCCAAAAATCATTATCTTAACATACAAGATATATTAAGGGTTATATTTCCCTTAATCCTATGTTCTCCAAGTATACCGCCTTACCCTTAAATCAATTTTTAGATCCTTATAAATATTAAACATATCCTTTCCAATCCATAATGAATAAATTATACTGAAAAAACTTATATATTTTATTATTCATATAACATAATCTTTGAATTTCGAAACATATACACCTCAATTGTCCAAATTTATTATTAAAGCATTACTTAGGATCCATCATCTTCATATTTTCAAAAATATGAATTTTTTATTAAGGTTTATCAACCTCAGGATTCATAGTTTTAATGTAAACAATACTAGAATAACATCACATTCCTTTCAAATGTCATTTATAATCTCTTTATCCTCAGAAGTATAACCAATACCCGCACTATCGTCATGATATTTTCACTTAGGAAATCGATATTCATAATTCCAATAATTTCAACATCTAAAACCTTCACTGGTTTACAATGTTTTATGTAGTTTTGGCTATCAACTAATATCATAAATTAAATATTGAGAAATACATATCAGAGATTAGAAACACATAAGTAATGTAAATTACTTATAATATTTCAATATATTTTATCTTTGGTTTAACTCTAGGTTTGTCATGATTATAAAAGAAACCTAGGTTTGTAACCTATACTTTACTTATCATTAGAAAATCCCTAGACATATCCTAAGAAATACCACTAGGGATCTCACTGAAGTTTTCACATCCTAGTTTCCAAAGTTTATCTAAACCTTTGATCTGATACAAACTGTAGAGAACCAAGCTTTATGTACATAGAAGTTACATTTCTTTTTCGGAATACTTAATACATGACACAAACAGATGCTCAAAGATCATATTAGTGTATTGTCTTTAAATACTTGAAACACAATCTTATAACATTGTGAAAGATCTTCAACATCTCCGATAAATATCTACCCCTTTTGTTTCCTACCTAAAACCTTTCTTTATATCTTGTGGAAAACAAAACATAGAAAGGGTGAGCTCAAATTCTCAGTAAGGGTAAACATTGATAACAGAAAACAAACCATAAACATTTGAACGTAAAAACATAATCATAAAGTTTAAACATCAAAATCTTAAGTCAAAAAAGAAATATTGGCAGTACATAATGCATGAATTATAAAAGAACATTAACTATGATGAAATAGAATTAACATAAAAAATGTAATTGTTAAAAACTAATAAGCACATAATATGATTTCCATAGCATCCAATGCATTTCTTACAAGACCATCATAGTGGACATATCCCATTACTAAACCAAGTTTTCTTGTCGTTCCAGACAAGTATTACTGAACTAGATTTAAATTTCATTCCAGTCATGTCTATCTCATGAGATATAAATATTAACCAAATGCATTTGAGGGGGATATAGGTCCCACCCATCTCATAATGAAATCATTCTTACATGTGCCAGAAAAATATAAACCATTCATAACAACTTAACCCAAGAAATATAATGGGTTTCTTAAAAATCATAACATCATAACATAATCCATGTAAAATAAATGTATTTGATAAAAATTATTCCATCATAAACACAATAAAATAAATGTAATAATAGGGAAATAAAAATAACCTTATTTCATCTTAGATGGGAAATAATTCTGATAAAACACTGGAAATTAATTCCTAAGGAAAACATCCTTTGTTCTTCAAAAACATTTTCTTTTCTCAAAATGTAGAGAAATTTTAAAAGAAAAGAATTTAGTTGAAAATAAAGTTGAAAATTTGTGGATGAATATTAATGGAAATAAGGTGTTATGAATATGTAAAAATCCGTTCATGCTGTATAAGTTAAAAAAACATTCTCCTCATACTTTTGCTGGAAAAGTCAAAAAGTACCTCTTATGGTAAACAAAATATAGATTTCTTCCATACCATGTAGTAAAAGTGAAAAATGGGTAAAAATGACATTAAAAATACATAGAATAATATTGAACATTTTATAAATTTTTTTTTATAAAACATGGACATTGATGATAAATAAAATCCTAGTAAATACTTTTGTATAAATAATCTCAGATAAAAATGAGATTGCAAAATTATCCCTTAACTTAGGTGTGATTTCTTCCATATGTGTTTCAAACTCCTATATAGTGGTTTTAAACATATTATTAACTTATAATAGAACCATAATAATATTTATGATGTCGTATATTATTTACTTATGACTTTATATTACCTTTTTATTTTTCAATTCCATGTTAATGCAATGTTTTGTGTAATAATCGTTTTATTTATCGTATGTGTTTTGAATTGTTATTCTTGATATTATTACAAAAATCATGATTTAATTACTTACATAATTTAAAACATGATTTATATATTATATATATTTATTACATATATATATATATATATAATAGATAGATAAAATAAATGGAGTACACCGTTCCAGGAGACGGTAGGTCGTACACACGCATGAACGCTATTTTCGTTTCCTTATAAAATTGAAAGGAAGTAAGTAAATGACACACACAGATATATATATAAATATATATATATAAATAAAGTATAATTATTATGTCATTTAGTTAATGTTTATTTGTTATATATACCTTATAATCATTCTTGAATGGTTGTTGTGGAGAATGGATCTCATCACGTCGTGGAGACGGTAAGCCGTACATACTCACAAGTGACGATATCATTCCCATAATTCTTCAATAGTGTTGAATGGAATTATTTACAATATCTAATGATTAGTATAATTTTATAATAATCATATATAGTTATTATTCCCACCATTGTACCCATCCAAGTAAGGTGGCAGTGAAGAATAGATTACACCATAGCATGGAGACAGTAAATCGTACGTACGCACACACAGTGATTTTGTTCTTTTTCACGTTGAATGGAAGGTGAAATAGGGTTGTTTAATATTTATAATAAAAAATAATTATACGAGTGATAATTATGTTATTACTTTATAATGAAACAACTAAATAAGATGAAGTATAAGAAGAAATAAATTTGAAAGAATCAGTCGAAGAGATTAGCTCTTCCTCGACGTGCCTCCTTTAAATTTCATCTTAGGGCACTAAAGATGGTATTTTGAGAAAACCATAATCTATATACTGTTACTATACATGTTTAGAAGATAAATGGTTAGGGTTTTTCTAAGATTGAAGGCTCAAAATTGAGTGAAGAGGAGATGGAGGAGGTGCCCTTTTATAAGAGAAGAGAGGGTCACTTTATGAAACTCTCAAAATATTAATTTATTATAAATTATTTTTTGAATAAAAATGGTCCAAAACTTATTTAATTCAAAGATAAGACGATTTTGGTTCAAATACATATCATCCAATATTTTTTATCCATTTTTAGAATATTTTTTATCGTAATATTTTTGGTTTAACCCTTATTTTACCCTTTTTAATCTTACTGTGATATCATGTTATTTACATATTGTGGGTTAATTTAATTACCATATCATGTCAAACAAATCACAAAATGTTATTTATGACATATTTGGACTTATAAAAACAATTTTTTCACATATTAGATTTGTATGAATCTAATATCATTTAATAAACTTTTTTTATGTTTTAAGTTATGAATTATTTCAATTTTAGGTACTATTCATACTTGACTTTTTTAAAAATCTATAACAACCTTATTACTTGAAAAAATGAATTAAATCATCCATAATATATCAATGTAATCCATACAATTCATGTATGACATCAAAATGTTCAAATTAAATTTATTTTAATATTTATAAAGTTATTTATTTGAATCTTTCATTAATGAGGTAATCACTACATCGTAATTGTGTCATAAATAAATATATTTATCTAATGTCTAAAAATTATAAATAAAATACCATGATGTAGGAAATTTTTTTATATTTAGATATCAATTATATAACCCTATATTAAAATCAATTTAGTAAAATATATATGTTTAGGTTATAATTATATTTACATTAAATTAATTATTATAAAATGTCATTTTCACATCCAAGTGAATCCATGGGGTCCCAAATTCAACCCAAGGATTCCCATGATCGGAAATATCTCATCCAATAGGATTAGGATATTTTTAGGCTTGTTTAATATTATTATAATATTAGTTTTTATCCTTATTAATACGATTTACCCTTTAACCATGGTAAATAAAATATTATTGAAGTTACTATTCCTAACGTCTAAAAATAAAAGGTACCATTTTACACAATTTGAAACTTATGATTCCAAATATGGAATATATTTTTCAAAATTCATATCACAGAAGTTGCAGTAATTAATTTAAAATTAATTCCTATTATCAAAACTAAAAAGCGGGTTTTTAAGAAATAATAACTATCAAAAGATTGACATTTATTTATATCCAATTTGAAAGTGAAATTACTTAAAATGAAGAAAATTGGATTAAATTATAAAAATATAATCCAATTATACTTTAAAACCAATTAAAATTAAAATTTAACTATATAAATAAATTAGATTAAAAAGCAGTTTTGAATTAAAATATAGTATTTTTCACTACTCATTAAAATTTTAAACTTATTAAAAAAATTCAAAAAATTCAAAAAATTTAAATTTTTATGTCCCGATTCCAAATAATAAGTTTATTTTTTCAAATTTAACTTATAAAAGTGTCAAAAACTATACTTAAAATGGGTGCTCCATCAAAAGGCGGTAAAACTGCATTTTTTGAAAAATTCTTCTTTTATCCAAAAATTTATTTTGTTCTCATACCATGTTATAGAAATGTGTATGATGAATGATAATGTTATAAATTTCAAAATGTGGTTAATAATATTAGTAATGTCTAGTTTATATTCCATTAAATAACAATTTTTTAATAATATATTTTTGTTTAGTGAAACTCGGTATCACGTACAACACTGGCTATCGAGGAAGGTCTCTCTTGCATGTAACGCAAGCCAAGTTAGTGTTGTGTGTAGTGAAAGATTATTTTGGTGTTGTGTATAACATAATACAAAGAAATTTCATTTATACATTGAAAAATATCTATACTCAGTGTTACATAAAATAAATTCTATCAAAAGAACATGAAATTGTTTGTAACATAAGCCAATAATAGTGGTGCCTATACTGCAAGCTAATACAGTTTTTCACCTAGCGCAAACTAATCTTGGTGTAACATACAACACAAGATATCAAATAAGTTAAAAAGAATATCTCTCAGAAAATCTCGGGGTGTTACACTAATTATAAATGTGCTTCACATGTTTAATATATATTTCCTCCCTTATTGATTAGATAACCATCAATAAAGTGATTTGTAAGTGATACCAGTTTGGTATTTTTTTAGATCAGGTATCATTATCTTATATATCTAGGTTTTCTAAATTTTTTTTTAAAAAAACTATTTTCTACAAATAAAATATTTCCTAAGTAAAATTTACATGATATTTCACCTTTTTTTAAAAAGTTTAAAAACATTATTTCTTAATGTTTTCCAAATGGGTCACTTTTGATTAACTTTTTCAAAATGTTTTCAAAATAATGTTAAATTTTAACACTAATGAAATAAATGGATTTTCCTACTGTTACGTACATTATTTTCCTAGAATATTACTTTATATTTTTCTATGGTTTTTTTCAAGGAAACAAATTTTTTCAATATTTTTGGAAATTTTTAGTTTTTAAAAGTGATTTTCAAAATGGAAAGTTTATTTTCCTAAAAAATATATTTAATGATATTTCATTGGTAATTTCATTCCTCAATATTAACAACCCCTATCGTTACTTATGCTATAATGTGGATATTTTTTAGTGATACCATCCTCATTCTTTATTCGAAAGTATTATGAAAATTTTAATGATATTGTTATGAAATTTAGTCCTTTTACATGGGTTAATCATGTTTCAAAATATTATTATAGAATCTGTTTCTTTTCCTTCGGTTAATTACGTTTCAAAGATATTATTATGGAATCCATTTCTTTTACTTGAGTTAATCATATTATGAAGAGATTATTATAGAACCACTTTACTTTAAATGGAATAATCATGTTTCAATGAGACTATTATAGAATACATTTCTTTTATATGAGTTAATCATGTTTCAAAGAGATTATTAGGGAACCCATTTATTTTCCATGGGTAAATCATTTTATGAAAGGAATAATGATTGTTTTTATAAGTTTCACAATATAATTCTAGATCTATTTACTTTATCTATAGTTATTTTACATTTATATATGATGGGTGATCCCATATAATACTGGGTTAGCCTAATATAGATTATATAATGGGTTCACCCAGATAATGATCTAATAAATCGGGTAATGATTATTTTCTCCAAATAATTATATGGGAAGTTTTCTATATGGTTATTCTAATTTCTATAGTTCAGTAGAAGTTCTATTTTGATTGTCTTCCAAGATACCAATATGATTTAATTTTGATTTTTATGGTTATAAATGTTTCGTTTGATCAATATTGACGTCACATGGCTCCTGATTGTTGATTTTTATGACTATTGCCTTTGTGAAATCCTCATGCCATGTTTTCATGTTTAACGATCCTGGTTTTGATGGGTATGAATATTATTATTTTTTGCTTATTAACTTTTATTATTTCATCATACCTTTATTCTCATTGATGTCATTCAATTGTTAATGCATATGTTTAACCTTACCGAGAATTCGAGCTCACCCTTATTATGTTTTATTTTTCCCTAGGTTATCAAGAGATGCTAAATGATATATGTATATAAGTGTTTCATATGGATAATGATTACAGATTGATATGAAATGAGAATAATTGGGTTAATTGGGAGGAATCCTCATTTAAATACATGGGTATTGTTTATGCAATAGTTTTTACTAATTATATAAAAATCTAAACCTAAAAGGCCATTGAGAATGTAAGTGAATCCAATTTTTTCATTTTGATGTTGTATATTTTGGATAAAAAAAGTTGGATCACCTTCATCTCTGTCAAATCTATAAATGTAAATTTTATGAATTTAGCATCGGATCCGGGAGTACAAGTTTAGGGATATTATTATAATTACAAAAAAGAATCATTATTCCACCAAAATGAAAATCAACGTTGAATAAATATTTTATAATACATAAATATTGATTATATCCGCTAGTGGAAAATATATATTCAAATTCTCATGTAGATAAAGTAGATGATAACTATTTCTTTTAACTATAATAAATCAAAAAAATTCTTAGAAAGTGACAAACACCAAATGTTCTTTTCTTGTTAATTATACTTCCTCTAAAATTAGAATCAGAATAACACTGGGATTCAAAATGGTCTTTAAAAGATAAAAAACTATGAATAACTCTAAATTTGACACATATAATAATTCTATTAATAGTTTTTAGGTTAATTTTATTTTGGGTTAGCTTGAAATCAAGCTCACATGTTGAAACTAAACAAAAATTCAGATCTACTAGTAGTTAGATAATGAATATTGCATATTATTACTATAGCAGCACTAATATAAACCAATAGATTAAAATAATTGGAATAAAAATTAAAATTACTACTTATAAGGTTTCTTAATCATTTAAATGAATCATGTTTAAATATTTTATCTAATTACATGACATACTTAAACTAATTTAGATAAATTTCATTATCTATTTGAGAAATCTAAATTATTAAAAAGAATTTTAATTCTTCCATGAAACTCATATCAAACTCACTAGTTATCAAATATGAAAATTATTTACAGTGAGACTCACTAGATATTCCAAAAATAATTTCATACATATAAATATGAAAAATAAAAATATATGTAGAATACTTATTAAAAAAAGTAGCATATACATTAGCTTTGACAAAAAAAATTATTAAAAAAAAATTGGAATAAATTTTCATTCATTTCTTAAGCACCTTGATTAAGTCTATATAAATACTTTAAAAGTTTTAAAATAAGATCTATATAATTCCATTCTCCATGTATTTCATTTTTATATGAAAAATTATGGGTCTTTAATCTACCAACCAAATGTGAGTTTCAGTCAAATGAATCCTGGAAAACATGTTTTCCTTATTAATATTCTTAAACCCAAATAGATGGAATAATATATTCATCATTTCATGTACAAAATCTATATTTTAAATTTCATATGTGGAATATTGATCAATAACTATGTATATTTAAAATGCGTGTTACTCTTTATTCTCAACATATATATCCCGTAAGGACTCTTGTTTTTCTAGACCTGAATTTTGAGCAAAATATTTATTTTTTTTTCTATTAGATACATGTAAAGGGTAAAATGGAAAGTTTAACCTAGAATATAACTTCAAATAATTTTTCTAACCAACCCATTATCCCCAGAATTGGTTTTCTATCCTTTTATATATGTTTGGTGGGATTCTGAGCCATTCAAATTTTAGCAGAATAATTAATAATTAATATTTAATTAATTAAATATTAATTTATTTGCATGAGTTTTTTATCCATATCTTTTGAATGGAGTTTTAGAATTTAGATTCCATCTCCACCATTGAGTCTGGAACATGGAGTTTTCCATAGGTGGGGTCATATACTCATGATGGGCACCAGGGGTGAGGTCAAACCCTGTTTCCTTTTTTTTCTTTTCTTCCATTCTTTATTTTCTTTTCTTTACCATCCCTAGCTTCTCACAGACACCCCCATGGGATTTATCCTTCATATTAATTAGTGCAAATAGGGATATGGATTGGGATAAAGATAGATATAGGGGATAATATGTACTAGTGTGGAGCTTGGGAGGAGTCATATTGTCATGCAGTAGACATGAACTGTAGAAATAGGTGACGCTTCACCAGATTCCACCCAAAGGTAGGCTATTTTTATGTTTTTTCCATAAATCCCTATATATTAACCATAATTAGGTCTTAAAATCCTATTATAACTAGTTAGGACCCCATAAGGGGTTATCTATATCTTTTGGTGAGAAAAATGGTGTTTTTGGATGATTTTAGGGGTTTCCCGTTCAAAAATTCCACTGACATAGTGTATAGATTCAAGAAAACACACCATGTGTTCTTAACATTATTGTAAGATGGAATTTTTATAAGTACATGATGTGTGTGGGGTATACACGCTAGGTACTGGGACTTATCCATGTAGCCAAGTACCTTTCTAGATAGCCTGTGTAGTGACACATGGCTGGGCAGAGTACTTGGACATATCCCATGTGGGTTATGCACCATGTAGAGGCACACAACTAGGAAAAGTACATGGACAAGGAATGTGAACTATATGAGAAGGTACCATGTGTAGTTTATACACCATGTACATGATCATCACAAAGTTTACTTGGGATTTTACGCACCAATCTTGGTTAGACTACACACCTAAGTGAGGATTTGGGAGTACACACCATGTACCAGGGTGTGCATGCTGTGCACACCCCCTTTATACTCTTTTGAGGGTTTTTCGTATCTTTATGACCATGATTCAAACTTTCATATGAGATTATTATATTTTGATTATCTTTCCACATATATCTCTATGGAGAAACCATTGAGGTGATTTAATGACACCTCGGTGGCATTTTAGGACTTTTCCTAAATGGAGAGGTTCTTCCTCCAATAATCAATTCTATATATATCCTGAGAGTGAGACCCTTTTAACTAAGATTAACCATGAAATATATCTATTTACTAATGATTCCTAGATCTTATTTTAATTATTTCTCCCTTGTGATATGTTCCCTTCTAGCCTAGGAGTCCGTGAGATTAGTTCTTTCTAAGGATCCCATGTAGGATGCCTCTACCTGACTACTGTTTCCAAGGGTCCCCTATGAGATGAATTTTTTTACATACTAACCTAGGGAATCCCTTTTAAGATCACTATACCCACTTACACTACTTTTTAGGTTCCCATGTTGGATGTATTTTCCTATGTACCGTTCTGAGGATCCCATGTAGGATCACTATTAATACTTATCGTTAGAGGATATCATGATGGGTTCCTCCTATTTACCTTGTCGGTGGATGATCCTGAGTTTGATTCATTCAATTATGTGTATACCTTGAGGATCCCAAGTAGGATGCCTCTCTCGTGTAATGAAATGAGGGACTCAATGGGTGCCTCAATGTTTGAATGACCCTGAGTTATTACATTGTGTTTGGGTAGAGGTGGTAGAAGGTGACACCTTATAACCTGTATCGAGCTTGTAAGCCCATGAGGATGAGGTAGTAGTGGTGGGTTTAAAAGTTTTAGCACCCTCACTATTTATTTATGCATTCACTTGTTTACTGTAGATTCAACGATGATAGATAGAGGTGCTTCCTAGTTTGTGGCCGATGTGTCAGATGCGTTGAAGTTTTTTTATTATTGGGATGCCTAGATGTACTTCTTGGGGTCCAGCTTCTAAGACATTTGATTTTTATTTTATTGGGACACCTATAAGTAATTCCTGGGATCAGGCTATTCAGACTGTATATTTGACTATTATATTATTGGTATGTCTAGAGGTGCTTCCCAAGATTTGGTTTTTGAGCCTCTGATTATGATATTCGAGAATGGAATCCCTTGATTATAATATTTAGGCATGTAATACCTTTATTATAATACACGGGTATATATTCCATATTTATTGGATACTCATGGATTATTATGATTATTTGAGTGATGAGGATTATTACCCTCTCCCTGATCGATAACTTGATCACGATAGTTGACACAGAGCTCCTCACTAAAGATAGGGCATATACTCCTGGATGATTACACCCTCCCAAACGATGCCTAGGATTACCCTAGGGTCAGGTGGATGCACTATTACTACATCAATTAGAGGAACTTTTGGGGATGGGGCTATTGATCTGTTTATGTGAATGGACACAGATCATGTACTTGGTTATGGAAACATTCCATTTCTAGATTTCATAAGTGTAAAATCCTTAGGGATTATCCAAGTTGCAACGTCATGACTGCCTATGGTCTGGGACCTTGGGATCAGACATCAGACTAGATTTATATGACATTAGTGGAATGAAATCCATATTAGTGACCATTTATAGGAGTGTATGTTGGTATATGCCACCCTTCATTATAGTTATTGGAGGAAAGTATAGATAAACCTAGGTTTTGGACATGTATCCCCCTGTGGTGACGTAGTTTTCTTAGATACATTTTGATGTTGGAAAAAGTAGGTATTGTCGATCAGGATTATAGTTCTATGGATCTACTTAATGATACACAACTTGAGTGGTATGAAATCTACCTCAATGCCCTTTTTATAGGATGTCCAGATGACCGGGATTACAGACCCTAATGTCAACTATTGTTATTTTATGATATCTTTCACCTTACTCATGTACACACACACACACACACAAAACACACACACACACATATATTTGGGAATACACACACACAATATATATATATATATATATATATATGAATTATGGTATGTTTCCCTATATATTGGGATCACAAACACAATGATCGACTTTGGTTTCTCTTTATTAATTTGATTTATTATTTTTCAGTTCTGTCTCATCTAAGCAGATCATATTTCATGATCATGTACTCATGAAAATATATTTATAGTCTCATAATTGGGGTTGCCTACTGAGATTATTTCTCACCCCTATAAATCCAACTTTATGTGTATACAGACCTTATGTCTACTTTTTAGGTGGATCATAAATTGCATGATGGATAGGGCTGAGGACCAAGGTTGAATGATCGATTAGAGTCACTTGTGTGGACTTAATTTGATCATGTTGGAGTAGCTCGATAGTGTCATGGAAAATATATACGTGGTCTATATCAGAGTTAGTAGTAGATCCTTGTACTTTTATTCAGTTTTTATATACTTCTCCATTCATTGTCATCCTGGTGGGTGGCCAGTGTTGTATATATGACACGAAAATTTGGGATTTTATAACATTTAATTTATTATTACAACATGCTCCTATTTTTGTAATTTAATATCTTTTCATAATATTTATTTAATTACATGATGAAATATATTTATTTATATAGTGTTTACTATGATATAAAGGAATAGTCTCTCCACAGACACACCCTAGGCCCTCACAACTAGTCTGCAACCTCAAGTGTATAGAGAGGCACACTTGAGGCCTTATGGAAAACTAGATCAAAGCACTAGTTTAGCGGTATCTAGGTCGAGATGTTAAAAAGATATATCAGTGGTGTTCCTTTCCTTTTGATATACTATTTGGGATATGGTAGATAAGAGTATTAGGAATGTGTCAGAACCTGTGATGGATATCAGACTACTATATCGAGAAAAATTGTACTGGTATGAAGTCCTCATTTATAGGAATATGAGATTTATATTTTTATCTATGATGTTACAATTGTATATGATTTCCACTTTTATAAATGTATAAGTTGTGTGGATGATAAGATTTATTATATACATTTGGATCTTATACCATTAGAAAAAGGCCAGTGATAGATTTTGACTATTGGACAGAAAAGGAAAGAGGGGACTTATATACACTACTGAAAAAAATGACCTATTCCCATGGTTCAAAACTGTGGGTATAGCCTATACCCATGATTTTGGGAATCGTGGGAAACCGAGGCATCGAGATAGGTCCCTGACTTATAGCCACATTTACCGTGGGTGTAGCCATCTGCCACCGTGTCATAGAAATATACCCATGTTTCTAAACTGTGGATATAAATATCACTATAATTCTTATACCCACGATTCTAAAAAAAGTGGGCATAAAATAACAGAAAAATGAAACAAATTGTAGTAAAATGAAGCTGCTGGGTATTGATCCCACAACCAGCATTTCGACACCCTATAGCCTAACCAACTCAACTGCTTAACTTATATATATATATATATATCTACATTTGAAAATATATATTAATATACATCGTCCATCCTGGAAAAAAAATATTTCAGTGATTTTTGATCCCTCGACCTTCTGCTCAAAATATGTCTCACCAACTCAGTTGCATTAATTATGTTTCAGTTTATAAATATCTAACTAATAATATTAATTTTAACTGCCTGTAGAAAAAAATAAATTGCGGGTTTTGAACCCGTGCTGCAACGATACCGCTGAAGTCCATTACCACTAGGACAATTACAAATTATTGAATATTTAGATATTTGTTGTTATATATACAAATTTAAAAACTAGATTAAATAAAACTACACACAGAAGCTTTGAACTCATGTTTTTCTTCTACAAAATAGAAATTACTTACCACTACACTAAACATAATTACAGTTCTATAAAAATTTATTATGTTGTATTTATATTTTCGCACTCAAAAAATAAAAGTCCTGATACCCATAGTTCAGTAAAATAGTGGGTATAGTATTTAATACCAAAGGCTATACCCACCATTTCTATGAATCGTTTATATAGGTTTATATACTAAAGGCTATACCCACGGTTCATGAAAACTATGGGTATAGATGCCACCAATACCCATGGTTTAAATTGAACTGTGGGTATAGGTTTTCCCACAGTATTCCCGCGATTTTTTTGGCTTCCCACACTTACCTGGGTACCCTATACCCATAGTTTAGCAACAAACGTGGGTATAGGTCAGAAAATGTCACCTATACCCACGGTTCATAAAAATCGTGGGTATAGACCCATTTCTAGTAGTGACATCATATTTGGCATGTAGGATTCACATGTTATAGGTCTGCTGGTGTGTGATTTTATTAATTACAGAGGATAATTGTTTAAAGTTTCAATAAAATCTTGAATGATTTTTTACTATATATATTTTTTTGTGGAATTCCACTTAATTTGGATGAAATTCACACACACACACACACATATATAATTCATTCTGATGGAAGGTGACATGAATCTACATTGAGAACTTTAATGGTGAGGCTGATGACGCAGTCCTCCTGCACGAGAGGTACACTGACCCTAATAGGTCGATAAGGAATATGATACCTAAATTTTTTACCCCTCAAAGGGTGTTGTTTCTTGGGTTCTATTATTTAATGTTTCAATAACAATATATAAAATGTTTTACTACATATATTGGAATGAAATTATACTTAACCAAATTTATTTATAGTTATCTTGTCTGATCATTAAGTATGATACTAATAGGTAATAGGATGTTTTTAATGAACTGGACCTCAAGAGGGTATTACCGTATATGGATTCTTGATGAGTTTCAGTTTTGTATCTCTTCTAAATTGGTATTATGATACTCCAAGGGGCAGTTCCTTATGCGGCATCTTGGTGGGGATCAGGGCTATAGTAGGCTAGTGATCGAAAATTTTGACCCTCATAGGTTGATGTTTTCATTACATCCATTAGATAGGGTTGATAGGTGTGTCATATGCCTTTAGTTGAGATAGGCTCATTGGTGATGCCTCATGAGATGTGACCTTGGAGAGTTTTTAATTTTTGGGCTAGGTGGTCTGATCTAACTACCCTGTAATGAGACTTGATTAGTAGGGTTAGGTGGGTGACATAGAGGCCCCTGGTTTTGATTCAGACCCTTGTAGAAAGATATTTATTTTTGATATATGGAAACCTATGTGAGAGGTTATCCCATGTTTATGGATTCCATTTTAAGAACTTATCTTGGTTATATGATTTTTTTGAGACTGATGCACGATTAATGATATGTTTTTTTCGATATAGGCATGTTAATGCCATTGTATTTTGATGCAGTACCTAGGGTGCTTTGGTATCAAGACTGGCATCAAAGGGAAGGTCTATTTGGATTTCTAACCTATTTGACTAGTGTTTCCACAATTTCTAATGTAGTTAGAGTTTGGGTAGATTCTTGTGACTGAAATGAATCCTTATAATTAGCGGTTGTGGAATAAATCATGGAACATGTGAGGTGATCGATTTTGAAGAGGAGTTCCAAGGGAGTTTATATAGAGACCCAAGCCTTTTACACATAACATTACCTGATTTAATGCATAATTATACATTAGAGTACATGCCAATAATCATAAAGTCTAGCTTCTTTGAAGACTATGTACATAAAACATAAAACATGGGGCTAAAAAAAATTCTTTATTTAATATCCATAAAAATCTACTAAATTAATTTGAGCCCTTACATCTTCATAGGGTACCCTGGGGAACACATGAAAAAAGGGATGATAAAAAAATCCCAGTAAGAGAATGAACATAAGAATAAAGCTTAAGCAAATGAGTTAGGAGGTGTGACATAACAATATCAAAAGCATGGAACATATGGAATCATATCACATCAACATGGGATCATATAAAAAATGACTCAAATAAATGTGGTATAATCATAAAAAATATCTTTAGTATGAGTAAAGGCTAACTGAAAATCTCATTTCCCATAGTAGTACGGGTCAAGGCTAACCGACAATCCTGTTTCCCATTGTAGTACAGGTCAAGCCTAACTACTAATCCCATTTTAAAATGCATCTCATGAGATTTAACTTTACCCAATGCATTTGAGCACTATCTGGGTTCAACCATATCAAAATTTTTATGAATATTATATGCACATAAATAATCAACCATACATAAACATAAGGTTAGCCATGGAAAGAATTGGGTACCACAATCATGACATAAAGCATAACCAATGGGCGTATCATGAAAGTGTCCCTGAAAGAAAGGGATTTGAACATACAAGGACGTTCATAGGGTAAAATTGGTATAAAAAATTGTAAGTGATGTCAAACATAACTGACAACATATAAGAAATGTATTTGAGAAAAAATTAGCATCAAAAAAAATTTATGCGGTTTAAGGAATATACTATATAGATTTTATAATAGAAAAGAGGAAAATATTTTATATAAAACCATAATTGAACCAATAATGTTTTCATAATAAAAGGACTTATTTTCTAAAGGCAATTGTGTCTTATAATAGAGGATAGAGTGCACTTGAAATTTGGTAAAAATTCAAGAAGTTCCCTTAAAATTGGATTGCTTATCGGAAAGTTCTAAGGAGGGAATCTTTTAAAAAAACATGTACATCCCCAAAATAGATCTATGAACGGGTCTTAATAAATGATTTTTATAAAAATAAATATAATTTATAATATTTATATAAACAGATAAGATAACTCCATTTTTATATAAAGAAAGATAACGCAACACGAAAGAACAAAGAAGGTTTGGGTAGAATTCATTACGGTTTATTAGCATGGTGTCGGATGTACCTAAGAGGGCTTGATGAAAGAGAAAAGGGGTTTATAATCACTTATAAATAATGAGCAAAGTATGGGATAGGTGAATAATCATACCCCATCATTAGTGATTATAGATAAAAATGCACAGCATAGAGGACATCATGATTAATAGGGAAATGGAGAGGATCCCTTACCTTATGTCCGACGGTGATCTTTGCTTGAACTTAATGACCTGAATAAAAAAATTAGATTTATTAATTAATAATTATTTAACCTATTATATAATTAATTTATTTATTTTAACCCTATTTATTTCACTCAAGACCTTTTTTATTGGTTATAAGTTTCAATTTCATTGTTTAGGTCCGTTTGCTTCCTTGGTTTTAATGATAAGTTTATGTTTGGATAAACATGTATGATGAAAGTGATTAACCAGAATTGAAGTTGTATGTTATTAGTGAACATATAGGATATTAAATGGTTACAAATTTAATTTTTTTACTTAAAATGAATTTGAAATATTATATAAAACCCTAGTGATAACCCATTTGGTTAATCTGTGGGTTTAATTACAATGAACATGTTTTGTTTTATAAATTAATACCATTTGTAAAAAGGGATTACAGAAAATTAACTAGGATATATTACATATAAAATAATATGGTTCAACCATAACCCAAATGGTTTTATGACCAGAATTAAATATGATGCTAGAAACTTATAAACAGTTGTCCTTGAATGTGATAAATTAACACATCTCAAACGGTGTTTTCATTTATTTCAAATAAAAGGTGGGGAAAGGAGAGAAGATAATGATGTATCCAATTAACATAATAAAATTCTTGTAAATGTATTTTACTGGAGTTATAATACCATTTTGGTGAAGGGAGGTGAGGAAAGAAACTAGAAAATAAAAGAACTTAAATGAAATGAAAGAGTTGGAAAGAGGAATTTACCACTTGAGTCTACCTCCTTTGTGAACCTATTAAGGGGAGAGGTTTTGGTATTTTGAGGAGACTAAGAGAATTTGGACATGGGGGAGGATCTTGGGGAGATATTTTTGTAGAATATTGAAAAGTAACAAGGCTTGATAGGAGTGAAGAGAAGAGGGAGTGAGGGGGGGATTTATAGTGGAGGAGAGGAGAGTTTTCACACTTTTTTCAACCATTGGTTTATTAATTTCCCTCAAGACCAGAAAAACTGATGATTCTAAGAAAAAGAATAGTCATAAATGAATGTGAGTTTTATATTTGGGTGCTTACATCACTTGTGATGTCAAGAATAGTAGATTTAAATTATAATGTATTTATATGGAAAAAATGTATTTTACTATTCACAAAAAATTCAAGTATTTCAGAAAAATACCAAAAATTCACCCTAAGCATTTCTCGAAATTTCTAATTAAAAAGTAAAATTAATTTTTCAAAAATAATTTTCTCACTATGATTAATTTAATATTTAATTAAAATCATAATTTATTATAAAAAACCAATTTTAAAACATTCATTTACTTATCATAAAATAAATGTATATCTTATTTTCAACTTGAATATTATTTATTTAGTATCATAGGTAAGGTTAATATTCATTAGAACATATCAATAATCATAAGGGTATGTTACTATACATAAGGGTAGGTTACTATTCACCAAAAATTAACCTTTTCTTATTGGACTCCAAAAAACTAACTAATCGTAACCGTGTATGTTAGATTTTTGAAATTCCCAACACAGAAGTGACAAAATTATGTTTAAAGCTCACATAACACTTAGTTGTTCATTATATTACGATTTCATGACATATTTATAAGAAAGGAATTTCCATTTATAAAACATTTGGTCTTTATAGTTTATAGATTGTATGCACTAACATGCTATATAACATGGTCAACTTGGTTTTAACAGTAGATGAATTGCTGGAGTATGAGTCAGGTGATGAAGGTACACGTCGATTGTGCGTGTTACCATTTAAATTGAAAATTAGTGAGTTCCTATGTGCAAGATGTGGACCAATGGTTTGAAAGGATTTATATGGGCACGATTTCCCATGGGTAGTGATACAATAAAGAATATATCTCTATGGTAGAGGATCTATTGAGAGTAAACTAGGTTTCAGAAGGTAATTAACCCATTTTTGGACCAGGAAACACATTGTTGGGAGACATGGTGTCAGGAGTTGGTTAAAGGAAAGTACATCCTTGTTATATGTGAGAATGGAGCAGGAAGATCTATACATTATATTTTTTATAGAATCTTAGTGTACACCTTGTTAGAGAATATCATGATCTATCTTGACATCATCATTAGTATACAAAGAGAGTGGCAGATTTATTCCGAGCTTCTTTTATTTTAAATATCTTTCCTAGTAAGTGAAGGAACCCATTGAGGTTGCGTTGGAGGAGGGTTATAAGGTAATCCATATGGTGGGGAGTGCACCATTGGACATTTGAGGGTTGTGAACCCCATTTTGAATTGAAATTCATCATTTAACATGGTCTGTTGGGCTTGATGTTGGTTGTTGAGATGATAATAAGGGTATTCCTTTGGTGGGGAGTACTAGATCAACCACAGTTGAACATCTCCGATGTAGGAAAGTTGTTGAAATTATGAGACTAGTCATCAGATAGTAAAGATAGTGTAGTTTCACTAATTATCAGGATTAGATTATGGTTTCTAGTTTTACCACCACGGCTTATCAGGGATGATAAGGTTTATGGTGGGGAGATTGTAAGGACCCATGTTTTTTCATATTGGAATTTTGAGCAGATACTCTATTTTTTGTATCTAGATGCTTATAAGGGGTAAAATGGTAATTTTACCCAAGAATATGACTTTGGATAATTTTTATGACAACCTTGTAGTTCCAAAATATAGTTTTTTAACCCTGGGATATGAGTTTGGTAGAATTCTTATCTGTTCATGTAACAGCCCAAGATTTTATGAAAAATATTCTTTTTAATTTTATTAATGTCTTGTGTTTTACGCTACACCAAAAGGAGCTTGCACAACATGCATCCTTTACTTGCCTTTCATTACATGCAATCACAACCTTCCTCGATAGCGTGTGTAGTACGCAATACCAAGTTTCACTAAACAACGATATGCTATTAAAATATTATTATAACTAGCCGTTATTAATAGTAATAACCACCTTTTAAAATTTTAGAAATTTTAGCTCTCAAAATGGACTTTATTTTTGGATTCGGAGTATCGAATTTAGCCTAAGGTGAAATTTTGGTGATTTTCGGATAACTTTCATATTTTGATGAGTAGGAAAAAATACTAAATTTTAGTTAAAAACAACTTTTTCAATAGAAATAATTAATAGTGATAAATTATTAATTTGAGTGGTTTTAAAGTATATTTATAATAGATTTTTACAATTTAATACAATGTTGGTCATTGGATGTAATTTCACATTTAAACCAGACATAAACAAGTGTCAATCTTTTGATAAATATTGTTTCTTAAAAACACGCTCTTTGTTTTAACAGCGGGATTTAATTATAAAATTAATTAATGAAACTTCTATGATATGAATTTGGTAAAATAGACTTCATTTTTGAATTCGGAATATGAAATATAGCTTAGGATGAAATTTTGGCATTGTTTTGAAAAACATCAATTTTTGATGAATAGTGAAACTACTAAGTGGTAGTTAAAAAAATTAATTTCTTCATAAATCTTAATTTTACCGCTTCTATGAATGGAATTTCAAAAATCCGAGAGACATGGTTGATGTTAGTAAGTAAAATGTGGTTCAATGAGATGAAAATAATTTTTGGTGAATAGTAACTTTTTACTTTTATTTACCACGGTTAAAAGTAAATAGGGTAATTAAGGGTAAGAATGATATTAATATTACCTAACACATGTCCTAATTCTATTGGAAAAGTGTATCTCGACCAAAAACAACCTTAAGTGTAAAATACTATCATTTAGGCCCACTTGGATTAGATTAGGACATTTACTATTATTTAATTCAAAGAAGAGTTAAAAGAATTAAAATCAAAGTTTATTTACTAAAACATTTTTAATATAGGGTTATACATAAGATAAATTCGATTGTAAATATTCATTAGAAAGATAAAAAGATTTCCTACATAATGGTATTTTATTTTTAATTTTTAGACATCAAATAATTTAATTTATTTATGACACAAAGATGATGAAGTAATTATCTTATTAATGAAATATTGACATAATTGATGTTATAAACACCAAACTAAATGTAATTTTATACTTTTTATGAATTCCACTAATTTTATAGGTTACTATGATATATTAGTATTTCTTTAATCAACTTGGTTCGAACATATAATTCTGTTAGGACTTTCACAATAATCATATATCAAATAGTGTCAAAATTGACACAAAATAGTTTTTAAATCAAATATTATATTATTAATTGTTATTTTATTTCTAAAAATCTAAGGTTCGGCCAAATGACTTAGATAAGGATATATGTATTACTAATAAACAATTTGGGGTTCGTTTGTCATGTTATAGTAAGTGTATTAACCATATAGTGAAAGAAAACAAAAAGACACGGTAAAAGTTAAATTATTTAACTTAGAGTTAAATCTAATTGATAAGGTTAAAATAATACCCTAAACTTGTCTAAATATTATTGGTTTATAGGATTTCGACCCAAAACCACTTTAGCTTCGAAATAAGACCCTTTGGAACCATTATAAACCGATTTTGACATTAATATAAAATAATATTTTGAGGTATTCCTAAGGTGCCCCTCTCCTCCCTTATAAAAGGACACCTCCTCCCCCTCCTCATCACACCAATTTGAGCACTCAAGCTCGGCCAAACCCTGCCAAAATCACTTCTCCACTTCCCTAGAAACATCCTAGAGGTTCTGGTCTTCCTCAAAGACCAATTTTAGTGCCCTAAGAGGAGGTCTCAAAGAGGCGCTTCAAAGAAGAGGTAATTACCGTTACCAATTCTTTCATCTTTATCTCTTTTTCCACTTCTTCTTCTTAGGTTGTTTCATTATGAAGTAATAAAATCAGTATCACTCATATACTGATATGTTATTATAAGTATGAAACAACCCTATTTCACCATCTATCCATCCTACGGAAAAAGAAATCACCGCGCGTGCGTACGTACAGAATACCGTCTCCACGCCGTGGTGTAATCTATTTTCCACCACCACCTTACATGGATGGGTATAACGGTGTAAAGAATAACTATACATAGTTATTAAAACATCATATTTATTCTGATATATTTTATAATCCACTCCAATTCAATTCAATATTTATAGAAATGATATCATCGCTCGTGCGTACGTACGGACTACCGTCTCCACGACGCAATGAGATTCATTCTCCATGTTAACCATTTAAGAATGATTATAAAGTATATATAAGAAATAATAATGAAATATATGACATTATAAAGCTACTGGATTTATGTATATATATATATATTTATTTCATCTACTTACTTCCATTTCAAGACAATAAGGAAAGGAAAACAGCGTTCATGCGTACGTACGGACTACCGTCTCCATGAACGGTGTTTTTCATTTTATTTATCTATCTATTATATATATATATACTGAATATATATGATATATAAATCATGTTTTATATTCTGGAAGTAAGTAAATCATGATATAAGTAATAATAATGTCAAGAACAACAAGTCAAAACACCTACGATAAATGAAACGATTTTACCCAAAACGCTTCTTTAACATGGAATTTACAAAAGAACGGGTAATATAATGTCATAAGTGAACCATATATGATATCATAACAATGAATATGATTCTGTAATAAGTCAATGACATTATTTAAATCATTATACAGGAGGTTCGGACACATACGAAGCAAATCGGACCTAAGGTAAGGGAAATATCACAATCTTATTTTTATCTGAGATTGTTTATACTTTCTTATTTACTGGGGTGTATTTTATCATCCACATCCATGTTTCATCAATATGTAATATTATTTCCATCCACCTACAATTGTTTAAATCCATTTTTACCCTTCGGCAAGTTTTTATTAAAGGATATGAAAGGAATCTTTTGTCGTTTTTCATACGTGGTACTTTTTGAATTTTCCGACAAAAGTACGAGAAGAATGTTTTTTTAACTTATAAATCATGAATGGATTTTTAAATCCTTATTTCCAAGAAACATCCTTTACAAGTTTTCAAGTTTATTTTTAATCAACTTCTTTTATTTTAATGTCGTATGACATGTTAAGAAAGGAAAAATGTTTTTAAAGTAGAAAGGATATTTTCCTCAAGAATGGAGTTCAAGTATTTTATCAAAATTATTTTCCATCTAAGATAATAAAAGGGTTCTGTTTTATCCCTATTATTACATGGATTTGATTATGTTGTGATGGAAACATTTTTATGAATTCCTTTATCTTATATGAATTGTTTTATGATGTCGTGTTGTTTAAGAATCCCATTTTTAATACATGGGTTATGCAATGATGTATGATTTATGATTTTGTGGCACACATAAGAATGGTATCATTATGAGATGGGTGGGACCTATATCTCCCTCCAATTCATTGGTTAAAGATTTTATATCTCATGAGATAGACATGGCTGGAATGGTAGGTTATACCGGTTCAGTGAAACAGGACTGAAACGAGGGTTACTCGATTCAGAAAGGGACTTTGTCCACTAAGATAGTCTTGGAAATGAGTCTTGAATAACAAGAAATGATTCTCTATGATTATGTGTGAATGCCACAAAGTTTCATGTTTTAAGTTATGATTATTGTGATTACATTTCACTGCCATGATTTATCCCATGATATGAAATTATGCTCTCTTTTGCAGGTTAAGATTTCCAAAATGTTATGTTCTTATGAATACGATGTGATTGATATTTCTTTTGTTTACCCTTACTGAGAATTTGAGCTCACCCTTTTATGTTTTCTTTTCCCCAGGATATAAAGAAAGGTTTTAGGTAAAAAAAAGGGAAGATCTTTATAGGAGATGTTGAAGATATTTCACCACGATTAGAAGATTACGTTCCGAGTTTCCAAAGACACTAAACTATTATGATCCTTGTGTGTGTGTTTTTGTTATGTACTAAGTATTCCGCAAATGTAATGTAATGTCAATGTACGTCAGGCTTCGGGTCTCTACAGTTGGTATTAGAGGAAAGGTTTAGTCATCTTTTGGAAACTAGGATGCGAAAACGTTAGTGAGATCCCTAGAGATATTTCTAAGGTATGTCTAGGGATGTCCCTAGGGATAAGTATACGTATAGGTTATAGTACTAGAATTACGCTAACGATCATAGAATTAAACCTAAGATGTTGGATATTGAAGGTACTCCCCCTTTATTATGTTGTTTTCCCTAGCATGATTTTTGCCTCTCACACTATTCTTTTTGGGTTTTAGATGATGGCTGGAACCCGAAGGAACCGTGTTGATCAATGCAATGGACAATGCAATGATTTCCCTCCTGAACAAACAAATGTTATGGGAGATGGAGTGCAAAATCTTATTGCTATACTTACACAAGCTATGAATCATTCTGGACTTCCTAATGAGCAGAGAAGGGACAATATTCTATTGAGTCCTTCATGAGGCAACGTCCGCCTTCTTTCAGTGGGACTTCCGATACACTTGTTGCTGAACAATGGATCAGTACCACTGAAAAGATATTTTCAGTTCTTCAATGTTCTGAACATGATAAAGTCATCTTAGCAGTATATCGTTTGGAAGGTGAAGCTGATCAATGGTGGAATCTTATCAAGAATACGAGGCCAAGAGATGAAATTGAGTCCATGGAATGGGACGAGTTCAAGAACTTGTTTTTCAGTAAGTAATTCCCTCGTATTCTTCGAACAAAGATGGAAAATGAGTTTATTGAGCTGAAGCAGAAGGATGATGAATCTGTTGGTATATACGAAGTGAATTTTACAAGACTTGCAAGGCATGCATCTGGCATTATCATTCAACCTGAAAGTAAAGTTGATCGATTTTTCAGTGGCTTAAAACCAAGTCTTCGAAGGGCATTAGCTATAAGAGACTTCAGTAGCTATGAAGAAATTGTGCGTTGTGCTATCAAGGTAGAAATGGAAGTTGGTGTTACATATCCATCTCATGGTTTTGACAAGAAATGAAAGATGGAGTTCAAGGAGAAATCACATAATAATGGTGAAAAGAAGATGAATGTTTCCTTATGCACAAAGTGTGGAAAGAAGCATGGTGGAGATTGTCTTAAAGGGACTAGAAAATGTTTTAAGTGTGGAAAAGAAGGTCATCGAGCAGCTGAGTGTCGAAGTAATGGAAAAAGGGTTTCTAATGATGTGAATAAAGCAAACACTGCAGAGAACGCACCACCAACACTTCAATGCTTCAAGTGCAAGGAAATGGGGCATTATGCTAATAATTGCCCTAATACAAGGGTTAGTGATGATCAACATGAGCAACCACTGAAGGCAAAGGACAAAAGGAAGTCACATGCGATCACTATTGGCGATGTTGATTATGATAACGATGTGGTGGAATGATTAAGTGTTTATGTAATGGGATTCCAAAATAATGTTGTATCATGGAGTATTGGAATATTTATGTATTGGTTTAATGTGGTATTCAAAGTGATTGAGATATTTTTGGAAATAAGATGATATGCCCATAATGAAGGGAAAACCAGAAAATGAAATGTTTAACAGTATTCATGAGCTCATGATTGATATAAGGACTAAGTGATATCATGGTTTGAGTATATAGAATTTTGAGGATTTTGGTATGTGGAAAGTGTTAACTTTAAACTGCATTCATGTTTTCACTAAGGTATTCAAGAGAATACATGATTAAGGACTTTGAATGTTTAGAATGTGACCAACAAGACATATCTTATGGGGATTGACGATGGTGTTAAATCTATGGTAATCGTTTTCACTATGTTATGAGAGTGGACTGCAGTATTATGGATAATCCTAAAGATTGGAATGGATTATGTTGGACATAAGTTAGTATTGTTTAAGGATAGAAGTTTTCTCGATATTATTGATGGGATGTTATAGTTATATAGTTTTAGAAAAAGGACAACCTGCAGGACGGGCGACAGCCCATCGCGTCGGACAAGGCTGTGGGAATCGAACCCACAACCGAAGTGCGACTGGCCTTTATCGCTTACCACTGGCCTACAGGAAGTCCCTGTTTAGTAGAAACTAGTTTTACTATATTAAGAAGTATGATATATGAAGTATAAGTCCATTTTAGGAACCATATATGATTAATCTCACTATAGATCGACTTATGTATATAATTTTTGCTAACCTTTTGTTTGAGACAGATGGAATGACCCGTCATTCTATCACATGATCTGCTAACACTTCACGAATAACAAATTCAACTTCATTTATTTAAGATATGAAGTGGAAATTGTTCATGGCACGAACAACAGTGAAATTGTACCAAAATCATGTAAGTATTTCTTTTAATTCATCAACTTTAGGGAAATGATCTTGAAAACCAAAAATGTTGTCCTAGTGATCTTATACCTGATGAATCGGATGGTACCTTAGATCGTCACAAATTTATGGATTTGTGATTGTTGGATTTTCCATAGCCATGTTCTCTACCACTCTCCATCAGAACATGATGGTTAGACTTTTCTTCCATATCCATATTTTCACCTATGTGGAAACCCAGTGATTAGTTTATTTGGGTAACCGTTATGTTTCATACTTTTGTTTTAAAATATTGGTTTTGGTATTCCTTTTTTACGATGTGGGTTTCTATTAAAGAAACATTCGAATAGTAAACCATTTATAACCCCGACGAATTTCGAGGGCGAAATTCATTTTAAGGGGGGTAGAATGTAACAGCCCAAGATTTTATGAAAAATATTCTTTTTAATTTTATTAATGTCTTGTGTTTTACGCTACACCAAAAGGAGCTTGCACAACACGCATCCTTGACTTGCCTTGCATTACATGCAATCACAACCTTCCTCGATAGCGTGTGTAGTACGCAATACCGAGTTTCACTAAACAACGATATGCTATTAAAATATTATTATAACTAGCCGTTATGAATAGTAATAACCACCTTTTAAAATTTTAGAAATTTTAGCTCTCAAAATGGACTTTATTTTTGGATTCGGAGTATCGAATTTAGCCTAAGGTGAAATTTTGGTGATTTTCGGATAACTTTCATATTTTGATGAATAGTGAAAAATACTAAATTTTAGTTAAAAACAACTTTTTCAATCGAAATAATTAATAGTGATAAATTATTAATTTGAGTGGTTTTAAAGTATATTTAGAATATATTTTTACAATTTAATACAATGTTGGTCATTGGATGTAATTTCACATTTAAACCAGACATAAACAAGTGTCAATCTTTTGATAAATACTGTTTCTTAAAAACACGCTCTTTGTTTTAACAGCGGGATTTAATTATAAAATTAATTAATGCAACTTCTATGATATGAATTTGGTAAAATAGACTTCATTTTTGAATTCGGAATATGAAATATAGCTTAGGATGAAATTTTGACATTGTTCTGAAAAACATCAATTTTTGATGAATAGTGAAACTACTAAGTGGTAGTTAAAAAAATTAATTTCTTCATAAATCTTAATTTTACCGCTTCTATGAATGGAATTTCAAAAATCTGAGAGACACGGTTGATGTCAGTAAGTAAAATGTGGTTCAATGAGATGAAAATAATTTTTGGTGAATAGTAACTTTTTACTTTTATTTACCACGGTTAAAAGTAAATAGGGTAATTAAGGGTAAGAATGATATTAATATTACCTAACACATGTCCTAATTCTATTGGACAAGTGTATCTCTACCAAAAACATCCTTAAGTGTAAAATACTATCATTTAGGCCCACTTGGATTAGATTAGGACATTTATTATTATTTAATTCAAAGAAGAGTTAAAAGAGTTAAAATCAAAGTTTATTTACTAAAACATTTTTAATATAGGGTTATACATAAGATACATTCGATTGTAAATATTCATTAGAAAGATAAAAACATTTCCTACATAATGGTATTTTATTTGTAATTTTTAGACATCAAATAATTTAATTTATTTATGACACAAAGATGATGCAGTAATTATCTTATTAATGAAATATTGACATAATTGATGTTATAAACACCAAACTAAATGTAATTTTAGACTTTTTATGAATTCCACTAATTTTATAGGTTACTATGATATATTAGTATTGCTTTAATAAACTTGGTTCGAACATATAATTCTGTTAGGACTTTCACAAAAATCATATATCAAATAGTGTCAAAATTGACACAAAATAGTTTTTAAATCAAATATTATATTATTAATTGTTATTTTATTCCTAAAAATCTAAGGTTCGGCCAAATGACTTAGATAAGGATATCTTTATTACTAATAAACAATTTGGGGTTCTTTTGTCATGTTATAGTAAGTGTATTAACCATATAGTGAAAGAAAACAAAAAGACACGGTAAAAGTTAAATTATTTAACTTAGAGTTAAATCTAATTGATAAGGTTAAAATAACACCCTAAACTTGTCTAAATCTTATTGGTTGATATTATTTCGACCCAAACCCACTTTAGATTCGAAATAAGACCCTTTGGAACCATTATAAACCGATTTTGACATTAATATAAAATAATATTTTGAGGTATTCCTAAGGTGCCCCTCTCCTCCCTTATAAAAGGACACCTCCTCCCCCTCCTCCTCACACCAATTTAAGCACTCAAGCTCGGCCAACCCCTGCCAAAATCTCTTCTCCAATTCCCTAGAAACATCCTAGAGGTTCTGGTCTTCCTCAAAGACCAATTTTAGTGCCCTAAGAGGAGGTCTCAAAGAGGCGCTTCAAAGAAGAGGTAATTACCGTTACCAATTCTTTCATATTTATTTCTTCTTCCACTTCTTCTTCTTAGGTTGTTTCATTATGAAGTAATAACATCAGTATCACTCATATACCGATATGTTATTATAATTATGAAACAACCCTATTTTACCATCTATCCATCCTACGGAAAAAGAAATCACCGCGCGTGCGTACGTACGGAATACCGTCTCCACGCCGTGGTGTAATCTATTTTCCACCACCACCTTACATGGATGGGTATAATGGTGTAAAGAATAACTATACATAGTTATTACAACATCATATTTATTCTGATATATTTTATAATCCACTCCAATTCAATTCAATATTTATAGAAATGATATCATCGCTCGTGCGTACGTACGGACTACCGTCTCCACGACGCGATGAGATTCATTCTCCATGTTAACCATTTAAGAATGATTATAAAGTATTTATAAGAAATAATAATGAAATATATGACATTATAAAGCTACTGGATTTATGTATATATATATATGTATGTCATCTACTTACTTCCATTTCAAGACAATAAGGAAAGGAAAACAACGTTCATGCGTACGTACGGACTACCGTCTCCATGAACGGTGTTTTTCATTTTATTTATCTATCTATTATATATATATACTGAATATATATGATATATAAATCATTTTTTATATTCTGGAAGTAAGTAAATCATGATATAAGTAATAATAATGTCAAGAACAACAAGTCAAAACACCTACGATAAATGAAATGATTTTACCCAAAACGCTTCTTTAACATGGAATTTACAAAAGAACGGGTAATATAATGTCATAAGTGAAACATATATGATATCATAACAATGAATATGATTCTGTAATAAGTCAATGACATTATTTAAATCATTATACAGGAGGTTCGGACAAATACGAAGAAAATCGGACCTAAGGTAAGGGAAATATCACAATCTTATTTTTATCCGAGATTGTTTATACTTTCTTATTTACTGGGGTGTATTTTATCATCCACATCCATGTTTCATCAATATGTAATATTATTTTCATCCACCTACAATTTTTTAAATCCATTTTTACGCTTCGGCGAGTTTTTATTAAAGGATATGAAAGGAATCTTTTGTCGTTTTTCATACGTGGTACTTTTTGACTTTTCCGACAAAAGTACGAGAAGAATGTTTTTTTAACTTATACGGCATGAATGGATTTTTAAATCCTTATTTCCAAGAAACATACTTTACAAGTTTTCAAGTTTATTTTTAATCAACTTATTTTATTTTAAAGTCGTATGACATGTTAAGAAAGGAAAAATGTTTTTAAAGTAGAAAGGATATTTTCCTCAAGAATGGAGTTCAAGTATTTTATCAAAATTATTTTCCATCTAAGATAATAAAAGGGTTCTGTTTTTATCCCTATTATTACATGGATTTGATTATGTTGTGATGGAAACATTTTTATGAATTCCTTTATCTTATATGAATTGTTTTATGATGTCATGTTGTTTAAGAATCCCATTTTTAATACATGGGTTATGCAATGATGTATGATTTATGATTTTGTGGCACACATAAGAATGGTATCATTATGAGATGGGTGGGACCTATATCTCCCTCCAATGCATTGGGTAAAGATTTTATATCTCATGAGATAGACATGGCTGGAATGGTAGGTTATACCGGTTCAGTCAAACAGGACTGAAACGAGGGTTACTCGATTCAGAAAGGGACTTTGTCCACTAAGATAGTCTTGGCAATGAGTCTTGACTAACAAGAAATGATTCTCTATGATTATGTGTGAATGCCACAAAGTTTCATGTTTCATGTTATGATTATTGTGATTACATTTCACTGCCATGATTTATCCCATGTTATGAAATTATGCTCTCTTTTGCAGGTTAAGATTTCCAAAATGTTATGTTCTTATGAATACGATGTGATTGATATTTCTTTTGTTTACCCTTACTGAGAATTTGAGCTCACCCTTTTATGTTTTCTTTTCCCCAGGATATAAAGAAAGGTTTTAGGTAAAAAAAAGGGAAGATCTTTATAAGAGATGTTGAAGATCTTTCACCACGATTAGAAGATTACGTTCCGAGTTTCCAAAGACACTAAACTATTACGATCCTTGTGTGTGTGTTTTTGTTATGTACTAAGTATTCCGCAAATGTAATGTAATGTCAATGTACGTCAGGCTTCGGGTCTCTACAGTTCAAATTTTAAAAGAATAACAAATAACAAATAACAAATAATTAATTAATTAAATATTAATTCATTTGTGAGGGTTTTTTCGACCATATATTTTGACCGGATCTTCATATTGAGATTATTTCTTTACCATTGAGTCCATAATTGTGAGTATTTCCTAGGTGGGGCATAAAATTATAACATACACCGAGGCTGGGGTTAGAACCCTTTTTCATTTTACTTTTTTCCTCGTTTATTTATTTTCCTTTATTTTCCTTCACTGGATTCTTATAAATTCCATTATGGGAATCATACTTCATATTACCAAGAGATAAGAGATATAAAGAGAGATAAAAATGGAGATATAGGAAGATAGGTACTACCGTGGAGCCTAGGATGAGTTGGATTGTTGTGCGACACCTAAGGACCACAGAAACAGACGAAGCTTTGGCAGCTTCCACCCTAAGGTAGTATGTTTTTATGTTTTACCAAAAATACCTATATATTTACTATTTTTAAGTTTAAACCCCTTTAATGACTAATTAAGAACCCTAAAGGGTTTATTTATATCTTTTGTGGAGAAAAACATGGTTTCAGGACGATTTGAGGCTTTTCCCATTCATAAATCCCCATCGCATGACATGAAGATTTAGGAACACATGACGTGTGTTATTCCTATTTGGGGAACATAAAATTTTTATAATTGTACACCATGTGTGGGATATACATTACATGTACTAGCACTTTTCCATGTAGAAAATTACCCATCCAAACAACCTATGTAGGGGAACATGGTCATGTAGAGTACACAACCATATATCATGTTGGTTAAATGCCGTGTAGAGGTAAATAATTAGAAAAAGTACATGGACAAACTATTTGAGGTACATGGGAAGGTACCTCATGTAGGGTAAATGAGATTTACATGATTAACACATTGGGTACTTGAGATTTTACATGCCAAGTTTGGTTAGAGTACACGTCCAGGTGGGGATTTTGGATTACACATTGTTTACTAGGGTATTCACACAGTGTACTACCCCTTTCTACCATTATGATATTTTTTTCATATCATTACACCTAGGAGTCATATTTAGGTACATCGGTAGTTTATTTGATTATATTTCCATGTATATCATGATGGTGAAACCCTTTAGTTGATTTGAGGACTCCTATGTGGCATTTTGGGGGTTCTTCCTAAACAAAGAGTCTCTTCCTCTGGTAATCAAATCCAGCTAACTCTTGACAGCGATTCCCTTTCAATTGAGATGATCCATGAGTTATATATATTTAATTATTGTTTATAAATCTTATATTTAGGATATATCCCTTCAAATACATTCCATCATGTCCTAGGAGTCCATGATATTAATTCCTTATAAGAATCCTGTGAAGGATGCCTCTACTTGACCATTGTTACTAAGGGACCCCTGTAGGATACCTTCGCTTACATTCTGACCAAGGAAATCCCTTATAGAATAATATACTCATTTCAAAAACTTTTTAGTTCCCTATATAGGACTACTTTTTCTATGCATCATTCCAAGGATCCCATGTAGGATGCCTCTACTTACTTACCATTAGAGGATCCAATGTAGGATTCCTATGTTTTACCATCTCAGCTAAGGATACTGAGTAGGATGAATTAGCTTGTGTTTAGACCTATAGGATCCCAATAATGATGAATGTTTTATGTAATAAAATGAGTGACCTAGTGGGTTCCCCTATGTTTAACTGACCCTGATTTAGTACGTCGGGTTTGGGTAGAGATGGTACTAGGTGAAAACTTAGAACCCATATCGAATTTGAAATCCCATGAGTCTATGGAAGTAGTGGTGGGTTTAGGCATTCAACCACCATCACTCTTTATTTATTCATTGACTTATTTAATTTTCATGCAACGATTATAGCCCATGGTGCTTCCTAGATTATGGACAATGTGCCAGATGCGTTACAGTTTGTTATATTATTAGGTTTCCTAGATATAATTTATGGGTATCAGCTTATAATCCTTTTGATTTTTATATCATTGGGATACCAAGAGGTACTTCCTAGGATCTGGCTATTGAGAATTTTTTTTTGCTATTATATTATTGGGATGTTTATAGGTGCTTCTTTGGATCTAGCTTCTGAGCCTATGATTATGATATTCAGGCATGGAATCCCTTGATTATTATATTTGATCTTGGTGTACCTTTATTAAGATAATAAATCATGGAGTACTAACGATTTGATACCCATGGATTATTATTCTCTCTTAAGCGATGGGGATGATTACGATCTCCCTGGTCAGTTACTTGATCACGGTGGTGGACATGATGCTCCTCACTATTGATTCAAAATATACTCGTATATGATAACACTCTCCTAATCAATTTCTAGGATACTCATTAGGGTCAAGTGGATGCTCCATTACTACATCACCCAGAGGTACTTCTTGATGATGTATATATTGATCCATTTATATTAATGGACATCAAGCCAGTACTAGAGCATTCAATTTTTAGATCCCCTAAGGGTTAGACCCTTAGGTATTATCCAAGTCACAATGTCATGATCAACTATGTGCTAGGAACTAGACACAAGACATTATATTAAATTTACATGTATTGAGAGGAATGAATTCTAGCTCAGTGATCGTTTATTGGAGTGTCCATTTTTATATGGAATCCTTTATTACAGTGATTGGAGGTGAGTGTAGGTGAACCCAGGGTCAGGACATGTATCCCCCTATGGTGATGTAGCTTTCTCAGATACATGCCTATATTGGCGAAAAAAGGTATTGTCAATTGAGATTACATAATCCAAGATTTACTTATTGATAAATGACTTGAGTTGTTAGAAATTAAGCTCAATGCCCTTTTTACAGGATGTCCAAATGACCGAGATTATGGACCCAAGGATCAAATTATGTTGTTTTATATTATTTTTCACCTTACTCATGTATATATATATATATGAGAATATATACACACATATAAATACATATGTGCATGAAGACACATTTCTTAGTTGACTAGGATCACATACCTAGGGATAGAATGTGTTTTCACTTGATTCATTTGATTTATTATTTTTTAGTTGTGTCTCATATAGGCTAAAAATATTTCACGAGAATTCAATTATGATAAAAAATTTATAGGTTCATCATTGGGGTGTTCCATTGAGATTATTTCTCACCCTTGTATTTTCACCTTGGTGTAAATATAAGTGCAGTAGTCAAAGGACATGGAATCTTCTGGATATGGTTTTATTTAACCATTATGGGATTAACACATTTATGAATATATCTATTATTCATATGGATCAATTTATTTTTTTATCATTCTATGAAATTGATTATGTTGGAAAACTTGTTGGATAACTTCCATAATTTTCACTTATCAAATCTCTACAATTAAGATTTCATGTTCAAGAAAATTTTCCAATAGTATTGGATTGTTATTTCATATAATTCTTTTTTTACAAACAAATATAAGAAGGACGAAGGAAGATTTACTATATTTGGTTAATGGGTTCCCCATGCATCAAAATAGTTTAGAAAATATAAAAAATGAAATCAACCTACCTAACCCAGGCCTATAGAAGAGATGGGTTGAGGATGATTTTGTGACCCAAACCGATAAGAAAAAAATATTTTAAAAAATATTTTTATAGTAATAGAGGAAAGATAAAAAATATTCAAGATTATTATGGATAAATTATAGTGATATAAATACTTCATATTTTCCTTCTTACATCAAAGAAAAAAAATCTATGGGAGATCTCAATATACAGCTCAATGATGGCTCATTCACTAGTGATGATGAGGTATAAGTACATAAGGGAGTTATTCATTTTTCTTCTTTATTGACTATAATTCATTAAGGTTATTGGGTTGTTCTTCCTAGAGAGGGTGAGGCATATTATTTCACTAATAATATCATCTATCTTGTTAAGAATCAACAAAATGTTTTTATAGAAACCATACCTTTCAAGGATGAGATCAAGGAGGATATCAATAATCTAAATCTAGAATGTTCTTAAGGCCCTGATGGATTTCATAGCTCATTTTAATTTCTTATACAAAATATAATCAAAGAATATGTTACTATAACCATTAAATATTATTTCAATGTAATTAATATTTCGAGAGTTCTTTTCACGGTTGTGATCATCCTAATCCCCAAGGTGCCTCACCTGAGATCATTCAACCATTACTGTCTCATAATCCTATGAAATTAGTCCTACAAAATACATTTAAAAATTTCACTATTATATATTCACAAACTTATACCGAAACATAGTCTTTAAAGAACCACAATGTTTTGTAAAAGGAAAGAGTATTCAAGGTGCCATCATTTCAGATCAAGAGATGGTGTTGGACCTCGAAAATAAAGTTCAAGGATATAATATCATAATAAATATAGACATAGAGAAAGAATATGGAATATTGGAGTAGGATGTTTTCTTAAAGGTTATGAGGAGATGCAAATTCTTATAATGGGTTTGTGACATATTTATTAATACCTTCTCTTCCCTAGGTTTTTTATCCCTATTATGGGTAGGATGTTTGGGATCATTGAATCTATTTAAGTGGTCTATCAAGGTGATCATATCTCTGTTATCCTGCACAATACATTATAATAAAGAATATTAACAAGTTAATTAATAATAGGAAAGTGATTTGTGAAGAAGTTATGGCTTTGTGTGTATATATCACATCTTTCATGAAAATGGAATGCTCTTTTTCTTAAATAGAAGGTATCACTCTAAAAAAATAATAAGAACTTGTTCTCTAATATTGTACCTAGAGTATAAAAATATCAATATCTTTAAAACAAATGTTTTAATATCTAGGAAATGTATGCCCATATTGACTCAACTCATTATTAGATGGGTTGGATTCCCAAAAAAGATATTTTCCATTGATTATCTTGGAGATATAATGTTTATAAGAATAATTAAAATAATCTAATTTGATGAATATGTTGAGAGAATTTTGGGTCACATCATAAATGGAAATATCTTCTTTGTATCATTCGAAGGAAGGATTTATCTCATCCATAGTGTCCTAAATACAATACTTATTCATGTGTTGTTAGTTATAAGGTCCTTGAATGTTTTTATAAAGAGTATAGAAATTATCTTCAATGATTTCCCATGGGATGCATTCCAAGAAAGTAAATTCCACTCAATATATTGGACACAACATTAAAAACCCACAGTAGAAGGAAGGATCATCATCTGAAGTCTTGAGGAATTTATTCAAATAATATTGAAAAAATTGAAATGGTAAGTTATTATAGAAACCGAGGATTATTATACATAGATATTACATTATTTTCTATGAATATTCATTATATTACACAAACACATGCCTAAGGACTATAATTGTTTAGTGTCTTTGGAAACTTGGAAACACAAATAATTGGACCATAGGTAGTCTACATAATATCTCACTATGATATTCATAAATATCACCCTTCTTATAAATATCATATGTAATACATTTATTAATAACCCAGGGAAATGAAACATATGAAAGGGTGAGCTCAGATGATCATTAAAATAAACAGGGGAGATATGTACGCATAATATGAACATAAGGGTTTGATAACATGATCATAACATTTGAAAATAATACCCTGAATATAAAATATCATAATCTTGAGTCATAGAAAAAATATTGGAAGTTTATAATACATGAATCACAAGGTAATCAAAGAACATGATCTATAAGAGCATAACATCGACATAAGACATAGATTTGGGGCTATAGGATCCTGAAAAATTCACCAAGGGAAGAAAATACTCCCTAATAACTTTGCAGAAGGAAGAAAGTATTCCTAAAATCCTAAAAAGGTTAATGGAATCAAATTGAGTTACAAATTTCGAAAGAAACTTGAAGGAATTCAAGTTTTCAAATGATTTTAAGTGTCCCACATACCATCATTGGGAAGGGTTCGTGGATCGCTTGGATCGCAAATCACTAGTACGTGGGACGATCTACAAGGTGCTGACCCATGAAGTGATGTCCAACAAGCCCAGTGGACCTCAAGCCACATCGCCGAAGGAATCATCTACATGAAGGCCATCCACATACCATCATACAAACTCATTGGTTCACAGATGAAGTAGACCCACAGGGTTCCACGAACCATGATTGTGAACAACAGCCTCTTTAAACCTTGGTTGACCGAGTCTTCCATGGATCAGGATATCTCTTCATTGGCCTCCATGAATGGTGCCAAATTCCCATAGATAAGATTTCCCCAATTCTCTATAAAAGGTGCACAGAAGGAATTGAAAGGAGGATGGAACAAGAAAGTTCAGAGGGTGTCCTAGAGGTTGGAAGACATAACTCAGGGAAGATTCTAACTTCAGTATTAAATCACCAACGAAGCCCAAATTGTGAACCATGCTCTCCATAGGTACAACCAGCCACAAACCATAAAACATGGGAACTTAATAATAAAAAGATAACCGCATACATAATTTTTGAAACCGTGAACCGCATTTTTCTATTGGATGAAGTCCCCATGAATGATAATACCCCGGACCCCTCTTCAATATGGTGTTCTGTATATTGTATCTCCACACAAATTTAAATTGGCACTACATACTACATAAATACGTGGATGGAAACCAAAGTGGTATGATGTACCATATACCATAGTGGTGCACAATGGTCTATACCCACGCCTGCGTACAACATCGGTAAGCAGATGACCCCTCCACCCGTATTCCACTACGGTATGTGAAGCTTCCCCCATCCCGCATAAGGAAAAAGTACACGAAATGGGGTGTTTTCTAGTATTCTTTTTTCCAGTTCCAATCTTTCCCCTCCATTACTGTTCATTCCTCCATAGTCCCTCTATGAACCAGTCCACCAACAGCAGGCCAAAGCCTCCTCCAAAGCCACCAGACCAGTATGATTAGGCCACCGGGTGCATCAGCAAGCCCCTTTGAGTTTACATACCCATGGTAAGCAGAGTCACAAAGGCTCTCCACACAATGGTTTAGGATCCAGGAAAATCTGTGGTTCTACATTCCCATAGTAACCCAGAGTCCAACCATGTGATACTAACATGAACCTCCCTGTTCTAGAGATTAAGGGTGATCACCTGCTTTTCCATTCAATGGGGAATGAAGACCAGTTAAGGGGGTTATGTTCACTTCCCCTTTTGATAAGAACAACACCCCCCTTCCAGGAATGCATTCTAGGGAACTCCCCCTGAGGTAATTCCCCAATATTCCAAGGTAGAGTTGCATGAAATTTAATGTCATTTAACATTGAAAGGTTCATCTCTATGCACCCTAACCCATGGTCTCCCTGGCCTAATCCTCTATATTCTCTCCCTCTCCCACCAGTAGTAGAGGAAGCATGTGTATGGTTGGATTTATCACATCCATTTTTTTCTCACACTGACCATGACTCACGTGTTCTTAGAGATTTGTGATGATTACAACATACAAAACATTCTGAACTATAATAACTCTGATTCCTGGTCAAACCAGGATGCGTAGGATGCCTACTTGAATGACCGAGATCCAAAGTGTTCCCTACCATAAGGTATCACCCAATCATGTTCTCCTCAAATGGGAAGCCTCCATGTGTCAGCCACACAAAATTCTAAACTACAAGAACACTAATTCCTAGTCAAACCAGGATATATAGGACACCTACTTGAAGGCCCGTGATTATAAGGGTACCCTACAATAAGGGATCACCCAATCATGTTCCCCTAAAATGGGCAGCCTCCACATGAAATCCCCACACAATTATACACTACAATAAATCTGATTCCTGGTCAAACCAGGATATGCAGGATTCTTACTTGAAGGCCCGAGATCAAAAGGGTTCCCTCCCTAAAGGGTTCACCCAATAATGTTCCTCTCAAATGGGAAGCCTCCACGCATAACCCCCACACAATTCTAAACTATGAGAACTCTGATTCCTGGTTAAACCAGGATACATAGGATGCATTCTTGAAGGCCCAAGCTCAAAAGGGTTCCCTCTCATAAGGGATCACCCAATCATGTTCCCCCAAAATGGAAATCCTCTATGAATAGACCCCAAATAGTTCTGAACTACAATAACTCTGATTCCTAATCAAATCAGGATATGTAGGATTCTTACTTGAAGTCCCAATATCCAAAGTGTTTCCTTTCAAAAGGGATCATCCGATAATTTCCCCTAAAATGGGAAACCTTCATGCTTATTCCCTACCCATTCCGAACTACAAGGGTTCTGATTCCTCTCCCAAGGATATGTAGGAAACCCATCTTATGGGTTTCATCCCAACATCAACTCACCTTCCATACCCCCTGGATGACAATAAAATCCAGAGTGAGTTATTGCATGGATTAAGTTAGCATTGCCTCTGAAACATCAAATCTATATATGACTATGATGATCCTGTAAACCAGGGGTATCCCATGGACACACTCTTCATGAATGAACCAAGAATTCATTGACATATGAGCATGAATTAAATCTATAAAAGAGTCCCTAAATAGGCAATAATCCTCCCCCAAAAGGGGGAAGTGAGCTTGACTTCCCATCCTCTCAACCAATGGTGTCCTTAAGTATCATTGGTTGAATCATCAACCCATGAGCACCTGTATTGGGAAAGTAGGTCCATGAATCATGGATACCAGGGCCATTGGGTGTTTTTGGATCCATGAATAAGCTCATTGGAGACCATTTGAGGAAGTTATATCCTGGGAGGACCGATTTCACAAGTACTTAACCCCATGCAATCACCTGTTGGAACCACCTGACTGTGGCATCTCTTTCGCAGTACAGAAGGGATAAATTACCCAGTCCCTGTGGGGTTAATCAAACCCTCCTTTAAAGGATAATGACCTAGAATGGGTCAAAAAAAAAATAAATAGTTAATTTGACAAGAAACCATATCTAGAAAAAGAGACATGATTCCCATCAGACCATTTTCCCATCACCCGAAACGTGCCACCTCAGAGGTGAAAAAAAATGGTGAACCCAACATGAATCCTTAACCAAGGTGGCGGTTCTACCCCAATGATAATAGAAAAAATAATGTAGCATATTGGACTATTTTGTTCACCCCTATATGTGCCAAACGTGCCACATCAAAGGTGAAACAAAAATGGTGAACCCAACGTGAATCCTTAACTAGGGTGGCAGTCTTACCCCACTCAAGTCCCTTTCCCCACAATAAAAAGAAAGAGGGGAAGGTGGCCAAGATGAATCATAAGATATGAATATGTTTATAATAATTATACCTTGACGAGGATTTTTAGTATGTATGTCATATATGTATGTTGCAGGTTTGCGAAGAGCAACCTTCAATCCAAATGACACCCCGATGACCGATTTAGACACATGCATCAGCAATCTCACAAGCAGCCGAGGCCCCAACGAAGAGAAGGACCCCCTCACCTACCCAACATCTTCAATTATGGGTATCCAACACACTAATCAAAGAGTACCACCAAAATGGTACTCTTTCCACAATGGAGGCCACGAGAGAAGCCCTCAAAACTGCAAAGGCTCTCCTACCACCTCCTCAACTACGACCGACACCCCAAAACAAGGCGGCCCCGGTGGTTGTCTCAAACAGTTTCGGAATACTGTCCTCGGAACATGACAATGAGTACCTCCCTTATCATAGGGAGGCAGATGAATTCGATGCTGAAAACTTCATCTCAACTACATAGGGGTCCTACTCACAAGCCCCTGCTAGAGAGAATCGCTGACAACACATAACAACCAAACCTCCTCCTACTGAAGAGGAACTTATGCCGACGGAACCTGCTGAAGGCCAGGAGACCTGGGCCCCTTGGGCCGCCTGCCAAGGGTAGTGAATATACAATTAGAAACACATTATCAAACTGGTTTCTAAATATCAACAACACTATACTAACACGGAGGCATTCAATGGGCAGAAATATAACTCTACCCCTCCACTCAATCCCACCACAGAAATAGGGTGGCACAATACAAGCACATGCACATTCCTGCTAATGCTCGTTGGTCCCTCCATGTAGACATAGTAGTGAACTATTGGCAGACGTAGATATCTATCAATGCACAAGAAGCCATTAATCTAAATAGGACAACAACTAGATATAATCATGCATAAACACCTACTGATTCATGTCAAACCCGCCATCCAAATAGGGCAGCAAACAAATATGAGCAGAGTCAAATTTATGTAGATGAATACAAATCCCGTGAGACAAATATAGTGAAAATAAAGAAAATAAAAATCCCCACTCATGAATAAAATGACCACCAGTAAAATACGATGGCAATCAGAGAAGAAAACTAATGGAAGACTCGTTCCTCTTCCCCAGCACAGGAGAACTGCTAATATTTACTAGAAACTCATGGAGGAATGGAGCAGGTACAAAACCATAATATGATATCAGGATGGACCTTCATACCTGTTCTTTCCAAAGATGTATCTCAGAACATCATAGAAATAATGGAAGATCATACGTCGGTCCCAGACCATATAATACAAACATTCCAAGACATTATTGCATTGGCGGGAAAGGCAAGAAACCGGGCCCATGACCCAGTTTCTTCAAACGGAATAACTTAATCACAAAATGATTCAGTCACTTCGGAGAAATCATGCATTCCTACTCTTGTCTCGAATGGTCAACGACAATATCCCATGATGCATAGATAGTTGGATTGGGAACAAAAACATGTTCCATCTGGGGGATGCCGGTCCAATGTGGTGGCCGCTCCAGGGCAGACATATATCCCTGCAAAAACTCAAGATGTCTGTCGACGTATCCCAGTGGCATCACATGACCCAAAAAGATAGAGAACCATATATAAAGGTAGTTACCAACAGTATCCAACCCCAGTTACCCCCAAGAGAGTGCCCAAAAATCAAATGAACCAAAGGCAATCGGAAAATAAAGAACACATACATGATCTTTCTCTGTTGGAATCTTGGATTCCGGATTCCCTCAAACATATATCAATAAAGGATCAAGATCTTGTCAGTCCATTAATAAATTATGGATGTGGAATTAGCTGTTGTGAAGTCCCTCCCCACAATGTCGTGACCAACAGCTCTGAAGGTACTTTGTAGAGAACCCATAGGGGATCACTCCGTGGACTAGGAATGGTCAATCACAAGAGCCTATCTCCTGATGTGTGTCAGGGGATCCCTCCCCTTGAACTGAAGATCAGACAATAAGAAGGTCCTCCCCTTGCTGTCTTTTTCTCTAATGGTCCTCTCCAGGGTATACAATACAGATATGCTTCTCCCTGTAGATAGATATCAAGTCATGATGGTATTACTCTCCGTGATGACAGTCATTGCGAAGGCCCTCACTGCAATGGTAGTTTCTATAAAGGCCCTCCCCATAGTAATGTCAACCAATAAGAAGGTCCTACCCTAATTTTAGTCCATCCTAAAGGCCCTCCCAAGAATGTAAAATGCATAAATTCTCCCTGTTGCTTGGTATCAAGTAGTGATAATAGTCATCACCATCATAGCAGTCAATGATAATGTCCTCCCCTCAGTGAAATCAAGTATCAAGAAGGTCCTCCCATCACTGTAGCCCACCCTGAAGGTCCTCCCCAGGGTATACACCATAAATAAATTCCTCATTGTTGGGAATCGAGTTGCAAAAGTACCCCTCTCCAATGCAGCACCAATTGCAATGGTCCTCCCCACAACCAAAATTCATACCAGCAAGAAGGCCCTCCCCTTTCCAGAACAAAGATGAGAGATCCCTCTTATGCTGAGGCCCTCAGAAAGGAGTCAGAAATATTAGGTGCTCCATTTATAATTAGTGATATCCTTTCTTAACCAAAGGATTTCATGGGGCCACACTCATCTTCTAAGCCACCCCCACGCCGTTCACATATCAACGAGGATCTCAACATCCCTGTTTCTAGGAATGAAATTATTATGAAGTAGTTGAGCTGGGAATATCAAGTAGAGGGGCCCCTAGAATAACAACAATAAGATATGTTGCTTTTGAGAAGACAACTAGCTAAGGATAATATACCAGTGATGTATTGACCTACAATCACTTCTCACTTCGACATACCAGGAGAGTTATTTGGGGAATGTAGACATGACATTTGCCTCAATATATGGATGACTCTTCGTCATATGAAAGAAAAATTACTACCCTAGGAAGGGTATACATACCATGTCAACACATTAGGGGAGCTTCATCATATAATTGACCTAGAAGACCTCCCATACACTCAGTTTCCACGATCAGAAAGCAAAACAGAAAAATCTTGAACTGGAATACCTCCATGCACTATACAAGATGTGTCACCTCATTGGTGATGCCTTGATTAGAGTTCATATTCAGGGATGGGGAGAACATAGAGATCTGAAATTCACTCCACATCCCATCCAGACAACCCCATTGGAAATGACAGCTTACAATGTCATCAACAAAAGACAGAAATCAAATTAAAACCTTTCTTAGGAAAGATGAGATACTCAACAAAAATCGGCCCGGAGTAAGTCTCGGAAGAATCAGAACTGAAGAGAACAATCCATCGAAAAACTCTTGAGTCGGGAAACCAAGAACATCCAGCAGGCTTCCCGCTTAAGGGAAGCCAACCAGCAAGCAATGATCATGTCTTTAAAAGACTATAGACTCCATGCAGGCCCAATTCCATACTCGGATCACACCCGCATGGGAGTACGTGAAATTGAAAAGGTGTCAATAGTGGTGGATACTGCCGCAATGCAGAAACAACCCCAGACCATAAGGATGGGGGAATTTTTAAATTGAAATTCCCCCAAAAGACCGAAAAATCTAGGCCATAGCGCATCAAATAAATAATGGGAACAACCACATCCCATAGGACTAGGGGAATTTTTACCTGAAGTACCCGCACAACGGATGCCCGCATTCTCCTATTTAGGATGAACGATGGGTGGGGGAGTCACCCATTCCACCCCTTCTCATGGTTCACACCCTCTGAGACAAAGGAACATTACAAGGTCAGATCAGGGCTCCCTTTAGGTCATTATTCATCAAGAAACCTGAAGAATACCACAGAATTGAAGGAGAAAGTCTAGAAAAGGACGCAGAAAGACTTCCTACCATTCGACATCGGGTACACCACCCCCAATATGGTATGTATCAGTGAATGTGGTAAACGGAAACCTCAAGAATCTCAAAAAAAATGACAAAGAGGGAGAGGATAAAAGGGAATGTGGTTCCTTCCTAGAAGAATCCCGCACCAAGCATGATGGTGTGCATACCTGGAACTAGAGAGTGATCATAAATTTGGGTGCCCCCATAGTTAATCCACCACTACCTCACTCGTGAATACCCAACAATGTGAATAATAAATACAAGATCATATATGACCCATCACCTCCTACCCCTGAGAATGTATCTATCACCCTTCAGGAAAGGTTCTCCAAGTAGGAGGAAGAAATGAAAGAGCTCAGGTGAATTAACGCTGAGCTGTGTCAAGGGAGATGCCTCACCGGATATGTTCCCCCTATGGAACATTATCAGGTATTCCCAAAAGAGGTTCCCTTTCCACATGAACTCATCTCGGTTAATGAAGCTAAGCTCAGAGGCCCATTAAATCTAGCACTGGGACCGTCAACCTACTTAAAACCGACCCCAGAAAGACATCAAGACTTCCCCCCACTAAGAAGGTAGCCAAAATATATTCATGTAAACCCACAAAGGATACCCCTAGCTAGGTAACCACCCCAAATTCTATCAGCACCGACAAACACATCATTGGATATTACCACACCATACAATGATCAAACTCAGAAGGATATGCATCAAGGGCTCTTGAACATCGTCAAGCAACTAAATTCTTGACTAGAAGACATGGTGGGGCGGTGCACTCTAATATAGTCGGAGCACAAACCCTAAACCGATTTGGTGTGCCACCAGAAAACTTTGGAAACCCCGTATTCCCCATATTCTTTGGCTCAAGGGACCTGAGACAACATTTAATGCACCATTAATCTTACTGTGACACCATGATGGTCACTCCAGATCACCAAGAAGGAGTTAAACTTAGATTCTTCATGCGAAACTTGTAGGGATAGACCTTCATATGGTATAATAGCTTGCTAGCTAACTCGATCACAGGCTGGGAGGACCTCCAGTGATAGTTTCTCTTCCAGTTCAGTTCAACGCTTCCTAAGAAGACAATTAGTGATATCCTGAAATACCAGCAGTGAGAGAATGAAAGAGTCTTAGAATTCATTACTAGATGGAAAGGCCTGACTTATTCCCTGAACTGGTCGCTTCCGCAAGATGAAATTCTCGCCATGTGTATCGACAATCTCCATGATGAATTACAAACACCGCTCATCCCAGTGAAGTACACAAGTGGGTTTAGAGATTTATCTTCCATTTACCAAAGCATAGAAGAATCCTTGAAATTGACCAATCTCAAGTCCTAAGTGGCCCCATCAGACCTAGGGAAAAGAATAGGAAGAGATGACTCAACTTCTATCACACTTAAGCCACTCCTGGAACCAGCTCAAGTTGCGAGACCTCCACCGAACCGTGCAGAACCCCCTAGACACCAAAAACCACCCCCTCCTTAGTAAGATGAGTGATAGGGTTTTAAAGGAAATTAGTTTGAAGAATGAAGAAATAATGTATACTCATTTCGAGATGACCAAGTCTGCAACTACTTCATAGCCACTATGAATTGAAACTTTCTATAGCTACCAGAGCCAAAGAAAGCTGATGAGGTGGGTCTCGAAGACCATCCAAATTATTTTCCCTATTAATGGATACTGGGACACACCCTCTAGGAATGATTCATCTTCCTGGATATCCTGCAAAATATGGTGGATTTTGGGAAAGTCATGCTGGGACCGCCACCAACTCAACTAGAATAAGTTTCCACCACAGACACAAGAGAGTAAGAGGAATGGAAAACAGTCGCCAGTAAGAAAGAGAATTTTTTGACAATTGGAAGACCTAGAAGATAGTCAACCAAGTCTATGGCATCATCTAGGAGTAGTTGAAATATCCAATCGTGCCCCTAAAAGTTCCTGATACAACACAGTCGTCCTCCTTGGACCCAAAATCCTCTAAAGGCTAGAAGGGTAGAAATAAGGAGAAAGAATATAGGATGACACAAAAGACGAAGTCAATGTTAAACTTTTAGAATTCATACCAATAGACTTGGTACAACAAGAACCACCCTACCAAACGACACCATTAGAAGGAGAGAATCAGACGAAAACATTGATGGATCAAGAACTGGTCTTCATCTCCATTAATCTCATTCACTTGATGGACTAATTCTCGTATGGAGACTATGGACACAAACCCAAATTACCCATAACCAACTATAGAGCCGGAGGAAGAGGCCATAGAGGCTGGAGGTTTCCTTGAAGGCATGATCATGGCAGGAGTCAAATTCCCAGCCATGCCAAAACTCAAACTGTTAAAATTGTGGAAACTCATGGAAGGACCCTCTAATAGACAAAAAAAGAACCAGAATGTTCCTTTTACCACATCAGAATAAATCCAAGCCCGATTATCTTGGAATATCCTTCAAGGAAATAAAAAATATCAAATCACCTAAGGTATGCAGGAGAAACAGTTTGACCAAACTCAGAAAGGACCATAGTGCCATTAGCTCCTGTCATAGAGGCCAAACCGTCTACGCTCAAATCCCAAGCCCCTAAGGTGTCTGTGAAAGAGAAACATCGACCTGGGAAGTTCTGAACTTTAGATGAGAAGTATGATATTCTAAATAAGCTGGCTTCAGTACCAACAAAGTTGTCAATCCTGGATGCGTTAAGTCTATTCGCAGATCTTAGGGAGGCACTCATTGAAGCCTTACTAAGTCCCCAGGAATTAGAGGCTGAAGTAGCAGCAAACAAAGCCTATAGGATAGAGACCAATCCTGAAGAATGAGAAGTAGTCATCTCCTTTATAGACAAGGATGAAGACACCATCATGCAAGGGCACATAAAACCCTTATTTGTGTCTGGAAAGATAAAAGAAATTGATGTTTGGATTATATTCATCCTCAACGGCTCTGGAGTCAATCTCCTCCTACAAAGAACACTTAATCGGCTGGGTTATGATGAAGACAACCTCACACCCTACACCACAACTCTGCTGAGATATAAAAAAAGCGAACAGAAACCGTTGGGATAAATCAAGATTAAAACTCAGCTTAAAGACCTCATGTCATATTCTGAGTTCTTGGTAGTGAAGAAAAGTATAGATTTCAATGTCCTATTAGAGGGTCGTTGGATGCATCATCATGCTAAAATTCCATCATCATACCATCAATTCCTCAAATATTTCAATAATGAAAAAACAGGACATTTCACACTAATAAATCATCATTTGAGCCCTTTGATTCACATTATATTGACGTAGGGTTCTATGAATTGGAAGAAAAACATTCTTCAACTGATGACATTTATTGGATTACATCCCCAAGTAGATTGAAAAAAGCTCCCATCGACTCCCTCTAGCAACTTGGGAGAGAGTATGTATTACCCATCAACCAAGTTGAATGCATAAGTGCAAGTTTGGATATAGAATCAATTGTCTACATGGTATCTGTTATGGCCGCCAAGTCCAAAGACACAGAATATCGGGATAACTCCCCTAATGTCAAGAAAATATCTAACAGAGATGCTCGTAACCTATCCATAGGACCCCAAACTGCCCTCACCTTACTCACTAAGGAAAAATATTATTTCTCTCACAACAATGAAGAGTTTGTCTCAATAATCCTTTCCCTATCAGAAGAGGAAGAAGATGAAGAAGAAGAATAGAAATAAGAATAAGAAGAAGAAGACCTAAAATATGCCCCTCCTACATTCGAAGAAGGTGTCTCCACAAGAATGGATGAACTTAAAAAGGTAAACCTGGGCACCGATGGTGACATGAAGCCCACTCTGATCAGTGAGGATATGCCTATCGAGGAGAAGGAAACATATACCTCATTACTAAATAAAAATAGAGATGTGTTTGCCTATAATTAAAAAAAAATTACATGCCTCGATCCTGAGGTTGCTACTCTTCATTTGGGTTTACCAGAAGATCACTTGGGCTACAAGCATGCCACCAGGAGGACCCATCTGACACATCCTTCCAAAATAGAGGCTAAAGTTGACAAGATGATCTAAGCTAACTTCATACGAGAAGTCCAGTTTCCGATCTGGCTAGTGAACATAGTTCCTATAAAAAAGAAGAACAAATATATTAGAAACTACATCGACTTCAGGGACCTTAATCAGCATTACCAGAAATATTATTTAACTGTCCCGATCACATAATTTTTGATCGATGAAACTTCCATATATGAGGCCCTTTCTTTCAAGTATGACTATTATGGATATAACCAGATCTGGATGGCCCAGGGGGGATGAAGAAGCTACTGATTTTAGGGATCCTCGAAGAGTTTTCTGTTATAAGGTGATGCCTTTTTGTTTAAAAAATTCGGCGCTGAATATCAGTACACCATGCATCGCATATTCAATCCCTTATTAGGAAAATTCATCAATTGTTATGTCAAAAATATGGTGGTTAAATATCTATAGTGCTCAAACCACATGGCCAATCTTCGAACTGTCTTCAACAAATTGTCACACCATAGTTTAAATATAAATCCCCTAAAATACACCTTTGGAGTTACCTCTAGGAAATTACTCCACTTCTTTGTATGCCATTACAGCTTTGAAGTCAACTGGGAGAATACAAAAGACATCCGTGGCATGTCCCCACCTCGCAAACTCACTGAGTTGAGAGTTTCCCAGGGGTACCTGGCCTACATCTAGTGCTTTATATCCAACCTAGCGGGTAAATGTTTACCTTTTACAAGGTTAATAAAGAAAGGGGTTCCGTATGAGTGGGAAAATGATTTCCAAGAAGATTTCGACAGTCTCAAAAGATATATCATGATCCCACTAGTGTTGATGCCACAAATTGAGGGGAGACTACTCATTCTATATGTAACCACCCTGGAATGATTATTAGGCACATTCCTCACACAAAAGAATGACGCCAGGAATGAGAACAACCTATATTATAGTAGCTAAACAATGATTGATGATAAAACTCAGTTTTCAAAATTTGAAAAGAACTGCCTAGCCCTAATCTTAGTAGTTCAGAAACTCAAGCTTTACCTGTAGCACCATGAGGTCCACTTGGTCTACCAATGAAACCCACTAAAATATTTTCTCAACCATCCTATTCTAACTAGATGCCTATCACAATGGGAGGTCATCCTACAACAGTTTGACATACTGTAAGTACCCCAAAAGGCCATCAAAGGCCAGATGTTTTTAGACTTCATGGTTGATCACCCCTTAGAAGAGACAACAACATTGGATGCCGAACATCCAAATGAAGAAGTGTTCTCGTTCTTGGAGGACCCCCAGACATGGAAAATGTACTTCGATGGTGCTTCGAGAAGCCCAAAAGGAAAAAAGAATGGAGGATCCCAAGCTCAATAAAGTGGGGATGGGAGTTATACTCATATCCCATGAAAATTATGTCCTACCTTACTCTTTATTGATTTCAGAAAGATATAAATATAATGTAGAAGAATATAAACCCATCATTATGGGTCTAGAACTAGCACTTCATGTAAATTCCAAACACCTAAAGATAAAGGGTGATTCAGAGCTAGTCATCAAACAAATAAACAATGACTATTCCATTAAGAATGAATTATTGGCCCCCTTGATGAACCATGTCCAAGAATGGATGGAAGAATTCCCATCAGAACCAACGCTGACCTATGTCCCCCGATCTCAAAATTCTCGAGTCGATGCTTCGGAAAATGAAGCCATGAGCTTGGATGATTCAGACCAGGATGAAACGGTCATTAGCATTGCTCACCATAGGATGTTCTTGACATTTATCCAAAATAGTAAAGAGTAAATTGAAGAATTTAGCCCTATTTATGAGCCTTATGATCACACCACCAGCTAGATGAAACCCATTTCAAATTACCTTTGTAAGGGGGAACTCCCACCAGATAATACTAGAAGAGAACAGGTCGAAAGATGGGCAGTCAATTTTTTCATGTACAATGGGGTAAAATAAGAAAATGTTCTCTACAAAAGAGTCCTTGATGGAGCCCTTATTAGGTTCATTTATGGAGAATAGATTGTTTCCATCATGAAAGAATTTCACAATAGAGCTTGTAGAGAACACTAATCAGCAACCAAGCTCTCTCACCAAATCTAAAGTCTTGGGTGTTACTGGCCCACTATGATACATGATTGTGCCGTATTCGCCAAGAAGTGCCATTCCTGCCAAGTTCTTTCCAATTATATACACTGACCCCCAAAGTTACTTCATAAAGATAAGTACTCATGGCTATTCGCCGCTTGGGGGATGGATATTGTGGGAACATTTTCCCCCAACACAACTAGACAATTCAAGTTCATACTCACAACATCCGAATTCTTTTCTAAATAGACTAAAGCCATATCCCTTAAGGAAGTCAGGGTGAAAAGTATCATTGTCTTTGTGAAGGCCAACATCATTACCCGATTTGGTGTCCCTCATACAATACTGATGGAAAATGGCACCAAATTTTTCTATGCTGAGTTGGACAAGTTATACTAGGAGTATGAAATCAAAGCCAACTGTTCATCCCACTACCACACAATGGCCAATTGGATGATAGAGGCTTTAAACAAGAATATATCCTAGATACTCTGGAAGATGGTAGATGAGGATAAGAAATATTGTCCAGACAAGCTACTTCATGCTTTATGGGCTTACCGGACCATGACCTGCACTACCACCTAGGTTACCCCATACTCACTAGTATATAGGAAAGATGCAGTTTTACCTATAAAAATTTAAGTGCCATAAATTCATATAGCCATTTATGATCAACTATCCATGGATGAGAAATCCCAGAATCAGTTTGACGAGTTGGAGTAGCTAGATGAAAAAAGTCTACACACTTTACATCATTTTGGAATCTACCAAAATCAGATCACAGGAGCCTTCAACAAAAAGGTTCACCTATGATCTTTCCTCAAAGGAGAAATTATGTTATTCCTTAGAACCTCGATGATACTCAGAAGGAATCCCCCCAAGCTTGAACCAAAGTTGGATGGACCATATGTCATACATAGGATCTATTCTAATGGAGTGTATGACCTGATATCAATGGACATACATCTCATCACGGCTCCTACAAATGAATTTTTTTGACGAAGTATTTCAGGTAATAGAAACTCCCACGTATCATTCCAAACTCTATGACCCTAAAATATGAGTTTTAGTACCTCCATGTTAGGGTCCAAACTCAATGACCTTAAATTATGAGTAATAAACCTTGTCACGAACCGAATATGGTCGCCATAAAAACCGGAACCCGACCTGGCTCGCGACAAGGCCCGAAGGGCATTCCTAATCCCCACAAGTTGGCACAAGTGCCTGAGTATCATAGAATGAAGTTTGTGAATGATTTACCTGAGCTTATAAACATTAAACAACAAACAAACTCAACAAAAAAATATGGATTTTTCAACTAAAACTGTCTTTTACAAAATTTCAGAACTGAATTACATAAGTTAAAACTATGTTTAAAGACCATTATAGAGATAAAAAACTAAATAAGGACAGACCAATAAACTCCACATATAAAGAGGCACCTCCCTCAATCCATCCCCACAACACCGCATCTCGAACGACCGGTAAAAAACAGAAGTGTTGGCACAAAAGTTGTACCCAAACCTGTGAAAAAAAAACAAGTCTACTTACACCCAAGGGTGTAAGTAGGGTGTGAGATAATTACCATTACGATACCACCACTAAGATATTCCATGTGATAAAAATTTAAATATGAAAATCTTTCAAGTTCTCATAAATAGGCAATGCTAGTTAAAATTTCTAAAAGACGCAACTGAAAAATTAAAACAGTTTTCAAGAGTGAAAATTTAAAGAATCCTAACTTTAAAAATAAATTCCAAAACTAATTAAATTTCCATAAAACAATATTGTATGCTGATAGTAAGCACAAATAATCTAACGAGCCCAAGAAATAGGAAATAACCCCTAGGAACTAGCTCGTTGTGGGTCCCTGGTACCTCATATCTCGGTGGGAGTAACCATCAAAATATCTGTTATAATGCACACGAGCCACTAGTAGGGAGAATACCCATAACCTAGTAGTACCTGATCACCATAATCATAATTTAGTTAGTGTTGTAAGCATCAATCTTTCTATGTGAAACTTAGGCCAAACCCCACATATTCACTAGCATACTAGTACATGTCCACCCACCTAGATACCCGAGTTTCCCTCTTTTGATCAAACAAGTTAGACAAGCCAATAAATATAGTTTTCAAATTAAAATATCACTTCTACATCACATATTAACAAAAAATTCCCATGTACATCACACAATTCACAAAATCCACTTTTCGTTCAAATGCATTTTGAAATCAAACTCACACCAAAATAGCCCACACCACATTTTTCATAACTTTCACAATCCAACACATCCTTTAACAATTTTATAAAATCATTCCAAATATGATAAAAATTACATAAAAACCAACTCACATGTTCCATAAAACCCTTTTACATAAAAAAAAATCCACTTTTCACATCACACTCACACAAACATCCCACATCACGTTCACACCTCTTTCACATTTCAGTAAATCCATTAAACATTTTTATAAAACATTTCCAAGAGTATACAAATCACACGACAGCCCAATTCACATTTAAAATGTACCATTTAAAAATATACACAATACAAAAAAGTTTTTCAATATAGTTTCACCTCTTACATAAATAATTAAACCATTTAAAACTTTCATAAAACAAATCTAAGGAGTGTACCCAAGATTTTTCACATAATACCCATTTCAAAACCATCTTTCAAGGAAAAAATCAGACCAATAAAAATTGAAAACAGAATTATCATCCGCAAATACATTTATTAAACAACCCCCAAGTGTTATACAAATAACTCAAACAATACCACAAAATATCCACATAAAAAACACACGTTTTCAAAATCACTTTCAAGAAGGACAACATGGTTTTACACCTTAAACCCATTCAAAACCCCCCCTTCAAACCAAATGTCACACCAAGACCCTACCAATGCCGAATTTTCATCCCAAAACAGATTTATTAAACCGATTTCATATGTTCTAAAATACACCCAAATAATTCCTCAAGTGTTACACATGAAAAACCCCAAATTTCAAGATAAAATGAAAATATAAAATTAAACTCTTAACCAAATCAATCATGAACAGTTTTCACACCACACACAACACATGAGGAAAATTAATAATGAAAAAAATACAGAAATATAACTCATTTATAATTGTTTACACATGGAACCACCTACCGAAAGTGTTGAATCCCTCCAATCTTGGTCTGAAACATCAAGTGCACCACCGCCGCACCACAAGGAAGTGAAGATCAACCTAAAATCTCAATGTTACACAAAAAATACACCATGTCAAACCATAGGTTCTAAAAATATCTTTTGGACACTTTGGAACATCAATAAATAGGGATGAAACTCTAAGTAAATAGAAGAAAAGGAAGGGGGGAACACTTACTTGAATGAATCTTGGAGAAATCAACCTAAATCCAAACTTAGTTGAATAAATCTTGGATAAATCAACCTAAATCCACCAGTATCTGAATTTTCAAATAGCCAAAAATTCAAGGGAGATTCGAACAAGGATGAGGAGATCATTTAGGAATTTTAATGGGGAAAAAAGAGTGATAAATGAAGGAGTTATTAAGGAAACAAATTACCTCTATAAATCTGCTCGAATTCAGGAAGCATAAGAAGTTTCAACTTTTTCTATAAAGAAAATGAGCTCCAAAGAGGGGGATAAGAGAATGGGGCTAAACCTCAGTTTAGTGGGATATGGTTAGAGGTAGAATCCCCAATAAATAGTTAAAATTGAATACATTATTAAAGAAACAAAATTGGTTTTTAAATCTAGAAATGAGCTCACGGTTTGGCCTAAATCATGGAAACTCACTCCTTCCTCAAAAAAAACTTGGGAAACCCCCCAAAAAAAGAAAGAATGGAAATTTAATGAAAAAGAAATTTAAAAGAAGTCATGTATGTGAAAATTCTCCCCACCATGAAAACTTTCCGTCCCTAGAAAGCCACAGTAAGGCCAAATACAAAAACCAAATCGAACCGATAAACCAAGATGTACTTCTTTGCCAAGATTCACCCCCAAAGGCCAAAGCACCTCTAATGATCAATTAAGTAAGGATTACTCTCAGAAACAAAACTTAAAACAATTTCTTAACATGATAAATTATATTCATAATTTATCCCAAAAGAAAACTCCTCAAACACTATTTGAAAAAGACTTAAGCAATTCACCCAAACAAACAACAACATCGAACAAGGTTACACTTACCTTGATATAACTAAACTGTTGGGCATTCTCCAATCCCAATGTTTACTCGAGGATGATATTGGTAGCTAGATAGCTCCAAATGAGACTTCCTACCCCCAATCCAAGACCATGGATAAATCGGAGTCATTGGTACGGGGGGACACAAATAGGCTCCCCACCATAAGAGACAACCTATATTTTTCCCGAGAAAAAATCAGGACACTAACAAGGGGAGGCCTGAACAGACTCCCTGGTACAAAAGGTATACTTCCATTCAAAATTTATGAAGGAACATACAAGAGAATCATAGTGGGTATCCCCACCATAAGAACCAACCATCTTAACCGACCAGCATAGGCCGACACGGAAAGAACAAAAAATTTAAGGACTTGGGAAGGCGACATGGTTAGTCTACACGGTTTGGAAAATTATACACTAACTGTGAATATCATTCTTTCCACATGGATTTTTGGCACATGTTCACTACTAATCATGCAAAAACCATGTGTTCGGTTTTTGTAGCCAATTTTACAACCATTCTACAAAGACTCAATGGAAACCAAAGGAGAGGGAATAACATTGGGCGATAAAATGGGTACAAGGACCTCCACCTATTTCCACCGAATGAGAAAAATAGAAGAAAGATGATGAAACCAGATGTTTAAACTCTTACTATCTTTCATAATAAGGATATGACTTTGTACAAGGGTTTAAACAACCCTGGGATTCCCCCTGACTATGAGCTAGCTTCTCTATGAGACCTATGGCTGGAGATCAAATGATTGAAGCATCTTCAGCCTCACAGTTAGGCTTTGGAAACCCCCTGGATGAGAATTCTTCTTTCTGTGCCACCAATAACTATACCACAATCCCCGATAAGTTCTCCAAGATATAACACATTCCAAAACCACTTTACCCTAACCTGATATTTCACTAAAACAAGGGCTTAGAAGATGCACACACATCATGCCTTGTTTCTTCGGGTGATAAAAAATAGAAGCAAAGAACACATATACTCACCATCCTATAAAATGATATATTTTGATGTTTTTCCAAGGAATATATTCTCCCAACCTAATAGAGACTCTCATAGGATTGCACGAATTTCACCTTTATGGTCAATTGAGCACATTACATCACAAGGCGTCACCAAACATGACCATTACGACTAATATAAACAATGCATGGAGAGGGACCCTATACAACATCCCCAAACTACATACAATTATAGAAAGTGGCCACAATATCCTATCATGACTAGATTTCCAAAACTGGTAGTTTAATGTGAACTCCTACTTTAAAGAGACTATGAAGGACCTATAGGACCTCTTAGACACCATCCAGACACTCATCCACACTAACAACCCCAGACCACTTCCACCTTCGACGAATCAGGAAACTTAAGAAACTATGGTCTCTTTCAACCTTCTATAAGCACTCTCCCGCTACAAGAGTATCCTAAAACACAACACTTAAAGGGTGTAGAATCATTCTACAAAGATTTAGAATTGATTCCCTACATTGATCAACTGGAGGATTTTCCAATGGCGAAACAATACGGGTTGCACTTCAGTTTTGCACTAACCCTTAATGGGGACGTACCTTATCAAATTAGAAAACCCAAGGACCCAACCAACCTGGTACATTGATTGAAAAGTTATATAAAATAGATAAAAAAACATGAAGGAAACCACCTTAAAGGAATCTTGAAACATTTCTCAGAAGAGACTACCAAGCGGTCCTTCTACCCATCTTACCGACCAAACACAGACCCAAAACACGGTTCAAACAGGAAGGGTTCTTGGACTAAAAACATCCCAAAATATCAACATTAAAAAAAAACACATAATACACACCATCCAAATCCAATTATCAAAACACCATTTTTTCCTTTAAAAATATTTCTTGGAAAGGAAAACTGTTCACTGGTTAGCATATCCACCTATGGTACCCCATGGGCCTCATACATGCATGCTTCTGTGATACAATAGACACCCTCCTCATATCCATCCCGAAATCCATCCATCCATGCCATAAAACATCCATCATACCATATAACCCTAGGAATGTGGCCTCTCACGGAAATACCAAAGGTTAAAACAAAAATTATTTCCACTTTTCAAAACCAAACTATCAACCAATTCCATTTTTTCTCAAAATCGCTAACCACAAAATCAAACCCAAATTAAAGATTACCAATTTTTTTGAAAAAGGTAAAATAATTCAAATAAAAAGTCACTTTCAATCCATTCAAATAAATTACAAAACATCTCATCCCATTAAAACACCTTTCAATAGTTTAGAAAACTCTATGGGAAACACTTTTCCAAAACCAACCTTGACATAGCTCATGATTTCAAAAGAGGTGAAAACACACCATTTTACATTCCAATAAAATTCTAAAAATTTAGTTCTCCCATTTAAAAAATATAACCATTCCCTATTTATTAGAAAATCATTTCACAAAAAAATTATGATTTTTAAAACCATGTCATTTTTTCTTTAAAATAGAACTTACAAGATTTCAAAACTATATGACACAAGACAATGCGAGAGGAAACTAGTTCCGGTGGGTGACTTGGAAATATGGTTGGTGGACATAAACTAATAAATTCACCATCACAGAGAGTTTTCTAGGGAAATATCCCTGGATCCACCAGGCTTTCCAGGCCCTGCGAGCTCACTGAGACCATAAACCAAACTCTCTTTTCATTTCCCCTAATCACCATCAAACCAAGAAAACTGAAGGACTCAAATAATTCTTGACTCCCCTGGTGACTTGAATCACATAATGAGGTGTGGTGATTTGGAACACTACCAATAACCGAAATTCCAAGTCCTAACAATCCTAACTCTAGACTATCTCGACTGTTCCCCAAATAACAAGACCCAAGGAGTTAACCAAAAGCTCCTCTGATACCATTTTGTCACGAATTGAATCTGGTCTCCATCAAAACTGACACCCGACCCAGCCCGCGACAAGGCCTGAAGGGTGTTCCAAATCCCCACAGTCTGTTACAAGTTTCTGAGTACCATAAAATGATGTTTGGGAATGATTTACCTGAGTTTATAAACATTAAACAACAAACAAACTCAATAAAACAAATCTGGGTTTTTCAACTAAAACCATATTTTACAAAATATTAGAACTGAATTACATAAGTTAAAAATATGGTTAAAGAAAATTAAAAAGGTACAAAACCAAATAAGTACAGCCCAAGAATCTCCACGTTGAAAGAGGCACTACCCTCAAGCCGTCCCCATAACACCACATCACGAATGACCGGTAAAACCCTGAACTTTTGGCATAAAAGTTGTACCCAAACCTGCGACAACAGAAATAACAAGTCTAAATACATCCAAGGGTGTAAGTATGGTGTGATAAAATGGACAGTAGGATAAAACCACTAAGATATTACTTGTTATAAACATTCAAAGACGAAAAAATGGAAGTTTTCATAAACATGCAATGCTAGTTAAAATTTCTAAAAGGCACAACTTAAAAATTAAAACAGTTTTCTAGTGGGATAATTTAAAGATTCATCACTTTTAAAATAAAGGAAAAAACTACTTAAATTTCTAGAAAATAATACCATATGCCTATGGTATTCAGAAATAATCCAATGAGCACAAGCAATAAGAAATAACCCCTAGGAACATGCTTGTTATGGGTCCCAGGTACCTCATATCTCAGTGAGAGTAACCATTACAATGTAAGTTATCGTGCACATTATCCACTATTAGGGAGCATACCCATAACCTAGTGGTCCCCAATCATCATCATCATAGTTTATTTATTGTTTTAAGCGTAAATATTACTACGTGAAACTAAGGCCAAACCCCACTTATTCACAATCTTATAAGTACACATCCACCCACCTAGATACACAGGTTTCCCTATTGTGCTCAAACAAGTTCAACAAGCCAAAAAATATAATTTTCACATAAAAATATCACTTCCACATCACAAATTAACCAAACAGTTCCACGTACATCACACTTTTCATTCAAATGCATTTTGAAATCAAACTCGAACCAAAATAGCCCACAACACATTTTTCATAACTTTCAAAATCAAAAACATCCTTTAACTACTTTATAAAATCTTTCCAAATATGATAAAAATCAAATAACAAACAACTCACATGTTTCATAAAACCCTTTTCCATAAAAAAATTCCATTTTTCACATCACACTCAAACAAACATCTGACATCAAGTTCACACCACTTTCACATTTTAGTAAATTCATTAAACATTTTTATAAAACATTCCAAGAGTATACACATCACATGACTACCCCATTCACATTTAAAATTGACCATTTCAAAATATACACAATTCAAACTAGTTTTAAAATATGGTTTCACCTCTTACATAAATCATTAAACCATTCAAAATATTTATAAAACAATTCCAAGGAGTGTACCCAAGATTTTCACATAAAACCCATTTCAAACCCATATTTCAAGGAAAAAATAAAACCAAAACCAATTAAAAACCTAATTTTTAGCCCCCAAAACATTTATTAAATAACCCCCAGTAATTATACAAATTCCTCAAAAAATTCCACAAAACATCCACATGAAAAACTCACGTTTTCAAAATCACTTTCAAGAAGTACAACATGGTTTTACACCTTAAACCTATTCAAAAACCCACTTTCAAACCTAATGGCACACCAAGAACCTACCAATGAGTAATTTTCATCCCAAAAAAGATTTATTAAACCAATTTTACATGTTCTAAAATACACCCAAATAACACCCCAAGTGTTACACATGAAAAAACCCAAATTTCAAGCTAAAATGCAACTATAAAATAAAAATATTAACCAAATAAATCACGAACAGTTTTCACACCACAAAAAATATATTTGGAATATGAATAATGAGAAAAAAATAAAGATAACTCGTAAATAATGGTTTACACATGTGACCGCCTACTGAAAGTGTTGAATCTCTCAAATCTTGGTGCGAAACAACAAGCGCACCACCGCCACACCACAAAGAAGTTAAGAGAAACAAAAAATATCAATATTATACAAAAAAGAAACCATTTCAAACCCTAGTTCTAACCCAATATTTTGTACAATTTAGAAAATCAATAAATAAGGATGAAACCCTAAGGAAATAGAAGAAAATAAAGGGAGGACCACTTACTTGAATGAATCTTGGATAAATTGACCTAAATCCACCGGTATTTGAATTTTCAAATAGACAAAGGGATATTCTAACAAGGATGAGGAGATCATGTTAGAATTTTAATGGGGGAAAAAGAGTGAAAAATTAAGGAGTTATTAAGGAAACATATTACCTTTATAAATCTACTTGAATTGAGGATGCTTTATAAGTTTCAACTAAATCCGTGAAGAAAATGAGATCTAAATACGGGGAGAAGATAATGGGAGCGTGCCCCGGTTTAGTTGTCTTGAGTTAGAGGTGGAATCACCAAAAAATAGTTAAAATTGAATATTTTATAAAATAAACAAAATTGTTTTTTAAATATGGAAATGGGCTCACGGTTTGGCACAAATAATGAAAAATCACCCTTTCCTTAATAAAAAAACTTGGGAAACCCTCAAAACAAATAAATAATGGAAATTAAAAGAAAAATAAATTTAAAAGAAGTAATGGATGTGAAATTCCTATCTACATGATGTTAAAATATAAGAAGCTCATTCGTGAAACCTAACATTAAACTTGGAATCATGTCCTCATTGTAAGACATTAAACTACATGGAACAAAGTGTCCTAATCAGATGACAAAAAATTTCATGATCTCTCATAGAACTATTTAAATATTGATTCCTTACCTCACAAGATACATTGTGACACCTTGATAATTGATCTTTTCCCATTACCCACAAAAAATGCCTCTATCATATTATTTATTTCCCCACACTGGCATGGGAAACCCTTGTCACTCCTTATTTCTCACATAGATTATAACTCATGTGATCTTAGGATTAGTGTTAAGGATTCCATTATGAAAAAAAGTTATAGATAATTATGGTAGAACTGGCACCATTAGAGAATGAAACAAAAATGTTTCTACCCCTATGGACTGAGCCAGATCAGTACAATAAATGTTTAAAACTATATATGGATTGATTCCTGCCCCTGCAGGATACGAAATGGTGCCCAAATTTGGAATCCCGGCCCATCCATTGAAAAAATTACCTCACATTTCCTTACACATGGACCAATATTGATCAGTATGAGGAAAATTCAGTACTACGTATGGCTTGATTTCTACTCTTGCAGGATACATAGTGTTTCTGAGATTTGGCATCCTAAACTAGCCACCATAAAAAAATTCCCCTTTCCTTGTGTGTAGGTTAGACTGGTACAGGGAGTCTATGAAAGTTCCTAATGACATGAAAATAAATTGTGAGATTCATCAAAAGTAATGTGTGGCTAGATTCTTAGTATTACAAGATCCCCCACACGCCCCCACTTAGGAGAAGTTAAAAGAAATTAATTTTTCATATACATATGAGTCAAATATATGTGGAAGCTCTAATAATTCATGGTTTGTCATAATTTGGGTATTTCTTACATTCTTAGGCACATCATTCCCATTTGTCAAACTCTATATTCTGGGAAAACATGGATCTCCATAACCATTCATGGCCATTTGAGATGGAAGGCCAGTGTCCTACATACACCTTTGTTTTGGCTAGGCACATCATGCCCTAGTGGCTCTGTATATGTTGCCTACAAACCTCAGTTAATCAAAGGAAAATTAGTCCCTAGGATAGTCCTCTCCTATATTGGTACGCCTTATGGATTCTAATCCCCATGCCATCCCTCTTGATTCAAGTTTCCCCCAAGACTCTGGTTGACACCTTCTATCATCACTCACATCTAAGGAACATCACAACATCCTTATTTGCGATTAACTCAAATCTATTAATGATCTTTATGATAGCATAATTTTCCTCACAACAAGATAGTAAACTGAAAGGCCAAAATCTTCCTTGATGTAAGATGTTAAACTATATAGCATTGGATTTAGCCTAAAGTTACCTATTATTTTGATTTTTCTATTCTTAGGTTGTGACTTGGAATCCTCATAATCCCTTATTTCTCACACTGAGCATAGCTCACATGAGCTTAGGGATCTTAGTGAAAGATCCATCATGAAATTGTGGAAAAACAATTCAGGAAATTAGTCTTAGAAGTATGAACCTAAAAATCATGTCACGGTTCCCTTCCCTAAGAGGAACCCCACGTCCTAGCCTTGTGATGTTAAATGGAAAGGTACACCAAATATGGGATGAATCCCTCACCCTACATGTGAGTCAAATCTACAAAAGGGATACCTAATTCCATGAGTAAATTGCAGTCCAAATGTCTCCAATATATCCAGATACACTCCTTACATACCTCAAAATCCGTGCACTAACCAATATTGAATCTCCATAACACTCCATGGCCATCTGAGATGGAAGGCAAGTGTCCTACAGACACCTTTGTTTTGGCTATTCACATCATTCCACAGTGGCTCTCCATATGTTACCCAAAAAACATGGCCATCAATAAAATGTAAATTTGTCCCCAGGAGAGTCCTCTCCTATATCTGTATTCCCAATAGATTCCAAGACCCATAACATCCCTCCTAATTCAAGGGACCTCAAAGTCATGGTTTACATTCTCCTTACTACACACATCATGTATATATCAGAACATGTAGGACATATTTATATTTGGTCTCCTTTGAGGTTTTTGAAAAATAAAGATACCCTATACAAATGTGTGATGTTGATCCGCATACAAAAGAAGAATTACCCCACTCTTTTTTCGTGTTTCCTAGAGAAGTTCAGTTAAAATTTCCCTTTTTGTGTTAAGGTGCACCCATTGTTAGAGAACACATACCATGTTCAGAATGTTCCCAATCTCCATAATACTTCATATCCATCAGACATGGAAGTCAAATGTCTTATAGGAACCATAATTTTACTATGCACATCATGCCTCAGTAGATCTGCATATATCACCTACAAAATGGCTGTCAATCAAAGGAAAAATTGTTCTCAAGAAAATACTTTCTAGATTCTGTATGCTCAAATTACATTCATGTCCTGTTACACCCCTAGATTTGAAAAACCTTGGATAACCACTTACATACCTTCCTCTTTCTAGATTCTACTAACATAAAAAATATTTCCAACTAAACTGAACATTCACCAGCTCTCCCTTACACAAGTAAGAACCATGTAGGAATAGTTGCCCGCTCAAAGCCAATATGAGTGTCCCTAATATTTTTGGACACCATCACTCACACTAGCCACCCAATGTACCTCCGATCATCAAAATAAATTCAAAGTGTCACAAATCCTACCAGGCCATTAGAGATGAAAGGCCATTTTACCATAGAAACCCTTATTTGACTATGCACATAATGCCTTAGTGACTCTGCATATGTCACAAACAAAACAACCATCAATTAGAGGAAATTTCTTCACTATGAGAGTCATTTCCTACCTCCATATGCCTAAAATGGCTTTCGAGCCTCATGAATTTTCCAAATTTACAAAATTAGGTCAGGTAAAATCCCTAATACATGTCTAATTGATTTTAGAACATTCTTGGCTGACAAATCCTAAATTGGGGCCCCTACCCTGTTAAGTCTGGTCAAAGTTGTATGACCTAAAAAATTAGTAATAAATTTTATTAGAAGGACTATGAAGTACAAAAAAATATGCCATAATTACTAGAGGGAAAATCTGAAAAAGGAACATCTAGGCCAAAGTCAAGTATCGGTTCATTAAACCTACACCATTTATGGTTTTGATAAAAAATATTAAGCCATCAAAAGAGACGTAAATCTTGTTAGGTCGAAAACCCACAATGGGAGGCCTAAGAAAAAGTCATGTTATGCCTGCTAAGCCTGTGTCAAAAAGGATATATAAAAAAGTAGGGTAATAATTAAAACGACATAAAATTTTGTGAGGTGTTCCATAAAACTTCACTAATAGTTGAACTATGCTCACTGAGTCCCGTGGCTCCGGAAAAAATTAGAGCCTGACTCGATTATTTCAATTTACTGGTCATGGTTTAAAATTAATACCTAATCAAAGAGATGTTTATATGATTGATTATGATCAATTGACATGGAAGGAACAGTAAAAAAAGAAGGATTTAAAGTCAAATCGGTTTCATTAAGTTCAATAATAATAGAGGAACATCCCTAGTTCGAAGTCTCTCTAAAGTATGAAAAAAAAGAAGAGTACATATCAAGATTTAGGAAAGATCTACAACAAGGATTAGTTTTCCCTTTACAGAAATATGGTAAGTGATTGCTACAAGACGTCAAGAGTTTTCTCCAAAGAAGCACTCTCCTCCTCTTTAGCCATGATAGTTGAATGCACCTGTTCCATAACAAATTTAAGGTCCCGACATTTCTTCTGGATAGCTTCGCAGTTAGAATGCGAAGAGGTGATTTGATCCCTAAACCTTGCTACGCGAGCCTCACACTCCCAAAAATCTTCCTTTTGGGAAACCACTAAATCATGAACAATAATGTCTTAAACAATTAAGTGATCGAGTTCCTTAGAAAATATTTGAAGGTCATCACATGCTAATAAGAAGAATTGAACTTGGAAAGCTTTCCCTCACAAGAAGAAAGGTCTTCTTAGGCTATGAATATTTGGTAGAAGAAGAGGTGTAAGTGACGATAATAAAATCCACCCAAACCCATCTCGGTGAATAATCACCGAAAATTTTCAGTCTCATCAACAAAATTGGCCATAGGTGTCACTATGGAAAGAGAACATAGCTAGTTCCAAGCCTATTTTTGCACTTCCTAATGCCTCCCCACAACACTAGTACATTGATCCTCCCCCACCACAACATTTCTACAATTTTTAAGTTTCATCAAAAGAGTGTTAAGGTACCTAATATAGGTTACCCAAGGGGGGGGGGGGCTCTCCTTGCACTCAGATGGTTTAGCCACTGAAGCCGGGTGCGGAGGACTAGCTGTGGCTTCCAGGGTGGCTGGTGATACTCTACTGGGGACAGCCTCATTAACTTCATGGGAAGTATCTATAGGATGGGAGAAGTATGAATCACTCCCCACTAAGTTAGGTGGTACCAATGAAGCCCCTTCCAGATGCTTCTAGTGGCTAACCGAGTGTCTCCTTACCACAAAGGCAGAAATTGGTGGCATATCCACAATTTTTGTTGTAGGGATAAGAATAAAAGACGTAGATGTCACACTCATCATAGAAGAAGGAATGTATGGAATGTTCGTTGGGGTGAGGATGAGACAGATATTGGTTAGAGGACTGTTCCCTCATCGAACTAGTTCTCTCAACACCCCATCGGAGTAACAGTCTGCCCACAGTTGGGCATATTCCAACAACAAAAAGTGGATCCTGTCGTATTGGGGATGATAAATTCCATTAAGGCCCCTTCTCGCATCATCATAAACCACAACTAGCAAATAATTATGGGATGATACTATCCCCTTAACTAAGAAGGAAGATGCGTAGCTTGTTTAAGGAACCCAAATTTCCTGGAAAACTGGTAGAGGAGGTATGGCCCACAAATGGCCACTCGATATATACAAGCAGTGAGAATCCCATCTTGAAGCACAATGATGTATTAGAGTTCTTCTAAAGAACCACCCATGTAACTTCTTAATGACCCATGATGGGTAGGATATGGTGAAAATGAGAAATGAGAAGCATCATTAAGTATCCCAACTGCATCAATAAAGCATAGAGACTTGGGATGAACAACAAAAATGCTGAGAAGTGATGGTTGAAAGTTAGAATGTGGAGCCTTTTCAATATGCCGATATTCATAACAGGGGAAGTTATCTTCCGTCCACCCATACCAGAATTGAAACGATCCACTGAGATGATGTGGGGGCCTATATTCTTGTATTTTTTCCAAAAAATCATAAAACTGAGTGAGAGTAGGAAGGGCCAAATTAATGGGTCGACCCTCTGCCAACATGGAAACCATCATAAAAGTGAAAACCTGAACCCCGATATATACATTACAGGATAGAAAAATCCATCCACTAAGAAAGATGGAAAAGAAACCTGCTATTATAAGCATAGGTGATATGTCTAGTTGAAGCTCATATCCCCATGTGGTATATAGTCCCGCTTCAAGGGTAGCACAATATTACCCTGGCATATAGTAGGACTGATGGGATGGATGAGTTTGACTACGTCGAGCCCTCAAATTAGGTCCGTTCTCCTAAAATAATAAACCTATACACACCTCTAATGGGATAAGAGAGCGATCCAGGAGGAGATGATCATGTATTCACTCTTCCGTAATAAGTAGACTCCTTATTAAAGGGGACACATGATCAGTGTCATTCTAATTAGTGACTACCAGGAGAAACTCATTGTACATATGTCCAAGTATGGGGAGTCCTCCAAGATGGTGGACATCCCATAAGCTGATTCCCACCTCCCCATTAGATAAATGGAAGGTGTTGGTACTTGAACACCAATGACTCAGTAGCTTAGGAAGGATTTCGCCTTGGGAGAAGGCTACGAACTAAGAAACCTAGACTGCCCAATATAAGCTCAATACCATCAACTAGTCAGGGGACTCCAAACATGTCTAATGTACCTTGAATTCATAGTACTATTCGTTAGAGAAACATCATCTAGGCCGTAGATCCCACTTGGTGCTCCACACACCGTTAGGGTTTTCTTGTGAGATGTTGATAACGAATGGGTACTCGTGGGCGCTTAGTCTTGGGAAAATATTGTGACACCTGCAATTGCCTTGAGTCCACACCGAGCCTCCCAGTATAAAGACATTTTCCTGAATTGGAGTAGTTATGACTTCTCTTGTGGGGGTAATGTTGGATTGATGATGTCCTTGTGGTGCTTCTAAGGGAATGAAAGGTGTATTGGGATCAACCAAAGGTAGAGGAACATTGTCAGGAAAACAAAATCCATAAAGTGGAAACTATAAAAACAATAGGTAATCTAGGAGCTCTGGCATCAAGTGGTCTTTTAAGATGCAATCACGAGGAATAATGTAGGATCATAGACGATCCTCACTATCCCCCACCATGTTCTTCCTCATATTCATTGATTTTATCATAGCCTGTGAAGTAGACATTATAGCCAGTATAGGAGGATCCAAAAGCTGATGAAAATTAGTCCAATGAAAGTTGTAGGATAAAGTCTATGGGATAATAGATAAAAGGATTAAAAATAATTCCACACAGGGATCCACATAATATTCCCAAAGACAGTATGAGGTAGTAATATATTTCATACTACATGATGTGAGGAAGCAACTGCCACATATGGCTATGGTACGCAGAATGTTACACGATGTACAACCATGGCACACAAAGAAATCTTGAGGTTCTGGCCGACAGACCATTGTCTGGTGAACATAAGGGTTCATGGAAGGTGGATACCAAAAACCTAGTCCTCTTTATGTTCATTTTCAAATATTTTAGATTAAAATTTTATGTTCATATTATTAATTCTTAAAGTTCGGATCTCTGGTTAAAGCTCGGTATGCGAACACACAAGCAGTGTAGAATTATCCTACATGGAATATAGATTTTAATTTCAAAATTCCACAATTCTATTAGAGAAATACAAAATTTGGTTCACTGATATATAAATAGAAACAATTTCGGTTCATGGCACATACGATGCGGTTCATGAAAGGATTTTTTGCAAGAGGCACGATATGCAAATGCAGAGGAATTCGGGGGAAGTTGAGAGCACTTTTTATTGCAAGAAATGGTAGAAGAAAATTGAAATGGTCCTCTATATATAGGTGTGGTTCCCTCCAACCAAGACCATCTATTCTACCATGAACCATTTCAGTTCAGGACTACTTCTACATCGGAATAGTCCCCTTTTCGTTCTGAATGGACCCCGTTACGATTGGGGACATTTGAAGGGTTTGGAAAATTTATCCAAGGTAAGATAATACTCCCAAATCACTTTGAAAAAGGAAGAAAGTTATCATATAAGCCTAATAAGGTTAACAGACTCAAATTGAGTTACAAATTTCAAAAGAAACTTGAAGGAATCCATGTTTTCAAAGGATTTTATGTTGCCTGTATACCATCAGTGGGAAGGGTTCAAAGAACACCATGGTCACGAATCACCAGTACGTGGGATAATTCGTGAGGTGTTGACCTGTGAAGCGATGGCTCGCGATCACAATAGACCGCGAGCCACATCATTGAAGGAATCGTGCACATGCAGGCCATCCACATACCATCTTGCAAACTCATCGGTTCGCGAACGAAGAAAACTAGTAGCGTTCCATGAACCATGAATGAGAACCACATCCTCCACAAAAATTGGTTGACCGAGTCTTCCACGGGTCATGTTATATCTTCGTGGGGATACACAAATGGCACCACATACCCATAGATATAATTGCCCCAATACTCTATAAAAGGAGAACAGAAGGAATTGAAAGGAGGATAGATGAAGAAAGACCAGAGGGGATCCTAGAGGTTGGAATAGAGAAATCGAGTAAGATTACAGCTTCATTCTTGAATCATCAGAAAATACTGAATTGCGAACCACACTCTCCACAGGTATATCCATCCCCAAACCATAAAACAGGGGAACATAATAATAAAAAGAGAACCATAAACCTGATTGGTCAAACCGAAACCACATATTTCTCACGTATGGACTCCCCATGAATGATAATACCTCAGACCCCTCTTCAATATGGAGTTTTGTGTAGTGTATGTCTACAAAGATTTAACTCAACGCCACATACGACATCAGCATGCGAATGGAAACCAAAGCGGTGTGATAGACCACGTACCACTGTGGTGCACGGTGGTCTAAGCCCAATGCCCGCATACCGCATCAGTGCGCGGATGACCCCTATGCCTGCATGCAACTATGGTTTGAGGGGCTTACCCCATTCTGCGTAATAAAATAGTATAACGAATGGGGTGTTTTCAGGTATTCTTTCCTCTGGTCCCAATCTTTCCCCTCCATTATCGTCCAGTCCTCTATAGTCCCTCTATAAACCAGTCCCTTGGCATCAGTCCAATGCCTCCTCCAAAGCCATCATAATAGTATGATCAGGACATCAGGTGCATCCGAATTTCCCTTTGAGTCTACATACCCATGGTAAGAGGAGTCACAAAAGCACTCCCCACAATGGTTCGGGCTTCGGGAATGTCTATGGGTATACATTCCCATGGTAACCCAAAGTCCAACCTTGGGCTGCTGACATGAACCTCCCCATTCTAGAAATTAAGGGTGGACAACTGCTTTTCTATTCAATGAGGAATGGTTATCAGTCACGGGGGTTATTTTTTCTTCCCCATTTGATGAGGATGACACTCCTCCCTTTCCTAGAACACATTCTGGGGCACTCCCACTGAGGCAAGTCCCCAATCTTCTGAGTCTAAGTCACAAGACCTTTAATGTCATTTCACATTGAAAGTTTCATCACTCCATGCCTTCACCCATCATTGCCCTGGCCTCATCCAATGTAGGCTCGCCATCTCCCACTAGTAGGAGAGGAAGTATGTGGCTGGTTGGATCTCTGACATACTTTTGTTTTCACACCAAGTATGAATCATGTGGGCTTAGAGATTGGTGACAATTGCAACAACCACACAATTAGGAACTATGAGAACTCTAATTCTTGGTCAAACCATGATATATAGGACACCAACTTGAAGGCCTGAGCTCAAAAGGGTTCCCTCCCATAAGGGATCACCGAATCATGTTCCCCTTAAATGGGAATCCTCCTCACATAAGCCCCACACGATTCTGAACTACGAGAACTCTGATTCCTTGTCAAACAAGGATATATAGGATTCTTAATTGAAGGCCCAAGCACAAAAGGGTTCCCTCCCATAAGGGATCTCCCAATCATGTTTCCCTCAAATGGGAAGACTCCATGCATAAGCCCCACACAATTCTAAACTATGAGAACTCTGATTCCTAGTCAAACCAGGGTTCGTAGGATGCCTACTTTAAGGCCTGATCTCAAAAGAGTTCCCTCCCATAAGGGATCACCCAATCACGTTCCCCTCAAATGGGTAGCCTCCATGTGTAATCCCCACACAATTTTGAACTACAAGAACCCTGATTCCTGGTTAAACTTGGATACTTAGGACCTATTTGAAGGACTGAGCTCAAAAGGGTGCCCTCACATAAGGGATCACCCAATCATGTTCCCCTAAAATGATAAGACTCCATGGTTAAGCCACACACAATTATAAACTACAAGAATTATAATTCATGATCAAATCAGGACATGTAGGATGCCTATTTGAAGGCCCGAGATCAAAAGGGTTTTATTTAAAAAGGGCTCACCCAATAATTTCCCCTCAAATGGGAAACTTTAATGCATAATCCCTAACCATTTTGAACTATGTGAGTTCTGATTCATCTCCCAAGGATATGTAGGAAACCCATATTATGGGCCCGATCCCAACATCAAGTCACCTTCCACCCCTAGAAAACAATAAACTCCATAGCCCCTTAATTCATGTCTTAAGTTAGCATTTCCTCTATAGCATCGAATCCATGTATTCCTATAACAATCCTACAAACCCGGGGTAGCCCATGGAAACTCTCTTCAAGAATAAACCGAGGATTCACAAACATATGAACATGAATTAAATCTATAATAGATTCCCAAAATAGTCAATAATCCTCCTAAAAAGTGTGTGGTGATATTGAATTCCCATCCTCTTGACTAATGGAGTCCTTAATTGTCGTTGGTTGAACCATTAACCCACGAACGCCTCCCTTTGGAAATAAGGTCCATGAATCATGGATAATATGACCTTTGGGTGTTTCTAGATCCATGAATAAACTTGTTGGAGACCATCTGAGGAAGTTATATCCTAGGAGGGCTGATTTCACAAGTACTTGACCCCATGCAATGACTCATTGGGATGAATTGACTGTGGAATCTCCTTCGCAGTATAGATAGGGTAAATTACCTAGTCCTCATGGTTTAATACCACCCTTATTTACAGGATAATGATGCAGAAAAGGTAGAAACAAAATTAATGGTGAATTTGAAAAGAAACCATCTCTAAAAAAATAGAAAGGTGATGATTCTTGTCAGACCATTTCTTCATCACCTAAAACATGCCACCTTGGAGGCGAAATAATGGCATACACATAAGAAAAAAAAAATCATTTCCATATTAGTCAAGGATCATTTACAAGACTATCGTACTAGAATGAGTTCACTCCCTAAACTGTTATAGTAGTAAAGGTTCACTCCCAAGACCATCATAGTAGACAAAGTCCGTTATTGAACTAGATTCACACCCCATTCTATTCAGATATATCTCATGAGATATAAATATTTACACAATTCAATAGAGGTAAATATAGGTTCCACCTCACTCATAATGAAAACCATATTTATATGTGTCTCAAGATCTTAAAAAATTCATTATATCATAACCCATTAAAAGAAATGGTTTTCAAACACTTTTTATCATATAATAACCTATATAAAAGGGACATGTTTCATAATAATTTTATCATTTCATTATAGAATAACCTGTGGAAAAAGAATCTGATTTCATAAGTATTTTATTATCGTATAACTCATGGAATAGAAATATGTTTCATAAACATCATGGAATAATAAATATAAACCATTCAAAGATAAAATATGAATTTTATCCTTGGATCATATCCCCAGTAAGGAATAGGTGACATCAACATAGGTCTATTATATGTAAAATGAATATGATCTATCATTTCAAAAATTCCTTGAGAAAATATCCTTTCTGATTTGAAAGGAACTTTTCAAAACATAATTTTTTTTGATTTTTTTATTTTAAAATAACCTGAAAAATTATAAATTAATCTTCAAAGAAAATAATGTTCATAATGAAAATAAGTTTCATTCATTCTATACATGTTAATACAAAAATTCCTTAAACATTTTTGGTAAAAGAAAAACTGGAATTATTTAGAAAATGACATGAACATTCCTTTAAATTTTTAAAAAATAAAATGTGGGTAAAAATTTATTTTAAAAATAATAAGATAATAATAAATGAATTTTGAAAAAGTTTTTGGAAAACACGGTTTTGGAAGAAAATATATCTCCGACTGAAGAGATAAACAAATTCATATTTTCTAAAAACAAATTCTCAATTATTTTAAGTACCAAAGATTGAAAAAATGGTAATATTACATGAAAATATCATGAGTAACCATATAAGAAGAAAATTAATGAGTTTATTGATAGATAGATCATAATTTTTTATTATAAAAAACATAATCATAAACCTTTCTAATAAACGTTGAAATTGTAACATAAAATCGTTATGACTTTGGTAACTTTGAATCTTAACCCCATGAAGGAATACCATAAAATAGAGCTAAAAATATCATGAGGATAAATAAATTCATGGTATTACATTCCAAAGGGGTTTTATATACACCTAATGAAATAATATAGGTGCGTACATATCAAAGAAGGAAAACTGAGAAAAAATTCCCCTGCCATAAGTCTCGACTTCCATCGTTCACTTTCAAACTCCCTGTGTAAGAATTATAAGTTTATTATATGCCTATTATTGAAACATATTTATATATATCTTACCTTATATGATTTACTTATGAACTTTTATTACCCATTTATTAAAATGTCAATGTTAAATTTACATTTCAGGTAATAACCGTTTTTTCTATATATATATTGATTTATTATTTTTTTCCTCTTAATTGTATCATGATTTCATAATATCAAGAATTTTAACCATGATATAAATATCATATATATTTATTATATATATTTATTTCAAGTAATACATGAAATTTAGTTATAGAAAATCAATTATACCATCCATGGAGTCGGAGGCTATATGTATGCATGAACACTGTTTCCATTTTCTTATTGGATTGAAAGAAAGAACAGAAAATTATATATTATCATTAAAAAATTATTTTTATATCATATATATCACATATTTTCATTAAAATAATCCTTATTACCTTCCATGTAAAGCGTTAATGAATAACATCGCTTCGTGAGACTGTAGTCTGCCGTACACACAAGCTACGTTTTCATATTCCCCCAAAATAGAGAGTATTAAAGTTTTTGAGATAGAATAACTAATAAAGTATAATAATATCATAAATATCATATATAAAGAATAAATCCATAATTATTTTTATCATTTAGTGGTGTTAATTTAGAAACAAATGACATCGATTCGTGAGGCGGTCGTCTGCTGTACACATGAGTGATGATTTCATAACCCATTTTATGGAAGTGGAGATAGGTATAGGTCATGATATTAAAATAAAAATCATATAAGTATATAGAATATAATGAGGTTATTATATCATAATTATATTAAAATAATTGAATGATGTGGTGGACGAAATAAAATAAAAATGCTCATTGATGAATGTTACCTCTTCTTCAGGTATCCTCCTTAGGGTTTCACCAAAATCCCTCCTTGGATTGTATTATGTCTAGAATAAGGCTCCTAGGATGAGTGGATAGAAGTTTAGAAGTGATTTTGGTAGGTATTAGCTGATGAAAAAGGGTATAAATGTGTGAATAAGAGAGGATAGGGGGTGTCCTTTTATAAGTGGGGAAGGGGACACCTTGTATTTTTGAAAATAATTAACCAATCCCATGTTTCTCACATGTCACAAGGGTCCAAAATGGTCAATTAACAAACCTAAGTGGTGTAATGGTAAAAATATGGCCATAAAACTATTTTTAAACAAGTTTATAGTTAATTTTAACCCTTATTTGTTTAGTTTAACCCTCGTTTAACTCATTTCCACCTTAACCATGATAATTAGTTTTAACTATTTTCAATATTAATTTCGGTAAAAAATATAGCTAACCTTATTATGTTATATACATTATTTTGATTCCAAATATGTAATACATTTTTATAAACTCAATTAACATAAGTATCAAAATTTAATTTAAAATTAATATCATATATGTGATGAGAAAGAGGGGTTTCAAAGAGAAAATGTTCAAAAGCTTACAAAGTTTTTATATCTAAATTCAATATGAAATTGATTCAAATGAAATAAATTAGAATAATGGATCTATAATTGAAATATTTTTATTTTAAAAAAAATTTAAAATATAATCTATCATTAAAAATAATTTATTATAAAATGAATTTTTTAATTAAGATTCATTATTTTTCATTATTCATCAAAAAATGAAACTTTTCAAAAAAAACCCAAAAATTCACCCTAAGATAATTTTGACATAATGATTTCAAAAATTAATTTTATTTTGTAAAATTAATTTTATAAAGTTGTCAAAAAATAATTTTATTAATGTTCACAAAAACAAATAAAATGTATTTTTTTTGAGAAAATATTATTTTCAAAACATTTAAATATTTTACCAAAAATTGAGTGCTTTTTTAACAATATGTTTCATTTATGAAAAAACATTAAAATGAATATTTAAAAGTTATTTATTAGTATTCGTATGACTAATTTTAATTTCTAGGTTATTGTAACACGTTGAGTATTTTTAAAATAAAGAATACATTCGATATCATACAAGATACACCACATCAATCTTAAATGAACAACAAAATCATATTATTTAAATGTGGCCATTATGAACTATCCATTAAATTGGTGGGAATGAAAATTATTAATTAAATTATGAAATATAAAATGGTAATAATAATTGATAATGTATTAATTAATTATTTATAAATTTGTACTATATTTTTAGTGAATTCATTCTATTAGATTTTTAGTAAAGCCATTTTATTTAGAAAAAAAGATTTTCTTCAAAAACATGTTTATTTATTTATTTTTAAGTATAAATAATATAATTAATTTTGGGAACTTTTATAAATTTTTTTTCATAAAGTGAACTTTATTTTTTTAAACCATCATATCAAAATTTTCTTTTGAGGAAATTTCAATAATTTTTTAAAAAGTATGATTTTTAATGAATAGTTAAAAATAATGGTTTTTATTAAAAACTGTATTGTATTTAATGAAAAAATTATGATTTAGAATTTTTTAAATTTTAATTATTTTATTTTGAATTAAAATATTCATATTATGTGTTTTTAATGGGTTTTATACTTGAATTTTTTATAGGACCATTTTAAATTTTAAAAGAGGCATTTTTATGAAAAACCGTTTTCAGAGAATTTTTCTTGTTTAATTTTAAATTAATTTCTAAAAATTATATGTTTTGAATTTTGAAAAATGGATTCCATATTTTTAATATTAAGTTACACATTTATTAAAGATAACCCTTTTATTTTTGGATAATATGAACAATAAACTTAGTAATTTTTATTACCATGATTATGTGTAAATCGAAAAATTATGGGTAAAAATAATATTATAAGGACTATGAAATTACCCTAAAATTTGTCAAAATTTTATTATATGATTTATTATTGACCAAAAACATCCATTATTTTAATTTATGACCTCTTTAAGACACTTCGTTGACATTAAGTCCCTTATAGTATTTTATTTTGGGAAAAGACAATCTTGTCAGACTGGTTTTTAATAAGTATAACATTTTTCACATGTGGTCATACAGAATATATGTTTGACTATAAATAGTATTTTAATAGATAAAAATAGTTATCTTCATCATGGTAATTTATTTTTAATTTTATGGAATAAATAATTACCTTAGTGGATTTCACATTGCGGATGCAGTATTTATTAAATTAATGGAAAAATCAAATAAATGATATTAAAAATATTAAAAATTAATATAGTTTGAGATATTTATGGTTATACATGAATTATAGATATAGATATATATATATCTATAAAATATATATAATATAATAATATAGTTTTTTATATATTTTAATCTTTTTTAATTGTTTTTAAATTCATTGTAATGAATATTATTAAATTTGAAGGTAATGATATTTTATGAATATAATATTTTATTAAATTATTAATTTTTTTAAAAAAAAACTAAATAAGTCCATAAGGGATAATATATGGTCTTAAATTTCATAAAATGTGAATATAATGGCTATTTAAAATTATTTGGCTCTAGAATAGCCTTATTATATTTTAATATTTTGAGATATTTCTAAGTTTCCCCTCACCTCATTTATTAAAGGGAACCCCTTCCTTCAATTCATTTCACAACCTTGAGCATTATAGATTAAAAATAATATTCCAAATTCTCTTATCTAGTTATCTATAGACATTATATTGGTGCTGGTATCCCGAAAATACCAATTCCATGTTTTTTAAGGGATCGTTCAAGGATGTGATATTCAAGACGTTACTTTTTCAAACCACCCCTCTTAATTTCTTTTATTCTTATACCTTATCCTCACATGCTTCATCAATAAAAGAATAATAAATCTAGTATGATTTATATACATTAATTTTATATTTTTAATTTAATTTATTATATATATCCCTTTTATCATAACATCATATTCAAAGAAATGAAACCATTATCTAAATTACGGAGGTTAACCGTTTATTTGGATAATGAGTTTTCATTTTCCATTACCGCCTTCAAGGATGGTTATAAAAATAGTATTATGGTTAAATAAGATTGTAATAAAAATATTATAACTTATTTTATGTTTTTTAACTAATATATATAAATAATATTAAATAAAATGAAACTAGTTTGGGATGGTCAGAAAAAATGCCAAAATAAATTAAACATTTATTAATAACATTTTATCAAATGAATCACCCTCATGTTAGAAAAAATGGTATATGAGACAACAAATTCTTATAGAAGTGCATTAATACAATTTCATTCCAATTTTATATTATTATTTCCATTTAATAAGAAAATCCCTAATTATACACATATGAACTGACCATGAAACAATGAAACGAACACACCCGAAATAGTGAAAAAAATGATATATTATTAATGAAGAGTTGTAACATGTTATAAAAAGATAATATCAGCTAATATAAATATGAATATTTTTCTATAATAAATCAATAAAATTCTTTAAACCATTATACAAGAGTTTTAAACTCATTTTAAGGAAGTCAAATTGGTGACAAGGGAATTCTTAAACCAATTTCCATTCTCTAGTTTAAACATCAAATTAATTGATAATGTCTTGATATGGTTATGTGTGAAATGAATTTTGATTTTCTTATTATTTATTTATACTTTTTTATGTGTATTTACCTCAGATATACATAATTGATTCATTTTATGAAATATCACCTCAATTATATGATACTTGTAAGGGACATTCCTTAAAAAAAACAAACTTTTAATGTTTCTTTTTACAAAAGTAAAAATTGAATGTTTTTTACACATATGGAAGGAATATAATTTAATAATATCATGTATCTATGATATTTTTAATCTTAATTTACAATTTTACATGGTTACTTTCAAATAAAACATTTTCCATTACACGCGCATTGTTTTTCAAATTGGAAAGTTTATTGTCTTCAAAGAGTGTTTTATGATTAAATATTTTGTAATCTATATTGATGTTTTCATTCATTGTAATTGTTTATTATTAAGGTTGATTTTTTTATAAACCAATTATGGGTAGTTAAATGATAAAACAAAGAAATTTGGTCATATTTTTAACTAATTATGGGTGGTTCTGTGATAAACATAGGATGGGTGGTTACATTATAACCATTAATGCATTAAGTACTCCGAGGATGAAAGTTGACCATATTGGTTATTCCATTTGTAAGTGTGATATAAAAAATGATGTCCGAAGTTTCTTAATTATATATTATACGTTTTATTGTGGGTTTTCATAAAATATTTTTATTTTCAAAAGGTAACATAATGATTTATTTGAAAAGATGATTCATTTTTCAAGGTAAAGTGGCATGTTTAAAAGAAAATGTTTTAGGGGTTTTCATTAGAATAACTATTTCCTTTATTTTATGTCACTTATAGAGATTTTATGCTCTTCCCATGTTTTAAAGTGTTTTTATAAAATTTATAGGGGACTAGAGATAAGGATAAGAGTAGGGGTAAATCATGAAGATTTTACAAAAAGATAAAAAATGATTTATTTTAATGAGTATTGTTTAACGGGAAAATGGATATTGAGTAGAAGTGTCTACTTGTAATGTGTGTGTTTACTATGTATGTTTTTTCCTTAATTCTATACAACTAGAAAACCAGATTATCTTTTGGAATTAATGAAAAAGAATTATAGTATATGGTCACTATAATATGTAAAGATTAAGCTTGGGTCCTTACAGTCGGTATCATAGAAAAGGAAGGAATCTGATCCCTGGGACTCGCACATGTGAGTGTTAGACGAGATAAGGCTCTCCTCCCAAGGGATTAATGAGGAAATGGGTTCCCCTGAGGATGGTGGTGTATCCTTCCCATGAGGTGTAGAATACCGTTGAGTTATTTTATAGGTATTAATTATATTCCTCTAGAAGTTATTCCAGACTGCTCTACTTGGTATCATAGTAGGGTTTAAACAAATTTATAAATTATAATGTTTTCTTATGAGGGTTTCTTAATTGTTTTGGATACCACTATAGGTTTATATTTTTTTAGGATAAATATATGATCATTTTCTTAGACACCTCTTTTTAGGTTTTAAGTTATGAAATTTTAAGGATCCTAATGATACTATTGGATACATTTATTTTTACGGTAAGTATGAGGTATTACATTTTGGGATAAAAAATTGAAGGTATAACCTTTGAGGTTAAATTTTTTTCTTTAATTATTAATATATTTGAGGATGTTTTTGTAAATTTATAAGGATTATATTAATATAGTTTTATAAATTAGACAACCCACAGGATGAGTGAAAACTCATCACATCCGGAAAGGCCATGAGGCTTAATCCCACAACCTAAGGGAAATAAGGGTGAAATTCCTACCAATGACCTACATGAGGTCTCGATTTGTAAGAATTTTTATTTTTAGTTAAACTATATAATGGATAAAGTTTATGTTTATTTTAATAAAACTATATTATTATGGTAAAAATATTACTATGAGATTTTATTTGAGGAATAAAGTTTGAATTATATTTTGGAATCATATATGATTTTATTGTCGATTTATGGGGATTCATGTTATTTATGGAAATGGTTATAATATGTTGGAGATTATATGATTTAAGTAATTCAATTTTTGGTATGTGACATTAAAAGTGATTGATTTTATTTGGAGATAAATATTAAATTTATCTTGGAAGGCTGTGTGATCAAATACTTCTGATTTTTGGGTTTCAATCTAAATCTATAATAATTCTAAGGATTTTTTAGGATAGTTATTTTTTGAATGATCTATGTTGAACTTTGGGTATTATATTGAATATTTGTGATTAATTAATTTTGGGAAATTATCTTATATCATCCTAACCAATATTAGTTTTGGTTAATGTCTAAATACAAGAGTAATATATTGTTTTTATTTTGTGGATTTTGTGATTTGTAGAAGTATATTTTAGTGTTTCAAGTATGAACAATTCATACTCATTGTTTGCAAAAAAAGATCAGTTTGTTGTGGAAATTCTTCTTATCAAGTAAGTAAATTTACTCATGTTCTTAGAATATGTAGTAAAGTAATCTTGAAATAAGAAACGTTATCCATATATTTTTCTTACCATGAAATCAATGGAATTTAAACCCATAAAAAAATTATGATATTGTTTTGGTTAACTTTCTCATGACCATGTTCTCAATCACTCTCCATCAGTATTTGGGTGTTAGTTTTATCTTCACACCTATTTTATTCTACACAGAAACCTAGTATGTGTTATCATAGGTGACCTTTTTATTTACCTTATTCTATTTTCAAAATAATTATTTATTAATACTTTTTATGATGTGGGATTTAAAAAATGGTACTTTGAAAAGTCAAAGCCATAGTTTTTTATCCCACATTTTAATTTAGAGAATGAAATTTATTAAATGGGGGGGGGATGTAACATCCATTGTTTCTGAAAAACAAATTCTATCTTAAATAGTATACAATATACATCACATTGAGCTTAAAATAACAACAAAATCTTATTATTTAAATGTGACCATTATAAACTAACCATTAAATTGCCAAGAATGATAAATATTAACAACATTATGAAATATATAATGAAATTATCATTTATAATGTATTAATTAATTCTTTTTAAATAATTACTAGTTTTTAGTAATGTTATTCTTTTAGATTTTTTGTAAAGCCATTTTATTCATTAAAAATACATTTTCATCAAAAAATGAATTTTATTTATTTTTTATGTATAATTAATGTAATTAATTTCTATAATGTTTTGAAAATTTATTTGATAAAACAAAATTAATTTTGAAAATAAACAAATCAAAATTTTATTATGGTAAAATTTTGATAATTTTATGAAAATTTGGGTTTTTAAATGAATAGTAAAAAATACTGGTTTTTATTAAAAATTTTATTTTATTTATAAGGTCAAATTATTATTTGGATTTGTTTTAAATTGAAATAAGTTAATTTTTAATTAAAATAATAAAATTATTTTTTGAAGGGTTTTATAGTTGAATTTAGTTTAAAAATATTTTATATTTCAAAGGAGACATTTTTTTTGAAAAACCGTTTTTCTGTGCATTTTTATAGTTTAATTTTAAATTAATTTATTCCACTTATTTTTTTTTCAAATTTTAAAATTTATATTCCATAGTTTGAATCAGAAGGTCCAAATTTAGTAAATATTCCCATTTTAGTTTTGGACTATATGAATAGTAAACTTAGTATTTTTAACACCATAATTAATGGCATGTCCGGTAATTATAGGTAAAAATAATATTATAAGGATTATGAAATTATGCTAAATTTTTTCCTAATTTTATTAGGTGAGTACTTTTATGCCAAAACCATCCATGGGTCGAATTTATGACCTCTTGGAACCACTTGGGGGCCATTAAGTCCCTTATAGTATTTTATTTTAAGAAAAATTAATCTTGTCAGATTTTGGTTTTTAATAAGTATAAAATTTTTCAGATATGGTCACCCATAAGATATGTTAGACCATAAATAGTTTTTTTAAAAGTAAAATAATTTTATCCATCAAGGTAATTTTTTTACTTTTTATAGAAGAAATAATTACCTTAGCGGCTTTCACAATGCTTAATGAAAAAATCAAATAGATAATAATAAAATACCACAATAAATATAAATTAAGATATTCAAGGTGATAAATTAATTATAAAGTTAAATATGAATTTATAGGATATATTATAATAACTCATTCAAATTTTAGTTATTCTTTTGATGTTTTTAAAGTCATAGTAATGAATAGTATTAAATTTCACAATAATGATATTTCACGAATATAATATTTTATTAAATAATTAAAAAATAATAAAAATATCAAATAAGTACATATGGGGTAATATATGGTCTAAAATTTCATCTCATGTTAATTTAAGTGTTATTTTTATATATTAGTCTCTAGAATAGTCTTATTATATTTAAATATTTTGAGAAAGTAATAAAGTGCCCCTCACCTCAATTATAAAAGGGAACCCCTCATTCATTTTATTTCACACCTTGAGTCTTATAGCTCTAAATAATATGAAAAATTATCTTATAAAATAAACTTGACAAATTTTAGAGGTAATGGTCTCACCAAAATATCAATTCCAAGTTCCTTACGGGGTCCTTTAAGGAGGTGACATTCAAGAGGTAACTTTCTCAAACCACCTCTCTTAATTTCTTTTCTTCTTATACCTACCCCTCACCTCCTTCACCCATTAAGGAATAACAACTAAAATATAATTTATTTACCGAAATTTTATATTTTAAATGGATTATATTATATTCATCTATTTTCTTATCCCCTCTTTTTCAACGAAATGAAACCACTATCCAAATTATGGCAGTTAACCGTGTCTATGGATAATGAGTTTTCATTTTACATTACCACATTCAAGGAAAGTAATTAAAAAATTATTATAGTTTAATAAAATTGTAATAGGTATATTATAACTTAATTCATGTTTTTGAACTATTATATAGACATAATATTAAATTAAATGAAAATAGTTTGTGATTGTTGAAAAATGACAGGAATAAACTAAACATTTATCAATAACATTTTATCAAATGAGCCACCAACATATTAGAAATAAAATTATATATGATACCATTTATAATTATATAAGTTAATTAATACCATTTCATTCCACTTATAGAGTATTATTTCCATTTGACAAGAAAATCCATAATTATACTCAAATGAACTGACAATGAAACCATGAAACGAACGCAATCGAAACAATAAAAATAATGACATATTAATAATGAATGGGTGGTAAGATATTATAAAAAGAACATGTAAAGTATTATAAATATTAATATAGTATTTAATAAATTAATAACATTCTTGAAGCAATTATAAATGAGGTTTGAACTCGTTTGAAGGAATTCAGACTGGAGGTAAGGGAATTATAAACCCAATTTCATTTCATTAGGTAAAACTTCAACTTCATTGATAATGTATTGTTAATATTATGTGTGAAATAATTTTTGATTTTATTATGTTTCATTTATATATTTTTATGTTAATTTATATTATATATACATAATCGATTCATTTTATTAATTCCCACTTCAAGGATATGATACTTGTAGGGGAATTTCCTTAAAAAACATATTTTAATGTTTCTTTTTTTACAAAAGACAAAGGAATGTTTTTTATATATATAAGGAAAATAATTTCACGATTTAATGTCACCTTAATATTTTTAATCTTAATTTAAAATTTTATATGGTTACTTTCAAATAAAGTTTTTCTCTTGTACGTGTGCAGTTTTTTATATTAGTGATTTTTAAAATAAAATGTTTTTTTCTTCAAAGAATGATTTATGATGTAAGATTTCATGAATTATTTTGATTTTACAGTTATTTGTAATTTTCTATGATTATGAGTTGTTTCATTATAAACTAATTACGGGTGGTTCTATGATAAACCAAGTATGGGTGGTTACATTATTAACCACTGATGGGTGGTTCTGTGATAAACTAAGGATAGCTGGTTATGTTATAACCTCCAATGCATTGGGTACTATAGAGATATAAGTTGACTATATTGGTTATTAAATTTTAAATAATGATATATAAAATTATGTCCCAAGTTACCTACAAATATATTATATGATTTCTTATGAGATTTCATAAAAATAATTTTATTTTCAAAAGGTAGGATAATGATATTTTTGAAAAGATGATTCTTTTTCTAGGTAAAAAAGTTATGTTTAAGAGAAAATGTTTTTATGGGGTTTCACTAGAAAAATTATTGTCTTTATTTTATGTCAATTTATAACATTTTCTTCTCATAACAAATTTTAAAATGTTTTTCATAGGATTTAATGGGAACTATAGACAATGATGAGATCATGGGGAAAATTGAAAAGATTTTTCATGAATAGAAAACATGTTTTATTTTATAAAGATTTGTTGGGTTAAAAAAGGGGTATTTAGTAGAAGTGTATACTTATAATGTATGAATTTAATATTTAAGGGGTTTTCCTAATTCTATAAATCTTTAAACCTAAAAAATATTTCGAAATTAATGAAAAATAATTCTAGTATAATGTCACGAGAATATGTAATGAATAAGGCTGGGTCCTTATAGTTATATACATCGAGTTTACATAACTGTATTAATAATATTTTGTGGTTTTGTTAAAACTTAGTGTCATTTATAACATAATATAACCGAGTGTTTCATTTAGTTAAAGATTAACTTAGTGTTGTGTGTAATACAGTCCATTAAAGAAATTTCATTTATTTGAAAAAAATAATTCACAAAAAATCAGGGTGTTACATTCTGTCCCCTATAGAATAAAATTTTCCGTCAAAATACATCACTTTGATACAAGAAAATGAGGATAATTATACCTCATCATTTCCTTAGATTCTCATATAGCTTTCTCAAACTGGTGGTTTCACGACAAAACTATGACCAAGTGAGTAATCTTGTTTTATAGAACATTATTTGTATGATCCATAATATCCATTGATTTTTCCTCATAAAGAAAGATATATCTCCACTGGTATGACCTCTGAGTTCAAAACATGTAAAGGGTTAAGAATTTACTTCCTTAGGACAAATACGTATAACACATCATGGACTTGAGATTGGTTGTGTGGAAGCACCAACCGATATGACACTATCCCGATATAATCAATAAATTCAAAGGGACTCATATACTTAGGGATCAATTTATATTTATTTTTTAAACTCATAACCTTATTACATGGAGAAATTCTTAGAAACATCTTATCCATAACTTCAAATTCTAGATCACATCGAATATTATCTGTAATGAACCAGAATTTCTAAAGGATATTTGTTCCCTGAATAAATTATATATATATATATTATATAATATTATACACATAAAAAATAATGATAAACCGAATGTTTTTATAAATACCATTACATTAGTCAGCTAAAATCCAATTAAAATGCCAAATATTATCACCAAATAACGAATATAAAATAGAAAAGATAAAATATGATAATAAGGATTTCCCCAATCTACTAGAGTTATTACCCCCACTGATAATTATATAGAAATGAAACAAAATATTATTAAACCAATGGACGTACTATGGAAATAAAAATATAACCTTAAGTGTATTTGTAGTCATTTTTTGGGATAAATAATGATGTAGTATATATTGGGTATAAAGTGAAATGTGACCATTGTGATTCAACTATTATATGAATGTTGGTCAATATGAATCTGGGTTAGTATGGACATTGGAAACTATACCCTTGTATGATAACTTTATCATTATAATTAGTGTTTATAAATAGTAATGACATAAGATAATTGTTATATAAAGGAGAATTAATGTCCTAAACTAGTAGAGTTGTTCCATTTGAAGACCATTTCTTAGAACTTGAGAGGGAGGTATCATCACAATGGTTCACCCTTAACCAAGACCATGATGATATTCCCCGATTGAAACTTGAATAAAATCAAATACGATAGAAGTTCAAGTTAGTGGAGATTACCACTCGGTTTATCTTAGCCATGACACCCCACAAAACTGCCAAATCCACACACCTTACCCTCTAGGTGTATAAGAGTGTAATAAGGGGTTACATGTCTAGAACTTAGTTGCATAAAGTGTAAATCCATTTTTATAAAGAAAATTTTTATTCCATAAATTCCTCTTATAATAGTTTTTCCTAATAAAATATATGTTTAATTGGAAAAAATTTGATAATTTGATTTTTGGGAACAAATAAAACATAATTGTATTTTTTAGAAAACATATATAAGTTTTATAAGAATACAATATATTTTGAATAGTATTATTTAAAGAAATTATATTTTAAAACACTTCTATTTAAAAAATAGATGATAAAATAATTTTATAAAGCCCTTGAATATTTATTATAAGTGCTAGAAATATGACTATTCTTAAAAACTATTATTTTTAAATAAAAAATGTTTTTATATTTAAAAGTTAAATTTATCATATTTAGATTTTTTTTGAGAAAAATAAACATCATTTGTGAAATCATTACACGAAAATTATTTTAGGATGAATTTATTAGGATTTTCTAAAATACTTTATTTTTTCATGAGTAGCAAAAAATACAGTTTTAGTGTTTTTGTATATTTTACGACATCATATTTATTTCATAATGATGTAATAATTAATTAAAAAAATACACAACCCAAAATATTTTATTTTATTAATATTAAGTATTTTAATAGATTTTATTCAATTTTTTAAAACAATAGGTTACTTTCCAAAGTCTATAAAGGAAAATTTTCTTTTTAAAACATTACTTTGTGGAATATTTACTTTTCCCTCAGAAAAGAAGTATTTAAAAATTAATTAGGTTCTAGTGTATTAAAATAACATAGACTGTGACTCAAATGACCAAAACCATGAGAAAAAACCACGGGTATGCTAATGATTTTTCATTTTCCACAACCTAGTTTTCCAAGACCTATTTTTGGAAAAATATTAAACTAATCCTCCAATTCTTCTATAAATACCCACCCATTTCTCCATTTACATTCACAAAAAAATCCATTCTCTATGATTTTTTGGTTATTTTCCTATCAAAAAGCCCCCCTTAAGGTTTCCTCAATCCCCCAATGTTCCATCGTCATGTTTTAGGAACAAATCTTTAAGGTAAGGGATACCATCACTTCTCTTTCCATTTAAGTTACCTTTTTATGTGGTATATGTTCCAATTTTAAGAATAAGCCAATTTTTTCAATTTATTTTATCCCATTACTGAAAGAAGATTCTTTTATTAATGGGATACCCCTGTCCCCTCCCATTTTCCATTTTCAAAAACTATGTTTTATACCCACCATCCTGTCAAATTTTCTTCTCAAGCGTTCCTCTTTTACATGAGAAAATATTTTTTTCTTTTTATTTGAATACCCAAACCTCTTTTATTTTCAATGGGTACTCGAATATATTTAAAAATGAAATTTTTATTTGGTTATTTCCATATATGAACCTCACATTTCCTTTCATAGGTTATAAATTATGTAATGATAATGTCTTTTAGGAACTTTTGTATTGAATGATTTTGATAAGAAACCTATTCTTTATTCTCCACGAGTTATTGATGAAATGGTTAATTAATATCTATGTTGATCACATGAAATCAATGAATATGAAGGGTTCACCCTAATAGCACTTCAATGCATTGGGTAAATAATTTCATCTCTAGAGATGACATGATTTACGATAACTTGGTGAATAACCTTGGTAATTTTTATTTATGTCACCTTGGTGATTAACCTTAATGATATGCTTATCAATGTCTCATTTAAATGTTATGGACAAACTTCCATGTTATGATTCTTTTTATTCTTATTATTATAATCCTCTTTCTCATGCATTATCACTATGACTTATGTTCTTATTATTATGTCTCAAGATCACATTTTATATGTCACTCATCTCTATTCTTTTATAGGGCTTCATGATCACCCTTTACTTTGATAAATGTCGCCACGTTTTGAGATGAAGTAAATATAAATTAGGGTAAACCCATAAATATTTATTTCAATTGGATTTATAATAATGTTTTATTTTTTCATGTACTATGTACCTTATTTGAAAGAAACTAAACTTGAAAAGATCATTTGTTTTGTACCATGTAATGAGAAGTTATGTAATAAGAAGGAGGGATTCCAAAGTTGGTATTGAAGGAAGGTTTATTTATTTGTGGTAATTAGGGATTAAAATAATTAGGAATAGCCCTAGGGATTAGTAACCACTCCCAAGGATTTATGATTTATTTGACCAGCTTTTTGGGGCTCAATTATTCTCCAATATTTTCCTTTGATCTGGTTATCATCAATTGAGGGTGAAGAAAGAAGACATTCCAAAGACTGCCTTTCAAACAAGATATGGGAATTGTGAGTTTGTTGTTATGCCCCATAGATTGACTAATGCTCCTGCTATATATATAAATTTGATTAATAGAGTCTTTAAGGACTACCTTGATAAATTAATTGTAGTTTTTATTGATAACATTCCAACATACTCAAAAAGTCATGAGGGGCATAAGGATCATCTACGGTTTATCTTGGGAACTCGGAGACAGGTAAAAATAGTTGAAAAATTTATCAAATGTGAGTTAAAAAAAGTTTCATTATTGGGGTACATTGAAAACAATGAAGGAATCTTAGTTGACCCTATAAATAAAAAGTCTACAGAAGAGTGGAATCATAATACAATAGTAACTAAGATTCGTAGTTTCCTTGGATTATTCGGATATTTTAGGATGTTTTTGAAATAATTTTTATGACTTTCTTATCCACTAACCAAGTGAACTCAAAAAGGGGACATGTTTATCTTGAAAAAGTAGTGTGAGTAATGTTTCCAAGAACTAAAGAAGAGATTGATTATGGCATCTATATTAACTCTACCTTCTACTGGAGAAGGATTCATTATTTATAGTGATTCATTTATGAAAGGGATTGGGTGAATCCTCATGAAAAATTAAAAATTTATTTCTTATGTATATTGATATTTGACTCCTCATGAGTAGAATTATCCTACACATGACCTAGAGTTAGTTGTGGTTATTTTTTCTTCAAAAATATAAAGGCACTGTCTTTATGGGGAGAGATGCGATATATACATAAACTACCAAAGTTTGAAGTTTATTTCCACACAAAAGGAATTGAACATGAGACAAAAAATATGTTTGATACTTATTAAAGACTATTAATGTTAAATTGATTACCACCTTAGAAGATAAAACAATTTTAGTGACACATTAAGTAGGAAAGACCCTATTGTGCTGGAAATGGTGAGGATTCAAGGAGACCATTTTATCAATGACCTAGTAAAACTGGACATGGGAATCGTAAGGGAAGAGACATAATCAAACCTACCCCAAATTATTTCTCAACCATTATTACTTTATAAGATCAATAATTCTCAAAAATATGATCCTTTGTTATAAAATAATATAAAGTCTTTGAATAATGATAGGTTTCCCAAGTTCAATATTGATCAAGAGGGTGACTGAAATTTTATACTAGGCTATGTGTCCCTTCTATTCCAGAGATAATGAAGGATATTATGGATGAATCTCATAGATCTAAATTATCTATACATCATGGAAGTACTAAAATGTATAGGTAAATTCATGATCATTATTGTTGGGATAATATGGAAAGGGAGATTTTCAACTACAATGAAAGGTGCTTGGTATGTTAGAAAGTGAAGGTATTGTAAAAAAATTCCTAAGGGGGTATTTCAACCACTAACATTACTAAAATTAAAGTGGGAAGGTATAACCTTGTACTAAATCACTATTCTCCCAAGAATATCCAAAGAAAAAAATGCGATATATGTTATAGTGGATCATCTCACAAAGACTGCCCATTTAATCACTATTTGGGGAGATATCTCTATTGACCAACATTCCGAGATATATTTAAAGGAAGTGGTGAGGTTTCATGGGACTCCACTTTATATCATTTATTATCATGATGTAAGGTTCAATTCTAAATTATTGATAAGTCTCCAACGTGCTCTGAATATAGAATTGAATTTCCGCAGAGAGTATCATTCATAAACTGATGACCAATTTGAAAAGACTATTCGGACACTTGAGGATAACGGAGAACATATTCAATGGAAATTAAAGGTGGATGAGATCCAAACCTCCCATTTTTTGAGTTCTCATACAACAAAAGCTTCCAATAAAGCATTAAAATGGAACCATATGGATCTCTCTATGGAAATTGATGTAAAAACTCATATTTTTTGGGATGAAGTTGGTGAGAGGAAATTGATTGGACCCGATCATGTCAATGAGATGACATAAAAGGATCTTCCATCATACAATATATAAAGGGTAATCAGATTTGTAAGAATAGATATGATAAGAATCATTTAAGGTAATTTGAGTTTTATGTTGGGGAAAAATATTTCCTTCGAATATCAACATGGAATAGATTCCTGTTCTTTGGAAAGAAAGGGAAACTTATCCCTAAGTACATTATCCCCTATGAAATACTTAATCGTATAGAAGTAGTGGCCTATTAGTAGGACTTACACCAAATATTTCTCAAGTTCATGGTGTAATTCACTTATCACTCCTGAGGAAGCACATAGTTTATCACTCACATGTACTAAATTTTAAGGTGGTATAACTAGAACATGACCCCTCTTATTAGGAGCAGTCGGTGGGAATATTTGACAGTAGATACAAGGTTCTACATAAAAGGAATAACATCCACATCAAAGTGTTTTGGAAGAACCATAGATATAAAGAAGTGATGTGGGAACCATGGGAGGTAATGAGATAGATATACCCTCACCTTTTATCAATTGAGAAAATGAGGTGAAATTTTGAGAATGAAATTTCTTTAAGAGGGATAATGTAACAAATTAGAATTTTGAGTGGATATTTTTTTCTAGAATAAATGTTGTTTACATATTATATAGTATTATACACATAAAAAATAAAAATAAACCAAATAATTTTATAAAGACTATTATAATAGTCTCCTATGAAGCTAATTAAAATTCAAAACATTACTACTGGATAAACAATATAAAATGGAAAAACAAAAAAGGTAAAATAATGATCACCCTAATCTAGTAGAATAATCACCCCACTAAAAATTCAATAGAAATGAAACAAAATATTATTAAAGTAATTAATACTTTATGAAAATGAAAATAGAACCTTAAGTGGATTTGTAGTAATTTTTGGGTGAATGAAGTAGTATTTATAAAGAGTAAAGAGAAATGTGACCATTGGGATTAGATAATTATACGATCATTGGTCAATTTTATAGTCTGTTAATATGAATATCAGAAACTATAACCCAAGTTTTTAATTTTACTTATATAATTAGTGTTTATAATTAGTAATGACATAAGACAATTGATACAAAAAGGAGAGTCGATGGCCTTAACTAGTAGATTTGTGCCGTTTGAATCCCATTTGTTAGAAATTGGGAGGGTGGTTTCATTACTGGGGTTTTCCATTGAACAATCCCAGGATGATATAAAACTATTTAATCTTTAATGAAATATACTATAAGATATGTTCAAGTTAGCAGAGATTAACACTCGGTTGATGCTAGTCTAGGCACCCCATGAAACTACCAAAATCGCACACCTTACCCTCTTGGCGTATTCAGGTGTGAAAAGGGGTTACGTGTCCAGACTTTAGATACATGAAGTGTAAATCCATTTTTATAAATAAAATTTTTATTTTATAAATTCCTCTTAAGAATAGTTTTTCTTAATAAAATATCTGTTTAATTGTTACAAATTTGATAATTTTATTTTTAGATGAAAATTAAACATAATTTTATATTTTAGAAAATATATATTTTTTATAATAAAACAAGGTATTATAAATAGTATTTATTTTAATTAAATAGTATATTAAAATACATTTATCAAAATAATAAATGATAAAATAATTTTTTAAATACCTATGAAATTTATTATAAGTGTTAGAAATTTGAATGTGGATTAAAAACTCTTATTTTTAAATAAATAATGATTTATATATTTTAAAGTTAAATTTATAATATTAAAAGATTTGTTTCAGATAAAATAAACTTCTTTTTTGAAATCCTGATGTCAAAATTATTTTAGGTTTAATTTATGATAATTTTCTAAAATACTTTTTTTCATGAATAGTAAAAAAACAGTTTGGGGATTTCAATATATTTTTTGAAATAGTATTTAGGTAATAATGATGAAATAATTACTTAACCCCAACCCATGACCTAAAATATGTTATTTTATTCATATTAAGTATTTTATTAAATTTTATTTATTTTTTTAAAACTATAAGTGATTTTTCAAAGTCTAAAAATGAAAATTTGGTTTTTAAAACATTAGTTGGTCAAATATTTACTTTTACATGCCAAAAGAAGTACTTAATAATGAATATTAGTTCTTATGTATTAAAATAACATATAATTTGTCCCAAATTTCCAAAATCATGAGAAAAAACCATGGGTAGGCCAATTGTTTTTCATTTTACACGACCGATTTTTCCAAGACCTATATATGGAAAATATTAAATAAATACTCCACTTCAACTAGAAATATCCACCTATTTATCCATTTATATTCACTCCAAATCAATCCTACAAAAATTTCTGGTGCTTTTTCCTTTCATATAGTCCCACAAGGTGTCCTAAAGTCCCTAAGGATCCATCATCATGTTTTAGGAATAACTCTTCAAGGTTAGAGAAACCTCCACTTCTCTTTCCATTCAATTTCACTTTTTATGTGGGTTGTCTTCCAATTTCAAAAAAAAGTTCTTTTATAAACTTTATTTTATCCCATTTCTATAATAAGGGTATTTTATGAATGGTATACCCCTATACCCTTCCATTTACCCTTTTCTAAAACCATGTTTTTTAGCCTTTGCGCTACCATTTTTTTTCTCAAAATTTCATATTTTACATGAGAAATTTTATTTTCCTTTTTATTTGAGTACCCAAACCTATTTTATTTTCCATGGGCACTTAACTCGATTTAAAAATTTCTTTTTTATTTGGGGATTTACATACATGAAACTAATATTTACTTTCATTGGTTAAAAATGACGTAATGATCATGTCTTTTAATCACTTTTTTGTTTCATGATTATGATAAGAAATACATTCTTTATTATCCATGGGTTATTAATGAAATTATTATTTATAATCAATGTGGATAATATGAAATTAATACATGTTAGGGTTTCACCTTGATAGATATCAAATGTATTGGGTAAATAATTTAATCTATAGAGATGACATGATTTACGATAACATGGTGAATAACCATGGTAATGATTATTTATAACACTTTGGTGATTAACCTTGGTGATATGATTATAAAAATATCATTTAAATGTTGTATCCACATTTAAATGTTATGATTCATGTTATTATTATTATTATATTCCTCTTTCTCATTCCTTATCATTAATACATATGTTCTTATTTTTATGTCTCAAGATGACATGTTATAAGTCTCTCTTTTCTATTCCCTTACTGGGCTTCATGATCACCCATATCCTTTGATGTATTTACCATGGTTATTAATATAACTTTGGTTGAACCCATAAAGATGTATTTTATGTGGATTTAGAAGGATTGTTTTTTGTGTTTTCATGTATTATTTAACTTATTTACAAGAAACTGAACATGAAAATATACTATGTTTTATACCATGTAATAAAAAGGTGGGATGCCATATTATCATCACAAACTCTCTACAAACTCTAAACTTCCTTTATTTGTTATTGAATGTATCTAACCTTCTATTTCATTTCCTCATCTATCTTACGTCCCAATAGTTTTCTTTTTCCAAATGCATTCTTTCATTTTGGATCTCTACACTACATTCCATAAAGGGATTCATAAGGAGCAATCTGAATACATGTGTGAAATCTATTATTGTAAGAAAACTCAATAAGATGAAGGTTCTGATTCAAAAAATCTTTTAAATGAAATTAATATTATATTAAAATATACTCTAGGTTTTGAATTTTTCTCTTAGATTGACCATATGTTATTGGATGATACACAATGCTCATACCCAACTCAGTATCAAAAGACTAATGAAGTCTTCACCAAAACGTTTTGGTAAACCTTAGATACTGATCAGACACAATGGAATATGGTACTCCATTCAACTATATAACTTAATTAAGGTATATCTTGTAAATATGATTAAGAGAAAAGTATTATTTGATATCTATTAAGTGTGATGAATTAGTAAGGTGAATGACTACAACCCATATAACATTATGACCTTTAGATGTTTTGGGGAGTCTAATGGAAAAATCCATGGTGATGTGTCCCCATTTCCATTTTGGCATCTGTAATAGATGTAACATACCCTTATTATTTTTTATTTCATCATTTACTTAAGGACATACCAAGAACTATGATACAAACTATGTGATAACTCTCTCCATTCCATCCCACCATAAATACTATTTAGAATATCTATACATATTCGTACATGCCTGATGAATAGAGAATGAAGAACTATGAGATTCATTTAACAAAACCCTCTTTAAATATGGCATGAATATAATGTATAAATGGTTACTAATCCTTATAATTCCATCACGATCAAGGCTAAACTCAGGTATATTTGTAACCTAATTTTTTCTATAGCATCCTTCTGAACCTCTTTAATATTCACTTGGATATATGGATGAGAATTCAGTTGATAATGATAATATTTTCACCTTCCTTTAGGATTTTCTGATCCATTCTTTTTAAATATATTAATATTGTATCTTTTTAATCCACTTCATGGATAGGCTAGCATGCTACTTTAGACTCAAAGCATTGAATACCTTGTTTTCTTTCCTAGGGTGGTAATGTATTTCACATTTATAATATTTAATTATCTTTAACCATATTCTTTTTCATATATTTAACTCATTCAGTTTGAATATATACTTAAAACTTTTATTATTTGTATATATATCACACTTTTCTCCATAAATATAATTCCTCCATATATTTAATGTGAAAATTACCACAATTAACTCCAAATCATGTGTTAGGTAATTTTTCTCATGAATCTTCTATTGTCATGAGGGATAACATTAAACCATGTCATTATACATAAGAAGATATATGAATCTCTTCGTGGATGAAATTATATATATTAAAAACTATTATCCACTATAGGGTATTGTAATCATAGGTTAAATGACTAATATTCTCATTAGTCCCTTGAAATTTTCCTCACATTCATCTATCTAGAGGAACATGGCTCCCTCTTGAGTTAACTTGGACAGAGGATTAGATAGTTTTGATAAATTCTCCAAAAAATGCCAAAAATATCTTGATATACCAGGTAAAAAATGGATCTCATCCACTGTGGTTGGTATGATACAACATTTAATTACCTATGTATTTGATGGATCTACTGATATACCCTCTCTTGGAATTACATGACCCAAGATTAAACCTTTAACAACCAAAATTCACACTTTTTAAAATTTTCACATAGTTTCTCATTTATTAGGTTCCAACATAATTATCAAGTTATATTTATGTATTCCTTTCTCTTTTAGTAGGTATGAAAATAATCTATAAAGAGTACCAAATTTGTTCTAGTTAATCTATAAATATTCTTTTCATTATATCCATGAAGATAATATGGGAATTAGTAATACCGAATGGAATAAAAAATATATTCATATTGTAAATACCATATATGGAATGAGGTCTTGGGTATATCCTCCTTCTTGATCCGGAATTGATGATATCTAGAAAAAATTTCAATCTTGAGAAATTAGTGATCTTTGTTCAGTTTTTCAAACAAGTCATAAATAAAATAAAGAGGATACTTTTTCTAAATTGTGATAATTGTTTTCTCTCGATAATCAATAAAGATTCACATTGATCTATCTTTATTTAAAAAAAATAGGTGCACCCCAAGGAGACACACCTGGATGAATGAATCACTTATAAAGGGTTTTCTTATAATTTCTTCTTTAATCACAGTAATTCAATCGAGGCCATTATATATGGAGTCTTTGAAATTGGTGTGGAACTAGGTATGATCTTTATTGAGAACTCAAATTCACATTTTGGTGGAAGGTTAGTAATTTTTTTTCAAAGATATCAACAAATTCCAACACAATTATTATATCATCAATTTTGAGTTTCTCTACGACCATATGAGATAAACTACCCTTTCAAAATGGAATTAAGACCCATATATTGGATCTGATCTCCATTATAAGTTCATACTTATCATCACACTGATATTCGATAATAAGTTGGTTTTTAATATATAAAATGAATTCCCTTACATGATAATTGATGAGGGATTTATGTAGATAAACTCAATCCATTCCCAAGATAACATCAAATTAAATTGGAGGAATAATGAGAAGATTTATAGGAAGTACATTCCCACCAACATCAACTAGAGAGGAATCATAGATTTGAGAATTGATCATTATAACATTAAGGGGTTTTATTTCTAATTCTACATCTAATCATTTGTGTGGAATCTTTATACCCTCATAAAATTTATTAAGATAAGAAATAATTTGTAGATCTAGAGTCAAATAAGAGATTAGCAGTTCTAGACTGGATGGTAAGTGTATCATTCACCACAACATTACCACACCCCTCATTAGAAATAGTGATCGTAGGAGATTTCCATTTATCTCATGGATTAAGAGGATACTGAAATTGATCTTCATCATTAAACAATAGATATGGGAATTTGTTAGCATAATAACCATACTCATTTCATTTAAAACACTAGAGTGTGGGCGGTAGATTATGTGTAGCTTTATCATTATTAGAATTGTTAGATAACTTCTTCCTACCACTTTAGCAATCATTTGAATGATGAAATTCCTTCTACACTAAAATAATTTACTAGACCCCTTAATAAAACACCAAGTATGCTTCTTCCCACACTTTGAATATAAATAAAGATCATATTCTTATATCTACAGTAATTACATTTTCCTTTGAATTCCATTTTTCTCATCTTATCCAAATGATGAGATTAATGAGTAAATCCAATATCCATTTCCATCTAGATAGCATATAGAATAATATATTCATAGACACTGAAGCATTTTTTGGATAATTCCATCTGAAGATTTGTTCTTAAGTCATTGAGGAATTGATCAACCTTTATTTCAAGTTGTATGATAATACCCAAAGTGTACCTTGAATGTATTGCAAAATTTTCTTAGTATATACCAATAGATTCGTCATCCTATTAATTTAGATCAAGGAAATCCATATCCATCTTCATACGAACTACACAAGGAATGTTCTTATTGAGAAATAAGTTTATGAACTCATCCCAAAATATATATTTAATTTCATCTTATTTTATTGAATTATTGATAAGATCCCACTATTTATTCACATCAACTTCCAAACATTAGACAACCAAAATGAACTTTACATGTTTTCAACTCTAGAGAATGAAAAATATATTTTCAATGGTTCTGATTCATTATTCAAGAACCAGCGGATCCGAATTCCCACTAAATGAAGGTAGATGTAGCCTTATGAAGGACTCAATAGAATGTTGTTCCTTCCTTTTTTCATTTAGAAGTACAACATGATTCATGTCTTGAGAAAGTTATGTGAGCATAACAGTGAGTTTTATAATTTCAAATCCTATAACTTTTGTCTAATTAGGAGGAAAATAATTTCATTTTCTATTATAGTTAGATTTAACATGGTTCATTTGGGTTCCATCCATTTATTAAATCAAAAAAAATCATTGTGTTAGCTATAATAATTATAGTGGGGAACCTCATAATCATAAAAAACACTTATAGGTTGCTTAAATCATGACACCTTCATTTTAGTCTATGAAACCTTAGGTTTATCCTAGTTTATTCATATTAATTATTCAAATATTTCTTGATTGTTCATAAATAGTTTTTTAATTTCCCATGAATATCCCCTAGGAGTGTTAAACCTGGTGTGCAAAAAGGCTTGTTTCCATGCACCAAGTGATGATCAAGTCCATACCAGGTACCTAAACTACAAATACACATCCACTTTTAGGATCCAAATGGAGATAAAATTTCTTTATATTACTTAATATATCCTTTACCAAAACTCTAGGACATTTTCTTATAATTTTAATCATCCTTATATTAATCCTTAGACATGTCCCTAGATACCAAACTAGGTTCTTCTCATAATATTTTTCAAAGGATAACTAAAATTATCCTTTTTTACCCAATGTAGTGACCTAGGATAATCATACATAGATATTAAATCATTTTTTATGAATATTTATTACATTATACAAGTACACGCTTGAGGACCATAATAGTTTAGTTTCATTGGAAACTTGAAATCACAAAGAACTTTTCCATAGGTAGTCTAGAACTTCTCTCACTCTTTCCTTTATAAATAGAACCATCATTAGAGATATCATACATAATAAATTTCTTCATAACCCAATGAAAAGGAAACATAGGAAAGAGTGAGATCAAATGCTCGGTAAAGTTAAATAAGGGAGATATGTAAGAATAACATGAACATAATGGTATAAGAACATGATAATTAAATTTAAAAACCGTACCCAACATATCAGATATCATAATCATAATTAATGGAATAAATATTGGCAGTTCATAAGATATGAATCATAAAGTAATAAAATAAATTAATCCCTGAGAGAATAACATTGGAACAAGACATAGATTTTTGGCATACACATAACTATATGAAATCATTTTTATATAAGCCAAGACTCATTTATAAGGCTATCATAATGGAATTAGTTCACTCCCCAAACCATCTTTTGAAAATATTATAATTTAAAAATAACATTGAAATTTTTTAAATGAATATTCAAATAAAATAATTTACATGATAATGGGATGTTTTTTATCATATAAACATTAAAAAAAATATTCCTATCACATTTCTAGTAAAATTAAAACATAAATTGTTTGGAAAAATTACATGAATATTAATTTAATTTTTTTAAAAATTAAAACATCGATAAAAATGGTTTTTAAAAATTATGGGATAATAATAACACATTTTGAAAACATTTTTAGAAAACTTGGTTTTGGATGAAATAGATTTCTGATTGGAGAGAGAAATAAATTCAAATTTTATTAAGAAAAGTTTCTAAATTATTTTATATACCAAAGATTGAAAAATGGTAATATTAATTGATAATAACATGATTATCCAGAGAAGAAGAAAATTAATGTATTTTTTAGAGGCGGATCATAATATTTTATCATCAAAGGCATAATCATAGACAACCCTGATAAAAAATTAGATTATAACATAAAATCATTTCCTCTTTGGTAACATTAAATACTAACCCCCATGAAGGAATGTCATAAAATTGAACATAAATTATAATGATCATAAATTAATTAATTATATTACATTTAAAAGGGGTTGTATATATAACTTATGAAAGTGTATAGACGCATACGACTCAAGGAAGGAAAATTGAGTCAAAAATCCCTTACCTTAAGTACTGAATTATATTATACATGTTCAAGACTCATTTATAATAAATATAATTCTATTATACACATATTATTGAAAAATATTTATATATATCATACCATATATGATTTTTATTTTTACATTTTACTACCTTTTTTTAATAATTATATGTTAAAGTTATGTTTTGTGTAATAACTCCTTTGTTTTACATTTATGTTTTGATTTTTTATTTTCTATCTCATTAATTTTATCATTAAATCATAATATAAATAATTTTAAACATGATATAAATATAATATATATTCATTATATATATTTTTTAGAGTAATCCATATAATTTAGTGATATAAAATGAAATATATCATCCATGGAGATGTTAGGCCGTACTTATACATGATGACTATTTCAATTTTCTTATTGGATTGATAGAAATAAAGGTAAATGATATATTTACATTATAAAAATCTATTTTATGTCATATATATCACATATTTTCATTAAAACAATCCTTCTTACCTTCCATGTAAAGAATGAACAATTAACATCACTTAACAAGGTGGTAGTCCACCGTACACACAAGTGACGTTATCATATTTCCAAAAAATGGAGATTATGAAGGTATGCATGATATAATAACAAAAAATTATAATAATATAATAAATATAAGATATAAATAATAAATCCATAACTATTTATTTCCTTGATAGGAGGTAATGGAAAAACAAATGAAATCGATTTAGGAGGCGGTAGTCTGCCACACACATAAATGATGATTTCATAACCCATTTGATAGAAGTGGGGATAATTGAAGGTATTTCAATTAACATAAAAAAATAAATATATTTATTATAATTATGATACTATATCATCATGTTATAATAATAATTTATGGTGGTGGAGGAATAAATAAAACAAAGACACTCATTGATGAACGTTACCTATTCTTCTGGTATCCTTTCTAGGTTTGCACCGAAATCCTTCCATTGTTGAATTTATGTAAAAAATAAGGCTTATAAGAGAGGATATAATTTGGGAAGTTATTTGGGATGTTACTTAAAAAAGGGGTTTTAATGCGTGAAGAAGATAGAAGAGAAGGCATCCTTTTATAATTAGAGGAGGGGACACACTTGGTTTTTTGAAAATAATTAAGTGTTCCCACATTTTTCACATCTCACAAGGATCTATAATGGTGAATTATAGAAAATTATAGGTTTAATGGTCTAAATATTACCATAAAATAGTATTTATAAAAGTTTTAATGTCATTTTAATACTTATCTTTTTAGCTTACCCCTAGTAAACCCATTTTTAGCTTAATCACGATAATTAGTTTTTACTATTTTTAATATTCATTTTGGTTCAAAATTAAGTTAAAATTATTAGATAATAAAAATTAATATGGTTTCAAATATTCAATCCATTTTTAAAAAATCTATTTACATAAGTGTAAAATTTTATTTTAAAATTAATCCCACAAACGCGATGAGAAAACTCGGTATTAAAGAGAATATGTTAAAATGGTTATAATATTTTTATATCAAAATTCATTATAAAATTTATTAAAATGAAATAAATTGGACTAATTGATGTATAATTGAACTAATTTTACTTTAAAACCAATTTAATATATAATCTAGTATTAAAAAACAATTTAAACAAAGTAAGTTTTTAATTAAAATTTGCTTTTTTCACAATTAATTAAAAAATGAAACTTTTCAAAACAAATCTATAAAATTGGTCTTAATAAAATTATTAAATGTTGATTTCAAAAATAAAGTTGATTTTATTAAATTAATTTTTTAAAAGTGTTAAAATGTAATTTTATTAATGTTCACAAAGAGACACAAAAAGCATTGTTTTTTAGAAAATGGCATTTTCAGAGCATATAAAGACTATTAAAAATTAAGTAAAATTTTTATCAATATGTTTAATTTATGTAAAATAATTATAATTAATTTTCAAGAAGTATTTATTTATATTAATATCCCTAATTTTATTGGATAGGTTATAGCCTCCTTGTTTACATAACTACATTAATATTATATTGTGGCTTTATTAAAACTCAGTTTCTTGTATAACAGAGGATAACCCAGTGTTACATGTAGAATAAGATTAAATTGATGTTTCATGTAATAAAAGTTTAACTTAGTGTTTTTTGTAACATAATATATCAAATATATTTAATTTATTTTGAAAAATAATCAATAAAAACTCAAGGTGTTGTAGTTATTATAGGTAATTTTCTTTAGTCTACACATATTACAGATAAATATTATAGTGTACCCAATGATTATTTAAAAGTGAATTATTTATCATTTAAATTTTTTAATATAATTCAATTGACACTTTTTACACTTCTTTAAAAATAATATTGGATAATTGGGAGAGGTGATATTTCTTTTTGGAATGATAAATAGTTTGGTCGATCATTGTATTTTTTAGTTTGTCCATACCCAAGAATGAGATTTATAAAATCATTTAAATATCCCAATATGATCAATATAGTTTTTGATGATGAATAAAAGGGTTTTATGTACAATATTAGTTTGTTTTAAGAGATTGATGTATGTTTATTTACATACAGAAGTTCTAGATCACTTAATACTAATGATTATCAAAACCTTAAACACATCCAACAAAACTCAGACAAATGCGAACATTTTTAAAAAATATATATATACCTATAAAATATAGCATTATGGTTTGGAAAATTATACATTTGTATCTTACCACTAATAGTCATATTCAACAAAAATGTATTCATAGGGCATCAAAATGTATTTATTGCTCGACCTCTAAAAGGAGACCAAAAGTTCATATGTTTATCAAAGGATACAAGGCATGAAACACAAAGAACTTCCTCCGGAATTGATTGGGTAACTCCATATTCATTAGTGAATGGATGGAACTGTAATATTGATGTTTCATCCAGTGAAGGTTAATCCCAAAATTTGGCCTTTATTTTCAAATTTTGGGTAATATATGAGTCTTGTAATGAATCCAGACACATGAGAATTAACATCAATTAAACTTATCACAAAATGTTTTTATTATTAATGATTTATGAGATGGGTTACCTAAAATTAAGAATTAATTTTCCAAAAACTCTTATAAATCATCATATAATTTTTATACGAAATGTGATAGGAGATGAAACTCATGTGAAGGGCTGATGGGTGCATAAGAATTTACCAAGAGTTGACATTAATCATAATATAGATGTCATGTGTGTTGATAGAATTATGTGAGGTAGTGGAATCATATATGATGTCTAAGGTAAAATTTCTTTGGTGTAAGGTGCCTTTTAGGGGGAGTGAAATCCACTAATCATGAAATTTTAATCTATGCACAGTGATTTTCTCATTTATAGACTCTATAATATTTTTCTCTACTATATAGAATCGGGATATTCTATCATAGTTAAATTCTTCTTCATTGGTCCACAAAAAAACTTGTTCATGACTATAAGAATATTATTGTCTAGGGTGTAGAGATTCTACTTAGCATGAAGGAAACAAGTTATTAAATCAACTAGCATCTAATGGTGACCCATTATACATTTTTCATCTTTTTTACTATTATAGGACCCCTTATAAAGTATTATGATAACATATTTTGTGGGAGATGACTTGAGATGCACCACTTCTAACCGGTCTTATCTCTAGTTTAGTTGTTACTGTATATAAAAAAAATATATATTTTATTGTTTGTTTCCAAAATCATTTAATTAAACTCTTAGAATATATATTGTTTGAATAATTTAAGAATATTTAGGCAGTTCAACTAAATTTTGAACATCATTTATATGAAGATAATTATTTTATTCTTATATGGACAAAATCTAATTAAAATATTTTAATTCTTATAAAAATAATTTAAAGTCAATTATTAAATATAATATAAATGATAATAAATGATTATTAATGAATTTATTTTATATACATGGGAATAAATATCACTAAAAACTCTATCTAGAGGGTAATCTCAATGAATTTTCTTAAAACTTTCATGAGGGTGATTAGTTTATTCAAAATGAATAATATTATCTTGATTTATACTCTCCTTAAAATTTATTTCATGAAAATATTCTGCAATCCTTTATAAATATGAATTATTTTTCTTCAAATAATTCTCATCAAACATAACATGAACATATTTTTTAACATCTACACATCTTTTATTAAAAACATGACAATCTTTACTAACATTATAATAACCTAAAAATATTTCCCCATTAGATTTAACATTTAAATAATCTAATTAATCCTTGGTATTAACAATAAAAACATTTCTAGAAAATAACCCTGAAATATCAAACATTATGTTCTTTTATTATCAAAATTTAAATGATTTTTGAAATTGGAATAATAAGAATTCTATTATAAGCATAACAACCAGTGTTCATGGATTATCTCATGAAATATTTAGCTAAAATTAATTCATTAAACATAGATATAGATATTTCATGAATAGTTATATTCTTCATTTTTATAATACCATTTTATTATGGTAATCTAATGTCTGAGAAATTATAAATAAAACCATTCTTTTCACAATATTTATCAGATTCCAAATTTATAAATTTTCCACCTCTTTCATTACTAATGTAGAAAAATAAATAAAATTTCTCATTATAAAAAATTTAAAAAATTTATAAAACATTGATAAAGTTTCACTTTTATGAGATGAAAAATATATTTATGAAAATAAACTATAATCAACAAAAATAATGAAAGAACACATATTATAGAAATAATAACAGTTTGACCAACTAGAAATAAATCTAAATGAATATGTTTAAGAGGACTTATAGTTTTCATATCTTAAATAGCTTTAAAATACAATTTTTTATCTTATTTCACTTCATGCATGAATCTTATACCTGATATTTGTTCACTTTAAGTTCATGGTAATGGTAGTTGATGATTATTTTATAGAGTGTAAAGTAATCAAAAATTTTCATATATAAATATACAATGTCATAAAATATTATTATTATGTAAATAATTAATAAACCTCATATTTTTTATCCATTAAATCAATAAAATTAATAAAATTGATACTTTCCTTTATGTTTGCATAAAATAATATTTTTTTGAAAATAATAATTTTTTCATTATTAAATTTCTCAAAAATTACTTTATCACATAATTTAGAAATGAAAATTGGATGATGTCATAATCCTTCAACATATAAAACCGTAGAAATAATAAAAAAGTTATAAATACTAAATTCACTAAATCCTTTAACGTTGTCTTTACATTTGTCTCTAAATGTCATATTTCTTCTATTACATCTATTATATGATAATAGATTTAATGTATATCCTATAAATTTCCTAGATAAACCATTATTCATATTCTATATGTTCATCTTGATACTTATATGGAACTATTCCTCAAAAATCAAGAAGAAAATAATTTTTATACTTATGAAACTTTGGGTTTAATGGGGTTAGAAAAATAATGTTCCTATACTCAAATAGATTTTAAACCTTTATTCTTTGGTAATATTAATGACAAAGTTTTATAAATAAATTATTTAGTATCTCCTAAAGTTTTTTTAATCTTAAATAACATTCCATTCCCCATTGACCTTGTATTTTATATCAATAACATAAATGATTTGAAATAATTCCTTTATAACTTTTAAAAAAGAATGTATTATATATTTTAAGTAAATATTTATCATATCCAGCACCACATTTATTTTTTATTTACTTTTTTTATTGAATTAATTTTATCATAGATTTAATTACCCTATATAAAAGTAAAAATATTCTTCTTTAAAATTTCAATCACCATATTTTACTTTTTAATTTCATTTTGAGTAATCTCTAAGTAATTTAAAAATTTTATTTAGTGATTCATGATATATTTTACTGTTTTTCATTTTCTTGAGTAAGAATATTATTTTCTTCAATTGGATTTTTTTCTCCTTTAATACCACTAAAAAATTCACTAATTATTAAGATATCTCTTCATAGTTTTCTATTCTCATTATTCAACTCATTTATGATAAGTTTTTTGAAATAAAAAATAAAAATAATAACTAAAACCAGAATAACTACTAAACTCATTTTTAGTATCCATTATGAATATTTTATCAAGATTCTTTTTAGTTCTTGATTCTTCACTTGAATCTGATTCCTCAAAACAAATCCAACCAACTTTTAAAGATATTTTTAATTTCATCTTATATTTTGTTTCTCTTTTTTACCGTTATTTAATCTTGGTTGGTCTAGATTAATATGCATATTATTTATATATTAAAAAAATTTACTATAAAATATCATATAAGTAATTAGAGTTTCCTTTTTTGTTTATTTTTTGATCAATTTTTTGATAATTTTTTATTATCATTTTCATAAACCTTTATTTTTACTTCCCTAGTAGCCACCTTTTATAAGTTATAAAACATGGTATCTTTAATTTACGTAGATTTTAGAAATAGAAAAGTTGGAAACAATTATGATTGATTTAAAATATTTACCTTTCTTTTTTTATACTTCGCATCTGTAATATTCCATAGTTTTAGTTAATATTGTAGCTATAAACCAATGCGTTTATCAAGTATATACTCTTTAAAATATTTATTTAATTGAAACATTATTCTCATTCCATTTATTCAGTAGGGATCTCAGTATGCATTCAATTAAATCTTTTTTTCTAAGGATTCTAAAAGTCCACTCATTATATTTATAATACCGATGAATATTTAGAATAACTTAGTAACATACTCTTCTTCTTTCATCTTTAAGTACTGATATTTAGTATATAGAATTCATATTTCGGTTTTCTTTTGATTATCTACTCATAATGATATAATTACAATATTATACATATATCGTGATAATTTTTTCAAGACAACACATGAATAAACAAAGTTCTAGTAATACAACAATATGAAGTATTAATAACTTTGTAATTTAACACATGTCTTACCGAATCATTACCTATTAGTGAATCTGGGTATGAATCAAGTAGTTTTTTATGTTTTACCAAGATTTACTAGCGATCAATGCTCAAGTGATTAATTTAATCTTCAATTATTGCTATCCAATATCCACAATCATTACCATAAAAATAAGGTGGTCATTGAGGAATATATCCATTATTAAAGTTTAAACTTACCATCCTAACTTTGACCTTTTCCCATTAACTATATAGTATATTATAAATTATAGGGAGAGAGTGTATCCAAAAGATACCACTCTGATAATAATTTTTTTTCTCAGGTTGAGTTTGTTGATATTTTCATGAGGGGGGGATTGATTAGTAAAAAATAAATAAAAAATTTGAACCCTGAATTAATCTAAAAAAATATATCAGTTTATCAAAAATTAAACAATTAATGTAAAGTGGTAAATTATAGTAAATTAAATGTAAAAACCAATAATTATATACTTGTTTGGATCAATTTGATCATACATATAAACATCAATTCTCTCTTATCCATGTGATAAATTGTATCCACTATTCAGGAATTTTCTATAAGTGTTGAAACCTATTACAACCAGCCTTTCTGTAAACCAAGGCACATACAAACACATACCTGAATATTAATGGGAGTCATAACACAATAAGACATGTAATATTTATAATATAGGTATAACCAACACACTCATACCATTAAATATAATTATAAACAAAATAATATATTCTTTTGCAGGGGAAAATCATAAACTAGTTACAATTAAAAAAAAAGATAAAACAATATAACAAGATAACAAAACTAAAATACATTTGAATATAAAACAATCATTGTAGTTTGGTCACATCCATCTATTAATTTTATTATGAACAATCTCTTCATAATTACTAAAACAAGTAGATAATCATGATCAAAATATAAAAATATTCATTATTCTTTAGTTCTTAGTTATTCTTTTTCTTATGGTTCCTTTAATATTTATTTATTTAAAAAATCAACAATATTCAATACATGAAGTTTTTTAATTCTTATTCAAAAGTTCAATCATTCATGGTTTCCAAAATATGAATTTTCCACTTTCACTTGAAATTAGTTTCCATATATCATAGTTCTAGCTTCATTTAAACTGTTGAGGAAAAACAAAACAAAAAATTATTGGAATAAAAGATACATAAACATAAACAAAAATAAAAATAAAATATTCCTTTATGTGGGAATGATATCATACGAACTCTTAAAGTTATATATTTCTATATCTGGTCATGTTTTCTTCTAATATTACATTTTATGATAATTAATTTACTAAAATATCAATATAATCTATTAATAAAACAAAAAATTACTAAGTCTACAAATGTGTAAAATAAATTTCCAAAGATATCTTCCCATATAATATAAATAAGTATTCTTGTAGAAATCTTAATACCTTTTAATTTATAAAAATTATGATATGTATTATAATTAAATAATAGAAACAAAATATATAATATATTCAAGTAATATATAAGTCTTTATCCTTTGAAAAAAATATCTAAATTTAAGATAAATAAGTTTCATAAAACCACTTCTGATGATATTAAATATACTTCAATTTTAAAAAATTTAAATACAAAATATAATTTTAAGATCCCAGTTAATTTTTATTATAAATGAATTTGAAAAATTTTCCATTTTGCAGCATACACAAGATGATTAGTACACTTCTCCTTTAATATATAGTATGCATAAATTTTTTTAAATATGTAGAGTTTCAATACATAAGATGATTAATTTTGAGATGATATAAATAATTAAAAATATTATTCAATATGTAATATATTTGAAATTGGTGAAAAATAATATTAAACAAGTTTAAAGATAGAATATAAAATATTTATTATATTTAACATATCAAATATCTAAAATGAAAAAATATTCAAAATATTTAAATTTAACTCTATGTATATGTAAGAAGATGAACTTTGGAAAATTCTCAAAACATATAGATGAATAATACAATATACTTAGTGAAATTTTAATAAAAAAAATAAAAAACATAATAATAAATAAAAGCAATGAATAAACCTAATAATAATAATGAATTTAAATCCATCATAGTTAACATGATTCTTTAAAATAAAATTAAAAAGTATAAATAAAAAACCATTTAGTTTTCAAATTTTCAAAATAAATAAAATATGATAAGTAGACACTCAAATATATGTTATAATATTTCACATTTTTTAATGTATTTTACTATTTTACCAAAACCTTCAAAATTTCATGACATAATTAATTTTTAATTTCTAGTTCAAAATATGTAATATATTTTATAAAATTCATCCTCCAACCATGTGAAATTTAACATTTAATTATAGATGTAATCATTTATAAAAGTAAAATATCTAGATAAATACTTTTTATTACTGAATGTATTTATATAATAATACCAAATTTACCCCTAGAATCATAACCCATTATTACCCCTACATAATCCCTAATAGTAAGATATTAAATAGTGGTACTTTTATTGGGTGATTTTTATAATATTGAACTAGTGGTGATTTCCAATAACATAAACATATCTCTGAGAATATTCTACCCAAACATCAATTGTTAATGTTTAGTTTGATCTGGTCAAAGTAAAACCATAGTGACTTTACCACATTCCCAGGCTCTTATAAATGTGCCTCATAGTGGATGTTTCTACTCATGGATGCTATGATTTCATCTTTATAGAATAAAGAGTTATGTCATTACCCTCATAACATAAAATAATCCTAAGATACAAATTAGAAATAATATTATCAATGGTAAAAATTCCAAAAGGTTATCATGAATTACCTAAAAATGAAACCCTTAAAATAATAATACTTATTAAAAAAACCTAATTTTCTCATAATTTTGATGTCATGGAATGTATTATTTTTATTTTTTTACTATACTAGTTATATTTGTGTTGTTTATTGTATAATATGGGTCATGAGGCATTTACATTTTACTTAACTATTTTTTAGTGTCTGTTATTATCTTTAGAATCATTATATGATCTATATCATTGATTTTTATTTTTTCATTAGAAATAAGAAAATATTTAATTATATATATTAATTAGGTACTAGATTGGTGTTTCTAGGTAGTATTGAATTATTTGAGGTGTTTTTGGGTAGTTTATAAGCATCTATAAACAAGAGAGTTTAATTATTAAGAATGGTTTAGTTATAAAATTAGATAATTTATTTTTAGTCTATTATAGGATAGATATATGGTATATATGGGATTCCTAGTGAATTAAATGGTTTAGTGGTTTAAACCCATTACTTAATTTTTAATCAGGTTTATGCTTAGAGTGGGATCACTAATGAATTTACAAATATTTATAATGAAAGATATATATTTTTAGAAAATATAAAATTATTTTTCAGGTATTATTTAATAATTTTTTTATTTTTTTATTGTGAACAATACATGATTTATATATATATTTTATTTATTTACCATTATCTAAATATCAACATGATGTTATATACAATAATTAGTTTTAGGAAGGTGTTGATTATCCTTTATTAATTTTTAGAGTTCATGTTGATTTATTGGTTTAAAGCTTCCTATTAAAAATATGAAATATTTTCAAGTAAAAATGTAATTTATTTATGAGTTTTAATAAATATGATATATGGTTATATTTATTAGTATAATTGCTAAGAGGTTATGTATTATGAGAAACAATGTGTTTAAATCTTGTAATAATAATTCCATATATTATGCCTAATTTATCTTAGCCCACTATAATATCATTTATTATAATTTTTTTATTTTATCCAATTAGAATGTCATCTATTGTTCCTTGATTGGCTTAACCAGTAAGAATGCAATCTATTATACCTCATGCAGCTTACCCTATTGGATTATCATCTATTATTCCTTTTTTGGATTCCCCTACAAGAATGTCATTTATTATTCTTTTTGGGTAACCCAACTAGAATGTCAACTATTATGATTTATTTTGATCACCCAACTATTATGTCATCCATTAGGATTTGTTTGGGTCACCCAACTAGAATTCTATATATTATTCCTCATTTGTATTACTTGACTAGAAATACCTATATTAATCCTTATTTGGATTATCTGACTAGAGTGTTATATATTATTCTTGGATTTGCTTCCCCATATAGAATTCTATCTATTATACCCTTTTTGGATTTTGAAAGTGGTATTCATTGATTTTTTTGTTCCTCGTGACTTGTTTTTTTAAATTAGTATTCATTGACTATGTTATGCCTTGTTTTCTGTTTAGCTTGTCAAAGTAGTATGCCATAATTATATCATGCCTTTTTTTTGTTTGAATTGTCAAAGTAATATTTCTTGATTATGATATGTAATATATTGGATTTTTCTTATAAAAATAGTATGACATGATTATATTATAGCTTATTAATTATTAATCTCTTAAAATTAGTATGCCTCGATTATATTTCTCCTTAATCCCTTTTTTTTTGTCAAAGTAGAATTTCTTAACTATGCAATTCCTTATGCCTTTGTTGGCTTTTCCAGTATTACATCATGATAATGTTTTATGCCCTCCTATACCTTTTTTAGAATTCTAAAACTATATAATAATTTTCCTCTATGTTATTGTTTGTTAATCGATCTTCTTTTTCATTATGATTAATATTCATATATAATTAAAGTGTTATAAGTCATAATTGTGTTTAATCATAGATACATCTATAACCATAACACTATTATGTTAATTATGTGTAAATCATCATATTAGTATTTTAGTTTTTTAAAGTAGGTATTCTAACCCATTATGGATAGGTTATTGGAATTGAGACTGGTGTTTCACCCTAAATTTGTTATCTTTGGGATAGGTAGTGAATTATATCAAATTATTTTACTCTTTCTTCTTTTCCTTATGATAGGAAAAAGTGCTTCCCTAACTTGATATACATAATTAACTTTCCCAAATATATGGGTATTTCACACTGAGTCAACTATATTTATACTCATTAGTTTTCAAGTAAGGATAAAATAATATAAAAATATTATTGGATCCTCTAAGTATATGGTGGTATTTGTTATATTATGTATTGATATATGGATTGCTTCACTATAGTACTTATCGTTTTTTGGTTTAATTCTCTTATAATTATATTAAAAATGTATACTTAAACTCACAGACACATTCTAATGCTTGCACCCATTAATTCACTATGCGAGTTAACAAACCATAAATATTAGCCTACTATGTTATGTAATCACACCTCTCATTTACACTTTAGTGGATATGTATCTCAAATTAGTGTAATTTTACTTATAAAAATGGATGATTTGATACATTTTAAATTTATTATACAAGAAGGAAATTGGTGTTGGTTAAGTCTCAACTACCGTGTTAGAGAATAAGAGGGAATGTTTGGCAGTAGATCTTTTGGTACATAAACATATTCAATTAGTCTTCAGCTTTTCATTATATAATTATAAAAGTAATGAGATCAAAATTAAACAAATTCAATCATAGTTTATTATCATTAACCCTAAGAAAAAAGTTATTTTCTTTATTAAATCTATTCATATTATTTTAATCATACTTGATTTATCCATTATTATTATAAGTACACATTGTTATCAATAATTTTTATAAATATGTAATATTTTGAACTTTGATGAGTTTCATTTTCAGTTTTATCTTTAGTTATAATCCTTTAATTTTGGTAAATTAGATGTTTCATTTGTATATGAGGGTTATTGAGGGTGTATTGGGGGATCCAAACACAAAAAGGGTAATAAGTTCCATTCATTATAGGATTCATGGTTGGAACATGGTTAATTTAACCGTGCGGGGGTATAGAGTATTAGATAGAACTAGGGGCATGACCATCACATGGTTTAACAACCATGTGGGCCACCCTAGACAATTGTGCGGATGTGATCTCCCTTGGATAAAGGCTGGCACATGAGCACCACTGAATTTTTCAAACCGTGCAGGTTCCCATAGGAGAAAATGCGTCCTAACACCCTTTTGGATAGAAGGATCCCCACAGTTGGTGCATGGTTTGGCCAACCATGCAACCAAACAATGAGCCTTTTAAAATTTGGTGAATTTACCATTTCCCTTCTTGGTATTTAAGGGTTCTAATATGATTTTCCCTATATTTTATTCTAAAAATACCTAGGTGAAGGAACTTTTTCCCCCAATATCTCCAAGGATTAATCTCCTTTAAATATTGGCCATTTGGAGTGCTTTTGGGTGAAAATCGAAGATCCAGGTGAGTCTAACACTCCTCTTTCTTCTATTTTTTGGAATAGGCCTTACATAAATTGTTTTCCTCCAAAATCTCTAAAATTTACTTCTCTCATAGATTCTATGTTTTTTATTTGATTTTATGTTTAGTTTGAGTCAAGGGATTAGGTTAAGTGAGAATTTTTCTATAAACATGAGGTACATTTTCTAAAAGTTATATTCTATAGTCTTAATGTTATCTATAGAAATATGGTTGTGATTTTGGTGGTGTTATGCAATGAATTTTATTTCCTTGTTAGGAAACAACAAATTGGGTGTCTAAATGATGTGGTAGACCCCTCATGATCTCCAGCGGGACCCGATGTGGATGAGTAGACTAGGCCTATGGACACCCATGGGGTGGGCCACTTCCTTGAACATGGAAATTGGGATTATGAATGATTAATTAAAGGTTTTATGGTATTAAACCAATTATAATGGTTATTAACACCTTAAAATGACATGATGGGGTGTTTGAGTTAATATGAAAGAGTTAAATGAGTTATGTCATATAAAGGGATGAATGAGATAAATGGTTTATGAGGATTTGAATCATAGTTAAATTGATTGAAAGTGGCGATGAATGGTTGTAATGTATTAAAATGGTTAAATAGGATTTTAATAGGAATTGATATCATGATGAATGTGATAAACTAGAGAAATATGATAAAATGTAAATGGTGCACCCCTAGCATTATTATGTGATAAATGGTTAAAAATAAAAAGCCTTTGAAAATTTGAACTAATGATTTGTACGACGAAATAATGATGCTCCACTCCTATGGTAATGCTATAATGATGCTATGGGTTCCCCTATGAATAATATTTTTTCATAGAAAGAACTGATGCTTCAAACTCCAAGGGCATGGGCATAGTATTCCATATTGTTGTTGGGATGGTCAAACATAGAGTTATAAATCATAGTTGGATTCCTAGACTAATGCTCCTTGTTTAGAAAATTATGACCTCTTTGACACACGGTTCATATGATTGGCATGGTCCAAAGCAAGATTGATGAAAATTAGTAAATTATGGAACCAAGAATAAAAGAGATTGATTTAAATAATTTTTAATAATGGAACCTAGTTTATTTTTCTATTTTCATTATTACCTATACTTTTTCATACATATTATTATACTCGATATCTTTTAGACAACATTGGTGGTGGCCTACCAAGTTTTATTCACACCCTAATCATGTAACACATTGAGATTTTGGGGAATATTTCTTTTCAAATTAATTTAAATATTTAGAAATATTGTGTTACATGAAAAAATGAGTTTGGTTTTTGTTAAATGTAACACTAAGTTTTGATTATGTTACATGATTCACCATGTTTGGCTTGTGTTACAAACAATACTGATTTTATCCTGCATTATACAGAACACTAAGTTTAAATGAAACGTGACATACTATTGAAATTTTATTATTTAATATTATTGTTTCAATTAAACATTATAATTGAGGTTATGAATAATACTAAATAAATAATTAAAATAGATGGTTTAAACATGTATATATAATGAATTTTTTTCTCCATTTAATTATAAATTAAAATAAAAAACCTTTTGAATATAAAGGAAACTATTTTCTATAAAAATATTTTTATGTACATAAACAAGTTTTACCTCAATAAATAAAACTAATAAGTTTTATTGAACTATTTTAATGAAATTTATATATTATATATTTATTTAAAAACATAACATTCATCTTAAATGTTTTATAGAAAAGAGGTTAGAATAAATCAAATTTTACTCAACAAATAGTATTTTCTAAAAAACAGTTTTGTCTCATTTGGCACAATTATTTTAGAATTAAATTTTACCAAATACATAAAATTTACATTAAAAAATAAAAAACATTTTTAAATTGTAATATAAAAACTATCTTAAGGTTAATTTTTGGGATTTTTTAGAAATCTTTCATTTTTTGATGGGTAGAAAATATATCGAATTTTAATTGAAAATTATCTTTTAGTTTAATTTATATATATGGTTAAATTATATTTCTAATTGGTTTTAAAGTGAAATTAGTAAAATATTATATTCATTAATTTAATTTGGGTCATTGGATTCAATTTTATGTTAATTTTTGATATAAAAACTTTGTAAACTTTTGAACATTATCTCTTTAAAAAACCACTTTGTCATCACCTATGTAGGATTAATTTTAAATTAAAAATTTATAGTTATATGAGTGTAATTTATAAAAAATAATTCCATATTCAGAATCATCATAATTTATTCTATAAAATAATTTTAAATTAATTTTTTACAAAAATTAAGAGTTAAAATTGTAAAAATTATTTATCGTAGTTAAGAAAAAAATGGGTTTATCAGGAGAATTAAAATAAAAAGATAAGGGTAAAAAATGACCAACAAATGTCCAAAACTCATTGGTTGGATATATTTAGACCACATACCTTATATGTTTTATAAGTTTTCATTATTTAAGCCCTGGGAAATAAAAAATAGTTGTTGGAATTCATTTTTAAAAAAATTACAAGTGTACCACTCATCTCACATATAAAAGACCAGTGCTTTATCCTCTCTTCCTCACACCTTAAAACCATTTTTTAGAGGATAATTGAAACAATCACTTCAAAAATCCCCTCATATAATCCTATAATCCATATTTTTTTTTCAAAAATATAACCTAGAAAGGATTTTGGTGAGAACAGAAGGAGGATTTCCAAAGAATATGAAACATTTATCAATATGTATTATTGTTTTATTTCTTTCTCCACATACATAAATTATTATTATAATATTATGATATAATAAAATCTATATATTCCATATATTAAGATGTATTTACTTTAAGGTAATTATCAGTGAACTTCTCCACTTCCATCGAATGGGTTACGAAATCATTGTTCATAGGTATGAAAGACTACCACCTTACGAACTGATGTCATTTGGTTTTCCATTACCATCTCTCATGGTTGGGTATGATGACGAATATATAGTATATATATAAAATTTATAACATAATTATACCTATATAGTAATTATATAATATATACCTTTTTTTAATTTCAATTCTATAGGGGATATGATAACGTCTCTTGTGTATACGGTGAACTACCGTCTCACAAAGTGATGCAATTAATTTTTCAGTAACGCTTTACATAGAATACAATAAGGATAAATATATGTGATATACATGAAATAATTATGATAATAATGACATATTTATCATTATTAAATTTCTATATATCATTTTATTTCTTACCTTTTCACTCATTAAAAGATGATAACTTTGATCATGTACATGTGGACTACCGCCTTCACGAAGTGACGTGACTCTCTTTTCGTCACCACACCAAATGGATGATATGTATAGGTATATTTAAATAAATAATATTGTATTTATAACATTATGATAATCATGTAATGATAATATATCACTTAATTCCTTTAAACAATAATTTTTGAAAAATTTAAAAGTTACTCATGAGTACGTAACACTTACCATCTCTATGATCTCAACGTGCATCATTTCTCAAAAAAATATTTCATGATTGGTATTAAAAGTATAATTTATGTTTAAATATGATAATTTTTTCATGATTATTATTTTTTATATGAAGTAACCATGATCAAATTAAGGTGACCAAAAATAAACAATCAAAACATATATGAAAAATACAACAGGTACTACCTATTTATGAAACCTATTTCTCTTCCAGAGGTTATACCATGATAAAAAGTATTATGATGCCCGCTTATTTTTCCATGAGTTATAGTATGATGAAATTATTATAAAACTCATCTTTTTTACATGTGTTATGCTATAATGACATGGTTATAAAACTTACTTATTTACTACGGGTTATGATATGATGAAAATTTTATGAAACTTATTCTATTTCATGGGTTATGATATGATGAATGTTTTATGATAATGTGGAATACATGTGTATGATTTTAATTATGTGACAGGTGTGACCTATATCTCCATCCAATGCATTGGGTAATGATAAATTCTTAATAAGTTTAGAGGATACATGGGGGGTTATCCTAGGCCCGAAAATGAGGGTGACAGGTTGTTAGATAAAGCCTGAAAAATAGGGTACACAACTGGTTAATCCAAGTCCAAAGTAGGTATAAAGGTGTTTAGACTAATACTGACATACTATGAATTTATTTTTGGGAATCATTGACATAATATTTCATATTCCAATGTGTATAAAAAATCTATGTCTTATACGAATTCTATGCTTACATGGCTCTTGTTCTATGATTCCCTTATTACTCATGTCTTATAAACTGCCAATCTTTATGCCATGACTCATGTTTATGATCTATGAAAGGTTGGGTATGAAATTTGTAAGTTATATTCATTATCATGAACATATATGATTATATTATGAGTTCATATGATCCTGGATTAATATATATTATGTTTACCCTTATTGAGAATTTAACCTCACCCTTTCGATTGTTTCCTTTCCCCAGGTTATGAAGAAAGGTTTAATATAGGGCATGTCTATGAAGAGTACTAAATGGGAGGATCATTGTGGGAAACATTGAAGTTAATTTACCATATTATAATATTGTATTCCATATTTCCATAGGCACAGAACTGTTACCATAATCAGGTGTGTGTTTGTGTAATGCAATGTAATGAATATTTATCTAAAATGATATAATATCTAGGTATGAGATTCCCGGGTAATTATAGTTGGAATCATAGGAAAGGTTTAGTTAAAATTTTGAAACTAGGATGAGAAATATTTAGTGATATACCTATGGATATTTCTAATAATATTTCTAGGGATTTCTCTTCGGATAAGTCTAAGGACGGGTCAAAGTATAAGAAAATGTCCCAGAATTTGTTAAAGGATAGTGCAAGTGGCTTCCAAGAAATTACACCCTTTTAAGGATACTATAAGTGGATGTGTCTCTAGTTAAAAGATACCTAGGATTAATAACACTAAAAAGGACACATTAAGATGGAATCGATCTTCACCAGCTGTATGACTCTAAGCCTTACTTCAAATATAGTTTGAAACTTCCAAGGGTTATGCTTTGTAAATTCACAAGCTCTTTAAAAACCATCATGAATGATTTAAATAGATGATGAATATTAATGAACTAGGATAAACCTAAGGTTTAATAAATTAATTATAATGTTTCATGAATTGGACAACCTATAAATTATTTTTTCATGATAATGTGGATTTAATCTATGATTAGTTTTTCTCACACTATGATTTATGGTTTTAGTAAATAGAAAGAAACAAAAGGAACTTGATAAACATTGAATGTGATGGAAAATTTGATGATGAGAAGCCAAATGGGATGATTATTAGAGTACAAGATAATAATATTATTCCCAGCTAGTTATCACATAACATGATTAACAATGCACACCTTAAACAACTATCATAGTCACTAAAGAAGAGAAATATAGAGTTCACAGAGTGTTAAGGGAGTGGAAACTATAGAGTAAGGAATATTTAGTTTCCTATATATTATGAATATGGGAATAAAAACTAAAGGTATTGTATCATAGGGATGAGAAGATGTTTTGGATTTGGAAAATAAGTACACAAATAAGTTAATTATAAAGGAACAATTAAAAGTTCAGTTAATGAAATTGATGATAATAATGGTATCCATTTATCAATTGTGAAATGTGGAATGTATGGGAATTAAAAAAATCAATATCTTAATGGGAAATCTTGTGAAGGGAATTAGAAAGCTTTTACGAGTAATGGTTTTGTTGTTAATAATGAAGAGAATATGAATGACATATAAAAGGAAGTGGGTATTAAGGAATAAGATAATGAGGTATTATTAATGGTTTGAGATTTAAGTGAGAAAATTGGAGTATTTATGTATTGTAATTCTAGAGTTATAAAATATATGGAGACTATTCTGTATAATTTTATCATTAAGGATTTAAAGAAATATTTGTAATGGTGACAATGACCTATAAAAGTGATTTAATGGAAAAGTGATATTTTGAATAAGTGAAGATGAACCTTAATATGTTCCCGATGTTGAGATAAATATTTTGGTATAAATAGATATTATATAGTACTAATTAATTTAATGATTTTAAAAAAATTGCTTTATTCTATCATTGATGGAGTTTATAACATTTTTTTATTTATGGTATATATCCAATAATCTATGTATGGAATGATGAATAATTTATGTTTCCAAAATGGTTTTATGGTAATTTAGGATATTACTATTTTTCAATAGAATACTTGTTGAAGGAATTCACATGTTTGGTATGTGATAATTAAGAGACACTTTATGATATTTTAGGGATTAATGTTATATTGATTTTGAGAAATTTAGTGAACTTCTTTATAAAGTTTTTTATTTTAATCCCTTGGAAGGGTCATAAGGCTAACCATTTATAAAATAGTTTATGTTAAAATTTGGATGAGACTTTAGATATTAATATATTACTTCACCATATGATGATTTTATAATATTATATAACCTGTGATAACCATTTGTTTATGATAACTAAAGATAGATAGAATGAATTATCATTCTATTGATGGATCTTATGAACCATTAGTGCTTCAGGAACAAAATATTCCCCTTTATTTATTAGAGAAAGAGATGAAGTGGAAATTTATGAAGGTAGAACCAATGGTTGAGATTGTCCTTATGAAATTGAATGAAATCATGTAAGTACATCTTCTCAGGAAAATTCTGTATCATTATGAAAGGGATCTTGAAATAAAATGTTGTAATGTTGTCCTCATTTTTTATGATATCAAAACAAATATCCACAACTATTTGGTTTATGGTTTTATTGTTTTTAAACTTCATATTCCACACAATTTATTATGATCAATTATCTATATTACTCTCTGTAATTATTAACTCTTTTTTCCATGTCCAAATATTTACTCCCCTCATATGTTTTCCTTTATGGAAGCCTATTTATGGGTTACTTTAAGTAACTTTTATGTTTCCAACTTTTCATTTTATGTGATGTTTTATTATTCATTTTAATGATGTGAGTTTATATGAAGTAATTTTCAAATGTTAAAACATAAATATAAAAGTTGAAATTTTTTGGGAAAAAATTATTTTTAAGGTGGGTAGAATGTAACACCCCTAGGTTTTGGGAAATATTTTTCTCAAATTAATTTAAAATTTTAGATAGATTAAATTAGAAACAACCCTGATTTTGACCTATTGTACATGTATCAATGAGTTTACCATGTGTTAAATGAAATACTATGTTTGTATTGTGTTTCAAAAAATACCTATTTTATCTTGTGTTACAAAAAATCCCAAGTTTAAATGAAACGTGACATATGATTAAAATATTATTATTTATTATGATATTTATCACCCAACCAATGGAATAGAGGGTATGAATAGGTTTAAATAAATTAAGAAAATATATGGTTTACTCATGTTTATATAATTAATTCTTCGGTGGATAATTAATTATAAATAAAAAAACCTTTTTAAAATAAAGGAAATCTTTTTTTGAAAAACAATTTTTATATAGAAAAATGTGTATTACCTAAATAAATTAAACAATTAACTTTTTTTGAGTGGTTTTAATGAAATTTATATATTATTTATTCAATAAATTGTTTAACATTCATCTTATTTATTTTTTAGATAAGATATAAGAATAAATCCAATTTTATGCTTTAAACTGTATTTTCAAAAAAATGGTTTTGTCGCCTTTGGTACACTTATTTTGAAATTAATATTTACAACTTTTAATAAAATTTATTTTACAAAATAATCTTAATTTTTTAAATTTTAATATAAATTTTTTCTTAGGGTGAATTTTTGGGATATTTATGAAACATTTCATTTTTGATGAATAGTAAAAAATAATGAATTTTAATTGAAAACATTTGTATTTTATTTAATTTATAAAAGTAAATTATATTTAAAATTGGTTTTAATGTAATATTATTAAAATTATAAATCCATGAATCCAATTTAGGTCATTATTATCAATTTCAAACTATAATTTGATATAAAATCTTTGTAAACCGTTAAACAACTTCTCTTTAAAAACCCACTTTCTCATTGCGTCTGTAGGATTAATTTTAAATTAAAATTTTCCAATTATGTGATTAGAATTTAGAAAATTGATTAAATACTTTTAATAATAATAATTTATGTTATATTATAATTTCCACTTAAATTTTAACCAAAATTAATATTAAAAGAAGTAAAAATTATTTATCTTGGTCAATGTAAAAATTTGTTTATCAGGGGGAGGGGGTGGTTAAACTTAAAGGATAAGGGTAAATATGAAAAAAACGTATCATAAATTTTTTTATGGTAATATTTATACCTTATAAATTCTATGATCAAGAATTTTCCATTATTGGATCCTTGTTACATGACAAAAATGTGGGTGAAATCCTTTCTTTAAAAAATTACATGTTTTCAACTCACGTCACTAATAAAAGACCTCCCCTTTTGATCACTGCATCACACCTTCAAACCCTTTTGGTTCGGAAAATAACTACCCAAATAACATACCAAATCCCATCCTCTCATACTAGAATCATTATTTTTGGAATAAATCCAACCTAGGAATTATTTTGGTGCAAACCCAGTGAGGATGCCCGAAGAGGTGGTAACATCACCAATGAGGGTTCTTGTTTTATTTATACTGCCAGATACTTAAATAATTGTTATACAATGATGATATAATAATAACTATATATAAAATATATTTAGATTTTTTATCTCAATCTAATTTCCTACATATATCTCCACTTCAATCAAATGGGTTATGAAATCATCATTCATGTGCATAGAAGACCTCCACCATGTGAACCGATGTTATTCATTTTTTTCATCACCACCCCTCACAGTTGGGTTTTATGATGTATATAAATCAAATATATGATATTTATAACATAATTATACCTCTTTATTTATTATATCATATATACCTTTTTAATTATTATTCCATAGAGGATATGATAATGTCACTCATGTGTATGGTGGACTATCGCCTCGTGAAGTGACGTGTTACATTTTTCACTACAAGTACTTGTGGAAGGTAATAAGAATAAATATATTGGATATAAATTAAATAATTATGATAATCATTAAATATTTATAATTATTAACAAATAATATATCATTTTATTTCTTACCTTTTCACCCAATGAAATATGATAGCGTCGTTTGTATACGTGCAGACTACCGCATTCATGAAGCAATGTGACTCTATTTTCATCACCACACCACATGGATGATATGTATAAGTATATTTAAAGAAATATTATGGTATTTATTATATTTTGATAATTATATAAATATAATATATTACTTACCTCCTTTCCATAATTTTCATTGAAAAATGTAAACATTACTCATACGTATGTAGGAACTAGAATCTCAATGATCGCAACACTCTTAATTTCTCAAAACCATATTTCATGATTGGTATTAAAAGTAAAATTTATTTATAAATATAGTAATTATTTAATTGTTATTATTTTTTATATGACATAAACATGATCAAAGTAAGATGATCGAAAATAATAAATCATAATATATATAAAAAATAAAGAGATTATTAACTGAAACATGAATTTAACATGGAATTTTTAATAAAATTATAATAAAAGGAAATTATCAAATAATATATAGAAATATAGATAAGTATGTTTATTTAATATATATATATATATAATCAAATTATATTTATTAAACATGAGATTTTATCATGTACCTTAGAAGTCGAGACTTAAGGTAACAGATTTCCCTTTCATTTTTATTTTTCTGTGAGATAGATGCCATGTTCACCAAATGTTTCTTTTATGTGGTGTATATAACTAAAATGAATTTATTTTTTGATTATTATAATTAAAATTATTCTTATTTTATATCAATTTTTTGATCTCTCTTTCACGGGGTTTACATTTCAAAATTTACCAAATCGACATGGTATTTTTGTCTCAATTTTCCTTAAGACATATGATTATGATATATAGCTATATTCTTATATAAGATTCATATGCAACCCATTTTAAAAGTAATATCATGATTTTTTATCATCATTATATTTTATTTTTTATTTAATTGTATTTCTTCATGTTTCTTATATTTCAACATTTCTAAAGTGGTACATGTTTTATGTTACGATCTCATTATTTATTGGGGTTATTTATGATTATGTTTCTAATGGTAAAATATTATGATAAATCTATCAAGAAACTCATTAATTATATTATTCTCATTTTTTACCACTTGAATACTTTTTTACCTTCACTTTCTTCTATTTATGTACTCAATATTTTAAAAAAAATAATGTTTTTAAGAAAAATAATTTTTCAATTAAAAGAACTTTTTTCTTTCAAAAGCTTGTTTTATAAAAAGGGTTTGAAAAATTGTTTTTAAATTTTTTTCAAATTATTTAATAAATATAATTTACCAATGTTTTTATTTTTAAAAAATGTTTCTAATTGAATCTTCAAATCATTTTATAAAAAATTCTATTTGGTTTTTACCTAAAGGTGAAAAGAATCTTTGTTTTTAACATGACTGAAATGAATAGTATTTACAACTATCACAAATGATCAATAATTTAAATGTTATATTAAAGGTTTTCAAATTTATTTTCAAAAATTTTTTTTCCCTTAATATTTTAGAAATTTTTAGATTTTAAATATATGATTTCTACGTGAAAAGGATTTTGAAAGTGTTTTAAATTTTTAAAAGAATTTTTCAAACCAGAAAGAATATTTACCTCATGAAATATTTTAAGTGATTTTTAATTCTTAGTTAATAATTTTTTAATGTAATTTTTAAAGAAAAGGATTTTTAAAATGTTTTTATTTAAAATAAATGTTTTTCTATGAAATTTTTTCTTTCCCAAGAAATATTGCATATGCTTTATTTTTTGAAATAATTTTCTATATAAGATGACATCCTTTGATGTAAGTTATGATTTGTTGGAGATATGAATCAAGGAAACCATTATCATTCTTTATTTGAATGGTTTATAATGAAAAGATGTTTATAAAACCATTTTCTCTTCCATGGGATATACCATGATAAAAATTATTATGATACCCACTTATTTTTCCATAGTTTATGCCATGATGGAATGATTATGAAACCCATATCATTTCTATGGATTATTCTATAATGAAATAATTATAAAACCAATCAATTTCTTGTGGGTTGTGATATGATGAAATGTTTATGAAACCCATCCCATTTCATTGGTTGTGATATGATGAATGATTTATAATCTTATGGAACCCATGTGTGTGATTTTCATAATGTGATGGGTGGGACTTATATCTCCCTACAATGCATTGGGTAATGATAAATGTTATCTGAGCTCAAAGGGTACATGGGTGGTTAAACCAAGCCTAAAAAGGTTGATATATTGGTGGTTTTCCCATGACCAAAAAATAAGGTACACAGGTGGTTAGCTCAATCCCGAAGTATCTACACAGGTGATTAGCCCAATCCCAGCATGTTATGAATGTATTAGTCTGTACCCTTAGAATATTATTTTTTGTACTTATTTTCCTTCAACAAATCAATGTCTTATGCCAATGTTATTCTTTCTTGGATCATATTTTTTATTCCTTTATGATTAATTTCTTATAAACTATCAATATTTATTCTATGACTCATGTTCATGATCTATAAAAGGTTGGGTATGAACTTCATAAGTTATGTTCATTATAATGTAACCTTATACTATATCGTGATTTAATATGATCATAGATTGATATCTCTTATATTTACCCTTACTGAGAATCTGATCTCATAATTTCTTATGTTTCCCTTCCCCATGTTATGAATAATGTTTTTATAAAGATTATGTCTTTAAAGAGTACTAAATGAGAGGATTTTTTTAAGAAACATTGAAGATCCTTCACCATATTAGAATATTTTGTTCTAGGCTTCCAAAGGCACTAAAATATTATAGCCTTGATGTTTTTCTCTATGTAATGTAATTAATATTCATCTAAAATTATGTAATATCCATGTATGAGAAGCATGGGTTGTTATAGAATGGGCTACCATTGGGTACTTGAGCAGATTTCATGGTTGTAGGCTAGGACAATAGTAGAGGCCCTATTCTGGAGGGTTGATTTGTTTCTTAGGTATGTTCATGGATGGGGGAACCAGAATTGTTGTTAGGACCCATTTTTAGGATTCTTAAACAAGTACTTATTTTTTTACTTTATGTTTGACACTATATAACATGAAATGGAATATTTGATGTTCGTTTGTGGGATTGTACCTAGTTTTTGGAAAAAAAATTGGGATGCTTTATTATTGTTTATATTATTTACATAATTTCTTATTTTATCATTTGTTTCTTAATTTTATAAAAGGGTATAGCCTCTGCATGTTTTTCACGAGAAACCTTGGAATACTATGGCGTTTGGGGAGGCACACTGAAGGTCATGTGGAAAACCAAAAATGGGTCACCAGATTAGTGGAACGTTGGTTGGAACCTCACAAAGTGGTATCAGAGGATTTTATATCTAAAAATAATTTTATTTGGCGAAGGTATATATGATACTAGGAGGTATCGTGCATTGGTACTGAGTTTTTTCATGGGAGTATCTAACCCATGTATGGGGGAAACCCGAGTTCCTAGAGTGTGATTTTTTTTCATTTTGTTTTCCATTATAGTTAGATGTTATATCAACATAGGTGACGAACTTTTCAAGTGATGTTATTATTGTATGAGATTTAATTTATTGTCAACATTTCGAGAGGTTTGTATATACGTGCATCATTTTAGGCACATTGGGATATATGCGACATTCATTATGTTATACACACATAGGTAAATGGTTTCTGGTTTGGTATGGGAATTGAAAATTAATTTTGATTCTATTGTGATTGTAAAAAAATATTCCTAATAAATATGTTATAACTGTATAAATATTTGAATGATGTTTGTGGGATGGTTAAAATTGTGTATGGTGAAAAGTAAAATTTTGGGAGTTTGGTTTAACCCGTGTTAGTTGTGTCCCATGTTAGTGATAATTGAGATTAGTGATGGGGTTGTGGTCATATCTATTGGGATATTATGTGTGGAGTTGATTATTTATGTCTAGTTATTGGCCTCCTTTTTTTAATTATGAGAATATTATGTTCAATTTTTTGAGATGTGAATTAGAAATTGTATATATATTCCACCATGATGACATATACAGGTTGGGAAAATAAGAAATAATCGAGAATGATCATCTAATATTGGGAATCGAAACCCCATTGATCCTAGGTAATAGGGGGGAAGATAAATTCCATGAAAACATCACCTAGATTTTTAGTTTATAGATTAATAATCTAGGTGAGCTTCAACTAGTATGTTTTAACTAACTAGATAGATTCATACACACCATCATTTGAGATTTTCTAGAGAAGGTGGACCTAAGGTTACTAAGTTTTTTATTGAAATCATCTAGATTATTCGAGATCACTTAGAGACTCCACATGAGAAAATAGTTAATATTGAAGCTTATTTTTTGTGAGGACCAGCTAAGGGATGGTGGGATATACTGTATTAAGATGAGAAGATAGAGGGAATGGAATGAATATAATTCTAGGAGAAGTTTTTGGAACACTTTTTCCTTTTGAACATGAGGCATAGGAATGTTGAATATCTTGTGTGATTAATTAAAGGAAGTATGATGGTGAAGTATTATGATGTAAACTTCAAAATCAATTTTTGTTTCACTTAAACATTGATGGGATATGAAGAATCTACAACTAGATTTTCATAACAAGGAATTAGATCTAACGTTAAGTCTCAGGGAAATATCTTTTATTTGAAGATGTTTGCTAAGGTGTTGGACCATGCTCTATGTTTTAAAGGAAAAATTAATGAAACATTAAGTCTAAGATATAATATTTCAGTTGGATGAAATAGTGGTACATATTTTGAAATTAGTAAGTGATTTTATGATAATTTTAACTAGAGAAATAGTAGAAAGAGTAGAAAGGGAATATGAACTGTATCTATCAGAGGTAACTTAGTCATCTGTTACGAGTGTGGAAGACCAGACCACGTGAAAGGTTAGTTTCCTTGACCACCCATGGAATGATGATCATGTGGAATGATATCTCATATACAGAGGTTTTTAGGAACCCCATAGCATGTGGGTAGTTTCAGAGGATCTAGGATGGTATAGAGCACCAGAAGAGGGCCAACTACCCCATATTAGTCAGGCAGTTGGAGGTCCATTAACCATTGGATTCTAGGAAGGGGACATGGTATTTCGACACAAGAGTTTCCATATCCATAGGATAGTTTTTCACTAGTAATTTACACTTAATCCTAGGTTAGAGGGGTAGGTCACCTTCATATAGTTCATCTTTCACCTAGCTGTGGAAATGCTAGACCACTGACTATTTGAGGTATCAATTTTATAGCTTCCACACTTTCTAGTTATTTATTTGATACATGGGACCCACATTATTTTATATATAATCATCTTTTTAATGTTTTTGGTCTATATTCAGATCATATGTGTAGTTTTATGTTGATCGAAACACCATTGGGGCCCTGATCATTGGACATATAACTTTGTAGGGGATATTCTCTTAGGATAAGTGAGTACTTATTACTTTGGGACTTGTTTTATATAATATTTCAAGTTTTGAAATGAAATTAAGTATTTATTGGTTGGTGTTAAATCAAGAACATATTAAATTTTACTATTAAAGGGTAACGTTTACATCTCTTATGGGTGACACATATATTCAACATGGGTAATGAGATATCTAGGCAGTCTATACAGAGCTAATTAATTAGTAATTAGGTGAGATAATGGAACAAGTGGCATGACATGTTCTTTACAATGGGGGAGTAGTGAAAGATTTATTTCCTCTTATGGTTGATCAATTTTAGTGCAGCTTTCTTGAGTAATTGATATATTTTCCACTTGATAGGGATATTAAGATCATGATTGAGTTGATACCTAGAGTTAAGATGGTCTCTATTCCACCTTATAGGATGGGACCAGGAGATCTTCCAGATCTCAAGACTCAACTAGATGAGTTGGAGGGTAAATAATTTCTCCATCCAAGTACATCTCCTTGGAGTTATCTAGTTTTGTTTTCAAAGAAGGATGATGGGACACTGTGATTGGGTGTTGATTATCAGGATTTGAAAAGGATAATGGTTATGAACCATAATCCACTTCCATGTATTTATGAACTTTTTGATTAGCTAAGGGGTTCTTGTGTGTTCTCCAAGATTCATTTGCGGTTATGGTATCATAATCTAAGAGTGAGACCTTTTGATATAACACATACAACTTTCAAGAAGAGTTATAGTATGTATGAATTCATTTTGGTGGAGTTTAGGTTTAAAAATGATACAACAATGTTTATGGCCTTGATGAACCAATATTTTCACCTATATCTGGATCTATTGCGGTTGTTTTTGTGGAAGAAATCTTTGTGTACTTTTAGACTCAGGAAGATCATTCCAAAAAACTCGACATCATCTTGAGTACACTTAGATAGAGTCTGCTATATTCCAGACTATCTACATGTAGTTTCTTGATCAACATGGTAAAATTATTGGGTGTAATCATCTCTAAAGAAGGTGTGTTATTAGACCCAGAGAATGTGTCAGCATTTATATATTGGGAGACATATATGAATATTTTTGATATTTAAAGCTTTCTGGGTTTGGTGGGTTTTTACATAAGGTTAATGAGGTACTTCTCATTTGGCCACACCACTTCTAGGATTCACTAAGAAGGGAATCGGGTTTGAATGGTCTTATGCATGTGATAATTCCTTCTTGGAGTTGAAGAAGCATTTGAATACCATACCGATTTTGATCCTACCCATGTTTGGTGAGGAGTATACCCAATTTTGCGATGCATTCAGAATCCAAACTAGGTTAGTATTGATTATGGGTGATCGAGTCATGGAATATGGTTCATGATAGTTGGGGACACATGAATTAAATTACCCTCAACATGATCTCAAGTTAATCGCAGTTGTTTATGAGTTATAGTGTTGGAAGAACTACCTATTAATTGAAATAGTTTTTGTGTCTACCAATGATAAAATTATAAGTTAGATATTTTCTCAGTGATATATAAATATTCAAAAATAGAGATATTTTTAGTAAATGAAGTCATTTGACTTTAATCTCTCCAATATGCCCAGAAATTGAAATAGTGTTATTGATGCTTTGAGCTAGAATACACAGACATAGGTTATCCCGGAGTCTAATTCTGAGTGTAAGATGATGGATTTGTTCACTGAGATGCATATAGAGGTTCCTGAAGGATTGAGATAGATCAAACTCAAATCCTTTTCTATTGAATCCATACTCTTGATCCATATCAAGGGGAGGAAACATGGGGATCTGGAATGTTTGGAATTGAGTGAAATAATAGAATGTGGAGAGACACCTTCTTAATATACTATCGGTGATGATGAGATCATTTATGTTTGTGGCCAGGTTTTTGTACCTATATGTATGTGATAAGAACTAATGCAAGAGTTCCATGACTTGAAGTGGGTGGGTAATCATGTTTTGACCAAGATATATCATGATATTCATAGATAGTATTGGTGTTCGGGGATGAAGAAAGTGGTTAATCATTTTGTGATGTGGTGCTACACCTTACAGCAAGTGAAGGCCGAGCATCATGGATTTGAGGGTTTTCTACAAATGTTTCCCATTTTATAATGGATGTGGGATGTTTTATCCATTGAATTTGTGTTATGTATTCTAAGGACCCCTCAAAATAATGATGCAATATAGGTGACTATGGAAAAGTTGAAAAAAGTGGCCCATTTATTTCCAATATGAGAAACATTCGCAGTTCATAAATTTGATGAATTATATGTTTAGAAGATAGTGTGTTTCCATGATCTAATATATAGTATATTTTCAAATCATGATCCACATTTGACTACATGCTTCTTTCAAGGCTTGTATATGGTGCTTCGTACTTAGGTGTTTCTGAGTACAACTTTTCACCCATAGAAAGACAAGAAATCATATTGCACTATCTAGGTGCTAGAGGACATTCTGAGAGCATGAAACCTTGATTTTAGGGGAACTGGGGAAAATCACTTAGTGCTTGTTGATTTCACCTATAACAATAATTACCAGGTGAGAATTCAGATGGCATAATATGAGGCTCTCTATGGTAGGCCCTGAAAATCAAAATTATGTGGGATGGAAGCTATTGAGTTAGGGTTGTTGGGACTAAGTATCATAATGGAGATGTCAGAATAGGTTCATTTTTATTCATAAATATAAGGATACAACTGAGAGTATGAAGAATTCTTATACTGATCAATTCCATCAACCACTGTATTTTATAATGGTTGATTGTGTGTTCCTTTATGTTTCACAGATTGTATGTCACTTTCAAATTTGAAAACCAGATAAGCTAGAGCGTAGGTACATATGGTCATTTGAAATTTTGGGGAGGATCAAGCTGATGTCGTATAGACTGGATCTCTCATAGTAGTAAGGTAGTATAAATGATTTTTTTCATGTGTCACAACTTTTAAAGTATCACCACGACCCTTCTCATGTGATCTATATTAATGATGTTGAGATTGATGTTGAAGCATCCTTGGAGGAGAATCCGATTCATATTATGGATTGTAGTGAGAAAGTTTTGTGGGGCAGGACCATACCATTGGTCTAAATATTATGGAAACAAGGTAACATTTAGGAAGAAGCATAAGAGAGGTAGGTAGATATGTGGGACTAGTAGCTCAATAATTTTACCTTTGATTCCGAGTGATACATGGGATTGTATCTCCCTAATATGCTATTATAATGTGAGGAGGTAGTAAGGTCTTGAAATTCAAAGCGGTTTATTTTTGATTTAATCTTTAGTTAGACTCCTTCAATTTTGTTTAATGATTTATTTATCTAGTGTTTGGGAGGGTCTTGAGGGTGTCTCATGGGTTTGGAACATGAAAAATGGGAAGAAGTGGCCATTCAATATAGGTTTCATGGTAGGTTCATGATTAATTTAAATGTTAACCTTAACCATATATGGGTTTGATGTCTCACAAATAACTAAGGACATGGTCCTCAAATTATTTTAAAACCATAAAAACTACCTCAGAGAGTTGGATCTCCCCAAGACAAAGGTTGGTGCACAAGCACCCCATGGTCTGTCCAACTATGCAGGTGCCCCCATGAAAACTTGTGACCTTTACCCCTATTGGATAGAAAGAGAAACATGGTTGGCACAATGTTTGGACAATGATGCAACCAAACCGTGCAAATACTAAAATTTGTAGAATTTCCAATTTTACTTCTTAGTATTTAAGGTTTCTAAGCCAAATTCCACCTTTTCATCCTCCAATAGTCTAGGCAATGAACCTTTACCTCAAAAACCATCCAAGTATGGATCTCCTTCAACTCATGACTGTTTGTAGCATTTTTGGGTGAAAATTGAAGATCCAGGTGAGTCTAAAACTCATATTTTTTCTATTTTCTATAATGAGACTTGTTTAATTTTTTATTCTCCTTCCAAATCCCCAAATTTATTTTTCAGTTGATTCTATGTTTGGGCTTTGAAGGTTTCTTGGGTTTGAATCAAGGGATAAAAAAAAGAGAGCATTCATCTATGAACTTGTGGTTGGTTGTCTAAAAGTTATATTTTGTAGTCTTGATGTTATTTATGTTTATGTGTTTTTTTATTTTGGTTCCATTATGCCACTCATTTTTTTTGTTTTTTTTGAAAGGATAAATTTTGCATCTAAATGATGTAATAGACCCCTCATGATCCCTATGGGATTAAATGGGGATGAGTAGATTAGGCATATGGACCCCCATGGGGTGGATCACTCCCTTGAACAGAGAAATTGGGATATTGAAAGATTAAATGAAGGTTTAATGAGAGTAAACCAATTCTAAATGTGATTAACACATTAACATGACATTATGGGGTGTTTTAAATAACTTGAAATAGTTAAATGAGTTATGTCATGTAAATTGATGAATGTGAAAAATAGTTAATGATGCTTGGTCTCTTAGATAAATGGATTAGAAGGGATTATGAATGGTTGTAATGCGTTGAAATTGTAAAATGGTCTTGTTATTGGAATTTAGAACCTAATGACTATGATGAACCATTGAAATGTGATAGAATGTGAATGGTGAAACATTGATGTTTTTATGTGATATAAATTTTAAAGATGAAGAGCCTTTGAAAATGTGATCTCATAGTTGATGGGATAATGGACTGATGATACACTCTCATGGGTGGGACAGACTGATGCTCCAGGTTCCCATATATAGAGTATTTTTTGAAGAAAGGACTAATTCTTTGGAATCCAAGGGTATGGTAACAACATTCCATATCATGGTTGGGATGGTCAGACATGGTTTAAGAATCTTGGTTGGTTTCTAAGATTGGTTCTCATATTTTTCCAACTTGTGGCCTCTTTAACACATGGTTCAGATGAAAGACATAGGATAAAGTAGGTTTGATGAAAATTTATATATCATAGAATCAAGAATAAAAGTTGTTTATTTAGATAATATTAAATTATGGAACAATTTTTTTTTTATTTTTATGTACTTCTCTATGCACAATATTATATTAGATATTTTGTAGACAGTGTCGATGGTGGCCTACAGATTTGTACTCAAAAATTTCTTGGGATTCCATTGGGTACCTAAGCAGACTTCATGGTTACAGGTCGGGATAAGGATAAAGGCCTTATTCTAGAGGGTTGACTTGGCGTTTAGAGATGTGCATGGATGAGGGAACTAGACTTGGTGTAGGGACCCGTTTTAGGGATTCTTCAACATTTCCTTCTTTTTTTCCTTTACATTTTACAATGTATGAAATGACATGGAATATTTACTATTTGGTTATGGGAATATACATAGTTTTTTGAAATTGATTTGGGATTCTTGATTATTTTTTATATTTTTTATATTATTTCCAATTTCATCATCCATGAATTACATTGATAAAGAGGTTATAGTCTCCCCACGTGTTGCATTAGACCCCTCACTACTAGTCAGCAACCTCTAGTGTATGGGGAGGTGGTCCTGATGTCACGTAGTAAACTAGTATAGGGTACCAGATTAATGGATCCCAGGTGAGGATGTTAAAAAAATCAATGATTCATCTCAAACACAATCATAATATCTCTTACTCTTAAAATTTTGTTTTTTATTAAAATCATTATTGGAATACTTATCTGAAGTTTGTTAATTCCATGATGAGTAACTTGAATTATTTTCCATATATGATATTCATTATTACAAGTATAAATATAGATAAAAAATTATTGTTATTTAAAATATATTAAAGAAAGATTTCATATGGATTTTATAGTTTACTAATTCATATAGTCAAATAACACACTTCTTGAGGGAATTAATTCATCAACTATCTAAAAATTATTCATTTTATATTATATCCCAAAATATATTTTATGGTTTATGAAAAGCTATTAAATTTTTATCCATCATACCAATCATTTTCTTTATGTCTGTGTGAAAACAAATAGAGATTTTGTGAATAATTGTTTTAATTAAATAATAAAAAATGCATAGAATATGTGAATAACAAAAAATGTATTTTAATATTTAATTTCCCTAGTAATTATTTATTTAATACAATATAAATCTCCAAATCAGTAATGGTAGAATTCCAAGATTGTAGTATATTTTAGAGGATGAAGATCCAAAATATTTAACACTATATTCCATGTTTATTCCCTCCTCTGTTGGTCACTTTTGAGGTCTTCTGGAAATCCCCATTTTTTTGGTTAGTTTGAATGTAATTTAGATGGATACTCTAGAGAAAATCCATGACTTGTGGGATTTGGGACTATTTTTAGGGACCATGATGGTGATTTCATTGGATACCTTTATTTCCCTTGAGGTATTACCACTTCTTCAGAAGTCAAAATTCATCGGTTGATTAGTGATATTGACATGGAAATAAAATAAGCTGGAACAATATTTGGTTTGAATGTGATTCTACCACAACTTTGTAGGCTATTATATCTAGAAACATCCACCTCTATGAGAAGTTGATTGTAAGATGGACCAATTCCATTGACAATCTCTCCTAAATGAATTATATTATCATGCTTGTGTTTTACGAAGATAACTCTCTTGCTGATGGACTTGAAAAAAGGGGTGTCTGGTGTTGATTACATTTTTCCAAACACTATTTCTATTTTCTTAATGCCTCATTATCAAAGATACAGATTTAAAATACCTTATTTTAGAATGTTGTAATACTTTTTAAAATCATGAGGACCGTTCACTTGGACAAGGTCTCATATTATTCAAAACAAATTCCTTTTCATTGGAAGAAAAACAAGTCTAGAAATTCCATTTGAGTAGAGGCATAACTAGATACAAATGGACATGATTTTTATAGAGAAAAAATAAAGTATAAAATTCTATCATAGTGTAATATATGTAAAATATTTATAGTATAAGAACAAACTTATGATACTGGGAAAAAATAAAACCCACAAGTAGGTTAAAATATTTTAGTAAAATTGGTACTTGGTATATTTCATGATCTTACTTACTCTTTATTTAAAAGAGATGAACATTAATTTACATTAATTATCATCCACATATAGTTTATATATTTAAATTTTATAATTTAATCCACAATAGATAATGGTTTATAATTTTTTATGGTCATTATAAATGTTTCTATAATATGTACTTCATATGAGGTCTTATTTTATCCCATTCTATATCGGTGTATATCCCACCAATAAATTTTTCATTGTTTTTATTTAGTTATTTTAGGAATATTATTATAAAATTATAGATTTAAATCACATCCCATATTGCTTGTAATGTTTGGTGTCAACCAAGTGTCATTGCGTGTGTTTGAAGATTATACAATAATGAGAGTCTGTCATTGGTTCATCATATGTCACGTTAAGTGGCTCCATTATATTATAAGACTATATCATCATTAAAAATACATACCAATATTTTTCCACATTACAATGGTTTAAAAAATAAGGTATATCACAAGTAGAAACATATAATATTAAAAAATTTGGAATATCATTTCTAGTGACACAAACATATAATTAATGAATGAAGCTATTCATTTTCCCTAATTATATTTTAAAAAATATAAAATTGATTTTTTCAAATCATTCCTTGAAAATATTACAAAATATTTTAATCTTAAATCATAATGAATTTATACTATTAATTACATGTATTTATAATGAAATAAAATAACAACAATAAAAACTTTTATAAACAATATAAAGACATAATGATATAATATGTGTTCGATTAATTTCCTATCACTTTCACATTACTAAATTATAATACAAAGATAGTTATATCATGAATAGTGATAAGACCATGTCAAAAATTGTGATCGATAAGAATCAAATAATGATAAACACATGTTTTAATATATAGCACATATTATATAAAGATTAAAACCCATATCATTAATAAACATTAGTTCATAATTTATTACATAATATTATACATTATAAAATCCTAAAAGTTTGTGAATCCTAGTTTTATGGGAAAATTAGGTACATTGCATAATAAATTTCCACATAAATACAATGAAATTATTCAAAACTTCCTTAACATGATCTAAAATTTCTATTGTTCTTCTAAAACTATATGGGATAACCTGGAGATGTACAGAAGAATGGGGTGAGATATAAAGCCTATTTAGGGAATAATAAAATAATAGTATGGGGCAATGTAGTACATGTGATCCAAGAGTCATATCAGGGTAACATAAGAGGGGTGATATTCATAATCCTTAACAAGGCATGATATAACATGATATCACAAAGGTCACATAGGAAAATGAAAACAACATAAAACATGACATCATAAACATAAGTCAAGGATAATCACCAAGACAACATAACATAGTTTTCTTAACATAACATTCCATCTACCATACATGTAATCTGATGATATAAAAACATTCCTCAATGCATTGGAGGGTAATGTAATTCCATGCCCACTCATTACATCCATATCATGTACATGCATAAGTGTACCATAAATATCATACATCATAAATATGAATTTCATGAATTTTAAACCCATTATTAAATATTTAAGGTTACATATATGTAAATTCCCAATCAATTAAGGATAGGTACAACTATGTGAATATCATTGAGTGGAAATCGATATGGTTATTCACAATATAAATGCTTGTCATGGAAAATTGCTGGATAATTTCAACAGCATAAAGTCTGTAAATAAGGTTTATAGAAGGGGTTAATGAGAGAAAAATGGATATCTCAACACTTTTGAATCATAAGGATAATAAGATGGATTTATAAAAATACATCCAAAATTTAATAGTTTGAAATCAAAAGGTATGACATAAATAAGATGCTTGAATATGGAGGAGAAATGGATGATCTATTACCTTGAGATGACACTTCTAAAAGATTAGGAGGAGCTTAATAGGAGCTTTAGGGAACATTAGGAGTAATATTAGAATGTAAAGGTAGATTAATTTAATTATATAAGTGTTTTAAGGAAAAATAATGGGAGTTTGGGTGGTTTTATATAGAAAAATAGGGGATATTTTTTTAATTTCAAAACTAAGGTTTTGGATTCTATATGATAAAGTAATGAAAACCAAAAACCTTACCATAGTTTTGGAAATGGTTTCTAAAAAAATAATAGTTGATTTTATTATTTTATAACTATTAGAACTAAAGTTTTTGAAATTATTCCCTTGGTGATGTGGAAGTGAGGCATGCTCTTAAATAATTTATTTTAAAACCTTAAAATATAACATTGGTTTTGGATTATTCATTAAGGGTATATAATTATAATAAAATAACATAAAAACATATTATTTTAAAGTTTAATGTAATTTTTTTCATGTATACTATTTATTATATTTATTACCACACTTTGGGATTTTATGATTTCATAATACATACCATATAATTATAACATATTTCATTTTTAACGAAAAATTCAACTATATCTGAAAATTATGAAATATTCTGTATTAGAAAATTTTTATGTGATGACTATAAAAATGATATTTATTTCATAAAGTAATTACCTAAATACTTTAATTTATACTATAAAATAAAAAATCCCCATTTATTGAAAAATACTGGTTTCTGACCCTCATAAAAATTATATTTGAATTCATAAAATTATGTTTTCATTTATATTTAATAAATATAATTTCACAATAATATTAAAATACCATTTATTTAAAAAATATAATTTATTAAATATAGTTTCTTGATTGAATATATATATTTCCTTAAAATACAATTTATATTTCGTTGTATCAATATCAAATTTTAATCAAACTTTTTGTTTATTAATTGAAAAATAAATATTAAAAATGGATAATTATAATAACTGTTTTATTAAATATAAAATATAATAATTCATACTATTAGAGTCAATATTAACATAATTTGATTGCACCAATGAAATCCTTAAGGGTAAGGTGTGCCATGTTGAGATTTTCATGGGGTGGTTTGGGCCATAATCATGAAGAGTTTGAACTTATCCCATAAAAAGATTTAATCATTCTTAAAAAATTAAATCTATGATTATTCTTGGTCTGGAGAAAATCCCAGTGATTCTATCTACTTTATAATATCTAACAAATGGGTTTCATAGGTTACGATCCTACTAGTTGAGGTAATCGCTTCTTCCATGTGTGTCAATTAAACTTTATCATAACCCTTAATATAATAATCTTAATGGTCATTGTACTAAGACTATATTATTATTATTTTTGATTCTTAATTTCCTTTTAAATAAAATAGACTATAACTATCCAAAATAGACAAATGAGTGGTTGTGTTTTCTATAACTATATTACTTGATAAAGAGTTTATTCATTCAAAAAATAAATTTAATTTAAAAAATTTCATGTCATTAAATTATTCCTCCTTTATAAAAATTTCCCTTTAAATTTTTATTTTACACTCAAAAAAAGGTGAGGGTACTTTTATTTCATCACCTCTTCTGGTTCCCATGTTTATTCTATGAACTTTTTTTCTGCCATAGTACTTTGACCATGTGAGTTGTCTAGTTTCATAGAACTTTTTCTCTACGATCAATGATCTTCTTCATTTTCTTCTCACATGAAATATAATTATCTAATGGTACAAAATTTAGATTAAATACATGTGATATGTCTGGTATGTACTTCCTCAAGAAAGATACATGGAAAAAATTATGTACCTAGGATATATTAGGTGGGAGTTCTAGTAAATATGACATAACTCTAATGCGATCAAGTATATCAAAGGGATTGATGTATCTTGGACTAAGATTTAAATTTATCCTAAACATTAAAAATTTATTCTATGATGATATATAAAGGATCACCTTATCTCTAAACTCAAACTCTCTGTATCATTGATGATTGTTTTCATAACTTTTCAATAGAATTTTTGTGCATTTAATAAGATGATGAATGTTCTAAACCTTATCTGTCATCTCATAGATAAGATCAGGTCCCATTATCTTCTAATATCTAACATTATTACAACATGTTGAAGTATGACACTTATTCCTATATAGAGCTTCATAAGGTTCCATCTAGAGGATATAATGTAAACTGTTGTTATATGAGAACTCCACTATGGGTGGGTGCTGATCCCAAAAATCCATGTAAATCCATTTAACATGATCTAAACATATCCTCTAGAGTTTAAGGGTATTTTATGTCTGTAAATCCGTATAAGGATGATAAGTAGTGATGAAGGTTAGTTTTGTATCCAAATATTATAGAAGGATTCTCTAAAACCTTGAGGTAAACCTCATATCTTGATCAGATACAATAGAGAGTGGAACTACATGAATTATTACCAATTACATTATATATATCTTAGCAAGTAGGTCAATAGAGAGATCTTACTAGATATTAATGAAATGTGTTGACTTTTTAAGGTGATCGACTAACAACTAAATGGTTTTATTTTCTTTAGGTGACTTGGGGAGTCTTATGACAAAATCCATGGTCCTGTTTTCTAATTTTTATAATATTATAGGAAATAGTTGCATCACACCTTTAATCTTATTTTATTCAACCATGACTTGTTTTTAAACCAATCATGAAGATACAACATTGTAGTCCCCCTCTTTATTTTATCCCACTCAAAATTTCTATTCATTTTATAGATTCTTGGATGAATAGAGAAGGATGATCTAAATGCATAATTCATAAGTTCTCCCTTTAGTATTAGTTTTAGCGGGACACATATATATTTTTTAATCCTTTTAAACTCATATTTTGAAAATTTGAACATCAAAATATACATGACATTTTTCTGTAGTAACCCATCATCATTTTGGGCCTATGTGATTTTCTTAAGAATGGATGGTTTATCAAATTTTTTATCAAGGTAGGATAAATATACTTTAATTATTCCAATATCCATTCTTTTCATGTCCAAGAATATTGGATCCCTTGTAATCCTCATAATTTATAGGGTTATGAGATCCTTACTACTTTGAGAATATGACACTTTTTTTTTCTTTCCCAGGATGAAAATGTATTGAATAGTCTTAATCCTTGATCAGATCTAACCACCTTCATTGGAGAATGTTATGATCCTTCTTTTGTGAATATATAAAAGTGGATTTTATGATTTTTATATATGCACCACTTTTCTCTGAAGAGATAATCTCACCAAATACTCGACGCAAAGATCACTGATGCCAATACTAGATTATTTTTTGGGTAGTGTTACTCATGAATCTTTAATTGGAAGAGCATATGCTACCAATTTTTCATCCTTTGTGAGTAAACAACCCAATACCTCTTTGGACGCATCACTATAGACCAAAAATCCTTCCCCACTAGTTTTTAATGAAAGGATAGGTGTAGTGGTTATACCTTTCTTCAGATCTTAAAATATTTCTTTACATTAATTAGTATAGAAAGAATTGACTCCCTTTTGAGTAAAAATGGTTAGTGGGATTGAAAATCCTAATTTCTTTCTCACAAATTTTGATGGTACCTAGTTAATCAAAGGAAATTATAAATTTTCATTACATATGTTTGTGTGATCCATCCTTCAATTGCATATTTGTTTAAGGATCTATAGATATTACTTATATGGTTATAATATTCCCTAGGAACGTTACTTGGTCTAGGTATATTTTTTATTGAGAAATCAACCACTATTTTTAGAAAAAGACCTAATAATGTTTTTTAATAAGGTCAACATATTCCCTCACAATGGAAAAGTCATAAATGGTGATATTTTCCTTAGTTACAATCATTGGAGATAGATACAATTTTTCAAAAGGTAATAATATATATTCTTGAGATGATGATAAAAAAAGAGAATCATCCTACTCATTAAAAATGTATAGAATCATCGTTGATTCATGATATAGAGGGTTAATTACATCTCCCTGAAATTTATATTGGATTTATACAAGGAAAGGTAATCTATACCTAGAAAAGCATCGAATTCCACTAATGTAGGAATGACAATATTTTCAAGAACGTTCCCACAAAATCAAACTTTTAATACAATAATCATAAGTGTTTTCCCCTAATTATATCAAATCATTTGGGGTTGTGACTCAATTATCTTTAAAAAATTAAAAGATATGATAATATAGAAATAATGGAAATACAAAAAGAAAAAAAATCTATAGAGTATAGGTTATATGTAATTCAGTCATCATGACCCATCAAATCATAGGACATTCCATGTTCCCTTGGTCTTATATATTATTATTGCTCATCATGCTTGTTATCCCATAGAATAGAGCATTGTATTGGATAATTCCCAACTTTTCCACATTTATGACACATAAATATTAATGAAACATTAGATTGAACTTTATTTACATCCATAATGTTAAATAAAATCTTCATTTTATATGGTAATTAGAAACTTTATTCCCTATTTTTCCACACTTAAAACATCTTTGATTTCCTTTGTGAAATTTCCTATGGTTCCTATTTCTGTATTTTTTAGAAAATAGGAAATTGAAAATTCATTCCTTTATCACCTTTATTAGATGAAATTTCTTGGGAATTCATCAACCTCTTCTTGTCCTGTTTTTAATTCAATTATGTTCTAGTAGTAATCATTATTTTTCATGGATGGGTTTGCATAATCACAATAAATATTAGCTCCCATGATGTTAGGAATCTCATTTCAACAATAATAACATTGTCCCTCACATTATTTGGTGACTCAGTTTCTCAAATTTATATCCATTAACTAAAAATAAATGAGAAATTAGGGACGAATTTTTTTAAACTATTATATATATAGATTTAAATCCATGATCATTGAAGGGATAACTCATAAATGACATATATTATTTAACCTATGAATATATAGGATTGAATATATGTTATCCATGATATATTTTTTAAAATAAAATATTACGGGAATTTTTTTCATTAATAATGGTTTTTAAAGAGATTGTGAATTTACCAATATATATCCCCCAAGAGTGTCAAACCGGGTGTGCAATAAGGATCATTTTCATTCACTGAGTGATGATTGAGTCCTAATCAATTCACCCTTTTCATGATTATCCCCTAGGTAAAAGTGTTCCAAAGAAACATCTAATTGTAGTATACATACATGGATGTATTTTCTTGGAAAAAATAACTCTTTAATTTACCAAAACATAGGGATTTTTTTATATATTTAGTCTTAGTTATAATTATTTCCCTATATTTTTCAAATCCTAATCCCAAAAATAACTAGACTTTCCTCGGATACCAACTATGACAATCCATATCTTTAATAAACATTAATTAAATATTTATTACTTAAAGGTACTCAATATAAAATCCCATAAGATCATGAAACCTAGTGAATTTTAAAAATTAGGTACACATCATATAAAATTTCAATAAAAATACAATAACATTATTGATAACTTGTTTAAAATTCTTCTAAATGTTCAGTGTTATTTTAAAACTTAATGGGACAACTTAGTTATGTACATAAGAATTGGGTGGGCTATAAATCCAAGTAAGGGAATAATAAGTTCATAGAATTAATTAAAGTAGTACATGTGATACAAGAGGCATATCAAGGTAATATAATAGAGGTTAGAATCATAATCTTGAATAATGAGGCCTGATATAACATTATAACATAAAGGAAACATAAGAATTTTGAACCAACATAAAACATGACATCATAAACATAAGTCAAGTTTAACTATAAATATTGAATAAAATAGGGTTCTCGGGATAAAATCCCATTAAACACACATGGAATACAATGAGAAAAAACATTACTCAATCTATCAGATGGTTATATAATTCCAATCCCATCAGTCACTTTCATATTAGTTATATGCGCATGTTTTTCACCTAGATCAAAAAAGGAATAATTTAATAAATTTTATCTCCATGATTGAGGATTTTGGGTTATATACATATAAATCCCATATCAATGAAGTACAAGTAAAATTATGTGGATATACTTGAGTAAAAATTAATATGGGCATTCACTATAATAAATCCTGGCATGGAAAATCACTGGATAATTTCGATAGAATAATAGGTGTACATAAAGGTTTATAAAAGGGATGAATGAGAGTGAAAGGGATATATCATTACTTTGGAGTTATAAGTAAATTATTATGGATGTATAAAACATATCCCAACTTGAAAAATTGTAAACAAAAAGGCATGAAATAAATAAGGTTCTTGAATAAAGAGGGGAATGAGAGGATATGTTACCTTTATAGTATGCTTCTAAAATACTGGAAGGAGTTTATTAAGAGTTTGTGGGTACCTTAGGGGGGATATAGATATGAAAATTCAGAGTAATGTATTTCACATAGGGTTTGTAGTGAAGATTAATTGAATTTTGGGTGGGTTTATATAGAGAAAAGGAGGAGAATTATTTCTTAATTTCCAAACTTATGTTTTGGACTATATATGGCAATGTAATCAAAACCACAAGTTGTACCACATATTTTCCAATAGTTTCAACCAAATAATATTGGTTTTAATTATTTTATAAGGATAATAACTAAACCTATTACAAAAAAATCACTTGGTGATATGGAAATGATTCATTTTTATAAAGAATTGATTTTGAAACATTAAAATATAATATATGTTATAGTGGATTAATTAAGGGTGTGTAAAATTAATAAAATAACCTAAAATAATTAATTTTATAGGGAAAACACAATTTTGGTTATGGATACTCTTTATTAAATTTATTATATCATTTTAGGGCTTCTATGATGTCATAACACATACCATATAATTATATTGTTCTAAATTTTTATCCAAAAACTCATCTATCTTATAAAATTTTGATAAACTATACATTCGATAATTTATATATGATGATTTTAAAAGTAATATTTAATTTATAAAAAAAATTCTCTAAATATAATAATTTACACTTTTAAATTAAAAATCTCTATTTATTAAAAGAGACCATTATTTTTTACAATATAAATTTCATGACCCTTATAAAAATTACATTTTATTTGGTAAAATTATATTATTATTTATATTTAATAAATTTTATTTAAGTATAATTTTAAAATTTCATTTATTTAAAAAATTATTTAATTCATAAAAAGTGAGTATTTATTGAAACTATATATTCCCCAAAAATAATTTTTTTGTTTCATCATATCAAAATATTTTTTGTATCAAACTCATTATTAAATAATTTAAAAAGTAATATTAAAAAGGGATAAATATAATCATTTTCATATTAAAAAAAATATAAAAATTCATGTTGTTAGGGTTTAAATACATAGGACTTTATTAGACCAACATATTCCCTAAAGAGTATGGTGTCTGATGGTGATATTTTAATGGGGTGGTTCAACAAACATGGTTCGGGTCGTGATATTGATGAGCTTGAAATTATATCATAAATTTGTTTTCTCATGATTTAGTTGATGACTATTAACTTCAAATTGGTCATGGAAGATTCCTAGTGATGTTCTCTCCCTCATAATCTATGATATATGATATTCATAGTGTACAATCCTACCAGTTGAGGCTATCACTTCTTACATCAGTGTCAATTGGAATTTATCATAACCCTTAATATACTAATGTTAATGGTCCTTTTACAATGACTATATTATCAATGTTTATGATTCATAATGGTATTTTAATTCCAAGAGACTATAAATTATCCAAATAATAAAAGTAGTTCATGCTTTTTCTATACCTAGATTACATGATAAAACATTTATTAATTCAAAAGGTAATTTCATTTATAAAAGCTCAATTTGTTACAATAAAATGATAAAACCATATTAAATACCATAAAATAATACATTTTATTTTTTTATGGTGTAAATCCATTATTGTTTCTTGATAAATATAAACTTAAATAATTATTCTTAAAACAAAATAGAAAATATTTCGAACACATATTCAAAAAAATCTTATAAATATAAAATAAATCATTAGGATTAATGATCCAATAATATAATAATTTTTTATTAATTGATAGTTTTTTATTTATGTGAATCTATCTTATAAAATTTTTATGAATATATTTTTCTTTATAAATTCTTTATATAATATGTTTTTTTATTCATTAATTGTAGAATTTAAAAAAAACCATTAATCATGTTTTGGCGAAGATATGTGTAAATTCAATTTTTTATTGAGAATAAATGATTTACATAAAAAAATTAAATTTACTTCAGTTTTCAACCATTATATAATTTATAAGGTTTTTTCAATAAGTTATGTCTAATCAATAACTTATTAATAATATAAAAATTTATGTAAAATACCTCATGTGAAAAATAAATTATAAAATCATATACATTGATCATGGTCTAGGAAATCACTTAGATATTTTTTCTTCACATTTCAACAACCTTTTTTTAATAATGTACCAGGGGAAGATAATTTATAACTATAGACATGTTATAAACACAGGTAATCAAAAAACTAGTTTTCAAACTCACAGACATGCTCAAAAGTAAGATTTGAAATAGTAATTCCTTTAAGTTTATTAAATGAAATTTTAAATTTATGAATTCATATTCACATTCTACTATTTTGGGATAAAACCTATATCCATTTTCATTATGATTATTCTTAAAAAATAATATAAACATGATACTTTCCACCAAAACAAAATATTATATAAGTTTACCTATGATAAAAACTCTAAAAATGTTTAAATAGATCTATCTTGCGGGTGGGAGGTTGCAACCTATTTATTTGAATTTATTTTTTTTTTGTATTCATTTTCAATTTAGCATAGTACACATAATTTTTAATTAAGTAATAATATTTTATGTATATCCTTAAATAAACCATTCATCATCATATTTTTACGATACTACACAATGTAATGGACTATTTTCTTATTATAAATATAAGACTCTAAGAAAATAAATTAAGTATGAAACATGATAAAAAATTATATAATTAAAATTTATAATATATAAATTTTAATTTATCATTGAATTAAAAGGTGAATCATTTATTAAATCATATTTTTCTTATGTTATTAAGGGATTTGTAAAATTTAAGAACAAATATTTTCTTTGTGATTATATTTGTTGACAACATCAGAAAGTGGGAATGTAGGGGTGATCCTTAAACTACAAAAATTAAAAAGGAAATTATACCTCCATTACAGAGAGATGATAAAACCAAATGGACCATAGTTTATTGAGACACATTTATCACACCAAAAAATTTATTTATTATATGAATACTAGATAAATATCAAATACTTACTTGAGAAAGATGGTCCAATTTTAATTCAATTAGTTCTGATTTATGTCCTTTTTATAACATGCATTTAGAAACCAGGAATAATTTTTTTTGAATTTTCTTTCCTATTAGAAGGATTAAAAGGTTAATGATATTTTTTATATTTCTTTAATTTTCTTTTGTTTGAATTATTTCATGGAATTCAGTATGATGTACTTGATATCATCCTGAATTATTTAAAAATTCTGTAAAAGTATGATTGGTTGATATTTTTATCAAATTTGGAAAGTCAATAATAGGACCATTTTCTCTTATAGTAGACCCCATGATATTAATAGTATACAAAATGAGCTTTTTTTATCATTATGAAAAATTATTTCTAGAATAACTAAATTCAAGGATTCTCACTACAATGGAACTTGATATAAGGAATATAATAGTTTTCCAAACTTTTCTAAATCTAATAAATAAAGGTTGTAAATTTTTCAATAGGGATATTGTTTTTCTATAGATGTTTTTATCAATTACAATAATGGGGATTATTTTACTAAAAGATCTTGGAGATAAGGTTTGTTTTTAGTTTTCATTTGGGGTTTTTCTATTCCTATATCATATTTAGACTTCGTGTTGCAAGTGTAGAGTATTTGGATGTGACATTTACTTCAGTGTCGAAAGGATGAGTATCTTTGAGTTTCCATTCACCAAGGACACAACTAATGTCATTTTATGTTTGATGTGAGGATCTTTAAAATAGAGTGGGGAATTAGAACCATCCCTATAATTTTGGTTGTCTTAATGGAACTTTTCTAGGCACTTCAAGTATCACATGGTTATTTCCTAGTTTGTAACATCCCAACATTATTTTTATGTACCACCATTTGTTTTTTTTGGTTTATTATTTTCATTTAAAATCTCATATTGTTTTTTATTTTTTATAGTTTTTAAATAGGGTTTAATGATGTTTCATAAGGTTTTAATAGGGTTAAGACTTGACCCTACAACCAATAAATCTAAATAAGGTCCACCGGCTCACTAGTGAGGGACATCAACTAGCCAGTGGGTTTAGAATGACATTGTAATTAGAGAGTTAGAGTGAAGGACTTCTACCTTCACCCACCGATCTGCTGGCTCTTCACCACTATCTATCTAGAGACTCACTATCTGAACATTAAAGGACCAACATTTAGTTGGTGGTGATAATATGGGTTGGATATATAAGGGTTTTAGCATCTTTTTATTCTAGTAAAACCCCTTTTTAGATTCTTATTCATTCTCATTTTATCCCAAATTGACCAAGTAAAAAATGGTATCTCTTATAGGGAATCTTTTGGTCCCCCAACCCAATTTCATAGTAGATCAAAGTTTCTACGGAATCCATGGTCCCCTCTCGGTAATTAAATCTCTATTTTGGACTTGGATCTCCTTATTATTTGAATTCCTATTGTTTATATCTATGGATTAAACATGTAAATGATGGTCAGTTTATGGATCCTTGTTTTTAATCATATTTCTTTTAGATACATTTTGTAATTAAGGGGTTTTGTCCAGATCTTCTATTCCCTTAGTGATTTTTCTATGAATTGTGATGGTAATTCATCCATTTGGATTCATTCTTTAAAAAAAGTGATAATTTGGAAATATATGATTTGTAATTATTGGTTAAGGATGCTTATTTGATTCCTAGAATCCTTGGATCATCTTTTTTTTGGTTCCATACATGTTTTGATATCCTACGTATTTTTAGGTATGTGGTTTCATGATTTTACTTTATCTCATAAACCACGATTTCTTGATCGATGAAATTGATTTTTAAATGGTAGGAAAACATAGTCTATAGATTTATCTTTAAAATGGATTTTAAGGCATGAATTGTGAAAGGTGGTGGTTTAGTAGCATTTTATAATGATGTATTTATCCCATGTAGTTGTTAAGGGAAATGATTTTAATGCATGTGTATCGTATTAAAGGTGAAATTCATTTTTTATATTTTAATATGGTAAGCCCAACTATGATCAATGAGGAGGTAGGGATCCATCCTCAGGGATGAATGCTTTCCCCTACACCTATTATACTACGGTAATGTGTGCACATGGTTACCTAAGTTATGGAAAAGAGCCACTCTTTGGAGTGAACTCTTACCCCTAGATATATTCTTCTAGGGTAATGTGCACACTATGTATATCAACCCAAGCATTATCACATAACATTACATGATTTTAAGAAACATTATACATCATAGTACATGCCAAGGATCGTGATGTCTAGTATATTTGAATACTAGGTACAAAAAAATAAAAACACGATACTAAAAAACACTTCTTTATTTAATATTTAAATTGAGATCCTAACTTCCATTGTACTCCAAAATCTGCATAGGGTACCCTAGGGAACACATGAACAAAGAGATAAGCTAAATATCCCAGTAAGGTAATAACTATGAGAACAAAATATCAGCATAAGGAATATAAGGAATGACATGATGATATAAAAAGGCATGTAACATATGGAACCATAACATATAAACTTGGAATCATATAAAAACGGAGTCATAGAAAAGTGATAGCAATATAAAACATGAATTTAGTATGAGTCAAGGCTAATAGCCAAGATCGTTTTACATAGTAGCACAAACCAAGGCTAACCGCCAAGACCGTCACACATAACATCTCATGAGACTTAACTTTACCCAATAAATTAGATAAATATCGAAGAACACCCATATTAAAATTTCATAAATATGTTTTCTACATAAATAGTTATACATAATCAATCATACATAAACATAAGGGTTACCCACGAAAATAATTGGGTACCACAATCTTGTTATAAAGCATAATAAATGGACGTATCCGACAAGTGTCCATGAAATAAGGAAATTAAATAATACATGGTAACTAATAAGGTAAAAAGAAATATATCATGATAAGTGTTGTCAAATATAAGTGAAAACTTGTAAAATAATGTATATAATAAAATTTATAATTAAAACATTCTAGTGTCGTTTTAAGGAAAATAATAAATGTAATTTAAAATAGAAAAGGTAATAATATTGTATATAAAATAAGAATTAAACCAAGAAGGTTTTCATAATAAAAATTATGATTTTATAAATAATATTGTGGATTAAAATAGAAGATATGGTGTACTTGATATGAAATAAGAATTTGGGAAGTTCCCTTAAAACCGGTTTGCTTATCAGGAAGTACTGAGGAGGGAATCACATAAAAACATGTATATCCTTGAAAGAGAATGATTAAAGGGTATTAATAAATGATTTTTTAGATGTAAAAAGAATTTATAATATTCACATAAATAGATAAGATAACTTAATTTTTTTAGAAAGAAAGATTAGGAATCTAAAAGGAATAATGGAGGTTCGGGTAGAATTCCTTATGTAGTATCAACATAGTATCAGGTGTACCTAAGAGTGATTAATAAGATATAAATGTGGTTTATCATCACTTATATGTCATGAGGAAAGGATTTAATAGGTTATTAATCATACCCCATCCTTAGGGATTACACATAATGTAGATACCCATATCCTAAAGTACATAGAAATTACATTACTTTTGCAGAATACTTAACACATAACAAAAACTAGCACACAAGGACCGTAATAGTTTAGTGTCTTTGGAAACTCGAAAAAAAAATAATCTTCTAATCACAGTGAAAGATCTTCAACATCTCCCATAAAGATCTTCCCCATTTATTCTCTTACCTAAAACCTTTCTTTATATCCTGGGGAAAAGAAAACATAAAAAAGGTGAGATCAAATGCTCAGTAAGGGTAAAAATAGAGAACATAAAACAATCCATAAATATTTGAATGCAAAAACATGAACATAAAATCTAAACATCAAAATATTGAGCAAAGACAAAAATCTTGGAAGTACGTAAGTCATATATCATAAAGGAACATAAATCATGATAAAATAGCATGTGAATAAAACATGTAATTGTGAAAAACCATTAATAACATGATATGATTTCAATAGTAGCCAAGACATTGCTTCCAAGACCATCTTAGTGGACACAGTCCCTTTCTGAATCGAGTTCACTCCTCATTCCAGTCTTGTAACACTGAACGGGATTAACTTACCTTAGATCTTTGTATATCTCATGAGATATAAATATCATCAGATATAAATATTTACCCAATGAATTGGAGGGAGATATAGGTCCCACCATCTCATAATTAAATCATTCTTACATGTGCCACAACATAAACATAAATCATTCATCATAACCCAAAGAATAAAATGGGTTTCATAACCATCATCCCATCATAACATAATCCATATAAAACAAATGGATATCATTTCATCATAAGAGAAGTGAAACCATGTAAATAATATATTAATTATACATAAAACATACACATATGAAATAATGTCATATTATATGGAAAATTGTTTTGATAAAACACTTGAAATAAATTCTTGAGGAAAATATCCTTTCTTATTCAAAATAATTTTATTTTCACAAAATGCCATGAAATTTTAAAAGAAAAGGATTTTGTTGAAAATATTCATGAAATTTTTTAGAGTAAACCTTATGAAAATAAGGTGTTATGAAACTGTAAAAATCCATTCATGCCGTATAAGTTAAAAAACATTCTCCTCGTACTTTTGTCGGAAAATTCAAAAAGTTCCTCATATGGTAAAAAAGGAAATATTCATTTAATAACATGTTTTAAAAGTAAAAAATGTGTAAAAATAACTTTAATCATACATAAAAACATATTTAGAAAACATGGACATGGATAATAACAATAACCCCAACAAATACTTACGAATAAACAATTTTGGATAAGAATGAGATTGGAATAATTATCCCTTACCTTAGGTCCAATATGCTTCATAAGTATCTGAGCCTCCTGTATAATGATTTAAATAAGGTCATTGACTTATTACAGAATCATATTCATTGTTATGATATCATATATGGTTCACTTATGACTTTATATTACCCGTTTTTTTTAAATTCCATGTTAAAGTAGCGTTTTGGGTAAAATCATTTTATTTATCGTATGTGTTTGGACTTGTTGTTCTTGATATTATTATTACTTATATCATGATTTAATTACTTAAAGAATGTAAATAATGATTTATATATCATATATATTCTTTATATATATATATATAATAGATAGATAAATGAAATGAAATACACCGTTCATGGAGACGGTAGGTCGTACGTACGCATGAACACTGTTTTCCTTTCCTTATTAACTTGAATGGAAGTAAGTAGATGATATATATATATATATAAATAAATCCATTAGATTTATTATGTACTATATTTAATTACTATTGATTATATATACTTTATAATCATTCCTGAGTGATTAACCTCGAGAATGAATCTCATCGCGTTGTGGAGACGGTAATCTGTACGTATGCACGGGCGATAATATCGTTTCCATAATTATTTAATTGAATTTTATTGGATTATATAATATATAATAATTAGTATGATTTTTTAATAGTTATATATAGTTATTATTTACACCACTATATCCATCCAAGTAAGGTGGTGGTGGAAAAACAGATTACACTACGACATGGAGACGGTATTCCGTACGTACGCACACGCAGTGATTTCATTTTTAATAGGATGGATAGAAGGTGAAATGGGGTTTTTTAATATTTATAATAACATATTAGTATATTAGTGATACTAATGATATTAATTTATAATGAAACAACTAAAGGAGAAGAATTTGAAGAAGAAAGAAACTTGGAAGAATCGGTAGAAGAGATTACCTCTTCTTCGACACACCTCTTTTAAGCATCCTCTTAAGGCACTAGAGTTGGTATATTTAGGATACCAGAACCTCTATAATGTTTATATGGAAGTTTTTAAGGGAAATGTATAGGGGATGTCCGAGCATGAAGGCTCAAAATTGTGTAATGGGAAGAGGGAAGAGGTTCCCTTTTATAAGGGAGGAGTGGGGCACTTTAGGAAAATACATTAAATATTATTTTATAATAAAGTCATATTAGGTTCATAATGGCTCCAAAGTGACTTATTTCGAATAAAAAGTGGGTAAGGGTCAAAATAATCTAAACAAATAGGTTTTAGACAAGTTTAGGTTACTATTTTAAACTTATCATTTAGATTTAACTCTTAGTTAAATAATTTAACTTTTATCGTGTCTTCTTGTTTTCTTACACTATATGGTTAATAAAAATACTATAACAAGCAAAAATAACCCCAAGTGGTTAATTATTAATATATATAACCTTATATAAGTCATTTGGATGAACATTAGATTTTTATGAATAAAATAACAATTAGTAATATAATATTTGTTTTAAAAACTATTTTATGTCAATTTTGACACTATTTGGTAATCGATTTTTGTGAAAATCATAATAGATTGATTAGTTCAAAAAAAGTTAGTTAAAGAAATACTAACATGTCATATTAACCTAAAAAATTATTATAATTTATAAAAAGTATCAAATTACATATATTTGGGTATTTATAACATCAATTATGTTAATATTTCTTTAATAAGGTAATTACTGCATCATTATTGCGTCATAAATAAATTAAATTATTTAATGTCTAAAAATTATAAATAAAATACCATTATGTAGAAAATATTTTAATATTTTTAATGAATATTTATAGTCGAATTTATCTTATGTATAACCCTATATTAAAAATGTTTTAGTTATTAAACTTTGTTTTTTACTATTTTAACTCTTCTTTAAATAAAATAATAATAAATGTCCTAATCTAATCCAAGTGGAACTAAATGATAATATTATATTCCTAAGGTTATTTTTGGTCTAATTATACTTATCCAATATAATTAGGACATGTGTTATGGTAATAATATTATCATTTTTACCCTTAATTATTCTATTTACTTTTAACCATGGTAAATAAAAATAAAAAGGTACTATTCACAAAAAATTATTTTTACCTTATTGAACCTCATTTTACTCCTTGATATTAAACATGTCTCTCATATTTACGAAATTCCACTCTGAGAAGCAGTAAAAGTAAGTTTTATGTAAATTTTCAAATTCTCTTAAGAGGTGGGTAAAAGACGGTGAAAAGTTAAATAAAACCTTTATATATCTAAAATTATTATAAAATGACTCCAATTAATTACATTGAACTTATATAGGTATTATGTATCAATTTGGACCTAAAAAAATTTAAATTAAATAAATAATTATTTAAATAAAAGTTGGTTTTTAAATAGTAACCACTGTTTTCACTATTCACCAAAAATTGAAAGTTTTCAGAAAAATACCAAAAATTCACCCTAAGACAACTTCGATATTATGAATCCAAAAATGAATTGAATTTTGAAAGATTAAATTTATAAAATTTCAAAAAGTGGGTATTACTATTCATAGCGGCTAGTTCATAATAATATTAAAATAATACCTCGTTTAGTGAAACTCGGTATTGCGTACTACACACGCTATCGAGGAGGGTCTTGATTGCGTGTAATGCAAGCCATGTTAGGGATGCATGTAGTGAAATATCCATTTGGTGTTGTGTATAACATAATAAAAAATTATTTCATTTATACATTAATCAAAATCTATACATAATGTTGCGTAGAATAATTTCGAAAAAATGAACCTGAAATTGTGTGTAACACGATCCAAGAATAGTGTTGCATATACTGTAATCTAATACGGTATTGCGTATAGTACAAGATAATCTTGGTGTAGTGTAAAATAGAAGACATCAAAGAAAATAATATATCTCATAAAATCTCGGGGTGTTACATTCTACCCCCCTTAAAATGAATTTCGCCCTCGAAATACGTCAGGGTTATAAATCGTTTACTACTTGAAAGATTCACTCATAGAAATCCACATCATAAAAAGGAATACTAAAAATTAATTTTAAAAAGTAAAGTAATAAATGTAACGGTTACCCAGATTAACTCATCATTGGGTTCTCACATAGGAGAACATAGGTGGAAATAAGGATTTGGAATAAAAGTCTAACCATCAAGTTCTGATGGAGAGTGGTAGAGGACATGGCTATGAAAAATCCAACAATCACAAAGCCATAAATTTGTGATGATTTAAGATACCATCTGATTCATAGGATATAAGGACACTAGGATAACATTTTTTGTTTTCAACATCATTTCCTTTATGTTGAAGAATTGTTGAATTTAAAGAAATACTTACTTGATTTTGGTACAATATCACCATTGTTCGTGCCTTGAACAATTTCCACTTCATCTCTTGAAGAAATGAAGTTGAATTTTTCATTCGTGAAGTATTAACAGATCAGGTGATAGAATAGTGGGTCATTCTATCTATCTTAAATATAAGGTTAGAAAAAATTATTAAATATACATAAGTCCATCTATGGTGAGATTAATCGTATATGGTTCTTAAAATGGAAGTATACTTCGTATAACATACCACATAATAAATTGAAACTAATTTATACAAACCAGGGACTTCCTGTAGACCAGTGGTATGCGATAAAGGCCTATCACACTTCGGTTGTGGGTTCGATTCCCGCATCCTTGTCTGACACGATGGGTTGTCGCCCATCCTACAGGTTGTCCTTTTTCTAAAACTATACTATTATAACATTCAAAAAATAATATCAAAAAGTTATATCCTTAAACAATACTATCTTATGTCTGGCTTAATCTATTCCAATTTTTAGGCTTACTCAAACTCACAATATAAGGAAAAATTTTCATAGAGAGGTCATCTACCAAGCATGTAAATACCATCATTTATCCCCATATATCATAAGATATGTCTTGTTGGTCACATTCCAAACATTCGAATGCCTTAATCATGTATTCTCTTTTAAAAAATGAATACCCAATAAACCTTAGTGAAAACATGAATGCAGTTAAAAGTTAACTCTTTCCACATACCAAAATCCCAAAAATTTTATATACTCAAACCATGATATCACTTAGCCCTTATATCAATCATGAGCTCACGAATACTATCAAACATATTATTTTCTCCTTATCCATACATTATGCGCATATCATCTACTTTGTAAAATATTTGAATCACTTTTCATGGTTACCAGTACCATATAATTATTGAAAATCAATACATAGATATTCCAAAATTCCACGATACCATAAATTAAATTACATGATACTATTTTGAAATCCTATTACATAAACACATAATCATTCCACAACATCATTTTTATACTCAACATAAAAAATAGTGACCGCATGTGACTTTCCTTTTTCCTTTTTCTTAAGAGGTTTCTCATGTCGATCATCATTAACCTTTGGATTAGGGCATTGATTAGCATAATGCCCCATTTCCTTGCACTTGAAGAATTGAAGTGTTGGTGGAGCGTTCTCTACAGTCTTTTCTCTATTCACATCATTAGATACCTTTTTCCCATTACTTTGACACTGAACTTCTTGATGACCTTATTTTCCACACTTAAAACATTTTCTAGTACCTTTTAGACAATATCCAACATGTTTCTTTCCACACTTTGAGAATAAAGAAACATTCATATTCTTTTCACCATTGTTCTGACATTTATCCTTGAACTCCATCTTTCTTTTTTTTTCAAAACCATGAGATGGATATGTAACACCAACTTCTAGTTCTACCTTGATAGCACAACACACAATTTCTTCATATCTACTGAAGTCTCTTATCAATAATGCCCTTCGACGACTTGGTTTTAAGCCACTGAAGAATCGATCAACTTTACTTTCAGGTTGGATGATAAATCCATATGGATACCTTGAAAGCCTTGTAAAATTCACTTCGTATATACCAACAGATTCATCATCCTTTTTTGAAGCTCAAGAAACTCCTTCTCCATCTTTGTTCGAAGAATACAAGGGAAGTACTTATTGAAAAACAAGTTCTTGAACTAGTTCCATTCCATGGATTCAATTTCATCTTAGGGTCTTATATTCTTAATTAGAGTCCACCACTAGTCAGATTCACCTTCTAAATGGTAAACAACTAAAATTACTTTTTCATGTTCTGAACATCGAAGTATGAAAAATATCTTTTCAATGGTACCAATCCATTGTTCAGCAACAAGTGGATCAGAAGACCCATTGAAAGAAGGTGGTCCTTGCCTCATGAAGGACTCAATAGAATATTGTTACTTTCTCTTCTCATTTGGAAGTCCATAATGATTAGTAGCTTGTGTAAGTATATCAATACAATTTTTCACTCCATCTCCCAAAACATTGGTTTGTTCAGGAGGAAAATCATTGCATTGTCCATTACATTGATCAACATGGTTCCTTTGGGTTCCAACCATCATCTAAAACCCAAAAATAATAGTGTGAGGCAACAATCATGATAGGGAAAACAACATAATAAAGGGGGATTAACATCAATATATAACATCTTATGTTTAATTCTAAGATCGTTACCATAATTCAAGGACTATTACCTATACGTATACTTAACCTTAGGGACATCCCTAGACATACATTAGAAATACCTCAAGGGATCTCACTAAAGCTTTCGCATCCTAGTTTCCAAAGGTTAACTAAAAATTTCCTCTAATACCAACTGTAGATACCCATAGTATGATATACATAGAAATTATATTACTTTTTCAGAATACATAATACATAACAAAAACTAGCACACAATGACCGTAATAGTTTAGTATCTTTGGAAACTCGGACAAAAAATAATCTTCTAATCACGGTGAAAGATTTTCAACATCTCCCATAAAGATCTTCCCCTTTTGTTTTCATACCTATAAACTTTATTTATATCCTGTGGAAAAGAAAACATAAAAATGGTGAGCTCAAATTCTCAATAAGGGTAAACATAGAGAACATAAAACAATCCATAAACATTTGAATGCAAAAACTTGAACATAAAATATAAACATAAAAATCTTGAGAAAAGACATAAATCTTGGAAGTACGTAAGGAATATATCATAAAGGAACATCAATCATGATAAAATAGGATGGGAATAAAATATGTAATTGGGGAAAACCATTAATAACATGATATGATTTCCATAGTAGCTAAGGCATTGCTTCCAAGATCATCTTAGTGGATAAAGTCCCGATCTGAATCGAGTTCACTCCTCGTTCCAGTCCTGTAACACTAAACCAGATTAATTTACCATTATAGCCATGTCTATCTCCTAAGATATAAATATTTACCCAATTCATTAGAGGGAGATATAGGTCCCACCCATCTCATAATTAAATCATTCTTACGTGTGCCACAACATAAACATAAATCATTCGTCATAACCCAAAGAATAAAATGTGTTTCATAAACATCATCCCATCATAACATAATCCATATAAAACAAATGGATATCATTTCATCATAAGAGAAGTGAAACCATGTAAATCAAAGTGACATTATACTTGAAACATACACGTATGAAATAATGTCATCTTAGATGGAAAATGGTTTTGATAAAACACTTGAAATAAATTCTTGAGGGAAATATACTTTCTTATTCAAAATCATTTTCTTTTCACAAAATGCCATGAAATTTTAAAATAAAAGGATTTTCTTGAAAATAGTCATGAAATCTTGTAGAGTAATATTCATGAAAATAATTTGTTATGAAACCATAGAAATCAGTTCATGTCGTATAAGTTAAAAAAACATTCTCCTCATACTTTTGTCAGAAAAGTCAAAAACTTCCTTGTATGGTAAAAAAAGAAATATTCCTTTCATAACATGTGGTAAAAGTCAAAAATGGGTAAAAAGGACTTTAAAAATACATAAAAACACTTTTAGAAAACTTCTACATGGATGATAACAATAACCCCAATAAATACTTATGAATAAACAATCTCGGATAAGAATGAAATTGGAATAATTATCCCTTAACTAAGGTCCAATATGCTTTGTACATATCCGAACCTCATTTATAATGATTTAAATAATGTCATTGACTTATTAAAGAATCATATTCATTGTTATTATTTCATATATGGTTCACTTATGAATTTATATTACCTGTTATTTTGCAAATTCCATGTTAAAGCAGCGTTTTGGGTAAAATCATTTTATTTATCGTACATTTTTGGACATGTTGTTATTGATATTATTATTAATTATATCATTATTTAATTACTTCCAGAATGTAAATCATGATTTATATATCATATATATTCAGTATAAATATATAATAGATAGATAAATGAAATGAAATACACCGTTCATGGAGACGGTTGGTCGTACGTACGCATGAATGCTGTTTTACTTTCCTTATTGACTTGAATGGAAGTAAGTAGATGATATATATATATATATATATAAATAAATAAATCCAGTATCTTTATCATGTCATATATTTCATTATTATTCATTATATATACTTTATAATCATTCTTGAGTGGTTAACATGGAGAATGAATCTCATTCCGTCGTGGAGATGGTAATCCATACGTACGCAGAAGCGATGATATCGTTCCCATAATCATTGAATTGAATTGGAGTGGATGATATAATATCTTAGAATAGGTATGATTTTATAATAACTATATATAGTTATTATTTACACCCTTATACCCATCCGAGTAAGGTGGTGGTGGAAAAACAGATTACACCATGGCGTGGAGATGGTATTCCATACGTACGCATGGGCAGTGATTTCATTTTTCGTAGGATGGATAGAAGGTTAAATGGTGTTTTTTCATATTTATAATAACATATCAGTATATTAGTGATACCGATGTTATTAATTCATAATGAAACAACTAAATAAGAAGAAGTTGAAGATGAAAGAAACATGAAAGAATCGGTAGAAGATATTACCTCTTCTTCAACACACCTCTTTTAAGCTTCCTCTTAAGGCACTAGAGTTTGTATTTTTAGTAGACCAGAACCTATATAATGTTTCTAGGGAAGTTGAGAACGAAAATGGGTAGGTTTTGGCCAAGCGTGAAGGCTCAAAATTGTGTAGAGAGAAGAGGGAGGAGGTTCCCTTTTATAAGTGAGGAGAGGGGCACTTTAGGAAAAACATAAAATATTATTTTATAATAAAGTCATATTCGGTTAATAATGGCTCAAAAGTGACTTATTTCGAAGATAAAGTGGGGATGGGTTGAAATAATCTCAACCAATAGGTTTTAGACAAGTTTAGGTTACTATTTTAGCCTTATCATTTAGATTTAACTCTTAGTTAAATAATTTAGCACTACAAAAAAAGCAGCACTTAGTGGCGGGTTTTTCCTATTTAGCGGCGGTTTACAAAAACCGCCGCTAAACTTGGCATCGGCAATCTTTTAGCGGCAGTTTTTTCTATTTCGCGGTGGTTTAAAAAATGTGTCGTAGATGCCTCATTTCCCGGCGGTTTCTCTCCATTTAGCGGCGGTTTTATGGGTATGCCACACTTTTATATTCGCGGCGGTTTTAACCGCCGCAAAATTATGCCGTTTGACGCGTCTATTTTGCGGCGGTAAAAACCGCCACTAAATATAAACGTAATATATTTAGCGGCAGTTAAAACCGCCGCTAAATGCTTCCCAGAAATGAATTTAGAGGCAGTTTTAACCACCACTAAATGCTACCAAGTATGGCAGTAGCGGCGGTTAAAACCGCCGCTAAATGCTGAATTGGATAAAAAATTTGGTTCTACTACACCACTGACCTAAAAAATAAATCAAACCAGAATATATAGATCACCTAGGTTTCATGGGGATCTCGACCCCCTTCTTGGTAGTGTAGGATAGCGGTATAATAAATAAAGAAACAACATACAATAATTAAATCAACAATAAATGAAATACAAAGCATTGGATGAATAATATAAACTAAATATAAAAGGCCAATGACAATTTACAACCATGAATTCATGCCCAAATGAAGATAAAAAACTAAAAAATAGTATACATATAGATGGTAGCATGATACACATTAGTACATGAATAAATAAAATAACTAAAATCCCTAAGGGAATAAATCTAAGAAACATACATCCACCCTGAAAATAGGGGAAAAGATATTGTACCTTGATAAATTAGGGATCGATGGTGATAAAATATGATGATGGATGAAAGAGAACCATCAAATCCTAATGGTGGGAGGTGGAGAAACCCATAGAGGAGGGAGCTGTGAATGATGGAGAAGAAGGAGGAGGAATGAAAGGGAGATAAAAACATTTAACCTATTAATGGAAAAATGGTAATTTCACCCTTAAGAATAGTTCACATGGTTTGGCTATATGAATATCCAGACCGTACACCAACCGTGAGACTCCCACTACTTAGGAATCCTACATCACATGGTTTCCCCACATAGTTTACCCTAACCATGTGAAAAATGTGTAATGAATTGTGTGATAATAATGCCTAAGTGGCACTAACCATGTGAGCTAGGAACATAGTTTGGAAAACTGTGTGCAGCCCGTGTGGGGCACTTCTTCTCACCTACTCCAGCCACATGGTTTTCTACTATAGGTTCGCACAGTTTTAGACAAACTATGCACACCTATCATACCACCCAAACTTGATATTTTTGGTGCTTACCTAGGCCCGTTCAACTTGATAAATGATCACATCGTCGTCCCTTTAAGCATCCAACCGATGGTGCTCCCCACCATAGGTTTTAACATTAACAGAAAATTATGAACCATAGTATTCTCCACCATTCTAATTTCCTATAAAGAATATCCAAATATTTACAATGATAATATTGAAATTTATCCTCTAATTGGGAAATCCTAAATACTTCTGAGGCCATAATAGGGACCTTACTATAAAGAAACAGTCAAATGCCAATCAGCCTAACTGAAACTAGTCATGCAATCTTTCTCAGAAGACATTTTTGACCCACCATATAATCGATGCTCTCTTAGTGCATCGAGGATGATGTAAAGATAGGGGACATGCTCGTTGCTAATCAAGAGTACACTAAGAGAGTACAAATATTATCAAAAGATTGGAGACACTTCCATCACCTCTAAGACACTTCCATCACTTCTGCTACCTAGAAGGACATTTTTACTATATCTGACACGATGTTCCCCAAATTAGGAGTGTCCTAGTCATGAAAAGAAGAGATAGACCAACTGATCATAAGAGAACTAGGTTAGATTCACCTTAATCACACATGTGACACTAATCTAATTTACACTCACAAACTCCATAACATTTGTCATAAAAGATGAAACCAACCCGACCAGCGTGTCAGAACACCGAATCCATTTATGAATCGAGCTTACACAATGGGGCTACCTGAATGCTGCTATATAGTAGAAATGGTATTAATATGGGTTACATATGTGGAAATGTTTGGTGGAAACTATGTTCCATAAATGTTACATATACAAACCAATCGTTATCATACTTGTTCAACACATCAACAATACTACTACTCATCATCTGATGCTGCATCGTCACCCTCTCCACCTTCATCTCCACCACATACTGCCACCTGTAAGACCATTATATTGAAAATTAAATATTGTCGCATATTTATAATAAAACTTAAAACCAATAAAAGTTTGTAAACTAAATGATTTTGATTTTTTTGTGATTTACCTGCTCACCACTACCCGATGCACTACCACCAGGGGCATATCTGCTCATATACTGATGTATTTCAAGCAACTCTTTCTGCAAAGAAGATATCTGATCCCCCTGCTGGTGAACTGTGTTTCGTAGAGAAGACATCTCCCTCTGAGCATCTTCAGGTATGAAATGACTATAAGTAGGAGTAGATGTAGCCGAAATCCATCATGGCATGCGAAAGACCTCAGATGGTACAGGTCCCAAACCCATCCCGCACACTCTACCAGGATGCTCCTTCCCAAGGACTTTACCAACCGGGTCATCCCGGGAGACTGAGTAGGATTTCCCAGGATTGGCATCCCATATTTCTTTAATTTTTACCTATAAATAAAATATCAATATATATTAACATAGTAAAAAATGATAATAATTTATTATAATAAATAATTGACTTCATACCCCAACTTCTCTGGAAGGTTCATTAACAAAACTTCCATCTGTTTTTTATGAACATCCAGCCACAGTTCTGTTCGGGATGCGTCATGCCCTAAACTCTGTGACTGCATTAAACAAAGATAAATCAACAATTAAATATGTCAAATAGATAATATTATATTATAAATATTTAAACTAATTAAAAGATTACCAATGACATTCGACTTCTTGAAAAGCTTTTTGAACCCGCAGTGTGCGGGATAACCTGCTTTACCCGGTTTGAAGAATCCTGTCTTGAGAGATCCTGAAATAAATAAAATTCAACTTAACAGTATTGTATTCAATGTCTATCTCCTCTTCATGTATATGTATAAATGTAAAATTAGGATAATATAATAATATATATTTCAATACCATCCACTTCTCATCATGATGTCTATCGAAAAAAACCTTCCACTGTTCTTTTGGTACCCCACTAGGTAGCTTCTCATACATCTGATGCAAGGTCAACGAAGTATCGTTGACATCACACCACAACCTCCATTTGAAATCTTTCCATTTTTTCCCAAGATTTTTCAATGTCCACTTCCGTGCTATCACATCAGCAACTGTAAAGTGGAAGAACATATGTATACAGAAATTCATTTTGAATATATTAGTAACATGACATTCAATTAAACCGTAAAGTAACAAAATTACCTTTATTTGAGAATCATAAACTTCATTTTTCCAGTTTGGAGGCATATTCCTCTAATCATTATATGAAATAGGCAGGGAAATGGGCTCCGCTGCCAGCTGACCTATAATCTGACCAAGTAAACCTACGACATCATCCGTCAGGACCCCATAAGAATCAAATGGCACCACTATCTTCTCGCCATGCATGTTCAAAACATCAAAACTTTTTATGTGTTTTTCCACGGTTGCATTGTTTTCATCTGCAATGAGCAAACAATTAATATAAAAAAAATGCAATAAATTTATTTAATTAAAATTTGTACCTATGACTGTGACTCTCCAGAATGTCTGTGATGAACTGGAAGGGGCGTGTTGCTGCCCCACTACTGAGGCTCCTGTAGGGGGAGGCGATGAATCATCCTCTAATGAGGCATCCACTGATGGTGTCAGAGATGGTGCAGGGGGAGATGATGTAGGGATGTAGGCAGCTGCTGCCTCAGATGTCGTGGGGACAGACGGATCGTTATCTGTCGCAGAAGTAGAAGGAATGGTGTACCGCTTCTTCCTTAGCATTTCTGTCATTTAATCAAATAATATTAAGTTTAGAATATATATTTCAAAAAGTTTATGCAGAAAAAAAAATTAAAAATGATAATAGATGCCCAGTACTAACAAAAAAAATATATATAACAATGATAATGAATGACTATAGAAATAAAACAAGTGGTTGCTGAATGAATAAATAATTGTACATACAATAATTTTACCCTTCAATCATGTCGGTTTCCTGCTCCATTGCTTCATCCACTTCATTCATCCTTTCTAGACTAATATTTTCAATATCATGATAGACAAATAATTCTGCTTCCTGTTGTTGATGAAATTCAATTGCAGAGGTCAAATCTTCCACTTCATCACCCATATCATTCAAATCTCTTTGTATTATGTGAGTAACTACACTCCACCCTTCATCCACAACATCATTCACATAATATACCATTTTGGCCTGGGATGCTAAGATATATGGATCATGCAGTTCACGATCACCAACATCCATCAAGCGAGAGAAGTTTACAGAAGTAAATTGCAAGGAATCTCTTTTAACACCTCTGATAATATCGACCCATTTGCATTTGAATAAAACAACAGAAAAATTCCAGTGGTAGTTTAATTCAATAATATCAGGCAGCTTTCCATAGTATTCCACTTCAGCAAATGTAAATATACCACTATTCTGTGTTTTCAAACCCACTTCTCGATCGACTGTACGAAATCTAAAACCATTCACATTATAAGCGCCGAACTTTCTAACTTGTTTTATAGGATTTCTAGCAAGAAACTTAAAATCTTCTAACAAGTCTGCTCGAGTATTAGTATTCCTAATCTGAAAAAAAATTAATAGATTTTCAAATTGTATGTGTCAAACTAATATTCGTATTTATTTCAATATTTATAAACTTACACGTCATGCAAACCATTCTACCATCTCTTTATTCACATCTTTCGTTATATCTTTTTCATTTCGTGTTCGACCTCTCATTCGTCTCTTTGTTTGTATCCTCAACTCTCAAATAAATGGATCTGCAATTTCACTATTCAGCAACACATATCTATGTGCCTGTAATAATTCCAATTCTGTTAGTATCGCATATGAGGTCCTCCCAACTGATCGGCCAATAGCAGGAAATATTTTTGATTTCTGATGCATTTGAGAATGAGTTGATGTGTCGTCAACACATCCAACTTGATTAAATCTTGTCTCAATATCATCCAAATATCTGGAACAAAAGGTGAGACACTCCTCAGCCAAATAGCCTTCAGCAATAGAGTCTTCTTGTTGAGCTTTATTTCTCACGTATGCTTTCAAATTCCCAAGATATCTGTGAAAAAAAATAATATTATGAATTTATTTAAATGCCAAAAATTGCTTACTTAACTAAAAACATATAAATAATATACCTCTCAATTGGATACATCCATTGATAATGAACAGGGCCTCCTAATTTAGCTTCGTCAACCAAATGCATAGTTAAATACATCATGACAGTAAAAAACGATGGAGGAAAGATCATCTCCATTGCACAAAGGTTCAATACAAACCTCTCCTGTAGGTTGTCAAGCTGAAATAGATGTAGAGCTTTCTCACATAATTTCCTGAAAAATGTGCAGAATTGGAGTACAACATGAGTAACTTTTTCAGGTAATAATGTACGCAATGCCAATAGTAGTAACTCTTGTAACAAAATATGTGAATCGTGACTTTTCAATCCATATAACTTACGATTCTTCAAGTGAACACACCTCGAGATGTTACTCGAATACCCATCAGATACCTTCACATTCTTTAAAATTTGAAGGAACATATATTTATCCCTATTTTTCATTGAAAAAATGGCCGAAGCATACTTTTCATTCTCATCTGGCCAGAGATCACGTTTTATGTTCATTACTTGTAAGTCTTTGCAAGCATTGAGATGATCATTCGACTTTCCATGCTCATTAAGTAATGTGAAAAATCAAATTATCACATACATTCTTCTCAATATGCATCACATCAAGATTGTGGCGCAAATAATTAAATTCCCAATATTGAATTTTTAAGAATATACTTTTTTTCTTCCATTGTTGCGTTTTGATTTCACTTGACGATGCACTTCACACTCGTTTTCCGCTATCATTCAAATGACGAACCTTACCAAATTCTTTTTTAACATTTTCAAGCTGTGTCAATATTTCAGAACCAGTTAACAACTTTGGAGGTGGTCTACGATCAATGGAACCATTAAATTTTGATTTTTTCAGCAGAAATCTATGAGATGCATCAAGAAATCTTCGATGGCACAAGAAGCACCATTTTCTACTGTGAGGTAGCCGTTTGGGCTAGAAATAAAAGTTACAAACGGGACTAGCCAAACCCGTATAAGTGTTCCAACCAGATAAATTCCCAAGCCTAGGGAAGTCACTAATGGTCCACATTAAAGCAGCATGCATTTTGAACATTGTTTTAGAAGAAACATCAAATGTCTCAACACCGTTGCTCCATAACTTCTGCAATTCTTCAATCAAAGGCTGCATGTATACATCAATATCATTTCCAGGAATTTGTTTTCAAGGAATAATCATCGAAATGATAAAAGATGTTTGTTTCATACACATCCACGAAGGTAGATTATAAGGGATCAAAACAACTGGCCAAATGCTATAACCCGTACTCAAAGTCCCAAATGGGTTGAATCCATCGGCAGCCAATCCCAATCGAACATTCCTAGGATCAGTTTAGAAATCTGGATGTAATGAATCAAATGTCTTCCACAATTGGGAATCTTGTGGATGTCTTATTAACCCATCATTGTTATTATCTACAGCATGCCACTTCGTGTGTTCGACGGTTTTTGATGACATGAATAATCTTTGCAATCGAGGCTTCAAAGGAAAGTAACACAAAACTTTTGCAGGTGTGTTCCTTTTCTTCTTCTCCATGAAATTATGTTCAGTCATACTTCCAACATTACCCTTTGACTTCCATCTAGAAGAAGAACATTTCTTACAATTCTGTCTACTTGAATCCTCTCCCCAGTAAAGCATACAATCATTGGGACATGCATGTATTTTTGTATAATTCAGACCAAGCTTGTTTACAACTTATTTCATCTCATAAAACGATTCTGGGATTTTTGCTTCAAGAAATGCATCACGAATCAATTCCAATAACATAGACATTGCCTTATTTGTAATTCCACAAAGACATTTGATATGGTACAACTTTAGCAGAAATGAAAGTTTTGAATATTTCAAACACCCACTATACAACTCTTGATTTCCATCGTCAACTAAATCATGAAACGCATTTTCCTCACTGAGGTTTTCCCTTACATTTGGATCCACAGAATCAAGAGGAGGATCCAATGATATGTTATAATCTTGATCTGCTTGTGTTATAGTCTCAAAAACATCACTTGTCACGTTGCAATTTGTAGCATCATCTTCTGGTTGTTTTGATATGTTTTGATGCTCATAGTGGTGTCTTGCAGTGCCGAATGCATCATTTATGAGGTTTTACATTTCATTTTCCATTGGCGACAAACTTGGGACCTCATTCTGTGGATTAACATCAGTCCTCAATCTTTCTATATTGTTTGATTCTCCATGCCAAATCCAACACAAATATTGATCAGGGAATTGCTTCAGTATTAAATGTTCATAAACTTCATCTCTCTTCAACCATGTTCTAAATTTACATTTAGGACATAGACATCTTATTCTCCCTTCAACGGATCGATTAGAAATTGCAAAATCTAAAAACTCATTCAAACCCTTAACATATTGAGGTGTGTTCCTCGGTAATGTGATCCATCTTTTATCCATGTATATCACAATGTGCCTACACAAAAATATACGATAGTGTAATATTACAGAAACATAATATAATAAAGATGAACCATCGATCATAAAGTATGCATAATATAATAAAGATGATTCATTGATCACATTTACCACTTCAGACCAACAGAACAAGTCTAATCCATAAGAGACAACGTCAACACCTCATTGAGAAGCAATAAGAATATCGGGCTACACACTTATCATAACACTATCGATCACAGATTTATGTTGCCTCAAACAACACCCCATTGAGGTGTGATTGAAACTGATCATAATGAATTTTAAACCCGAGACATTATGTGATTGTTTAGGCTTGACCATAGATGTCCTCCAAGAGGAATGATGTTTCCCAATGGTTTCATACACAATCAAGTATAAAGAGGGCCACAATGTTCACTTTATTCATCGAAGTGTCACCTCTCTAGGTTTGAGTATTACAAGTCAGACATTTATAATCATGTCTTCAACCATCGACATATAAAGAACCGGTTTTTTATTCAAGGGTTGTCTTAGACATTGAAACATTATTAATCTCATTTATAAGAATTTTATTTTAATAAAAAAATTTAATTTTTTAAAAGGTTTTGATCACTATAGTGGTGAGAATGTAAAACACATACATACATCAAATTCATAAACACATGGGAAATGCAGAAGGACTACTCACATCAATTATATTTTTTTCACTTTTTAAGAACAACCCTATAACTCTTGTCTATGATTTTTTAAATCTGAAATCATATCTTTAGTACCTATCTCAAGGTACATCACCAAATACATAATTATATACAATTTATAGTTAATTATATAATTTTATTATAAAAATTATAATTTATTTCAATTAAAACCAACAAGGAATAATTGCCAAAAAATCACCAGCCCACCTCATCACACCTATATAATAACCAACCACTTATGTATTGTTTGTGGTGAACTCCAACCTTTATCCCAAAAAAATTACCTATGAAGTTGAACCAAGTCAATCAACAAATTAACTTAACTTAATCTAATTTTAATTAAAACTATTTAAAAATTATAAATGGTGATGTACCTCTAACCTAATGACATGTTACAGCATGAGATAATAATGTTGGGACATCTCATATCAGTTTTGAGAAAAATAATTATCATATCAGATGATTTTTACAATGATTCAGTGTAAATAATCTCCAAAATCTAACCAAAAAATCCATAAGTAAATGAAGGACAATGTAAAGGTAACATCAAATGTAGTCATACATAATGGAAATAATACTACATGTTTGACCCCAACCATGGCCATGAATGATGTTGTAGAAAAATTTATCCAAGGTTGATGCAAGTAGTTTATAATCAAATGATGTCCTATTTGACATTAGCATCACCTTTTTGATGTGTTGGTTACATATACTTCTTCCTAACCATATAATTTATTCCCCTTTCCCTTCTCTATCTATCTTCCTCTCCCAAAAACAATGTCTACATCATAGGAATATATGTTGGTATTTTGAAATATTTAAGTCATGTAGTTGTTGATAAGGTGGCATGTATATTTGTCATAATTGAAATTTTTTTTAGATATTTCATTATTTTGATGACCCATGTGTTTTTATTTCCTATTATGGTTTTTTCAGACTCGACGCAGTAATGACCTCCTCACGGTGGAAGACTAGGCAACCAAAACCCAATTCTTTCCACCATAGGCCATTTTTTAAAGATAAGTGACGAGAATGAATAATTATAATGGTAGGCCTCTTCATAATGTACATGTAGGCATGCACCCAACCATATATATGAATATGTTCATAATAATAAAAATAAGAGAAAATAAACTAAATATTTACATTCTATCATGTTATTTACTTTAGAGAATAAAAAATAGTACAATAGGTAATATGAAAACAAATGGAAAAAATATACACCTAATAGGGAAATATTGCATATCCTGACAATAATATGAAACGAATGAATTATAGAGAGATCGACTATTGATCTATAATCACCGACCACCATGTAAGATCAAATTAACCCAATTATCCCTTTTCCCAACATAATACACAACTAATTTGTACATTATCTATATATACATGACATGTGCGGGAATAACTCAATTAGGTTTGAGCACATATATACCCAACCATCCGCATCCAAACCCGATATAGGAGGAATAGAATAAATGTTAATATTAGACATCTGAGACTAAAGATTGACGAAAAACTAACCCAACAATAAAGAGATATGTTCTTCAATGAAAACCGAAAAGGAGAGAAAGGTTATATCTATCTCAAATGCCAGTCCAAAATAATGGTTTCACAACTTCTCTAATGAAATATCATCAATGCCCAGTATCATGCTAATTTGTTCAGGGAATTATTGAGGAGGACCAACACCTCATCAATTTTCTATAATCTTATGGATCATAACAACCGTGGATTGAGGAATCTCTACATTGTGTAATAGTGTATTACCTCCTTTGTTTCAGCATAATGTGTATGGTGGATCCACAAAACATGTTCCTGGGGAGAACCATCCTGTTTGATGGAGGGCCCTCTTCCTAGGGTTATAGGGATTACATAATATATTTCTACATAATGTTTATTGTGAACCTACACCCTAGTGTGAAAGGGGATACAATATTTTTGGATATAGGACCAACACCTTGGTGCAATATAGAATGGTACTTCAAGTCATATTATATAAATAGAGAAGCAGTACACTCAAATCACCCAAGGGCATGGGTCCTCTATCCTTGGAGAGAGTGCTCCCTATCACACTAGGGTGTAGGTACTATATATTCACCACCATCACACTCAAGAATGGGTCCTCTTTCCTTTATGTTTACTCTCCATCAGTATGTGGGGAAGTGGAAACGTGGGATCCATCCTCATGAATTATTTGGATATAATAGTGAGGTACTAGTCATCAATGATGTATCTTTAAAGATATAAAAATAATCATCATCCTGGGTTGGTAGGATAGATACAGATTCCCAGTCTTTCTATTATGGGATTCATCATTTTACATATATATTTATTATTGGGTACCATTTCATTATTTCTCTATGCAGTTCAGAATTCTTATATAATGTCTTTTATTTATCCAAATTCAATTTTCTAGAAGTCATAATGGGTATGTGACTAATCATCCTTTCATTGTTATTGTACAAAATGTTCATGTATTATAAAACGGTCAGATAAAACTATGGTAGATTTGGTGGTGTTTAGAGATTATTTTGTGACTTTAATTGTGTACAGTGGATGAGACTTGGATATTGTGATTCATGATTGATTCTATTTTTTCGTATATAGTTTCTATTATTTTTAGAAAACATTTCATGTTGGGAATGAATATATTTACTTTAATTTTTATATTATACTACCATAACATTTTTTACAAACTAAAAATTATTAAAAACCTTAATTTTACTACAATGGTCAATGTCTTCACATATTATAACTCTAACATTTTTAATAGATATGGATTGGTGTGTGCATAATGATATATTAGTAAAAATATTACAATAATAATTATTATTTTTGGTTCATGTTTCTAGCCTCATGCCTATATAGGTGTTCTTTGAGTTGCGGTGGACCAGTTATCCACTAGCTCCGGGGTCTAATGGGTTGGGATGTTATATAATGTTATCCAAGGTGGTTGAACCTAAAGAGGGTGTTAATATTTATTAACCTGGTGATGTTTTATTTAGAATTTAACAGAATTTGGTCAACTAGTCTTGATTGTTGCATTTTGTCTAGGGATCAAACTGTTTGTGTTCTAGCTATTATGTCCATTCATCCAGAAATGGACATCATACTTCTTCACTCAGTATACTGAGACAATGGTTACATAAAAAATTGGTAATTTTATCACATATGATTGAGTACATTGATTTTAAATCGCGATATTTGTCCGTGTATATATATATATAATCCCATAATACCATGATATATCTTGGTTATTTTTTACGATAAAACAAAAATATATCTATATTTTTTACTAAATTCTGATCATTATGAATTGTCGATTAGTGATGGGGCCATTGTTCTAGGGACATCTCACAATTTCATCCAACTAGGTGTGTAGGTAGAAACACCCCCACATATCAAGCACCATATTATACTAGTATAGTAGGATAAGGATGTGTATAGTCTTAGCGCACTCCATGATCCACAATACTAGATTACACTAAAGTTCCATAGAGAGGCAAATTCCCAGGAAAGAGAAGAATACATTCAATTAGTGGTATTAGTGTTTAGATACAGGTCCCCATTATTCAACAACTATAAATAAAAATCAATTCCCCCCGACTAGGAACCATATAATCATGATATCAATTCCCCATCCCGATTCACTAATATGTAAACAAATCAGGTCATTAGATTACCTCACAAATCAGGTGCGGGGGTCGCCGAAGGCCACGGGGGGCGTGGGGGGTGCCGGGGTCGCCGAAGGGTGCAGGGGGCGCAGGGGGAGCGGGGGGCGCGGGGGGTGCGGGGGTTGCCGGTGGTCGAGGGGGTCGCCGGTGGTCGAGTGTGGTGCCGGGGGGTGCGGGTTTCGCCGGAGAGCGCAGGAGTGAGGAGTCGCCGGCAGCGCGGGGGGTGGGGAGTTACCGGAAGCGTGGGGGGTGCAGAGTCACGAGGGTTAGGGATCGCGAAGGGGAAGGGGGAAACGGTCGACGTCTGTGTAAAATAATTCGGGTTTCGCGGAGGTTTATTAAAAACTGCCGCGAAACCTTCCCAAAAAAGGTATAGCGGCAGTTTTGTGAACCGCCGCCAAAAAACTGCCGCTAAACCATGTTTTTTTTCTAGTGTAGCTTTTATCGTGTCTTCTTGTTTTCTTACACTATATGGTTATTAAACTTACTATAACAAGACAAAAAAATCCCAAGTGGTTCATTATTAATATATATAACCTTATATAAGTCATTTTTCCGAACCATAGATGTTTAGGAATAGAATAACAATTAATAATATAATATTGGTTTCAAAAACTATTTTATGTCAATTTTGACACTATTTGGTAATTGATTTTTGTGAAAATCATAACATAATTATTAGTTCACAAAAATTTAATTAAATCAATTCTAATAAGTAATATTATCCTACAAAATTATTTGAATTTATAAAAATTCTCAAATTACATTCATTTGGGTATCAAAATCAATTATGTTAATATTTCACTAATAAGGTAATTACTGCATCATCATTGTGTCATAAATAAATTAATTTATTTAATGTCTAAAATTATAAATAAAGTACCATTATGTAGGAGATATTTTTATATTTATAATTAATATTTATTGTCGAATTTATCTTATGTATAACCCTATATTAAAAATGTTTTAGTTATTGAAATTCGATTTTAACTATTTTAAATATTCATTAAATAAAATAATAATAAATGTCCTAATCTAATCCAAGTGGACCTAAATGATAATATTATATTCCTAAGGTTGTTTTTGGTCAAATTATACTTTTCCAATAAAATCATGACATGTGTTAGGGTAATAATAATATCATTTTTACCCTTAATTACCCTATTTACTTTTAACTGTGGTAAATAAAAGTAAAAAGTTACTATTCACCAAAAAATTATTTTTATCTTATTGAACCAAATTTTACTCCTTGAAATTAACCATGTCTCTCGTATTTTCGAAATTCCACTCAGATAAGTGGTAAAATTAAGTTTTATGTAAATTTTCATATTTTTTTAGGAGGTGGGTAAAAGAGAGTGAAAAGTTCAATAAAACTTTTATATATCTACAATTATTATAAAATGACTCCAATTAATTACATTGAACTTATATAGGTATTATGTATCAATTTTTACCTAAAATAAATTTAAATTAAAAAAAATATTTAAATAAAAATTCAGTTTTTGAATAGTAACCCAGTGTTTTCCCTATTCATCAAAAATTGAATGTTTTCAGAAAAATACCAAAAATTCACCCTAGGACATTTTCGATATTCAAAATCCAAAAATGAAGTCCATTTTGAAAGATAAAATTTATAAAATTTTAAAAAGTGGTTATTACTATTCATAATGGCTTGTTCATAATAATATTATAATAATATCTCGTTTAGTGAAACTCGGTATTGCATACTACACACGCTATCGAGGAAGGTCTTGATTGCGTGTAATGCAATCCATGTCCGGGATGAATGTAGTGAAAGATCCTTTTGGTGTGGTGTATAACATAATAAAAAATTATTTCATTTATACATTAAACAAAATCTATACTTAATGTTTCATTGAATAATTTCTACAAAACGAACTTGAAATTGTGGGTAACACGATTCAAGAATAGTGTAGCGTATAATGCAAAATAATACGGTATTGCGTATAGTACAAGATAATCTTGGTGTAGTGTATAATATAAGACATCAAAGAAAATAATATATCTCATAAAATCTCGGGGTGTTAAACATAAAAATTCATAACATGGAGGACATTATTGAATAAGAGTGATATATAGAGGATCCCTTTCCTTAAGTCTGAAGGTGTTCTTCTGTTGATCATAATGACTTGAATAATAAAATTAGGTTAATTAATTAACAATTCCAGAACTTCTTATATATTTAAATATTTATTATCACCTTTTTATGTTCATTGATGACCATTTTGATAAGTTAATGGGTTCAATTTGTTTTTGTTCGGGTCTGTTTGTTTTCTTGGTTTTTACGATCGGTTTACTTATTATCATGAATGACGAAACATTTAAGATAAAATTGGTTTTCCAAAATTGAAGTTATATGACATTAGTTAACATGAATTATATTACATGGGTATAAAATTCATTTGGTTATTTTGAATGAATGCGAATCAATATATAAAACATTAATGATAAACACTTGAATTAATTTTCGCTATTTCGCTGACTATTAACTTGTTTTGTATTATTATTTTACATCATGTGAGAAAATGAATTCCAGAACACTAAACAAGATAAAATATATATTTAAAAGTATGTTTCATACATAAAAATGGTTTCATGACCAGAATTGAAGATATTAATAGAAATTGATAACCTTTCATCCTTGAATGTGCTAAATTAACACATCTCAAATGAAGTTTTGATTTCTTTCAAATAAAAGGTGGAGAAAGGATAGATGATAATGAATTATACCATTAGGGAAAAAATTAAAGTACACGTATGGTACTAGATTTTTCATACCATTTTGGTGAGGAGAGGAAAGGATAGAAAATAAAACAAATGTACATGAAAAGAATGTTAAATAATTGGAAAGAGGAATTTACCTCTTGAATCAATATTCCTTGAGAGCCTCTTAAGAGGACAGTATTTGGTCATTTGGGGAGACCAAGGGATGTTGTAAGTGGGGTAGGATATTGGGGAGATATTTTTTCATAATTTAAGGATGTAATAAGGCGTGAGATGAGCGAAGAGAAGAGAGGAGTGGGGGTGGTTTTTATAGTAGAGGGGAGGATGGTTATCATAATATTTTAATCATTAGTTTATTATTTTTTCATAAGAAAAGAAATAGTAATGCTTATTGTGACAAAAAATAGTAACATGTGCATGTGAGGTCAATATAATGGTCTTACATCATACATACATCAACTGTTAACATTATAATTCATGCATTTACCATTTAACGTAAATTATCGTATTTCACTATTCACTAAAAATTCAAGTATTTCAGAAAAATTCCAAAAATTAACCCTAACCATGTTTCAACATGTAAAATTGAAAAATTAACCCCTTTTTTTCGAAAATAATTTTCTAAATATGATTAGTTTAATTTTTTAATTAAAATCACAATTTACTTGAAAAATACAGATTTTAAAACTGTAAGTGATTTTATAATGATTTCAAAAATTATATAAGGTCTAATAAATTATCTTTAAACCAGAATACATAAAATTGTTAATTTATGAAATATTTTTTTGGAAAATTATTTTTTTAAAATTAATTAATTAATTGTAATTATTTATTTATTACTTACAAAAATACTAATACCTTTACTATGATCATTTAATCACTTATAAGATGCCTAAATTTTATTTATACACTCATTAATGAGGTTACTATTATTTTGGAAAATTTAATATTCATAAGGGTCATATTAAAATTCATAAGTTTAACATTACTATTCATAAGGGTATGTTACTATTCACCAAAAATTAAGTTTGTCTTATCGGACTCCAAACATCTTATAGATCATGACTGTGAATGTTAGATTTTAAAAATTTAAAACACAGAAGTGTCAAAATTATGTTTAAAGGTCCCATAGTACTTAGTAGTTCATTGTGTTGTGATTTCATGTGATTATATTACATAATCATATGAAGTAATTTTCCATTGAAAAAAATTGGGTCGTTACATTCTTCCCCCCTTAAGAAATATCTCTCTAGAATTTTTTTACATTCAAATCTACAAAAAAGGTGCAGGTACTTTTCCTTCTTTGTTTCCTCTAGTTCCCATGTTGCCTCTTCATACTTATGGTTTATCAACAGTACTTTGACCAGGTGAGTAGTCTTGTTGAATATAACTTTATCTCTATGATCCAATCTCTTGATTGAATACTCCTCATAATAAAGATCATCCTCCAACTGTAGGACCTCTAAAGAGAGTACATGTGAAGGATTTTCTATGTAATTATTTTAGAGGGATACATTGGAGACATCATGTACTGTAGACATGGTAGGTGGAAGTTCCAGTAGATATTCCCTAGCTAAGACTCGATCTAGGATTTGGAAGGTGCTGATTCACCTAGTACTTAGCTTTACATTCGTCCCATACTTCATGACCTTATTCCATGAAGATATGCATAGAAATACCATGTATCTAACATTGAACTCAAGGTCTCTTTGACGATTGTCTACATAACTCTTTTGTCAACCTTGGGATTCCTTGATTTGTTGCTGAATGGTTTTCACCTTCTCTACCATTTCTTAAACCATTTCAGGTCCTAATATCTTACACTCACTAACTTCATCCCAACATGTCAGTGTTCTGCACCTTTTTCCATAAAAGGTTTCATATAGTTCCATTCAGATTCTCGAGTGGAAACTGTTGTTGTAGAGGAATTAAAACTGTGGAATATGTTGGTCCCATCCCACATTGAAGTTCACAGAACATGCTCTCAATATATCTTCTAGTGTCGGAATAGTTAACTCAGATTGGTCATCAATTTGAGGATGATAGGCCATACTAATGTTCAGTTAAATGCTTAGAGCATGTGGTATATTTTCCCCAACATCAAGGTGAATATCAGATCACAATCGGATACAATAGATATTGGTACTCCAAACAACCTTACAACTTCTTTTATGTATATCCATGAAAGTTTATCTAATGATAAGTCCTCTTGAAGTGTGATAAATTGAGTTTTCTTCATAAGAGGATCCACAATGACCCATATATCATTATTTCCTTTGGATTTCCTTGGATGTCCAGTGACAAAGTCCATTGTAATGTTCTCCCAGTTACTTGTTCGTATGAGTAGTGTATGCATCATACCCTTAGACATCTGCCTTTCGGCATTCACTTGTTGAAAAACCAAGAACTTTGATGTATACTCAGAAATCTCATTCTTCATATTTTCCAACAAAAAGCTCCCTCAAATATCTCAATACATCTTTGTGCTCCCTGGGTAAATAGAGAAGGTCAAGCTATGTGTGTCATTTAAAATCTACTTATTTATATCTATATTCTATGATACACAAAATTGTGACCCAAATCTTATAACTCCTTTCTCATAAATCTTGAACTTATAGGATTTTCCATTTCTAATAGCTTCCACCCTTTTCAAAATTTCCACATATGTTCATTGATCATCCTTTATTCTCTCTTTGAGAGATGTTTGTGCAATTATTTGAGAAAGGATTCATGATGTTCCTCCTTTAATTATTCCCATGTCCATCCTCAGTAAATCTACAAGGATCACATCCTTTTCAATTCTCATCATTGATAAAGATGCAATATTCTTTCTACTTATAGCATCCACTACCTTATTTTCCTTACCGAGATGGTAGTGGATTGAACAGTTATAATACTTGATGAGCTCTATCCATATTCATTGATGCATATTAACCTCTTTTTTGTGTGAATATACATTTGAGACTCTTGTGGTCGGTATATATCTCACACTTCTCTACAGAGAGATAATACCACTAGATTTTAATTGAAAAGACCACTGTTTCCAACTCCAAGTCATCCATAAGATAGTTTTGTGCATGGATTTTCATTTTCCTTGAGGCATAGGCTATAACTTTATCATTTTTCCATATAACATACCCTAATCCAATATTTTAAGCATCTCTATTCATGTTAAAGAGTTCTCCACTTTTTGGGAGTGTGAGTACTTGGGCAGTGATAAGCCTCTTATTAACTCCTTAATATAATATTCACATTCCTAAGTCCAGAAAAACTTTAATCCCTTCTATGTATTATGGGTCATTAGGTTTGACAATCATGATTTGTTTTCACAAATCATTGATAATACTCAGATATACCTAAAAGGATGCAGATCTACATTACAGATGTAGGCCTTGGACACTCTTCAATCGCCATTGTCTTAGAAGGGCCCATAGATATCCCTTTACTGGTGATAACATGCACCAAGACTGATACATCCTCCATCCAGAACTCACATTTACTATTCTTTTCTTACAAATTCTTCCTTCAAAAAGTCTTTAACACAGTATTCAAATGCTCCTCGTGTTCCTCCTTGATCTTGGAGTATATCATAATATCGTCAATAATGACTACCCAAAAATTTTCAAGGTAATATCTAAAGAATCTATTCATTAAATCTATGAATATTTCTAGAGAAATAGTGAGTCTACAGGGCATCACTATGCACTCATAGTGTCCATACCTCATTCTAAAGGCAGTCCTGGGAATATCTTCCTTCCTCTCCTTTAATTGGGGATATCCTGACTGAAATTACACCTTAGAGAAATAAATAGCCTCACAAATATGATCGAACAAGTCATCTATCTGAGGCAAGGGATACGTTTTCTTTATCATGATTTTAATGTGCTCATGATAATCAATGCAGATGTGCATTGATCCATCCTTATTTTTGACGTAGAGGACTGGCACACCCCATGAGGAAGCACTCAGGCATATAAAACCCTTATCTATATTATTCTATAACTACTTTTTTAGTTATTACAACTATACGGTGGCCAATCTATAAGGTTTCTTCGATATAGGTAGAGATCCATGAATATGTTCAATTGATAACTCAACCTCTGGATTTAAAGGGAGTCTAGAAAACTCATTCAGGAATAAATCAATGCAATCCGTCATGATGGGCATGTCCTCAACCATGATTCAATCCTTTGTCCCAAACATTTGAGATAGAAAATATTACTCATAAGGTTTTAATATCCACACTTGAGGCACAAGTTCTGAAGAAGATTCATCTTCCTCCTTACACTTGTAAAGAATTGGAGAATTTTTCGGGATGTGAAGAGTGATATCCTTTTCTGATATTTGATGTTGGATTTGTATAAATATAGCTAATCCATGACCAAGAAATCATTGAACTCCACTAAAGGAAGTATTAAAAGATTTTATGGGGGGATCAGTCCACAAACATTTACCAAGGTTGTGTTATAAACCTCGGATGAAATAATTTCCCCATTCGCTGTTCTCACAAATAACATATCCTCCAAATTTTGAGGTGGTGTTTGAATATTTATACTAAACATGTATTACATGAAAGAATGCGTAGAAACAGAATCAAATGGAATATTTTCTATTCTTGAATTAATAAATATCATACCTTTCAACACATTGTTGTCCGGATCCACCTCAATAGCAGTTATAGCATTATCCCCTTCCTTGTTTCCTTAGAGGTTGTTATTAATTTTCTATTATAACCCTTGGATTAGGGAAATTATTCACATAATTCCCATGATTCTTGTAGTTGTATCACTGCACTACTGGTTGGGTGTTGATCTGAACTTTCCTTTCTTCTTCCAAATTAGAAGGATTTTTCATATCTCATCAGTAGTACTTTTCCAGATGTCTCAAATTAGCAGGATTTTTCATATCTCATCAGTAGTACATTCAAGATATCTCATTCTTCCACATTTGAATCAATTATTGGTTCCCTTTAGACAACTCCAAAGATGCTTATTACCAAGAATTTTACAAGTGGGATAGTATGACTTTATTCCATCATGTGATTTTTTTGAAACACCCATGTTGTTCTCTATTTTATGCTTCTTTTCACGAGGCCCACAAGGACACTAAAATTATCCAATATCCATTTCAAGCTTGAGGGAACAACCGAAAGTCTCCTCATAACTGTCGAAGTCTCAAATCACCAATACCTTTCATATATTTGTATTTAGATTACTAAAGAAGCGATCCACCTTGCTTTCAATGTTCATGACAAATCCATAGGCATACCTTGAAATCCTTGTAATGTTTGCTTCATAAGCATTGACAGACTCATTTTCCTTTTTATAGAGTACAAGGAAATATCTTTCCATCCTTAGATAGAGGGTTTGAGGAAAATATTTATTGATTTTTTTTCTTGAATTCCTCCCAATCCATGGAATCAATTTCTTCCTGGGGCTTCATATTCTTGAGTAGTTTCCACCACTAATCATCTTCCCCATCAAAAATATAGACTGCAAGTATGACATTCTATTCTTTATAGAACTGGAGGACATACAAAATATTTTCAATAGAGGTAATCCACTATTCCGCAAGGAGGGAATTGAAAGATCCACTAAACATGGGAGGCATTTTCAGCATGAACGATTCTACAAAAACATTCTCTTTTATTGGAGGAGGAGGGAGTTCCACACAATTCATGTTATTATTCATAACTTGAGCCTGTAGATAAAGTACTATCATGATGTTTTGAGCACCCATTTCCATTATATCAGGCATATCAATAGGGAAATATTCACATTACCTATCACATTTATTATTGGAAAGTGTTATTTTATTTCCCACCATTAACGAAGAAAAAGAACATACAATTAGAGGGTTTGAATACTCAGCTATTGAGCACAAAAAGGAAAACTTGAACATAAGAGGATAAACTCTTAAAGGAGAAGTATATCCTTACTTGTGATTACCTATGTTTTAATCTATATTATCCTTGATCTATTTATTAACTAATATTCATATGGGATTTTTTATTCCCTTAATAATGGTTTGTACTAAGCTCATGAATTTACCAAAGCCTATCCCCTGGGAGTGTCAAAAAAAGAGTGCAGAAAGGCCCGTTGTTGTATACTAGGATACCCTGAGTCAGGCATGAAACTCCTTGTTGGAGTTTTCACTCCTAGGTACATCTGTGCCAGAGCTACTTCTACCTATTTGTATCTAGAAAGAGATGTATTTTCATGATAAAACTCTTAATCTATACTTTCCAAAATCAAGGTATGTTTTCTTATACTTTGTATCATCCTTAAGGTTATTACTAAAGTGACCTATTCCTAATCTCCAAAAATAACTAGACTATCCTATGATACCAACTATAGTGACCCTATCCATTTTAAATAACATTACATGATTTTAAGCATAACTATACATTAGATTACAAGCCAAGGATCATGAAGTCTAGTGTCTTTGAAGACTAGGTACATAATACTAAAAAAATGGGACTAAAATAAAAAAAAACTTCATTTAATCATAAAATTGAGATCCTACTTTCCATTTTTCTCAAACATCTGCATACGGTACCCCGAGGAACACATGAACAATGGGATGAGCTAAATAGCCTAGTAAAGGAATAACTATAAGAATAAAGAATTAACACAAGTAATAGAAGGCATGTCATGATGATATAAAAAGGAATGTAGCATATGAAACCTTAACATAGAAACATATAATCTTATAAACATAGAGTCATATAAATTTTACAATAACATTAAACATGAATTCAGTATGAGTCAAGGCTAAATACCAGGATTGTTTCACATAGTATCACAAGACAAGGCTAACTGCCAAGACTATCGCACATAACATCTAATGAGACTTAACTTTATCGAATGCATTGGAGATCTATCTGGTCACACCCATCCTAACATTTCATGAATATGTTGGCCACATAATTAATCATACATAATCTATCTTACATAAACATAATGGTTACCCATGGAAAGAATTGGGTACCACAATCATTTCATAAAGCATAAAAAATGAGCATGTCATAAAAGTGTCCATGAAATAAAGGAATTAAATAATACATGAAAATTAACATGGTAAAAATGAATATATCACGATAAGTGAAAACTTGTAAAAGAAATTATATAGGAAACTTTATAATTAAATCATTTTAGTGTAGTTTGAAGGAAAATACTAAAGAGAATTTAAAATAGAAAAGGTAATGATCTTTTTTATAATACCAAAAGTGAACCAAAAAAGTTTTCAAAATTAAAATACTGATTTTTTAAATACAAGGGTGGAATAAAACATAATATAGGGTGTACTTTAAATCGGGTAAGAATTTGGGAAGTTCCCTTAAAACCAGTTTGCTTATCAGGAGGTATTGAGGAGGGAATCACTTAAAACACACACACACACACACACACACACACACACACACACATATATATATATATCGGAAAGACAATGATAAAAGGGTATTGGTAAATGAATTTAGTTCATTTGTATATAATTGATAAGATTAAAATAGATATATAATATTACTTTATTTTGGTAGATATAAAGTCAGGGAAACCCAAAGTAATAAAGGAGGTTTGAGTATAATTCCTTATGGATTATAGGTATGATATCAGGTGTACCAAAGAGGAATTAATGAGATAGGAAAAGTGTTTCTCATAACTTATAAATAATTAGGAAAGTATTTGGGAGGTGAGAAATAATACCCCATCATTAGGTATTACACATAAATGGTCATAACATAGAGGACATTCTTCAATAAAAGTGAAATAGAGAGGATCCCATACCTCAAATCTGACAGTCTTCTTCCCGTAATCATAATGACCCGAATAATGAAATTAGGTTCATTAATTAATAATTAAAAACATATTATATATGTAAAATATTTTTTATAACATTTTAAAGTTCATTCATGACATTTTTGATGAGTTAAGTGGTTCAATTTCATTATTCGAGTTTGTTTATTTTCTTGGTTTTTATGATCAGTTTACTTATTTTCATGAATAGAGCAACTTGTTAGATGAAAGTGGTTGTACAGAATTGAAGTTATATGAAATTAGTTAAAATAATGTAGATTAAATTGTTATAAAATTCATTTGGTTATTTAGAGTAAAGGTCACTAATTATATAAAACAGTAATGATAACCGCTTGAATTAATTCTAGAGATTTTTCTCACAATTAACTTGTTTTGTATTATTATTTTACATCATGTGAGAAAAAGGACTCCAGAACGTCACATAAGATAAAATAAATATTTAAAATTATTTTTTAAGAATTAAATTGGTTTCATGACTATAATTGAATATATTAATAGAAATTGATAACCAATCATCCTTGAATGTACTAAGTTAACACATCTCAAGCGATGTTTTCATTTATTTCAAATAAAAGGCGGGAAAAGGAGAGATGACAATGAATTATCTGATTAGAAAAAAAGTTCCGGTTCATGTATGTTAATGTATTTTTCATACCATTTGGGTGATGAGAGGTAAGGATAGAAAAAGAAAACAAATGAACTTGAAAATAAAGTAAAAGAATTGAACAGAGGACTTTACCTCTTGAATCAATCTTCTTTGAGAGCCTTTTAAGGGGATGGGATTTGGTCTTTTGAGGAGACCAAGGGATGTTGGATGTCAGGGAATAGATTGAGTAGAAATTTGGGAAGAATTTAAGGAATGAATAAGGCTTGATATGAGTGATGATAATAGGGGGTGTTTTTTATAGTGGAGGAGAGGAGGGTTTTCTTAATATTTTAATCATTAGTTTATTATTTTATATATGAAAAGAAATAGTCATGATTGTTGTGACGAAAAATAGTAATATGTGCATGTGATTTTTAGATAATAGTTTTACATCATCCATAAATTAGTTTATGATATCATAATTCATGTATTTACCATTTATCGTAAATTATCGTATTTTACTATTCACCAAAAATTAAAGTATTTTAGAAAAATACCAAAAAATCTCCCTAACCATTTTTCAATGTGTAGAATCTAAAAATGAACTCAATGTTTTCCAAAATAATTTTCTAAATATTATTAATTTATTAATTTTAATTAAAATTCTAATTTACTTGAAAAATACATATTTTTAAACTATAACTGATTTTATAATGCTTTCAAAAATTACATAAGTTCTTATAAAATTATCTTAAAAACAGAAGAAATAAATTTTCTAACCTCTGAAAACCTTTTAGGAAAATACATTTCTGTTATGTTAATTAATTAATTTTAATTATTATTATTTATGACTTACAAAAATACCAATACCTTTACTATGATCATATTATCACTTATAAGATGCCTTAATTTTATTTATACATTCTTAGGTGAGGTTACTATTATTTTGGACTATTTACTATTCAAACGGTTCATATTAAAATTCATTAGGGTAAAATTACTATTAATAAGGTTATGTTACTATTCACCAAAAAATTAATTTTGTCTTATCGGACTCTAAATATCTTACTGATCCTGACCGTGGATATCAGATTTTCAAAATTCGAAACACAAAAGTGTCAAAATTATGTTTAAAGTCCACATAAAGCTTATTAGTTCATTTTGTTGTGATTTCATGTGATTATATGACATAATCATAAGAAGGAAAGTTCCATTGAAAAACATTGGGTCATTACACCATGGCTCATACCACTCAAATGAATTTTACAGGGATCCCCACTGACCTGAAATTGATATTAAAATAAGGGAATGTTTTGTCTATTTTTATCCTTGAAATTAATGTTTGTATTTTTATTTATATTATTTTAAAATTGGTTTATTTTTATGTTTTTTAATCCATGATTAAGGGTTGAATTTCCATGTTTTTTTTTAAAATTGTGAAAACTAAAAATCATGACTTGTCTTTGTTACTTTGAGAATAGTTAACTTATTTTATAATGTATGATTATAGAGAACATAATGGGATCTAGGTAGGATTGTTTTTTCACAACTTTAACATACATATGTGTGTTTTTAGATCTTAGTTTTTATTGATACAGGTAAAGGCAAGGCGCTACACGGAGGTAGTGGATTAAATTAGTAGCATGTTGTGGGAGTCGGGTGGTGACTACAAGTCCTTTAGAGCTGTGTTTATTTGAAATACATTTTAATTTGGTTTTTATTTGTGGTTTTTACAATTTTTTTTCTCTCACTTCTTTTTAAGATTCCTAGGTGGCTTTCTCCAATCCATGGGGACCAAAAACACCCTTCAAGTAATCTTGCAGACTAGCTTGGGATATGGATTGTTAGTTAATTGGGGTTGGTTCATAACATTGTTTCTATGTTATTATTTCTTTGATGTGATCCTTATCTCCCATGGGAATTTTGGTTTGGGTTCTAATTAATATAGGATGACCATTTTTGGGTTCCTCATGCTATTATTCTAGAAACCCTATTAGGATTTAGTTAAGGTAATTTTAATAACTTTTTCATGTAAAATGAATTTCATTTAATTCTCTCTATAAATTTTACATGAACAAATTTTAAATTTACTATGATAATTATTATTCCAAAATAAAAAATACTAATTATATGAATATTTATTCCATAAATAGATATAATAAAAGAAACAATGATTATCCTAGAATTAAAAATGTTTATAAAGAATATTATTTTTTCATTTTAAGTCACCATCAATTGTAGTATACCCTCTTTTAATAATTATAAAACTCTTAAATACTAAGTAATAAACTATCGTATTCCTTGAATATTCACCATCCATGTAATATAAGTTCTTACTAATTCACATAGAATCTTGATCTAATAAAAGATTATATGAATATAGATTTTATACCCATATTTATTGTTTTGGGAAAATTTATAAATAAAATAAGTTGGAACCCAAATAATTAAAATATCTTTATAATTAATATAAATAATGACCATATAAAATCATGATATCTTAGGTCCCAAAAAATTGGAATTTTTTTATATATAAGCATAATAAAGTTTCCTAGAGTCTGACACATGTATCATATTGGAGACCTGATATAAAGGTATTTCCAATGTTGGGAAAAAATTAATTTATATATATATTATTTTATTAAATATTATTATATGAAAATATATTCTTTAATTTTGGAATATATTGAGTTCCTATCATTTTATATCTCACATTTCATAGTTCAATTAATTTTTCTAGGACTTTTCAATGTTTCTCAATATTTACTATTTGAATCTTATTTTATTTTTCTAGTGATTCATGAATAGAATTTTTAGTAACAATCATTTAATTCAATCCAAAAAATAAATCATTAGTATTTTACAAACTCTCATATTATATTTAAATTCCTTAGTGTATTCTCATGATAATAAATAATTTGATTATGATTATTCATTTTATATAATAGACCCATTACATGTATCATTTCTTGGAGGAAAATATTTGGAAGGCATATTTGATGTTCAATTCATAATTAAAATATTAATTTCTTATTATATTATTATGTATCAAGTGAATAAGTGGATTTTTTTCATTGACACTCTTTGTAGTGTATTTCATAGTTTTCATATGAAACATCCCTATCATATATTCATATTCTACTTGATCTTAGGATAATTAGCATTCATATATGACTTTCTATTGGACACATAACATATCAATTCTTGATATGGTTTATTTTATATTGAAATAAAATACTATATATAATTTATTTTAAAATTTTAATATCTTTTAACTATTTTATTATTTATATAAATAATTTTTAATATCCATGAAAAATGGTCCATCTCCACATCACAACATTCGGTATTAATTTTAAAGATGGTTTACAACATTTTAAATTTATTTCTATTAGTAGATGACTTAAATAATATAGTTTTATTCATAGGATCACCATAATATTTCATCTTGATGCTTAATTACAAAAAATAAATCTTAATCATATTAATAAAGTCATTACCCTTAGGAGTATCTATGTTATAAAATTATATGATTGTAATTGTTATGCTTCTATACTTTTCTAGTAGAAATTTTAGTTTTATATGGATTTTTCACATATATATTTTAATATTTCTAATTAAAAATATTGTGTTGATGATATAATTAATGAAATATTATATTTTAGAAATTAATTAATCAATTTTTATCTTAAATATATCATAATTAGTTTTATAAGTATTTACAAAATATTCCTTAATATTATTTTTTTCTTATGGGAAATAAAAAGGGTGTCCCGAATCTCATATGTTGTGGAATAAAAATAAAATCAATTGAATAAATGTTCACCTAGATCATACATAGTGGCCCTCGTAGCCTTAAAATTATGTATATATGAAAACTTATTACTATGAATGAAATTATTTAATGCATCTTGAGGTTCTAATTATTTTCCATAATATTTTCATAGATATTGAATTATAAGATTTTTAAATGGTTTTTGATATTTCACTAAGCATATCATGTAACATTAAACAATGAAGGTTTATCAGTTACATGCCCTACCTATCTAAAGTATTTAATATTACTATAATAATGTTCTATCCATTTCCGAATTGAATATAGTCTAAAAGAAATTAATAAAAAAATATTCTTAATTCTCTATTCAAAATTATTTCCTTTAAGGATTCTAAATAAGTGGTGAATTTCTTATTCCCAATAAAAGGATGGAATTTAAAAGTTTTATCAAATTTTAAATATTCATAATTGAAATTCTCATTAAATAATTAAAATGTGTTATGATATTTTTTTAATAGTTTATAAATATTTATGAAATGAAATTAGAAACAATTATTTAAATATATTTGAGAATATATTAAAATTAGAAATAATTTTATCCTTTTATAATAATATAACAAGTGAACAAATAGGTTATCAAAGATGAAATAAATTTATAAAAACAAAAAAATTATAAACAAAATGAATAAAATACTTACTAATTTAAATAATATAGAATGAATGTTTGTACCATATAGAACCAAACAGCTTTATAGAAAAATTAATAGTAATTATTAAGTAAAAAATTATAGAGAAAGTTTAATTAATAGGTTTTGGTATAAGGATATCATTAATCCTCTCCACATGACATAAATCACTTCCATGAAATTATTAATTGATAAGAGATGCTTTATAGACAATATGTGAGACCAAAACTTATACTAGTTAGAAAATATTAGTAACAACCACCTAAGATATATAACAAAACCCTATTACATAGTTATGTAAGGTAATAAAGGAAAAAATAATAAGATTTATCATAAAGACTATATATATTATTCTTTATAGAATAGTGATAGACAAAAAATAATAAATATAAATAAAATATAGGCTCTCTCTCTACAATAAAATAAAATGAGTAATATGGAGTAAAATAAAAATAAGTATCATTGTGAATATTCTATCACCTAGAGTAAATGATTTGGATTTTTTGTATAGTGTATTCTCAAAGAATCTCTTTAATTTTATCAATCAATATAAACTTATAAAATAACTTTTTTCACAATATTATTGAATTTATTGAATAAAACATCTCCAAAAAAGTTATTTTTTCTTAAAAAAAGGATAATGGACAGTGTTTTTAACTTATAGTAATATTTCACAAATATATGTGTTACTCTTCAGAAGATTTATGTTAATCAATAATAGTATTTATTCTTTGTAAAAAATTATAAAGTAAAACAATTATCTCTATAAATCATAGAATTAAATTTATTTAATACGTGTATTAGTGAAAAATGGATTGAATTATTTTTATTCATTGAAATATTTCACTATAATGGTTTTTATTATCACATAAATTCAATAAAATAATATATTATCTTAAATTTTATAGTCACTTGTCATATTCTAACCCATATGTATTGTATGCTGGATTAATTTTAGAATATTAAGTGCATAAATTGTAACATATGTTCTCTACTATAATGTTTAATGTTAAAAATTTCCTAAGGTCACAAAATGGGACGAATTTTGGTAATTTATATAAACTAGGTGACATAATACATACTATTTTATATCACATGTTTCCATGTTTATCATATATTACCCTTCTCACTAAAGTTAGAAAATTATTTTCCTTGCATAATTTTAACATCATAATTCCAAAAATCCAAGCCATTTTAGGAAAATGAATCTATTTTGAAAAATATAATTAATAAAAATGTATTATCATAAAAATAAAATTTCATGGGTAAGAGATATTTCAATACCATTTAAAAAATTAATTATTATTTTAAAAAATTATATTATATTTATTTATTAATTTTTATTTATTTAAAAATATTCAACATATTATTTATAATGATCAATAGATATTTATATAATATAAAAAATGTTTTCTCTAAGTATTTCATATTGTTTATACCCAAGAGTTATATACGCTTCAGTTATACTCAATAGTATCATTAAAAATAGCTATATACCCAATACTCATATTAGCCTTTTAGCCTTCATATATGTGTTACATGAAATTCTTTTCCCAAAATAATTCATCTTGCTCACTTAGTTCTCTAAAAAACATTATATTTTTCAACAAAACATCCATTAAATCAATTTGTTTCTTTTTAAGATTCATGATTTTTAATGATAAGATATTTATATAAGTATACAATACAAGATATTTCAAAATTGTAGTCATGAAAATTATTTATTTTAAAATCCATGGTTTGTTTTAGTAATTAGGATTAATATATAACTTTGATAAACATTTTTCATACTATGAAATAACATAATTATATTTGGTTTAAATTTTGGTTATAGTGTTACATCACTACAAATAATATTATTATTAATAAAGATTTTATTTAAGGGTAAAATAAAACAAATGGTCCTTATAATAATTCCCAAGTGATCATCCTAGATGAACCCTTTTTCATAGGGATCCTATTTATTAGTGCAATTGAAATAATTCCTTATTTTAATGAATCAAAAATATATTCCTTATAGGAGTCATTTTTTCTTAATGTAAAAAGTAAAATTACAGTAAATGTTTTTTTAGTTTCAAATGAATCCTGAATAAATATATTAAACTTGTCAAGAAAATATGTTATGCCCAAATAAGGAAATGGTAAAAATGATTTAAGTATTATTGAATGCTACCATGATGAAATTTATTGGATGTTATATAAAATATCACATAAATCTATGTAGTATAGATGAGGTTATCATGAATCTAATTTACCAAAAATCATAGACAATAATAGGTTAACATGAAGTTCAATTGAGGATAGTGTTTGTTAGTTGGTGAAATGTTTATAAATCCAAGGGCTATTATGAAAAATTACAAGGGTTTCTATATATTTCAAATATTTTTTTCTTGAAAGAAATAGTGACATTTTGGATGTTCATGAGTTATCCTTCCATTCAAAAATGGTTTAAATATCAAACACAAGATCTTGTTTTGTTAAACAATTATTCTTTATTTAAAGGGGAATATTATCATGTCTATGGAACTAAGTCACTATAAATATTAATATGAATATGAGAATGTACCACAATGTTTATGTAAACATACTCTTTTGATAGATTCAAGGTACTATGAAGTAAATTAATGTAACCAAAAAATATATTCAAGTGGACATGTCTAACAATTATTAGGACAGGGATTTAATAGGTTCAATGATCACCAAGTCCCCTAAAATTGTATTTAATGATATAATTTTAATAGAATATCATTCCATGATAAATTTTTCTCTAAATATGGGCTTTATAATTATTTTATTTGATATAGTTGATTTATTAAGCTGAATAATATGGGAATGAATCCCAAAAGATAATTATGTTTCATATATTAATACACTCAAACATTGATAAATTTTAAAACACATTGTTTCCCTAAAAAAATAACAATAATGATATTTAATATGATCCTTATAAACAATTTGATTATAAATATTAATGATTTTATTCAAGGACTTACTACACCAAATTATTTCAGCATCCACAACTAAATATTATAGAGATTCACTCAATATTCATGTGTTTTTACTCTCTGTTTTTTTATTTACTATGATTATAGATAAATTTTTTTATTAGTTTTAACCCCTCGTTATATTATAAATAATATTATCAACAATATTTTTATTCTTATAATATAATTTTTTTATATTATAAAAAATAATCATAGAAGAGATTCTTTTTTAGAAAATTAGTAGTCATAGAAACGTTCTTAACCTATTTAAAGTGGTGGGTGCAAACCTTGGGTGTAAAAATAATTTTTTTTATTAGATATTTTATAAGGGATTTTTTAAGTGGGGAAATGTAGGTCCATACTTAGAATTAATACACTTTATTTTACTTTTATGTGTTCTTTATTTTCTTAATCTTTGTAATTGATTGTGTAAGAAGGATTCGTAACTATATGTGAAAAAAAATTCTTCTCTGTTATTTAAATTATTTATTATTTTATCAAAGAATATCTAGGTTATTTTAAAAAAATAGATATATATTATAAAAGCATATATATTTAAGTGTATTCTATGTTTAATGTGATAAAATATATATCAAAATTTAATATATTATTAAACATATTTAATAGAGTATTGATTAATGATATTAATAAATATTTAGAAAATGTTGAAATCTTTCCATAAAGTATTTTTACTTAACAATGTGTCTTCACATAAATATATTTTAAATAAGTTTTCAATTCTCAATTCTATATTTTTATTAGTAACTCTCAATTCTACTAACTACCCTCTTGAGTGAACTTTGGGATACCATTTATTTTTAGTAAATTCAATATCTTTACTTTTTAATTTTTTTTCTTTTAATCCAATAAATTCCAAAAGGGCAAGGACTTGTAATTAGAAAGATTTAATCTTCTAGACTAGAAATATATGAAATGAATAGACCTCTACTGTTATATAAAATAATCGTTTCCCAAAGAATGATCAAAATTAAAATTCACATAGAAAGATTATGATTTTATATTTTGGGTTACATTGAATACAAGTGTGAAAAACTTAATATTTATAGAAGTTTAAAAATAAATTCCACTCCGGAGACTTACTATCAAAATTTTAAGTATATGATTTCCATCATATATTCTCTGGGTATGTCTTATTTCAGTTTTATTTCTTTTTCTATTACATCCTATTAAAATTCAGATACTCTAGTTATTTCCCATAAGAAAATTTATGATAGAAATAAAATTATTTTAGATACATATAACACCTATTAATAAACCTAAAATATAAAACCATATGAAATAATTTATTAAATTTAAATAATGTTTCCAAAAATTTTATATAAAATTATTTCATTGGAAAAAACTCTAAGATAAGTGAAAAAAAATAATTTAACATTGAAATATTTACCGATGAAATTTTCAAGAACAATTATTATAGTTTAAGAGTCCTACAACATTGATAATATAGAGGTGATAGTGATGACTGGTAAACCAATGATGTATGAAAAGGAAATGATTATAAAATTTTAAAATGATTATATACCCAAGAAGAGTGTAACATATCGACTTTAACCAAGGTACGAACAGTTTAATTTTTTGTCAAAATTTATTAAAGTGACCTAGGGTGTGCATCTGTTTAGACTATTGTGGGTCCCAAGAAACTATTAATTTATTTAAATTATTTCATGGGTTTTATGTAAATTAATACATTGCACCCTAGCATAGTGTTTCTGGTTAAAAATAATTAAAAATAATTATAAAAAAAATAAATTTAAAGAAATAAATAGAGATGAAAATGGAATGAAAATAAATAATAAAATAAGAAATGGACACGAGAAGAATAAAAATAATTAAAAATGTGTTTGGACCATTATTATTATTATCATTCTTTCTTATCCCATTTATTTATTCGATTTTATTTTTCCTTTTTATTCCTTTTCTTTTTCTTTTTTTTCTCCTTCCCTTATTTCTTACCATTCTTTTTTCCTTCCTTCTCTCCTCTCCTCCCTATCTTGTGCATCGTGCAACCTTCCCAGGTGGTGCACCACCCCTCCTCTTCATTGGAAAGACTGCAACACCTATGTATCTTCTCTATTTATAACACCATTATAAGCAAAGTGAATCCCTCAATAAAGATAATCATCTGTCCCAATAATCGTTTAGTTTTATTCACCATCCTTCGTGAAATCTATCGTAGATGGGTTTTAGAAAAAATAATGTTTTTAATAAATACACCATTTTTTTGTGTTTTATGTCAAATAAAATGTGACCATGAGGATGCAGGATAAACTATGACTACATGGTTGGCTACCTTTTTTCTTTCCTGTTGTTTCATCACTTTATTTAAATCACATCATTGTGTCGTTCATCGGTGCCTAACGAAGAAGCCTAAATAATATGTTTGATATTATTAAATTGTTTTGTATTTATCATTGAGACTCATGTTTAAGGTGAATACCTTCCTAGGTTGTTGTCATGTAATTGGATACCTATTTGGGTGCATCGATATAGTTGGTGTATTTGAAATTGTCCTTGAACCATTTTAATATCATTATGTGCACGTGTACGATAACTTGGGTTGAGGTTTTAAATTGATTAAATTAATTAAGATGAATCTTAAACCATGTATTTGGTTTTAATTTAACATTATTATTATGTCTAAATAATTTTTTTCATAATCCTTGTCATGTCTTGATAAGTAATAAATGAAGTTCCTCTCCTTACACTGATAAAGTAACACTTTTGTTTAATATTGCGCTATTATTATTAATTGTGATTGTTGGATGAAATTACTAGTAAACATGGAATTAAGTTTTTTAATTAAATAGAAGAAATCATAAATTCTTGCTCTATTATATATATATATATATATATACGATTTTCTTGTTGTTTTAAATATATCAGGTCGGGGAGAGAACATAGGTTCCATATTAAGGACCCACATTTGAAATCTCCATACTCGTTGTGTTATCATACTATGCATCGAGATAGTGATATTTTAGGCTCAGCAGGCAAGGTATTTCCCTAGGATTTTTCTATACTATTGGGTGATACTAGTTCCCAAAGGAGAAACTAAGGATGGATCGGTTGGAAAATTGTCTATTCCAAACCTTGTCTGATACTCAATCCCTTACGTACGATACCTAGGACAAACTCATAGATACCATACCACGAGTACTACTTGGATTCTTGGGAGTATTACCTTGGTTGGGATCATGGAATTGGATTTAATCGATTGGATACTCTAAAGAGAACCTCAGGGATGGGCTCAGACTCCACCTCTTAAGTTTTTAGTTTTAATATGAATGCTTGACATATTTTATTTATACAGGATAGAAGTTTTCTTCATGATTTGTGATACCTCTATTAGGCCTTTAGTGTACCTAGTTTGGCACATCTAATGGACCCCAAGCCAAAGCACAAGCTTGGGGGTATGCCATTTTTAGTGTGTTGTGTTACTTATATTTTCTCTATATATATATATATATATATATATATATATATATATATATCTTTCTGATTTACTAGGTACTCTTTCAAAGTACTAGCCTAGGCTAAAGTAGGTGGTATGTAAGGTGTGTCCTCTTAGGAATCCAGACTAAGTTAAAGTATTTTTTAATTATTTAAATTCTTTATTTTTAATATATATGGTACACTACTATCTGTTTACAACACACAATGGAATAGTCTAGACACTATGGTTGTTGGCCTATAGAGAGTATATCCCTCACCCTGCTCAAGTTCTATTTGGTACCTGAGTAAAATTTTTGTCCATAGCTATGGATACATGGAATCATGCCACTCCTGATACTATATTTCTTTTCTATTTTTGATGGATCTTGTGGGAAGAGGACCAAGCCTATTATTGGGATGTTGTGGGGTATTTTTTGGTCTTTTGGTAGTTTTCTCACCATGAATTATATGCTTGTACCCCTTACCCATGTACTTTTACTAATTACATTTGGCATCATAAATTGACATCATCTTGGTATTGTTATGATTGTTTAGTTTCTGTAGTATATTTATTTGTTGGGTCAATTATCTACTTCTCATGTGGTCTGTTTGTTTTTTATATTTCTTCCACTACTCATTCAAATATTTTCTTCTACTCTAAAATACCTTTTTCTATGAGGGAATAGTCTCCCCATGGACTTACCCAAGTCCCTCACTACTATTTGGTAGCCTTTGATGTTTGGGGAGATGTTCTTAAGGACTTGTGACCCACTATCTTAAGAACTGTTTTAGAGGCACTTAGGATAGGACACTACAAAGTGGTATCAGTGCAGTAGTTTTTTAATTTTGTAATACTAGTTGGGTAAGACATGATACTAGTAAATTAGAATTTATAATTTACCCAATTTTGGGACGTAGCTAACCAATGTTTAGGGAAACCGAAATTTCCTAGGTTGGGGATTTCAATTATTTCATATACTATTTACTGTTGATATGACTTCACAATTGGGAGACACAATTTTTTATGATATTACTGGTACTTGTATTATTGTGATGATAATTTTTACTATTTTATCTTGGTGAAATGATGGAAATACATTTACATGAATCATATTAGGCACTATAGGGATTATAAAGACATGCACATTTTCAGACCATATCAACTTTCAGCATGCATCTGCCTATTTTCATGTGAGTTATTTTGTGTTTAATTGTTTTATTTTACAATACTTTCTTATTAAATATAAAGTCTATACCATATTTCAAGATAAAATATACACCTTAAGTGGATTTGTTAGACTTTGACTTGACATTACCTAGGAGGATTTTCACATGCCCTTTTCTTACTAGTCCTTTACTTGTTCACCTAATATTCTATAGAATCTTATCTAAGGTGTGAATTTGGAAATTGTAGAGAGATTACACTATGAAATGTTCATGTTGTGTTCCAAAAGAGTTGAAATGATCACATTCCAGAGATGGTTAGTCCGAAACCACCAATAGTGCTTCCCATAGAACCACCTGTAGAACCACCTATAGTACCTCCTTTAGTGACTCCAATGAAACCTCCTCTCGATATACCACTGGGTTCCAATGCTCAATTCATGGATAGTATTGTTTATTTCATACAGTCAGTTTAGAGTGTTCCCATGCCTAACTCAACTATAGAAGATCTTACACAATATTTTATATAGAAAATCATCCATACTTCTTTGGGGATGGTGGTCCCAATACAATAGAGTCTTGGATAGAAGATATGAAATCCATCTTTGACCATATTGAGATGTTTCCAGAGCAAAGGGTAAAACTTGTTGTCTTTATTCTTAATGACTCTACTAAGTGTTGGTGGGATGTCATTTCTCAGTCAGAAAAACCCAGTGATATGGTTTGGGAATAATTCCAAATTTCTTTCTATGATCTCTTATTTCCATTGACTCTGAGAGTAGATCATTCTCGAGAGTTAATACATCTTCAGTAGGGCTCTATGTGTTTGAGTATTCTAATCATTTCCCTATTCTATAGTATTTTGTTCCATCTCTGAATGGTGACATGAAGACTACTTCAAGATTCTTTTAGGAAGAACTTTCATATGTTTTATTCTTGTAGGTGGACATCTTTCATTTCATGACCATTATAGTGATTTTGAAGTAGAAATTAATTACGGAATTAAATCTCAAGGAAGATGATCCTATGATCCTAGGAAGTTCAATTCTGAGCTAGGTAATGGTTCTTCAGGTAGTAGAAAGTTACCTTTTAATGGTGCATGTGGGGGAAATGATATACAAATTACTTTTATTGATAACACTAACATATGTCATCAGTGCAGAATGATCATCCATAAGAAGACCTAGTGCACGAGAAAACAAATGGAGTGTCGAGCTTACAAAAAGTTGGGTCACCTTCAAAATTTCTCTTGTTATTTCCCTCCAGCATTAAGTGGTAGAGGATATGTGCCAACACATCTACTGTGTATGGTATCTATGGCTCCAACTCTGACTAGGATTTCATTTTCCACCAACCAATCTGGCCGAGGTAGTATAGGCTGTGGCTGAGGAAATCGAGTTCCAGAACACCAGTGTCAGTAGAGTGGACCTGCTCAGACTATTCAGGAGGAATCCTAGGGATGATGTTAAGACCATATATATATTGTGAAAGAAGAGCTATTGGAAAATATCTCAAAGACATATATGGTTAGAGGTACTATCGTTGTATCATCTACTTTAGTTTCTTCCGATTTCAAAACTGGTGCATCACACTCTTTCATATCAGATACAACTATTGAGAGTTTTGGTCTTGATATTGAATAATTATATAGTGTTATGTCTCTATACACTCCTTTTGGGGTTAGAATAATAGGAAAATGAAAGTTTCAGGAGTGCCCCTGAAGATTTGTGGGAACCATTTCATCTAGAATTTCTTTTTCCTCAAGATGAATGACATTGATGTCATTATCGGTATGGACTAGATCATTATTTATCATTCCCAAATGGATTTATATCTTTATCAAGTGCACTTCAAAATACCTTATGGAATCACTTTTACACATAAGGTAGAATGCGATATCCATGCAGATCGAACTGGACCCAAGAATTATAGTCTGGGTACCATGAAAGATCAGTTAGAAAGTATCTTTATAAGGGATTACTAATTACTGATAGTGGGGTCACCTACCATTATATATTGATCTAGGGATGAATTTCATGATGATTTATCAAGCTTAAATCCTTTTAAGGAAGTTGATTTCATTATCGAGCTAGCACTAGGTGCAACACTAGTATTCATTCCTCCTTATAGGATGGAACTTAAGGTGCTCCATGAACTCCAGAAGTAGCTTGAATACCTTGAAGATAAGGGTTTTTTCAGAAATAGAACATCACCATGTGGTCAATGAGTCCTTTTCTCCAATAAGGTGGATGATACCCTCAAATGTTGTATAGATTACCATCGACTCAATCAGATTATAGTGAAGAATCGATATTTGTTTCCTCTTTTAGATGAACTCTTCGCCCATCTCTGAGGAGAAACTGTAATCCCTAATATTGGACTAAGGTAGGGATATCACTTGGCATGTGTTCAACCATATGACATACCACACAAAATATTCTAATGTAGGTACAACTTTTAAGAGTATCTGGTTATGCTGTTCGGTCTCATGAACTTGCCGATTGTTTTCATGGTTATGATGAATGGGGTTTTCCACCCATACTTTGATTCCTTTGTGGTAGTCTTTGTTGATGGAATATAAGTGCATTCATGCTCTAGAAAATACCTTGTAACCCATCTTGAGATCATGATTATTACACTGAGAGAGAACCAGCTATACACAAACCTTAGTAAGTTCCACTTTTGGATCGACAAGGTTCACTTCTTGGGTCACATCATAATTGAGGTAGGCATATCAGTTGAACTAGAAAAATTTAGTGTAGCAGTTTACTGGGGGAAGAAATATAATGTGTTTGACATACAATTATTATAGTTTATTTCTGGATATTATAGACATTTAATCCATGATTTATCCCACTTAGCAATGTCTTTTACATCCTTGACTAAGAAGGGTGTGTAGTTCATCAGTTCATGATGTTTCTAAGAAAGTTCTTCAGGAGTTAAGAGGAGGAATCATGACAGCTCTGATATTGATTCTTCCATATCTAAGCAAAAGTTATACCACTTACTGTGATGCTTCAAGAGCCAGAATGAGTGCAATTCTGATGTATGGTGATCGAGTCATGGCTTATGAATCCTGTCAGCTGAGGCCTCATGAGAGGAATTATCCTATACATGAGATCGAATTAGCATATATGGTTCATGATCTCCACTGTTGGAGACGCTACTTTTTGAGAAATGGTTTTTTTATTTACATGGATAAGAAAATATTGAAATATCTCTCCACACAGTGATACATGAATTTAATGTAGCATAGGTGGGTTGAATACCTATAGTCATTTGAATTGGAGCTTTATTTTACCCCTGGTAAGAGAAATGTCCCAGATGATGCTCTAAGTGAATGGTGAAGACACAAACTATACAGGAAGCCAATAGTGAGTTAAAGATGATGGATTCATTTTCTGAGATACATCTTAATATTTAGAAGTAGCATAGACATCCTGTTCTAGAAACTATGGTAGCGATGTCCTCTCTTTTTGAGAGAGTCCATATGCGATAGTTATCTAATTAGGAGAGGCTCATTTTGAGGAAGAGCATCATAGGAGAGAAAAATCCTCCTAGTTGGTTTATTTATGGTACTGAAACTCTTCTCTACCATGGCTATGTATAGGTAACTTCGGATATTTGGGAAGAGAGTACGATGAAATATCATGCCTCTGTTTGGGTAGTTCATCCTGGATTTACCAAGATGTACATAGATATGGATCATTTGAATTTTTGGGCAAGAAAGAAGAATCAAATAGCAGGTTTAATTACCATGTGCTCCATCGGTCAACAAGTGAAGGAAGAGAACCTACGATAAATTAGAATCCTATAACCTTTGATTATTCTTGAATGAAAATAGAATGATGTCACCATGGATTTTTTTTACAGGCTTTCCGAGATCTCCTCAAGGAAGCGATGTAGTATGGGTGATCGCCGATAGGTTAAAAAAAGTTTCACACTTCCTACATATATGGGATACCTTCTCTATCGATGAATTTGGAAGGATATATATTCGAGATATAGTTTGACATCATGGAATTCCATGTTCTATCATGTCGGACCAAGAAATCTGTTTCACATCGCTATTCTAGAAAGGGTTGCAAAAAGAATTGAGTTCAAGAGTGATTTTGTGTACTACATATCACCCCCAAGCTCATGGGTAGTCTGAGAAGACCATTCGAGTGTGGAGGATATGTTGCGGGCCTGTACCCTTGATTTTGGGGGCTCTTGGGAGAAAAATATTCCTCTCATTGAGTTTATATGTAATATCATATTTTAGGAAACAATTTGAATGGATATTTATGAGGAGCTCTATGGTAGACCACGCCATTCACCTCTATGCTGTCTTGAATTAGGTGAGGAAGTTCTTATGGGTCCTCATCTCATTCGATAGACTTGTGAGCAAATCTAGCTAATTTAGAAGTATTTGGCGACAACTTAGTCTTGAAAGAAGTCTAATACAGAGTGTTGTCGCACACCTTTGGAGTTTGAGGTGGGACATCGGGTCTTTCTGCGTGTTTCACTATAGTTGAGGCATAGATGAATCAGGAGATAGGGAATGTTATCAAAGAGATATGTTGGGTCATTCATGATAGTATTTAGAGTTGGGCTGGTAGCCTATTGGTTGCTGTTACCTCATAGGTATTGTTCCATGCATGTTTTCTTTCATGTCTCTCAACTTCGACAGCATCAATCAGACTCGTATCATTTGTTTGAACCATAAATAATTAAGCATGAGGTGAATGCAATCTTCGAGGAGAATTTGATTCATATTGTCGACTGTAGCATGAAGTTTCTCCAAGGAAGGTCAGTTCCTCTAGTTTGAGTGTTATGACAACATAGACACATTCAAGATGAGACCTGCGAGTAGGAGACTGATGTGCATTCTTAGTAGCTAGAACTTTTCTCAAACGACATTAAACTACCCTTGAAAGGGAATCTTAGAGACGAGTTGTCTTAAGAAGGGGAGGTTGTAACTTCCTAGCTTTAATCATGGTACAAAACATTTATTTTTTTTCAAATTTCTTAAAGCGACCTAGGGTGCACGCTCACGCGGCCTATTTCATGTTCTGAGAAACTATTAACTTATTTAAATGATTATTCCGGTTTTATATAAAATAATACATTATGCCCTAGAATAGTGTTTCGACATAAAAATAATTAAAAAAGGTTAAATTAAATAAAAAAAAATTAAATAAATCAAAAGATATTGAAAAGAAATGAATATAAAAAATAAAATAAAAAGTGAACAAGAGAAGAATAAAAATAATTAAACATAGGTTGATCACGTTATTATTATTATTATTATTTTCCTTTATCTTTCCATTTATTTTATTTTATTTTATTTTTCCCTTTTTCTTCCTTGTCTTTTTATTTTTTTTCATTCCACTATTTATTTCCTTTTTTCTTTCTTTCCATCCTCCTCTCCTCTCCTCCCATTCTTGTATACTGCACCCCCTTTCCCAGGTGATGCACCACCCCCTCTTCCTCCTTAAGAAGACTATAAATCCTCTGTCTATTGCCTATTATCAATGTCATTAGAAGATTAGTGAATTTATTGGGAATAATAATCATTCACACCAATAATTGTTGAGTTTCATCCACTCTCTATTGCACAATATACTGTGAAAGGTTTTTACCAAAAAATTAGTGTTTTTCTTAAATGCTTTGATTTCTTCAAATTTTGGTCAAATAAATGGTTTATGTGGGATATGGGATATACTAAGAATACTAGGTAGGGTTCCTTTTATATTTCCCATCATTTCCCCGCTTTATTTAAATCATACCGTTTTGATACTCATCGGTGCCTATTGGTGAAGCCTAAATAATGTGTTTAATTTTATTAAAATATTTCTCCTTGATCTTTATGATATTGTTTAAGGAGAACCACTTTATGGGTTGTTATCATGCTATTGGATACCCTTTTCTGTGTACCTATATAGTTGAACTATTTTTCTTTGTCTTTGAACCATTTGTTTATCATTACGTACGCATTTTCCATTACTTGGGTTGAGGTTTTATAGTGATGAAATTATTTTGGATGAATCTTAAACCATGTATTTGGTTTCCCTTTTATTTTTTTATAGCTAAATAATTTTTAAGTATTATTCTGTCTTGATAAGTACTAAATTTAGTTCCTATTCATACACTGATAAAGTTATAGTTTTGTTCAATATTGTTCTATTATTTTTAGTTGTGACTCTTAGCTGAAATGAGTAGTAAACATGGCATTAAATTGGTTAATTAAATATTGGAAATCATAATTTCTTTTCTATAAAAAATATATATATACATGTTTTCATTACTATTTTAAATATATAGGGTATGGGAGAGAACATGGGTTCTATATTAAGGACCCACATTTGGAATCTCCGTACTTGATGGGTTACCATACCACGTGCTGGGAAAGTGATGTTTTTGGATCATAAGTAATGCGGTTTCCCTAATCATTTTATATACTATTGGGTGATACCTAATCCCTAAGGGGAAATTGAGGAAGGATCCATTGGAAAATTTTCTATTCCCATCCTCAGTTGACACTTGATCCCTTAAATGCGATATCTGGGATATACTCATAGTTACTATACCATGAGTGATATTTTGACTCATGTAAGGATTGTCTTGGATGTGCTTAGGGAATTAGATTTAATTGAGTGGATGCTCCAAAGAGAAACTCATGGATATGCTCAAACTCAACCTATAACAACCCTGATATTTTATTACATAATAAAACAGAATTTATTACATAAACTTCACTTGATAAAACATAGAATATCGAGAGGTCTAGTGTCTTTGGGGCTTAGGATCATTACATAACAACTTAAAACATGAAATAAAAAATATTTATTGAAAAATTACTTTACATGACCACTACATTACCTCATACTTAGCAATGCATTGGATAACCTGAGGAAATCCATAAGAAAAGGGTGAGCTATAAAGCATAGTGAGGGAATAATCATGGAATAACATGAGGAATACAATACATTTTTGAAAATAGGCATATCAATAGAGCACAAGAGGATCATAAACATAAAGTCATGATAAATCATGATAATCATAACATGGAAATGTGGCAACAAAACTTAACATGGAATTTGCGTGAGCCAAGGCTCATTGCACATGGAGCATGAGTAAATCCTCACAGCACATGAATCACGAGTAAAACCTCGTTTCACTTGAATTTCAATGATTCAACACCCATTGCACATGACATATCATAATACTATACTTTACCCAATGCATTGGAGCGCTATAAGAGAGAACCCTTCTTAAACATTTCATTTCATGCATAAGTGTGCCACATGGATCATATAACATGGATTCATAAAACATAATAATTTATTCCACGATAAAGGAATGTGAAATTCAAACATGAAACTTTATAATCAATAAGTAAATGTGCAAAAAGGTGAATATCCTTGATAGATAAATGGTCATGGTATTCACTATACAACGTCATTGGATTAAAAAATCGGTGCAATTTTGGAAGCGTAACAGGGTGACGTAAGAATTCATAAAAATGGTTGATGAGAGAGAAAGGGGTGTATCATCATATTTACATGAAATAGACATTAAGGGGGTCATATAGATACATGTCCCAAAATTTTTAATGGAATTTAGATACATGGTGCAAAAGAATTTCTTGAATGCCGACAAGCCCTTACCTAAATGGTAAGGGCTCCTTCTTGGCATCCAAGAGACTCGGGTTCAAAATTGGGTAGAGGCGAATTTCTGGGGTTACTGTAGCAGTACTGTAGCAGACACTATTTGGTATTGTAGCAGCCGGGAAAATTCAACCAATTTGGGCCTTCGGGCCACCGGTTTGGGCCTACGAGTCTCAAGGGCCTTCGGTCCATCAAAAGTCTTTGGGCCACATGGCCTTTAGGCCACAGAAGACCATGGAGTAGCCCAGTTTACATAGAGAATGTCCCATAAGAGGATTCGAGTAGCAGTAGCAACCACCAGAAGTAGGGCTAACCGGATTGGAAGAATGAGAGGGTATGACAACAACCATTGGGACCAGGCACCATGCATCTTTATATGGGGAAATGATAGCTGACTAGCAATGCAAGGTGGGGATCTAAAGGCGATCAATGATGCAGAAGCTAGGGAGGGGCAGTTCTAGTGGGTTGGGCCTACAGGTCATGTTACGGGCATGGTATGCCTCTGGGCCTTCAGGTCATGTATTTCATGTCAAATCGGGCCTTGTGCATTGGTTCTTCGGTTCATGTATGGGTTCCCCTTCAACCCTTAAAAGGGGGATTATCCTTAAATAAAAAAAATAAGGCCTTCGGGCCATTCAGGAAAAAGTATTTCTTGAATGTAAAAGAGGAGAGAGAAATTCCTTTCCGAATTTCAGCATAGTAACAAGTGTACATGGGAGGAATTTAGTGATAGAGAAAGGGGTCTCAAATCATTCACACATAAATATGGAAGTATGGGGGAGGTTTGAAACCATACCCTGAATTTATAATTGAAATTAAAAGGTCCTAAAAATTAAAAGAAAATTGGAAAAAATGAGAAAGGAAAAAAACCCTTACTTGGATGTGTGCTTCCAAAGGCTTGAGAGAGGCTTGAGAGAGCATTCATAGGAGATTGGGGAACCTTGGGAAGATTCTAGGGAGAGTAGGGCAGAGGTTTTACGAACTCCAAAGGCTTTGAGTGAGGAGAAAGTGGTAGCATGGTGGGTTTATATAGGAAAGGTGAAGGAATTCTTTATTATTCAGGGTTGGGACACCTCACATTAAACTAATTCAAACTACAAACCAGCCCATGGTTTTTAACCATGGTTTTTTTCCAAAGGGGAGTAGAAAAAAATATATTATAGTTCCAAAGTCTGAAAATTTTAAAATAATGGGGTTTCTTATGTTGAGGTGAGTCACACTCCCATGGAAAAAAATTTAAAAAGACAAGATGTTTAATAAACCTTGAAGGGTCCATTAATGCTTTGTAAAATAATTCAAACAAACCCAAAATCACTTTATCTTAATGGTAAAACATATATTGGCCTAACATAGGGCTTATAGTAATTTATTACATCACTATTGGGTCTTTATGATGTCATAAAACACATTATAAATTTAAATGGTATTTAATTTTTACCCAAAAATTTGAGTGTCTCAGAAAATTATGAAAAATTCACCATTGGATAATTTCTATATCCTGATTCCAGAAATAATATTCATTTTATCTATATAATTTTTTAAATATGTTAATTTTCACTTTTAAAATAAAAACTAACATTTATCTAAAATTCATGGGTTTTGACAAAAATGTCTTTCAAACCTTAACAAAAATTAAAATTGCATTAATAAAATTATATGATCATTTAAATTTAATAAAAATTAATTTAATAAAAATAATAATATTTTATTAAAATATTTTTAATTCAAAAATCCATTAATTCATCAAAATATATTTCTTAGTTGAACATTTACTAAAAATACTATTTTTGCTTTAAAACCATCTACAAGGTAACAATAGTAAAATGAAAGTATATTCATTATTAAATAAAAAACTAAAGTACATATCCATCATTATAAGGACTTGTTACATAACCCCTTATAACACCCGCATAAGACCGAAGGGTAAGGTGTGCGATGGTGACTGACTCTTGTGGTGGCTCAGATAACATTTCTCGTGTGGTAATCTCTATCAACTTCCACTTCTCTCATAGGCGGTCCCACTCGAGATTAACATGTTGAAGCTCGGCTTGGGCTTGGCCAAGAGAGAAGCCCAATGACGCCACCTCTTTTTCGAGTTCGGAAAAATAGGCTTTATATGGGGAATGTCTACTGGATGAGGCCATCACTTCCTTTGCCTGAGTAAATTGTATTCGTTAAAGCCCTATATTTATACTAATCATTTGATCACCGTTCAACACGTATGTTAGAAACAATCACAATTCTTAACATAAAACCAACGAAGTTGACATTTTATATAAACATTTTACATAAATATACATTTAATTAGATTAAGAGGGATTTCAATTAATGAATTTTTGGGTCATTACAATATTCCCCCCTTAAGAAATTTCTCCCTCGAAATTTCCTTTTCCCACACTAAAACAAATGCAGGTAACTCTGCTTCATCACTTCCTCCGATTCCCACATCGCTTCTTCAAACTTGTAATTTTTCCACAACACCTTGACGAGGGGCATTGTCTTATTTTTTAGAACTTTTTCTCTATGGTATAAGATCTTCACTGTTGCTACTCATAAGAAAGATCATCTTCAAACTGTACCACCTCTGAAGATAGTACATGTGAAGGTCTGGTATGTACTTCCTTGAGAGGGATACATTAATTAAATCATGTACTTTGGCCATGGTAGGTGGATGTTCCAGTCGATAAGCCACAGTCTGACATGATCAAGAATCTCTAAGGGGCCGATGTACCTTCGAATTAACTTACATTTCTTTCAAAATCTCATGAACTTCTTCCAAGAAGATATGCGTAGAAATACCATGTATCCAACTTTAAACTCATGGTCTCATTGATGGTTATCTGCAAAACTTTTTTGTTGACTCTAGGATGCCCTGATATGCTGCTGAATGGTTTTCACCTTCTCCACCATTTCTTCGACCATTTCTGGTCCAAGTAGCTTACTCTCACCGACCTCATCCCAACATGATAGTGTTTTTCACCTTTTCCCATAAAGGGCTTCATATGGTGCCATTTGGATGTTCTAGTGGAAACTTTTATTATAAGAGAACTCAACCAGAGGAAGACTTTGATCCCATCCTCCTTTAATGTCCATTGAGAATTCTCTCAATATGTCCTCAAGTATTTGGATAGTCCACTCAGATTGACCATTAGTTTTACTATGATTGGCCGTACTGAAGTTCAGTTCAATATTCAGAGGATTTTGAAGAATCTTCCAAAACATAGAGGTGAATCTTGGATCTCTATCAGGCACAATATATAGTGGTACTCCATGCAGTCTTACCACTTCCCTGATATATATCCATGCCAGTTGATCCAATGAGAAATCCTTTTGAATAGAAATGAAGTGTGCATACATTATAAGACTATACACAACAATCCAAATTTCTTTTTTTCCTTTGGATATCTTTGGAAGTCCGGTGACAAAGTATATAGTTATGTTCTCCCATTTCCATTCTGGTATGGGCAATGGTTGCATCATCCCCTTAGTCTTTTGCCTCAATGCCTTCACTTCTTGACACACCAGGCACTTTGATGTATATTTAGTGGTCACTTTTTTCATATTATCCGACCAATAATGCTCTCTGAGATCTCGATACATATTTTTGTTTTCTGGGTGAATAGAGAAATTTGAACTATGTGCATCATCCAAAAGTTCCTTCTTCAGCTCCGGACATGAGGGAAGACATAGTCTTTTCCCAAATCTCACAATTCCTTCTTCATTAACATTAAAATATGATGATTTCTCTTTTTCGATAGCTTCCAATTTTTCCAGAATTCCCACATCATCCTTTTGAGAATCCTTTAAACTTTCCAAGAGGGACGGTTGAGCAGTCATTTTGTGAAAGGATTGATGAAGTTCCCTTATTTATGATTCCCATGTCTATCCTCATCAAATATATGAATATTGGATCCTTTTCAATTCTCATCAATGATAGAATTGTAGGGTCCTTTCTACTTAGATCCTTTTCAACCTTGTTTGCTTTCCCAGGGTGGTAATAGATTGAGAAGTCAAAGTTTTTAATCAGCTCTAACCATCTTCATTGGTGCATATTAGAATCCTTCAATGTGAATATATAATTGAGACTTTTGTGGTCTGTATATATTTCACACTTCTCCCCAAAGAGATAATGCCGCCAAATTTTCAAAGCAATGATCGCTGAATCCAGCTCAAGGTCATGTGTTGGATAGTTATATTCATGAACTTTCAATTTACTTAAAGCATAGGCAATGAATTTGTCATTTTTCATCAACACACATCCCAATCCCTTCTTCGAAGCATCACTGAGTACCATGAAAAGTTCTCCAATTGTGGGTAAAGTGATCACGGGAACAGTGATAAGCCTGTTTTTCAACTCCAAAAAGATTTCTTTGCATTCATCACTCCATGAAAGCTTTACTCCCTTCCAATTTAGCGTGGTAAGAGGGTTGGACAATCATGATAAATTTCTCACAAATTGTTGATAATATCCTACTAACCCCATGAAGCTACGAATATCAGTTATCGATGTTGGCCTTGTACATCCCTTAATTGCATCTGTTTTGGAGGGATCCACAGATATCCCATTGCTTGTGATGATATGGCCCAAGAATGATACCTCCTTCAACCAGAACTCACACTTGATGTACTTGGCATAGAGATTTTCCTTCTGCAAGGTCTCTAGTATAGTTCTTTGATTCTTCTAATGATCCTCCTTGGTTTTAGAGTATATCAAAATATCATCTATAAAGACAACCAAAAATTTGTTGAGGTAATATCTAAAGACTCTATTCATCAAGTACATGATGATTTTTGGAGAATTAGTGAGTACGAAAGGCATTACTATGAATTCGTAGTGCTCGTATCTTGTACAAAAAGCAGTCTTGGGGATATCTTCCTTCTTCACACTTACTTGATAATATCTTGACCGCAAATCCACCTTGGAGAAGTATTGTGCTCCACGAATATGATCAAACAAGTCATCAATTCGTGGGAGGGGATACTTGTTCTTTATCGTGATTTTGTTGAGCTCATGATAGTTGATGGAAAGACGCATTGATCCATCCTTCTTCTTGAAGAAGAGGAATGGTGCACCCCATGTTGAAGCACTTGGGCATATAAACCCTTTATCCAGATTCTCCTATAGTGGTTTCTTCAGCTCTTCAAGCTCCAAAAATGCCATTATATACAGAGTTTTTGATATTAGAAACACCCCCTGTATAATTTCAATTGAGAATTCAACACCTCTTTTAGGAGGAAGTCTAGGAAATTCCTCAGGAAATACTTCAGCGAATTCCCTAAAAACATGCATGTCTTCAAGGATGGTTTCTTCCTTGGAATCAACCATCTAATCCAGATACACATGCTCATAGGGAAATAATATCCACACTTGAGATGATGGTGCTAAAAAAGATTCATCTTCCTCCTTGCACTTGTAAAGAATCAGGGGTCGATTCTCCACCTGGAGAGTGATTTCCCTCTCACAGCAATTTATGTTGGCTCTAGATAAGGAAAGCCAATACATGCCAATAGTTGCATCAAATTACACTAGATGGAGTATGACGGGGTCCTCTAGGAAGTTCAATACAGAAATTATGATAGGGGAGGAGTTATATTCATGGGATGTAATAATCTCCCCATTTTCCATACTCACCAACATCTTCACTTCCATGATTTGTGGTGGTGATGGTATTGTTCTACTAAACTTTCAAGATATAAAATAATGCATAGAACCTGAATCAAAAAGTACACTCTCTATTCATGAATGAATAACTAGGATACTTGTCACCACTTCATTGTTGGGGTTAATTTTTTCAGTAGTGATGGAAAAAGCTCTCCCTTGCTGCCTTGGAGGTTGTTGGTTGCCTCTGAAAACCCTTGGCTTAGGGCACTAATTTACAAGATGCCCTGGTTCTTTGGAGTTGTAGAACTTAACCACGCGTTGAGGTTCGAAAAGAGCGTTCCTCTCCTCTGTTACTGCTGCGGGCCATTCATGATAATATTTAATAGCCCTGTGCCCTTCTATTCCACACTTAAAGCATTTCTTGTACCCTTCAGGAAATTTACGGGGTGCTTCTTTCTGCACCTTTGGCAAGTGGGGTGATGGATATTCTTAACACCATTGGATTTATCCATTATACCACCATCATTGAAGTCCACCTTATGCTTCTTATCGCTATGATACCCCTGAGATTCTATAATCTCCATTTTGACCTTGAGGGAAAATCAGACAATTTCCTCATAGCTGTCGAAGTCACGGATTGCCAGTGCTTTCCACAGGCTAGGTTTCATCCCACCAAAGAAGCGGTCAACCTTGCATTCGGGGGTAACAAAAAATCCAGAAGCGTATCATGATTGACGTGTGAATTTTTCCTTGTACTCTCCAACATATTCATCATTTTTTTGATTGAGGGAAAGGATTTCCCTTTCCATCTAATGCAAGAGGATGCGCGTAAAATATTTATCAAAAAATATATTTCAGAAATACTTCCATTCCAATGCCTCGATCTCCTCCTCAGGCTTCATATTTTTTTATCAATTTCCACAATTGATCAGCTTCACCCTCCATATAATAATTATCCATGAGAACCTTATCTTGTTCGGAACATTGGAGGATGGAGAAGATCATTTCAATGGAGTTGATCCATTTCTCAGCGATTAAGGGATCAGATGATCAATTAAAATTAGGAGGCCTTTGTCTCATGAATATCTCAATAGAGAATATTTCTTTCTTAGGGGGGTTGGACATTCCTTTTGTCCCATGTTTCTATTCAAATATTTTTTTAGATAAGAGAGAAGCGTGACAATGTTTGTGATTCCTGCTCCCATTGGATTGGTCATCTCATTAGTACAGTCACCACATCAATCTTCACCTCAGTTGTTAGCCTGAGTCCTCCTATTATGTGCCATTAGCTGGAATAAAAGGAATGTTAGGGGTAACACATAAAGGGTAATACAAGGAAAAAACTGACGACTTATAAATAACTCTTATTTCCTTAACATATGAATCTACAGGCTTCAGTCTATGTTATCCATGATTTACTTTCTAACATATATTCTTATGGCATTTTTTTCCCTTAATAATGGTTTATACTAACCTTGTGAATTTACCAAATCATATCCCTTGGGAGTGTTGTAACCAAGAGTGCAGCAAGGCCTATTGTCATGCATTAGTTCCCATTCGTGTCTAGATAAAAGTGTTGTTTTCGGGTTTTACCCCTAGGATACATCTGTGCCGGAGCCGCCTCTACCTGCTCATATCCAGACATAGATGTATTTGATTGATAAACCACTTACTCAATACCCACCAAAACTTAGGGATGTTTTTATTATACTAATTCTTGTCTGTAATGATTTACAAGGGTTTTCTAATCCTAATCCCAAATATAACTAAACCTATCCTCTTATACCAACTGTGACAACCCTGATCTTCTATTACACAATTAAAGATAATTTATTACATACAATTCCCTTGATAAAACATAGAAGATCGAGAGGTCTTGTGTATTTGGGGCTTAGGGTCATTACATAAAAACTTAAAACATGAAATACAACATCTTTGTTGAAAAATTATTTTACATGACCACTACATTCCCTCGTACTTATCATTGCATGGGATAACCTGAGAACATGCATAAGAAACGGGTGAGCTATAAAGCCCTGTAAGGGAATAATCGTGGAATAACATGAGGAATAAAATATGTGTTAGACAATAGGAATATCAATAAATCACAAGAGGAGCATAAACATAATGGCATGATAAATCATGATAATCATAACATGGAAGTGTGGAAATAACACTTAACATGGAATTATCATGAGCCAAGGCTCATTGCACATGGAGCATGAGTAAATCCTCATTACACATGAAGCATGAGTAAAAACTCGTTGCACTTTAATTATCATGAGTCTACACCCATTTCAAATGACGTATCATGATACTATACTTTTCCCAATGCATTGGAGCTCTATAAGGGTGCACCCTTCTTAAACATTTCATTTCATTCATAAGCGTGCCACATGGTTCATATAACATGGATTTATAAAACATAATAATTTAATCCATGATAAATTAATGTGAAATTAAAACACAAAACTTTATAATCAATATGTAAATGTGCATAAAGGTGAGTACCCTTGATAGAGAAATGGGCATGGTATTCACTACACAATGACATTGGCTTGGAAAATCTGTGCAATTTCGACAGTGTAACGACATGATGTAAGAATTCCTAAAAATGGTTGATGAGAGAGAAAGGGGTTTCTCAACATATTTAAATGAAATTGATAGTAAGGGGTAATAAAGATAATGTCCCAAAAATTGTAATGGAATTTAGAGTCATGATACAAAAGAATTGCGTGAATGTAAAAGAGGAGAGACAAATTCCTTTCAGAATATCAGCATAGTAATGCGTGCATATGGGAGGAATATAGTGAGAGAGAAAGAGGTATCCCATCATTCAAATATAAATAGGGTAGTATGGTGGAGGTGTGAAACCGAACGCCAACATTTATAATTGAAATTAAAAGGGCATAACAATTTAATGAAAATTGGACAAAAATGAGAAAGGAAGAAAAACCCTTACTTGGAAGTGTGCCTCCAAAGGCTTGAGAGAGGGTTGAGAGAGACTTATTGGGAGCTTAGGGAACCTTTAAAGGATTCTAGGGAGAGTAGGGAAGAGGTTGGGTTAACTAAAAAGGCTTTTAGTGAGGAGAATGTGGGAGCATGGGTGGGTTTATATAGGAATGGTGAGGGAATTCTTTATTTTTTAGGGATGGGACACCTCACATTAAACTAATTCAAACCACAAACCAGAACATGATTTTTCCCAATGTTGTTTTACAAAGGGGATTTTAAATTTTTTTTATAAGACCAAAGTCAAAAAATCTTAAAATAATGGGGTTTCTTATGTGGAGGTGAGTCAGACTCCCAAGGAAAACAATTTAAAAAAGACAAGATATTTAATAAGCCTTGAAGGGTCCACTAATGCTTTGTAAAATAAGTCAAAAAAACCCAAAATCACATTATTTTAATGGTAAAACATATATTTTCCGAACATAAGGCTTATAGGTTTTTATTACATCACTATTGAGTCATTATGATGTTATAAAACACATAATAAATTTAAACAGAATTTAATTTTTACCAAAAAATTAGAGTGTCTCAGAAAATTATGAAAAATTCATCGTTGTATAATTTCAACATCCTAATTCCAGAAATAATATTCATTTTATCTAAATGATTTTATAAATATGTTAGTTTTAAATTTTAAAATAAAAACCAACATTTATTGAAAATTCATGGGTTTTGAGAAAAATGGATTTGAAACCATAATAAAATTACAATTGCATTCATCAAATTATACGATCATTTATATTCAATAAAAATTAATTTAATAAAAATAATAATATTTTATTAAAATAATATTTAATTAAAAAATTCATTAATTCATCAAAATAGATTCCTTAGTTGAACATTAACTAAAAATACTATTTATGCTTTAAAAAATATCTACAAGGTAACAATAATAAAATGAAAGTATATTCATTATTATATACAAAAATAAAGTACATAAACATAGTGCTAAGGTATTTTTACATAACCCGTTATTACACCCTCAAAAGATCGAAGGGTAAGGTGTGCAATGCTGACCTACTATTGGGGTGGCTCAGATAACATTTCTCCGGTGGTAATCTCTATCAACTTCCACTTCTCTCGTAGGCGATCCCACTCGAGCTTAACCTGTTGAATCTCGGCTTAGGCTTGGCCAAGAGAGAATCCCAATTATGCCACCTCTTTTCCAAGTTCTGAAATATGGGATTCGTATGGGGAATGTCTACTGGATGAGGCCATCGCTTCCTTTGTCTGAGTAAATTGGATTTGTTAAAGTCCTATATTTATACTAATCATGTGATCACTGTTCAACGACTATGTTAGAAATGGTCACAATTCATAACATAAAACCAAATAAGTTGAAATTTTATATAAAAATTTTACATAAAGAGACATTTAATTAGATAAAGAGGGATTTTTATTAATGAATATTTGGGTCCTTACATGACCTCTTAATTTTTCAGTTTTAATATGAATGCCTAAGAAGTTTAATTTATACTGAATAGAGTTTTTTTTTCATGATTTGTGATATCTCGCTTGTTTCTTTAGTTCACCTAGTTTGAAACATGTATTACACCCCAAGACAAATCCCAATCTTGGTGGTATTCCCTTTTTGGTGTTTTTTGTAACTTAGGCCTTGTTATATATATCATTATTCTTTACCAGGTACTCTTTCAGATTCCTAACACATGCCGAAGAAGGTGGTATAGAATGGGTGTCTACTAAGGAACCTGAAACAAGTTAAAGTCTTTTTCAATTATTTTAATGCTTGTATTTAATATATATGGAACCCTTATATTTACATATAGCATGAAATGGAAAGATATAGACACCGTTGGTTCCGACCTACTAAAAGTATATGTCACACCCTTATCAAGATCTGTTTGGTACCCGATTTGACTTTATGTCCATAGTTATTGAAATAGGGAAGCATACTGCTCCTGATGATTGATTTCTTTGTTGGTTTTGATGGAGATTGGGTGAAGAGGACTGAGTATATGCTCAAGATGCGTGTAATAGTTTTTGGTCTTTTAGTAGTTTTTTCCAGCATGATGTCTATGATTCTACCCCTTACCCTTGCACTTTTACTACATAAATTTGGCATCATAAATTGACATCATTATGGTATTTTTATGTTTATTAATCTTCCACATTTTATTTATTTATGGGTTTATTTATATGCTTCTATAACTGTCTGTTTTTTATATTGCATATGCTACTTGTTCAAATATTATCTTCCGCCATGTAATTATTTTTCCTATGAGGGCATAGTCACCCAAAAGACTTTCCCAAGGCCCTCATAATTAGTCACTAGCCTCAAGTATTTAGGAAGATGTGCATGAGGTCTTTTGGACCACCATCTCAAAGACCATTTTAGAGGCACACAGGGAAGGAAACAAGAAAGAGAATAAATGAATTGAAGTCTTTTACAAAAGAAAAGAAAGTTGAAGTTGAATTAATCAACCCAATATTTAATAATGAGAAAAATGATGATCAAATAAACAATTTGGATAGAAGATTCAACATTTCATAAAATAATAAAATATATTTTCAATGGACTTATAATGTGATAGTAGAATATGACATTATGGTTGAACAAATGAATGATTTGTTTATAAATAAGTGAAATTATATATATTAAATAGGAATGTAAAAATAATGTATAATTACTGAAAGTTAATGTAAAATAAAAAATTTACAAAACCAATGTTTCAAAATAAAAATATATGGGACACTACTTGTAGTGTATCTAATGAAAGTTCAAGTGACTCAAACTCATTTAAAATAGAAGGACACTTTAATTCAACACATATATTCTTTATGGATTATTTATATAAGGTACCAAATATTTCTATTTCATCTCACAATAATATTTACCAAGATTATATTATGTTTAATACATAATTTCTCGAATATTTTTTATGCATTAAGAATGTATAAATGAGCATATAGATAAACACATATACTTAAAAAATGCATCATGATTTGGTTATTAAATTGATGTTTTTAATTAATCTGAAAATTCTAGTAAATTACCCCTAAAAATTTAAAGAAACATTTCCAAATTGAAAATAGAAAATTTAATAAAGGTCTAAAATTCATTGAAACTAGAGATACCACATATAATATTCTTGGATCCTAAATTACATAAAATTTTAATAACGGATTTTACAATCAAGAAAATATTTTACTATCATAATAAAAAATAAGAGATATTTTATATGAATTTTTATATGACAATATTTAGTAGTATTATAAGAATAAAATCTCTAATCTTTAATTTATTTGGGAATCTATGAAATAAATAAAGTTAATACATAAATAAAACATATGAATTTTATAAAACTAAGAGATATTTAGTTTCTAAGTTCATAAATTATATTTTTAATGTCCTACGATGAAGCTCTATGTGCCAAGGGATTTGAATGATAATATCTCAAGATAATATAAAAATCAAGGTACCATAATATTAAATTATTAATTATTTTTTAGGATACAAACTTGAATACATAAAATGAGATTCTATAATACTTTTATATTGGATATTAAATGTATATTATTTATAATAACTCAATAATAGAAGATATATTAAAATTTTACTGGGGATAAGTTACATCTATAGATAAAAAAGAGGATAAATAATTATTCACAAAAAATTTGTATTTATAACTCTACTATGGTCTCTACAATATTACTTATTGATAGAGAAAATAATAACTAGATTAGTATTATCTAATTATATAGTGACAATTGTTATAAAAAATTATATAATGATTTTTTATCAGATGATAATATACAAATTATTTATTTTAATCCTCTTTTTTATAGATTGTTTCCTCATTAAGTGATTTTTATAGAGAGTGTTGGATTTATCATAGGAGGCCTCTTCACCATATCATTTTCTTATATAGAAAAAATGAATAAGAATAGGTTACTTAAGGAAATTTATAAATTATCCTTCTTAGAAGAATAATTTGTTGAGTTAATAAGATTGCTTATGACATTCAATCCTTTATGTTTTTGATACCACAAACACATTTTATTAAGGAAAATTCACTTTTTCTAAGAAACATTTTCTTAAGTAAATTTATCTTTATATAATATTTTTTTTTCTTCATTACCTATAATCTTCAATGTATTACCTATTGTTTTCCTAACTAAACCTATCTATATTTTCATTAAATCAGTTAATCAGATCCTTATATAACTCATAATTCTACAGTTTCTTAGAATCTAATTTATCTTGAATTGAGAATCTGATTTCTCTAGAATTTAGAATTTTATTTATCTGGTATTCAGAATAAAATTTCTCAGGAATTGAGAATCTGATTTCTCTAGAATTCAGAATCGAATTTCTTGATAATTGAGACTCAAATTATATTATCAATCAAACTCAGATTCTCTTATAAATAAGACTCTGAATCTCAATATCTTAAGAATAGGATTAAATGATTTTCATTAAGTTTAAAAATTTCCTTAATATAATGTTACATTTTATTGGATCCTAAATATGATAATGTTTCTTAAGAACAATAATGTTTCTCATAGTTAGTTTTATAAAATGATGTCATCCAATCTGTTTTAGCTTAACCATTTCCTATGTTCCATGTGTACATGTCCCTATAAAATTGAAATAAAAATATAACCATTGGAGGAGGAATTTGACTGTTGGAATTCACTCCTATAAATACCCAACAATTTCACCATTCTCGTTAAATTGATCTTGTGGAACTCACAGATGTGCTGATACTCTATAAAATCTCTGATCGACATACCTTGTGTGAATGCTATGAAAAACTTTTTCAAGATGAGAACATCTTGTTCTACCTCCCTAGTGTAAATCAAATTGTTTCTATTTTAAATCGAGGGATTCTGAGGATAAGAATACAAAGGTTCCGATCACCTTATAGATAAAGGGCTTGCTGGGATAACATGACATATACCGATCTTCATATTGAGGGATTACCCAAGTGTGGGTAAGAAATACTTCCTTGAAAGTATAAATCAAAGGATCTTTATCAAAGGTTGATGGATACCCTTATCTTTGGGTTATAATATTTATTATACTTTTATACTTGTTGATGTTACAATTTTTATTTCCACTGCATTTTGTTAAAGTTATAAAGTGTAAATTTCTTACACTTTCTTACACTTTTATAAACTCTAATTTAGATTTTATATTCTTTAATGTAGAATCTTTACTTAAGTAATATTGTCATATCTTTCTTTATCAGATCCAATTTATTAGATACTATATATGTCAGTTTTTTATTAAGAACTATATTGGGCTTGTGAATTTATCTTGTTTAACTTTGTTAAACATAGATTTTATTAAGGATAACAATGAATGTTTTTAAACAAACAATTCTCCCACCCTCTTATAATTGAGAAATCTACATATTCATTTTGATCCTAAAACCAGTATTAGAGAAGGTCTCTGAAATACTTATACTTTCATATAATGTTTTCTTGCTCATCTTTTCTTTCTTAACGTTACTTGTTCACATTTTTCTTAAGTATCTTCTTAAATTTTTTATTTATATACTTTTTCTACTTATCCATTTTGTGGAAAATATATTTTTTATTTTCTTACAGAATAAAAAGAATGAATTTTGAATCAATAGACATATTTAGTCCTATAAAACACCCAATATTTGATGGAAATGACTATAAATACTGGAGAGATAGAATGAATAATATTATTATCAATACCAGTGTGCATAACTTTGTTATGTTAACTATAGACTACAAGATTCTAGACAAAAAAATCAAAAAATTAACCAATCAACAAAAACAATACTATCAGCTTAACATTAAGGTACAAAATAATATATTATGACTTATAACTAGGAACATCTATAGCCAGATTTCTTCACGTGAAGCTACTAATAGCATCTGTAATAAATTAAAAGTTACACATTTTGGAACATCCAAGGTTATTGAAATAAAAAGAGTGATGCTTAAAGACGAATACCATGGTTTTATGTTCCCTTATAGAGAACCTGTATGCAATGTTCAATAAAAGTTTATAACTATTGTCAAAATCCTTTAGTCTATGGGTGAGAAAGGACTTAACGATGAGATTCCTTTTGATAAGATAGTTAATATTATACCGAAAGTGTGGGAACCCAAAAGAACAATGATTGATGAGAATAGGAAAGTTTCAAACATCACTCTTGATGAGTTATTCAGGACTCTTCTACAACTGGAAACTAGAATGGAGAGATATTCAGATATCAATAAGAAAAATAATTGTAATGGAAGTGTTGATTTCCCTAATACATGAAATCATATGAAAGACAAGTTCCATGAAAGAGTTACTAGATCAGAAAACAAGAAAGCTACTGTTATATCATAATCAAGTGATAACGATTACTCAGAGAATGAACTAGCCAATATTTCTATAAGAATAATGGGATTATGGAAAAGAAAGACTTCCAATACAAATATTAGAAGAAAGATAGAAAGGATAAGAAATAATCTGATGTAACTTTTTGTGAATATAAGAGGGAAATTCATATAAGATTATAATTTCCTATTCTCAAAAGGAAATAATGAAAGGATAGAAATTAAAAAATGAATAAGAAGAAGTAATAAAATTATATGTCCAAGAAAGTATTGAATGCTAAAGATTCTTGGAGTTTTAGTGGTGGTGATTATTCTGATGAATCATCACATAATGAATCTTTGGGATAGAAGAATATTGTTCTTTTAGCCAAAATTCCTAATAAAAATTAATGTATCATGTATAAGGTAAACACTGTTGAATCTTTAACCAATATATCTTTAATTGATAATTTCCTTGATGAATATTATTATGAATCTTTAGATGAATAATTTTCCTTATATGAAGATAATACTTTACATTCATTTGGAGAAGTATCTTGGTTTTCCAAGTTACTTGAGAATGAAAATAGTAAGATTAATAAGAAACTTAATGAGGAAAATTTTAGAATCTCTATTTTAAAAAAATAAGTATCATATCTTTCAATAGATATTGATAAAAAAACCTTGATTTTGAAAATATTTCAAAAAACTTTGATGAAGTTAATTATGAGATGAATAAACCTTCTAAAGATTTAGAAAATGTTATTTCCAAGAAAAATGGTTTAGAGACTAACTAAAATACTAATACAAATGAATATAAGGATAACAATTTTGTTATTAGACTAAAATATGAAGTATTTTCTTTAATGAAAATTTTATCAAATTTTAATTTCGGTTAAGAAAACATTGATAAAATTTATTCAAAAATTTGTCCTCCTAGAAATGGTTTTGGATTTGGTTATTCTCTCCTAAAACCTGTTTTTAGAAAACTATTTTTCACCCTAAAGTGATCCTTTTTCCAAGAAGTATTGCAGCGGTTGATATTGGGAAAAAAAATTTCTTTAAAAAATATACAATACTTAAGTTTTCATAAACTTTATTTTTCCAAACAAATATAGACACCAAATATTTTACTTTCTAACAATTCCAGATCCAAACAAGTTGGGATTTTGAAAGTATAATTATTTTATTTTTAGGAAATTAAAGTATGTACCATTGAAATTACGTCGTACATGGATAGTGGATGTTCTTGGAACATGACTGGTAACAAAAACTTATTTTGGAAGATTTAGAAGATGAAATGTGGAAAAGTCACTTTTGGAGACAATGGTCATGGAGAAATTATTGTTAAAAGTAATATTATTATTCTTGGAAAAGACTTAATTTGAAATGTTTTATTTGTTAATGTACTTAAGAATAACCTTATAATCATAGTTAAATTATATGATTAAGGTTACCTTATGAATTTTAGGAATAATAAATTCCTAGTACACAATTACAAGGATGAGTTTATTCTCTATGCCTATAGGCATGAGAATGATTATACACTTAACTTAGAAGACATTAAGAGCCAATACCTTAAGATCCAAGACCTAACTTTCCTTAGTGTCATGTAAGATCAATATTGGTTATGGAATATAAGACTATGAAACTGTAACCTTAGGAACTTATGTAAACTCTCAATGAAAATACATGTTAAGGATCTAATAGATATTAGATTTGATTATTGAAAAGTATACGATTCTTGTCATTATGGAATGAAACATAAGTAAATATTTATATCAATTAGTGAAGTATCAACTTCTGATGGATTATAGATAGTGCATATGGATCTTTTTGGTACAATAAAAACTGTAAGACATAGAGAAAAATACAATGTATTTGTTTTAGTTGTTAACTACACTAGATTTAAATGGGTCTATTTTTTAGGAAATAAATTTGAACCCTCCTATTATTTTAAATATTTTTAAGACAATATTAAAAATGTGAAAAACCTTCCATTGATAACTATTCGTAGCGATCATGGGGGAGAATTTGAAAATTCAGATTTTAAAACGTTTTGTTGTAAGAAATTCATTACTCATAACTTCTTAGCTCCAAGAAATAGAGTTGTTGAAAGAAGAAACCATATTAATCAAGAGATAACAAGATACATGTTGAGTGAATACTCTATTGCTAAACAATTTTGGGATAAAGCCATCATTACTTCTTTCTATATTATAAATTGAGTTTTAATTAGATCTTTTCATAATAAATCTTTTTATGAGTTTTGGACTGGTTGAAAACCTAAAGTTTCTTACATAAATGTTTTTGGATGAAAAGTATTCATCTTGAATACTAAAGATAACTTACACAAATCCATACCCAAATCTGATGAAAGAAGTTTCTTATGCCATTCCACTACATCTAATAATTATTGATTTTTAACAAAAAATATTATACTGTTAGAGAAACAATACATGTTAAATTTGATGAAACTGATCCTTTTGTTTTTAAACAACCCCAAAATACATCCTAAAATGTGTTTTAAAAATTGATTATCAACCTTTGATGGAATATTATTCTAATCAAAAAATACTTAAGAAAATGTTCTTGAAGTATTTCAGACAAAATTTTTTTATCTTACATTGATGAATAAGTTTTAAAAAAACCAAATAAGTTGTTTCTTAAGAATCATCCCAATGATAGTATCATTAGTGATGTAAATCAACTTGTAAGGACCAAAAGTTATCTAAAAAATTAATTAGAGAATCTATAATTTCTTTCCCAATTAGAACCTAATATTACTGATAAATCTTTAGGTGATGATGACTAGATTAAAGTAATGCAAGATGAACTAAATGAATTTGAAATAAACAAAGTATACACTTTGGTAGAAAGACCTAAATAAACTTATGTATTTAGAGTAAAGTGGTTATTAAAAAACAAATGTGATGTAAATGCAGGTATTTTAAGAAATAAAACAAGATTAATTTCCAAAGGATATAATCAATAAGAAGGAATATGTTAGGTCCACAAGGATGAATACCCTGAGAGGGGGGGGGGTAAATCAGGGTATGACTAATTTAAAATAAACGCCCGTTCTGATCTTGTTTCACTGTTAAGAAAAACACTCTTCTCTCTATTTCCTGTTGCACAAGGTAAACAGAAAGTAAAGCATGCACATGACACAACAATTTTACTTGGTTCACCGCAAAGGGATACGTCCAAGGAGAATACGCCGACAAGTTGTCGGTCGTACCAATTCTACTAAACTTCACTAGCTGTGGATTACAATGTTCGGGCTAGATCACTTCTATGCCCAGGCTCACTACCTTTACAATGTTTAGGGTCAGCTCACTGCATTCCCAAGGGTCACTCCCTGTTTCTCTCTCTCTGGATCACTGCCGGTGGAGAGGATCACATTCTTCCTCTTCATAAGCTCACTTCTCTTGGAAGGAATCCACTCACAGTTTATAGACCTGTAGGTCTCTTCATTTGCATGAATGAATGCATCTTTCTCTGTATATAGATGATCTGTTGAATTACAACTTTCAACCGTAGATGAATATCTCTTTGAACCGAAGGTATCGGGCAACGTACCAGCTTCCACGCAGTCCGAAAATCACTTCTAGAACAAAACCTTACTTGGCACGCAAGTCAAACTCGGCGTGTAAGTATCGGCGCGCAAGTCACAATGGGCGTGCAAGTTCACCTCAGACACTTGCAAGACTCAAGATTCCTCAACTCCAAACTTGCGAGATTCTCTTCCTTTTACGCCCAAACCAATATTGGCGCGCAACTGCCAACCGGCACGCAACTTCTAACACCGGAGCACAACCTCATCTACTGGCGCGCAAATTCACCTGCGCAACCCACACTCACCACTTGCGCGACCACCACACCTGCGCGACGGGAGCTCTGATTTCTCAAAGTGTTGAACTCCGTTGAGAATTAGGAGGGGTGGTCCAGTATTTATAGGCAATCTGACCACCCTACGCGATGGCGCACAAGTCACCTGCACAACCCAGTTTCGGCGCGCAAGTCCCCTGTCATTTTAGACACTTGTGCGACCAACTCCCAAACTTGCGTGAACCTTTTTCCTTAGTTATATTTTGATCTTATGATCTTGAAAAAAATTTGGCGCGCAAGTTTCCTATACTCCTAGTCCTCGGCGCTCATGTCCTTTTTCCAAAAACACTTTTCATCATTTACTGATTTTCAGGCCCTAAAATTTGGAAAACACTGGAAAATGGTGCCACCTTGTATCTGTTCTTTTGTACCACCTCCAGATCATCCATTCCTTTTATCGACATTCTTGAATAAATCATGGATCATTGACCTCATCTCTTGAACTCGACATTCCACCATGAAATCCTCTTTGTCAACAAATTTGTATGTCATTGTATTGCTTTGTCAACAATCACTACTCAGATGTCCACTTTGTCAACAAACACAATCACCTCAATAATGCTTCAATGATACCTTGAGGGATTTTTTCCCAACAGAATAGAATATGAAGAAACCTATGCTCTAGTACATAGACTTGAATATATTCTAATTCTCTTATCATTTGATAATTTTTCAATTTAAAACTTTTCCAAATGGATGTGAAGTGTGATTTATTTAATGGATATGTTAAAGAGGATGTTTATGTTGAACAAACTCCTAGTTTTGAAGATAAAAAAATCCTAAAATTTTTTACAAACTTACAAAAGCTTTATATGGACTTGAACTATCCCCTAAGCCCTATTATAAAAAATTTACAAAATTTTGTTACAAAATAATTATGATAAGGGAACAGACGATCCAACAATATTTATAAATAAATGAAATAAATTTTTTTAGTTGTTCAAATCTATGTTTATGACATTATATTCAGATCAAATCAGTAATATTTAACCGATTCATTTTCAAATCCTATGAAATATGAGTTTGAAATGTGTATGTTGGGTGAGATAATTTTTTTCTTGGTTTTCAAATTTATCAAAATCTAGATGGCCCTTTTATATCTCAATATAATTATTTTAAATATATTATTAAGAAGTATGGATAAGAAAACATTAAAATTATACGTACTCTAATCGGTACCTAAAATACTCTTGATCTTGATAAGGTTGGAAAACCAGAAGAGAAAACATCTTTTAGATGTATGATAGAAAGCCTACTATACTTAATTGATAGTCAACCAGACATAATGTTTTAATTATGCTCATATGAATTATATTAATCTAATCCAAAATAATTCCATTTAAAATTAGTGAAAATTATTTTTCTCTATTTAAAGGGAATAATGGATTTTGGAATTTTTTATTCATATGGAAATGAATTTATATTAAAATGAATTTTGGATACTGAATTTAGTGTTTGTAGAATGGATATGATAAGTAAATATGGAACTTTTATTTTCTTTATAGATTCATTATTTTCTTGGTCCTGTATGAAACACCACTCAGAATAACTTTCCATTGCAGAAGCTGAATATATAGTAGTAAGAAGTTGTTGTGATCATGTTTTGTTGATGCAACACACACTCGAAGATTTTGGAATTAGTTTTACCAAAACATAGATAATGTATGATAATACTAGTTCCATATCCCAAAATAAATATCATTCACATCACTATCATGGGAAAACATATATATTAGTCATCACTTCTTTAGGGATCACACAATTAAAGGAGATAGCAGACTTCCATTTATTGGAACACAAGATCAACTTACAGACATTTTTTCAAAATTATTACCCTTCGATACATTTGAAAACACTAAAAAAAAGTTAGGAATGATAACCATAAGGTAATCATCCATATTAATTATTTGTTAAAACATATCTTCTAACATTAAGATACTCTTTTTCATAGGGTAGTAAATATGTTTTTTATATTTCCTTTTCAATTCTTTTTTCAGAACCTAAAATTCTCGGAACCTAAATTTTTTTATTTCCATAATAAAACATTTCAAAACCTATGTTTTATAGAAGTAACCTTATCAACACTGAAAAATACATCTGAGAAATCCAGAAGTTATGTTTTCTTACTTATATCACCGTAATTGCATTTTTGATTGTTGGTATTTGAATCTTTTTTTAAGAAAACATTATCGAATTTTATTTCCTTAAATTCAATTTTTGTCCTTACAACCTCAAAAGTTCAGAACCTATAAATCCTTCTCTAGAATTGATATCAATGGTTTGATCAGATCTAGTGAATTTCAACCATGGATTGACCCGAGAAGATGAGTTGTCATCAAGAAGCCTATATAAAAGGACCACATCTTCACATCCCACATCTGTTTTCTCTGTGTTTTTGTATAGAAGCTCTATTTCTCTTCAAGTTTTACTTTTAGTTTAACCTTTTTCTTAAACTTTAAATGTCTCTTGATATTTCCTTGTAGACTCTGATTGAGTCCAACAATGAACTCAATGATTGGATAATCTTTAAGGAAAGGTTAGTGGACCTGAAATTATTTTCCAATTATGAAACCTTGATTTCAAAAGCCATTAAGATTAATGGATAGTAAATCATCAAATTAGAAAAGTAAATGTATTAGGATCTGGTGTATCCTGATTTTGTTATAGAATTTTATGATACCATTCAGTTTTATGGACAAGGTGGAAATTAAATGGTTTCCTTTAATTGTTATGTAAAAACCTACTCTTTGTCTTACAAGAAGGTTGTGAGTATTTCAGATATACCCTATGAGGGAGAGGGAATATTTTTCTCACATAGGTTGCCTGATAAGGGAGGTTCTTTTCAGAAAGTTAATGCTATTGAATTTCTTGGGTATAATGGAGTGAAGATGCCCAAGATAACACATCTTTCAAGAAGACACAGATTAACTGCCTTTTGGATAAAAAGTTTTTTGATTCTAAGGAAGGGAGATAACGACTCTCTAAATATATACAATAACTTTATGATGGATTTCTTGATTAATGTAAAAAATATAAATCTCATTAAATACATTATTTTAACCATTAGAAACATTAATAATGGCACCATCAAATTTCAAATCCCGATCTACCCTGTGATCTTTTCTAAGATCATTGCCTTGTTCATATACTCCTTCAAAATCCCCTGCAATTCAAGGAAAAAACCTTGAAGATCATGTCATTAAGTGATGATACCTTTAGAAGGATGAATACAATATTCAGTGACAAGTTAGGAGAATTATTTGATCTTCCTAATAAGAATGACCAAGATGCTAGTAAGAAAGAGAAGTTGGAGAAATATCCATTCCAACTCCTAATAAAACAAAAGAAAAAGATAAGGAACCATATTAACAAGCACCAGTCACTGAACTAGTATCTTCTGTACTTGAGAAAAAAACAAGAAAAAATTTTAAATAAGGTTGTCGCTAAATGGAGAGAGTGGAAAAAGAATAAAAAGGGAGGTGATATAGTTTTTGGGATAGATCTTACTGAAGCCAATGACTTAAAAATATGAACTACTGAAGAGCTTGAGAAGGATTCTAAATATAATAGGAATAAGAAAATGTCAAAAGCTAAGATTATTTAAAATATGTATAGAGATACCAAGAAATATTTTGAAAAAGTTAAAGTACGAAAATCATTCTAGCAGGAACTCATGATTCCTCCAGCATAAGTGGCAACTAAGACTGTTGTACAAAATAATTGAAAGAAGGATATTCCAACTATAAAACAAATAGTCAAAGAATAAAAAGTTCAAGAATAATAATAGGTGTATGAAAATGTATATTTAATAAAAATTTTAAAAGAATATGAAGAGAATATGACCCCTTTTGATAAGATATTGATAGGAACATCCAATGTTTCCTCAACAAGGATTATTTATAAAGAAAAATCTATTATGAAAGATGATGTTTCCAAGGATGAGTTTAATAAAGTATCATAATATGTTGAATGTAGTCATGATAATATTTTTCAACTTATTGATAACAAAGATAATAATGAAGTTGATGAAAAGGTTTATAAAGAAGTTGATGTTGATGATGATAGAATATTCCAAATTTCTAATAGAGAATATGAGACTCTAAATATTGAGAAGAAAATATATAAGAAAGGGAAAGGAAAGGAAGTTTTTGTTACACTCCTAAGAATTATGTTTGTTGAAAAAATAAAAAAGGATGTTGTTGGTACATCTAAGAAGTAAGAAGATGAGAAAAATGAAGTTTCCCCACAAAAAAAAAAGAATCTGTCTCTGGGTCTTCCTCCTCATTAGGACATGATTTTGTGGTTTAGTACTTGATGAAGATCATGAACTCTAACCCTTTTATTCCAATCATTTTTTCAAGATGTCAACTGATTGAAGAAAGAGTTAATCTGAAAATAGATTCAATAAATCTTCTTCTGAAAAATTTCATCAAACTCAAAACTGAGATCAAGACCTTTCAGATCAGTTATGATTCTCATAGAATATCTTGAAAAGAAATGACGAAGTGGTAAAATTAAGTCATAGATGATATAATTTTTTTAATGATTTCACTGACATAGTCAAGAACACGTTTGATAAATCTAATGATAATATCAATAATCTATCATTATGTTTTTCAGAGAAACTGAAAGTAGAAAAATCTAGTCGCCATCAAGAAGACAAATATCTGAATGGGAAACTAAATTCTGCTAATCTTAATCTAAAAATAGATAGGGAATTCAGGGAATATATAGATGAAAAACACAAATAATAGGAATAATTGATCAAGTCTCAAGGTGAAATAGTCATTTCCTAAGAACAAATAATAAAAGATCCAAAAAATAAAAATAAGGACCAGGAAGAGTCGCTCATTAAGTTTGAAGATGATCACAAATAATTGAAGAAGTTGAAGGCCACTTTGAATACGTTGATCTAAAAGAAGAAAAATAAGGAAGACTAATTTAATTTTCAAATATAATATTTTTTTTATATTTTTATTTGGGCACTTTTGATATTCTTATTGATTTTTTTGTCTTTTCATTGTTTCATCATGTATGTTTCCTAAATGTTTTCATACATTTTTTCCCTCCATTCTTTTTTGAAAATCACAATGGGGGATAAAATAATATTTAAAAATAATATTACGTTAAAGGAATAGAATTTATAAGTAAGGGGGATATTAACTAAAGATGATATTCTTAAGAAAGAGGGAGTTATTTCTCTATGAAAGACAAGAATACGATCCTCATAGATTTCATAATCTAGGGGGGAGTTAGTAATATTCATCATGAGACATAAAAAAAGGGAGATAAGTATTAATTTTGAAGTTCAAAAATGAAAATCACAGTGCTTTAAATTAATTTATTAAAAGTTTTTTGTGCTTTACAGAAAAGGGATGATTTTTGAATCAATAAGTTTCCTTACGAAGTTTCTATTCCTTTATGTTATTAAAATCACAAACACATTTTCTAAAGGAAAATTATCCTTCTCTAAGAAGCATTTTTTTAGGTATTTTTTTTCACTATGATTTTTTTACCTATGATATTTAATGTATTAACTAATCCTTTCCTTACTAAACCTAACCATATTTTATTTAAATAAAAAAATCGGATCCTTATCTAACTTAAAACCTTAAAGTTCTCTAGAATCATATTTCTCTATAATTGAAAATCTTATTTCTCAAGAATTGAGAATCTTATTTCTCTGGAATTCATAATCCTATTTCTCTAGAATTGGGAATCTGATTTTTCTGGAATTTCGAATCTAATTTCCCTAGAATTGACACTCAAATTCGCTGATAAATAAAACTTTGATTCTCTTAGAAATCAGACTCAAATTCTCCCAGAAATCAAACTTTGATTCCCTCAGCAATCCGAATCTGATTGCCTAAAAAATAGAATCTGATTCTCTTAGAAATCAGACTCTGATTCTCTCAGAAACCAGACTCTGATTTTCAAAAAAACTAGAATATGATTATAAGTTTTATTAGAATTGATTTGTCAATATTTTAAAACAACGAATCTCGCTATATTAATAATCCTATTAAATTATTTTCTTACAGTTTCGAAATTTCATTAATGTAACATTCCATTTTATCGGATTTTAAATGTGATAATGTTTCTTAAGCATAGTAATGCTTCTATTATTCAGTTATATAAAAAAATTTAATCTAATCTTTTTTAACTTAACTAGTTCTTAACTTCTACATGTATAGGTTCCTATGAAATTCATGAAGAAATATGGATGTTAGAGGAGGATTTCAACCACTTGAATTATTACATATAAACACACAAACATTTCAATGTTCAACATACAATGATCATGTCGAAATCATATATTTGATGATAGTCCACGAGATATTTGTTTGATCTACCTTGTGAAAATAATGTGAACAACTTTTTCAAGCCGAGAACATATTATTCAACCCACCTAGTGATTGTTGGTGTTATCAATCGAGGGCTTCTGTGGAAACAAAGACAGAGGTGCTGATCACATTAGATATCGAGGACTTATGGATATTGAAAGATAGATATCAATCTTATAATCATGGACTTAGCTTTCTGTGGGTACGAAAGACTTACTTGAAGGTATAAATCAAGGGACCTTTATCTGAGTTTGTTGGATACCCTTATATTTGGTTTAAAACATTTCTTACCCTTGTTTACTAATTTTTGTTACAATTGTTTTTCCATTGTATTTTTTTATGTTAGAAAGTGTAACATTATTACACTTTCTTATACTTGTATGAGTTCTAATTTAGATTCTATACACTTTAAGGTAGACTATTTCCTTAAGTAATATTTTCCTAAATTTAGTTATCGAATCCACTTTATCAAATCCTAATTAAGTGAGTTTGTTTATTGATAACAAAAGAGGTCTTGAGAATTCATCTTGTTTTACATTGTTAAACATATATTCTCTTAATGAAAAAAATGAATGTTTTTAAATAAATAATTCACCCCTCTTAAAATTGAGAAATATACATATACCTTTCGATCATACATAATTATGTATCCCATGTCAAAATGGATAGTATATTTTTTTGAAAATCAAAGAAGGATTTTCAACCTCAAAACTATTAGAAATATTTAAAAGTATATATTTATGTGTTTTTAGTTTATTTTATAGGTATAAATCATAAAAAGTTTCTCATCATTGATGGAAAATTATGATTGACAATAATTTACTTTTTCTGTTGCAAAAGTGAGGATTCTAATCAATTTAATAAATTTGGATGGTTAGTTGAGAACCTTAGTGAAATTATAGTAAAAAAAGTTAACTGATCATGATTATGATTTTGAAAATAAATATTTTGTTTAATTATACCACAAAATGGAAAAAAAATATCTTCCCCAATAAATCTTCAATAAAATAGTTTTTATTGAATGAGAAACCAAACTCTAGATGTGGTAGTCTGGACCATGATCATATTTATGCATTACCTATTTAGTTTTGGGTTGTAACTGTTAAGACAAGTTTTCATATTTTTAATAGGGTCTTGATTAAATTATTTAAAATGTTAATTCAATATGATTTATAGAATGGTAAAAAAGATAAGTAAAATTACTTTTAGTGTTTAACAGTAATGTATTTATTCTCAATTGCAAATATAATTTAGAAAATATTTTCTATAAATGAAATAAATACTAATTATCCTTTACTATTTTACCTCCAATAAATTATATAAATTTTTCAGTAAAAGAAAAAAACTTTAAAAACAATTTCTTACAATATTTGGTGAAACAAATAAATATGAGATCAAACATTTAATTAATGACCAAGACTCTAATATATCCATATTTAATGTAATGAATCAAATTGGATCTTTTTTTCAAATATAATAAAACCTCCATAAACCTAAATCATTTTACCTTATTAATTGGGGCTTGAGACTAGTACCAAATATATAAAATATTAATTAGAGGTTTGATTTTCCTCTACAAAAGATAATTTGGGTCAATATCAATTTATGTTTAAAATATCTCATGTATCTATCAAATATAGAGCATTTTTAAATTTTAAAATCTAAACCACAATGGTATTTGTTAATCATTCATGAAAATATAAACCAATCTCTTTATGTATGTGGCTGTAAATATATAAAGGCAATAAAAATTGATATAATTAATGAAACTTAACAAATATGAAACATAGACAATGTTATATAATGAAAATAGCTTCAAAAAATATTGCCCTCCCATGCTACGATAGTTCAGGGATATAGAACCCGCTAATATGATAATAATATTATTAAAATATAAAATGAATATAAACCACTATCCATATTCATGTTCATATTTGAATAATAATTGGTAATCTTTGTGTCCATTGTTCTACAAATACAGGGTGTGACTATAAATACCTAGCACAAACACCCAAATATATCAACTCACATAGTGAATATCCAAGTATAGAAAATTAAATTCTCATTTTTAACAATATATTATAAAAATTGAAAATAATGCTCCAATTACTAGAATCTAAAAAATATAAAATCCATAATTCTTCAATGATCCAATTACACCCAAACTTCCATTATAAATGAGCTATATATATTTCTTTCGCTAAATATAAAGTTATAATTTTGATGAATGACTTATGATTCACCATAGTTAGAATTTATCATGGAGGAAGTCATAACAAATATCTAATTTATTACATGATTGAGGTAAATTTTTTTCTCAGATGACTATTATTATTTTAGATAATTATTGAGTTATAAATATGATTATAGGTTTATTATAATTTTTCAAATGTTATTTTTATGTGTTTAGAGAATTTTAAGGTTTAATATTAAGGTTTAAAAGTGTTCATCATTTACGATTTATGGTAGTGAATCGAAGATGATGATGAATGTTGTCAGATTAATTAATTTTCCTTTGTAAAATCTTCATATTGATTCACTCATTTTTCATTCTTTGTTTCATGGTTCACTAATTTAAATTGATTCATTAACCATAATTCTATCACACCATTATATAGAGGAATTTCTAATTTTTATTTATGTTGAGAAATAAATGTCCAATTTCTATTGTATCAATAGTATAATAGAAGTATTCTTCTATTAAATCCAATATTTTGATTCCACTCTCTTATTCATCCAGTAAAAATTTTACGGACATCATGAATTTATTTATGAAGGGGGAGATGAGATAGGGTATATAAGAACATGAAGATCTAGAAATATGGGATCAAGATTCATAAATTATGGTAGGTGGATGGATTGTTGAGCATAGAGACTTGAATTTTTTTGATTTGGGTGTGAAACCAGCTAGTCATAATTAAGAAAAGGTGAATAACATATTTTTTTATCCCTATATAGAGAAGACTAAGGCTAAACATCTAATGATGATTTCAGAGACAAAAAAATTATTGCTTGTATGAATAATTTTGATATAGAACTAATCTAGGGGCTAGATTTACTCTAGGTTAATTCTCAATGTTTGATGCTATAAATTTGGATGATGGTGCAAGATCTAAATATATTTATGTCACTATTTTTAGAGTAGATATTATAAGGGATGTTGTGGAAGTCTCTTTAGAGAGAAACATTTTTGATGAAAAAACTCAATCTATAGGGATACCACAAAATTACATAACTTATAGAATATTGATGTTGTCAATGGTTAAATGTTTTAAATTATTGTAATATAGTCAACAGGGTAGGGATTACCATTATAAATGGCTCTCTCACTTAATTTTTTAATCTTTAGGTTGTATAAGTGTAGTAAAATGTTATAATTCATCCGACTGATCTGGCCAACCAATTGAAAACAATGAAAAAAGTTAGTGATGTTCTACATTTAGGCGTAGGGAGACCACTTAGATATGATACGATTAAATAGATGTTTTTTTTATTCCAGTATAATATGTTTGGATCCTAAAAAATATAAATTGGATTATTTTTAACATTAAATCTATCGAAAAGAGAAAAATACATTTAATTATTTAGATTTAATAATAATTTTTCATTTGAATAAATCAATTCCTTATAAAATCTATTCGAGGTTGTACCATACCAGGGTTTTTAGATCTATGAGTAAGGAGCTAGATTTATATGGGACATCTTATAATACTTTTATTTTGAAAGAGAACAACTCTAGTTTCTTTGATTATTTAAAATTATTAAAATACATATCCCATCATTTGGAATTTATTATACTATTATACCCTAAGGGGGGGGGGTTTAAAAATTAAATTTTACTTCATGTGATGGTAGAGGTGAAGGAATTTGGGGAGAATTATTAAATATTGTCCAAGAATCAGTAAAAAAAACATAATTAATTGTTTTATTAGAGAATGAAAGTTATAGTAAAAGGTATAAATATTAAATGTATCAAATTAGAAAGAGGATTATGGGGCTTGGGTAAATTATAGAATATTTCAAGGACACTCTCTCACATAGCATAGATTTGAATTATGAATACCTATAATGAAAAATATTTATTGATTCCCAAAACAATCCACCTATTTTTAAAATGTAGATTAATGGAACTTATGTTTCTCATTTTTTTTATTTTATTTTTGATACAACATTTTGTCATATGGTCTGTTTTTATACTTTTTCCACCTTATATAGCTTATTTTACTATATTATGATTTTTTATCACCATAGTTTTATGTAATTATTAAATTTACATGTAAAAAAATGTATTATCAAACCAAGTGTTCTATAAATCACATGAATCACATGTCACTTTACAACAATTGATAACACTTGAACCGCTATGAGGATCTAAGCCTTCCTCAGGAAAATAAGAATCCATTATAGTAAAAAATATTTCAATAATAGAATAATTCTTCCTCATTGGGATTACCACTATACCATTAAAATACCTTCCCACTAAATAAAAATAAATAAAACTACCCAAGTCAACTCTAGAGAAATTTTAAAACCCTAAAGTAAAGATCCTTCAAATAACCACACCATTATTGAAAAATCATTCTAAAATTCCTAAAATACCAAATATTAACACCTTTTTTATAAAAATTAAAAAATTAAAAAATCCAAGATTTTTAGCACTAATTTATAAAAATTAAGTCCAAATTTATAATTGAATAATTAAACCAATATATGAGTCACCTTATTGAAAAATAATATTTCATTTAAAGAAAATGAAAATGTAAATAATTTAATTGAAAATTCATATGGATGTGTCAAATTAGAGTTCTGTGACCATGATAAATACTTATAACAACCAATCATTTGTTTACCCTAATATATTAGAAATCTCTAAGGTCATATTTTGGATACAATAGTTTTTATTTTAAAAAAGTGAATTAAAAAATAACTTCTTTAAGAAATAATTTTTCTTATTAACGCTACCCATAACATCTTCAAGTAAAGAACAATATAAAAGTTATTTATAATAATAATTGACTGATATCTATAAAACAGAAATTTCTAAAATTTCAAAGAATTAATTTATTCAAACTAATTTGGAGACACAATGAAAAATTTATTATATAAAAAGTATGCTTCTAGAAAAAATAAATATCTAATCTTGATAAGAGGATTCAATGAAAAGAATATAACCATGGAGGAGTTCATTCAATCTTGGGAAAATATGGCTTATGATCTTGGAGACATAATCAAAGATGAACTTGATGCAAAGGTAACTAATCTTTACTGGAAATTTTATAGAGAGATTACCTCTAATAGTTTCAAGTTTTATTCAAATATTTTTACAAAATCCTATTGTGTTTTATGTTTTCCTCATTAGAACTTGAGAAGATTTCCACTTTGTAAAAAAAATATTTTGAAATAAAAATCTTATATTTATCCAGTCAGTTAATCATAGTATTGTTACACATGGATATACCTAAGAGGAATACTTTGATTAGGGGGAGATATTATCTATAGTAAGAAACATGAATCCATTAAGAAATTTCATTATAATTTAGCTCATCTAAATTTGAATATTTACCAGATATATATCAAGGGAATTTTTTAAATGCTTTTATTCTTGGTATTAATTTTTTAATATCCCTATAGATTTGAAAAATATCAATTTTCAATTCATGATTGTAAACACTAAAAATCTCATCATGTATTGTAATATTCTCTTATATTAAGGTATTAACTAATTTATTTAAAAAAATGGTTTTCATAGAAGTTAATTTGATATTACTAATTTTATCAAAAAAAATTACCACTATATTTTAGTAGCTAAATTTTATCTTGATGATATTATTTTTGGAACTATAAAATAATATTTGCGTGATATAATTTTAAATACTATGAAAAATAAATTTTAATTGAGTTTCATTAAGAAAATAAAAATATTTATTAGATATATTATTTATCAAAATGAAAATTTTATTATTATTAATTAAATAATTTATACAATTATGCTTCAAAAATACTTTGTCTTAGATATCACCAAGATAAGGGGTACACTAATGAGTTCCAAGTATAAACTTAACTTGGATAAAAATATAAAAATAGTTGGATAGATACATTATAGAGGAATGATTGGAATTTAGTTTCACATTTTTTTGAAAGACTATTACAGCTTAATACTACCGAATATGATATCATGTCTAGTATGTCCTGTATATTATTTTTTCTAAGAAAATCCCAAGGAATGTCATTCAGGATTCAATAAGGATTTTTTTTTCAAAATGTAAGGAGTACTTTTAATATTGGATTGTTTTAGTCAATAGGAAAATTCATTGATTTATTAAGTTATAAATTTTTTTATAGTCTTTCTATATTTTTATAAATATTACATTTGGAACATGTCAATTTTGGGAAATTATTTAGTTTATATTGTAGATTTAAATAAAACTCTACTGGATATATTAGTGAAGGTGAATAAATAGTTTAAGAAATATATTATGAAAAAAATTTATAAATGAAATAAATATTATTAAAATATATATTTTGATTAATAAATTTCATAAACAATTATGATAATATAAGTGACATTAACATATCCAAGAATTATTTATCTCATTAAATGAAAAAAACATTGATATATTATATGAAACATGAAATTATTTTTACTAATTTAATGAATTATAATATATATAGAAAACATTTTAATATTGAGAAAACTAATTATATCATACATGAGAAATGGATTATTAATTAAAGTTAAGTATTTAATTTACTGTACGCTTAAATACTCATGTAATATGTTGGGTTTCAACTTAAGGGAAACTCTACCACTTGTGGGATAGTTGATTTTAAAAGGATTTTTTTGTTTTAAATTTATTATCTAATTTAAAAATTTTACAAATGAAATTTTACTCATTCATTTGAATTTGAGGAAATTATCAATCTCTATAATCAGAATTAGAATTTAGGTGTATTATTTTTTGTGAGTGTTTTATAAATTTTAGGGATATGGAAGAATTATAAAAAATTAAATAGTTTTGAATAATAATACTATTAATTAAAAACCCTAATTATATTTTAAGTTATAAATATATTTTATGTTATAGTAAACCCTTACAATAAAAACTATTTTCTGTAAGAGATCTTGAGAGAATGATACAATTGGAGGGTGAATAAAATAAAATATAATGTATGGTATTTTGGATTATTTTTAATACTATTTATTGAATTTTTTCTTTAAATTCTATCTCTTCTTTTATCTAAACTAAATGGATGAATTTTAATTTTAAATTTTATAATGTAAAATATAAACCATGATAAAAATATTGGTATTGATTTAGTGTAAATCTTACAAATGGATTTCAGTAAAATCTCGTAGGATATTCAAATTATCAAAAATTATATCATGATTTCAAAGGATAAATCCTTAAATTTTAAAATAATATTCATATATGATGTTATATATATGAAAATATTTTAATGAATTTGGGATTTTAATTATTGAGATATTCTAGAGATGAAATCAATCCATTTCAATATAATTTTGGGATTTACTAAAATCATAGAAAAATGAAAAATAAAAACTTATATCTCTATATTTTTATTTTAAATATGAATCTAATAATACTGGAATAGAATTAATATAATTAATGGTTTGACGTTAATATTATAGATAAGTTATGTATAAATTTCACATATCTATTAAATTTGGAATCTATAATGGTTTCTTTTTGGGATATAAATTATTTTTTATGGTTTTTTATATGTTTATAATCATTTTTACAAGTTTTGTTAAATTTTGAGCCTCTATCACTACTTCCAAAATTCCACCATCTGTGGTGGAATTGATTGGTTAATCACTAAGTGATGAATGAACTTGGATTGTTTGATAATATAATGGATTGACATATATAGGACATAATCTCCCAAAACTATTGGAATTATTTATAAGCTATACATCAAAGCTAATAACATGGGATATTCGATCAGGAGATAAAATGTTTCTGAGTTTTATACTTTGTTCTTACCCAATCCATATATAGAAATGATACAGGGTAACTAGTGACCATATGATTAGAATTGAAATATTCTGATATGTGTGTCGATTTTTCTCATATGTACCCACTAGAGATCAAGATCATCTGATCAAAAGTATTTCAAAACACCACATGTGCCCACGTTGGTCATGTAGGTTCCATCTTGGTTTAAACTAAGATGGGTCTTCAGGGTCTTACAATAAAAGATCAAGAAACCATAGAGCAGCTACAAAATCAACATGATGTGCATGTAGTCATTTTCTTATAACATTAGGAGTTTTATATGGAACTCCTTCACCAGTTGAGATCTATTATGTAATGTGGGGGTGAATTCCTAGGCCAAATTTGACATATAAACTTTTGTTGGATTCCATTCAACCTCTCAGACCCAATGGAACATAGTTTTGGTCATTTTGTATAAATTTATTGGTCGTATAATAAATTCAATTAATAGAGGGAAATTATTATTAAATAATAATGAAATAATAATAATTTATTTAATTTTAAAATTAAGTGAATGATAGTCGGTGTTCAATGAAAATTGAGTTATTAAAAGATTAAATTCAATTAGGGGAATTACTGAAGAGTAAAGGCTAATCATCTTATATGTTTAACGTAAATATATTATTATTAAGAAAACAATAATAATTAAAAAGTATATTGTGGGATATGAATAGGTGTATTGATTAATCAATTGGTCTTTTTACATGAACTATGTTAATATAGTTAATAGTGATAAAAAGAGAAGGATTTTTAATATTTCATAATGAATCCTTTTAAGATAAGTTGACAACACTTTAAGAAACCATGAAAATCATAATGAAATATTAAATCTTAGTTGATGATAAAATGTTTTCAGAATGGTTGGTAATTACAGTGAAGTAAAAAATAACTAGTTACATTAATAAAGACAGAATATGATTATTAGATTCTTGAATTATGTGTGAAGTATGTATTATAGATTCCTAAATAAGGTAAACGTCTTGGCATAGAGTCAGTGAACACATAATAGTTACATCAAGAGTAAACTCAATAATAAATTATTGTGCTATATAAAAGTATCATTTTTTATCTATAATTGACATTTATTATGATAAAAAAATGTGGAAAAAATAAGTTAAATGAAATGCTAGTAATAATGGATAGTATTGAAAGATAAAAAGGGGATGAAGTTAAGGTAAATCACTAAAAATATTATTTAAACTAATGATGGATTACCTAATAAGAATAAAATTGGAAGAATAGAATGATTCTTCTATGAAAAATGGAAATAAATCAAGTGATGGATATGTGGACCATGAATTACAGAAAAATGTAAGCATTACAACATGGATACAAGTATCCTGGTAGTAAATAGGGAATATTATGATTATCTCAGATAACTTCAAATGACTCAAAATGAATTTTTGAAAGGAAAGTAATATCCTAGGTGTAGTGATAATGATACTTGGAAAATTAAATAAAATTACATCTTTATTATTGAATTATCACTCACTTTATATGGGGTTGGTAAGAAGGATTATATTATGAGTGATGTAGTATATGAAATACTATAAAGGAGGTTTTACATAACTAATAGAATTAATATATGATTATTAATGATGTGATTGATTTGTATTATTGAATATGATATAATTATTATTGGTTTATTTTCAATAGAGATGAGATAATGCATTGATATTCTTTCACTCACCCACAGAAGAGGGATAATGTGGGATGAAAAATTAATATTTCATATTACCCCAATATTGAGGTAGAGACTAGAAAGTGTAATATATTCTTATATACCACTACTCAGCCACTTCTAGATGATGATATTGTCTGAGTATTTTTAAGAGATGGTTGGAGATGATTAATTCATCTACGATATATTGCGTGTGATAAATAGAGACAGGTAGTTTATCCATTATCTTTGATGAAAAATTATGATGGATGAGATAAGTGGATGTGGGAAATACCTTTAGTATCCCCTGTAGAATACTGAATTGTATATTAATTCACCCAAATTACAACACTTTCTCCTGTATAGGGGTTGGTGTGGATAATGATGAACTAGATATTATCTTCCCTCCTACCTATAACTCAAGGAATTTTTTGGATAATTTATAAAGCTACAAACCTAGTGATTTGTACTTATTATATTATTATAGTATACATATTTATCTATGGAGTTGTGTATTTTCTATTTTATTTATACATGTCAAAGCTACTATCTTTTGAGGAGTTTATTATCCCTATCAGTTCAAATATATGTGGGGATGTGTATATCTTTGGGTACTTTTGAAATTGGTGGAGATGTATATTCCCTCTAGTATCTCATGAATTTTTTTCTAGGGTGAATTACCAGGATATGAATTTGTCATGTGTGATTAGTATTTATTTTCTTATATATGTTATAAGAAAGACTTGTTATTTTGAGAGCATTTCCACACTGAGATATGGGCATTATTATATTTTCTATGTTGTTGATGATGTTTGGGGAATCAAAGGTCTATATAATGTTTATCATTTATGAATTTTGGAAATTTTAATTTCTTCAAGTTAGTCTAGTTGTTGGGAAAACCATATTGGGTATTGTTATATTGACCCATATATTTGAAATAGTTTTTCATTGTCCTTGTGCCCATATAGATCAGTTAATCATAGAGGAAGTTAAAAATTATATATTAGAGATGGTAAAGGATATGGATAACAAGTGGAGTAAAGATCAATAAATAGTCCATCCTTATATCATTAATATTCAATATTTCACCACAAAGATATTGAAAATTTACAAATTGATTACTTTATATCCATTCAACTTGTATCATTTATATTTCTTTTTGATCATTCTCATTATATCATGGTTTCTATATGTATGTATTTTTATCAATCAATTATCAATTTATATTTCATTTATGTATAGTGGATTTTAATATATCATAGTAGGTAATAGGTTGAGTAGAGTTAATTCCTTTAATTCTTAAGTGGATACCTCAACAATAGTTGCTATCCACTAGCATAGTATAGGTGGACTTGGGGTGTTCATTTAAAAAGGACTCCTGATATGAAAAATTGATTAAATTTTATAAGTTTATTTTATTTTATTTATTCATAACCGTGAGTGTTATTCTTTTATGATTTAATCATATTATTTCTGAAGATTATTTTATTTTATTCCCATTTATATTCACCCTTTATTATAAAAATTCAGTCAAATTTATTCATTATTTTAATATATAGTCACCATAAATTAAATCATAGTAAACCATTAATATCTATTTCTGTAGGGTTGTTTATTTATTATTTTAAATTATTAATATCAGTTATTTGTACCATATAATTACTATTGGTCTATATAATTTATTATTTTCTATATATATTTTCTTATAAAAGTGATTAGAAGTCTAGAACATTTATTTCTAAAGAAATATTGGTATTTCAATTATTTTTAAAAACTGAAAAAATAATCCTTATTTATTAAAAAAATTTATCTTTAAAACTCCACTATTGTGAAACCATTATTATTCATCTTTTTCGGCATAAACCTCTCTATGTTTTGAGTGGTAATATATTGGATTTTATAAAATTTTCTTTAAGTGAACTTGTTAAATCTCTGATGTTATATCTAACAAGTGTGTGTGTACATATATATATTTCCTATGGTAAAATAACAACATCTCCAGGATTGTTTTATGTAAGGAAGGATTCACAATTAAATATGGTTAGACTCAAATAGATCGATGACCATATTAGTTCATAGAGTTTAATATTTTAGTGAGATCTTCATGTGTGAAATATTTTAAACTTCGAATTTTCAAGGAATATTATTTTAATATTGAGATTTCTTTCAAAATAATTTATATATAATTAAATAAAAGTTTTATTTTGAAGTTATTTAATTGAGTTCAATAATGTTTTCGGAAAAACTAAAAGTATCTCATAATATAAATAAGAACATTTTACTAATTATTTCCTTATACGATTGGAATTTTAAAGTAGAAGAGTCTCTATAGTTATTAATTAGAAACAACATAATTAAGAGGGTGAAAGTAGTATATTTGAATGTTTATAATATAATTTTGATAAAGATTACACATTATTTAATATCTCAATGAAAGGTTATTTTAGAACGAATATACAGATCGATAAGTTACTTTTTATATTATTAAGTCTAGAAATAATATTAACCAAAGAGTATTCCAAATTATGCATAAGGAAGAAGTTTATAAACATACTCTTGATGTAAAAAATTTATCATATTTTATATTTATTTCACGATAATTTAATATTAAGGGATTGATTGACAGAGGAGATACCTATTTTGATATATCAATTGGATATAGTTTATCAACCAATTTTTATGTAAATGTAAGTGGGTTGGGGCTCATAGAGAAGGTAATAAATAATAGATGATAAAAACTATATAAATGTTATGCATTATTGAATAATCCATTACAACTCAAAGGTATGGATGATCCCTATCTAAAACATGATGAATATATTTTTCATTATGAATAAGATGATATGGTTTTTATTACTAATATAACTTATGTAAATGAATCTAAAAATAAAATGTTAAAAAGGATTTAGCTATACATTGGGTGATGAGAGTCCACTTATGGAACCAATATTTTATGAGAATGAGAAAACACTATCTTCTCTCACTGAAATAATTGTTAGGGGATATTATATAGATATATCAAAAATATTCTCAAGAATGTGGTGAAATAAGATTATAGGGGGATAAAAATCCTAAGAAGAAGGTATTTTTTTCTACATTTGTGATATTTTCATAATTAAATAAATAAACTTAAATTATATACTATCATATCTTGAATAAAATATAAGGGTTGATTTGACTAATATTTATTTGAGGGAATTTTTTGATTGATTAATGATTTTTTATTCGGCTATAATAGGGAAATATTTTTAGACTGTTTAGAATATTGAGGTAAACGATGGTTCTAAAAGGAAACTCGGGTAGTGTCATGAGGACTTTTAAAATGGTTCTATGACTTGGTTTTACATGAAATGGCTCTTGGCGCCATTTATTTTGCAAACATATAGAATTTTTGGGTATTTAAGAAATCATAGGTAATGGTTTTTCTAATTGAATTTATAATATATTTTTAAAATAGTTTTTTAGGAAAAGAAAAGTCCCGTGAGGCTATAGATTTTTATATTTTATTTTTCACTAAAAAAAATCATATGAGTTTTGGTGTGTGAATAGTGGATTCAATTGATTTTAAAATAATAAAATGATATCTATGTAAATCGGCTTACATGGGTTTTAGTGGATAATATTGAGTAACCTAGATGAATGAATTTTTTGTTTTATGGGTATATAGTGGGTATTTTAGAAGGTCCAAATGTATATATTTGATCATTTGGTATTTGTGTGACTCTCAAGTAGACATACAAGGGTTTTAGAGGTTTCATGGATTTGGGGGAATGTGATTTGAATCAGTTGGTGATTTATATTTTTGGGAGTACATTTTTTAATAATTACCCTCTATTAGGTAATTATTATAGCGGGGAGTGATATAAAATTAGATATGGGTCAATTATTAGAGTTTTGGAGATCTTTGTATTGATGGGTGTGTTTGGGAATCCTCTCTTTATTGGTAGAGGGTAATGATAGAGGTAATCAAAGAATTGGTTTTAAAATCTGAGACAGTTGGTTTTATCCCTAATAGAAATGATGGAAGAGATGTGATGGATAAAGATATGGGTTGTGTTAATACTATTGGAATACCCATGAGGGGGTGAATTGATATTACAATATAAATTTATTTTATGAAAATTAAAACTTAAAATCCACCCAATTTATATTAATCACCCAATTAGAAATTCTAGTAGGTATATATAATTTTTTTACTTGGAAATATTTTCTCAAAGGCTGAATCAAAACCAAGTTAAAAAATGGAACTATTTTAACTTTGAAAATATTTTTCTTATATCAAATATAGTATATAAATATCACATAAATATTCTATATATCATCATTTTATTCATCAAATATACATTGAAAAACTATGATGGAAGCAAAATAATAATTATAGGATTAAAAACACATAGAAAAACTAAACAAGTTGTTAGGCCAAAGAAGGATCTTATTCCTCTCCAATTAACAGCAAGACAGTTCAAATCTCATTTGTTAAACTTAATAAAAAAAATCCAAAAAACAGATCGAGTTCTATACAAATAACTACACATAAGGAAATCCATGATCAACCTAGACTTCTCCATAATTATATAAGTGATAATCAGATATAAAGAAATATAATAAGAATTATGTGTTCAGTCATCTTTTCAATAGATAATTTCTATGTAAATTCATAAGAAACTCATTTACAACTAAATATATAAAATAATTTCGGAGAGAACAAAGATTATTTTGAGAAGATAAATGTAGATTATTATCTAATTGAATTTTTTTTCTAGCAAGGTCATCATCCTTGAATGAATATACGTTAAACATTGAAAAAATATGTCACTTCTTATTGGTTTTTATTATTACTCTAAAAAATAGAGTTTCATAGTGTATGAGAATAAAGGTGTCGAATCATAAAAGAACTAGCTCCATCAACATGTGATTCTTCCACATACTTTTAGATAGATATTTCTTAATTATCCATCGATGCATAATCATGAGGAAATCATCATACTGAGAGTGTGATATAAATAACTTCAACCACTTGGAAATTCCTTAAATGATCCAAAAAAATCATTTGTATATTTTAGTAAATTCTATTTTTGAATTAGACACAGTTGAACTAACTTCTGAAAAGTCACTTAAAAAGTCACTTGATCCTTATGCTCAAATTGAGTCTTTTCAAGAATTCATTTTGTTTGATTATAGTGGATCAAAAATATGTTTGATTAATACATGAGGTAAATCTAATTTTTTCTTATGTTCACTTCATCTTTCAATACACACTCCATCAAAAGTTATAAAAATTATAACTATTTCAGATAAAGTCACTTAAATGTACATATTTGGTTGAATAAAATGTGCATTAAATCATGGTTAAATTTATGGAAACATCAACAGATAGAAAAATATTTTTTTTTTGAAAAATTGGTAGACTTGAATCATATGGTAGGTGAAGTCATCATGTTATAAATTCAAATGATCATGCGGTCGCTTATTTTCTTCTTGTGATAAATCAATCACATATAACATATTTTAACATTATCATAATTATTAAATGTTTTTCATACCAAAACCTAGATATAATATATAGTCAACATGAAACTTCAATATATTTATTACGGGCTTCTTAGAATGAATTGTGGTCAATCTGTATGTTCATTGTGTCGATTGGTATTCATATCGATGATCCTTAATTAGTATATTTTTACAAAAAAACATATTTCTATAATAAAAAACATTATTGAATAGAATCATAAGAAACATGATTTTTTATCATTAAAACTATGACTCGATAGACTATGCTAAAAATCACCCCCATTTTATGACCATAAATCATAGCAGGATATTTTTAAAATTTAAAACATAATCTTAAAAACAATCCACTATAAACTGTGAAAAAAAGACATTAAGATAATTTTTTAATTATTTTCATAACATTTCTCCCCATATTAGGATCATCAAAATAATAATATAATGAGTTAAAATATATTTCAATTAATTATAAAAAGTAAGGTCATAGATTATAAGCAATAGAATAAAATTTTTAATTAATATAAAAAGAAAATATATTCAAGAAAAACAAAAATGTTATCATTGAAATAAACACAAGATATAAATTGAAATGAGTTTTAATACAAATTACAAAAATAAAAAATGTTCTTTATTAGAAATTATAATTATAATTATAATAAGAATCAATTTCTCTGAGGGATTTAGGATTAATTGGTCTTTTCAATTGATTTGATGTTTAGGAGTTGGATTGGAAACAACATTTGGAGGATCACCAAAAACAATTTCCTTAGAAAGTTGTATAATATATTGTATAGCCTAAGTAGGTTTGAAACCAAATGGTGGGATAAAAATAAATTCCGATGTAGATATTTTGAAGGTAATGGATGGGAAAAATATTTGTACATGGAGGTATGTAGGCACAACTAGAATTATGTGAGCAGTATACAATTCAGTTTCCATGAGCAGAGTAAAATACATAGATGCTACATATTTAGGCTCTATAATTTCATTAAAATTTTCCTTGTCCTTGAGGAATAAATCCAAGAGAGGTGGTATGTCTTTCAACTTATCCACCTAATATTTAAAATCCCTAGTTACTAGATACATCATGATTTCAATATCCAAGGATCTAACTAAATAATCTGTTTCACTATATTTTAAAGATCAAATCTAAATAAATCTTAATGGAATTCTTGATTATTGTTCAATATCTGAGATCTAACATGAAATCAGTTCAGACTAAGTAAAAAATACATTAAATATTAGTGTAGAAGTCTTTAAAAATAAACAGTGTTAATTTTAAAGAAAAATCCAAAATAGTTGTCATCTCCCCTCTAGAAACCTTCCGTACAAATGTTTCATTAATAATAAAATTAACGTTTGATGTAGTATAATGTCGAGGTGCAACAGATGTAGAATGTTTTGAAAAAAGGATGATATATATCGAAGATATATATATATCTTTATATCCTAAATATTTTCATGATGAAATATAAAATTATCTTAAATACACCTAATATTATTTGACACATGATCAATATTGAAAAATAATTAGTTATGGATGTAATTTACAGTGTAGATATGGCCATTAATAGGTCTTCTTCCATGAAATATTTAAAAATTTATCCAAGATCCAAAAATTAATATTTAAACCTGATAAAAAAAATCCAAATTAAATTCATTCAAATCCTCACATTAAATATATGAATAATAAGTAGAAGTAGACTATCCAAGATATGATTTCCTTACAACCACCTATTCTTCTACCAATATAGTGTTGACTATCTAAAAGGATACTTCCAACCTTCAAGTTTAATTTCCTTTGAATCAGGAATGGATTCCTATTAAATATACCTTGTTTCATAAAATTCAATAATATTTGTTTCGTTAGATGAAAATAGTTCTAACTCACCACTAACAATAGGTTTTCTATAATTTTTCATTTCTCTAGGAGAATGACACTCAATTATTACATTAAGTTCTATTTGATAGACTATAATTTTTAAATAGTTATTGAAATAATTGGGATGGTAGGTCTTCTATGTCCAATTGGAATATCCTCATCATTGTTATCACCACTTACATATGAATTAGGGTAGTCAATTTCCTGAATAGAAGTTCCTAGACACTTCCACCAGTTAATAGATACTTCCCCTTTATTTTACTATAGAGTACTTCCTATCTATAGAATTTATTCATATTCACTAACCAAGGGAGTAATAATTTCAACAAATAAATATTTTTACACTTAGAACCTATCTCCTCAAGAATATCCAAATAATTTTCAGAATACTTAATATTTTTAGCATTCAAATATGACTCCTTAGAATGTAAAGGAATATGAGGTTTTGGAGGTCCAAATGAAACACCAAGAGAAGTAGGGATTTGTAACACCCTGGGATTTTATGAGATAGATTATTTTTAATTTCTTAAATATATTTTGTTGTAATCTACACCAATATTAGATTTCACTATATGAAACACCGTATTATCTTCTAGTATATGCAACACTATTCTTTGCTTGTGTTGCACACAATTTTATGTTCTTTCGATAGAAATCAACACTGAGTATAATTTTTTTTCAAAAAAAAAATGAACTATGTTTGGTTATGTTATATAAAAAACTAAATAAATCTTTCACTACACACAACACTAACTTGGATTTTGTAACATGCTAGTGCGACCTTCCTCGATAGCTTATGTTGTACGCGATTCTGAGTTTCATTAAACAATGATATATTTTTAAATTATTATTATTTAATGGGATATAAACTATAAATTATGAATATTATTAACCAAAATTTGAATTTTATCACATTATCATTCATCTTAAACATTTTTTAGAACCTTAAATGAGAACAAAATCTATTTTTCGGATAAAAAAGTATTTTTAAAAAAATATAGTTTTACCACCTTTCGATGGAGAATCGATCTTAAATCTAGTTTTTTCACTTTTATATGTTATATTTGACAAAATAAATTTATTATTTTGAATATGAAAATAAAACTTTACTTTGGATGAAATTATTTTATTTTTCTGATGAAATTCATAGATTTATGAATAGTGAAAATAATGTATTTTAATTCAATTTTTTTTAATATAATTTATTTATATAGTTATATTATCCTTATAATTGGTTTTAACTTATAATTGGAATATATTTTTATAATTTAATATAATTTATGTCATTGGAAGTAATTTCACTTTTAAATTGAACATAAACAGATGTCAATCTTTTGATAGCTATTACTTCTTAAAAACCCGCTTTTTAGTTTTGACAGTGGGAATTAATTTTAAATTAATTACTGAAATAAACGTGTTTTGAATTTTAAAAAATTTATTCTATATATGGATTGATGTGGTCCAAATTGTGTATATAGTTTCCTTTTATTTTTAGACAATATGAATAATAACTTCCATAATTGTTTTATTTACCATGGTTGGGTAAATCTTGTAAATAAGGGTAACAAAATAATATTAAAATAACCTATAAAATGTTCTAATATTATTTTATGAGATATTTAAAACCATGGGAACACTTGGGTAACTTTTAGACCCCATGGATTCAAATGGATGTGAAAATGACAATTTATAAGAATTAATTTTAAGTAAAGATAATTATAACCTAAACATATATCTTCTACTAAATTGATTTTAATATGGGGTTATATAACTAATATATATGTATATAAATATTAATTATAAAGATAAAAATATTTAATATATCATGGTATTTTATTTTTAACTTTTAGAAATTAGATAAATATATTTATTTATGACACAATTATGATGTAGTGATTAGCTCATTAATAAAAGTTTCAAATAAACGAATTTATAAATATTAAAATAATTTTAATTTGAATATTTTTATGCCATAAAATGATTTTATGGATGAAATTGACATATTATGGGTGATTAAATACCTTTATTTAGGAGGAATAAGGTTGTTATTAATTTTCTAAAAAGTCATGTATGAATATTATCCAAAATGGACATAATTCATAACTTAAAACATAAAAAAGTTTATTAAAAGATATTAAATTCTGAAAAATATAATATTTGTCCAAATAGTTAATATAAGTAAAAATATGTCATAAATAACTTTTATTGAGTCTTTTTACATGATATTTTAGTTAAATTAACTCACAATGTATAAATAACATGATATCACGGTAAGATTAAAAATGGTAAAATAAGGGTTAAACAAAAAATATAAGGATAATAAAAATATTAAAAACTTTTATAAAAATTATTGGATTATGGGTATTCAAAAAAAAATTATCTTATATTAAAAATAAATAAGTTTGTTATAATTTTAAACCAATATTAAATTTATAATAAATTAATATTTTAGGACTCCCCTAAAGTGCCCCTCTCCCATTTTATAAAAGGGCACCCCCTCCCTCTCCTCTTCACCCCATTTTGAGCCTTCGGGATCGGAAAAACCCTACTCATTTATCTTTTAATCTTCTATGGTCACATTATATAGTTTATGGTCTTCTCAAAAGACCAACTCTAGTGCCCTAATAGGAAATTTAAAGGAGGCACTTTGAGGAATAGGTAATCTCTTCTACCGATTCTTTCAAATTTATTTCTTCTTCTTCTTTCTATTATTTAGTTGTTTCAATATAAAGTAATAAAATAAGTGTCACTAATATACATATATTTTATTATAAATATTAAACAACCCTATTTCACTTTTTATCCATCCTACAAAAAACGAAATCATCGTGCATGTGTACGTACGACTTACCGTCTCCACTTTATGGTGTAATCTGTTTTTCAACACCAACTTACATGGATGGGTATAATGGTGGAAGTAATAAATATATGTCATCATTATAACATGATAATAATTATTATACAATATAAACCATCCAATTCAATACTGTTCAAAAATTATGGGAACAATAACGTCACTATTGCGTATATACAACCTACCGTCTCCACAGTGCGATGTGATTCGTTCAACTTAATCTTCATTGAACGAAGATTATATAAATGAGTTGAATGAATAAATATAATATATATTATAATAATACCATGGTTTCATGATATAAATATTACGTAAAAAGAGGAATAATAACTTATCTGATAAAACATACATAAGAACATAAAGCAGTTAATTACCGAATAATAAGTAATAATGATATATTACTAACAAATAGATAAAAACATGATAATAAATGTTATAATAAATATTATTATGCTTATAGAATAAATAAGTAACATTATTTAAATCATTATAAATGATGTTTTGATACATACGAATCATATTAAACCTAAGGTAAGGTAAAATGTTTCAATCTCATTTTTATCTGAGAATGTTTAGACATAAGTATTTATTGGGATATATTTATCATCCATGTCTATGTTTTATAAAAATATTTTCATAAAATGTTTAATATTATTACATGAATTATTAAAGTCATTTTTACCCATTCTTTACTTTTACTACATGGTATAAACGGAATATTTCTTTTGTTTACCTTAAGAGGGACTTTTTGAATTTTCTGAAAAAAGTAAGAGAACAATGTTTTTTAAAATTATACAGAATGAATGGATTTTTAAGAATTCTTCACAAATTATTTCCATAATGTTTAGTCTAAAATATTTCATGTTTAGTTTCAACTAAATTATTTTATTTTAAAATTTTGCAGCATTTTGAAAAAAAATAAAATGTTTTTAAAGAAAAAAGGAAATTTTCCTCCCGAATTAAGTTTAAGTGTTTTATCAAAATTATTTTCCATCTAAGATGAAATAAGGTTATTTATATATCCCTATTATTATTTTGATTTGATTATAAATTAAATTTATCTTTTATAGATTATTTTATTATGTAATGATGTTTAAGAAACCCATTCTACTTCATGGGTTATTCTATGATGAATGATTTATGTTTTTGTGGAACATGTAATAATTATTACATTATGGAATGGGTGGGACATATATCTCCCTCCAATTAATTGGTTAATGATTTATATCTCATGATATGGTCATGAAGGGAATGTAATGTAATTCCATTTTAGTAATACATGGTTGGAACGACATGTAATCCTGGTTTAGTAATGGATTTTGTCCACTTTGATGGTCTTGGAAGCAATGCCTTGGCTACTATGGAGATCATATTATGTTCCTAATTGTTTGTACAATTAAAAGTTGTATACCAATGTTATTATATCATAATTAATGTACTTTTATGTTATATGCGTTACGTACTTCCAAGATTTATTTCATGACTCAATATTTTGATGTTTAAACTTTATGTTCATGTTTCTACATTCCAATGTTTATGGTTTGTTTTATGTTCTTCATGTTTACCCTTAATGAGAATTTGAGCTCATCCTTTTTATATTTTCTTTTCCCTAGGATATAAGTAAAGGTATTAAGTAGGAAAATAATAGGGGAAGATCTTTATGGGATATGTCGACTATTTTTTACAAAGTTAGAAGATTATGTTCCAAATTTCTAAAGACACTAACAAATACAGTCATTAAGAGTCTTTTTGTATATTGTATTAAGTATTCTGCAAATGTAATGTAATTTCCATGTACGTTAAGCTTGGGTCTCTAGAGGACTAATTCTTCTACTGGCTCATGAGATTCTATATTATAATTATAATTTCCTATTGATTTATCATCATAACACACTATTTCTTATTCAAAAAATATTTTAGATTCACTACTATGAATAACCACTAAATATTTAAAAACATTTTCAACCACATTCCTCTTGTTAGAAATTTTTTCCTCAGAAGAATATTCCCCAATTTCAACAGGATCTAAACATAGATTTATTTTCCCATTAGACTGATAGGGTTCATCATTGGATTGAATTTATCATATGATTTTACAGCTTCAGGAAGCCTTAGTTTTCTTCTGGAATTCCAATTAACCGTCATTCTTTTGAAAATAGCAGTTATAGACATATTCTAATAGAATGTATAACATTTTAAACTCCGTGAGGAAGTATCATATATTCTACTAAATATAATATAAACACAGGATAGGGAAAATGATTTAGCTTTGAAAAGGATTTACACAATTCTCCCATGAATTTTATCAAAAACCTAAACAAGATGATATGCACACCCTTTTCAATCAAATACATAAAGAAAATATCATGCAACCTTAGTGTTATAAATTCCCCTTTTCATGCAAAAATCTAATGGTGGATGAACAAAACCAATAATCTAAACTCTCCATTGAGTTCTATAATAGTTGGGTTTCTAGGTTTTTTTATTTCTAGTTAGCACATATAAGACATTTTTAATCTCAACAAGATAATGGTTGATTAGATAACTATGTAGGATAATAATCTCACCTTTTTCAGAATTTCATGTTGTCTTATAAACCACTAACTTAAATTTTCCATTTGTACCAATTCTAATAATAACTTTCCATGGTGATATTTTAAAAAGGAAAAATCTTTTACCTCAAATGAAAGTACATTCCTCCAGTTATCTATAGAATTTTTTTTACAACTCTGAGCTTCCCTCAGGTGATACAAAATCATATTTACCTTCCCAAACATTGTATATATGAATTATAGTCCCAAAGACTTTATTTAGTTAAATTCCTCCCAAAATTATTGAGTTTGACTCCTCTTTCAATATAATTCTTTGAAAGGTTCCATCTATAAACTAGATTTCAATTTTTTATTATATTAAATTTCAAATAATAAAATTTATTGATCCCAGCTTCAATGAAAATCTAATGAGCATGCTCAAAGCATATTTTATAATTTTTTTAATAGTATTCTTTGACTTACCATTAGATTGAGTATGAAAAGTTATATTGGAATTTAATTTATTACACAATGACATTTGGAGTCCCTTAAAAAATTATAATTAAATCTATGTTCTTGATTTAATATAATAGATAGAGGGAATCCATGTAAAATAAATATTTATTTAAAGTGGATTCAAGAAATCTTATCCAAAGACATTATATTAAATATGAAGAATTTGTGTAGATTTAGTAAATAGATGGATAATAACCCCAATATCATTATTTCATAGATATCATTTTGTTAAAAACAACATGAAATACATGGATATATTCCCCAATTTTTATTTTGGAATTGGAAAAGGTTGGAGAATCCCCTTTGGTAGTTTTCTCTCAGCTTTAACCTATTATGAAATTAAGCATTTCATACTAAAAACAATAATAAATTTCTTCATTACTCATGACCAATAATACAATGGTTTGTATATGTACATATTATTACGATCTATATAAATATGAAATAAAGTTTAATTAACTACACTAAATAGTTCCTTCCTCGACAGGGGATCCTCTGGGATACACAACCACTTTCCAAATCTTATAACACCTTTTTTCAATCATGTATTCAAAAAAATAACCTTTCCTAATGAACCCTACTATTTCTTATAATCTATGTTTTTCCTTCTGATCATGTTTAATTATATATAAAAAATATTAATATAATTACAATGAAACCAAAATAGTCTGAGTTCCTATGTAATGACTGAAAATTTTATCACTTTAATTTTCGTTTTGAATTACAAATGAGTCATGTTTAGTAATATAATATTAAAAAAATAACATGAACCACATGATAGAATATTTTTTTAAAAAAATATTAACATGAACATTAAATTTTGATAATAAATGTACAAATTAAAATTAAAAAACATTATAATGAAAAAAAAACACAAAACAAGAAGCAAGAATATAGCATTCAGATCTGATCAATCCAAAAAATAAAAACACAGTCATGAACACCATTGTAGAAATTAAATATAATATTGGACATCCAACAACCATTTTGAAAATGAAAATATATAACATTGATATGAAATTAAATTTAACAAATAATGAATGAAATATGAGGTATTTATAAATGGTAGTACACCTATAAGACAATCACAAATTTTACTGTTAGAATAGTATTCTAACTACTGGAATTGTAATTTGATAATGAGAATAGTTAGTTGACCATTTTTAATTATGACATCAATTTTATAATTGTAACTTGAAAAATGAAATTATAAAAAAAAGTATTTTTGAATCTGATGAAATAAAAATTTATAAATTTTTTATTAACAAAATAATAAAAATCACTTTTATAAAAGATAGAAAAAGTGTATGTATTTTTAAGAAACACATATGTTTTTTTTCTAAATATAAAAATTTATAAAATGTTTATTTTCATTAAATAGGTTTATATTATAATATTAATCTACATTATAATGATAGTATAATTTTATATGATCGAAATTAATTTTTCAAAGGGCCCAAAAAATGATCATAATATAAAAATATATATTTTTCAAATAAATAAGGATCTTACCTAAAAGGAAAATATATATATATATATATATAATTATTTTTATAATTTGGATTTAATTTTTGAATCTAAACATTTAAAACTTATGTTAATTTTTTTGTATTTTTCTAAAATAATTGATTTTTAGTGAATAGTGTAATGTGAAAGGTACAATATTTAACATTACAAGTCAAATATATAAATAATATAGTGATAGATGTTGTAATATGACAATATCTAAAACCCACATGCATAAATTATTGTAAAAAATCACATGGTTCATCACTATTGGTAGTTTAGGGGAAAAATAATAAACTAATGAATGTTATATTCATAACCCCCTTATTCTACCCTTATAAATTACACCCTAAATACTCCTTATCCTCACACCTTATAGGCCATTTATATTTACAATGTTATTAAAATTTTTCTTCCCAATATTCCCCCCAGGTCTTGGGGCTATCGGTCTCACCAGAAGACCATTCCAAGGCACATTAGGACGATTTCTAATAAATGACATCTAAAGAGATAATATTCTCATCTCATCTCTTTCAATACTTTTCCTCTTATACCTCCTAAACATATCTTCCATTAAAATTTACATAATGACAAGATTTTAAAAAATACATAAAATGTTACCATGCTGTTGGAATTTCTAATATCAAAACTCTTCTCATTTCTTTCTAAAATGAAAACATTGTTCACATTATGGTCCATCCACCACCTCCATAAGAATCATAACTTTTTTTATCACCAACTTCAAGGATGCTTTTAATAAATTAATTATGATAAAAAATTATAACACCATTATTTTATATATTTTTTCAAATTATTTAATAGATAAATTGTTATATTGTTCAATAAAACAAAGATAGTTGACAATGGTCAGAAAAACCAACTTCGAATTAAACATGATTTGATAAATTGTTACTCTATGAATAATGTATATATTAATACTATTTAACATTTTAAACCATTTAATACTCAAGTAATGACGTGAATATGTTTCACTACACTTATATTGATATGTAACTATACTAAAATAACATTCATAATTACAAAAAAATTAATTGGACATTAGAACCACGAAATAAAAACCATCGAAAAGTATTATAAAAAACAACATCACAATTAAACGACATATAACTAAAATAAAATATTGATATTAAATAAAATATATTTTAACTTGGTTCTAAATAATTTATTTAATAGATCAAATTTTATTATTCATAAGGTTGGGTGAATGTGTAGATTTGATCTGGACCTAGGTTAAGGGAACTTCTGAACTACCCACTTTTATTTTTAGTCATTAGTTTTTTATAAAACACACTTCATTACATGATTAATCTCATGTAGTTATAAAATATTCTTTATATATATATGTTCCTTCACATATATTACATGTTATTATTACCCTTAATTTTTGTGTGTATATACACCTTTTTATGTCTCTATTTCAATTTCTTTCAATATGTAATCCCAATTAAAGGGAACCTTTCCCCCCAAATCATTTCAAGTAATACTCCATAAAATGTTGTAAACCATATATGGTTTCTAAAATTGATCATTTTAATATAAAAAACTATTTTAGATCATTTTTAGTTTTATGGAAATTAATATGCTATTTCTCCTCTTTAAGGACTCTTCACCCTTTTCCCTAAACCCTACTTAAGAGTTACATTTCAAAAGTTACTTCCCCATATTTTTCACATATTCAATTCAATTGGACATTATTTTTCATGGACTGTGTTTATTTTTCACTTTTGAACATTCAAGAATTATTTAATCACTTATTTCATGTAAATAATTATGATATTCCATTTATTTACGCTATAATACATGATTATCTATCCTATTTCATTCCATTGTTAATTCTTATATGTATTCTTTATGTTTGATTTCCTTTTGTGACATAGATATGGATGTACATCTTATAATGGGTGTACCCATATATCACTCCAACACCTTGGGTAATGTTTGTATCTCATGGGATGATATATATGGGATTATGGATTAAACTTAATCCCTTAGGGCACTATATCCACAATGTTAAGATGTCTCAACAATGGGATTGAACTTATGTTTATGGTGTCATGTTTTATATTGTCTCTATATTCTTATGATGCCATGATTCTATGATTCTATCTTATTTATGTCATGCTTTTATTTGATCATTAATGTACACTGTCCTTTATGATATCATGTTTTTCTATTTGAATCATATTCTATACTCCTTTATATTTCTTAATCATTTAATGGGATTTATAGATTACCCATTTAGTGTACTTATTCTAAATGTTATCTAATACAGTTTTACAATCTCAAATGTGATCTAGAAGAATAATATAAATATTAAAATAATGTTTTTTAATTTAGTTTCATGTTGATGTTTTATGAATCTAGTGTCAAATTTTTTTTACCTCCTTGGGTCGTGTTTATTGTATATTTATGTTAAAAGTCATGTAATAACATGTGTTAGATTCTTGGATTTCTATAGTTTTTAGTAGAGAAAGGTATATTTTTTGTGGATTTAGAAAAGAATATATCAGTAAAAACCCTATGGAAAAGTATAACAATTGGAAGTAACGTAATATTTTAGTAAAGTATTGAGAGAGTGGTTTATAAGAAATAAAATCCATGTCTGGATACTACAAGAATATGTGGATTTGGAAAAAATGTACCTAGTAGTAATAACACTAAAAGGGATCATTTTTCATTAACTCAACCTGTACCTCTTGCATGACAATGAGGCCAGTATACACACTTGGTTTGAAACTCCTGGGGATATTATTTGGTAAATTTGAAATCTCTTTTTGAAAAATTATAAAGGACTTGAATATATTTTTAGGTTTGGAATCCAAAGAGGAAAATTACCATGGATAACCATTATTGAAGCCTAGACACTCATAATTTTGGATATACATGTTGTTTTTAAGTTATTACTTAATGTTCATATTTCCTAATTTAATATTCTTATTATTTTAAGTATCTCTATAAAAAATTATTTATTTTAGAAAAAAGAGGAAAATGTATATAATATTGTAAACAACCAATGAGATCGGAGATATAATGATTTCATCAACGAGATGCCTAACTTGATGGGTGAAGGAGACAAGAACTTCATTTTCATACTGGATCAAATGACTCATGTTATAATAAATGAAATTAATATTGTGAAACTCCATCATTTTCTTAAGAATCATAAAGCTATAAATAAGTCCTTTATGTGACAAAGGCCACTTACTTTTAGTGGGTCATCATATCCCATCATCACAAAACAATGGATAAAAAATATTTAAAAGATTTGTTTTATATTTTAACACTTTGAACAAGAGAAATTTATACATGCATTCTACCACAAAGAGGGAGAATTTGAATAGTAATGGAAACAAATCAAGAACAAAAAACCCAAGGATGAAATATAATGCATGTAATGGGAAGTATTTAAGAAAATATTTTTAAATAAATATTTTACATAAACCCTCCATCTTAAAATATACATGGAGTTACATAGACTTAAGAAAAAAAGAAGATTTTATTAGGGATTGTGAAGAAACCTTTACAATTCTTGCAAGGCATGCCTTTGAATTTTTCATCGAGATAGAATGTAAGGTAGACTTTTTTCTAGGATATCACTAATTAAAGTTGAAGTAGAAAGATATTCCCAAAAATACATTTTAATCAAGGTATATACATTATGAGTTCACATTTACACACTCAAATTTCACTAATACTCTAGATATATGCATGAACATAATGAATAGAGACTTTATAGATTACCTAAACAAATTTTTTCTAGTATTTATAGATGATATTGTGATATACTATAAAATTAAAGAGTAGTATGCGGAGTATTTGAGTACTATTTCAAAGATAATGATAATGGGGAATATATATGAAAATTATTGTAAATGTGATTTTTGGATGGAGTAAGTATAATTAATAGGCAATGTTATCACCAATAAAGTTATATTTATGAATCATTAAAAAACAAAGGCGATTGATGTAGAGACCCGAAGCTTGACGTACATTGACATTACATTACATTTGCGGAATACTTAGTACATAACCAAAACACACACACAAGGATCGTAATAGTTTAGTGTCTTTGGAAACTCGGAATATAATCTTCTAATCCTGGTGAAAGATCTTCAACATCTCCCATAAAGATCTTCCTTTGTTTTATACCTAAAACCTTTCTTTATATCCTGGGGAAAAGAAAACATAAAAGGGTGAGCTCAAATGCTCAGTAAGGGTAAACAAAAGAAATATCAATCACATCATAAGAACATAACATTTTGAAAATCTTAACCTGCAAAAGAGAGCATAATTTCATAACATGGGATAAATCATGGCAGTGAAATGTAATCACAATAATCATAACTTAAAACATGAAACATTGTGGCATACACACATAATCATAGGGAATAATTTCTTGTTAGTCAAGACTCATTGCCAAGACTATCTTAGTGGACAAAATCACTTTATGAACCGAGTCACCCTCGTTTCAGTCCTGTTTCAATGAACCGGTATAACCTACCGTTATATCCATATCTATCTCATGAGATATAAAATCTTTACCCAATGCATTGGAGGGAGATATAGGTCCCACCCATCCCATAATTATACCATTCTTATGTGTGCCACAAAATCATAAATCATACAACATTGCATAACCCATATAATACAAATGGGAATCTTAAACATCATGACATCATAAAACAATTCATATAAGATAAATGAATTCATAAAAATAATTCCATCACAAATTAATCAAATAAATGTAATAAAAGGGATAAAAACAGAACCCTTTATTATCTTAGATGGAAAATAATTTTGATAAAACACTTGAACTCCATTCTTGAAGAAAATATCCTTTCTTCTTCAAAAACATTTTTCCTCTCTTAAAATTTCATACAACTTTAAACTAAAATAAGTTGATTAAAAATAAACATGAAAAAATGAAAAGGAAGCTTCTTGGAAATAATGTTTTAAAAATCCATTCATGCCGTATAAGTTAAAAAACATTCTTCGTACTTTTGTCGGAAAAGTAAAAAAGTACCTCGTACGAAAAACGACAAAAGATTCCTTTCATATATTTTACTAAAAACTCACCGAAGGGTAAAATTGGATTTAAACAATTTTAGGTGGATGGAAATAATATTACATATTGAGGAAACATGGACATGGATGATAAAATACACCCCAGTAAATACCAAAGTATAAAAAATCTCGGATAAAAATGAGATTGTGATATTTCCCTTACCTTAGGTCTGACTTGATTTGTAAGTGTCCGAACCTCCTGTAAAATAATTTAAATAATGTTATTGACTTATTCCATAATCATATTCACTGTTATGATATCATATATGGTTCACTTATGACTTTATATTACCCGTTCTTTTGTAAATTCCATGTTAAAGAGCGTTTTGGGTAAAATTGTTTCATTTGTCATCCGTGTTTTGACATGTAATTTTTCATATGATTACTTAGATCATGATTACTTAATTACAGAATATAAAACATGATTTATATATATATATATTCAGAATATACATATATATAATATATCAGTAAATGGAAAGAAATACACCGTTCATGGAGACGGTAGGCCGTACGTACGCATGAATGCTGTTTTTGTTTCCTTATGGAGTTGAACGGAATTAAGTAGATGACATACATATATATACACATAAATCCATTATCATTATTATTTCATATATTTCATGATTACTTATTATATATACTTTATAATCATTCATGAATGGTTAAGGTGGAGAGTGAATCTCATCGCGTCGTGGAGACGGTAGTCCGTACGTACGCACGAGCGATGATATCGTTCTCATGATCGTGGGACTGTATTGGAGTGTATTTATACTATTTCAGAATCAATATCACTTTAAAATAATAATATATAGTTATTATTTACACAATTATACCCATCCAAGTAAGGTGGTGGTGGAAAATAGATTTCACCACGGCGTGGAGACGGTATTCCGTACGTACGCACACGCGGTGATTTCGTTTTCCTTAGGATGGATAGATGGTGAAATAGGATTGTTTCATACTTATAATAAAATATCAGTATATTATTGATACTGATTTTATTACTTCATAATGAAACAACCTAAGAAGAAGAAGTGGAAGAAGAAATAAAGGTGAAAGAATCGATAACGGAAATTACCTCTTCTTTGAAGCGCCTCTTTGTGACCTCCTCTTAGGGCACTAACATTGGTCATTGAGGAAGGTCAGAACCTCTAGGATGTTTCTAGGGAAGTGGAGAAGATAATTTGGAAGGTTTTGGCCAAGCTTTAAGGCTCAAAGTTGTGTGAGGAAGAGAGGGAGGAGGTGCCCTTTTATAAGGGAGGAGAGGGGCACCTTTGGAATAACTAAAAATATTATTTTATTATAACGTCTGGTTCGGTTTTAAATAGCTCTAAATTGATTTATTTCGAGGCTAAGGTTGGGATGGGTCTAACTCCTCTCATACAATAGGATTTAGACAAGTTTAGGTTATTATTTTAACCATATCAATTAGATTTAACTCTAAGTTAAATAATTTAACTTTTACCGCGTCTTTTTGTTTTCTTACACTATATGGTTAATAAACTTACTATATCAAGCCAAAAGAACCCCAAGTTGTTTATTATTAATATATATAATCTTATCTAAGTCATTTGGCCGAACATTATATTTTTAGGAATAAAATAACAATTAATAATATAATATTTGTTTTAAAAACTATTTTATGTCAATTTTGACACTATTTGGTACATGATTTTTATGAAATTCATAACAGAATGATAAGTTCTAAAAAAGTTACTTAAATCAACAATAACATGTCATATTAACCTAGAAAATTAGTTTAAGTCATAAAAAGTCTCAAATTACATTTATTTGGGCATTTATAACATCAATTATGTCAATATTTCATTAATAAGACAATTACTGCATCATCTTTGTGTCATAATAAATGATAATTATTTAATCCCTAAAAATTATAAATAAATTCCTATGATGTAGATAATTGTATTATATTTCTGGAGACTATTCATGTTCTATGTTTAATGAAGTTTATAACTATATTAAAATTATTATACTTATAAGATTTAAGAAAGTGACATGTTGTCACATTCTTTGGTTTTAATAATAATTAAATTATTTTCATGGAAAAAAGTCCATAAAATGAATCTAATCCGACACTTAGGTTATATGGGTCTACTTTTAGCCATCCAATAGGATTTTTTAAAGTGTTAGGATAATTTTATAATCTTATATTTACCCTTAATTACCCGATTTACCTTTAACTATAGTAAATAAAATTTACCGTAGTTACTATTCACAATGCACAAAAATAAAAAGTAGATTATTAACATAATTTGGAACCACTGATTACAAATATGGAATCAATTTTTCCAAATTCAATACACACAAGATGCAGAAATTAAATTAAAATTAATCCCGTTGTCGAACGAAAACGGGTTTTTCTTTAAAACATTGCAAAAGATTGAATTGATTTAACCTACGAATTCAAGGTAAAATCAATGCTAATGACATACATTATATTAAATGGTAAAAATATATTCTATTTATACTTTAAAACCATTCAATATTATAATTTAACCACATAAGATATTATGATGAAAAAATTTGTTTTTAATTAAAATATAACGTGTTTTTACTATTCATTAAAATATGAAAGTTATCGGAAAAATATCACAACTTTATATAATGTAAATTTTTATATCCTGATTCAAAAGAAGAATTTTATTTTGTCAAATTTAACTTATAAAAATGTCAAAAACTAGATTTAAAGTGGGTGCGCCATCAAAAGGCGGCAAAACTATATTTTTTGAAAAATACTTATTTTACCAGAAAAATTTATTTTGTTCTTATACCATGTTCTAGAAAATGTGTAAGATGAATAATAATGTTATAAAATTCAAATTTTAGTTAACACTATTCATAACGTCTAGTTCATGACAATATCGTTTTTTATTAAAACCCAGTATTGCGTATAACACATGCTATCGAGGAAGGTCGCGATTGCGTGTAATGAAAGCCAAGTCAGGGTTGCGTGTTGTGAAAGAATCCTTCATTGTTTCGTATAACAGAATCCAACCATATTTCATTTATACATTGAATATATATATATATATATATATACTCAATGTTGCGTAGAATAACTATTATCAAAATTGTGTGTAACACGATCCAAGAATAGTGTTGCGTATACTGCAAGCTAATACGGTGTTGCGTATAGCGCAAGGTAATATTGGTGTATAATACAACACAAGACATTAATGAAATTAAAAGAATATTTTTCATAAACTCTCGGGGTGTAACATTCTACACCCCTTAAAATGAATTTCGCCCTCAAAATTCGTTGGGGTTATAAATGGTTTACTATTCGAAAGTTTCTTTAATAGAAACCCACATCGTAAAAAGGAATACCAAAACCAATATTTAAAAACAAAAGTATGAAACGTAATGGTTACCCAAATAAACTAATCACTGGTTTTCCACATAGGTTAAAATATGGATATGGAAGAGAAATCTATCCATCATGTTTTGATGGAGAGTGGTAGAGAACATGGCTATGGAAAAGCCAGCAATCAAAAATCCATAAATTTTTGATGATATAAGGTACCATCTGATTCATCAGATATAAGAGCACTAGGAAAACATTTTTGGTTTTCAAGATCATTTCCCTAAAGTTGATGAAATTGGAATTAGAAGAAATACTTTTGTGATTTTGGTATAGTCTCACCGTTTGTCGTTCTTTGGACAATTTCCACTTCATCTCTTAAAGAAATGAAGTTGATTTTGTCATTCATGATGTGTTAGCAGATCATGTGATAGAATGATTGGTCATTCCATCTATCTCAAACAAAAGGTTAGAAAAGTTATCAAAAAATACATAAGCCCATCTATAGTGAGAATCATCATACAGGGTTCCTAAAATGGACTTATACTTCATATATCATACTGCTTAATATAATAAAACTAGTTTCTACTAAACAGGGACTTTCTGTAGGTCAGTGGTAGGTGATAAAGGCCAGTCGCACTTCGGTTGTGGGTTCGATTCCCACAGCCTTGTCCGACGCGATGGGTTGTCGCCCGTCCTGCAGGTTGTCCTTAAACAATACTAACTTATGTCCAATATAATCCATTCCTATCTTTAGGCTTATCCAAAATACTTCAGTCCACTCTCATAATATAGTGAAAACGATTATCAGAGATTTAATACCATCGTTGATCCCCATATATCCTAAAATATGTCTTGTTGGTCACATTCCAAACATTCAAAGGCCTTAATCATGTACTCTCTTGAATACCCATTGAACCTTAGTGAAAACATGAATGCAGTTAAAAGTTAACACTTTCCACATACCGAAATCCTCAAAATTCTATATACTCAAACCATGATATCACTTAGTCCGTATATCAATCATGAGCTCATGAATACTGTTAAACATTTCATTTTCTCGTTTTCCCTTCATTATGCGCATATCATCTTATTTCCAAAAATATCTCAATCACTTTGAATACCACATTAGACCAATAAATAAATATTCCAATACTTTATGATACAACATTATTTTGGAATCCCATTACATAAACACTTAATCATTCCACCACATCGTTGTCATATTCAACATCACCAATAGTGATCGCATGTGACTTCCCTTTTTCCTTTGCCTTAAGCGGTTGCTCATGTCGATCATCACTAACCCTTGGATTAGGGCATTTATTAGCATAATGCCCCATTTCCTTGCACTTGAAGCATTGAAGTGTTGGTGGTGCGTTCTCTGCAGTGTTTTCTTTATTCACATCATTAGAAACCCTTTTTCCATTACTTCGACACTCAGCTGCTCGATGACCTTCTTTTCCACACTTAAAACATTTTCTAGTCCCTTTAAGACAATCTCCACTATGCTTCATTCCACACTTTGTGCATAAGGAAACATTCAACTTCTTTTCACCATTATTCTGAGATTTCTCCTTGAACTTCATCTTTCGTTTCCTGTCAAAACCATGAGATGGATATGTGACACCAACTTCCATTTCTACCTTGATAGCACAACGCACAATTTCTTCATAGCTACTGAAGTATCTTATAGCTAATGCCCTTTGAAGACTTGGTTTTAAGCCACTGAAAAATCGATCATCTTTACTTTCAGTTTGGATGATAATGCCAGATTCATACCTTGCAAGTCTTGTAAAATTTGCTTCGTATATACCAACAGATTCATCATCCTTCTGCTTCATCTCAAGAAACTCCTTTTCCATCTTTGTTTGAAGAATACGAGGGAAGTACTTACTGAAAAACAAGTTCTTGAACTCGTCCCATTCCATGGACTCAATTTCATCTCTTGTCCTCGTATTCTTGATAAGATTCCACCATTGATCAGCTTCACCTTCCAAACGATATACTGCTAAGATGAATTTATCATGCTCAGAACATTGAAGAACTGAAAATATCTTTTCAGTGGTATTGATCCATTGTTCAGCAAAAAGTGGATCGGAAGACCCACTGAAAGAAGGTGGATGTTGCCTCATGAAGGACTGAATAGAATATTGTTCCCTTTTCTGCTCATTTGGAAGTCCAGAATGATTCATAGCTTGTGTAAGTATAGCAATAAGATTTTTCACTCAATCTCCCATAAGATTTGTTTGTTCAGGAGGGAAATCATTGCATTTTCCATTGGATTGATCAACACTGTTCCTTCGGGTTCTAGCCATCGTCTAAAACCCAAAAATAATAGTGTGAGAGGCAAAAATCATGCTAGGGAAAACAACATTATAAAGGGGGAGTACCTTCAATATCTAACATCTTAGGTTTAATTATATGATCGTTAGTGTAATTCTAGTACTATAACCTATACGTATACTTAACCTTAGGGATATCCCTAGACTTAGACATACCATAGAAATATCTCTAGGGATCTCACTAACGTTTTCACATCCTAGTTTCCAAAGGTTGACTGAACCTTTCCTCTGATACCAACTGTAGAGACCCAAATCTTAACGTACATTGACATTACATTACAATTGCGGAATACTTAGTAAATTACAAAAAAAAACACACAAGGATCGTAATAGTTTAGTTTCTTTGGAAACTCGGAATATAATCTTCTAATCTTGGTGAAAGATCTTCAACATCTCCCATAAAGATCTTCCATTTTTTATACATAAAACCTTTCTTTATATCCTGGGGAAAAGAAAACATAAAAGGGTGAGCTCAAATGCTCAGTAAGGGTAAACAAAATAAATATCAATCACATCATAATAACATAACATTTTGAAAATCTTAACCTGCAAAAGAGAGCATAATTTCATAACATAGGATAAATCATGGCAGTGAAATGTAATCACAACAATCATAACTTAAAACATGAAACATTGTGTCATACACACATAATCATAGAGAATCATTTCTTGTTAGTCAAGACTCATTGCCAAGACTATCTTAGTGGACAAAGTCCCTTTCTGAACCAAGTCACCCTCGTTTCAGTCCTGTTTCACTGAACCGGTATAACCTACCGTTCCAGCCATGTCTATCTCATGAGATATAACATCTTTACCCAATGCATTGTAGGGAGATATAGTCCCACCCATCTCATAATTATACCATTCTTATGTGTTCCACAAAATCATAAATCATACATCATTGCATAACCCATATAATACAAATGGGAATCTTAAACATCATGACATCATAAAACAATTCATATAAGATAAAGGAATTCATTAAAATAATTCCATCAAAACATAATCAAATCAATGTAATAATAGGGATAAAAACAGAACCCTTTGTTATCTTATATGGAAAATAATTTTGATAAAAAACTTGAACTCCATTCTTGAGGAAAATATCCTTTCTTCATCAAAAACATGTTTCCTTTCTTAAAATTTCATACAACTTTAAACTAAAAGAAGTTGATTAAAAATAAACATGAAAACTTGTAAAGGAAGCTTCTTGGAAATAATGTTTTAAAAATCCATTCATGTCGTATGAGTTAAAAAAACATTCTTCGTACTTTTGTCGGAAAAGTCAAAAAGTACCTCGTACGAAAAACGACAAAAGATTCCTTTCATATCTTTTACTAAAAACTCACCGAAGGGTAAAATTGGATTTAAACAATTGTAGGTGGATGTAAATAATATTACATATTGAGGAAACATGGACATGGATGATAAAATACGCCCCAGTAAATACCAAAGTACAAACAATCTCGGATAAAAATGAGATTGTGATATTTCCCTTACCTTAGGTCCAACTTTCTTTTTAAGTGTCCGAACCTCATGTATAATGATTTAAATAATGTTATTGACTTATTCCAGAATCATATTCATTGTTATGATATCATATATGGTTCACTTATGACTTTATATTACCCGTTCTTTTGTAAATTCTATGTTAAAGAGCGTTTTGGGTAAAATTGTTTCATTTGTCGTCCGTGTTTTGACTTGTAATTATTCATATGATTACTTAGATCATTATTACTTAATTCCAGAATATAAAACATGATTTATATATATATATATATTCAGAATATACATATATATATTAAATCAGTATATGGAAAGAAATACACCGTTCATGGAGACGGTAGGCCGTACGTACGCATGAACGCTGTTTTCGTTTCATGAATGGTTAAAGTGGAGAATGAATCTCATCGCGTCGTGGAGACGGTAGTCCATACGTACGCACGAGCGATGATATCGTTCTCATGATCGTGGGACTGTATTGGAGTGTATTTATACTATTTCAGAATCAATATCACTTTAAAATAATAACATATAGTTATTATTTACAACATTATACCCATCCAAGTAAGGTGGTGGTGGAAAATAGATTTCACCATGGCATGGAGACAGTATTCCGTACGTACGCACGCGCGGTGATTTCGTTTTCCGTAGGATGGATAGATGGTGAAATAGGATTGTTTTATACTTATAATAAAATATCAGTATATGAGTGATACTTATTTTATTACTTCATAATGAAACAACCTAAGAAGAAGAAGTGGAAGAAGAAATAAAGGTGAAAGAATCGGTAACAGAAATTACCTCTTCTTTGAAGCGCCTCTTTGAGACCTCCTCTTAGGACAATAAAATTGGTCTTTGAGGAAGACCAGAACCACTAGGATGTTTCTAGGGAAGTGGAGAAGAGAATTTGGCAGGGGTTGGCCGAGATTGAAAGCTCAAAGTTGTGTGAGGAAGAGAGGGAGGAGGTTCCCTTTTATAAGGGAGGAGAGGGGAACCTTTGGAATAACAAAAAATATTATTTTATTATAAAGTCAAGTTCGGTTTTAAATAGCTACAAATTGATTTATTTCGAGTCTAAGGTGGGGATGGGTCGAAATACTCTCATCCAATAGTATTTAGACAAGTTTAGGTTATTATTTTAACCTTATCAATTAGATTTAACTCTAAGTTAAATAATTTAACTTTTACCGTGTCTTTTTTTTTTCTTACACTATATGGTTAATAAACTTGCTATATCAATACAAAATAACCCCAAGTTGTTTATTATTAATATATATAATATTATCTAAGTAATTTTTCTGAACCTTAGATTTTTTGGAATAAAATAACAATTAATAATATAATATTTGTTTTAAAAACTGTTTTATGTCAATTTTGACACTATTTGGTACATGATTTTTATGAAATTCATAATAGAATTATAAGTTCAAAAAAAGTTAGTCAAATCAACAATAACATTTCATATTAACCTATAAAATTATTGTAAGTCATAAAAAGTCTAAAATTACATTTATTCGGTCATTTATAACATCAATTATGTCAATATTTCATTAATAAGACAATTACTGCATCATCTTTGTGTCATAATAAATGAAAATTTTTTAATCCCTAAAAATTATAAATAAATTCCTATGATGTAGATAATTGTATTATATTTCTATAGACTATTCATGTTATAAGTTTCATGAAGTTTATCACTAGATTAAAATTATTATACTTATAAGATTTAAGAAAGTGACATGTTGTCACATTCTTTGGTTTTAATAATAATTAAATTATTTTCATGGAAAAAAGTCCATAAAATGAATCTAATCCGACCCTTAGGCTATATGGGTCTACTTTTAGCCATCCAATAGTATTTTTCCTAGTGTTAGGGTAAGTTTATAATCTTATATTTACCCTTAATTACCCGATTTACCTTTAACTATAGTAAATAAAATTTACCGTAGTTATTATTCACAATGCCCAAAAATAAAAAGTAGCTTATTAACATAATTTGGACCCACTGATTCCAAATATTGAATCCATTTTTCCAAATTCAATACACAAAATATGCAGAAAGTAAATTAAAATTAATCCCGTTGTCGAACGAAAACGGGTTTTTCTTTAAAACATTACAAAAGATTGAATTGATTTAACCTACGAATTCAAGGTAAAATCAATGATAATGACATACATTATATTAAATGGTAAAAATATATTCTATTTATACTTTAAAAACATTAAATATTATAATTTATCCACATAAGATACTACGATGAAAAATGTTGTTTTTAATTAAAATATAGCGTGTTTTTACTATTCATTAAAATATGAAAGTTATCGGAAAAATATCAAAACATTATCTAATGTAAATTTTTATATCCTGATTCAAAATAAGAATTTTATTTTGTCAAATTGAACTTATAAACATGTCAAAAAATAGATTTAAAATGGGTGCGCCATCAAAAGGCGGCAAAACTGCATTTTTTGAAAAATACTTATTTTACCCGAAAAATTTATTTTGTTCTTATACAATGTTCTAGAAAATGTGTAAGATGAATAATAATGTTATAAAATTCAAAATTTAGTTTACACTATTCATAACGGCTAGTTCATGACAATATTGTTGTTTATTAAAGCCCAGTATTTCGCACAACACACGCTATCGAGGAAGGTCGCGAATGCGTGTAACGCAAGCCAAGTCAGGGTTGCGTGTTGTGAAAGAATCCTTCATTGTTTCATATAACAGAATCCAACCATATTTCATTTATACATTGAATATATATATATATACTCAATGTTGGGTAGAATAACTACTATCAAAATTGTGTGTAACACGATCCAAGAATAGTGTTGCGTATACTGCAAGCTAATACGGTGTTGCGTATTGCGCAAGGTAATCTTGGTGTAGAATACAACACAAGACATTAATGAAATTAAAAGAATATTTTTCATAAAATCTCGGGGTGTTACAATTGAGGAGTGTCCTAGATCAACTTATGTAATAATGATCCATAGTTTCCTTGGACTAGATGGGTTTTATAATTGATTTAGGAAAAACTCATTAGGATTGTAAAACATGTTGACCAAGAAAAATTATAAGGGAGTTAAGTTTGTTTGGATCAATGAATATAAATATAGTTTCATGGAATTGAAAAAAGAGATTATCACTACAATAAAACTCACACTAACCTCAAGTGGGTACATTTAATGATATACTGTGATTCTATAAAGAAGGTATTGGTTTGTGAAATGATGGAAACTAATAAAGTGATAGCATAATCCTCAATGGATTTGAAATTCCATGAGATGAACCCTCAGACACATGATGTGGAGTTGGTGACACTAATTTTCGCATTGAACATTTACTAGCATTATTTATAGATGGAGAAGTGTGAACTTTATGTGAATCATAAGATACTAAAATATGTATTCAATGATAAGAAGATTAATATGTGTGAAATAATATGGTTATAATTGGTAAAGGACTATCAATTATAAATCTATTTCCATCATTGGAAGGTGAATAAACTGATATATGCTCTATGTAGAAAGGAACCTACAACCTTACTTGTAACAGCCCGAGATTTTATGAAAAATATTCTTTTTAATTTTATTAATGTCTTGTGTTGTATGCTACACCAAAAGGAGCTTGCACAACATGCATCCTTGACTTTCCTTGCATTACACGCAATCGCAACCTTCCTCGATAGTGTGTGTAGTACGCAATACTGAGTTTTACGAAACAACGATATGCTATTAAAATATTATTAAAACTAGCCGTTATGAATAGTAATAACCACTTTTTAAATTTTAGAAATTTTAGCTCTCAAAATGGACTTCATTTTTGGATTCGGAGTATCGAATTTAGCCTAAGGTGAAATTTTGGTACTTTTCGGATAACTTTCATATTCTGATAAATAGTGAAAATTACTAAATTATAATTAAAAACAACTTTTTTAATCAAAATAATTAATAGTGATAAATTATTAATTTGAGTGGTTTTAAAGTATATTTAGAATATATTTTTACAATTTAATACAATGTTGGTCATTGGATGTAATTTCACATTTAAACCAGACATAATCAAGTGTCAATCTTTTTGATAGATATTGTTTCTTAAAAACACGCTATTTGTTTTAACAGCGGGATTTAATTATAAAATTAATTAATGAAACTTCTATGTTATGAATTTGGTAAAATATACTTCATTTTTGAATTCGGAATATGAAATATAGCTTAGGATGAAATTTTGGCATTGTTCTGAAAAACATCAGTTTTTGATAAATAGTGAAACTACTAAGTGGTAGTTAAAAAACTGAATTTTTTTCATAAAACTTAATTTTACCACTTCTGTGAATGGAATTTCAAAAATCCGAGAGACACAGTTGATTTCAGTAAGTAAAATGTGGTTCAATGAGATGAAAATAATTTTTGGTGAATAGTAACTTTTTACTTTTATTTACCACGGTTAAAAGTAAATAGGGTAATTAAGGGTAAGAATGATATTAATATTACCCTAACACATGTCCTAATTCTATTGGAAAAGTGTATCTCGACCAAAAACAACCTTAAGTGTAAAATATTATCATTTAGGCCCACTTGGATTAGATTAGGACATTTATTATTATTTAATTCAAAGAAGAGTTAAAAGAGTTAAAATAAAAGTTTATTTACTAACACATTTTTAATATAGGGTTGTACATAAGATAAATTCGATTTTAAATATTCAATAGAAATCTATACCGATTTCATACATAATGGTATTTTATTTGTAATTTTTAGACATCAAATAATTTAATTTATTTATGACACAAAGATGATGCAGTAATTATCTTATTAATGGAATATTGACATAATTGATATTATAAATACCAAAATAAATGTAATTTAAGACTTTTTATTAATTCCACTAATTTTATAGGTTACTATGATATATTAGTGTTGATTTAATTAACTTGGTTCGAACATATAATTCTGTTATGACTTTCACAAAAATCATATATCAAATAGTGTCAAAATTGACACAAAATAGTTTTTAAATCAAATATTATATTATTAATTGTTATTTTATTCCTAAAAATCTAAGGATCTGCCAAATTACTTATATAAGGATATATATATTAATAATAAACAATTTTGGGTTCGTTTGGCATGTTATAATAAGTGGATTAACCATATAGTGAAAGAAAACAAAAAGACACGGTAAAAGTTAAATTATTTAACTTAGAGTTAAATCTAATTGATAAGGTTAAAATAATACCCAAAACTTGTCTAAGTCCTATTGGTTGATATGATTCCGACCCATCCCCACTTTAGCTTCTAAATAAGACCCTTTGGAACCATTATAAACCGATTTTGACTTTAATATAAAATAATATTTTGAGATATTCCTAAGGTGCCCCTCTCCTCCCTTATAAAAGGGCACCTCCTCCCCCTCCTCCTCACACCAATTTGAGCACTCAAGCTCGGCCAAACCCTACCATTTTCTCCTCTCCACTCCCCTAGTATAATCCTAGAGGCCCTGGCCTTCTTCAAAGACTAATATTAGTTCCCTAAGTGGAGGATTCAAAGAGGCGTTTCAAAGAAGAGGTAATATCCATTACCGATCTTTTCAATTTCTTTCTTCTTCAACTTCTTCTTCTTTAGTTGTTTCATGATAAAGTAATAACATCAGTATTAATTACATACTTATATGTTATTATAAATATGAAACAATTCTATTTCACCTTCTATCCATCCTACGGAAAAATGAAATCACCGCGCGTGCGTACGTACGGAATACCGTCTCCACGCCGTGGTGTAATCTATTTTCCACCATCACCTTACAAGGATGGGTATAATGGTGTAATGAGTAACTATTTATGATTATTATAAAGTAATATTGATACTTAAATAATATATATATACTCCAATACAATTCCACAATCATAAGAACGATATCATCACTCGTGCGTACGTACGGAATACCTTCTCCACGATGTGATGCGACTCGTTCTACATGATGATCATTACATAGTAATTATATAAATGAATTGAATGAATAAATATGATATATGTTACACTAATACCATTCTTGATATAAGGTATCTATAACCTTAAAAGAAGAATAAGAATTTATTCGGCAAAACACGCATAAGAACAAAAGGCAATAAAGACCCGAGTAACAAGTAAAAATGAAATATTACTAACAAGAAACTAAGAATATAACCATATATGATATCATATCAATATTTATGATTCAGGAATAAGTAAATAACATTATTTAAACCATTATACTGGAGCTTCGGACACGTACAATGAAAATCGGACCTAAGGTAAGGGAAATATCACAATCTCATTTTTATCCGAGACTGTTTATTCGTAAGTATTTACCGGGGTGTATTTTATCATCCACATCCATGTTTCATCAATATGTAATATTATTTCCATCCACCTACAATTGTTTAAATCCATTTTTACCCTTCGGTGAGTCTTTAGTATTATGTATGAAAGGAATCTTTTGTCTTTTTTCGTACGAGGTACTTTTTGACTTTTCCGACAAAAGTACGAGAAGAATGTTTTTTTAACTTATACGGCATGAATGGATTTTTAAAACATTATTTCCAAGAAGCTTCCTTTAAAAGTTTTCAAGTTTATTTTTAACCAACTTATTTTAGTTTATAATTGTATGACATGTTATGAAAGGAAAAGTGTTTTTGAAGTAGAAAGGTATTTTCCTCAAGAATGGAGTTCAAGTATTTTATCAAAATTATTTTCCATCTAAGATAATAAAAGGGTTCTGTTTTTATCCCTATTATTACATTGGTTTGATTATGTTGTGATGGAAATATTTTTATGAATTCCTTTATCTTATATGAATTGTTTTATGATGTCATGTTGTTTAAGAATCCCATTTTTATTACATGGGTTACGCTATGATGTATGGTTTATGATTATGTGGCACATGTAAGAAAGGATTCATTATAAGATGGGTGGGACCTATATCTCCCTCCAATGCATTGGGTAAAGATTTTATATCTCATGAGATAGACATGGCTGGAACGGTAGGTTATACCGGTTCAGTGAAACAGGACTGGAACGAGGGTGACTCGGTTCAGAAAGGGACTTTGTCCACTAAGATAGTCTTGGCAATGAGTCATGACTAACAAGAAATGATTTTCCATGATTATGTGTGCATGACACAAAGTTTCAAGTTTTATGTTATTATTATGGGGATCTCATTTTCACTTCTATGATTTATTCCATGTTAAGATATTATGATCTCTTTTGCAGGTTATGATTTTCAAAAAGATATGATATGATTTTTATCTCCTTTGTTTACCCTTTTTGAGCATTTGAGCTCACCCTTTTATGTTTTCTTTTCCCCAGGATATAAAGAAAGGTTTTAGGTAAAAAAAAAGGGAAGATATTTATGGGATATGGAGTAAAAAATCTTATTGCTATACTTACACAAGCTATGAATCATTCTGGACTTCCAAAATAGCAGAGAAGGGAACAATATTATATTGAGTCCTTCATGAGGCAACGTCCACCTTCTTTAAGTGGGTCTTCTGATCCACTTGTTGCTGAACAATGGATCAGTACCACTGAAAAGATATTTTCAGTTCTTCAATGTTCTGAGCATGATAAAGTCATCTTAGCAGTATATCGTTTGGAAGGTGAAGCTGATCAATGGTGGAATCTTATCAAGAATATGAGGCAAAGAGATGAAATTGAGTCCATGGAATGGGATGAGTTCAAGAACTTGTTTTTCAGCAAGTAATTACCTTGTATTCTTCGAACAAAGATGGAAAAGGAGTTTCTTGATCTGAAACAGAAGGATGATGAATCTGTTGGTATATACGAAGAAAATTTTACAAGACCTGCAAGGTATGCATCTGGCATTATCATCCAACCTGAAAGTAAAGTTGATCGATTTTTCAGTGGCTTAAAACCAAGTCTTCGAAGGGAATTATCTATAAGAGAATTTAGTAGCTATGAAGAAATTGTGCGTTGTGCTATCAAGGTAGAAATGGAAGTTGGTGTTACATATCCATCTCATGCTTTTGACAAGAAACGAAAGATGGAGTTCAAGGAGAAATCTCAGAATAATGGTGAAAAGAAGATGAATGTTTCCTTATGCACAAAGTGTGGAAAGAATCATGGTGGATATTGTCTTAAAGGGACTAGAAAATGTTTTAAGTGTGGAAAAGAAGGTCATCGAGCATCTGGGTGTCAAAGTAATGGAAAAAGGGATTCTAAGGATGTGAATAAAGCAAACACTGCAGAGAACGCACCACCAACACTTCAATGCTTCAAGTGAAAGGAAATGGGGCATTATGCTAATAAATACCCTAATCCAAGGGTTAGTGATGATCGACACGAGAAACCGCTTAAGGCAAAGGACAAAGGGAAGTCACATCCGATCACCATTGGCGATGTTGAATATGATAACTATGTGGTGGAATGATTAAGTGTTTATGCAATGGGATTCCAAAATAATGTTGTATCATAAAGTATTGGAATATTTATGTATTGGTCTAATGTGGTATTCAAAGTGATTGAGATATTTTTGGAAATAGGTTGATATGATCATAATGAAGGGAAAATGAGAAAACGAAATGTTTAACAGTATTTATGAGCTCATGATTGATATAAGGACTAAGTGATATCATTGTTTGAGTATATAGAATTTTGAGGATTTTGGTATGTGGAAAGTGTTAAATTTTAACTGAATTCATGTTTTCACTAAGGTATTCAAGAGAATACATGATTACGGACTTTGAATGTTTGGAATGTGACCAACAAAACATATCTTATGATATATGGGGATCGACGATGGTGTTAAATCTCCGGTAATCGTTTTCACTATGTTATTATAGTGGACTACAGTATTATGGATAAGCCTAAAGATTGGAATGGATTATGTTGGACATAAGTTAGTATTGTTTAAGGATAGAAGTTTTCTCGATATTATTGATGGGATGTTATAGTAATATAGTTTTAGAAAAAGGACAACCTGTAGGACGGGCGACAGCCCATCGCGTCGGACAAGGCTGTGGAAATCGAACCCACAACCGAAGTGCAACTGGCCTTTATCGCCTACCACTGGCCTACAGGAAGTCCTTGTTTAGTAGAAACTAGTTTTATTATATTAAGATGTATGACATATGATGTATAAGTCAATTTTAGGAACCATATATGATTAATCTCACTATATATCAACTTATGTATATAATATTTTTTTCTAACCTTTTGTTTGAGACAGATGGAATGACCCGTCATTCTATCACATGATCTGCTAACACTTCACGAATAAAAAATTCAACTTCATTTATTTAAGGGATGAAGTGGAAATTGTTAAAGGCACAACAACAGTGATATTGTACCAAAATAAAGCAAGTATTTATTCTAATTCAAATTCTTTAACTTTAGGGAAACGATCTTGAAAACCAAAAATATTGTCCTAGTGATCCTATATCTGATGAATCAGATGGTACCTTAGATCGTCACAAATTTATGGATTTGTGATTGCTGGCTTTTCCATAGCCATGTTCTCTACCACTCTCCATCAGAACATGATAGTTAGATTTCTCTTCCATATCCATATTTTCACAAATGTGGAAACCCAGTGATTAGTTTATTTGGGTAACCGTTATGTTTCATACTTTGGTTTTTAAAGATTGGTTTTTATATTCCTTTTTACGATGTGGGTTTCTATTAAAGAAACTTTCGAATAGTAAACCATTTATAACCCCAACGAATTTTGAGGGAGAAATTCATTTTAAGGGGGGTAGATTGTAACAGCCCGAGATTTTATGAAAAATATTCTTTTTAATTTTATTAATGTCTTTTGTTGTACGCTACACCAAAAGGATCTTGCACAAAACACATCCTTGACATGCCTTGCATTACACGCAATCGCAACCTTCCTCGATAGCGTGTGTAGTACGCAATACTGAGTTTCACGAAACAACGATATGCTATTAAAATATTATTAAAACTAGCCGTTATGAATAGTAATAACCACTTTTTAAATTTTATAAATTTTAGCTCTCAAAATGGACTTCATTTTTGGATTCGGAGTATCGAATTTAGCCTAAGGTGAAATTTTGGTACTTTTCAGATAACTTTCATATTCTGATGAATAGTGAAAATTACTAAATTATAATTAAAAACAACTTTTTTAATTGAAATAATTAATAGTGATAAATTATTAATTTGAGTGGTTTTAAAGTTTATTTAGAATATATTTTTACAATTTAATACAATGTTGGTCATTGGATGTAATTTCACATTTAAACCAGACATAATCAAGTGTCAATCTTTTTGATAGATATTGTTTCTTAAAAACACGCTATTTGTTTTAACAGAGGGATTTAATTATAAAATTAATTAATGAAACTTCTATGTTATTAATTTTTTAAAATAGACTTCATTTTTGAATTCGGAATATGAAATATAGCTTAGGATGAAATTTTGGCATTGTTCTAAAAAACATCAATTTTTGATGAATAGTGAAACTACTAAGTGGTAGTTAAAAAACTGAATTTTTCATAAAACATAATTTTACCGCTTCTGTGAATGGAATTTTAAAAATCCGAGAGACACGGTTGATGTCAGTAAGTAAAATGTGGTTCAATGAGATGAAAATAATTTTTGGTGAATAGTAACTTTTTACTTTTATTTACCACGGTTAAAAGTAAATAGGGTAATTAAGGATAAGAATGATATTAATATTACCCTAAAACATGTCCTAATTCTACTGGAAAAGTGTATCTCGACCAAAAACAACCTTAAGTGTAAAATATTATCATTTAGGCCCACTTGGATTAGATTAGGACATTTATTATTATTTAATTCAAAGAAGAGTTAAAAGAGTTAAAATCAAAGTTTATTTACTAAAACATTTTTAATATAGGGTTATACATAAGATAAATTCGATTGTAAATATTCATTAGAAAGATAAATAGATTTCCTACATAATGGTATTTTATTTTTAATTTTTAGACATCAAATGATTTAATTTATTTATGACACAAAGATGATACAGTAATTATCTTATTAATGAAATATTGACATAATTGATATTATAAATACCAAAATAAATGTAATTTAAGACTTTTTATGAATTAAAATAATTTTCTAGGTTACTATGATATATTAGTGTTGATTTAATCAACTTGGTTCGAACATATAATTCTGTTATGACTTTCACAAAAATCATATATCAAATAGTGTCAAAATTGACACAAAATAGTTTTTAAATCAAATATTATATTATTAATTGTTATTTTATTCCTAAAAATCTAAGGTTCGGCCAAATGACTTAGATAAGGATATATATATTAATAATAAACAATTTGGGGTTCTTTTGGCATGTTATAATAAGTGTATTAACCATATAGTGAAAGAAAACAAAAAGACACGGTAAAAGTTAAATTATTTAACTTAGAGATAAATCTAATTGATAAGGTTAAAATAATACCCTAAACTTGTCTAAATCCTATTGGTTGATAGTATTTCGACCCATCCCCACTTTAGATTCGAAATAAGACCCTTTGAAACCATTATAAACCGATTTTGACTTTAATATAAAATAATATTTTGAGATATTCCTAAGGTGCCCCTCTCCTCCCTTATAAAAGGGCACCTCCCCCCCCCCTCCTCGTCACACCAATTTGAGCACTCAAGCTCGGCCAAACCTGGAAATTTTCTCCTTTCCACTCCCCTAGAATAATCATAGAGGTCCTGGCCTTCTTCAAAGAACAATCTTAGTTCCCTAAGTGGAGGATTCAAAGAGGCGTTCCAAAGAAGAGGTAATATCCATTACCGATCTTTTCAATTTCTTTCTTCTTCAACTTCTTCTTCATTAGTTGTTTCATGATAAAGTAATAACATCAGTATTACTTACATACTGATATTTTATTATAAATATGAAACAACCCTAATTCACCTTCTATCCATCCTACGGAAAAATCAAATCACCGCGCGTGCGTACGTACGGAATACCGTCTCCACGCCGTGGTGTAATCTATTTTCCACCATCACCTTACAAGGATGGGTATAATGGTGTAATGAGTAACTATTTATGATTATTATAAAGTAATATTGATACTGAAATAATATATATATACTCTAATACAATTCCACGATCATAGGAACGATATCATCACTCGTGCGTACGTACGGAATACCGTCTCCACGATGTGATGTGACTCGTTCTACATGATCATCATTACATAGTAATTATATAAATGAATTGAATGAATAAATATGATATATGTTACACTAATACCATTCTGGATATAAGGTATCTATAACCTTAAAAGAATAATAAGAATTTATTCGGCAAAACACGCATAAGAACAAAAGGCAATAAAGACCCGAGTAACAAGTAACAATGAAATATTACTAACAAGAAGCTAAGAATATAACCATATATGATATCATATCAATATTTATGATTCTGGAATAACTGAATAACATTATTTAAACCATTATACAGGAGCTTCGGACACGTACAAAGCAAATCGGACCGAAGGTAAGGGAAATATCACAATCTCATTTTTATCCGAGATTGTTTATTCGTAAGTATTTACCGGGGTGTATTTTATCATCCACATCCATGTTTCATCAATATGTAATATTATTTCAATCCACCTACAATTTTTTAAATCCATTTTTACCCTTCGGTGAGTTTTTAGTAATATGTATGAAAGGAATCTTTTTTCGTTTTTCGTACGAGGTACTTTTTGACTTTTCCGACAAAAGTACGAGAAGAATGTTTTTTTAACTTATACGGCATGAATGGATTTATAAAACATTATTTCCAAGAAGATTCCTTTAAAATTTTTCAAGTTTATTTTTAACCAACTTCTTTTAGTTTAGAATTGTATGACATGTTATGAAAGGAAAAGTGTTTTTGAAGTAGAAAGGATATTTTCCTCAAGAATGGAGTTCAAGTATTTTATCAAAATTATTTTCCATCTAAGATAATAAAAGGGTTCTGTTTTTATCCCTATTATTACATTGGTTTGATTATATTGTGATGGAAATATTTTTATGAATTCCTTTATCTTATATGAATTGTTTTATGATGTCATGTTGTTTAAGAATCTCATTTTTATTACATGGGTTACGCTATGATGTATGGTTTATGATTATGTGGTACACATAAGAAAGGATTCACTATAAGATGGGTGGGACCAATATCTCCCTATAATGCATTGGGTAAAGATTTTATATCTCATGAGATAGACATGCCTGGAACGGTAGGTTATACCGGTTCAGTGAAACAGGACTGGAACGAGGGTGACTCGGTTCAGAAAGGGACTTTGTCCACTAAGATAGTCTTGGCAATGAGTCATGACTAACAAGAAATGATTTTCCATGATTATGTGTGCATGCCACAAACTTTCAAGTTTTATGTTATGATTATGGGGATATCATTTTCACTTCTATGATTTATTCCATGTTAAGATATTATGATCTCTTTTGCAGGTTATGATTTTCAAAAAGATATGATATGATTTGTATCTTATTTGTTTACCCTTACTGAGAATTTGAGCTCACCCTTTTATGTTTTCTTTTCCCCAGGATATAAAGAAAGGTTCTAGGTAAAAAAAAGGGAAGATCTTTATGGGAGATATTGAAGATCTTTCACCATGATTAGAAGATTACGTTCCGAGTTTCCAAAGACACTAAACTATTACGATCCTTGTGTGTGTGTTTTTGTTATGTACAAAGTATTCCGCAAAAGTAATGTAATGTCCATGTAAGTCAAGATTCGGGTTTCTACATTACTAATGATGGGAATTGATAAGGATAAAATCGTTATTAACTTGAAAAAGATGGACATGGAAGATATAATGAAAGGAGAAACATCCTACCGAGCTTAAATGGTTACTCAAACATCAATTCTGGAGACGATAAATGATTTACAAAGGGATGATGTGGAGATACAGAAGAAGGTGGAAGTTATAATAAAGGTAAATACTTGGAGTTAAAAATTTATGAACAAGGATTTTTATGATTTGGATTATTACTATGTGTACCAAAAAATCCCAAGATATATAAGAATATTTTTGATGAGGTGTATAGCTCAATATTATTTATCCAAACAAGGATCACAAATATCTATAGAAATTTTTGAGTTCTATTGGTGAGACAATATGAATAAAGAGATTAAAAAATAAACACCACTCTGCCTAGTATGTTAGAAAGTGAGGGACTGGAGGAAAATGTATAGGGTAATGTTGCAACTATTTTTCATACCTATATAGAAATAGGAAAAACATCACCATGGATGTAGTCTCAAGTATTCTGAAGACATTAAATGGAAATAATTCCATATCAGTTATGAAATACCAACCTAAAATTTCTACACATTATATTTCCATTAATAAGAAATTCTCTGTTGATAAACCTGTAAGGATATACGTTTTAAAAGTGGTGAGGCTGCATGGAACCAAACTATCTATTATATCTGATTGAGATCAAAGAGTAGCCTCCAAGTTATAAAAAAAGTATCCAACATAATATACACACCAAGTTGAACTTCAGTACAGATTTTCAATAAATAACTGATGGTGAAACTAACCATTCAATCAAGACATTAGGGAAAATAATGAGAGTATTCTTTATGTACTTAAAATGAGGCCGAGATCAATAGTTTCCTTTAGCCAATTTCTCATACAACAATATATTCCACACAAGATCCTAAATAAATCCATATGAATATTCATATAGAAAGAGATATAGGAAACCTATATATTGGGATGAAGTTGGTGAACACAAGATTCATGGATATTGAATGGTTTAAGAAATATTATAAAATACCAAGGCTATTCAATAACACATTAGAGAAGTATATAGTCGACGTAATAGTTATGTTGATAACCATCGATGAGACCTAGAGTTTTGGGTTGGTGATAAAATTTTTCTACATAAATATCTTTGGAAGGGATTTATGAGTTTTTTGAAGAGGAAAAACCTAAGTCCTTGGTATATTTTCCCCTTTAAGGTTATTGATTGCATCATATATTTGTCCTATCTACTTGAATTCCCACCAAAATTGCCTCAAGTACCGGAAATGTTTATCATATTCCTCATGAGAAGGTACATATACTTGATCTATAACATGTGATAAATAAAGATACAGTATAGTTATAGAACTATCTCACTTGTGAGGATCATCCAGTGAAGAACTTGTACCAAAGAGACAATTATCTACACAATAAACTAATCACATAGTCAATGTACCATGACACTACTATATGTATCGTGAATATTCCTTAGAAAAAAAGGAAGCAATGAAATAGAAGTACACTCCTCAGTTTTATCATAGTGGTAAAAAGGAAATTTCAAAGGTAATATTTCTTATAAGGAAAATATTGTAACAATACATAATTTAGCAATGTAATTTCCATTTGGAATTACCCATGTGTTTTATTTAGTAATATAGTATTATATATAGAACTTGGTCCACATGATTGAAATATTTTTTTTATTATATAGATTTGAACATTAAATTTAGAGTATAAATATAATCAATATAATCCCAATCATTAAAATGGAGAAAATATAACTTGAATTTAGAAATTGAGATATACTCAATCCTGCAAATTAACCACACTCACAAAAAACAATGTTGAAATGAAGTAGAATATTATAAATGAAACATGAAACATGAAAATGAAAAGATATTTCCTTGAGAGAAAATTGAATTGAATGAATCATGACTGGAATATGAGTTATTTATATATAGTAGTAAACACTTATGACCGTTAAAAATGAAGAAATTGGAATAGTAATCTGACCATTGGAATAATAATCTTATCATTATGAATAGTAACATGACCATTAGAATAGTAACTCGATTGATTAAATTATAAAATAATATTTATGTAAATGATAAAAGGAAAATATAGAAAATTTAAAATATTATAAAAATTAATAATTGTTTTAAAAATGATAAAATAAAATTTTTTATATTTGTAAAAAATGAATGTTTTATTTTAACTTTTATGATAAATATAAAATTTTAAAATAATGTATTTTCTAAATTTAATTTATAAAATAATATTAAGATGTATTATAATTTTATTATAATTTTATTTGGTCATAAGTAATTATTCAATGGGTTATATAATGGGTGAGAATATTAAAATTCATATTTTTAAAATAATTAAGGGCCTTATTTAAAAATTAAATTTCTCATATATATATATAATTATTTATATAAAATGGATTTTATTTTTTAACTCAACATGTCAATAAACTTTAAGGTTTTTTTTTGTATTTTCTAAAATAGTTGAGATTATATTGAAAAGTGAAATATGGAAAAATACAGTACGTAACCTTATAAGCTTAATACAAGAGTAATTGAGTCATGGAAAATGTAAGAAGAAATTATATCAAACTCAAATGAATAAATTACTATATATAGTCACAAGATTCACCAGTATTGGAAGTATTGAGGGAAAATAATAAAATAATGAATATTATAATAAAAAAACTCATCTCTCATCCCCTAATAAATACCACCCCTCACCACCCCTACACTATACACATTCAAAATCTTGGACCTTCCCAACTTTCTCTCCAATTATATTTAAAATCCTATCCCTTATATACTAGCATTTTTTGTCTCACCAAAGGACCATCCCATGATAATTTAAGGTGTTTTCTAGTAAAGTACATCCAAATAGTTAATATTATCAACTCATCTCCTTGAATACTATTCATCTTCTATCTCCTCCACATCTCTTCCATCCAACATGAAATAATTAATCAATTATAATAAATACACTAAGATATTATTGGGTAAATGGAATTTCCATTATCTAACCTCTTCTCATTTCATTCTAAAATGAAAGTGTTGATCACGTTAGGGTTAGTTCACCACCTCCATAAACAATGTTATTCATTTTTCACCCCTTCCTTAAGGGCTAGTTGTAATAAATTTAATATCGTAAAAAATTATACACATTATTATATTATGTGTTTTTCCATATTATTTAATGGATAAATGGTCAAATGTATTAATAAAACAATGAAATATCATCATGGTCTAAAAAATTTATGGTAAATGATAATATTTTTACTCTATAAAATGTGTGTATCTTAATAAAATTTAATATATAAAATGATTTATAACAGCTGGAATGAGATGAAAATTTTTTCTTCACAATTTTTGAGTTATGAAACCACAAAATAATAATACTCAAAATTACCTATATATTAAACCACCCTTGGTACCATGAAATGAATGACCATGGAACAATTGAAATGAAAATGTTAACTCAATTAAATGACTCTAAACAAAGAAAAATTATTGATAATATATTTAATATATTTTAATAATGTTATAAATAAATTATTTAATAAAAAAAAATATATTATTTAATAAGTTATGTAAATGTATAGAGTGAATCTGGACCTGAGGTGAAGGAACTTTGGAACCACAGTCCTTTATTTTGGATCACACCTTTTTCCTCTAAAACTCACTTTATATCACTATTAATCTAATGTTTTATTTTAATATATATATACATATATTTGTGTGTGTGTGCCATAAAATATATATCTATTCAATACTAATTTTCTTTTCATGGATATAAATTCTCATAAGGTTTTCTTCTCAATTTCATTCATTAATTAAACATGATTCAATTGAATTTCTCTGTTCTTAAGCTCATTTCATGTACCACCAAATAAAATGTTTCAAAGAATTCATGGTTTAAAAAATTTCTCGTTTTTATGGAAAAAAAATTTAGTTTATTTTTAGTTTTATTTAAATTAATGTACTATTTCCTCACTTAAAAGCCCCTTTACCATTTTTCCTAAAACCCCACAAAAGAGGCAGATTTACAAAGTTACTCACCCACCCTTTTTTAAATGTTCACTTACTTGGACACATTTTTCATGGACTGTGATTATTTTTCACCTATAAAAATCCATGATTTATTTAATACCTTCTTTCGTGGAAATAATTATGATTTGTTATCTGGTAATCATATAATAAATGATTAAGTAACCCATTTATTTCTCTGTGTAATTATTATGTTTAAGCCATATGTTTTGTTTCTTATTGTATAACACATATACATGTACATGGTATTATGTGTTTTCCCATTTAGAACTAAAATTAATTAGGTATCTTTTATATCATTAGACTATATTTATTGGATTAGGGAGTAAACCTAATCCATTAAAAGTTTTTTTCCACCATGTTATCAAATCTTAGTAGTAATTATTGACTTATGTTTATGATTTCATGTTTTATAGTGTTTCCAAATTCCTCTGATTAAATTATTCTATGATTAAATATTATTTATTTCATGACTCCATGTGATAATTTATGTTCATTATCATTTATGATATCATGTTAGGCCATCTTTTTGTTATGGTCTTTTAAAATTCCTATTACCATAAATGGCTTTATAGACCACCCATTTTATTTACATTTTTCAGAGGTCATCCAATGAAATGTTAGAAAATCAAAGGTATATATGAATAAATTATAGAGTTTAAAAATAAATATTTTTTATTTTAGATTCATGTTTACGTTATATGAACCGAGTATCCCAAAGACACTAGGCCACTAGATCCTTTAGTTGTGTTTATTGGATATTTATGTCAAAAATCACAAAATAATTGGTGTAATAGGATTATGTTTTTATATAGTTTATGAACAATTACTACAAGAAAATTAATTAAATAATTATCTAAAGGATCATGTTCCAAACTAATCATATCTAATAAAGCATTATTTTTTCGACTCAAGGAAACACCCTCCTTGATATCTTTACATGGATGAAATTGAATCATGAAATTATAATCCATTATAAATTCCAATTATCTTCCCAACCTCATATTCAACTATTTTTTAGTAAATATATAAATTAAAATTTTATGACCAATATATATTTTACATTTTTTCCTATATAAAAATATGCATCATATTTTTTAAATAAAAACCACTATTTCAAACTCAAGATCACGCATAGGGTAATTATCCTCATGGAATTTCAATTAAAGGGAATCATAAAAAACAACCAAATCATATTCAGTAAATACAAAACCAGTCCATTTAAATAATAATTATTATAAATAATAAACTCATCACATTAAGATAAAAAAATGTATCACTGGAGCATTAACAAATCATCTTTTAAATTTATAAAAACATTCATCGCATTCCATTATCTAAATGAATTTTATTCTTTTTAGAGTTAAATTAGTCGGTCGGATTGATAACAAAGAAATGTTAACAAATTGTCGATTTTAAACCAAGAATCCAAGAAAAATTCAAATATTAACAATAATTTTAGGTCTTGGCCTCTCTTACAACACTTTTCTTTTAGGAGAATCAATAATTAGTCTATATTTAGAAAAAATATATCCATTAAAAAAATCAATTGAAACTAAAATTATAATTTGATAAATTTATTATATAACTTATTCTTTTTAATATATGTTGAATAATCCTTATATGTCTCTAATACTACTAATTAATTTTATAATGAAACATATTTTCATTAATAAAGACAACCATAAATTTATTCAAATACTCACAGAATACACTATTCATAAGATCCATTAATATAGTAGGTTCATTGGATAACCAGAAAGGGATACACATGAACTCATAATTCCCACAGATAGTATGAAAATCCATATTTGGAGTTTATTCCTCCTTCAATTTCATCTTACAATATCCGAACCTGAGATCAATATTAGAAAAATACCACACTCCTAGAAGTTGATCAAACAAGTAATATTGATAAGGAAAAAAATAACTTTTATTTACATTATTGTTATTTAGTGATCCATAATCAATAAAAAGTATCATTGAACCATTATTCATGTTAGAAAACAAAATATAATCACCTCAAAGTGAAGTGATAGAAAAAATAAGTCAATTATGAAGCCAATATTTTAACTTCTTTTAAATTCCCAAAACTCTAATTGATCTATTGGATAACGGGGTTTTGAAAATTGTTTTTCTTAAGGAACTAATTAAATAGTTAACTAAACAACTTTATAATGAATGAGAATATCAAATTCCTTAGGATATAAATTTGTATATTCATTTACCACTGGAACATCACTAATCAGAACAACATCCCACTTTTTGACAATATGAGAAAAATAAATTTCATTTCCTTCCTTAATCATTTTCTCAGATTCATGATTTATTATCATAGGTATAAAATCATTCTTATTTAAAAATTCAAACTCAATTAGATTATTAAATATAATTTCGTTATTTTTAAAATCTATATTAGCATGATAAACTATAAGGCAATAAATTCCAAGAAAAACACTAATCTCAACTATAGGAAAGATAAAAATATTAACAGGAAACACAATAACACAAATATTGAAAGGAATATCCTTAAAAATAATTTATTCCTTAATAAATAAAAAATGAGTTTTTAAAAATTTTTATTTCTACATTTAGGATGTAGTATTCTCATTTTACAAGAAAATTTACTAGAAATAAAATTATGTGTTGTCTGTATATTGAATAATTAATGGGAAAAATATGATTAAATAGGAAATTTACATATCAAGAATATATTCTATGATAATAAATTTACTAATTCAGATTATAATTTCTTTTACAGACCCTTACCTTTATGGTCTGGATGATTCCTATCATTTATTCTTTTCTACCGAAACACATCGACATAATGGCTTATCTCAATGAATTTTAAAAACTCTAACCACCTTCTTATCATATATGGTCAAATAATTCTCATTATTATTTTCAATAATATCATTAAATAGATATCCCAAAATACCACAAAAAAAAACAATTTCTATATTTTATAAGACACTCTGCAGAATGCTTCTTATCACACTTATGATAGGTAGAAAATTTAGATCTCCTACCTTTATATTTCTTCAATATATTTTTACTTTCCACATGTATTGATTGTTATAATTAATATTATAAAATAGAATAAACAATATATAAACCTTATCATTAGTACCTATAACTATCATAAAGGTTTTAAATTCATGAGAGGAAAAATATCATTCCAAACATATTTTTAATCCAGAGTAAAACCTATAAATTTTACTATCATGGTCTATAATAAAATTTGGTGCATACAAGGGAAATATAGTAACATTAGCATCATAGGCGGCAATAAATTCCTCAAGAAAATTTCTATTTGAATAATATGATAATAAACCCTATAAAAATACTTCTTAAGGGAAGGATCATTAAATATTACCCAATCCAATGAAGAAATCTTATTGTTTTACTTGGTTTCTTAATCAATTACTACCACGTATCAACATCACCTTCAAAATGATAATTGGAATGAATTTCCTTTTTATTTTTATACTAACCTAATACTTTGAATATATTATCTAATGCACTATTCCATCCTTTGTATACCAATATATCTAAGGTTCCACCAATCTCTAGAGGATGTTGTTTTGGAAAATGATTAATTATATTCATATTCCTAACGAATTTATAACCACTCTCTATCATGGGTATGATAATTAATAGTCTATTCCAATTAAGTTAACAAAGGTAAAAAATTACTCTATTCTAATTTTAACCATTAAAGGTTTCTGATATATAATGATATTATCCTATCGATTCCTTTCCTCTTCATTCAACATGTTTCCTCCGAGGAAACCCATTATAAAATAACAACATGGTGGAAAATGAAACCTTGAAACCCTAATTTTTTATCAAGATTATATAATCTATGGATTAAAATCACTTAAATTTATTTTCCTAGTACCATTATAACCTCTAAATTTAACTAATACTTTATTTGAAACCAAAATATAATAGACCATAGATTAGAAAACCCATAATTTTGATTTTAATTGAAATAATTGAATATTATTACATTTCTATGATCAGTTAGGTGTATAGTTTTAGATAATTGTGTAAAAACTATAACATATAAATCCCTTACAATACAATGTATAAAATTCCACTCGTTATCAAATTTTTTTCTCTAAAATCCAAATTTATAAATTCAAACATTTGTTTAATTCCAAAAAAAAATTCTTATTTTAATAAGAATATGAATAATAGAATTTTAGACCATTATATACTTCATACTTATCCAAAATAACTAAAAACCATTTTAAAATGTGGGATCTAAATAACAAAAATGTTATGTGGTACGAAAATAAATAACACAATTAGCCTAGTTTGAAAACCATAAAATATTATAGAAAATGTTCCTTCAATATTATTAACCTTGAGTTAAAAATGAACATTTACTTACTCAAGAAATAATATTCATTTAATAAATTTTTTCAAAAAAAAATTATGTATTGTATCATAGGGGTAAAATAATAATCATGAGGGTTTCTTGTAAAACATGAGTTCTATTGAAAATATTTTCTCAAAAAAATATATTTTTCACCCTTAAAAAGAGAATAAACATTCCTTTAACTATAATATCATTAGATTACATAAATAAAAAAATTAATTCTATGGAAACACATCTTAAATCATATAAAATTAATTTTGGGGCCTTGGTCATCATCTTTATATCAATATTAAATTAACTCTTACAAGAACTCTTTCAAGTGAAATAACATACTCAATTAATCCTAATATATATTCCCTAGAGTAAAAAAATCATTACACAATGGATTAGAAAGGTATATCTGTATCACTCATAATCATGAAAAAATTTCAATAAATGTAACATAAAAAATCTTCAATTTACATTATAAAATCTCAAAAAAAAATCATAAAACTTATACACAAGCACTTTTAGGTTTCATGTAAAAATAAGGATTACAATACTATTCTATTGAATACTCTTGAAATAAAAAAAGGACTAGAAGAAAGGTATATAGTATATTCGTTTAAAAACCTTGTATAATTATAGTGGAATATTCTTAATGAATATAAATCTTGATGTTGTGAAATTCATTCCATGAGACATACACAATTAAAGTACTTCATTCATACATGGTAAAAAATAACACGTATAGAAAATAATAAAAATATATATTTTAAATCCACTATAATGAAATTATAATATAATTTTAAAATGAATTTGAAATTTTTTTATGTAAAATAATAGTATTCTTATTTTTTTAATAAACATGGATATGAAGGAAAAAGAGTTAGAAATAAAAATTTAAAACATTTTAAACAAGGTTTTAATGTAAATACATTTTTTTGAGTTTGAATCACCATGTATATTCGTTAACTCTTATATAATAAACTATTATTAATTATATAGGGATTTTAGAACCTTTTTATATATTTTTTCCATTATAATAATAAATTTTTTAATTTATTTCTGTAGCTTATTTAGTTTATTAATCAATCATGTTAATATCCAATGTTTTGAGGATATTGGGTTCATAATCCTAATACAACATTGGTGTGTTGACCATAACCAAATGGGTAATTTTTACATCATATAAATAATATTAATCATGAAATAATTATTATTTTTAAAATTAAAATAATATTTTATACCCATCCAAAAAAATTATAAATTAAAAATGAATCACATCGCTTTGGGGATGTGACAGTCCCCATGTACACACATGCGACATTAACATTTTACAATTGATGAATGTATAAGAAAGTAAGTAATATATTATAATTATAGAATCATAATTATGTAATAAATATATTATATATTCAATAAAACCATCATAATATCCATCCATGTGAGGTGGTGTGAAAAATGAAACACATAACTTCGTGGAGGTGGTAGTCCACATGTACCCATGAGTGATGTTTTAATTTCTCATGGGATGGAAAATGATTTAAAAAAGGGGTTACAACATAAATAAAATAAAATTTAAGTATATCTTATATTGTGATTTTATTATATTAACACGTTTCTAATATGTTTTCTAGAGGATGAATAATAAACAAACCTGAAATAACTTGTTTAAGACTTATATCTCTTCTCTGGAAAACCTCTTTTGGATTACTCCTTATGATTTATAGGTTGTTCTTTTTGTGAGACCAAAACCTCATGAAAATTAGGTGGATATTTTTTAATTAATATTTTAATGTAAAGGTTGATATATGGTACTAAAATATCCTGAATAAGTGAGAATATGAGGCTCCCTTTTATAAGTAAACGGCGTCACACTTTTGTAATTATTCTTAACTTTTAAATATTATAAATTTATTACTCATTGTAAAGTGGAATTAAATTTATACAATTTTGAGAAAAATATTATATAATTTAAAATAATTTTAATTAATAATTATTAATATGATATTTTATAATATTATCACAATGTTTTATGCTTAATTAACTCATTTGACCCTTTACTAAGTTGATAACAATTTACCATGGTTTCTATTCATAATGACAAAAATAAAATTGAAATAATTAATAAATTTGAATATAATAATTAAAAATATTAATTTTTTTTAAGATTCAATTTATAGAAGCAGAAGATAGTAATTTTAGTATAAGCTTACAAAATGCAATAAAAAATAGTTTTTTTCCAGAAAAATGTGTTTTATGCGTAAAAATGTTTTTATAATAAATTCAAGTATAATGATGACTCATATGTAATTAGTTTAACTATTTTAAGTAAAATTTTACTAATATTACATTAATATAAACCCAAAATATAATTATTCTTTTTTAAATACTTTAAAAGAAATGATAGTTTTTAAATATATCATTATTTATCACTATTCACCTAAAAATTGAAATTTTTAGAAAAAATAAATTTTTTTCCATATGATAAATTTGATATGATGATATGAAAAATTAATTCCATTATATAAAATTAAATTTATAAAATTTATAAATTTATCTTTTAAATAAAACAATATAATACATGGAAAACACTTCAGTTATAATAAAAATATTTCTTTTTCAATTTGAAAAATCATATAAATTTACTGAAATGAATATGGATATATAAAATATAATTAATAATATTAATAATATAAGAAATGGGTTTATTATTATCATCACATGGTTTGTATCAAGGATGTTATCATTTTAGGATAATTTAAGAGTAATAAATGTAATCAATGGTTGATAAGTTCAAGTGGATCATAATTTCAATAGGTATAAATAGTCAATTAAATTAGTTGGCGTAATAATGAAATTACTGTTTTTCCATGGAATTTGGGTGATAAAAATTTAGATAAAATCCTTTTTATATGTCTACGTTTAGGAAAACATACTATATTTTTAAAAATTAAGGAGTGGTGTGTCTTCTAACAATTATGTTTTTAAAGCTATTGCTAAGTGGATACGACTGTGGTATAAATACACCTAGTGGTGATCAAACGGAAAAGGTTGATTGACTATCAACATGATATTTACTTGGGTCATGATGAGTGGGAATGATACCATACACGTAGTTAGACACTATTGGGTAATATTTTTATATGATTAACATACACCTTACAAACCATTATGAAGGAATTATTTATATTGGTTAGAGATCTTATAAAGAGATATACCATGGGAAACAAAGATTTAAACACATTGATTTATATGTGAGGGACTACACATCACTAATATGTAATATCATTTTAGTGTACTTTTTAGGAATTTAATAAAATAATTATTCTAAATATTAATCATTTCTTGATTCATATAATGGATGAAGCTCATAGGAACCAAGGAAATAAAAATAAGTGGTGTAATGAAAAATTTGGTGATTATGCAATGAATATCCTCATGTGATAAGAATTGGAGTGAGAAATCTTATAAATATTCCAAACCAACTATCATTAACTGTGATTAATAATATGAACATAGTTGAATTAATGGACACACCAAAGAAGATAAGGATGAAGTCTGAAGGATTTTCAGGTGAAAAATATGATCAAGGAATGGAGATTCAATTTCCTACGTGTAAAAAATGTTGGAATAAACACCAAGGGAATGCCTCAATGGCAATAGAATATGCTATGTATTTGGAATAAGAAGGAGTAAAACAATAAGATCCCAAAGAAATATGAACCAGTTGAATAATAAAGTAAAGGGAAAAGATTTTTTTAGTCAAACATAAGATATTAAGGTGGAAACATCATTTGATATTATATCACGTGGTATGTCAATATTTTATACATCCTTAATAGGTTTTGGTAGTAAGGGATAATTAAAAATTCTAGAATAGAATTTATTTAATGGGTAAAATGTAAACCAACCTTGATATTTTGAATTTTTTTATTATCTTCAAAATAGAATGTGTTCGATAGTTTATGACGCACTCAATAAGGAACTAAATCAAAACCATGATATATATAATTAAATTATAATTATGACTATTTTAAAAATATTTTTGAGTATTCTGATATAAATATAAGTAATCATATTATAAAATCAATTAATAAAGTAGAAGAAATGGAACCCATTAGTGGGGGTATTCCTTATTAATATCATTTGACTAATATTGGAAAAAGGTATCTTCATTAGAGATTTCCATAGACTAGACCCTAAATGAATAACGATGATTACGATGTGAGGGAAAATCATATGCGATTGAAGTCAAGCTTCTAGAAATTTCCATAAGATTCACATTGGCTTAATCAACCCCAACAACTACCACCAAATATTATCATATACTTAAGTCTTCAGAAGAGATCTTGAGGGTTTATATAATAAGAAATTATAATAATATATAATATTAATAAATTTTATATTTCCATTTAAATGAACAAAAAATAAAGGATATATATTAATACATGATTCATTTTGTGGTTTAAAAGTATTTACCAATTATGTGATATTATATTGAAATTTTTTAATAACCATTGTATTTTTTAATTAATTAAAATTAATTTTTTGATTCAAAATACCAATATTATCTTATGTTGATTTTTTTAGATTTTTTCGAAATAGATTATTTTTAGGTGAATTGTGAAAATGTTTCTTTGTAATTATACTGTAGATTTTATGATAGCGCATATTGCAGGCACGAAACAAGTCGAAGCATGAGGGAGGGGCTGTGATGGCTCGTGGAATTACCATCTTGGAAAAAAACATGTTACTTGACCTGAACAAGGTAGTGTGTTCGTTAAAGGAAGTTCCATATTTACATAGTTTTTATGTAGGATCCTCGGTGGGGTCTTCTTCCAGCAATAGGAAAGGCAACTAGGTCAGATGGTGACCTCCTTCAGATGGCTTGAAACTCAACAGGGATTGATCTTGGGTCCAATGGAACATATTTGGAGGAGGTGTTCTTCGAGACACCAATAGTTCAATGTACTTAGCCTATTCGGCCAAGCTGGGCCAAGGCTCTTCCCTCCAAGAAGAGGTCATGGCCTTGCTCATAGGCCTCAGAGTTTGCAAACAAAAGGGGATAGAGATATCTAATATTAAAACTGACTCTTTAATTGTTCATGATTCTATGAAAGGCAGCAGTGATTCTCCCTATACAATATTCTATACTATAAGGAAATGAAAAACTATGCTCAACAACAACCTTTGTGTGCTCCATATTTAGAGGGAGGGGAATAATGTTGCAGACCACCTGGCCTCAGTGAAGTTCCCTAGCATGGAGGAGGTATTCGTTTACTTGGATGGTATTAGCAAACCCAATGGGGTGAATTTTATTAAAGGGGACACACTTGGTCTTCACTATTTCAGACCCCCTTTATTTCTCTCTTAGGGCTTTGTCCCCTCCCTTTTGTCGTTCTCCCCCCCCCAATATTAATAAAACTACTTGATGATGATGATGAGTAAGCAACCATAAACATGTAAAAAACATGTATTTAATTCAGTTTATAAGAGGTGGGTTTACCTTACATAATCTTCTATCTATTAGTGTACACTAATTTATCATTTTTACCCTTGAATAATGACTCTCTCTTTTATATAATTACAAATGTTCCACTCCTACACTTATAAATACCACCATTCACCACCCCATTTCTCCAAGCATTATAATGAATTATATTTACCAAAAAACTACCAATTATATCCTAAACCCTCTCCCCATGTCCTTTAAGACATGTAATTTATAAATTACTATAATATGTAACTATATGGGATTACCCAAGAGAGAAATTCCAAAGGGAGAGGTAAAATTATCAACCAATATTTCTTAATTAATTTATTCTTATACCTTATAAAATATATTATATCAATGAAATTATGATAAAAAGGTATTATTAATATTTCTAAATATTGTTATACTAACATAATATAAATTTTCTACCTTCCTACAAAACATACAAAAAATAAAGATGATATTATGCGTACGTGTTGACTACCACCTCCATAAACAAATTGTTTTATTTTTCATAACAACATTACATTTATGGTCCCGAATAGTTATTTATTAATAAAATAAAATATTTATAATAATACTTTACTTTTTAAATTATAATTATTTTTTTGTACTCCCACTAATTAAATGGAAGTGTAATCTTTGTGTATATGTGGACTACCACCTCCAAAGAATGAAATATTCTATTTTCTACTACCACATAACATGGATGAATTTAAAAATGTATTAAATTCATAGAAATATATTTATGAATATATTAATATTATGCAAAGATAATATTGAATGTTCTATATGTGATATTAATAATAAATATTCATATTTAATTTAATCGCCTTAAATGAACAGATAAATTCACCTTTCATAATTTGAGAACATTTTGGGAATGTATTTGAAATTTTATAGATTTTGTTTTAAATTAATTGTAAATAAATAAAATATATATAATTATGGTGATTATGATTCCATTTTACAACACATTTTACCTGGTTCAATATACAGAGGGGGTTTTAGAGAAATTGACTGAACCATTTCATGTAACTCACATAAAAAATTATTTAACAAATGAATAAATCATTCTTCTAAATAAACCTAAATAATGAAATATATATTTAAAAAGTTCTTAAGAGTGTTTTTAATGAATTTAATTTTAATTCATAGGAATTAAAGATCACATGTAGAGAGAATCAGGACCCTAAGTAAGGTGTTTTTCATCTCGACTTTAGTTATTTAAGAATTATTCCATATTTTAACACCCCAAGCTTCTACGGTACGCTCTCTTTGAAAAATAAAATAGCGTGTATTGTACGCAACTTTGAGTTCTAACACACACCACAACCAATCAAACTAGCCGTTATGAATAGTAATACCCACTTTTTGAATTTTTATAAATTTTATCCTTCAAAAGGGACTTCATATTTGGATTCGGAATATCGAAATTATCCTAGGGTGAATTTTTGGTATTTTTCTAAAAACTTTCATTTTTTGATGAATAGTGAAAAACACTGAGTTATAGTTTAAAATCGAATTTTTATTTAAATGATTATTTATTTTAATTAAATTTAACTAAGGTCAAAATAGATACATAATACCTATATAAGTTCATTGTAATTCATTGGAGTTAGTTTAGAATAATTTTAGATATTTAAAATTTTATCAAACTTTTCACCGCCTATTACCCACCTCCTAGGAGAATTTGGAAATTCACATAAAACATAATTTTATCGCTTCTGTGAGTGGAATTTTGAAAATCCGAGAGACATGGTTTATATTAAGGAGTAAAATGTGGTTCAATAAGATAAAAATAATTTTTTGAGAATAGTAACATTTTACTTTTATTTACCACGGTTAAAAGTAAATAGGGTAATTAAGGGTAAAAATGATATTAATATTACCCTAACACATGTCCTAATTCTATTGGACAAGTGTATCTCGACCAAAAAGAGCCTTAGGAATAAAATATTTTCATTTAGGTCCACTTGGATTAGATTAGGACATTTATTATTATTTAATTCAAAGAAGAGTTAAAAGAGTTAAAATAAAGGTTTAATAACTAAAACATTTTTAATATTGGGTTATACATAAGATAAATTCAATTGTAAATATTCATAACAAATCTAAAAATATTTCCTACATAATGGTATTTTATTTATAATTTTTAGACATTAATTAATTTAATTTATTTATGACACAATGGTGATGCAGTAATTACCAAATTAATGATATATTAAAATAATTGATATTATAAATATCCAAATAAATGGAATTTGATACTTTTTTATGAATTAAACAAATTATCTAGGATAATATGAAATTTTAGGATTGACACAATGAACTTTTTTAGAAGTAATCATGCTGTTATAATTTTCAGAAAAATCAAATTCTAAATAGTGTCAAAATTGACATAAAAGAGTTTTTAAAAAGAATACTATATTATTAATTGATATTCTATTCTTAAAAATCTAAGGTTCGGCCAAAGGATTTTTATCATGATATTTGTATCATTAATGGATCAATTGGGGGTCTCTTGGAGATATATAGTAAGTTTATTAACTATATAATATAAAAATACAAAGTGACACGGTAAATGTCAAACAAATTAACTAAGAGTTAAAACTAAAAGATAAAGTTAATAAAGTGACCCAAACCTATTTAAAACCTATTGGTTGAGTTTTTTTCAACCTATACCCACCTAATAATTTAAATAATCCACTTTGGATCCATTAAAAACCGAAAATCATTTTATTATAAAATAATATTTCTAGCTTTTCCTAAGGTGACCCTCACCCTTCTTATAAAAGGGCACACACCCTTCTCACTAATTCACACATTCTAAGCCTTATGGCTCGGCCAAACCCTACCCAAATATTCTCTCAACTTCCCTCAATTCAACCTAGAGGCCTTATTTTGATCATTAAGACAACCTAAGGATCCCTTTTGATCAAGTCAAAAGGAAGAACCCGAATAAGATGTAATGTTTTCACCACCCTCTTTCAAGTTCTTTTCTTCTTCAACTTCTTCATTCTTTGTTATTTCCATTATAAAAAAATAACTCCAGTATCTTCTATATAATGTGATGTTATTATAAATATGGTACAACAATATTCATTATTCTATCAATCCTTTGAAAGACATGTCACCATACATGCGTACGTACGACCTATCGTCTCCACGTCGTGGTGTAATTGTTATTCAATACATTATTATTTGGATGGGTATAATAGTGATGTATAATTCATGTAAATAATAAATATAACATGATAATGATTATATATATATGATATACCATCCAATTATATATTATTTTAATATCAAAAGAATGATATTGTCGCTCGTGCATACGTACGGACTACCGTCTCCACGAACACGATGAGATTCATTCCCCATCATATCCATTCAAGTATAATTCTCATTTGATGATTAAAAATAATATTTAAGGACTTGATATCATTCTGGATATGAATAAGACAGAACCTAACCATAAAAAACACAGCTTATGTAACAAAACATATAGAATAAAACGAGTAAGTGAACACTTGAAACAACGATAATACTAAGATATTTTTAACGAAGCAATAATAAATGATCATATATGATATCATATTTATGAATAGGATTCTTGTATAATTTAATAACAGTGTTTAAACTATTATATAGGATGTGAACATACCATCTACTAAGGAAAAGTACAAGGTAAGGGTTTATTTCACAATCTCTTCATTATCTGAGGTTGTTTATATGTAATTATCTACTGGGACCTCTTTATCATCCACATCCATATTTCTTAAAAATATGTTTCAAAAAAAATTGTTATTTATTGGAAAATGGGTTAAAGTCATTTATACCCTTATGTGTTTTGAAAGGAATCTTTCCATCATTTTCCAAACAAGGTACTTTTTTACCTTTTCGACAAATTTAAGGTAAGAATGTTTTTTTATCTTATAAGGCGGGTGCGACTATTTTCCGCCATTATAACATCATCAAAGCTTCCCTTACAAGCTTATAAGAATATTTTCAAAATAAATGTTTTATTTATAATTATGTGACTCTTAAATGATTTCAAAATAGAAAAAGATATTTCTTTAAAAAGGGTTTTGACTTCATCTTTGTCAACATCCATTGATGGATTTTAAGTTTATTTGAAGTTCATTTATTATGATACAAAACTTCCATATTGTATTGAAGGTTTTGTGATATGTTTGTCTGTGGATGTGATATTTTTATACCATTCATGGTTTATGGTTAAAGTATTGACATTTCGTATGCTAGTTTTAATATGAATTTTTATGTTATATTCCAACCTTTTAATATGAGGAATGTATTGGACTTAGTAAGTGACGAGTGGAGCCCGCTATAGCTCCTAGATGCATGGGTAGGTCTCATGAGACAACTAGATGTGGAATTGGCTGAGTCCCTTTCCCAATTTGATTTATGGTTTTGGCCGAGGCCTTGAAAAAATGTTTCAGAATGTGTGGCATTATACATTCCCTCATTATGGAAATAATATTGATGGTTCATGTGGTCATTCGACTAGTATAATACCCAGGATTATGTTTTATTATGGCATTATTTACTCATCTCATATTCTTTCCATAAAAGTATTCATGTTTATTATTGGCAAAGTCATGTGGTTTCAATTATTTACCATGCTTAATATTTATGTCATTTTCCACTATATTACGTACCCTTACTAAGCATTTGAGCTCACCCATTTCTTATGTTTCATTTTCCCAGGATATGAAGAAGTTAGTTATGAGTGACCTGCAAGGATTATCTAGGAGGCTTGGATGTTCCTAATGAAATATATTTGTGTTGTATTTATCTTCAAGATGTAAAGTTGAACATATGTTTGAATCTTGTTTCCAATAATACTAAACTGATTGGTCTTTCGAGACATGATTTCCCTGTGATCATGCCAATGATATGTAATAATGCACTGACTCTGGGTAACTATGGTCAGGAAATTACAGTTGGTATTAGAGGAAGTTTAGTAAAAACATTGGAAGTTATATTTAGATAAACTCTGATTAGAGCACGTAGACCTAAGATGAACATTGAAGATTAATATAAAAGAACTTCCGAAAATTTTGGTATTGTAGAGATTTTGTGAGTTTTCCGAGAAATAAATCCTTGTCTCGATACGAGCAGGTAGAGGCAGCTCTTGCACAAATGTACCTATGAGTAAAACCCAAAAACACCGCTTTGAGCTAGACTCGAACAGGAACTGGTGCACAACAACGGGCCTTGCGACACTATTGGTTACGACACTCCCGAGGGATATGCTTAGGATAATTCTCATTTTATTTTCAAACCATTATGAAGGGATTATGAGTATATACTTCCTCAAAGAAAACATTTTTTATGATTATGGATTATATCCATAAACTGTTCAATTTATGTTATGTGTTTTATAAGTACGAAATTAGGTATTTCTATTCATAAACTAATATAGTTTATGCCATTGTTTAGAAATGGAACCTAATGGAAGAAATAGAAATCGTATCAAGGCATGCACTCCATATATGGATTTCCCTCCTGCTCAAAATAATTATAGTGGAGCTAGTGATGCAACTGGTGCTGAACAACTTATCACTATATTGGGACAACTCACTTAGGTTATGAATAATAACCATACCCGTACGGAGCACCCTGATCCACATCGTGGAGGATCAATGTTAGATAGCTTCACGAGGCAACAACCACCGATATTAAATGGAGGTACAAATCCCTTAGTAGATGAGCAATGGATAAGTTTCTTAGAGAAAATATTTCAGGCCTTGGGGAGTAGTGAAAGGGAAAAAGTTTTCATGGCAGTTTACCGCCTCACTAGAGATACTGATCAATAATGGTCATCGATTCAAAACACAAAGGAATATGATGATGTATCAAATATGGAATGGAGGTAGTTCAAAGAACCTTTCATAGAAAAATACTTTCCTTGTGACCATCGAGAAGATATGGAAAGGCAATTTTTAAGCCTGAGGCAAAAGGAGGATGAGAGTGTTTCAAAGTATGAGGCTAACTTTACAAGGTTAGCGAGGTATGCTGTAGATTATATACATAACCCAAGAAGTAAGATTGATCCTTTCTTTGATAGGTTAAAATTGTTTCTCCATCAAGCATTAGTCTCACAAACCTTCTCGTTGTACGAAGATATTGTCTCATGTGCTATCAAGACAGAAAACGAATTCCTTAAAACTTGTGAATTTAAATCAAAGAAAGAGAAAAAGAGATCTACTGAACACTATGGGAAAGGAAATAAGGAATCAGGGAAGAATGGAAGAATTGAATTTACACCCTGTGATAATTGCGGAAGGAAGCACCCTGGTGTCTGTCTAAAAAGAAAATGAGTATGCTACAAATGTGGACAGAAAGGCCATCTAGCTGGTGATTGTAAAGGAAAGAAAGATGCTACCAATGTTTAATGCTACAATTGCAGGGATATGGGACATTATGAAAATGAATGTCCTAAGCATCAAGGAAACTTACCTAAGAAAAGGACAAGGGATCAAGGCCAAGCTTATGCTATCACTACTGCTAAGGTAGAAGCTTCGAAAGACGTGGTGGCAGGTAATTTAATTTTTTCCTCAAGTTTAGAAAATGCATTATTTGATTCTGGATCATCACATTGTTTCATATCTTCCCACTTTGCTAATAAAATTAGATATTTCCAATTTGATATAACAAGGGATTTTTCAGTCAAAAACCCTAAGGAAAGTATCATTGCTATAATGTTTTTACAATAAGTCCCCATTAAGGCATATAAAGGTTATTTATCTGCTGATCTCATCGTCATACCCATGATTGAATTTGATATAATCCTTAGTATGGATTGGATTTCAGGCCACAATGTAAATATTTATCGTAAAAAAAGGAGGTTATGATTTTTGATGATTATGATAAAGAACACCTTATCTTTAGAGCAGAATCATAACCACTTAATTCTTATCTAGATCCACCCTCAGTAGATCAACTAAATTCAATTATTGGGGAGGAAGAGAATGAAATAACTATGGGTGAGGAAAAGAATGTTCAAATAGAGGATGTACCTATTATGAAAGAATATGTAGATGTGTTTCTGTAAGATTTACCTGGACATCCTCTAGAATAAGAAATTGAGTTTTACATTTATTTAATTCCGGGTTCAAGGCCCATATCGAAGACCCCTTATAGAATGTACACAGTGGAATTAGTGGAACTTGAGAAACAACTAGAGGAATTGGGTAATAAAGGATTTATTCACCCTATTGTTTATCTGTCACGACCCGCCTTCACCAAAAGGAGGGAAGAGTCAGCGGATTGCCAGGCCCTTCCTTCTTTAAGTTGAAGGAGAGATAATGACCCCCGAAACCCGCCTTCAATAGGTCCCGGAGTGGCGACTAGCACCAAGGGTATAGAAAATTCTCGCAAATGGAAGGCATTACCCCTTTTTTTTCTTATTATTGAGGATCGGAAAAAAAAAAGACAAGTCGACCTCCCAAAAAGGAAAAGGAACAAGTTTATATAAATGAACCCAAATAAAGCCCCCCATGCATGTTTAAACAGTTTACAACAAGGTACAAGTACAAAAGAAAAAGAAAGCTCTCAAGTACAATACCAAAAGAAAACAAAGGTACGACAACAGCGACAACTCCAACCGTCCGACTAATAGGGTCCCGCGCAGCCCTGGTAGTCCTCCTGGAAACCTGAAAGTAAACGTAGGGTGAGCATACAAGTACACTCAGTAGGGAAAACCAAGACTCTCGTGCACAAGTGGGGGAACGTACTAAAGTCCCGTGAGAAAAGAGTAAACCAAACAACTAACAAGGCAAACTATCCATCCCAGGCCTCACCAAGGCTCACTCCCCAAATAACGCAAGTCAAGTAATATATATAATAAGAGCACATCGATTCTTGGGTACCCCGCGCCACTTTCCCACTGGTTATTGAGACATCCTACGCATCGGACCAATCCCGCCATTCTCACCACAGTCCCACTGCCACACCCGCCCGCACACACCTGGGCCACAACCACACGCAGTCCCACTGCCGAATCCCGCCCGCACACACCTGGGCCACAACCACACGCAGTCCCACTACCGAATCCCGCCCGCACACACCTGGGCTTCAACTGTCACATGTAACCATGCCTGCAAACACCTAGGCCAGAACAACCACCGCTACGCCCGAAGACACCTGGGCTAAAGGATCCACTGCCACGCCCGAAGACACATGGGCCTCATCCCGAAGACACTTGGGAAACCACCTGCCGCACACACCTGGCCAACCACCACAACACCCCGCCCGATGGTTCTTGGGCTAATAATGGACTTCAGGCCATCACAGCCTGCCTGAAGGTACTTGGGCTATCCGGTAAAGGGAGCAGAAAAGGAGCTAATAACCAGCCACTAAGTATAGTGTTGGGAAAAACACCCTTCCCCCATAAATGGGGGTGTTCGGAACTAAGTGCTCAACTTGGGTGGGGCGCGAATAAGAAACACTAAGCTACAAGTATAGATATAGGTAACAAACACTCACCCAAAACATAGGTTTTCCTAGCCAACCTACAAAACACAACACCACAGCGTCCGAGTCACAGTTCACGACCCTTGCCCACAAAACCATTTGTCCCATTCTTGTTTCACGTTCAGTCAAATGTTCAATTAGTTTTAAGCACTACTGGGCAACTACCATAAGCATAAACAAGGAAAGCGTCAAAAGCAAGGATCAACCAAAACACTCACACCCGGTTCTGCTAACAGAGGATCTCTCCCCAATTGTGATATCAACAAGTGACCAATCGGGTTAAACTCACAACCACTTAACCCATACCAACAGGAGGTCCCATCCCCAAATTCATACAACCACGGAGAGTATAAAAGAACAGGGGATCCCATCCCCTCCCGCATTTCCAGCAGTCGGCCCGAAAGGAAAGCAACCAACCTCCACTACCAACACAGTCAGGGATTTTCAGATTTAAACGACTTAACACACTCCATGATTTCCAAATCCGTGTGTTCTAACCGGGAATTATCACAGAAGGGTTGATCCTGGTGCTTTCAATTATTCAGCCGGATGTACGTGATTAACCAATTTCACAGCAGGAGTTCACAAATTCAGTAACCCATTTAAAACATCATGAGGGGATTTATCAGCGCACATACAACGACCACCAACGGCCTCAATTTTCAGAAAACATAAACCAACACAACTAAAAAGGCTGATCACAAGATAAGGCATAAACAACAATCACAACCCCTTCTTTAACCAGTTATTATCTTCATTTAGGTTTGGTTCAACCCATTTCATAAGGACAAGAATAACGCCCGCCCCGCATGATACACAGAAGTGAGAGACGAAAGAAATTCCCTACTTGTTGATAGATGATCGACGTTTAGGCCGGGGGCGCGGAACTTTACGGATAACGACGCGGCGGTCCCGATGCACCAGAAGAGCCACGATCGAAGAAGGGGGGGGGACCACGGCTTAACCCTTAATTTATAAGAGCCGGGGACGGTTGAGATAAAAAACGTTGAACCGCGTAAGACGTGGAAGTCGTGGGTTGACCACGCTTCTTGACTCATCATTAATGGTGCTGAGTGGTTGAAACCGACTCGTGAGCCGATTTAGTATTTAATTAAGCTTTTGTGCGCATTACTGGAACAACTTGGCAAGGCCGGGTGACGTCGGCCGGTTCCGCCGATCCGTCACACCGATCGGTCTCACCGATCGGTCCCTCCGATCGGTACCCCTCAAGGATCCGGATTTTTTGGCAAAGGGACCAAGGGGGGTCTGGGTCATCACATCAGATACCTCTTAAACGATTCTCGTCCTCGAGAATCACAACAACCCAGAAGGAAAAAGAGGGCCCGAACAACCATCTTTGAAAGATACCTCTTAGGAGTGAACCTCTGCTAATTAAAAACACTCTCCTGACAAGAACTAAGCAACATACCACGCCAAACAGCCCGGTCATGTGGGTTTGGGGAGTTCCCCTCCCCCATGTCAAGATATTATCCGCTTTGGGCGGCACTGACTCGCCCGCACGGGTTTAATCGCATCCACCTTAATGCGTCTTGATTTGGGGTCGGGTTCCCCCTTCCCTTTAGCCGGGGCTTTCCACACATAACAGAGGAAAGGAACTAGTACACTTCATAGCCAAAAAGGTCAAACGTTCTGTCACAACTGTTGGGCAAAAATCCCTCAAGGTAACATTGCAGTATTTTTGGGTTGATTGTGTTTGTTGACAAAGCAGGTGTTTCATGGAGAATTGTCGAGTACCCAAGTTTTTGTTGACAATCCATGTTGAAAAAGAACGATGACATAGGAAAGGGCGATCTGGAGGCGGTACAAAAAGAGCAGTACAAGGTGGCGCCGTTTCCCAGTGTTTGCCAAATTTTTGGGGTCCAAAATTTGGAGTTTGGTGAGCATCGCGAAAAGAGGATTTCCATGAAGAGCATAATTTAATATGGCAAAGGTATGAATTTCGCGAAGATAGGATGCATGGTTTGGAAATCGCGAAGACCAGAAGAATGGAGGCGGTGATGCTTCGCGATTACGTCAAGCTTCGCGAATGGCAGAGGCTGAAGCGCATCGTGGCGGAGAAGGGCTTTGCGAGAGAGCTTCGCGGCGAAGGCGCGAGCCGCGAAGGTAAGTTGACGGTGATTCATCGCGACTACGTCAAGCTCCGCGAACGGAAGATTGCCGTGGAGCTTCGCGATTTGGACAGAATTTCAGCAGAAACTATGGAGCTTCGCGATTTGAGATGACGTGGCGTTGACTTCGCGCGGAAAGTACAAGGGTTGGTGGAATCGCCTATAAATAGAGGCTGACCCCTTCGAGCGAAGCAGAGAGATTTTTTCAGAGAAAATACTTTGCTCTCGATTTGCGAAGGTGGTTCGCGGAGCCAGTGTGCTTCGCGAAAGAGGTGCTTTGCGGCGGCTATTGTAGCTCCGCGAAACCTGCGAGCTCCGCGTTGGCTTACTTAGCTTCGCGAGGGTCGTTGCTTTGCGACGGCTTGAGCATCGCGAGAGTGCTTCGCGAAGGAGCTTCGCAAGTGAGCTTCGCGAAAAGGCAGGAGCTTCGTGAAGGCTTGTTTGAGCTTCGCGAAATTGGGAGCCCAGCGAAGTTTAGTGCTTTGCGAAGGTCTTTCCAAAAGTAGTTTGCCCAGTGGATAGTGGCAAAAGGGTATTCATCTGTGGGTGAAAGTTTAACTTCAACAGAGCATCTACATATAGAGGAAGATGCATTCCTTCATGAAAATGAAGAGACCTACAGGTCTATAAACTGCGAGTGAATCCCTTCCAAGAGCAGTGCTCTTAGGAAGAGGAAGAAGGTGATCCTCTCCACCGGCAGTGATCCAGAGAGAGAGAAACAGGGAGTGACCCTTGGGAAAGCAGTGAGCTGACCCTAAACATTGTATAGGCAGTGAGCCTGGGCATAGAAGTGATCTAGCCCGAACATTGTAATCCACAGCTAGTGAAGTTTAGTGGACTTGGTATGACCAGCAACCTGTCGGCATATGCTCCTTGGACGTAGACCTTAGCGGTGAACCAAGTAAAATTGTTGTGTCCTGTGCTTGCTTTACTTTCTGTTTATATTGTGCAGCAGGAAAGAGAGAGAAGAGTGTTTTTGCTTAACAGCGAAACAAGATCAGAATGGGCTTTAATTTTTAATTAGTTATACCCTGATTCACCCCCCCTCTCAGGGTATTCAGCCTAGTGGACCTAACAAGTGGTATCAGAGGGAAAGGTTTACAGTTGGTCTTCTCTCAATGGAGGTCACTAATCATAGAGGGATTCCGATCTTCGACGGATGTAATTTTCAGATATGGAAGAATCGAATGCAACACTATTTCCGATCTCTGGGAATGGATGTGTTTTCAGCAGCTATGCATGGTATCACAGCTGATATTACTAGTGGTGCATTATCAGAAGCTGAGCACAAAGAGTTGGATGCTGATTCCAAAGCAATAAACGCCTTAGGGGGAGCCCTCTCTAATCCCATTTATACAAAGGTGATGTCATGCAAAACGTCACATGCCATGTGGGAAAAACTTTTGAATTTTTATGAAGGGGATACAAAAGTCAGAGAGGCAAAGCTGCAAGTGTTGTGGAACAAGTATGAAGATCTCAAAATGAACCCCAATGAGTCTGTTGATGCATTCTTTGACAGGGTAAATGCTGTGGTAGAAGACATGCGGGGTCTTGGAGAAATTATCGAAGACATTAAAATCGTAAAGCGCATCTTGAGAAAGCTTCCACCTCGGTTCAATCCGAAAGTTTCTGTGTTGGAAGATAAAGATCCGAAAGAGCTAACATTGGATAACCTACACAGCACTCTTGTTGCATATGAAATGAGAAATGATGACAACGATGCTGTGGAAAAGGGGAAATCCAAAGAGGTGGCATTTAAGGCCATGAAGAGGCTCACTATTGAAGATTCTCAAGAGGAAGAAGAGTCAGATGAAGTGATGTCGTTCCTTTCTTCAAATCTGCAAAGAGGAAAAGGAAAGTTTAAAGGGAAACTTCCACTAGCATGCTTCCGATGCGGAAAGGTTGGTCATCTTGCTGCAAGATGCCCCAAAAAGTTTCAAGAAGAAAGCGATGAAGATGAAGTTGAGATTCCCATGAAAAAATCTTCAGCTTATGTGAAAGGGAAGAAGCCGTTCAAGAGAAATTTCTTTAAGAAGAAGAATCTTCTTTCCCAAGAAATTGACAGTTCAGCTGAGTCTGAGGGTGAAGAAGTTGAAGAGATAAAAAACTGTAGAGATCGTGGTCAAAATGCGATGGTGGCTGTTGCTAGTAGCGCTCTAGAAAAGAATGAAACTGAAACTGATGAAGAAGAAGAAGAAATTGAAGGGAGAGTTGACATGGAAGCTGAATTAGAAGCAGCTCTTGAAGAGATAGATGTTTTGCGAGCAAAAACAAAGAAAGCCAATAAGATAGTACGTGATGCCAAACTCTACATGCAACAACAAGAAGAAGAGAAGTCTGAGCTTGAGAAAGAAATTGAAAATCTAAAGTCTTCCAGGCCAGAGCGCACAGAAAAGGTTGATGAGCATAAGCTCGAGATTGAAGAGCAGAAAAGGGAGATCGATTGCTTGAGTCGAAAAGTGAAAGATCACGTCAAGCGTATTGAAGAGCTTGAAGAGGAAGTTGTCGGTCTGCGGAGAAAAGTTAAAGACCAGGAAAAACCTTTGAATCCCAACACATTCTTGGGAAATCAGGTCGTTACGAAGATGGAAAAGAATAAAGAAGAGCCTAGTAGTTCAGCAGGAAAGAAGCAGCAATTGAACTCAGATGTTAAGGATGATTCATGGCTTAATCAGAAACAAAAATCTACGGCAGTTGAAGTTAGACCGCAAGCACCTGTCCCGAGATTGAAAGTGGATTTGAGCACAAAGAAGAATCAGAATACTCAGAGATCCAAAGGGGAAACTCGTAGTGCTGAAGTAACACGAAGGAATGCACCTTGTATCAGGTGTTATTGTTGTGGAAAGATGGGACATTCACAGTATGTGTGTTCCATAGACAAAAGATATCGAAGGGAACAAGAACAGAGATGGCAGCCAAACAGAGAACGGTTTTCCAGAACATTTTTTGAAGGACACTGTTTTTGGTGCGGAGTATTTGGACACATGGCTAGGTACTGCACTCCGACCATTCAGAAAAATGTGCCAAAGAAGAATCAAAATGATCGCAAGCAGCAGATCAGTAAACCGACAAGTGAGTTAAAAGTTCAGAACAGATTTGCAGTTTTGCAAGATGAAGCTGGTCCATCATACTCTGAGAAAGAACAGGAGCCTCAATCCATGCCGAGTATGAAAGAAAAAGTATGGACTAGGAAGAAGAAAACTGAGAAGGCCGTAGTTGCTGAAATTTCCCTTAAAGCATCAGATCGTTCTGGTGTTTGGATCCTTGACAGTGGTTGCACATCCCACATGACGGGTAATAAGGATCTGGTTACAGGCATAAAATATGACAAAGAAGGAGTTGTCAAGTTTGTAAATGATGAAGGCCTAAATATTGTTGGCTCAGGAAAAGCCAAGTTTGGGGGCAAAGAAATGCGACATGCTGATGTCTTGGTGGTAGAGGGTCTCAGTCATAATTTTCTTAGCGTCAGTCAACTATGTGACTCTGGGCACTCTATACTGTTTACCAAGAAGATGGGTATTGTTAAAGGAAAAGATGGAATAGTCATTCTTCAGGGAAAACGAACAAAGGGGAATCTTTACCTCGTAGGTGGGGAAGAAGATTCATGCCTTTTATCCAGAGACGAAGAAAATCAGCTATGGCATAAGCGACTTGGTCATCTATGTCAACCATCTATGGAAGATCTGGTAAAGTGTGATGCTGCTAGAGACCTTCCCAAACTATCACGTGATCGCACTCAAACGTGTGATACTTGTCAACAAGGGAAGATCATCAGGAAGACATACAAGCCAAAGGAACAAAAAGCAACTCGAGTGCTCGAATTGGTGCATGCTGATGTATGTGGACCTATCTCACCACGAGCTATAGATGGGAAAAGGTACTATGTTCTTTTCATTGATGACTATAGCAGAATGGCCTGGGTATTCATCATAACCCATAAGACAGAGGTGTTCAGTTGCATAAAGCAGTACAGGAGGGAATCAGAAAAGATGCTTGGCCATAAAATTCTGATGTTTCGTACTGATAACGGTACGGAATTTACAAACAGTCAGGTTGAAAACTATCTCGAGAAACATGGGATAAGGCATCAAGTTTCATCAGTAAGAACACCCCAACAGAATGGAGTAGTTGAAAGGAGAAATCGGATCATCAACAACATGGCCAGAACAATGCTTATTGATAAGGACCTTCCAGAGAAATTTTGGAAGGAAGCAGTTTTGACGTCCGTCTATGTTTCAAATAGGTCCCTGTTATGTCCGAAGCAAGGGAAGACTCCGTATGAACTGTGGTACGGAAAGAAGCCAACGTTGAAGTACTTTCGAATATTTAGAAGTAAGTGTTTCATTCTCAACAAAGAACATCATAGGAAGTTTGAGGCACGAGGAGATGAAGGAATATTCCTTGGCTATTCCGGGAAAAGCAAAGCGTATAAGTGTTTCAAGAAAAGGCTGGGAAAAATTGTTGAGAGTAATCATGTCACTATAGTCGAAAATGAACAGACTGCTCAACAACCTAGTGAACAGTTCCTGGATGAAAGTGATGATGAGGTAAGCAACCCAGGGGGAGCAGAAGTGGCAGAAGCTGACTCAGAAGAAGATACTGATGATGAAGAGGAAAGTGTCAAGTCGGTGTCTGCGAGGAAGCCAAAGAGACGAGCTGAAATTGATAGGTAGAATATCATTGGTGATCAAACAGCTCCAGTTCAGACTCAAAGAATGAAATCATCACAGAAAGCATCGTTTCTGTCTCAAGTGGAGCCGAAATGTTTTTCTGATGCAGCTAAAGATGAAAACTGGGTTCAGGCCATGAACGAAGAGCTTGATCAGATTGAGAAGAACCAGACATGGGAGATTGTTTTGAGGCCAGCAGACAAGAATGTCATTGGGACCAAATGGGTCTATCGCAACAAGATGAATGAAGATGACATAGTGATTCGGAACAAAGCACATCTAGTGTGCAAGTGGTACTCCCAAATCGAGGGAATTGATGTTGATGAGACATTTGCACCGGTTGCAAGGCTGGAGACAATAAGATTATTCTTAGCCATCGCAGTGCAAAGGAAGTTCAAAGTGTTCCAGATGGATGTCAAATCCGCATTCTTGAATAGGGTTCTGGAAGAGGAGGTGTATATTGAGCAGCCAGATGGATTTCTCATTCATGAGGATGAGAACAAAGTTTGCAGGCTGAAGAAGGCATTGTATGGGCTGCAACAAGCACCAAGGGCATGGTATTCAAGGCTTGATCAGTATTTGAAGAAGCTTGGTTTTCAGCGTGGAGGAGTTGATTACAATCTCTATTTCAGTAATGATAGTAATCAAAGTATGATGGTGTTGGTTTATGTCGATGACATAATATTTGGTGGATCAGATGAAGCTCAGTGCAGACAGTTTTCCGAATTCATGAAAAATGAGTTTGAAATGTCAATGATTGGAGAGCTAACGTTTTTCCTTGGTCTACAGGTAACACAAGGAAGGAATGGAACATTCATTTCTCAATCTAAATATGCCAAGGAGGTCCTGAGAAGGTTTGGAATGGAAAATTCCAAGGAGATGAAGACTCCGGTGGCTACCCGGATGAAATTATCAAAAGATGAGGATGGAAAGGCAGTTAATATCACAGAATACAGGCAAATCATTGGAAGTCTATTGTACTTAACCGCAACAAGGCCTGATATTGTTTTCGCCACATGCCAATAAGCGAGATATCAGAGTAATCCCAAGGAAAGTCACATGCTCGCAGTGAAAAGAATACTTCGGTATATTAAGGGCACGGTGGACTTCAGCTTGACATACAATGACAAATCTCAGACAGAGTTATTGGGGTACACTGATGCAGACTGGGCCGGTTCAGCGGATGATAGAAAATCAACGTCAGGTGGTGCATTCTATCTTGGTGGATTGTGTATTTCTTGGCTAAGTAAGAAGCAAGATTGCATTTCATTGAGCACCGTAGAAGCTGAGTATATTGCGGCCACTCAAGCCTGCACACAGTTATTGTGGATGAAACAGCAGCTTGAAGATATGGGAGTTGAAGTGAAGTCTCCGATCGGAATCCAGTGTGATAACTCAAGTGCTATCAATCTCAGCAAAAATCATGTCCATCACTCAAGGACAAAGCACATTGAGATCAAGTATCATTTCATCAAGGAGAAGGTTGAGCAGGGAATCGTGAAGTTGGAGTACGTGCCTACAGAGCTACAGGTTGCAGACATTCTGACAAAGGCCTTACCCAAGGAAGCTTTTGAGAGGCATCGACTGGCTCTGGGAGTTTAGTCGATTCCCCGCACTTGAAATAGTGTGGATGTGGGACCCCCCCCTCTCCCCGAGGTATGATGTGTTTTTCCCTACTATGCTGATCTGAGTTCTCTACTATGTTACAGACTACAAAGGAGTTACCTTTGGGTTCGTTGACAAAGGGGGAGAAAAGTGCTAGTTCAAGGGGGAGACAGTGTGGAGATTTGATAAATCATAGTTGTTACGGGGAGAAGCTGACAGGTGGAGCAGCCAGAAAGGGGGAGCAATGAGAAAGGGGGAGAGATTTTTTAAATCTGATGATGCTAGATGTGATCGATCAAATCATAGAAATCACGACAGCTGAGGATCGTGATAAAAGCAGAACAGTGGTGTTGGAATGGTGTGAGACGGTGTCCAGCTATCAACAATTGGTATCAACATAAGAATTCACCAATTGGTATCAGTGTGGTTCAACAACTGGTTTTATTTTTCGAATTGGTATCAGGGTGGAATCGACAATTGGGGTCTAACATGAAGTGATTCATTGATGAACTTTTCATACTACTCTTGTTTCTCACGCCGAGCATTGCTCATGTGGGCTTAGAGTACGTGTTAAGTGAATCCTTGAACGCTATCAAAATCGCAAGAGGCGAATGCTGGTAGCGACTGGAAGAAGACTCAGCTGGAAGAAGACTCAGTGAGGTATCAAAGTGCAGAAAATCATCCTGAGCAAAATTGTGAAGAGTTGTCAACAAACCCAAAGGGGGAGATTGTTGGGCAAAAATCCCTCAAGGTAACATTGCAGTATTTTTGGGTTGATTGTGTTTGTTGACAAAGCAGGTGTTTCATGGAGAATTGTCGAGTACCCAAGTTTTTGTTGACAATCCATGTTGACAAAGAACGATGACAAAGGAAAGGGCAATCTGGAGGCGGTACAAAAAGAGCAGTATAAGGTGGCGTTGTTTCCCAGTGTTTGCCAAATTTTTGGGGTCCAAAATTTGGAGTTTGGTGAGCATCGCGAAAAGAGGATTTCCATGAAGAGAATAATTTAATATGGCAAAGGTATGAATTTCGCGAAGATAGGATGCATGGTTTGGAAATCGCGAAGACCAGAAGAATGGAGGCGGTGATGCTTCGCGATTACGTCAAGCTTCGCGAACGGAAGAGGCTGAAGCGCATCGTGGCGGAGAAGGGCTTTGCGAGAGAGCTTCGCGGCGAAGGCGCAAGCCGCGAAGGTAAGTTGACAGTGATTCATCGCGACTACGTCAATCTCTGCGAACGGAAGATTGCCGTGGAGCTTCGCGATTTGCACAGAATTTCAGCAGAAACTATGGAGCTTCGCGATTTGAGATGACGTGGCGTTGACTTCGCGCGGAAAGTATGAGGGTCGGTGGAATCACCTATAAATAGAGGCTGACCCCTTTGAGCGAAGCAGAGATATTTTTTCAGAGAAAATACTTTGCTCTCGATTTGCGAAGGTGGTTCGCGGAGCCAGTGTGCTTCGCGAAAGAGGTGCTTCGCGGCGGCTATTGTAGCTCCGCGAAACCTGCGAGCTCCGCGTTGGCTTACTTAGCTTCGCGAGGGTCGTTGCTTTGCGACGACTTGAGCATCGCGAGAGTGCTTCGCGAAGGAGCTTCGCAAGTGAGCTTCGCGAAAAGGCAGGAGCTTCGCGAAGGCTTGTTTGAGCTTCGCGAAATTGGGAGCCTAGCGAAGTTTAGTGCTTTGCGAAGGTCTTTCCAAAAGTAGTTTGCCCAGTGGATAGTGGCAAATGGGTATTCATCTGCGGGTGAAAGTTTAACTTCAACAGAGCATCTACATACAGAGGAAGATGCATTCCTTCATGAAAATGTAGAGACCTACAGGTCTATAAATTGCGAGTGAATCCCTTCCAAGAGCAGTGAGCTTAGGAAGAGGAAGAAGGTGATCCTCTCCACCGGCAGTGATCCAGAGAGAGAGAAACAGGGAGTGACCCTTGGGAAAGCAGTGAGCTGACCCTAAACATTGTATAGGCAGTGAGCCTGGGCATAGAAGTGATCTAGCCCGAACATTGTAATCTACAGCTAGTGAAGTTTAGTGGACTTGGTATGACCGGCAACCTGTCGGCATATGCTCCTTGGACGTAGCCCTTAGCGGTGAACCAAGTAAAATTGTTGTGTCCTGTGCTTGCTTTACTTTCTGTTTATATTGTGCATCAGGAAAGAAAGAGAAGAGTGTTTTTTCTTAACAGCGAAACAAGATCAGAACGGGCTTTAATTTTTAATTAGTCATACCCTGATTCACCCCCCCTCTTTGGGTATTCAGCCCAGTGGACCTAACAACAACAGGCACCAAAGGTTCAAAGCTCAGAACAACTCGGGGTATTGGGCACGCATCTGTGCTCCCCTCTCCCACGTACTCTCTTCGAGGCCGCCATGTCTCCACAACACACGAACCAAGCCGATGGTTCGTCCGCGGAGCACTTTCTCCTTGCGATCCTCGATTCTGACTGGCCGTTCCTCGAAGGTCGCATCTCCTCCCACATCTAGCTCTCCCCAGTTGATGACATGAGAGTCATCATGTAAGTACTGACGAAGCTGGGAGACATGGAAGACGTCATGGACCCTCTCCAACTGAGGTGGTAGGGCCAGCTGATATGCTACCTCGCCAACTCGCCTCAGCACCTCGAAAGGTCCGATGAACCTAGGGGAGAGCTTACTCCCCTTTCCGAACCTCCGCTGCCCCCGTCGAGGGGAAACCTTCAAAAACACATGATCTCCCACCTCGAACTTTAGGGGCCTCCTCGGATGACCAGCATAAGATTTCTGCCGATCCTGAGCTGCTTTCATCCTCTCCCGCACTAGCTGGACTTTCTCCGTGGTGCTCTGCACTACTTCTGGTCCAAGAGTACCAGTCTCACCAACCTCTTCCCAGCATAAGGGTGAACGACATGGTCTTCCATACAAAGCCTCAAAAGGATCCATGCCGATAGTAGAGTGAAAACTGTTGTTGTAGGCAAACTCTACTAAAGGCAAGTGTCGTACCCATGATCCTCCAAAATCCAGAACACATGCCCGCAGCATGTCCTCCAATGTCTGGATAGTCCGCTCTGTCTGTCCATCAGTCTAAGGGTGAAAAGCAGTTCTAAGGCGTAGCTGGGTGCCAAAAGCATGCTGTAACCCCTTCCAGACTCGTGAGGTGAACCGAGTGTCCCGATCTGAGACGATGGTTTTCGGAACTCCATGAAAACGCACCACCTCATCCACGTACCTCTGTGCTAAGGTACTCACGGGTCCTGACTCCTTGATAGCCAAGAAGTGAGCAGATTTTGTCAATCGATCCACCACTACCCAGATAGCATCATGCCCGCCCTGAGCTCTGGGTAGTCCCGTGACGAAGTCCATCGAGACGCCGTCCCACTTCCACTCGGGAACATCTAGAGGATGCAACAGACCACCAGGAACACGGTGTTCAGCCTTCACCTGCTGACACACCAGGCATTTAGCCACGAACTCTGCCACTGCTCGTTTCACCCCGGGCCACCAAAATTGTCCCCTCGGGCCTTGGTACATTTTCGAAACACCCGGATGTACTGCCAGGGCTGAGCTATGGAACTCACGAAGTATTTCATCACGAATCACCTCTGATACCATTCTGTCACGACCCGCCTTCACCAAAAGGAGGGAAGAGTCAGCGGATTGCCAGGACCTTCCTTCTTTAAGTTGAAGGAGAGATAATGACCCCCGAAACCCGCCTTCAATAGGTCCCGGAGTGGCGACTAGAACCAAGGGTATAGAAAATTCTCGCGAATGGAAGGCATTACCCCTTTTTTTTCTTATCATTGAGGATCGGAAAAAAAAAAGACAAGTCGACCTCCCAAAAAGGAAAAGGAACAAGTTTATATAAATGAACCCAAATAAATCCCCCCATGCATGTTTAAACAGTTTACAACAAGGTACAAGTACAAAAGAAAAAGAAAGCTCTCAAGTACAATACCAAAAGAAAACAAAGGTACGACAACAGCGACAACTCCAACCGTCTGACTAATAGGGTCCCGCGCAGCCCTGGTAGTCCTCCTGGAAACCTGAAAGTAAACGTAGGGTGAGCATACAAGTACACTCAGTAGGGAAAACCAAGACTCTCATGCACAAGTGGGGGAACGTACTAAAGTCCCGTGATAAAAGAGTAAACCAAACAACTAACAAGGCAAACTATCCATCCCAGGCCTCACCAAGGCTCACTCCCCAAATAACGCAAGTCAAGTAATATATATAATAAGAGCAGATCGATGCTTGGGTACCCCGCACCACTTTCCCACTGGTTATTGAGACATCCTACGCATCGGACCAATCCCGCCATTCTCACCGCAGTCCCACTGCCACACCCGCCCGCACACACCTGGGCCACAACCACACGCAGTCCCACTGCCGAATCCGGCCCGCACACACCTGGGCCTCAACTGTCACATGTAACCATGCCTGCAAACACCTAGGCCAGAACAACCGCCGCTACGCCCGAAGACACCTGGGCTAAAGGATCCACTGCCACGCCCGAAGACACCTGGGCCTCATCCCGAAGACACTTGGGAAACCACCTGCCGCACACACCTGGCCAACCACCACAACACCCCGCCCGATGGTTCTTGGGCTAATAATGGACTTCAGGCCATCACAGCCTGCCCGAAGGTACTTGGGCTATCCGGGAAAGGGAGAAGAAAAGGAGCTAATAACCAGCCACTAAGTATAGTGTTGGGAAAAACACCCTTCCCCCATAAATGGGGGTGTTCGGCACTAAGTGCTCAACTTGGGTGGGGCGCGAATAAGAAACACAAAGCTACAAGTATAGATATAGGTAACAAACACTCACCCAAAACATAGGTTTTCCTAGCCAACCTACAGAACACAACACCACAACATCTGAGTCACAGTTCACGACCCTTGCCCACAAAACCATTTGTCCCATTCTTGTTTCACGTTCAGTCAAATGTTCAATTAGTTTTAAGCACTACTGGGAAACTACCATAAGCATAAACAAGGAAAGCGTCAAAAGCAAGGATCAACCAAAACACTCACACCCGGTTCTGCTAACAGAGGATCTCTCCCCAATTGTGATATCAACAAGTGACCAATCGGGTTAAACTCACAACCACTTAACCCATACCAACAGGAGGTCCCATCCCCAAATTCATACAACCACGGAGAGTATAAAAGAACAGGGGATCCCATCCCCTCCCACATTTCCAGCAGTCGGCCCGAAAGGAAAGCAACCAACCACCACTACCAACACAGTCAGGGATTTTCAGATTTAAACGACTTAACACACTCCATGATTTCCAAATCCGTGTGTTCTAACCGGGAATTATCACAGAAGGGTTGATCCTGGTGCTTTCAATTATTCAGCCGGATGTACGTGATTAACCAATTTCACAGCACGAGTTCACAAATTCAGTAACCCATTTAAAACATCACGAGGGGATTTATCAGCGCACATACAACGACCACCAACGACCTCAATTTTTAGAAAACATAAACCAACACAACTAAAAAGGGTGATCACAAGATAAGGCATAAACAACAATCACAACCTCTTCTTTAACCAGTTATTATCTTCATTTAGGTTTGGTTCAACCCATTCCATAAGGACAAGAATGAGGCCCGCCCCGCATGATACACAGGAGTGAGAGACGAAAGAAATTCCCTACTTGTTGATAGATGATCGACGTTTAGGCCGGGGGCACGGAACTTTACGGATAACGAAGCGGAGGTCCCGATGCACCAGAAGAGCCACGATCGAAGAAGGGGGGGGGGGGGAACCACGGCTTAACCCTTAATTTATAAGAGCCGGGGACGGTTGAGATAAAAAACGCTGAACCGCGTAAGTCGTGGAAGTCGTGGGTTGACCACGCTGCTTGACTCATCATTAATGGTGCTGAGTGGTTGAAACTGACTCGTGAGCTGATTTAGTATTTAATTAAGCTTTTGTGCGCGTTACTGGAACAACTTGGCAAGGCTGGGTGACGTCGGCCGGTTCCGCTGATTCGTCACACCGATCGGTCCCACCGATCGGTCTCACCGATCGGTCTCACCGATTGGTCTCACCGATCGGTCTCACCGATCGGTCCCACCGATCGGTCTCACCGATCGGTACCCCTCAAGGATCCGGATTTTTTGGCAAAGGAAGGGACCAAGGGGGGTCTGGGTCATCACATTATCCATGGGGAGCCCCTGTCATTTTTGTTAAGAAGAAAGATGGATCTATGAGGTTATGTATCAACTACAGGTAAATAAATTCTATAACAATAAAGAACCAGTATCCCCTACCTCGCATTGATGATTTATATGACCAACTGCATGGAGCTAAATAATTTTCAAAGATTGACCTTCAATCCGGATACCATCAATTGTGTGTAAAGAAGAAAGACATTAAGAAGGCAGCATTTCGAACAAGATACGGGAATTATGAGTATACAGTAATGCCTATTGGATTGACTAATGCACCCTCTGTATTCATGGATATAATGAATAGAGTTTTCAAGGAATATATCGATTATTTTGTGGTTGTATTTTTGTATGATATCTTGGTATACTTCAAAACCTACGAAGATCATGAAAATCACTTGCGCATTATCTTGAAGACTCTTAGAAGACATGAATTATATGGTTAGTTTGGCAAGTGTGAATTCTGGCTTTAGGAGATTTCTTTTCTTGGCCATATTGTCTCCAAAGATAGAATCTCTTTTGATCCTTCTAAGACACGAGAAATCCAAGAATGGCCAGAGCCTATGAGTACAACTGAGGTATGCAGTTTAATTGGTTTGGAAAGTTATTATCGAGGTTTCGTCCATAATTTTGGCCGATTATCTAACCCATTAACGAAGCTCACACGTAAAGGGGTTAAATTTTTTTGGACAAAAGAGTGTGAAGAATGTTTTGAAGAACTGAAGATAATATTAGTCAATCATTCTATATTGACTCTACCATCGGGGAATGATGGGTTCGTTATTTATAGTGATGTATCGAAGAAAGTACTTGGTTGTGTCCTTATGCAGAATGATAGAGTTATTACCTATGCATCAAGATAGCTGAAAATTCATGAGAAAAAATATCCTACTCATGATCTTGAGTTAGCTGCTGTAATCTTTTCTTTGAAGATATGGAAACATTATCTCTATAGTGAAAAATGTGAGATATATGCCGATGAAAAGAGTTTGAAGTATATTTTCTCACAGAAATAACACAGCATGAGGCAAAGGATATGACTTGAATTACTCAAAGATCATGATTTCACGATACACTACCACCCGGGGAAGGAAAATAAGGTGGAAGATTCTTTGAGTAGAAAGGATCATGGTGTTTTGAACAAGATGAGAGTGGAAAAGGATCCTATATACATGGATCTAGTAAAGATAGATATGGGAATCACCATGGAAGTTGAAACATCAATACTTTTTGAAATGGTTGCCAAACCATATTTACTACAAAGGATAAAGAGTTCTCAGACCGATGATGAAGAGTTTCAAAACAATATTAAAGCTGTGAATGATGAGAGATTGAGTGACATTGTGTATGAAGATGGAATTTTGAAGTTTGGGAAGAGACTTTGTGTTTCCAATATACCTGATCTAAAAAGAGAATTGTTGGATGATGCTCATTGTTCAATTTCTTTATACACACTGGGAGAACCAAAATGTATAGAGATTGAAAAGAACATTTTTGGTGGGAAAACATGAAGAGGGAGATTGATGATTTTGTGTCATGATGTATGGTTTGTCAACAAGTGAAAGATGGAAGGCAACAGCCTGGAGGAGTCATGCAACCTCTTCCCATACCTGAGTAGAAATGGGATAATATCACGATGGACTTTGTCATGGGACTACCAAAGACTCCTAGAAAGAACGATGCAATATGGTTCATTGTTGAACGTCTTACCAAGTCAGCACATTTTCTTGCTATAAGGGAAGATCTACCACTTGAAATTTTAACAATACTACATATTAATGAGGTTTTAAGACTTTATGGAGTACCCCCATAGATTGTTTCTGATCGTGATCCACATTTTACATCAAGATTCTAGAAGAGTCTTCAGAAGGCCTTGTATACACAACTTCGTTTAAGCACTGCCTACCACCATCAAACAGATGGAAAATAAGAACGGACTATTCAAACTTTAAAAGACACGTTGAGATCATTGTCACTTGACTTTCAGGGTATCTGGGATTAATATTTACCTCTTGTGGAATTTTCTTATAACAATAGCTTCCATTCAAGTATTAGGATGGCTCCATATGAAGCGTTATATAGAAAATGATATCACACATGAACCTGTTGGGATGACGTTGATGAAAGAAAACTTGTTGGCCCAGAACTGGTGGAGGAAACGATAGAAAAGGTGAAGGTAATCCAAACCCACATTAAAGCATCTCAAAGTAGGTAGAAGAGCTATACCGATAACCGATGGAAGGATTTGGAATTTCAGGTAGGAGATCACATTTTTTTGAAGGTATCTCCATGGAAGGGATTCATACGTTTCGGTAAGAAATGTAAATTGAGTCCCAGGTACATCAGACCTTTCGAAATTCTAGAACGAATTGGGGTTGTAGCTTACCGCTTGGAAATGCCACCAAATCTCTCCAAAGTTCACGATGTGTTCCACGTATCACTGTTGAGAAAATACATGCCTGACCCAACGCATGTACTCACCTATGAGGAATTAGAACAGGAACCCGATCTATCTTATTGAGAAGATCCCATCAGGATTCATGATACTAGAGAACAAGTGTTGAGAAACCGAACGACTCGTCTGGTAAAAGTTCTATGGAGACACCATAAAATAGAAGAGGCAACGTGGGAACCCGAGGAACATATGATGAAGTATCACCCGAGTCTTTTTATGCAGTAATATTTTAGAAATTTCGAGGACGAAATTATTTTAAGGAAGGGATAATGTAACACCCCCAAGCATCTATGGTACTCTTCTCTTTGAATAGTACAATAGCGTGTATTGTACGCAACATCGAGTTCTAACACACACCACAACCAATCAAACTAGCCATTATGAATAGTAATACCCTCTTTTTTAATTTTTATAAATTTTATCCTTCAAAATGGAATTGATATTTGGATTCGGAATAAAGAAATTAGCCTAGGGTGAATTTTTGGTATTTTTCTGAAAACATTCAATTTTTTGATGAATAGTGAAAAAACACTGAGTTATAGTTTAAAAACGAATTTTCATTTAAATAATTATTTATTTTATTTAAAATTAATTAATGTCAAAATAGATACATAATACCTATATAAGTTCAATGTAATTCATTGGAGTTATTTTAGAATAATTTTGGATATATAAAAATTTTATTCAACTTTTCACTGTCTTTTACCCACCTCCTAGGAGAAATTTAAATTCACACAAAACTTAATTTTACCACTTCTATGAGTATAATTTTGAAAATCTGAGAGATACGGTTAATATCAAGGAGTAAAATATGGTTCAATAAGATAAAAATAATTTTTGGTGAATAGTAAATTTTTACTTTTATTTACCACGGTTAAAAGTAAATAGGGTAATTAAGGGTAAAAATGATATTAATATTACCCTAACACATGTCCTAATTCTTTTGGCCAAGTGTATCTCGACCAAAAATAACTTTAGGAAGAAAATATTATCATTTAGGTCCCCTTGGATGAGATTAGAGAATTTATTATTATTTAATTCAAAGAAGAGTTAAAAGAGTTAAAATCAAAGTTTAATTAATACAACATTTTTAATATAGGGTTATACATAAGATAAATTTGATTGTAAATATTCATTAGAAATATAAACATATTTCCTACATAATGGTATTTTATTTATAATTTTTATACATTAATTAATTTAATTTATTTATGACACAATGGTGATGCAGTAATTACCAAATTAATGAAATATTAAAATAATTGATTTTATAAATATCCAAATAAAATAAATTTGAGACTTTTTATGAATTCCACTAATTATATAGGATAATATGACATGTTAGGATTGATTTAATGAACTTTTTTCGAAGTAATCATTCTGTTATGATTTTCACAAAAATCAAATTCCAAATACTGTCAAAATTGACATAAAAGAGTGTTTAAAGAGAATGTTATATTATTAATTGATATTATATTCTTAAAAATCTAAGATTCAGCCAGAGTACTTGTATAATGATAGGTGTATCATTAATGGATCACTTGGCGGTCACTTGGAGATATATATTATGTTTATTAACTATATAATATAAATATACAAAGTGACATGGTAAATGTCAAACTAACTAACTAAGAGTTAAAACTAAAAGATAAGGTTAATAATGTTACCCAAACCAGTCTAAAAGCTATTGGATGAGTTTTTTCAACCTATCCCCACCATAGACTTTAAATAATTCACTTTAGATCCACTAACAACCGAAGATGAATTTATTATCAAATAATATTTCTAGCTTTTCCTAAGGTGCCCCTCACCCCTCCTATAAAAGGTCACTCCCCCTTCTCACTAATTCACACATTCAAAGCCTTTTGGCTTGGCCAAAACCTGGAAAAATATTCTCTCAACTTCCCTCTATTCATCCTGGAGGCCTTAGTCTACTTATAAATCCAACCTAAGGATCCCTTTTGATCAAATAAAAAGGAAGAACCCGAAGAAGAGGTAATGTTTTCACCACCCTCTTTCAAGTTCCTTTCTTCTTCACCTTCTTATTTATTTGTTATTTACATTATAAAATAATAACTCGAGTATCTTATATATACTATTATGTTATTTTAAATATGGTACAACCATATTCAGTATTCTATACATCCTTTTAATGACATGTCACCATACGTGCGTACGTACGGCCTACCGTCTCCATGTCGTGGTGTAATTGTTATTAAATACATTATTATTTGTATGGGTATAATAATGATGTGTAATTCATGTAAATAATAAATATAACATGATAATGATTCTGTATATATGATATACCATCCAATTATATATTATTTTAATATCAAAATAATGATATTGTCGCTCGTGCGTACATACAGACTACCGTCTCCACGAACGCGATGAGATTCATTCCCCATCGTATCCATTCAGGTATAATTCTCATTTTATGATTAAAAATAATTTTTAAGGACTTGATATCATTCTGGATATGAATAAGATAAAACCCATTCATAACAAACATGTCTTATGTAACAAAACATATAAATGAAAACGAGTAAGTGAACACCCGAAACAACGAAAATACTAAGATATTATTAACGAAACAGTAATAAAAGATCATATATGATATCACATTTATTTATATGATTGTTTTATAATTTAATAAAAAAAATTTAACTATTATACAGGAAGTTAACATACCATCGACTACGGAAAATTAAAAGGTAATGGTTTATTTCACAATCTCTTCATTATCCGAGGTTGTTTATACGTAATTATCTACTGGGACATCTTTGTCATCCAGATCCATGTTTTTTAAAAATATATTTCAAAACATTTTTACTTTTTACTTGAAAATGGGTTAAATTAATCTATACCCTTATGTGTTTTGAATGGAATCTTCCGGTCGTTTTCCAAACAATGTACTTTTAGAACTTTTTGAAAAATTTAAGGTAAGAATGTTTTTTAACTTATACAGCGGGTGCGGATATTTTCTACCGTTATGACATCATCAAAGCTTCCCTTAAAATATTATAAGAATATTTTCAAAATAAATGTTTTCTTTATAATTATGTGACACATAAATGATTTTAAAATAGAAAGAGATATTTCTTTAAAAAGGGTTTTGATTTCATCTATGTCAACATCCTTTGATGGATTTTAAGTTTATTTGAAGTTGATTTATAATGATACAAAACTTCCATATTTTATTGAAGTTTTCGTGATATGTTTGATTGTGGATGTGCTATTTTTATACCATTCATGTTTTATAGTTCAAGTATTGACATTTATTATTCTAGTTTTAATACGAATGTTTTTGTTATATTTCAATCCTTTCATATGAGGAATGTATTGGACTTAGTAAGTGACGGGTGGAGCCTGCTATAACTCCCCAATGAATCATTAGGTCTCATTAGACAACTAGATGTAGAATTGGATGAGGCCCTTTCCCAATTTGATTTATGGTTTTGGCCGAGGGATTAATCATTTTTAGACGTCTTTGCTGAGGCCTTGAAAAATGTTTCAGAATGTTTGGCATTATACATTCCCTCATTATGGAAATAATATTTATGGTTCATGTGGTCATTCGACTAGTATAATACCCATGATTATGTTTTATTATGACATTATTTAATCAGCTCATATTCTTGCCATAAAATTATTCATGTTTAATATTTTCAAAGGCATGTGGTTTCAATTATTTACCATGCTAAATATTTAGGTCATTTTACGTTGTATTACTTACCCTTACTGAGTGTTTGAGCTCACACCTTTCTTATGTTTCATTTTCCCTAGGATATGAAGAAGTTAGTTATGAGTGACCTGCATGCATAATCTAGGAGGCTTGGATATTTCCAATGAAATATATTTGTGTTGTATTACTCTTCAAGCTGTAAAGTTAAACATATGTATGAGTCTTGTTTCCAATATTACTAAACTGATCGGTCTTTTGAGACATGATTTCCTTGGGATCATGCCAATTTTATGTAATAATGCATCGAATCTTGGTAACTAGGGTCGGTGTTACACATATTCACCAATTTTATAATTTTGTGTGGTGTAAAAATTCCCATGAATTAAATTTAATCATTTTGATAAATAATTTAAATTTATTTATATAAATATTTCAATTTATCTCTTTCATAGGTTTTTATTGAAATAATATCAAAGTCATAAGGGTTATTTGTCTCAATTTTCACTCCTTGAAATTTATATCATATTCCACACCAAATTTTATTTCACATAGTGTAACTAATATACTATTTTATTACCTTAAAATAATTAAATTCTATTTTATAATACAAAAAATTATATATCATGATCCTTCCTTCATATTCACTTTATACAAAAGTTACCAAATCTTTAAGGGTGTTTGGTCGACTCAATTTCTTTTCATTTGGCTACAACCCATATTCTCTGGATATACTATTTTATGATACTCATGTTACATGTTTATATGAGCCATAATTAATTTATGAATTTTATTTTGGGAAAATACATATTTATATAAAAATATTATTCTTTGGTGCATTTCATTATCTTTTTATAATAAGACATTGTCTAAAATAATTCTAATTCTTTCTAATGGTTATTTTTCACTCATAGCCATATTTGTTATTACCCAAAACCTTCTATTATCATTTATATAAACCGTCATAAGTTTTACAACCTATTATTTTCATAAATATATTTAACTATTATCAAAATCATAATACATTACTCTTTATTTTGATGTGGATTTCGATAAATATAGAATTTTTAAAAGTTGTCATTTTACATACTTATATTTTATCTACTACTCTACATTTAAAAATTTTAAAACTTATTTATAATAACTAATTAGTTATTACTTTTTGAAATAATGTTTTATATATTTATATATATTTTTAAAAGTTATTTTTGAAATCAACTTGTGACTCCAGCAATTTATCATCTTTTACAAAAAATAACGCAAAAACTAATTTTTTGAATTTTTTTCATGAATGAATTTTCCACCATTTTGTATTTTAATTTTTATGATTCTTATTAAATATTTTTTCATAATTTTAAAAATAAAATTCTTCCCCTATTACATGGTAAAAAATTTATTCTAATAGTTAAAAAAATAAATAGGTTATTTTTTATTTTATTTAAATTTGTGTTGGTTGTTTTCTTCTAAAATTATTCTTTATCTACCATTTGATTCTTTATTGATGTTATTAAAAATTTATGTTGAGAAATATATATAATTTAATTTTTCCATTATCTCTTTTGAACTTCCTAATCATCCATCTTGTATAGACATAGTTTTTTTTCATCCAATTTCATTCCTCTATAAATTCTATATATCAAAATTCATTGGTTGAATGGTGTTCACCTAGATGTCTATACATTGATTGATTAAAGATATTATTTACTAAACTATATATTCTTTATCTATATGGGTAAATATCATATTATTTAATATCTTAACTGAAGGGTATTTACCTATCAAGTTATATATATTCATTGGATATCTATTTAATTTCTATAGGGCATCATGTTAATGTTATTAATGGTTTTATAAATATTTATTCATATAAGATCATTGGAAAATGCTATAAAATCCATTTTCATTCAGTTGGTTGTTATGATATATGTTTAAAATAACGTGCACACATATATATTATTTTTATTATGTGATGGGTGGGCCTAGAATCATATATACCATCAATGAATTGAGTAATATTTTTATTTATTCAGATAACATGTATAGTAAATGTCCTAGTATCCTAATAGATTTTGTTATTTCGTATTGGAAGTGTGCCATGAATTATGATTTGGATTTCATGATATATGTTATTACCACATATTTATGATTACCTGATCTTATAATACCATTTCCTCATTCAATTTTTCCATTTTATTTATGATATCCTTTCAACCATATTGTATTATATGTTACTCACCATCATGATTTACATTGGTTATTCTCTTACTGAGAATTTGAGCTCACCCCTTATTATGAATCCAATTCCCTATGTTATGATGGAAAGTAATATTCATGAAATGACTAAATGATTTTTTTCTTTGGAAAATTTATGTGAGATTTTAAAGATATAATATGAATTAAATAGCTCTTATAATAGTGTACACATTTCCATTGGATGATAATGACACATGTTATATTAGTTGATGATATATCCAAATTTTATAATTCTCTAAATATATTAGGTTAATTAAATTTATTGAATGTAATAGTTTTTATAAATCATATAATTATGGTAACATTACTAAAATGTCGAGGAAGTTTAATGACTGTGATTTTTATGTTTGGACCATTTAGATATCTATATATATATATCTAGGTTTTCCTTCAGAGTTGGAATGGTGTTATGGGTGTCATAGTACACCAAATTTAATATATCAAATTATTCAATATATCACACTATAAAAATAAATATTTTTGTGAATAATGGTTTAATAATTTTTCAAAGTATGATTAGAAAATACGAGGGCAAAATTGGTTTGAGAATGTTGGTTTTACCCTAGGAAGTACTTAATGTTTTCATTGGAAATATGGTTTGTGTACATTCACAAGAAGGTAATAGAGAAATTAAATTAAATTATTAATTTAACCTCTATCTTTTTTTAATACTAGAAGCTATCCCACCTTTATAATATCTTCAATGGAAATTCTCTAGGGTTAGCCACATAAACCTGACTATTCAGAGAACTTACATTGAGAAGGTAGTCTATGAAAAAAATGGGAGAATTGAGGATCGATTATCAAATTTAACTGAAATCATAAAAAACATCAATGAAATGTCTATAGAAATATTATTCATCAGTTATCGATCCAACTTCATGGTTGGGATTTATTTTTTAAGATTCTTTCACCATTATTTTTTTCTATCATGTATATAGTTATCATCTCAACGAATTCTTTCCAATTTGAGTGGACCTATGAAATTATGATTTATTTTTAAATTTGAAATAATTTTTTATATTAGAATCCATTATTTTTTTATTATTTTATACTTTCAAAATCATTGGTTGAATCCTTATTGGCCAATGAAGATACTCACCAAGTTTTTTCTTTGCTTACACTATTAGTCACCATTATCTCTTTTTTGGGCTGCATTTGGACTATTCCTTGTCTGGTTTGAATCACGATTGAACACCCATATTCATTTTGACATGTCCAAATATGTGAATGATAATCATAGTTATTAGATAATTGAAAAAATTATGTGAATGAGACATATATAAGGAATCATTATGCGATTTCCCAATTTTGGGAGAACGAAAATAATGGGCTAAGATAGTGATTTCTGTTCTAGAGAAGCAAGGGACAAGGATCAATCTCTAGTAAAAAATATCCATGAATGGAACATCATGTGGATTATTTAGTGATATAATTAGTGATATTAGTGGATTCATGAAGATCTAGTTATAAATAATTACCTTTTATTGAAAAACCAAATTACATGCCATATATTTTGGAGGAACACATGTCATGTAGTCTGACTTCTTTGGTAGTCAAAGTTTCCGTAACAAATTAGATATCAAATTCAATGTGTCCCGACCAACATTCCATATGAAACTACTCATCTAGAAGATGAATATATAATTATTACACTTATAGGACCTCAATTGGTCATACATACCATGTTCTTCTTTTGAAATGTTGTGTACTTGGTTTTACACACACCATGTGGAGCAGTGCAGTATGACCTTAATTAAATCAAGGAGTAAACACCATACACCCAAAGGGATGAAAAATGTTCCTTCCTAATAATTTACCTTTGGTATATTCTTCCTCTAGACTTTCATTTGGGTTCATGGGTAGTTAATTTTGAATTGTTTCCAATATAGGGCATGATGTTGGACCTTTTTCAACATCAGAGATATGATGTGAGGTAGTGTGATCATATCACTCCTAGAAAAGTTGAATGTTATTGATACTCAAGTATGATCTTTATAGAAACATTAGGATTTGAAATACCCCTAATGACATGTACGTGTTAGGGCATGTGTCTTTTATATCCTTGGTTGAGGTGGGATAGGTACTACCCCACTCACATAGGGAATGATTCTTCTATCCTCAAAGTTAGTACCCATTTATTTGAACATTGGCGAGGAATGGGTCCTCTACTCGGGTTATTAATGCCTCTACTATAACATAACAACGACATGGAATGGGTCTTATACTATAGATTGGGGATGGACACATCGGTCCACTGGTTTTTGGACAACACCGACTCTTGGAGCTATATTCAGACTTATTATCCTTTGTTTTATATGAAGATCAAGTTTCTTCACTCTTCATTGGAGCTTCCTTATGAGCATATCTATTATCATATTTCTTATCCCATATTTATTTAAAGGGTAGAGATTTTCCCCCCGTTTTGTTTTTATGGAATCCTTCTAGGTTATTTTTTACTCATCACTAGAAGGGATTTTCCTGTACATGTCGAGACTTATATATATAATGAGATGTTAGATGGTGACTTTGGGTGGCCTAGTATAGACAGAGATTAACAACACTTGGTGGACTAGATTTCAATTTGGTGGTAAGTATCAAAGAACATGAGTATGTCCTTCTTAATAATTTTTTAGGTTTTGAATATAATTATTTTTGGGTAGGTTTGTATTTTATCCCTTTCACACCTTGGAAATATTTAAATTGTTACACTCTGGTTGTCTTGGAGGTTATTATATGCATATAGTTCATATTGCGTTAATATATTCTTTTATTTACAAGGTTGTGATGTACATAGAGGTATATGTGTGTATAGTTTCATTATGATAAGGTCTCCCATTTGTGAGATATTCATAATCATTTGCAGTCACCATCTCTGAGCCTATTAGAGTTGGGATTACATTTTCAAACTCAGATTACGATTGGTCTAGATGGGTCCTCAGTTTTATAGGTCATGATAGAGTTGTATTACAGTAATGTTTGGATGTGTTTTTTCTCAATTCCTCACCTATAAACACATGAATATAGAGAATCATATTCTTGTTGGTTTTACTCAACCTATTAAGATCCCTAAGTGGAAGTAGGGTGGATTATCACTTGATTTTGTGATACGGAATCTATAGATAATGAGGGTCATTATGTTATCTAGGTTATTGTTGATCAGAATACCAAGTTAGATCACTATTTCCCATTTGGGACCAGAGTTTAGTAGGTAGTTTAGAGTTCCAGTATGTTTAGAATATTATTTATCTTCATGGTATACCCTCAACTATTGTCTTTGACCATTATTAGTGGTTCATATCATGGATATAAATAGATTTATCGAGTCAATTTTGGACCCATTTATGGATAAGTATGGTGTTCTACCACTATATTGACATATATCTAGAATAAACCATCCTTTTTATAGGATATTTTGAGATCCTAGGTACTAAAATTTAGTCAGATCTAGAGGATTACATACCTTTAGCAGGGTTCACTGATAATAATAGTTATCTCTTTATTAATGGAATGAAAAAAAATCAATGATCTATATGAGAAATTTTATAGGTTACCATTGTATTGGATAGATATAGGTTAGTAATTGATTATAAGACTAGATCTAGTGAAGGTTATGAGTAGAATGTTTAGGTGATCCATGAGCAAATGAAAAATTCTTAGTGTTGATATAAATATTACACAGATTGATGGTGTAAACCATTAGAGTTTGTGTTGGGAGACTATGTATTCTGGAAGGTCTATCCATGACTATGGTTTATGAAGTTTTCGTCAGGGTATCATGTTCTCCCTAATGATCATCAAGAATGTCTGGATCATACGTAGGGATGGAGTGGTTAGTTACCTCCCATCCATACCACCATAGTTGGAACAGGTTCATGAAATCTTCCATGTGTCGTACTTGAGGAGATACAAGTAGAATCCATCACACATTATTTAATTGGTAAAACAAGATATAAAGGAGATAGACACCATTTTTTTGTACCCGATGTAAATTGATGATCTCTAAAAGAGGATCCTTTAAGGGTGAGCTATCTAGGTGATGTGAGTTCCTTGGAAGTACGAGAACCTCTACGAGAGACTATAGGAACATGAGATCTAGATTCAAGCTCATTACCCTCACATATTTTAGTAGATTTTTTCTTTTATAGGTGAAAGTACTTGAATAGAGGGAGAAAGTGATAGTTTTGGTTTTTATTTTTGGACCCTTAGGATATATGTAAAGGTTTTACTGGGAGTTATAATAGTGTTATAGGTGTTGTTGGACCCCAAATTAGATATAATTCATATATAAAATATATAAATCCACATAAATGAATATTTTTATAAATAATTATTTTCACATTTATCAAATTATCATATGGGAAAAATTATAAGCCCCCAGCCTTAAACATTACATAATATTGAGTTATGTCAAGAATTCATATTGAGGGTCTTTTTTAGGTTTTGTCGTAAAAATTACATTAAATCTCAAAAGATTACAAACTAGACACTTCTACTCTATCCAATTTTTTTCAAAGTAATAAAAATCCTTAAATAAAACAAGAATTATTTTCTTGATATAAATATTCTTAAATTATTACATTCCCTTAACCTTCCTTATACCCTATAAAGAAACATTTCAAAAACATGGGATGAGTATTAAATGCTTAGTATGGGTTATAAAACTAGGAAAGAAAACATTAGTCCATCAATACATAATAATCAATGAAATCATAATTTTTAATCATAAAACATAAGATCTTTAACTTACCTCATAAAATCATAATATTTATGATTAACACAAAGAAATCATAAATCATAAAGGTAACTTGTGGCATCCATAACATATTTACATTGTATCTTTCAGATCTACATAGGGAGTTACATTTGGAATACCCATTATATTATATTCCCTAAATCTCTTAGGAGAAACAACAAAATTTACCTCCATCACTTTACCCAATGAATTGGAGAGATATATCAGGCTTACATACCTATGGTTTATCACGTAACCACCCATACACAAAATAATGCCCATGAACCATAACATATTCATAATACCTAAAATAAGCATAAAGGAAAGATAACATTTCCACATTCCAAACACTATATAACATTACAAGAATATTGACATAATAAATGATTTCTAAAAACCATTTTCAATACCAAAAAACTTAAAAATGGTATATGGTATTTATTTTCCTTTTAGAAACATTACGACTTATTAAGGAATCCAAATATCAAATAATGCTCATGGTGGCGGAAAGGTCGTTCTCACCATGTACGTTAAAAAGAAACATTATTTTTTTTCATTTAGTAAAACGCTTCGTAGAAAAAGATTCCCTTTGAATTGAGATACAAGTAAAAGGGGTTCATAAAATATAAAAAATAATTTCACGTATAAATCAAAATAGGCCTCAATGAAAGGATATTGAGATGAATTCCCTTACAATGATCATATCCTTATATTATGGATAAATCAATGAAATAATTATATGTGGAAAATATAAATACACCCATTATAAGTAGATATTAGGTGTAAAAAAAATAAAAGTTCATTAACACATATTCTTGATAAAAAAACCAATGACATGGATATTTAACTCAATTAATGGAGATTGTGTTAATATTACCCTTATGAAAATTCGGCAGCCTAACGACATCACTTTAAAATTTAGAAAATGAGTTGATGGGAGAAAAAAGTGCCTCTAGTCACATGGAAAAAAACTTAAATAAATAAGGATATAGAATAACATATCCCAACATAATAAAATGTAAATTTAAAATACATAATATAAAAGAAGTCTTGGACTTAAAGAGGAGGGTGAAATCTTCCCTTACCTTCTGTCTGACTTGTCTTTTTCGTTATTTATCTCCCTAAATAATAAAAACAAGTTAATTATAATTTATTTAGAAATATTTTCAATATTATTATTCATTTCACATCACTTATTACCTTGTTATAACAATCGTACAATTATTTAAGTTCATATCGGTATTTTTGTCGATGTTTGGTACTTGAGTCAAAAATGAACTTGTTATAATTACAAACTGTCTGTGTGGTCAAAAGTCCACTATGGCCTAAATTTTATTCATTATTTAAATATCATATATATCTATTATATATTTATTTATATCCAGTATACATGTATTTTATAATATTGCATAACATTTGGACATAAGAAAATTAAATTCACCGTTTATGGAGATGGTAAGTCGTACGTACGAATGAAAGCTACTTTAATTTCTTTTTCATTTTTAATGGAATGAAAACTAAATGATACATAGGTATGTTATAATTCCAGTATAATATATATGTTATATATTTTACATAATTTCATTAACTCCATCCTTTATATGTTCCATGTATTGAATAAATGAGTCATGTCACATTGAGGGGGCGATAGTCCGCACTTCCTCAAATAAAATTATCATATCTATACAACATGAAAATCATAAAGGGGATGTTATAAATGATAATTAAATAATAATAGAGATAATATAAATATCATATATATAATATTTAATTTCATTTCCATCATAATGGCCACCCTGAGAGGTGGTATGTGATAATTGAACAATCATCATTTCGTGAGGCAGTAGTTCCCCTTCCACAGAAACAGTATCTTTGTATCCATTAGATGGTAGTTTGTGGAAGTTTATATTGAATAATTCTCATAAAAACAACCGATTATATTTATGATACAGGTTTTGTTATAAAATAATTTAATAAAGAGAGATATTGGGTTGGGGAAGGGAAAATAAATGCAAGAATCTTGAGAGAAGACATTACCTCAAATCGGGTAACTCGTTTTGATTTAAGCTAAAAGAAATTCTTTAACTGCTTTCTTCCCAAGTTAAGGCTTCTAAGATAAATATAAGGATGTTGGGATCTTATTTGGGTAGGTTTTTGATGATTCAAGTAGGATTGAGAGGTGTGATTAAGGGTTATAAGTGATGGCCTTTTATAAGATGGAGGAGGGGCACTTAAGGAATATCTTGAAATATTATTTTATTATAAATTTCATTTCTATTATAAATGAGTCCTAACACAGTTATTTTTAACATAAGATGAATATAAGTCGAAATAAAATCATCCAATAAAAATTATACAGGTCTGAGATATTTTTTAATCCTTATCTTTTTTATTTAACCCTTTTTTTACTCTTAACGTTTTATCAAGTATTTAACACTCTGAGAAACAAAATATTTATCAAAACACAAAAAATATCTAATTAAAGAGTCAATAATAAAATACTAGACTTATTATAACTATCTGACTAAATATTATATTTTTTTGAAATTTTATAATATTTAATAAAATATTTTATATTTTAACATATGAATTAGGTCAATTTTGACACTATTCATAGCATGACTTTTTTAAAAATCCATAACAACTTGATTACATATAAGAAAAATTATTAATAAAAATATAACGTGTAAATATCATCTAAAAAATTAGTGAACGACATCAAAATTACAAAATTATATTTATTTTAACATTTAAAATATCATTTATTTGAATCCTTTATTAATAAAGTAATCACTGCGTCACCATTGTATCATAATTGAACTTATTTATTTAATGTATAAAAATAATAAATAAAAATATCATGATGTATACAATATTTTTTTATTTTAAATTTCTATTTATAGTCGAATATATCACTTACATAACCCCATATAAAAATTATTTTAGTAAAATATATATGTTTATGTTATATTTTCCAGAACTTTAAATTACATGTAATTAAATGTCATTTTCAAACACAAGTTGCTCCATGGGGTCCTCAAATCGACCCAAGGATGCCTATGGTCAGAAATATCTCATAATATAGGTTTAGGAAATGTTTTATGGTAATTTAATATTAGTGTAATATTATGTTTTACACTTATTTACTAGATTTACCCTTTAAGCATGGTAAATAATCTATTTTATGAAGTTACTATTCATAACGTCTAAAAATAAAAGTTCAGTATTTATAAAATTGGAACCTCCTGATTCAAAATATAGAATCCATTTTTCCAAATTAAAAACACAAAATTTGCACAAATTAATTTAAAATTAATTCCCGTTGTCAAAACCTAAAAGTGTGTTTTTAAGAAGTAAAAAATACCAAAATATTGACATGCGTTTACGTACAATTTTAAAGTGAAATTACATAAAATGACCAAAATTGAATTAAATGATAAAAATATAATCCTATTACACTTTAAAACCAATTAAAAGTAAAATTTATCTATATAAATAAATTAGATTAGAAGGTAGTTTTTGAATTAAAATTCAGTATTTTTCTGTATTCATTAAAAAATGAACATTATCAGAAAAATTAAAAAATCTCATCCATTGCAAATTATTATGTCCCGATTCTAAATAAAAATATTATTTTGTCATATAAAAAATATATAAGTGACAAAAACTATTTTTAAAAAGGCCTCGCCCTCAAAAGATGGTAAAATGGCCTTTTAAAAATATTAGAGTTTTTCATGCTTAAAATTAGATTCATTCTTATTTTAAGCCTCCAAAATTTATTGGATAAGTGTAAAGACATTTAACAATTGTATTATGGATAATTCTGTTCATTCCCACCAATACAATGTCTAGGTGTTAGCTATCATTTAAAATAATAATATCATTATATTATTTTTTGGTATAACTCAATGTTGTGTGTAATGTAATATTTGCAAGAAACCTGTTGTTACGCGTTGAGTATGATATCCGAAAAAGTTTCCTATTTCAAAAAAAATAAATATATTATTAATTAATAAAAATATTTTATTCTATGAATACCTGGGTCATTACATCCTTCCTCCTTTTGGAAATTGCATCCTCTCAATTTTAAAATTGGGCTTGGAAAATTTATTAAAAGTCACACATCAGAAAAAGATTCAATGAAAATATAAACTTAAAATAATGAAAGAGAAGTACAACAGTCACCATAGATAAAACATACTAGGATTCCATGAAAAAATGGATATGAAGGATAAACTAAGTGTCCAGTTCTGATAGATAGTGATAAAAAGCATGATCATGAGAAATTTAACCACCAGAAAACCACAAACTTATGATAGGTTAAATGGTCATTGATTCCATAATAGGAAAAGTAAACAAAAAAAGTTTTTTTTGTTCCATTTCATAAATTTGGAGAATTTATATATGATATTGACTTAAAACATAAGTAAATATACTTACTTTTCAAGTAGAGTTTCATCTTTTAATAAGATTCTTTAAAAAGTTCTTATTTTCTCCAAACAATGAGTATTCATGATGACTTTTTGACACCTAAATCCCTAGAATCAACTTCTATAGAATACCATGGCCCAAAAAATATGACCCATATATTTACCCTATCTTTATACATTAACCAAAACCAAAAAAGTTTAGAACTAGATCAGATAATCCCCAAAAGGGATATTCTTTTATAAAAAAAGAAATACAACTCTCAATCTCTAAAATTTAATAAACAATACCCAAATATCAAAAAAGACCATTCAATACCCAATTTTCCTTATAATTATTCAATATAATCCAGAATAATTTTGAAACCCAAAATTCAGAATGATTTGATCACATAGTCTTCCATAAAAATCATATGATTTATCTCCAAATAACATCAGCTACTCAAAAAGCCTCGTAGTGAAAAGTAATTAACCTAATCACATATTCTCTATTATAAGTTAATAATTTCCATAAATAAACCTAATCAATATATGTCCACAAAAAAAACAAATATTCTTATAAATTAAAATTCCACCATTAATCCTCAATTGAAATCCCATAGTATTCAATTTTCCTTTAGCATATAGTTTTCCCAAAAGAGCAAACTTCTTCCAAAATAACCTTTATTACTTAATCACCAAATCATTTTCTTATACTAAGGATATCCATTTGAAAAAACATAAGATCTCATATCAACTTATTCTTGATTAAAAAAATCATTTAACTAAAAAAACAAGTCATAGTAACTAGGGAATTCATGTAGGACAGTGGTGGGTGATGTGACCTTGTCGCCGTTAGGTCGTGGGTTCGAGTACTGCGGTCTTGCTGGAGGTAACGGGTTTTCACCCATCCTTTGGGATGCCCTTTTTATAAACTCATATAATTCTTACAAAATTATCAAAAATTATATAATTTATTCCAAAATTACAATACCCTACTTTATTATAAAAGGTTATCTAATACCTTTTATTTTTCAACCCAAAATGTAATAACATTTAATCACCTTAAAAATAAGATTATATGAACCCCTGAGGTTATCTGTTATGTCCACACAAGAAAAATTAATTCCTCATTGAATAACATTTTCACATATCAAACATCAGGGTTACACATATTAGAAAAGTCTTCCCAAAGTAACCCCATAATCAAAATATAATTGATACTTTTAAAAATTTTCATCATCCTAAAATCTACCATAAGACTTGAATCCCTTATATGTTGACTTCTTACACATTCAACACTCTTCATAATCCATTAACTATGTATTTAAACATTATTTCTTAATACATCAATCCTGCATATCGAATATCCTCATAATTTATAAATATCAATCCAAATATGCTTCATTATTTATGGATAAGGAAATAAATCATACCTTGAATCAAAATATCATGATCTTCATGATGTTACATTTCTCTTTCAAAATGCTGGCATACTTTCAAAAAGTAAATGGTCACTCCACTTATGTAATTTGTCTTTTTGATAGAGTTGGAAAAGGTGAGATCTTGAAATCAAATGAAAATGATACCATGAACCATAATTTTTTTTAGAAATGAGTAGGTGTTGGATAAATCAAACAATTTCGTACAGGTGATTTGAATACTCAAGAAGCTGTAAAAATAATTTGAACATGATTTTACCATAATAGTGATGATAAAATAATCAAGGAGGGATAAGAAGGTTGTGTAAGATCACATTCCATCCATCTTGAGAAATGATCTTTAATCTGTTAGAAAGAATCAACACATAAACAAGAAACAAATCATTATTAAAAAATAATACTATATAGGTTAAAGATAATAAAAAATATTTTACACTAACCTAATACATCAACCTCCTTATATCTACATTGTTTTGGATTTTATTCAAACAACATATTTAACATTAACCTTACCAATGTTTATATATGATAACAAACCTCTTGGTTATATAGGATCCTTTACCTACACCCAGATAACACCGTAACCACTAAAGTTATCTAAACCAACCTCTGATACCAATTGTAAGGCCACATCCTTAAACACTACATAATCTTGCATTATGTCAATAATTCACATTGAGGATCTTTTTAGGTTTAGATTTTTATAGAATTAGGATATAAGTATTACATTACATCTCCAAAGATTGCAAAGTAAACACTTCTACTAAATCCATTTTTTTCACAATAATAAAATTCTTAAATAAACACGAATTTTTTTCTTGATATAAATTTTCTTGAATTATTTCATTCCCTTAACCTTATTTTTACCCTGTGAAAAACATTAAAAAACATGGGATGAGTATAAAAATCTCATTAAGGGTTATAAAACAAGGAAGATAACATTATTCCATCAAAACATACAAATCAATGAAATCATACATTTCAACCCTAAAACATATTCTCTTTAACATACCCCATGAAATCATAATATTTATGAATAACACATAGAAATCATAAATAATTAAGGTAATTTGAGGCATACATAACATAATTTCATTTTAGATTTCATATCTACATAGGGAGTAAAATTTGGAATACCCATCACAATATATTCCCTAAATCTGTTTGGATAAACATTAACATTTACATCTGTCACGTTACCCAATACATTAGAGAGCTATCTCAGGCTCACCCACCCTAGTTTTGTCATGGAACAACCCTTATACGAAATAATTCCCAAGAACCATACCATATTCATAACACAAAAAACAATAATAAAAGAAAGACAACATTTCCACAATATAACCAAAATATAACATTTCAAGAATATTATCATAATCAATTGTTTATAAAAACCTTTTTCAATACCAAAATATGTAAAAATGTTATATGGTATTTATTTTCCATTTAAAAATATTATGGCTTGTTAAGGAATCCAAATATCAAATAATGATCATGGTGGAAGAAAGGTCTTTGTCACTGGGTAGGTTAAAAAGAAACATTATTTTTTTCATTTAATAAAATTCTTTATAGAAAAAGATTCCATTTGAAAGAAAATAAAATTAAAAGGGGTTTATACAATTTATAAAAGAAGGTCATTTATAAATCAAAATAGGTTTCCACTAATGGAGATTGAGACGAAGTCCCTTAAAAAGATCATATCCTTAGATTAAAGATAAATCAATGACATAATTATATGTAAAAAATATAAATAAACCAAATATAATTAGATAATAAGTTTGAATAAAATAAGAGGTCAATAACACAAATTTTTGATAATATAAAACCAATTACATGGATATTAAACTCAATGAATAGATATTGAGTTATGATTCCCCTTAGGAAAATTCCACAGCCTAACGGCATCAATTTAAATTTTTTAAATATGAGTTGATCGGAGAAAAAAGGGTCTATCATCCCATGGAAATAAAATTTACAAAAATAATTATATAGAATAAAATATACGAACATAGGAAAATAGAAATTTAAAATACATAACATAAAATATTCTCTGATTGACATAGGAGGGTGAATGGTTCACTTACCTTGTGTCTGACTGGTCTTGTTCATTATTTATCTCCTTGAATAATAAAATTATGTTTATTAAAATTACTTCTGAACCTTTTTGAATTTTATAATTCCTTTTATATCACTTGTTACATTTCTATAAGAGTCATATAATTATTCATGTTCAAATCCATCTTTTTGTTGATGTTCAGTACTTGAGACAAAAATGAACTTGTTATAATTACAAATTGTCTATGCGGTCAAATGTCCATTATCTCCATAATTGTATTGATTATTTAAATATCTTATATTTACAGTATATATGTATTTATATCCAGTATATATTTATTTTATAATATTCCATAACATTTGGATATTATAAAATGAAATGCACCGTTCATAGAGACGGTAAGTCGTACGTACGCATGAACGCTACATTCATTTTTTTTCATTTTAAATGGAATGAAAAAAATGATACATAGGTATATTATAATTAAAATATAATATCTATGTTTTATATGTTAGATAATTTCATTAATTATATCCTTTATACATTCCAATTATAGTATGAACGAGTCATATCACTTTGAGGGGGCGGTAGTTCGCACATCCTCAAATGAAATTATCCTATTTATAAAACATGAAAAGAATAAAGGTATGTTATAAATGATAATTAAAGAAACATAGAAAAAAAATATATCATAAATATTATATGTAATTTTAGTTCCATCCTAATAGCCTCCACGAGAGGTGTTAGTAGATACCTGAATAATCGTCATTTCGTGAGATAATAGTTCACTATCCACAGAAACAATATGTTCATATCCATTTGATGGAGGTGTGTGGAGGTACAATTAAAATCCTTATAATAACAACATCCTAGAATATTAAAGATAATTATTTGTTAGAAAATAATTTAATAAATAGAGTTATGGGGTTTGAGAAAGGAAAATAAATGAATGAAGCTTGAGAGAATACATTACCTGAAATCGGGTAACTCCTTTTAATTTAAGATAAAATTCATACTTGAATTTCCTTCTTCCCAATGAAAGATTACAAGGAGGATGATAGGTATGTTGGGAGCTTATTTTTTCAGAGTTTAGATGAGTTAAGGGGGCTTGAGAGGTGTGATTAAGGGTTAGAGGTTATTGCCTTTTATAAGAGGTAGGAGGGGTACTTAAGGAATATTTTGAACTATTATTTTATTATAAATTATATTTCGATTATAAATGAGTAAAAAATAAAATATCTCTCATATAAGATGAATATAAGTAGAAATAAAATCTTCCAATAAGAATTATATAGGTTTTAGATATTTTTTAATCCTTTTCGTTTTTATTTAACCCTTTTCTACTCTTACTGTTTTATCAAATATTTAACACTTTGAGAAAATAAATATTTACCAAAATAGAAAAAATATATAATTAAAGATTAAATAATAAAATTTTATACTTATAATAACTATTTGAAAAAATATTAGTTTTTTTGAAATTTTATAATATTTAATAAAATATTTTTTATTTTAAAATATGAATTATATCAATTTTAAATCAATTCCTATCATGACTTTTTTAAAAATCCATAACAACTACATTACTTAGTAAAAACATCATTAATAAAAATATAACATGTAAATATCATCCAAAAAATTCGTGGATGACATAAAAATAAAAAAATTACATTTCTTTTAACATTTATAATATCATTTATTTGAAACCATTATTAATGAAGCAATCACTGCACCACCACTACGTCATAATTAAATTTTTTTATTTAGGGTTTAAAAATTATAAATAAAATATCATGATATAGAAAATATTTTTATCTTTATAATGACTATTTATAATTGAAGATATCACTTATTTAACCGCATATAAATTTTTTTTAGTAAAAGATATGTGTTTATGTTATATTTTCCGTAACTTTAAATAAAAAGTAATTAAATGTCATTTTCACACACAAGTGGCTCCATGGGGTCCAAAAATATACCCAAGGATTCCCATGGTCAGAAATATCTTATAAAATAGGGTTAAGACATGTGTTAGGGTATTTTAATATTATTATAATATTATTTTTTACCCTTATTTACCAGATTTACCTTAAACCATGGAAAATAAAATATTTACTGAAATTACTATTCATAATGTGTAAAAATAAAAGTTACATATTTACACAATTTGGAAATCATAATTCCAAATATGGAATCTATTTTTCCAAATTTAAAACACATAAGTTCCAGAAATTAATTTAAAATTAATTCCTATAATCAAAACCAAAAAACATGTTTTTAAGAAGTAAAAACTACCAAAGGATTGACATGAGTTTATGTCCAATTTCAATGTGAAATTGATTCCAATAACCAAAATTGGATTAAATAAAAAAATATAATAAAATTACACTTTACAACAAATTCAAATCAAAATATAACTATATAAATAAATTAGATAAAAAACCAGTTTTGAATTAAAATTCAGTATTTTTCACTATTCATTAAAAATGAACTTTATCAAAAAAATACCAAAATTTAATCCAATGTAAATTTTGATGTCTCTATTATAAATAAGAATATTATTTTGTCAAATATAACATATAAAAGTGAAAAAAATATATTTAAAAAGGATTCTCTATCAAAAGGCATTAACACAACCTTTTAAAAATAATTGAGTATTTCATGCTTAAAATTAGATTCATTCTTATTCTAAGACTTTAATATTTATTGTATATGTGTAAAGATATTTAATAATCATATTATAGTTAATTTTATTCTATCCATCCAATACAATAGTTAGACACTAATTATAATTTTAAATAATAATAATAATATATTACTTTTTTGGTATAACTCAAAGTTATGTGCAACGTAAGATTTCAAATAAACCTGTTATTTCTTGTTGAGTACTCTATATGACAAAGTGTCCTATTTAAAATAATATTAATATCTTATTACTTAATGAAAATGTTTAATTCTTTAAATAACCAGGTCGTTACAAAAATGATACGGTCATTAGTTTTAGAATGTGCATTTTAACCTAGGCATGACTGAAAACTCATTCATACTAGACCGTAAGTCGATGTGTAGTCACATGAATATATTAGAATAAGTAAATTAACTAAATTAAATAATTAATTAAATTTTTCTTATATATCTAAACCTAAAATTTTACCACCCTTTATAATCCCTGTTATGAAAATTCTCTAGGTTTAGCTACACAACTCAAGATATTGGGAGATCCACCATTGAAAAGATCTTTAATCAATGAATAGGGTATAATCAATTATCGATGATAGAATTGGTCAAAAAACATCACTAACATCAATAAGAAACCCAAATAATCATTATACATCATAAATCAATCCAATTATGCTATTACGAATTGTTATTTTCAGATTCATTTACTATTATTTGACTATTTCTATCAGGGATATAGTTATCTTCTTTGATTTCGTTGGATTCCTCATAATCTTCATGGCTCTATAAATATATTATTTTTATTTATTCTATGAATTATTAATGACAAAAAATACATTCCCTATTATTTAACATAAATAATGTAGATAATTGGTTATAAACATATCCTCCAACAATTATTTTCTACTTTGATGTTAATTTGGTTATCTCCAATCATTCTTCACATTTTTCAACATCAGCCATATTTCGAGTGGTTGTTCGACTTTTTTCAGTGTTTTATAGATCTAAATCATACCCCTATATTTATCTTTACAAGTAGGTGGATGAACGTGATGATTGTGGTGCTTTGAAAATTGAGAAATGATTCCAGAAATGAGATTTATAAAAGGAATTCCGGTGAGATTTCTTGATTTTTGGTGAGTGAGGATGAGTTTATAAGGTGAGAATTTCTATTTTGGTGAAGTGAAAGATGAGGATCAACCTTTAGGGATGAAAAATTTGTAATCTATGAATTTGGAGGCATCTTTATTGATATTAATGTTGATATTAGTGGATCTGTGATGATAAAAAATGAAATTACTACATTTTTTGAAGAACCATACTACACTCCATACATTTTGGAGGAACACATTCTTTATAGTTCTACTTATTTGGTAGCTAGTTTTTCTATCGCATGTTAAATATCTCATTCCATGTGTTTGGGCCCATATACCACATGACACTACAAAACTAGTTGATTCATGTATATGGAATATTGGACTGGGAACTTAGGTGGTCCAACACAATGTGTTTTCTATCTAACACACTATGTAGTTTTCTTTCCACTGACTGAGTAGTGTAGTGAAATATATATTATCTTAGACCTAGGAGTTCACCCCATTTACCCCAAGTGACACACCATGTACCTTGCCTCATTTGAATGTTCTACCTCTATTATCTCCTTCTTCGAGACTCAGATTTGGGTATGCAAGTAGTAAAATATGAGTAGTTTTTCATATGAAGCATAACATCAGACATTGTTTTAATATGAGAGAGATTATGAGAAGTTTAATTATCAAAATTAATCTTATATTGTTGTTGGTTGAAATTGAGGCTTGAGTCTGATCTTTGGAGAGACATCAGGGTTAATAACCCACTTATGGACCATATGTGACAAATTATGGGTCCTTTACATCTTTAGTAGAGATAGGATCTATACACTCGGTACCCACTCGGGGCATGATCCTCATATCAATAAATTTTATACCCACTCATCAGAGCTCTGATGATGTATGGGCCTTTCTTTAGGGTTAGTACCCCCTAATCTATAATGCTCTTATATTGAGGTGTGTTACCCCTTCTATATATCTAGCAATGTTACATTGGGCTATTGACATCATTACATCACTGGATCTTGGATCAATGGAGAGAATCATCATCCTTAGATGGTTGTGAAGATTAAATTTTCTCAATTTTTGAATGGGGCTTCTTTATGAGAAAATCTATTTTGGGTTTCTTATCCCGTATTTTTTTCATATCTTGAGAATACTATTTGTCTATATTGTTTCCCATATTTATTTTCAAGGTGTAATACTGGGTATGTATATACTCATCCGTATATGGTATTTTCTAACATTTATATTGTCTTATGTACATGACAGACAATTAGATGATGACTTTGTTAAGAATTGTGTAGCTAGATCTTAGGATTAATTTGTTATGGTGAGTGCGGTTTAGTGGCTGGTATCAAAAGTCACAAACATGAGCTTCCGCCTCATTATTTGTTTGGTTGTGGTTCCCATTATTTTTAGTTGGGTGTATATTTTCCCTATTTCACACCTTGGTTATAATTATGATGTTTTAATATTGTTGTTATAGAGTTTATTACATTAGGTTAGTGCAGTCTTTTATCCTACATGGTTGTGATTTACTTGGTGGTGTACATTTTTATAGGTTCATTAGTCTATGGCCTCCCATTTATGAGATATGCCTAATTGGTTATATTTTTCAACCACTAGCTGACTAGAGGTGGGCTTGGGATGTCAAATTCAGTATAATTTTGATCTAGGAGAGGACCTAATGGGTTGGGTCATGATAGGAAGTCAATGATATTATTCAATAAGTACTAAGTGGTTTAAGGGAATCAAAGGAATAATATCTTCAAAAATTATTAGAAATGATAATAAAATATCTACGTCCCATATTAATATCATTATATCCACATTTAAAATTTTTTTTGGTATACATAAATGTTTTTTTAATTATATTAGATTTTATTTCAATAAATTGGTTACCAAAAGAGAAATTATAGATCCCATCATAGCTTTGTTTATGGAATTTAAATTGAATCCAATGATGAATGAATTTATGGAACATGTGTCAAAAAAGTCTCTTTAGATAAATAATTGGATTAGTTCATTCAAAATATGACTTATTTTCAGAATTTGATAAATAAGGGAATATTTTACATGAATAATTCTATGATATAATGTAAAAAAGTAGAAAAAGGGCATAGTTTAAATGTTTGAAAATCCATACATTTGTGTCCATCATCCATATATTTTCTTTATATCAGCAATTCTATTCCTCCATTTATATCTTCCCCACCCTTAACTTGTACAATTTATAAATTCTCTCATCCTCTTTCTCCTATGAGAAAAAACCTGTTGTGTCTTGCATCCCCTCCCATGTAGATGTTTATTATTTTTATTTGAAACTTTTTAATTGTTTTTTTATAATTATAATTTTTCATGTATCTCATTATTAATTTATGAGACATTTAGAAAAATTATTTATAAAATGTAAGTTAAGATTTTGATATAATATTAGTTTTTATCAATTATATTTTTTATAATTAATTATCTTAATAATTTTTTCATAGATAATATCTCTATATACTTTATTTCTCACTAAATTCATCATTAGTTTAGTTATTTCATTTATTTATGATGTCATGTGATTGAATATATACTTCATTATATATTTCAAAACACATTATTTTAACATGATTTTGAATCAAGTGGTGGTCATATTTTTTTTCTAATCATATTTGGAAAAATATTTAATGATAAATTTCATTTTATACATATTTTTTATCTAATATTTTTATATACTCTATTTAGTTATTCTATCCTTTACGCTACATATCCTTAAATAAAATCTCATTTTGAAGTTCAAAAAATGTGGATAAACGATAAATTTTATAACTATATTTTATTTCAAATAATTTTATTATTTATTAATAATGATTATTTTGATTTATATTTAATTTTTAATTTTTCTAAAATACATTTATATATCAATATGGATTTTTTCTTTTGAATATTTTAATGGATTGTTACCATTAATGATTGGTACATTAATGATCTAGGTCAAATAATTTCTTATTTTAATGAATAAAATATTATATTAACTATAAGATTAATATTTTTCATAATATAAAATATAAGATTAAATTTAAGGTTTTTTTAGTTTCTAATGTATAAAAAAGAAATCAATAAATAACTTTTAGAATTTATATTAAATACATGGAATGAATTTATAGGATTTTAAATACTGATGAACATTATTATGAATACATACATAGGTTTCCATGTAGAAGTTAACAGGTAATCATTAAATTTAAAATAGGTGACCATGATATTATATTTCTAAAATCTTACCTTTTATGGAAAAAGTACAGTTCAACAGAGGTGAGAGTGAGTTACATAATGAAATTTTCATAAATTCCTTTAATATCATGTAGAAGACCATGGTTTATTATGTAGATAAAATGTGGTTGTTTTGAAATACCTTTTGATAATTATAAATCTCTTATGTATACAAGGATTTTTTGATAATTGGTCATATAATACACTTTGGGGTTTCATGTGTATTTTATAAATACATTTTTGATTCCTCCATTGATATTATTTTCATGCCTATAAAATAAAGTTACCACAAAAGTTAATATAAAAAGGGAAAATTATCTGGTAGTTTAAGTAATCCTACCATTTGGATTCATCGAAATGACTATGAAGTACGTTAAAGTGACTAATAAGGACATTCAGAGGACTATTTATTATTAGTTAAGCACACTCAGGGTCAAATAACTGAGTAATCATGCTCACAACCTATATGTACATCTCATTTATACATAAAGTATTTATGTATCATGATACATGTAATAGGATAACCTACAAGGCTGGTTACTTTTTATTTTATGGGTGTCATAGGTTTTAGAAGGAAATTTGAGGAATAAAGTGATGTTGTTGGGGATGATATTTTTATTGGGACAAAGAGGTCATGACATAACCTTTGATGTCATAGCATGATAGGATTAAATATATTTTAAAGTTAAGTACCTATCTATTTGTTTAAGAAAAAAGGAAGTGTTTAAAAAAATTTATGTTCCCCATTAATTTTTTTGGCATTGGGAGTTTTTTCATGACATCAGTTGACGTGTCATGGTCTGATGGGGTCTATGGGATATTTGGGAATGTTAATTATTGTACACATTTCAGTGGAAGAATTTATATTCTCTCAAAATTTAAGAACCTAAAAAAGTTTCCATTTTCTACTTGTATACTCATATAATAGGGATTTATTTCATATTATAATGGTGTCTTGGGTGAGTTTTTGAGATTTTGTTAATGGTTTTAGAGCGCGGTCGTGGTTGATGAAGTATGAAGTTTCAAAGGCTAGGTTTAGAGGTTATATCTCAGGTGGTATCACACCATGAAGCTCTGGTAATGGTGAAACCCTTATTTATTCATACAGTACAGGAAAGTTTGACAGAGTCTTGAATTGGTGAGTGATAGAGATATTTAATAAATAATTTTTAGGTTTTGGTGGAATATTGCGCTTTGCAGAATAAAAATAATCCGTCATGCTGTAATTCTATATTTTATATCCTAGTATAAATTAGAATATCCCATAATTTTCATTCTATTTATATTATTTTCTCTAGAAACCTAAGAAATAATATCTAGTTACTTGGTGGTCATTTAGTTTCCATTGGTTGGCTTAATTCCAAGGCTTCAGGAGATTAGCTAGTAGTGATTCGAGGTGAGTTTCCTTGTTCTCTTCCCTTAGGTTTTCTTCCATTTATCCATATAAGTATTATATGGAAGTAGGATTCAAAGTTGTTTTATTTGGTTTTGAATCAATATTTAGGGTTATTGATGTGTTCTTGATTTTTTAAAAACTCATTCTAGGGGTTAGGTTTGGTAATAATGTCTTCCTCTCTTTGTCTTATGCTGTGGTTGTAAAGATTCGATTGAAGTATGGGATTCAATAAATCTCTTTATTATATATATAATGTGAATGTATTATGAATTTAATTAATTTTTTGGATGGAGATGATTATATTAATTATGAAAATGAACTGTACACATTCTATATTTATGGGAAGGGGTGATACACATGTGTCTATGTATCTCCATGATATTTTATATGTAATTGAGATGTGTTTATTTTTTTACTAAGGATTGTTATTGATGGTGAGAATTATTTCTTATTACTGTGATTTATTATTATTATAATTACCCTTCATAAAAGTTTAATATCTTAAATATGGTAATATAATGGTTTTTTTGGAAATTGGAAATTCCGTAGTGATGTTTTCATGATGGACATTAACATCATATTTGAAAATAGAAATTTTGGTGGTGTTTGAAAAAAGAAATTTATATTATATACCTTTTGTTATTGGTATTATTGTGTGGATATTAAATATGGATAATATAGGATGATTATATAGTTTTTAATTGTCTTATTCATGTGTGGGAAATGAGTCTATAGTTGGTGAGTAGGGCTCGAGGTGATTGTTAATGTGCAATGGTTGGGTGGTTATAGTGGTTACTTGGGGTTTGATGCTAGGATTTGTCTATTTTGTGGGGATTATATTATTGTTTCTCAGTTGATATGTAATATGAATGGTAATGGAAAACTTGTAAAGGGTGAGTGTTATAAATTCATAAAAGTGGTTGAAAATGTAATTTCTAATGCTTGAAGAAGATGAGTTATTTATGTAATTTAATTTGAGTTATGATAATACTGGTTTCCCATTAAATATATAATGGAATGGAATAATAAATTTAATATATCTTGTAAATTATAAATATGTAATTCGTTAATTACAAGATAATATGATAACTTTTGGCCATTTTTGTGATTCTTACATATGGGAATGTGATTTGGTAGAAGTGGTAGATGTGTCAATAGTTTTTAGAGGAATGAGGAGGATGTGTGGTGATTTTTATAGGATATGTTAGTTTTTTTTATTGAAACTTATAGGTTAGTATTTTTTGTAGATTTATTATGCTAATATTTTCTTTTGATTTCATATGAACCCCACTTGAGTTAGATATCCATTTTCATTTCCAAATATTTTGTGTTCCAAGATTTTTTTGAGAACCTCTAGGTTGGAGAAGAAATAAAGGAGTGATGAATCCATCTAACCAACATATGCTTCCAAACCTGTTATGGTTGTTAGGATTTTATATGGTTGGGTTCATTATTGAAAGGAGTATCGCATGAGGTTGATTTGCTATATATTCATTATACCCTACTAGGATGTATTTACATATGTAGTGGCGATAGTGGACTAGTGAAAATGAGTACATTTAATACTAAACATGTTGGGTATGTCAGCATGTAGTATGAACCACAATTTAGGAGAAATGATTATTTGTATGGGTGAGAAAAATAATGTTGTACCATGCACCTGTTGGGTTTTATAAGGTTGTGGTCCGACCCATATCAGATGTGATTTGATCTATATATATATATATATATCTGTGTGTGTGTGTGTTTTGTGGATATGTTTTTGATGATATGAATATGATTGAAGTGTTGGGATATTTTCTATTGGGGTGTGAGAGAAATAACCATTGGGGAAATATTATAGGAAATTTTTTATAGTTAACCATTTGATATTATTTTATTACACATTGATGAGATACTTGGTGAGTGTGTAACACCCTGACCAAAATAACCTGGAGTGGGTGTTTATATTGTTACATTTGTATAAGATACAATGGATCTCACCACATAGGATATATGAATTTCGCTATCTTCAAAAACTAGACCCATAAATAATTTCGATATTAAAATAGGAATATAAAAACCTAGTATAATAAATATTCTTTCATCCTTGAAATAATTCATAATATCCTTCATAATGTCTTGGGGGAAGGAAAAAAATAATGTGTGAGTTGAGATTAGAAATAAACACAACATTCACTGGAAACAATCATGAGTAAATAAGGCATAACCAATATAGAAAAGTAGAAAATCAAACCACATTCCTTTAATGAATAAGTTGTGTTCAATGAACAACCATGGATAATATCAACATAGAAAACACATAGATAATGGAGAATAAAATCTTAACAATAGAAATGCATAATTATATTCATTCATGATCAAGGACTCTCAACCATGATAAAAATAGTCTTACTTAAAATTCATCAAAACCGAGAGACATCAACTTAATAAATGGGGAGGTGTTTACCAGATGCCCATATCATATGGAATTCCTGCTGTTTTGTCTCATGAGACTCATCAACACATCGATGTTCTATTTATAACTGAGACTATCGATCACTTACACATCATATGAATTCACGATATTTTAAAAATGAATACAATTCAATGTGTAACTACCTTGTAAATCAACAATAATATGAATTTAATAATGAATATTTAACATCAACAATTCCCCTTTAAATGAAATATATATCTTAATAATATTATTTCAACCAATACTATTTATAGAAAAGGTATATGTTTGAAAATTTATCTAGGTAATAGAAATGATTCTAAATTCGTCTTTTATATTAACAATATGTACATAAAAGAGAAGAATAATTTCAAATGAATAACATAGAGTGATAGAGAACATGATAATAAGAAAGTGAATAATCTCAAAATAAGGAATAATAAATTATTTTTAATGGATGATATAAGACCATAAATTCATCAAAAATGAATGTTTGTGTAGTAAAACCAATAATTAGAAAATAAAATAGTATAAAGACATTAAAAATAAATTCTTTTTTTACTTTGGTTAAGAAAAATGTTTGAAATAACTTTTCAAAAATCAATTTATTCCATCATAAAAATAATACCCTTTTTTTATAACATCATTTTAGGTAAAAATTCAAAAAATATTGATTTTTTTTAAAATAAACATGGTAAATTCAAATTTAATCATAAAATAAAAGTGTAGTTATATAAGGGGGAGCTGTCTTTGTTTGGTATGTCAAAGTAATGATTTCATTCACAACTTTGGTAAAAAGTACCTCATTTGAAAAATAGAAAGAAGATTCCTTTTGATGTGTTTTTATAGAAAATAAAACATGGTTAAAAATAAGTTTCAGAAATATTCATATTATTTTAAGACTATTATAGAAAACATTTTACATAAAATACATCCATTGAACAAAAAGGTATGGAAGGAAAACATCAAAATAAGATTCTTATAAGAAAATCCCTTACATGTAACTAACTTTTTGATTCTAGACTCAATAAGAGAATAAATGGAATATGAAAATAACAAGGGTAAAAAAAATATATAGTGTTTATAATATTATGATAATATAATTCTACCAATGTAAATCATAACATAAACAATCCCAAAATAAAATGAGATAGTAATAGGAATTCCTTAACTAAAGTTAGACATTCTTCCTAATTTATTTTAACCGGATATATAATAAATTTAAATTTATTACAATTCTATACCAAAAAATTATAAATTTTTATAATATCATATATAATTAACTTATATATTTTAACACCAGTATATTAATAATTATTAATTAAAATCACCATTTCTGGGTGTTAACTACTTTATTTTTCATATAAGTTTTGGTTTGGTAGTTTCAATACTTGCATCTTACTCATGATTCCGTAATCTCAAAAATTTATACCATGATATAACTATCATAATATATATTATATAAATATTTATAATAATTTTGGAAAGGTGTACATGGAAAATGAATCATATTGCTTCTTGAAGGTGGTAATTGACACATACACAGAAGTGACATTATCAATTTTTTAATTGTTGAAAGGGTAAGATGGTAAATGATATATTATATTTATAGAATCAATATTATTTGATAAATAATATATATATATATATATTATTTAGTTCCATATTTATAACCATCCGAATGAAATGGTGATGAGAAATGTATTACACCGCTACATGGAAAAGATAGGTCATACATATGCATGAGAAATCATTTTACATTTCATTATATGGTAATGAAAGAATTATAATATTTATTTACCATTTCATAACTAAATTTATATCATATATATCTTATTAATTCATTTGTATCCATAATTTAAAAAATAATAATTGGCAGTGATGAAAAATGAGATACATCATCTTTATGCGGTAATAGTCTTCTCATATGCACAAAAGATGTTTTCATTTCCCTTTAAATGGATAGAAAGAAGAAAATATATTATAAAGAACCTAATTATATTTAATAATATGTTATATAGGTATTTTATTATATCCCAATGGTTTTTAGAGGTCTGAATAAATTTAAAATATAAATAAAAATAAAACACCAAGATGAGAACTATAAATAATTTTTTAAAAAACACAATAGGATTATACACAAAGCATTCTTAGGATGGTATTATAAATAAACAATACCTCAAGGATATGTTATGTAATGTTACAAAAGGGTTTGGGTATTTATTTTCTGATCTAAGAATCTATTGATGTGTTAATTAGAGAAGATAGTTCCTGTCCTTTTTATGTTATTGAGAGGACACACTTAGGTTTTTTCCAAATATTAAAATATATTAATGTAATAATAAATAAAAATATCTCAAAAATCAATCATATTCAATTATTAGTTGAGGTAGTGTATATATATAACCATATAATTGGATTTATATGTTTTGGTCATTTAAACCATAATCCTTTTTATTAAACCCTTTTAACTCATTTTAACTCTTTACAAGGTAATCGACTTTTTAGTAAAGTTAATATTCATAGTAAATAGAAATAAAAGAGGCTTTATTAAAAAACTTGGATTGTATTATTCTGAAAATATGGACTATTTTATTGTACATAATATCTATAAGTGGAAAAAATTAATTTTAAAAGAAACAAACATAGAGAACGTGATGAAAAATGTTTTTCCTAAAAAATCCATTTACATAATAAAATAACTTTATTAAAAAATTGATGGATTATTACAATGGATTTAATATGATTTCATTTAATTTTATGGAAAATTATTTTTCTTTTGATACAAAAAATGTAAAGTATCCTTATAAATACTAGATTAGAATAGAATAACTAAAAATAATTTTTATTTAAACGAAAACTGTACATAGATTTCCAAATTGTTAAGAATATATATCTAATTACAATGCTATATTTTTATATGAATAATATTATTTATTAAATATTTATTTGTTATTTAACATTCCTAACTTGATATTTCGTATGTCTATGTTTTAATTGTTTTCTTATGTAATTTTTCTTGGGTGTAGAAAAGGTGATGAGGGTGTCTCGGGGGTTTAGTGCATGAAAGGGGGAAGGAAAGGACATGCAATTCATGTTACACAATTAGTGCATGGTTAGTTTTCACCATGTTCTGTAACCATGTTATATTGGTAGAGGAGGTTCATAGTAGAGAAAATGTTAAAGTAGGGATCCTTAAACCATGTGGGCTTGGATAGATCCAACCCTCATGACCTCCACATGATTTTTCAAACTATGTGGGATTCCCAATAAATCATGCGACCTGGTACATTGGGACAGAGGGATCCACATGGTTGGAACATGATTTGGTAAATAGTGGGTACAACCCGTGAATCATTCATAAAATGGTAATATCCAATTTTCCCTCTTGATCTTAAATGTTTCTTCCCAAATTTTCTTCCCCATTCCAACCCCTATAGCTTTGTTAACAAAACAGAATCACCCTCTTCCTCAATTGGTTCTTATCCTTTGATTCTTAGGACATTTTAGGTCTCTTTGGTTTCAATTAAAGCTATAATGTGTTATTCTATTTAGTGATTAAGGTTGATTTAGTTTTAATGAAGGTTTAATATTTGATCAGTGGTTGTCTACGAGCATAATGTTGGTGGTATTAATGTGTTTCCCATAGTTTTGATTTTTTATATGTGTATGTAGATTTTTCATTTCTATGTTCCCTTGAATTTGTTTTGGAAAGGAAATTAATGTGGGTATTATAATGAGTTGTGAGGATCCTCACATATGCTGTTGGGTTAATTGATCATGTGAGATTAGACTCAGAGCTACCAATGGGTAAAGTAAAACTATTGGAATTGGTAAAATGAATTAGTATACATTAAGATAGAGTAATTATGAATGTGAATAGTTTAATGCCCTGACCCCAGTTACCCAATGTTAGTGCATTATTACACAACATTGGCATGATCAGAAGAAATCAAGCCCCGAAAGACCAATTTGTTTAGTATTCATGGAAGTACTAGATACATATATACGTTTTACATTACATTTTGAAATAAATAAAAACAACATTGTGTCCCCTTTTGAACACACTCATATCCTTTGTCCTATCCCTAAAGGTTATTCTTAATTACTTATTCACATCTTGGGAATAATAAAACATAAGAAAGGGGTGAGTACAGATTCCCAGTATGAATAACAATATAGTAGAAACTATCATAAATAAGCATAATCGTTTAAGGAAATGTATAAGACTAAAACAGAAAACTTTTAAACACAAAATTATGAATAATATGGAAAAGATAAATCAAATAATGCCATTTATTTATCAATATTGATATTCTAAAATTCAAATAATCACATGTAATATCAATAGCTAATTACATAATGATGGAATGCATAATTCCAGACATCAAAACCACATATTCAAGGACTCGCGCCAAGACTAAAAATAAGATTTTTTCAAGGCCTTGTTCCAAGACACGAGTTTGTCACAAGATACCTACCAATGCATCTAAGAACTATAGTGGTCTCCACCCATCACATTCTATGTCCAATGCATTCATCATCTGAAATGGATGAAATATAATATAAACATTCATATTAAAACTAGCATACTAAATGTCAATACATTAACCATAAACCATGAACAATATAAAAATAGCACATCCACAGCCAAAAATATCACAAAACCTTCAATAAAATAAGGATGATTGTTTCAAAAAAAATTAACTTCAATCAAATGTGAAATCCAACAATGGATGTTGACATAGATGAAATCAATCAAAAACTATTTGAGTGAAATATTTCATTCTACAAAGAAATCATTCAAATGTAAAGAAAACATTTATTTTGAAAATATTCTTATAAGATTTTAAGGGAATATTAGAAGGTGATATAATGGTAGAAAATAGCCACACCCACCGTATAAGTTTAAAAAACATTCATTCCTTAATTTTTTGAAATGGTCATAAAGTACCTTATTTAGAAAGCGATGAAACGATTACTTTCAAGCTATTTTATAAAAAGATAACCGAGGTTATAAATTACTTTAACCCATATTATAGTAAATAGTAAAAATGTTTTGAAATACATTTTTATAAAACACGGATGGGGATGATAAGGAGTTCCCAGTATATAATCATTTATAAACAACCTTAGATAATAAAGAGATTGTGAAATTTAACCCTTACATTGTACTTTTCCTTAGTCAGGAGTACATTAACCTCCTATATAATAGTTAAATCACTATTATTATATTATAAAAGAACCACATACATAAATATGATATCATATATCATATTCTAATATTTCTTTGTTAATGATATTTCAATAGTATCATTGTTTTGGTGTTAACTGGTTTGTTTTCATTTATATGGTTTGTTAAGTAAGTCATGTTTTTTTATGGATAGGACATATTATATTAATATAAAGAATGATATTAAGTTCTTAAAAATTATTTTTAATCGTAAAATGAAATTTATTCTTGAATGGTTATGATGGGGAATGAATCTCATTGCGTTTGTGGAGACGGTAATCTGTACGTACACGCGAGCAACAATACCATTCTATTGATGGTGGAATCGTACATAATTTGATGGTATATCATATATACAGAATACTTAACATGTTATATTTATTATTCAAATCAATTATATTCATTATTATACGCATCCAAATATATTACTGTTGAATAAAAAACTATACCACGACGTGGAGACGGTAAGTCGTACGTACGCACATATGGTGATTTTTTCATTCATATGATGGATAGAATAATAAATATGGTTAGAACATATTTATAATAACATCAAAGTATGTAGAAGGTGCTGGATTTATTATTTTGTTATGGAAACAACAAATAAATAAGAAGTGGAAGAAGAAAAGAACTTTAAAAGAGGTGATGAAATTATTACCTCTTCTTCGGGTGTTTTATTTTGATTTGATCAAAAGGGCTCGTTAGGTTGGATTTCCAATAAATTTAATGCCTCTTGGTTGAAGTGACGGTACTTAATAAGAAATTTGTGTAGGTTTTGGATGATCCAAATAGCTTTGGATGTGTAAATTTAAGATAAAGGGAGTACCCTTTTATAAGAGAGGTGAGGGTCACTTTAGGAAAAGCTTGAAATATTATTTTATTATAAAATCATTTTCGAGATCTAATGGATCAAAATGAATTTATTTTGAGACTTAGGTGGTTATGGGTAGAAATAATATTAACCAATAGTTTTTATAAATGCTTAGGCTACCATATTAATCTTATATTTTAGATTTACATCTTGGTTAAATAGTTTATCATTTACCATGTCTCCTTGTATTTTTATATTATATGGTTATTAAATTTTCTATAAAATTCCATGAAAACCTCATGTGGTGCATTAATGACATATCTATTACTATATAATTCCTTTTTCAGAACCTTAGAGTTTTTGGACTATTATATAATTTAATAATATAGTATTTTTTTTAAAACTCATTTATGTCAATTTTGACACTATTTAGTATTTGGTTTTTTGTGAAAGTCAAATAAACATTACTACCCCGTAAAAAAAATAAATTAAATCAACCCTAACATGTCATATGAACATAGAATATTCGTGGATGAAATAAAAACATTCAAATTATATTTATTTTAATATTTATAATATAATTTATTGGATTATTTCATTAATAAGTAAAATATTCCATCATTATTCTTTCATAAATAAAAATATTTATTTAATTTAAAAAAATATAAAAAAATATAATGATGTAGGAAATATTTTTATCTTTCAAATGAATAATTATAGTCTAAGATATCTGTAACGACCAAAACTTTCATTAATGGAAATCCCTCTGGATCTAATTAAATGTATCTTTATGTAAATTTTTTATATAAAATGTCAACTAATTTGGTTTTATGTTAGGAATTGTGACCGTTTCTAATGTAACCATTGAAAAGTGATCACATGATTAGTATAAGTATAGAGCTTTAAAAAATCCAATTTAGTCAGACAAAGGAAGTGATGACCTCATCTAGTAGAGGTGCACCATATGAAACCCATTTGTCAGATCTTGTGTAAAGAACCGTAAAATTCAAGGGAAATTTTTTCTTAATTTTACTTGGAATTTTACAAGAACGTGGTTTCTGATGGCACCTGATTCCGAGGCCCGGAGTGCCCGGAATCAATTTCCAAAGTTTGGCTCGGGTACGTTCAGTGAACGAACGAGCGTGAATTTCTAACTTTTGAACCGGTGCCCGGAATCAAATTCTGAGGGCACCGATGAACTCGCAGCGCCGATATTCGCTTAAGGAGACCTTTTCTGAGGTTGCGTTTTATGCGGGACGAAAGTTAGTTTTGGGAGAAATTGTAAGAAGTTAAATAAAAATGTGGAAACACTTTTTATTTTTATTTTGTTGGTTAACTTCTCCCAAAGGGAGTTAAAGGTGGGACCCACATCCACTTCACCTCCCATGGGAGGATTAAGTGTGGTGGGGCCCACACGAAGCATAACTCTTCACCTATTTTTTTTAAACACACTTAAACGCCTCTTTTAATGAACATGACAACTTTGTTTATTAATGGAGTTGAATTGTTTGAATTTCAAACCTTTGAAATTCAAATTGTTAAGTGTGTGAATAAAATAAGACCTTAGCTTATTTTATTTGGGTTAGAATTATCTAGCCGCCTTGAGAGAAATTGGAGTTCTTCTTCTTCTTCTTCTTCAAGCTTTGACGAAGAACGCGAAGAACCTTCGAACATTGATGAAGAACGCCACGTTCTCGGGAATCGTCTTCCGCGACGCCTTACCCGCGACACCGACGACGTCATCTTCCGCGTCATCTCTTCCGCGACGATTTCCCGCGACGAAATCGTCGTCAAAGAACTTTGAATCCTCGCTTCACGACACCGATGTCCTTCTTCCGTGACGCCGACCACCGCAACGCGTCTTCCGTGGGTCGTTGACGATCATCGTCCTCGAAACCGAGGTAGGGGTTGTTGTTGATTATTTATTTATTCTCGTTCTTGGTTCTAGCATGACAAACGTGAGAATAAATATTTATGTGTTATCGTCTAATGAGAGGGAGGGGGCCGGACCGCACAAACACGGCCGAATCCCCCCTCCCTAGTTCTTGAATTTTATTATTTCCTTGCGGATGAACGAGGTGGCATGGTGTCGTGCACCACGCGGGAATCGAAAGGCTATAATCGCGCGGCGCCGTCACGCCGCACAACGGAAAGTTTATCAGGAACGCGACGCCGTCGCGCCGCGTCGAAGGAATCCGAAGGCGCCGCGGCCGGAGCGGGGCCACGGCGGAATGAGAAGACCGGCGGCTCGTCGGGCCGCCGGTGTCGGAAGACGGAAGGGGACCGGCTTTGCCGGTCCCATTGAAGAAGAACCGGCCAGCCAAGTCGGGCCGGCCGGAAGGGGAAAAACCGGGGGGATTTAATTCCCCCGGCTAACTTGAATGCCCCCCCATTAAGAGGGGGGGGGGACCGGTTTCATAAAGGGGGGCAGGCGCCCCCCCCCCCCATTTTTCTCAAAGGCAGGCCCCCACGAGGGGGGCCGGTTTCTCCAAAGGCGCGGCTTTCAGCCGCACCACTAGCAAAGATGGGTGGGGGCCTTGCCCCCCGCACGTGGCACCTGAGCGGCGCCTAGGCCACGCCGCCGCCGCGCTGGGCCGGGTCGGACCCAGGTCGGGGCGACCCGGTTCGGGCCGACCCAAGGGGGGGTCGGGCCGGGTCGGCCCGGACCCGGACCCCCCGTTTTCGAATCGACTTCGGTCTTTTTCTCATAACATGAGTTTCGGACCTCCGATTGACGAACCGTCAGCGGCGATGCGATCCTTATATCGATACGGTCGATTCAGTATATCGCACTCAAGGTTTTGGAATACTTTGAGTTCGGACGGGTTGGTTCGTACACGAAACCAACCGGGCCTTCGGAGCGGAAACACTAATATCTTGAGCTACGGACGTCTGATTGATGTGCCGTCAGCTTTGTTGAGTTCCTCTTAGTGAGATGGATCTTTTGGCATACTCTACCCGAGGTTTGGATGCAGGTGGAGTACGGTCGGGTTGGTTTTGCCTTAAAAACCAACCGGGCCCCTGGGACGAAAAAGCCAATAACTCTCAGACCGGGTGTCCGATTGACGCACTGTCTGTTGCGTTGAGTTCCTGTTGACGATACGGAACTTTTGAATACATCAACTCTGGACTGTGTGATAGTTGATGTATCAGCCTCTCGGCTCGTGGAGCGGACCCTCCCGAACGAGCTTGCTGTGTGCGGGAACCCTAGAGCCGGCTGCGACTGTGACTGTTACTGCGACTGTGACTGCTACTGCTACTGTGACTGCGACAACGACAGTACAGAGATCCTTTGTGGATTCGACGACGACTACAACACTCAGCGATCCTACGTGGATCAGTGCTATAGGTCCTGTGTGGGCCCGATCCTGTGTGGGTATTTGCGCTCAGCGGTCCTGTGTGAACCAGCGCCTACAGGTCCTGTGTGGGCCCAATCCTGTGTGGGTCTTTGCAGGGGTTAGTTACCTATCGATCCTTCGTGGGTCCGACGACTTAGATGGATCAGAGATCATCTTTATCGTCTTTCGAAGATGTATACCTATGTGAGCTGAATCTTGTTGCTTTCTTGTGTGGATTGTGTTGTGCTATCCTGTGTGGATTTCGTTTTGCTTTCCTGTGTGGAATACGTATACTTTCCTGTGTGGACTGAGTTGTACTTGGGCTCGGAGGTTAGAGAGTATTGGAATTGATGACTTAGGTATATGTATGGGCATATACCTAAGCAGTGTCGGTTGTTACTTCGTGATTGTATCTTCCTTTGTGGTTTATTCTTTGTGGATTTTGGAGAGACCTTCAGGGGTCTCGGGGTCCCTACTGAGTAGCTTATACTCACCCCTGCACGGGCTATGCCCGCACTACGTTGTGTTGGTTGCAGACGATAGACAACGTTGATCATGGCTGAGGCTTGCAGAGTAGGACGATACCTGGGGATGGACCACTGGGCGGGACATGTTCGGAGCGGACGACGGGACCCGAGGAGCAGTGGAGCTATCTGTACCCACCCTTCAGGTGGGATTTCCAGTGGACAGCTCGGTGTAGTGGCTTTTACTTTACAGTTTCTGTTTTCCCTTTCGAGTTGAACTTTACTTTCAGTTTGGGTTTGTATACTGGCCCATTTACTTTTCCACACTTCAGTTGTACTCTGTTTTTACTTATTATTTACTATTCCGCTTGCTTACTCTATGGTGGTTGTTTACTTTTCAAAGGCAATGACTTCCCTTTTTTGTTGGGATATACGCCTTGGTGCTAGTCGCCAGCCCCTGGCCTATGGAAGGCGGGCTTGGGGTAGTCACAGCCCGGGTCCCGAGGGTGGGTCGTGACAAATTGGTATCAGAGGAGTTCGGTTCTACCGCGAACTCTGATCTTTTCTATGTGAAGCAATAATGTTTAGCGTATTGAGTGTGTTTATCAGTCTAGGGAGTCCCGTGTTGGTGCGGCAGCCGACGTATCCGTACACCAGGACCCTAACTTCTGATTTCTGACTTAATGCATGAAAACATTGATTGCATGTGTGTTTCAAAGTTTTCTTTGTGATTACTTTTTTCAGCTCACCAGGTATACTGTTTGACCATGGCGCACCTGTTTCCTTTTCAAGATGGCCCCACGACGGCAGCCAGCTAGGGTTCCGAGAGTCGAGCGTGACGACAACCCACCGAGGGACGAGGCCTCTGTGCAGGGCCCTTTGTCAGCAGTGGCACCGGTGGTAGCTCTACCCGTCGAGCCACCGATGCTTCCAGCACTAGCCGCTGACGATGCACATCGCCTCAGCGCACTGCATGAGTTTCAGCGCCAGCGACCGCCCAGGTTTCGTGGGGAGACGGACCCCCAGGCAGCCGAGGACTGGCTGGAGGCAGTGGTACGAGTTTTTAGGCTAGTGAGGACACCTGCAGACCTCATGGTGATCCTCGCTGCGAGCCTACTGCACGCAGAAGTGGCCCGATGGTGGAGCTTGATGCTCCAGGTTCACGATGAGGCATCTCTTCTATGGACAGACTTTGAGAGCCTCTTCCGCTCGGAGTTCGTCCCAGCCACCCTTCTTGCGGTGCGTATCCAGGAGCTTCTTCAGCTGCGGCAGGGCAGCATGACGGTCGCTCAGTACTCGTTGAGATTTACTGATCTCTTGCGTTACTCGACCGACATGGTGCAAGACCCATTCTTCCGGGCCCGGACCTTCGAGCAGGGTTTGCAACACGAGATCAGGGAATCACTGATCTCCCTCAGCATACCGACTCAGACATGAGTACTGGAGCGGGGCCTTTTGATCGAGAGCTTCCTTGCTGAGTCTACACCAGCGCCGAGACCCACCGCAGGGCGACACGTGGCAGAGTCTTCTGCGGCTGGTAGTCGACGGATGACTCAGGGGTCCAGGCAGACCTGACCTTCAGGCAGACGACCTCAGGACACTGGCTCAGCAGTGCGGGGCACACAGCGCGGATCCAGTCTTTCGAGTGGAAGACAGTGCTATGCATGCGGTGGGCAAGACCACATGGCTCGTGACTGCTCGACCCTCCATGCAGAGGAGCAACAAACGGTTGAGGAACCACCTAGGCAAGGGCAGAGGTTCGACCGTGGCAGTCCGCAGGGAGCCGGAGGACGAGGCAGAGGAGCTGGCCGAGCAGCAGGTGGTGGGCGACGCTTTGAGGCTCTACCACCACCACCACCAGGAGGTACACCCCGACCTCAGGGGAGAGCACAACTTCAGGCAGCTGAAGCTTACGATCATGGAGCTCCGGAAGCGGGTGGACTAGTGCGGGACTAGCTCCAGGCATAGTGGCCTTTTCCCATAATGCCTCTAGCTTTGTATATAGTGTTGCCTTGTGTCCTTGTACTTTAAGTTGAAGTAATAAAAGATACTTGCCTTGGTGACTTTTGTTTTCTTTTGTTTTGTTTTTTTTACTAAGAGGTGCCGATTAAAAAAAACTGTTGACTTGACCCTCACTTGCGAGATTCTTACTGGAGGAAACCCAGTGACCACACACTGATGCCGACAGTGTGACTCAACCCTTAGAGGCGAGAGTAACGGTTGGATCTCTTGGTAGCAGCGTCGAGGCCTTACGACGTCATCCATGCCATGAATTAACTAATCATGACGGGATTGACTATATTAGGCAAGGAACGTGGTTCATCCAGGGGATGAGACCGGATTTCACTTTTCAGCAAAGGAGAAATCTTTACAGCTTTGCCGTACGTTATGGAGGAAGGGGAAACCCTTCGTGTGGTCAGACAGATGTCAGCAGAGCTTCCAGGAGCTGAGACAGAGGTTGACTAGAGCACCTATCTTGGGGTTTACTGAGGAGGGAGTAGGGTACGTAGTCTACTGCGATGCATCAGGGACCAGGCTTGGATGAGTTCTGATGCAGGAGTGGGCAGTGATCGCCTATGGATCATGTCAGTTGAGGCAGCATGAGCAGAACTACGCTACCCATGACCTGGAGTTAGCAGCAGTGGTCTTCGCTATGAAGACATGGCGACATTACCTGATGGGCGAGCACTTTACAGTCTTTTCTGATCATCAGAGTCTCAGGTATATCTTCTCGCAAAAGGACCTGAACCTGAGACATCGACGATGGCACGAGTTCCTCCAGGACTATGACTTTGAGATAGTCTATACTCCTGGGAAGGGGAACGTAGTAGCCGATGCCCTCAGCAGGAGGATGGGCATTCAGCTACTTGAGGAGGCGACGGAGCAGCTAGCCTCTTTGTAGATATCCTTCGTGGATAGAGATGGAGCAGCCTTCCTTCAGTCTCTCACAGTCACCCCTCCACTACTGCAGCGGGTCAGAGAGGCATAGCGTGAGGACGCTGACTGTGAGACACATCGTGTACAGATATCCTCGGGACAGAAACCTGATGGTTTCTACCTTAGAGCAGAGCATGACATCCTTTTTAGAGGACATACCATGGTACCAGTCGCTTTGCGAGAGCAGGTGCTGAGAGAGTTTCACACTTCTCCTTTGGCGGTACATCCAGGAGTGGAGAAGATGTACCAGGATCTCAGACGACGGCGCTGGTGGCCGGGCATGAAGAAGGCTATAGCAGAGTTTGTTTCTCGATGCCTCACCTGCCCGCAGGTGAAGGCAGAGCATCAGGTACCAGCAGGCTTGGTATAGCCCTTGGAGGTCCCGGAGTGGAAGTGGGATGGGATATCTATGGACTTCGTGACTGGACTTCCACGCACTTACAGAAGTCACGACTCCATCTGGGTGATTGTTGACTGACTCACCAAGTCGGCACACTTCTTACCCTTTAGAGAGCAGGGCTCAGTGGAGAGCTTGGGACGTCTCTACGTTCAGGAGATTGTGAGGCTCCATGGCGTGCCATCATCTATCATCTCCGATCGAGATGCTCGCTTTACTTCCCGGCTTTGGAGGGGTTACAGGAGGCGTTCGTGATGCAGCTACGTCTGAGCACATCCTTTCACGCTCGGACGGATGGTCAGATGGAGAGGACCATTCAGACTCTCGAGGACATGCTCCGCGCATGTGTCATCGACTTTGGTCATAGCTGGGAGGACCACCTACCCTTGGTGGAGTTTGCGTACAACAAAAGCTACCACTCCACCATCGGAATGGCACCGTATGAGGCGTTGTATGTCCGACCTTGTAGATCTCCTTTGTGCTGGACAGACCCTGTGAAGTCAGCACTTGTGGGACCGAAGATGGTCCAGGCCATGACAGAGAAGGTCCAGGTCATCCAGGAGCGGATGAGGACAGCTCAGAGCTGGTAGAAGTCATACGCTGACAGGAGGCAGAGGCCACTAGAGTTCGAGGATGGCAACCACGTATTCTTGCGGGTCTCACCTCAACGTGGTATACGGAGATTTGGCCGAGGCGACATGTTATCTCCATGCTTCATCGGACCCTTCCAGGTCCTCAGTAGGATTGGCGAGGTGGCTTATCGCCTGGCTCTACCAACTCAGTTGCACCGGGTGCATGACGTCTTCCACGTATCTTAGCTGAGGAGATACGTGCACGACCCGACGCACATCGTTGACGATGGGGCGACTTTTACGGAGGTCCCGGTGGAGATAGAGGATCGACAGGAGTGGGTCCTACGTGGGCGATCGATTCCTCTTGTGTGCATCATATGGCAGCACGAGAACCTCCAGGAGAGCACATGGGAGCGGGAGGCTCAGATGCATTCTCAGTACCCTCATTTGTTTCCCTAGTTTTTGATGTATCTTTACGGGGACGTAAAGCCCTAAGGTGGGAGTAATTTAAAGTCCCGTAAAATTCAAGGGAAATTTTTTCTTAATTTTCCTTGGAATTTTACAAGAACGCGGTTTCTGACGGCACCTGATTCCGAGGCCCGGAGTGCCCGGAATCAATTTCCGAAGTTTGGCTCGGGTACTTTCAGTGAACGAACGAGCGGGAATTTATAACTTTTGAACCGGTGCCCGGAATCAAATTCCGAGGGCACCGATGAACTCGCAGCGCCAATATTCGCTTAAGGAGACCTTTTCCGAGGTTGTGTTTTATGCGGGACGAAAGTTAGTTTTGGGAGAAATTATAAGAAGTTAAATAAAAATGTGGAAACACTTTTTATTTTTATTTTGTTGGTTAACTTCTCCCAAAGGGAGTTAAAGGTGGGACCCACATCCACTTAACCTCCCTTGGGAGGATTAAGTGTGGTGGGGCCCACACGAAGCATAACTCTTCACCTCATTTTTTTTAAACACCCTTAAACTCCTCTTTTAATGAACATGACAACTTTGTTTATTAATGGATTTGAATTGTTTGAATTTCAAACCTTTGAAATTCAAATTGTTAAGTGTGTGAATAAAATAAGAACTTAGCTTATTTTATTTGCGTTAGAATTCTCTAGCCGCCTGGAGAGAAATTGGAGTTCTTCTTCTTCCTCTTCTTCATGCTTTGACGAAGAACGCGAAGAACCTTCGAACATCGACGAAGAACGCCATGTTCTCGGGATTCATCTTCCGCGACGCCTTACCCACGACACCGACGACGTCATCTTCCGCGTCATCTCTTCCGCGATGATTTCCCGTGACGAAATCGTCGTCAAAGAACTTCGAATCCTCACTTCACGACATCGATGTCCTTCTTCCGTGACGCCGACCATCGCGACGCGTCTTCCGCGGGTCGTTGACGATCATCGTCCTTGAAACTGAGGTAGGGGTTGTTGTTGATTATTTATTTATTCTCGTTCTTGGTTCTAGCATGACAAACGTGAGAATAAATATTTATGTGTTATCGTCTAACGAGAGGGAGGGGGCCGGACCGCACAAACACGGCCGAATCCCCCCTCCATTGTTCTTGAATTTTATTATTTCCTTGCGGATGAACGAGATGGCATGGTGCCGTCGCACCACACGAGAATCGCAAGGCTATAATCGTGCGGCGCCGTCGCGTCGCGCTACGGAATGTTTATCAAGAATGTGACGCTGTCGCGCCGCGTCGAAGGAAACTGAAGGCGTCGCAGCCGGAGCGGGGCCGCGGCGGAGGGGCGCGGTGCCATCGCACCGCGCCGGACGACAAAGGCCATGGCCGGTTCCAGGCCGCGGCGGAACGAGAAGACCGGCGGCTCGTCGGGCCGCCGGTGTTGGAAGCTGGAAGGGGACCGGCTTTTCCGGTCCCGTTGAAGAAGAACCTGCCGGCCAGGTCGGGCCGGCCGGAAGGGGAAAACCGGGGGGATTTAATTCCCCCAGCTAACTTGAATGCCCCCCCATTAAGAGGGGGGGGGGGGGGGTTTCATAAAGGGGGGCAGGCGGCCCCCCCGTTTTTCTCAAAGGCAGGCCCCCACGAGGGGGACGGTTTCTCCAAAGGCGCGGCTTTCAGCCGCGCCGCCAGCAAAGAGGGACGGGGGCCTTGCCCCCCGCACGTGGCACCCGAGCGGCGCCCAGGTCGCGCCGCTGCGCCGAACCGCGCCGCCGGCCGGGCCGGGTCGGACCCAGGTCGGGTCGACCCGGTTCGGGTCGACCCGGTTCGGACTGACCCAGGGGGGGTCGGGCTGGGTCGGCCCGGACCCGGTCCCCCAGTTTTCAAATCGACTTCGGTCTTTTGCTCATAAGTTGAGCTACGGACCTCCGATCGACAAACCGTCAGCGGCGATGCGATCCTTGGATCGAGATGGTCGATTCGGTATATTGCACTCAAGGTTTCGGAATACTTTGAGTTCGGCCGGGTTGGTTCATACACGAAACCAACCGGGCCTTCGGAGCAGAAACACTCATATCTTGAGTTACGGACGTCTGATTGACGTGCCATCAGCTTTGTTGAGTTCTTCTTAGTGAGACGGATCTTTTGGCATACTCCACCTGAGGTTTGGACACAGGTGGAGTATGGTCGGGTTGGTTTTGCCTTAAAAACCAACCGGGTCCCTGGGACGAAAAAGCCAATAACTCTCAGACCGGGCGTCCGATTGACGCGCCGTCTGTTGCATTGAGTTCCTGTTGACGATACGGAACTTTTGGATACATCAACTCTGGACTGTGTGACAGTTGATGTATCAGACTCTCGGCTCCTGGAGCGGACCCTACCGAATGAGCTTGCTGTGTGCGGGAACCCTAGAGCTGGCTGCGACTGTGACTGTTACTGCGACTGTGACTGCTACTGCTACTGTGACTGCGACGACGACAGTACAGAGATCCTTTGTGGATTCGACGACGACTACAACACTCAGGGATCCTATGTGGATCAGTGCTACAGGTCATGTGTGGGCCCGATCCTGTGTGGGTCCGATCCTGTGTGGGTCTTTGCGCTCAGCGGTCCTGAGTGAACCAGCGCCTACAGGTCCTGTGTGGGCCCGATCCTGTGTGGGTCTTTGCGGGGGTTAGTTACCTATCGATCCTTCGTGGGTCCGATGAATTAGATGGATCAGAGATCATCTTTATCGTCTTTCGAAGATGTATACCGGTGTGAGCTGAATCTTGTTGCTTTCCTGTGTGGATTGTTTTGTGCTATCCTGTGTGGATTTCGTTTTGATTTCCTGTGTGGAATACGTATACTTTCCTGTGTGGACTGAGTTGTACTTGGGCTCAGAGGTTGGAGCATATTGGAATTTATGACTTAGGTATATGTATGGGCATATACCTAAGCAGTGTCGGTTGTTACTTCGTGATTGTAGCTTCCTTCGTGGTTTATCCTTTGTGGATTTTGGAGAGACCTTCAGGGGTCTCGGGGTCCCTACTGAGTAGCTTATACTCACCCCTGCACGGACTATGCCCGCACTACGTTGTGTTGGTTGCAGACGACGGACATCGTTGATCTTGGCTGAGGCTTGCAGAGCAAGACGGTACCTGGAGATGGACCACTGGGCGGGACGTGTTCGGAGCGGACGACGGGACCCGAGGAGCAGTGGAGCTATCTGTACCCACCCTTCAGGTGGGATTTCCAGTGGACGGCTCGGTGTAGCGGCTTTTACTTTACAGTTGTTGTTTTCCCTTTCGAGTTGTACTTTACTTTCAGTTTAGGTTTGTATACTGGCCCAGTTACTTTTCCGCACTTTAGTTGTAATCTATTTTTACTTAGTGTTTACTATTCCGCTTTCTTACTATATGGTGGTTGTTTACTTTTCAAAGGCAATGCCTTCCCTTTTTGTTGGGATATACGCCTTGGTGCTAGTCGCCAGCTCCTGGCCTATGGAAGGCGGGCTTGGGGTAGTCACGGAACGGGTCCTGAGGGCGGGTCGTGACATCTTGGGAGGGAGGTGTCATCATTTGGCTCTGCTCTTGACCATGCCCAAGCCGATCTTGAATATGTTAAGCTCGAGCAGGACTGCCTACGAGAGAAGTGGAAGTTAATATAGATTATCACCCGAGCAATGTTATCCGAGCCACCCTAGGAGTATATCACCATCGCAAACCTTACTCTTCGGTCTGATGTGGGTGTTATAAGTTATTATGTAAAAATACCCTAGTCCTATGGTTGTGTAGTTTTTTTTATATAACAATGAATATACTTTCATTTTATTATTTTTAACTTGCCAATAGTTTTTTTAAAGCAGAAATAGTATTTTTATTTAATCTTCAACTAATAAATATATTTTGATGAATTAATGGATTTTTGAAATAAATAATATTTTAATAAAATATTATTATTGTTATTAAATTAATTTTTATTAAATATAAATGATCTTATAATTTTATGAATGCAATTGTAATTTTTATTAATGTTCGAAATCCATTTTTGTCAAAACCCATGAATTTTCCATAAATGTCGGTTTTTATTTTAAAAATGAAAATTAACATATTTAGAAAATTATTTAGATAAAATGAATATTATTTCTAGAATCAGGATGTTGAAATAATCCAACGGTGAATTTTTCATAATTTTCTGAGACAGTCACATTTTTGGGTAAAAATTAAATACAGTTTAAATATATAATGTGTTTTATGACATCATAATGACCCAATAGTGATGTAATAAAATATTATAAGCCTTTTGTTCGGACAATATATGTTTTAACATTAAAATAATGTGATTTTGGGTTTGTTTGACTTATTTTAGAAAGAATTAATGGACCCTTCTAGAATTATTAAACATCTTGTCTTTTTAAATTGTTTTCTTTGGGAGTGTGACCCACCTCCACATAAACAAACCCATTATTTAAATAAGTTCAGAAATTGGACTTATAAAATATTTTTTACACTTCCCTTTTCCAAAACCCATGGGAAAAAACCATGGGATGGTTTCTGGTTTGGATTAGTTTATAGTGAGGTGTCTCAAACCTAAATAATAAATAATTCCCTCACCTTTCCTATATAAACCCACCCAAGCTCCCACTTCCTCCAAACTCAAAGCATTTGGAGTTTGTTCAACCTCTTCCATCCTATCTCTATAATCCTATCAAGTTTCCCCATTCTCTAAATAATCCTCTCTCAAGACTCTCTCAAGCCTTTGGAAGCACACTTCCAAGTAAGGATTTTTTTCTTCCTTTCTAATTTTTTTCCAATATTCTTTAAATTGTTATGCCCTTTTAATTTCAATTATAAATGTTGGAGTATTGTTTCCCACATCGACCATACTAAAATCTTTATGTTTTAATGCTAGGAGACCCCTTTCTCTATCATTAAATGCCTCCCATGTACACTCGTTACTATGCCGAAATTCCGAAAGGAATTTCTCTCTCCTCTTTTACATGCAAGAAATTACTTTGTATCATGACTCTAAATTCCATTACAGTTGTTGGGACTTGTATCTATATGACCCCCTTACTGTCCATTTAATTTAAATATGATGAGATGCCCCTTTCTCTCTCATCCACCATTTTTATGAATTCTTACTTCACGTCGTTACACTACCGAAATTAAACCGATTTTCCAAGACAATGTCATTGTATAGTGAATACATGACCATTTCTCTATAAAGGGTATTCAACTTTATGAACATTTACTTATTGATTATAAAGTTTCATGTATGAATTCCACATTCTTTTATCATGGATTAAATGATTATGTTTTATGAATCCATGTAATATGATCCATGTGGCACACTTATGCATGAAATGAAATGTTTAAGAAGGGTGTGCCCTTATAGTGTTCCAATGCATTGGGTAAAGTATAGTATCATGATACGTCATGTGAAATGGATGTTTACTCATGCTAATTCAAGTGAAACGATGTTTTACTCGTGATTCACGTGCAATGAAGATTTACTCATGCTCCATGTGCAATGAGCCTTGGCTCGTGCTAATTCCATGTTAAGTGTTCTTTCCACATTTCCATGTTATGATTATCATGATTTATCACGCCTGTATGATTATGCTTCTCTTGTGCTCTAATGATATGCCTATTTTCTAACAGGTATTCTATTCTTTATGTTACTCCATATTTATTCCCTTACTGGGATTTATATCTCACCCTTTTCTTATGCATGTCCTCAGGTTATCCCATGCAATGCTATGTACGGGGGAATGCAGTGGTCATGTAAAGGAAGTTTTCAATAAAGATGTTGTATTTCATGTTTTAAGTTGTTATGTATTGATTATAAGCTCTAAATACACTATAAATCTCAATATTCTATGTTGTATCAAGAGAATTTTATGTAATAAATTATGTTTAATTATGTAACAAAAGATCAAGGTTGTCATAGTTGGTATAAGAGGATAGGTTTTGTTATTTTTGGGATTCAGATTAGAAAACCATAGTGAATTTTTAGAGAAAATACTAAGGATAATAAAAAAAATTCCTAAGTTTTGGTGAGTATTGAGTGAGAGGTTTATCAAGCCCTATCTGGATACGAGCAGGTAGAGGAGACTCTACAACATATGTATCCTTGGAGTAAAACCAAAAAACACTGATTTGAGCTAGACTCGAAAAAGAACTACTGCACTACAACAGGCCTCGCTGTACTCTTGGTTACGACACTCCTGGGGGATATACTTTGGTAAATTTACAAGCTTAGTATTAACCATTATAAAGGGACAAAAAAATTCCCTAAGAATATATATTAGAAAGTAGATCATGGATAACATAGACTAAAGCCAATAGATTCATATATTAAAGAAATAAAATTTACTTATAAGTCATTAGTTTTTCCATTGGATTAGTCTTTATGTGCTACCCCTATCTTTCCTTTTATCCCATCCAATGTCCAGTAATAGGAGGACTCAGGATAACAACCAATACGAAGATCAATGTGATGAATGTACTAATGAGATGCCCAATCAAATGGGAGCGGGAATCGTGAACTTTGTTATGCTTCCCTCTTAGTTAACTAAATATTTTAATAGAATCATGGGTTAAGAGGAACGTTCAACCCCCCCCCCCAAGAAAGAACACGTCACTATCGAGAGCTTTATGAGAAAATGGAATCTTACTTTTAACGGATAATCCAATCCCTCAATTTATGAAAAATGGATCAACTCCATTGTAAATATCTTCTCCATCCTTCAATGTTATGAACAAGAGAAGGTTATCCTGGATTCTTATTGTATGGAGGGTGAAGCTAATCAATGTTGGATGTTGATAAAAAATATGAAGGCTAAGGAGGAGATCGATGCATTGTAATGGAATGATTTATGGAAGATATTTTTAGATAAATATTTCTTGCGCAACCTCCTGTGTAAGGTTGAAAGTGACTTCCTTTCCCTCAAGAAAAAATATTACGAATATGTTGGAACGTATGAGGAAAACTTCCCAAGGATTTCACGATATGCTTCCGGCTTTTTCGTTACCAACGAAAGCAAGATTGACCGCTTCTTTGGTGGGATGAAACCTATACTATAGGAAGCACTTGCAATCAGTGACTTCGACAAATATGAGGAAATTGTCTGATGTTCCCTCAAGGTCAAAATGGATATCGGAGAATCTCATGGGTATCATGGGGATAAGAAGCGTAAGGTGGAATTCAATGCTAGTGGTCCGATGGATAAATCCAACAATGATAAGAAGATCTAGCACCCCACTTTCCAATGGTGCAGAAACAAGCACTTTGGAAATTACCTGAAGGGGATGAGGAGATGCTTTAGGTGTGGAAGAGAAAGGAACCTAGCTGTTAACAATCGGCAAGAAAAACCAGTGACTGCAACAGTGGAGAGGAACACTCCATTTGAACCTCAACGCGTTGTTCATTGCTACAATTGAAAAGAAACAGGGCATCTTGAAAATCAGTGCCATAAGACAAGGGTTTTTTGAGGCAACCAACAACCTCCAAGGCAGCAAGGGAGAGCTTTTTCCATCACTAATACTGAAGTGAACCCCGACAATGAAGTGGTGACAGGTACACTAGTTATTCATTCAAGAATAGAGAACACACTTTTTTATTCAGGTTCTAAAAATTATTTTATATCTCGAAGGTTTAGTGGAAGAATCCTCGCACCACCATAAATCATGGAAGTGAAGATGTCGGTGAGTATGAAAAATGGGGAAATTGTTGCATCCCATCAATATAACTCCTCCCCTGTCATAATCTGTGTATTAAACTTCCTAGAAAACCTCTTCATACTCCCTATAGTGGAATTTGATGAAATTATTTACATGTATTTTCTTTCCTTATATAGAGCCAACATAAATTTCCTTAAGAGGGAAATCACTCTTTATTTGGAGAATCGACCCCCAATTATTTACAAGTGCAAGGAGGAAGATGAACCTTTTTGGCTCCATCATCTCAAGCGTGGATATTATTGCCCTATGAGCACATGTATCTATCTCAGATGATTGAGTCTAAGGAGATAACCATCATAGAGTACATGACTATTGTGAGGGAATTCGCTGAAGTGTTTCCCAAGGAATTGACTGGTCTTCCTCCTAGAATAGATGCTGAATTCCTAATTGATCTTATGCCTGGGTATTTTCCAATATCCCAGAATCTGTATAGAATGGTTGTTTTGGAGCTTGAAGAGCTGAATAAAAAACTATAGGAAAATCTGGATAAAGTGTTTATACGCCCAAGTGCTTCACCATGGGGTGCACCAGTCCTCTTTGTCCAAAAGAAAGATGGTTCAATGTTCCTTTGCATCAATTATCGTGATCTTAACAAAATCATAATAAAGAACAATTATACTCTCCCATGAATAGATGACTTGTTCGATCAGATACATGGAGCACAATAATTATCCAAGGTGGATTTGTGGTCAAGATATTATCAAGTAAGGGTGAAGAAGGAAGATATCACCAAGACTACTTTTCGTACAAGATATCGACACTATGAATTATTAGTAATGACTTTTGGACTCACTAATGCCCCTTCAATCTTCATGAACTTGTTGAATAGAGTCTTTAGAGATTACCTCGACAAATTTTTGGTAGTCTTTATAGATGATATTCTGATATACTCCAAAACCAAGGAGGATCATGAGGAGTATCTGAGAACTGTACTAGACATCTTGTGGAAGGAGAAGCTCTATGAAAAGTACATAAAGTTTGAGTTATAGTTGAAGGAGGTATCATTCTTGGGCCATATCATCACAATCAATGGGATATCCATGGATCCCTAAAAAACAAATACAATTGAGGGATGAACGAGGCCAACATCGGTAATAGATATCCATAGCTTCTTGGGGTTAGCTGGATATTATCAACGATTTGTGAGAAATTTCCCATGATTATCCAACCCTCTTACCAGGATAACTCGGAAGGGAGTAATGTTTTATCGGAGTAATGAATGTGAAGAAAGCTTCAAGGAGTTAAAAAGGTGGCTTATCACTATGCCCGTGCTCACTTTTCCCACAATTAGAGAACTATTTGTGGGATTCAATAATGCTTCGAAGAAGGGAATGTGATTTGTGTTGATGCAAAATGAAAAATTCATTGCCTATGCTTAAAAGAAATTGAAATTTCATGAATAGAACTATCAAACACATGACCTCTAGTTGGATACAATTATCTTTGCTTTGAAAATTTGGCAGCATTATCTCTTTAGGGAGAAGTGTAAAATATATACAGACCACAAAAGCCTCAAGTATATATTTACACAGAATGATTTGAATATGTGCCAAAAAATATGGTTAGATTTGATCAAAAACTATGAATACTTAATCCATTACCACCCTAGGAAAGAAAACAAGGTGGAAGATTCCCTAAGTAGAAAGGACCCAGTGATTCTATCATTGATTAGAATTGAAAAGGATCCAATATTCTAAGATTTGATGAAGATGGAAATGAGAATCATAAATAAGGGAACATCATAAATCCTTTCACAAATGATTTCTCAACCGTCACTTTTGGAAATGTTAAAAGATGCTCAAAAGGATGACGTGGGAATTCATGAAAAATTGGAAGCTATTAAAAAAGGAAAATCATTGGAGTTTAATTTTAATGAAGAAGGAATTGTGAGATTTGGGAAAAGACTTTGTGTTCCATCAAGTCTGGAGCTGAAGAAGGATCTTTTTGATGATGCACATAGTTCAAATATCTCCATTCACCAAGGAAACACAAAGATGTATCAAGATCTCTGAGAGCATTATTGGTGGGATAATATGAAGAATGAGATCACTAAATATACATCAAGGTTCCTGGTGTGGCAGAAAGTGAAGGAAGAGAGGCAGAAGTATATGCGGATGATACAACCATTTCCTATACCAGAATAGAAATGGGAAAAAATCACCATGGACTTTGTCACTAGACTTCTGATGACATCCAAAGTCAGCAATGCAATCTTGGTTGTTGTGGATCATCCTACAAATTCTGCAGAATTCATTACAATTCGGAAGGATTTATCATTGGATTAGCTATCACAGATATATATTAGGGACACGGTAAGGCTGCATGGAGTACCACTATATATTGTTTTCGATCGAGATCCAAGATTCACCTATAAGTTTTAAAAGAGTCTTCAACATGCTCTAAATACTGAAATAAACTTCAGTATGACATATCATCCTCAAACTAATGTCCAATCTGAGAAGACTATCCAAACACTTGAGGGCATGTATAGAGCATGATCAATGGACTTTAAAGGAGAATGGTATCAACATCTTCCTCTAGTTGAGTTCTCTTGTAATAATAGTTTCTACTCGAGCATCCAAATGGACCTATATGAATCCCTTTTGGGGAAAAGGTGCAGAACATCGGCGTGTTGGGATGAGGTCGGTGAGCGTAAGTTTCTTGGACCAAAAATGGTCGACGAAATGGGGGAGAAGGTAAAAACCATTCAGCAACATATCAAGGCAGCCAAGAGTCGACATAAGAGTTATACAGATAATCATCGATGAGACCTTGAGTTTAATTTTGGAGACATGGTATTTCTACGCATATCTCCGTGGAAGAAGGTCATGAGGTTTGGAAAGAAATGGATGTTAAGTCCAAGGTACATCATCCCCTTTGAGATTCTTGATCATGTCGGGGCTGTGGCCTATCTAATAGCACTTCCACCTACCATGGACAAAGTACATGATGTCTTTAATGTATCCCCCTTAAGGAAGTACATACCAGACCCTTCACATGTACTCTCTTCAGAGGTGGTACAGTTAGAGGATGATCTTTTTTTATGAGTAGCATCCAGTGAAGATCTTAGATTGTAGAGAAAAAGTTCTACGAAATAATACAATACCCCTCGTCAAGGTGTTGTGGTGAAACCAAAAGTTTGAAAAAGTGACGTGGGAATTAGAGGAAATGATGATGTAGAGTTACCCACATCTATTTTAGTGTGGGAAAAGAAAATTTCAAGGGCCAATTTTTTTTTAAGGGGGGAAGATTGTAACGACCCAAAATTTCATTAATGGAAATCCCTCTTGATATAATTAAATGTATCTTTATGTAAAATGTTTATATTAAATGTCAACTTCTTTGGTTTTATGTTACGAATTGTGACTGTTGCTAATATAGCCATTAAAAAGTGATCACATTATTATTATAAATATAGGGATTTAACAAATCCAATTTACTCAGACAGAGGATGTGATGGCCTCATTTAGTAGACCTACCCCATACGATGCCCATTTGTCAGAAATCGTGAAGGAGGTGGTGTCATTGGGCTTCAATCTTGACGAAGCCCATCTAGATATTTAATATGTTAATCTCAAGCAGGACCACCTACGAGATAAGTGGAAGTTGATAAAGATTACCACCCGAGCAATGTTATCCGAGCCACCCCAAGAGTCTGTCAGCATCACACACATTACTCTTCAATCTTATGCGGGTGTTATAAGGGGTTATGTTACAAGACCACAGTACTATGGTTATATACAATATTTTAGTATATAATAATGAATATACTTTCATTTTATTATTTTTACCTTGTAAATAGTTGTTTAAAGTAAAAATAACATTTTTAGTTAATGTTCGACTAAGAAATATATTTTAATGAATTAATGGATTTTTGAAATATATAATATTTTAATAAAATATTATTATTGTCATTAAATTAATTTTTATTAAATATAAATGATCTTATAATTTTTTTAATGCAATTGTAATTTTTATTAAGGTGTGAAATCCATTTTTGTTAAAACCCGTGAATTTTCGATAAATGTCGGTTTTTAATTTAAAATCGAAAACAAATATATTTAGAAAATTATTTAGATAAAATAAATATTATTTCTGGAATCAAGATGTCAAAATTATCCAAAGGCAATTTTTTCATAATTTTCTAAGACAGTCAAATTTTTGGGTAAAAATTAAATACCCTTTAAATATATTATGTGTTTTATGACATCATAATGATCCAATAGTGATGTAATAAAATAATATAAGACTTATTTTCGACCAATATATGTTTTACCATTAAAATAATGTGATTTTTTGTTTTTTGACTTATTTACAAATAATTAATGGACCCTTCAAGACTTATTAAACATCTTGTCTTTTTAAATTGTTTTCCTTGGGAGTGTGACTCTCCTCCACATATGCAACCCCATTATTTTATGATGTTCGGACATTGGACTTATAAAATATTTATTTCAAATTCACTTTTACAAAAAACATTGGAAAAAACCATGGGCTGGTTTATGGTTTGGATTAGTTTAATGTGAGGTGTCCCAAACCTAAATAATAAAGAATTCCCTCACCTTTTCTATATAAACCCATCCAATCTCCCAACTAATCTTCACTCAAATCCTTCTGAGTTCATCCAAACTCTGACCTCCTCTCTCTAAAGTCCTCTTAAGGTGCCCCAAGCTTCTAGGAAGCCTCTCTCAAGCCTCTCTCAAGCCTTTGGAAGCACACTTCCATGTAAGTGTTTTTTTCTTCCTTTCTCAATTTTGTCCAATATTCTTTAAATTGTTATGCCCTTTTAATTTAAATTATAAATGTTATAATATGGTTTCTAAACTAACTCGTACTGACCTCTTTATGTTTTAATGATGGGAGACCCCTTTCTATCTCATTAAATGCCTCTCATGTACACCTGTTACTATGCCGAAATTCCGAAAGGAATTTCTCTCTCTTTTATAGTCAAGCAATTATTTTGTATCATGACTCTAAATTCAATTACAATTGTTGGGACATGTATCTATATGACCCCCTTAATATCAATTTTGTTTACATATTATGAGACACCCATTTCTCTCTCATCCACCATTTTTATGAATTCTTACATCACGCCATTACGTTACTGAAATTGTACCGATTTTCCAAACCAATTTCATTGTGTAGTGAATACCATGCCCATTTCTCTATCAAGGGTATTCGCCTTTATGCACATTTACTTATTTATTACAAAGTTTCATTTATGAATTCCATATTTTTTTTATCATGGAATAAATGATTTTGTTTTATGAATCCATGTTATATGATATATGCGGAACACTTATTTATGAAATGAAACGTTTAAGAAGGGTGCGCCCTTATAGCGCTCCAATTCATTGGGTAAAGTATAATATCATGATACATCATGTACAATGGGTGTTTACTCATGAAAATCAAGTGAAACAAGGGTTTACTCGTGCTTAATGTGAAATGAGGATTTACTCATGCTCCATGTGCAATGAGCCTTGACTTATGCTAATTCCATGTTAAGGGTTGTTGCCACATTTCCAGGTTATGATTATCATTATTTATCATGCCTTTATGTTAATGATTCCCTTGTGCTCTAATGATATGCCTATTGTCTAACATGTATTGTATTCCTCATGTTACTCCATGTTTATTCCCTTAATGGGATTTATATCTCACCCTTTTCTTATTCATGTCCTCAGGTTAACCCATGAAATGCTATGTACGAGGGAATTTAGTGGTCATGTAAAGGATATTTTCAATAAAGATGTTTTATTTCTTGTTTTAAGTTGTTATGTAATGATCCTAAGCCACGAAGACACTAGAACTCTCGATCTTGTATGTTGTATCGAGTGATGTTTATGTAATAAATTATGTTTAATTGTGTAATAAAATATCATGATATTCATAAGATCAATTATATTACCCCATATAAAAAATGTTTTACTAAAAGATACATTCTTATGTTATTTCTGTCTTTACTTTAAATTAATTAATAGAAAATGTCATTATCACTCCCAAGTGGCCCCATGGGGTCACAAAATTGACCCAAGGATTCCCATAGTATGGTATGTATCATCTAATAGGGATACAACACATGTAAGGGTAATTTTAGTATTATTATAATATTATTATTTACTCTTATTTAGCACATTTTCCCATTTAACCAAGATAATTGAATTATTTACAGAATTAACTATTAATAATATATAAAAAAAGTTACAAATTTACACAATTTAAACCCCCTCATTCCAAATATGGAATCCATTTTCCCAAATTCAAAACATAGATGTTTTATAAATTAATTTAAAATTAATTCCCATTGTTAAAACCAAAAACGAAGTTTTATTATGTAAAAACTATCAAAAGATTGACATGTGTTTATGTACAATTTAAATTTAAAATTACATCCAATGACCTAAATTATATTAAATGATAAAAATACAATCTAATGATACTTCAAAACCACTAAAATTTATAATTTAACACCATATATTATTTTGATTAAAAATTTAGTTTTTTCACTATTCATCAAAATATTAAAGTTATCAGAAAAGTACAAAAATTTTATTGAAACTAAATTTTTATGTCCTGATTCTAAAGGAGAATTTAATTTCATCAATTCAAATATATAAAAGTGTCAAATATTAGATTTAAAAAGGGCTTTCCATTAAAAGGCGGAAAAACTACATTTCTGAAAAAAATACTTCTTTTATCTAAAATATTGAATTTTTCCTTATTTAATGTATATGAAACAAAAAATATGAATGTTAAAATTATATGGGATATATATATATGAAATAAAAAATGTGGTTATTACTATTTATAACTACTTTTTAAATGACTAGTTTCATATTTCATGGTGCGCTTGAACTTGGTGTTGCGTACATCACACACTATTGTATAATTCAAAGAGAAATGTACCATGGAATATTGGGGTGTTAAATTCTTCCATCCTTCAATAAATTGTGTCCTCAAAATTTTAAACTATTCTTTGAAAATAAAAGGTTTAAAAAATAGGAAATACCTTTTTGGAAACCCACATTAGAAATTGGGTTAATAAAATTTAATCTTAATAATCGGGAATGGAAATGAAAAAGTCACCACCAAATTAAGATTTCGAATAGGATACCATTGGTGGAAATTATAATTGTATTAAAAATGTAAATATTTATAGGAAGTTATTGAGTTCATCAATCACGAACAAGTGAATGTAAAATTGAGGGCCTCAAAGCCATAAATCTATGATGATATAAAATAACACAAGTTCAACAAAACATAAGGTATTAGGATAAAAAATCATTGGTTTTATGATATTTTCCCTAATGTTTAAGAATTAATTTCTTCATAGAATAAGAAAAAAAGAATACTTGACAAGTTGAGTTACTTCCTTTAACTAATTTCTACCACAAACTTATCTTTCACTCCAAAACATAATAGAACTAAAAAATATTCTATTTATCCTAATCGTGTAATGTTCCAAATATAAACATATACCACTTAAATGGTGAAAAATATTTTTTAATAACCATATAATTCCTGTAGGTTAGTGGTAGGTGATAAAGCCTTGTCGTACTTTGGTTGTGGGTTCGATTCCTATAGCTTTGTCTGACGCGATGGGTTATCACCCGACCTACAGGTTGTCCTTTTTCTAAAACTATAGTCTTATAAAATTCCAAAAAATAATCTTAAGAAATATTTTAACATTAAACAATACCATCAAAAGTTCAAATTAATCCATTCCAAAATCTGTCTAAATGGTCTCTAAATTCCAAAATCAATTGTAACATTAGATTCCCCAAACAATGTAAAGTTTATATTATTGTCACAAACTAAAAATTTGATTATGTTTATCATATTAAAACCTTAATGAAAAAAAAGTGATACAATACAATCCTTATATATATCACATTATTCTTATAACTGGAATATAAATTTTGAATCCAAAAACACAAATACATTAATTATTCCACTTCAACTGTAGTAACAAAATAATATTTTTTTCATTTCTCCCTTTGACTTTTATGAGGTTAGTTTCCTTGGTGCTTAGGATATTAATTTTCATAATTCCCCATTTCTATATAATTGTAGCATTCAACATTGACAACCTCTTTCTTTCCCTTGCAATCACAATCCTGATGACCTTTTTCTCTAAATTTCAAACAAACTCCCATTCCTTTTAGGCACATACCGAGGTGTTTCTTCCCACAATTATCACATAAGGGAAAATCATTCTTTCTATTTCCCCTTTATCTGTCTCTTTTTCCACCATTCTCTTCTTCATTTTCTTTAATTTAGTGTCATAAGACTTAGAGAATTCCTTTTCTATCTTGATAGCACATGAGTCTATATCTTCATACGTCGAGAAGGATTATGAAACAAATGCTCGACAGAGAAATGGTTTTAACCCATAAAATAATCGATAAATAATACTCCTTGGGTTACATATATAATCTTCTACATGACTTTCTATCCTCATAAAGTTAGCCTCTTACTTTACGATGTTCTTATCCTCCTTTTCCCCAGACTCAGAAATCTCATTTCCATATGCACTCGATGGCCATTAAAAAAGTATTTTTATAAGAAAATATCTTTAAACTCCCTTGATTGCATATTTTATACTTCTTAATTCTCATTTTTCTTGATTTAATGACCCCCATTGATCTACATCTCCTGTGAGGTGATAAACATTCATGACAACCTTTTACCTTTTGGTACTCCCCAAAGCATGAAATATTTTCTCTAAGGAACTTATCAATTTCTCATCTACAAAAGGATTTGTCGTCACATTTAATGTTGCTGGTTGTTGCCTTATGAATCAGTCTAACATTGATCCTCTTTGTCATGGATCAGGGTACTTCATATGGGTAAGGTTATTATTCATAACTTGAGTGAGTTGTCCAAGTATGGTTATAAGCTGATCAACGCCAGTTGCATCACCATCTCCACTATAATTATCCTAATTAGTAGGTCAATACCTACATGGATTACGTGCATTGACACTATTTCCATTCCTTCCACTAGGCACCATTTCTAAATGATGGAATACACTAGATTAGTTTATGAATCACAATACATAATTACAAAAATAGTAAAATTCCGAACATAAGTTTTACAGTTTATGAATATAATCCATAATCACAGAAAAAATGTTTTCCTTAAGTATGTATTTACTCATAAATCCTTCTTAATGGTTTTCAAATAAAATGTGAATTATCTTAAGCATATCCCCCAGCAGTGCCACAACAAAGAGTGCAGCAAAACCCGTTGTCGTGTACCAGGATACCCCAAGTCAAGCCCGAAACTCATTGTTGGAGTTTTCACTCCTAGTTACATCTGTAACAGAGCTTCCTTTACCTGATTGTATCCATACATAGATGTATTTATTAGAAAACTAACAAAATCTCTACATTACCAAAATTGAAGGAAGTCCTTCTATATTAATCCTCAAATTCTATCTTAGGGTAATTTTATATAATCAGAGTTTTTCAAAATCTAGTTCCCAAGGTTTGCACTAAACTTAATTCGATACCAACTGTAATGCCCCTACCCCAGTTACCTAGAGTCAGGTCATTATTAAATAACATTGGCATGGTCAAAAGATATGATGTCCCAAAATACTGATTTGTTTAGTATCCTTGGGAGTACTAGATACATACATAAGTTTTACATTACATTATGAAATAAAGAAAAACAACATTGTGTCCCCTTTTGAAGGAACTCATATCCTTTTACCTATACCTTCAGGTTATTCATAATTACTTCTTCTCATCCTAGGGAAAAAATATAATAAAGGGGTGAGCTCAGATTCTCACAAAGGATTACAATATAGCAGAAACCATCCTAAATAAGAATAAGCATTTAAGGGAATGTATAATACTAAAAAAAGCCTTTTAAAATTAAACTTAAGAATAATATGGAAAAAAATAAATAAAATAATTCCATTTACTTATTTACATGGATATTCTACTAGTCAAATAATCACATGTAATATCAATAGCTAATTTCATAAGGATGGATTACATAATGTTGGACATCATAACCACGTAGTCAAGGCCTCGTGCCAGTACTACAAAAAATCACTTGTCAAGGCCATGTTTAGAGACACTAGTTTTTCTTATTATACCTACCGATGTATCAAGAATCTGTTGTGGGCTCCACCTATCACTTACTAAGTTTAATGCAGTCCTCATATGAAAAGGTTGAAACCTAATATAAACATTCATATTAAAACTTGCATAAGAAATGTCAATAATTTAACCATAATCCATGAATGGTATAAAAATAACACATCCACATCCAAACATATCAAAAAAACATCAATACAATATGGAAGACTTTATCATAATAAATCACCATCAAACAAACCTAAAATCCTATGAAGGATGGTGACATAGATGAAATCAATCCAAAACTATTTGAAGAAATATTTATTTCTACATTGAAATCATTCAAATGTAACGAAAAAATTTATTTTGAAAATATTATTATATGATTTTAAGAGAAGATTCGAAGGTGATATAACAGTGGAAGATATTTGTCCCCACTATATAAGTTAAAAAAACATTCATTCCTTAATTTGTTGAAAAGGCCATAATGTACCTTGTTTGGAATGTGGCAGAAAGATTACTTTCAAACCATTTTATAAAAACTCAACCAAGGGTATAAATAAAATTAATCCATAGTCTAGTAAATATTAAAATTGTTTTGAAATAAATTTTTATGAAACACAGATGTGGATGATTACCTTTTCATAAGTACGAGGTAAATTCCCCTAACATGCCATCAACTAAAATTAAATATCATTAATTGCATTAAAAACCTGAAATATGACCGTTAGAATTAAATAAGAGTTAATAGAAATTCAAATAGTTTTTATGACTATCAGTGAGTCAAGATATTGATGAGTCATTTTGAATCTGTATGGGTTTTGGTAGCTCATTATAATCAGTATCTGTAGCTCATGTGCATCGGTATCAGTGACTCATGATCATCGGTATCGGTGACTCATGATCATTGGTATCGGTGACTCATGATCAGTATCTCTTTAGACCTTTAGTTTCCATTGGTGCGACCGTTGCCATCAGTGCGACAGTTGCTATCGGTGCGACCGTTGCTATCGGTACAACCATTCCTCATTGGTGCGACCATTCATATCGGTGCGACCGTTCGTCATCGGTGCGACCATTCATCATCGGTGTGACCATTCATCATCGGTGCGAAAAGAATATAACTAACGGTGAGGCAAAACATTGAATTTTCACAAAGTGTCTGTTCGATTCCAGAATACTTCCAGGTCAATAGTAAAACATAAATTAACATAGATAAACATATGTAAACATTAATTAAACAAATATAAACACATTTAGAACAATTTCAAAAAAAGACTAAATTTTCATAAATACAACAATGATTTGGGATTATTAAAATAACCATCTCATAGAGAGTTCAACATAATGTTATATATGTTATTTTATTCTGTATCGATTTAGGACGTGTTGCCTTAGATTATCTATGGGGTTCTTATGTTTGATGTTGGATTTGATATTGATGTGTCATTTTAGGAGCATTAGGTTCATATATGTGTATCATGTGGTAAAATTCTTCAAGATGTGATTATTTCTTTGGACCGAACACTATGACGACATCTTCATATTTAGGTAGAGAGTTAAGAGATGAAATTTATAAATTAATCCCAATGGTCCAACTGTTTGACTTAAAGGATTAGATATTCATTGGAATGTTGCTCAAGGAAGAGTCGTTATAAGGATAAGAGGTTGTAAAATCAAAACCCTAAGATAAGTTACGTTCTAGTTTAAAATTTTGGTTAATGGTATATTTCTTAGTAGTTAAAAAGTTCTCAAGGGTGTCTCGGGGGTTTGGGGCACAAAGGGGGGAAGGAATGGCCATCCAGTGAATGTTTCACGTTTTTTTCATGGTTAGTAGTAATTCTTCACAATAACTATGCAATCCTAGTAGAAGAGGTGAACAATTGTGAAACCATGTAATGGGGGGACCTAAAACCATCTGGGCATGGATACAGCCAACCCACGTGACCTACACATTGGTTTTCAAACCATAAAGGATTCCCAGAAAACCATATGACCTGGTCCCTTTAGATGGAGGGAGCCACACAGTTAGTGTGTGGTTTGGCCAAAAATTAGGCTAAACCATGAGACCTTTTAAAGGTGAGAAATTTCAATTTTTCCCTCTCAGTCTTAAATGTTTCCTCTCTAATTTTTCCCCCATTCAACACCCTTCATCTTGGATGATGAGTCGATATCACCCTATTCCTCCATGGTTGTTTATCCATTGATTATTATTCATTTGGAGTGTTTTTTGGAGTTAATTGAAGCTACATGGTGTTAATTGACTAATCAAACAAGTCTAATTTAATTAAAATCAAGAGTTATGTGTTGGTGGGTGGTTGTCTATGAGCACGAGGTAGGTGGTCTTAAATCATATTCCCATAGTCTTGATGTTTTATATTTGTATGTGGTTGTTCCAGTTCTCTACCATGTTGTATTTATTGTATTTGTATAAAGAACGTAATGTGGGTTGTTGAATGAGGTGCGATTCTCTTCAAGGACCCCGTTGGGTTCATCAATGAAGTGATACTAGACATAGGGTTGCACATGGGTATATCCAAACCTTATGAGTTGGTAAACTTTATTGGTAATCATTGAGATATAGTAATTATGAATGTGAATGGAATGTGAATTATAATTGGTATGTGGGAATTGGTACTGGGATGATTGAAAGAGTTAAATGATAAATTTTGTAAGATGCATAAGGAGATTTAGTAATGGTTTAAATGTATTATTTTGGGCATTGATTCAGCTATGGATTTTAGTAAATGAAAATGATGTTTTGAAGTGGAAATGTTTTGAGAGAAGCTGTTGACCTCAATGTGATTTAAAAGGAGTTTTATTTATCAATTTTAAACGATGATTCAAAGTGAAGGAATAGTTCCCATTTAGTGAAAATGATTTAATGATGATTTGAAATGGTTATAAATGTAAATTAAGGCCTTGGGATATGGTTTAGTTTTTCAAAGATAAAGACCTGTGTTTTAAAGGATTTCTTCAAGATGTTTTTTAAATAAGTATTTGATTTTTGTTTCATTTGGTTATTTGGTTTTAATGGATTTTTGAAACCTTAGTAATTGAAATCATATATGGGGAAAATAGATAAATTTTTAATGAAACATGAACATGTGTTATGTTCCATGAGTGGGGTATTGGACTGAGGACCTACAACCACAAGTTAGGCCGAACTGATTCTCCAGACCACACCAATGTATTGTTTGAGTTAGGATGTCAGACTGAGGATCTTTGATATTAACATACGGATAGAGGCTCCTCAGTTTGAGTTTGGTTGGACTGATTCTACTAGCCCACTGATGTATTGTTTGAGTTAAGATGTCAGACTGAGGATCTCTGATATTAACATACGGATAGAGGCTCCTCATTTGAGTTGGGTTGGACTGATTCTGTTGGCCCACCGATGTATTATTTGAGTTCAGATGTTATACTGAGGCTCTATTCTCTTAACTTATAGACTAACGCTCCTCTCGAATCAGTTAGGATTGATTGATTCTCTTGGCCCACCATTGTATTGTTTTAGTTAAGATTTCAAACTATGTCTCCATGCTCATACTGTATGGACAAGGATTAATTTTCATATCGAGGATTTAAGGTAAATTGATAAGTTAGTTAATTAATTAGCACCACTTGTGAATAGAATTTCATGACCCCTTGAGCTATGGATTAGGATCCTCGCATGTATGGAGATAGTTTGGTTGGTTGGCTGACACATGGAATATAATTGATAAAAAGGGTTGATTAATATTTTTTCAAATGTGAAGAAGGTTTCCTTATTTAACTTTTTTTGGCTATTTCTACTTGATTACATGCATAAACTTTTGTGCAGACTATGCATTTCTATATACACAGTTGGTGGAGTCCCACTTAGTTGTACTCACACCCTTCTCGGGCTTTGATTAAATATAGGAACTTGAGAAGATCCTACTTGTTTTCTAGTATAGGTCTAGGATACAGTCCTGGTGTGTGATTTTGCATTGGATGATGAGTTATAGCATGGGAGGTCAAGAATGGGTTGGGAATCAGGACCATGTTTGGGTTCCTTTTCAATTTTAGCATTGGAATCTTTTTATATATGACTTCATAACATGTTGAATATACATATCATTATTGTATCATGTTTCACTATGGTTATTTTGGGCGCTTTCCATATGTTGTCTATTTATTATTCTTTTTGGTTACTTCATATATTATTTCCCTTCTATTGTGACTTTAATATGATAAATTGGTATAGTATCCCCTTATAGGTCTTAAGACTTGTGTTCCTAGTTGATAAACTTCAGGCATATGGGAAGGTGCACCTAAGGTCATGTGGAGACCCGAATCAGGGCACCGGTTTTAGTGGCTATTGGGTCGGGGAAATTACATTGTCCATGAAAAAGTTTTCATAATACATCATGTTATTCTTATGTCATTATAATGATTAAAATTTTTATGTTTTTGTAAAATCTGCATTTTTCACCATTCACCAAAAAATTAGATATTTTAGAAAAATGACAAAAAGTCACACTAAGCTAATTTTTATATGATAAATTCAAAAATGAAATTAATTTCCACAAATTAAATTTATAGACATTTATAATATATGTTTTAATCACGTTTTTTAATATATCTCCTTTGTATTGAGTAATTGTTTTTCTAGAAATAAATGCTTACTACAATTCAATTTATCATGTAACATTCATTCATCTTTCAAAAAATTTCATCCTTATACTTTCAAGAATGTGACCTCATGAACATATGTTGGAATTTATTAATCATAAACTCTTCATGTTCCCATATTTCCTTATACATATTAAGTTTTTTTTTCAAATTACCTTTATTAGATGAGCATTCTGATTCCCCAACACTTATTCCCTAATGTCACGAATTTTTATAAGCTCTTCATAGTTAGATAAATATTTTTCCAATTATATATCCTTATTTGTGATCGCATGAATGGGATTTGGATTATAATTTATTAAAAAATAGATATATAACACATCATTAACTTTAGAGAGGCTATGTGGAGCTTCTAAATAGTAAGATACAACTCCATTTATTTATATAATTTCAAAAGGAATGATGTACCTAGGGATTAGTTTCAATTTATTTATAAACCATATAACTCCCGTCAATGGAGCCACATTCAAGAAAACTTGATCCCACACATGAGATTACAAATCATTCCTTTGTTATCCACATAGCTCTTTTTCTTTCATTGATATGCCTTGATATGATTTTGAAGAGTTCATACAATACCATTTTCTCCTCAACATGTTTGCCCTAAAAGAATCATTTCACCAACATCATTCCAATATGTTGGTGTAAAAAATAGTTTTTAGTAAAATGATTTATATGGTTACATTTCAATTCTCAAATGGAAGTTATTATAATACACAAATTCCAAAAAAGGCAAATACTGAGCATGTGTACCTTGAATGTTAAGTGAGAACATCCTCAACATGCCTTCTAATGTCTTAATAGTCCTTTTTGACTATTTATCTATCTAAGGATGATAAGAAATTCTCAAATGTATATTAGTTTTTACTGAATTATTATGAATTTTTAATAATTTCATTGTAAAACTTGGGTCAAGATAAAATAAATTTGAAAGAGGATCACCATAAAGTATAAAAATATCATTAATATAGATTCAAATGATTCACTAAAGACATCAATATTACCTTATAGAGATGAAATGTGTGGACTTGGTAAGGAAATCAATAGTAACATATATGGATTAATTTTTCAGGATTATATTTATAGCATTAGATAAATCCCTTAAGATGTTTCACCTTATACTTTACCTATTCACAAGATTAACATTTTAATAAAAAACCTTCAATATCCCATTTCATCATATCCCACAAAAAATGTTCCTTCAAATATGAAAACATTTTCGTGCTACCTTGATATATAGAGATAATTTAGCTGTAAGAATCATCTAGTAATTCTCTTTCAACTTAGTTATAGATGGAATAAATATGATATTTCAAAATTTTATCACACCATCATTATAAAAAAAATTCTTACTTTCATTCATTAACAACTTCAATTTTCTTTTTTAAACATGTAACATTGAGATGAGACCTTTTTATATTTTTTAATAATTATGGTTTGGAAATCATTTAGAAAACAGGTGATGTTTCCCCTCCCCTAATAATTCCCATATCAAACTTTACTAATTCCATGAATATATAATCCTTTTAAATCACTATCCTAGTTATAATTAAATGATCATACCTACTCAATGCATCAGATACATTAATAGCCTCCCTCGGGTGGTAGTGTATCAAACAACTATATTCCTTGAGTATCCCTAACAATCTCCTTTTACTCATGTTGAGAAATTTTTGTGAAAATATGTATTTGAAGCACTCTTAATCCATATATATCTTTCATTTTTCTCCATAGTGATAGTTCCTCTATATCCTCAAGAAATAAATTATGGGTTTTAACTCAAAATCATAGGTTGTATAGTTATTTTCATGAATCTTTAAATTCCTTTATTCATAAGAAGTTACACTATATTTCGTTATAAGGATACATACAAGTCCCCTCATTATTGCATAACTATAAATAACAAATATATCTCTTCATGATGGTAAATTTATAATATATGCATTGAATAATCTCTTTAAAAAATTCATTACATTCTTTCGAACATATGTACTTAACCCATTTACATGTAAAATTGTTTAATGGGTTATTTATTCATGAAAAATTATAAAATATCACCAATAGTGACATGCAATTATAAGAAAACTACATACCACAATTATATTCATTGGAATTGTCCATTCCATAACTAGAATTTTCTTTTAACAATCATCTAATATTCCTTATATTAAGATAAAATGGAATAGAAAAGAAACTTTGTAAATCTAGATTTATAACTTGCTAAATTCTTTATATTATTTTATTTCACTAAGAATATTAAGAATGATTCAAAAAATTAATATTATTCTCATCCTAGAAATTAGAGTGTATCAAGATATAATTAATAAATACCACAATTAAATTTTTGAGATAATACTTGAATACTCTATTCACTAGATTCCCAAAAATAGAGTATTCATTAGTAAATCCCTATACATTTATAATGTTTATACATCATTTGAAAAATTTGATTGGGAATATCTTCTTTCCATACTCATAGTTTTTTAAACCTTGAAGAAAGATCAATCTTTGAAAAATATTTATCTACTAGAATTTATTCAAACAAGTCATCAGTGAATGGTATAGGATACTTGTTCATTATAATAATGACATTTATATTCATACAATCGATTCAAAACATCACAATTTCATATTTATTATTAACAAAATGAATAGGGGCTCCTCATGGTGTAACACTTGCTCGCATAAAGAACTTATCAAAAAAATATTATAGTTGTTTATTTAGTTCCTATAATCCCACTATGTTCATAATATATATAGACTTATATATAGGTTTTGTTTAAATAATGAGATGAAATGAAAACTCAAATATGTGATTAGGTGCATTTCTAGGTAGTTCTTCAAGAAACACATCAATGTATTCTTTTACAAATTGTACCCCCTCTATATTATGGATAACTTTCACATTAATAGGTTATGTCTACTATTCTTATCCAAAAATATCATTAAGAAGAGGAGATAGATGTGGATTGATATGTGATTCAGATGATGTAGTCCTCCCTCTAAAGATAAGGGATTCCATATATACAACAAGAATCTTAACCTATTTATATTGGATTTTTTTTGGATTATAATTTGAAATTAAATCCATAGTAAGGATTAAATAAAATTTGACCATAGGAATAATAATTTTTTTGGAAAATAGGGAATGTATATGTGTTATAATGAGGACTTATAGACACATCATTTTTAAGGATATTTCCTCTTGGAGTCTCGATTATAAACTACCTTCTTAATATTATTGGGTAATGACTTATTTTTTTTGTAAAATATGGGAGATATAAAGGAGTGGGAGGATCAAAAATCAAATAAATCATTAACCAAATTTTTGGATAAAACCATTGTATATTCCAAAACATCTTAAAAGAACATCAACATTAACTATAGTAATTTTATAATATGAGAATCCACCATTTGGCCTCTTTTGTTAGAAGTTTCAGAAATTCATGTGATGTTGGTTTGAATATTGTTCCATCTATTTACATCTAAAGAATTTTATAATAGTTCTTTCATTATTTTCCCTAAATTCAGGATCCCTATGAACTATCTCTATGTAATTTAAATAAACTCATTTTCCCATTAAGAAATTACCCTAGTGATTAATTCCCTAATTATCACTTGTTAAAAATGTTACCTTTCCTTTCTTCTTATTTAATACATTTCATTTTTCTCAGTGCACAACAGAAATCTTCATTTAATGATCACCCTTAATGATATAGGGTATATATATATTTCTAAATATTTATGGTACTTGATAATATATAATGAATCAATGAAATTTTTTTGGGAAACCATTTCACTTTAGAGACATGGAATAATCCTATCAATGAAATGGTAAATATTTTATTCTAGAATACATATATTGTCCACAATATACCAGTATAATTCTATAAATTTAGCCTAAAACTTTTCAACACCTAATTCCTCATTCTTCTTTAAATTGAGGACCATTCAATGCATTTCATATAATTGTTCTAGAGGAAAGTATTTCTTGAAGAATATGAATTTAAAAGTTATAAATTCCATAATTTCTTTAATATTATCCTCTTTAGTGTTTTGGATCAATGACCACTATTGATCAATATATCCCTTACAATAATACACTACCAAGATTATGTCTTCACTTTAATTACTTCCCGTGGATTGAAATTTTTTATCAAGGAAATTTAACCAATTTTCAACCACTAATGGATTAATATTTCCATTAAAAGGGGAGGGTTATTTTCCATAAAGTTATCTAATATAGGGAAATAATATTGTGGTACAAAATTTCTCTCTATATAGGAATGTTAATTCATATAACTTAAGTCAGATGACCAAATATGGCAATGATCTGCTCAGTTCTTACACCAGCTATACTGGAATGCTTAATTGGGAAATACCTACATTGACTATGATTTTGATTCCCTTTCCTCTTCTTGGCACCATCTCTAAACAATGAAACAATATATGTTATCTCATAATCATCATTCAAATTTAGTGATAAAATATAAATCACTGTAATGAAAAATGTTCTCAAATACCACATGGGATAATCATGATTCCCGTGTTATCCGTATTCATTTAAAACCTACTTCTTAAGGTTTGTACTAAGATTAATTTAATACCATATTTTACTCCTTTATTAAAATAACCTAGATATGGTGTTTAAATTTTTACATTATTAAAAAATAAAAAGGATCTCACCAAACAATATTATTTAGTTTAGTATTCTTGAAAAACTATACGCATACATAATTATCATATTACATTAGAAATATAAAAATAGAGCCTGAGATACAATAATTCATCGTTGAAATCATTCATAATATCCTTCTTCAAATCCTAATGAAAGGAAAATAAATAAACTGTGAGCTCATATGCGCAATAATTATAATGTATAGTAGAATATTTCATGTGTAAATAAGGAATAATCAATATGTAAAAGTGGATAATCAAGACACATTTCAATCAATCAATAACTATTGTTTAATCTAAATCTATGGAAAATCTACATTTAAATAACATGGTAAATGGAAAATTAATTCTTTATAAAGGAATTTCATAATTCAATAAATTCAGGATCAAGGCCTCCCAACCAAGATATCATGAATCTGACCATCAATTCCTCTCAACCAAGACACCATTCTTAATAAATTATCTGGTGAATAATAGATACCTGTATAATATGTAATGTCTATAATTTTATCCCATCACACATGTTAATATATCGAGTGGATATATATACTCTAGCACTACCTATCACTTGCACCTCCTATAAATTCCTCATATTTTTAAGATAAATACAATTCATTCAGAAATTCCATATAAGTTAATAATTATCAAAATTAAATCAAGAGTACAGAACATCAATATTTCCCCAGTAAATAAAATTACATACATAAAATATTTCCATAAAATAATACCATAAAAATAATTGGTATATAGTTGAAAATCATAAAATTAATAGAAATTATTACAAATTTATCCATGATATTACAAATTTACACGTGAAGGTGAAAAATAAAGTTCAAAGAATAATGGAGAGTGATGTAAAACATAACAACAAGAAGGTGAATGATCTCAAAATAGTGTATAATACATTATCAATAAAGGATGAAAAAATACCAGAAATTCATAAAAATGATGGTTTTGTAGTAAAATCAACCCTTAATAAAATAAAAAAAGACTAGTACAATAAAAATAACTTCCTTGTAAAATTTTATTAGAATGTAGTTATAAATATCGTTTTAAATTTATTTTTTCTTGCTTTATGAATAAAATACCCTTTTATTATGATATTATTTTTTATAAAAATCCCCATACATTTTGAGAAAAGTATTTTATTATAAATTAATCATAGAAAATTTTAAAATAATATATTAATAAAAAATAATCAGGATGGTGGGAAAATCAAATTTTTCAGTGTATGAAAAAACAAATATTTATTTTACACCTTTGATAAAAAGTTATATCATTTAGAAAAATATAAGATAAATTATTTTAAAACATTTTTTATGTGTTAAAACATATATAAAAAAAATTTATAAATCTTTGGAGAACTGTAAAAAAATTATTGAAAATATTTTACTAAAAATATAGTCCTGGAAGAAAAATAATTTGATGGAAAATTTGTAACAATAATTTTAAAAGAAATACCTTTACATGTAACTTACTTGTTGATTATTAGTCCAATAAGAGTAAAAATAGAATATAACCATGTAAAATATTATATAATAAAATGAAAAGTAAATATATTGGGTATAAAATATTAAGATCATTTAATTTTCCCAAATGAAATATTATCATAAATAATCCTAAAATAAAATGTGATTGTAATTGAAATCTCTTAACTCAAGTTTTTCTTTTCTCATAAGGGATTTTAACCTCCTTTATAATAAATGTAAATTTATTATAATTCTATAATAAAACCATATAAATTTTTATAATGTCATATTTGATCAACATATAATATTTAAACACCTCTTTATTAATAATTATTTATGAAAATAATTTTTTCTAATTGGTAACAATTTCATTTTTCTTATTTGTTTTAGTTCGGTAGTTTTAGACCTTATATGTCAATCATGGTTGCATTATATCTATTTTTTTAGTCATAATATATATATTATACATATTATTTATATCTATATAGATTTAGAATTATTATATAATGGATTCTACAAAAAATGAATCACATAGATTCTTGGAGGTGGTAGTCCACACACATGTAGGAGTGACGTTATCATTTTTTACGGGGTGAAGGGTAAAAAGGTAAATGAAATATTATATTTCCTGGATTGTAATGACCCAAAATTTTATTAAAGTACTTTCCCTTCTTATAAACATGATATATAGTATAAATCACATAGATACACTTTTATTTAACAATACAAACATTATAAATGAAGAATGAAATGGATAATTAGTGTTTCTATAAATTAGATAACCTATACCAAATGAATAGAAAGTCAACCCTTTGGAATTGTGATATTACCCTAATGAATAGTAGTATGAAAAATATAATATTAAAGTCACATATGGATATATGGATACAATTTATTCATCTTATAAGTGACCAAAGGATATAATTACGTCATTATATAAGTAAATAAATATTTTTAAAATCATTATTTAGTTTTTGGTATTTTTGTAAGTCATAAATATTTAACTCTAAATTTATAATTAATATAATTATTTAAAATAAATTTTAATTGCATAAAATTTATTCATATGTTAAATTTTTTTATCATTATTATGATATAATTTTATGAGACCTTATTTAATTTTTCAATGTGTTATAAAATCAATTACAATTTTAAAAACTATATTTTTCAAGTAAATTATGATTTTTATCAAAAATTTAATTTTTAATATTTAGAAAAATAATTTCATGAATTTGAGTTCATTTTTATATTCCACATGATAAAATTGGTTAGGGTGATTTTTTGTGATTTTTATAAAATATTTTAATTTTTAGTGAATAGTAAAATATGATAATTTACAATATTAAAAAATTATAAGCTAAATACACTACTACTAACATCATGAATGATGTAATCACACTTTGTTGAAACTGAAATGAAATTATTACAATAAATAGTCATAATAAGCAACATTAATTCTTATCTTGAGAAAAATAATAAAATAAGGAATAAAATAATGAGAAATCACCCCTCTCCTCCACTATATATACTAGCCTCACCCCCTCTTCTCCTCACAAATCTAAGATTTGTAGCATGTCAAAATTCATACAAATTATTCTTCCTTTATACCTACCCAAATTTAGGACCTCTTTTTTGACCAAAAGGGTAAAAAACCCTTTTCTTAAGGAGGTTATTATGGAAGATAATTCAATAGGTAAACCCTCTTCCTTTTTCTTTTAATTACATTTTAATTTATTTTCTTTTCATATCAACTTGTCACCTTCTATATCCAGAAGATCATGATATCTATGTATTCATCTATATACTATAATTATATCTTGTTAATGGAATATCAATTATGAATCTCCTTACTCTCCCTCTATTTTATTTTAAAAACAAAATCATCGTTCGGGGGTGCTGATTTACAACATTCGTGGATGATGAACTTTCATTATTTAATTTATCCTTCAAGGCTGATCATGAAACAATTTTTATGGATTATAAAAATTATAAAATATGTATTATATATAATTTAAGGTTCTACAACCATTGTATATACATGATATTAAATAATAGAACAAAACTAGTTCATTACTATCAAAAACCCTTTAAAATTAAGCTAATGGATTATCATTAATATGTTTTATAATGATTCAACCTAAAATATGGGGAAAAATAATAAATAACACCAATTACACATTTTTTCATTAATAACATTTAATTACAATTTTGGAGAATTATACCCATTTAACATGAACTCCATTACTTATAATCAAGAAAATCGATCAAGAAATCAAGGAAACGAAGACTAAGTAAAGAAAAAATTCAATATTATAACATATAAAATGTCTATAAAAAACTTAACAAAATAATAATAAACTAAATAAAATTATAATAGGTTCTAAATTAAATTATTTATGCGTCTAATTTCATATTCAAGGTCCATAAGGTCATGTGAAGAACATATTCAGACATAAGGTAAGGTTAATTTTCCGGAAACTCCATTTTCATTCGGGTTGTGATTTCAACTCATATACACCAATGTAATTATTCAATTAATTTATATAATTATTTTAAATTTTCATTATATTTTCTGAAATCAATTATTCTTATTATTTCATCATTTATTTGTGGAAAATACATGTTTTACAAGGTCCATATATCAATCCTTTTGGATACACAAGACCGATTAAATAGAACCATCTAGATTTATTACCCATTTTCACGTATCATCTATAATCCTTATCAAGAATACATTATTTATATAAAATAAAAATAAAACATGTCTTGAAAAACTATCATAGTTCATTTTTTGTTTTATACAATGATTTTTCCAAAGTAACTCTTCTTTACAATGTAAATAAGAGTATTTCTCTTAAAATTACTCGATGATTTTATAAGAGTATTTTTCATTTATTTCAACACTATTTCTGATTCTTATGTTTAATTTTAATTAGTTATTCATGATATCATATACCATGTTTTATTTAATTTTTTATGAAAATATTGACTATGGATATTCTATCTTGATACCATTCACTATGTTAATTTGAATGGTTCATGTTTATATTCAATGAATTGGGAAAGTTATTTACATTTAACATATTAGTTTCAATATGAATGTGTATGCCGATTATGTTTCACACCTTTCAAATTATGGATGCATTGAACTTAGTAAGTGTTGGTTGGGGCCTACTATATCCCCTCGACGAATTGATTGGTCTCATGAGACTAACTAGTTTAGGTTTTTACCCGTTTATGTATGGTCTTGGTATGAGGCCTTGACAGTATGGTTATAATGTCCCACATTATTCATTCCCTCATTATGAAACAAGTAATTGATAGTCCATATGAATATTCGACATTTAGAATATACATGGTTACGTTTTTTATGTAATTATTTAATTAGTTTATATTTTTCCATATTATGATTAAATTTACTTTTAATGGAATGTGTTTTCAGTGATTCACTATGACTTACTGTTTATTTACGATTATACTATATTGAATACCCTTACTGAGCATCTAAGCACACCCATTTCATATTTTCTATTTTTCTTGAGGATGTGAATATATGTATTATGAATGACCTACACAGAAAATCTAAGAGTTTATGTGTGATTAAAAAGGATTTGATATGCTATATTTCATTTCATTTTGTAATGTAAAGCTCATATGTGTAATCTAGTATTACAAAATACTAAATAATTTAGTACTTTGGGAAGCATATTCCTTATTTATATGCTAATGTAATGAAGTAACCAACTTTGAACTACAGGGGTTAGGGTCTTTACAGTTGGTGTTAGAGTTAGTTTTGTAGAAAACATGGAACCCAAATATTGAAAAAATATATTAGGGAACAAAACCCAATGGTATAATTAAAGTATAAGAATATGAGAACATCCTAGAAGTTTTCTAAAGTATATATTATGTGTATATTAATATAAATTCATCATTTTTTGGATATTATAAACTAATTTGGTTCTAGAACATATGTACCTAGGAGTAACAACACTGACAAGGTCTCCCGGGTCTGACTCGAGGTAACCTGGTACATGACAACGAGCCTTATTACACATCTAGTTTGACACTTCTGGGGGTATTCTTAGGATAATTCAATTTTTCTTTACAAACCATTATGAATGTTTTAGATGTAAATATGTCCCCAAAGAAACCATACTTATGATAATTAGATTAGACATGAAAAAAATTTCAATTTATGTTAAGTGTTTTTATAGTTATAAATTATACATTTTGATACATGACCCAATTTTTTTATGTAATTATTTAGAAACGGATCCTAGTGGAAGGAATGTAAATGACATGAACACATGTATCCCATGTAGAGATTTCCCTCGTATGCATGATAATGATGTTGGCTATGGAGAAATGACTAGTGCTGAGCAACTTATAACTATTCTGGAGTAGTTGACTAAGGTTATGAATAATAACATTACCTATATTGGGAATCCGGATCCAAAAAAATTAAGAGAAATGTTAGAACACATTATACAACGACAACCCCCACCATTAAATTAGACTACAAAACCCTTTGTAGTGGAGCAGTTGATAAGTTCTTTACAAAAGATATTTATTATTATGGGATGTAATGAAATGGATATGTTTATAAATAAAATTTATCTTATTTTGAAGGATGTAGATCAATAGTATTCATTGATTAAAAATATGAAGGAGGAGGAAGAAATACGAGACATGTAATATAGGGAATTTTAAGAACTTTTCTTAGAAAATAATTTCCTTGTGAAAAATGAGAAGATATGGAAAGGTAGATTCTATGTTTGAGGGAAAAGAAGGATAAGAATGTTGCAAAGTATAAATCTAACTTCACAAGGTTAGAAAGGAATGTTGTAGAATATTTGTGTGTGTGTATATTTAATTTAATTTGATTTCATAAGATTTTGTTTGATTTCCTTTCCTCTGTATTGTGATGATATCATAATTTAAGTTATTTTGATATTTGTGATTCATATCATGTTAGAAAGATAATATATTTATATATACTTTATTAGTGAATGAGGATGTTTGAAAATGCTTATCTATATCTCTAACAATTCAATGAAATCTACTATGATTTTAGAAACTCTACATTTCACTATTTTAAAAAATTTCTATATTTATTTTACTGCAATTTTTACTGTTATCAGATTTTCATGAAACCTAATTATATGGAAAGATAAAATGTTTATCTTGATTTAAATAGTTTACATCAATGTCTAAAAATATATTTTGAATAGAATTTTAATTACTTGAACTTATGCAATGCTGTTTTGTAGTAGCAGATTTTTCAGAATTTTTTTGATTTTTTTTTTGATGATTTTGGGATATGTAGATATCAGTTTTAAGTGATTTTTTTGAAAGATAATAAATTTTTATAAAAATAATTAGTTTTGAAAAGATTATGAATCTTCTATTAAGATCACTTAAAAACTCATTGACGTTTATTAATATATTATGTCAATATTTTTAATGAAAGTATGGTTTACTACTCATTCCACAAAGTGTGGTTTGGCAACCATACGTTACTATTTATACCCTATGTTATGTTATTGTTCATTCCAAAAAGTATGGTTTGGAAACCATATATTACTATTTATACCCTACGTTATATTACTTTTCGTCCCACATTGTATGGCTTAGAAACCATACATTACTGTTCATCAACTGTACGTTACCTTACTATTCATTCCACAAAGTATGGTTTGGCAACCATATGTTATTGTTCATACCCAACATTACATTAATATGCATACCCTACGTTAGATTACTGTCCATACCCTACATTACGTTATTTTTCATTCTGAGGTTTCTGGTCATTCTGAAGATAATATTCATTCCAAATATACTATTCATTCTAAAGTTACTATTTATTCCAAAGTTAATATTCTTTCCCATGTTTCTATTCTTTTGAAAGTTACTGTTTGTTCTGTGCAATTTTTTAAAAATTTATTTTCTACATATTTATGGATTATTTTTTAACATTTTGTTTTGTGAAAAAATCTCATTAAATATAAGGATCATGATAAAAAATCATTTAATGTTTTTGGTAATATATTTTGAGAGAAAATTTATAAATTTTTTCAATGTATTTTAATAATAAATGTAGACGTTTCGAAATTGTTTAAATTAAAATATTTGAATTTAATTTCTGAATATGCTTCTACTTTTCAGGAATGGTTTTGACTACATTTTAAATATTTTAAATGGATTTAAAATTCTGTTTTAAATCATTCAATTCTTTTATTATTCTAGTGATTTTATTGGAAGACTTATTCAAAATATTTTTGAATTCTTTTATTATATATTTATTATACAGGAATAAAGAAGAAACTGTGCTCTTATTTTTATAGAGATATTTATTGGATCTCTTGACTCAATTAATTTTGAATATCCAAAGAAAGTGGAGTTTCTACACCTGCTATATATTTTATTCTCTATATATATAATTCTCTCGTGTAGTTAAAAAACAATTGCAATACAAAGATAAAGTGTTGTGGACTTTGAACCTGTTGTGAATTTGCAACATCCTATGACACTCTTCTTTCTCACCTACTCATTCCCTCAAGTGCCGAATTAATTCTGCTTTGACTACAATTGCATTGATGATATTTTCTAATATAAACCTCAAGAACCGGTACCTGTTCTTTAATTTTTATCTTCTCTTTCATCTGGTTCTGAGTCTATAACACTACTTCCCATCTCTCACATGCACTCTATTTTTTATGCTTTTTCAAACAAAATAATTATTTGTTATTCTTTTTCCTCAGTTTGTGACTCCCAGATTCTAAAGTCAGGATCTTATGGTTGTGACTCCCTGTATCTAATGTTAGGACTGTTTGGGTTGTGACTCCTAGTGTCTAAAGTGAGTTTGTAAGGGTTGTGACTCCCCTCACAAAGGTCAGTGTCGTGGTTATCCCTCCACTAGAAAAGGATTTTGTAATTGGTTATGATTCCCCTTTAAAAATCATTTTTTAATAAACATGTATCTATTGTCGAGTAGAGAGGTATAAGAGTAGATTATGCCTACTTTGGACCGAACTACTATAAAAAATCATTGCGTTATTTACATTTTCTTCTGATAATTAACCTTAATAATTAACTTTGATAATTAATTTAATTAATCAGTTCTTTTGATTAAATTTTTTAATCTGGTCTATTTACCCCCTCCCCCTCTAGACCATCTGCCATTACCCTTTCTGACCTAACAATTGGTATCAGAGGATAACCTTCTTAAGAATAGTTTTTCTCTATCATTATATTCCATTATACCAAAGAATGGTACCATTAGTTTTTCATTCAGAAATTTATCCACTCATTTTTTAGTCTGCTTTTATATTTTATTGTGCTAACCTATTTCTATACCTAAAAATCTAAGGATAATGATCTTATAAGGTGGCAGGATTGAACCTAAATGATGCTTGGATTCCTCAAAATCCACCATATTTTGATAGAAATGATTAAGGATAATAGAGACCCCGAATGGAGGCATACCTCAAATAGTTGAGCATTGAGCACTGGTCTATCATTTTAAAATAATACACACTGTCCGATGCTGAACCAAATACTCTTAAAATATTTAATGCCACTAGATATGTCTTAAATTACAAAGTTGTTAATATTTTATATTATGATATTAATAGAAGTGTTTTTAGTCATGTGCCTGCATGTAAGACAACTCATGAGATTTGGAATATTCTACAATTTACTCACCTTGGATCTGACAAACTGATCCAAACCAAGCTTGGAATGCTTCGTCCCGAGTCTCAAGACTTCAATATGGGTAAAGATGAAACTATAAACCAAATTTTCCGTAGATTCAAAATTACTGTGAATGGAATGAGTTAACTTGGAGAAGCTATGGAAAACCATATACTTATTGAAATAGTCCTATGATAATTACCAATAAAATGGAATGCAAAAAAGGATGACATTGATGAAAGCAAGAACTTCAAAGAGTACACACTTGATGAATTGATTGAATCACTACTCTAATATGAACTAGAACTGAAGAACATAGATGATGTGGAGAAATCACAATGAAAAGGTGTTCTATTTTAGTCTGTAAATGTTATTTCTAATGACTCTTATGATTCTGATCTATATGATATTGAAAAGTAATACATGGCTTAGATTGTAACTGGAGTCTACAATATAAATAAAAAGAAAGGATTCAAAAACCAGTTTAGAAGAAACCCCTAAAAAGAAAAATATAAGGGAGATAAGAAAGGTGATAAAAATTACAATGCTTCATATGTAACTTATTATGAGTGCAGGATGAAAGGTCATATCAAACCCAATTTCCCTAAAATAAAAAATAAAGAAAAATACCAAAAGAAGGATAGAAAGGCATTGAAAACTAGCTGGAGTTGTACTGAAGAATCTGATTCTAGTGAACAATCTAAAAAAAGAATCTACAATCTTGTGTTTCATGGTATCACTAGGTAAAATCAGTAATTCTAGTTATTATTCTGAATGTTCTGATTCTGAATATGAATCTGAAAACCACAAAGTTTTTGAATTAAATAATGAAATTGAAATATTAAGAAATTATATTTTCAAAGATTTTAATTTTTATAATAAACATAAAGAAGATAATGAAAAAATTATTTCTAAAATTAAATTAATTTTGAAAGAAAAAAAAATTTAACAAACACTGCATCTTCTTATCATTCATCAATTTATGAGAAATTGAAAACTACTCAAAATTTGAATGAGAAATTGAAAAATGATATTGAATGTCTTAAAAAAGTTATCTTTTTTTTATTTATGGTCGGGAAAAATATCATGAGATGATGTATTTTACTAAAACTGATAAAAAAATATATTTTTTATGATAAAATATTACCTCAAATGTATAAACCCTGTTTTGTTAAAAGTTAAAATGGTTGTGCTTCAACTGTTGCTTGTTTTAAATGTGGCATGAATGGTTATTACTCCAATGACCACTCACATAGATTTAAAAAATCTATATGATTTACAAACACAAATATTTATAAATCCTAGTTATAAAGATTACCTTATAATACATATTTAAATTTAGTATTCATACCTAAAAATTGTATTACTAATCATATTAGACCCAAATTTGCTTGGGTACCAAAATTTCCAATTAATTGATTTTTGTAAGAAAAATTCCTTGTTTGTCTCAAGAATGACATATGGTACATGGACAGTGGATTCTTTAGGCATATGAATGGAGACCCATAAAATTTTACCTCATACAACACATGTGATGGACATACTGTTACTTTTGGAGACAATTCCAAAGTCAAAGTAAAAGGTCTTAGTAAATTTGGTTTTTCAAATTCTACATTTATTTCAAAAGTTTTATATGTTAAAGGTTTAAAACAGAATTTAATTAGTATATAACAATTATTTGATGATATAATGAATGTAAAATTTCAAAATGATAAATGATTAGTTTCTGAAGATTATTCTTTATTATTTTATGCTAATCAAAAAGATAATGTTTATATTATTGATTTTTCTAAACTAACTGTTCAATATGTAAAATGTTTGATTGCTATACAGAATGACAAAATCCTTTGGAGCCGACAATTAAGTCATGTTAATTTCATAATGTTGCAAAATATCTCAAAGCATGAGAATGTTGTACAACTTCCTTCTTTAAAGAAAGAACAACTTTATGTTTGTGATGCCTGCATGAAAGGGAAGTAATAAAAAATTTCTTTTAGACCAGTCAATCAGAAAAGTAGTAATAAGCCTTTACTGTTAGTACATCTTGATTTATTTGGTCCAACACAAATTTATAGCCATGGTGGAAAGAAATATACATTAGTTATTGTTGATGATTTTAGTAGATTTACTTCGGTATATTTTCTAGCTCATAAAAATGATACTTTATCTAAATTCACTACTTTTTTTAAATTAGATAAAAATGAAAAGGGTTGTATGAATATTTATATTAGTACTGATAATGAAGACGAATTTCATAATTTAGATTTTGAAAAATTCTATGAAAAGAATTGAAATTTTCATAATTTATCTAATCCTAGAACACCACAACAAAATGGTGTTGTAGAATGAAAAAATAGAACTCTTATTGAAATGGATTAAACTATGTTAGGTGAATATAATCTGCCTAGATATTTTGGGGCTGGGGATATTTTTTCTACATGTGAAATTTTAAATAGAATTATTTTTAGACCATTTCTAAATAAAATTCCTTATGAGTTATTCAAAAATAAAAAATCCTAAAGTAGGTTATTTTTATTGTATTTGGATGTAAAGTTTTTATTTTAAATTCAAAGGATAATTTAGATAAATTTGATGCTAAAAGTGATGAAGGTGTTTTTATTGGTTATTCTAATAATAGTAAAAATTATTGAATTTATAATAAAATAATGATGGTTATTAAAGAATATTTTCATGTTATGTTTGATGAAAATAATGAGAAAATAAATAATGATTCTAATGTTATTGATGATGAGTTTAGAGATTTAAATTTTGGTAAAGATATTCCTTAGGATAAGAATGAATTAATTGAGGGGGAGCATACTCCTTCTCAACCTGATCTAAGATCATGGAAGATTCACAATGATCATCCTATTGAAAATATGAAGGCAATGTTGATTATGGTGTCAAAACCAGAAATTATATTTTAAATTATTATTCCTATTATGATTTTATTTCTAATTTAGTTCCTGTTAAAATTAATGATTCTTTAAAAGATGCAAACTAAATTGTTTCTATGGAAGATGAATTAAATCAGTTTGTTAGAAATAATATTTTTAATTTCGTAGAATTGCAGGAAGATAAGCAGGTAATTGGAACAAAGTGGATCTTTAGAAACAAGATGGATGAATCTAGATAGATTTTCAAAAACAAATCCAAACTTGTTGCTCAAGGATACTCCCAAGAATATGGTATAGGATTTGAATATTCATTTACATCTATTTTCATGTTAGAGGCAATTATAATTTTGTTGGATTTTGTTTGTTTTCAAGGTTTTATGATTTATAAAATGGATGGAAAAAGTGTGTTCTTAAATGGTTTTATTACTGGAATAGTTTATGTTTCTCAACCACCATTTTCGAAAATGGAAAATAACCCAACCATATTTTTAAATTATCTAAATATTTTTACGGTCTCAAATAAGCACCTCATGATTGGTATGAAATACTCTCTTTACTTTTATTAAAAAATGGTTTCAAGAAAGGAAATTTTTATCCAAATCTTTTTATTAAAATATCTTATGATGATATTTTAGTTGTTCAGATCTATGTTGATGATATAGTTTTTGGATAATTTAGTGAAATACTTTGTATTGATTTTTATTCTTTGAGGTCTTCTGAATTTGACATGAGTTTAATTTTAGAATTAAAGTTCTTTCTTGGACATCAAATTTCTCAAAAGAAAGATGTAATTTTTCTCAATCAATCTTAGTGTACTAAAGATTTAGTTAAATAATTTGTTCTTGATTCCTTTAAATCCATGAAAATTCTTATGGGTAATAATTGTAAATTAGATAGTGATGTATCTAGTATATCAGTTGATTTTAATGTTTATAGAGGTATGATAGGTAGCTTGCTATATTTAACTACATCTAGACCTGATATCATTTTAGTGTTTTATTATGTTCTAGATTTCAAGATGATCATAATAAAATTCACATTAAATATATAAAAAGAATAATTAGATATTTTAACGAAACTGTTGATTTTGGATTATTTTATCCAAAATATAACTATTTTGATTTGACATCTTATTCTAATTCTGATTTTGGAGGCTGTAGAATTGACAGAAAAAGCACATCAGGTATGTGTTATTTTTTCTAAAAATGTTTAATTTCCCAGTCATTTAAGAAAAAATTATCTTTTTCTTTATCTACTGCAAAAGATGATTATATCTCTACTACTAGTATTTATGATCAATTTTTATGGATTAAGCATGCCTTATGTGATTTTGGTTTTTATCTTGATAAAATATATATTTATTGTGATAATACATCTACAATTTCTATTTTTAAAAACCTCTTACATAATTCTAGAACAAAACATATTGATCTTAGATTTAATTTTATTTTAGATCATGTAAATTAGGGTTATATTATATTAGAATTTATCCCTTCTGAATATCAGCTTTTAGGGATTTTTACATGGCCTTTAGACTCTGCTCATTTTGAAAAAATTAAATTTTCTCCTGGTATGTTAGAATTTTAAATTTTCTTTATTTCATTTGTTTAGGGGAACATGTTTTCACTTTTTTGTTAATTGAATAAAAGAGGTATAAGTTTTGGAGAGAAGTTTTGGGGATAAATAAGTTGGTTTTGAGGAGAAATAATTCATTTATGGTTCAAGTGTTTTGGTTTTTTAATAAAAAAGGGGGAGATTGTTTGTATTTGTGAATATTTCCTTTAATTTTATTTCATATGATTTCGTTTGATTACTTTTCCTCTGTATTATGATGTTATGTTTATTGATGTTATTTAAATTTTTGTGATTATTATCACGTTGGAAAGATAAGATGTTTATCTATACTTTATTAGTTAATGAGGAAGTTTGAAAATGATAATATATTTCTGTAAAAATTCAATGAAATTGCCTAAAATGGTTTTAGAAACTCTACATTTCATGGTTTTAAAACATTTAAGTATTTATCTTACTGAAATTTCTACAGTTATCAGATTTCCATGAAACATGATTTTATGGAAATCTAAAATGTGTATCTTGATTTCAAGAGTTTACATCAAAGTCTAAAAATATCTTGTGAATATATTTTTAATTACTTGAAGTTGTGCTAGGTTGTTTTTTAGTAGTAGTCTATTCAAAAAAAATTTGCTTATGTTTTTAGATGATTTTGGGATCTATAGATATTAGTTTTAATTGATTATATTTTTGGAAGGATAATAAGTTTTTCTACAAATAATTATCTTTTACAAAAGTCTAAATCTACTGTTAAGAGAACTTAAAATTTGTTGAAGTTTATTAAAATATTATGTCCATATTTTTTAAAAAAGTATAGTTTACTATTCATTAAGCAAAGTATGGTTTGGAAACCATACATTACTATTTATACCCTATGATATATTAAAATTCATTCAACAAAGTATTGTTTGGAAACTATACGTTACTATTTATACCCTATGTTACATTACTGTTCATTCCAAAAAGTATGGTTTGGCAACCATATGTTACTGTTAATCAACCCTACGTTACGTTACAGTTCATTCCAGAAAGCATGGTTTGGAAACCATACATTATTGTTCATACCATATGTTACATTACTATTCATTCCCTATGTTACATTACTTTTCATACCCTACGTTACATTACTTTTCATACCCTACGTTACATTACTATTCATTCTGAAGTTACTTTTCATTCCGAAGTTGCTATTCATTTTGAAGTTACTATTCATTCTGAGGTTACTGTTTATTCCAAAGTAACTGTTCTTTCCGAAGTTTCTATTCTTTCTGATGTTAATATTCATTCCTTGAAATTTTTTAAAAATTTGTTTTTTGCATATATATGGATTATTTTTTAAAGATATTTGTGTGGAAAATTATCATTAAATTTCAGGAACATAATAAAAAAGGCTTTATTGTTTTTGGTGCTATATTTAGAGAAAAAAATAATAAAATTTTTAAACGTCTTTTACAAATAAATTTGGACGTTTCAAAATTGTTTAAATTCAAATGTCCTAATTTAATTTCAGAATATGATACTAGTTTTTCTGAAATGTTTGGACTATGTTTAAAAAAATTAAATGGATTTAAAATTCTCTCTGAAATCATTCAAGGATTTTATTATTCTGGATATTTTATTGGAAGACTTGTTCAAAATATTTTGAATTTTTTCGTTAGATATTTATTCTATAGGAATAAAGAATCAAAGGAGCTTATACTTTCATGGAGATATTAATAGGATCTCTTGACTCAATTAATTTTGAATATCCAAAGGAAGTGGATTTTCTAAACCTACTATATATTTTATTCTCTATATAAATAATTCTCTCTTTTATGTAAAAAAACAATGGCAATACAAAGAGAAAGTGTTCTTAACTTTTAACCTAATTTTCATTTTCAACATCCTGTGATACTCTGCTTCATCACATGCTCGTTCCCTCAAGTGTCGAATTAATTCTGCTTCGACTGCAATTGCATTGAAAAGATGTGATAATCTAATCCTCAAGAACTAGTACCTATGATTTAATGTTTATATTCTCTTTCTTTTGGTTCTGAGTCTGTAACACTACTTCCCATCTCTCACATGTACTCTATTTTTCTGTTTATGCTTATTCACACAAAATAATTATTTGTTATTATTTTTCCTTTGTTTGTGACTCCCATATTATAATGTCAAGATCTTAGGGTTGTGACTCTCTATATCTAATGTTGGGACTGTTTAGATTGTGACTCCAACTGTATAAATTCAGGTTGTAGGGGTTGTGACTCCCCTCACAAAATTCAGTGTCGTGGTTATCCATCCACTAGAAAAGGATTTTGTAATTGGGTTATGATTCCCCTTGGAAAATCATTTTTTTAGTTCACACAAAACTCTTGCTAAGTAGAGAGGTATAAGATTAGAGTAGGCCCACTTTTTAGTGAACTAATATAAAAAACATCATTGTGTTATTTACTTTTTCCTCTTCTAATTAACCTTAATAATCATCTTTGATAATTAATTTAATTATTCAATTATTTTGATCAAAATATTAAATCTGGTATATTCACCCCCGCTCTAGACCATCTGTCATTACCATGTTCGACCTAACACATACTACATATGTAACCCAAGGAGAAATATTGATAGGTTCTTTAATGGTTCAAAACCATTCTTTTGATAGGCACTAGTAAACCAAACATTCTCATCATATGAATATATTGTATCATGTTCTATCAAGATAGAAAATGAATTCTCTATGTATTATGATATCAGAGAAAATAAAGAGAAGAATAGGGCTACTAAACAATATGGGAAAATAAATAAGGAAATGGGTAATAAGGGAAGAGTTTACTTTCAACATCATAGTAATTATGGGAAGAAACATCTCATTGCTTTATTGAAGGGAAGGAGATTATGTTACAAGTGTAGAGAAAAAAGACAATGATACCGTGATTGAAAGGTAAATAAATAATATAACAATGTTCAATTCTATAATTGTAAATATATGGGACATTATTCACATGAATGTACTAGACGTCAAGGAAAAATTCGTCAAAGAAGTCTAAGGGATCAAGGTCAATCTTATGCGATCACAACTACAAATGTTGAAGTTCATAATGATGTGGTGGAAGGTAAATTAATCATTTCCTAAAATAAAGCCAAAGAATTATTTGATTATGGATCATTGAATTATTTTATATAATCCCAATTTTCTATGAAAATTTTACATTTTCATTTTGATTTAATAATGTATTTTTCAGTCAAAAATCCTAAGGGAAGTATCATTGCAACAAATATGTGTCAATATATCCCTTTTATGACTCATAAACTTTCTTTAGTTTCTGTCCTTATCGTCATATTTATCATTGACGTCGATATAATTCGTTGTATGTACTGGATTTAAAATTATGATGCTATAATATATTGTAAGAATAAAGAGGTTACAATTTTTGAAAATGATATAGAGTCCCTTTTCATTAGTGAATAAACCTCACAAATGATTTTTATCTAGTTTCATCCCCCATAGATATTTTGAATGAAATTATTATAAAGGAAGATAAAAAATATTTATGGGTTAGGAAGGAAATATTCAAATTGAAGATGTACCTATTGTGGAACAATACATTGATGTATTTCCAGATGATTTACCTAGACATCCTATGTAGTAGGAAATTGAGTTATCAATTTATTTAATTAATGGTTCAACTCCCATATAAAATAATCCTTATACAATAGACACAACAGAATAAGTAGAGATAAAGAAATACCAAGAATAATTGATTGATAAATAATTTATTCTCCATAGTGTTTCTCCATGGGGATCCCCTATTCCCTTTGTTAAGAGGAAATATGGATCTGTGAGGTTGTGTATTGAATATATGGAATTCATTGATATTGCAATAAAGAACAAGTATACTCATCCTCCCATTAATGATTTATTTGATCAACTTCATGGAGACCAATATTTTTCAAAGATTGACCATCAATATGGATATCATTAGTTGCATGTGAGGAAGGAAGATATTATAAAGACAACATTTTAAACTAGGTATGGGAATTATGATTTTATAGTAATTCCTTTTAGGCTGAATAATACGCACTCTATTTTCATGGATATAATGAATGGAGTTTTCAAGGACTATATTAATGAATTTTTTTTTTTTTTTTAATGATATCTTGGTAAAATAATTTTTTTTGAAGATCAAGATAATCACTTATGCATTATTATGAAGACTCTTAGAAGGAATGAGTTATATAGGATGTTTAGAATTTATGAATTCTGGCTTTAATTAGTTTATTTTCTTGGCTATATTGTCTCTAAAGATAGAATCTTAGTTAATCTTGTGAAGACAAAGGAATTATTGGAATAGCCTACACCAACAAACATAACGAAGGTACATTATTCTATTGGTTTATTAGGTTATTATCGAAGTTTCATTTAGAACTACACATAATTAGCTAACCCCTCAATCAATCTTATTCTTTTAGGGGTTATGTTAATATGTTAAAAATAATGTGAAGAAATTTTTAAATAATTGAAGAAGAGGTTAGTGGATTTTTCCAATCTTGAATCTACCATCGGGTGAAGGTGGATTAGTGATTTATAGTGATGTATCAAAGAATAGGCATGGATTTGTACTTATGTAGAATGATATATTTATTACCTATCCATAAAGGTAGTTAAAAACCCATGACCCATAGTATACACCTCATGATTTTGAGTCAACAACTATAATATTTTCTTTGAAGATATGGAGATATTTTCTATATGGTGAAAGATGTGAGATATAAAATGATTAGAAGAGTTAGAAATATATCTTATCGTAGAAATAACTCTAAATGAGAAAATAGAGATGGATTAAGCTACTCAAGGATTATGATCATTTAATATACTATGACCTAGGGAAGGAAAATAAGCTAGCAGATGCATTGAGCATGAAGGATCATGGAATTCTAAACAAAATGAGAATTCATAAGGATCATGTGTACATGGATTTGGAAATGTTGGATATGTGAATTATTAAGGAAGGTGAAACATTACTACTTTCTCATTTGGTTTCCCAGGAATATTTTTAGGAAAGGATTAAAAGTTCTCAGCTTGATGATTAGAATCTTCAAAATAAAATTAATGATGTGAATAATGAGAAGTTGGAAAACATCTTGTATGAAGATGGAATTTTTAAATTTGGGAGGAGACCTTTTTTCACACTATAAAAAGGGAGTTATTGGATGATTCCCATATCTCAATTTTCTCTAAACACCCAGGTATCACTAAAATCTATAGATATTTGAAGGAATGTTTATGGTGGGATAATATTAAGTGTTAACATGTTTATTATGTATCAATATATTTAACCTATCAACAGGTGAAGGTTGAAAGAGAACACCGTAGAGTTTTCATGCAAGCTCATCCTATACCTAAATGGAAATGGTATGAAGTTACTATGGATTTTGTCACTAGATTACCCAAAACTGCAAGAAAGAATGTTTCGGTATGGGTAATTGTGGATTGACTAACCAAATATGCACATTTCCTTGATATAAGGGAAGATTTTCCATTGGAGAACCTTGAACAAATATATATTAATGAAGTCGTAACACTTCATGGATCACCTCAAACAATAGTGTCCGATTATGATCCATGATTTACATTGAAATTCTGAAAAAGTCATCTAAAAACCCCTAGATAATGAGGTTCATTTGAGTACTGCTTTTCACCATCAAACTGATGGTCAGTCTGAAAGGATGATCCAAACATTAGAAGACATGTTGAGATCATTCTTATTTAACTTACAATGTATATTGGACCAGTACTTACATTTGGTAGATTTTTCCTACAACAATGGTTTCCATTATAGTATTCAAATGGCTCTATATGAATTATTGAATGGGAAGATATGTCATACACCAACTTGTTGGGATGAGGTTGGTGGAAGGAAGCTTGTAGTTGTAGAGATTATGGAGGAAACAACAGAAAATGTAAATACTATTCAAAACCATATCAAAGTATCTCAAAGTAAAAAAAATATATATTCCAAGAATTGAAGGAAGGATTTGAAATTTGAAGTTGGAGATCTTGTTTTGACGAAAGTATCTCCATTGAAGTGTGTTATAATATTTTGAATAAAAGGAAAACTAAGCCCCATGTAAATTGGTCCTTTTGAAATCATGGAGAGAATTGGAGATATTGATTTTAATTTGGCTATGCCTCGTAGCCTTTCTAAAGTAATAAATTTCTTTTACATATCTTTAATTAAGAAGTATATTCTAGACCCATCACATTTACTCATTTATTAAATAATAGAATTGGAATTTGACTTATCTTACTATGAAGAGGCTATCTGAATTTTGGATACTAAAGAATATTTGTTGAGGAATCGGATGACACGATTGGTAGATGTATTTTGTAAAAATCATAAAATTGAAGAGGTAATGTGGGATCTGGAGGAGAATATGATGAAGAACTACCCAAATCATTTTGTGGGGTGACAATTATAAAATTTTGAGGATGAAGTTTCTGTAAGATGGGAGAATGTAACAACCCAAAATTTTATAAAAGGGGTTTCCCTTCTTATAAATATGTTATATATTATAAATCACATAAAACCACTTTAATAACACAAGAAAAACATTATAAATGAAGAATAAACGAGATAAGAAGTGTTTCTAGAAATTAGGGATCCTATATCGAAGGAATAATAAGTTAGCCTTTTGGAATTGTAATGTTACTCTTATGAATAGTAGTGTGAACAATAGTATAGTAAACTCACCTATAAAAGTTTCAATAAAATTTAGGCATACGATAAGTGAAAATTTTATATAATTATATCATTTTATAGGAAAATAAAAAGTTTTAAAATTATTATTTTGTTGTCATTATTTTGGTTTGTCATAAATATTTAACATTAATTTTGTAATTAAAGTAATTATTGTAAAGAAAATTTATTTCAATAAAATATGTTCATAAGTTAATATATTTTTTTCTCATGACTATGAGATAATTTTATGATACCTTATTTAATTTTTCAAAGTGTTATAAAATCAATTAGAATTTTAAAATCTATATTTTTCAAGTAAATTATGATTTTTATTGAAAATTAAATTTATAATATTTATAAAATTACTTTTAGGAAATGGTGTTCATATTTGGACAGGTAAAAAAATGTTTAGGGTGAATTTTGAGTATATTTCTACAATAGTTGAATTTTGTGAATAGTAAAATATGATAATTTATGGTATTTATACATTATAAGATAAATAAACTATTCCGAACATCATGAATGATGTAAGAACCCTTATTTTGAACTCTCGTGAACTTATTAATATATTTAGTCAAAATAATCAACACTATTTATTATATTTAACAAAATAATAAAATGATGAATAAAATAATGAGAAATCACCCCTCTCCTCCACTATAAATACCACCACTCCCCCCCTCTTCTCCTCAAAACTCTATGACTTGATGTTTCTAGAAATTATTCTGAAATCATCTTCCATAGTCTCTCCCCCACATTAATAAGCTCCTTGTCTTACCGAAGGGACAAAACCCCTTTTCCTAAGGAGGTTCTCAATGAGGATAATAGATGGGGTGAACCCTCTTCCTTTTTCTTTTAATTTCATTTTAATTTATTTTCTTTTCTTATCCTCTTGTAAACTCCTCTATCCAAATGATCATGATATCTCAAGTATCATATATATACTATAATAATATAATGTAAATGGAATATCCATTATCACTCTCTTTACTCTCTCTATTTTATTTTAAAAACAAAATCATACTCCAGGAGGTGCCGATTTACAACCGTCGTGGACGACAAAATTTAATCCTTTAATTTATCATTCAAAGAAGAACATTAATAAATTTTTATGGTTGAAACATATTATATAATATTTATTATTTCTTATGTATGTTTAAAAAAAATTATACCTGATATAAAATAATATAACAAAACTAGTTCATTGTGATCGAAAAACCACTAAAATTAAGCTAAATGATAATCATCAATATGACATATAATAATTAATACTCAAATATAGAAATCAAATAATAAAGAATACCAATTAACCTTATTTTTTTCATTCAAAACGATTAATTCCATTTTTTTTTATTATTATACACAATTTACATGAACTCCATTACTTATAATCAGGCTTATCAATCATGAAATCGCAAAAACAAACACTCCATAACGACAGAAATAAATCTTAAAAATTAAAAAAGTGCCATAAATGAACTCAATAAAATTATAATAAACTAAATAAATGACTAATCAGTTCTTAATTAAATTATTTATGAGTCTAATTTCATATTCTAGGACCTTAAGTAGTGTGCAGAACATATTTGGACATAATGTAAGAGTTTTATTCCCAAATCACCATTTTCATTGTGGTTGTAATTTCTTCCACTATACACTAATGAAATTAATAATTTCATTTATATAATTTTTATAAATTATTATTATAGGTTCCAAAATCATTAATTATGATCAGTTCATCCATCATTGGTGGAAAATACAGGTTTTACAGGGTCCTCATCTCAATGCTTCACGATACAGAAGCTCAATTAAAGGGAACCATCTTGATTTCTTACCAATTTTATAGTACAATATATAAACTTTTTTAAGAAGAAATTATTTTTATAAAATAAAAAAATAATAATGAAACACTATTTTAGTTCATTTCTAGTTTTATAGGAAGATTTTTCTAAAAGAACTCTTTTTACAATGTAAAATGAGCATTTCTCTCAAAAATTACTTGATGATTTTATAAGATAATTTTTCATCTATTTCAACACTATTGTTGATCTATATATTATATTAGGTTTAATATTTTATGATATCATCTACCATATTTTATTTAATGGTTAATGATTAGTTTGATTGTGGATGTGTTATCTTGGAACCATTCACCATGTTACTTCGAATGGTTAGTGTTTCTATTTACTGAATGGGGAATGTTATTTACATTTCATATTATATTTATAAAAAAAAAATTAAACACAATTTTAGTTCATTTCTAGTTTTATAGGAAGATTTTTCTAAAAGAACTCTTTTTGCAATGTAAAATGAGCATTTCTCTCAAAAATTACTTGATGATTTTATAAGATAATTTTTCATCTATTTCAGCACTATTGTTGATCTATATATTATATTGGGTTTAATATTTTATTATATCATCTACCATATTTTATTTAATGGTTAATGATTAGTTTGAATGTGGATGTGTTATCTTGGAACCATTCACCATGTTACTTCGAATGGTTAGTGTTTCTATTTACTAAATGTGGAATGTTATTTACATTTCATATTCTAGTTTTAATATGAATGTATATATAGATTATATTTCACCCCATTTATATGAAGAACTAATTTCACTAATTAACTATCGGGTGGGGCCTACTCTATCCTCTCGGTGCATCAATAGGTCTTATGAGACAAACTAGTTCGGGGTTTTACCTATTTATGTATGGTCTTGGAATGAAGCCTTAACAATATGGTTTTGATGTCCAATATAATGACTTATCTCATTATTAAACTAGTAATTGATAGTCCATGTGACTATTCTACTAGTAGAATATCTACGGTTAAACAATTTTATGAAATTATTTAATCGGTTTGTATTTCTACCGTATTATGATCATATTAACTTTTAATGGAATGTGTTTTTAGTCATTCACCATGCCTTAATGTTTATTTATGCTTCTGCTATATTTCATACCATTTTTGAGAATCTAATCTCTCCCCTTGGTTATTTTTTATTTCTCCCCAGGATGAAAAGATGTGTATTATGAATGACCTGAATGGATAATCTTGGAGTTTATGTGTGATTCAAATGAAGTTGATATGTTGTGTTTCATTTCATCTTGTAATGTAAAGTTCATATATATAATCTATTTTTCCAAAATACTAAACTATTAGGTCATTCTGGGTGAATCTTAATTGTTTATATGTCAATATAATTAATTATGTTAATGGATCTAGCTTAATCGGGTCGAGTTCCTTTCATGCATTATAATTATGTTGTAAATATCTTATATATTCATTAGTTTCATATTTATTACTATCCAAGTGAAGTGGTTATAAAAAAGTAATTAAAATTCTATGTGGATATGGTATGTCATACGTAAACACTAGTAATTTTATTATCTATCATTATTTGATAAATTAAGAATTAAAATATTTAATTATAATTAAATAATGAAATTTATATCATATATTTCATATTAATTTTGAGATCTCTTTTTTATGTATGTCTCATTTTAACATTAAAAAATATTTTTGATAATTTTTTAATGTTACTTGAGGGGAGTTAGAGATACCCATGAGGTTAGAACCAAGTTAAGGCTACGATAGGGAACATACTGTATATCTTCAGGATATAACAATACCAACAACAACCTCATTTATAAGGAATCGGCCTTAAAAATTATATAATATAGAGTTTTACATCGTGAATTCATTCTCTTAAATTTTAGGGTCTTTTCAAGTTTAGAGTTCAAAGGTATTGGTCCATAACTCGTACATAAAAGACAAATATAATAAAAAGTGCACAATTCTGTTCAGTATTCATTTTTTCTAAAATATAAAACTTTTAAAAAAAACATGATTTATTTTCATGGAAACTCTTTATGAAATTCTAATTGACCTATTACTGTCCCCTTAACCATTATTAAGTCCTCTGAATAACATTTTAATAATATGGTATGAGCACAAAAATCTAAGGTACATATAAGTTGAAAAACATTAGTACTGTGAAAAACATATAAACCCACAAAAAACTATTTCTTAAAAAAATTTAAAATTTTACAAAGAAAGGTAAGTATAATCTCCTGGAAAAGGTCATCTATTTTATCATTTGAATAAAAATTACTTCCATGAAAACTCATTAGTATGAATAAAAAATTCATGTTTGTACCTTCGAACATCATCTCATAGAACCCTTACTAAACCCTTATAGAACCCTTGCAAAATGAAATAACCATATGATAAACTTACAATATAATTATATGGGGAACATAATCACCACCCAATGAATTGAGGCGCTATCTAAGGGAAACCATCATATAATCTATAATAGTCTCACCCAATGATATCTTGGTGTACCCATGATATATAATTTCTAAGAACCACAACATGACTAAAACCATTTATTCATTCACATTTCATCATAAAACATACAAGAAACTATTTTAATCTTGAATATAATCACTTTCAGCTATGAAAATAAGAATTTTATTTTAAAAAAAATAAAAAAAATACTGAAAGATAAAAAATATATATTTTTCATTTATTAGAAGGAATTATAGTAATGAAATAGCATACATGATAGCAGGAAAAGTCATTTTCACCGTAAACATTAAAAATAAAACATTCGTTTTTTCATTAGTCAAAATGGTCTATTTAGAACATATAGAAAGATTCCTTTTGAAAAAATTTCAAATAATGTAAAATGAAATTTATAAATAATTTATTTCCATATAAAATCATTTCAAAAATCTCTTTAAAATCATGGGCACAAAAGAGAAATAGAGTATGAAGGAAAACCGTAAAAGTGGATTCATTTAGAAGAATATTACATTAATACGTTGGAAATATTTGAGTCATAAGACCCTTGAAACCATAACACTAAAAATATTAAATACCCTGATAGTATATGAATAAATTATATAACATTTAAAAGGGGACTTTTTACACACCTAATAAAAAAATATAGGTACATAGAATCAAAATATACCTCAAAAAAGGCAATTGAGGTGAAGTCCCCTACCTTGAGTCTGACATGTCATGTGTGTATTTATATTCCTCAATGATAAATTTATGTCAGTTTTTTACTTTTTGGGTAATATTTGTAAGTATTACTATACTTTTAGTTCTTTTATTAGCATGTTATATACAATAACTTAATCGATCAAGTTTACATCGAATGATTTGAGCATATTTTTCATATGTGTGAAAAATGACTTAGGTAGACTGACTATCATAAAATACGAAATTATTTAAACATATCCAAAATAGTATTCGTGAAATAATTATCAAATTTATAAATCAATTATAATTTTAAAATCAATCATGAAATGTGGTTATGAAAAATGAACAAATGTTACAATCTTGGAGACTGTGGGCTTTACAAATGCATGAGTAACGTTTCCATTTTTTTAGTGATTGTTATAGAAAGAAGTTAAGTAAAATTTTAACTATATTGAATAATAATATTATAAAAATATAAAATAATTAAAAATTATATATAGTTATATATATCATTCTTGGGATGTGGGGATGAAAAAAGGGATCACATCACTTTGAGGATGCAGTAGTCTTCACATCAACGAACGATAGTATCATTTTTTTCATTGAGTGAAAATGTATGAAAGAAGAAGATAGATAAAATTAATAGATTTAGAAATATTCCATGAATATCATAAATATTTCATTTATTTAAATATATTAATTATCATTACCATTATTACCTTCCATGTAATGAATTATTTAAAAACAAATCACATTGCATCGCGTGCTGGTAGTTCGTCGTTCACACAAGCGACGTTATAGTATCCCATATGGAATATAATTTAAAAATATATACACTATATAATGAATCTAGATTTATAATAATGCTATTAATATCATATATTAACTTTATATCCATCATCATACACAACCATAAGATGTGGTAATGGGAAAACAAATGACATCATTCCACATGGTAGTTGTCCACCATACACATGAATAACGATTTCGTAACCAATTTGATGACATATTGAAATGACTTGGGTTATTAAATTAACATTTAAACATATCATAACATAAAATATATTTATTTTATTATGTAATAATGTTTTAAGATTAACATAATGTGGTGGATAAATAAATAAAACAAAAACACTAGTTAATTAATGTTAACTCTTTTTTGGATATCCTCCTTAGGTTTGACCCAAAATCCTTCCTAGGATGTATTTATACTCAAAAACATTCTTCTAGGATGAGTAAAGGGAATTTTTAAGGGGATCTAGGTTGGTATTTTCTTATCCAAATAGGTTTTAAGGTGTAAAGATGGGAGTATATGTCGTTGTTTTTTATAAGTTGGGGAGATGACACACTTTATATTTTTGACACAAATTGAGTTCTCCATTATTTTTCTTTATATCAAAAGTGTCCAAAATTGAATATTATAAAAATATATATGGTTAATGGTGAAAATATATCTGTAAAATAGCTTTTATGAATGTTTATAAGTCATTTTACACTTATATTGTTTGTTTATCCACTGATAAACCCATTTATTATTTAATTATGATAATTAATTTTTTATTATTTTCACAATTAATTTTGGTAAAATATTAAGTTGTCAATATAATAAATTATAAATTAAACCAATTATGATTATAGAATCCATTTTTTCAAATTCAATTTATACAATTTGAAAATTTTAATTTAATATTAATCCCACAGACCCGACGAGACAAAGAGTTTTTAATAAGAGTATTTTTTTTAAAAATGACTATTATATATTAACTATATGAATAATATTTAATGATATATAATATATAAATTTTACAAAAAAAAATCCCCATTAAGAATTTATTAAATTAATTAAAATGGATAAAGATTATCCATTTTAAATGAGTTTTTTAAAAGATGATTTTTAATCCCAAAAATAAAAATATACTAAAAACCAATATAAAGTGGATTAATAAGTAATTATGTGGATTAAATATACCTAAATTATACTTATGTTACATAACATTATATTTAAAACTTAATGGAACTTTTAAAAATTTAAATTTAATTAAAAAATTAAAAATATTTTCGTTTTTCACAATTTAGTGAAAAATAAACATTTTATGATAAAACCAAAATGTCACAATAGGTAATTTTGGATATTTTTATTAAACAATTATATTAACATTTTCAAATTAAAATTAGAAATTTTTTAAAATAATATTTTAAATAAATTTTTATAAGAAAAGTGTTTAGTTAAAACTATTTTCTTATAGATTAAAAATTACAAAATAGGGTTATAACTAATATAACCATCAAATTCCTATTAATAATTTTAAAAATGATTTATTCTATCATTAATAGGGTTGTTATATGATTCTCCCCTTTTATAAGTTGTATTCTATCAATTTTAAACATTTATAAAAAAATAGGGATATCTTTCCCTTATATAATTTTTAGAATCCCATGTTGGCTCTTCAACCATAAGGTTCTTCCAAAAAATATTAACTTAGAGAATAAAATTAATTTGAAATAATTTCTCCCCCCATTCAAGAATATAGAATTTAAAATAATCATAAGAAATATTCTCTTCTAACTACACTCTTTCAAGAAAAAAATCATGAGATGAATCCGGTACATATTTCCTTAACATCGAAAAATGAAATTCATTGTGTACTTAAAATAAACATGGAGGAAAAGTCAAACTAGAGGAAACCGATCAATCATTTTATATGATTTATTATGGTCCACTAAAAAACATAATTAGTTTCCCTTTCTTACCAAAATTCATAACACTTTTCCATAGAGAATGTTTTAGAAAGACATGATCACCTCCTTCAAAAGAAATATTTTCCTCTGATTGTCTGTATAAAGTTTCTATATGCTCTGAGCTATCCTCATATGTTTTTGAATCAAATAAACCTTCTCCACCATTTCACAGTCCAAATATAGTCCATTGAACTCCCTTTATCCTATATCATCCCAAAAATATAGTGTCCAACACTTCCCTCTATATAATTCCTCAAATGGTTCTATTAGTTTGTTGGAATGAAAACTATTCTTATAGGAAAAATCAACCCAATAATGATATTGATCCCAACTTCCAAAGTATCCATTGAATTATAATGAATCATATATTCCATGTTCAGAGTTTTCATTTCCTAATTTCCATCATCTTGATGGTGAAAATCTATACTAATGATTAATTTAGTACCTAATGACTTATATAGTTCATTCCAAAAATTAGATGTCAATATTGGGTTACAATATGAAACAATGGTTAGTGTCACTACATGTAATATGAATATCTCCTTTAGATACATTTGATAAATCATATCTAAAGTCATTGTATCTTTAATGGGTAATAAATGTGATGATTTATTTAATAAGTAAATAATAACCCGAATTTCAATATTAACACTGGAAGTATTTTTCAATTCTACCATGAAATCCATTGATATATTTTCCTATTTCCACTATGGCATTGGAAATGGTTGAAGCATCCCCTTAAGCAACTGTTTATCTACATTAAACTAATAAAATGTTTAACCATTTATGGTGAAGTCAGAAATAAATCTCATAATTCCATTACACCAATAATACTCATGCAGATCTCTGTACATCTTAATGGTTCTTGGATGAACATAAAGAATGAACTACGAGTTTCACAGAAAAACACTTTCATCAACATGGAATCACGCAAAAAACTTAATCTTATCCTAATTCATAAAACACATTCTTCGTTAGTATTAAAATAAATAAACTTACCCTTCTTAACATATTATACCAATTCTTACAAACATTGATCCTCTTTATGAGAATTCATAATTATTTAAAACAATGTTGGATATACTAAAACCTAAAACAAAAGAGAGTATGTCTTTGAATCTATAAATTATAGAGAAAAAATTATCAAAAAATTATCTAAAGGTTCATATTCAAAACATAACATGGTAAACATATTATTAATTTTTTTCATCTGAAAGCATTGTCAAATTTAATTTTTTTTGTTGGGTGGTAAGGAATCTTTAAATCATAATCATTGATCTGTTCTAACCACCTTCTCTATCTCATGTTCAATTATTTCAAATTTAATATATACTTCAAACTTTTTTGATCAATATATATTTCATATATTACTCTATAAAATTTATTTATCCCAATTTTTAATGAAAAACCCACAAAAGTTAATTCTAAATCATGTATAGGGCAATTTAACTCACAAGGTTTCAACAAACATGATGCATAAGATATTATTTGATAATTCTATATTAAGACATAACCAACTCCATTCAATGAATTATTACTATTGATGATAAATCAACAAGTTTTGGGAGGCTGGAAAAAAATGAGATCATTTACAAATCTCTAATTTAGTTCCTGAAAACTATCATTCCATTATTTTTTTCTAGAATAATTTAACTTCTTTTCGAGTTAATTTAGTTAGTGGGATAGAAAATAGAGAAATATTTTCAACAGACGACTGGTAAAAACCTACAAAATAAAGTAAACAAAGAATCTCTATGATATTTGTGGGTCTTTTCAATTCATTAATATCTTTTATTTTATAAAGGTAAACAATCATTCCATATTTAGAAACAATATATACAATGAAAGAAATTTATTACAACCAAAATTAACACTTGGTAAATTTACAATATAATTTATTTTCACATATGGTTTGAAAGAAAATCCTTAATTTTATTTCATATTATCCTTTAATTTTAGAGTATAAAAGAAGTACATATTAAACACCAACATAAATTTTTCCAAAAACAAATGAAAATTTCAATTTATAAGGTCAAAAAATATAGCAGGTTCATTACATAACAAAAATGGAATAAATTCAAACTCATAGTGCCCATAACCTTTCTGAAATGATGTCTTCAGAATACCTACTTCATTCACATTCAATTGATTCTACCCGAAACACTGGTAAACCTTCAAAAAATATCAATCTCCCTGGAGAAAATAAAAAAAATCATCAATAAGAGTCCAATGGTCCTTGTATTTAATAATGATGTTATTCTAGGATCAATAATCAATGGAAAATCTCATTGAACCATATTTCCATTTAACAAATAAGATAATAGTACCCCATGTGATGTTCTAGGCTGGATGAAACCATTATTTAATAACTCATGTAATTCATTTTTCAATCATAAAAGTTCTACATAACCCATTCAATTCAGGGGGTTAGAAATAGGATAAACATTAGGTAATAATTCAATATTAAACTCAACCTCTCAATCAAAAATAACAGACAAAAACCATCAGGAAATATATCTATGTTTTCATTTACTTTTGTCACATCACTAATTTGAAAATTTTCATTCTTTTAAGTGATGCGGGATTAGTATCCTTCATAGAAATACATAATAAATTTTCCAGATTCTTGGTATGTTATCAAATGCAAGAAATCATTGAATAAAACAATCTTGGTTATTTAATCTATCTTATCATATCAAACAAAATCTCAATCCATAACGAAAATGATATCAAACTCTACTCTATCTAGTTTAACATGTTCTTTAGGAAGGAACATTATATTGATAACAATATTAATATTATTATAAATCTTGGATGCTTTAATACCTTCACCCATAGTTTTTACTAAAAGTTATATCTTACTTTCATTATGTAATATTTCTAATTTACTTGACATTTTTTAAAAAATGAAAGAATGTGAAGATCTAGGGTTAAATAGTATATTGGAATAATTATAATTCACATGTATCATTCATGTAACCACTTCATTTGATGGACCAACATCAACTGTAGTAGTAGAAATTGAATTTCCTGCACCTTTATGTTATTGATCATGATGATTTCTATCCCGTGAAACTAATTTGGAGCACAAAAAAGCATAATGACCCACCTCATTACAACTAAAACATATTACTATTATATTGATATTGGTTACCCAAATATTTGATTCATTGGGATTATTTTCCTTACACTCCTAGGCCATTTAGACAAATTTCCACATCAATAACACTTCCGTAACTTCATAATACATTCACTAGGCTGATCCTTACCACACTTACAACAAGATGGGAAATTTATTATTTTACCTCCATATTTATTTATTTTATATTTCTCCATTGTATGAATTTATTAATTCTTCATAGTTTTATCATCACAAGGAAAATAAGATCTATGAAACTCCATCTCAACTTTCTCATCACAACAAAAAACATTCTCTTATATTTTAGATTCTCATGTGGGAAAATATATTATTATACTTGGGTTCAATCTTGAGTAAAATCTATTAATTATATTATCATTGTCTCAAATATTTTCTATCATATACATGGTTAATCCTATGAAGTTTTCTTTATATTAAGCCACAAAATCGTTATATTTTACCCCAATTATAGGAATTTTTTCTATCTAGATTTGAACATTCTCTATAAAATATTTCTTAAGAAAAAGATCCCTAAATATTTCACTTTCTATAGCCTCAAGATCATCTTTCTATCTGGAATTATTAAATAAAACCACCATTGGTCAACTTCACCTTCAAAATAATAAATAATAATATTTACCTTTTGATGTTCCAAAAATCCCATGACACCAAATATCCCCTCAAAATAATTGATCCAACCTTCAGCTACCACTAGGTCAGATAATCCACTGAATGTTTAGGGATGATACCTCATGAAATTCTTTAAAATATACATGTTTCTTCATAATAGATTTGGTTCCTATATATCATGGATACTACCACCATATATATCTTACGTGAACTAATCCATCACAGTAGAAAACTATTCGCTTCTATTTCTTACCATCTCAGGAAGCTAATTTAGAAGGATATTTTCATATTGATTTCTTCCCACTATAACTTCCTTGCTTCCACCAGAAAAACCACTCTGAAAAGAAAAACTTTAGATGAATCCAAATGGTAATATTCAAATTCAATATCATCTTAACATGATGATAATTTTAAATATTTTAATAACATAGTAGTAAAATTATCCTAAATTCAAATTTTATATAAACTGACATTTGATTCCAACTATAAGGACCCAACCTTAAACATTACATAATATTGAGTTTAAAGACAATAATTCATTCTACAACATTTGAAGATCTATTAAGGTTTTGATTTATAGAGACATAAGACATAAATCATAGATAAAAAAACAAATATAACACCCAGTGAACACCTCCAATAACTATATATTTTTCCCACCATATAGAACATTTAAAAAAACATGATTTATCATCATGAAAATTTGTCATAAATTTTGACTAACCTTATTCCATTCCCCTTAACATTCCTTTAGTCATGTGAAAAATATTTTAAAAATTATTTATGATCAAAAAAATCTCATTAAGAGAAAAAATAATAAGAAAAATATTACTCAATTTAATAACATGAAAAAACATGAATTTTTTTTCTTAAAAACATAATTTTTTACCCATAAAGTAAAGTCTCATTCCATTGAAAATGTTATTTATTTTAATTTCATAAAAAATTATTTCTATGACCATACAACCAATATTCAATAAAATTTTCTAGAGATCATTATAATTACCATGTGCATTGGGGCTCTATATGGGCACACCCATCATATAATCTATAAGGGGCTCACTAGATGATATATGGGACCACCCATTGTATATAATTACCAATAATAACAACATGTATAAAATAGTATGTGCTTTCACTTTTCATCATGAAACATATGAAAAAATCTTTTAAAATAGTATATAAAACACTTTCAAGTATTAAAATAAATTTTCGAATTAATACACTTTTTCAGAAATAAAAATCCCGTAGAAATGGATATATGGTTTTGAATGAATAAAAAAATTTAAATTTTCAATGGAATATAGAAATAAAATAATAGTCATTTTGGAAGGAAAAAGTCATTTTCTTAAAATACTTATAAAATAAAACATTCCATTTATCTTTTTATTCAAAAAATTTCATTTGAAACAAATAAAAATATTCATTTTGAAATACTTTGATATTAATTAAAATAAAATTGATAAATATTTTTTATAAATACAAAAAAAATTCTATTTTTTAAAAAAATCATGGTCATAGAAGAAAAAGATATTTTGAAAGAAAAATTTAATATCGGATTTATTTAGAATAAAAGTCCGTTATTATTTTGAAAATATTTGAATCATAATCCCCATGAATGAATAAATTTAAAATAAACATAAAATACCATGAGAATAAATAAATTAATGTAATAAACTGTAAAATTGGGTTTCATATACACCTAATAAAGTAATATAGGTGCATAAAATCAAAATATTCCTCAACTAAAGAAAATTGAGATAAAGTCAATAACCTTGTGCGACTTGTCACATGTATATTTTTCTTTCTGAATAATAAACTTTTGTTAATTATTTACTTCACTGAAAAAAAATTCAGATTTATTATTTGTTTTATTTTACTTATTATAATTTTATATACAATTACTTAATCGATCAAGTTTACATAAGATGTTTCGACCATATTCAGCCTATGTTTCAAAAATGACATAGATAGGGTGACTCTGGTCAAAGAAGAAATTATTTAAACATCTAAAAAATAATTATCATTAAATAATTATCATATTTATATATCCAATATATTTTAAAAATCAATAATTTAAGATAATTATGAAAAATTTACTAATGCTACGATCTTGAAGACAGTAGGTCATATATATACATGAGTAACATTTATATATTTAAATGATAATTATAAAAATAAGGTAAATAAAACTTTATCCTATTTGAATGATTATATTATAATAAATGTGATAGTTTTTAGTAATATATACCTATATATATCATTATTTTGTTGTGGTGTTCAAAAAAGGTATCACATTGCTTCTAGGAGGTGGTAGGCCACACATCCATGAATGACATTATAATTTTTTTAGTGAGTTAAAATGTTTGAAAGAAAAAGATATATTCTATTTACGTAATGATAAATATTTCATGATTAATATAAATATTTCTTATATATCACATACATTCATTATATTTTCCCTTACTGTCTTCCATATAAAATGTTTGTAAAAAAACACATCGCTTCACCAAGCGGTAGTCCGTATTACACATGAGCAACGTTGATGTATCCCATATGGAAGTTAATTTAAAAATTTATATATTATATAATAAATATATAAGAATAATTATTTTATAAATATAATATATAATCTTTATATGCATCATCATACCCAACCATGATAGGTGGTAATGGAAAAATTAATGATATTATTTCGTGAGATGGTAGTCCACCATACACATGAATGATGATTTCGCAACCCATTGGTAGGAAGAGTGAAATGATTAATATTACTAATTATTATAAAAATATCTCATTATATGTAATATATTTATTCTATTATATAATCATGATTTTAGATGAATAAAATGGGGTGTAGAAAGAAATAATAAATCCTCAATGACAAACATCACCTCTTCTTTTTGTATCCAAATTAGGTATTACCAAAATCCTTCATAAGATAGATTTATGCCTACAATAAGTATTCTAGGATGATTGGAGGGATTTTGGGATGTTATTTGGGTCGGTATTGTCTAAAATAAATTGGATTTATGGTTTATGAGATAAAGATAGGGGTGACCATTTATAAGTGGGGTGGGGGAACACTTGTTATTTTTTAAAAGAATTGAGTGGTCCCACATTTTTCATATATTAAAATGGTCCAAAATAGATGATAATAAAACCTTATAGATCTAATTTTCAAACTATTTCCATAAAATAGTTATTATACAAGTTTATATGTTTTATTTACCATTATCATTTTGATTTTTTCCCCAAGAAAACCCATTTTTACTTGAACCAGAGTAATTAATTTTTTACTATTTTAACTACACACATTGGTCAAAAATATACAGTGACCTTGATATAAATTATAAATTATTTTGATTCAAAAAAAGGAATCCATTTTTTCAATTTAAATTTTTAGAAGTGCAAATTTTTAATATTAATATATCCCTACAAGCGTGGTGAGACAACCGGTTTTTAAGAACAGTATTTTATTAAAAAAAGACGATTCTATAACAAATCTATGAAAAATAATCAACATTTTATGAAAAAAATAATATTTATAAATATATATAATAATAAAATTTCATTTTAAATATTCCCCATTAAGGATTATTTAAATTAGTTGAAATGGAGAAACATTATGCATTTTAAAATAGTTTTTAGAAAATTCCATTTTTAATCTCCAAAACAAAATTATAATAAAAAGTAATATAAAGTATATTATAAAATAATTAAGTGTATTATATATAACTAAATTTTATTTAGTTTACTTTAAATCATTTTCAAAATAAAAAGATACTTTTCAATTCAATAATTTATTGAAAAGATAAGACTTTTTTACCAAAATTGGTATTTTTCACCATTCAATGAAAATCAATATTTTCTTAAAAAACCAAAATTTCACCATAGGTAAATATTTATATTTTGATTTATGAAATGATATTGATATTTTCAAATTAAAATTCTAATATATAGACATTATTCTTTTAAATAAAATATAATAATAAAAAACTCTAGTCCAAACCATTTCTTTTTTGATTAAAAAATTATTAATAATTTTATTGATAATATTCTATATAATTCATATTAATAAATATGAAAAATTATTTTTTATATTGTAACCTTGATTATTACATGGAGATGTTTCCAGGAAGAGTTAGTTCTCACCTGAAGCCACTGGCCAACCAAGGGAGACCACTGACCAACTAGTGGAGACCACCATCCTACTAGTGGGATATCTGAGTTGACATGATTCTGTCATGTGGCCACCAACCATCCAGTATAGGAAACATTTTCATTTGTGGTTTCTTTATGAGTTCATCAGTCTTGATTAATTTAATGAAATATTTTTAAAATTTAAATTTATCCCATTTTCACAATATCGTAGTGCACTATCAACCCCTATGACCTTATTTGCTATCATCTGATGATTTTTTGATATATCCTCCCTTAAAAATTCTTCATTTGACACACAAAAAATAATTTGATCCAACACTTTCAGTATAAAAAATTATTAATTGTTATAGATCAACCCCTTTATCTTATCCTTCATGAAAAACAATTATATCACAAATATCATTATCAGATATTGGTGTTTTTGGAATAGTCCAATAGGGGACTATTTATTGTTGATATAATCAAAACCTAAATTATATAAATTGGCTTCGGTGCATGAAACACACCTGGATCATTATTGACAGTAGGTATTATTAGGAATGTTTGATCAATACTAACATTTTTGTGTGGTTTATCCTCAACATTGATCCTTTATTTCTAAATCATGTCGAATCACTAATGGATCTTGGATTCGGTGGTGCAACTGGTCTAAGACGATGACTATTTACATCGATTTCTATTATACTGAACTTAGTAATCCATTGAAATTAGTGATTTTATTAGGGTTTATGGAATCATTTTTTCAATGTTTTTATATACCTATGGAACCTATGTTTTGTGATTGATCACATGAGGTGTGTGTTATCCTATGAATCTCGTTCTTGTTGTTTATTTCATGTGAATTAGGTTGGTTATGATTTTTTATTGACGAGGAATAATGTTTGATAAGTCATTTGTACCTTGTGTCATATTCTCTATTCTTACATCCATATATTTGAGCATAAATATTGAACTTTATATAATAAAATTTTAGGTGGATGTGTCATACTCTTGGTCGATATTCATTTCGGCTACACCTCAAGGGATTTTTGAATGAAATGTTTTGGACCATAACATTGAGGGGTGTTTTTCATGTGGCTGAGTGATGTTCCTTATGACATGGAGTCGAAGTAGGTAGTTCTAGTATTTTAAGATCCAACAGATATATTGTGCTTTTGTTATATACTTTCTATATATATCTCTTATATTTTATTTCATACAATTCACTATTATATCTTATGCACTCCTATTAAGGGGAATTTTTTGTGTCCAAAATGAGTCTTTTACTGACACCCTACTTGTTAATTTTGATATGCCTATAGATTTCTTAAACAAAAATATGAGGAAGGGACCGTTCCCTATAGTGGACAATGAGTAGGTTCAATAGGAAGACAAGGGAATTGCTGGATAAACATTGGGATATAATTTTTATATTGTTCATGTTTGGTAACTTTAATTTGTACATTGATCCACCACCTATGGTGATCCCTTTTATTATATTTGGTTTATTGGTTTGACATTCCATACAAATATTTCATGGATTGGGAATTTTTATTCCTCACTATTTCTCTGAGAGATATAGATTTATCAATTATTTATTTATTTATTTATTATCACATTCATTATTATATATTTATGTTTACCTGGTCCAAAGTGAAAAGTATCCCGATATTATCCCATTGGACCTCACTTCTAGTTAGAAAAATCTTGTGTATGGTGGGGGTGTGAAAGTGGTCATGTGAAATGTTGGTGTGGAATTAGTTGTTTAGGTGGGGGTGTTACAAAATGGTATAAGAGGACCAGTTACAAAAACTTTTTTTATCTTCATTACCATGATTTGAGATAGGGTAGAAATAAGATTGGATGGATGGGACTTCGATATGGGAACTTTTTTAGTATTGGGGTAACACTGTATAGGGGATCACCATGTTTCCATAATGAAAGAATTTAATTTCATTTCTTTTAAATGTTATAATTGATTTAAATTTACTTTGAGTGATGCTTATGATTATGGAGTACAAGTTTATCGGATTTTGTGCATTCATGTATCATGTTTTGGCATGTGGGGTAAAATTTTACATGCCTATTTCTTAAATTAGATATATCCCAAATAGTAAGATGCCAATTTAAATTATGACATGGTATTTTGGCACATTATTTATTTTATTATTTTATTTGTGTATGAGTATTCTATTATTGAGGTTATATATATGCATTTGACTAATGAGTATGAACTAGAGGCTTGGCTAGAGTTGTGGCTAGTTCTTATGGGGTTATTCCTTCTCTTGTGGGTATCCTCTTAGATTGAACCTCATTGTGTATCTGTATTTGGGTTTGTAATCAATAAAATATCTTCTTGTTATGTTGTTGAATTTCTCAAATTTTTGATATATAATTTAATAAAATCTGTCCCAATATGCATCTTGTCAAACTAGTTACACCACATGTTATTTAAGAGTATGTAGCTTACATATTCCCTTTAATTCTCTAGTAGGCCAAACTATAGAACCGGTCTAGTAAGAAATCGTTCAACTTGGGGATATTTAGGGTATAAGAGATTACAGGGGTGGGTTGATGATTGTTTATTATTCTCATGGATTCTATCTCCAACACCTCCATCCATCTAGGGTCCTGGTGTCCCCTAGGGTATGGTTGAATGGATATAAGTCTTTATGAGGGTGTTTAAAATGGTGAATTCCCCATATGATAATAAGGTTAATCTTGTGACCTTTATGCTTCAATGCATAGTATGTTGATGGTGATATTCCATGCTATAGGCTGGTAGATCTAAATGGATAATGTGTGAGACTATCTAGGATCTATTCCTCAATGAGTTCTTCCAAAATTCAAATAAGTTGGAACATAGTCAATAGTTCCTGGAGATCTAGTATGGGATTATGACCGTGAATTCCTATTTCGTAAACTTCACTAAGTTAATTCATTTTTAAAATATTCTAGTTAGGAATAAGTATCAGAAAGAATGAAAATTGGATATTTCTCCTTGTCCATATTTTAACTGCTAAGTCGAGAACTTTGATGTAATAACCTATGCTAATGTTCTACATAATGCAATGAATATTGGGAAAGAATTTTAAAAAGACAAATCTTTAGGTTTTTTCCATGAGGTTAGAGGATTTAAAAGTTTCTTTTCTTGTTAAATACTAGTTTCCTATTCTATATGTAAGAAAATGAAGTCAGAGTATATACACCAGGGTGGCGATCATATGTCAGAGTAGATTAAAGTTTATTAAACTCCTTCTATAGGGAATGACTTTGCAAGGTAATATAACTATTAGTATAAATGGAAATATCTCAAGGAATATCATGTTTCTCTCAGGAATTACCACCATTGTGGCACGAAAAGTTATATGAAGTTGTTTTGTTCTAAGGATTTATAGATACACGCAATAAGGTCGAGCTATTATGTGGGTTCCATACCTCAGTAGTATGTGCATATTCAAAACGTTTTGGTGAATCAAGTGACTCATGATCCTCTTGGGGAGTCATGCAGTGGTTACTAGATGGTTTTATGTTTTTAATTAGTCTTTAGTAGATAGTGGAGAGGGAACCTCAATAGTTCAAAGAATAGGTTGTATTTCTTCTATTATCTCTATTGTTTTGTTTGACATAAGGGGATATTTTTCATTAATTTCCTTGAATGTGGTTGTTAGGATGGATCCAATTCTGAAATACTCTTTATAGTTTCTTTCCATCAATACACCCATGGGAATGAAATTTGATCATCTTCATATTGATTGAAAATAGATGGTGGTGCTTTCTAGCTTCGAGTTTGTGTAGGGACTCATAATTTTAAAGATGTCAAGCATTGATGTAATCCTTATCATGGATGGGTTGACTAGATTCCATTAAAACATAAAATTTTATTAAAGATGAGTTTCTTTTTTATCTCCTAATGTTGAGATGTTCATGTTGACCAGAGAGTGGGTGTTGAGGTTAGTAAAGTCGGACAAAATCCTCATTAGAGATAAGCATTTTCAATATATGTGGCTAGTATTATCCCCAAAATGGATTAGACTATCACTCCCACCACTTTTCCTTTACTGATGGACTTGTATGATAGAAATTTCATTAATATTTCTCAAGGTTACCACCACATAGGGGAGTTGACATTGAGATTGAGCCCCTATATAGTGCAAAAACTATATCAATTCATATATATTGCATGAGACCATCTGAGTTTAAAGAGATCAAGGTGTATCTTGGTGATATTGAGGCTAAAAGATATATCTAACTAAGAACATCCCCTAGTGGTGATTCAGTGTTGTTCTCCATGATGGTGGATCATAGAATTTTTCTTTTTATGGACTAACAAAAGTTAAATTTAATAAACATGAAAAAAATTAACCATTTCCAATAATTTATGACTTTTTTGTTCCACTAAGTGGAAATTAGTGGTTTTATAAGATTGAAAATTATTTTGGAAACCATTATCTTGGAGTCAAAGAGGAAGACATACCGGTGATAGTTTTTTAGAATAATTACATGTTATATGAATATCTCTTTAGGCCCTTTGTATTGATAAATTCTCCAGCAGTGTTCATGTTACCCTTGAACAAGGTCTTCCGAACTTACTAGGACTCATTCATCATTGTGTTCATTGATGAAATCCTAATATATTCTAGGATATTTGAATCACATTCTAGACACCTGGATATCATATTGAGTATCATTGAGGACATTATATTTATTCCAATTATCCAAAGTGTCACTTTTGGATATAAGAGGTTCCCTTTCATGGGAAAATGGTTTCTCAAGTAGGAAAATAAATTTATCTGGAGAGGTTATATTAATTTATTTATTTTTAACAACAAATGATTTTTATTGAGATTTAGATTTTTCTTAAGCTGGATGGGTGCTACAAGAGGTCCATTAACTACTTTTATCACCTAGTTTATCCCTTTACCATATTAACCAAGAGGGGAATATTTTTTTAATGGAAAAATCAGTATGAAGAGGTATTCTCAGAGTTAAAAAAAGAAATTAATGTCATATCCAATCCCAATTCTTCATATACATATAGTTAGGTTTTTAATGTATTTTGATGCATCCATAATTTTCTTGGGATATGTATTGATGTAACATGATAAAGTAGTTTCTTAAGAGTTTGGTCTAGTATAACCCACTAGAGGAACTACCCTACCCATGTCAAAGAGTTTGAATCTTTGTTTTAGGAATTTAAATATTGGAAACATAGAAACTTTAGTGATAAATTTGTTATATATATAAACCGTAAGATTCTATGTTATATTTTCCCCTAGTGAGACACAAATATTTCTTAAGGATGGTGGGTATATTATCTATAGGCATTTGAATTTGAGATAAAGTAATTACTTAGGAAATGATATTTACTTGCATATGAACTATGTATGAATATGTTGGAGGTTACAGAGTGAATTTCAAATGCTGTGGGGGAAGATCACATCTCTACTGGTAGAATGAAAGGTGGGAATAATTGAGGATCAAAGGAATATGGTTTGGGAACCCTTAGTGATCACATCCTAATTGGTGAAATGATTAAAGGCCAGTTAGTAGCTTGATCTAGAGTGTGTTGTAATGTGTGATAGGATTGCAGTGAATAGTTCTATTATAGGTTTCTTGTTAAATAGATGTGGTGTGATTATAATTAATTTAATATTGGTAGTTATCTTTTTACATAAGATAGAAGTTTATTAAATCCTCTCATGATTCATTTTGGGATGTACCCCTAGGTCAACCTAAATATATCATCATGTTGATGATAGCTATGGTGTATTGGAATAAAGAGAGAAATTGTAGGCTTTGTCTCTTGTTTTATGACTTTTCACATGATTAAGGTCAATCCCGAGATACCGGATGGGTTTCCCTAATCACATCCAATGGCTAGGTGGAAGTGGGATTATGTGACTATAGACTTCATGATAGGTTCTTCTAGGTCCCTGATAGGTTGAGATAGCATGTGGGATTTAGTGGATCAGTTGACAACAATGTCTCATTTCATGCTGATCTGAGAGACTATATTAGCATATGATATTGGAAATCTCTATTTTTTAGGATATTATGTGGCTCCATAGATTTCCATAGTGTTTGCTATCCGATAGACACTATGAGTTTACATTTTACTTTTAGAAAGGCCAGTAAAAGGGGATGATGACCAGTTAAATATATATATGACCATTCATCCACATAATGATGGGAAGTCTAAGAAAATGATCTAGAAATTTAGGGATATGATTTGGGTAATTATTTTAGATTTTTAAGAATATTAGGATGATAAATTTTATCCAGTCAAGTTATCCTACAATAATATATATTACCTTCCATGATAAATATGGATCTATTTGATGATATCTATGGGAATATCTATATAGTTCACCATTATTCTAGAATAAGGGAGGTGAATCTTTAGTTTTTGGGATGAGTATATTGCTAGATAACTCATAGTGGGTGAAATTGATTTTGGAAAAGGTTGGTTACAATATAGAATGAGTATTGACCTTATGCTGACAAAAGGAGATGACCCTTGGAGTTCACTGTAGGCAATAAGGTTTTCTTGCATGTGTCCCCTTGGTTTGGGAATTTGAATTTTAGGAGGCATGGAAAGTTGGAAATGTGTTGCATTGGGTCATTTGATATTTTTAAATGCATTAGAATAGTGGACTACTAGATGCATCTTAATCCATTGTACCAAGGTTTGCACAAATTATTCCATTTGTCTTATCTTGGTAAATATGAGTCTAATCTTGTGCTTGTCCTCAACTGTGAGGATATTGAACTGGTTACAGACATATAGATTTTAGAGAGACCAATTTGGTTAGTAGACCTATGTTATAAGGTGTTGTGAGTGAATAATTTTCTCCTATTTGGGTTCAATGGAAGCACAAGCATGTTCAAAAAGATACATGGAAGCAAGGGACTGATGTTCTATAAACATGGACTGGTTTTTTTTGATAAAATTCCGGTAATACTTATCAAGGATGATAAGTCAAAAGAGGGGGGTAAATGTGATAACTTTTTTAGGTAAATATCTTTTGAACTTTTATATAAACATTTGGGCATGTTTTAAAGTGACATAACATGTGTTAGTAATGTTTAGGAGGCTGGAATAAAGCTAATGATAGGCCAGTGGACATATTGTAGCTTCTAAATCTACAACAGTTTCATCGGCCAGTAGATGGGGTTATTGGGAATATATAGTTTTACATAGAAACTAAAAGGTAGCTGGTGAAGCCCACCAATAGACTCGGGGGGCTCTTAGGTTGAATTGAATCTTCCCAACGACCACCAACTAGCTGGTCAAGGCCCCCAACCAATTGGTAGAATATTTTAAATCCCAAAGAACACACTGATTCTATATTAAATTTTGAAAACTTAATATTTTCCATTTCTCTCATTCTTTTAGTTATCCCTTGACCAAAAGGTCCCTAAGATCTATCACCCAATTTTTTAGTGGCCCTCTCCTCCTATATATCACATCTATTTGAAGCCTCAATAGTAGTTCAATCATGCAATTCCAATATAGTGAGTTCTTATTCATTATTGATTTATCTCGTTATCTTCTTATTTATGAAAACCAATTATATAATAGATTTATTGATAATATCTTGAGGTTTTTGAAAATTTATAACAAGGAATTTTTTGTCATGGATAGAATCAGTACCCTAATTCAAGGAATTGTAATCTGTGTATAAAACTTACCTAGATTGTAACACCACGAGATTTTATGAAAAATATTCTTTTTAATTTCATTAATGTCTTGTGTTGTACGCTACACCAAAAGAAGCTTTCACAACACACATCCTTGACTTGCCTTGAATTACATGCAATCACGACCTTCCTCGATAGCGTGTGTAGTACGCAATACCGAGTTTCACTAAACAACGATATGCTATTAAAATATTATTAAAACTAGTCGTTATGAATAGTAATAACCACTTTTTGAAATTTTGTAAATTTTATTTTTCAAAATGGACTTCATTTTTGGATTCGGAATATCGAAATTAGCTTAGGCTGAAATTTTGATACTTTTCAGATAACTTTTATTTTCTGATGAATAGTGAAAATTACTATATTTTAATTAAAAACAACCTTTTTAATCAAAATAATTAGTAGTGATAAATTATTAATTTGAGTGGTTTTAAAGAATATTTAGAATATATTTTTACAATTTAATACAATGTTGGTCATTGGATGTAATTTCACATTTAAACCAGACAAAAACAAATGTCAGTCTTTTGATAGTTATTATCTCTTAAGAACGCATTATATGTTTTGACGACGAGAATTAATTTTTATATTAATTAATGAAACTGATATGTTTTGAATTTGGTAAAATAGACATCATTTTTGAGTTCATAATATCAAATATAGATTAGGCCTAATTTTTGGTATTTTTCTGAAAACATTCATTTTTTGATGAATAGTGAAACCACTAAGTGGTAGTTAAAAAAATGAATTTTTCATAAAACTTAATTTCACCGCTTCTGTGAGTGGAATTTCAAAAATCCGAGAGACACGGTTGATGTTAGTAAGTAAAATGTGGTTCAATGAGATGAAAATAATTTTTGGTGAATAGTAACTTTTTACTTTTTTTACCACGGTTAAAAGTAAATAGGGTAATTAAGGGTAAAAATGATATTATTATTACCCTAAAACATGTCCTAATTATATTTTATAAGTGTAATTCGACCAAAAACAACCTTAGGAATAAAATATAACCATTCAGGCCCACTTGGATTAGATTAGGATATTTATTATTAATTTATTTAAAGAAGGGTTTAAATAGTTAAAATCAATGTTTAATAAGTATATCATTTTTAATATAGGGTTATACATAAGATAAATTAGACTATAAATATTCATTAGAAAGATAAAAAGATTTAATACATAATGATATCTTATTTTTAATTTTTATACTTTAAATAATTTAATTTATTTATGACAGAATCATGATGTAGTAATTATCTTATTAATGAAATATTGACATAATTGATGTTATAAATACCCAAATAAATATAATTTGTGAATTTTTCTGAATTACACTAATTTTATAGGTTAATATTACGTGTTAGTATTGATTTAATTAACTTTTTTTGAACTAATAATTCTGTTTTGATTTTCACAAAAATACCTTACTAAATAGTGTCAAAATTGACATAAAATAGTTTTTAAAACAAATATTATATTATTAATTGTTATTTTATTCCTAAAAATATAAGGTTCGGCCAAATGACTTATATAAAGTTATATATATTAATAATAAACAAATTGGGGTCTGTTTGGCTGCTTATAGTAAGTTTATTAACCTTATAGTATAAGAACACAAGAAGACACGGTAAAAGTAAAATTATTTAACTTAATGGTAAATCTAAATGATAATTTTTAAATAGGAACCTAAACATGTCTAAATTCTATCGGATGAGAGGATTTCGACCCATCCCCACCTTATCTTCAAAATTAATCAATTTAGAGCTATTTAAAACCGAATTTGGCTTTATAATAAAATAATATTTTTAGTTATTCCAAAGGTGCCCCTCTCCTCCCTTATAAAAGGGAACCTCCTCCCTCTCCTCCTCACACCACTTGGAGCCTTCAAGATCGGCCAACCCCTGCCAAATTCTCTTATCATCTTCTATAGAAACATCCTAGAGGTCCTGGTCTTCTTCAAAGACCAATTTTAGTACCCTAAGAGGGGGACTCAAAGAATAGCTTCAAAAAAGAGGTAATGTCTGTTACCGATTCTTTCAACTTTATTTCTTCTTCCACTTCTTCTTCTTAGGTTGTTTCATTATGAAGTAATAACATCAGTATCACTCAAATACTTATATGTTATTATAAGTATTAAACAACCCTATTTCACTGTCTATCCATCTTACGGAAAAAGAAATCACCGCGTGTGCGTACGTACGGAATACCGTCTCCACGCCGTGGTGTAATCTATTTTCCACCACCACCTTACATGGATGGGTATAATGGTGTAAATAAATCACTATATATGATTATTTTAAAGTAATATTTATTATGAAATAGTACACATACACTCTAATACAATTCCACAATCATGGAATTATATCATCGCTCGTGCGTACGTACGGACTACCGTCTCCATGAACGCGATGAGATTCATTTTCCACGATTAACCATTCAAGAATGATTATAAAGTATATATAATGAATAATAATGAAATAATGACATAATAATGCTACTGGATTTATGTATATATATATATATGTATGTCATATACTCAATTCCATTCAATTCAATAAGGAAACAAAAACAACGTTCATGCGTACGTACGACCTACCGTCTCCATGAACGATGTATTTCATTCCTTTTATCGATCTATAATATATATGTATATAATGAATATATATTATATATAAATCATGTTTTACATTCTGGAATTATGTAAATCAAGATATAAGTAATAATATCAAGAACGACCAGTCGAAACACATATGATAAATGAAACGATTTTACCCAAAACTCTCTTTAACATGGAATTTACAAAAGAACGGGTAATATAAAGTCATAAGTGAACCATATATGATATCATAACAATGAATATTATTATGGAATAATTCAATAACATTATTTAAATCATTATACAGGAGGTTCGGACACTTATGAAGAAAATCAGACCTAAGGTAAAGGAAATATCACAATCTCATTTTTATCCGAGATTGTTTATACTTCGGTATTTACTAGGGTGTATTTTATCATCCACATCCATTTTTCCTCAATATGTAATATTATTTCCATCCAACTACAATTGTTTAAATCCAATTTTACCCTTCGGTGAGTTTTTAGTAAAAGATATTAAAGGAATCTTTTGTCATTTTTCGTACGAGGTACTTTATGACTTTTCCGACAAAAGTACGAGAAGAATGTTTTTTTAACTTATACGGCATGAATGGATTTTTAAAAAAAAATTCCAAGAATCTTCCTTTACAATTTTTCAAGATTATTTTTAATCAACTTCTTTTAGTTTAAAATTGTATGACATGTTAAGAAAGGAAAAATGTTTTTGAAGTAGAAAGGATATTTTCCTCAAGAATGGAGTTCAAGTGCTTTATCAAAATTATTTTCCATCTAAGATAATAAAGGGTTATGTTTCTATCCCTATTATTACATGGATTTGATTATGTTATGATGGAAATATTTTTATGAATTCTTTTATCTTATGTGAATTGTTTTATGATGTCACGATGTTTAAAGATTCCCATTTTTGTTACATGGGTTATGCTATGATGTATGGTTTTTGATTTTGTGGAACACATATGAATGGCACCATTATGAGATGGGTGGGACCTATATCTCCCTCCAATTCATTGGGTAAAGATTTTATATCTCATGATATAGACATGGCTAGAATAGCAGGTTAAACCGGTCCAGTGAAACAGGACTGAAACGAGGAGTGAACTCGGTTCAGAAATAGACTTTGTCCACTAAGATAGTCTTGGAAATTAGTCTTGACTAATAAGAAATGATTCTATATTATTATGTGTGTATTCCAAAAAGATTCATGTTTTAAGTTATGATTATTGGGATTACATTTCACTACTATGATTTATCCCATGTTATGAAATTATGAATTCTTTTGTAGGTTAGGATTTCTAAAAGATATGTTCTTATGTATACGATGTGACTGATATTTCTTTTGTTTACCCTTACTGAGCATTTGAGCTCACCCTTTTATGTTTTTTCCCCAGTATATAAAGAAAGATTTTAGGTAACAAAAAAGGGAAGATCATTATGGGAGATGTTGAAGATCTTTAACCATGATTAGAGGATTATATTCCAAGTTTCCAAAGACACTAAACTATTACGGTCCATGTGTGTGTGTTTTTTTATGTACTAAGTATTCCAAAAAAGTAATGTAATGTCCATGTATGTCAAGCTTCGGGTCTTTACAGTTGGTATCAGAGGAAAGGTTTAGCCAACCTTTGGAAACTAGGATGCGGGAACTTTAGTAAGATCCCTAGAGATATTTCTAAGGTATGTCTAGGGATGTCCCTAAGGTTAAGTATAAGTATAGGTTATAGTACTAGAATTACGGTAACCCAAGATGTTAGATATTGAAGTTACTCCCCCTTTATTATATTGTTTTCCCTAGCATGAATTTTTCCTCTCACACTATTCTTTTTGGGTTTTAGACGATGGCTGGAACCTGAAGGAACCGTGTTGATCAATGTAATGGACAATGCAATGATTGTCCTCCTGGACAAAACAAAGTTATGGGAGATGGAGTGAAAAATCTTATTACTATACTTACACAAGATATGAATCATTCTGGACTTCCAAATGAGTAGAGAAGGGAACAATATTCTGTTGAGTCCTTCATGAGGCAACATCCACCTTCTTTCCGTGGGTCTTCTGATCCACTTGTTGCTGAACAATGGATCAATACTATTGAAAAGATATTTTCAGTTCTTCAATGTTCTGAACATGATAAAGTCATATTAGCAGGGTATCATTTGGAAGGTGATGCTGATCAATGGTGGAGTCTTATCAAGAATACGAGGCCAAGAGATTAAATTGAGTCCATGGAATGGGACGAGTTCAAGAACTTATTTTTCAATAAGTACTTCCCTCGTATTCTTCGAACAAAGATGGAGAAGAAGTTTCTTGAACTAAAGAAAAAGGATGATGAATCTGTTGGTATATACGAAGAGAATTTTACAAGGCTTGCAAGGTATGCAACTGGCTTTATCATCCAACCTGAAAGTAAAGTTGACCGATTCTTTAGTGGCTTAAAACCAAATCTTCTAAGGGAATTAGCTATAAGAGACTTCAATAGCTATGAAGAAATTGTGCGTTGTGCTATCAAGGTAGAAATGGAAGTTGGAGTTACTTATCCATCTCACGGTTTTGATAAGAAACGAAAGATGGAGTTCAAGGAGAAATCTCATAATAATGGTGAAAAGAAGATGAATGTTTCCTTATGCTCAAAGTGTGGAATGAAGCATGGTGGAGATTGTCTAAAAGGGACTAGAAAATGTTTTAAATGTGGAAAAGAATGTCATCGAGCAGCAGAGTGTCGATGTAATAGAAAAAGGGTATCTAATGATGTGAATAAAGAAAAGACTGCAGAGAACACACCACCAACACTTCAATGCTTCAAGTGCAAGGAAATGGGGCATCATGATAATAAATGCCCTAATCCAAGAGTTAGTGATGATCGACATGAGCAACCACTTATGGAAAAAGACAAAGGGAAGTCACATGCGATCACTATTGGCGATGTTGAATATGACAACAATGTGGTGGAATGATTAAGTGTTTATGTAATGGGATTCCAAAATAATTTTGTATATAGTATCGTGGAATATTGGAATATTTATGTATTGGTCTATTGTGGTTTTCAATGGTATCGGTAACCATGGAATGTGATTGAGATATTTTTGGAAAAAAAGATGATATGCGCATAATTAAAGGAAAACGAGAAAATGAAATGTTTGACCATATTCATGAGCTCATGACTGATATAAGGAGAAGGTTATATCATGGTTTGAGTATATAGAATTTTTGGATTTTGGTATGTGGAAAGAGTTAACTTTTGACTGCATTCATGTTTTCACTAAGGTTCAATGGGTATTCATTCTTCAAGAGAATACATGATTAAGGTATTCACATGTTTGTAATTGGACCAACAATATATATCTTCCGATATATGGGGGATAAAGGATGGCATTCATGTGATTGTTATGTGACATTTCAAGTAATCATTTTCTTTATACTATGATCTTGAATAGAAGTATTTTAGATAAGACTAAATATTGGAATGGATTATGTTGGACATAAGTTAGGATAGAACTTTTTTCGATATTATTGATGGAATGTTATAGTAATATAGCTTTAGAAAAAGAAAAAACTGTAGGACGGGTGACAACCCATCGCGTCGGACAAGGCTGTGTGAATCGAACCCACAACCGAAGTGCGACTAGCCTTTATCGCCTACCACTGGCCTACAAGAAGTCCATGTTTAGTAGAAACTAGTTTTATTATATTAAGCAGTATGATATAATAATTATAAGTCCATTTTAGGAACCATATGTGATTAATCTCACTATAGATGGACTTATGTATTTTTTTTGATAACTTTTTGTTTAAGACAGATGGAATGACCCATCATTCTATCACATGATCTACTAACACATCACGAATGACAAATTCAACTTCATTTAGTTAAGAGATGAAGTGGAAATTGTCCAAAGAACGACCAACGGTGTGACTATACCAAAATCATGAAAGTATTTCTTCAAATTCCAATTTCATCATCTTTAGGGAAATGATCTTGAAAACCAAAAATGTTTTCCTATCGGTCTTATATCTGATGAATCAAATGGTACCTTAGATCGTCACAAATTTATGGCTTTGTGATTGCTGGCTTGTTCTCTACCACTCTCCATCAGAACATGATGATTAGATTTCTCTTCCATATCCATATTTTCACCTATGTGGAAACCCAGTGATTATTTTATTTGGGTAACCGTTACGTTTCATACTTTTGTTTTTAAAGATTGGTTTTGGTATTCCTTTTTACGATGTGGGTTTCTATTAAATAAACATTCGAGTAGTAAACCATTTATAACCCCGACGAATTTTGAGGGCGAAATTCATTTTAAGGGGGGTAGAATGTAACACCCCGAGATTTTATGAAAAATATCTTTTTAATTTCATTAATGTCTTGTGTTGTACGCTACATCAAAATTATCTTGCACAACACACATCCTTGACTTGCCTTACATTACACGCAATCACGACCTTCCTCGATAGCATGTGTAGTATACAATACCGAGTTTCACTAAAAAACGATATGCTATTAGAATATTAATAAAACTAGCCGTTATGAATAGTAATAACAACTTTTTGAAATTTTTTAAATTTTATTTTTCAAAATGGACTACATTTTTGGATTCGGAATATCGAAATTAGCTTAGGGTGAAATTTTGGTACTTTTCGGATAACTTTCATTTTCTGATGAATAGTGAAAATTACTAAATTTTAATTAAAAACAACCTTTTTAATCGAAATAATTAATAGTGATAAACTATTAATTTTAGTGATTTTAAAGTATATTTAGAATATATTTTTACAATTTAATACAATGTTGTTCATTGGATGTAATTTCACATTTAAACGAGACAAAAACAAGTGTCAATCTTTTGATAGTTATTATCTCATAAGAACACGCTATATGTTTTGATGAAGAGAATTAATTTTTATATTAATTAATGAAACTGATATGTTTTTAATTTGGTAAAATAGAAATCATTTTTTAGTTCATAATATCAAATATAGCTTAGGCCTAATTTTTTTGTATTTTTTCTGGAAAATTTCATTTTTTGATGAATAGTGAAACCACTAAGTGGTAGTTAAAAAAATGATTTTTTCATAAAACATAATTTTACCTCTTCTGTGAGTAGAATTTAAAAAATCCAAGAGACACGGTTGATGTTAGTAAGTAAAATGTGGTTCAATGAGATGAATATAATTTTTGGTGAATAGTAACTTTTTACTTTTTTTACCATGGTTAAAAGTAAATAGGGTAATTAAGGGTAAAAATGATATTATTATTACCCTAACACATGTCCTAATTCTATGGGATAAGTGTACTTAGACCAAAAACAACCTTAGGAATAAAATATAACCATTTAGGCCCACATGGAGTAGATTAGGAAATTTATTATTAATTTATTTAAAGAAGGGTTAAAATAGTTAAAATCAAAGTTTAATAAGTATATCATTTTTAATATAGGGTTATACATAAGATAAATTAGACTATAAATATTCACTAGAAATATAAAAATATTTCCTACATAATGATATTTTATTTGTAATTTTTAGTCTTTAAATAATTTAATTTATTTATGACACAAAAATGATGCAGTAATTATCTTATTAATGAAATATTGACATAATTGATGTTATAAATACCCAAATAAATATAATTTGAGACTTTTTATGAATTGAACTAATTTTCTAGGTTAATATGGAATGTTAGTATTGATTTAATAAACTTTTTTCAAACTAATAATTCTGTTATGATTTTCACAAAAATCAATTACTAAATAGTGTCAAAATTGACATAAAATTGTTTTTAAAACAAATATTATATTATTAATTGTTATTTTATTCCTAAAAATCTAAGGTTCGACCGAATTACTTATATAAAGTTATATATATTAATAATAAACAACTTGGGGTTCTTTTAGATGCTTATAGTAAGTTTATTAACATTATAGTATAAGAACACAAGAAGACACGGTAAAAGTAAAATTATTTAACTTATTGGTAAATCTAAATGATAAGGTTAAAATAGGAACCTAAACTTGTCTAAATTATATTGGATGAGAGTACTTCGACCTATTCACACCTTATCTTAGAAATAAATCAATTTTGAGCTATTTAAAAACGAATTTGTCTTTATAATAAAATAATATTTTTGGTTATTCCAAAGGTGCCCCTCTCCTCCCTTATAAAAGGGAACCTCCTCCCTCTCTTCCTCACACCACTTTGAGAATTCAAGATCGGCCAACCAATGTTAAATTCTCTTCTCCACTTCCCTAGAAACATACTAGAGGTCCTGGAATTCTTCAAAGTCCAATTTTAGTTCCCTTAGAGGAGGACTCAAAGAGGCGCTTCAAAGAAGAGGTAATGTCCGTTACTGATTCTTTCAACTTTATTTCTTATTCCACTTCTTCTTATTAGGTTGTTTCATTATGAAGTAATAACATAAGTATCACTCACATACTGATATGTAATTATAAGTATGAAACAACCCTATTTCACCATCTATCCATCCTATGGAAAACAAAATCACCGCGCGTGCGTACGTACAGAATATCGTCTCCACGCCGTGGTGTAATATATTTTCCACCACCACCTTACATGGATGGGTATAATAATGTAAATAAATAACTATATATGATTATTGTAAATTAATATTTATTCTAAAATAGTACACATACACTCCAATACAATTCCACAATCATGGGAACGATATCATCGCTCGTGCGTACGTACGGACTACCGTCTCCATGAACGCGATGAGATTCATTTTCCACGATTAACCATTAAAGAATGATTATAAAGTACATATAATGAATAATAATGAAATATATGACATAATAATGCTACTGGATTTATGTATATATATATATATATGTTTGTCATATACTGAATTCCATTCAATTCAATAAGGAAACGAAAACATCGTTCATGCGTACGTACGACCTACCATCTCCATGAACGGTATATTTCATTCCTTTTATCGATCTATAATATATATGTATATAATGAATATATATTATATATAAATCATGTTTTACATTCTGGAATTATGTAAATCAAGATATAAGTAATAATATCAAGAACGACGAGTCGAAACACATATGATAAATGAAACAATTTTACCCAAAATGCTCTTTAACATGGAATTTAAAAAAGAACGGGTAATATAAAGTCATAAGTGAACCATATATGATATCATAAAAATGAATATGATTCTGGAATAAGGCAATAACATTATTTAAATCATTATACAGGAGGTTCTGACACTTACAAAGCAAATCGGACCTAAGGTAAGTGAAATATCACAATCTCATTTTTATTCGAGATTGTTTATACTTCGGTATTTACTGGGGTGTATTTTATCATCCACATCCATGTTTCCTAAGTAGGTAATATTATTTCCATCCACCTACAATTTTTTAAATCCAATTTTACCCTTCGGTGAGTTTTTAGTAAAAGATATGAAAGGATCTTTTGTCGTTTTTCGTACAAGATACTTTATGACTTTTCCAACAAAAGTACGAGAAGAATGTTTTTTTAACTTATACGGCATGAATGGATTTTTTAAAAAAAATTCCAAGAATCTTACTTTACAAGTTTTCAAGTTTATTTTTAATCAACTTCTTTTAGTTTAAAATTTTATGACATGTTACGAAAGGAAAAATGTTTTTGAAGTAGAAAGGATATTTTCCTCAAGAATGGAGTTCAAGTGTTTTCTAAAAATTATATTCAATCTAAGATAATAAAGGGTTCTGTTTCTATCCCTATTATTACATGGATTTGATTATTTTGTGATGGAAACATTTTTATTAATTCTTTTGTCTTATATGAATTGTTTTATGATGTCAGGATGTTTAAAGATTCCCATTTTTATTACATGGGTTATGCTATGATGTATGGTTTATGATTTTCTGGCACACATATGAATGGTATCATTATGAGATGGGTGGGACCTATATATCCCTCCAATGCATTGGGTAAAGATTTTATATCTCATGAGATAGACATGGCTGGAATGGCAGGTTACACCGGTTCTGTGAAACAGGACTGAAACGAGGAGTGAACTCAGTTCAGAAATGGACTTTGTCCACTAAGATAGTCTTGGCAATGAGTCTTGACTAATAAGAAATGATTCTCTATGATTATGTGTGTATGACACAAAGTTTCTTGTTTTATGTTATGATTATTGGGATTAAATTTCACTACTATGATTTATCCCATGTTATGAAATTATGAATTCTTTTGCAGGTTAGGATTTCCAAAAGATATGTTCTTATGTATATGATGTGATTGATATTTCTTTTGTTTACCCTTACTAAGATTTTGACCTCACCCTTTTATGTTTTTTCCCCAGGATATAAAGAAATATTTTAGGTAAAAAAAGGGAAGATCTTTATGGGAGATGTTGAAGATCTACCACCATGATTAGAGGATTATATTCCGTGTTTCCAAAGACACTAAACAATTAAGGTCCTTGTGTGTGTGTTTTTGTTATATACTAAGTATTACGCAAAAGTATTGTAAAGTCCATGTACGTCAAGCCTCAGGTCTCTACATAGATCATTATCTTAAATAGGTATTCTCATGCATGTTCAATATTAACAAACCTTTTCAGTGTGGTTTATCATTATACATGGTAATTAATTTTTAAATCATGTCAAATTATGAATGGTTCAAGTATTTGGCTATGCAACTAGATTCAGATGTTTACCCTTGTCATCGATGGTTATTTTACCTAAGTTAGGAAGCCCTTTACATTAGTTCATGTTAAAAATATTCTTTTTATGATTGTTGGTGTGTGTATATTTCCTTGTGAGACCTATGATTTATTCTTGATCCCATTAGTTGTGCATGTGTATCCTTTTGAAACGTATTATTTTTGTTTCTTTCATGTGGATTGTTATGGTTACAATTATTTGTTGATATGATGCAACGTTTCATCATTTGTTTTTCTATTGTATAATATTTGTTGTTCTTATGTCCTTGAAATTGAGTGTGTTGATTGATCCTTGTGGACTATCCCTAGAGGGCGGGGGGGGGGGGGGGGGGGGGGTTGAAAAATCTTGGTTGACATGCATTTTGGATATTCTTCAAGGAGGATGTGTTTGACACGTTTTTGAACTATCCCATTTAGGGGAATGTGTTAGGCATGTGATTGATGTTCTTTTCAGAATAGAGACAATGTAGGTATATCTGGTCATTTAGGAGATGGTATATATTTTTTTCTTATGTGATATAATTTTTTTATTATATATATATTCTATATTTAAGGCATGCACTTGTATATCTTATGAAATTATATTAAGGGTCGTTGGTTGTGTTCTACTAAGTCCAATACTCTCACCATACTAATGAATTTTAAACTGATTGTAGTTTTCATGGACAGGGATCTAAAGAAGGGAAACAGAGCTATGGTAGATGGTGGAAAAAGTTCAACATGATGATTTGAAAATTGAATGATGGACATTGGAATGGGATTTTTTGTTCCTTTTTAGTTTCTTTACTTTGAATATTGATCCACCTCTTGTGGGGATCCATTTACTTAGTTTTGGTTAATGGGTTTGATGTGAAATACTGATACTGCATGGGTGTGTACTTATTATGCTTTTCTTATACTCTGATGGATACCTCTCTATTAATTTTTTATTTTTATATTTGTTATCACATACACTAGTTTATTATTATTTTCACCTGGTATTTATGTAATAGTCTCTCCACTTTTTCCCTTTGTCCATTGCCTTTATTCATAAAACTATTACATAAAGGGAGGTGTGTAGGAGGTCATGTGGAATCCCATCTTAGAGCTGGTTTTTTTGTCTTGGTGTCAGATTATTTAATTTTTATCTGCCATTAATACCAAGCAAAAGAGGTGGTGATGAAAAATGAATTAAATCATGTTCATGAGGTGGTAATTTGTACATATGCATGGGAGATGCTTTCATTTTCCATTAGATGGTTCTGTTTATGAAATATTGTTATACCATAAACATAATAATTTTTTTTATTGTAGATATATATGTTTTTATATCACCATGGATATTAGAGGTTTGAATTTTGTAAAATATGAAATAAAAAAGAAAACCTCAGTTAAGAATTGTACCCCTTCTTCAGACAAACTATTTAGATTTATACCTGAATATTTTTTCATATTGTATTGTGATGAAACCATTACCTTTAGAATGTGGGGAGTGATTTTAAGAAATTATTTTGAAAGGTATCAGATGTTCTCAGTGGATCTTGATGTTTCAATAAGAGAGGAGATGTGGGGTCCTTTTCAAAGTAAGGGAGAGGATACACATGAAATTTTCCAAATGTTAAAATATATTAATGTATTACACAATCTAAATAGATCCAAAATGTATCATTTTAAATTTGGATATGATATTGGTTTTATGTATCACCATGTAAAATTATTTAGATAATTTTTTAGGAATATTATCCCTTATCATATTAGTTTTAACAAATTTAACTAGTTTTAACTCGTACTGTACTAACTTACTTTTTACAAAAGTTACTATTCATAGTGTCTAAAAATAAAAGTGGCCTCATGAAAAAATTTGGACAATATAATTACAAATATTTTTTGAATTTTACCAAATTTAATTTCTATAAGTGAAAATTTTAATTTAAAAAAAATCCTAAAAAACCTGACAATTATGGTTTCCTAGAAAATGCCTTATTATGTTTAAAATTGAAATTATTGTAAAATAAAGTATACTATTTATTCAATTGTAATTAATTTAATCATGCTAAATTAAAGGCTACACATTATTATGTAAAAACAAAAAACAAAAAAAACTTATAAATACATGAGTAAAAGATATACATTAAAAACATCTTTTATTTGAAAACAAATGTTACTTGGATTTCAAAAATGTTGATCATATATTTAAAGGGGAAACATTTTATATGAATTATATTACATCATAAATATATATTTATTCTATAAAAGGGTTTATTAATCTTATATGATATTCTTATATCATTATAATTTTTTTAAAATTGATAGTTTTTGTAAAATCAACATTTATTTACTATTCATCCAAAAATATACTATTTATGAAAAATATATAAAAAATAACAAAAAGATAATTTGTCATGATAAATTAAAAAACTAAATTAAATTAATCAAATTAAATTTATAAAATTTTATAATTTTGGTTTTAATTGCAATTTTTAGTAAAGCTACGGGCATTGAGCTATTGTTTCTCTAGAACAAAAAGTTTACTATATTTAAATATTAGGGGTTACATTCATCCCTCCTTCAAAAAAATTAATCCTTTAAATTTATATAATTTCAAATCAAGACAAGATTTGGGTAGTTATTCATCAAAACTTATTCAAGTTACTATATCACATCATCTATCTTATGATTTATCCAAAGTTACTTTTCTAGTTAATTCATCTGATTCCATAATACTTATTCTAGAGTGTCAAGAATCGGGATAGGATATTTATAATAAAAAAAATTATGTTCAACTCATTTGTGGTCATATTTTTTGGGTCTGGCATGTAATTACTAAAAAAAATGATATGGAACGCATCATAATCATTAGAGAAGCTGTGTGGAATTTCAAATCGGTAATCTACACCTCCAATTATGTCCATAATTTTCAAATTCCTCATGTACCTAGAATGTAGTTTTCCATTTTTTCCAAACCTTATTAAACCATTATATTGGGATACCTTAAAGAAAAAAATAATCCCCATCTTTAAATTATTAATCATTTCTTCAGTTATCCACATAGCTATTATTTCTTTCTTTGAGATGCCTTAATATGAATATGAATTGTTTTTACTTTTATCATTGTATCCTCAATATTTTTTTTACTAAAAGCATTCTTTTACCGACTTCAACACAACTACTTGGGGTATGATATCTGTTCCTATATAAATTTTCATATGGTTCCATTTTGATTATCAAACAGAATCTATTATTATATGAAAATTTCAGTAATGGTAAATTATTATCCCACATACCTTGAAAGTCTAGTGATACAAACCTCAACCTATCTTAAAATATTTTAATAGTCATATCACACTATCCCTCTATCTATGGATGATATGTAGTGATAAGATTTATCTCAAGGTTGATAGCCTTATATAACCTTTTTGAGAATTTAAATGTAATTTGTGGGTCAAGATCAGATACAATAGAAAGTGGTGAACCATGAAATCTCACAAATTCACTAATATAAAGCTGCATGGGGTGATAAAGAGATATATATTCCCTTATAAAAAAGACATGTGCATACTTGGTAAAGATACCAACAATAACCCATTTGGAATCATTATTTTTTGGAGTCTTTAGAAATCCAATGAAAAATTATAAATAAATATCATACCATTTACTCATAGGAAGTGGTATAGGTTTCATAAATCCATTGGGATTTTTCCCTCATCATTTACTTTTGAAAAAACTGAGCATCTTGATACACGAATTATAATTTCTCAATTCATTTTATCCTATCAAAATGCTCCCTAAAATTTTGATACGTTTCAAGTCAACCAGGTTATATTGAGAAATTTGTGCTATCAACTTTTTCTAATAATTACTCCCTTAACTCATATATGGATGGAACACATTTACTCTTTCAAAATTTCATCACACCATATTCATAAAAAGAGTCCAATAGTTTTACACCATAAACAATTTTATTTTATTTTATAATATCTTATAATCAAGATTGATACATTTTATCTTTTCAAATAAGGATGTTTTGGAAATAATTTAGGAAATGATATATATTTTTCCTCCCTAAATAATTCCCATATCCAAATTTAATATGTCCTTGAATATAAAATCTCTTTTAATCCTCATCTTTGTCAAAATTCCATGATCTTTCCTACTCAAAGCTTCAACTACATTATTAGCCTTCATGGGGTGGTTATGTATCAAAAAATCATTATCCTTGAGTAGTTAGGGAAATTTATATTACCTAATTTCGATATATTTCAATGAAAATTTCTATTCCAGACTCTTGTGATCCATATATAGATAACAATTTTCACAATAGATATAATAAACCCATATCATTATGGTAAAAATTATGTCTACCAACTCATGGTCATGGGTTATATAGTTTTGTTCATGAAACATTAAATACATTTATTTATAGGTAATAACTCTATGAATCTTCATAAGTACACATATAATCCCCTTATTTGATTCATATCTTTAAATAAAAAATTCTTCTCCTCACAATGGTAAAGTTAATTCATATGCACTGATCAATATCCCATTTAATTATTCAAAAACAATATTTGCATTCTTCTGACCATATAAACCAAACCTTGTTATGAATCAACATGGTTAATGGATTAACTAATTAAGAAAAATTATGAACTAATAATAGGTACTAGCCTAAAAATCTAAGGAAAATATATACCTTGATTAAATTAACTAGAATTGGTAATTCCAACACTTCCTTTCTATGTGAGGGATCAACTGATATACCAAACATAGGGAAAATGGACCTGATAATAAACTTATTAAATCCAAAATTCACATTCTCCAAATTTTTTATTTAACTAATTTTCACTAAGACCCTTAAGATTGATTCACAAAGTACTCTTTTTCTCATCATAGATTTTAGAGTTTATAAAATTATGATCAATAAATACCAAAAATTAATTACCAAGATAATCCTCGAATACTCTATTAATTGGATCTATAAAAAAATATAAGATTCATTAGTCAATCCAAATGGAATTAATATATATTTTTAATTTCGATACCTCATTCAAAATAATGTATTTGGAATATATTCCCTCTTTAATCATAGCTAATGATATCCAAAAGGAAGATAAATCCTTGAAAAATATTTATATCCTTGAATTTTATCAAAAAATTTCTCAATTCATGGTAGATGATAATTATTGTTAATGGTAATGGAAATAATTTCCCTATATTTGATTCACAGCAACATTGTCCCATATGTCTTCTTAAAAAATAGATCAAGGGCTCCCAATGGTGAAATAATATGGTTTTCAAATCCATTATTATATAACTCCGATAGTTTTTTCTTCAGTTACCCTAATTCCTTATATCCATCATAAAGGGAACCATTGTTCTAGTTTTTTCATCTAGTAAATTATTGATAAAAAACCTCAACTTTATACTCACGTGTATTTCTAGGCAGTTCTTTAAAAAACACATCAGTGTATTCCATCACAATCAGTACCTCATCTATTTTAAGGATACCTTTATCATTAATAGGTTTTGTATACTATTTTCACCATCAATTTCATTATAAAGAGATATTAGAGGGGGACTTACACAAGATTCTAATAATGTATTCTCCCCTCTAAAAAACGATTATGTATCTCTATCATGAATCGTAATATAGTTTTTGGGAAATTAATTTTTTCACTATAATTTGAAATAAAATCCATACATTGGATTATATCAAATCCAAATATACATGAAATATTCAAGTTTACCAATTGGGTATGTCAATCTATCATGATGGGAACTTACTGAAACATATTTGATGCAATAAGATTTACACAGTGATTTTTTATTAAAAAAATCCTTTATAAGGTAATAGGGAAAATCCATTTTTTGGAAAGGATGTAATATATAAAATAATGTAAATATATTGAATCAAAGAAATCATTAGCTAAATTTTTTTTGTGATGAAATTATATGTCATGAAAACATTGGGAACATTAACCATAACTATAGTAATTGCAATAGCTTATCTATCTCCCCTTGGACACTATTGTTGGAGGTTACCCTGATGATTGAGGAAGTAGATTGAATAATTACCCATATATTTACATAAAGAGAACAATTTATTTGTGGGGTTTTTATTTTCATTTCATTAAGGAGCCTTATAACCCCTTTCTCTATAATTGAAAAAAAAAACTCATGTTCCCAATAAGAAAGTACTTGCTCTCGCCTCTGAGCGGCGTCTCTTCTTGCTTTCGTGGCGGCTAGGTTTTCCCATCATTTTTCATCCCCCTTCCACCTCTGTCTCGGATCGACTCATGGCTCTATTTGGCCTCGGCTCGTCGTGGGTGTGGTCTGGCTTCAGTGGGGTGTGTCTGTATGTAGTGGGTTCGGTCTCTGGCTCACGTTCCATGCATCATCACTCGGCTCGGTGTGTCGCTCCCAAGGATGAGGTTCTTAGGCGTTCGTCCTAGCGTGATGTTGATGGTGTGGATCGACACAGTCTTGGTTCAGAGCGTCTCGAACTTTCGGTGCTGATGGTGGATCCAGTTCGTTGAGTTCATCGCGAGCTAGCCATGCATATGGTGGGTTCCTATGTGTCTCAACATTTGTTATGTGGTCCGGAGGGGAGAGGATTTTGGCTTCGAATTATGTGAGTTTTTGAAGGTTTTTTGTTTTGATGATTCATGATTTTTTTGGTGATTCAGGATATCATCGGTTGGCTGTGTATCTGATGGGTTTTTAAGGAAGGTTGTTATCAGTGGTTACATGGTCTGGTGTTTTCTTCTTGCGGGGGATCCTAAATAGTCTACATGGATTTGCTTCAGATGAGGTTATAACTGACCTCTTTCACAATGCACGACTTTCCATATTTGGACGACTGAGAGGGTATGGCTATACCATCGGTACTGGGCCTGTGAATTTTTGCATGAGATAGCATGCTGAGTAGCCATGCTCTAGTAGAGGTGTGTCTCAACGAAATTGATGTTGGGACGGGGCTCTTCTAAGTAATTTTGTCCTGGGTGGAAACCCCCTTATTTTTCAAATTTTTCTTATGTCCCTATGTCCATGATGTCTTGGTTTTTCCACTTTATCCTTAAAAGGGGGCTTATCCAATATCAATAAAAATTTAGGCCTTCGGGCCATTCACTCAGTCCAATAAGAAAGTACTTGGGAGTATTCCCCATAATTATATCTTATTGGAAATATCATCATCCCTTTATTTTTCATTAAAACATTTATTTTTTCATGATGCTCAGTAGATCACTTATTTTCTTGATTTCCCATTAATACATATTACCTATGAATTTTTTTTCCTTTTGTGACAACACTTGATAATATATCATTATTTAATAATTTTTTTTACAAACCATTCCCCTTCAAAGACTTGAAATAAGCCTCTCAAATAAATAATAAATCTTAATTTTGAGATAATTTACATATTAAACCACATGATTGGATAATATTATATTGTTATACTCACAATATTCAATACCTTATTCTTTGGACTTGTTTAATTTGAGAAACTTCATATCCATTTCATATTGTTATAATCAAGGAAAATTTTCATCAAATAATATCGCATTATCCGTTCCATATATTATATATTATTATTTTCTTTACTGTTCTGGATCAATGGTCATCGTTAATTAGCATCTACCTTTATAAAATACAACACTTGAATAAACATGTCCCTTTGCTTACTTACCATGCCCATAAATGTCTTTTCAATGGTTGTAATCCATTATTCAGTTAGGAATTGATTAATATTTTTATTAAACTATGGAGGATTATATTTTATTAAATGATCCAAAATCGGTCTATAACACTATGGAATAACAAATTTCTATATACGGGAAAATCTATTCATCATAACCTATGTCTATGGCCATAACATAGCCATGATATGATTTATTACAACACTAGTTATGTTGGACTTATCATAAGGGTAACCCTTAAAATGATTGTGGGTGATGATTCCCTTTCTTCAACTGGGATAAATCTCTAAAAAATGCCACACCCTGACTTGTCTCAAAATCAGTAAGAATATTGAGCCATAAAATAAAAATGCCTATAATGATAAACATTCTAAAATACCCTAAGGTGTTAACATAATTATCATGTTAGATATGTTCATTTAAATCCTTATTCCCTTGGTTCATACTAAATATCCTTGAATACAAAATTTGAATCCTAAACTCCAATAACCTAGAGTTGATGTTTTGTTTATTACATTGGGAAAATATAAAAGGGATCTCACCATAAAGGTTTGATCATTTTAGCAGTCTTTTAAAAAAGGATACATACACAATTTCTAACACCCCGAACCCCGAAGCCCAGAGTCGGTGCATTATTTTAATAAATTGGTAGGATTACAAGGAATAAAATCTTAAAGGACTGACTAGTTTCGTATTTTTGGAGAAAATAGATACATATATGGAACCCATTTTATATTTGTAAAGGAAACAAAAAAGAATACATAAAAAATCTAATAAACTGTATCCTTGAAAACTCAATTAATAATCTCTTCCTTATAACTTGGGGAAGGAAAAAATGAATAGGGTGAGCTAAAAATCTAAGTAAGGGTAATAAATATAGGGTAAGATGTCATAACATAAACATTTGTCATGTTAAATAAATAAAAACATATTCCTTTAAATTTTTTTTAACACATTATGGTAGGAAGAAGATCTAAATAAATAATTCCATAATCATGGGTATTCTGCAAGTTGAATAACCCCATTAACCATAATTATTATTTTCATAATGAGGGAATTCATAATGTGGGACATCATAACCACACTGTCAAGGCCTCGTACCAATACCATAAATAATAATTTTTTCAGGGCCTTGTGCCAAGACCATTGTTTGTCTCATTAGACCTACTGATGCACCGAGAGGCTATAGCTGGCCCCAACCAACACTTAATAAGTCCAATGCATTCCTATCATTAATGGGTTGAACATAAACAACATACACATTCATATTGAAACTAACATATGAAATGTAAATTACTTTCCGTGATCATTAATCATAAAAACAACCATTCAGAGTAATATGGTGAATGGTTTCAAGACATCACATCCACAATCAAACTAATCATAAAAAACTGAATTAAACAGGGTGGATGATAACATAATAGATAAACCACAATAAAGAAAAATATTTAAAAAATGACGTGGACATAGATGAAGAGACTTTTAAATGATACCATTGAAATTTCCATGAGGAAATAATCTTTAAACATTCTGAAGTGACCCATACCACCTTGAAACATTCAAATCATAATCCCTTAAAATATCATGAGAATAAGGATACTCTTTATATGATATTCCAAAGGTAATTACATACATCAAAATCAATAAATAAGTGGTGAACAATGAATATATCCCCTAAAAGTTAACATGAGATAAGAAAAATTCTTTCTACTTTAGAAAGAGTTGTTTATTTTTGGAAAATCATTTGTATTTTTCATAAATCTGGTTTTAAACATATACATCCAAAAAAATTTAAGGTTATTGAAATTATATTTTAGGACTAAATAAAATTTATTTCGGTAAAATAATTTTAAATATTTTTTAATGAAACTTAATAAATAAAACATTTAGGTTCGGTTTAAGGAAAATATTAAAGGATTTTATAGTTTAAATGCATGTTTTCATTCGTAAAAGAAGAAGTTAACCAAAATATAATTCTTACCTTAAAAGTTTTTATTTTGGAAAGATAAATACGGATTAAAATTTATTAAATATGGAACTTCAAAATAGGTAAAAATCTGAGAAGTTTCTTGAATCAAGCTTGTATATTGGGAAGAATTTTTGAAAGATCCTTTTAAAACATATAACTCCCCATAAATGAAAGTAGGATTATTTTTTGTAAAAATATATATAACATTAACATAGAATTTATGAGGAGTTAAAAATAAGAAATAATAATATAATTGAGGAGAGTAATGAATAAGAGAAATCTAAATGAAAATGGTGGTTCAGGTAGATTATACTTGAAACATTGTAATCAATTGAATCATATGCCCAAAAATTAGTAATAATAAATAAAACATTTAGTTTCATGAAAATAAATAGATTCATGATGTTAAAAATCAATAGTAAGTATACATAATGCTTACATAATTAGTAGTAGGGAGTATGGAATATCTCACAAAAATGGGAGTGAGATGACCAAACCCTTACCTTAAGTCTGATGGAGTTCTACAATTGGTCTTAGTGTCCTGGATAACCAAATTAAATTCATTAATTAATATTTACAGAACCTATTATACAATTACTTTATTTATTATAAACTTATTAAGTTCGCTCATGGAATTTTTGATGTGTTAAGTGGTTCAATTTCATTGTTCGGGTCCGTTTGTTTCATGATTGGTGTACTTATATACATGAAAAGTAAACCTTGTAAGATGAGGATTGCATTCCATAATTGAACTTATATTTTATTAGTGAACATACATAAGGTTACATGGTTGTAAATTTATTTTGGTTACTTTTAGTTAAGATGAATCATTATTTAAATCATTTAATGAAAACTGTTTGGTTTAATTTGTGGGTTTTGAACACAACGAAATCAGTTTTCTTTATAAATAAAAAACAAATGTAAAAAAAGTTACCAGAACCATATTTGATACTTAATACATATATTACAGTCTGTTGGAACCATAATAATGGATTTATGACCAGAATTTAATATGGTAATAGTTATTGAAAACCCATCATCCTTAAATATGGTGGATTAGCACATTTCAGGTGGTGTTTTTATTTTTAGTATAAAAGAATGGGAAAGGAGAGATGATGAAACATTATTCCATTTTCATGAAATAATTACATTAAATTTAATGCACTAGATTCATCACTAAATTTTGAATAAATGATGATAGTAATGAAAAATAAAGGAACTAAAAATAAAATAAAAGTTAAGAAATCCCTTACGAAAATCTGACAACCTAACAACGTCAATTAAAAATTCATTAAATATATTGAAGAGGAAAAAAGGTATATCATTATTATTAAATAATATATATAGTCAGTGGGTATATAATGACATATCCCAACATAATACAATTTAAATTATAAAATAATAACATAATAAGAGTTCTTGAAAAAGGGAAATATTTTGAGATTAAAATTATGCAGCATAAAGGCTATGCAACATGGTTTTAGAAAAATTTAAAAAGGGAGGGGAAATGGTTCACCCATTCATAGAAGACTCATAAAACAATATTATAATAGAATAAAATGTAAATAAGAACATGCTTTTAAAACATGAAATACATACCACATAAAAGGTAAATTGAAATAAAAGAAATGAAAATAAGGATTTATCTCTCAAATCCACCCCCTTGAGAATTTATTTAATGGAAGGGGTTTTAGACTTTTGGAAAGACCAAGAGCTTATCAGACATGGGGAGTGACTACGGGATTGTATTTGGGAAGAAATTTGATTATATTCAAGGTTTAGAAGAGTGAGTAGAAGAGGGAGTAAGAGGGTTTTTATTGTAGAGGAGAGGAGGGAATTTTGAATATTTTATTAATTATTTTATTAATTCCCTTAAGGCAACCTAGATGGTTGTTTAATATGACCCATAATAGTAATAAGTAAATGTGATTTTGAACCAAATGGACTTTCACCACTCATTATGTCATAAATATTGTATTTGGTTGAAAATTTTATATACGGTATTTTACCATATTTCACTATTCATAAAAAATTCATGTTTTTCAGAAATATAACAAAAATTCACCCTGAAAATTATTCAATGTGTAAAAATAAAAAATTAACTCCATTTTTTGAAAATAATTTTCTAAATATTTTCAATTTAATTTTTATATAAAATCACATTTTATTCAAAAAAAAATATTAAAACCATAACTCAATTTATAACACCTTAAGAATTTAATCAGGGTCCCATAAAATTATCTTATAACCATAAGACAATAAAATTAAAATTTATGATTAAAATTTATGAAAATTAATTTCCATTTTAAATTATTAAAGTAATTATGAAATTGTAATTAAAATATTTATGACATTAAAAAATTCCAATACTTATTCTATGATAGTTTTTCACTTTTAGGATGTCTAAATTGTATTTATAAATTCATGGGTGAAGTTTCTCTTATTTGGAAAATTTACAGTTAATTACTATTCATTAATATTCATAAGGTTACTTTAATATTCTTAAGGGTATGTTACTAATCACCAAAAATTATTTTTGTCTTTTCAGACTCTAAATATCTTACTAAATGCAACCGTGTGTGTTAGTTTTTCGAAATTAAAATCACAGAGGTGGAAAAATTATGTTTACATAGCTTGGTTATAACAAAGTGGTGTTTTTAGTGACTCAGTGTTTCATGTATTATGTATTAAATCTACTTGTATGTTCTTGGGGTGCTATATTATCCCCACCTTATAGAAATTTCTTCCTAGAACATTGAAATTGAACTTTGAAAGTTAATGGTTGATACATAAAAATTCCCTTATAGGAAACCCACATCAAGAATATGGTTAAAATATCCAATTAATAAGAGGAAATTTAAAAGAGTTAGTTACTACCAAATAATGCATTCGAATTGGAAAACATGGTCATGGATGAATAATTGAACCATTATGTAGTGACATTAAACTCTAAAACTCCATACAATGATCAACTTAAACCATTTTTTATATGTTTAAAATTAAAAAAATATAATGATTCAAAAAATTAAAATGAAGGTATCTAAACATCTATGATGAACATATCATCAACCCTTAATCAACAAGAATCAGATCTAAAACTCACATTCCAAATATATGAATAACTAAATCATGTATCCTCTTGAAATATAGTAATAACTTGAATTAACTTAAAAAAATATTGGAAACATGCATTCTTCTATATTCATTATGTAAGATAAATGTTATTGTATATATTCTATAATACAAAATGTGTTGTAAAATCCATCGATGATAGCATAAACCACTTGTCAAAAATTCAATAATCAGTTCCAAGGTAGTCAGTACTTAACCGAATCAATCATTTCATCATAATTATCTCAACATCAGATATATATTAAGGGTTTCCTTTCATTCAAACATGTTTTTTATAAAAAGTTTAACTTTATAATGAATCACTTTTCCTTTGTACCATTCATCATACGACCTCAAATACTTAATTAAATTGTAATTCAGAACAATCATTTATATATCTCATAATTCTTACAGCCAGTATTTTACTGAAAAAATATTCAAATGACATGATTCTTGACTATGCATATTAATCATTCTACTTCATCTGCAGTAGCATCATAACTTATTCATTATCCAAAACAATAATTTCATTTGTATTCCTGTTATTCTTGGGACATTGACTCTCATATTTCTCTATCTCTTTTCAGTTGAATCATTAAATATAGGAAAATTGTTCCCTTTTATTGGGATTATGAGCATGGTGGCCTTTTCTAAAAAATTGAAGCAAACTTATTTTCCCCTCAAGCATATACCAAGATGTTTCATTCCAAAATTATCACATGTGGGAAAATAAAAATTTTCCTTGTTCCATTTATCCATGTTTTTCCTCCCATTCTCTTGTTATTTTTCTTCCCTTCAAATCCATAGGACTCAAAGAAATATTTAAATACCTTGTCAACACATGATATTATTTCCTCATATGATGAGGATACTTGGGAGACAATATTACTTTGAAATAATGGATAGATACCATTAGAGATATGATCCTTCTTACTCTTCACATCACATGTATTATTGAAGTTCTAATTCCTTCTACTAGGTTTCATTTTTAATCAATTCCATGTTATATATTCACTCATGACATTATGAACTTTTTATGACTCTAAAAATTGTATAACACATAACATAAATATTTGCATCGTAATTCCTAGAACTATTTTCTTTGGCATAAATACTTAATAATAGTGGGTAAAAAATGTGAATTATTCTAACCATATCCCCCAGTAGACTCAAACCCTGTGCGTAGTAAGGCATGTTGTTATGTACCAGGATACTCCAGGTCAAAACTGAAACTCCTGGTTGGAGTTCTCAGTTCTAGGTACGTCTGTTCCAGAACCACGCTCAAATGTAGTATACATATATGGATGTATTTTCTAGGGAGATCCACAAAATATATTCCTTAGCAAAATTCTAAGCTGTTCTTGTTTGCTTATCCTTATAAACTATTTTTGGGGTTTGTTCCCTAATCTATGTTTTCAAAATCTAGTTTCTAAGTTTTCTTCTAAACTTTCTTTGATACTATAACATCCCAATTATATAAAGAATAATATATTTTCATATATATGTATATTTATAAATTAGATAGTGTTTTAGAGGATTAAAATGAGAATAAATCCAATCTTTAACATTGAATACTCTAATCTTTTAAAATGTTTTTTTACAGCCTTTTGATGGAAAACCATTTTTTAATCCAACTTTTGACAATTTTATAAACTCTATTTGTCAAAATAAACTTATTATTTATAATTGGGACATTTAAATTTACTTTGGATAAATTTTTTGTATTTTTCTGACAATGTTCATTTTTTTAATGAATAGTGAAAAATACTGCATTTTACATCAAAACTGCATTTTCATCTAATTTAATTATATATTTATATTATCCTTTTAATTGGTTTTAAAGTATAATTAGAAAATATTTTTACCATTTAATTCAATGGTGGTCATTGAAATTAATTTCACTTTGAAATTTGACAAAAACAAGTGTCAATCTTTTGATAGATATTATTTCTTAAAAACACGCTATTTATTTTGACAATGAGAATTATTTTTAAATTAATTACTGAAATTTATATGATTGGAATTGGGTAAAATTGATTCCATATTTGGAATCTGAAGGTAAAAATTATGTAATTAAGACTCTTTTGTTTTTAGACATTATGAATAGTAACGATGACAATTATCTTTAATTATCTTGATTAATTAGTAATCGGGTAGTTAAGGGTAATAAAATAATATCATAATAATATAAAATGACCCCAAAATGTGTCCAAACCCTCTTTTTTGTTTCATGTCAGACCATGGGATTCGTTGTTCCAATTTAGGGACCCCATGGAATCAATTTTGTGTGATAGTGACCTTCTATCATATTATTTTTAACGAAAGGAAAATATAACCAAACTATGTAAAACCTAAGTAAAACAATTTTAATTTTATTTAAATAAATTATCTATTAGAATATAAATATTCATTGGAAGTATAAAAATATTTCTTACATCATGGTATTTGTTTTATAATTTTTATACATTAAATAAATAAATTTATTTATGACACCATGATGATGCAGTGATTACCTCATTAAAGAACAATTTAAATAAAATGAAAAGATATGGTAAAATGTAAGACATAAAATTGTCTAAAACCTATTTTAAGGGTGTATTTTGAACTCCTATCACCTTATCCACGAAATATATCATTTTTGGATATTGAAAATCCGAAAACCATTTTATAATAAAGTAACATTTCAAGACTTTCCAAAAGTGACCCTCCTCCCTCTTATAAAATGCCCCCACCTCTACCCCCTTAACAAAACCTCTCAAGCCCTGTTCTCATCCAAAACCTGCTCATATTATCTCTCCACATCCTTCTCTTACTCTTAGAATCCTCACTATTGGAAGAAGTCATTCCAAGGAATCCTTTGGCTCAAATCAAAAAGAGTTACCCAATTTAGAGGTAATATCTTCTCTCGAGTTTCTTTCTTTTATTTTCCTTCTTCACTCACCACTATCGTCTTATTATTTGATACCATAATAACAAAAGTATCCTAAATATACTAATATAATGTTAGTATAAGGATTATACATACACTTACACACACCTCCATCTAATGGTTAAAGAACATAATGTTTCTGTGGGTGGTGAATTGATGCCTCACGAAGCGATGATTGTAAAATATTCTTTTAACACCTTTAATGGTGGCCATTATGATGTAAAATTATTTATATATGATATATATGGTATTTATATTTTCTATATTATTCTTAACTTTATTTTTAAATCACATATTTATGCTATTCTTGTTGTGGAACTGCGATAATTTCATCTGAGGAAGTGTGGACTACAACCCCCTCAAGTGATGTGACTCGTTCATACCAAAAATGGAATTTATAAAGAATGTAATTAATGAAAATATGTTACCTATATAATATATATATTATACTGGAATTAATATATATATATATATATATATATCATTTAGTTTTAATTCCTTTAATATGAAAAAGAAATGAATGTAGCATTTACTCGTACGTACATCCTACCATCTCCATGAACAGTGAATTTCATTTTTTATCTCCAAATGTAATGGAATAGTATAAAATGAATATATACTGAATATATATGATATTTAAATCATTAATACCATTCTGGAGATGATTTACCTATAACTACATGGGAAATTCTTTTCAAACAATTTCATTTTTGACTCACGTACCGAACATCGACAAAACCTATGATATGAACTCGCATAATTAACTAATTATTATAACATGATAATATGTGATATGAATTGAATAATAAAATTTAAAGGAATTCATTATTAAATTATAAATTGACCAATGATTTTTATTCAGGAATATAAATAAATGATCAAGACAAGTCGGACTTGAGGTAAGAGACTTCATCTCAATCTCCTTTCGTTGAGGCATACTTCAATTTATATACGACCTTATTTTATTAGTTGTATAATAAACCATTTTGAATTTTAATTTCCTTCAAAAGGAATATTTTTACATGAAGCGCTTTACTAAACGATAAAATGAATGTTTTTGTCTTACATATGCGGCGACAACGATTTCTCCGCCGATGTTACCATTATTTGAGTTTCAGCTTCCTCTAGAAGACATAACTTTTATTAAATGAAAAATAAATACCATGTTTTACTTTTCTTTTATTTTGGTATTGAAAATGGTTTTTATAATGTTTTACATCAATATGTGGTATTGATATCTTGTGATTGAAATGTGGAAATGTTATTATTCCTTTATGCATATTTTATGTGATACGATTATGTTATGGTTCTTGAGCATTGTTTATGAAGTCATGTGGTTCTATGATAAACTAAGGGTGGGTGAGCCCGAGATAGCTTTCCAATTCATTGGGTAATGTGAAGGAGTTAAACACTAGGGTTTATCCAAATAGATTTAGGGAATATACTATGATTGGTATTCCAAACATGAACATGAGGGTTTCTCCCTACGTAAGAATGTTATGAATGCCTCAAGTTACCTTTATGTATTATGATTTCTATGATCTATTCTTAAATATTATGATTCCATGAGGTAAGTTAAAGTGCTTATGTTTTATGAGTAAATTATGATTTCATTGATTCTTATGTATACATGGAGTAATGATTTCTTTCCGTATTTTTATATCCCTTACAGAGATTTTTATGCTCATCCCACATTTTTGAAATGTCTTTCACAGGTCAAGGGAAAAGAACATGATGTGATGATTGTGTATAGGAAGTGTCAAGAAAGAAAACATGTTTTATTTCAGTACTATCTTTGATATAAAAACCTTATTTAAATGTGTAATGCAATGCAAGATTTATGATTAAAATCTCTAAAACTATAAACCTGAAAATATCCTCAATGTGTATTCTTGAAATAAGTCTAGATTAAGTAATGTTTAAGGCTGGGGCCTTATAGTTGGTATCAGTGGTCGGTTTAGATAACTTTAGGAATTAAAATTCTATAAAATGATTGTCCAAAAATATTTTTTTTACACATTATGGTCAAATTGAAATGGTATAGAATTTTAATATTACCATTTTGCTTCATATAAGACATGTTTGTTCAGAATGGTTTTCCGTAGAGGAAACAGGGAAGAAGTGCTAGGAAGGAATACAAAATGAAATGACCTTCCAAATCAGCATCCTGAGATGGACGGAATTAGAACTGAATAGTTTGTTGCAGTAATGGCGCAGTTGACTCAAGCGATAAATGGTGGTGGTATCTATGCACGAGATCAGTAAGATCAACCGCAGAGGAACATGTCAGTGGTGGAACATTTCATGAGGCAACATCCCCCATTATTCAGTGGATCATATGACCCTGTTCTAGCTAAAGGGTGGATTAAATCACTTGAGAATATTTTCGATGTCATGGGGTGTTCAGACAATCAAAAGATTAGTCTTTCTATTTACCATTTGGAGGGTGAAGAAGATTAGTTGTGGTCAATGGTTAAAAATATCCGGGATTCTGATGAGATTGATGTTTTTTACTGGGATGAATTCAAAGGTATGTTTCTTGATAAATATTTTCCTAAGGCTATTCGACTTAGGATAGAAAGACAATTCTTGGAATTGAGGCAAGAGGACGACTCAATGGATGCTTATTAAGAAAAGTTCACTCGATTGGCAAGGTATGCTCCAAATTTTACCTGAGACCTTGATAGTAAAATCAATTGTTTTTACTCGAGATTAAATCCAAAATATCGAAGGGCATTAGCTTCTCATGAGTTCAAAAGTTATGAAAATCTTTTTCGATGTGCTGAGAAGGTGGAAATGGAGTTTTCCAATGATCAAGTGTTCTATGACAACCAAATGAAGAAGAGACTGAGGTGGCAGGAGAAAGAGAATAATCCTTCAAAAAGGTTTGATGGTATGAAAACTAAGTTTGTAGTTTGTGATAAATGTGGTAAAAAACATGCTAGAGAATAACTTTCGAATTCTTGAAAGTGCTTCCGAGGTGGTAATATGGTATATAAGGTTCGTGATTGCATTGGAAAAGATCAGTGTAATGGTAAGACCAGATTTGATTTACAGTTATTGAAATGTTTCAAGTGCAATGAGATGGGTCATTATACAAACGAGTGTTCGACAAAGAGCTCTAATGATAGGAAGTAGTCAGACTACAAGTAGAAAGGTGTGGTTAAATCCTTTGCAACTACGTCAACAGATGTTGGTCCATCAAATGAAGTGGTATCAGGTACTTTTTTTGTTTTTTGAGATTATGCCAATGTGTTGTTTGATACAGGGTCTACACATTCTTTCATTACTGAAAAATATTATAGTAAATTGGGAATTACATCTCATGAAATGACTCTATAACATGTTGTAAAAACATATGGGGGAAATTTTGATGCATAAATAATTTATAAGAATCTTCATATACTTATCCGTGGGAAGAATATACTTTCAAAACTTATTTTTTTTACCTCTAGTAGAGTTTGATGTTATCTTGGGTATGGATTGGCTCTCTTTTTACCATGCTATGATTTAATGTATAGCTAAAGAAGTTTCTTTTCAGAAATACTTTCAATTTTTGTACAAGAACGAATCCTTACTATTGATAACATATCAAGAGGCTAATAAAATTGTAAAAGATGGAAATGAATGTTACCTTTCTAATATTGTTGAAAACAAATGAACCGTTCAAATTAATTATGTGTCAGTGGTAAATGATTATCTGGATGTTTTTCCTGATGAGTTTCCTGGAATAATACCAGATCAGGAAGTTGAATTTACTGTTGACTTAGTTCCTGATACTAAGCCAATTTCCAAACCCCCTTATCGAATGTCACAAATTTTACTTTTAGAGTTGAAGGAGAAATTGCAAGATTTATAAGAGAAAGGTTTCATTCGACCTAGCACATCACCATTGGGTGCCCTTGTCTTATTTATTAAAAATAAATATGGTTCAATGAGAATTTGCATTGATTATAGATCCTTGAATAACATCACTGTTAATAACAAATATCCTTCGCCTAATATCGATTATTTGTTTGATTAGATCCAGGGAGCTCAGTATTTTTCAAAGATTGACTTCATATCGGGGTACCATCAGTTGAAGTTAAAGGAAACAGATATTCAGAAGACTGTGTTTCACACAAGATATAGCCATTATTAATTTGTAGTTATGACTTTTGGGTTAACCAATGCACCTTCAGTATTCATGGACCTTATTTATAGAAAATTCCATGAGTTCGTGGATAAGTTATTGGTTGTTTTCATTGATGATATTTTGGTTTTTTCTAAAATTATAGAGGAGCATGAATGTAATTTAATGGTTATTTTGAAAACCTTAAAAGAAAAGAAATTGTATGGGAAATTCAGCAAGTGTGGGGTTTGGTTGCAAAAAAAATCATTCCTTGGTCACATTTTTTCTAAAGATGGAAAAATTGTTGATCCTACAAAAACAAAGGTTGTTGAAGAATGGCCAAGACCCTCAAATGTACCCGAGATTTGTAGTTTTCTTGGTTTGGTAGTCTATTACCGAAGGTTTGTTAAAAATTTTGCACGGTTTTCCAGCCCATTTACTAAGCTAACTCGGAAGGGTGTTAAGTTTATCTGGACAAAAGAATGTTATGATTGTTTTCAGGAATTGAAAAGAAGATTGGTGAATGCTCCAGTATTGGCACTACCTTCTAGGAATGGTGAGTTTGTTATCTATAGTGATGCATCATTGAAAGGAATTGATTGCGTCCTAATGTAGAATGATCTGGTAATTGCTTGTGCTTCACGTCCATTGAAAAGTTATGAGATAAATTACCCTACACATGATATGGAATTAAGTGCTATTGTTTTTTCCTTAAAAATTTAGATGCATCATTTGGATGGTGTATAGTGTGAAATATATACTAATAAAAAAAGATTAAATTATATATTCTCTTAGAAATAATTGAACATGAGACAAAGGATATGGATAGAATTAATCAAGGATTATGATTGCTTGAATCACTACCATCTAGGAAAAGAAAATAAAGTGGTAGATTCTTTGAGTCAAGAAATTAATGCTTCATTAACCATTTTATGTTTGGAACATGATCCTTTGGTTAAGGATTTGATGAATTTTGGTTTAAAAGTTCTTGGTGCTGGAAATTCTTCTGTTTTGTTTCAGGTATCAGTGAAATATTCTCTATCAGATAAAATTAAGCAATCACAAAAGAAAGATAGTTAGTTTCAGAAAAAGGTAGAGATGGTTCATAAGGGTATGTTACCTGAATTCAACATTGATAATGATTGTGTTTTGGGATTTGTGAAGAGATATTGTGTGCCTTGTGACTCACAGTTTAAGAGAGAGTTGTTATGTGAAGCTTATAGTTCTCCATTTTTAGTTCATCCTAGCAGTACTAAGATGTACAGAGATCTGCAGGAGTATTACTGGTGGGATGAAATGAAAAGAGATATTTCTGATTTTACTGTGAAGTGTTTGAATGGTCAAGAGGTTAAAGTAGAGCAGTAGTTACTAAAAGTGATGCTTCATCCTTTACTAGTACTAGAGTGGAAAATGGATAATATATACATGGACTTCATTGTGGGATTAACAAAGACACCTCGAGGTAATAATGCAATCTGGGTTATTGTTGATCGTTTGACTAAATCTTCTCATTTCCTTACTATACACAATACTTTTTCCCAGATCAAAATTTTCATTTATATCTTAAAGAGATAGTCAGGTTACATGAAGTTCCCCTCTCCATTGTATTTGATCATGATCTGAGGTTCACTTCTAACTTTTGGAAAGGCCTTCAGAAGTCATTGGTTTCCGAATAGAATTTTAGTACATATTTTCATCCTCAATCAGATGGGCAGTCAGAACAAACAATTTAGACATTAGAGGATAGTCTGCGTTCTTGTTCGATGGATTTTTAGGGATGTTGGGACCAACATCTTTCATTGGTTCAATTTTCTTATAATAATACTTTTCATTCTAGTATACACATGACACCATTTGAGGCAATATATGGGAAGATGTGTCGAACTCCATCTTTTTGGGATGAAGTGGATGAAAGGAAGTTGATGCCACCAGAATTGGTAAAAGAGTTGGCAGAAAATTTCAGCTGATACAGAAACACATGAGAATAGCTCAAAGCAGGCATAAAAGTTATGCAGACAACAGGAGGTAGGATCTCTCTTTTGAGGTAGGTGATCATGTATTCCTCAAAGTTTCATCATGGAAAAGTGTGATGTGATATGGAAAGAAAGTAAAGACAAGTCCAAGGTTCATTGGACCGTATGAAATTCTTGAAAGAGTTGGATCAGTTCCATACCGAGTGGCTTTACCTCCGAGTTTATCTCAGGTACATATTGTTTTTCATGTTTCAATTTTAAAGAAGTACATGTGAGATCCATCTCATGTTTTGAGTCCAGAGGTAGTTCAGCTAGAAGATAATCTATCTTATAAAGAACAACCAGTCCAGATTTTTGAGCATAGGGAGCAAGTTTTGTAGAATAAGGTGATTCATCAAGTAAATGTTTTGTGGAAAGATCACATTATTGAAGAGGCAACATAAGAATCTGAAAATGCAATGAGGGATAAATAACCCCACTAATTCGATAAGTAAATAAATTGCAGGGATGCAATTTCTTAAAGGGAGAATGATGTAACATCCCATGTAAGTAATGAATAATATATTTTCATATCTATGTCTATTTATGAATTAGATAGTGTTTTAGAGGATTAAAATGAGAATAAATCCAATCTTAAGTATAGAATACTCTAATACTTTTAAAAGATTGTTTTACCGCCTTTTGGTGACAACCCATTTTTTATTATAACTTTTGAAATTTTTATAAGTTCTTTTTTTCAAAAGAAACTTATTCATTTGAATTGGGACATTTTAATTTACTTTCGATAATTTTTTTTGTATTTTTATGACAATGTTCATTTTTTAATGCATAGTGAAAAATACTGCATTTTTCTTCAAAACTACTTTTTCATCTACATTAATTATATAGTTAGCTTTTTCTTTTAAATTGTTTTAAAGTGTAATTAGAATATATTTTTACCATTTAATTCAATGATAGAAATTTTAATTAATTTCACTTTTAAATTGGAGATAAACAAGTGTCAATCTTTTGATAGATATTGTTTCTAAAAAACGCTAATTTTTTGACAATAGGAATTATTTTTAAATTAATTATGGAAATTTCTTTGTTCGGAATTGGGTAAAATTTATTCCATTTTTGGAATAAAAATCTCTAAATTATGAAATTTAGACTCTTTTGTTTTTGGACATTATGAATAGTAACGACGACAATTATCTTTAATTATCTTGATTAATTAGTAATCGGGTAGTTATGTGTAAAAAAATAATATCATAATAATATTAAATGACCCCAAATTGTGTAAAAATACTCTTTTTTGTGTCATTACCGACCATGGGATGCCTTGTGCCAACTTAGGGACCCCATGGAATCACTGTTGTGTGATAGTGACCCTTTATCATGTTATTTTTAAAGAAAGGAAAATATAACCAAACTATGTAACAACTAAGTGAAACAGTTTTAATTTTGTTTAAATAAATGATATATTATACATTAAATATTAATTTGAAAGATAAAAGAATTTCCTACATCATGGTATTTTTTTATAATTTTTAGATATTAAGTAAATTTATTTATTTATGACACTATGATGATGCAATGACTACCTCATTAATGAATGATTTAAACAAAATGAAATGATAAGGTAAAATGTAAGACATAAAATTGTCAAAACCCTATTGGATGGGTGTATTTCTAACTCTTATCACCTTATCCTATAAATATATCATTTTGGGACATTTAAAATATGAAAACCATTTTATAATAAAGTAACATTTCAGGACTTTCCAAAAGTGACCCTCTTCCCTCTTATAAAAGGCCCCCACCTCTACCACCTATCCCACACCTCTAAATCCATTAGATCATCAAACTCCGCTCATATTATCTCTCCACATCCCTCTCTTACTCATAGAAGCCACACTTTGGGCAGATGTCTTTTCAAGTAAGCCTTTGGCTCACATAAAAAAGAGTTACCCAATTTAGAGGTAATATCTTCTCTCGAGTTTCTTTCTATTATTTTCCTTAATTACTCACCACTATATTCTTCTTATTTGATCCCATAATAACAACAATATCCTCAATATTATAGGAAGTTTTATGATAAATATTCTACCTACACTTACACACACCTTCGCCTAATGGTTAAAGAACATACTGTTTTTGTGGGTGGCGAATTACTGCCTCACGAAATATTGATTTTTTCAATATTATTTTAACACTTTTCATAGTGGAAATTATGATGTCACTCTATTTATATATGATATATATGGTATTTAGTTTTTCTATATGCTTTTTAATTTTATTTTTATATCACATCGTTATGCTTTTCATGTTGTGGAACTGTGATAATTTCATCTGAGGAAGTGTGGACTACCACCCCCTCAAGTGATGTGACTCATTCATGCCAAACATGGAATTTATAAATAATGTAATTAATTAACTTATTTTTCCTATATAACATATATATTATACTGGAATTATAATATATATATGTCTCATTTAGTTTTAATTCATTTAATATGACAAAGAAATGAATGTAGCGTTCACGCGTACGTACGACCTACCGTCTCCATGAACGATGCATTTCATTTTTCATCTCCAAATGTTATATAATAGTATGAAATGAATATATAATGAATATATATGATATTTAAATCATTAATTCCATTATGGAGATGATGTACATATAAATACATGGTCAATTCTTTTCAAACAATTTCATTTTTGACTCATGTACCGAAAATCAACAAAACGTATGATATGAACTCACATAATTAACTAATTATTATAACACGATAATATGTGATATGAATTGAATAATAAACATTAAAGGAAGTCCTTATGAAATTAAAAAATGGACCAATGTTTATTATTCAGGAATATAATGAAACAAACAAGACAAGTCAGACTTGAGGTAAGGGACTTCATCTCAATCTCCTTTCCTTAAGGTATACTTCAATTTATATATGAATTTGTTTTATTAGTTGTATAATAAACCCTTTTTACTTTTAATTCCATTCAAAAGGAATCTTTTTACATTAAGAGTTTTACTAAATGAAAATATTTATGTTTTTGTCTTACATATGCGGCGACAACGACTTCTCTAATACCGTGACCATTATTTGAGTTTCGGCCTCTTCTATAGGCCATAACTTTTTATAAATGAAAATTAAATACCATGTTTTACTTTCCTTTTATTTTGGTATTGAAAATGGTTTTGATAATGTTTTACATCAATGTGTTGTATTGATATCTTATGATTGAAATGTGGAAATGTTATGTTTCCTTTATGCATGTTTTCTGTGATATGATTAGGTTTTAGTTATTGGGAATTATTTATGAAGTCGGGTGGTTCCATGATAAACTGAGGGCGGGTGAGCCCGAGATAGCTCTCCAATGAATTGGGTAATGTGTAGGAGTTAAATTACAAGGTTTCTCCAAAGAGATTTAGGGAATATAGCGTGATTAGTATTCCAAACGTAACAATTACGGTTACTCCCTACGTAAGAATGTTTTGAATGCCTCAAGTTACCTTTATATCTTATGAATTCTATAAGTTATTCATAAATATTATGATTTAATGAGGTATGTTAATGTGCTTATGTTTTATGAGTAAATTATAATTTCATTTATTATTATGTATACATGGACTAATGTTTTATTTCTGTATTTTTATATCCCTTGCTGAGCTTTTTATGCTCATCCCATGTTTTTGAAATGTTTTTCACAGGTCAAGGGAAAAATACATGATGTGATGATATTGTCGAGGAAGTGTCAAGAAAGAAACCATGTTATATTTTAATAATGTATTTGATGTAACCACATTGTTTAAAAGTGGAATGTAAATCATGATTTATTATCTAACTCTCTAAAACTATAAACCTGAAAAGATCCTCAATGTGTATTCATGAAATAACTCACGATTAAGTAATGTTTAAGGCTGGGGCCTTATAGATACCAACTGTAACACCCTGACCCAAGAATCCCAGAATCAGTGCATTATTTTAATACATTGACATGATTTAAAGGAATCAACTCCTTAAGGACCAATCAGTTTAGTATTTTGATGAAACAAAATACAGACATTGAATCCATTTTACATTTGGAATTAAACAAAATATGATACATAAAAAAGATAATAAACTTCATCCTTAAAAACACAATAAAAGATATCCTCTTCATAACCTCAGGAAAGAAAAAAATTAAAGGGATGTGATAAAAATTTTAGTAAGGGTAACCAATATTGGAGAAGATTTCATAACATAAACATTATTCATTTTGAATAAATAAAAACATACACCTTTAACAAAACTTGAAAACATTATGGGAGGAATAAGAGATGAATAAATAAATTCATAATCATCGGTATTCTGATAGTTGAATAACCACATCAACCATAAATACTATTTTAATAATTAGGGAATTCATAGTCTGGGACATCAAAACCTTGTCGTCAAGTCCTTGTGCCAAGGACCTAAATAATCATTTTGTCAGGCCTTGTGCCAAGAACGCAGTTTGTCACATTAAACCTATTAATGAACCGTGGGGCTATAGCGGCCCCCACATGTCACTTAATAAGTCCAATGAATTCCTCACATGAATGGGGTGAACATAAAAAAATACACATTCACATTAAAACTAACATATGAAATGTAAATAACTTTCCCCAATCATTAATCATAAACACAACCATTCAGAGTAATATAGTGAATGGTTTCATGATAGAATATCCAAAATCAAACTAATCATAAACCATTAAATAAAACATGGTGTATTATAACATAGGAGATAAACCACAATGAAGATAAATATTCAAAAAATTACATTGACATAGATGAAGATACTTTTAAATGAGACCATTGAAAAATCCTTCAGGAAATAATCCATAAACATTCTAATGTGTCTCATACCACCTTTAAACATTGAAATCATAATCACATAGAATATCGTGAGAATAATTTGACTCTTTAAATAATATACGAAAGGTCAGTGCATAAACTACAATCAATAAATAAGTGGTGAATAATGTATATATCCCATTCAAGTTAAAGGGAGATGAGAAAATTACTTTTTTACTTTGGAAAGAGGAGTTCTTTTAGAAAATCATTTTTATTTGTCATAAATTTTGTTTTAAACATGTATATCCTCTAAAATAAAATTTATGTATATTTAAATTATATTTGATTCTTATATAAATTCTTATTTTTGAAAAATCATTAAAAAAGGGTTTTTAAAAAAAATTAGAAAAAAAACATTTTGGGGCGTTTAAAGGAAAATATTAATGGATTTTAATGTGAAAAGGAATTTTTTCTTTTCTAAAAGAATAAATGAACCAAAATATATATCTCACATTAAAATGAGTAATTTTTTAAAGATAAATATGGATTAAAATATATTATATATTGAACATAAAAATTGGTAAAAATATGAGATGTTCCTTGAATCGAGCATGTATTTTTGGAGGAATTTTTGAAAAATCATTCTAAAACATATTACTCCCCAAAAATGAATGAAGGATTCTAGTTGGTCAAAATATATAGAACATTTATATAGAATTTATTAGTATTACATAAGAATATATAATAATATCATTGAGGTTTGAAAAGAATAAGATCAACCCCAATGAAAAAGGGGGTTTAGGTAGATTATTCTTAAAACATTGAAGTCAATTGAATCATGTGCCCCAAAATCAATAATCATCAATGATACATTTATTATCATGAAAATAAATAGATTCAATATGTGAAACAACAAATGGATGTGTACATACACCATACACAAGTAGTATTAGTGAATATAGAATATCTTACAAAAATGTGAGTGAGATGAAAAAACCCTTACCTTAAGTCTGATGGTACTCTTACCTTGGTCTTAGTATCCGGGATAAAAAAATTAATTTAATTAATTAAGATTTAAATAACCTCTTATACATTTAATTGATTTATTATAACCTTATTAATTTCACTCATGGCCTTTTTGACTGGTTAAGAGGTTCAATTTCATTGTTCGGGTCTGTTTCTTTCATGATTGGTATACTTATATACATGAACGTAGAATCATTTAAAATGAGGATTTTTGTCTAGAATTGAAGTTATATTTTACTAGTGAACATCTATAATGTTACATAGTTGTAAATTTCATTTGGTTACTTGGAGTGAAGATGAATAATTATTTAAATCATTTGATGAAAACTGTTTGGGTTAATTTGCGGTTATTGAACACAACGAACCCATTTTGCTTTATAAATAAAAAACATGTGTACAAAAAGATTATAGAACCATAGATGAGACATAATAAATATATTATAGTCTTTTTAAACCATAATAATAGTTTCATGACCATAATTTTAAATGTTAATAGAAATTGAAAACCCATTGTCCTTGAATGTGGTAGATTAGCGCATCTTGGGTGGTGTTTTCATTTTTAGTATAAAATAATGCGAAAAGAGAGATGATGAAAAATTATTCATTTATCCTGAAAAAATTAAAGTAAATGAAATATACCAGAGTTATCACAACATTTTTAATAAAGTAGGAGAGGAAAGAAAAATAAAGGGACTACAAATAAAAGAAAATTAAAGAAATCCCTAACGAATACTCGTCATCCTTACAGCGTCACTTAGAAATTCATAATGTATTTTGGTGAGAGAAAAAGGATATATCATAATTATTATATAATATAGATAGAAAGGGGGATATGTAATTACATATAAAAATATTATACAATTTAATGTAAAATATAATAATAATATAATAGTGCATGAAAAGGAGATAGATTTTGAGACAAAAAATCTGCAGCTTAACGTCTACGAAACATTGTTTTAGAATACTTTTAAAAGGGAGGGGAAAGGGTTCATCCATTTATAAAATAATCATAAAATATTATTTTAATAGAATAATATTGAAATAAGAACTTGGTATGAAAACATGATACACATACAACATAAATGAGAACTTGAAATAAAAGAAATGAAAAGTGGAATTTACCTCCTCAATCCATCTCCTTGAGAATCTCTTTAAGGGAAGGGGTATTAATCTTTTGGAAATATGAAGCACGTCTTGGACATGGGGAGTGATTAGGGGATGGTATTTTTTCATAACATTGATGTGTTTCAATGATTATAGGAGTGTGTAGAAGAGGGAGAGAGGGGGGTTTTATAGTGGAGGAGAGGTTTGAATTTTGAATATTTTATTCATAATTTTATTAATTCCCTCAAGACAACCAATAGTGTTATTTCATGTGACCAATAATTGTAACAAGTGCATGTGAGTTCGAAACATGTGGCCTTACATAACTTATGGTGACATAAATAGTGTATTTAACAGATAATTTGTATATATAATATTTTACCTTATTTTACTATTCATTAAAAATTCACGTTTTTCAGAAATATAACAAAAATTAACCAAACTAATTATTCTATATGTAGATTTAAAAAATGAACTCCATTTTTGAAGATAATTTTATAAATATTTTTAATTTAATTTTCAAATAAAATCATAATTTATTAAAAAAAACAACATTAAAACAATAACTTATTTTATAACACCATGAAAAATTAATCAAGGTCGTATAAAATTATCTTTTTACCATAAGATAATACAATAAAAAATTATGATTACATTTTTTGAAAATACATTTCCATTTTAAATTATTAAATTAATCATAAAATTTTAATTAAAATATTTATTACATAAAAAATACCAATACTTATACTATGATAGTTTTTTCACATTTAAAATATCTAAATTGTATTTATACATTCATGGGTGAAGTTTATTTTTTTTATGGCCAATTTAATAATCATTACTATTCGTTACTATTCTTAAGGGTATGTTACTATTCATAATGGTATGTTACTATTCACCAAAAATATTTTTTGTCTTGCCAAACTCTAAATATATTACTGAACGAAACTGTGTATGTCCGTTTTTCGAAATAAAAATCACAGAGGTGGAAAAATTATGTTCACTTGGATAGGTTATAACAAAGTGTTGTTTATAGAGACTCAGAATTTCATGCATTCTATATTAAATCTATTTGTAAATTCATGTGGTGCTACAAAATTCCCACAATACAAATTAAATATTAAAACATAGATTGATAAATATTATCTCACCCTTGAACTAATTTATAATATCCATATTTATATCCCAAGGAAATGATAAAAAATAAAGGGTGAGTTTAAAGGCTTAGTAAGTCTTACGAACAATGGAAGCTATCATGATTAAATAAGGAAGAATCAATATGATAGAGGGGATTATCAAAACATATACCCATCAATAAACAACTGGATATGAAAGAAAATTCATGTCTAAAATAAAAATAATAATCAAATGGATATTGAACAATTAATTCTTAAAAAATGACATAATGTTTTGTAGACATTCATGATCAGGGACTCTCAATCGATATATCAAACATCTTATTGTAAAGGAATATCAACCAAGAAATAAATCTTTTTAAATAAGAACATGTTTACTATATTACCATATAATATTCAATGCCTATAATTTTTATCATGAGACACATGAATATATCAAGGGGTTATCTAGAACTAGGACCCACATGTCACTTGTACGCCCTATGCATTCCTCTTATTTTGAATAATGAATTTAATTCATTCATAAAATTCCCTACAACTCAACAATTATCTATATTGAATAAAGAATAAAAAATATAAATATTTATATAGTAAATAAAATAACATACTTAATTATCTTCATTCAACTAATAACCTCTATATATGTGTATAAAGTTTAAACAACTTTAAATGAAAAGTCATTATTATAGATTCATCCAAGATATTAAACATTTTAATATAAAGGAGGAAAATAATTTCTATAGAATAATAATGAGTGATAGATAACATGATCACAAGAAAGTGAATGATCTTAAAATAATTGGTAATCCATTATTTGTAAAGGATGATAAAGGTCCATCGATTCATCAGGACTGAATGATTTATAGAAAAACCAATCCTTAATAAAATGATATATGATCTATACATTAAAAATAAATTCCTTGTAATTTCATGTTGGAATTAAGTTATAAATCACTTTTCAATTTTTTTTATTTGTTTAAGTAAAAAATACGCTTTTATTATGATATAATTTTAAATAAAATTTCACAAAATACAGAGAAAAATATTTTCTTTGAAAATAAAAATTTTAACTTGTAAGAGAACCTTGTAATCAAATATTAGTCCTCGCAAAGTGAAAATTATTTCTTCTGATGTGTTTTTAAATAAATATCTAGTTCACAACATTTTTTAAAAGCATCTCGTTTATAGATTGACAAAACATTACCTTTTAATGCTTTCTATAATGATTAAAACATGGTAAAAAGAACTGTTAATAAATATTTGGATAATTTTTAGAATATTATTTCAAAACATTTTATATAAAATATATTCATTGAATAAAAAGGGTCGGAAGGAAAACATTATAATATAATTTTTAAAACAAAGTCTCTTACATATAAATTACTTATCGATCCATGATCCAACATGAGGAGAAAATGAATATAAAAATTTAAACCCCCATATTACCCAAGTAAAATAATATTTATAGGGTTTAAAATATTTGGATCATATATTTTTTCAAAATACAATATAAACATAAACAATCCCAAAATAAAATGATATTGTAATAGAAATCCTTTACCTCAAGTAAAACATTCCTCATAAGTGATTTTAACCTCAAATATGAAAAATTTAAATTTATTATACATGTATAATATAACCATATAAATAATATTAATATAATATATATTCCACTTATAATTTTTTGACACATGATTAATAATAATTATTTATTAAATCATCATTTTTGAGTATTAACCATTTCATTTTTCATATATGTTTTGGTTTGATAGTTTTTTCTATTTCATCATGATCATGGTTCCATAATATAAAAAATATTAAAAATGAAATAAATATAATATATATTCATTATATATATATTTATAATCATTCATTTAAGGAAGAAATTGGAAATGAAACACATCACTTCATGGAGGTGGTAGTCCACACATACGCACGAGCGATTATGACATTGATTTATCCGGTGAAATAGTTATAATATAAAAGATATATTATTTTTAATAAATAATAATTTTTTCTTTAATGTCATATATATTCATTTTTTACACATTTCAAAACATTTAGGTAAATTGGTGATGAAAAATGAATTAAACCGCTATGTTGATATGATAGGTCGTACGTATACACGAGCTATGTTTTTTTTGGACAGTAAAGAAAGAATTAGAATATTTATTTACATTAAAATAATTAAATCTATAATATATATATATATGTTTATCATGTTATTTTATTTTAATCAATAAATAATACTGAATATTAGAGGAGGTGATGAAAAAATAAATATATCATCTTAATGAGGATGTATTATTCATGTACGCAAGAAAGATGTTTCCATTTTCCATTCGATGGATACGTATATGAAATTTTGTTATAATATAAACATAATAAAATTTAATAATATGGACGAAAATGATTTTATTATATGAATGTATTTCGGAAACCCCCTTAGGTTTATGCATCAATATTTTTTTAGTATGGTATTACAAAAAAAATACTAATAAAACCCATGGATGGATTTTATGAATGTATTTGGGAAGTTAATTTCCAATACAAGAGGCTCTTAATGTGTTGATGAAAGAAGAGATTTGGTGTCATTTTTAAATTGAGGGAGTACATACACTCATATTTTTTTCAAAATATTAAAATATATTAATGGCTTCCTCAATAAAAAATGGCTCCAAAATGACTCATTTTCATAGATGAGATTCTATAGATTCTAAATATAACCATAAAATTGGATTTTTACATGTTTTTGGTTCATTATATACCTTAAAATTTTAGTTTTATTTCTCTCCACTTGTTTTAGATCTTACAATGGTAAATAACTAATTACTGAAGATACTAATCCTAATGACCAAAAATGAAAGTTTCGTTATTAAAAAAATTATAAATGATTATTCAATGTAATTATTCTATTTTATAAAATTTATTTTTAATAATTTTGACCAATTCATATAAAAAAACAAACCCGTAAAACATCATGAAAATCAGTTTTCCATAAAAATAAATTTTAAGAATAAAAATTATTTTATCAAGTAAATAATGATTAATTTTGATTATAATTTATTTAATTTAATTTTTTTAAATATAATGATATTTATATTTCTTTAAAACCAAACCAAAACATATTAAAACCTTCAAAATACTTGTTTGAAAGATAATAATTTTAAATATTTTTTTTAAAAACATTACTTTAATTTCCAAAATGTTAAGCATATATTTCTAATTTCAAAATTAAAATTTAATATTAAGTATCTTAATTATAAATATATATTTGATCTTAAATAAAATTTTCTTATTCCTTGAAGTTATTCTTATATAATTATAATTACATAAAAGTGACATTATTTATAAAATCCTTATTTTTCATTATTTACCCAAAAAATCCACAATTTATGAAAAAATCGAAAAAAATAATCCTTTAAAAATTTTGACATGATTATTTTAAAAAAAATTAATATCTAAAAATAAAATTTTAAAAAATTGATAGTTTTTTATTTTAACCAAATACATGAATAATGAAAGGTGCATTGAGCTATTTTTTTTCTAGAAATAAAAACATTATATAGTAAAATCTAGGGTGATGATTTTTTCCCAAATTAAAAGTGTTTTTCCCTGGATATTGATAGAACATCACCTCCTGAAAGGATGTTGGCAGTTATTCATCGTATGTTATTTATTTTCCCTCATCACTGCTTCTATATTACAATTTCTCCAATCTACCTTTATCAACTCAGTCACATTATTCCGCCACACTTATTTCCAAGTGTCAAGAGTATATATAGGCTATTCATGGTAATGTGAATCAGATTCCAATCCATCTTTTTCAAATGTTATCACATGTGTTGGGTCTGGCATGTATTTACTTAATAAAGTGTTATACAGCACATCAATAACTTTAGATATTCATCGTGGCATTTCCAAATAATAATATATAGGTCTAATTTATTAAATAATTTTAAAACTATTGATGTAACTAGGACTCAGTTTCCATTTACTTTTGAACCTTAGAAAACTATTCCACTGAGATACCTCATGAAAAAATGATCTCCCACTTGAAATTTTAAATCCTTCCATTATTTATTAGTATATAAATTTTTCATTCTTTAAACATCATTTATATGAATTTTAATTTCTATTACCTTCATCATTGTTCCCATAACAAGTTTTCAACCTAAAAGGTTCCTTTCATGAACTTCATCCCAAATAGTTGTTGTATAGAATATCTTCCATACAATGCTTCAGATGGTGTTGTTTTAATTCTTGAATGGAAGCTATTATTATATGAAAATTCTACCAAAGGTAAATAATAATACCACATACCTTGAAATTAAAGTTATAAAAACATCGAGATATCATTTAATGTCTGAATATTCCTAATATTATTTCCATGTATTCAAGTATGATAAGAAATTCTCAAATGTAACTTGGTGTCAAGATCCTTCAAAATATTTTTCCATAAATTCAATGTAATGCATTGTTAACAATCATATATAATATAATGAGGTTCACCATGAACTCTAAAAACTTCCTTAATATAAATCCATATGAGGTTATCAAGAGTAAGATATTTTCTTATAGTGAGGAAATGCGTGGAATAGGCAAGGTAATCAATAATAATCTATATGGTATCATCATTTCTAAGAGTATTTGTTTGTATAGTGAAAAATTAAATAGTAATAGGATCCCATTTCCACGAATACTTATGTAGAGGTTTCAATACAACTTTAGGTTATTGTATCATAGCTTTAACTTGTTGAAAAACCAAGCATCTTAATACATAACCTAAAACATTTCAGTTCATATTGTCATACTAAAAATGTCTCTTAAAATACCAATAAATTTTGGTTCTACCATGGTGTATATATAAATAATAGCTATGATATTCATATAAAAATTATCTATTCATACCATGTATGAATGGAACATATAACCTATTTCAAATTATTTTCACACCATCATTATAAATAATACACCAGTTTTTTTCACAAATAGCTTTAATTTTATTTTTAGAATACTTATAATCATGATTATAACTTTTTATCATTTAGTATAACAATGGTTTCGAAATCACTTAGAAAATGTGTGATGTTTCCCTTTCCGTACTAATTCACATAATTGAAGTTACTAAGTCGCTAAATATAGAATATTTATCGATCCTCATCATAATAATAATTATATGATCTTTCCTACTTAACTAATCATCTACCTTGTTAGACTTCGGAAGGTAGTATGGTATCAAAAAATTACAATCCTTGTGTATCTATATCCATATCCTTTTCCTCATGTTGATCTCTTTCTGTGAAAATATATATATCAAGATCTTATAATAAAAAAATAATTAACATTTCTCACTATAGAGATAATGCGTCAATATCTACAAGGAGTTAATTATAGATTCCCACACAAGATTTTTTTATAAATGTCGGGGATGGGTCCCCAATTATTATATATAAAAACAGAAGCAGGAGATTCATCAAGTACATCCATATTCAAACGAAAATCAAAACTAGAATTCTCAATTGTGGCCAATCTTCTTTTTAATTTTATCAGCGATTAACAGTTCTTTGTCCCGCAACTCATTCCAGAGTTTGACATTAATGCGCCCACGTCCTCACCCTCCACTTTATCGAGCTTCAAATTATTTTTATTGATGATGTAAAGAGTCCAGATCTTCATCTGAACTGTCCTCCTGTGCTACCTCTTTTTTTCTTCTCTTCTTCAATTCTTTTAGCATTTTTCTTTTGGCTGTGCATTCAAGTCACTTCTCTGATTCATCGCTATATATAACAAATATGTCACTTCTTGATGGTAAATTTAATATTTCCATGTTGAACAATCAGTTATTTAGTTCGTAAAAACATTATTTACATTATTCTAACCATATGAAATGTACCCATTTGTGTGTCAACTTGGTTAATTGTTTATCTAATCGAGGAAATGTTTTAAAAAATAATTAATTCTAAACTAATAATCCTTGAAAACTATGTACCCCTGTTATATTAATTAGAATTTTTTATTCCTTCAGTAATGTTGTGTTTAAAGGATCAACTCATATTCTATGATTAGAAGTAATATGTATAAGAAAAATGATCTTTTTAAATCCAAAATTTGTATTTACTAATTTTCCCTGATAACTCCTTTAATATAATATACCTAAGTATGATTCAAAAATTAATCTTATTCCCATCATAACATTTAGAGTATTTCAAGATGTCATAAATAAATATGATAACAACATTAACAAGATAATCCTTGAATACTATATTCCATATATTCTTAAAAATAAAACATGCATCAGTCAATACAAATGTCATTTCTACTAACTTTTAACATCCATACCTCATTTAATGTAAAATATATAGAATATCTTCTTTATTTATTCAGAGTTTATGATAAACATAACAAAGATCAATCTTTCAAAAACAAGGTTCTCCTTGAGGTTGATAAAATAGGTAATCAATATAATGTATTGGATACTTGTTATTTAGGGTAATGGAAATGATCTTCCTATAATCGATGCACAACTAGGTAGACCCATCATTCATATTAATATAAATAACATAGGATCCACATGGTAAAAAAATAGACTATATAAACCCCCTATAAAAAAAATATACATTTATTTATGAATTTACATTAATTGAATAGTATCCATTCTATAGGGAGTCTTAGATAAAGGGTTTACATCAAGGATGAGATCAGCAGAAAAATCAAATACATGCTTAGGTGGATGTCTAGGTAGTTCTTCCGAAAACACATCGATGCATTCTTTCACATTTTTATCCTATATTATAAGGATAAAATTTACATTCATAGGTTCTTTCCTCTCTTGTTCTCAGATAATTTCATAAATAATACCTATTAGATTTGGATCTATACAAGATTCATATGATTTCATCTCCCCTCAGATGGTAAGGTATTCCACATATCTTTCGTGAATCAAAATCTTCTTTCCTATGAAATAATCTTTTTTCATATAATTTGAAATCCAATACACACTAAATATTATTTCAAATTAAAATACAGGAATAATAAAAATGTTTCTAAATAGGGTAGGTTTATGGGTCATAATGGGAACTAACTCATATATTCTAATTAAAACAATATTTCCACTTAGATTCTTGATTGACAACACCCCTCATTAGGTTCAAGTGAAATATCTAATTTTCATGAAAAACATGGATTTTGTAAGAGAGTGTGAAGATCCAAAATAAAATAAACCATTAACTAAATATAAGGTTATGATCAAAATACATTTCCCCACATATTTGGTAATTTCAACCTCAACTGAAGTAATCATATATCCTTAACATTATCCCCTTGGACTCTTTTGTGGGTGGCCCCCCTGATTCTTGGGATATTGATTTTGAATAATTCCATATCAATTTAAAAGTACCTTGGGGTTTCCTTCAACAATTATCACTTATTGAAGATATCATATTTCCTTTCCTCTTCTTAGTCACATTACTTTTTCTCAATTCTCATCCATAACCTTCTTTTCTAGATTACGATTAAAGACATAAGATATAGAAAATTACTTCCATTTCTGGATGGAAATTGATATAATATCATTATATGATGGAAATATTTCAGAGACCATTTTCTTTTGGAGACTCGTCTTAAGCCTATCAAAGAAGTGGTCAATAATTATTTCTAGATTATTTATGTAGTATATAACATTCCGGAATAATATAGTAAAGGTATCCTTATAATCTAAAACATATTTTTCTTCCTTCTTCCTTAAAGTGAGGAACTTACTCTCCATTATACATCATAGTTTATATAGAAATTATTTCCCTATAAATATTTACTTAAAAGTTATAAATTTCATTCTTTTAATTTCCTCAAATTCTTTAGTGTTAATGATAAATAACCCCCATTTATCTCCATCCAATTTATACAATACACTTCCAGAATAACCCTTTACTTTTAATTACTTTTCAAAGTGATAAATATAATTCTATGGGAATTAATCTATTGTTCAACTACCAATGGATTTATAGTTCTATTAAATTATATAGGCCTCAATCACATTAAGTTATCCAACATAGGTGAATAAAAATATATAACAAGAGGGGTTTCCATATATTAAAGGTTAATCATCATAACTTGAGTTACATACCCTAATAAGTCTATGATTTTCTTAGATCTAACACCATTTATATATTCTTTCTCATATTGGAAATCCCTACACTGACTATAGGTATTGATTCCATTTTTTCTAGTAGGAACTATTTATAAACAATGGAACAAACATATTTTTATCATAATAATCATAAATATCGAGCCATAAAATAAAAATAATTATAATGGAAAATGTTCTCAAATACCCTAAGTTATTATCACAATTCTCATGTTCTCTATGTTCATTTAACACATAGTTTCCAGGGTTCATATTAAACTTCCTATGATAACAAATCTAACACCCCAACTTCAGTAACCTATAGTTTGTGTTTACATTATTACATTAGCACATGATAAAAGGGATTTCACTACAGAAGATGAATTAGTTTTGTAGTCATGAAAAACTAAATTTATTAATGATTAAAATACTATATTATACGTATAAATACACAAGATAATAAATATTCTTACATACTTAAATTAATTAATAATATCCTTATTTATATTATAGAATAAAGAGAACAAATAAATAGTGAGATCAGATTCTCAATAAGGGTTACATAAAATAGAAGTTATCATGATTAAATAAGGTATAATCAGTATAAGAGAGTGGATAATAAAAACACATTTCATTCAATCAACAACTTGAGTTTAATAAAAACTCATGGTAAATATCAAAAAATAAATTAAATGGATAATGAAAACATAATTCTTAATAATAGAAAGGTATAATTTTTGAAAATCTTGATCTAGGACTCTCAACCAAGATATCATAAATCTTACCATTACGACCTCTTAACAGAGGCCTTGTTATTAATAAATGGGTAGGCATAAACTGGATACCCATATAATTTGGAATGCATAATATTTTGTATCAAGAGACCCATTGATACATCAAGGATAAATAAATAACCAATCCCCACCCATCACTTGAAAAGCCTGTATATTCCACATATTTTTATAACTAAAAAAATTAATTCTCAAAATACCTTAAAATTTAACAGTTATACTTTTTGAATGATGAATACATAACACCAATGTATCCCTAGTAAATTAAATAACATAATTAATAACATTCATAAAACCTATACCAATTATATAAACGGTATAAGGTTGAAACGTCATCAAAGTAATACAAATGATTCATTATTCATCCTTGATATTAAAAATATTGACATGGAGAAGAAAAATAATTCCTAATGAATAAGTACGAGCAATAGAGAACATGATCACACAAAAGTGAATGATCTAAAAATAACATATATTCCATCCTAAATAAGTAATAATATAATAGCATATATTCACTATAATTATCGTTTTGTAGTAAAACTATATCATTAAAAAATAAAACATGAGTGGTAAATTTAAAAATATTTATTGTAACTTTGTGTAAGAATGAAGTTATAAATCACTTTTCAAAGTTGTTTTATTCGTTTTATAAAATAATAAAAATACTTCAAATACAATTTCAAATAAAAATCATCAAAATATTGAGAAACTTTATTTTTTAGAAATAAACCTGGAAGATTTACATGTAATATTCAAATAATAGTTTTTTCAAGATGATGGGACAAGTAATTCATGTTTTATATGTTAATCAATGATTTCATTTACACCTAAAATAAAAATCAACTCCTTAAAAATGAATAGAATATCCCTTTTAAATATTTTTATAGAAAATCCAAAATGGGTAAAGATAATATTAATAAATCTTCATATATTAGTAAAAAAATTATTGAAAAAAATTTATAGGAAATATGGACATGGGAGAAATAGAATTGGAGGGAAAAAATTTTAATAATATATTTTATAAAATTCCATTCCATGTAAATTACTTTTTTATTATTGATCAAAAACAAAGAAGAAATGAAATGTAACCATGTAAACCCCACCATAACCATTATAAACGAAAATATATTTTCTTTAAAAAAATTCATTATATAATTTTCTAAATGGTAATATAAACCTAAATAATATCGAAATAAAATGAGATTGTAGTTGAAATATCTTACCTTAAGATTGATTTTCCTTATAATATTTGTTTAACTCATGTAAAATAATTTTAATTTTATTATAATTTTATAATAGTAAAGTATAAATACTTATAAGATCATAAATTATCCACTTAGAGCATTTCAAAAGCATTTTATAATTTTTTTTATTAATATGTCATTTTTGAGTGTTACCTGTTTAGTTTTTTAATGTAAGTTTTGGTTATGTAGTTTCGATACTTGCATCATTATCCTAGTTACATAATATAAATAATGTTAATAAAGATATTAATATGACTTATATTCATTATATACATATTTATAGTTATTTTTTAATGGAATACATGAAAAATGAATCACACAACATTATTGTTGTAGTAGACCACAAGAATGCATAAACAAAATTATCATATTTTTAGGAGGTGTAATGGTAAGAAGTTAAATGATATATTATTTTTATATAATCATAATTATTTTTTTAATAAAATATATATTTATTATTTACATCTTTATAACCACCCAAGTGAAGTGGTGATGAAGAATGAATTAAACTACAATGTAGAGATGGTAGGGCGTACGTACAGACAAGCGATGTTTTTCTTTTTATTTTGATGGTGAAGAAATAATTTGAATATTTATTGACCATTATATTATAAAATTTATATACTATATATATTATTTTTTCATTTTGGTGTATCATTATTACCAACCAAAAAAGTAGGTGATGAAAAAGGAACTACTTCGTCTTCATGAGGTGGTAGTCTGCATGTACGCAATAAATATGTGTTCATTTTATTTAAGATGGATAAATAGATGAAAAATGTTATAAAATAAATATAATAATGTTTAAGTATATCTGATATAATGATGTAATTATATCACAATTCATAGGAGATGTTTTAAGGAGGTAAATAAAAAATAAAAAGAAATTACTTGGTAAATAACTATACCTCTTCTTTGGACAACCCCATTAGGTTTATGCCTAAAGCCTTCATAAGACGGTAATCTGGCCAAAACATTACCTCTAGAATATGGGTAGGTATGATAGGAATTGTTTTTGGAACTTATTTTTCTAGATAATAAGATAATTAATTTTTTATATGAGATGATAAGTGGTGTCCTTTTATTTGTGATGAAGTGGACACAATTGGGAATTTTCAAAAAATTAAAATATATTATTATCTTAACCATTCCATATAGAGCCAAAATTAATCATATGTGGTCAATATATGACATAAGGTTGAAATATGAATATCCAATATGATTTAGAGAATTTTTTAGTTCATTTATACCCTAATAATTTTAGTTTTTAGGTTGTTTAAATATTTTAACTCTAATCGTGGTAACTAATTTTTTTTGTCAAATTTACTATTCATAATGACAAAAATGAAAATGGCATCATTAAAAAAATTTGAAATTTGGAATCCAAATATATATTCCATTATATCAAATTTAATTTATTTAATTGTAATAATTTAATTTAAAAAAATAAACCCAATCATGATAAAAGCTGGTTATCCAGAAAAAATCCTTTTTAATTTTAAAAAAGACTTTCCTACAAAATAAAGTATAACATTCATTAATGTAGAATTAATTTGAATAAGTTAAATAAAAGGATAGTAATTTTTGTTTTAAACCAATGTAAAACCGAAAAAACCTTCTATATACTTGATTATAAGAGAAAAATAAAAAATTATTTGAACAAAAACATTAGTTAGATTTCCAAAATGTCATGCATATATGTCTAAGTTAAATATAGCATTTTTATATGAATTATAATAATTATTAAATATATATTGGATTGAATTTTTTTAAATATTTACTTTTTTTAAAGAATTATAATTTCCTTGAATGGATTATATTTGTAAAATCTGTAATTTCACTATTCATAAAAAATCAACTATTTCAAAAATATCTCCAAAGTTTACACTATGATAATTTTGAAATGTTGAATTAAAAATTTAAATTAATTTCAAAAACTTAAATTTATAAAAACTGAGAATTTAGGTTTTAATCACATTATTGAATACAGATATGTGAACTGATCTATGATTTCCCTAGAAAGAAATTTATACTATAATTGAATAGTAGGTGGTACAGAGTGAGCCTTGGATAGGTTTAGTGTTCATTTTCATTGTAGGTGATTTTATGTTGGGTTTTTAATTCCATGAATCATTAGTACGCTTTTTCAAGTTTTTATATGAGTGGTTTGGAGGAGGATCCTTCTACGTTTTTATATGAGTGGTTTGGGAAGAATATTGGTGGAAGTATATGGATCAGTAGAATAAGAATCAGCAGACCTTAGAGGAGTAATGGTAACTTTTGATATATCTTTTTAACTTATGATGGTGCCTAAATGATATTATTTATTAAAATGAAACTTATCAAATAAGTAAAAAATTAAGTTCCTTTTTTATAAATGATGGATATCATATGTCTGTTTATTTAATCTATTGATTTTTATTTCGAAATATTGAGACCAATGTTATCTATAAAAATAAATTATAAAATGTTTCCATGTCCTATAGATTTTAATTATACAAATATATAGATACCCCATGATACATTTTATACTGAATATAAGAGAGGGTGAATTATTTCATATAGAGTGAAATCACTCCCCAAAAGTAATTACTTTTACCTTGGTAATTTTTAGTTACATTTAGCATTAGGGAAATGTGTATTCTTCCTTGTCTAATCTTTTTAGGGATATTTTGGTTGTTCACAAAGTGTGTCATTAATAATTTGTATCATATCTATTTAAATAAATGTATTTCAATATAGTGGTGGTTATATGATGATTAAAACATAAAAATAAGCCACCAAATTGTAAGGTATTGAAAATTTATAGCGAGTGTTAATTTACAATGGAGTTTTGGGAAAGAGGCAATGATTCATGACACAACATTGGTTACTTCTAATGGGTTTTTCAATGGATAAATGTCCTGATCTACAAATGGTTAATATACGCATTGTTTATCATACATCACATAGTTTTATTTTTGAGTTTCATAACATATTGGAAAATAATTAATATTTTTGAAAGTTTTATGTGATTTCATTTAAGGGTATGAAAACTTATTATTGTGATGAATTTTAAATTAAATTGTTAAAATTTATGATTTTATTGTGTATTTAAATATTAATTTTTATAGATGTAATCTTATTACTTTCATGAGTTCCATGTAATGATAGATTATAATTGAATTGTATTTGAAGCAAGATATTCTATTGTTGAAATGAATATTTAGTCAGTTTTTTAATATAAAAATATATATGAGAGGAATTGTAAATTATATGTTATTCGATATGTATTTATTAATTAGATCATAAATAAGGTTGGTTTTCCAAATTTAGTGAAATTTTATTTCATGAGTAAATTGGGAATTCTATATATGGTTATAAGATTCAATGTTATTATTTTTTAAAAATTCATTAGTAACTATTACATATATAGCCTAATTTGGTTATGTTACTAGTATAATTGAATTTTTCCCACTTCAACATAGTTTTCTAAATATATATGGAATTATTTTATAAAAATATATTTACTAATGTATTGATATTTCACGTTTCTTTTCTAAGTTACCTATTGTGGTTTTTTCGAAAATAAAATATCATAATGAATTATTTTCTAATTATTAACATGATATCGAGAGTTATTGTATTTATAAATGTGTTTTTTCTATATAAATAATTAATTTTTTGAGGATTTGGATAAGTTTTATATGGAAAAAAGTTTCATAAAATGAATTTTCATCATATAGTGTAAGATTTTAGATTTTTCTATAAAGATTGGTCTGTTCATTACATGGAAACATAATATTATCACTAGTAGTCAAATTTTATAAAACAATAAGAGTATTATGTTTTACACTCATCTAGAACATGAAAAAACAGATCTATATTACATTGAAGTCATATATAACCCTACACAAGATTTAGGTGCACATGATACCCCTTTTAATGAAGGAGACTACTATACACAATGTTATTGACCTTAGTGCCCAAAAATAAAGCCATGAATTGTCACGACCCATCCCTCGGGGCCCATGCTATGACTACCCCAAGTCTGCCTTCCATCGGTAAGGGGATGACGACTAGCACGAAAGAAATAATTCCCTAAAACTGGGAAGTAATTGCCTTTAAAACCTGTAAACACACTCACAAGCAAGCACACAACTGGAAGAAACACCAAGTAAATTGTATAACAAAAGAGTGATGAAAGTAAAAGGGGCCAGAATACAAGCCCAAATAGAAAGTACAAGTACAACAGTGATACAATACAACTGAAAGAAATGGGAAGACAACTTCTGGATCGTCATCTGGGGTTTCTACCTGAAGGGTATGTACAGATCGCCTCCTCAACACTCCACGTTCCTCCGTCTCCTCCGCATATTGACACGCCGTATGGTCCAACTCCTAGTACCATCCAGTCATGGTACTCTCATCCTCAGTCAGTAATGTCTCTCACTTAAATCCAACATAATAAGGTGCAGGAATAGACTGTGCAGGTGTGAGTATAATGATACACCGTAGGGACCCCGAGACCCTCAAGATCTCACAAAATCCAACAAGGATAAACCACAAAGTATGAAATCAACAGATAACCTTACTTAGGTATATTCCCATACATATATCTAAGTTATCACGTGATCCATCTCAATCATGAGGAAAACGAAAAAAACTAACTCAGCTCAACCAGGATTTTATTCTAGGGGTAGTATCAAGTAAAATCCCCAGTCACATTGTCGAAACCGCGGCTTCTAGAGAACTCCTCCTCTATCGAGTATAGTTGGCATTCCGCGACACCATGTGTGCTTCCCAATAAATTTGGACTACTGAGGTACTTCTTCGGTCGAGTACCGGGGATCTACCACGTCACCAAGTGCACTCCCCTCCGTGGGACCATCACATCACCAAGTGTTGTCCCCCTTGTAGCCTGCTAAGGTACTCCTCCTGTCGAGTACCGTGGGTCTGCCGCGACACTATGGAGCTCCCCACTGTGGGTTTTTCGTGACAACAAGGCACTCCCCACTGGGCTAGTAGAGTCACTCAAAGTCAAAATGGTCAGCAGTTGTCAGGTCTCATACAGCTACAAGGTCTCCTCACTATGCTCGCTCGTCTCCGGAAGATCCACTCCATGAGCTATAGGTAGATATTCCAATTTTCACAAAGTCCCAAAAAAAAGTATCTCAAAGGTCTGCCCCATCATAGGGGTCTCAATGCAACATACGGCGCATCAAGTGGACACCCGGTCTGTGAGTTATTAGCCTTTTAGTTCCAAGATCCCGGTTAGATTCGTGCTCGATCTAACCTCGCCATTTTCTATCTCAATCCAAAACTCAGTGGAATATCCTCAAAGTCACCGTCTCGCTCCAAGGTTTCCAGCACCACTGATGATTCTCCAAATGGACTTCCGGTTCCAAAGATGTGGCCTATGGATCATAAATGGTCCCTTTGAGTATATTCCACTGAGTTTTGGATTGATATGGGAAACAGTCAGGTTGGATCGGGCACGAATGCAACCGGGCCCCCATAAATAAAAGGATAATAACTCACAGACCAGGCGTCCGTTTGACACGTTGTTTGTTGCATTGAGACCCCTATGATGTGGCAGACCTTTGAGATAATTCTTCGTGGGATTTCGTGACAGTTCAAGTATCAAATTGTAGCTCCTCGCACGGATCTTCTAGAGATGATCGAGAATAGTGCAGAGACCTAGTATATGGCTTATACCTGATGAATGTTGACCGTTTTGACTCGGAGTGACTCTACTAGCCCAGTGGGGAGTGCCTTGGTGTCGTGGAAGATCCAAGGTACTCGACAAGAGGAGTAACTCATCCAGTTACTAGGGGGAGCGCGCTCGGTGACGCGGTAGACCCATGGTGCGGAGCGGGCTTGGTGATGTGGCAGATCCACAATACTTGACAGGATGAGTACCTCAGCAGTCCAAGGTTTGTGGGAAGTGCGCTTGGTGTCACGGCAGGCCCACTATACTCGATAAAGGAGGAGTTCTCCAGCAGCTGAGGTTTCGACAATGTGACAAGGGATGTTACTTGATACTACCCCTAGAATAAAATCCTGGTTGAGCTGAGTCATTTTTCTATGTTTTCCTCATGATTGAGATGGATCACTTGATAACTTAAGAATATGTATGGGAATATAACTAAGTAAGGTTATCTGTTGATTTCAAACTTTTTGGTTTATCTTTGGTGGATTTTGTGAGATCTTGAGGGTCTCGGGTTCCCTACTAAGTATCATTATACTCACATATGCACAGGCTATTCCCGCACCTTGTTGTGTTGGATGGAAACGACAGACAACGCTGACTGAGGTTGAGAGTTCCAGGACTAGACGGTTCCCAGAGGGGGAACATACGACGTTTCGATACATGGAGGAGAAGGATGGGAATGGAGTGATGAGAAGGCGATTTGTACCTACCATTCAGTTTGGAACCCCGGAGGATGATCCAGTAGTTGTCATCCCTTTTATTTCAGTTGTATTGTATCACTATTGTACTTGTACCTTCTAGTTTGGCTTGTATTCTGGACCCTTTTACTTTCATCACTCTTTTGTTATACAGTTTACTTGGTGTTTCGTCCAGCTGTGTGCTTCATTGTGTGTGTGTTTACAGGTTTTAAAGGAAATATCTTTCCAGTTTTAGGGAATTACGCCTTTGGTGATAGTCTCTAGCCACTGGCCTATGGAAGGTGAGATTGGGGTTGTCATGACATGGGCCCCGGGGGATGGGTCATGACAAATTTTTATCAGAGGTTCATTCTGGGCACTCTAGGACTTAGAATCAAGGGCTGTAAATTTTTACAGAATTGTAAATTTTCCATTTATTAAAAACATTTACATGGAAATTCTTGGTCTTTAAATTCTCCCCACCACTGGATTTATGTCCCCATTAGCCATAAATCAAACTAAGGGAACAAGTGAGGGAATTGAGCATGCATCCGAGCCTCTCGTTCCCATGTTCTCTCCTAGAGGTTCTCGTGCTTCCAAAGAATGCACTCCAGAGGTATCAACCCCCATGTAAGAACCACTCCCTTCGATCCTCATTCTCTATTGGAACCTCTATAAAAGTCACCCCATCATCGACGTCCATCTCGCACTGGTCGATGATGTGAGAAGGGTCATTCACATATCTCCTCAACTGGGATACGTGGAAGATGTCGTGCACCCGTTGCAACTGAGGTGGAAGAGTTAAGCGATATTCCGCCTCGGCAACTCTGATGAGGAACTAAAAAGGTCCAATGAATCTCGGAGATAACTTTCCTCCTTGGACAAATCTCTATAGACCTCTTCGAGGTGAGACCAATAGAAATATTTGGTCTCCATCCTCGAACTCCAGAGGTCCCCTTCCCCTATTAACATACGTCTTTTTCCTGTTCTGTGCAGTCTTTATCCTCCCCTGGATGATCTGTACCTTCTCTGTGGTGGCCCGTAACATATCTGGTCCCACTAGTGATGACTCCCATGGGTTAGTCCTGCACAAAGGTGATCTGCAAGGTCACCCGTAAAATGCCTCAAAAGGTTCCATCCTAATAGTGGAGTGATTGTTGTTGTTGTATAAAAACTCCCCCAAAGGTAATTGATCCTCCCATCTGTGACCGAAGTCGATGGCACAAGCATGAATCATGTCTTCGAGGGTCTGAATGGTCTACTTAGTATGACCATATGTTTGCGGATGGAAGGTGGTGCTCAAAGGAAGCTGTGTCCCAAAACCTGCAACCCCTTCCATATCTCGGAAGTAAAACATGTGTCACGATTAGAGACAATTGTTGATGTTACTCCTTGTAGCCTCACAATCTCCTGCAAATAGAGGCATCCCGAACTCTCTACTAAACCTTTCTCTCTGATCGGTAGTAAGTGGGCCGACTTGGTGAGTTGTTCGATGATCAAATAGACAGATTCATGTCCCCTGGATGTACGTGGGATTCCTATCAGAAGTCCATTAATATCCTATCCCATATCCACTCTGGGACCTCTAAAGGCCGAACCAAGCCTGCTTGTACTTGATTCTTCTCCTTCACTTGTTGACAAGTGAGGCATCGAGAGACAAACTCTGATACTACCTTCTTCATTCCTGGCCACCAGTGCTGTCGTCGGAGATCCTGGTACATCTTCACCACTTCTGGATGTACCGCTAGAGGGGATGTGTGGAACTCCCTCAACACTTCCTCTTGAAGTGACACTGGTACCATGGTACATCCTTTGAAGAGGGTGACGTGATCCCCACCTTCATAAAATCCATCATGTGCACGCCCAATGGATATCTGGGCACATTGAGCCTCGCAGTCAGCGTCCCCATGTTGTGCCTCCTTGACTTGCTGAAAAAGTTGGGGAGTGGCTATGAGAGACTGATGAAAAGATACTCTATCTCTATCTACAAAGGATATCTACAAAGTGGCCAACTCCTCTGTCACCTCACCTAATAGTTGTATACCAGATATCTAGGTAAGTGCATCTACCACAACGTTCCCTTTCCTATGAGTATAGACTATCTCGAAGTCATAGTCCAGGAGGAACTCAAGCCAACATCGTTGTCTCAGGTTCAGGTACTTCTGGGAGAATATATACCTAAGACTCTTGTGATCATAGTACATTGTAAATGGTCCCTTTGATTATATTCCATGGAGTTTTGGATTGAGATGGGAAACGACCAATTTGGATCAAACACGAATCCATCCAGGCCATCAGAACTAAAAGGATAATAACTCACAGACCGGGCGTCTGTTTGATGCGTTGTCTATTGTGTTGAGACCCCTATGACATGGAGGACCTTTGAGATACTTCTTCTTGAGATTTTGTGATAGTTGGAGTATCGACCTGTTGCTCAGGGAGAAGATCTTCCAGAGATGAGGGATCATAGTATGGAGAACTTGTAGTTGGATGAGACCTAACTACTGCTGACTGTTTTGACTCGGAGTGACTTTAATATCCCAGTGGGGAGCTCCATGGTGTCATGGAAGACCCACATTACTTGACATGAGGAGTACCTCAGCAGGATACGAGGGGGAGCGAACTTGGTGATGCTGCAGACCCACGGTGGGGAGCATGCTTGGTGATGCAATAGATCCACAGAAATTGATAGGAGAAGTACCATCGTAGTCTAAGGTTAGTGGAAAGTGTGCTTGGTGTCACGGAAGGCCCATTGTACTCGATAGTGGTGGAGTTCTCCAGCAGCTGAGGTTTTGGCAATGTGACTTGGGGTGTTACTTGATACTACCCCTAGAATAAAATCATGGTTGAGGAGAGTCAGTTTTTCGGTGTTTTCCTCATGATTGAGGTGGATCACTTGATAACATGGTATATGTAAGGGAATATACCTAAGTAAGGTTATATGTTGATTTCATACATTGTGGTTTTTCCTTGGTGTATTTTTTGAGACCTTGAGGGTATCAAGGTCTCTAATGAGTATCGTTATACTCACCCTTACACGGGCTATGCCCGCACCTTGTTGTGTTGGATGTAGATGAAGGAAAATGCTGACTGAGGCTGAGAGTATCAGGACTGGATGGTACCCAGAGGTGGACCATACAATGTTTCAATATGTGGAGGAGACGGACGAACATGGAGTGCTGAGGAGGAGATCTGTACCTACCCTTCAGGCAGGAACCCCGTAAGACTATCCAGTAATTGTCTTCCTTTTCTTTTAGTTGTATTGTATCACTATTTTACTTGTACTTTCAAATTGGGCTTGTATTGTAGACCCTTTTACATTCATCACACTTTTTTTATATAGTTTACTTGGTGTTTTTTTCTAGTCGCGAGCTTGCTTTTGTGTGAGTTTACAGGTTTTAAAGAACATACCTTTCCAGTTTTAGGGAATTACACCATTGGTGCTAGTCACTGGACCCTGTCCTATGGAAGGCAGGCTTGGGGTAGTCACGGCATGGGCCCTGGGGGATGGGTCATAAAAAATTTGTATCAGAGGTTCATTTCGGGCACTCTGGGCCTTAGAATCAAGCACCATAAATTTTCTTGAACTCGTAAAATTATCATTTATTTTTAAAAAAATTACATGGAAATTTTGGGTCTTTACATGCATTGTCTATTCGGTGTGGTTTCCTATGTGTATTATAACATGAAACTCTTACACATTATACTTCACAAAAATTACATGAGTCACATAATACATCACCGTAAAAAGTAGCATTATAGGATATTTCCTACAAAACCACATGGAAATTTTTCATACAATATCTATATGAGATATTTTTCATAAAAAATGTTTATAACCTGTTTCCAAAGAAATTACAAGACCTATATCATGAAATTTAGCACTAATTGTTCCATTTATAATTATCTTACACATTTCCATGTGGTATACCATAAACATATACTCTTTTCTACATATAATTTTACTCAACATAAAACTAAAAAAATTTAATATTCTGGAGTTGTTTTAGGATTTATTTCAATGTATCGGACATGTATTCCACTAAATGGTGCACCAAGCCTGGTAGGACACATGGCCTCAGGCTCATCTCCCAAAGTTTCAGTGGTTGTAGACTCGCAACAAGTGCCATGTTGTGTTAATGGGGAGACTATTCCATCACCAAAAGAGTGTGAGAATATGTAATATTATTAACACACAAGTAACAGAAGAACATACAACAAGCAGAAAACTAATAATTAAAAAAGACAAGAACATAACAACCGACAAGTCTCTCATATACCATGACGATTATACATGACTCTTGAAAGTATCCAAAATAGGTACAAATAAGTACAGTACAATACATATGTCAATAATCAAAAAATACAAAAAGTGATGCCTCTACATATAATCAAGAGCCTCATCCCAGTCCCTTCTTATTCTAAACATTAGCATGGAATAAAATCAACCCTCAAACTATAGGTTCTTGACCTTGTCCCTAATTGCATCTAAATAGTTTTTTTGGGTACCCAATCACAGCCTGAATAGGGTGTGAGATATGATCCCAGTAGGAGAAATCCCAACGATCTGTACAATCCCGGTTGAGCAAAAAAATAAGCTAAGTAGTTTGGAGGTAAATATGTAAGGAGTAATCAAAAGTATACATTCTCATGGAATGTAACTACTAAACCAGTAACACTGAAATGGCCTCTAAAGTATCTATTAAAATTATGGACAATCTCCTCTAACAATGTATCAACAAATAATGCATAAATAACTAATACGACATTGCTATTCATTCGAACATATCTTTTTCAACCAGGACCTTTCCATAAATCCTGAAGTGTCAAACAATCATGATTGACTAATATAATCAATAGTATCACATTTCCACAGTCGTTCTAAAATAATCTATGTGTCAAACCATAAAGGGAAATATACATGGTGTAAAAGACCAAGGAATCCTCAGCGAGTCCTAAGAGAATCTCGATGGAAACTTAATTAGGCCCTGGTTAGAGTCCTAGGAGCATGTCAACCGAACATGTCCCATGTGAGTCCAACCAAGATGGATATAATGGGTAGCAATAACCGAGGAATCCTAGAGAATCAATAACAAAGGATCATACTCTACCAAAGAAATCTACCACCATGTTCAAGATCCAGGGAGTAACGTCCAAATATTCTAAATGGAATCAAGACCTAAGCTCCACCAAGCAAAGCCTCAACTACCATTTCAAAAAAAATCTCATTTGATTCATCAATAAATTCCATTACCATCTCCTACCATGAGTATACTGACTCATTCACACAATTCCCTAATCAAAAATTCAAGAAATTAAAAGGTATCCAATGAGTATACCTATAAATTTAACATATCATTAAAAATACATTCATTCATTTAAATTATGGAATAACATTTTGACACATGATTAGGAGACAAATTCATCCCCTTGTCGAATGATTCATTTCCAATTAAGAATAATTGGGATTCCTTTGACTAGGAATGCTATAAAACACACCCCATGGGTGGTTTAAAAAAGTTAAATTCAATAAAAATACATGGAACACCCCGTGGATGGCTTCTAGATGGGGAAAAACCTAAAAACTTTCTCATGTAATATAAATGGCATGCCTAACAAGTTCCAATTTAATTAATTCAATTATTCAATTTAGATTCGGGGCCAAGTTGGAAAGTCTAGTGGGAGGTACAATGGAAGCTAGCCCTATAGGGAACCAAAAAAAATGAAAAAGTATTGACCACTTTCTATAGTTTGGTAGTTGAGTGCTCATCCAATATTAACTTTTGATTTGACTCAAATCGGGAAAAAATGAAGAACAGATAAAGAACCCAAAAATAGATCAAATCGTCTTGCTCCTATAAAGAATCATCCCTACTAATAAAAATAAATAATGGTTAAAAAATTAATTGGGTACTCACTTACGAATTTCTAAATAGATTTTCAATGCTTGAATCAGATATTAGACCGAGGATCAGGATCAAATTCAAGAATAGTCTCTCAAGGAAGCTCACAAAATGTGTGAGTTATTATCTGTTGTAGAAAATGAAGAATTTTGTTTTAAATTAGATTTTTATTTGATTTAAAATTAAAATATATCTCAAAATAAAAGTTCTTGAATAGTTATAGTCAATATTTTTAAAAATCATGTTCCAACCATGAACGGTCTTCTATAGGGAAGGGGAACACTGTACAATTTTCCACACAGTTTGACTAACCAAATGTGAACCATGGAAAACTCATCTATCAAAATTAAAAACTATATTGCATGGTTGTGCACCCAAAATCATATGGTTTGGTCTAACCATGCAAACACTTTCTTCTCTCTACCCATTCCTTACACAGTTTCCCAAACCACGTAGCCCTCCCCGCATGGTTTTCACGAACCATGCACCACACTTAATTCACCCAAATATTTTGTTTCGACCTCTGAAAAATCCCCAGAAATCATAGATACCTCAGTGAACTCAGGGTTCATTCATATTAATCCATAACTAAGCATTAAAATTTAAAAATAATGGATCCTTAACACATACCAAAACTAGAGTTCTTATATTTGTGAGATTTCAAAAAAAATCAAGGAACATAGGTACACATGTTTCTATAGAATATGCCAGAAAATGGTGTATATCTAGGTCAATAATGGTTTTTAAAACCTAAAAAATTGAATTTTATGGTTTTGTGCTATTTTTTAACTAGAATTATTAAGAGCATAATGTGATATATTATTTAAGTTTTTTGGTTATATATTTAGTGTTTATAGTGTTTAAAAGTCATATTACATGATTAAAACATTAATTTAAATTATATATCAATATAAATGAGATAGAGTTTAGTTAAACTATATTTTGTGAAATGCATGATAAGAGGAAAAAATATGATGCAATATAAAATATGTTGTACTAGAAATTGATTTAAATAGGTTTGTGTGATTTATAATGAAGTTGACATTTTCAATATCAATTAAAAAAATTTAGTCATAAGATATTTGAATTTCATCTGTTTTTATAGTCATATGTGTGATTTTTTTTGAATTTGCTATAAATCAATAATAAAAGATATTTCTAAATCTTGAGGATGAAATTTCAATTTTTTAGAAAATAGTGAGGTTTTTGAAATTATTGATTATTACATTTTTATGAGGTCTATGGGAAATATTTTGAGTTATAATGAATATAAAATTTTTAAACCACTATGAAATCATATTTATTTATATATAAATTTTTGTTATCTTTTTATTAGACCAATGTAGTGGTGATTTTTAATTATATTTATAATGATTAAAATGGGCTCAAGTGGTGATTAATATATATATATATATTATTAATTTTCCTTCTAGTAATATTTATTTGAAACCAAAATAGGGTATAAAGAGTATTTTTGAAATTTTGTGTATAAAATATTATGAGGAACATGATTTTTGTGCTGATTATAACTTTATGAATTTTTTTTGATATATTTACGACTTATTATATTCAATGTTATATTATTCTAGGGTGATTTAATTTAAAGAACAAAATAAAGAGCATGTGGTCCTATTTATAAAAGCCTGATAAGCTTAGGTTTAGGTGGGGTTCTTTTCTGTAAAAGGTAGAGGTCTCTGGGTAAGATGTGGTTATCCATGACCAATGAAAGATTGATCATGTAGTTATCATGTTGGATGAAGTACTCAAGAGAGGAATTTTATATCTTTTGCAATGATGAGGTCCTTACAGTGGGTGGATCATTTTTCATCCTATGATGAGTCTCTCACAATTGACAAATGATGCTTTCTTTAGAAAATGAAATCCTAAAGATTGGTTATTTGTAGTCTCCTAGAAAGAGATCCTCATTAAAGGTACTTTATCTTCAACTGGTAAAAGGTTATTCCTAACATCCATGATTTCCAATGAATAATTATATAACTCTTCTAGAAAACATTAAAAATGTAAATGTAAAATGTATTTATTTATTTTTTTATAATAATATAATACATAAATTTATATATAAATTTATCACATGAGTAATTTATAATATTTAAAAAAATCTATTTAAAATATTATTTCAAATTTATTTAAATTTTTACAAGAATAGTTGTTTACCAATATTTTTAATATAATTTATTTTAATGTATCCATGATTCTTTTTACACAATAAGCCTTATTTGATAAAAACAAAACACTTATTGATAGATTATTTCTATAGATTCAATTAAATTGTAATTTATTTATTAGAATATATATTTTAAAAATATCATTATACATGTTTGTTAGTAATTTAAATATAATATATGTACACTGAACAAAAAAAATTTAAATTTCATATATCATTTTTCAAATAATTGGATAAAATGAACAGTTAAGTAATATTATTATAGAAAGAAATATATTTTATAGTAAATTAAATATTTAAATAAATTTGTTTTATTGATTATAATTATATAATTATTTATAATTTAAATAAAAATTAATTTATATATTCAACATGATTATTCTCAAATTTTGACACAATATAAATTTCATTTTAAAATAACCATTAACATGGTTTAAACTAAAATAATATCATGAATTATTTTTTACATTAATTTTAAAACATAAATTATCATTTATATAGTGTATTTTTATGAAATTACAGACATTATATTCAAATAATACAAATGTTATAAATGGAATATGTTAATTAATATAATATTTTATCTATAACTTATAGAGTTCATCAAAATAAATTTGTTTTCATAAATAATTAATTACATGAAAAATTTCACATAATTAGAAGATAAATATTATAAAATAGAAATTTTATTAAAGTTATAAAAAATATATCAAATATATTATAATTAAGAAATTATAAAAAATAAAAATATATCCACTTTCAAAAAAAGAAAAAAACTTTTTTATAAATTTTTTCTATATATTATTTAGCTTAATTTAAATGTTAAAAATTTAATATTTATAATTTTAATTTGATAAAATGGATTTCATTTTCAAAATATTCTTGTCAAAATTTGGTAAGGTTGATATTTTGAAATTATCTATAAATAGTAAAATATGTTAGTGAATAGTAAAATAGCATATAAGTATTGTATTTTATGATAGTGTGTTTGAATTAGTTTTTATATTTCTAGATGTTAGATTAATATTTTAATGTCTCATTTACTATTAAATAATAACCCCATAAAAATTTAATCGAATGTATTATCCCAATTTGTGGATTTATTATTTTATTCTAATATTCTATTCTAAAATGCAGCTCTCAACTCATTATAAATATCAATTTTCACTACCCCACTTATCCTTACAGATTAACATTCTAATCTTGAATAAATTATACCAGATTCCCTCCCCATGTCTTTTACCAATACTTTAGACGTTCACTTCTTCACAAAAAAACACTCCTTAATACCCAAATTTCATATTAAATGAGGCCATATAAAAGAAGATGTAAATTATTTATAATTGATACTTTTTATTTTTCATCTTCTTGGACGTCCTAGATATATATTTCTATTATAACTATTTAATAAAACTAGTTACATATTCAAAAATAAATGTTAATATTTTAATCGAATATCAATTATCCTATTCCCTCACTTTTAGTCAAAAATGAATTCATCACCCTTATTATGTTTGGTTCTCTACCTCGATCATCGATACATTCCCATTTTAATCATCATCTCCATGGAAGGTTTTGATATGATATTATTGTATGATAATGGAAAAACGAGAAAATTAAAACATGATTAATATTATGTAATATTAATCATAAAACCAGGTAAAGGCATAATAATGGTATTTATAAATATACATCAGTTCACGGATGGTATAACCGCTTAGAAGGATATTTTTAAAAAAAATAATGCCTTCATTTTTTGTTATAATAAATAATTTTATGGATAAATATAAAAACAATTGTGATATTATAATATGATTCAGACTGTGTAAAAAAATGAATCATAAAACTAAATAAGGTAAATCAAGTTCACAATGGTATGTAAAACAACCGCAATGAAAAAATTATTAAATGATATAATTTATACACAATGAACCATTTCTATATCCGAAGACATATTATTATTCAGAAGCATTTGAACATATAGAGTTATTATAGATCCATAAGATTGAAATATAGAGTTATTGACTCATTGGACATGAACATCCATCATTATTGATAAGTCTATGTGACCTTGGAACCATAAAAAAATCATCCATAAGATGGATGATATGAATTAAAATATTATGTTATATTATTATTAAGGAATGTAAATAATTATTAATAATTTTAAGAAACATTAAAATGTTTCTAAATCAAGTATTTTGGAAATTTAATTTGATTATTAAAATGGTCTAAATGTTTAATAATCCAATTAGAGAATCGAGGTTGGTATTTTTCTATTTCAGGTCTTATTTCATTAATATATTTCATATCGAGGGAAAATATTATTTTATATTAGTAATATAATAAATATTTCAAGTGTAAATTAGTAATTTAAATATACTTTTAGGCATTACTTCTCAGTTTTCATCTAATAAATATTCAAATCCCATACCTTATATGGTTCATTAAGGGACATTCTTGCTCTTTCCAATTATTTCTCATTCTTGATGGTAAATTCCATATCACTATATAATTCATTAAAATCAAATTTTCTTTCCTTCTAATATTAATATTTCTATAATTTTGGATTCCCTCTCATTCATAATGATGGGAAACCTATTTTTTTGTGATTCACTTCATATTCTTTCATTAAGTCAAACTATAAAACATTTATAATGGAAAATTTTACATTTTCCTTTTTTTCTTACCCATTTTTATTCTATTTTAAAATATATTTATTTTGAAATATCCCTTATTGGAAAGTAATATTATTAGAAAGATAATTTTAAATCATTTTATGATTTTTCTAGTAAATTATTTTTGAATGTGACTGATTTTCAATTTATATGAAAAAGTCAACAGAGTTAAGGAATCTATTATCATGATTTGTCTTTTGTTTTCTTATAAATTACTAGGAATATTTTTCTTAGGCATATATATTTATATTATACGTTCTTATAAAAATTAATATTTTTATAAAATTATTCTTTAAGTAAAACCATGTATTTAAATCTATCCTTGAAAATGATATTTTAATTATTTACATTAATGTTGTGTAAAAACTAAGAATTTTTTTCTTAAAACATGTTTAATTTATTATATTTATTTGAAATATTAATCATATATAACCATAAAACTTTACATTCAAGCAATTTTATCATTTATTACGCCTTATTTAAATGAATGGTATCTTTCTCAAAAACATGTACTATGTAAAAACAATTCTCTAATTCTTTATCTACATTCCCTTATAATTGTGGTGTGGTGGAAATGAAATATCTACAAGAGAAATTATATATCACTAACTATGAGTTTCCATGTCATCAGCTGGGTCAAAACATAACCTTAATTCTAATGACTTTCCTTTTTGAATAACCTTACTTCTATCTTCATATTGATGGGTGTTCCATTATATAATACATCGATTGAAATGGGAAATTTTTGACCGGGCTATATACCATTTATTTTATATGTTGTAAATAAGTTATAAATCTGTATCTTTTTTAATAGTTATTTATCTATATATTAACTTTATTTCATTATATGACTATTTTTTCATTTGTAATCTTCTTATGATTTTTGATGAATTTAGGATTGTTGTTTATATTCATGTGACACACATATTTATGGAGAATTATGATGTGATAAATAAGATAAGAAATAAATAGACTACTAATTTATTGGGTAATACTTTTATCTCATGAGACACTATGTATTTTACAAGGGTTATGAACCTAAAATATTATGTTTATGAATTCTTTTCAGTTGGACATAACATATCTTGTTTTTGCATTGGAAGTTATCCTTTCCGTATGATTATAGTTCTGTGAATTATGTTTGTTCCAAATTCTATGATTCTCCTGTGTATCATGATTATATGTCCCATATAATCTTATTCCATGTTACTATGTCATGGTTTATGACTTCTTCCACGATTTATGATTATGAAATCATGAATTATTTTTATCTCTATATGATTTCATAATCATATTCCTTTAATCATCTTATTTCACACATGATCATGTCTATAATTATTTATAAAATATGGTCTCACTGAAATTTGTTTCCCCTTACTGAGAATTTGAACCCACTCCATTCTTATATTTCCCCATTCACATAGGTGATTATAGATGATAAAGAGAGTGCAATCCATTTAAAAGTTGCATTCAATAAAGGATTTAAATAAATTTTATTGTATTATATAGGTTTATGAATTTTTATGTGCTTGTATGCCATAATCACCTAACTCTTGATCATCGGAGTTTATTTAAGAACATTTAATATATAAAAATTATTTATATTTATAAATATATAAGAAATTATGGTTCATGGGGTACCTCAATCATTATTAGAGTTGAGTGTAATTATTTTTGGTAATTACAATTGTGAAAAATTGGGTTTAGAGACTTAGATAGATAAAAAATTCCATAGAGCATTAGGTTACACATAATTAGTTTTACAAGTAAGTGTTAACTTTTCCAATGATCATATTTTGAGTTATCTTATGAACTTACCATAGATAGAATTTAATTCTCTATTTGGGTTTATTAACGTGGGTTGTTGAAATATAATAAAGCATTAATAAGTTTTTATAAAAACTGTGAAGATGCAATTTCATTAAGGGGGTTGAATGTTGTGTCAAAAATATCTAATTAATATTTTTAAAAACAATATTTCATAAATTATAAAAAAATATCAAATGGATTTTTTTATAATTTTATAAGTAAAAATATTATATATATATTAATCACCTAATTAGTTTCAATTATTTAATAATCATTTTATTTATAAACTATTAATTCAACTATAATGTGATTTTAGGATTATTTTCGTAAAGAGTTTTATAAAATATATTTTAATGTGTTCTTGACTATTTTAATAATAATATTAATCTCATTGTTAGATTATCATTTTATTTTAATTTGAATAATAATATAGTTGTTGTAATCTATTTTTCTAAAAAATTGAACATGTTTGTTAGTGGGATGATTGAAATATATTAACAATGAAAGTAATAAATTTTAATTTCACATAACATCACAAGCACAACATTTTATAATATAAAAGTATATGAATTTCTTACACTAACATTATTTTTTAAGGTGAATTTAAAATTTAAACAATAATTCATTTATTTTTTACCTAATTGTTTAAAAATTATCCTCATTAAATAATTACTAACTTGTTTAAAAATGAATTATTTTTTTGAATTATTTTGTTAATCACTTTTTAAAAAAGTAATTTATCATTTAAATATTTTATTATTATAACATTCTAGACATTATATTTAGCCAATGTAGTCTTATAAAGTAGAATGGATATTGACATAACATTAACAGTATAATTTATGATATTCACTAAACTAATTTTTTTTTGACAAATATATAATCAGATGAAAATTCTCACTTCATTAGAAGATAAAATTTTCAAATCAAATAATATTTTTAAAATTTTTAAATAATTTACTTTCAGTCATATAATAATTAAGAAATAATAACAAATATAAATGTATTCAATAACAATAAAGAAATATTTTTTATTTTTAATGAATTATATTTTTATATATTATATGATTGTATTTAAATGTAAAAAATCTAATATTTATACTTTGTATTTTATATATTGAAATTAATCTTTTCAATCGTAAAGACAAAATTTGGTAGGGGTGATGTAGTGATATTTAAAAAAAATAAGGAAGTTAATTGTGAAATACCATATTAGTATCTTATTTTATAATAGTGTGTATGGATGAATTATTTGGATTTTTAAAGTTTATATGAATATTTAAATTTCCCATTTACTATTTAATAAAAATCCCCTTATTATTGAATCAAAATAATGTTCACTATTTTAACATATAAAATTTCATTCTAATATTTTATTTTTAAACACCCCTCTCTTACCCTTATAAATGATATCTCTCTCCACCCCACTTATCCTCACACATTAAATTCTTAATATTTTTTCAATTCTTCAAAAATTATAACCCAAATCCCATATACCCTTTATAGAGGTTGTTATATTCAAAAAATACTACTCTTTTCATCTCAAGTAGCATACCAAAGGAGGCCTTCAAAAAGACAAGGTATAACATCATTGGAGATTATTTTTTTATTTCGTATTCCTCTACCTCATATAAATATCTTAAAACCACTATGATGTAATGAAATATGTATCATATGTATCAAAAATTGAAATTATATAAATTTAATGTTAAATATATAGCTTTTAATATTTAATTGTGAAATGAAATTATCTCATGTATGATGATTGACTCCCCACCTTCAAAGAAAATGTATCCCATTTTTCATCACTTATTCTACGGTATATTTTAATATGAAATTAGTATATAATTACTGTACAAAATAATAACTTAAAACATGATAAATATTCTAAAATACTAAAATTTAAAACATATAATGACACCATAATTGTTTTTATAAACAAACATCTCTTCATGTTCAGTATAACTATAGAGACCCAAAGCTTGACTTACATGAACATTACATTTCTTTTGCGGAATACTTAATACATAACAAAAATAGACACACAAGGACCGTGATAGTTTAGTTTCTTTGGAAACATGGAACGTAATCTTCTAATCGTGGCGAAATATCTTCAACATCTCCCATAATGATCTTCCCCTTTTTTTCTTACCTAAAACCTTTCTTTATATCCTGGAGAAAAGAAAACATAAAAAGGGTGAGCTCAAATGCTCAGTAATGGTAAGCATGGATAAAATAAAACATACCATATACATTAGAACTTAAAAACATGAACATAATGTTTAAACATCAAAAGCTTGAGCAATGACATAAAAAATGGAAGTACGTATGGCATAGATCATAAAGAAACATTAAGAATGATAAAATAGCACGGGAATAAAACATGTAATTCTGGAAACCATTAAGCACATGATATGATTTCCATATTATCCATGGCATTGCTTCCAAGACCATCTTAATGGACACAGTCCCTTTCTGAATCGAGTTCACTTCTCGTTCCAGTCCTGTATTACTGAACCGGTTTAACTTCCCATTCCATCCATGTCAATATCATGAGATATAAATCATTACCCAATGCATTGGAGGGAGATATAGGTCCCACCCATCTCATAATGACACCATTCTTATGTGTGACAGAAAATCATAAACCATACATCATAGCATAACCCATGTAATAAAAATGGGAATCTTAAACATCATGACATCATAAAACAATTAATATAAGATAAAGGAATTCATAAAAATATTTCCATCACAACATAATCAAATCAATTTAATAATAGGGTTAGAAACAGAACCCTATATTATCTTAGATGGAAAATAATTTTGATAAAACATTTGAACTCCATTCTTGAGGAAAATATCCTTTCTACTTCAAAAACATTTTTCATTTCTTAACATGTAATACAATTTTAAACTAAAACAAGTTGATTAAAAATAAACTTTAAAACTTGTAAAGAAAGATTCTGGGAAATAATGTTTTAAAAATCCATTCATGCCGTATAAGTTAAAAAACATTATTCTCGTACTTTTGTCGGAAAAGTCAAAAAGTACCTCATATGGTAAAAAAAAGAAAGATTCCTTCCATAAGATGTGGTAAAAGTAAAAAAAGGGTAAAAATGTCTTAATAATACATGGAAGGAAAGTAAAAATTTTATGAAAACATTTAGAGAGCATATGGACATGGATAAAAAACATAACCCCCAGTAAATACTTACGAGTAAACAATCTCGGATAAGAATGAGATTGGAATATTTATCCCTCACCTTAGGTCCAATATGCTTCGTACGTATCCAAACCTCCTGTATAATGATTTAAATAATGTCATTGACTTATTACATAATCATATTAATTTTTATTATATCATATATGGTTCACTTATTACTTTATATTACTCGTTCTTTTGTAAATTTAATGTTAAAGAGTGTTTTGGGTAAAATTGTTTCATTTATCGTCCATGTTTTGACTTGTAATTCTTCATATGATTACATAGATCATGATTACTTAATTCTCGAATATGAAACATGATTTATATATAATATATATTCATAATATACATATATATAATAGATAGATAAATGGAAAGAAATACATCGTTCATGGAGACGGTAGGCCGTACGTACGCATGAACATTGTTTTCATTTCCTTATTGAATTGAATGGAATTAAGTATATGAAATAAATATATATATATACATAAATCCCATATAATTATTATGTCATATATTTTATTATTACTTATTATATATACTTTATAATCATTCTTGAATGGTTGTCATGGAGAGTGAATCTCATCGCGTCGTGGAGACGGTATTCCGTACCTACGCACGAGCGATGATATCATTACCATGATTGTCGAATTGTATTAAAGTGTATGTATAATATTAAAGAATCAATATCACTTTACAATAATCATATATATTTACTACATTCACCATTATACCCATCCAAGTAAGGGGCTGGTGGAAAATAGATTACACCACGGCGTGGAGACGGTATTCTGTACGTACGCACGCGCGGTGATTTCATTTTACATAGGATGGATAGATGGTGAAATATGGTTGTTTCATACTTATAATAACATATCAGTATATGAGTGATACTGATGTTATTACTTCATAATGAAACAACTAAAGAAGAAGAAGTTGAAGAAGAAAGAAAATTGAATGAATCGGTAATAGATATTACCTCTTCTTTGACACGCCTCTTTGAATCCTCCTCTTAGGGTACTAAAATTGGTCTTTGAAGAAGAACAGAACTACTAGGATGTTTTTAGGAAAGTGTAGAAGGGAAATTGGCAGGGTTTGGGTGAGATTTAAGTCTCAAAGTGGTGTGTGGAAGAGAGGGAGGAGTTGCCCTTTTATAAGGGAGGAGAGGGGCACCTTTGGAAAAACAAAAAATATTATTTTATTATAAAGTCATATTCGGTTTTAAATAGCTCAAATTTGATTTATTTCAAAGATAAGGTGGGGATGGGTCGAAATCCTCTCATCCAATAGAATTTAGGAAAGTTTAGGTTCCTATTTTAACCTTATCATTTACATTTAACTTTAAGTTAGATAATTTTACTTTTACCGTGTCTTTTTGTGTTCTTACACTATAAGGTTAATAAACTTACTATAACAAGCCAAAAGAACCCCAAGTTGTTTATTATTAATATATATAACCTTGTCTAAGTCATTTTTTCGAACCTTATATTTTTAGGAATATAATAACAATTAATAATATAATATTTGTTTTAAAAACAGTTTTATGTCAATTTTGGCACTATTTGGTAATTGATTTTTCTGAAAATCATAAAAGAATTATTAGTTCAAAGAAAGTAAATTAAATCAACACTAACATGTCATATTAACATATAATTTTTTTTAATTCATAAAAAGTCTCAAATTACATTTATTTGGGTATTTATAACATCAATTATATCAATATTTAATTAATAAGATAATTACTGCATCATCATTGTGTCATAAATAAATTAATTTATTTAAAGTCTAAAAATTAAAAATAAAATATCATTATGTAGGAAATATTTTTATATTTCTAATGAATATTTATAGTTTAATTTATCTTATATATAACCCTATATTAAAAATGATTTACTTATTAAAATTTGATTTTAACTATTTTCACCCTTCTTTAAATAAATTAATAATAAATGTCCTAATCTAATCCATGTGGGCCTAAATGGTCATATTTTATTCCTAATATTGTTTTTGGTCGAATTACACTTATCCAATAGAATTAGGAAATGTTTTAGAGTAATAATAATACCATTTTTACCCTTAATTACCCTATATACTTTTAACCGTGGTAAATAAAAGTAAAAAGTTACTATTCACCAAATATTATTTTCATCTCATTAAACCAAATTTTACTTACTGACATCAACTGTGTCTCTCGGATTTTTTAAATTCCATTCACAAAAGCGGTAAAATTACGTTTTATGTAAATTTGCAAATTCTCCTAGGAGGTGGGTAAAAGAGGGTCAAAAGTTCAATAAAACTTTTATATATCTAAAATTATTAAAAAAATGAATCTAATGAATTACATTGAACTTATATAGGTATTATGTATCAATTTTTACCTAAAATAAATTTAAATAAAGTAAATAATTATTTAAATAAAAAGTCGGGTTTTAAATAGTAACTATGTGTTTTCACTATTCATAAAAAATTGAAAGTTTTCAGAAAAATACCAAAATTTCACCCTAGGCTAATTTCGATATTCCAAATCCAAAAATGAAGTCCATTTTCAAAAATAAAATTTATAAAATTTCAAAAAGTCGGTATTACTATTCATGATGGCTAGTTTTAATAATATTTTTATAGCATATCGTTGTTTAGCAAAACTCGGTACTGCGTACAACACACGCTATCGTGGAAGGTTGCTCTTGCGTGTAATGCAAGCCAAGTCAGTGCTGCGTGTTGTGAAAGCTCCTTTTGGTGTAGCGTACAACACAAGACATTAATGAAATTAAAAAGAATATTTTTCTTAAAATCTTGGGGTGTTACATTCTACCCCCCTTAAAATGAATTTCGCCCTCGAAATTTGTCGGGGTTATAAATGGTTTACTACACGAAAGATTCTTTAATAGAAACCCACATCATAAAAAGGAATACCAAAACTTGGCTTTAAAAACTAACGTATGAAACGTAACGGTTACCCAAATTAACTAATCACTGGGATTCCACATAGGAGAACATAAGTTAAAATATGGATATAGAAGAGAAATCTAACTGTCATGTTCTGATAGAGAGTGGTAGAGAACATGGCTATGAAAAATACAACAATCACAAAGCCATAAATTTGTGAAGATCTAGGGTACCATAGGATTCATCAGATATAAGGGAACTCGGACAACATTTTTGGTTTTCAATATCATTTTCCTAAAGTTGAAGAATTTGAATTAGAATAAATACTTAATTTATTTTGGTACAATCTCACTATTGTTCATGTTTTGAACAATTTCCACTTCATATCATAAAGAAATGAAGTTGAATTTGTTATTCGTAAAGTGCTAACAGATCATGTTATAGAATGATGGGTCATTCCATCTGTTTCAAACAAAAGGTTGGAAAAATTTATCAAATATACATAATCCATCTATGGTGAGGTTAATCATATATGATTCCAAAAATGAACTTATAATTCATATATCATACCACGTAATAAAATAAAACTATTTTCTACTAACCAGGGACATCCTGTAGGCCAGTGGTAGGTGATAAAGGCCAGTCACACTTCGGTTGTGGGTTCGATTCCCACAGCCTTGTCCGATGCGATGGGTTGTCGCTTGTCCTACAGGTTTTCCTTTTTCTAAAACTACATTACTATAACATCACATCAATAATATCGAAAAAAGTTATATCATTAAACAATACTATCATATGTCCAACATAATCCATTCCAATCATTATCTAAAATACTTCAGTCCAAGCTCAAAGTATAAAGAAAACTATTACTTGAAATGTCATCAACCAACCAACATTTATCCCCCATTATATTGTTGGTCGCATTCCAATCATGTGAATACCTTAATCATGTATTCTCTTGAAAAATGAATACCCATTAAACCTTAATGAAAACATGAATGCTGTCAAAAGTTAACTCTTTCCACATACCAAATTCCAAAAATTCTATATACTCAAACCATGATATAACCTTATCCTTATATCAGTCATGAGCTCGTGAATACTATCAAACATTTAATTTTCTCCTGATCCCTTTATTATGCGCATATCATCTTTTTTCCAAAAATATCTCTATAACTTTCCATGGTTACCAGTACCATAAAATTATTCAAAACCACAATATAACAATACATAAATATTCCAAATATTCCACGATACTATATAAAACATTATTTTGGAATCCCATTACATAAACATTAATCATTCCACCACATCTTTTTCATATTCAACATTTCCAATAGGGATCGCATGTGACTTCCCTTTGTCATTTGACTTAAGTGGTTTCTCATGTCGATCATCACTAACCCTTGGATTAGGGCATTGATGAGCATAATGCCCCATTTCATTGCACTTGAATCATTGAAGTGTTGTTGGTGCGTTCTCTGCAGTCTTTTATTTATTCACACCATTAGCAACCCTTTTTCCATTACTTCGACACTCAGCTGCTCGAGGACCTTCTTTTCCACACTTAAAACATTTTCTAGTCTCTTTAAGACAATCTCCACCATGCTTCTTTCCACACTTTGAGCATAAGGAAACATTCATCTTTTTTTCACCATTATTCTGAGATTTCTCCTTGAACTCCATCTTTAGTTTCTTGTCAAAACCATGAGATGGATATGTAACACTGACTTCCATTTCTACCTTGATAGCACAACGCACAATTTCTTCATAGCTACTGAAGTGTCTTATAGAAAATTCCCTTCGAAGATTTGGTTTTATGCCACTAAAGAATCAATCAATTTTACTTTCAGGTTGGATGATAATGCCAGATGAATACCTTGAAAGCCTTGTAAAATTCGCTTCGTATATACCAACAGATTCATCATCCTTTTTCTTTAATTCAAGTAACTCCTCAATATTTGTTCGAAGAATACGAGGGAAGTACTTATTGAAAAATAAGTTCTTGAACTCGTTCGATTCCATGGACTCAATTTCATCTCTTGGCCTCGTATTCTTGATAAGATTCCACCATTGATCAGATTCACCTTCCAAATGATATACTACTAAGAAGACTTTATCATGTTCAGAACATTGAAGAACTAAAAATATATTTTCAGTGGTACTGATCCATTGTTCCACAACAAGTGGATCAGAAGATCCAATGAAAGAAGGTGGATGTTGCCTCATGAAGTAATCAATAGATTATTGTTCCCTTGTCTGCTCATTTGGAAGTCCAGAATGATTCATAGCTTGTTTAAGTATAGCAATAAGATTTTTCACTCCATGTCCCATAACATTTGTTTGTTCAGGAGGACAATCATTGCATTGTCCATTACATTGATCAACACGGTTCCTTTGGGTTCCAGCCATCGTCTGAAACCCAAAAAGAATAGTGTTAGAGGAAAAAATAATTCTAGGGAAAACAACATAATAAAGGGGAAGTACCTTCAATATCTAACATCTTAGGTTAAATTCTAATATCGTTTCCATAGTTCTAGGACTATATCCTATATGTATACTTATCCTTAGAGACATCCCTAGACATACCTTAAGAAATATCTTTAGAGATCTCACTAACATTTTCGCATCCTAGTTTCCGAAGGTTGACTAAACCTTTCCTCTGATACCAACTATAGAGACCTGAAGCTTGACGTACATGAACATTAAATTTCTTTTACGGAATACTTAATACATAACAAAAACAGACACACAAGGACCGTAATAGTTTAGTGTCTTTGGAAACTTGGAATGTAATCTTCTAATCGTGGTGAAAGATCTTCAACATCTCCTATAAAGATCTTCCCCTTTTTTTTCTTACCTAAAACCTTTGTTTATATCCTGGGGAAAATAAAACATAAAAAGGGTGAGCTCAAATGCTCGGTAAGGGTAATCATGTATAAAATAAAATATACCACATACATTTGAACTTAAAAACATTAACATAATGTTTAAACATCAAAAGCTTGAACAATGACATAAAACATGGAAGTACATATGGAATAGATCATAAAGAAACATTAGGAATGATAGAATAGCATGGGATTAAAACATATAATTTTGGAAACCATTAATCACATGATATGATTTCTATATTGTCCAAGGCATTACTGCCAAGATCATCTTAGTGGACAAAGTCCCTTTCTGAATCGTGTTCACTCCTCGTTCCAGTCCTATATTATTGAACCGGTTTAACTTGCCATTCCAGCCACGTCTATCTCATGAGATATAAATCTTTAACCAATGCATTAGAGGGAGATATAGGTCCCACCCATCTCATAATGATACCATTCTTATTTGTGCCACAATTTCATAAACCATACATCATAGCATAACCCATGTAATAAAAATGGGAATCTTAAACATCATGACATTGTAAAAAAATGCATATAAGATAAAGGAATTCATAAAAATATTTCCATCAGAACATAATCAAATCAATGTAATAATAGGGTTATAAACAGAACCCTATATTATCTTATATGGAAAATAATTTTGATAAAACACTTGAACTCCATTCTTGAGGAAAATATCCTTTCTACTTCAAAAACATTTTTCATTTCTTAACATGTCATACAATTTTAAACTAAAAAAAGTGGATTAAAAATAAACATGAAAACTTGTAAAGGAATATTCTTGGAAATAATGTTTTAAAAATCCATTCATGCCGTATAAGTTAAAAAAACATTCTTCTTGTACTTTTGTCGGAAAAGTCAAAAAGTACCTCATATGGTAAACAAAAGAAAGATTCCTTCCAAAGGATGAGGTAAAAGTAAAAAAAGTGTAAAAATGTCTTAAAAATACATGGAAGGAAAGTAAACATTTTATGAAAACATTTTGAGAGCATATGGACATGGTTAATAAACATAACCCCCAGTAAATACTTACGAGTAAACAATCTCGGATAAGAATGAGATTGGAATAATTATCCCTTACCATAGGTTCGATATGCTTCGTACGTATCCAAACCTCTTGTATAATGATTTAAATAATTTCATTTACTTATTATAGAATCATATTCATTGTTATTATATCATATATGGTTCACTTATAACTTTATATTACCCATTCTTTTGTAAATTCCATGTTAAAGAGTGTTTTGGGTAAAATCGTTTCATTTGTCATCCGTGTTTTGACTTGTAATTATTCATATGATTACTTAGATCGTGATTACATAATTACAGAATATAAAAAATTATTTATATATAATATATATTCATAATATAAATATATATAATATATCGATAAATGGAAAGAAATACATCGTTCATGGAGACGGTAGGTCGTACGTACGCATGAATGCTGTTTTCGTTTCCTTATTGAATTGAATGGAATTAAGTATATGAAATATATATATATATATATATATATATACATAAATCCAGTAGCATTATTATGTCATATATTTTATTTTTACTTATTATATATACTTTATAATCATTCTTGAATGGTTATCATGGAGAGTGAATCTCATCGCATCGTGGAGACGGTATTCCGTACGTACGCACAAGCGATGATATTATTCCCATGATCGTCAAATTGTATTAAACTGTATGTATAATGTTACAGAATCAATATCACTTTAAAATAATCATATATATTCATTACTTTCACCATTATACCCATCCAAGTAAGGTGGTCGTGGAAAATAGATTACACCACGGCGTGGAGAAGTTATTCTGTACGTACGCACGCGCGGTGATTTCATTCTCCATAGGATGGATAGATGGTGAAATATGGTTGTTTAATACTTATAAAAACATATCAGTATATGAGTGATACTTATGTTATTACTTCATAATGAAACAAATAAGGAAGAAGAAGTTGAAGAAGAAATAAAATTGAAAGAATCGGTAATGGATATTACCTCTTCTTTGACACACCTCTTTGAATCCTCCTCTTAGGGTACTAAAATTGGTCTTTGAAGAAGACCAGAACCTCTAGGATGTTTCAATGGAAGTGGAGAAGAGAAATTGGCAGGGTTTGTCCGAGATTTAAGGCTCAAAGTGCTGTGAGGAAGAGAGGGAGGAGGTGCCCTTTTATAAGGGAAGAGAGGGGCACCTTTGGAAAAACTAAAAATATTATTTTATTATAAAGTCATATTCGGTTTTAAATAGCTCCAAATTGAATTATCTTGAAGATAAGGTGTGTATAGGTGGAAATAATCTCATCCAATAGAATTTAGACACGTTTAGGTACCTATTTTGACCTTATCATTTAGATTTATCTTTAAGTTAGATAATTTTACTTTTACCGTGTCTTTTTGTGTTCTTACACTATAAGGTTAATAAACTTACTATAAAAAGCCGAAAGAACCCCAAGTTGTTTATTATTAGTATATATAACCTTATCTAAGTCATTTGTCCGATCCTTAGATTTTTAGGAATATAATAAAAAATAATAATATAATATTTTTTTTAAAACCTATTTTATGTCAATTTTGACACTATTTGGTAATTGATTTTTCTGAAAATCATAACAGAATGATTAGTTAGAAAAAAATTAATTAAATCAACACTAACATGTCATATTAACCTAGAATTTTTTTTGAATTCATAAAAAGTCTCAAATTACATTTATTTGGGTATTTATAACATCAATTATGCCAATATTTCATTAATAAGATAATTACTTCATCGTCATTGTGTCATAAATAAATTAAATTATTTAAAGTCTAAAAATTACAAATAAAATATCATTGTGTAGGAAATCATTTTATCTTTCTAATGAATATTTATTGTCGAATTTATCTTATGTATTATCCTATATTAAAAATTATTAACTTATTATACTTTGATTTTAACTATTTTAACCCTTCTTTAAATAAATTAATAATAAATGTCCTAATCTAATCCAAGTGGGCCTAAATGGTCATATTTTATTCATAAAGTTGTTTTTGGTCGAATTAAACTTATCCAATATAATTAGTAAATGTGTTAGGGTAATAATAATATCATTTTTACCCTTAATTACACAATTTACTTTTAATCATGGTAAATAGAAGTAAAAAGTTACTATTCACCAAAAATTATTTTCATCTCATTGAACAAAATTTTACTTACTGACATCAACCGTGTCTCTCGGATTTTTGAAATTCCATTCACAAAAGCGGTAAAATTATGTTTTATGTAAAATTTCAAATTCTCATAGGAGTTGGGTAAAAGACGGTCAAAAGTTCAATAAAATTTTTATATATCTAAAATTATTAAAAAAATGACCCCAATGAATTACATTGAACTTATATAGGTATTATGTATCAATTTTTACCTAAAATAAATTTAAAAACAATAAATAATTATTTAAATAAAAAGTCAGGTTTTAAATACTAACTCAGTGTTTTCACTATTCATCAAAAATTGAAAGTTTTCAGAAAAATGCCAAAATTTCACCCTAGGCAAATTTCAATATTCTGAATCCAAAAATAAAGTCCATTTTCAAAAATAAAATATATAAAATTTCAAAAATTGGGTATTACTATTTATAACGGCTAGTTTTAATAATATTTTAATAGCACATCATTGTTTAGCGAAACTCAGTATTGCGTACAACACACGCTCTCGTGGAAGGTCGTGCTTGCGTGTAATGCAAGCCAAGTCAGGGATGCATGTTGTGCAAGCTCCTTTTGGTGTAGCGTACAACACAATACATCAATGAAATTAAAAATAATATTTTTCGTAAAATCTTAGGGTGTTAAAATAACCACCCATTAGGATGTTGTTCTTATTAAAATATTACTACCTTCATGGTCAGTTATAACAATCCATTTTATGTGGAGTTATTAATTTAATAATTTTATTTAAATATTATTCATATTCTAGAATAGGTACATAACCATAAAATTAAATGAAACAAATTATGTATTTAATGTTTTGTGTAACTGCCAAATTAAAAAAACCATTAAACGAAAAACTTTATACTACCTGAAAAATTCCTATGTGAAATATATATATTTGGAAAATTTTGAATTTTTAGAATGATATAAACTCTTTACCATTACACTTATGGATTTATTGACTAATTAGACAAGAACTTCCATTATTAATGAAAAACTTGTTGGACCATAGAGCCATGAAACAAATATCCCACAAAACAATTAATTAAAGACAAAGATTAAATAAAATGATCATAAAACAGCAATAAAAATTTTAAAAACGTGAAATTTTTAATATTCATGTATTTAAGAAATTTAATTTTATTATTTTGGAGGTATGCATATGACCAAGTTGTGTAAGGACTTGAGGTAAATGGTTTTCTTTTACAAGACTTATTTTTTCTATACATTATTTTTTATTCTCAATATTATATTATATAACTTTTCATCAAAATATTTTGAGCATAAAATATTTCTTGGAATATACTTTTAAGGTATTACATATCTTATTTCCTCTAATACATATCCAAATTTTAAACCTTACTAGGTTTATAATGGGTCTTTCCTATTCTTTTCCATTTGGGATACTATAATATATATCACTATCAAACACTATTACCTTCCCCCTTTTCTATTTCATAAAAGATTAATTTATATTACTTTAGATTATTTATAGTTTGATTTTAATGTATACTCATGTATTTCTGATTCCCTTCTAAATCTTTATTTAAATCAGACTATATGATGATTATAACAGAAAATTTTACATTTTTTTATATCATCTTCCATGTTTCATCTATTTCAAATATATTTATTTTCAAAGATATTTTATTGGAAAATTTAAATAATAAAATTATATTTTAGAATCAACTTACCCTTTTCTAATAGTTTTTCTAAAAATAATTCATTTTATGTTTTTATGAAAAAATTCCACAGTGTTAGGGAACCTGTTTCTAGGATTATTATTTAATTTCCCTATAAAATAAATATAAATATTTTTTTGGTATTTATTAATATTTTGTGTTCTAAAAATTATTTATATTTAATTATAATATTAATTTATTAATACGAAACATTCATTTCCTTCCATGATAATATAATTTTATTAATTTACTTCAACATTACATAAAAACAAAGAATATATTTTCCCTAAAACTTCTTTGAATTTATATCTTCCTCAAAAGGAGTCTTCATCTATAAAAATAATTTTTCACATTCCACCCATTTGACCATTTATTATATCATATTTCCAAGAATTTTTTCTTTATTATAAATTAAAACTAGAAAAATAATCTATTGGTTTTTATAAAAGTTATTTTGTAAATGTGATGTTGTTGAAATGAAATATCCTTAAAATACATAATCCATTATTATATTGATATTACCTTATCATCAAATATGTACAAGAATAACCTTTTTTACAATGGATTTCCTTTGTCAATACTCATACCTATTTCTTATGAATCACATGATAACTAGGATCATATAAAACCTTTACTCTTTTGCCATGTTTTTATATGATTGTTTATGATTCAGTTGATTATTTAGGATTATGAAATAATCTCTCATTTTCACTTATAATGATTTCATTAATTTATTCCATCATGATTCCCCATTTACCACTGTGACTATAGGTGATAAATAGTGTGATTAGTTAATAAATTTCCTTTGATAGATGATTTTAAATATCTATAGTATTTTACAGGTTTATAATTTTTTATAATGCTCGTTATTAAACACCCCAAAATATTGATCTTGGTATTTGGTGGTAACTCGTATAATATATGAAAAATGTGTTTGTTTATCAATAGATATGAAAGTAAATTTCTAGGGGTGTCTCGTTTTTGTAATATTTTATTTATATAAAACATTATTTTTCATATAATTTCCATGGATGAGGTATACAAAACTGATGATACATATTTGTACCTTATGAATTGATCCCCATGATATGTAATTTACATCACTATTGATTAGGTCCTTACATTTTATTATTCTGCTATGAATTTAATTTATATTTCAATTACATAAAAGGTGAAACAAGAAGTTTTGGGTCCCCATTTAGAACATGTATGGTTTATTTGTAAATTATATTTTCTAAATTTGTTAATGTATGGTGTTAAAATATGTTTAAACAAAAATTTATCATTAGAAGGCTTATTATACTAAGAATGTATATTTATTTTTGTGTTTTCATGAGAATAATTTCTTTCCTAATTCAATGAGTTAATAGATGGAAATTAGCATGGAATGTTATATTCTAAACGGAAGAGAGTATCATTAAATAGTTAGAAGAGGGAAAATTAATAATTGAAAGGATAAATGGATGCATCTTATTCTTGTGTGAGAAAGATAGAATTGTAGAAATTAATATTTATTATTATAATTTTATATTATTAAAATGGGTGAATCATAATTTTATGTGTAATTTCATAATTTTTTGAAAATTATACAAGAATTGTAAATAAGTTTTCATATCATAAAATGATTAAATTAAGTGAATTTTATTGATTTGGAAAAATGTCTCTATAAATGGTTTATCATGGAGGATTTAATATTATTTTCAATGTTTTAATTATTATTGTTATAGTATTTATGTTATGGTGAATGATATATTAGTTATTTTACAGATTTACAGATTCCATAGAATGGAAAAATATATGACATATTTTTGAAGTCAATGAAAGACTATATAGCCTTGGATAAACATCATATTCAATTAGAAACCCAATTGGTGTGGACCTGTCAATCCACTATATAGAAAAATATAGCCTATGTATATTAATGTTTTTATGATTTAAGAGGATCATTGGTGAAATATGTTATCATTTTACTATTGAATCATGGGATGCATATATTATTAAGGGATAAACTTGGGAAATGTGAAGCCAGATGAATATTTTGAGATCATGTTAGGGTAAGATATGCATAGAAAACAAGAAGAGGAATAGTTAATATGGGTTGTTTAAAACGACTTGAAATCATCAATCTATTTGGTAGAATGAATCCAGGGAACTAACAACAATGTTTTAACATTTATAAAAGAAATAACTTATAGAATGAGTATAGTATGGATACCTAATCCTGATTTGGAAAACTATGATCATGGGGAGAACCTAATAAATTTACATTAGTGTGATTAATTTATCAAGAGAGAATTGGGAATTAAGATGACTAGGGAAATCATGAAAAATAGGGTTACCTAGTAGTCAAAAGTTGGTTATTTTAGGGCTTTAGGTATGATTAATTGAATTTATCTATGTAATTAGTATTGATACTAAGAAATAGAAATTCAATAGAGGTCTTGAATCATGAAGTAATATGATAAGGATAGTTGAATACACTTTAAGAGGTTTAAAATTTATATAATGGGGAGTATATAATATCTATCTACTATGAATTTTTTTTATTAATATTTAATATTATTCAATATTTTGAAATGAAAAATACAAAAAATTAATTGGAAAAATTAATTTATTAATGGAATATCAATTCATAACTTAATGGTGAAGGTGTAAACAAAATTTTTGAATAAAAAAATAGTTAAGATTTACTAAAAACATATTAAATTCATGATAATGGTGATTATCATAATAATAATTATTATAATAGAAATTCTTTTAATTTTATAGAGGATACAAAAAAATACTCCCAATAGCCCACAAGGATAAGCCACACGACAATAAAGGTTTGACTCACTCCAAAGTTGGAACATTACAATTTATCATGGCCTAAACACCCATCATTAAAATGATTTAATGCCTTGTGACCTGATGAACCAATATAATTGAGTGAAGGCTCGTGTTTATAAAATATTATTATAGATATATAACCCTACCTACTATTGTTTCATACTTCTATAGTACCCATCATCGCTACATTGTCTGCAACTCTCTATATTCCATCTCTCTAATAGTATTTTTTCCCAAATCGTTCTCTTGTATCTAGAATTATTAGTAGTCATAAAATTTTTAATCACCTATGGAATTCATCTCTAAGAATCAAGGACATAGTAAGGTTAGGTTTTTCCTTTAGTATTTTATATTGTACATTATTTTTTGTTCTAAAATACCAATTTCATTTACTGTTGCATAATTGAATGTTCATCCATGTAATCATAGTCTCTTTTTCAAAGATTTTTTTGTCTTCCAATGATTAACTAAATAATGGTGAGTAATAAAATTCATATATTAATCACATAAAATGAAAATGTAATGTATCAATATACCTCCCCTCCCCTTCAAATCATTTCTTACTCAACCATCCCCAAACCATTAGTGTATCACACGTAATCTCCCAATGGTAAAAAATTCAAAACACAATAAATAATTATAAATTCATATATTAAATAATAAGTATCAATACAATGTAATTCATAAAATGGAATCAAGGCCTTTTAAAACACCATTAGAAATATAAAATATAGTTTCATTTATATAGACATCAAACCATAGTGAAACATTTTAAAATACATTAAATACATTAAATTATTTTAAAAATTTATCCAAACAACATTCAAAACCAAATAATCACCTAACATGAATACGTTATCCAAAAATTTAATGGAACAAAATAAAATATTAATAAAAAAAATTCACTTCTTCAATTAAAATAAAGTTTCCAAAAAAATGAGTTTCCTCCAATTAAAATCCTTAAAATAAAGATATCCCATTTTAGAAAAATAACTTTAGTAAAATCCCTTAAAGAGTTTTAATATTTACTAGGATAGTATAATAAATTCTTATAAATAAAATTTCAATTCCTTTTCATAATCATCTTGAAAACTAGAAGAAAAAAACATTTAAGAGAGAGTAATTATATACTCTATTAAATTTTCAATAAATTAGAAAGGTGGTTGAAAAGATTATAAGAAGTCAAGGGATTTGAATTGAGATATTATTCATGGATCCATCTACCTCAAATGATGATTGGAATAATAATTTCATGCTCACAGTGACATTTATCAATCCCTTAGGAACCTGAACCATTCATAAAATTCCTTAAATTAATCAATAAATGACCCAAACCAAAATTCCCCAATGGAATAACCAATGTTAATCTTATCAGATGACTCCCTGATAATTAAAAAAAAGTGAAAGAGGTGCATCCAACCCTCAACACACACATTGATTTAAGCCACAAGAATCCCCAAAAATTACACCCAATCAAACAAAAAATTAAAAAAATAATCAATAAAACCCATAAATGTGTCCATTGACAGACATACCTTCATATAAAGGACATGTGTGTTTATAAACATCTTTCTCAATACCCCCATTACAATCTATAATAGAAAACAAAAACTAGAACACAATATTCAAATTTAATTAAATATATACAACCTACCTCCCTACTTATGGAAATGAAATTATGGATTAAACTGATGAAGTGTCATTTCAATCCATATCATGGGAGATAAGGATGACTGAATTATTAAAGAATTAAGAAGGGGGGAGGATAGAATTTTGGATAGAGAGAAGTGAGATATGGGAATGAGATTTTTTCCTTGGATGAACACTGTATATACATAGCCTCATGCATCCCCTTTCAATTTAATTTTTTTTAATTATTTTCACTTTTTTTTCTTTTATATTACTTTTTTCATTTTTCATTTTTTACTTTTCTCGTTTTCTCCCCTACCCATTTTTTATAACAGTCGTATTCCCCCTCCCATTATCTTTTTACTATTTCATTCTAACCACCATTTACAATATCCCAATGCCCCCTTCCCTCATTCTTATATATATATTTAAACACATCCAATTAAAATAATAATAATAATAACAATGTCCCATTATTATTATTTCAATAAAACTAAAAATAATTCTTGAAACCTCAGATATATATACTTGAATATATATATACATATATATGAATTTTCTTTTCAATTAAATTTATTTTAACTTCTATTATCATTATTATATTTTTTATATTATATGTTTCAATATATTTTTTATTGAAAATATCATCCTAAAAAAATAAAAAAAAAATTATTATGTTAAAATAATTGTAATAATATTAATAACTGCGAAATTCTATTTCCAATTTTTCAACAAGAATAATAATATCGCCATTATTATTTTAAACAACCAAATGAATATTTAAACTAAATGAAAATTTTTTTATAAACTTATTCTTATCCAAAAAAAATTATTTGAATTATATTACTAGAATGTCATTTCTATATGAATAAAATTCTAATATTAAAATTCAGAATTCCTCAAAATATCGCAAACCCACAATGATATGGTTTGTTATAATCTCCCCACCATAAAAAAATTTTGTCACTAGAATATCTTATGGAATTCCTTAGGATAATATAACTTACATTAAAAAAATATAAGACATATTACTAGAAATATTAACACCATAAGATCATAAAAATAGTAATCAAAATTTTATACAAAGATAGGGTCCTCCCCACCATAAAAGGACTTCCCTCTAACTATAGAGTTGAATATCATCAAAAAGGAAGTAAATAAATAAGTAAACATAAATATCCCCAAACTAATGTCAAAACTAATAAAAATACATCAATGAGAAAGTCTTAATTATAAAAAAATCAAAACAAACAACCCAAAATTCCCATAAACCCAATATAACACATAAAAAATTCATTTAAAAAGGAAAATAATATTTAGTATACAAAATAATCCTTTTTTAAATGAAAACCAAAATAACATAAAATAAAATGAAAACCATATCCTTTAAAATGAAAGAGTTTACTTATTTTAAAACCATAAATAGCGTAACCCAAAAAACATAGCTTAAAACCACAATACTCTACATCCACATTAGATGGGAAAAAATAAAATTCTATAGCACATTAATATTACTATTAAAATTCACCATAACCACCCATGTTAACTTTTAAAACACTTTAAGTTCAAAATATCTAATTTAAAACCCAAATATAACAAAAGAACACCCCCTTATTCTTACCAAAATAACCAAAAAATTTCCAATCCCTTTCTTAGAATTTAAGATTTAAAAACGGAAAAACCCAATGGTCAAAGAATAAATATAAGAGAAAATATAATTAGGTAGAAAAAACACCTAAAAATCATATTAATTCAAATCAAAACATAAAATAAACAATGGAAAAACTAATTCAAGATCATATAGATATCTCAAATTTCATTCAAAATAAATCCATTATATTAATATAAAAAATTAAGTGGGAAAATAATAAAATAACCAAAACCTTCTAAGACACATGGATTAGGATCGCCATCTATATTCTATTCACTCTATCCATGCAACTCATTAATTCCTATTTGAAATTTATTCAAAGATAAAATTATACCCATAAAGAAGAATAAATAAAACCTAAAACTAAAATCAAATATTCCCAAAATCTCTTAGAAACTCATGGATTAGTAAGAAAGGTGGTGATATGGAAACTAATAAGGACCTAACTCTTGTGTTTCAACCATCCGATCTCGTATATATGTTGAATATCAAAATAAAATAATAAAACTAGACTCTAGTACCATTTTTCAGGAACCAAACTCAGTCTCCTCTTAACAAGGGACCTGATCTAGCCTTTGGAAAAGCTCTAGGGGCTTTCATGATCCTAATGTACTGAAATAAATTTATTGATGCATCAATATAAACAATATTACAAATTATTTCTCCAGATAAAACAATATATAGAAATAGACCTCCTCTAGAAAAACTAGCATGACCAGTCCATAACTTGGATTATTACAAGAACTATAGTTTAAGTAAATAATTGAAACCAGAAAACAAATAAATCCCCAAAGAAAAATATCCCAAAATAAAAAAATATTCCTTACCCAAATCCTCACGTCAAGCATCATAATCCTATGATTGGAACCCCTACTATACCTAAACTGAAAACTTATCACTAATTGATAGTCCTATATTAAATATACATTGACTCTCTAATTATAATAAAACCAAATCAGGATCTAATACAATTTTTTCATGAACCAACCAAGGTCACCCCTTTAACAGAAACTTATGCTGGCATACAGAATGGCCCAGGGGAGTTCATGATCCTTGTGTATTGAATACAATAACTTCAGATACAATATAAACTATATTGTTAATAATATCACACGATAAAACAATATATGCAATGGACCACCAACAATAAAAATAATAGGTCTAATATGTACATTGGATAGTTATGAAAAAAAATAGTTTTGATAAAAAAATGAAACCAAAAAGGAATACATTACAACAATAAAAATAACACGGAATATAATAACATCAACCCTGCCCAAATATAAATGTTAAGCATGGTAATCCTATTCTTGGTAGAACAACTACACCCTAACAGGAAATTTAATACCCACAACCCATGAATAAAACAGAATAGAAAATAAATTTTAAGATAGATTTAAAATATATCTATGAAGAAAAATTTTTATTTTAACTAAGACAAATCAAATGAAACAACTAATTGAATTAATTATTTCCAAATATAAATTTCTACAATTTAAATATTAATATAGTTTAGAAACTATAAATTTGAAAAATTTCCACATTGAAAACATAAATTAAAATAGCATGATTTAAATACTCATTTTGAAATAACACAATAAAATTATAAAATTATAAACGATGCTTTTACAATAAAACAAATACTAGAAAATTATAAGCACTATCATTACAATTGAAATCCAATAAAAATAAAAGTAAGTATTTTTTGGGAAAAATTTATATGGAAAAAAATAATCAAAATAATAATCCACTCAGGAAGAAAAAATAAATAAATTTATGAATGTAAATAAAAATAATATCAAAATAAGTAAATAAGAGAAATAAATGAAAACATCATTGGAGTGGCCCTAGATATTCTAATGTCAAGGAATTATAGGATCCTTATACTATATCACAATCTAAAAATTCCTTATCCAGTTACATTCATAATATACTAAGTATATAATTCTCTAAGCCTAGTGGTGTGGTGAAACCCTACAATGGAACCACAACCACATTTAAATCCATTAAGAAGAAATTTCCATTGGAATATTAGTTGGGTGAAGCTCGGACTAGTTCCCCAAAAACATATCATCCAAATCTTATAAATGTATAGTTAGTGTGGTGTAGTCCAATGGTCGGGTTTTATTTCATATATCCATACATAAGATTATATGATTCCCAGTATTAATAATGTATAGGTAAGTAATCCCATTCCCTTATAAATATCAAAAAATTACCAAGGCATGTAATTATATCCCTCACCTCTCAACCATGTCACTTATTACCACCCCATCCCCATCCCATTAGAGAATAACACATAAACACCAAAAGGGAACAAATTCACTACTCAAAAAATAAAAATATATCTATATATATAATAATAAAGAACAATCAAAACACTTTTATAATGTTCTAACCATTCCATTGAGATAAATATTAAAAATCTTGAATATGGTTTCATTTACTTAAAATCCACTTCGTGAAAAAATAATTAAAAATCCATTGAATACATCACATTCTTTTAAAAATTTCACTTAACTCCATTCAAAACCAATTACCCAATTGATATGAATTACTTTTCTGAAATTTTTTATAACATAAGGAAATTTTTGAAAACCTAACTCCATCATTTATTTATATTCTATTTTAAAAAATATGTGTTTCATTATGTTGAAACCATTAAACTTGATGTGTCTCATTTCAACTACATTCTATTAGAGAAATTCCTCTGGGTGTTTTAATATGTACTAGTATAATATGAAAAAAATATTTATAAATAAAATTTTTAACTCTTTTTTATAATTATATAAAATTTCAAGATAAAAAATTAAGTGAGATTAATTATTTATTCCATAAAATCTTCAAGGAATACAAAACATGACTTAAAAGTAATAAAAACACATATAATTTTTATTAAATACTATTCATAGAGGACCCTACTTCAAATGATGACTTTCACATCAATTTCAAGCTCTTAATGAGCTTTCACTAGTCCCCAATCACCTAACAGAATCATAAAATCCCAAAAATTAAAAAACCAATGATTCAAAACCAAAATTCCCCAAATCACATGACCAATGAAAATCTTATCAGACAACCCAACAATAATTAAACACAAGTGAAGGAGGTTCACCAAACCCCTAATACAATTATAGAATCAATATAATCAAAATATCTGAACAAAAGATAAAATCCCACAAAAAATTGACCATAAATTCTTGGGACACTCTAAATAAGTCAACGTAGATACACATGATTCCATAAAAAATAACAGACAATAAGAATGTTCCCTTTACAAACATCCTTTACATGTATCAAGAGAAACCCCTAATAAGTAGAACATATGATTAAAATTTAATAAAATACAGGAAAAAAACGATCCCCTATATAATAAACCATAGTTCATACATTTTACTCATTGATATGAATAAAATACCACCACTGGCATGTCATTCTAACCCATATCAGAGGAGATATGGATGAGATGATTTCATGGGATTTAAGAGGTGGAGAGGAGAGAATGATAGGGGGTAGGGGAGGGGATTTTCGCTTCAGAACAAGATCTGTATTCAAAAACTCCCCACCCTTCACTTTTGGTATTATTTTATTATTTGTGTTATCTTTTTATTCTATTTTCCATTAATAGTTTTTTCCTTTTTTCATTCTTCCCAATATAATGAACTATTCATAGTGAATTCCATTTCCCCTCAGCCTTATTTTTTAATCCTTCTAACATCCAGGTAAAACAACCCTACTCCCCTTATCTTATTCTAACATATATATTATTTCCTTTAAAACATCGTATTAAACCAATAATAACAATAATTTCCCATTATTATTATTAAAAAAATTATAATTTTTTAAAAACCTCATATATATTTATATGTATATATATATATATAAACAAATTACATTTATAATTCATTTATATTTTTTCTCAATTATCAATCTTATTATTTTATATTTAATATTTTAACAAATTTATTCTTCAAGAATATTTTTAAAAACATATAACAACCCATTTATTAAATTTAAGAAATGACAATAATATTAATAACCATGAAATTATATTTCTATTTTTTTCAAATCCAATATTTATATCACCATCATTATTTTTAACCACCCCCACAAAAATAGAAAAAAAATCTTTTTATCAATTAAAATCATTCCAAAAATAATCATTTAATTTTAAATACAATCATGTTCTTTGATTTATATAAAACTTATGATCCAATAATTCAAAATTACTCATACCATCACAAATCCTTAATGAAAAAATTAATTATATGGTGGGTTTCTATGAAGTCTGAAAAAGTTTAAATAAATTTTTAGAGTCTATTATGGCTGAAGTGGGAATTCTGTACAAGATAAAATGATTTTTGGAACATCCAAATATATTTTCACCTATAGATCCCAAAAAGAAATATGATTTAAAATAATTACATAAGGAATATAATATAAAATAATAAATATAAATTAGATATCTATTTTATAGGAAACATATTATAAGAATACATTAATTTGTAGTTTAAAAATTTTCAGAGTCTTTATTGGTAAGCTAAATGAATGTTCTCTATTATATTGATGTTTATGGTCAATATATCTAAGTTATTTATTTATGTTAATTATTATATAGAAATATATCTATATAAAATTATGGATAAATTAATATAGATTTATAATAATATACTGAACTAATTATGATATTTTATGATTCCATTACTATACTTTATATATGTGATGTTGATTGGTAACATTTTTCTATGTTATAAATATTATGAAAATGTGTAATTGGGTATGATATGAATAAATTCCCCAACTAGTCTTAGTAATGGTTAAATATTTTTAATTTGTGGTTAGGAATTTGATTAAAAAATGGGAATAGTATGGTTACAATATATCAATATTGAAAGGAAATGAAGTCACTAAAGGTAAGTGGGACCACAATTATATAGAATTTTTTGAATATAATTATGTAGGCTAATTGATTATAACTTTTTTGTTTCATGAATATGTTTTTATGTATTATTTATGTTTCCAATGTTTAATGAAATAGAATAATAAGGAAAATTAAAATTAATAATGGAATTTTTGGGTCTTCATATAAAAAAATGAGAGTGTTTAGGCTAATCACATCCTAATATGAGATTCCATTGGTAAATCACAATGTATGGGGGTACTATTTGGGATACTAAAGTCATAAATTGGGTTAGTTTTATTAGGAGTCCATTTTTTGTTTGGTTGTTCTAGAAAATGAATAGGAATCATAAAAATGTAATTTATTTGGAGTTATATTATCAAACTTCTTAGGAAGAAGATCCATAAATCCAGTATTTTTTAAAGTTTCCTTTAAAACAGTTAGTTTTACATTAATTGCAACTAGAAGTGTTTTAGATTGTAATAATTGAATTGATATATGTATTGAGAGGCCTTATTTATTCTCTTTTACAATTATTACATGATTCAAGGTATATGGGATACTTCCATAAGGGATGTTTCACATTGGTTATAGAGTTATGTAATGAGACATTTTTTCAACCATTTTACTATTTTGGTATAGGCTAGTCATTAGGGTTATCGTATCATAATAATTTCACACTAACTCAATTTTTTTCTTAATTATTATTTCTAAAATATAATAATATATATTTTAAAAATATTCACTATTTATTCATGAACACATATTATATATCGAGATATGTTTGGGATGAGTTGGTGTATCATAAAAAGTAACCATGATCTCAACTCATAAACCCGTCTTGTGTGTACATTAAGGCTTTATGTTACATAATATATGAAATGAATATTCCATATGTATAATGAATAGATTTATTATTAATATTGATGGAGTAAATGAAGACTAATCTTGTTGGAGTAATGGTCACTTTGGATTCTTTTTTACCTCATAAAAGTCCTCATTGTAAGTTTTCTACAATGATTCCACATTTTTGTATGCATTAATTATTTTTATTTTTATAATTATTTTTTTCTTAATTCTTGAGTTTTTATTTTAAATAGTAAGCATTATGTTCCATATCGGAGTATTTTGGAGGAATTTTCATTTGAAAGTTGTTTTAGCCATGTCTGGTATATAGATACCTCGTACCAATTTTTTTATAGAATATGGGAATGGGAAAACATTATATTTATAGGTAAATCATTTATAGATAGTTATTATTATGAAATTACTATTTTTATCATCCTTTAAAAATCATATAATATAATTGGGTCCTTTTGGTGGAATATGTAAAATTATTCTATTTATTCACATGGTGGATTTTTACATATACTAAGATGTTTAGGACACTAAATAAATAGTTTACTGACTTAATTATACCATGAATACAACAATAAATATTTCAAATTAATTAAATAGACAATAAATGTCCTTTCAATGGAATGTTTTATTAATCACATCCTTAGTATAGTTCTATAGGCTAGTAGACAATACCAATGTATGTTATGAACTAATATCTACTACTAAAACACAACCCTTATTATCACATATCCAAATTCACTTTGATAATACCCTATTAAAACATGACCCCACAAAGTTCCTACATGGGTCGGTGGATAACGTAAGGTGTTCTACCCAATTCCCACTACCAATAAGTTTGAAAATATTAATTATATTAAGATGACTAATTCACAATCATGTGTATAATTTGACCTATATAATCTATAATAAGAATGAAAATTTGTTACAAAATATAAATATAATGTGAAATATAAATGAAATTATGAATGTTATCTTAATCCATTATAATGTTTACAATATAATATTAGCTATAATAATATATAAGAATATCTATGTACAAAAAACAAAAATTACAAAATGATAGATGAAAAATTGCCTCATTATATAGTTGATAACCAACCATTCCAAACAACACTTAAGGGATAACTTTGCCAGTTTATGCAGAACCACAACTATCTATTATGAGAAATTAGTTTTCATATCCATGACTACATTATTGAAAATATATGAATAAAATGACGTGTGGAATAAGTCCTTTTATGAAAAACATGTCTTGAAAAAAGAAGGTTAATTCTTATGTATTTATAATAGTTAAGTAATGAAATAAATAAGATAATTAATCTCCTCATTGTATAATATCACCTAAAGGAAACTCATTGTCATACTATTATTTTTTAATTTAAATATATCATAACAATCACACTTGAGAATCACCATAATCAACACTCACAAAATAAAAAAAATCCAATGATATAAAATTCACGTGATAATATTGGTCATGTAAGAAAATCACACAATCTTCCATCTTGAGATATTTTTTCAAGGAAAACAAGTGATTTGTAAACTCATTTTATTTTAATGATGTATTTCAATTGTGTATTTTACTCATATTAACTTTATATAATTACAATCCTTATTATTATATGACTGATTAGATAATTAATAAAAATATATATTATATTTAATTGTTAAAATTATTTATTATATTTTTATTTTATTATAGGATAAATGTTTCATATAAAACTAAAATAGTGTTCATCACCAAGATTTAGTTTTGACGTGTTTCAAAAATATGTATAATTTCTTATAATTATGAATTTATATGTATATATATATATATATAGAACATAATTTTTTTTTCCATCTATTGAAATTAGTTATGGTTGAAAATATTGTTTTTTATTTCAAAATATTTAAATGCATTAATAAATAAAAAAATGTTATAGAATTTTATGTAATACAACTTATAATTAAAAATTATAATGTTGTTACTGATTTTACATGTTATATATTTTAAAAATATAGTGCATAAAAAATAATTTAATTTTGTTTATACATTTTTATTATAAATAATTTTATAATATAAGTAAATATGTAAATTTAATAAAATCATAGAAAAAACATTTTAAATGTTTTATAGTTTTTTTTAAATATTTTAGAGTTGAATTGAATAAATAAGTTAATATGTTTTATATATGAATGATAATATTCGTATTAATGAAAAAATAAATCATATTAAAAAATAATAACCTAATCCATACACAATTTTTTCCTAAGAACATATAACCTATAAAATGGAAAAAAAGTTGATTTATTCTTTTTGTAAGGCGTGCTAATATGGTCTAGCTCAATGGTTCACCATTAGGTTCCCCCAAAGGTATCCAATGGGAAGTCTTAGTTTGGAGTCTCCCATGTGGCTCTAATAGAATAACGGTTTTTGTAAGTCAGGAAATATGGTTTCTATAGGGTGATCCCCGATAAAGGGATAAAATGTGTCTACTAGCCTATGTTTGAACACAGAGTTAGGTGATGTGAATCTAGGGAACATTAAATATCCTAATACCATTGTGATATTGGTTCACCCTATAACTAATATAAATGTATAGGTTACTAAACCATCCTAGATCACCCAAAAATATAAGAAACAAATACCACATTAACATATCATGAATGGAATTCCTGGTCCCCAAGAGTTGGAACCAAGTTCTTGGTAATTATAAACTACCTTTGGGAATGATTTCACTACAAAATATCATAAAAAAATTGAAATTTATAAAGATAAAGTTAATGTTCAAAAATAATTAAACAATAAAAATGTGAAATAATGAATGGAAAAATGCACTGAACCATAAACAAAACCAATGTACAAATGTAGAAAAATAAATCAACCCCACATGACATGTAGTCACCACCAGAATAACACACCATACTAATAAAAAAATCTATTTACACCCTATGATACTTTAAACTTACCTATATCATATGAAACAAATGTATATATACTAAAAAAGATATATGATGGGTGTGAAAAAAACAAGCCAAGTAGGATCTGACTAATTGTTTCATAAATAGTCATTTCAGAATAAAAGAACAATGTTGAATTAAATTAAACAAGGCATGTGGAAATATTTTACACAATTTATTTGAAAACATAGAAATCCATGATTTTAAAAACATATAAATCATTTAAAAATATATTTGTGTTATATAAATTTCCAAAATAACTATCTTATGAAATAATTCTAAATAAATATTCCAAATAATAATAACATAGAAATTAACCCTTGGGAAACTATTTTGAGGTAGTGAGGACACTATCACAATTTTTGTGATCAGAGGACACCATTTTAGAACATTATCTCATAATGATGGACCTAAGGGATAATATATCACTCTCAAGAGTGTATCCCTTAATTTTAGTCCACCTTTTATACACATTACCCTAGTATAACATGCCTTCGTGGTAATATTTCACTCGAGATAGTGTCTGCTTGCCTCAATAATTACCAAACAATGGATTAAAAATTATCAAATTTTAAGTCATAAAAGTTCATTTCAAATATATGTAAATAAGAAACCTTTTTAACTAAATAAGACTTAATTTAATATCAATTTTAATCAATATATCTTAATGGTAGTTTTTTTCATAATTATTCCATAAACCCACAATATTTAAATAAATCATGTATTTAAGAAAATTTGAAATCCATTTTCAAGATAAATCTATAAATAAATATTTCTAACCATTTTAAAAAACTATGTTGGAAATAAATTAGGTAAGATATAGAGAATAAAGGATTCTCATGAAAACTCTCACCTAAAAACACTTAAAATTTCAACTACTAGAAGGGATCTACTAGCTAGAGAGAAATAAGGATTGAAGAAGAAAGAAGTTTTTCACTAAAACCATAATTAAAAATAATAAACCTAGTTATAATGAAATTACATTTTTTCATGGTCCTTCCATTTTAATAAATAAGATTTGAAGAGAGATCATGTTGAAAATAAGGTTAAACACATAGAAAGATGACTACATTTTCGATTGAAACTTAGATCTTATGAGGATTTTAGTTGGGAGAGGAAAATTCATACAAAGAGAGAAACTAAATTCACTAGCCTTGAGACAAGGTTAAGGGTGGAGGAAAAATAAAATAATGGGGGATTCTAGGAAAATTAACAATATGCCACTCACTTTTCTCAGTCAGATCAATGTCCCTAGTTAGTTACTTGCCCTCTGTTGGTTAGCTGGTGGGCCTCTTGATAAATGGTGGTGACCTGATATTGATATTTCAGTAACATGAAGAATGCCTATATTTTATATCTTTCTCTTTCTAGCTAGTGGAATGTCACTAATGAGTTGGGGGAGCTTGTATTTCTTGGTTTACCAATGGCCAGTATATTGTCTAGCCAGTATCTCTCACCAGATAACTGGTGGACCACTTGTATATTTTCTTATGTATAGTTTTATGTCTACACTCACATGGAACTCTCAAGAAACACTCTAAAACCTAAACAGTTTACATAATTTAAAAAATTAGATATTGGCATGAAAAGAGGGTAAACAAAACAATATGGTGATCATAGTTAAAATAAACATCATGGTATGTGAATTCTCCCCACCATACTAATTTATTCCCCTTGAAGGCGATGTTGAAGAAGATTAATCCACATAGATATGAGGCCATTATTACCTCAAAATATACTCCTATTACCATGTCACATCATTATCTGAACCATACTTCCAAATAACATAGATAAACGATATGTAATTACCTTTTAAATCCATTATAAGAGAATAAAATTTTGAAACTCTTTCTCAATCACTCATATATCATTTTCTACACCAAGGACATCTCATTTAGATAATGAAATGGGTATGAATGATACTTCTTTAGTTGAGACACATGAAAAACATTATGGTTCGAAGAAAACTAATGTGTAAAATCCAAATAATATTCCACTATTCTAAGGCATTCAATAAATTCAAAAGGTCCCAACAATCGTAAAGATATATTCCCTTTCTATCTAAAACATCCATGACCCATCTAAGGGGACACTTTTAGTAACTCTTATCCACCAACCAAAAATGTCAAATGATGTTGATGAAAATACACATAATATTTGTACTGTTCTTGAGCCATTACCAAACAATGGTGAGTCATCTGTCTCTTTATTATTGTTTATTTAACCAAGATTTTCCAAATCCAGGAAGCTTCACCCACATTCGACCATTTCAGCATAGAATTATAGGTTAATCTATATAAATATATAAATTGTTCCATATTTATACAAGACTGTTAGTTGTTATTATAGTAAATGTCATCCATCCCCAAATTGTTATCCCAAGAAAATTCAACTTCCACAAAATAAGAAAAAAGTATGTATTCTGTAATTTGAATTTCTTACTCCATAAACCTATATTTCTTAGGTTGATATGTTATTATCTTGTTGACCTAAGATATCATGACCACCTATAGGTCCTTTAAAAAATAATAGGTAAAATAAGGATCTCTATCCTATATAATTATTATTAGAGTCCCATGTAATCTTTATGAACTCATAAACATTTAACTTCCCCAATTCCCCCACTTTTATGCTCCAAACAATTGTATGAAATGAGACTACTTGGTTAGTTGGTCAATCAGCACCTAAATGATGTTCTTAACCCATCACATCAAAGGTAAACCTACAATTAAATCTATTTACATCTCATTTAATTTCTATTTTGGACCATGGAGATACCGAATCAAAGTAGAAGGCCTTTGGTTCTGAGCCTTTATCTCCTGGTAAGTGAATAATCATGATAATAAGTTGATTATTTATGGTTTATAATAGGCCACCATGAATGGTGACTAATTTCATAAAACATCTTTTTATTTCTATGGTGGAAAACCAAATTTATAATATTATTAGTAATGCATCACAACATTTTTCATAGATAGATGAACAACATATAAATTCTTAGATATAATAATACCTTCCAAGGGGAGAGACCATTCCATAATGTTCACCCCACTATATAAAGAATCTATGATATTTGGGAACCACCTGTCCTATTTTTTCTCCTAGAGGATCATCTCAAAAATAGATAAAATCAATTGAAATATTTCTTGAAATTTACTAGACTCTCCCTTCCTAACTCCCATTTGAATCCATGAAATGTGTCCCATAAACCTCCTTTAATTATTTACTTTATTCATATCTAGAGAAGTAAAATTCTTGTAAATATTATCATCAATAATATTACCCTTTTTAAAAGTATAGACAATGTCGAAGTCGAGGAACTGTAGGCACTACACACATTATCTCTATCATAGATTACAATATTTATGAGAGAAGATATACCATAAAATCCTATGGTTGGAGTAAATTATGATATTTTCCTCAGAAAATAGAGTCACTAACACTTAAGAGAATACACAATACCTATTATTTCAAAATAACTATTGGGATAATTCTTTTCATGAGGTTGAAGTTGATGTGATTCATAAGACACCACATGGTATCTTCACATTAGGATACAACCCAAACATTCAAAAAAATAAATAATAAACCACATTGTTACATACATCCATTGGTAGATTTTGAATAGGTATGGAGGTCAAAAACTATTTCAGTTCATTAAAAAGATTATTGGACCATCGAGTCCTAGAACAACACCACCCCATTTTGGGTGCGAGTAGTTATTGGTGATGCATTTTTTGAGAAATCCATCATGTACCATTGATAATATAATGCCATTCCTAGGAATCAATGAATCTAAAATCCGTTCTATAGATCTTATAATGAAATGAGATCCATCACCCTTTCTAGATCAAATTAGATACCATATTCTCAAACCATATTTCCCAATAATATAACTTCTTATATCTCCAACTAAAATTTTGATTTTTTTTCATATAGGCGATGATTCAATACATCCCCCAAAACATTTATTAGGTGATGCACATAAACTACTTCCATATTTGAGTACACTTGAATTCCATCTATGAACAATATGAAAAGAGATTCAATAAACTTGTGAAATATTTTCTTAATTATTTTCGTATGTGTTATAGTATAAGGTTTCAGTAAAAGAAACAACATGCGGTACTCGAAGTGCCCATACCTACTATACATGGTTTTATTTGGAAAATTTGACTCTATGATTATAATCTAGGGGAAACCCAACCAAATATCAATCTTTAAGAACCTATTTTACCCTTTAAAAATGTCCAAAAATCATCAATGAATGGAAAAGGGTAATAATTCTTTAACATTAAAATTTTGAGATTTTAATAATCAATAGATAAGTTGATATCATTATCAGCCTTCTTGGAAAAGAGTAAAAGAGCTTCTTAGGGTGACACACTAGGGAATATGAAGGCATTTCCCCCCAAAATCTTCAAACTGAATAATCAGTTCCTTTAACTCATTAGGATTATATGGTAAGATGGTATTAATATCAATTATGTTCCTAACACTTAGTCAAATGATATCTCCACTTCCTTCCCAATAGGTAAACCAACAATTTCATCTAGATACACTCAAAGAAATTCATTAATTACCATTATAATATCACTATATAAATGTTATTATCCCATTTTAGATATAAATAAATATATCAATCGATTAAGCTTTGGATGAGGGGTTTATTCCTAACATGAAATTGGTTTCTATTCTCCTTGAATCACATGGGATCTTCTATTAGGGGTAGTAAAAAAACCCACCAATGACAAAAATAGACTAAGAATTTATGAAAAATAATCCAATCAATCCCAATAAAAACATTAATGATTTCTATGTTGAGAACCATAAAATCAAAAAAAAATTAAATGTTAGACATAAAGGAAGGGTATATATGTGGTGCGTTAGAAACCATGATCCTTTTAATTTCTTAAATACATCCCCAGCTCTAAAACAAATGTAATGTCTTCCACTAAAAAATTTAAATGATCTAAAAAATGAATTAACATGAAATACTAAGAGGCATCAATATATATATGATTTCATCACTAAGGTTGAATCAATAGAAATGAAACCTCTTACAATTATAGGATCTACATCAACTTTCATTGGAGACTCTTCTACTTTGTATAATTACTTCTTTTCAGAGGACAGTGGATGTAGAAATATTATTTATGAAGCATCTTACTGCTCCAAAAATCCTCTAGGTATAGATAAGCATGTGACAGAGTGTATAAATAATAATATCTATGAAAAATTATTTATGTTACCATGATTTCAACATGAGTTTTAATATTTTAGAATTACTTGTAGAAACACTTCCCATGCATCTATTAGCCATAATAGAAACAAGTCATACCACTAGTAGATTCCAATGGTAAAGAATAAGTATTTTATAAATAAAAACCACATTTTCATTGAAGAACATTTTCTTCTTCCTCTTATCCTTAAAAGAACCACTAAATATACCACATGTGTTAGGGAAAATTTGGTCATCCTCGACTTTACATCTAGGTCAATCTGGGCCATAAATGGTTTAGTTACCAACTCTCCATAGTTATAAAGTTTTAGCATGAAAACATAAGAGTATATAATATATAGAATCCCATATAAAATATATTAATATTATTATTATCATTAGACATGACCTCAAGATAAAAAAAAGTGATATCCCCAAAGCTATTAAGGTATTCCATAATATTGTGATTCCCTTACTCAAGCATGAATAATTATGTGGAATTCTACAAGGTTATAGAATTTTAGAAGAATATCATAGTGAATATGGACTTGAAAAATTTCCTCTAAATTCCCACAAATTTATTTTCCAAAACCACCAAATCCTACCACATTCTACTCATGCTTCCATGATTGAACACAACACAAATATACTAAAAAAATATACAGTTTTTATGAATTAAAATATTATTTTAATTAATCTAAACTAATATTATGAATTTGAAGGATCATTAATCACCTGGAAAGATATTGGTTTCTAATGAACATTCTCCAGGACATAGTTCTTATCCACATCCATTCAAGGCTCTTCCTTTCTTATCGGAGAAGTGGAATATGTCGTAACTTGGTAATATCTCAAAATGTCTGCACAACTATTTTGATGAGATGTTGTTCAACTATATAGATCATTTCTTAAGTATGTTTATAGAACCAACCTATGGATTTTAATGAATTATTTTTGATAGAATGGTATTACACAACATAATACAAATAAGAATAAGAACATAAGTCCAAAGAACAGATTCTAACACGAAATAAAAAAGTTTAATGGGATACAGAGAGGGATATAGTAAAAAGAGTCTACAATTAAATTGCTCCCAATAATAATAACACATTTCATTAATATCTATAGTATCTTAAGGATTTTCATGATGATGGATGTTAAGGAACTCCCCCATAACCTACCCCTTAAATATGAAAAATCATATCTCCTACCTACCAAGACATCCAAACATGAATACCAATAGAAAGAACATGAAAAACATAATTGTTTTCTCATTTTTCATGAATTAACCTAAATCAATGAACTATATAGGAAATTGATCTATCCATGACATGGCCCTAAGGGAAATATCTATCCCCATGGGTTGAAGGAAAGAACATGAGAATTAATAACTATCTTGTGAAACAATTTCAACATAAAATATCAAAAAAAGAGTGATATTAATAAAGAGAATGTCAGTGTTATAGAACAAGGTAAAATAGATAAAATAAAGTCAAAAAGGCTTAAATATAAAAAAGAACCAAAGTTACATAAGTAATGTAACAAATAATCTCTATGTGACATGTAGTCACCATTAGACTCCCACACCTTATAGAGGAATAGAACTCCCACCACCATGTAATACCTTTTCCTTACTAGCATCAAGTGAAACAAGATCGATATACTCCTAAAGGTATATGTAGGGTTTGAACAAAATAATTGAAGTAGCATACAACAAAGTGTTTCATGGATAACCATTATAAAAAAAATAATTATTCTCAAATAAATAAAATAAAGCATGTGATACAATTTTATATAATTTATTTGAAAATATAGAATTCCACCCTTATTTAAAACTTCTAAAACATTTACTAATAATATAGTTTTAAAATAATTTCCATGATAATAAGTTTATAAAATCATTATAAAGAAACATTATAAATAATTGGAAGATGTAAATTTACCCTTGGGAAAACCAGGTCTGTATTAATGAGGGTCCTATCAGAATTTTTAATATTAAAGTACACTTGGTTCACATATTACCCAAGAAATATGGTCTTAGGTGGTAGGATTTTACTCCTGAGAGTTGATCCCTACCTCATATTAGGCCACCAATTCTACACAGTACCCAAGATCAAATGGAATAGGGGGTAAGAGTTCGCTTCCAAGAGTGGCTCCCTACTTCCAAAATGGCCACACATAGGCTTCCAAATTCTTGCAATTTGAAATAATTCAAATGGAATTTAAAATATAAAAGACTAAGAAACATTTGAAACTAAATAAAAAATTATTTAACATCACATTTTTGAACACATCTCCATAAAGAATCCAAATTTTAAAAATTCCAAATAACAATAGTATTTTTCAAATCATGAATTAAAAAAAATTCAAATGAAATTTCAAGATAAACCTATAAACCTTGGCATGATTCCATTTTATAATCCAATTTTTAAAATAAATCATTTAATTTTTATAGAATTTAGGTTTTTTATGAAACCACCCATCTCAAGATACATTGAATTTTTATTATCTGAAGGGATCAACAAACTAGGGAGACAGAAGGCTCAGAGATATTATGTTGATGTCTATAGAACATAATTTATAAATTATAAACTCAGATTGAGTGAAATATCATGTTATTAATGGCCAATACAAATCAATAAATAAGAGGAAAATAGAGATATATATGAAAGGAAGTTAAACTCACTGAAAGAGGATCTAGGATTTGATTGGAGCATTGATCAACTAAAGAATCGATTTGGGGGAGACATATTCATACAAAGAGATCCCTTGTATTCATATAGGTCAATAACACTTCAATATAAGTGTAAATATTTAAAAATCAGTGATTTATTGAGATATTATGATCTTCCCTTACATTTCTGGTCCAAATTGATGTCATCGGATAACTGCAGACCCTACACTGTAAACTCAGTGGGCATCTGTCTAAATGGTGGTGACCGATAAGATTACCGATGACTATAAGAAGAATGATTTCAATTTTCCTCTTACTCTACTAGCATGTGGTTGGTCATCATTGTTATTATAGACCTCATATATCTTGGGATATCCCAGAACCTTATACTAGTTAACTGGTAGTTCTCACCGGATTTCAGGTGGACCTCTTTTATCTTTTCAAGCTATAGTTTCTAGTCCAAGATCACACTAAACTCTCAAGAAACACCCTGAAACTCAATAAAGAATGAAAACAACAATAACAACAACATATTTTCATTGAATGAGGGTAAATGAAAAAAGATTGTGATCGTACATGAGAAAAACACTAGGGTGTTCCATACAGCCTCTTCTATGGGAACTATGATCAACTACCATAGGATTGTTGGACCCATTAGGGGTTTATTTCTCTAAAAAGAAAGAAGAATTTTCTAAAGTGTAAAATTATAATAATGAGAATGAATAATTAATTTAATTATTTTAAAAGGTAAATATTAGGTTCTACGTAATTATGCCAATGATATAATTCAATTCAAAATAACTATACATTTTTAAATACAGATAAGAAGGTTAACATTAAAATATTATATAAATAAATGGGTTTCTATCCTTTTTTTGTGATATCCTATAGAGACATGAATCCCTCACAATTTTTTCTCATTAAATATTCTTATCTGTGCTATAAATTTCTATTTTTCTATTTTTTTATTCATTGGAAATACCCTATATTATAGTTTAATTCCCTAGTGAATAGTTATTTCTATTTACTTTATTAAATTAGAGCTTAATTAGAAATTATATTTAAATTATATATCAATTAATAAATAAATAATTTTATTAAATTTTGAAGTTAATTTTTTCAATTATTATGGATTTTAATACTACCCTAAGTGAGGATATGAACAATTACAGGGTTGAAAATTGAAATGTCCAAGAATGACCATGACCTATATAGTCACTAGGATTAACGCATGAGTTGAATATATGTTTCACACTGCATGAACCTATTATCGCATGGTAGGCATAGTGAATATAACCTAAAACATTCACAAGAACATTCCTTTGTCACTCGGCCACCATTATACACCATATTTCCATAGTAGTCAGACCTACTATGAGTTCCAGCAAATGACCATTCATGCTAATCAAAATATGAAATGTTAAAGATAGATGACCACAACTGTAATTTTATTAAAAATTACAACACTATCATGGTAGGTATACCTACCATAAACCCTTATCTAATAATAAACTTTTTTGTTTAGGACACTGACTATGGCATTCACAGTAAGCATACCTATTTCATGTTTCACCCACCCTACCATACCTCTTCCTTCCTTATAGAAATAAACAGAACCCATTACTCCTCCAATTATAAAGAACACAAAAACTTTTATGGATACTTTATGAGGTCCAAATACTATTATATTATCAAAAATAAAGGGAGATACCACCACCATTTACCCCATCCCACCCCGAGGAAGACCATGGTGAAACATTCCATGCCAACACCACATTCTTCTACAACCCCTGAATTTGAGATGATGATGGAGTGGAGAAAAATTTCTATGAGATTCACTGTATCAATTTGATACCATTTTATCTCCACTTTTATAGAGGGATACATCCAGTCGAGTAATCCATGAGTATCACTGCCCTACCCATGAACCTTCTGAAGGAACCTTGTTACTCTATTCTGGCGTGAAAAAAAATCATTTTTATCGACACCATAGATGAAACGAGGAATTAGAACCCATGGGAAATTGAATAATATGAGTCAAACTAGTTATATTTTCCATTTAAATAAATCATATTTACAATTAAATAAAACTTATGTTAGGTGAGATATCTGAGTATGAGGTGAGCAGAAAAAACCCATTTTGTAGAGAAGATGTAGCATCACTAACATGGAAATACTTAGCCTTTAAGGAACAATGATGGGAGAATCCAAGTTTAGATTCTCCCCAAATTACATCTCATGTGTAAAATAATTTTTCCTAGGTTCTATTTGAAATAATAAGTCATGTAATTTAAATCCCTTTCCCACTTTCCTTTACCCACTACTACGAATAAATGGATTACTTGACCCCCAAAAGGACAATTGTGTTGGACCGTAGAAAATGGAGCTACTCTGTAAAATTCAGGAAATAAATGAATAATTTCATGTCTCTCATGTGGATAGAAGCATACCATAGTCTATAAATGGAATTAAAGTAGGATGAGGAATGGAAAACTCTAATGGGAAGAAGGTGAAGAACTCACTCTGGAAGGTTTCCATCTAAAACACTTTTTTCATTTAATTTCCCATTGTAATTATTTAATGTGGGAACATTATAACCTTTTTTGTTCATTTATGGATAAACTCATCACCCCTATTAATTAATAATACTCTTCTAATGTTTTAAAATTGTAACATCAATGACCGAGGAGCCACTAATCTGGTGCCCCGAGCTGGGTTCCTAAACAACCTCAAGTGTGCCTCCCCATATGAGAGATGTTATCGAATAGTATCCGGTGTCTAATAGGTCACGTGGTGAGACTATACCCTCATTAATAGAGTAATCCACAATAGATAATAATATAAATAATATAATCAATATACAATAATCAATATCATGCATAAATAACCAATTCCCAACACTAGGCACAACCATATACAATAGTAAACTTTCCATGCCATGCTACAATGCCATGTGAACCAAACCCCAAAAGGAAAAAAACATAAAAATACCCCAAAATGGTCCAAGATCTATGTCTGGAACCTCACCTATACATGTCTCATGTCCAACTCAACTCCCTAGCATATGTCACTTAACCTTGTCCTGACGTTCAAGCATGAAATCTTCTCAGGTACCGAACGGCTGCCAGAGTAGGTTGTGAGTATAACTCAGTAGGCAACCACCAATGGTGTCTACAAAATATCCAAAAAAAGTAGATAGTTCATGAAAGTGATAAATAATAGAAAATAAGTGTAAACAGTTCAATAGTCCATTCTAGACTATGGTCCTTTAATTTATACTATCAATGAATCTAGGTTTACTACTTAGACATTTCATGGTTTAATATACATTTTTCATGTGTTAAATGGATTATGCATGTTCAATTTTCTTAGGAATATTGGAATAAAATCATCTCTTATCCCACTAGTAATCACATTATAATAACCTCATAATCATCACCTTGAAGCCTTAGTCTGGGTGGAAAGAAAATGTTAGGGGAATAGAACTCTCTCCCCTTCGTAAACCCATGCATTTGGGGGTGGATCTAGAACCCCAGTCCAACTCGACCAATGGGCGTAGAACCTCAAGTCTATACCCCTCTCCACCAAGTCATGTGCACATGCTTATTTATCATTCACCACAATTGACCATATCAAAATAAGCATAACCAAGATCATTTACAACTTCACAAGACTATCAATAAATGGGTAATTAACATTATGGATCAATCACCATACAAATTCATCATTTGTATTACTTAACCCCTTCATCCCCATTCTCATTTCCCATGCCTATCTCACTAAGAATATTCAAGTGCCATCATTATTCCTTATCATATCCCCATTAATCCCATTTAACCAATTTAAATGTCAACCAAAAATTCCCTTAGCCTTTAACTAATTTAGAAAACGCTAGTCACCATCAATTATAACCATTACATTGACCAATTAGCCTACTCTCTAAGTCTCTACATCAGCATGTGTTAATGTCACACCTTATTTTTCTATTAGCCCCATTGGAAGGGCCTACAGACCCCATGTGTGGCCTAATTTGTTCAAGTCATCCTACTTTCATCCCATGGGGATCAAAAGGGGTTCAATTAATCATCTAAACACCCAATACACCAAAACTTGATAGAAACATCAATAACACATCAAGAAGGGAGAGAATAATGAAACCCTTCATGTAAAAATATACACAAGAATCAAGGGATATAACTTTTAGACCACTTAACTTTAATATGTTGGTGAACAGATCCTTAATCAAGGCCTTATATACCAATTCAATTAACCCGTGAAGCCTCAACCTAAACCTAACTAAAAAAGAAGGGTTTGAGAACTTCAGAAAAAGATAAGAGAGAGATACTATCCCAATTTGAGAAAAAGAAGCAATGAGGGGTTTAACCTTACCCTGATCTTTAATCTACAAATGAAGGTGCTTCAAATGGCTATAATATGGGGGAGATTGATCCTTAGAAGATCATGGAGGATTTTGTTCATTTCTAGGGTCCAAATGAGGAAGAAATAAATAAATCTTGAGTTGGGTATAAAAACCCCATAATGGAATTTTGGTAAATTGTAAAAGAGTTTTTGGGCCACATAGTTTACCCGCACAGTCTACCAAATCATGTACAGACTATGAGGATCCGTATGTCCCAAAAATAGACCCCTCATAATATTTACCTACATGGTTTTCTAAATTGTGCACAAACCATTAGGAGGATAATGTTCGAAAATCCTTCTGCACAATTTACCTGGGTTTTCTTCACAGTCGGGACTAATCATGCAGAGATCGTGAGGCTTCCCCAGAAAACTCCCTTTTCCAATTTTTCATGTCCTTAACCCTTGTAAAACCCCCAAGCCTTCTGAAGGACATGGGAATGCACTTATTTAACCAAAATAAAAAAAAATTAAATTGAAATGTGGGAAACACATACTTTAATGGAGATCTGGGATCTTATAAAAAAACATTGTAAAATTTACGAGCACTGAAAATAGAGATCTCCTATAAACTCTTAACTTTAAAATATTATTCTTAATTTTGGATCTGTAAATAAATAAATCTTAAACTAACTGCATAAAATAAGAGAAATTTGGGAAAATTTAGTGGTAGTTGGGGATATCCAAATACCATGCTAGGAAACGGTATTGAATGTAGTGATCATTGTGTTTATTCATCAAAGCTAAAATTTCCTAATTTAAGAATCATTTGGATTAAATTAATGAGAGGATAAATATAAATTTATTTAATAATGATTCAATATATGAGTGAAGAAAAAATACAAGGCTATCCCGTTACATAATTTAATTTCAAAACCAAACTTATTTTCTTTATTATATCATTAAAAAATAAACCCACAAAAACATATTTGAACATACTTTTAACACTAACTTCCTAGGAGATAATATGAGTCCTACTTTTACTTCAAATTTATCAGGTTAAAAATTATTTTGTTGAGAACCTCATTTCATTATTTCATTATAGTCTCCATTGATTTCTTTTTCCATTCCAAATATAATTAAAGAAAATTCACATAATAATAACTAAATCAATGTTTTAATTTTCAAAGATCGATGGAGGTATAACTAAAATTTTAATTTATTTATAATTATTATCTTTATTTTTTGTTATAATGAGTGAAATCCATATTTATAAATTTTATTTTATCTAAAAATATGTATTATTCCTTGATATTTTATTGCTAAAAAATAAAATACCAAAAGAACTACATTGGAAGATGTTGAATTGTTTCCACATATGAACAAATAAGCAAATAGAAAATCAAAAAATCATTTGAGAGGAGGCCAGAAAAGAAGTAATTATGCCACAATTATGATAAAACGTTATCATTCTTTTCTTTTCTACACAAGAAACCATGAAATAGCATAACAAAAGGCACCTAGAATACATTCCCAAATAAAATATAATTTTAAAACGTAGGCTCCTATAGCATAAGGTACCAAGAACATATTAATAGAAATATTCATTTTCTTCAATGGAATCTAGAATCTATCATAACTACAAAGAGAATATCGAATTATTCATAAGAGAAAAAAATTGCATCCTCTATATAGTTGAAGCACATGGTTTTACAAAACAAAAATCAATATCATCAACTCTGTAACTGACTTCATGATAGAATCACTAGATCATAGAAATTAATGCTTTTAGTCACTAGTACACATTAATGTATAATAATGTGAAGATAAATTAACTTCCCAATCCACAATCACTATTGTGAAACCCTTTATTATCACAAAGTAATTAAGAACCTTATTATCCACACCAGATAAAACAAAAAGACACTATGAAAAAAATGAGAACCAATAACTACCCATCAATACAATCATGAGAACGATCTTTAGTAATATAAAAAAACACAATACTATCAAAGTCTATTAAAAGTTGAGAATGCCACATACACTAAATGATAATTGGATATCAATAAATTAGGAATCAAAAGAAAATTTTAGTAACTTAGTCCATACCCAATTTTATTGAATATCATTATGCTTATTTATTTCTACAATCATTATGTTTAACTAGAAATATAGCTCATTTACAGTAAAATTAACATCAAAAGAATCATTAAAATAGAAAATATTGAAATATTTGAATTCCCAATTCTATTAGATAGCCCAACCAATTATACAAGTGTACAGATGATAAAAGGTCGTTAAAGAACCCAAGTACTTCAAAAAAATAAAAAAATCATTTAATCTATTGGATGACATTGACTTTTGAAGAATACTCTTGAGCATAAAAAAAACCAAAAATTTTACTATAAATAAAAAATAATAATTTATGAAATATTTCATTTTTTCCATATTCTATTTTCTTATAATCTATTTTATATTCATTATTCATTTTTTTATATCAAATAATTTTTTGGAATAACATATGTATATAAGTATCAGTTAATCTGTACATGAAAATCATAATAATTCAAAAACAATTTGTGTATAAAACAATATTGGGAGTAGAATATGTAATTTATTATGGTGTCATAAATAATCTCTATGGTGGGTGTAATTTAATATCAGTGTTCATAAATATGATTAAACTAACTCCTCACTTTATAACAATAATAATACAAGAAAATTTGTTATTCTTTTTTGTTTTCAATTAAATAAATTTGAAAGGGTTATAAATTTCTCATTTTGAAAGAAAGACACATTTATGTAAGTAACAGTTCACCTGAACATGGTATCATCATTATATATTATCATATACATATATACATGTTATAATATTCAAATATAAAATTTAAAATTCCATTAATGTATGACTAAATATGTTTTTATGTTATAATTTTATTAATAAGAAAAAAATATACTGAATATAGAACATTAAATAACATGATATCTGAACCTCCATACTATATAGAACGTCAATATCTATAAGTATAATTACCAATGTCCATTGTTTCTAAAATTTTGGTTTTAGAGATTTATTAAAAGTCAGAAAATATAATCTCAATGATTTTTAAAAAATAATTTAGTATTAATCCATTTGATAATGATATTTCACCATGAGTGAATATTTTTTTGGTTAGTTAAAAATAAGAATGGAGATATAATTATTTTTTCTAAAAAATTGAATTGTTTAATTAATTCCTATTTTTGATATTATATAAATTTAATCAAAGTAGTTTTGATGATTTTAGTGTTTCTATTAATATTTTTTTATCTGGTTAAAATAATTTGAATTGATATTTTTTTATATTGGTTATTTTTCTAATATTATTATTATTTTCTGGAATAAACAAAAAATAAATATGTTTCCCCAATACAGAGTCATGTTTTCTATTTGAAAAAATGGATTTTATTGAAAAAACTTTTTGAGGGGATGCACTACACATTACATTGCATGGTATAAAAAAGAGGAGTGTATTAAAAAAAATTAAAGAACATAAATGAAAAAGGTGAAATGTTTAGATTGTGATTAGTTTTTCTAATTCTCCAGGAAGGAAAAAAGTATATAATAATGAAAAATGAGATCAAAATATAAGGAAGGGTGATCCATGTATGCAGGAGGATTGCACGCATAGAGGGAAATTGTTTCCCCTCACCTTTCTCTCTCAACCATATTCTCTCACTTCTCTACCTAATTTCTATCCACCTTATATCATCTATATTTAATTTTATATTGATTAAAATGAAATGTATTTATTGTATTTGGATTCCTTTTTTCAAGGGGAAGGTAATCCCCATGTCTGCTTTTTCAAAATCAAACTATTTTCTCATATTCTATCAAAGATATTTTTGTTTTTTGATTTTCAGAGATGAACAGTGATATGATAGATGCATTAATTTTCATTACCTCATATCTATTTAAAATCACCAATTTTTCATGTTTTCACCAAATTTTAAGTATGGATATTTTTTTATTATGAGTTCAAGTTGGCATATCTAGAGTTATTTGGTTCCATTTAATTTAACTTACCTTGAGCTGATTAGAATGATATTTAATTTAAATTTAATGTTTGTATAATGATTTTTGGTGTGGATTGGAAATAAATATTTATTTATAATTATTTAATTTAAAAACTAGTGTTACACACTCTAAGTGTATGATAAAAAGTTTAATGGGAATTTGATTTAAAAATGGGATTTCAAAGAGGTTTTTTGAGAGAAAACATATTATTGGTGATTATTCTTTGATTTATGAACTTTAATATTATTAAGGATGGTTATTTAATGATTACTGTTTGGTATAATTTTTTCGATTACATATTGATTATTTTCACATGGGAAACATTATGTGAATGTATTTGGGATGTGGACGGGTGCTAAACAAACTCAGTTGGGCCCCAACTAGTGCTCTATATAGTAATGTGTTAGTCAATGGTGTTTTCACTAAATGAGACCACATATTTAATTTGGTTGGTACGGCTAGGATTAACAAGGATAACCATGTTCTAAAAGAAAATTCAGTTATAACTATAGTTTTTTAGTCACTGGTAAAAGATCCATATTTTTTATGTGGTAGTTTTTATGATATGGTTATTATCAAATTCCATAATCTTTTCATAGTTATTTTGATGTTGGTTATACTTATTTCCTATAATTATGATACTATTTTTTTTATTCATTTGGATTAAAAATTTGGAGCAATTTATAAAAAATAAACTATTTGTAAAAAAATTATAACATCCCATCGTTTTTGTATTAATTTACCTTTAAATAAATACTACATTGAATATCTTATAACGCATGCAACATAGAAGAAAAATGATCCATGAAATGTTTCATTTATAAAATTAATTAAACTATAATCGATGGAGATTTATTAATAAATTATGATATAAATATAATTATTTTTATTTTAAATGATAAAATATAATGACTATCAAAAATAATAATAAATTTGGAATGATTAAAATAATTCAATATTAAAAGGGATTTTTTTAAGAAAAAAATTCAGATGTAGTGTATTTTAATAGTTTGATCACTTTGGAAATAATTTTATATATGAACAATTAAATTAACATATAGTTAAATATTAATTTCAAATAAACATGATAAAGATAAAATAACGTTAAAAAATGTGATTTTTATTAAAAAATATTATTTTTAATATTTTAGTTTTCAAATATTTCTACCAAAATTTTATAAGTTTAATTTTATAAAATGAGCTTAATTTATCAATTCAACTCAATAAATTATCTTAGGGTAATGTTTTGGAATGTTTATAAAAAGGATGATTTTTCTATGAATAGTGAAAAATATCATTATTAGAAATAACATCGTTTTTATGACATAATTATGGAATAAGAATGACTTGAAAGATTTTATAGACAATTATATACACCATATATATCATAAAATTTTAAATAAATCATTTAAAATTATTATGTTTAATTAATGAACCATGTATGAAATTTTATAATTCAAATGATGTTTTATTCTAAAAAAAGAAATATTTTTGATGTTTTTTGTTAATTAAGTAATTACAAGGTTATATATTATTTTTAATTGGTTTTAATGTCACATAAATCTCTGTTTTTAATAATAATGTAATTAATTTCATTATAATAATTTATATCAATTATTTTCATGTAAAATCATTTTTATGGTCAAAATTAGATTTTTTCTAAAACCATTTTTTCATTGAATTTTTGTAATTATATAAAAATTATTTTTTACTAAATATAAAAATTTAATCTCTTCCAATTTTACTCCAAATTTATAATAATAATATTAAAATTATATAATATGACACATTTTATGTTTATTTAAAAATAATCGTTACCATTAATAAAAGTTTCACACAATAATAAGGATTAAAATGGTTAATGAGGGGATTAAATTAAGGGAAAGGAAGTAAAATACCACTAATAATTTTATAAATATGATATTATGGGTGTATTTCTTCCCAATAATTTCAATTCAAAGATAATTTAGCCAATTTGTTCCACTTTAAAAAATGATTTTGTATTTTTTTAATGTTATGGGTATTTATAAGTGTCCAAATTCACTCACTTATAAAAGAGAACAACCTATCATCATTTCATTACACACTTTGAAAAAGTTACATAAAAATAACTATAAAAATAACTCCCCAAATATCCTCCTTTTGTCCAAGAGGAAAGTTTCCCACAAAATGAAAAAAACTAAGAAGGATTAAGGTGTAATAAAAAGGAGGATATCCAAGTAAGAGTAAAATATCTTAATCAGATTCATTCGGGTTTTTTTCTTCTACCTCCTTCAGATATATTATAAACATTATAATATAATTATATTAGTAACATTTACATTATAATATTTTGTTGTTTTTGTGATAAAATAATTTTTTATCTTCAATCAATCCAATGGAAAAATAAAATTTCTCTTATGCCTCCATGTGGAAAATCTCTTCCAAGAATTAATGTATTTCATCTGTAACCATCTTCACTCATGGATGGTTATAATGATTGATTTAGTGAATATTTATTATATTTATAGAATAATTATTATTTTATAAATATATATTAATTTATACCTTTAATTATTTCCATCCATTTAAAAATGAAACCTTTTTCTTTGTGTATGTGTGAACTACAACCTCCGCAAATAGATATATTTAATGAATAGAAATTAAGTAATTAATTTAATTCGGTTGAAATAATTCAGTGTTAAAGGCGGTATTTTCAAAGAAATGTGTTGACCTCACCTGTTTTGATAATCTCAATCATGTATTCATATGTATTGAAAATCCCAATTATCTATGATATTTTTAAGTATCATTGATCTATACTTTAATTCTTTCAAATATGTGATCAAACCAATAATGATTTTTAAAATAGTCTTTGGAATATGTTAATCCTCATTTATCCATGTTCATACAAGTTATAAATTAATTCTAACACAATCAGATGTGTTCTGCATAAAACAGATAAGTAATCTGGCTATAGCTACTGATAAAAGAGCTACCGGTAACCAGTCTACCGATAGACTTAGTCTACCGATAGACAGCTACCGATAGACTTAACACAGAGCTACCGATGTACTTACAAAAAGAAGCTACTTACAGACAGCTACCGATACAAACATAGAGCTACCGGTGTAAGTATAAATAGCTGCCGATGGAATAAGAGTCACCGATGGAATAAGAGTCACCGATGGAATAAGAGTCACCGATGGACGAAGCTACCGATACAGACTCACAGCTACCGATGCATGGAGCTACCGATGCATGGAGCTACCGATGCATGCAGCTAGCGATGCATGCAGCTACCGATGCATGGAGCTACCGATAAACAAAGTCACCGATACAAGAATGTACCAACCGACGCATAGAGCCACCGATAGAGTCCAAGCAACTAATGACATTGAGCTACTGATGTTCGAGCTACCGATGTTCAAGCTACCGATGTTCAAGCTACCGATGCTGATTACCTACCGATCACTCGACTCACTGTTTGAATTTCTTTATTTTCTATGTTTAATCTATCTAACCGTCATATCATGTACATTTTAATGATTTGTCAAATATCTGATAAAGGTTGTCGGATGTCAGGAACCCGTACCTCGTACCTGCTGAAAATAAATCTTTTCTGTCCCCTGATGCGAGATAAATACGAGAAGACTACATACCAGAAAGATATGAACGTGTGAAGGAAAAACAAACAAGAAGAAGAAGCGAACCAGAAAAGTGCGGTGCATCCAATATACCAAAAACAACACAAGCACGAGAAGAACACAGAGAAGCTCATAGACAATCAAACATACTCGAGAAGTGTTCTGTGCATACAAGAAGAACTTCATCGACTACATTCTCACTACCTGTGAACCTGGAGCATACGACACTCTGTTTCTCAAACAAGAAATGAGAAGAGGACTCAAACTCACTTCTGATCGAATCCAAAGAAGTCCAGAGCTACACTGAAATCACCAGAACCACTTCTAAACTCTACATCTCTTGTTTTGTGATTTATTATCATTCATTTCGAGCAGTGTGTGTTATCTGCTGTATCTAATACATACACTGTCTCCTGTACTCAAACTGAAGGATTTGTAAATCCTTACCAAACTCTTTCATTCTTTCTTTCCCACGAATAACAGTGGTAGAGGTCGTGTGTGACCTGGAAAGCTGGGTGCTGTTGTACTGTTTCCCACGAAGAACAGTGGTAGAGGTCTTGGACCTGGACAGTTGTAAACTGTTGAACCCCGATCCAGGGTGTGGATCATTTTTATATATAAACTTGTGAGAGGACTAAGTCTCGGCTTGAGACTGAACCTCTTGGTTACATTTGTTGTGCCACCTCTTTCAATGTTTTATTCCGCTGCTAATCACTTTAAAACCAATACTGTTTTTAAAGTTACTTTGATAATTAAATTAGCAAGTGTTTATGTTAAGTGTAGATCAGTAAGTTAGTTTCAAAAGATAATCACATACTCCTGTGTTGATTAACTGGGAATTAATCAATCCCTTGAGAATCTAACAGAACCTCTACTTTAATATAAATTCACTACATTTTAATTTATTATTTTATTTGGGGGTCTTTAAGACACTGTTTTTAAATACAGAAATTTTAATTGGTACTCAATTCACCCCCCTCTTGAGTGAACCACTCTGACCAACACTTGGTATCAGAGGATTGAAAATACTTTCTAAAGTACTCTGCTTTTGAACTGTGATTTTAGTTGTATTTTAAAGTTCTTAAAATTTCTGTTATATCTAAATTTTTATCTCTTTAAAATTTTCTCATCATGGACAATAGACTTGAGGGTGCTGCTACTAACCAGCCACCTTTATTCAATGGAACTAATTATGCTCAGTGGAAACTGAAAATGAAAATTCATCTAGAAAGCATAGGTTTTGATATTTGGACAGCTATTGAATCAGAATAGAAAATTCCTACTACTGCTAGATCTACTTGGGATGAACCTATAAAGACTGCTTACAATAACAACTGTAAAGCCATGAATGCCTTGTACTATGCTCTAGGAGATGAAGAGTTTAATATAATTTCTGCATGTAAAACTGCATATGAAATTTGGGATACCTTAGCTATTTCTCATGAAGGAACAACAAATGTTAAAGAAATGAGATTGAACACCTATACTATCAAGTATGATAATTTTAAAATGAAGCCTGACGAGCCTATTTCTGACATGTATCTCAGGTTCAATGAAATTGTCAATACAATGATCTCACTGGGAAAGGATGTCTCATCGAAGGAACAAATTATGAGAATTTTGAGATGCCTACCTGATAGATGGAGAGGCACATCTGTCTCAATCAGAGAATCATGTGACATTGCTGCTCTACCTGTCAAGGAATTAATTGGAAAGCTGATGATGTATGAGGAAGAGCTCAAAGTGAATAAAGAGGAAGAAAATGAACCTCCAAGAAAGTTTGTCGCTTTCAAATCCTCAACTTCAAAGAATAAGGACAAAGAAAAGCTTCAAGATATAGTTGAAAGTTCAAGATGTGAAGACAGTGAAAGTGATTCTGACAGTGATGCTGAGATGGCTCACATTGCTAGAAGATTTAAGAAATTTTATAGGAAAAAGAAGTTCTTCAGAAAAACAAACTATAAGGGTAAGTATGATCACCAAGGTAAATGGAAAAAGGACTGGAAGAAGAATGACAAATCAGATGATGTTGTCTGCTATGAGTGCAAGAGAAAAGGACACATTAAAGCCGACTGTCAAAAGCTAAAGTATAAAAAGAAATATGAATATAAGGACAATAAGTTTAAGAAAGCCATGAAGGCTACTTGGAGTGCTTCAGAAGACAGCACAAGTGAAGCTGAATCTTCAGACTCTGAAAGGAATCGAGCCAACATGTGTTTTATGACAAACACTTCTGAGGTAACTGCTGAAACTCCTGCTTCAAATTCATATTATTCTGGAGATGATTCTGAAGGTGATAACATGTCTAAATCTGAACTGTTTGAATACTGCGATATGCTGGAAGAGACATGTAATGAACTTAAGGATAAATACAAGTCATTAAAGAAACAGCATGCTCTCACCACTACAGTTAAAACCGAACTCACTATTGAAAAAGAAAAAAATGCTCAACTGTTAAAAGAGAATACTGAACTGAAACTATCTAATGAGCAACTCAAGAAAGACTTAGAGAAGTTCACCAATGGAAAAAATACACTAACACAGATGCTAGGAAAGAAAATAGCACCCAAATATACTACTTGTATAGGATACCAACCTGGACAAAGGAAAATTGCCAAAACAAGATTTATTTCTAACTCTGGACAGAATGAAGGTAATACTGGAACTTCATATGCTTCAACCAGTTATATACATAGCTATGGATCTAATAAAGTTTATCTTTCAAATCATGTCTGGACCCAAGAAAATATGGGTACCAAAATCATCTCCCATCTAAATCTGTTTTGTAGGGAACTTGCTTGAAGAGCTCCTGTAAAGAGACATGGTATTTGGACAGTGGATGTTCAAGACATATGTCAGGAGACTTCTCCTGTTTCAAGAGTTTAATAAAAGTTGATGGAGGCTTTGTCACCTTTGGTGATAACTCTAAAGGAAAAAACATCGGCCTAGGACAGATTGGTAACACTGATTCAATCCTGATTTCTAAAGTTTTATTTGTTTATGGCCTTAAATACAATTTATTAAGTATTTCTCAGTTATGTGATGATGGTTTTCATGTTAAATTTGAAAATGATTCTTGCAAAGTTTTTAATTTTAAGAATGTTTTGGTATTTTCTGCCTTAAGAAATGAAAATGTTTATGCTGTTAATCTGAATTCTTTGGCTAAACAGAATATTACTTGTTTGAATGCTTTTCATAAAGAATCTTGGCTATGGCACACAAGATTGGGACATTACAACATTCACTCACTTAGAAAACTTTCTAGGAAAAACCTAGTTAGAGACCTTCCTAAATTAGAATTCCCAAATGATAAAGTGTGTAACCCCTGTCAAAAGGGAAAACAACACAAAGTTTCTTTTAAATCAAAGAAAGAAGTTTCGACTTCTCAACCACTTGAATTGGTTCACATGGACTTTTTTGGACCATCAAGAGTGTCTAGTTTAAATGGGAAGCACTATGTTTATTTTCTTGTAGATGATTTTTCTAGATATACTTGGGTATATTTTCTAGCTCACAAAAGTGAAGCTTGTTCTTCTTTTGTTAAATACTCTAAATCTGTAGAGAACCTTAGTGGACTTAAGATTAAAACTTTGAGGATTGATCATTGTCGTGAGTTTGAAAATCAAGATTTGGAATCTTATTGCTCACACAATGGCTATACTCATAACTTCTCTGCCCCTAGAACACCCCAACAGAATGGTGTAGTAGAAAGAAGAAACCGAACCCTTCAAGATATTTCTAGAACCATGCTCAATGAATATGACCTACCTATTTATTTTTGGGTTGAAGCTGTAAATACAGCTTGTTATGTTATTAATAGAGTCTTAATTAGACATGTTCTTAAGAAAACCCCTTATGAATTGTGGAACAATAGAAAGCCTAAGGTTAATTACTTTAAAGTTTTTGGTTGCAAAGTATTTATTCTGAATACTAAAGATAATCTGGATAAGTTTGCTTCCAAAAGTGATGAAGGAATTTTTCTGGGTTACTCTATTTCAAGTAAATCCTATAGAGTATTCAATAAGAAAACCAAATGTGTGGAGGAATCTGTTCACATCAAGTTTGATGAAACTGATCCACATGAGCCTAAAACCTCTCTTGAGAATCTTGAAGAAGATTTGTCTATTGTAGACCTTAATGATAAATCTAAAGAACCTGTTATAAAAGCATCCAGTTCTGGACTTTTTCCAGAATCTGCTTCTGTTGAACCCGAACCTATAGATGAACCAGAAATTTCTAGTCCAACCTTTACCTGATCAACAAGGATTCTAAAGAATCATCCTTTAGAAGATGTTGTTGGTAATCTTGATAGAGGAACACAAACTAGAGATTCTCTAAGAAACCAGGTTGAACATCAAGCTTTTCTTTCACAGCTAGAACCCAAAAATATCAATGATGCTATCAATGATGAATTCTGGGTAATAGCTATGCAGGAAGAATTAAATCTGTTTGAAAGAAACAAAGTCTGGGAATTAGTTGACAGACCTAAGGACACTTTGACAATAGGCACAAAATGGGTTTTTAGAAATAAAGTAGATGAATCTGGAAATATAGTTAGAAACAAAGCTAGATTAGTTGCACAAGGATATAGTCAAGAAGAAGGTATAGACTATGAGGAAACTTTTTCACCTGTAGCTAGACTAGAAGCCATTAGGATCTTACTTGCATATGCTACACATCTTCATTTCAAGTTATATCAAATGGATGTGAAAAGTGCATTTCTAAATGGTTTTATAATTGAAGATGTTTTCGTAGAACAACCACCTGGATTTACTAACCCCCATTTTCCAAATCAAGTTTTTAAACTTTCTAAAGCTTTGTATGGTTTAAAACAGGCTCCAAGATCTTGGTATGATAGACTTAGCAATTTCCTTATTTCAAAAGGTTTTACCAAAGGGATTGCTGATCCAACTCTTTTCATTAAAAGAATTTCTAAAGATGTTTTAGTTGTACAAATATATGTTGATGATATTATTTTTGGATCTTCTAAAGAGTCTTTATGTACTTATTTTTCAAAAAGTATGCAAAATGAATTTGAAATGAGCTTAATGGGAGATATTAAGTACTTTCTTGGATTTCAAGTATTTCAAAATGAAAATGGTATTATTTTGAATCAAAGTAAATATACAAAGGATCTTTTAAAACGTTTTGGTCTGGATAGTATCAAGGTAAGTGAAACTCTTATGAGTACTACCTGTAAATTGGATGCAGATGAAACTGGGAAACCAGTTGATCAAACAAATTACAGAGGTATGATTGGTAGTTTACTTTATCTTACTGCTAGTCGACCTGATATTATGTTTAGTGTGTGTATGTGTGCTAGATTTCAAGCTGATCCAAAAGAATCTCATTTTCTTGCTGTTAAAAGAATTTTTAAATATCTCAAACACACGGTTAACTTAGGTTTGTTTTACCCAAAAGGGAAATCCTTTGAGTTAATGAGTTATTCAGATGCTGACTTTGCTGGTTGTATGTTAGATAGAAAAAGCACATCAGGAACATGTCATCTGCTTGGAAAATCCTTAGTTTCTTGGTGTAGTAAGAAAAAGAACTCAGTTGCATTATCTACTGCCGAAGCAGAATATATAGCTGCTGGTAGTTGTTGTGCACAAATTCTGTGGATGAAACACACTCTTTTGGACTATGGATATGTTTTTAAACATGTTTCAATCAACTGTGATAACACCAGTGCAATAAACATCTCTAAGAATCCTGTATCTCACTCTAGAACCAAACACATAGATGTAAGACACCATTTCCTAAGAGATCACTATCAAAAAGGTGATATTTCTCTTGAATTTATTGGCACTGAACATCAATTGGCTGATATTTTCACTAAACCTTTAAGTTCGGATAGGCTAAGTTACATAAGACACGAATTGGGAATGTTTAATCACAACCGGTGTGAAAATTCTAACTGATGTGAAAATTCTCACCAATGTAAGTTTCTCACCGACGTAGAAATTCTCACCGATGTAAGTTTCTCACCGACGTAGAAATTCTCACCGATGTAAGTTTCTCACCGACGTAGAAATTCTCACCGATGTACAACTCTCACCGATTTGTTTTTCTCACCGATGATTAACTCACACCGATGCAAGGTTTTAAAACTTCTGCCTGCCACCAAGAATACGAATCGTTTTATTTTATTTTATTACTCTATTTTAGTTGTTTATTTGGAATTCCTAAATGATAAAACTCAGTCTAAGACACTTCTTACCTCACCGAGCTCAAGATCTCTCACCTTCGAACCTTACCTCCCAAATCGGCCAAGAACCCTAAACCCGCGATGGCAAAAACCAAGCTTCCTACTGTCAGAAATGAAAGTGCAGAACCAAACGCTAAGAAGCAGAAGACACAGCATAAAGCCAGTGTTAGTGAAGTCAGAACTAGATCGGGAAGGTGACCAGTGAATCCTCACTTGCAGAATAGAGACATAGTAATCGAGAAGGAACTGTGCGTGGAATGGCTACTGCCTAGAAAATCCTTAGTACTCGAGATTCTGGAAGACCAGAAATGGGTGGATTGTTTCTCGAATAACAATGGCCCATACTACCCAAAGTTGGTAAAGCAGTTCTATGAGTTTGTAACCTTTGAGAAGTCTGAAAATGAGAATCGGGTAAGATCTTTTGTAAATGGAAAAGAGATGTCTTTTTCTTCAGTAGAGTGGGCTGAGTATTTAAAAGTACCACATGAAGGTTTTTCTGGGTATGTATCAAGAGCAATGCCACCTAGCAATGACATTTTTGATTATGAAACTGCCTTAAAAGAACTGACTGGTAATGGGAATCAAAGGCAAGTGGTTGCTGCTGAAATGGATGGAGAGAATCGACAGCTCTTCAAGTTTGTTCAGCATGTGTTGATACCTAGGCGAGGAGATTTTGCAAATATGAGATATCAAGATATCTATCTTCTTCATTTGCTAAAAAATGGTGTAAAAATCAATCTGTGCAGATTGTTGATGCTTCAAATGGAAGACATGATTAGACCAAAGTCAAAGACTAATGCTTTGTTCTTTGCCAAGATGATTTCAGTGATGATAAAAGTGAAAGAAATAGTTGAGTCTCAGGATGAGACAGTTGTAGTCAAGAAAAATTTCTGCATCACCTCGACTGTTTGCAAGTACATGAAAATTAACTGGAACCCATGGAAGGGAGAATGGGTCAGTGATGATAAGAAGATCTATGATAAGTTTAACCCTGTGGATCATCCCTCAAGACCAAAGGATATGATAGATCCGAGTCTGAGACCTGATGAAGAGGAACCTGTTTATAGTAGTGAAACAGAAGAAGAAGAAGAAGAAACTCCTATGGATGTTGGAGGAGATCCAGACTTGCCCCCAAGTCCTGTTGCAGAATTGGTTTATTCTAGGAAAGGAAAAGTAGATGAAATTGTGTCTACTCATGAGGAAGACCAGTCTGTACCTCACCAAGAAGAAGAGGAAAAGGAGAATGTATCTGAATTGTCTGCTTCTGGTAGTTTAAGTATGAGTCCCTTGATTGGAAGCTCAGCTATGCCTGCTGCTGAAGTAGAAAGAGATAGAGAAGAAGTTGTACCTGTTTCAGAAAACCTCCTCACTGCTGCTGAGATGGAAGTTGTTGTGGAAGATTCTGATGAAGAAAGGCCAGTAGAAAAGGATGTTGTGATACATGAGAATGCACCCATTGAGGGGGAGCATCAGTCTGTGCTTGGAAATGTTACAGTAGCTGTTGAGCTTGGAGACTGGGTAGAAGACCCAGGGTTTATAGTCTGTGGATTAGATTATCCGGATTCTGACAATGAGGTGTCTGTGAATAGACCGAAGATCAATTATGATCTTGCTGCTGAGTTGTTGCCAGATGATGTGGTCAGATTTCATGATCTGAATAAGCTGAAAGAGGACTTCAAATCCAGTTTTGTTGAAGAAGTGAAGTTAATGGAAACCTCTCTTGCTTCCTCAATTAATTCAATAATGACTACTTCTGTAGTTAATTTGGCCTCAGCAAGGGGATCTGCTGCAGTTATCCCAAGTGATTTTGTCTCCAAATCCGATCTTGAATCCATGAAGAATGAGCTGAAAGAATCTTTCAGTGTGTCAGTTGCTGAGATGAAGCAAAGCTTTTATGAAGAAATGAAAATGTTAGAGAGATCCTTCGAACTATCTCTGGCTTGTAATTTATCTTCCTTTGTGTCTGAGCTTATGGAAGAACTGAAAGAGTGCCAGACTCAGTCTTCTAGAATCGAAGTAGACCTTGAAGCTCTCAAGACATCAGTTGTTGCTTTGGATTCTTATATGAGCTCCAAGTCTCAAGCTGACAAGGACTTATCTTATGTGAAGAGTGTAGTAAGCCAGTTTGTCTCAGTGTTTGAAAGTTTCAAAACCTCAGTGAAGGATCATGTTCAGTTACAAGACTCTCAATTTCAAAGCCTAATCAGTGGTTTGTCTAAGAGTTTCAAAGAAACTGTTTCCTTCTCTCTTGGACCTCTCACATCCAAATTATCAGTTGACCTGGATCAAGTCCGAGCAATGTTGAAGGAGGAGATTGGTTCTATTCCAACCAGTGGTTCTGTGGACTCATCAGAGTTGAGCCGAGTGGTGCTTTCTACAAGAGATTCTGCCAGAGAAATAATGATGATTGTTCAAGATTTTATGAGAGAAGCCTCTGCCTCTCAGGAAGCCATAAAGAACAAAGTGGACCACTACTTCACCAAAATTTTCACCAAGCATCAAATCGAACACCACTTCAAGCTAATGTTAGAACACAAGAAGATCCCTCCAGTCACTCAAGCTTTCAGAGAACAAGTGAGCAAGCTAAGAGACTTGACTCCTGCCTTAGAGAAATTTATGGAGAACAAAGATGATTTCATCTCTGCTATGGAAAGAGGAGGAGGAATTATTATGGACTTTAGAAATCTGCTGCTTCCCTTCTTGCATGTTGATTCCAGACCAGTCATCATCCCTCCTGCTTTGCCTGCTTCTACCTCAGCTGCTTCTACAGTCCAGCTAACTCCTGCTCAAGCTATTCACAGCCTCACACCGATGATCACCCAAAGATCTTCAACCTACAGGCCTGACTCTGTGTCAGTGGCCCAGCCTCCTTTGATATTTTCTGGGATTCCAAAACCTTCACCTACATTCTCACCACCCGAACCTTCTCCTGATCCCAAAGGAAAATCTCTCGTGGAAGAGGTGGAATGATCCAGTGGCTAGGATGTTTGATAGGAATTCTTTTGTAACCTTTTTTTGTTGTACTTTTTGACTACTCTAATACAGCAGAACTCCTTTTACTTCTCATGTTTTATTTGTCTCCTATATATATGCTTCCCCACTTTTTGATTATCACAAAGGGGGAGAATAATGGGGAGAATAAGGGGGAGAACAAAATGCGAGAATAAGGGGGAGACCAAGGAGAATGAAAAATATTTTCAATGGAGAAAAATAAGGAATAAGAGGAGATACTTTACCCTTCTCTTCATTTTTTTTCCCTCTGATACTTTATGTCTATTTAGTACCTTATGATTGTTACCTCTGATAACTTATGTTTATATCATACTATTTCTATTATCTATAATGTTGTTTTCAATGAGAAAATTGAATTCAATATTATACTCCTTAATATTATATATTCACTATGTTAAATGCCCATATCATAAATTTTGATTATCAAAAAGGGGGAGATTGTTGACCTCACCTATTTTGATAATCTCAATCATGTATTCATATGTGTTGAAAATCCCAATTATCTATGATATTTTTAAGTATCGTTGATCTATACTTTAATTCTTTCAAATATGTGATCAAACCAATAATGATTTTTAAAATAGTCTTTGGAATATGTTAATCCTCATTTATCCATGTTCATACAAGTTATAAATTGATTCTAACACAATCAGATGTGTTCTACATAAAACAGATAAGTAATCTGGCTATAGCTACTGATAAAAGAGCTACTGGTAACCAGTCTACCGATAGACTTAGTCTACCGATAGACAGCTACCGATAGACTTAACACAGAGCTACCGATGTACTTACAAAAATAAGCTACTTACAGACAGCTACCGATACAAACATAGAGCTACCTGTGTAAGTATAAATAGCTACCGATGGAATAAGAGTCACCGATGGAATAAGAGTCACCAATGGAATAAGAGTCACTGATGGACGAAGCTACCGATACAGACTCACAGCTACCGATGCATGGAGCTACCGATGCATGGAGCTACCGATGCATGGAGCTACCGATGCATGCAGCTACTGATGCATGGAGCTACCGATAAACAAAGTCACCGATACAAGCATGTACCAACCGATGCATAGAGCCACCGATAGAGTCCAAGCAACTAATGACATTGAGCTAATGATGTTCGAGCTATCGATGTTCAAGCTACCGATGTTCAAGCTACCGATGCTGATTACCTACCAATCACTCGACTCACTGTTTGAATTTCTTTATTTTCTATGTTTAATCTATCTAACGGTCATATCATGTACATTTTAATGATTTGTCAAATATCTGATAAAGGTTGTCGGATGTCAGGAACCCGTACCTCGTACCTGCTGAAAAGAAATCTTTTCTGTCCCCTGATGCGAGATAAATACGAGAAGACTACATACCAGAAAGATACGAACGTGTGAAGGAAAAAAAAAACAAGAAGAAGAAGCGAACCAGAAAAGTGCGGTGCATCCAATATACCAAAAATGACACAAGCACGAGAAGAACACAAAGAAGCTCATAGACAATCAAACATACTCGAGAAGTGTTCTGTGCATACAAGAAGAACTTCATCGACTACATTCTCACTACCTGTGAACCTGGAGCATACGACACTCTGTTTCTCAAACAAGAAATGAGAAGAGGACTCAAACTCACTTCTGATCGAATCCAAAGAAGTCCAGAGCTACACTGAAATCACCAGAACCACTTCTAAACTCTACATCTCTTATTCTATGATTTATTATCATTCATTTCGAGCAGTGTGTGTTATCTGCTGTATCTAATACATACACTGTCTCCTGTACTCAAACTGAAGGATTTGTAAATCCTTACAAAACTCTTTCATTCTTTCTTTCCCACGAATAACAGTGGTAGAGGTCGTGTGTGACCTGGACAGCTGGGTGCTGTTGTACTATTTCCCACGAAGAACAGTGGTAGAGGTCTTGGACCTGGACAGTTGTAAACTGTTGGACCCCGATCCAGGGTTTGGATCATTTTTATATATAAACTTGTGAGAGGACTAAGTCTCGGCTTGAGACTGAACCTCTTGGTTACATTTGTTGAGCCACCTCTTTCAAAGTTTTATTCCGCTGCTAATCACTTTAAAACCAATACTGTTTTTAAAGTTAGTTTGATAATTAAATTAGCAAGTTTTTATGTTAAGTGTAGATCAGTAAGTTAGTTTCAAAAGATAATCACACACTCCTGTGTTGATTAACTGGGAATTAATCAATCCCTTGAGAATCTAACAGAACCTATACTTTAATATAAATTCACTACAGTTTAATTTATTATTTTATTTGGGGGTCTTTAAGACACTGTTTTTAAATACAGAAATTTTAATTGGTACTCAATCCACCCCCCTCTTGAGTGAACCACTCCGACCAACACTTTTTTTTATAAATATATATTAATTTATACCTTTAATTATTTCCATCCATTTAAAAATGAAACCTTTTTCTTTGTGTATGTGTGAACTACAACCTCCGCAAATAGATATATTTAATGAATAGAAATTAAGTAATTAATTTAATTCGGTTGAAATAATTCAGTGTTAAAGGGGGTATTTTCAAAGAAATGTTTTTTTTTCATGTGTCCCCTATTTTATAAAAATAATTAATTTTAAAATACATCATTGTATAAACTCGTTAATAAATACTAAATTAATTATAAGTTGACATAAAATAAGATTAAGAACACTTAATTTTTAAAATGGTCAATTTTATATAAAATTTATTTTTATTTATATTTAATATTTTCATTAAAAATATAAATTCTAAAATTATATAAGAATAATTCTATAAAATTTACTCTATTTTCTAATTCGTCATATCAAAATTTGATTAGGGGGAATTTTTGAGATTTTCTTGAAAAGGTTTTTTAGATGAATATTGAAAATACCATTTTTATGAATACTATCACTTTTATGAAATAATTATTTTATAAGAATGAATAGAAATATTTAAATAAAATTATAGACCACATATATATATTTTTAAATAAGATATATAATTTAAACATTTTATATGAAATTTATAAACCCATGATTGACATTTTAAAACCTATATAATTTTTTATTCTCGTTGAGAAATATATTTTTATATTTTTTATAATTAAGTAATCACAAAGTTGCATTCTTTTTTTTATTTGTTTTAATTTCATATAACTATCCATTGTTTAATCTTATTCTAATTAATGTCATGAGAATCAAATTTATACCTAATTATGGTGTAACATAATTTTTAATCTCTAAAATATATTTGTTTAACAATTATTTTTCATTGAATTTTTCAAACTTATATTAATATTATTTTTTATTTTTTATTTGAATTTAATATTATAAAATTAATTACAAATTTTGAATCCGCATATTCAAATTATGTAATATGATACATTTCAATATTATTCATAATGAATACTTACTATGGTAAAAAGGTTTTCAGTAAAATATGGGGTAAAATGTTTAATTGGGGGGTTAAACGTAGAGACACATATTTGAATATCACTAGAAATTGTTTAAATATTATTGTACATGTGTATTTTGACACTACCATATCCTATCATATAAATGTTTTCCATTTGGTTCCACTCTCCCTTGAAAATTACTATTTTATTATAAAGTTAAGGATATTTACAATGGAACCACTCCAATCACATATAAAAGGAAAACTCATATACTCACTTATTCACACATATTTATCATCTTAGCTCAACCATTGTCTATCCCGAACACTTCCCAACTATCATTAACACATCCTAGAGACTGTAGTCTCACCAAAATACCCAACTAAGAAGGATTAAGGTGTAAGTCGCAGGATAATATCCAAGGAAGAGGTAAATATCATAATTGAGTTCTTTTAGTTTTCTTACCTCTTATACCTTAATCGTATATATAATTTGAATTATAATTATAAAAATTATTATATTTAATATATTTAAAATTTTTATTGTTGATGATATAGTTGTTTTCTATTTGTAATCTTTCCAATTGAATAAACAAACGCCACTTGTGCTTAAATGTGGACTAATGCATCCATAAAGAAACATGTTTTATTTTTCATCATTACATAAGGACAGTTAAAAATATTAATTTAGGGAAAATAGAATATTTTAATGGAATATATATTATTTGAGAAATATAAATTATATTCTGCATTCCCTTCCTTTCATCCTTTGTAAAATTAAAACACAACCTATGTGTACGTTCGGACTATTTCCTCCGTGGAGTTATATATTTCATTTTTCATCAACAAATTTCATGGATTGTTATATGCATAGAATTAATGAATAAATATTATATTTTTAACATAATTACGTTTTTGTAAATAAAAATAATTATCTACTATCCTTTATTTATAGCCACTAAAAAAATGAAAATGTCACCCAGATGTAAATGTGGACTAACACAACCATTTAGGAGATATTTCATTTTTTATAACCGATTAACATGGATGATTATAAAAATTTATTTATTTTAAAGAGATAATATATATTTCATGATTAAAAATATGGATATTTTGATGTAATGACCATTGTGTAAGGAATATAATCGCCGAATCAAAACGTGCATGAGAAATAGAATAGTTGACACCAAAAAAATAATAATTTTAACAAAAAATGATTAAATGGATAAAACAATTTTGGAATAATTAGTAACTATATATATATATATTTGGATTATGTATATATTAATAACAAAAATAAATTTATTATATGGTATTTTGGAACATTTATTACCAAACAAGGATCTAAGGTAAGGGTTTATGCTTCAATATTACTTTTAATCGATATTGTTTATGCTTGAATAACTATTGGGATAATAATATATTTCTATCCTAAACAATAAATATTTTCTTATTATTTATATATTATTGTGTTTTTAAGCATTCTTTCCATTTATCCTTTTATTTTTACTCAAAACCACCAAAATAATGATGAGATGAAAACCTAATCATATTCTCATTTTGGGTGAGGAATCATTATCATCCCTATCGATATTATTTACGATGTATATAGAATTTTTATCTATATAATTTTTTTTATATTCATTTTTAAATATCTTTATCCATTTTACAATGGGTTAAAAATAAATCTTTTTTATGTTTTTCTATATGAGTCACTTTTGAATCTCTTTACAAAAGTAAGAAAAGAATTTTTTGAATAGTTAAAACTTGAAAACCTTTTCCTTCCACCATAAACCATATTAATCATAAATATCCCATTAAAAGTTTATATATTATTTCAATGGAAATATTTTCCTTATTATTTTTTTATTTCTGATATAATATCCAAAGAAAAGGATATTAATTCATTAAATATTTTGATTATGATTTCATTTCAGTTATGAATATTTATATCTCCCACTCCAAATTTTATTTCTAGAGAAAATATTATGTCCAATATTCTATTATTATAAGTTATTTTTCAAATAATGTTTTACAAGATTCCATGAATCCTCATGAAGTGATTTTTAGAAATAATTCTTAACTTAATTCTTAGAATGAAGTTAAAAAAGTTTTGACAAAGTTATTTTCAATTTTTTACGTCCATTTTCATTCATTGTTTTCCAAAGGATAGGCCTTTAATAAAAAATATTATTTTATAAAAAATTTATAGTCTCCATTCATCCCATATTGATTTATTTTTTATAACTTACTTATAAATACCCAGCCTTAAAACATTCCATAATTTTGAATTAAATTAATATTTCACATTGAGGATCATTTTAGGTTTAGAGTTTTAGAGAATTAGGCCATAACTATTACACTACATCTCAAAAATTACAAAGTAGACACATCTACTAAGTTTCCACTTTTTTATAAAATAAAAACTATTTGAAAAAAGGAGTCATGTCTAGTTCCATGTTTTAGATAACATGACTTCTCCTTGATCCAATCCTTGACCCTATTCATCTTTAAGTCCTGTAAAAAACCTTTCAAAACCTGGGATGAACATAAAAATCTCAATAAGGGATGTGCAAATAAGGAAAACTGTTAGTTTTTCAAAACAACAAGTAAACCATGAATTTTTTATCATAAGTAATACTTTTAACCTTTATGAAGTAGTAAATACTATTCACTAAATAAAAGATCATTGCTTACCCTTTTGTAACCAAAATATTACTATAAAACCCATAGAAATATCACATAACATATAAAGGTAACTTGGTACATAAACATACTTAAATGTAATAACCATACGGTCGACTTCTACACATATCACTAAATGGAATAGTCATACGACCAACTTTCATACATATCACAAAATGTAATATCCATATGGCTGACTTCTATACCCAATGTATTGGAGGTTATAACATAACCACCCATCCTAGTTTACCACAGCACCACCCGTAATTTTGTTTATCATGTAACCACCCGTCAAATGTCCAAGTACCATTATGAAATCATAACACATAAAATATTGAAAATATAAATATTTCAATAATAACATTTCATTTGCAATAAAAATAAATCACTTAAATATAATGAAATAATAAACCGATTTCAAAAACCATTTTCAATACCAAAACACCCAAAAACAAAATAATTAGTTTCTTTTTCAATTAAAAACATTAAGGATTATAGAGGAAGACAACAAAAGATTACGGTGGCGGAGAGTTCATTGTTTCCGAAAATGTTTAAAATATTCCTTTGGTCGTTTAGTAAAATGATTTGTAGAAAAAATATTCCCATTGAATGAAATTAAATGTCAAAGGTTTTATTATATATTGTATAAAAGAAATTTATGTATAAATCAAAGTATGCCTCAATGAAAGGAGATTGGGATGAAGTCCCTTACCTCATGTCTGACTGGAACCGTTCGTTCTTTAATGTTATGAATAATAAACTAATGTCAAATTTTTATTGATGAAGAACCTTTTTCAAGTTTATTCTTATTTTTATATCACTTATTACCATGCTATAAACAATTGGTTAATAATTTGAGTTCATATCAGACAATTTTTCGATGTTCGGAACTTGAGTTAAAAATGAACTTGTTATAACTATAAATTGTCCATGTGGTTGAAATTAAATTATCTCCAGAATGATATTCATGATTTAGATATCATATATATCGTATATATATATAGTATATATGTATTTTTAATATTAAATAACATTTGGAGGTATGAAAGGAAATTCACCATTCATGATGACAAAAAGTCGTGCGTACGCATGAATGCTACATTCATTTCTATTTCATATTTAATGAAATGAAAAATTAATGATACATAGGTATATTTTAATTCCAGTATAATCTCAAATATATTGTTTCATTAACTCCATCATTTATATGTCCCATGTGTGGAATGTAGGAGTAATATCACTTTGATGGGGCGGTTGTCTGCACATCCTCAAATGAAATTATCATATTTACGCACTATGGAAACCATAAAGGTATCAAATAATTGAAAAATAAAGAATTATAGAAACAATATAAATATAATAAATATCATATATAAATAAAATTATATCTTAATGTCCACCATGAGAGGTGGTAGGAGATAATTGAACAATCATCATTTCGTGAGGTGTTAGTTTGTTGTCCATAGAAACGGTATGTTCTTTACCCATTATTTGGAGGTGTGTGTAAGTGTAGTTAGAATAATTTTCATAAAAACAACCTATTATATTAAGTACAATAGTATTTCGATATAATAATATAATACAAAGAGTTTATGGGGTTATAGAAGGAAAATAAAACAAAATAACTTAAGAGAAGACGTTACCTTTAAATCGGGTAACTCCCTTTTGTTTGAACCAAAATGATTTCTTGAAGTTCCTTCCACCTATGTTAAGGCATATAAGTGGAAGAGTGATGTAGGAATATTAATTGGGTAGATGTAGGACTATCCACGGGGCTTGATAGGTGTGAGTAAGGAGTTGTAGGTGAGGTATTTTATAATTTCTAGGAGGGGCTCTTAATAATGTTTGAAAATATTATTTTATTATATAATAATTTTCAGTTTATAAAGGTCCAAACTCATTAAAGTAGATGATAAGATGACTCCTGTTTGAAATAAAATCATCGAATAATAATTGTATAGGTTTTGGATATTGTTTTAACATTTAAAATCTTATTTATTTAAATCATTCATTAATGAGGTAAACACTGCATCATTATTGTGTTGTAAATATTTTTATTTATTTGATGTCTATAATTATAAAAAAAAATACAATGATGTAGGAAATTTTTTTATATTTCTAATTAATATTTATATTCAAAAATATCAATTATATAACTACACATTAAAATTATTTTATTAAAACAATACATGTTTATGATATTTTCATTTTCATTCTAAATAAATAGTTATTAATCTCATTATCTTACACAAATGGTTTTCCAAGGCCAAAATCCCCACCCAAGGAGTTTTTTGGTCATCCATTACTCGTAAAATAAGGTTATATCAAGTTTTAAGGTACTTATATATTATTATAATATTGTTTTTACCTTGAATTACCTAATTTACCTTTAACCGCGGTAAATAAAAGTCAATAGTTACAATTCACAAAAAATTATTTTCAACTAATTGAACCATATTTTACTTAATAATAAAAACCATGTACATCATATTTTCATAATTAAATTCAGATAAGTGGTAGAATTTCATTTAAATGAAAAAGTCATATTTTTAACTATTACTCAGTGTTGTCACTATTCATCAAAAATTGAAGTTTTTCAGAAAAATACCAAAAATAAGCCTAAGATATTTTTGATATTATGAATTCCAAAATAATTTCTATTTTACCAAATTAAAAACTTATAATTTGGACTAATTAATTTAAAATTATTTCCCATTGTCAAAATAGAAAGCGTGTTTTTATGAAATAATAGCTATCAAAAGATTAACACTTGTTTGTGTACAATATCGATGTGAAATTACTTCCAATGACCAAAAGTGTATTAAATGGTAAAAATATAATCTAATTTAATTTTAAAACCAATTAAAAATATAATATATCCATATAAATAAATTATATTAAAAGGGAGTTTTGAATTAAAATACAGTATTTTCACTATTCATAAAAATTGAATTTTATTCGAAAAATTCCCAAAAGTTACCCAAAGATACTTTTGATATCCCAAATATAAAGAATAATTTTATATTGTAAAATAGAACATATAAAAGTGACAAAAACTATATTTAAAGAGGATTCTCCATTAAAAGGCAGTAAATCGGCCTTTTAAAAAATATTAGAGTATTTATGCTTAAAATTAGAATCATTCACATTTTAAGCCTCTAAATTTTATTGAATAAATGTAAATACTTTTAACAAACAAGTATAATCATATTGTAGATAGATATGTTCATTATCTCCAATAAAACGGCTTGGTGTTAACTACCATTTAAAATAAAATTATATTATTATGTTTGAGTTTGACTTAGCATTGTGTGCAACATAAGATTTCAAAGAAACCTGTTGTTGCGTATTGGGTATGCCATCAAACATAACATCCCATTTAAAGTAAAATTATTATTTAATTCCAAAATATTAATAAATATTAAAATGTATTATTCTTTATTTACTTGAGATATTAGATTATTTTGTGATGAAGGATTTATTTTGAGATCTCTATTAATCCCCATCATTCTTTTGATATTATTTTTCTCAATCAAGTCAATATTATTTTGTTCTATTAACATATATTTCATCATTTAAATATTTACTAAATTTTATATCCATATTATTTATTGTGTTAATTGAATTGATATTAGTAAATAATTTATTCCATTAATTTGGGAAATATTTATGATCTATATATTTACGAAATATATATATTTACTAATTAATTAGGAATATATATTATTTTTTAATGATCATTAAATACAAAAAGAAATAAATAGACATGTATAAGGGATGGGTGGGATATATTATATCAATTTAATTTATTGGTTCGGTCTAATGAGACAAACTAGGATGGGTATAACTTGTTGTATACCAATTTATATAAGGATAATGTCTTGGTCGAGAGGCCTCTAAGGTATGAAAATGTATTGGATGATAGTAATTGAGTATATGACATATTAATTGATTATTTACTCATCTATATAGTTTATGAATTATGTAATCATGATATATTATGTAGCTTTCAACCCTCACTGGACATCTAATCCCAAACTTTATTATGTTTTCCATTCTATAGAGTACTAAGAATGGCTCTTGGAATTATTTCATGGATTTACTAAAGGTAATAAGAATGTTTCTATAAATTTTAAAAACTTTGATTTATGATTCCAATGTAGTATATAAATAATGTATTTATATAGTCTACCCATATTTGTAAAATATTCTATCCTTTGGGATGAAATATATTTTATTTTGTACCAATATAATGAACAAAACATTATATCTAGATTACTAGGGTTGATATTATATCTTGTTTTTACATTTTTTTATAAATAAAATATACATTTCTTAAACGATTTCTTCAAACTAAAACTATATTTTTTTACATTGGGAAATTTTTTATAAAGATTTATGGTTGTATCCTAATGGAATTTTACTCACACCCTATATATTCCTTAGGGAATATGTTTATTTTTTAGGAAATATACATGAAATTGGAATTGGAAAAAAAATTAAATTTAAATTCTTTGATGCTCATCATCCTTCCATATATGGTATCCGGTGGTGAACTTGGGTAATAGGGAGTGATTTTTCTGGGAATTATTTTGTGATATTATAGAGTTAATTATTTTTTTATTGATGGAGTATCAGTAATGTCATACCTAACATATTTTGTATTTTTATTCCATCTTAACTACTATGGTTGGAATTATTTATGTCTTATGAAATGAGGACTGGTTATTCATTTTCATTTCATTACACTATTTATGGTTGTTAATTTATTATTAAAAAAATTCTTTTTATGCATTTGAATATTATATATAGAAATTTCATTCCAAATTTCAATATGGAAATTGATGTGATGTTTATTTGGATTATGAGGGTGAAATAATTCCAATCTGATTAGTTTTGATACTCATCTAGTAGTTTTCACATTGGTGTGATTGAAAATGTTCTCCATGGATTGTGGTGGGCAAGGTTGATTGATGAGTCTAGTCGACCTGAGCCTATTAATAAAAATATTGTATCAATGATCCCTCATGTTATTTTGGTAAGAATTCAAATATAAGGATAAGACTATAGAAACTCCAAAAGTAGATAGAAATTAGTTTCAAGCTAGCTATTTTAGTATCAATATTTTAGTTCCAATGTAACATTAGGATTGTTTAATTGTAGTTTTTTGTTTTATTAATCCATTCAATATTGGTTCACTATAAACTTAAAGAACATTGGAAGAGGAATCTATTATTTTACTTATAGGGTGCGTGAGATTTAGGTTGTGCACACAATACATGCATCTCTATAGGGTGTGGTCTTATTATGTGTTACATTACTCGATGCTTCATATGATTTTATATTAATCTTATAAATTGATGTGTCTGTTTTAATTAGAATTAAAAAAACTTTTATCATTTTGTGTTATGTAAACAATAACAACTTTGTAATGAGTGAAATAAAAACTAATTTGATGAGTAAATATTTGTGGAATTCGTTAATGGGACTTTGAGTAAATCCGATGAAATTATTATTGTGTAGAATTTTTTATTGGTAGGGTTTGGATTTTGATTAAATGTTTTGAATAATGAGAGTTTGAATAGTGTGTACTAAATTTAGTATTCTTGGAAATATAGATTGTTATAAAATATCATTTTAAAAATAAAAGGTGAATAGATGTATGTTTAATTGATTGAATATGATTTGTGGTTATCATGAAGTAGGGGCATAATGAGATATTATATAATGTATTAATTTTTATTTTTTTGATCAAATGATTAATAGTTTTATTGATTATGATGAAATAAAAAAATATTATTAAAAGGGAAACAATGTGGATTTAATTATTGATTGGTTGAAGATGTGGATGTTTAGTTGATCTGAAATCATGTTTGGATTAATTTTTAAACCTTATAATATATTATTCATGTAGTTTTATTGTAGTTTAAATGTTAGTTATATTGATATGATAGTGTTAATAATCTTGTTCAATGGATTGACTAATATTAACATGGTAAATGTAGTTGAATTTGTTTAGTTCTTTTATTGAACATGCTAGAATAAAATTTAAAGGGGGCGGGGTAGAATGCTAAAATATTGAATATTTTATGATGAACATGTCATTTAAATGAAATATATTTTTGAAAACATTGTTAAATTATATACCTTTCTGTGATTATATTGTATGTATACTTATAGTGAAATGATGTTTTGATTATTATTTTGGTATTGTGATTGGTTTCCATATTATGAAAATTTATGAAAACATATGAAATGATTTTTTAAGATATTGATTCATCAAATATAGAGGAATATATTTTATGTTGTTACATTTTCAAAGTGGGGGGAATTTCGTTTAATGATTTAAATTTTTTTAAATAAATTGTGGGTTAAAAAAATTAAAATAAAATTCCTGAAGATATTATGTAATAAAGAATACAATGAGTTTTGAGTGGTTTGGTATAAAAATCGATGTCCTTATTTTATCCATTTTAAATTATGTTGAGTTTTGTGTGTGAAACATGGATATGTTAACGTGTAAAATAAAACACTGAAATGAAATTTTTTGTATCGATAAAGAATATTTTTTAGAATTTTATTCATTATTATGTTGAGTTTGATTTGTTTTTTGGTATCATGTTATATGATAAGTAAGGAATTAATTGGAAATGAATAGGGTGAAGAATATTTTTATTAATAATGAGAGTGAGAGTGAAATGAATTATTTTAGTAATAGTTCATTGTGATTGGGTTACTTTTATTATGGTAAAATTTGTTTTAGTTTCAAAGAAAAAGTTTAATATATATCGGTGTTGATGTTAAACATGATTGGTGTTATTTTTTTTATGGAAAATGGTTTGATAAATAAATATAAAACTAAATATGTTTTGTTTTTCAAATTATTTGATAAATTTTGTTTAATGAGTTTGAGTAATACATGATTTTTCATGAATTAGAGTGTATTGACCCTAATTTTGAGAAAAAACTTGATTGTAAGGTTTCATTTGGGTGTATAGATTAAAGAATATTCCTATAATGATTATAAAAATGCATATTTTTATTAATTTTTATGTAATATTAAGTATTTAGAATTATGATTTTGGTATGTACAAATTATATTTGTTCGGTATTAAGATGGTTTAAAATTGTTTCATAAAAACAAGTCCTTACTTTATTGTAATTTTATTTTTTTTAAAAATATTACATGTAATTTTACAGTACTATGGCCTCATTTGATAATAATTGATATAGTTTTATCCTTTCTACGTTAATAATAATTACATATAGTAATGAATGAAATAAATGGGTTTCATGAATGTTTTGAGTATTTGTTATTAATGTATAACCATTATTGGGATTCTTTAAAATAAAGTCAAAAAATTGTTTGATGAGTTATGTTTTTTTATTTCAACTATTATATATATATTTTTAAGTGTTAAATATTAGAGATTATGTATTATATATAAACCTTAAATGTGTGTTATTAAGTATATATTTTGTGGTAAATGATGACCAAATTTGATGAATAAAATTTCTTGTAGATGACGTTTCAAATGAACAAAGAAATTACATACAATGTAAGGAATTATTAGTGTGTTTAAAAGGAGTCAATGGATTATGGTATTTTTTGGGAAAATAAGATTTGATATGATGTGAATTGTTTAATGTTTTTTGAATTCAAAATTTGTTTTTTTCATTTCAATTTTAATATGTCAAACCCTATGGTGGGATGTACCTAAGTTAGTGTTTGATAAATCGTCATTCTAGGCATGGAATACTAGTTTCATCAAAAAGGAATCATTTCAAGGATTTGAATTAGTATAGTGGGGATATTTTAATGAAATAGTGAATTTCTTTTTTAATTATATTTTAAGATATTTACTACCATAATGTCCTGATGGCCTTTTTATATATTTATTTTTTTAATCCCCCTTTCATGGAATGAGGGGTAACCCATACAAGGCTCATAGGATTAGAGATTAATTGAACCTAAGGTCTTTGACATCACATAACCCATAGGTCCTTGAGAAATTTATCCAAACTATAACTACTTAGAATTGATCATCCCCAGCTTCAACAATGTGATGTAGGCTCTCCCCCTTAGCATGGTTATTCATCTAGGCTTCCTGTGCCTGCATAGACTGGTCCCGATTATAATGTATTACCCTCTCTTTATTCCAATTATATTATCTTTTTCTCTAGTGAATGCACCTACTCTGAATCCTCATATGGGGTATTCTCCTTGTAGAGTATATCTAGTCAATTATGTACTATTTCATGTGGCCCTAAAGCCTTAAGGGGTCCTGAATGCCTTAAGGTGGACGGAAGGCCTTGAGGTGGCTCGAAATCCTTGAGATTCATCCTGTTTCAATATATTTTTTGTCGTCAAAATATTTTAATAGTTATTTTATTATTTTTTTCTATAAAAACATAAGTGTGTGAATAAATATTATATTATGATTTTTAATTTTATTTAATGAATGTGATTTTTTTAATATTTTATGTGTTTCTATTACTATTTTTAATATCGTTTTGTTAGATTTATTTAAATTTATATATTTATTATATTGTCTCTTTAGTTATTGTTATTGATTTTGATTTAATAAAGGAAAAATTTTATGAAAACCCAAATGGGGAGTGTTTTGTTTAATAAAAATCAACGACGGTGATTAAACTTTTTTGTGCGGGTATGCGCTCAACTTGGCAGTATAGTCTATTGAAAAATAATGTTGTATTAATAAACATTTAATGAAAAGAAAGGAAATAATGGAAATTTTGGTCATGATGTGGCTATGTGATTCCCATTGGAAGTGGAAAATAATAATAAGAATGAAAAAAGTGATAAAAATTTGGTGGGGATACGTGTGTATGAAGGAGGCATGTGTGTATGTATCTAAATTTATTTCAACTTTTCTCATCCATATCTCTTTTGTTATTGATCAAAACGACATCTCATCAGTGGAGTTGGATTCATATCAGTGTGAAAAAGATAAGAACTAATTTTTTTCATAGGAATTAAACTATTTTGGTAATATTTTATTATATATAATTTTAAAAAATATATTTTCATTAAAAAAATAAATACTTTGTTCGATAGTATACATGATAAGAAATATCGAGCCTAAATATACAACTAAATATTATTATTTAAATATTATAATTACAACCAATAAATTAGAATGGTAGGGATGGAAAATATTAATTTAATTATGAAAATATGGTTTACATATGTTTATATAAAGATTCATTTGTTATAAAATAAATTGGAAATGAAGATAAATACCAATTTAATATAAAGGATGTTTTAATGAAAAAACTAATTAAGTGTGAATAATTATGTTTATAAAGTATTAAAATAACTATTTTTGTATTATATTAAGGAAATATAAAATTTTACATAATTTATAAAATTCAACTTATATGTTTTATAAACATGATAAGAACAAATTCAATTTTATGTATAAATGGAATATTTTCCAAACAATATATTTTTACCACCTTTTGATGGTGAACCCATTTTTAATTTAGTTTTTCAAAAATTTATAAGTTTTATTTGACAAAATAAACTTATTATTTGTAAATGGGGAATCAAAATTTACTTTTATTTACTTTTTTGTATTTTTTTGATAAAATTCATATTTTAATGAATAGTAAAAATACAGCGTTTTAATTCAAAACTGATATTTATTCTAATTTATTTATATATTTGGATAATAATATTAATTGGTTTTTAGGTTTAATTTGATTAATTTTCAATAATTTAATACAATTTAGGTAATTTAAGCTGATTTGTTTTGAAATTGGATATAAAAACTATGTGAACTTTTGAACGTTTTACTTTAAGAACACATTTTCTCATTCCGTCAATGGGATTAATTGTTAATTAATTTTTTCCAATTTTATATTTTGAATTTTGAAAAATTTATACCATATTTGTAATTATAGGGTCCAATTTGTTTAAATATGAATCTTTTATTTTTTAACATTATGAATAGTAACTTTAGAAATTATTTGTATTACCACCATTAAGGGTAAATCGAGTAATTAATGATTAAAATGATTTTATAAATTTTATAAAACTACCCTAACAATTATCATAGTCTTATTTTATGAGTTATTTTTTACTATGATTATACTTGGGCTGAAATTGTTTCCTTTGGAAGCCACTAGGGTGTTCTTATGACACCTATTACATTTTATTTAAAGAAAAGAGAAAGATGTCATAATCATGTATCTCATAAAAGTAACAATTTTAATATGGGGTTAAATATATTTTTTAAAAGAATAAAAATAGTAATTATACATCTCAAAATATTACCTACATCATTTTATCTTATTTATAATTTTTAGGAAATAAATAATTAAACTAAATGGTGACACAATAATGATGCCGTGATTTATTAATTAATGAAAAAAAATTATATTATAATTAATAAAGTAAACTTATTTTGAAGTAATTAATGTCATAAAATAATTTATAGATTATTTTGATATTTTGGTTATGATTTAAATTATTTGGTTGTAACTTATATAGATGTTACGAAATTTTTAAAAACTCAACTAATGAATAGTGTCAAAATTGACACTGTTGGTATTTTCAAATATAAAATATTTTATTAAGTGTTATAAATTTATAAAAACATTATACTGAACTAATTGTTGGTAAAAGCCATAATATGTCATAAATTAATCTCTTATTGATATTTTTTCATGTTATTATTTTTATATTAACCCAAAAAATGTATATAACATGATATTACAGTAAGATTAAAAAGGGTTAAATAAGTGTTAAAACAAAAGTATAAGGATAAAAAAATAGTAAAAACATTTATAATTTTAATTGGAAGAATGGATTTAGACCCATAATCAAAATATATTTTAAATAATCCATTTTTACCCATTTGTAATATAAAATGAATTTATATTAATTTAATACATTTAATAATTCCAGGAGTGCTCTTCCCCACTCCTATAAAAGGGAAACCATTCCTTTCTATTCCTTACACTTAAAAAACAGTTTTGTTTCAGAGAATATATTCCCAAAACACTTACTAGAATATATACCCACATTCTTGAAGCCTTAGTTTAGTTATAAAACCCTAAATAGAGGTGTTAAGATATTAAAAAAAGGAAATCATCTAAAGAAAAGGTAACATTATTATTTAAGAGTTACTATTTTATTTATTCTTCCACTCCCTGCAAATATTATCAAACCATGATGAGAAAATAAATTTAGTATCTAAAATATACTTATATTTTTTATGTTAATATCATAACATAAATCCATATCCAATTTCATCAAATGGGAAATTAACGATTTGTTCGTGTGTACAGCAGACTATAACTGCACGAACAGATATAGATTTTTTATTAACATATCTTAAGATGGGTCATAATTTTGTAATTAATGATTATATATTATGATCATGACATATTTATCATTATAAGATAATAATATATCAATTAAATGCTTAGTTTCCTTGCACATAGAAATTATAACATCATTCGTACGTACGTGTGAACTATCATCTCCATGAATTGATGTGAATTGTTTCTATTCACTACATCACTTGTACTATATATGTATGTATATTTAAATTATTACTATGATTATAATAATATTATGATAATTTTTCAAACATAAAATAATAATTACCTTATTATCATAAATATTAATGAAAAATTGAAATGTTACTCATGCGTATGTACGACTTACTGTCTCCATAATTGTAATGTTTTCCATTTTTCCTATCCATATTTAATAGATGGATTTAATCATATAATTGATATATAAAAATTATTATAATGTCATGAATATTATAATGGAGATGATGATCTTTTTTCTACATGAACTATTGACATCATACCAAGTTCATTTTTGACTCAAGTATGGAATATCGACAAAATTTCCAACATGAACTTAAACAATTCTGTAATTGTCATAACATGGTAATAAGTGATATAAAATGAATAATAAACATTAAAAATATTCTAAATAATGTATAAATTAAACAAATTTTATTATTCTGGAAGATAAATATTGTAGATGACGAGTCATTCTCTAGGTAATTGATTTTATCTCAATTTATATTCCATTGAGACTTATTTGTTGTTATTCACCAATTTACTTTTATATGGGGTATATACTGACCATTTATATATTATATCTTTAATATACTAATTCTCATTATATTTTGTGTTTTTTAATTTTATTCTTTAATTATTTTTATTCAAGTGTTTCTCAAGTGGTAAGGTACTTTTTAACTCAAACCCTTATTTTAATGTTTTGAGGATTTATTCGTGTAAATCATTCTATTTTATGTTCATGTTTTCAAAAATATTTGTTATGAATATATTTATATGTAATTTAATTTTTTAAAATGATAACTTTTGAATTTCTCTATAATGATTTCATCAATTAGTCCTTGTAAGGGACTTCATCTCAATACCCTTTCATTGAGGCATATTTTGATGTAATACACCACTTTCTTTTATAAGGTTTATAATCATCCCCTTGTACTTTTAATTTTATTCAATTTTTTTCAAAAGGATTATTTTTATATAAATTGTTTTACTTTATTTACAAAGTGACTTAAGTATTTATTTAAGTATTCGGTGATAATAACTTCTCCACCGCAATAACTGTTATTCGATATTTGGATTCCTCTATAAGATTTAATGTTTATAAAAGGGAAAGAATTACCTCATTACCTTTTTTTGATTATTTTGTTATTGAAAATGGTTTTGAAAATGGATTCACTATTTCAATATTTTGAAATGATTTCTGTGATTTCAAATTAAATTTTATGAGTGAAATGTTGAAAATTGAAAAAATTTATGTGTTATAAATATATAATTATACTTAGACATTTGATTAGTGGTTAGGTGATAAACCAAATAATGGTGGTTCTATGATAAACCAAATATGGGTGATTCTATGATAAACCAAATATGGGTGCTTCAATGATAAAATATGGATGGGTGGTTATGTTATAACCTCTAATGTGTTGGGTATGGAAGTCAGTCGAATGGATATTTCATTTTTAATAGTGATAAGTATAGAAGTTGACCACATGGTTATTCTATTTAAGTATGATTATGTCAAAAGTTACCTTTATGTGGTTAAAGTGATTTATATGGTTTTTATTGTATTCTTTTGATTACAAAAAAGAGGCAGTGAGATTATAATCAAATTAAAGTATTTACTAATTATTTAAGTTGAAAAGTATTACATTATGATCATGTATTCATGGTTTACATTTTTTCGAAAGGCTAAGGGTTTTCCTTCTTTCTATAACATGTTATGTGATTTTTATGCCCACCCCAAGATTTAAATTTTTTTCCAAGATTTAAGGGAGAATAGAGATAAGTATGGGATGAAGGGAAAAGTTTTTATAATTGAACATGAAAAGAAGTTGTGTTTAATTATAATAGTTTTTTTTTGAAAAAGTGGATAGTTATTAGAAGTGTCTCCTTCATAATATTTGAGTTATTATGTACGAGTTAAGGCATAACTCTCTAAAGCTGTATAATTAAAAATATTTTTAAAGTGAAAAAATTAAAATTATTAACATAACATGAGATTATGAAATGTTTAAGGATAGGTTCTTAGAGTAATTTTCATGATATAATTTTAATATATATATATTACCATGATTAAATCAATAATTTACATTAACTTTTAATTATGTAATAACACTTCTTTTTGAGTTTTCACTTTAATTGAGGTTAGTGACTCTAAAAGTTACATATTTTAATTAAAATGTCTATATTTCTTGAGATTAAATTTGTTTTTATATATTAAATATGATATAAATTATATTCTTAGGTCTCCTCTATTTTTTACTTGTGATTAATGGTGTGTGCAGGACATAAAGGTTGATTTATTTTTATTTTATTTAAAACTTTTTTTCTCTCGATAAGTGTTCAATAAATCATTTAAATTGATTTTGATTTAAAAATTCCATTTTATAGAGGTTTTTGGAAAGGAAATTTTCTTTAGGTGATGTAACATCGTTATATTTTTAAAAGGAAATACTATGTTCTAAAACATGCATGATACGCAATATTAATCATAATCAACCAATAGAATATTACAATTTAAATGTGATTCTTATAATCTATTTATTAAATTGGAGGGTATACAAATTATTAACCAAAATATAAAATCTATAATGGCCATGCCCATTTCTAAATAAATAATTAATTCTTTGAAAATAACAAATCAAATTTTTATTAAATTCATTTTATTTTTCAAAAATAAATTTCATCAACAAATGTGCTTTATTTAAATTAATGTGTGAATATTTTAAATAATTTTTGGACCTATTAAAAAATTAATTTCACAAAATAATCTTCATTTTTTATTCATAATATAAATTTTTACTATGGGGAAATTTTTGGATTTGTTTTGAAAATATTGGGTTTTTAGTGAATAGTGAAAATACTAATTGTTAAAATAAATCTTTTATTTTGAATAAATTAAAAAATGTTAAAATTTCCATTAATTTTAGAATTTGATTAAAATTATCATATTTATTATTATTTTACATTTAAACCTCTTAATTTATTTTTAATCACCTTTATATTGTATATCAGAATAATTTTATTTTTGTGTTTAAAATAGGGATTTTTCAGAAATTTTTTTTAATGTACATAATGTTTCTTCTTTTTAATTAATTAAAATAATATCTAGTTGGGAATTTCAAAAATTAAAAATATATATATTATATATAAATAAATATTAATGTAGTTTTATAAATTATTATTATTATTCATAGAGTTAATATAAAATTATATTTTTCTTGAAATATACACTTCTTGAAAACCCATTATTTCATCGCATCTACAGGTTTTACTTTTAATTTATTTTTTCCAATTAGATTAATTGATTTTGGTAAAATGGTTTTTATATTTTGAATTAGAGTGTCCATATTTTGTAGTAATTTAATTTTCATTTTATGCATGAAAAATTAAAATGGTAAAAAAATGCTTTATTACACTATAGGTAAAATAATGAAACAGGTTAAAGTTAAAAGGTAAAAGCTTATAATACTAAAAGATACAAACTTATATTAGTGTTTGATGTAGTTATTGACTGTATTGAAATTTTAAAACTTTAATTATCATTATAATTCATTGTAATTACTTACACTGAAATAGGTTGGCTTTATAAGTATAATTATCATTATTTAATCACTTAAAACAACACTTCCTAAAGTATAAATACCACTTCTCACTACCCCCTTTCTCCAAAGAAATCATTAATGGTCTCAAAATATCTTAAAACCCATCTTCTACCCACTCTCTTCATGTAAAAGTTCTTCTATTTTCACCAAAAGACCAATTACAAGGACCTTAAGTAGCCGTTCAAGGAGGTGATATTCAAGATGTAACTTTCTCAAAACCACGCCTCTTGATTTTTTATCCTTGTACCATTTATTCAAACCCTTCATCCATAAAAAAATAATCAATCCATTATCATATAAATAAATAAATTTTATATTTATAATTTAATATCATATATCCACCCCTTTTATTATTTTCTCTAATTCAAGGAAACAAAACCATTGTCTAAATTACAGTAATTACCTGTCCTTGTGGATAATGAGTATTCATTTTCTATAACCTCCTTAAAATTTAGTCATAAAAATATTATTCTTGTTAAATAAGATAGTAGTAGGTATACTATAACTTATATCATGTTATGTAACTAAAATATATTAATAATATTAAATAAGACTAGACTAGTTCACGGCTGTCGATAAAATCCCCAAAATGAACTAACTATTTGTCATTGAAATTTTAATCAAATGAATAATCTCAATACAGAAAATAAAAATGATATATGTGACCATTTATACTTATATTACTATATTAATATCATTTAATTCTTCTTTTAGGGTTGTATAACTGTTTTAAGAGAACACCCATAATTATGATGAAGTTAACCACCCATGAATCCTTCAAACAAATGCACCTAGAACTACAAAATTAATCATTATAACTCATCGAAATGAACATAAATAAACTTAATAAAATTATAATGAATGAAATATATATTTTAATAGTTCTTAATTAAGTAATTAATGAATCTAATATGACTATATATGACATTGATATCTATTTCATAATATTTGGAAACAAGGTAAAGGATTTTTTAACTACAAAATATCATTTTAAATATTTTAATGATTTTTAATAAATATTTCTATTTAATTTAACTTTTTTGAAAATCAATTTTATAAATTTATTTATATTTGTAAGAATGATTTCATATTTTATTTTTATAATTTTTTTCAAATGTTTTTAAAATGGGAATTTTTTAAGGTTTTATATATTGGACATTATTTTAAACAGATCCTCATTTATTTATTTTTCCAAAATTCAAAAGGAATTTTTTATATATGAGGCATGAGAATAATTTCTTACGATTATGTCACATTAATATTTTCCTAAAAATTTTATTTTTTGATATATTTACTTTTGAAGAAAATTATTTCCATTGTATGTGAACAATCTTTCAAAATAAGTAATTTCAAAATAAAAGTTTATTTTCTTGAAAGAATGTTTTTATGATGCAATATTTCATGACTTATTTTTATTTTATGGTTCATGGGAACTAATTTTAATAAAGGGTGGTTATGTTATAAACCAATTATATATGGTTTCATGATAAACCAAATATTCATGGAAATATTAGTGACCAAGGATTGGTGCTTCCATGATAAATCAAATATGGGATATTACTTTGTAACCTCCAATTCATTGGTTACATTATAGTTAGAGTATTTCCATATTGGATAATACATTTATAAGATTGATATGGAAAATAATGACCCAAATTTTTTACATTACACTTATATTACTTCTAATGAGTTCTCATGGAAATTGATTTATTTCTAAAAGTTAAGATAATGATATTTTTTGAAAAGATGATTCATTTTTTAGGGTGAAAAGTTTTCTTTTCATGAATATTTTTTATGGGTTTTCAGAGGACAAAAAATTTAATTTATTTAATGTCCATTAATGAGATTTTTTTGTCATTCTAATTTTTAAAATAATTTTCATAGAGTTTTAAATAAATTTTAGGTAGAAGGATGAGATCAATGGTAAAATTGTGATGATTTTTAATGAATAAAAACCATGTTTTTTAAGATGTTCTATGAAGTAAATGGATAAATATTATAAGTGTAAAAATATAACATATGGTATTACCATGTGTTTCGTCCGATTTTTGGTTTTTGGCCTCGAAACACCCAACGGTTCCATATCCAATGATGGATGGACCTGATTTTCAAAGGAATGTATTCACTGGATGGTCTGACCAGCAACTCTTAAGAAATCACATTGGTCGAGAGGATAGAAAGTCGGACTCATCGGACCCTTTTTTGGGGGGGAATTATTGCCTATTCCAGGACTTTCTTATATATTTAAGATGTATTCATATGTTCGCGAATCTTTGGTTTATACGAAAACATAGTATCCACATATTTAACCTTGGTGGGAAATGGTCAACTTGACGCAGGGGTTTGAAATCATTTATGCCCGAGGATTACCGTCCCTTGTTGGATTAATGACCCTGAAGAGTCAGAACTCGCTTGAGGCGGCACTAAGAGTGGTGCAGTGAACCGATGTGAAGATAATTAGATCGACCAGTTTTTGGGCTTGAACCTCTTAGAGGCTTCCTACGTACCCTTCCTAGGAGGCAGGGATCAAAGTCCACATAGTTCGTATGAGTGTCAGAGAATCGACGTGAAGATGGACTAGGGTTCCAACAGGTAGGGGGGTTGAACCTCATGGAGGCTTCCTACATACCTTGTCTAGGAGGCAGGTATCAAAGTCCATGTAGTTCGTTGAGTGGGTCTTACACTCTGAGGAGACCTAGAGTGATGGATTGGGGCTTACACTCTGAGGAGGCCCAGAGTGATGGATTGGGGCTTACACTCTGAGGAGGCCCAGAGTGATGGATTGGGGCTCACACTCTGAAGAGGCCCAGAATGATGTATTGGGGGTTACACTCTAAGAAGGCCCATGAGAGGATTTCATGGTAGATGCTTACTCTAAGCCCATGTGATTCATGCTTGGTGTGAAAAACAAGAGGCAACAGGGACCAGACGATCACGTCGCGAAAGGTGTGTTCGTGAGAAAGAGAGTGGGGCTTACGCATGATGCGGTCCATAGTGTCAGATTGGGGATTACACACTTAGGAGGCCTAGGGCTACAAAGCGCAGTGGGAGAGGGAAAGGGGTGATCTTATGCCCATATCCTCTCTTGAAGTGCATGAGGGCTTCCTTATGACAGGTATTTTACCATCCCAGAGGAGCCCTTAACATGTAGAGGGGTAGAAAAGGGGTTCCCGAGCTCAGACTCCACATTACTGTGGGAATGTGAACCCAGGAATACTTTGAAAATCTGCTCAAGGGTCGGGGAAACCCCTTCACCTCTATTTACCGTGGGTATGTGAACTCAAAACAGCGCACTGATGCACCTGAAAGTTACACCACACGGATCTGGTGGCTCTGGTGGAGGCCTCAGCTCAGGGCCGATGAGTCGACCCATGAGGGGGACGCGGAGGATCAGGTCAGATTGGAAGCATTTTATCTGGCTTGGGGAATTGAAACTGAGAAGGGTTTGATGGGCCACACGTACAAAGGAGTGGTGGCGCCCTTCGCGTAGGAAGGTGCTACGTGGCTAGAGAAGCCATATGCAAACTAGGGTGGTCCACGGACTGAGGGGAATCCCGCGAACCAGGGTGGTTCACAGCTTCGGGCCCGACCTATGTACCAAGGGGGTACGCGGAGGGGTCCTTGCGAGTAGTGGCGGCCAAGGGTGGCACCAATCGGGGGTTCGTCGGTTGGGGTTTCACCCGTGTATGAGGGTGCTACGTGGTGCGCTGGATCAGAAAAGAGGCATAAACACCCTGATCCATGGGGAGTGCATCTGCGAAGGGACCATGGTTCGAGGTTTCCTTTCATTTTTTGTTTAGGTTCATGTTTTACCAATTTATTATGCTTTTTCGGTTCCTTATTATTTCTTTCCTAGGTTTATATCTGCTCTGGTTCACGAACTAGAACTTCTCTCTTTGCGAATTCCATAGCCTTCCTTTGAAATACTTCCTCTCAAATCTGATCTCCCTTCTCTTCCTCTACCTTAGAATCATCCGAATCTGAATCTCTGAATCCTCTCTCCTTTCCACCTCCGTATCCTTTTATAGAGTGGGGAAAGAGATGTATTTGTGGGAACGTGGCACCTTTTTCGGAGGCCCATGACCAAATAACTGGTTTACAGCTAACTGGTTCAATCTGCGATTCGCGGTGGGTATTGAACGCTTCTCCTCCACAAACTGAACTCAGATAGTATTTTTCCACTGCGGAGTGTTCTGCCTCCATCCCACGAACGATAGAGGCGGTGGATTAAACTGGTCGACGCAGTTCGCGGCTAGGGAGGTCCATGAAAATGGACCTGTTCAGCGCTCGTCCTGCCTCGCGCCCGCAGTGGATCACTGCCTCTGTTTCCCGAACGACAATGGTTCGCGAAGGGAGTGATCCATGGAGCCGATCGCGTGGTATCCTCTTCGGACCGGTCTGTGGACTGGTCCAATTCTTCCTTGCCTTTGAATTTTATCCATTATTCTCCCCAATTCTTTGAGGAATTTGGGTAGAATCTCCTTTCTGGATTTTTCAGGACCCTAAAAATGCCCCCCATCGAAATGGGGTCCGATCAGAACGAAGAAGAGGTCATTCTGATGCAGAGTGGTACTGAAATGTGGATAGTTTGTGGTAGAGAGGTGGACCTAGTTATGGACCACACCGATAAATACGAGGGCCCCTTCATTTTTCCTTTACCGAATTCTTTGCGAAACGAGATCTCCCTCGCCTCCGCTTGCTCGTTCCTTCGTGAAGTGCTTCATCCGCGAACCAGTTGTGACTTCCGTGAACCATTCCTCCTCCGCGGTCGCCTTCACCCACGAACCAATTTCCCAACCGCAAACCATTACTCTTAATTAATTAAAAATTTAGTGATGATGGGATGCAGAGGAACTTTCTTTTCAGTTTCGATGCTTTGCGGTTCCGATGCTCCGCAGACTAAAATCTCTTGAACTTTAAAAGTGTCTGAGTCTTCTGAACATAATCACTTAAATTCGGGATGGAAATTCCACAGAGAAACTTGGTTCGCGGTTTAGGGCCAACTCTCTGTGGGCCAGGGTTTCACAGACTGATTTCAAAAAGGGATAGTTCACGGAATGCTATCATCGCAAACCATCCTCTGCAACCTCCTTGAAGGCTTTAAGGCTTTTGTCGTATAGCGGGTATTTTTGTCCGGATTTTATTATTCCAGACTAACCATTTTCCTGGTCTTCATAATGTAGGGAGAAAATATGGTTCCCGCTCACCCTACACCTAGGCCTACTGTCGAGCCACCCCCAATTGGTTCAAGGAGACGTTTGGCTATGATTCTCAGAGCAGAGAACATCCAAGAGGACCCTAGTCGGTCCATCATTCCTGATGATGGTGCCTTGAAAGATTTTCTCCCTCCTAAGCTTATGGATTATCAATTTTCAAATTGACTTCCACTTCATGGATCCGGCTCCAAGACGATGTCCCTATTCCCCCCACTTTCTCAGGTATTCCTTCTCCTTTCCAGGAAGCATCGTCAAAATGTATTAAGGAGAACCTTACCCAATCGGAGGAGATGGTTTCTAATTCTGGTCTGAAAGACACATTCATTTTGAGGGGCTCTGTCTGGACTCAAAGCGATTAGTTCACTAAAGACTTCTCAGAGAAAACTGTCCTTCAGGACCACCCTTCTATTATCAACCTTACTCAAAGGGATCCTGGCGCAGGGTGGATTCCTCGGTGGGATCTTCGGTCCGGTGGGCTCTTCTCAAATGATTGGGCCTGGGATTTCTGAGTTCATCATCATTTCCCTGAGTCTCCCAAATCGCTGGAAGCAGTCAATTTATACTCTGAAGTGTGGGTGTCACAATTTTCTATTTACCTTCCATCCTTGGTCCTGTCAGACCTAGTCATTCACTGGTGTTCAAGCACTAATACTTTCCACCTTGTTCATGGTGAAGTTGGTATTAGTCTGTGGGATATCCATCAATTGGGAGGACTCCCGATTATCGGTGAAATGTATGGAGAATTAATGCTTCTCTTGATGCCTGGGACGATGTCGAACAAGTTCCTTTATTGGCGAGAGAACTTTTGGTTATAGAGGAGCAATCACTGGGTCAATCCTTGCGTCCCGCTCACTTATTACCTATAGCACTAGGATAGGGTTATATCTGAACACTACTGGTCCTGCGCCGAAGATTAAGCATCCCAGGACTCATCCTTCCCAACAGTCGTGAACCACTCCAGGCTCTTACTGGGCGGTTCTGGAGGCAGGCGACTACCTTTCCTGGGGTTACGAGGTGCGCCCGGGTGTGTCTCCAATGCTCCGGTTGGCCGGTCTATTTGCTCTGTTTTTGAGCGGATTGCTATTTCCTTCCCGGGATGTTAACCTAGGTGTCTGGGCCTGCACTTTGATGATGGCGGATGAGTTAGCAGAGGGCCGCCAAGTGAATTTTGTCGTGCCTAATTTGGCACGTATCTATGAGCTACTGATCCATATACAGGTGGGCGGGTCACCCTACCATCTAAGCGTGCCATTTCATTTTTTGTACGGCTAGGTGGCAGATCATTGTCGTTGTTATGAGTATCGGCACAACATGTCCATCCCACTTCCTACCTTTCGGCCCACCTTACTAGATATAGCTGGAGTTCGCTTGAAATCCCTCATCTCTGATGAAGTCCTCAATCTTCTGAGTGACTTCTCCCAGTTTTCATTCACTCTCTACCCCAACCGTTCGGGTGTCTTAGTTGACAACTGTTGGGGGATCCTGGAGGAGCTCTCTTACATGATCTCTTTGCTGGACGGATTCCTGTCTGCACGGATCGAAGGCGGTTTCATGTGTGAGATGTATATCCCGTATCTCTTTTCTCATCAGTTTGGGTTCATGAAAGTCCAAGATTCCCTTCCCACTCCTCAGGCTCAAGGACTGCATCCGGCCACACTTCATCAATGGGTTCTGATGCTGACGCGGGAGGGATCTGACGTGACCATTCCCCTGCCCATAGTGGGGGCGGCCTCCAGCCTTTCCATGGAGTATGCAAAGGCGTGGTAAAAATACTATCCTGATGGGATCCTAGGGAAGTTCGTCCGGCAGGTTCCCACATCAAGAGGTATTGTGGCTGCTGCATCCACCACACCTTCCTAATCAGGTTTAAGGGAGGATCGACTAATGGCTCGCCAATCAAAGTGACTCAGAGGAATTTCTTCTCCCAGCCCTGCGGTGGCCGAAGTTCAAAAAGATTCATCCTTATTGGACGTGGATGAGTATGACTCCGTGGTTTTGGGTCCCAGCGAGGCCACCCTGGAAGTTCCGCCAGTCGACACCGGGCTTAGAAACTCGATCCCCAAGCCTAAACCGGGGTTGGAGGCTCCAGATTTTCCATTTCGGAACTAACTTCTAGTGAGCACATGCCTGCATGGGCCGCCATGCTAGACTTCATTCTCGTGCTGTCTAGAGAGGATACCAAAGATCCTCGTACCATGGCGGACCATCGGGCATTACCCAGGTGGGCCTGGCCCCAAATCTGCGAGATTGTTGTTGAAACTCCTCTAGAAGAGATGGAAACTAAGACCGAAGCTCTTCAAAAGCTCTTCCTGGGCTTGGGGTTGGGTCTCTTAGACTATCAGAAGTTCCATTCTCTTGCTTGCCATGTTTTCATGGCTTGTGAGGAAGCTGCCACTAGCGAATGCAAACTTTCTCAGTTGGATGTCACTCATTACGGGACCCGAGCCATGGAGGAAGCAACGATACAGCTCTGTCAGCTGATGGCACAGGAGGTGACCTCTCAAGATCTGGCGGCCGTCCTATCCTCTGAGTTTCATGAATTTTAAGAACGGGTGGTGATGCTGATGAATCTGTTTTCAGTTGTGACTGGTCATATCGAAGCCACTAGAAAAGGGATCAAAGATCTCTAAGAAACAGTGGAGCATACTCGTCCTATGGATAAGGTTGAAGCTAGGGAGAAGGCCATGTTGGAACGGTCTTGCAACGACCTCCGCCTCATGGTTGCCAATCTGGGGGAAAGAGCGAGTCAGGCTCCTTTATGACTATCAAAGCCACTCCTGTACTTTCTGTTTTACTTACCCCTCTCCCCCTCTTTTTTTTGTGAGGGAGAGACCCCAGCTTGTGGACTTCCTCCCCCCTTATTTTTCTTTTTGAATGGAATGCATACTACGTCAATTCTTCTTTGCCACAAATTTTGATTGTTATGGCCCAAACGGTGACCCACTGAATCAGAATTGATCATAATTCAGGAAAACAATAAAAGATGAAGACAGGCTCTGACTTTTTCCTAGACCATGGGATCCAATGAGCATAGTCTAACTATTGTTGGGGTTTTGTAGGAAAACCCCACAAACTTTTTGTATTTTTCTTTTAATTCTCTAATTTTTCCTGGGCCCATTTAGTATGGACCTGGCAGGTATAACCCAACTTTTGTTTTGGTCGCCCTTTTCGGTTTTTCAGCCTAACAGGATTTGTGCCTTTTTTCTATGAGCAGTTTATAGTCCCGTTGTCAAGACTATCATTACTGATATTTTAGGTCGAACAGATTTGACCAAATATGGTGGGATGAGGGTCCTAATGAGGTTCAACTGATTTAAAGATGCCTCAATACTCTTCAAATTCACATGGGGGGAACATGTTTAAATTTGAACGAAATGCAGGGCATGCCTCAAGGCATGGGAGCCGCATTGGCGTACAGAGGTAGGAAGGGTGTTGCCTAAGGAAAACTTGCCTTTGGTAGACAGGCCAAGGGCGATCAATATGTAGAGCCGCTAAGGGCATGGTATGCATAGTTATGAAAAGGTTTCCTTAAGTCAATCGCTATCCATTTCCGATGGCCAGGGGACTTTATGGAAGTCCGTCTCATGGAAACCACGATGGGTGGCATGGGAAATTATGAAAACCACCAGGGGTGGCTCAGATGGGGAGTGTGACATCTGAAAAGGTTTTGGGAACATCCGTACTGATTAAGAGAATGGTCCGGAGACCACTTCCCCACGCATTTAGTTAGTGTAAGGGATGGGTGAGGCTTAACGCAGTTTAATGTCATGTAGCTAGGACATCATTTAAAAATGGAACGACTTCTCCTGGTGCCTAGTAATCTTTTCAAAGACGCTCCACCACATTCAGGCAAGGTTGTGAATGAGGTTGGTAAACTGTAGCTCAGAGGGTTTCCCAATCCCGGGATAGACATGGGGGCTCAGAATCCAAGAGGCATACGGAGGGAAGCACTGCCTAAGGAAAAATTTCCTTTGGTAGACAGGCTGGGGGCGATCAATATACAGAGCCGCTGAGGGTATGGTATGCATAGTCATGCAAAGGTGTACTTAGTTCAATTATTGTATTCACCTGATAGCCAAGAAAATTCAGGGAATTTGAGAATTGGAACCACCAGGGGTGGCTTATGAGGGTTCATCTTTTTTCTGAGTGTAGATTATGGTTTATGATGAAAGGGTGCCTGGATACAGAGGAAACATCTAGACCAAACTTCCCATGAATAGGTGAAGTATTCTCTTCTCACGCGAGTGTGAGACGGTGGATTGTGCCAATCTGACCCATTCACTGAAGGACAGAGAAAATCCTCTGTTCCTCACTGAACTCATGATGAGTTTGACTGTGTAGTTTATTGTCATGTGGTTGGGATATATTCCCTGCAGTTTAGCATCATGCGGTAAGGACGAGGGGAATTTTTAAAGGATGCTATGCAGTTTAACGTCATGTAGCGAGGATGGCTTCCGTGCAGTTTAACGTCATGCGGTAAAGATGGGGATATTTCTAAAGGTTGATGTGTTGTTTAACGTCATGCAGCGAGGATAGGGGGAATTTTTGCAAAGGTTTATCTTCATCAGAATACAATTGGACTTGAATTCCGAAACATGCCTCAGACGTGGAATGGGGGTTGATTGGTGTAAATAATGGTTCCAGGGCTTCTTGGATCAGGAGAGATGATATGGGGGCTCTGAGGCCGATAAGCATATGGGGCTTGGAAGAGTATCGCATTTGGAAATCTTGCCTTTGGTAGATGGGCCAGGGGATATCAATATGCAGAGCCGCTGAGGGAATGGTATGAATATTCATGAAAAGGTTTTCACGGGTTGATAACTTTCCACTTCTGATGGCCGAGAATGGTTATGAGGATCCGCAATTATCTGGGCCATGAAGTTTGTCATTTGGAAGAAGAAACATCTGGACATGTTGGGGATGTTCATCCTTGGTTGCTTTTTGAGGTTCAAAGAGCCCCCCTTTCATTGATTTTTTTTGTGCACGGGGGTGTGCCTTCATTCCATGCAGTTTAACGTCATGCAGTAAGGATGAAGTACTCCTAGTTTAACGGTCATAGAGTTCGGACCATTAGGTGACTATTGCTACAGTCACTTGAAGGATAACTGGGTCAACATGCTCTGATATACTTGGAACAAGGTGGGGGATGAAGGTCGTAAACTGCAACTTTGATTTTTCCCAGATCAAGAGGTGTGGTGTGGAGGCTCTGAGGCCGGTAAGTGTACGGAGCTCGGAGAAGTATAGCCTGAGGAAATCTTGCCTTTGTTAGACGGGCCATGGGCTATCAATATACAGATCCGATGAGGGCATGGTATGCATAGTCATGCAAAGGTGTCCACGGGTCGATAAATTTCCACTTCCGATGGCCGTAAGAGGTTATGAGGATCCGTGATTGCTCATAGTGCAGAGTTTGGTATGTGGGGATAATGGCGTCCGGGTATACAAGACACATCTTCACCACAATTGTTCGTTGAGTCAAAGTATCCTAATCCAGGCTTGATGTTTCTTGAGGTAGTTCTCCATGTGAGCCATTGGTGGACACACATGTTAGCCAGATAGGGACACCCTGGCAGCACCAGGATGTGAAAAGGGGAATGAACTTGTAGACCACTTCCCCATAAATTTTGGACCGGGAGATGTGATACAGGGGCTTTGAGTCCGGTAGGCGTACGGAGCTAGGAAGAGTACCGACCAAGGAAATATTTCCTTTGATGGATTAGCCAGGGGCTATCATTATGCATAGCCGCTTAGGGAATGGTATTCATAGTTGTACAAATGTGTCCCTGGGTCGATGTCTTTCCACCTCCAATGGCCATGAGTAGTTATAAGGATCCATAATTCTATGGGCCATGGAGTCTGATGTATGGAAAGGATGCATTCAAATGTGTGAGTATCTCCATATCGTATCGCCATGTGTCTTGGGTGGGTCGCGATGAAGTCCGTGCAGTTTAACGTCATGCGGTGAGGAAAAACTCCAGGCAGTTTAACGTCATGCGGTAAGGACGAAGGTGACCTGACATGAAGGAAAAGGGGGGTCTACGTAGTTTAACGTCATGTAGTGGGGACAACTTCTATGCAGTTTAACGTCATGCGATAAGGATGAAGAATACACTCCATCCAAGTCTGGTCAACACATAGGGGAAGGGGGTATTTTTAAATCTTGTTATCCATGTAGTTTTACATCGTGCGGTGAGGATGGGAAGTACACTCAGTGCCGGTCTTGTTCGCACACGGGGGGGAAAAGGGAATTTTTTTATCTTTTATTCAGGGGAATGGGCTAGGACTGGGAACCCTGGAATCACTACGTATCCTACAGGGGAAGGAATCAATCCGCACATAGTTCTATGAAAGATGATACGCTCCGTGCAGGTTTTCTCCGTACACGGGGGAAAGGGGCATTTTTTTAATTTTTGTTCGGGAGTGGCTGGACTAGGATAGGGGACCCCGGCGTCGTTGCGTATCCTACAAGGGATGGAATCAATCCATTCATAGTTCTATAAAATCCGTTCAGTTTAACGTCATGCAGTGAGGACGAGGGTTATCATTAGACTCCCTGTAGTTTAACGTCATGCGGTGAAGACGTGAATACTCCCCGTGCAGGTCTGGTCCATACACGGGGGAAGGAGCATCTTTTTTTGTTGTTTTTTTTGAGGTGGCTGGGTTAGCGTGTGAAATTCCAGCATCACTACGTATCTTGTGAGGGAAATAATCAAGCCTTACGTAGTTCCCTAAAAGAAGTACACCCCATGTAGGTCTGGTCCGTACATAGGGGAAGAGGGTGTTTTGAAATCATCTTGTCCTTGTAGTTTAACATAATGCGGTAAGGATGAAATACTCTTAGTTTAATGTCATACAGTTTGGACCGTTTGGTGCTTGTCAGTTTAACGTCATGCAGCTCGGATGAAGCGTACAACCCGTGCAGGTCTGGTCCATACACGGGGAGAGGGGCATTCTTAACTCTTATTATCCATGCAGTTTATCATCGTGCGGTAAGGATGATATCCATACAGTTTAATTTCATGTGGTTAGAACAAAGAGGCTCTTGGTCTTTATGAGAAATAATTCTTCAGGAATCTCGCATTGGTAGGAGCCGTGGTGAATTGCCCATCCATGGAGATCAGGGCATATGCTCTGATGGAGTAGGCCTTGTGTATAACCTATGGTCCCTCACACTTGGGCTCCATCTTTGGAGGTTTCCTTCCAGGTATCATTGGGTTCCGGAGGACCAATACCAATTCTCCTTCCAAGAAATACTAGAGGCGGACCTTTTTGTTGAAGTCCCGTGCAATCCGGTTCTGATATACCTCCATATGGTGCAAAGTGTGCAACCACTTCCCGTATAGCAGTTCAAATTCTCCTAGCCACTTTTTTGATTGCTCATCGTTGGAAAACTGATCACATATGGAAACGTGGAGCGAGGGTAGTTGGAGTTCAATAGGCCAGACTGCCTCTGTTTCGTACACCAATGAGTATGGGGTAGCCTGAGTAGTGTTGCGGATTGTGCTTCGATAATCCCACAATGCATGGAGGAGTAAATCCCGACATGACTTCTTGTCTTTGTCCACCATTTTCTAGAGGATGTTGGAAAGGGTCTTGTTAAAGGCTTCTATCTGTTAGTTGGCTGCTGCATGGTAGCGGGATGGGTGGTTAGCCTTGATATTGTACTCGTGGTATAGCTTTTCCAATTCAGTAGAGCAGAAATTGGTGTCGTTGTCCGTCATTATGGCATGAGGGACACCAAATCTGGTGATGATATTGGTCTTCACAAAGCTGACAATATTTCTTTCCACGACTTCCTTGAGGGGTATGGATTCTACCCATTTGGAAAAGAAGTCGTTTGCTGTGAGGATATACTTTAGTTGTTTGGCCGTGGCAGGAGGATATGGTCCCACGACGTCCATCCCCCAGACGTCAAACGACCAGGAGTACATAGCATGATGAAGTAACTCCGGGGGTTGGTGTACGAAGTTGATATGAATCTGGCATGAGTGGAATTTTGCGGTAAAACGCTCGCAGTCTCGTGCCACTGTGGGCCAGTAGTACCCAAGCCTTGGAACCTGGTGGGAAAGCATGGTCCCTGGTTGATATGCTCCACACACTCCTGCATGTACTTCAGTCATGACGAAAGTGGTTTCTTCTCCATCAATGCATCTGAGGAGCACTCCTTCGAGGCCTCATTTGTAGAGGACCTCTTCCTAACCCATGCCACCATATAGGACAAAGTTGATTTCCCTTATCCGTATTTTCTCTCGTTCAGCCCTGTCTGATGGAACTCTTCCCATTGATGGTAGTTTACAATGGGGGTCATCCAGCCGGTAGCATGAGCATATAGATCGGGGACAAGACTGACTTCGTAGATCTATTATTTTTTATCTTGAACAAATGGCAATACCATTCGATGGTGAGAAATACTGATAACTGTTTCATCCCGGCCTGGGTCAGCTAGGGTTGTGGCCGTGTTGGCTAATGCATCATCCTGGGCATTCTAAGACCGGGGATTATATGTTAATGTTGGTTCTGTGGAGAATTCCGCCATTAACTCTCGGACATGGTCAAACATGGGGATTATCTCCTCCTTTTTAATAGCATAGTCACCATTGACTTGCTTGATGACCAGCTCTGAGTCACCTTTTACCTTAAGGTGCTGCACCTGTGCCCGGAGTGCAAGTTCCAGACCTGCAATGAGGGCTTGATATTCTGCTTCATTGTTCGTACATCCCTCTCATAGGAGGAAGGAATATGACAATAATACCTTCTCTAGGGACACAATTATTATCCCAAAACCCACTTTGTTGAATCTGGGGTCCTCCATCCTCTTCCCGGTTGGGCTTTCGGATGCGCCGTCGAAGTACATTTCCCATGTCGGGAACTCCTTTTGAACTGAGTAGATATCTTCATCAGGTAGTTCAGCGTCCAGTGCAGTGATCCCTGTCAAAGGGTGCTCTTCTAGAAAGTCTGCTAATGACTGGACCTTGATGACTTTTTGAGGCAGAAACCGGATGTTGAACTATTGCAGGATGACGGCCCATCGGGATAGGCATCCGGTTAGCATCGGGTGATTGAGGATGTACTTGAGCGGGTTACTCCACGAGATCAAATGGACTTCGTGATGCTGTATAGAATGTCGCATATTTTGAACTGAAAAGACCAAGTCCAAACAGTTCTTCTAGATATTTGAGTATCAAGTCTCAGCATCAATCATGGTTTGACTGAGGTAATAGAGACTGTTTTTGCTGCCGGCGTCATTCTTCTGCATGAGGAAGGCTCCCAGTGACTGCTCTAGGGTCGTCACATATAGGATGAGTGGCCTTCCTTCAACCGGTGGCATGAGCACCAGTGGACTTAAGAGGTACCTCTTCATGTTGTCAAACGCCTATTGGCAGTCATCCGACCATTGGTACGTTACCCCTTTCTTCATTAACCTGGTGAAAGGAAAACATTTTCCAGCCAGGTTGGATATGAACTGCCTAATATAGGCTAGGTGTCCTTGGAATCCCCTTAACTTCGTGAGGTTGCAGGTAGGATGCAGGCCAAGGATGTCCTTCGTCTTCTCAGGGTCAACTTCGATGCCACGATGGCGTACGACAAAGCCAAGGAATTTCTCCGAGGTGACCCCAAAGGCGCATTTCAATGGGTTCATCTTCAAGATATGCTATCGGAGCTTGTTGAAGACAGCCTCAAGGTCTGACATGTGATCCGACCACTGTCTGGACATGACCACTAGGTCATCTACGCAACATTCAATGAATTTCCCCAGGAACGACTTAAAGGTCCGATGCATGGCACACTGATACATGATGCAAACATTCTTGAGACCGAAGGGCATGACCCTGTAACAGAATACCCTTTGAGGGGCCCTAAAGGCAGTGGCTTCTTGGTCTTCTCAATCCATCCTAATTTTATTATATCTAGAATACCCTTCCATGAAGGATAGAGCCTCATACCCGGCTGTTTCATCAATTAACAGCTCGGTGATTGGAACCGGGAAGTCATCATTCGGACAATGCTGATTAAGATCTCTGAAGTCAATGCAGACCCAGATTTTCCCATTCTCTTTCATGACAGGGATGATGTGGTCCAACAAAATGGGGTACTGGACCTCTTGAATGAACCCTTCTTTAATGAGATTATCGACTTCAACCTCTATCTTGGCAGCATGTGAGGGGTGTGTCCTTCGGGCGGCCTGCTTATAGCCTCGGGGGACTTCTGTCAAACCTAGGTGGTGTGTTGCCACCTCGGGATCGAGTCCTGGAATTTCTGTGTAATTCTATACAAAGAGATCCCGATTTTTTCTCATGAAGGTAGTATATACCTCATGCTCTTTGGGGGACATGGCTATACTAATGGGAGTGGGCCTAGGGTCTTCTTCGGGTACCCAGTTTTATTTCCCTGAGCTCATCCACAGTGGTGGAGATACCCACCTCAAATTCGGGAGGTGCATCCCTGAGATCTTCCCCCTCTTCTTCTCCCAAGTCCTCATCTTCTTGATCTAACGAGGATAGAGTTTCTGGTCTAAGCCTTTGAGGGTTTGAGGGAGAGGCATCATGGGAATCCTTGCTTGAGTATTCATCCCCTAATCGAGGGTTGGTGGACGTTCCCGCATTGTCATGCTCAGACATCATGGCTGAAGTCATGAGGACATTTGAATGCATGTCTGTACCTGAACTCCTACTCTCAACATGGTTGATGGGTAGGACATAATCTCTTCCAAGATACCTGAGGTGGTCATTGGGGACTATTTACAAGCCATTTGGAGCGGGGGTCAGTTGACACCATTGACCAAAGGCTACTTTTTCTTTTGCTCATAGAACCCAACGTCAATGTAATGTGACTCGGAGAGCTCGAAAGGGGCCTTGTTGGCGTGTAATGTTCCACTTTTTCCATTGATGCAGTACTTGATACACTGGTGAAAAGATGAAGGAACGACCATGTGCTTATTGATAAACAGCCTTCCCAGCAGGGCATTGAATGTTGTGATCTTCCGGTCCACTAGGAATTCCATGTAGGCTACCAGGTCACCAAAATGGGTCTTTAGCTTGATTTGTGCCATTGGTTTCTACTCACTCTTGTCGTAACCCAACAGAGTTGTGGCTGAGGGAATTAGGTCATCCTCACTGTAGCCCAACTTGCGGAGTGTCCGTAGGGGAAGGAGGTTAACTCCAGAGCCATTGTTTATAAAGACTTTCCGGATCTCAATACCATTCAGTGTGTTGGACATGTATAGTGGTTTGATGTTTCCCTGCATGATGGAATCTTCATCCTGATCGGTGAAGGAAATCACTGCATGGAATTCAGTCGGGCCAGTCTTCGTCCGGTAAATCTCGGTGGTAGCTACCTCGACTTGAAACTCTTGGGGCTGATCAAAGCTCTTATAAGTACCTCCTTGAGTTCTGCTGACAGACTTAGGGCATTGAGGATTGACAGCTTGGCCAGTACTGACGCCATCTGCTTAAAGATATCATATTTCTGCTCCATCGGCCGATGCTTCTCCGTTGGTGGGAGAGTCTTAGCAGACGGCTTGGGGGTGGGAGCTTTTGACGAGGAGGGGCCAGCCGCAGGGTCTGATATCGATGGCGCTCCCACATTTTGAGGACTTGGTTGGGTCAGTCTGTTTGTGTGCACTAGGCATCCAAACACTTTCTCCTCCTCTGGTGAGTATCGCATAATAACACGGCTAGAGTGGATGCCTATGGAGGTGGAGGGGCATTCTTTCTCTTGTTGAGTCCATTGACGGGATCTCCCACGAGTTTCCGCAATATTGACAGTTTGGGTCGGGGTCCAACTGTAGGGATGGTTTCGGTCGCGGCTCCGCCTCCCCTGGTATCTTCTACCTCTGTGATTCCTCCTCCCGGCTCCTCGTGCAGGGGACTCGGGTTCATATCCTTACCCTTCGTCAGGGAATTATTCTATAAGATGGATGACATTAATAGAACCAAATATTGGTTCTTCATCCTCTGACAGGTCAACCTGGTCGGTTTCCCCTGATGGTGTCGTTTAGTGGGTTGGTGGCCATGATGCCATATTCGAGGGCATATAATCTTCCATATTTGGGACTAACTTTGGCCTCGTCGCGGACAGCTCCTCTCGCGATTGTTTCCTCCTCCTTTGATTACGCCCGGATGACCGGCTCGTGGAGGATTGTGTGGTCGATACTGTTGGCTCTGCGGCTTCAGAGGCCATTGGTGGCAACACCAGCTGCTGTAGTTGATCTTAGAGTATGCCTTGGGCTCGGTTGATAGTATTATAAGTCATCCAGTTGTCAAATTTTTTCCCCTTCTTACTGGTGACTTTCAGTCACCCCTCCTCTTTTTCGGAGTCAGTGGTAGAGATGCATGCCACATGTGCTGGGGGTTTTCCCAGCTCGACTTGTCTGGAGTCTATGATCCTTTGTAGGAGGTCTTTGAAGAAAAGGATTCTCAGATACTATGCCCCAACATCCGATGGTAGGGGCAGTAATCTGGCCTGTCATCGCGGCCGACTTCTTCAGGTTTCCTCGGCTCTAGGAGGCGGAGCAAGTTGCAGTTCATGGCAGAAATGAATTAGCCACGGGCTTGATTTTCACGAAACGAGTATACTTTTTTTCTTCATTCCTAAAACTGGTTCCGCTTCAGTCCTCACTGATCATCCCGTTTAGGTGGGGGCGACCACTGATATGCAGGGGGCCCTTGACGATTTGGTGGAGGCCTTAGTGGTGGAGCGGGCCCCTAGGCCAGCTTGAGTGTGACAGCAGACGCTTCAGCTCTAGGGGCTCTTTTCGCAGGACCATGCGAGGCTATTTGGGACTTCGATTTAGTCTACTATAGGGAGTCCTGAATTATATGGGAAATGGCCAAGAGATAGCGGAAGCCACTGGTTCACTCCACTGGTATGAGTGGTGTTCACAGCTCATCTCTAAGATTATCGATGCCTATGGCTAGCATCTCATCTTGAGGCATTGGCCTGTTCAGAGAATAGGTCAGACCTTTCCATATGAAAATGAAATTTGAAACCCTCTCATTCTCCCTCTGCTTGTAGTTCATGAGGTCGCTGACTGTTGTCTTGGGAAACATCGAGCTGAAGTGGAACAAGAAATTCTACCGAAGGTCTTCCCAGCTCTTTATTGACTCGGTTGGCAAACTCATGTACCAGACGAAGGCAGATCCTTGCAAGGTTTGTACGAAGCATCTGAGTTTCACTGCTTCTTGTTGTTCTGGAGTCCCCATCATAGGGTTGAAATAGAATGTGTAGTGCATCAAATGCTGCTCTGGATCGCCTGATCCATCAAAGATGGGGAATACAGGGCTCCCAAAATTGGGTGGAGGTGGTGTTTTGGTCACCCAATCTGGGTTGGGTTTCCACTCTGGTTTTATTGGATCACATCGACCTTCCATCACATCCAATCGAGTTGTTCGTGCCTCGATGGTGTTGGTCAGACCCTGGTTTACATCTTGTTGGGCCCGGTCCTGTGCAGGGGTATCCCGAGGCATTGCCTGAGGATTCGGATTGGCCAGAACCAAGGGTGTGTGTGCCGTTTGTGGAAACTTCTGACGGATCAGGTGTACTTGCTTCGGTTTCTTTCTGAGGGGAGGGAAGTCTTGGTATTCATCTAAATCTACGTTTCGGTAATTGGACGGGCCGGGCACCTCGTTGGACAGGAGCCCTGACCGTGTTTCGTTTATCGGGGAAAACCTTAGTCTTTGTGGTTCATTTTCTGGGAGTGCATGATATCGCTCCTTTTGGGATGCACATTCAATAAGGTGGTTCCTTTGGAGCAGCTCGGCGTTAAGCCGCCTCAATTATTTCATCTCTTCTTCCTGTCGATCAAATCTCACTTTGAGCGTGAGTGGCTTGTTTTTGTCGAGGGACGGAAGTGGGTTAAGGGTAACCAGTCCCTTATTATTATCTTTGTTCGATGCTCGCTGGATAGGTGGAAGAGGATTGGCTGGAAGGAAGACCATATTTAGGACGGCCCTCTGGTTTCGGGTGTGCACACCTGGGGGTTCGTTGTGAGTCAATGACTGACCGAAACCATCGTCCCCTGATCCATTCTGATTTTTCATCATCTCTGGTGTCACCCATGGGGTTAGCCTTTATGGCGTTGATGAATGCATATCGCGGGGTGGAGGGGATGTCATCATCCAAATAGGAATAGGATCTTCCGCGTCTTCTGCTGGCCTTCCATTTTGTGACCTGGGATTGCCTTCAATCTTCTTAGCGAAGGGTGACGCGGAGAGTTCTTTGATGAGACCTTATGGTGTGCCTTCCTCTCGGAGGGGATGATGATTCAAATGATGGGATAGGACGAGAACATCCTATTCTGACTGTCCTCCCCAGATTAGAGAACACTAATTCTTGTGGGGGAGGTTGTTGTTGAGGGGGTAATAATACCCCTAGCCCTGCGGGCTGGGGTTGGCCCTGTTCCTTGAACATTGAGTTTCTTCCCGGTTTAATTGGTATTACGAGGGAATTCGTTGTTAAAAATTCCCCCAACCCTATAGGCTGGGGTTGACCCTGGATGGAAGTAGTGGCTGCTGCTATCGCGACCTGCCTAATCTTGTGTGCCCCCATTCAGGAGTGAACCAGATTTGGTGCCGGATTCACCCGTGGGTCCATCCCTTCTAGGGAGGCAGGAAAAGATCACTGATTGGCCTCTCTGAGGCGAGAGGCCTATTTTATGCTCCCGATTTCCTGATTAAGGATTTCTTGGATGTCTTATTCCCACCGGGCCTGACTCTGTTGGGTGTATTGCCCTTCCTAAATAGGGGGACCACTCGATTGCTGTCTTGACATGATGACGTTGCAAGATACCATGACGAATGGGATTTTATGGGCGGGGAGCGGAGTGAAATGCAGAGCTCTGTGTTCCCCCCATCCCCTGATATGGATTCCCGTTGGAGTGTCACCGATGAGGCAGCACAGTTGGTACAGCGCATAGAGACAGGCTATCTCCATGTTGCCTTTACGCCTCTCGGGTCGCTGTTGTCGTGCTGAAGGAAGAGCTCCCAGTTCGATGTGATGCAAGAGGTCTCCTATCGTCTTGATGTGGTCTACATACCATTCATAGGGTAGGAAGGTTGATTTTTGCTGGTGGAGGGTTGTCCATATATTGTGGAGAATGTTGTGCAAGCATTCTTCTGACAACTCTCTAGGTATGTCGTACTGAGAGCTGGTCGTGGGCCAAAACATAACTAGTATATCATCCCTAGCCAGTCGTTTCCTCAGGTGAAGCATATCGGCATACTCCTCCACTAGTGACTCTTCTACCTGGTCATCCCAACTGAGATGCTCACTGTAGTTGGAGGCAGTAGGACCCGTTGGAATTGAATTGTCTTGTGGGTGATTCCGAGGTGGTACAGAAGATGAACGGGGCCCTGGAACGGCCCCTGATCGAATAAGGGTGTCATTGGAGACTAACTGAGAATCTGACATACTTGATCCCATCCTTCTGAGTGCCTCGGCATACGAGGGCTTCTTTGTGCTTGATTTGACAGGGGGAGGACCTTCCTGTCGATATGATATGCCATCTTGGGGAGGACCTTCGCAATGGCGGCCATAATGGTGAGGACTACCCTTACTGCTTGAGGCTTTACTGCACATAGGACTTTTGCAGTGCAAACCCTAGGGAGGACCTCCAAGGCATGTCGCAGTAAGGGGAGGACCTTCTGGCTGTATAGCGTCGTTATGGGGAGGACCTTCGCAACAACTGCCATCATGGTGAGGATGACCATCATGGCTTGATGTTCAATGTGCATCCTAGGGAGGACCTTCAGGACACACTGTGACAAGGGGAGGACCTTCTTGTTGGTTGGATACAATACATGGAGGACCTTCGAAATGGTGGCCGTGGTGGCGAGGACTACCACCACAGCTGTGGAAATAGAGAGGACTACCATTACTGCTGCCATAGGAAGAATATTTTCTGCGTGCATCCTGGGGAGGGCCTCCAGAATGTACCACAACGAGGGGAGGTACTTCTCATTGATTGACGTCACTATGAGGAGGACCTCCATTATCAGGGTGGCAAGGACTACCACCGTGATCTGATGCCTGGCTGCATTGAGTTCTATTACAGCGTTACCCCTGGGGAGGACCTTCAGGGTAGGCCACGACAAGGGTAGGGCCTTCTTGTTGTGATGAGACATCACTATGGGTAGGGCCTCTATAGTTGCGACTATGATAGCGAGGACTACTATCACAATCTGTGGTCCCACCGCATGGATAGTGATTGCAGTGGATACCTGAGGGAGGACCTTCAGGGTGGACTGCAGCAAGTGGAGGACCTTCTTGTTGCTCGATCTTCTAGTCACGTGGAGGGTTTTCGTGACTCGTATCAAAAGAGAAGCTCTCATGATCGATCATTATATGCCCTCGGGGAAGGCCCCTGCGGGTGCTCTTTGGAGGACCTTTAGAGCTATTGGTAGCGACATTACGAGGAGGACCTTCAAAACTGCTACTACCACTCTCCTAATATGGTAATGGGAGGGTAGTGTTTCGAGCCTTTGATGTGTGCTTGGCGGCATTGGGAACCCCAGCTTCTAGCAGAGCGGAGTCATGAACCCTCTCTTTATTTTCTGGCTACCTTCGGCATGTTTGGGGAACTTTCTTGTGGGTAACTGGGATCGTCTGCTGTTGATAACGGCCTTCACCTTTGGTTCCCTATCTAATTGGGTCCCGTGATTCTGTCAGGATACGCCGACGAACATATTGACTTTTAGTAGGGATATATGCCTGCTCTAGAGCATCCACCATGATGGACGGGTGTCCCCCTGTTGGACCGAGTTAATCTGCTTGATCCGATTGCCCTTACGTCGCGGAATATAGTCGGTGGCCCTTCTGTGAAGAAGTAGGGATGAAAATATGCTCTGAGGCGGCTATCTCGTCTCTTAGATGAGTCACCTCAATTGGGGAGACGGGCTCATGGGCCCGAGTCCTTGCTATTGTCGCCGATGAAATTACATTCTGGTAACTCTGCAAGATATGATATGGGATCAATACCTGCTCATCCATCTTTTCCAGGATATGTAGAGAGACATCATTGGCTGGAATTGGTATGAAGTCCCATTTTGCTATCGGAGTATGAATATCTTTCTCCGGTCCTCCAGTGGTCAGTGGGTACTGACAATTAACGTTTGTTAGGGAAGGTGAACGAATCTTCCCCTGTGTCGGGATACGCCGGTTTGTCTCTCCATTTTCCGCCACATCGGGATGGAGGCGTTTACTTGCATCCATAGGGAGCTGGCCCTGAATGTATTGGTTTCCCACCGTATCGAGTCGGTGGCCTTTGTTGGCGGGGAGACGTGCCTGCCTATGAGTGGCTGCCACATCTGGGTGGCGGGTTTTGTTGATCGCCACTATGCCAGGATGGCGGGTGTTAGAAGCATCTTCTAGGAGCTGGTCCTGCAGGCGCTGGGTCACCACCACATCAAGCTGGTGGGCTTTATGACCTTGGGTAGGGAGAGGTGCCTATCGGGAAGATTCTGTGCTGCATGAGTGACGGGCTTGATGGAGCTCGGCGGGGATGCAAGCCAGCTTGTATGATGCCGCCATGATTGGATGGTGTGCTTGGGAGGAGCGAACAGGTGTAGGTGACTATTCATGGTACGTCTCCGTGGCTGGCCAGCGGAGCTCCTCCTCAGGGACCATGGTGATAACCGGTCCCTGATTGTACGTCTTCCACCCTCGTCGAGCGGTCTGAGGGGCTGGAGCTCGGGGATCATGGGCCTGAATTCTTAGGGAAACATCCTCCTTGGCGTGAGGATATTGGGTTGCGGCGTGACCGCGATGACGTCCGGCGATAGGGGCCTTGGAGCATAACCCCTGTTCGGTGGGGAAGAAGTCCTCAACGTCGACCTCATCCACATCCCTAATGTAAGGGAGGTACACATTGTCTCGTTCCGGAGATAGACTCTAGAAACGGTTTGAGATGCTGACAGGGGCCATCTAGACCTACCTTTTTGGCTGCTGCTGGGTAGGAGACCGGCGAGTTTTGGTAGACTGGAGGGCGTGCATGGCCGCCTCCACCATTGGGAGAGTACCATTCACATGGTACTCTTGAATCAGTGCGTTCGAGACCCAGCACTAAAGACGCTGGGTGGGTGATGGGGTCCTCCGTAGGTGAGTATGTCCGGTCATTGCGTAGTTGGAAGCATGCGCTTGTGAGTTCCATTGCGATTCCATTGGATCGAAGGGAGTTCTGAAGGTAGCACCTGCAAAACATTTTAGCAAGTACAAGTAGAAAACCTGTCAAACTAGCATCTCATGATCCCATGCATAATTAAGGACCTTGCTTGGCCCTCCTTGTGAGTAAAAGGGGGAACATCGTATGATTAAGCTAAATATTTCATGTTTGGTTAAATATTCACGCCGGGTTCACCATTTTTGTTTCGTCCGGTTTTTGGTTTTCAGCCTTGAAACACCCAATGGTTTTGTATCCAATGATGGATGGACCTGCTTTCCAAAGGTAGGCGTTTGCTGGATGGTATGACCAGCGACTCTTAAGGACTCATGTTGGTCGAGAGGATGGGAAGTCGGGCTTATCGCACCCTTTTGGGGGGGAATTATTGCCTTTTCTGGGACTCTCTTATAGATTTAAGATGTATTCATATGTTCGTGAATCTTTGGTTTATACCCAAACATAGTATCCATGGATTTAACCTTGGTGGGAAATGGTCAACTGAACATAGGGTTTCAGAATCATTTATGCCTGAGTTTTACCATCCCTCGTTGGATTAATGACCCCAAAGAGTTGGAACTCACTTGAGGCGGCACAAGGAGTGGCGCGGTGAACCGATGTGAAGATAATTGAATCGACCAGTTGTTGGGCTTGATCCTCTTAGAGGCTTCTTACGTACCCTTCCTAGGAGGCAGGGATCAAAGTCCACGTAGTTCGCTTGAGTGTTGGAGAACCGACGGGAAGATGGACCCAGGGTCCAACGGGTAGTGGGCTTGAACCTCATAAAGGCTTCCTACATACCCTGTCTAGGAGGCAGGGATCAAATTCCACATAGTTTGCTAAGTGGGGATTACACTCAGGGGAGGCCCAGAGTGATGGATTGGGGCTTACACTCTAAGGAGGCCCAGAGTGATGGATTGGGGCTTACACTCTAAGGAGGCCTAGAGTGATGGATTGGGGATTACACTCTGAGGAGGCCCAGAGTGATGGATTGGGGATTAAACTCTGAGGAGGCCTAGAGTGATGGATTGGGCTTTACACTCTGAGGAGGCCCAGAGTGATGGATTCGAGCTTACACTCTGAGGAGGCCCAGAGTGATGGATTGGGGCTTACACTCTGAGGATTCCCATGAGAGGATGTCATGGTCGATGCTTACTCTAAGCCCACGTGAGTCATCCTCGGTGTGAGAAACAAGAGGTAGCAGGGACCAGAGGATCACGTTGCAAAAGGTGTGTCCGTGAGAAGTGGAGTGGGGCTTAAGCATGAGGCGGCCCATAGTTTTAGATTGGGGCTTACACTCCGAGGAGGCCCAGGGCAACAAAGCACAGCGGGAGAGGGAAATGGGGTGCTCCTGTGCCCATCTCCTCTCTTGCAGTGCATGAGGGCTTTCTTCTGATGGGTATTTTACCATCCCAGAGATTCCCTTAACAAGTAGAGGGGTATAAAAGGAGGTCTCGAGTTCAGACTCCACATTACCATGGGAATGTGAACCCAAGAATACTTTGAAAATCTAATCAAGGGTCAGGGAAACCCCTTCACCTCTATTTACCGTGGGTATGTGATCTCAAAACGGCGCGCTGATGTGCCTGAAAGTTACACCACATAGATCTAGTGGCTCTGGTGGAGGCCTCGTCTTGGGTCCGATGAGCAGACCCATGAGGGGGTCGTGGAGGATCAGGATGGATTGGAAGGAATTATCTGTCTTGGGGAATGGAAACTCTGAAGGCTCTGATGGGCCACACGTACAAAGGAGTGGTGGCGCCCTTCGCGTAGGAAGGTGCTATGCAGATGGAGAAGTCGTTCACGAACCAGGGTGGTCCGTGGACTGAGGGGCATCTCGCGAACTAGGGTGGTTCGCGGTTTGGCGAGCATCCCGTGAACCAGGGTGGTTCGTGGCTTCGGGTTCGACCCACGTACCAGGGGGTATGCAGAGGGGTCCTCGCGATCAGCAGCGGACAAGGGCAGCGTCGATCGGGGGTTTGTCGGTTGAGGCTTTTCCCGCGAAGGAGGGTGCTACGCGGTGTGGTGGATCAGAAAAGAGTCATAAACTCCCTGCTCCACGGGGAGTGCATCCACGAAGTGGCCATGGTTAGAGGTTTCCTTTTATTTTTTGTTTAGGTTTTCAGTTCAACAATTTATTAAGTATTTTAGGTTCCTTATTAGTTCGTTCCCAGGTTTATACCTGCTCTGGTTCGCGAACTGGAACTTCACTGTTTGCGAAATCCATAGCCTTCCTTCGAAATCCTTCCTCCCGAATCTGGTCCCTCTTCTCTTCCTCTGCCTTCAAATCTTCCGAATCCAAATCTCCAAATCCTTTCTCCTAGCCCCCTCAGTCTCCTTTTATAGAGTGGGGAAAAAGATGTATTTATGGCCACACGGCACCTTTTGTGGAGGCCCATGACCAAATACCCGGTTTACAGCTGACTTGGTCCATCCATGATTCGCGGTGGGTATTGAACGCGTCTCCTCTACGAACAGAACTCAAAGTGTGCTTCGCGGCCGCGGAGGTTACCACCTCCATCCCACGAACGATAGAGGTGGTGACTTGAACCGGTCGACGCGGTCCGTAGCTTGGGCGGTACGCAAAAATAGACCGGTTAAGCATCTGTCCTACCTTGTACCCACGGGGGATCACCGCCTCCATTTCTCAAACGACAATGGTTCGCGAAGGGAGTGCTCTGTGGAGCCAGTCACGCGGTATCATCATCGGACCAGTCTGCAGACCGGTCCCATTCATCCTTGCCTTTTAATTTTATCCATTCTTCTCCCTAATTCTTTGGGGAATTTGGGTAGAATTTCCTTTGTGGATTTTTCTGGACCCTACACCATGTATGAGTTATTCCTAATTATACAAAACTATAAACCTAAAATATAGTCAATATTGTAATAATAAAAATTATAGTATATAATCACTATAATTTGTGACTTTTATTGTCGGATCCTTATAACTGGTATCATAAAAAAATTTAGGAAAATTTGGAGATTAGGATGTTTCCATGTAAGGTTTTTTTAAAAGTTATAGATATTATCATCGGTTTGAAAGTTTATGGATTACTATATGTTCAATTTATTACATACCAATTTAGTGGTTTAAAGTGATGGATCTCTAGGAGAATAATGATATTTTTTACATAGGATTTAGATAGGATTTCAATTAAGGTTTAAAAAATTTGAAGGTTAAAGTATTCTTGGGATTATATGTGTATTATCATTAAAATGAACTATTTTCATTTTAACATGTAATAATTCATTTAATGTTTTTATATGTACTTTTATATAGATTAAGGATAGCTTATCATGATTAAAGGAAAGTTTTCTTTTTTACCTTTTTAGCTCTTCTAGATGATGTGATGATCACTGTTATTACAAAAGATTGTTCAAATGATTTTGAAAACATTCTAGGAATTCAAATCACTTACAATAAAATTTTTGACTTATATGAAACCTTTTAATTTCTCCAAAAAATATTATAAGGAATATTTTAATTTTATATAAAAATGATAACTATACCAACTATATAAAAAAGAGAAACTCCACAAAATACATGACAATTTACTTTCTAGAAGTTGAATATAAAGGAGATATCATATGAATCCTAATGTCTGGATTTAAGGTGTGAATTATTTTATTATTTTTTAAGTATGATACATTTTTTAGTTTATATTTATGAATCATAAAGACATAATTCATATATTTGATTATATGAATAATGTTTAAAAGAATAAGATAATGAGGCAAGGTTAATGGTTTCAGAAGGAAATTTAAAGAAGGAGGTGTTCATGTATCGAGTTTTCAAATTTTTTATTTAATTTTTTTTAAAATATTATGGGAATCATGGAATGCCTAAGGATTTATCAATAGTAGGATTTATATTCTAAAAATTTGGAAATATAAATATGATGGAATAAATACCTTTAGAAATTTGGGAAAGGGTGATAACATTTGGGAGGTGTTTATTGAATTTTGTAAAATATTTGAGGTTCATGTAAACTAGATATTTATGATATTAAAAATGTTTATTTAAGTAATAATGACTTTACTTTTTGGGTATATAAGATTGAAGGTATTGATAGTATGTTTGGTTTATATGATTTCTATATTTGGGGTAATTATGAGTTATTACTTTTTTAGGATATAAAATTACATGTATGAGACAACATTTGAGGTTTAATATGTTAAGGTTATTTTTTAGGATTTTTCTGACTTATATATAATTTTATAAGGATTATACTAATTTATTCTTATAAAATCACATCATGTAGATCATGTGACAACCATTCTCATATAGAATGGTAGTGGGGATCAAACCCAAAATTGAAAGGCGACAAGGTTACAACACCCATCACTATCCTATTTGACGTCCCAATTATTATGTTATTTTTTCCTTTTAGTTAAACGATTTAACTAATGAAAATTATGTCTATTTTAGGAATATTTTTTTTCTATAAATAACCATGGGATTATAAAAATGATTTAGTGATTAATTGATTTTGGGTATTTTAGAATATATCCACTATTTCAGGAACCTTATATGATTATGTAATACATAATACTAGATAAATCACGATTTCTATTCTGGAATCATATATAATTTATATTGATTCAGGTTATTTGAAAAATGGATTATTAAATATTAAATATTATGTGATTAGGATAATTATTTTTTGATATGAGACTTTAAGTGTTATTGATATCATTTGATGATAAATACTAATTTTATTTTGGAACACAATGTGATAAAATCCTTCATTTTTTTGGGTTTTAAATTTTAGTCTAGAATTATCTAATAAATTATTCAGATAGTTATTTTTTTAATGATCTATATTGATCTTTTGATATTATAATTGAGTTTTAGGGATTAAAGTGAGGCTTTATGATATAAATAATTATTATTTTCGAATAATTACATTATATTATTCTACCTTTCTTATTTTTCATTAATTATAAAGTATATGAGATATATTTAATTACACTTTTATGAATTTAGTGATTTATATATGTTTATTCTGATTCCTTAAGTATGAAAAATTCATATTGAATAGTAATTATTTAGAGAAAACATGAGGATGGATATCTAATTTTCAAGAAGTTATATTTACTTATGTTATTAATTGTTGTAGAAAAATAATTCATCAAATTCAATAGAATTATTTTAAAACAAAAACATTATTTATTTACTTTTCTTACTGAGGAATGAATGGTGTTTTAAGCCATTATAGATTTACAGTTGTGTAATGAATTACTTTCTAATAACAATGTCATCTATCACTCTCTATCTTAACATGATTTTTATAATTATCTTCCATGTCTATATTTTAACTTTCCACAAGCTGGAATCCGAGTTTTTTTGTAACCTTTTTTTTCCTTTCCCAATATTTAAGAATATTTTATATTGATCTTTTTTATAATATGGGATTTCAAAAATGTATATTGAAAATTCATCCCCTAGTTTTCAATCCAAAGTAAAAAAATTTGAGGAAATAATTAATTAAATGTGGTGATAATGTATCATCCTAATATTTTTAAATTAAAAAACTATTTTCAATAGCATGGAAGATATACAATACCAATCATAATAAAATATTATTATTTAAATGTTACCATTATAATCTAGCCATTAAATTGGATGGTATGAAAAATAGTAAAAACATTATGAAATATATAACGATCATAATCATTTCTAAAATATTAATTATTTATTTTTAAACAATCACTCAAATTTATATTAAACCCCTTAAATTTTACAAAAACAATTATTAAAAAATATTTTTATTACATTTTATAAGTGAATATAATAATTAATTTTTCGAAATTTTAGGAATTATATTTCATAAAATAACCCTCTTTTTTTAATCAAACTATCAAATTTTACTCTAGCTGGTATTTTGGGATTTTTTTAAAAATTTTGGGTTTTCATTGAGTAGTTAAAAATAATAAATATCGTAAGAATATCATTTCTTTTCATTAAATTACACCGCATAAGAAAGTAAAAAAAAATATAACTAGATTTCATGTAATGTATGTATTACTTAGTTATATTTTATTCACTTAAATGATTTTTAATAAACTGTATATTTTATTTAATAAAAAAAATTGGTTTAAAAATGGTATGTTTCTGAAATCTATTTTAAAATACATATTTTTTTTCACTTTTAATTAATTAAAAAATCCATAATAAGTAATATATTAAATATAATCTATATATTATATACAATTAAATATATCATGAGTTTTATAGAATATTTATTTTTATTTATAGAGTTATCATAATGTCATCTTTTTCTTGAAAAATACACTTTTTGAAAACCTTTTTTTTCATCTTGTCTATGAGTTTTGTTTTAATTTAATTTTTCCAATAATGTGATTTTATTTTGGTAAAATGGATTTCATATTTAGAATAATATGGAAAAATTTATTTAGTAAGTTGATTTTTATTTTTATTCATAAAAAAATTAACAATAAAGAGAAAACATATACAATTGTATAGGTAAAATAATGAAACGAGTTATAGTTAAAATGTAAAAATAATAAAATACCTAAAAACTATAAAATTAAATTGTTTATGGATGCGTTTATAGACTAAAAAATTATTTAAATTATTATATATCAATATAACTCATTTTAATTAATTCCACCCAGATGTGGTTGGCCTTAAATATAAATAATCATTATTTAATCACATAAAACTACCCATCCTCATGTAATAATACCACTCCTCCCAACCCCTTTCTCCTCAACAGCCATTATGATCTTTAAATCTCTTCTAAATCCATTACTAACCACTCTCAAAAAGTCTAATTGTTTTTATTATCCCTAAAATACCAATTATAAGATCTTTAAGGGGTCCTTCAAGGATTCCATATTCGCGATGTAACTTTCTCAAAATACATCTCTAATTTTTTTTCTTCTTCAATAATCTCACCACTTAATTCACCCATAAAAGAATTATAACTTAAGTATCATGTATATAATGTATTTTTATATTTTTAATAGGATATCTTATCTCCACCCATTTTATTATGTCCTTTTATTCAAAGAAATAAAACTATTATCCAAATTATGGAATTTAACCATCTCTATGGATAATGTGTTTTTGTTTTCCATTATCACCTTGAAGGATGGTCATAGAACTATTATTATGGATAGATAATAATTTAATAGGTATATTATAACATATTTAATTTCATTGAACAAATATATTGACATAATATTAAATAAAATACAACTATTTCTTGATGGTTAGAAAAACCGCTGAAATAAACTATCCATTTGTCATTAACATTTTTACAAAATAAATTGTCCTTATACAAGAAATAAAAAATATATATGGGACATTTTATACTTATATAATATAATTAATAAAATTTCATTCCACTTCTAGAGTTTTATTACCATTTTTTATGAACATCCATAATTATCCTCAAGTAAACCGACCATGAAACCTTTAAGTGAACTCTCCTAAAACGATGAAATTGATATTTATAACTCATAAAAATGGTCAGAAAAGAACTTAATAAATACAAAATAAATAAAATTTACATTTAAAAGTTATTAAATTAAGTAATTAATGAATATAATTTGATTATTGGAGACATTAATTTCAAGTGCAAGACATTCAGACACATGGTAAAAGACTATGTAACTAAAAAACCTTATTTTAATTATTTTAATGATTTATTTTATAAATATTTCTATTTAATATCTATTTTTTACAAAAAATTATAAATTTATATATATTTCCATGAAATTTGAAAAAAATTATTTTCTTATATCTCTAATTTTTTTTCTAAATGGTATGTTTTTAAGATTTTATCTAAAATAGTTATTTAAAAAAATCTTCATTTAAAGTATATTTTTTATAAAGTAATAAAAAATGAATTTTTTAAACATGTAGAATGAATGGGATTTACTAAAATCATGTCACCTTGAAATTTTGAATCCAACTTTAAAATTCATATGGTTACTTTTAAAAAAAAATGGTTTTCATTGTATGTGTGTAGTTTTTCAAAATGAGTGATTTCGAAATGAAATTTTTTTTATTCTATAAATGTTTTCCTGTTCCAAAAAATACTGATTTATGTTTATGTTATTGTAATTGAGAATTATTTATAATGATGATTGTCTTGTTTTTAAAACAATTATGGGTGGTAAAATTATAAATCAAGGAAATGTGGTTATGTTATTAACCAAGTATGGTGGTATTGTAATAATCCAAAGATGGGTGGTTAAGTTATAACCACCAATGCATTAGGTACTATAGATTAAGAGATTAGAAATATCAGTTACTATATTTTTAAGAGTGATGCGAAAATTCTGGTACAAAGTTACCTACTTTACTGTTTTATTCTTTCTCGCGAGTTTTCATGGAAATTGTCTTATTTTATAAAGTATGATAATGATATTGTTTGAAAAGGTGATTCCTTTTTCTGTGTAGAAAGGTATATTCTTCTAAAAGTACTTTTCTGGGTTTTCAATAAACTAACAGTTCCCTTTAATTTGTGTCACTTACTGAGTTTTTCTATTTATACCATGTTTTAAATTTTTTTCATAGGATTTTCAAGAAGATTACGTACAATTATGAGATCGAGTGGAAAATTGGAAAGATTTTTAGTTAAGAGAAAACATGTTTTTATTTCTTTTGTTTTATGGAAAAAATAGATAATGAGTATAAGTTTCCACCTATAATATATTGGTTTACCAAGGATTATTTATTCCAAATTCTATAAAACTCTAAACCAAAAATATCATTTGTATTTTAATAATGAAAATTCAAGTTTTTAACCACCAGAAAATTTGACGGTTAAGGTTAGGTCCTAATAAGGTTGTTTCTTTGATTTTAATTCCTTAATATTGTTCTATGACTTCTTTTATTTTGTAATGGTTGGTGTTTTATATATTATTTTAATTAAAAAAATTTGGGTTACAAAATGTATAAATTAGATGTTTGTTTTGTTAAGATAGATTGATGATACAACTGCTCGGTTGTACCCAAAATAGTTCTTTGGGGTTGTTACCTAGTGACACTAAGTAGTATACTTGGATGGTTATGTAAGGATCACATATAAAGACTATATTCTAAAATAAAGTTAAGTTTTAACTTTATTTTAATTTTTAACCTAAAGGTAAAAACCCCATTCTATATATATAATACTTAGTTGTGATATGGTCATTACTTAATATACTTTTCTTTGCATGATTATTTTTATGTTGGTTATTCTAATTGACTCCTACTGGGATATTATTTCATTTTTAATTCTTTTATTCCACAAACCATATTTTATAGAAAATAAAGGATCTTTAAAAAAATTAACCATATTTTTTTAAATTAAAGATACATTTCATAAAAAAATATCCTCAAACTACCATTAAAAGTTTTAATTTAAAATGATGTTATGTAGATACATGGTGGTTTCTTAGTAAACTTTTCCTCACACATTTCTTATGCATTTTGGTGTATGAAAATTTGGTTATTCAAGATATAGTTAAAGGTAAAGGAACCAATTCACATAATTATAATCCTTAATGCTCTTCATCTTTCCTTTTAGGGTATTTAGTTTTTTGATGGTCACATGAAGAGTTCATCATTGGTATTTTAAGGATCCTATAATTTTTTATTTTTTTGTATTGATGATGTTTTGGGATTGTTAGTCCTGATCTCATTTTAAATAATAATACTTGTGTGAACAATTTAATTCTAATTTCAATTGATTATGGGATGGCTATTGGTTATTTTTATGCATTGAATTTCAATATATTGCGTTCTTTCTTATTGAAATTGTTATTTTTTTACATTATATACTTATGGATAATGCCTAATTTCTAGGAAAAAATAAATGTAATATTTATTTGGATTTTAAGGGTAATATAACTCCCATTTTATTAATGGTTCAAATAAGAAGAATATGTTTGGGAAATTCTTAAATGAATTATTTTTAAAAATGGTAGATTTAAGTATAAACATATTTGAGGAAATATTGGGTTCTCAATTCAAAATTTTTATCTATAAAATTGGTCTTGGTTATAATAATGAAACATCAAAAACAAAGTCCAAAAATATTAATAGCGCAAGGAAGCAAACAATGGGGGAAATTTATCAACCATTGAGAAATTAACAATAATATAGAAGATATTAAAAATCCTTATATTTATTGAGAAATTAAAACAACATGATCTTTATATTGATGAATTTTCTATTTTATGGTTTTTTGGGCCACCCTATATGCTATTGTGGTGAGTTTGAAAGTTATTTAAGAGACAAATCAAATGAATATCAAAAAAATAGAGATGAATTGCACTCTTCATGCCCTAGAAAGAATTATTTTTATAGTTTCTATTTTAATTACTCAAATTTTAGGCATAAAGTAATTTATTTCAAGAATATAATAGGTATATATTCTTATTGAGTTAAAAGGAAGATGGATTTATGAAAATACAATTCAATTCCATTGAATATTTTTTTCCTATTCAATATTAATATTTCAAGATGATGTATTATATTCAATAATATAAGAAGAGTTCAATTAAATTCATAGCTCCTTCTGAAATATTTTATATGGAGAGGAATAATATTAAAAAGGGACTTTGGATATAGCTTTTTTGAAGTGTTAAAGAATTATTGGACCAAGATTCTATAAAGTGGATATTCATATCATATGAATGATAATATAAATCTTTTGAATAATGTGAGGGCTAGATTCAATAGAATAATGTATTTTGGAAATAATAGTTAATTAAATATTAAAGGAAGCTTAAAGACTTAGTATGATAGTGAATAATTTTAGATTATTAATATTAACTGTTTTTATGGTCTTAATTAAAAATTATTGAGTGTTAATAATCTTTAAGACTTAGGTTTAGAAGTTATATTAAATTTGGAATGTTGTAGTATCAAAGGAAAGGGTGAGAATTTCCTTATGAAATGATGGAGGCAAATGGGAATAAGTATTCATTAAATAATAAGTGAATAGTTTTCTTGTAATAATAAAATTGTTAAATAGTATTTAGATCCAATGAATTGTCCATTTTCATCGTTATATTATAGATATTTTTTCATGGTTAAAGTACATTGTTGATATTAATTTTTTTAGATAAAATGAAAATTAGTTCCACTAATTTGGATTCATCAAAAAGATTGAAATTATAATGTACAAATTTTCAGATTTTTTATTCACAATTTCATAAATTGTGTGAATCATTGGGTTTACCAATGAAGGTAAAGGAATAATCCAATATGGTAAATTGTGCCCTTGTAAAGGAGGACTGAAAATAATGATTACCTATAAGATTTTGTGAGCTAGAAATTTCTATCATGAATACTCTAGTTGAAAAATAGTCCAAATCGATTCAAATTAGATTTAAGGAGTATCTGGTAATAAGTGTTTGAATGTTTTATGATTAAAGATGTAACTATGACACATTTCTCTTAACTAATAGCATATGGAGAGATTTCTATGAATGTTGAAAATTGATAAATAATTTTATCTTAAAATTTATTTGATGAAACCCCAATATTTTAATTACCTTTATATTTACATGAATGAAATTTACTTGAATTTTTTATTGCATTCACTAAGTTTTCTTAATTAAACTGGTGAAAAGGAAAGATTCTTATGAAAGTGTGTAATTTCTCTCATTTAGGAAATCTGTAGAGAGAAAATTGAAAAAGTAAATACCTTCACAAACATATGAAGTGGTGTAAAAATGAAGAATCATAGAAACCTCATTCAAAATTTGAAATTTTTAATAGTCTTGTGTATGTTATTTAGAATATTGATTATGAATTTGTGAAAAAAAAATTATATGAATAAGTGATGTTGTGTGACGAACATGAGTTACATGTTAAAAGTTCCAATAAAAGTTGAATATTTTTATGACCACATAGAAGTTTGTTGAATCAAATTTGTAAAGACAAAGAATGTGGGATAGATATTTTAATGGTTGAATTTAATGTATAGTAATTTCACATTTAGGTGATGGATGGGTGTTTTACTATAAATATATTAGCACCCAAATAAGAAGAAATTAATAATCATAAATAACAATTTCATAAGAGGAAAAAACTATAAATTTTAAAAAGTAAGGTGGTGTGAAAGGAGTTAAGTTAACTAATGAGTTATATGAGTGACTTTCATTAATCGTCGAGTTTTACATATATACTTTTGACATTTATTTTTTAATAATAACATTATTCTTGAAAATATATTCCATGTACAAGTTCATTTATATAGAAATACAAGGGCATAATTTTATGAAATAAAAAGTTACCAAAAAGTAAGTGTTACATGAAAGTAACGTTTCATATAAATTTATAGTTTCTCAAAATTAGTATTTTCAAAAAGGCAGTGTTGTATAGTTATAATATGTGAACAATATAGAAAGTTATCTGAACTAATTTGAGACCTTTTCATTGGAATAAGTTTTTCCAGAATGACTAATGTTTTTTAGATAAGGGGATAATAATTTCTTATAAAATTACACAACTAGTCTGTGAAGGAGTAGTTTGGAGATAAAAGGTTGACTATTGCTGAAACAATAGAGAAAATGTGATGCATTTCTCAAAGTACTCGACTATAAACATCACTTATTCTAGTTTCTTTGAACTAGAATTAAAATTCTTACAATCCCAATTATATTTTTACTTTAGAGTTTTATATTATTAGGATAATCTCTTAAATAGTAAACCTATAAATTATAAGGGGAATCTTATACTCAATATCCTTTTTCCCACAATTTGTTTTTTAAAAATAAAACACAGTTTCTTTTCATGATAAATCATCACAATTTTCATCTTGAACTAATCTTTCTCCCTCCTCATCATTAAATCCCAGTATAAAAGTTTTTGAAAAATGTGATGGGAAAGAAATATTAGTAGGGTACATAAATAAATAAAACCATTTTTTAGTGAAATACATGAGAAACCTTTTCTAAAAAATTATTTTCATCCAAAAATTGAATTGATTTTTCTTTACAAAACACTCAATATCCTTTTGAAATAAATTATTTAAGTTAAAAACATTAGAAAGAAGAGATAATTATTGTATGATATATGGGAAATTATTCTAATATCACACTTAAAATAACTCTTACAAATGTATTAACTATACTGTTGAATTGCACAACTACATAACCCAATATATTCGAGCGCTATCTGGGCACACTCATCGTAAAAGACACAAGGGAAGTCCATTGAGTTATAACAAGGTTCAAAAATTTGTAAAATATATATATAAAAACAATTTCCATGGATGATATCATGAATAAAATACTTGTAAACAATTTTAAACCCATTTAAAAACCACTTTGGAATATACAAATACCCATTTTTCTTAAAAACCAATTTTAAAAATCTAAAAACTACACACATTATACGGACCTGACCTTAAACATTACATAATATTGAATTAAATAAATAATTCACATTGAGAATATTTTTAGGTTTATAGTTTTAGAGAATAAATCCATAACTATTATCTTACAACTTGAATATTACAAGTAGACACTACTACTTAGTGCCCATTTTTTTCATAAAATAAAAACTCTTAAAAAGAAACATTCCTAGTTCCATGTTTTAGATAGAATGACTTTTTCTTATCCCATATTTAACCCTATTCACCTTTAAGTCCTGTGGAAAACATTTCAAAAACATGGGATGAGCATAAAAAAGCTCAGTAAGGGTTTTAAAATAAGGAAGGAAAACATTAGCCCATCAATAAATACAAATCAATGAAACCATACTTTTAAATCATACATTATGAAATCATAAGATTTATGAATAAAACAATAAAATCATAAATAATTATTGTTACTTATAGCATACATATCAAAATTACATTGTAGCTATCATAGCTACATAGAGAGTTACACTTAGAGTACCCATCATGGTATATTTCCGAAATCTCTTAGGAGAAACATCACGTTCATCTCTGTCACGTTACCCAATGCATTGGAGAGCTATCTCGGACTCACCCGCACTAGGTTTATCACGTAACCACCTGTATACGTAAACAATTCCCAATAACCATAACATAATCATAACATATAACACATGTATAATGTAAAGATAACATTTCCACATTCCAATATATCAAATAAAGATATTGAAATAAACAATGTTTTATCAAATCATTTTCAAAACCTTTAAAAAAAATTTTGATTCAAAGTGCCCCATAACACTTTGAAGCATTTAAATGAATTATAATTTGAAAGCATTAATTTACATATAAATAAATCCTAAAACGCATTTTGAAAACATTTACATTAATGAGAAATATTTATAAGAATAAATATTTAAAACATTTAAAATGATATTTTAGTTAAAGTGTTTTTTTTACAAAAAGAGAGACACTTGAATACAAATAATTGAGGAATAACATTTAATCAGAACATTGTTATATCATGATAATAAATGGATTCATTATATAATATGTCATAGTACAGTATATACACCATATAAGAGTGAATTGGTGCATAACAACAATGAAGTCTCAATGGAAATGTAAATTGAGATGAAATCCCTTATAAAGATGGTATCCTTAAATTAATGATAAATAAATCACATAATTATGTGTGACAAATATAAATGCACCCAATATAAGTGGATATTATTTGTAAAACAATCAGAGGACATTCACACATATTTTTTTGATTACATATTCTTGAAGTACAAGTTTAACCCAAATAATTGAAATTGTGTTAAGAAGTTACCTTGTAAAAATTTGACAACCTAACGACGTCTCTTTAAAATTCATAAAATGAGTTGATGAGATAAAAAAGGCTTCTAATCACTTGGAAATTTTTTTACATCAATAAGGATATAAAAGAAAATATCTCAACATAAAAATATATATGTTAAAATACATGACAAAAAGAAGTTTTTTTAAAAAAAAAATAAAGGAGGGTGAAAGATTCCCTTACTAATTTGGTAACTTACAAAACATACGCCACATGAAATAAGAATCATTCAATTAATATTTAAATACTCATAAATAAAAGTATATTACAAAAATATTACAATCTTGGACAGTACATATTCCACACAAAAGGAAATAGTGTCCAATATAGCATTAATCTCACGGGAATAAAAAGTGAGATGAAAAACCCTTACTTCATTGTATTCAAATTGAATCGTATGACCCAAAGTTAATAACCACAAAATGAATCACAGAATACCATTAAAATAAAGCTAATCATTATAATATATATCAACTTCAGCACACATCACACCAAATGTAATAAATAAGTGGTGAACAACGGAAATCTCATGGAATTAAAAGTGACATAAGAAAATCCCTTACCTCGTGTCTGACATGACCCGATCGTTCTTTAATCTCCTTAATAATGAACTAAAGTTATCTTATAATTTCGTAAGAACCATTTTCAAGTTTATTATTCCTTTTATATCACTTATTACCATGTTATAAACATTATGTAATCATTTAAGTTAATAATGTTCGTTTTGTCAATATTTGGTACTTGACTTAAAAATGGACTTCTTATAATTACATGTTGTTCATGTGGTAAAAGGTTCATTTTATCCAGAACTATATTCAAGATTTATATATCATATATATCATATATATACAGTATATACATGTATTTTTAATAGTACATAACATTTATAGGTAAGAAATGAAATGCACCGATCATGAAGACGGTAAGTCGTACGTACGTATAAACGCTACTTTCATTTCTATTTATTATTTTAATGGAATTAAAACATAATGATACATAGGTATATTATAATTCTAGTATAATATCATATATAATATCATTATCTATATCGTTTATACATCCCACAAAAGGCATTAACGAGTCACATCACTTTGAGGGGGCGGTAGTCCGCGCTTCCTCAAATGAGATTATCATATTTACCCACTATGGAAACCATAAATTCATGATATAAATGTAAAATACAGAAGAATAAAGAAATAATAAACATAATATATATCATATATAAATACAGTGACATCATAATGGCCACCATGCGAGGTGGTTGGAGATATTTGAACAATCATCGTTTCGTGAGGTGTTAGTTTACCATCCACAAAAAAATTATATTCTTAATCCATTAGATGGAGGTGTGTGTAAGTTTAGTTCGAATAATTCTTCTAAAAACATAATAGTATATTGAGGATACTGGTGTTGTTAAAAAATAAAGGAATAAAAAGAGTTTAGGGGTTGGAGAAGCAAAATAAAAGAAAACAATTTAAGAGAAACTACTACCTTTAATTTGGGTAACTCCCTCTGGTTTGAACCAAAGGACTTCTTGAAGTGCCTTATGCCTAAAGTAAGGCTTCTAAGGGGAGGATAGGGATGTAGGGAGCTTAATTGGGAAATTTTTTGACGATCCAAATTTCTTTAGAGGTGTGATGAATTTGATAGAAATGGCCTCCTTTTTTAAGGGAGAGGAGGGGATCTTTAGGAAAGTGTGAAAATATTATTTTATTATATAATGATATTCGGTTTCAAAAGGTCCAAATATAATTAAAGATGAAGATAAGATGACTCATAATCGAAATAAAATCATTCAATTAGAAGTTTATATGATTTGGATAATATTTTAATCATTACAATCTTATTTATTTAAATAATATATTAATGTGGTAAATACTACATCATTATTTTGTCATAAATAATTTAATTTATTTGATGTCCAAAAATTATAAAAAAAATACCATGATGTAGGAAATCTTATTAGATTTTCGATGAATATTTTTAGTCGAAAATTTAACTTGTATAACACCATATAAAAATTAATTACTAAATGATTTTTGTTAATGACAATTTTGTTTTTACATTATATTAATTAATCTAAATTGTCATTATCACTACCAAGTGGCTCAATGGGGTCCCAAAATCGACCCAAAGATGCCCTTGGTTGTTAATGACTCAACCAATAAATTTTATACAAGTTTTAAGGTAATTTTAAATTATTATAATATTCTTTTTACCATGAATTACCCGATTTACCTTTCACCGCGGTAAATAAAAGTACAAAGTTACTATTCACCAAAAATTATTTTCATTTTAATGAACCAGATTTTATTTCCTGATAACAACCATGCATGTCAGGTTTTTGAAATTCAATTCATAGAACTGGAAAATTATCATTCAAATGAAAATGTCGGTTTTTTTAACTACCACTAAGTGGTTTCACTGTTCATCAAAAATTGAAGTTTTTCAGAAAACTAACAAAAATTCAGCATAAGCTATATTTGATATTCCTAATTCAAAACCGATGAATATTTTTCCAAATTCAAAACATATAAGTGGCATTAATTAATTTTAAAATTAATTCCCGTTATCAAAACAAATAACGTGTTTTTAAGAATCAACAACTATCAAAAGATTGATACTTGTTTATGTCCAATTATAAAGTGAAATTAATTCCAATGACCAACATTGGATTAAATGGTAAAAATATATTTTAATTTCACTTTAAAAACAATTAAAATGATAATCTAATCATATAAATAAATTAGATTAAAAGGCACTTAGGAATTAAAATACAATATTTTTCACTATTCATAAAAAATGAACTTTATCGGAAAAATTCAAAAAATTTACACAAAGTAAATTTTAAAGTCCCCATTATAAAGAGGATTTTATTTGGTAATATAGAATATATTAAAGTGACCAAAACTATATTTAAAGAAGGGTTTTCCATTAAAAGGCGATAAATAGGCCTTTTAATGTATATTATGCTTAAAATTAGTTTCATTCACATTTTAAGCCTCCAACTTTTATTGGATAAATGAAAATACATTTAACAAAAATATACAATAATATAATAGTTAGTTTCGTTCATTCCCTCCAATACAATGACTAGGAGTTAACTACCCTTTAAAATAACAATATATTATTAGTGTGCAACGTAAGATTTCAAAGAAACCTGTTATTGCGTATCGGGTATTCTATCGAACATAGCAACCCTTTTAAAGTAAAATTAATACTTAATTCAAAAATTAATAGATTTGAAAAAGTAATATTCTTTATTTACCTGGGATGTTACATCCTTCTCCCCTTTTTGGAATTGCGTCCTCACAATTTTAAAATTTGGGCTTGGAAACTTTATTAAAAGTCTCATATCTGAAAAAAGATTCAGTAAAACTTTCACTTTAAAATAAAGAAATAGAAGTACAATGGTCCCCCGAGTTAATCCATACTAATATTACATTAAAACATGGATAAGGAGGAGAAAACAAAGTGTCAAGTTCTGATGGAGAGTGATAGGAAACATGTTTAGGAGAAAATTAACCACCAGAAGATCACAAACTTATGATGGGTAAAATAGTCTTTGATTCCCCAGTAGGAAAAGTTAACGGACAAAGTTTTTATTTAAATTTACTTTCAGTTGAGGAATATATTAATGAGATTAACCAAAAAACATAAGGAAATATACTTAATTGTCATGTAGAAATTTATCTTATACTATATTTCTAACACAAACTAACATTTTCTCCAAACGATGAAAATTCAGGATGACTCTTTTTCATATTATGAGCGCTATAATCAACTTCGAGAGAACCACATAATCCACAAAAGATGAACTATATATTTCCCATTTCTTTAGATATTAACTAAAACCAAAATGTTTAGTATAAGATCAAATAATCACCAAAAGGATAATCCTTTATAAAAAGAAATACTGCTCTAAATATCTAAAATTAAACAAAAAGAACCCAAGGTTCAAGAAAGACCATTAAATAAACAGTTATCCCTAAAATTCTTCAAAGTAATCCAAACCAAGATTGAAACCCAAATCTCTGAAGGATTTAATCACATAGTCTTCTAAGTTAAATCTTAACATTTATCTCCAAATAACATCAGTTACTCTTAAAGTCTCATACTGAAAATTAATTAACCTAGTCACATATTCTCCATGATAGTTTAATCATTTCCATAGATAACCCAAGATAAACTTATTCCTTATTTCATAAGATCATCTAACTAAAAATAATTAGTTATATTAACCAGGGATTTCACGTAGTCTTGTGGTAGAAAATAAATACCAGTCACACTTTGGTAGTGGGTTCGATTCCCACAGCGTCATCTGATGCGACAGGTTGTCACATGGTTTGCATGTTGTCCCTTTTCAAAAACTACATAATTTTATAACATTCCCAAAAAGAGATAAATTCATCAAAAATAAACATAACATATTTAAACCACAAATGTTATCTAATAAATTTCATTTTGAATCCCAAAATGTATTGACCAGTAATTTCCTCTAATTCAAGGATCATATAAACCCAAATGGTTCTGTATAACTATAAACAAAAAATAAAAGATAATTATTCCTTGAATAAAATTTTCATATATCAAAATTCTGGGTTACACATACTATAAAAAGTCTTCTAATGTAATCCCATCATCAAAATAGCCTTAATACTTTTAAGCATTTCACCATCCTAAAATCTACCATAACTCTTGAATCCCTTATTTGTTGACCTCTTATCATTCAACGTTATTCGTGATCCCTTAACCATTCTTTAATAACTTAGTCTGAAATACTTCTTTCCTACATACAAAAATCATGAATCATATCCTAAGATTCAATAATATCAAAACATATGTTAATAAATACTCCATACCTTTCATTGGTCACAGTCAGTTTCATCATCCTCAATCAGAATGGCTTTAGGTGTTGGTAAACATATATTTGTACGATCCAACTGATCCCATTCCCGAAAATTCTTCGTAGGACATGTGTTTGCATAATGACCGTGCACACCTCATTTAAAATATTCAATTGATCCCCCGGAAAGGACTTCTTTCCCTTTCCTAGAGTCAACTAGATTATCCCTTTTTCCATGGAAGGTTTTTCCTTTATGACCTTCATTTCCACATCTATAACATCTTTTTGTCCCTTTGAAACATTTTCCTAGGTGTTTCTTTCCACATCTTTGAAACACAGGTTTTTGAACACACTTACCTTTATGATTATTACCTGAACTTCCGTAGGGATTTTTTTCATGCATATATGATGCCTTATAAAGATCACTAAGGTTCAGGTGGTCAATCATGACTCCAGATAGTTGGTTGAGAATGACCACAAGTGTTCTCATTATAGCTCCCATATCTTTCAGTTTCTCATTCAGAAAACTGTCACAGTTTTCTTCACATCCACTGTTACTTTAGTACCATCTAGATCCAGCCATTTACTAAAACGAAAAAGGTTAGTGTGAGTATATCAGTAAAATTATCATATAATATATTATGAGGAGGGTAAAAACTAAGATATAGTTATTCATGTTATCTTAAACTCATTCACTTTATCTATAAAAAACTATGACTCTTTCTAAAATCCTAACCATTATGGTTATGTCACTTATACTGAAATAATTAGCTAAACTCTACAGTTATCTAAACCGATCTCTAACACCAACTATAAGGACACGGCCTTAAACATTACATAATATTTAATAAAATGAATAATTCGCATTGAGGATCTTTTCCGGTTTAGAGTTTTAGAGAATTATTCCATAACTATTACATTTCAACTTGAATGTTACAAGTAGACACTAATACTCAGTATCCATTTTTTTATAAAATAAAAACTCTTAAAAAGAAACTTGTCTAGTTCCATGCTTTAGATAGCATGACTTTTTTTCTCCCATCCTTGACCCTATTCATCTTTAAGTCTGGTGGAAAACATTTAAAAAACATGGGATGTGCATAAAAATCTCAGTAAGGGTTATAAAATATGGAAGGAAAACATTAGCCCATCAATAAATACAAATCAATGAAACCATACTTTTAAATCATAACTTATAAAATCATAATATTTATTAATAACACACAAAAATAATAAATCATAAAGGTTACTTATGGAATACATTTCAAACTTACATTTTAGATATCACAGCTACATAGGGAGTTACACTTGGAATATCCATCATGGTATATTACTTAAATCTCTTAGGAGAAACATCACATTCACCTCCGTTATGTTACCCAATTCATTGGAGAGCTATCTCATGCTCACCCACCATAGGTTTATCACGTAACCACCCGTATACGTAAACAATTCCCAATAACCATAACAAAATCATAAAATATAACACATGTATAAAAGAAAGATAAAATTTCAACATTATAATATATCAAATCAAGATATTGAAATAAACAATGTTTTATCAAATCATTTTCAAAACCTTTAAAAAATATTTTTGAATCAAAGTGTCCAATAATACTTTGAAGATTTTAAATGAATTAACATTTGAAAACATTAATGTCCAAATAAATAAATCCTAAAACCCACTTTGAAAAAAATGAAAATTAATGTGCAATATTTAGAAGAATAAATCATTAAAACATTTAAAATGATATTTTAGTTATAGAGTTTTTTTAACAAAAAGAGAGACACTTGAATACCAAAAATTGAGGAATAAAATTTAATCAGAGCATTATAATATCATGAGAATAAATGGATTCATTATATAATATGTCAGAGTACAGTATATACACCATATAAGAGTGAATTGGAGGATAACAACAATGAAGTCTCAATGGAAATGTAAATTGAGATGAAATCCCTTATAAAGATGGTATCCTTAAATTAAGGATAAATTAATCACATAATTATGTGTGAAAAATATAAATACACCCAATATAAGTGGATACTATGTTTAAAACAATCAGAGGCCATTCACACATATTTTTTGGATGACATATTCAAGAAGTACAAGTTTAACCCAAAGAATTGAAATTGGGTTAAGAACTTACCCTGTAAAAATTCGACAACCTAACGATGTCTCTTTAAAATTCAGAAAATCAGTTGATGTGACAAAAAGGGAATCTCATCAATTGGACATAAATTTTACATATATAAGGATATAAAAGAAAATTTCCCAAAATAATAAGATATATGTTAAAATACATAACAAAAATAAGTCTTTTTTAAAAAAGAGTGGAAGGTGAAAGATTCCCTTACCGATTTGGTAACTTACAAGACATACTTCACATGAAAGAAGAATCATTAAATGAATATGTAAATAATCATAAATTAATGTATATTACACAAAGATTACAATCATAGATAGTACATATGCCACACAAAAGGAAATAGTGTCCAATATAGCATGAATCTCACGGGAATAAAAAGTGAGATGAAAAACCCTTACTTCATTGTATTCAAATTGAATCGTATGAACCAAAGTTAATAACCACAAAATGAATCATAGAATACCATTAATATAAATCTAATAATAATAATATATATCAATGTCAGTACACATTACACCACATGTAATAAATAAGTGGTGAACAATGGAAATCTCACAGAATTAAAAGTGGGATAAGAAAATCCCTTAACTCGTGTCCGACTTGACTCGATCATTCTTTAATATCCTGAAGAATGAACAAAAGTAAATTTATAATTTATTAATAAACTTTTTCAATTTTTTTATTCCTTTTATATCACTTATTACCATGTTATAAACATTATGTAACCATTTAAGTTAATTATGTTCATTTTGTCGATATTCGGTACTTGAGTCAAAAATGGACTTCTTATAATTACATATTGATCATGTGGTCCAAGGTTCATTATATACAGAATTATATTCATGATTTATATATCATATATATCATATATATCTAGTATATACATGTATTTATAATATTATATAACATTTAGAGGTAAGAAATGAAATGCATTGTTCATGGAGACGGTAAGCCGTACGTACGCATGAACGCTACTTTCATTTCTATTTCTTATTTTAATGGAATTAAAACATAATGATACATAGGTATATTATAATTACAGTATAATATCATATATATAATATCATTGTATATATCCTTTATACATCTCACATAAGTAATTAACGAGTCACATCACTTTGAGGGGGTGGTAGTCCGCACTCGTCAAATGAGATTATCGTATTTACCCACTAAGGAAACCATAAAACATTGATATAAATGGAAAATAAAAAAACATAATGAAAACATAAACATTATATGTATCATATATAAATACATTGCAATCATAATGGCCACCACGAGAGGCGGTTGGATATATTTGAACAATCATCATTTTGTGAGATGTTAGTTTGCCATCCATATAAACATTATGTTCCTAATCCATTAGATGGAGGTGTGTGTAGGTGTAGTTCAAATACATCTCATAAAAACATACTAGTATATTGAGGATACTGTTTTTGTGACAAAATGAAGGAATAAAAAGAGTTTAGGGGTTATAGATGTAAAATAAAAGAAAACAATTTAAGAGAAACGGTTGCCTTTAATTTGGGTAACTCCCTTGGGTTTGAACCAAAGGACTTCTTGAAGTGACTTATGCCTAAGGTGAGGATTATAAAGGGAGTATAGGTATGTAGGGAGATTAATTGGGTAGAGTTTGGATGATCCAAGTGGATTTAGAGGTGTGAGGAATTGGATGTAAATGGTCTCCTTATATAAGGGAGAGGAGGGGCTCTTTAGGAAAGTGTGAAAATATTATTTTATTATATAATGATATTCGGTTTTAAAAGGTCCAAAAATCCTTAAAGAATAAGATAAGATGACTCGTGATCGAAATAAAATCATCCAATCAGAATTGGAATGGTTTTGGATAATATTTTAATTCTTATAATCTAATTTATTTAAACCATTTGTTAATGAGGTAAATACTGCATCATTATTGTGTCATAAATAATTTAATTTATTTCATGTGTAAAAGATATAAAAAATACCATGATGTATGAAATTGTTTTCTCTTTCCAATGAATATTTTTCGTCAAAAATATGTCTTATATGACACCATATAAAATTTAATTAATAAAAGCTTTTTGTTAATGTCAATTTTGTCTTTACATTATATTAGTTAATCTAAATTGTCATTATCACTATCAAGTGGCTCAATGGGGTCCCAAAATCGAACCAAAGATGACCATGGTAATTAATGACTCATCCAATAAGTTTTAGACAAGTATTATGGTAATTTTGAATTATTATAATATTCTTTTAACCTTGAATTACAATAGTTACCTTTAACCGCGGTAAATAAGTCAAAAGTTACAATTCACAAAAAATTATTTTCATCTTGATGAACTGGATTTTAATTCTTGATGACAACCATGTATGTCATATTTTTGAAATTCAATTCACATAATTGGTAAAATTTCATTTAAATGAAAAAGTCAGTTTTTTTAACTACGACTAAGTGGTTTCACTATTCATCAAAAATTGATGTTTTTTAGAAAACTATTAAAAATTCAGACTAAGCTATATTTGATATTCCGAATTCAAAAATGATGTCAATTTTTAAAAATTCAAAACATACATGGGGCATTAAATAATTTTAAAATTAATTCATGTTACCACAACAAATAGCGTGTGTTAAAGAAACAATAACTATCAAAAGATTGATACTTGTTTATGTCCAATTTTAAAGTGAAATTAAATCCAACAACCAACATTTGATTAAATGGTAAAAATATATTTTAATTTAACTTTAAAACCAATTAAAAAGATAATATGACCATATAAATAAATTAGATTATAAGGAACTTTTGAATTAAAATACATTATTTTTCACTGTTAATGAAAAAATGAACTTTATCAGAAAAATTCCAAAAAAATTACACAAAATAAATTTTGATGTCCCCATTCTAAAGGAAAATTTTATTTGGTCATATAAAATTTATTAAAGTAACCAAAACTAGATTTAAAGAAGGGTTTGCCATTAAAAGGCGATAAATCAGCCTTTTATTGTAAATTATGCTTAAAATTGGATTCATTCACATTTTAAGCCTCTATGTTTTATTGGATTAATAATAATACATTTAAAAAATATTTAAAATCATATTGTAGTTAGTTTAGTTCATTCCTGCCAATACAACGGATAGGAGTTAACTACTGTTTAAAATAATAATATACTATTAGTGTGCAACGTAAGATTTCAAAGAAACCTATTGCTGCGTATCGAGTACGCTATCGAACATAGAAACCCTTTTCAAGTAAAATTAATATTTAATTTAAAAATTAATAAATATGAAAAGGTCATATTCTTTATTTACCTGGGATGCTTCACACATAATAAAGAATCATATTTCATTGAAAAGAACGGTTAAACATTATAATGTATACTACAAAAAATTAATGTTTTATGATGGTTGGACATTCTTTTAATGTTGTATAAGTTAAAGAAATTCGTTTTTACTTTTGTAAAAATATTCAAAATAGGAACTTGAATAGATTCTTTTGAAAGGAATGTCGTTTCCTTGAGTTCAACTCATTTCATATGTTATATATATTCCAGAATAATAAACATATGTTAAGTTATAATTTTTATGAACATTTTTCATGTTCATTGTTAATTTATTCTTTTAAATAACAAGTTATATAAAATTACTCAATTAATTAAGTTCACAACATATATTTTGATGATATTTCGTTCTTAAGTACAAAATGACTTAGGTTTGTTTAATATGGTCAAATTTTTTATTACTAAACCATCCCCAGAATAATATTCATGACATAACTACCATTTTTATACATAAATTATAATTCTAAATCCAACCATTAGATATGGTTATAGAAAATGAACTATGTTACAATAATAAAGACAGTAAGTTATACAAACACATGAGTTGCCTTTCAATTTTTCAATCATCATTAAGGAAATAGGATAAATATTATTTTATATTTATATATTGATAATAATATTATATATATATATATATATAATATTACTTCTTTAAATATTATTATATATTTTATCCATGTTATATGATGATGAAAAACAAATCACATTGCTTTGTAGTGGTGGTGGTCCACTAGTACACATGCAATACATTCTAAATTTTCTAGGTATGGAAAGGTGAGAGGATAAATGATTTATTATAATTTGATAATGATAAATATATCATTAATACCACATAGATAATCCTTAAATCAATCATCATAACTAGTATCTAGATATGGTAATGGAAAATGAATTTCATCAGTTTGTGAGGTGGTACTCTATCATACACACAGACAATGAATTATTTTACGATTTGATAGAAGAATAGATGGATATAGGCCATGAAAAATATCACATTATATGGATCATAATAGATTTATGATTTCATCTAGGTTGAGTATGGTTTGATGGATCTAGATAAAGAAACAAATCTAAAACATGCAGATAAAACCTATAAATCTTCTTTGGAAAACCTCAATTGGTTAAACCCTTAAGAACTATAATATTAGTATTATGATAAAAATAAGACCTCTATAATGAGTTTATAGATTATATGAATATAATTTTTGAGGTATTTAATGAAATAAATTGGTTTTTAAGTGCCATGGATAGAAATGTTAAAGTTTTATTTTTTAAGAGAGGGGAGGGGAACTCCTAGAATTCATTAAAATATTAAAATAATAAAAATTATATTTTCATTCGTAAGGGATGAAATGTGAGTTATTTTAATGATAATATAAGGATGGGTATATATCCATTATTTTGATGAAAAAATTAGGCAGTTTATTACTATATTTGTATGCATATCTTGTGTTTTTAACCCCTATTTAACAATATAACTCTTTCCATGATATCTTTGATTATTACACATGGAGGGTTAATATAATTACTAGTAATTCAAAAAATACCCATAATTGGAAAATTTATTATATTTTAAACATTATCCTAAAAAAATTTCCTAATTTATCATTTTTTGTAACTTTATATCATTTGATACAATATTTTTTACTACAAATATCCATAATACGAATTATAGAAGTATTTTTTACATTGACTTGAATAATATCAATAAATAATCAAAAATTTATAAAAAAATATTTTATTATATCCCTAAAATTTCATGTTCATCTATAATTTTTTATATTAATTATTTTTCTCAAATTATAATTATTTTAATTTTTTAAATATCATTTAGTTGATTTGTTTCAGTAATTGAATTATTATATCATCAGAAATTTGTAAGAATTTAAGGTAATTATTTCAAAAAAAATTAAATATAAAATAATATAATTAATATAAGTATTTTTTTTCAAAATATTAATTATATTTGAAACTATTCTCTGGATAAGACGATATTAAAAATATTAGACTTTTTAAAACAAAAGTGTTACATGTTTGACTTTTCAAAAAATAGAATACTATAAATGTCCTAATCCCATCCAAGTGGCCCCAAAATGATACAAATTCAACCCTTTCATGATTATGAATGTAATATATTCAGCTAAATCAATTTAATAAAGTGTTATATTAATTTTTTAGGGCTAATCAATGTATCTTTAACCTTTAATTACCTAAACTACCCATTACCATGATAAAAAAAATTAAAAGGTTACTATTTATATTAAACAAAAAAATTTATCCTATTTACAGGATACTTACCCATTGAATGAAAATATGTAATAAATTTTAAACAACTCAAAATATAATAGTGGCACAATTTAATTTAAAATTAATCCCCCAAAATGGAGGGGAAAATATTTTTTTAGAAAAAATATCTTTTAAATTATAAAATATATTTATACCAAATTAGAGTATAAAATTCATTTAAAAATCATAAATGGATTATTTGAAGTCATATTGAACTAATAAAAATTTAAAACTAATCCAAAACATAATTTTACATTTTAAATACATTAATATAAAATATAGTTATCAAATTAATTTATTAACTTAAAATTCAATAATTTTAAAATTAATCCTTAAAAAAGTTTATAATAAACGTGTTCAATAAAACCATTTTATTTTTGATTTTAATATTTAATTAATATATTTAACATGAAAATTACTAAAAAATTAGTAATAGTAATAAATATCAAAAGAATTTATTATATCATTATTCGGTTTTTTACATTATCCCCACACTACCACCTTTCCCCTTTGTAAATTGTATCCTCACAATTTTGAACTCATGCTCGGTAGCTAGGGTTTGACTTTTCAAAATACCATGTCTGATATCCCACATTATAAAATGTTTTAATAAGAATTCCACTTGATAAAAGAGAAAATGTAAGTATGAAGGTAATAAATATTTACACATACATGGCTTCCAATTGGAAAACTGAATTGGGAAGTGAAAATAAGTATATGTAAGAGAAAACTAACTCCCAACAATTGATAGAGTGATAGAGAAGATAGTCATGAAAAAGTTAACCACCTAAAAATTGTAAATTTGGGATGGGTTAAAATTTCATTGATTTCAAGATAACAAAATTTAATGACTAATGTTTTTACTTCAAAATACATTCTTAAATTTGATAAATTATTTTTCTAATTAGACTAAGAACATTAGAAAATATACTTACTTGAATATTATAGTTCCATCCTAAAATAAATTTCCACCACAAAATCATCTTTTTATCCAAATGATGATTATTCAAGATGAAATTTTCATACCTAAAGAAATATAATCAGATTTTAAAAATAAAAAACCCACAAAAGAAAAATTATATATTCCACCAATATTTGGGTATTATCCTAATCCAAAAATTTCAGTACAAGATAATATCATTACCCCAAAATGAAAAAATCTTCTTAAAAATAAATATACTTTAATATCCAAAATTCAATAGTAATACCCAAATTTAAACATAGATCATTCAATATAAATCTATCCTTTAAATTTGTCAATAATATTCTAAACAATCATTGAAACCCAAAAATTAGAAGGATTTGACCACATAATCTTCCAATATTAATTTAACATTATCTTCAAATAATATTAATAACTCTTAAAGTCTCATGCCAAAATATAATTTGTTTAATCACATAATTTATGATAATAATTTCCATATAACAACTAAATCATCATAAAGAATCTATAAAATCATAAATAATTCGAAAATACAATTAAACGTTTATTTCTGAAATAAAATCCAATAGTAGTCCGTTTACCTTAATCCTTTATTTCTCCCCAAAATTATTCTGATCTTCTTCATAAATGACATTAGCCACCAAAAAAATTTCCGATCACGTGATTATCTCTAGGATAAGACATATATTCCCAATTTTTATTGACCCATAATTACATAAAAGTTACATATCGCAAAAACCCTAAAGGACACAAACACCTTTAAACTTATGTCCACCAAAACTAAAGGCATTCTTCATCAAATATCCTTTTTCTCATCTTAAACATTATTTTTACATGTTCCAAAAATATTTATCAAAAGTAAATACATTTCTCCAAAATAATTTAACAATAATATAAAACCCCTCTTCATTGAATTGAGAAGGCATAAAGTAATTACTTTTCCTTAAACGACATCCCCATGTTTCCAAAGGATGGAAATAAATGTCAATGGCTTCATTAACTAATGGAGTCAATTGTCCCATTGAAATAAATAACACAACATACCATAACCAAATAAACACTAAATTATTCAAGATATCAATGTTAAACAAATCAAACAAAAACCACTAATATCAAAACCAACTACAACAGAGTACCACAACGAAAGACAACTAAAAATAAAGTAACAAGAGGAAGACAAAACAAAAAAATAACAAGGACATGATAGACATAAATCCATAGCTCTGAACATGCTCCATGATCCAAGTCCACAATACAACCCAAGTTTTATGATGTACCACTAATGATGTGTGATACCTTACCATTTCTTGTGTCTGGATAAACAATATCTACAAAATCACTAAAGTGCCAAAGCAAGAGTGAGTAATGAAACTCAGTAAGCTTTCCCCAAATGATTTCTCTACCGAGGCCACTTGGATAGATTAGGTTAGTACATTTATATAAAACAATTTATATAAAACAGTTTTAAGTAAATTATTATAAAACAAAAACCCATTTTAATCAAAATATGTTTCCAAGAAAAAAACCTTTTTTCTACGAAAATCACCAAATCATGTTTTCCAAACCATTTCAAAATCAATCTAGCACAACCCATTCTAATCCACATATCAACACATGTATTACCATATAATAGTTTCATAATCATGAGTTTGTTTTTTCTATATACCAAGTCATCACAAGGAAATTAAAATCTCATCTTCCATTACAACTTTATCACTGAGCACCATGTTATATTTAAATCAGGCCTTATAAAATTAAATATGAACACATGCCAACCACCTATTCTAACCATGTGAAAACCATTCTAAAACCATTTCAATAAAGAAATTAATTGAAAAAACTTTAAGAAAACCCATTTTTTCATGAATAAAATCAAAAAACTATTTTCAAATCAACATTTTAAAATTAATTCTCTTAGAAATTTGAACAAAAAGTCTACAATTTTACAAAAATACACAAACTATCACTAAAGAGGGTTTCTACCATTATTTTTTAAACCAATTTCAAAATAAATTTATTTCAATTTAAACAATTTGTAACTAAGACTTAAATTTTAATATGAGGTGTTGAGATTGAAGCCACATAACATGGAAATTATGGTGAAAATGAAGAATGGCATGAAAACACCAACAAATCCGGGTTGAATACAAATAAACATGCCTTATATCTCTTCCCATGTTATAAATATGTCCAAATATAACCATTATTGGAATTAAAAACCTTATATCTATCTATAGAAAACCTGATCTTAGAAATCGAGAGATGGAGGAAAGCTGATCTAAGAAAACCCATGAAAAAATACCATTAATGAATGATTACCAAGAGAATCATGATTCAAATCACTAAGAAATTCTTTTTAATACGTTATAATTTGATGAGGAGAAGTCCTATAACATTTGGGAGGAAGAAAACTAAATTTAGGGTCTAAATGGTGCAAAAATGAGGGGTTAAAACTTAATCCTGACTAATATCCACTTTTTTAGGACATTATTTTTATATTTACCTAGTTTTTAACATGGTTTGGAAAACCATGCACTAACTATATTATAGCCCCTACCTCATCGAGAACCTATCATAGTTGGCCCACATGGATAGAAAAACCATGAACCAACTGTGAAAAATCCCATTGCCCCACTTTTCACATTTTATCCAGGGAGGATGCATGGTTTGGGGAAACTATGCACCTAAAAGTGTGCCTTCCTCTCAGACTCTATCCCACTATGAATAATTTCCTATAAGAGTTTCATGGTTTCCACAAACTATGATCAAATTTCGAACCTATTTAAAATCCACAAAGTCATTTCAAAAGTCTTTCAAAAACTCTTAAAATTCACCCAAACAACTTCAAAACCTAAAATACTGAAATAAATGTCTACTAACTTGAAACAAAGGGTGATAAATTCTCCCCCCATAGTCTTTTCCTTCCTTATAAAGTAAAAAATGTCTGGTGTCCTGAAAGAGTTTGAGAAATTGCTCCGCCATTTCCTTCCCCCATTCCCGAGCCTCTTATTAAATTATTATGTGTTTCCATAAAACATGCACAAGATCACTGATTTTCCCATGAAATATTTTCTATCACCTATCCACAATCCATACTGGAATATGATCCAATAATGCATCTAGATCTAGGTCAACTTGATCCCAACAAATCACATGATCAGGATTAGTTTGAAACTTGTTTAACTGAGATACATGAAACACATTATGCACTGCACTGTATCGTGGTGGTAATGAAAAATAATGCGCAACCTCTCCATCATGTTCCAGTATCTCAAAAGGTTATATGTATCTTATATATAACATTATCATCTTCTCAAAATAATTATGCCAAAGCCATAGATAGATCCTCACAAACACATGATCAGTTGCCTCCAAAGACAATGGTCATCGATGATTATCTATATACGATTTTTTACAACTTCTATCTATCTACATCCATTTCCTAATCAAATAAATCTTCTCCATTATTTCATTGACAAGGAGTTTCCCAACTAGTGAAGTATCACCTGTTTCCCCCAAAAAAATGTATAATGACAAGTATTCCAAAACAATGCTTCAAAAGTATCTATTTTTATCTAATATTTATAAGTGTTATTATATTTAAACTCCACTAATGATATGTGATCTTCCCATGAGACACTAAAATCCATTACAAAATCCTCAAACATGTATTCCAACATCTGTATATTCGTTTCAGATTACCAATCCATCTAAGGATGACAGGTCATACTCATATTCAATTGAGTCCCAAGGGCTTTCTATAAATATTTCCAAAAATAATATGCAAACCTCAGATCTCTTTCATAAACTATCGAAATTTGTACACTATTCTTCTTTAAGACTTCTCAATTGTTGATTTTTGACAAGTCCTCCTCTATATTAGATTCACAAATATGGATAAAATTGGCCATCTTTATGAGCTGATTCACTATCACCCATATGGAAGTGTGTTTTTGAAGTGTTCGTGGGATTAATATTACAAAATACATAGGTATATTTTCTAATTTATAAATATAAATAAGTAGAGACTGCAATATACATTCCATTTTACAATTCGCTACTTTAACCTACTAATAAGTTATTCATCTCGAAACAAACTCATCCATCTTCCTATTCATGCCAACCCACAAAAACTGTGATTTCAACACCTCATATATCTTTTATATCCCAGCACGAATAACCCATTTTTAATGGTGGTAAGAATAATGTATTAGTTCTTCAAAATCCATAGGTATGGACATCCAATTTCAAAACCACAACACTAAACTCTCATCTAGCTTCCGTACCACAATGTTTTCCCCACCATTGAGTTTTTTCATCATAACAACATATTTAAAATCATATGTTTATACCTCGTTAACCATATCAAACCAAATCTGGAAAAAATGAAATTGGGAATTAAAATGAAACATCAGTATGGTCATTACATTACATGTTTGTGTCTATTATCACGGACATCAACTTCCATTGAAATGACACCTCCTTTTCCAACCTGGGATACAACTTTATTCTTAATGCTTCTTCCATGTTCTTTCCTTTACCCGATGCATAAATCAAGTCAAAGTTGAAAAATTGTTGATACTCCAACCATATTATTTGTCTTAGGTGAAAATAATTTTGTGATAAAATATATTTCATGCTCTTAAATTATGTAAAAACTGTAAATTTCTCACCAAATAAGTAATGATGACAAGTCTGCAAAGAATGGACTAAAACAACACACTCCAAATCGTGTGTCAGCTAATTCTTCTCTTGCAACCACAATAATCATGGAAATTAAGTAAAAACCTGATCTCCTATCATGAGAACAATTCCAAACCCAGATCCACAAGCATCACAATAAACCTTGAACCCTTTTTCTAATTTCAAAAAAATCAATATTGGGGAAAATTTAATATTGCATCGTGCCTTTTTTATTACATAACTTATCATCATATTTAACAAACAGAGGATCTTTAAAGTATCAGGACTTGGAAATTGGGAACATAATACATGTAAACATAAAAAATTATTCTAATTAACTTGTAGGGATTCAACATATGTTCTTTTTAAGTACAATTATTTCATCTCAAAACCTGGAGACATACATCAAAGGAAAGGGTGAGCATAATTCCTGGTAATGAAAGAAAGGGAATCAGTTTTTTTGTGAAATCAATAATAACCTGATAAAAACATAAAGACATGAGAAATTAATGTAGAAGAATATCATAATAAAAATAACTTAAATAATAACTTGATTATGTGGCTAAAACATTTCATTTAAAATTCATGAACATATCACCAAGTTTTATCCCTATGGTGTCATAAAAAATTACCAGGGTTATTCACCAAGGTATCGTGAAACGTGTCATCTCTAGAGATTAATTCTTTAGCCTATACATTAGAGAACTATCAGGGTATAAAATTAATATGTCATTTGTTTCATCTGATCCACATATATCATAATAAAAAATCTCATAAATAACCCATAGATAATAAAATAAATGGGTTTCATTTCAAAATCGCGACATTTTGAAAGTTCTTAAAAATAAGATCATAATGTCAATTATAACCCATGAAAAATGAGTTATGGTTATATGTATGTCAGTTACAGAATAAAATATATACTTTTTGTGTATTTATGAACACCCATAGAGACAAAATAGATCTGGGTATTCACATAAATAAGATAAGAGAATTTATTGAGAGAAATAGAGAGATATTTTGAGACAAACATTTTGCAGCATAACGACTATATAACATGGTTTTAGAAAATAATAAAATGAGTGGGGACAAGGGTAACCCATCAGTAAATGAATCATTTATTATAGAGGTATAGAATAAAAATAAATAATATCATGGTGTGTAATTACACACCACATGAAAAGGAAACTTGAAAAAAAAGATAAAATGCGATTTATTTACGAGAATTCAGCAGCCTAACGGCGTTGCTTATAATTCAGAAAAATAAGTTGATGAGAGAAGAAAGGGTCTATCATCAATTGTAAATGAAATGGACAGTAATTAAGATATAGAAGAACATACCCCCATATAATTAATTGGAAACTAGATGAGATAACATAAAAAGTCATGACTTAAAAGAGGAGGGTGAAAGGTTTCCTTAACATGAAGAGTAACTTCGAAAATATGAAGGTTGGGACCTTGGGGGCCTTAAGGGAACCTTGGGAGGAATGCTTTGGAGTTAAAAAGGCTAGAACTTCATTGAGAAGGATTTTTTAATGAAATAAATGAGGGAATGGCTGGGTATTTACATGGAAAGAGAGGGAATATTTAATTAATTTCCAAGGTACACCTCATCGGTGGTATTTTCAAAACCATGGGCATAGACATGGTATTTACCCATGGTATTGTCCACTTAGGACCCTGCATAACATATCTTAATATTCACAAGTTGACCAGATTAATTTCATCATGATTATATCATCAATGATTTCATTAAAGACCTGAAACTCAAAAACTGTATTTTTACTGTTCACCGATAATTCAACTATTTCAAAACAAAATCCCAAAAATTTAGTCAAACCAAATTTTGAAGCTCTGAATTCAAAAATGAACTCTATTTTATAAAAATAATTTTTTAAATATTTTTAATTTAATTTTTAAATAAAATTATTATTTATTCAAAAAAACAACTCTAAAACTATAACTTATTTTGTAAAACCTTGAAAAAGTAATCAACATCCTATAAAATTAGCATATGACCATAAGACAATAAATTAACAATTTATAATTAAATTTAATAAAAAGAATTTTCATTTTAAATTATAAAATTAATTATAAAATTGTAAATAAATTATTTAGGACATATAAAAATACAAAATCTTATACTATGATTGTCTATTAACTTTTAAGATGTCTATATTATATATATACATTCATGGGAGAAGTTTCTATTTTTTGGCTGATTTACTATTCAATACTATTCATAAGGGTATGTTATTATTCCAACTTTACTATTCAATAAAAAATCAAGTTGATCTTATTATACTCGAATTTTTTTACGGACCACAATTGTAGAAGACCATTTTTTGAAAATCATTTCACATTATTAATTATTTAAATTTTACATTAATATTTTAAATGCCCTTTTTCTTCCAAAATACATTTGTAATATGGAACTATAAATTCATCCTAAATTTATCCGGATATTTTAAATTCACAAACTTTTTCATAATACGAAAAAACAATTTTACTTATAAAAATGGATTACACAAGTATCTGTGGTCATGTTACATATCCCCTTATAACACCTGCATAGGACCTAAGTGTAAGGTGTGGTATGGTGATAGAATCTTGGGGAGGCTCGGACAACATTGCTCGAGTAGTGATTTCTATCAACTTAAACATATCAATTATGTGATTCTGTTCAAGCGTCACATGTTGAAGCTTAACTTGTGCTTTCTCCAGAATAAAGCCCAGGGATGCTACCTCTATCCCAAGCTTTGATATATGGGCTTCGTATGACACGATTTTACTGAATGATGCCATCTACTCTTCTTTCTGTATTAATCAACCAAGATCACTTGTATTTATAAACAATAATTGTAACGTTAAGAGTTTAGTTTCCAACGGTCATATTGACCAATGGTCATATAACATGCAAAACCCAATGGTATCATTTAATTATACTCACTTCATTAATTAAAGGACATATTTTTGTGGAGTACAAAATAAAATTACAAAAAAATTTAAGAAAAAATATTATTCAAATGTTTGGGTCGTTACATTTTTCTCCCCCATAAGAAAATTCTTCAGCGAAATTTTAACTCGTACCCTAAGAAGAGAAACGGCGTGGGTACTTATGTCTCATAGACTCCTCTGGTTCCCACGTGGCTTATTTATATTTGTGATTCCTCCACAACACCTTAACAAGGTGGGTCGCCTTGTTGTGTAGAGCCCTGTATCTATTATCCAAGATCTCAACTAGTTGTTCCTTATAAAAGATTCCATGTTTCAACTGAAACACCTCTAGATTTAGTACATGTGAATGATCTGGTACGTACTTCCTCAAGACGGATATGTGGAAGAGATCATGAACGTGTGCTGGATTTTCAGGAAGTGCAAGCTGATAGGCCACTCCTCCTACGCAATCAAGGATTTAATAGGGGACAATGTTCCTAGGGGTGAGATATCCATTCTTCCCAAACCTCATGACTCTCTTCCAAGGTGAAATTCAATGAAAGAATTTATCACTAACATCAAACTCCAAGTCCCTTCGACGGTTGTCAGCATAGAACTTTTACCGATTCTGGGCATCCTTAATATGTTATTGGATGTCATGGACCTTTTATGTCATCTCTTGCACAAGATTAGGACCAATAATCTTTCTCTTAATATCTTCATGCCAACAAGTATGAGTTCTACATAGCTTACCATATAGAGCTTCATAGGGTTACATTTGAATGCTCGAGTGGAAGATATTTTTGTAAGAGAACTCAACTAAAGGTTGATGTTTATCGCATCCACCATTAAATTACATTGATATTTTTCTTAGCATATCCTCAAGTGTATAAATAGTCCTTACAGAATGGTCATCAGTTTTGCGGTGATATGGCTTTACTGAAATTCAATTCAATGCTCAGGGCATGTTGAAGACATCTCTAGAATTTTGATGTGAACCTTGGATCATTATCAGATACGATAGAAAGTGGAACTCCATGCAGCCTTACCACTTCCTCCACCTAAATCATGGAAGGTTGATCAAGAGAGAAACCTTCCCGAATGGAGATAAAATGGGCAGTCATGGTGAGACGGTCCAAAATAACCCATATCACATTGTTTCCTTTGGATGTTCTTGGGAGACCAGTGACGAAGTCCACAGTGATATTATCCCACATCCACGCTGGTATGGGTAGTGGTTGCAATACCGACTTAGGAAGTTGTCACTCTCCCTTCACTTGTAGAAATACTGGTCACCTTGAAGTTTAGTCATCAATATCCCTTTTCATATTATCCCAGCAATAATGATTATGAATGTCCCTATACATTTTTGTGCTTCCAAGATGTATAAAGAAATTAGATCTATGAGCTTCATCCATATGATCCTTATTTATTTCCAGAATAAATGGAACAAATAGTCTTGTATGACATTTTAGTACACCTTCTTGATCAATATTGAACTCAAAAAACTTCACATCCTTCGAAGCGTCAAACTTCTTCTATAACAAAAGATCTTATTTCTGAGATTTCTTGATCTTCTCTAGTAATTAATATTGAAAAATAATTTGAGTTAGGGTTGATTATGTCCCTTCACTTATAATTCCCATGTCCTGATTTACTATGTCATTGATCAAAAGACCTATTTGAATATTTATGATATAAAGAACAACAGCGTCTTTCCTACTTAATGCATCAGCGACTTTGAATGATCTTCTGGGATGATAATGAATTTAACAATCATAGACTTTGAGAAGTTCCAACCATCTCCTCTATCTCATGTTCAATTCATTTTGTGTGAAAATATACTTCAAACATTTTTGGTCTGTGTATATATCACATTCCTCTCCATAAAGATAGTGCATCCATATCTTCCGAGTAAAATCGACCGCAGCTAGCTCCAGATCATTCATATTATTGTTCTTCGTATTAGTCTCCAACAGCCGAGATGCACAAGCAATGACATTGTCATTATTCATAAGTATGCACCCAAGCACTTTCAGAGAAGCATCGCTAAAAATAATGAATCCTTCTCCACATGAGGGAAGAGTTAACATGGGTGCAGTAACCAATCTCTTATTCAAATCTTGGAAACCTTCCTTGAACTCTTTTGTCCAAATGAACATGACCCCCTTTCAAGTTAACTTTGGTTAATGTATTAGAAATTCATGAAAAGTTTTTCAAAAACATTCTATAATATCCCATTAATCCAAGGAAACTACGAATCTTAGTTATCATTGAAGGATGAGGCCACTCCTCTACAAATTTTATCCTTGCAGGGTCAACTACGATTTCTTCATTGGTCACAATGTGCCCCAAGAAATAAACTTGTTGTAACTATAATTCACATTTACTAAACTTTCCAAAAATCCTCTCCTTCGATAGTGTTTTCAAAATAACCATTATATTATCTTCATTCTCCTCACGAATTTTGGAATTTATCATAATATCATCAATAAAAACTACCACGAAGTTATCTAGGTAGTCCTTAAAGACTCTATTCATCAAATCTATACAAGTAGTAAGAGAATTAGTCAGTCCAAAGGTCATAACAACAAACTCATAATGCCCATATCTTGATTGAAAGACATTTTTTGGAATATCTTCTTTATTCTCCCTCAATTGATGATAAGGAAAACGAAGATCAATATTAGAGAAGAATTGAGTCCCACGAAGTTGGACCAACAAGTCATCAATTATTGGAAGAGGGTATTTGTTCTTCATCATGATCCCATTCAGTTCTATATAATCGATCCATATCCCCATTGATCCATCCTTCTTCATCAGAAAGAGAACAAGTTATTCTCATAGAGACACACTCGGTCGTATAAAACCCTTCTCCAAAATATCTTGGAGTTGTTTCTTTAACTCCTCAAACTCCACATTTCCCACCTTATACAGGGTCTTTGATATTGAGAGAGGTTCAGGTTTGAGTTCAATGGATAAATCAACCTCTCTTTCTGGGGTAGGTCCAGGTAACACCTCAAGAAATACGTCAACGTATTCCTAGACCCTAGGCACATTTTCTATCCTCAAACTCTCATTTACTTCTTCTTCACCGATCAAATACATAAAGAAAGATATAAGAGGTTCTTATAGAAATAAGATCAGGTTGAGATATCTCTCCTTATCAGATAACTGTAGGTTTTCCATTCAGGACTACATATATTTCCTTGATTCTTCATTTGATCTTAGAATTATACTTTGAGAGGCAGTCCATCCATTGTATTATTTCAAATTCCATCATGGGAATGAATACTAGATTTTTGATAATATTGTTCTCACTAAAGTAAATACTAGAGTTTCTAAATATGGATGATGCTTGGATAAACCAACCAAGAGTCTTGACTGATAACTCTACTTTTATAAAATCAGGGGTTCATTCTAAATTCTTTGTAAACTTGGAGGAAATAAAGGAATGCATAGAACTATAATCCAACAAAGTACTTTCTAGCTTTGAGAGAACAACAAGAGGACCTTCCACCACTTCATTTGGCACTTCAACGTCGTTGGTAGTGATTACAAAAGTATGGCCTTGTTCCCTTGGCTATTGTAGTGGTTGATGGTGATTCATATCTATTTCCCTCAGATTTGGAGAGTGGTTGGAAAAGTTCCCAAGTTGTCCACACTTATAGAATTGGACATCAGGTTGGCCCTGCACAATATTCCATTGTCATTAATATTGGGAAGTTGTGGGTTTACATCACTATGACAATTCCATGAAATGTGGAAATCTCTACCACACTTGTAGCACTTCTCAGTCCCAAGTAGGCAGTTCCCTGAATTATTCCTCCCACATTTAATACACGGGTGACGTTGCACTTGCATGCCTCCTCTTCCCTGATTGAAGCTCCTACCTAAGCTTGGATCCATCGATTACTTCTTGTCATTGGATTAATGAGACCATTGTGTCTCACCAAAATCCAGTTCAACTTTCATCGCACTCCGCACAATCTCCTCATAGCTATCATAGTTTCGGTTGGCTAGATTCTTCCGAAGATGAGGTCTCGGTAGACTGAAGAATCTATCAACCTTACCATTATGATCCATGAAAAATATATAGGTATACTGGGAAAGTGTGGTGAAGTTAATCTCATAGCATCCCACAGATTCATTCTCCTTCTACTTCATCTTGAGAAACTCCTTCTCCATTCTTGTTCTCAACGATCGAGTGAAATACTTGTTGAAGAATATCCCATTGCACTCATCCCACTCCATAGCTTCAACTTACACTCTTGGCCTTGTGTTTTTATTCAATTCCCACCACTGATCATATTCTCCTTCTTAGCGCTAAAAATCCAAGGTAACCTTACCTTGTTCAGATCAGCGGAGCAAAGAAAAGACCTTAACGATTGAGCTGATCCACTGTTCAGCAATCAATGGGTCGATAGATCCACTAAAGGTTAGTGGTCGTTGATGAATGAAGGATTCAATATAATGTTTTTCCCTTCACAGTGAGATTGGTCTCTTAGCTCATTTCAAGTTATTTCCCATAACTTGAGTCATTTTATTCATCATTCGAATGGAAGTTTCCATTCTGGCTTCCATCGGAGGGCTATCAGTACATAGTCCATTGCGGTCACCATTTTCATGGTTCCTTCTATTTCCCGCCATTTTCTAAAAGAATAAAACTTTAGTGAGAAGATTATTACATTTATGAATCTTTTAACTATAAAGGATTATATTTCTTAAAACATAATGCTTTAAAAAATTAAATTTCTTGATAAATCCTTCATAATGATTCATAAAAAGACATGTGATTAACCACACATATACCCTAGGAGTGTCACAAACGAGAGTGCAGAAAGGCTCGTTGTCATGTACTAGGATACCCTAGGTCAATCCCAAAACTCCTTTTCGGAGTTTTCACTCCTAGGTACATCAGTGACAAAGCCTCCTCTACCTACTCGTATCTAGGTAGGGATGTATTTGCTTGATAAACCACTTATTCAATACTCACCAAATTACGAGGAAATTTTCCTATTTTTAATTTTTTATAAAGGTTAATTCCTATAGATTTCATAGACTAATATCCATAAATAACTAAACTATCCTTTGATAACAACTATGGCATCCCGCCTTTTTATTACATAACTTTCCATTAAATTTTACAAATAGAGGATCTTTAAAGTCTAATGTCTTGGAAATTAGGAACATAAAACATGAAAAATTAAAACATTATTCTAATCCACTTGTAAGGATTCAACATAAGTTCTTATTAAGTACAATTATTTCATCTCATAACCAAGAAACATACATCAAAGAAAAGGGTGAGCAGAATTCCAAGTAAGGAAAGCAAGGGAATCAGTTTGGTTGTGAAATCAATGAAAACTTGATAAAACATAAAGACATGATAAATGTAAGTAGATTAATATCAAAATTAAAATAACTTGAATCATGACATAATTATGTGGCTAAAAAATTTCATTTATACATTCATGAACAAATCATCAAGGTTCATCCCCAAGGTGTCATAGAAAATTACAATGGTTATTCACCAAGTTGTCGTGAAACTTATCATCTCTAGAGATTAATTCTTTACCCAATGAATTGGAGGTATATCAGGGTGAACCCTTAATATGTATTTAATTTCATGAGATCTACATATTTCATAATAAAAAATTGCATAAATAGCCCATAGAGAATAAAAGAAAAGGGTTTCATTTCAAAATCGTAACGTTTTAAAAGTTCGTAAAAATAAGATCATTATGTCATTTATAACCCATGGAAAGAGAGTCAGGGTTATATGAATGTCAATTCCAGAATCAAATATATAATTTTTTTTTATGAACACCCATAGAGAAGAAATAGGTCTGAGTATTCACATAAATAAGATAAGAGAATTTATTGAGAGAAAGAATGTGATATTTTGGGACAAACTTTCTGCAGCCTAACGGCTATATAACATGGTTATAGAAAACAATAAAAAGGGAGGGGACAAGGGTCTCCCATAAATAAATGAATAATTTAGATTAGAGGCACATAATAAAAAGAAATAATATTAGGGTGTGGAATGACAAACCACATGAAATGGAAACATGAAACAAAAGAGAAAATGTGATTTCTTATACGAAAATTCGGTAGCCTAACGACGTCACTTATAATTAAGAAAAATTTGTTTATGAGAGTGGAAAGGGTCTCTCATCAATTGAAAATGAAATTGATTGTAATAAAGATATAGAATAACATACCCCCAAAAAATTAAAGGGAAACTAGAAGACATAACATAAAGGAAGTCATGACCTAAAAGAGGAGGGTGAAGGTTCTCTTACCTTGAAGAGTAACTTCAAAAGATTGAAGGTTGGGACCTTGGGGGAATGAGGGAACCATGGGAGGATTATTTGGGAGGAAAAAAGACTAGAACGTAGTTGAAGAGGATTTTGGAATGAAATTAATGAGGTAATTACTTGGTATTTATAGGGAAAGGGAGGGAATATTTAATTAATTTCCAAGGGGCACCTCATCGGTGGTATTTTTAAAAACATGGGCTTGATCGTGGTATTTTTGCATGGTATATTCCACTTGGGATACCTCATAACATATATTACTATTCACAATTCAACCAGTTTTATTACATCACGATTACATCATCAATGATGTCATTAAAAACAAGAAACTCAAAACCGTATTTTTACTATTCACTGAAAATTCAAATGTTTCAGAAAAATCCAAAAAATGACCCTATATTAATATCGATGCTCTGAATTCTAAAATGAAATCCATTTTATGAAAATAATTTTTTTAAATATTTTTAATTTAATTTTTAAATAAAATCATTATTTAAAAAAAACAACTCTAAAACTATAACTTATTTTGTGACACCTTGAAAAAGTAATCAATGTCCGATAAAATTATCATATATCCATAAGATAATAACGTAACAATTTATGATTCAATTTTATAAAAAATATATTTTCATTTTAATTTGTTAAATTAAATATAAAATTGTTAATAAAGTACTTATGACATATAAAAATACCAAATCTTATACTATGATAATTTTTCACTTTTAAGATTTGTACATTATATTTATACACTCACGGGAGAAGTTTCTATTTTTTGGCTGATTTACTATTCATTACTATTAATAAGGGTATGTTACTATTCATACATTACTATTCGCTAAAAATTCAAGTTAATCTTATTAAACTCAAATTTTCTTCTTTATCACAAATATAGATACCATTTTTTGAAAATCATTTCACATTATTCATTATTTAAAGTTTACAGTAATATTTTAAAATTCCCTTTTTCTTCCAAAATTCATTAGTAATATGGAATTATAAATTCATCCTATATTAATCTAGATATTTGAAATTTGACAACATTTCCATAATAAAAAATAACAATTTTACTTATAAATAAGGTTTAAACAAGTAGCTAAGGTTGTGTTACATATCCTCTTATAACACATGCAGAAGACCTATGTGTAAGGTGTGCTATGGTGATAAAATTTTAGGGTGGCTTGGACAACATTTTCCGAGTGGTGATTTCTATCAGCTTGAACTTCTCCCTTAGGAGATTTCATTGAAACATCACATGTTAAAGCTCAGCTTGGGCTTGGTCCAGAAAAAACCCCTAAGATGCTACCTCCTTCCCAAGCTCTGACAGATGGGCTTCGTACGACCCGAGTCTACTGGATGAGGCCATCGACCCTTATTTCTGTATTAGTTAACCAAGATCACTTGTATATATAGAAAATAATTTTAATGTTAATTTTTTTGTTCCAAATGGCCATATTGACCAACAGTCATATAACATTCGAAACCCAACAGTCTCATTTAATTATACTCACTTCATTAATTAAAGGATATAGTTTTGTCGAGAATAAAATGAAATAACACACAAATTTAAGAAACAAATATTATTCAAAAGGTCGGTTCATTACATTTAAGGTGAAATTTAAGCTACTAAAAAGACATCTAGCATTTTTTTGCATTTGAATGGAACATTTTTCCTTGTTAAATATTTCATTGGAGAATCTAGTCATGAAAATTAATAAACAAAGCATCATTAATAACCAGTTAGGCCAAGGAAACTTTATATCTCGAAGTATTTCATTAGAGGTTCCTAAGAGGTAAAAACATACATATATTCTAGATCCATAAAAAAACTTTTTTAGAGATTATATGCCTAGGAAAATGTAAATATTGTTTCCAAAAAAAACTTTGATAGTTTTCAATACATAAGATGATATCGTAAGATCCCTAGCACTGTCACCAAGTGTTTCTCCTACTCATCCCTTCTTCTTGAATATACCAGTATATAATCTACAAAAACCATGATAAAATAATCTCAATATCTCTCAGATATCCAATTCTAAAATTCCATAAAAACTACTAGTGAATTTGTAAGACTCAAAGGCATTACCACATATTCATAATGGCCAAATCTACTCGTAGAAGCTTTCTTTATAGAATCCTTTTTCTGAACCCACAATTGATTATATCTAGATCATAAGTAAATATTAGAGAACAAATGATATCCCATTAATTTATCAACTATATCATCAATGCATGGAATTAGATACAGATTTTTTATCATAATACGATTAATGTTATGATACTCCACACACAACTGAAGAGTTCCATTCAACTTTTTGATAAAAAAACTAGTGATTCCCATGTATATGTTCTCATTAAAATGAACCATTTGATTTCAATCTCTTCTAACATCAATTTCATTTCACTTAATTCAATTGGTTCCATCTGTTAAATGGAATGGAAATAGGACTGGTCACCATAAGGAGATCAATTGTAAACTCCAATTCTATTATGGGTGGAAACCAGGATAAATTCTCAAGAAAAAAATACAAAAAATGATTAACAAGTGGTCAAAAACTATTATTCTTGATCTCTTCCATTGATGCCAAAGTAAATTCTTCCAAATGATATGATATCATTCCAACTGATGGCGCCAACAAGCCTATTGCACCGGCTTTTACATTCTGATCCCCTCTGAAGAGATGCTTGATTCCATTATGAGTTGTAAAACTTATCTGTCAGGTATAATAGTTGATTTGAGGCTTTAACGTTGTCAAATAATACATTCCTATGATTATATCATAGACTTCTAACTTAGGAAATAAGAAATCCCATATCAACTAAAATCCATTAGTTTTTATATAACATGCACAAGACACAAAGTTTGGCCATTCTCTTTGGCCCAAAAAAGTTTGATATTTTAAAAAAGAAGGAATCATCTCAACATTTAAACTCATAAAATAAATACAACAAGAAGAAATAAATTAATGAGATGAACATGTATAAAAAAATCTTAAAAAAGATTATAATTCAAAAGAATATTTCCTCGCAACATCAATGGTGCATACTGATCATCCATAATAACTTGTTAAGCTCCATATAACTGCTTACTCATGGAATTTACTTCTTTATTTACATTTTGAGATCTTCCTTCTTGTTGAGTCCTGGTATTCTAAGAATCTCCATGTATAGATATATTCTACTGATGATTACTGTTCTTCTATACTTGTCCAGTCAAATCATACGATGTTTGGGACACATGACAAGTGTCCCGAACAACAAGCCATGAAGCACTGTGACAATAGCACTAAAGAGTCCCCAATTTATTATAATTGTGTCATTCTCTATGTGAATTTGTACACTATCTATTGATGTGATTCAGTGAACCACACTAAAAGCACTAAAACTCACATTTAGGTTAAGGAGGAAGATTCATCGATCGAGTCTCACAATTATGATGTGCTCTACATCTTTGAGAGTAGGTTCTCCTATTACTCTTTCTCTCAGTGTTATAGTTCATAACTCCTCTTGTGAGGACAACCCAACTTCCTCCACATGGATTTATAATAGTGAAAGGTATTGTAAAAGTATTATCTAGTTGCTATCCTGACTCAACAATTTTAAATTCTTGAATGATGCATTCAAAAAATTTGTTGGTTTACCAGTGGCTTAGGTGAAACCATCTTCTCAATAGCTTCTTCCAATTAGTTTCAACAACTCATATTTATTACCACATTCTATACAAAAAACAATCAACATAAATCTCACATTATAAAAAATGAAGGCTTAATTATTTCAAATTATACCACATCACACATATCACAACTTGCTTATGAAAATTCCACATTTTCCACATTTAACCATTTTCTAAACTTTTCTGTGCTTTTGAAAATCATACCATTTTCAAAATAACAATTTCATTCCTTTTCAAAATTTCTCATTTGAAAACAACTTTTATAATTTTAAAAAACAAACACTTTTTATCCAAATTATAAATTGTTACTCAAAATGAAACATTCCATACCAGTGGAAAGTCATTTATATAATTCATTTCATGCTAATCTCATTGTCTAATATTAAGAAAATGAGATAACACTACTATAAGTGTCTAAAAAACACTTATCTACCCAAATAACTGGTAACATGATGTTCAAAATAAAAAGGATAGCTATGTCTTTTTATGCTCTACATTTCAAGTCTTAAAAGTCCTACTGTTTCTATTATCTTAACTCAAAGATTAAACCAGTATGAGTTTCCACTCAAAGACCGATAGAACTGATAACCACTTGTTAGTCCAAAATAGAACTAGTTGATACCACTTATAATATCCCACCCATACTCATTGGTTTGAGATGGAATAAGGACATTACTTGGCCTTAAGAGTCATACCCATGATGCAAAAGGATTGAAATAAATTTCAATGGTTTCATTAACTGATGGGGGGTGATTTCCCCTTTGTAAGTAAAACTAACCAACCAAAAATACCAAAACCAAATAACCGATACATGTTGCATGATACAAATGTAAAAAAACTCAAAGTAAAACCATTGATATCAAAACAAACTATGACAGAGTACCACAGTGGAAGAAAACTAAAAACAGTGTAAAAAGTGGAAAATAAAACCAACAAAACCCAAGGACTCCAAATATATAACTCCAAAGCTCTAATCATGATCCATGATCAAACTCTATAGCACATCCCAAGTATCATGATGGTCCAAAAATGATGTGTGATATGTTACCTTTTCATGTGTCCCAATAAATGATATATGAAAAATCACCAAAGTGGCAATGTAGGGGTGAGTAATGAAACTTAGTAGGCTTTCTCCAAATGAATTCCCTACTCACACCACTAGGATAGATCATGTTAGTACATTTATATAATCCAATTTATATAAAACAATTGAAAAAAGAGTATCATAAAAACAAAAACTACTTCTTAGAAAAATAGTTTTCAAAGCCAAAAATGTTTTCCATGAAAGGAAACCAAGCATGTTATCCAAACAACTTCACAATCAATTTTGAATAACCCATTCCAATCCAAACATCAAAACATTAATTCCCATATGATAGTTCTATACTGATGATCAGTTTCCCATCTATCTACCATTTTTTCATATGGAAATTAAAATCCCATGTTCCATTACATCTTTGGAAATGAGCATCATGTCATATTTCCACCAGGCCTCAAAAAATACAATATGAAAAAAATAAATCCCATTATTCTAAACTATTCCGAAACCATTATAAAACCATTTGAATAAATTATATTTTTATTGAAAACCTTTTCACAAAACCTTTCTTTCCCTGAATAAAACCAAATTACTATTTTAAAATCAATATTTTAAAATCACTTATCGGGGAACATTGCATAATAATTTCAGAATTTCACAAAAATACAAAAAACTACTAAAACCATCACTAAAGAGGGTTTATACCATGATTTTTACAAAAATATTGAAATAAATTTGAATCAATTTAAACAATAATAAACTAAGACTTCACATTATAAAAAGTGGATTTGAGAGTGAAGCCTCAAACCGCAGTAATTATAGAGAAAATGAGTAATGAAATAAAAACTCCCAGAAAACATAGTTGAATATCCAAAAACAAAACACACAAACCATTCCCTATCATAAATAGGGCCAAATATAACCATGATTTTCTTCAAAAACCATAGATCTATCCGCATCAAATTTGATCTATAAAACCAAGAGTGGTAGGAAAGTATATATAAGAAAACCATTAAAAATACCATAAACAAGGGCTTACCAATGAAATCAAGCTTCAACTCATAGAAATGCGCCTTTAGATCACTTCCCATTTGATGGGGAGAGATTATAAAGCCTTTGGGAGGAACAAATAATGAGTTAGAGTCTAAATTGATTATAAAATATGTGTCAAAACATAATCCATAATCAGATCAAATATTTAGGTTCTTTTTTTTAACCGTTCACGGTTTGTCACATGGTTTGGAAACTTGTTCGTTAACTGGGAACCATCCTCTTCCTCATGAATCACCTCGCACAATTGGTCTTCATAGTTATATAAACTGTTCTCTAACCATTCAAACGAAAATGACCCCACTTTTCATGGTTACTCTGGGGAGGCCACATTGTTTGGAAAACCCGTATGACAAAAGATTTGCCTTCCTCTCAGTATTTATATTAGTTTGCATAGTTTACTATAGGATTTTCATGGTTTCCAAAAACCGTTCTCAGACCAAGCATCCATAAAAAAGCCCCAAAACATTCCAAAAGTCTTAAAAACCCTCCCAAACAAAACCCAAACACTTTATATGCTTAAAATACATAAATTTGAGGTTACTTACTTAAAACCAAGGGTGATAAAATAACATTTTTACTACTCCACCATTCATAGGTATAGATTTTATCATACCTATGTTTCAAAAAATTTAAAACAAAAACTTATAGAGAATATGCTTTTGGTGTTTCATTTTTCTCAAAATATTGATAAAATGCCACTATATCATAATTCTGAAAACTCGTTACATAATCACCTCTTTCATTTAAATTAATTCATAAACCATTAACCATGATATGTTTAATTATTAATTAATACATTATTCCTTGAATCAAATATATGAACTATATCCCTGTGATTCATCAATATCAACCAAAAAATGTTGCATACTTAGAAAATATGAAAATAATTCATAAATCTAATAAAAACATCACAATCTCCTTGATATCCCCTTTATCTTCCAACATGATGCCAAATTTCCAGAAAGAGAATGGTCATGTCCATTATGGAATTTCCCTTTTTGAGATAGTTTTTATAGTCGTGATTTTGAAATCAAATGAAAAAGATACCATGAACCAGTAATTTCTTGAAAGAAATAAAATCTATTAGATAATTCTAACAATTTCATCAAGGTGATTTGAATACTTTGAATGTTGTTAGAATAATTTGAACAATCTTTAACAATAATTGTGATAATCAAATCATTTGGAATGTATAAGATGGTTATGGAAAATATCTTTCCTTATATCATGATAAATGAAATTAAATCTATTGAAAGTATATCATTAAATCAAAAAAATTAATTTTTTCACGTTAAAATGAAAATGGTCCTTGTAAAGAAAATAAATTCTTTTAAATTCTAAAATAATTTAACCTTAAAATCCATTATGCCTAAATCTATTACCTTTATAAATAAAGTCTCTTAAAATATCATTATCCATCATAAAATTTCATAACATAAAGCCTCAAAAGGAGTTTCTAAAAAAATTAACATATAATCACCCATAAAATTATAAAACCATGATGGTATGAAAAACTATTAATATAACCTAAAATTAAATCATCTTAATCTCCAATTTTATCTAAACCCTTCTTGGATACCAACTATAAAGATCAGGCCTTAAATATTATATATTTTGGTGTATTTGAACTAGATTCTGCATTCTTAAAATCCAAAGGATATTTTCAGTTTAGAGTTTTATAAAATTTGGGGAAAATATTTCATATTAAACTCATACTTTACAGGTGGATAGTTATACTCAGTATTGATTTTTCCCAACAAAAAACCATTTTAAATTAAACATGCTTTATTTTCATGATAAATCATCATAGTATTTACCCTCAACTCATCCTTTTCCATACTCATAATTAAATACATATGAAAAAAAATTTAAAAAGTGGGATGAGGGAAGGATAATAAAGATAAAAACTTTAAGTCTAGTGAAATAAATGAGAACCCATAATAATATTTTCTTAAAAACAATCCTTTGTATCTAAAAAGAGAATAATGTTTCCATTAAAAAATCATTATCTTACATTTTAAAATCAAATATTTCAATGACAACTCATTAGATTGTGTATACAATTCACATAGGTGCCTTGGGAAATAATTTTCATCCCTCTTACAATCACACTTACAATCACTCTTACAAGTGGAATAATCATATGTTCGACTTCCACCTCTGATGAATGCAATGCATTGAAGCGCTATTTGGGTGAACACATGATATAAGATATAACATGATAACCCATGAGTTATAATGGGGCTACAAAACTATTTAACAATATCTATGGACTATATAATGAATGAAAACTGTGAAAAAACATTTAAACACATGAACAAAACACTTTTAGAATTTAAAATAACTATTTTCCTTAAATTTTTTTTTGAAATCTTAAAACTACACACATAATAAAGAAACCATTTTATTTGAAAATAACTATGAAAAAATATAAAAAAACGTCATTTAAATAATTCATAAATATGATGGGAAAATACACTTGTTAATTATAAGTTAAAAAATACATTCGTTTTGATTTTGTAAAAATAGTTGAAAGAGGAACTTTAAAAGGGTGTTTTTAAATGAGAACCTCATACTTTGAGTCCCCCTAATAACATACATTTTTTAACTTCATGAATAATAAAATTAGGAAGATTTATAGTTTTTTAAGAACCATTTTTAGGTTTAGTGTTCCTTTATTTAATTTAATAACATGTTATATATTATTAACCAATTAATTAAGTTTATGATCAATTTTTTGACGATATATCACTCAAAAATCCAAAATGACTTAAGAATGTTTAATATGTTCAAAGTGGCCATTAATAAACCCTATCTAGAATAATATTAATGACATAAGTTCAATTTTTTACATCAATTATAATTTTAAATCCTACCATTAATTATGGTTGTGAAACATTAACTATAGCACAACGAAGGAGACCATATACAATACATATGCCTGAGTAAATGTTAAGTTTTTGAAATAACCTTATAAAATAAAGGTAAATATTATTATATATACATATAATGAAAATAATATCTTGTATATCATGTTCATTAAATATATATATACATATAATTAATTAATTAATATGATATGATGGTGAGAAATGAATCACATTGCTTCATGGATGTGGTTTTCAACGCGTATACACATATGACGTTATCATTTTTCTATGTATGGAAATTTAAGATGTTAAATGATATATTATCCTTTAATAATGAAAAATATGTAATTAATATAATATATAAAAACATTAATTAAATTATTATATAAGGTTTTGATATATTTTGATGCAAAACGTTACATAGGTTTATGAGGCGGTTGTCAATCATAAACACAAACAATGAATTTTTTTCCAATTTGATGGAAGAAGAGATGGGTATAGGTCCTTATACCAACATAATAGAATTTATGTATATGTAATACACTACAATTAATGTTTTATCTTGATTGAGGAAGGTTTGATAGTTTTAGAAGAATAAAAAAATTTATAACATGTAGATAAAACTTATCCTCTTCATCAGAAAACTACCTTTTATTAACACCTTAGGACTTATAAGATTCATATTATAGCTAGTCCAAGACCTATATAATTAGGATATGTATTCTATGATGATATTATTTAACTTATTTATAAAAAAATAGGTTTCAATGTGTGAATAAATGATAAGAGGTTCTCTTTTATAAGATATGGGAGGGACACACTTAGAATTCATCAAAATATTAAATTAATGAAACTTATTCTTTAATTCATAATGGTAAAAATATTTTTTGAAATAAAATATGATTTTTTTAAATAAATTCATAAAATAGAAAATGGATATGTTTTTACTACATTTAAACCCTTATCTTTCTGTGTTGACCCTTATTTAACTATTTAACTCTTACCATGACGACATAAATTTTCCCTAATGGAGGGTTAATATAGTTACTATAAAATAAAACAAGACCCAAAAATGGACAATAGTTGATATTTTAAACCATATCCTAATCCAGTATCTAAATATAAGTCTTTTGGTAAATTTATATCATTTAATAAAATATTATTTACTATAAAATGTCTATAATGTAAATTTCTAGTACTATTCATAATAATGACTTTAATTATATCAGTAAAAAATAAAAAATTAGAAAATAAATAATTTATTATATTGATAAAATGTCTTATTTATGTAGAATTTTTTATCACATTCTTTATCTCAAATTATTTTTATTTTAATATTTTAAATACCATTTATTTTATTTTTTTTATCAATTAAATAATTAATTCATTAGCATTGTGTTAAAAATTATGGTAATTATTTCTTCAAAAAAATTGAAAATAAAATTATGTGATTAATGTAAGAATTATATGTTTTAAAAAAAAATTATTTTTGAATCTATCCTCTAGATAACAGTATATTAAAAATATTATACTTATTTAAACAAGAGTGTGACATGAATGAGTTTTCTTTAAATAAAATACTATAAAGGCCATAATCTCATTCAAGTGTCCTAAAAGACATAAATTAGACCCTTGGAAGGTTTTTTATGATATTTGAAAATCTAAATAAATTTAATAATTTGTTATTGTAGTTTTATGGTGCATATAATTTTATCATTAACCTTTAATTACGCAATTTACCCTTTACTTTGGTAACAAAAATTATAAAGGTTACTATTCATATTAACAAAAAATAAAATTCACCAATTAAATTAATTTGGACCCAATTATTCCAAATATATAATCCATTTTAGTAAACTATAACACAAATTTAGTTTAATTTAATTTAAAATTAATCTGACAAAACACAATGTAAAATGGTTTTTTAGAATAATGCCCCTTCTAAATATAAAATGTTTTTATACTAAATTTAAGTATAAAATCTATTTCAAAAAATTTATTTGGATTATTTTAATTCAAAATTTATATATTAAAATTTAAAATTTATACAATACTTACATTGACCTTGTAAATAATTTAAAATAATATACACTTATTAATAAAAATCAGTATTGTTTACTATTAATTGAAAAAATAAAAAAATTCATAAAATTCTAAAAAAAATCATCCTAGCATACATTTGAAATGATGGATTAAGAAATGAAATTAATTTTTTCAAATTAATATTATATAATTTAATAATTAATCAACCAAATAAAATATTATAAAAATGAGTTTAATAAAATCAAATCCTTTTTGATTTTATGAATTTCTTAAAATAGATATATTAAAGATATCCAAAAAAAATCATAAATAATAATAAGTATTAAAATAATTTATCCTTTAATAACTTGGGTGTTAATTTTGAATGTTAATGCAAGTAAATTAGTTTATGGTTCTTGAGTAGTGAGAAAGGGGAGAGGAAAAGGGTGTGAAACTTGGGTGTTATTAAGTCGACAATACCTCTTGTAAAGTAATTTCCCTTAGGAATAAGGGTAACTAAACCTAAACCCAAAACAAAAATAGATTTATCGTATTATGGTACATTGTAATATTTTCATTAAATGGTCCTTGTAATAGACTAGTATGGGAGAACCAAGTAATATTATTTTGTATTGAGTGTATTCGTTTCTTACACTCTCTAGGATAGTAATCAATGTATGTGTGTTTAGTAATCATTTATCTTAACTAATTAAGGCTAAGGGAAGAATATTATTTAAAATTTAAATAATAATATCAAATTGAGATTACTAAAAGTGATTTCATATTCCTTTATTTGAGTGATAGTTTTAACCATAAATGAGGATAGATTAATATGTTTCATACCTTGATTCACCTGCCCCCAAGGGAATCCATCATTGAAGACCCTTATTAGAATAATAATTAGTATCATAACATAGACTTATATGTTTTTTAAATTTATCTAAATGAATAATGAATATAAATTAAATTCATTCTATATAACTTGGGAAAGTGAAATATTTTGAATATGAAATGGAACTTTAAAAGTAATCCTTATAATTGGATAATATTTTAGTAATATCTGATCAAGGTTAAAGATTCTAGAAATTCTCCCACAGAAGGAGAAAGTTATTCCAATTGTTTATCTCCCTATTTTTATAATGACATTGTAATATTATCTTAGGATTAAATTATTCAAAGTGATTTTGGATCTCTTGATACTGATGATATGTAAAGAGATATAAAGGTGGATTATTTATAAAGATTAGAGGATTTTAAATAAGGTTTGGAGTAAGATAATATGAAGACAAGAAACAAGAATTCATCCAAAGGGACTCATGTTAAAGTGTTATAAATTTAGGTTGATAAATTGAAAAATATCAATAGAAAATGATGGATATATTAATAGATCTATGTTTAAAATAATGATTCTTAGTCTATGTAATTGGAGTAGAATCTTCCAAAGTTAATGACCATAAATATTTCATTGAAGATAATATACTTTACTCAAAAGGGTTTCAAAATATAAGGTATATAAAGGATTAATTGGTTACATAGTTGGTAAAATTGAATGAGGATAACCAAAGGCGGACGAATATTATGGTTTTTAGGATTGATGAAATTGTGAAAAATGGTTAAAAAATGAAAATTCAATGAATCCTACATGAAGAACATTCATAAGAGATAGAAAAAAATTGGCCATGGAGAAGGATATAAAAACTAAATTTATATCTCTAGAAGAAAAACATGAATAGAGGGTAAAACTAGAAAAGTATGTAACCTCATGATTTAGGGAGATGACTACACATCAGAATAATAAGGATGATAAGATCATGGATAATAATGGGGCGTTGAAAACCACTAGATAAATAAGAAGATCCCTCCAATGAAAGTATCAAAAAGTGGAGTCCAAAAGTGTCAAAATATAGATTTAGTGATTAAATAAAAGATTTTTTTAAAATCTATAAGAGAATACTCCAAAACTAATGAATCTTTATGGAGTTACTATTCTATAATCTTGGGAAATACCATAATTACTTATCTAAAATACAAAGGTCTCAAATTAATAATTAAATCATTTAATAAAACATATAAATTAAAACATGACTATAAAAGGTATGATTTTCATGGTAGATTCATTATTTATATTAACTAAGGTCATATAGATAAAAATTGTATTAATAAAAAATCTAATAGTCTAAAAAGTAATTATTCAATTCCTATTAAAAAAAGAAGGATTAAACTAAAATAAAGTCTATTGTGTTATAGAATTAACCTCAATAAAGGGGGCACCAATAAAACACATTTAGATTACTCACAAAAGAACCCATAGAGGGAACGTAATCAAATTTAGTAGAAAAAATAATGAACATTATCAAATTATGAGAAAAGTGGATGAGTTTATAAATAATGATTCACCGATGAAGAAAACATATAAGGTGGATATTTTACATATAAAAGAGGTAATACAAAATTCATTCCTAAGTGGTTACACAACATATTCAACAAGGAAAGAAATAAATAAAGACATTTTATATACCAAAATAGGATAAAATAATGGTTTCAATATGAGTTTATGTCTATTTTAGAACATGTCATTTCTTGAAAATACAACAAGATGAATTAAGAAAAACTTAAAGGACCCCAAAATCTTATCATATGAAAGAAGTATCATAAAAAATTTCAGGGTTTATGAAACTTAGTGAGTCATACATAGATAAACATGATGGAAAAAAGTCCTCGAAAATAAAATTCCAATTAGTGATGTTCCAGGAAAACCCTATTTGTCAAAATACCCCCTGAATAAAAGCCTATTATTTGAGCCATACATGTAATAATAATGGACTTAACAAAGAAATTAGAAGTATAAAAAACATCTAAATTGTTTTTTATTTAGTGATATCACTCAAATAGTGACACTAACATGTAATGAAAGAATCTTACCCTGGAGAATAATCATGAAGAAATAAAGGATTGCGAGGTTATTTCATTTCTTTCTATAAATAAGAAAAATGGAAAATTAAAGAGTAACTATAAAGGATCGGGTCAATATAACCAACCAAAATACTCTACTTAAAGAAACTAGTAAGATTCCTACTCCCAATATAATTCTATTCATTAATTATTTTAAAATTATTTATGTTTTTTTTGGTTATTGGATCCCTAGGGTCGGCGCATTAGATGATGTATGTTTTTTTAAATACGCTTTTGTGATCAATGTGATGGAAAAATATGATTATATACCACGGGGATCTTTTTTAATATAAAATATCTATAATATGAGTACAAAAATAAGAATAAGATCAGTAATGATTAGTTTCAATAATTTTAATTGAAATCTAAATGTTGTTGTTATACTTGGATTTTGGTGGTGTCAATTTCCTTTTCAAGCTTTGGTGTCAAGGGAACCCAATTATTTTGGCATCATACCTTATAAATGGAACAATGGAGAATGAAATTCAAAATTATTTATAATGATTTATTTATTTTGATTTAATATTGGATGTCACCTAACAATTCATATGATATAAATTTTTCTATAGAAGTATAATGTCAGGAAAACTATCTATTTTGTATTTGGTGATAGAGATGAAGAATTTAGAAGGAATACTTATATTAAAACCTAACATGGGGTATCTGAAGTAACCAATGAAATATGTCTAGTGAGTAAAATAAAAAATTAGATATTACCATTAGTTTTTATTATTATAATGACCGAACCTCATATAATACATATTCTAGTGTCTATATATAGGAATTAATTTGCATACATTCCAAAATAACTTTTAACTTTAATTTTTTTGATATTTATTTCATCATAAATAAATAAATAAGTATCACATCACAAAGTGGACACTTCCACTTAGTATCCATTTTTTCACAAAAAAAAACATTCAAGATATAAATTTTTTCCCTATTGATGAAACATCTTCAAAATATTCATCTTGAACTCATCCTTTTCAAAGCATGACTATAAAACCCTATGAAAAAAATTTAAATTTGGGATAAGCATAAAAAACTGATTAAGGGATATAAAAGGGAAAAAATAAACAATTACTACATAAAAAATTATAAAAAAATTCATTTTTTAAAATTAAACTTTTGTGAAAAAAAATTTATTAACCAAAAAATATACTTATATGTAAAATTATTTTCATAAAAGATTTTATAGGATATTTTGAATGAAAAATAAAAAACAAAGAGGTTTATTTTCAATCATAAAAATCATATGAAATCCATTTCAAAAAATTTTACTTTTAACACTTAAGAATTAGCATATAATTTCCCTTAAAAATAAGGTTGTTTCTTACCTTTTAAAAATAAAAAAAATCCATAAAGAGCATAGAAAGAGTAGATAAATCATTTAGGTAACTTTAGGAACCACATTAATACCACTATTATATATGGAATATACATCCTCTTTATAAATGGTATAACATTCAAGATTGAAAATATAATAACCAACACCATAACAAATAACTTTTATATTTATAATTTGGATAACAATCATAGTTGACTTAGAACATAAAAAATAATAAATTCATTTGATAGATATCTCAGACCCACCCATTCTCAGTTTAAAATGGAACCATATTTCAATGGTTTATAATGGAACCAACCATCCTTGGATAATAATGGAACCCACCTTTATTTTAAAAATTCCAATAAACCATAAGATAATCTTAATACATAAAATACTCTAATTTATAACATTACACTAATAAATTATTATTTATAGCAATATAAAAACACGTCTAGATGTTAAAATATATATTCTATTTCCAAACCCTTTTTAAGAATAACTATAAAAAAGGGAATTACGATTTTTCATTGAATAAAACATGGAAGAAAATAAAGGAATATAAATATAAAAATTATTTTACAATGGTCAGAAAATTAATTGTCACTTTATGTGTTAAAATAATACATTCCTTTTTTCCTTTTATAAATAAACTGAAAAAATTATGTTTAAAATACTTAAAAAGATTCCTATTAAAAATAATTTAATTAAATTATAAATTGATATAAAATATCCATTATAATTCATTTATTTCAATATAAATACATTTATAATATAATTTTTAAAATATTGACATGGATGAAAAATTAGTTGGAAGGGAAACTGTAAAAGAGGGTTTTTAAATTAAAGTCCCTTGTGTAAAACATTAAAATTTTACATTTTTCTAAAAAAATAATTAAAAAGTAGAATATATATAAAAATGACCATTATAATCAATTAAATATTAAATAATAATTTTCTTGAATCATTTAGAAGAACTTGGAAATAGAATAGAAAGATTTCAAAGGGAATCCTTAATACATGATTTTTAAAAGAAAATCCTTATGTAACAGGTTATTTTTTTGAAGAATTGTAAAAATTTAAAATATGGAAAAAATAAAATTTATCATTCATTTAATCATAAATAATAATTTTCTTGAGACAATTTTACGAACAGAGACATGGAAGAAAAAGTTTTGTAATAGAAAAAGGATTTTTAAAATAAAGTCCATTATGTAAGAGCTAAAATAGAATATATTTTAAAATAATTTTAAAGAATATCTAATGTGGTCAAAAATTTCCTTTACCATCCATTTAATAATACATATTAATTTTATTAAATCATTTATAATAACATGGAAATTGATAAAAAAGGGATGGATGGGAAACTTTAAAAGGGGATTTTTAAAATAAAGTCACTTACCTTGAGCCTGACTCATCTTGTACATTATTTATATTCCTACATAAGAGAATTATTTTAGTTATTTAATTTCTTATGAAATTTTTTTGTTTATCAATCCTTTGAATTATATTTACTACAGTTTTTTGTTCAACTAATTATTCATTTCATTTTATATCAGATATTTTTTATGATATTCAGTTCACATATCTAAAATGACCCTAGTAAGTTGAATAAGTTAAAAGTTTTTATAATTAAATCACATAAATAATATAAATAATTAAATAATTATAATTTTATATATTATTAATACTTTTAAAACAATCCATAAATGTATATTTTGAAAAATTAACTACGGTACAATTATGGAGATGGTTGGTCATATGTACGCATGAGCATCATTTCAATTTTTCAAAGATCATCATGGAAAGAAGTTAAGTATTATATTGTCATTAAATATTGATAATTATATCATAAAAAACATATTTTTTTTAAAATATGCTTATATAAATTATCCATGTTTTTTCATGGTGAAAAATGTATCACATCGAATCAGGGAGGTGGTAGCGTACATATACACATGAATAACATTATCATTTTTTAGTAAATGAAAATTTAATAAAATAAATGACATAATAATAATAATAATAATGTCATTAATATCATATATATATAATTTAAAACCATCATTATTTCAATTCATGATAGGCAGTGATAAAAAATAAATTACATTGGTTCGTGAGGCGATAGTCCACCATAGAAACGAATGATGGTTTGGTTTTTCATTTGATAGGGGGGGTAGGATATAGGTTATTACTATAAAAAATAACATATCAGTATATTTAATATATATGTGTAACTATATCATCATGTTTTATGAATGTTTTAAGGAGGTATAATAAGAATTAAAACAAAAACACTTGATTAAGAACTAAAACTATTCTCTAAACAACAACTAAAGGTTTACCCCAAAATATTTCATAAGTAAGTTTTATGAAAATAAAAATTGACACTAAAAGGTGGGGAGGTATTATAAAATTTTATTTTATTAGGTATCATCCAAAAATAGTTATTAGGGTTTGAAGAAATAGAATAAGAGGTTTCCATTTATAAGAGGGGGAGGGGTACTCGTGGAATTTCTTAAAGCATTAAATTAATATTAATTAATTTTCATATTAAAAAAGATCAAAATTGTTAATATTTTATTTCAACATATGAATGATACAACATCCTACCATATAATAAAAACTGTAAATTTTTAAGTGAATTTTTTTCCCTTATCTATTTGTTTTAACTCATTTCAACCCTTTTTTATAATTACCCTGATATTAAATATTTTACTCTTTAGGGGTCGAGAAAGTCACTATAAAAGAAAAAAACCATAAATATACCATGGTTGAAATAATGAACCATATCCCATTTAATGGGATGAAGATAATATTTTTATAAATTTTAAACATTTTAAATACATTATTTATTATAAAATAACATCATTATGAATTTTCACATTATTTAATTAATTTGACTTAAAAAACGTCAGTTCAAAGATGGAATTAAAATATATACCATTAACACTGCAATAAAATTTTATATTTTTCAAAAACATTTGTGGAACACAATAATTCATTGAAACTATATTACTTTTAACATTTTTAAAATAATTTATTTTATTTTTCATTTAATTAAATAATTATTTCGTTAGTGTTTCATAAGAATTTAATGTAATTATTTCATCACTAAACCTTATAAATAAATTACCATGATAAAAATATTATATGTCATTAAAATAACCATTTATAAACAATCATAAATTTTTTATCACTATGTAAAAAATTTAAAGATAATAAAACTAGGATAATGACATTTTTTCTTTCCTTTACATAAAGTATTATAAAGATCAAAATTATGGTATTATGGAAAAATAGTCATATATTAGAATCTTGGATAATTATTAATGAACTTTACTCATCCAATATAATTAATTAATGCTATAGGGTAACTTTTTTGACCTTTTGATATTTTGTTTACCCTTAATTAACTCACTATACCTTTACCACAAAAACAAAAATATTTACTAAGATTACCATTCATAATGAAAAAAAATTTAAAGGGACCTATCTACCAAATAATGACCTCATGATTCCAAATATTGAATTTATTTATAAGTATTCAAAATAAATTGATAAAATTTAAATTAAAGTAAAACCATTAAAACATGATGAAAAATGAGTTCTTAAGAAAAATGTGATTTAAGTAGAAAATAGTTTTATTGAAAATTAAAGTATCAAATTCACTAAAAACACAAAAAATGGATTCTTATCCTAAAAATAAAATAATTAATTTTTAAATATAATAAGAAATAAAATTTTACTCTGTAAATACTTGAAAAGAAAATACATTTCTCAATAAAACTCAGTATTTTCACTATTAATTGAAGAATCAATATATTCAGAAAAATATAATAATTTCACAATTGGAAAATTTTGAGATTATGATTTAAATATATCATTTTCATAAAATATAATTTTTAAAAGTGTAAAACAGTAATTATATTATCCACTCAAAAAAAGAAATAAAAAACATTTTCCAATAAAATGTATTTTTGAAGAATGTAATAACTTCTAAAATTGAGTGATTATTCCCTATGATTTAATAAATAAATTTATATGGATTAGGATATATATATATATAAATCATAATGTGTTTAATATTATTCATATCCACCAATTCAATGGATATGTTATAATGGTTTCATTTAAATAATATTATTTCACTATTTGTTTATGATCGGTGTTTTTTGTTGTATACACTATCAACCATAATGTCATTTGTTTTAAATATCAGGTGTTATAATTAAAATTGATATCAATTTCAAAAATTATTATCATTTTGGTGTTTGTGGATGATATTTAATGAAGTCATCTGGTATGTTTCACACACTCATTGTTTCATGATTAATCAACTATTGGTTTCATGGAATTGTGGTTGATATCACATCAGTATATATTGAAAAGAAGTTAATATTTTATTGAATCTAGATATATAAGAAATTAAGTTAGTTTAATGTAAAACTATGTGTTTTTTAACTTTATCTTATGCTTTCTACAACTATTGTTTTACATAGTAGGCTAAGATTTTTTGTGATGGAATCTTTTACAAGATATGTGTTCACCCATTGAAAACCATTGAAAAAGAAATTATATATAAATAATGATTTTGAGATTGATAAATTTATCAAACATTTAGTCACATATAAAAAATTATACAAGAATAAAATATATGATGTGGAACTAAAAATGTGAAAGGAGTGTAGAAGATTCATATTATAGGGGGATCCTTGTCTCACTTTAATGGATGAAAGGACTGTGACAATATAGGAATAGAGGATCAATACCCCAAAACACATCTTTGATAAAAGAGACCCATTTCAAGGAAAAACTACATGGTTAAAAATTATAGGATATTTTATTATGTTCCTTAAGTAATTATGGGGTTGGATAATTATACTTATGAATATTAAAACAATATTTCACTAGGTAATTTTTTCTAGATATTCTACATTTTCTATATATGGTAAGTTGTATGCTTTGTATTTGATGTAAAATAGGAATAATTATCATGAATCTATGTTCCTGAATGACACTCTTAGTGAGGAGTAGTAATTTAATATTTTAAACAAGAAAATACTAAGGATTTTATATCAATAAAGAGAAATTATAAAATTTTTGACCCTTATGTTCATGATAAAGTAGTTAAAATGTACAGTTGTGGAAGTTTTCTTGATATTTTACCACGATTAAAAAAATGACATAATTTATCAATTGGAATCAATATAGTGGTTTTGGAATCATGGTAGTGTTTATAATAAATCTAGAGGATGATATTGTTCACATAAAATGGGAATTTGTTCCACTAACAGGGATTTATTAATAAGTTTGACATAGTGGGATTGAGATTTTTTGATTATTTTTTATCCATTTCAATACGTGTGAAAATGATTTGATTCCCCAGGGAATGGAAATATGGTATCTAAATTTTTTTTTTAGTAATCATAAAGGATCCCATTGAATTTATTTATAATATGTTTTTTGGTAATAGATATTTTGTCAATAAGGATGATTACCTCGATGAGGAAGAAGAATGTTAAGGTGATGCTTGGAGTCCTTCACGAGGCAAAGCCCACCTTCTTTCAGTGGGTCTTTTGATCAACTTGTTATTGAACAATGGATCAGTACCATTGAAAAGATATTTTCCATACTTCTCTGTTCAGAACATGAAAAAGTTATTTTGGTTTTTTACCATTTAGAAGGTGAAGCAGGCCAGTGGTGGACTCTAATTAATGATACAAGGCACCAAGATGAAATTGATTACACGGAATGTGATGATTTCAAGAACTTATTTTTCAATAATTACATTCCTAATATTCTTATAACAAAGTGAAAAAGGAGTTCCTTCTTTTTAAGAAAAAGGATGATGAACTTATTGGTTCATAAGAGGAAAATTTTGAAGGCTTACAAGGTATGATTTTGGTTTTATTATCCAACCTGAAAGTAAAATTGATCGATTAATTAGTGGCTTAAAACCCGTTCTACGAGGGAATTAGCTATAAGATAATTCATTAGATATGAAGATATTATGTGTTGTGCTATCAAGGTATAACTATAAATTGGTGTTACAAATCCATCTCATGGTTTTGATAAGAAAATAAATGTGGATATCAAGGGAAAGTCTAAAAACAATGGTGAAAAGAAGATGAATGTTTCCTTATACTCAAAGTATGGAAAGAAGCTTGGTGGAGATTGTCTTAAGGGGACTATAAAATGATTCAAGTGTATAAAAGAAGTTCATCGAGTAGTTGAGTGGAAAAGTAATGGGAAAAGGTTTCTAATAATGTGAATAGAGAAAATACTACATAGAATACACCACCAGCACATCAATGGTACAAGTGCAAGGAAATGGGGAATTATTATAACAAATACCCTAATACAAGGGTTAATGATGATTAACATCAGAAACCACTGAATGAAAAAATACAAAGGGAAGTCACATGCAATCACTATTTCTGATGTTGAGTATGGAAACGAAGTGGTGGAATGATTAAGTGTTCGGGTAATGGGATTCCAAAATAGTCTTATGGAATCTCATTTATAGTATTATGGAATATTGGAATATCTATGCATCGGTTTATTATGTGTTTCAATAATTATATTGTACTTGTAACTGTAACAAGTGATTGAAATATTTTTATAAAGCACATGATATGAACATAATGATGGGATAATGAGATAATGAGATGTTTGGTAGTATTAATGAACTCGTGAGTGATAAAATGAAAAGGTGATATCATGGTTTGATTGTATATAATTTTTTGGTATTTTTGGTGTGTGGAAATAGTTAATTTTGAAATAATTCATGTTTTCATTAAGGTTCTATGGAAATTCTTGTTATTATCATTGTTTAAAGAGAATACAAGATTAATATATTCACATGTTTGGAATGTGACAACTAAGAACATCCAAATGAATTATAGAAGATATATGTAATCTCGATTTAGTTCACCTCTTTATGAATTTTTACATTTCTTTTAGTTTTTGGAAGGATTTTAATTTAATCTATTTATGGATAGTATAAGTTATTTTCCATTTTATGTTTTTAGATTAATGTATTATCTCACTATAGATGCACTTATGCATATTTTATTACCTATTCTAACCATTTTATTGAGACAGGTGGAATGAGCTATCATTCTATCGCATGATCTGATAACACTTTATGAATGACAAATTCAACTTCATTTATTCAAAATTAGAGATGGATTGGAAACTGTTCAAGGCACGACTAATGATGAAATTGTACCAAAATCAAGTAAGTATTTCTTCTCAGGTTCTTTATCTTTAGTAAAAGGATCTTGAAAACAAAAAATGTTATCCTATTACTTTCTTATTCAATGAATCACATGGTCCTTTATATCATCACAGATTTATGGATTTCTAGAAGTTAACATTTTCCAAACCATATTCTCTATCACTATCTATCAGAACTCGATGATTAGATTTATCCTTCATACCCATGTTTACACTTCCCACCTATGTTCTCCTATGTGGAATGTAACACCCCGAGATTTTATGAAAAATATTATTTTAATTTCATTAATGTCTTATGTTGTATTCTACACCAAGATTACCTTGCGCTATACGCAACACCGTATTAGCTTGCAGTATACGCAACACTATTCTTGGACCGTGTTACACACAATTTTGATAATTGTTATTCTACGCAACATTGAGTATATATATATATATATATATATATTAAATGTATAAATGAAATATGGTTGGATTCTGTTACACGAAACAACGAAAGATTCTTTCACAACATGCAACCCTGACTTGGCTTGCATTACACGCAATCGCGACCTTCCTCGATAGCGTGTGTTGTACGCAATACCGGGTTTTAATAAACAATGTTATATTATTATAATATTGTCATGAACTAGCCGTTATGAATAGTATTAACTAAATTTTGAATTTTATAACATTATTATTCATCTTACACATTTTCTAGAACATGGTATAAGAACAAAATAAATTTTTCGGGTAAAATAAGTATTTTTCAAAAAATGCAGTTTTGCCGCCTATTGATGGCGCACCCACATTAAATCTAGTTTTTTACATGTTTATATGTTCAATTTGACAAAATAATATTCTTCTTTTGAATCAAGATGTAAAAATTTACATTAGATAAATTTTTGATATTTTTCCGATAACTTTCATATTTTAATGAATAGTAAAAACACGCTATATTTTAATTAAAAACAATTTTTTTCATCATAATATCTTATGTGGTTAAATTATAATATTGAATGGTTTTAAAGTATAAATATAATATATTTTTACCATTTAATATAATGTAAGTCATTAGCCTTGATTTTACATTGAATTCATAGGTTAAATAAATTCAATCTTTTGCAATGTTTTAAAAAAAACCCGTTTTCTTTCGACAACGAGATTAATTTTAATTTAATTTCTGCAACTTTTGTGTATTGAATTTGGATAAATGGATTCCATATTTGGAATCATTGGGTCCAAATTATGTTAATAATCCACTTTTTATTTTTGGGCATTATGAATAGTAACTACGGTAAATTTTATTTACCATAGTTAAAGATAAATCGGGTAATTAGGGGTAAATATAAGATTATAAAATTACCCTAACACCTGTCAAAATCCTATTGGATGACTAAAAGTCGACCCATATCACCTAAGGGTCGGATTAGAATCATTTAATGGACTTTGGACCTTGAAAATAACTTAATTATTATTAAAACCAAAGAAAGTGACAACATGTCACTCTCTTAAATCTTATAAGTATATTAATTTTAATTTAGTGATAAACTTCATGAAACATAGAACATGAATAGTATCCAGAAAGCTAAAAAAATTATCTACATCATGAAAATTTATTTAGAATTTTTTGGGATTAAATAATTATCATTAATTGTGACACAATTGTGATGCAGAATTTATTTATCTAGTGAAAAATCAAAAAAATAGTTTTTATTAAACTAAAAGTGACCATAAAATGCACAAATACCTAACCAAAACTTATTTTACATGTAAATGTAAACCATAATCATCCAATTGTCGAATATTTGACCATTTGGAGCCTTATAAAAGCGATTATAACACTTATATTATTTTATTTTAAATGATGCCAAAGTTGTCACCTTCATAATTTAATAAATATAACAATTTAAATATTGTGATTTTAAGATGATACATTCGAGTAAAAGTATTATTGTGAAAGTTAATAGATTTATTTTCATCATAGGATTTTATTTTTATTTTTTATGCAACAAATAAGTATATTAAATAATTATACAATAATGTTGTAGTATTTATTTTATTAAGAGATAAACCAAATAAATGGTTTCAAAAATAACAAAATAAATATTATATGAACTATTTAATGTGCTCCAATAATTTTTAAGATACATATGACATTTTATGAATCTATTAAAACTTTTAGTTCGAACATATCTTCTGTATTTATTTTATTTAAATTCAAATAAATGAATAGTGTCAAAATTGACACTATTGTTATTTTATAAAAAAAACATATTATAAAATTGATTAAAAATCACAAAATATTTCAAAATTATAAATTTAAATTTATAAGATCTAAAATGTTATTAAGAATCCAATTATGGACAATTCACAACAAATAAGTAATTATCTATTATAATTTAAATATTAGAATGTTATTACCACAAATAAAATTAAATTGATTAAATAAGGATAAATCATGTTGATAATGTTTAAAATAAATTCCTAACATGTCTAAATTATATTGGTTGATGATATTACAACCTTATCTTATATAATATTCTAATATGAGTCATTTTTGGAGGTTTTTATGTGGCGTTAGATTTATTATAAATTAATATTTTTAAGAATTCCAAAGGTGCCCCTCTCCTCCCTTATAAAAGGGAACCTCCTCCCCCTCCTCCTCACACCAATTTGAGCACTCAAGCTCGGCCAAACCCTGCCAAAATCCCTTCTCCACTTCCCTAGAATAATCCTAGAGGTCCTGGTCTTCTTCAAAGACCAATCTTAGTTCCCTAAGTGGAGGATTCAAAGAGGCGTTCCAAAGAAGATTTAATATCCATTACCGATCTGTTCAACTTCTTTCTTCTTCAACTTCTTCTTCTTTAGTTGGTTCATGATAAAGTAATAACATCAGTATTTATTATATACTAATATGTTATTATAAATATGAAACAACTCTAACTAACCTTCTATCCATCCTACGGAAAAAGGAAATCACCGCGCGTGCGTACGTACGGAATACCGTCTCCATGCCGTGGTGTAATCTATTTTCCACCTCCACCTTACATGGATGGGTATAATGGTGTAAAGAATAACTATACATAGTTATTAAAACATCATATTGATTCTGATATCTTGTATAATCCACTCCACTCCAATTCAATATTAATGGAAATGATATCATCACTCGTGCGTACGTACGGACTACCGTCTCCACGACGCGATGAGATTCATTCTCCATGATAACCATTTAAGAATGATTATAAAGTATATATAAGAAATAATAATGAAATATATGACATTATAAAGCTACTGGATTTATGTATATATATATGTATGTCATCTACTTACTTCCATTCAAGACAATAAGGAAAGGAAAACAGTGTTCATGCGTACGTACGGACTACCGTCTCCATGAACGGTGTTTTTCATTTCATTTATCTATCTATTATATATATATATATACTGAATATATATGATATATAAATCCTATTTTATATTCTGGAAGTAAGTAAATCATGATATAAGTAATAATAATGTCAAGAACAACAAGTCAAAACACCTACGATAAATGAAACGATTTTACCCAAAACGCTTCTTTAACATGGAATTTACAAAAGAACGGGTAATATAAAGTCATAAGTGAACCATATATGATATCATAACAATGAATATGATTATGTAATAAGTCAATGACATTATTTAAATCATTATACAGGAGGTTCGGACACATACGAAGCAAATCAGACCTAAGGTAAGGGAAATATTGCAATCTCATTTTTATCCGAGATTGTTTGTACTTTGAAATTTACTGGGGTATATTTTATCATCCACGTCCATGTTTCCTCGATATGTAATGTTATTTACATCCACATACAATTGTTTAAATCCAATTTTACCCTTCGGTGAGTTTTTAAAAGATATGAAAGGAATCTTTTGTCATTTTCTCATACGAGGAACTTTTGACTTTTCCGAAAAAAATACGAGGAGAATGTTATTTTTAACTTATACGGCGTGAATGGATTTTTTACGGTTTCATAATGCCTCATTTTCAAGAAGCTTACTCTAAAATATTTCATGATTATTTTCAATAAAACCCTTATCTTTTAAAATTGCATGGAATTTTTTGAAAAGAACATGATTTTAAAGAAGAAAGGATATTTTGCTCAAGAATTCATTTCAAGTGTTTTTTCAAAACTATTTTACATCTAAGATGAAATTATTTCATATGTGTATGTTTCAAGTCAAATTTCTCTATGATTTAAATGGATTCAATTTTCTTATGATGAAATGATATCAATTGTTTATGGATTATGTTATGATGGCATGATGTTTAAGAATCCCATTTTATTTCATGGGTTATGCAATGATGTATGATTTACAATTTTGTGGCACACATAAGAATGGTTTCATTATAAGATGGGTGGGACCTATATCTCCCTCCAATGCATTGGGTAAAGATTTTATATCTCATGAGATAGACATGGCTGAAATGGTAGGTTATACCGGTTCAGTGAAACAGGACTGAAACGAGGGTTACTCAACTCAGAAAGGGACTTTGTCCACTAAGATAGTCTTGGCAATGAGTCTTGACTAACAAGAAATGATTCTCTATGATTATTTGTGTATGCCACAAAGTTTCATGTTTTAAGTTATGATTATTGGGATTTCATTTCACTACTATGATTTATCCCATGTTATGAAATTATGCTCTCTTTTGCAGGTTAAGATTTCCAAAAGTTATGTTCTTATGAATATGATGTGATTGATTTTTCTTTTGTATACCCTTACTGAGCATTTGAGCTCACCCTTTTATGTTTTCTTTTCCCCAGGATATAAAGAAAGGTTTTAGGTATAAAAAAAGGAAGATCTTTATGGGAGATATTGAAGATCTTTCACCACGATTAGAAGATTACATTCCGAGTTTCCAAAGACACTAAACTATTAAGATCCTTGTGTGTGTGTGTTTTTGTTATGTACTATGTATTCCGCAAAAGTAATGTAATGTCCATGTACATCAGGCTTCGGGTCTCTACAGTTGGTATCAGAGGAAAGGTTTAGTCAACCTTTGGAAACTAGGATGCGAAAACGTTAGTGAGATCCCTAGAGATATTTCTAAGGTATGTCTAGGGATGTCCCTAAGGATAAGTATACGTGTAGGATATAGTCCTAGAACTATGGTAACGATATTAGATTAGACCAAAGATGTTAGATATTGAAGTTACTCCCCCTTTATTATGATTTTTTCCTCTCACACTATTCTTTTTGGAAGTGACTAGAAACAAGATGATTCACGATAATTGAGGATATGATGGACAATGGAATGATATTCTTCATGAGAAACCAAATGAAATGGGATTTGGAAGTCCAAACATCATTATTATGCCGAATCAGCAATCTCATAATATGATCAATAAAGTAAAATTTGGTAAGTTTCCTGACTCGGCTAATAAGAGAAAGATGGAATTTCATGATGATCATAGAGGAAAGAAAGTTCAATTTCCCCTATGTAAATCATGTGGGAAGAGGTATCGAGGAGAATGTTTCAAAGGAACTGGAAGATGCTTTGGGTGTGGAAAAGAAGGACACAAAGCAAGTAAGTGCAAAGGAAAAGGTTCAGTTAACACCATGGATGAGGATAATGGTATTGCTACGACATCAACAATGGTTAAATGTTTTAAATGTGGAATGTACGGGCATTATGCAAACCAATGCCCTAAGGGAAAGTCTCATGAAGAGAATCAGTATGGTCGTATGGGAAGTATTTATGTTGATGATGATGAAGAGACTACAAATTATATGTGAGATGAAATAATTGTTGAAGCTCGGTCAATGGTTTAAGAATGTAGTGGAATTCTTACATGTTTATCATGTGTAATATTGTATAAGAAATCTCATGGTACTATGGAGTAAAGAGACATCTAAGGATTGTTACACTGTTGTCTTTCCTTGAGTTATGAAAGTGTATGATTAATGGTACCACTATCCATGAAAGGTTATTCAAATATTTTTGGAATTTAGATGATATGTGCATAATGAAGGGATAAGGAGAAAATTAAATGTTTAACAGTATTCATGAGCTCATGATTGATATAAGGACTAAGTGATATCATGGTTTGAGTATATAGAATTTTGAGGATTTTGGTATGTGGAAAGTGTTAACGTTTAACTGCATTCATGTTTTCAATAAGGTTCAATGGGTATTCAAGAGAGTACATGATTAAGGCCTTTGAATGTTTGGAATGTGACCAACAAGATATATCTTATGATATATGGGGATCAACGATGGTATTAAATCTCTGGTAATCGTTTTCACTATGTTATGAGAGTGGACTGCAGTATTATGGATAAGCCTAAAGATTGAAAAGGATTATGTTGGACATAAGTGATTATTGTTTAAGGGTAGAAGTTTTTTTCGATATTATTGATGGGATGTTATAGTAATGTAGTTTTAGAAAAATGACAGCCTGCAGGACGGGCGACAGCCCATCGCTTCAGATAAGGCTGTGGGAATCGAACCCACAACCGAAGTGCGACTGGCCTTTATCGCCTACCACTGGCCTACAGGAAGTCCCTGGTTAGTATAAACTAGTTTTATTTTATTAAGAGGTATGATATATGAAGTATAAATTCATTTTTGGAACCATATACGATTAATCTAACCACAAGATGGACTTATAACTTTTGCTAACCTTTTGTTTGAACGAGATGGAATGACCCATCATTCTATCACATGATCTGCTAACACATCACGAATAACAAATTCAACTTCATTTCTTTAAGGGATGAAGTGGAAATTGTTCAATTCACGAACAATAGTGATATTGTACCAAAATCAAGTAAGTATTTCTTCTAATTCAAAATTTTCAACTTTAGGGAAATGATATTGAAAACCAAAAATGTTGTCCTAGTGATCTTATATCTGATGAATCAGATGGTACCTGAGATCATCTCAAATTTATGGCTTTGTGATTGCTAGATTTTCCATAGCCATGTCCTCTACCACTCTCCATCAAAACATGACGGATAGATTTCTCTTCCATGTCCATATTTTCACCTATGTGGAAACCCAGTGATTAATTTATTTGGGTAACCGTTACGTTTCATACTTTTGTTTTTAAAGATAAGTTTTGGTATTCCTTTTTACGATGTGGGTTTCTATCAAAGAAACTTTCAAATAGTAAACCATTTATAACCCCGACGAATTTCGAGGGAGAAATTCATTTTAAGGGGGGTAGAATGTAACACCCCGATATTTTATGAAAAATATTATTTTAATTTCATTAATGTCTTATGTTGTATTCTACACCAAGATTACCTTGCGCTATACGCAACACCGTATTAGCTTGCAGTATACGCAACACTATTCTTGGACCGTGTTACACACACTTTTGATAATAGTTATTCTACGCAACATTGAGTATATATATATATATATATATATATATATTAAATGTATAAATGAAATATGGTTGGATTCTGTTACAGGAAACAACGAAAGATTCTTTCACAACATGCAACCCTGACTTGGCTTGCATTACACGCAATCGCGACCTTCCTCGATAGCGTGTGTTGTACGCAATAGCGGGTTTTAATAAACAATGTTATATTATTATAATATTGTCATGAACTAGCCGTTATGAATAGTATTAACTAAATTTTGAATTTTATAACATTATTATTCATCTTACACATTTTCTAGAACATGGTATAAGAACAAAATAAATTTTTCGGGTAAAATAAGTATTTTTCAAAAAATGCAGTCTTGCCGCCTTTTGATCGCGCACCCACATTAAATCTAGTTTTTGACATGTTTATATGTTCAATTTGACAAAATAATATTCTTCTTTTGAATCAAGATGTAAAAAATTTACATTAGATAAATTTTTGATATTTTTCCGATAACTTTCATATTTTAATGAATAGTAAAAACACGCTATATTTTAATTAAAAACAACTTTTTTCGTCATAATATCTTATGTGGTTAAATTATAATATTGAAGGGTTTTAAAGTATAAATAGAATATAGTTTTACCATTTAATATAATTTAATTCATTAGCCTTGATTTTATATTGAATTCATAGGTTTAATAAATTCAATCTTTTGCAATGTTTTAAAAAAAACCCGTTTTCTTTCGACAACGGGATTAATTTTAATTTAATTTCTGCAACTTTTGTGTATTGAATTTGGATAAATGGATTCCATATTTGGAATCATTGGGTCCAAATTATGTTAATAATCCACTTTTTATTTTTGGGCATTATGAATAGTAACTACGGTAAATTTTATTTACCATAGTTAAAGATAAATCGGGTAATTATGGGTAAATATAAGATTATAAAATTACCCTAACACCTGTCAAAATCCTATTGGATGACTAAAAGTCGACCCATATCACCTAAGGGTCAGATTAGAATCATTTAATGGACTTTGGCCCTTGAAAATAACTTAATTATTATTAAAACCAAAGAAAGTGAAAACATGTCACTCTCTTAAATCTTATAAGTATATTAATTTTAATTTAGTGATAAACTTCATGAAAAATCGAACATGAATAGTATCCAGAAATCTAACAAAATTATCTACATCATGAAAATTTATTTAGAATTTTTTGGGATTAAATAATTATCATTAATTGTGACACAATAGTGATGCAGAAATTATTTACCTAGTGAAAAATCAAAAAAATAGTTTTTATTAAACTAAAAGTGACCATAAAATGCACAAATACCTAACCAAAACTTATTTTCCATGTAAATGTAAACCATAATCATCCAATGGTCGAATATTTGACCATTTGGAGCCTTATAAAAGCGATTATGACACTTATATTATTTTATTTTAAATGATGCCAAAGTTGTCACCTTCATAATTTAATAAATATAACAATTTAAATATTGTGATTTTAAGATGATAAATTCGAGTAAAAGTATTATTGTGAAAGGTAATAGATTTATTTTCATCATAGGATTTTATTTTTATTTTTTATGGAACAAATTAGTATATTAAATAATTATACAAAAATGTTGTAGTATTTATTTTATTAAGAGATAAACCAAATAAATGGGTTCAAAAATAATAAAATAAATATTATATGAACTATTTAATGTGCTCCAATAATTTTTAAGATACATATGACATTTTATGAATCTATTAAAACTTTTATTTCGAACATATCTTCTGTATTTATTTTATTTAAATTCAAATAAATGAATAGTGTCAAAATTGACACTATTGTTATTTTATAAAAAAACATATTATAAAATTGATTAAAAATCACAAAATATTTCAAAATTATAAATTTAAATTTATATGATCTAAAATGTTATTAAGAATCCAATTATGGACAATTCACAACAAATAAGTAATTATCTGTTATAATTTAAATATTAGAATGTTATTACCACAAATAAAATTAAATTGATTAAATAAGGATAAATCATGTTGATAATGTTTAAAATAAATTCCTAACACGTCTAAATTATATTGGTTGATGATATTACAACCTTATATTATCTAATATTAGAATATGAGTCATTTTTGGAGGTTTTTATGTGGCGTTAGATTTATTATATATTAATATTTTTAAGAATTCCAAAGTTGCCCCTCTCCTCCCTTATAAAAGGGAACCTCCTCCCCCTCCTCCTCACACCAATTTGAGCACTCAAGCTCGGCCAAACCCTGAAAAAATCCCTTCTCCACTTCCCTAGAATAATCCTAGAGTTCCTGGTCTTCTTCAAAGACCAATCTTAGTTCCCTAAGTGGAGGATTCAAAGAGGCGTTCCAAAGAAGAGGTAATATCCATTACCGATCTGTTCAACTTCTTTCTTCTTCAACTTCTTCTTCTTTAGTTGTTTCATGATAAAGTAATAACATCAGTATTTCTTATATACTTATATGTTATTATAAATATGAAACAACTCTAATTAACCTTCTATCCATCCTACGGAAAAAGGAAATCACCACGCGTGCGTGCGTACGGAATACCGTCTCCATGCCGTGGTGTAATCTATTTTCCGCCACCACCTTACATGGATGGGTATAATGGTGTAAATAATAACTATACATAGTTATTAAAACATCATATTGATTCTGATATCTTGTATAATCCACTCCACTCCAATTCAATATTTATGGAAATGATATCATCGCTCGTGCGTACGTACGGACTACCGTCTCCACGACGCGATGAGATTCATTCTCCATGTTAACCATTTAAGAATGATTATAAAGTATATATAAGAAATAATAATGAAATATATGACATTATAAAGCTACTGGATTTATGTATATATATATGTATGTCATCTACTTACTTCCATTCAAGACAATAAGGAAAGGAAAACAGCGTTCATGCGTACGTATGGACTACCGTCTCCATGAATGGTGTTTTTCATTTCATTTATCTATCTATTATATATATATATATATACTGAATATATATGATATATAAATCATATTTTATATTCTGGAAGTAATTAAATCATGATATAAGTAATAATAAGGTCAAGAACAACAAGTCAAAACACCTACGATAAATGAAACGATTTTACCAAAAACGCTTCTTTAACATGGAATTTACAAAAGAACGGGTAATATAAAGTCATAAGTGAACCATATATGATATCATAACAATGAATATGATTATTTAATAAGTCAATGACATTATTTAAATCATTATACAGGAGGTTTGGACACATACGAAGCAAATCGGACCTAAGGTAAGGGAAATATCGCAATCTCATTTTTATCCGAGATTGTTTGTACATTGAAATTTACTGGGGTATATTTTATCATCCACGTCCATGTTTCCTCGATATTTAATGTTATTTACATCCACATACAATTGTTTAAATCCAATTTTACCCTTCGGTGAGTTTTTAAAAGATATGAAAGGAATATTTTGTCATTTTCTCATACGAGGAACTTTTGACTTTTCCGACAAAAATACGAGGAGAATGTTATTTTTAACTTATACGGCGTGAATGGATTTTTTACGGATTCATAACGCCTCATTTTCAAGAAGCTTACTCTACAAGATTTCATGATTATTTTCAATAAAACCCTTATCTTTTAAAATTTCATGGAATTTTGTGAAAAGAACATGATTTTAAAGAAGAAAGGATATTTTGCTCAAGAATTCATTTCAAGTGTTTTGTCAAAACTATTTTACATCTAAGATGACATTATTTCATATGTGTATGTTTCAAGTCAAATTTCTCTATGATTTAAATGGATTCAATTTTCTTATGATGAAATGATATCAATTGTTTATGGATTATGTTATGATGGCATGATGTTTAAGAATCCCATTTTATTTCATGGGTTATGCAATGATGTATGATTTACGATTTTGTGGCACACATAAGAATGGTTTCATTATGAGATGGGTGGGACCTATATCTCCCTCCAATGCATTGGGTAAATATTTTATATCTCATGAGATAGACATGGCTGAAATGGTAGGTTATACCGGTTAAGTGAAACAGGACTGAAACGAGGGTTACTCGACTCAGAAAGGGACTTTGTCCACTAAGATAGTCTTGGAAATGAGTCTTCACTAACAAGAAATGATTCTCTATGATTATGTGTGTATGCCACAAAGTTTCATGTTTTAAGTTATGATTATTGGGATTTCATTTCACTACTATGATTTATCCCATGTTATGAAATTTTGCTCTCTTTTGCAGGTTAAGATTTCCAAAAGTTATGTTCTTATGAATATGATGTGATTGATTTTTCTTTTGTATACCCTTACTGAGCATTTGAGCTCACCCTTTTATTTTTTCTTTTCCCCAGGATATAAAGAAAGGTTTTAGGTATAAAAAAAGGAAGATCTTTATGGGATATATTGAAGATCTTTCACCACGATTAGAAGATTACATTCCGAGTTTCCAAAGACACTAAACTATTACGATCCTTGTGTGTGTGTGTTTTTGTTATGTACTATGTATTCCGCAAAAGTAATGTAATGTCCATGTACGTCAGGCTTCGGGTCTCTACATGGAAACCCAATTATGGGTTAATTTGGGTAACCATTATGTTTCTAACATTCCTTTTTAAAATTAAGTTTTAGTATTCCTCTTTACAATTTGGGTTTCTATGAAATAAACATTCAAGTAGTAAACCATTTTTATCCTCAACAAATTTCAGGGGAGAAATTCATTTTAAGAGGGGTAGAATGTAACACCCTGAGATTCTATGAGATTGATTATTTTAATTTCATTTAATTATTGTGTTTTATGCTACAATAAGATTATCTTTCTCTATATGCAACATCTTATTAGCTTTCAGTATACACAACACTATACTTGTCCTGTGTTACACAAAATTTCAAGTTATTTTGATAGAATTTATTTCATGCAACACTGAGTATAGATTTTGTTCAATTTATAAATTAAATAAGTTTGGATTATCCCATACGCAACACAAAAGGATGCTTCCACCACACACAACACTTACTTTTCTTGAGTTACATGCTAGAGCAACCTTCCTCAATAGTTTTCATTGTACTTGATATCAAGTTTCACTAAACAACGATATATTATTAAAATATTATTATTTAATGGGATATAAACTAGCTTTTATGAATAGTTTTTAACAACTTTTTAAATTTTATATATCATTATAATTCAACTTACACATTTCTTAGAACATGATATTAGTAAAAAATCCATTTTTTGTATAAAAGAAGTATTTTAAAAAAAATCAGTTTTACCACCTTTTAATGGATCAACCATTTTAAATCTAGTATTTGACACTTTTATAAACTATATTAAACAAAATAAACTTTTTATTTGGAGCTGGTACATAAAAATCTATTTTATTTGAATTTTTTGGTATTTTTTAGATAAAAATCAAATTTTAATGAATATTGAAAAATACAGTATTTTAATTCAAAACTACCTTTTCATATAATTTATTTATATAGTTAGATTTTCATTTTAATTGGTTTTAAATTTTAACTAGATTATTTTTTTATCTTTTAATACAATTTTAGTCATTGAACGTAATTTCACATTTAAATTGGACATAAACACGTCTCAATCTTTTGATAGATATTACTTCTTAAAAACCTTCTTTTTGGTTTTGACAACGGGAATTAATTTTAAATTAATTACTAAATCTTCTATGTTTTGAATTGAAAAAATAAATTCCATATCTAGAATCAGAAGGTTCAAATTATGTAAATAGCCAACTTTTATTTTTGGACATTAGGAATAGTAACTTCAGTAAATGTTTTTATTTACCATGGTTAAAGGGTTAATCTGGTAAATAAGGATAACAAAATAATATTATAATAATATTAAAATACCCTAAAACATATACTAATTCTTTTTGATGATATATTTACAACCATGGGAATACTTGGGTATATTTTTGACCCCATGGATTCACTTGGATGTGGAAATGACATTTTATAATAATTAATTTAGAGTGAAGATAATTATAACCAAAACATATATCTTTTACTAAATCAATTTTAATATATGGTAATATAACATATCTCTATTTATATAAATATTAATTATAAATATAATAATATTTCCTAAATCATGGTATTTTATTTATAATTTTCATACATTGTAAAAATATATTTATTTATGACATAATTATGATTTAGTGATTACCGTATTAATGAAAGATTTAAATAAATATATTTATAAATATTAAAAAAATTAATCCGGTTATTTTGATGTCATCCATGAATTTTATGGATGATATTGACATAATATATTTTTTTTAATTCATTATTTTCTAAGTAATAAGGTGGTTATGAATTTTAAAAAAAACTCAAGCATGAATATTGTCCAAAATTGACACAATTAATAACTTAATACGAAAAATAGTTTATTAAAAGATATTAAATTCCTAAAAATATAATATTCTTCCAAATGGTTCATATATGTCTAAATATGTCATAAATAACTTTTTTTGGGTATTTTGACGTTATATGTTAATTAAATTGACCCACAATGTGTTAATAACATGATATCCCAATATGATTAAAAAGTGTAAAATAAGGGTAAAACAAAAACGATAAGGGTAAAAAAATATTAAAAAAATTTCAAAGAATTATTGTATGATGGGTATTAGAACCAAAATAATATTTTATATGAAATAAATTTGTTTTTTTTCATTTTAAATCAAAATTAAATTTATAATAAATTAATATTTTGAAACTCTCCCAAAGTGCACATCTCCTCTCTTATAAAAGGGAACCTCCTTCCTCTCCTCTTCACTCCATTTTGAGCTTTAAATCTTGGCCAAACCCTTCCCAATTTTCTTTTCAACTTCCCTAGTTACATTCTAGAGGTTCGGGTCTTCTAAAAAAAACTCTAGTTCCCAATGAGGAAATTTAAAGGAGGCACGTCAGGGAAGAGGTAATCTCTTCTACCGATTCGTTCAATTTTTTTGACTCTTTTACTTACTATTATTTAGTTTTTTAATTATAAAGTTATAACATAATTATCAATAATATACTTATATGTTATTATAAATATGAAACAACCCTATTTCACCGTCTATTCATCCTACAAAAAATAAAATCATCGTGTGCATACGTACAGATTACCGTCTCCACATCGTGGTGTGATCTGTTTTCCCCACCACCTTACATGGATGGGTATAATGGTCTAAATAATAACCATATATGATTATTATAACATTATTATAATTCGGCGATATTATACACCATCCAATTCAACACTATTCAAAAACTATGGGAACGATATCGTTACTCATGCGTATGTACGACTTCCCGTTTCCACAACATGATGAGATTCATTCTCCATGTTAACCATTCAAAAATTATTATGAATTATATATATTTAATAATAATTAAATATATGACATAAATATTCTACTTTATTTGTATATATATATATATATATTTCATATACTTACTTCCATTCAATTTAATAATTAAACCAAAATAGTGTTCATGCGTACGTACGGCCTACAGTCTTCATGAACGGTGTATTCCATTCCATTTATCGATCTATTATATATATTTATTTACTTCATATATATGATATATAAATCATTTTTAAAATTATTAAAGTAATTAAATCATGATCTATGTAATAATATCAAGAATAAAAAGTCCAAACACGTACGATATATAAAACGATTGTAACCCTAAACAATGATTTAACAAAGAATTGAAAAATGAACGGATAATATAAAGTTGTAAGTGAATCCTATATTATATTTTAAATATTATTATGGTTCTGCTACACGTTAATAATACGTTTAAACCCACTATATAGAAGTTTCGTACACGTACAGAAGAAATTGGACCTAAGGTAAGGGATAACTTTTCCAATCTCGTTTTATCCGAGATTGTTTGTTTGTAAGTATCTATTTGGGATATATTTATCATCTAGGTCCATGTTTTCTAAAATTTGTCTTATTAAATTTTTAATAATCTTCTTATGTGTGTTTAAATTCATTTTTACCCATTTTTACTTTCACTGCATGGTTTGGAAGAAATCTTTCTTTTGTTTACCATATGAGGTACTTTTTGACTTTTTGATCAAAAGTACAAGGATAATGTTTTTTTAAAATATACAGCATGAATTGTTTTTTACGTCTTCATGATTCCTTATTTACACTAATCTTTCTCTACAATATTTAAATTTTATTTTCAAATAATTATTTTCTTTGAAAATTGTATGGCATTTTGAGAAAAAAATATTTTTGAATAAGAAAGGATATTTTCTACAAGAACTATGTTCAAGTGGTTTATCAAAATTATTTTCCATCTAATATGAAACTCTTTAATAGTGTTATGTTTCTATCTCTATTATTAATTTTATTTTATTATGTTTATAAAGTAATTATTTTTATTAAGTTCATGGATTTTATATGGATTATGTTATGATGTAATGATGTATAAGAAACCCATTTTATTTCATGGGTTATGTTATGATGAATGACTTATATTGTTGTGGCACATGTAAGATTAATTTTATTATGATATGGGTGGGTCCTATATCTCCCTACTATTCATTGGTTAAATATTTATATCTCATGAGATATACATGACTGGAATTGTAGGTAAATCTGGTTCAGAAATATATGGCTGGAACGACAAGTAAACTCAGTTCAGTAATGGACTTTGTCCACTATTATGGTCTTGGCAGCAATACCTTGGCTAATATAGAAATCATAATATGTTCTTATTAGTTTTACACAATTACATGTTTTATTCCAGTGGTATTTTATCACGGTTAATGTTTCTTTATGATCCAAGCCTTATATACTTCCATGATTTATGTCATTGTTCAAGATTTTGATGTTTATACATTATGTTCATGTTTTTTTGATCAAATGTTTACTATTTGTTTTCTGTCCTCCATGTTTACCCTTAATGAGAAATTGATCTCGCCCTTTATATGTTATCTTTTCTCCAGGATATAAATAATGGTTTTAGGTAGGAAAACAAAAAGGGAAGATCTTTTTGGGAGATGTTGAATATTTTTCACCATGATTAGAATATTAAGTTCCGAGTTTCCAAAGACACTAAAATAATAAGGTCTTTGGGATATTTTTGTGTCATGTATTAAGTATTATGGAAAATAAATTTAATTTCCATGTAAGTCAGGTTTGGGTATTTACATTTGGTATCAGAGTAAAGGTTTAGTTAACCTTTGGAAACTAGGATGCAAAAAGATTTGTCAGATCCTTAGAGATATTCCTATGGTATGTCTAGGGATGTACCTAAGGTTAAGGATAAGTATAAGTTACAATCCTAGAATTATGATAAAGATCATTAATAACCTAATATTAAACATAAGATTTTAGATATTGAATGTACTCCCCCTTGATTATGTTGTTTTCTTAGTATGATTTTTGCCTCTCACACTATTCTTTTGGGGTTTTAGACAGTGGCTAAAACCCGAAGGAACCGTGTTAATGATCAATGCACTACAAAATGAAATTATTTTCATCATGAACAACCAAATGTTATGGGATATGGAGTGAGAAACCTTATTTCTATAATTACACAAGATATGAATCATTCAAGACTTTCAAATGAGCAATGATGTAAACAACATTCTATTTAGTCCTTCACGAGGAAACGTCCACCTTCTTTCAATGGTTGTTCAGATACACTTGTTTCTGAATAATGGATTATCACCATCAAAAATATATTTTCCATACATTATTGTTTGGAACATGAACGGGACATTTTGGTTGTTTACTTTTTAGAAGGTGAAGAAGACCAGTGGTGGACTCAAATTAAAAATACTTGGCACCAAGATGAAATTGAATCCATGGAATGGTATGAGTTAAAGAAATTATTTTTCAATAAGTACCTTCCTCATATTCTTCAAACAAAGATACAAAAGGAGTTATTTGAGAATAATAAAAATGATGATGAATTTGTTGGTTCATATGAGGCAAATTTTACAAGGCTTTCAAGGTATGCTTCTGGTTTTATCACTCTACCTGAAAGTAAAGTTGATCGATACTTCAGTTGCTTAAAACAAAGTCTTAAAAGAACACTACTTATAAGATACTTTAGTAGTTATGAATAGACTGTGAATTATGCTATCAAGGTAGAACTATATGTCGGCGTTACATATCTATCTCATGGTTTTTATAAGAAATTAAAGATTGAGTTCAAGGGAAAATCTCAAAACAATGGTGAAAAGAAGATAAATGTTTCTTTATTCTCAAAGTGTGGAAAGAAGCATGGTGGACATTATCTTAAAGGGACTAGAAAATTTTTCAAGTGTGTAAAAGAAGGTCATCGAGTAGTTGAGTGTCAAGGTAATGGGAAAAGTTTCTAATGATGTGAATAGGGAAAAGACTATAGAGAACACTGCACCAACACATCAATGCTTAAAGTTTAAGGAAATGGGGCATTATGCTAACCAATTCCCTAATACAAGGGTTAATGATGATCGACGTCCGCAACCTCTTAATGAAAAATACCAAGGGATGTCACATACAAGCACTTTTTGTGATGTTGAGTATGACAACGAAGTGGTAGAATGATTAAGTGTTTACGTAATGGGATTCTAAAATAGTGTTGTGAAATCTCATTTATATTATTATGGAATATTGGAATATATATGTATTGGTTTATTGTGGTTTTCAATAATTATATGCTACTGTTAACCCTGAGAAGTGATTGAAATATTTTTTGGAAACAACATGATATGAACATAATGAAGGGATAAGAAGATAATGAGATGTTAGATAGTATTAATGAGCTCATGACTGATAAAAATATAAAGTGATATCACAGTTTGAGTATATATATTTTTTAGTGTTTTTTGGTGTGTGAAAAGAGTTAATTTCGACATTATTCGTGTTTTAACTAAGGTTCTATGGGATTTCAAGTTATTATCATTTTTTAAAGAGAATAAATGATTAAGGTATTAACATGTTTGGAATGTTCCAACTAAGATCTTCCAAATGAGTAATAGAAGATAAATTCTATATCTATTTAGTACACTTATTTCTAACGTTTTATATTTATTTTAGTTTTTGGAAGGATTGTAATGTTATCGATTTATGGATTGTATAAGTTATTTTTCATTTTAATTTGGTTAGATTAATGTATTATCTCACTATAGGTAGACTTATTCATATTAGATTACCTGTACTAACCTTTTTATTAAGACAGATAGAATGACCTATAGTTCTATTGCATGATATACTAACACTTTACGAATAACAAATTCATCTTCAATACTTTAAATTATTGATGATTTGGAAATTGTTCAAGCCACGACGAAGGATGAGATTGTACTGAATTGAAGTAAGTATATCTCCTCATGTTCATCATCTTTAGGGAAAGGATCTTGAAAAAAAATGGTATCCTAGTACTTTCATATTCGATGAATTTTATGGTCCCATAAATCAAATAAGATTTATGGATTTCTGGTAGTAATAATTCCCCAAACTGTATTCTCTATCACTATCCATCAGAACATGATGGATAGGATTATCTTCCATATCTATGTTTTCACTTCCCACCTATGCTATCCTATGTGGAAACCCAGTGATTAGTTACTTTGGGTAACCATTATGTTTCTAACATTACTTTTTAAAATTGAGTTTTAGTATTCATCTATACGGCGTGGTTTTCTATGAATGAAACATTCATGTAGTAAACCATATATAACCCTGACGAATTTTGAGGGAGAAATTGATTTTAAGGGGGGTATAATGTAACACATCAAGATTCTATGAGATAGATTTTTCTTATTTCGTTGATTTCTTTTTTTGTATGCTACACCAAGATAAGCTTGCACTATACAAAACACTGTATTAGCATGCAGTATATGCAACACTACACATGGATTATGTTACAAAAAATTTCAAGTTCTTTTGATATAATTTATTTCACGCAACATTTAGTATATATTTTTTTCAATTTATAAATGAACTATGTTTGGATTATTTCATATGAAACACCAAATGAATATTTTACTATTCGCAACACTGACTTGGCTTGTGTTACACGCTAGAGAGACCTTCCTCGATAACATGCGTTATATATGATAATGAGTTTTATTAAACAACCATGTATTATTAAAATATTATTATTTAATGGGACATAAAATTTCCATTATGAATAGTATCAAACCCATTTTTAATTTTATATAAAATTATAACTCAATTTACACATTTTCTTGAACATTATATAAGAACCCAATCAATTTTTTGGATAAAAGAAGTATTTTTCAAAAAAAGCAGTTTTACCACAATTTAATGGTTCAACCATTTTTAAAATATTTTTTACACATTTATAATTTAAATTTAACAAAAAAAAAACTTCTTATTTGGAATTATAAAATAAAAATTTACTATTTTTGAATTTTTGATATTTTTCGGATAAAATTCCAATTTTAATGAATAGTGAAAAAAACTGCATTTTAATTCAAAACTACGTTTTAATATAATTTATTTAAATAGTTATATTATCATTTCAATTGGTTCTAATGTTTAATTGGATTAAAATTCAATAATTTAATCCAATTTTGTTCATTGGATGTAATTTCTCTTTTAAATTTGACATAAAAACATGTTAATATTTTGATAGTTATTAATTCTTAAAAACCCCATTTTGGTTTTGAAAACAGAAAAACAAATATTAAATTAATTACTAAAACATCTATGTTTTGAATTTATAAAAATTGATTCCATGTTTTGAATCATATGGTTCAAATTATATAGATAGGTATCTTTTATTTTTTGGACATTATGAATGGTAACTTTAGAAAATATTTTATTTACCATGCTGAAAGGGTAAATCTGATAAATAAGGGAAAAAATAATATTATAATAATATTAAACTACCCTAAAAATTTTCATAATTCTATTGGATGATATATTTCTATTGGATGAGATATTATTAATTCATGGTTTCGAGCCTCCTCGTCTGCAGATTTTCTTTCCTTTGTCCCCCTTTCCCCAAACCTACCATGTATATAACCTAAACATATATCTTTTACTAAATTGATTTTAATATAGGGTTATATAACTGATCTCTATGAATTTAAATAGTCATCTAAATTATAAAAATATTTCCTACATCATAGTATTTTATTTATAATTTTTATATGTTAGATAAATATATTTATTTAGGACACAATTATGATGTGGTGATTACCTTATTAATGAAAGATTCAAAGAAATAAATTTATATATATATAATTAAATGTAAATTGGTTATTTTTATGTCATCCAGGAATATTTTGGATGATATTAACATATTATATTTGAGTCAAATCCTTTTTTTTGAATGAATAAGTATTTTATGAATTTTTAAAAAAAGTTAGGTATGAATACCAAAATGACACAATTCATAACATAAAACATAAAATAGTTTATTAAATGAAATGAAATTTCTAAAAATATAAGATTTGGAAAAATGGTTAATATAAGTCCAAATATGGAATTAATAACTTTTTTTGGGTCCTTTTACATGATATGGTAATTTCATTAACCCACAATATGTAAATAACATGATATCACAGTATGATTAAAAATGGTAAAATAAATGTCAACCAAAAAATAAGGATAAAAAATATTAAAAACATGTAATAGAATTATTATATGATGTGTATTAAAACCTAAATTATCATATATTAGACTTAAATATTTTTTGGACCATTTTAAATCAAAATTGAATTTATAATAAATTAATATTTTGGAACTTTCCAAAGGTGCCCCTCTCCTCTCTTATAAAAGTGCACCTCCTCTCAATCCTATTCACTCCATTTTGAGACTTCAAGATCAGAAAAACCCTGAAAATTTCTCTTCTCAAAAACCCTAAAAACATTCTTTAGGTTCTTTTATTTTCAAAAGACTAACTCTATTGACCTATGAGGAAATTTAAAGGAGTTATTTCGAGGAAGTGGTAATCTCTTCTACCGATTCATTCAAATTTATTTCTTCTTCCAATTCATCTTAATTAGTTTTTTCAAAATAATGTAATACCATAAGTATCAATAATACACTGATATGTTATTATAAATATGAAAAAAAACCTATTTCATATTCTATCGATCCTATGAAAAATGAAATCATCATGCATGCATACGTACAGATTTCCATCTCCACACCATGGTGTAATCTATTTTTCACCAGCAGCTTACTTGGATGGGTATAATGGTAGAAATATTAACCATATATGATTATTATAAGATCATACTAATTCTGAGATATTATACACTATCCACTTCAATACTATTAAACAACTATGTGAACTATATCCTTGCAAGTGCGTACGTACGACTTACCATCTCAATGGCGCGATGAGATTCATTCTCCATGTCAACCATTAAAGAATGATTCTGAAGTATATAGAATAAATAATCAGTAAATAAATTACATGATAATTCTACTAGATTTATATATATATATATATGTCATTTACATAGTTCCATTAAATTTAATAAAGACATGAAAACAACATTCATGTGTATGTACGACCTACCTTCATAATAAATGGTATCTTCAATTTCATTTATAGATCTATTATATATTTCTATATACTAAATATATATGATATTAAATCATTTTTTTCATTATTCATGAATTTAAATCATTATATATGTAATAATATCAAGAATAAAAAGTCCAAACAAGTACGATAAATAACAAAATTATTACCCAAAACGTTACTTTAACATGGAATTGACAAATGAATGGGTAATGTAAAGATGTAAATGAATCATATATGATATCATAAATATTATTATGGTTCTGTTACAAGTTAATAATATGATTAAACCCACTATAAATCATTTTCAAACTTGTAAGGAATAAATTGGGCCTAAGGTAAGGGATTACTTTTCCAATCTCGTTTTATCAATGATTTTTTATTCGAAAGTATCTAATGGGGATATATTTATCATCTAGGTCCATGTTTTCTAAAAAAATTCTGAAAAAATGTTTACTATTCTTTAATGTATGTTTAAAATCATTTTTACCCATTTTAACTTTTACTACATGGTTTGGAAGGAATCTTTCTTTTATTTACCATAGGAGGTACTTTTTGACTATTTTAGAAAAAGTACGAGGCGAATGTTTTTTTAACTTATATGGTATGAATTGGTTTTTACATATTTAGAATGATTTATTTACACAATGCTTCTTCTACACTATTTCATGTTTATTTTCAAATAAATTATTTTCTTTTAATATTGTGAGTCATTTTGAGAAAAAAATTTTGAAGAATAATGGTTATGTTCTTCAAGAACTATGTTCAAGTGGTTTTTCAAAATGATTTCACATCTAAGAGGACACTCTTAATATAGTGTTATGTTTATATCGCTATTATTAATTTTATATTATTACGTTTATGATTGAATTATTTTTATGAAGTCTATTAATTTTATATGGATTATGTTATGATGGAATGAGGTTTAAGAAACCAATTTTATTTCATGGGTTATGCTATGACGAATGATTTAATTTTTTTGAGGCACATGTAATAATTACTTCATTATAATAAGGGTGGGACCAATATATCCCTCCAAAGCATTAGGTAAAGATTTATATCTTATTAGATAGACATGAATGGAATGACAGGTAAATATGGTTCAGTAATACATGGTTGTAATGATAAGTAAACTCAGTTCAATAATGGACTTTTTCCATTATGATGGTCTTGGAAGCAATGCCTTGGCTACTATGGAAATCATAATATGTTATTATTATTTATCCCCAATTACTTTTTTTATTCCAATGTTGTTCTATTAGGTTTAATGTTTCTTTATGACCAATGACTTATTTACTGCCTATATTTATGTCATTGTTCATGATTTTGATGTTCGAACATTACGTTCATGTTTTTACGTTCAAATGTTTATGGTTTGTTTTATGTTCTCCATGTTTACCCTTACTGAACATTAGATCTCACCCTTTCTATGTTTTCTTTTTCCCATGATATAAAGAAAGGTTATAATTTGGAAAACAAAAGGGGGATATATTTATGGGAGATGTTGAATATTTTTCACCATGATAAGAAGATTAAGTATCGAGTTTCTAAGGATAGTAATCTAATACGGCCTTTGGGAATTTTTCAGTCATATATTAAGAATTCTGCAAAAGAAATGTTATGATCATTTATGTCAAGCTTGGGTCTGTACATTATAGGTTATAAAGGATATTTCTAGGAGATAAATTCCTTGTAATAGGACTTGGTGGTGAAGGATTTATCCATCATGGGAAAGATCACACCCTATTAAGTGGGTTTTTGGAAGATGGAGCAGAATCCATGTATGGCCACACCCATAGCATAGGGCATGTTGAGAATTAATTTACCAACACTAGAAACTATAAAGGTACCATTCCATAGTAGTCCCCATGGTGGAATTCCATGGAAACTGTTCAAAATATTCTAGTAAAATATGTCCAAGGGGTAAGACATAGTAAAGGGGATATGCTACATTGGAGACCAATTGAACAAAAGGCCCAACACAGGAAGTACCACATCATAGAATAAAGTGTGTTGTCTTTTTAATATCCCTTTCAACCATGAGTAATCACATTATGGATGTGGTTATACATGATCATGTTTATGGTCATAATGTTTATTTTATATCCAAAACATGAAATATTAAGTGATCACACGCTAGCATCAATCATTTGGTAGTAAAAACAAGTAAGTATTTTTTTTTCACTACACTATAGTGATTCTTGTGGTTCATTAAAGGAGTGACTATGAAAAAAAGAAACAAAGGAGGAAAATTCCATAGTTATTGTTCTTTATATGCCCAAACGGTTAAATATTTTATACATTTCAATGGTAAATGTAATGTCTATGGGTGATGCATAAATTTCATGAGAAATCATTTATTCCTGCATAAATAGTTATTTATTTCTTCCACAGTAATGTGTCCCCGGTTTATTGGATGATTCCAACCTAATGTGGTGGTGTTTTATGAATTAAAAAATTTAATCAAATGTGTATTTCTTAAATGATACAATGATAGATATTGGTGTTCCATGAAACCATTATAGTTGAATAAAAATGGTAGAGATTGTATAATAGTTTAGTAGGGGAGTTATGGGAGGTTTTAATTTCTTAAAATGAGGGATATAGGTTTCCAACTTATTTAGACATATTTAAAATTTTTAAGGGATATAAAAGAACCATTCTATAATATCAAGAACTTATTTTTAGTCATATAAAAATCTCTATGTGAAAGAGAAGTTTGATCTGAGGGGAAACAAAGAAGAAGAATAAGAACAGAAAAACCCTTAAAGATCACGCTAAAATAGAATATAAAGGATATTTTTTTGTAAACCAAATATATAATAGGAATTATAGTAACATTATAAATGTAATATTAATATCATTAAGTAGGTATTCATAGATCATGAAGGATTACACTAGTTTAGCTTCAATAGAGAATCTATCTCAATATGAGGATTCTTCCCAAGAAAATGAATTTTGTGAAGGGATTTGTATATCCATAAACTATACAAAGGTAATCATTTCTATATGTAGTGAGTATTGGAATGAGATTTTGAGGGAGTGTCCATTTGTGAGAATATAGTTTTCCTTAAACCCTTGTAAAGGTGAGTGACCCCAATGTAGATCAACGAGCTTTCTAGTGATTTGGTTCATGGCACATTGTCATTGTTTAAACTTTGGAGTAGGATAATGTGGATGAATAAAATAAATTAACATATCACTATTTAATTAATGAATTTATAATAAAAGTATGTAAATAAACTTACTAAATATTTGGTAATAAGATTTTTGAAAAGGGAAATCTAATTGGTTTAATTTCAACAAAATATAATAAAAATGAACCTCATGTTTGAGATTCCATGGACCTATTCAGGATGTGAGAGATTAATGAATTTTTTTTATTTGGATAATTCATTTCACACCGTGATTCACCCCCATGTAATAGTATATCTCATTATAAGGACTAATTGAGGTAATAATAATTGGTTTCAGAGTGATATCTTTGTTTTTCTCGATTTTTTATTTCTCTAACATGATCTAATGTTATTAATGAATGGAATCTAAAATGACATCTCTGGTGTTTCCAAATAATAAATTCAAATAATGGAAATGTTTTTTATTTCCTTCATATAATGTTCATATTTAGTTATATGAGAAATTGTGTTTGAAGGATTTTTTTCTAAGAAGACATATATTTTTCATTGAAAAAGATCAATGAAACATGGTGATTGACTCCTCAATGTAAAAAAAAGTAAAGGATCCCCTTAAAAGTTGTATATAATTATTTTTCTAAGGGAATGTTATTAAAGGATATGTTGATGATGTTGTAATGAATATATATAAAAATTGATGAGGATTTAATTATATCAAAAGGATAAAAATAATTGAAAAAATAAAATTATGTTGTGCATCTATAGTAATTTTAAAACACCTTTTTCTATATGATTTTATGTCAAGTTTGTAGAAAGGATGTGGTATTTCAAACTCAATAAAGAATCTAAAAATAACTGTGCATCTAGTGATGAAGAAGTAAAAAAGTTAGGATATTACTCTAATTTATGATTATGAAATACTGAAGAGGAGATTTAATAATTAAAAGGAAAGAGATAATAGTAGAGAATAATCCCTGAAGATTATTATAAATTATTAAATATATATCCCTATAAAATTGAATTTTTAAGAGAGGGTAGGTGGATTTTGATTTAATAATAATGAAAAGTTGGATTAATAAAAAGTAACAAAGTGACATGCTTGAAGAACTCTCCCAATATATCACAAGGCATATGGACCTAGAGGAGGAATTATTGGTGAGATCATTCCACTCAAAATCCCATCTTCAGGAATGAGGAAACTTTATAATAGAATATTCTTTAAGTTTTAATGAAATTGATGAAAAACTAAAGGTTAAGGTTCAGGGAATTAAGGGGATTTAGGTTAATATAATAAATTTGTATGAAATTAGGATGACTCCATAAAAGAAATCCTCAAAAAGTGAAGAAATTATATATTTAAATTCAATAAGAAAATAAAAATTTATTGATGAATCTCAAAGAGTTGATACAAAAAATAATTTTACACAAAGTGGTTTATCCAAATTAAACTTAAACAATTGGTGTCAAGAGATAAAGTCTTAATGGGAGTGAGATCAAAATTAAAAATCTACTTAACCTTATGAACAACACGAAGATGTCAAGGAGGAATTGAAAGGAAAATAAGTTTCAATTGGAATCAATGTGTGTTTCACAATTAGAGATAGTTTTTGGAAGTAGTATTCACATCACAAAAAATGATTTAATATTTCTATACTGATGGTTTAGTGTGATGTGTATTAGAGCTCATAGGTTTTTTTGAGAAGTGAATTATCAAAATATTCTAGATTTTTTTTCAAGAATCCCAATGAAAACTTTGAGTTTGTTTAAAAGAAACTCATGTTTCCTAAACTGGTCCCATGATCGATAGGATTAAGTGATTTGTTGACATCAAAAATTCTTAAGTTGGAATCAGAGATAGTGGATTCCTTAATGATTATAAGTATTATATAGATTTGATTATGAGATTGTTTTTGCAGTTCGGTATTCCAACAAGATATTTATTTCCTTTATATTTAGAGGATTTGGATAATCAACATGCGGTTGATGGAAAATGATGAAGATGTTTTGTATCAAGGGGAGATGACATAATATAAGGAAGTCCTCCCTAGCCCTATAGTGAGTTCTGAAGCCCATGAGGTATCCATCATGGAAGTGGAAGAAAAAATGGGATATGATATTTGTTGAAATTTATTTCCAAACATCTTGGGTGGGGAAATTTTGAAGAGATGAACAAATGTAACATCATTCAAAAAGGAAAGTATGAGATTAAAAGTTAACTTCCCATGTTTGACGGACACGTTTTATCCCTTAAAATTTTATTTCGAATTAATAAGAGTAAAATTTATCCTAACTTTAAGTGTTTTGTATTTAAAAAAAATCCAATGTGTGAGAATCATATTAATCCCAAAATATTTTATTATATTTGTTAATAAATGTTTTATAAGAAATAGGGGTGTTGACAGTGTAGATGATGATTGTGATGAGTAAAAAGATTGTAAAGGTGATGCTTGGAGGACTATTACAAAAGAGATTTATTTCTACATTATTTGATTTTTTGAAAAGGAATATTAAATATTTTTATGTTGGATATATTATGTAAATATAGGAAGGAATTAAGTCTAGAGAAAATATATAATAGAGTAGAATGGAAGAGAGTTTCACAAGTGTGCAATACGACCAACCCAATAAGAACACACAATGGTAGTGGTCATGGTGCATATTTCAAAGAATATTTATAAGTGAAACATTCCTTAAAACAGATCATAATAGAGGAGGATTTTTTCAATGTGTGCAGGACCACAACCTATAATGTGGGCATGGTGAAATTGAATCAAAATCTAGGTGGGGTCATTCCAAAAGAATAAGGCATGTTGAGAAGGAATTTACATATATTTGAAATAAGAAATATACCACACCATATTAGTCATAGTGGTGGAATTACAGACCACCTATGAAAAACCATTAAAGAAAATATGTCCATGGGGAAGGCTTTGGTCGAGAGGATATGATATGTTGAAGAAATATAGTTGAAAATTTCCAACACAATAAAATCCAATCCATAGAGAAAGGTGTGGTATCGTAAGAGGATCCCTGTAAAACATGGGAAAACTTGTGATGTGTGTGGTTTGTTTTAATGGTGTTTATGGTCATCATATGGATTTTAAATCCAAAATATAAAATAATATATGACCATTCCATTGTTCCTGGTGTTTGGATGAAAATAATAAAAAAGTATTTTTAATCCATACTGTAGTGATTATCATGATGTGATGTGTAATTAAATATCCAAAATTAGAAAGAGAAGAACACCACACTATAGTTCTCATAATGTTGATGCCAAAACATACAATTCACTTTCATCATGTCATAGTGAAGTGAGTTTCGATGAGTGAATTATGGTTTTCAAGAGAAATCATTATAGTGATTCAAAAAGGATTCTAAAATGCTTCAATAATCTTGTCTCACTATTTAATACTATTATAGTTCCATAATTTGAAGGTGATTTTATTGATTTCACATGTGAATTAAATAAGTATTTCTTCTGTGTTGTAAAGAGAGAGAATGATATTCCCTAAAGCTACTATGGTTGTGTCATGACCCGGTCCAGGTCACCCATAAACCATATACATGATTTGGCATACAGTGAGGATGGAAGTGTGTTCTTGATCCCCACAACCCATTGAAAATTTATTGGGAATCAAGAACTACCATTTTTAATTTATTTAACCACAAATATAAACTAAGGGAAATAATAATCACATATATCAAAGAGAGCCAATAATCTATAGTATAACCAGATGACTGAAAGTGGAAATGAGTATAATGAATAACATTCCCATACAAAATAGATAATCCCAAGTCCACAAATGGTATAAAATCCATCTCCATGTGATAATTGTAACCACCAAAATACTATTACTCTCTATCATGGATACCTTCATCCATGAACTATTGTACCTTTACCTACATAAGATAAAACAATATCTAAACACATCTAAATATAAATATAGGGTGTAATAAAACAATCCAAGTGGGATCCCACTAAGTGTTTAATAATATTAATTTATACGATAAACAATGTATTCTCAATCAAAACAAATCATGGGATATAATTTATCATAATTATATAACAAACATGGAAATTCACTACTTTAAGTAGTTTCAAAAAACCATTTCCAAGATACCAATATTGCAAAGGAAATTTCAAGAACAGATTTTACCATCCAATGTATTTAAATGATACAAGTAATTTCAATCATTTAAAATCTACGAATAATAAATAAGAAACCATTTAATAGAGAGCACTGACATTGAAAATTAGTTCTATGGTATAATTTCATTGGGATAGCTAGGAACCTTACACCATCTCAGTGAAGAGTCCTAACTAGTGTGAACCATAAGATGTCCCTACATCAAAACATATCTCAAGCCTACACTTGAAGTGTCATAATAAACTACGTATCCTTATTCTCCTTCTGGAAAGACTAAAATAGGATCATAGGTTAGATGTCAGTTAAATTCGTAAATAGTAGACAATAACCGAGAATACAATAATAATTTTAACCCCTTTTGGGTAATATCAGTCAACCAAGATATAATTTTGGAGAATTCATTTATGAACTTTTGATAGTATCCGTCCAAACTAAAGAATCATAAAATCTCAAAGAAATTTTGAGGCCCTTCCCAAGATAAGACAACTTTCACCTTCCTAGGATCTACCATGATTCCTTGTCCCAAAATGACATATCCAAATAATTTATCTTCTTAAATGAAAAAAATGGATTTTAAATAATTTAGAAAAAATATGCTTTCCCCACAATATTCCAAAAATAGATTTCAGGTGAATGCCATGTTATTCCTTATATCATGAATATACTAGAATATTATTTATGAATACTATGATATATGAATAAATTTACTCATGGAATACCTATTTAACTAAAGACATGAAAAATTCTGGAGCATTAGTCAAGCCAAATGGAATCATAAGGTACTCAATGTGGCCAGTCCTAATCCTAAAAGAATTTGTTGGAATATGTAAATATTTAACTAAAATATAGGGATATCCTAACCAATTTTTGATTTTATAAAACGCTTCACTCCATTCAACAGATCAAATAAATCACAGATATAAGATAATTGGTAATCAGTCATAATCTTTACTCGGTTATTTTTTTTTGATAATTAACACAAGGAGGAAGAGTTCGATCAGCCTATATGGGAAAAGGTACATCAGATGACCAAGGTCATACAATAGTATGAATGAATCATTTCACCAATAAATAATATTTTTGAAACTTCATCTATTTAAATTTATCTACTATAATGTGATTATATATAATAGATATCGATTGAGTTTTCAACACCATGATTATTGAGAAATCTACCTCTATTTTAGGAGGTAGACCAGTAAATTCATTGGAAAACCCATAAGAAATTCCATGAGAAAAAATGAAGCTCAAAAACCAATGTATTATCTCCATTTTAACCTAGAAATAAGATACCAACCCTCCATGTTTTAGTAGAGGAGGTCCTACTTTACTAGAACTTTGATTCCACTCACCCTAAAACACATGGGATCTTCTCATAATATGTAATAAAGGATAAAAATTGATGATAAAAATAAATCATTACATTATAAGTGATCAAAAAATCTATCAGGATGATAAAATTAAGGAGTTCTAACTTGAGAATAATAAAATATAAAATTGGATCAATGTAGGATATCAACAATGAACAAGACGGACATTATAAACTCTACTCCCTCTTCTTCCCAAGAGGCATCTCCATCTCTGTTACATAAGTTATGATTTCCATTAGATATTTTAATAGGTTTAAAAAGTGGGATTATATGAAATAGTATGAGGAACTAGTATCAAATAATTGAGTCTCTAAAATGGGACAATAAATATAATACCTCTCACTACCATTGGACCTATAACAATTTACATTGGAGACTCTTCTGATGTGCGTAGCATCTTAGTTTTAGTGGTTTCTTGCTAGAACAATATAGACCATGAAGCATCTAACTATTCCAAATATGATTTATGGATTGAGTAACCTAATCCATAATGAGGAGTATAAATGGGATTATAGAATGTATAAACGTTACCACGACATCCACAATAGTTGGAAAACATCAGAAGTGTGATAAAAAAGAGATTTGTATTCCGAGATTTTCTACAGTGGTTTCAAGTAAATGGATCACTACTAAATACTATTAAAGGTGTGAAGTAATCCAACTACTGAGATCCACTACCACCTCACCTATATGATTCATCCCACTTCCTTTTATTTCTGTGAGATCCCCTGAAACTACTACTTGGTGGAAGAGGAATTCCATCTAACTTCTACTTTCCTTACTATTCTATCTCTAACATCAATGTTATGTCAAAAAACACTAAATTGGAGGTAATATTCAATATAGAACATAAAAAACATATCTTCTTGTAATCCCAACTAGAACCATTAAAAATTTAAATTATCAATTAAACCCGACTTAAGATAAAAATGGAATAACTCATAAAAATTGTTGGCATACTCACCTACAGCCCAATCACTCGAAAGAACGGTGAAAAATTCCATGTATTTCTTTATCATAATTGATTCTTGAAATAACTATTTGAATAATATGGTTTATAATCCTTTCCAGTCCATGAATACATGATGGTTTTCCTAAAACATTGTATCTCACCATCCGTAGCACCGATGGGCCGTCTGTGGCACGGATCAGCATTGGTGCCAGGGCGACGGTTCTAGGGCAACGATTATAGGGTGATGGTGCCCAGGAAACTGTGCTAGGGAGATGGTTCCAGGGCGACAATGCTTAGACAACAGTTCCATGATGATGGTTCTAGGGCGACGGTGACTCACCCATCAGTAATACATTTCCAGTTTTTCCAAGATATTCGAGTTTCACTCCAGTACTATATGTTTTGATGTAAAAGTGTTTTAATATCCCTTTCAAAGAGATTTAAAGCCCGTATATGATTTTCTAAACACACTAGATTCAGGAGACCCTTTATTTACCTAAACATGTGTCCCTTTCCTCGGTGTCACAAACTTTCCCATTTTTCAGTTTTCCCCTGTTTCATGTTCATTTTTTCCATTTAAAGGAAATCTATTAACTCACAGTAGTTTTCTATACCATATCTAAGAAGAATTATTTAATATAAATTAATCCCATTCTATGAAACCTATGATCCACGTGTTCAAGCAATGATCTAAATTTTATGCACTTCGAAATCATCTCCCCAATTTTTGGATATTTCCACTTCTTATGTCGAGATCCTTTCTTCCTTATTCATTTTAGTTTCTCTTATTGTGCCTCTAGACATCCTCAAGAGATAAATCATGTGCCCATTTAGAAGCCCTTCCTGATCAGACTTGGAGTCCTTAGAGTTCTTCCTCTACAAGTCACATATCTCTAGTTCTTGGCGCAAAGATAGAACTTCGATCATTGATCATCCAGGTAGGGGTTATCTTTTCCCTCTATTTATTGTGAATCATGTTGGGTGGGTATGATGGTGTTCCATTAGGATATAGATGAGACCTAATTTAATGAAGATATTAAATGGATTGTTAAAGAATGAAGGGGTGGTATGGTTGATAATGTATGCTAGGTTATACCTTCTTTTTTATGTTGTGAATTGTATGGTATTATGTCCATTTAAAATTGTGGTTGTTGGTGGTCCATTTTTGCACAATAAGGAAGCTCTGTTTTTTCTGGATAATCTTGTGTTTAAATTAATATAACATAGAAACTGGTTAATCAAGTAGACATAGTTGTTTAAATGGATTCCCAATGAGTATGAATCTCTATGTGATCACACCAGTTAACCAAACAGAAATAATGAACTTAATGAATGATGTTGGCTAAATATGAAAACTTCATTGATTCCTTCTAGTGATATGTATGGTTTATTTATTTGATTCTGTTGTGGAGACCTAAAGAGAGGATGTAATGTTTTAGTTGAGAATTTTGTGTCCTATAAATATGAGGCCAGGTGGAGCTGGTATGTTGGGGCTTGGTTTGGTTCTAGTACTTTAAATGATCTCATAGAACCCTTTTGATGTTATTACTTAACAAGAGAATAGGGTGTGAATGATTAAATGTCTACTCTGCCATTTTTCCTTCAGTTGTTGTTTTGGCATATGGTAATTCATGTTAGTTTCCATTTAGTGAAGGAATTTTTTAAATGTAATCACTTAAACATGATAATGAGAATGGGTAAAATGGGGGAATTGTTTTCCTGAAAAGGGTTGTGTTCTGGTTGTGGTTGTTGTGTATCCATGCATGTAAGGATAGTAGCAAGAGTGGTTGTGTATGGTCTAGTTATCTATTTTGGAAACCATAGGATGGGATTAGTACTTGATTACATATAGGAATAATATTTAGTTGTTGTGTTTCTTATACGCACCCCACTCAAGTTGATCACTTCGTGCAAAATACCCCCCATTTCATGGGGGAGGGTGTTTTTTCAAACATTCTTATGAGTGGGTAGTTATTAGATCATTTATACTCCATCAAACAAGTAGCCCAACACACTTCAGGTCAGCTGTGACGGCCTATGGTTCATTATAGCCTATGACTATTTGCGTAGGGTGTGTTGTAGTGGTTGGCCCAGGTGTGTGTAGGTAGATTTGTTTCCCATGTGTCTTCGGGATGTGGCCCAAATGTTTATGGGCATGAATATGTGTGGTTGTGGTCACCCAGGTGTCTGCGGGTGGGATGTGTGGTTTTGATGACCTATAAGGTTGTTGTTATGGCGGTAATAGAACTGTAGTGGAACTTTTGGGGAAGTTCTGATGCGTAGGATGTCCTAAATAACTGATGGTAAATCGGTGTGGGGTACACAAATATTGATGTGTTATTACTATTATGTTATATGACCTGTGTTATTTGGGGAGTATGCTTCGGTGAGGCTGGTGGATAATTCCCTTGCAAGGTGTTTTCGTTACCTCATTTCCCACGGGGAATTAGAATTTATCCCCACTTTTTCACGAGAGATTTTGTTTCTTATACTAAGTATACTTGTATACTCACCAGACTAATATAAAACTGCTATGAGGTTTCCAAGAGGACTTTACGGACCCTGTCAGACCTCACTAGCTCGGGCTTTTGGGGATTTCCATTGCTGTATATCTTTCTTTGGTGTTTTTCAATAGAGATTTTCTTATACTTTTTTATTATTTTAATTTGAACAAGCACATGGGAATGGATTTTCTTTTTTCTTTTCTTTTACTTTCAGTTTTTGGAGTTGTTTGTGATTTACTATCTTATCTCCTAATTTTGTTCTATAAAAGGGTAATTCCATCAATTTTAAATGACATTATATACCCTTGGTACTATTCGCCACTCTGGGGCCTATTGAAGGTAGGACTCAGGGGTCATTATCTCTCCTACAACTTGAAAAAGGAAGGTTCTGGCTATTTTTTGCCCCTTCCCTCATCTTGGTGAAGGTGGGTCATGACAGAATGGTGTCAAAGATGATGGTTGAGAGATAAGATGTAGTTTTGGGTTTGGCACAGTGAGGATTCCATGGAAAGGTAGGGAAATAGTGTTAGGAAATATTTTTGTGTAAAATAGGCTAGGGAAGACCGGTTATGACATGTGATTTTAGGGCCCCCATGATCGAATGCAAGGACTCTGGACCAACCAAAGGACCAGGTGAGGCTACACTGATTATAGGATAAAGAAACTAGGAATGGTACATGCAACATAATGTCTTCTATAATTGCATTTCTTGGGTATTTTGGGAAATTAAAATAAATAAATATTTTAATAAAAATTAAAAAGGAATCTTCTACACTACTCGGGCTTAGAAATTACTTGTTTACCTGGAAGCTGTGGAACCTAGAAGACATCTATGAGTAGTGTAAGAAAATTAGGGAAGACCCTCGAAAATTACGAGGGCAACATCTCATACATGGAGAAAAAGATCTGGCTCAAGGAGCTAGTGATAGCTTTTAGTTTGATCTGGGATCCGGTAGATTAGTGGATTCCTATGGAAGTGATCTAGATTTGGGTAGAGGTGTGTTAATGAAGGTCTGTCCTGGGTAGAAGAAGGAGGTTGAGGTTTTGTTGTCTGAATTTGAGAAAGAGTTCCCAGCAGAATTCCTTTATTCCATGATGAATGGTGAAAATAGGTATGTGCTACTCTTCCTTAAGTAAGTTAGTATGATGGTAATGTATTTGGGGATCAGATTCTAGGATATCTTTTTTTTTGCTCCATACCCCTTCTCAGATGAGGAGTTGCGAGAAAGGAACTTAGAGGAGGCACTCTGACCTTCTCTCCAGTACATTGCTACTCCCTTCTCCCTACTGACATATTAGGAGGTTTCTAAGAAGGATGAAGTGGTGGAGAGGATGCACATAATGGTAGGTGTTCCATGAGAGGGGATCCATCTAAGTTTGTCAAAGGGGAAGGCTGTCATAAGAAGGCCTCTAGCATCATGGCCTTCCATGTTTCGGTCGACGGGGAGTAGGCCTTAGCAATTCCTGTTTTGATCTCCCTATCCTCTCCCTTTCCCTGTGAGCCAATGATTGATGTTCATTACTTGTGGAATTTGTGGGAACCATCAGAATCAGTGCACATACTGAATTCCATACTATGGGGGTGGCCCGGTTCAGTACCCACCTCAACAGAACTAGTTATCAGCTTGACCTTTTCAACACTAGTAGTTGGGATAGTGATCTCCCACTCCACCAAGGTAAGATGGGGTCAAATGAGGCCGACCTCAGGGAGCTCCTTAGGTACCTCGACCATGGAATGGTCATGGAGGTGGCCGATAGGAAAGGGGAAAATGAGTTGGGTATGGGCAGTTTCACATCATAGAGGTCGCAGTTCCTGCAGGGTTCGAGTTTGTTCGACATACGATCAGTTTTTTTAGCACTCTTTACCATGAATTGTTTGATTCATGTTCTTTTAACTTCTTTGTTTCACAGAGTCTAGCCCATTCCTTGAGTCTAGACATAGAGAGACTCTCCATTCCCTAGTGCTGAGTAAGCCTGTTGGTGGTCAGACCAGGCTGTTTGATGTTTTTCAAGGATACTGATTAATGTTGGGACCACATCAGTCTACTCAGGATCTCTTTATAATGAAAATGGAGCTATACTATGTCATCCTATGAATCAGCTAGATGTTTTTTTGTTCATTCTGTTATCAAAAAAATTTGGATAAGGGTCGTGTTCTCATATACGAGTTGCCAGAGTGTAGCTTTTGTTGGTGAGAGGGGTTTCTAGGAGGGAAACCGGCGAGTGGAGCCCCTTCTTTCCTTGTTATTCGTGTTGTTATTTGAGTCAGGAGACTTATTGATGGTGGATGTTCTTGGGATTTACAGTGAGTTCCAGGATTTATTCCCAGAAGAGGTTGTGACTCCACCCCCTCGACGTGACATTGATTTTGGGACATACTTACTAGCCAGTGATAGTCTGATTTCGATGGATCACTATCAAATGGAAACTTCTACGTTACAGGATTTGTGGGTTCAGGTTGATTACCTGATGGAGAAGGGTTTTATCCGACCAAGCATGTTTCCATGGGTTGCTTCAATCTTGTTTGCAGAGAATAAAAACAGTGGTCTCAGGCTGTGCATAGACTACCGAAGGCTGGAACTTGTGACGGTTAAGAACCGTTACTCTTCCTAAGGATCGATGACCTCATTGACTAGTTCAATAGAGTAGGTAGGTTCTCTAAGAACAAACTATGGTCAGGATATCCCCAATTTAGGGTTAAGGATGGTGACATCTCGAAAATAGATTTCAGGTCTAGATATGGGCACTTTGATTTCGTGGTCATGTCGTTTAGCATTACAAAATCACCAATTGTGTTTATGGGGCTCATGAACTCTATTTTCCGTGAGTATTCGGACCGGTTATTAGTCATGTTCATCAACGATATATTGATCTAATCATGGTCAGACGAGGACAATGATGATCATCTCAAGACAGTATGGGAGGTCCTTCGACACCATCAGGTCTACAGGAAGTTTTCAACGTGAAATTTCTCAACACGAGAGGTGCACTTCCTTGGACATGTGGTGTAGCAGCAGGGGATAGAAGTGGACGTATCAAAGGTCAAAGAAGCTATTTCTTGGAAAGCACCCAGTAATATAGCAGAGGTTCGTAGTATCTTAGTATTGGAAGGTTACTATTGAAGTTTTATACCTGAATTATCTCAAGATGTAGTGCCTTTGATAGAGTTGACCAGAAAGGACCAGGCTCTTATATAGAGTGAGTAGTACCGGGAGGATTTTGGCTATCTATAGGGAAATCCGGTCAGTTCCTTAGTGCTGAGGTTCCCAAATGAAGGGGTAATGATTGAATTGTTCTATGTTACTTCTGACCTAGGCTTGGGGTGTGTGTTGATGCAGCAGCGAGGAGTGATCTATTAAGGGTCTAGGAAGTTACATCCTCACGAATGTAACTATGTTACCCATGACCTGAATCTTGTAGTAGTGGTTTTCTCACTAAAGTGGTGGTGGAATTACCTCATTGGGAAATGCTTTTTGGTCTTTACATATCACAAGATCATGAGGTATGTTTTCTCCCAATGAGACCTGAACTTGTTGCAACGGAGGTGGATGAAATTTCTTCAGGGCTATGACTTTGAGATCTCCTACACCTCCAAGAAGGGGAATGTGGTGGGTGATTCCATGAGAAGAAATTTATAGAGGGATGTGGTTTGGGAGTCATCAGATGCTTGTAAATCAATGGAGAAGTTGACTTCTCTACATCTGGTCTTGAGTGACGAGGATGGTAGAGTCTGTCTCTTTCAAATGACACTGTAGTCTACCTTGGTACAGTATGTGGAGGAGTCTCATTGGGGAGACTCAGAGACTAAAGTGATGTGTGATTGTTTTATCCAGGGTGATGCTCTGAAAGGATGGTCTGAGGATGGTCTGAATCAGATTATATTTCGTGGAAAGCTATGTTTTCGGTGGATATGCACGATAGAGTTCTCAGTGAGTTCCTTAAATGACCATTGGCAATACACCCAAGAGTTTCAAAGATGTATTGGGGATTTAGGGGTTAGTTTCAGTGTCTTAGTTTGAATTGGAAAGTGTCAAAGTTTGTGGAAAAGTGCCTCATGTGTCATTCAATGAAGGATAAACACTGGGTTCCGGGCGGTCTGCTGCATCCCTCAAATGTTCATGAGAGTAAGTGGGTGACATCTCAATGGATTTCTTCATGGGAATACCAAGGGATGAGAGAGGTTGTTATTCCATATGGGTAGTGGTGGACTGTTTGAAAAAATTGGCTCACTTATTTTCGATTAAGGAGTCGAGCGCAGTGGTTTCCTTAGCACAGAAGTACGTGGGTGAAGTTGTGCGGCTGCACGGGGTTCCCAAAACCAAAATTTTATATCAGGATACAGACTCTTCGTCATAGGTCTGGAAAGGATTTTAGTAAACTTTTTGAAATCATATCTACCTTATTACTGCTTAATAACCTCATACAGAAGGCCATATAGAGAGGACCATCCAAATACTAAAGGATATGTTGTGAGCATGTGTTCTAAACTTCAGAGGATTGTGGGTATGACATTTGTCTCTGGTGGAATTTTCTAACAACAACATCTGTTACTATACCATTATCATTTCATCATTAGAAGCCTTTTATTGAAGATTCTATCATTCACCCATGTACTGGACAGATGTTGGGGAGGCAGGTGTTCTTGGACTGGAGGTGTTGCAAAGCATGATGGAGAAGGTTCAGCTTGTGCGTGAGAGGATGAAGGGAGACCAGGACTGGCAGAAGTCATATAAAGATCATAGTAATAAAACCTTGGATTTCTAGGTGGGGGAACATATGATATTAAAGGTCCCCCCTTCACATGGGAAGTGGAGGTTCGGTAAGAGGAATAAGATTTATCTCAGTATCATCAGACCCTTCGAGGTGTTGAGATAAGTCGGTGAGGCGGCATATCAGGTGGAGTTACCACTACAATTGAAGAGGATCCACAACATCTTCCATGTATCTCAACTCTATCTATATCTACACGATGACTCCCATTTCCTAGACTTTGGATAGTTGGATATCGAGGACGATGTGACATTCGTGTAGTGACCAGTGAGAATTGAGGATCGTAAAGAGAAGCTGATTTAGGTATGGACCATTCCCTTGGTGCGTGTGTTGTGGAGGTATGTTGGCCTCGATGAGAGTAACTGGGAATGGGAGGCACAAATGTGTTCCCAACACCCAAAGCTATTTTTAGATTTGAATTTTATGTTTTTCTTGGTGATTTGTTTGTAGTGGATTGTTGACATCGATTGCTGTGAGATAATCAGTTTTCCCTTTTTCTCTAAATGTGTGTAAAAAGTACTAACTGTGGGGAGGGGAGGGCCAAATCTCTAATCATGATGCATTAATGTGGATGTGATTAATCCTACGTGGGTGAGTCAGTGCCACCCAAAGTGGATAGTATCATGACATTGGAAAAAAGACTCCTAGATCCATAAGTTTGGATGGTGTGACTTAATATATTTGTTTAGTTACATGGGGGATAATAGCTGTAGTGTTTCAATAGTTTTTCAGGAGATATATGTTAGAGAAATGCTCCAGGATGTTGAGGTTTGTTCTGAATTTCAAAAAAATCTAAGGTGGTTTATCCCTGAGAGGTATCTTACGAGGTGGTTGTTCAAAACCCTCTCTTTTCTTTGGGTTAACCCTTGCATTCTTAAAGAAGAGAATAGTTAGAGAGGTATCTGATGTAATGGCCCAGACCCTCCTAGAACATTACTTTGTCCAATTCTAGTGTTCAGAGAATCTTGGGGACCATCAGTGACTCATTAAAGAGATTTCCAAATTTCTAGTCAAACGAATGGTGGAAGCAAAGGACATCCGTGGAACTGATGGGAATCAGTGGCACTGATGGGCCACCAGTGGCACTGATCTTCATCAGTGATAGGGCGATGGTTTCAGGGAAACAGTGACTCACCCATTGGTAAGTCAATTCTAATTTTTCCAGGACATTCCATTTCCACTCCAGTAACATATCTTTTGATGTAAAAGTGTTCTAATACCCCATTCAGAGATATTTAAGGTCCATTGAAGATATTTTAAGCCCCCAAGAGTTGGGTGACCCTTAAGTTAACAAAACAAGTGTCCTTTTCATCAATGTCACACCCAATCCTATTTTTTCAATTTTTTCACTAGTTATGTGTTCTTTTTATCCATTTAAAAGAAACATATTAACTCACAGCCATAATCTCTACTATCTACGAGGAGAGTTATTAAATCTCAATTAATCCCAACATGTGAAACCACTGATCCATGTCATCGTTCCATGATCCAACTTTTATTTACTTTGTAATCATCTCCCTAATTTATGGATCTATCCTTTTCTTAAGCGAAGATCCCCACTTCCTCATTCCATTATGTTTCTCTTAGAGTACCTCAAAACTTCTTCTCGAGACGAATAATGCACCCATTCTAGAGCCCTTCTTACTCAACCTTGGAGTCCTTGGAGTGAACTCAACAAGTTTTTCATCCCTAGTTCTTGGTGAAAATAGAGATCTTTAATCTTTGATCATCCAGGTAGTGGTTTTCCTTCACCTCTATTTAATGTGTATCATGTGGGGTGGGTATGATGGTGTTCCCTCAGGATGTAGATGAAACCGACTTTAAAAATGAAAATAAATAAGATGTTAAAGAATGAAGGGGTGGGAAGGTAGATGATTTCTATTGTGTTATACCTTCATTTTTTATGTTGTGAATTCACTACCACAAAACAAGGCATGGCCAATGCCACCCTTTATCAGTGCTAATGAAAAAGAATTGATAAAGGGGGGTACCTTTATCAATGCTAAAAAAAGAGATGATAAAACTACCCCTTTATCAGTGCTTTTTTTATCCCTGATAAAGGTACCCCATTTAATAGCGCTTTTTTTCGCTGTTAAAGGGTACAATTTTATCAGTTCTTTTTTTAGTAGCGCTGATAAAGGGTCTGATCAGACCCTTATGAGTTGAAAATTCAACTCGAACAGTTACATTGATATATAAGATATAGTTATATTGATATAAATATAATTTATATATTTTAAATAATATTTTAAATATATTTTAGATAAGTATAAATAAATAGTTACACTTAATATATAAGATATTTAGTAAAAATGGCTTAAAAAAATTAAAAAATATTTTTAATTAATAATTTGCTAATTATTATGGAGTAATAGTCATTTAATAACAATTTAAAGACTAAAAAAATAAAATAAATAAAAAATGTCAAAAATATGTTGAAAACGCAACTCGAACTTCAAACGACCCTAACATTTGATCTGGGTGTCCGTTTGAGCTCTACCACACAAAGAATCGAAGCATGCGACGGGATCTACACCCCTAGGACCCAATATACCCCGGTCAAGGTTTTTTCGAGGCCAAAAAATTCCCAAAAGGCCTTCAAAAGTGAGTTGTTAGTCGGGTTACCCCGATGTTTTAACATTTTGTGGATTTTCTACCTCATTTAAGGGGGTATTATTGGATTCTTTTGGTGGAGACTGAATTTATTCCAAGGTATTACATTCATATTGATATTATGTATTTTAAATTTTATCATTTTTTTTTAAAAAATGATATTTATATCAAATATATAACAATATATACATATTTTTTATATATTCACACATAAAAATTTAATTATAAATATAAATAGTAAAATATATTTAAATATAAAATATATTATCTTTATCTAATAAATAAATAATATCCATTTTATTTAAAATACCAATATATAAATATTTATATACATATATATTAATCTAAATATATCTATATTAATATAACTACTTAAATATGTTGATATAACTATAAATATATATATTTGTATCACTATAAATATATATATTAATATAACTATATATATATATATATTAATATAAATATATATTACTATATGACTAAAAATAACTAAATATATATTTAAATAAATAGATATGTCATTTACTGGAGAACAAGTCAATATGGCAGAGTGGTAAAGGCTTTAGGCACGCAAGGGGGAGGTCTCGAGATCAAATCTTGGTGGAGGCAAGGGCGTGCGCATAGAGGTGGATTTGGGGGGCTAGCACTGATAAAGGGGGTGGGTGTATTGTTGATATATGGTGTAGGGGGGTACGTGCGGGTTCTGGAGGGGCTGGAAAGAGCTGTTAAAAGGGGGCTCAAGCGCTATAAAAGCCCCATGATTGGTAGGATTTTTAAAAAAAATTGATTTTTTTTAAAAAAATTTTACTTTTATGAGTGCTAAAAAATACTCTGAGAAAAGGGAACTTTTATCAGTACTATAAAGAAAGCACTGATAAAGGACCCTTTTCTCAGCGCATCTTTTTATCGCTGATAAAAGACCCTTCTATCATCTCTTTTTTTTAAAGCTGGTAAAAGGGGTCCTTCTCAGCGCTTTTTGGAGCACTAATAAAGGGGACCCCCCTATCTTTGTTGGATTTAACATTGCTTTTCTATCACTATTAAAGGCCATTTTTAGCTCTAATAAAATAGGTATTTGTAGTAGTGATTGTATGGGCTTATCTCCACTAAAAAATTTGGCCCTTGGTGGTCCTTTCTTACGCACAAATAAAGCTCTTTTTTTTGGATAATCTTGTGTATGAATCATAGTAACATAGAAACTGGTTAATCACGTAAACATGATTGTTTAATTGGATTCTTCATGAATATGAATCCCTATGTGATAACCCCGGTTAATGAAATATAAATAAAGAACATAATTAATGGTGTAATCTAAATCTGAAAACATTGTTCCTCTTTTTTGGGGATATGTATGGTTTCTCTGTTTTATACTCTATGGGGTGACTTAAAAAGGGGTGGAATGTTCTGGTTATATATTTTTTGTCCTGTAAATATGAAGCTGTGTGGATTCGGTATGTTGGGGCATGGTTTGGTTCCAGTACATTGAGGGATATCACGAATCCCTTTTCATGTTGTTACTTAATAAGAGAACTGGGTGTGAATGCTTAAATTTCTATTGGCCATTTTTTCCTTCAGATGTTATTTTGGGTTGTATTTTTGCCTGTTATTTGACCGATAGTGGAGTAATGTTTTTAATGGAATCACTGGAACATGATAACGATAATAGGTAAAACGTGGGAATTTTTTTTCCAGAAAAGAGTTGTGTTCTGGTTGTGGATGTTTTGTATTCTTGCATGTAAGGATAATAGCAAGAGTTATTGTGTACAGACTAGTTGTCTATTTCTGAACCCTTAAGTTGCGATGAGTGATTGAACACCTATATGTATAATATTTATTTCTTTTGTTTCTTATACGCATCCCAACCATGTTGATTACTTTCTACCGAACACCCCCATTTCATATGGGAGGGTGTTTTTTCCAAACATTCTTATGAGTTGCTAGTTATTAACTCTTTTCAGCTCCCTCTCCCAGGTATCCCAAGACTCTTAGGGATGGTTTTGATGGCATAAGGTTCATTATTTCCCAAGACTCTTTGGGTAGGGTGTGTTGTGGGGGTTGGACCAGGTGTGTGAGGGAAGTTTTCTTTCCCAAGTGTCTTCGGAATGAGTCCTAGGTGTCTTCGGGCACGGAAGTGGTTGTTCTGGCCCAGGTCTCTTTGGGCGTGGTAGTGGTTGTTTTTCCCCTGTGTCTTCGGGTGTGGTACTATTTTTTGTGGCCCAGGTGCCTGTGGGCATGGATATGTGTGGTTGTGGTGGCTCAGGTGTCTGTCGGCGGGATGTGTGGTTGTGATTTCCCATATGGTTGTTTTTGGGCCTGCAGTGGGACTGTATTGGAACTTTTATGGGAGGTATGATGCGTAGGATGTCCTAAATAACCAGGGGGAAAGCACTACACAGTACCCAAATATCGATGTTCTATTACTATTACTTTACCTGAAAAGCGTTATTTAGGGAGTGTGCCTTTGTGATTCTGGGTGGATAGTTCTCTTTCTAGGTGTTTTGGTTATCTAATTTTCTCATGGGGCATTAGAATGCATCCTCAATTACGTGCAAGATATTTTGGTTTTCTGTACATTGTATTCCTATATACTCACCCTATGAATATAAAACTTCTTTCACGTTTTCTGGAAGACATTGAGGACCATGCCAGACCTTACTAGGTCAGGGTTTGGTGGATTGTCATTGATTCTTTTCTTTTTATGGTGATTTTCATCAGTTTTTTTCTTGTACTTTGTATTAGTTTAGTTTGAACATGCATATGGGAATGAAATTTCTTTTGGCTTTACTTTTAGTTTTAGTTTTTTCAGTTGTTTGGGATTTTAGATCTTATCTCCAGATCTTATTCTACAAAAAGGGTAATGCCTTCAATTTTACAAGAGATTATATACCCTTAGTTCTAGTCACCACTCCGGGGCCTATTGAAGGTGGGACACAAAGGTCATTATCTCTCTTTCAACTTGAAGAAGGAAGGGTCTGGTAGTTTGTTTTCCCTTACCACATATTATAGAAGGTGGGTCATGAAAATGATAATTTAAAGATAAATGTATAATTGGGATGGTCTCAAAATACTTAGGATGATGATGATTATTAAGTTGAGTCAATAGAAGAACATGGCGAATAACATAGTCATCCTATGACTTCATCATGAAGGAAAATACTTCTCGTTTATTTGAGAAATATCATTGGAAATAAATATACTCCAATATAGACCCAAAAAATGAGAGTGGAGTATACTTCTATATTATAAAAAAGACAACACACTTTATTTAGAGAGGAATTAAATGAGGAATCCAAGGTAAAATCTATGAATGGAGTGTAATGACCCGAGTTTTCAGTTCCTTTAAATTAATAATATATTCAATAGCTTGCTCCCCCAAAAACACCAATTTAAAAAACATTTTTCATACTTATTTTTAAGAAACCTTAAGACTAATAAAACCTATATTAAAGGAAAAATAAATCTGTTTAATTAAACTAATATTGAGAACACTTAGAGTTGTAAAACCTGAAATTTTCAATAAAATCTATTTCCCTTTAAATTTTGAATTTTCATTCAGAATTTAAATTTTTAAATTTTTAAATTTTATTTATTTAAAATTAAATTCATTCATGAATTTATCATTCCAAAATAATCTTGAGGTGTCTTTTTTAGATATTTCTAAGATAATAGATTTTTTTGAATAGTAAAAATATATGATTTTTCTAATATCGTCACTTTTATGATATTATCATAACAAAATGGTGAATTAAATTTTTTTAAAATAGTTTTAAATAGAAAAAATATATCTTTAAATTAAAATTAATCATATAAAAATACTACATTGAATTTATAAAACCCATGTTTAACATTTTATAAACATGAGTATTAATTTTCTCAAAAAAATGCTTTTATTTACTTATATTAGAAATAACTTTTCATCAATGATTCAAATTAAATATATCGAAATTGAATTAATATTTTAAATCTTCATTACCATATAATATATTAAGGTAAATTTACTTTTAGCATAAAATTATTATTTATAAGATAAATTTTAATGACAATTTTAATGGTAAGACTTTTCTTTTCAAAGAATTGTTTTATTAATATTGGGTAATATTTATATAATAAAATAAATTAAAAAATTCTCAAAATATTACTCTAATATTTTTTCAAACCCTATATATAAATATATAAACATTCATTCAATTAGAAATCAATACCAAATATGACTAACAACACTTAATGTTAAAAATGCATTTCTCTATAAAACAATTTATTTCTATATAAACTCTATTTATTTAAATATTAATATTCCATTTTAATAAAATTTAATTGGGTTAAATAGAGTTTAAATATAGGTTCATCACACCCAAATCTGATAATACGGGATATTTTATTTCTTTTTTAAAACATATATAAAATAGTTGAAAACTAATAACCTAGGTAAAATAAAAAAGGCCATTATATAAAAACGTAATTGTAAATGGATAGAAACATGTATAAAACATGTTTCAAAATAAGTGGTAGAGGATTTATAAACATTTTACTAACCCAATATCTATTATTTATCACATTTAGATTCATTTCTTTTTAATACTGTCATTTTATTATTAAAAAATATGTGCTCACAAAAGTTCCCTTTTCATTTCTAATAAAATGAAAAAAAATCATAAATTTGTGTCACACCTATTACTTTGAATTTATTCTTGAAACTCATCAATTGATCTCTCATATAAACCTCTCTCTAGTTAAAAAACCACTAGTCTCATTCATTTTTCATAATCCCTTCATTTCTAAAAAGATTTTCTGTAACACACTGATCCCAGTTACCCAGAGTTGGTGCATTATTACATAACATTGGCATGATCACACAAGATCATGTCTCAAAATACCGCTTAGTTTAGAAGCCTTGGAAGCACTAGATATATTCATAAGTCTTACATTACATTATAAAGTGAAAAAAAAAACTACAAAAATCTTTTCTTTATATCCCATCATACATTCCCTACAGGTCATTCATAAAATACCTATTCACATCCTTGGAAAAATTAAAACATTGAAAGGGGTGACCTCAGATGCTCACTAAGGATAACAATATATAAAAAACATTCATAAATAAACATAAACATTTAAGGCAATGTATAACTAAAACAAAATCCTTTTAAATTTGAACTTCAACATAATATGGCATAGAAAAAATGAAATAATTCCATTTACTTATTCACATGGATATTCAACTAGTCAAATAATCACATGAAATATCAATAACCACTTTTATAATGATGGAATGCATAATGCTAGACTATCATAACCACATAGTCAAGGCCTTGTGCCAAGAATACAAATAAGATTTTCTCAAGGCCTTGTTCCTAGAAACTAGTTTTTCTCATGAGACCTACCGATGCATCGGGGAGATATAACAGGCTCCACCCGTCACTTACTAAGTCCAATGCATTCCCCATATGATCCGGTTTCAACATAACATAAACATTTGTATTAAAACTAGCATAAAAAATGTCAATACTTTCTCCATAAACAATGAATCGTATAAAAATAGCACATCCAGAGTCAAACATGTCACAAAACCTTCAATAAAATATGGATGTTTTGTATCATAATAAATCAACTTCAAATAAGCTCAAAATCCATCAAAGTATGTTGACATAGGTGAAATCAAAACTATTTGAGAGAAATATATCTTTTTTTAAATAATTTAAAAGTCACACATTTATTAAGGAAGTAATTTAAAAGAGATTTTTGAATCAAAGTGTCCCATACCACTTTGAAACTTTTGAAAAGAAATATCATTTCAAAAAATTCATGTCCATATAAACAAATCCTTAAAATCATTTTGAAATCATGGACATTAATTAAAAAGATTTATAAAGTTGAATCTTTAAAACATTTAAAATTCTGATCTTCATAGGGAGTACATTTCACAAATTCTTAAAATATTAATTTTGAAATCATTTAAAAGTCACATAATTATAAAATAAAACATTTACTTTCAAAATATTCATATAAGCTTGTAAGGGAAGCTTCTACTATTTTATAATTGCAGAAAATAGCCACACCCGCCGTATAAGTTAAAAAAAGACGTTCTTACATTAATTCTGTCGAAAATGTTAAAAAGGACCTTGTTTGGAAAACGATGGAAAGATTCCTTTATAAAAATCTTATAAAAAGTCAAACATGGGTATAAATGACTTTAACCCATATTCTATAAAATAGAAATAATTTTTTGAATTAAATTTTTAGGAATCAGGGATGTTGATGATAAAGAGGTCCCGGTATATAATTACGTATAAACAACCTCGGATAATGAAGAGATTGTGAAATAAACCCTTACCTTGTACTTTTCCTTGTTTGAGGGTAGGGTAACCTACTATATAATGGTAAAATAGTATTTATTAAATTACATAAGAATCATATACATTAATATGATATCATATATGATCTTTTAACATTGATTTGTTAATAATATCTTAGTATTATCATCATTTCGGGTGTTAACAGATTCGTTTTTCATTACATTATTTGTTATGTGAACCATATTTTTTATGGATGGGATGTCTATTATTCATATCCATAATGATATCATGTCTCTAAAAATAATTTTTAATCATCAAATAAAATTTATTCTTGAATGGATACGATGGGGGATGAATCTCATCGCGTTCATGGAGACGGTAATCCATACGTACGCATGAGCGACAATATCATTATTTTGATATGAAAATAATATATAATTGGATGTTATATCATATATACAGAATCATTATCATGTTATATTTATTAATTACATGAATTACACATCGTTATTATACCCATCCAAATAATAATGTATTGAATAAAAATTACACCACAGCGTGGAGCCGGTAGGCCGTACGTACGCATGTATGGTGACATGTCATTCAAAAGATGGATCAAATACTTAATATGGTAGTACCATATTTATAATAACATAAAAGTTTTTAGAATATACTGGAGTTATTATTTTAGAATGGAAATAACAAAGAAAGAAGAAGTTGAAGAAAAAAGGAACTTGAAAGACGGTTGTGAAAACATTACCTCTTCTTCGGGTTCTTCCTTTTGACTTGATTAAAAGGGCTCCTTAGGTTGGATTTCTGAATAAAGGAAGGAATATAGGATTAAGGGAGGATAGTTGAGAGGGTATTTGGGCAGAGTTTGGCCGAACCAAAAGGCTTTTAAGGTATGAATAATTGGTTAGAATTGGTGTCCTTTTATAAGGGGAGGAGGGGCTCTTTAGAAAAAACATAATGTATTAATTTATAATAAATTAATATTCCATTTATAATGACTCAAAAGTGGATAATTCATAGTATAAGGTGGGGATGGGTCGAAATCCTTTCAACCAATAGATTTTAGACAGGTTTGGGTCATTATATCAACCTTATATTTTATTTTTAACTCTTAGTTAATTAGTTTGACATGTGCCATGTTACTTTGTATTTTTATAATATATAGTTAATAAACATACTATATACATCCAAGCGACAACAAAGTGGTCCATTAATGATACACCTATCATGATATAAGTCCTTTTTCTGAACCTTAGATTTTTAGGAATATAATATCAATTAATAATTTAATATTTGTTTTCAAAACTCGTTTATGTCAATTTTGACAATATTTAATAATTGATTTAAGTTAAAGTCTTAAGAACTTTATTAATTATAACCAAATCCATTTAAGAAATCCTAAAATGTCATATTAACCAATAAGATTCGTGGATGGCATCAAAACTTTCAAATTATATTTATTTTAACATTTATAATACTAATTATTTGATTCTTTCATTAATAAGAAAAATATTGCAACATTATTGTGTCATAAATATATTTAATTATTCAATGTCTAAAAATTATAAATAAAATACTATTATGTAAGAAATATTTTTATCTCTCTAATGAATATTTATAGTCTAAAATATAACATATATAAGCCAATGTAAAAAAATTTCTAAAATATATATGCTTATGTCATTTTTGTATTTACTTTAACTTAATTAATTTAAGTGTCATTATCATTTAAAAGTGGATCCATGGGGTCCCAAAATCGACCAAAATATTCCCATGGTCAGACATGTTTCAACCAATAGGTATAGTACATCTTTTAATGTAATTTATTATTATTATAACATTATTGTTTTACCCTTATTTACCGGATTTACCCTTAAACCATAGTAAATAAAATATTTACTGAAATAATTATTCTAAAGGTCTAAAAATAAAAGTTACCTATTTACACAATTTTTACCTCCTGATTGTAAATATGGAATCAATTTTTAAATATTCAAAACACATAAGTGGCAGAAACTAATTTAAATTTAATTCCTGTTGTCAAAACAAAAAGCGTGTTTTTAAGAAATAATAAGTATCAAAAGATTGACCCTTGTTAATGTCCGGTTTAAGTGTGAAATTATGTACAATGACCAACATTGTATTAAATGGTGAAAATATATTCTAAATATACTTTAAAACCACTCAAATTCATAATTTATCACTATTAATTATTTCGATTAAAAAAGTTGTTTTTAATTAAAATTTAGTAATTTTCACTATTCATCAAAATATAAAAGTTATCCGAAAAGTACCAAAATTTTACCCTAAGCTAATTTTGATATTACAAAAACAAAAATGAAGTACATTTTACGAAATTAAAAACCTAGAACTTTAATTTATTAATTTAAAATTAATTCCCATTGTCAAAACCAAAAGACATATTTTAAAAAAAACAATATCTATCAAAAGATTAAAACTTGTTTATGTCCAATCTCAAAGTGAAATTACTTAAAATGACCAGAATTGGATTATGTTGTAAAAATATAATATATTTATTCTTCAAACCCATTAAAATTTATAATTTAAAACTATAAATTATTTTGACTAAAAAAGTTGTTTTCAGTAAAAATATAGTATTTTTCACTATTCACCCAAATATGAAATTTATCAGAAAAACACCAAAAATTTATTGAAACTAAATTATTATTTCCTGATTCTAAATAATGATTTTATTTTTTCCAATTGAATATTTAAAAGTTTCAAATATTGGATTTAAAAAGGGTTTACTATTAAAATATGGTAAAAGTTCATTTTTTAAAAATACTTCCTTTATCTGAAAAAAATGAATTAGTTCTTAAATTATGTCTAAGAAACTCATAATATGGATTCTCAAATTATAAGTATTATATATAGTTCAAAATTAAGTTAATACTATTCATAACCGCTTTTGAATGGCTAGTTTGGTAAGTTGTGGTGCACTTGAACTCGGTGTTGCGTGTAATGCAAGTTATTGAATTACTTTGAAGAAATAACGTACTATGAAATCTTGGGGTGTTACATTATTCCCTCCTTTAATAAATTGCCTACTCACAATTTGAAATTCTTCTTTTAAAATAAAAGGTCGAAAATAGAAAATACCTTTGTGTGAAAACCCACATCAAAAATTGGGTTAATAAAATTTAGTCTTAATAATAGGAAAGGGGGAATGAAAAAGTTACCCAAAAATTATGATCTAGATTAAGAGAACATTGGTGGAAATTAGAGACACATAATTTTAATAAAAACATATTTATTCATATGGAGTTATTGAGGTCATCAATCATGAACAATTATAGAATTGTGGGCCTCAAAGCCACCAATCTATGATGATTTAAAATACCATCGGTTCAAAAAAATGTAAGGTATTAGGATAACACATTTTTGGTTTTAAGATGCCTTACCTAATGTTTAAGAATTTATTTATTCATTGAATAAGATAAGAAAAAAAGTACACTTGTCAAGTGGAGTTCTATCCTTTAACTAATTTCTACCACAAACTCATCTTTCACTCTAAAACATAATAGAACTTTAAAAATATTATATTTATCCTATTCGTATAGGGTTCAAAAAATGAATATATAATTCATCTACCAGACCCTTTTAAAAAAACTACATTATTCAATCTAGGACATCACGTGGGTCAGTGGTAGGTGATACACCCTTGTCGCCCTTCGGTTGTGGGTTCAAGTCACATGGCCTTGCCGGACGCGACGGGTTGTCTCCTGGCCTCCAGGTTATACTTTTTATTATAATCTAAAAATAATCATCAGAAATGCTTTAACCTTAACAATTGTATCAAATGTCAAATATAATCCATTCCAGCCTTTATACTTATCCAAATTACTTTTGTCCAAACTCACAATCCAAAATTTATAAGGAAGGTAAATATAATGAAGATATTTTTTTTCCATGTAATAACATGTGAATAACATCATCATGTATTCTTTTAAAATATGGTAACACCCTGAATTACCATAAAACCTTATTTATTACATTCATGCTCCCTTATTCCTTATATAATAGTAGATATATTCTTTATATCCAAAAACTTTGAATATTCCAACAATGATGAAATAAAGAAACCACTAATCATTACCAAGGTAGTCAAGAATATCCAATATAATTTATCCAAATCAACCATCTCTTATTCAAAAATTTCTACCTCAGTATCAAGACCATATAAAGGATTACATTTCCTTTAACCATGTATTTTCAAAAAAAAAAGTTTAACTTGCTGTTGAGTCACTTTTCATAGTTCCATATAATCATAAATCCTTAATGAAATAGTACTGCAGTACAATCCTTATTTATCTCCATAATTAATATAACCAGTACATCATTGATAAAGAACTCATATGAAATAATTCTTTAATAACAACATAATAACCCTAGACATTTCTCTTCATCTGTGGTTGTATCATAACTTTATTATTATCCAATAGCATCATTTAGGGCATACTCTGATGATTTGAACATGGATTCGCGTAGTGTCCCCACTCCTTACTGATGAAGAATTGTACATTTGAAACCTTTTTGTTACCCTCGCAATCACAAACGTGGTGTCCTTTTTCTCCACACTTATAACATTCTCTCATTTCCTTCAAGCATTTTCCAAGGTGATTCTTTCCACAGTTATCACATATGGGAAAATCCTTCTTTACCTTTTTCTCTTTATCTATCTTTCTCTCTACCATCCTTTTATTCTCTGGCTTCCCTTCAAATCCATAGGACTCTGAGAACTCTTTACTTATCATATCAACACATGATACTATTTCTTCATATGATTATATTACATGGGAGACTATTTCCCTTCTAAATTCTGGCTTATGACTATGAAAGATATGATCCTTATTACTCTTTGGATCATGCGTATTTCTAGAGTTTTCATTCCTTCTACTGGGCACCATTTCTAAATAATTGCATACACTATATTAGTTTATGAATAGCAATACCTAATACCAAACTTGTAAAACACTTAACATAAACTAAACAGTTTATGGATATAATCCATAATCATAAAAATGTCTTCTTTGAGGAAGTATATACTCATAAACCCTTCATAATGATTTATAAAGAAAATGAGAATTATCCAAAGTATATCCCCCAGGAGTGTCGTAACGAAGAGTGCAGCCAAGCCTGTTGTCATGCACCAGTTCCCTTTCGAGTCTAGCTCAAAGCAGTGTTTTCGGGTTTTACCCCTAGGTACATCTCTGCCAGAGCTGCCTCTACCTGCCCGTATCCGGAAAAGGATGTATTTATTGGAAACAAAAAAAATCTCTACAATACCAAAATTATAGGAAGTTCTTCTATACTAATCCTAAAAGTCTATCTTAGGGCTATGTGCTCTAATCAGAATTTATCTAAATCTAGCTTCCAAGGATTGTACTAAACTTGCTATGATACCAACTGTAACACCCCGACCCCAGTTACCCAGAGTCGGTGCATTATTACATAACATTGGTATGATCACACAAGATCAAGTCTCGAAAGACCAATTAGTTGAGTATCCTTAGAAACACTAGATACATTCATAAGTCTTATATTACATTATAAAGTGAAAAAAAAACTACAACACATTTTGTCTTCAAATCCCCTCATACATTCCCTGCAGGTCATTCATAAAATACTTCTTCACATCCTGGGAAAAATTAAAACATTGAAAGGGGTGAGATCAGATGCTTAGTAAGGTAACAATATAATGGAAACTTTCATAAATAAATATAAAAATTTAAGGAAATGTATAACTAAAACAAAATCTATTTAAATTTGAACTTATACATAAATGGAAAAGATAAAATGAAATAATTCCATTTACGTATTCACATGGATATTCTACCAGTCGAATAATCACATGAAATATCAATAACCACTTTCATAATGATGGAATGCATAATTCCAGACTATCATAACCACATAGTCAAGGCCTTGCACCAAGACTAAAAATAATATTTTTTCAAGGCTTTATGCCAAGACACTAGTTTGTCTCATGAGACCTACCGATGGATCGAGGAGCTATAGTGGGCTCCACCCATCACATACTATGTCCAATGCATTCCTCATATGAACATGTTTAAACATAACATAAACATTCATAGTAAAACTAGAATACGAAATGTCAATACTTTCATCATAAACCATGAATGGTATAAAAATAGCACATCCACAGTCAAACATATCACAAAACCTTCAATACAATATGGAAGTTTTGTATCATAATAAATCAACTTCAAATAAGCTAAAAATCCATCAAAGGATGTTGACATAGATGAAATCAAAAATATTTGAGAGAAATATCTCTTTTTTGAAACCATTTAAAAGTCACACATTTAAAAAGGAAGTAATATAAAAGAGATTTTTTGAATCAAAGTGTCCCATACCACTTTGAAACTTTTGAAAATAAATATCATTTCAAAACATTCATGTCCATATAAAAAAATCCTTAAAATAATTTTGAAAACATGGACATTAATTAAAATGATTTAGAAAGATAAATCATTAAAACATTTAAAATTGTGATCTTGATAAGGAGTACCTTTCACAAATTCTTAAAATATTTATTTTGAAATCATTTAAAAGTCACATAATTATAAAATAAAACATTTACATTCAAAATATTCTTATAATCTCATAAGGGAAGCTTCAACTATTTTATAATGGTGGAAAATAGCCACACCCTCTGTATAAGATAAAAAAATATGTTCTTACCTTAATTCTGTCAAAAAGGTTAAAATGGACCTTGTTCGGAAAACGACGGAAAGATTCCTTTATAAACTTCTTATAAAAATTAAAACAAGGGTATAAATGACGTTAACCCATATACTATAAAATAGAAAGAATGTTTTGAATTACATTTTTATGAAACATGTATGTGGATGATAAGGAGGCCCCAATAGATAATTACGTTTAAACAAGCTCGGATAATGAAGAGATTGTGAAATAAACCCTTAACTTGTATTTTTCCTTGATTGAGGGTAGGGTAACCTCTTGTATAATGGTGAAATTTTTTTTATTAAATTATACAGGAATCATATACAATAATATGATATCATATATTATCTTTTAACATTGATTTGTAAATAATATCTTAGTATTATCATCGTTTTGGGTGTTAAGGGATTAGTTTTTCTTTACATTATTTGTTATGTGAGCCATATTTTTTATTTATGGGATGTGTATTATACATATCCAGAATGATATAATGTCTCTAAAAATTATTTTTTATCATAAAATAAAATTTAGTCTTGAATGGATACGATGGTGGATGAATCTCATCGCGTTCGTGGAGATGGTAATCCATACGTACGCACGAGCAACAATATCATTATTTTGATATTAAAATAACATATGATTGGATGTTATATCATATATACATAATCAATATCATGTTATATTTATTATTTACATGAATTAAACATCATTATTATACCCATTCAAATAATAATGTATTGAATAACAATTACACCACGACGTGGAGACGGTAGGTCGTACATACGTGCGTATGGTGACATGTCCTTAAAAGGATGTATAGAATACTGAATATGGTTGTACCATATTTATAATAACATCACAGTATGTACAATATACTGGAGTTATTATTTTAGAATTGAAATATCAAAGAAAGAAGAAGTTGAAGAAGATAGGGACTTGAAAGAGGGTGGTGAAAACATTACTTCTTCTTCGAGATCTTCCTTTTGATTTGATCGAAGGGGCTCCTTAGGTTGGATTTAGGACTAAATTAAGGCCTATAGGGTTAATGGAGGATATTGGAGAGGGTATTTGGGTAGATTTTGTCCGAACCAAAAGGCTTTGAAGGTATTAAGATTTGGTTAGAAGTGGTGTCCATTTATAAGGGGGAGGAGGGGCTCTTTAGAAAAAACTTAAAGTATTAATTTATAATAAATTCATATTCTGTTTATAATGGCTCCAAAGTAAATTATTCAAAGTCTAAGGTTGTTATGGGTCTAAATAATTTCAACCAATAGATTTTATATGGGTTTTAGTCATTATATTAACTTTATCTTTTAGTTTTAACTCTTAATTAATTAGTTTGACATTTACCATGTCACTTTTTATTTTTATATTATATAGTTAATAAACATTCTATATACATCTTAGAGACCCCAAAGTGGTCCATTACTGATACACCTATAATGATATAAGTCCTTTGGAAGAACCTTAGATTTTTTGGAATATAATATCAATTAATAATATAATATTTGTTTTATAAACTCATTTATGTCAATTTTGACAACATTTAATAATTGATTTTTTCTAAAGTATTAAAAACTTTATTAATTAGAACCAAATTCATTTAATAAATCCTAACATTTCATATTAAAGAATAAATTTTTTTGATGGTATCAAAACTTTCAAATTATATTTATTTGAACATTTATAATACTAATTATTTGATTCTTTCATTAATAATGAAAAATATTGAATCATTAATGTGTCATAAATAAATTTAATTATTCAATGTCTAAAAATTATAAATAAAACCCCATTATGTAGTAAATATTCTTATATTTATAATTAATATTTATAGTCTAAAATATAACATTTATAACCTTATTTAAAAAAAATTCAAAAAGATATATGTTTTTGTCATTTTTGTATTTACTTTATCTTAATTAATATAGAGTGTCATTATCACTTACAAGTGGATCCATGGGGTTCCAAAAGTGATACAAAGATGCCCATGGTCAGACATGTATCCACTAATAGGTTTAGGACACGTTTTAGGGTAATTTATTATTATTATAATATTGTTCTTACCCTTATTTACCAGATTTACCCTTTAACCATGGTAAATAAAATATTTAGTGAAGTAATTATTCTAAATGTCTAAAAATAAAAGATACCTATTTACACAATTTGGAAATCCTGATTCAAAATATGTAATCCATTTTTCTAAATACAAAACACAGAAGTGTTAGTAATTAATTTAAAATTAATTCACGTTGTCAAAACAAAAAGCGTGTTTTTATGAAATAATAAGTTTTAAAAGATTAACACATGTTTATGTCCGGTTTAAATATGAAATTATGTCTAATGACTGACATTGTATTAAATGGTGAAAATATATTCTAAATATACCTTAAAATAACTCAAATTCATAATTTATCACTATTAATTATTTCGATTAACAAATTTGTTTTTAATTAAAATTTAGTAATTTTCACTATTCATCAAAATATAAATGTTATCCAAAAAGTACCAAAATTTCACCATAAGATAATTTCGATATTACAAAACCAAAAATAAAGTCCATTTTACCAAATTAAAAACCTATAAGTTTCATTTATTAATTTAAAATTAATTCCTGTTGTTAAAACCAAAAGGCGTATTTTTAAGAAACAATATCTATCAAAATATTAACACTTTTTTATGTCCAATTTCAATGTAAAATTAATTAAAATTACCAGCATTGGATTATATTATAAAAATATAATATATTTATTTTTCAAAAACATTAAAATGTATAATTTAACATTATATATTATTTTAATTAAAAAAGTTGTTTTCGGTTAAAATATAGTATTTTTCACTATTCACCCAAATATGAAAGTTATCAGAAAAACACCAAAAAATTTTTGAAGCTAAATTATTTTGTCCTGATTCTAAATAAGAAGATTATTTTTGTCAAATTTATTATATAAAAGATTCAAATATTGTATTTAAAAAGGGTTTACCATTAAAATGTGGTAAAAGTGCATTTTTAAAAATACTTCTTTTATCTAAAAAAAGGAATTAGTTCTTACATTATGTCTAATAAACTCATAATATGGATTCTAAAATTATAATTATTATATATAGTTCAATATTTAGTTAATAGTATTCATAACTGCTTTTGAACGGCTAGTTTGGTAAGTTGTGGAGCACTTAAACTAGGTGTTGCGTGTAATGCAAGTTATTGAATTACTTTCAAGAAATAACGTACTATGAAATCTTGGTGTATTAAATTATTCCCTCCTTCAATAAATTGGGTCCTCGCAATTTGAAATTGTTCTTTGAAATTAAAAGGTCGAAAATAGAAAATACCTTTGTGGAAAAACCAACATCCGAAATTGGGTTAATAAAATTTAGTCTTAATAATAGGAAAAGGGGAATGAAAAAGTCACCACCAAATTATGATCTTGATTAAGAGAACATTGGTGGAAATTAGAGACACATAATTTGAGGGAAAACATAAATATTTATAAGGAGTGATTGATGTTATCAATCACAAATAGTTATAGAATTGTGGGCCTCAAAGCCCCCAATCTATGATGATTCAAAATACCATCGGTTCAACAAACCATAAGGTATTAGGATAACACATTTTCGGTTTTAATATTCCTTAACTAATGTTTAAGAATTTATTTCTTCATTGAATATGATATGAAAAAAATGTATACTTGTCAAGTAGAGCTCTATCCTTTAACTAATTTATACCACAAACTCATCTTTCACTCTAAAAGATAATAGAACTTATAAAATATTCTATTTATCCAATTCGTGTAGGGTTCCAAAAATGAATTAATAATTCATCTACCAGACCCTTTTAAGAAAAACTACATTATTCAATCCAGGACATCACGTGGGTCAGTGGTAGGTGATACACCCTTGTCGCCCTTCGGTTGTGGGTTTAAGTCCCGCGGCCTTGTCGAACGCAACGGGTTGTCGCCCGACCTCCAGGTTATCCTTTTTATAACAATCCAAAAATAATCTTCAGAATTGATTTAACCTTAAAAATTTTATCAAATGTCAAATATAATCCATTCCAACCTTTAAACTTATCCAAATTACTTCTTTCCAAACTCACAGTCCAAAATTTATAAGGAAGGTAAATATAATGAAGATATTTTTTCCACGTAATAACATGTGAATACCTTCATCATGTATTCTTTTTAAAATATGGTAACACCTTTAATTACCATAAAACCTTATTGATTACATTCATGCTCCCTTATTCCTTATAGAATACAAGTTATATTCCTTATATCCAAAAACATTGAATATTCCAACAATGATGAAATAAAAAAATCATTAATCAGTGCCATGGCAGTCAATAATATCAAATATAATTTATCCAAATCAACCATCTCTTATTCCAAAATTACTACCTCAGTATCAAGACCATATTAAGGATTACCTTTCCTTCAACCATGTATTTTCAAAAAAAAATTAACTTACTTTTGAGTCACTTTTCATAGTACCATATAATCTCAAATCCTCAATGAAATAGTACTACAGTACAATCCTTATTTATCTACATAATTCATATAACAAGTACATCATTGATACAACACTCGAATGAAATAATTCTTTAATAAAAACATAATAACACTAGTCATTACTCTTCATTTGTGGTAGTATCATAACATTATTATTATCCAATAGCATCATTTGGGGCATACTCTGATGATTTGAACATTGATTCGCGTAGTGACCCCACTCCTTGAAGATGAAGCATTGTACATTTCAAACATTTTTATTACCCTCTCAATCACGAACGTGGTTTCCCTTTTCTCTATACTTATAACATACTCCCATTCCCTTCAATCATTTTCCAAGGTGATTCTTTCCACAATTATCACATATGGGAAAATCCTTTTTTACCTTATTTCCTTTATCTGTATTTCTCTCTACCATCCTTTTCTTCTCCGGCTTCCCTTCAAATACATAGGCCTTTGAGAACTATTTACTTATCTTATCAACACATGATACTATTTATTCATATGCTGATAATACATGGGATACTATTTCCCTTCGAAATTATGTCTTAAGACCATGAAGGATATGATCCTTCTTACTCTTTGGGTTATGCGTATTGCTGGAGTTCTCATTCCTTCTACTGGGCACCATTTCTAAACAATTCCATACACTAGATTAGTTTATGAATAGAAATACCTAATCCCAAACTTGTAAAACACTTAACATAAATTAAAAAGTTTACGGATATAATCCATACTCATAAAAATTTCTTTTTTGAGTAATTACATACTCATAAACCCTTCATAATGATTTGTAATTAAAATGATAATTATCAAAAAAATATCCCTCAGGAGTGTCGTAACCAAGAGTGTAGCAAGGCCCGTTGTCATGCACCAGTTCCCTTTAGAGTCTATCTCAAAGCGGTGTTTTCGGGTTTTACCCATAGGTACATCTATGCCAAAGCCACCTCTACCTACTCATATCCAGATAGGGATGTATTTTTTGGAAACTCACAAAATCTCTACAATACAAAAATTCTAGGAAGTTTCTCAATACTAATCCTCAAAGTCTATATTAGTTCTATTTTCTCTTATCAGAGTTTATATAAATTTTGCTTCCAAGGTTTGTACTAAACTTCTTCTGATACCAACTATAACACCTCGACCCCAGTTACCCAGAGTCGGTGCATTATTACAAAACATTGGCATGATCACACAAGATCAATTCTCGAGAGACCGATTTGTTTAGTTGCCTTAAAAACACTAGATATATTTATAAGTCTTATATTACATCATAAAGTGACAAAAAACTATAACAAGTCTTGTCTTCAGATCCCATCATACATTCCCTACAGGTCATCCATAAAATACTTCTTCACATCCTGGGAAAAATTAAAACTTTGAAAGGGGTGAGCTCAGATACTCAGTAAGGATAACAATATAGAAGAAATTGTCATAAATAAACATAAACATTTAAGGCAATGTATAACTAAAAAAATCCTTTTAAATTTAAACTTCAACATAATATGGAAGAGATAAAATGAAATAATTCCATTTACCTATTCACATGGATATTCAACTAGTCGAATAATCCCATGCAATATCAATAACCACTGTCATAATGATGGAATGAATAATGCCAGACTATCATAACCACATCGTCAAGGCCTGGTGCCAAGACTACAAATAATATTTTGTCAAGGCCTTATGCCAAGACACTAGTTTGTCTCATGAGACCTACCGATGTATCGAGGAACTATAGCGGGCTCCACCTATCACTTACTAAGTCCAATGCATTCCTCATATGAAAACGTTTAAACATAACATAAACATTCATATTAAAACTAGTATATGAAATGTCAATACTTTCTCCATAAACTATGAATGGTATAAAAATAGCACATCCACAGTCAAACATATCACAAAACTTTTAATACAATATGGAAGTTTTGTATCATAATAAATAAACTTCAAATAAGATCAAATCCATCAAAGGATGTTGACATAGATTAAATCACTACTATTTGAGATAAATATCTCTTTTTTTAAATCATTTAAAAGTCACACATTTTTAAAGGAAGTAATTTAAAAGAGATTTTTGAATCAAAGTGTCCCATACCACTTTGAAACCTTTCAAAAGAAATATAATTTCAAAAAATTCATGTCTATATAAACAAATCCTTAAAATAATATTGAAAACATGGACATTAATTAAAAAAAATGTAGAAAGATAAATCTTTAAAACATTTAAAATTATGATCTTGATAAGGAGTACCTTTCACAAATTCTAAAAATATTCATTTTGAAATAATTTAAAAGTCACATAATTATAAAATAAAACATTTAATTTAAAAATGTTCTTATAATATTGTAAGGGAAACTTCGAGGATTTTTTATCATCAAATAAAATTTAGTCTTGAATGGATACGATGGGGGATGAAACTCATCGCGTTCGTGGAGACGATAATCCGTACGTTCGCACGAGAAACAATATCATTCTATTGATATTAATATAATATATAATTGGAAGTTATATCATATATACAGAATCATTATCATGTAATATTTATTATTTAAATAAAATATACATCATTATTATACCCACCAAAATAATAATGTATTGAATAACAATTACACCACGACGTGGAGACGATATGTCGTACATACGAACGTATGGTGACATGTCATTAAAAAGATGGATAGAATAATGAATATGGTTGTAAAATATTTAATATAACATCATAGTATATAGAAGATACTAGAGTTATTATTTTAGAATGGAAATAACAAAGAAAGGAGAAGTTGAAGAAGAAAGGAACTTGAAAGAGGGTGGTGAAAACACTACCTCTTCTTTGGGTTCTTCCTTTTGATTTGATCAAAAGGGATCCTTAGGATGGCTTTATGGATAAAGTATGTCCTCTAGGATTAATGGAGGATATTTTAGAGGGTATTTGTGCTGATTTTGGCCGAACAAAAAGGCTTTTAAGGTATGAATAATTGGTTCTAAGTTGTGCCCTTTTATAAGGGGGAGGAGGGGCTCTTTAGAAAAAACATAAAGTATTAATTTACAATACATTCATATTCAGTTTCTAATGGATCCAATGTGTATTATTCAAAGTCTAAGGTAGGTATGAGTTTAAATCCTTTAAACTAATAGATTTTAGAGAGGTTTGGGTCATTATATTAACCTTATCATTTAGTTTTAACTCATAGTTAATTAGTTTGACATTTACCATGTCACTTTGTATTTTTATATTATATAGTTAATAAACCTACTATATACATCCAAGAGACCCTAAAGTGGTCCATTAATGATAAAAATATCATGATATTAGTCCTTTGGTCGAACCGTATATTTTTAGGAATCGAATATCAATTAATAATATAATATTTGTTTTAAAAACTCATTTATGTCAATTTTGACAAGATTTAATACTTTATTTTTTTAAAGTCTTAAAAACATTATTATTTCTATAAAAATAATTTAAACAATACTAACATGTCATATTAACAAATAAAATTCTTTTATGGCATCAAAACATTCAAATTATATTTATTTAAACATTTATAATACTAATTATTTGATTCTTTCCTTAATAAGGAAAATACTACATCATTATTGTGTCATAAATAAATTTAATTAATCAACGTCTAAAATTTATAAATAAAACACCATTATGTATAAAATCTTATTATCTTTCTAATGAATATTTATAGTCGAAAATATAACATATATAACCCTATGTAAAATTGTTTTTCTAAAAGATATATGCTAATGTTATTTTAGTATTTAATTTAACTTAATTAATATAAAGTGTCATTATCACTTACAAGTTGATCCATGGGATCCCAAAATCGACCCTAATATTCTCATGGTAGAAAATATATCAAAAAATTGGGTTAGTACATGTTTAATGTAATTTATTATTATTATAATATTATTTTTTTACCCTTATTTACCAGATTTACCCTTTAACCATGGTAAAAAATATTTTCTGAAATAATTATTCAAAATGTCTAAAAATAAAAGTTGCCTATTTACACAATTTGAAACTCGTGATTTTAAATTTTAAATCCATTCTTCTAAATTCAAAACACATAATTGGAAAAAATTAACTTAAAATTAATTTTCACTGTCAAAACAAAAAGCGTGTTTTAAAGAAATAATAAGTATCAAAATATTGACACTTGTTTATGTCCAATATAAATGTGAAATTATGTCCAATGACCAATATTGTATTAAATGGTGAAAATATAATCTAAATATACTTTAAAACCCATAAAATTAATAATTTATCACTATTAATTATTTTTATTTAAAAAGTTGTTTTTAATAAAAATTTTGTAATTTTCACTATTCATCAAACTATTAAAGTTATCTGAAAAGTACCAAAATTTCACCCTAAGAAAATTTCGATATTCCAAAACCAAAAATGAAGTCCATTTTACCAAATTAAAACCTAGATGTTGCATTTATTAATTTAAAATTAATTCCTGTTGTCAAAACCAGAAGGCGTATTTTTAAGAAACAATATCTCTCAAAAGATTAACACTTGTTTATGTCCAATCTCAAAGTGAAATTACATAAAATGACCAGAATTGGATTATATTTTAAAGATATAATATATTCATTCTTCAAAACCATTAAAATTTATAATTTAACACTATAAATTATTTTTATTAAAAATGTTTTTTCAGTTAAAATATAGTATTTTTCACTATTCGCACAAATATGAAAGTTATCAGAAAAATGCCAAAAATTTATTGAAACTAAATTCTTATGTCCTGATTCTAAAGAAGAAGTTTATTTTGTCAAATTGAATATATAAAATATTCAAATATTGGATTTAAAATGGTTTTACCATTAAAAGGTGGTAAAAGTGCATTTTTTAAAAATACTTCTTTTATCTGAAAAAAATGAATTAGTTCTTATGTTATGTCTAAGAAACTCATAATATGGATTCTAAAATTTTAAGTATTATATATAGTTCAAAATTCAGTTAATACTATTCATAACCGCTTTTTAACGGCTAGTTTTGTAAGTTGTGGTGCACTTGAATTCGGTGTTGCATGTAATGCAATTTATTGAATTACTTTGAAAAAATAACGTACTATGAAATCTTGGGGTGTTACATTTTAAATAGAAAGTCCAAGGTCCCAATGTGAAAATTACTTAATCATTGTCCTTCTCTTATTAACCTTTCTCTTCCAAAAACCCTTATACATTGAAATATAATGAACATAGTATAATTATAATACTTAGAATTTATTAAATTAATTTAAAAACCATTATTTATTAATCTCCATCCACGTAGTAAAATAAAATAACTTCGATCATGTGTTTTTTTAGACTACCACCCCCCCCCCCCAAGAAAAAACTTTCGATTTTCACTATTTCCTCCCTTCACTGGTTATAAGTTTGTAATTAAATAATAAATTTTACAAATATAATATAATTTTATTTTTTTGTAGAAAATTTTTAATCCACCTTCATTCCCTCGCATTATACGGGAATTGAAAATGTCCCCCATGCATTGTGTGAACTGCAACCACCCCAAAGTAACTATATGTATTTTTATCTTTATTTTAATTAATTATAAAAAAATAAAAAATAAATAAATAACATAAAATATTTTAAATAATACCATTTAGGATCTTTTAAAATGTTATTATGTCTAAAAAATTCTTAACTATACTCACCCATCGAATTATGTTATGTTTTTTATCTAGTTCAGTCTTAGTTGAACATTACCATAAAACTCACTCATGGATATTTATGTCAACATATATAATATTATTATTACACTTAAATTATAAAAAAATGTTCTTTTATTGTTTATGAACTTTTATTTTAATTATTTAACTTGTTATTAAAATTTAATCATTGATAGTTAATCTTACCAAAATATGCCCAGATATATCACATTTTCAGAGTACATAACTAAAAATCTAGTGGAATGTGATAATATATTTATGAGTAAATATATTTTGTACATTAAATAATGTAAAATTATCAATAAATGATTATATTTTTGAGAATAATGAATAAAAACTCCACTATTGTGAAACTAGTTCAAAATGGTTAGGATAAGTCACACCTGATATAGAAAATAGATAATAACAAAGTAATATTCATGTATTGAATAATTATAAATGAAGTTTATAAAGGGTTATATATATGAATAAGGTTATTAACTAGGTTATTAAGATAATTATTTTTATTATATAGTATATTATAGAGCTTTAGTGGATGTTAGGAATTAATGAAAGGGATTTTTTGTCTCAATCTCAAAACCATGAGACATGTTTGAAATTGAAAACCACCATTTATCTTATATAGTATATTCTCTACCCCATTGAATTCGTGTATAATTAATAAATTTCATTTCAAGATATTTTAATTTTATTTAATGGAATCCATTTTATGTAATTTAACTCATACATTTTCATTACAAAAAGGGTTTTTTATTGACTCAACTCCCTTCATTGAAATATAATGCATCTTATTAAACTCCATTATTAAAATATTTCTTAAATCCTTCAGGATATTTTTATTTCAGGGAAATTAATATTAATATCTATTGAAACTAACTCTTTTGATTCAAGTCTTCCTCCTTGATGTATTTCATCCCCAAAAAAAGTACATCATTATTGAGAATAATTTTCATCCTCTTTAATATTAGTTTTCAATAGTTGTCAATATGTTTATTTCCCTCCAAAGTTAATATATTTATTTTTAAAAATAATATTATTTGTTATCTCATTTTAAATTCTTATTTCACTTACTATCATTTAAAATGACGTTTTTTAAATATTTTTTGATGTGGGTTTTTAACAAATAAATATTAAAATATTTAAAAGATTTGTATCAATTCAAAATAATAAGTTTTCACCTCCCCTATAAATTCATTTTTGACAATAATTAAGCAATTTTAATGATATATTATTTAATATACATTTTTAAGTAAATATTTTCTAAAAAAGTTCCCATCAAATTTTGGAAATCATTGTGTCATTTACAATATTTTATTATTGAAGATTCTTTTTAAAAAAGTAAAAATTTTAAAACTATTTTCAATTCATGTTTTTAATGACTTTATTTCTATTTTAAGGACCCAATATTGAAACTTCATTTTAAAATTAAATATTTTAAAAAAAATTACACTTCACATGCATGAAAATGAATTTTTCAATGTAAAATAACGTTATATTTTACTCCATCTATAAAATAATTTTCAAGAAACTATTTTTTTATTTTTCTTCCAATTTTATATGTCTCTATATGCCTTAATTGGTTGTTATTCTTAGTAAACCATCCTTTCAATTTTTTCATTAAATACTTCATTTGGGTTATTAGATTTTGGGTTTCAACCATTTACATTCTTGCGGTCAATTTTGGGGATACCATTAGAGAACTTTATAAACCCATTTTTCTTTCCCTAAGTTATTTATGATATAATGAATGGTTGTTTTCTATTAGAAAACATGTATGGATAACTGATGGGTAGGGTCCTATATCACCCTCTAATGCATTATTTAAGAATTTATATATCAGGATATGATTATATTAAGAATGTTAATAAATTATTCACCTCAGGAGCCTTATTTTTTTCAAATAAAAAGAAAAGAAATTTTATTTGTTTAAAATATGAAGCATTGGAATTTTTTTCTCTCAATATAATGAATTGTAATTTTTTGTTCTCAATGTCATAATTTTCATATGCTAATTTCTTTTCCAAAGTTCATTATTTTTCTATGTTTCAAGTTCTTGGTGCACTTAAATGCCATATTCCTATGATTATGCTCCATGGATCATGTTTATCATGTCCTGATTAAACATAATTTTTCTTCGGTATATTTTTTTATACCGGAGATTACCTGTATTTCCTTTAGGATTTATAGAAAAATAGTATTCTTCTATGTTATTTTTAATAATAAATTTCTCCACTAGCCATATTTTCTCATATTATAAAGATTTAAACCTTAATGAAATGTTGAAATGTTTTCCATTGGTGGGAAATTAATCTCACCACTTTATTATATTTCCTTTCCCCATGTCATAGTGATAAGAATAAATTTTTGGGAAGTCTACAGGAAATTCTATATGAGTTTTACTATAGAGAAGTACTCACTTGTGGTGTAAATTAAATTTCATTTATACTAGTCCCCCAAAGAATAAAAACCAAAATGCTCTCTATTTTGTGTGAGATTATTGTGATATGTAATACTAATGTGAAATTTGTGAATTTTTATCTTGGATTAACATGGTATCAAATTTTGTTTATGAAATTATATGTTTTTAGCTCTGGTCCTGGGAGTGTTAATCTAGGGTGCCTTAGTAGGTATCAGTGGTGTATTTTGTTTTTTATGGATTGGAATAGTTATTTTTGGGACTCGGGCGGGAGATAATTAGTAAAAACCCTAGGGATACGTATAAGGGATATGTCTATGTATATGACAACATTCCAACATTATGTTAAAATAGAAATTGTCTATTTTTCATGAAAATTAAATCCATGTAAGGATACTATAAGTTTATCAAGGATTTGGAATAGATGTACCTAAGGATAATATCTTTAAAAAATGGATTTATTATTAATTCAATCATCACTAGGTGTGTGACAATGTGACCTAACTACGCACTTGGTTTGACACACCTAGGGGATATGCTATGATTAATTCATATTCTCTCTAATAAACCATTATAAAGGATTAGAGTTTAATATTATATTATTATATTAGACAGCCTATGAGAAAAAACCACCAAGGATAACCATGTATTTATCCATGACAGTCATAAGTTTAATTAAAAGTATCATATTTAAATAAAATGTTTTATTGGGGAATAAATCTTTGAATTTGTTTTTTTCAATTTTTTTGATATAATCATAATGTTTTTTGTTTCAGTATTTAATTGATATAGGATCATTGAAATTAATCTGTGAAAGTTATGTATATTTAGACCACTATGTTTTATAACCGAATGAGGGAGAATAATTAATAGTTTAAAATCATATTATATACCCATTATGATTGAAGAGGAGTGTTTCCTAAACATACCTATAGTAATGAGGTTAAAATCATGAAGTAAAATAGATCTTGTTACTCTTAACTATTTTCAGTATTAAGGGATATTCATTGATGATATTTTTGGGTATATTAAAATTCATAAGGATTATATGAAACATCTCTATATTTTTATGCTTTATTTTTTCTTTACAGGTTTGGAAACCAACATTAAATGTACTTTGTAACCTTCAAAAGTTATTTTATGAAATTTTCATATTATGTGAAATAAAAATTGAAGAACACATGTCTTAAGGATGAAACAATATTATCTTAATATATTATTTATGTTGATATAATAATAGGTTAATTGATTTAGAAAAAATAATATAGATGGTATTAGTAACCATGATATTTATAATTTATTTGAGATATTTTTGATGAATTTTGCCTTATTTTTTGGATTATGATATATATCAACTATTGTGAAACCTATGATGTAGAGGTTAACACAATTTTGGGATTAAATATAGAGTTAATTTTTGGAATAATATATGTTTTCACTATGGTTTAATTCCTTGGAGACTTATATGATTTTTCGAAAGGTAAGTTATGGAAAAATATATAATATATACAACTTGGGATTTTAATTATATGAATGATCAATTTTATTTGAGTAAAGATAAGTAACTTAACAAATACTAAGAGAGTAAGGTCGAATTGTTATGAGAATTTGTATCCCAGATGATAAATATGTTAAAAATACCCTTTCCTACTTTAATTAATGATTACTAACTAAAATTGGGTAGAAAAAATTTATTTAAGGGGGCTAGAATATAATAAAAAGATATTTTTAATCCTTTAAATATATTATATCTTTGATAGAAATATCCACAAGAAATAGAAAACCAAAATGTTCCAAAAAAGTTATAATTAATTTGAAAAAAATTAATAAAACCACTCATATATAAAAACGGTTTTAATCAATTAGAAAATGCATACAAAATTGGATTAAGAACACTTAATATTTAAAAAAGTGCAACTTTCCATAAATAAATCTTCAATAATATTTTTATTTTATTTTAAAATAAATTATTTTTAAATTTTAAATTTTAATTTTATAAAATTAACTAAATTTATTAAATCATATATTCAAAATTAATTTCTGGTGATTTTTAATATTTTATTATAATAGTTTACTTTTAGATTAAAGAGGGAAATATTGATTGTGCTCATTCTATCACTTTAATGACATTAATGTAATACAAGAATGACATAAAAAATTTTGAAAAAAAAAATATTATGAATGAAATTATAAATTAAAATAATTCCTTTAAAAATAATATGTTGAATTTACAAAACATGATTTTAATGTTTAAAAAACATAAGAAATATTTTAATCTAAGAACTATTTTTATTCGCTTATATAAAAAACTACTTTTTAAAAATTTGAAATTAAATCTATAAAAATGGATTCCATATTTTATATCAAGATTATTATATATTTTTTTAAATGGATAATTTTATTTTGGTCATAAAATTATGATTAATAATATTAGAGTTAATGTCCATGATAATGGTAAAACTGTTATTTTCCAGGAATTATTTCATTAATAATGTGATATTTTGATATAATAAAATAAATTAATGTCTTTTAAAATAATGTCTCTAATATAATTTTTAAGCCTATATATAAATATATTAACACTCACATTGTTGATAATCAATTGTAAATAATATTAAGAACACACAATTGAAAAAACAACATTTCTTTAGAAAATAATATTTTTAAATATTAAATGTCTTAATATAGAACATAGTTTTATCTTGTTTTGAAATTTAATTGGATTAAATATATAATAAATTTTTGTTCATGAAACCTAAATATAACAAGTGGGTTTATTTTATATTTTTGTAAAACATATTACTATGTTAAAAACAAGTTACCAAAAAAAAGTAGTAAAATGTAAAAATTTAATGGTAAATGACATAAAACATATTAAAAAATGTGTTAAAATGATATTTAGAGGAATTATGGACCTTATACTACCCAAATTATAATTCTCAATTTTTATCCTTTTAACCTTGAATAGTGTCTTTTAGTTATTTCCAAATAATAGGTGTTAACAAAATTGCCATTTCCATTACTTACAAAAGGGGAACACTTGCACCACTTAATGACACACCTATTCCATATAATTTATTCATGAAAATCATCCATTTGTATCCTCATATATTTATATCTAAATTTTATAAGTCTCTAGTATTAATTAATTATCTTAATCCCTTCAATTTCTAGGATACTTTCTGGGAAATGTTAAAGGTCCCAACTTGAGTATTACATCCTTATAATTTAATTCTTTATATTTATCTTCAAAAACTACCCAATACAATGTAATATAATTAAATTTGAATAATTTATAACTTATGTTTTAATATATTAATATAAAAATCATTATGTATTCTTTTCAATCCACATATGAAAACAAAATGAATTTGATGGTCTGTTTATGAGAACTGCCACCTCCATGAAGCAATATCTTCCATTTTTTCACCACAACTGGTCTTAATTTGTTATAAAGTTGGAATTTAATATTAAATGTGACATATATAATATAACTATTGTTTTAAGAGATAAAGAATATTATACTATAATTCCCTTTCATTATTTGGGAAAGGAAAATGATAATCGTTCATTGTGTAGGCTAACACCACGCCGAAGTAATGATTTCCTTTCATCAACATGATTTTAAATATTTATCTAAACTTTTTAAATATGATTTAAAAAACATAAATACATGTAAATAAAGACATTATGATTCTATTATGATCATATTATTTCAAGATAAATTCTTAACTATACTCACTCATCCAATTTTTTTATGTTAATGTTTGTCCCATTCAAACAACTTACTTGTAAAATGTTAAAAAATGCTATGATGGATAATTTTGGGAAGTTAAAAAAATATTATTATAATTTTATAATAAAATAATATTTTTATGGTTTTTAAAGGATATATTAATTATATTAATTATTATTAAAATATTGTCTTTGATCACTAAAATTACTGAAATAAGGCAATGTCAATTCCATTTTCATACATCTTGACTAAAAAAATAACTTAATGGGATATAATAACTATAAATCAATATAATGTATCTATTAAAGTACCATAAATGGTCTAGTAATTAGGAAATTTTGTATTGGAATGAAGAATAACAATGATACTTCGAAACCGGTTAAAAATGATCAAGATAAATCACACTCGATATTCAAAATATATATTAAATAAATAATATATAGTTATATAATAAATATAAATGACTTTTACAAAATTATATATATATATATATATATATGAATAATATTTATAATTATTTGATTAACATAATATTATTTTTATATATGACATTTATAAACATTATTGAAAGTTGTAAATTAATGTAAGGGTTTCCTTGTCTCATTTTAAAATGCATGAGACATGTTTGATATGGTGCACCATAATTTCCCTAACATGTTTAATTCAATAAAACATTGATTTTGTGTATAATGAATATATTTTGTTTTGTGGTATTTTAATATCCATTTCATGGATTCCCTATTATGTTCGTTAACTCTTACATTACTATTATTTTAAGTTTTGTTTTTAATTTTTCAACCTTGATTTAGTTATAATGCATTTTCTTGAAATTCATTCTTCCAAGATTAGTTCCTTCCACTGTGTGATTTTTATTTCATGGAATACTCTATTTATATCCATATAAAATGAAAATTTTTATTAGAATATTCCTCCTCAGTTAGTTTCAACCCCATAATAAGTATATCATTCTTGAGATTAATTATTTTCCCTCTTTGACAATGGTTTTCCGTACTTATCCTTATTTATCTTCCTCTCCAATTACATCATTTATATATGGAAACCTAAGTATTTTTTATCTATTTTTTCCATCATATTTTCCTTATCCTCTTTAAAAAAGTATGTTTTTTACTCTTTTTCAAATATGGGTGTTCAGTTAAGGTTTTTTGAAACAATAAAAAGGTTTTTCATCCTTAAAAAATTAATGGTTTTATCTTGAACTCAACATTACTATATTACTACTCTCCAAATTCATTGTAGATGTATTATTGGTAAGGGTGATATCATTTTTTTAAATCTAAAATTTCAATTATTTGTTTTTAACGGTTATGTTTCATCCTGGAAACATCCCCTTCTCTCAAATTCTTCCTGTTGTGCCTCAGATCCTTGGACAATACCGTGCTCCAAATAAGATGGATTAGCCAGTCTCCTCCTGCCCATGGACACAAACTGAACTCTGGTGGTTCATTCCTCTTGGGCTCTAAGCATTGAGGGGGTGTTATTAGGGATTCAAGGTTCTTTGTCATTACAGATTTCTATGCTTTCTAAGGGAATGTTGATGCTCTCCAAGCTGAAGACAAAGTGTTGTTCACTGGTCAGGATCTTTGAAAATAGATAAATATACCGTTAGAAGTTATTCAATCTGATTCCATCAATATTTTTATGCAGTTTTGGGAAAATGGCTAACCCCTTGGTCTATCAAGTACACCATAAAAAGATATAGGGAGATTATAAATGAATAGACTTCTATTATCCATACCAGGCATGAAGGAAATGTGTTTTTAGACATTCTATCCTCCAAAGTAACGCATATTGATCTCTTTTTTTCTTTTCTTTCCTTGGTTCCTTACCATCAGAGGGGACGTTTTTTTGTTAATATAGATTCTCTTAGCCACTATTTCTGCAGGCCGCCATGAATTTTTTATAGGTAGGTCTTCCCATTCCTACTTTTCAAATAAAATGTTCTTCTGAAAACAAAGTTCAATTATTGATTATAATTTTTAAAAATAAATTTAAAAATAAATCACTTCACTTTTTTAAATCCTTGGTGTCATTTTATATTCTCTATTATTGATGTATCTTTCTAAAAAAGTAAATTTATTTAATTGTTTTCACTTTTCCTTTCTGAAACTTTTATGCCTTTTCTAGATATCCTCTATTTAATGATCCTTTTAAAATTAATTCTTTTTCTCTATTTTTCAATTCACCTTTTATAAAATATCTAGTTCAATGTAGCCTAAAATCATATTTTACATCAAATATAAATGTGTTTACTAAAAACTCATTTATAATTTCACTTAGATTTTTCTCATTATCTCTAATGAAATTATTTCTGTGGAAGATATTTTCTATAAAAAAACTTCCAAATGTTCTTATGAAATATTTTATTGGGGTGATTCAATTTTTGGTATAAATATTTTACCTTAGTGAGGTAAATTTTGGTCCTACTATATAGAAATACATTGAATCCCATTTTTTATATGTGGGTTCTTTATTATGTAATGAATTATTTTTGTCAATTACAACACACACACACAAATCGATTTATATATATACATGGATTATTGATGGTTGGGATCCTATATCACCCTCTAATAGATGGGTTGATATGTATATATATATCATGATATATGGATGTTAAGCATATTTTTTTTCACTACATGATGATTTGGAATTTTGATTGTTCATATTAGGAATCTTAAATAATATATTTTATATTCACAATAATAAATATGGACATTTTTTGTTCATAATAAGAAGAAATGACTTTTTTTTGTTCCCTACATTAAGAATGGACTTTTTTTCTTCACAGTGGTATAATTTCCTTATGATAATGTGCTTTCTAAAGTTCTTTGTTATTATCTATTTCAATTTCTTGGTGTATTTCCATGTTATATTTCTTTGATTATGCTCCATATACCAAGGTTATCATCTCATAAATTAGAACTCTTTTTCCATGGTATATTTTTTATGGGAGATTTATTATCCTTTTATAATGATTTATGGAAAATATTATTATTTAATGTTCTTGTTAATATTAAATCACTTTTATGTCCTTATTTTCTCATAGTTTTACAGTCTAAACCTTGATTAAATATATATAATTTTTCCCTTAGAGAGAATTTGTTCCCATCTCTTTATTAAGTTTAATTTCCCTACATTATGAAGACCAGTATAACTTTTGAAAATCCTATAAGTGAGTCGGGAGGAGTTTTATTATAGAAAAATGTTCATATGTGTTGTAAAATAAATTTCTTATATACCAATTCCTTGAAGACACCAAACCAAATGTTTCTCCAAGTTGTGTGAGACTGCTACATTATCTTATATTAATGTGAATATTTTTAATTTTATCTTTGATCATCTCAATTTGTATCAAAGTTAATTTTTCAAATTATATACATTGAATGTCAAACCTGGGTGTACAAGTCTGGGACACCACACGAAGAATTTTAAAAAATTGATAAAATTAAATATTAGGTGCTTTATAAAATAAAGAGGGATAATAATGTGATTTTTACATATATTATCCTTAAGAACATAGTGAATGAAAATAGAAGTGTGTACTATAAAAAATAAAGGCTAGTATCTAATGGTTATGCATAGGTTTGTGGTCATGATGTTGAAGTGACATCCATGAAAATAAAATAATAATGTATATCAGACATTTCCTACATATTGTTTTTTCATATAAAATTTAGAATATATAAAAAGGATCATAATAAAAAAACTGAATGAGATCCTGAATGAATAAGTGTATGAATGTATATATAGAAACTAGTTTTATTTTTATTTGAAATGTTGATTCAAAAGTATGTATATTGAATAACGTAATGTATAGAATAAAGAAACCACATCATGATTTGTATACTTGATTGGATTCTTTCTTAAAGAAGTTATATTTTAAGAGATATGGGATTAATCATAACCTTTATATTAAAACCTCATAATAATAATAGTTTATTTTGATGGTGTATATAGATGAAATTATCTATTAATACAATAATAATAATTTAATGTATTAGTGTTCATAATTTATGAGTTCATAATTCATGACGTGATTGATATGAAAATTACATTACTTTATTTATTGATAAATATTATAGAAAAATAAATAGTATCCATCGCATGAGTAAAATATTCAAGTGAAGTGTCAAATAAATTCATAATTGATGTACATAAGATAGTTTTAATTAAAATAGTTGTTTGAATGAAACTATTAAATACTGATGACAATGATGGATTATACTCGAAAATGTATAGAGGAAACATAAAGAAATTACTTTATGTTACGATAACTAGGCTGAACATTTTATATCAAACAAGCCTGGAAGCATGATTCCATAGTTTTCTTAAGAAATAACCACTCTTGGAATTGAATAAAATCATTAGTTATATTTCAGGAAAAATGAATAATCATTTAGTATTCAATGTTGGAAAATATTATTATTTTATGGATTATTCAAACGAAGATTAGTCTAGTTGAATTGTTGACAAAAAATTATAGGAGGTGGGTAATTTTTCATTATCAAAAAATTTGTTTGTTGGCTAAGTAATAATCTAGATTTTTTTCATTTAGTAAAGATGAGTATGAATATATTTTAGTTAACAAGGCCTACACACAGTTGATTTGTATGAAGTACGAGTTTGAAGACATTGGAGAAATGGTTTTTCACCAAATGTTGTTTTAATGAAATAGAAAAAGTTCTATTGGATTTTAAAATATTCCAATATATCACTCTCATAAGAAACACATTGATATCTATTACTACATTATAATAGGTAATGTGGAGAACAACATTGTGAAGTTGGAATTTTTAGGAACAAAACATCAATTGGTCATTATCTTCAAAAAACCTATTGGCCTAAAATGATTTTTAAAAGCACCATTTGAACTTAGGAGTTCATCCAATTTCTTAAAATTGAATATGTGTGGATACCCATCTTCTAAGTGTATAAACTGTTATATTTGGATATTTTTTGTGACCCTGGGGATTTATCATTTATTATGGTAAATTAAATATCATCATATGCTATCCATAGGGATTTGGAAGTTATTAAATGGTTTGATTATATAAATTTTAAAGGGAAACATTATTGCAATTTATTATTTTTCTTGTTTTATATAATGATCTTTGGCTCATGTAGTCTTAGATAATAATTAAATTATTTATGTTATGTTTAGAAATGGTAATAGTACCAAAAATATGTGATCTTGATTTGAACTAAACTAAAATAATCATTAACTTTTATTTTCAATGTGGGAGAATGATCAAAGGGAGAAAATAAATAATTGAGAATAATTTTTATAGTGTAGCTTAGAGAAATCTCTTAATGTTCTTTAAATAGTTTATTGATTTCTTGAAATAGTGAATTGAAAACAAAATTAATTATGGTAGATTATTGTAATAAAAAAATATTTAATTTATTATCAGTTGGAAGTCAGTTGGAAGTTGCAAAATTTTTTTGAAGGATGTGGAAATTAATGTTCATACATTTTAAAGGTTTTGAAAATATAAGATTTACACTATAAATAAAATAATTATGTCATTGATAAGAAATAAATTTTGAAAAAATATAAAAATCCTTATATTATTATAATTTGTTTTACCATATGAATAATGGATAAAATGAAACACTTATACCTATTTCAAATTTGGAATTTTTGGTTATATGCTGAGAAATAATTGTCCTTATTTTAAGGAATCCTAAATTATATTTTTGTGGTTTTGGAAAATAGGTTCATGTGTCATGGAAGAAATTTCATGTCATGACAGTTTCAAAAAAAATTATTATTGAATGCTTGGATCATATATACCTTTCATGAAAAACAATAGGGATGTTATTTTTTAACATATAGTGTGGTCAAAATAAGATCAAGGTATATTTCATGATTCATTATACCAAATCATGACTAATAAAGATGAAAAATATATTTGAAGAAGAAACCACCAACTCACATTTCAATGTAGATGTCACGCCATTATTAAAATAATTTAGATAAATTTTAATAGAACTAATATTTTTTAAACTCAAATTGGTTTGGTGGTTTTTGGGAAAAACATTAGCTACCTATAGTGGAGATATTTTTTTATGAAAATACAATCATGGATTTATGGAAAATGTAATTAGAAGTTCGTTACAGTTTGAATTTTAATCTTCAAATTCAAAAATTCTCTACATATAAATTATCCTACTAAGAATATGAAGAGGTATCACTGTCAAAAAATAAATTGGTAAATTTTGATAATCCAAAAATATTGTGTATCAGAAGTGAGCATTCATTGAATATCTAAAATTTTGAAGAGAAGTGTGAGTGCACTAAATTAAATTTAATGTCAGTATTGGAATGAATATTTTTTGTGCATAACACTGATGATCAGGAAGTGAAGAATGTACCATAATTAAAAATAATTATTATTTTTTAGTGATTTATTTGTAATTGATATATTTTATTTTTTGAACTATATATTGATTATATCTTTTAACCCACATGGCATGTGTAAGTGAAATAGAAGAAGATTCATTGACTAAAAACCAGTAGTGAGCATGTCCTAGATTTGTAATCACAATATAGCAAGGTAGAGGTAAATTAGTATATCAAAAAATTAGTTATATGTACTCCTTTCACACATTCATCTATGACATAATCAAGTAAAATCATGTGTCTATACTCATTACTATTATTATATTTGATTGTTCCTAAATTTAAATTTCAAAGAGCGTATTCTGACATGAAGAAAAGATCTATTTTTTTATATATAAGAATAATTTTTCAAGACACATCAATTCTCCCCACCCCTCTTGGGTTGTATAGTTAAATCATAGTTTTCAAAAAAAATCATTATTCTTGATAATATATGGAGCCTAGGACACTTAGATTGGGTTTTTTTGGTTCATATGGATAATTATAAGGGTATTCCTATGGTAGGGTGCATTTTATTAGTTAGTTCTTGTACGTTCCATTCCTCCATTGGATTTTAGTGTGATGGAACCAATACACATTTAATTTAGGATTTTCATGATGTTCCAATGTGCAAGTAGTTTCATATTATTACATAGTAGATACCATGATTTGTATTTTTATATGATTTTTAGATATATTTTGTGCCTTGGGGGGGCTTAATCAAGGATACCTTTGTGTTATGTTTGATAGAGACTCAGATGATGGTGAGTAATTTATTTTGGAGAGGTAATGTCAATGAAATTATACATATTATTGGTTTTACAATTCAGAATGGGTATTTTTATGATTATGTGCTGCCTCTATAAGTAAACCCATCACGATTGGGTGATGTAATGGAATACCAATGCGAGAGGTCAGATATTCTTGGGTCAGGGTTAGCTAATGGTTGGATGAAAAGTATCTTCATGAAAATTGGAAACATTTTAGAAGGTATAATATCTAGTGTGTTATATGAGGTATGGAATAGGGTTTTTAAGGATCAAATTGATGATTTTTAAGGAAAATATGATATATTTGGTCTTGGTTCTTAGGTGGTTGTGTTATGTTTATTTAATTTCAGAATGAGTAATTAGGAATGTTATCAAATTTTTATTTGTGGATTAGATTTCAATAGACATTTCTAGGTGCTTCAGAGGGATAAGAATAAATTTGGTTGGGAGTTTTTAATGGTCTGTGAATTTACGATCTACTTACTCTAAGGGCCATTAAATTTTTCATCCTTGGAAATCGGTATTCTGAGAATTGGGACTCATATAAAAAATATTATAGTTAGAGTGCAACACTCAAACCTGAATCCCTAAATCTATCCAATGGGGACATATAACCTCATGCATTTATTTTCATATATAAGAGGATTCCAACAAGTAATGAGATCCTCAAAGTAAACAGGGGAGACTATACCCTCAGTAAAAAATTTCCATTAGTCATAAAATATTGTAATAGGAATAACAATTAAATCCATAATTTACCAATTAATATAGTATAACAAATAATGAACTAATATTTTTGTTGCAAAAAAATGGAATATTAGAGTGATATTGAATCAATGGGATCACCACATGTGATGGATCATTGTGGTAAAAATAAGTAAAATCTAGAAAGCTAAAATGGGGAACAACACTAAAAGATCATTGATTTTATCCTATATTTTCCATAGTTTAATGTGATCCTCATGCTCCACTACCCAACATAGGTCCCTTTCCCTTCATTGGATCTATACCCATAATGTATTCACACACATGGAGATGCTCTTGTAGGGTGTGAGTAAAAATCCTAGTAGGACACCACTGACTTATACTTATGATAACATTGATATGTGTATATAAAAGTATATTTAATATCAGGAAAAGGATTTTTAAATAATCATACAACTTAATAAGACATTCTGGTCTTTCTAGGTTTCTACAAACCTCACCCCTACTAGCTTTTGCACCTTGCTGGAAGACATGTCATACCAATTTAGATGCATAACATAAATATGATATTAAAATTCATCTGATTAATTAACCATCTCATTGATTGATAACTATAATAGTATCGTAACTAGGTTACATATATAATCCCATGAATCAACCATACCATGATAGCTATCCACATATAATCATAATAATTATCAGAATTAATCCCATGAATCAATTGTGTCATGATAGATAATGTAACATCCTGACCTTGGAACCACTCACCGGTGCTCTAAGATGTTTGGTCACATGACCTCAAACGTACCTCCCCGTATTCTAGAGGCTTATCACTAGCAATAAGGCTTTAATATGGATCATGTATAGACTATACCCTCTTTATCAAAGTAGCGCAACATCAAAAGTAAATAAATAATATCCAAATTTAATTACCATTACCAAAACAATACCAGTATAAAAATATGACTAAAACTGAAATAAATTATTTGAACTAAAACAATATATATTTTATTCCATATATGCATCAAGTGTCGAATGAAAAACCTAAATTTAAATGCCTTGAAAACTCCCTAGTGGTTCCCAACACTATGTCTGGTTCCCTTATCCATGCTCCATTCCAACTCAATCTTATAACATAGGGATCTTTCCGTTATCCCCTTCCTACAAGCACGAAGCATGTTCAGTTAACGATAAGGAAGCACAATTAGTGTGTGAGTACAACTCAACGGGCCACCACCAACGGCATCTAAAAAATATATTCAATAATAGTTTATTAATTTATATAAATAATAAAGTACATCCTATAAATTAAATAATTTACATGTTCATTTATTCCTTATTTGACCACATAAATCCACAGGCTCACAATGATACTTATATAGTTAATACCTACTTCAGGCGATCCTAGATTCTGAACAATCCCCAAGATATATCATATATCCCAATAATAGAGTAATCATTTATCATTTCAATTAAATTCATATAATTTTCATTTGGAACCACATTTCAATTCCAATCTCATGGGAATAGAACGTTGTGTCTAGCACCCCATGGGTATTTGGAAAATCATCCAATGTCACACACCACAGGGATATTTGAAGCATCACTCGGTGTCCCACACCATGTATGTATTTGGAGCACCAGTACCTATCTAATACAATAACAATCACATGCATGAATTTGGGTCTCTAACATCATGTCTAGCACCCCATTGGTATTTGGTGCATCAGCCTATGTCTCACACCCCATTTCTCCATCATAGTCATTTATCATATATATCACATTCAACATGTTAATCAACATTAACTCACTTATCAACATTTCTCATCATGGTATTCCCTATCAATTATCAAAAAATGGATCAACACTATAAATCTCAAGGGATTATTTGAACATTTCACCATTAAACACTTTGCAACGTTTAACCATACAAACACATTAACCCTTAAATGTAAATCCAAACATCTATTTATTATCATAATAAACCAATTCATTATTAAATCAATTAAAAAATAACGCAATATGAATAACCCATCAATTTCGTGTTCACAATTCAATTGATTTCAATATCCCCAAACTCGACCCAATTCATTATCACATTGCATATTCATTTAATTAATTAAATCTATGATAAAATTTTCCAATCATGGAAACTAAAATTTCAAAATTAAAAAAAATTAATTAAATAAAAACTATGGGATTTGAAATTTTGAACACCTACCTCAAGATCGTTGATGAGCGTTTGCCCAATAGGAATTCCCAATATTGAAACCAAATGATCAATTCCACAATAAATAATGGGATCTGAAATAATATTGTAGAAATAAGAAAAATGGATTCGATCCATGAAAACATAGATCTAAACCATAACCAATGGAGAAAATAATCCCTTAAAAAGATGATAGAAATATGATAGAGAGTAAGGAAACCAATCAGGAAGAGAGTCTCTTACTATGAGAGCTGTGAATTTTTCAATTTGGTTATAAATTCATCATGAACAGAGATCAGAAGGCCTTGAAATCCTCTCAGAGGTTTAAAAACATGATTGAATGAGTTTATATCTAAGTGGGGGTGATTAGGGATTAATAATGGCGGGTTTAAATTTTTTATAATTTTTCAGTGGATTAAAATCCTACATAAATGGTTTTCTTAATGGGGCACATGGGTTTCCCTAATAGTGCACCTATCCATGAGCCTCCTCCCAAGAGTCACATGGTTACTAATAGGTGGGAACACCATTTTTACAAACTTTTTTCCAACCTTGTGAATCCCCACTATTCAGGTTTACACAATTTGCAAGCCTGGACGCATGGTTTGGTAAAAATAGTGTGGAAACTAGGCATTTCCCCTCTTCTTTCCAAAATTCCCTAATTTCACCCCAAAAATATTTAATGTAAAACCATATAAAAAAATAAAAATAAATAAAATAGTACCTAAAAAATAAGCACAAGATATCAACAAAAAGGACCAGGATCTTACGATCTCTGAAGCTTATAAATACTCATCCTCAAGTTGTACTCCCAATAATATTTATGATTCTAAGTTAAAAATATTGGGCCACTAATCCCACATATACACTTCTCTCTCCTATGTTTCCTCCTGAAATCTACCATGTTTCCATAACACTCAAACTATCAACACTATAATTCCCCATAATAGCTTCTCAATATGATCCAACACACATATCAGATGCTCCTCAACGAACGCATCAATCTTAAGCTCAATACCATCCACATCGATCACATGAGAATTATTGGGGTGATACCACTGATGTTGTGACACATGAAAAACGTCATGCACAATACAATACATATATGGAAGATCCAATAATAATTCCACTAGCTTGATTCCCTCTACAACTTTAAATGGTGAAACAAACATAGAGGGATGCTTTCCCTATCATTGAATCCTATGGTGACCCAATATTGGAAAAACTTGAAGGAACATATAATCACCCACTACGAACTCAAGAGGTCATCGATGTTGATCATCATATGACTTCAGTATACTTAGATCCATATCCATACATTTCTGAGTAAAATGAACATGCTCTAACATCTATTTCAGGAGACCTATTCCCAACATCTATAGCTCACCTTCCACCATCCAGCATAGAGGTGATGTTCATGGACTACCATTAAGAGCCTCATATGATATCATCTGTATATTTTCCTAATAACTATTATTATAGGTGAACTCCAAAAATTATTGGTTATTCTCCCAAGACCCAATATTATCTAAAAAAACACTATAATAATATCCTCAAGTAGTTGCATAGTATGTTCTAACTTCCCAATGTTTCTTTGGATGGAAAGACATACTATGGAAAACTTGTTTACCAACTGCCTTCAATAGGCCCAACCAGAAGCATGAATTATAAAACAATTCATAGTCTGAAACAATACTTTGTGTCAACTCATGCATATAGACTATCTCCTAGATGTATATGTATCACATGTGATCCAATTTGGTCTCCTGTATGGGCAAGAAATGAGCTACTTTGTTCAGTTGGTCCATAATTTCAAAAAAGAATCATTCATGTGAGGTATCCCAAGGAGACCAACAACAAAGTCCATATTAACACCATCCCAAATAAATTTTGTAATGGGAAAGGGATTTATTAAACCTCTGATTCATTAATGATCATCCTTCACCTATTAAGAGGTGTAGCATCATGTCACAAATCCAACAATGTCCCTTTTCATGCCCATCAACCAATATTTCTCACATATAACATGATCTATTTTGGTGAACCCTTGGTGCACCTCCCACTTTATGGAATTAAACTCATGAATCATCTCTTCTATCATACTAGTAGGCACAACTAAATATCCCTAGGTACATACAATATCATCCTCATCTATAGTGAATTCAGAAGGTGGATCCTGACCTTTAAGGATTTATTTCAATGCCAAAAAATCTAGATCCTCAAACTTCCTATATTTATTTTGAATAAAAGTGTATACTCCATTGATACATACATGGGATTCATCTAATCTTGGATCTCTGGAACCAAAACAAGCATCTCAACATGTAGTGTTATCATCTTCCACTCAGATCAATACTCTGTAACTTCTGAAGCTTGATTTTTCCTACTCAAAGTGTCAGTAAAACTATTTCCCTTCTCAAGCATATATGCCATATCAAAATCAAATGAATACATATAATGAACTCATCTATACTATCAGAGATATATACCTCATTAGGAAAATATATACCTTAATTTCTTTTTATCATTATACAAAGTTAACTTTTCACTGAACAGATAATTCCACAAACACTTCATATCATAAACCACTCCAACTAACTCGAGGCCAGGTGTATGGTTATTTCATTTATGTGGCCTCAATTTTAGAGATGCATATGCCACAACTCGATCTCCCAGCATCAATACTCGTCCAAGACCAATCCCAAGAGAATAAAAAAACAATGTAATTCTCACCTGGATCCAGGAGGATAAAAATTTGTGTTGTTTTCAAGCATATATTCAACTCCTTGAATCAATTATCGCATGATCCATTCTATTCAAAATTTATCCCCTTATTGTTCAAGCACAAAAGTAATGTTTCCAAATAGGAAAAGTCCTAGATGAACCTCCAATAATAACACACTAATCCCAGAAAACTACAAGTATCAAAAACATTCTTGGGATGCTCCAAAGAAATCACTACCTACACCTTATCTATTTCCATAGACACACCTTCCTATGAGATTATGTGACCCAAGAAATGTACCCGATCAAACAAGAATTGACACTTAGATTTCTTATTGAATAGTCGATGGTCTCTCAGTTTAATCTATATGATGTAAAGATATTGGGTATGATCATCATGGCTCTTGGACGACACCAATATTTCATCCAAAAATACAACCAAAAACTAATCCAATTATGGGTGGAAGATTCTTTTCCTCAAGGACATAATCACTTCCGGTGCATTCTTTATCTTGAATGGAATTACGACTAACTCATAAAGGCCAGACCTACTTTTGAAAGAAGTATAAGGTATATCAAAAGGTCAAAATATCAACTAATGATACCCAAACCGTAATTCAAAGCCTTCCGTATATATAATGTAATGATACCATAGAAAACAACACTCCCCAACCTCGAGAGAACACCATTTTCACAAAATAGTTGTCTCTCAACCATGCCCCCAAATTTGTATTGATCATCAAAACCCTGATCAATAACTCCACTTCCTAAGTCAGACCATTCACAGGTTTTGAAGATATAAAATAATGAGAGGAACTAATATCATATAAGGAACTAAGTAGTGTATAATGAACATGAATAGTACCTATAACTATCAAGTGTACAACCTCACTATCCACAAGTGTAGGTTGAACTGCATACAACTAATATTCCCCACTTCCTTATGATATTGTCTGAGTCCCCTGAAGTGCAACACTCTACTAATATGGGTGCTCTTTCCTAGAAGCACTATTTCTATGACATCAACCACCATAGCCAGTAAAACTCCAATTGCCAGGCTGATATGGGGTACATAACCCCATAATAAACTCTCATTCTACCAAGATGGTCCATCACAACCCATCTATCATGGGTTCCTATATAACCTATGTAGATATATCATCCTTATATAAGATCAAAACTCTATTAGTGGTTAGGGAAAATGCCTAAAAAGTGATGCATCCTACCACACTAGTGGCAGACCACTCGGGTAAGATCATGTATAACTGATCATTCAACTGTCTACTCTTATATCCATTTCATGGGTTATCATTTTCATAGTGATGATTCCTACTACTAGAATATGTACCTCCTAATTCTCTAGGAGAATCCACATATCCTTCACTTGATGCTTTTCTTAGGTTCCCCTAAGATATGGGAGTTTGATCTACCACATCAGTAAACTTCATTAACCAAAATATGTTAACTTGGTACTTAATCACACATTTTTGTTCTTCCTAGAAATTCATTATTATAATTGTATCATCCCATTATAGAACCAGATAAAAGAACTTCAATTTAATAATGTGACCAAAACAGTCCATTAAAAAAATACTCCTCTGCATCAGCCTTATAAACATTGTTTCCCTATCTTACCTCAGTTACTCTAGATAAAGGTTCTCCATGAATTTCACCAAAAATTCATTCCATTCCATACCATATTCCTTCATATTCTAATCCTCAACATCCCTCAACCATTTCACTAATACTAGTAACATATTAGAACCCAACATGGCCATCATCTCAATAGGAGTCTCTAAATGGTCATGTATTATTTGGATAGACAAAATCTATAATTCCACTACCTTAGGTCTGACATATGTGGTGAAAGTAAAATGGTTATGTAACAAAAACTCCCATGTCTGGTCATACATTCTCTTCACAACCCATTTTTGGTCTCTCTCTATAAACTACCTGATGCAACAAATGTTCTCATGGAACATATCTCTCACTCATTCACCTAACACTATTAGTGCCATAGGTGCCACTTCGAGCGGATCACCTCCAACCATAACCTCATGTTATCCTATCAACAAGAATCTTCATAAAGTCATATCTCTTTAATTCCAAATACACATATCATGACATAAAACACAAAAAAAAATCATAATTTATCAAGAGGTATTCTCATAAATCCATAACAAGTCATCCCCCTAATCACACCACACAGTCAAGATTGAGGAACTAACAATACCCTTAACTATCCCACATTTATCCCATGGTTAATAAAGTATAAACAAAACCTCATATTGATTTTTATAATAAGACATTAATTTTTCAAATTGTTCATAATTTTACAAATTTTTTAATTCATATTAGGCACTTTTCAAGTTTAGTTACACAATTGAAGAATAACACTTTAATCTCAAAAACCTTCCAAGAACCTTCTTTTCTATGTGTACCTAAAACTGTGCATGTAACTATAATTCCTAAGTACTAATAATGATGAATTCATACTAAAATCTCATTTCATGTCGGACCATGAGTCAAAACTCATAAAATCTTAGAAACAATAATCACATCACACAAAAAGGGCATCAGTTGTGGTTTAATAGCAACCAACTATATCATCAAACATCAATAACATCATTCCCTCCCCCTTTGGTACATTGTATTACCCTCTTACATGGGTTTGCTACTCCCATTCATGAGTTATTAACCATGGCCCGACTCAACCTATTATAATATCTATCTTTCCCAAATAGTAAGATTGAGTAAAATAAAAGAAAACTTTGTTGAAAGCACTTAGTAACATCCCAAACTAGGTGCCACACACCGGTTCCCCAACGTAGTCAATCACATGACCTCAAGCACACCTCCCCATACACTAAAGGCTTCTGACTAGTAGTGATGGTCAAATATCAATCATGGAGAGACTATAACCTCTTTATAAAAGTAGAACAATAGTGTTTGTGAATAAAAAATTTCCAAAATATAATAAAAATTACTAGAATAATACTAGAATCACAGGATGAAAAAACTGAAATACAATATCCAAAAAAAATAGTTGACATTCCATGCCATATATGTGTCATGTGTCGAATGAAAAACCTAAAAATAAAGACAATGTAATCTCCCATGAGTGTACCCACACCATGTTTGGTTCCCTCATCCATGTTCCATCCCAACTCAACCATCAAATATAGAGTTCTTTCCCTTATCGTGTCATGCCAACATGAAGTCTATTCAAGTACCGGTTAGGCATCCTGAGTAGGGTGTGAGTACAACATAGTAAGACCCCACTAACGGTGTATAAAACATTATCCATTCAATAATAATGTATACAGTTGTATAAAAAAATAAATTAAAACAAAATAATTAGATAGTTTACATATTCAATTACTCTTTATTTAACAACATAAATCCCTAGGCCCAAAATGAAACCCATAAAGTCAATATTTCTTTTGTCTCATTCTGGAATCTAAACTATCCATAAGTTATTACACATATCACAATATTAATTCTACCATTTATCAATTCAATTCAATTTATATCACGATCACTTGTAACCATAGTCCAATTCCAACTACATAATCCCATTAATCCATCACTTTCATGATCACAATTCAACCAATTTCAATTTCCCTAAATTCAACCCAATTCCTTATCACATGAAAATTCAATTTAATGAATTCAATATCTGATGCAATGGACCAATCAAGGAAATTTAAATTTCACAATTACATAAATTTAATTAAATAAAGACTATTCTTTTTTCAATTAATATCACCAACCTCAAGATCATTGATGATAATTCACCCAATATAAATTCCCCAAATTGAAATTGAATAATAAATTCCACAACAAAGAATGAGATACATAATGAAATCATAGAAATAAGATTAAATGGATTAGATCCATGAGAACCTATATCTAAACCATCACCAATAGTGGAAATCCTCCTTTCAAAAGATGGTAAAATGATGGGAGAGAGGAATAAACCAAATTAGTTTTATAATATCTTACTGGGATTAGTGTGAATTATTCAATCCGGTCTTTGATTCATTAACAATGGATTTAAAAAGTCCTAAGAGTCCAATTAGAATACTAAAAAATGTGGTAATTAGTTTAGGTTTGATTGGGGTTGATAAGAGGATAATACTGAGGGGTTTGGTGGTTTTTTATAAATTTTAAGGGGCTTAAAATCCTATGTGCATGGTTTCCTATACATGGGAAAAAATTTCTCTAACTGCACAAATAACCATATGCCTCCTCCAAAGTGGCACATGGTAACTACTAGGAGGGTGCACTATCTAAAAAACTATGTGTAAACTGTGTCAATACCCTCTATTTGGGTTAACACATTTTTCTATTCTAAGCACACGATTTGGGAAAACCATACACCAACTTCTCACTACCCCTCATCCTTCCAAAATTATCTAATTTCACCACAAAACTCCCCAAAGTAAATAAAAAAATATACTCAAAACAAGTCAATAGTGTTCCTAAAAAATCAACATGAGATATAACAATAAGAGTTTGGAATATTATAGATAACAACAACATAATAAACCAAAACTCACATACCATCACATCGGGAAAAATAAAAAACATTCAAGATACACACACCCACAAGTCAATCAAGTCACACAGTAGGGTTCCCATGGGATACTCACACACTAAAATGTTAATCAGGTCATACTGCATTAAATAAAATTCATATCATGGTAAGGACCTCCTACCTAAAATGTAATATAGTTCAACTACTAATAAAAAACCACCTGAGTTGATCCTAATATGATAATTTCTAAAAATATAGTCAAAATTAATCACATTAGGATTCTATAAATAAGTTCCAAGAATAAATAAACTTTTAGGGTTAATATAGTCTTAGTATTAAAAAAACAAAAACTATCCCATGAAAGTATCTCATATCAGGAAAGGAAATTGTATACATTATTGTGGATCGGGATCCTATTATATAAATAAGTAAGAAAACTACTCAGAGTATTCTCATGACCTTTGATCCATGTAAGAATGATCTAATCTTGGGTTCCATTCAAAAGATATGATAAAATTAAGGAGAAGAAGCATAAAATACATACATTCCTTCGATTCTATGATCTAATGAGTTATGATCTGATGGAAACACCTTCTGGATAAAGAGGAATCCCAAAAAAACAAAATGTGTATCATAGTTTGAGATCCCTTGTCAAAGGTAGATGAATAAGGGTTTTAGGAAAGTTTTAGGTTAGAATTGTAATTTATTGTTTATTGATTTCACATTAATTTTTTGACCACATGATTTAGCAAACCATAAACAAACTATACAATATATACTTTCTAAAACCAGGTCATGTTGCATGGTTTGGCCACAAAATTTGGTAAAATATTCACCAAAGGTGTGAAATACACTATCCTCAAAGTCTCATATTATATGATTACCTATGACTTCATTAATTTTTCTTTTAACTATGTTCCTACTATACGCCCTATAAAACACTTCCAAAATCTGCCTAAAATGCCTAGAGAATCTACAAGACTAAACCTAAACAAATCATAGCTCAAAACCCATGATGATACGATAGAAATAGGGAAAAAATTAAAATCACCATAGAAATTTGAGTGGAGTTACAGACTACCCTTCTAAAATAACTTATCATCATCGACAAGATTCTCCAGGGTTCCTTCTCAAACAAATCTTCCAACTGAACATTTACATCTAATTCCTACTCCCAAATCTCTTCAAATGTATCCTCATGCTTTCAAAATTCTTGAAAAAATGAAATTTTCATCCGTCGTAGCACCTTTTCGCTCTGATCTAAAATCTTTACCAAATGATCCTCACATGAAGAATTTTCCTCCAACTAAATATCCTCACTATCAATCACAAGTATAGGATCCACCTCATACTTTAAGAGATGTAACACACAAAATAAACAATGCATGCCCAAATGTAATGGAGGAATGTATAACATTAATTCCACCATACCAATATGTTCATCAATATTGAAACCACAGTTTTAACATTCCAGGCTTTTTCCAAAAACAATTCCCCAAATGTGGTGACACTCCCAAGAATACTCATTCACCCACAAATAACTCTTATGGTCATATACTTTGGCAGGAATAAAAGAACTTCTTCCTCTATGTTGCAATCCACCTCTTCCTAAAAAAATTCACCCCTTCCATCATTTCTTGTACTAATACCAGCTCAATCCCTGATAAGTCACCCATATTAAGCTATAATAACATTGAACAATATGGTGAACCATAATGTGCCTCAAATAGATCCATCATACTTAATGAATAAAATATTTTATTATATGATAACTCTAAAAAACCATAGGTTCATCTCATGATCCATTGAAATCAAGCAAAAAAACTCTATGAATATCCTTGAAATTTTGGATTTTCCTTTTAGACTCTTACTATATCTGTGAGAGGAATAATGCCACTAACTTCAAATTTCATAAAAAAACTGCTTCATTAATTTCCAAAATAATGATGTGAAATTTACATAATGATATAATATGATACACATAGGCACATCATATAGTTAAACATTTTTTCCTATATATAACATACCCATCTCATCCATAGACTAGGATTCTTGAAGTTGAAATATGTGGGTAACCATTATCAATTGATCAAACAATAAGCACACTATATCCTGAATCCCTAGAGTCCCAGGTATTATGATAATGAAGTCAATCATCACTTCCTGACATTTTCATATTGGGAATTTGAAGAGGCTTTAACAATCAACCTAGTTGCCAATGTTCTATATTTTCCATCTCACAGGTGAGGGAATGAGTGAAAACCCCTAAATTGTATTTCTTAAAGCTCAAAAACTAGAACTAACATCTAATTCCATGATACATATTAGTGGATATCTAATGCACCACCATTTAAAAGGAAAGATAATTTATCATGATTTATTATTTCATTTATGTGGGAAACATAACACTTAAATCCTTGTGAAGTATTCCATTCTCATCAAAGAACCATCAAAGAATGGGATCATCTCCCATCATTCATTCCCACATCACTTGTCAGTACAAATAATTTTTTTTCCAAGACTTCACCTGACCCACCAAAGATAACATGTTGACCAAGGTAGCATAGATTACTACCTCATGATTATGAATTTCACCCATTACCCAATCTGGTAATAATATTATCAGCTTCCAATCCTCTTAAAATGATTTATTCCACAATTCCTAGATATTCCTACTAATAAAATCCACAAAAGAATTTCCTATACCTAGTGAGAATTCCATTTCAAATACAAGTTTCTATAAATACTCAACCCAATGTCTCTATCTTCAGATTTAGTATCTGGGGGGGGGGAATGTACCAAAATATTTTATGGTCTGTATAGATGATAAATCTATCACTGAATTGATAATGATATCAAAACCTCATTGTGTAGCCCACATAAGCTACTCAAGGTCATAAGTAGGGTTGTTAAGTATACGTGGTTATAGTTGATGAGACCCATAAGGGACTACCCAATATTCCTAAATCAATCTACCGCCCAAGATAACATCTAAAGCATCATCATATATTATATATCCAATCCATATGTTTTGAATATTTATAATTGTAATGGATTTAATCATATTCATTAGTTCCAAAAACATATTCGCCGCGTTGATTTTACACTAAAACATGACTCCCTTATTAGTTAGCATAGTCATAAGAACTACCAAATTAGTAAATTCCTGAATGAATTATCTATAATTGTTTGCTTACCCCATATATCTAAAAATATTAAACGTATTCTTAGGTCATAAACATATCATCACTACATCCACCTTCTCTAGATCAAATTATATTCCTTATTTGGATATCACTTGTATGAGAAAACATTTCTTTTTGATCAATAATTTAATCTTGGAGAACAAAGGAAAATTTTGATACACAAAAACTATAATAAACACAATATTTAGATACAAGTCACGTAACTCATGGGTCTGTGAGTAAATTAAGAAATCATTGATAAAAATAATGACAAAGGAGTCTATGTAGAGATGATAAATATTATTTATGATATCCCTGAACATATATGGTGTATTCATCAAACTGTATGGAATGAGGACATGTTTCTAAAATATGTACCTACTTCTAAACATTATTTTCAGAATATCCATAGATTTTACATGTAGTTGATGATAACTGGGTAAAATGTTAATCTTGTAGAACCACTAAACTCCCCTCAAACTAATCGAATAGATCATTTATCTTTAGCAGTGGATACATATTCTTTAACATAATCTAAATTAACATCTGCAAATCAAAACCTAACTGAAGAATAAAATGTACAATTTTTGTTAGCAGTAAGGGGAGAACCCCATAGATACTTTTAAATCCAAAGAATCCCCTTAACCTCTAGATGTACATGGTTCACATTTAAATCTGTCAACTTGGTAGATGACATAATATACAATGTAATTGATATCATTTTTAATGTACTATAAGTTCAATCTCAGAATAAATTATCCTTTTAGGAATAATTACCCTTAAATAATCTAAGAAATCATTCTATAAATGGCCAATCTTATATGGAATTTTTTATGGAACTATATCATCACATATTTTAATAATAATTATTACCACCAATATTATAATGGACCTATCAGATTGAGGTCTAGTCCCATTCTATCTGCTCATAAAACCCATTATCTAGTAAAAAAATATTCATTTCCCTTATAATACGTAAAGGATACTCACAAACGATACTAGTTGATGTGATCTTGAATACTAATTTTCCAGTCCAGATCGATGATAACTATAAAGGTTGAATTTTATAGAATAACAAAAACCCATTGATATATATATATATATATAAACTATGATAACTATAAGTCACTATAGGTATCTCTAAATATGATCTACTTTCATTCCAATGGGATTTCCTATGGGTAAAAATATTATGGAGAAATTTATTATCTATTATAATATGTAAATGAAATGATCAGAGACAAAAAAATGATAATAAATGTATTAAATAGGTTAGTAAAAACATAGATGTAATCATTACTATACCACCCACCATTGATGGCCCCACTCTTAGATCATCCAAAATTATATCCATTACTTAAATTATTTCTATATCAGATAAATGGCCATTTCCTCACTATACCAAGCTCACCTGGGCCATCAAGCCTTCTATATAGTCTATAGTTGTCATTGAGATTCATTTCCTACTCCATGACCTGACCTTCGCATAGTATCCTAAATATCAATTTAATGCCACCCTAACCACGCCCAAAAATACTATATCTTCCCAAAATCCTTGTCTGAACAGCTTTATGATATTTTAGAGAAAAAATTGAGTTTCTCCATATTATAACACATATGGAACTCTCTTGGTAGTGTAGTATTGAGCTTTTTGTGATACCCCCACTACCCATACTAGAAATAGTAATAGGGAGAAACTTCCATGTAAGGAACTAAAGAACTCATAGTTTTCTATGGTTGTATTTCACCAACCTATTGTATCTTCTTATCTCTCATCCTACTACCGCCAAAAGAGGCATCAACAACACCACCTCAAAAACAAATTTTTATTCTGTTAAAAATGGGAAGGATTCTAGCTACTTTATCTTTCTCTAAAACATTCTCAATCAAAAGATCCTTATAAATAACATCTATATAAGATTTTAGGTAGATGTTTTTAACATGGTGCCTCAACTCAAGGCATAACATGAGTTCTGGCTGTCCTATATCCACTATACCAATTCCAAAAATATAAGAAAAGAAAACCTTATTTGATTCCACATTGTAACACCCCATCAAAAATCACTAAGTAAAACTAGTGTTGCTACATGACCTCATGCAGGTCTCCCTATACTCAATGGATTATTCAATAGTAGTGAGGTCCTAGAAGGAAACATGTGGAGACAATTCCCTTGCTAATAAAATTATATCAATCATAAAATATAGTGAGTGAAATAAAATAATTAAATCAATAACTTCTATATTAATATAGTAAAAGTAAACAAAATAATTGATATTCGTGTAGTCAAAAATGACATGCAAGTGTAATGTTATGTCAACAACATCCCCATGTGTGATGGATCAATGTACAAACAATAAGTAAGATATCAAAAGATAAAACGATAATGATAGTAAAAGATCCCAAAGTCTTTCCCAATATCGACTCGGACCACTCTACTCCTCCTACTCAACTACCCTATATAGGGTCATTTCCCTTCATATGGTTCCTGGAAATAAAGTCTACATACAAATCAGGAAACATGTCTAGGTTGTGTGAACAAACCAATGTAGGAAACTACCAATCCATCTATTTAATTTTTTTAAAATTTGAAGAAATTTATTTTGAAAGAGTATAAAATAAATAAGAAATAATCATATAGTCAACCGAGTTATCATGCATTAACCAGGCTACCATTTATCCCAATTAATCATGCTTCAGCACCATGCTGGAAGACATTTCATATCAATTCAGTCACACAATCCGAATATGATATCATAATTCATATAATGACTCTACCATCTTATCAATGGATATCCAAAATAGTATCAGAACTGGGTTACACATATCATCCCATGACTCTACTATCTCACAATGGATGGGAATATATAATCAGAATAATTAACACAAGTTATCCCAAAAAAACATTTCACAACGGATTGACACCATATAATCAACTAAAAATTACATACCTTCACACTAAGAAAAAATAAAGTACTCATTAGAAACACACACCCACATTCCCATAAAGTCACACATCAAAGTTCTCATCATCTATACACACAACCATTCTTTGATCAATAATTTAATCTTCATATAAAATTTATGGCATTGAAAATATATCTTACATAATATTTAATGGATTCAAATTTCTAAAAACTACCACCAGATTCGATCCCGTCAAACTAAATCCCTATACGCACAAGGTAATAAAGTCATACATCCTTATATAAAATTGAAAACATTGTAAGGACGTCATACCTCAAATGAAATAGATCCCAATTTCTGAGAACCAACTCCCAAATCAAGCCCAATCTACAAAGTCTCTATAATTAGGCCTAAATTCATCTCATGAGGACTCAAGATAGCGGATAAAAGAAAAAAGAAACATATATGGTTTATATTTGATTAGTCTTATCAAATAGAGACTATTGTAATGATTAATTAAAATACCATCCATGGAAATTGAGGAAATTGTTGTAGATCAGGGTTCATCTTCTATAAATATGTAAGCTAACTAATTAGAGCTTTCTATAAACCTTAGATTCATTCAAGATGGATATGATATAGGGTTTTTTTTAAGATATTTAATAAAATGGACAGTAATGATAAAAGAGACCCATAACATCTATTCCTAGATCGAATGAATCAATATTTTACCAAAACATATTCTATATAGAGGGTAATCCCTAAAATTTTACAAAGGATTCTCCGGCTTCATGATCCCTGGTTAGAAGGGGAATAATAAGGTCTTTAATGAAGGATTTATTTATTAAAATTATAATTTTTAGAATAATTAATCCCATGTATGTAGTTTAGAAACATGGGTTACCAATCTGTGTGCTAATCCTATGAGAGATGTTGTCCAAAACTTAGTCAATTCACTATGTTTAGATGAATAGTTTTGTAAACTGTGCACCATCTGTGCGAATCTCACCATATCCAAAGTCTCAAGATGCATAGTTACCAAGGAATTCAAAATAGTTTATCCAAATCATGTACAAATCATTTTCCATTTAAACAACTTTCAAAACCTCAAAAATATACACAAAAACTCTCTATGATTAGAATAAATCCCAATAAAACATTTCTCATAAATAAAAAATATAATTTGAGGAATTAGAAAAACAAAGGTAACACCCCTTTGAAATTCAAAATATTTTTCATTGATCACCCTTAGGAGTTCTAGAAACACATGTTTTGCTGTATTTTTTGAGGATTGGGAGGTGTATAAAGTTATCAGAGCTATGGTATTGAGATATTAACTAATATATTGATGATTTTGATCTTAATAAATTGATAAGAAGATTTTCTAGACCTGGTGTAGAGGTAGTATGGATTTAGCCAAAAAAATCCATTGTGAGGCTAGTGGACCACCATCCGAAACATGGTAGTTCCTAAATGGGTACCCAATGGATTTTGGTTCACATTTTCTAGTTCATATACCACCATAGATTTATGGTATTACCAATTTGGCCTTTTTTAAACCAGGGTAATTACATAGATCCATTAAGTTATCTCTCTATATACTTTTTTATCCAATGAATCCCCAATATTGAAGTAGATATAGATATGATTTCATAAGGACTCAATGTAAGGTATTCCATGTGATCTCATATGATTTTATTCAACTTCATTATCATTTTTTATTGATTATGGGTTAGGGATTTATTAAAGGTTTTAATTAACCAAAGTGGAATCCATGTTGTTTCATGGGGATTATTGTTACATGATTAGTGGGTTTTAAAAGAATGGAATCATTACACAATGATCACATTTTTAGTTAAGTTTTGTCCCCCAAAAATTTAATTTGGGATTATAATTAAGAATTGTTGAATTAGTTAATGATCAGGTTTCCTATGAATGGGATTTTCATGAGGTGGATAGGGTCACTGAGGAGTAATTAACACCCATCATATTTAATTATTTTTGTTATGGTGTTATAAATATTATAATTTTCTAGTGATTTCACAATATTGGACATTAATTACTAATAAATAATAATCTTTCATGGGGAATTAGTTCTTAGGACAAAGGGAGAAATGAAATTTGTGAAAGGCATTTCAATTATCATGTTTTCATCCATGAGAGGATTCTAAATAATTTTACGATTTTTATTCCATTTTGGATAAATTTTTATAATTAATTATATAATTATATAATTATATTTTTTGTTTTTGTACCTTGATAAGGGGTCCTAGATAATAATCAAGGCTTTATTCAGGCTCGGTCAAGGCATGGAAAGCAAGGTGTGAGGATGATAACTCAATTTAGTGGTATATTGTTCCTATAATACTTAACCATATTCATGTTAATGCATGATTATGCATCCATTAAAGTGAATTTGGGTTGTGGTAAATCGAACAGGGAATGGGAGTGCTAATTTTGGAAATTAGATGGATTAGTATCTTTTATACTAAAATTAGGTGCTCAATTAACTATTGACTATTTTAGAATCACTAGACATCATTACATAGAAGGATAAAGGATTCTGATTTAGTTTATGAGAGGATTAAAAAGGACTTGGGCTAGAAAGTGATGTAAATTTCCTAAGTTCGATTATTTCAGGAAAGTATAGAAGGTATTGCGGTATTATGCCTATAGACAATGGTTTTTATGGTCGTATACCTCATATATGGTTGGTATTACCCCACTAGGGGTGGGTAGTAGCAATAGTTCATCATTTTATTAGGAGAATTACTTTTAGGATAAATATAGTGTGATATGGACTATTTCCTTTGGATGATGGAATTCAATGATTTTCAATGAGATATTTTTGATGGGATGTAGGTGGGATTTTCGAGTATTGCTTTGATGGTTTTTCATTGTTATTATAAGAGTATAACTGCGAGTTAAGTTTGGTATGGTTCTTAGATAGTAGGACTATGTTTTTCATACTAGTATTTGAATCTGAATTGGACTGTTATCCATGGGGATATAGTTTTCTATTGTTGATGGTCACGGGATTCCATGTGTTTTTGGATGGGAAAAAGTATTAATGATTAAAGATAGGTTTGGAGAAAAGGAACCTAATGGTTACCTTCCATGGGTTGGATGGGTGGGTTGATGTGTTAAACATGACACACCTTTTGTGGTGGGCTTGGGATGGTGTGGTAAGCATATGAGGATAGGTTATACAAGGTGAATGGTAAAGTCCAACCATTATTAGGATATCTATTTTTCTTCCTCTAGTAATGATCATGGTGTGGACTAGTGGCTTATCACGGGTTGGTGAATAGTTATTACCAATGACTCTTAAGGACATAGTTAACTCATTTGGGTATCCTTTGAAAATTTGATAGTGTGATTATAAGAAGTTTCTTTAGGAATGTGACCTGACCTTTAAAAAGTTCAATAAATTTATGTTATAAGTGTATAAACATGGAATGAGGCCCATCCATTAATAATATGGTAGTTGTTAGTGAATTGTTTGGCTCCTACCCTGAGTTAGATGATATAGTCTGAGGTTTTTTATTAAGATCTACCCTAAGTGAGACTATGGAGGTTATGGATTGATATGATAGGAAATATTTGGTTGAGAGGGTTAGGGTAATGGTTCATTGTGCATATCACCCAAGAGTGAGAGAGATAATGATGAGGTTGGGTCATGAGACCACATATTAAGTGAGATTATAGAGGTATTATATGTGGTACATGATGTGTTATTAGACCTCACCCTATGTGAGAGGGTATAGGTATGAGATGTGGTATGTGATGTGTGATGAGTCCTTACCCCGAGTAAGAGGGAGGTGGTATGTGACATGTGATGTGAGGATGTTTAATACTACAAACTAGGTTAGAAAGTGGCATTGTGGGATAAGATATGAAATTGGGATTCAGTTCTAAACCCCTGCTAACACACTCATATTTCATGCACATTTCTAAGTAAATTTCAATGATTATGAGATTACTTTTAATGTAAATGCACATGAAATTCAATTTTCTATGAAACTGTGGGAAGTTATAATTGAATATTTGAATTTGATTCTAATAAATAAAAAAATGATTTTGAATTTCGAGTCTCATTTAGGATTAAAAGTTTTTTATTTGGATCATTGTTAATGTGTGTTGAAATTTTTCCAAAAATTTTATATTTTTTGGTAGGTGTTTATAAAAATTTAGATCCACTAGGACCACCCTAAAAAAATATCCCACATGACCCACAATTATGCCCATAAAGGGATACACTTATCCATATAGGTCTATGGGAAGGCCATCATAGCTTCATGATGCATGGGGGTATCAATCCTTTGTAGGGCCCGTAGTCATGAAATACATTGAGACTATGGATCGGAAAAAGCCTGCTATTTCACGGCCACGCAGTGCAAAATGATGAACAACTATGGGAGGAGAGCCTCACTGGATTAGGGTCATGTGAAGTAGTGTCTAGGGTCCTTTGACTCAGATTCTGACTTTATTTTGGCATTCTCACATGATTAATATTATAAATTTTCATCACTCCCCCTTGGCGATTAGATGAGTGATGGGAATTCATAATTAATGTTCACCTATTTTTATGTAATATCATCCATTGTTTTGATACATTGTGTTTCCCATCTCTACCACTCACATCCCTCAAGACCAGTGGTCTCACAATGCACCTCATTAAGATCATCCATTTCCACACTACAAAGAACTCATGCTCGAGCTGAACCTATCTCAATCATCCCCAATTCTTACATCATATTTATTTTATTATTTTTCTTACTTTACTCATTTTATTTTATTTATTATATAGTTTTATTATACTTCTATTCCTTATATCCACCATGTGATCTCTTTCTCTCAATTGTGGGAGACTTACCTATGGTTTGTCCTAGGGAGTTCAACATGTTCTTAAATTTTTATTAAAATTTATTTTATATTTGTAGTATATTTGAGGGCATGAATGGGTGTGGTGAATTTCCACCATGAAATGAAACTCAATATATTCCTATTCATTTGTTGAAACTCATTTCCCTATCTTCATTAGCTATCTTTTCATATGATGGAGTTCAACTAAACAATGAATGGAACGATATCGATAGAGTTGTGTCCAGGGAGATGGAACACCCTAGACCAAGGTGTGTCGCCGACCTTGAATATATGAGGTGGTGGGATTAAGAGTGCTTATTAAAATCAATATTTGACAATTTTTAATTAACAAATATTGAAATTAATCATGAGATATTATTTTAGTATTATCAAACTAAAATAAAACAAATATATGAGAATGATGATTGAAACCAAAACAGAAACTAAGACTAAGTTTTTGTATTCGTAACTCATTCTATATAGAATTTCATGTTAGATTAAATTTGGAATTTCTATATTGAATTTTCATAAAAAGTTATCAAATACCCAAAAAAATATCACTATTTTCATACAATAATTAAAATAATACAAATAATTAGATTAGGTGAATTAGATTATGTGGGTGAACAAACTAAAAATCCCCTCAAGTGATGTGACCCTAGTTAGCCACTACACTGCACTAGGAAAAAATCACCTTTGGCCACACCTTGTGATAGGTGCATGTGTAAAAATGATCACTTTTACCAAGGATCTAATCATTTGTTCTCTTACTTTTTCTATTTTTTAAATTTAGATATATTTCATTTATTTAAAAAAACAAAAACCATAAAAAAAATATTTTACCATTATGTATTCAAATTATTAATATTCATTATGGAATGACCACCGAAAGTTGCAATAAGAATTAGCTAAAGTACACTGGTTCATAGAAAAAAGTGTATCAGTATGGGATTGAAGATCATGGGAGCTCGAAGGAAAATTAACATAGAGGATAAATTCAAGTACCTCAACCAAAACCTCAAAGAGACCCTTAAGAGACCATTGGTTGAATGATTTGACAGAGTTTTAATTAAATTCTGGGAATAATACCTCAAATTTTATCATGAAGTGGAAAATACACAAGATGAGTGTTCCTTATTTTATCCCAACACATTTAAAAAATTCCCCTAGGAAAATTTTCAGGAGAAATTGGAAAAGAAAAAACTCAAATATGATATTCATAATCTAGAAGAGAAGATGAAAAATCTACAAGGAATAATGGATTAGATAACTAATAAATTCAATAAATCCCCTAAGTAACCTAAACCTAGAGATTAGCCACTATTCTTCCCTAATATACTTGAGGATTCCAAAGACGAAGACTTTCCTTCTGAGATACATATGGGAGTTCAACATGATCTGGATGACTTCTGGAATGAATGTGTGGAACTTCTTGATATCCTTATACATTGTAAAGTAGAAGAGATAAAACAATTAAAGGAAGAATCCAACCAAGTGGTGGAATTTAAAGTAAAAATAGAGGATCCCAACTACCTACCTTAATCCATTGAGATTCGACTACAAGTGGAACTCACCACTGAGGCACTGATTGTACCTGAAACAATACAGTGAGATGATATTTTTAAAATTATTTTTTATTTTATTTTATTCACTCTGAATTGAGTAATAATTACCTCTAATTTTAATTTTTAAATTTAGATACTGTTTACTATGACTTAGATGAAGACAATGAAACTAAGAATGCACCTATTGAGGAACAAATGGTGCTTCATAAATTTTATAAATATATATTTTAGGAGTCTCGTGAATTATTCCAAGAAGCTGAGCCTAAGAAATCAAGAAAGAGGTTGCTCAAATTGAAAGATAGAAATGAATTATTAAAATTTAAAATTTAAAATTTATTCAAGTAAAAATTTCGTTTTACTTTCATTTTAAATATTCAATTTTTACTGCTTATGTTGAACCATAATTACTCAATAAGGAATAGGTTACAAATGGAGAAAATAAGGAAGAGGATGATCCATACTTTAGCATACCCCATCTAAGAAATATGTACTTAATTTTGAAGGGGATGTATCTAGAATGCTCTATACATGGATCATTCCTCCCCATGAAGGATGAAACACAAGCTAAAAAGGCCACACCAGGTGGTTCAAGTCAAAGAAGATCCATCAACCATCATATTATGGATAATAGTTGGTACTGACCTCTATAATTAAAAAATTTGAGTCCCTCTTAGGAGATCATACCATTTCTTATCTCAATACTTTCTTTCTAGTAATTTAGGATTTAACTTTTATTAGTTTAGAATGAACCCCACTCCATCTTATATTATTAGAATATAAAGACAAGAGCCTTGTACTTAATTGAGTAATTTTATATTATAGTTTCATGATGTCAGAAGGCTCCCACAAACAAGAAAGGTAGAAGACTAAAATTCATGGTAAATGGAGTTCACTTTTATTATTTCTCTTTAAAACTCTCTACATATTTGGCCAAAAACCGATTTTTAGATTTAAATAGGTAATTTCAGGATAATTCTTCAATTGCGCTTTACTTGACTTAGCTAGGATACATGAGTTTCTTTGGAATCCTGTGATTCCTTATTTTAGATTTCAATTTTAATAAGATTTAATGAGTAAAATAGAGAATTGGATGGTTAAAGAGAATCATTAATGTTTAAATGAGGACTCCTGATTTATGGGAATTAATTTATTCATTTAAATGATATTTACCTCATATTTTCCACACAATATATTTCTTAATTTCTTTTTATTCTTTCTCTCAACCACTATCTCCATCTATCTTATCATCCCCCATTCTTCCATCATTTTTATTTTATTATACTTGTTCATTTATTATTTTTATTTTATTCTTTATTTTATTTTATTATTATTCTATTCCTTGTATCAACAAAGTAATATCTTACTCTTTTTAATGGAACACTGACTCAAGGTTTTTCCTAGGGGAGTTCAAGGTGTTCTTGAATTTTTCGTAATTTTTATTTTATATTTGTGGTAGAGTTGAGTGAAATGCATGAGTGTGGTGGATTTCCTCCATTAAATTAAATTCAATATATTCCACCTCTTTTGTTTAAACTCTTTTAACAATATTCATTGGTTGTATCTTTTAATGATGGAGTTGATATAATGAATGGATGAAATAAAATTGATAGAACCGGTTCCTGGATAATGGCACACAATCAGCCAAGGTGTGTCACCAACCTTGATTATAAGAGGATGTGTAACTGAGAGTGCTTTAGGAATTAGATATTTCAAAATTTATATATAAAAATAATAGTAATTCATCATGATATATCATGTTTGGATTGTAAAACTAAAACTTGAAATATAACGGAAAATATTTATTGAACCTAAAATCAAACATAAGACTATGTTATTTCTTTCTTAACTTATTCTATTCAGAATTAAAGGTTACTTTAAATTTAGAATTTCTGTATTGCATGTGTTTAAAAGTTAAAAAACTCAAAAATATTTATCATTGTATCCATAAAATCATATAAATAACAAAAATAATTAATCTAGGATAATTAGATTAAGTGAGTGAAACAACTGAGAAGCTCCTCAGGTGAGTTAACCCAAGTTTGCCATTGTGCTGCACTGTGAAATCAATTTTCTCTTGAACACACCACGTGATAGGTGTTCATGTAACATACCTGATGTTATATGGCAGTTTTTTAGACACATTTATATTCCATTTGATAGTGTTATGGAACCTTGGTTGGGTTAAATTATATGATGATTATGTCCTCTGGACTTGGGATATCCAAGTGAGTTTGAGTGTTATTGTGGTCCGGTCAGTATATTATGACCCAACATGTATGATTTTATGTCATGATTCTTTTTTATTTATTTTTATAAAGAATAAATTATTATATTACAGATAAAATTAAGGGAATATGGTGAGACACTACTGAGATGCATTTCCCTTACCCTACTTAGGCTTACCAAGTGTTTGGCCTATGATGAGAACATGTTTTACAGTGGGTTGAGCTAGAGTACCTAAATGGGTTTTAAATATTGATTAAGGTGAGGCTCGTGTTTTTAGTAAAGCCTATTTTTAATTTTTGATCTTATATACTTTGTATGTATGACCAACCCATTCTAAAGTGTATTGGGATGTATGAATATTTCACAACATTATTAATTTAATATTTCCCATTTTATATCATAGTTTGATATGGTTTTATTTGGATGTAATTATATATATGAGAACATTGACTTTATTTAATGATATCTAGTAATTTTATTATTATTTATGGTTACGGTATCCTGAAAAAAGACTACCCAATGATTAATTTCATTTCTAACCACTAGCCATCAACCTTTTTTATAGGTAGTCAAGAATAAGGTCATGTTGAACTCTATCTTGGTTCACATTCAAGTGATTTTATACAAGGAGTTACATTAGGTTATGGGTTTACTATTTTTGGTTCTGAATTATGATTTCAAATTATTGAGCTCTGGGATAAAACTTTTATAACAACTATTATCTATATTATTTATTTATTTCTTATGATTTTTATTCTAATTTGCTGCATCTATATTGAATCCAAATTACAATATAATCTTGAATATTAAAGATTAACACATTGGTATAATATATGATAATTATTTCATAATGAATTAATATTTTTAGGATGTTTATAGCATTGATTGGATAGGTTTTTTATTTCTATAAAATATTTTTTCATGGTTTGGAGGCTCTGAAATGCCAATTTTCTAAACTTGTATAGGCATTTGTAAATTTTTTAGGTTTATATAAAATGGTTCAGTTTTCACTTCAATATTTATAAATTTGATTGAATTTGGATAAGGGTTTTTCTGTTGATTCTTAATCACTGAAGTAGGTATGTGTTCAAGTTGAAAGAGTTTTACTTGAAATTATCTAATTTGAATTTCATTATTTAGATTTGTTGGTATAGGTTAGATTTGGCCCCATATGGAATAAAAAAATTTATTTCATTCTCTTAATATGGAAAATTAAGTATATTTTGTGTAGTTTGACGGTTTTTTCTTAAATTATGATTTGGGAATACTGTATTCTTAAATACAAATGTCATTATTACTAGTACCTACACAAGGTTTTGATAATTTTTAATTTTTTTGTTAACACAAATTTAACCAGATATCATTCAAAATTTCCTTCTAATCGCCATTATCAACTCATCACACATTAATGTGATTGAAAACAAATTCTTTAATTATTCATGTATGATGTGTGTCAACAGTATGGAATTTTTTTAGTGAGGTTTCACTTCTAGGGAAAATATTTTCAAGATTCTTTTTAAAAAATTTATATATTTTTAAATTATATATTTATTTGTAAACTATGAAGCTATGTAGAACATGGTTTTGTGTTCATTAAAATTTATAATGAGAAACTTAATTATCACAATTATTTTAATTATTTATATAATATCATTAAATTAGAAAATTGTTTGGATTTAATGAGTATTTCATAAAATAAATTCTTATTATTTTCATAAATATTATGGGTATAGGTCAATTTGTGTCCCAAATAGACTAAAAACATTTAATTCAAGAAGGAATCTTATATAATATAACTTAATGATCATATTGTGTAGTGATTTTATGGTTTTTTACTATGAATTATGATATTGAAATTTTGAGTTCTTAAATAGACATGTCATAATTACTATTAATTATTTGGGCCTTTCATTATTTTTAGGCAATGAAAAAAACTTAATCCAAAGATGAATCTAAATTGGAATTTTATCCAAAATGGAAACTCAGTACTCATTTTTATGATAGATAATAAATTTAGAGGTAATGAAATTATGATGTTTATGATATGTATATAATTTCATTGGTGATTTTCCATTTTAAAATAATATGTTTTCATTATTCAGTGGTACTGAAATGTTAAAATTTTGACCATGTACATTCATTATTAAATTATTTGGTTTTATCAGAAGTAATATTATAGTGACTTCAACCTTTAAATTAGTGATATAATTATGATTATTATTTACAATTTTTATGATGGTTCATTGAAATAGGACTGAGTTTGGACATAAGGAGTACTAATAAAAAAATTCATGTGTTTTTATAATATTTTTGATGATGGGTATTTGTGAGTACCATATGGGTTTAAAAATTGGGATTCTATATTAAAAAAGTCATAATATGAATCGATATTACTATTTTTTTGTTTTTTGGTTTTTGGTAATAGATTATGATTTTGGCATATATAATTATAGAATTGACATGTCATCATTAAAATTAACTATCTGAGGTTCTAATTATTTTTTTTGTTTTTTCACAGCATTTCAAAAAAGATGAATTCAAAAAAGTTATTTGAAACTCAATAGAAACTCCTCACTCATTGGAATGACATATGGGAAATTATTTTATAAAACATTTATAATGTTTTTGAGTGGTATGGAATTGTATGGGTGAGTTTATATTTCCAAATAATAGGTTTTAATTGTTTAGTGGTTTAAAATTTCAATATTTTAAACTTATATAATCATTTGAAAATTCATTTTCATTATGGAGAATTATTCAATAATGTTTTTACAATTCAAAAATATGATTGAAATGTGATAATTGCTTGTATTATTTTTTATGAACTATTTCAGTAAGAATGTGTTTCAATTGAAGGATTATTTCTTAAAAATGTTTTTTCTAAATTATTTTCATGAAATTGTTTGGTAGATATCAATTTCACTCTAATATGTATCTAAAACATGTAATTTTCCTTTAAACCATATGTAATATTATTAAATAGGCATATTGATTTGTGGTTTGATGTATTTCTATTATGATTTATGATTTTTAGATTATTGAGTACTTGAATAGTCTTCTCGTTATTACAATTAATATTTTGCTGAGATTCTTAGGCTACAAAACTTCTTAAAATATTTCCAATTATATTCTATATTTTTTTAAACATTGGCACTGAAGCCTCATTTATTATTAAACCAAATCAAATACTTCTTTTAACTAGGTAGAGGGAGACACATTACAAATCCTGAAGGCCTAGTGAGAATTTAGCCCCTTATATGGCCCATAGGATCAAATTTTTGTCCCAAAGCACATTCTATGAATAGTACTACTACAATACCTACACTGCTACATTACCACACATTACCTGCTGCTGCTATAGTGCTCTGTCGCCACTATAATACCCACCTTTGCTACATTGTCTCTGCTTCTATAGTATTCTATAGTACTGCTACAATACATGCACCTAATGGGTTTTGAACCCACATATTCTATATAATGTTTCTATAATATTTTAGATAATAATGGATTTTGTTTACAGGTTTAGTTACTTGTATTAATATTTTATTATTTTGTTAGTTCAAAATTCTATTTGGATCTCCTTTATTAGAAAATAATTAACATATATTTACAATTTCAATTACTATAAAAATAAGAAATCTATAGTTATGGTTTTTTTAGAAACCATTGTTATAACTGTAGTATAGTTTCTGTTTTTATAATCATGATTATACATTTCTCCTTATTATAAATAGATAATGTTTTGATTAAATATTAATATTATAATTCTACAATGATGGACTATTATTAAATCATAACTATAAATCTTTACGGGTGTTATTGAAATCAATGGTTTGATAAAACATCATTATAACATGTAAAAAATGGTTTTAATCCCTATAGTCATGTTTTTTAATAATGGATATAGACTGAATATATATTATTTATTCCTTCTAATTATTACTTTTGGAAGTCTCATCTTTAATCTACTTCAATCCAACAGTAATGGATTTGAATACTTCTTTAGATTCCTCTATGAAAAAATAATTTAGCACTTCACTAGAATATTTCTCTTATGAAAAAATATATATTTCTTCTTTTATAAGAATCACAATCCTAAGAAGAATTCCAACTCAACCACTATAAATTTTTCCATATTATTATTTATTTTTTTAGAAAATATTATTAATATGAACTTTATTTGACTTAATAAACAACTTAATCAAAATTCATAATGAAAATTATTGTTCATTTCCTCATCTCCTTTATAAAAAAATTGATCCAAAATTCATTTCATGAAAATATTCTTTTAAAAATAGTTATCTATCATATAATACCATTATCATATGAACACGTTCAAATAATAAAAATACTTTTCCACTTGGAATACTTTGTGTTTTAACTTTATCAAGGAAAATATTTTCTAGTTTTTTTAATATAGACATATTCATACATCCCATAATTCATGATTTTTTATTTTAAATCAATTTGGATTGACTTTTATTTTCCTTTAAAAAATATATAATAAAATTTCATGGTGGGTTCTAAACTTGTATCAATATAAAATGTTTCTTAAAATTCAATTCCCACAACTTGGTAATATTATTTAAAAAATAAAATTTCTTCATATCCCACAACTTAACCTTTTTCATTCACTTTATCTTTAAATGAAAAAAAGGATACAATAAAAACATTCTTTTATGAACAAGGCTCAATATTTAAAGTTTTAATATTTTATATTTGATCAAATTCCTCATTCTGATCATTCACCAATTCTATTTACTCAATATTCTCAACATCATATTGGGAATTTATTTAAGAAATTAAAATTATTTCATAAGCAAAATCGGTTTTATTATTTTTTACACTATAGATTCTTTGTCACCAATAATATTAATGTCCCTAAGGTTGATTTTTTTACTTTATTTTATTTCAGTTTTGAGCATTTACCATAAGGTTCATATTCATCATTATTCTCATATAAATTTTAATCATTGATATCCTTCTCATCTTTACATTACTTTTTAGAATTGTTAATAAATTATTTAAATTATTCTCTCATAATTTTCTTAATTTGTACTGATTTTTGAATGGGTTCTTCAATAACTTTTAAAAAAGAATTTACCATTTTATGTATCCTTTTATTGTGGAATATATATCATTTTATATTATAAAAATAACTTATAAATGTATCTTGGTTAACCTTGGAATTCATAAGTCGATTTTACAAGCTCCAAGATGGTGTAGTAGATGATCTCAAGTGGGAATACAAGTAAATAAGAGGACACATATAGTATGTGAAGAATAACTAACACATTAGAGATACTATCACCCAAAAATCATATTATATAACCAATAGTAAAACAAAAAGAACCAAACTTAGAAATAAGAATGCAATATAGAATCATAGTTATATATAAATCATATAAGTAACATCACAAGTAATAAAAAAATCACGTATACCTATCCTACATCTCTAGTCAAAAGAATATCCAAATAAGTGGAAGATTAACTATAAAATATTTTAGAGTAGAATATAGTATTGACTCTATATTCATGATAAGTTTTACCTAATCATATTCATGACATAGGGTTTATCCCATTACCATGTCACTAAGAAAAATTGTTGTTAGATCTCCAGGGTACCCAAATAGGGTTTCAGTAATAAAACCCAATAAGAGTGGCAAGCCCCATGTTCATATGGGTATGGAAATTTGAGAAGGTATTTGATAATTTGAATGAGTGGATGGTTTGTTTTTATAACTAAGACTCAAAATTTGTTTTTGAGAGTTTTAATTTCTAGTATTGATTTTTTAAATCATTTTTAAAGTTCACTGAATGTCAAAGACATTTAGGATTGTGACTAGGATAAACTAGAGTGTTCAGGAGGTTACAAACAGTATTTATAGTATATTCATGATTTGAATGGGTCATTAACACTTTGAGTGGATTCTAAGGGCTATTAAAGGTTATTAATGACAAAAAATGGGTAAAGTTGAGGTATGGACAAAAAAATCACGAGGTAAGAAAATGGGTCATGTTGTGAGACATGACGTGCTATTTTTTAATAAGATATTGAATTTGAAAATTAGAAACCCCCAAGGATATCTTCACATTGTGATCATGCACAAAAGGGTACACCAACCCCCCACCCCCGCCACCACCACCAATACTTTCCATCATTCTGATTCAATTTGATCTTATTCTTGATGATTATTCTTGAAAAAATAAGGTCGTATATCCTCCTCTATACCCATTTTAATTCCTCTTTCCATTTCATTTGATTTTAGATTGAATATATAGAGTTTTATATAAATGATTTTTTTAGATCATGGAAAACATATTTGTCCTAAATGGGGTTTTATATACATAATGTAGAGGACCTATTAAGGGGTTATAACCAAGTTATTTTTCATCATTTTATGAAACATATGTCATTGTGAAAGTTCATTTTTTTATTTTAGTGATCGTGGAAAAATTGGACAATGACTCGATTCAGTGGTTTAGGAATTTTTATATTCTAAGATAATGGGTGATTCAAGAGTATAACACACCAAGTTTCTCACAATTATGAAACATGTAGACTATCTATTAAGTTTCACACTATTCATTACCTATTTTGATTTTTTTAATATATTAATTAATCAATTTAAGGATTTTTATTATTGATATAGGTGCCCATGGACCTAGTATAAGTTTTTACGGGCACTAGTGAGACAAGCATCATATTAAGAAATTTGTTACCAGGATGAGGATATAATGGGAAAGATTTTTGAATGAGGTAGGTGGTCTTCAGTTCTTCTCCTATGAAATTATTCCATTTTTTATGAAGTATTTCATTTGTTTATTAATCATATAGGGTGATAAATACTTATTTTAAAAAGGAATTTCTGAATTTAATTTTCATGGTTAATTGAAATTATTTTTTATGTTAATATATATTAAATAACATGTATAAACTCTTCGGGGGAAATGAGTAATGATATAACCCTACTGAGGATCTTAGGAACCAGTAGGTTTCATTATATTCTAATAGTCGAGGCCAGGTCAAAGAGGATATTAGGAAAAAAAGAAAACATCTAACTGATGGCATGATGTGAATAGAGATGTATGACCCCAGTAGTCTAGGTGAAGACCCTTGAGGCATGTCTACCATAGGTGAAAAAACCATAGGTAGATTGAAGATATGTTAGTTGATTTAACCATCCGTGATTGAACCGAGACATGTATATTGGAATGGGGTTATCTCCTGAGAATGACACTACAAAGGCTTAACTAAGAGGCCAATGTGGTTTTGTTGTGACTATTACCATTCCAAGGGGTCTGACATCCTCAATGAGATAGTATATTACCATATTGTCTTTGGATGCAATTATAATAAAAAATATGGTTCCATAAAACATGTGTAAACCTACAGGACCATAGTAGGTACACCAATTAAAGATCAACCCTAAGCGAGAGTGGTAGGATGTGGATATTAATTGTGGGTTTTGGAGTTTAAAAAACATTATCCATTATTTTATTTATGATTGTCATGGTAGAAGTCTATAGGGTTATATTTTTTATACATTGAAAATTTCCTTGGACAATTTTTTTTACCAAGATAATAAATGTCTTGAAGAGTAGGTATTTGATAATTACATGATTATACCCTTATCTAAGAAAACTCTCATATGGGAGTACTATATTATGACGGGCTGATAAAACTTATGTAGTTATGGTATGTGATACTATATAAAGGTATCCAGGTATTGGGAGCCCAGGGTTGGTCTAGTACACTTTTATGGATCTCTCTGGTAGTATTTCTCAGGTATTTGATACTTATGGGATATGTCCAGGGTGAGAGAAATCCTATAGTGGAGGTATGTGATACTTATCTATTTACTAGGGAGACTCTAGTCTATTATTATGAAGCATGGTCATCAAGATATGCTCATAGAAACCCTGGAACTTGTCAAAGTAGATATGGATGATTGGGATTAAAGTCCTAAGGATCACTACTACAGTGGTACATGGCCCAGCTATGAGGTTATGGTGGTTGCATGGTCAACATTATGTTCTTAAAGACATTCTATAATCAATTATGAGTAATATTTTTTGGTAGTTTTGATTTATTTATTTTCATTAGATCATTTATTTATTCTAACCATATCACATGCACATTTCACCACATTACTGGTTATATAAAGGACCACATTGGTGGTTCCCAACTTAGTTTTCTACTGACACTATACTTGGGATTCCATTGTATTTGAGCATCTGACTAGCGATCAATTTGTTAAAGAGTTTGGTTAGGAAGGGACCTGGTACTATGTGTTCAAATTGGAGTAGTTGTAGTAAGACCAAGATGTTAGAGGAGAGACCTAGAGTTTGGGGTAGGGCCTCTCTTTATATTTTTTTCTCTTTTATATATTCATTTGTATGTTTATGTGGTTATCCCAATGGGTGATCTTTCTAAATCCCTCTATGGTTTTTTGAATTTTATCATTTCCACATTCATTTATTATTATTTTATTTTGTTACTTTCTTCTATATACTCGGATGTTTTAGATTTTCATGATACCTGTCTACTTCATTTGTGATTATGCACTCCAATATATGGGGTATAGTCTCCCCACATTACTGTATTAGGCCCCTGTTACTAGGTGGAAGCCTCTGTAATATGGGGAGTCATTCTTGAGTAATGTGGAAACCATTGAACTAGATACAGATGAGAGTTTGAGGGCGGAAGGATGCTACAAATTGGTATCAGGTTATTGTTTTTTTTTTGTATTAAAATTTGGGGATATATAAGTTATGAGGTTCTTGGAATGTGTTGAAGCGTATGATGGATATCTGGGTGGTGTGTCATGAACACTTGATCTATTAAGAAGTCCAGGCTTCCTGGGATCGGACTGATGTTTTGGATTTTTAATGTTACAGTTGACGCATATGATGTTTATGTTTTCTTATTTATTATAGATTTTTAGATCATGTAACATATAGGCAAGATTCATTTTCATTCATCATTCACATCATGTAGGATTTACAAGACATATAGGTTTGATAGTGTGTGATTATATCACAGAAGAGATAATCAATTTTTTAAAGTTTAAAAAACAACCTATATGAAGTATTCCCTAACAAGTACTTGGTTCCATTTTATCCAGTTGGGTTAATTAGTATATGTATTTCATTCTAATGGATGGTCATGTAAATATATAGTGAAACATTCATGAGTATTATTCATGGGGCCTTTGTGTAAGGGACATGGGGTGACCCTTGTGGGTTAATATAGGCAGATGATGCTTTATTTGAAAACCCTTGATGGGTGTTTATTATTTGGGACTCTATTATTTTATGTTTTTATAACAACCTCTATATTGTTTTCCCATATAGCATGGAATGGAATTATATATAACTGAATCACATGGGAATGGTTCCTCATAATGGATCACCGGGATGATTCTGATTGTTTTGAAGGTCATGACTGATGGGTGTGTGATTAAATGGGGGAAGACTTGTATGTGTATAATCATTAAAATCAGTTTCTTAGGGACGGAATAATTGGAACATAGTTTTTTATCTATATTAAATGAGGCACATGAGTTAGTTATTGGGTCTATTGAAATTTATAATCAGTTAGATATGGGAGTATGGATGATGTCCCATGATTTTTCAGGTTTTTTGATAATTGACTAGTTTGGGTGAGGTGGGAGACATAGATACCCTTAAGGTAAAGTTTAGTGTTTTATGAGTTAGTTCCAAGTCATGTGAAAGTGTAGGTCATGAAAGGGATTATCCAGATATTCAAAAACTATTAGGTACGAGAATCAGGGATGGATTCTTCAAGATGTCATACAGTACACATAAGGTGTTATTAGGTCTCTACTATAGGAATTGGGTAAATGCCTTCATTTTTCTTGAGAAAATAACCTTTAGTGATAAATTTTTGTTATTTCAAGTGGATTCAATGGTTAGTTTCATTCAATCTCATGGACTAACTATTAAGGACACATATTAAAACTCAATTGCATGAATTAGTAAATTCTTTTGATTTTAGTATGGTGTCCGGTGATTACTAAGAATGTGGTCAAGATTGGCATTGGAGTAATACCTATTTTATCAAAGAGCATTGAAGGTGTTCCTATATTGATGATACTTACCTAAATATGGTCATGGTTATTGTTTTTGGGTATGTGAGATTCATTTTGATGATATGTGACTCACGGGAGGGTCAGTCAGGGTATGTGACTTGGTCGTATGGAAATGTGTACCCATTCTTTTTCAGATATGTTTAATGTAGTGTGTGCATGCATGTGTGATAGTTACGTGATATTATCTATAAATTATAAATCAGGGAGAATATAGGTTTGGATTGATGAAAATGATTTGGATGAAATAGTATATGCATGGTTTCCCGGGACTTGTGATATAATGTGAGATGTCCCTCAGTTATATCAGAGACATTAGAAATCAATTTCTTCAAATGGTAAAGTTGATCTAGGAGTTTATTTTAGGATGGTGATGCCTATGAAATGAGCATCACTCGAAATGACTGACACACATTTGGAAATTGAACCTATTAAGAATGTTCTCAAGGAGCAGTATAGGTAAACTATACAGTTGGGAGTAAACCATTAGATTTTTTAGTGCATGGACCCTATTATAGTTATAATTATAGTGATTTTCAAGGATTTAATTCTTTTAATCTAGAAATATATTCTATTTTAGGTTTCACAATGTCTCTTAGTTGCATGTGAGGTGGTATTTTCACGCCATTACATGTGGTAAAATATGAAGCATAGATTGTGGTTGTGATAGGACCAGTCATTGGACAGTTGAGGTGGTTCTCAGATGCCGGTGAGCATTAAATTTTACTTATTTGATCATGTGAAAATACCTAATTTAATCTTAAAATGACATATTGAAAGAGTTTGTGTCATTATATTGGGCTCAAGACTATTTTGTTATAATTTTCTAGTAGTTCATGAGGTGAATTGTGATTCTTCACACGGTTCTAGGGGTGAGAAAGTTTCATCACATGGTTCTGGGGAAAAACCCAATTTCATTGCATGATTCAAGGGGTGAAATAGTTTTTTCATATGTTTTAGGGGTGAATAATGTGATGACTTGTAATAGTGGTTCGATTTTCAGTTTTGGTAATGTGATGCGTGTTTTAAACTAAAATGAAACTTACACACTAAAAACATTTACTTGGAGTCATACTGGTCACATCGTGCCTCGAATTTAGGTGGATAAAATTCATACACATACTAAATTACTTATTTTTTTTTCTAAAGTATCAATACAATATGATTGTGTATTCTCAGTTTTGAGTATGACACTTGTCTTTTTTACTAAAATTTCATTTTAAAATAGAAACACAAAATTTGATTCATACTGGTCACATAGTGTGTTGGTTTGATATGGGAATGATTTCTACTTGTCACAAATGACTTATGAATTGTTGTAATAATTTATCAGTACAATCTGAGCATGTTTTCTAGGTTTTTAGTGAGGGAAACTCATTGAAATAAAATTTCATTTTTAAACTAATAATGGGCACATTGAATCATGTTTTGAACATCATGTATCAATTTGAGGTTCAGAAGATTCCTATAAATGAAAAATGAATTATGGACCATTTTTCTAAATTTTAAAAACCTTCTAAATGCATTTTCTTGGTTTTGAGTATCTCAGTTTTCATTTTACTAAAATTAATGTTAATTATAAGTAAGAAAGATGCACTTAAAGTCATACTAGTCACACCATGTGTCAAATTGAGGTTTGGTTGATTCATACACATCAAAAATTACTTATAGATCACATTCATAATGTATCAAAACAATATGAATTTTTTTCCTTGGATTTGAGTATGTCACTTGTCTTTTTTAAATAAAATGTCATTTTAAATTTGAAACATACACTTCGAATAATATGGGTCACATAGTGTGTTGGATAGTCATGATACTGATTATTATACGTAATAAATAATATATGAATCATTGAATTTAATTATCAAGAAAATACAAGAAAATTTTCTTAATTTTTGTGAGTGATACTTTTTTAACTAAAATGTCAATTTTAAACTAATAACAGACACTTTGACTCATAACGGGCACATAGTTTGTCATATTGAGGTGAAGATAATTCCTAATTGTAAGAAATGAATTATGGGTAATTTTTATAATTTATTAGAATTATAAAAATTCATTATATTGGTTTGGAGTATGTCAGTTTTCTTTATTCCTAAAGTTAATGTCAAATTAAAATAAAAAACGCACTTGGAGCCATACCGGTCACACTGTGCATCATATTGAGGTGTGGCTGATTCCTACACATCCCAAATGATGTATGGATACTTTTTATAATGTATAAAAACAATATGAATTTGTTTTATTGGATTTGAGTATGTCACTAGTCTTTTTACAAAAATTTCATTTCAAATTAGAAAGTTGCATTGTGAGTAATAAAAGTCACATCATTTGTTAGTTTGATATGAGACTGATTCCAACATGTTAAAAATTAATTATGAAATATTTTACTAAATTATCAAGATAATAAAATTTTATTTTTCTCATCTTTTAGTGAGTTTCACTTTTTGAACTAAAATATTAATTTCTAACTAATAACATACACTTTGAGTCTTATTGGGCACATCATGAACCGGATTGAGGTAAGGCTAATTCTTACACATTAAAAATGGATTATGAATTGTTTTCCTAACGTATCAAAACAATCTGAAAAATTTTTCTTATTTTTTAGTATGTCAACTTTCATTTTTAATAAAATTAATGAAAATTTAAAATAAAAATATGCACTTAGAGTTATACATGTCACACAGTGCATAGGATTGAGGTGTGTCAGTTTTACCTAAGACTAATTCATGCACATCAAAAATGACTTATAAATCATTTTCCTAAATAATAAATAAAATATTAATGTGTTTTCTTGGTTTTTAGTGAGTGATACTTTTTGAACAGATATTTCTATTTTGAACTGATAACAGACACTTCAAGTGATAGTGGGAACATCCTCTATAATATTGAGGCATGGAAATTTCTTAAACAAAAAATTACTTTTGGATCAATACATAATGTATCAAAACAATATGAATGTGTTTTTGGATATTTTGATTATGTCATATATATTTTTTAAGAAAATTAATGTCAATTTCAAATAAAAAAAGCACTTAGAGTCATATCTGTCAAACTATATATCGTATTGAGATAATATTGATTCCTACACATCCCCAAGTGTTAAAATAGTCCCAAATACCTATAATTACTTGATTTATATTTCCTTTCTTTGTTAAACTATCAGCACTACATGTTGAGATGATGTTCTTAGCTAAAAGGGGTTTTTAGCTAAAAATATCCACTTAATATGAAGTGTATGTAGTTTGACAAAGAATGAAAACCAAAATCATGGTAACAATGGAAGAAATGAACATTTAAATCTCTTTCATGGATTTTTATTCTGATGGTTTAAGGAAAAATAGGATTTCTCGAACGATTATGAAAAAAATAAATAATTAACAGATAAAAATGATATAGAAATTAACAAACAACTAGTAGATAAAAATGATAAAAAAACATAAATAAATTAATATTATGATTTCACATTTTCATGATGGTTGTGTACATTTTTGATCCACTTCCTTATTGTCGATTTTTCAATTATATCCTTGAAGTCTAATCTCTCATAAGCATGAGCAACCTCAAACAACCACCACTTCTCGAAAAAAAGAATCCACTTATACTTGAAATTTTTATTATGTTAGGAATAATGAAAATAAATAAATTAAACATAAATATGAATCATTATATGAATAATATAGAAATAAATTTTACGATGAAAAAATCAATATTTCATATTTCCTTATGAAGTGGTATTATTTGTTTACTTATTTCAAAGATTGTAGACAAAACTTTAAGCAGAGTGATAAATTCCAACACTACATGGGTGAAAATGTTATGAGGGAGAAGAATTATATAGATGTTTTTATGAATAAATACAAGAATTACGGACAAAAATATTCTAAAATAAATTAACTCTGATCTAAATAAGGGAATTTAAATCAATGTTTCATTATATAATTTTTCAGTAAAATAGATAAAGTATATCATAACATTACCTTTACATATTTCTAATGGGTTTTCTTCATCATAGTATGTTCTTTTGGGGGATTGGTAACATAATAATGCATAGAAAACATTATTTTCATGAGTATTTAAACCTTTATTTTAGATTATGTTAATGATGTATAGAATAGATAATATTTTTCTGGAAAATAGTATATTAAAAAACACTTTTATATTATCATTGAACTTTTTGTCTTTTTTTAAAAGGTTTTAGGGATTTGGCTCCTCTATCGAGATTATGAATCCCCTCTTTGTGTTCCCCTCTAATATAAAGGCATTATATACATTGGGACTAACATGAACTGATTTTGATCTCCCAGTAAAAGGGTTGTCCTCAATTGAATTTTCATCTGAACCAATTTTTTTTAGTCTCCGGTTGGATAACTGACCAATTCTTGTTTACTAGATATGGCTATAAAAACAATCATTAATTGCGATTACATTATGAATAGATCCTATTTTTTCCCTTCCACACAGAAATTCACTTCCATAAATCTCGTTTCATCAACTTTCACATCACACATATTTTCAACCCATTTGAAATGGAAAACACTCACTTGAAATATTTTATAATATAACTCGTATATTTATTTGTTAATGAAAAAATATGAAAAAGTTTCCAAAATTGGATTTCTATCCATGTAACTGGATATGTTTATCACTTCTTCCATTAGCATAACACCACTATTTTTCATCATACTACTGTCATTTTGTTCTTTTTAATATAATGTATAACCATAGATTAGAAAACTAGTGTAAGATATTACATTTACATTCAGTCCCTAGGCTATCCATGGAAGTCCTTCGAAAATTGAATTCAGATTTTTAGACAAATCCTTATAAATTTAATCTCATAACCATCTGATAATCTATTGATTATGTATATTTGATATCTATCCTTCATCCCTTTATGGATTCAAATCTCTCTGAATTTATTTGTGTCATTCAACTTGTGGATTAACATATTCACTATTATGTAAAATTTAAAGTTGCACTTGATTCCACCCTATTAAGGAAAATGTAACAACATATCTATATAATACATTTTCCCATAAGGTATGCTATATGACGAGACTTTGGGAGACTGATGCATTCAACATATGATAAGTAATCCATATATAATTCAACAACTTATTCAACAATATATCATTCTGTAATACAACCTTATGGCTGACATCAATTTATAAAATTCCATTTCAAAATCTTTATATATCATTCAATGGGGTGTATCCATCTGTAATGTATAAGACCATATAGTTGATCCTCTCAAACCAAGTAAACCATCAGGTAGAGAATTATATCAAGGAATGATGGTGGGAATAACATCACTATTTAACATAATATCATTGTAACCTCCTTATTCATAATTTGAAACTTTTTTACGTATATAATTTTAATTTGTATGGCTTTAAAAAATAAGCACAGTTTGGATAATGTATGTCATACCATTTTTTGAATAATGTAATAGAAAACAACATGAATCAAATCATACATAAAAATATGATATTCATGTGATTTTAGTCCCTATAACTTCATATTATTCATTAATTAAACATTATTTATATTTTATGAATACCCCTCTAGAACTCATACACTAATAATGGAAAAAGGAAAAATTGATATTTTTTTCTATTGATAGAGTGTAATCTTCTAGTGGATGAAAATTCTTCCCTTTAACCATCACCAGTTCCTACTCTTCCCATTTCCCCATTCCAATCATGTTAAAATAGCCCTCATGAAATCATTCTTTTTTGTAGGATCATTTAGTGAAATTTCAATAAAAATATGAAATACATTATTTTCTACATGCATGACATCAAGAAAATGTCTGACATACAAAACTATAATATGGTAATTCAAATAAAATTGATTTCTTCATCCAACCTTATTTCATAATTTTTTTCAAAATTATTTTATCAAAAACAATGTCATTATATTTTAATTTATTGAATAGTATGTCAACCGTCAATGGATAATTAATTGTACAATGTTCAATATTCCCATCAAAATTTTTCATTCAGGATTGGTATTTATGTCATTGTGGTAAAAATTTCTAATGTCCTAAAAACATTGTATTTAAGGAAATTTTCATTAGAACTAAGTGTGTCCATTATTCAAAAATGGGACACCCCAAAATTACTTTAATGTTATAGCCTAATAAATTTCCATAAAAGGCAAAGTCATTTTTCATCCCATACAACATAGCCCTCAATGTGAATTCTTCACTTTATGTGAATCATATATTGTAAAATCTATATCCTGCATCAATTTCAAATCATTAATCAATGGATCCAAATAGACATCAAAATCATTACCTAGTTTCTTTGGTCAAGATAAAATCTAAGACAAAATAATATATTTAGCATCATATGTTTGACATGGTAGCTCAATTTATTTTGGTAGAATATCATTCAGGAGACCAAGTAGTTATGTAAACCTGGTTTCACTCCATCCACTACTAGCTTTCAAATTATATAACATCAATATACCTATCAATGTTGTGTATTTAGTAAAACTACTATACAATGGTATTTTAGCACAACTATTTAACTTCTCAAACAAATTTGTAAAATCATGGAGGGCATATTCAGTTTCCATTTTAATTCATTCCATGTGAGCATCATCCTCATTTATAATGGCATTGACAACAAATGACCTATAAACAATAGTATCATTCTGATCTGTGTTCTTGTTTGGTTTTTTTTCATGTTTATTCCAACATTAATAGCTTTAATCTATTTCATGACAATTAAAATGGCCTTTCAACTCTTTTGGACTAATTTTATCTTGAATAAAAAGAATGTAAACATGGGGAAAAGGATTTGAGAATGGTCGTATGCATGATCTATTTAACACATGATGAAATCTTTAACTCTATCTTCATGTTATTTTTTCAAATGATTAGCGTGCATCCATTTTCAATTCATATTCATCAAATTATGTTCATAAAATATTCATTTTTTATAAAAAAAGATATATACATAAAAAATATTCATTAGAAAAGGTTAAAGTTGTAGAAATTTCTAATAAGGGAAACACATTATTATTTTTTAAATAATTTTAGTTTTCTATAATTAAAATGGTTAATTGAATTTAAGAAAATAATTACTCCACTATGGTTAGTGTTAACCACTAAATTCATAAAAATGAAACAGTTATAGACAATTTTCATCCTCTTTAGCATCATATCCTAAAAATATCCTTTTTGTAGATTCATCACCCATCTCTTATGTACATGCACCTATGTTTCGTGAAATACTCCCAGTAATAGCCATCCATGGGATGACAACTTCTCATGGTAGTTCAAGAAATATAAAAGATATGGGGGATGAACCTCAAGAAAAAAACTATAATAACAACTTTTTGGTAGATGAAGCTGTTGATGATGATAGTTATAATCCATTTTATTCTCTAAAAGTGGTAATGCCTCCCATTTATGAGAATTACAAAATCTGCATAAGTTATTAACATATGGCCTATTGAAGGAAATATTTGGGAGGAATACACATTCTTCACTATGATTCATGGGGTATCAGTGGGGACATGTTATAATATATGAATCTTTAGGGCCTTTATAGATTCTCTATTTATATGATAAATACATCTTTTAATACTTCTAAACATCTAACTAAGACTAGTGATACCACTATTAAAATGATCCATCAAGTCTTTCATAAATTTCCTAAACAAATGAAAATATAGTATAGGAAATTAATGAGTAATAAGAAACACAAATATGAAAAAAAAAGGTTAATAAATTCTCATTCCATCAACTAGAAGACATAAAATTGTATTGATAAAATAGTTTAATAATTAAAGAGTTATTTTAAATACATGGATGGTAATCAGATATTCCTAGGGGTGGAACCAATACATGTAGACTTAAAATGATGAATATATAAACAAAATTAATAATTATTACAAAATATATAGAATTTGATAACCTAAATTCTTTTTTTTCAAACAATTAATTTAATAATCTAAGGAATTATTACATTTAATAATAATAGTATACCAAACAAAATTAATCTCCACGACTTCTCTTAATAAATATTTTCACCTTAATAACTGATAGTTTTTAATGAAGATACTTATAGAATCTATATATATTCTTTCGTTCTTGAATATGCCTATTAAAAACCATACTCATTAATAATAATATAAAATAATAAAATTAAACATTAGTTAAATAAATAAATAAATCAGTAGAACCAAATAAAAAATATAAAAAATATGTCACATTATAGTGGATCGATATTAAATGTAGAGTATGTAAAAATTGATATACATGTAAACAGTAGTAAATGAAGCATATGTCATATTGAGAAATTCTAAAATAGCATATGTGGCGAATATAGAAACACTTGGGTTGGAACCAAATATAAACATATTCATGAGTTCTTATGTTTACAACCTACTTGAGACCCATAACTAGCCTACCTTATTGGACTCACATCTGGAATTTTTTATAATGGGGGTCCCATATAATCTAATCAAGACTACATTGTAACTATCTCTCATCCCTTAATAATGCATAAAAACATAATAAAACCCCAAAAAATCATACCCCATCTTCAAGAAATCATTACATGAAATCCATTTTGATTTATTAAATAATAACCATAGAATGAATTTTAACAAACACTTTATGTGCCTTATTTCCAAGGAAGTAATTTCAAAACATTTAAAATTAATATAATATAAGGATTAATCCATTGTGTGTAATTATTAATATGCAACAAGAAAGCCCAAAAATCCCTTAAAGGGTCATTACAGACCCAAAATCCTAGAAACCCGCAATTAGAAATTCATTCTTGAAAGGGTATTTTTTATGGGTAATGAGTGGAAAGAGATAATTTACAAAAAAAAAATCAAATATATATCACCAAACGAGAAATAAACGAGTGATAAGGAGGAGAAAAACATGCCTTGGATTGAATCTTTGAATCATCTGATGGAAATTAGAGATATCACCAAACCTAGAATTCATTCAATCCTTGGATTCATTTGACCCTTGAATCATTTTTGCATTTGATTCAAGAACTGGAATTGTTCGAGACTTAATCTAAGCCTTCATTCGAGCTTGGATTCGACAAGGAGGATCTCTAGAAGTAAGTGGGTTCTATAGAAAGCTTCAGATATCGCAACTAGTTCATGACTGGTTAGGGTTCATTAAATAGATCATGACACTTTATTAGAGCTTCTAAAAAAGAGCTGATTAAGATAGAGCTTTTCAGTGCTAAACAAGCATTGATAAATGATTTATAATTATAAATATATATAAAACATTGTGTAATTATATTTATATAAATATATTTAATAAATATATATAAATATAAATCTAGTAAATATATACATTATTTTTCGACGTTTAATATAATTTTATAATTATTTAAATATATAATTATTTTTTATAAATATATAATTAAATTTTAAAATTTTAATATTTTAATATTTATATTTTTAAATATTTATATTTTTATATTTTTAAATATTTATATATGTATATTTTTAAATATTTATATATTTATATATTTATATATATTTATTTAAATATTTATATACATATATATTTATATATTTATACATTTATATATTTATATATTTATATATTTATATATTTATATATATATATATATATTTAATAAATATATAAAAATATATTTATTTAAAAATATTTGTTTAAAAATATATTTGTAACATTATTAATGAATATTTAATCTTAAGTGCACAGATGTTAAAAATGAGTGAAATTGATTAATTAAAAATGAGTATACTTTAAAAATATTGAAAAAATAGATAGGTTTTATTAATTAAATATACATTATTAGAAAATATGGATATAAATTGAATATATATAGAAAATATTAAAACATAGTAAATATATATATATATATAATAAAATAATTATATTCCTCAAAAATAAAAAAATATTAAAAAAGAATTAATATCAAACTGTAATAAAATTTACTAATTAAAGAGATGACATATTAAATGTATCGTGTTATAATGAAACTCTAAAATTAATAATAAAAATTAAATAAATTACATAAATTTTTGGTGTCTATGTTCCTATATAAGATTTCATTAATTGCATAAATATTTGTGAATGTGTGTTATATATAAAAATCAAATAATTATGATTATGTATGTTGAATCAATATAACACACAATTGATATATGTTAAATTGAAAATTCAAGAGACATTTGATTATGTACATTACTCGAGGCAATTAGTCAATTTTTTTAATTCATTTTAATTTTTATTTGTAAATCATTCTTCACTAATATAGGACTTGTTTAATGTAAATCATAATTATTCTTCATTATATAAATCATATTTTTATATAATTCATAAATATTTATATTTAATATATACTATGTATTATTATTATCAATAATTATTTAATTAGTAAAATGTTTAATATTTTTCTTAATTTATTATTTGGAAAATGTATTTGTTTAATTATTTCATTTTACATATGTCCATATATTTAATATATTTTATTAACTAGTATTTATCATTTATATATAGTATATTAAATTTATTCATTTTTATCGATACTTGTATAATTACTAAAATTTAATTTTTTTAATAAACTAATTTTTAATATTTATTTATTTAATTGTATCATTTTATTCTAGACCTTCATCAGTGTTAAAATTAAAGCACCGATAAAGGGTTCCCTTTACCCATACTAAAAATAAAGCACTGATAAAGGATACCTTTTATCAGTGCTAAAGAAAAGCACTGATAAAGGTTTCCCTTTTTATGCACTAAAAAAGTGCTGATAAAGGGTAGCTTTTTTAGCACTAAAAATGAAAATAAAAGGTACCCTTTATCGGGGATTTTTTCAGCACTAATAAAGGGAACCATTATCGTTTCTTTTTTCTTGCGCTGATAAATGAAAGTACTGTTAAATGAATGTTTTATAGAAGTGTCAACCTAACATCATTTCTATATGTTATTTCACACAGTGAGAAGGCGTATACCAAACAATTATGGTTCATGTTCACTATAGACCAATCACTAAAGAGATAGTGATATCCATATTTTAGAGTATATACTAGAGTAACTCACTCCAAATCATGGGTAGGGTAGTTATACTCATTGAATCATAACTGGAGAGATCTATAAGTGAATAATAAATAGCCGTACATTATCAAGATCTTAATAAAACATAGGAGGAATGGTTAAATACTGTATGACCCTTTCCTTGATTAGGTAGAATCACAATTAAAATTGATGGAAGCCTTTACTTTTACTCTTAAAACATAGATTTACACATATTAGTCCACTTCAACTTCACTTCATTCCTGGTCAGTCCCACTATAGGCACTACCAAGTGAGAAAACCCCAATTGAGTGATCAATATTATCCTTCCAAGCTAAGAAAACTCCTAATCTCAACCACATTCTTGGGTCTTTCCCAAGAGGCCATGGACTCCCCCATATATATGGTAATGGAGATTCCTACCAAAAATAAAATATTCTAGGGAAATTTCTACTCTAGAGACCAAAATTAACACTTTGGGATATTGGTATCGTATTTATGCACTCAAAACAAACTCTATGTTTCAAAAATACTATTCATGGGTATAACAATACACTAGAATATTATCAATTAAAACATCAAAAAAAGAGTCTATATAGGGATGAAAATTTTGATTCTTGATATTCAGGAACATGACCAAAAGATTCATCAAACTGAATTTCATCATAAGGAACCCATAAATACCATACCAACTCTAACATCATATCCTTAGTATATCTTCAACCATGACTCACAAATAATTAACAACTGAACCTATGTCATTATTGGATAACTATGGGGATTCACTTGACTATTCAAATATATTATATATGGAAAACGATATATTTTCTTCATTGTAACCTTGATCATATTATAGTAATCAATGAATGATCTCAATCTATCATCTCTATTATTAGTAAAAAAATCAACATAAGTTGTGGTACTCGTATAGGTGAAAACCATATGGGGATTCACTTGACTATTCAAATATATTATATATGGAAAACGATATATTTTCTTCATTGTAACCTTGATCATATTATAGTAATCAATGAATGATCTCAATCTATCATCTCTATTATTAGTAAAAAAATCAACATAAGTTGTGGTACTCGTATAGGTGAAAACCATAGATTCAAGATCCTTAAGTTGCACCTTATCTCTCTCAATTTTATTGATGTCATATGAATAGAGGGTATCGATATGGATACTGTACCTAATAAGAGATAAAATTTTAACTCAATCACTCTCTAAGTATGTAATCCTAAAAATTAATCAATTAATATAACTCGATAACAATTTACTACTATAGGTGAAATTGGTAAAATCATCACCTTTTCAGTTTCATACACTATATTATCCATTCGTTCAGTGCTGGAACTCAATTTCCTAATATAAATTACATGTATACATTACTAAAAATCTCATTCACCTATAATTTTATTCTTATCACCAAAATTTGATGTGAATAAAACACACATTTGACACCAATAAATTCAATCATAGAAGAACGTCATCTAATTTATAATAAAGACTACATTGATGCCAGTTATATACATGGTGAAAAAATCCAATAACTTCTCATTGAATCCAACCACTATGGAATAACATGGGAATCGTCAAACATAATCTACCCTCTTCCCAAGAAGTATAGTTATGATTAGATTCCATACGGGAAATCCATGTCAATACCAAATCCAAACAACAAAAATGTTTAAATAAAAGAGTGGGGCACTCGTGTGTCATGGAAATCATCAAAAATCATAGACGTAACTAAAATAATACCTCTCACTATTAATGGTATCCCCATTATCCAAATCTTAATTCATATAAATAATCCTAGCCACCTAATACCTATGATTATGGCCCTTTGATCACAATATTGTTTGAGGAGCTAACCCTTAACGCTTAAACTAGTTCTACCCTTAAGATCCTTAATCTTATCCTTACCCTACCACACCCCCCCATAAAATAAATCCCAACTGATATCCTAGTGAGGTCTCCCTAGCAAAGATCAGTAAGTCTGAGTCAACCCTACACCTCAACATAAAACATAATATGGAATCCTGGTATAAAATTACATTGGGTTCTCCATAACTGCATAACCATTTAACACCCTAAATGGGTTATTACATCAATTTTAGAAGTATCCAAACCTCCCATTTGGATAAAATACCACAAAAACATCTCTAGAAGGTTGTTTTAAAGTATCTCTACCATGATCTAAAAACCTCTAACATCCATATATCACCTATATATCTCTCTTGATCCAACCACTAGATGAGGTTCCCTAATGAATTCCACCAAAATAACTATAAAGGAAAGGAAATTATTTAGAAACACTATGATTCACTAGGATATTTTTATAGTAATATCCCTACAAACAACATAATAATATGACATCATATTGAACATTCTTACACACTACATCATGTTTTTCCAAAGGATAATCTCAAATCAAGATGATTTCTCTAAATTATTCATAATTAACTAATGGGAAAACCATAGAATATGAGAAAAGTAGTTTGTATAATCATACAATGGTAATAATCCCATATAGATCTCCATAAAACCCTATAGCTAATCCAAAAATAATAAATCATAGAAAAATACATCAAATAATTGCTCCTTAAATGCATCACATGAAATTCCCTAATGTCTCTTCACCTGCACCATCATACCCTACCAACTATTATTAGGTCCTTAAAATATGAATTTTTGAAAATTTAACCACTTAAATTTGGTGTAATAAACAATATAAAATTAATACTAGTGTTTTTGAGTTCATTTAACTTTGATAATTGTGATATTAATATACTTTTTAAAGTTTATTCTTTCATGAAATGTAATAAAAATTTATTAACTTTAATACAATGGAATTTTATATCATGTGATGAATGTAATTAAAGGGTTATATGTGTTCACATGTTTGATAGTGATTTTTATTGGGTGGGGAGAATTACGCAAGGTCGTGACGCTTTTGATCTTTTAGGAATTGCGTTATAGGGTGTGCCATTATTCAAGTGTACCTATGAGTCATTTGATTTTGTGAATTAGAGTATTAATTAATAATAATTATTTCAATGTAATTATGTCACTTTATGATAGTTTGAATTATATTTTTAGTTTTAATAAGAATAAATTAGTGGAATAAATTAGTAAAATATATTTGACATATTAGTATGATTTTTTGATTAATATTGAAATATGTGATCTAAGACGGTCATTATATGGAATTCATAAATTAAGAGAGCGGTTAGATTCTATATATCACAATATAGGAAATTATTTTTCAATTGAGAATCTAATTTAAGTCTTTTTAGTGTTTATTATGATGTAAATGTGGAGAATACTTTAATTAAGAAATTTGAATGGGTAGAAATAGTTAGAGAGATACAAATGGAATAGAAATACCTGTTGGGAAAAAATTATATCATTTAGGTTATTATATATGGAAAATAATTTGTGCACTATATATAGAGGTCTAAAAATGGAAGGTATGTGAATAAATCCATTCAAATCACTCAAAGAGTCATATTAGGAACTTAATACATCATCAATACTTATACTTAAACGTTTACATAGTGTGATAAGAGGGTGTGTGGTTGGTCAATGGATTAAGGTATTCATAATGGATAGTTTTATAGATTTTAATTTTAATTTTTAATATTTTTAGAGGAGTGAATATATCAAGAAATCATTAAATAATGTATTGTTTGAAAGATGTGTCAAAATGGATTTTATGACATACTTCACTTACCACGCCCAAATAAAACAAGTTTTTGGAAAATTGCAATAATTTTAACCTTTTTTCATATCCTAATTCTACACTTCCTTACTTAATAATTATATTAGTCCATAATATTTTGGCAGAGGGCCATAGAACTGATTCGTTTTCATGTATTTAATTCAAAAAAAAGTTAGTCATGACCATGATAATATGGAATAATCCATGCCAAATTTCTAAAAATCATCTATTATGAGTATTGATATATAAAGGATTATAATGATAGATATTTTGGGTTTACATTGAGAAAATCATCCATTTAGTGAAAACAGTGGAGAAAACATGAAATTTCATCTAGTAAGATGGATTTAAAACTTCTTATAAGATATTTAATTCATTTATGTTCATAAAATTAATTTTAATTATAGGGTATTGATAAAACATTATTTCATTTTTATATAAATTTTTTATAAACTACCTTTTGAAATTATGTGGGGAAGGGAATTATTTATTTAATGATCTCAAAAATATTTGATATTCTAAAATAGTGTGAATATATGGTTGAAAATGGATATAGTGAAATATATTTTGAAATCCCATATTCTCTTACAATTTTAATGTTGTAGAAACTTATATAGTGTGTGTCAATGTAGAAAATTGATAAATGGGGATAACTCATTCATAAAGGTGTTTAATTGAAAGCTCCAGAGTTATGTGTGAAAATGTGATGACTTTATAACACGTATAATTTTTTCCTAGGGATTTATGATTGATATACTGCAAGAGTGGGGATAATTTGTTTTATTATAAATTTTTTTCCAATGGCTCAAATTTTGGGTTAGTTGTAAGGATAAAATTTCAATATACATAATAATTATATTGAACCATACTTTACATATATTGTTAATACTTAAAAATTGAAGCACACTTATTACAACATATGACAAAACCACAAAGGACCGTATAGGTATAGTGTCTTTAGAAACTGGGAAACATAAACAACTGGTTCATAAATCTTCTACAGTGTATCCCATTTATTTCATCATATCTAGGGTCCCTTTTAGCATATTCTACTTAATATCCATCTTCCTGACCTGGGGAAAAGAAAACATACAAAAAAGGGTGACCTCAAATGCTCAGCAAGGGAAAATAAAGGAAATAAAAATCATATCATATCTTTTTGAAAATCATAACCTGCAAAAGAGATCATAATATCTTAACTTGGAATAAATCACAGAAGTGAAAATGAGATCCCCATAATCATAATATAAAACTTGAAACTTTGTGGCATGCATACATAATCATCGAAAATCATTTCTTGTTAGTCATGACTCATTTCCAAGACTATCTTAGTCGACAAAGTCCATTTCTGAACCGAGTTCACTCCTCGTTTCAGACCTGTATCACTGAACCGAAATAACCTTCCATTCCAGCCATGTCTATCTCTTGAGATATAAATCTTTACCCAATGCATTGGAGGGAGATATAGGTCCCACCCATCTCATAATGATATCATTCTTATGTGTGCCACAAAATCATAAACCATACATCATAGCATAACCCATGTAATAAAAATGGGAATCTTAAACATCAGGACATCATAAAACAATCCATATAAGATAAAGTAATTCATAAAAATAATTCCATCACAACATAATCAAATCAATGTAATAATAGGGATAGAAACAGAACCCTTATTTTCTTAGATGGAAAATAATTTTGATAAAACACTTGAACTCCATTCTTGAGGAAAATATCCTTTCTACTTCAAAAACACTTTTCCTTTCTTAACATGTCATAAAATTATAACTAAAAGAAGTTTATTAAAAATAAACTTGAAAACTTATAAGGGAAGCTTCTTGGAAATAATTTTTTAAAAATCCATTCATGTCGTATAAGTTTAAAGAAAACATTCTTCTCGTACTTTTGTCGGAATAGTAAAAAAGTACCTCGTACGAGAAATGACAAAAGATTCCTTTCATATCTTTTACTAAAAACTCACTGAAGGGTAAAATTGTATATAAACTATTGTAGAAGGATATAAATATTACATATTGGGGAAACATGGATGTGGATGATAAAATACACCCCAGTAAATACCAAAGCATAAACAATCTCGGATAAAAATGAGATTGTGATATTTCCCTTACCTTAGGTCTGATTTGCTTTGTAAGTGTACGAAACTCCTGTATAATGGTTTAAATAATGTTATTGACTTATTCCAGAATCATACATATTTATATGATATCATATATGGTCATATTCTTAGCTTCTTATTAGTAATATTTCATTGTTACTTGTTACTCGGGTCTTTATTGCCTTTTGTTCTTATGCGTGTTTTTCCGAATAAATTCTTATTCTTCTTTTAAGGTTATAGATACCTTATATCCATAATAGTATTAGTGTAACATATATCATATTTATTCATTCAATTCATTTATATAATTACTATGTAATGATGATCATGTAGAACGAGTCGCATCACATCGTGGAGACGGTATTCCGTACGTACGCACGAGCGATGATATTGTTCCCATGGTCGTGGAATTGTATTTAAGTGTATTTATACTATTTCAGTATCAATATCACTTTATAATAATCATATATAGTTACTCATTACACCATTATACCCATCCTTTTAAGGTGATGGTGGAAAATAGATTACACCACGGCGTGGAGAGGTATTCCGTACGTACGCACGCGCGGTGATTTCATTTTTCCGTAGGATGGATAGAAGGTTAATTAGGGTTGTTTCATATTTATAATAACATATCAGTATGTAAGTAATACTTATGTTATTACTTTATCATGAAACAACTAAAGAAGAATAAGTTGAAGAAGAAAGAAATTGAAAATATCTGTAATGGATATTACCTCTTCTTTGAAACACCTCTTTGAATCCTCCACTTAGGGAACTAAGATTGGCCTTTGAAAAAGACCAGGACCTCTAGGATTATTCTAGGGAAGTGTAGAAGGTATTTTGGCAGGGGTTGGCCGAGCTTTAGTGCTCAAATTGGTGTGAGGAGGAGGGGGAGGAGGTGCCCTTTTATAAGGGAGGAGAGGGGCACCTTAGGAATATCTCAAAATATTATTTTCTATTAAAGTCAAAATCGGTTTATAATGGTTCCAAAGAGTCTTATTTCGAAGGTAAAGTGGGGATGGGTCGAAATCCTATCAACCAATAGGATTTAGACAAGTTTAGGTTATTATTTTAACCTTATCAATTAGATTTAACTCTAAGTTAAATAATTTAACTTTTACCGTGACTTTTTTTTCTTACACTATATAGTTAATACACTTACTATAACATGCCAAACGAATCCCAAGTTGTTTATTATTAATATATATATCCTTATCTACGTCATTTGGCCGAACCTTAGATTTTTAGGAATAAAATAACAATTAATAATATAATATTTGTTTTAAAAACTATTTTATGTCAATTTTGACACTATTTAGTAATTGATTTTTGTGAAAATCCTAACAGAATTATATTTTCGAACAAAGTTGATTAAATCAACACTGATATATCATAGTAACCTAGAAAATTAGTGTAATTCATAAAAAGTCTCAAATTACATTTATTTGATCATTTATAACATCAATTATGTTAACATTTCTTTAATAGGGTAATTACTGCATCATCGTTGTGTCATAAATAAATTAATTTATTTAAAGTATAAAAATTATAAATAAAATATAATTATGTAGGAAATCATTTTATCTTTCTAATGAATATTTATAGTAGAATTTATCTCATGTATAACCCCATATTAAAAATTATTTACTTATTAAACTTTGATTTTAACTATTTTAACCCTTCTTTAAATAAATTAACAATAAATGTCCTAATCTAATCCAAGTGGGGCTAAATGGTCATATTTTATTCCTAAGTTTGTTTTTGGTCGAATTAAACTTATCCAATAGAATTAGGACATGTGTTAGGATAATAATAATATCATCTTTACACTTAATTGCCCTATTTACTTTTTACCGTGGTAAAAAAAGTAAAAAGTTACTATTCACCAAAAAATATTTTCATCTCATTGAACCATATTTTAGTCCTTGATATTAACCGTGTCTCTCGGATTTTCGAAATTCCACTCATAGAAGCGGTAAAATTAAGTTTTATGAAAAATTCAGTTCTTTAACTACCACTTAGTGGTTTCACTATTCATCAAAAATTGAAAGTTTTCAGAAAAATACCAAAATTTCACCCTAGGCTAATTTCGATATTCTGAATCCAAAAATGAAGTCCATTTTGAAAATTAAAATTTATAAAATTTCAAAAAGTTGTTATTACTATTCATAACGGCTAGTTTTAATAATATTTTAATAGCATATCGTTGTTTAGTGAAACTCGGTATTGCGTACGACGCACGCTATCGAGGAAGGTCGCGATTTCGTGTAAAGTAAGTCAAGATAGTGTGTAGTGAAGGATTCCTTTGATGATATATATATAACATAAAAACAAAATATTACTCATAAAAATCTCGGGTGTTACATTCTACACCCCTTAAAAAGAATTTCGCCCTCGAAATTCGTCACTTTGTAACAAACAGATGAGGATACTTCTCCCTTATCATTTCCTCAAGCTCCCATGTAGATTCTTCAAGTTGGTGGTTCCTCCATAAAACTTTCACCAATCGAGTGGTCTTGTTTCGTAGGACTTTTTCACTACGATCCAGAATCTCTATCGGTTGTTCTTCATAAGAAAGATCTTGCTCCAACGGTACAACTTCTGAGCTGAGTATATGTGAAGGATCAGGTATGTACTTTCTTAGGAGAGATACATGGAACACATCGTGAACTTGAGAGAGATTTGGTGGAAGCGCCAATCGATAAGCTACCTTCCCAACACGATCCAGTATTTTGAAAGGACCGATATATCTCGGGCTCAACTTCCCCTTCTTTCCAAATCTCATAACCCTCTTCCAGGGAGATATCCGTAAGAACACTTTATAACCCACTTTAAACTCTAGGTCTTTTCTTCGGTTGTCGGCATAACTTTTCTAGTCGACTCTGAGCTGCTCTTATGTGTTGTTGAATAGATTTGACCTTTTCTGCCATTTCATCAACGAGATCAGGTCCAAATAGCTTTCTTTCCCCAACTTCATCCCAGCAAGTTGGAGTCCTGCATTTCTTTCCATAGAGAGCTTCACAAGAAGCCCTCTGAATACTGGAGTGAAAGCTATTATTATAAGAAAATTCCACCAAAGGTAGGTGTTGATCCCAACCTCCTTTGAAATCCATAGAGCAAGCTCTCAACATATCTTCTAGGGTTTGAATTGTTCTCTCAGACTGACCGTCTGTCTGAGGATGATAAGTAGTGCTGAAACTCAACTCTGTATCCAGAGTATGCTGAAGACTTCGCCAGAACATCGAGGTAAATCTCGGATCCCGATCAGATATAAGAGAAATTGGTACTCCATGCAATCTTACCACTTCCTTTACATATATCCTGGAAAGATGATCTAGAGATAAATCCTCTCTAATAGTAATGAAGTGTGCAGACTTTGTAAGACGATCAACTATGACCCAGATAGCATTATTGCCTTTGGATGTTTTAGGAAGTCCTGTGAAAAAGTCCATAGTGATGTTTTCCCATTTCCATTCGCGTATGGGTAATGGTTGTAACATCCCCTTAGACTTCTGCCTCTCAGCTTTAACTTGTTGTCAAACCAAGCATCGAGAGACATATTCAGCAACATCTCTTTTCATGCCATCCCACCAGAAGTACTCTTTCAGGTCCCTATACATCTTCGTGCTTCCATGATGAATAGAGAATGAAGAACTATGAGCCTCATCCAGCAGCTCCTTATTTAATTCGGGGATGGGAGGAACACAAACCCTATTTCTGAACTTTATTATCCCATCACAATCAAGGTTGAATTCAGGAACATTTCTCACCTTCTTTTGTAACTCGACATCTTCTTTTTGTGCCTCTTTAATCTTCACATGTATAGATGGTTGAACATTCATTTGAGAAAGATAATATTTTTCCCCTTCCATTATAATTCCAAGATCCATCCTTTGTAAATCCATAAATATTGGATCTTTTGTGATCCTCATCATGGATAAACTAGCATGGTCTTGTCGACTTAATGAATCTGCCACCTTGTTTGCTTTCCCAGGGTGGTAATGGATTGAGCAGTCATAATCCTTAATCAGCTCCAACCATCTTCTTTGACGCATATTCATCTCCTTTTGTGTGAAAATATACTTTAAACTTTTATGATCAGTATAAATATCACACTTTTCACCATAAAGGTAATGCCTCCAAATCTTTAATGCAAAGATTACCGCAGCTAACTCCAAATCATGTGTTGGGTAATTTTGCTCATGGATTTTCAACTGTCATGAGGCATAAGCTATCACCATATCATTTTGCATAAGAACACACCCCAATCCCTTCTTGTATGCATCACTATAGATCACAAACCTTTCTCCACTACAAGACAGTGTGAGCATAGGTGCACTGGATAACCTTCTTTTCAACTCCTTGAAATTCTCTTCACATTCCTCTGTCCAAACAAACTTAACTCCTTTCCAAGTCAACTTGGTGAGAGGGTTAGATAATCATGAAAAATCTTTTACAAAACGTCGATAATATCCAGCCAAACCAAGAAAACTTCGAATCTCAGTTACTGTTGTTGGTCTCGACCATCTTTTGATAACCTCTGTTTTTGCTAGATCCACAGATATCCCCTCTTTTGAGATTATGTGACCCAAAAATTCAACTTTTTGAAGCCAAAATTCCCACTTGGTAAATTTGGCATAAAGCTTCTCCTTTCTCAGGGTCTTCAATATAATTCTCAAGTGATCTTCATGCTCTTCCTTGCTCTTTGAATAGACAAGAATATCATATATAAATACTACCACAAATTGATCAAGATAGTCTCTAAAGACTCTATTCATTAGATCCATGAAGATAGCGGAAGAATTAGTAAGACCAAATGGCATCACTATAAATTCATAGTGTCCATACCTTGTACGGAAAGTCGTCTTTGGTATATCCTCCCTTTTGACCCTTAATTAATGATACCTTGAACGAAGATCAATCTTGGAAAAGTATTGAGCTCCGCGTAGTTGGTCAAATAAGTCATAAATGCGTGGGAGAGGATATTTGTTCTTGATAGTGATCTTGTTAAGTTCTCGATAATCAATTAAGAGTCTCATTGATCCATCTTTCTTCTTAACAAATAGAAAAGTTTCTCCCCAAGGTGACGCACTAGGGCGTATGAATCCCTTATCAAGATTCTCTTGGAGTTTCTTCTTCAATTCCTACAACTCAATTGGGGCCATTCTATAAGGTGTCTTTGAAATAGGCAAAGCACCCGGTACGAGTTCTATTGAAAACTCAACTTCACGATTTGGTGGAAGACCCGGTAATTCCTCCAGAAACACATCATCAAACTCCCGTATGATGGGCATATTCTTAATCGTGAGTTTCTCACCAACCATTTGAGATAAATAACCTCCATTTAGTGGAATCAATACCCATAAAATGGAAGAAATTTCCACTAGAAGGTTATGTTCATCCTTGCATTGATAGACGATCATAGATTGATCTGGAATATGAAATGTGACTTCCCTTATTTGGCAATTAATGTGAGCCCCGTATAAAGAAATCCAATCCATTCCAAGAATCACATCGAATTCCACTAAATGAAGGATCACAAGATTTGCAGGAAGCACTTTCCCACAAACGTCAATTGGAAAAGAATTATAAACTTTTGATGCGATTGATGTTCCATTAGGTGTTGTCACAGCTAACTCAACATCTAATTGTTGAGGTAATACGATGATACCCTTAGAAAATTCTTCAGAAATAAAAGAGTGGGTGGATCCAGAATCAAATAAAACATTTGATACTTTAGATTGGATGGTAAGTGTACCTTGCACCACTTCGTTATCGTACTCCACATCGCTGATAGAAATTGCATGTGACTTTCCTTTGTCTTTAGCCTTAAGAGTTTGTTGACGTCGACAGTCATCATCAACCCTTGGATTTGGGCATTGATTGGCATAATGCCCAATCTCCTTGCACTTGAAACATTGAAGTGTAGTAGGTTCATTCTGTGTATCCCTTCCTTTGTTTGCATCATTAGACATCTTCTTCCCATTATCGCGGCATTCAAATGCCCGATGACCTTCCCTTCCACATTTTAAACATTTACTTGTCCCTTTAAGACAACTCCCTCCATGTTTCTTTCCACACTTTGAGCATAAGGGAAAGCTCATCTTCTTTTCAGTGTGCTCTTTAGATTTTCGTTTGAATTCCATTTTCCTCTTCTTATCAAACCCATATGATTGATGGGTTACTTCAATCTCTATCTCGACTTTGAGATCACATCGAACGATTTCCTCGTATCTATTGAAGTCCCTTATGGCTAACGCCCTTCGAAGACTTAGTTTTAAGACACTAAAGAATCGATCGATCTTACTCTCAGGTTGGATAATAATACCAGAAGCGTACCTTGCAAATCTTGTAAAATTTGCTTCATAGGTACCAACAGATTCATCATCCATTTTCTTTAGTTCAAGAAACTCTTTCTCCATCTTTGTTCGGAGAATACGAGGGAAGTACTTATTGAAAAATAAGTTCTTGAACTCGTCCCATTCCATGGACTCAATTTCATCCCTTTGCCTCGTATTCTTAATAAGATTCCACCATTGATCAGCATCTCCTTCCAAACGATACACTTCTAGGATGAATTTATCATGTTAAGAACATTGAGGAACTGAAAATATCTTTTCAGTAGTACTAGTCCATTGTTCAGCAGCTAATGGATCAGTAGACCCGCTGAAAGAAGGTGGACGCTGCCTCATGAAGGATTCAACAGAATTTTTCTCCTTCCTTTGCTCGTTTGGAAGTCATGCATGATTCATAGCTTGAGAAATTTGTGTGAGCATGGATACAAGATTTTGCATTCCAGCTCCCATATCGTTTGGTTTCTCAGGGGGACAATCATTGCATTGCCCATCACATTCTGCATTAACACAGTTCCTTCGGCTTCCATCCATTGACTAAAACCAAGAAGAATAGTGTGAGCAACAGTAATTATAATAGTAAAACCACATAATTCAAGAATAAAATTTTCACGCTTAAGCTCTTATCCTAGGTTATTCATGGCCATTTCTAAAACACTAAGATTGTGTTCTATGCTTAGACTTATCCTTAGGGTTCATACTAAGGCTTTCACATCCTTGTTTCCAAAGGTTGACTATACCTTTCCTCTGATACCAACTATAACGACCCATACTTTACATATATTGTTAATACTTAAAAATTAAATCACACTTATTACAACATATGACAAAACCACAAAGGACCGTATAGGTATAGTGTCTTTAGAAACTGGGAAACATAAACAACTGGTTCATAAATCTTCTACAGTGTATCCCATTTATTTCATCATATCTAGGGTCCCTTTTAGCATATTCTACTTAATATCCATCTTCCTGACCTGGGGAAAAGAAAACATACAAAAAAGGGTGAGCTCAAATGCCTAGCAAGGGAAAATAAAGGAAATAAAAATCATATCATATCTTTTTGAAAATCATGACCTGCAAAAGAGATCATAATATCTTAACATGGAATAAATCATAGAAGTGAAAATGAGATCCCCATAATCATAACATAAAACTTGAAACATTGTGGCAGGCATACATAATCATGGAAAATCATTTCTTGTTAGTCATGACTCATTGCCAAGACTATCTTAGCCGACAAAGTCCATTTCTGAACCGAGTTCACTCCTCGTTTCAGACCTGTATCACTAAACCGAAATAACCTTTCATTCCAGCCATGTCTATCTCTTGAGATATAAATCTTTACCCAATGCATTAGAGGGAGATATAGGTCCCACCCATCTCATAATGATACCATTCTTATGTGTGCCTCAAAATCATAAACGATACATCATAGCATAACCCAAGTAATAAAAATGGGAATCTTAAACATTGGGACATCATAAAACAATTCATATAAGATAAAGGAATTAATAAAAATTATTCCATCACAACATAATCAAATCAATGTAATAATAGGGATAGAAATAGAACCCTTATTTTCTTAGATGGAAAATAATTTTGATAAAACACTTGAACTCCATTCTTGAGGAAAATATCCTTTCTAATTCAAAAACACTTTTCCTTTCTTAACATGACATAAAATTATAACTAAAAGAAGTTGATTAAAAATAAACTTGAAACCTTCTAAGGGAAGATTCTTGGAAATAATGTTTTAAAAATACATTCATGTCGTATAAGTTAAAAGAAAACATTCTTCTCGTAATTTTGTCGGAATAGTCAAAAAGTACCTCGTACGAAAAATGACAAAAGATTCCTTTCATATCTTTTACTAAAAACTCACTGAAGGGTAAAATTGGATATAAACTATTGTAGAAGGATATAAATATTACATATTGGGGAAACATGGATGTGGATGATAAAATACACCCCAGTAAATACCAAAGCATAAACAATCTCAGATAAAAATGAGATTGTGATATTTCCCTTACCATAGGTCCGATTTGCTTTGTATGTGTCCGAAACTCCTCTATAATGGTTTAAATAATGTTATTGACTTATTCCAGAATCATACATATTGATATGATATCATATATGGTCATGTTCTTAGATTCTTATTAGTAATATTTCATTGTTACTTGTTACTCGGGTCTTTATTGCCTTTTGTTCTTATACGTGTTTTGCCAAATAAATTCTTAATCCTCTTTTAAGGTTATAGATACCTTATATACAGAATGGTATTAGTGTAACATATATTATATTTATTCATTCTATTCATTTATATAATTAATATGTAATGATGATCATGTAGAACGAGTCACGTCACATCGTGGAGACGATATTCCGTACGTACGCACGAGCGATGATATTGTTCCCAAGATCGTGGAATTGTATTTAAGTGTAATTATACTATTTCAGTATCAATATCACTTTATAATAATCATATATAGTTACTCATTACACTATTATACCCATACTTGTAAGGTGATGGTGAAAAATAGATTACACCACGACGTGGAGACGGTATTCCGTACGTACGCACGTGCGGTGATTTCATTTTTCCATAGGACGGATAGAAGGTGAATTAGGGTTGTTTCATATTTATAATAACATATCAGTATGTAAGTAATACTGATGTTATTACTTTATCATGAAACAACTAAAGAAGAAGAAGTTGAAGAAGAAAGAAATTGAAAAGATCGGTAATGGATATTACCTCTTCTTTGAAACGCCTCTTTGAATCCTCCACTTAGGGAACTAAGATTGGAATTTGAAGAAGACCAGGACCTCTAGGATTATTCTAGGGAAGTTTAGAAGGGATTTTGGCAGGGGGTTTCCGAGCTTGAGTGCTCAAATTGGTGTGAGGAGGAGGGGGGGGGGAGGTGCCCTTTTATAAGGGAGGAGAGGGGCACCTTAGGAATATCTCAAAATATTATTTTATATTAAAGTCAAAATCGGTTAATAATGGTTCCAAAGGGTCTTATTTAGAAGGTAAAGTGGGGATTTGTAGAAATCCTATCAACATATAATATTTATACAAGTTTAGGTTATTATTTTAACCTTATCAATATGATTTAACTCTAAGTTAAATAATTTAACTTTTACCGAGACTTTTTGTTTTCTTACACTATATGGTTAATACACTTACATAACATGCCAAACGAACCCCAAGTTGTTTATTATTAATATATATATCCTTATCTAAGTCATTTGGCCGAACCTTAGATTTTTATGAATAAAATAACAATTAATAATATAATATTTGTTTTAAAAACTATTTTATGTCAATTTTGACACTATTTAGTAATTGATTTTTGGGAAAATCATAACAGAATTATATGTTCGAAAAAAGTTGATTAAATCAACACTAATATATCATAGTAACCTATAAAATTAGTGGAATTCATAAAAAGTCTCAAATTACATTTATTTGAGAATTTATAACATCAATTATGTTAACATTTCCTTAATAGGGTAATTACTGCATCATCGTTGTGTCATAAATAAATTAATATATTTAAAGTCTAAAAATTATAAATAAAATATAATTATGTAGGAAATATTTTTAGATTTCTAATGAATATTTATAGTCGAATTTATCATATGTATAACCTCATATTAAAAATTATTTACTTATTAAACTTTGATTTTTAACTATTTTAACCCTTCTTTAAATAAATTAACAATAAATGTCTTAATCTAATCCTAGTGGGGATAAATGGTCATATTTTATTCCTAAGTTTGTTTTTGGTCGAATTAAACTTATCCAATAGAATTAGGACATGTGTTAGGGTAATAATAATATCATCTTTACCCTTAATTACCCTATTTACTTTTTACTGTGGTAAAAAAAAGTAAAAAGTTACTATTCAGCAAAAATTATTTACATCTCATTGAACCACATTTTAGTCCTTGATATTAACCGTGTCTCTCAGATTTTCGAAATTTCACTCACAGAAGTGGTAAAATTATGTTTTATGAAAAATTCAGTTTTTTAACTACCACTTCGTGGTTTCACTATTCATCAAAAATTGAAAGTTTTCAGAAAAATACCAAAATTTCACCCTAGGCTAATTTCGATATTCCGAATCCAAAAATGAAGTCCATTTTGAAAAATAAAATTTATAAAATTTCAAAAAGTGGTTATTACTATTCATAATGGCTAGTTTTAATAATATTCTAATAGCATATAGTTGTTTAGTGAAACTCGGTATTGCGTACGACGCACGCTATCGAGGAAGGTCGCAATTTCGTTTAAAGTAAGTCAAGATAGTGTGTAGTGAAAGATTCCTTTGATGATATATATATAACATAAAAACAAAATATTACTCATAAAAATCTTGGGTGTTACAATCATTATTGAGTATATAGTATGTATATTTTATTTAATATATTGACGTTTTCATAAGAAGTTATTTCCCAAAAAAATAATAAATTCTGAGGAAACTCAAGATCAAACAAATAAATGATAATATGATTAAGAATACATTACAAAATTTGGAAAAAAATATATTTACTAAAGAGATAAAATCTATCCAAATATAAAAATATTTTTTATAAAAGGGTATAATGAAAATATATGACACCTCAACTATGTAAAGTATTCTCTTTCACCCAAATCAATAGGGAAGTTTGTAGATTTGACTTTATTTATTCCTGATTATAAACCTTCTGATAGTTCTGTCATCCTGAACTCTGGTATCCCTCAATAAACCTGATCAGAATGACTTTATTCCCTACTTATTGAAGCCAAATATTTTATATGTATTTAGATTTCGAAAATAATAACTCGAAGTGGTCTTTAGAAAAAATAATTTCCTCCCTTTTTAAAATCACAATATGCATGAATAAAATAATATAAAGACTTAAGAAATTTATAAACACAAAATTTCCAAAAAAAAATAAAACTTTAAAAAGGGTTTTCTGTTCAACTTTCTATTTATTCAAATTTCACACCATTTGGTATTTTCAAAAATAACCCAAGAGTAATAGAAAATAAAAATAAGAACACTTAAAATAAAAATTATACAACCATTTTAAAATAAAATAAAAAAGTAAACAATGAGAAATATATTAAGCATTTATAAGAGACAATTATTTGTCTTTCAATAAAATTAAATATTTTAAGCATTCCTAAAGCCTAAAAATTTAATCATTTTTGGAATGCTTATTCACAAAATGATTTAATATGCTAATATATTTCTCCAATATATAAAAATTGTTATCTAATATATTTTATTTGTTCTTATGATATTGGACATAAACTTCTTACTACATCACAAGGGTTTGAAGATCATCGACAACTCTTCAATTATCACTAACTTCCTACGTAACACTTTCAGTTAGCTTAAAAACATTTAAAATACTTATTTTTTCATATTACTTATTCATCAAATAAATTCAAGTCTTTTTCTGAAACATTTACCCACTTTATAAAAAAAATCGCTTTTTTGAGTCTAATGAAGAATTTTATTTAAGGATACTAAAAAAATTTGGTTTATACAATAATGTCAACAATATTTTAATGCTATTTTTTATCCTAAACATGAATAATATGAATTTTAATTATCTTAAAAGTCATATGAACATTTAGGAATAAATAAAACATTCCATATAACCATGTGATAAATATATTAAAATAATTTAACTTCTTTTATATTAATTTTGAATCATTTGGTAGAATATTGGTTAATGAGTCAGAAACTTGTGGAAGATTAAACATGGTAATTCTTTACAGTTGGGACACATTTGTGATTTAAAATTTAAAAGAAAATATTTTCTATATATCAAAATTAAAAACATTTTTCTCTTTGAAATTATTCCTCTTTCAATGCTTCAAAATTATTCAAGCTTTCTTCCACCCAATTTTTTGAGTCTATTTAAGATTTATTTTCTAATGAGGGTGTTGTTTTAAATAGAAACTATTCTAGAAATATTCCTTAGGAGAAGGATCTATCTAATTATCTTTTTCCGTACACCTAGAAATGTTATTATATTTATAAAGACTATATTTTGAAGGATTTTTAAATTGAACTCGCTTATAACCTTCATCAATAAGATTCTTTCCTTTAACAGTAAATTTATTTTCATTTTGATTTTGTTGTGGATAGACATCAATTTCAACATAATATTTGATAGAAATTCATTTTTATAATTCTTAAGAAATATGTGCCTAGTTTTCCTTTTCATCCTATTTCTCCTTCTTCACATCCTCTTTAAAATGTTTATGAGATTTCTCTTTAAGCACAAAAAATTTCACCTTTCCAAGACTGAACTGAGGGTCTCCTTTCTTTCAATATTTCTTTATTCGCTTGAACTCTTCAAAGCCCTTATCATATATAGTCTTTAATTTATTACTTTGTTGTTTTAAATAATTTTTAGGAACATATAGTTCTTCTTTCCTCCCTTGAAAGATTATTTTCAAGGACTTAATATATTATTTCTATATAGCCTATACCAATTTTTTAATAAAAATCTTAGAAGAAAAATCATATACCAATCTCCACTTGGAAATTGTTCCATTTTCATAAACATGTTATTTCTCTCTTACAAGTGGTGTTAAGTTCTTTATATTCACATATTGATAGAACGTAACAATTTCCTTTGTAAGACATCGTGGTAATGAAGGAAACTTCAACTTCATAATAATTCAGTGGATAACTTTAATGTTACTCTAAATAAACTAAACGAGATTTTATTTTCTCAAATATTCTAAAAAAATATAGAATGTAAATTTTTAGAATTTAATAGTGTCCCTCTCCCATATTTTGGAAGAATAAAAGGCCGTATCTAATGGAAAATTATTCTTCCTTTTTTTGATTGTTTTTGCATTTTTTTATTTATTTTTTTATAAAAAATAGTTTCTATTTCCCTTACCTTTATCAAATATTCAGAAACCTAAGCTAACATATCTGATGAAAAATATATTCTCCCTCTAATATTAATCAAGAAATTTATTCCATTATTTTCAAGGTAAACTTGTTGGTTTTTATGAAAAAGTTAAGGAAAGACATTTTGCATCATTTGGTTCACTAAAATTTTTACTTACATAGATCTCTCTTACAATACATAGATAATACAACTCATGATCCTCTTTCATTAAAATAATAAATTAATAACCTTAGAACAAAAAAATTAACATCAATAAGAAATCATACTTACCATGACAATACTTTTTTATAACCCATTATTTAATAATTTCCTTTACAAAAATATCACTTATGGAATCCATAAGAAACTAAAAGAAACATAATCAATTTGAGGAAAATGGAAGAATCTTGAATAAATCAAAAGATAAATAACTAAGAGTAGATATCTATTTATAGTTTCAATCAGTAGAATAGAATTTCCCACCTAAAGTTATTTAAATATGATTAGAATGAGATTCTTTAACTAAGAGTTGATCAATGTTTGAGATTAAATCACTCCAGGGAATTATGATTTCAAATGTTTATTTTTGGATTTTAAATAATACCCAAACATTGGAAACAAAATTAATATTTAATTTTCTTAAAAATATATATATATAAAAATTAAATAAAATGAAAGTTTTCCTTTAAAAAAATTTAAAAAAATCATTTTGGAAAAAAATTTATAAAGATAACATCTAAAGATAGTTTTTCTAAAAAATAATTAATCAAGATGAAATTATTTTGAGGGATATTTTTTTTGAATATATTACTTCTAAAGGGATAAATGCTATATTACACATCTTCTTTTAAAAACATAAATAATATCCAGGTAAGAAAAAAATAATTCCCAATTCTTATGGAGTTTTTCATTGTGAGGAGATTTTTCAAATAGGAAGAATAGAGAAAAATCATTTTATATAGATCATTCATAAATATTTTTAAAATATTAAAATCATTTAGAATGAATTTCTTCTGTAAAAAAACTTGAAATTTGGTCTTGTGTCCTATTGAATTAATGAATAATATGCCAATTTTGTGTGTGATGATGGAGAAAATGGAATCTTATATCTATTTTTTTACTCATTAGTTATTTTCTAGGTTCATACAAAAAGAAAAAGAAATTTGTTTATCGGAAAAAGTTAGATGTTTATAGAAACACATACAAAATTCAAGGAGCATGTGTTGCATCCACAATACCTGAATGAAATAACATTCAGTTGCCACATATTCATCTTCAGTAGTAGTAAGTGCTACCGAGTGTTTTTTATTTCAAGAACATGATAATAAAGATACTCCTAGGAGGTGAAATATTCCATATTTACTTTTTATATCCATCTAACATCCACAAAAGTCTGTAAATAAAAAAATTAAGTTCAAATAACATCTTGAAGAATAAAAATACTAAAATCCAAAGTAAAATTAAGATAAATAAATAAATTTTTTAATTGATTTCGGATTATATTATTTTTTATTTTATTTTTAAATCTTCTACATAAACACATAGAAAACATTAAATATTTTTGACTGTATTTAATATTAAGAAACCTTCCAACCATCCATCTAACTTTTTTTATGAACAGGTTTTAAAATTCATCAAAATAAAGAGTTTAAATTATCCATATTTGAGTACATATACACTTACAATTTTTAAAATAATATAATTTAACTAAATATTTACTTCAATTATAGTGAGACAAAAAATATCTTTCTTTCTTTTGAAAAATTTGAAAATCATTGGAAAAATAGATAACACAGTATGATCATTTCAAACTCGTATTTCATATATTTTGAAAAATAATTAAAAATATTTTTTTTATTTAAACCAAATATAATTTCATTTAAAAAAATTAAATAATGATATTATCATTAAAAAAATTATTTATAAAAATAGTAATATTAAACTCTCCCTTGGAAGAATTGTTTTGAAGTAAAAATCAAGTAAGTCAATCATACTGGGGTTATTCTGATGTTTTAAGTTCGTAAAGAGCATTTGAAAGATTAAATGCATGTTATAGATTTTTTTTTCAAAATAATAGGGTTTATCTACAAATACATCCTCCATATGATATTCGTTTATAAAAGAAGATTTTACATCATGTTGATGAACTGTAAGTTTTAGATATTCAATAAAGGATAAAATGTATTTGAAAAGATTCAAGACTTTATACCAGTGAAAAAATTTGTTTATAATATATCCAGTATTTTTGATTATATCATTTATCAATAATCCTTTTTTTATTTATAACAATACTTCAATTTTCATTGTGTTTATTCAGAAAACCCCCATTTAACGCCAATTATCGGAAGATTGTTAAGTAGTTTTACCAAATTCCAAACATTATTACATTAAAATTCATTATGTTCATCTATCATTTCCCTAATCCAATCAATATCACCTAAATAAGTATCAGTTTTCTTAGGTTTAAATTAGGATTATAATTCCAAATATATATATTCATTTCTTAAGGAATGTAGAATTTTGGCTGGTTGATTTAAATCACCATTGATATTATAAGTGGGATGACTCCTCAAGATTAACTAAGATCTTGGATAAGTAAAATGTTATTCTTCAAAAATAGGTTGGAATTATTCTATAGGAAAAACATTGAAAATTATTAATTATATTGATCGTCCTTATGAATAATTTTCCAATGTTGGTTGAGAAACATTTTTAAAAAACATCATTCAAAAGAATATCTTCTAAATATTTAATAAAAGTTTCAGTTTCATCAAACCAAAATAGAGTTTTTCTTTCATAAAAGAGTTTTTCCATTTAATAAAAACATGATATTCCTTAATAGTTAAATAATAGACAAGAAAATTTCCATTATCATGTTTTAGATCAAAAATATGTAAATAATATTTTGTATTCAGAATAAACACTTTATAATCAAAAACTGTGAAGTAAAAAAATGATTTCCCTTTCTTCCAATCCATAACTCATATGATGGTTAAATAATAAAACGTTAAATTAAAGCTCAATATATAATAGAAAATGTGGTACTAATATATTCATAAAATTAATGGTTAATAATTGAGTATTCAATCAAAATTGTTCAAGTAATTTATTGAATAATTCTATTCTTCATTCAACTACTCCATTTTTTAAGGAGTTATAGGAACTAGGAATTTTTGTGTAATTACTTCTTCACTATTAAATGTCTCAAATTCAAAACTTTCAAGTACACCATAATGATAACATTAAATAGTAACCAAATTCCTGTTATTAAATTTTTTAAAATGGTCTGAAAAACTTTAAAATAAAAAAAAATCAATTTCTTTGATTTAAAATAGACCAAATTATATTTTTTGTAATCATCAACCAATATATACTTCAAATCCATTATTTTTTTATTTTTAGAATCCACTTTATGTTTAATTTTTAAATATTCATTCAAAAGATACAAACCAAAATATCAGATTTTCAAATTCAAATGCAAGTGAGAAATCATCAAAACCACATCATAAATATTAAATTCAAAAGAATACACCCATCACCACCGAGCCACCTTAGGTAATCAAATCTCAAGTAGTGAACCACCCTAAGGCACACCCCCTGATTGATGTGCTCACCTTTTTCGACACCACTATTTTGGTGAGACCCACTCTTCGTCATCCACTACAGCTTTAAACCACCCTCATATAGTGATCCCACCATATTAGAATGAAAACATCATTTTCATGACATATTTTTGAACAATATCAACGACCTCCCCCATAAACCAGAATAGATAATAACAAAACCAACGAAACAAATCACCATACAAGCATAAAAAAATATTAATATCTCATAGAAATAAGCCAAAAAAATCTTCACTGATAATTTTGAGAAAGAAACAATGAACCAAATCCATTGATCCAAAAAAACATTATTTTTGTTTATATTGAAACCTCTATAATTCACCACCATAAAAGATAAATAGAACCTGTAACTACCTTTATAGAAGAAAATTGATTTAGTATGCACAACAAACACCTTCCACCAACACCCACATCCCAAAACCTCTTCTTTATCACCGCCCCATGCCTAACTCGTAGAGGAGTAGAGGAACATGTGATCAGAGCATGGATTTGGGTGTAAAAGGACATTGAAGGGTGGAATAATCGATGAGACTAAAAATGGTTTCTAAAAAATAGCATGGCAACTCAGAAAGTGACAAGAAAATAGTTATTCACCAATCCACATTACCCAAAATCACGTTGTTACCACCACTCCAGATCTAATAAAGAGAGGCATATAAGAAGTTGAGGTTATAATTGGGTTTAATAATCCAGGGCATCAACAGTAAGAAAACATCAACAGGACCATCAAAGCCTCCCTGTTAACCTTTAAAAAACCACCACATAAAAAGTTGAAATTAACCCCGTTCGCAGAGCATCGATGAGAAAGAAGAACCCTAGAGAGTGATACTAGGCTCATGGATGGAGAGAGAGAATTGGTAGAGGAGATGAGTGGATATAGATAAAATCAGAAGAGGGAAGGCATCATAGAGGACACATGAAATCCCCCCCCCCCCATATATCGCTACCTTGGAGAACCCTAGGGTGAAAGGAAATGAGACTGACCTTAACTAATATAAAAATATAGTGTTTTCATCCAACACATTCAGTTCCTTTTGGGAAAAATAAATCAATGTTACTTAATTTTAAATTTATATAATTTGATGTTTTACTAATAAATTTAACAATCATCTTATGCATCTTACTAGTTTTACAAGGGTCATAGAATTTTGGGAATTAAATCTAAACTCTGGTAAATCCCTCAAAAGTCTTTTCAAAAAAGTTTACATAAATATAAATAATTAAAATAACTTAACCTTTTTTCCACAATAAATAATGATCTTTAACTACACTTAAAAAGGGTATATCTTGGTCTCTATAATTATCTAAGTTTAAGGTGTAAATATTATAATGTTGATCATAAAAAATAATAAAATTTCTTTCTGAACAATGAATTGTAAATTCATTGTTATAAATGATTAAAATGTAATCTACATCAAAAATTAGAAATATACTAATGATAATATTCTTAATTCTAATAACATATAATAAATTACAAATTAAATCCTCATTAATAAATCCATTATAACTATTTATAAACAGTTCTCCTTGAAAATTTTTTCAAAATATTTACTTTTACACCTTTCATCATTTGAATTTTATGGATAAAACATTTATTTACAATAATATGTTTTGATGATACCCTATCCATGTATAATATATTTCTACTACATGAACTCATATTTCCTTCCTGAAAATATATATACATTTTTTTTGTACCCAGACTTACTTCAGTAAAAAGGATTTAGAAAATAGAACTTTTTTAACTAATGTCATTCTAACTCTAGTATGTATTAAAACTACTAATTATATAAAAATATAGGCATTCTGAAAACAAAAGTTTTTAACATGGTTTAGAATACATTTATATTTCTAATTTCTTCTGCTTTTTATATTTATATAAAATAATATAGTTTTTGGAAAAAATAATTTAACTTAAAATGAGACCCTTTGAAGGTAAACACTCTTCTAGAATTTTTCGTTGTAGTCTCAATGGTATATAAATATTATCAAAATTTAACTTCATTCAGGTAAAATTTGGTTGATTTATTTTCATACACAAGATCTCAGAATTAATTTTTATAGCCAAATTCTTTTCTTCTTAAGCTCAGCTAGAATTAGATGTCTTTTCTAATTCCAATTTAATTTTAAATATTCTAGAGGAAATTTTGTAAATTGTAATATTATATTTAGTAATATATTCCTTTTATAATCCTATAATTTCAATAAATCGTAATTCTATTATATATATAATGTAAATGTGTAGTCATTTATTTAATATAAGATAAAATATCATAATCTTTCAATGTAATAAAATTTCCCACTTCTGAAAAAGTTGAAATAAATTCAACATCATAAGTATCAAGGTAATTAGAATTTAATGTGAAATTTGGAAGGAATTCAATATATAACTTATCCATATACCATTTATTATTCATTGGAATAATCTTGTAAAATTCAACAACCTTCTGACTACCATTACTCTTATAAGAATAAATACTTGATGATGCATATCCACCACTTGAACTCTAAGTGTTTGATGCTTTCAATTTATTCTTATCTATTAATTAATAATATTTATTTTACATTCTTTAATTTACTTCCATCCTTTGAAAATAAATTTATATGTTTCATTGTTTCATACATTCAAAAAAAATCTACTCATATGTATCTTTCTTCTCACTTATATATTTTTGATATTTTCAACACTTTTAAAAATAAACATTATTTAAAATAATATTATTCATCATTGTCCCAAGTTGATCAAGTTCACTTTCACTTTTATTAGAAGTTGTATAATCCGAATCATATTTAACATTACTCTTAAACATTTAAGGTTTTTAAATAATTTCATTCATATTACCATTTCAAGATATAATTGTTCTTAAAGTTGAACCAAAAGCTGCCCCATTCTTCTTCTTTTTTCATCTTCTCATTCTATCTTTAATCTACTCTCATATTGCATTATATTTTTTAAAATATCATCAATACACTTCTTTGTTAGATTTTTCTTATCAGCTTGACCTATTCTCTTAAATTCATACTATTTTGGTAAGATATCAATAATTATTTCATCTCACAACTCCTTATATCTAATAAATTGTAATCTATTTACAATAACAATAAATATTTAATGCATTTGGGCAACATATTCTATAAGTAAGAAATAAAAATCTTGATAATTACCACAAATAATTTCTCTTGTGATTTTTAAAACCATAAAATTTACAAAATGATCTCCTTAAATATTTATCTAAATATTATTAGTTATCTCAAAATAAGATACTTGATTATAGGTATTACTTATCATTAAGCACAACAACATATTTTGATTTCTATATTTTTACTAATAGTAAGTGGTGTCATCATTGGTAAAACTTACAAATTTCTTATATGGAATCATATAATTTCAAGTAATCATAACAAAATTATATACCCCAGTATTAATCACAATGGTATTCATAAGATCTATCTAGTACTCTTAATTTTAAGAATAAAAATTTGGTGGTATTCCCATCCAATAGATAAGCCTTAAATCATAATAATTATTTTCTCTACCATATGGTTATTGTAAGATTAAAAAATATAGATATAATCCTATCTCAAAACCAAATTTTTTCAGGAATGTATGGTAGATATACTACAATAGAGGGCATTTGAATTGTAGATTTATTAAAACTTATAATTTTTCAACACTTAAATTTTCTAGGATAATTAAAAAATATTATTCTGATAAAAAAGTAAGTTATAGAGAATGTAGTATATAGATGTGGTGGAATACATTGAAGTTATCAGAAGAAGTTTTTTCCAATGAACATAATAAAATCTAAGTAAACACAATATGTTACGGGAAAATTTAAATCTAATTTATAATTCATAGAATATTTAAACCAACAAAAATTATATTTAATAAAGTGACAAAATGATTGAAAACATAAAACCAATTTTTTATAAAAGGATATAGAAAACTTACAACACCTAAATAGAGTGAGGTCTTCACTTTCTCCCAAAGAGATAAGGATATTTGTCGACCTAATTTTAAGTACCCCATGTTATAAAAAATTGGTATGATCTATCTTCTAAAACACTTAAATCCCTTAGTAAAACTGATAGGAGTGGATTTCAATCTTACTTTAGGAAGTCCTCATTCTCAACTGATCAAAAAAACTTTTCCTCACTATCCCCAAGAATCCCTCATCAACATGATCATAAAAAATAATTACAAAGTGAAAAAATCATAGAATTTATAAGTAAATCCAATCACATGTATACTCTAAAAAATATATCTAAGTAAAAAATGGATACACTCTCAACAATATGTTTTTTTAAAACATCAAAAACTTTTATAATATTTAGATCACATAACAATGTCACCTTCTTCACCTTGATGTCATGGTCTCTTTTATATAAAAAATTTATGATAGCTCCAATGTTTCAATTCAACATCTATTGGGTTTAGTTGTAACTATATCAATAGCATCAGCTATCCTTTTGGTAGATCTACACTAATACTACTTCTAACAATATATTTTATTTTTCAATGTTATTGAAATCATATTGGAAAAGGAAAATAAAAATAGGAAATTGCACATGGATGATTTATGTAAAGGAATATAATAAAATTTTACTTAAAACATATTTACAATAAACTCACAAACAACATAATTATTTAGATTATGGAATTGTAAAACAAAATAACAGTTTAATAAACTAAAAACATTAACATTAACATTTTTATTTGATAAAGTAAGGACAATAAGGATTTAAAATACAACAAAAGGTGGGAAATATGTGTATTGTGATTTTCAAAATAACTATAGGAATAACTCATTCAACCAAGAAATAATTATAGACAGAAATTATACAATTTTAACTAATATAATCATTAATTATTTATCACAAGTGATTTATTTTAGAGTTTATCTTCTCTAATGATTTATAGGAAAAAGGTTATTATTTATTATTAAATGGGGAGTTTATAAGGGAATATTTTTGTAAATGTAAATATAATTTCAAAAGAAATAAAACCATGTATTATTTTAATGGTTTTCATAGGAAATATGGTTCCTAATAAAATGTATAAAATATCATGGATTATCATATTCAGATTTTAAAATACTTTTAATAAATCAATGTGGATGTCTCTTTTTCTATTGGTGTCATACAGGGGGTAGGGTGATTCCTAACCACCAAGGATTAGTTATAATGGTGGAATGTAGGGGAGTTGTGATTCTTGACCACTAAAGATTAGTTTTTATTGATTTTAGCATCAGTTATGGATAGTGAGACTCTCTTGTGGTAGAGGAAATGACATTTTTAAAGGAATAAAACTTTCCACACTTCCCAACATGACACATGAATATTTTGAAACTCACTCAAACATGATCGTAGGTATTATGTAGGGTAATATCCAAATTATGTGGTATATTAGCAATAAAATTTTCAAATTTAGAAGAGTACTTGATTTGCAGGTAGCCATCTGTCAAACTTTATGGGAGGAGAATAAAGTGGGGGATCGCTTTGCTTCTGGGGTGACTATTAAATATTAGTGTTTATTATTTTCCTGCCTGGGGTCCCCACCTAACGAGTATTATAGCCTTGTTAAAGTAGATTATATAGGTCTAAAATACATTAGAAGACCATAACTATGTTTTTTTATGTTTTATTGTTTGATTTCTACTTGTAATAATAATTCAATGTTGGATGGATGTATCATTGTACTTCAGTGTCAGATGTCGAAAAACAAATATTTCCACAATGAATTTAAAATGTATTGAGAAATTAGTTTCATATTTTAGATTCAATTTACATTATTTTAGTAAATGTATTTCTTGTAAAATCATTCCCAAATTGTTTATTTTATTCCTTGGTGATAGTTTCTATCATTTGGTAATTATGAGAACACCCTTGAGTCCATGATGTGATCTCATTTGATAAATAGGATTCTGGACCCCAGGTCATGTTATTATAAAATGGTATAAGAGTACAGTTGACTTAAGGGTTGTTTAGTGTACATGGAGAATTAAATATTTGGAACTCAAAATATACACATAAAAATATGTATATGACATTTTTGGAGAAACTTGTGTTATAAAAGAGTATTAGGTAAAAGAAAGTTTTAAATTGAACTCATAAGATATTTTTATTTGTTCCATGTAAACCCATAATGGGTTAGAAATAATAAGAGTTAATGAATCATGATAGCAATGGAAAATAACTACATTTCATTACCATGGTTTTGAAATAAATTTTATTCTTTTTATAGAATGGATTTTCAATGATTCTGAGATTTATGGTTTTTCAAAAGTGGTTTTAAAAATAGTTTGCTAGATAACTATCACAAATTTTGGTGACTAAGTAATGAAAATGGAATTAGCTTAAAGGATGTAAAATAATAATCCTATACATAGCTTATAATTATATTTGTGTGATAACGATCATTGAGGGTTATGTAGTTTTGATTACTTATATTATATTTTATAGAAAAATTCCAACCAGAAGAGTTCATGGAGGAGGGAAAAAAGGGTCTGAGGAAACCTCTCTTCTATATACTTAGTTGTTGTGGCTGATTGTGTAGATTTTCTAGGCATGGGATAGGTAGGTTAACATATAAAGAGAAAGGGATTTAGAAATAAATTTTCTCCGTCTTCATTAGGGGAATATATTTCTCATAGAGTATGATTGTATATTTTCGGAGCTTATGTTTTACCATCCAGTGTTAGTAACTAATTATAACCATAAGGAACAAATATTTCAGGATACAATTGTGTCCAAATATATTGAGAGAACCCAAATTTTTGGGATCTACTACCTATATAGAGGTGATTAGTATAGAAGTAATGATAGAGGAAGAGATTAAAAATTTAAAAAGTGATAGTGTCCTTATTTTCCTAGGAAATGAAGGGAAAATCTTCTCTTGTGGTCAGGATAGGAAAATGAAATAATTTTAAAGAAAATATATAAATTCAACTTCTCATACTTATGATATTATTATTTCATTGGAGTTTTTTTAGTTTGGAAGGGTGGGGATCCTAAAATATAATTTTTTATTCCAACCTCATGACTATTTATAGTATATGAATATGAGTCACCAAAATAATACTTGAGAGAAGTATATACATATTTACTATAGAGATAAAGGAAAAAAAGTATAGGGATCACATATTATTTTTAGTGAACCATGGTACACTAAGTTAAAGGATCGAGGTATATAGAATAAACCAAATTAATTAGAGAGTAATATAACAAAAAATATTCAAGGAAATCTATTTGACAATGAAAAATATTTAGAAGATTCAAAGATTGATACGAGGAATCCTTTAGTGAAAGGATCTATTTTAATTTACCCTTGGATAATTTTTATATTATTTTCTAGAGAATATGGTATCTATCATCATTTTTTGAATATTAAATTACCTAAAGTAAGGGATAAATATGATGTCATATATCATGAGGATTTAGATTTTATTTAGTAAACATAATAACTAGGTTTTAGTATCTACCACATTCTATAAAGATTAAAATAATTGGAATCAATATAATATTTTTATTCCTTAAGAACTAGTGTCTGATCTTGTTTTTTTATAGATAAAATGAGTAAATTGAGTTCCTAAATTAACTATTAAATATAGAGAGTTCTATTTGTAACTTATAATGTGTATAAATACCCAGATATTTTATATAGGTTATTTCTAAGGGATAATACCAAGAATGGTAATATAATTCTCTTTTACTATTATTTCTAGAATAAAATTTATTCTTCTTAATATTATATAGATTCAACAGAGGTGATAGAGTAGTAGGTGGAGCTATATAATATCGATAAAAATGGATTTATTCAATAATGTTTGTCACCTTGGGAAACACCAAGTTGATTTTCCTAAAAAATATAAAGGAATATTTCATTTATGCATAGATTATAAAAACAATAACTTGGTGATAATAATGAATAAGTATCCAAAAACTTGAATTTATGATCTCATTGACCAACTAAAATGGTCTTGTAGATTTTTGAAGAACTTACATTGGTTTGGGTATCATTTATAAAGAGTAAGGGAAGATATAATACTAAGAATTAAAAATTATTCCAGATAAAATTATGGTGGTGTATATAGATGATATCTTCATAATCCTAAGGTTGTAGGTGGATCATGTGAAGCATCTATATGTGGTATTAGAAACATTATATAAGAACAAGATTTATTAAAATTTATTCAAATTTGACTTATGGGATCAATAAGTGAAATTTCTTAGATATGTGGTTTTTATAAAGAGATTTAGTTGGTACTAATAAGATGGAAGTAGTGATGTCTAACTAAAAATCCTAGAATGTATTTTTGATATAGAGTTTCCTAAGTTTATCTAGATATTACCAAAATATTGTTTTGATCTACTCATGATTAGATACTCCAATAAACACCTTAACCTAAAAAGTAGAAAGGTTTGAGTGGAATAATAAATTCCAAAAACCATTTGAGGAGTTAAATAAGAGTCTAATATCAACTCTTATTTTAATTATTTATAAGTATAGGGTTTTCAATAAGGTGTATCATGATATATGTGGTTTGGGTTGAGGATACATCTTGATACAATGAGGAAGGGTCTTGGTTTATGGATACAGAAGCATGATAAACCTTGTAATGAATTATAAATTACATTATTTAGAAATTAACTTGTATTTATTAAAATTTGAATATTATTAGGCATTACCTTCTAGGTAAAAAGTTCATTACTCACATTAAGAACAATAATTAGACATATATTTTCTCACAACATGATCACTATAAGGACCCAGCATTAAAAAATTACTTAATATTAAATTTTAGACCAGACCATACATTATTAAACATTGAAGATCCTTTCAGGTTTAAAGCTTTAAATATTTAGGATATCTTATATACATGACATACCACATTCATACAAGAGGATATTACTCAAATAGTATCCATTTTTTCCAAATATAAAATAATAGAACATAAAAAATGATTTCTTTAATAACACTTCATATCAAACATCAAAACTCCCATATTTCTCTTACCCATCCTTATATCCTATGAAAAACATTTTAAAATCTTGGGATGAGTATAAAACTCGATATGGGGTACAAAGAAAGAAATATATTTTCAATTGATAATATAAAACCCAATAAATCCAATAATCCTAAAAACTTATATGCATAGAAACATCATGGATTTGAATTGGTTCATATTTACAATATCACCCTTACATTCACCCATACCCAGTGAATAATTTTTTGGCCAACTTCCATCTCCAGAGTACCCAATGCATTAGAGAGCTATAATGGGGCTCACCCGTCATATCTTGAGCTACAATAAGCTCAAACCAACATATCTTGAGAAATAATGGGATCAAAACAACATAAATATTGTCCAAGGAATGTATAATGATAATAAATAATATTGAAATCATTAGAAACTACTAATTCCATATACATATAAAAAACAATCCTTTAGAAATTTAATAATGAGAGTTTTAAATGGATTTTAAAAGAAAAGTCTCTTAAAATATAATTGGACTGAGAATTAATAGAATGGAATGAATATGTTTATACACTGTAAATACACATAGTGAAACATAATATATTCAAAAAATGATCACACCAATAATCTTAATACCATATAATTAATAAAGAAGAAGGATAACTGAAAGAATGGAAATTTGGTTAAGAATTACCTTACCTCGGGTTCTTCTTACATAAAATGTGTTTAAAACTCATATATAATGGTTAAAAGAGTGTTATTAATTTCTCAAAGAAACATATTAATGTTTATAACCCCTTATATGATAATTTAATAACTTAATTTCAACCCTTTATTTATTAGTATTTTTTTCCTTCCATTGTTTATGTTCTTTCTTTACATGTTTTACATGAATGGTTCATGTTGGATGCTCCTGTCGATGGGAAGTGAAAGTCAAAAATTGGAATGGAATGGTAGTTAAAATTTACAGAACCATAAATTATACCATTTATCATTTTTAATTATTAAATTAGTATGATTCATAACTTAAAACATTAATGATGTTCTTTTAGATTATTTTGTTAGTTCTTTGATAGTAACGACCTCATTTTGTATTATAAATTAAAACCATATGTAAAAAAGAATTATAGAACCATGGATGATAGAAAAAACACATATTATAACATGGTTCAACCATAAAAATGGTTTCATAAATATACTTGAAATAATTAAAGAAAATTTAAATCACATCGTCCAAGATGTCGGTAATTTAACACATCGTGGACAATGTTTGTATTCCTTAAAAAAGTGGGAGACGAGAAAAAGAATGATGTTTAATTTTCTATGAACATGAGAATATCCAGAATATACAATATTTCTGGTGGTTTCATGATACTTCGATAAAATTAAGGTAAGAGACTGTAAAAGAAAAGGAAAGGAAAGGAAAACACATGAAAAGGAAGAGGATTTATTACCTCTTGATCTCTTATCCTTGAGATCCCCCTTAAGGCCTTTGATTTTTTCCTTTGGATGAGAGCAGTAGTTATTTCATGTGGGGAAAGAGATTGGGGAGGGAATTTGGAATAAATTATACAATTCTCTAGGCTTGAGTGGTGTGGGAGTAAGAGGGTAATGAGGGTTGTATTTACAGTGGAGGAGGGGAGGTATTTTACATTATTTAAATCATTATTATAATATTTTTGCTCAATACTATGAATAATATCAATTCATGTGACCTGAAAAATTAATAATGGAATGTGAGTTAAAACCAAGTGGTCTTACATCACTTATGATATCATAAATGGTGTATTTAAATGATAATTTGAATATACGGTATTTTACCGTATTTCACTATTCATCAAAAAATTCAAGAATTTCTAAAGCCTTAAGAAACCACAACTGATTTTATATCACGTTGAAAAAATAATCAACATTTAATTATCTTAAATCCTTAAGAAAATAAAATAATAAAAAAAATTATTATTCATTAGGGTCATATTACTATTCACAAGGGTATGTTATTATTCACCAAAAAACAAGTTGGTTCCATTAGACTCCAGAAAACATATTGTTCACAATTGTAGATGGTGGTTTTTTGAAATACAAAACATAGAAGCTGGCTAATTTAGATTCAATTGTAGTTGTAAATATCTACTTAAAACAAATTATCAAGAATTTCAATTTATTTTAAAAAACCTTGGGGTGTTACAGTCACAACATAAAATAATATTGGTGGGTATATTATATTTAAAATTTTGTTTTTTATGCTCATGTATACAAAAATAATGATTAATGTAGTGAAATATGATTTCATTAGGATGAATTAATTCCATGTAGTTATGTAAATTGGAATGGAATTGAAGTTATTTGAGTTTCCAAAAACTTCTATATGCAGGTAAAAGAAGTGATGAATGATGTGTTCCTATCTAGCTATAATGTTACTTTTATCTCGATCAAGATAGTGGAGAAGAAATAATTAAAAAATTAGAAGTTAAAGAGGATGAGGGAAACCATATTTTGGGGGAGCCCATAAAAATAGTATATTACATTGAATTGAGGTAATTTATTAAAGGTCAAATAATGTTTCTTGTTGGACTAAGAAAAAATGGGTAATTTTTTTATTATTTGCATTAGGTCATGCCTTCTAGAGATATTAAGATGCATCATTTCATTAGAGTAAAACTTTTATATTCATAATATAAAAGTTATAAAACATTATTTCTATCTAAATATTTGTTTTTACAAAACAAAATAAGGGATGTGCATCGACAAATAGCATGGTTGTTATGAATATTGCATGTTCCAATATGAAAGTGGTAGTTTTACTTAAAGGTGATCATAAGAACATTTTATTTAATAGAGAATGAAAATTTAAATTTTGATTCTATAATAGGATTTATAATAATTTTAAAAAATTATTACAAATTATTACAAATTACCACACTCAAACATATTTTCATAAGAAGATATATATCCCAATTTTTAAAGATGCACTACATGTATGTGTGTTTTCTGAGATTCCTAGAATGTCACACACCAATAGTAGATTGTGTTTATAATATTAGAACCCAATAAATAGTTCTAAAGGTATTCTTTAAATAAGTATATTAAAAATATTTATCACCATTATTTTGGATTGGAACTAATGAAAATACCCTTATTGGACCTAGTCTATTTCAAGAGACATAAAACTGAGTTAAATTAATTTGAGGTATATTTTTTGAGATTATGGTATGATAATTATTAACTAAGATTATGATAATGGCCATTGATGTTTTATTTTGACGATGTATTGGTTTTGAAAGTGTCCCCCAAAATGAGACACCAATGGTTTGCAGAGTAAAGAATGTTGATTCCATAGTGTGTGGGCCATTTCATATCATAGATTGAATAAATTAACTAACTTATTTTTTGGTATTTATAATACATTATATATGAATTCACAGAATATCCCATATTTATCTATTAAAAATATATTTTTCTTAATTATCATCACATCGGGAGTTAAGAAGTAGTTGATATAGGACTTGGAATGCATTGCATTAACAGACGTATTCAAATTGATAATTAAAGAGGAAATATTCCAAGAGAACATATTATTTCCTTTATTGAGATTATCATTCCATATTAGGTTGATTCAAGCTGTGATTTGGAAAATTGAATATCCTATGTGTTATTCATAAAGGATGGCTAGAGTGTTTTGATAGGTAGTTTACATGGTAAATTTTATGGGGTAAAAAGTTCTATGGTGGGGTGAATTGTAACACCTATATTTTGGTGTTCATTTAGTCATAAAAACAATGACATAAGTATTTTATTAGAAGTGTAGAATGTGATAAAAACTTAATTAATTTAAATGTGATGATTTATTTTATCTTGTTATCATTAGAATCAATTTATTATATTTTATGGCACATTTTTATGTGAGTTGTAGGGGGTGGTGAGAAATAGGCAAGGAAGTGACACTTTAGAATATTTGGTTAGTGAGTTATAGAGGTGTTTTTCGTTGGGGGTACCCTTTGAATTAATTGACTATATATTAGAATTTGTTTGTTAGGAAATAATTCATTGGAAGTATGTATCTTCAAGATAGATCAATTTATTATTATATTTTTTGGAAGACCAATTAGGGGGAATTATTATATGATATTTCTTTGATATGTCAAGGGATTATATAGATTAATATTCAAATGTTTGATTTGTGATTATTCTTAAATGAAATTAATAAATTGATGGATTTTTTGGATGTAACATACCACAGAATGGGAGACTATTTTCCACTAGTTTTTTTTAATATGATTATTTCCTTGGTTTATAATAAACTAAAATATATAAGAGACTTTAATTATAGAATTTTAATTTGTAACATTAACAATGAAATTACATAAATATTAGAAGTACTTATGATGGTAATTTCTCTCATTCAACATATTACCCATAGAAAAAAAAATTATACTATGAATATAGAGTTCTATAAATGGGAGGGATGTGTTGAAATCCCAAAAAATCACTCTAAAAATTTATTAGAATCTTGAGTTATTGAAATAGATAGAAATTAAAGGTTGATGACAGTTTATTAGAGGGTGTAGGGTTTGTTAAAGGACAGAGGAATAAACAATGTATTGTTCTATATATTATAATTTAAATTTTTTAAGTGTTTACAAGAGTAAATATTTCATGAAACACTTATTTTGATGTGTCCATTGAAGGAGGAATCAATTAGGGATTTTACAACATATAACTCGGTTCATGTATAAATGGAACTGGTGTAGTGATAATTGATGTAATTTTATCATTTTGACTCTCCTTCATTAACACTTCCTATCCAAATAATTAAATATAGTTATTTGAATATTCCATGGGGATATATACCTAATGTTATTTTGTGCATTATATTATATATAGTTTCATAGGACATTTTCAACAAGGAATGGTCAATGATTAATTTCCAAAAAAATGTGACTCTTTTATGAGTTGGAATTTATGATATATTTTCATGATAGAACTCTGAGGTTTACCCTAAAAATATCATCTATTATGTTAGAATCAAAGAGATAACAAGAAAAAACAACTAGTTTGGTGAATTCCATACATTCTATGAGGATTTTAATTCATTTTTTCTTTATCAGTTTGTTATGATCATCAATGATTTGAAATACGAGTGTTCTGATAAGCCAAGAGTTTATTCATGAATTAATATTTGATAAATTTATCTATGAAATTACCACGTTAAGTGTTTTATTTATTAAATATTTTTATCATAGTTTATTTGATATTATCTCATTTTTTGGTTACATGGGTGAAGGTAGTTTTAGTGAGACCAATTTAAAAAACTTATATGCCTCCACCAGGGTAAAAGAATAGAAACATATGGAGTTTGTGTTAGGGTTAGAAATGATTGATAGGTTAAAACTCACTCATAAACTTGGTAAATAAGGGGTTATATAGTTATGTGAAAATGGTTTACAACTTCATTAACATGTAAAAAGATAGATATAAATTATAAAAATTAAATTTATGTGTTCATAGATTTAAAAAAATTAGTGATTTATAATGGGGTGGAGAGTCTCTGATGATTTCTACGAAAATGTGTATTTCATATTGCATAAGAAAATAATGAGTTCACTTAGAGGGAATTTTTATGAAACAAAACATTATTTTGATGAATAAAAAATTCGGGTTTCATTTTATAGTGTTTTCTATGAAATGTGGGTTTTGTGAAAATGTTTTAAATATAATTTATTCTAATATTTTACTTTTTAAATAATTCTGAAAAATTAGTGAGTTGGATAAAAATATTTTAATTTATCATTATTGATTACAATTATATTTATTAGGTTTAATCATTCCTTGATATTTATTGGAGTCATTGGGGAATCCCACTTAGTTTAGCCTCACCCACTACATTCATACGTTGATGGGAATATAGACATGATTTGTCATGATGCTAGGAAACCAATGGTTTTTTTTTGGAGTTGTATACTCTAAAATTTCATTCACACATTGTTATTCAACCGTTAAAAGATGTATTTTGGTTCTTTTACCAGACCAATATATTGTTTTATAGGTATTTCTTAAACCTTCAAAAAATAACTAGATTATAATTTCTCTATATAAATATTGGACTATATTTATTCGAGTTGATATTTATACTCTCAAGGTTGAGAGAGTAAATAGTATATATATCATAGTTTGTATATGAATTAATATTAATATTTAATGCTCACTTTTAAATATATACTGCATTCGCTCTTCACTATTCACTCTAACAATATATTTTTTTGTTTTATTGGATTATTTATCCTTATCAACCATTAAATTATATATTTTTTTATTGCTCCGGTTTATTTAAAGTTGAAGATTCAACGCCCCCCACCCCCACCAGACATTATTTTACATTACCCTCTTTTAGACCTAAAAAAATGGTATTATAGCAAGTCTTTAAAAGGATATTTATCCTTGATTACTTATATCTCATTCAAATCATTTTTTATTAAGTCATTAAACCATTTTAATATTTTATTATTTCTAACATATATAATAGATTTAATATTTCTAAGGAAAATATCTATCTATAGCTATGAAAATTCATGATGTTGTTAACTTGAATCCTCACAGACAACCACATTTCAATGTAAAATACTATGGTTACCAGAAGAAAAAAAGGAGATGTTTTTAAAGAATATTGGTATTGAATATTGGGCCATAATTTCTAGAACACATAAATTTTTAAAAGTCAATCTTGAAATGTTAGTCAGTAATGATGATACTAAATAAATTTTAAATTATAAAGTTATGAATTTTATTAATTTTTTTTATTAGAATTATTTATAGTAATATTTTTACTCTTAAAACTACCACTGACATTTGGAGGAAATTAAAATTATATCATCGAAGTAGTGGAAATTATATTAATATTTATTGGTATTCACATGTCTGAATTTCAAGAATTCATTATGTTTTGATATTAATTTTTTTTTGATATGTACAAGAAGTTCACAATGATTTTGAAGAATATAAATAATCTTGGTGAGACTATAAATAATGAAATGATAATTAAATTAATTATTTATGCATTATTACAAAATTGACAGTCTAAGAAGGTTGAGATTAAAAAAAAGAAATTTCTTTGACAAATATAACATGGATGATCATATGAATCATTAATATAGTATGATACTCTGTTGATTAATATTTTTAATTAATATAATTATATGATAAAGGTACCCACATTCAAATAAACTAAATACTTGTCTTACGATTCTTCCCTAGATGATGTATGTTTCACAATTAGAGTGAAAGGTGATGTTTTATGTCAAGTTGTGCGATGAATACAAGAACTTATAGATAAATTAAAAGGTGTTAAGAATAAGTGTAAGTTTGAATGAGGATGATTTTAGATAGAAAATCATGATAGATAATCCATATTCTAAAATTATATTTTATATTGAAAGAACGTCAGACATACCAAATATGAGTCGCCACGGTGGAAAAATAAGAAAAATTAAAAAATTACATGATAATGAAGAATAAAGAATTGGTTTTCGGATGAAGCTAAAATAATTTTCAGATTCAAGTAAAGAAAATGAAAATTAAAATAAATTGAAAATGTAACACACCAAGAATTCATAATGTGTTATTTCTTCAAAATAATTCAATAACTTGCACTACACGCAACACCGAGTTCAATTACACCATGACTTACCAAAAATCCATTCAAAAGAGGTCATTAATAGTGTTAACCAAATTTTAAACTTTATATAATCCTTATAATTTTTCTATATTATGAGTATCTTAGACATAATGCAAGTACAAATTCATTTTCAGTATTGCACTTTTATCAACTTTTAATAGTGAACCCTTTTTAAATACAATATTTTAAACTTTTTGACTAAATGGGGACATCAAAAATTTAAAATGAAACATCCCAAGCTTCCACGGTATGCTTTCTTTGAATAATACAGTAGCGTGTGTTGTACGCAACCTTGAGTTTTAACACACACCACAACCAATCAAACTATCCGTTATGAATAGTAATACCTAATTTTTTAAATTACATATATTTTATATTTCAAAATGGACTTCATTTTTGGATTAGGAATATCAAATTTAGCCTAAGGTGAAATTTTGGTACTTTTCGGATAACTTTCATATTTTGATGAATAGTGAAAATTACTAAATTTTAATTAAAAACAACTTTTTTAATCAAAATAATTAATAGTGATAAATTATGAATATGAGTGGTTTTAAAGTATATTTAGAATATATTTTTACCATTTAATATAATTTTGGTCATTGGACACAATTTTACAATTAAACCGAACATAAACAAGTGTCAATCTTTTGATAGTTATTATCTCTTAAAAACACGCTTTTTGTTTTGACAACGGGAATTAATATTAAATTAATTTCTGCCACTTCTGTGTTTTGAATTTAGAAAAATTTATTCCATATTTGTAATCAGGATGTCCAAATTGTGTAAATATGTAACTTTTATTTTTAGACATTTTGAATAATTACTGCGGTAAATATTTTATTTACCACGGTTAAGGGTAAATCCGGTAAATAAAGGCTAAAAAAATAATATTATAATAATACTAAATTACCCTAAAACGTGTCCTAGCCTTATTGGTTGATACATGTTCGACCATAGGCATCTTTGGGTCGATTTGGGGACCCCATGGTGCCACTTGTAGGTGATAGGGACACTTTTTTTTAATTATGTTAAAATGAATACAAAAATGACACAAGCATATATCGTTTAGAAAAACAATTTTTACATAGGGTTATATATGTTGTATTTTAGATTATAAATATTTATTAGAAAGATAAAAAGATTTCCTACATAATGATATTTTATTTATAATTTTTAGACATTAAATAATTTATTTTATTTATGACACAATGATGATGCATTAATTACTAAAATAGTGATAAATTAAATTAATTGATATTATAAATAACCAAATAAATATAATATGAAACTTTTAATGAATTAAACTAATTTTCTAGGATAATATGATATATTATTATTGATTTAATGTACTTTTTTCGAAGTAATCAATCTGTTATGAGTTTCAAAAAAAAATCAACTATTGAATAGTGTCAAAATTTACATAAAAGAGTTCTTAAAACAAATATTATATTATTAATTGATATTAAATTCCTAAAAATCTAAGGTTAGGCCAAGAGACTTATATCATGATAGGTGAATCATTAATGGACCACTTGGGAGTCTCTTGGATGTATATATTAAGTTTATTAACCATAATATATAAAAATACAAAAAGACATTGTAAAAGTGAAACTAATAAATTTAGAGTTAATACTTAAAGATAAGGTTAATATAAGTACCCCAACCTGTCTAAATTCTATTGGTTGAGTTTTTTTCGACCAATCCCCACCTTAAAATTTAAATAATCAACTTTGGAGCCATTAGAAACCAAATATGAATTTATTATAAATTAATATTTCTAGCTTTTCCAAAGGTGCCCCTCACCCCTCTTATAAAAGGGGCACTCCTCCTTCTCATTTATTCACACCTTCAAATCCTTTAGGTTCGGCCAAACTCTGCCCAAATACTCTCCCAACTTCCCTCACTCCAACCTAGAGGCCTTAGTTTGATCCGAAATCCAGCTTAAAGAGCCATTTTGATCAAATCAAAAGGAAGAACCCGAAGAAGAGGTAATGTTTTCACCACCCCTTTTCAAGTTCGTTTCTTCTTCCGCTTCTTCTTCCTTTGTTGTTACCATTCTAAAATAATAACTCCAGTATCATATATATACTGTTATGTTATTATAAATATGGTTCAACCATATTCAGTATTCTATCCACCCTTTGAATAACATGTCACCATACGTGCGTACGTACGGCTTACCGTCTCCACGTCGTGGTGTAATTGTTATTCAATATATTATTATTTGGATGGTTATAATAATGATGTGTAAATCATGTAAATAATAAATATAACATGTTAATTATTCTTTATATATGATATACCATCCATTTATATATTATTTTAATATCAAAAGAATGATATTTTCGCTCGTGCGTACGTACGGACTACCTTCTCCATGAACGTGATAAGATTCATTCTCCATCGTATCCATTCAAGTATAATTATCATTTGATGATTTAAAAATGATGTTTAAGGACTTGATATCAATCTGGATATGAATAATACACAACCTATCCATTAAAAACATGGCTTACGTAACAAAACATATAAAAGAAAACAAGTAAGTTAACACCCGAAACAACGATAATACTAAGATATTGTTATCAAATCAATATTAAAAGATCATATATGATATCATATTAATGTATATGATTCTTGTATAATTTCATAACAATTATTTCACCATTATACAGGAGGTTAACCTACCCCAACCAAGGAAAAGTACAAGGTAAGGGTTATTTCAAAATCTCTTCATTATCCGAGGTTGTTTATACGTAATAATCTACTGGGATCTCTTTATCATCCACATCCATGTTTCTTAAAAATGTATTTCAAAACATTTTTATCATTTACAAGAATATGGGTTAAAGTCATTTATACCCTTGTTTGACTTTTTATAATAGGAATCTTTCCGTCGTTTTCAAAACAAGGTCCTTTTTAACCTTTTCGACAGAATTAAGGTAAGAATGTTTTTTTAACTTATACGGCGGGTGCGGTTATTTTCCGTCGTTATAAAATCTTCAAAACTTTCCTTACAAGATTATAAGAATATTTTAAAAGAAAATGTTTTATTTTATATGGCTCTTAAATGATTTCAAATATAGAAAGAGATATTTCTCTAAAAAAGTGTTTTGATTTCATCTATGTCAACATCCTTTGATGGATTTTACGCTTATTTGAAGTTGATTTATTATGATACAAAACTTCTATATTGTATTGAAGGTTTTGTGATATGATTGACTGTGGATATGCTATTTTTATACTATTCATAGTTTATGGTGAAATTATTGACATTTCGTATGCTATTTTTAATACGAATGTTTATGTTATGTTTAAACCTTTTAATATGGGAATGCATTGGACTTAATATGTGACGGGTGGAGCCCGTTATAGCTCCTCGATGCATCGGTAGGTCTAATGAGACAAACTAGTGTCTTGGCACAAGGCCTTGACAAAATCTTATTTGTAGTCTTGGCACGAGGCCTTGGCTATGTGGTTATGATAGTCTGGCATTATACATTCCAACATTATGAAATTGGTTAGTAATTTTGCATTTGATTATTCGATTAGTAGAATATCCATGTGAATGAGTAAATGGCATTATTTCATTTTATTTATTCCATACAATGTTGAAAGTTCAAGTTTGAAAGGCTTTTGTTTTAGTTATACATTTCCTTAAATGTTTATTCTTATTTATGAAGGTTTCCGCTATATTGTTATCCTTACTGGGCATTTGAGCTCACCCCTTTTCTATGTTTTATTTTTCCCAGGAAGTGAAGAATTAAATTATGAATGACCTACAGGGATATTATGTGGGGGTATGAGTGTGAATTATGGAAACATTATGTTGTTGTAGTAGTTTTTCATTTTATGATGTAATGTAAAACTTATGAATATATCTAGTGTTTCCAAGGCTACTAAACCAATCGGTCTTTCGAGATTTGATCTTTCTTGTGATCATGCCAATGTTATGTAATCATGCACCGACTCTGGGTAATGAGGGTCGGGGCGTTACAGAAAAAACATTTTTTAACAATTGAAATAAATAAATATAATGTTGTTTATTTTGATTTTTTATTATGATTCTTTTAATGGTTCTGGTTATGAAATCTCCAACATTTAAGAGTTAAATGAAATTTGTAAAAAGTATCATGAATAAATAGAAAATATGATAATAATGTACGAAAAATATAATATATAACAAAATCAGTTTGTGATGGAAAATAAGAATATAATTTTATAAAATGAAATGTTAAAAAAATATATTTACATGAACAATGAAAACAATAAGGATAAATTCACAGTTTAATGAGATGACAAGAATAAACTAAAGGGAGAGATTCAAATATTGAAAAGTACTACTACAATTAATGAATTGAAAATATATGATGATCAAAAAGCTATAAAAAGAGAATAGGAAGTTTAAAGTAGAGATGAATGTTTTAAGGTAGCTCTATCTATTGTAATTTCTAGAAGAGAAATTCTGGAGGATTTTCTTTTGTTACTATAATTTAATAACTTTTCAGTATCTCAGTTATATTAAGGATTTTATATATAAATATGTTTTAAATTTTAAATGTTCTTACCCTTTTGCATCATAGTTTCCAAAATGTACTTATATGTATCAAATTGAACATAATCTGGTTTATATACCCATGTAAGATTGCTTTGGATAGACAACATCCATACCAATTATGTTTTAATTTATAGTATAATGCTATAATATATTTCTGTAATTAATTATTAGGTCTAGTGAGAATTTATTTATATTTTTTTTATTTTTTCTAGAATCAAATTCTTAAATTAGTGTATAATTTTAAATTCCTTGAATAATTTTTACTTAATAAAATATTATTAATAGTTTCATGTACCCTTTTAATGTTTCTTATAAAGGTGTAGTTAATATTGAATTCATTATCTAATCATTCGGAGAAGGAAACTTGGATTAAAAAGGATATTTTATTAATTATAATATTGGTGATTCATTATATTTTATTAGTTTCTATATTTTTATTAGAGATGAGTTATGTTGGAATTATTCCTTTAAATGATCAGTATATTTACACATGAACATACTGTGTATTCAATTTTTTTTTATTTCATATCATTTAAATCGTGCATGTTTTCTCCTTTTGATTATAGTTCTTCTTTACGAAATAATTCTAGTTCAGTTGAATTATATTTATTTTTTATTAAATCTCACTAGTTTTATTCATGAATATTTATTGAACCATGTGTTTGATGTACTATGTCATTTATAAAATGTAGGATAATGTATCCACAAGAACCAAGTTCTTATGTTTCATGCTCATTTTAAGGTAGAATTTGGTAATTATATTTTATAATTTATTTTTAGTTGATGTAATATTCATTATTTTACCTTTTTTATGCATATAAAAAGGGTTATAAAATGTTTGTTGTGTTAGGGTTTTTTAATTATAAAAAAGTGGTAAAATATTGACTGCCCCTTATTGCTTTATTTATGTTTTTGAAAGTACTTCATCCAAAACATTTTTTCTTATAAATTTTATGATTATTTATTTATTTATTTATTTATTATTAATGTTGTCATTATTTATTATTCATTGTTAATATTTATTATTATTTAATTTTTATTATCAGTTTTTTAAGAATTTATTATTCTCTATGTTTTCATATTTTATAATAAAGACATTACCTAAGTATAGGACACAAATGTTTTAAATTTTGATGAATGGATATACTTATACATATTTAAATATTACATTTATGAATTATTTTTTTGATATATTTTTACAAGGGATGATATTTATGGATTACAATGGCAGTTTATATTTACTTTTATATATTTATGTTACTACTTTAATGTATTTTAACACATCTAAATCTAGCTAAGTCATAAATCTTACATTTTGAAGATAAAATTTTAAATTTTGTAAAGGAAAGAATTTGAAGACTTATGAATTTAAGATGTTAACTTTATATATGAAGTGAAAGGTGTAATTTAATTTTACACACTATAATAGTTTACTTTTACGTATTATAATACATAAAAATGATAGAACACTCTCTATGCCGCATACAAAAATTTTACATCATGATTTTGAAAAATCAAAAATATGGGGAGTCTGAAATTCATATTCATAAAAAAGAATGTTTTTCTGGTGTTTTATGATATCAGTACATATAAAGCTTGACTATATGAATTTTTAACTAGATATAGGACCTCTGAAACATTGAAAATTATGATTAAATGAAATTATAAAATATAACCCAGGAGATGTAGGAAATATTATCATAAATAATGACATTAATTTTTAATTATATATGAAGATTCATATTATAATAAGATGTTAAAAATATATATATTAAAGATACCATTATGATTCAGGTTGTCATTAACTACAACACATGTAGTTAGAAGATGTATGAACATAGAGAATATTTTCATTGTATGGTTCAAATTTAATTATCGAAAAATCAGGATATCAACATTGATTTATTGAGACACAACAAAAAATAGAATAAATATATTATGATACTAGTGTATTAATTTACATAGATTGGACCAAATAATTCATTTTCAAGATTCATCTTGACATTATGAAGTTCCAAATCCCCATATTGTATTAATGTTATAATAAGAAGTCGATTCAAAGGAATCATCACTATAATACTCTATTTCATGCTATTTTTAAGTATTTTAATATACCTATATAATATATAGATTATTATCTTTAGTATAACAATTATATAATTTCTTATAAATTTTAAAGATAAAATTCGATGAGCTTTCAAGGTATTTGATTTAGTTTTGAATTAGTTAACAGTTGTAAGTCCAAATTGTCATTATGATAAGTTCAAGACTACATTATGGAAACATACTATTAAATATCATCATGAGGCTTTGTTACATGAACATAATACTATCATGTGATAATGAAAGATATATTTTGTTCTAATGTATTGTCATAACTGTCATGAAATTTTAAAAAGTATTTAAAAGTGGGTTTCATATGGGATTTTAAATAAGTATTTAAAGTTGATTGACTCATAGTGATTATTATAATATATTTCGAATCTAATTTTAAAATATTATTCAATGTCTTTTCAATGATAATTTTAAGATCCTTAGTATTTTAGAGGAATGTGGAGGGGGGTTTGAATTAATTGTTATATTTTTAAAAAAATTTAGATTTAAGAAACTTAATCCCAGTAACTTGTTAGAGTTATTTGCTTATCACCTTTTAGTAAACTCGCGTGGATGAAAAATTAAGAACTTAATCAATTCCATGAGATTTATAGGTTTCGACATCAGTTTAAGAACCTACATCCTAGCCACATCTACTATCGTGGGTCTAGGGGAATTCACTATTTGAAAGAAGTGAATAAAATTTTTGATCCAACTCTCTTTGGTCTCCTTTAATATTCTAATAGGTATGATTATACTAACTCTCATTAGTTTACAAATGTTTCTTACAAAACATGAGACACAAAAAGAATTAAATTTTTGAATTTTTCTATGAGAAAGATCTTCTCAAAAGGCATTTGATTCATCTATCTTATTTCAATTTTTAGTGTTTCTTTTTCTAGTAATCACTATCCCAAAAACCATTTCGAAAACTATTATTGATAGAATTTTTTTTCTAATTTAATAATACTCAGTACCTCACAAACGTTCTGTATGGAAACACTATCTATATTACTCTTTCTGGTAAATAAACTAACCTAAGTCTAATTCTATTGATCAAAACATTCGGTTTGAAACTCTTCTTCAACATGAAACTCAACTTCTATTAGAAAATTCATCTCACATAAACTCCACAGCACTATAACATCTTAGATAAATTAAAGTGTCAAGTATGATGTATGTTTCACTAATATTTAGAGGTTCTCCTAGAATAATAGTGGTTGGAAACCAATTCATTTTTCTCACTCCATGAAATTAATTAATCTGAATTTCATGGAATTATAATTTAACTCGTATGGTTATAAACCCTGTCACGACCTGTCCCCCGGGACCCATTCCATGACTACCCCAAGCCCACCTTCCATAGGATAGGGGTTGTTACTATCACCAAAAAGGCATATCCCTAAAATGGTAAGGCGTTTTCATTAATCCTATACAATCACAATATTCAAGAACACCACAAGATGCAACCACGTAGTAAAAATGCATTAGTAAAAGTGTGTACAAAAAGTAGAGGGGAAAAAATACAAGACCAACTGAAAGGGTACAACTACCACTAAAAATAGAAAACAACTCATGTGATTGTCCACCAAGGATCCTACCTGAAGGGTAGGTGCAGCTCGTCACGTGGTTCCCCTCGTCCACTGGTTGCCTCCATCAACATCAAGTCTTGGCTCCCCAAGTCTCAGTCAAGGATGCCCATCGTCTGCACAAGATACAAAAAGGTGCGGTTAATTCCCATGTAGGGGTGAGTATAAAAATACCTAGTAGGAACCCTGACACCCCAGAAGGTCTCTCATAATTAAACAAATGAAACCCAAAAAATGTGATCTTGATCATAAGAACATGCAAAAGGCTCAGCTCCGACCAGATATACATGTCTCACCCACAAAGAAACATAAGGCCCCGACCTCAAGCCATTTCTAGGATTTATAAAGAAGCCTCAAAGCATAACTCATGGATCATGATTACACACTCCATGAACTGGCCATCCCTAATGGAACATGTCTAAGATAAGTACTCCATCAGGTATAAAACTACCGTTCCTAATGGAACGTCTGAAAGGACGTGCTCCAACAGGAATATTCTACTATAACTACCTCTAGTTCCCGGTATTGTAGGTCTCGTAGTCCTAGTATTGTGCCCGAGGAAAGACCAAGGGAAACCAAGTAAAGAGGCCCACTCCTCGACATTGTGTCCTTCCTTTGAGGGAGCTCCAACTCCCCTAAAGGACCCACTCCCCATCGCTGCTCAAAGACGGGGGAGTACTACTCCATATGTGAGGACTCGCACCCTAATCAGTAGTGGATTACAACTCTGGTAGTTTGTTTGTTGTGGGGGACCCATTACCTAGTACCTCTGAGAAGTACCAACCCTAGGTTAGAGGACCTGTGCCCTGGAACGATTGGGGAGTACCTATTCAATATGTGAGGACTCTCACCCTACCCAGTAGGGGAGTACTAGTGTGGTAGATTTTTCATTGTGGGGGAACCTCTCCCTAGTACGTCAAGGGAGTACCGACCCCATGCTAGAGGACTCGCACCATGGTATAAATGGGGAGCACCGACTCTGTTGTAGCACTGTATATGGAGGACCCGCACCCTGCGTTGACAGGGGAGTACCTACTCCTAACATAGAGGACTTTCACCCTACTTGGTAGGAAAGTACCTGACTCTATGTGAGTTATTTATGGAGGACCCACGCCCTAGTCCAATAGGGGAGTACTGACTCCAAAGATAGAAAAAACAATCAGAGGGAAACAAATCCACGCTCATGACATGGGGAATCACATCTCTAAAAGAGTATAGGGGTAAGGAATACTTGCGCCTTGAGTCATCAAGGCAGTAGCCATCCTAAATCTCACTACAAAAAACACCCTGGTTATGCTCCTCCGGTTATTAGTCAAACCCCAACCGCCAAAAAGTTCTAAAAATAAGTAACCTGATTATCCGTTGTGTCATAAGGGTTCTAATGCAACAGAAGGCACGTCAACAGGTCTCTCTATATGTAAGCTATAGGCATTTTAATGTCGAGGGGCCTCTTGGATTCGGGTACGATTCAACCCATCCAAACTCCAAAACTCTCTAAAAGTTACGTGGAGTATATAAAAAGTACCTTTTTTCTCCAAGGATCCCAGCGCCATAGACAATTCGTCAAAGGGGCGTCTGGTTCACAAGATATGGCCTTTTAAGCGTATCTGGGCCCGAGAGGGGTTTGGGTCCTGTCCAACCCCGTTAGACCGACCTTGTCAGACCGACCCGGCCCCACCTAGCCTGGGATGACTCTACCTAGTTCGCGTCCTCCCAAACTGGTTCAGGTAGACCTGACCCAGCCCGAATTAGCCTAGGCCAGCCCTGTTGGGCTGGGTTGTGGCGGGCTCGGCCTGCTGGGCTATGGAAATGGTGGCTTGGCCCGCCGGCTGGCGCGAACCATATGAGGTTGTGTGGTCCACTTCACCCAAGTGGATCAAAGGAGCCGTTCAGATCTATTAAATTTGTGGCACCACATTGTGCCCCCTTATCACCCATAGGACCCGCAGGGAGTGGGTCCTTATCCAAATCTATTGCGGCTTCCTTCATCATGGGGTCTGACGGCGCGCCGCCTCCACCTCCACGGTCGGCCACTGTTGGCCACCTTTCTAACATCCATGGCACCGAGTGGCATCACTCTTCCACTGCATCTGGCAATTTCCAGCCACCGCCCTCATCCGCCTGCACCAGTGTCACGCCGATACTTCTTCTATAGGGCTTCGGTGACGCTTCGGAGCTCTTTCTTCACTTTCGCTCACGCCTACAGGCTTCGCGGAATGTCGTCATCACTACACGGCTCCCAGATTCTAGATTATAAAGAAATGAAGAATTTTCCCCTGAAAAAAGAAACATGAATGAAGCGGTGGAGTGTCTGGGCCTTGTTCATTTGGCTTTCTCCCTCCACGTAATCATGATAACAAGAGGAATCAAATAATTCATCATAGATAACTATAATAAAATAAACCCCCTACCTTGAGGACCACTGGAGGTGTCGCAATTGTGGCGGGAGGAGATTCATCATCGGATAAAGTCATCAGCATTCGTCGATCCCAGATCATTGTCATTGAGGGTTCCATTCTTCGTCGGTGGAAGTTGCCATAGAACTTAATTAGAGGTTCATCTCTTGATAAAGTCGGGTCAGAAACCCACACCCAAGCTTCCATTAAATAAGAAAGAATACCACCAGTGTTTCATAACATTAATGAGGTTCATTTATGTACCTTAATTAATGTTATAATATTGAGGTTACAAAGTTGGACGGTCAATCCATTTTATGGTTTGACAAATCTTCGGTCCTGCCACCACCGCTTAGCAGTTACAGAAAAGAAATAAAATAAATTTGTTAAGTTATTTTATTATTTTTCTGTAAAGTCCAGAATTTAACTTTTTCTCCTAACATACTATGATCAAAGTGAATCTTCTCTTAAGGGAATCTCAGCACTGCAAATTCAATAGTGCCCTTAGATTTAAATTCTGAGCACCGGTTTCAAATTAAGAAAATCATGCTCGTACGTTTACTAAACGTACCTTAAAAAAAATTCAAAAATTATTAACATCCACCCTCGACCTGTGCCATTCAAGGTTAGGCTACACATAAGAGAAAAATGTCCCCACGAATCCAATAGTACTCTCAGATTTTAAATCTTAGTTACGGTTTAGATGTTAGAAAATTTAACAATAAAATAATTTTTACATAATTATTTTATTTGAGTCTAAAAACTAACTTCTATTTTTGGCCCATGTTGGCCAATGTTAGGGTCTTCCTAAGGAAAGCATACTCTCATGAGTTCAGCGGTGGTCTTGGAATTTTAATCTGAGTCCCCATTCATGAGTTATAAGCATTTTGAAAAATAAAATAATTTTATTTAATTATTTTATTTACGGTTATGCCATTCTCGGGTTTTCCCAACAGTGTCATGCTTCGACTAAACTTAAGTCGTGCCTAGGGTAAACCCACCATCCTAAACACAATTGTGATCAGATATCTGATATGGGCACCTATTTAAGAGTTAATTAAAATTTTCAGGAAAACCACTTGCGTGATATTTTAAACATAACGTTTTTTAATGGATCATTCAGGGAATTTCGAGCCTCGGAATTATGTGCCGTTAGAATTTTCGGTCACTAAATAATTTCATATATATATATATATAATTATACAGAAATGATGGGACCTTATAAACACTCGTTGAATATTATTTAATCTTCTTGAATTCTCTATTGTTTCCAAAATACTTCATATTTCCGTAAACAAAATGTTTAAGAAACTCCTCAATCTTTGTAACATTAGCTTTGTACAACTTTTAGCTTCGAATTATTTACTTAAAATTTATACAACTCAAAAATATGTACATTCATAGAACTATATAAATTTCCATTATTAAAATTAAAAAACATTACATTTAATAAAATCACATTTTCTCAAGAAATTAGGTCCATAAATTCGCCGCATTTAACTTCCAAAAGAATCATCTTTTCTAACAAAAAGTGTGTCTCGAAAACCAAAAAATTTGACATTCAGAAAATTTTGACTTTCTATACCTTGAAAATATAAACATTATAGCTTCATGAAACATAAACATTATATCTCTATATGAACACCAACTTTTTTACATAATAAAACTTTATCGATTAAACTCAATAAAAACTTCAAATTTGTATCTTCATGAAACATAACATTTTAAATTCATAAAAACTTCAACATTATAACTTTATAAAACATTAACATTAAAACACTCTAAAAACTTGAACTTTTATATTTCATGAAACTTAATCTTTATAATTCTGTAAAACATTCTCTATCTTATCATATTATTCATTTAATGGATAAATGTTCTTACAATTACAAAAGCCTTTGTTCATACAATATTCTATCTGATTAGAAAAGTTTTCATAATTAAAAATTTTTATCTGGTCTACACTTTTTAAAACATGAAATCACATAAATTCATACAAAACATTTCTAGGAATTTTTTTTCAGAAAATGTTTGTCTAATTCACTATTCATCTTACGATGAAGTAAAAAACTTTCTAACAAAAAGATCATCCTAAAACATAAACTTTGTAAAATACAAAAATGATCACTTATCATTTCTTTTACTCGCTTCATCTAATATCAAACTTATTCAAGGTGCTTTAGAAACATGAAAGAATAACATAGAATAATTTGAATTTAGTATGAATGTTTCTAAACAAAGTAAATTTCTATCTTCCTAAATTTCTTACATTATTAATCTCATCAACTTTTTTCACATTGGGACATTCTAATTTTCATCATTTTTATAAATTTATTAAATTCCTACATCTCTATAACATTCAAAAAATTTAACTTTTTTGACTTTCTCCATCTGCTGAACTATCATCTTTTCCAAAACCATCAAAACAAAAGTCTTTTAACTTCCAGAAATACTTCTTTTTCTATTTTACAAAAAATCATTTAACTAAATTTAGTTAAAAACAAATATAAAAATTATTAGAAATATATCACAAAGGATATTCAATATCACCCTTTCTATTTTTTTCAATACATTGTTTAAAAACATATAACAATCATCACTTTTCATCACTCATACTTTTTCATAACACATTTTTGTAACAGCTCAAATTTATTAACTTTTAATAAAACACAACATTTCTTAAAAAGAACGTCCTGACACAACATTACTAGATAATGTTATGCTTTTATATAATTCCTTCCCTTGGTGATGAGAATAGTTTTTCCATATTAAGATAAAATCTCCCTCACATTTATCTTCTCTATTTTCTAAACTCAATTTTTCACCCTCCCCTTTTTTGTTCTCTTTCACATTTTATGATAACTAAAGCTTCAGATTCATTACATAATTAAATATAAAAACAACTTCTAATGTCTTAATAAAATTTTAGACTCCCTACCCCATTTTTACCAAAATCAAAATCACATTGAGGGACTAAAATAGATCATTAATTAGTCATTTGTGAAGGATGAACATGAAGTTTCAACCTCAAATATAAAAATATATTTTTTAGAATTTCTTTAGAAAGGATATCAGAAATGAACTATCATCCATAACATTTGAGTACAAGTCTGGGTAGAAACAAAATATTTGGATTCCTCCATACCAAATTTTATTGAAATTGGTTTATTACTATTCCAAATCAGAAAAATTCACATAAGAAATATGTCCCTCCTAAAATAAATATTCAAGCATTGAAATATCTATCCAAATCATTATTGGTATAACCATGAACATTTAAATCATAAATTATTTTATAAATCATCCCATATAAATTTTTTCCTTTAACATATCTCAGAGTTTTGTTTTATTCTAACATATGAGATTATTTTGGATCAATCTGATATCTGGAATATAAAGTCACTACAAAAACAATATAAGTTCTTGAGGCTGTAAGGTAAAAATACTTCTGATCATCTTCCAAAAATATTTCTATTTTACAATTTGTTTATTTCATCTTTACTAGAATATTTTATCAATGAGGTTATGGTAGAAAATTCTTTAGAAAATTATTTTTTAAGGATTTTTAACAATGCTCAATTTTAATTTTCTTGAGATAGGAAAATGTATTTTTCATTTAGTTGAACTGGTAAACCTAGAAAGAAAGTTAATTCTCCTAATATAGACATCTCAAAATTATTTGTATTTTATGCAAGTAATTATTTTAAAAAAAGTATCTCACTTGTAAAAATTTAACCATTCACATAAACAATTACAATGAGGGTTCATGAATCAAATTATTTCACATAAAAGTTTATTTGAAATTTAATTTATAAAAATTCATCTATTTGAAACTAATATCATATTTGGATAACCAAGAACACGGACCATTGTTTAAACCATAAAAATATTCCTTCAATTTATAAACATTATTTCATCATTATCATGTAGGAAACCATAAGGTCACTTAATGAATAATTTTTCCTCAATATCCCTATTTAGGAAATCTAAAATTACATTGTTCATATAAAAATTATAACATCAATAAGTACTCATTGCTATAAAAATCCTGATGGTTTCTAATATTTTAACTTGGGTAAAAGTTTCTTCAAATCACACCCCTTCCACCTATGTATAAACATTACAAACATCTCTTCATTTTTTTCTTGAAACTTATCTATGTTCATTAAACTTATTTCTATACACCCATTTTCTTCCAAATAAATTTTTATCTGCTAAAAAATGAGCAAGTTCTTGTGTTTAATTTTTTCAATTTGATCCAAATAGTCTCGCATTTCATTCACATATTCATTATGTTTTACTTCTTCCAAAACAAAATTTTCTAAAAAAAATTAAATTAGTGATATTTCATTTTATAATTTCAACCATCATCTAGTATTTATAAGATAATTATGATTTTTAAGTATATTTTTAGTATCAACCAGTTTCTCTAAGGTAAAAAATTTCATGGTTTACCTTTCAGCTTCACCTTCCTCATCACACAATTCCTCTAAGTCTTGATGTATCTATTTTATCTAATTTTCACCTTTATTAGAAATCTTTAGTTTATCTTCCTAAACATTATCAACATCCTTTGATAAGGAATAGGGATTTTAAATAACCTAGAAATTATAGAAATAAACTATATTTTTTTAATGTTCTTTCCAATATTTGTAATATCTTATGTTGGGTTAATATACCATTAATATTCCTCCCTAGGCGTTTTCATAAAATTTCCCAAGATCAAGATTTTTTATTTTTAGTAATTATGGACTTCTAAAAACCATGAAATATTTCAAAAAATATTTTTTTCATACCATATCTCAAATTAATTATTTTTTAATTCTAGCCTTAATAAAATTTTATTTTTCACATGTATAAAAGTGCTATGAGATAATCTCTAGCACAATATTGAAAGATTTTACACAACCTACATGCTTCTTTCCATCCCCATAAAAGATCTATTTTTTAATTTTTTGAAACTCTACTTTTTTAAGGGTTTATAGAGAACTATATTTATGTATGATTCCATGCTTATTTAGAAAAGACTCAAAATCATATCATGTGAATTCTATACCATTTTTAGTTCTCAACAGTTTTATATAAACCTCCATTTCTCTCTTAATGTCTCTTATGAAAGTTATGAACATTTATAAAGCCTATAAATTGTGATTCATAAACATGATATTGGTCATGTAAGTGAAATAATAAATGAATACGGTGTAGTAAAATAATATCCTTTTGTTTACTAATGTCTCATTGGTCCAAAAAGATCAATCTGGATAAGCTCAAGAGGTCTGGTAGATTGAATTTCTAATTTATTGTGTCTTTTATTAACCGTCTTTCCATTATGAAAAGTTATAAAAAAAATCATTTTATATTCTTCTCAGTGTTATAAAATATCATATACCATTAACTATATAATATTTTTTCTTAATTCGCTAATCAATTATGCAATACCACAACTTTTTTTCATCTTCAGCACTCAAGTAACATGATTCACAAAGTTCCCAAAACTGAAAAATATTTATGTTGGTTATTTATCCTCTTCTAACAAGTTTTCCATCTTATACACTTTTTATTATGAAAGAATATTTTTTGAATATATTATATTATCAATCATCATAATTTTGAATCACACTAAGAAGGTTGTTCTTTATCACATCAATAAATAAACTTTCCTAATATTTTAGTTTTTTAGATTTTATCACAGCAGATCATATTCCTATAATCTCTCAACACCAAAATATTTTTATTTGACTTTATTCTTTCCGAAAAAAAATTTATTTTATAGAATAAGAAACTTTTCCTAGACGTTTAGTCATATATTATTCAGAAAAGTGACCTGGTTGATCACATCTTCCACAAACTTCCTCCAGGTCGTCAAAGTGATTTTTCATTGAGAATTTATAACATCATGATGTTTTGATTTTTTTTATATCTTGTGGGTTACGAAAGTTAACCATTATGCATTTAAAATTTCTCCCCATCTATTCATGCCTCTTTTATTGAAGTGAAATATTATGCCAATGATTGCAATATCTATAAGATTATTCACCTCCTTCTTCATCTTCACTACATTAAGAATATTCCTTTTTCTAAACATTTTCAAATAATGTTTTTATTTTTTAACAAATTTCCATATTTTAATGAATTATTAGCTCTTAACATAGAATTTACTTTCTAATTTCTCCTGATTCTTCTACTTCTAATAAAACTTTTATTCAGACCAGTGTACTTCTTTTCTTTCTTAGATGTTTTTATCTTCTTTTATTGATTCTTTTCAATATAATGATCTTCAAATTCTCTAAATTTATTCTCAGTAAAATTCATAGAAAGGTAATTGATTCCAATACACTCAAAAAATTTGAGGGGAAGTCTTCCTACATACTTTCCTATTCCTATTTGATAACTATTAGAGATAAGAGACGTGATTTTCTTCATTTAACTCATCATTCTCCTTATCTTCATAATCACACTGATCAAATTCTTAGGTATATTGAATTTTAATATTTATCATAGCTTAAAAATCGATTTCATCTATGATATTATTTTTTAATTATTAATATTTTATCATTTAATAGGAAAAAAGAAATTTATGAAACTCATTTAGAGATAAACCTTATTTATCTTCTGAATTAGAGATTTTAAAGGAAAACATGTAAGGAAAGTTTCTTATGAGATTCATAAAAATTATATAATCTTACAAGAAATCTCTAAAACCTATTATGTCTCAAAATACTTCATCAGGTCTGGTGAAGTACTCATAAATATTTTATTCATCTCGTATTATCGTGTCTTAAAACATACCAAACAAGATTTGTAGCTTCACTTCCTTCACTTTAGTATTTCCTTTGAAAATACATTGGATATTTCCCACATTACCATTGTTGTTTTGAGACCCATAACCTTCATGTTAATATTTTCTATCAAATATATAACAATGAAATTTATAGACTTTCCATCAACTTCAATGTTTCTCTTTTTATAAAATTTCATGGGATAATATTTTTTAGTGGGTGTAAACCCAAAGTTTCTGCATCTACAGCCTCCATGCCAAGATATAGAAGATATAGTATCTTTTTTCCATCCATGATAAGTTTTTCCCTAAAACGTATAAATCCATATAATTTTTAATGAATTTATATTTTTATTAATAAGGATTTGATAGGGGAACCTTTACAACAATACTAGTGGAAGTTCTTATGGATATTAGAATAAATTAGGGGGAATAAATTTTTATATTTTGGATAATTTCAAGTATTAAGAAACCTAACCCCTTTAACTTGTCATATTTATTTCATTATCACCATTTAGAAAATTCACATACATGAAAAATATGGAAATTAAGTTAATCACACCAGATTTATAAGGTTAAACCTCAGTCTGAGACCATACTTCATTTCCATGGCCACACCCATGGGCACATGAAAATTCACTATTAAAAATAAGTACATAATACATTTGAACCAACTCCCATTGGTATTATTCTATATGCCAATAGTTATTATTGTACAAACTCCCATTAGTTTACAAATTTTCCATACAAAACATGATCCATAATAAAAATATAAATTTATGAATTTTTCTCGAGGAAATATTTTCCAAGAAGTATATTGGTTTCATCTATCCAATTTATCTATCTAGTGTGCATGTATCCAGAAATATCTATCTGATGAACCTTTTCTAAAAATGTGTCTAAAAAAACCCATGTTTTATCGGATTTATCAATACTCAGTTCCTTAAAAATAATCTCAATATAAAACTATTTCTTTTTACTCTGTCCAATAACTAAACTAGCCTCTATTTGATTCTTCTAATAAAAACATTCTATCTGAAACTCTTTCTCAACACAAAACACAACTTCAATTATAAATTCACTCTAACAAAATTTTATAGCACTTCAACTTTTCACACACATGTATAGTTTCAAATATAATGTATGTTTTCACTCCTATTTATAGGTTCTATTGAAATAGTAAAAGTGGGAAACCAATTTCATTTTCCCACTCACTGAAATTCAAAAATATGAATTTAATTCTCATTCAAATTTCATTGGGAAGGTACAAAACTGTTATAGAAAATTTTTTAGTCTTATTAAATTCTATATCCTTTAAAAAATTTCATATAATTTCCTTAAACTTTATGTTTAAAAAATTCTTCAATATTTGTAACTTTATATTTTTACAACTTGAAACATCAACTTTGTAACATTAAGTTTTTATAACTCAAAACATTTTATGTTAATATAAGTATATTTTGGTTCATTTGGAACATTGAAAATTGTGTACATTCAGAAAAAAAACATTTTGAAAAAAAATGTGTATAGAAAAGTAAAACTTTGTAGTTTAATAATAATAATCTTTTTTGATAACAAGTGTGTCTAGAAAACTATAAATTTTTATGTTTAACAAACTGAAACCTTTTAAATATGAAAAATTGAAACTTTATATCTTTATAAAACTTCAAAAATATTTCTATATATAGACTCTATCTTTATAACTTAATGAAACTTAACCATTATAAATCTATAAAAACTTTACCTTTTTTGCTTTCAAAAACATCTAATATGTAAATATATATAAACATTAACATTATAACATAATAAAACATCATATTTGTGACTCATAAAAACAACAACTTTTAAATTTAATGAAACATTAAATATCAAAATATATAAAAAATATTCATTCGATTATACTATTCACCCATAGTATAAAATTTTATCCGATTACTAACATCCATCTGATTACAAATGTATGTTTGATAACAAAATTATGCCTATTTAAAAAAACTCAAATTACAAAATTCCATCCAATATACACTTTATAATACATGAAATTACATGATTTTCTACAATTCATTATTTATAATGTTTTTATAGGAAATTAATGTCCAACTAACTATTTATCTGAGGGTGAATTAAAATATTTCTAACAAAATGTTTGTCCAGAAACTTGATCTTTGGAAACTCTAAAAAATTTCACCTCCCTTTTCTTCCACTCACTTTAACTTTTATCATGACTTATGCATGCTATTTTATAAAAATTAAAGAACAAAATAGAATCATAAAATTTTATTAATAATGTTTATTAACAAAATAAACTTTTCAACTTCTCGAATTTCTAAAATTATTCATCCCAACAACTTTATTAACTTCCATATATTCTAAATTTCATCATCTTGGAAACTATATTAACTTCTTATATCTCCAAAAAAAATCTTAATTTATATCTATTCTTTCCTTATTCTTCTACAAAAATCTCTTCTTCTTCATCAAATTCATAAAAAATGTTTTTTAACTTCCAAAAACATTCCTTTTCTTATTTTACAAAAACAATCTTTAACAAAATTCAGTTGTCCAAAAATACAAAGCACTGTGAGTAAAAAATAATAAATGATATATTGAATTCAAAACCATTTTCAAGTATAATAGTATGAAATGTTTAAGATATGGTTTTGGAATGTTGACTAAGTGTTAACTAATGATTTAGATGTGATTATTTCAATAATCTTGAGTAGTATTATTATTCATTTAGGTTTGAATAATTCTAATAATTATAATATACATAGGTTCTGTAGTTTCACCTCTAAAAGTAATTAAAATATACCGGAATTAGGAGATATATATATGAGTCACTTGAGTAATATACATGACATATATTTCATAAGGTGATAAAACTTTTCAAATAAAATTGATTACAAACTAGAGGTTATATTTTTTGAATTATTATTAGTGAAACAAAATCTACATCATCCAACTAAATCCTCAAAGGCCAAAGGGTTCTTTTTCTTAACCAACACCTCATATACTAAAATTTATTTATGTTTTCTATATCCTAAATAAAAATTAGTTTCATATTTTGTGATTGAACTTACGAAAAATAATTGTGTAAGGTTTTCTCCTTAGAAGTCCTTGGTTTTTTCAGCACCTGTATAAAAGGTTGTGTTGGGTTTTCTCTACCTTTATAATAGGATGGGTTTGGCATGAATTTATAAAATTCCTTGTTATATTGGATACGAATACTATCAAGGTTGATAGTTTGAAGATTAGACAATATATAATTTGGATTTGAACTATTATAAATCTCATATACTCTCTTGTTTATCTTTATAACCTTCACTCTCACTACACCATTAATGTATTGTAAGATATTTTATCATTATTATCCTATGAATTATAAATTTTTATTTTAATTGATTTGATTTATTTATGATTTAAGATACAACATCCCCCCCACACACAAACACATACTATTTTTTTCTCTATCATACTGGTTGGAACCTAACAACAACAACACAACCCGCCCACACAAATCATTGAGAAGTTAGTCCATTTTATATACTCTCCACAAAACTTATTTCTCTATCCCAACTATTAATTCCCTATTATTAAACTATTTAAAATATATTCAGTTTATATCTCCATCATCTAAACCAAGAAACAATTTTTCCAGTACCAAAAACAAAAATTGAAAACCCCACCATTTCCAAAACAACATTGTGGATATCCAATAGGGAAGAAAACCATGCACATTATTATTTTATTACCCTAAAAATATGATATCAATATCTTTCATCCATAATCTCAAATATATCATTTGAAACAAACCCAGATACTTTAATAATTTACATAAAATAATATACATGCAATTCATGGACCCACTTTCACAATACCACGTGAAATCACTTATAAACATCATAACAAGGTAATCACATCCCACATAAAGCATCAATGTTTTTTCCCACCAATATATATCTTTTGTTTTTATCTCAATCGACCATAACACAACAAAGTAAACATATCCCTTTAAATTTAAAATTTTTAGTTTGAGAAGAATAAAAAAATAGAAAGAACTGAGTTTATGGTTTTTATAGTGTTGGAATCACTAAAGTAGATAGATCAAAGTGAATGGAACATAAGTAATGGTATAAATAATGTGATATTAGTTTGATGAACCATAGAGGTTTCTAAAAAGTGAACTTTAGGTATGGTTATATTTGGGATGGAGGTAAATGGGGTTAAAAGTGTTTCATGGTGAAGAGAAAAAATTTCACTTAACATGATTCAACCATGTGAAACACCAGTTACTTGGTCTTCCTGTATCGGGTACTCAATACTCCCCTAGGAAATTAATATATACCCACCTATGGTATGTTGAGGTTCCTGGGGTTACAAATATCCTAAATTGTTCACTAGATGCTCAATTCCTAGCACCAGATATTATAAAGCGTTTGTTACTTTATTTCAAGAGTAGGGAACTCATTATACCCCTTTGAATGATGTTAACTCCATACCCCTTATAATAATTCTAGAAATTAGTTTTTATTAATTAGTTTAAAAAATAATATCATAATTATAGAAAAAAATAAAAGGTTTCTATAAACCTTCTCATTAAATTTACCCAAATTCAAATTTTTGATTTAAATCAAACACGTGTTTTTAAATAATTTGAATTATTTAATTTATTGTTTATTTTTAAAACCATTAGTCCAATGGTTTTCCAAGAATCACTCCCCAATAGACTTCTATTTTAAATACTGAAATTAGTTTATATTGTTTCATTTTAATAATTTTTTTTGTTTTTAAATTTCATAATAATTTTTCTTCTTATCATATCAAGGATGACATTATTCCTTTAATCAATTACATTTTGTTAAAAAATAATTATTAATATATAGTCATTCATTATTCAAGGATTCAGTAATTTGAAATCAATGTAATTTTTTGTAAACCAAGTTCAATTTTTTTTCACAAAATTATAATATATACACCTTTCTCTCTTTTTACATAACATCAAAAAAATATCTCAAGGTTTTCTGAATTATTATTTATGAATATCACATTAGTTTTAATTTTATAATAATAAATGAATGCAATATGTTAATAATCCCTAGTTATGGTTTCATAGCACATAAGTTCACAAAAATAATATTGAAATATTTCTAGTAGAATTTTATATTAAATTTCCACTCTCTTACATCCTTCTAAAGTCATATTTAGAAATATATATTTCTTATAGACTCTTTAATTATCACTTTTAATTAAATTTATATGTCTTAGAGTTTTACACCTTTTAATTATACTCATGATTCACTGTAAAATTTGACCACATTTTTTAGGCCACAATTGGACGTCCTTCTTCTCGCTAAGATTGAATAAACATTAGAAATTATAAATTTAAAATAAATTTCAACTAATTCCCTCACATTTAGTTAAATAAATGAAAATTTAATGTTATTGATAATGTAAACATTATTTGTTAAAACTAATTCATTATCATTATCACATAATTATATAACATTGAATAATTATATTAGATATGGTCATTAAATAAAACATTGATTTTTCATTTTTTAACATCTATATCAATTATGAAAGATTATTTAATTCTCAAATAACTAAAAAAATTATTAAAATGATGGATAATAAATCTTGATATCCTTTAATGAAGCTTCCATAATAAAAGTATTTTAAACTCTTCATCTTCATTATAGACACCAAACCTTTTAATTGATCTATTCTTACTCATAATAATTATTGAACAAAATGTCTTACTTCATAGCACCTTCTATATATTAATTAAAGATAATAAAATGTTGAATTTTCTTTAATAGATTTATTATATCTCTAGCTGGACTAACCCTTCCTTGTTTATAGTCTTTTTAAATTATTTAAAATTTCAGGTTGTTAAAATAACCATAAAATTTTTTTTGTAACCCCAAATACCCTGAGAGATGGGAGATTCATAATATAGAACAATTAAAACTTTTAATTTTATTCATTTTTTCCATTTTTTGGATTTTGTTCTTATATTAGAAATAGCAGTGTTCAGCATGTCACTGTATACAATATTAAAAACAAATCAAATACAAATATATAATAATGTAATGAATGAATAGAACACAAATATATTAGTTCGTACACCACAAAATTATATGTATAACAAGAATATTACGATAATGAGTAGAATTGAAAAAATACACCATGATTCACTAGTTATGTGGACATATATTTTTGGACATGGTAATTCTATAACAAGCTCACTACCTTTAAAATATTTGTGCCTTTTTTCAATCCTCAACCATGGGACACTCCCCCTCCATCACTTATAAGAACTATTTTGATGAATGTAAGGTCATTTAATAGACTTGAGGCTCAAATCAATAGATTAGGGACATGATGGTTTATATCTATTCATCATGAGACTACACATTCAGAATATCTCCAAAATTGATGCATTATTTTAAACTTTGTGTTGAAATATATTTTTTAATTATGGATGTGATCACCTCCACAATTTGATAATTCAGCCCTTATCTTCCCAAAAATTATTTTAGTTGTCCTTATTATCTGAAAGAGGATAATTCTACAATGGAATTATCATAGTTCACTCTAACCTCTTCTAAAACCTATTATAGTGACACAACATCATCTTTATGATTTTCTGTTTCTATGCTTGAACTAAATTATATGTGTTATTAGAATAATAAGTGGAACTCTAGTTCTTAATTTTAATCAAAAATGGAATCTTTAAACTCAAAACATACTCCTCAATCTCAATAATAATCAACAGTAGTTAGTGAAAAAGTGTTATGTGGTATGTTTTTTAGAATTTATATTCTTCACTTAAAAACTAGTGCTTCCCACAACTTCTACATAGAACCCCCTCATATAAGTGCTTCAAATGATACCCATTTTTGAACACTTCATATTTTTGTACACTATGCTTCTTGCACATATTTTATATTTGTTTCCATCACATGACACCAATATAGTATGCCACTTTTTCACTACCTCTTTGTGAATAGTCATATAATACTCCCCTTTAATAATTTCTAATTGATAATCCCCTTTTAGAACTACATTGTGATTCAAGAATAAAATTTACACACAATATAATATTATTTCTCCAAACTCTTTCTATATAATAAAATTCATAGTATTTAATACATATTTCATCCATTCTTAATTAGAATATTAGGTGGGTATTTATAGGGAAAATCCCTTGAAAATATTATTTTCAACCTGATAACCAAATTATCCAACAAAAACTATAAAACTGGATCATATTTCACATAATAAAATCTCTAATTTCTCACAAATGAATTCATCCTTAGAGGTATATCCAATGTTATATATAAGTCACCACCTTTATGGTCTCACAAAGATTTATGGTGACTAGCATGGTGTGGTCTCTAGAATTTTTTCATTTTGAATCCACCACGACTTCCACGTTGACTTCATTTCCCCAATATGAAATATTAAGCTCCATGATGTGGTGAAAAGTAGTTTTCCATTTTACAAAAACCACAGTTTTTGTTATTTTCGCTATTATATAGTCTTGACTGATTTCAAAGCCACAATGGATTCCTCTATAGTGTAGTGATTTTGTTAGAGTTCAATTCACCCATACATAAAATACCTCAGTTGAGGAACATGATTCACATGAATACAATTTTCAACTTTTTCCCACATGTTTCACACTAGGAATAGTGCAACTACTTTACTAATCGCACATATATCTTTCTTTCTTACCATTTCTACTTAAAAATAAAGATGTTACATAAATAAATTGTAGTCCTACTAGAGTGATAACCCACACTATGAATATTGATACCAGCAGTGCCACCTCATGCTACCTATACTCTTATCATTCAAGAACTGAACCATAGTGGTGATGTTACTCCTCTACCTCCACTTTTCTTGACCTGACCCTTGATAACGTTGCCTCCTAATACTCCCCTCTCTCCAGTTGGTTGGATAAGGGTTTTCCCCACTTATTTATATTCAAAAACCCCAAGTTTTATTAATTTTATCATCAAATTAATCATTATGAATTCTTATGATATCATAATATATCTTATCAACACCAACATTATTTTTCTTAACCCCTACCTCTAAACATATTCTAATTCCCTGAATGTATCCTCAACTACCCCTTGTAAATCATCATATAAATATATAAACCACCTCGACATAATTTTCAACAAATATAAAACATAAAAAATGTTCGAAATATTTTATCCATATAGAAACCCATTCTTATCATACATAAATATTACATCATTTTTTATGAATGTACATTACATTACACGAACACATGCCTAAGGACCATAACATTTTAGTGTCTTTAGAAACGAGGAAAAATTACTCTATAGGTAAACTACAAGATATCACACTAATATATTCATAACTATAACCCTTATTTGATATATTATATGTTATAAATTTCTTCTTAACCTATAGAATGGAAATATAAGAAAGGGTGAGCTCATATGCACAGTAATGGTAAACAAGATAGATGTTTAAGAATAACATGAACATAAGGGTATGATAACATGAGATTAAAACTTTGAAACCAAACTATACATATTAAATATCATAATATTGAGTTCATGAAAAAATATTGGTAGTTTATAAGACAATAATCATAAGGTAATCAAATAGAATAAATCATGAGAGCATAACATTGGCACAAGACATTGATTTATGGAATAAATATAAGAATAAAAAATGATTTCCATATTAGTCATGGATTACAGTCAAGGGAATAATTATGGAATGGGTTCACAACCAAAACCATAATAGTAGTCAAGGTTCACTCTTAAGACCACCATAGTAGAAAAATTCCTTTACTGAACCAGGTTCACTCCAAATTCCAGTCACTTCTATCTCATGCGATATAAATCGTTACCCAAAGAATTATAGAGATATATTGGTTTCACCCATAACACAATGAATACCATATTTATGTTTTCTAAAGAATCATAAAATATTCATCATATCATAACCCATGAAATGAAATGGATTTCATAAAAATTTCATTAATTCATAACTAATATAAAATTGAAATGTTTCATAATCATTTCATTATTTCATCATAGCATAACCCATTAAAAAAGAAGCATCTTTCAAAAGAATTATATCATGGAATAAAACTGAGAAGAAAAAAATTGTTTCATAAAAATCATGCAATAATAATAATAAAATATTAATTGAATGAATAATAATAGTATACTTATATCATATCCCCGGTATGGAATAGTTAGCATGAACGAGGCTCATCTTAGATGGAGAATGATTATTGGTCGATCATTTAAAACATTTCATGAGTAAAATATCCTTCATTCTTTGTAAAATAATTTCTAAAACAAAAATCATTTTGAAAAAAAAATATTTGAAAATAAACTTGAAAACATATAAAAAAATATTCATAGAAAAAAATGTTAATGATGGTATGAAGTTCAAATATTTCTGTACACATTAAAATAAATATTCATTTCACATTTTTATTAAAAGACAAATAAGAATTGTTTAGAAACAAAATAAACATTCCATTGAAAACTATAATTTTAGAAATCGGAAAATTAAATTTCATAAATCATTTTAAGAATGTCAAAAACGTTTTTTAAAACATGTTTTTGGAATAAAAAAATGGTTTCAACTAAAGAGGTTAATAAAGATGATTTTACTTGAAAACATTTTATCCATTATTTTATGTTCCAATGATTGTAAAACGGTAATATTACTTGAATATGTCAATAATTACTAGATGAGAATAAAATTCATGAGTTACTTAAGAATTGTATCCTGAAATTTTATCATCATAAACATAATCATAAATAATCACGATAAGTGATGTGATTGTAACATAAAATATTTACAAATTTGGTAACATTGAATCATAAGTATCATGATATAATAACATAAAATCGAACACAAAATATCATTAGTATAAATAAATTCCTTATGTTAAATGTAAAATGGGTTTTATATGCACATCTTGAAGGAATATTGTTTCCTAACATAACATACATCTCAAAGAAAAAAAAATTGAGACAAAAACATTACCTTAAGTCTTCATTTTCACCATACAAGTTAAAATACCATATATAATAAATATAATTTTATTATAAATCTATCAAATAATATTATTTATATATATCGTACTATATTTGACTTTGTTATGGACTTTTATTTCCTGTTCTAAACAATTCTCTGGTAAACTTACGTTTTGTATAATAACTGCTTTGTTTTCCTTATATGTTTTGATTTATATCATTGATCCTCTTACCCTGATCATTATTTCATAATCTAAAAAATTATAAACATGATATAAATTTCATATATATATATTATATGTATTTAGAGTAATCTATACAATTTATTGACAAAAAATGAAAAACATTTTTTATAGAGACGGTAGGTCGTACATACGCGTGAACATTGTTTCCATTTTCTTTTTAGATTGAATGAAATATAGGTAAATGATATATTTTCATTAAAAAATAATTTTTATTTCATATATATAACATAATTTAATTTAACTAATCCTTATTTCATTTAATGTGTGAATTAATCACATTGCTTTGTGAGGCGGAAGTCTACTATACACATGAGTGACATTATCGTATTTCCACAAGTGGATAGTATAATGGTATGTGAGATAAAATGAATCAAGAAGTATAAAAATATAATAAATATCTCATATAAATAATTAATATTCTATTATTTATATCCTTGAGATGTTTTAATGGAAAAATGAATGACATTAGTTCTCAAGGAAATAGTCCACCGTACACACGAAAAATGATTTTGTAACCCATTTGATGGAAGTGGAGATGGTTGTAGGTTATTAACCTAAAATAAAAACATTTAATATTATGTAAGATACATATTTTATTATATAATCATGGTATATTAATAATTTAATGAGGTGGATGAATAAATAAAACCAAAACACGCATCGATGAATGTTACCTCTTCTTCGGGTATACTCTTTAGGTTGGAACCAAAAGCCTTCATTGGTTGCATTTCAATCCAAAATACAGCCTCTAGGATAAGAGTATGTAATTTGGGAAGTTTTTAGATGTCCCACAGTTAACCCATTTTTAACTTAATAGCAGTAAATTATTTTCAATGTTTTTTATTCATTTTGGAAAAACAATATTTTGAAATTATTAGGTAATATAAATTTTTTTGATTCCAAATATGGAATCCATTTTCTGAAATTACATTCACACTAGTTGAAAATTTTAATTTAAAATTAATTCCATACATGGTACGAGAAAGCAATTTTTTAAATAGAAAATGTTCAAAAGCTTACAAAGTTTTTATAAAGAAATTCATTATGAATTTGATTCCAATAGCATAAATTGGATTAATGTTCATATATAAGAGATAATTTTACATTAAGATCAACTTAAAATAAATTTTATCTTTATAAATAATTTAATCAAAAAGTCATTTTTTAATTTAAAATCAGTATTTTTCATTATTCATCAAAAAATAAAAAATTTCAAAAAAATCCAAAAAATTAATCCTAAGATAATGTTGATAAGATAATTTTAAAAATTAATTTTAATTTTTTCAATTAAATTTTATAAAATTTTCAAAAAAAATTGAAAATAAGTTATCAAAAAAGAAGACATTGAAAAATACAGTCTTAATCATAAAATTGAGTTTATTATTATCTCTTTTCTAGAAAAAATATAGGATGAATTTTAATAAGTTTATTGAATATATACAGTATACATTTCATTAAAATCATTCAAAAAAAGTGGATGGGTTAATTAACTGAGGTAAAATCTGTTTGTTTACATAAAAATAGAATTAAAAAAATATTTCCCTTATTTTCAAATAGTTTTTATTTACATTTTTTAATTAATTGGTTACCAAATAATTCATTTTATATACATATTTAAACCATATATTTTCATAATTTATTTAATCTTATTCAAATCCACTATTCCAATATCTTGGTTATTCTTATCATATTAGATGACAATTATTTAGAAATATGTCATTTTTCCCTTAAACTCATTATTGCATGAAACCCAAGATAAATTAAATGTTGTGTGTAACGCAAGATAAACATAGTTTTTAATTTAACACAAGCTAAACATGATATTCAATGTAACACAACCTAAACATAGTTTTTTGTGTAACACAAAGTATCAAAAAGATAAAATTCATTTTTTTTAATTCCCAAAATCATGGGTTGTTACATTCTATCCCTAAAATTAGTCTCGTTATTTAAAGGATTAAAATTAAAAAAATACCTTCATTGAAACCCACATCATACAAATGAATAATAAAACCTCCTTTAAAATGGGAGATTTTGAAACATAATGTTTACCTAAAGTTACTCATAACTAGGTTTCCATATAGGAGAACATAGGTGGGAAGTGAAGATTTATACATGGAACAAAATGATAAATAATTATAGGGAGTGGAAAAGATCACTAATCACAACAAATTGGGTGATCTAGAGAAGGCTAGGGACCATAAACCCATATAATAAAAAGTCATGAAAAAGGTCATTGATATCATTAAAAATGGTAATATCATTATATCATTTTATTTCAATATCCTTCTACAAATTTTGAATAACTTTCATGAGAAGATATAATTACTATATTTTATTCTATTTCACAAGCACAATCTCTTCCTTTTCTTATGACTTGATCAATTTCCACTTCATACCACACTCAAAGAAATGAAGGTGAGTTTTGTATGCTGGAAAATGAATGGATCATAAGATCTATAGATAATATGATATGTTATTCAATTTAAATTTATTTATCATCACAAAAAAATGGTTAGCATAGGTTATACAATATTCATAAATATTAATATGGTGAAGTAATATGTTAATCCCTAAAGACATTCCCAATGTTAAACTTTAACCATTCCATAAATGGTTAACCTTATGAACCTTCCAAATGATAAAACAACAAAATTTTATAAATATGGTAACTTACTTTCAAAAATGAACTTACCATTAATCACACAAACACCATAAAGTGCCTCTTAATTTTCACATGTCAAACATGTGAGTACATTCAACATGTATTCTATTGAAGCATCATAATTGCTAGAATTACCAAAAAACCCAAATAAAAACATAAATACATAACCATTACTTAAATAAAACCATATAATAATGATCATATTCTCTCGATCTAATAATTTTTTAAACTCTATCAATGATATCATAAACCACTATTTCAACAATTCCTTTGTCAGTTCTAAGATCATCAATTCTATCAAATTTACTTTATCCATATCAGTCATCACTTTATTCAAATTAATAACCATTTTCTAAATCCCAGGAATATATTAATGGTTATATTCCCCTAATCAAAATATTACCTTCTTATTAAATCACTTTTCTAGTTCATTAGTACCATTTACCATGTTTTTTGACAATTTTTAATGAAAAACATAAACTGAAAAATCCTTATATATTTCAATATTCATAATCCTTAAATTATAATACATAAATACTTCAATCACCACACATCCTTCTAAAACCATTAACTATGACTTGTCTTTTTTTTCCTTTACATTTATTTTCTTTCATATTTCATTTGTAGATGTTTCATCACCATCAATATAGCCATTACTTGTACAACCTTTATGATTCTCATCATGAGACTTCAATTTAGGCCATCGATTTTTATAATTCCATTACATTCAACATTTAAAACATTCATCCATTCATAATACCTTAAGGAGACTAACATTCACATATGTTGCATTAAATAATCTCTTCATTTTTCCTTAGAAATTTCTTACTTTATGACCTTCTTCTCCACATGTAAAACATATTATCGTTCCTTTGATACATTACCTTGAATCTTTCTTACCACATTCTCAAAATATATGAAAATGAATATTATTTTCTCCATGGTCTCCACTACCCAAACTCTTATCAAACTCTATCCTTGTCTTCTATGTTGGGTTTGAGAGTTATTTAAGGTTAACATTGTTAATCATGTTTTTAGATAATGGATTAGGCATAATCACAATATCATTTACTCCAATCATCATCCCATTTGGTTGCTCATCGGAAAAATTGGTCATCACATTTAATGTTAAAACAATTCCTTCTGATTCCATCCATTCACTAAAAGAAAAAAATAACAGTATAAGTAATAATAATATTAGTGGGAAACCACATAATCATTAAAAATCACTCATAGGATTTCCAGATCATGAAACATTCTTTTTAATCAATGACACCTTAGTTTTATCCAATTTAATTCATGATCATAATCTACTTAAATCCTTCATGATGTTTCATAAATAATTTTTTGTAGTTCCAAACCATATACCTCGGGAGTGCTAAACCAGGTGTCCAGCAAGGCCAATTTTCATACACCATGTGATGATCGATTCAAGTTCAATGCGTACATTTAAATTTTATTACCCCTAGGGACCTTAGGTCTAGAGACAAATCCACTTGTAGTATCTTTAAAAGGATATAATTTCATTTAAACTAATTTCCCTATCCTTTACCAATATTTTAATACATTTTCATATACTTTTACTCATCCTTGAACGTATCCTTAGATACATCCCAAGATATGTCCTTAAAAATATCAGTAGGTATATCACTAGATTTTTCTCATCCTAGTGTCCAATGGATAAATAAAATTTACTTTGAAACCAACTATAGGGACCGAAGATTATCATACATATATATTATATAATTTTTATTGGATATTCATACACTACAGGAAGACACACTTGAAGACTGTGATAGTTTTGTGTCATTTGAAGTTTGGAAACAAAAAACACTAATCCATAGGTAAACTAAATAATCTCTCAGTATGATCTTCATAACTATAACCCTTCCTAGACATATAATATTAAAAAAATTCTTCATAACTTGCAGAAAGAAAATATAAGAAATATTTCACTCATTTTCTCAGAATGGGTAAAAGAGGGAGATACATAATCATAACATGAATATAAGGGTATGAGAACATGAGAATATCATTTGAGAACCATAAACCACATATAGAAGACCATAATATTGAGTCATGGAATAAATATTCTCATTTAAGAATACATAAATCATAAGGGAACCATAAAAAATAATACATGATAGAATAATATTGGAAAAAACATAGATTTTTATCATACAAATGAGAATATAAAAATGGTTTCCAAATTAGTTAATTCTCACTTCCAAGGCTATCATATTGTAATGGGTCACTCACCAAACCATCATAGTAGTCAAGGTTCACTCCCAAAATCATCACACCAGACAAAGTCTCTTACTGAACCAGCTTGAATCCCTTTTCAATTCCTATCTATCTCATGATATATAAATCATTACCAAATAAATTATAGAGAGATATAGGTTTCACCTATCTCATAATGAAAACAATATACATTTGTGCCACAATATTATAAATCATTCATCATATCATAACCCATGAAGGGAAATGAGTTTCATAATCATTTCATTATATCATAACCTTTACATAATACCAATGTTTGATAATCATTTCATCATCTCATCATAGCATAACTTGTGTAAAAAGAAAAAGGATTCATAATAATTTTATCAGGGTATAACCCATAGAAGTGAAATGGGATTCATAAAAATCATTTTATCATAAAAATAAAACATTCAAGGAAATAATAGGAATGGTATCCTAGGATAATATCTTCATTATGGCATAGGTAACATTAATAATTGTCATCTTAGAAGTAAAATTATTTTGATTGATTACTTAAAACATATATTCAGTAAAATATTCCTTCCCTTTAAAAATAAATTTTAAAACATAAAATATTTTTAACATATTTTTTTTGGAAAATAACCATAATAAATTATAAATTAATCTTTAAAGAGAATAAATTTCATCATGTAATGAAATTATGTTCATGTCATACATGTTAAAAAATATTCCTTTCACACTTTTTATTAAAGACAGATTGAAATTATTTTCAAAATGACATGAAGATTTCTTTAAAATGAATTTTCAAATATTTAAAACACGGGTAAAATTATATTTAATAAATAACTTTAATAATGATGAAAATAATTTTGAAAACATTTTTAGAAAACATGGTTTTTGATGAAAATGGTTTCTCAACTAAAGATATAACTAAAGTTTATTTTTATTAAAAACATTTTTTCAATTATTATAAGTGAAAAAGAGTAAAAAATGGTATTATTACATGAAGATATCATGAATAACCATATGATAATAAAATTCGTGAGTTAATTGAGAAATCATTATAATATTTTTTCATTTAAAACATAATCATAAAATAATCCTGATAAGCGATGAGATTGTAACAAAAAAAATATTCACCCCTTTGGTAACTCTGAATCATATGTCCCGGGAAGAAATAAGATAAAATGAAACTTACAATATTATGAGAATAAATAAATTCATGATATTAAATGTAAAATATCATGTATATACAATATATTAAATAATATAGCTAAATGACAAAATGTACATCTCAAATAAGGCAAATTGTGGCAAAAAATTGTTACCTTAAGTCTTTATTTCTATAATACATGTCCAATTATACTTTATAAAAATTATAAATTAATTATAAATCTTTTATAGAAAAATATTTACATATATAAAACCATATATTATTTTTCGATGACCTTTTATTACCCAGTTATTAGCAATTCCATATTAATGTTTTGTTTCAAGAAATAACCACTTTGTTTTAAATATATGTTTTAATTTTTTATGTTTGGTAATTTTAAATTGATAATAGTTTAAGAATATACTGAATTATAACCATGATATAATATAATATATATTCATCATATATGTATTGATATTAATCCATTTAATTTGGTAATATAAAATGAAATACATCGTTCATGAAGATGGTAGGTCGTACGTGTGCATGAACATTGTTTCCATTTTCTTATTGGAGTAGAATAAAGGAATTTAAATGATGAATTATCATTAAAAAATAATTTTTATGTTATATATAAAACATAATTTCATTATACTCAACCTTATTACATTCCGTCTAAAATGTGAATGAATCACATTACTTCATGAGGCGGTTGTCCACCATACATATGAGCAACATTGTTATATTCTCATAATGTAGATAGTATGAATTAATGGTTGATAAAATTACTCTAAATGTATAATAATCTCATAAATATCATATATAAATACTATATACTTCATTATTTCTAGTTTTTAGTAGCGGTAAGGGAAAAATGAATGGCAGTGGTTCGTGAGGCGGTAGTCCTCTGTAGACATGGACGATGATTTCACAACCCATTTGATGGAAATGGAGATAGTTATAAGTCATTACCATAACATAAAATCATATTATTATATGTAAGATAATTGTTTTATTATATCCTAATGGTATAATAATAATTTAAATAGTTTGAAGAAGAAATAAAACAAAAATTCTCATTGATGAATGTTACTTCTTCTTTGGGTATCCTCCTTAGATTTGAACCAAAAGTTATCTTATTTTGGATTTATATCCAAAATAAGGCTTCCATAGTGGGAAGAGGGAAGTTGGGAAGTTATTTTGGTAGATATTTTCTGAACATAAAATATTTTATGAAGATAATAGTATTGAAGAAGGGCTGGCCTTGTATAAGTGGGGGGAGATGACACACTTGGTATTTTTTGAAAGAGAGAATTCCACCCATATTTTTTCATGTGACAAGGCTCCAATAAGGAAAAATTATCAAGAATAGAAGATATAATATCTATATATATCCATGAAATATTATTTTTTTAAGTTTTGGTTCATTTTTAACCCTTATCATTTTATTTTAACCCCCCCTGAAAAACAAATTTTTACCAAAACAATGATAAATAATTTTTATAGTTTTCATTGTTCATTTTGGTTAAAAAAATAATATTACTACATTAGATGGTATAAATTATTATCATTCATAATATGGGATATATTTAAAAAAATTACATTCAAAAAATTTGTAAATGAAATTTAAAATTAATTCTGCATATGCGAGAGAAAGTGGATTTATTAATTGAAAATGTTAAAAAGTTTAAAAAATATTTATATCAAAATTCAATAAAAAATTTATTAAAATGACCTTAATTGTATAAATAGATATATAATTGAACTAATTTTACTTTTAAAAAAATTATAATATAATCTATCTTTATAAATAAATTAAATTAAAAGGATGTTTTTAATTAAAATTTATTATTTTTCCTTATAGATCAAAAAATGAAACTTTTCAAAAAAAAAAATAATTCACCCTCAGATAATTTTTATATAATGATTTCAAAAATTAAGTATTTTTTAAAATTAATTTTATATGTTATTCCAAAAAAAAAATTTGTCCACAAAAATTGTGAAAATCTATTTTTTAGAAAAATATAGTTTCTATGCCTAAAATTGGATTTCCTCAAATCTATTATCTTGAAAATGGCTCAGATAAATTTTAATTAGTTTATTTAATATATAATATATAAATTTTATTAATATAATTCACTAAATTATTATTTTTTTAATTTATTAATGTAAAACATGTTTTCTAGCATAAAATAGTTTTTAGAAAAAGATTTCCATTATTTTAAAATATTTTTAAGTATAATTTTTTAACAAATTATAAACAAGAGATTTAATTTTATATACATTTGAATATAATATATTTTCAAAATTTAATTAATACTATTCATACCATTCATTCCAATGGCTATGTGATAACTATCTGAATGAATAAAAATATTAAAATAGTATGCCATGTTTCATTTAAACTCATTATTTCATGTAATGAAAGATAAATGTATAATTATGTGTAATGTAAGCTAAAATAAATTTTTCATGTAATAGAAGATAAACTCAATAGTTTATTTCACACTACCTAAAAAAAGTGTTTTTGTAATAAAAAATATCAAATAGTTAAAATTCATTTGAAAAAAATATTTCCCAAAATTCTTAGGGTGTCACACTTCATTTGGATTTTTTGAGAATACCCAATAAAATCAATGAAAACCTTTTATGGGTTGTATTCCTTCTACACATTTTTCAATAAAATGAAATATTATTTAATTCTATAAATTTTTTATTTCAATATTTCTCACCCTACACCTCTGAACATCATTAGGGTACTTATCTCATCTTATATCCACCTTTTCTATATAAGTTAAGATTTAAACCGATTTTTAGTAAAATAATTTTATATTAACAGTATTAAATATTTCAGCCACAAATCTTTTATATATTCATTATATTCATATATTTCTATCAAGTGAATTCACGACTTGGAATTGAGACATTAATGAATCCTTGAATCCGACTAATTCCAAACTTGATGTAGAAAATAAATTTTTCAGTCAACAACCGAAATTGTTTTATTCTAACTCACTTACTTCTACAAAAATATTCAATAATGCAACTTGAGAATCCAAATAATTTTACAAATTTCTATTTTTATCTGAAGAACACTTCGATGAAACCATCAATTAATAATTAATGAATAATAGAATGTGTGAGTCACTCTATACGATGGACCAACTCATATCACTTATTCAGGATACTACATGATATCCACAATATTTCCTTTCTTCACAAGGCATATCCTCTATCCAGATTTGGCTAAATAGTCTCGCATTGATTATCTTTATAGATTTTTGTATTTTATAAGAAAAAATACCGAACAAAAAATTGTTATATTATAAATAATGACACATGTCCTACACATATTTTTTCACTTGATCCACTAATATGTATTTATCTTATGAGTGATTATACACCACTTTAAATATGGATTGATTTCACTTATTGATCACCAAATATTACTTGATACAAAAATATATATTATATAAGTAATAAATACCACTTTAAGTTCTAGATCAGGATCTTAAATGTTTGAAATTCTTCATCATTTTATGTGACTTAAGTTTCAACTTTAAAATCCAATTTGGTTTTGTACCACCCCTTATTAATTCAAATTAGACAATGATACTATTTGATCTGTTAGTCTAAGACTCATATATATAGGGAACTATGGTATATATGAATTCATTGGTGGCATAAGTCTCCATTCGACATAATCACCCCATATATCATATCTCAACCTCATGAATATACCACTTCCTATAGATATTAGATATATTTAAAAACAAAGGGAGAGTTATATCTCCAAAAATAATCATTTCTAGGAGTTTGCTTGTTCAATTTTAACCAATACTTTTCCTTATATTTTATTCCAACACTTTATAGTAGTTATTTTTTCAATACCACCTATATAAGATTCACTTTGCTTATAGGGGTTTTCTTTTTTTCTTTTCCTTAGGATTGTCCTTTATAGAGAGACTAATCCCACTCGCATTTTCTTCTCCCTTTGAGGTGGCACTATTGAATTTACCTTTATTATTCCACCTCTATAAGAGGTATCTTCTAGAAACCTTAACTTATTGACTCATTATATGTATTTTGAAACCACTAAGGAATGTTTCGTGTTATTTCGATTCAATTTCCCTAAGAGTCATACTAGATTTCTTTTTTTTCTTGGCAAGTCCTTCTTTGTAAGGTCTTTCCCATTCCTATCAACTAGAATATCTTCCTCCATTTTCTTATTTGATTTACATATTTATGTATATGTGGTATATTATGAGTAAAACAAGGGGGGTTCTTGGTGAACCTTTTGTTTATCTCCATGGTTTTCTTCCAAACTAGTATTTCTATTTTCCACCGTAACAGAACTCCTTATTGTGTAAATTCTCCCATTGTATTTCATATTAATAGAGGTTTTCCTTTTTACTTATCTATAAAATATTTTACTCCAATGCCTTTCCATGTTTTAAATTATAGAAAATGAAAATAATATCACATAGAAAATATACCTTATGTTGTCTTATTTTGGTAAATATATTGATCTAATATGTTGCATTTTTTATTAAGCCTTTAGGCTTCTAAAAACACACTCATGGTATGTATAACTTTTACAAAAAAGTTTCATTTTATAAATACCTTTATTTTGGAATATTTTCTTCTATTTTTGGAAACAATCCTCTTTTTATGTCTAGGTTCAAAATTTGAAGTTTTACATGCTCCACTTTGTGATGTATCCATGAATGGAAACTCTTCCTCTTCATTTCGTTTAGTATAATATACTTTTTTCAACATCCTTGATCATTTATTATTTCTTATTAAATAAGGAATCCATCTATTTCCAACATGAGTTAAAATATCTTCTGTATTTTATCATCTCTTTGAGATTTATCTTGAGATTTATGACACTTTCCTCTAAATCCTTTTCTCAAACCATATATTTTATAATTTCTTATAAAAACTCATTAATAAAATGACTTTGGAAATTAATTTCTCGTCGCAAATTAATTTTTTCAAAATTCGAGGACAAAATAAATTTTATCTCCATTTATTTTCCATATCTATATCTTACATAAATGTAAAATACACTTCATGCATGAGTTTCCAGTGTCCCACCACTTCCTATAAGGATTAGATCTCTTCTTATTTATGACACGAACAATATCTATATGTGTAGCCTAATGTTGTTGTACTATCCTCACCAGAGTCACAATTCATTATAAAATCCATGGGAGATATTTACCCATCTAATTTATAAAATTACTCTAAACCATGGTAAGAATAAGATACAAAAAAATATGGAGAATATATTTCCACATTTGGAGATTACATCCTTTCTATAGTCTTCTAATCATTCTTCTTCATCTTAATTTTGGACAAATGGAATAATCAACAAATTTACTCCTTGGATTATCATATTGTTGGTTTCTCTAATATTATTTCAATAGATATTATTTCCCATACAAATCTACTAGCTTCATCCACATATCATTAGAATACCCACAATGATTTATCATCTTGAAAATTCCTTCTTTTAAAAATTCCTTTAATATAAGAACCTAGCTATAAATGAAACCTAATGTTGAGTTAAATAAATAATTCATTTTTAGGATCTTTTCAAGTTTATGGTTTTGTATAATTATGATATATGTTTTACATAAAAACTCAAATATTAAAAAATAGATACCTCTACTAACACTCCATTTTTTCAAAAAATAAAACTCTTCAAAATAAAACAAGATTTATTTTTCTTGATTAAAATCTTCATGAATTATTCATTTCTGTTACCCATCCTTATACCCTATGGAAAAAATTTCAAAAACGTGGGATGAGCACAAAAATATTAGTATGGGATATAAAATAAAGAATGAAATGGGTATTCCATTAATATTTTAAACTCATGAAAGCCTCATTAAAAATAATACTTTTCACCCATAAAAATTAAACTCTTTAACATACTAAAGAAATCAAAATATTCTGTAAAAACATCTTATAAATCATAAATCATAAAGGTAACTTGTGGCATCCATAACATTCTTACATTGTATCTCTTACAGCTACATGTGGAGTAACCTTCATGGTTACGTTTGGAATACCCATCACAATATATTACCTAAATATATTAGTAGAAACCTTATTAATTAACTCTGACTCATTACCCAATGTATTGGAGATCTATCACGGGCTCACCCACCCTTGTTTTATCACACAATCTCCCGTAAACGTAAATATTTCCCACTAACTATAACATAATCATAACACATAAAATAAACATAAAGGAAGAATAATATTTCCACTTCTCAATCAAAAAATATAATTTCAAAATATTGATTAAATAAAACCATTAATGAAACAAATTTCAATACCAAAATACCTAACAATAGAAGATGTTATTTATGTTTTTCTTTTAAAAAATTTGTGCCTCCTGGAGGAATCAAAATACCAAATAATGGATATAACGGCTAAAGGATCGTTGTCACCGTATAAGTAAAGAAAACATTACTTTTTATCATTTAGTAAAATGATTTGAAAAAAAAAGATTCATTTTGAAAACCATTAAATTAAATTAAAATTAAAATGGTTTGGTTACACACTGTATAAAATAATGTGGTGGATGACATCAAAATATGCCTCAATGAAAAGAGATTCAGATGAAGTCTCTTACCTTGAGTCTGACTAGTCTCTTACATTCATTATAATTTAGAATAATAAAATTCGGTTAATTTACACTTGATTAATATAATTTTCAATTTTATTATCCATTTTATATCACTTATTACCATGTTATGACAATTACATAATTATTTAAGTTTACGTTAGATGTTTTATTGATATTTGGTACTTGAGTCGATAATGAACTTGGTATGATATCAATAGTCCATGTGTTCATAATTATATCATATATAGAATAATATTCATGACATTATTATCACTTTCATACATCAAATATACATTTAAATATAACTATTGAGTGTTGTTTTAAAAAATGAACAATTTTAGTCATGGAGAGTGTAGGCTGCACGTACATCTGATTAACATTATTTTTATTTTTCATTGATCATTATAGAAAGAATGTAAGTATTTTTAAAAATTTCTGTGTTGATAATAACATAATTAATATCATATTAATAATTTAAATATACTTATATATGTCATAAAAGTGATGTAGTGAATAAAAATGAATCATATTACTTCGGGGAGATGATAGTGCACACATATTCATTAAAAACATTATCATTTTTATGTGCATGGAAAGTAAGAACAAAATTGATATATTATTATATTATAATGATTAATATGTCATTAATAGAACATATAAACATTAATTACATCATTATAACTAGTCTTTAGAGATGTTAATGAAAAAAGGACTATATCGGTTCATGAGGTGGTAGTCTACCGTGAACAAGGAAAAAATGATCATTTCCCATTTGATGAAATTATAGAAGGATTTAGGTGATGATATTAACATAATAACAACTCAGTGTATTGAGGATATTGGAGTTATTATTTCATCCTGATTGAAGTAGATTTTAAGGAGGTGGAAGAATATATAAAATTTAAATACTTAAAGAAAAGGATACCTCTTTTCGCTTGATCACCTTTGAAGAATACCTTAACACCTTTAAGAAGGGTCTTATACCTAAAATAAGGCCTTAATATTGTTGGTAAGTATTTTATTAATAGTTTTTTTAGATATTTTCTAAACCAAATGGTTCGTGAAGGGTGATTAATAGAGAAAAGCGGGTACATGTTTATAGGACAGGGGAGGGGCACCCGTGGAAACTCATAAAATATTAAATTAATATAAATTAATTAATTAATCCAAATGACTCAAACATGAGTTATGTATAAGATAATATAATTATGGTTCTAAATAATGTCATAAAATAATTTGTATTCCTTTATAGATTTTATTTTAAACCTTACCTTTTTTATTTACACTTAATTAATATATTTTATTTTTTATGTGGTAATAACATTTTTAATATTAAGAGGCTATAAATTTTACTTACATGAGTTAAATTTTCAATAAATGGAAAATTTATGAAATTTTAGACCTTATAATCATAAATTTTTAATTTCAAATTTTTTTTATGATTTTTAAATAATTTAATAATATATTATTTTTATAAAATATAAATAGTGTCAATTTTCACACTATTCATTTCATTGAATTTAAATAAAATTCAAAAAGAGAGATACCTTTGGAAAAAAAATTAATATAGATATAATATGTCATTTTTACCTATAAAATTAATTTAGTACCATAATTTATTCTATTTATATTTATTTTAATATTTTAATATCATTTATTTGATATTTTTATTAATAAAATAATTACTATATAACTTTTGTGTTATTAATTATGGAAATTATTTAATTTATAAAAAACAAATATCATGATGTAGATGATTTCATTGGATTTTTTTTAGACTATTTATGATTGAAGTTTTATTATGTTTATCGTTATATAAAAATTATTATACTTATAGGTAATAAGAGGGTGACATGTTGTCACTTTCTTTTATTTAAATAATATTTATATCACTTTCATAGACAAAAGTCTCTTAAAGGATTTAATTTAGATCCTTAGGTGTTAAGGGTATACATTTATTCATACAATATGATTTTTTCAAGTGTCAGTGTAATTTTATTATCCTTATCATATTATTTGTAACCTTAATTTACCTGATTAATCTTTAACACTGGTAAATAATAATTACTGTAGTTACTATTCATAATACCCAAAAAAATAAAAGTAACCTATAAACTTAATTTGGACTCTCTGATTCCAAATATTGAATCTATTTTTCAAAATTCAAAATATATAAGTTATAGTAATTAATTTAAAATTAATAATCATTTTCAGAATGAGAAAACAGGTTTTTTAAAAGTAAAAACTATCAAAGGATTAACATGTGTTTATATCAAATTTAAATTTGAAATTACTTCCAATGAAAAAAATTTGATTAAATGGTGAAAATATTATTTAATTATAATTTACAACCAAATAAATTTATAATCTAACAATATAAATAAATTACATGAAAAAACATTTTTGAATTAATATGCATTATTTTTTACTTCATAAAAAAAATAAATCTTATCATAAAAATTCAAAAAAAATAACCAACGTAAATTCTTACGTCCCAATTCCAAGTAAGAAGTTTATTTTGTCAAAAATAACTTATAAAGGTGAAAAAATATATATTTAAAATGTGTTTGTTATCAAAAGGCGGTAAAAATGTCTTTTTTCAAAAATACTCCTTTAACACATAAAATTAAATTTATTATTATATTATGTGTAGAAAACATATAATATGAATTTTAAACATCATATATACTTTATAATTCAATAATATAATCCAACAAGAGTGATTTGATTATATTATAAACACAATTATTTTAACTTAAATAGTTTTTCAGAAAGAAAAAAAACACATCCTTTATATTCAATTGGGTTTTCTTTGCATTTCTAATTAATTTTATAAACAATTAATTATTATATAAACATTTCAAAATCCAATTTTAATAATTTAGTTAATATAATTCATTCCCATCATACTTATGTCTAGGTTGAAATGGTAACATTTCAATCAAAATTTTTAATTGTTCATTTAAGGTTGATGTGGCGTATCATGTACACTAGAAAACATAATACTTCTTTCTTAAAATTCAAGATGTTACATTCAACCCCCTTTTGGAAATTGTGTCCTCACAATTGGAATTTGGGTTTACTAAATATGGTATGAATTTTCAAAATACCTTTATTTCATTCCAGCATAAGAAAAAGAATTATTAAACTTCAACTTTAAAAGAAAGAAAGTATAGTATGAAGGGATACCGAGATAACACACACTAAGAATCCATTTAGGGAAAAAATGGATATGGAAGAAAAACTTACCATCATGTTCTAATGGAGGGTGGTAGAAAACATGAGAAGGATTAAGTTAACAATCCCAAAACCATATGTTTTTTATTGGATAAAAGGTCATTAATTCCTTAGTATGAAAATGAAAAGAATAATGTTTTTCTTTTAGGATCATTTTCATTAAGTTAAGGAATTAATTTACTTTATAAACAAAGAAAATAAGAAAATATAATTACATGAAAATTATAGTTTCATCCTCTAATCATATTCCACTACAAACTCTTATTTTTCTCCAAATTATGAGTATTTAAGATGAATCAACTTCTATAGTATCACATAATCTAGAAAAGAATAACTATCTATTTCTCTTATCAGGAAACATTTAACAAAACCAATATAGTAAGGATAAGATAAAGTAATTATATAAAAATAATAAACCATTAGATGATAAAAACTACTTTTAATCTCTAATATTCAACTCTAATGCCAAAAAGTTCAATATAGACAATTAAAAAAATTGATATCCTAAAAATCCATCAAAATAATCCAAACTAAAACGGAAACCCAAAATTCAAAAATATTTGATCACAAGGTCTTCTAAGATAAATTTTAACATTTATCACCAAAAAATATCAACCACTATTAAAGTCTCATACCAAAATATAATTTCAAAAATCGCATATTCTCCAATATATGTTAATAATTTCTTTAAATAACCTAATTCAGTATAAGTACACAATAAAATTGTAGATTATTCAAAAATAAAATCCCACCATTACTCCTAAAATAAAATCCCATAGTATTATTTTTACCAAAATCATATAAAGTTTAAAAAATAGTGAACTATATCCAATGTAGCATTTATTACTTAATACCCAAATCATTTTCCAATACCCTGGATATTAATTTGATAAAACATAGGTTTGCAAAATAATTTTATTCTTATTTCATAAACTAATTTAACTAAAAATAAAAGTTAATAGATACCAAGGACTTTGTGTAGGCTTGTGGTAGGTGTTAAAGGCTAGCCACCCTTCGATTGTTGGTTTGATTCAAGTAGACTTGTTTGACAAGATGGGTTGTCACCCTTCCTGTGGTTTTTCCTTTTTATAAAACTATATATTTCTTCTGAAATTCCCAAAAATCTGGTAAAATAATTAAAAAATAACCATAACATATTTTAACTTAAAAGTTTATCTCAATAATTTCATTTTTGATCCTGAAATATAATGTTTAATAATTACCACAAAATCAAAGATCATATAAACACTAAGATTAGACATATGTTTATAATTATGTCTACACAAGAAAAGATTATTCTTCCTTGAATAAAATTTTCACATAATAAACCTCAGAGTTACATATACAAGAAAAAAGACTTCCAAAGTAATCCCATCGTCAAATGGGCATTAATACTTTTAATCATTTCATCAACATAAAATATAACATAACGCTTGAATTTCTTATATGTATACTTCTTAATAATTTAGTGTTCTTCGTGATCCTTTAACCATTATTTTCCATCTTATTCCTTAATACTTTTCTCCTACAAACAAACATATGAATCGTGTCCTAATATTGAATAATGTAAAAACATGAGACAGGAAATAATTCATACCTTTCATAGGCCCTTTTCAGTTTCCTCATCTTCAATTTGAATGGAAATAGGTATTGATAAAAATATATTTTTTTAGTCTCCTTGATATCATTCAGGAACCTTTTTTGTAGGAAATATATTTTCATAGTGGTCATACTCCCTATATTTAAAACAATCAATATATAAATTAGAAATAAATTCTTTCTTTTCCCTGGATACAACCAAACACTTACTTTTTCCTTATAAGGTTATTGATTTTTGGCCTTCATTACCACAACTATAACATATTCCCATACATTTAAAAAAATATTAGGTGTTTCTTTTCAAATTCATGACACATATGTCATTGAATATACTTACCTTCATGATAATTATTACCTGACCTTCCACAAATATTCATTTCTCTCAAATACGATGAATTATAAAACTCATAAAGATTGAAGTGGTTAATCATGAAACTTGATAGTTAGTTTAGAAAAACCACAAGAGTTCTAAATGAATCCCCCTTTTCATTCGGTTTCTTATTCAGAGAACCACCAAATTTTCCTTTACATCCATTGTTACTTCGGTTTCTGTATGATTTATCAATTTACTAAAACCAAAAACGTTAGTTTCATTATATCAATAAAATCATCATATAGAATCTTATGAGTAGTATAAATACTCATATATAATTATTCTTGTTACATCAAACTCATTCAATTTTTATAAATCAACCATTACTCTTGATAATATGTTAATCATTATGGTTATACACAATGTGTCACTAATGCTTAAATAACACACTAACCTTTAAATTTATCTAAACAGACCTCTAATACGAACTATAATGACCTAGCCTTAAACAATAAATAATCTTGATTTAAATCAAGAATTCATATTGATGATATTTTGAGGTTTATAGTTTTACATAATTATTTAATAAATATTACATAACTACTCAAATATTACAAAATAGACATTTCTGCTCACTATCCATTTTTTCCAAAAAAATAAAACTCTATAAAATAAAATAAGATTTATTTTTATTGATAAAAATCATCCTGAATTATTCTTTTCTCATACCCATCCTTATACCCTATGGAAAATATTTTAAAAACTTTGTATTAGCACAAAAACCTTCGTAAGGGATATAAAATAAGGAATGATACTATTAGTCCACGAATATATGAAACTCAAGAAAATAGCAATACAAAATCATTGTTTTCACCCATAAAACATAAACTCAATAATATACCTCATGAAATCAAAACATTCTTGAAAAACACTTTATAATTAAAAAATCATAAAGGTAACTTATGGCATCCATAACATTCTTACATTGTAGCTTTCACATCAACATAGGGAGTAACCTTCATGGTTATGTTTTTAATACCCATCAAAGTATATTTCCTATATATATTAGGAGAAACCGTGTCATTAAAATTTGTATCATTACCCATTTCATTAGAGAGATATAATTGGCTTATCTGTCCTTGGTTTAACATGGAACCACCTATATACATAAGAAATTCCCAACAACCATAACATAATCATAACACATAAAACAAGCATGAAAGAAAAATAACATTTACACTTTGTAATCACAAGATATCTTTTCAAAATATTGATAAAATAAAACCATTCTCAAAACCATTTTCAATACAAATTTCCTAAAACGGGAATATGGTATTTATTTTTTTTATTTAAAAAAATTATCCCTCGTGGAGGAATACAAATACCAAATAATGGTTACAGCGGCGGAAAGGTTGTTGTCACCATATACGTAAAGAAAAACTTCCTTTTTATTGTTTTGTAAAATGATTCAGATAAAAATATTCATTTTTAAAATAATAAAATGAAATTAAAATTAAAATTGGTTGATTAGACACCATATAAAAGAAGGTAGTTTATAATATGAAAATATTCCACAATGAAATGAGATTGAGATGAAGTCCCTTACCTAGAGTCTGACTTATCTCGTACATTATTTATATTCCAAAATAATAATATTAGTTTAATTTATAATATCATATGAAAATTTTTCAATTTTATTACTCATTTTATATCACTTATTACCATCTTATAACAATTGAATAATTATTTAAGTTTACATTACATGTTTTTTTGATATTCAGTACTTGAGTTTAAAATGAACTCGGTATGATGTCAAATAGTCCTTGTGGTCATAATTCCATCATCTCAAATAATATTAACGAAATTATTGTCACTTTTACACAAAAAATATAATATTAAATGAAACTATTAATTATTTTTATGAAAACTGAACAAAGTTATAATCATAGAGATGGTAGGGCGTACGTACGCATGAGTAACGTTTTTTTCTCATTTTTCATTAATTATTCTTGAATGAATGTAAGTACTATTTAATATTTCTAGAAATATCATAACATAATTAATATCAAATTATTAATTTAAATATATATATATCATACAAGTTATGTAGTGAATAAAAATGAATCACAACGCTTTGTGGACATGATAGTTCGCACATACGCACGAATGATGTTGTCATTTTTATGTGCATGGAAATTAAGAACATAATTGATATATTATTATCTTATAATGATTAATATATCATTAATATAACATATGAAAATTAATTCCATCATTATAACTATTTTGTAGAGAAGTTAATGAAAAAATAACTATATCAGTTTTCGAGTTTGTAGTCCGTTGTACACAGGAATGAAATGTTCATTTCCAATTTGATGAAATTTGAGATGGATTTAGGTGATTATATTAACATAATAACATCTAAGTATATTGATAACACTAGATTTATTATTTCATCATGGTTGGAATATATTTTTAAGAAGTGAAATAAGAAATAAAATAGAAATACTTAATGAAAACGATACCTCTTCTTCGGGTTGATCACCTTTGAAGAACACCTTAACACATCTAAAGAGGGTGTTCTGTCTAAAATATGGCATCAAGAATGTGGGCAGGGATTTTGTTAAGGGTTTTGGATTGATCTTTGTCATAAAAATGGATTTTAAAGTATTATTAACAAAGAAGAGTGGGTACCTTTTTATAGGAGAGGGGAGGGACACCATTAGAAGCTCTTAAAATATTAAATTATTATAAATTAATTTTTATATCCAAATAACTCAATCCTGAGTTATGTTTAAGATAATATGAGGTTGGTTAAGAATTTTCTCTTTCAGTAATTTTAATATATTTATTGATTTTTTTAACCCTTGTATTTTCAATTTACCCATAATTAATCTATTTTATTTTTAATTTTGGTTACAACATTATTAATGTTAAAAGGAAATAAATTTTACTTCTATGTGTTAAATTTCCAAAAAAAATGGGAATTTAATGATATTTTAGACATTATTTAAGTCACTCTGTAAATTTAAAAAAATTATATGATTTTTAAATAATTTAATAAAATATTATTTTTATAAAATATCAACATTGTCAATTTTGACAACATTCATTTGATTTAATTTAAGTAAAATCTAAATATAGATGTAACTTAAAAAATAGAATAATAATATGTCATAGTCACCAATAAAATTCATTTAGTTCCTAAATTAATTCAAATTATCTTTATTTTAATATTTTTCATATCATATATTTGATATTACTGTTAATAAAATAATTATTTTATCACTTTCGTGTTAGTATTTATAGAAATTATTTAATTCTAAAAATTCTAAACAGATTCCCAGGATGTATAAAATTTTATTTTACTTTTGGATACTATTTATGATTGCTGTTTTATCATTTTTATCCGTGTATAAAAATTTTTATAATTATAAGAAATAAGAGGGTGACATGCCGTCACTTTTCTTTGTTTTAATCATATTTATATCACTTTCAGGGAAAAAATTGCATTAAATGAGTCAATTATGATCCTTAGGTGTTAAGATTGGACTTTTATTCATCAAATATTATTTTTTTTCTTATGTTATGGTAATTTTATTACCCTTATCATATTATTAGTTACCCTAACTTACCAGATTTACCAGTAACCCTTGTAAATAAAAAATTATCCTAGTTACTATTCATGGTATCCAAAAAAATAAAAGTAACCTATTAACATAATTTACACCCAATTATTCATAATATGGAATCCATTTTTCAATATTTAAAACACATAATTTTCTATAATTAATAAAAAAAATTCTCTGTTTTTAAAAACGAGAAAATTGGTTTTTTAAAAGTAAAAACAATCAGAAAATTAACATGTGTTTATATAAAATTTCAATTTTAAATTAATTTCAATGACTGAGATTGAATTAAATTTTAAAAAAATTAATTAATTATACTTTAAAACTAATTAATAGTATAATATTAAAATATAAATAAATTATATCAAAATGTATTTTTGAATTAAAATGCATTATTTTTCACTATTCAATAAAAATTAATCACATCAGAAAAATAACAAAAAATAATAAATGTAAATTATCATATCTCTATTAAAAATAATAATTTTATTTAGTCAAATAGAAAATATAAAAAAGAAAAAACTATATTTAAAATGGGTTCACCATCAAAAGGCGGTAAAAATGCCTTTTTTGAAAAATACTCATTTAGGAATAAAATTGGATTTCTTCTCATATCATGTATATAAAACAAATAATGTGAATTTTAAACATCATATTGAATTTATATTTCATTAATATAACCCAAAAAGTGTGATTTTGTTATGTTATAAACACAATTATTCTCACTTAAATAGTTTTTTATAAAAAAACGTATCCTTTATATTCAATTGTTTTTTATTTTTATTTCTAATTTATTTTCCCACCAATTAATTGTTATATAAACATGTATAACCCATATATTAATAATTTAGCTAATATCACTCATTCCAACCATTCTAATGGATAGGCTAAAATAGTAATGTGTAAATAAAAATATTTAGTTGTTCATTTAAGTTCAATGTGGCGTATAATGTACATAAACGAACATAATGTTTGTTTAATAAAACTATGTATATTATATTGTCCTCCATTTTTTAAATCACATCCTTGCTATTAAAATTTAGGGCAGGTAACTAAAGTATGAATTTTCAAAATAACTTAAGTATATTCCCACATCAAAAAAGAGATTAATCAAACTTCTAAATTAAAATATAGAAATGATGGTATGAAGGTAACCAAAGATAGAACATACTAGGATTATATGTTGGGAAAACATGGATATATAATAAAAACTAACCATCATGTTTAGATGGAGAGTTATATAAAACATGAGAACAAGAAAGTTAACAATCACAAAACCATAAGTTTGTGATTGGCTAAAAGGACATCAATTCCTTAGTAAGAAAAGTAAACGAATAATGTTTTTGTTTCAAGATACTTTTCCTTGATTTGAGTAATTAATTTACTTACTAGAAAAAGAACATAATGAAATATACTTACTTGGAACGTATAGTTTCATCATTTAGTAATATTCCACCAAAAACTTATATTTTTCTCGAAATGATGTGCATTAAAGTTGAATCAACTTCTATAGAATCACATAATCAAGAAAAGATAAATTATCTATTTATCATATCTTGAAACATTAACCAAAAATAATATATTTATAATAAGATAAAACAATTCTCCAAAAATAATAAACCATTGGATGATGAAAAACTACATTTAATCTCCAATATTCAATTATAATACCAATAGTTTAATAAAGACCATTATGAAAATAATTATCCTAAAAATACCTCAAAATATTCCAAACTAAGATGGAAACAAAAAATTCACAAGGACAAGATAAAATCATCTTCCAGGGTAAATTTTAACATTTACCCCCTAACAACGTCATGAAATCTTAATGTATCATACCAAAAATTAATTTCTAAAATCACATATTCTCCAAGATTGGTTAATCATTTCCTGAAATAACCTAATTATATGTATGTCCATAATAAAATTATAGATTCTTCCAAAATAAAATTCAATAATTACTCTTAAAATAAGATCTCATAGTATTCTATTTACCTTAATAATAATAAATTCCAAAAAAAAGTGAATGTCTTCCAAAATAGCCTTTATCACTTAATCTCAAAATCATTTTCCAATACCAAGGACATACATTTAATAAAACTTATGTTTCCAAAATCAATATATTCTCAATAAATCAAGTAATTTAACTAAAAATAAAAAATAATACTTACTAGGGACTTCATATAGGACAGTGGTAGGTTTTAAAGCCTTGTCTCCCTTTGGCTGTGGGATCAATTCCTGCAGCCTTGTCCGACCTGACGGGTTGTCACCCTTACTGCAGAATTTTCTTTTCCTAAAACTATATAATTCATATAATATTCTCAAAATGAGATAAAATCATCCAAATTAACCATAACATTTTTTAACCACAAATTTTATCTCATGATTTTAATTTTGCATCCGAAAAAATAATATATCATAATTACCTCAAAATCAAGGATCATATAAACCCTAAGGTTATTATTACCTTTAACATTGTATCCACACAATATAAGATAATTCTTCCTTTAATAGTATTTTCCCATAACAGACTTCAAAGTTACATATACTAGAAAAAAGTATTCCAATGTAATCCCATCATCAAAAGGGATTTAATAATTTTAAAATTTTCATTATTCAACAATCACCATAACTCTTGAATCCCTTATATATAGAATTATTAATTATTCAGTGTTTTTAATGATCCAATAACCATTATTTTAAATCTTATTCCTTAATACTTATTTATTACAAACAAAAATAAGACTCATGTCCTAATATTTAATAATTTCAAAACATGATAAAAGAAATAGTGCATACCTTTCGTAGGTCATTTTTAGTTTCTGATTCTTCAATTGGAATGGAATTAGGTATTTCTAGACATATATTATTATATTACTCCTGATACCATTCATGAACCTTCTTTATTTCCCATCTATTTACCAAATTTCCATGTTCCTAACTTTTAAAACATTCAATAGATAACTCAGAAAGAACTTCTTTCCAATTGCAAGATTCAACCGAACACTTCCTTTTTGCTAGTAAGGTTATTTATTTATGACATTAATTAACAAATATATAACATCTTCCATTCCATTTAAAAAAATTTCCTAGGTGTTTGTTTCCAAATCCATGACACATATATCAATGAATATACTCAACTTTATGATCCATATTACTTAAACTTCCACAGAGATTCATTTCTCTCAAATATGATGCATTAAAAACCTCACTAAGATTTAAGAGGTTACTCATGAATCCTTATGGTTAGTTTATAATAACTATAAGAGTTCTCATTGCATCTCGGATTTCATTTGGTTTTTTATTCATAGAACCCCCACATTTTCCTTCATATCCATTGTTACTTTGGTTCCTGGTGGATCCAGCAATTTAAAAAAATAGAAAAGGATTGTGTCAGTATATCAATAAAATTATCATATATAATCTTATGAGTCGGATAAATAATAATACACACTTATTCATGTCATTTAAAACTCATTATATTTTTCTAAAGTAACTTTAGGTCATTCTAATATGCTAACCAATATAGTTATATACAACTTTTTGCTTATGCTTAAATAACACCCTAACCTATAAAGTTATCCAAAACGACCTCTTATACTAACTATAATAAACTGAACATAAAAGTTACATAATCTTGAGTGAAATAAAGAAGTCATATTGAGGATATTTTCAAGTTTAGATTTTTATATAATTAAGACATAACTATTACATAACAACTCAAATGTTAAAAACAAGACACTTCTAATCACTATCAATTTTTTTCTAAAAATATAACACTTTAAAATAAAACCTGATTTATTTTTCTTGAAAAAAATATTCTTGACTTATTCATTTCTCATAACCATCCTTGTAAAATATGGAAAATATTTCAAAAACATAGGATGAGCACAAAAAGAACAGTAAGGGATATAAAATGAGGAATGAAACCATTGGTACATGAATATTTTAAAATCATGAAAACAACTTTACAAAATAATAATCTTTTCCCATAAAACATAAACTCTTAAAAATACCTCAATAAATCATAAGATTCCTCAAAAACTTCTTATTTATCATAAATCATAAAGGTAACTTATAGAATCTATAGAATTCTTGCATTTTTTCTTTTAAAAATACATAGTGAGTAAATTCATGGTTACGATCGGAATACTCATTATAATATATTCCCTAAATCTCTTAGGGGAAACCCAATTATTTAACTCTATCCCATTACCCAAGGCATTGTAGATCTATCCCGGTATCACCCACCCTTCATTTTATCACGGAACCACCCATATACATAAGCAATGCTCAAGAACCATAACATAATCAAAACACATTAAATAAGAATAAATGAAGAGTAACATTTCCACTTTGCAATAATAAGATTTCATTTTAAAATATTGATAAAATTAAACCATTCTTAGAACCATTATCAATAAAACAAATACCTAAAAAAGGGAAGATGTTATTTAATTTTTTCATTTTAAAAAATTATCTCTGGTAGAGGAAGACAAATACCAAATAATGGTCACGGCATTAGAAAGATCATTGTCACCATATAAGTAAAGAAAACGTTCCTTTTATCATTTAGTAAAAAAATTCATATAAAAACATTCCTATTGAAAACTATTAAATTAAATTAAAATTCTAATGTGTTGATTATACATTGTATAAAATAAGGTGGTGTATAACATCAATATATGCCTCAATGAAAGGAGACTGAGATAAAGTCCTTTACCTTGAGTCTGACTTGTCTAGTACGTTATTTATCAACCTAAATAAAAAAATAGATTAATTTATACTTTATTAATAATTTTTTCAATTTTATTATTCATTTTATATCACTTATTACCATGTTATAACAATTAGTTAATTATTTAAGTTTACATCGCACATTCTATCTATATTCAGTATCTAAGTCAAAAATAAACATTTTATGATGTCAATAGTTCATGTGGTTATAATTCCATCACCTCCATTGTATTTTCATGACATTATTATCACTTTTATACATGAAATATACTTTTAAATTAAATTATTAAATATTGTTATGAAAAATAAATAGTGTTATAATCATGGAGACAGTATGTAGTACATACGCATGAGTAACATTTTTTCATTTTTCATTGATCATTATTGAATGATGTAAGTACAATTTTTTATTTCCAGAATAACATCATTAATATAATATCAATCATTTAAATATTCTTATATATATCATAAACATGATGTAGTGAATGAAAATGAATTACATCGCTTCATGGAGGTGATAGTTCATACATACGCACGAACAACATTATCATTTTAATGTGCAAGACAAATAAGAAAATAATTGATATATTATTATTGAATATAATTAAAATTTCACAAATATAACATATGAACATTAATTTCATCATTATAACAAGTCTGGAGATATACTGATGAAAAAACTAATTATATTGGTTTGCGAGGTGGTAATCTCTCGTACCCACAAATGAAATGTTCATTTCCCATTTAATGAAATTGGTTACAGATTTAGGTTATGATATTAACAAAATAAAATCTCATTATATTTAGGATAATTTATTCATTATTTCATCATCTTAGGATGAGATTTTAAATAAGTGGAAGATGAAATAAAATAGAAATACTTAAAGAAAACAATACCTCTTCTTTAGTTAACCTCCTTTGAAGAACACCTTAACACCTCTAAAGAGGGTGTTTTGTCTAAAATATGGCCTCAAGAATGTGGTTGGGAATTTTAGTAATTTTTTTATTTATCTGGACCAAACCAAATGGTTCTTTAAGTGTGAATAACAAAGAAAAGTGGATACATTTTTATAGGAGAGGGAAGGGGTACCCTTCAAAATTTTAAAAATATTAAATTAATATAAATTAATTTTTTAATTCAAATGAATATAACATGAGTAATGTATAATATATGATGAGCATGGTTATAAATCCTCTCATCTAATAATTTTTAGACATATATTTATTTTATTTAAAAGGTTATCTTTTCAATTTACCCTTAATTAATATATTATAATTTTAATTATGGTAACAACATTTTTAATATTAAGAGACTATAAATTTTACTTATATGGGTTTAATTTTTAATAAATGTACACTTTATGAAATTTTAGACCTCATCAATGTTATTTATTAATTTTAAAATATTTTTTTGATTTTTTAATAATTTAATAAAATATTATTTTCATAAAATATCAATAGTGTCAATTTTGACACTATTCATTTCATTGAATTTAAATAAAATCAAAAAAGGGAGATAACTTTAAAAAAACATTTAATAGACTTATAATATTTCATAGGCACATATATAATTCTTTTATAATCATAATTAACTCTAATAACATTTATTATAATATTTTTCATATCATTTATTTGATTTATCTATAAATAAAATAATTATTGTATCACTATTGTTTCATTATTTATCATAATTAATTAATCTCTAAAAATTATAAAAAACTTACCATGATGTAGAAAATTTCATTGGATTTATGGAGACTATTTATTAATGAAGTTTTATCAAGTTTTTCCTTATATTAAAATTATTATGCTGATAAGAAATTACAGGTTGTCATGTTGTCACTTTATTTTGTTTTAATAATATTTATACCAGTTTCATGGAAATAATTATATTAAATGAGTCAATTATAATACTTATGTATTAAGGATATACTTTTATCCATCCAGTATTATTCTGGTATGTGTTGGGGGAATTTTATTATCCTTATGATATTATTTGTTACCATAAATTACTGAATTTACCTTTAACCGGGGTAAATAAATATTACCGTAGTAACTGTTCATAAAATCCAAAAAAATAAAAGTATCCTATTAACATAATTTTAAACCACTAATTTCTAATATGAAATCCATTTTTCAAAATTTAAAACATAGAAGTTTCAATAATTAATTTATAATTAATCCCTGTTGTCAAAATGAGAAAATGGGTTTTTTAAAAGTAAAAACGATCAAAAGATTGACATGTGTTTATATCAAATTTCAATATGAAATTACTTCCAAGGACCATAATTTGATTAATATATAAAAAAAATTATTTAATTATACTTTAATACCTATTAAAATTATAATCTAACAATATAAATAAATTAAATGAAAAATAATTTGAATTAAAATGTAGTATTCGTCACCATTCATTAAAAAATGAATCTTATCATAAAAATACCAAAAATTTAATCAAAGTAAATTTTGAGGTCCTAATTACAAAAAATAATTTTATTTTTCCAAATATAACTTATAGAAGTTACTAAAACTATATTTAATATGGGTTCTGCATCAAAAGGTGGTAAAATTTCTTTTTTTAACAAATACTTCTTTTATTTGTAAAATTGTATTTCTTCTTATATAATGTATAGAAAACATATAAGAAGAATTATAAAAATAATTTTGAATTTATATTTCATTAATATATTCCAAAAATATTGATATTATTATTTTATAAACACAATTATTGTCGTGCCCCAACCTGGCGTGTTGTATTTCTTTTTTCTTTTATAACATTTTTTTAGGGTAATATTATTATTGATATTATTATATTAATTATTATTATTATTATTATTATTGATTTTAATTTAGTTTTATCATGTTATATATTATCATTATTTTTTATCTTTTTTATTTTTTTTCTTTCCTTTTTGTTAGGGTTCAGTTACCCCTCCTATATCACGCAACACCCCCCTACTCATTTCTCCTTCAACGTGGAGGACCCTCTCCCCTCCCTCTCCCTACATCGCACCGCAGAACTGGGCTAGACATCCTCCATTTTAGGGAAGCTACCTGCAACACCCCCTCTCTACAGTGTGCACGCCCTGGCCGAGCCCCTATAGCCCACGTGGATCCCACTTCCCCGACCCTCATTTTCTCGAGAAAACCCACTAGGTATCCTCTGGTTTTGGGGTCGGCTTATCGAGGTAAGCACCACTACCCTCTTCTCTTCCTTTTCTCAACTTCGATTCAGCCTAACTGAAACCCTGTAGGGTTCGGCAAAACCCTATCTCTTTGGGGGTGATCTGAATTTTGGTTTGTTTTGTTCTAGGTTGGGGTAGGAGGCCTCTCGGGTCTTATTGATGAATATTCCTACAACAGCCGCTAAAGGTGAGGCGGTTTGGTGTGTTTTGGTCCGCCAGATTTGTTCTGAGTGAATGTTTTCTTATGTTGGTTGGTTTCAAACTTTCTTAATTAGGGTCTTCAGGTATTTTAAAGTTTGTATTAATTATCTTGAAGCGTGAAAGCCATTTTTGATAGGATTTATGAACATTCTTTTTTTAAAGTAGTTTTTTCACCTGAAATTGAGTGTCTTTCTTGGGTACCTCCTGATGTTTTATTTGATTTTATTTTATAATACATGAAATTGGTTTATTAAATGATGCAAGGGCTACGTATTTTGTTTTGGTATGATTTTAGCAAGTGTTTTATTCAAAAAGTTATTTTAAATAGGTCTTTGTATATAAAATGATGTGTTTCTCTTTGTACATGTTTCATTAAATTTTTTAATTGGTTTATTAAATCATATAGAGGGTGTGAAACAAATTTGCAGTGTGGTTTCAATTGCTTCCCAATTTAATTTGGTTTTTTTATCCCTTGGTAATTTCTAGACTCATTTTTATTATCAAATCATGTTTTCTTCATCGCACTGTGGATTTTGGTTGTTGGCAGCAAAGGCCAATATGTATATACATGGGTAAGCATGTATATATGTATATACTCTTTGTGCATATTCCCTCATGGTTCAGGAAATATGCACTTGGGTCAAAGGGTATATAAATATATATGAAAATGTATTTGTGTGTAAGGTGAAGTGGAATCGAGATGCATCATCAAAAGATGTGTGTTTTGAGGTATTAACTTTTATGCCACTGGTTGGTTTTGGAAATGTTTTGTGGTGTTATTTTGATGTTTTAAGATTCATTCTAATGTTTTCATAGAAATTGGACTGTTTGGTAAGGTTTTGAGTCACCGGTCTAAAGGAAACTGGCCTGCGTGGGCATAAGTAACTATATATATGTGTGTGGGTTCCCCCGTTACATGTATAATCATCCATGGAAGTGATTATACACATATGTGGATAGGTGTTCCCATGTGTATATATAAAAATTCATACATAGTTGACTGGATACTAGTATATATGTATGAGCATACCTGTAAGGATCCCCTTGCACATGTCCATGGGCCTTGTGAATGAGTGAATTGGGGCTAGGTTTCCTTACATGTATGCGAAGACACATATGCTTAGTGAGGGAGTTATAGCTTTTAGTTAGAAAGTTCCAAGAGCTGAAGTGGATAGCTTGGTTCCACTTGAGGTATGTTCCCTATGCCATAATCTTTATTTTGAATTTCCATTATTTCTTAGTGTTCTTTTGAAAGTGTGTTTTCTAATTTTATATAAAATGCATATTCCATATATATATATCTATGTATGTATATATATAAATATTTTTGGTTCTTGAAAAGTGTTTTTTTAATGTTTTGAACGTGAAATGGGTATTTATAAAGACATGTGTCCTTTTAGATGATTTTTTAAAAAAATAGAAATGACATGTTTGATTCCCAAAGTGTTCTATAGTGATTTCTAAAATGGGTTTTCAGTGAACATGTTTTCTAAAGAAAAGTCACCCTTGTGGAGTAAGGAGGCCCATTTGGAACTTTGAAAATGATTTTTGAATGTGAAAAACCCCTCTTAAGGCATGCCATGTTGTTTTGGAAACATGATGTGTATGTTAGATGTGTGATTTGTGATATAAGCCTAACGAATAATATTATGCGATGTTATGTGACATAAAAATGAGTAATGTTCTTAATAATAGAGAATGGTGGTGAGAGGTTAAATGGATTTTGGATAAATAATGTTTTATGTTCATTTATGTGTTTTTGATAAAACCTCGCCACCACTTGAAATAGAGCTCAATGGGAAACCTAGGTATCATGGTGGGTGTACAAGGACTAGTACACTAGATGACACGGCTGGGGTTCGTCCTGGTTTTTTCTAGCAGGATTGACGCAAAAAAAATTAACTAAAATATCTATGATTGGGATTCATGGTTTCTAAGTCACGGTTACTAAGGGATGCGGTTTCTAAGCCACGTTTTCTGAGGTTCATGATTTATAATCCATGGTTCTTGAGGTATGTGGTATATAAGCCATGTTTCACCAAGGTACAAGGTCTCTAGTGTCCCACATATTCTAGTTACCTATAGAGATTTCCCATGGTACTCGTTTGCGACCTGATGCTTGTGATGTGACTTTCATTTCATTTTAAAAAAAATTATGTCCCATTTTTTAAAATACTTATTTTAATCTAATATTTTTTTTCTTCAACGTATTATTGGAATCTATTTTTAAAATATAGTGTAATAGAAACATTTTCCTTGAAAATGCTAAATTGTCACATGAACTTGAAAATAATGAACAACATTATTTTATTATATCATTTTTCAAACTGGCATGATGGGATTTTTTATTAAAGGTAGGGGCATATGACATTGTTATATTTTGGATTTCCTACTGATCATCTCGATGATCATACCTACTTTACTTTCTAGTTGCAGGTTATAATCTAGGATTTTGGTTCTATGTTGGTGGTGACCCATGGGTTCACATGGAGGTATATCTAGCTAGCTATAGTTTTTTCCTCTACTTCTAGTGTTTCCCTATTTTGACCGGTTTATTTTTGTTTACCTATATTTTATTTATCTTTGCTAAATTGTTCCCAACTACTTTTTTATACTTGGAACTTGTTATCAGCCCATGGGGATTGGGAACACCCTTCGAGAAATGCCACGGACCGGCTCGGGTGACCAGTTTAGGGTCGACTTTTGTTGGTTCATGACAAAATTGTATCAAAGCAATTTTAGTCCATGTTTTTGGGGATTTTTGATAGTTTAGAATTAGGATTTTTGAAATTCATTTAGTCAATTATGGGTAGGTGTTTTATCACCACCTATTTGAAGTGACACTTGAATTTCTAGGGTGGTCTGCGATAGTCTTGTATCGATGTCTCTATTTGTCTCATGATTTTTTTTGAGGTCCTTAGTCTTGTTTGGGTGTTTCTAGTTGATCTTGAATTTTAGTGGTCATTTTAGAGTGGTGCATGGTTTCTGTGCATGTCCTAGAAAGCCATGTGCAGACCACACAATTACCTCGGATGACTTTCTATATGCTCACCTGGTTGGTGCATGGTTTTCCAAATCGTGTGACCAAGCCGTGTGTAGCAGTTTATTTGAGAATTTGGAAAATTGATTTATTGAGTGAATTGGTTTATTTGGGAAGTTTTTTGTGGGATTTTCAGTTGGTTTGTGGTGTTTTTCTCAGGTTTCAAATTTTTTTATTGGACTTTTTAAATTGAATTTCCAAAATGAAAATCTTGTTTTGTTTAAAAATGTAATGAGTTCTTTTGGGGATAGAAAGAGTTCAAGAAAATTATTTGATATCCTGAAATGTTTGGTGAAAAATGAAATAAAAAATGTTTTGGAATGTTTTTTGGGTGTTTTGGATGTTATTGTGGAATGTAAAATGGGAGTTTCTTGGAAGTGGAAATTTGGAGATGCTTAATTTTATAATTTTAAAGGATGTCTTCAAAATTGGTTTGGAGTTTAAAATCTGGTTTGGATGTTTTTTTTAGAAATGAGAAGGTTTTTCTTTGATTTGGTATTCCTATAGATCCACACATGAATTGATGAATGTAATTAGATGTCGATGGTTGTTGGTATGCATAGATTGGGAACTGATTTGGTACAGGAATGTACACACATGAGGTTTCATGGAATATCAAGGGTGGGTGATCAGTTTTCAAGGCTTGTTTTGTTTTCCAATGGAATTTTTTTATTATTGTTGTGCCGGGGTGAATTTTTTTAAGAAATTTTTAAAAAGAAAGTTGGTTTTAAAAATGGGTTTTTTGCATTTCGATCGTTTTGTAATGGGATAGTTTTGAAAATGGCTATTTATGAAAGTGGGGTTTAGGCTTGGTTGGTGATGTTTCTTGGTATTATTTTGGTTGATATTTGATTTGGTTATGGATTGGTTCTGTGATGTATTAGTCTGTGGGATTGATTCTTGTTTTCGAACTGGTGTTTCAATGTTGAAATGATGTTTTTTGAGTTTGAGTTAATGATTTATGGTTAAATAAGGAGGCTTGTTTTGTGATGTGATTTAGGTTTGTTTTGTGTTTATTGTTTAAAGTATGCCACCTAGAAATGTCCAAATTTCCCCGAGGGGTCATTTTCAGTTGTTAGTTTTACCCAGACCCCAGTGGAGTGGTGTGGTTATTTTCTTTTCATTGTTTCTTGTTTTCTCTGTGGTGGATGAGGTTCGATAGGGGTTGTGGTGTAACTTAAAGAAGTTGAGTGTTTCTTTAGGTCTTTAGTAACTATGGATATAGTGAAGGGAAAGTTTTCTTGGTTTTGTTTTAAGGTTCATGTTCGGGCTATAGAAGGGTGATTGATACCTTCTCCATGAAAGTTGGGGTCGCAGACTAGGACAAATGGAAATCTTGTTTTTCAAGGTGATTATGAAGGGTTCCCCATCTAGTGTAGAGGGTGAAATAGGGGAATATGTTCTTGGAATGAGTCTTTATTTATTTATTATTTCTCATTCCTAAGATCACACAATCGTTTGTTTCAAATATGGTCTATTTGGGCACTCAAAGTCGTTCGTCGCAATCTTCTGAATGCTTTTCAATGGTGTGGATATTTGGGTCACCTGGGGAAGTATGTAAGTATTATTTCCAGAATATGAAGCCTCATTTGGAGGTTTTTGGTTCCTAAATTCAGTTCATCAGATGCTTTAATACGTCAAAGCTCCAACCATAGGTCTCAGAGTGAGTTTTTTCACGCAGTAAATCCATTTCTAGGTGCGAGGGATGCATGTCCAACCTGTCTTTTATTGTCTCGAAAGAGACTAGTTAAGTTTTCGATTCATGTAGTTTTCTATTTGGGAGGGGTCATGTTTTGGAGGTCTTAGTGGATACTTCTATAAGATTTCAATGGTTGTGACTTTTTAGTGTAAACTTTAAATGGTTTTTCTTTCATTGGAATAATTTTGTCTTCTAGGTGATTCTTGTTTGGAGATTTATGCAGTTTATAAATCATATGAATTGTGGTTTGTCTTGGAATTTGTTAGGTGTCTCTTTTGTTTGGATTCCCCTTGGAGTGAGGGTTTTAGGATGGTATGTGTTGATGTTTCTCCCTATGATTGGGGTTGCCCCGTGTTGGTGGGTTCATGATGGGAAATTCAATCTGCATTGTTGAGACTGAATTGAGACTTCCCATATGGGTGTCATTGTACTACTCAATTTCAAATATGGTGGGGAGACCCACTATGGATCTCGCCAATGTCTTCCCTCAAACTGGTTGGGTGAAAATTGGGAAGTTAAGGGCTCACACCCATGGCAAGGGTCTTGATTGGTTTTCTGCTTTGTTTCAATTTGGGAAGGTCAGTATTTGGATAGAGTCCTAATATGGTGTGGAGACCAACATAGGAAATATATTTGGAGAACATAATCTTCAAGGTGTTCTTATCGGGGAAACTTTTTGCCTCTTCTCTACCAACAGCGATTATTGTAGATGGTTATCCAGACAATGGGTCGTATATTGAATGTTCACTAGAGATCACAAGCGAACTCTAGCGATTTCTATGCTCGGGGTCACGGTGTTCTAGGTTGTGGTTGTTTTGGGAAATGTGAGTCTTGTGTCGTTGATTAATTCACTTGTTAGTCTGGGTCTTGAGGTTTTAGGTTCATTGTGATGTTTTCCAAGGATTTGTGGCATCTTTTAGGAAGACCTGGTAGTTTGTTTTTGGATTTTGTAGTTTCGGGTCTTGAACAGAGGCGAGTGTGGTTGTTTGGTATTTGAGTTTTTAGTTTTTCCTTGGTTATAAATCATATTTTCTTTAGTTTTGATCAACTGAGTATTTTGGGACTTTCTAGGGGTAGAATGTGTCATGTTGGGGAGAATTTTTGCGCCCTGACCTGGTGTGTTGTATTTATTTTTCCTTTATAATGTTTTTTGGGTTAATATTATTATTTATATTATTATTATTATTATTATTGATTTTAATTTAGTTTTATTTTTTATTTATTATTATTTATTTATTTATTATTCTTTCCTTATGGATAGGGTTCGGCTACCCCTCCACCATCATGCCTCACCTCCCCCACCTATTTTCTTTGTCGACGTGGCAGACCCCCTCCCCTCCCTCTCCCTACATTGTGTTGTATCCCCATGTGGGTCATCATCCCTTTTGGTGAACCACCTATGATTCCCCTTCTATGTAGTACGCACCCCCTTTCCAGACCCACGTAGCCTGCATGGCTCCCTCTCCCTCGACCCTCGTTTTATCCGATGAAACCATTGGGTCTCCTCTGGTTTTGGGGTCATCTCATCGACGTAATCTCAACTCCCCTCTTCTCTTCCTTTTCTCAGTTTTTTATTCAGCCTAACCATTTCCCTATGGGGTTTTGCCGAACCCTAGCTCTTTGGGTGTAATCCTAATTTTTCTTTTTTTGTTCTAGGTTGGTGCAAGACGCCTCTTGGGTTTTGTTGATGCATGATCTAACAACCGCCGCCGAAGACGAGGTGGTTCGGTGTGTTTCGGACTGTTAGCTTTGTTCCAAGGTAATTTTTTATTGTGTTGATTGGTTTTTCATCTTCTGAATCAGGGTCTCTATTTTTTTTAAATTTCATATTAATTATCTTGAAGTGAGAAATCTATTTTTGATAGGATTGAAGAAGCATTAGGTGTTTAAAATAGTATTGTTACCTGAAATTGAGTGTATTTATTATGTAACTCATACTGGGTTATTTGAGTTCATTTTATAATACATGAAATTGGTTTATTAAATGATGCAAGGGATGTTTATTTTGTTTTGGTAGGATGTTTTTGTGTGTATAATTCCAAAATGAGATTTTAAGTGGTTCTTTATGTATAAAACGATGTGTTTCTCCTTGGACTTGTTTTATAAAATTTTAACTGGTTTATTAAATCATATAGAGGGTGTGAATCATGTTTGGGGTGTTTTTTCTATTTCTTCCCTATTTACTTTAGTTTTTTTGGGAGCCCTTTGTAATTTCATGACTCCTAATTGTCGTAGCATTTTTTGTTCATCACGGTGTGGATTTTGGTCATCATAGGCAAATAACAATATGTATATACATGAGTAATCATGTATATATGTATATCCCCCTTGCGCATATTCCCTCACGAAGTGGGAAATATGAACATGGGTTAAAGGGAGTATATATATATATATGAAAAAATATATAAGTGTAATATGAAGTGGTCTTGGGATACCATTATTAAAAGATGTGTGTTTTGAGGTATTAACATTTATGCCATTGGTTGGTTCCGTACTTCTTTTGTGGCGTTCTTTTGATGTTTTAAGGTTCCTTCTAATTTTTTCATAGTTAGTAGGACTATTTGATGCAGTTTTGAGTCTCCAATCCAAGGGAAACTCATCTGTGTGAGCATAGGTAAGTATATATATATATATGGGGGCTTTCCCCGTTATATGAATAATCATCCATGGAAGTAATTATACATGTATGGGGCTAGGTGTGCCCATTTTTATATATAAAAATTTATATGTAGGTGATTGTAGACATGTATACGCGTATGAGAATACTTATAAGGATCCCTGTGTGCATGTTCATGGGGCATGAGAATTTGTGCATGGGGTATAGGTGTCCTTTCATGTATGCGAAGACTCATATGATTAGTGGGGGAGATACAACTTTTAGTTATAAAGTGCTAAGATCTTAAGTGGGAGGCTTGGTTCCACTTGAGGTAGGTTCCATATACCCGGATCACTATTTTGAATTTCAATTATTTCTTAATGTTCCTTTAAAAGTGTCTTTTCTTCTTTAATATAAAATCAATATTCCATATATGTATATTTATGTATATATATATAGTTGTGGTTCTTGAAAAGTTTTTTTCTAATTGTTTTGAATGTGAAACAGGTATTTCCAAAGATCTGTGGCCTTTTGACCAATTTTGTTTTAAAAGGGAAATGACTTGTTTTATTTCCAAAGTGTTCTACAGTTATTTCCAAAATGGGTTTTAGGTGAACAAGTTTTCTAAAACAAAGTCACTCTTTTGGATTAATGAGGCTCATTTGGCACATTGAAAATGATTTTTTAATGTGAAAAAACCCTCTTAAGCGATGCCCCATTGTTTTAGAAACATGATGTGTATGTTAAATTTGTTATTTTTAATATGTGCCTAATGAATAATCTTATGCGATGTTATATGACATAAAAAGGAGGAATGCTCTTAAGGAGGGAGAATGGTGGTGAGAGGTTAAATTTATTTTTGATAAAGATAGTCTCATGTTCATTTATGTGATTTTGATAAAACCTTACCACCACCTAAAATAGATCACAATGGAAAACTTGGGAATCTAGGTTAGTGGATCGGGACTAGAATGCTACATGACACAGCAGGGGTTCATCTCGGTTTTTTCTAGCATAATTGATGCAACAACACTAACTAAATATATGAATGTCTCTGGGTCATGGTTTCTATGCCACTGTTACTGAGGATTGTGGTTTCTAATACATATTTTCTGAGGGTCATGGTTTCTAAGCCATGTCTTCTAAGGGTCATGATTTCTAAGCCATGTTTCTCTAAGGTATGAGGTCTCTAGGGTCCCACTTGTGCTAGTTACCTATAGGGATTACCCATGGGGATCAATTGAAAAATGATTCTTGTGAGGTGATTTTAATTTCATTTGTTTATACTTTATGTCTCATTTATGTAAAACCATCATTTAATCTAAACTTTTTTTTCATCATTGTATTCTTGAAGGCTATTTTGAAAATATAGTGAAATAAAATCGTTTTCCTTATAAATGTTTACTTGTGAATTGAACTTGAAAAGAAGGAACAACGTTATTTTATTAAAAGTTATTTTCAAACTGGAATGATGGGATTTCTTATTAAATATAGGGTCATAGGATGTTGTTATATTTTGGATTTCCTACTGATCATATAGATGCTCACACCTACTTTACTTTCTAGTTGTAGGTTCTAGTATGGGATATTCGTTCTACATCGGTGGTGACCCATTGGGTCACGTGGATGTATGTCTAGTTGGTTATCTTTATTTTTTTCTGCTAGTGTTTGTCGATTTTTACCAGTTTATTTCTGTTTACCTATCTTTTATTTTTCTGTGCTAAATCATTCCAAAATACTTATTTTGATTCTCAACACTAGTTTACAGCCCATGGGATTGGGAATGCCATTCTGGCCATGTCGTGGACTGGATCGGGTGACCGGTTCAGGGTCGATCTAGGTTGGTTTGTGACAATTATTCACTCTTAAATAGTTTTTCATAAAAAACACATCCTTTATATTTAATTGGTTTTGGTTTTCATTTGTAATTAATTTTCAATACAATGAATCATTATATCATCATATGTAAACACTATTTTCATAATTTAGTTAATATCATTCATTTGCACCACTCTAATGGCTACGTTAAAATGGTAACATTTAAATAAAAATATTTAGTTGTTTATTTAAGCTCGATGTGGCGTATCATGTAAACTATCAAACATATGTTAATATCTATAAACTCAAGATGTTACATAATATTTCTTATTAGAACAATCATCAATATCCAAAAAAAATTTAACTATCACAAATATTAATCCTTTTTGTATTAATAGAATAATTTTATTAAGAAAAGCATCATTAGGAACTCCAACATGTTCTTAAAATTATAAAAATAACTCCTTGAATTTTTAAAAATGAATTTTATCAAAAAAAATATTCTTTAACTATTGATTTCATACCTTTCATAATCTTCATATCTATATATTCAAAAAAACCAAGAGTAGATACTAAATATGAACACCAATTGAAAACCTTTCTGATCTAATACCACATATTAAAACCCAAGACAACCTGATTGGATGGTGAATCAAGGTATATATCAATATAAAAACTACCTTTTACTAATTTTTTTCTTTAAAGATCTTGTTCCCATGTAAGTAAAAGTCTTATTTAACCTATATCTCTTTACAGCACTATCACTAAAATAAATATAAATAAATAGTAAATGAAAGAACACAGAAAAAATAAACATTTTACATGAGTCACTATAAAGGGATACTTATTAGGAGCACACAACAATGATCATTCAATGTGATAAAATTCATTATGCTCCACCAGTTATATGTATACACTATTTTTTACTTATTCAATTCATTCTAAGATAAATTAATTTATAAGATTTAGGGCTTGTTCACTCCTCAACCAAGGGACACACACTCTTATTTACCTCTATACATTGCTTTGATGAACGTATGATCCGTTTATAGAATTGAGGATCTCTTTAATAGATTACGAACAAGGTATCTATATATTCGGTGTGAGACGCATCTTACGCCATAAGTCTAGATTTTGATTCTTTATTATTCTACACCTTAATATGTTATTATTATTATTGTCAAATGACATTAATGCCACAATGGGAGAGTAGAATCTTTTTCTTCCAAAAATATCACTATAACATCACTTCTTCCCTATATAAGGATAATTTTTCATTGTAATTATCTCATTTCACTATAACCTCTACATTTATCTATAGTGATGAAACTTCCTATTATTCATTCAATCCTTAACTTATTAAACAAGAAAAATATTTCAAAAGAATACTCTATGGATATCTTCCCCATATTCTAGGTAAAACATAGAAACTTACAACTCCAAATATACTCTGAAATATCTAGAATAATCACTAGATGTAAGAACATAACTTCATTAATGTAAAATGTTCACCACATTAATTATTTTCTGAAAAAAAGGATTATCTCAACACCTACATAGAACCCCCTACACACTACACCAAAATTACTGTTTAGCATCAGATTATTAGCAGTTGTTTTTTAAACCACTACTACATATTTTTTAAATAATTTTTTAGAGGTTTATAAAAAACCATTATCAAAACATCTATTTTTTCACAGACTGGAAACTTCACCCCTGACCACCCCACTCCCCAGACCCCCCACTCCCTCAACCCACATAACCCACTAACCCCCCAAAGCCCTACCCTCATCGCACCTCACTATCGGTCCCGAGCCACGTCACCCCTCGTCGTGCCTCAACACCGATCCTGAGCATCATCTCCCCTTACTCACTTTGATCATATATACTATGTGTTCTAACCTCTTTTAAAATAAAGAAACATATATATATTAATCCATGTACCTTCTTCTGTCTGTTTTCTCTATCATATTCTATTTTTTGTTTGAATGTTCATCCATGTAAACCTCTCTATTTAGGAATAAGATCTAATCGAGGCTGGGTTTTTCTTACCATGGTTAGGATCTTTTATTTTTTCTTTTGACTATGATTATGTTTAATCAATAAATTCTTATGTGGTAATAATAGTTCTCCATGAACATCTAATAATGGTAGGGTATTCTCCTTCCCTCCTATTTACTAAATTTTTTAGAAATGTATACTTTTTTCATCATTATTTTGGAAAGTATGGGTTGGTGTAACAAGATATAGAATTTTTCTCATCAAAATTGAATGGGAGGTTAATTATTTACACGAATTCACTAATTTTTATCTTATTTCAAATGGAATTATGTTTTCATAATAATTTTTCTGAAAATAATTATTTTTAAGAGTGGGAATTTTGTTGGAGTATGTTATAATTTCCAAACCATGCTTCTATTAACCATTTCAAATCAGACTAAATAAAAATTTCAGATTATATAAATTTATAAGGAATTTGTGTCTATAGAAATATAAAAATACATCAAAATAAAAACCTTGATAGTTATGAAATATGATGAATTGCATTTTTTTATTTTAAATGTTGTATTTTTTATGCTGCAATATCATTTATATGTTTATATGATTGGTTCATTTTTTGTGCTTTGTGTGGTCCATTTAAGGATTTTACTATTAGTTTTGGTAATTGGGTTTGAGTTATAGTGTGTTTTTTAGTGAAAAATGGTGGGTTGGAATGAGATGTGATGTGGGATGATGTGTGATATAGTTATCTGATGACCCTAGTTATGGTGATGTGTGATGTAGGAGCATGGAGTTGGTATGTGAGTTATTTAGGGAGATTTCATTTTCTTGATTTTTTCAAAGTAGTTATATATTTACTAAAAATTATCATTCTCAAATTAAATTAAATTCACATTTATTATGTTTATGGGGGTTGGAAATAAATGGATGATGGAATCAATTATATTGTGCATGCTGAAGGTTCATTATGTTTTCTTCTAGAGCATGTTTACTTTTATATATGAATAAATTATAATAATATGTTGTCTTGATATTAAACATTTAGAAACATTTAATATATGTCATGTTTACTAGTTTGATATGAAACATGTCTATGGTTATGGTGTAGAGAATACTTAGTGTGTAAATATGGAAAACATTGTGTTTTATATCATTAATTGATTTCATTATGATTACCTTAGGTTTACTTATTTAAAATTTCACATGTATAACCTTGATTTTGTTATGAATATCGCGTGAAAATTTTGGGAATTATATTATAGGTTTCTGCATGAAACTTGTCTACTAGATACACATAGAGGTATATCTATATGTATATTAAGTTCCTCCCTATGAAAAGGCACGAACTTCTATAAAGGAAAGATTACATATAAGTATAAAATTATTCATATATATTTTTTATAAATAAATATTTTCTCTCATATAAGATTCAGAGGCCTCCTAAGTAAGTATGACAAACATATAGTTCCTTCTTATGATAAGATGAGGCTAGCTACATAAAAATGTTATTCATAAAATTCCATCACATGGTAAGATATAGTATCTATTCTAGGATGATTATAGAAACAAAAAAAATTGATATGTATATATATATATGTGTGTGTGTGTGGGTGTGTGGGTGTGTGTATACACTCCTTCAAATAGAGGATGGGTTTTGACATAAATCCTTGATGGAAAGGTCCATAATGGTAGAAAAATACACTATATCGATTCTGACCACATATAAAAATAGGTTTGGATGATGTTGATGAAAATTTTTACTTTCCTAATAAAGTATATTACTTGTTAACTATAGATTATTATTATTATTATGTTATTAAATTTTTATAAATCATTAGCTAAGAAGAAGAGGTGGTTGGGTGAGTAATCTCAACACTTATGGGTTATGTGATTCAATATATTTAAATGTATGTAGGAGGAGAAATTGGTTTTACCTTCCAATTATACTGAATAAGAATATATCTAATTAGTCATTCAACATTTATCCTCTTAAATTACACTAGTTTAGTATTGTACTGGTTGAATATATTTCTTCATATAGTTTCAATTTCTTTAAGTATCAAGTGGGAAATGGATGTAGTCAAACATTTTTATTTTACTTTCTTTAAGGAACATTATATTGGTGGTACCTGGTACGTCATTATAGTTACTAGATTATTATAATTACTTTGATTTCATGAAATCATGTCATTATCTTTAGAGCTGTTAATTTCTCAAATTGAATGCCTCATTAGCATGTCCCATGAAGTCATGATCATTCTCAACATAATTTTCATTGTTGGCATCATACTGGTCCTCTAATCAATTATTGACATTGGATTATGATAGTTTTTTTAATAATTTCTTCAAAAATATATTTATTAAACATTTATTTCAATATATATTTTTCCTCTTGGGATTCTTAATGATTTTTAAATGAAAAGTGTAACACTTTTATAGATATTTTTCCTCCCAAATATACATTTTGATTCCAATTATCCTTTTTGAAATGCATCATTATTTACCATATGTATTTATATAGTAAAACCTTATTTAATATATTCATATTTTTTTCAACTAGTATATATGAATCTCTTTTTATATTTAGTAATAGTTATGAGTTTTAATTTTTTTAATAATGTGTAGGCACATTGTGATATATATGGATAAAAGATTGATCACATTATCGATGAAAAAAACTCAGTATGATAAAGGTTTGGATGAGTTTTTAGATTTAAAAATTTACAACTGATCTATTGATGGGAGAATAAGTTGTCCATATCTTAAATGTTAATATAGAATATGGTTGAAGAGAGATGAAGTCTATGAAACACTTGATATGGAATAAATTCCCTAGTCAATATTTGTGTTGGATTTTGGCACGTAGAATTGTACGTTACATAAATGTTGAGCACTAATTTAAATCCTTAGAACGAGCTCACAACTTCATAGAAAATGGAAAATGAAATGGAAAACCTTATAAATGATGAATTCGACAATGCAAGACAACAATATAAACATCAAAACATATCAGAACAACTAGTTGAGGGCGCAATAAATACCAACATGACAAGTGATGTTTTTGAGACTATAGGAGAATCGGGTCAAGATTGTAACATATCATTGGATCCTAATCTTGATTATGTGTAGACTAATGTAAGAGATGACATCACTGAGAATAAAGATGTGTTTTATGGTTTAGTTAACGATTCAAATCAATTGTTGTATAGTGGATGTTTGAAATATTCAGAAAATTATGTTCTACAGATGTTGTACCATATCAAATGTGGGAATTCCAAATAAGGCGATGTCCATGATATTGGAATTGTTGTGTGATGCATTTCTAGAAGCAAAGATCCCTGAGTATTTTCATGATATGAAAAAAGTCGTTACCAATATTGGTTTAAATTATACAAAAAATCATGTGTTTCCCAATGATTGTATTCTATGATGGGAAATAAGATTAAGGTAGACAGTATTACAAAAAAATTTCTACTTCTTGATGTTAGTATCTAGGTGATGTTGGAAGTCTAAATCAACAAACTACCATGAAGAAGAAGAAAATAAAAATTCCTGTAAAGGTTTTGTGTTACCTTCCATTAAATCCTCTATTGAAAAGATTATTCATGTCATTGAAAACCGTCAAACACATAAAGTGGCATTCTATAGATAACAACAATGATGGGTTAATGAGACATCCAATAGATTCAAAATTGTGAAATAAATTTTATTCATTACATCCAAATTTTTTATTTAATCCTATGAATGTTTGATTGGGATTTGTTCGTGATGGATTCAACCCATTTGGGACTTTGAGTACCAGTTAAATAATTTCGATGGTTGTTTTGATCCCTTATAATCAGCCTTCATGGATGGGTATGCAACAAAAATCATTTATCATTTTGATGATTATACCTAGAAAAAATTCTAGTAAATTATATAGTTTTATACTTGTAACCTTTAATTAAAGAATTATAAGAGTTATGGAGTAATGGTGTTGAGACATATGATATATATTCTAGAACAATGTTCAAAATGCAAGCTACTCTAATGTGGACCATTACTGACATCCCTAGAATTGGGAATTTAGCTGGTCGAAACACTTACATGGGTTTGGATTTTTCCTATTTGTAACTTTTATTTTGAGCCCAAAAAACTACCTCATTGAAGAAAATGGTACTTCTTGTGTCATCAATGATTTATAAATGCGTATCATAAATTTCAGCTGAACAGGTAAAAAATAAATTGTTTCAGTGATCATATCCACCTTTAAAGTTGTTAATAGGTTTTGAAATATTGGCACAATATGGAAATATTGAAATAAAATTGGGGAATTTGAATCATTTTAATGCTAGTGGGAAATGAGTTTTAAGTTCATCATCAAGTGAAATCAGAACACAACAATGAATGAAAAAAAGTATATTCTTCAAACTTCTGTATTAGAAATTTAATTTTTTGTGGAATAAAATTGATATGATTCATATTAAGAGGAATGTTTTTTAAAATTTTGATCTTCACATTGATTAATGATCATGGAAACTTGAAGGATCATCTAAATGCTCGGAAATACTTATAAGTAATGAACATAAAGCGTGATCTCTGGCTAGTTGAGAATGGAATGTTTTCTCTAGCAATTTTTTCCAATGAAAAATAGGGATAAAGATACATTACTTTGAATTTTAAAATATGTAGATTTATCTTATGGGTATTAAAGTAACATTTCAAGGTGTCTTGACCTAAATAATCATAGGTTAAATGGATTTAAAATCCACTATTAACATATTATGTTACAACAGTTACTTACATTGGCATTGCGTACATTACTACCTGAAAATTTTTTAGTTGTTATATTCCAATTATAAAATTTTTTCAGGAAAATATATGAAAAAACTCTACATCCATTTCATCTTGAAAAAAAATAATGAGATTTTTTTATTTAATCTTTGTGCAATGTAAATGATCATTCCTCTGTCATTTTTTAATGACATTAAAAATTTGACTGCACATTAGGTTAAGGAAGCTAAATTAGGAGGCCCCGTACATTATCAATGGATGCATCCAATTGAGAGGATACTCATTTATATTTTTTTCATTTCAGTAAAAAATTCTTGGATATTTATTAAATACATAATTATTTTTTTAAATATACCTTGCGTATTTGAAATCATATGTGAAAAATGAATCTCAACCTAAAGGCTCTATTTCTAATGGATATTTAGCACAAGAGTGTCTTAGATTTTGTTCTAGATACTTGGATGATATTGATACAAGATTCAATATCATTGGACATGTTGATGACTCATTTAATCAATATGAAATAAAAGGGAAATAAAAAATATTTCCTACTATTGTCTGATCAGTATGGAGGAGTTCAAATGTTACACTAAAAAATAGAATTATTACAAGAACATAGATATGTGATGATGAACATTGAAACTGTGGATCCATTTATCAGAGAGTTTAGTATACAAACAATGAGATGAATGAGAGAACAAACATGAAATGAGAAACATATAACAAAAGATGTTAATAAAGAGATTGTAGAATAGTTTTCATGATGTGTAAGTTCATAAATATTGAAATCAAAACAGATATTAGGTTGATACATATATTTTTTAAATATAATAGAGGATATAAATTTTTCAGATCATGAATAATGATACTCGATCATAGTTGTTAGAAGATTTGATGTTTCTTTCTTGAGGTCCACTAAAACAAGCTAGAAAGTTCAATGCTTACAATGTGGAGGGATTTAGATTCCATACATTTGATCAAAAACAGGGTTTGAAAACACAAAATAGTGTAATATTTACATTTACTAAAGTGGAATACTATAGAAAGCTGACTGATATTATCGAATTAAACTACCACAAAAAAAATTTAGTTTTTTTATTCAAATTCAATTGGGTTCATATTATCGGGTGTGTTAAAAGAGATTCTTCGCAATTTACTTCTGTGAACTTCTCTCGCTTGATGGATGTTGGTGACCAGGAACTATATGATCCATATATCTTATCATTTCCTGAGAAAATGGTATATTATAATAAAGATTTTGTGGATGAAGGTTGGATTTTAGTTTGCCGTGTAAAATAAAGAGAATTGTATGATATGGGTGACGAGGTGGAAGAATTGACCTTGGACATTGAATCACATCAACAGCAAGAAGAGGACTTATTTTTTCATAATGATATTGAAAATATTACTCTTTTAAGAGTGGATTAAGTATATGATGTAATGATGGAGCAGAAAACCCATATGAATGAAGGATAAAATGATTCTATATGTTGTTATCCATTCATTTATCAACCATTTGTGTCATTTATACAGTCATTCATTATCACTATTATGCATGTTTTTTTGTTAGTATTGTGCATCTTCTATCATTTCAATTTTTTCGGCATGAATTTTTTAAAATATATGGTCTGAATTTAATTTAATTTTATTAAATTAAATTAATTCCAAATAGGAAGTGTTATACTCAAACTATGAGGTCAAAGAGTTTTTCTATATGCCGATCGACTCTTGTAATCTTTTCATTAGTTTAAATATTTATTAAACAATGTTATCTATTTAATATATTAAATTATTGATTTATCTTTGTTTAATTTAGTCATTGATTTTAGGCCACCAAGAATCCTAAATATAAGTGTGGTTGAATGTTCATAAAAAATATTATAGGAGTTTTCTTAATGAGCCTGCCAAAGAAGTTGGGGTATGAATTAATTTTTTATTATAATAAATTATTATCAGTTGTCACTATTTTAATATATATATCTTCTTATATGAATGATAAGGTAAATCACAAAACTTCAAAATCATTTAGTTCACAAACTTTTATTGATTTCAAGTTTAAATATAAATATACAACATTTTTTAATTTTCTATATAATTGTCTTACAGGTCCCGGTAGTTGGAAGTATAGATGGAGATGGAGAGGGTGATGAGAAGATTTCATCATTGTTCAATGATTTCGGTATATGTTTTATCATGTATTAGTACCTCTAATGTGGGTATTTTTTATCTTTTTCTTATATTTTAGATGGGATCAGTATAATGGGTTCCCAATGTATGTTTTGTATAACCAAGTGTCTATATGCTTTGATTCAACTGGATATGGAGATTGAAATTTATGTATGATCATATATGATGTTCAGTTTCTTGTCTCTATTTTACATATAGGTTGATCTGACTATTATATTCTACTATTTCCCACTTGTTTTTCATTGTGTCTTACTATGTATTTCTATACTCACACCTGCATGGGATTTGCATGCATGATTTTTTTCTTATATAGACAATTGGTAGATGGTATCCTGAGTGAACTTAGTATCAATAGAACATAGAAGTAAGCGGAGGCACTGACCAAGCGTGGGGGTTAGACATTGGGGTCTGGAGTTGGGAACTCCTCTTATTTTTTATTTCCGTTGTTTCTAGACTGGGACCTACTTTCCTTCTTTGTGGTTAGGTGCGTATTTTAACCTTTTCCTTTCTTATATATTTTTCTATCTCATTATGATGTATTTATTAAAGGTTACTACCTGAATTTTTCACACCTAGGGATTTTATTTTAGTATACCTATGTAGTATTTCAGGGAGTTTAGTGTGTGTATGTGTGTATTTGTTCATGTACAATAGGATAAATCCTCCCACTTCAGTGATATTCTTACATTGTTCTTGTTTCTAGCCCTTCAAATATTGGGGGTGAACATGTGATTTTACTCTCTTCTTACTAGTGTCCCATGTAGGTTCTCTATGGGTCAATTCATGACACAAAACCCCATGGTTTTCTCCAATAAAGTAATCTCTATATAACCCCAGCCATTATAGTAAATTCTATACCCTTCTCAAAATATCACATCATGACCCATTCCTACTTTCCAAGGATCATTATATGTTATGTCTCACCAAACTCAGGTCCTATATCACTTATATATACAATGATATCTCGATCCTAGGACATATAGGATAACCCCTATCTATCAGACCCTATATTCAATTAGTATCCTCTTATTTCGACCTTATTGGTTAGAGCTCAGTCTTGATGTGTTGGGTTATCTCCCTTTTGGGATATTTTTGTGCTATATTTTTGCATGGGCCCCATTTTTTTATCTCTATCTTGTTGTTATTTGATAGGATGTGGGGATGTAAATGGGTAACTCTAATTATGTGGATTCTTGTAGGACTAGGAACATTAAGGTGTCTATGTTGTTTTACGTGATCTCATCAAGGGGTGGGATCAATATTAGAAGTCCTAGTATTTCATAAATTATTTACCCATTGTATTAATCCATGTAAGTTTTAATCCATGCTTGTGGAAGTTTTGATCAATTAAGTATATTTAGGGTGATTTCTCTTTCTTATAAGCATTTCTTATTGGTTTTGAATCATTAATAACCCTTTTGATGAAAAACATATTCATGATGGATGGTTTCTTATTGAGAATTATTTCTTTATTATTAAATTAATTTATCTTGTTTGTAATTTTAATCGATTTAGTTTGAACATGTGAAGCATCATTTTAATGGAAGTACGTTGATTATTTATATCTAGTTTTAGATATATTAATTTTATGTTTTCCTTAAAAATGTGTTGAGTAATAGTTTAAATAATCGATGTACTTTCAATGTGAAATGTATTGTGAAATGTATTGATTCTTTCAATGTATTGAGAAATGTATTTATTATTTCAATGTATTGAGAAATGTATTATTGATTCTTTCAATGTGTTGATTCAATCAATTTATTTATGTATTATTGATTCTTTTAATGTGTTCTGTCTTGTTTGATTATTCGAATGTATTGATAAATGTACTATTTATTTCAATGTGTTTTTTTCCATGGTCAATGTGTTGATTCTTTAGGTTTTGGTGAGAATCAACGTTCGTTTATTCTTTAGTTTTAACATGTGTTTTTTCCTTATTCATTGATGATATATTTGATGATCTGGTAAAATTATCAGTGTTACTATTGCGTTGTTTTGGCTATAGGTTTTGGGGCTACGAAACCTACATCTTGTTTTTTTGTAATTCATGATTTAGCGATAGTTTACACTGCTGTGAGATATATGTTTTTTTCACAGATAATTAAACCACTTACATATTATGCTATTTTTTAGGGTGTCAATTAAAACTACCACAAAATATGACAAAATGTTACTTGTCAAAGTTTTTATCTGTTTTAGTGGAGGCTTTTTTGGGAAAAAATCTGATTATAGGGGCGATTAAAAAACACAACTAGATTGTAGTTATTTTTTAAAATAAAATCACAGTTAAATGAAAGGAACTATCACGTGTTGAATACCAACATCAATTTTAGTGGCATTTTTTTGAAACCATCGCAGAACCATTTAGCATTGGTTGCATTTTTTCATAGTGATATGAAACTACATCATGTAATACCCATTTATAAATAGCTCTTGTTTGCAAGAACTATGCTTCATAAACATCTTCATATACCTCCTTCATGATTTATCCATTCACATGACTTATATATTGTATGACCCTTCATGTGATTCCTCTTTTTGAACTACCCCATGAAACTTCTCATTGTGAAATTCTTTACAATAATCCACTTAAAAAATTCCTCTAAACTTCATGAAAAAAAATACTAAATGATCATATATACATTCCATGAACTCCTACTATGCGCAAACAGTCTAGGATCTTCCTTTAATTTTTCATCTAGGATTAAAGAAAATATTATTATGGTCTTTATAGGAAAAGTACCATTAAAATATTTTTAATCAGAGGATTAAAAAACCCCATTGAAAACTATTCCATTAGTTTACAGTCTATATAATTATATCACCAATTTCTTGAAAATGACTTAAACCTTAGTGTCCTTTAAATAATTTTTATATAGATCGTCCCCTTTATGGTATTGTAAAACTAAATGGTGACCACTATGGAACAGTCTCGAGATTTTTCCCATTTTACATAAACCACAACATCTATTATGGTGTGACCAAGTTCGTCTTCTAGTTTTTCAATCACTAATACTCCATGTAATTCATAACTTTGTCATTTTTTTTTATGGAATCATACAACTTCGACCGTAGATCCCAAAACAACCAAGATAGTATTCCCCATTTTTCATAGATAAATACCAAATTAAATACATTTATCTCCATAGTGTAGTGAAAAAAATCATCATTTTCACATTTACCATAGTCATGGTTCTCTACTCGATGATGTGATTGAAACGAATTTTAGAGTCACAATTCCTACCTACAAGCCATGGTCAATGTGATGGTGTTTCAAGAACACATACATAAAAACCCTTTGTAGAGAAATATTATACATAAGATAGCATCATTCCATATATTTCCATGAATTTTACACCTTGAACAGTCTCTCACTTTTCCAAATCCCACATCAAAATAACCTCTGTATTGTTACTGCTTAATAAAATATATGGAAATGATAGATAATTGTCCTCATGTAGTTCCACACCTCACTATATCCATTATTAATACTATATGCACCCTATGATTCATATTATATGATCATCCTAGAATTTACTTCTCATGGCTATATTACTCCTCTACTACTCCAATGTTTTTCTTGGTCTTTGAAGTTTTCTCCACCTAGTTTCATCCTTGATCCGATAAGATGGATTGGGATTCCCTCCCCCCCACCCCCCTTTATTATTAAAAAACCAATTTTCATTAATTTTCCATGAAGTTAACCAAATGGTCTTCTTATGAAATTAGAATATATCTCAGTACCCCCACCATTATTTTTCTCAACTTCCAACCCATGGAAAATATTCCATTTCTATAAATGTATCCTCAATAATGCAATGTCACTCAACCTTTAATTCACTCAGCCACATTAACATATATTGTCATATAATATAACAAAAAATCTTATGGTTTCAACATATTTATATACAATTCTACCATAACACTAATAGAGTCCAAAATATATGGTTTTCATCTTTATAACTTCGGTTATATTGAATTTATTTATGATTGTTCTAGAATGGAATAAATTATCAAATTAATTTTATTTTAAAAACAACATCTCTATTAGGTCTCATATTCAATATTGTTTTATAAGAAGATAACAAATTTTCAATTTAACCCATATTCTATTTGAATTATTTTTGTAACCTGTACTTTTTAACAAATATTTTGATACTTTTCTAATGAAAATTTTACAAAACTTATATTTATGTAGTGTTAATAATGTCTCCAATGAATCAATGACCTTTCTTAATTTGAAATAATTTATTTTATAGTTGATTCATTTCACTATATTTTTTTCAAGAATTATATTATTCAAGAGATTGGGGGTATACATTGAATCTATTTATCATTATTAAAACATTACTTTGATTCTTCAAAGTATACTCAGAAACAAAGGGTTTTGACTATGTTTCTAACAAACAATTATTCTTTTAATTAACCTCATATCCAAGAACCATATTTATAATAATATATTGACTCATTTAGGATATGAGAAATATAATTTTTTAATGTTTTCAGTCTTTTTATTTTGAAATTTAGAATCATTATTTCTTATATTTTTTCTTCATTATAACAACCCAAATCATTATGGGTTAGTGAATTCAATGTAAATTTAAAATTATTTAATGTTCAGGAGAAATAGAGGTTTCTTTGGATGGATTTTGGTTGTTGGAGGATTTTTTGGACGTTGAGGGTTAGTATTATAGTTGTTTGGTAATGAGATTAGTTACCATAACATTTATAAGGAAGAGACCACATTATGTTCAAGTTTTATTGTGGTGGAGGATTTGGGTATAGGTTAAATATCACAACATAAAAGGAGGCATTTTAACATGGGGAGGAGGATATCTAAGAATAATCTCTTAGATATTATAGAGGTATCATACTGAATCCTTGGTATTACACCACGAAGCCTCAAATCATGCTTCAATACACATTATTTGTTATTTTATTTCAATAAATGGACCATCATTCAATGAAATAAAGGATCATGCTATAAAATGACCCAAGCATAGTGAAATTCATTATGAAGGCCATGGTCACACTTTAATCTATCCCCTATGTAGTTTTTTTATGTTTTAATAAAATTTATTAAAAATTATAATTCTATAAAATGAAACCCACTCCCTCAATGGAACCATAAAAACAACCCCCAAGGTCTATGTCCCACTCCTGTTATAAAACTCTCCCACTTCATTTTTTAAGATTTTATATCTTAATATCTTGACAGTTTGGTGTGTCTTCTAAAAAAGAGGTTTCCCTCAATGAGGACAAGGTAAACCCTAGAATATCTCTCATATTTATACACATTTTGAAAAGGGTTTGGAATAAAACACATTATTATAGAAATTTATTTGATTTCTAAATATCAGATGTGTTAAATCCTATATGCATAAGGTAGATGGATCCTTTCTAATTTCAATGTATACGAGTATATGTATGTGATGTGAATGCATGTTCGTGGATTCTTGGGTTTGGGAATTCTACCATGGGACTGCATAAATTTTAAGTTACAAATTAGACTAAGGGAAGACTTCTTATTATGAAGATGTCCTTTTATATATGGTTTGATGGTCATCAAGATTCCCATTAGCTATACTACTAAGGGGAACAACAACATTTTTTGTTTATTGACTCTACAAGATTCCTCGCCTATATAGTACATTTTTAAACACCTTGAATAATCCTTAGTGGGTTAGTTTGGATCCTTTTGAGTTGTTATAATCTCTAATAAAAGATTATAAGGGAAATAATCTGGGGAATGTGCATAATAATGTTCTTGGTATGCCTTGGGGACCATGGAAACCCTTAATAAGGCTAGAGTATTGGTTTATAGGGCCTTTTGTTAAAAAAATAACCTTTCATAGAAAATTTACTACTCAAAGTTATGTAACATGACGATTTTTTTATGTGTATTGATTGAGGTATGGTCAACTTGGTTGTTTCCAGTATAATGGTTCAATAATATATTACTCTTCTCCATATCTCTTGGTGTTCAAACACAATTTATATACATGTTAATATAGTAAAGTAGAAACTAATATTATCTCTATGGAAGGGTGTAATATCAATTTTTCATAGTTTTAAGTGTTAATAAAGGGCTATTTTTATAAATATTTCATAAAATTGAAATTATAAGTAAAAATTAAGTGTGTAACTATAGTGACATGGAATAATTATTGGTATGAGGGTAGGACTGCATGTGTATTTATATCACAATTCATAATGATGAATATTTTTTCTAATATTTATCAGTATCTCCCAAATCCTGTTTCTAGTGATGGTGAGCTACTAGGAAAAATAATCATTGTAAACTAAAAATCCATAATATGTACATAAGATAGTTTTGATAAATTTCACATTACTCCAATAGAGGACTCACCCATATTTATTTAAGAACCCCCCAATCAAGAGGTGAATATCCAAAATATCAAAGGAAGATATTATTTCTTCAACACACATATCAGCAATCACTAAAGCATCACCACTCAATCACTCATGTTTCATTGTATATATCCATGAGAGAGTTAAGGGATGGAATCAGTTAACATATAAAGCACAAGAAAATTAAAAAAACAGAATGATGATTTTTCTATACAACATATAAATAATTTTATAATACTAATATTAAGAGTATAAGTATAATTATAAATATTAACATAACTCATGAATTTGAATAGTCCTCCTGCACTGGAATAATCATTGAATTGGATTTTATCCCTCCATGTGAATGATCACTATCATGGACTTCATGCATATGTAATGAAATAAAGTATACATTAGTATAGATAAACAAGAAAAATCACTAAATTAATATATTAATACTAAATTTATAATCATATCTACCAACCAGGATCTTTCCATACTTCATCAATATGCTTTGTAATAATGATTATGAATTGTATGATCCTTCCTTAAATTCATGTGTGATTGGAACATTCCTTATATCTCAATACATTTTCTCTCTCCAATGATCATGAAACACATTTCCAATTGTTATAATTTATTTAAAAAAATAGTGAAATATTTCAATGTTCCATATAATCCTTTCGTGTTCTCTAAAAGGACACCAACTTGATTAATAACTCCCTGTACTAGACTCGTTTTCCTTTGATTGGAAAAGATGATTCAAGAGTGTTTTAAGGAACTATAAACTCTTATAAATTAGATATGATTGAAATTTTTTGATTAAAAATATTTTTGAATTTTGATCCCAAAGAATCCATTAGATTTAACAATTATTTCATTGACAACAGACATACCATTAGATAGGTAATAAAGTCTCAAGTTGATATCTTATGGGTTATGTTGGAGTGTAAAGGAATATAGGTTGTGTACAAAAAATATATTATAGTGTGGATATATCCCAGTGAGTTGGAACATATCACATTATCTTAAATGTATCCTTGGAATATGGTATGGGTAGTTTTGCAGTGTGAATAGAGTCTCATTTTCTTAAATTGTCAGATTCTTTCATGTATCAAATTATAGCCTAGAGATAATTACATTGAGTTTATAACATAAATTATATATTAACAATATTTTTTATGATAAACATCATTTACATTGTATTTCATGAGATATCATCGGAAAGGATGAAATCTGGGGTGTTTCCACCACATTACATTAAGGTCAACATAGTCCCAATAAGTCAAAACAGTATACATTGAGAAGTGGTTATAATATTAAAATGGATAATTTGAGACTATGTTAGTGTGATAACATAGTTCAAAGATATAATGGAGGAATACATTATCATAGTAATAAATTTTAAGTTTTAATGTGACATGGAATTAGCACATGATATAGTGCATTAAAGTTGACTCAGGATCTATTGTTGTGATGGAATAATCTTTGGAATCAGCATGAAGATTAACTAGAATAAAGCATAGTATCAAATGTGTAAGTGTACATGTTTTTTTTCCTTATAGGATACAACCTGACTATGATGATTAAATAATTGTATTGAAAAAGAATGTTTTGTTTCATATCATTGTCTCAACATTCTCATCATATTTTTAACATCATTTATCTTCCATTTCTTCAATCAATTCATGATATTCTTGTAAATCAACCAATAAAAGGATCATTCATAGATATCCATTAATTTTATCCGCAAATATTTATTGATTGGTAATGTTCATAGATTAGATGATTTAATAAATAATTACCTAATAAAATGAAATGTGGTTCTAATTTGGAAACCGTAAGGATAATTTATTCATAAATTATGTGTGGTAATAAAATGAATGCATTGTGAACAGGATAAGGTGATTTATTTTAATAAATCACTTTCCCTCATAGTTAATCAATTTCATTCCACAATTAATAATTATGAACAAACTCCACAAAGGTTACACTCCCTTTTATGTCCTAGTCATGGGCCAAAGAAGGTTATGTAAGATGAAATTAGTTAGATCAAGTTCATAACAATCCATACCTTCAAAATCCATCTTCCTAAATATACTCATCCACTTCCTTATTTCACACACCAATTATAATACATATATGAATTTTTTATACATTATCTCTCCCTTCTTTAATTGAATTTATAATTCCTTAAATTTTTTCCATCCCCAATTATTTACTAGAAACTTATCGAATTTAACCCCACTAGGAATCTGTATATAAATTATTTAATGAGTATAACTAATATAGAACTAAACCAAACCTAATTAGGAGGAATACCCTACAAATAATTATAATAATAAAATATTGGAAAAATGTTTAGGCATCTAGCTCTAATATTTCACTACTATTATTAATATATTTTACTCAAAAAGAAATATCCATGTTATCTGAGAGTTATTCGTATTTCAGATCACATTTCCTCTATTTACTCCACTTCGATGAATATATTAAAATTTCTTCCATAGAGGCACCTTGAGGTGTTACTATTACTTAACAGATAATTTTCCCATTTATTGATTTCAAATTATAGTGAGTCTATGTCACAATTTGAAACACCAGAAATCTTTTCAGTTAATTTTCATTTTTTCCATTTTTTTTAAAAAAATGATTCTCTTTCCCCAAAGCTTCAATATATCTAGTTTTTACAAAGGTTATTATTTTATCTCCAAAAAATTTCAAAACATACCTAAGATAAAAAAACACAAAATTAAAAATTAATATTTTATGAATCCTAAACTACATAAAATCACACTCCCACATAGTTATTTCATGAAATATACTAAGTGAATAATAAATATTATAAATATACCCACTAGATTAAAATATTATACAGAATTAAACAAAGTAAATGAGAAGGAAAATCTAGTGAAATAATTTTTTATAATGGTTAGATAAGTTCTGTCTCCCCCCATGGGTTCATATTGATAAACCTCAATGAACTTTTTCACTCTATACCAATTAATTATAAATGGTTTCTTTACTATTATTCTACTAATTTCTACTACCACAAAAGGTATAATGGAATTTATCATAAAATATCATTCTTGTTTGGAATGAAGCTTACCTAGAATGAATTTCAATTTGAATTTTTAAAGTATATTTTTTTCTCGAAGATATAAGTTGATTTTTTATATAGCTTTTCAAGTACCTATTTTTCTTTTTCCTTGAGTATTACACTATTCTCATAGGATACTCTTATAATTTCATTGAACATATATATTTGTATCTTCTTTTGGCACCTAAATTTATCTAAGTCCAAGTTCATATTCATTAAAACCCAATAAGACTTTTTCTAAATTCAACAGAAATGTGGAATCTTCTTCCATATAATAACCTATAGAGGTTCATTATAATTGATGACTTATAAGTTCTTCTATAAGAACATAACGTGTCTTCTAACCTTTGGCTTTAATCCTATTAGGGTTCAAAACCTTTTTAAAAATTCATATAAATTCTTTGTTGGTTACCTTAGTAAGCTCATTTAATAGGGGTGTAATGATGTTGATTTCTTATATATCACCACCTAACTTTTCATCATTGCTTATTTTATTTTATTTCATAATTGATTTCCCTGGTCACTTATGATGACCCTTTATAATCTGACTCTATATAATATTAGTTCTAATAAATTCAAAATCAATAGATGACTAATAAATTTCGGTTTCCCTGTCTTCCACTCACTTGGAAATATAATTAAAATCAACTAATATATAAGATTACCAAAAAGTCATGGGAAACGATCCCACGAAATCCATTCCCCATAAATAAAAAATGTCACTAAAAAATAAAAGTTATTTGATGAGTTTATTATATTTTTGAGTTATTTATAGTGACTTTAAATTTCTAAAACATTTTATAAAATAAAAAGGCTTCATGTAAAACATTATTCCAATACATATAAAATTTTGAAACATTCCTAGCGGTTCTTCAGTATCTAAAGTGGTCTATAGAGATAGGGTTTGGTAAATGTTAGGAATATATTTTGATAAACTCTTAGATAGTAACCTCTTTATCATTTATCCACTACATATTCTCTAATTTTATGGATCATTGAACACATAGAAATTTGATTTAACTTTTAATCTTACAAATGATGTTGAATGTGGTCTCCAGAGATTTGGTAAGTATTAAGATATTTAACAATATTAGAAAACCATGAAACATAAACTTCAATCAAAAATATTTTTTCACCTTGAATGTGATCTTTTATGGATTCTTGGGATAAAATTACTACTTTATCAATGTGGGGTAGTCAACTAATGTTATTTTCCACTTGGTTCTCAATACCTCATTTATCATCAATCTCTAAATTGTACTCTTTCAATAGAAGAATCAATCTCACAATCCTTGGTTTAACTTATAAATTATTTAATATGTACCTAATATGTAATGAACTATACATAACATGTATATATTTTAAATAATTCCAATAACTTAAATAATAAAACTCATAAATAAACCCAACCCAAAGGTTTACTGACTTCAAAAATTAGTTTCATAAATGTTTTATTTCACCTTATTACCTTAATATATCCAAAAAATATCTAAAAATGATATACATTTATAAATATTATAATATAGAGTTTTCTATAAAAAAGGAAAACATAAATATGCGTGATCTAAAATCGTCAATAAGGGAAAATATTACCTGTTAGTCTAAAAGTTTTAAATAATACTAATGTGACAAAACATGATCAAGGGAGAAATATATAATTAAAAAAGAAAATTACATCATAATACATATAAATAATCCATGGTATAATGGAATATAACCTTAAAATTAACATCATAGAAGCATAACATATACCATGGAGTAAGAATGTATAAACATGAGATAATAATCATGAGTTATGGAAAAAACATAGGCATGTGGCATAAACACAAGAATGGGTAAAACATAAAATTGTGAACATAGAAAAAAATAACCATTTTTATTCATAGAGTTATGAACATAGATAAATACAATCAGTCCATGCATAGAGTTTTGAAAATAGCTAAATCCAATAAGGTCTACATATAAAGTTGTGAACATAGCTAAATGATTTTGGGTCCATCCATAATATCTTTTTCTCAAGAGATATAAAACATTACCAAATGACTTCCTGGGATATATTAGACCTGATCATTGCTTAATTATAAAAAATACATATGTGCTCCACAGAAAAAAATCCAACATTTTCTCCTAAAACTCTATATAAATAATATGGGTCATATAAAATTTTCAAATTTTACCCGACAAGATGAAATCAAGAATTAGATCAATTGACACAAAAAAGTAAATATTATAAAATAATTATGTCATAACTGAATTTAGAGGGTGATTAATGAAAAATAACTCCATATGAGATTGAAAATTCAGATATATAGATGGAAATTCAATAAAAATCCTAAGACTATTTTTCAGAAATCACTTTTAATACAATCCTAAAAAATGAAGTTCCAAGTTACTTTCAATAATCATTTTCAAGAAGGTGAGTAATTTTTAAAAAATTATTTTCAATATTACATAATAATAGAAACTTGAAATTTAATTAATTTTCAGTTACTAAATATGGAGTGTAATATACATAATATACAAAAGTGTAATGAAATACCTTTTATGATTATTAGGGAGCTTTGGAAAAACCCACATGGATGAAAGAGTTAAAAAAATTATTTTTTAAGAGAGACAAAGAGAAATATAGAAATTATAAAATATATTATATGTTTATATTTTAAAATAAAAATATAAATAAATTTTTATAAGAAAATTGTGTATATAGGAGATAAAGAGATAATATAGTGGATGATAATTATTTTTAATAATATTAATTTTTATAAAGAAAGAAATCCATAGAAGAAGAGGATTACGATATGAAAAATGTAATTTCACCATATTTAAAGAAGAAAATAAAATATGAAATATATAAATGGTAAAAGATAACAAATGCAGATGAACATTTTCAAATAATAAGGTTTTTGGATTAATAAAAACAGATTGACTCAACTTAAATCTTTATCTTTCATTCATGCCTATTCTGATACACCATAAACTCACATATATCAATTTAGGCTTGTTATTCATAAATATAACAACTATTTTTATTTTTATTTTTCTTTGTACCATTTAGTTATAATTTATTAATACACATTTATCAATCATTATTTGTTAAAAATAATATTCGAGTGTCACTTATCTTGTTTGTTCTATGTTGGCTTCGATATAGAAGATATAGTCCTTGATCCTTACTCATATATTTTTCACCTAAAAATTTATTGTAGGTTAAATATTTTTTTTATATACTTATAAATTATAATATTTATTTTATGGATGTTATGATGACGGATTGTTAAGAGAAGTTAAAATATCCTTTTGTAAATTTTGATTCTCTAAAAAGAACTGGTTTTATTAATCAATTGCCTTATATATATATATATATTTCCATTACAAAATTATGAATAAATATTAAATTAAAATTTATTATATCATATTGAAATTTTTTAATTTTACTTAATCATTCACTATAAAATAATTATAGTATCAATTATATAAGTGATATTACTGACCCAAACAAGATTCAATTATAACAACTGAATGGGTATGAAAAAGTTATTATATAGTAATGAAATAAATTTTATATAATAATAAGAAATTAAAAAAATTATTAAATTCATAAATTGGATTGGGTTATAGTTGGATGAAAAATAAAAATATAATGATTAGGGAGAAGATAACACGTATGATGAAGACTTTAGACTTCTCTTAAAGAGCCTCTTGGAAATTAAGGATTTGTGATTCCATAATATGACTTAAGGTTATAAATCCTAAGTGACATTTTTTATATAGAATATTTTTATAGGAATTCAATAGGAGACTTAACGAAAGTTGTTGGATGAAGTGGGTAGATGATGGGTACTTTATAGTTGATCTTGAGTGGCTTTTTCACATATACACAATTTTTAATGAATAAGGAATGTAATTTTTCTTGGAAATTGGATCCAAAGTTAAAACATTATTGAGATAATTTAATTTGAGGTCAATAATTACCTCATCCACACATTTATAAAAAATATTTTATGATATTTTAGACATTTCTACATTATTTATATATTTTATATTATTTTACCTTTATCAAGGTAACTAAATTTTTACATCAGTAACTTATTTTAATGCTTAAAATGAAATTTTAATTATTTTAAAATTTAAAAAAGATGATTCCATATATTAAATTATTTTTTTATATTGAATTTATAAATGTGTTAAAGGATTATTTTAATATAACAAAGCATAACTAATAAAAAAAATTAGAGAAATGTATTTTTTTGTTATAAAAATGAATTCATTCCTAGTCATTATCAAATAATAATCAATATATGTTTGGTAATTTTTTTGAATACATATATAATTAATTTCTACAATAAATTTCTTTAGTCAAGTTCAGATTGATTTACTAAAATAAAAATTTCCATTATATGGAATAAATACTTATTTGAAAAATATATCTTTTTATCATTAATTGAATCTATCATTATTTATAAATAAATAATAATAAACCTGTGAATTATTATTCAAATATATTTAAATATAAACAATAAAAATAATCAAATTTAATACTCCATGTATGATAAATTTAACCTCTGAATAAAATTAAATTATATATAATAAAAAATGTTTTCAAAATTAGAATTTTTAATACATGAATAATTAAATTGGAACTATTTTTTATCACTTATTTATTTAATTATTTACTATTTTTATTTTACCAATAATTCCTTGAGTAATATAAATATATTTTATAGAAATAATTCTTAAAAAAAATAAATTTATTAAAAAATACATAATTCATAGAAATAGTTTTATTGGGTGCTAATGGTATTTTCTTAATTGAATTGGATATATTAATTCAATAAAAAATAAATTATTTTATTTCCATTAAATTTATTATAATAAATATTTTTAACATCTAAATGAACATAATTTATATCAACTATACACAAATAATTTCAAATTATGAACATGTTTTTTGGTATTATACCAAACATATATATACCATTTTACAATGGTAACATACTATCTATATTATCCTCATTATATTCCATAAAATAATTGTATTTTAACTTATTAAATAAGTATTCTAATTAAATAACTTTTCATTTTTATTTTACAAATTTTTTCTCCTTTCATGATGCTTTTTGTCATTGTAGGTCTAGATTTACCAATAGCAATTCCCAAGGGTGGAGATGATCTAGGGGACTTACAAGATATACAAAAATTATTATTTTCTATTTGTTTCTCCATTGAAATATATCCAATGTTAAAGTATATAATTTTCCATGGTATGTAACAATCCATGGTATGAAATACAAGGTTTTATGTGCTTCTGTAGTAATATTCCATTATTATTTAACAAAGTGTTGTTATTTAGATTCATATCTCGTTTTATTTGTTTTTAGTTAAGTTTCTAACCATTAAAAAGAATAAAAAATGAACTTATGGATATGAAATGTGTATTTAAATCATGAATTTCATATTCTCACCTACCCCTTACATAAATTCTTTCATCGAAATTTTAATTTCTCTTAGTAATGAAAATAAATGAGGGTATTATCAAAATATTAAGGACTCTAGATATAGTTTATAATGAGATATATATTTCATTAACATAGGTAAGACTAAGGAATTCATATTTTCAATCATAATAGGAATAAGTTTATATATTCATTTTCTATAACAATTTGTGAGAAATATGTTCCTATATCATTAGTGAAAATGTTACCACTATTATCTATGGATCATCCATCGTGTAATTTTACTCATGTACTATTAATTGGCATGAGGTATAAGCTATGACCATGACATTTTACATAAGGAAACATCCCAATACCTTTATTAATGTATCCTTATATATAAAAAACCATCTATATTGTCAGAACTTGATCTTTTTTATAAATGTATAGAGTGCTTTTATAGGTACTCTTTTTCTTTGTTCTGAGTATATATTGGTTGTGTTTTAATTTGGGGAGTTTTGGGGTGAAATTGAAGAATATTTTGAAGGAATAGGGGTAGTGCACGATTGGGGCACAGTTTTCCCAAAAGGTTAACCCATCCTAGAAAATCATGTGAACCCAAATATAGTGGATTATTATAGTTATAGTAGGGTTTATCAAACCATGTTCCCTTATAGTGGAATCTGTGTGACACCCCTAGGTGAGGTGCACAGTAATGGAACACAATTCCCAAAAACCGTGCAACCCGTATAGGAAACAATGCAAGTGAGATTTTAAACCCCCATAATTAGATTATATGTACATGAACCCATGTAATTCATCTAAAATAGACCCTAACTTAGTCCAAGATGATTTCTCTTAATTTTTTTTTTTTGCACTTAGATAGATTCTAAGAGCTTCTGACCTCCTCTCATGACAATTTGAATCCCATTTTGAAGATCTACACCACTCACATTAAGTGATTCTAATATTGATTGGTTTACACCATATATTATGTATTTTTATCATCCTTTTAAGGGCTTTTTTCATCTATTAGTGATGGATCTAGATATAGGTTTGATACATCTAATCCTTTTAATATTGGATCTAGATTTCAATTATAGATATCATTCTTCTTCATGATCTTAGTGGTCATATTCAATTAGGGGTTTTCATTTGTAAGTGTTTGTCAACAATTTTGAGGTGGTTTTTCTAATTTAAATTCCTATATTATTGATTAAAAATGTATGTGTACATTGTTATAATTGTATTGGTACATTTATCCCCTTATTGGATAGTTGATTTGAGATAGGGCATGGGTGAGGGAACCGAACTTGGTGTTAGGCCCCACATGGGAGTTTTCAGAGTTTTTATTTTTTTGGTTTTATAATATATACACTTAACGTGTATCAAGCATTTCATGTCTACTATTTTCTTGGATATTGTATTTTTTTCTTATCATGTGTACTTTTTTGGTTCGTTTATTGGTTATATCATTTGGTGATTATTATTTATTTCTATTGATGTTCCACTTTGATGAAGAGGGTATAGTATCCTCATGATTGATATTAAACCCTTTTTTTCTAGTCAGTAGCCTCTGGAATACGGTGAGGTGTGCCTAAGGTCATGTAACCAACTATCTTGGGGAACCGGTGTGTGGTACCAGGGTTGGTACGTTACAAAGTGGTATTAAAAGATTTTTCTTTTCTTTTCTATTGTCTAACTATTTTGGAAATGTAGAAATGAGAATAGGATGATTCTATACATGGTTATGATCTTATACATGGAAATATCTAACACATGTATGAGAGTAAAATTCAAGTGCCCATGGTGGGATTGTTGTTGTTGATGCGTGTTGTTAGAGTTCTTGCAATTTCACCTTCAATGATGCAGTTGTTGTGTGTTGTAATTATCATTTATGGGTTTCCCTATTTTTTTTACTTAGGGTCTAGAATGTAATGAGAGTTTAGTATTCATGAATCATTCAATGTACTCAGGAATTATTGATACATGCATCATTTTATCCATGCACAGGGAAACAAGTTTTTGATATGTAGTTGGAATAGAATTTTTTTCCCTTTCTTCAATAATTTAAATGAAAAAGGTTTCAAATATGAATTTAAAATTGAAAAAAATTTCAAGATAAGAATATATGGGTTTCTAATGAGACTTGAATTATGATAATGAGTTTAAACTTTTCTAACAAAGACCTAGATGTAGGATAGTTATGGGTAGTCATAATGGTTCGGTTTTGACCATATGGGGGGCATTGGGAAAATTTCATGTTATGAATTTTATGAAACCCTCCTATTAATTGTGTGAATTTTGTAAAATGTAACCAAAGGTATGTGTTTGGAATTGTATATATATTCCTCCATGATGATTCTTTTTGAGAGGATGACAGGAGGACATGGATAGGGATGATCCTCTAGTAGTGGAACTTGAGGCATTGATAGTGCCAGATTTAGAAGCAGGGGAATAGTTTCATGAAAACTTTTCTCACTTCATGATGTTTTTGGAGACTAAACCAGATTAGGTTGTCTGAAATATGTTTGATCTGAAATAAGAGTTTCAGTTGCAGCACCCTCTTACTTTCATTAGAGAGGGTGGACTTGAGGAAACTAAGTTATGGATTCATAACATCTAGACTACACATGACCATTTCTAGACTTCTAATGAGAATAGGATTCAGTTGGTTGGTTACATGTGACAAGTATCAGAAAATCACTGGTGGGAAATTCTGGCTATGACAGGGTGGGCAGATGTTTTGGCTTGGAAATACTTTTTAAAGAAGTTCCTAGAGCCCTTTTATCCGAAGACATAAGGATATGAGAGATCAATTGAGTTTATTTGGTTGATTTAGGGGAGTATGTATGTGATGGACTATTCTGAACACTTTTCTGAATTTTTGTGATTTTATATATCAATGGTAGGGGATGAGACAACAATAACAAGTCATTTCTAAGATAGACTTATTTGTGAGATTAAGTCCCAAGTAAACATCTTCATATTTAAGTAGTTTGAAAATGTGGCGGATTATGATTAAATAGCTAAGGAGAACCAGGAAAATTATTCCATTAGAGGATAGGTGGTTTCTGTTGGATGATTAAGAGGTACATTTTCTGAGGGTAGGAAGCGTTGTTATGAGAATGATGAATATATCCTTGGCAAGAAGAGTGTCAATATGGGAGGATCAGTTGCATAGGATCTTACACAAATGATCTATCACCAGTGTGGTAGGTTTGGTCAATTTATTTGATAGTTCCCTTGACCACCATTATAGTGTTGAGATTGTGGTAGGATGAGTCATCAATAGAAGTTCTGTAGGAATCCATGGAATATCGGTAGTGATAGAGTGGCTAGGAAAATTGGATTATATGAGGGGTTCTTCTATGATATGTCAATTATGTTCCTGTAGTTATACTAGTCATGGAGGCATAGGCAGTGGATGGGGTTATTCTTGGAAATATAGTGTTTCACCTTAGGGTACTCAAACTAAATCATAAGTGAGAGGGGTAGGGAAGTTTCATGGAGTTCAACCTACACTTGGGGATATCAAGGTCAGATCATTGATAGTTAGTGGTACTATTATTGTATATTCAACACTTATTAGTTCATTATTTGATACTTTTTCCTAAAATTCATTTATATATACCCAACATTTAAATTTCTTGATCATGGTGGTGGAGTTTTTCAACGGGGTTATGATGATACATACACCCTTGGGAGTGTGGTCGAGATACAGTTGTTTGCGTAGGGGGTGTTCTCTCAAGGTTGAGGAGTATTGGTTTCTTTGAGATCTTTATATCCATGATATGTCTAGATTCTACCAAATTATGGGTACGGATTTGTTAGTATCATACCAACCCCGCATAGATTTTTATCATAGGAGAGTCATGTTTTCATCTCTTATAGGTGATAAATATATTCACCGTGGAGAGTGGAATATCTATATAGGCTGATTGGGGATGATTAATCAGTAACTAGGGGAGCTCAACACCTAGGTTACTAATGTGTTTCTAAATGATGGGTGTGTGAAATAAGATGTATTTACACCAATATTAGACTAGTTTCTGGATGTGTTTCCTGAAGATGTCTCAAGGATTCCATCTAAGAGAGATGTGGAATTTATGATTGAGTTAATGTTGGGGGATGATCTAGTTTATTTTCCACTGTATAGAATGTAATACAAATAGATTCAAGAGATCATGACTCAAATGGGGGAATTAATGGAGAAGGTTTTCATTTATACGAGTATGTCACCTTGGGGTTCTCCTTTTCTTCTAATAATTATAATGGGACTCTATTCATATGTGTTGTTACCGAAAGTTGAACTGAATTTAAATGAATAACCGTTATCCGCTTCTACGTATCAATGAACTATTTGACCAGCTGATAGGATCTTCTATTCTCTCCAATATCAACTTGAGATCAGGGTATCATCAGTTGAGAGTTCGACATCCTCGTATACAGAGGATATATTTAAGAAACAGTTATGCCCTTTATGAGTTTGTTGTGATGTCATTTAGGATGATGAATGCTCTTATAGTGTCAATGGCATTGAGGAATATAATTTTCAACCTATCCATGAATCCATTTTTTTGTGTTTGTGGATCACATCTTGGTGTACTCAAATCCACATGAAGATCATTCCCAACATCTTGAAATCTTCATGAGTACAGATAGAAAGCATCATCTATATGTTAATCTATCTGACTGTCAGTTTAGGATAGATCAGATACACTTCTTAGGTCAAATAATCTCTGATAAAGGTATTTTAGTGAACCCATGGAAGGTTCGGATAGTTGTTTCTTGGTAGAAACCCAAGAATGTGTTGGATATCTTCATTTTTCTAGGGATGGCGGGTAATTATTGGAGGTTCATCAAGTACCTATCCCATTTAGTAGTACAAATTCCAGGCTTGAAAAAGAAGGGAGTTATTTTTAAATGGTCGAGAGCATGTGAGAATCCTTTATAGAAGTTAAAGAACCATTTTTCAGTGACATGAATCATGATATTACCCAAGATAGGTGAGGAGTGTACGGTGTTTTGTTATTATTCTAGGATCTAACTTTGAAAAGTGTTGTTGAAGGGAGGTCAAGTTGTGTCATATGGGTCTTAGTAGTTGACACCACATAAATGAAATTACCCTACACACAACCTCAAGTTGGTAGTTGTGGTTTATTATTTGAAGTGTTGGATGCATTATATTTTGGGTGAGAATTTTACTATGAAAATTATTCAGAAGATATTAAATTATAACTTCACACAATGATATTTGAATCTCCAATAGTGAAGGTGGGTTGTGTATATGCAGTCATTTGACTTTAATGAAGCATATACACCCATAAAGAGAAATAGTGTTTTTGATGATCTAAGAAGGAAAACAAACACTCCGGAAGTTTAGAAGTCTAGAGATGAGTGTAAAATGATGACTTTACTAGATGAGATTCAAGTTGTGGTTCAGGAGGGTCAAGAGAAGATAATTCTTGTATCAATTTCAGTTTATTATACACTTTTGATCCTGATTAGAGATAGAATTATGCGGATCTAGAATGTTTGAACTTTAGGGAAATCCTTGAAGGTGTGGATTCACCTTCATATTGAACCATAGATAAGGATGAAATCATCTATGTCATGAATCAGGTTGTTGTTCATATGAGCATGCAGGAGGAGCTGATGCATGAATTTCATGCCTTGAAGTGGGCAGTGCATTAAAGTGTGACAAAATGTATCATGACCAACAAAGATAGTTTTGGTGGTCATGCATGAAAAGGTATATAGTAGGGTTCATGACATTATGCTACACATGTCAATAGGTGATGTCTGTGCATCAATGACCTAGTGGTTTAGTATAGTCATTTCCCATTTTGAAATGAAAGTCGGATGAAATTACCATAGACTTTGTGATGTGTATGTTTAGAATGACTTTGAGGAATGACATTATTTGTGTGATTATGGAGCATTTGTAAAAGGTAGAACATTTCTTAATAGTGTGGGAGACTTTCTATATGGATCGGTTGGGAGATTTGTATGTTCAGAAGATAGTATGACTACATGAGGTGTCATAAAGTATTGTTTTAGACTATGACTAATGTTTCACTTCATGCTTCTAGAAGAGATTACATAAGGTGTTTGGTATATATGTTTTACTAAGTATGATGTTCCACCCACAGATAGTTGGGTAGTCAAAATATACTATAAAAGTGTTTAATGATATGCTATAATCATTTGTTCAAAACATAAAGGGATCTCAAAAGAATCTATTAGCACTTTTTGAGTTCACCTATAACAATAGTTTTCAAAAAAACTATACAGATGTCCCCATATGAAGATATTTGTATAAATCCATATAAATAACCCTTATGTTGGATGGGGGTAGGCGAGTGAGAGATGTTGGGACTGAGTCTCATGTAGGGGACATCAGATCATGTTTAGCTATTTTGGAAGCGAATTAAAATGGCTTGGAGTAGAAAGAAGTATTATGCAGATAAATATCAATTACCCCTATAGTTTATAGAGGGTGATTGTGTATTTCTTTGAGTGTCGCCAAGGTTGGGTCACTATAGGATATGGAGACATGGAAATCTAGAACCAATGTTCGTTTGACAATTTGAGGTTATTCAGAGAATCAAACTAGTTGTGTACCGATTTCCACTTCCATAGAGGTACACCTCTATGCCCAATGTTTTTCATGTGTCACAACTTTGGATGTATCACCATAACCCTTATCATGTGATTTATGTGGATTATATTGATCTTGATACTGATACATCCTTTGAGGAGCATCCGATACGTGTGGTGGATCACATTGAAAAACAGTTTCATGGGAATACCATGCCATTGGTTCGTGTATAGTGTAAACATGACTATATTCATGAGGAAACATGGGAGAGAGAAGTAGATATGAAGGATCAATGGCCCAATATTTTTTACTCAGAATATCAGATACTCTTGGGCCTACAGCTTTAGGATGTGATATTATAATGTAGGAATATTACATGATCCCAACCTTTTCTGAATATGTCTCGATCATGTTTACCTGTAACACCCTGAGTTTTCATGGACCTATTTTTTTGAATAAATTTGAATTATAATTTATATCTTGGAATGCACTAAGTTGAAGATTCCTTTAACACAAAACTGACTCAGTGTACATTACACATCACACCAAATTCGCATATGTTGCATTTTGACACTGACTTGGAGTATGATGCACACAATACTGAGTTAGCGTATGATACATGCAACACTGAGTTTCTAAAAAATATTTATTTTTATTGTTTTAATTATTTAAATAATATAATTAAAACCTAGTGGTTAAACATTTTAATATGAATATTAACAACTAATTTTCAAATAATTTTTAGAATTGATTTACATAAATAAAATATATTGATAATAAAAGATATGATTTTTGGTAAAGTCCTTTTTAGGTTTAAAAACATCATTTTCTAGAATAAACTACATCTAAAAATGAATGTAATTTTAGACACATTTATAAATTTAATTTTGATAAAATAAACTTATTTTTTGAATTTAGAACATTGAAATTATCTTATAGTGAATTTTTGGGATTTTTTTGAGAAACTTCATTTTTTTTATGAATAGTGAAATATACAGCTTTTTAGTTAAACATTTCCTTTTAGTATAATTAATTATTAATGATAAATGATTTAAAAAATATATTTTAAGGTAAATTATATGAATATTACATCTATTAATACAATTTCATTTAGTATAATCAATTTTACTTTGAAACCGAATGAAAAATCTTAACAAACTTTTGAACTTTACCCTACTTTAAAGCACCGTTACTTCGTCCCGTCTGCAGGATTAGCACTCATTTTAATTTTGATGCTTCTGTGATTATAATTTCAAAAAATATGAAATAAAAAATGTATTCAGTATAATTTTTAGAGTCTAATAATACCTTGTTAATTTTTCCCCAAAATGATTAGTAAAAGTTATTAAAATTAATCACAGCAATTGAGGTCAAATTAATCTTAATTAAGGACTAAACCTTAAAATTAAGGGCCCAAATGAATAAAAAATTGTCCAAAACACTTTTTATATCCCAATTTAGGCCATAAAACTTCAAATCTTGAGTTTTTTTGTTTTATAAGAGTTTTCTAAAGAAAGAACATGTGCACACCTAATTTTTTTCTAAAAAATCCACGTGAGTCCTTTTCCTTCCCTATAAAAGTCCACCACTATACCCATTCCTCACACCTATAAAACCTTTTAATTTAATCAAATATCTTCCCAAGTATCCTCCAAAAAATCCTTCCTTCAACTTTTAATCCTCACTTCAGGTAGAAACCCGATCAGAGAAACCTCTTGGCACAAACTAAAAGGAGTTACCGATTTAGAGGTAATGTCTTTTTTCAATGTCCTTTCTTTTATTTTCCTTCTATATACCCTCCACTATATTTATTCCCTTCTTGTGTGAAAACATAAATATCCTCCATATACTAGGATTTTTTTATACAATTTTTCGGACCAACAATTACTCAAACTTCCATTTAATAGATATTGAACATATTGTTTCTGTGTGTGACGAACCACGGCCTTACGAAATGATGATTGTTCATTTCTTATTTACCGCATATCATTGTGTCCATTATGATGAAATACCTATTTATATATGTAATATATTCTATTTATTATTTCTTTGTTCTTATTTATTCCTTTTTTAACACACATCTTTTTAACTTCCATTTGGTGTTAATATAATGATCTCATTAGAGGAAGTGTGGTCTACCGCCCCCTCAAAGTGATGTGATTCATTCACACACCACATGGAATGTATAAAGGATGGGTTTGATGAACTTATATAATATATATTATATATTAGTTATACTAGAATAGTTATATATATACATATACATATATATATATACATATGTCAATTACATACTTTCTTTCGATATGATAATAAAAATAGAAACAGCCTTCATGCGTACGAATGACTCACTGTCTCCAGAACGGTGTATTAAATTTCATACATCATTATGAAATAAATTATTATAATATAAATTAAATGTATATAGATTATATTTATATCATTTTATGAATACTATAATCATGATATAAGTATAAGTACCAACGCTGTAACAAATTAAGACACATGTGAAGAACAAAGCGAATGATTACCTGAAGTGAAACTTTAACAGAGGATCATTAACAATAGGGTATTATAAGGTCATAATAAAACCATATATGGTATTATGTATAAGAATATTATTTTTTAAAATATGTATAATAAACTTATTTTTATTATATAGTCATCTTGTATGAGTATGGAGAGAGAAAATGCAGAAGGTAAGGGGATTTTCATCTCACTATTAATTTCTGTGAGATACAAGACATGTTCGCCACTCTTTAATTTTTGTGTGTTATATGTAAATCACATGAGAGTATTGTATATATATTATAATTAAACTTATGGTTATTCACATATCTATTCTATGATCCATCTTTCATGTGGTTAGACTTTCAAAAGTTAACAAACTGGTAAAACAGTTTTGTATCAATTTTCCTTCTTTAAGACTCTGGTTTTTTTTATACACCTAAACTCTCCTTAAAGGTGAATATACCTCTATTTTACATGTTATAAAATGAATCTAATTATTTTAATGATATTTTAAGCTTCATTTAATTTTATTTTCTTACATGGAGAGTATGATCCCAATTAATAAAGTTACAAAAGTTTATTGAGATAGTCTCTATATTTATTTAGATTGTTTATGTTTATGATTACATTGATGAAATCATATGATAAATCATTCAAGAATATGAATGAGTTTCTTTATCCTCTATTTATTCAAGATATACTCATTTTATTGTACCATATCTCTACTATTTGGTACTTAATATAATGTTTTCAGTAAAATCTGACCACCTCTCTCTTTTGTCAGAAATCTATTTTATTTAAAAACCATGATTTCAAAAAAAAAATCCTTGAAGATAATTCTCAATGAAAAAATATATTTTAAAAATGGTTTATATTTTAAAAATTATTCTTTATAATTTTTCAAACCTATTTTCAATTAAAAAAAATTCCAAAGATATTATGTAATAAAAATTATTTTTCAAAGAAGAAAAGATATTTTTCTCAATAAGTGTTTTTAAAATATATTTAAATATTATTTCATATAAAAGAAAACATCCATTGGTGTTTTTTAATGAATTTATGGGGGAATTATTCAATGTTTTCATTAATATTCATTCTTTTAATGGATTATGTTTCGTTGGCATTATGTTATAAAACTTGTTTCTCTTTCACGGGCTATATGCTTTTGAAACCTGCTTCTTTTCATGGGTTATGTTTATGATGAAATGATTATAAAACCTATCACTTTCCATATTTTATGATATGTTTACATTTTTATGATACCCATTTAATTTCATGGTTTATGATATGTTTATTTATGATCTTTTGGCACATGTATGTATGATTTCATTATGTGATGAGTGAGACCTATATCTCCCTTCAAGGAATTGGGTAAAGATTTGTATCTCATAAGAAAAAAAGGACTAGAAATGGGGTTTACTCAATTAAATAATACAGGGATAGAACGAGGGTTTACATGGTTCAGTAATACATGGGTGGAACCAGGGTTTACTAGGTTCTTTAATATAGGTCTGGAACGATGGTTTAGTCAGTTCATTAATACAAGGTTGGAATGGGGGTTCACCTAGTTTAGTAAAGGACTTTTTCCACTAAGATGTTATTGGTATTGATTCCTCTACTATAATGGAAATCATTATATACTAGTGTGTTTCCAAGATTCCATGTCTGACTTCTATGTTATTATTTCATGGCTTATGTAATTTGATTCCTTTTGATTCATGTCTTATGACCTACCAAGATTTATTCCACGATTCATGTATATGATATATGATATGATGGGTATGATCGTTTATTTTCATGATCATGTTCTCATACCAATATTATCATGTTTATTCTTACATGTATCCCTTGTTTACCCTTACTGTGAATTTTAGCTCACCCATTTTATGTTTCCTACCCCAAGTTATGAAAATATGTATTATGTTTGATGTTTCTAAGAAGGGTTCTAGTCACGAAGAAACTAGTGGGAGATAATGTATCTCACATATGTACTATTTTTATGTTCCTATGTTTCTAAAGGCATTATACCAACTATGTTCTCTGAAAGTCTATTTGTATAATGTTTAAGTATTCTACATATGTAATGAAATGTTAATTTTTGAAAAGAGATGGTCTCTATATTACTAATACAATTTTTCCTTATTTTGATTAAATATTTTTTGGGTTATACCTTGGGGAGTTTTAGGGTGAAATTGAATAATTTATGAAGGAAGAGGGGTAGTGCATGGTTGGTGCATGGTTTTTCAAAAACATGTTCCCAACACAAAAAACTGTGGGAACTCAAACTGATGGGATTCAAACAGGTGGTTCATATTTTTTCAAACAATGTTACCTCTTATGAGAAATTGTGTGATACCCCTTGGTGAGGTATATATTTAGGGAACATATCTAGGGGAAACCATGTGTTGTGTATAGGAAACCATGTGTACATGATTTTAAACCCCAAAAAATTAGATTAAAAATACCTAAACCCCCAAAATTCACCCAAAATGACCTTAACTCTAACCTAAATGATTTAACTCATTTTTACAGGTTCTCATATGGATTTTAAGGCCTTCGGACCTCTATTTCGTGTGATTTGAAGCATGTATTAAACATTTATACCTTTCCTAGTAAGAGATTATATTATCGATTCGTTTCCTTCCTCTATACTATCATTCTCTCATTCTTTGAATGGATGTTTTACACTATTTCTGATGGATATAGACCTAGGTTTTATAGATCCAATATTTCTTTTCTTGGATCTAGGTTTAAATTATAGATCTCACTCTTCTTTGTGATCATGGTGGTTCCACTTCAATTGGGTATTCTTCTTGGTGAGCATTTGTCAACAATTTTGAGGTTTGTTGTTTAATTTCAATACCAATAGTCTTGATTAAAATTTCCTATATAAATTATTATAATTATATTAGCATGTTTGGAAATTGAATATAAAATTGAATAAATTATTTGATTGATTAATTTTTGGAAACATGAAATTGGATTTAATTAATTGGTGAATTAATTAATGGAATGTGTGAATGGGGAATTGATGGGAAATTGGGATTTTAAATTATGTTTAAATAATTAGTGAATTAATTAATGGGATATAGTGATTGTGGAATTGGATTAATTAATTTATAATCTAACTAATGGGTTATTATGATAGTGGAATTAAAGGTAAATTAGGATTGTGAAATAGGTCGATTAATTTGATTATGAATTAATTAAAAATTAGGTTTTTGAGGTTGTTGGATTAAACTAAACGGGTTAATGGGTTATATGATTGAATAATGATAAATTTTTTAATTTTTATTTTTCATATTATTCCATGTTCATTAAAGTGTTGAACCTTGTTTGATTAGTAAATTGAAATAGTATGCTTTAATGGGAATATTTGGAAAGAATGATATTGATTATTATCATATATTATTATGATATTGTGATTTGTTCAATATTGTGATATATATAATTTTTTGATATACATGTGTTGGACATGGGATATTGCTTCAAAATCCTATAATGATAAATTGAAAACTGTGTGTGGGACAAGGACTGATACTTCAAAATACCATAGTGATAAATGAGTGTGGGACACAGGTAGGTGATCCAAAATCCTACTTATGTGATACGTGATAAACAAGGGGTGGGATAGGTAATCATGATCCAAATTCCCATAATTTTGATATAGGGACTAAGGCTCTAAATACCCATTATGTGTTTGACATGATTCTCTATGACCATGTGTTGGCATTGGAATATGGTTACAATTGGTCATAATATAAATATAAATGAAATGGAAAATGAAATTCCATTTGTTATAATGAATTTTGAATTGAATATGTGATATGGTTCAGATTCCATCATAGGTTGAAGTAGGTATTGATGGTTCAAGTGTCCTCGACAACCCATGGGGTTATGTGGTTAATTGTAGAATAGTTGAAAATGTGATAACTATTTATTTATGAAGTGTAATTTATTATTTATATAACTACATACAAGTTTATTGACTATATATTGATTTATATTTCATTTTTGGTGTCTTACTAAGTAGTACTCACTCCCTACTCGAGCTTCCATATCGATACCTAAATAGACTTCATGTTTACAAGACAAGATAAAGGAAAAGGCATCATGTAAGATGGATGAGTTGGGATTGAGAATGGATGATGGAACCAACCTTGGTTTCAGTACCTACTTGAGAGTTTTCAGTTTATTTATGTTGGGTTTTTCATTTTGAAACTTGACATGTATCTATCATAACATATACACTGTTTAGTTTTCAATATTGAATTCTGGTTTTGGTCATCATGTGATTATTATTGAGTTTGGTAATTGGTTATATCATTTGGTCATTATTTTTTATTTACACTATTGGGATAATTTTACAAAGAGGTTATAGTATACTCATGATCAATATTATACCCTCTCTACTATTCGGAAGCCTCTGGTATATGGGGAGGCATTCATGGGGTCATGTAACCGACAGGCTTGGGGCACAATGTGTGGAACCCACATCAAGATGTTACATAAACTAAAAGTTCATGTGATTATATGTGTATTAACATTAATTTTCTTGAGTGCCTTGAAATTTTCTTTACATTCATCAATCATGTGGAATGTGAATTCCTTCTGAGTAAACATGATTATTAGATTTGATAGTTATAGGAGATTTCTCACAAAATACTCATAGTATACATATAATACCATAAAATTTTGGATATCTATTACATTGGTTGGCTGGATTTATTATTAAATTACATCTATATTTAATGAATCCAAGGATATTACCTATCATCTAATTAGATGACCCAAGAAGGAAAAGTTTTTTTTTCAAAAATCACACATGAAAAAACATGGAATACAATTTATCCTTTTATAAGGACTTTACCAAAATCTAAAAATGATCATTATATTCTTCCTTACTCATAGAATATATAATAATTTCATCAATAAATTCTACTAAGAATGTTTTATGGTAATATCCATGGACATTATTGATAAAACTCATGAATATAGAATGGGGATGTTTATGTCCAAATTTCATCACTATGACTACACTGTATCCATTTCTTGAATGAAAATATATATTGGGTATATATTTTCCCTTTACCATTAACAGATGCCATAAAAGTGATTGTTAAATATTTAATAAGTATTTATCCCCAAAAATTTAATCAATAAAGTAATCCATAAGAGGTTGAGGATACTTGTTCTTGATCAATATTTTGTTATGTTCATGATATTAAATGTAAATACAAATTGATAAATCATTATTCTTTATAAAAAGTATTAGATAACCCAAAAATAAATCACTTGGATACATAAAAACCTTGTACAAATTTTATATAAGTTTCAACATAAATTCTTCTAATTCAAGGGGTATTTTATGAGGAATATTTTACATTGGCATTGAACTCGGTATGATTTCAATTATAAAAATCAACCACACATTCTAGGGCAAGACCATGTAACTATTATATAAATAAATCTATATATTCCTTCAAAAAATATAAATCTTCAGAATTTATTTATTCCCTATCCTTTTGAGATAAATATCCCTCATTATTATATAATAATACCAATATACGGGAAGTATCTTTTATAGGGAGTTAATAGTTTTCCATGACTTAAAAATAATTATATGTTTATTATGGATATAAAATATGAATTTACTATCTAGAAAATTAATATGGGATCTATGTGGATAGATTCGATCCATTCTCAAAATTAAAAAAAAAATTAATAAAGTGTAAATAATAAGATTTTCTAGAAGCATATTTCCCTAAACTTTCTATTAGATTAGACCTATAAATTTTGGAGATAACCTTCATTCCACGATGAGTTTTCATTGATAATTCAATATTTTTCCATTGGGTTGGTGATTTTATTATCACAGAAAATGTTATAGGTATAAAAGTTACAATATAACAACAATCAAATATTAAATTTTTCATTATTTTGTGGCATAATACTTCTTTTTATCACTTCTCTTATGATGATATAAAGTTTCATTATCCTCATTAACCCTTGAGTTGATGAATTTTTTTCTATAGTTCCCAGATTCCTCACATTTAAAATATTGTATTGTTTGTGCTACCTTTGGAAGAACTTCATTTTACATCATTATGTTAATTAAACACTTAATTTCCCTTTCATGGTTTGTTGTATGATTCCCACTTTTATCACAGACAAAAAATATTATATTTCCTTTGAAACATTTCCTTATGGTGTTTCTTCCTACATTATTGAAACTTTTTAAGTCAATTTTTCCTTCCTACATAGTATTTTCACCAAAATATCCATGTAAATCAATTTTTATCTTGATGGGGGTATGTGGTAGTTTGAAAGGATTATGGTTGTTAATCTTAACATGAGAGAGTTTTTTAATCATAACCATAATATTTTCAAAACCATTTCTCATCCATTTTGGTTTCCCATTGACATAATAATATCATTGTCCATTCGACTCATTTTTAACTTGATTACTACTATTTATATCCATTTAATAAAACCAAAAAGGTTTTTGTGAGTGTTAAAAGTTAATAAATATATTTGAGAATAATTTTATAAAGAAAATCAATCCTAAGATGTCATAAAATATGGAACATTTATTTCAACTTATAACACTTTGGATTCAACTTTGACAAAATTGGATCAAACTGTAACCCCTTTAATTTTATTTAGGTATATTTAATATTTGTTTCAATGAACTTATTAACATAATCCCAAAAAAACTGAACCTCACTCTAATACCAACTAAGAAAACTCAATCATAAAATTCATATATTTATATCATTCCCATAACATAAAGATTATATACCATAAATAATAACACAATCAAAAAACCTCATGGTTTAGTTTCTTTAGATAATAGAAACATAAATGTCTTATTTCACATTATTTCATCAACATATCCTATAAAATTCTCTAAATATGACCCCCACTTATAAATATTAATATATTTAGTTTCCAAGGAAAATAGTAAAACATTAGGAGTGATATAAAATACTCGGTGTGGGAAAAAATTATCAATGAGTTTTAAAGGGTTTGATCATAATCTTGTTAGAAAATATGTTTAGAGGGAAATATTTTATTAAAAGGAACATGTAATCACAAGATTTTTTTATAATAAATGATTGAAGGATATAAAACCTCAAAAGGGCCACTATAAAAGCATAAAATGTATTATAACGTAAAAATAAAGAATAAATAGATAATAATCATGATATAAGAAGAATAATGTCCAAAGATAGAGTTTTGAACACAGCTCAATACAATCAGGTCCACGCATAGAGTTATAACATAATTATCCAATGAAATATAAATATTTACCAAACTCAATAGAGTGATACATTGGACCCAACAATCACATAATTATAAAACAAATATAAGTGTTCCACAAAAAATCAATCATACATTTTATTGATAAAACCCACTGGAAAAAAATATGTCTCAAATGTTATCGCATAAGATGAAAACAATAATATGATCAATTGATGCAAAAAAACTTTATATCAAAAAATAATTATATCATAATAGCATTTGGAGGCTTATTTATAAAATATATATCTATAATAGATATATATTTTAGATATATAGAGGAAAATTGAAAAAATATCACAAAAATATTTTTCTTAATACATTTTTAATGTTGTCCTAAAAATTGAAGTTATAAGTCACTTTCAAAAAATATTTTCATGGAGGTGAAAATAATTCTTTTAAAAAATATTCTAAATAAGTATCCAATAATTAAACCTATAAATTAAATAAGGGTTAATTAAATAAATATGGATTGAAATATATAAAATATCTTTAAGTGAAAAGAAATATCTTTTTAAATATTTTAGGCTTTTTTAGAGAAAATAAACATCTACAAAGGTGTTATCAAATTTCATTTTGAAGAGAGAAAAATAGAAATAAAAATAGTAAAATATATAATACATGTTTTATTATAAACTAATAAAATAAAAAAATGTTAAGAAGAAATATATACATAGAGGAGATTGAGTTACTAGAGAGGATATGAACTATTCTTAACAACCACATATTTTTATGAAGAACGAAATCCATAAAAGAAGAAGATTTTGAAATGAAAATTTTATCCTTCCATAGAAGAAGGAAAAATAAAATATTAAATAGAGAAATTGTAGAATATAATAAAGTGATAGGAACATAGTCAAACAATAAGTTGTATGAGTCAATGAAATAATATTGAGTTTAACAAAACCCCTTTCCAAAGATTCTCACTTGGTCAGAAGTATTCTATCCTTCTGTATAATATATTTTAGTTTGTTAATATTATATATAATAACTATATTAATATGTATTTTACTTCATAATATTCATTAATAACTTCTTATTACACATTTATTAGTCATTATTTGTTAAAATTAATACCCTTGTGTTAATTTTCTCATTTATTATGCGTCGGCTTCAGTATGGTGGTTCTAGTATTTATTCCATGATCATGTGTTATCACCTCTATAATGGATATGAAGTTTACATAGGTTATTTTGATATATTTATTAATACCTATTGTTATTTTAAATAAGTTATAGTGGTGGTTTGTGAGATTGGATAAAATCTATTTATTGTGAATTTTTATTCAATAAAAAGAATTGATTTTATTAATAAACATGCATATATATATATTTCTATTCAATAATTATCAAGAAATATTAAATTCATATTATTATAACATTTTGAAATTATTTATGTTTTCCTAATAATTTATGATATAGCCATTATAGGTTCATTTATGTATATGGTAGAATCGATCCAAACAAGAACATGTTATAAGGATTGAATGAGAATGGCTATAGAGAGGATAAAAAATATATTTAATACTTGAGACTATTAATAAAAATTATATCGAAAATAATGGATTTTAGGACTCTTTCTTATCACTATAGATAACGAAACCTGAGAAATAATTGTTAGTGAGAGAATATGGGTAGGTATTAAAGAAAAGGAAGAATCAAATGTGTTGTAAGAAGCGGGTTGAGGAAATTTCCATTTATAGTAGATCTATAGTGGTAATTTCACAAATACCCATTCCTTAATGCATATGGAAAGAAATTTCTTATGGAAAGTGGATTTAATGTTGAAAAAGAATTGAGATAATATAAGGTGAGGATTATACCCCTCAATTTAAAGCTTATACCTTATTTTTCATTTATTTTGGTAACACACTTTTTACCTTGATAACTTATTTTTATGCATTAATTTTAAATTATCCTCATTTTCTAATTTCGTAAAACAATTAAATTAATTAAACTAATTTTACTAGATTCAATTTATAAATGTGATAAAAAATAATGTTAATATATGAATTCATGATGCTTAGAAATATTTTAAATATATATATTTCTAAGTATATAAGAAAATTTATTCTTATTGTTTACCACGTAATAATTATTATCTAATCGGTAATTTGTTTGAATATATATATATATATATATATATATATAATTTCATTGAAACCATTCTCTAATATTAATCATTTTAATTTAACAAAAATACACATCATATAGAAGAAAAATATTTTAAAAATAGGTCTTTTAATAGTAAATGATTTTTATTTATTTATTACAAACTAATAATCAATAACAAAATGTTACTTCTTGTATTTATGTCATACCTAATATTGTGTAAATATATCCTAAGATTCATGACTATGAAGAACCATCATACTACTAGGTGTGATCTAGTTTTAATAAGTATGTCGCACATGGGTAGAGGAGGTGTTTCTTTTGTGATTGATAAGTCAAGTTGGATCACCCCTTGAAATGAGGAATTTTTAAAATGGGTGTAACACCCAGTAAAAATAAATCCATGTGGTCTGATTTCCCAAAGTGGAAAAACATGTTTTTTAGCCTTGGTGGGTTGATTTACACTTTTCTTTATCTGGTATCAAATCCCAAGGGAAGCTTCAAATACCATTTCAAGTACTAAGGGGTAGTGTTTTTATACCAATGGATGTGTATCTCTCCCCTATAATTCTTGATAAGGAGAAACCACCATGTTTTTGGGTTTGATATGTTTGTAATATGTGATTCCCACATATAGAGAAGGGGAGATTCTGATATGATTGATAAGTCAAGTTGGATTTCCTACTAACATGAGGCAATTCCCAAATGTGTGGGATGCCTATAAAAAACAATGTTTTGAAGTTGGGATAAAAATATTGAAAAAAATTGTTTATAGTAGAACTCGTGGGTAGACCCACACTTCTTAATATAGTATCAATTCATAGGTTATCCCCCAAAATATTCAAATGAATTGCGGATTTTTTATGCTTGGAGAAGAGTCACTAGTCAATAATTCTTCTTCTATATCTATTAAAATGTACATAAAAGTATCATCAAAGTTTCTTAAAATAGGATAAAGAAATATGAAAGGAGGATGAGGTTTATCTCAAAAATAGATAGAGGAAATACTATTACACGAAGATATCTAAAATGGTAATGATATTGTTATTAAATTTTTCATGTTTTTATTTCTTTGGAGATTCAAGCTCAAGCTATTGAGGATGTGATAAAATGGATTCATTATAAGATAAAGATATTTTTAATCACAAATTAGAATTCTTGTAAACAACATTCTAAATTATTTTGATACCTATATTCTAACTTTTATGAATGAACAATTAGATTAAAAATACAATTGGATGAAGAGTTTAATGAAACGGAAAATTCATTGTATAAAAAATTTGGAAGATACAACTCTCTTGCAATGATTATAAAATATATGGAAGAATATGACACAATTTCGAATAAAATAGTATATTTAATTGATGAATAATTTAAAATAGTATTTTTTGATAAATAAGTTCTGAAGAATGACTTGGAAGGAATGATGATATCATTCTAGGGTGATAAATACACCTTCAATATGAAGTTCCTTGAGTTGGAAGTCAAATTTTAGAATCTAGAAGAGTAAAAAACTATAACTACCTAATTAGTTGGGAAAATATTGTTATAAAAAAACTTGGAAGTGAGTTTTACAGAAAAATATTCTCACAATTATTTCATAGATATATTTAGATCATTTAGATAACCATACACCAATATCTCTTAAAAAAAGTAACCCACAGTATAGACAATGTGACTTTCACTGAATGTAGAATTTATAGAATAGTTGGACATAAGTAAAAAGTATATAAAAATTTGGATAGAGAAAAATGTTGGGGCTTCCAAAAACATGTTAATGAAGTAATTTCATGTGTATTATAAAAAATATTCCCTAAAAGGATCCCAAAATTAAAGACCCATGTTTTTGAGCCAAGGTATAATTCCAAGTGAATTTAAATTTTGGCATTTAGTGGATAGGTCATTCTTGAAAATGAGATTTATAACGTAATTCTGATAGTTTTAGCACTTCAAAGGGTTTTTTAGATATAGATCTGGCCAAATAGGTCTATAAAGTAATCATTGAGTTTTGAGAGTTTCAGGCTCTAAAAATATAAAAACAGGAAGGACTGAGTAGGGCGCGCAGTTTCTCTAAAACTGTGTGGCCCACCAGTGCAAACCATAAGATTGTAGCAAGTGAGCATAAGTGACCCACACAAGCTGTAAACAGTTTCTCAAACCATGAACCTATCCTGTATATTTTTTTCATTTAGGCAGTGTGTATGTATTTTTCATCTCATGGTTGGTGCACACTTGGTCAAATGGTTCGATAAAACCGGGAAAAGTTAGGGTTCCTAAGCAGTGGGAGCTGCACAGTTGGCACAAGGTTTGGTCAACCATTTTTTGAAACTATAAAACCTAATTTTGAGGTTGAAATTATCATTTTGACTTTAATGAACATTTAAAAACCTTTTCTTATTTATTTCTTCTTCTCTAGCCATGTGAGGCTCTTCCCTCATTCCATGGATCTCTCAACCTCTATCACTTAGGCATGTTGATACATACCATGTTTGAGGTTCGATTAGAACACCGTCGGTCACATTGGATTTTCAATAGTAACCTCTTGATTCCACTTTCTTCCTATCTTGGTTTTTCTTCCAATTTATTGTGACATATTTGTGTGATCTCATTTTTCCTATTTTTAGGGAGAGTGTATGTCTCTTCTATTTCTTCCAAATTAGACTGAATCAAACATTTACATTGGCTGAATAGAGACTTCTAAAAGTAAGGTAGGTGGTATATAGATCTTTATTCATGTTTTCTATAAATTTAAAAATATTTTCATTGTGCCGCACACTGGTCTTTGTCATGTCTCAACCTAAATTTGTTTTATTCTTCTTAAATTATCATTAGTACCTTGTTATATACTCCTTGGTAATTTTTATTTAAATTGAATATGAATACCTCAATTACAAACACCCCTTTGGTAAGCTAGATTGAATTTCCCATTTATAATTAAATTATTAATAGCTTTGAATTCTATATAATAATTTGACTTGTATTAATAATGGAATTTCCCCATATGGGTAATTTCCCAATTTATGTATATCATCTACTAATTTCTATATAAAACCTTGTAATTATTTACCATGTTTTGTATCTTTTAAAAAGCCCATGTTAGTAAATTGAGTTATGATTCTTGAATATTATGCATAATTGTGCTAAATTAATTATTTGATAAACAATTTCATGTTTTATAGTTAAACCCCTCAGATGAGGAGTACTGTCTTCTAAACTAAAAAGTAGTGATTTGTGATTTTAATCATGCTTAGCCTAATTAAATTGGTGATTCCTATATCTTTTGTTATTATTAGTTTGGTGGATAACATAGAAAATGGAATCTAATGATGTTAAAAAATGGTTTGGCTAATATGAGTGGTTTAAATTAAATGAAACTGAAAAGGATGGTAAAATCACACTATTTTTAATATTTAAATAAGCAGGACATATGTGAAATTTATTAAATGGAATGAATGAAAAGGATACACCTATCATATGGTTAAAATTAAATATGGATTGGAATTATCTTGGTTATATTTGGGATTAATAAATGTTAGTCATGAAAGGTAATGCCTCATGGATATTATTTTAAATATGATGAAACCTTTGAAATATGTAGTGGAATGATGTTAAGGGTTCTCTTGGGAATGAAGTTTCATAATCCCTTACATCAGGTGTCGAGCATGGTATCTCACCCCATTGACACTATCTAGATGATGGGAATAATACATCACATCCTTTTCTTTAGTATTGACTTGAAAACACACTCACTACTTTCGATTGTTGATATAAAAATACACTAACTGTATCGAGTGATAACCATGATGCATCCCACTCATTATGAGATGTCAGTCTTGTACCCTCTATTCGAACTTATAGTCATGTTTAGAGTTCTTACAGATGACTAAGTTACACCCTAGTCCATCCAGCCCCAAGTATTCCGAGTATATGGCCACTTACATCCGCACATACTTGGTCCATATAGGTGAATGAAATATATAACTATAATATATAAATATTAAACCTATATATAGTTACAGATCATACATACATTCTTTCCAAGATCAAAAGCAGGTAGAGTCATTCAGGTGTTCTATTAGAACATAATTCGACCGGTATTATTTATTTATTCATCATTGCTTATTATTCCTTTTACCTACACACTACTATACTTTATAATCACAAACTATATTTAGATTTAGAAACTGTTGGTAGTGGCCAAATTAGTATATCTCACACCCTGATTGGACTGCCATTACACTGGGGTACCCAAGAAGATCTCATGTTCATAGGAACACAGATTGTTGTTTTCACTGTTATTGTTATACCTGGGACTTTGGAGCACAAAACTGGGTTGTATATAAGGATGATTAAGGAGATCACCCTCATGGGATTTTGTTTAATTCCTTTACACATGTACTACACATTATCATATTGCATGTTTTATGTATACAAATTTATATTATGTATCATCATTTGGGAATTCATGCATTGTTTTATATTGGAATTCTCCATATTTATAATCAGTTTATATTATACTTTCACTACTCTATCTTTCATCTATTACTACTTCCACTATTGTTTCTGTATTTATTATATAGTTGTGCTACACTAATATGAGTGAATTTTCTATCCTTCATCACCTCCTAAGACCATCACTTCTATTTGGCAGCATCCGACACACAAGGAGGTGCGCTTGAGGCCATGTTGCAATAGCTTGGGCTACCCGTTTTGTGGTCAGTCAGGTTGTGACATTATAAAGTGGTATCATATCTTTATTTTCCTTTTTCATATTTTTTTTCGAAGGTATAAATGAGATTGGTAATGTGTCAGTGCTTGGTAAATAGATGTTTCATGGACAAATCAACCAATCCATGGGGAAAATCCAAGTGTACATGGATGGGAATTATAGATTTTTTCATTTGTTGCTGCATTTGATTTGGATTTCACCTAGAGTGACTAGTTTACCTTATACTGCTTGTTGATTTATGAAATTTATGGTATTTTTCACTTGGATAGGTATGGTAAGGAAGTAGCATTACATGAATCAATATAAGAACATAGAGAATCACATTCCATGAATATATCATGCAATGTAGTTTCATTTTCAGGTTTCCAATTGATTGTCATGATGTGCCTTGGGTGTATATTATCTTGGATTTTATATACCATGTTAGTTATTTTAGTGACATGCTATGTTTTTTACCTATTTAGGTATTTTTTTATCATGCCTATTTACAAAACAAACTTGGGTGATTTATTTAGCATGTTAATCTACATTAAATAATTGTTAATTATATGCCATGCTGCTTGATTATTTATTATGTCTTGCCTATTAATCATGCTTCTATTGCTATTATAGTGTTCCAATGTGTTTACAGCTTGTGATAACATACCAAGTTATGACTTTTCATATATAATTAGTCATATGGGCTGAGACTTATTGGTTGAAATTAAATTAGAGATAGTTTTCAATTGTATGTTCTATGGGTTCCATATAAATTGGGAAAAAGAAACCCATTTATTTGAACCATCTTCTGAGCTTGTTATATATATAATGTTTTTAGAATGTAATTTTTTCTAAAGTTAAATTTTAATGTCAAGTGATTTTGATTAAATGGGATCTAGTCTCTGATCTATGAAGTGTATGGGTGCTTTATAAATATGGGGATGGAAACCCATATAATCAAACCATTATATATGACCATGATATATTCTAAAATGGTTATGAATGTGAAAAAAATTTAATTTCGATATGAAATGAAATGGTTTCTTATGCTCCTCTTAAACAACCCGTCCCTATAAGTTTGGTTACAGTATTTAAGCTTATATGATAAAACCAATTATGGGTAATTTAAAATTGTAAAATCTTTATGGTTTCCTCTATAAAATCTTGTCAATTTATCACATGGGTATGATGATCCATATGATTTATCTTCCTAAATGTACAACTTAACACAAGTAGGTCAGTTGGGGTGTGTTTCTTATGAGATAACCCACTATGGGTTTTTAAGACATTAATAATTAAGAAACTACTACTGTGTTGCAATCCGATGAACCTAGATTGGCTTAATAGGACCCTTGAAGGTCGCCTTATATTTTATGACTAGGTTTTTAACTAATTCTAATTGTAAAAATAATTATATATAAATAAAAATATTAAAATGAATTTATCTGATAATTTTTCAAATTACAATAGTATTTAATTAATTGATTAATTTTTAAAAACTAGGTTTGATAAGACTTGCCTATTTTTCCTTGAGGTGTTAGTTTAATAAGGTAACAAGTGCTTCTGTCTTATAATTGGTACTTGATGTATTGAATTAAATCTTTTGAATATTTAAATTTTCAATGAAAATCAATTTAATCACTTTATAATGCAACCTTAATTGGTTCCCTTAATTCAAACCCTCATGTAAGTGTAGTTTTAATATCTCTTTAAGTTTCCTTGGAATATAAATTTAAGATTTTTATGTAAGTCTTTCTCCTCTTTATCAAGAGACTAAATGATAGACATATGGCCTAGTGAAATTTTTTTACGATGACCTAGTGATAGGTTTTATGCTTATTCTCATTTAAGGGGATAGCCTATGGTTGGTAGAAACCTTAGATCTTAATTTCCATGCTGGATGATAGGATTTTCTAACATATGGTGTCAATCAGGTTCCATTGTCCCTTGTGTGAATCTTAGATTTTGAATGACACCCTTGTTCTAAAGGGTGGTTGCAGTATCTGTGACCTTTATTATCGGTGTGAGCATCAATTAATGCTTGGTTTCAACTTGTTAGACATGCCTAAGGAATGTTTATCCACTTAGTAGGTCATGTGACCCAATATTCTTCCTTAGTAATGGATGAAACGGTATGTTGTTATCTAAGTTAACGGGTGTATGAAGTAATATTACTCTGGACTAAATCTATTGTGCAGATAACCTAATACATGGATGCATAGGGTAGAAAACTTGTGGATTATATAAAGGATGTTTCATCTTGATTGTGAAACAACATGGAAATGTGCATCCATATACATGGTACTCATTGAGTTTATAAATTTTTTAACTAACTGGTATAGTTTGGTGGAATCGTTTAGCCTTGATCTATTATGTATGTTCTTGGGTCATCTCTGGTGTAGAGTGACATGGGAATTAAATGAATCAAGTTTTTCCCAGTTATAAATATGAAATTTCTAGAGGAAAAGGTGTTTTGACATAATTATTATGTTGGATTTGGCTTTCATGAAAAATGAAATAACATTTGGGAACATGAATCGTAGATGTATCATGCATGCATTTAAGGTGAATCTGGTCTAGTGAGCTTTGGAGTTGCTAGTTTAACTCTTATTTTTATTATTAGGAAACTCCTAAGGTGTGGATTGTTGTTTCAGTTTTGGTAAATGTTTCCTTCTAGGTATAGGGGACACAACTAAGGAGGAACATTTGGAAATGGTTTGTCTTTCATCATTGCCTTTTGGGATGGTGGGTTTCAAATCGTGTTAGTGATTTATTAGCAAAACAATGTTGATGAGGTTGGTTGTGCACAAAACCATCAAGAAACACCATTATTTATTAATGTAATTCAATAGTTAAACTTGATATATCATGGGATGCCTCAGGTGGTAAAGGATTTTTGATCAGTTAATGATAACGCATCAGTAAGTGAAGTCAAGCATCTTCCAAAAGGTCAACAAGTAGAGGTTTGACTCCTCTTCTTTTTGGTATCTATGTATGGTTGGAAGGAAACTATACTGTGAACATTGTCTTTTAAGTGATAGATGTGTATCCAATATTTTGGTAATCTTTGATATTCTCTTAGTGTTCTATTTCTTATTTATGATCATTTACCCTAACTTGACTTCGTCCTTGATGCACTAAGAGAATATCGGTTATACACTGGGGTAAAAGATTTATTTTTCCATCTATTTTAATAAATAGGTTTTATCAGAGTTTGGATACTTTGTTTTTATTGAGGCTTGGTTATTCTTGAGTGATATATGGGTTCCCATTTAGGAACTCCTCAAATGGACTCTTGGACACCAGCTGTTTTCCTCTGACTTGACAGCTAGGAGGAAGCTGCTCTGGGCTCATTCAATGATCTGATGTTGATGTCTTGGCCTTGTACAGATGTCTCACTTTTAAAAATAGAGTATGGAATAGCTTGGTTTAGTTCCTTGTACTCCAGTTTATTGAATTTTATGTTATCTCGGATTTTTCTTTAGGTTTAGAGGTGATGTTTGAGGGGTGAAGATTCTAGTGGGATAGATCTAGGTTACACCCGTCTTCATGTTGAGGCATAATAGATTAAATAGTCAGGTGATGGTTTGATCAAGGAGCGTCACTGAAATTATAATGACCCATACTTTATATACATTGATATTAATTCAAAATTTAATTATATTCATCAAAAAATATAATAAATCCACTATATGACTATATAGTTGTACTATCTTTAGAAATTGGGAAACATAAAAAACTTGTTCATAAAACATCTACATTTTCTCCCAGTTATTTTTTCATAACTAGACTCTATTTTGACATATCTTACTTAATAACCTTCTTCTTGACCTATGGAAAAGAAACATATGAAAGGTTGAGCTCAAATGATTAGTAAGGGTAAACAAGGTAAATATCAATCACATCGTAATCATAAGACATAAGAACATAACATTTGAAAGTCTTATCCTGCATATGAAATATCATGATATCATATCATGGGATAAAAGTTTATAATAATTAATTGTCATAATCCCAAAAGTCATAAAATAATATATGATGTTTTGTGGTATACACATAATCATACAAAATCATTATATATTAATTAAGGCTCATTTCCAATACCATCATAGCGGATAATGTTCATTACTGAACCGGATTTACTTGTTGTTCTAGCCCTGTAATACTAAAGTGGATTTACTTTTAATTACATTCATGTCTATATAATGAGATATAAATATTTACCTAATTAATTTTATGGAGATATAGGTCCTAACCATCTCATAATTAAACCATTATTACTTGTGCCACAAAAACATAAATCATTAATCATAGAAAAACCCAAGAAATAAAATGGGTTTCCTAAACATCACTCCATCATAACATAATCCATATAAATAAATAGATTTCATAAATAATATTCCATAAAAAACACCATAAAATAATAATAAAAATATTTATAGAAAAAATAACCCTATTTAGATAATTTCATATTATATGGAAAATAATTTTGATAAAACACTTGAAATTAATTCATGAGGAAAATATCCTTTCTTCTTCAAAAATGTTTTCTTTTCTCAAAATGCCACACAATTTTAAAAGAAAATAATTTAATTGAAAATAAACATTAAATATTGTAAATTAATCATCATTTAAATAATTTTTTATAAATGCATAAGAATTTATTCATGTCATATAAGTTAAAAAAATAATCCCCTCATACTTTTGCTGAAAAAAGTCAAAAAAGTACCTCATATCGAATAATGACAAAAGATTCCTTTCATAGCATTTAATAATAATTAACCAAAAGGTAAAATTAACTTTAAACCATTGTAGAATAATATAAATAATATTATACACTTATGAAACATGTACATGGATGATAAATATAACCCAGTAAATACTTACGTATAAACAATCTTGGATAATAATGAGATTGCAAAATTATCCCTTACCTTAGCTCGAATATCCTTCGTATGTATCCAAACCTCTTGAATAGTGATTTAAATAATTTTATTGAATTATTACATAATCATATTCATTTTTATGATATCATATATGATCATATTATCTTCTGTTTGTTAGTAACATTTCATTGTCACTCTAATTCGGATATTAATTGTTTTATATTCTTATGCAAGTTTTGTATGATAAGTTCTTGGTCCACCTATAAGGTTATAGTTATATCCTTTATATAATGATATTAGTATAATATATATGATATTTATTTATTCTATTCAGGTATATAATGATGATTTAATGAAGATCATGTTGAATGAATCGTATCACATCGTGGAGACGGTTGGCCATACATATGCACGAGCGACGATATCATTCTCATAATTGTTAAATGGTATTGAATTGGATGGTTTATAATATTTAATAATTAGTATAATGTTATAATAATCATATATATTTATTATTTTCATATTTATACCCATCCATGTAAGGTGGTGGTGAAAAACATATTACTCCACTACGTGGAGATAGTATGTCGTATACACGCACGCTTGGTGATTTTGTTTTTTGTAGGATGGATAGAAGGTGGAATATAGTTGTTTAATAATTATAATTACATATCATTATATTATTGATACTAATTTAATAACATTATAATGAAACAAAAAATTAATAGGAAGTATAAGATGAAAGTAGTTTGAAAGAATCTGTAGAAGAGATTACCTCTTCCTCGACATGCTTCCTCTAAATCTATTCTTAGAGCACTGGAGTTGGTATTTCAAGATGACCAGAACCTCTATAATGTAAATAGGGAAGCTTAGAAGGAAATATTTCAGATGATGACTGAGATTTAAGGCTCAAAGTGATGTGAATAGGTGAGGTATAAGGTTCCCTTATATAATTGAGGTGAGTGGCACTTTTGGAAACTCCAAAAATAATTATTTATAATAAAATAAAGACCTACCAAATTCCATCCAAAATATAACAATTTATAATATGATAGGAAAAAGGGTTGTAATATCATTAACCAATAAATCTTGGACAAGTATTTAATTCAATTAAACCATTTCTTTTTAATTAACACTTAGTTGTTCTTTTTAATTTTCCACTAGGGTAACAAATAATTCAAAATTAAAAGGGCGAGATATTTAATTATTTGATGTAAAATAGATCATAAATAAATATATTAAATAATTCTATACCATATCACAATTATTATATATTTTTTTAAAATTATTTTTAAATAATTTAATAAAACATTATTTTGATAAAAAATCAATAGTATCAATTTTGACACTATTCTATTCATTGATTTTTAAAAATATTAATATAACAAGATTACTTCAAACCAAAAAATTTATTATATTACTAGGAGGCTAAGGTCATCTATAAAATTCACTATACATATCAATTATCCCAAATTATATTTACTATAATATTTTTAACTACATTTATTTGATATATCTCTTAATAAAATAATTATTGTAATAGTTTTGTCAAATTATTTAATATGAATATTTGTTGAATAAAAACTAAAAATAAAATACTAAAATGAATATAAATAGACGATATTTAATAATAATACTTTTAGTTGAATTTATCTTCTGGAAAATCCAATATTAGAATGTTATACTTATAAAATTACGAAGGTGACAACCTTAACATCACATTAAATAAAATATTATAAGTATCATAATCTCCTCTATAAAGATCCAATTAGTCCTTACCTAGACACTTGTATGATTATGGTAGATATATACTTGACCAATAAATTGTTTTCAAGTTTTTGGATCTTTTAATGGGTGTTATTATTTTAATAAAAACTATGTTATTGATTTTTCATAAATTTAATAATTTACGCATCATTAATGTATAATCTATTAAGGTAATTATTTATTTCTAGAAAATTGAGTATAAATTACCATGATAAAGTAAAACATTTTACCTTTCAAATTAGTATTTATAATCGAAATTATATTTATTATAACAATATATTAAAAATTATTTAGTATTTAAAATTTTTGTGAGACATATTAAACTTTTCTTTAAATAAAATAAATTAAATGTCCTAATCTCATCCAAGTGGATTCAAATGGATACCATTTCATACCAAGGATGGTTTAGGTTAAAAAAACACTCATAAAATGATATTAATACAAGTATTCGGTTAATAGTATAATATTATTCTTACGCTTAATTACCAGGTTTTCCCTTTTATTGTATTAATAAAAATTACAGAAGTTACTATTCATAATGACTAAAAATTAAATAAATATATTTATATAATTTGGACCTATTTATTACAAAATATTGATTCCATTTTTCAAAATTAAAGACACAATAGTTTTATTAATTAATTTAAAATTAATCTTGTTGTCGGAAAGAGATAACGAGTTTTAAAAGCAAAAACTTTGCAAAAGATTAAAATGATTTTATATCTAAAATTAATGTAAAATTAATTCTAACGATATATATTATATTGAATGATAAAAATATATACTATTTATAATTTAAAACCATTCAATATTTTAAATCAACCATATAAAGTATTTCGATGAAAAAAGTTGTATTCATAAAATTTAGTGTATTTTTACTATTCATCAAAACAGGAAAGATATCTAAAAAATATCAAAAATTCATCCAATGTAAATTATTATATCCCACTTAAAAATAAATTTTTTATTTTTTTATTTAAAAATTATTAATGTGTCAAAATCTTAATTTAAAAGTGTTTCTCCATTCAAAGATGTACAATTACACATTTAAAAAATATATATGTTTTTATACATCAAATAGGTTTTATTCATACCCTATTACCAATATATCCATTGGATTAATATAAAAAAATATTTTATTAAGTATATAACATAATTATCTCATTAATTTCATTACCAGTATTAATTCACAAATATCTAATTTATTTATATTTTTCATAAATAATTGCTAGCCAATGAATTCACAATTCATTTCCATAAGTTAGTTATACTTATTGTCGCTAACCTAATGGCAAGGCTATAATGGTAATTTTATACTAAGGGTGTCTCGCAATTATTTTAAACTCACGATTGTGTGCAATTAAATCTATTAAAGAATTAAAATTATTTAAATAAAATATTTCATGAAAACATTCAGGTGTTAGAGAAATTCAAGAATCGGATTAGGTGAACATGCTTTTGGTAAACACAAGAAGCCCTGGTTGAAGACATTGAAGTACAGTTTTGAATATGTCAGCCATCTAAGCCAATAATTTCTGAGATAAGTCGATCAGAGTGGCTCAATTTTTTATCCTTCTTGTTCAATGTGTACAGTCAAAAGGAACCATTTAAAGCACATAGTAAGGTTAAGGAGGGTATTGTGTAAATGTGGGTTATGTATTTAAAAGGCATCTTGCGTGACCAATTTTAATTTGGATAATTAGGATTTTACTATTTCATTGTAGTAGAGTTTCTAATATAAACTTTGAAGTAATCGGGTTCCCCAAATTAAAGGGATCACACCATGACCATCGTTAGAATGCATAAGTAATGCTTTGTTGGAAATTATGATGGTGAAGGTATTGTGGCTCGAAATTGTCCCCTTTTGTTGTTTGAACCTATGGTGGGGAGCACCATCAGCTAGATTTTTATAGAGATGGGGATGAGATCATGTATCGAGCTAAATAGTTTATGGTAAGCACCATTTAGGTGTTTCAATCAGAAAGTGAGAACAGTATTGGGTTTTGATAGCTTAAGTTTTGTATGCTTAAGTAATGCTTGGAGGTGTGTTGGATGTTTGGTAATGCAACATGGTTGTTTGAAAGGGTCTTCATAACCATTTTTGGTAAGGTGATGTTTTCATTATTTACCCAAGACTTCTCATGGATAAGAAGTTCTAAGGTGGGGACGTCGTAACAACCCATATTTTTTAGCCAAGGTAGAATTCTAAGGGAATTTGAATTTTTAAATTTAATGGATGGATCATTCTTTGAACCAAACTTGAGATCATAATTCTGGGAGTTGGAACACTTCAAAGTGTTTGTATAGTCTTGGTTAATGTTATTAGAGGTTTTTCGGGTTATCCATCGAGTTTCGGGAGATTTAGGCTCTGAGAACATGAAAATAGGAATGACTAAGCAGGGAGCACGGTTTGTCTGAAACTATGTGTCCCATCAGTGAAAATAGTGTGACTACAGTAGGTGAGAAGAAGTGAATCGCGTGGGCTACACATGGGTTCCAAAACTGTGCACCTAGGCTTCACTATTTGTGTTATTTGGAAAGTGTGTATGCACTATTAATCACACAATTTGTGCACAGTTGGTGAAACCATGCGGCGAAACCATACAGGGTTAGGGTTCTTAAGAAACGGGATCCACACAGTTGATGAACAGTTTGGCCAACCGTGTGGGAAAACTGTGTGACCCAATTTTGAGGATGAAATTACCCTTTTCCCTTAATAAAACTTTAAACCTATTTTATTATTTATTTATTATTCTCTAGCCACATGAAGCTCATCCCTCCTTTTCTAGAAGTCTCAAGATCCATCACCTATGGATGATGATAACTCCCCCGTCTGAAGTTCAATTTCACCATTTTCAATCATTTTTTATCTTCATCGGTATATTATTCATTCCTTTTACTTCCTATATCAGTTTCTCATCTAACTTATTTCACTATTAATGTGTGATCTTGTTTACCTTATTTTCATAAAGGATTTTTGTTTCTTCAATTTCTTCCAAACTGGACGAAATCAATCCTTGATACTGGATGAGTAGAGCATCCTATGCATAATTTAGGAGGTCTATAGCTATTTATCCATATTTTTTGGATGATTTATAAATATTTTCATTGTTCTTCACACTTTCCTTTTCCATGTGTCACCGTAAAATTGGTTTCTTCTTCTTAAATCGTTATACGCACCTTTTTAGATACATGTTGATCATTATTATGTAAATTATGGATGCATACCTCCAACACAGAAACCCCATGGGTGTTACAGATTCATTTTCCACTTTATAATTAATTTATTAATATCTCATAATTCCTTCTAAGTGTTTATATTGGATTAATAATGGAATTTCCCCTTGAAGGTAATTTCCCGAATTAATTATAGCACCTCCAAATTTCTATGCAGAACCGTGTAATTGTTTTCCATGTTTTGTAGCTTTTTAAAATGATCCTTTTAGTAAATTGAGTTTGGATTCTTGAATATGATTCTTAATTTTTCTAAATGAATTTTGGGATAAACAATGTCATGTTTTATAATAAAACACTCAGATGATGTGCACTTCCTTTTAAACTAAAAATTAATGATTATTTATTTTAATCATGTTTGGAATTATTGAATTGGTGATTCATATGCCTTTTTATAATTAGTTTTGTGGAATACCTAGTACATGGCATATAATGATATTCAGAAATGGGTTAAATAAGGGTTCACGACCTTCCTTGTGACCAAAAGTTCCAAATACCAACCCCCTTCTATGTTGGTTGGCATAACTTAACTCGAGAAGTAATTTCATTGATAAATGAAAAGGATTATATAATTTTAAAAGTTTAAATTAAATGAAATTGAAATAGGGGTCAGACTACGCCACTTGTAATTTTTAAATAAACAAGGCATATGTGAAATGTATTAAATTGAATAGATGAAAAGTAAACACTTATTGTGTGTTTTAAATCCAATATGGATTATAATCCCCTTGATTATATTGAGGCTTAATAAATATTAAGAATGGGAGGTAATTCCTAATGGATATTATTTTAAATATGATTACCCATTCAATATAGGTTTTGGAATGATGGTAAGGGTTCTTTTGGTCATGGAGTTTCATGCTCCCTTACATTGGGTGTCGAGCATGACATCTCACACCATTGACATTATCTGAATGATGGGCATGATGCACCACGTCTCCTACATGAGTGTTGATATTATATAACATTCTCTACTTTTGAGTGTTGATATAATGGCACAATCTCTATCATGAGTGGGAGCACGACGTCTTTATCTCATTATGAGATGTGGGGCTTGTACCCTCTGTGGGATATTATTGTCTCGTTTAGTCTGATAATGGATGACTGAGTTATGCCCTATTCCAATAATCACCTTGTGTTCTAGGTATATGGCCACTTATGTTTGCAGATACTTGGTCTATATAGGTGTCTTAAACATAGAACAACACTATATATATATATATATATTATACCATAAATATATTTTCTGAGAAAACATTCATTTCATCCATGAGTTGAAGTAGGTAAAGTTGATCTAGTGTCCTATTGAAACCTGAGTCGTTCAGTATTATTTATTTATTCATAACGGCTTATTATTCCTTTTACATACACACTATTTTACTCTATACTCATGTATTGTATTTATTTGTAATCAAAATTAGTGGTTGTCAACTGAGTATATCTCATACCCTTCTTGGGTATTCAATTCACTAGGGTGCCCAAGCATATCTCATGTTCGTAAGACCATGGACTGTTGCTTATACATTTATGCTTGTACTAGGGAGTTAGTATCAAAGAACTAAGATAGAGATCAAGATGATTGAAGAGATCACATTTAGAGCATTTTGTTTCTTTCCTTTATTCATGTACTGCACTTTATTTCTTTACATGTTGTATGCTTACAACTTTAGTTTATGTATCATAATTTTTTCATCCATGCATTGTTTTATATTAGCATTTTCCATCTTTATATTCAGTTAATACTATCCTTGCATTGCTCTTCTAGTCAATTGTTACTTCTTACATTGTTGTTTCATTATTTCTTATACCATTTTTCTACTCTAGTTTGAGGTCATAGTCTATCCACCATCACCTGATGATACCCTCACTGCTATTTTGCATCCTCTATCAAATGGGGAGGTGCGGTTGAGGTCAAATGAAGTCTAGTTTGACTATCAGTTTAGTGTACAGTCTGGTCATGACATTACAAAGTGGTATCAAAGCCTTCTTTTTTCCTTTGTATTATTGTTTTGGGATAGTATATAGAAGAATGTTAATGTGTCAATTCTTCATAAATAGTCATGACTAGGCATGATCAACATTCCCATGGGGGAAATCCAAGTGTTCATAGATGGAAATTATTGTTTCTGATGCTTGTTATTATACATGATTATAATTTCACCTTGAGTGACTGGTGTACTTATCACTTCTTCTTGATTTATTAAATTTATGGCATTTTTTCCTTAGTTTGGTATGGTAAGAAAGTAGCATTACAAGAGTTATTATAGGCACATAGATAATCACATGTCGTGCATATTCAATACCATGTAGTCACATTTTTCAGTTTCCTACTGATTTTGATGATGTACCTTGTATGAATATTAGACCGGTTGTTATATACCATGTTAGGTATTTTAGTGGCATGCATTGTTTTGTAACTATTTAAGGATTTAATTAGCATGCCTCTTTATATAACATGATTGGGTGATTTATTTAGCATGTTAATCGGCTTCCACGATTAGGTAATTATATGCCAGGATGCATGATTATTTAGCATTTTGTGCCTATGTATCATACTTTTGTGATTATTAGCATGTTCATCTGTGTTTACTACTTGTGATAACAGGACTAGTAATTATTTTTTATATATAATTAGTTCCATTGGTTGAAACATATTGGTTGTAACTAAATGGGATCCATTTTTAGTTCTAAGGTATATGGGAACCTTATAAATTGGGAAAAGGTAACTCATATATTGGAACCATATTCTAAGATTGTTATGTATATCTAGATACCATTTTTATAGTGTAAAAATTTTCTAAAGATAAATTTTAATGTGAATTGGTTTCAATTTAATGGGAGCTACTGTATTGGCCCAGGTCCGTTTTGATCAACCCTTTGCGTGTTTTCGAAGACTGAGGTGCTCAGAGAAAGCTCGGATGAAGTCTGGAGGAGTTCGGTTGCGAGAAGCTAGAAATATGGGGCTACACAATGTGACTTAGGGGTACATGACATGTACCATTCTGATTTCAGAAAAATAAAACAAGGTGTCAATGAGACTCATCTTTCAGTGTATGTCAGCCTCAAGGTGGTACCTGATGTGATAGGGAAGTACATGTCGTGTACTTCAACACCATTGGGTGTTTTAAAGATACCCAGTTACTTGGTATTTTCAAACCCTACGGCTTGAGAACACCCCCTCTCAACCCCAAATGACCCAGATGCCTCCCTCTTCAACATTTGGGGAATCCTTCATCCTGGATGGATTCCCCACTTCTTTCTTCTATGTCTCTTCAATGTGAGGTCAGATCTTCCTCTATTCATTCATTTTTTCGATCTGTCTTCAATATAAGGTAAGATCTACCTCTGTTATTTCATTTTCTTCAATATATCTTCTACCGTTTCTCTTTTCCATGCTATGGTATTTGATCTCCATGGTTCTAATGGAGTTTTTTTGGTTTTTTTGATGTGGTTGTGCCATGAGATCCTCGAGTGGATGCAGTTGTTGCGGGGAAGGTGATCGTGATCCATTTCTTTGATCTATTCTCGAGTGAAGAACACCAGAATCCATTTGAGTTAGGGGATTTGTTGCTTCTAAAATTATTTATCTTCAGTCGTAGAGTTAGAATGAATTATCACTTTGGATCACAATAGAATTGACATAATTAAATACTTAAACTGGATTAAAATAAATGGTCTTGATTGCATGTTGTTTCTTTTCACCAAGATAATGGATTGACACTATATTTTCTAGATATTTTGATATCTATTATTTTCTTGTTATCATGTTTTTATTGATGAAATTGGTAAAGAATGTAAATCAAGAATTAATTTGTAATTAATTGGCTAAAGATAAAGAGGCATGAAAATGAATCTGGTTGCTATTATTGTAATTTTATGTTAATCAAATTGATGCAGAAGTGAATGTTTAATCTAGTGGGTTGTTAAACCAGAATCATGTTAGTGTTTATTGTTTAAAGGTGTGTCAAATTAATTTTTTACTTAATTTTTGGTAGCTATAATAGCTTGTAGTTTAGGTTTCCCATAGTCTGAGCCTACTAATAATGAATTATTAATTCAAGATGGATTAATGAAATTGTTGTTTGATAAAATTTAATGCCTAATGGGGTTTTGATTTAAAATATTGCATATAAAGGCCCATATCCTTATGCTCGGAGCTATGATAGCTCATTACTTGTGAAGTCAGAATGCCTTCTTAGGGCTAAGAGCCCAGTTTCCTTATTGTTTCCTACTGCATGTGATGTTTTGTGAGCATGGATGGTTGTTGTGAGATATGGGGGCCAGGAGTCCCAGCAGTTGTGGTAGAATTTGATGCCTAGAGTTTCAAGATGCCTCAGTTTATGCATGTGGGTGTCAGGGATAACATCAGAGGTCATGAAATGGGTTAAATCTGGGCGTACCCATTGCTGTGAATGTGGTTTCTTATTGAATCTATTGTATATTTATCTACTTTACATTTCTCAATAATTGAGACATCTAGTATTTCTTACCCTCCTTCTAAAAGTGGTGAAGACGCATGGGTTATTCCATGTGTTTCTCATGTTTATATTCTCAAGGATAGATGGGTTTATGCTCCCACTATAGGTGGAAAATACGTGAAAGGTAGTCCATCTACTCACCATGTTGAGCCCCTTATGTTTGGAAGCTTAGTTTTTCTTTTCTAGAATTCCTAGAATTATGAAAACTAATAATGATGTTAATAAATGTTTGAATAAATGATTTTTAACCCATGGGGTTGGATCTTTCTAGGATGCAATGCTGAGTTTGTGCTTGGAGGAAATGTGGACTCGGTTTTTCGGTATTCTTGGAGGGCATGGAACTTTGTTGAGATGCTAATGAAAGTAACATGAAAATGGAATTGGTTAATTAATGGTTAAAGAATTAATTAACATATAGTAAAAATTATTAAAATGGATAAGGTGATTTAATAAAAATATTTAAATGGTTGTGGGATTATAAGATACCTAGTCTTTTCAGTGGCAGTTGGGAGTCCAAGAGATGTTAGCTGTTGTTGAGTCTGAGACTAGGTTTTTCTTATACCTTGGTTGTGAACTATATTATATCATGTAATTTTTTTGTTTCTATACACTTCCCCTCCCTGTAGGTTAAGGATACTGACACCTCCGGGATTCGGATCCCTGGGGGTGTTTTCCCCAACACCCCAGTGGGAGGATGGATGGCTAACTTCCCCCTTTGGCATCACTCTCTTCTCTTGGTATTTACTTGGGGTGGTATTAATGATGTTTAGTTTTCCCCATATATGTGTCTAAAAGGTTTTAATGGATAGTGGTTATTTCACACACATATATTCTAGTTATAGTTTCTTTTGTGCCACTAAAGGTATAACATGTATAGGTTGTGGTGGATTGAGGATCCTTACTTGGTGTATGGGATATAATGGCTTGAGGCATAATACCCAATGTATGATACACGTTATACGGGCTGTAGTGGATCACAAAACTACCTTATTACTTTTGGTTGTGTGGAAGGTGTGGTGCTTCTCCCGAGTGTCTATAGGAAATATTTTTTGTTGCATGTGGTTCATGTGGTGGTGGTCACCTAGGTGTCGTAATTCCAGCCTTTTTAGATAGATATGGACTAGAACGTGTGACGTTGGGGAAAAGTTTTAAACCAGTGGGAAAGTGGAAGTAGGGTAATGTTGATATTCTTTATTATATTATATACTCTTGTATGCGATACTTGTTCAGAGTATCCATGGTGAGGCTAGGAATTTAGTATACCTGTTTAGGTGACAAGTCAGTTTCACTTGTCGTTCACTATGCTTTAGCATCATTTCTCTACTTTTTCATGAGGGGATCTGGGGAGGATCCTACTAAGTATAATTTTATACTCATACTATGTTATTTATATTGTTTTTGGTCAGTTGGAGCAGGTTAAAGATCAAGATGGTTACTACTAGCTTGCGTGGTTTTGTAGGATCTATTTGGGATTCATGGTTGATGCATTTTTTCATTCTCTTGGTACTTGTAATTTTTTGTTTTAGTTGTATTAGATCTTGTAGTACATTACATATATGTGTATTGGAATTTTTTTTATATTTCAGTTTGAGTTGGAGTTGGTTGGTCTATTTCTTATCTCTCTCTTTAACTTGTGTACTCTTAGAGGTTAATGCCTCTCATCAGTGTGTTGTTATACCCTTAGTGCTATTTTCCAACCTGGGGCCTATTAGAGGCAAGACTCGGGGGTCATTATCTCTCTTCTCACAATATCAGCCCAGGAGGGGTACACCTTATGGGGAGGGGTTATGATAGCTAGTCTATGGTCTATACAGTGTTTGGTCAATTTATAGATTGGGATATGTAAACCCATATAATCAAACCATTATATATGACCATAAAAATTTCTGAAATTATTATGAATGTCAAAACTGTTTAATTTTGATCTGAAATTAATTAGCTTCTTATGGATCTCTTATATGACCCAGCCCTAGTAGGTCAGTTACGGTATTTAATCTTATCTGATAAAACCCATCATGTGTAATTTAAAAGTTTAAATTCTTAATGGTTGCCTCTATAAATTCTTGTGAATTTATAAATTAGGCCTAAAGATCTATATGATTAATCTTTATAAATGTACAAATAGACCAAAGTAGATCATTTGGGTCATGTTTCTTAGGAGATAATCCACTATGTGTGTTTATGATGTTAATAATTAAGCAACTATTATTGGGTTTCATTCTAATGTACCAAGGTTGGGATAACGGGACTCTCATAGTTCACCTTATATTTTAATACATTGCTTTTAGATAATCACAATTGTGAAAATCCATATGGAGAAATAAAAATATTAAAATTAATTTATATCATAAATTTCCTATTTGTGAGGGTATTTCATTAAATTATTAACATTTAAAAAGGAAGATTGATAAGACTTTTCTATTTTACCTTGAGGCATTTGTTAAATCAGGTACCAACTCTTTTTTCTTATAATTGGTAATTTATGTCTTCAATTAAATATTTTTAAGGTTTAAATATTGAATGAGAACCAATGTAATGATTTTAGAATGGAACATGAAGTGGTGTCCTTAATTTAAACTCTCAAGTAAGAGTATTTTAAATATCTCCTTCAGTTTACTTGGAACATAAATGTTAGCATTTTCAATAGGCCTTTCTCCTATTTAAAAAGTTATTAAATGATAGGTGTAGGGACTAGTGTAATCTATTTTTTTTGACCTAGTGATATGTTTGACGCTAATACTCATATAAGGGTCTAGCCTAAGGTAGGTAGCACCCTTACAGATTAAGTGCCTTATTGAATTCTATGAGTTTCTAATGTATACTCTCCCCAAGATCAATATGTGACCCTCTCTATGATATGGTAGCCTTTGGAATTCAGGGAGCCATGCTTGAGGTCATGTGACTGACCGGCTCAGGGCACCGGTGTATGGCACCCAACTCGGGACATTACAAAGGGGTATTAAAGGATTTTTATTTTCTTTTCTTTTGTATTACTATTTTGGAAAGGTAGGCATGAGAATATAATGAGTCGATTCTTGGTTAAGAGCTTGTACATGGTAGTATTTAACACATTTATAGGGCTAAAACCAAATACCCCAGGGTGGATTGATGCTATTGATGATTGATGTTACAGTTTTATGTTATTTAACCTCGAGTGTTTCACTTGTTGTGTGATGTGATCGTTTTTATGATACATTTTGATATTTGACTCATGTGAAAGTATGGAATGAGAGTTTACTATTCATGAATCATTATAGGTACTTAATAATTATTATAGCATGTACCATTTTTAGAATGCACAAAAAAAAGGTTTTGTGAAATTTATTAAGATTGAAATGTTTTTCTTTACTTGTATAATTGAATGGGAAAAAGTTCCTAATAACAATTGAGAAATTGTAAAATGATGTGAATTGTGTAAAATGATTTTCTAATGAGAAACATGAATATGATAATGTGGTTACCCATTTTTAATCATGACCTAGATGAGGGAAGGTTAAGGGTAGTGTTAGTGGCTTGATTTTGACAGTGTGGTAGGATAAGGGGGCTGAATTGTTATGGATATTTGTAAATACCTCTTGCATAATTGAAATAATATTCTACTATATTCGCTAAGGATTTTGTCTTGAATTGTAGATATATTCCTGAGACACCAATAGTGTTGGTTCAAGGATTCGATGAGAAGTTCTGTGAGAAAATTTCTCACTTCATGAAGTTTATAGAGAGAGACCCAGAACAGGTTTTGAATAGTATACAAGACCTAACATGGGAGTTTCAGTTACATCACCTTCGACTTTCACTAGAGAGGGGGGCTAAAGGTAGTGGAGTTTTGGATTGAGTCCATACAGATTATACTTGAACATTTAGAGAATCCTACTGAGAAAAGGGTCAATTTGGATACTTATATGTTAATATGATCAGTGAAGTGTTGGTTTTGTGTTCATTCTCAAACTGGGCATGAAGATGGTATGTAATGGAATGACCTTCCATAGAAGTTACTAGAGAAATTTTATCCAAAGACACTGAGGGAGGATATGGAAGAAGAGTTTACCAGGATAAACCATGGTTTATGTTCATGATGGACTATGATAGTCACTTTACTGACTTATAGTACTTTAATCCCAAACTGGTAGGGGATGAGATAATTACGGGGAGGCATTTATAGGATGGACTTAAATGTGGGATTAATTACCAGGTTAGCATATTTTAGTTAAATAAATTTTATGAGTTTTTTTGATTAGGCTCTCATATCTTAGGGGAACTTGAGGGAGTCTTCCATTGGAGGATAGGTGGATTTTACTAGATGATTAGGAGGTACATTTTTCGAGATTAGGAAGCATCACTATGATATTTTTTACTAAATAAGTGGGAATAAGAGTGGACAGGGGGGGATCTGTTACATAGGATCTTATCCAAGTGCTCTTCCATCAGTACAGTAAGTTGGGTAACTTTTATAGGAAGTATCCCTGACCACTAATATAGTGTCAATATTGTGGTAGGGTGGTTTATCTATAGAATTTCTGAATTAACCCACAACATATGGGTAGTGATGGAGAATTTAGTAAATATCAGAGTGCTGGAAGGGGGTCTTCTACCCAATATTAGTCTTATAGTTGGAGTTCTACTAGATGTGGTGGTAGAGGCGATTGATGAGGTTATATTGGGAAAGAGTTCATGTATTAGAAAAGTAGTGAAGATCAGGGGATCAGACAATATCATAGGGAAGAGATGCATGATAGTTGCATGCGGTTCATCCAACACTTTTGGATAGTGGGGTTGGACCATCAACATCTAGAGGTACTATTCTTATAGATTCAATGCTATCTAGTTCCTTATGTGATACTGGTTCCTCTCATTCTTTTATATTTTCACCACCTATGAATGGGTTCGGTCTATATTTGGAGTTCTTGAGTGGGCTAATGACGATTGATACACCTTTGGGAGTGAAATCAAGAGGCATATGTTTGTTCAAGGGATGTTCTCTTGAGGTTGGGGGTACCATTTCAGTTGGGATCATTACATTTTGGATATGTCAGGTTTTTACACTATTATGGGTGTGAACTGGTTAGTGGTGTACTAAGACAACGTAAATTATTACTATATGAGAGTGGTTTTTACGTCTACTGAGCGTGCCAATTTTATTCACCGTGTAGAGTGAGGTATCTAGGCATGTCGTTTAGGGCTAATTCATCAGCAAATGGTGGAGCTCACCACCCAGCTTTCAAGACTTTTCTAGATGATGGGAGTAAATGTATTATTTCTTCCCACCTATAGTGGAAAGGTTCCTATATATATTTCCTAAGAAATTCTCTGGGATTCAACCGAAGATAGATGTGGAATTTTAAATTTATCTAATGTCAGGGGCTGAGAGAATTTTTATTCCACCATATATAATGGTACCAATGGAGCTGAAAGATCTTAAGACTCAACCAGAAGTATTTATGGATAAATGGTTTATCCATTCGAGTACATATCCTTGGGATTTTTTGGTTTTTTTCACTAAGATGGCTGATGGTACTTTCCATTTTTGTGTTGACTAAAAAAAGTTGAACTAGAATACTATGAATAATCGGTATCCACTTCCCTATATTGGTGATATTTCTGACCAGCTAAGAGGAACTTTGGTTTTCTCCAAGATCGACTTGATATTGGGGTATAATTAGTTTAGAGTTAGAACTTCTAATATAACTCAGGCTTCTTTTAAAATAATTTATGGCCATTATGAGTTCATAATCATGTTTTTAGGATGATGAACATACAAATAGTGTTTATGGCCTAAATAAATATAATTTTCTACCTATACTAAGATCATTTCATGGTAGTGTTTTAGGATGAAGTCTTGGTGGAATCAAAGACACATGACATTCATTCCCAACATATTGACATCATCCTGAGTAAACTAATATATCATTAGTTATACTCTAATCTATAAAAGTGTTAATTATGGATTGATCAGGTACATTTCTTGGGTCACATCATCACAAGGGAAGGTGTGTCTGTGGACCCAAAGAAGGTGAAGGAAGTTTTTTCTTGGGAGCTTCCCAAAAATGTTTTTGATATCTGTAGTTTTCTAGGATTATCAGGTTATTATCGGAAGTTTATCCAAGACTTTTCCCCTTTGGAAGCCCTACATTCAGGATTTACCAATAAGGGGATAAAGTTTTAATGGTAAGAAATATATGACAATTTCTTCCAGTTTTGAAGAATTTCATGACAATGACACAAGTCTTGATCCTTCCTAAGCTATGTGGGGAGTATATAGTGTTTTGTGATTCTTCTAGGATTAGTCTTTAAGTAGTGACGATTTAGGGAGATCGAGGTATGGTGTATGGTCTCAGAAATTGAGACCACATAAACAGAGCTAACCTTCACATTACCATGAGTTTTTTGTAGTGGTTTATGATTTAAATAGTTGGTGGAATCATCTTTTGGGAAAAAAGTTCACTTGGTATACTAATCACAAGAACATAAAGTAGAGATTTTCCTAAGGATATTTTAATCTATAGTAGATGATATCGGTTGAGTATTTTCATTCATTCTATTTTTAGATAAAATATACGCTCAGGAAGGGAAATAATGTTTCTAATGCTTTGGGCATGAAAACATAGACTTTGGCAGTTCAAGAGTACAGCTCTGAGTGGAATATGATGACCTTACTGGCTGATATGCATGATGTGGTTTAGGAGATCCAGGATAAAATGAAACTTGTATCTTTACCAGTGGATTGTACACTTTTTGTCATGTATTAAAGATATAAAGTAAGAGGATCTAGAATTTTTGGCCTTAAGATAAATCCTTGAAGGTGGGAAGTCATCATCTGATTGGACTATAGATGATGATGAGAAAAATCTATGTCTGGGGTCGTTTAGTTGCGAATATGAGTATGCAAGAGGATTTGATGAGTGAATTGCATGCCTAAAAGTGGTAGATCTACTCTGGTTTGACCGAAATGTATCATGACCTACATCAGAAATATTGGCAGTCGAGCATGAAAAATGATATTGCAGGGTTCGTGACATGATGCTACACCTTCCAACAGGTGAAGGATAAGAATCAATGACCTAAAGGTTTACTACAGTCATTTCCCATTCCATAATGGAAGTGGGAAGAAGTTATTATGAACTTCATGGTAGGTATCCTGAGGATTCCTCAAAATAATGATGTTGTTTGGGTGGTTGTGGACAGACAGACAAGTGTAGTGAATTTCTTACCTATATGGGAGACTTTATCAATGCATCAGTTGGGAGACCTATATGTTTGGGAAAAATTAGGTATGAATGGGGTGCTTTAGAGTATTGTTTTAGACTATGACTCATGTTTTAATTTTCACTTCTGGTATGGATTGTATAATGGGCTTGGTACATAGATTTTAATGAGTATGGATTTTCACCCACAGATAGATGGGTAGATAGAACATACTATACAAGTGATTGAGGATATGCTTTGGGCATGTTTACTAGAGTTTGGTAGGTTTTGGGAGAAGAACTTATCATTTTTGGAGTTTTCCTATGACAAAACTTATCAAGAAACTATAAAGATGAAACTATATGAGGCTCCTTATGGTCAGACATGAAAATAACCTCTATGTTGGATGGAGGTAGATGAGTCAAAGTTGTTAGGACTGAGTCTCGTATATGTGACATGAGAGTAGGTTCAGTTGATTCAGAAAAATATGGATATGTATCATAGTACATGTAAGTCATGTATTGATTTATGTCACTTACCCCTTGATTTTTTAGTGTCAAATCGTGTTTTCATTTGGTTGTCTTCAAGATTGGATCATCGTAGGATTCAGAGGTAAGGAAAGTTGGAACCTAGGTTTTTTAAACCAATTGAGGTTGTGTAGAGAAGTGGGTTGGTGGAATGTTTATGGGATCTTCCACATAGTTATATTGCTATGGATTACATTTTTCATGTGTCACAAATTCATTTGTATCACCACGACCCTTCTTATAAGATTTATGTGGATGATTTTAAGCTTTAGATTGATGCGTCCATTGAGGAGTATCGGATACATGAGTTGGATTATAGTGAGAAAGTGTTGTGTGGAAATCCGTGTCAATAGTACTTGTATTGTGGAAACATGGTCATGTTCATGGGGAAACATGGGAGAGATAAGTTGATATGCGGGTTCAATGGTCTGATCATTTTACCTTGAAATCTTAAAAATTCTTGGAATTATAGCTCGATGATGAGAAGTTATATTGTTGGGAGATTGTAAGATCCCAACCATTTCTAGTGATGTCTCATTCTAATTTTTTTCTACAATTTTTCCCTTTTTGAGTATATTCTTTTGGGTTTTACTTTGGGAATTTTTGTGGTGAAATTGTAGAATTATCCAAGGAAGAGGGGCAGTTCATAGTTGGTTCACGGTTTTCAAAAACTGTATACCCAGGACTGTAAACTATGTGAACCCAAACAGAGGGGATTTGAACAGTTTCCACATAATTTTTCAAATTGTGTTCCTACCTAGTAGTAACCATGCAACCCCTATGAGGATACTCAGGATTTGGGAAAACCAGGTGCCCCGTATAGGAAACTATGCACATGGAAAATTAAACCTCTAGAAATTTAAAAAAAATAATGAACCCCCTGGTATTAATCTCTAATACTCCCACTCATACATAAATAAATTCCTACAATTTTTATTCACTCCCAAGAAAGTCCCAAGCCATTCCAACCTCCATTCTTGATGAATCAAAGATTTTATTGAAAAATACACACCCCTCCCAGTATGTGTTTTCTTTATGATTAGTTTTCTATCTATCATATCTTTCTTTATGGGAGAATAAAAGTGTTTTATTTTTCATTAGAAATGGATTATTTCTAGGTTATGGTAGATCTAACTCTGTTTTAACTTAGATCTAGGTTTTGGATCTGGATCCCATTATTCATCATGATCTTGGTTGTTCTTCTTCAATTGGGGACTTCTGTTGGTGAGTGTTCATTATCAATCTTGATGTAGGTGGTCTAAATTGAAAAAAATATAGTCTTGATTTAGTTACATGTGTGTGATTGTAAAATTTTCAATCTGTGTGATTGGGAATTTGTATTGGAGGTTGAGTTGATTTAATTAAATTTCCCTGTGTAAATTGAATGGTTTTAATTTGGGGGAATTGTGGTTTGGTGAATTAGATTAATTAAATGGTTAATTAATTAATGGATTGGTGTGATTATGGAATTTATTGGATATTTATATTATGTAGTTGGTTAATTAAATGAGATTTTGTGATTGGTTAATTGTTGACATATGAAATTGATTGATTAATGGAAATTAAGGGATGTTTGGATTAACCTTGAAGGTTTAATGAATTAATTGATTAAATGATAAAAAATGGTTCAATGTGAAATTGTTTATATAATTCCTCATGATTGGGATAAATAATTATTATTGTTGTGATAAACAGTAAAGATACACTTTAATGATATTTTTTTATAAGAAGTTAAATTATGAATAACCTCGATGTATAATAAATTGTGATTTGTGTGATATTGTGACATTTTCGATTTATATCACGTTGAGGTGAGGGTAAAGACTGAGGTTCCTAATAACCATATGTGTTAGAGAATGTGGGATAGAGACTAAGGCTCCAAATACCCATATGTGATAGAAATTGTGGTATAGGGATTGATTCTAAATATACTCATGTGTGATTATTATTGTATGGGATAGAGACTAATGTTATAAATACCCATGAGGTGTGGGACAGGGACTGACACTCCAAATAACCATGGGTTATACATGACATTTTATTCCCATGATATTTTAATTGGAAAATGTTTTGAAATAAAATTGATTGGAATTGAATTTAATTGATAAATAATAACCACGGTATTGTGAAATGTGATATCCCTTTTGGAGAGTTTAGACTCTGACATGGGATAAAGAAAGTATTCATGCTTATGGTGTCCTCAGGAAAATAGAGGTTCATGTAGTCAGGTAAAGAATTACTGGATATGTAAACTACTTGTTTTATCACTTTTATTTTATTCTTTATACAACTTCATACACTGTTATTGACTGGATATTATTTTAGACATTATTGCTATAGGCTACTAGTTTTACTCACACACTACTCAGGCTGCCTAATCGGTTCCTAAATAAACTTCATGTTTATTGTAAAGGATAAGTGTAAGAGACCTATGTTAGATGGATTATTTAGAATGGGTCATGGAATATGGAACCATACATGGTGTTGGGATCATCCTGGGAGTTTCAGTGTTTCTTTCTTTTAGTTTTTCATTTGACACTTGACACATATTTGGCCTGACATATCTACTACTTTGGTTTGTAAATTTCATTCTAGTTTTGGTCATCATGTGATACTAGTTTTTTTGGTTGTTGGTTATATCATTTTTCTATTGTTTATTTAATTATATTATTGTACGACTTTGATAAAGTGGGTATAGTCTCCCCATGATCAATATAAGACACTCACTGCTTATCGGAAGCCTCTGGAATTTTTGGAGGCATGCCTGAGGTCATGTGAACAACCAGCTTAGGGCACCAGTGTGTGGCACCTAGTATGGGACATTATAGTCATATGTCCTGAAGATATTGAATAAATGTGGAGGTTTAAGTAATCATAAAAGAGTGAGATTATTATTCTAGATAAATATAATATGAATACTCTATCTAGGGAAGAAGTTATGAATTAAATGATTTCTATACTACCCAAAGGAGGAAAAAATTGGAAAACTAAAGGGGTTGAAAGCATGATGAAATTTAGGCATTTTAGATCTTCAGAGAATAATTTCACTTGGTTGATAAAGAAGTCTCAATCTAAGTTCCATAACTAATGCGAACTGGAAGATCCAACATTCCACCATATTTGGTTGACAACCTTTAAATGGATGGTAGGTAAGGCAATGAAGGCTAGAGAGTATCCCTAAATGGGGAGATCTAAATTTTAAATAAGTTGGTAAAATATAACAAGAATTATTGAGTCTATAATTTTTGATATCCCTTTAAAAATATGAAGGATGAGATACGATTTCACTCTCCCACTTTTGTTTTAACATCAACTTATTATTTTTTATCAATGGGGAGTGTTTATCAAACAAACAAGTAATACATGGTACTTGAAATATTTTTATGCATTAGTTCAATTGAGAGGAAGTTCCTAAATTTTATAAAATAAGTATCTGCTACCCCTAAAAAGGAGCAACAAAAAACAAGTATCAAAATTGAAAATATAGAAAAAAAATTCGAAACTTTTCAATATTTTTTTCTATAAAAGGTTTCCCATGTAGACTAAGAGATGATTTTTGTACATAGAGATTCGAAGAGATATGTGATTCCAATCTATTTTATGATGATACTATGATGATCTTCAATTTTTATTAACACGTACAACTATTGAGTAGTGAAAATGTGTAATTCTATATCTCATGTTCTTATTGGATAAGTTGAATACTAAGAAATGGGATTTAATATTGTTTTTCTCACAAGTAGTATCATGTATTATAAGACTTATTTGATATTATATTTTATTTAAATTCAATTGGTATTTAGAAAATTCCACAATTTTCTCAAGATGAACTGACTACGAGCAATAAACTGAGAATATGTTGATAAATACCTCCTAAAGAGAAATCATAAGAAGGGAGAGGAAGTTGTAAAAGATCCTTCCCATGATTTATAATAAGTGGTATTAGTTGACATATCAATAGGTATTTTAAATGGTACCATATTTCAATTTCAATCATATCTTATGTAGTATAAAGAATTTTTAATGCATAAGAATTGAAAATTTAGGAAATCCTCTTACATAACTATCCTAATAATTAGGGGGAGAGGAAATTGACCCCTATATTTAGGGGTGAAGTGTAATGACCCAAAATTTTATCAATAGAAATTCAATTCATATAATTATTTCATATAGTATAAATCACATAAAATCACTTAAAGAACATAATAAAAACATTGTAAATGAATAATGGATGGTATAATAGGTATTTTTATAAGTTAAGGAACTTAAACCAATGTAATAGTCACTTGACCTTTAGAATAGTAATATAACACTTATGAATAGTAAATTGGCTAATAGAATAGTAACCTGACCCATGAAAGTATAAATAAAATTTAATAACTTTATAAATGTTAATATTATATAATTATATAATAGTATAGGTAAATAAATGGTTTAGAAACTATTAATTAAGTGTTGGTATTTTTGGAAATCATAAATATTCAATTACAATTTTATAATTAATATAATGATTTAAAAAAATTATTTTCATAAAATGTATTTATAAATAAATATTTTTTTCTTTTGATTGTAAGATAATTTTATAAGACATTAATTAATTTTTCAAAGAATTATAAAACCAGTTATAATTTTAATAATGGTATTTTCCAAGTAAATGATCATTTTAATTAAAAATTAAATATCTCATATTTAGAAAAATATTTTCATAAAATAGAGTTAATTTTTGAATTTTAAATGTTAAAAAATGGTTAGGGTTAATTTTTGGGATTTTTCTAAATTACTTAATTTTTTTAATAGTAAAACATGGTGATTTACAGTATATATACATTAAAAACTAAATACATTATTCCCTGAGTCATGGATGATGTAATCTCTATAATATAAAACTACCCTTCATTATTTTAGAATATTTAGTGATAATGGTAAAACTATTCATAGTCTTGATCCAAAATAATAAACTAATGAATAAATTAATGAGAAAACACCTCTCTCCTCCACTATAAATACCACCCTTCACAACCTATTCTCCAAACACCTTTCAAGATTTGAGCCATGTCTAAGTTCTTCCAATTATTCTTTCTAATACCCTACCCATGTCTATGATCTCTTTGTCTCATCAAAATACCAAACCCTTTTCCCTAAGGAGGGTCTCAAGGAGGAGGAATTCAAGAGCTAAAACCCTCTTTCTTTTCTTTTTAATTTCTTTTCAATTTCATTACTTTTATTATCCTCTACTCAACTACATATATACAATAGGAATGATAACTATAGTATCTTTTATATATATTAATGTTATTATGTTAATGGAATAATTCATTTTCTAATCTCTTCCTTTTTCCTTTTATTCTAAAAATGAAGATATCATATGTGGTGTGTCGATTTACTACCACCGTGGAGGATGCATTTTCATTTTTCATTATTGCCTTCAAGGATGGTTATAAAACCATAACTATTGTTAAATAATATTTTATTATACATATTATAATTTATATAATGTTTTGTAACCAATATATAATCATGATGTTAAATAAAAGTATAAAAGCTCATAATGGTCATAAAATCTGCAAAATAAATTAAATCATTTTTATTAACCATTTATCCAATGATTCATCCTCATTCCATATAAAAATGAAATATAATACCAATTAAACTTTTTTATACTCATTAATAACATATAATTTCAATTATGTAGAATCATTATCATTTTACATGTACTTCCATACTCATATACAAGCGAACCCATCATGAAAATCAAGAAAAAAACACTCCCAAACAATAAAATTGAACTCTATAACTCATCAAAAAAACATAAATGAACTTAATAAAATAATAATGATTAAAATTCATGTATAAAATGTTATGGTTTTTTAAATTAATGAATTTAATTTTATTATCCAATATATTAAATTGAAATAATCATTCGGACATAAGGAAAGGTGAATTCTCTAACCCAACTCACTTCCTTTGAGATTTATCTCATTCACTCCATTTTCATTATGGATGTTCCTTAATTTTTCTTTAAATATAATTTATTTTACCTGGCCTTTTCTTCTCTTGGATATACATGTTTCTAATCTGTTTTTATGATAAATTGAATATTTTTCCAAAATAACACTTATTTAAAGAAATCGTATCTTTTACTTCTCATGAGATTGATTCTTCCTTAATAAAGATTGATTTAAAGAATTTAATTCCCTTTTTATATTGGGAAATACAAATTTTATGAATATATAGTTTTTTAAATGAAACCCATTCCTTTACATGGGTTATTTTATTTCCATGATTGATATATGTTCTATGTGGCATGAATGATAATGTAAATGTTATGATGTGACGGGTGATCTTATATTTATATATCACAAATAAATGTTATGATGTGATGGGTGCACTCAGAATTATATAGCACTCCAATGCGTTGGGTAACGTGATGAATCTTAAGAGATAAAGTGAAATGTGAATGAATAGGATAGTATCTTTTTTCACAACTATGTCTGTTATTTGACCCCTAAGACATGATGTTCATTTTTATGCATTTCCACATTCCATGCCTTTACCTAATTTTTACTATAATGATTCTAGTTAGGATCATTTTATTATATTAATATGATGATGATTATGCTCACCCTTGTTTAATGTTCTTATTTATCCTCTTAATATGTATTTATCTCACCCATTTCTTAATGTATACCCTCAAGTGAATACTTGTACTAAGGAGAACACAAGGGATAAAAAGAAGTAAGAGAAGAAGAAATTAAATAAATTTTTATTTTTTATAATGTAAAATGTTGTGTGTTGTCCTAATTTTCCAGAGATAATAAACCTTTAGAACCTGGTTGTGTAGTTTTTTTATATTTTTTATATTTAAAATGATGTAATAGTTTTGTAAGAAAAATCATGGTCACTATAGTTGGTATTATAGAATAGTTTATTTAATTTTAGAATTAGGATTATAGAACCATAGTGAAACCCCTTAGTATGAGACTATGTATAAGAAAGAAACCTAGAATCTTTGTATTATCAAAAATTTTAAACATTGGGATCCCACAAGATATGCCTTTAGACTTAATTTTACAAAGGAATAAATTATTTATTCATAAATTATTGAATTATGTTTTGTTCGAACAATTTTTATTTTAGAAAATGATAAGAACTAGGAGAAACCAGGACAAAAAACCATGTGAAGTACAATGAAGTGACTTCCTAAACGAAATACCCAATGCCTTTGGCAGGTGTAGTTCAAAATTTCATGGTGATGCTTACCTAGCTATCTTAGGCTATGAACAATGACCTGAATAACATGGAATATCCTCCATCAACTAAAAGATAGTGACTATATATCGATTCTTTTATGCAGAAATGACCACAAACATTTAGTGGATCGTCTGATCCACTTATCATGGAATAGTGGGTCAAATAAATAGAGAAGATATTTTCTTTGCATCGCTATTTTGAGATTGATAACTCTTTCCATTTATTGTTTAGATGGAGAGGCCGACCAATGGGGAATTTGATTAAGAACACCAAGATAAAGGAAAAAAATGAATACATGGAGTGGTAAGAATTTAATATAAGGTTTCTTAACAATTATTTCCATCAAACTCTTCGTACAATGATGGGGAGAGAATTCATAGAGCTGAATAAAAAGAATGTATAATGTTTCATGGACTACGAATAAAATTTCACAAGGATTTCAAGGTACACTTCGGGTTTTGTTATCAATAATGATATCAAAATTGATAGATTATTTAGTCATTTAAAACTAAACCTTCTAAAGGATCTAGTAATTCCTGAATTTTGGTTTTATGAAAAAGTTTATATATGTACTCTCAAAGTGGAGATGGAGTTCGGGTATTGTTCCCACGACTATGGTGATAATAAATCAAAGATAGAGTGTAAATATGGGGGAACTAATGAGAGGCTGGAAAGAAATATCAACCACCCACATGTGAAAAATTTGGTAACAAGCATCATAGTAATTGTATCAAAGGGTGGAGAAATTATATAAGTATGGGAGATGAGGTCACCAAGCTCATTAATGTTGAAGATACAGAATGAAGCAGGACAATGTGGTGGAGGAAAGGAGAGCAACACCCATGGTTCAATGCTTAAAATTTAGGGAGCAAGGGAAATATTCAAGCCAATACACTAAACCATAAGTCCTCTAGGGTAATTACTGCCATCAACCACCAAGTCCAAATGATAAAGGGAGGGCTTATTCCATCACTACTACTGAGGTAGATCCCGAAAATGACTTAGTGATAGGTATACTGAAAATTTCTTATAGAATTGAAAATATACTATTTGTTTCTATTTCTACACATTTTTTCATATCTTACATGTTTAGTTGAACAATTCAAACACCAAATCAAAATATGGAAGTTAAGATATCTATGAGAATATAAAATGGGGAAATTATAGCATCCAAAGTATATGACCCCTCCTCATTTAATTTTTATGGATTAAAACTCCTTGAAAATATTTTATTACTTTATTTGGTGGGGTTTGATGCTATTTTGGGCATGGATTGGCTCTCTCAATACAAATCCAAACACATTCCCATTTTGAGTGATCATATTAGGCTCAAATTATTGAGATAAATGGGATAATCAAAACCAAATACATTGCCATTGTGAAGGACTACAGTGATGTGTTCCCCGAAGAATTTTATGGTCTTTCTCCTAAACAAGAGTTTGAGTTATCAATTGAACTTATTATTAGATCCAAGATTGTATCAAAGATACATTATAGAATAATCACCATTAAGTTGGAAGAACTAATTAAGTAGTTACAAGAAAATCTAGAAAAGGGTTTTATACACCCAAGTTTTTTACCATGGGGTGCACTAGTCCCTTTTTTCAAGAAGAAGGATGGATCAATGTACCTCTGCATTTATTATCATGAGCTCAAAAAACCATGATAAAGAATGTATCCCCTTCTACATATAGATTACTTATTAGATAAATTGTGTGGGGACAAGTATTTCCTTAAGGTGTACCTTTGGTTTTGATATCACTAATTAAAGGTGAGGAAGAAAGATATTCCCAATAATATCTTTTTAATGAGGTACGAACATTGTGAGTTAATACTGATGCCATTAAAACTCAATAATTATCCAGTAATATTCATTGAATTAATGAATAGAGTCTTTAGATATTGCCTCAATAAATTTTTGTTATTATTTATTAATTATATTTTGATATACTCATAGATCATGGAGGGACATGAGGAGAATTTAAATACTATGCTAAAGACTTTTAAATGGAGAAAACTTATGCAATGTACAGTAAATGTGATTTTTGTATGGATAAAGTATCATTCTTGGGCCATGTTATCATCAGCAAATGAATATCTGTGGACCCCTCCAAGAAAAAGGAAATCGAAGAGTGGAACAAGAAAACATATATAATGGAGATCCATAGTTTCCTTGGTATATCTAGGAATTATTGATGATTTTTGAAGAAATTATCATGATTTTCAAACCCACTAACCAAGAAGAATCAGTAGGGGGAAAGGTTTTTATAGACCGGTGAATGTGAAAACTTCTTCAAAGAGATAAAAAATAGGTGTATCACTACTCTATTACTCACAATTTTAAAAAGTAGGGAACTATTTTTAGTATAAAATTATGATTCAAATAAGGTATTATGATGTGTACTGATGAAAAATGATAAATTAATAGCCTATTCATCAAGGTAATAGAAAATTCATGGGAAAAAAATATCATATGCATGATCTAGGGTTGGAAGCTGTGATCATTTCATTGAAAATGTGGTGGAATTATCTCTATGGGGAGAAGTGTGAAATATATATTAGTCATAAGAGCCTAAAATATATATTCACATAGAAGTAGCTTAATATTCTCCAAAAACGATGGTTTTAACTCATAAAAGACTATGAATTCTCAATTCACTACCATCCTAACTCTATTCCTTTGGGATTTCTCTCTTTCACTCCATTTTCAATTGGGATATTGGTTTATTTTTATATATTTTTAATTTATTTTTCTTTAACTTTTATTTTATAGGATATACATGTTTCTAATCTAGTTTTATGATAAATGAAATATTTTTTTAAAAGGAATATTCTTTCAAAAAACACATCTTTTACCTCTCATGAGATTGTTTCTTCTTCAATAAAGATTGACACCAACCATCTTATTCCATTTTTCTCTTGGGAACTCCAAATTTTATGAATGTATGGTTTACTAAATAAATCTCATTCATTTATATGGGTAATTTTATGTCTAATAATGATATATGTTCTATGTGGCATGCAAGATAATGTAAATGTTATTATGTGATGGGTGCACCTATAATTGTATAGCACAAGTAAATGTTATGATGTGATGGGTGCACCTAGAATTTTATAGAACACTAATTAATTGGATAATGTGATTAATCTCATGAGATAAAGTGAAATATGTGTGAACATGATGTTATATTTGTTCAAAACTATGTGTCATATTTGACCACTAGACATGATTTTTAATTTTTATGATTTTCCACATTCTATTCCTTTATCTGATGTTTCATCTCATGATTATGGTTATGATTTTTTTCTTATATTGTGATGATGATTATTATGATCACCCATGTTTCATATTCTTATCTATCCTCTTACTGGGCTTCTAGATCACCCATTTTTTATGTATATCCTCGGGTAAATACTTATACTAAGAATAAAACAAGGTATAATAAGAAGTTAGAGAAGAATGTATTAAATAAATGTTTATGTGTTATTATGTAAAATGTTATGTATGGTCCTAATTTTCCCAAGACATTAAGCCTTTGTATCCTGATTGTGTAATTCTTATATGTTTTTTATATTTAAAATTATTTAATACTTCTATAAGAAATGGTAGGATAGATATAAGAAGAGTTTCATTACCTTTGAATTTATTTTTATCTGGGTTGAGAGAAATTACATTTCCCAATGAAGATTATTTGAAAGTTATTGGAATTTAAAACAAACACATATGGTGTTATTGAAGTCACGATTTGTGTTTGGTTGTATTTTTAGTCAAATATGTTATCAATATAATAAATGAACATAACTGAAGTGTCTAGTGATGGATTGAGGATCTACACAAGGAATGAAAAAAGGTTAGTTTTATAAAAGAAATTTTTTAAGAAGAATAAAGTGTTGGATTCTTGGGATAGTAGGTTGGATATATTCATAGTAGCCCAAACATCATATGATTGAAAGAGATTATCTTTAAATCTATGAAAAGAGTTGATTTTATGATTCTATAATTTTCTTCAACAGTACACAAAGACACTAGGGAGATAATTATTGAAACTATCTTTGATATATTGGACAGTTATGGAGAACACATATAAATCAAGTTTAAAGAATTGAGGAGAGATAGTTGAAAGAATATATCCATTGAAGGGGTATCAAGAATGTTAGCTATTGAAATCAGTATTTATTAGTTCTTACACTCTCCTAGATACAGGTTGAAGTGGATGAATATGGATCATGATTGATTGAGGAAGACCTGCACCTATTCTGGTAGTGGTAATTGAGGAAATTCATTATTTTTTGTATTTTCATATGATGTACTGCCTCAAAAATTCATCAAAAGGAGTTTGGATTTATTTTAATAATTTCAAAAATCATTAGAAGAAGTTATGAGATAATATGAATGTGTTTATGAATAGACGATATCCATTATAGCTGAAGTGAAGGATGAATAGTTTAAATTTAAATAAAGTCTTTAAAAATTCCTAAATCCAGATTCCACATATGAAAATCCGAACATATAAAAATTCCTATATAACTAAATCCACATAACTAAATTCATTGTATACGAAAACAATTGTTTATATGAAGATCCACATATTTAAATTAAGCAACATATCAGAATAACACACTTATGGAAATTTGCGTATCTAAAATCTTCTACATAGAAGAATTAAAATAATTCATACATGACTGAAGCTCCACATACAAAAATAAAGATAATTAAAAAAATTACTCACATAATAGATTTTTGTGGAATGTTTAAACTTTATGTAGAAAAATTATTCTACAAAAATAAATTCATATCTGTATATGTAAATAAAGAACATAATATGTGTATTGGAATAGGAGCACCACATTTCCAAATTCTAATATGTGAAGCACCACATAAGGGAATTATTTATTCAGATTAATATGAAAATTTGAAATGGAAATTATCATAACCAAATTTCCCATACGTTCAAGTTGAAAATTATAAACTCCCAAATTTTAAGAATATGAAAAGGAAAACATTTGGTATGATGAAAGAATTTTTTTGTTCATAGTTTAACAATTAAGAAAACTAGAAATATTGTGTGATACAAACATGAGAGAAAAGAAGATTTGATCTTCAACCTCGGTTAAGTGAAGATCGAGGTGATATGAAAAGATAAGTTTTGAGAATTATTTAATTCTGAGGAAATTAAATTAGTCGGTGTTGAAACTATGATTTTGAGTTTATAATATCAATAATCTTAGAGAATCCATGTTCTAAGCATGTTTTGAGGAAGAATAAATGAGTAGAAAGACTTCATGTATCTCTTAAATAAAAAATTTAGGTTATCAAGTTCCCAAGAATAATGCATAGGACATTCCATCGATCCTTGAGTTATTGTTAATCAAATAAAACATCATTTTGATCGATTTTTTTTCAAGAATTCATGAGTTATTAATATTAAAGAATAGAAATTGACCCTAAGACTTGATTAATGAGAATAACTATTATGTTTTACCTGTAGATAATTGAGTTCCTTGCCACATCAATTTATGATGAGTTTTATATAGTGGTAAAAATTTCATATACGGATTTTTAGTAGAGATGTTTTGAGGATGATAAAGTTGATCCTACTATAGATATTTTTTGAAGATGTTTTTTCCATGTTTCAAAAACGAGAAGAATTAAATGAGGGAATTATTATAATTAAATTTGATTTAGAAAAAAATGAAATTCATTAGAGTACATGAAAACCAAAAAATGGTATTTTGATATTTTTCTTTTTATATTGCTACTAATTTGTCACCTCATTATTCTATTTATGAAAATTTCAAATAAAAAGAGAATTTAATGAAGCTACAATTTCATGTGATAATGTGTGAATATCAAGGTATAAGAAATAGAAAAAGAAGGTATAGATGATGTTGTAGGTGTGATGAGCATTATAGAAATTATATTTGTATTGTCGTGTGAAATTTTAAGATCTCTGGAATGGAGAATAAGAATTTCATACATGTCATAAAAAAGAATAAGAGGATCAAACTAGAAATTCCAGAGTATTTTGAGTGTACCAAACTTGATAAGAAGATAGAAATCCCGTGATCAGGTTTGTTCAAGAACTTTAACTCCAAGTTGTAACCAAAAAACACATTTGTGATAAATATATTTAGGCATTCAATGATCCTATATTGAGATAAAGGATATCTATTCAGTGGATACATAGAAATACTTATGTATAATGTAGTTCTACTTATAAGGAGGATCTAGAAATAAACTCTTGTTTATATATGGTTCAAAGTAACTTGTTTGACTCTGACTGATAGAAGATCAATGAGACTCTGATCTAGTTATAGTGTGTGAAGTGCCCTCTACTTGAGAGTTTGAAACTAGATTATTGTGGAGAATCCTTTATTAGGGAATATAACCAAACAAGGAAAGAATTGGATCTTATTGTTAAACATTATAAGAATCCTTGTGTTTTTATGCCTTTACTTATTGAATTATATTGGTGAGGTTGTGAGACAGAAGAAAGAGTGGATCAAAACTGAATAAATATAGAAGGTTTAATTAAAGGGAATAATCTATAAATGTTTTTAGTGACCACTAATTCACTCTTCCATTCTTAGTGTTCCATCGGCCCCTTTTTTATTTCAATTTATATATAAAAAATACATTTCATTAAATTTCATAAATCAAATATCAGAAATTTATTTTTTAAATAAAAACATATAATATATAATAAAAAATTTTCTTATCCAAAACATTTTTTAGCCATGAATAATTAAATTATTATTTCTGATAATTAGTTAATTATTTTTTTGTTTTTATTAATTTATTATGATAATAATTATATTATTTTATTAATTCCTTTTACTAATATCATTCATAAAATGTAATAAATTTATCAAAAATACATAATTTATAAAAATATTTTCTTTATAATAAATGGTATTTTCAAAAGTGAATTGGCATATTTTAATTATATTCCAAAATAATTTTTTGGACATCTATTAAATTACTTATTATAAATATTTTTAACAATTAATAAAACATTATTTATATCATTTATAAACCAATAATTCAAAACTGGTATCTTTATTACATGTATTATACAACCAATATATATACCCTTTTGTAAGGGTCATATAACTGTTATATTATCTCATTATATGATATAAATGTATTCCATTAAAACTCAACCAATCACAATTATCATTAATTTAATTTTGATTTAGGATTTTACATAATTATTTCTACTTTCCTGACGTTTTTTATCATTATTGGTTTAGTTATACTAATTGTGATTCTTAAGGGTGAATATGATTCAAGGGATTTACTTGTTTTAAAAATATTATTCCTATCCATTTATATTATCAATTTAACTTATCTGATTTTAAGTGATGTAATCATATATGGTATGTAACAATCTGTGGTATGTTATAAATGGTTTCATGTACTTTTGTTTTAATATTACATTATGATTTAGTAAAGTTTTTTATTTTGATTCATATCTAGTATAATTTATTATTACTAAATTTTCATCTCATTATAATGAATAAAACAAGTAGATTTTTGGAAATAAAATTCATATTTAGATATAGGATGATATATAATTATTTAATTATTAGAGAATATAGATACCTTGGTTCCCAGTAGAAATGATCTAAATTTCACTAAATTGTAAGCAATTACAATAAAAACTTTTTTATCAGTGGTGTTGTTTCTTTGGGTAGAGTCAAACGGATTGGAAGAATAAGTTATCACATGAATTCTACCTACAATCCTTTGTGTAAGGATTCTTCTGACAACATAGTTTGAAGCATCACATATCATTTTGTTTCATACTTCCTTGAAACATGTGTTCTAGTTTTAAGAATCACTGCTTCCAAGCGGTGTCCATTGGATTTATTCATGGAATTGGAAACATCCAATAGCTCTTTATCCAAAATGGATCTGCTTTCCAAAGGAAGGTGTTTGTCATGTTTGAACTTTACGATACTTAGGAACGTACATTGGTCAAGACGATGGGAGGTCATACTCATCACACCCTTTTTTTGGGGGGGGGGGGTTATTGTCTAATCAAGGACTCTATTTCAAATTTAAGATATTTTTATGAAACCTTATTAATTCACTAAGTATAACATATGTTTCCCTTGGAATTTTCAATCACTTATTAACATGTGTAAAATTTATAATCATTAGTATGTATTCATGTTTCTTAATTAATAGTGATATCTATATTTATTTGAGGTTCTCCGTCAACAGTATCCTCTCATATACTATTTAAAGATTTTTTTAATCAATGTTATGATGATACTGGTTTTTAAGACATTCAATGGGTCACTCAAGAATTTATTGTCATCCAGGGAGATGAAGGTTTGTTTTGATGTAGAGATTACACCCATGAAATGGGTTACCTACGTATCCTTGTGAAATGAATCAAAACCCTCATAGTTCGGTGCCACTTAATGGGACACGTCATGCCTTTTAAGTTCATGTCATAAGGACCTAACCATACAACTTAATTTCATGTGGTATGTACATCTAAGAGAAAGATTCTTAGTCAGAGTTTGGTGTGGGACTTATGCCGAAACATCCCAATGAACTTGAAAAGGATATAGGTTTCCAAGTAATATTAGACTCTATTGGGAATATGACCCATGGGGAACAGGGTTGATTTTAAATGTTGGGTTTGAACCTCAATGAGTCTTTCTATGTATCCCATGTGGATGGGAATCAAATCCCACATAGTTCAACGAGTCCCATGGGAGATTATAGTCCTTTGAGAGAAATGAGTTTGGGATTCCTTCTTGAAAATGATGCTTTGATTATTTGGGGGTTTAATTTGCGGCTTATTCCTTAAAAGGATTCCCAGATTAAGGGAATTATGGTTTGATTTCTGGAGAGGATATCCAATGAGCTCGGGCCCTGGAAAGGATTCCTACGTATCCTGGTTTGAATAGGAATCATATTTCTCATAGTTTATTCAGTCTCATAATAGATTATAGTCCATTGAGATAAATGAGTTTGGGATTACTTCCTAAAAAGGATTCCTTGATGATTTGGGGGTTTAATTTGGGGTTTATTCCTAAGTAGGATGCCCAGATTAAGGGAATTGGGTTTGGATTCTTGGAGAGGATATCCAATGAGCCCAAGACATGGAAAGGATTCCTATGTATCCTTGTTTGAATAGGAATCAGAGTTCTCATAGTTCATTCAATTGTGGGTGTTTGTGAAAATGTGGTAATCATCATGAATCTCTAAGCCCACATGAGTCATGATCAATGTGAGAAACAAGAGGATGTGTAAGATTCAACAATGACACATACACTTTTCCTCCTCCAATGAGGGAAGAGGGCACGCCTATAATGGTGAGGGTGGATAAGGGTGGGGCGACGATCCTTCTCTCTATTCATTTTATATTGGACAAGGGTCCAATGAAAGGAAGGAGGGATGAAGGTTGTTGGATTATGCCAGGATGGCTGCCCTAAAATTGATCCTAGTAGGGGAGGGGTAATTTTCAGTCTCTATAATGGAAAAGTAAGTGTGATCCTTACCTTACCTACTTGAAATTTGAGGTTGAAGCTCTTTTATAAGGGAGAGTTCAGGACCCAACCCCTTATTCTCAGAACCGAGAACTTCCCAGCACTGTTCCTGGGAGAAAGGTCCATGTAACTTGGGATATACAAACCCATAGAGACTCCCTGAATCCTAACCCCATCATGAAACAAATGTGGGAAACCTATGACTATAGAAATACAAACCCAAATAGGAGACACATTGATGTTCCTTTCCCAAGGGTTTGATAAGTCAATAGGTTTTGGTGGAAGCTTCAACTTAGTCCCTTTCAGATAAGGGAACCAAGGAAAGAGATACCCTGCCATGAATGTCTTTAAAGGGGGTACTTAAGTTTCTATGTAGGTCGTATACCATGGTCTTTCATGTAGGTACTACGTGCAAGTGTTCCGCATAGGTATGTCATGTTGCTACACCGTATAGCTGTGCACACAGGTCAGCCACATAGGTGTGTCGTGTAGGTGTGCCGATCAGGTGTGTCATGCTGGTTTTCTGAGTAGGTTTGTATGAGGATTGAAGAATATTTTTCCAACAGGGGAACCAATCCTATGTAAAAAATTGTGAAAGTCTTTCAAAACATGCTTATCCCAATTAATTATCTCTCCTCTCATACTTTATAGAGCTACCTGAGACAATTTGAGGGATCTGGGCGAAACAGCTACGCAATGGGAGCTTCAGGGAATCTTTCAACTTTTTATGTTCTTAAAATGGGGAGCCCGAGGGTCTTATTTATAGGCTTAGAAGGGGCCTAGTCGAAGGGATGTTGTCTGAATTGGTCCTTTTCACAGGTCTTCCATATAGGGGTACATAAATTATAATGTCACGTAGGTATGTTTCATGGATCTTCCGTGTAGGTCCATCATGAAGCTCTTTATAGGGTTTGGATTTCCTTTGAATTATTCAAACCTCACCTTGGGATTTTGAAATATCCATGGCTATCTTCATAGTATTTTTTTATTCTTAAGTACTGTCAACAAATGCCCCCCCCCCAGGATTGGATCTGATTAGAAAGAGGGTTGAGTCCTGAGGTAAAATTGCAAGGAAAAGAATATGGGTTAATTGCTGGACAACATAGGTTTAACATGGACCTACTTTATGCAGGTATTCCATGTAGTTTCGTCATGTAGGTATGTCGTGTAGGTTTATAGATTTCTATAAATAGGTTTGATCCTTAGTGATTTTCTTCATTCGTGCTTCCAAAATTTCGGGATCTTGTTGTGTAGCTCTTTCATCATGCCTCAACGCATTGTGATATCGTGTAGTCTCTTTGAAATTTTCTCAAGGTGAAACTATTTTAGTGATTGAGATACACAAAAGGACTTCATCGAAGGAGTTTCACTAGGACCCTTGTTGAAAGACCTATGAAACAGACTTCATCGAAGGACCTATGCGAATGGTTTCCTTTGCCAAATTTTTTATTTCCTTTTCCTTTAACTTGAAATTTAAGTCAAAATTCCAAACTAATAGGGGAAGTCTTTGGTAATTATTTTGTAGGAAAATGGCCCATTTGATAACCTCTATAGAAGAATCTAAGGCTTGTCAAAATGAAATGGTGAAGATCGTCGGACTAAGATATTATGACGTTGTTGAAAGTAATCTTCCTATACTATAGAAGGGTTTAATTCCACATCAACGTGAATATCCACAAATTTCTTACCTATCCCTATACGGGAATGGGCTTTTACAATATTCCCATGTTCTATATTTTAACAATTACTTCCCAAAGAATTAGTTTCCTCAATTATCCAACTTTAACTGCATGAATATTAGTGCAAGGCGGTGCCAGTACATGAAGGAACAGTCCTTATTGATTGCATCCTGCATCATAGTGGTTTTACTCATGATATAAAGAATCATGTTGTAGAGCCAAGGCCACATTTCCATGATTCAACTTGTTGGGCTTCTCAAATAGATCATTATGACAGTTGGAAGGATGAATGGATCTTCATTCTAGAGGTGGTGTGAAACTTGAATGGATGTGGGCATTTTGGGTGCATCGTACTTGTGTAGAATTCAAAAAAGAGTTATCAGATGTTTATATTTATGAAGCTTTCTGGATGGGGAAAACTTATGTTTATAAAAAAATTCATTCCTAAATTGTTGAGATGATGGAGTCCACAAATGAATTCTTTCCACTTGACACTGGGTGCAGTGGGAATTAGTTTATGGGATTTCTACCAAATATCTTGGGTTCCCATTCTCAAGGAAATATATAAAGAGTTTATTCTATCGGCTACAACATGGGGTGATGTAACCAGAACACCACCATTGGCTAATGAACTATTAAAAATAGCAAATAAATTACCCAAAGATAAGAAATATATTCATTCGACAGTGTGGATGGAAGAGTTTTTAGAACCAACAATAGAGAAAGGTCCCACCTTTGGATGTACTACTATTTGTCCTTCTACAGATAACTAGGGTAGCTCAGAAACATATTGGATTGCATTGGAGAGAGGTGACTATAAGAACCGGGGATACAAAGTCAAATCTGGTATTGATGAAAAGATACACTTAGATGCTTTCCTTTCCATGTGGCTAAGAAATTACTTGATTCTGGTTCATGATTATGGAGGAGGTGTAAGACCATGGACTTTTTTATCGCAGATAAATTAGTTTAGGGGAAGTATATTGGGTTAGAAACTCCAGTATTGGCAAGAATTTACTATTCCCTGCTGCATTTATACAATGGGAAGGCTCCATTGAGAATTGTATGTCCATTACAAGTGTGTTTGGGGCTGGATTGCATCATACTTTTCTCCATACTCAGTGTTTAATTCAGTTAGAGTCCCCAATGGTCGATTCACCCCATTTTTACAGAAAGATTCTGGTATTCAGCCTCAAAATTTGACACCTGATGTAGTGAAAAAGGCATTGAATGTCTTAGGAGAATTCAGCTTCTTTCCTTTTCATAACCTACCAACTAAAATATTTATTGATGATGGTAAAGAAAAGAATTATGAGCTAAGGTCTTATATGATGTCATTCAGGGATGGTGTATTATCGACCAGGATTGATGGTGAAATTATTTTTTAGGCTTACGTCCCATATAGTTTTTCTCATCAGTTCAGATGTCTTCAACAATCAAACAATTTTCCACCCATGTATGTATGACATGAGAAACACCCAATAGTAGTGAGACAATTTTTTATTCTAAAGGATTTAGAGGAAACCAAATTGTCAATCACATTACCTCTATCAGATGAGTCAATCAGATTGGAAGCTAGATATGCCAAAGCTGGGATTCTTCATATCCTCAAGGGGATTTGACGAAAGGAATATATCAAGTGGAAGCTACAAAAACTATTCCATGTGGCAATCGTGGTAAGAAGTCAAAGGCCAGAGATGATGCAGAAGTTTCAGAGGTTTTAGAGGCTTCAAAAAATCCTTGCAGGAGGTATACTAGGAAGAACAGGGCAAGAGAATCAATATCTCTATGGCAAAGGTGATCTAGTCATCTCTATAAAAAGAGGTTCCTATTCCATATGTTGAACTTTTTCAAGAAGAAGAGTGGCCTGAAGAGGCTCACCAGTAAAAATTTGTTGAGTCTCCTCCATAATAATCCATACCGAGATTGAGTTATGTGAGACCTTCATCCATTCTCCATTGGGAGAGTGTGACCCATGATCTTAGGGATGCATGGGCATTCTTCCAGGATGGTATTCGAATACCGGATGTGGGTGACATTAAGGCTCCTTCTGATTGAAATTTGGATAATAACCTGGATGAAGTACAATAGTATATTATAGAGCTGGAGCCTTTTATATATGCAACTGAGGAACAAATCCCAACATCTAAATGAGTATCTCATATGATGGAATTAGGAGTACATGAAAGGGTAATTATTGACAGGAAGGAGGGGTGGGATATTTAAGTTAATACTAAGAATGTATTTTCCTTTTATTTTGTCTCAAATATTATTTACCATTAATCATCATTAATCTTGATGAAATGTATATTTTTTTTAATCTTGAATGTAGGGAAGGAAACCCAGGACCAGTTCTTGAATCACTAAAGTATGGTCTTGCATGTTCTCCTATCAACACATCGAATGATACTCCAAGGTCTCCAAAACTTTCTCCATGAGTGAGAATCATGACTAGGGTAATGGTGAAAGATAATCCTCAGTCATTACCTCATGTTTCTCCTACTAAGAGGAGTGTTACGATTTCCCCTCGAGCTTATGAAAAGAAATACAAGAGAGAAATGAGAATATTCTGAAGTCTTTGCGGAAGGAGTAAGTATTTATATTGTCTTCATATCATTATAATTTTCTCGATAGCCTCTAGTGATCACATTTATCGTTTTTTAGGATCATTGTATCTCTCCCCTCTCAAGGGAATATGAGGTGATTATTAAAGATCAGAGAGGGAAACTCCAGGAGAAACCCTGATTCATGTTGATGGATCTTCTACTTTAGTAGATAATACATCAAAAAATTCAGATGTACCCGCTCCTAGTTCTACTGAGAGAGAGAAAATCCATGGTAAAATAAAACACATTTCCCATGAATATTAAAATATTTTCTAGTATTATTATTTTCAAAATATCTCAGATCTGTTTCCGTTTCCAATGGATCCTGCAATAACCAATGCTGATATTCCTATAGTTCTGGAAGAAACAAATGAATACCCAGGGAAATCTGAAATAAATATTAATGTTGAACCAAACCTAGAAGGATCATATGATGTTGTACCGATTAAAGAAACAACAGACCAAATGTCAAGGGAACAAAATTGGGCATCAACCAATGTTTGTTGGATACCCTAAATAGTGAGGATTCTATAACATTCCAAGCCGCATACAATGAAATGATGGAAGCCCTTAATCCAAATATTGATATTCCAGGTTCCGTCAAGGAGTTTGAGGATTTTCATGAGAAATTTCAAGAATGTGAGTCCTTATTCTTGCATTTTCCATAAAAAAAATTTCTTCTTTACTTAATACTTTACATAAAATTTCACCTTATGTAGCTTTATCTGCATAAAATGTTGCAAAGGCTCTTCAGGAATGGGGCAATCCACTCTGTACTTCTGTTGAAGCTGTAGAAATACCAACAGAGGACCCTCTGTCAAGAGATGTTCTAGAGCCTTCAATTATAAAAAATGGGAAATCTCAAAAGAGTTCCCCTTCTCAAGAAACATCTATTAAAATTTTTGAAGTTGGGAATACTATAGATGAATCCAATCAATTTGTTGACTTATTATTGGGTAAATTTCATCAGCTATCTGGATCATACTATTTTTATGCCATTTTTCTGAAACTGACAATGACCATGATTTATCATTTAGGGTTATCAACTCCCATAGTCAGATCAGAATGTGAAGTTTCCATGTTGGCTCAGGCATCAGTAGAAGGTGAAGCTTCTACTATTTAGAGAGAACCCGAATAAGGAATCTCTTTAAGTGATCTATTTCTAGAGTACATTTTACCTCATGGTAGTGAATCTGGATCAGACTTAGAGATAAAATATGCTCTTGGAATGGGACGTAAGAAGACATGGTGGCATATCTGGAGCATAATTGTTGAGAAGCCTTTAGATAAATTGTTGTCTCATTTTTCCAAACTCTCAACATTATTCTGCATATTGGGATTTGGTGGATTTAATTATCGACCATTATAAGAAGCAATAAAAGAGACCATTCACCGATGGGAGTAGGAGCATAATATACGGAAATATTTTGAAAAGGCTAAACAGTTTATCAATATTGAGAGCTTCCAAGAAGCAGTAGCTGAGGCATAGGCAAATCATAACAGGAAGTTGATAAAAATCATCCAACAAATTAAATAATCCATGAAAGAGTCATTATATATTCAACAAAAATTGGATGTTTCCCATAACAAACTTGACCAATTGAACCAGACATTGGGAGAAACTCAATTAGAGGGGATAACTACCATTTCAACTGCTAAGGAAGCACTTCATCAGGTATAGGAGGCTGGAGTTGCTCACCAGTCTAAAATTCAACAAGTATTTGATAGGTCTCATGAAATTATTCAACAAATGAGGAGTCATGTTGATAGTTAATTTTAAAACATGATAGAGAGGATATATCTTATGGATGTCCCTAAAATTTTATATGAATGAAAGAAATTTTTTCTTCCATAATATATGTTCTCATTCATTCTTTTTTTGTTTTATTGCAATATTAAAGGTAATGATGATGGGGATTTTTTTTAAACATCAAACCTTCATGTTATATAATCATGATTACAATGAAAAGAATGGGAGTGATCAGAATTTTCTTATTATGCTTATGGGCTTAATGAGCATAGTATGATTTTTTCTAGGTTTATATGGATAACCCCATAATCTTCGTATCTTTTGACTTTTTATTGCTCAATATTACCTAAATCATACCAAATGTACATTTAGTGAGCTGGGACTCAACTTTTGTTCAGAGTTCCCTTTGCGGGTTCTCAATCTGGTGAGTACCACGTCTCTTGTTGTTGGTAGTTTAAATTCCTGCATGTTAGACAATAAAGGACTAACGTTTAAGGTCTAATATCTTTGACCATAAATTTATAAATTAGATACCAAACAAAAATATGTGACTAAGGATTTCTCTAATATTCTTTAAATATTTCCATGGGGGATCATGAGTCATGATTTCTAGGGTACCAAATTTAAAACTTTTATCAATGTAAAGAGAGTATCCTACAAGAAAAAAGTATTTTTTATTTAACAAACTCATTATAGGAGTTTTGTTATGCAGGGACAACTATGGCATATGTCGCATAGTCAAATAGTAGCATCTTTTGACTGATAGGCCTATTATGTAGAAAAATTATGCAAGTCCACCAAAGGGCACGTTCTGCATAGTCAAGAAAAATAGATCTCATAATTTTGACATTTTACTGTTGATAGACAAGGGAAAATAATATTTGGGTGACTCAAGACCAAAATGGGTGGTTTTCTCAAGGAAATGGATTTTGAGAATAAAAGGATATTTGTGCAGTTTTAAGTCATGTATTGACAACATTTTACTGTGTAGTTTTAAGTCATACAGTGAGGATATTATACTGTGCATTTTTAAGTCATGCAGTGAGGAAATCGTATTGTATAGTTTTAATTCATGTAGTGAGGACATCGTGTGGCTTTAATTTAAGGTATTTAGCTCTGGCCAAAGGTATGAGACTCTCCCAATTTCTTGATAATTTTTTTGGAAACATACTACCATATTCAGGTATGGAAGGGAAAATTGTAAACTGTGATTTGGGAATTTCTAAATCTGAAGAATGATACGGAAAAAGGGCTAAAGGCATTAAAGGAAGTCTTTTCCAAGAATGAAATTACCATTATCTGAAAAAATTGTTATGGGGGTTGTGTTATGCAGGGCCAACTGGGGAATATGCTGCATATCTAAATAGTGACATCTTTTGACTGATAGGCCTGTTATGTAGGAAAATTATTAAAGGCCACCTAAGGGCACATGCTGCATAATCAGGTAAAAGAGCTCTCATAATTTTGACATTCTATTGCTAAAAGTTGAAGAATGTTTATGGAAATTCATATTTTCTAAAGCACGGGGTTTGGTTTATGGAGGAAGGTACCTGAATATGGAAAGGGTATTTCCAACCAAGACTTCCAAAGAATTGGCAGAATAGGACTTCTACGAAGGTCTGACCCAAATGTAGGAGGTATGGTGTCTATAGTTTTTGGTCATACAACTAGGACCATAAATGGAAACAATATATGATATATGGTCATGTGATCCAAGATTATTTCATATTACTTTGAACACAAGGAGAGAGAGATGTGTAAACCATGATCTTGAAGAATTTCATATCAAGAGAAAGATAATGGGATAAATATACCTGAATGACTATTTTAAAATACAGATTCCTGTATATTGTCATTAAAGTTTGAAGGGGACAATGACACTATAACTAAGAATGAATTTACCATCATTTGAAAAACCCATTATGGGGGTAGTATTATGAAGGGTCAACTGGGGAATATGTTGCATAGCCAAATAGTGGCATCTTTTGACAGACAAGCCCGTTATGTAAGAAACTTATTCAAGTCCACCTAAGGAAACATACTGCATAGTCAGGAAAAATATTTCTTAGGAATTAGAAATTCAGTCACCAGAAACTGTAAGAAATATTATAAAGATCTGGAAACATTCAATATTAAGAGTGTGAATTATAGAAGGGGGTTATGTTCAATGCGCATAAGAAATATTTGAATCAATATTAGCCATGAGTTTGACATTCTTTACATAGATCTAACTCATATGTAAAATGGAGACTTTCTTTGTTTCCCATTTAATTGACATTGTGATGTGCTGTTTAAAGTTAGGCAGTGAGGAAATTATATTGTGTAGTTTTAAGTCATGCAATGAGGACATTGATATCCCCATAAGAAATTGAGATACCATATTTATATAAAGAAGTATTTTACCTAATGCTTTAGCCCACGTGAGATATGATCGGTGTGAGAAATAAGGAGCAGAAAAGGTTTCTTCTATAACACAAAGGTGACACAAGTGAAGAATAGGGGTGTTAGATTTCCACATAGTTTAACATCATGTGGTAAGGATGAAGATGAACTGATGTGAAAATAAAGAAATATTGTAACTAGAATAAGGTATAAAACCCATGTTTCACTATGTGTCTTGCTGGGGGAAAACATTTAGCCATACGTAGTTCTTTAAACATTATCTATGCAGGTTTGATTCTTATATAAGGAATAAAGGGGGTTTTCTTATATTGTGGTTGGGCCCAAGATTGGAGATCTAGGCACCTCTAGGTATCTCATATATATGAGAATAAAGTCATACGTAGTTCTTTAAACATTCCCTATGCAGGTTTGATTCTTATATAAGGAATAAAGGGGGGGTTATATCATGGTTGGGCCCAAGATTGGAGACCTATGTGTCTTTATATATCTCATATATATGAGAATCAGGCTTCACGTAGTTCTTTAAACATTCATTTCACACACCAATTGAGTTTTACATGGGAGATGGGGGGGATTTAACACATTCTAGATGAATGATTAAATTTAAGACACAAGATGGTATGAAAATCAAATCATGTATCTTAAAAGAGAACTTTGTATATATATAGTTCTTATAAAGGAGAAGAAAACAAGAAATAAAAAAAAAATTGGTTGCAGCTGGGCCCAAGATTGGAGTTCCAGGCGTCTTTACATATCTCAAATAGATGGGAATCAAGACACACATAGTTATTGAAACAAGATCACTATGAAGATCTGACTCAGACATAAGTAAGAGAGGGACTCATATTCCACTAAGGAGTAGAAATTATGTCTATGATGCTTACTTAAGGAAGCTTCTAACATTAAGTAGAGAAGATGTTAACCGTATATTTTAATGTCGTGTTATGAGCAAAAATGGTGTCATGCTGTTTAATACTCTTCGACAAGGACAAAGATGTTATACATTTTAACATCATGCAGTATGGATGCTTATTGTTGTTATACAATTTAATTTCTAGAAACTATTACTTTATATTGTGTAGTTTTAAGTCTTGCAGTAAGGATGTGGGGACTGTGCAGTTTTCCGTCTTGTAGCGAGGATGATGTGTGCGACTATACAAAGTATTTCTTCATGAATCTTGGATTGGTTAGAGTTGTAATAATCTCTCCATCCATTGAGATTGAGGCGTAAGATCCATTTTTGTATACCTTATGTATGGAATAAGGACCTTCCCACTTTGGCTCAAGATTTGGAGGTTTCTTTCTTGGTATCATTGAAGTCTTGAGGACCAATACCAATTCTCCTTGAAGAAATGAATGGAGGTAAATATTTTTGTTAAAGTATCATGCTATTCTATTCTGATAGACTTATAAATGATGAAAATTATGCAATATTTTCTATTCTAATCATTCCATCTCATTAAACCATTTATGATACCTCTCATCTGTCAATAACTGATCACAAATTGCAAATCTGAGTGAAGGAAATTGCATTTCAATTGGAAAAACTGCTTCTGTTCAATATAACAATGAATAATGAGTTGATTGTTTGGTATTATGGGTATTAGTTTGATAATCCCATAAAGCATGCAAAATTTTATCAGGCCAATATTTGTTATCTTTATCTACAATATTCTGGAGTTTATTTGATAAGGTCTTGTTGAAAGTCTCTATCTGTCCATTGGCCGCTGCATGAAAGTGAGATGAATGGTTGGATATGATATTTTGCTCTTGATATAACATCTTTACCTAAACAAAACAAAAATTGGTGCCATTTTCCATAAATATAGTATGAGGGACACCAAATCTAGTGATGATGTTAGTTTTAACAAAACTAAAAATGCTTTTGGATCTGAATTCTTTAAGAGGTATTTCCTCAGCCCATTTTGAGAAGAAGTTAATAATAGTAAGGATATACTTGATCTGCTTAGTTGTAGCTGGAGGACAAGGTCCTATTATATCCATTCCCTATGTGGAAAATGTTCAAGAGTATTTAATTTTATGTAGAAACTCTAGGGGTTGATGAATGAAGTTGGCATGCACTTGGCAGGGATGAAATTTCTTAGTGAAATCTGTTCAATCCTGTATCATTGAAGTCCAAAATTATCCAAGCCTTCAGATTTGATCAGAAATACTATGTCCAAATGAGTGAACACCACAATCTCCTGAATGTACTTCTTTCATGACAGCTGCAGTTTTTACCCCATCAATACACCTGAAGATAATTCCTTCAAAGCCTCATTTGTAGAGAATCTTCTAGTGATCTGGACTATCATAAAGAGTAAAATTGGATTCTCATATTCGGATCTATTAATTTTCAGCCATATCTGGTGGAATTACTCCATTTTGAAGGTATTATATGATGGGTGTTCTCCATTACATGGTATCACCATATGGCTCAGAAATAGGGATAATTTCATTACTTTCCTCTATTTTGGTTTGAACAAAAGTTAAGACCACATGATAATGAGCTATGCTAATGACAGTCTTATCCTGATTTGGATCTTCCAAGGATGTAGATACATTAGATAGTGCATTATCTTGGGCATTTTTTGATCGTGGGACATAAGACAATGTTGGATATGAGGGAAATTCAGCCATTAACCCTCTGACATAATCACAAAAAGGGATTAATTCTTTTTTTTTTTATAGAATTCTCCCCATTTATTTTTTTGATTACTAATTCTGAATCATCTTTCATTTTCAAGTGATTCACTTTCACCTAAAGTGCCAATTCCATGACTACAATGAGAGAATTATATTTTTCCTCATTGTTGGTTCTTCCTTCCTATAACAGAAGGGAATAAAGCAATACTGCCTTTTCTAGGGAGATAAGGACACTTCCTAACCCAACTTTGTTGAGTTTAGGGTTTTCTATTCTCTTCCCTGTTGGACTTCTAAAGGCACTATAAAAGTAAATCTCCCATGTTTGGGGTTATATTGAATATAGAATACCTATTCATTAGAAAATTAAGTATTCAATGGTATTTCTTCCTCAGATGGATGTTCAGAAAGGAAGTCAGCCAAAGTATGGCCTTTATTTCCTTTTGTGGAACAAACTGGATGTCAAGCTATTTCAAAATAACTATCCACCATGCTAGACACCCAGTAAGCATAGGATGACTGAGGATAAATTTGATCAGGTTTATACGAGACACCAATTTTACCTCATGATGTTACAGGTAGTGCCTCAATTTTAGAACTGCAAAGATTAATGCCAGGAATAACTTTTCAATACTTGAATATCGAGATTTTTCATCAAGCATAGTTTGACTGAGATCGTAAAGGCTGTTTTCATACCCAGCATTGTTCTTTTGGGAAAGGAAGGCACCCAGTGATCACCCTAAATGTGTCACATAGAGAATAAGTGGTCTTCCTTCAAAGGTTGGCAATAATACTGGTATACTAAAGAGATATTTCTTGAGGATATCAAATTCTTTTTTTTCATTCTTCAGTCCATTTATAGGTTACTCCCTTTTTCATTAATCTAGTGAAAGAAAAACACTTTCCTGCCAAATTAGTGATAAAGCTCCAAATATAGGCCATGTGTCCTTTGAGGCCTCTTAATTCATTTAAATTTCAAGGTGGTGACATTCCAAGAATTGATTTTTTTTCTTATCATCAACTTTGATACCATGATGGCGTATAACAAAGTCGATGAACTTTCCTAATGTTACCCCAAAATCACATTTTAAGGGGTTCATCTTCAAACTGTGTTGCTGAAGTTTATTGAATATGGTCTCTATATCATCTTAGTGATTGGAAAATTGTTTTTATTTGACCACTAAATCATACACATGACATTCAACAAATTTTTCTAAGAATGAATTGAACATATGGTGCATGGCACGTTGATATGTTTCACCTTCGTTATTTAAGCCAAAGGGCATTACCCGATAGAAAAAAAACACCTTAATGGGCTCTAAACGCTATAGATTATTCATCCTTTAGGTCCATATGGATTTGATTATACCCAGGGTATCCATCCATGAAGGAAAGGGTAGCCATTTTTTCCATCGATAAAAAACTTTCTGATCGGGACTGGAAAGTCATCTTTAAGACAATGTCGATTAAGATCTCTAAAATCAATGAAAACTATGATTTTTCCATTCATATTTTTTATTGGGAAAATGTTGGCCAACCATTAGGGATATTTAACTTCCCTAATGAAGTTAGCCTTTTTAATCTTATCAACTTCAGCTTCAATTTTAGAGGCAAGAGTTGGGTGTGTTCTTCTTGCTACTTGCTTGAATCCGAAATGTTCTTCTGGAAGACCCAAATGATGAGTGGATACATCAGGATTAAGTCCTAGAATTTCAGTATAATTCCAAGAAAATATAAATTGATGTCACTTTAGGAATTAACTATACAACTCTTGTTCTTCAAAATTCATGGCTGCACTAATAAAGTGGGGCGTGGATCGTCTTTTGAACCCAGATTTATTTATCTGAGCTCATCCATAGTGGTAGATACACCTTCCTCAAATGCTGGAGGAGAATCCCTGAGATCTTCCTCTTCTTATTCATCTTCCTTATGCATCACTTCTTTGGTTTCCACTTGCATAGTATATGATGAAGAAAAACTTATAGATCTGGGAGAGGAGTCCGTATTTGAACATCCTGAAGAAGAGGACACCATTTCTGGCCATACTGAAGATAAAGGGTCTTCTTGGGATAATAAAGAGGATATTATGGATTAGGAATCAATATATTTTTCTTCCTATAGCATTGCTACAACTTCTTTTATTCTGATTGATGAAGTAGAGACTTGCTGAAGTTCAATGGCTAAAATGAAGACATCTCCATTTAAGCTTCCATCACTGTTTGGTGAATGAACAATTTCTCCTATTATTTCAGGATCGATTGCCACAATTGATAGTATGGATGTTACTGGATGAATACTTGGATTTGGTTTTACCATATCAATTTTATTGATAGATAACACATAATTTGTACTCAAATGTACGAATGGATTTGCTAGGATCTTTTACAAACCATTCGGAGTATTAATTTTGGTTACCTCCTTTTTCATGGACCACATTCTCTTTGTGTGATAAAAATCTTCCTCAATGTATTGATATTCACATATTTTAAATAGAGTCTTGTCACCATAAAATGTCCCTATTCGACCATTGTAATAGTACTTAATACATTGGTGGTATGGCGAAGGTATGGCCGCATGTTGATGTAGCCAAGGCCTTCCAAGAAGAATGTTGAAGGTTGTGTCCTGATGAACAACCATGAAAACTAAATTAAACACAAGATCTCCCAACTTAGTTCTAAGTTTAATATTTCCCAGAGGTTCTTGCTCATTCTTTCCATATCCTTGCAACATTAAAGTGAAAGGAGATAAGTCAGATTCAGTCATTCCCAATCATCGAAGTGTATGAATGGGAATGAGGTTGACTCCAGATCCATTATCAAAGAAGGATCATCGTATATCTATGTCATTGAACATTCCAGATAGATACAAGGGCCTAATATTTCCATGTACAAAATCATCTTCATCTTAATCTGTAAAAGATATGACTTCATGACATTCTGTAGGATTATTCTCTATACAGTAAACCTCACCATCAGCAACTTCAGTTTCAAACTCTTGAGAACATAATAAATCACCAATAAGTTCTTCTTGGAGATATTTTGATAGGTGAAAGGAATCCATAATTGACAAATTGGATGTTACTTGAGAGAGATGTTTCAAAAAATCATACTTTTTGTTCAAAGGTCTGTGTTTCCCAGCATGGAAATGCGGTTTTGTAGGTACCTTGGAAGTTGATGCTCCTAATGTAGATGTAGCTTGTGTCAAAGCAGAAGCTGGAAATACTCCTGTCTTTGGTAGATTAAACTAACTAGGTTTATCTACTTGTTTAGAGGAATATGGTGTGAATTCTAATTGGTCATATAATACAATCATGTCAGGACTGAACATGTCTTGTATGGAACAAGCTCTTTGTTCTTGTTGAGCCCGTTAAAGGGATTTTCCATGAGTTTCTGCAGTATATAAGGTTCGAGTAGGGGTAGAGTTAAAATAATGGCTTATAGAATTCCAATTTCTTCTTATATATCCTTAACCTTGGTCTCTTCCTCTAGTTCCCTAGTAAGGTATAAAGAACTCTAGCTCAATATAATCATAAACACCATTGGCATAAAGATCCATTAAGTGGATAACATTGACAGAACCAAAGATCAATTCTTCATCTGATGATGATTCTGATTGACAAGTTAGTTCTGAATGTGTCGTTTGGCGGGGCGGTACCCATGATTTTTTAGAAAATTTCATGAAATCGGCCAGGGTCAAGGACAAATTTTTCCTTAACACTATCTCATCTTCTTCTGACTTCTCTTTTTCCTTATGATCACTTCACTTCTTTAAGGATTGACCTTTTGATGAAGGTGGGTATATTGTGGTAGGAGTGGCGGAAGACACAATCGATTATTTGAACTAAGTTTTTATAATGGCATGATTTTGGTTGATCATTTTCTAGATCATCCAATCATCATATGTATGTATATTTTTATTTTTTACTTCCTTTCATTCACTTTCTTCTTCTAGATAAGTTGCAGTAACACATGCTACTTGAGTTGATGAACTTTTCAATTTCACTTTTCCAGAGTCTACCATTTTTTTCAGGATTTCCTTGAAAACAAAACACTCCTAAATGGGATGCCCCAAAATCTAGTTAAATGGACAGTAATTTAGAAGATCTTCATCTCCATCTTTGTTTGGTTTCATTGGCCTTGGCAACTGAACCAAAATATTTTCCAGAGCTGAGATGAAGTAACTGGAAACTTGTTCATTCCGGAAGGAATAAATTTTTATCTTTAATTCCTCAAATGGTTTCCTCCTTTGATCTCTTTGATCATCTTAACGAGAAGGTTGTTTTTTTTTATGCTCTAGAGGTAAATCCCTTCGATACGATGAAGGTTTTGAAGTGTAAGTAAGTACAGGTGATTTCTTGAGTGTAATGGTATCAGCCTCTGCTTTCCCTATTCTCCTTCCCAGAGTTGATGTAATTACACGAGTTTTAGCTTTAGTTTATATAAGAGAATATTTTATCTATTGAGCAATTGAAGTAAGGTCTTGAAACCCTATTTCACATGGATCACTGGTGTGCATAACTCATCACGTAGATTTTCTTCATAAATTGGCAGTAACTCTTCTTGAGGGAGTTCCAGACTTAAGGAATATTTTAATCCTTTCCATCAATCAATGAAATCTGAAACTCTTTCATTCTCCCTTTTTTTGAAATTTTTATGATAAAAAATTGTTGTCTTCAGTAATGTTGAGCTGAATTAAGGAAGGAATTTCAGATAGAGATATTTCCATCCAGTAATTGATCGAGATTGTAAACTTTTATACCATACAAAAGCTGGTCCTTATAATGACAGCACAAAACACCAATGATTTACTGCTTCTTGTTGTTGAGGAATTCCCATCATGGGATCACAATGAGAAACAAAATGTGTTAAGTTTTATTCTGGATCTCCTGAACCATTAAGGATTGGGAATTTGGTATTCACAGAATATGGTGGGGGAGGAATCAAATCCACCCATTTAGGGAAAGATTTCTTTTCCGGCTGAACCGGCACATGTCGTCCCTCCATAGCTTCCAATCAAGTTGATAATGCCTCAATTGTGGTCATAAGAATTTGGCGAATATCCAGATGAGATGGAAACTATATAGGTATAGCAACTGGAGCTTTAGTTGGTGCAACGAATAGAAAAACCATGGGGGTGGTGCTGGTATTTGCCTTGGATAACCTATAGGAATAGGCCTATAAGGATGTGTTTGATCCTAGTAGTGTACCCAATGGGGGTAATTCATTATCCTCATCTTTAGTTACTAAAAATCCTCTTTTCTAACGAGATCCTACTGGATTTTCAAGTTGAGGATCTGCCTGGGGAGTACATCTGTCAGAAATGATGCTTTGAAGTAACTTTTTATTGAGTGTTTTCAACCCTTTCATCTCCTCTTCTTGCTATTAAAATCTCTCTTCAAGCGAAAGAGATTGACCTTCTCCAATTGAAAAGTGAGATACAATCTAAATTTTACCTTTCCACTTGTTATATATCTTTAGGAGGGTTGGAAGTTAGTTATTTTAAGGCCTACCAAGATTCTAGTTAAGCCTCTGATTTCGGGTATGTACACCTTCTTAATTTTATTCAGTGTGTACCATATTATGGATAAGAGCTTCATTTTTTATTACCCTAAACTAGACTCATTTTATGGAGGATCTTCTCTAATGGTGTTAATGAAATTTACTTATGCATAATGCATTGATGGAATTATGTTTGTATCTTTGTTATATTTTCTACATTTGTATCTTTCATGAGACTATGATCTTCTATATGATGGATTCTCAGGAGCTGTTTGACGAATAGAAACCCAAAGGGAATCCTCAGATAGTTCAGTTGTGTGCTCTCTTTGTAGATTCTTCCCTAATTAGGAGAAAACTGACTTCTGTTGAGGAGGGGATTATAGATTTGAAAAAGCCCCCATCCCTTCAGGCTAGGGTTGTTCTTGTTCTTCTTCTTAAAACCTTTGAACCTTTTTTAATGAATTTGAAGGTTGAATTAAATGAGCCTCCAACCTAGAAATTTATGGCGGCTCTTGTAGGACTATAGATAAGATTTGTGTAGCTGCTCATCTGATTTTATGAATTTTGGTTCAGACATTAGCTGGGTACATTATCCAACAACCACTCAAATCACCTGTTTTGGAAGATCGTTTTTCTATTTCAGACATTTTCAATATCGGATGCTGATGTCCTCTAAGTGGGAAGCCTACTCAATTTTCTCAGATGCTTGATGTAAAAGTAACTCAAATTTTTTCTTTCATTGGTCCTGACTCTGATGAGAGCTTATTGAGGTATGTTCTTGAGCATACATTTGATTACATAAAATAAATGTTGATTGAAGCTGACTATGGGAAATAAAATTTCTTGAGACCACTTTTGTTGGGCTTTGCTGATTTTTGAGTGTAGTAAAATGCAATGCTCCATGTGCACCCCATCCTCTAATATGAACACCAAATGGGGAATAAGAAATTAACTAGTGTATCCTTTTAAAAGTATTGAGGCATACACCCTAAATGTTTCTCTGCTTCTTTTCATCTTTTGGATGTTGGGAAACTGAGAGAGATTCCAAAAAAATTTGGCATTTTAACTCTTCTATTACCTTTACATGATTTTGATATTCATCATATGGTAATATTTTTTTTCAAATGATGAAGAGTCTTTCATAAGTTGAGGCAGATATCATGAATGCAATCCTGTGCCATCAATTCTAGAATTTTATACCGATAATTTTCCAAAGTCCAGAACATGATGGGTATTTTTCCTTTAGCCAATTATTTTCTCTTGTTTAACATATCATCATAATCTTTCACTAGAGGTTTCTCCAATTGGTCTGACCAAAGTGGACAGTCTATATTAGATGAGAAATGACCCATGGGAGGTTTGGAGATTGATTGTTCCCTTAAGATGTCTTTTGATTGAGAAAGTATTTCACCCATCAATGACAAGTCATTAGACATGACTGACCTTATGTTGGAAAGTTCCTCAAGATAAGAGGACTATCTCATCACTACATTTTCAATTATAGAATTATCTTGCAATGAGAAATACTACAATGGATAGAAATTTCGTAGTGAATTCCATCTTGGGGAGGACCACCATGGTGGATTACATTAAGGGATAAATCCTCTTGTTCCTTGGTCTTCGGGCCACACAGAGGGTTATTGTGGCTATCATTCCGAGATAGGCTCTCTAGATTGACCGAATTTTCCTGAACTAAGCCTTCATGATGAAGTGTCTGATGATGAAATTCAAAATTACTACTACTACTCCCATAATTTTGTAATGAGAAGCTAGGATCTTGAGCTGCAATAAATAAATATCTGAGGGATTCAAGAAATCCAACATTAACAGGAGCCAAATTTCATCTTGACTCTTTATTTTCTAACAATTTTTTGTGAGACTTCTTCTGGGATGTTCTATTACACTTATTTGGGGCCACATTCTGGAAGAAGTGGTTATCATGAGAAGTTGTATGTTCTTGCCTTGGAGTTCTCACCATAACGGACCAATTACCTCCAATTGTAAAGGTTGTATGTTCCCGATATTTTTGTCCGTATGATATGGGGGAATATTCCCTATGACCCTCCTGGATTGGAACAGAGGTGTGTATCTGATCTGGGATGGCATGCCATTGTGTCATCCCAAGTGTGGGGATAGATTTATGTTTTTTTTCCTGGCACTGCTAAGGTTGTTATTATAATATTCTGGCATGATTCCATAATATGGGCAGGAATTTGTGTCTTCCCTTTCACCATTGATAAGATGTGTTTGGGGACTTCAGTGGATGGAATAGGGATATACGTTCATTCTATATCGGTAGTAGGTGTATTTGACTTCTCATGTCCTCATTTTCCAATCAATGGGTATTGACATTGCTCATGCATGGGGGTAGAGATTTGGGTCTACCCCAGATTTGTCGTCGGAACTTTATGAATGAATTCTTAGCGTGCTGCCAAACGAGATTGTTGGTAGGCTTGATGAATAATGGAAGGTGTACATGGCTACTGGCTATTTCCCATCAATTATGTTTGAAAATATTCTTTCAATAATCGAAGATGTGACTACTAGTGGAATTGGTGGTTGTAAACATGTTTATATTCCTGTTTACCAGTTTCCACCACATTGGATTGGTGAGTTTCTTTAAATGCATTCAGGCTTGCCTATTGACTGGATGATAATTTTTAAGTAGGTGTATATTCCTGTTCATGGTACTATATAGGATTTTATTGTTGGGATTGGTGGGTTGTTGTCCGATAAGTCTGCCAGGAAACAAAATTAGGGTGAATGGGTGTATGTACCTCCTCATTGTTTTCCATCAACTTAGGTTGATGGACTTCTCCAAAAGGGGAAGAGGTAAGAACCTACTCCCTGTTGACCAGAAGTTGTCCCCAGTGGTTTTTCTTGTGTGCTTGGGTCTGAGAGACCTAGGCCGAACGTCTAGAGGCAACACTCCCATAATGTTGGGGGTTCACTACCACACAATTTTTCTGGCAGCGATTGTTGGTGGAAGTCCTTAGTAAGGACTCATGCATCCTTGAATTGAGGCCCTGAGTGACCTCTTGATCCACCTCCCTATATAACAAGTGGGACTGGTTATTGCGTTCTGGGGATAAGGACCTAAAATGATTGAATATGGGGGTTGGCACCCTCTACTTCTTGATCATCAGTCATTTTTGGCCGGACAATCAAGGATTGTTATTTATCTACAGAGCCTGTGGGGAAGCCTCCAAGGTTGGGATTGTACCATGTTGATTGTACTCCTTTACCATCACGTTGGAGACCCAGCGATGGAGATGCTATGTGGGTGACAACTTCCTTCCCGTGGATGAGGATCCAGCCTAAGCAGTGGTCGTGAGTTTCATAGATGTCATCTTAAAGAAATCCATTTTAGACAAAAGAGAGTTCTGAGACAAAAAACAGCTGAGAAACAACAACAATAAACTCCATTAAAGCAACATCTTGTAGATGGATACATACAAGATTGATTCCTTTGTCTGTTATTCCTTTATCAATTGATATGGTCCTAATATGTGGGTAACATTATTAACTTGGTTAAGGATTCACGTCGGGTTAACCATTTTTGTTTCTAAGTTCTTTCAAACGTGTGTTCTAGTTTTAAGAATCACTGCTTCAAGGAGGTTTCCATTGGATTTATTTATGGAGCCAGAAACCTTCAATTGTTATTTATTCAAAAGGTATCGGTTTTCCAAAGGCATATGTTCATCATGTTTGAACTTTACAATACTTAGGAACGTGCATTGGTCGAGAGGATGGGAGGTCGGACTCATCACACCCTTTTCTTGGAGGAATTGTTGTCTACTTCGGGACTCTCTTTAAAATTTAAGATTTTTTTATGAATCCTTCTTAATTCACCAAGAATAACATAAGTTTCTCTTGGAATTTTCACTCACTTATTAACATGTGTAAAATTTAGAATCCTCTGTTTGTATTAATGGTTCTTCATTAATGGAGATATCTGTATGTATTTGAGGTTCTCCATCAATGGTATCCTCTCATATACTATTTAAATATTCTTTTAATCATCATTATGATGATACTAGTTTTTAATCCACTCAGTGGGGCACTCTGGAATATTTTGAAATCTAGGGAGACAAATGTTTGTTTTGATATTGGGATCGTACCCATGAAATGAGTTACCTACGTATCCTTGTTAAAGGAATCAGAACCCTCATAATTTGGTGTCTCTTAATGGGACGCACTATACCTTTTAAGGTAATGTGATAAGGACTTAACCATACAATTTAATGTCATGTGGTAAGGACATATAAGAAAAAGGTTCTTAGTCAGAGTTTGATGTGGGATTTATGCCGAAACAACCCGTTGAACTTGCAAAGGATATGGGTTTCCAAGTAAGATTAGACTCTGTTGGGAATATGGACCAAGGAGAACAAGGTCGATTTTAAATGTTGGGTTTTAACCTCAAGGAGGATTCCTACGTATCCCATGAGGATGAGAATAAATTCCCACATAGTTCTATGAGTCTCATAAGAGAGTATAGTCCTTTGAGAGAAATGAGTTTGGGGTTACTTCATGAAAAGGATGCCTTGATGATTTGGGGGGGTTTAATTTGGGGATTATTCCTAAGGGGGATGCCCAGATTAATGAAATTAGGTTTGGATTCCTAGAGAGGATATCCAACGAGATCAGGCCCTATAAAGGCTTCCTACATATCCAATTTTGAACAAGAATTATAGTTCTCCTAGTTCATCCAGTCTCATTGTAATGCCCCGACCCCAGTTACCCAAAGTTGGTGCATTATTTGAATACATTGGCATGATTACAAGGAATCAAGTCCAAAATGACCGATCAGTTTAGAAGTCTTGGAAAATAGATTACATACATGGAAGTTATATTAAACTTTCTAACATACAATGCAAAAAAAATCCTTTGAGAATTCCATTTCTCCCTTAGCTTAACCCTGCATCATAAAACACTTCTTGGGATCCTGGGAAAATAAAACATAATAAAGGGGTGAGCTCTGATGCTCAGTAAGGGTAAATAATTTAGCAGAAGATATAAGATTTTATGGGAAGATGTGTAATAAAAACAACATCTTTTTTAAATATAATCGTGAACATAATATGGAAAAAATAAATCAAACATAACCATGTAAACAAGCACATGGATATTCTACTAGTTGAATAATCACATGTAATAACTAATTTCATAATGAGGGAATGTCTAACGCCATACATCACTACCACATAGTCAAGGCCTTGTGCCAAGACTACAAATAAAATTTTTGTCAAGGCCTTGTGCCAAGACACTAGTTTGTCTCATGAGACCTACCGATGCATCGAGGAGCTATAGTGAGCTCTACCCGTCACTTACTAAGTCCATTGCATTCCTTATATGAAAATTTTATACATAACATAAACATTCGTATTAAAACTAGCATATGAAATGTCAATACTTTATCCATAAACCTTTAATGGTATAAAAATAACACATCCATAGTAAAACATATCACAAAAACTTCAATAAAATATGGAAGATTTGTATCATAATAAATTAACTTCAAAAAAGTTTAAAATCCATCAAAGGATGTAGACATAAATGAAAATGATTTGTAAAACTCTTTAAGAGAAATATGCCTTTTTCATAAAAACATTTAAAATTCACACAATTTATAAAGGAAGACATTTAAAGACATTTTGGAATCAAAGTGTCACATACCACTTTGAAACTTTTTAAAGGAATTAACATTTTAAAAACATTCATGTCCATATAAAAAAATCCTTAAAAACCATTTTGAAATCATGGACATTAATGAGAATGATTTAAAAGAATAAATATTTAAAACATTTAAAAAGATGTTTTAGTAAAAATTACCTTAAAAATAATCCCTTTTAAAACTCTTTTTCTAAAACATGGACACGGATAATAAATATTTCCCAGTAGATACTTACGTAAAAACAACCTCAGATAATAAAGAGATTGTGAAATTAACCCTTACCTTGCACTTTCCTTTAGTCGAGGGTACATTTAATCTCTTGTATAAAGACCGTAGTATGTTATTAAATTATACCAGAACCATATTGATATTTATTATAGCATACATGATTCATTTATTACTTTATACTACCCATTTAATAATTATTTTCATGTTAAATTAATATTACGGGTAATAATCGCTTTCTTTATTATACGTATTTTAACTTGTTATTTTTGACCGTATCATTTAGGTCATGATTTAAATACTTCCAGAATATAAAACCTGATTCATATATCATATATTTTTAGAATATAATTATTCATAATAGATAGATATATGAAATAGAAAACACCATTTATGGAGATGGTAGGTCATACGTACGCATAAATGTTGTTTTTGTTTTCATATCGTATTGAACGGAAGTAAGTGAATAAGATATATATAAGTACATAAATACATATATATATATATAAATATATATATACAGTAGCATTATTATTTCATATATTACATACTTATTAGTAATATATATTTTTATAATTGTCGATGAATGGTGAACGTGGAAATCAATCTCAACGCATCATGGAGACGGTAATCCGTACGTACGCACGAGCGACAATACAATTTTCTTAAAGGTGTGGAATTGGATGGTATATTAATTTTAAAGATAAATTATCATGTCATTTTCATTATTTATATACATATTACTCATCATTATATCCATCCAAATAACATAGTGTTGAATAACAAATTACACCACAGCGTGGAGACGGTAAGCCGTACATACGAAAGCATGATGTCATTATCATTCATAAGATGGATAGAATAATGAATATAGTTGTGCCATATTTAAAATAACATCATTTTATATAGAATATACTGGATTTATTATTTTAGAATGGAAACAACAAAGAAAGAGTAAGTGGAAGAATAAGATAACTTGAAAGAGGGTGGTGAAATCATTACCTCTTCTTCGGGTTCTTCCTTTTGATTTCAACAAAAGGGATCCTTAGGTTGGATTTATGAAAAAATTAAGGCCTATATGATAAAGTTAGGATATTTGGGAGGATATTTGGGCAGGGTTTGGCCGATCCAAATGGCTTTGGAGGTGTGAATTTGAGATAAGGGGAAGTTCCCTTTTATAAGAGTGGTGAGGGGCACCTTAGGAAAAACTTAAAATACTATTTTATAATAAATTTATTTTCGGTTTATAATGGATCCAAAATAAATTATTTAAATAATAAGGTGGGTATGGGTCTAAAACCACTCAACTAATAGGTTTTATATAGGTTTAGGACTCCATATTAACCTTAACTTTTAGATTTAACTCTTAGTTAAATAGTTTGACATTTACAATGTCTTTTTGTATTTTTATATTATATGGTTAATAAACTTACTATAAAATGTCAATAGAACCCCTATTGGTTAAATAATGTCATATATATTATTATATAATTATTTTGGCCAAACGTTATATTTTTAGGACTATTGTATCAATTAATAATGTAATATTTGTTTTAAAAACTATTTTATGTCAGTTTTGACACAATTTGGTATTTGTTTTTTTGTTAAAATCATAACATCATGATTAATTTGAAAAAAATTGATCTAACCAACCCTAAAATGTCACATTAACTTATAAAATTAGTGGAATTTATAGAGTCTCAAATTAAATTTATTCGGATATTTATAATATCAATTATTTTAGTCTTTTATTAATATGGTAATTACTGCATCATCATTGTGTCATAAATATATTTACTTATTTGATGTATAAAAATTATAAATAAAATAGAATTATGTAGGAAATATTTTTATATTTCTAATGAATATTTATAGTCAAATTTATCTTATGTAAAACCCAATATTAAAAATGTTTTATTTATTAAACTTTGATTTTATCTCTTTTAACTCTTCTTTGAATTAAATAAAAAAATGTCCTAATCTAATCCAAGTGGACCTAAAGGATCATATTTTATTCCTAAGTTTGTTTTTGGTCGAATTACACTTATCCAATATAATTAGGACATGTGTTAGGGTAAGAATAAAATAATTTTACCCTTAATTACCCTATTTACTTTTAACTATGGTAAATAAAAGTTAAAACTTCTTATTCACCAAATAATATTATCTTACTGAACCACATTTTTTTAATTATATCAACTGTGTCTCTTGGATTTTTGATATTTCACTCATATAAGTTGTAAAATTATGTTTTATGCGAATTTGCAAATTCTCCTAGGAGGTGGGTAAAAGATGGTGAAAAGTTCAATAAAATTTTATATATCTAATATTATTACAAAATGACTCCAATTAATTACATTGAATATATATCGGTATTATGTATCTATTTTGACCTAAAATAAATTTAAATAAAATAAATAATTATTTAAATAAAAATTCGGTTTTAAACAATAACTCAGTGTTTTTCACTATTCATCAAAAATTGAAAGTTTTCAAAAAAATACCAAAAATTCACCCTATGATAATTTTGATATTAAAAATTCAAAAATAAAGCCTATTTTACCAAATTAAAAACATAGAAGTTTCATTTATTAATTTAAAATTAATTCCCTTTGTCAAAACCAAAAGGCGTATTTTTAAGAAACAATAACTATTGAAATATTGACACTCGTTTATGTCCAATTTCAAAGTGAAATTACTTAAAATGATCAGAATTGGATTAAATGGTAAAAATAAAACCTATTTATACTTCCAAAACACTAAAATTTATAATTTTACACTATAAATTATTTTGATTAAAAAAGTTATTTTCAGTTAAAATATAGTATTTTTTCATTATTCACCCAAATATGAAAGTTATCATAAAAACACCAAAAATTTATTGAAACTATATTCGTATGTCCTGATTCTAAAGAAGAAGTTTATTTTTTCAAATTGAATAAATAAAAGTTTCAAATAATGTATTTAAAAAGGGATCACCATTAAAAGGTGGTAAAAGTGAATTTTTTGAAAAATACTTCTTTTATCTGAAAAAAAAATGAATTAGTTCTTACATTGTGTCTAAGAAAAAAATAATATGGATTATAAAATTATAAGTATTATATATAGTTAAAAATTCAGTTAATACTATTCATAACCACTTTTGAATGGCTAGTTTGGTAAGTCGGGGTGCGCTTGAACTCGGTGTAGCGTGTAGTGCAAGTTATTGAATTACTTTGAAGAAATAACGTACTATGAAATCTTGGGGTGTTACACTCATAAGAGAGTAAAGTTCTTTGAGAGAAATGAGTTTGGTCTCACTTCTTGAAAAGGATGATTTGATGATTTGGAGGTTTAATTTGGGGCTTATTCCTAAGGAGGATGCCTATATTAAAGAAATTAGTGTTGGATTCCTGGAGAGAATATTCAATGAGCTCATTCCCTGGAAAGGATTCCTACATATCCTGGTTTGAACAGGAATCAGAGTTCTCATATTTTATTCAATTTTGGGTGTTTGTGAAAATGTTTTAATCATCAAAAATTTATAATCCCACGTGAGTCATGCTCAGTGTGAGAAACATGAGTATGTGAAAGATTTAACAATGACACATACACTTTTCCTCCTCCACTAATGGAAGAGGGAAGGCCTACAATACTAGGGTGGACGAGGGTGAGGTGACAATCCTTCCCTCTATTTACTTTACATTGGACAAGGGTCCAATGAAGGGAGGTGTGGATGAAGGTTAGCGGCTTATTCCAAGATGGCTTCCCTAAAATTGATCCTCTTAGGGGAGGGGTACCTTTCATTCTCTTGAATGGAAAAGAAAGTGTGAACCTGACCTTCCCTACTAGAAATTTTGGCTTTCGGCTCTTTGATAAGGGATAGTCCAGGACCCAAACCCTTATTCTCAAAACTGAGAACTTCCTAGCACTGTTCCTAGCAGAAGGGTCTATGTGTCTGTGGATATACAAACCCACAGAAACTCCATGAATCCTAACCCCATTGTGAAACAAATGTAGGAAACCTATGACTGTGGAAATACAAACCCAAATTGGAGACACATTGATGTTCCTTTCCCAAGGGTTTGATAAGTCAAGAGGTTTTGGTGGAGGCTTTAACTTAGTCCCTTTTAGATAAGGTAACCAAGGAAGGAGATACCCTACAATTTATGGCTTTAAAAAGGTACCTAAGTAGGTATGTAGGCCGTATACCAAGATCTTATGTGTAGGTATTGCGTGCAAGTGAGTCGCATATGTATGTTGCGTTATTGCACTATGCATGTGTGACGCGCAGGTGTGCCGCACAGGTTTTCCATGCAGGTGTGTCGCACGGGTATTCCACATAGGTGTTCCGTGTAGGTGTGCCGCATACGTGTGCCACATAGGTGTGCCACGCAGGTTTGCCATGCAGGTTTGTATGATGACCGAAGAATATTTTTCACATAAGGGAACCAAGCCTATGTAATAAATTGTTAAATACTTTCAAAACATAATTATCCTGTTTAATTATCTCTTCTCTCATACTTTAGAGAGCTACCTTATAAAATTTGAGGGATCTGGACGAAAGAGCTACGCAATGGGAGCTTCAGGGAGTCTTTAAAATTTTTCAATCCTTCAAATGGGGATCCCAAGGGTCCTATTTTTTGGCATGTATGGGGCCTAGTCGAAGGGTATTTTTCCACACAAGTCCTCCACAAATTTCCTCCGATTAGGGGTATAGAAATTATGTTATCGCATAGGTATGCCACATAGGTATGTCGCATAGCACTTTGGAGTGTTTGGATTTCCTTTAAATTATTTGAACATCACCTTTGGATTTTTAAATATCCAGGGCTATCTTCATAGTCGTTTTGTAATCTTAAATAGTGTCGACACATTTCAAAAGGATATTCTCAATTTAGTGGTTGTATCACTAGTGGTGAAATTAGATTTCTATTTAACTCATAGAACGATTTTATACACGAATAATCAAAAATGAAATCAGTGCCTTTTTAAGTTAATTATGTAGTGGTAATCCTATCTAACCAAAACTATTAATGAATCTCTTATAGTACTTTGAATATTCAAATAAATATCTATCATGTTTTACATAAATAGAGACAGGAAAATTAGTTATGACTTTATTATTTGTTTCATCAACTTCAATTACATTCTTTGAAATCCCATGTTTTAAAACAATTCCTTTTTAAACAAGAAATGATATTTTTCAAAATCAATCACAAGGCCCTTCTTAATTAATGTTTTCAAGACATTTTTTATCATTGATAAAAATTGATCCATTGAATTTCCATAAATAGTGAAATAATCCAAAAACACTTCAAGGGACAATTTAATCAAATTATATTTGATGTTTATTATACATATTTGAAATATGATAGGTGTATTACATAATCATAATAGTATCCATCTATAAACAGAAGTTCCATAACAGTTGGTTAAAGTTGTTTTCTCTAGGTCATTAAAAGAAATGGGAACTTGGAAATATCTTAAAATTATATCAAGGAAATAGTAATTGGTATTTCCAAAATTTATCTTTGACATTACGTCTATTAACATTATTGGAAAATTATATTTCCTAGTAACATGATTTAGTTTCCAAAATTATATTTACACTCTTCAACTATTTTACACTCTCACATGGATGAGTTTATTCATTTCATTCTTAAATTTTTTTACTTCAATCTTCTTAGTCATCATATGAATGAGGCATACCCATAGTGAGTTAGAAATGGGGTATATAATGTATGAATCTAAAGATTTCCCAATTTATATTCTATAACTAGTTGGATTCAATATTTTTTAAGGATTTATAATTGGTTTCAAATCATTTTCAAGAAATATTTTGTGTATAAAAATTCTAAGATTTTGTTTTGTTATATCACCAAGACCCCATCCAAAGGATTTTACATCATCTTTAAAAAGATAAATGAGTTTGATCTCTTGGATTATTGAAAAGTTCCTAGCAATGATTACTATAAACACATATTTACAAACTATATACCCATATTTTAATTCTGGTCTTATTAGTATTAATCCAAAATTCCCTGACTTAATTAGAGATGAAAATATATCAGGATCTCTTACCTTGATTATTCTAAGTTCATATACAAAAGTCCCACTGTCAGTTTCATCATATAAAAATAGACAATCAAAAAAATCAATTAATTTAGATGTTACCTCGTCCACTGGTTCATATTATGTGACATAATAATTTTCCAATAAATTTTCAAATATCAAATTTTTACCCAAAGACAAAAAATCTTTTAACAGATCCTTCTCAACATATAGAAATGCAGCATATGAATGTGTGAGTGTGAAAAGTGAATTTTCTTCTTGACTAAAATCAATTGAATTTAAAAAAATTAAGTGAAGTTTATTTTCCTTAAATTATATTATTAATATACCTTTATGAACATTAATTATGGTTCTCGAAATATGAATCTATTTTGATTGATGATTTTGTAGGTATTCTCTCCTCCTCTGTATTTTAGATATAAAATTCCAAAAGAAAAAATTATTCCTTGGAGTCTCAAAATCACATATTCACCTAAACCTTCTGTAAATACAATGTCTTTATTGACTAGTTGGATAACCACTCTTGTAGTATTTAGTTCTCCAATCACAAGGAAGAAAACACGGATGAGACTTATGTTGGATTAAGTGACCTAAAACCAGATTTTGTGTACTTTATGATAAAATTTATTCATTTTTTGAATATTAATAAGTTTTTTATCACATCATAATTATTCATATGTATAAAATAGTATGTGATAATTTCCTAAGATTAGTTTTCACAATGAATGTTCATAGCAGTTCCCCGATATAATGATAACCCAATAGTTCTATGATAGTATTCTTAAATATATGTTCTATAGCTGGAAGAAGTCATTTAAGGGTAAAAAATGATATATTCTATCATGGGAAAATACTCATAGTACTTTGAAGAACCTTATCATGGTGTATGCCCCTGGTAATTTCCAGTGTAGGAAATTATGATAATGGGATCCGCTAGTAATAAATTCACATTTATACGTGATGTTGGATGTTCCAATCATTGGACATGTGTATTGGTCCTTAGATATTAATATTATTATTAATGGATGTTATAATCCATGTACATTGATAAATTAATGAATACTATGATTAAATTTGATTGAATAAAAGTAGGATACATTGGGTGGAGAATGAGTAATATTTAATTAATGAAATAATATAAGAAATGATTTTTTCCTTATATTATATAAAAGGAGTTTGTATCTTAGGACCTTTGATGGAAATTATATAGAAGAAATAAATCCATGGCCATGGTTTTCTATACGCAATTTTAATTTTCAAAAAGTCAAAGAAAGAGACACCAATCACATAGGTTGACAATACCAACTTGAAACCTTCTTGATTAGAGGTATCATGAAAAAGGAATTATATTACACAGTAAGTGTCCATATGTATCTTTATGTTGTTTTGATATTAACTTCTTTCTTTATGGGTTCCTTGGAATGTTTTGAAACACTAACTAAGGACTTTGGATTTCTCCTTTTAATGACATGGAGAAATATGTCTAGAGGCTCACACACTAAGTCTATTGAAAACCTCAGTTAAATAAAAATATTATTAATTATTTAAAAAGTTGAATAAATATTATTCCCACACATGGTTTAATAATTATTCATGTTTTTTTGGTTTCATATATTCCATCATAAGTTATTCGAAAGAATATTTTATGAGCATAATATTTAATAAATATTTATTTACTATTTAGTGACTATAATATTAATTTATGGGTGAATAATGAATTTATATTTATTTGTTAAATAAATATTCATTGTTCATGTTCAAATAAATATTGTGGATGAATAACTGAATGTGTTTAATTATCCAATGAAAATAATATATATTGAATATTATTAGATGAAATAATATTTAATTTAATTTTTTATTTTAGCGTGTGTCAAGAAATATTATTTTTATTATTATTATTTTTGACACGAGATTATTTGGGAATTAAGAAAAATAAAAAGGGTTCATGTGAAATTATTATTTTCTAACCCTAAAAGTACATAAATCTAATTATATTATTTCCTTAGGGTGTCTATTTCATTTTTTGTGCACAAGAACATCTGGAGAGAATCCTCTCGACTCCCTAGAGAGCTCCCTCTAAAAAAACACTCTCAAGAATGGAGAGTGATCCTTATATACCAACACTCTCAAGTCTAGAGATATCAAATAGAACACATACTTGAATATATTATTAGTGTAATCAAAGGGGAATGATACAATCATTGGTATCGACCGCGCAAGTACCTAGAGATTCCAACAGCCACATTCGAAGGTTCTTTGAACACATGTGGATCTCAAATAGAAAGAATATACTCTTCATTCCTAAAACACGATGATTATATGAAATAGATACATTGTAAGGTCCACAAATGATAAAATAATTAATCTTAAGGAAATACTTTAATTTCTTGAATTGATTATAAATAATATGTGATAATCATGTGTCTCAGTTCCAGCATTCAATTTTCAATTATTATTTGATTCAATTCTATTGATCATAATATTTATTTTTGGTTAAATCTTGTATTAATCATCTATTTCAAAACAAAATCAAGTAGAAAATGCCCCATATAGTTCTTCCACTATGCCTGGAACTTGTAAGTGGTATGAGAGAAGTAACATAATTAGTTATAATTATTTAAAGATATTATTGGTTTATTTATGTATATGTCATTTAGTTTTCAATTATAGTTTAATTTTTATTTGATAAAAATATTGAGATCTACCCTACTTCATTTTCTTTCTCACAAATATAATCTAATAAATTAATTTTATAAAAACAATACAATTGAAGAACTCATATGGTGGTGCTAAGGATTTTTTTCAGATAGCATAAAAGTACATATTGTATAGCCCATTAGTATACACTGTGTACACATGTAGAATGCACATAGAATTAATTCCACTTGTGTTCATTTATTACATGTGGTGTGTTTCAAAAGACACCACGTGTTCACCAATCTAAGATAAAACATTGTAAATTGGACTACATATTGTACAATTGTCGAACATAATGTGTATTTCATTATTCAAATATGGGTAGTGTATTTCCGTACAAGGCCCACATGAATGGTAACTATATACCTCATATACCACACACCATGTAGCCAATAAACATTCCGTGTACTCTATTATTTTCCATATAATGATTAGATGTTGAGTCCTTAGGCCTGTTCCAATGATAGACTATGTGAGAATCACACACAGTGTAATTGGATAAACATTCCATGTATATTACCAAAATATACAGAATTAAAAATTAACTAATTATAGTACTTGAACCCTATAAACATTCATTTTTTGTATCCATTAAGTGGATAGTACCCACCATGTAATGGTTTATATATATGTTAAATTTATAATTAATTTTTGTGCAATGTTCAAAAATGCATATCATGTATAAGAAATAATACAGTCATTACTCTCTACGCATTGAAACAGAACACACTACATAGATACCATGTGTTCCATGTTGTCATTAAGTTGACAGTGAATGCCATGAAATTATTCCATAAGTCGTGTATGTCATACACCACATGAGTAAATAGTATGCAAATATAATAAACATTGAGAATTTTAGATGGTATAATGACCCAGGCTTATCATACATAGATATTACATCATTTTTAAGAACATTTATTACATTAAATAACCACATTCCTGAGGATCGTAAAGGCATAGTGCCTTTGGAAACATGTAAATACAAGAAACTAGTTCATTGGTAAACTACATAATATCCCACTAAGTTATTCATTACTAACACCCTTCTTAGACATATCGTTTTTAATACATTTCTTCCTAACATGTGGGAAAGAAACATAATAAATGGTCACCTCAGATGCTCAGTAAGGGTAGACAAGGGAGATATGTATTCATAACATGAACATAATGGTATAAGAACATGAGCATAACATTTAAAAAACATACCTTGCATATCAAAGATCATAATATTGATTCTGTAATAAATATTGGGAGTTCATAAGACATTAATCATAGGAGAATCAATTAACATGATCCATGAGATGATATCATTGGAAAAAGATAAAGATTTTTGTATACACATAAACATAGAGAATCATTTCCATAGTAGTCAAAGCTCACTACGTAATCTATAGTAGTGGAATGGGTCCACTCCAAAAACCATCAGTGTAGTCAAGGTTCACTCAAAAGACCATAATAGAAGAACAAGTCCCTTAATAAACCAGATTCACTCACATTTCTAGTTTTTTCAATCTCATGTGATATAAATCTTTACCCAATGCATTAAAGAGAGATATAGGTTCCACCTATCACATAATAAAAATCATATATATGTGTTCTAAAAGATCATAAAACATTCATGATATCATAACCCCAAAAATAAAATAGTATTCATAATCATTTCATAATATAATCAAATTTTGAAAATAGATTGGTTACATAATAATTTCAACATTTCATTATTTCAAAACCCAAGGAGAAGTAAGTTGGTTTCATAATAGTTTTATCATGGTATAACCTATGGAAGAGAAATATGTTTCAAAAACATATTATCAACATAAAAATTTCAAGTAAATAATTTTAATGTTATCCTTGGTCAATATCTCCAGAAAATTATAAATTATATTAATGGAATTCATCTTTTATGGAGAATGATTTTTAAAGATAAATTACTTGGAATATTTTTCTAAGAATATAACACTTCTTTGAAAATAAATTTTTAAAAATAATAAAATAATATACTATATTGGGAATCTTTTACTTTCAAAATATACTTAAAAACATATAAATAAATATTCAAATAAAATAATGGTCACGATGGTTGAAAAATCTGTTCATGTTAAACACGTTAAAAATAAACACTTGTTTTTTATTTTTTAGTTTAATCTAAATGGAAATTATTTGAAAAAAAAATGAAGATCCCATTTCAAAAAACATCAAGAAGTAAAATATGGGTAAATATGTATTTAATAAAAAAATTAAAATTTAATAGAAATGGAAATTCTTTTTGGAAACATATTTTTAGAAAAAACGGGTTTTTGATCGAAGAGATAAATTAAGATGAATATTTTATTAAGAACAATAATTTAAAATCTTCATTACATAAATAGAAGAAAATGAAGTGAAAAAAATATTCTCATGGAAAAAAATTATTCATTTTCTTGAGAAATGTATCATAATATTGCATCATCGGAAACATAATTATAAATAATCCTGATAAACAATGAGATTGTAACATAAAATCCCTACCACTTAGGAAACTTTAAATTTTATTCCCTATAAAGGAAAAAAATTAAATCAAACGTAAAATATCATAATAAAAAATAAATTCATAATATTACACATCAAAGGGTTTGTATATACACATCATAAAATAATATAGGGCCACAACATATGTCTCAAGGTAAGAAAATTGAGAATAAATACATTACCTTAACTCACAAATTCCTTTGAAAATGTTTAAACCTGATGTATAATAAATATAATTTTATTATAAATCTATTAAAGAACCATAATCACATATATCATACCATATATGACTTTCTTATGGCCTTTTATTAGTATTTTATTAACAATTCCATGTTAAATTCACCTTTTCGAAAACAACTACTATGTTTTTCATGTATGTTTTGATTTGTAATTTTTGGTCCACATACTTTGATCATGGTTCCATAATATCTAGAAAGATAATGATGATATAAACACAATATACAATTATTATATATGTATTTATAGTAATCTATAAAAGTTAGAGATAGAAAATGAGATACACTATTCACAGAGATTCTAGGCAGCACATATTCATGAATACTATTTCCATTTTCTCAGTGGATTGAGTGAAATAATGTTAAATAATATATTAACAATTTATAATATTAATTATATATTATATGTCACATTTTTAATCCATCTTCATTAACTTCTATGTAAATCATGAATGAATCACATCACTTCGTGAGGTGGTAGTTCACTGTACACACGAGCGTCATTATCGTATTCCCGCTTAATGGAATATATGATGGTATATGTGATATAATAATTAAAGAAGTATAATAATATAAAAAATATCATAAATATCATATATAAACATTTAATCCATCACTATAACTAACCATGATAGGTGATAATGGAAAAACGAATGACATCAGTTCGAGGGGCGGTAGTCCTACATACACAAGAATGATGATTTCGCAACACATTTGATGAAAGGGGAGATTGTTATAGGTCATGAAATTAATATAAAAACATATAAATATATGTAATATATTAATGATATTATATAAACAAGGTTTGATAACAATTTAATGAGGTGATATAAGAAATAAAAGAAAAATGCTAGATGAATAATGTTACATCTTCCTCAGATAACCTCCTAAAGTTTGCACGAAAAGTATTAAAATGTCAGATTAATGATAAAAATAAGGATTATAAGAAGATATGATATAATATTTAAAGTTATTTGGTTACATATTTTCTAAAACAAAATGTTTTTAAGGTTTAAATAAGAGGGGAGAGGTGGTGGCCTTTTACAAATGAGGTGAGTGGCATATTTTTAATTATTTGAAAAAAAAGGTTCACCCACGTTTTTCTCATGAAAAAGGATAAAAATGGAGTATTATCATGTATTAGAAATTATAGGGTCAAAATATTTCAATAAAATATATTTAATAAAAAATTTAGGTCATTTTTTCTCTTACCATTTTAGTCTAACCCCTGATAAACCCATTTTTATCTTAACCGTGATAATTAATTTTTACTGTTTTCAATATTTATTTTGGTAAAAACATATTTTTGAATTATTAGATAATATAAATTATGGTGATTAAAAATATGATATACATTTTTCAAAATTCAATTCATATAAGTGGAAAAATATAATTTTAAACTAATCTCATAGACATGATGAGAAAGCGTGTTTTCAAAGAGAAAAAGCTCAAAAGTTTACTAGATTTTTATATATATAATTATTTATGAAAATGATTCAAGTGGAATATATTATATTAATATATATATATAATTAAACTAATTTTACTTTAAAACCAGATTAAAATATAATTTAACTTTAAAAATAATTTAAATAAAAATGAATTTTTCAATTAAAATTTAGAATTTTTCACTATTCATAAAAAATAGTCTTTTTGGAAAATTGTAAAGAATTAACACTAAGATAATCTTAAAATGATGATTTAAAAAAAGAACTTATTTAATCAAATTAACATTCCTAGGTTTTCAAAAATTAATTTTATTATTTTTCACAAAACAAAATATGAAACATTGTTTTTAAAAAATTAGTATTTTCGAAACATATAAAGATTTTATTGAAAAGTTAAGTACTTTTTTGTTCAAGTTACGATGTAGCTCTATAAAAATAGTGATTTCACCACAAAACATTGACCAGGTGAGTGGTATTGTTTCATAGAAATTTCTCTATATGATCCATAATCTCTCTTATTTTTCCTCAAAAGAAATGTCTTCCTCTATCGGTATGACCTATGAGTTCAGAATATGTAAAGGGTCATATATATACTTCCTCAAAAGAGATACGTGGAACACATCGTGGACTTGAGTGTGGTTTGGTGGAAATTCCAACTGATAGGATACCATCTTGATATGATCAATAGTATAAAAGAGATAGATATACCTAGGACTTAGTTTTTATTTATTCCTAAATTGCGTAACCTTTTTCCATGGAAAATTCCTAGAAACACCTTACCACCAACTTCAATTACTATATCACATTGATGGTTGTCAACATAAAGTTCTTCCCAAATATGATATGCCTTGATGTGTTGTTGAATGACACTAACCTTATTTTCCATTTCTTCATTTATCTCAGGTCAAAATATCTTTGTTTCTCTAACTTTATTCTTGCACATTAGGGGTCTACATTTCATTATACAAGGGGATTTATAAGGAGCTATCTGAATGCTTCACTAAAATATATTGTGGTATGAAATCGTAAAATAATGGAAGGTATTTATCCTAACCACCTTTAAAGTCTAAATAATAGGATCTTAACATATCATCTAGGGTTTTAATTTTTCTCTTAAATTGACCATCTGTATGAGGATGATATAGAGTGCTAAGACTCAACTCTATATCAAGTGATTTTGAATAATTTTGTAAAACTTTGAGGTAAACCTTGGATCCTAATTAGAAAAAATTGGAATGTGGTACTCCATGAAACATTACCACTTATGTATATCCTAGCAAGATAAACCAATGAAAATTATTCTCTTATAGTAATGAAGTGTTCTGAATTTGAAATTTGGTTGACATAATACCATATACAATTATGTCGGTTGGACATTTTGGGGAGTCAAATGAAAAAATTCCTAGTGATTTTTCCCTTTTCCATTCTAGTATGGGTAATGGATGTAACATCCCCTTAGACTTTTTTCTCCCATCATTAACTTGCTAACATACCAAGCAGCGAGTATAAGAACCTGGTTCTTATTTTTGAGGTACGGGCTTCTTCTTTTCCTTTTTTCCTTAATTTTTTTTGAGAAAATATGGAAAATGGGGAAAAATCCTAAATTTTAGAACTACACGCCGTGTACTTTTCCACACACTGTGTACTCTTGGCCGTGTGGGATGGGTACACCGGGCGTGTAGTCATGTCGACGACGAAGGGTGTAGGAACCGACTACATGTCGTGTAGTGGTACTTACATGCTGTGTAGTCAGTTGGCAGGCCTAAACAGTAAGGTGGTGGAGTCGCTGTTAGCTGGGCGGCAGTACATGCCGTGTACTCGGGAGTACATGCCCTGTAATCATGTCGACGGATAAACAGTGTGGCGGTGCCGCCAAATGAACAGTTAAATGAAATAAGTACATGTCGTGTACTCAGAAGTATACGTTGTGTACTTTGTTTTTTCGGCATAAAATAGGCAGTATCCTCCTCTTTTGGAAGAGGAGGCATTTGAGCCGTTTTGGAGCCAATGAGGACGGCCGACCCTTTGATGATCCGCCGGGTGTTCGTCTGGAATCTGATTCGGCTTTGGAAGATCTCGTTGGAACCGAACGGGTAAGCCCTCTCCTCTCCTGGTACCATTCTTACCAATTCTTCTCCGAAAGTAAGTTATTTATGTTTGAATGGGTTTTGTTCTTCGTCAGATCTACGTCGTTCTTGGGCGTTTTTGGAGTCGGCGTTCGGGTATAACGTTTGTTGGTGTATAAGGTAGGTGGCTTAGTGTTTATTTTCCAATTGTCGTGCATTTTTGTGCATTTTTGTGCCACGAACCCATGTTGGGGTGTCGTGTGGCTGAGTTCGTTGCTGTATTTAATGCCTAAAATTGCATAGGTGATTAAATTATGATAATAAAATGCTGATTGGGATCGTTGTTTAGATCCGGAACCACCCCAGGGGTGTGTTTCACTATTTATCCATTTGTCCAGGATACCCGAGGGTATGCCTTCAAAATAGTAATTGTAGAATTTCTTTGAGAGGAATTACTTTTTACTGCTTGTTTACTGCATTTTGATATGTTGGTCATGGCCCGGTTACCTGTTTAGCCTAATGGCGTTGTTGTGATTAGCCTGAGGGCGTGACTATTTTAGCCTGCCGGCGACGTTCTATTTCGCCTAAGGGAAACCTTTCGTGCATGAGGGCTTGACTTCTATGCCTGAGGGCGACACTTTGTATGCCTGATGGCGAGAATTTCTATTACGCCTGAGGGAAATACCTGCGGGTTGGATTCTGTATGGCCTGAGGGAAAGCCTGAGGGCGTGGTTACTATTTTAGCCTGAGGGCATAGTTTTGATTGGTCTGAGGTCTTGGTGCTGTTGATCACAAGAATGTTACTAAATTAAATAAATTAAATGAATAATAAAATGGAAATTTAATTGTTAAGTTAGTTACTTTTAGTACTACTTACTTTATTGCATTTTACTATTGCACGTTGTTGTTGCATGCTTACACGCAGTTGGGTATGGGCCTTTGGTGGGTGCCTACTGAGATATATTTCTCACACCCTGTTTGGGTCATGCTTTTCGTCCCAAACAGTTACGTTTCTGTAGGTGTAGATAGGGGAAAGAGTCCCTATACAGGTACTTGACTGTTGCTGAGGAGTAGGAGGGCATGGGACCGAGCCTAGGCTCGCGATGCCGCTTCCCGCTATTATGCTTGTTTTACTGTACTCTGTATTTTTTAGTACTGTATTGATGTATAAAATTTTCTGGCTGTTTTTTTAGAACATGAAACATGTAGCATCATCACTTATATACTGTTGGTTATATCCACTGTTGTAGTTATTTCAGTGGCGTATGTTTACTTCTTCCACTGTTGTTGTATGTTTTATTTAAATTCTGTTGCACTACACTTTGACAAATGAGGGTATTGTTTCCCCACTATCAGACCTGGGCCCTCGCTGCTAGTCAGCAGGCTCTGGCATTTAGGGAAATGCGCTTGAGGTCATGTGGCGAATCGAGCTCGGGGCACCTGTTGAGTGGCACCCGGGTCCAGGACGTTACAAAGTGGTATCAAAGGATTTTCTTTTCTTTGACTTACTATTTGGATCTGTAGTCTGGGATAGGATGGAATGGTAGTTTTTAATAAGATGTGCCCAGGCATAGATAACCTGTGTACAGGGAAAATCCAGTATATCTCGTATTTTTCATTCTTTTGATTTTTCAATTTTACAGTTGATTTGTTTTCACCATTGGGTGATGCACTTGAGATTGTGCTGCCATAATTTATATGTGGGTTCTATTGAGTTGCAACCCGATGAGATGAGGGTATGCTGTCTCATGCATAATATGGGCACATGCTAGATATCACATGCCATGCATAGATTCCATTCAATGTAGGTGCATTAGAATTTTCATGTTGTTGTGATAGTTGTTGTGCTAATAAAGCATGATGTTGTGATAGCTGGTTGATAAATACCTGCCTTGTGAAATTGTATTTTTGTTTGATCTAGTTTATAGAATGGACGCCAAACTTTGGTTTTTGGGATGTTTGGGCCCCCATTTACCGTAATTTGGTGGATCATTGTTTGTTTATTGGTTATAGCACATATAAGATGTCAAACTTTGATTCGTGGGGAGTATGGGCCCCCACGGGTCTGAATTTGACACTTAGGTGTTGGTTTCAGTATTATATGGGTTCCAGGGAAGTTTCTGAGCCATAATGTCCGGAAAGCCAGTATACACGCCGTGTAGTATTTTTATACACGCCATGTATGATCTTTTGTTCGGGAAGAAAAATGAACTTTTTGAGTACACGCCGTGCACCCTGAGTACACGCCGTGTAGTCTCTTCCCGTGTCACAAACCGTGTGGGTGGCGACAAGAGGTAGGGAAAGGCTTGGGAAAAACACACCGTGTCAATAATAGACATGTCGTGTAGTGTGACCCGGATTTCGGCCGTGTAACTAACAACACGGGTCGGTGAACTCCTTGACCGAACACGCCATGTCAATTATGGACATGCCATGTAGTATGACCTGGGGACTCGGCCATGTAACTAACAACACGGGCCGGTGTCACCTCTCCCTGAACACGTCGTGTACCTATGGGACACATCATGTAGTCTTGTCTGAGGAAAGACCATGTGGATTTAGTCATGTGGCTGGGAAACGGGGTGTTGTACACGCCATGTATGGGTGTAACATGCTGTGTAGTTGTAAGCCGAGTAGTCGTCCATGTCACAGAAGACACGGGTAGTTTGAAAATAACATCGTACACACCGTGTAGATATTATACACGTCGTATAGTTTTGTTCAACGGAAGTCGTGTGTCTTAGCCGTGTAGAAGGACCTGGGCAGGGGAACGGAATTCAAGTACACGTCGTGTAGTCTTGTTTTGCAAATTTTGAAATGCCTTCTTCCTCTTGTCCCTTTGTGATTCCTTCGTTTCAGTGATAATAATCTTGAATATGAGGCGTGCTTTTGAACTTGTAGTGTCATGCCACCTAGACGACCGTGAGTTGTTCTCCAGGAGAGCGGCGACGATTATACTTTGGAGATGATGGGTCATGGGCTACCCGTTGATCCTCCAGCAGATCCAGATGCAGAACCAGATGCTATACCGGACACAGGCGCGGAGGTGCAGTTCCGTGAAGGCTTTATGTGGTTCATGCAGAACTTTCAGGGAGCACTGCAGGCTACTGCATCTATGTTAGAGATGACTCGTATCTTTCAGCAGCAGCATCCGCCTATGTTTTCAGGGGATGGTGGACCGCAGGCTGCGGAGTCTTGGTTGGGGTCGATGCAGACTATTTTTGAGCATCTTGAGACGCCTCCAGGACGAAGGGTAAACCTTGCGACTTACATTCTGTGTGATTCCACCAAGTGGTGGTGGGATGTTACCACCCAGTCAGAGCATCACAGAGACATGGAGCGGGAAGATTTTCAGGAAGTCTTCTATGACTTCTTCTTTCCTGAGATGCTGAGGGCAGATAGAGCTCGAGAGTTCATGAATCTGTAGCAGGGCGCTATGTCGGTGATGGACTATTCTTCTCGTTTTACGGAGCTTCAGCGTTTTTCACCCGTGTTGGTGGGTGATGAGACATTAAGAGCCAGACGTTTTGAGGATGGTCTTCGGTATGACATATGAGCATTGGTGAATGTTTTCAGGTTTCCTTCAGTACACGTTATTGTAAACCAGGTTCTAATTTCTGAGAGTAACCTGTGGGGATCTAGTGGTGTGGGCCAGGGCGGTTCAACACTATTTACTGGTACTATTTCTACTGGCAAGAGGAAGAGACAGATGGAATTCTCTCAGGGCGGCAGTACCAGCCAGACAGCTTCTTCAGGTGGCCCGATCAGGTGCTACCAGTGTGGAAGAGAGGGGTAAAAGAGGCCATAGTGTCCACGAGACCTAGTGGAGTGCCGATCATGCGGCAAGATGCGTCATCTGCAGTGCTTTTGCAGGTCGTTTCTACCAGTGGATAGTGAGAGGGGTTCTATGTAGACTCTACATGCAGGAGCAGGACCAGTGGCTTCTTACCAGTCAGGGAACTAGAATACGTCAGGGCGTGCAGGCCGAGATGGTGGTCGTGGTCATGGTAGCCAGACACTAGGATCGTAGAGGCAGCAAGGCAGGACAGCTCAGGGTAGCCAGGCTGTGTCGCAGGGCCGCAGCACTGGGCAGGCATATGCAGTGCAATAGACCCAGCATGAGCAGGATCCCGGACCTTCTACAGTCAAAGGTACTATTCTAGTAGCTTCTTTCTTGTCTTTATTACTTTTTGATATGGGTACTACACATAGTTTCATATTTGTACCCATTGTGGAGGTCTTTGGGCTCGGTGCTTCTTCTTCTTCTGATATCATGATGTTAGACACTCTACTGGGGACTAGAATGGCTGGTGTGAATTAGTGCAAGGAGTTCCCCCTTGAGGTTGGTGGGTGTCACTTCCTTTGGAACCTCTATGTCTTAGAGATGATGAGTTATGACTTTATTCTCGGGATGGACTGGTTGGTTCCCTTTCGAGCCTTTGTAGACTTCTATCGTCGTAGGGTGAGTTTCACGTCACCAAAGGGCGGAGAGTTTCTATACAAGGTCGAATGGGATGTTCAGGTGAGTTGAGCCAGACCAGAGCATCATGGGCGAGGTGGAGTCACAGCCAAGATAGAGAGCTCATATCTGGATGATCAGGGGACTTTTCAAACAGATTTCCCTCTAGTTTTTTATTGTTTTAGGGATGTTTTAACAGACGACTTTTCAGGTCTACCTCCGGTGCGTGAGGTGGATTTCTCTATTGAGCTCATGTCAGGCGCAGCACCGGTGTCCATTCCTCCTTATAAGATGGCCACGCCTGAGTTTCAGGAGCTCAAGAGGCAGTTAGAGGAGTTAAAGGCAAAGGGATTTATCTGACCTAGTACTTCTCCTTGGGGTTCTCCAGTCCTTTTTGCAAAAAAAGGCGAATGGTACCCTCAGACTTTGCGTGGATTATCGGAAGCTGAACCACTTGACGGTTAAGAATCAATATCCCTTGCTGAGGATAGATGATCTATTTGATTAGCTTCATGGAGAACAAGTTTTCTCGAAGATTGAATTGAGATCCGGATATCATCATTTGTGTGTGAGACCATTGGATATACCGCTTACAGCTTTTCGGAGCAGATATGGTATGTACGAGTACTTGGTCGTACCGTTCGGACTGACGAACGCGCCAGCAGTTTTCATGGATCTGATGAATCGTGTGTTTCATTGTATCTTGATTCATTTTTGGAAGTATTCATGGATGACATCTTGTTTTACTCTCACACTCAACATGACCATGCCACCCATCTTGAGATCGTATTGAGTACACTGAGAGAGAATCGGCTATATGCTAAGCTCTCAAAGTGCCACTTTTAGATGGACCAGATTCACTTCCTGGGTCTCATTATCTCAGAGGCAGGAGTTACAGTAGACCCAGAGAAGCGGAGAGCAGTAGTTTCCTGGGAGCAGCCTAAGAACGTGTTTGAGATACGGAGTTTCATAAGGCTGGATGGTTACTACAGACGCTTCATACAGGACTTCTCCCGCTTAGCAGCACCGTTGACGGGTCTGACTAAGAAGGGTTTGAAGTTCGTTTGGTCAGAAGCTTGTGAGATAGTTTTTCAGAACCTGAAGGCAAGTTTGACATCAGCACCGATCCTGATACTCCCAGAGCAGGGGAAGAGCTATATAGTTAACTGTGATGGATTAGGGATTAGGCTGGGAGCTGTTTTGATGCAGGGTGACCGATTTGTTGCATACGGGTCTCGACAGTTGAGGCCACATGAGAGGAATTACCCGAAGCATGATCTCGAGTTGGCTGTAGTTGTGCATGAGTTTCGTTGTTGGAGACATTATCTATTGGGAGAACATTCTGTGGTTTTCACCGACCACAAAATCCTCAGGTATATCTTTACTCAACGTGACCTGAATTTGAGGCAGCGAAGGTGGGTTGAGTACCTACAGTCCTTCGATTTTGAGCTTGCCTATCCACCTAGTAAAGGTAATGCATTAGATGATGCACTAAGTAGGAAGACTCATATACATGTAGTGCAGGAGTCCAGTGGTGGGTGGGAGCTCATGGCTTTATTCTCTGAGATGCATCTAGAGGTGCATGACAGTCAGGGGAAGACTTATCTTTCCACTTTAGCTATGACGTCTACCCTCCTGGACAGAGTGAGGATGAGACAGCTATCTGATTCAGAAGGCCTAGTTCTATAGGAGTCGGTGGCAAGTGGGGACCCTCCTCCCGGTTGGACAATAGGTGATGATGAGGTTTCTCATTTCCATGGACGAATATGGGTTCCAGGGGATATACGTGGGGAGCTAATGCGGGAGTTTCATGCTTCATATTGGGCAGTTCCTCCCAGGGTTACCAAGATGTTCCATGACTTGAGGCGTCATTACTAGTGGCCGGGTATAAAGAGAGAGATAATTGGTTTTGTTACGAGGTGTTCCACCTATCAACAGGTGAAGGAAGAACACCAGAGGCCAGTTGGGCTGTTACGGTAGTTACCCATTCCAGAGTGGAAATGGGATGATGTCGCAATGGATTTCGTGACGGGATTGCTGAGGTAACCTCGAGGAAATGACGTTGTGTGGGTTGTTGTGGATAGACTCATGAAGGTAGCTCACTTTTTGCCGATCAAGGAGACCTTCGGTGTTGACGAGATCGGAAGGTGGTACATCTGAGAGATCGTATGTCTTCATGGGGTCCCTCGTTCTATTGTTTCAGATATGGACGGCTGCTTTACGTCTCGTTTCTGGAAGAATTTTCAGAGGGCGCTGGGTACACATGTGCTTCTGAGCACATCATACCACCCTCAGACAGATGGCCAGTAAGAGAGGACGATACAGGTGCTAGAGGACATGCTGCGCGCATGTGTCCTAGACTTTGGGGGATCTTTGGAGAAGCGTATACCCTTAGTCGATTTTTCCTATAACAATAGTTTTCATTCAACTATTGAGATTCCACCATACGAGGCTTTATATGGTAGGCCATTCCGATCACTTTTGTGCTGGTTAGAGGCAGGTGAGGTAGCTTTACTAGGCCACAGCTCGTACAGGAGACATCTGAGCAGGTCCAGTTGATTCGGAAGCGGATGGCTACCACACAGTCTCATCAGAAGTCTTATGTTGATTGCCATCGATGACCTTTGGAGTTCATGGTCGGGGATCAGGTTTTTCTACGTGTTTCACTGAGGCTGGGACACAAGAGGATCAGGATACATGGTAAGATTTCACCAAGGCATGTGAGGCCATTCGAGATTCTGGAGAAAGTCGGGCTGGTTGCCTATCGGTTGTAGTTACCGCAACGGTACCGAGCCTTGCACGGCGTCTTCCATGTGTCTCAGTTGCATCGCTACCATTCAGACCCATCTCACACCTTTCATATAGAGGATTTTGAGCTTCAGTAGGATGCGTTCTTTGAGGAGCATCTGATCTGTATCGTTGACAGGAGCACGAAGGTTCTCTGAGGTCGGTCAGTTACTCTCGTATGGGTGTTATGGCAGCATGGCTGAGTGCAGGATGAGACCTGGGATCGGGAGGCAGACGTACGTGCTCAGTGGCCAGAACTGTTCTGATCTTTATCTTTGCCACCCTTGGGAGGGAAATTTGGGGACGAATTACTATAAGGGGGAAGTTTGTAAGAACCCGGTTCTTATTTTTGAGGTATGGTCTTATTCTTTTCCTTTTTCCTTAAGTTTTTTTGAGAAAATATGGAAAATGGGGGAAAACCCTAAATTTTGGAACTACAAGCCATGTACTTTTCCACATGCCGTGTACTCTTGGCCGTGTGGGATGGGTACATGGGGCGTGTAGTCATGCTGGAGACGAAGGGTGTAGGAACCGACTACACGTCGTGTAGTGGTACTTACACACCGTGTAGTCAGTCGGCAGGCCTAAACTGTAAGTCGGTGGAGTCTCCGCCAGCTGGGTGGCAGTACATGCTGTGTACTCGGGAGTACATGCCATGTACTCATGTCGAAGGATGAACAGTGTGGCGGTGTCGCCAAATGAACAGTTACTTGAAAGAAGTACACATCGTGTACTCAGAAGTACACGCCGTGTACTTTGTTTTTTCGGCTTAAAACAGGCAGTAGCCTCCTCTTTTAGAAAAGGAGCCATTTTAGCCAAGAAGGATGGCCAACCCTTTGAAGATCTGTCGGGTGTTCGTCTAGAATCCGATTCGGCTTCAGAAGATCTCGTTGGAACCGCACGGGTAGGCCCTATCTTATCCTGGTACCATTCTTACCAATTCTTCTCCTAACATAAGTTATTTATGTTTGAATGGATTTTGTTCTTCATTATATCTATGTCGTTCTTGGGCGTTTCTGGAGTCGTAATTCAGGTATAACATTCGTTGGCGTATAAGGTAGGTGGCTTAGTGTTTATTTTCCAACTGTCGTGCATTTTTGTGCATTTTTGTGCCATGAACCCATGTTGGGGTGTCATGTGGCTAAGGTCGTTTCTATATTAAATGTATATAATTGCATAGGTGATTAAATTGTGATAATAAAATGCTGGTTGGGATCGTTGTTTGGATCCGGAACCACCCCAGGGGAGTGTTTCACTGTTTAGCCATTTGGTCAGGATACCCGAGGGTATGCATTCAAAGTATTAATTGTAGAATTACCTAGAGAGGAATTGCTTGTTACTACTTGTTTACTGAATTTTTATATGTTGGTCATGGCCCGGTTACCTGTTTATCATGAGGGCGTTGTTGTGATTAGCCTGAGGGTGTGACTGTTTTAGCCTGCGGGCGACGTTCTATTTCACCTAAGGGCAACCTTTTGTGCCTGAGGGCTTGACTTATGTGCCTGAGGGCGACACTTCGTATACCTGAGGGTGAGAATTTCTATTACGCCTGAGGTAAATACCTACGGGTTGGATTCTGTATGGCCTGAGGGAAAGCCTAAGGGCGTGGTTACTATTTTAGCCTGAGGGTACGGTTCTGATTGGCCTGAGGGCTTGGGGCTGTTGAGCACAAGAATGTTACTAAATTAAATAAATTAAATGAATAATAAAATGGAAATTTAATTGTAAAGTTAGTTACTTTTAGTACTGCTTACTTTATTGCATTTTACTATTGCACACTCTTGTTGCATGCTTACACGTAGTTGGGCACGGGCCTTTGGTGGGTGCCTACTGAGATATATTTCTCACACCCTATTTGGGTCATGCTTTTCAGCCCAAACAGATTACATTTCTATAGGTGTAGATAGGGGAAAGAGTCCCTATATAGGTACTTGACTGTTGCTGAGGAGTAGGAGGGCATGGGACCGAGCCTAGGCTCGCGATGCCGCTGCCATCTGTTATGCTTATTTTATTATACTCTGTAATTTTTAGTATTGTATTGATGTATAACATGTTCTGGATGTTTTCTTAGAACTTGAAACATGTAGCATCATCACTTATATACTGTTGGTTATATCCACTTCTGTAGTTATTTCAGTGTCGTATGTTTACTTCTTCCGTTGTTGTTGTATGTTTTATTTAAATTATGTTGCACTACACTTTGAAAAATGAGGGCATAGTTTCCCCACTATCAGACCTGGGACCTCGCTGCTAGTCGGCAGCCTTTGGCATTTGGGGAAATGCACTTGAGGTCACGTAGCGAACCGGGATCGGGGCACCCGTTGAGTGGCACCCGAGTCCGGGACGTTACAGTGAGATACAAAATTTGTAATATCTCTCTTCATTTTATCCCACCAGAATCATTCTTTCAAATCTCTATACATCTTCTTACTTATATGATGAATAGAGAAAAAAGAACTATGAGCTTCCTCTAACAACCATTTCTTCAAATCTGTTATAGATAGAACACATACACGGTCCCTAAACCTTATCATAACATCATGATCAAGGATAAACTCTAGAAATTTTATAACCATATTTACAAGCTCAACATCTTCCTTCAATGCCTCCTTAATCTTCACTTGGATGGATAGTTAAAAATCAATTGAGAAACATAAGTGTTATCCCCTTCATTGAGGATTTCAAAATTCATCCTTTGAAAATCCAGAAGTATTGGATCTTTTTTTATCCTCATCATGTATAAGCTAGAATGATCCTCTAAACTAAAGACATCATAGACCTTGTTCGCTTTCCCAGGGTAGTAATGTATTGAGAATTCATAATATTAAATTATCTCTAAATATCTTCAACGATGCATTTTTAACTCCTTCTGTGTGAATATATACTTTAAATTTTTTTTTCTTCTTATAAATATAAAAATTTTATCCATAAAGATAATTTCTCCATATCATTACTATAAAAATTACCATAACTAGCTCAAAATTATGATTTGGTAAATTTTTTTAATGAACCTTCAAAATTCATGAGGTATAAGCTATAACAATATCATTTTAAAAGAGAAAAAATCCAAATATCTTTATGGATATATTTCTATATATTGAAAAACTTTCTCCACTATAGTGTAATGTAATCATAGGTTTGATGAAAAATATTCACTTCAGTTCCATGAAATTCTCATCACATTCATCTATCTAAAGGAACTTGTCTCGTTTCAAAGTTTACTTGGTGAGTGGATTAGATGATTATTAGAAATTATCCACAAATCATCAATAATATACAGATAAACCAATAAAAATATGGATATCATTCAAAGTGTTGGGTATGGTATAGCATTCAATAGCCTATTTCTTTAATGGATCAATCGATATACCCTCTCCAGAGATTATAAAACCCAAAAATGAAACCTTTTTCAGAAAAAATTCAAATTTTTAAAAAAATTCATATATGTTATTCTTTCGTGGGTTATTTAGTAAAATTCTTAAGTTATCTTCAATTTCTTCATTACTCTTTGAATATATAATAATATCAACTATAAATACTATCAAAAACTAATTAAGGAAATCTCTAAAGAATCTATTTATTAAATTCATAAAATTAGAGAAGGAAATAATAATACAAAATGGAATAACTATATATTCATAGTGTCTATACCTTGTAAGAAATGATGTATTTGGTATATCCTCCTTATTTACCCTCACTTGATGATATCCATAAAAATGGTCAATCTTGTAAAATTATTGAGCTCCTCATAGTCAATCAAATAGGTTATCAATATGGGGTAGAGGATACTTTATCTTGATCATGATTTTTTTATCTTCGAATATTATATGAAGAGTCACATAAATCCATATTTAGTTTTAACCAAAAGAATAGGTGCACACCAAAGTGAAACACTTAGCTAAATGAATCCCTTTCAAAGGTTTTCCTAGAGTTTCTTCTTCAATTACTACAACCCAATCGGGGATGTTATATAAAGAGTATTAAAATTGGTGTAGCACTGGTTTGGAGATCTATTAAAAACTCAACTTCAAGATTCAATAGAAGACTAGGAAAAACAACTATAAATACATGAAAAAATTACCACATGATAGGATTATCATAAATTTCAAGTTTCTCTCCAATCATTTAAGATAAATACCTCATCTAAATGGGAATTAAGACCCATTCAAAGGATGTGATATCCATAGTATTTTCATACTTATTGTTTCATTTATAGATGATCATAGGTTGGTTTGGGATATCATATGTGACTTCTCTTACTCAAAAATTGATGTCATATTTATGTAGATAAATCCAATTCATCCATAATATGAAATCAAATTCAACAGGTGGAATAATTAAAATATTTTTAGGAAGCACATACCCACCAACTTCAATCATAAAATAATCATAGACTCCAAATGTGATCCTCATACCATTAGGGATTTTCAAAGATAATTATATATCTAATAATTTTTGAGGAATATTTATACCCTTATAAAATTATTTAGATATTAAATAATAGGTATATCAAGAGTCAAATAATACATTATCAGTTATAGAGTGGATGGTAAGTTCACCTTTCACCACATCGTTATCTCACCCCTCATTAGAAATACTAATCACATGTGATATCTCTTTGTCTCCATGATTAAGAGGTTAATTATTTCCATAATAATCATTACCCATCATATTTGGGCATTGGTTATCATAGTTACCATACTCCTTGCATTGGAAACATTGGAGTGTGGTTGGTTGATTTTTTATAACTTTAACTCTATTCACATCATCAGATCACTTATTCCCATCACATCGGAAATCAATTACTCAATGGCCTTATCTTCCACACTTAAAACATTTACTAGTCCCCTTTATATAATTTCCTCTATTTTTCATCCCATACTTTAAGAATAAAGTAAATTTCATCTTCTTTTCTCCATCATTTTTATATTTTTCTTTTAATTTCTATTTTCACATCTTATCAAAATCGTGATATTGATACATGACACTAACCTCAATTTCGACCTTGGTAGCACATAAAACAATATCTTCATAGATGATGAAAACTATTATAGATAATTACCTTTGGATACTTTGTTTTAAAACACTAAAGTATTGATCACCATACTTTAAAGTTGTGTCAAAATACTAGAAGCATACCTCACAAGTTATGTAAAAGTTTCCTCATAGGTACCAATAGATTAATTATCATTTTTCTCTATCTCATGAAACTCCTTATCTATATTTTCAAAAAAATAAGAGGAATGTACATATTGAAAAATAAGCTCTTGAACTCATCCTAATGCATGGGTTGAATTTAATCTTGTTTACTTGTATTCTTTATAATATTCTACAATTGATCTGCTTCACCTTATAAATGGTAGTCATCCAAAATGACTTTTCATGTTTCAAACACTAGAGAGTGGAAAATTAAATTTTAGTAGTGTTGATCCATTATTCAGCAACTATTGGAGCATAATACCCACTGAAATAAGGTGGTAGTTTCCTCATGCAGAACTTAATAGAATTTTGTTCCCATGTTTGTTAAATTATAAGTCTAGTATGATTTATATCTTGAGAAATTTATGTGGGCATAGCAATGAGATTTTTCATTCTAACACTAATAACGTTTCAATGATTAGTAGGAAAATACATACATTTATCTTCACACATAGCATTAATATGCTTCCCTTAGGTTTCATCCATGGAATATACAAAACTTCATAGTCTCAGAAATAATAATCATAGTGGTAACCACATAATCCTGAAAAATTAATTATAGGATGTTTAAATCATGACACCATATTTTTAATCTATGACACATTAGGTTTAAACAAGGCCATTCATGGTCATTATTCAAATCCATCATGATGGTACATAAGGATATTTTTTATTTCCAAAATCATATCCCCAAGAGTGTAAAATCAGGTGTGTTGTACGGCCCATTTTCATACCATGTGTGATGATAGATTCATGTTCAATACACTGTTTTTTAAGTTATTACCCCTGGTATATGTTTTCTAGATCCACATCCACTTGTATTATCTAGATAGGGATGTATTTTATTGAAAACAACTCAATATATCCTTTACAAAATTACATAACATTTTCTTGTACATTGAATCATCCTTAGACATATCCTTAGATGTATCCATAAACATAATCTAAGAAATTTCCTTAGGGATCTAACTATGTTTTCTCATCCTAGTTCCTAGAGGTTAACTAAAAATATCCTCTGGTGCTAACTATAATGACTCGGGATTGTCATACATAGATATTAAATCATTTTTTATAAACAATTATTAAATTATAGAAACACATACCTAAGGATCGTAAAGGTATAGTGTCGTTGGAAACTTAGAAACAAAATAAATTAGTTCATAGATAAACCAAATCATCTCTCATGATGTTATTTATAAATATAACCCTTCGTGGATATATCATATGTAATACATTTGTTTATAACCTAGGGAAAGGAAAAATAAGAAAGGGTGAGATCAAATTCTTAGTAAGGGTAAACAATGGAGATACATAATCATAACATGAGCATAAGGTTATTAGAATATAAGCATAACACTTAGAAACAATAACCAGCATAAAAAGATCACAATTTTGAGTCATGGAATTAATATTGGAAGTTCATAAGACATTAATCCTAAGATAATCAATGAACATGAGCCATGAGATCATAACATTTACATAATACATATATTTGTGTCATACACATAATCATAGAAAAGTGTTTCCATGGTAGTCAAGACTCAAATCCATCTATATCATAGTGGACTAGGTTCACTCCTCGAACCATCATAGTAGTCAAGGTTCACTTCCAATACCATTATAGAAGACCAATTGTGGAACTGAACTGGGTTCACTCCATATTCCAATCATGTCTATCTCATGAAATATAAATCTTTACCAAACACATTGAAGGGAGATATAGTTCCCACCAATCACATAATGAAAATAATATATATGTGTTCAACAAGATCATAAAAAATTCATCATATCATAACCCAATAAATGGAATGGGGTTTATAAATATTTCATCATATCATAACCTATTTAAAAGATATGAGTTTCATAATCATTTCATCATTTCACCATTTCATCCTTTCATAACCAATGGATAAAGAAGTGGGTTTCATAAGAATTTTATCATGGTATAACTCATGGAAGATAAAAAGGTTTAAGAAATATATTACCCTAAAAACCATTCAAATAAATAATAATAATGGTATCCTTGGTTCATATCCTTATAAAATCACAAATTACATCAAGTGATGTCATCTTATATGGAGAATTATTTTTAAAGACAAACTACTTGGAACATTTAATGAGAATGATAAATTTTATTTGAAAATAACTTTTTAAACTAAAAAATTCATAAAATATTTTTGAAATAATTTTATTTAAAAATAAATTAAAGACTTATAAAGTAATGGAAAATAAAATAATTTTCATGAATAAGTAATATTATATTTATCACATACATATTATAAACTAATATTCCTTTCACATATTCAGAAAAATCTAAACGAGCATTATTTAGAAAACTACATGAAGATAATTTTAAAAAAATTAAAAGATTAATACATTGGTAAAAGAATATTTAATAAACCATTTAAATAATTTTAAGAAAAAAAATCGAAACCATTTTTAGAAACAATTTTTTGGAAGAAAATGGATTTTTGACTGAATAGATAAATAAAGGTGGTTTTTTATTAAAAACGTAATTTTGAACTCTTGAGTACATATATAGCGTAAAATAAAGTGATTAAAAATATTATAATTAATTAACTAGAGGAGAAAAAAATTCATGTGTTTCTTTTAAAATATCATATGATTTTATCATCGCAAGCATAATCATAAACAATCCCTATAAACAATGAGATGGTAACATAAGATCTTTACCATTTTAGTAATGTTGAATTGAAAGCCCCATGAAGGAATAACATTAAATGAGACTTAAAATATCATGATAATATATAAATTATTGATATTAAATGTCAAATGGGATATATAAACAACTCATAAATGAATATAGGTGTATAACATATGTTACAAGGAAAGAAAATGAGAGAAAAATATCTTACCTTAAGTTACAACTTCTTTCATACACATTAGAACCTCATATATAATAAATATAAGTTTATTTTAAATATATTTAATAAACATAATCATATATATCATAAAATATATGACTTTTTTATGACCTTATATTTCTCATTTATTAATAATACCATGTTAGTCTTGTTTTGGGAAACAAGTGCTTTGTTTTTCACATATGTTTTGATTTGTTATTTTTGGTCCTATTACATAGACCATCATTCCATAATATCTAGAATTATAACCATGATATAAATATAATATAAAATTAGTATATATTTATTAATATTAATTCCTAAATTTTAGAGATAGAAAATGAAATACGCTGTTAATGAAGATAGTAGGTCGTAAGTATGCATGAACGTTGTTTCTATTTTCTGGAAGGATTGATAGAACTAAACATGAATAATATATTAAAATTAAAGAATAATTTTTATTTCATATGAATCACATATTATCATTAAACCTATCTTTATTACCTTCCATGTAAAGCGTGAATGAATCACATTGCTTTAGGAGGTGATTGTTCGTCGTACACACGAGTGACGTTGTCATATTCCCATAGAATAAAAATTATGAATTAATATGTAATATAATACATCCATAAGTATAATAATGTTATAAATATCATATATAAACATTTAATCACTCATTATAACCATTTTTTATATGTGTTAGTGTAAAATGAATGACAGTGGTTCATGTGGGAGTAGCATGTCGTACACACAAATGATAATTTCGCAACCCATTTGATGGAAGTGGAGATGGTTCTAGGTGAGTAAATTAACATAAAAAAATATTAGTATATTTAAAATACTTATTTTTTTATCATCATGGTTTAATAACATTTTATGGAGGTGGAGGAATAAATAAAAAAATGCTCGACGAAGAACGTTACCTATTCCTCATGTAATCTCTTGAGGTTTGCACCAAAATCCTTCCAAGGTAGGATTTATGAAAAATGTAAGGATTATAGGATGAGAGTATGTAAGTTTATAACAGATTTATATAGTTATTTTCTAAACCAAAATGGTTTTAATGTGTTAATAAATGAGGATAGTGGTGGCCTTTTATAAGTGAGGTGAGTGTCACACTTGTAATGTTTTGAAAAGAAAAAGGTGTACCCATATTTGTCTCATTACCCAAGGCTCCAAAATGAATTATTATATTTACATGGAAATTATAGGGTCTAAATATGGATATAAAATATATCTTATACATTTTTAGGTTATTTTAACCCTAATATTTTTAGTTTAAACCCCTGATAAACCAATTTTTTCCTTAACCGTGATAGTTATTTTTTACTATTTTCACTATTCATTTTGGTCAAAAATTAAGTTGGACATATTATATATTATATATTATGATGATTCCAAAAACTAAATAAACTTTATCAAATTCAATACACAAAATTAAAAAAAAAATTAAAATTAATCATGCATACATGGTGGGAAACGGGTTTCTAAATAGAAAAGGTCCAAAAGATTGAAAGGTTTTTATATCAAAAGTAAATATAAAAATGGATCTAATGACATAAATTTAATTAATATAATTATAATTTAACTAATTATAATTTAAAATAAAATTAAATTATAATTTAACATTGTAAATATTTTAAACAAAAATTCATCTTTCAATTAAAATTCAGTATTTTTCACAATTCCTCAAAAAAATAATCTTTTTAGAGAATTATCAAAAATTCACCCTAATATAATTTTTCTATGATGATTCCAAAAATCAATTTTATTTTATCAAAATTATTTTCTAAACTTTTCAAAATTTAATTTTATTATTGTTTACAAAAATAAAAAAAACTTTTTTTGAGAACATATTATTTTCAAAACATATAAAGACATTATTTAAAAATTAATTAATTGTTTATCAATATGTTTGTTTGTATAAAACATTATAATTTATATTTAAAAATTGGTTATCACTATTCATATCTCTATTTTTAACATCTAGTTTATAACGATCATGTTTCAATAATATTAATAATATATCATAGTTTTTTTTATAAATTATGATGATTCCACATGTATTAAAATTGTAAATTGATGTTGTGTGTAATGAAAGGTATCAAATAAATTTATTTTATTTTTAAAAAATCATAAAAACTTGAGGAGTTATAGATATTAACTATTCATATTTCCTCCAAGGTATATATTTTGTATATATATATTTTTAAATAAATTTATTTAGTTTGTTTAAAATTATAATGGATTAGAATCTCAAGAAAAATTAAGATGAGAATTAATTTAAAATAATTTTTAGTTAAAGAGATCATTAATTTATTCAATCACAGTTTATCTAAAATAGTAATGATTAGAATAGAATTTTATTCTTATTAACTGTATAATTTGTTGCATGTATGTGGATGATCCTGAGAAAATACTAGAACATTATATATGACTAATTTCATTTTAATTTATTATTAAGTTAAATTTATGGCTTATATTTCACCCCTCATATCATTATGTAATGGTTTATGTGACCATGGTTTCTTTGATGTAAACCCCTTAACCCATACTTAGGTTCTTGTGATGAGACAACCAAAAATACCTTCTAAACTGATACATAAACTAATTGCCCACTAACCTAAAGTGTGTTCCCAATATCCATGGGGCAGTGAAAAGAACCTAGGCATTAAAAAATAACCATTGGGAATGATTTTTCCTTCAAATAATTATAAAAATGGATTATAATTTAGAAACATCATTATATGTATATCAAAAAATACATACATATAAAAGTACAGAGATAAACTAAAAAACAAAAAGCAGAACATAAAAACCAAAACCTGCCACCTATTAGTCCACGACCACCCACCATGTCCCAATTCACCCACCCTTGGTCACCCGAAGTCTAATTTAGAAAGGAATGTTAGATAAAGAACACATGTTATAAGATAATAAAGGGTTGAGAAAACCAAAAGGTATAAGCAGGGTGTGAGAAAACGATCCCATTAGGATTCCACCAAAGATTCTGTGAAGTTATTTCAAAAGTTAATTCAAATATTCTAAAAGAGGAGTAAAAATAAGTGAATTATTGGATTAGTTTAATAATAGAGTTTAAAACATTTAAAAATAATTTATCAAACTAGACCTTTAAAACATGACATTTCACCCTTTAAAAACTAAACATTTTCTTGAAAATAACTGAAAACCATTTCACAAGATAAAGTCATATAATCAAGAAAAGATGAGAATATTCACCTGATATGAAAAGAAAAATAAGAGTCAATAAAATATAATCATGGTACACAATGATAATAAATGAATCAAGAAAGGCGACCTTGGTGCCAAAAAGTGACAACGAATGTTGTAATGTATCAAGATCAAGTATATGGATTCCATAGGTACAAACTAGGTATATTAGTGATTCCACCTCAAAATAGCTAATAAAAATACAACATGACTAATTTTCAGGCTTACATCTAGTCTCATGAGTCAAAATCAAACCATTTATACACACACATTCTTACCAAGCCACACATCCATAGCCTGAACCTTTCACTTTCTCTATAGATCCACTAGAACAGTGTGAGATTTCTTGTAAAGCAAATATCTAGTCTATCCCAGCTTACTATCTAGGTTCCTAACACTAGTTAAAATAAGGGGTGAGACAAACAAGTTATGAGGATCACAATGGGATCCTTGTCAAAAACATCTCATTCTCACCCCCAAACTCTATCAATATAAATGATCCCTTTTTCAACCCCTACAATAACAGGACCTATATGAATTAAAAAAGTGGCATTTATGGGATTATCTCATGGGATTATTATCATAAATTTTGAATCTAGTTGTCAAGAATCGTCAATTTCAATTCAAAACCTTTTATACAATTCAATAATCAAACGGGTAATAATACCCACTTCCTTTCACAATTAATCATTTAAAATTCCAAAAGGGGATTTAAAATAATCATTTATTTCAATGAAACCCAAAATCATTAAAAGTAAGTATTAAAATTTTAAAAAGGATTGAATACAATTAAAAACATTGGTTTACACCCTCTTTCTATGAAGATAAATCATTTACTTCAAATAACCCAAGCACACCAATTACAAAAAAAGGGTAAAATAATTCAAAGGGGGTTCTTGGTCATTTAATAAATTCAAGAATTTAAAACTATTTATAAAACATAAAATAGTTTAATTCATTTAATTAAAATCAAGAATGTTTATTTAATAAATCAAAACCTAAGCGAGAGCCCTCAATTTCACCAAATCACCCTTTAAAATTTATTTGAAAATAAATCCTAACAAATGTGGAATTTAAAAAATTCATAAAATTGATATAAATATCAAGATTATAGTAATTAAATTAATTACATGTTCAATTCAAAGATAATAGGGTCAATGAATCTTTTATAAGGAATTAAATGGAAAATTTTCATAGAGCATACATTATAAATTAGATAACATGTATCTATGAATTTTCAAGAAACAAAGAATCACAAAAATGAAGGAAAATCATAGAAACACCTACCTGGAAATTAAGGAATCTAATCACATTGAATCTGAGATGTGTCACCTCTGATGAAGGTCACCAAATCTAGGAAGATATATCTCATAATAAGAGATATGATATCCTAGATCCACAATTCCACATAAATCAACCAAGATCCAACAAAACAAAAGGCCATCATAACCTATAAGAAGAAGAAAACAATAGAATAAGGGAGATCCAAGATTAAGAAGAAAAGAACTCACCGAAAGAGAATCTATCCACTTTAATTGGGGCTTTAATACACCAAGATATGAGTTTTTGGGAGCTAAAATTCCTCTGGAGGGCTCTCAAAATCCAAACAATCAACATAGGTTCAAGTTGGAGTAGTTTTGGGTCAATTATGTGGGTTTCAGAAATTTAACTACAATTTTCATAACTTTAATTTTCATTCACACAGTTTTCTGATCCAAGTTACACTATAAGTACTAACCATGTTCCATAATCTTTCTAAGTTGTACAATTAGGCTACACACTTAGTTTAAATATGCGAAAACCATGTGACTAGGCTGCACACTCAGTTTAACCACGTGAAAACCATGCACAAACCATGAAACAAGTTTCTCACTTAGTTTAACTGTCCCCAAACCATGCGCAACCTATGGAAAGGACAAAAAACCTTCAAAAATGTTCTGTAAAAATATTGAAAACAACCTTTAAAGAGATCCAATCATTGGGTACTCAAATCAATACATCAAAACACATAAAATTAAGTAAGGAGGTGTTATAGTTCCCCTTATATATGAGTGAATAAAAGAATATGTACTGGATGGATCTCCTGAGATAGTGGAGGTGGTTCATGTTTGGATATGAGGAGAGACCGATCCAAGGGAGATATATAGGTGGATAGGTGGAATGCTGCAACATGAACCATAAATGGTTCAAGGTATTTTTCACTTAGGTCGGTTGTTATTTTATCATCATCTAGATAAACTAACCATTAGAAAAAACTCATGATCATAATACTTTATTATCTTATTTCTATAAATTTTAATGGTTATTTAGTTATAAATATTTTTCCCAATCACATGTATTAATGAATTAATGTATATACAAGATTTTAATAAAATAAATTGTATTATACTTAAATTTAATCTATGACTTGGTTAATCACTTAAGTAAATCCACTTCATAGTAATAATCATGTAATAAAGGTAAAATAGTAAACTTATTAATAAAGATAAAAATCCCTCATTTATTTATATTAATTCGGTATATCCTTCCACTACTTAAGTTAAAATGAAACCAAATTTAAAAGTGCTTGACCAGCCAAAGTTTGGGTTCTTTCAATTATTATGGAATTCTAACTTGAATTTTTTAATTGAATTAACCTAGTTCATTAAATGGTTAACATTGAAGTTAATAATTCATGTAACAAATATGAAAATTTTTAGTAAATCTAATTTGAGTATTTCAGGATTGAGGAGACTGCTCAATGTATCAATAAACTATAAGTTAATACAACTGGAATTTAGAATACCTATCTAAAACCATTAAAATTTCTTGACCAGCCAAATTTGGGATGATGAGAAGATAAATGTGAATCATTTCCAACAAAATTATTAGGAAACATGATATTTTGAATCCAATGGTGAGGGTTATTGGGTTTTTATAAATGAGTGGGAGATTAATAAAAATAATATTTATTTATTTGTATAATTTAATTAGATAAAGTGATAAAATTATGTTTTTCTTATTTTTAGAAATGGGAATTAATATTAATTCAAAAATATCACTATGACCCATAATTTATAAGGATAATCTTTTCATCGGTACAAATTTACAAGAGTGTCAAATGTGCTTTTGCATTATTCTACACCATGCAAGGAAATTGTATGTGATAGATAATCTGGTAAAGAGGCTAGTGAGTAAGAGTTTTCCCTCAATGAGAAACATCTAAATGATGCCACAGGCGTTCAGTGTTTCATTCTATCATCCAAAATCATTGATATTTTAATGAAACAAGATGACATGGTTGTGTATAGCATGATGCCTCACATTCGGGATCAATGTCAAGAGAATGTGATATAAGAGAGATACGAGATCTATAATGCTCTATTTACAACTAATCATAGAGAGTTAGTTCCATATAGGCCTCATGTATTCAAGATTATTGGCTACATTGAACACTTAACTTATGGATTCAATTTTCAGATGAGTTTCACACATATTTAAACATTCCTTACTACCCAAGAACTTCTCTAGTTTTATTATCAATTATAACATGAGTAATAATGATAAGATTATTTTGGAACTTCTTACTCTAATTCACCAAGTGGATAGGGACATGGGGAATAACAAACCCATAATAGATATTATGAATAATAAAAATAAGAACAATTCAAATGATTCCTTAACTCATAACAAGTAAATTTATCCCAAGAACCATCCTTACAACAGGAAGATCCATAGGCAGTGAAAGAAAAATTAAGTAGTTCATTTTTCATTTGGAAAGTAAGGCCACTAGAAAATGAATTACACCCAAAATCAACTAGAATCTAAAGGTGAATTCATTATCTATTGTAATCATTCAATATTTACCCATTGGGTATTAAATATATCTTGTGGTTCTTACATCTATATCAAAATTCAAGAACTAAGATAAATTTGAAATATTTCTATAGGAGAGGTGGATTTCCAAGAGGCCAGTGGTGTGAGGAGGGATTATCTAACCAATAAGGACTACCAAATTTAGTTATTATCATGAGTGATATTGGTTTTAATATATTTTAATTATATACCATATGTCATAAAGAATATAATTTCTATGACCTTCTCAGATACATATGGTTTTATATTCAAATTTTGAAATAAAATTTGTTTCTTTAATGAAGGAAACATAAGTTCTGGTATGGAACATTTTAGTAATGGTCTTTATGAATTAAATTATAAAAACAAAGTATTGGGAATTGATAACAATTCATGTTTTCATGAATCCTATAACACCAATCTATATAGTGACCATCACGGTATGCCTCTGGGCCTTTGGGTCATGTATTGTGGGTCATCTCAAGCCTTGTGCCTTGGGCCTACGGGTCATGTACGAGTTCCCCTTCAACCCTTAAAAGGGGGATTATCTATAATAAAATAAAAATAAGGCCTTCGGGCCATTTGGAATATAGTCACCATCACGGTCTTTTAAATGAGAAGTATTTGGTAAAGCTTTATCAAGATGGTTATTTAGACTCTCTTGAGCTAAAACAACTTAAAATAGCTCATCATTTTTTAGAAGTAAAAATGACAAAACCGTCATTCGGTTGATAGGGTGAAAGGGATACAATGATTCTAGGATTGTTACACACTAATCTATGTAGACCATTTCCAGTATAATCTTTTGGTGGGTATTTAAACTTTATAACATTTACTAAGGACTTTAGTAGATATGGATATATTTACTTGATGAGGTATAAGTTTGATTTCATTAAAAAATTCAAATAATTCAAGAATTAATTATAGAATAATCATGAAAATAAGATACATAAGCTTAAAATGGATTGAGGTAGTGAATGTATTAATAAAGAGTTTATTGACCTTTTATGAGAGATTGAGATTCTTTCTCAACTCACTCCACCTTAAATATTAGAGTGGAATGGTTTTAGTGAAAGTAGGAATCACACCATGATAGATATAGTAAGACCGATGATGTTTCATATAGATCTTCCATTATCATTTTGGGGATATGCATTAAAAACTGAGGTATGCACATTAAATTGAGTACCAAGTAAACTGGAAGGTGTAATTTTCTTCAAGTTATGGATTGTAAAGAAACATGTTTTTTTAAATAAATGTGTGTGTGGTTTAGATTCATTTTTTATAGAATTATCAGGAAATAAACTTGCACCTTGGGGGAAAAATTGTATCTTCATAGAGAATATTAAGGAAAGAAAGGGATACTACCTATACAACCCCTCATAAAAAAAGTGATTATCGTATGACAAGCCATATTTCATGAGACAGATCACATCCTCAAGAAGTATAGTGGTAGAAGGATTTACTTCAATGAAGTTGATGCTTAGATACACACGAGTTATTATAAGAATAGATTCCACAGGTCCTCATAGAATAAGTTCTTGAAAGAAAAGTATTGAGTTGGATCACCAGATAAGTATGAGAACCAAAGATATGTGGTTCTCTAATAACCGATTATGGTGACTTGTTATTGGTTGACAATAATGAACCTATATCCCATAAAGAGGTAATGAAGATCCTAGAGGATGCAAGATGAGAAGGTGAAATGAATTCTAAAATTGATTCCATGTATCAAAACCATGTTTGGGTTCTATTCAATCTTCCAGTTGACATAAAGACTATTGGGTGAAAATGGTTATTCAATATAAAACTATACGTGGAAGGTAAAGTAAATACCAATAAAGTGAGGCTAATGGATAAAGGGTTTAAATAGCATAAAGTAATTGACTATTAAAAATAATTTTCACAAGTTTCCATGTTTAAATCCATCAGAATTCTACTTTCTATAGTAATTACCATGACTATGATGTTTATAAGATATATTTCAAAACAACTTTCATTAATGGGAACCTTTAGGAAGATCACTACATGACACACCTAGAAGGGTTTTTGACTCTAGGTAATTCCAAAAGGATATATAAGTTTCAAAGATCCATTTATAGATTGGAGAAAGAATCCAGGTAATGGAACATTTGATTCGATAAAGCTATAAAATATTTTTTTTCATTAATAATGAATGTGATTCATGTGTATATAATAATTTTATTGGGAATGTGGTTGTTATCCTAGTAGTATATATTGATGACATACTACCTATTATAAATCATAAAATAGTCTTATAGTCTATTAAATAATGGTTAAATAAGTTTTTCTCTATGAAATACTTTATTAAAGAATAATAAATTTTACAGATCAAGATAATTCATGATAGATCCAAGAGGTTTTTTGGACTAATTCAAGGTACATACATTAACTATATACTGAAGATATTTATTGTGGAACAATACAAGAAGGATTGGTCCTCATGTCATAGGTATATATCTTTCTAAAAAAATGTGTCCTAAGACTCAATAAAAGAGAGGTAGAATGATTAATATACCATATAATTTAGTGATAGGATCAATAATATATTCTATTTTATATACAAGACTTTATTTTTTCTGTGCATTGAGTATGGTAGGAAGGTATCAAGAACATTCAAGAAAATGATATTGTCCTATTAGTATTGCTATACTTAAGTATCGTAGAAGAAATAAGGATATGTTCCATTTGTATAGAGGAGATAAGGAGTTAGTCATCAGGGATTATACTAAGGCTAGATTTCAAATAGATCAGAATGACTTGGTGTCACAATAAAAATATGTTTGTTGTATTAATGGAATATTTGTGAGATTTAGGAGATAAAAGTGGAAATTTTTCAATGATTCTACAGTAGTGTATGAATATATAGAAGCTTCTTGTGTATCCAATGAATCCATTTGGATATGAAACATTGTCTAGGATCTTGTTGTCATACCTAGTAGTAAAGACCCAATCACATTGTGTTGTGATAATAATGCAGTGGTGGATCTTGAAAACGAGCCAAGGTCACATCATCAAAAAAACATATACTCTATAACTATCACCTATTTTGGGACTTTTCTTAGAGGCTTGAAATTGTTGTAAGAATAATTTTCTTAGAGGAAAATGTGGTGGACCCCATTACTAAAGGCATATCTCAGCAGAATCATGAGTATAATGTGAGAGTTACAAGACTGAAGGTTGTCAGTAGTAATCTCTAGTATAAGTGGAAGTTTGTTGGAGTTGGTTCCCAATAACCAACTTTTGTTTACTTTATGATAACTTTTATACATTGTTTTTAATATTAATAAAGTCTTTATCTTATATTCTTATGTGTGAAATAGTGTGTGATAATTTCTTAATAGTAGTTTTCACTCTTAAATGTCATAGTAGTTCCTTTCTATGATGAGAACCCAAAATTTCCACAATGATATTCTTAAAATTTGGGTCCATTACATTACACATGCTATAATAAAAATAGCCCGAGAACTCAACCCCACAACAAGCAACCCACACCCCATACCCCTGCCACCCCAACTACCTGTGGGGGGGAACATTATGATATTATTAAATATAATTTATCTAGATAGATGAAATAATTTTAGGGACATAAATGATATAGGATATTTGGGGTGGAGACTCGTAGAACTTTTAGGCACCTTCTCATAGTGTATACCCTAGGTAATTTCCAGTGTATGAAATTATAAGAATATGACCAAAAAGTAGTAAATCGGCATTTTTATGTGTCATTGGATGTTCTTATCTATATATGTATGTGTTTTTCATTATACATTATGATTTTTATTGATATATGTTATGAGTCACATACATTGATGTATTGATTAAAACCATGAACATTTATGTTCGTGGAGAAGTAGGATATATTGGGTGCATTGTGATTAATATTTCAGTAATGAATAATGTGTGAAAGGATTTATCTCCTTTAATCTTTAATGGAAGTTGATATCTTAGTCCCTTTTAGGGAAATAATATATCCTAAATAAATTTACATCCTTGGTGTTCTATAGGAAATTTCAATTTTTGTAAATTCAAAGAAAGATACATTGAACACATAGGTTAATGGTACAGGTATGCAACTTGCTTGATTAGATATATCATGATAAAGGTATTAAATTACTCAGTAAGTGTCCGTATGTGATTTTATGTCATTTTGAAATTAACTTATTTCCTTATGTGTTCCATGGCATGTTGATACATGCTAGCCTTAGACTTTGGGACACTTTGCCTAATGACACTGAGAAAGAGGCTTGTGGTACACACAATAAGTGTATCTAGAACCTCAGTTAAATAATATTATTATTTATAATTTACCAAGTTGACTAAATATTAGTCCCACACGTGGTTTAATAATTATTCACATTTACTAGACTGTATATATTCCATCACTAATTATTCTAGAGAATATTTTGTGAATATAATATTTAATAAATATTTATTTTTAATTTAATTAATATAATATTTATTTATTTAATAGAAAATAATGAAGTGAAATTGATTTATTAAATAAATAGTTATTATTAAAGGTTTGATAAATATTGTGGATGGATTGAGGACTGAGTTTAATGGTCTAATAATAAATAATATATATTTAATATTATTATAATGAATAATATTTAATTTAATTCATGAGTTTAGCACATGTCAAGAAATAATGATAATAGTATTATTATTATTATTATTATTATTATTATTTACATGGGGTTCCATATGAATTAAGAAAACTAATAAATTCACATGTAAAACTATTATTTTCTAACTATAGAGTTATATAAAAAAATTATTTTATTTCCTTATGGTTTACATTTCATTTTTTTATATATAATGACATCTAGGGAGAATCCGTTTGAAGCACTAGATAGCCCCATCTCCCAGAACTCTCTCAAGAATAGAGAGATGTCCTCCTACACCACCATTATAAAATCTAGATATGTTTATGAAAACCCTTCAATGAATATATTCTCATGGAGATTGAAGGTGAATGACACAAGTATTAGGATCAACCATGATAGCACCCAAATATTCCTACGGCAACATTTGGAGATTCCTGGAACATATAAAGATCACCACTAGAGTGAATATACTTTTAATTTCTATAATACAATGATGATACGAAGTGCATACATTTTTGATACATAAAATAAGAAATAATTCATTTAAAGGTAATTCTTAAATTATTTTAATTAATTATTAATAATAAGTGATGATCTTTTGCCTTGGTTACACTATTCAATCATCAATTATTCATTGATTTAATTTTATTGATCGTGACATTTATCATCATGTAAGTCTTAGATTAATCATAAATTATGAAAAAAAAATTGACATGTCCATTCCCCATCTATACCTTCCACTATTCGAGAACATAAAATATAACATTAATGGAATCTTCCAAATCATGTAATGCATCTATAAAAGTTATGGATCCAATGGTGTTGGTAATTAAGAATGTTCCTAAATCCTAGAATTTTTTGGGTAGTTGGACTGATATAAATGATGATTCATTATTTACTAAGATAACTCTTTCTTTACATTATAGAATTATCTTTTGGTGCATAGTTCCTTAAGAAACAGAGCATATTTTAAAATCTATTTAAAATTTTTTTGTAGTAGTATATTTATTTGAACCATTTTAAATGTTTCTGTGATCTCATTTAGAATTTACACTTCTTAAATTTTATTGGATTGATTCATCCTTTATAGAAATGGTAATTGGATTCTTTTTTAATATTTTGATGTTTTCCCAAGTTCCTATTTCCTTTTTTCATTTTTTTATAATTTGATTCCTCTGTTTCAAGGATTTATTATTTATTTTTCCATAATAGGATTTAAGTCTTTAGGAATTCATTTCTAACTCCTGGTAAATACTAGGAACACATTTAAACTTGGGATTGAAAGTTTTTATATGGTATTTTCCCAGGGTTATAAGTGATCATTTCAACTTGAATCCCATGTAATATTTTAAATTCTATCACATCATTTTTCAATTTTTCATTTTTTGGTTCTGGTTAGTTATGATCTTAAATTTGAGGACTTGAGTAAGGTTGATGAAACTATTTTTGAAAAATTAGTATATATTCGTTCTATTAATTCCAATCCATACTAAATTCTGGAGTTGCATCTCTATCCTTGATTTGGTTTTTAGAAGGCATCAATTGATAGCTACTATCAAAACTTTCAATTGCCTACACTTTAATACACTAATTAGTAAAATTATTAGTTGAATATAAAATTTCACATAATTTCAAGGTTTTGGTTTCTCATTATAATTTTTAAGATCCTTTTTTCTTAATCAGATTTTAGGTTCTTCTAGAATATATTCAAATAAATGTTGTTTTAGTGTATTTTACCCAATAGAATATTTTATCATCACCTCTAGTTAAAAATTATTGTTAGTTTTGTATAATATTTTCTATTAATACCATGGATTCTACTAGTGACATGTCAGTTGGATCTAATTTATATGATGAAACTAATAATATTTTATCGCAAATTGGTTCCCCTTTTAGTTACTTATTATCTTTATTTTTGACAAAAATAAATCCATATATTTTATTTTGTTATATTGGATAGTTTTGGGGATCTTTTAAAAGGTATAAAGTTGAAACCCAGTTAGTGGAAACTGTGTGGTTTTCCCAATAATATATATAGTGGGTTAAGGTTTCTTTGAGGGGGACACAAGTAGTATATGGTTTAAGAAAACTATGTGGTCTTCTCAAGAAAAGTGTTCATATTAGGAAAGTGGAATATTTCATGGTTGTATCATGTCTAATCTAACTATGAATCAAAAAAAATTGGATCTCCTAAGATATAGTAAGTGTCTCACAGTTGGTGAACATTTTTTCAAATCATTTAACCAAAATGTTCAAACGGTTTTTAATAATCAAGAAATTATATTTTTATCTAATTCAAAACGTAAATCCAGCATAATTTCTCTTATGTACTAGGGTCTACAAACATAGGCTCTCCCTTGATGGATTTGGGGATTCAACCTCCTCCAGAGAGTGATTTAATTTATTCAAATGCAATTAGATCTAATAAATTAAATGTATGTTTTCTTTCTTTAGTAGTTCTTCATCACAATTTTAGATCTCCTTTTCTATTCCTGGAAATAATAATAGATATATATATATATATATTACTATAAATATAGTTTGGTATATCATATAATGTAAATTCTTATAGATGGTTTGAATGATTGGTAGAGACAATTCATGTTTCTTAGATTGAGTGTGTTATCTTCAAGAACGTGGTTGTTGAGTTTAGTGGTTTCATAAGTCTTCTCTTTTCTATAAACGTCTGATGTTGTGTATGTTTTAATGGTTTTCACTAAAAAAAATTATTATATTCTAGTTCAATGATATTTTTTTGAATGATGAAAATATTTCATGAACATTGACTTGATAATTGTTTCAAAATGAAATTTTAATGCATGTGAAATTGGATTTGGGGTCATTTTTTGTTATTGAAGAACTGCTTGTGTTTTTTGAAATTCCCCAAATGAAATGTTCATATATGTGATTATGATTTCACATAGTAAAGGGGGAATTTATGTGGTAAGTTTAGGAAAATCATTCTAGGGTTGTTTGTGACCTAGTAATGAATTTATACTATAACATTAACAAAACATTTTTATACAAGATGGGGAGACACAACTATGTGGTTGCCTTCCCTATTTCTTATGGTTGGTATCCTTTAAAATTTTATGCATGAAATTTATATTTAGATGATTAAAAAGGTGTAGGGATCCATGTTAATCAAGATCTTACATTCTTGAGATATTTACCTCATGATGTTATCTTGATGAAATGATTAATTATTTTCACCATTGAAAATGGTTTATATATTTCATTTTGGCTATATAGAACACATATATATTATTTGAATTGATTATTCTTCCATGGTTTTGTAAATTATTCTTTAATTCATATTTATCTAAATTTTATGAAAATAATTATTTCTCTTTGCATCACATAAAACTTTTAAAATCGTGTTTTTTTATATTTATCTCCATAAAAAAAAGGAAATTTCGGTTTATTTATTAAATTATACTTATGGAACACTGGGTGGGAAATTTCTAATCTTTTTGTGATAAAAAACCTATATATACATTTGGGTATATTCAGACTGTATTTTTTTAGTCTTAGGTAAAGGTGAGGTTTCACTTGGTGAGAGAAGTTATGTGGTTTAGAGTTTGTGGTCTGTTGGATGTAGTGTGGTGGGTGGCAGACCAACATGACACACAGATTTGGGTTTTTTATTTTTTATATTACTTTTCTCATTGAATCAACTTATGTATTATCTCTTATTTCATTTTGGACATATATTTTTACATAAAAAAAAATTATTCTTGGTTATGTTATATATCACATGGAAATTTGATATATGTTTCATTTTATAGAAAAACACATTTCCAAAGGTGGTCATCGATACCCAAGAACTAGTTTCCAGTCTATAGGGATTGGGAATTCCATTTGGGCCTTGTTAAAAGCTAGTCTAGGTACCTAGTTTCATAGGTGATCTAGGTTATCTTATGAAAAATTGGTATCATAGTGAGGCTGGATTCTTTTTGGTTGTTGGTCCATTTATATAGGAGATAGATTTTTGGGACTTAAGGGGTAGGTTAAAAGTAATTTCCTAATCATCTCTTATCATAACAAGCTTAAAGCTACCATGGTGTATCTGAAAAAATGGATTCAATGAGTCCTATCTTAAAATAAATTAAGTTTACTTATTTAAAAAAATCATATTTAAGGGTGTCATGAAATTTATGTGAGTTTAACATTTTTAATTTTCTCTCTTTTTCTTTAGTGTTGTGTTGTCTCATGTCTCCCAAAAGACAGCTCATGAATTTCCATTTGGGTGTTATGAAAACATTGCCACGGGAGAATACCCCAATAAACCAAAATCATATTGATGATATACTGTATGTGGTTCATTCCAGGGACCTTAGTGCCAAACCCATTCTAGTTGTATCAAGACAAGTGAAACCCTAATTTGTAGGAAGAAGAAAACAAGACCATGTGATTCTCCAATAAAAACTTCCTTCCTTCCAAGGGACTAATGACCCATATTAATTGGTGGATTGGTTGTAATATAATGAAATTATCTTCTAATTCTTTTAAACCATAGACTTTGTTAAAGTTGAGTTTTTTATTTTTAAACTTTAATTTATTAGCTGGGGAAACTGGTATATAATAGTTTTGGAAAAAAATTATGATATATTGGAGTTGATTAAATTCATGATAATCCTCTCCGAATAGTTTTTACAAGAAATTTTTATATTGGAAAGTACATATATTTCATCACCCATTAACAATGTGGTCATACAGCGATATAGTGCATCAACTACTTTTCAAAACAAGCACATTTCTCACCAAAGTATGCATAAAATGAAGAGTTAAAGGATCAAAGGTTTCTAATGGGCCAATGAACATACATGCATTATCATTTATTCAAGTTAAATAATTCCAACTATAATGAAATTGTAGATAGAGAAGTGATGGAAAAATATTAACCAGTCAAGAAAGACTAGGCTTCCTTGTTTTTATCCCACGCATGATTTCAGTTCTAGTAGCTTATATAAAAATAAGATTAAGTATAGTGAGTTATATAAAGTAAGTGGTAGCAACGCCCAACAATAGTATCATATCATATCTTCCATAGATAATAAAAGAAATGTCACTTTCTACTAGTATGGTAAGATAGGTAATGTGAGATAAAATTATACCACACCTTTGAAAAACTATATTTTGTGTAGATGTCTTGGTGAATTACAAAGGTTTTATAAGTATCTCTCAACTCCATATAGCAGCAGGGGTTCATCAGTACCTAGGGGGTTTTTAGTATAAAATTATACTTCTAAGATAGTAGGTTCTAAATCATATCTTGTTTTCAAAAATAGGAAACTTTTGGGTTAAAGTGGTTGCATGTAGTGGAGGAATCCACAGTGGAAGAGGAGGTAGGTCTTGCAACCATGAGAGGTTCAATTCTCATTTCTTTATCTATAGTGGGTTATTTGTTTGATAAAGGTTACACGAAATATTTTTTATCAATCCAATTCATGACTTCCATGAACCTCTAGATGGAGCTCAGGTATTATTTTATGGGACTGGAAACCCCTCTTGTAAAGAGTAAGTAATAAGGATTTTGTTTTTCATTATGCACCTTCTATATATCCAATGTATAGCTAGTATGGGATCTCTTATTCCTCAATATTGACCTATTTAAAATTATTCATTCGATATATGGGTTTGTTTCCAAAAAAATATGGATTTATTATTACCAGTTGTAGGGGTATCTTACTATCCCCAATGGGAGTTCTTAAGTGTTTCAAGGGCAATGGGATCCAAGGTCTTACTGACTAGTACATTAATTTCCAATATTTTGTAAATTGATATCTTCTTTTACAATTCACTCTAGATTGGAAACTTCAATTTGTGAACTTTACCTAGTATTTAGTGAATTTCTTGAAATGTTTTCAGGTTACTTATTTGGTCAAAATCTAGGGAGAAGTTTATTTCTCAATAAATATGGAATCGGAAACCTAACCTATATCAATTAAATTTTACTAAATACAAATAGATAAGATAAATTATTTTAATATACAATTTTATGATTTGAAATCCAAGGTTTTTTTCTATCCGAGTGGGTCACATAGAGAAATCCTAGTACTTTTTTCTAATAAATCCAACAAGATACTTTAATTATGTTTCAATTATTGAAATCATAATCATATAAGTACCAAGAAGAAGAACCCTATATTATGTATCTAGGTTTTCTTTGATCAGTTTAATGGGGAAAAGTGGTTCTAAAAAATTGACCCTTGCTTGGGGTATCACCTCCTTAGAGTAAAGAAATATAAAATCCCTAAGGTAGTGTTTAGAAGTAGGTTTGGAAATTTTGAATATCTTATTATTATTTTTTTTCCTAATTAATGTTATTTTAGTTTTCATGGCTCTGATGAACCAGATATTCTACTAATACCTTTATTCCTTTTTTGGTTTATGACATTATATTATACTCAAGAACCATGTAACAGAATTATTTTTATGTTTGGGTTATTTTGGGAATCCTTAAAAAACAAAACCTTCATGATAAGTATTAAAAAAATCATTTATGGGTCCAAGAATTTATGTTTCTTAGAAATGTTGTCTCATAAAGTGGCATCTCATTCAACCCTTAGAAGGTGAGATCTTTTATTTCATTGATATAGACACTAAATTACTTTGACTTTCAGAATTTCTTTGGATTTGTAAGATATTAATATTTTTTATTGAAGGATTTATCAATGATAGAATCACTATGAACAACTATTACCCAAAAGGGGGTAAAGTCCATGTGGGACTCTAAGTATCAAAATACTTTTGATGAGCTAAAACTAAGACTGACCTCATCACATATCTTAATTTTTTGAAAGATTGGTCAAGTAAATGTAGTCTATTATTATGAATATGGTCTAGGTTTGGGATGTTTTATGATATTGGGAGATCATGTTGTGTCATTTAGTTCTTTTCAAATATTACCACATAAGAATAATTACCCAATTCATGATTTAGAACATGTAGTAGTTATGAACACCCTCAAGTTTTGGTGGCACTATATTTTTAGATAAAGGTTAAATTTTTTCTCAAATCATAATAGTTAGAGTTAATTCATTTCTTAAAAATATCTAAATATTCAGCTGGGGTAATGGATGGAGTAGCTTCAGTCATTTGATTTTGACAATGCCTACACACTATGAAAAGTGAATATTGATATAGATCCTCTTAGTATGAATATTCCCTATTGGGCCATTAAATAATCCACATATGAGTTAAATATAATGAGTCCCTATCGTATAATGCACTTGGATACAAAGGAGGAAGGATTTGGTATATTTTTTGTGAGAATTAATTTAACACTCTCTCTCCTTTAGTTAATTTCCTAAGGGAAAAAGTAGAAAACTAATTCTCAAGTATAATGGATTATTTATATGGTAGGGAGACCAGAATTATGTGGTCAATCTCTGAGGAAGGTTTCCTTTTTTCATGAATAGATGGATAATTCCATTTTCAGTGGAAAATACCATGTCGAAGTCATTTGATTGATCATAGTGGTATATTCATCAAGTTACTAAAAATATGTTCTATAACACAAATCATTAGTTTTGGTGGTTGGGTTTGAGATGAGATATATATAACTTCGTGTCACATTACCATACCTTTCAAAAAATTAAGTTAGAACACCAACAACTGTTTTGGTTACTTCAATATATCCTTATGATAGTATGTAAATTGGATGATGTGTCTATGAATTTCATCATTGGACTACACAAATTCCCTACAACAATAATATTTTGTGGGTGGTGATTGATTGACTCACTAAGTAAGATCACTACCTTCTAATTCCAAAACACCATCAGAGTTAAATAGTAAGTAAAGTTGAATGTGTAAAGGATTATGAGGTTATACATAGTTCCATATACCATTATATTAGAAAAAGATCTTAATTTTACCTCGAATTTCTGGAAGGGTATTTAGGAGGTGATTGGATATCAAGTTAAGTTGAGTATGAGTTATCATCCCTTGATGGATGGATAGATGGAGTTAACTATTCTGATTTTAGAAGAAATGTTCTATACTTATGTCATTGATTTTTTAGGATCTAGAGATAGACATTGGGTATTGGTTTAGTTTATTTATAATAAAATTTAACAATCATCCATAAAAATAGTACCCTTTAAATCTTTATACATTCAACCTTTCAAATCACCCCATTGTTTTTTGGAGATGGGTGAAACTTCCTTGATAAAGATAGGAATTGTTTAGGAGATATCAAAAAATATTCATGTTGTAAATAGAAGTATGGTTACATATTAGATTCAGTATATATCCTATGTGGATAATAGTTTCCAAAATTTGGAGCTCATACTTTATGACAAAGTCTTCTTGAAAGTTTCACCTCAGTTAGAACACTGAAGGTTGGGGAAAAGGTTGGATCTAGGATACATGGTATCTTTTTAGATCAATGATTAGATTGGGATTGTGTCATGTCACTTGGAGTTACCACCACATTTTAATTCAATTCAAAACATATTCTATGTATCTCAGCTAAAGAAGCATCATTAGGACTCCTCTCACATTTTGAGTTAGGAGAGTCTCTAGTCAAAACTAAATTTACTCATAATTGAGAACATTATTTAAATAATTAATTCTGAAGAAAATATCTTATGGGGAAGTATATTTCATTGTCCTTAGTTATTTGGAAACATGGTTTGGATTCTCATGAGACTTTTGAGTGTGTACAAATTATTAGGGAGTATAATACCCATCATTTCTAGAGTCCACCTTATTTTACTTGACATTTTGAGAGAAAAATTAATATGGTGGGGATAATTGTCACAACCTATTGTATGTTTTAAGTACTTATATACATTATTTTTTACCAATTTTTTATCCTAGATTTTCTCAAGACATTTATAGTAGTTTTTTGGAGTTTTTAGGAGTATTTGGGAAGCTGAACAGTTAACACATGGTTAGTGGAAATAGTATGGAATTTTAGTGAAACTATTCTATGGGTTGATGTTTCTAGGAGGGGGAATATAGATAGCGAATTGTTTAGGAAAACCATGAAACCTTATCCAATAAAGAATGAATCTTGGGATAATGTCATTTTTCAGGGTTTTAACATGGTTTATTTAACTATGAGACCAAACCATTCATGTATTCATAGTGACTATAAGCCTTGTATGGTCAGCACACATTTTTCATAACCATGTAGCCAATGTTTTATAATGGGTTTTAAAATATCTTAAAATTAGATTATTTTATCTTAATTTTTAGTCCAATATCTCATTTTTTTTCTTCTATTTCAAAGGGTCTCAAACCCAAGTCTCTCCCAGGATGAATTTTTAGATTCCATCCTCTATAGAGAGTGATTCCATTGATTTCATGGGTGGTTAATCAAGAAATTAAAAGAATTAGGACATTCTTATCTTTTTCATCATCATACTTTTAGATATCCCTTTCTCTCTTTGGAAATAATTATATTTCTATACTTTTGTGAAAATATATTTAGTTTTTAGAACGATCTAATTAAAATTCTTATAAATTGGTCAAAGTATAGGGAGATAAAATTTTGGTTTTCTTATATCATGTGTGTTTTATTTAAGAATGTGAGCAATGAGGTAGGTGGATTCGTAAGTTTTAATTTCTCTATAAACTTGTGATACCTATTCATGTTTTAGTGGAATTTACTAAATGGTTTTATAAAGAAAATTATAGATCCGTGATATTAGTTTTTAATGATGAAATTTTTTTAAAAATAATTCCTTGAAATAAAAATTCTTGTAAAAATGGTCTTAGGGTCGTTATTTTATAATTTATGAACTACTTATGTTTTATGAAATGCCTCAAATGCAATTCTGGGATATGTGATGAGGATATCACCTGGTAACCTAGTTATTTAGGTGGGAAGGATGGGACAAGATTTCTAGAATGGATTGTGTCTACCTATCAATGGATTTTCACAAAAAAATTATCAAGACATCAGTTGGGCATGATGAGGATCCACTAGCACATCCGGTATCCTTCCATAGGCCTTGAGGTTACTCCACCTAGGGGGTTTGTAGGTGCACTTGATATGTCACATATCACTAAGATAAGTGATCCATGTTGACCACGATCTAACTTACATGAAGGATTTACCTTATGGTTCTATCTCGATGAAATGTTTAACTGTTTATAATTTTCAAAATGTTTTATGGATTTCATCTTTTATATTTTGAAATTGCATAAATTCTTCAAATTTATTATCCATCCATTGTTTTATAAATTCTTCTTTAATACACATATCCCAAAATGTTATTAAAATGGTTATTCCTCCTTGTCTAATAACAAAATATAAAAAGAATGTTTTCATTGTATTTATCTCCTAATAATGATAAAATTTTGTTTATTTATTAAATTGTGATTATGGAACACTTGGTGAGACCCTACTGGTATTTGTTTTACTCACACCCTACATATACCTTTGGATATATTATGTCATTTTTTGTTATATATTGGTAAAGGATAGGCTCTTTTTGGTGACAGTGGATATATAGGCTAGAGGGTGTGGGATTTTGAGAGTGGTTTGGTGGGGTGAAGACAATCATTTCACATGACGTTGTGATTTTCATATCTCTTGTTGGATTTTTTAATAACCCCAACTTCAGTAACCCAAATCCATTGAATAATTTACACTGGAATATATATAAAGGATCTAATATCTAAGGATAAATCAATTTAGAATTATTGGAGAACTAGAAATATACATGATACCCATTTTACAATGAAAATAATATAAAAAACATACCAAAATAAAATGGTTTTCATCCATAAAACTCATTAAAATATTTATTATTCATATCTTAGGGAAAGGGAAAAAATAATGGTGATATAAAATGATCAATAAGGGTCGAATATAATAGATTTTATTTTGAGTAAATAATTTATAATCAGTATGTTAAGATAAATAATTGAAAACATATTTCACTTAATCAATAAATTGAGCATGAGATGAAACCATGGGTAATATCAAGTGAAACAATGTCAGGGATAATAATAACTTAATTCTCAATAAATGAAATGCATACTATGTGATATCATGATCTCAAACATCATGATATAACTACTATAAAATCCTTGTGCCAAGAAAACTTAAACTATGCATAGTCACACACCAAAAATCAATTTAATAATTTTGGTTAATAGATTTGTATCATGAGACCTATCAATGCATCAAGGGGCTATATAATTATGTGCACCGACCATCACTCCATTTCCAGTTAATTTATCAAATATTTAATGATTTATTCAATTCAAAAAATATATACCTTATAAAAAAATATCCTTATTAAGTAAATAATTCTTATTTATAAAGGTTTTCCCTTGTCAATCAAATAACATTAAAAGTAAAACACTGTAAAATAAATTCTAAACCTTTTTTGGTCACATTCAAATTGTAACCCATTGAAAGACGAAACATGAAATGAAACTTTAATCATAATAAATAAATATATATTAATTTAAAATACCAAAAATTTTAATTATATACACCACATAAAAATAACCAAGTTCATAATATTGAATATGTCTCAATGGAGATGAAATTGTGACAAATTCACTTACCTCATGTTTCCCTATAGTTGAACATATTTTAACCACGTATATAAAAATTTTAAACGTATTTTTAATACATAAAAGTACTATGTTAATATTTTTAATATCATATATGATCCTATTATAACATCTTATCACTTGTTCGTCAATAATATTTTATTATTATTATTACTTTAACTGTTAACTACTTTGTTTTCTCATACATGTTTCTTCATGGGAGTTCTGATCCTTGTACAATTATTATAGTTACATTATATAAAAAATTTAATCATTATATAACTATCAAATATATTTCCTAAATATATCCTTATTACATTCCATGTAAAGCGTAAATGAAAAACAATTCACATAGCTTCATGGATGTGGTAGTCCATACATACGCACAAGCAACATTACTATTTTCCAATGGATTGGAAGGTAAGATGATATATATAATACAATAATTTAAAATGAATATTTATTTCATAAATATAAAATATATTCATTAGTTTCATAACTATAACAATACAAATAAAGTGGTTATTAAAAATGAATAACACTTTTACATGGAGACGCGAGTCTGTACATTCGCATGAGAGATGTTTTCATTTTTTCATAGGATAAAAAAGATTTTTAAAATGGTTGTAACATAATCATGAAAACATATAAGTATAGTTATGGTACGGAAGTAATTATTTTGGTATAGTTAAAAAAGATTTGAATTAAGTTTACAAATAAATATTTTTGAAAAATTTTGTAAGAACAATTACCTCTTCTTTGAAAGAGCCCCTTTATATCTTCTCTTAAGGGACCTAGGGTTTGTATTTTAGGAATACCAGAACCTCCAGAACATAGATAAGGATGTTAATAATAGTTTTTTAGGGGTCTCTTAAGCTAATAGTATCTATTATTTTAATATAATAGAGGATAGGTGGTGATTTTTATAGTGAATGAAAGGACACACCTGGAAATAATAAAAATACTTAAATATAATAAAATTATTTTCATGTGAAAGTGTAAAAATTTGGCTATAACATATATGATAATATAGGATATGGTTGAAATAACTTCAACCCAAAAAACTTGGATTGGTTAATCTGGTATTTTAAACCATATCTTTTGGTTTAACCCATTCTTTAAACAATTTTAACATTAACTGCAATAACGAATTTTTAATTCATAAAGGGTTATAATCTTATATATAAGGTATGAATTTTATCATAAATTGAAAAATGATGTAATTTTAGGACGTTATTGAACTTAATTTTCATCTTTAAATAATTTTATGCATATTATTTTTCACAAACTATCAATAATTCCATTTTTGACGCTATTCATTTCATTTGACTTTAAAGACATCCAGAAAAATATGTATTTTGAATATTAAATGTTAAAACATATATAATATTTCATATGTATTTATAAAAATTTATGTTCACTATAAATGATCAAAAAAAATTACATTTATAGCATAAATTATTTTATTTTTCTATTAGTTAAATAAATATTGTGTTAGTGTTTCGAAAGTATTTAAATTAATTATTCCATCACTAAAAATTATAAATAAATTACCATCATAAAAATAAATTAATTATGTTCAAAACAATACTTTATATTCACTCATAACCTATTATTATCCTCTTGTGAACATATAAAATAAACTAAAAGAGAGAGGGAAATTTTTCAATTTTCTTTGCGTAAAATAATATAAACATCACTACAAAGGTCAAATAGCACCAAAATTCCATATATTAAAATTTGAGATGTACATGGATGAATTCCACTCATAAAATAAAATAAAATAAAATTTGGTTTTATTTTTATTGATTTATCACAATATTTTTAACCCAAAATACATGATTTACCCTTTACCGATGTGATAAATTTTACCAAAGTAACTATTCGTAATGCCTAAAAATAAATTGGAACTATTCACCAAATTTAAAACTTATGATTACAAATATGGTATTCATTTTTATAGATTCATTTTCTTAAATTATTTCAAATTAATTTAAATATAAACATGGAAAACACAATGAAAAATAGTTTTTAGATAAATGTGTTTTTAATCATAAAAAATAACTTTTATAAAAAACATGAAAATTATTGATTAATATTATATTATTCTAAATAAAATTGATAATATTTTAATTTAAGTATAAATCCAAAATATATTGTTTATTTTAAATAACTATATTTAATAAAAATAAATTACTATATTTGAAAAATTAAAAAATTTCATCATTCACTAAACAATCTATCATTTCATAAAAAAACCCAAAATTTCACCCTAAGTTAATTTTGATATGATGATTTCAAAAGTGAAATTACTTTAAGAAAATTAAAATTATTAAAAATTATAATTTATCATTTAATCCCATTCTTGAATAAAACTAATTTTATTGTGTTATTTTTTATTTAAAAATAAAATGTTTATATAATTAAATCTCGAATGTTGCATTTTTTCCTCATTCAAAAAATTTCTTCTTATAAATTTATAGAACTTCCCATCATGAATATATTTGGGTTGTTCTTTATTATAATTTATTTAGTTTACCATGGATCCACTTATATATTATTATTTCTTCAATCTACCTTTACCATATGAGTCATCTGATTCCCCAATACTTACTCTCTAGTGTCTAGAATCTAGAGAGGCTTTTCAAAGTAAGATAATTCATGTTCCAATTATATTTCCTCAGATATGATAACATTCATTTGATATAGAATATAATTCCTCAAAAAAAATATAGAACACATCATGTACTTTAGAGATTATTGGTGGCATTTCAAAATGGAAATCTACAACTCCAATTCCAACCAAAATTTCAAAAGTTTTGGATGTGCCTATATTTATGTTTTCTTTTACTATAGAACCTTATAAAACCCCCATATAGATATAATTTTTATAAAATATTATCTCCCACCTAAAATTACAAATATTTCTTTCAGTTATCATTATAGTGATTTTTTCTACTTTGAGATTCTTTAATATGTGTTTGAATAGTTTATACATTTACCATTGTCTCCTCCATATGTTCTAAGCCCTTGAGATTTATATCACCAACATCATCCCAATAATTTAAAGTATAACATATCTTACTATAAAATGATTCATATGACTCCATTTTAGTACTTGAATAAAATTAATTGTAATATAAAATCTATACCAAAGGTAAATACTGATCCCACATACCTTTAAATTCAAGAGAGAATGACCTCAACTTTTCTTCTAAATTTGAATAATCCAATTGAACTATCCCTGGGTTTTAGGGTGATATGTGGTGTGCAAATAAATATCAGTATCCATATCCATCTAAATAATTTTTCAAGATTTTGATATAAAATCATGAATCATGATTAGACACAATTCAAATAGTTTCTTGATGAAGTCTTATAACATAATTAGATTATTAGTCGGCACTCAATATTCAAATCATCTCTTATAGAGGATAAATGTGTAGAATTTATAATGTGATCAATAATAAACCATATTTGAAAATTATTTATGGGATTATTTGGTAATCTATTGACACAGTCGATAATAATTTCATCTCATTATCACATGGGAATAGTTAGAAGATTAAAGACTCCTCAAGAATGATTTATATTATCCTTAAACTTTTGAAAAAACAAACATCTTGACACATAATCCGTAATTTTATAATTTATATCATCCCACCAAAAAACTTCCATCAAATCTATATACATCTTGTTGTTTTCAGGGTGTACAGAAAAATTAGATATATGATAATCGTCTTGTAATTCTTTTTTTAGCTTAGGTATAAATATAACACAAATCCTCTTTACAAATTTTATAATTCCATCTTTATATTATAATTCTTGCAACTTACTATCATTTACAGCTTAAATTTACTTATGAAAATTCTAATCATCAAACTTGAAATTTATTATCTTTTCTAAAAAATATGGTTTAGAAATCATCTGGGAAAGGAGTTATATTTCCTATTTTATAATAATTATCGTATCTATATATAAAAAATCTAATAAGATAGGATCCCTATCAACACCCATTTTTTTCAAGAATCCATGGTCTTTCCTTCTCAATGAATATGATACCGAATTTTCCTTCCCTTGGTTGTTGTGTTTTAAGAAATCATAATCCTTGAGTAGCTTGATCAATCATTTTTTCCTTATATTAATATTTTTCTGTTACAATTTGTATTTCAGACTCTTATGATCCATGAACATCTCACATATATCACCATAGAGATAATTTTTTTATACCTTAAAATAAAATATTAATAACACCAACTCATAATCATGGGATGGATATTTTTTCATGAATGTTTAAATGTCTTTATTCATAGGAAATAACTTTATCATTCTATATAAGGACACAATAAATTACCTTCATTTATGCATCACTATATATCACAAATCCATCATTTTCTGATGCAAGAGTCAAAATTAGATCATTGACCAATATCCTCTTCACTTTTTTAAACCATTCATTACATTCCTTTTTCATTGTAAACTTACATCCTTAACATATAGGTATAGTTAAATGATTATAAAATCAGGAAAAAAATTTAACTAATAATTAATAGTAGCCTACCAATATAATGAAATGGTGTGCCTTAGTTATGTTCATTGGTGTAAGAAATTATTTAATTACCTTTTCCTTTGCTGGATCAATTGAAATTCTATCCTTGGAGTCAATATAGCCAAGAAAATAATCTTTCTTAATCCATAATTCACACATGCTAAATTTCTCATATAATATGATTTTTCTAATAGTCTTGAAAGATCCTCAAGTAATTATCATGATCCTCATAGCTTTTAGATTACACCATTCTATAATAAAAAAATACTAAAAAAACTATTTATATATGTGTGTGTGTGTGTGTCATAAATACTCTATTCATTATATCCATAAAAATAGATCATATATTATTCAATCCAAATGGAATTACTATAAACTTATAATTTCTATACATCATATGAAATGGTTTCTTCAGAATAACTTTCTTCTTTAATCACAATTGGTGATACCTAGAATTAAGGTAAATATATATAAAAATATTCATCTCCATTAAGTTTGTCAAATAATTTTTCATATAGAGTAAGTGGATTCTTTTTATTTATAGTAATAAAACTAATTTCTATATAATAAATGCACATCCTCATAGATCCATCATTATTCTAAAAAATATATGTGCACCCCAAGGTGAAACACTAGGTAATATAAATCAATTTTAACACAACTCCTATATATTTTATTCGACTCCAATAATTACACAGTGTTCATTCTATAGGTAATATTTGATATACATCTTCCATCAAAGATTAAATAAATGTAAAAATCAAATTCACATTTTGGTGGATGTCTACGTAATTGTTTAAGAATTACATCAATGTATTCTTATAAAATAGATACATCTTAAATTTTAATATTACCCTCTTCATCTATATATTTTTTCTTATCTTTTTCCTTAATAATATCACTACGAAGTGATATTTTAGGTAGATCTAGTTGTGAATCATATAATAATTACTCTCCTATAAAGATAATGAATTTTATATCCTTATCACAGATAAAAATTTCATTATCGTGGTAATAAGATTTTTCATTATATTTTGAAATCTTATTCATACCAAGGATTGTATAAATATCAACAAGAAGTATCATATTAAAGTTTTCAAGTATATAAAATTTATGTGTCATAATTGGAACAGACTAACACATCCTTATTGTGATGATATTTCCTCTTAGCGTTTTAACTGAAAACTCTCTTCTTGATGTGCTAGGGAAATACCTAATTTTATTATAAAATATGGAATACATGAAATAGTGTGAAGATATATAATAAAATAAATCATTAGATAAATTTGAGTACATGATTATATTACATGTCACTATATCATTAGAAATGTAAACTTTAACTATAGTTATTGCAAAAGATTAGCCTTCCCCACTCAACCTATTCTACAGAAGTTTCTCTTGACACATGGAACATTGGAGTGAATAATGCCTTATATCTATATAGTTAAATAATTATAAAGTATCAATTTATTTATTCCACTTGAATTCATTATCCATATAACCCTTATCTATTCACTTATTACGAACTCTCATTCGCTTCAAACATTTTCCAACATGTTTCTTTCCATAATTTTCACATTATAGAAATTACATTGTTCCATTCTTCTTCATTGATGATTTACCTTTTTCTTGGTTATTATATTAACTCTTAATCTCTTTATTTTCCTTATATATATATGATCCAGATATTTCCTTCTCTATTTTTATGGAAAAAATATTATTTCAACATATGATGAAAAATTTGAGAAAGCAGTACCCCTTATAGGTTTTGCATGAGGCCTTCAAATAAATAGTCAATAATGTTCTCTATATTATTTATGTTATTTTTAGAATAACAAGATACAATTATATCGGTTTCATCATACTCTATAAAACTTTCTTCATCCATTCAATTTAGTTTGTGAAACTTTCTCTTTATTTCAGTTTGTTTGTCATTATGGACATATTTTCTAAAGAATATTACTTTAAAATCTATTCATTCCATATATTCTATTTCTTCTTCCTCACTATTATTATAGATTAACCTCTAACATCGATCAAAATTTACTCTATGAAAATACATATCCAGTATAACCATTTCCCTTTCATTCAATCATAAGGCCAAAAATATCATTTCAAGATACATAATCCATTTCTTAACTACCAATGGATTACTAGTGCCATAAAAGATGGAGAAATTTTTCATAAGAACAGATCCAATATAGGTATATTGTGACATGTAATATCATTAATCTCTATATGTTCAAGGTTATTATACATAACATGGGTTATTTTCCCTAATATGGCCATTATCTGCATAGTTCCAACACTAGTTGTATTGGCTATCTCAGCAAGGAAATCACTACATTGAGCACGGATGTTGATTCTCTTTACTCCATTAGTTTCTTTCACTAAATAATGGAACACACTTAGTTATATCATAATCATTATGAATATTTATATATAAAATAAAAAATGTCTAATGGAAAATTTTCTCAATTATTATAACATATAATGACACTTATCATATTAATGACATTCATTCAAAATCAAGTTCACAAGGTTTCTACTAAACTTATTCTGATACTTACTATAACAACTCCAAAACCATAAACATAGAGTTGATTTCTAATTAATCACATTTTCATAGATACAATAAATCTAATCAGAAATGACCAATTAGTTTTGTAGTCTTGGAGAACCATATATATACATCATAACAATTTTATATTGTGAATAAAATATAAATATAACAAAATAAAATGTTTAGAATCCTTGAAAATCATTAAAATATTTATTCTTTATATCCTAGGTAAAATAATAAAATATGGGTGATCTCAAATGATTAGTAGGGGTTGATTAAAAAAATTATTCTAATAAAATAAGGCATAATCTCTATGTTAAGGTAGATAATAGAAATTTCATTCCATTTAATCAATAACTTGATTAAAAAATCATCCATGGATAATATGAAATGAAATAATCTCATAGGTAACAATAAATAAAATAATAATAAATGAATTTCATACTATTAAACATTATGATATCAGACATCATGATATATCTACCATAAAATCCTTGTGCCAATTTTGTTTAAACTAAGGGTAGGTATAAACCAAAAACCCATTTAATAATTTTGGACTTCTAATTTGTCTCATGAGACTTATTAATGAATTGAGGGGGTATATAATTTAAGGTCTCACCCATCATTTCATGTCCAATTCATTCCTCATATATTTAATGATCAGTTGAATTTATAAACAATGTGACTTGTCAACAACTATCTGTATTTGGTAAAGAATACAAATTTATCAAGGTTTTCCATGGAAAATCAAAAAACTTTTCAAGTAAAGAATCATATATAGAAATGGTATATGGTTTATGAAATAATCATATATAAGATAAAAATAATATGGATATTTAGGATAAATTTAATGTTCAAAGATTACAATAAAATAAATGTTTTAAGAGAAATTTAATGACTAAAAAATTAGTAAGAGAAAATATATTACCATAGATTCAATGAAAAAAAACTTTTGTAAAAAAATAATATCATTTGTATAAATAAAGAAAATGGAAGTTAAATATTAAAATAATCATTCATTAAAGAATTTTCTTTATAACACCATTGAAATATTTGAATAAAAATATAAAGGTTTTAGAATAGTTATGGTGATGGTAAAATCTGTAAACACCGCATATGCTAAAAAATTCCTTTAAAGTTTTTTTTAAAGGAAAATTAAAATTACCCTTGAAGAAATAATTAGAAATATTCATTTTAATCTATTGAAAAAGTTAAATACAGTTTAAAATCTCCTTACACTAATGAAAAAAATCCAAAATAATTTTGAAAAATATCTACGTGGAAGAAAAATATACCCGATCAAAAATAGAAATAGGTTTATCCTTTATTTTAAACATTTATTTAATTTATTCAAGTGAAAATGAGAGGAAATTTTAAAATAAAAAATTTAAACTCATTAAATATCTAGTGGATGAGAAAATGGATGGTGTTTAAGAAGGATTGATTATAAGATTACTTCAATGAAAATAAGTGCAATAAAAAATGAGATTATAAAATAAATTTTCACCACTTTGGTCACTTTAAAATTGTTTCACCTTAAAAGAGTAAAATTTTAATGAAAATTTAATAATTATTAATATATATATATATATATATTCATGTTAAATACCTCAAAGGGTCAGTACAAACACCACATAAAAACAAACTGATACATAATTTGATTATTGTTCCATAATATCCATAATTTTAATCATGATTTAAATATCATATATACCCATTAAATCTATCCTTATTACCATCCATGTAAATAAAAAATGAAAAATAGATCACATTTTATTGTGGAGGTGCTAGTCCACATGTACGCACTAGCGATGTTATCATTTTCTAATGGATTGGAATGCAAGAAGGTATATATGATATTATAATTTTAGAAGCATAGTTATATCTTAAATATCATATATTCATTAGTTAGGTATTTATAAAAATAAAAGTGGTGATGAAAAATAAAATATACCACTACGGGGATATGGTAAGTCATACTTATACCTAAGCGATGATTTAAATTTTTTCAGGATAGAAAAAAGTTGGAAATTGGTTGTAAGAAAATAATAATAACATATCAGTATATTTATGATACTAGATTTATTATTTTAGGATGGTTATAATATATTTCTAGGAACTTTAAGAATAATTAAATTTCAAATATTTGGTAAAGATGATTACCTCTTCTTCGAAATTGTTCCTTTATATCTTCTCTTAAGGGATATAGGGTTGGTCTTTTAGGAAGACTAGCACCACCAAAACATGGAAAGGATGGATAGACGACCTTTTTTAGGGTTTGGTTGAGCTAATAAGATCTAGGTGTTAAATAAAATAGAATATTTTTGGTGCCTTTTATAGTGAAAAAAGGACACACTTGGAATGAATTAAAATATTTAGATATAATAAATTCATTTTCAAGAAAAATTTGCATAATGTGACCATAATTTTGAAGATAAGATATGATATGGCCTAAACCCTTTCAACTAATAATACAGGGGTAGGATTAAGTAGTAATTTAAACCTTACCTTTTGGTTTAACCCCTAGGCTAAATAATTATTACCACAACTACATTAAAGACTCATTAAATCTTAATGGGTTATAAGTTTACATATAAGTTAAGAATTTTTTTATAAATCAACAAGGGGTGAAATTTTGTTCATTTATAATATTAATTGTCCTCTCTCAATATTTTTATCATTTTTAAATAATTTAATAAAATATTATTTTTTTTAAAAAATTCAATAATTTTATTTTTGACACTATTCATTTAATTTGACTATAAATACATCAAGAAAAATATAAATTTCAAATATAAACTTTTAAAAAATCTATGATATTCCATATCTATTTATAAAATTATTGGTTCACTATAAATCATAAAAAAATATTACTTTTATAGTTTTTAAAATAATTTATTTAATATTTGTATTAATTGAATAGATATTGTGTCTGCATTGTGTAAGCATTTAAGTTAATTATTCCTTCACTAAAAATTTTAAATAAATTACCATTATAAAAATAAATTAAATATTTTCATAATAAGACTATATATTTCATTCATAACATATTCTTATCCTTATGTAAACATATAAAATAAATTTAAATAGATAGAGGGATATTTTGGAATTTCCTTTATAAAAAATAATATAAATTTTACTACCAATGTAAAATTACACCAAAATTTCATCTATTCATATTTGGGATGGATATGGATGAATTAATCACATATAATAAATTAAGGGAAAGTTTTTGGTTTATTTTTAATTCCTTATCACATTATTTTTAACCTTAATTACTTAATTTACCCATTATCGAGGTTATAAATTTTACCAGAGTTACTATTCATAATGCCAAAAAATAAAAGGGGATGATTCAAAAAATTTGAACTAATTGATTCCAAAAATGGTATAAATTTTTTCAAGAATAATTTTTTTGAATTTTTAAAATTAATTTTAATATATATTTTAAAAATGCAACGAAAATCAATTTTTAGAAAAAAAATATTTTTAAGCATAAAAAATTAAATTATATAAAAATTATGAAAATTATTGATTCAAATTAGATAAATATAAATAAAATGGATTATATGTTACTTTAATAATAAATACTAAATATATTGGTATTATTAAACTACTTGATTTAATGAAAATAAATTACAATATTTGAAAAAAATGGTATTTTCCACTATTCATTGAAAAATCAATCATTTTAGAAAAATCCTAAAATTTTAACCTAAGTTAATTTTTACATGATGATTTGAAAAATGAAATTAAATTATGAAAATTAAACTTATAAATTTTTTATAATTTATATTTTAATCAAAATCTTGAATAAAACTATTTGTATTGTATTATTGGTAAAAATAAAAGCATACTATAATTGAAGCTTAAAAGTAATAGGTTTATTATTGGATCAGTTTATGTATTATCTCTTATCATAGTATGTTCTGGTTGTTGTTGTGTACCCTTTTGTCATTTCATCTTGGTTATATTATATGTTACATGGATGATTGATATCTATTGTATTCTATGAGAATAATCATTCCAAAAGATATTCATCTATAATCAGGTATAAGTTTTGATGGGTCATCTAGGTTATCTTGTGACATATTCTGTCACTCTCTATAATTCCTTGATATAAATATACTATTAATTGAATTTCTTCTATTTCTTGGTCCTGATATTTTTTATATATATTCATGATTATCTCCTAATATTCATAGATTGTCTCACATTTGGATTTTCTAACGGAATATATCTCCTTCTGTATAGTAGTTCTCCTTGGGGTTAGAAATAATCTTTAAATAAAATTTCTTTAAATATAATTTTACCCTGTGAATTTTATTGGTTTAAGGTTATGTAAACATTATCAAGAAACTCCTTCCATTGATATGGTAAATCCTCTCCATTTAAAATTTTCCCCAACTTCACTTTTTTTCTTCAATATATCACGCACCATGGTAAACTCCTTGGTGTTCATGTTGGAATAATCACTAGAAATATTGTGGAATATTAGAAAAATATGGATTAGTAATTTTTTAAAATCAAACTAAAATTTCAAATAAGAGTATATAATATGATGATTTTTATTCACAGAATGGGTTTCATGCATGTTTATTAATGTCTGGTCAGGGTTTTCTAACATGATTCTAGATTCACAATGAAAATTTTGAGTTTCATTAAAGTCTATTGGAACAATGTTCTCAAATTTAGTTGATTGTTTCATAATATTTCATAGTTCTACATCACTCTAATAAATAAGGTCCTATTAATCTCATGATCAAGAGTATAAAATTATCTAATGTGATATATGGTTATCAAATTTTATGTTAGTGGTTATGTGTTTGGAAATTACTACCATTTCCCCAGAAATAGTGCCAAGTGGTTCAATCAAATTTTACTCTACACCTTGTCACTAGGTGTTCAAATCCAATTTAAATCCAATTTAATGTAGTAAATTGTAAAATCTAATTATCTCAAATTAATGGTATACTTTTAAATATTCATAGGGACAAGTGTTAATATAGGTGGTTTTTATTTTTATTATGTACAAATGAAAGTACAAGAAATTTGTTGGTGGGTGTAACTATAGTGATTTCAACCCACGATTGTCCTAAAGGTTGGAAAACTATTGTATTTATTTTATGGTCCCTAATGATGAATACTTATTCTTAAATTGACTAGTGGAATACCATAATCATACAACTCCCACCTCTAGTTTCTAGTGATGGGGTTTTATAGTGAATAATAATCACAATAAACAATAAATAATTCCTATGTGCATGGGAGTGTTTTGAGAAATCATTGAATCTTGTAATAGTGAACTCACCTATAAATATCAAAGAACCTATAAATCAGAAGTTATAAATTGAAAATTGTTATAGATGAAATTATTTCTTCAACACATGTATTGTAAATTAAAAATACTTCACCAATCAATCACTCATGCTCCTTTATATATATAGGATTGACTAAGTGGATGGCCATAATGTATTAATGAAAAAAAAAATGAAATACATATTTAATTTTATCACATTCAACCAATAATAACATGGTATGATACTGATATTAATAGTACAATAAAAATTATAAATATTATTAGAAATAAAAACATGCAATATCCTCACCCACAAGAAAAATCATTGATGGTGTATTTATCCTTCCATGTGAGTGATCTCATCTATAGACATCAAGCTTATAGAATGAAAGAAAGTAAAATATAGTATAGAAAAACCAAAAAACTCCCCAAATGAATATGTTCATCCTTTAATTATAAGTTTATGTATCCTATATATTTCCACATGTCATCAATATGCAATGGATTTACTTTATGTGGTATGCTCGATCATTCCCTGAATACCTGAGTGAGGGCCACACTCCCATGATCTCGATAGATTTTTCCCTCTCACCAGGATCATGAAACACCATTCCTCTGTTTCCAATTTAGTTAGACAATATGAATAAAATATTACCTTGGTCCCCACACTCAATTCACATTCTCAACATGACCACAAAATTGATCAATGGCTACAAGTGCTCAACACTTTTTACATTGATCATAAAAGATCCTTCATGAGTGTTTTAATGTTCCATGAACTCTTATAAAGAAAAAATTTTATATTACTGTTGTTGTATACCAATTTTTGAATTTATATCCATAATAATTCATTGGATAGGACATATCTTATGTTATAGTCTAAAATAAAATTGTATGCTGAACATTTGTCATGTTGGATTTTGTGAAATAGAACTGGTGAGGAAAACATCCTATGTATTTCCCCTAGAGTGAGTTGAGGCTAGCATACTCTCCACAAGTCAACATGTCACCCATTGAGAAGTGAATATTGTAATATGATTGAGAATGTGAGACTAGTTTAATGTGTCAATTTATTTTATAATTCTAGGCTAGACTCTATTGGGTGAAGAATATATTTAAATTTCGTTGTGAGATAGAAATAACACATGATGTAGCACTATATAATTGACAGGGGATCTATTATGACTATGTAATAGTCTTAAGAAGTAACATATAGATCCTTTAGTATAGAAAATAGTCTTAAATATAAAATTTTGTGACCATATCAACATCATAATATACTAATAAACATAAACATGGTATATGTTGTTTAACAAAAAAATGTGCATTGCTCAACACAACCCTAAAAATCCCATAAAATTTTTAACTTTCTTCTTCTTCCATTACTTCTAAAAATCTAACCATTTCCTAGAAATCAAAAAATCAAAGGATCATGCACAACTATCCATTTATATTATCCCCAAATCTTTATTTATCAATAATTGTCCTCAATTTAATGATTTAAATAGTATTTACCAAATCCAATGAAATGAGGTGCTAAAATAAAATATCACAAAATAATTATTTCAGACATAAGTGAAGGAAAAAATTAATGTATTATGAACAAGATATTATGAATTATTTTACTGAATCATATAACTAAGATAAATTAATGGAAATATATGGGTTATCTTATGACGAAATCTCTCTTTAAGAGCATGATTGTGATGTGTTAAGTGAGGGCTTAATTCATGCGTGAACCAAGTGCAAGATGAGATTTTAGAAAGAGATTGGGAAACATGTGAAGCACCATATGGTGTCATAGGGTAGTATCATAGTGTCACTGATGCTAATAGATATTGGTATGTATCTCTTAAGGTATCCTATAGTATTATATATCCTGATATAGGAAAACTATTTTGATGTAGCCCAAGGTGACCAGTAGTTCATGTGTGTGGGTAAGTTATAGTCTATAGATATGGGATCATCATGGATATTTCATAACTATAGATTATGTCAAGATTTCTTGGTATAGATTATTTTTTCAGGGTGGAGATGTCAATTGTTTCATAGGACAACCTCTAATGGTGTGCTAAGTTAAGAATAGTGTCTAACTAAGGGCTAGGTTATGATTTTTTATTGCCTTGTTTATTGATCATACTAACCTCATGCATGAATATAATTATGAGGTTATTACATGAATAATTAGGTATTATCATTTAGATTTAAACCACATTGGTTATCATTCATTCTATATTCTTAGAGTATTATAGGAAGTTTGAGATGATCTATATTTTCCTTATTATGCAGTTTTGGTTGTATCAAACCTTTCCTAGATGTATTTTCCATCATACATCAGACACCCTAGAACCACACTCCCAAGACAAGTGCTAAAAATACATTCTTTCTAAACGGTCTTCGATATCAAGTGATAAGTCCCAATCCAAACATGTATATATTTCATGTCAATATTATGTCACATAATTTTGATAACCTTTAGGTTTAGTGTGTAGAGACCAAAAGCATGATGTACATGGAAATTACATTACTTTTTCTAAATACTTAATCCATTACAAAAGAAACTCCTAATGACCGTATTATTTTAGTGTCTTTGGAAACTCGGAACATAATCTTCTAATCATGGTGAAAGATCTTCAACATCTCCCATAAAGATCTTCATTTTTTCCTAAATAAACCCTTCCTTTATATCATGGGGGAAAATAAAACCTAAAAAGGGTGAGCTCAAATGCTCAGTAAGGTTAAGCATGGAGAAAATAAAACAACCCATATACATTTGAACTTAAATACATGAACATAAAGTTTAAACATCAAAATATTGAGAAATAACATTACACATGGTAGTATGTAAGGAATAGATCTTAATGGAACATCAATCATGATAAAATAGCATGGGAATAAAACATGTAATTGTGGAAAACCATTAATCACATGATATTATTTCCATAGTAGCCAAGGCATTGCTTCCAAGACCATCATAGTGGACAAAGACTATTACTGAATCGGGTTTACCTTTCCTTCCAGCCCTGTATTACTGTACCAGATTTACTTATCGTTAAAGCCTTGTCTATCTCATGAGATATAAATATTTACCCAAAGAATTGGAGGGAGATATAGGTCTCACCCATATCATAACGAAATCATTCTTACGTGTGCAACATAAACATAAATCATTCATCATAACCCAAAGAATAAAATGGGTTTCATAAACATCATCCCATCATAACATAAACTATATAAAACAAATAGATATCATCACATTATAAGAAAAGTGAAACCATTTAAATCATAGAGATATTATACTTGAAACATACTCATATGAAATAATTTCATCTTAGATGGAAAATGGTTTTGATACAACACTTGAAATGAATGCTTGAGGAAAATATTCTTTCTTCTTCAAAATCATTTTTTTTTCACAAAATGCCATGAAATTTTAAAATAAAATGATTTTGTTGAAAATATTCATGAAATATTGTAGAGTAATATTCCTGAAAATAAGCCATTATGAAACCATAAAAATCTGTGCATGCCATATAAGTTAAAAAAACATTCTCCTCGTAATTTTAACGGAAAACTCAAAAAGTACCACATATGGTAAATAAAAGAAAGATCCATTCCATAAAACAAAGTAAAAGTCAAACAGGGGTAAACATGACTTTAAATATACATGGAAGAATATTAAACACTTTATGAAAAACATTTTTATGCACATAAGGGAAAAATATAACCCCATAAAATACTTACGTGTAAGCAATCTTGGATAAAAATGAGATTGCAAAATTAACCCTTACCTTATGTCCAATTTCTTCCATATGTGTCCGAGACTACAGTAAAGTGGGTTTAAACATATTATTAACTTGTAACAGAACCTTAATAATATTTATGATATCATATATGATTCACTTACGACTTTATATTACCCGTTCATTTGTCAATTCTATGTTAAAGCAGCGTTTTGGGTAAAATCATTTCATTTATCGTAAATGTTTCGACTTGTTGTTCTTGATATTATTACTTATATACTGATTTAATTAATTAAATAATGTAAAACATGATTTATATATAATATATATTCATCATATAAATATATATGATATGTCGATAAATGGAATGAAATACACCGTTCATGGAGACGGTCGGTCGTACGTACGCATGAACGTTGTTTTCGTTTCCTTATTGAATTGAATGGATTTAAGTAAATGAAACATATATTTAAATAAATCCAGTATAATTATTATATAATATCTTTCATGATTATTTATTATATATACTATATAACCATACTTCAATGGTTAATCATGGAAAATGAATCTCATCACGTTCATGGAGACGGTAGTCCGTACGTACGCACGAGCAACAAAATCATTCTTTTGATATTAAAATAGTATATAATTGGATGTTATATCATATATAAATAATAATAATGTTATATTTATTATTTATATAATTAATACCCATTATTATACAATTCCAAATGATTAAATCTTTGAATAACAAACTACACCACGACATGGAGACGGTAACTCGTACGTACGCACGTGTGGTGAATTTTTCATTCATAGGATGGATAAAATAACTAATATGGTTGTAAAATTTTCATAATAACATAAAATTATATAGAAGATACTGGATTTATTATTTTAGAATGGAAATAACAAAGAAGGAGGAAGTGGAAGAAGAAAGGAACTTGAAATAGGTGCTGAGATATTTACCTCTTCTTTGGGTTCTTCCTTTTGATTTGATCAAAATAGCTCCTTAGGTTGGATTTATGACTAAAGGAAGGCCTCTGAGATTAAGGTAGTATAGTTTAGAGGGTATTTGGGTAGGTTTTGGCTGATCCAAATGGATTTGGATGTGTGAATTAGAGAGAAGGGGGAGTTCCCTTTTATAAGTTGGGTGAGGGGAACCTTAGGAAAAACTTAAAATATTATTTTATAATAAATTCATATTCGGTTTATAATGGCTCCAAAGTATCTTATTTCTAGGCTAGGGTGGGGATGGGTTGAAATCACCTCGACCAATAGTTTTTAGACATGTTTAGGTTACCATTTGAACCTTATCATTTAGATTTAACTCTAAGTTAAATAATTTAACTTTTACCCTGTATTCTTGTATTCTTACACTCTATGGTTAATAAAATTACTATAAAATGCCAATAGAACCCTAATTGGTTAATTAATGTCATATATAATATTATATAAGTCTTTTTACCGAAACTTATATTTCTAGGACCACTATATCAATTAATAATATAATATTTGTTTTAATAACTCTTTTATGTCAATTTTGACAATATTTGGTATTTTGTTTTTTCAAAATTCATAACAGTATTATTATTTCGAAAAAAATTCATATAACCAACCCTAATATGTTATATTAACCTATAAAATTATTTTAATTCATAAAAAGTCTCAAATTACATCTATTTGGGTATTTATAATATCAATTATGTTAATATTTCATTAATAAGGTAATTAGTGCATCATCATTGTGTCATAAATAAATTAAATTATTTAGTGTCTAAAAAATATAAATAAAATACCATTATGTAGGAAATTTTATTATATTTCTAATTAATATTTATAGTCTAATTTATCTTATGTATAACCCTATATTAAAAATGTTTTAGTTATTAAACTTTGATTTTAACTATTTTAACTCTTCTTTAAATAAAATAATAATAAATGTCATAATCTAATACAAGTGGACCTAAAGGGTAATATTTTACTCCTAAGGTTTTTTTGATCGAATTAAACTTATCCAATAGAATTAGGACATGTTTTAGGGTAATAATAATATCATTTTTGCCCTTAATTACCCTATTTACTTTTAACCGTGGTAAATAAAAGCTAAAAGTTACTATTCACCAAAAATTATTTTTATCTTATTGAACCACATTTTACTCATTGATATTAACTGTGTCTCTCTAATTTTCAAAATTAAACTCACAGAAGTGGTAAAATTAAGTTTTATTTAAATTTGCAAATTCTCCTAGGAGGTGGGTAAGAGACGGTAAAAAGTTCAATAAAAATTTTATATATCTAAAATTATTATAAAATGACTCCAATGAATTACATTGAACTTATATAGGTATTATGTATCTATTTTGACCTAAAATAAATTTAAATAAAATAAAGTATTATTTAAATAAAAAGTCAGTTTTAACTAATAACTTAGTGTTTTCTCTATTCATCAAAAATTGAAAGTTTTCAGAAAAATACAAAAAATTCACCCTAAGCTAATTTTGATATTACGAATCCAAAAATGAAGTCAATTTTGAAAGATAAAATTTATAAAATTTCAAAAAGTGGATATTACTATTCATAACGTCTAGTTTATATAATATTTCAATAACATATCGTTGTTTAGTAAAACTCGGTATTGCGTACAACGCAAGCTATCGAGGAAGGTCACTCTTGCGTGTAATGCAAGGAAAGTCAGGGTTGCGTGTAGGGAAAGCTCCCTTTGGTGTTGCGTATAACATAATCAAAATATAGTTCAGTTATACATTGATCAAAATATATACTTGGTGTTGTGTAAAATGAATGTTATTTGAAAGAACTTGAAATTGTGTGCATCATAAGTCGTGAATAGTGTTGTGTATACTACAAGCTAAAATGGTGTTTCATATAGCACAAGATAATCTTGGTGAAGCGTACAAAAAAAGACATCAAAGAAATTAAAAATAATAATTCTCATAAAATCTCGGGGTGTTACATTCTACCCCCATTAAAATTAATTTCACCCTCGAAATTCATCAGGGTTATAAATGGTTTTCTACTTGAAAGTTTCTTTCATAGAAACCCACATTATAAAAAGGAATACTAAATCATCATTTTAAAAAGTAACGTTAGAAAAATAACAGATACCCAAAGTAACTCATCGTTGGGTTTCCACAAAGGATAATATAGGTGAAAATATGGATATGGAAGAGAAATATTACCATCATGTTTAGATGAAGAGGGGTAGAGAACGTGGCTATGAAAAAGACAACAATCACAAAGCCATAAATTTGCGATGATCTAAGAAACCATCTGATTCATCATATATGATGGTACTAGGACAACATTTTTGGTTTTCAAGATCATTTCCCTAATATTGAAGAATTTTTCAATTAAAATAAATACTTACTTTATTTTGATACAATCTCATTGTTGTTTGTGCCTTAAACAATTTCCACATCATCTATTAAAGAAATGAAGTTGAATTTGTCTTCTGTGAAGTGTTAGCAGATCATGCGGTAGAATGATAGGTCATTCCATCTGTCTCAAACATAAGGTTAGAAAAATTTATATACATAAGTCCATCTATGGTGAGATTAATCATATATGGTTCCTAAAATGGACTTATACTTCATCTATCATACCTCTTAATAAAATAAAACTTGTTTCTACTAACCAGGGACTTCCTATAGGCCAGTGATAGGAAATAAAGGCCTATCTTACTTCGGTTGTGTGTTCAATTCCCGTGACCTTGTCCGACGCGATGGGTTGTCACCCGTCCTACAGGTTGTCACTTTTTCTAAAACTACATTATTATAACATTCCTGTAATAATATCGAAAAAAATATCTATCCTTAAACAATACTATCTTATGTATAACTTAATTCATTTCAATATTTAATCTTATCCAAAATACTTCGGTCTATGCTCATAGTATAAAGAAAACAATTACTTGAAAGGTCACATAACAAGCATGTGAATACCGTCATTTATCCCCCATATATCGTAAGATATATCTTTTTGGTCACATTCTAAACATTTGAATACCTTAATCATGTATTCTTTCGAAACAAGAATTACCATAGAACCTTAGTGAAAACATGAATGCTGTCAAAAGTCAACTCCTTCCACATACCAAAATCCCAAAATTTCTATACACTCAAACCATGATATCACTTTTTCCTTAAATCAGTCATGAGATCATGAATACTATCAAAAATTTCATTTTTTTCTTATCCCTTAATTATGAACATATCATCTTCTTTCCAAAAATATTTCAATAAGTTTTCATGGTTACTGGTACCATGGAATTTTTGAAAAACACAATATACCAATACATAAATATTCCAATATTCCATGATATTATATACAACATTATTCTAGAATCCCATTAGATAAACACTTAATCATTCCACCATATTGTTTTCATATTCAACATCACCAAAAGTGATCACATGTGACTTCCCTTTGTCCTTTTCCTTAAGAGGTTGTTGATTTCAATCATCGTTAACCCTTGGATTAGGGCATTTATTAGCATAATTCCCCATTTCCTTGAACTTGTAGCATTGAAGTGTTGGTGGTGCGTTCTCTATAGTCTTTTCTCTATTCACATCATTAGATGCCCTTTTTCCATTAATTTGACACTCAGTTGCTCGATGACCTTCTTTTCCACACTTAAAACATTTTCTAGTCCCTTTAATACAATCTCCACATGCTTCTCTCCACACTTTGAGCATAAAGAAACATTTATCTCCTTTTCACTAATGTTTTGAGATTTTTCCTTGAACTCTATCTTTTGTTTCTTGTCAAAACCATGAGATGGATATGAAACACCAACTTCCAATTCTATGTTGATAGCACAACACACAATTTCTTCATAGCTACTGAAGTCTCTTATAGCTAATTCCCTTCGAAGACTTGTTTTTAAGCCACTGAAGAATCGATCAACTTTAATTTCAAGTTGGATGATAAAGCCAGATCCATACCTTGCAAGCCTTGTAAAATTTTCCTCATATATACCAACAGATTCATCATCCTTTTGCTTAAGCTTAAGGAACTCCTTTTCCATCTTTGTTCGAAGAATATAAGGGAAGTAATTATTGAAAAATAAGTTCTCTAACTCGTCCCATTCCATGGATTCAATTTCACCTAGGGGCCTTGTATTCTTAATTAGATTCCACCACTAGTCTGCTTCACCTTCTAAATAGTAAACAGCTAGAATGAATTTTTCATGTTCTGAACATCAATGTATTGAAAATATATTTTAAATGGTACTAATCCATTGTTCAGCGACAAGTTGATCAGAAGACCCACTGAAAGAAGGTGGACATTGCCTCAAGAAGGACTCAATAGAATATTGTTCCCTCCTCTGCTCATTTGGAAGTCCAGAATGATTCATAGCTTGTGTTAGTATATCAATAATATTTTTCACTCCATCTACCATAAAATTGGTTTGTTCAGGAGGACAATCATTGAATTTCCCATTACATTGATCAACACGGTTCCTTCGGGTTCTAGTTGCGTCTAAAACCCAAAAAGAATAGTGTAAGAGACAAAAATCATGCTAGGAAAACAACATAATAAATGGGGAGTAACTTCAATATATAACATCTTAGGTTTAATTATAAGATCATTACCATAATTCTAGGACTATAAACTATACTTATACTTAACCTTAGGAACATCCCTAGACATACCTTAGAAATATCTCTAAGGATTGCACTAAAGTTTTCACATCCTAGTTTCCAAAGGTTGACTAAACCTTCGCTCTGATACCAACTGTAGGGACCCAAAGCTTGACGTACATGGAAAATACATTACTTTTTCGGAATACTTAATACATTATAAAACAAACACCCAATGACCGTATTAGTTTAGTGTCTTTGGAAACTCGGAACGTAATCTTCTAATCATGGTGAAAGATATTCAACATCTCCCATAAAAATCATATTTTTCTCCAACCTAAAACCTTCCTTTATATCCTAGGGGAAAATAAAACATAAAAATGGTGATCTCAAATTATCAATAAGGGTAAGCATGGAGAAAATAAAACAACCCATATACATTTGAACTTAAAAACATGAACATAAATTTTAAACATCAAAATCTTGATCAATGACATTAAACATGGTAGTACGTAAGGCATAGGTCATAATAGAACATCAATCATGATAAAATAGCATGGGAATAAAACATGTAATTATGTCAAACCATTAAGCACATGATATTATTTCCATATTAGCCAAGGCATTACTTCCAAGACCATCATAGTGGACAAAGTCCATTACTGAATCGGGTTTACCTGTCGTTTCATCCCTATATTACTGCATCAGATTTACTTGACTTTACAGCCATGTCTATCTCATGAGACATAAATATTTACCCAATTCCTTGGAGGGATATATAGGTCCCACCCATCTCATAATGAAATCATTCTTACGTGTTCCACAACATAAACATAAATCATTCATCATAACCCAAAGAATAAAATGGGTTTCATAAACATCATCCCATCATAACATAATCCATATAAAACAAATGGTTATCATTTCATCATAAGAAAAGTGAAACCATGTAAATCATAGATATATTATACTTGAAACATACACATATGAAATAATGTAATCTTAGATGGAAAATGGTTTTGATAAAACACTTTAAATTAACTCTTGAGGAAAATATCCTTTCTACTTCAAAATCATTTTCTTTTCACAAAATGCCATGAAATTTTAAAAGAAAAGTATTTTCTTCAAAATAGTCATGAAATATTTTAAGGTAAGATTTATGAAAAAAAGGCATTATAAAACTGTAAAAATTTGTTCATGCAGTATAAGTTAAAAAACATTCTTCTCGTACTTTTAAAGGTAAAGTCAAAAAGTACCACATAGGGTAAACAAAAGAAATATTCCTTCCATAACACAAAGTAAAAGTAAAATAGGGGTAAACATGACTTTAAAAATACATGGAATAATATTAAACACTTTAGGAAAAACATTTTTATGTACATGGAGGAAAAATATAACCCCGGAAAATATTTACGTATAAGCAATCTCGGATAAAAATGAGATTGAAAAATTATCCCTTACCTTATGTCCAATTTCTTCCATATGTGTCCGAGACTACAGTATAGTGGGTTTAAACATATTATTAACTTGTAACAGAACCATAATAATATTTATGATACCATATAATATTCACTTACGACTTTATATTACTCGTTTATTTGTCAATTCTATGTTAAAGTAGCGTTTTGGGTAAAATCGTTTCATTTACCATACTTGTTTTGACTTGTTTTTCTTGATATTATTACTTATATCCTGATTTAATTAATTAAATAATGTAAAAAATTATTTATATATAATATATATTCATCATATAAATATATATGATAGATCGATAAATGGAATGAAATACACTGTTCATGGAGACGGTAGGTCGTACGTACGCATGAACGCTGTTTTCGTTTCCTTATTGAATTGAATGGAATTAAGTAAATGAAACATATATATACATAAATAAAGTATCATTATTATGTAATATCTTTCATGATTATTTATTATATATACTTTATAAATATACTTGAATGGTTAATCAAGGAAAATGAATCTCATCGTGTTCGTGGAGACGGTAGTCCGTACGTACGCACGAGTGACAATATCATTCTTTTGATATTAAAATCATGTATAATTGGATGGTATATCATATATACAGAATCATAATAATTTTATATTTATTATTTATATAATTTATAGTCATTATTATACTCATCCAAATGATGAAATGTTTGAATAACAAACTACACCACAACGTGGAGACGGTAAGCCGTAGGTATGCACGTGTGGTGACTTTTTCATTCATAGGATGGATAAAATAACTAATATGGTTGTACAATTTTTATAATAACATCACATTATATATAATATACTAGATTTATTATTTTATAATTAAAATAACATAGAATGAGGAAGTGGAAGAAGAAAGGAACATGAAATAGGTGGTGAGATATTTACCTCTTCTTCGGGTTCTTCCTTTTTATTTGATCAAAAGGGCTCCTTAGGTTGGATTTTTGACTAAAGTAAGGCCTCTAGGATGAAGGGAGGAATGTTTTTAAGGTATTTGGGTAGGTTTTGGCCGATAAAAATGGCTTTGGAGGTGTGAATTAAAAAGAAGGGTGAGTGCCCTTTTATAAGAGGGGTGAGGGGCACCTTAGGAAAAACTTAACATATTATTTTATAATAAATTCATAATAGGTTTATAATTTCTAAAAAGTGTATTATTTATAGGTTAGGGTGTTTATGTATTTAAATCCTCTCAACCAATAGGTTTTATACAAGTTTAGGTTACCATTTTAGCCTTATCATTTAGATTTAACTCTAAGTTAAATAATTTAACTTTTATTGTGTCTTCTTGTATTCTTACACTATATGGTTCATAAACTTAATATAAATTGCCAATATAACCCTAATTGGTTCATTAATGTCATATATATTATTATATAAGTCTTTTTTCCGAACCTTAGACTTTTAGGACCATTATATCAATTAATAATATAATATTTGTTTTAAAAACTCTTTTATGTCAATTTTTACACTATTTGGTATTTTGTTTTTTCTAAATTCATAACAGCATTATTATTTCTAAAAAATTAATATAACTAACCCTAATATGTTATATTAACATATAAAATTAGTTTAATTCATTAAAAGTCTCAAATTAAAATTATTTGGGTATTTATAATATCAATTATGTTAATATTTCATTAATAAGTTAATTACTGCATCATCATTGTGTCATAAATAAATTTAATTATTTAATGTCTAAAAAATATAAATACAATAAAATTATGTAGTAAATTTCTTTATCTTTCTAATTAATATTTATAGTCCAATTTATCTTATGTATAACCATATATTAAAAATGTTTTACTTATTAAACTTTGATTTTAATTATTTTAACTCTTCTTTAAATAAAATAATAATAAATGTCCTAACCTAATCCAAGTGGACCTAAAGGGTAATATATTACTCCTAAGGTTGTTTTTGTTCAAATTAAACTTATCCAATAGAATTTTTACATGTTTTGTGTAATAATAATATCATTTTTACCCTTAATTACCCTATTTACTTTTAATTGTGGTAAATAAAAGCTAAAAGTTACTATTCACCAAAAAATATTTTTATCTTATTGAACCAAATTTTACCTATTGATATTAATTGTATCTCTTCGATATTTGAAATTAAACTCACAGAAGTGATAAAATTAAGTTTTATGTAAATTTGCAAATTCTTCTAGGAGGTGGGTAAAAGACGGTAAAAAGTTCAATAAAAATTTTATATATCTAAAATTATTATAAAATGACTCCAATGAATTAAATTGAACTTATATAAGTATTATGTATCTATTTTGACCTAAAATAAATTTAAATAAGATATATTATCATTTAAATAAAAAGTTGGTTTTAACCAATAACTCAGTGTCTCCACTATTCATCAAAAATTGAAAGTTTTCAGAAAAATACAAAAAATTCACCCCATGCTAATTTCGATATTCAGAATCCAAAAATGAAGTTCATTTTGAAAGATAAAATTTATAAAATTTCAAAAGTGGGTATTACTATTCATAATGGATAGTTTATATAATATTTCAATAACATATCGTTGTTTAGTGAAACACGGTATTGCGTACAATGCAAGCTATTGACGAAGGTCGCTCTTACGTGTAATGCAAGACAAGTCAGGGTTGCGTGTAGGGAAAGCTTCCATTGGTGTTTCATATAACATACTCAAAATATAGTTAAGTTATACATTAATCAAAATCTATACATGGTGTTGTGTAAAATTAATGTTATTCGAAAGAACTTGAAATTGTGTGCATCACAATCCAAGAATAGTGTTGCATATACTACAAGATAATACGGTGTTGCATATAGCACAAGCTAATCTTGGTGAAGCGTACAAAAAAGGACATCAAAGAAATTAAAAAGAATAATTCTCATAAAATCTCGGGGGGTAACATAGTGTCTTTGGATATTAGATATAAAAAACTAATTTTTTCAAAACTTATAAACATGCCTCTATAATTACACCACAAAATATCCCATTATTGAAATCTCCTAGGTTATACTCAACTTCATAAACTTTGGAATGGAAAACATAATAAATGGGTGATCTCAAATACTCTATTATTCCAAAGTGTGTTGATTTTAAATGTTTTCAATATATTAATATGTGTTTATAGAATAAGTTAAAATGAGATGTTTGAGAGAAGATTTGTTTATTATTTTATCACAATAATGTTAAGTCTAATAATTCATTTTAATCTTCAAAGAACCAAATATCATGGAGATATTCATGATTCCATATAACATTGTAAAAATGTTGAAGTTTTATAAACCTGTTCTTTCCATATGGAGAAATTTATAACATCCATAAGACAAATATATATAAAGTCATGTAGGTAAGAGAGAGATGATGATTATATAGAATAAAAGTATGAAAAACTAGACAAAATAAAGATTTTTTACTGCACCAAATGGACATTTTCAAGATGACTAGATGGAGTAATGGTACATTATCAGACCGATAGATTGGATGCAGTTACACTAGAAAAATAAAGGTGATGTCTTTATATAGATAAATGAAATGTTTTTAAGTAGATAAATAATATGATGTTAGACCAAATAGAGAAATATATAATGTATTACTAGATGGTGAATTATAAAAGTTATAAGACGACATTTGAGAGTCCATCGGATAAATAATTTCAAATTTACCAGACTGATGTTGATGAAATGATCCTATCAGACATATAATGATCATACTAAAGAATGAATGAAATTATACCTGATAGAGAAACCATTTTTATCAGAAAAACATTTTTTAAAGTATAACTAGACAAAATTTTGATATATCATCAAAAAGAAAGTCACTAAACATATAAAACTAAATTTAACTAGAAATAGTCCATCAAAAAATGATTTATTATAAATACATATCGAACAAATATTACTTAATATTATTACACCATATAGAGTTTTGAGGTTCTTAAAAAACTATATAAAGTCAATTATTGTGATGATTCTGATTTTTATTTTCAATAAATATAAATCTAGAAAAGAATTATGGAAGATTTGAAGATATAATTGACATCAATATTTAAGGAAATTTTGATTAAGATTGATGAATTTAAATATTTTTAATATTTGAAGGTGGTCAAACAAAATTTGAGATGATCCAAACGTTCAAATTTTGAGCATGTTCTTCTTCCTTGATTTGTGAAGGAAGTATTCCAATAAAAATAAAGAGATCCAATTCAAACCTACTGTTTCTATTTTTTCTATTTCTACTTTTGGATAGATATATTTCTAATTTTTTGAGTAAGCATATCATGAGTTACCAACCAAGATACTACTTAGTTTAGGAAAAGGATAATCAAATAGAATAACTCTAAATAATGATCCACCAAATAGAGAAGTATCAGACAGATGGAGCACCAAATGATGAATTAACATCAAACCAAGATTCAACAAACTGAGGTTCATTAGATGATGGTGGATCAGAGAGAACACATTGTACTGAGGAGCACCAGATAGAGGTTAATTAGATAGAGTACACTAGAATTAGGAGAATCAAACATATCATAACTAATATAGTATTACTATATGGACAATTTCTATTAAGGACTGAGTAGATCACATTCTTTCAATATCAGGATGAATTTATGAGACCAATGGTCTTTTCTAATAGTTATTCAAGATCCTAAATAATTTATAAATATGAAAATCTCATCCTACTTTCTTATGGAGTAATACCATTTTCAATGGGAATTTATACACTATATTAATAAATAATAAGGAAGAAATTTTATTTTGGGGTATAACAAGTTACTGAAGAGGCTTATGGAAAGGGGTTTAACCTTCAAGAAGAAGGAAAAAATAAGGATAGTTTGGGGGTATAACCAACTGTGGAAGAAGAGTTGGTCGCTAGGTGTAGGACCAGGGTCAATTAGAGAAATTATTATTGTGGAGCATAACCAGTTATTGTCTATGCCTTTGTAATTCTATATAATTTGGTGAAGAATCTGTGTTGGGGGTATAACGAACATGGAAGATAGTATCTTACATTGAACTAACCTTTTAAATATAGTGTGTTGAACTCTATTTATATATACTAAAGATGGGGTGAAGTTTTTAGATATCTTTTAGTGGATTGAGGACTCTAAAAAGTTATGGATGATGAATTTTGAGAGAGGAATTAATAAGATAAAGGGATCATTGATCCACCCCCTCCCCCAATCGGTGATCTTACACTAATCAGTGAACTTCATGCACAATAAGGGAAAAATAAATCAATGATTAATTAAAATGGTTATATCATTATCATATGAGAAACATGAGAATATGAGGAATATGAGCATATGAGAAACATGAGAATATGAGAAACATGATCATATGAGAAACATGTGAATATGAGAAATAACATTTTAATAAAACATGAACTAATAAGAGTTATCTATATAATAAATGGTTATATAATCTAAAATTATCAAAAATATACCAGGATATAAGAGTGTGTAATAATGAGATAATAACCAAGTTACATGGATCAAAACATAATCATGTAACATATAGATGTGGCTTATGTAAAATAAAAGTAATCATAACATTATACATTTTTTTAAAATAAAAACTAATCTATATATAACATCATTAGTCTAGGGATAAATACTCTTTTGCCTTATTGGTAATGGTATTACTACCTTTTTACCCTTAGGATTGGACTTACCACCCATATACCCTTGGTCTTGGGAAAACCTCTCGTGTACCCTTGGGCTTGGGATAACCTCTCGTGTACCCTTTATCTTGGGATAACCTCTCATGTTCCCTATTAATATCATGACATATACACTTTAAAAATTATTTTGAAGGATATATATGACCCCACCCAACTTATTATGATAAAATATATTCATGTTTGTGATGAAAAATCAATCATATATAATATCATTAACTATCTACATGGAAAAAAGGGTTTTGTAACATTTCCCAATGATATCACCTAAAATTACCTCAAAGTTAGATCAGTTGATATCCAAAAATTCCATTACCTAAAAGGAATATATTACAAGTCCCTTTATTTGGATATTAATGAAGCATTACTATAAATGGAATAGATATTTTTTAGATAAAGATGAAAATTGAAGTGAAATCATGAAAAACAATCCATAAAAAATAAACCTTATTGTAAAAAAGTCATAGTTGTGTATCACCATTAAAAAGTAATTTTCAATCATATAACATGAAAATATATTTAAAATAAACAATTTAAGTAAATACCAATAATAGATCATTTAAAGACACGAAAAAAATTCCAAACTGAATATAGAGTGGAAGTTAAATATTCAATCATGAAAAGAAAACCACTTTAGTATTTAAAAACATTTATTGAAACCCACATTGTTTAAAATATTAGTAAAGATTCCGTCTGAAAAGTTGTAAAAGGATTAAAAAATATTAATATAAATAATAAATATTTTTATTTTAAAATAATAAAGTATATCATTCTCAATAGTAAATAACATCATCGTGGAAGAGAAAGATCTTATTATAGAGGACGATAGTTATTCTTAAAAATGTTATACTTTTATGAGAAAGAAATTCATTAAGGAAGAATTATGAAATTAAAAAGGGAATTTTCCCTATATAGAAATATAAATTATAATATAATCATATATAATGGTTGAAAAAACTAAAAATAGAATAAATAAGTTCAAGATGAAGCATTATAACTGAAATAAATGAGATTTGAGTTAATAAAATCCCATACAACAATGGTATCTCTCGATTCAAGATCCCATGAAATATATAACATGAGAAGGATTTTTAAATCCTTTTAATTTCATCAAATCATATTAAAAAAATCCATAGTTAATTATATAAAAAAAATAAAAGTGGTGAATATGAAATATGTCTTCAAGAAAGAAAAGTGAGATGAGAAACCCATACCTCAAATCTGGCCTTACATGAAAGAAATTTAACATCATTTATAATAAAAAAACAATATTGATAACTTATTTATTAATCTTAATAATATCTATTAACATTTATTCACTTTATTTTTAATCATTCATTACACATTTATTAGTTATTTGTTGTTTATTTTCATCATCAAATCTTAGTGATTTTTGATTGCTTCACACATGATTTGTAATTTCGATGTCAATTGCCATAAATTAACACTAATTTAATAAATAATAAATTAATTAATGTACTAAAATAAATGTTTTATAATTATTTATAAAATTATTATTCCATTCCACAATATTTTTAGTTATGATTCCAGAATATTATATCGGTGACGAGCTTGATTCGTGTAATTTACCAATATCAATGGATAAAATTATAATTATTATTGAATTTTATCATACTTTTAGAATGATATACATGTAATTTATTAATCCTTAATATCAAATATATTCATCGAATAAAAATTTATAATCATCTATGAAAGTCAATTATGAAAAATGAAACATGGTATCCAAGGAGGTGGTAGTTTGTATGTACGCACGATGGACATATTTATTATACAAATAATGGAAAGGAAATAAGATATATAATGATATATATTTACAAAATCATAATTATTTAATATTTATCATATTTTTGATTAAATATATTCTTATAACTATCCATGTATGGTGGTGATCAAAAATTAAACATGTCATCCATGAAAGGAGTTGTTCGAACGTATGCACAAGCAATGTTTTTGTTTTTTGAATGGATGAGAGGGGAATATATAATGGATGTACCATGAATATAATAAAATTTTATTATACTAATAATACTTATTTAATTAAACTAATTTTTATATAATAGGTCTGTAGGAGGTTGGAAAAGAAAAATAGAGAAGATAAAGTTTGGGAGTTTATTATACTCAAATTGAGAGTTTGAGTCTTCTCTTGAAAGGACTCTTGGAAATGGAACACTTTTAGAAATTTCTTATGACCAAGGGTATTCAAAATTGTAAGGGTATTCTAGGAGAGTTAAAATGTAAACCCCTAATATTTTATTTTAAAAATAATATTATGTATGATTTCATGCACAACATGAAATACTGAGCTTAAAACAAACATCAATATACTATTAAAATATTATTATTTAATTATGACCATTATAACCTTGTTTTTGGTTTTGTGGGTATGAATAGGGAATCATAATTATGAAATATATGAATAAATTTATTATTTAATAAAAAATAGTGTTTAATTCATCATAAAGAAGAACTCGATTTAAAAAACACATAAGTTTAAAGGATATATTTTAAAAAAACTATTTTATGTATATAAATAATTTTTATGAAAGAAAATTAATTTAATCTCTATCGATGAATGATTTTAATGAATTGTATAGATAATTTATTTAAAATGAGATAATTAAGGTTAAAACTTTGTGATAAGGCCACAAAATATTATATTAATTATTATTAGATTACATAATTTCAAGTCATATCATAATATCTTTCAAATATGGAATTTTATCACCATATTACTTTGATTAAAACCTTTATATTATTTTAATTCAAGAGTAATTAAATAATGGCACTCTCTCTCTCCCACTTATTTTGTTGTCATAATATTAATATTAATATAAATGATATATAAATGAATCTAGATAATAAATTTTTATATGAATAAATAATATTTATGGTAGTAATTTAATTTTGATTTTTAATAATGATATAATTACCATGAAATCTTATTCTACGTCAATGCAACACTTGTGAAAGGACTAGAAAAAAAGGTAGATTATTTTTAAAAACATTAAAAGTAATCTAATTTGCATGAATTTTGGGGTTACAAAAATATATTAGATAATTATGATGTATAATTTAGGGTATAGAATTTTATATTTTAATTCCATTATTTTCTTGATATGTTTAAATATAATGTTTTTGAATAGTCAGGAAAATGATTTTAAATGATATTTAATGTTTAAAAAATATTTTTAAATCATAAAAAAAGTCATAAAAAATTATAATAATAAAATTTTTGGATAAAATTTAATCTTATCATGAATTGTTCATGTGTGTGTCACTTGGAGTATTTAAAATTACATTCATTACACTTAATATTAAAAGAAATTGTTATAATAATTAAGGTTAAATAAGGTTGATGAGGGGGTTAAGGAAAAATATAAGGTTTAAAATTAAAATTAAACATTTATATATTTTATTGGTTGAATTTATTTTGACCTTATCCAGATTATATTTGAATCTATGGAACTTTTAAACTACCTAAAATGAGTTTGAAACATATCTATATAATTATTTCATATATTTAAAATATTTCCACCCACCTCACATATAAAAGGGTACCACCACTCCCCACTTCATCACACCTCATGTTCCATTTAGCTTAACAAATCCCTACCCAAATATCTTCTTAAACATCCTCTTTTGGTTGGATAATATGGAAAGAGTGAGGTAAAATTCCATTTTAAAAATGTATGTAGAAATAAAAGGTTTCTTTCAAAATTAAATTAATTTTAAATAATAAATCATGAAATTGAATGTGTGATAGTTGATAAATTCAATTCATGTTTATAAATATAATATCACTTTAATTTAAACATGAAAATAATCAAATAAAAATTATGAAAATATTTGATTTGATTTTTTAAGTGTTGAAATGTAGAAAAATAGAGGAAAACCTAACTGATAAGAAGTTTCACTAAAACTCGATGTGAGCCCCCAATCCTCCAACCCTTTACTTGAGAGTTAAATGGTATATATCCCTTGGTCTCAATGGTGAATAAGAACTCATCCCTATCAATTATGTTTTGTGATAACCCTCATTATATTCATTGATCACTAAGTAACACTTCTCAGTCTCTTATAGAGTGTGAACCGATGGAGAATACAAGTTGAGGAAAGAGGAGTTCACTTTTTTAAGACTCTTTACACATCACTCAAAAATATCATTTATGGAAGGATAAAAAATGGTGTATGAAGATATTTAAGACAAATGGTTGGATGGCCTTTGAAGAAATATGAACATGAAGTTGCCTCTTAAAAGGATTAGAGAGAACTAGAGCTTCACCATCAATTGTTTTTTTGAGAGAATTTTGGTGGAAACCGGTGTGTTAGGTGATCTCCAAGGAGAAAATTGAGAACGTTTATTGGGTTTAAAATACATAGTAATATTCTAAAAAATCATTTAGTGCAATGAAGATAAGTTATACCACAATTATGGTATTTATTTCCATAATAAATGCACCCCAAGAGAAGTTGTCATGACACCATGGGATACCGAGTCACCTCCACTGGGTAGCTGGTGGGATGACTAGAGACATAATACTTTTAGATGATCTCCTCCGTAAAGACACTACTCGAAAGTGGTAGTCTGATAGCCTCTGTATAGAAGGTTTGCTACTTTGGTGGAACCACTAATTGGATGATGGTAGTTCTCCACTTTTGGGTTACTACCACAATGGAACTGGGTAGCCATTTCACAACCCCAGCTAGTCAGTGTTGTTTATATAGCTACGCCATTAAGATTTTCTTGATCAACTTTATTCTAATATCTTCCTTATATATTCTAATTTCCTTCCAATGACTTTAAGGATAGAAAGAGACATGAACAATGCTTCATAAAGGCTTCAAATGAACTTGAATATGTAATGTAATTCACCTTTTTGAATTCAAAAAAATACTAAAACTCACTTAAATGAAAATATTTTAAATATAGGTGATTTTTTTGTGATCATGAAAACCCTATGATAGATAGAGAGTCATTATAATCTCCCAAATTTTTATGATCACAAAAAACATAACATAAAAAAAATATTGTAGATCAAGAATTAAAGACATGAAAAAAGAAATCCAAGAGATTAACAAGATATTCAATGAGATAAATAATTCCAAAAAACCATAATTTTAACAACTATAGATAATAATTTTAACCCCCCTGAAAAAAAATTAAATCAATTAAGAAGAAAAATAATAAAAAAATTAATAAAAAATCCCCAACTCCATCATTGAAAAAAAATTAATAAATTTATCATCATTTATGATAATTAAAATAGTAAAAAAATAAAAAGTAGAAAATAAAGAGGATATTAAGAAATATTTTGAAGAAAAAATCAAGGTATATTTTTTTAAAAGAATATTATAAGAGAGAAAACAGGGTAAAAACGAACAAAAAATGTTTTGAAAATATAAAAAAATTTAAAACACCTTTTAACTACCAAGATCCACAAATAATATAATTATTATATTAAGAGATAAGGAGATGAAACTAAAGGAGAAGAAAAAATAAAATTAAAATGAAGTGATAGAGAAAGATAAAACACTTTCTTAAGTCCAAAACTCCCCAAATAATATTATAATTAAAGAGGGTGAGATGAAAAATAATAAAGGAAAATATAAGGTTATAAAGGAAACAAAATATTAAAGAAAATATGATAAAAGAAAAGAATGAAAATAAAAGAAAAGGAATAAGACATAAAGATAAGAAAATAGTGAAAATTAAAAATTGGTGCGTACCTTTTACACACACAAAAATCTTCAAGGGATGGATTTTAATTTAATTAAAAGAATTATTCATTTGAAATATATTTTTTGAGGTTATTCCTTTAAGTGAAACCATGCAACTTTAACAATATTTCTTTTATTTTTCATTTTTTTCAAGAACAGCACTAGGGAAAAGTTAGACTCAAGTGTATATAAACTATTTTTACTCATCATTAATATTATTTAAGATATATAAAAACAATCTTTGGAAAATATAATATCATATCCTAAACTTTTCATATTAGTTTGAAAAACAAATTTCAAATATATTTGAAAACAAAAGGTACTAAAACATATATCTGGGGTATCAAAGATAGTTTTTTAAAGATAATAATAATACTAAAAAAAATTAGTTTATAAGATTTTGAAAAAAAAATTAAAAATTTGAGAATATGTTTTGAAAACAAATGATCTCCCTTAAGTAATATTTAAAAAATAAATAGATAAAAGGATCCCCCTGAAATGATAACATAGGGGAGATAAGAGGGATCATATCCATGATAGGTAAATAAATAAAATCAATTTTATAAGATAAATATTTAAAACAATATTTTAAAAAAACTAAAGAGAACTCAATATATTCAAAGATAAAATGAATAATTTCATTTGAAAAAAATTTATAATTCAACTATAATAAATTAAAAATGATCAAGGGTTATAGGTTTGGTGAAAATATCATCAAGTTAATATTATATTGGGACAAAGCTATTAATATATCACCTTTTTTGAAGTGATCACTTAAGAAATGATGAGGAAGGTCAATATGTTTGGTGTGAGAGTGATGGATATGATTTTAAGAGATATTTATGTAATAATTATGTTCATACCTGATAGGTATATGTTCAATTGAAAGACCAAAGTATAAGAGAGTGTGTTTCACCAATATAATTTGAGTGCAATAACTACTAATGACTATATAGACCACCTCGGTTGTAGAAAGAGAATTATAACTTTTATTCTTAATAATCCATTAGATGAGGTATTTTCCTAGTACATGTCATGTTTCATTATTAACTATAAGAAAAAATCCATTAGTAGTGGTTTTATTTTTGAAATAGGTGATGGTTTAAACCATCTTCCTTTAATTGGTGATAGTTTTTATGAGTATCCAATTAATTTTTTGTAGTTTTTTTAATGTGATATAGTTCTTAAAAACCACTGAAAATCCATATTTGGTGGAGTTATGAAACAATCATGAAAATTAACATTGTGGTTTTTAAAAATATAAATATTTTTATTATGGTGTTGGTTAAAACCGTCATGAAATTGAAAGCAGTGGTTACTTTTTCATCTTCTTATTCTAAATTTGATATTACTTTAAACCACCACTAATAATATATTCAATGCTAATAATATAACCTCTAAAAATAGTTAATAGTGGGTTAGAATCATTTAGTGATGACATTACCGTTCTTAGTGGTGGTTTAAATAGTCGTAAAATAATAATAAATGGTTTTTAAATTTCATGGTTGTTAAAAATGCAACGAATTATAAAAAAATAGTCATTAACCCCAAAAAATAAAATACCCCATTTAGTATTAAAATTTAAATATATATAAAAAATATAATTTAATAATTTCAATGGTCAACCAAAAAAATATAATATAAAATATCTATATATATACACATATCATATAAATATACAATATGTTAGTCGAATGCTGTAAAATAAATATATATAATTTTCAATTAAAAATAAAACCCATATAAACATGAATCCAACATCATCACTGCTCTCATATGTCATTATAAATTCCTATAGATGATACATGCTCTTGATTTTCATATATTCTAGTAGTTTCTTCTATATTTGGTGCTTATAATAAATGAAATTTAGAATATAAATTAGTTTTAATTAGGTGAAATATAAAACATATAATTACAAAAACTATTATAAAAATATAAAAATATTAATATACATGTAATATATTTAATACTCATGTATTATATCATATTAAGGCCACAGTGGCTTCAGGAGTGTCGCTATTCAAAGAGGTGTCATTAAACTCACACCACAAATTGTACTTCAAATTATTCAACTTTTCACCCAAATTTCAAAAATCTATTGATGTAAAAAAAATAATTCACATAGAAATTGAAAATCATTTACACATCAGATATGAAAAAAATAATTAAATTTACATTTTATCAGAATAGTAGAAAAAATTATAAATAATAATTTAGACAAACTTTCAATTGTTTATCAAAAATATCATTCTTCCAACTAGGGGGAATATGTATCTATTTATTACAATTGATGATAAGGGAATCATATAACATGATAACTAACCCAATATCAAACCATATAATCCTATTACATAATCTATAGGCACTCCAAACATGATAAATAGTATAACTACTTTAAAATCACCCAGTTGTCAAAACATATGATGTGTTCAAGTTCATTTTTACCTTTTTATTATCTGAATATTCTCAATAAATATTTTCAATAATGAGTATACCAATTTAATAAATTATATTTCCATATTAATAGTTATATAATGATAATAGGGACCCCCCAATATCCTCATGACAGTAACCAGGGTACCATATACTTAGTTGATGATGGCTCCTTGGTTACTCCATATGCTACCTTTGATATCCCTAGAGTATAAGGTGATGAACCTGAAGAAGGGAGTGATTTTAAGTAATATGATAGAATTTCATATGGAATAAAATGATGAAAAGGGGAGAAAACCAAAAATAAAGAATATACTTGATGCAGGAGGGAGCATATTAGAAGGTTCATCTGATACTATAGGAGCTTTGGATGGTGGACTCGTATCATTAAATCATTTTTTATCATCATTACTACATCCAACATAAATATCAAACATGTTTGAAAATGATAAACAACATAAAACTAGAAAATGATTTTAAAATATTTTATATAGATTAACAAAATTCATGTATTCTAATAAAACAAATAAAAATAAGTTAAAGGATTGGACATAAAATCAATTAATTCATAATTATAAAGATTATTGTTATCATCCACCATTAACATGATGTCATCATATTCACCCTTACTTACAAGACAAATTATTTCAATATCATTAGGGACATATAGATCAATCTCTTGTTATTGATGAGGTTTGATGTCACAAAACAGTCCTTCAACTTTATATATCATATCATACAAGTATCTTGGTTTAAAATAAACTACAACACTCCACCCTTCCTCAACTCTATCATCCAAATAATATAACATTTTATATCATGAGGAAAAAAATATATGGTTCAAGTTCTTTATTCTCTCATGTATTAATCAACCAAGATAATTTTACACAATTAATTTTAATCAAATCTTTATTTATGTCCCAACAAATATCAGTCCACTTTTATTTGAATAACACTATTGAAATTGTTTAATTATAATTTAATTTGGTAATCTCAATAAACATCCCATAATATATTAATTCAGTGAATTTTGTGAAATTACACTATTTTTTTGTTTTTATACCATCTTCACACAATGGTTTGTGAAAATTAAATCCACTAATATTATAAGCATCAAAACTCTTATACTTATTCAATGGTCCTCAATAAAAATATTTAAAATAATATGACACTCAAACTCAATTATCAACATGATTGATCTATATGTATTAATATAAACTATTATAATTTATAAAATATAATTATATAAATATTTTATGAATGTGAAATTGATTATAATCTTACATGATGTGAAAACCAATCAATAATTTCTTTCTTAATGAATTTTATTTATCATTTTATCATTTCATTATAGACTCTGAAGTTGTCTATTTATTTTCATCTTATATTATCCAATAAACTGATATGTGATATCACTATTTAGTAATAGATATCTATGTGCTTTTATGAACTCTATTTGTGTTAATAAAACTGATAATATTTTCCCAATTTGATGACCCAACACTAGAAATTTTTTTGAATTATGATCAGACTTCAATTGATTTTTGTTATCATCAGCACATATAACTCGATTTAATCGCAAATAAAACATATCTATATACCTTAAAAAGGTGAGACAATATTCCTCTACATAAACTTCAATAATTGAGCCTTCTAGCTAATATTTTTTTCAAAAAATACTTCAAATGACATAGATACCTAATAAAATAACATATTATAGAAGAATTAACCATATATGTATTAAGTTAGAAAATTTTAATGTAGTATTCAAAAAATATTATGATTATAATACCATTATATGGGTTACATCAATGAATAATGTATGGGTCCTCCTACTTTTACTTCCCCGATCAAATGAATAGTTTGATGAATCGTCACGGTGAAAAAGGATGGGGGAGATATAATTTTCTAAAGACAAATTTTCATTACAATTATTTCTTAAATATTCTCAAGCTAAATGGGGTTTACTATTTTCTCAAAAAAAATATTTGAAAAATATGGAAAATGCAATTAAAACTACATGTATTTTATCAAGTTACAATTTATACAATTCCAAAGGTATTAATAACTCCATCAATTTATGTGAGTTGTGACTTTTAATTCCATGTAACTTATGATGTTTCAATTCAAAAAATCTTCAAATCTTACTTGAATATACATATCATACATTCAAATGTTTTCAACTTTAAATAAAAACAACTTTTGTTTGTTTTTTCAATACAAAAAATTCCATAGGATAATTTCCATAATCATATGCCCATAGATCATGATTTATATTCATTTCATCCAAGTCCTTATGATCATTAAGATGGTATTTTTTCCCATTATCATTCAATATTTTAAAAACAATATTATCATATTCATTTTTTTCAATGTTCATAACATAAATATTATCACATAATAATTGAAATTCTCAATAAGTAAGTTATAAAAAATAAATTTTATTTTACATTTTTTGGTACCAACTGTATCTGATGAGCTATGAACTATATTCCCAAAAACCATCAAATTATACTCTTTCCAAAATTCCAAATCAACAATTAAGAATGGAAATATGATTTCAAAACCTCAAAATAATTTTAGTGGTGACTTCAACTCATTTTTTTCAAAAAATCATGAATTATCAAACTCATATCTATAAAATGAATATAATAATTGATAATGAATCATGAAACACTAATTTATACTATACGGTAATATTCACATCTCAAAATCAAAGATAAAAACTAGATAAGCCTGACCAGTGTGAGTGTTCCAATCAGAAAAGCATCCTAATCTTAGAAAACCACTAATCATCCACATTATTGAAATATGAATATTGAAAATTATAGTTTTTGATGCATCATATATGTCTACACAATTATCCCATAACTCTTAAAACATGTCCATTCACCCATAGAATTAACCAAAGTTATTTTTAGCATGGAATTGGTTATAGAATTAATTAAAGGATAATTATCCACATAGAAGGATAAATGTTAAAATATCATTGATTAATTTTATTAATAATTTTTTATCTCATATGTATGTGATTGATAACCTATATACATGTTAGTGTAGAAATAAGGTTTAACAAAAAAACATTCCCATAAAAATTGTAGGGATTTATTGATAGGTTAATTTAAGTATATAATGGGAATGGTCTATTTGGAGAAATTATAAAAAAATAAATGGTAAATAGAATATAATCTTGGCCTTTTGGAAAGGATAATACACAAAAATCAAAAAAACTATAATAGATGAAGCTTTGAGTGATTAGTGCTAAAATTAAAAATGCAGGTTTTACAAAAATATTATTATCAAGAGTAGATTTCTTCTTCACAGGTTAATCATAGGGGGAAATTTTCAGGAGGGGATGATGCACCAGAGTCTTTCTATGTGAATAAGTTATGGTTGAGTAGTGGTTTCTTGAGAGGATGATTTACTATTAAAGAATAGTTCCATCGTGGGTGAGATATGTTATGGCATCAGGTGATATTGGAGGTAGAAAGGGGGTTTTGTTGTGATATGTTCCCTAGTATAATGGTATATTATTAATAAAAAACATATAAATACATCTTTATTGATGTTTATTTTAGTAACATGAACTAAAAATAATTAGTAGTGGTAAAAAACTAACATAATTAAAAAAAATAAAGGATATTTAGATTTCTCTTATTATGGTGGTTACATGAAATTTCCACTAATCAAACGCCATTATTTTGTTTTTTTATATATTTATTACTTTTCCTATCTAGTTATAATACACATAAATCATCATCATAAAATGAAGTTAATTTGAAATAGCTGCCTTTTGGATAAAATAAATTGAGATTTTAGAACCTTTAAAATAATGAAAAATATTTTTTCAAGATTTGAAATTTTATTTTTTAGGATTTTATTTAAAATGATTCCAAAGAAAAACATTGAACATGATATTAGGTCAGGTCATAATAATGTAAAGTATACTTTTAATCATACTTCAATAAATATTGTTGTTACTCACCATACCAGCATCATCAAATGTTAACTTAAAATTCATACTCCTACGAATACCAATTTCCTTAGCATGATACATTCTAAATTTTTTTGAATATCATTATTGTATTTTCGTTAGTTTAAAAATATTCAATCACATTTTTGAAAAATTTTGAAAACCGAGAAAGAATTACAGTTCACCCATAAATCAAATCTCAAATTTATTTTCAATTAAATTGGAAAATTCAAAAGGAATTTTTTTCATTGGTAGGGTTTAAAATCAAATCATAAATATAAATTTGAATAAGTAAAAGATCATTTGAGATGTGTTTTAAAAATATATTTGAGTTATCATTTCCCATTTTAAAACCATTAAAAAGAGAATAATTTAAAATATGTTTAAACTAAGATCATGGGGATACTTTTAAAACACAAAGGGGCTTCCTAATTTTGAAAAAATAATTTTCAAAAGGGTATTTTTAAAACTAGGTGATTGTTACACAAAACAAATTCTCAGATATAAAACCATTTAATATAGAGGTTTTGATATCCATTTGAAAGAGTTTAAAATTAAGATGAGAGGTGAATTATAATAATATTATTATGGATTCTATTCAGGCCATGGGTGAAAAGGTTTCACTATAGTTAGTTCTTTCTTCTTATTTGTAATATTTTACAACTAAAAAATCTTAGCTTCTAGTAATATTACTGTTGGACTCACCTATTTTGATAATCCCAAATCATTGTTTTAGTAATCCAAAATCATTGTTTTAGTAATCCCATATCATTGTTTTAGTGATCCCTAATCATTGTTTTAGTAATCCTAAATCATATTTTGATAATCCCAAATCTTGTTTTCATTTAAGTGAGAACCATGTCTTCATTCTATGCTAATTATGTTTCATTAATGTTTATTATTCCTATAGAGTAATATTCATATACTCTCAGTATCACTTCTTGATTGGTTAAGCTTACAATGCATAATTTATCTAAGTATAGAGGTCACCGTTACATGGTTATTGTTACAAGGTTATAGCTACATGGTTATCGTAACAAGGTTACAGCTACACGGTCACCGTTACAAGTTTACAACTACATGGTTACCCTTAGAAGGTTACAGCTACATGGTTACCATTATAAGGTTACAGCTACATGGTCATCGTTACAAGGTTACAGTTACATGGTCACAGTTACAAGGTTATAGCTACATGATCACGGATACAAGGTTACAGTTACAAGGTCACCGTTACAAGGTTATCGCTACAAGGTTACAATTAAAAGGTTACCATTACATGGTCACTGTTATATGGTTGCCGAAATAAGGTTATAGCTATAAGGTTACCATTACAAGGCTACTGATACAAAGTTATGGTTAGAGATTGCCGATGTGCACCTACTGTTGAAGCCTACTGATATGAAGTCCACTATTACCAGTCTACTGATACTTATTCTTCCATACTTTTTCAATTTCTCAATATTATTCTAATGGTCATATTTTATAAATTAAATGCCTCTGACATTAATTAATGCTGATTGTAAATGTTTCAGGAGACAATACATGGGATAGTACAAGGTACGATAAATATTTCATGTGATCTACTCATTCCTATTATCAGAACTCAAATATAAAAAAAAACGAAAAGACCCCAAAATAAATAAAAGTAGAACATATACGTGGACACGAAGAAAGGGTTGCATGAGAAGTGTGATAGAGCTTACTCTCCAGATAAAAAAGCTGAACCATCTAGCATTAACACAAAAAGACCCACAAGCTTCATTAAGATCATCCTGGGATAAACTCATTACTGCATTATGTTCTTCATAAACTCCTGATCAACATCAGAAGAAAAACACTGAAAGTTAGAACCTGGAGTTGTGACACTCTATTTTGGAAACAACTCCCAGAGATTGACTCAAACTTCAAGTTTTCTTATTCTAAGGAGTTGATAGCTGAACTGAAAATGCATAGAGCCTTTTAAACTCTTTCTCATCATAACTGCTCTATTGTGTTTCTTTCTTTTACATATTTGAGAAGTGTGTGTGTATATTTGTATCACACACTTTCTCATGTGCTTGAGCTGTAGGATACTAAATATCCTCACATCAAACTTCACCTATTTTTATTTCCCACGTATAATTGTGGAAGAGACCGTGTGTGGTCTGTATTGTTGTTATTTCCCACGAAGAAAAGTAATAGAGGCTTTGTTCCCTAGATAGTTTGTGAAAAATATTGTAAATCCTGATACAATCTGTGTATCAAGTTTATTGTTAATATAAACTACTTGGTGGCAGGTGATCACTAAGTGGAGAGGATTAGGTCTCAGCTTGAGACTGAACCTCTTATTTACATTGTTGTGCAAATCCTGATATACTATATTTTAATTTTATCCACTGGTTATATTTTCTAAAACATAAAACTATTTTTTCTTACACTTTGATAGTCAGTTTTGGATAGTGTGTGTATTTGTTTAATTTAGTAAACTTGTTTCAAAAGATTAATTGGTGTTCTACACTGATTCATCTGAGGATTAATCACCCTTTGAGAAACCTGTTGACCAATTGAACATTTACATTTCTACAGCTTTAATTAACTGGGTCGTTTTTAAATTGGGGGTTTTCTTAACCATTAATTTTTAAACAGAATTTTTAATTGGAACTCAATTCACCCCCCTCTTGAGTATCTACTCTAACCAAGATTTGGTATCAGAGGAAGGTTAATTTTATTTTCAAGTGTTAACAAATTCTTTTCAACAGTTATTTTAGCTGTATCTTAAAGATCTTAAAATTTCTGTCATATCTAAATTTTCAGTTCTTTAAATTCGAAGTAACTATGGAAAATAGAGTTGAGGGTGATGCTACTAATAGGCCACCTTTCTTTAATGGTAATAACTATGCTCAGTGGAAATTAAAAATGAAAATGTATCTATAAAGAATGGGACCTGAAATCTGGGACACAATTGAGGAACAACATACATTACCTGCTACTGCTAGGGACACATGGTCTCAGATGACTAAAGATACATATAACAATAACTGTAAAGCAATGAATACTTTGTACTGTTCTCTAGGTGATGAGGAGTTCAGTAGAATATTTTCTTGTAAAACTACATATGAAATTTGGGATACTTTAGCTATTCTCATGAAGGTACAACTAATGTTAAAGAAATGAGATTAAATACATACACTATTAAATATGATAACTTTAAAATGAATCCTGATGAGATCATTTCTGACATGAATCACAGGTTTAATGAGATAGTGAATACTATGAGTCTGCTTGGGAAACCAGTGGATAGAAAGGACTAGATTATGAGACTACTTTGATGCCTACCTGACAGATAGAGAGAGGGACTTCTGTTTCTATCCAAGAATCTTGTGACATAGGCAAACTACCAGTGAAGGAACTAATTGGAATGATTATGATGTATGAAAAATAACTTAAGGTGAATCAAGAAGTAGATGAAGAACCAAGGAAGAAATCTGTAGCATTTAAGACAACTACCTCAAAGAACAAGGTTAAATAAAAATTGCAGGCTTCTGTATACACTTCCACAAGTGAAGACTCAGACAGTGATCAGGAGATGGCTCATCTTGCTAGAAGATTAAAAAACTTCTACCGAAAGAATAAATTCTTTAGTAAGTCAAACTTCAAGGGAAAGTATGATAGTAAAGGATAATAGAAGAAATACCAGAAATGTAATGAAAACTCAAATGAAATAATCTGTTATGAGTGCAAACAAAAAGGTCATGTGAAGGTAGACTACCCCAAGCTGAAATTTAGGAAGAAACATGAAGATAAGGGAAAAGGTTATAAAAAGGCTATGAAGTCTACCTGGAGTGCTTTAGAATATAGCTCTAGTGGATCTGATGCTTCTGATAGTGAAAAGAACAATCACGCCAACTTATGTTTCACGACAGAAACATCTGAGGTAACACTCAATTCCCCTATGCCTAATGATTATTATTCTGTGAATGAAGGTGAATCAAACAATGATGAAAATATGACTAAGGATGAACAATTTGAATACTATGAAATTCTTGAGGGTACCTTTAATTAACTCAAGGATAAATATAAATTATTGAAAAGAAAACATGCTCTAAATGAAAATTATAAATCTGATATAGATATTGAGAAATAAAAATGTGCTCAACTGTTAAAAGAAAACACTGATCTCAATTATCCAATGAAAATTTAAAGAGAGATCTTGAGACGTTTACTTCTGGTAGATATACCTTGACTCAGTTTCTAGGAAAACATATTTCCCCAAAATATACAACTGGTCTAGAATATCAGCCAGGATAGAGAAGCTTTATTAAAACTAAATTTATTCCAAAATATGTACAATTCACAACTAGTACAAGTTCTGGACCATTTCTTGAAAAACAATTCTCTAAAGGACCAAAAAAAGTGTTTATGTCTCAAAATATATCTGCTAATTATAGGAATTCTTTGAGACAAGTATGGGTTCCCAAAGTTTTACTTGCTAACCTCTCTGGACCTAAGAAAATATGGGTACCAAAGTTACCCCATGCTTAATCTTTTTTATAGGGATGTTGCCTAAAGAGTTCTTGTAAAGCTCTGTATTACTTGGACAGTGGATGTTCAAGACATATGACAAGAGACTACTCATAATTCAGGATCTTAAACAAAGTTGATGGTGGAAATGTAACTTTTGGTGATAATGTTAAAGGGAAAATCGTCGGCCTATGCCAGATTGGTAACCCTAATACTGTATTAATTTCAAAAGTACTTTTTGTTGATGGGTTAAAATACAATCTTCTAAGTATTTCTTAGTTGTGTGATGATGGTTTTAATGTTAAATTTTAAAATGATTCATGCAATGTTTTTAATTCTAAAAATGATTTAATATTTACTACTCTCAGAAATGAGAATGTATATGTTGTTGATATGGATTCTTTAGTTAAGAAAAAATTTTCTTGTTTAAATGTGTTTCATAAAAAATCCTGGTTGTGGCACAGAATACTAGGACATTGCAATGTTCACTCACTTAGCAAACTGAATAGGAAAGGTTTAGTTAGAGACTTCCCTAAATTGGAATTCCCTCTTAAAAAAGTGTGTAATCCTTATCAAAAGGCAAAACAACACAAAGTTTATTTCAAACCAAATAAAAAAGTTTCTACTTCTCAACCACTTGAGTTGGTTCACATGGATTTGTTTAGACCATCAAGAATTTCAATTCTAAATGGGAAGCACTATGTTTATGTTCTTGTAGATGATTTTTTAGGTACACTTGGGTATACTTTCTTGCTCACAAAAGTGAAGCTTGTTCTTATTTTATCAAATACTCCAAGTCTATAGAAAATCTAAGTGGACTTAGGATTAAGACCTTAGGAAGTGATCATGGCCATGAGTTTGAAAATCAAGAGTCTGAAACTTATTTCTCACACAATGGATATAGTCACAACTTCTCTACCCCTAGAACACCTCAATGAAATGGAGTCATGGAAAGAGAAAATAGGACACTTCAAGAGATTTCTAGGACAATGCTCAATGAATATGATTTTCCAATTTACTTTTGGGTTGAAGCTATTAATATAGCTTGTTACATTATCAATAGAGTCTTAATTAGACCGATTCTTAAGAAGAACCATTATGAACATTGTAATAATAGGAAGCCTAAGGTTAACTACTTCAGAGTTTTTGGCTGGAAAGTCTTTATCCTTAACACTAAGCACAATATTGAAAAATTTTCTTTCAAAAGTGATGAAGGAATTTTCCTAGGTTACTCAATCTCAAGTAAAGCCTATAGAGTATTCAATAAGAAAACCAAATGTGTGGAAGAGTCAGTTCATGTCAAATTTTATGAGAATGATCCACATGAACCCAAAACCTCTCTTGAATATCTTGAAGAAGATATGTCAATTTTGAACCTTAATGATAATGATAGTGAACCTCCTGTTAAAGTTACCAGTTTTGGGAATCCTCCAGAATCTTCACCTGTTGAGTTTGAACCAATAGACAACCATGATGAATTCAGTTCAACTCTTTCAAGAGGTATTATAACTCTCAATAATCATCCTTTAGATGTTTTAGTAGATGATTTAAATCAAGGGACACAAACTAGAGCTTCTCTGAGAAACCAGGTTGAACATCAATATTTTCTTTCACAGATTGACCCTAAAAAATATCAATGATGCAATCAATGATGAATTTTGGGTGATAGTTATTCAAGAAGAATAAATTTGAAAGAAACAAAATTTGGTAATTAGTAGATGGACCTAAGGACACTTTGACAATAGGCACTAGATGGGTTTTTAGGAAAAATTTGATGAGTCTGGAAATATATTTAGAAACAAAGCTAGAATAGTTGCACAAGGATATCGTCAAGAATAAGGGATATACTACTAGGAAACCTTTTCTCGTGTAGCTATACTAGAATCCATTAGGATACTACTTGCTTATGTAGCTCATCTAAATTTCAAACTTTATCAAATGGATGTGAAAAGTTCATTTCTAAATGGATATATAATTGAAGATGTATTTGTTGAACAACCCCCTAGATTTACAAATCCTCATATTCCAAATCATGTTTTTAAACTGTCTAAATCTTTATATGGTATAAAACAAGCTCCAAGAGCTTGGTATGATATACTTAGTTATTTCCTAATTTCAAAAGGTTTTAAAAAAGGGATAGAAGATCCTAATCTCTTTATTAAAATGATTTCCAAAGATGTTTTAATAGTACAAATTTGTGTAGATGATATAATTTTTAGATCTTCTAAACATTCTTTATGTACTGATTTTTCAACAATAATGCATGATGAATTTGAAATGAGTTTAATGGGGGAACTAAAAATTTTCCTTGGATTTAAAATTTTTTAAAACAAAGACGCTATTATTTTAAATCAAAATAAATATACTAAAGATCTTTTAAAACGTTTTTGTTTGGATAGTATTAAAGGTAGTGATACGCCTAGGAGTACCACTTACAAATTGGATGCTGATGAAACTGGAGAACCAGTGGATCAAACCAACTATAGAGGTATGATTGGGAGTCTACTTTACCTTACTGTTAGTAGACCAGATATTATGTTCAGTGTATGCATGTGTGCTCGATTTCAAGAAAATCTCAAATAGTCTCACTAAAATGATGTTAAAAGGATTCTTAAATATCTCAAGTATACTATAAATTTAGGACTATTTTATCCAAGAGGACAGTCGTTTGATTTAATAAGTTATTCGGATGCTGACTTTGCTGGTTGCAAGTTAGACAGAAAGAGAACCTCTGGAACATGTCACATTTTAGGCAAGTCACTAGTATCATGGTGTAGTAAGAAACAAAATTATGATGCATTATCTACTGCAGAGGTTGAATATATAGCTATTGGTAGTTGTTGTGCTCAAATTCTTTGGATGAAACACACTTTACTAGACTATGGATATCAATTAAAACATGTCTCTATAAACTGTGACAACACAAGTGCCATTAACATCTCTAAGAATCCAGTATCTCATTCTAGAACAAATCATATTGATGTAAGACATCACTTCTTGAGAGATCATTTTCAAAAACGTGATATCACTCTGGAATTCATTAGTACTGAACACCAATTGGATGATATATTCACAAAGAATTAAAATTATGAGAGGTTAAATTACATCATACCTGTGTTAGGTATGATAAACTATTGAGGATAGAACCTCACCATTAGTCCTTACTGTTAGAAACTCACTGTTAGACCTTACTATTAGAATCTAACCATTGAACCTCACTGATAGAACCTCACTGTTGAACCTCACTATTAAAACCTCACTGTTTAACCACATTGTTATAATCTCACCATTGAACCTCACTGTTAGAACCTCACCATTAGACCTTACAGATACCACTTTACCGATAGACGATTTTCATTTGGGACTTTGCATTTTGTGTGCTCTCAACAAGAATTTGAAACGTTTTCTGCTATTATTTATTTATTTTATCTGTTTTATTTTTCGATCCTTAAATGATAAAATAAAAACACATACCACATTTCAATCCACATAAAACCCTCTCCTGAACCTCTTACTCTCAAATCTCAGAACCTAAACCTATATTAAAACTGCGAACCGCTCAGGATTGATGGAAAGAGTAAAAAGGTCATTGATTGCTGATAAAGGAGACACATCTGATCCTAAGTGACCTAGATCCGAGTCGAGTAGTGGCATCCAGACAGTGGCGAAGGTTTTGAACCCGCATTTATGCAAGTGGGAGATAGTAGCTGAGAAGGAGTTATGTTCAAAGTGGCTGCTGTTAAGCCAGTCGTTAGTGCTTAAGGAACTTAATGATAAAGGTTGTGTTTAATGTTTTACAAACAATAATGGAAATTATTACCCGAAGTTGGTGAAGGAGTTTTATGAGTATCTGAAGTTAGGACAGTCTGAGAATGAGCACTGGATGACCTCCATAGTAAATGGAGTAAATGTAAGTTTCTCCTCTACTAAGTGGGCTGATTGTTTAAGGATTACTCATGATGGAATTTATGAATATTACTCAAATGTGGTGCCTCCAAATAGTGAGTTCTTTTGAAATGAATAATCTTTAGCTGAATTGGAAAGAAATGGAATTCCTAGGAAAGTCATTGCTGCTGAAATGGCAGGAGAAGATAAGTTTCTTTTAAAATTTATTCAGCATGTGATAAGTCCCAGGAGAGGGGACTTCACTATTTTGGAGTATCAGGACGTATTCATACTGTATTTTCTGAAGAATGGATATAATATTAACCTATTTAAGATATTAATGATTCAAATTGAAGATATGACCAAGCCTAGTTCCAAATACAATGCCATATTTCATGCCAAGTTGATATATCTTATGTTGAAGGTGAAAGGAGTTTCTGGAGATAAGGAGGATATTGTTGTTGTACAAGATATCCATTTAATCACTAAATTGATTTGAAAGCTGTAGAGACCCTAAGCTTAACATACATGAACATTATATTACTTTTGCGGAATACTTAGTACATAAAAAAAACACACACACAAGGATCGTAATAGTTTAGTGTCTTTGGAAACTCAGAACGTAATCTTCTAATCGTGGTGAAAGATATTCAACATCTCCCATAAAGATCTTCCATTTTTTTACCTAAAACCTTTATTTATATCCTGGGGAAAAGAAAACATAAAAGGGTGAGCTCAAATGCTCAGTAAGGGTAAACAAAAGAAATATAAATCTCATCGTATACACAAGCACATAACTTTTGGAAATCTTAACCTGCAAAAGAGATCATAATTTCATAACATGGGATAAATCATGGCAGTGAAATGTAATCACAATAATCATAACTTAAAACATGAAACTTTGTTTCATTCACACATAATCATAGAGAATCATTTCTTGTTAGTCAAGACTCATTTCCAAGACTATCTTAGTGGACAAAGTCCCTTTCTGAACCGAGTCACCCTCGTTTCAGTCCTGTTTCACTGAACCGGTATAACCTACCGTTCCAGCCATGTCTATCTCATGAGATATAAAATCTTTACCCAATTAATTAGAGGGAGATATAGGTCCCACCCATCTTATAATGAATCCTTTCTTATCTGTGCCACATAATCATAAACCATACATCATAGCGTAACCCACGTAATAAAAATGGGATTCTTAAACAACATGACATCATAAAACAATTCATATAAGGTAAAGGAATTCATAAAAATAATCCCATCACAAAATAATCAAATCAATGTAATAATAGGGATAGAAACAGAACCCTATATTATCTTAGATGTAAAATAATTTTGATAAAACACTTGAAATTAATTCTTGAGGAAAATATCCTTTCTTCTTCAAAATCAATTTATTTTCACAAAACGTCATGCAATTTTAAAAGAAAGAGATTTTATTGAAAATAGTAATGAAATATTTTGGAGGAAGCTTCATGAAAATAAGGCTTTATAAAACCGTAAAAATCCGTTCGTTCCGTTTAAGTTAAAAAAAACATTCTTCGTACTTTTGTCGGAAAAGTCAAAAAGTACCTCGTACAAAACGACAAAAGATTCCTTTCATATCTTTTACTAAAAACTCACAAAAGGGTAAAAATTGGATTTAAACAATTTTAGGTGGATGGAAATAATATTACATATTGAGGAAACATGGATGTGGATGATAAAATACACCCCAGTAAATACCAAAGTATAAACAATCTCGGATAAAAATGAGATTGTGATATTTTCCCTTACCTTAGGTCCGATTTGCTTCGTAAGTGTCCGAACCTCCTGTATAATGATTTAAATAATGTCATTGACTTATTAAAGAATCATATTCATTGTTATGATATCATATATGGTTCACTTATGACATTATATTACCCGTTCTTTTGTAAATTCCATGTTAAAGAGCGTTTTGGGTAAAATTATTTCATTTGTCGTCCGTGTTTTGACTTGTAATTATTCATATGATTACTTAGATCATGATTACTTAATTACAGAATATAAAACATGATTTATATATATATATTCATAATATACATATATATAATAAATCAGTAAATGGAAAGAAATACACCATTCATGGAGACGGTAGTCCGTACGTACGCATGAACGCCGTTTTCTTTTCCTTATTGAATTGAATGGAATTAACTAGATGACATACATATAAATATAAATAAATCCAGTATCATTATTATGTCATATATTTCATTAGTACTTATTATATATACTTTATAATCATTCATGAATGGTTAATCATTGAGAATGAATCTCATCGCGTCGTGGAGACGGTAGTCCGTACGTACGCACGAGCGATGATATCGTTCCCATGGTCATGGAATTGTGTTGAAGTGTTTGTATACTATTTCAGTATCAATATCACTTTATAATAATCATATATAGTTACTCATTACACCATTATACCCATCCAATTAAGGTGGTGGCGGAAAATAGATTACACCACGGCGTGGAGACGGTATTCCGTACGTACGCACGCGCGGTGATTTCCTTTTTCCGTAGGATGGATGGAAGGTTAATTAGAGTTGTTTCATATTTATAATAACATATCAGTATATAAGAAATACTTATGTTATTACTTTATCATGAAAAAACTAAATAAGAAGAAGTTGAAGAAGAAAGAAGTTGAAAAGATCGGTAATGGATATTACCTCTTCTTTGGAACGCCTCTTTGAATCCTCCACTTAGGAAACTAATATTGGTCTTTGAAGAATACCAGGACCTCTAGGATTATTCTAGGGAAGTTTAGAAGGGATTTTTTCAGGGGTTGGCCGAGCTTGAGTGCTCAAATTGGTGTGAGGAGGAGGGGAAGGAGGTTCCCTTTTATAAGGGAGGAGAGGGGCACCTTAGGAATATCTCAAAATATTATTTTATATTAAAGTCAAAATCGGTTTATAATGGTTCCAAAGGGTCTTATTTCAAAGCTAAAGTGGGGATGGGTCGAAATCCTATCAACCAATAGTATTTAGACAAGTTTAGGTTATTATTTTAACCTTATCAATTAGATTTAACTCTAAGTTAAATAATTTAACTTTTACCGTGTCTTTTTGTTTTCTTACACTATATGGTTAATACACTTACTATAATATGCCAAACGAACCCCAAATTGTTTATTATTAATATATATATCCTTATCTAAGTAATTTGGCCGAAACGTATATTTTTAGGAATAAAATAACAATTAATAATATAATATTTGATTTAAAAACTATTTTGTGTCAATTTTGACACTATTTGATATATGATTTTTGTGAAAGTCATAACAGAATTATATGTTTGAACCAAGTTGATTAAATCAACACTAATATATCATAGTAACCTAGAAAATTAGTGGAATTCATAAAAAATCTCAAATTCCATTTATTTTGGTGTTTATAACATCAATTATGTAAATATTTCATTAATAAGATAATTACTGCATCATCATTGTGTCATAAATAAATTAAATTATTTAATGTCTAAAAATTAAAAATAAACTACCATTATATAGGAAATCTTTTTATATTTCTAATGAATATTTATAGTCGAATTTATCTTATGTATAACCCCATATTAAAAATGATTTACTTATTAAACTTTAATTTTAACTATTTTAACTATTCATTAAATAAAATAATATTAAATGTCATAATCTAATCCAAGTGGACCTAAATGGTCATATTATATTCATAAGGTTGTTTTTGGTCGAATTAAACTTATCCAATAGAATTAGGACGTGTGTTAGTGTAATAGTAATATCATATTTACCCTTAGTTACCCTATTTACTATTAACCGTGGTAAAAAAAAAGTAAAAAGTTACTATTCACCAAAAAATTATTTTTATCTCATTGAATCACATTTTACTTATTGATATCAACCGTGTCTGTCGGATTTTCGAAATTCCATTCACAGAAGCGGTAAAATTATGTTTTATGCAAAATTCAGTTTTTAACCTACCACTTAGTGGTTTCACTATTCATCAAAAATTGAAGTTTTTCAGAAAAATGCCAAAATTTCACCCTAAGCTATAATTGATATTCTGAATTCAAAAATGATTTCTGTTTTACAAAATTCCCAACATATAAGTTGCATTAATTAATTTTATAATTAATTTCCGCTGTCACAACAAATAGCGTGTTTTTAAGAGATAATAACTATCAAAAGATTGACACTTGTTTATAACTGGTTTAAATGTGAAATTACATCCAATGACCAACATTGTATTAAATTGTAAAAATATATTCTAAATATACTTTAAAACCACTCAAATTAATAATTTATCACTATTAATTATTTCGATTAAAAAAGTTGTTTTTAATTAAAATTTAGTAATTTTCACTATTCATCAGAATATGAATGTTATCCGAAAAGTACCAAAATTTCACCTTAGGCTAAATTCGATACTCCGAATCCATAAATGAAGTCCATTTTGAGAAATAAAATTTACAAAATTTCAAAAAGTGGTTATTACTATTCATAACGGCTAGTTTTAATAATATCTTAATAGCATATCGTTGTTTAGCGAAACTTGGTGTTGCGTACAACACACGCTATCGTGGAAGGTCGTGATTGCGTCTAATTCAAGCCAGGTCATAGATGTGTGTTGTGAAAGCTCCATTTGGTATAGCGTATAACACAAGACATTAATGAAATTAAAAGGAATATTTTTCATAAAATCTCGGGGTGTTACATTCTACCCCCTTTAAAATGAATTTCGCCCTCGAAATTCGTTGGGGTTATAAATGGTTTACTATTCGAAAGTTTCTTTAATTGAAACCCACATCGTAAAAAGTAATACCAAAACCAATATTTAAAAACAAAAGTATGAAACGTAATGGTTACCCAAATAAACTAATCACTGGGTTTCCACATAGGTGAAAATATGGATATGGAAGAGAAATCTGACCATCATGTTCTGATGGAGAGTGGTAGAGAACATGGCTATGGAAAAGCTAGCAATCACAAATCCATAAATTTGTGACGATCTAAGGTACCATCTAATTAATCAGATATAAGAGCACTAGGACAACATTTTTGGTTTTCAAGATCATTTCCCTAAAGTTGAAGAGTTTGAATTAGAATAAATACTTACTTTATTTTGGTACAATCTCACTGTTGTTCGTGCCTTGAACAAATTCTACTTCATCTCTTAAATAAATGAAGTTGAATTTGTTATTCGTGAAGTGTTAGCAGATCATGTGATAGAATGACGGGTCATTCCATCTGTCTCAAAAGGTTAGAAAAATTTATATACATAAGTCGATCTGTAGTGAGATTAATCATATATGGTTCCTAAAATGGACTTATACTTCATATATCATACTGCTTAATATAATAAAACTAGTTTCTACTAAACAGGGACTTCCTGTAGGCCAGTGGTAGGCGATAAAGGCCAGTCGCACTTCGGTTGTGGGTTCGATTCCCACAGCCTTGTCCGAAGCGATGGGCTGTCGCCCGTCCTGCAGGTTGTCCTTTTTCTAAAACTACATTACTATAACATCCCATCAATAATATCGAAAAAAAACTTCTATCCTTAAACAATACTCACTTATGTCCAACATAATCCATTTCAATCTTTAGGCTTATCCATAATACTGCAGTCCACTCTCATAACATAGTGAAAACGATTACCAGAGATTTAATACCATCGTTGATCCCCATATATCATAAGATATGTTTTGTTGGTCACATTCCAAACATTAAAAGGCCTTAATCATGTATTCTCTTGAATACCCATCGAACCTTAGTGAAAACATGAATGCAGTTAAAAGTTAACACTTTCCACATACCAAAATCCTCAGAATTCTATATACTCAAACCATGATATCACTTAGTCCTTATATCAATCTTGAGCTCATGAGTACTGTCAAATATTTAATTTTCTCATTTTCCCTTCATTATGCGCATATCACTCTTTTTCCAAAAAATATTTCAATCACTTTCCATGGTTACTGGTACCATAAAATTATTGAAAACCACAATAGACCAATACATAAATATTCCAATATTCCACGATACTATATACAACACTATTTTGGAATCCCATTACATAAACACTTAAATATTCCACCACATCGTTGTCATATTCAACATCGCCAATAGTGATCGCATGTGACTTCCCTTTGTCCTTTGCCTTAAGTGGTTTCTCATGTTGATCATCACTAACCCTTGGATTAGGGAATTTATTGGTATAATGTCTCATCTCCTTGCACTTGAAACATTGAAGTGTTGGTGGTGCGTTCTCTGCAGTGTTTGCTTTGTTCACATCATTAGAAACCCTTTTTCCATTACTTCGACACTCAGCTACTCGATGACCTTCTTTTCCACACTTAAAACATTTTCTAGTCCCTTTAAGACAATCTCCACCATGCTTCTTTCCAAACTTTGAGCATAAGGAAACATTCATTTTCTTTTCACCTTTATTCTGAGATTTCTCCTTGAACTCCATCTTTCGTTTCTTTTCAAAACCATGAGATGGATATATAACACCAACTTCTATTTCTACCTTCATAGCACAACTCACAATTTCTTCATAGCTACTGAAGTCTCGTATAGCTAATTCCATTCGAAGACTTGGTTTTAAACCACTAAAAAATCGATCAACTTTACTTTCAGGTTGGATGATAATGCCAGATGCATACCTTGCAAGTCATGTAAAATTCGCTTCGTATATACCAACAGATTCATCATCCTTCTGTTTCAGCTCAATAAAATCCTTTTCTATCTTCGTTCGAAGAATACGAGGGAAGTACTTACTGAAAAACAAGTTCTTGAACTCGTCCCATTCCATGGAATCAATTTCATCTCTTTGCCTCGTATTCTTGATAAGATTCCACCATTGATCAGCTTCACCTTCCAAACGATATACTGCTAAGATTACTTTATCATGTTCAGAACATTGAAGAACCGAAAATATCTTTTCAGTGGTACTGATCCATTGTTCAGCAACAAGTGGATCGGAAGACCCACTAAAAGAAGGTGGACGTTGCCTCATGAAGGACTCAATAGAATATTGTTCCCTTCTCTGCTCATTTGGAAGTCTGGAATGATTCATAGCTTGTGTAAGTATAGCAATAAGATTTTTCACTCCATCTCCCATAACATTTGTTTGTTCAGGAGGACAATCATTGCATTGTCCATTTCATTGATCAACATGGTTCCTTCGGGTTCCAGCCATCGTCTAAAACCCAAAAAGAATAGTGTGAGAGGCAAAAATCATGCTAGGGAAAACAACATTATAAAGGGGGAGTATCCTCAATATATAACTTCTTAGGTTAAATTCTATGATCGTTACCATAGTTCTAGGACTGTATCTTATACGTATACTTATCCTTAGGAACATCCCTAGGCATACCTTAGAAATATCTTTAGGGATCTCACTAACATTTTCGCATCCTAGTTTCCAAAGGTTGACTAAACCTTTCCTCTGATACCAACTGTAGAGACCCTAAGCTTAACGTACATGAACATTACATTACTTTTGCGGAATACTTAGTACATAACAAAAACACACACACAAGGATCGTAATAGTTTAGTGTCTTTGGAAACTCAGAACGTAATCTTCTAATCGTGGTGAAAGATCTTCAACATCTCCCATAAAGATCTTCCTTTTTTTACCTAAAACCTTTATTTATATTCTGGGGAAAAGAAAACATAAAAGGGTGAGCTCAAATTCTCAGTAAGGGTAAACAAAATAAATATAAATCTCATCGTATACACAAGCACATAAATTTTGGAAATCTTAACCTGCAAAAGAGATCATAATTTCATAACATGGGATAAATCATGGTAGTGAAATGTAATCACAATAATCATAACTTAAAACATGAAACTTTGTGGCATTCACACATAATCATAGAGAATCATTTCTTGTTAGTCAAGACTCATTTCCAATACTATCTTAGTGGACAAAGTCCCTTTCTGAACCGAGTCACCCTCGTTTCAGTCCTGTTTCACTGAACCAGTATAACCTACCGTTCCAGCCATGTCTATCTCATGAGATATAAAATCTTTACCCAATGCATTGGAGGGAGATATAGGTCCCACCCATATTATAATGAATCCTTTCTTATGTGTGCCACATAATCATAAACCATACATCATAGCGTAACCCACGTAATAAAAATGGGATTCTTAAACAACATGACATCATAAAACAATTCATATAAGGTAAAGGAATTCATAAAAATAATTCCATCACAACATAATCAAATCAATGTAATAATAGGGATAGAAACAGAACCCTATATTATCTTAAATGTAAAATAATTTTGATAAAACACTTGAAATGAATTCTTGAGGAAAATATCCTTTCTTCATCAAAATCAATTTCTTTTCACAAAAAGTCATGCAATTTTAAAAGAAAGATATTTTATTGAAAATAGTCATGAAATATTTTGGAGGAATATTCATGAAAATAAGGCTTTATAAAACCGTAAAAATCCATTCGTGCCGTTTAAGTTAAAAAAACATTCTTCGTACTTTTATCGGAAAAGTCAGAAAGTACCTCGTACAAAACGACAAAAGATTCCTTTCATATCTTTTACTAAAAACACACCAAAGGTTAAAAATTGGATTTAAACAATTTTAGGTGGATGGAAATAATATTACATATTGAGGAAACATGGATGTGGATGATAAAATACACCCCAGTAAATACCAAAGTATAAACAATCTCGGATAAAAATGAGATTGTGATATTTTCCCTTACCTTAGGTCCGATTTGCTTCGTAAGTGTCCGAACCTCCTATATAATGATTTAAATAATGTAATTGACTTATTACAGAATCATATTCATTGTTATGATATCATATATGGTTCACTTATGACATTATATTACCCGTTCTTTTGTAAATTCCATGTTAAAGAGCGTTTTGGGTAAAATTGTTTCATTTGTCGTCCGTGTTTTGACTTGTAATTATTCATATGATTACTTAGATCATGATTACATAATTCCAGAATATAAAACATGATTTATATATATATATATTCATAATATACATATATATAATAAATCAGTAAATGGAAAGAAATACACCGTTCATGGAGACGGTAGTCCGTACGTACGCATGAACGCCGTTTTCTTTTCCTTATTGAATTGAATGGAATTAAGTAGATGACATAAATATAAATATAAATAAATCCAGTATCATTATTATGTCATATATTTCATTATTAATTATTATATATACTTTATAATCATTCATGAATGGTTAATCATTGAGAATGAATCTCATCGCGTCGTGGAGACGGTAGTCCGTACGTACGCACGAGCGATGATATCGTTCCCATGGTCGTGGAATTGTGTTTAAGTGTTTGTATACTATTTCAGTATCAATATCACTTTATAATAATCATATATAGTTACTCATTACACCATTATACCCATCCAATTAAGGTGGTGGCGGAAAATAGATTACACCACAGCGTGGAGACGGTATTTCGTACGTACACACGCGCGGTGATTTCCTTTTTCTGTAGGATGGATAGAAGGTTAATTATAGTTGTTTCATATTTATAATAACATATCAGTATATAATAAATACTGATGTTATTACTTTATCATGAAACAACTAAATAATAAGAAGTTGAAGAAGAAAGAAGTTGAAAAGATCGGTAATGGATATTACCTCTTCTTTGGAACGCCTCTTTGAATCCTCCACTTAGGAAACTAAGATTGGTCTTTGAAGAAGACCAGGACCTCTAGGATTATTCTAGGGAGGTGGATAAGGTATTTTGGCAGGGGTTGGCCGAGCTTGAGTGCTCAAATTGGTGTGAGGAGGAGGGGAAGGAGGTGCCCTTTTATAAGGGAGGAGAGAGGCACCTTAGGAATATCTCAAAATATTATTTTATATTAAAGTCAAAATCGTTTTATAATGGTTCCAAATGGTCTTATTTAGAATCTAAAGTGGGGATGGGTCGAAATCCTATAAACCAATAGGATTTAGACAAGTTTAGGTTATTATTTTAAACTTATCAATTAGATTTAACTCTAAGTTAAATAATTTAACTTTTACCATGTCTTTTTGTTTTCTTACACTATATGGTTAATACACTTACTATAACATGCCACACGAACCCCAAATTGTTTATTATTAATATATATATACTTATCTAAGTCATTTGGACGAAACTTAGATTTTTAGGAATAAAATAACAATTAATAATATAATATTTGATTTAAAAACTATTTTGTATCAATTTTGACACTATTTGATATATGATTTTTTTGAAAGTCATAACAGAATTATATGTTCGAAAAAAGTTGATTAAATCAACACTAATATATCATAGTAACCTAGAAAATTAGTGTAATTCATAAAAAATCTCAAATTCCATTTATTTTGGTGTTTATAACATCAATTATGTCAATATTTCATTAATAAGATAATTACTGCATCATCATTGTGTCATAAATAAATTAAATTATTTAATGTCTAAAAATTAAAAATAAAATACCATTATATAGGAAATCGTTTTAGCTTTCTAATTAATATTTATAGTCGAATTTATCTTATGTATAACCCCATATTAAAAATTATTTACTTATTAAACTTTGATTTTAACTATTTTAACTATTCATTAAATAAAATAATATTAAATGTCATAATCTAATCCAAGTGGACCTAAATGGTCATATTATATTCATAAGGTTGTTTTTGGTCGAATTACACTTATCCAATAGAATTAGGACATGTGTTAGGGTAATAGTAATATCATATATACCCTTAGTTACCCTATTTACTATTAACCGCGGTAAAAAAAGTAAAAAGTTACTATTCACCAAAAATTATTTTTATCTCATTGAACAACATTTTACTTACTGATATCAACCGTGTCTGTCGGATTTTCGAAATTCCATTCACAGAAGCGGTAAAATTAAGTTTTATGCAAAATTCAGTTTTTAACCTACCACTTAGTGGTTTCACTATTCATCAAAAATTGATGTTTTTCAGAAAAATGTCAAAATTTCACCCTAAGCTATAATTGATATTCCGAATTCAAAAATGATTTCTGTTTTACAAAATTCCCAACATATAAGTTGGATTAATTAATTTTATAATTAATTTCCGCTGTCACAACAAATAGCGTGTTTTTAAGAGATAATAACTATCAAAAGATTGACACTTGTTTATAACTGGTTTAAATGTGAAATTACATCCAATGACCAACATTGTATTAAATTGTAAAAATATATTCTAAATATACTTTAAAACCACTCAAATTAATAATTTATCACTATTAATTATTTCGATTAAAAAAGTTGTTTTTAATTAAAATTTAGTAATTTTCACTATTCATCAGAATATGAATGTTATCCGAAAAGTACCAAAATTTCACCTTAGGCTAAATTCGATACTCCGAATCCATAAATGAAGTCCATTTTGAAAAATAAAATTTACAAAATTTCAAAAAGTGGTTATTACTATTCATAACGGCTAGTTTTAATAATATCTTAATAGCATATCGTTGTTTAGCGAAACTCGGTGTTGCGTACAACACACACTATTGTGGAAGGTCGTGATTGCGTCTAATTCAAGCCAGGTCAGAGATGTGTGTTGTGAAATCTCCTTTTTGTGTAGAGTATAACACAAGACATTAATGAAATTAAAAAGAATATTTTTCATAAAATCTCGGGGTGTTACAAAAGCTGATGAAGATTAACTGGTATCCATGCCGAAGGAGATGGGTGAATGATGAGGCTAAGGTGTATGAAGAGTTTAATCCTATGACTCATCCTACTAGGCTTAAGAATAAGACAAACCATGGCCTTAAGCCCGAGGAAGTAGAGCCTACTTATTCAGATGTAGAAGAAGAGGAAGTTACTACTGTGCAAGAAAAAGAGGATTCTTCTATAGATGAAAGGATATACCCTGACCTTCCATCCAATCCTCGTGCGACTACTGTATCCTTTGGTGAGCCTATCCCACTAAAGAGATTGCCTAGAAGGGAAGTTGTCCAAAGGGAAAGTGATAAGAAAACCAATGAAGAAGAAGGGGATAAAATTGTCTTAAGAGAAGTTAGAGATACCTCATATGAGGATGAGAACTCTAAATCAAGTCATGCTAACCTTGAGATAGCTGCTGCTGAAAATGAAGAGGAATGTCTAAGTCTTACTCCTCTAATAGGACATACAGAAAGGGTAGAAAGTGGAGAAGAAGAATCTACTGATTTAGTTGAGGCTGGACCTGTTTTGGAAGTGGTTGAAGATTCTGAGGAGGAAGTGGAAGTGAACCTTCCTGATGTTGCAGTTGATCAAGTAGGTCTGGAGGAAATGAATATAGTCGATCATGATATTACTCCCATTGAGGGGGGGGAACCTTTTGCTACAAGCTCAGTTTCTATTTTTCATGAGATTGAAGGCTGGTTGGAGGACCCTGGATTTATGGTTTTGGGTCTAGAATATGATGACTCAGAAGATTAGAGGCCCAACAGAAGACCCTTTGTGCCAAACCTCACTTTTGTCCCTCCAGAAACCTCTTTCCCTGAAGACTATTTTAGAAAGGCTGATCATGAATCCCTAAAATTTAACCTACTAAAAGTGTTTATGGATAGGTCCTCAGAGGTGGAAAAGGTTGTTGCTCTAGCTCATGAGCACTTAGTATCTGAGTTAGCCAAAATGCACTCCCGTATTCAATCTAATCTGCTCTAGGAAGTAAGGCAGTTCCGAAGTCAAATCAAAGAGTTGGAAGAGTATATGGATTCAATGAAATATTCTATTGCCAAATTAGATTCTTATATGGCTTTAAGGACTTAGGTGGACAGAGACCTTTCATATGTCAAAATTATAGTTCAGTAAATGGTCATAGTGTTTGAGGATTTCAAGAAATCTATGGAAACACATGTGTAAGGGCAAGATAATGATTTCAAAAGGCTGATCAATGGCTTGACCAAATCTTTCAAGGAGACAGTGGCCTTCTCAATGGATCCTCTTGCTACATATGTTTCCACTTTAGCTTCTCCTCCAGTTGACATTGAATCTTTCCATACCATTGTCAGAGAAGAAGTGAAAAAGTTTTCTGGTGGTTGTTCCTCAAACTCTCAGGTCATTTCCATTACCATAGAAATTCATAAGCTTGTTGGAGACTATCTAAGGGAAGCTACTCAGGATTAGAATTCCATCAAGGGTCAAGTTAACTTCTACTACAAACGGGTTTATACTAAGCATCAGATGGATGGCCACTTCAAGTTGTTGTTGGAAAACTTAAGGATCCCACCTCTTACTTAGGCCTTTAAGGATCAGGTTAGCAGACTCGGGGAATTGACTCCTTCTTTGGAAAAATTCATGGAGAATAAGGATGATTTTATTTCTGTATGGAGAGAGGTGGAAGTATCATTATGGACTTTAGGAATATTCCCCTACCTTTCCTCCATGTGGATTGCACTCCAATCATAGTTCCTCATGCTCTGCCTGCATCTTCAGCTGCTTCAGGTTCCACCAGTGATGCTCCTTTGATGACTCCTTCACAGGCCATTAGAAGTATTACCCCAACGATTACTCAAATATCTACTCATTATAGGTCTAGTGATGCCTTAGTGGCTGCTCCCCTTATACTATTAACTTCTATTCCTCGGTCTATCCCTCCACCTTCATCACCTGCTTCCTCATCTTCCAAAGATAAAGCTCCAATGGACATCTTTGATGTGGACTGAGTGTGGACTGTCTTACTTAAGAGGGATTGATGTATTCCTTTTGTATTTTGATGTATTCTTTTTGTCTTTTGATGAATTATTTTTATCTTTTGTACTACTGTTTCATCAGTACAAACACTCTCTTTTCTCTATTTTTGTTATATACGCTTTTTGTTAATCACAAAGGGGGAGAAAATATTTAAGGGGAGAAGTCATTCACGGGGGAGAAAATATTCAAAACTTACCATGATTCAAAACTCTTAAATCTATTGACTAAATGAAATAATTTTTGATTATCAAAAAGGGTTAGATTGTTAGACTCACCTGTTTTGATAATCCCAAATCATTGTTTTAGTAATCCAAAATCATTGTTTTAGTAATCCCAAATCATTGTTTTAGTAATCCCAAATCATATTTCAATAATCCCAAATCTTGTTTTCATTTAATTGAGAACCATGTATTCATTCTATGCTAATTATGTTTCATTAATGTTTCCTATTCCTATAGAGTAATATTCATATACTCTCAATCTCACAGCTTGATTGGTTAAGCTTACAGTGCAGAATTTATCTAAGTATAGAGGTCGTCATTACATGGTTACTATTACAAGGTTATAGCTACCTGGTTACCATTAAAAGGTTACAGCTACATAGTCACTGTTACAAGGTTGCAGCTACATGGTTACTGTTACAAGGTTACAGCTACATGGTCACCATTACAAGGTTATAGCTACATGGTCACCGTTACAAGGTTACAGCTACATGGTCACTGTTACAAGGTTATAGCTACATGGTCACCGATACTAGGTTACAGTTACAAGGTCACCGTTACAAGGTTATCGCTACAAGGTTACAATTAAAAGGTTACCATTACATGGTCATCATTATATGGTTACCACTACAAGGTCACAGCTACAAGGTTACCATTACAAGGCTACCGATAAAAAGTTATAGTTGGAGATTGCTGATGTGCACCTATAGTTGAAGCCTATTGATAGGAAGGATATCGTTACTAGTCTACCGACACTTATTATTGATACTTTTTCAATTTCTAAATATTATTATAATGGTCATATTTGATAAATTAAATTCCTCTGACATTAATTAATGCTGATTGTAAAAAATTTAGGAGATAATACATGGGATAGTATGAGGTATGGGAAAGATTGCACGTGATCTACTCATTCCTATTATCAGACCTCAAATATAAAAAAAAGGAAAAGACCCTGAAAGAAAGAAAATTGGAACATATATGAAGACGCGAAGAAAGGGTTGCATGAGAAGTGTGATAGAGCTTACTCACTAGATCAAAAATCTGAACCATCCAGCATTAACACAAAAAGACCCACAAGCTTCATAAAGATCATTTTGGGATAAACTCATTCCAGCCTTCTCTACTTTATCAACTCTTGATCAACATTAGATGCTAAACACTGAATACTAGAACCTGGAGATGCGACACTCTATTTTGGAAACAACTTCCAAAGATTGACTCGAACTTCAACTTTTCTCATTCCAAGGAGTCAAGAGCTGAACTGCAAATGCATATAGCCTTCTAAACTCTTTCTCATCATAACTACTCTATTGTGTTTCTTTCTTTTACATATTTGAGAAGTGTGTGTGATTTTTTGTATCATACACTGTCTCTTGTGATTGAACTGGAGGGTACTAAATATCCTCAAATCAAACTTCACCTATTTTGGTTTCCCATGTATAAATGTGGAAGATACTATGTGTGGTCTATATTTTTTGTCTTTCCCATGAAGAATAGTGGTAGAGGGTGTGTTCCCTGGACAGTTTGTGAAAACTATTGTAAAGTCTGATACAGGATGTGTATCAAGTTTATTGTTAATATAAACTGCTTGGTGGCAGGTGATCCCCAAGTGGAGAGGATTATGTCTCAGCTTGAGACTGAACCTCTTGTTTACATTGTGGTGAAAATCCTCATATACTCTGTTTTGATTTTATCCACTGCTTATATTTTCTAAAACATAAAACTGTTTTTGCTTACACTTTAATAGTTAGTTTTGGTTAGTGTGTGTATTTGTTTAATTCAGTAAACTTGTTTCAAAATATGAATTAGTTTTCTACACTAATTCATCTAAGGATTAATCTCCCTTTGAGAAACATGTTGACCAATTGAACATTTACATTTCTACTGCCTTAATTAACTGGGTCGTTTTTAAATTGGGGGTTTTCTTAACCATAATGTTTTTAGTATAAATTTTAATTATAACTCAATTCACACCCCTCTTGAGTATCCAATCTAACCAACAATTACCATATTCATCTAATTTATTTCAAAAAAAACCCATTTAGATCCTATAAGGGTTTGATCACTAGTTCTTTACTTGATATTATATACATCATTTTTAGTGAATTGATTTTGTTCCTATTAAATGGAAAGTACCTAATTTTCATAGTTAATTGAATCATTAAGTTTTTGGGGTTCAATTTTATAGAAAAATGCTTGGTATTCAAACTTATATGTGACTGATCTACAAGTATGAGTTCCCACTTGTAAATTCCCAATGACATTTTCAAGGGGATAGTCTTTATATTTTTGAAATCTTTTAGAGGATAATTTTAAGTAGATTATTATTCTTCATTAATTTATTTATATTGAAACAATTTATTTAAAACATTATTTTCAAAAAATATATATACAATGGTTTGGAATAATCACACCAAATACAACACAGATCAATTCATCCATATTTTAGTATTTTTTAAAGACAATTTAGGATTTTATTGATTTTGAGTACCCAATAAAGATACCTTCATTAGATTTAGAATTTAATTTTCCAATAATATATTTGGTGTTTAAATTAAATCATTTATAAAAAAACATTCCAAAAGATGACTTTGGATTTTGTAAAAACCAAGTTCATAAGGGACTTCATTAATAAATGGCCTAATGATAATATTATTAATGATATATCATGTATTATTCATGGCCTCGACACAAAAAAATCAAATAAAAATATCATTTAAAATATTTTTATTGATTTCTTGGACTATTTTATTTTTCCTATCTACCACCCCATTTTGTTGAGCAGTTTGAGGAGTATAAAAAAGAATGAGTATAGCCTTTAGAGGAAAAAATTTATTGAATTCCTTAATATATAATTATTCACCGTGATAACTTTGAATTGAAATAATATTAAAACTTTTTCATTTTCAACTTTTTTTTTCAAAACATTATGAAGGCTTTGCAAGATTATCTTTTCTAAGGTAATAAATATACCAATGTGAATCATGTAAATCATAAAAAATTATTGGATTATAGATTTTTTATACTATACGTTAAATTTTATTAGAACAAAAAAGGTTGAGATGAATTATTTAAAGATATTTTGAATAATAAATTCCTTTTTTAGATTTAAAATAGTATTTTTTTTCTTACCATGTTGAAAAACATGAACATCCATGTCATTATTGAAATTTAATTAAGCAATATCTCAAACTATTTTATAACTATTGAGTTTTACTGGAGAATATGAAATACAATTATAAATAAATCTATAGAAAATCTAACACTAATTCAATTGTGAACTAAAACATTTGATGTATTGGATAACAAGATATTTGAATTTAATTGTAAACATATTTTTAAACTTGAAGTGATAAATAAAAGTTTTCATTTTGAATTAAAAACATTTAAAAAATAGGTTTTTATAATTAATTTTAAAACCTGTATCACACGAATGACTAATAATTTATTGATTACATTTCAATGATTTTAAGAATAAAAGAATTTCAATTAATTTTGAGTCATAAAAACTGAAGGAAACTTCACCAATTATCTTACCCATTAAATTATCAAAAAAATAGTGACACAAACTCCATCAAGTTTACATATTTTATTGCGTTTGGAGAGGTTCCCACACTTTTTCTTGAGCAACAATAATCTAGAAACTACATTTATTCTTGAGTTTTTTGAAAAGTTAGTTTCCTATAAAATTAAATGATTGATGGTTTTGGTAACAACACAAACATGACTCCACTTATGTTAGCCAAAAAATATTTTAGAATCCAAATTTTCTTATGTGGTTTTCTTTTTGAAAGATTGGAAGAAGATGAATTGAATTTCCACTTCCATATCACATGTTTTTTCAATCACATTCATAAATTAAATGAAATTTTATTTTATAATAATTATAGAATTTATATTGAGAAACACCTTTAAAAAGTATTTTTTGATTAGATATTTGAAGAACTAGCATGATTATAGTATCCAAAACTAAACTGATATTTTCTAGGATTTTGAGAACCCAAAGCTTTATTTAAATTATCAGGACATTTTTTGAATTTAAAAAGATATTTTTGAGGTCCTTAATGGTGGATTCAAGTTTTTTTAAATCGATTTAATATTTTATTTTCATAAATAAATCTTACTTTTCTTGGATGATAAGAACATTTCCTTTATGAAGATTACATTTATCTTCAATTAATTGATTATAATTTTTTCACATTCTAGATATAAAGAATCAAGTTGATGATATAAATTTTCATGTTTGATTTCAATAATATTTTAATCTTAATAATTTAAGTTACTAGAGGAAAAATAAGAAGAAGATAGAGGAGAATAATAAGGATAATAGGAGAAGGAGGGGAAGGAGGAAATGGGAAAGGGAGAACTAACCTTGACATATTCAACAACATGTGACTTGAGGCACGTCAGGCTTGAGTTACTTGATGTGGATGGAAAAGTTCTGTCTAGGGAATCATAAATTGCACTCCATGTGGAGACTTTAAAATCCTTATTTCATATCTTATTATCATTGATATTTTTCTTATAGTCAAGGTACTCTAGTTTTATGCGACCATTCTTTTTACATTTGTAGCATGTCACCACAGGTTCAATGTTTTGAATTGACTTTTAGGATTTCTTATTTAAGTTCTTATTTTGGAAGTGATTGAACATGGCCCAAGTAAGAAGTTAATAGTTAAGAAACTCAGCTATAGATTATTAATTATTAGTATCTTATAAATTGATAGTTTTTTAACATACTTTGTTTCATTATCCTCCTCTTACACTTTTCATTTTATAGTGATTTTGTATGTCATTAAGGAGCTGATGAATTTATCTAATGATTTGTTTTTCACATATTTTTTTCTTGTATATTTATTGCTTTAGAATCCCATCAGTTAGGTAAAACCCATAATATTTTCTTTATGATAATATATATAGAAAATTCATCACTAAGAGACTTTTGAACACATTATATTTAAGTAAATATTATAAAATTTCTGGAAATATATTCACTGTAATGCATAGTAAATCTTTCAAAATATTGATGGTGCATATCTAATACAATGTACTTAACTTTATTTATACCTTTCTGTGCAACATATAATAATTTAAAAATATTATAAACAATTTTTCAAGAAGAAAAATGATTGAATTCATTTCTATAAATGCCATGTTGAAATACATTCATATATTTTTTATTTAATTTAGTTTTTTTAACATCTTCAGAAGTCTATTTTTCTTTAGATTCTTTGGTGGGAACATACTCATACATTAAAAGTTTCCAAAGAGGATAATAAATAGTACCAAGAAAAATGGATATTTGATTATTCCAATAGGATTAGTCAGTTCCATCAAAAATAGGATCATGAAAATTAGAATTGCATACAATAATAAAAATCAATCTTTGAATTCAGTAATGGATTTTAAAAACAAAATTGAAAACAAACACAATTTTGAAAAAATTAATTTTTTATCAAGAGGAAAATCCCTCATTTGATACCAATTGTTGGTTGTATATTGTGGGAATAGGGGTGAATTTCCCTTTTAAAAATTAATTCCTTAAAAAATGATTATTTTTAAAACTAAATGATTAAGAAATAATTAAGATAGAAATCCAATTCATAATAGTTAATAAATTATATTTCTATTTATAATGATAATATCAAAGTAATTTAATCTTGAAAATGATTTAGATAAATTTATTCAATTATGTGAGTTTATGTTAATTGATGTAATATGGAAAATTAAATAAAAGAAAAAAATTGGTAAAGAGTTCAGCTAAAGTTTGAGGTGTGCCCCTATGTCTCCACATCTCAAATCATAAGTTCAATTGTATAAATAATTTGGTCTCAAGAGTGACCAAGAACCCATCCCTAAAAATTGTGGTTTGTGATAGCCCTATTTAACATATTTGGTTTCCAAGTAACCCTCCATTAGATTTTTGGATCTTTAAAGGATTAAAGAGAACTATATATTTTCTATCAATTGATCTTTTTGAGAACATCTTTGGAAACGGGTGTGTATGGTGATATTATAAAAATAAAAGGGAAGAATTTTATAGAATATAAAAGGCTCATAAATATTATAAAAATAATTGGGTGCAATGAAGATGAGGTAGACCGCAATTATGGTCTTTATAACCATAATAAATGCACCCTAGGAGAACCAGTCGTGGCGCCACTAGATACCTAGTGGCCTCCACCGGGTAACCAGTGGGCTTCCTGGAGAAATTTTACTAATGGATGATCACCACCATCTAGACACTACTAACCAATGGCTATCCAGTGTCCTATGTACAGAAGGATTACTCATCTAGTAGATCCACTAGTTGTCCTATGGTATTTCTCTACTTTTGATCTATCTCTACAATGAAATAGAGTAACTGGTATTGTCTTCATAGCTACACTATCATGATTTTCCACCTACACTTCATTTTAATAAATTAATTGTATCTTGTAAGTTTATTCCAATGAATTTAAGGATAAAAAGAGACACAACCAAAAATTAATAAAGTATTTAAAGGAACTTGAATATTCCATGTAATTCATCACTTTGATTTCAAACAAAAATGCTAAAATACACCAAAATAAAAATTTTAGAAAAATATAAGGGTTTATTATCATGAAAACACCATAAGAGATAGAGGCACAATATCCTACTCATATTTCATAGGTTCTAGTCTCACTATAAGACCATCATAGAAGGCTTAATGTGTAATGAATTTTTCAAATAATAGGTATAACTCTTAACTAATTGTTTTCATATTTATTTCTCCATCCACCTCCTATAAATCTTTTATAACCATAATGATATAATAACATCAAAAACATCCATTTAGAGAAATGTTATTATTTTTATGAAATAACCCTTATTCACCTCATTTTCCAGCATATTAGAAATAAAAACAATGCTCATGCGTATGTGTGGACTACCATCTCCATGAAGCGTTGTGTTTAGTTTATCATAAACACCTAATATGGATGGTTTAAATGATGGATAAAATTAATATATATGTCATTTAATAAATAAATGTTATTTTAAAAAAATAATGTTTTAATTAATTTCTTATCTTTCCGTCTGTTGGAAAATGATACTGTCACTAGTGCATACGTGGGGACTACCACCTCTACAAACCACTATGATTAATTTTTATTATTTGTATATTATGGATAGATCTATAATTTTATATATAAACATGATAATTATATCATTATTATGATTATTTATATGATGTAAACATGATACCATTGACTATAGTCAACCTACCAAAGTTGTTTTGGAGTTATAAATCAAACAACCTCAAAACGTCCAATGTGAACTTAACCATTTTAGTAACTAAATAAAACATGGTAAAAATGAAATAATATGAATAATGATAATGAAATGAACAGAAATTTTTTTATTAATAATGTATAAAACTAATATAATTTTATTAATTTGGAGGATAGACATACAAAAAAACTAGTTAGGACTCAATGTAAGGGACTTTATTTTTAAAATTATATTTTAATGTTTTCCTTCCAACTCTTTTTCTTCCATGTCAAGCTTTTTTTAAATTATTTAAATGATGTTCTTATATATGCTTCAAATATTGATAATGGTTATTTTTTCTATTTTTAATTTCATTATAATCTATTAAAACAGAATCCTTTCAACATTTTTTATATGAGTCTATTTTGAATTTCATTACCAAATTATAAAAACACTCATCATTTTAATGATTATTGAATGAATGGATTTTTATTCCATCAATACCACTCATTGTATTAAAGTTTCCTTTACCATTTTCCATGGTTATTTTCAAAGAAAATATTTTTCACAATATCCTTGAAATTTTCAGTTTCAAAAAAATATTAAATAAATTGAAATTTCTTTTCATTTTTATTAGATAACTAAAAGTGTCATTTATAATGGGATTAAATACTAATTAAAATTATTTTTATAGTTATACTAAAATATATTTTTGTTTTATTCATGAAATGGTTCTTGTACATTTTATATAAATGATGGGTGGTCTTGATTGATCTTTGATGATGAATGATTCTAATATAGATCTCTAATGCATTGGGTAATGTGACGGAGTTTACCAGTGATAGGTTAATCATGAGAGATATAGGAAATATTTGGTTAAGTGATTACATTATAATAATTATTATAAGGGTGAATATAAGGATAATTTATGATGTTACCTACATGATATACTTTTAATGATTTTTAAATTAAATATTTTTATTTAAAATGGTAAGAAGATGAGCTTATGTTTTTATAAAAATATTATGACCATTTTTTAAAAAATGTGTTAAAGGATTGTTTTTAAATGAAATGTGTTCATGAGTGTTAATGTTTTCTATGAAACCTTTATGTTTATGATTTTTACTTTATGATTTTATGTGACTATTTTTATATAATATACTTAGTAATTAACTTGTTTCTATGTAAAAGTAAATATATATTTGTACTAAAATATTTATTATGAAAAGGAAAACTTTCATTTGGATTTCTCAAGTTTATAAATGGACTAACGGGTTTTTTTCTTCTATAAAACTTATTTATCTTTTTTCTTTATCCCAAATTTTCAAAAAAAAATCAAAGATCTTAAGGGTGTGTAGGAAAGTTAATAAAATGGTAGATACATTTGTGGGAGTTACCTTGAATGAAACAATTGTGGCTTTATAATGAGCAGGATTTTAGGGGAAAATGAACAATCTAAGGAAATAAGCACTTTATAATGTAATGGATTTATTAATTCTCAAAAACACTAAACATAAAAAATGGATTTAGGAAGTGAGTGATATAATATACGACATAAATCATTTAATTTATAGGATTATTATGTATGGGTTGTTATATTTAGTATCAAATCAAGAAAATAAATAATTTTAGAGGTTAAGAAGTTATCAAGTAAGAATAATTTAAGTTTTTTAGATACCATCAGGGGTTAATAATTCTATGGTTGATCATAAGTTTAATAACATGGATTCCTATTTTGAGGTTTTATATAATGGGATTATTTTGGGAGACAGTTATTGGGTGTTAATAAATGTTTCATGAATATGGAACCCTTATGTTTAACTTTTTTTATAATGAAAATAATATTTCAGGAAGAATGGTTTTATATTCAGTAAAAATAAGTTTAAAGTTATTGGAAACCTTTTGGGTTAAGATAATATATGATGTTGAGGGAATTATGGTTAATTGGGATATATGGATTATTACATTTTTTTAAAATATGATTTTTTATAGATAACCATGAGATTGAAAAGTAATTTTCTTATTGAGTGATTCAAGTTATTTTTAAATAATTTCACTATATTGGGCACATTATATTGTTATAGTAAAAAATATATTACTGTCTAAGATGGGATTTTATTTGATAAATAAAGGTTGAATTATCTTTTGAAAGAATCTATGATTTTATTATTGATTAACGGTGAGTCAGGTTATTTATAGAAAATATTAACATATTTTGGAGATTATATAAAAAGGGAATATAATTTTATGATATGATACCTTAGAAGTAATTGATATTATTTGGATGTAAGTATTATGTTTATCTTGGAGGAATATGTGATCAAATCATTCTAATTTTTGGGATTCAGTTTCGGCCATGCATATCACAAATATTTATATGGTTAGTTACTTAGGAATGGATTTAAGATGAAATTTGGTTGTTATTATTGAGGATATGGAGATTAAATTAGAATTTCATCAAATTAGACATTATATAAACTATTTCTTACCATTTTCTGGTTTTAATTAATGGATAGAATTTAGAGGAATAATTTATCTTACTTTTATAGGTGTTTTGATTCATTGAAATTTATTTTTAGCACTTTGGGTGTTAAAATTTCATATTTAATATTAATCTATTAGAAAAAAAGATGTGATATAAGTGTAAACTGATCGAGACACAAAAAAAAGGATTAAATTCCACTTAAAAATTGGAAACAAAACAAGTATGTGTATTTTCATAAAATATCTATCTCGATGGTAAAATAATACATAAAATCAATTGATACTTATGAAAAAAGTAACACATAACTATAAAGGAAGTATTTTAGAAATTCATCTATATGTATGAGTCTTATAAAGGTAAATCCAATTATTAAATAATAATTTTCTTGGTCTTTACCTAGAAATTAATATTCTTGATAAAATCTATATCAGATTCGGTTACTATGTAATGATAAATTCATTTTGATAAAATAAAATTAAAATTATGAGGATTCAATTTATTTAAGGAGTATAGATTGTAACACCCTAATATTTTAGTTTAAAAATAATTTTATGTTTCATTTAATGTACCATATTCAATACCAATCATGAAACTAAGTATGATATAATATTAAAATATTATTATTTAAATATGGTCATTATAATCTATTCATTGGTTTAGTAGGTATGAACAATAGTAACTTCATTATAAAATTTATGTATGGAATTCCACTAAAATTTAAATGTAATGATTAATTTCTAGAAAATAAGAACTCAATTTTAAATAAAAATTTCATATGATTTTAATAAAGGTATTTTTCCAAAAAAACGTTTTATGACCATAAACCATTTTTTATAAACAAAAAATAAGTCAATAAATATATACGAATTATTTTAATGAAATTTATAGATAATATATTTAATAAAATAAATTAATATTCATTTAATGGTGGTTACTTGATAGGGAATGTGTTTAAATTTATTTTATTCTTCAAAAACGCATTTTATTCAAAAATAATTTTTATTTCATTTTATGATTGGATATTATAAATAATTTATATCAATTTTAGAAATTATATTTAACAAAGTGGAAATCAATTTTGAAATCATATTGTGAAGATAATATCAAGATAATTCTTTGTGATTTTTCTGAAAAGTTTTTTCTTTAGATGAATAAGTAAAAAATCAATTTTTTAAAACTAACATTTCATATAGTTTTATAAAAGTAATATAAATGTTACATTTGTTTTAATACTTTATTTAAAGTCACATAAGTTTAAATTTATTAAAACTAATTCAAATAATTCTATAATAATCAATAATATTCATGGTTTTCATTTAAAATCATATTTATGCTTAAAATGGGTATTTTCTAAAAATAGTCTTCCATTGCATTTTGGGAGCTTATAATAAAATAAATTTATAATAGTTATATAAATTAAATCTTAAAAATTTTATTTCATTTTTGAAATCATGTGGTTCAAATTTATTAATTATTTAAATTTCATTTCTGTTTAAAATGAATAGTAATCACTTTAAAAAATTTGTCATCGTGGTAAAGGGTAAAAGATGTTATTTAAGATTAAAAAATTTCCATAAGGTCACAAAAGTTCATATTAATTATTATTGTAATATATAATTTTGTAACTTAAAAGGATATCTTTAGAAATATAAATTTTTTACTTCCACTTTCATTTGATTAGTACTATTATATTATTTTTATTTAAGAATAATTATAAAATGTCAATAATTCTAAATTATTATGATTTCATAATAAAAATATAAATAAAAATGATATATGAATGGATATAGATGATGAAATTTAATATTAAAAATTATTTTTATTATAATAATTTATTTTTAATTTTTATTAATGGTATAATTATCTTGAAGCCTTACGCAACATCAACACAGCGCCTATGCAAATAGTAGGAAAAAATATTTTAAATACATTAAAAGTAATATGTTTTGTATAAATTTTGGTGTTATAAAAATTTATTAGAAAATTATAACTTATAATTTATATTGGAAGAGTTTATATTTGAATTCCATTATTTTATTGATATGTTTTAAGTTAAATTTTTTGAATAGTCTTGAAAATGGAATAAAATGATATTTAATGTTTAAAATTTATTTATGAATCATTAGAAAATCATAAAAATAATATATAAAATAAAATATATGACAAATTTTTGATACTATCATGAATGGTTAATTTATGTTCCATGATGAAAAAATTCTATGCATATATTTTATGGTGTTTTAATATGATGAACTCTATAAAAAATTGATTAATCTTTTCAAAACTGGAACAATTTATCATGTTTTTTGACAATTAGAAGGATACAACCAATATTTGAAAAAAGGAACAAAACGAAATAATTTGAAGTAAAAGGGAAATTTTGTCCCATGTTTATTCACATCATGGTGTGACATGGGAAAAATAAAGCTTCCCATTAAGATAGATGATCATGGAACATATTTGGGGCATGAAACTGAAGAACTAGGGGAAAAAGATTCCAGAGATGGAATTTCAAGATTCACATAATGTAAAACATACACAAAGAGAAAATCTAACAAGTAATTAGACTCCTTTAAATTTAAATAATGAGAAAACAATCCATGTATATTTCAAGGCCCAAAACATTACAAGTCTTGAAACACTTACATGACTAGAAAGTGTTAGGAAGACACAAAAACGACCAAATTTTATGCACTTAAAGGTGGATACAAATTTTTTTATCCCAAGATGACTTTATAACCCTCATTAATTCCATTAAATTCATCCCAAGGCTCATGGAATTCTATAAATAGGTATCCATGTTGTTGCTTTTAGGGAACCCATATATCAAAGCTTGGTGAGAGAAGTCGCACTATGCGGGGTCCCCACAAGTTTTATCTCTATCTTTCATTTATGTTTCTATTTTATTTCTTACTTCCCCCTTACTCCCTTGTCACTGTGATGAGGGATTAAACCCCACCTCATGCTAGGGTTATGTGGCTAAATGGGTCAGGTGTCATTGGATCAATATTTATTTCTTATTCGTGTATTTGGATTACTATAATTTATTTGATCAATTTTCAATCCATCTATTTTTCCTTTATCATGAACATTAGTAGTTGAATCTAAAAGAAACATTTAAGAATTTTGTAACTGATTACAATAAATTGAGTAAATATAATGTTTGTATTAATGAATACTAGTTTTAAAAATGGTATCAAGAAAAACTCAATTTGGCATTTCCCTAATTACCTTAACATGGGAAAAGGGATATCACCATGTTGAGGAGGGGATACCATGACCATTGGATCCACCGTGTCTTGGTACCAAAGACAAAAATGAATTAATAACCTCGACATACCTTCATTATTTACATCCAAACAATAAATCATCCTCTATCTATCACTTTATTTCTTTCTATCTCTCTTTTAAAATAATTGAACAACTGTGTTTTTTAATTCTTAGAGTTAATTTAGATCACATGGACTATATTTTCATGTTTGACACTCGAACTTTCCAAGTTACACAATTTTGTAGTCAATTTTCCCAAGTTTTATAAATTTTTAAATTTTTTTAGCCTCATAGAAAATTAACGATACCCTTGGGCTACCATGCCAACTGTAAATTTTATAATTACTTCAATTAACCCTAAATATTGAGAAATTTGTTGTAATGTTTAAGGTTAAACAGGGTTTATAAGGGTGTTAGGAAAAAAGATACGGTTTAAAATGACACTTACTTGTCTAAATTCTATTGGTTGGAAGTATTTCGTCTTTAGACTCTTTATATTTTAATCTATGTAAATCTTAATCCATTTTAAATGAGTTAGACATAAATTATATATTAGTATTTAATGTATTTATAATATCTCCACCCAAATAAATTATAGAAGGCCACCACCTCTCCTTTGTTCCTCAAACCTACTGAGCTATTTATCTTGAAAAATCACACTAAAATTTTCTTCCCAACCTTCCTCCTCATGTACTAAATATTTTTTCCTCATAAAAATACTATTTAAAAAAGCTTATGGTTCAATCCAAATGAGGTTTCTCAAATAAGAGTTATAACTCTTAACTGTGTGTTTTGTTTTTTATTTCTTCACCCACAACCAATAAATACTCAAAAACCATTCTAATATAAAAAAATAAATACCTTAAATATACTAAATTTTTATTATTTTAATAAAATAACCCTCATTTACCTCCTTTTCTAACTTATGAGATATCAAAACATCGTTTATGGGAACATGTGGACTACCACCTCCATGAAAATGCGTCTCATTTTTCATAACCACGTCATATAGATGGTTAAGGTAATAGATAAAATGAATATATATGAAATGTATGTTATAATTATGATTCTTTAAATATAATACATTACTTAATTTCTTACTTTTCAATCGGTTTTAAATTGATAGTGTTTCCCATACGTACGTGGGGGCTACCACCTCCACGAACCGATGTGATTCATTTTTCTTATATGTATTTCATGGATGGTTCTCAAATTATATATAATATATGAAAATCATAATTATATCATGATTAATATTTTTTTATATGATGGAACCATGATCTATTTGACTATATTCAAACTATTGAAGTCATTTTGGACTTAGAAATCGAACATCCTCAAAACATCCAATGTGAACTAAACCATTTTAGTAACTAAATAAAACATGGTAACAAATGAAATATTGGAAATAATTATAATGGAATAATAAGGAAAAAATATTATTCATCAATTATATAACTAATATAATTTTTTACTCATTATTATAGACATACGAACAAAACTAGTTCGGACACAAGAAAAGGGGATTCATTTAAATCATGTTTTAAAAATTATAATGGTTGTTTTCAATTATTTTTTAATTTCTTTAGAATGGATTAAAAATAATCTTCTTAACATTTTCCATATGATTTATTTTTCAATTTCTTTACTAAAGTGTGAAAAGAATCCTTTTTTTACATTTTCATATAAATGGACTTCCCTTCCATTATGATCATTATTTTATTTGAATATTATATTATAGATTCGTGGTTAATTTCATAAAAAATCATTTTTCTCAATTTTTAGGAAATTTTTAGTTTAAAAAAACTAAATAATTGTAAATTTATTCTCATTTTTATGAGATAAATAAAGCTGTTATTAATTATGGGATTGAATTAAAATTCAAATGTTTATTATGGTTAAAGTTAAATATATATGTGATTTATTCATGACATGTTTCTTAGACATTTTCTATAAATCACAGGTGATCCTGATATTTCTCTAATGATGGGTGAGCCCCCTTTATCATTATTTAATGAAAAGGGTAAAGTGATAAAGTTTATTAGTGAGTGGTTAATTATAATAGATATGGTAATGATATAGTTAGGTGATTCCATTGTAGGGGTTCTTGTAAGGGTTTTTTTAAGAAAAATTCCCCAAGTTACCTATATGATATTCTTGAAATGGTTTTTAAAGGAAATATTTTAATTTAAAAAGGTAAGAAAATGATATAATGTTTCTAAGAAAACTTTAAAACCATTTCTTATAAAAGGGTGAAAGAATTATTTTTCCAAGAAATGTATTAATTATTTTTCATGTTTTCCACAAAACCCTTATGATTATAATTTTGTCTTTATGATTTTTTATGAAATGTTTTATGAAATATATTGGGAAATTAACTTGTTTTATGGAATATTAAATGGATATTTGATATCAAATGTTTATTATGACAAGGAAAACATTCTTATGGATTTTTTAGGATTACAAATCGTCTAACGGTATTCTTTTCTTTTATAACTCTTATTGATAATTATTTTTCTAATCCCAAATTTTCAACTATTTTTCATAGGATTTAAGGATGAGTAAGAACATTAATAAATGAATAGTACCAATTATAGGAGTTACCTTGAATGAAGAAACTATATCTTTATAAAGAACATGTTATATGGGAAAATTGAACTTTTTGGAAAATATCCACTTTTTAATTTAATATATTTCCTAATAATCTAAAACTCTAAACATAAAATTGTATTTAGGTAATGAATGATGGAATATAATCCATAAATAATTTAATTTATGGGATTTATATGTATCGTTTGATATATAAAATGGGTAGTATTTAAAGAATAGTTCAAAGGATAAGTGTGTCATTAATAGGGTGGAAATGATGTATTTTTAAATGTGAATACTGGGTTTATTTCCTTATAGTTAAGTATTAGGTGTGGGATAAATATATAATCACAAGGAAGTAAGGTGACTTAGGATGGGAATGTTCTTTGAGTAATCTAGGTAATAATTTCTTATCCAAAATAAGTTCTTATAGAAGGTGTTTCTATCAAGTTAATTTATTAAAATTTCACCCATTTATATAACTAATTTTACCCTTATTAACATTAATTAAAAATTAACCATGGTAATTATTTTTTACTAAGAGTATAAGATGATCCCTCTTAACAAATTTATTTGTCATGAATCCAAATTTGACTTTATTTAATAAAATTTAATTCCCAAATATTAAATAATTAACTTATAAATTAAAACATTAGATGTGGAGAAAATTGTTTTTGTATAAAAATGACTTTTTATACATTAAGTATTTTTATTCTTATTTATTATCCATTAAAAATTAAAAGGATGTTAATAAATTTGTTTAAATGTTTAAAATACTATTATATTCATCATTATAAATTGATCAATTTCATTTATTTATATAAAAATTACATAATTTTTATAAATTAAAATATTTAAAAATAACTATTTTACCATGGTAACTAAAATTTAATTTGGTAACTTGATTTTCTGTTAAAAATTAAAATGTACTTATTAAAAAAAGTTATATTCTGATTAAAATTATAAAAAATATATTAAACTTAATTATTAGGGTTTAAGGAAGTTAATTTTAATACATGTACATTTAATGGATAAAAAAATTTAGAAATATTTATTTCATAATAATAAAAATAATTTATTCATTATTAATGCTAAGTCAAAATATTTAGATGAAAATTAATATATTTGTTTATATATATTATTAATTACTCCTCATTAATGAATATTTATCAATTTATTTAAAAATATTAAATATATAGAAAAGGTACAATTCTTTGAGAAATGGTATTTCTTATCACTAAATGATTTTATTGTTAATTATTTAAGATTGATTAATTTTTTAATAAAAATTATTTAAAATAAAAACTTTATTATTAATCAAAATTAAATTTTATGGAAATGAAAAATTTATAAAATATATGAAATAAGAATAATATAAAATTTATTAATAATTACTCAATTATATCATCCTAACATCTACATAAAATCCCTTAAAAACAACCATATAAGATCTAAGGGTAATATAAACAATGGTGATTTTATCTAGTGGAGATTCAGCTAGAATAGATCTCTTAGTGATTTTCAAAATATTGAACTTACCCCATAGAAAATTTTAATCAAGATGCATTTGTTAAAGTTCAAATTAGACTAAGTCTAGGGAAAAACATAGTGATTCTACCCTTATTCTAATCTCAGATAAATGATCCAAATAATAAATAATTGTAATAATTGATTCCACTTCTACTATTTTCTGTATTAATTTCATAATATGGTTGCTTCAATTTATACCCTCTAATTCAATGGCTATATTATGACAACCACATTTTAATGCAAATAATTTTCTATGAATAAAATATATCACTATTCAATCTAGTTCAGTGTTGCATTTGAAATAAAATACTCAAAGTAGTATTTATTTAAATTAAAATTAATACTAAAATCTCAGGGCATTACATTCTCTCCCTCTTAAATAAATTTTTCCTCCTAATTTTAATTACCACTCACTAAGTAAAAATATCAAAGTGTATGTATTGAGATATAATTTAAAACTCAATATTATAGGTAAGAATATAAAACATATATTTTTATTTATAATAGTTTTATATTGAGAGTCTCAACCATTTATTCCAAATATGCCTCCTTAGATGACTATAAGTATTAGGAGTTTCTAGATACATACCTATCACAGCTTTATTTTCATGATCATGTTTCCAAAAAAACCCAATTATTATGATAATATCCAATAAAATTAGGTTAAATGATCATATAAATATGAAAAATCAATCCTAATATGTCTTCTCCTATGACACTTTCACTTCAAACTATGTTACTTTTGGTTTAACTATGATATAATCATATAAAACTATAACTCCTTCAGTTTAACCCAGTTTTTACATGGTTATACTATTATAAGGTTTTATAATGTGATTAGCTATATGTAAAATCATCAAATTCCATTTAAATCCAACAAAATGTTTTGTAAAGAGTATATGAACCGCCAAATCATATCCCCTAGCAGTGTCAAACTAGGTGTGTGGTCAGTACCACTTGTCTTTAATTGAGTAATGATCAAGTTAATACTCAACAAACCTTTTTTAGGGTTATTACCCATAGGTGATTTTTCTTCTAGAACCTGTATCAACTTGTTTGTATCTAGATAGGGATATAATATCTATAAAAACATACACTCTCTACATCACCAAAATTTTAGGATTTTTTCCTATATTTTTTCTTATCCATTGGGTTTTTACTAAATTTATCACATCTTAAAACCCAAAAATAACTAAACCTTTATTTGATACCAACTAAGACACCCAAGACCCACACTCCCAAGACAAGTGATAAAAACATTCTTTATAAACTGGATTTGATACAGAGTGATATAACCTAAGATAAATTTTCATATATTTTACAATAATATTACATATCAAAATAATCACACATTATCCCAAAACCTTTTAGTTTTTTTTAATGGAGATTATCAAGATAAAAAAACTTATTTTAAAAAATTGATAGTCATTTCTCTATAACTTCACCATAATAGATACCCTTCTATTAATAACCTCAGTTATACTCATTTTCATAACCCATGTAATGTAAAACAGAAGAAAGGGGTAATCTTAAACACTTAAGAAAGGAAAAAATTATCAGTAACTCATCAAAATGGTTAAATCATAAGCATATAAGAAACAGGATTATGAGAGAAATGTTTTATTAAAAAACATTAATCAATAATATTTATCCATGTAATATAAGGATATGTAATATCAAAAAATAAAACATATACCGTTGAAAATATTGATGAAACATGAGACAATAATCAAGTGACATAGAGAATAATATAGTCATATATCATATAAATGTGTCATAAGAACAGGTAACCATAGCTTTATGGACATGTTCAAATGTGAAATGATCCGCATATAAAATTAATAGTCTTAAGATAACCACATGTGTAACTTATTGGGCTTGGTCTTACCACACCTGTAGCCTTAGTCATTGTCTTACCACCTGTGTACCCTGGGCATGGGCTTACCACCCATGTACCTTTTGGCTTGGGAAAACCTATTGTGTACCCTTTCGATTAGGATAAACTTCTATGTACCAATTTGATCTCATGATATATACACTTTTAAAATAATATTTAGGGATATATAGGATCTCATCCATCTCATAATGATAAATTATATACATTTGTTCCACATAAAATCAATCATATATCATATCATGAAGAACCCATGGAAACAAAATGGTTTCCATAACATTTCCAAGTGGTATTACATCAAATAACCACAAGAGTTAGATCAGTTGATAACCAAAAATATAATCACCCAAAATGATTATTTCACAAGATCCTTTAGGGTTATATTCATGAAATATTACTCCAAATTAGATAGATAATTTAGATATAAATAGTAAAAGGTAATTAAATTCATAAAAAATTAAAAAAAAATATCCTTATTGTAAAAAGATGAAGTTACGAGTCACCTTCAAAAAAATTTAAAGAAAGTAACAAGAAAAACTTTTTAAAATACCACTTTAAAATAAATACTAATAAATTTTCATTGAAATTTTCATAAAAAATTTACTACGTAAATGTGGAGAGGAATAAAAAATATTTGGTCATGAATAGAAAACCACTTTATTACTTTAAAATAACTTTATAGAAACCCACATCATTTAAAATAGTAATAAAGCACCCTTTTTTAAAGAGTTAAAAATAGTTATGAATATGAAAAAATTATAATACTTATTAGTATTCCAAAATAATAATGAATATCAGGGGTGGAAAGTAAAAACATGTACATATAAGAGAAAGAGCTTAATAGAGATGATTCTCTTAACAAAATTATAATTTTATGAGACAGAAATTTATCAAGTAATATTCCTATAATTAAAATTTTAATGTAAAAGAGAGATAAATATAAGGTATTATATAATCAAATATTTTTTTGACTAAAAATCATACAATAAATAATTTGAAGATGAAGTTTTGTAACTCAAAAAAGGGAGATTTTAGTTAACAAAATCCCCTGCAGCATTGGTATCTCAAAAATCAAAATCCCTTCAAAGGATAAAATTGAGATGGATTTGAAAATTCATTTAATTTTACATAATTATCATAAATGATCTATAGGGTGGTATATACACCATACAATATAAAACAAGTGGTGAATATGAAATATGTCTCAATGAAAGAAAAGTGAGACAAGAAACCCTTGCCTTAACTCTAATTGTCTATGAAAGTGACTTACCATCTTATATAATAAATATAACAATATAAATAAAATATTTCATAATTTTATTCATATCTATTTTCATTTTTATACTTTATTTTCAATCATTCATTACACATTTATTAATTTTTTATTGTTTATTTTCATTATAAGGTGTTATTGATTTTGATTGTTTTTTATATACTTTGTAACGTTGATGTCAATCCCCATAATTTCAAAAAAAAATTAATATATTAATTAAGTTACAAGAATATATTTTCATTAATTATTTATAATTTTATAATTTCATTACATGAGATTTTTAGTCACAATTCATGAAGTTGAAATTGTTGACGAGCTTGTTCCAAGTAATTTACCGATATTAATAGATTACTTTATAATGATCACTAATTTGTGTGTCATACTTAAAGTATATTATTCATGAAATATATTACTACCTAAAATCATATATATTCATAAAATACATTTTTACAATCATCCGTGTAATGCGCTGATGAAAAACTAAACATGTTTTCCATAGAGGCAACAGTCTACACGTATGCACGGGTAACATTTTCATTTTTCAATGGATGGAAAGAAAAGATTATAAAAAATGATTAATAAGTATAGAATAATAATTATATAATTTATATCATATTTATTAATTAAATTTATACTTATTACCATGCATGTAAGGTGTTGATGAAAAATGGAACACTTCATCCATGAAGGTGGTTGTCTGGACGTTCGCACGGGTGATATTTTTATTTTTCAAATAGATGAGAGAGGAATAGATAATGGTTTTTATATGAATGTAATACTATTTAAGTATAAAAATTATACTGATTTAATTATATTAATATGGTTAAAATACTTTTTTATGATGGTGGATGTGAAATAAAAGTTATGAGAAAATTAGGGAATGGATAATACTTAAATTGAGATTTTGAGTCTTCTATGGAAAGATCTCTTGGAAATGGAGGACTTGGAAAAATTTATTATTATTAAGGTTGTAAAAATTTGTAAGTATATTATTGGAGAGATAAAATGTAAAGGGGTTTAAGAAAAATTCTAAGTATAATTCCAGTATGAAGAGGGTGGAGTTGATCTCCTTTTATAGGTGAAAATGAGGGACTTTTCCTTAAAATTAAATAGAATGTGAGGGATAGAGAGAATCACATTGGAGTGGGGTGAGTTAGGTGGTTAATGGTTATTGAGAAATTTGGATTAATTTCTAAACTAAAAAGGTCATATAGAAGGGTTTTTTATCTAGTTAATTTAGTAAAATTCAAGCCACTTTATGTTATTAATTTTTACCCTTACTAAACTTGATTAAAACTCAACTATGGTAATTATTTTTTTACTAAAAATAAAAGATGACCCATATTTTAAAACATAAATGTTATTAATATTAATTTGGACTCCTTTTAATATAATTTTATTTCTAAATATGATACAGATAAATTTTTAAATTAAAATATAAATATATAAAAGAAAACTATTTTTGTAGAAAAATGAGTTTTTATACCTAAAATGATTTTTTTACAATTTACTATAAATTAAATACTAAATGGGTGTTAATGTAAATTTTTATATGTTTAGACGTTATATTATATTAATCATTTAAAATATATAAATTTAATTTTTTTAGATGAGAGTTTCACAACATTTATAAAAAAAATTCTTTGAAAAATAACTCTTTTATTGTGGTAACTTATATTTACATTGGTCACTTATTTTTCTATTAAAAATGAATATAAAATTATTTTAAAATTTTAATATTAATATTAAAATAATGAAAACCATTTTTTTAAACTTAGTTTCTTAGTTTATAAAAACTTATTTTAATATAAGTGTGCATAATGTAATATATCAGACTTTGTGGAGGTATATACTTGTTTAAGTTTTGGTTTAAATCTCTTTTTTTCAATGAAGTGTTTAACAAGAGTTTTATGGGAATCAGGGGTGGTCTAGGGGTTTGTAACATGAAATAAATGAAAATTGGGATAACCTGTGCAAGGTGTATGGATGGTGCATGATTGTCACATGGTTAAGAAAATCATGAAAGCTCGGAGGCCAAGCCTTTCAATTTTGGACAGTGGCATATCGCATGATTAAAAAAAAAATTTCAAACCATGTGGCCTTCCTAAGTAACTATGTGACCCAAATACCCTTATACAATGGCTTTTTCACAGTCCAAAAACTGTGTGGGTAAACTGTGTGCCCCTTTAAAAGCTAGAAAATTATAATTTTTCCATTTTAGGATTTTAAGACCTCACCTGATTTTATCCCCCATTTCCTTCCTTGTAAACCTATTGTTGTAATATATCGATCAAGATCTCTCAAGGATTGATATCCCTCATTTCTATTCCATTTAGAGCGCCTCTATTTACATATTAAATCTCCGGGTAAGTTTAATCTTCTTCTTTCTTCTCTTTTTTGTATTCGGGCATGTATCATGGGAAATATTCTTCTAAATACCTAAAACTTTCTTCCTATAGTGGAATCTAGGTTGTGTGTTCAAATAGGGTATGTATTGGGATCTAATTCCATGTTTAAGAGTGAGTTCAATATAGGATTTGAGGTAGGTGGTTTGTATGTTATATCTGATAGTTTTTATGAGGATTTGTGCATATAAGATTTTGTTCTGGTCTTCCCTTGTTGTTTTCTTGATGTCATGAGTGTGTTTTGATAAATGGGTGTCTAAATGGTGAATTGAACCCCTCTTGATTCTTGTGGGATGCATGGAGGATGACTTGACTGATTTAGGGCCACCCATGGTGTGTGCAAACCTTCCTGATCATGGTTAACAAAAATATTAAGTGTGGAATTGACTTGTGATTAAATAGATCCCATGATGTGCATGTAGAATAGTTAATTTATTGATTAAGATGGTAAAATTGATATTTTTTCCTATAGGTGGTTAATGGATAAGTTATTGTTTCTCTTGATATGAAAATGGTTAAATAGGATTAATATGAATGTGTTGATGGAATGTGTATTTTACTTGAAAATATTAAGTAGGTTAATGCTTGGGGAATGATGAATGGATTAATTGAATTAACATGAGAGAATTCTGTAATATGTTAAGTTGTTTAATATAGGGGATCTAGTGAATATGCTTAGTGGGTTAGGCATAAGAAATTGGAATTGGGTTAAATGACTATGTAATGTAAATGGAAAGTGTGTTAATGGGTTATGGCATAATGTTAATTACCATGTTGATTGTTGTGGTGTATGTTTTCTATTGGTATTGGTTATGTTTGATTATTATATGGTATATGTGTGGTGAATGGATAAATAAGCATGTGAACATGGCTCCGAAGAGTTGGGTATTGACATGAGGTTCTATTACCATGGGTCTAGTTAGACTGAGGCTCTAAGATCCACCCCACAATGCATGGATTAGGGTAGGGGATGGAGTTTTATTTCCTTGATGGTTTCATTCAATGTGACCACCTAGATCGAGGCTTCTATGTGATTGTGTTGTATATGTGGTTATGTGTTTGTCCCTAGTGAGATATGGAACTTTATTTACTCCCATTTTGCTTTGATATTGAAGAGTTTTCCTAATCCATTGAACACGTGATCAAATTGAACTAAGTAATGAAGATGGTATAAGTATTAAAATTGTGAATAATGCTATGAATGTATTATGGGAAACTTGTTGACTAACGGCACTTGAGATGCCTATATTTACCTTGTTTTTATTTATCACTTGCATGCTCTATCTAATGACTGGATATTTTGTATACATCATTGGTGGTGGCCTAATGAGTTGTACTCACACCCTACTCGGGGATAATTGGGTATTTGACCAGATTACATGCTTGTAGGTCAAGACAAGGGAAAAGGCCCTATGCTAGGGAGTTCATTTGGGCATGTGATGTGCATGGAAGAGGTTTTGGGCTTGGAGTTAAGACCAATTTAGGGATTCCATTGGTAGTATTTATTTTGGGTTTTTTTCGCTTTAGCACAGTTTATCATGACATGAAATATTTTATTATTGGCTATGGGGTACCCAGTTTTGGGAGATGCTTGGTTATTCATGGTTTTTTCTATTACATGTTGTTTTCACTATTTATTTTATTTATCTATTGTGAATTACTCTATAAAAGAGGGTATAGTCTCCCCACATGACTTATCAGACCCTTTATACTAGTCGGAAACCTTTGGCATATGAGGAGGTGTGCTTGAGGAAATGTGGCGACCTGGCTCGGGGCACCATTTAGTGAATTATAGGTTTTGGATGTTACAAATTGGTATTATAGGAGATTATTTTATGTGTTCTTATTATTTGGGATTATAGAAAGGATAATAGGATGTGTTGGGCATTTGTAATGATCTCGGGCTTGGTAGTAGCTAACCCATGTACGATGGAAAACCCAAGTCACCCAGGGTGGGAACTATTGCTCATATTGTGTGTCATTACAATTGATGATATTTCACCATTGGGTGATGCACTTATTGTGTGTTGTGATAGTTTTATGATATTTATCTCATGGACTAAATAGAAGGGGATTGTGCTTTCATGCAAAATTTTAGGCACCTAGGGATATAGGTGGCATACATCATGATAGGTACACACAGAGGACTGGTGTCTTAGACATAAAGGGTATAATGCACTTGACCTTCCATAATAACTTGAAGAAATTATGTTTAATAAAATGATATAAATGGGTAAAAAAGTGGATAAGAATGTTGAATAATGGTTTAGGAATTGTGTCTAATGAACGGTTGAAAATGAGTTGAGGTGTTGATTTTCATAAATTTTTAAAAGGGTAAAATGTTCCTAGTAGGAAAGGGTTTGCATTGTCAGTATGAAAATGGCTTTGAGAAGGTGTCCAATGTAACATGTGTAACCATTAAAATTGGTTTCCCCATGTTAGAAATTTTTCGTGATAGGAATGGTCAAGGGTAGTGTTTGAAAGGTGAGGATAACTTGGGATGGTGTATGAGAATGGGATTGTTTACGGCTAGTTGAGAGCCTTATTTTATATGACTAACTGACTAAAAATTAACTTTTTATTAATAAAATCACTTTTTAGGAAAAGTGAGAAACGGGTCCCAATCAATCTGGCAGCGAAGCCTCATAAGATAAAGTAAAGTCATCAAAGCATAGCCTCAGCCTATTGGTACTTTCCTCCCTATAAAGTTTTCAGTGCATAAGACATACCTTAGAATCAGGGTCTTCACCAATAAAAACTTCGAAGAGAGACACCATTTTCTCCCATGTTCGAATATACTCTTCTTTGCTGATTTTACCATCATTGAAGCCTCTCGTCAGGATCATATAATGTTTGTCAATCCAATTAGCCTGCACGTTGTTGACCTCCACTTGAATATGTATTCCCATCATCTCTTCCTCTTCCTGTGGTATGTTGACATAAAGGAATTCTTCTAACATTTCCTCCTTAGAGTGTAGGATAGGTTCTTTAGAGTTATTCGCCACTTCGACACAGTTTGTATTAGATTTATGACTCAGACTCAGCTTGTCATTGCTGATTCCCTGAATCGCAACTTGAGGCTTCTCCTGCACAACAATCATGGAAGAAGGTGACGTTTCTTTCTCACATGGTTTAGACTTTTTACCCGATCGTGTTTCCATCAGTTCTGTTAGGTGCGAGTAGTCCTTGTGGCCCTTCTCCTTCTTCTTCTTAGGGGTATTCCCCTCCTCATGAGCCTTAGTTACTCCGTATTCCTCCTCATACTCCATACCTTCGATTTCTCCTCCATCCAGATCAAAGGACTAATCTTTTATTGTAAAGACCCATAAATTTCAAGGAAGTTTTTTTCTTAATTTTATTTGGAATTTTACAAGAGCGCAGTTTCTGACGACACCTGATTCCAAGGCCCAGTGTGCCCAGAATCATTTTCCAATGTTTGGCTCGGGTACGTTCAGTGAACGAACGAGCGGGTTTTTCTAACTTTTGAACTGGTGCTTGGAATCGAATTCTAAGGGCACCGATGAATCACAGCGCCGGTATTTGCTTAGAAATGCCTCTTCCGGAGTTGCGTTTGATCGGGGGTGGTTTTTAATTTTTGGGCTTAAAGTTAAGAAATAAAATAATTGTACGACAAAATTTATTTTATTTCACTTAAGCCACTTGGAAGCCACTTGAAGCCACTTAAAGCTGCTTAAGCGGAGTTGTTACGGATAGGGTGCTATCCAAAATATCCTACCCACTTGGTAGGATATTTGTGGGGTGGGGCCCGCATGATCCCCACCGTTTCTTTTCCGCTAAGTAACACACCCGTGAAAACCCGTCATTATTAAAGTCAACTGACGCGTTTTCTTAATTTCTTAATGCACCAATTAATTGAGCAGTTTTCATCATTGAATTAAATGGGCAGTTTATTCGTTGAAATTAATTCTATGAATTAATTTCATTCGTTTCTTAACACATTTTCGTTTTGTTGGCACGTTAATAAAATAAGGCCAACACACCCTCCTTTTGAAATGATGTGTTAAACCTTTGAATAACCTTTAAGAATTCTTCATCCTCCTTCGCGAAGAACGCGAAGAACGCGAAGAACGCGAAGAACGCCGGCCTCCGACGAAGAACGCCGAAACCGCGGGAGTTGACGACGCGACACCGTGTGCCGCGACGCCAACGTTTCCTCTCCCGCAACGTTCTTCGGCGACGTTCCTTCCTCCGCGAAAAAAATCTTCTATCATCTGTTGTGTTCGTCGACGCACAACGTCTTCCGCGACGACGCAACGCCCTTCCGCGATGACGCGACGCCTTCCGTGACGCGACGATCACCTCCTTCCGCGGCGATCAATTCCGTGAAGAACGCGCGTGCGACACTTGACGAGGTAGGGATTTATTTAGATGTTTTACTTTCCCGTGTTTGTTTCCGTTCAAAATGAAGAACCCGGTTCATGAAAACAATTTTGATTCATTAAAAATTGTTTTGGGTTATGTATTCATGTGTTGAATAATTCTCCCATTGTTATTATCTAATGCGGAGGGTGCGGGCCAAACGAACACGGCCCGACAACCCTCCGATGTTCTTCGTTGTTGTGCGGATTTGGCGGGCGACGGCAAAACGTGACGCAAGGGTGATTTGATGATCCCGCAATGAAGAACAGAACCCGGGAGGATCAACGGCACAGACGGGAAGGAAAACGGACCACCGGAGCAACTCCGGTGGTCCGCAGAAGCTACCGGCGGCCCGGGTCGCCGGCGAGGCGGAGCCGGCGGCCGGAGGCAGCGGCGCCCCGGAGCACCGCCAGACAGGGCCGCCGCGACTGAAGCCGCGGCGGCAGCGGCTAGCGGACCCGCGACTGCGCGGGTCCGGCTCGCACGCACGGGACGCAGCGACATGTCGCGTCCGCTGATCTAGCGCGGCCCCACGCGGGGCCGCGGCACCTCCAACCCGCGGGGGCAGCGCCCCGCGGCATCCACGCTACTAGGCCGCTCGGCCGAGCCGAGCCGGACCGGCCGGCCGAGCCGGGCCGCGCCCTGGCCTGGACGGACTGGGACCAGCCGGGTCGGACTGGGTCGGGTCGACCCGGTTCAGCCGACCCAGGGGGGTCGGGCCGGGTCGGCTCGGGCCCAGACCCCCCCGTCTTTGGACCGATTCAGTCTTTTGCCCATAACGTGAGCTACGGGCCTCCGAAGGACGCGCCGTCAGCGTCAACGCGATCCTTGGATCGAGATGGTAGTTTCGGTATATCGCACTCAAGGTTTTAGAATACTTTGGGTTTGGCCGGTTTGGTTCGTACACGAAACCAACCGGGCCCTCAGAGCGGAAACGCTCATATCTTGAGCTACGGACGTCTGATTGACGTGTCGTCGGCTTTGGTTGTTTCCTCTAAGTGAGACAGATCTTTTGGCATACTCTGCCCGAGGTTTGGACGGAGGTGGAGTACGGTCGGGTTGGTTTTGCCTAAAAGAACCAACCAGGCCCCTGGGACGAAAAAGCCAATAACTCCCAGACCAGGCGTCTGATTGACGCGCCGTCTGCGACGTTGAGTTCCTGTTGACGATACGGAACTTTTAGATACATCAACTTTAGACTTTGTGTCAGTTGATGTATCAGCCTCTCGGCTCGTGGATCGGACCCTCCCGAACGAGCTTGCTGTGTGCGGGAACCCTAGTGCTGGTTGCGACTCCGATGATTGTGCAGAGATCCTCAGTGGACTGCGACGATGACTGTGCAGAGATCCTCAGTGGACTGCGACGACTACTGCACTCAGCGATCCTACGTGGATCAGTGCTACAGATCCTATGTGGATCCGATCCTGTGTGGGTCAGCGCTCAGCGGTTCTGTGTGAGCCAGCGCCTACAGGTCCTGTGTGGGCCCGATCCTGTGTGGTTCTTTGCAGGGGTTAGTACCTATCTCTCCTTTGTGGGTCCGATGACTTAGATGGATCAGTGATCATCTTTATCGTCATCCGAAGAAGTATACCTGTGTGAGCTGAATCTTGTGTTACTCTCCTTTGTGGATTGTGTTGAACTATCCTGTGTGGATTTACTGTTTACTCTCCTTTGTGGATTGTGCTGAGCTATCCTGTGTGGATTTACGTTTTTCTTTCCTGTGTGGACTGGGTTGTGCTTGGGCTCGGATGTTGGAGCCGAACGGGAATTGATGACTTAGGTATATGTAAGGGAATATACCTAACCAGTGTCGGTTGTTACTTTGTGATTGTATATTTCCTTTGTGTTTTATCCTTTGTGGATTTCGGGAGACCTTCAGGGGTCTTGAGGTCCCTACTGAGTAGCTTATACTCACCCCTGCACAGGTTATGCCCGCACTTCGTTGTGTTGGTTGCAGACGACGGACAGCGCTGATTGTGGTGGAGGCTTGCGGAGCAGGACGGTACCTGGAGGTGGACCACTGGGCGGGACGTACTCAGAGCGGTCAGGTGGACCCGAGGAGCAGTGGAGGCTATCTGTACCCACCCTTCAGGTGGGACTTCCAGAGGATGGCTCGATGCTGTGGATTTTCTTTTCAGTTGCTGTTTTTCCCTTTCAGTTGTACTTTACAGTTGGGCTTGTATTTCTGGCCCCTTTTACTTTCAACACAGCTTGTTACAGTTTTTTCTTAGTGTTTACTTTTCCGCTTGCTTACTCTGTGGTGCTTGTTTACATTACAAAGGCAATGCCTTCCCTTTTTCCAGGACTTACGCCTTGGTGCTAGTCGCCAGCCCCTGGCCTATGGAAGGCGGGCTTGGGGTAGTCACGGCACGGGCCCCGAAGACGGGTCGTGACAAATTGGTATTAGAGGTGGTCGATTCTACCGCAGACTCTGATCTTTCCTCTATGTGAAGCAATAATGTTTAGCGTATTGAATGTGGTTAGAAGTCCAGTGTTGGTGCGGCAGCCGACGTATCCGTACACCAGGACCCTGACTTCTGATTTCCGACTTAATGCATGAAAACATTGATTGCATGTGTGTTTCAAGTTTTCTTTGTGATTACTTGTGTCAGCTCACCAGGTATACTGTTCTAACCATGGTGCACTTGTTTCCTTTTCAGGATGGCCCCACAATGGCAGCCATCTAGGGTTCTGAGAGTAGAGCACGACTACAGCCCACCGAGCGACGAGACCTCGGTACAGGGCCCGTTGACAGCAGAGGCATCGGCGGTACCTCTACCCGCCGAGCCACCGATGCTTCCAGCACCAGCCGCTGACGATGAACGTCGCCTCAGTGCACTGCATGAGTTCCAGCGCCAGTGACCTCCCAGGTTCCGCAGGGAGACGGACCCCCAGGCAGCCGAGGACTGGCTAGAGGCAGTGGTGCGAGTTTTCCGGCTAGTGAGGACACCAACAGACCTCATGGTGATCCTCGCAGCGAGCCTAATGCATGAAGCAGTAGGACAATGGTGGAGATTGATGCTCCAGGTGCACAAAGAGGCATCTCTTCTCTGGACAGACTTTGAGGGCCTCTTCCGCTCAGAGTTCGTCCCGGCCACCCTCCGTGCGGTGTGCATCCAGGAGCTTCTTCAGCTGCGGCAGGGCAGCTTGACGGTCGCCCAGTACTCGGCGAGATTCACCGATCTTTCTCGCTACTCGACTGACACGGCGAGGGACCCCTTATTCCGGGCTCGGACCTTCGATCATGGATTGAGACACGAGATTAGGGCATCACTGATCTCCCTCAGCATCCCGACCCAGGCAGGAGTACTGGAGCGAGCCCTTCTGATCGAGAGTTTTCTGGCTGAGTCTACAGCGAGACCTACAGCAGGGTGGCAGGTAGCGGAGTCTTTAGTAGCAGGTAGCCGATGCATGACTCTGGGTTCTAGGAATACCATACCCTCTCTTAGACGACCTCAGGACACTGGATCAATAGTGCGGGGCACACAGCACGGAGCCAGTCTTTCGAGAGGCAGGCAGTGCTACGCCTGCGGCGGGCAGGGCCACATGGCTCGTGACTGCCCGACCCGCCGTACCGAGGAGCAGCAGATGGTGGAGGGGCCACCCAGGCAGAGGTAGAGGGTCGACCGTGGCGGTCCGCGGGGAGGATGCGGACGAGGCAGAGGAGCTGGCCGAGCAGCAAGTGGTGGGCGACGCTTTGAGGCTCTGCCACCACCACCACCGAGAGGTCTGCCCCGACCACAGGGAGCTGGCGGGCAGAGACTGGCAGAGCTCCAGGCAGCGGAGGCCTACGACCACGGAGCGCCAGAGATGATTCGAGGTACGATCTGTGTCTATTCTACCCTTGCTGCAGTTCTTATAGACACAGGAGCGAGTCACTCTTTCATAGTCGCTGCCCTTGTTCAGATCTCGGAGATTTCGACAGAGCCGTTGGCTCGATCCTTACGGCTAGAGACTCCTACGAGAGAAGACTCGACGATTACACACTGGTTCTGGCAGTGTGAGCTTACTCTAGGAGGCGAGAGCTTCGGCTGGGATCTTCTTGTAGCATCGTTGAGGCCTTACAACGTCATCTTGGGCATGGATTGGTTATCTACAGTCCATGCTCAGATTGACTGTTTTAGGTTCAAGGTGCGATGTGTAAGCACCGACGGGAGCAGGTTCACCTTCACCGGCGAGAAGGGAGCCTTTGCAGCACAGGATGGACTCACGCAGAGGAGAGGACAACCCATCACTCATCAGTTGGCTGGCCTCATCCTTGGAGCAGTTGACGTGCGGAGTCCTAGTTTCCCTGCAGTGGTGGATCAGTACGCGGACGTCTTTCCCGATGACGTTCCAGGGCTACCTCCTCGTAGAGAGGTAGACTTTTACATTGATCTGTACCCCAGGACAGACCCGATATCCACTCCAGCATATCGGATGGCCCCCTCTGAGCTTCGAGAGATGCGGGTACAGTTGAAGGACTTGCAGGGCAAGGGGTTCATCCGACCCAGTGTTTCACCCTGGGCTTCCCCGATATTGTTCACCAAGAAGGCGGACGGGATCTTGCGACTGTGCGTCGACTATCGTCACCTGAACCAGGTGACATTGAGGAACAAGTATCCGCTACCGAGGATTGATGACCTCTTCGATCATCTCAAGGGAGCACGGTGGTTCTCGAAGATAGACCTCAGGTCATGCTATCATCAGCTCAGAGTTCGAGACGAGGATGTGCAGAAGATGTCCTTCAGGTGTCGGTATGGCCACTATGAGTTCTTGGTTATGCCTTTCGATGTAACCAATGCTCCAGCAGTGTTCATGAGCCTCATGAACAGGATCTTCCAGCCATACCTCGATCGATTTTTCATAGTATTCATCGACGACATTTTGGTATACTCGACCACGGAGGAGGAGCACGCCTACCACTTGCGGGTTGTGCTAGACACACTCTGAGAGAACCATCTTTATGGAAAGCTCTCTAAGTTCCAGTTCTGGTTACGTGAGGTCCACTTCTTGGGACACATCATTTCTGAGGTGGGAGTTTCAGTGGATCCCGCGAAGATCGAGGCAGTGCTAGCTTGGGAGCCACCCAGGAGCGTGACGGAGGTGCAGAGTTTCTTAGGTCTAGCTGGATACTACCGGAGATTCGTTCCAGACTTCTCCAGAGTTGCAGCACCACTCTCAGCTTTGACGAAGAAGGGGAAACCCTTTGTATGGTCAGACAGATGTCAGCAGAGCTTCCAAGAGCTGAGACAGAGATTGACCAGCGCACCTATCTTGAGCTTGCCTGAGGAGGGAGTTGGATACGTAGTCTACTGCGATGCATCAGGGACCGGACTCGGATGTGTCCTGATGCAGGATCGGGCCGTGATTTCCTATCGATCACGTCAGTTGAGGCCGCATGAGCAAAACTACGCCACCCATGACCTGGAGTTAGCAGCAGTGGTCTTCGCTCTGAATACATGGCGGAACTATCTAATGGGCGAGCTCTTTACAGTCTTTTCTGACCACCAGAGTCTCAGGTACATCTTCTCTCAGAAGGACCTGAACCTGAGACAGCGGCGATGGCTCAAGTTCCTCCAGGACTATGACTTTGAGATAGTCTATACTCCTGGGAAGGGGAACGTAGTAGCCGATGCCCTCAGCAGGAGGATGGGCATTCAGCTACTTGAGGAGGCGACAGAGAAGCTAGCCGCCTTGCAGATATCCTTCGTGGATAGGGATGGAGCAGCCTTCCTTTAGTCTCTCACAGTCTCTCCTCCACTTCTACAGCGGGTCAGAGAGGCACAGCGTGGGGACACTGACTATGAGACACGGCTTGTACATATATCCTCGGGATAGGCACCTAATGGTTTCTCCCTTGGAGCAGAGCACGGCTTCCTTTTCAGAGGACGTACCTTGGTACCAGTATCTTTACGAGAGGAGGTGCTGAGAGAGTTTCACACTTCTCCTTTGGCGGTACATCCTGGAGTGGCAAAGATATACTAGGACCTCAGACGACAGCACTGGTGGCCGGGCATGAAGAAGGTTGTGGCAGAGTTCGTTTCTCGATGCCTCACCTGCCAGCAGGTGAAGGCAGAGCATAAGGTACCAGAAGGCTTGGTACAGCCCTTGGAGGTCCCGGAGTAGAAGTGGGACGGGATATCTATGGATTTCGTGACTGGACTTCCACGCACTTCCAGAGGTCATGACTCCATTTGGGTGATTGTTGACTGACTCACCAAGTCGCCACACTTTTTACCCATCTAAGAGCAGAACTCAGTGGAGAGCTTGGGGCGTCTCTACGTTCAGGAGATTGTACGACTTCACGGTGTGCCATCATCTATCGTCTCCGATCGAGACACTCACTTTACTTCCTGGCTTTGGAAGGGGTTGCAGGAGGCGTTCGGGACGCGGCTACGTCTGAGCACCGCCTTTCACCCTCATACGGATGGTCAGACGGAGAGGACCATTTAGAATCTCGAGGACATGCTCCACGCATGTGTCCTCGACTTTTGTCGCAGCTGGGAGGATCATCTGCCCTTGTTGGAGTTCTCGTACAACAACAGCTACCACTCCACCATCGGGATGGCACCATACGAAGCATTGTATGGCAGACCTTTCAGATCTCCTTTGTGCTGGACAGACCCTGGGGAGTCAGCACTTGTTGGACCAGAGATGGTCCGGGCCACGACAGAGAAGGTCCAGGTCATCCAGGAGCGGATGAGGACAGCTCAGAGCCGGCATAAGTCTTATGCTGACAGGAGGCGTAGGCCACTAGAGTTCGAGGATGGTGACCATGTCTTCTTGCGTGTCTCACCTCGACGTGGTTTGCAGAGATTTGGCTGAGGCGGAAAGTTATCTCCACGCTTCATTGGACCATTCTAGGTCCTCAGCAGGATTGGCAAGGTGGCTTATTACCTGGCTCTACCACCTCAGTTGCACCGGGTGCACGACGTCTTCCACGTATCTCAGCTGAGGAGAGACGTGCACGACCTGACGCACATCATTGACCATGGGGAGCTAGAAGTGGATGATGGGGCGACTTTTACGGAGGTCCCGGTGGAGATAGAGGATCGACAGGATCGGGTCCTACGTGGGTGATCGATTCCTCTTGTGCGCATCAGATGGAAGCATGGGAACCTCCAGGAGAGCACATGGGAGCGGGAGGCTCAGATGTGTGCTCAGTACCCACATTTGTTTCCCCAGTTTATGATGTATCTTTATGAGGATGTAAAGCCTTGAGGTGGGAGTAATGTAAAGACCCTTAAATTTCAAGGAAAAATTTTTCTTAATTTTCTATGGAATTTTACAAAAGCGCAGTTTCTGACGGAACCTGATTCCGAGGCCTGGTGTGCCCAGAATCATTTTTTGAAGTTTGGCTCGGGTACGTTCAGTGAACGGATGAGCGGGTTTTTCTAACTTTTGAACCGGTGCTCAGAATCGAATTCTGAGGGCACCGATGGAATCGCAGCGCCGGTATTTGCTTAGAAACGCCTCTTCCGGAGTTGCATTTTCTCGGGTGTGGTTTTTAATTTTCGGGCTTAAATTTAAGAAATAAAATAATTGTACGACAAACTTTATTTTATTTCACTTAAGCCACTTGGAAGCCACTTAAAGCTGCTTAAGCGGAGTTGTTACGGATAGGTGCTATCCAAAATATCCTACCCAATTGGTAGGATATTTGTGGGGTGGGGCCCGCACGAGCCCCACCGTTTCTTTTCCGCTAAGTAACGCACCCGCGGAAACCCGTCATTATGAAAGTCAACTGACGCGTTTTCTTAATTTCTTAATGCACCAATTAATTGGGCGGTTTTCTTCATTGAATTAAATGGGCGGTTTATTCGTTGAAATTAATTCTATGATTTAATTTCATTCGTTTCTTAACACGTTTTTGTTTTGTTGGCACGTTAATAAAATAAGGTCAACACACCCTCCTTTTGAAATGATGTGTTAAACCTTTGAAGAACCTTTAAGAATTCTTCATCCTCCTTCGCGAAGAACGCGAAGAATGCGAAGAACGCCGGCCTCCGACGAAGAACGCCGAAACCGTGGGAATCGACGACGCGACGCCGTGTTCCGCGACGCCAACGTTTCCTCTCCCGCAATGTTCTTCGGTGACGTTCCTTCCTCCTTGAAAAAAATCTTTGATCATCCGTCGAGTTCATCGACGCACACCGTCTTCCGTGACGACGCGACGCCCTTCCGTGACGACGTGACGCCTTCCGCGATGCGACGATCGCCTCCTTCCGCGGCGATCAATTCTGCGAAGAATGCGTGTGCGACACTTGACGAGGTAGGGATTTATTTGGATGTTTTACTTTCCCGTGTTTGTTTCCGTTCAAAATGAAGAACCCAGTTCATGAAAATAATTTTGATTTATTAAAAAAAATTTGGGTTATGTATTCATGTGTTGAATAATTCTCCTGTTGTTATTATCTAACGCGGAGGGTGCGGGCCAAACAAACACGGCCCGACAACCCTACGTCGTTCTTCGTTGTTGTGCGGATTTGGCGAGCGATGGAAAAACGTGACGCAAGGGCGATTTGATGATCCCGCAGTAAAGAACGGAACCCGAGAGGATCAACGGTGCAGACGGGAAGGAAACGGACCACCGGAGCAACTCCGGTGGCCCGCGGAAGCTACCGGCTGCGCCGGCGGCCGGAGGCGGCAGCGCCCCGGTGCGCCTCTGGACAGGGCCGCCACGGCTGAAGCCGCGGTGGTGGCGGCCAGCGGACCCGTGGCCACGCGGGTCCGGCTCGCATGCACGGGACGCAGCGACATGCTGCGTCCGCTCATCCAGCGCGGCCCCACGCGGGGCCGCGACACCTCCATCCCGCGGGGGCAGCGCCCCGTGGCATCTGTGCTGCTCGTCCGCTCGGCCGAGCTGAGCCGGACCGGCCGGCCGAGCCGGGCCGCGCCCTGGCCTGGCTGAACCGGGTCCCGCCGGGTCGGCCCGGGCCCAGACCCCCCCGTCTTCGGACCGATTCGGTCTTTTGCCCGTAACGTGAGCTACGGTCCTCTGAACGACGCGCCGTCAGTGGCAACGCGATACTTGGATCGAGATGGTCATTTCGGTATATCGCACTCAAGGTTTCGGAATATTTGGGTTCAGCCGGGTTGGTTCGTACACGAAACCAACCGGGCCCTCGAAGCGGAAACACTCATATCTTGAGCTACAGACGTCCGATAGATGTGCCATCGGCTTTTGTGGTTTCCTCTAAGTGAGACGGATCTTTTGGCATACTCCACCCGAGGTTTGGACAAAGGTGGAGTATGGTAGGGTTGGTTTTTCCTAAAAAAAAAACCGGGCCCCTGGGACGAAAAAGCCAATAACTCCCAGACCAGGCGTCCGATTGACGCGCCGTCTGCGACGTTGAGTTCCTGTTGACGATACGGAACTTTTGGATACATCAACTTCGGACTTTGTGTCAGTTGATGTATCAGCCTCTCGGCTCGTGGAGCGGACCCTCCCGAACGAGCTTGCTGTGTGCGGGAACCCTAGTGCTGGCTGCGACTCCGACGACTGTGCAGAGATCCTCAGTGGACTGCGACGACGACTGTGCAGAGATCCTCAGTGGACTGCGACGACTACTGCACTCAGCGATCCTATGTGGATCAGTGGTACAGATCCTTTGTGGATTCGATCCTGTGTGGGTCAGCGCTCAGCGGTTCTGTGTGAGCCAGCTCCTACAGGTCATGTGTGGGCCCGATCCTGTATGGGTCTTTGCGGGGGTTAGTACCTATCGATCCTTTGTGGGTCTGATGACTTAGATGGATCAGTGATCATCTTTATCGTCATCCGAAGAAGTATACCTGTGTGAGCCGAATCTTGTGTTACTCTCTTTTGTGGATTGTGTTGAACTATCCTGTGTGGATTTACTGTTTACTCTCCTTTGTGGATTGTGCTGAGCTATCCTGTGTGGATTTACGTTTTACTTTCCTATGTGGACTGGGTTGTTCTTGGGCTCGGATGTTGGAGCCAAACGGGAATTGATGACTTAGGTATATGTATGGGCATATACCTAAGAAGTGTCGGTTGTTACTTTGTGATTGTATCTTTCCTTTGTGGTTTATCATTTGTGGATTTCGGGAGAATTTCGGAGGTCTTGGGGTCCCTACTGAGTAGCTTATACTCACCCCTGCACGGGCTATGCCCGCACTTCGTTATGTTGGTTGCAGAGGACGGACAGCGCTGATTGTGGTGGAGGCTTGCGGAGCAGGACGGTACCTGGAGGTGGACCACTGGGCGGGACGTACTCGGAGCGTTCAGGTGGACCCGAGGAGCAGTGGAGGCTATCTGTACCCACCCTTCAGGTGGGACTTCCAGAGGACGGCTCGACGCTGCGGATTTTCTTTTCAGTTGCTGTTTTTCCCTTTCAGTTGTACTTTACAGTTGGGCTTGTATTTCCGGCCCCTTTTACTTTCAGCACAGCTTGTTATAGTTTTTGCTTAGTGTTTACTTTTCCGCTTGTTTACTCTATGGTGCTTGTTTACTTTACAAAGGCAATGCCTTCCCTTTTTCTGGGATTTACGCCTTGGTGCTAGTCGCCAGCCCCTGACCTATAGAAGGCGGGCTTGGGGTAGTCACGGCACGGGCCCTGAGGACGGGTCGTGACATTTATAATCTCCTCGGTGTCCAAACACTCAAAAGAGTTGTTGGTTTGGACACCATCTTGGACCAATCCCTTCCCTACTGAATTTTGGATTACCCTCGAAGTAGCAGTACTCTGAATAACATTGACTTGAGTTTCACTCACCACCCCTTCTATCCATGCTACAACCTCCTTCCTAGAAAAACTCCCACCTTCATCTTAACGTGATTTCAAGGGTGGATCATCATTCTACTCTGTCACTGATTTAATAGTGTCCCGGTCCCTCAAAGACTCCTTGATTTGATCAAAAAACCCTGATACAGGGGGTTCCTCAACCTTCTTTCCCACTGGTTTACTCTACACCTGATTGTTCACCACTTGCTTCATCTGCTTAATATCATCACCCTTCCTCACCTGTACCGGGACCTTCCCCTAGTGAACACCATGTCTATAGATAGAATTTGAGTGTCCCAGGCGACAGAAAGATAAGCATAAATCCACCCAATGATCATACACCACCAGCTGCTTACATCGTACCTCCTCTAGTACTGGTGAAAGAAAATGTGGGCATCTAGGATAATAGATAAAAGTATTTCCATGAGAACCATGATAGATTTATGGAAATGATGGAATGTTACCTAGGGAGGGTTGTGTCGAGCATGCTTGATATGACCTAGGAATTATTGTGAAAACACCTTATAAACTTTACCAGAGATGGTGTACTAGTGGTAGCTGAGTTCTGGATAGAGTTCATCTAGATGATTCTTGGCCATTTAGAGACTCCCACCAAGAAGCGAGACAAGTTGGAAGCCTATATGTTGAGAGGTTAGGAAAAGCATTGTTGAGACTTGGAAGTTGTTGAGAAACATTTATAGGATAGTCTTAGTCATGAGATCAGATCCCAAGTAAATATTTTTTTTAAAGTTTTGTAGAAGTAGTGGATCAAGCCATTATCTCAAAAGGGAACCTGAAAGGATATTCAGGTAGTGGGATTGTGGTATCAGCTGGACAGATAATTGGTGTGGCATATAAGGATAGGAAGCATCATTTTAGGAGTTTCCATCAGGTTGGAAGTGCACAGGGTAGTCAGAAGAGAGATTCAAACTCTGAGGTTGGAGATCAGTTGTTCTTTCATCAGTATGGAAGATCAGGGCACATGTGCGATTAGTGTTCATAGCCACCAGTTGAGGGTCATTCATGTGGAATAATGGGGAATGTATATAGGTTTTGCAGGAACCCTCAACATTTGGGCATGGATAAAGTTAAAATGTAGATATTGAGTGTAGGAACAGGATGGGTTACCCCGTATCAGGAAGGAAGTTGGAGTTTCATGGTCCCTACCAGTAGTGGTGGTGGACATTGAATGCTAAGGAGAGAGATTTCATACCAGCAGTGCAGTGAATTGTTGGGAACTCAAACCAGGGCCTAGGGTGGAGGGTTAATCCAGCTTCATGCAGTCTAGTCTACACTATGAGGTGGTGAGGATGCACTATCTATAGTTATAGGTATGATTCTTGTAGCTTCCACGCTTGCTAGTGGTTTATACGACACAGGCGCCACACACTCTTTTATCTCTGCTCTATTTATAGTTTTGTTGAGCCTACTGGTGGAAAGTGTATGTGGGGTTATGTCTATTGATACTCCTTTGGGGGTGAGAGTTGAGAATATTAGTAAATGTGAGGGTTGTGCATTGAAGGTTGGTGGGTACCATTTTCTATAACACTTGTTCATCCTCAAGATGTTAGGTTTTGACCAGATTTTTGGAATGTATTGGCTGGGGTTGTACCAGTCCAATATTGACTGTTACCATTATAGGGTTAATGCTCACATATCTTGAGGGAGACATGTATGTCTATCATGGTGAGTGGGACATTTGAGCAGGCCGTGTAGGGATAGTTTGTTGGTATTTAAAAGAACATACATCCCAAGTGGCATGGCGTATGCTTGATGATGGAGTAATAAAGTAGCCAATATTCCCAGCTATTATGGATCAATTTCAGTATGTGTTTCCTAAGTAATTTCCAAAGCTAACACCTGATAAAGATGTTGATTTTATGATTGAGTTTCTTCTAGGGAAAAAAAGTTTCCATTCTACCGTATCGAATGGTTTCGGCAAAACTCCAAGAACTTAAGGTTCTGCTAGAATAGTTGGAGTGTAAGGGGCTTATCCGTCCTAGTACATCACCTTGGGGATCTCCTATGTTTTTTTCAAGAAGGTTAATAGATCATGAAGGTTATGTGTCGACTATAGGAAGTTTAATTAGATGACAGTTAAGAACTGATACCCACTTCATATAATCGATGACTTGTTTGACCAGCTGAGGGATGATTCGGTGTTCTCCAAGATTGACTTGAGATCGGGATATCACCAGTTGAGGGTAAGGCCTTCCGATGTACTACGGACAACCTTCAATGTACTGCAGACAACCTTCGGGATCAGGTACAGATTATACAAGTTTTTGATGATGTCATTCGGGTTAACCAATGTATTGGTAGTGTTCTTGTACTTAATGAACTAAATATTTTACCCCTATTTGGATTAGTTCATAGTTGTATTTTTTTATGACATCTTAGTGTACTCCAAAACTCATGATGATTGTGCCAAACATATTGACATCATTCTGGGTATACTAAGAGAGTATAGGCTTTATGAAAAGCTATCAAAAAGATAATTCTAGATTTATAAAGTTCATTTCTTATGTCTCATCATCTTTAATGAAGGTGTGTTATTGGATCCAGAGAATGTGCAGGCTTTTGAGTCTTGTGAGAAGCACAAAAATGTTTTATATGTCTGGAGATTTTTGGGATTGGCTATTTATTATTGAAGGTTCATTAAAGATTTATACCATTTTGTAGTGCCACTCTCGAGCTTAACCAAGAAGGGAGTTAAGGTTGAGTGATCTGAGTCATGCAATAATTCTTTCAAAGAGTTGAATAAGCAGTTGATGACTACACCGACCCTGATCTTAACTGGTCCATGTACGAGGTACACCTTATTCTGTGATGCTGTAAAGACCCAAAATTTCCATGAAATTTTTTTTTAAAACATGGGAATTTTACGAGTCTATGAAAATTGACGGCGCGTGATTCCGAGTCCCAGAGTGCCCGAAATCAATTTCTGAAGTTTTTTTCAGGTACATTCATTAAACATACGAGTGGGTTTTTATAACTTTTGAGCCAGTGCTTGGAATTGAAATCGGAGGGCACCGTTGAACTCACAGTGTCGGTATTCGCTTAAAAAGACTTTCACCTCGACGGCAGTTGGTCGAGGGTGGAAGATAGTTTTTGGGTTTTTCGTGGGATTAATAAAATAAAATAAACTCATGTTTTATTTAATTTTTATCTGTTATAACCACCCAAGTGGAAATTAGAGGTGGGGACCACCACACCATAACCTCCCATGAGAGGTTATGGTGGTGGCGCCCACCCAAACCTAACCTCCCAAGAGAGGTTATGATGTGGGGACTACCTGAGACTAAACCCCCCTAATAATGATGGGAGAGGAAAACCTCTCAACTCCCCTCATTAATGAGGGAGATTCTATCCACCCCCTCCTTTAATGGTGTCAACCCTCCCTCTCTTTTAATTGTGCCTACCTCATGAATTAATTAAGTGGATCCAACTTAATTAATTCACCCAATTTTAATTTTAAAACCCATCAAACTAAATAATAGATAATCTAATATTTGGAAGGGATACCTATTCTTTTGTTGGAAAAAGGTTGGAAAAGGAGGATTAGAGCTCTTGGGAGAAAACTCTCCAACGAATAACTAGTCTCTCCAATGAATAAATAGTTTCTCCAATGAAGAACGAAGAACACATTCTTCCAACGAAGAACCCCGGCAAGGAGCGCCTTCGACTTCTTCATCAGAAGCACCTTGTGGAAGAAACCGACGTGGGACGTCTTCGACGACCAACCCTCCCTCCTCATCATCATCAACGAACTGATGCACAAGCTTGGGATTGGAAGTGTGTGGCAGACGCGAAGAATGACGAAAACTTTGTCTTCTTACTCGCTAATTCGTCAACGAACAATGAACAAATGAAGGGATTTTATTTAAGCATGATATAATTCCCTTGTTTCTTTCCTTCAAAAACAAAGAACGCGGACCAACTTATTATCAAGTTGATCCGCGGAGGTTTTTCCTTACAGGTTGGGAATATTTTGTTAATGAGGGATTATGGGAATTGATGTTTTTAAGATATCTTCTGTCACGACCCGTCCTCGGGGCCCGTGCCGTGACTACCCCAAGCCCGCCTTCCATAGGCCAGGGGCTGGCGACTAGCACCAAGGCGTAAAATCCCAGTAAACAGGGAAGGCATTGCCTTATAAGTAACAACCACACAGAGTCAGCAAGCGGAAAGTAAAGTGCAGAAAAGCAAAGGGGCCGGAAATACAAGCCCAACTGTAAAGTACAACTGAAAAGTAAAGTACAGCAACTGAAGAAAAGTCGGCGGCCTCGTGTCGTCCACTGGCAATCCCACCTGAAGGGTGGGTACAGATAGCCTCCAGGCTCCTCGGGTCCCACGTCCGCTCCGAGTACGTTCCGTCCAGTGGTCCACCTCCAGGTACCGTCCTGCTCCACGCCCCAACCGTGATCAGCGCTGTCCGTCGTCTGCAACCAACACAACAAGGTGCGGGCATAGCCCGTGCAGGGGTGAGTACAACTACTCAGTAAGGACCCCGAGACCCCCGAAGGTCTCCCGAAATCCACAAAGGATATAGCACAAAAGAAAGATGCAATCACGAAGTAACATCTGACTCGACTTAGGTATATGCCCATACATATACCTAAGTCCCCCAATTCTAGCTCTGCTCACGAGCTCAAGAACAACTCAATCCACGAAGGAAAGCAAGACTCAAATCCACAAGGAGAGTAAACAGTAAATCCACAAAGGATAGTTCAACACAATCCACAAAGGAGAGTAAACAGTAAATCCACAAAGGATAGTTCAACACAACCCACAAAGGAGAGTAACATAAGATTCAGCTCAACCAGGTATACTTTTTCAGATGACGTCAAAGATGATCACTGATCCATCTAAGTCGTCGGACCCACGAAGGATCGATAGGTACTAACCCCCGCAGAAGACCCACACAGGATCGGGCTCACACAGAACCTGTAGGCAGTGGCTCACACAGAACCGGTAGGCAGTGGCTCACACAGAACCGGTAGTAGGACCCACATAGGATCGGGCACTGATCCGCGTAGGATCGCTGAGTGCAGTAGTCGACGCAGTCCACTGAGGATCTCTGCACAGTCGTCGCCGAAGTCCACGAAGGATCTCTGCTCTGCCGTCGTCGCAGTCCACGGATGATCTCTGCTCTGCCGTCGTCGCAGTCCACGGAGGATCTCTGCTCTGCCGTCGAGGTCACAGCCAGCGCTAGGGTTCCCGCACGTAGCGAGCTCGTTTAGGAGGGTCCGCTCCACGAGCCGAGGGGCTGATACATCAACTGACACGTAGTCCGAAGTTGATGTATCCAAAAGTTCCGTATCGACAACAGGATCTCAACGCGACAGACGGCGCGTCAATCGGACGCCCGGTCTGAGAGTTATTGGCATTTTCGTCCCAGGGGCCCGGTTGGTTTTTAGGGCAAAACCAACCCGACCGTGCTCCGCCTGTATCCGATCCTCGGGCGGAGTATGCCAAAAGTTCCGTCTCACTTAGAGGAAACTACCACAGCTGACGGTACGTCGTTCGGACGTCCGTAGCCCAAGTTATGAGCGTTTCCGCTCCGAGGGCCCGGTTGGTTTCGTGTACGAACCAACCCGGCCGAACCCAAAGTCTTCCGAAACCTTGAGTATAATATAACGAAACGACCGTCTCGATCCAAGGATCGCGTAGCCGCTGACGGTTCGTCAATCGGAAGGTCCCAGGCCCAAGATATGGGTGATGGACCGAAGAGGGCCCGAAATGGGGGTTCCGGGTCCGGGGCGACCCGGCCCGAACCCCCCCCTGGGGTCGGCCGAACCGGGTCGGCCCGAACCGGGCCGGCCCGAACCGGCCCGAACCGGCTCGGCCGGGTCCGGTCCGGCCTGGGCGCGGCCCGGCCGACCGGACCGAGCCGGCTCGGCTTCGGCCGAGCGGCCGAAGGGGCTGCCGCCGCGGGTCAACCCCGCGGCTTTGAGGGAAACGCGGCCCCCGCGGGGGGGCCGCCTGTCACGCGGACGCGGCCGGGCCGCCGCGTCCGTCCCGGTTCCGCGCGGCCGCGGAACCGGCCGCCGATGCCGCCGCGGCTTCAGCCGCGGAACCGGCCGCCGATGCCGCCGCGGCTTCAGCCGCGGAACCGGCCGCCGATGCCGCCGCGGCTTCAGCCGCGGCGGGCTTCCCCCACGGCGGCGCGCCGGGCGCCGCCGCCGCCTTCCGCGGGCCGCCGGAGATGCTCCGGTGGCCCGATTTCTTTCCCGTCTGCGCCGTTGCTCCTCCCGGGGGCCGATCTTCACTGCGGGATCGACGGATTGCCTCTGCCGCACGGTTTGTCGTCGTCCGCCATATCCGCACAACAAGGAGATCGGCGGAGGGTTGTCGGGTCTTGTTCGTTAGACCCGCAACCTCCGCGTTAGTCATAAATCACGGGAGGAATAATCAACAACAATTTTTAAATAGATTAAAATTGTCGGAGATCATTTTCTTCACTTAAAAAGAATAAGCACGGGGAAAAAGAATCACAATCAAATCCCTACCTTGATGATCGTCGAGCGCGGGCGTTCTTCGCGGAAGAGATCGTCGCGGAAGAGATCGATCGTCGCGTCGTCGCGGGAAGGTGTCGCGTCGTCGCGGAAACCGGCGTTGAGCCGGCGAGCTCAACAAATCAAGAACAACAGATTTAAATTATTAATATTTAAATCTGTGTTTCGTTTAAAACCAAAGAAAAGAACTTGAGAGGAAATCCGAAATCACTCACCTCGAATGGTCGGTGATCGGAGATCGGAGATCGGAAGAACGTCTCGGGCGAAAGCGTCGTCGACTTCCGGGTTCGGCGTTCTTCGCGTTCTTCGCGTTCTTCGCGTTCTTCGCGTTCTTCGCGGAGAGGGTGGAGGAACGAAGATTCTCTCAAATCCTTTCCAAGGATTTTTATGTTGTTCTTATTTTATAAACATGCCAACACGAAACCGGTTAAGAAACGATCCATCAATTCGAAAGAAACGACCCATTTAATTCACGAAGAAACAGTCCATTTAATTCACGAAATAAACCGCCCAATTAAATGGTCTGTTAAGAATTAAAGAAAACGCGTCGGTTGACTTTTCAGTTACTTTGACGGGTTTTCGCGGGTACGTTACTTAGCGAAAGAAACGGCGGGGCTCGTGCGGGTCCCACCGCACAAATATCCTACCAAGGGGGTAGGATATTTCTGGATAGTATCCTATCCAGTTCAACTCAGTTCAAGCCGTCTTAAAGTGACTTCAAGTGGCTTCCAAGCAGCTTAAGTGAAATAAAATAAAGTTGTCGCACAAACTTTATTTTATTTCTGACTTAAAGCCGTAAAATTTAAAAACCACGTCTGAGCAAACGCAACTCTGGAAGAGGCGTTTCTAAGCAAATACTGGCGCTGCGATTTCATCGGTGCCCTCAGAATTCGATTCCGGGCACCGGTTCAAAAGATAGAAAAACCCGCTCGTCCGTTCACTGAACGTACCCGAGCCAAACTTCGGAAATTGATTCCGGGCACACCGGGCCTCGGAATCAGGTGCCGTCTGAAGCTGCGCTCTTGTAAAATTCCAAAGAAAATTAAGAAAAAAATTTCCTTGAAATTTGCGGGTCTTTACATTACTCCCACCTCAGGGCTTTACGTCCCCGTAAAGATACATCAAAAACTAGGGGAACAAATGGGGGTACTGAGCACGCATCTGAGCCTCCCGCTCCCAAGTGCTCTCCTGGAGGTTCCCGTGTTGCCATCTGATGCGCACAAGAGGAATCGACCGCCCATGTAGGACCCGCTCCTGTCGATCCTCGATCTCCACTGGGACCTCCGCAAAAGTCGCCCCATCGTCCACGTCCAGCTCCCCAAAGTCGATGATGTGCGTCGGGTCGTGCACGTATCTCCTCAGCTGAGACACGTGGAAGACGTCGTGCACCCGGTGCAACTGAGGTGGTAGAGCCAGGCGATAAGCCACCTCTCCTATCCTGCTGAGGACCTGGAAAGGCCCGATGAAACGTGGAGACAACTTGCCGCCTCGGCCAAATCTCCGTAAACCACGTCGAGGTGAGACACGCAAAAAGACGTGGTCGCCATCCTCGAACTCTAGTGGCCTCCGCCTCCTGTCAGCATATGACTTCTGCCGGCTCTGAGCTGTCCTCATCCTCTCCTGGATGATCTGGACCTTCTCTGTCGTGGCTCGGACCATCTTTGGTCCCACGAGTGCTGACTCCCCAGGGTCTGTCCAGCACAACGGTGATCTGCAGGGTCTGCCGTACAACGCCTCGTATGGTGCCATCCCGATGGTGGAGTGGTAGCTGTTGTTGTACGCGAACTCCACCAAGGGTAGGTGGTCCTCCCAGCTGCGACCAAAGTCGAGAACACATGCACGGAGCATGTCCTCGAGTGTCTGTATGGTCCTCTTCGTCTGACCATCCGTCTGAGGGTGGAAGGCTGTGCTCAGATGGAGCCGCGTCCCGAACGCCTCCTGCAACCCCTTCCAAAGCCTGGAAGTGAAACGAGCATCTCGATCGGAGACGATAGATGATGGCACACCGTGAAGCCGTACGATCTCCTGGACGTAAAGACGTCCCAAGCTCTCCACTGAGCCCTGCTCTCTGATGGGTAGGAAGTGTGCCGACTTGGTGAGTCGGTCGACAATCACCCAAATGGAGTCGTGACCTCTGGAAGTACGTGGAAGTCCAGTCACGAAGTCCATAGATATGCCGTCCCACTTCCACTCCGGGACCTCCAAGGGCTGTACCAAACCTGCTGGTACCTGGTGCTCTGCCTTCACCTGCTGGCAGGTGAGGTATCGTGAAACGAACTCTGCCACAGCTTTCTTCATACCCGGCCACCAGTGCTGTCGCCTGAGATCCTGGTACATCTTCGCCACTCCGGGATGTACCGCCAAGGGAGAAGTGTGAAACTCTCTCAGCACCTCCTCTCGTAAAGCGACTGGTACGAAGGTACGCCCTCTGAAAAGGATGTCGTGCTCTGCTCCAAGGGAGAAACCATCAGGCGCCTGACCTGAGGATATCAGTGCACGCCGGGTCTCACAGTCAGCGTCCCCACGCTGAGCCTCTCTGACCCGCTGTAGAAGTGGAGGAGAGACTGTGAGAGACTGAAGAAAGGCTGCTCCGTCTCTATCCACGAAGGATATCTGCAAGGAGGCTAGCTGCTCCGTCGCCTCCTCAAGCAGCTGAATGCCCGTCCTCCTGCTGAGGGCATCGGCTACCACGTTCCCCTTCCCAGGAGTATAGACTATCTCAAAGTCATAGTCCTGGAGGAACTCAAGCCATCTCCGCTGTCTCAGGTTCAGGTCCTTCTGAGAGAAGATATACCTGAGACTCTGGTGGTCAGAAAAGACTGTGAAGCGCTCGCCCATCAGATAGTGCCGCCACGTCTTCAGAGCGAAGACCACTGCTGCTAACTCCAGGTCATGAGTGGCGTAGTTCTGCTCATGCGGCCTCAACTGACGTGATCCGTAGGCGATCACGGCCCGCTCCTGCATCAGGACGCACCCGAGTCCAGTCCCTGATGCATCGCAGTAAACTACGTATCCAACTCCCTCCTCAGGCAACCTCAAGATAGGTGCGCTGGTCAACCTCTGCCTCAGCTCCTGGAAGCTCTGCTGACATCTGTCTGACCACACGAAGGGTTTCCCCTTCTTCGTCAAGGCTGAGAGTGGTGCCGCAACTCTGGAGAAGTCTGGCACGAATCTCCGATAGTATCCGGCTAGGCCCAAGAAGCTCCGCACCTCTGTCACGCTCTTGGGTGGCTCCCAAGCTAGCACTGCCTCGATCTTCGCGGGATCCACTGCAACTCCCGCCTCAGAAATGACGTGCCCCAAGAAATGGACCTCACGTAACCAGAACTGGCATTTTGAGAGCTTGCCATAAAGCTGGTGCTCTCGGAGTGTGTCTAGCACAACTCGCAGGTGGTAGGCATGCTCCTCCTCAGTCGTCGAGTATACCAAAATGTCGTCAATGAAGACAACGACAAATCGGTCGAGGTATGGCTGGAAGATCCTGTTCATGAGGCTCATGAACACTGCTGGAGCATTGGTTACGCCGAACGGCATAACCAAGAACTCATAATGGCCATACCGACACCTGAAGGCCGTCTTCTGCACGTCCTCGTCTCGAACTCTGAGCTGATGATAGCCTGACCGGAGGTCTATCTTCGAGAACCACCGCGCTCCCTTGAGCTGATCGAAGAGGTCATCAATCCGTGGCAGCGGATACTTGTTCCTCACTGTCACCTGGTTCAGGCGACGATAGTCGACACAAAGTCGCAAGCTCCCGTCCGCCTTCTTGGCGAACAAAATCGGGGAAGCCCAGGGTGAAACACTGGGTCGGATAAACCCCTTGCTCTGCAAGTCCTCCAACTGTACCCACAGCTCTCGAAGCTCGGCGGGGGCCATCCGATATGATGGAGTAGATATCGGGGCTGTCCCGGGGTACAAGTCGATGTAAAAGTCTACCTCTCTACGAGGAGGTAGCCCTGGAACGTCGTCGGGAAAGACGTCCACGTACTGGTCCACCACTGCAGGAAAAGCCGGACTCCGCACGTCCACTGCTCCTAGGATGAGGCTAGCCAACTGATGTGAGATGGGCTGCACTCTCCTCCGCGGAAGTCCATCCTGTGCTGCAAAGGTTCCCTTCTCGCCGGTGAAGGTAAACCTGCTCCCGTCGGTACGAACACATCGCACCTTGCGCCTAAAACAGTCGATCTGGGCATGAACCGTGGATAGCCAATCCATGCCCAAGATGACGTCGTAAGGCCTCGACGCCGCTACAAGGAGATCCCAGCCGAAGCTCTCGCCTCCTAGAGTAAGCTCACACTGCCGGCACCAGTGCGTAATCGTCGAGTCTGCTCCCGTAGGAGTCTCTAGCCGTAAGGATCGAGCCAACGGCTCAGTCGGAATCTCCGAGCTCCGAACAAGGGCAGAGGCTATGAAAGAGTGACTCGCTCCTGTGTCTATAAGTACTGCAGCAAGGGTGGAATAGACACAGATCGTACCTCGAATCATCTCTGGCATGTCGGGGTCGTAGGCCTCCACTGCCTGGAGCTGGGCCTGTCTCTGCCCGCCAGCTCCCTGTGGTCGAGGTGGCCCTCCTGGTGGTGGTGGGGGTAGAGCCTGGAAGCGTCGCCCACCACCCGCTGCTCGGCCAGCTCCTCTGCCTCGTCCGCCTCCTCCCTGCGGACCGCCACGGTCGACCCTCTGCCTCTGCCTGGGTGGCCCCTCCACCGTCTGCTGCTCCTCTGGTCGGCGAGTCGGGCAGTCACGAGCCATGTGACCCTGCCCGCCGCAAGAGTAGCACAACCTGCCTCTCGAAAGGCTGGCACTCCGCTGTGTGCCCTGCACCGCTGAGCCGGTGTCCTGAGGCCGTCTGCGAGGGGGTCTGGTCTGCCTGGACCCGTGAGTCATCCGTCGGCTGCCTGCTGCCGATGACTCAGCTACCTGCCGCCCTGCGCTAGGTCTCGTTGCTGAAGAAGGCTCTGCCAGGAATCTCTCGATCAGGAGGGCTCGCTCCAGCACTCCCGCCTGGGTCGGAATGCTGAGGGAGATCAGCGACGCCCGAATCTCCTGTCGCAAGCCCTGCTCGAAGGTCCGGGCCCGGAAGAAGGGATCCCGTACCATGTCGGTCGAGTAGCGAGATAGGTCCGTGAACCTCGCCGCGTACTGAGCGACCGTCATGCTGCCCTGGCGCAGCTGGAGAAGCTCCTGGATGCGCACAGCTCAGAGGGTGGCCGGGACGAACTCAGAGCGGAAGAGGCTCTCGAAGTCCGCCCAGAGCAAGGATGCCTCATCGTGAACCTGGAGCATCAGGCTCCACCATCGTCCTGCCGCCGCCTGCAGGAGGCTCGCTGCGAGGATCACCATGAGATCCGCTGGTGTCCTCACTAGCCTGAAGATCCGTACCACCGCCTCTAGCCAGTCCTCGGCGGCCTGGGGGTCCGCCTCACCGCGAAACCTGGGCGGTCGCTGGCTCTGAAACTCGTGCAGTGCCCTGAGGCGACGTGCATCGTCGGCGTCTGGTACTGGAAGCATCGGTGGCTCGGCGGGTAAGGCTACCTCCGGTGCCACTGCTGGCAAAGGGCCCTGCACCGAGGCCTCGTCGCTCGGTGGGCTGCCGTCGCGCCCTACACTCGGAACCCTAGCTGGCAGTCGTCGCGGGGCCATCCTGAAAAGGAGAACAAGAGCACCACAGTCAGAACAGTATACCTGGTGAGCTGGCACAAGTAATCACAAGGAAAACTTGAGACTTTCATAAAGCAGATCAGTATACCCGGTGAGCTGACATAAGTAATCACAAAGAAAACTTGAAACACACACGCAATCAATGTTTTCATGCATTAAGTCGGAAATCAGGAGTCAGGGTCCTGGTGTACGGATACGTCGGCCGCCGCACCAACACTGGGCTCCCTGAACTGATAACCACACTCAATACACTAAACACTATTGCTTCACATAGAAAGAAAGGACGATCAGAGTCTGCGGTAGAACCGACCACCTCTGATACCAATTTGTCACGACCCGTCCTCGGGGCCCGTGCCGTGACTACCCCAAGCCCGCCTTCCATAGGCCAGGGGCTGGCGACTAGCACCAAGGCGTAAAATCCCAGTAAACAGGGAAGGTATTGCCTTATAAGTAACAACCACACAGAGTCAGCAAGCGGAAAGTAAAGTGCAGAAAAGCAAAGGGGCCGGAAATACAAGCCCAACTGTAAAGTACAACTGAAAAGTAAAGTACAGCAACTGAAGAAAAGTCGGCGGCCTCGTGTCGTCCACTGGCAATCCCACCTGAAGGGTGGGTACAGATAGCCTCCAGGCTCCTCGGGTCCCACGTCCGCTCCGAGTACGTTCCGTCCAGTGGTCCACCTCCAGGTACCGTCCTGCTCCACGCCCCAACCGTGATCAGCGCTGTCCGTCGTCTGCAACCAACACAACAAGGTGCGGGCATAGCCCGTGCAGGGGTGAGTACAACTACTCAGTAAGGACCCCGAGACCCCCGAAGGTCTCCCGAAATCCACAAAGGATATAGCACAAAAGAAAGATGCAATCACGAAGTAACATCTGACTCGACTTAGGTATATGCCCATACATATACCTAAGTCCCCAATTCTAGCTCTGCTCACGAGCTCAAGAACAACTCAATCCACGAAGGAAAGCAAGACTCAAATCCATAAGGAGAGTAAACAGTAAATCCACAAAGGATAGTTCAACACAATCCACAAAGGAGAGTAAACAGTAAATCCACAAAGGATAGTTCAACACAACCCACAAAGGAGAGTAACATAAGATTCAGCTCAACCAGGTATACTTTTTCAGATGACGTCAAAGATGATCACTGATCCATCTAAGTCGTCGGACCCACGAAGGATCGATAGGTACTAACCCCCGCAGAAGACCCACACAGGATCGGGCTCACACAGAACCTGTAGGCAGTGGCTCACACAGAACCGGTAGGCAGTGGCTCACACAGAACCGGTAGTAGGACCCACATAGGATCGGGCACTGATCCGCGTAGGATCGCTGAGTGCAGTAGTCGACGCAGTCCACTGAGGATCTCTGCACAGTCGTCGCCGAAGTCCACGAAGGATCTCTGCTCTGCCGTCGTCGCAGTCCACGGATGATCTCTGCTCTGCCGTCGTCGCAGTCCACGGAGGATCTCTGCTCTGCCGTCGAGGTCACAGCCAGCGCTAGGGTTCCCGCACGTAGCGAGCTCGTTTAGGAGGGTCCGCTCCACGAGCCGAGGGGCTGATACATCAACTGACACGTAGTCCGAAGTTGATGTATCCAAAAGTTCCGTATCGACAACAGGATCTCAACGCGACAGACGGCGCGTCAATCGGACGCCCGGTCTGAGAGTTATTGGCATTTTCGTCCCAGGGGCCCGGTTGGTTTTTAGGGAAAAACCAACCCGACCGTACTCCGCCTGTATCCGATCCTCGGGCGGAGTATGCCAAAAGTTCCGTCTCACTTAGAGGAAACTACCACAGCTGACGGTACGTCGTTCGGACGTCCGTAGCCCAAGTTATGAGCGTTTCCGCTCCGAGGGCCCGGTTGGTTTCGTGTACGAACCAACCCGGCCGAACCCAAAGTCTTCCGAAACCTTGAGTATAATATACCGAAACGACCGTCTCGATCCAAGGATCGCGTATCCGCTGACGGTTCGTCAATCGGAGGTCCCAGACCCAAGATATGGGTGATGGACCGAAGAGGGCCCGAAATGGGGGTTCCGGGTCCGGGGCGACCCGGCCCGAACCCCCCCCTGGGGTCGGCCGAACCGGGTCGGCCCGAACCGGGCCGGCCCGAACCGGCCCGAACCGGCTCGGCCGGGTCCGGTCCGGCCTGGGCGCGGCCCGGCCGACCGGACCGCGCCGGCTCGGCTTCGGCCGAGCGGCCGAAGGGGCTGCCGCCGCGGGTCAACCCCGCGGCTTTGAGGGAAACGCGGCCCCCGCGGGGGGCCGCCTGTCACGCGGACGCGGCCGGGCCGCCGCGTCCGTCCCGGTTCCGCGCGGCCGCGGAACCGGCCGCCGATGCCGCCGCGGCTTCAGCCGCGGCGGGCTTCCCCCACGGCGGCGCGCCGGGCGCCGCCGCCTCCGGTCGCCGGCGCCGCCGCGCCGGCGACCCGCGCCGCCGCCGCCTTCCGCGGGCCGCCGGAGATGCTCCGGTGGCCCGATTTCTTTCCCGTCTGCGCCGTTGCTCCTCCCGGGGGCCGATCTTCACTACGGGATCGACGGATTGCCTCTGCCGCACGGTTTGTCGTCGTCCGCCATATCCGCACAACAAGGAGATCGGCGGAGGGTTGTCGGGTCTTGTTCGTTAGACCCGCAACCTCCGCGTTAGTCATAAATCACGGGAGGAATAATCAACAACAATTTTTAAATAGATTAAAATTGTCGGAGATCATTTTCTTCACTTAAAAAGAATAATCACGGGGAAAAAGAATCACAATCAAATCCCTACCTTGATGATCGTCGAGCGCGGGCGTTCTTCGCGGAAGAGATCGTCGCGGAAGAGATCGATCGTCGCGTCGTCGCGGGAAGGTGTCGCGTCGTCGCGGAAACCGGCGTTGAGCCGGCGAGCTCAACAAATCAAGAACAACAGATTTAAATTATTAATATTTAAATCTGTGTTTCGTTTAAAACCAAAGAAAAGAACTTGAGAGGAAATCCGAAATCACTCACCTCGAATGGTTGGTGATCGGAGATCGGAGATCGGAAGAACGTCTCGGGCGAAAGCGTCGTCGACTTCCGGGTTCGGCGTTCTTCGCGTTCTTCGCGTTCTTCGCGTTCTTCGCGTTCTTCGCGGAGAGGGTGGAGGAACGAAGATTCTCTCAAATCCTTTCTAAGGATTTTTATGTTGGTCTTATTTTATAAACATGCCAACACGAAACCGGTTAAGAAACGATCCATCAATTCGAAAGAAACGACCCATTTAATTCACGAAGAAACAGTCCATTTAATTCACGAAATAAACCGCCCAATTAAATGGTCTGTTAAGAATTAAAGAAAACTCGTCGGTTGAATTTTCAGTTACTTTGACGGGTTTTCGCGGGTACGTTACTTAGCGAAAGAAACGGCGGGGCTCGTGCGGGTCCCACCGCACAAATATCCTACCAAGGGGGTAGGATATTTCTGGATAGTATCCTATCCAGTTCAACTCAGTTCAAGCCGTCTTAAAGTGACTTCAAGTGGCTTCCAAGCAGCTTAAGTGAAATAAAATAAAGTTGTCGCACAAACTTTATTTTATTTCTCACTTAAAGCCGTAAAATTTAAAAACCACGTCTGAGCAAACGCAACTCCGGAAGAGGCGTTTCTAAGCAAATACCGGCGCTGCGATTTCATCAGTGCCCTCAGAATTTGATTCCGGGCACCGGTTCAAAAGATAGAAAAACCCGCTCGTCCGTTCACTGAACGTACCCGAGCCAAACTTCGGAAATTGATTCCGGGCACACCGGGCCTCGGAATCAGGTGCCGTCTGAAGCTGCGCTCTTGTAAAATTCCAAAGAAAATTAAGAAAAAAATTTCCTTGAAATTTGCGGGTCTTTACATCTTCCATGCTCGTTATTTACTTCATTCTTGTGAGCCAATTACTATCACCCTAAATGCAGAAGGGTGCGAACCAAACCAATGTGGTCTGACCCCTCTGTTGATCTCCTTTGTGGCGTTCTTCGAAACGGAGGAAAGCAACATTATAGGCAATTAAGGAAACAGCAGTTCTACCCATGGCCTCCGCGACCCGTGCCGCCCCCGCGATGCTCTGATGCCCCAGTCGAACTAGCTCCGCCGCCCCAGGCCAAACCACGCCGCCTCATCGGTTGCGCCGGCATGCAGGTCGCACCGTCCTCGCCGCCCGAGCCGCTTCCCTGGTCACGCCGCCCTCGCCGGACAATCCACTTCACTGGTCGCGCCGACCTCACCGGTCGCGCTGCCTCACCATCTGCGTCGCCCTAGCCGGTCACGCCCCTACGCCCTGGCCGCGCTGCCCCCGAGCGAACCGGCCACGCCCTCGCGGCACCCCGACTGAGCTGGCCTCCTGGCCCCAGCCGCGCCACCACGACCCCGGACTGAGCCACCCCGAGCTAGCCCCTCGTAGAGCCCTCTAGGATGAGTCTCTCCCTCATGGTGCCCTCTGGTCCGAGCTACCCACGCGGCGGCCCCCAGTCCGAACCTCCCTCCCGCCGACCCGCGGCCGGTCTTCACCCTCGTGATCAGTTCGTGCTCTCACGGCCCACCGCCACTCCTCACAACCTGCTGGGATGGGCCCAATGGGCCTGTATGAACCTAACGGGTTAGCCCACTTAATGGTTTAGGCCAGACCCAACGGTTCAGGCTGAGTCGACCCAGACTGGGTCGGTCCAACCAGGTCGGACCAGACCCAGGCCCACTACGACCCTTTACATTCTTTTGGCCATATATTTGGCACCGAGAGTCTGTTTGACGAACCGTCAGCAGCCCTATTAATCTTGTATCATGACACTCTCTTTGAGTATACCCCACTGGAGATTGTGTTATAGTTGAGATATAGTCAGGTTGGATCATGCACAAATCCAATCGATCCCCCGAGACTAATAGGCTAATAACTCATAGACCGGGTGTCATATTGATGTGTCGTCTGTTGAGTTGAGACCTCTATGACATGGATGACCTTTGAGATTATTCTTCATGGGACTTCTTGATAGTTAGTGTATCAACCAGTAGCTCGTGGAGTGGATACTTCTAGAGACGAGCGGACAGATTGCGGAGACCTAGTAGCTGGCTGAGGCTTGATGACTACTAACCGATTGACTCATAGTAACTCGACTAGACCAGTGGGGAGTGCCTGGTTGTGGCGGGAGACCCATGGAGGAGGAGCACCTGGTTGTGGCGGCAGACCCACGGTACTCGACAAGAGGAGTACCTCTACAGGCTATTAGGGGGAGCACCTAGTTGTGGCGGAAAACCCACGGTGGGGAGTGCCTTGGTGATGCAGCAGACCCACGGTACTCGACATGAGGAGTAACTCATCAGTCCAAGGTTAGTGGGAAGCACCTTGGTGTTGCAGTAGGCCCATTATACTCGACAGAGGAGGATTTCTCTAGTAGTCGTGGTCTTGATAATGTGAATAAAACCTGTTTGATCTAAGTCAGTAACTTTTGTGTTTTCCTCATGGTTAAGATGAATTACTTGATAACTTAGGTATATGTATGGGCATATACCTAAGTGGGGTTATTTGTTGATTTCATACTTTGTGGTTTATCCTTTTTGTATTTTTTGAGACCTTGAGGGTCTCAGGGTCCCTACTGAGTATCCTTATACTCACTCCTGCACGGGCTATGCCCGCACCTCGTTGTGTTGGATGCAGACGACGGACAATGTTGACCGAGACTGAGAGTACCAGGACTGGACAGTACCAAAGGTGGACCATACGGTGTGTCGGTACACGGAGGAGAAGGATGGACATTGAGTGCTGAGGAGGCAATCTGTCCCTACCCTTCAGGTAAGAACCTCAGAGAAAGAGTCAGTGGCTATTTTTCTTATTTCCTCAGTTGTACTTTTACTTTCAGTTCTTGTAATTTCCAGTTGGGCTTGTATTGTGGCCCCTTTCTACTTACTGTACTCACTTGTTGGTTATTCAGTTTACTCCTGATCGCATATGATGTGTGTGTTTATAGGTTATAAAGTAAATTCCTTCCTAGTTTTAGGGATTTACGCCTTTGGAGCTAGTCTCCACCCCCTGGCCTATGGAAGGCAGGCTTGGGGTAGTCATGGCACGGGTCCCGGGGGAAGGTTCGTGAAAAATTGCTATCAGAGGAGTCGATTCTATCGTAGAACTTAGGACTCTAATCTTTCTTTTCTATGAAGCAATAGTGTTAAGAGTAGTGAGTGTGGTTCTCAGTTCAGGGAGTCCAGTGTTGGTACGGCGGCTGACGTATCCATACCCCAGGACCCTGACTTCTGATTTCCAACTCAGCGCACAAAATCAATGATTGCATGTGTGTTTTCAAAAGTTTTCTTTAAGTCAGCTCGACCAGGTCATCTCACCAGGTATAATCTTTTGACCGTGTCGCATATGTTTCTTTCAAGATGCCTCCCCACGGACGACCATCTAGAGTCCTGATATTTGTACGCACAGATATCCCATCGTGCGATGAGGCCTCGGTGCAGGGCCCTTTTCCAACAGAGTCACCAATGGTACCACTTCCCGTTGGGCCACTGATGCCACCATCCCTAACAGCATATGATGCACGCCACTTGAGCCCGTTGCACGAGTTCCAGCACTAGAGGCCACCCAGTTTTAGGGGAGATACGGACCCATAAGTGGCTGAGGATTGGCTGGAGGCTGTGGTTAGAGTTTTCTGACTGGTAGGGACACCAACCGACCTCATGGTGATTCTTGATGCCAACCTTCTATAGGCAGTAGTGGGAATATGGTGGATCTTGATTCTCTAGGTTCATGACGAGATGACACTCCTCTGGGTAGAATTCGAGAACCTGTTTCAGGCAGAGTATGTTCCAGAGACTCTTCGTGCAGTGCGCATATAGTAGCTACTTTGTCTACAGAAGGGCATCATGACTGTAGATCAGTACTCAGTGAGGTTCACAGACCTCTCACGCTACTCCACCGATATGATATGGGACCCTTTATTCAGGTCTCGGACCTTCGAGCAGGGACTCAGGCGGGAGATCAGAGCTTTGTTGATCTCACTCAGCATCCCAACGCAGGCAGGGGTGTTAGAGAGAGGCCTCCTAGTGGAGATTTTCCTTATTGAGCAGTCTCCAACAACGATATACACCACTAGTCGACACGTAGTGGAGTCTTCTATAGCTGGAAATAGATAGATGTCACAGAGGTCTAAGATGACCAAACCTATAGGTGGATGACCGCATGACTCAGGATTGTTTGTGTGGGGAACCCGAAGTAGAGACATACATGCCAGGAGTGAGTAGTGTTTCTTATGTGGCAGACAGGGTCACATGGCTCATGACTATCCAACCCACCCTTTGGATGATCAGCATATGGTCGAAGGACCGCCCAAGTAGAGACAGAGATTTGATCGAGCAGACGTGGAAGAGGAGCTGGTCGTGTAGCTGGCGGTGGGTGATGTTTTGAGGTGTTACCACCACAACCACCAAGAGGTCCACCTCGACCAAAGGGAGAAGGTGCATAGGGGAGAGCTCATCTCCAAGAAGCTGAGGCCTAGGATCATGGTGCTTCAGAGATGATACGAGGTACAATATGTGTCTATTCCACCTTAGTTACAGTTCTTAAAGACACAGGTGCCAGTCACTCTTTCATTTCCATTGCCCTCGTTCGGAGCTCGTAGATTCTGATGGAGTCATTGGATTGATCCTTATGGCTAGAGACTCCTACAAGAGCAGACTTGATGATTACGCATTGGTACCGGCAGTGTGAGCTTACTCTAGGAGGCGAGAGATTTGGCTGGGATCTCTTAGTAGCGGTGTCGAGGCCCTACGATGTCATCTTGGGTATGGACTAGTTATCTACAGTCCATTCTCAGATTGACTGTATTAGGTGAAATGTGCGGTGTGTCCGCACGGATGGGGCCAGGTTTACCTTCACCGGCAAGAAGGGATCCTTTGTATCACAGGACGGACTTACCCGGAGGAGGGTGCATCCAATCACTCATCAGCTGGCTGGCCTTATCCTCAGAGTAGTTTATGTGGAGAGTCTGAGCTATCCTGTAGTGGTGTACCAGCACATGGATGTTTTCCTTGATGATGTCCCAGGTCTACCTCCTCATAGAGAGGTGTACTTTTACATTGACTTGTACCCAGGGACGGCACCGATATCTACTCCAGCATATCGGATGGCTCCCGTGGAGCTTTGCGAGTTGCAGGTATAGCTAAAGGACTTGTAGGGGAAGGGATTCATTCGGCCCAGTGTTTCTCCCTAGGCAGCCTCGATTCTTTTCGCCAAGAAGGCAGATAGGAGCTTGAGGCTTTGTGTTGACTATCGGCACCTGAACCAGGTGACTATAAAGAATAAGTACCCACTCTTGAGGATTAACAGCCTCTTTGATCAGCTGAAGGGAGCATGGTGGTTCTCGAAGATATACCTCAGATCAGGCTATCACCAGCTCATAGTTCGAGATGAGGATGTGCAGAAGACGGCCTTTAGATATCGGTATGGCCACTATGAGTTCTTGGTTATTCCATTTGGCATAACCAATGCTCCAGTATTGTTCATGGGACTCAAGAACATGATCTTTCAGCCATACCTCAATCTCTTTGTTGTAGTCTTCATCGACGACATTCTGATCTACTAAACTATTGAGTAGGAGCATGCCTATCATTTACAGGTAGTACTGGACACACTCTGAGATCACCAACTTTATGGTAAACTCTCGAAGTGATAGTTCTGGATCTGAGAGGTTCACTTTCTAGGACATGTCATATCAGAGGTTGGAGTTGCAGTGGATCCAGTGAAGATTGAGGCGGTTCTTGCTTGGGAGCCACCCAGGAGTGTGACGGAGGTACAGAGTTTCATGGGTTTGGCTGGTTATTACCGGAGGTTTGTGTCGGACTTCTCCAGAGTGGCAGCACCACTATTATCCTTGATGAAGAAGGGACAACCCTTTGTGTGGTCGGAGAGATGCCAGTAGAGCTTTCAGAAGTTGAGGCAGAGGCTGACTAGTGCCCCCATCTTGAGGCTTCCAGAGGAAGGTATAGGGTACGTAGTCTACTGCGACGCATCAGGGACCGAACTCGGATGTGTCCTAATGCAGGAGCAAGCAGTGATTGCATATCTATCTCTTCATTTGAGACAACATGAGAAGAACTATGCTACCCATGACCTGGAGTTAGCAACAGTGGTCTTCGCCTTGAAGAAGTGGAGACACTATCTGATGGGTGAACATTTTATCGTGTACTTTAATCACAAGAGTCTCGGGTATATCTTCTCTATGAAGGACCTAAACTGGAGACAGTGATGTTGGCTTGAGTTCCTCCAGAACAATGACTTCGAGATATTCTATACTCTTGGGGAGGGGAACATTGTTACAGATGCACTCCGTAGGAGATCTGGAATACAGCTACTATGAGACGCGATAGAGCAGTTGTCTGCTTTATAGATATCCTTTGTGGATATAGGTGGAGCAGCCTTTCTTCAGTCTCTTACAGTCACTCCCCCACTTCTTCAGCGAGTTAGGGAGGCACAACATGGGGACGCTGACTGTGAGACACGAAGTGATCAGATATCCACAGGAAAGGCACCTGATGGATTTTATGAAGGTGGGGAGAATGTTATCCTCTTCAGAGGATGTACCATGGTACCAGTGTCACTTCAGGAGGAAGTGTTGATGGAGTTCCACACATCCCCTCTAGCAGTACATCTAGGAGCGGCGAAGATGTACTAGGATCTCCAATGACAGCACTGGTGGCTAGTAATGAAGAAGGAAATTGCAGAGTTTGTCTCTCGATGCCTCACTTGTCAGCAAGTGAAGGAGGAGCATCAGGAACCAACAGGCTAGCTACAGCCATCAGAGGTCCCAGAGTGGAAGTGGGATAGGATATCCATGGATTTCGTGATAGGAATTTCATGTACATCCAGAGTTTATGACTCGATCTGGGTGATTTTTGACCGACTCACCAAGTTGGACCACTTCCTACCGATCAGAGAGAAGGGTTTAGTAGAGATCTTGGGATTACTCTATGTGCATGAGATTGTGTAGCTACATGGAGTACCTTTGACGATTTTCTCCGATCGTGACGCACGATTTACTTCCCATCTATGGAAGTGGTTGCAGGAAGCTTTCGGGATGCAGCTTTGTTTGAGCACCGCCTTCCATCCACAGACGGATGGCCATACTAAGTGAACCATTCATACCCTCGACGACATGCTACGTTGTTGTGTTCTCGAATTTGGTCATAGCTGGTAGGACCACTTTCCTTTGGTGGATTTTTCAAACAACAACAGTTATCAGTCCACCATTGGGATGGAACCTTTAGAGGCATTATACCGACGACCCTCCAGATTACCCCAGTGCTGGACTGACCTAGGGAAGTCAGCACTAGTGGGACTAGAGATGGTACGAGATACCACAGAGAAGGTGGAAATCATCCAGGAGCATATGAAGACTGCATAGAGCAGGCATAAGTTGTATGTTAATAGGAGACGGATACCTCTAGAGTTTGAGGATGGTGACCACGTATTTCTACAGGTCTCACCTCGATGAGGTCTACAGAGATTTGGCCGAGGTGGGAAGTTATCTCCGAGATTCATCGGACGTTTTCAGGTCCTCAACAAAGTTGGTGAGGTGTATTACCACTTATCTCATCCACCTTAGTTGCACTAGGTGCACGACGTCTTTCACGTATCCCATCTGAGGAGATACGTGCATGACCCTTCCCACATCATCGACCATGGTGAGATGGACGTCGACGATGGGGTGACTTTTATGGAGGTTCCAGTAGAGATTGAGGATCGACATATGTGGGTCCTAAATGGATGGTCGATACCTCTGGTGCACGTTCGCTGGCAGCATGTGAACCTTCAAGAGAGCACATGGGAGCGGGAGGCTCAGATGTGTGCTTAGTACCCTCACTTATTCCCTTAGTTATGAGTTGTGTCTTACAGGGACATAAAGCCTGAGGTGGGGAGAATGTAAAGAACCATAATTTCCATGTAATTTTTTTTAATATATGGGAATTTTACGAGTCCGCAAAAATTGATGGTGCATGATTCTGAGGCCCGAAGTTCCCAAAATCAATTTCAAAAGTTTTGTTCAGGTACTTTCAGTAAACGTATGAGTGGGTTTTTACAACTTTTGAAATGGTGCTCAGAATTAAAATCTGAGGGCACCGTTGAACTCATAGCACCAGTATTCACTTAAGAAGACTTTCACCTCAACGGCAGTTGGTCGAGGGTGGAAGATAGTTTTTGGGTTTTTTATGGGATTAATAAAATAAAATAAACACATGATTTATTTTATTTTTATCTGTTATAACCACCCAAGTGGAAGTTGGAGGTGGAGACCACCACACCTTAACCTCCCATTAGAGGTTATGGTGGTAGGGCCCACATGAACCTAACCTCCCCTGAGAGGTTACGATGTCGAGACCACCCGGGACTAAACCCCCTAATAATGATGGGAGAGGAATACCTCTCAACTCCCCTCATTAATGAGGGAGAGTCTCTCCACCCCCCTCCTTTAATAGTGTCAACCCTCCTTCTGTTTTAATTTTGCCAACCTAATGAATTAATTAAGTGGAGAAAACTTAATTAATTCACCGAATTCTAATTTTAAACCCATCAAACTAAATAATAGATAATCTATTATTTGGAGGGTATACCTATTATTTTGTTGAAAAAAGGTTTCCAAAGGAGGATTATAGATCTTGGGAGAAAACTCTCCAACAATGAACTAGTCTCTCCAATGAAGAACTAGTTTCTCCAACGAAGAAAGAAGAACGCGTTCTTCCAACAAAGAATGTCAGCAAGGAGTGTCTTCAACTTCTTCCTTGGAAGCACCTTGCCGAAGAAACTGACATGGGACATCTTTAATGACCAAACCTCCCTCCTCATCGTTGTCAACGAACTGACGCACCAGCTTGGGATTGGAAGTGTGTGGCGGATGCGACGAACAACGACAACTCCATCTTCTTTATTGTGACTTCATCAACGAACAATGAACAAAGGTAGCGATTTTATTTAAGTATGATATTATTCCCTTGTTTATTTCCTTCCGAAAGAAAGAATGCGGACCATCTTATTATCAAGTTGATTCGCGGATTTTTTTCCTTGTGGGTTGGGAATATTTTGCTAATGAGGGATTATGGGAATTGATGTTTTTAAGATATCTTATGTGCTCATTCTTTGCTTCATTCTTGTGATCCAATTGCTATCACCCTAAACATGGAAGGGTGCGGAACAATCCAATGTGGTCTGACCCCTCTGTTGATCTCCTTTGTGGTGATCTTTGAAATGGAGGAAAGCAACGTCAAAGGTGATGAAAGCGATGAAGGCAACGACCACACTACTCGCGGCCTCCGCGACCCACACCGCCCCCACGACGCTCCGACGCCCTGGCCAAACCAGCCCCACCGCCTCGGGCCAAACCACACAGCCTCACTGGCTGCACCACCTTGCCGGTCGTGCCACTTCCTCAGTCGTTCCTCCCTCACCAGCCGCACCACTTCTCCATCCGCGCCGCCCTCACCAGTTGTGCCACCTATTCGGTCGCGCCATCCCATCCCCAAGCCAAGACACCCCGAGCCTGCCCCTCATGGAACCCTCCGGGATAAGCCGCTCCCTCAGGCTGCCCTCCGGGCCGAGCTGCCTACGCAGCGCCCTCTGGGTTGAACCGCCCCCGCGCCAACCCATGGCCGGTCCACGCCCTCATGACTGGTCGGTGTTCTCGCGGCCCTACGTAACCCCTTACGACCTGCTGGGCTAGGCCCAGTGGGCCAGGCCGAACCTAACAGGTTGGTCCACCTAACAGGTCTGGCCAGACCCAACGGGTCAGGCCGGGTTGGTCCAGACTAGGTCAGCCCATACTGGGTTGGTCCGGGTCGGTCCGACCAGGTCAGACCAGACCCAGGGCCACGATGACCCTTTACTTTTTGTTTCCATATCTTTGGCACTGGGCGTATGTTTGACAAACTGTCAGCAGCCCTGGTAATCTTGGAGCATGACGGTCCATTTGAGTATACCCCACCAGAGTTTGGGTTATATTTGAGATACAGTCAGGTTGGATCGTGCACGAATCCCACTAGGCCCCTGGGACTAAAAGGATAATAACTCACAGACCGGGCATCTGATTGACGCACCATCTATTGCGTTGATACCTCTATGATGTGGTGGAAATTTGAGATACTTATTCATGGGACTTCATGACAGTTGGAGTGTCGACCAGTATCTCATGGAGCGGATCCTTGTAGAGATGAGTGGACAGAGTGCGGAGACCTAGTAGCTGGCTGAGACTTGAAGACTGATGACTGATTGACTCGGTGTGACTCAAATAGCCCAGTGGGGAGCACCTAGTTGTAGCGGCAGACCCACAGCAGAGGAGCGCCTAGTTGTGGCGGCAGACCTATGGTACTTGATAGGAGGAGTACCTCTGCAGGCTATTAGGGGGAGAGCCTGGTTGTAGCGGCAGACCCACGGTGGGGAGCGCCTTGGTGACGCAACATACCCATGGTACTCAATAGGAGGAGTACCTCAGCAGTCCAAGGATAGTGGAAGGCACCTTGGTGTCACGGAAGGCCCACTATACTCAATAAATGAGGAGTTCTCCAGCAGTCACGGTCCTGATAATGTCAATAAAATCCTGGTTGAGCTGAGTCAGTAACTTTTTTTCCTCATGATTGAGATGGATTACTTGATAACTTAGGTATATGTATGGTAATATACCTAAGTGGGGTTCTCTATTGATTTCATACTTTTTGGTTTATCCTTGTTGGATTTTGTGAGACCTTGAGGGTCTCTGGGTCCCTACTGAGTATCGTTATACTCACCACTACACGGGCTATGCTCGCACCTCGTTGTGTTAGATGCAGACGACGGACAGTGCTGACGGAGGCTGAGAGTACTAGGAATGGATGGTACATGGAGGTGGACCTTACGACGTGTCGGTACATAGAGGAGACGGAAGGATGTGGAGTGCTGAGGAGGAGATATGTACCTACCCTTTAGGTAGGAACCTCAGAGGATGACCCAGTGGATGTTTTTCCTATTTCCTCAGTAGTACATGTACTTTCAGTTCTTGTACTTTCCAGTTTGTCTTGTATTCTAGCCCCTTTTTACTTACTGTACTCACTTGTTGGTTATTCATTTTACTCATTATCATATTTTTTGTGTGTGTTTATAGGTTATAAAGGTAATGTCTTCCCAGTTTTAGGGATTTATGCCTTTGGTTCTATTCTCCATCCCCTGGAATATGGAAGGCGGGTTTGGGGTAGTCATGGAACAGGCCCCGAGGGACGGGTCGTGACAGATGCATCCAATGTTGGACTTTGGGAAATATTGATATAGGATTATTTGGTTGTATCATATTGGACAAGACAGTTGAGGCCTCGTGAAATAAATTACACTACTCATGATCTTGAGTTAGTCAATTTAGTTTATTATTTAAATTGTTGGAGGCATTACTTGTGGAGAGAGTGGTTCACGATGTTTACCAACCATAAAATCCTTATGTATATCTTCTCTCAACATTTTTTAATCTTTGGCGGTAAATATGGGTCAATTAAATGAATTATTTTCACTTTGAGTAGATTTACACACTAGGAAAGGGGAATAATGTTGTGGATTCTATGATTCAGAAGTATCATAATCAAGTGGTTCAGCAATCCAACTCAGAGTGGAGAATGAGGGACTTATTTGTTAAGATTCATCTAGAGGTGTAGGATGGGCATGGATAGGTGACCCTTGCATCCATAATAGTTGATTCTTCACTTTTGAGTCAGGTGAACGAGATTCATCTTGAGGATCAAGAGTGTTTGGCTATGAACTAAGGTCTTAAAGGTGGGGAGTTACCTTCTAGTTGAACTGTTGATGATGGTGGGATTATCAGTGTATTTGGTCATGTAGTTTTGTTAGTGTGTATGTGGGAATAATTGATTTGTGAGTTCAATTCATTGAAGTGGGAAATTAATCATAGATTGACTAAGATGTATCATGATCTTCATTGGAAGTATTGGTGGCTGAGAATGAAGAAAGAGGTTACGATATTGGTGGCGTGATGCCTTACCTATCAGCAGGTGAAGGTCGAGTATCATCACCCATGTGGTTTGTTACAACTATTTCCTATTCTATAATGGAAGTGGGATGATGTAATGATGGACTTCATAGTGGTTCTTCTAAGTATGCCTTAGAATAATGATGTAACTTGGGTATTTTTGGATTGGTTGACTAAGGTGGCTCATTTCTTACTGATCTAGAAAACCTTTACTATTGATCAGTTGGGTGAGTTGTATGTTTGAGATATAGTGTGGATGCATGGTGCGCTAAGGACTATAGTTTCATATCATGATTCATGCTTCACATTACACTTATAGTAGGGATTTATAGAGGGATCTTGGTAACTAGGTGTTTTTTAGTTAATATTTTTACCCACAAATGGAAGGGAAGTTAGAACATATGATCTAAGTGTTAGAGGATTTTTTAGAGCTTGTGTCCTGGATTTTTTTGGATCATGAGAAAAACACTTATCGCTTGTCGATTTTTCCTACAATAATATTTGCCAAGATATGGCTTAGATGGCACCATTTTACGTGCTCTATGTGATACCATGTAGATATCCATTGGGCTGGTTAGAGGTAGGAGAATCAGAGTTTTTAGGACCAAGACTCGTGCAGGAGATGTCGCAAAGGTTCCATTGATTTAGAAATACATGGAAATGGATCAGTGTTGGAAGAATTCGTATACAGATCAGTGTTGTAGACCTATTGAGTTTATGGTGGGTGATAGTCTGTTTCTTCAAGTTTCTCCATGGTTGGTTTACCATTGAATTTGGAAGCAGGGCATGTTGGGGCCCAAGTACGTGGGGTCATTTGAGATTTTGAAGAGGATTGAACTGGTGTATTTCTAATTGGATCTTCCACAAAAGTATAATGGAATGAAAAAAATAATGTCTTGTAACATTATTAATATCACCCTGACTCATATCATGTGGTTAATGTTTATTATGTTTTTCCTGAGGCTGATTCATTCTTTAAAGAGAATCTGATTCGTATTGTGGATCATAGTGGGAAAGTCTTGAGGGGAATGGTTGTGCTTTTGGTTAATGTTTTTTGGAAACATGGTAATGTTTAGAAAGAAACTTGGGAGTGAGAATTAGATATAAAATCTCAGTGTCCTAATCTCTTTGCTTCGGAGGCTCAGTGATGTTGTGGAATGTAGCTCAAGGATGAGCTATTATATATTGGGGAGGTTGTAAGATCCTGAAATTTATGGAGGTATATACTTATTTAAATTTTGGTTTAAATCTATTTTTTATTGAAGTGTTTGTCAGGATTTTGAGGGGCCTTAAGGGTGTTTTGTTGGTTCAGAACACAGAAGTAATAAAAATAGGGGCAAACTGTGCAAGGTGCATAGTTGGTGTATGGATGTCGCAGGGTTAAGTAAATCATGCCAGGTGGGAGACCAAGCTTTAAAATTTTGGATAGTGGAATATCACATGGTTGTTGTATGGTTTGTCAAAAAGTGTGGCCTTACTAGGTAACTATGAAACCCAAATCCCTATAAACATTGTCTTTCTCATAGTTTACACATTATTTGACAACCCATGCAGGTAAATTTTGTGCCCCCTTAAAAGTTGGAAAATTTATAGTTTATCTATTTTTTTATTTTAATAAATCACCCAATTTTATCCCCCATTTCCTCCCTTCCAACCCAAGTGATGAACCAAAGGCCTCAACATCTCATAAGGATCAATATCCCTCATTTTTAGTCTCGTTTTAGCATCATTGGTTATGGATAGAAGCTCTAAGTAAGTATAATATTCTTCTTTATTCTCTATTCTAGATTAGGGCTTGTATCTTAGGAAATATTATTTTGAGCCCCTAAAAAATTCTTTCTTTGGTGGAATATAGGTTAAGGCTTCAAATGGGGTTTGTATCATGATCTAAGGTTATGATTAAGAGTGTGTTAAATGTCTGATTTGAGGTTGGTGGTGTACATGTTATACCCTATAGTTTTTATGAGGATTTTTTAATATAATCTTGTGTTCTTACTTTCCCTTATTTTTTTCTTGGTTCCATTAGTGGGTTTTTATAAAATGGGAGTAAAAATGATGAATTGAACCCCTCATGATCCTTATGGGATGCATGGAGGATGAACTGATTTATTTAGGGAAACCCATGGGGTGCGCCGACCTTCCCAAACATGGTTAATGGAAATGTTAAGTGTGAAATTTATTTTTGATTAAATATAACCCATGATTAACATGTAGAATGGTAAATTTGACGACTAAAAAATTAAAATAGATAGGAGTGTCTAGAGGTGGTTAATGGATAAGGGATTGTTTGGAATGACCTAAAAATGGGTAAATGAGATTAATAGAAATGTGTTGATGGAATGTGTATTGTACTTGAAAATATTAAGTGGGTTAATGCTTAGGGAATGATGAATGGGTTAAGTGAATTAACATGGGAGAATTTTGGAATATTTTAAGTGGGTTAATTTAGGGGATCTAGTGAAAATGATTAGTGATTCAGGCATAATAAATGGGAATTCAACTAAATTATTTTTTAATGTAAATAAAAAGTGTGTTAATGGGTTATGGTATAATGTTAATTCCCATTTTGATTTTTATGGTTTATGTTTTCTATTGGTATTGGTTATTTTTGGTTATGATATGGTATATGTGTGGTGAATGGATAAATAAACATGTGCACATGTCTTGGAAGAGTGGGTTATTGACATTAGTTTCTACAACCATGGGTTTTGTTAGACTGAGGCTCTAATCTTCACCCAACAATGCACAGATTAGGGAAGGGGTGTAGTTCTATTCCCCTATGGTTTTATTTTATGAGACCACCTGGACTGAGGATTCTAGGTGATTGTGTTGTATATGTGGGGATGTATTTGTCCCTGGTGATATAGGAACTTGATTTACTCCCCTTATGCTTTGAGATTTAAGAGTATTCCTAATCCATTGAATACGTGATGAAAGTTAACAAAGTAATGAAGATGGTATAAGTATAGAAATTGGGAATACTACTAGGAATGGATTAAGTGAACCTTGTTAACTAGAGGAAAACAAGGTATCTTTATTTACATTGTTTTTATTTATCACTTGAATACACTATATATTGACTGGATATTTTGTAGATACCATTGGTGGTGGCCTAATAAGTTTTACTCATGCACTACTTGGGCATCAATGGGTACCCGAGCAGATTACATGCTTGCAGGTCAGGACAAGGGTAAGGGTCCTATGCTAGAGAGTCTATTTGGACATTGTATGTGCCTGGAAGACATTTCTAGAAAGAAGACAGGACCGATTTGGGGATTATGTTTATTGTATTTATTTTGGGTTTTGTTCACTTTAGCATTGTTTAGCATGACATGACATATTTTACTATTAGAAATGGTTTGTACCCTGTTTTGGGATATGACTAATTATGAATGGTTGTTTTTTATTACATGTTGTTTCCACTATTTATTTTATTTATCTATTGTCCCATACTTTGGTAAAGAGGGTATAGTCTCCCCATATGACTTATTAGAACCTCACTACTAGTTAGAAACCTTTGGCATACGGGGAGTCATTCTTGAGGTCATGTGGTAACTTAGATCGAGGAACTGTTTAGTGGCTTCCTGGTTGGGGACGTTACACATAATTCATAAAAAATTTGTTAGAAAAATATCTTATTTAATCATAAAATGAATTTATTAATTTTCTATACTAAGGGAAAAATTTAGATAAACATTAATTTATTTTCATATAAATATTATTATTATATTAAACATTATTCAAAAATGATCAATTTCTTTACAAATACAAAATATATATAAAATGTTTAATTATATAAGAAAATTCCTTTTATCACTATATTATTTTATTCCAAATTAATTAAGATTTATTAATTGTTTAATAATAATTTATGTTAAATAAATCCTTTATTATTCTATAAAAGTAAATATTTTGTAAATGAAAATTATATATAATATATAATATTGATAGTATAAAATTTATAAACAATTATGAGAATATATCATCCAAACTTCTATATAAAAATACTCTCATAAATTATGCATATGATCTAAGGTAAATATAAGAAAGGGTGGTTATCATTGATGGATATTCAGCTAGCATAGATCTCATAGATATTTCCATGAGTTTGAACATTTCCTACAGATGGTTTTTCTTAAGACGAAATTATTGAAGTTTATCTTGGGCTTAGTCTAGATCAAACCCTAGTGAAGTTACCTTCTTTCCAAGATTGGATAGATGAGCCTCATAAGGAATACTTATAAAACTTGATTTAATTTATTATATTTTATATATTGATTTTATAATACATTTACTTCTATTTATACCCTCTAATTCAACATATATATTATAATGATCACATTTAAATACATTTAATGTTCACTTAATAAAATGAATCAAGGTTTATTTTAGTTTGGTTTTACATGTAATAAATTTATTCAAAGTATTATTTACTTAAAGAGAAATTACTACTAAAATCTCAGGGCATTATAATACAAATTAGGAGGAGCAATTTTCAAATGAAAATTGGCATGGGGTATTCTGAATTAAGAAATGGATATTATAATTACCAAGATGTAATCTTTATTTAAAACTTGAAGTATCACAATGAGAGGATCTCTAGTTACTCAACATGCATGGGGATCACCATGAGAGGGTCTTTAGTCGCTCAGTACACCTAGGGATTACTATGAGAGGATCCTCGATAACTTTGTATGCCCAGGTATAGTTGTGTATCACCTTTCCCTGGATGGTATTTCAATATGGTGGCTATGATAGATTGTTACAATAATTAGCCAAATAAGGCGGGGTTAGGTGTTGTGGTGGACAATTTAACACCTAATATCATGATGTGATTGTGTTCATATGATCCATTACTATTTTATTTATTTTTTATATATACATACACTAATATTGTGTCATATATGAGGAACCTCTGGTGGAATCCTACTGTGTTTTTCACTCACACCATGCTTGGTAACCACGGTGTACTTCTAGACTACTACGTATTGTTTTAGGACAGGTTTACTGGAGGTTGGGATGTAGTAGCTTGATAGTGTTTAGGAAATAGGACCGAGGAGGGTCTCAAGTTATTATCATTATTTGTGCACTTTTAATTTGTTTTTTTTTTTGTTTTTTTTTACAAGGTCAACTTAATGGTTTATTCTTGATATATGTTTTTATGATCAACATAGGTGTATTTTGATAGATAATGTTAATATTGTTTATTATTGATGGGTAGACTTTAGTTATAAGTCCTTTTTACTAATCAAATATTTTATATTTATTCTGTTATTTACATACTATTTTATGTAGTGATGTTAAGAGTATATTCTCCCATTGTTGCTCATAGAGTCTCTCCACAAGTCGGAAATGTCTAGCGTAAGGGGACGAATACCTGATGCCATGTGGCACTCCCAACTTTGGATAGTATCAAGTTATCTAGGACAGTGTATTGAAAAAGGTATCAAATAATTATTTTAGTGGTCTTGATATTTAGGGACATGGTGGAGGGATATAATAATGGTTTTAATAAATGGTGTACATAGGACTTACGCATAGTGAACATCTGTATGGTATAATCCCTAGTTATAAAGGGAACAATATTTTTGTTCTTGATATTCACTACTATGACTAAGGTATTTATTCAATTATAATGTTTGGAGTTGATATTATTACTTATTGATTTCCTTTTGGATTTGGGTGGAAAGAGGAATGAGTTCACATATTATAGTGTAAATTTAGGTGTACATGACATGTGCATTAATGCTTCTGAGTGAAAAATGGTTTTGGGAAAGTAAAATGGTTTGGGTAAAATGGTACTTAATAATGAAATGTTTTGAGTACATATTTTTATAAAGGTAATTTCAATTAATTAAAACATTAACAATAAGTTAATTAATGTTTTCATTAATAGCCTATTATATGAACATTAATTAATTGAAACAGAAATGGTGGTTTTCACATGTAGTTATATGTCAATAATCATTATCACATGGTAGATGATAGCCCTTAATGGGTATGTTTTGGAGTTGGTTTTTAGGAATATGGTTGGTGTTGATATAAATATTTTGATATGGATGTATAGCTTCAGGCAGGTTGAAATAGATTATGGTTATCCATTGGTTTTTAGATGAAACTCTCTCTAGTTTTAGATGTTATTCACCTAAGTTATTTTTGTGGTTAATCCTATTAAGTGGTTGATCATGAATTTTTTGGTGATTGAGTATTGGTGGTTATGCTAGGTGTAAAAGAAAGTCTACCTTATCTCAATTATATTAAACCCTGGTATTAAGTTTTACTTGGTGATGGAATTATTTTTTAAAGGATATGAATTATTATGTGGTGATTGTGTACACTTTTAATTTGATTCATTTAGATTTTTTTGATAGAAAAATCATGATAGGTTAGATATCAATTGGTTGATGGTGTTTTTGGTCCAATGTCTAGTTGATATTCACCACTTGAGAATTAAATAAGGATAAAAGAGTGTTATCATATAGATGATGGTCATTTAAATTAATCCTTCATAGTGGGAATGTTTTGGGTGCTTGGATCCTTTGACCAAGATCATACAAAGGAATTACTGAAGGCTATCCAATTCATATATGAGTTCTAAGAGTACTATTATCTCATTTTTAGTAATGGTTTGGACTCATATCATTATAAGAACTAGTTGGAAAATGTATTTTTCCTATTTTATAGGATTGGGACCCATAAATATGTGAGGATATAGTTAGTATTATATAAATTCAAAGGTGAATCATTGAAATTTTGGAATACCACGGACCTAGAGGTGGGAAATAGGGGGTGTCATGAATCAAATTATATTCCCTCTTTGATGATAAATTTTTCAAATAGTGGTAGCATTAAGGTATGTTTTGGGAATTCATGGATCTAAAATAGTAAAAAAATCAATAATATAGTATATCATCTAATTTGAAATTTTTTCTATTTTATGTTAGCCTTAAAAGAAATATGAGTTCATAAAGTCAAGGTAGTTTGAGAAAGATCTTAAGTACTCATTGTGGGTATAAATAGCTCCCCTTTATTTAGAAACATACTCAGTGGTAGTTAATAAATATTATTAAATAAAGGTATATAATTCTATTCTTGAGGAAACTAGTTGGACCAAGATAGCATGTGGGTGGGCATAGAAGTTGTCTAATGAGCCTCAAGATGAGAATAATGGAATAAGTTAGTAGAGTAAGTTGTCACTTCCATAGAAGAAAATAAAATTCACCTTTCTTTATTTCTAGTGTGTCATGGATGGAAATATATGATGTTGTTGTTAGGATAAACCAATTAAATTATACTCTTGTGGAAGTAAGGCGAATCTATAGATATTTTACAATCGAGATGAGTAGGCCTTGCTAAATGGGATTCAGCTATCACCTTTTGAGGTATGTTACAAACAATGATGTTGCTATGATATTTTATACCCAAATATAAATCCTTTTAAATTATTTTTTAATTATAAGTGTGATGGTTTCTCATAAATATATAAGTTTTCAAGGTAAATAAGTTATCAAGATGTTAGGGATATGATCATCTATAGTGATCCTTGTGTGGTATGGATAGTTAGATGTATAAGAATAGGGATAATGATGGTATAACCTAATGATGAATGGTTTCATTTTGATCTATTATATATGATATCTATTTCAAGGGTTGGTGATCAATATCAAGGTTTTTAAATGTATTAGATTAGATTTTGAATGGATGAATTCATTTTTTTCTAAAAATATAGGTCAGATATATCATATATGGTCCCACGAATGCACTAAATTTAAAGTACCACTTGTAATGGTGGTTGTAGTTATTGTATTCAATAAAAAGTTTGGGATTCAATTTAGGAAGTAAGATGGATATCGATCATGTTTTTTCATGATGTGTTAGTGTTAATGTATTTTGTTTTGACCACGGAGTTGATATCATGGTGGATAATGCTAATGTTGAGTAAATCAATGAAAATAAGAACCCCATCATGATTTTCATACTCAATTAACAATGAGAATGAATAATTGGTATCTAGTGTGTCACATAGAGTTATGTTGGGGTATATTTTAGTATTTCATTTGATAGTTTTGGAGATAATCTAGTTTTTATGGATTGGGTATGTGTGAAATAGATCCATGTTCAGTTGATAATTGGGAATGACAAGTGGGGTAAAATTAGGTTAGTTAAATTATGAACTATGGATCATATTAGATAATTATTTTGGAAAATAATCCCTATAGTGTGAATTTTTCAATGACCCACATCATCACAAGTTCATGAATTTAGGGGTAATTTGAATTTTTTGGTGGATCCAGAAAAAGAGGGGTTTATTACAATGGTTTATTAGTGTTAGAGGAATTAGAAGAGGATAGGGTTTAGTATGAGAGGTGTTTAGAGTTTTTTTGGTGATTTGATTAGTTTACTTATTGGGTAGGGGTAAAAAATTGCATGTTTCAATTTTATCAAGGTAGAGTATTTTGGTGTAGATAGCATATTTCAATTTCTTGGTGTCCTAATGGAATGGTAACGTCGTGCCATGAAATAAAGGGTCACACCGCAATATGACCCTAGATTATTGAATTACATTAGGAAAACCATGGACATTATATAATATTACCCCTATTCTATATTTTTATTATTTTAATAAAAAATTATTATATATTAAAATTGTATAAAATAAAGCGATTCCCTCTTTAGAGCCATGCAACCCAGCCCTCAGGTCTCCCTCTCCTTATAATTTTCCCCTATCACACTTCACTCTTTGAGATTTAAAATCACTATATATTGATGGGTTGATATTTTATATAGAGAAGGAGGTTTCCCTTAGTGATACTAAGGTAGGACCTAGGTTTTTAGTCATTGTTCCATGTATCTTACTATTTTTTTCATAAACCTCATTTTAGGGACTATTTTTTCATTTCTCTATTTTAGATGAATAGAGTAAAATAAAGACATGATATCAAATAAATTACCTCCTATAAACATAATGTATATGGTTCATTTCATATTTCACCATATGTGTATGAATTTATGTGGCATCCATGTGTGTGATTGGGGGTCTGAGTTTAGAAATTTACCAAGGGTCTAGGTAAATGTAAATTATGTTTTGTGCAAGGGTAAATAAATATATAAGTGGATTGGACCCTCTGTATATGGTTCAATAATATAGATATGGCCTACATCTATTACTCTAAGGTAAGAAACATAAATTTGTGAGTATTTACTCTAAAAGGGATTGTTTTATCTAATAAATTATCAAAGACTTGGAATATTTCTTAATGGGATGGTTGAGATCCTTTTAAGTTGTTAGCATCTCGGTGAAAGTTCCTAGTGGATGATAATCTATAGAAAGTGTATGTGATGGGTCTTCGTATGCCTTGAGTTCCTTGTAAGCCTTTGATAAGGGTATAGTGTTGTAGTTTTGGATATTTATGCTAAAACCTCACCTTTAAGGTAGTTTTGTATACTCAAAAGAATGGGACTTAGTGGTTTATTCATGTGTCTTGGTTGAGGTATGTTTTGGGGTTCCTAGGGGCACTAAGATAAGGTAAAGTAGGGATATTGGATCTCTTAAGCATAGATATATCTTTATAAGTTGTATTGATATGTGTTTAGTGAGGTCCTAGTTCATAGGTAAACCAAATTCATGGTGATCTATTGGAAAGAACTTGGGTATTGTGTGAATCTCTATAGGGTATCATGGGGTATTAACAGAGTGAAAGATATTTAAGTAGATGTTTTTATATGTTTCTTAGGCTCTCTTGGGATAGTTTATATCCTGATAGGGGTAGATTTTTCTGATGTAACCCAAGGTAACTATTGGTTTATGGTTGTGAGTAGGTTATGGCCTAAGGGTGTGGGATCATCATTGCTATTTCTTAGTTATGGATTATGTTAAGATATTTTTGTATAGTGAGTATGGTCAGGGTAGGCGATGTTGAGAAATTTATTAGATATCCTCTAATGGTGTGCTAGGTTTAGATTGGTGTATAACTAAGGGATGTGTTTTGTGTCGTGACTACAATGCTTGCTCTATATTATATCCTTGTTCATGGATATTATAATTAGGTTTAGGCATGGATACCCTATGATTGGGGAGTAGATTTATACCACGAGATTTCTCACTCTTTTCTAGTTCTCACTAGATCACAAGAAGAGTGAGATGAGCACTGGTTACTTTGATATGTGATTCTAATTGTGTAAATTTCTTAAATAATATACTAATGACCAGTAAGTATTTTAGGATAGGTATTTACAAGGGGGCCTAAAGATTAAGGTGGGACAATTACACTTCACGGTTGCTCATATTTCCTAAGTGAATGATATATTACTGTTAATGGTTCAGTGATCTCTTATGGTGTTTGATGTTTTTTAGTTATTGTGTGTAGGGGATTTTTTATGCTTTGGGTGTTGATTATTGATGAGTTTTTTTAGGTGGTGTCATTTTATGAGGATTATCAATTAACCCCTAAAATTGATCTCTTGTTTTAAATAAAAAATATTGAATAGGGTAGTGAATGATATGTTATTGTAATAGGGTCTTGAATCGTTAATTATGCCCAAGGATCCCCATGATAGGATCCCTAGTCACTTAGTATGCCTAATAACCATTATTAGAGGATCAAAAGTCACTCGTTATTCTATAGTCAGGTTTTTTTCTTTCCATTCTCTTTGTAGGATTAATATATGGTAGATACAATAGATCATCACTGGCATTGGATGAATTAGGTGGGTCAAGTATTCAGGTGTCCAAGTTAGAATCTAATAACCTAATGTGATTTCATACAGGGTATATGTTACGATTTTATTTACTTTCCTGATATACCTACACTACAAATTGTGGGGTATAAGAGGAACATATATTTTTATACTTCTAGGTTCTGTACTCACACCCTATATGGGAACCATCATATACATTATACCACTATATATAGTTTTCATCTCATAAGTTGTACAAGTGATAGATCTATATTAGTTGGATGATGTTTTGGAGATGGGACTCAGGGACACATGTTCTTATAGTGATGCCTCCAACTTTATTTTAGTCATTTTTTTATTTTGTACTTAGCCCAATGGGAAATTATTGATGTATATTTTTGTGATCAACATGGGTCCATTTTGATATAGTATATTGAAATTTCTTATTTTTTATGGATGGAATTTAGATAGAACTCATTTCACTTACTCTTATATTTTATGTTGATTTTGTTATTTACCTATTATTTCATGTGATTATGTAGATATTATAGTTTCTTCACTTTTTTATAGACTCTTGTCACTAGTTGGTAACCTCTGGTATATAGGGAGGCATGCTTGGGGTCATGTGGAACCCCCACCTCATACTGGTTATTGGTTATCTAGTCTATGGGGTTATAGTCAATCCTTTTTATTTATTTCTTGAGTTTATTATTTTGATCAAGGTGGTCCTCTTACTCATATCTAGATATGTATTTTGTGTAACTTTTATTATTATTATTATTCTACATATTCACTTAGATATTTCTCTTCCTTCTTAACTTTCTTTGTTAGTGTAATATATTTTTTATTGGATTCTTTAAATTCACTTTCATAATTAAATAATTCTCCTTCCTCACCCTCCTTTCTCAAGAGACTTGTTTTATATTTTTAATATATCTTACTTTCTCTAGTGAAATTATTATAATTTTTAGGTTTGAATGTTTATTGAATTTCCTACATGAAGGAACTTATTCATGGTAATTATACTCCACTACAGCATGTTTCTTCTTTGAAAATCCATTTGTAAAATTTCTAATAGATTCATAACCAAAATAAATTCAAAATAATTTTTTCCTTATATATTCCTTTTCCTTTTATAATTTTTCTCAATATAATAGATATAATCTTCTCATGTTATTCTTATTATTATTTGTCAAATTTATAATTAGAATATATAAATATATTTCTCTTTAACTTTGAGTTTTAGATTTTACATGTTGCCAAAAGTAGTATTATTTTCTTCTTTGATTTTATTTTTAAAAATAAAATTCATTATTATTCCATAAGAAATCTATATGTTATGAAATTCATCAGTAGAAATTTCATTTTATTCCCTATATTCCAATGATAAAACCTAAGCATAAAATATTTTTGGAAGAGTCATCAACAACATCTTTAAAACAATAGACTCCTATAAATTCTATCCAAATCCTATCATGTTGATAACATTTTCATTAACTATAGTAAAAGAAGTCATTAATAGATACAAGATGGGATATTTTTATATCCTCAAACCTACAACTCAAAAAAAATATTCTTTAAACTTAAATTTTCTTTCATAGATATTTTAAATTTTATCCAAATTTTCTTTATTGTCTTCAATTTCATAGACTTTGTGAATTCCTTTTTATATAAACAGATCAAGATAACATTTCAATATTTACCATAATTCTCAATATTTATTTTACTTAATATCATTGGATATATTTTCAATATAAACCCAATATGGATAGTATTAAAAAAATTGATTGGAGAGATAACTGATAGGGTTTGGAACACCCTGAGACTATAGTAAGTATTCTTTATTAAATAAAACAAGTATGTATGATAAATTTTAATACTTTCAACACGAAAATAAAGTGACTAACAATTTATTAAAATATAAAATGAAATATAGAATAATATATTTAAATTAAACATAATTTATAAAATAAATTATTTTTTAAAAATTAAAATTATTTTATTATAGTTAGAGAAATACCACTAATTTTAGAGAAGCTATTTTGATGAATTATGTATTTTTGATAAAATTAATAATTTTAAGGAAATTGTATCAAAAAATATACTAAAAAATTATATCAATTTTTATAAAAATAAATTAATAAAATCCATATAATGAGTGATAAACTATAAGAAATTCCCATTTAAATATTCATGTATATAAAAAAAATTTTATTTAAAAACATTGTTTTATTTTATATTATATATGTTTTATTTAAAATATAAATTGAGACATTTTAAATTTAATTATTATAAAATAAACTTCATTTTTTAATTCATCAAAACAAAATATTGTAGAGATAATTTTTCAGATTTTTCTAAAAAAGATGATTTTAGGGAGAATAGTGAAAAAAATATACTTTTTACAAATACTGTCACTTTTATGAAATCGTCATGATATATAAATGGTATTAAAATTTATGAAATATTTTTTTCCAAATAAAATCTGTGTTATAAATTAAAATAAAACATTTAAAAACATTATGTTAAGTTATAAGCATATGTATGACATGTAAAAACCAAAGTGATGTTTTAAGCTAATAAAAGTAGAATTTTTATCTTTATCTTTAATTATGTATTTATCGGGTCACATTCAGTTTTGGATTGGTTTTAAATTAAAATAAATATATTTTTATTCGTAAACCAATAAATATCAAAAGGAACGACACTACACATTATTTTGGTGTAAAATAATTATTATACATAAAAAGACATTTTTCTAAAAAAAATTGTCACTGCATTTTTCATACTTATATTAAAATTAATGTTTAACACCTATAGAAATTAAATATTGAAAAATGGATTCCATATTTAGGATCATAATATTCAAATTAATCAATAAGTTTCATTTTATTTTTGGAAATAAAGAATAGTTACCATGATACAAGTTAGTCATTGTGTCAATAGTAAAAAGGGGGGTTAAACATAGGGATAAGGCTACATATATCCCAAATCATGCCTAAATTTGATTGGATTAGTTTATTTTGGCACTTCATAATGTTATATTAAATTTTTAGATTATTTAGTTCCATGTTCCCATGAAAATGACTTTATTTTATTTTAAATTTAGGTGTATTTATATGAGTGCCACTCCCCTCACTTATAAAAGGATCCATTCACCCCCTCACTTATCCACCCAATTTTAGAACTTTATCTTGACCAAGTTCTACCAAAATAACTTTCCAAAACCATTTACCATGACCTATATGTTATTTTATCACCAAAATAACATCCTAAAATGACTTAAGGAGTGATCTAAAGGAGGATACCTAAAGAAGAGATAATCATCTTAACCAACTTCATCTATGTTTATTTCTTCTTCAAAATCCTAAAAATATTATAATAACATATTAAAATAATAAATTAATATTATTATTTTAATTAAATTATATTTTTTTATGAAATAACCACCATCATCCTCCTTTATATCCATTTGAAAATAAAAATGTGACATGTGCGTACGTGCAGACTACAGGTTCTTGGAACGGTGTATTTAATTTCACATCCCTGAATTATATATCTAGTTATAAAATATGTATTTAATTAATTAATATGATTTTTAAGAACAAATTATTATTATATAAAGATAAATCATTCTTTATCATTCTTTATTTCCATCCATTGAAAAATGAAAGTGTCGCTTGTGTGTATGTGCGAACTACCACCTCTATGAATGCTGTATTTCATTTTCCATAACCACATTATATAAAGAGTTATAAAACTAAATATAAATTATAAATATTATACTTAAAGAATCATTTATATTATAAAATAGTTATATACATATTTTATTTACTAATAAAGTAAATTAATTTTATAGAATTGAAATTTCAAAAAATAATGAGAGTTTTAAGTTTCTCATATGGATCACCACCATAAGTTCCATGTATTTGGAATGGAACTAAAAAATATAACAATAACACAATATATACCTTCATGAAATTTTTTTAGATTATAAAACCATGAACAAGGTGAAAGGTATGAAATCACTGAATTAAAACATGTATGGAAAACTAACTGGTTAACACACAAAAATTGATTTTAACAAAGAATTATTATAATATGGGTAATAATAAATTACAAGTGAATGTAATATAGTAAAATAAATATAAATATGGTTCATATATATATATATATAATAAATTTAATTTATTATACATATATTTTATATCATGTCTGACTAAGAAAGAATCCAAGGTAAGGGTTTCTCATCTCAAACTTTCTTCTTTGAGACATGTTTCAAATTATGCACATATTTTCATTATATAGTGTATGATATACCTATTAAAAATATTATATCATGATCCAATATTATATTATTTTAATTAAATTTCCATTTAATTTTATCTCTTTCAAGAGGTTCTGATTCAATTGTTATAAGATTCGTAAGGGTTCTCTGTCTAACCTTTAATTTCTTGATACATGTTTCATGTTGTGCACCATGCATTGTTTTATATGGTGTACTTAATTACCCATTAATATATTTTGATACATTATTTAATTTAATTCATGGTATTTATAAAAATACATCATTTTTATCCTTTTGGTTTCTTTTATTTCAAAAGTTACCTAATCCATAAGGGTTTATTTTACGATCTCACTATTAATCAGGATTGTTTACGTTTCAATTTACATTTGGATAATTGTATAATATTTATCTCCTAAAATCCATATATTTTATTCTAATCTATTTATTTCTATGGATTTTAATTATTAATTTTATTTTTTATCTATTTTTTACTCAAAACCACCAAGATAGTTTTATAATAAAATCCAACCTTATTTATCCTTTTTAGTCCGGAATATTTTTCCTCCAAATCCATATTCATTATTTTTTTTTTATAAATTTAATTTTATATAATTAAATGGATCATTAAGGTAAAATTATTTTAATTATGACTTTATATTCAAATGATTAAAAATTAATCTTTTTAAATTATCTTGTGCAATTTTTTTTACTTTCTTTATGAAAGTATGAAAAGAATTGCATTTTAAACATTTTTCAAATGAAGAGTTTTTACCACCATAAAGACCCTTATTCATGATTTTACTCCCATTCCAAGTTTTTATGTATTTATAAAGAAATATGTATTCCCATTAAACTATGAATTTTTTATTTTTATATAAAAAATGATATTATTTTCTTGAAATTTTTGAAAAGGGATTTCATTCTTCTTATGTATATTTTTATCTTCCACTCTACTTTTGATTACTTAGTTATTGTTTATTATCAAGATTCTGTTATTGTAAATTAATTTAAAAATAATGTTTTAAAATTATAATTGACACCTCATGAAAATATTTTTGGAAGTGACCTTTAACATTGTTTTTTTGCAAGAAAGTTATAAAATCCTTAAGGAAATTTATTTTTAAAATCTTCACTTCCATTTACCTATGTATCCCCCAAAGTCATGCATTTTCTATAATTTTATAATTTTTGATAAATTGTTGGTATCCTTCATCATGGATGTATTATAAATCATTTCTAGCAATGATTTAACTATATACTCTTTACTTTATGTGATTTGAATACCCTATCATACATAAATCATATTGGAGGTTTTTCATTAATAATTATAGTTCACTTATTGACTGAGGCAATATTAACAATATGTGTACTTTTTAGTTCTATATTTATGAATATTGACTGTTAAGGTAGGTTTATTATATAGTGATAGAATATTGACATTGTATTCAATATGTATACATATTTATGGATAAGGTATATTGTTAATGTAATAGATATGATAAATGAATTGGAAATGTTTAAGTGATGGTTGGGACTCAAAATTATATATCCCCTCAATGCATCTAGTAGGTCTCATGAGACAAATTTTAGTTGGTATTTCTTGGTTTATTTTATACCATACAATGATAATGTCTTGGTTAAGAGGCTTTGATGGTATGTAATATGTCTTGGTTGAGTGGCCTTGATAGCTTGTAATATGTCTTGGTTGAGAGTTCTTGATGGTATGTAAGATGTATTGGACCAATTTTGTGATGGTATGTAAAATTTCTTGGTCAAGAGGCCTTGATGTTATGTAAGATGTCTTAGCATGAGTCCTTGAAAGTAATATTAATATATTCAGAATTATGCATTCCATCACTATGAAATAAGTCATTATTGTTTATGTGATTATTTATATTATTATATAATTTGTGGATATATTCCATGATCATATATATATAATTGTTTTATTAGTATTTATTCCTACCTTATTACTCATTTTTTATTTTTCTATGATATTTTCCATTGTACGCTACCCTTACTAAGTATTTGAGATCACCCTTATTATGTTTCAATTTCCCCAGGTTATGAAGAAAAGTTATACATATGATATGTATATAAGGGTATCATGTGTGGAGAATTTTCTAGGATATGTTGATAAATTATTGTGCAATAGTAATATCTAGGTATAATGGGAAAATATCCATTAGGTATGAAATATATGGATTTTAATAAGTAATGGATTTCTTAATTCTCAAAATATCTAAACCTAAAAAGGTATTGGGTACATAAGTTACTATAAAACACTATATTACTGTTGGGGTTTTTTTAATTATTTAATTTTTTTCTTGATTTTAGATTTTAGAATTTTTGGATTTAATTTTTGAAATTCTGGGGAAAAAATCCTTTATTCCTAGTTTTTGTATGATCATTACACAGTTTGGTAAATAGTATAGATGATCCAGACATAGGGGTTCCTTTTTTATGGTTTAACACACATATTTCAGTTTTAACAATGATATAACCCTTATATAGAATGGTATCTATTTATTTTTTTGAAGGTTCGTGGTTAGTGTTCATGGGAAACACAAGTCTCAAGGAGAACCATGTGAGCCTTAGTATAAACTCTACATCTTACCCTTCTATGAGGTTTGTCTAGATCATGGTTAGAAAAACTATGTGACAAGAATGTGAGGGTGATATAGATGTTTTTAAAGGCATTTAACATAGTTATCAAATGTTTCCAACTCTATTCATCTAATTGTGTGAGTATACATATAGACTTTTGTGGATCCTGTACGGTGTGCCCATAGTTAGTTAAATCGAGTTATATACCTAGATTCACTTAAAATTTAATTATCCCATTTTCCTTCCATATTTTAAATTCTTTTTCTCATATCCTCCACTCATAATTATTTTACCAACCACCATGGATCCCTAGGGATATTTTCTTCTCTCTAAACTTTTATTTTGGTTCTTATCACTTCAATTTTTAACTATTCTTCAAGGTAAAGACCTCTATTTCCTTACTTTTCTATTATTCTATCCATTCTATCTATTTTTTCTAGTTTCTTCCTTCTTCCTAGAACCTTAAATTATGGTGAAATATAGGTTTCATGTATGGGATGCTTCTAACCTTGGGTTTTTATTTTTTTAGGACCTGTAAAGGGTGGTTCTAAGATAATTTTGGTGTTTTCCATGGAAGTTGATGGATTGAGACTTGTTTCCTATTATTTTGATGTTCATGTTTCTATGATTTTCCTTTACATTATAAATCATTAAATTCTTAAGTTTTATAAATTCATTTTTAATTAATGTATAGATGTATATGATTTCTTTATGGAAATGTGAATTGTTTCAATGAAATCATGGATTGGAATAAAGGGTTTTTCCAATAGATTTTATATAATGAATTTTATTTGACATCCCATACCCAGTTCATTTATAAGTAACCACACCCATTTGGCTATATAGCCTCAAGCACACCACCCTGTATTCCAGATCCCACCAACTAGCGGTGATGGTCTAAGATGGTATGGTAGGGAGACTATACCCTCATGATCAGAGTGTAGCATAGCAATATAATACTAACAATAAGTAGAATAAACAGTATAAAAAATAAACTATAAAAGAATAAATAATCCAGATATATAAAATAGATGATAGAGATAATAATTGAAGTTATACATAAAATGATGTCATGTATTTATTCTAGAAAAAAAAGAAAATCAGGCATACATGGCTGCAGGCATAAAATAAAACACATGTACAAAGAAAGAGATAATAAGACCAACAAATATCTCATGATTATCCTGAGTACAAGATCAGTCATATTATACCATGCTCCCATCCTAACAGATAATCAGGCACCATAGCTAGATGTTATCAATTGTCCCAAACTGTATCCATGAGATCTATTTGGCTACAAATCGGTGGCACGAACAGGGTGTTAGTAAAACTCAGTAGGCCACCACCAACAATGTTTAGTAAAATCCATTCAGTTTACATAAAACAAGTAGTATGTATGTATGTATGTATGTATGTATGTATGTATGTATGTATGTCATTTATATATATATGTGTGTGTGTGTCTGTGAAATACTATCCAGGACCAGTAGTGTAACCAAAGCATCCATGCATAATTACAAGTGTCTCAAACTGTAGATAAGGGCATCGGCCCAAGAATACGATCATAGATACAAATTTCATCATATTCATCATCCTAATGAGTGATGTGAAATTCCATATCCAACATACTCTAGGGGAACATGAAGCATCTTGTCTAATTTCCAAATAAATGATGTGAAATTTCATACCAATATCAAATGTAAGGGGAGCATGAAGCGTCATGTCCAACAATAGCCTTAACCATATCTCAAAAATCATCATAAAGGTCATAAAATAGCTATAATTATTCATTCATGTGATGATTTAATACAATCCAAAAGATATTTTTGGACCATTTTAAATTTTATATAAACATCACATGACATGGTCATCCATTAACTTTCATTCAATTTAATCAAGTCATTTCAATAAGATTCAATCTAAAACCACTTAGACAGTGGATTGGCCACACTATAATTTATAAATTCATTGGAATTTAAATGGGTACAAATAAAGGGGATGCACTAGTCAAGGACGGTGCCCTCCAACAATGGAAAAGGAATATGGAATCTTTTCTACCATGGATGAAAATTTAAATTATGGTTAAACATAATTTTAAGGAAATATGTGGAAGGTTTTTAGTGCAGCATCACAACATATGATTTGAAACAACTAGAATATTAGGGGAAAGTGCTAGATAGCCTACCTTATGGTGGTAGAAAACTCCCCATCCAGTATTAGACTCTAATTAGGGATAGAATAATAGAAATCGTAAGAATAGAACAATACACTAAAAATAAGGTGTATTAGCTCACCCAAATTTAGTATTTCAAAAGGAAAAATAAAAAATAAAGTAATAGGAATAATGGGATTACTAATATCTATCTAATGCGACTTCTGGTGAGAGATTCAAATGTAATATGAGAGAGGAGGCTCAAATCCAATGGAAGGGGGAGGAGAGGAGCTCAAGTAGTTGTGGGAGGTTGTTGTGTGTGGAGATGAAAATAAAATGGAGTAAAAATATAAAAAGAATAAGTGGGGAAATCATAAATTCACCCATTTTTAAAGGATGTATAGTTTGACCACATGGTTGGGAAAATAGTGCACCAAACATGTCACAACAATATTTGGGGTATTACCCCCTCACATAAGCTATGTACATAGATAGACAAACCATTCACATCCCATGAAACACCTATATAATTTTTTGTACCACCCTTACATAGTTGTGTGGCTCTATTGTAGGGTTTAACAAACTATGTGTCACTGTCACAAAGACACATGAATCAATGGCATGGTTAGAACGAACCATGTACCCCATCTATTTCTCAAAAAAATCAAGACTTTTGGGCACCGAAAAAACCCTAGATGATTCTAAACTAATTCATTAATTCATAAAAACATTTATTTGAGTAAAATAGAAGGTTTAAACTAAAAATTAGAGTTTCCATACCTCTATGAAAATCTAGTATCTTAAACCCCCCCCCTCCTTAAAATAACTTGTCTCTGAGTTTCCCTTCTGAGGGCGGTTGATCAGCATCTGAGAATAAATCTAGCCACTAAGAACATACATTGGACTCTCACTCTAATGCCTCATCTTATACATATCCATGTTTCCATAGCACCCATACTAGATAAACTTACTTTCCTCAAAGATCCTTCATGATCAGATCAACAAGACGTATAGTATACTCCCCAAAAAAATCATTAATTTCCAACTCAATTTCCTTAGGATCAAAATAATGAGATATGTTATAATGATAATAATGTAGTTGAGATACATGGAAGAAGTTGTGAATGGACTGATACCTCTAATGAAGAACTATCTAATAGGTAATCATCCTAAATCTCTCTACAATCTTGAAATCCCTACATAATGAGTTGATAGTATTTCTTGTATCAGAATCTGTATATTCCCTAACCTAGGTGAAACATGTTATAAAATATTATATCCCACCTAAAACTGAAAAGGTTGGAAGAAAAGATTGATATAAGGCTTCTGACTAGACTGGTCCATATCAATATGGTTCTTGGTCCACCGAACATGCTCTAAAGTCTCCTAAAAAATATGAGGTCCCAGTATCACTAACTCTCCTACCTCTAACTATCATAGGGGTGAATGGAATATCCTACCATATATGGCCTCATAAGGATAGATATGTATGGTCTCTAGAAAGATTTTATTATAATAAAATATTGAAATAAGTATATGCTTATCCTAAGAACCTCCAAAATTGATGATCCATTAACATATCATGTACTCTAACACCTGAATCATACATTTGGAATGCCCATTAATTTGTGGGTGATAAGTTGTGATCATAAGAACCTATGAACCCAGTGCATTTTATAACCCATATCAGAACCATGACTTAAATTGAGCATCTCTGTCCAAAAAGATAGTACGAGGGATACCATGAAGTCTAATAATATCATGGATATAGAGTCTTTCCAGTTCTTCCACTATACAGGTATCACTTATAGGTATAAAGAGGGATACCTTCATCAGTAGGTCAATGATAACCCATAATTTATCACTTCCTCGAGGGTAGATAGTTAAATCCATCACTAAATCCATAGTGGAATTGTCTCATTACCACACAAGAATAGGTAAAGGATATAAATGTCCCACTGGCCTCTAGTGTTCCACCTTTACCTGCTCATATTTGGAACACCAAGTAACAAATCCAGTTATCTATCTTTTCATCCTTGAACACCAGTACTGGTGGTGTAATTCATGGAATTTCTTGGTAAAATCTGTATGTACATCCCAAGGAAAGGAATGAGACTCTTGCATCAATTCCTCTTAGATATCTATGGGAACCCATATGCATCCATGAATGTATAGGTACTTATCATCATAATTAGATCAACCAGGTGGTGGGTCCTTACATGAAATTCTCTCACTGAAGTCCAAGACTTCATGGTTAAAAAGCTTCCTCATCTTCACTCTATCCAGAAGTGAAGAGGTCACTAATAAATATATAATAATAGGTTACATATGGTGATCCTGAAACACCAAATGTACCTCATAAAAGAGCACCATCAATTTCCATTCAACACTAGCCTCTTGAAATTCTTGTGTCTGAATCTTACAGCTCAAAGCTTCAGCTATGGCATTGCCTTTCCCAGACATATAAAAAAAACTCCAAATAGAAGGATTGTAGGTATTCCAACCACCATCATTGTCTGATATTTATGTAATTTTTTGTAAGCAATTATTTAAGGATTTTGTGATCCATGTATATAATAAATTTTTCTCCCAATAAATAGTGCATACAAAAATTAAAATCATGAACTACAACTTCTAGATTGAGATCAAGTGTTGGGTGATTCTTCAAGGGAGTTCTTAAATGGTGTGATTCGTAAGACATGACTCACTCATCTTTCATCAGAACTACTCCCATTCTAATTCCCAATGCATCACAATACAATGCATATCCTCTTCCAGGCTCAAGTAGAATCATGTTTGGTGCTAAATTAAAGTTTCCTTTTAAATCCTTAAAATATTTCTTACACACTTGAGACAATATAAACTTGACACATTTCTTAGTCAAGACTATAATTAGTGATAAAATATATGATAAATCCTATATAAATCACCTGTAATAACTTATTATCCCCAAGAAACTCCAAATATTAAATATATTCTCATAATGATCCTAGGAATACATGGATATCACCTTCTCTAAGTCCTCAGATACTCCTACCTATGAGGTGATATAACCCATGTAGTGAACTTTATTGATCCAAAAGTGATATTTTGTGAGCTAATCATACATTTGGTTATTTTTTAGTGTGCTTAAAACAGGATCAAGATGTTTGGAATGTTCATGTTGAGTATGTGAGTACACCAAGATTTCATCCATGAAGACCAGTACAAATGAATACAGATGTGGGTGGAAACCCAATTCATCAAGTCCATGAAAACAGAGGGCATGTTCATGAGACTAAATAGAATTACAAAATACTCATACAAGACATATCTACAATGAAATTTTTTACATGGTATATCTGAAGACCTCGTGCATACCTAATAATATTCAAATCTTTGATCAATATTTAAGAACACTCAATATCCTATGAGTTGTTCATAAAGTTATCCTATATGAGGTAATGGATATTGGTTCTTTACTATAAGTTGATTAAATTTCTAGTAATCCAAACAGAGCATGAGGTTTCCATCCACCTTCTTAGTGAAAAGTATGGGAGAACCCCATTGAGATGTACTAGTTCGTATAAAACCCTAAGCTTTTGGGTCCTCTAACTATCTCTTCAATTATTAAATATCAGTATATTTTATCCTACAAGGATGAATGGACATAGTTTTTTATCCTATAACTAGATCAGTATTAAACTCTACCTCTCTCTTAGGAGGTAGCCTAGAGAAATCATCATCAAAGACATCCCATAAACATTCCACAATGGGAGGTAAATTTTTACATCACATTCCATATTCATCCATAAAGAGGCTATTAATTTTGTTTATCACTCCACCTATCCCACAATTATCTGGTACAGTTGGACAAGCCTGGGAATCCCATTCACCCTTGTGAATGTAAGTACCACCCTAGAGTAATGTGAGAGCCACCCACCGGCAATAACAATCAACATGATCTCAATAAGGGACTAACCATTCTATCCTCAGAATTACATAAAAACCCATCATGTCTAGGAAAATAATATTTCATACGATGAGGTGACTACCTATATATCAAGTATAATTCCTTAAAGTGGTTACAACTCTTGGATCAAATACCTAACAGAGTATTGAGAATCATTACACCAAAGAAGCACCCTATCTTGAGAACTAAACATTTCATAATATATTAATCTATTAATAAATATGAATCATAGGTATCAAATAAATTAGAAATCAAAGTATAGGTCACTAAAATTGTACCTCTTATAGTAAAAGGCTTGGTGCTCTTATCCTTAGATACTAGATGTATTCTATGTGATGGACCTAGAGTGTGGCCCGAAGATGCAACCTGAATGCCTAGATTAGGCTTATACTACTAACACTGTATATCATAATTCTAGATTTCTCATCCATGACCAACTCTTCAGCCTAAACGGTTGGTAGTACTCCAACTACCCACTTGGAGAGGAGATGTTGATCTCACTTATGAGGGTGGAGTTGGTTTGGATCCTCTACCACTGGATACATATGGAACTGTCCTTAAAAATTCAAAAGATACCCTATCCTTTCACATTCCTAACATCCAATAGGGTCTCTATAGGACTGGGGTTTTGTGTGTCCCAACTTCCCACACTAATGAAATATCACATATTTATCGGTGAGAGTCATCTAACTACCAAAACACCTATGAGTATACTCCAAGCATCACTTCCTATCACTAGATGAATTAATATCTAATCTAGGTGTCAAACCACCCTATCCCACACCTTCATCTTTCCTCAAATTACACTTAGTTATGATTTCTGGGTTTACTATCTCTGAAATGGTGGTCAACTGAAAGATGTTTAAAATAGATAGAATGGTATACATGATCCCATCCTCAAACTATCTTTATATCATCATTTCATCACTAGTGAGAGTCAATGAGAAATTATGTAAATCAGTGAAATTATTTGAATACTCCATCATAGGTATAGAACCCTAATGTAAGTTCACAAATTCCCTAGCTCATTCATCTCTTAATGTCTACAGAAAAAAGTAGTCCTAGAAGACCATCTGGAAGTCCCTCCAGACCATATCCCAATGATGGATATAATGGGTAACAATGTACCATAATACCTTGTTAGAATCTCATAGCATGTAGGTTTTGAGATTGAACCTCCTTTATGGAGGCATTTATAGGTGATCGAATATATATAATTTTTCTTCAATCCATGAATAAACATCCTAGGTTCCACCATCCCCTAAGAACGTAGGTGGATTCTTCTGTTAAAACTCTCATTTCAACTCTACCATAGTAGGGTTAGGTCACAATCTACATAAATCATAGGAATATATCTCAGAATTGAGCATCAATGCACATCTCAAGGATAATATGAGGTACCATAACTGGTACTATAGAAGGTAATACTGATGGATTAGGTCCCACCATATCCAAAGAATAGTTGTCACCACCCTATTAGTATATAAATCAAGTCCCTCATGGTGGAATAATTCTATAATTACAAACACACACCTCATAAAAATATTTGATAACAAAAAAGATCGCAGATAAAAAACTATGATAGGTACAATCCTTCCTATATAAAGATACAACATCCCATTACAAGCTCCCAAATCTATATCTAGGTGATATGGAAAACCATAAAGGATAATAAGAGATAATCCCTACATCCCACTACTAAGGTTGGGTTAGGGTCAAGGTCTCCCATCACATAGCAGAGGTCCCAACATATGTATTTTTATTTTCAAGGTATAGAGGAAAAACCCTTTATGCTGCAATTGGAAGATTCATTTAACAAAAACTATTTCATTTGAGAAATTGAATTTATTTTAATTTTCACACACACACACACATAGATATATATATATATATATATATATATATATATCACGGTCCTATTAGATGAGTCCCCATTCCCAAGTTATAAAGTCATAATCTTTATAAGCTATAATTGGCATTTTATGTAACAGCAACCCAACCCTTATAAACTATATCAGGTTCTAAAAATCCATATATGATGATTTTATTAGATGAATTTAAATTCCCAATTTATATAAGTACATGCTTTATAAATTAAAATGGGCATTCATGTAATCAAAATAAACTAGCATTTCAACTATTATAACCACAATTATATAGCTCAAATATGTGATAATTAGTTAATTAAGGTTCCATCATCAAGATATATGGGAAAACATCATTTATTTCGATGAAAACACTTTAATTAATCCAATTATTTTATACCTATAATAAACATTATCACATTTTTCAAATATAATATTCAAGGAACCAGCAATATACAGTAGGTGATGCATGCAGTAATATAAATGTGGTGTGTCATGTGTATGACATAAGAATCTTGAGGTTCCTATAATGATGCATGAGACAAAACTTCCATGTTTTATTGGACAAGGGTAACAGATAACCTCCTAGTAATAATATATTCCATAAATAATGTGTGTCACCCAATGGTTAAATCAGTACAACTATAATGAGATAATTAAATAACATTAAGTCTCATCCTAGGAAACTTGGATTTTTCCCCTATACGTAGGTTAACTACTCCCAAGAACTAGCACATTAATAAACTTTGACACATCCTAATATCATTTCCACCAACCCCAGAATAATAAGGAAAAAAATAAACCCTATGATACCACTTTGTGACTTACCAAACCTAGTTTACTCATAATTAACCACAACTGGTTGTCCATATGGCTTCAAGAACTCCTCCTCATATACCAGAGGCTACTGACTAACAGTGAGGGTCTAAGATGGTATGGTGGGGATATTATACCATCATAATTATAGTGTAGATAAACAATATAATAATAACAATAAGAAGAAGAAATGGTGTAAAAAATTAATTGTAAAAGCATAACTCATCCAGATATATAAAACAGGTTAAAGCGATAAAAACTAAAGTCATATAAAAAATAATGTCAAGTTTTTATGCTATAAAAAAATCAAGCATACAGGAATTAGGCATACAATAAAATTCATGTAAAATAAATAAAACAAAAAAGATTGAAAACTATCCCATGAGTATCCCAAGAAATGGATCATTCATCTGCTTCCAAACATCCATCATAATAGATAATCTAGCATCCATAGACGGACATTATTCCTTGTCCATACATACATCCATGAGATCTATTCAGGTACCAATCAGTGGCCTGAATAGGGTGTGAGTAAAAATCAGTAGGCCACCACCAATAGTATATCATCCCGCCTTTTTATCACATAAAATATCATTACATTTTACAAAACCGAGGATCTTTAAGGTTTAGTGTCTTGGAAACCAGGAACTTAAAACATAAAAACATAAAACATTATTCTTAAACACTTGAAAGGCTTCTCCTCATGTTCATACTAGGTTCATTACTACATCTCATAACCTGGGGACATACATCAAAAAAAAAGGGTGAGCAGAAGGCCCAGTAAGGGAAACAAGGGGAAACATTTAACATGTGAACTTGGGATACATCAACAATGTCATGAAAAAGAACTTTAAGGCATGAGAAAGAAATCGTGAGGCATATCATAATAAAAATAACATTTTTCATAAATTTAATATGTGGCTACAACATTTAATATTGACAATCATTTCATTTCACCAAGGTTCATCCCCAAGGTGTCATTAAAAAATTACCAAGGTTATTCACCAAGGTATCAGTCTAAAAGGTCATCTCTAGAGATTAAGCCTTTACCCAATGCATTGGAGAGCTATCAGGGTGCATCCTTGACATGTATTTATTATCATGTGAGCCACATATATCATCATAAATAATTTCATAAACAACCCATATAGCATAAAAGAAATGGGTTTCTTTTCATAATCATAACGTTTTAAAAACTGCTTCAAAGACATGATCTTAATGTCACTTTAAACCCACAGAAAGGGAAAGCGGGTCTCATGTATGTAAATCCCAGAATTTAAAATAGAACAAATTGGTACATATGTGAATACCTCTATAGAAGATAGAGCTTTGAGTATTCACTTAATAAAATAAAATAACTTTAGAAAAAGAGAGAGACATTTTGAGACGGAAATTTTGTAGCATAACGGCTATGTTTTGGGGTTTTAGAAAACATTGAAAAGAGAGGGGACATGGGTAAAACATTCATAAATGACCCCTAAAACAGTATAGGGACATAACATGAAGGATACATGAACATGGTAATGATATTTTAAGTACATACCATTTTAAATGAAAAACATGGAAGGAAGACAAAAAATAAGATTTCTCTTATGAGAATTCGGCAGCCTAACGGCGTCACTTAAAACTTCCAAAAAAAATGAATTGACGAGATCGAATAGGGTCTCTCATCATATGAACATAAAGTTTCAGTACGATAGATATGGATATCATACCCCAACATAATAAAAAGGAACTTGAAAGACTTGACCAGAAAATAGAACTTCAAAATGAGAATGGTGAAAGAATCCCTTAAAAATTCGGCAACCTAACGGCGCCACTTAAACTTCAACAAAAATGAATTGAAGAGATCAAATAGGGTATCTCATCATATGAACATAAAAGTTCAGTATGATAGATATAGAGATAATACCCCAACATAATAAAAAAATGAACTTGAAAGACTTGACATGAAAGTAGAACTTTGAAAAATGAGAAAGGTGAACGAATCCCTTAAAAATTCGGCAGCCTAACGGCGCCACTTAAACTTCAACAAAAATAAATTGACGAGATCAAAAAGGGTCTCTCATAATATGAACATAAGAGTTCAGTATGATATATATAGATATCATACCCCAACATAATAAAAAGTAACTTGAAAAACTTGACATGAAAGTAGAACTTCAAAACGAGAAGGGTGAAAGAACCACTTAAAAATTCGGCAGCCTAACGGCACCACTTAAAACTTCAAAATACTGAATTGAATAGATAAAATGGGGTATCTCATAATATGATCATAAAATATCAGTATGATAGATATAGATATCATACCCCAACATAATAAAAAAGAACTTTAAAGACTTGACAAGAAAATAGAACTTGAAAATGAGAAGGGTGAAAGAATCCGTTACAAAAATTTCGGCAGCCTAACGGCGCCACTTAAACTTTCATAAAATTAAATGATGAGAGTAAGAGGGGGTCTCTCATCATATGAAAATAAAAAGTACAGTATAATGAATATAAAATAACATCCTCCAACATAAGAACATGGATCATAAAAGAAATGACATAAAAGAGATCACTTGAAAAGAAAGAGAGGGGTCGGATCCCTTACCTTAAAATATAACTCTTAAAACTCAAAGGTTGGGACCTTCAGGGCTTGGTGGCACCTTGGGAGGACTCCTTGGGATGAAATGAGACCATATATTTGTTGGGGGTGAGTCGGGAGTCGAATGGATGATAGGATGGCTTCGTATTTATAGGGAAAGTGAGGGGACAAGGCATTAATGGCCAAGGGACACCTCATTGGTGGTTTTGGAAAAACCATGGGCTTGCCCATGGTATTGGACACTTGGGACACCTAATACCTTATCTTACTATTCATAAGTAGACAATATTTATTAAATACTTAATACATCATTTAATGATGTCATTAAACACCCGTAACTTAAAAACTGTATTTTCACTATTCATCGAAAATTCAACTTTCTCAGAAAAACCCCAAAATTTCACGTTAACCAAATATCGATGCTATGATTTAAAAAATGAACTCCATTTTATAAAAATAATTTTCTAAATATTTTTAATTTAATTTTTAAATAAATACACTATTCACCGAAAATTCATTTTTTTCAGAAAAATCCCCAAAAATTACCTTAACATAATATCGATGCTTTGAGTTCAAAAATGAAATCCATTTTATAAAAATAATTTTCTAAATATTTTTAATTAAATTTTTAATTAAAAACACTATTCACCTGAAAAAAAACTAATACTTGACTAATAATTTATGAAACCTTTATTTAACCATTTTATTGAATCACATTACTTAATCAAGGTGCCTAGATTATATTAATGCTTTATTTAAGTGAGATTACTAATCCATTTGTTCACATTACTAATCCTAAGTATAAAATCACTATTCATAATTTATTATTCATCAAAAATTAAGTTGATCTTATTAGACTCTAAATTTCATACTGAACATAATTGTAGAAGACCATTTTTTTAAAATCAATACACATTTTTAATTATTTAAGGTTTAAATAAACATTTTTAAAATATCATTTTTCTAAAATTCATCAAAAATATGCATACTATATTTATCCGGTCATTTGAAAATTCATAAACTTCATCATAAGAAGAAATTCCAATTTTTATTTAAAACAAAGGATTACACAAGGAAGTTACGGTCTCCTTACATAGCCCCTTATAACACTAGCATAGGACCTAAGTGTAAGGTGTGCTAAGGTGAGAGAATTTGAGGGAGGCTCAGCCAACATCGAACGAGTAGTAATTTCTATCAGTCTGAACTTCTCGCAAAGGCGATTCTGTTCTAGCTTCACACGATGAAGTTTGGCTAGGGTTTGGTCCAGAGCAAAGCCCAGTGGTGCTACCTCTTTCCCAAGTTCTGTTAGATGGGCTTTGATCGGTCCAAGACTACAGGGTGAGGCCATCGAATCGTCTTTCTACATTAATTAACCAAGATTACTTGTATTTAGAGACAATAATTGAAATGTTTAGTTTCTAGTGGTCATATTGACCAATGGTCATATAACAGTCAAAATCCAACGGTCTCATTTTAATTATACTCATGTTATCAAATGAAACAGTTTTTTTGAGTATAAAAAATAAAATAACACACAAAATTAGGAAACAAGATTTATTCAAAATTTCGGGTATTTACAATCTTCCCCCCTTAAGAAATTGTGTCCTCGCAATTTTTAAAATTGGGTTTTGAAATTTCATTGAAAGTCCCACATCAGAAAAAGATTCATTAACACTGTTACTTTAAAAGAAATAAAAGGAAGTACAAAGGCCACCCGAGTTAACCCACACTAGGATTCCATGTAGGAAAACATGGTCATGGAGGATAAAAAAAAGGGTCAAGTTCTGAGGGAGAGTGATAGAAAACATGATTAGGGGAAAGTTAACAATGAGAAAATCCCAAAATTATGGTGTGTGTAAACAGTCTTTGATTACCTAGTAGGAAATGTAAACCAACAACGTTTTTGTTTTACGTTCCTTTTCATAATTTTGAGGAATTCATTTACTACATAGAACAAAAACATAAGGAAATATACCTACCTTCTAGTAGAGTTTCATCCTTTAATAAGTTTATACCAAAACTAATCTTTTCTCCAAACGATGAGCATTCAAAACTACTTGGTCTCATCAAATCACAATAATAATCTTATAGAGAATTACATAATCCACCAAAGATTAACTATCTATTTCTTCTATCTTTAAAAATTATCCCAAAAATAGAAAGGGTAAGATAAAACAACTCTTCCAAAATAAAGTACTCCAGAGGAAGGGAAAATACTTTAAATCTTCAAAGTTCCATGGTACTACCCAAAGTTCATCATAGACCATTCCGTGAATAACTGTCCTTAAAAATCCTCAAAATAAACCAAACTAAGATTGAAACGCAAATACAAGATGGATTTGATAACATAGTCTTCCAAAAGAAAACTTTATCATTCATATCCAAACAACATCAACCACTCCTAACATCTTATAACAAAAGTAACTAACATAAACATATTTACCCCAAGATAGGTTAATCATTTCCATAAGTAACCTAAATTATTATAAGTCCACATTAAATCCATCGATTCTTCAAAATATAATTCAACCTTACTCCTCAATAAAAATACCGTAGTAATCTATTTACCTCGATCATATAGGGTCCCCAAAATAATGAAACTCTTCCAAAATAATAATCATCTTTTAATCCACTAATCACCTCTGTCATATTAATACGGCAATCGTCGCATTTCGTATCACATTGGTTGTTGGGACATGTTCTTCCATTTCCCACCATTAACTAAGAAGAAAAAGTATAATTAGGGGCTTAAATACTTATCCAATAATCGTGAAAAGGAACTTAAAGCATATAAGGATAACTTGTAGAAGAAAAGTATACCCTAACTTGTGATCCCCTAGGTTTCAAACTGGGTTATCCATGATCATATATTCTTATGTGAATCTTTATTTTATTTTATCTTTGTTCCTTTAATAATGGTTCATACTAAGCTTATGAATTTACCAAAGCATATCCCCCGGGAGTGTCGTAACCAAGAGTGTAGCAAGGCCCATTGTCGTGTACTAGTTCCCATTTGAGTCTAGCTCAAAGTGGTGTTTTAGGGTTTTACGCCTATGTACATCTGTACCAGATCCACCTCTACCTGCTCGTATCCAGATAGGGATGTATTTTCTTGGAAACCTCTTACTCAATACTCACCAAAATACCAGGAAGATTTCCTATATTTAAACTTTTCTATAGGGTTCTTCATAAAGTTTTCATATCCTAATTTCCACAAATAACTAAACCATCCTTTGATACCAACTATAGCATCCCGCCTTTTTATCACATAAACTTTCATTACATTTTACAAAACCGAGGATCTTTAAGGTTTAGTGTCTTGGAAACCAGGAACTTAAAACATAAAAACATAAAACATTCTTCTTAAACACTTGAAAGGCTTCTCCTCATGTTCATCCTAGGTTCATTACTGCACCTCATAACCTGGGTACATACATCAAAAAAAGGATGAGCAGAAGGCCCGGTAAGAGAAACAAGGGGAAACATTTAACATGTGAACTTGGGATACATCAACAATGTCAGGAAAAAGAAATTTAAGACATGAGAAAGAAATCGTGAGGCATATCATAATAAAAATAACATTTTTCATAACTTGAAGATGTGACTAAAAAATTTAATATTGAAAATCATTTCTTTTCACCAAGGTCCATCCCCAAGGTTTCATTAAAAAATTACCAAGGTTATTCACCAAGGTATCAGTCTAAAAGGTCATCTCGAGAGATTAAGTCTTTACCCAATGCATTGAAGCGCTATCAGGGCGCACCCTTGAAATGTCTTTATTATCATGTGAGCCACATATATCATCATAAATCATTTCATAAACAACCCATATATCATAAAAGAAATGGGTTTCATTTCATAATCATAATGTTTTAAAAACTACTTTAAAGACATGATCTTAATGTCACTTTAAACCCACAAAAAGTAAAAGCGGGTCACATTTATGTAAATCCCAGAATTTAAAATAGAACAACTTGGTACATATGTGAATACCTATATAGAAGAGATATCTTTGAGTATTCACTTAATAAAATAAAATAACTTTATAAAAATAGAGAGACATTTTGAGACGGAAATTATGTAGCATAACGGCTATGTTTTGGGGTTTTAGAAAACATTGAAAAGAGAGGGGACATGGGTCAAACATTCATAAATAACCCCTAAAATAGTATAGGTCCATAACATGAAGGATACATGAACATGGTAATGAAATTTTAAGTACATACCATTTGAAATAAAAAACATGGAAGGAAGAAAAAAAATAAGATTTCTCTTATGAGAATTCGGCAGCCTAACGGCGTCACTTAAAACTTCCAAAAAAATGAATTGATGAGATCAAATAGGGTATCTAATAATATGAACATAAAGTTTCAGTATTATAGATATGGAGATCATACCCCAACAAAATAAAAAGGAACTTGAAAGACTTGACCAGAAAATAGAACTTGAAAATGAGAAGGGTGAAAGAATCCCTTAAAAATTCGGCAGCCTAACGGCACCACTTAAACTTCAACAAAAATGAATTGAAGAGATCAAATAGGGTCTCTCATCATATGAACATTAAAGTTCAGTATGATAGATATAGAGATCATACCCCAACATAGTAAAAAATGAACTTTAAAGACTTGACATGAAAGTAGAACTTTGAAAAATGAGAAAGGTGAACGAATACCATAAATATTCGGCAGCCTAACGGCGCCACTTAAACTTCAAAAAAAATGAATTGATGAGATAAAAAAGGGTATCTCATCATATGAACATAATAGTTAATTATGATAGATATAGAGATCATACCCCAACATAATAAAAAGGAACTTGAAATACTTGACATGAAAGTAGAACTTCAAAACGAGAAGGGTGAAAGAACCACTTAAAAATTCGGAAGCCTAATGGCGCCACTTAAAACTTCAAAATACTGAATTAAAGAGATAAAATGGGGTATCTCATAATATGATCATTAAATATCAGTATGATAGATATAGAGATAATACCCCAACATAATAAAAAGAAACGTGAAATACTTGACAAGAAAATAGAACTTGAAAATGAGAAGGGTGAAAGAATCCGTTACAAAAATTTTGGCAGCCTAACGGCGCCACTTAAACTTTCATAAAATGAAATGATGAGAGAAAGAGGGGGTATCTCATCATATGAACATAAAAAGTATAGTTTAATGAATATAAAAGAACATCCTCCAACATAAGAACATGGAGCATAAAAGAAATGACAAAAAAGAGATCACTTGAAAATAAAGAGAGGGGTCGAATCCCTTACCTTAAAATGTAACTCTTAAAACTCAAAGGTCGGGACCTTGAGGGCTTAATGGCACCTTGGGAGGACTCCTTGAGAGGTAATGAGACCAGAGCTTTGTTGGGGGAGATTTGGGAGTCGAATGGATGAGAGGATGGCTTGGTATTTATAGGGAAAGTGAGGGGACAAGGCATTAATGGCCAAGGGACACCTCATTGGTGGTTTTGGCAAAACCATGGGTTTGCCCATGGTATTTGCCCATGGTATTGGCCACTTGGGACACCTCATACCTTATCTTACTATTCATAAGTCGACCATCTTGATTAAATACTTAATACATCATTTAATGATGTCATTAAACACCCATAACTTAAAAACTATATTTTCACTATTCATCGAAAATTCATCTTTCTCAGAAAAATCCCAAAATTTCACCTTAAACAAATATCGATGCTATGATTTCAAAAATAAAATCCATTTTATAAAAATAATTTTCTAAATATTTTTAATTTAATTTTTAAATAAATACACTATTCACCGAAAACTCATTTTTTTCAAAAAAATCCCCAAAAATTACCTTAACATAATATCGATGATCTGAGTTCAAAAATGAAATCCATTTTATAAAAATATTTTTCTAAATATTTTTAATTAAATTTTTAATTAAAAACACTATTCACCTGAAAAAAAACTAATACTTGACTAATAATTTATGAAACCATTATGTAACCATTTTATTGAATCACATTACTTAATCAAGGTGCCTAGATTATATTAATGCTTTATTTAAGTGAGATTACTAATCCATTTGGTCACATTACTAATCCTAAGCATAAAATCACTATTCATAATTTACTATTCATCAAAAATTAATTTGATCTTATTAGACTCTAAATTTCATACTAAACATAATTGTAGAAGAGCATTTTTTGAAAATCAGTACAAATTTTTAATTATTTAAGGTTTACATAAACATTTTTAAAATATCGTTTTTCTAAAATTCATCAAAAATATGCATAATATATTTATCCGGTCATTTGAAAATTCATAAACTTCATCATAATAATAAATCCCAGTTTTTATTTAAAACAAAGGATTACACAAGGTAGTTATGGTCTCCTTACATAGCCCCTTATCACACGAGCATAGGACCTAAGTGTAAGGTGTGCTAAGGTGATAGAATCCGAGGGAGGCTCGGCCAACATCGCACGAGTAGTAATTTCTATCAGTTTGAACTTCTCGCGAAGGCGATTCCATTCTATCTTCACACGATGAAGTTCGGCTTGGGTTTGGTCCAGATCAAATCCCAGTGGTGCTACCTCCTTCCCAAGTTCTGTTAGATGGGCTTCCATCGGTCCAAGACTACTGGGTGAGGCCATCGAATCTTCTTTCTATATTAATTAACCACGATTACTTGTATTTAGAGACAATAATCAAAACGTTTAGTTTCCAGCGGTCATATTGACCAATGGTCATATAACAGTCAAAATCCAATGGTCTCATTTTAATTATACTCATGTTATCAAATGAAACAGTTTTGTTGAGTATAAAAAAATAAAATAACAAACAAAATTAGGAAATAAGATTTATTCAAAATTTTGGGTCGTTACAAATAGTGTCTAGTAAATTCCAGCTAGTGTACATAAAACAAGCAGTGTCTAGGTATAACAATGTTTATCTAGTAATGTAAATTGTAACCAAGTCAGATTGGATTCTTATAGGACACCTCCCTAACTATACCTGTTTCAGCCTAAGTCGGGATATATCTAAACAAGTGTCACTATATATATATATATAATTATGTATGTATATATATGAATTATATATGTATATACATATATATTCATATATATTGATATGAAATACTAGAAAGGACCTATGGTGTATCCAAGGCATCCATGCATAATCACAGGAGTCACAAATAGTATATAAGGGCATTGTACCAAACATATGATCAGAGATGTGGATTTCATCATATCTATAAACCTAATGATAAATGTAAAAATCCTTGACCAACATTCTCTAGGTTAATGTGAAGCATCATGCCCAACATACAAATAAATGATGTGAAACGTCATGTCCAACATCACACATTAAGGGTACATGAAGCATCATGTCCAACACTAGTCTTAATAATATCTCAACAACCATCATAAGGTCATGCAATATCCATAATCAATCATTCATGTAATGATTTAATATAATAAAAAATATGGTTTTCAAATATTTAACATTTTATATATAGGTTATATAACATGGTAATACCATTCAATTTCATTCAATTTAATCAATTCATTTCAATAGGATTCAAATCGAGACCACTTTGAAGGTGGATTGGCCAGACTATCATTTATAATGTCATGGGAATTCAGATGATAACACCCAAATGGGTGGAACTAGTCATGTAATATGACCTATTATAATGGAAAAGGAATATATAAGCATTTCTAACATACCTAAAATTTTAAATTAAGGTAAAACGTAATTTTAATGCAAGTTGTGAATGGTTTATCTTGCGGCATCATGGTGTGTGATATGAAACAACTATAATTTTAGGTAAAAGTGATACATCACCTACCTTATGGACTTTAATGACTCTTTTCCAAGTATTATCATCTATTTGGGGATTAAATTCAAGAAATCAAAATAATATACAAATAACCTTAAAATAGGGAATATTAGCTCGCACGGATTTAGAATTACATGTGGTAAGATAAATTAATAAATGAATAAAATATAAATAATGCCTTACTGATGTCTATACAATGCAAACAATGTGGAGTTATTCAAACATCGTATGTAGGTGGAGGCTCAAAGCCTATGGATGGAGGAGGAGGAGGAGATATTGAGCAACTATTGGAGGCTATTGTGTATGGAGATGAAAAGAAAACGGAGGAGGAGGATAAATAAAATGAGGGGATAAATCATAAATTCACCCATTTTGAAAGGGAGAATAGTTTGGACACATGGTTAGCCAAACCATGTTCCAACCATACGCAAATACTGTCTAAGGTGTCACCCCCTCACACGAGCTAGGCGCGCGGCTAGAAAACCTGTGCACAACCCCTGTGACACCTCTATAATTTTCTTCAAAAAAACCACACATAAGTGTGGCTCCCTTTAATGGTTTTACAAACCATGCATCACCCTCACAAGGATGTATATTTTGAGGTGCACAGTTACCACTAACCATGAACAGTCATGCTCCTCATCTGTTTATCTCAAAATCTAAAGCTCTGAGCTTCAAAAAATCACTTGATGCTCCCAAAATCATTCATTAATTATTAATCACCTTTATTTGAATAAAAAAAGAGGTGTAAATTAAAAAATAAATCATTCATTCCTCTATTAAAATCTAAGATCTTATATTTTAATTAAATGTTTTAAATTTTCTAATTGTTTATAAAATATTACAAGGGGATCCTATAAATTATTTGATGGGAAAATATGGTTAATGATCTTAGTTTAAGGTTTTTAAGGAAATTTTCAAATTTTTTGAGAATTATTTTCGATTTGGAAAAGGAAAGTGTGTTATAGAGATTTCAAGATTGTTTTAAAATGATATAATTTTAAATAAAAAGGAAGTAATATATATACCAAGTTATTTTTCATGATCAGGAACATTTGTCACCTTAAAAACGATTCATTGCTCATGAGACCCTCATTATTTTACGCTATAATTTTCGTACCTATTTAGGGTTATTTATTGTTATGTGATGATTCTATGAATGATGTAAAAGATTTATTCTATGTAAGAAAGATGAAAATGAGGGTGAGTTTTTACTTATTCGTTTTTTTATATTATCATCATTTTTTACTCACCTCTTCTCTATATTGGTCATAGGAACCCGAAAACTAAGTTGTAGGTATATACTTATGCTACCCAAGTTAGTAAAAAAAATTCTAGGGTCTCTTATTATGTGATATAAGGATAATCATTGAGTTTCATCCTAACAATGTCATTGTGGACTAGTTGGGTGGCTTGTATATTTGTTAAGGATGCAATATAGTCCATCTTTTGGCCCTAAATAATTAATAAAGTCTAGTTATATCTCACTTTATGACCTAGGGGGTTTCTCATGACACTTAATTTTTAATCAGTGAATATTTGTAGGGGATTTATATTTCATGATTTCTTATATCCCCTTTATGAATGATTGGATAGTGGAATCAGTTATGCTTATTGATTTTTATTAATATATTTATCCATGATCTTGTGGTTCCCTTCTGCAATGTGTTTCTCTCTTTTATGGTTGGGTTGATTTATTTAAAATGGTATTAAAGGTAAATCTTGGAAATTTTATTTTAAATGAAATTGGAAGTGGTTTTTTAAAACAAAATTTTTTAAATGAGAATAAATGGTATCATATTGTTTATTTTTAAAATAAATTTCCTCATTCTGGTTTTAAAAGTTTTACTATTAGGTGGAGATCCCATGTGATTTATAAAAAGGTGAATGTTTTTTATTAATATATTTTTTCACTTAAGTGTATATATACTTTACTCATGTTTTATATAGGTTTTAGGTTATTTATCATATAGGATATCATTTCCCTTGGTTTTATGGTTGATTTGGGGTTTTACGATAGGTTTTATAGAGTTACTCAGGTGGTTTTGTTCTGGTCTCACTTTTATTTTGGTATGCCATTGTATCAGCCAAAAAAACTTTTTATTTTCTTATGTTCAGCTTCATTTTTTTGTCCTATTATGTGTATGTTATGAATGATATTGTATGTTTATATTAAAGAGTTAAATCATATTATTTTGTTCATGACTCATTTAATTTATTAGTTATTTTATTATGCTTATTTGATATTTTATGCATGATCCATGATAGATTTTTGGAAAATTATGTTTAATTCATTAACTCTAATTTGATGGAAAAAACTCCCAATGTTAGTTTCCTTGATTCCCAGTCACTAGTTTACAACCCATACAGATCATGAATTCTCTTCAGACCCAATGGTGAATTAGTTCAGGTGACCTGTTAGGTTATCATGGGCTGTTTCATTACAAAAAGGTATCATAATCTATGTTTTATAGGAATCCCTTATATTATTTTGGGTGTGTCGTGGTAAAAAAATTAGGGATGTCAAACCTCGAGAGTTAAGTGTGTTGAGAGCCTTCTAGGCTCTTTCTGCTTCAAAACCTCATGTTACCTTTTGAATTCGATACTTAGTATTCTATCTTGATATTATTATTTATTAGTTGATATATCTTAAAGTTAAAGAATAATATTTAGATCATTGATGAGTCTAGAGGGTGATTTTTGGCGTTCCTCTACATTTTTAGGTGGAAATGGAAGTAGAATTGGGGATTTACAGTAAGCCTATATGTTCTTTCAAACCATTTAGATCCTGTGTAGATGGTTATATGATTTTTCTATAGGCTTCCACATGGTTGGCGCGTGGTCTAAAAAATAGTGCAACAAAACTATACACAACACTTCATCCCTATTTAATTTTTTATTTTTATCCCTCTTGTTTTCATATTTCCAATAAAGTTTTTTCCACTTGTAGGGGATTGATTGAAGAGAGTTTTAAATAAATTTGGAGGTGTTTAAAATATATCATGTTTGAGGTTTTTTATGAGATTTTTTTATTAATTGTGTGTGTTTAATGGTTGGTAGTTTTTTAGGGTGAAAAGTGGTAATTTTACAAAGTGAATGATTCTAAAAAAGTTATAGGTATATTACTTTATAAAGGATTTTTTTATCTCAAATGGGAGATTTCAAAAAAAGGTGGTTGATTTCATTATGGTGGTTGGAAACATTTTTAAATAGGGATGAACTTTTATTTAAAATTATGTAATGGTTTTTATTTCAAATATAAATGGTTTTAAATTGTAATATAATTATCCAATTATTATTTTTAAGTTCCAATCAAAAAAGATGTTATCAAGGGTATTTTGTTATAAAATAAGGGTGTCTTATTTTTAAAAGGTGATCCTTGGTAAAATGTAATTTTTTTAATTTTAAAGGTAATAAATTGTTATGATGTATGGATTGTTTATTTTGGTTTGCTAAATTTTTATTTTTTGTTTTTTCCCTTAGTTGTAATGGGAATGTTTTGGCTTGATTTTAGAGGCCTGAATTGGTTTATTTTAAGTATTTTTTTTATAAATTCATATCAAAATAGTCAATAAATGAAGTAAAATTCCTTTTTTTAATGATTCTTCTATCAGTGAATACTCTCTTTATCAGTTGTTTCCATAGAATTTTTGTATGTTGGGCTTTTAGAAGAAGTCTTGGGGGTATTTAGATTATGAGTAGTATTTTTTGGTTTTCCTACATTTTGGTGGTTATCCATTGTGTATTGTATTAGATTAAATTTATTAGGTTAATTTTTTTGTCGTGTTTCCAAAAGGATGTTTTTTTTGGGATCCGCTTTGATCATTTATTATGAATGTTAGTGGTTTCGGGGATATGGCTTGCTCGTTTGGTGTAATACTACTTCTTGAGGTTTTTATGTTTGGTGATAGCCATGTTGTGGTTGATCATTAATATATGGAACATGTTATACCAATGGATCTATTATCGAGTAACTAGAACAGGTGTTTCTTCTTAATGAACACCTAGGGTGCTGTTTTGGTTTCATTAGACCACTGTGAGATGGTGTTCCATGGTTGAGGTACTAGTTTTCCCTTATGGAGTGGTTTTATAAGGTAGGAACCCATGTTGTTTCTTATTGAGGATTGGTTGTGGTTTTTTTCCTTTCCCATTATGGTTAAGATAGTGATTATTGATTCTTTTATAACATTGATGACATCATTTTTCTTTGTGGTTGTTTGGATAATCTTTTGGTTGTGTCTCTCATTGAGGTCGGTGATTCGGTTTTCAAGAAAGACCATTATAGTTGGTGAATATTTCCCTTATTGGATGTTTATTTGATGATGATGATGTTATTGTTGTTTTTTTTGTAGTGGTACTCCTTTTTGGAGGGATTTTCCTTCCATTGCACTATTTTTGAATAATTCTAAATGGTTGGGAGACCCATAATGGGTCTCTTTTTTGTTAAAGTTTTAGGTTAGATGGTTTTGGTTTGGTCATTATTTTATTATTGTTTGGAATTTTTTAAATTTTTTGAGGATTTTGAGGGGTCATTTTAATAAGGGAATGATTTTAATGATTTTATTTTTATTGGACCCTCTTTATTTTTCCCCACCCACTCGCTATATGTTTTAAGGTGTGAAGATTCTAGTTTCCTGTTTCCTTCTATCTTTGACCAAGGACTTTTTAGGGCCATAAAGTGTAAATGGTGGTATATTTTAACACCTAGTGTTACTATTAAAGTGTTTTTTACTATTTAATTTTGGGTTAATTCAAGCTTTGAGAATTTTAGGATTTTATTTTTTCAATTCTAGAAAATTTTCAGTCATGAGAAAATTTTGCATGATCACTATACGGTTTGGTAAACCATACCGATAACTCAGATATAGGATCACCTTATGAACATGGTTTTGTACATAAGGTTTAGTCTAATCTATACCAGTACCCTTACATAGAAGATTCTAGGGTGATTTTTTTATTTTTTATGGTTATTGTTCATGTTTAATGCATTGTTCAGGGTAAACCATGAAATATTTCATAGAAACTATGTGGTTTACCTTTCTACGAGGTTTTTCTGGAACATGGATTGTGAAAAACTAGGAAAACCATGAAAAAATAATGTGAGAGTACTGTATATAGTTTCATAGGAATTTTGACATGGTTATACCACACTTCTTACATCATTCAGCTAACTATTCTAGTATGTAGCAGGTCTCCAATGGATCTTGTATAATTGGTGTGCAGTTTTATAAACCATGCGTTCAAACCATGTAGTCTACCCAGATTCACATAAAAGTTGAATTTACCCATTTTACTACCTTATTCTAAATCCCACTTCTCCTTTTATTCTCTCTATATCATTTTATTGACCTCCTTAGGGCCCTTAGTAGAATTTATTCTCCCTCTCCTTTTATTTTTGGCCCCCTTTTCTTTGATTTTTAAGTATTCTTCAAGGTAAAAGCCTAAATTTCACTTTATGTCATGTATTATGTCTTTTATATCCATTTTTTCAAGGTTTAACCTTCCTCCTAAACCCCTAAATCATATTGAAAGATAGTTTTTCAGTTTATAATGGTTCTAACCTAGGGTTTTGAGCATTTAGGACCTGTAGATTTTTTTTCTAATATCATTCAGGTGTTCTCTATGGAAGGGGATGCATTGTGATTTTTTCCCTATTGTTTTAAGGTGTGGGTTTCTTAGTATTTCCTTTACTTTGAAAATCATGGAATTATTGATATTTAAAAATTCATTTTTAATTAATGTGTAGGTGTAAATAATGTTTTTTATGGGAATATTAATTGCTTCTAAGAAATTATGTCATGGCATAAAGGGATTTTCCTATCGGTTTTATATATTGAATTTGAATAAAATGTTTTAAATATACTAAGTGTTTATAAAATTTCCTAAGGGGATACTTTAAATAATTTGATGGAAAAATATGGGCTTGAGACTTATTTTTGGGTATTCAAGGGAAGGTGCCATGTTTTTTAAATAATAGTTTTGGATTTTAAAAAGGCATATGTGTTCTCGAGAATTCAAAACTGTTTTGAAAGGATTAAATTTTAAGGAAAAGTAAAGGACTCAACATCCTAAGTTAGTTTTCATGTAAAGGCCCATGTGAAACCTTAAAAAGGATTCATTACTCATGATTCCCTCATTAATTTATTCTACGCTTGTTTTACCTATTGTGGGTTGTTTATTATTATGTTATGATTGGATGAATGGTGAGAATGGGGTTATTTTATGTGATGGTGATGGGGGTGATGAAGAGTTATTGTTTATGCCTTGTTTATTTTAACTTGTATTGATTTATTACTCCTGGACACTTTATATTATTCTTGGGAACCTGGGAACTAATAAGTATTTCTATATTTATGCTACCCTAGTTGGCACGCACATTACTAGTGTCTGTTCCAGTGTGAGATAGGGAAAGGTAGAGAGTTTCTTCTTGAAGATGTCAGTGTGGTACAGTCATGTGTATTGTGAATTTTTTATGATGTAACTTAGGTAAGAATTTGATCCCATGTAACTAGTAAATTCTAGCATCGTCTCACTTTAGGACCTAAGCATTTTCCCATGATACATTTTCATTGATCAGTAGTTCTATGTAGGGGATTTCTATATCACTATCGTTTGCATCACCTTATGCATGAGTGGATAGTGGAATCATTTATAATTATTGATTAGTTTATTTGTATATTCTACTACTTGATCTTATGGTTCCCTTTTTATTTTTTCTTCTCTTTTTTATTTTTGGTGTGTTTATTTTAAAATGGTTTTAAAGTTGATTCTTTGAATATTGATTTAAAATGAAATGATAAGTGGTGTTTTCTAAATAAGGGTTTGTAAATGAGGATAAATGGTTTTATCTTGGTTTTTTTAAATAATGGCCCTTATTTTGATTTTAAAGAGGTTTACTACTAGGTAGTGATCCCATGTGATTTGTAAAAAGGGGAAATGTTTTACTCATTTGTATGAATCCATAATTTTAGTTTTTTATATTTTATTAAAATGGAAAACCTTACTTTCTATTGTATCTCAAACTATAATTAATGACCTGTTTATTTAAATGAATTTCATAGAATCCTTGGTGAGATCCTACTAGCCATGTTAGATCACACTTTATATACACACTTGTGTGCGTGTATGCGGAACTCGTGTTTTATATAGATTTTAGGTTTTATATTAGATTGGATATCATTTCCCATAAGATGAGGGGAAAATGGAGTATGGAGAGAAACTATAGGTTTTATATAGGTAATTGGTGTATGGTCTAATGTTTTTGGACCATTTGAATTCTTGAAAGAATTTAAACATCTCCTTTGGTGGTAAGAAAAAATTTTAAACTGAGATTTGGATCATAATTATGAGTTTTTTAACAATTGAAAGTGTTATTTTAGATGTGATTTAAGACCAAAATGTGTCTCACAGTCCTGGATTATATTTTTCATCATCGATCTTCAAAAAACCATTTTTATGTGTGGCAACAGCAGGTGCATGGTTGTAGCACATGGTTTGTTAAACTGTTTGGCTGACCATACAAGGTGTTCCTGGGTGAACAGAGGCCACCACACGGGCTTTGAATAGTATTTCAAACCAAGAATCTAGTCATGATAGGGGTTTTTCCTTACATATTAGGTTTTCACAGTTGGTTCATGGTTTTCAAAACTATGTTTCCAAATCATGTGGCTTTTAAAATAAGGAAAAATGATGATTTTCTATCCTTCTTAAAACCCTTCACCCCTCTCTTCTCCTCCCATTCACACACAATATCCCACACATTGGGAGATTCTCCTTGGCCTATCCTCTAGGAATAGATAGATATATTCCATCTAGACTCATAATTATCCACTATTATTTATGTTGGATATCCCTCGGTAATTATAAGACTCCCTATAATTCTTTTATTTGGTTATCTCACCATACAGAATGCTAAATTGGTGAAAGCTAATTTACCAAATTTTTAGGGAGTTTGATGATTATTCAAATTTCTTTCATTATCAAACAAATCAAAGCCCAGTATTGGATGAGTGGACCATCCTAAGAAAGTGGTAGGTGGTTTATATGATTTTCCTTAAAGTTTCTCTAGTTTATATAATATTGTCATTGTGTTGTGCATCGAACTTTCCAGGTGTCACTCCTAGAATATGAAATACTTTAAATTAAATTCCTAGACCATGATCTTGATTATCTTCAACCCCTACTACACGGTGTCTAATGTCCCCTGATTCGAAACTCTCTCACATGTCTATAATGGGTTGGTTATATCATTAAGGTTTGTCATGTTTTTTTATGAAATATGATCATGAGGTGGCATGTGTTTTATAATAACTATGTCCATATGAGAAACACTACCCAACTCATGACCTTGAATTAGTGGTATTCATGTATTCCTTGAAGTTTTGGAAACATTTACTACCCAGTGATAAATTTATGAGTTACATCGATCATAAAGGCTGAGGTTATCTAGTTATTAAAAGTATTGAATCTAAAATTTAATATTTGGATAAAATACCTTTTAATTATGACCTAACTTGTTCTTATGGGACAAATAAATGTATTCAAATTTTATTATTAAAAAGTTTCTAGTTTGGGAAATGAAATAACTCAATTATGAAATGACTAATAATGATCTTATTTAGAGATTGATATCTTTAAGTGTAATGAGTTGATATTCTTATCATGTGTGCTTATTACTCCTTATATTATTGATATGACTCATTATAATTATCCACCAAATCCTCAGTGTAAATACATAAAAATAATTCTAAATGGTGTGGAGCCCACTAGTGAATGGTATCTTTCCTCTAATAGTGATATATTCTTCATGAATCGCGTTATGGTTCATCTTTCTTTTAAGAAGGATATAATAATATACTTCCATTATATTTCTAGGATTATCATCTTCAATGATTTTTTAGGTGAAAGTAAGATGCGTTATGACATTAAATGTTACTATTGGTGACTTGGGAAGAATAGAGAGATTTCTCAACATCTCATTGTTTCACTTATCAGTAAGTTGAAACATAATATCAAAATAATATAAAAATTATTAAACCCTTACTCATTACTACATGATAGAGGTATAGGGTATAAATAGACCTTAATATTTTATTTCCTTGAGTATAGAGTCAATAATATCTAGATAAGTCATATATTCAACTTCAAATCAAAGAAGATATATAATTAAATGATATTGGGAAATTTTACATGTAAGTGTTTATAAAAATGACAAATAATCCTAACCTATTATTCTAAAATATATTTCCATTACACTCCTTGATCCTAGATTATTTATTAGTTGATATGTAATCTCAATTGTATATCATCACAACAAATCACCCTTAGAATAATGATAAAAAAGATAAATTCAAATATAAAATATATATTGCATGCCTGGGTCCTCAATTTTGAGAAACTTTAAGAGAATTATTATCATTTTTTGAATAATAATATAATTATTACTATCAATATTTGATGAGAATAACTCTTTTAAATGTTTTTAATGATCATATTTTTCAATCTTCTCTATATTAGGGGAAAATATGCATCTTCATTAGTTTGACTGAGTACAGTAGGTAAAAAGATGAAGATTATTCAGTAGTGATTCATCATAAACTATTGGAATTATTAATTGGTGATATATTTTTAAAAAAATTCTATCCATATAGCTCATAAACATCTAGGGAAGTAGTCTAGGTTTATTCCAAGTTGTGATGGACTACTCAATATTGTTAAAGGGATTATATTTTTTCATACAAGATAGCATTACCTCTCTATAGGGTATCCATTCATGATGGGTTTCATATCTCATAGTTTAAGTAGTTTCACCTTGGGAGATATTATATTCTTGAATAAAGATCTTTATAACTAGAGTATAATACCTTTTTGGTCGAACAACTAGTTTAATTACTCAATCATCTAAATAAGTGTTTTGAGGGAAGTTGATTCCTAGATTTCATGTTATTCAGAATCATGAGATGATTATTCTTTGAGTTAGGAGTGAAAATAATCATTAAGGTAGAAAACAAATAACCTCTTCTTTAATCATTAATATTCATGAGGAATTTTTGTGAGTGGAAAGTGGTATGGTGAGGAAAATTTTGAAACCCACAATATCAAATATTTGTATATATTTTTACATTTATTTATTATATAGGTTTACTTGGAGTTTGGGATGAAAATTAAACATTTTTAAATGGATTTATAAGATGCATGGTTAGGGTTCATGGTCTCTCTAACAATTCATAAGGATCATTCATATTAATAGACATTTCTAGTAACTCTTTTATGGTTAATGCATGGACTGTCTAAATATGAATCTAAACTATGAATCCCTTTAAAATCTTAAATATTTTTATTTCTAGAAATTTAATTTTTAAGATCAAAGCCCCCATTATCTTCCCCCATTTTCTTGGGTCTTCCATCCATCACCCCCTTAGTACTCTCCTCCCTTTCTTACCATTATTTGATTAATTATAATCAAATAGAAGTTATTACTCATGGTATGACACTTTAAATTTCTTCCACTCTTCTTTTATTTCCTTATTCTCTTGTTTTTTTCTTCTATAGCCAATGTGGCCTAGGTTTTTCTCTTAGATGAATTTTTATTAGTATTTTCATCCTTTTAAGGAATATAATCATATTTTAGGGAATATTATTCATATTTCATGGTGTATTGTCACTCGCATCCATTAATTTCTTCATTTTCCAATAGTTGGTTCTATGAAACTCCATTTGTTTATGAATCCATAAGTGATTTATTATTTCTATAAATTTTTTATTTAAAATAAATGTTATATTAGATATTTATGATGATTTTATAATGTATTTTCTTGGATTTCAATGTTTTAAATTATTTTTACAAAGGGTATTTTCCATAGAAAAGTCTAAATTTGGTTTTCATAAGAGAGTTTCACATAATATGTTTAATAAAATGTAAAGTGAATTTTTGTGGTGAAATATTAATATTTTTTTATAGAATGATGTGTTGTGAATTTTTATTATAAAATAAAAATATTTTATCAATGATTTTAATTAATAAAGGCTTGTTTGTCATAAAATAAATTGATTTTTAAGTGTTTGTTCTTACACCCTTGATATTATGACCCTTGTTATTGATTATTTAAATATAGAATTATATTGTGATGATGAATTGATATTTTTTGAAAGGGGTTATTTATTTTAAGGGTTTTCATAGGTGATATTTGAGTTTATGAAATATGTTATTGAAATTATATACTAAATATTTTTCTCACCTATATTTAGAAAAACATCATGGGAAAACTTAGGAACCTAAGTGGAAATTCTAAATATGAGTGTCATACTAATTTATGATTTCTCTCTAGATAGTATCCCCTAATGGGTTATTCTACTTTTATTAGGGGTTATATTTCTCAATAATTAAATTTTAGGAATGTTGGGTGTCGATAGGTTACATAAAATGCTATAAAATGGCCCCTCTTTGTCTATCTCCTAGCTTGTCTTGTTCAGACCTAGGTTATTATACCAAGATACTTGTGACTTAATTAATTATTATGTTTATTTTAATTTATTTATAAATTTTTATTTATATTTTGATACCCTATACTTCCATGGTAATCAAATTAATTTAAATTATTTCAGAAGTGTTTAATTTTAAAGGTGTTTCAAGAGTGTGTGCGAAACATTATTTTAAAATAATAATGATATACTTTAATTTAAAAATATAAAAGTATATTTGTTTCAAAATATTATTTATTTATTTATCTTATATAGTGTTACTTGTATTCCTCTAAAAATTAATTCCATTATTGAAGCATGTGGTAAAACATTGGTTTCTGAATAATGGATAATAGTAGTACTCATTATTACTTGTTTTTTATAAAATAAAATATTATTTTTCCTATATATTTATTTTTAAACTAACATTTAATAGTTTTTGTAAAACCTTTCATATTCTAAGGTACTTAATTGGTTGAATTTCCTCCAAAACAAGTGTAATTTGATTATATCTGGTTGGTATTGGAGTTGGAAATGGTTTGGGATTGGAATTTGAAATGTCAAGCTCAGTGTGGGAATTTTATATTTTATGAAAAGATACAATAAGTTCTTGGTGTAGGTAACTGAGTACTCGATGGCATTATAAAAATTAGGAAGGCCCTTATATGGACATCAGCTACCCAATGGCCCTAGAAAGGGTACCTGATAGGGAACTAGGAACTTGGTTAAAAGTGATTGGGTTCCCAATGGTTACCTAGGTATTTTTTTTAAAAAATATTTAATTAAAATTATTAAATCGTATTAAATAAATCATACCTCCCTTATTTCATTTACACAGTCTCACAACTTCCCCATATCTTTTACCTTTTTCTATCCTATTCTAAGGCAGATCTCTCTCATTTATGCTCCAAATCTTGTGATAATCATTCCATTGTACCACTATGGGTAAGGATAAGCATCGCCTTTTATTATTTCTCTATTTCCCTCATTATTATAGAATTATTCACCATCTATGACCTAATTTATGGGTTTATGATAGGTTTTCTAAGTTCTTCTATAATATGTTGATTCATCTTATGATCTTCAATGAGAGGGGTCCTATTAAGCTAAGGTAGAAGGTCCCTAAAATTTTATGTATAATTATATGATTTTAATTATTCATGTGATATACAGGTATAAATTAATGTGTATGTATTCCTTAAAGATGAATATAAATTGTTTTAAATATTTTTTAAAGAGTGAGTAAGGTCGGTTAAGTCCATAAGTGTTAAACATTAATATTGTGGTCACTAATGTTCATACACCTTATTAAAAGTTTTATATAATTGTAAACTAGATCCTATGAAGGGTATCCTCACTTATGGTGTGACCTTAAAGCCATATTATTCGTCCTAAACCATTAATTAATGGAATAAATATTGAGAAAAAATTTAGGTTGGGTATGAATTGGCCTCACCATGGAGATTTGTTTGGTTAGTGATATATTATTCACTTCCTTCCATTTGATGTTGGGGATAATTATTTCACCATGATGGTAATTATAGTAGTTTCTTTTCCACTCTTGAGAATTATGTGATGGTGATATATCATTAGTAAGGGGCATTTATTGATGATATATCATTCATCAGTTGATTATGTGATAATGATGTATCATTCACTTGGGAATATGTGATGGTTATACATCATCCATCAAGGGATATGTAATTGGTATATATCATTCACCACAGGATTATGTGATGGTGATGTATCATTCATTAGCGAATATGTGATAGTGATGTATCATTCATTGGAGTATTATTTGATAATGATGTATCATTCACCGGGGGAAATGTGATGGTGATGTGTCTTTCATTGGGGGTTATTTATTGGTGATGTTTTATTCACCATGGAAATATGGGTATAGTGATAATTCATTTACCAAGATCGATGAGATGAGGGGTGATAAATCATTCACCCTCAATTTGTGTTCAGATCATGGGTGTGCCATCCCATTATGATGTTGGAAGTACCAGGTATAGTCAGTTGTGGCTTGGCTGTTGAGAAGTTCATGACACAATAGTTGTATTTTTATGTTTGATTCACTAGTATTTCATATTTAACATGCACTTATATATTATAGATTTTTTTAGGAACACCATTTGGGATGGCCTACTAAGTTTTACTCACATCCTACATAAGAATCTCGGTCTGCGAGCAGATTTCATGATCAGGGATAGAGGTGAGGAAAAGGGCCATGTAGTTAATGGTTGAGTTGGATAATGTTGAAGTATAAGGTAGGAATGAGCATGTAATTGGGTCTAATTTTATGTTCTTATCAATCCTTTTTTTCTTTTTGGTTTATTTATACATTATTATCCCATGGGTGATCCTATTTTTAATATATAATCATGTGTAATTACAATACAGTGCATTTTTTATAGAATGTGTTAATTATTTATCCATGGTTGTCTTATCACTGTAATGTTTATGATATGATTTTCATTGTGATTGATGATTGTTGTCACTTGTTTGTTATTTACAGTATCTTGGTAGAGATTATATTCTCATCATGAGTTGTATATTGACCCTCATTTCTATTTTATAGACTCTAGTATTTAGGTATCCATGTCTGAGGTCACGTAACACCATCGATTCAGTCACAGTTGGGGTCAACTGGTCTAGGGGATGCTACATAGTTATATAAGAGCCATTTTTTTATATTATTATTTTGTAATGGTAGCTAGATATAGGTTGTTATCATAATTTGGGATGAACATTGTGCCTAAGAGTATATGGCCCACATAATGGTAAGGTTTAAGTTACCATGAGTGAGATTGTTGTTCTTGGGTTTTGAGTGATACAATTTGTTATTTACAAGAAATTGGATGTGTGATTTATAGTTTATGATTTTACTCTTGGCCTGTGGTGGAAAAAGGGAATACATTCATGCATCATCTTCAGCATTTAAGATTCAAATGTTATTCTTATACATAAATGTGACTGATTATCTTGTTATGTTGTAGGGTTTAGTTAATTAAATTTTCAATAATAACTTATACAGTGTTTTCCTATATAACATGTTAATGGAACTCTACATAACTGAACCATAGTACAAGTTATTTTTTCTAATAAACAGTGAGGATTATGTGGGCCCATGTGTGTTTATACCAGACTAGAATGTGGGTATGATGAGCTAGACTTGGGTTGGGTTATGGAAGACCCTCATATCATAGGGTGTGTGTGTAGAGTAGTAGAGTGTGTTCCCCTTTACTAATTTTCCTAAAGTGTGGTAAAAGAATGTATTTTGAGCCATTCACTTGGAATTTTAGTGACATTCCAACACAACGATATATTTTTTAGTGTTAAGATGGTATGTATGAGTATGTGCCATCAGTAATATAGCAAAATACACATGTTACACTTGTACCTATTATTGATTAGCTGCTCCAAGTGAGTGTGCTTATGGTATTATAGTCCATGGGACAAGAAATTTCATGGTGTTTTTTCCATGTAAAACCTAACTAGATATTTCTTTTTATATCATCTACCTATCTTATTGGATGATAGTGTACCACATGCTCTCAAGTATTGGATTAAGTATATATATATATATATCATATTTGACTAGATTGATACACCATTAGAGAAGAGGGTGAAGTTTACTATATACATGATTCACGGATCATCCAAGTATTAGTGGGATGTATTGGTATAAGTAGACTAATATGTGGGGTTGTCTTGGAAAAATTTATAGACTTGATTCTTCAAGAATTTATTTTATGATACCTTGAGTAAAGATAGGTCCAAATAGTTCATGAAGTTTATTCTGGGTGCATGTCAGTGATTGATTATGTTACTCACCTTAACTTATATCTATGATTCATACCCATGTTGTAAAGTGGTGATACTATTAGGATAAAATATTTAAGTATGGGTTGAGGTATCTTTTTTACCACAGATGAATATTTTTCACCTTACCTTGTTTTTTTTGGTTGTTAATAAGGCCCTCATTACTAAGTAAAACTTGATTGAGGGTATATTATTTAAGTAGTATGATTCATCTTCCTAGGTCCAAGAGTGGATAATCAGGTAGTAGGAAGTGAAGTTATGATGAGTCTCAGTAGGGATATAATCAATAGTTTAATCATAATTAGGGTTCATCTCTTCCTATGATAGGTTGGTATTCTGTTGAGTGCTATCAGTTTTCAAAACTAGAGAATATTTAGTCTAATTATGATATACCATCGAAGGATTTTCATTCTTATGGGGATATGGATCACCTATAGAGATTTTATGTAATTATTCTATGATCATTTGGTGTGCAAGGATTTTTTTCAAACTTAGGGTTCTAGATCAAGGTCGAGAGTGTTGTAGTGGTCTGGTGGTTGGGATTCCTTTAAAAATTTAGGATATGGAGGAGGGTGCAGTGCCCATGGAGAAGTCTATCAGCATATGTAAGGTGATACCCATCAAGGGATTTTGGTGATGGGAGCCCAAGGCCAGGTCTCATATAAGATCCATGTTATGGATCAAAATCCTATTGATCATGGAAAGGGGTAATTATCCATTTGACATACCATTCTAGTGGAATATACCCTGAAATTTATTTTATTTGATATGGGTGTATCGTGCTCATTTATTTCAGCTTAATTGATTAGTGTTCTAGGTTTCATGATAGATTATTTGTATGGGGTGATTTCTATCAATACGCTCTTAGGGATTTGTTCTAAGTGTATTTAGATATGTACAGAGTGAGTTATTATGATAATTGGGTATAGGATTCCCTATTATTTCTTTATGTTGGAGATAGGTAACTTCAATATGATCATTGGGATAGATTAGTTGACTCGTTATCAAGAACAATTTGATTTATGTCACCATAAAGTGTCTTTTACATCCACTAAGGGTGATTATTATACCCTCATTAGGGGATTGGGATTTATAGTAAATCCATTTGGGAGATGATTGTGGGTTTCTAAGAGTGATCTCAACCCAATTTACTAGCCTTTATTTGTTGTATGATAATGTTTTGAATCCAATATTTCCTCCTATTTTTGACCAGTTATAGGATGCCTAACTTGAGGAATTCTCTAGGATTCCACCAGAGAGAGAGGTCGAGTTAAAAATTGACTTATTTCCAATTATGAATCCCATATTCATTTTTCTAAATAGGATGGATCCTTGAGACATTAAGAATTATAAGGTTTATTTAGGGGTCCTTGAGGTAAAGGGATTCATTAACCTGAGCACATCCCCTTAGGATGATTCTATTGTTTCCACCAAGAAGGGTGATGGTAGTTTACACATGTGTTAAGATTATAGAAGGTTAAACCAAGTGAATATTGAGAAATTATATCTTATTCCATATATATAAAATCTATTTGAGCAGTTGAGGTGGGAATAGTGGTTCTCCATGATTGATCTAAGATCCATGTACCATCAACTGCAAGTGAAGTTGACTAATATTCCTCAAGCTAATTTTAGGAGTAAATATAGTTTTTATAAGTATCTCATGATGTAATTCAGTTTTATGAATGCTCCAATAGTGTTTAAAAACCTAGTTAATGGTGTATTCCATCTGTATTTAAATTTTTTCATGTTTGTATTCATCAATGAAATTCTATTATACTCCCAATAATGGGTTTATCATGCTCTACATCTAGAGATTTTATTGATTATACTAAGAGGGCATCGGTTCTATGATAAGATCTTGAAGTATCATTCTATGGTCCAAAAGGTTAAATGCTATGGGGCATGTGATATTAGAGGTTGGCATATTAGTGGGCCCTAAAATGGTTAAGGGTATGCTTTCTTTGGAGAAACCCAAGAATATATTTAAGATTCATAGATTCCTATTATTGGTAGGCTGCTGAATAAGATTAATTCAAGACTTATATTCATTGAAAATGTTGATAACAGTCCTAACCAAGAAGGGGGTGAAGTTTTAGTGGTTTGATAATAATGAGAGAGCCATCCATGAGTTGAAGGGAAGGTTGATTCTTGCACCTATCATAACCTTTCCAAAGATAGGAAAGGATTATACTCAATATTGTGATGCATCAATGGTTGGTCTAAGAGAAATTTTTATGTTGATGGGTGAGTAGTTTCTTATGGGACTAGGAAACCATGGTCATGTGAGTAGAACTACCCAATGCATGATTTGGAATTAGTGGTGGTATTGCACATGGTGTGTTGTCATATCACTACTTATTGGGTGAAAAGTTTGTATTGTATACTAACCAAAATATCCTAAAGTATATATTTTAGTAATGTAACTTAAACCTTTGGTAGCATAGGTTTCTAAAGTACTTTAATTTTTAGGTTTTATAAAAATCTATGAAGGGGAATGTTATAGCTAACACACTATGTAGGAATAATTGGTTGAAGGTGTTTTGGGAGTCTAGTAGTGAGTGGTAAATGATGAGCTTATTCACTAATATGCATCTCAATGTCCAGTAGTATTAAGAAAAAGTGATACTCGTAGACTTGATTATTTCCTCCTCACTGCTTGATAGAGTGAAGTAAAGTCATTTGTCAAAATCATATTACTAGATTATAAGGTAAAATATATATAGTGGGGAGTCACTACTATATTATTCCCAGAATGATGATAGGATCCTATATGTTTGAGTTAAACTTGTGGTCCCTATGGGAATGTGTGAGGATATGATATAATATTCACATGCCTTGATATGGGATATTTACCTAGGGATTACTGATATGTATCAAAACATATTTAATAAAAATTGGTGTCATAGGATGAATAAAAACATTGAACGGTTTGTTTCATGGTCATTCACCTATCAAAGGGTGAAGGATGAACATCATTGAACCGCATGTATTCTAAATCCTCTACCCATTATTTATTGGAAATGGGATAATGTGATTATGGATTTCTTAAGGGGGTTTCTAAAGTACCCTTGAGGCATTGATACAATAAGGGTGATTATGGGTTGATTGATGTATGCCATTCATTTCCTACTAATCAAGGAGATCAGGTCAATTACCAATTTGGGCTGACTATATGAACAAGAGATAGTATGATTGCATAGTGCTCATAAAAGTATCATATCTAGTCAATATTATAGATTTAAAAAACACGTATAGGATGGATAATAGAATCCATTCGATACCTAGGTGTATTTGAGTGTTTTATATCATCCTCAAACCAACAGTCAGTCTAAGAATACTATCTAGGTGCTAAAGTACATGCTCCAATCATGTGTTATGGATTTTCTAAGTTCATGGGAGAGTCAACTTTCCCTATCAGGATTCACCTATAACAACATTTATCAATCATTGATTCAAATGGTATCCTTCAAGGCCTTATAGGGAAATAGATGTCAATCACCTTTGTGTTGGTTAGAGGAACAAAGGTATTCTATTATTGTGGAAAGTTTTGTATAAGAGATTTTGCAGCATATTAAGCTGATCAGGAAGAAGTTAACAACCACTTAGAGAAGGTAGTTATTATATTTAGAATAAAAAATCTATCCTCTAGAGTTTGAGGTGGGAAACTAGGTATTCATAATAGTATCACCTCAATTAGTATAAAGGTGGATCTATAGGAAGGGAATGTTGGAACCCAATTTTATGGGTCCATTTGCTATCATTTATAAGATCAATATGGAAGCATACCATTAACACTTCCTTGGAGATACAATTTTATACACAACTTATTGTATATCTACCAACTTCATAGATATCATCATGACCCTTCTCACATGATCAATGTTGATAACGTCAAGCTAGGGTATGATGCGTCGTTTGAGGAATGGCTAGTTTATATAGTGGATCAAAGTGATAATATCCTTCATGGGAATATATTACCTCTCATAAGTGTATAGTGGATGCATGGGAATATTCGGGAGGAGACTTGAGAGAGGGAGGTGGATATGTGAGCTCAATGGTTGAAGCTTTTCATCAATGATTCTCAGTGATGCAACCCGTATATGAGTTTCTATATAGTGGGGAGGTTATAACACACTACATATTACAAATTATAAAATTGGTTAGATTTTCACCCAACCAAATGTAATTTTTTGTTATATTGTTAATGGAGTTTGGGGTCAGAATTTTTGGAGTTAATCTCAATTTGAGAAGTTTGAATTTTATAATATACTTTAGTAGGTACCCAGTGTAGTTGAATAGGTACCTAATGGTCTTGGTAGAAATGGGGGGCCTATAGGTCCAATGGTAACCTAATGGACCTAAGATGAGTACCTGGTAGGGAATTTGGTACCCGATGATAAGTGAATGGGTACCCAATAGTCATGTAAATAGTTTTTAAAAAAATTAATTATTTAATTAAAATTTTAAAATATTATTAAAAAACTCACCCACCTACCCACCCCCCCTATTTTGTTTACATAGTTATAGGACCTCCCCCTCTCCTATCCCTCTTTTCTATAAGCTTTCAAGGTGGATCTCTCTTGTTTTTTCTCCAAATCAAGTACTAATCATTGTGTTGGATTGATACAGGCAATTCTAAGCATCCTATTTTTTTCATTCTTTATTTCCCATGATGTTATAATGTTCTTCACCTATTATTACCTAATTTATAGATTTATATTGGGTTTTATAATTTATTCCATAAGAGTTCAATTAAGCCTATAATATTTGATTACCAGGATCCTACTAATATGGGGTAGGTGGTCTTGAAACTTTCTCATCATTTTATATGAGTTTCATGCTTCTTGTGATATGTGAGTAGCTTCAGATGTGTGTGTATTCCCTAGAAAATATTTTAAATTGTGTTTTCTATTTACCAAAGAGAAAATATGGTCGATTAGGTCTGTGAGTGATCCTGTAAGAGTTAAAAATTGATACCATAGTCATAAATGACAATTCATGTTATTTAAAGTGTAATTAAATTGCGACCCAGTGGCCGTGAAGAGTGATTTCACTTATGGTGTGAGCTTAAGAGCCATGTGAGGTGTCCTACACCATTTATTATGGATGAAATCTTGATAGAAATTAATTATAGGGATAAATTAGCATTTCCATTAATCTTTTTTTGGTTAGTGATATATCAATCATCTTAATCTATTTTCTATTGGTGATAAGTCATTCACCATGATGGTTGTTATCGTGGTGTCTCTTCCACTATTGGGGGTTATGAGATAGTGATGCATCTTTCAATAAGGGATATGTGGTGGTGATATATCATTCATCAGGGGATATATGATGGTGATATTTCATTAACTAGAGGATTATATGATGGTGATGTATCATTCATGGAGGGATATGTGATTGTGATATATCATTCATTGGGGGATATATGGCGGTGATATATTTTTCATTGGTTGATTATATGGTGGTGATGTATTATTTATTGTGGGATATATGATGGTGATGTATTTTTCATTGGGAGATTATGTAATGGTGGTGTATAGTTCATTAAGGTATTGTATGATTATGATGTATGTTTCATAGGGAGATATGTGATGGTGATATATCATTCACCATGAGATTATATATTAGTGATGTATCATTCATAGTTGGGATGTGGGTATGGTAATAACCTGTTCACCTGGATCAATGAGATGAGGGTTTATAGTTCATTCACTCTTGAGCTATATTTGGAACATGGGTTCATCATCCCATTTCAGCACTGGTTAAAGTAGGTATGGTCATTTGTGGTCTTGGATGTTGAAAATTACATGACATGACAATTGTATTTTTATGTTTGATTTACTAGAATTTTATATCAAGAATACACTTACATATTTTGTATTTTTTAGGGATATAAATGGTAGTTTCTTTCTAAGGTATACTCACACCCTGCATGGAAATCTTGAAGCATGTTCAAGTTTCATGATCAGGAATCTGGGTAAGGGAAATGACCCTATAGTCGATGGTTGAGCTGAAATATGGGTGGAGTGGGATATGGAACTAGGAAGGGAATTTTGTCTAGTTTTATGGTAATCTATATTTTTTTTGTTCCTTTTTTATATTTATACATGATCGGCCCATGAGTAATCATATTTTTTATTTATTCTCATTTGACATTATATTATAGTATAATTTTTTATAGCATGTGTTGATTATTTATCCATAGTAGGCCTATCATAGTAATGTCCATGTTATTCTTTCCTTTGTGATTATTGATTTTTAATACTTTAGTTATTATTTATGGTTTATTGGTAGAGGATATAGTCTCCCCATGAGTTTCTAATCAACCCTCACTACTAGTCAGAAGCCTCTATCATATGATTAAGAAAATCTGAGGTCGTGTAATACCATCAGTTTAGTCATGGTTGGGGTGATCTAGGCTAAGGAAACCTATAGTTTGTTTTCTAAAATAATTTTACATATCATAGGTGGTATCCTAGTGAGATTCAAGCACACACCCTACATACACACTTTGTACATATATAGCATTAATTTCATATGATGAAAAAAAAATATTAGTTCTATTTTGATCTTGAGGATGGTCACTGGGCTTGATCAGGTTGGAGGAGGTGACAAGTGAAATATTTAAACCTATTGCATGAATATGGGTAGTTTAATTTTTATATTAGATGATGTCTTTTGTATAAATATCATGTATGTTCCATATCATCAGCATCCCATGTGTATTTTTTTCTTGTTTGGGTTTTGTTTTGGGGTATTGTATATGAATTTTAGTTATATTTAAAAGTTGATGACTGGTTATTTTAATAGTATTTTACTTCATGATTTACTATTTTTCATTGTATGTTAAATTATTGTTTGGTTGTTTCTAAATTTTCAAAATTGTCAATTCTAGGCATGGCTCATACAATATATGGATTGGTTATGATGGATTTATGGGTGGAAACCCTTTTTTAGTTATAATTGGGTGAAATCTTTCTCAAGTGATATAGTTGATTCCCTTAACAGTTATCCTTAATCAATAGTGGTTGATAATTCACTTTGGTCCTTATAGAGGACTGACATGAGTATCAGGATAGGGTAGCTTGGGTTGGTTCATTACACAATGTCATGAGACCCAAAGAGATAGTTGGTGCAGTATAGGGGGTATTTATAGAAAATTGGATTAAAGAACATTGAAACCTATGATGAATCCAAATAAATAAAAAAATATTATAATAATAAATTTTGAAAAAAAATAATTTAAGGTAAGTTAAGTACTATTCAACATAGAAACATCAACTTGAAAAAGACAACCCAAAATTTTCCCAATCATGGTTAAAGAGTAAGAGTCCAAAAAATGTCATGGAAAACCTTAATGTCTGATATGGACTAGTAAAAATGGAAATTTAATGTTTAATTAGAAATTAGGAGACTTGTGAAGAGCCATCATGGAAAATCCCATAACCTAATATGATCTCTTGATACATAAGTGGTGGAATGAGGCCTTCTTTGAGAAATTAATGAAGACATGTTGATTATTTGGGAGATTAACCAAGGAATTTTATAACTTAATGATTTTGAAAAAAATGATAGCATGGTTGGACAACCATAAGAGAACTTTCTAATAAGGTAATACTTAAAGCTCACCGTCAACAAATCCATGACATCCACTGAGAAGGAGAGAGTTGAAACTCCCTTATGGGAAGAAGGTGTTAACTCTCATAGTGTAATTGTTTTAACGATCAAAAAACTATAATGTGTTTTAACATGTTTCATTTTGTTTCTAGTGTATTTATGGTGTTTTTATAAATTTATTCTGACTGGAGGAAACCAGACTAAAGAAGACTTTAAGGTAGGATCAAATAACCTTTTACAAGTCCCTTGAAGCAATGAAGCATCATCCAGCAGGTAAGAGTGAACCACTAACTGGTGGAACACACAGAACCTTCCTTTTCCAGTAGTAATTTACCAGCTAGTTGGTGGAGGATCTAGAGTTATAGTAGCTACTACCTTGCACACCGTCTAGACAGTGGCATTGGGAAGTTATCCTATGATGGTGTTCTAGATCCTTATAAGGCACATTAATGGTTGGTCAAAAATATCTTATTTGGATCTTTAATGTCTTGGATCAACTCTTTAGACCTCTATACCCTATAGAAGCTATAAATTGAGGCTTTGGGAGTCACGTATAATCATTTTAATTAAGTAAAATTCCAAATAAGTAATCTATGATCTCAAACTATCAAGGATTATTCCTTCATAATCAAATTGCTTCAAGTTTCAGTCTTTATCATCCTTTCCCAAATAAATTAAAAGATAACATCACCTATGGGAATAGAGATCATCAAAGTCACACAACTAAAGGTGATGCAAGCTTTAATGAATTTCTTCAAGTGACATCAGTCTTATTTGTTTTGATTCTTTCTTTTTCACTTATTATTTTTCCTATCTATTATTGATCCTTTTCACTTTCTTGTATAAACCCTTATATATCTCTCTCTATACCAATTGTAATTTCTCTCTCTATTTTTATCACCTCTTTATATCTTTTTATCTTTTAGTGAGAGTTGAGATGGCAGTGTAAAGGGTTTTCCAAAAGGAAAATAATTTCTTTTCATCTTCCTTCTAATCATTGGTTTATTTATTTTTTATTCAAAATCAAGGGTTCTCTTAATTTCTTGCTTCTCTATAAAAAATCAATTGATTCTTTGTTTGGTTTTTGGTTCCTATTAAAACCAATAGACTTTTTCTTTTTGGTTATCAGTTCCTATTAAAACCAAGGGGTTATATAACCCTCTAAGGCCTTTATAAGGGGAGGAGACATAGGAGAACCTAGTGTACAATTATAAAACCCCGTTATCAAAGTTTTTCTTTTCTATTTACTTTATTTATTTAATTTTCCACTATACATGTGCTTCATTATTTTATTTAAATTCATGTTATTCTTTACTTTGATTATATCAAATTCTTGAATGGTATCGTTATATCTTATACTGCATCTTTTCAAAATCATTTTATTTTAAAATTGTTGTTTTATTTTATTACTTTAATTTTGAAAAGGTAATTCACCCCCATATTTTTATATTTATCTGAATAAAATTCATATCAAGGAGTGGTTTGTGTTTTCATCAAAATTTTCTTTTTTTCAAAATTTTGATTATTTTTTTTTTCAAATATTAATTGATTTCAAAGCTTAATTTTATTATTTAATTTAATTCATATTCATATTCACCTATTTTTTATTTCACTATTTATTCATATTGGAAAAATATAATGTCTACCTTTATTAATAGAATTGGTTTTCCAGTTTAGAAAATAATAATACATGATTTTGTTCCAACTAAAGAAACTGAAGATAAATGGACTCCCAATGATATTCCAAGTTTTGAACTTAATAGAAAAGATATAAATGTATTACATTGTGGTATTTATTATAATGAGTTCAATTTTTATTATTATTTTAAAATGACTTATGAAATATAGAAATTATTAGAAGTTACACATGAACACATGAATAAAAGACACTAGATTGGATATGTATCATCAAGATTTTGAATTTTTTTTCTATTCATCCTAATGAATCTATTATAAGAATGTTTATAAGATTTACCAGTATTTTCAATGGTAGAAAATATATCAGTGATGGATTGTCAAAAAAAACACACATGAAGAAAATCCTATAGATTTTACCTAGTTAGTGGGATCTCACTATAACGGTGAACCAAGAAGTCAATGCCATTAAAAATATGGCAGTTGAAGAACTCATCATATCTCTAATGAAATAAGATATAACAATAAATAAAAATAAGTAAAAGAATCAATGGAATCCAAGGAAACAAAGAAGAACATTCCTTTTAAATAAATCAAAGATTATTATTCTTCCAAAAGTGACAATGGTGATAAAAGTCTTCTTAAACAGTTTATCAAAATGGTCACCATCCCAGCCCTTTTCTAAGGTATCCCTTTGCTTCATCTCTTCCTCTAGGAGTTCTGGGTGGCATCGTCCCTCCATGCGTTGTCACTAATATCTCTTTTTGGTTAGTGATACCCATATCTTGACAGTTTTGACTACTTCATCAATGTATCTTGGCCCCTGCAATATCTTTTTTTCATTGGGCTTATAGATCCTTACCACTTTCTTCTTTGGTTTTACAGTGTTGATGACTTTTCTACTTCATGGTCCAAGGGTTTAAAATCCTATGAAGGATACCACTTCTTTCTTCTATGGTGGAGCAACGACTTTCATTGGAAGCAAGATTCCCCCATCAAGGTGATTTGGTTGAGTTTCCCAGGTCTTCCCCTTCCTTTATAGAATCCTGCTATTTTATATATTCTTGGTAACCTCATTTAGAGATTCCTGGCATTTTATGATCAATAGAGATCTTTTTTCCATCCTATTGTACCTCTGATTTTTGTGGAAGTAAATGTCTCAAAGCCCCCCATCAAGTAAGTATAGATCTAGGTTGATGATGAACTTTTCTACCTCCAACCAGTGGATTTTGAGAATTGGTTTAATTTCTTCATTTTAGGAAATTGCTTGGGCCATCTTCAATAGGTTTGTCGTTCAATGAATATTAAGACTTTAACTGTGGTAGTTAGAAGTTTAGTACCTGATGGGGAGAACTTTGCAGGTACCCCAGGTCTTTCTCTTCAGTAAAAAGGTGAGTCGCCAATGTCTGTCTTGAATGAGCCTGGTATTCCTTACTGTTTGTGGCCCGTGTTGACTGAGACTCTTTAGTCTACCCCGGTGGAGGGGCATCCTCAATTCACTTCCTCCTATAATGTTATTTCCATCTCTCACATGGTGTTTTTTGGGGTTGGGGGTGCGGATTGCATGATCTTTCTCATCCTATCTCACCTCCCTCTACAACAGTGGGTCAAGGTGTGCTACAGATAATTGATGTGTATCTCTAATATCGGAGCCTTCTAATCGGTGTGACTCCCTTGGATTAGGACATCTTTAGATTCCCACACTTGACAATGTGGCTCTAGTGTGGCTACCTTCTGATCAGTTTGAAAACCATGGCTTAGGCTATCTTCATGATCGCTTTCAGATCTTGGGTGAACAGGCTATTGAGGTGTCTCATTAAGAGGGATGGAAGAAAATTAAACCTAAGTGGAAAAATAAGAAAATTGATTCAATGGATCGTGTTATCTCAATGGCAGGTTCCCAAGGAATAGGATCCTTATTGGGTTTTGATGGAGAGTTAGATTGTCACATGACTAGCGAGGATACATCCATCCAATAATCTGTTGACTGTGTTGAACATGATCATGGTATAATCCTTTATATTCACTAGAGGATAAAGGGGGAAAAGGGCACCCGGGACTCAGGGATTCATGTGGTGCTTCAAGAAAAAAACAAATGGCATAAGAATTATTCTTACTTTCCCAAGAAAATGGAGACAATATCGGTAAAAAAAGGTGGGGTCAACAAGACAACCCAATGAAAAGTGAACATGAATGGGTAGTCTCGTGAGCATCACACCAATCTCTTGGAGGTTAACCACTTGGTAGATGGTGAGGTCCCTAAGGAAAAAAAGTATAAAGAAGTTTCCAATAAATCATACTCATAAGAATTAGAGCCTATCAAAGACTCATATAGGAAGCCTAAAATAGTGGAAGTGGAAAAAGAAAAATTCTTGGAGATCACTCTCCACTCAAAAGAATAAATTCCTAAAGGATACTTTCATATAAATGCTACAAATGAGAAGGATAATCCTATCTTTGAAAGAATGATCTAGGTTGATATCATTGAGAATTAAAGGCTATGGATCAAAAAACAATATCGCATTTTAGAAAAAAGATTCAGTGGAAAAAAGATTAACATGAAGGAATATATTCAGACCTTTGATATGTTGGCACAACTTTTTAAAGAAATCATCAAGGAAAACTTGGATACTAAGGTAAATGATTTACAATGGGGATTATATAGATTTAATAGTTATAATAATCTTAGCCTTGTCTTTAATGATTTTGTTATTTCTTTCTATGTTAAATGACCAGCTATTTTTCTCTTGTGAGGTTTCCCACTTTTTCCATAAAAGTTATTTTTGAATTAAATATTTAATTTTTAGTCAGTCTCATTCTAATTCTCAATATTCTTCTTCTTTATCTTCCACTTCTTCAAGTCCCCTATGTTATAAAGAACAATAATATGGTCGTGATCAACTTAAAAAATGGTTTTCATCAAATTACTTATTTATATAAATATATTGAAAAGAAATATAAACAATTTATAAATGAAAATGGTATTCTCTCAAAAGAAAAATATTATTTTTAAAAAAAATTAAAAACCAACTAGATATTGAAGTTTTCAAAACTAAAATCAAGGATCAAAAAATCTCTCTTTCTAAATTCACCCAGGGTGAACAAAATATTAACATGATCCATGGTTCTTAGTGTTTTAAAATAAATAATAGTGTTTTTGGTTTTTCAAATAATAATTTCATCTCTTTGAAAATTAATGCATCTAAAAAATTAGTTTCAAAAAATGAATTTTAAAAATATTATTAAATATTTGATAATTTTATTTAAGAATATGAAATATATGGAAGACCCAAATTTATTCATCTCTCTTATAGTATTCTTCAAAAATTTGTATAATTATGGGTTATCAAATCCTTATTAGACAATATTAGTGGACCTCAAGTTGTTTCATCATATCAATGATTATTATCTTATACTATTAGAACCAAAATTTGGGTACCGAAAGGCACTAAATTTTGATTTATTATAGGGATTTTCCATTGGAACTTTTTTTATCTATCATATGGTTTATTTTCTATAAAAGAAAAATCATGAAGTTGTAAATGTTGTAAAATTCATGAAGCAACTTATTTTTATATGCTATATTTGTTTTATTTATGGGGAGTTGTTTTAATGGTCTATTCTCCTTTTCTTCTTTATTTAATCATGTTCTTAACGATTTGTCTTCTACTAAGAATGTGTTATCTTGAAAATAGTTTTTTTAAAAGAAGGTTTTAATTGTATATATCTAGGCATGATCTTCTTGATTCTTTGTAAATATTTTTTAATTCTTTGTATATTGTTATACATGTTTAAAAAATACTTGTCTTAAAAAGTTTATATTCTTGAAGAAATTTTTATTTATGTCAGCATGAGCCTAATTATTTTTATTTACATGTATTATTAAGTTTAATTATTTCTATATTTTTATATGTTGAATAATAAAATGTTTAATTTCCCCTCTCTATAATATGTATTATTATTTTAAGGAGGAGTTAGATAATGTTATGTATAGTATATAAAGGTCATTTTTTAAATTCTATTCAATATCTTTTATTTATCTAATACTTGTTCTTTGTAAGTTTTTTTGATAATCTTAAAGGGGGAGAAGTTTTTTAGATAGAGGAAAAAGATAAAAGAATGTATGTTCTCAAATTTAGTTTCATCAAGGGGGATAACTTTGTTTAAAAGTTTCAAAAAGGGGGAAATGGTTTCATGAAATTTTGGTAACTCCTTTCTTTTTTAATTTTACCTCTTACTTATCATGATTTTTACATCAAGTGTTTGTGATCCTCAAAATATGAGAGATTCTTGACTCTTGTATTATAATATTTTTAATGATCACAAACAATCTAATGTGATCTAACTTGTTTCATGTTTTATCTAGTGTATTTATAATGTTTTTATTACGTTATTTTTACAGGAAATAAACTGGCCTAAATATGACTTCAAGGTAGGCCTAAAGGACCTTTTCTAAGTACCATATAGCAGTGAAACGTCGGTCAGCTGATAAGAGTGCACTAGAAATCTGGTGTAACAAAAAGAACTATAATTTTCCGGTAGCACTCCACTGACTAGTTGGTGGAGGATCTAGAGTCATAGCGGCTATTTCCTTATAAAATAGCTAGCTGGTGGCATCGGGAAGCTCGCTGGTGGCGGCATTCTAGATCCATCTAGGGTGCATTAATGGTTAGTCAAAAAACTCTGGTCTATCTCTTTAATTTCTTGGTTCTACTCCTTACACCCCATCACCCTATGGAGGCTTTAGGAATTAGTAATTATCATTTGAATGAATTACACTTCCAAATAAACTCCCTTTGATCTCCAACTGTCAAGGATTCTTCCTCTATCTTCGAATAGCTTCATGTTCTAATCTTTCTCATCTTTTCCCAAAGAAGTTCAAAGAGAAAATCATCCATGGGAATCAAGATCATCAATTCCTCATAACCAAAGTTGGATCAAGCTTAAATGAATTTCTTTAAGCACCATCAATCTTCTTTGTTTGGATTCTTTCTTTATGCCTTTTTATTCTTTCTCTATCTTCTTGAGCCTTTGTACTTTCTTGTATAAACCCTTGGATCTCTCTCTCTCTCTCTCAATTGTAATTTATCTCTCTCTATCACACCCCGACCTTAATTTATTAATTATTTATTAATTATTTATTAATTATTTTTAATTATTTTTAATTATTTTTAATTATTAAATTATATTTAGTCTTATTCTTGAATTTCAAGCTGAAACGGGTTAAAATTTTAAATTTTTCTGGATTTTTGGCATAGGATCATGTTTGATTCACATTTAGTAGAAACTATGCACAAACCATGAAAGTGTGCCTATAATATTTAAAAAACTAGTCTCATGGTCAGTGCACTATTTTTTTAACCATGCAACCGAACTATGCAGGGTGCTCCTGGTGTTCCATTAGAGGTACATGATTGGTGCACAGTTTGGACAACCATGTGACCAAACCATGTGAAGTGTCCAGATATTTAAAAAAATTTAAATAATAATAATAATAATAATATAACCCATAAACTCTCCCCTTCCTCACTCTCTTCTTACGTGACACCCCTGCCCCACCACCAACCTCCTCTTGCATACGACCCCCTAGGTACAGCCTCTATCCTTCATCGATTCTTCCTCCATTTCAGTATGTGATCATTTTAGGTAAGAATTTATTATTCTCCTCCTCCCCCACCTTATTCTTATTTGTTCTTAGTTTCTTCTCCCACTCTCCATTACTTGTTCTTGGTTAAACCCTAGAGGTGTATTTGACTCTGATTTCTTGTAGCTTTGGTTTAATAGAGTATGTGATGTCCTCTTCAGGTCTCATAAAGTTCGTAAATAATTCTTTAGTTTCATTTCACTTGATCCAAGGTTTGTTTCCCCTTGATTTGGGGATTTAAATTTAAGAACCTTATTTTTATTATGTTTTAATTTCTTTTTTTGGTATAATTTTATATTATTAAATATATCGAAGGTTATTTGAAAAGAAAATAACTCTTTGCATGATTTTCATCTCAGTTTTAAGGTTTTTCCTCTAATTTGTCTTAGCTTGTTTTTAATAAAGCCTGAATGGAACTTGTAAATTCCTTATGTTGTTTTCCTAAAATTATATTGGATTTAAGCGAGATTTAAATTAAGCTTTTATTGTACTTGTAATTTATAGTGATTCTTGAAATTCCAAGTATGAACAAATTATTTCAAGGCTAGTTTTAAATTAAAAGTGTGAGGCTTGAAAATATATTTTGTCCCACTGAACAATTATACCCATATACACGGGGATGTGTGTGTGTGTGTGTCTGTGTGTGTGTGTGTGTGTGTTTAAAAAATCATATGTGAATATAGGAATTTTTGAAATGGAATACATATGTATATATATAAAGTATATGAGTCTAACGGTGAAAGTAAAACTTTGGAGATTTAAATTGGAAAGTAGAAACTTGGTTTTAAATTGATATTTAAGTGTATTTTCTTTTTAAAATAAAATGTTAAGGCTCAGTTGGCACCTTGAAAATATGGTTTGATGTTTTCCTTGGTTTTGGAAACATATTTTGAAAATAAATACGTTCCCTTATAAATGATTTTGAATTCTCAAAATGCTAAGGCCCAGTTGGTACTTTTAAAATGTTTATCTTATAAGTGCACACCCTTATGGAAGTCCTTTGGTTTAGGGAGGGTTTTTTCATATATGGTGTTAATATGTGAACTTAGCATATATGATGGATTGTAATGAGATGTTGTATTTGTGATTGCTTCCTCACCTCCCCTTTTTTTATCATAGGATCCTAGGTGTCTCAATGGGAGTGGAGAGATTATTACTATCTAGTCTTGATTATATGAGATAGATCCCCCTGGTATGGAAAGGTTGTGGTGGGTTGTTCCACTGGTGAGGCAACTTGAGAGCATCTGGGTTGGTTGTTGTTAGAGTTGGTACCCTAGAACCAACTTTTGTATACTTTATGATAACCTTTATCCATTGTTTTTAATGTTAATAAAATTATTATCACATTGTGGTTGTTCTTATACATAGCATAGAATGTGATAATGTCATAAGAGTAGATGTTGCGCTGAAAGGTCATTGCAGTCCCCCTCTATGATGACAACCCAGAAGTTCCATGATAGTATTCTTAAATACATCTTCTATAGTTGGATAAAATCATTTGAGAGACACAAATGATACATGATATCATTGGTGGAGACTCATAGGACTTTGAGGAACCTTCTCATAGTGTACGCCCTTGGTAATATCTAGTGTAGGTTATTATGAGAATGAGACCCTCCAATAGGAAATCCAAATTTATATGTGTCATTGAATGTTTCTATCTGTGGATGTGTGTATTGATCCTTAAACTTTAATAATATTATTAATGAGTGTTATAAGTGGCAGAATTTTATGTATTGATGAAAATTGTGATGACATGTGTTCTCGGTGAGGTAGGATATGTTAGGTGTGTCATAAATAATATTTCATTAATGAATAATGTGAGAAAGAATTTGTCTCTTTTGTTCTTTAATGGAAGTTGATATCTCAGACCCTTTGATGGAAATGATATATCCTAAATAAATCCATGGTCATGGTGTTCTATAGGTAAGATTTATTTCCAAAAAGTTAATTAAAAAAGACATCGAGCACATAGGTTGATGGCACCAGCATGAAACCTGTTTGATTAGAGATATCACGATAAAAGGATTATATTACACAATAAGCATATATATGAGGTATTATTGTAAAGACCTGGAAATTTCAAGGGAAATTTTTTTTTTCTAAATTTTCTTTGGGATTTTACAAGAACGCAGTTTCTGGCGGCACCTGATTCCGAGGCCCGGTGTGCCCGGAATCATTTTCCGAAGTTTAGCTCGGGTACGTTCAGTGAACGAACGAGCAGGTTTTTCTAACTTTTGAACCGGTGCTTGGAATCAAATTCTGAGGGCACTGATGGAATCGTAGCGCCGATATTTTCTTAGAAACGCCTTTTCCGGAGTTGCGTTTTCTTGGGTGTGGTTTTTAAATTTTTGGGGTTAAGTTAAGAAATAAAATAAAGTGGTTAGACAACTTTATTTTTATTTCACTTAAAGCCACTTAAAAGCCACTTAAAGCCACTTAAGCTGAGTTGAAGCAAATAGGGTGCAATCCAAAATATCCTACCCTCTTGGTAGGATATTTTTGAGGTGGGGCCCGCACGAGCCTCACCGTTTCTTTTCCTCTAAGTAACGCACCCGCGAAAACCCCTCTTTAATGAAAGTCAACCGTGGATTTTTCTGGTTAAGAAACGCCCCAATTAATTGGGCAGTTAAATCGTTACAATTAATTCAACGAATTAATTGTTCGTTTCTTATCTTTTTAATTTCAAAAGCTTAGGTCAATAATAAAATAAGGGTTGAACTTATTTTATTTAGTTGGACTTGTGGCATGGAGAGAATTTGGAGGAAAGCGTTCTTTGATGAAGAACGCGAAGAACACTCCGACCTCTGATGAAGAATGCCAAACCCTCGGAGATCGATGGCGCGATGCCGTGTACCGCGACATCAACGACGCTTCTTCCGTGATGCTCCTTCCGCGACGCTTTTCTTCCGCGATGAGAAAATCCGCGATGAACCCTCGCTCGACGACGCTTGAGGTAGGTAATTGTTTTGTGAATATTAATAAACCCCATATTACTTCCTTCTAAATCAAAGAACGCGGATCAACTAAACATCAAGTTGATCCGCGAAGAATATGTTGCGGGTTGGAAATTATTGTTTGCGGGAAAACTGTAGGGGGTTTACGTGTTTTTTTATTACGTGTTTCTCTTCCGTCTTTTATCTGCGTTTATTTGGACCGCATGATATCAGTTAACGGGAGGAGGCCGGACCGCACAAACATGGCCACCACCCTCCCTTTTGTTTTTCTTGTTATTGCGGATCGAATGAAAGTGACGCGGTGTCGTCACGCCGCGCGGGATCGAGCGGCAAGGATGCGTGACATCGTCACGTCGCGTGGGATCGAGCGGCAAGAATGCGCGACGTCATCACATCGCGCAATCAAATTTTTTTTAAAACTCTCGTGCGTGGGTTTTTGATTGAAAGGTGTTCGTATAATTTATTTTGGATAAATTATACCCTCATCATGATTAAAACCATGTGTTTATTATTTTCCAATTGATAACACCTAACGCGGAGGACGCGGGCCGAACAAACACGGCCCGACAACCCTCCCCAGCGTGTTTATCTATGTGCGGATCAACGGACGACGACGAAGCATGCCCCTATGGCGTTTGAATCCCTTTGCAGTGAAGGTCGGGTCCCGGGAGGACCGTTGGCGAAGACAGCAGGAGAAACGGACCACCGGAGCGCATCCGGTGGTCCGCGGAAGGCGGAGGCGGCGCGCCGCCGGAAGGCCGGCGGCGGCAGTCGCCGCCGGCTTCAATTAGCGGCGAGGGTGGGGGAGCCGCGCACCCCGCCCACGGCTTCCGCTCGGCCACGCTGGCCGAGCCGCGGCTGGCCAATTGGGCCGGACCGAGCCGTCCGGGCCGGGCCGGGCCTATCTGGGTCGGGTCGACCCAGTTCGAGCCGACCCAGGGGGGTCGGGTCGGGTCGGTCCGGGCCCAGACCCCCCGTTTTCAGACCCTCTTTGGTCTTTTGTCCATATCTTGGGCTACGGACCTCCGATTGATGCACCGTCAGCAGTGATGCGATCTTTGGATCGAGACGGTCGTTTCGGTATATCACACTCAAATTTTCGGAACACTTTGGGTTCGGCCAGGTTGGTTCGGATATGAAACCAACCGGGCCCTCGGAGCGGAAACACTTATATCTTGAGCTCCAGACGTCCGATTGACGTGTCGTTGACTTTGATGGATTCCTCTAAATGAGACGGATCTTTTGGATTAATCTGCTCAAGGTTTGGATTCCGTTGGAGTGCGTTCGGGTTGGTTCGCTCACGAAACCAATCAGGCCCCTGGAACGAAAAGGGCAATAACTCACAGACCGGGCGTCCGATTGACGCGCCGTCTGTCTCGTGGAATTACTCTTGATGAGACGGAACTTTTGGCATACTTTTCCCGAGTTTTGGTTGCAGTTGGATAGTGTCCGGGTTGGATTGTACCCGAAATCCAACCGGGCCCCTGGAACAGAAAAGCTGATATCTTTCAGACCGGACGTCCGTTTGACGAACCGTCAGCGGCGTTGGTGATCTCATTGAGAAACGGTCCCTATGAGTATACCCTATGAGAGTTCAGGGTACAGTTGGGATATGGCCGGGTTGGTTCGCTAATGAAACCAACCGGGCCCCTGGGACGAAAAGGCTAATAACTCACAGACCGGGCGTCCGATTGACGCGCCGTCTGTTGCATTGAGACCCCTATGACGAGGCGGTACCTTGAGATACTTCTTCATGGGACTTTGAGATACTTGGAGTATCGACCTGTAGTTCGTGGAGCAGACCCTCCCAGAGACGAGCGTACGGAGTACGGAGACCGTGTAGTCGACTGAGACCTGACGACTGCTTGACCGACTCGACTTGGAGTGAGTCGACTAGCCCAGTGGACGGAGCACTACTTTCTGAGGTGCAGACCCATGGCGGATGGAGCACTAACTGTGTGACAGTGTAGACCCGCGGTACTCATCCGGAGAGTACCTCTGCAGGCTACTAGGGGGTGTGCACTACTGTGTTTGGGTGGCATACCCCGGCGGGAAGCACTACTGTGTTTGGGTGGTTGTCCCGCGGTACTCGATAGGAGGAGTACCCCAGCAGTCTTAGGTTAGTGAGTAGTACCTCGGAGTCGTGACAGGACCATTGTACACTCCAGAGACGGAGCTCTTCAGCAGTTACGGTTTCGATAATGAAAATCCAGGTTTGAGCTGAGACTTTTGACCTTTGTGTTACCTCATGATTGAGATGGGTCACTTGATAACTTAGGTTTATGTATGGGCATATACCTGGGTAGTGGTTATCCGTTGATTTCATAATCATTGTGTTTCCTTAGGATTGAGATGGGATACTTGATAACTTAGGTATATGTATGGGCAGATACCTAAGTATAGGTTATCTATTGAGATCTTCTTTGTTGTTATCCTTGTTGGTTTTAGTGAGACCTTGAGGGTCTCGGGGTCCCTACTGAGTATCGTTATACTCACCCCTTCACGGGCTATGCTCGCACCTCGTTGTGTTGGTTGCAGATGATGGGCAGTGCTGACGGAGGCCGAGTGTTCAAGGACTGGATGGTACCCAGAGGTGAACTACACGACGAGTCAATATCCGGAGGTGGACTTCACGGCGAGACGACACTCGGAGGAGGTTGACGGGCGAGAGCGTTGTGGAGGCTATCTGTACCTACCCTTCAGGTAGGATCCGTGGTGGATGATCCAGGAGTTGTGCCATCTATACCTACCCTTCAGGTAGGATCCGAGGAGGATGACCCAAGAGCCGCTTCTGTCCTTCCAGCTGTTGTCTTTTTTAGTTGTACTTTTTTCAGTTGTAGTTGTACTTTCTTTTGGGTTTGTATTCTGGCCCATTTACCTTTCATCTTTTCTCTTTGTACTTAGTGTTTTACTTCTTCTTGTACTCTGTGGTGTTTTGTTTACTTTTATAAAGGCAATGCCTTCCCAGTTATCGGGATTTACGCCTTTGGTGCTAGTCGCCAGCCCCTGGCCTATGGAAGGCGGGCTTGGGGTAGTCACGGCACGGGACCTGAGGACGGGTCATGAAAAATTGGTATCAGAGGAGTTGGTTCTACCGCAGAACTTATAACTCTGATATTTTCTTTCTGTGAAGCAATAGTGTTAAGGGTACCGAGTGTGGTCTTCAGTTCAGGGAGTCCAATGTTGGTGCGGGCGGCCGACGTATCCATACACTAGGACCCTGACAACTGATTTCTGACTTTGTGCACGAAAACACTGATTGTGTGTGTGTTTTTAAAGGTTTTCCCTTAAAACAGCTCAAACCAGGTCAGCTCACCAGGTATAATTGTTTGACTGTGTCACGTTGTTTCTTTCAGGATGCCTTTTCATGGACGACCAGCTAGAGCCCAGAGGGATGTGCGTACTGACAGCCTGCCGAGCGACGAGGCTTCGGTACAGGGCCCTCTTGCAGTTGAGGCACCAGCGGAGGCACCAGCGGTACTACCATACGTTGGGCCATCGATGCCACCAGCCCCAGAAGTAGGCGATGCCCGCCACTTGAGTGCGCTGCACGAGTTCCAGCACCAGAGGCCACCCAGGTTTCGGGGAGAGACGGACCCGCAGGCGGCTGAGGATTGGCTGGAGGCTGTGGTGAGAGTCTTCAGGCTAGTGGGGACGCCGAAAAACTTCATGGTGATCTTTGCTGTCAGCCTTCTTCAGGCAGCATCAGGCAGGTGGTGGAGCCACTTGTTCCAGTTTTGCGACAGGATGTCCTTCACATGGGAAGAATTAGAGACCTTCTTCAGGGTGAAGTTTGTGCCAGTAGCTCTACACCCCAAGTGTGTTCAGGAGCTGCTGCCTTTGCCGCGTGTTTTTCGATCAGTAGCCAAGTCATCTGTGGGCAGTAGACAGATGATACAGAGGTCCAAGAGGACTAGAGCCAGCCGTACGAGGAGTAGGAAGTTTTATGAATGCGGCAGGAAGGCTCACCTGGCACGTGACTGTACGAATCCTCGTACAGATGATCCGCAGGCTTTGGAGGAGCCACCGAGACAGAAGCAGCGGCTGGTGCTTGAGCAACGGTCAAGCAGTGGACAAGGCAGTAGATCTCCGGGAGTAGGTGGACAGTAGAGGAACTAGTGGATATGTCCCTTGTACTTCTAGTTCCATGTTGCTATTGTATTCGTGTCTTTGTACTATGAGCTGCAATAATAAAAAGAAACTTATCTTTGTGATGTTTGCTTTCCTGTCCTTTTTGTTTGGTTGATACTGAGTGGTCCTGGTTAAGACTGTTGACTTGACCCTCACTTTCGAGATTTCTACTGGAGGAGACCCAGTGACCTCACACTGATGCCGATAGTGTGACTCGACCTTTGGAGGTGAGAGTGACAGTTGGATCTCTTGGTAGTTACGTCGAGGCCTTATGACGTCATCCATGTCATGAATGCATCATTCATGTCGGGATTGAATGTATTAAACAATGGGCGTGGTTCATCCAGGGGATGAGACCGAGTTTCTCTTTTCGGCAAAGGAGAAATTTTTAGCAGCTCTTTCAGATCATAGGTAAAGAAGGTGCAATTCATCCAGGAGCGGATAAAGACTGCACGGTGTAGTAAGAAACAGGAAACTGGCACCAGTCTTAGAGACTCGGGCATGTTAAATGTTTCAAGAAGTGGAAGCTTTAAGGAGTGATGAGTCTGCGAAGCAGCAGACGTGGAGGCAGAGCTAGGAGAGCAGCATGAGGTGGTGTACATCTTAATATGCTACAACCACCCACCTTAGTTATCCCCGCCGAGCTCAGGGAGCTGGAGGGCGGAGGAAGAGTGCGTCTGCATGCGGTCAAGGAGTGTGACCCAATGGCTCTAAAAATGATTCAAGGGACAGTCTGTGTCCAATACTATCTGCTGTAGTAACAAACGTCGATATGAATCATTCCTCACTTTCACAAATCTCGTCCCAGACCTAGAGTTTCCGGTAAGTCGTGGACTTGACCCTCACGTCTGGAGATACCGTTGGAGGAGACTCGATAATCACACTTACGCCGACGGTGTGGTCAGACCCTCGAGGCGAGAGTTTCGGTTGGAATCTCTTGGTGGCAGCATTGAGGCCTTATGACGTTGGTTTGAGTATGGACTGGGCAATCACAGTTCATACACAAATTGACGGTATTAGTCAAAAAGTTTGTGGTTTAACTACGATGTCGAGATGATTTTTCCTTGTTCGGCGAAAAGGAAACCCCGGGAAACATAGGATAAACTCATGCTCAGGAGGGTGCGACCGATCACTCTTGAGTCGGTCAACCTTACCCTCGTGGAAGCAGTCATTTTGAGTTTCATTTCTAATAGGAATTGGAGGCCTCATGAGTTCGAGAATGACGATCACGTCCTTATACGGGTCTCACCTCGATGAGGTTTACGGAGATGTGGCCAAGGCGGCAAGTTATCTCTGAGGTTCAATGGACCTTTCTAGGTCCTCAGCTGGGTAGGCGGGGTGGTTTACCGCTTGACCCATCCACCTCAGTTGCACAAGGTGCACGACGACATCCACGTATCTCAACTGAGGAGATACGTGCTCGACCCTTCGCATATCATCGACCATGGGGAGCTGGACGATGGAGATTGGGTGTCTTTCACAGAGGTTCCAGTGGGGATCAAGGATCGACAGGAGCAGATCCTATGAGGACAATTGATTCCTCGGGTGCACTTTTTTTTTGGCAGTACGGGAACCTCCAGGTGAGCACATGGGAGCGGAAGGCTCAGATGTGTGCTATGTACCGCTTTTGTGACCCTAGTTTGTGTTAAAGTTTTACGAGGACGTAAAGCCCTGAGGTGGGAGTAATGTAAAGACCCGGAAATTTCAAGGGAAATTTTTTTTTCTAAATTTTCTTTGGGATTTTACAAGAACGTAGTTTCTGACAGTGCCTAATTCCGAGACCCGGTGTGCCCGAAATCATTTTCCGAAGTTTAGCTCGGGTACGTTCAGTGAAAGAACGAGCGGGTTTTTCAAACTTTTGAACTGGTGCTTGGAATCAAATTCCGAGGGCACTAATGGAATCACAGCACCGGTATTTGCCTAGAAACGCCTTTTCTGGAGTTGCGTTTTCTCGGGTGTGGTTTTTAAATTTTTGGGGTTAAGTTAAGAAATAAAATAAAGTGGTTCGACAACTTTATTTTTATTTCACTTAAATCCACTTAAAAGTCACTTAAATCCACTTAAGCTGAGTTGAAGTGGATAGGGTGCAATCCAAAATATCCTACCCTCTTGGTAGGATATTTGTGAGGTGGGGCCCGCATGAGCCTCACCGTTTCTTTTCCTCTAAGTAACGCACCCGCGAAAACCCCTCTTTAATGAAAGTGAATCGTGCGTTTTTCTAGTTAAGAAACGCCCCAATTAATTAGGCAGTTAAATCGTTACAATTAATTCAATGAATTAATTGTTCGTTTCTTATCTTTTGAATTTCAAAAGCTTAGGTCAATAATAAAATAAGGGCTGAACTTATTTTATTTAGTTGGACTTTTGGCGTGGATAGAATTTGGAGGAAAGCGTTCTTCTTCGACGAAGAACGCGAAGAACACGAAGAATGCTCCGACCTCCGATGAAGAACGCCAAACCCTCAGAGATCGACAACGCAACGCTGTGTACCGCGACGTCAACGACGCTTCTTCCGCGACGCTCCTTCCGCGATGCTTTTCTTCCGCGATGAGAAAATCCGTGACGAACCCTCGCTCGACGACGCTTGAGGTAGGGAATTGTTTTGTGAATATTAATAAACCCCATATTACTTCCTTCTAAATCAAAGAACGCGGATCAACTAAACATCAAGTTGATTCACGAAGAATATGTTGCGGGTTGGAAATTCTTGTTTGCGGGAAAACTGTAGGGGGTTTACGTGTTTTTTTCTTACGTGTTTCTCTTCCGTCTTTTATCCGCGTTTATTTGGACCCCATGATATCAGTTAACGGGAGGAGTCCGGACTGCACAAACACGGCCACCCCCCTCCCTTTTGTTTTTCTTGTCATTGCGGATCGAATAAAAGTGACGCGGTGTCGTCACGCCGCGTGGGATCGAGAGGCAAGGATGCGCGACATCGTCACGCCGTGCGGGATCGAGCGGCAAGAATGTGCGATGTCATCACGTCGTGCAATCAAATTTTTTTTTTAAAAATCTCGTGCATGGGTTTTTGATTGCAAGGTGTTCGTATAATTTATTTTGGATAAATTATACCCTCGTCATGATTAAAACCATGTGTTTATTATTTTCCAATTGATAACACCTAACATGGAGGACGCGGGCCGAACAAACACAGCCCGACAACCCTCTGCAGCTTGTTTATCTATGTGCGGATCAACGAACGACGACGAAGCAGGCCGCTATGGCGTTTGAATCCCTTCGCAGTGAAGGTCGGGTCCCAGGAGGACCATTGGCGAAGACGGCAGGAGAAACGGACCACCGGAGCGCGTCCAGTGGTCTGCAGAAGGCGGAGGCGGCACGCCACGCTGGCGCGGCGGCGCCGACGACCGGCGGCGGCAGTTGCCACCGGTTTCAATTAGCGGCGAGGGTGGGGGAGCCATGCACCCCACCCGCGGCTTCCGCGTGGCCGCGATGGCCGAGCCGCGGCTGGCCGGTCGGGCCGGACCGAGCCGGCCGGGCCGCGCCGGTCGGGCCGGGCCCAGTCGGGTCGGGTCGACCTGGTTCGGGTTGACCCGGTTCGGGCCGACCCAGGGGGGGTCGGGCCGGGTCGGTCCGGGCCCAGACCCCCCATTTTCAGACCCTATTTGGTCTTTTGCCCATATCTTGGGCTAAGGACCTCCGATTGACGCACCGTTAGCGGCGATGCGATCCTTGGATCGAGACGGTCGTTTAGGTATATCGCACTCAAAGTTTCGGAACACTTTAGGTTCGGCCGGGTTGGTTCGGATACGAAACCAATAGGGCCCTCGGAGCGGAAACGCTTATATCTTGAGCTCCGGATGTCCGATTGACGTGCCATCAACTTTGATGGATTCCTCTAAATGAGACGGATCTTTTGGCTTACTCTGCTCGAGATTTGGATGTCGTCGGAGTGCGGTCGGGTTGGTTCGCTCATGAAACCAACTGGGCCCCTGGAAAGAAAGGGCCAATAACTCACAGACCGGGCGTCCGATTGACGCGCCGTCTGTCTCGTGGAATTCCTCTTGATGAGACGGAACTTTTGGCATACTTCACCCGAGTTTTGGTTGCAGTTGGATAGTGGCCGGGTTGGATTGTACCCGAAATCCAACCAGGCCCCTGAACGGAAAAGCTGATATCTTTCAGACCGGACGTCCGTTTGATGAACCGTCAGCGGCATTAGTGATTTCGTTGAGAAACGGTCCCTATGAGTATACCCTATGAGAGTTCGGGGTAGAGTTGGGATACGGCCGGGTTGGTTCGCTCACCAAACCAACCGGGCCCCTGGGACGAAAAGGCTAATAACTCGCAGACCGGGCGTCCGATTGACGCGCCGTCTATTGCATTGAGACCCCTATGACAAGGCGGTCCCTTGAGATACTTCTTCGTAGGACTTTGAGATACTTGGAGTATCGACCTATAGCTCGTGGAGAGGACCCTCCTAGAGACGAGCGTGCGGAGTATGGAGACCGTGTAGCCGACTGAGACCTAACGACTGCTTGACCGACTCGACTTGGAGTGAGTCGACTAGCCCAGTGGACAGAGCACTACTTTGTGAGGTTCAGACCCATGGCGGACGGAGCACTACCTGTGTGACAGTGCAGACCCGCGGTACTCGTCCGGAGAGTACCTCTGCAGGCTACTAGGGGGTGTGCACTACTGTGTTTGGGTGGCATACCCCGGCGGGAAGCACTACTGTGTTTGGGTGGCTGGCCCGCGGTACTCGACAGGAGGAGTACCTCAGAAGTCTTAGGTTAGTGAGAAGTACCACAGAGTCGTGACTGTACCACTGTACACTCCAGAGACGGAGCTCTTCAGCAGTTACGTTTTCGATAATGAAAATCCTGGTTTGAGCTGAGACTTTTGACCTTTGTGTTACCTCATGATTGAGATGGGTCACTTGATAACTTAGGTATATGTATGGGCATATACCTGGGTAGTGGTTATCCGTTGATTTCATAATCATTGTGTTTCCTCAAGATTGAGACGGGATACTTGATAACTTAGGTATATGTATGGGCAGATACCTAAGTAGAGGTTATCTATTGAGATCTTCTTTGTGGTTATCCTTGTTGGTTTTAGTGAGACCTTGAGGGTGTCAGGGTCCCTACTGAGTATCGTTATACTCACCCCTGCACGGTCTATGCCCGCACCTCGTTGTGTTGGTTGCAGACGACAGGCAGTGCTGACGGAGGCCGAGTGTTCGAGGACTGGACGGTACCAGGAGGTGAACTACATGACAAGTAAGTATCCGGAGGTGGAATTCACGGCGAGACGACACTCGGAGGAGGTTGACAGGTGAGAGCATTGTGGAGGCTATCTGTACCTACCCTTCAGGTAGGATCTGTGGTGGACGATCCAGGAGCTGCGCCATCTGTACCTACCCTTCAGGTAGGATCCGAGGAGGATGACCCAGGAGCCGCTTCCATCCTTCCAGCTGTTGTCTTTTTCTGTTGTACTTTGTTCAGTTGTAGTTGTACTTTCTTTTGGGTTTGTATTATTTCCCATTTACCTTTCATTTTTTCTCTTTGTACTTAGTGTTTTACTTCTGCTTGTACTCTGTGGTGTTTTTTTTTACTTTTATAAAGGCAATGTCTTCTCAGTTATCGGGATTTACGCCTTTGGTGCTAGTCGCCAGCCCCTGGCCTATGGAAGGCGGGCTTGGGGTAGTCACGGCACGGGCCCCGAGGACGGGTCGTGACAATTATGTCATCACGGCATTAACTTATTTCTCTATGGGTGCTTCGGTGTGTTGCTAGATGCTAACCTTAGACTTTAGGATGCTTCACCTAATGCCACTAAGAAAGAGTCTTAGAGGGTTACACACTAAGTGTATCCAGGATATTGGTTAAATAATATATTATTATTTATTATTTAACAAGTTGAAAAAATATTATTCTCACACATGGTTTAATAATTATTCATGTTTTCTTGATCGCATATATTCCATCACAAATTATTTGAGAGAAAATTATGTGAGTATAATATTTAATAAATATTTATTTTTTATTTAGTGAATATAATATTTATTTATTTCTTGGATAATAATGTGGTGATATTTATTTATTAAATAAATAGCAATTATTCAACACCCAATAAATATTGTGGAGAAATGGAGGATCAATTTTAATGGTCTAGTAAAAAATAATATATATTGAATATTATCTAAATAAATAATATTTAAATTAATTTTTGATTTTAGCGCATGTCAAGAAATAATATTATTATTATATACATGGGGTTCTATAGGGATTAGGAAAATAATAAAGGATTCATTTTCAATTATTATTTTCTAACTGTAGTAGTATATACATTCAATTATATTATTTTCTTAAGAGAACCAATTCATTGTGGGCTGTGAACAACGAGATCTAAAGAGAATCCACACAATCCCTAAAGAGCTCCCTCTCCCAGAACACTCCCAAGAACAGAGAGAGATCTTCATCCACCTTCCACTCTTGAGTATAGAGAGATCAATGAGAATCCATTGGAAGTGATTCTCAAGGAGATCAAAGGTGAATGATGCAAGTGATGGGATCTACCGTTCTAGCACTTGAAGATTCATACGGTGATGTTCGTAGATTTTTGGAGCACATGTGGATCAACACTAGAGAGAATCTATTCTTGATTCCTATAATAAAATGATGGTAAGACGTAGATATGTTGTCAGATCTATCAATGAAGAATTAATTTATCACAAGGAAATTATTTAATTGCTTAAATCAACTATAAATAATATGTGATGATCCTATGTTTTGGTTCTAGAATTTATCCATTGTCTATATTCTTTGATTCAATTTCATTGATGATGGTCTTTATCATCGTGTAAATATCAGATTAATCATTGATCATGAAAAAAATAAAAATTGGGCATGAGCCATCCAATGATTCCACTGCGCTTAGAAGTTACAAGTGGTATCATAGAGGTCACATAATTATTTATAATTATTTAAATATCATTGATCTATTTACGTGTTTTTCATTAGTTTTCTATTCCAGTTTAATCGTTATTTAATCCATATTGTGAGATCTTCTTTATTCCTCTTCGTTTCTTTAAAATATAATCAATTAGATTAATTTTATGAATGAAATAAATTCAAATATATCATTCAGAGGTGCTTAGGAGTCTGGATAGATAACAAAAGAGTACACATCATATAACCTATAGGTACACTCCGTGTACTAGTGTTTAATGTACCAAGAATTAATTTGGAATTAATTAAAGTTGTGTGCATTTATTACACATGGTTAATTTAATTATACACCATGTGTTGACCAGGCCATCCTGGAACATAGTCAATCGGATTACACGTCGTGTAACTTTAATGCATGGCGTGTAGTCCCTTAGTCACAAAAGGCCCATGTATTCTCCTACACGACCTACATGAATGGTGTTCATGTAACTCGAAGACCATACTCTGTGTATCCCATGTACATGCCATGTACTACAACATTTTCCATTTAATGGTTACATGATGAGTCCCTAGGCATGTTCCACGGATAGATGATGAGAAAAATACATTTCATGTAGCTCTAATGTAATCACCATGTACTTTTACCAAATTACATAGAATTGAAAATTAATATAATATACTATGAAAACCATATCATTACATGTTCCATGTGTTCATTAATTTTATAGTACATGTAATGTCCCAGAATTTTCGTATAATTTTTTTAATTATATGGAATTATTTCAAAACCTTGAAATCTGACGGTGCGTGATTTTGAGGCCCGAAGTGCCCAGAATGATCTGTCGAAGTTTTGTTAAATTTTAAATAGCATGCTTAAGCAGTTTACTTGAAAAGGTATAATAACTCTTAAACAATTACCTGAATCAGAAATCTGAGGGCACCATTGCGCTCAGGATGGTAGGTTTATCCTAGGCGCCACTTAAGTTTAGTCGGTGCAGGCCTCCTGTGAGAAAACCCAAAAATGGAATAACCGTAAATAAAATTATTAAATAAAATTATTTTATTTTTTAAATGCTTATAACTCACAAACGGTAACTCGGATTAAAAATATGAGACCACCGCTGAACTCATGAGGGTATGATTTTTTTAGGAAGATACTAACATTGGCCGACGCAGGCCACCAGTAAAAGTTAGTTTTTGGCCGTATATAAAATAATTAAGTGACAATTATTTTATTGTAAAATTCATAACTTCTAAATGGTAACTCAGATTGAAAATCTGAGGGTACCGTTGAGTTCTTTGGGGTGTGTTCTCTTAAGGCAGAGCCTAACCTCGACCAACTCGGGTCGATGGTGAACGTAATTAATTTATTGAACTTTTTTTCGGGTACATTCAGTAAGCGCACGAGCAGTGTTTTCTAACTTTTGAACCATTGCTCGGATTAAAAATATTAGGGCACCGTTGAATCTACAACACTGAGATTCACTTAAGGGAGGCTTTACTTTGACCGTAGTAGGTCCGGAGAAAAAGTTGAATTTTGTGACTTTTTAAAAGAAATGAAATAAAATAATTTTATTATTTTATTTCATATCCTCCAACGGACAAGCAAAGGGGTGTGGCCAGTGATGTGTCAAGCCAATAACTGGTTTGACCTACCAACCCTAAGTAACGACATCATTGGAGAATTAGGAAGCTTCCTAATTAGTGAGCCCCATTAAATTCCAACATCGTTACTTACCCTTCCCCTCTCCTATATATATAGAGTTTGGGAGAAGGTATTGGCATAGCTTCACCAAGCAACGAAGTGCGGAAGGAGCACCGAGATGTCGGACCCTTAAAAGATAGAGTTGATCCCAGCGGGAGGTGACGGTTGACACCGAACCACGAATTGGAGGACGGCGTACGAGTGGCATCGTTGGGAACCTGTTGCGGGAATGAATAACATCAACCCACCTTCAAGTCGCGGACGTTCTCCAATGGGTTTCAAGGTAGGGGTTATTTTGTTTGTGCATTTTTGTTTCCCTCTTCCCCATTCTTGAAATTATACAAAGAATGTGGGTCGACCGACTAATAGGTTGACCCACGATTCATTCGTCTTTGAGGGAGGTTGTTGCGGGGAAACTTGTGGGGTTTATCTTATTGTTTAATTCAATTGTTATTAAACCCTTAACTCCCTCATGTTATGAGCTAACGCGGAGGGTGCGGGCCTAACGAACCTGAACCGAACCCTCTACTATATTTTTTACATCCTTGTGCCTCCATAGAAGACTGACAGCACAACGACACCGACCGGCTACGTGGTGGATAGTGCGTCGACGCATGCTGAAAGAGGAGGTCGCGGTAGAAAGCCACAGCGGTCGTCGGAGTGGCCGGCACCAGCCGGCCGTAGTGTGGGCGTGGTGCGCCATCGCGCGCCACTGATGAACAAGGAGGGTCACGGCTCGTCAGCCGCGGTGACCGGGGGAGAGGTCGGTCGTCACGTAGTCTGGCAGCGACGAAGCCGGCGGAGTGGAGGTGGGGCGCGCCCCCGGTGGCATGCCCACGCGGCAGCAAGGCCACATCCAGCAATGGTCGCAGCAGGAGTAGGGGGTCATAGGTCCGATCGACAGCCGGTGGAAGGGGCGCGCACCAGCTGCACACCTGACGGCAAGACCGCGGCCCATTAGATGTGGCGCGAAGGACCCGTGGCACCGTGTCGGTTCAACCCACATGGGTTGACCCATTGACGTGGCTGGCACCAGGTCAGCCCTACCCAGACGTTCCACATCTCAGTGTCTCTGGCGGCCCACATTGCCAGGCGGGTGGCACCGCTAGGTCAGCCCAGCGGATCGACCCGTGGCCCATCCGGTTTGGGCCGGGTTGACTCGAGTCGGCCCAGATCAACCCAAGTCGATCCAGGTCATCCCATACCAAACCGAGTCGGGCCGGTCTGACCGAGGTGGACCGGACCTGGACCCAGTACCGTCTTGTTACACAAAATGGGCCCTAACTCCTAAACCAGACATCTGTTTGACGAACCGGCTGCGGTTTCGGGATCCTTAGGACAAGGCAATCCTTTTTGAGGCACTACACCTAAGTTTTGGAGAAATTTGGGGCATGGTCGGGTTGGACAGTATACGAATCCAACCAGGCCCTCGGCACTAAAACGCATGTATCTCGCAAACCGTGCATCTGATTGATGAGGCATTTGCATATTTGGGATTCTCTTGAGGAGAAGGATATTTTGGCTTACTTTTTGGTGACTTATATGGATATCAACATGCATAGATTGGCTTGAGTAGAAGTTCTCCCAAGCAGACTATGTATAGAACCTTGTAGTTGGCTGAGACCTGAAGACTGCTCGACGATTGGCCTAGTGGGAAGCGGCTCTGTGTGACCCAGCAGGCCCACGGTGGGGAGCGGCTCTGTGTGACCCAGCAGACCCACAGTACTCGACTGGAGGAGTACCTCAGTTTGGCCAAGGTGGGAAGCGTCTCTCTTTGACCCGGCATTCCCACGGTGGGAAGCGGCTTTGTGTGACACGGCATGGCCATAGTACCCATCAAGGATGGGTACCATAGCAGTTCAAGGTTAGTGGGAAGAGGCTCTGTGTGACTCAAAAGGCCCACTATACTCGATAGAGGAGGAGTTATCCAGCAGCTGAGGAGTTCGATGATGTGATAACCCTTATATCCTTGACCTAAAGTGTTACTTGGTGTGAGATGACTTGTGTTGTGTACTTTTGCTTCATGTTATCTTCGTGGTGATACATGTGTGGTACTTTTACCTTCATGGTACTATCTTCATAGTGTAACCTGTGTGGTTATTCTACCTTTGTGGTGTTACCTTTGTGGTATACTCCCCTCATGTATGATATGGGTATATCTCGATAACTTAGGTATATGTATGGGCATATTCCTAAGTAGAGTTGATATATTTCTTTGTGGTTTTTCCTTGTGGGACTTTAGGAGACCTACAGGGTCTTGGGGTCCCTACTGAGTATCATTATACTCACCCCTACATGGGCTTAACTCGCACCTTGTTGTGTCTTGTGCAGATGATGTATAGCATTGATCGAGGCTGAGGGATCTATGACTAGACGGTACTCAGAGGTGGACCATTTGGTGTGGCATGATGCAGAGACTACTAATCGTGAGTTGTACCTACCCTTCAGGTAGGATCTGTGGTGGACGATCCAGGAGATGTTTTCACCTTTCAGCTATTTTGTACTTTTTATCTATACTTTTAATTTTCCGGTTGGGCTTGTATTCTGGCCCCTTTGCTTTCAGTACACTTTTTCTACAGCAGTTTAATTAGTGGTTGCTTCTTGTTGCGTTCTACTATGTGTGTTTGTACAGGTTTAAAGGAAATGTCTTCCCATTTTAGGTATACACCTTTCTGGTGCTAGTTTCCAGCCCCTGGCCTATGGAAGGCGGGCTTGGGGTAGTCACAGCACGGGCCCCGAGGGACGGTTCGTGATAGTACATTCCACATTATGGTTTATATATATATATTTCTATCTTATTTTTTTTAATGATCAGATCTACATATCATGTATAAGTCATATTATAGTTATATCTCTATGAGCATTGAAGTATAAAACGCTATTTAAATACCATGTTTTACATGTGGTCATTAAGTTGATAGTACACATCATGAAATTACATGATAAGTCGTGTATTCCACATGTCGCAAGAGTAAACAGTATATGGGTATAATATATGTTGGGTAGTTCAGACGAGTACTCACCGTATTCCCTCTGAGGTACATTTTTCTACACAGTTAATTTTAAATAAATTTATTTAATTTGTTTAAAATTATGATGGATGAGAATATAAAAAAATTGAATGTTAATTAAGATAAAATATTTAATTAATTAAAGAATATAATTAATTGATTCGAGCAAATTTTATCTTAAATAAGAATGATTAGGATTGAATTCTAATTTTATTAAATGTGTAATTCATTGCGTGCATGTGGATGATCATTTTCCTAGACTATAACTTTTTATGTTATTGATTTTATTTAATTTGTTATTAAATTAAATTGTTGGCATGTGTGTCATTTATCCTCTCATTATGTAAGGGCCTTTGTTCCCATGATTTATTTTATTTAAACCTTTTAACCAATCATTTGGTTCCCCTCGTTTGTGCGTGAGTAAAATCATAATCAATGGATATATCTCCCAATATAGTGCAGGCAGTTCAAGTTTGGAGCTGAGGAAAAATCAATCCAAGATAGATATATAAGTGGACAGGTGGAAAGCTACAACACAAACCATAAATGGTTCAAGGTGTTTTTTCCCTAGGTTGACGGTTAGTTTATCATCTGCTAGATAAAATAACCATTAGTAAAAGATCATGATCATAGCACTTTACTATTTTATTTCTATCATTTTACATGGTTATTTCATTGTGGATCTTTTATCGTGATCACGTGAATTAATGAATTAACAATCATGCAAGATATAACTAAAATAAATTGTCTTATGTATAAATTTTATTGAAGATATGGTTAGTCACTTAAGTGAAACCAATTAATATTAAAAATCATATAATAAAGATAATAATTGGAAATTTACATATAATAGATAAAATCCCTTAATTATATATATTAATTCGATGTATCCTTCCACTACTTCAGTTAAAATTGAACCATATTTCAAATTACTTGACCAGCCAAAGTTGGGGATATTTCAATTATCAGGGAACTATAACTTGAAGTTTTGGGTCGAATTAAATTAATTCACATCAAGGGTTGACTATAAAAGTAGCGATTGATGTAACTAGGAGTAAAATTTTGAGGAAATCCAATTTTAGGATTTCAGGATTGGGGATTCCACTCAATAGATCAAGGAACTATGAGTTGATGTAGTTGGAATTTGTATTTCCTACCTAAAAACCTTCAAATTGCCTGATTGGAAAAAGTTGGGACGATGAGTGAAGGTTTTGGGCACAATGAAAGCATGTGATGGGTCATTCTTAAATTTTCTTTTTATCATGATCAATGATAAATTTTATATTTACACAATGATAAACATCATGATCAATGGAATTGAATCAAAAAAAAGACAAGGGATAGAATACTGAAAAAAAGTACAGGATCATCACATGTTATATATAATTAATTTAATTAATTAAGAATTACTTTGTGATAATTATTTCTTCGTTGATAGATCTAAAAAATATATACATTATATCATCATTGTGTTAAAGGAAATAGGAGAAGATTCCCTCTAGCAGTGATTCACACATATTCCACAAATATCTAAATGTCGTTGTAAGAATTCTCATGTGCTAACACAGCAAATCCTATCGCTTGTGTCATTCTCCTTTGATCTACATTAGAATTGATTCCAAAGCATTCTCTTTGATCTCTCTAGACTCAAGAGTGGGTGATGAAGGAAGATAGATCTCCATTCTTAGGAGAATTCTTGGAGAAGGGAGCTCTTTACGGCTTCAATAGGATTCTTTATATTCGTTGTGCACAACAAAAGAAATTAATTGGATCTCTATGAAAATAATATAATTTGGTTTATATATCACTAAGGTTAGAAATAAATAATTTCATAAGTGCCCTTATTATTTATTTAAAACCTTGTAGAGCCCCATGTCTATAATAATAATATTATTATTATTTCTCGACATTTTCTTAACTTGAAAATTAAAATTAAATATTATTTATTAAAATAATATTGATTATATATTATTTCTCACCAGACCATTAAAATCAGTCCTCTATTCCTCCATAATATTTATTGGGTCTTGAATAATGACTATTTATTTATTAAATAAATATCACTTCATTATTTTCCAATAAATAAATGAATATTTTTTTCACTAAATGGAAAATAAATAGTTATTAAATATTCTGCTCACATAATATTCTCTCAAATAACTAGGGATGGAATATATGAAATCAATAAAACATGAATAATTATTAAACCATGTGTGGGAATAATATTTATTCAACTTGTTAAATAATAAATAATAATATATTATTTAACTGAGATTCTGGATACACTTAGTGTGTGAACCTCTAGACCTCTTTCTCAGTGACATTAAGCGAAGCAGTCTAAATTCCAAGGTTAGAATCTAGCAACATGCCAAGGCACCCATAGAGAAATAATTTAATGCTACAATGACATAATACCACATACAGGTACTCACTGTGTAATATAATTTATTTATCATGATATCTTTAATCATGTAGGTTTCACACTGGTGCCATCATCCTATTTTTTTCAATGTATCTTTCTTTGACTTTTCGGAAATTGAAATGCCTATAGAACACTATAGAAATAGATTTATTTAGGCTATATCATTTCCATCAAAGGTCTTGAGATATCATATTTCGTTAAATAATATAAGGGACAAATCTTTTCTCACGTTATTCATTAATGCAATATTACTCAGGACACACCCAATGTATCGCACCTCTCGGTAAACATATATTGTCACAGTTTTCATCAATACATCAAAGCACACAACTCATAATACTCATTAATAATAATCTTAAAGTATAAGGATCAATACACACATTTGTGGATATGAACATCCAATAACACATATAAATGTGGATTTCCTATCGGCGGGTCTCGTTCTCATAATATTTTACACTGGATATTATCAATGGAGTACACTATGAAAAGGTGCATCAAAGTCCTATGAGTCCCCACACCTGATAGCCCAAATCATTTATGTCCCTAAAATGATATCATCTAGCTATAGAACATATATTTAAGAATACTATTTTGGAACTTCTAGGTTCTCATCGTAACGGGGAACTACTATGACCTTTTCATGCGATAGCTACTCTTAGGATGTTATCATGTACTATGTTACACAGAAGAACAATCATGTTGTGATAAGGTGTTTATTAATATTCAAAACTATGAATATAGGTGATCATAAAGTATATAGAATTTGGTTATAAGGAACCAACTCTAACAGAATCCCACTTTCACTAGATCCAACTACTAATAACCTTTGGTCTTCTAACTCTCACATCATACTCATGATTCTACTGAGATAGGCCTTTAGTCAAGGGGTATGTCATGTTTTCTTCCATGGGAACTCTACTTAATGAAACTTCACCCCTTTGATAAAAATCCCTCAAGAGGTGATACTTCTGGAGTATATGATTTTTTCGTTGGTGTGACCTTGGATCTTTTGAAAGAGCCACTACTGCAATATTATCACAATACAATGTGATAGGATCTTTTATACTAGGTACCATATCAAGATCTTAAAAATAATATCCAAATGGCTTCCTTGGTTGCATCAAAAGTCGTTATATACTTGGACTCCAGTGTAGAGTCAGTGACAACTAGCTTCTTTGATCTCTTCTAGCTCGCAACTCCTCCATTGAGACAGAAAACATATCCTAGCTATGACTTCAGATAATTCTAATCTTTTTGAAAACTAGCATCAGTATAACCCATGATGACCAGCTCCTCATCTCCTCCATACACAATGAACCTATCCATAGTTCTTCCCAAATACTTGAAGATAGCCTTAACAGAAGACCAATGTTGTTCTCTTGGATATGCTTGATATCTTCCTACCATGATCAATGTATAGGAAACATCACATCTAGTACATAACATGGTGTACATTATTGATCCTATTGCTAAATCATATAGGATCTTACTCATTCTCTCTTTCTCATGTTGTGTCTGAGGACATGTTTTATTAGAAATATATATACCACATAACACTGGAATCAATCCCATCTTGGTTTGTTCCATAATAAATATCTTTAGTATTTGTTCAATATATGTACTTTGACTTAGTCCAAGCAGCTTCTTGGATCTATAACAAATAATCTTGATCCCTATAATATAGGATGTTTCACCTAAGTCCTTCATAGAGAAACATGTGTTTAATCGGTCCTTAATAGACTGTAAGACTGGTATGTCATTTCCAATAAGTAATATGTCATCAACATATACTACTAGAATAATAACTATATTTTCACTAAACCTCTTGTAAACACATGGCTCACATTCATTCTTAATGAAACCAAATTCTTTTATAGCTTCACTGAATCAAATTTTCCATGACCTAGATGCTTGCTTCAATCCATAAATATATCTCTAAAACTTTCAAATATTTTTGGCATCACATGGAGACACAAACCCTTTTGGTTGTGTCATATAGAAATCTTCCTAAATTTTCCCATTAAGGAATGCAGTTTTGACATCTATCTATCAAATTTCATAGTCATGGTAAGCTGTTATAGCAAGTAGAATTATGATGGACGTAAATATAGAAACTAGTGAAAATGATTCATCATAGTCAATTCCTTGACATTTTTTAAACCCTTTATCCTTTAGCCTTGTTGTATATGTATTTACTTTACCTTCCATGTCATGTTTTCTCTTGAATACCCATTTGCACCCTACGGACTTTACATCAATTAGCGCATCAACCAAAACCCAAACTTGGTTATGATACATAGAACCCATTTCAAAATTCATTTATTCTTTTTATCTTTCACCTTATGAGCTCCCTAAGGCCTCATTATAGGATATAGTTTCATAATTTACAACCAATAATGAGTCTCCATCTTCGATTAATAGAAAATCAAATCTCTCTGGTTCTCTTACCTCTCTTATGCTCATACGCATTACTTGTGTTTCAGGAACTACTTCTATGGGGACCTGTGGAATATGTTCTTGTACCAACTCTTTTGTATCTTTAGCATCAACTTTATTGAAGTCAATCTTTCTCTAACTATCCTTTTTGAGGATTTGATCCCTCTTAAGAAAGACGGCTTGTTTGGCAGTAGTAACTTTCTTATCTTAGGGGTTGTATAGGCAGTATCTCTTTATTTCCTTGGGATAACCTATAAATATTCACTTTATTCCTTGAGTTGCTAGTTTTTTTCTTGAAAAGGCATTAAAAATGTCTTAAAACCCATACACATGTATGCAACAAAATAGGTTTTTTTACACTCCATAACTTGAAGGAAATTCCATTTTTTTCTTTAGTTGGTACTCATTTTAATATGTATGATGCAGTTTGTAATGAATATCCCCAAAAGGATAATGGAAGATCTACATAACTCGTCATCGAACATGCCATGTCTAACAAGGTATGGTTCCTCCTTTCACTAACACTATTCCACTATGGTGTGTAAGGTGGATTGAGTTGAGATAGAATCCCGAACTCTCGTAGAAAGTTGATAAACTCTTGGTTAATATATTCACCACCTTGATCTTATTGAAGCTTATTTATCTTCTTTATAATTTGATTCTCTACTTCATTCTTGAATTCATTGAATTTATCAATGGACTCAGACTTATTCCTCATCAAGTAAGAATAACCATATCTACTCAAGTCATCAGTAAAAATTATAAAGTAATAATACGCACCTCTAGCTTCTATAGGAAATGGTCTACACATATTAGTGTGTACCAATCCTGGAATCTCTATGGACCTTTCACCTTGTCCACCGAATGGTGGTTTGGTCATTTTCTCATAAAAAATCATGAAATTTTTCTAGTGTTTTTATCTTAGAAGAGTCTATATAACTTTCTTTATAAAGATTTTTCAAATGATTCTCATTTACATGACCAAGATGATGATGTCATAACTAGGTGTTATATGAGTCGTGTGAACATGATTCATTATCAATTGCCAATACTTTGTTTTCATAATTTAATACATAAAGACCGTTATTTAAATGTTTCATATCATAACATAGGTTTTATTTATAAAATAAATATATTTTATTTCAAATCTTGAAAATAAACCCATCTATATCTAGGAATGATACAAAAATTAGGTTCTTGGTAACAGTTGGTACATAATAATAATATTTTGAAACCAAAATAATTCTTGTTAGTAATGAAAGGCAGTTGCCACCAATATCTATAGCATCTAGCCTCACACCATTAGCATCTCCTAAATCCACTCTCCTCTAGCAATATTTCAGAATCTACTTGGTTCCTACATTTGGATATATATGTGAGCACCACAAGTTGTATTTATTACCCAATGTGTAGATATTGAAAGATTACACTCAATAACGAATGAACCTTTAGCCTCCCCTTACTTTTGGGTGTAGTTCTTCTTCCAGTGGCCTTGATTGCCATATGAAAAACATACTACCTCATTTTCCTTACCCTACATATAGATATTCCTCTTCTTTAAAGGATTATGCTTTAGAGATTTAGGCTTGTTATGAGTCTTGGGCCTCTTCTCCTTTTTCTTCCTTTTCTTATTCACCGTAAGAAACATGGGTTTATCATGACACATGTCCTTATCCACTTGGTGAATCAAAGTAAGATGTTCCAAAAGATTATTCTCATTATTTTTCATATTGTAATTAACAATAAAACTATAGAAGTGGATTCTTTGGTGGTGGCGTAGTGGTGAAGGAGAGGGGTACAACAATTTTGTTCTTTGGGAGGTTCAGGGTTCGAATCCTAGGAGTCCGCTTTCGGGGCGAACCTCTCCCCCGGGATCCACTCACCTTGTCGGGTCACCAGGTTTTTGACCGGGTGGGAAAAATGCGGCGCAACCCACCCGTGCTGATGGATTGCTTGACGAACCATCGCTGCCCGGGTTGTCACCCTCTAGGATGCTCTACCATCTCGGCTGGCAATGGCTCCTTCCCGACTGGGGCTCTCTCCGGAGTGACCTCTTCATGGGGAGGGGGGTTCCTTGTGTAGAGGGTTCGAAAAGGCCACACATGGGAATTCCCTTTTTTGAAAAGAGAATAAAACTATAGAAGTTCTTAGGTAGTGATGAAAGTATGATATCTGTTCGAAAATCTTCTGGTGATTTAATCCCTAATATGTATAAGCATTCAATGTAGCCAATAAGATTGACTACATGAGGACCAACTGGCAGATACTCTCCAAGATTAGTAGTAAAAAAAGTATTGGAGATCTTGTATATCTCTTGTCTCGTCTTCTCTAGATAGAGATCCTAAAGGTAAGACATCATGCTATATTTATCTATGTCCTCATGTTGCTATAAAAGCTCGTTGATCAGGATGATAGCATGAAACACTAAACATCTGTGGAATTATTCAAATTTTTCTCATAGAGAGTTAACTCTTCATCATTAGCCTCATTTCCAAGCACATCAAGAATAGGTTCTTCCAGCACATATAATTTCATTTCATGGTGTAGGATAACACATAAGCACCTTTGCTACTCTTGGAAATTTATGCTGGTGAGAAGGTTATCATTCTCAAGTATGGATCACAGTGATATATTTGAAGTCATTTTTATTGTAGTTTCTACAAATAAGATGATCATAATTTTTGTACTTTATCTCATGAAAATTATACAAATAAATAAATATTATATTTATTAATCTCCCACTATTTTATCGAAACCCAATAACCCTAACCAATGGCTTCAGAATATCATATTTCTCATATATTATAGTGGCAAGGATCCATATTCCCCTTCTTGTTACCCTAACTTTGGTTGGTAAAGCAACTTGAATGGTTTTAGGTACATAATGCCAAATGCATTAACTCACAGTTCCTTGATATGTTGAGTGGACTCCCCAATACAAAAATTCTTAAATTGGATTTTCTCAAATCTTACCTATCATTTTCACCAAGTCCTTTAGCAGTCAACCCTTTATGTGAACTATGTTAATTCAATGCAAAACTTCATGTTAGAATTCCATGATAATTGAAAGCACCCCAACTTTGGTTGGTCAGACACTTTGAACTGTGGTTTGATTTTAACTGAAGTAGTGGAAGGCTATACCGACTTAATATATATTATTGAGGGATTTTATCCTTTTATGCATAAATTTATAATTATTGTCTTTATTATATGCTCGTTAATATTAAATTAATTTACTTCAGTGATTAACCATGTGTTAGATAATATTTTCGCATAATCCAATTTATTTTAGTTCAATTTTACATGCTTTTTAATTCATTAATTAATGTAATCATGACAAAACAGCCATAATGAAATAACAATGCAACTTGAAAGAAATAAAATAATAAAGTGGTATGATCATTAGCTTTTACTAATGGTTAGTTTATCTAGTGGATAATAAACTAACCATCGACCTAGGGGGAAAACACCTTGAACCAATTAAGGTTCATGTTACAGCTTTCCACTTATCCACCTAGGTATCTCTCTTTGATTGGTTTCACCTCGTTAATAAACTTGAACCACCTCCACTAACTTGGGAGCTTTATCCAATACATATTATTTTACTCACATGTAGGTGATGGAAACAAGGGGTTTATATAAAAGAAACCATGGGCACGTAGGCCCTTACATAATGAGATAACAGATGACATGTGGTTCAATAATTTAATTTAAATTAAATGAAACCAATCGCATAAAAAGGTTTTAGTCTAAGCTCATGATCATCCATTAGCATGAAACAAATTACGCATTTAATAAAATTATCATTCAATTCTAATCATTCTTATTTAAGATAAGTTGTGCTTGAATCAATTAATTATCTTCTTTTAATTAATCAATTCTTTTATCTTAATTTTCATCTGAATTTCCTTGAGATTATCATCCATAATAATTATAAACAAATTAAATATATTTATTTAAAATTAACTATATACATAAATGTGACTTGGAGGAAACACGGTGAGTACCCATCTGAACTACCCAATATGCATTATACTCGTATATTTTTTACTCTTGCGACATGTGGCATACAAGATTTATCACATACTTTCATGGAATGTACTATCAAATTAATGATTACATAGATCACATGATTTTTATGTCATGTGTTATGATTCAATATATGTAGAGTAACAATTATAATATAACTCATACATGATATGCAGATCCAAACATTGTGTAGAAATTAATTAAATATTTATATATATTAAAACATATCACATGGTGTGTCCTGGAAACTTAATGACCACACACAAGCACGTGTTAATAAGGTTTACATAGTATAATAAATCAATTTTAATTATATGTAATTTGGTAGAAGTACACGACTTGTACAATCCAGTTACACGACATGTATGTTTCTCATCGTCTATCCGAGACACACACCTAGGGACTCGATGTGTATTTGTGCCTCAAAAAAATTGGAGTACATGGTGTGTACAAGGAAAACATGGCATGTGGTCTCCGAGTTACACGATCACTAGTCAAGTAGTCCATGTAAGAAGATGCACGACTCGTCTGTGACTAAAGGACTACACACCGTGTATGTGGCTACACTGCGTGTACCCTGACTGATTGTGCGCTAGGTTGGCCTGGTCAGCACGTAGTGTATAATTAAATTCACCGCATTTATTCAATGCGCATGATTTGAATAAATTACAAATTAATTCTTGGTGCAATGAACACTAGTACATGGCATGTACCTCCGGGTACATGGTGTGTACTCTTGTGTTATCCCACCAAAAATCCTTGGCACCTTCGGTTGAGATCTTTGATTTTATTTCATTTATAAAATAAATTGATTTGATTGTATTTATGAGTAATGAAAGAGGAATAATTGGATCTCATAATTTGGATTAAATAACAATTAAACTTGAATTGAAAAGTAAATGATAAATGCGTAAATCAATCAACGATATTTAAAATAATTATAAATAATTATGTGACCGCTCTAATACCAATGTTCTGGGCATAGCTGAAGTGTCAACTAAGTTGTTCCCAACTTTGATTTTTTTCATGATCGATGACCAATACGAGATTTACACAATGATAAATGTCGTGATCAATGAAATTGAATCAAAGAAAAAATAGACAAGGGATAAAAAACTAGAACCAAGCACAGGATCATCACATATTAATTATAATTAATTTGATTAATTAAGAATTACCTTGTGAGAATTCTTTCTTCATTGATGGATCTGACAATAGATCTATGTTGTACCGTTGTTGTGCTGAAGGAATCAAGAGAATATTTCCTCTAGCTATGATCCACACATGTTCCAAAAATCTCTGAATGTCACCATAGGAATCTTTGGGTGCTAGCATGATAGATCCTATTTCTTGCGTCATTCACCTTTGATCGCCATGAGAATCATTTCCAAAGTATTCTCATTGATCTCTCTAGACTCAAAAGTAGGAGGTGGAGGAAGATCTCTCTCTGTTATTAGAAGGATTCTTGGAGAAGGGAGCTCTCTAGGGTTTTAAGAGGATTTTTTAGATTCGTTGTGCACAATAAAACAAATGAATTGACTCTCTATGAAAATAATATAATGGGGTTTATATATCACTAGGGTTATAAATAAATAATTGCACATGTTCCCTTTATTATTTATTTAATCTCTTGTGGAACCTCATGTCTATAATAAAAATATTATTATTATTTCCTGACATGTGCTTAACTTGAGAATTAAAATAAAATATTATTTATTCAAATAATATTCATTATATATTATTTATCACCAAACCATTAAACTTGGTCTGTCACGACCCGTCCTCAGGGCCCGTGCCGTGACTACTCCAAGCCCGCCTTCTATAGGCCAAGGGCTGGAGACTAGCACCAAAGGCGTAAATCCCGATAAAAAGGGAAGGCATTGCCTTTATAAAAGTAAAGAACACAACAGAGTACACAACTGAAGCAAGCACTAAGTAAACTGGGTACAAAAGTAAGTGCTAAAAAGTAAATGGGAAAGTATACAAACCCAACTGAAAGTAAAGTACAACTGAAAATCTAGAGCAACAGCAGTAAAGTAAAGCAGTAACCACTGAGTCGTCCTCCGGGAATCCCACCTGAAAGGTGAGTACAGATAGTCTCTCCCAGCACCACGGGTCCGTCCGTCTACTCCGTGTACGTCACACCAAGTGCTCCACCTCCAGGTACCGTCCATATCTACAAGCCTCTACCACGATCAGCGATGTTCATCGTCTGCATCCAACACAACGCAGTGCGGGCATTGCCCGTGCAGGGGTGAGTATAACGATACTCAGTAGGGACCCCGAGACCCCTGAAGGTCTCCCAGAATCCACAAAGGATAAACCACAAGGAAAGGTGCAATCATGAAGCATCAAACCACTCTACTTAGGTATATGTCCATACATATACCTAAGTCATCAATCTCAGTTCGGCTCCTACTCTCGAGCCCAAGCACAACCCAGTCCACAAAGGAAGGAAGTCAATCACACCGTTGGTAATGATTGAAAGTCAAGACTCAGCTCACACAGGTATACAACTTTTGTAGAGTGATAGAGATGATCAGATGTAGTCACTGATTCATCTAAGCTGTCGGACCCACATAGTATTCAAGACCAGCTAAGTTGTCGGACCCACATAGGATACAAGACCAGCTACTCTGCCGGACCCACTCAGGATACAAGTACAGAGGTCAAACTGTCGGACCCACGTAGGATACAAGAACAGTAGTCATAATTGTCGAACCCATAGAGGATCCCAGTACAGATGTCATCGCAGTCGAACCCACGGAGGATCCTAGTACGAAAGTCATCATCATCGAACCCACGAAGGATCCTAGTACGGTAGACGTCATCGTCGAACCCACGGAGGATCCTAGTACGGTAGTCGATGCAGTCGCAGCCAGCTCTAGGGTTTCCGCACACAGCATGAGCGATTCCGGGAGGGTCCGCTCCTCGAGCCAAGGGGTCGATACATCAACTGTCACAAAGTCCATAGTTGATGTATCCTGAAGTTCTATCTCGTCAAAAGGAACCCGACGCGACAGACGGTGCGTCAATCGGACGCCCGGTCTGAGAGTTATTGGCTTTTCCACTCTAGGGGCCTGGTTGGTTTTTAAGCTAAAACCAACCTGACTGTACTACAGTTGTGTCCAACCTCAAGTTGAGTATTCAAAAAGAACCATTTCAACAAAAGGAATTCAACGTAGTTGACGGCACGTCAATCGGACGTCCGGTCCTTAAGTTATAAGTGTTTCTGCTCCATAGGCCCGGTTGGTTTTGGGTTCGAACCAACCCGTCCATACCCAAACTTCGCCGAAACCTCGAGTGTAATATAACTAAATGACCGTCTCGATCCAAGGATTCCTACGCAACTGACGGTGCGTCGATCGGAGGTCCGAAGCTAAAGTTATGGGCAAAAGACCGAAAAATGGTCCGAAGTGGGAGGTCTGGGCCCGGTCCGACCCGGCCCAACCCACCCTGGGTTGGCCCGAACCGGGTCGACCCGACCCGGGTCCGGGTCTGGCCCAGTAGGGCGCAGCCCGGCCCGGCTGGTCGCGGCCCGGTCCGCGTGACCCGCCCCGGCTCGGCCGGGGGGGGGGGGGGGGGGTGTGCTGGCTCGGCCAGCTGACCGAGCGGGGGGGCGTGGCCCTCGGTTCCGCGAACGCAGCTCCAGGCTAGCGCTGCTTGTCTCCCGGATCCCGCGTGGTCTCGGGATCCCCTTTTTGCCGTCGTGGCCGGTTCCGCGGCGGGCTTCTGTCGGCGCCGCGCCGGCGACCCGCGCCGCCACGGTCTTCTGCGGGCCACCAGAGTCATTCTGGTGGTCCGTTTTTGCTTCCGTCTACGCCTACGATCATCCTGGGATCCAAAATCCACTGCGAAGGCTCCAATTCGCCATTTTGGTCCCGTTTCGTCATCACCAACATCCCGCGCATCAAGAACGATACGGCGATGGGTCCGGACTTGTTCGTTAGTCCGTACCCACCGCGCTAGTGGTTCAAATCATCACCCAACAATTAAACGCCATGCTTGAGGGTATGAATCACATAAATGAAATATACAAATCCCCATACCTCGTAGTTGACGTCGTTCATCATCGAGCCGCGGAAGACGAGTGTCACGGTAGTCGGGCGTCGCGGAAGAACGATGGAGGAAGACTCATTGTCGTAGGTGACGTAGGCTCCTTGACGTCATGGTGCGTCCGAGGAAGAAGACCTTTGCGTTCTTCGTCGGGGATGTTCTTTGTTGAAGAATGGTGTTCTTCGTCAGAGAAGGATCACCTCTCTTTAATTCTCCAGATCCCTTTTTCCCACAAGTGATTTTCCAACGCAAAGAAATAAGGAGGCTCTCCAATTAATAGAATTGCTATGCAATTCATATATTAATTCAAAATAGGTCTCATTTAATTAATGCTGACATTAATTATATGATTTGGCACATTTAATAGGAAGAAGGAGTTGGGAAAGCTCCACCATTAATGAGGAGTTGTCAAAGAAAACAGCAGGGAATTAATGGGGAGTTGAGGAGAGTTATGGGGAGATGAAGGTTGGGGTTCATGTTGTCCCCACCTCACAAATATCCACACTTGGGAGGAAATAACCAACTCACAAAATAAAATTGTGTACCACACAATTTTATTTAATTTAAGATTAAACCCCAAAAATTAACTTCCGACCCACATAAAACGCATTTGCGGTAAAGGTCCCCTTAAGAGAATATCGGTGTTGCGAGTTTATCGGTGTCCTCGGATTTCAATTCTGAGCACCGGTTCAAAAGATAGAAAAACCCGCTCGTACGTTTACTGAACGTACCCGAACAAAACTTCAAAAATTGATTCCAGGCATACCGGGCCTCGGAATCAGGTGTCATCAGAAGCCACAGACTTGTAAAATTTCAAAGTATTTAAGAAAAAAATCCCTTGAAATTTCAGGGTCTTTAAATTACTCCCACCTCAGGGCTATACGTCCCCGTAAAGCTACAACATACACTAGGGAAACAAAAGGGGGTACTGAGCACGCATCTGAGCCTCCCGCTCCCATGTGCTCTCTTGAAGGTTCTCGTGCTGCCATCGAATGCGCACCAGAGGAATCGACCGTCCACGAAGGACCCACTCCTATCGATCCTCGATCTCCACCGGAACCTCCGAGAATGTCGCCCCGTCGTCGATGTCCAGATCCCCGTGATCGATGATGTGGGTCGGGTCGTGCACGTATCTCCTCGGCTGAGATACGTGGAAGACGCCATGCACCCAGTGCAACTGAGGTGGAAGGGCCAGGCGGTAATCCACCTCACCTACTCTGCTGAGGACCTAGAAAGGTCCGATGAATCATGGAGATAACTTTCCGCCCCGGCCAAATCTCTGTATACCTCGTCTAGGTGAGACTCGTAGGAAAACATGGTCACCATCCTCGAACTTCAGTGGTTTCCGTCTCCTATCAGCATAGGACTTATGTCTGCTCTGTGCAGTCTTCATCTACTCCTGGATGATCTGCACCTTCTCCGTCGTAGCCTAAACCATCTCTGGTCCTACAAGTGATGACTCCCCTGGGTTAGTCCAGCACAGAGGTGATCTTCAAGGTCGGTCGTACAGTGCCTCGTTTGGTGCCATCCTAATGGTGGAGTGGTAGTTGTTGTTGTACGCAAACTCCACCAAGGGTAAATGATCCTCTCAGCTGCGACCAAAGTCAAGGACACATGCACGGAGTATGTCCTTGAGAGTCCGAATGGTCCTCTCAATCTGACCGTCCGTCTGAGGATGGAAGGCGGTGCTCAGACGTAGCTGCGTCCCAAAAGCCTCCTGCAACCCCTTCCAAAGTCGGGAAGTAAAGCGTGTGTCCCGATCGGAAACGATCGTCGATGGCACACCATGAAGTTGTACGATCTCCCGAACGTAGAGGCGTCCCAAGCTCTCTACTAAGCCCTTCTCTCTGATCGGTGGGAAGTGGGCCAACTTGGTGAGTCGGTCGACAATCACCCAGATAGAGTTTTGACCCCTGGATGTACATGGAAGCCCCGTCACGAAATCCATGGATATCCCGTCTCACTTCCACTCCGAGACCTCTAAGGGTTGTACCAAGCCTGTTGGTACCTGGTGCTCCGCCTTCACTTGCTGACAAGTGAGGCATCGTGAAACGAACTCTGCTACAGCCTTGTTCATAACCAGCCACCAGTGCTGTCGTCTGAGGTCCTGATACATCTTTGCCACTCCTAGATGTACCTCTAGAGGGGAAGTGTGGAACTCCCTCATCACCTCCTCCTGTAGTGCAACTGGTACCATCGTATGTCCCCTGTAGAGAATGACGTGCTCCCCGCCTTCAGAAAATCCATCGGGTGCCAACCCTGAGGATATATGAGCATGTCGCGCCTCATAGTCAACGTCCCCACATTGTGCCTCTCTAACTCGCTGAAGAAGTGGAGGAGTGACTGTGAGAGACTGAAGAAAGGTTTATCTATCCGTATCCACAAAGGATATCTGCAATGCGGCTAGCTGCTCTGTCGCCTCTCCTAGCAGCTAAATGCCTGATCTCCTGCTGAGAGCATCAGCTACAACGTTCCCCTTCCCAGGAGTATAGACTATCTCAAAGTCATAGTCCTGGAGAAACTCGAGCCATTGTCGCTGTCTCAGGTTCAGGTCCTTCTACAAGAAGATGTACCTGAGACTCTGGTGGTCAGAGTAGACTATAAAGCACTCGCCCATCAGATAGTGCTGCCACATCTTCAAGGCGAAGACCACTGCTGCTAACTCTAGGTCATGGGTAGCATAGTTCTGATCGTGTTGTCTCAACTACCGCAAACCATAAGCAATCACCACTCTCCTGCATAAGTACACACCCGAGTTCGGTCCCTGATGCGTCGCAGTAAACTATGTACTCAACGCCCTCCTCTGGTAGCCTCAAGATGGGCGCACTGGTCAATCTCTGTCTCAGCTCCTAAAAGCTCTGCTGGCATCTATCAGACCACATGAAGGGTTTCCCCTTCTTTGTCAAGGCTGAAAGCGGTGCCGCAACTCTGGAGAAGTCTGGAACAAATCTCTGATAGTAACCAGCCAGACCCAGGAATCTCCGAACCTCCATCACACTCCTGGGTGGATCCCAAGCAAGCACTGCCTCGATCTTTGCTGGATCCACTGCTACCCCTGCCTCCGAGATGATGTGTCCCAAGAAGTGAACCTCTTGAATCCATAATTGGCACTTCGAGAGCTTACCATAAAGATGGTGCTCTCAGAGTGTATCCAGTACAACCTGTAAGTGGTAGGTGTGCTCCTCCTCAGTAGTCGAGTAAATCAGTATGTCGTCAATGAAGACTATGACAGACCGATCGAGGTAAGGCTGGAAGATCCTGTTCATGAGACTCATGAACACTGTTGGAGCGTTGGTCATGCCGAAGGGCATAACCAAGAACTCGTAGTGTCCATACCGACACCTGAAGGTCGTCTTCTGCACATCCTCGTCTCAAACTTTGAGCTGGTGATAGCCTGACCTGAGGTCTATCTACGAGAACCATTGTGCTCCCTTGAGCTGATCAAAGAGGTCGTCAATCCTCGGAAGTGGGTACTTGTTCCTTACGGTCACCTGATTCAGGCGACAGTAGTCGACACACAGTCGCAACCTCCCATTTTCCTACTTGGCGAACAAAATTGGAGAAGCCCATGATGAAACACTGGGTCGGATGAATCCTTTTCCCTACAAGTCGTCCAACTATACCCGCAGCTCACGAAGCTCAGCGAGAGCCATCTGATATGCTGGAGTAGATATCGTTGTTGTCCCGGGGTAAAGGTCTATGTAGAAGTCTACCTCTCTTCGAGGAGGTAGTCCTGGAACGTCATCAGGAAAAACGTCTGCATACTGATCCACCACAACAGGAAAACTCGGACTCTGCAGATCAACCGCTCTGAGGATGAGACTAGCAAACTGATGTGTGATTGGCTACCCTCTCCTCTGCGTAAGTCCATCCTGCGCTGCAAAGGCTCTCTTCTCACCGGTGAAGGTGAACCCGGTCCCATCCATGCGTACACACCGCACTTTGCTCCTAATACAGTCAATCTGAGCATGGACTGTAGATAACCAGTCCATACCCAAGATGACATCGTAAGGCCTCGACGCCGCTACAAGAAGATCCCTAGCCGAAGCTCTCGCCTCCTAGAGTAAGCTCACACTGTTGGCACCAGTGCGTAATCATCGAGTCTTCTCCCATAGGAGTCTCTAGCCGTAAGGGTCGAGCCAACGGCTCCGTCGGAATCTCCGAGCTCTGAACAAGGGTAGTGGCAATAAAAGAATGACTCGCTCCTGTGTCTATAAGAACTGAAGCAAGGGTGGAGTAGACACAGATAGTACCTCGAATCATCTTAGGTGCGCCATGGTCGTAAGCCTCCGCTGCCTGGAGCTGAGCCTGCCTCTATCTGCCAGCTCCCTATGGTCGGGGTGGACCTCTTAGGGATGGTGGTGGTAGAGCCTCGAAACGTCGTCAATCACCCGCCGCTCGGCCAGCTCCTCTACCTCGTCCGCCTACTCCCTGCGGACTGCCACGGTCGAACCTCTACCTCTGCCTGGGAGGTCCCTCCACTATATGCTGCTCGTTTGCATGGCAGGTCGGCCAGTCACGAGCCATGTGGCCATCCCCGCCGCATGCATAGCATTGTCTATTCCTCGTAAGGCTGGATTTGTTTCGTGTTCCCCGCAAAACTAAACCTATATCCTGAGGTCGCCCACTTGATGGTCTGGTCTGCTTGGACCCCTGTAACATCTGTCTACTGTCGGCTGCAGAAGACTCTGCTACGTGTCGCCCTGTGGTGGGTCTCGCTGCTAGTGGCTGCTCAGCGAGAAAGCTCTACACTAAAAGGGCTCTCTCCAGCACCCCTGCCTGCGTCGGGATGCTGAGGGGAATCGTTGAAGCCCTGATCTCATTCCCCAGTCCCTGCTCGAAGGTCCGGGCCCTGAAGAACGGGTCTCGTACCATATACATGGAGTAGCGTGAGAGGTCAGTAAACCTCACCGAGTACTGAGCTACTGTCATGCTGTCCTGCTGCAGATGTAGTAACTCCTGAATCTGCACCGCACGAAGGGTGGCTGGAACAAACTCCGAGCGGAAGAGACTCTCGAAGTCTATCCAAAGTAGAGATGCCTCGTCGTGCACCTGGAGCATCAAACTCCACCATCTACCTGCTGCTGCGTGCAGGAGACTCGCGGCAAGGATCACCATAACGTCGGCTGGTGTCCCTACCAATATGAAGACTCTGACGATAACCTCCAGCCAATCCTCAGCTGCCTGAGGGTCCGTCTCTCCACGGAACCTGGGCGGCCTCTGTCGCTGAAACTCGTGCAACGCACTCAGGCGGCGTGCACTCTCTACTGCTGGGGTTGGTAGTATCGGTGGCTCAGCGGGTAGTGGTACCACTGGTGCCTCCGCTGTGATGGGTCCCTGCACCGAGGCCTCATCGCTCAGTGGGCTGCCATCTCGCACATAACTCGGAACCCTAGATGGCTTCCTTCGTGGGGCCATCCTGAAATGAAACAGGTGTGCCGCGGTCAAACAGTATACATGGTGAGATGACACAAAGTAATCACAAAGAAAACTTTTGAAAGGAAACACACATGCAATCAGTGTTTTCGTGCACTGAGTAGGAAATCAGAGGTTAGGGTCCTGGTATATGGATACGTCGGCTGCCGCACTAACACTGGACTCCCTGGACTGAAAACCACACTCAATACACTTAACACTATTTCTTCACAGAAAGGAAAGATCAGAGTCCTGAGTTCTACGGTAGAACCGACTCCTCTGATACCAATTTGTCACGACCCGTCCTCGGGGCCCGTGCCATGACTACCCCAAGCCCGCCTTCCATAGGCCAGGGGCAGGAGACAAGCACCAAAGGTGTAAATCCCGATAAAAAAGGAAGTCATTGCCTTTATAAAAGTAAAGAACACAACAGATTACACAACTGAAGCAAGCACTAAATAAACTGGGTAAAAAAGTAAGTGTTGAAAAGAAAATGGGCCAGTATACAAACCCAACTAAAAGTACAGTACAACTGAAAATCTAGAGCAACAGCAGTAAAGTAAAGCAGAAACCACCGAGTCGTCCTCCGGGAATCCCACCAGAAAGGTGGGTAGAGATAGTCTCTCCCAGCACCATGGGTCTGTTCGTCTGCTCCGTGTACGTCACACCAAGTGTTCCACCTCTGGGTACCGTCCAGCTCTACAAGCCTCTACCACGATCAGTGTTGTCCGTCATTTACATCAAACACAACGTAGTGCGGGCATTGCCCATGCAGGGGTGAGTATAACGATACTTAGTAGGGACCCCAAGATCCCCAAAGGTCTCCCGGAATCCACAAAGGAAAAACCACAAGAAAAGGTGCAATCACGAAGCATCAACCCACTCTACTTAGGTATATTCCCATACATATACCTAAGTCATCAATCCCAGTTCGGCTCCTACTCTCGAGCCCAAGCACAACCCAGTCCACATAGGAAGGAAGTCAATCACACCGTTGGTAATGATTGAAAGTCAAGACTCAGCTCACACAGGTATACAACTTTTATAGAGTGATAGGGATGATCAGATGTAGTCGCTGATTCATCTAAGTTGTCGGACCCACATAGGATACAAGACCAGCAAAGCTGTCGGACCCACATAGGATACAAGACCAGCTACTCTGCCGGACCCACTCAGGATACAAGTACAGAGGTCAAACTAACAGACCCACGTAGGATACAAGAACAGTAGTCATCGTTGTCGAACCCATAGAGGATCCCAGAACAGATGTCATCGTCGTCGAACCCACAGAGGATCCTAGTACGGAAGTCATCATCATCAAACCCACGGAGGATCCTTGTACGGTAGACGTCGTCTTCGAACCCACAGAGGATCCCAGTACGGTAGTCGATGCAGTCACAGCCAGCTCTAGGGTTTTCGCACACAACACGCTCGATTCCGGGAGGGTCCGCTCCTTGATCCAAGGGGTCGATACATCAACGGTCATGAAGTCTAGAGTTGATGTATCCTGAAGTTCTGTCTCGTCAAAAGGAATCTGACGCGACAGACAGTGCGTCAATCGGACGCCCGGTCTGAGAGTTATTGGCTTTTCTATTCCAGGGGCCCGGTTGGTTTTTAAGCTAAAACCAACCCGACCGTACTCCAACTACGTCCAACCTCAAGTGTATTATTCCAAAATAATCGTCTCAATAAAATTAATTCAACGTAGTTGACGGAACGTCAATCGGACGTCCGGTCCTTAAGTTATAAGCGTTTTCGCTCCATGGGCCTGGTTGGTTTCGGGTTCGAACCAACCTGGCCATACCCAAAATTCGTCAAAACCTCGATTGTAATATACCGAAATGACCATCTCGGTCCAAGGATTCCTATGCAACTGACGGTTCGTCGATCAGAAGTCCTTAACTCAAGTTATGAGAAAAAGACCGAAAAAGATCTGAAGTGGGAGGTATGGGCCCGGTCCGACCCGCCCCAACCCACCCTGGGTCGGCCCGAACCGGGTCCGGGTCTGGCCCGGTAGGGCGCGGCTGGGCGCGGCCCGGCCCGCGTGACCCGCCCCGGCACGACCGTGGGGGGGGGGGGGTTGTGCTGGCTCGGCTAGCTGGTCAAGCGGGGGGGCCGTCGCGGTCTTCTGTGGGCCACCGGAGTCATTCCGGTGGTCCATTTTTGCTTTCGTCTGCGCTTGTGGTCCTCTCGGGATCCGAACTACACTGCGAAGGCTCCAATTTGCCGTTGCGGTCCCGTTTCGTCATCGCCAACATCCCGCGCATCAAGAACAATACAGCGATCGTTCCGGACTTGTTCGTTAGTCCGTACCCACCACGTTAGTGATTCAAATCATCACCCAACAATTAAACGTCATGCTCGAGGGTATGAATCACATAAATGAAATATACAAATCCCCCTACCTCGTAGTTGACGTTGTTCGTTGTCGAGCTGCGAAAGACGAGCGTCGCGGTAGTCGGGCGTCGCGGAAGAACGGTGTTGTCCCGTCAACGATGGAGGAAGAGTCGTTGTCGTAGGAGACGTAGGCTCCTTGACGTTGAGGTACGTCCGAGGAAGAAGTCCTTTGCGTTCTTCGCTGGGGATGTTCTTCATTGAAGAACGGTGTTCTTCGTCAGAGAAGGATCGCCTCTCTTTAATTCTCCAGAGCCCTTTTTCCCACAAGTGATTTGCCAACGCAAAGAAATAAGGAGGCTCTCCAATTAATAGAATTGTTATGCAATTCATATATTAATTCAAAAGAGGTCTCATTTAATTAACGCTGACATTAATTATATGATTTGGCACATTTAATGGGAAGAGGGAGGTGGGAAGGCTCCACCATTAATGAGGAGTTGTCAAAGAAAACAGCAGGGAATTAATGGGGAGTTGAGGAGAGTTATGGGGAGATGAAGGTTGGGGCTCGTGTGGGCCCCACCTCACAAATATCCACTTTGGAGGAAATAACCAACTCACAAAATAAAATTGTGTACCACACAATTTTATTTAATTTAAGATTAAACCCCAAAAATTTACTTTCAACCCGCATAAAACGCTTCTGCGGTAAAGGTCCCCTTAAGCGAATACCGGCACTGCGAGTTCATCGGTGTCATCAGGTTTCATTTCCGAGCACCGGTTCAAAATATAGAAAAACCCACTCATACGTTTACTAAACGTACCCGAAAAAAACTTCAAAAATTGATTCTGGGCATACCGGGCCTCGGAATCAGGTGTTGTCAGAAGCCACAGACTCGTAAAATTTCAAAGTATTTAAGAAAAAAAATTCTCTTGAAATTTCCGGGTCTTTACATGGTCCATCATTCCTCCAAAATATTTATCAAGCCTTGAATAATGTATGTTTGTTTATTAAATAAATATGATTGCATTATTTGTTAATAAATAAATGAATATTTTATTCAGTAAATAAAAAATAAATACTTATTAAATATTTCTCTCACATAATATTCTCTCGAATAACTGATGATGGAATATATGTGATCAAGAAAACATGAATAATTATTAAACCACGTGTGGGAATAATATTTATTCAAGTTGTTAAATAATAATATATTATTTAACTGAGATTTCAGATACACTTAGTGTGTAACCCTCTAGCCACTTTCTTAGTGGCATTAGGTGAAGTAATCTAAAGTTCAAGGTTAACATCAAGAAACATGCCAAGAAAACCATAGAGAAAGAAGTTAATGTTGCAATAACATAATACCTCATATGGATGCTCATTGTGTAATATAATCTCTTTATCATGATATCTCTAATCAAGCAAGTTGCATGTCACTGTCATCAACCTATGTGCTCCATGTCTCTTTCTTTGACTTTTCAGAAATCAAACTTGTCTATAGAAAATCATGGTCATGGATTTATTTAGGCTATATAATTTCTATCAAAGGGCTTGAGATATCAACCTCCATTAAAGAATGTAAGGGACAAATCTGTTTTCGCATTATTGATTAATGAAATAATACTCATGATGCGCCCAACGTATCCTACCTCGCCACGAACATATTTCATCATGATTTCATCAATGCATCAAAGTATGTGACTCATAATACTCATTAATAATAATCTTAAAGTCTAAAGATCAATACATACATCTGCAGATAGGAACATCCAATGACACATATAAATATAGATTTCCTACTGGTGGGTCTCTTTTTCATAATATCCTATATTGGATATTACCAAGGATATACACAATGAGAAGGTGCCTCAAAGCCCTATAAGTCTCCACCCCTGATAGTTTGAATCATGTGTGTCCCTCAAATGATATCATCTGACTATATAACATATATTTAAGAATATTGTCGTGGCACTTATGGGTTCTCATTATTGTGGAGAACTGCTATGATCTTTTAGTGTGAAAACTATTCTTATGACATTATCGCATACTATGTTACGCAGAAGAACAATCATAATGTGATAAGGTGTTTATTAATATTCAAAACTATTAATATATGTAATCATAAAGTACAAAGAAGTTAACTCTAGGGTACCAACTTCAACAATGAGTAGGGGAATATAGATCTTTGCCACTAGAATATCCAAGAAATAGGATATTTTGAAGCCAATGGTGAGAGATATTGGGTTTCAATAAAATAGTTAGAGATTAATAAATATAATATTTATTTATTTGCCTAAATTTTATCAAATAAAGTACTAAAACTTTTCTCATCTTATTTGTAGAAACTATAATAAAATGAATTCAAACATATCATTGTGATCTATACTTGATGAGGATAACCTTCTCATTAGCATAAATTTCCAAGAGTTACAAAGGCACTTACGCATTATACTACACCTTGAAAGGAAATTGTATGTGCTGGAAGAGTATGTTCATGATGTGCCTGGAAATGAGGCTAGTGAGGAAGAGTTATCTCTCTATGAGAAACATTTGAATAATTCCATATATGTTTGGTGTTTCATGTTATCATCCATGACCAATGATCTTATAAAGAAATATGAGGTTATGGATGCATATAGCACGATTCCTCTCCTTTGTGATCTCTATCAAGAGAAGGCGATGCAAGAGAGATATGATATCCCCAATGCACTTCTTACAACTAAGCTTAGAGATTCTTCACTAGTTGGGCCTCATGTAGTCAAGATTATTGGATACATTATACACTCAGATATCATAGGGATTAAATTCTCAGATGAGTTGTGCACAGATCTCATATTTTCCTCACTACCCAAGACCTTCTCCAGTTTTACTGTTAATTATAACATGAGCAATAATGAAAAGAGTCTTCCAGAACTTCTTACTATGATTCACCAAGCGGATAAAGACATGGGTCATGACAAACTCACGACCCTTGTGGTGAATAATAAAAGGAAAAATAGGGTGAAGGGGTCTAATACTCATAACAAGTCTAAAGCTCTCGAGCACTGTCCTTACAAAAAGAGGAAGATCCAAATGCAAGGAAAGTAAAAGGAGGCAGTGTGTTTTTCATGTGGAAGGCAAGGACACTAGAAGAAAAAATGCACCCAGAAGCAAGGGGAAGCTAAATGTTCATTTTCTATCAAGTGTAATTTTTCAATATCTACACATTGGATATTAGATACAACGTGTAGGGATCACATCAGTATCCAAATGTATGAACCAAGTAGATTTCAAAATATTGCTTGAAGAGGTGTGGATTTGTGAGCTGTCAATGGTGCGAGGTTGGATACTTTATCCATCGATGACTACCACCTTTCATTTCCAATAGGAATGATATTGGTTTTAAGAGATTGTTATTATATACCAATTGTTACCAAGAATATAATTTATACACCATGCCTAGATACAGATGGGTTTATTATCAAATTTGGAAATAAAAGTTGTTTCTTTTATAAAGAGAACATATGTTATGGTATGAAACATTTAAATAATGGTATTTATGTATTAAATTATGAAAATTGGGTATTGGAAATAGATAATGAATCATGTTCACACGACTCATATAACATTCGTCTATGGAATCACCATCTTGGTCATGTAAATGTGAAGCGTTTTACAAAGCTCTGTCAAGATGGTTATTTAGAATAGTTTGAGCTAAAACCAATTGAAATATGTCATGCTTGTTTACAAGGAAAAATGACCAAACTTTCATTTGGTGGATATAGTGAAAGGACTACAGAGCTTTTAAGATTGGCACACACTAATGTGTGTGGACCATTTCCATTAAAAACTAGAAGTGGGTATTCTTACTTCATAACTTTTATAGATGACTTGAGTAAATATAGATATATCTACTTGATGGGGTATATGTCCGAGTCCTCTAAGAAATTCAAAGAATTCAAGAATGAAGTAGAGAATCAACTTGGAAATAAGATAAAGAAGTTTCGATCGGATTGAAGTAGTGAATATCATAACAAACAGTTTATTGAATTTCTACAGGAGTTTGGGATTCTATCTTAACTCACTCCACCTTACACACCACTGTGGAATGCTGTTAGTGAAAGGAAGAATCAAACCTTGTTAGACATGGTAAGGTCAATGATGAGTTATGCAGATCATTCATTATCTTTTTTGGGATATGCATTAAAGATTGTGGCATACAAACTAAATCGAGTACCAACTAAAGCGGAAAACAGAAATCACTTCGAGTTGTGGAGTGGAAAGAATCTTGTTTTGTCACATACATGTGTATGAGGTTGTGAGACATTTGTTAAGGCATTCTCAGACAACAAACTAGAACCACATGCCACAAAGTGTATCTTTATAGGGTATCCTAAGGACATAAAGGGATACTGCCTATACAACCCCTTTAACAAGAAAGTGATTGTCGCCAGACAAGCCATTTTTCTTGAGATGGAGCACATCATCAAAAAGGATAGTGGTAGCATGATTGACTTCAATGAAGTTGATGCTCAAGATACACAAGAGTTGGTACAAGAACATATTTTACAGGTCCCCGTGGAAGAAAAAGTTCATGAAACACAAGTACTGCATATGAGCTTCATGTCATGTTTTTGTTTTAAGTCGATGATGTCTGTAGGGTTCCCCCCTTATTCCCTCAAAAGGGGGTTTCTATTTTAAATAATAAAAAAATGAAGGCCTCTGGGCCATTGGATGAAAGTACTGCATATGAGCACTAGAGAGGTAAAAGAACTAGAGAGATATGGTTTTCTAGTCACCCAAGATGGTGACTCGTTATTGGTTGACAATGATGAACCCATCTCCTTTAAAGTGGAATTAGATAGCTCAGAAGCTTCAAGATGGTAGGAATCTATGAAATCTGAAATGATTCTATGTATAAGAACCAAGTTTGGGTTCTGGTCGATGCGCCAATTGATGTAAAGCTCGTATAGTGAAAATGGGTATTCAAGAGAAAATTGGACATAGAAGGAAAAGTAAATACCTATAAGGAAAGGTCAGTGGCTAAAAGGTTTAAACAACATTAAGGAATTGACTACGATGAAACATTTTCACTAATTACTATGTTTAAGTCCATAAAAATTCTACTTGTTATAGCAGTTTACCATGACTATGAAATTTTCCAGATGGATGTCAAAATAGTTTTTCTTAATGGGAACCTTCAGGAATATGTCTACATGACACAACAACCAGAAGGGTTTATGACTCCAGGAGATACAAAAAATATTTACAAGTTGTAGAGATCCATTTATGGATTGAAGCAAGCATCTAGGTCATTAAACATTCGATTTGAGGAAGCTATAAAAAAATTGGTTTCATTAAGAACGAATGTGAGCCATGTGTTTACAAGAGGTTTAGTGGGAATGTGTTCATTATCCTAGTAGTATATGTTGATGAAATATTACTTATTAGAAATTACATACCAATCTTACAGTCTATAAAGGACTGGTTGAACAAGTGTTTCTCCAAAAAGGACTTAAGTGAAGCAACCTATATTCTGTGGATCAAGATCATTCGTGATAGATCCAAGAGGCTTCTTGGACTAAGTCAAAGTACATACATGGACCAGAAACTAAAGAGATTCAGTATGAAACAATCCAAGAGGATATTGGTTCCAATGTCACATAGTATACATCTTTCTAAGAAAATGTGTCCTCAGACACAACAGGAGAAAGAGATAATGAGTAAGATCTCATATGCTTCAGCGATAAGATTAATCATGTATGTCATGTTATGTACTAGACTTGATGTTGTCTATGCATTGAGCATGGTAGACAGATATCAAGCTGGTCCAGGAGAACAAAATTAGTCTATTGTTAAGGTTATCCTTAAATATCTTAGAAGAATTAAGGATATGTTCCTGGTGTATGGAGGAGACGAGGAGCTAGTTATAAGGGGTTATACTGATGATAGTTTTCAAACAGATCTGAATGATCTAAAGTCACAGTCAAGATATTTTTTGGTCTCAATGAAGGAGTTGTGAGTTGAAAGTGTTCAAAGTATCCAGTTATCGATTCTACAGCGGAGTCTGAGTATATATAGGCTTTTGATGGGGCCAAGGAAGTCGTTTGGATATGAAACTTTGTCTAGAGGCTTGATATGGTACCTAGCAGTAAAGACCCTATTACATTGTATTGTGATAATACTACAGTGGTGGCTCTTGCAAAAGAGTCAAGGCCACACCAATAGAAAAAACATATACTCTGGAAGTATCATCTCTTGAGAGATTTTTCTCGGAGGGGTGAAGTTGCAGTAAGCAAAGTTCTCACAGAAGAAAATGTGGTGGACCCCTTGACTAAAGGCTTATCTCAGCAGAAGCATGAGTATCATGTGATAGCTAGCAGATTGAGGGTTGTTAGCAGTTGGCTCTAGTGCAAGTGGGGGTCTGTTGGAGTTGGTTCCCTAGAACCAACTTCTCTATACTTTATGATAACCTGTATTCATTGCTTTGAATATTAATAAATTCATTATCGCATCATGATTGTCCTTCTGTGTAACATAGTATGTGATAATGTTCTAAGAGTAGTTGTTGCACTGAAAGGTCATAGCAGTTCCCTGCTATGATGAGAACTCATAAGTGTCATCGTGGTATTCTTAAATATATGTTCTATAGCCAGATAAAATCATTTGGAGGACATAAATGATACAGGCTATCGGGGTGGAGACTCACAAGACTTTGAGGCACGTTCTCATAGTGTACACCCTTGGTAATATCTAGTGTATTATATTATGAGAACGAGACCCGCCAGTAGGAAATTCACATTTATATGTGTCATTGGATGTTCCAATATGCGGACATGTGTATTGATCCTTAGACTTTAATATTATTATTAATGAGTGTTATAAGTCGCGTACTTTGATGTATTGACAAAAACCATGACGACATATGTTCGCGGTGAAGTAGGATACGTTGTGTGTGTCACAAGTAATATTTCATTAATGAATAATGCGAGAAAGGATTTGTTCCTTCTGTTCATTAACAGATGTTGATATCTCAGACTCTTTGATAGAAATGATATAGCCTAAATAAATCCATGGTCATAGTGTTTTATAGACAAGTTCAATTTTCAAAAAGTCAAAGAAAAAGACATTGAGCGCGTATATTGATGGCACCAGCATGCAACCTGCTTAATTAGAGATATCGCGATAAAGAGATTATATTACACAGTAAGCATTTGTATGGAGTATTATGGCATTGTGGCATTAATTTCTTTCTCTATGGGTGCATTGGTGTGTTGCTAGACGCTAACCTCGGACTTTGGGTTGTTTCACCTAATGTCGTTGAGAAAGAGGCCTAGATGGTCACACACTAAATGTATCCAGAATCTTAGTTAAATAATTTATTTTTATTTATTATTTAACAAGTTAAATAAATATTATTCTCACACGTTGTTTAATAATTATTCATGTTTACTTAATCACATATCACCAGTTATTCAAGATAATATCATGTAAGCAGAATATTTAATAAATATTTATTTGTTATTTAGTGAATATAATATTTATTTATTTATTGGCAAATAATGCAGTGATATCTATTTATTAAATAAATAGTCATTATTCAAGGCCCAATAAATATTGTGGAGAAATGACGGACAGTGTTTAATGGTCCAGTAAGAAATAATATATATTGAATATTATTTAAATAAATAATATTTAACTTGATTCGCAAGTTTAGCGCATGTCAAGAAATAATAATAATATTATTATTATAAACATAGGATTCGACATGGATTAGGGAAATAATAAAGGGCACATGTGCAATTAATATTTTCTAACTCTAGTGGTATATAAACTCAATTATGTTATTTTCTTAAGAGAGTCAATTCATTTTGTGGTGTGCACAACGAGATCCAGAGAGAATCCTCTCAAGCCCTGGAGAGCTCCCTCTCCCAAAACGCTCCCAAGAAAGGAGAACAATTTTCCTCCATCTTCCACTCTCGAGTTTAGAGAGATCAAGGAGAATCCTTTGGAAGCAATTCTCTAGGCAATCAAATACAAACGACGCAAGCGATAAGATATATTGTGCTAGCACCCAGAGATTCATACGACAACGTTCGGAGATTCGTGAAACGCGTGTAGATCACTGCTAGAGAGAATCTATTCTTGATTCTTACCACACAATGACGGTACGACGTTGATCCGTTGTCAGATCTATCAATGAAGAAATAATTTCTCACAAAGCAATGCTTTGATTTTTTAAATTAATTATAAATAATATGTAATGATCTTGTGCTTTGGTTCCAACATTTATCCATTGTCTATATTCTTTGATTTAATGTTGTTGATCATGGTGTTTATCATCATGTAAATCTCAGATTAATCATCGATCATAACAAACAACAAAGTTGGGAATGACACATCTAATGCTTCTAGTGCACTCAGAACCTACAGTTATAGACTTTGGATCGCATCAATAAGTCGGAAGATGGTTCCGAACCGAGAACATCTAGGGACTCCTCACTTGATGTTTCAGATTTTCCCAATATTACGTACTTTGTATTTTCTTATATTTGATGGCATGTGTTTTCATTGATCATGCCTTCATTTTTACGTATTGAAAAGCATGTTTTTAAAGAATGTTTGAAGAGTTAGTTTTTAATTGGTTATTTTGATAATAAGGGGCATTGGCCCGAAAACGTTTTCTCAGTGATTGTTTTCATTTAAGAAAAGAAAATGGAAAGTTTATAAAAGGTTAATGACGTGTGATTTACTTGGACTAAATGAAAACCCATTTTGATTATTGTATTTCAAATTAGCATAATAAGCATCCTCTATCTAAAGTCTTTTAATTGGGGAGTGGCTACCTGACATGCCTACTGAGCTTATTGCTTAAGCCTATATTTATCATTTTCAATTACAGGTTTCAGCTTCTTTATTCCCGATCATGGGGTGTTGAGGTTTTATTAGTTGGATGGTGATTTGCATAGTCATAATGAGGTATGTTTGTAGTTTAGTTTTATTTTAGTTTCTTTTATTGCATTGACCACTTCTTTTTTCTGATTTCTATGCACGAAGGGTAATCATAGCTGCTGGTGGCTGAAGTAAATGCATCAGGCGGGGTGTCTGTCATATAGGGGCGGGGGACTAGGGGTAAGGGAGAGTTGTGTTTGCTCGTGGAATTTACAGCTTTTATATTTTGTTAGTTTATTGTTTCCTACATTCTTTCTTTTTGGTGTGGACGTCTGATGTACAGACGAGTCATAGTGAATTTTATTTAATTTTTGCTGCTTGTTTTCTTAATTATTTATTAGCCAAAATCATCCCCATTGGTTAAATTTGATGCTCACATCACTTTTTGTCACCGGGGCGATTAGGAACGCGCTTCGGGGATTTCACAGATCGACTTGGGTGTACGACAGGGACAACTCAAATTGGTTCGTGACACTCCCACCTCCTTTCATCTTATTATCTTTTAGTGAGAGTTGAGACGACGTTGTAACAAGTTTGTCAAAAGGGAAACCATCTCTTTTATTCTTCATTCTCATCATTGGTTTCTTGTTTTCTTCGTTCAAAAGCAAGGGTTCACTTTGTTTTTTGTTTCTCCATTTAAAAGCAATGGATTTTTTATTTGGTTTGTTCCCATAAACAAAGAGACTTCCTTTTTTGGTTCTTGGTTCCCATTAAAACCATGACATTATATAATCATTTCAAGTCTTCTTCGAGGGAGGAGACAGGGGGCCTCGTGTGCAATTGTTGAACTATGTTATCAAAGTTTGACTTGTCTATTTACTTTCCACATTTAATTTTCCACTCTTAATTCCTTCTACCAACAAAAGGTGCACCAAAAGAATCAATCTCCTCCAATAAGTGAAGACAAGCATCAATGGAGGTGATAAAAGTGAGAAACGCAAAGGACATCATTGAAGGATAGAATTTTTTGAGGTTGAGGACAACTCAACTTTGGAGAAGAAAATGTCCAAAACACTTAAATGCGCTTCAGCGCTCTAGAGACATCTCTCAAATGTCACTCAACAAAACATTACTCCAAATATTTTCATTTTTTCTTCTAAACTTCATTGTATGTGAAAATATTAATAAATAAAATTAATTAATTTCATTTATTTAAACGACCATAGCAAAAAATGAAAATTCAATGGAAGAAATTTTCAATTGAGACGCTGTTAAACATGAATGTTTTCAATTGAGAGGTGCCAATTTCATTTCACAAATGGAATTATATTTTATGATTTATTTAATCTTAAACAACATTTTTCAAATTTAAGTTTATTTTGATACATACAATTTTGGTCACAGCCTTCAATAGTAAAAAGGAAGACACCAAAAGTGTACCTGCAGCTTAGACACCAAAAGTGTACCTGCAGCTTCATATGATGTAATGCGTCATAGAATTGACAGCTGATTCTGCAGTTTTTTGAAGAAAAAAAAGGGAATTGACAATTGACACTTCCTGTCCAAATAATTCAGGAATAAATTAAAAACGAAAAGGACAACGAAGATCCATGGAATTGGGGAAGAAAAGCAGGAACAGGAAGGGTTACCGTCACCACCATTGATGAACCAGGACTCCTCTCTTCCTCAGAGATCCGAACAGATCCAAGCACTGCCCGTAGGTTTTCTGATACTTGGCCGACCTCTCGCCGGGGCAGCACTTCTGCCACCGGTTGTAATGGCATTCCAGAAACAGCTCATCGATCAAGCAGATCGCTCCCGTCTCGACGAGCCTCGGTATCAGATCGAACTCCGTCCCCTCCACATCCATCTTCATCACCACGAAATCCCTCTCCCTCACCGTCTGCTTCAGCCACTCAGCGAAATCGAATCCGCGTATCTCGTCGACGACGCCCGCGGCGGAGGCCCTCTCCCCCGCCGCCTGCACCGGCCGGATCCGCCCCATCCCCCTCCCTCTCTCCAGGTTTTCGTCCCCCGGTACCCCGTTGATCTCGAAGAACAGCGTCTCGTTCCTCACCCACGCCGCGTACGGCAGCAGCGTCACCCCCTTCCTCCCCCTGTACTGCTCGTGAAACGTCCCGTCCGCCTCGATCGCGTATATCTCGAACGTCTTGTTCTGCTTCGGGTAATGCTTCTTGAACCAGCTCACGATGCTCGACCCGTAGCTCCGAGCGCCGACGTCGATGTAGATGTACCTCTGCTTGAAGCTTATGTCCGCCATGGAAGGAAGGTACCTGATGTTCTTGATGTTCTGCTTCAGCGTGATCCAGGGCTTCGATGGCTCCCTCGCGATCAAAGCCTCCGCGTTCCGGACCAGCTCGTGTTTGTATCCCGGGACGGAGCATTCTGAATCTGAATCTGAATCTCCGGGGAGTTGCAGTTGCAGATCTTCGTATCCATATCCAAGAAAATGGAAATCCACCTGTTTCTTCATCACAATCTCTCGAATCAGAGGCATCGAGGAATCGAACCCGTCCATATCACGCGACCGAATCAATATGCAGCAATTGAACAAATTAATCAAAGAATTGAAGCTGTACGTGTCCCTCGAAGCGGTGTGGACGACCGCGAACCCTTCGGGCCTGAGCGTCCTTCCAACCTCCGAAGCAAAATCTCCCGGCCGGGGTGATCGGTCGATGGCTCCGGCCCCGGAGAAGACGAAATCGAAACTGTTGTCGCCGAACGGCTGGCGATGCGCCTGTCCTTTGATCAACAACGGCTTGGATGCCCTGCCGGCGATGCCGACCGCGTCCGGAACACCGGCCTCCTTCAATGCGAACACGTCCTGCCCCGTCGGAGTATCCAGGCAGAGCGATTTTGAAGAAGGCGAAAGAAAGCCCTCCGAGATCAGGTCTCCGAAGACGGAGGAGTAGAACTGCACCGCCTTGCGGTAGCTCTTGGTCGTCCAGAGATTCGGATGCGCTCCCGATGGTCCTGGTACGGCCGCGGATGTAGATCTGATGGCTTCTGTAGACCTCACCGCCGTGACGTCCAGCCACGACGTCCCCGCCAGGGCGGTGAAGTTTTCCGGCAAGGCAAAGAAGCAGAAATCGCCGAGATCGCAGGACTCGCCGCGCATCGCGACGACGTAAACAAATCGGAAAAGAATAACCAGAACCGAAATGAGAAGCACTCGGATAACGGCATTCCTCAGGAGGCCCGGCTTCCCCGCAGCCGGCTCCATGGCCATCGACGCCGGAGACAGAACCAGATGCAATCAACAAATGAAATTTCAAAAAGAACAGAAAGAAACTGCGAGAGAGAGAGAGAGAGAGAACAAAAATCCCCGCACTTCAACACGCACGATACTAACGGCTGCAGAATCGAGCGGAGGTGTGGTTCGCGCCTACAAGGGCTCTGGGAGAGGGACGGTAGCAGAAGAATCCAGCAAAGAGTGGGGCGGAGAAGGTGAAACGGAGAATCATGCTGCCAAAATGCCGGCCAAGTGACTCCGAGATACTGTATCACCGGCGATGCTCCGCCGCCGTCGGACCGTCGGAGGTGGGGTTCGGGGAGCGGTGCGAGGGTTTCTGAAGAAGACCGGTGGGAGAAGCCAAACATAAATGTAGGGAATATTTTTTCCCTCTTTTACCGTCCGTTTCGCCGTTCACGCTCCCATGGGCATATAAGTAAATTTCATTTAAAAAAAATAAATTTTTAGGAGTAATAATTTTTTAGAGTATATGATGTCGACATTATGATAACGGCTAGAGGAAAAATGTCAAATATAATTCTTGATGCGGAAATAACGGCTACAGGAGAGTAGAAAAGTCAAATATATATATATATATAAACCACATGGGACATATATGTGCATATACATGATTTTCAAGATAACTTGATTATCAATTAATCACATGAAAAAATCATATTGGATGTGTAATATAATTATTGATGGGTGAAATATGTTGTAGGTAAAACTTCAAATAAAATTAGACATGATTTGTACATGGAGTGTGAATTTAACATGCATTATTATGGGACAAAGAAACAACATGCATCGAAATACATTCACCCAAAATTGTCACATATTTTAAAGCCTTGAAATTTCCTTAGGTTAATGGATAAAGGTCGTGATACAATTGTAAAGTTGCATCTTTCACACTCGACATACTTCATAGTTTGTTTATATCTTATGAATGTTGAAAGAATGACATTTCATTTTAATGGTGATTAATAATTTATGTTGGTGGATGTCAATTTAGTGGTCCATATAAGAGAACAATGTTAATTTCACATATAATGTAGATGATAATTTGTTTCCTCTCACTCAAATCATCACTGGGGTGGACATGAAGGATTAGATTTGGGTATTGTGGAATGTTAAGGAGGTGGTTGGTTTTCTCGAACTAACCATTGTATTTTTATCGGAATAATGTATAATTGTTATAATTTGAGTGATTTGGGTGGGGGATACCATTTTCTATTGAAAAATGCCATGGAAAATTATTATGCATAGTTTACAAAGATGGGTAGAGGATATAAATGAATTGTTGAACATCGTGCACTAAAGCTCAGACCATGGCGTGGGGAAAGTTACCCCCCCGTAATCATTGTCACCACATTGTATTCTATATCATGTCATGGTGCTTATGTGGAATGATATATGATATCGTTCTATTTTTCTCCCATGTTGATTATCATATTTATTTCGGTTTATTGACAAATCATATGATGACATGTAGATAAAATATTGATTGTTAATGGAGTTTAACAATCAAATTAATAAATGAGATGGATGCCAAATGGTTTGTTCGTTTCATAACACAAGAAACACTATAACTCCAAGAGGCTCCTTCATTCAATGGAGGGCTTAAAATGGAGATTTGTGGACTTGATTTGACGCACTAGAGTTCATTCTCTATTGGCCAAAACTCTCTCTCTCTCTCTCTATTTGACTTCTCTCTATTGTCCTTTGAGGAGGAGGTGTTAACATAACATTGTAGAGAAGACAACCTACCGAAGCATTCAACGAGTTCAGTGACTGGTGGATATCGTTGGATGCAAGAACTTGTGGGTTGTTTCCGAGGGAGCTCAATCAAACTCAATACCAGCAAAGATCAAGAGCACAGACAATGAAGTACTGTAGTCTTATGGTTTGCATCACTTACATACCCAAGAACTTTTAGGTTTAGAATTTTACTGAATTAGGAAAAACACTTTCATGAAGAAACATATAGCAAATGGTCATTTTTTCCATTAAACCAAATTCATCATGAGATGTGTTTGCTTTATTCAAGGCCAAAACCTCATATTTGAAACTTTTACCTAATTTTCAACATCTCCCATAAAATTATAACACACACTACCCTTCTAGACACATCAAACATAATACTCCTCTTCATTACCTGGGGAATATAAACATAAGAAATGATAAGCTCAAACGCTCAGTAAGGGTAAGCATAAGCGAAACAATCAAAGATCATAAGCGACCATAAGATAATCGTGTGGGTATGAGAACATAATTACGGTACATTAACACATCATAAATAAATCATACCCAATAAAAACATGGACCATATTTCATGAATCATAACATAACGATTCTGGAATAAAGAAGTAGATATCATAGGTTTTATGACATCGTAAAAATATGGAAACAACATAAAACATGACATCATAGGCATAAGTCAAGGATGACTGCCAAGACCATTATCACATAGTGGAAAAAGTTCCATAATGGATTGAGTTTACTCCCTAGTCTCATACATGTTATCTCATGAAATACAAAATATTGCCTAATGCATTGGAGGGTTGTATAATTATGGGCCCACCCATCACATCATAATATGTATATGCATATGTGTTCCACATAAGAAATCATTCATAGTTTCATCAAAGCATAATTAACTAGAGAAAGAAACGAGTTTCATGAAAATTTTCACAAAACATGATCATATGTCATCCAGAGAAAGAATATAAATGGTATAATTAGATCACATTTTCAATAAAGAATAAGAGACATTAAGGGATATTGACATGGAAGGAAAACACTTTTATAAGACGAAGGGTTACTTAACACTTTCAGATGGTATCACATAATAAGAGATCAAGAATTAAAGAATACCGGTGTAATAACCTGGGTTTTCATCGAGTTAGAGATCATTTTATTTACGGTTTAATTCCTTGGTTTTGACCTAATATGAATGCCTAGTAAGGCTATAGAGGAAACAAGGGTTTCTAAGGCATGTACGAAGCCTAGAGCCCTGACTTTTGAAGGAAGTAGTCGGGCCACACAGTTAGTAGCAACTGTGGAGCCCAGTATGTAGGGTTTGATAAAATCGTGAGGGGTGGTCCAAAACTTTACTTGGGGCCACACGGTTTGATGAAACCATGCAACTCAGGCCGCATGCCAGTGTGAAAATGCTACAGTTTTTAATGGAGTCAAATGTAATGGTTTGTGCTTGGTTTCTCAAATCATGCACATAAACTGTGCGAGCCCCTTGGACTGTATGCCAAGAACGATTGAAGCATGGTTTGGACAACCATGTGGCCAAACTGTGGACCCTTTAAAAGATAGGTAAAATTACAATTTTACACTTAAAATTTTTATAACCTAAATCCCCTATTTCTTTCTTTATTTCTAGTGTATAGGGGATCCTATTTTCCTCCATTGAGAGATACCCCCATGGAATTCACCTAGGATTTTCTCCCATTTCCTTGATCGACCTTAGAATCAAGATATGTTCCTATCATTGGATTTCTCATGGTAAGATCTCTTCTCTTTAGGCTCTTTTTTTCATTTGTCTTTCTATCGATGACCCTATTTTGGTATGAGCTCATATGCCCTGTTTTTAGGGCGTTCACGTGTTCTTCTATTTTCTTCGATCCGAGAAAAACTAAGGGTAGATACTGGATGAGGCATATACCACAGACATAAGTTAGGCAGTTTATGAATTTTACCTAAAATTCTAGTCATTTATAGATTTTTTTCTATTGTGCACAAGCCGGTTTCACTGGGCGTTGCTCCTTAAAAAATCATATACTCTGATTTAAATTGACTAGATTGTATTCTAAGGCCCTTTTTACATTGTCGACACCATTGGTGGTTGAGACCTCAATATTGACCACCCCAAGTAGGGTGCGTCCTTTCTTATGCCTTTAGTAACCAATGATGTGATTTTTTGGGACACCGTTCGGGTTTTTTCTACTTGACCTTTAACAAGGTAAGTTATTCAATTTAATAAATGAATCTTAAATTATTAAATAGAAAGTATATATATGTATATATATATATTGATATCACTTCACCTTGTATAATGTAATTGAATTGATATTGGTTGAATATACTTAATTCACCTTGTCATACTTAATGAAAGGTCATGGAATGAACCTATTAAATGATTATGTGATTGAAGTGATAATTGATTGCATGTCTTAAATTCACCTTGTCATGTTTAGTGAAAGGTAATGTAATAAACCTATTTAATGATTATATAGAATGAGTATGACATGGAATTTGATTACATATGTATATAGATGAAATGAGTATAAGATGCCTACTATTTTTGGATGCTTTTATCTTTATAGGAGTGGTAAAACTTTAGATCACCTTAGATTCCCAAGGGAATGCCTTGAGAACTAAGAGGATGCCACCCTGATTCATTGAGGTGATTACCATGAGAGTTACCCACCATGAAATATGGTCCTTATCTTATTATGTGAATACCTCATAATTGTACCAATGATTCACTTGAAATATTTTTCAGATATTAGAATTCCTTGGATACGCTCGTTGGATTCATCTTGATGTCTTCAGACATGAGGCACAATGGATTCACCCCATTGGACTAATTCATTATTAGCCTAAGATTACTATGGATGATCTCCATGGACTCTGTTAAAATATTTTAATGCCTTAGGTTTACCCCTTGGATTACACTCAGACCCCTTATTTCCATACTTCATTTGGTACCACTACGAGTTGGCTTGACCCCTGAGGTCAATAATGACTTGGTTTCTACTTGTATCCTATGTTATTATTTATTCCTGTTACAGTATTGCTGATACCTTACATATATGATCTTATTATTATAAACCGAAACATAATTAATTAAATGATTACATTTTTAGAGACATTTCCAGCTGAGGTTTAAGAAGGTATGAGTTGTTTACATTAGCACTTCTTTCTTTTATATATACCTCCATAATGTACATTTTATATTCATAGACAGGATTTGTATATATGTCATTGGTGGTGACCTACTGAGATTTATCTCACACCCTATCCGAGCTGTTGTTGGCACCCAAGAAGATTATATGACCGCAGGTATGGATAAAGGGAAGAATCTTTCTTTAGACACCTAACTTGCATGCTTTAGAATGAGATTTGGGTAGAAGATGGCCGAGTGAGAGCTCAGGATGCTTGGATAGTTTTTACCCTTTTGATTCTTTTGTATATCATGTATTTCACTGTCTTTCTACTACTATGTATACCTGTTTTTATTTTTGTAGAGGCATGACATCATCATTTTGTATATAATGATTATTTACTACATGAATGTTTATGATTTTTTTCACTACCTTATTCATTATTATACTTCTTCTACTTACTTGCTCATGTTATATCACAATTGTGCACCACTCTGATCAGAGGTCGTAGTATCCCCACTGTCACACCCTAGGACCTCACTTCTAGTTGACAACCTTTAGCGTATGGGGATGAACTATTGAGGCCATGTGACCGACCATGTTCAATTACTTATGAGTGAACTGAGCCCGAAATGTCACAAAGTGGTATCAAATCAGTTTCTTTTCTTTTGTTTTTATTGTTTGGGAAATTTAGATAGGAGATTAGGAATGTGTTGGAACTTAGTCATAAGCCATGTTTGGGAGTAGCTAACCCACATTCGGGGTAAACACTAAGTTTCATAGGAATGAGAAATTTTTGTTCTATATTTTGTCTGTTACAGTTGATATATTTTCACCATTGGGTAGTGAACATGAATTGTGGTATCTGATAGGCCTTATGGATATTCTTCCTTGGACCAGTAAGGTAAGAATCATTGTTACATGCATCATTATAGGTACCTAGGAATTCATATGTCATGCATATGACATGCCATATAGGTGAATTTTACTACTTGAATTTCCTATGTTTCCTATGATTATTGAGTGCACCTTAGTTGCGATATATGTCTATGCCACTAGAATCTTCTACAAGGAAGGGAAATCGGTTGTTTAAAATGTTAGCATCAACCTAAATAGTCTATTCCCATATAGATTGATGATGGCATCTTTAATAAACAATTTTGATCCATATAAGCTATCTATCCCTGGTTACATGAGATGGACTTTGGTTGTGATTACATGACTAACAATTTCAATTTATAAGGAATATAAGCCCTTATAAATTGGAAAGGGAAATTCATCGAATCGGGCTATCATATTTCACTCGTTACATTCTCAGACTAAATGTAAGGGGGTTGATTGAAATTGAATGGGTTTCAAATTCAATTTATAAATAGCTTGGGACTTTAGAAACTGGAAATGATGATCCATTTAATTGAGATTTTTATTTTTTATAAACTCATTTATGGATTTATGATATAAATTCCGACTTATAAATGAAATGGTTTCTTATAAATGAAGAGGAAAAGAATAACTTAAATAGAGTTACCCTCCTTAAATTTCATTTGAACCTACATATATTGGAACCCTTGTAAATAAAAACATGAACACTTAACAATACCTAGAGCTTCAATGGGTTAGTTGGGGTAGTGAGTTGGGTAGTGAGCCCTTTTATTTTGTTTTTTATTCTGTTATTGATCCTATATACTATTGAATCTTGTTATGAGGTGTGAGATTGGAATTTGTAGAGCTGTGTCACCATGAAATCCTCAAATCGTGCACTTGGAGGGTGGCGATGACCATGCTTCAGAGGAGGTGGACCTTGATCCACCAGTGTTACCTCCAGTAGTTCCACCTACAACACCACCTTCTATTCCCAAACATGGCACTTAAACTCAGCTTCAAGAGGGTTTCCTATGATTGATACAGTTGATGAAGGGTGCTCCACGACCTGCACCTATGATATCTGATCTTACTCATGAGTTCCACTAGCACCAGCATCCCATATTCTCAAGGGATGGCGGTCCTCATACTGCTAAGTAATGGCTAGAGTCCATTTTATCTATCTTTGATCATCTAGAGATTCCTCCAAAGAGGAGGTTAAATCTCATCACCTACATGTTGTGTGATTCTGGAAAGTTCTAGTGGGATGTCATTACCTAGATGGTCATCACTAGGGCATGGTCTGGGCAGATTTCCAGACCACCTTATACGATTACTTTTCCCTCATATACTGAGAGATGACCGAGCCACAGAGTTCATGCACCTAAAACAGGGTGCTATGTCCATCATGGACTATTCAGTTCATTTCACTAAGCTTCAATGATTTTCATTGCTTCTTTCTGGTGATGATTTATCGTGAGTGAGACACTTCGAGGATAGACTCAGGTATTCCATCCATTCTCAGGTGAATGTCCTTCACATATCTATAATTTCTGAGATTGTGAACCAATATCTTATCCCTGAGTGTAACTTGAGAGAAGTTATTAGTACTAGGCACAAAGTTTAAGTACCGATATAGGTTACTAGTTATTCTAGAAACAAGAAGTGTGGCCTTCAGGTTTCTCATCGGAGGAGTGGCAGCTAGAGTATTCGCATTAGAAGTTCCATTATATGCCATCAGTGTAGATGGTAGGGGAACGTGAAGCCTCATTGTGATAGAGACCCACTTGTGTGTCATTATTGTAGCCATATGGGTTATCTTTAGAGGTTTTACCAGACCTTTCTACTTATTTCAAGCATAAGAGGTCCCACACCAGGTTCGGCTTCAGGAGTAGGATATGTGACTCCACGTCAAGCAGGAAGCTAGAGTATCACTGACTAGACAAGATAAGAAGGAGGTCATGGTTGGGGTAGCCGAACTTTTGATTTTCATATTCAATAGATTAGACCTACCCAAGGTAGTCTAGCTATAGCTCGGGGCCATGGATTAGGCCATTTTCATGCATTATAGTTGATACCCAAGAAGTAGAGCGTGGGACCATCTATTGTATGAGGAATTATTCTAGTAGCCTATACTATTGTATTCAATTTATTCGATACATGTGACCCACACTATTTTATCTCTTCATCGATTGTGGAAATCCATGTGCTTGAAATCATGTACTTATTTAGGGTGATAACCCCGGACACACCATTGGGTGTATGATCAGAGGGTATACACCAATGTAAGAACTGTCCCCCTGAGGTAGGAAGTTATCATTTCTTATGGGACCTCTTTGTTCTCGAGATAAAGAGCTTCGATGTCATACTTAGGATGGATTGGATGGTCCCCTATCACACCTATGAGGACTGATATCACCACATAGTATCATTTACATCACCAGAGGGCAATAATTATCTTCACAAGGGTGAGTGGAATGACCAGGATGGTCGAACCAGACCAGGGCATTGTGGGCTAGGAGGAGTGACAACCTAGATCACCAACCTTTTCTTAGATGTTCGTAAAGTGAATATGAAATATTTTCCTCCCATTTTGGATCATTTTAGGGATGTTTTCTCTGATAAATTCTATAGACCACTTCATGATAGAGAGGTAGAGTTTATGTTTGAGCTCATTCCAAGAGTAACTCTAGTATCTATTCATCCTTATAAGATGGGACCTACTGAGCTCAAGGATCTCAAGAGATAGTTGGAGGATTTAGAATCTAAGGGTTTTATCTAACCTAGTAATTCTTATTGGGGTTCGACTCTCTTTTTTATTGACCTCATTATTTTAATGATAATAAAATCATGATTATTGTGGTAATTAATGAGTTTCCTATTTTCTGTTAGAATTTTATATTATGAGACAGATTGGAAAAATTTTCTTAAGCATGAGACACCGCCAATGAAGAATCATTGCCAAGTAAGTATCACCATTGTCTTAAGACACTACCAAGGATGATTCACCATCAACAATGAGTCACTATTGAGGCAAAAATTTGATAAAGTATAGAAAAAGTCTCACCGCCAAGCATGTCTCACCACCAACAAAGTCTCACCATCACCTTGAGACACCATCAAGGAAGTCATACCTTCAGAATGAAAAATAGGCTAAGTACATGGATGAATCACCATCAATAAGAGTCACATTAAGAACATAATTTTGACAAAGTATGAGTCACCACCAGCCTGACACACCACCAAACTCTGACTCACCGCTAGATCCACACACTCTATTCTAGTGTCTCACCGCCAGCCTGACCTACCGCCAACTGAGTCACCATTCTAAGGACACATTATGCCAGTGTCATACTAGGAGACTTAGACACTACTATTAATAAGACACTTCTAGAGAGTCACTATTACAGGACTCACTGCCACTATTCCTTTACTTATCTTTTTGAATTAATTATTTCTAACTTCTTGTTTATTGAATTTAATGATATTGATTGCTCTAATGATTGTTCCTTCATTACTTGACATAGAGGCATTAAATCTAGTGTCAGAATGTGAAGCATGAGGAGTAGAAGATCCAATGGATTCTCTTTGTTGCTGTTGCTATTAAAATATGAAGCAAACTCCCTCACGCATAAGAGAGAAGTGCTGAATAAAAAGATATACCTGTACATGTGAAGAGATATGAGTAGCTATGAAGTGTTCCATATATCAAGAATTCCTACCTGTGATTAACTATAGACAAAGAAAATCCCATTGAACATTTGGATAACTTCTTATAGACTTACAAGGAGTTTGTGACACTCTGTTCTTCAGAAATTCTAAAACTTGACTTGAGCCTCAGTTCAAATCACTTTCAAGGAGTCACAAGATACAGAGCATATCATTCATAGAAACATGACCTTTCTACATTATTAATTTCTCTATTTGTTTATGTTGGTCGGAGTGGACACTCAAGAGGGGGGTGAATTGAGTTCCAATTAAAATTTCTGCTAAAAACAATTTCTATTAAAATCCCCCAATTTCAAAAACAGATTAAACTGTAGTGAATTTATACAGATTATAAAGGTTCAATTAGTTTCTCAAAGATTGATTATTTCTCAGTTAACTTAATCTTATGATTAATTTAACTTTTGAAACTAACTTACTGGTTTACAATAAATATAAACACTTACGAGTTTAACTATCAAAGTAGCCTTGAAAATAAATTATATTTCAAAGTAATAGTAGCGGAATATGAAATAGATATGTATTGTATGGATATAAACTTTAACTAAAAACAGAGAAGAGTTAACCAAGAGGTTCAGTCTCAAGTCGAGACTTAGTCCTCTCAAAAGTTTATATAAGGATGATCCACACCCTGGATCGGGGTTCAACAGTTTACAACTGTCCAGGTCCAAGACCTCTACCACTATTATCCGTGGGAAACAAAACAACAGCAACCAGCTGTCCAGGTCACACACAACCTCTACCACTATCCACAGTGGGAAAAATAATGAAAAGATAGTGAGTGAGGATTTTCAAATCCTCCAGTTAAGGTTCAGGAGACAGTGTGTGTGTAAAATACAACAGATAACACACACTGCTCATAATGTAAAAAGCAAATCACAGAGATAAAGATTTAGAGATTAGAAAAGGCTCTAGTGATCTTCGTGCAACTCTCGACTCCTTTTGTTGATTAGAATTCGTTCTGAGTCTTCTTCTGGTTTTTGTCTGGAAAACAGAGTACCATCTGCTTCCTTGACTTCCAGGTTCAGCTTGCTTATAGGCTCAAAGAATGATGAGTTTTGTGTGGTTCTTCTTTAGCATAGATTGCTCGATGTATGCTCTATGTTCTGGAGGCTGGTAGTAGTAGTCTCATGAGTGCAAGTTCTCCAGTTGTTCTTGGCACGTTTTGAGCTTGATCTCCAGTATGTTCTGTGTGCTTGATCTCCTTTTTTGGTCTAGTGTCTCTCTCTCTTTTTGATACATACACGATGTCCTTTTTATGCCACTTCTTTTTGTTTTTCTGAGGAGGAATGATTATGATTTTTGACCGTACTTGGTATGGTTTCCTGAAATGGCAACACAAATCATTTAATAACATTAAATGCATCAAAAGTAACAAATGTAACCGTTAGTATAATAAACAAATAGGGTCGAGGATATAGGATTTGACTCCGCAGTTCATTATAGGTAGCCGTTTGTTTGTAGACGTGTACAGTTGACTCGGTGTAGGGATCTTCCATCAGTAGCTCTTCAAACTCTTATCGGCGGCTCTTATCGGTAGCTCTTATCGGTAGCTCTCTGTGCATCGGTAGCTCTCTGTGTGCATCGGTAGCTCTGTGTGTATCGGTAGCTCTTTTTGCATCGGTAGCTCTTTGTGCATCGGTAGCTCTGGCTATCGGTAGCTCTGGCTATCGGTAGCTCTGGCTATCGGTAGCTCTGGCTATCGGTAGCTCTGGCTATTGGTAGCTCTTTGTGCATCGGTAGCTCTGGCTATCGGTAGATCTGGCTATCGGTAGCTCTGGCTATCGGTAGCTCTGGCTATCGATAGCTCTGGCTATCATGAAAACCACATCTAATTGACTTAGAATTGTTTCAAAGCTTGTATAAACAAGGATAATCGAGATTAACATAAATCAGAGATTATTTAAACATTATTATTAACTTGATCACTGATTTGAAAGAATTAAAAAGTAAATCATCAGTAATTGAGAATAGCATAATATATGAACACATAATTGGGATTATCAAAACATGTGAGGTCAACAATCTCCCCATTTTTGATAATCACAACTTATGATATGACCAAAAATAGTGAGAATATAGTATAAGATAATATAACGTTTATATTATAATTTCTCAAAGAAAGCAAGTAGAGGAAATAGAGGAAATAGTGATAGAATGAAATAGATCAAAAATTATCATAGGAAGTATTAAATACAACAGTATCAGAGATAAGCTTTGAAAGAATTGGTACCAAAGAAGGAAATGTAAGAATAGTAGCAAAGGCTCAAAATTTCTCCCCTTTGATATTTCCCCCCCTCTCTTTATATTTGCTCCCCCCTTTATAATTTTCTCCCCCTTTGTGATAATCAAAAAGTGGGAAAGCAGACAGAGAAAACTGAGAAACAGAGATAGTGTAAAGAAAAGCATTTGTATTAGACCAGACAAAACTTACATAAACAGAATAGAAAAGAAGAAAAAAAATTCCTATCAAACAGCCTGGCCACTTCAGCAATCCAGATCTTCAACATGAGATTTTCCTTTTGGATCAGAAGAGGAGGCAGGTGGTGAGGATGTGAGTGAGGGCTTTGGAATCCCAGAAATGATCACAGGAGGCTGAGCCACTGATACAGTGCCTGGCCTGTATTGGGAAGTTTGTTGAGTGATCATAGGTGTGAGGCTTCGGATGGCCTGAGCAGGAGTCATCTGGACTGGAGACTCAGTAGAGGCAGAGGCAGGCAAGGCAGGAGGGACAATAACTGGTCTGGCATCAACATGCAAAAAGGGCAGCAACAGATTTCTGAAATCCATAATGATTCTTCCCCCTCTTTCCATAGCAGATATAAAATCATCTTTGTTCTCCATAAATTTTTCTAAGGCAGGAGTCAGCTGTCTTAGCTTGCTCACTTGTTCTCGGAAGGCTTGAGTTACAGGGGGTAACTTCATGTTTTCCAACATTATCTTGAAATGATGGGTGAGTTGTTGCTTGGTAAAAATCCTTTGGAAATAATAATCCACCTTGTTCTTGATTTCCTCCTGAGAGGCAGAGACCTATTTCATATGGTTGTGGACGATTGTCACTATTTCCCTAACTGAATCTCTTGTAGAGAGCACTACTCGGCTTAGATCTGATGAGTCCACAGAGCCACTGGTTGAAATAAAACCAAGATCCTCCTTCATCATAGCTCGTAATTGATTCAAATCAAATGCAGGTTTTGAAGCTAGAGGACCAACCAAGAAAGATACAGTTTCTTTGAAACTTTTGGTCAACCCACTAATCAGAGTTTGCAGTTGAGAGTCCTGATTTTTAACATGATCCTTTATAGAAGATTTGAAATCTTCAAATACTGAGACCATTTGGCTTACAACACTTTTCACATAGGCTAAATCCTTATCATCTTGAGGCTTTGAGCTCATGTAAGAATCTAAAGCAGTAACAGACTTCTTTAAGGCTTCAAGATCTGCTTCTATTCTAGAAGATTGGGTCTGGCACTCTTTGACTGCTTCCATTAGCTCACCCATAAAAGTTGACAGATTGAAACCAAGAGAAAGCTCAAGAGATTGTTCTAACAACTTCATTTCTTCACGAAAAAGTGCTTCATCTCAGTAACTGAGGCACTGAAGGATTCTTTCAGCTCATGCTTCAGGGATTCGAGATCAGACTTTGTAACAAAATCAGTAGGAGAAACTGTAGTAGATATTCTTGCAGAAGCTAAGCTGACTACTGAATCATTCATGACTGATTGAATCGAGGAAACTAAAAAAGATTCCATTGTCTTTACTTCATCTACAAAGCTGACTTTGAGATTTTCTTTCAGCACATCTAAATCATGTACTCGGACCACATCATCAGGTAATAACTCAGAATTGATGTCATAGCTGATATTTGGTCTATTCAAGGATACTTCATTATCCGAATCAGGATAATCCAAACCACAGACTATAAAACCTGGGTCTTCTACCCAGTCTTCAATCTCAACAGCCACTGTAACATTTCCAATATTGGAATGATGCTCCCCCTCAATGGGTTCATTATTATGCACAACAACTACATTCTCTGCTGGTCTTTCTTCATCAGAATCTTCCACAACAACTTCCATCTCAGCAGCAGTAAGGAGATTTTCTGAAACAGGTACAACTTCTTCTCTTTCTTTTTCTACTTCATCAGTAGGCACAACTGAGTTTTCAATCAATGGACTCAAACTCAACCTAGCAGAATCAGACGATTCAGATACATTCTCTTTTTCTCCTTCTTGCTGAGGAACTGGCCGGTCTTCCTCATGAATAGATAACACTTCCTCTACTTTTCCTTTTCTTGAGTATACAAACTCAGTAACAGGACTTGGGGGAAAGTCTGGATCTCCTCCAATATCCATAGGAGTTTCTTCCTCTTCTTCTTCGTCTTCTTCTTCTTCTGACTCATCACTGTACTCGGGTTCCTCTTCATCAGATCCTAAACCTGGATCTCTTTTATCCTTTGGCCTTGAAGGATAATCCACAGGATTAAATTTATCATACACCTTCTGGTCATCACTGACCCATTCTCCTTTCCACGGGTTCCAATTGATTTTCATGTACTTACAAACTGTAGTAGTGATACAGAAGTTATTCTTAACTACAACTGTCTCATCCTGAGACTCAGCTATCCCTTTCACTTTTATCATCACAGAGATCATTTTGGAAAAGAATAAAGCATTAGTCTTTGATTTTGGCCTAATCATGTCTTCCATTTGACTCAACAGCAGTCTGCATAGATTAACTTTCACACCATGTCTTAACAGATGTAGAAGATAAATATCTTGATATCTCAGATTAGAAAAATCTCCTCTCCTCGGTATCAAAACATGTTGAACAAATTTGAAAAGTAGTATGTTCTCTCCATCCAATTCAGTAGCAACCACTTGCCTTTGACTTCCATTACCCATTAGTTCTTTTAAAGCGGTCTCATAGTCAAAGATGTTACTGGTAGGTGGAATTTCTCTTGAGACATACCCGGATACACCTTCATGTGGGACTTTTAAACATTCTGCCCACTCTACTGAAGAAAACGATATTTCTTTTCCATTTAAAAAAGAACTTACCCGATTCTCATTCTCAGACTTTTCGAAGCTTACGAATTCGTAGAACTGTTTCACTAACTTCGGGTAGTAGGGACCATTTTTATTTGAAAAACAATCTACCCATCTCTGATCTTCCAGAATTGCAAGCACCAACGACTTGCTTGGTAGCAGCCAATCTACGCAAAGCTCCTTTTCAATCACAATATCTCTATTCTGCAAATGAGGGTTTACTGGTCGCTTTCCCGACCTAGTTCTGACATTACTTCCACGAGCTTCTTGCTGCACTTTCTGCTTCTTTGTTTTAGGATCTACACTGTCATCTCTGCTGGCAGGAATCTTGGTTTTTGCCATCACGGATTTAGGGTTCTCAGTCGATTAGGGAGCTAGGATTCAAAGGTGAAAGGTTTTGGGTCCGGTGGAGTGAGAAGCGGTTTAGGATTAACTTTATCATGTAGGAATCATAAATAAATGAATAAAGTAAAATAACAAAAAAAAGTAAAATGATTCATATTCTTGGTGGTAGACAGAAGTTTTAAAACATTGCATCGGTGAGAATTGATCATCGGTGAGAATTTCAACATCGGTGAGAATTGATCATCGGTGAGAATTTCAACATCGGTGAGAATTGATCATCGATGAGAATTTCAACATCGGTGCGAATTGATCATCGGTGAGAATTTCAACATCGGTGAGAATTGATCATCGGTGAGAATTTCAACATCGGTGAGAAATGATCATCGGTGAGAATTTCAACATCGGTGAGAATTGATCATCGGTGAGAATTTCAACATCGGAGAGAATTGATCATCGGTGAGAATTTCAACATCGGTGAGAATTGATCATCAGTGAGAATTTCAACATCGGAGAGAATTGATCATCGGTGAGAATTTCAACATCGGTGAGAATTGATCATCCCCAGCTCGTGCCTAATGTAACTTAACCTATCAGAACTTAAAGGTTTAGTGAAAATATCGGCCAATTGATGTTCAGTGCCAATAAATTCAAGAGTAATATCACCTTTTTGATAATTATCTCTCAGAAAATGATGTCTTACATCTATGTGTTTGGTTCTAGAGTGAGATACAGGGTTCTTAGATATGTTTATTGCACTAGTGTTGTCACAGTTAATTGAAACATGTTTAAACTCAAATCCATAGTCCAATAAAGTGTGTTTCATCTACAGAATTTGTGCACAACAACTACCAGCAGCTATATACTCTGCTTCGGCAGTAGACAATGCAACTGAGTTCTGTTTCTTACTACACCATGACACTAGGGATTTCCCAAGTAAATGACATGTTCCAGATGTGCTCTTCCTTTCTAACTTACATCCAGCAAAGTCAGCATCTGAATAGCTAGTTAGGTCAAATGATTGTCCTTTTGGATAAAACAAACCTAAATGTACAGTATGCTTAAGATATTTAAAAATCCTTTTAACAGCCAGTAAGTGTGATTCTTTAGGATTAGCTTAAAATCTCACGCACATACATACACTGAACATAATGTCTGGTCGACTAGTAGTAAGATAAAGCAAGCTCCCAATCATACCTCTGTAATTGGTTTGATCCACTGGTTTCCCAGCTTCATCTGTATCCAACTTACAGGTAGTACTCATAGGTGTATCATTTTCCTTAATGTTATCCAATCCAAAACGTTTTAAAATATCTTTTGTATATTTACTTTGATTTAAAATAATTCCATCTCTAGTTTGAAAAATTTGAAAACCAAGAATATACTTAAGCTCTCCCATTAAGCTCATTTCAAATTCATTTTGCATACTTTTTGAAAAATCAGTACATAAAGAGTGTTTAGAAGATCCAAATATAATATCATCAACATAGATTTGTACAACTAAAACATCTTTAGAAATTATTTTAATAAAAAGAGTTGGATCAGAAATCCCTTTAGTAAAACCTTTTGAAATAAGAAAATTGCTGAGTCTATCATACCAAGCTCTTGGAGCTTGTTTTAAACCATATAAATCTTTAGAAAGTTTAAAAACTTGATTTGGAAAATGAGGGTTTGTAAATCCAGGTGGTTGTTCCACAAAAACATCTTCAATTATAAAACCATTTAGAAATTCACTTTTGACATCCATTTGATATAACTTGAAATTCAGATGTGATGCATATGCAAGTAAGATCCTAATAGCTTCCAGTCGAGCTACAGGTGCAAAAGTTTCTCCATAGTCTATACCCTCTTCTTGACTATATCCCTGTGCAACTAGTCTAGCTTTGTTTCTAACTATGTTTCCTGATTCATCAACTTTATTTCTAAAAACCCATTTTGTGCCTATAGTCAAGGTGTCCTTGGGTCTGTCAACTAATTCCCAGACTTTGTTTCTTTCAAATTGATTCAACTCTTCTTGCATGGCTATTAACCAGAATTCATCATTGATAGCATCATTGATATTTTTGGGTTCTAGCTGTGACAGAAAAGCTTGATGTTCAACCTGGTTCCTTAGAGAAGCTCTAGTTTGTGTTCCTCTATCAAGATTACCAACAACATCATCTAAAGTATGATTCTTTATAATCTTAGTCGATTTGGTAAAGGTTGGACTAGAAACTTCAGGTTCATCTATAGGTTCAGGTTCAACAGAAGCAGATTCTGGAGAAAGTCCAGAACTGGATGTTTTTATAACAGGTTCTTTAGATTTATCATTAAGGTCCAGAATAGACAAATCTTCTTCAAGATTCTCAAGAGAGGTTTTAGGCTCATGTGGATCAGTTTCATCGAATTTGATGTGAACAGATTCTTCCACACATTTGGTTCTCTTATTGAAAACTCTATAAGCTTTACTTGAAATAGAGTAACCCAGAAAAATTCCTTCATCGCTTTTGGGAGAAAACTTATCCAGATTATCTTTAGTATTAAGTATAAAGACTTTACAACCAAAAACTCTGAAGTAATTAACCTTAGGATTTCTATTGTTCCACAACTCATAAGGGGTTTTCTTAAGAACAGGTCTGATCAAGACTCTATTGATAACATAACAAGCTGTATTAACAGCTTCAGCCCAAAAGTAAATAGGCAGTTAATATTCATTGAGCATGGTTCTAGCTATTTCTTGAAGGGTTCAGTTTCTCCTTTCTACTACACCATTTTTTTGGGGTGTCCTAGGGGCAGAAAAATTGTGACTATAGCCATTGTGTGAGTAATAAGATTCAAACTCATGATTTTCAAACTCACGACCATGATCACTTCTTAGGGTTTTAATCTTAAGTCCACTAAGGTTCTCTACAGACTTGGAATATTTAAAAAAGTAAGGAAAAGCTTCACTTTTGTGAGCTAGAAAGTATACCCAATTATATCTAGAAAAGTCATCTACAAGGACATAGACATAATGCTTCCCATTTAAACTAGAAACTCTTGATGGTCCAAAAAAATCCATGTGAACCAACTCAAGTGGTTGAGAAGTTGAGACTTCTTTCTTTGATTTAAAAGAAACTTTGTGTTGTTTTCCCTTTTGACAGGGATTACACACTTTGTTATTTGGGAATTCTAATTTAGGTAAGTCTCTAACTAAGTTTTTCCTAGCCAGTTTTCTAAGTGAGTGAATGTTGCAGTGTCCTAATCTTCTGTGCCATAGCCAAGATTCTTTATGAAAAGCATTCAAACAAGAAATATTTTGTTTGGCTAAAGAATTTAAATCAACAGCATAAACATTTTCATTCCTTAGAGCAGAAAATACTAAAGAGTTTTTGGAGTTAAAAACATCACACGAGTCATTTTCAAACTTGACATTGAAACCATCGTCACATAATTGAGATATACTAAGCAAGTTATATTTAAGTCCATCAACGAATAAAACTTTAGAAATTAATACCGAGTCAGTGTTACCAATCTGGCCTAGGCCGATGATTTTTCCTTTAGAGTTGTCACCAAAGGTGACATGAACTCCATCAACCTTTATTAAGCTCTTGAAGCAAGAATAATCTCCAGTCATGTGTCTTGAGCACCCACTGTCTCAATACCATATCTTCTTGTGACATCTCTTCAAGCAGGTCTCCTATAAAACAGATTTAAACAGGAAATGACTTTGGTACCCAGATTTTCTTGGGTCCAGATAGGTTAGCAATCAGGGCCTTAGGTACCCAAATTTGTTTTATGGGTCCCATACAATTAACAGAAACAACAGATTTTGAAAGATAAAATTTATTTGGTCTATAACCATGTGAACAACCTGTTGAAGCATATGAATTTCCAAAACTAGAACTAGCAGAATTTTTTCCAGACTTAGGAATAAATCGGGTTCTAGTGAACTGTCTCTGTCCAGGTTGGTATCCCAAACCAGTAGCATATCTAGGTGCAACTTGCTTTCCTAGCATTTGAGTTAAAGCATCCTTTCCATTTGTGAATTTTTCTAAGTCCTTTCTAAGTTGCTCATTTGACAGTTTCAGTTCTGTATTTTCCTTTAGTAGTTGAGCATTCTTTTCCTTTTCTATATCAAGATCAGATTTATGCTTAACACTTAAAGCATACTGTTTCTTTAAACCTTTGTATTTGTCTTTAAGCTCATTACAGGTTTCTTCCAACATATCACAATACTCAAATAGTTCAGATTTTGACATGTTTTCTGAATCAGAATCATCACCAGAATAATATGAATTTAAAACAGGAGTGTCAGATGTTACCTCAGAAGTATTTGTCATGAAACACATGTTGGCTCGATTCCTTTCAGAGTCCGAAGATTATGCTTCACTAGTGCTGTCTTCTGAAGCACTCCAGGTAGCCTTCATGGCTTTCTTGTACTTCTTGTCTTTGTAATCATATTTCTTTTTGAATTTTAACTTTGGACAGTCTGCTTTGATATGTCCTTTTCGCTTGCATTCATAGCAGACAACTTCATCAGTCCTGTCAGCCTTCTTCCAATCCTTTTTCCATTTGCCTTGTTGATCATACTTTCCTTTGTAATTCGTTTTCCTAAAGAATTTCTTTTTCCTATAAAACTTCTTGAATCTCCTGGCTATTTGAGCCATCTCGGCATCACTGTCAGATTCTGAATTTTCACTCATTGAACTCTCAGTCTCCATTTGTAGTTTATCCTTGTCTTTACTCTTAAAGTCAGTAGTTTTAAACGCTACATATTTTCTTTTGGGTTCCTCATCTTCTTCTTTATTTACTTTAAGCTCTTCTTCATACATCATCAGCTTACCAATTAACTCCTTGACAGGCAGTGTTCCAATGTCACAGGATTCTCTAATTGAAATGGATGTACCTCTCCATCTATCTGGCAAACATCTTAGTATTCTCATAATTTGTTCTTTTGCAGGAAAAATCTTTCCGAGTGAGCTCATTGTGTTTACTATCTCATTGAACCTGAGATACATGTCAGAAATAGGTTCATCAGGCTTCATTTTGAAATTATCATATTTAATAGTATAAGTGTTTAATCTCATTTCTTTAACATTAGTTGTTCCTTCGTGAGAAACAGCCAAGGTATCCCAAATTTCAAAAGCAGTTTTACATGCAGAAATTCTATTAAATTCTTCATCTCCTAGAGCACAGTACAGAGCATTCATAGCTTTACAATTATTATTGTAAGCAGTCTTTGTAGGTTCATCCCAAGTAGATCTATCAGTAGTGGGAACTTTATATTCAGATTCAATAGCAGTCCAAATATCAAAACTCATGCTTTCTAGATGAATTTTCATTTTAAGTTTCCACTGAGTATAGTTATTTCCATTAAAGAAAGGTGGCCGGTTAGTAGCAGCACCCTCAAGTCTATTATCCATTATAAACAAAATTTAAAGAGATAAAAATTTAGAAATAACAGAAATTTTAAGAACTTTAAAATATAACTAAAATCACAGTTGAAAACAGAGTAATTTAGAAGGTATTAATAAACCCTCTGATACCAAATGTTGGTCGGAGTGGACACTCAAGAGGGGGGTGAATTGAGTTCCAATTAAAATTTCTGCTAAAAACAATTTCTATTAAAATCCCCCAATTTCAAAAACAGATTAAACTGTAGTGAATTTATACAGATTATAAAGGTTCAATTAGTTTCTCAAAGATTGATTAGTTCTCAGTTAACTTAATCTTATGATTAATTTAACTTTTGAAACTAACTTACTGGTTTACAATAAATATAAACACTTGCGAGTTTAACTATCAAAGTAGCCTTGAAAATAAATTATATTTCAAAGTAATAGCAGTGGAATATGAAATAGATATGTATTGTATGGATATAAACTTTAACTAAAAACAGAGAAGAGTTAACCAATAGGTTCAGTCTCAAGTCGAGACTTAGTCCTCTCAAAAGTTTATATAAGGATGATCCACACCCTGGATCGGGGTTCAACAGTTTACAACTGTCCAGGTCCAAGACCTCTACCACTGTTATCCGTGGGAAACAAAACAACAACAACCAGCTGTCCAGGTCACACACAACCTCTACCACTATCCACAGCGGGAAAAAGAATGAAAAGATAGTGAGTGAGGATTTTCAAATCCTCCAGTTAAGGTTCAGGAGACAGTGTGTGTGTAAAATATAACAGATAACACACACTGCTCGTAATGTAAAAAGTAAATCACAGAGATAAAGATTTAGAGATTAGAAAAGGCTCTAGTGATCTTCGTGCAGCTCTCGACTCCTTTTGTTGATTAAAATTTGTTATGAGTCTTCTTCTTGTTTTTGTCTGGAAAACAGAGTACCATCTGCTTCCATGACTTCCAGGTTCAGCTTGCTTATAGGCTCAAAGAATGATGAGTTTTGTGTGGTTCTTCTTTAGCATAGATTGCTCGATGTATGCTCTATGTTCTGGAGGCTGGTAGTAGTAGTCTCGTGAGTGCAAGTTCTCCAGTTGTTCTTGGCACGTTTTGAGCTTGATCGCCAGTATGTTCTGTGTGCTTGATCTCCTTTTTTGGTCTAGTCTCTCTCTCTCTTTTTGATACATACACGATGTCCTTTTTATGCCACTTCTTTTTGTTTTTCTGAGGAGGAATGATTATGCTTTTTGACCATACTTGGTACGGTTTCCTGAAATGGCAACACAAATCATTTAATAACATTAAATGCATCAAAAGTAACAAATATAACCGTTAGTATAATAAACAAATAGGGTCGAGGATATAGGATTTGACTCCGTAGTTCATTATAGGTAGCCGTTTGTTTGTAGACGTGTACGGTTGACTCGGTGTAGGGATCTTCCATCGGTAGCTCTTCAAACTCTTATCGGGGGCTCTTATCGGTAGCTCTTATCGGTAGCTCTCTATGCATCGGTAGCTCTCTGTGTGCATCGGTAGCTCTGTGTGCATCGGTAGCTCTTTTTGCATCGGTAGCTCTTTGTGCAGCGGTAGCTCTGGCTATCGGTAGCTCTGGCTATCGGTAGCTCTGGCTATCGGTAGCTCTGGCTATCGGTAGCTCTGGCTATCGGTAGCTCTTTGTGCATCGGTAGCTCTGGCTATCGGTAGCTCTGGCTATCGGTAGCTCTGGCTATCGGTAGCTCTGGCTATCATGCAAACCACATATAATTGACTTAGAATTGTTTCAAAGCTTGTATAAACAAGGATAATCGAGATTAACATAAATCAGAGATTATTTAAACATTATTATTAACTTTATCACTGATTTGAAAGAATTAAAAAGTAAATCATCAGTAATTGAGAATAGCATAATATATGAACACATAATTGGGATTATCAAAACAGGTGAGGTCAACAGTTTATTTATATTTACATTACAAACAGAGTGTGTGTAGTATGTTTATTACACACACACACTGTATCCTTCTATAAACAAGAAGATACTTTATTTCTTCTCAAACAATATTTTTATATATTTGTCCCATGATAAATGTGGAAGAGATCTTGTGCGAACTGTTGTTTATTTTTCTCCCACAAAAACTATGGAAGATGCCCCGTGTGTTCTGGACAATTGGTATACTGTTGTAAAACCTAATCTAGGTTGTGGATCAAAAGTTTATTTTATATAAACTAATTAGAAAAAAATTATTTCCAAATGGAGAGGACTAAGTCTCATCTTGAGACTGAACCTCTTTTATTCAAATTTTTTTGTGTGTTTTGTTTGTTTTGTTTTCTTTATATTTTATATTTTAAAACCAAAAATGTTTTTACCTTCAAGAAAAACCACTACTTTGATAGTTAGTTTTAATAAGGGTTTATATTATAACTTGATTTAGTAAATTTATTTCAAAGGTTAAAATAATATTGTATATTTTTTTAACTGAGACCTAATCAATCTTTGATAATTCTTTTAAAGTATTTTATCAAACCACTATTTTAACTAACTAGGCTATTTTATTTCAATTTTATGATTTTATTTAAATCCATTCTCAATAGAAGTTTTTATTGGGTGCTCAATTCACCCCCCTCTTGAGATACTCACTCTGACCAACATTTGGTATCAAAGGATTAAGCTTTGTTATCAAACTTTTTTTAAAACCTTTTAAATATGATTTCAGTTGTTCTTTAAAGATCTTAAATTTCTTTTAGTTCTAAATTTATTTCTTTATATGGATAATTGTCAAGAAGGTTCTACTACCAACAAAACTCTTTTTTTCAATGTAAATAAACATTCTTAGTGGAAGATAAATATGAAAATGCATATAGAGAGTATGAGTTTTGAAATCTGGACTGCTATAGAAGTTAGATATGAGCTTTCTACAACTGCTATAGTTCTTGGGATAAAGATACTAAGAATAATTATAACAATAATTATAAATTAATGAATTCCTTGTATTTTTATTTATGAGATGAAGAATTCAATAGAATTTATTCTTGGAAAAGTGCTTTTGAAATTTGAGATACACTAGCTGTCTCACATGAGGGAACAACTAATGTAAAAAATGAGATTAAATATATATACTATTAAATATGATACATTTAAGATGAATATTGATGAATTAATTTATGACATGTATGTCAAGTTTAATGAAATTTTGAACACTATGAGATCACTGAGAAATCTAGTATCTGACAAAGATCAGATTATGAGATTGCTACGATGCCTTCTTGAAAGATGAATAGGTACATCTATTTCAATTAGAGAGTCATGTGACATTAGAAAATTTCCAGTCAAGGAGTTGATTAGGAAACTGATGATGTATGAAGAAGAACTAAAAGTCAACCAAGAAGAGGATGATGATCCAAAAACAAAGTTAGTAGATTTCAAGTCTACTGTATACAAACAGGGACAAAAATAAAATGAAGTTATTCAAACTAAATGTTCAAGTGATAGCAAGTCACCTCCGAACAATGATGAAGAAATGGCCCACCTGACCAGAAGGTTCAAGAAATTTTATAGGAAAAATATTTTTTTAGAAATCCCATTTATTAAGAAAAGTATGATGGTAAAGGAAATTGAAAAAAGGATTGTAAGAAGGATGGTAACACCAATGAAATTACCTGTTATGAATGAAAAAGAAAAGGAAATGTCAAGAAAAAATTTCCAAAGTTAAAATAGAAAAATAAATATGATGACAAGGAATGAAGGTATAAGAAATCTTTAAAAAACTCTTGGAGTGATTATGAGGATAGATCTAGTGATTCTAATTAATCACATGAACAAAAGTCTAATAGAGTCAACATCTGACTAATTTCTCTAAGGTACCTACTATTTCTAATGTTTTTCTTGTTCTTAATTCTAAAAATTCTAATAATGAACATAACGATGATGACATGTATCAAGAAGAGATGTTTGAATATTAAAAAATTATTGAGGTCAATTTTAATTAACTTAAGGATAAATATAAAGTTCTGAAGAGACAACATGATTTAACTTCCAATATTAAATCTGATTTATCTATTGAAAAAGTGAAGAATGCTCAATTACTAAAATAATATACTGAACTTAAACTTTCAAATGAACAATTGAAGAAAGATTTAGAAAATTTTACAAATGGTAGATAAACTCTTACACATATTTTCAAAAAATAAGTTTCTCTAAATATGTTACTCGTATAGGATACCAACCTGGATAAATAAAAGTAGTAAAAACTCTATTTTTTCCAAATTCCAAATCTGAAAATTTTATAGCTATTTATTTTTCTAAAGGAATGGACAAAGTGTTTATTTAAAAAAAGATTAATATCTGTTTACAAGAGTTCTGTTAAACAAATATGGGTTCCTAAAGCTCTGATTACTAATACTTTTGGACCCAAGAAAATTTGGGTACAAAAATCATTTCTTGTATAATTTCTGTTCTGTAGTAAAACTGCTTGAAGACCTCCTGCAAAAGCCTATGGTACTTAGATAACATATGTTCAAGGCATATGAAAATAGAATATTCTAGCTTCAAGAACCTAATAAAGTTTGATGGTATTCATGTCACCTTTAGTGATAATTTTAAAGGGAAAATCATCGTTCTTGGCCAAATTGGTAACATCAATTATATTTTAATTTCCAAAGTACCATTTGTTGATGGTTTAAAGTATAACCTACTTAGCATATCACAATTATGTGATGATGTTTTTCTTGTCAAATTTTAAAATAATTCATGTAATGTTTTTTATTTTAAATATGTTCTAGTCTTTACTACTTTAAGGAATGAAAATGTTTATGTTGTTGATCATAATTATTTAGTTTCTCAAAATGTTTCCTGCTTGATTTATTTTCACAAAGAATATTTGATTTGGCATAAGAGACTAGGCCATTGTAATATTCACTCACCTAGGAAGCTTACTAGGAAAGGGTTAGTCAAGGATCTACCCAAAATAGAGTTTCCAAACAACAAAGTCTGTAATCAATTTCAAAAAGGGAAACAACAAAAGAATTATTTTAAATTAAAGAAAGAATTTTCAACTTCTCAACCTCTTGAGTTGGTTCTTATGGATTTATTTAGACCATATAGAGGATCAAGTCTAAATTGGAAACACTATGTCTATGTATTATTTGATGAATTTTCTAGGTATACTTGGGTGTTATTTCTAGCCCGCAAAAGTTAATATTGCCCATATTTCACATAGTATACTAGTTTTTTAGAGAAATTAAGTGGACATATAATTAAGACCTTAAGAAGTGACCATGACCGTGAGTTTAAAAATCAAGAATTCGAATTGTTTTGTTTAAAAAATTGTTGTAGTCATAAATTCTCTTCTCCTAGGACCCCTCATAAGAATGAAGTTATAGAAATAAGAACCATAACTCTTCAAGAGATAGCTCAGACTATGATAAATGAATATGACTTACCTATCTACTTTTGGGATGAGTCTGTGAATACAACCTATTATATAATCAATAGAGTTTTAACTAGACCTATCATGAAAAATACCCCTTATGATCTTTGGAACAATAGAAATCCTAAGGTTAATTACTTTAGAGTTTTTTGTTGAAAAATATTTATTCTTAACACTAAGGATAATATGGACAAATTTGATTCCAAAAGTGATGAAGTAAATTTCCTAAGTTATTCAACCTCTAGTAAAGCCTATAGAGTTTATAATAAAAAAGACCAAGATTGTGGAAGAATCTATTCATGTCAAATTTGATGAGGCAAATTCACATGAGCCTAAGAACTCTTTAAAAAACCTTGATGATGATTTATCAACTCTAAAATTAAATTCCAAACCTACTGATTTCATTGTAAAATAGTCATATAAATCATCTAGTTCTGAGAAATTTCCAGAACTTCTATAACCCAAACCTATAGAAGAACCTAAAATGACCAGCCCTACTTTTTCTAGAGCTGTTAGGACCCTTAAGTACCATACCTTAGATGCTATAGTTGGAGACAATGCACAGAGTATAGCTTCTCTTAGGAACCATGTTAAACATCAAGAATTCTTGTCTCAGCTAGAACCAAAGAACATCAATGATGAAATCAATGATGAATTCTGGGTAATGGAAATGATAGAATAATTAAATCAATTTTAAGGAAAAAAAGTATGGGAACTAGTGGATAGACCCAGTGACACCTTGACTATAGGTTCTAAATGGGTGTTTAGAAACAAGATAGATGAATCATGAACAATAGTAAGAAACAAGGCTAGACTTTTTGCACAAGGTTATAATCAAGAATAAGAAATAAACTATGAAGAGACCTTTTCACTAGTATCTAGACTTGAATTCATAAGAATTCTGTTAGACTATGCAACTCATTTAGATTTCAAAATTTATCAAATGGATGCTAAGTGTACTTTCTTAAATGGGTATATAATTGGGGATGTTTTTGTAGAACAGCGCCATGGTTTTCAAAATCCCCATTTTCCAAATTGAGTTTTAAAATCAACTAAAGATTTATATGGTTTGGCATAAGCCCCTAGAGCTTGGTGTGATAGGCTCAACATGTTTATTATTTATAAATGTTTTTAAAAAGGTATAGATGATCCTACACTTTTTATAAAATAAAATTAAAAACATGTTTTAGTTGTTAAAATATATATAGATGATATTATTTTTGGATCTTCAATAAATTATTTATGTACACATTTTTCTAAAATGATGAAAAATGAATTTTAAATAATTTTAATGGGTGAAATAAAATTATTTCTTGGTTTTATATTTTTCAAAATAAAAAAGTAATCATTTTAAATCAAATTAAATATACCAATGATCTTTTAAAACTTTTTGGTCTGGATAAAATGAAGAGTAGTGACACTTCTATGAGTAAAACTTATAAATTGGATCTTGATGAAGCTAGAAAACTAGTAGATCAAACTAGTTATAGAGGTATGATTAGAATTATTCTCTATCTTACTACTAGCAGACCTAATATAATTTTCAGTGTGTGTATGTGTGGTTGCTTTCAAGAAAATACAAAAGAGTCACACTTGGTTATTGTAATTTTTTTTTCAAATACCCGAAATATACTACCAATTTAGGATTATTTTATCCAAGAGGAAAATAATTTGATTTAGTTAGTTATTTTGATGCTGATTTTGGTGGATGTATGGTAGATATAAAAAGAACCTCTGGAACATGTCACTTTTTAAGTAAGTCTCTAGTTTCTTGGTGTAGTAAGAAATAAAATTTTGTTTCACTATCTACTGCTGAAGTTGAATACACAGCTGCAGGTAGTTGCTATGCACAATTTTTTTTATGAAACACACATTACTAGACTATGGATATAAATTTTTATATGTACCTATAAACTGTGATAAGAAAAGTGCTATGAATATTTCTAATAATCCTGCATCACATTCTAGAACAAAACATATTGATGTAAGACATCACTTTTTGAGATATCATTTTCAAAAAGGTGATACCACTCTTGAATACATTGGTACAAAATATTAGCTTACTGATATATTCACTAAGACTTTGAATTATGAGAGAATGAATTATATCAAACATGAATTAGGTATGATAAATTTTGGTTAAGTTTACTTTTCTAGGACTCACCGTTGGGTACGTATCACCGTTGTAAATGTATCACCATTGTGAATGTCTCACCATTGTGAATGTATCACCATTATGAATGTCTTACCATTATGAATGTCTCACCATTGGAATTATCACCATTGTACTTATCACCATTGGAATTATCATTGTTGGATGCCTCACCGTTGTAAGTCTCACCACTGTTTTTTCGTGTCTTTTTCAAATTTTCAATTCTATGTTTCAAACTACCATTTTTTAAATTCTTTATGGTTTATTTAATTTTTATGTTTCATTTCAAATTTTATTTCAATTAAGAATTTATCCTGATTCCTAATTTTGATTTATCAGATCCCTAAAAATCCCAAATAACAAATACAACACTTTTTTTAGTTTCAATACACACTCTTTTCTCACGACCTTTTCTCTTGATCCCAGTGTGATCTTTCTCTCTAAACATTTCGACCTTCCCTTCACCTTTGACCAATCCAACCGAGTTGACCTCTATGGCCAGAGTGAAGTGACCTTTAGAATCTTCACCAGACAAGTTGTGTTTTGTAAAGAATAAAAAAGGGAAACTGAGTCATTCTGCACCTGTAAAATCAGTGAATCCCTATCTCATGAAAAGAGTAGTCATTCCAGAGAAACAAGTGAAATCTGAATGGTTGTTATCTTGTAAGTCGCTAGTGCTAAATGTTATACAGAACCAAGGATAGATGAATTGGTTCTCTTAAAATAAGAGAACATTCTATCCAAGGTTAGTATATCAATTTTATCTGTATGTGGAGTTTGGTTTTGAATAATAAAAATAATTCTGGGTGCGAAGTAGGATTAATGGCCATAGAATTTCCTTTTCTTCAAGTCAGTGGGATAGTTGTTTGAAATTACCACATGAAAGTGTGTTTAAGGACTTTCAAGGAACCATTCTAGTTTATGGTGATAATTTCATCTATAAAGAATCCCTTGATGAGTTGATTGGAGATGGAATAGTCAGAAGGCCGATTGCCTCTAAGTTCGATGGAGAGTAAAGATTACTCTTCAAGTTTATCCAGCACTTTTTGTGTCCAAGAAAGGGCGACTTTTACACTCTAAGGTATTAAGATGTGTATTTGATTTGTCTTATGAAAAGAGGATAGAAGAAAAACCTTTTCAGATACCTCATGGTTGATATAATGGAAATAACCAAGCCAACCTCTAGATCAAATTATATGATTTATCTAAAGTTTATTTCTACTATGCTTAAAGCTAAAGGCTAGTTTTTGAAAATGAACCATCTATAATGGACTGTGGTGTATTTTGTATCATAAGGATTATTTTCATAAGGATGAAGACCATATAGGACCCATGAAATAAGTAATGGGTAGTTGATAATAAAAAAATTTATGATGAATTTAATCCTATTGATCATCCTTCTAGACTAAGAGACCTTGTTTCCCCTAGTCTAGATCCTGATGAAATTATTGAGTACTCTGATAGTGATAAGGAAGAAGAGGATATTGCCTATAGAGAATAGGAGGATAATTAATTTTCTATTGATGAGGAAAGTGACCCTGACCTTTCTCCTAGATCTCCTGCTATCACATATGAATCTCTTAGTCTACCTAGGACTCTCCCTAAGAGAGAGAAGTTTGTAAAAAGTGATGAGGAAGAGACTGAAGTATCTAGAGAATATCATTTCAAAATTTGTTCCAAATTATGAAGGTAATGGTTATGAATTATATGAATAACGAAGTGGAAATGATGATGATGATGTAGGATAAGATCCTGATGGTTCTAGTGGGAAAATTAGAAGAGATTATGTTGAGATTCCTCATGATCTTCTAACTTCTCGTGGTGGTTCTATTTCTAGATCAGAATAGAGTCCCATTTTTGTTGATGAGATGGATGTTGTGACTAGAAAATAAGAAGATACATATGTTGAGGGGGATAAATCCCCAAGTCATGGAAGTCATCAAGTTTATGATGTTACTGTTGAAGGAAGCCGTGTGTCTGTTGCTGATGATCATACAGAGTCAGATCAAGTTGTTATTGAACATATGAGAATTATTGCTTCTATTGATAAGCATGTGCCTAAATATATGTAATTAGATCATTTAAAGTATATTTTTAGTATTAGACATCTGTTGAGACCCATGATGATGTATAGTAGAAAGATATGGCTACTTATGGTGAGATTACTCCTATTATTGTTCCTGCTATAGTAGTATACAAAGTTGCTATTTATTTAGTGATTAAGATTCCTACTAAGAATTCAGAAAGTTGTATTGAATTGATGTTAGAGGAATGGGGTTTGTTTCCTAGAAGATCACCAAAGAATGGTGAACCTTCCATTCAAGAAGATAGAGATCCTGAAGGATCAATGATAAATCAGATCGATGTTATTGGTTCATTATAATGGTTTGCCTCTGTGAGAGATCATGAACCTACTGTACAACCTATTCTTGTTGATGTGGTCACCAAGAGTGACTTGGATGAGTTCCTAGGTAAGATAGTTTTAGATTTTTATAAGCATTTGAAAAGTCAAGAACCACTTCAGACTAAGCTAAGTGAACAAGATGTGAGATATCTGTTTGAATTAGTGATTCACCATATTCAACTGAAGATGATACACCATATTCAAGAATTATAAATTGAGAATAAAATAGTTTCCAATGAATTGGAGTCTTTGATATTTATCGTTGAAGGGATGCAGTTTTCTTTTGTAGCTTCTATGGATGTCGTGCATGAGAGAGTTGAAAATATTATCTTAGTGGATTCTAGTTCTAATACTCCTCCATCTCTTGTTTTTGATTTTGAGTTGCTCAGGTCAGTGATTAGAGAAGAGATTAGATATGCTTCAGCTAGTACTTCAAGTTATGCTACTGCATAGCCTCAAGAAACCTTAAGAAGAATAAGGTATAATAGTGATCATGTTCTCAAGTTGATTACTGAATATGCTAAGTACATGAAGTCTGACCAAGAGACTATAACCAAAACCATCAAGTATTATCTCTCTAGAATTTACTCCAAGCATGAGATGAATTCTCACTTTATGTTTTTTATAGAAAATTTGAGGATGCCTCTAGTGACCCGAGGCTTCAAGGAACAAGACAATTAATTGAAATTCTTGGATCCTTTGTTGAATATTTTTATGGAAGAAGAGAAATACTTATTTAGTGAAATGGAGTGATGTAAAAATATTAAATAGAATTTATACACCTTATGAAACCATTTCTTTATGTGAATGGTACTACTTTTGTGGCTCATAAATACATACCAATTACTTCCCATATGTCTCCTCCTACAACTACCCCAAAGTTCTTTCGGCTTGGAGTGGCTAGAGAACCTCTTGCACCTTTTCCGGCTAAGTTCTAGCAGTTTTCTCTCACTCCCAAGTAGGTAGTACAACACCTTCATCCGATCCTCATTTGATAGATGAAACCTCCTTTAACTATTGCTAATGTTCCTTCATATATCCATTCAATACCCTCAACCATTCCTAAAGTTACTTCAGGACCTACTAATAATCCCTCTACCTCAACCAAGGATAAGGGAAAATCACTGTTGGATCCTTATAATCATCCCCAGATAAAGCATTGATTAGACTTTGTGTTTTTGATGGGAATATTTTTTGTGTAACCTTTTTATTGGATCTTTTTGAATATCCCCTCAATGAATTTTTTCAACAACAATTATCTGATTTTCCTTATTTTGTTCTTTTCTATTCTTTTTTGATCTTGTATTTCCTATTTTATTTTTATTCTATTATTTTTTCCTATATTATTTTACTCTTTTTGATAACCCCAAAAGGGGGAGAACTTTATTATGGCATTTATTCTGAGGTAATTTTCTTTATCTCCATACTTTTATCTATATTTCTACCTTCCTTTGATATTATGTGAGATCTTTCCTTCCTTATTTTTCCTTTGACATCTTACTACTTTATGTAAATATCTATTTCCTTTAATACTATGTGTTTTGATTTAAATTTCATGGTTTACCTTTGATGATATGAATATAAAATGCCATGATTTGTGATCATAAAAAAGGGGGAGATTGTTGACCTCCTTGTTTTAATGATCATAAAATCATTATTATTATGGTAATTAATGAGTTTCATGTTTTCTATTAGAATTTTACATTATGTGACAGATTAGAAAAATTTGCTTAAGTATGAGACACTTCCAACAAAGATTCACCACCAATGATGTATCACCATTGTCTTGAGACACCGCCAATGATGAGTCACCATCAAAATGAGTCACCACTGAGACGAAAATTTGACAAGGTATAGAAAAAGTCTCACCGCAAAGCATGTCTCATCGCCAAAAAAGTATCACCGTTATTTTGATACACCATTAAGGAAGTCATACCACAAGAACTAAAAATCAAGTACTAGGATGACTCATCATCAACATACATAACTGCTAGAACATAATTTTGACAAAGTATGAGTCACCTCTATCCTGCCACACCACTAGACCTTGAATCTCTACCAGATCCAAAGACACTATTCTAGTGTCTCACCGCTAACCTGACCTACCACCAGTTGAGTCACCGTTATAGGGACACACCATTCCAGTGTCACACTTCCAAAATTAGACACCTCTAGTATTATGTCTCCATTATAAGAAGAAACCACCCGAAAGTCATCGTTCCAGGACTCACCACCACTATTCCCTTACTTATTTTTGAATTAATTATTTCTAACAGCTAGTTAATAGAATTTAATTCCATTGATTATTCTAATGATTATTTGTTCATTACTCAATAAAGAGGAATTAATGTTAGTGTCAAAACATTCAGTATGAGGAGCAGAAGATCCAGTGGATTCTCGTTATTTTTATTTCTCTTAAAACATGAAGCATACTCCCTCATGTGTAAGAGAGAAGTGCTGAATGAAAAGATATACCTGTACATGTGAAGAGAGCTGAGTAGCTGTGAAGTGTTCCATACATGAATAATTCCTACCTTTGATTAATTGTTGGAAAATTTAATCCTATTGAACATTTGAAAAACTTCATACAGACTTACAAGAAAGAGTTTGTAACACTCAATTCTTCAAAACTTCTAAAAATCAACTCGATCCTTCGTTCAAATCACTTTCAAGGAGTCATGAGTTACATAGTATATCATTTAGAGCAAAAAGAACTTTCTACATTCTTAATTTCTCTATTTGTTTATTTATATTTACATTGCGAGTAGTGTGTGTGTACTTTATTTATTATACACACACTATCTCCTATTTTAAACTGGAATATACTTGATATCTTCTCAAACAATATTTTTATCTATTTGTCCCATGGTAACTATGGAAGAGGTCTTGTGTGACCTGTTGTTTATTTGTGCTCCCATTAAAACTATGTAATAGGCCCAATGTGGTCTGGATAGTTGGTATACTATTATAAAACCTGATCCAGGTTGTGGATAAAAGTTTTATTTTAGATAAACTGCTTGGAAACAAGTGATTTCCAAGTGGATAGGACTAAGTATAATCTTGAGACTAAACCTCTTCTTTTCAAATTCTGCTCTGTGTTTTATTTATTTTTTCCTTTATGTTCTCTTTTTTTAAGGGAATCCCTGAGAGTGGACTTTTCGAACTCTCCATACTCAAGAACCCCCTTCCCATGAAGAGATCATCCGAAGATGCCCCAGCCGGGAAGGAGCTGTTGCCAGCCAAGATGACAGCGCGTCCCATGCGGTTACACCTTGATCAGTGATGGTTCGACACAACAGTCCTTTAGCCAGGTGAAGTGCCCCCATTCTGCCCACCCGGTGAAACACCGGGTGACCCGACAAGACGAGTAGTACATGGGAGGTGGAAATTCCCCCAAGAGCGGGCTCCCAGGAATTGAACCCCAGACCTCACCGAACACCGTTGCTATGTCCCTCAACCCTGAACCACTACGCCACTCCTGAAGCTACTTTTTCTTTATGGTCAATACTTAAAAAATGAATATGTTTTTTCCTTCAAGAAAAAACAGTACTTTGATAGTTAGTTTTAATTAGTGTTTATATTAGAACTTGATTTAGTAAATTGATTTCAAAGGTTAAAATAATATTGTATATTGTTTTTAATCAAGACCTAATCAATCTTTGAGAATTATTTTAAAAGGCCATGTCTTTTATCAAACTACTATTTTAACTAACTAGGCCATTTTATTTAAATTGGGGATTTTATTTAAATCCATTTTAAATAGAAATTTTTATTGGGTACTCAATTAAAACCCTCTTAAGATACTCACTCCAACCAACACTTTTTTAAAATAAGGAAAATGGATCCCTCTATCTATACATAGATTACTGGAGGTTGAACCAACATATGGTTAAGAACCAATATCAATTACCTTGAATAGATGAGCTCTTCGACTATCTCCAAGGAGATAGAGTTTTCTCAAAGATCGACCTGAGATCAGGATATCATCAGGTGTGAGTCAGACCTTTATATATACCATGTATGAATTTCTATAGTCGGTACGATTTCTATGAGTATCTGGTTATGTTGTTCAGTTGTATGAATGTGACCACTATTTTCATAGACTTGATGAATAGGGATATCCACCCCAACTTGGATTCCTTTATCATGGTTTTTGTAGATGACATCTTGATGTATTATCATACTTGAAGTGACTATGACAAACATATTGAGATCATTATGAATACACCGAGACAACATTAGTTATATGTTAATATTTACAAGTTCTACTTATGGATTGACAAGGTTCACTTCTTGGGTCATATTATCTAGAAATTAGGGGTATCATTTGATCTAGAGAAGGAAGTTGTTGTTGTTTCCTAGGATCATCCAAAGAATGCATTTGATATAAAATGTTTCTTAGGGATGGATAGATATTAAAAGAATTTTATAAAGGATTTATTGAAATTTGAGGCCCCTCTTACCAGTTTGACTAAGAAGGGTGTGAAGTTCTTGTGGTTTGAATCATGTTATAATTCCTTTTAGGAGATGAAAATAAGGATTACTTTGACACTGATCTTGAATCTTCTAGAACCTGATAGAGTTTATATAACGTTCTATGATGCATCAATCATTGGAATGGGTAAATTATTGATGTATGAGGATCAATTAATTATGTACGAGTGTCTCCACTTGAGACCTCATGTGTGTAATTACCCGATGCAAGACCTCAAGATTTCAACAATCATTCATTCCTTTTTTTGTTGGAGGAATTATCTGTTGGGATAACACAATTTGGTATATAAAAACCACAAGAGACTCAAATATAAATTTATGTATCATGAATTGAACCTAAAATAGTGAATATGGGTCAAATGACATCAGTATTTTGACTTTGAGATTGCCTATATGCCTATAAAGGGAAATTCAGTAGCTAATGTGCTGAGCCATAAAACTTAGGAATAATCCATTCAGGAAGACATTGATGAATGGAAGTTGATGGAACTCTTTCCTGAGATGCATATGGATTTTCAATGGAGTCATGAGATATTTTTTCTTGAAGCCTTAGAATTTACCTTTTCACTCCTGGATAGGGTGAATAGAAGGAAGTTTTCATATCCTGAAGGTTTTTTCATACAGGAAAGTATTTCTGATAAGGACCCACCTTTAGATTGTTCTATTGATGAAGATGACATCCTGCACATACATGGGTGTATCTAGGTTTCTACGAACATGTGAGAGGATTTTATGTGAGAATACTATGCTTCTCAGTGGAAAGTGTACCCGAGTATCTCTAAGATGTATCATGACATGTGCTTCCAGTATTGGTGGCCTAGGATGAAATGTTATATTATAGGTTTTATCACTAGGTTTTCTACCTATTAGAAGGTGAAGGTGGAGCACCATTAGTACAATAGCTTGTGACAGCCATTAACAATCTTAGAATAGAAATAGGATGATGTCATGATGTATTTGGGGACATGTTTACAAAGGTTCTCTCAAGGAAGAAATGTGTTTTTAAGTAATCATGGATCAACTGATATTGGTATCCCACTTCCTTCCTATATGGGATAATTTCTTAGTTAACAATCTAGGAAGACTGTATGTCCTATTATATTATACACCTACACCAGGTCCCTCATACTATAGTTTTTGATAGGTATGATTGTTTCACATCATGGGTCTAGAAATGGTTACAAAAACCTTTGGGTACATAGGTGCTTCTAAGCATAACTTTTCACCCTCAGATTGATGGCCATTCAGAATGGACTATACAAGTGTTGGAGAATATTCTTTGAGCATGTATCATTGATTTCATGGGTTCTTGGGAGAAAAAGTTATCTGTCATCATGTTTTCCTACAATAATATATTTTAGACAATAATTCAGATGGATCTATATGAGGCCTTGTATGGTAGATCATGGAATTCACCTCTATGCTGGTTAGTGGCAGGAGAGGTAGTGCTAATAGGTCCTCATCTTGTGCAGGAGACTTCAGAGCATATGTAGTTGATTATAAAATGTATGGATACTGATTATTCTAGACCAAAATCATATTCCGATCATCGTCGATGACCTATTTGGGATTGTGTTTTTTTTGCGGGAGTCAACCAGGCCGGGGCATAGACAGGATACATAGGTAAGGGAAGTTTTCATCTCATTTTGTCAGACCTTTTGAGATCATGGAGAGAGTTGGGCTGGTAACCTATCGAATACTTTTACCTCATAGGTACCATGCCATGCATGATTTTTTCCACATTTCATAGCTTGGAAGTTAACATACCAACCCATATTATAATTTTTCTCCTGATGATATGGAGTTGGATACTGATATTATTTTGAGGGTTATCCCATATTCATCATTGATTGGAGCATGATTTCTCTCTGAGGAAAGCATGTCCCTTTAGTACAAGTGTTATGGTAGCACGACCATGTATAGGATGAGACTTAGGAGTGGGAGGTCGATATATGTTCCCAATGGCCAGATTTATTCATAGATAAAATTATACCACCCTTGGGGATGAGTTTCTTTAAGGGGGAAAGATTGTAAGAACCAAGATCTTTTTGAGGTACGAATCCTTTTCTTTTTGGTTTAATTATTTATTTCTCTAATATTAATGGGTAGTAAGGATATGGAGTAAATGAGGGTATTCAGGGATCATACGGAGCTTAGATTCCTGAATTTTGGAGGAAAAATCTAGGACACATGGTTAGTAGAAACCATGCATCTAAATCAACATAGTTCGGTGAAATCGTGTGGGGGGATCCAGAACTCTGCTTAGGGAAATGTAGTTTGATGAAACCATGAGATCTAGGCTGCACGCTTGTGTGAAAATGTTTTATTTTTTAATAGAGGAAAATGGTATGGTTTCTCAAACAGTGTGCATGAACTGGGTGGGTCCCTTCCTTGGATAGTAAGCCATGCACGATTAACACACAGTTTGGCCAACCGTGCGGCCAAACCATGCACCCTTTAAAATATGATTAAAATTATAATTTTGGCCTTAAAATTCTTATAACCTAAACCTCCAAATTTATTATTTATTTCCAACATACAGTGGGTCCTCTTTTCCTCTGTTGAGAGTGCAACCCCATGGAATTCACCTAGGCTTCACTCCCACTTCTCCATCCAAAATTAGAATCAAGATCCATTTGTCTCATTAGATTCTTCCTGATAATCTATTTACTCCTTAAGATCCTTTCATCATATGTCTTTATATCAATGATGCTATTTTGGTGTGATCTTATATTCCCTATTTTTAGTACGTTCTTCTATTCTTCCATTTTATTCTAATCTAGGCCAAACTAAGGGCTGATACTGGACGAGGTGTCTACTATAGGCATAAGGTAGGTGGTTTATGAATTTTATCGGAATGCCTTATCATTTATACACTGTTTCCATTATACACATGCCGGTTTCACCGGGAGTTGCTCCTTAAAAGTTAATATGCTCCAATTTAAAATGACTAGACTGTATTCTAAGACCCTTTCAACACCATTGACACCATTAGAGGTTGAGACCTCAATGTTGACCACCCCAAATAAGGTAAATCCTTTCTTATTCCTTTATTAACCAATGATGTTATTTTTTGGGACACTATTCGGTTTTGTTTTACTTTACCTTTAATAAGGTAAGTGATTCAATTTAATAAATGAATCTTGAACTATTAAATGGTATGTATATGTATATACTGATATCACTTGGACTTGGATAATGTAATTGAATTTATATTGGTTGCATGTCTATAATTCACCTTGTCATGCTTAATGAAAAGTAATAGAGTGAACCTATTAAATGATTATACGATTGAAGTGATAATTGGTTTCATGTCCCTAATTCACCGTGTCATGTTTAGTGAAAGGTAATGGAATGAACCTATTGAATGATTATGTGGAAAGAGTATTACATGGAATTTGAATACATATGAATATAAATGAAATGAGTATAAGATGTCTATTACTTTTGGACCTTTTTATCTTTATAGTAGTGGTCATACTTGAGATCACTTTAGATTACTATAGGAATTCATTGAGAACTCAGAGGATGCCACCTCGATTCTTTGAGCTGATTTCCATGGGAGTTACCCACTACAAAATCTGGTCCTTGTCTTATTACATGAATTCCTCGGTGTTGTACTGACGATTCACTTGAAATATTTTTTGGATATTAGAATGTCTTGGATACACTCCTTGGATTCATATTGTTGTGTTTGGACATGTGGTTCCATGGATTCAATGCATTGGTCCCATTCATTCTTATCCCAAGATTACTATAAACGATCTCTATGGACTTGGTTAAAATCTTTTATATTGGAATTATTTGGGTGTACCCCTTATATTACAGTCAAAACCCTTATTGTCAGACTGCTTTTGTTACCACTATGTGTTGGTTTGACCCCTAAGGTTAAGGATTCCATCATTTCACCTTATATACTATATTATTAATACTTTATATTATAGTACTACTGATACCTTACATATATAATCATATTATTATAAAATAAAACATAATTAATTAAATTATTACATGTTCAGAGACATTTCTAGCTGAGGCTGAAGCAGGTATGAGTTGTTTACATGAGAACTTATTACTTTTATATATACCTGCACACTGTACAACTTAAATTTATAGATTGGATTTGAATATACACCATTGGTGGTGGGATAATGAGGTTTTTCTCACACCCTATCCAAGATGTCATTGGCACCCAATCATATTATATTGTTGCAGGTTTAAAAAGTGGTAAACATCCCACTTTGGACACTTGACTTTCTTGCTTTAGGATGGGAGTTGGATAACAGATGACTGATCCATAACTCGGGATGCTTGGATAGTTTTTCACATTTCAATTATTTTGTATATCATGTATTTCACTATTTACCTAATACCATGTATGTCTACTTTTCCTTTTGTAGAGACATAACCTCATCATTTTTCATATGATACCATTTACTGTTTTGTTGATTATTTACTACATGGATGTTTATAATTGTTTTGGATGCCTTGTTTATTATTATATTGCTTAAACTTACTTGTTCATGTTATATCACCATTGTGCTCCACTCTGACCAAAGGGAATGATCTCTTCACTTTCACACTCTAGGACCTCGATGCTAGTTGGAAACCTTTGGCATACAAGGAGACATGATTGAGGCCATGTGATCGATTGGGTTCGACTACTTAGTTGTTAATTGAGTATAGGATGTCACAACGAGTGGGAGAAACTAAACATATATGTACTGAATAATTTTTTTCCTTTTTTATTATCCATTCTTCCATTCACATTCACATAAGTATATAAATAAATTTTAATTTTAAAAAATAATTTATTGGGAGAGTAATTTTTTTTAGAGTATATGATGATGAAATTATAAACAAAGTATGTTTTTATAAATATAGAAATAATGGAGAGAGGGGGTATAAAATATCAAAAAACAAAACAAAACAAACCATGCATAAGAATTATGTGTATGTATAAGTTTTCCAAGATAACTTGATTTTCAATCACTTTAAAAAATAATTTTGGGTGTCTAATATAATTATTTATGGGTGAATAATGTTGTACATAAATCATTAAATAAAATTAGACATGATTTGTACCTGGAATGTGAATTTAGCACAAGTTATTTCCAAAAATTGATGGAAAAATAAATTTCACACTAAAATAAATGGTCATCCAAAATAGTCATATATTTAAATTACTTAAATTTTCCAAAGGTTAATGGATACACACCCATATACAATTGTGAAGTGGTATCATCCACACCTGATATATTTCATAGTTTTTATATATATTATGAATGTTGAAAGAATGAAATTTTATTTTAATGATGACCAACAATTCACAATGATGGATGTCAATTTAGTGGTCCATACAAGATAAAAATACTGGTTTTATATCTATATGATATAGATAATTTTTTCCCTCTCACTTATATAATCATTAGTGGGGCGGTGGTGAATGATTAGATTTGGGTATTGTAGAATGTTAAGGCAGTGGTTGGTTTTTTGGAACTAGTCACTGTGTTTGTAACAGCCCAAGATTTTATGAATTTTTTTTTATTTCACTAATGTCTTGTGTTGTACGCTACACCAAAAGGAGCTTTCACAACACGCATCCTTGACTTGCCTTGCATTACACGCATTCGCAACCTTCCTCGATAGCGTGTGTAGTACGCAATACTGAGTTTCACTAAACAACGATATGCTATTAAAATATTATTATAACTCGCCGTTATGAATAGTAATAATCACCTTTTAAAATTTTAGAAATTTTATCTCTCAAAATGGACTTCATTTTTGGATTCGGAGTATCGAATTTATCCTAAGGTGAAATTTTGGTACTTTTCGGACAACTTTCATATTCTGATGAATAATGAAAATTACTAAATTATAATTAAAAACAACTTTTTTAATCGAAATAATTAATAGTGATAAATTATTAATTTGAGTGGTTTTAAAGTATATTTAGAATATATTTTTACAATTTAATACAATGTTGGTCATTGGACGTAATTTCACATTTAAACCAGACATAAACAAGTGTCAATCTTTTGATAGATATTGTTTCTTAAAAACACGCTATTTGTTTTAACAGCGGGATTTAATTATAAAATTAATCAATGCAACTTCTATGTTATGAATTTGGTAAAATAGACTTCATTTTTGAATTCGGAATATGAAATATAGCTTAGGATGAAATTTTGGCATTGTTCTGAAAAACATCAATTTTTGATGAATAGTGAAACTACTAAGTGGTAGTTAAAAAACTGATTTTTTCATAAAACTTAATTTTACCACTTCTGTGAATGGAATTTCAAAAATCCGAGAGACACGGTTGATGTCAGTAAGTAAAATGTGGTTCATTGAGATGAAAATAATTTTTGGTGAATAGTAACTTTTTACTTTTATTTACCACGGTTAAAAGTAAATAGGGTAATTAAGGGTAAGAATGATATTAATATTACCCTAACACATGTCCTAATTCTATTGGACAAGTGTATCTCGACCAAAAACAACCTTAAGTGTAAAATATTATCATTTAGGCCCACTTGGATTAGATTAGGACATTTATTATTATTTAATTCAAAGAAGAGTTAAAAGAGTTAAAATCAAAGTTTATTTACTAAAACATTTTTAATATAGGGTTATACATAAGATAAATTCGATTGTAAATATTCATTAGAAAGCTAAAAAGATTTACCACATAATGGTATTTTATTTGTAATTTTTAGACATCAAATAAGTTAATTTATTTATGACACAAAGATGATGCAGTAATTATCTTATTAATGAAATATTGACATAATTGATGTTATAAACACCAAACTAAATATAATTTGAGACTTTTTATGAATTACACTAATTTTCTAGGTTACTATGATATATTAGTGTTGATTTAATCAACTTGGTTCGAACATATAATTCTGTTATGACTTTCACAAAAATCATATATCAAATAGTGTCAAAATTGACACAAAATAGTTTTTAAATCAAATATTATATTATTAATTGTTATTTTATTCCTAAAAATCTAAGGTTCGGCCAAATGACTTATATAAGGATATATATATTAATAATAAACAATTTGGGGTTCGTTTGGCATGTTATAGTAAGTGTATTAACTATATAGTGAAAGAAAACAAAAAGACACGGTAAAAGTTAAATTATTTAACTTAGAGTTAAATCTAATTGATAAGGTTAAAATAATACCCTAAACTTGTCTAAATCTTATTGGTTGATAGGATTTCGACCCATCCCCACTTTAGCTTCTAAATAAGACCCTTTGGAACCATTATAAACTGATTTTGACTTTAATATAAAATAATATTTTGAGATATTCCTAAGGTGCCCCTCTCCTCCCTTATAAAAGGGCACCTCCTCCCCCTCCTCCTCACACCAATTTGAGCACTCAAGCTCGGCCAACCCCTGCCAAAATCTCTTCTCCACTTCCCTAGCAACATCCTAGAGGATCTGGTCTTCCTCAAAGACCAATTTTAGTTCCCTAAGAGGAGGTCTCCAAAAGGCGCTTCAAAGAAGAGGTAATTACCGTTACCAATTCTTTCATCTTTATTTCTTCTTCCACTTCTTCTTATTAGGTTGTTTCATTATGAAGTAATAACATCAGTATCACTCATATACTGATATGTTATTATAAGTATGAAACAACCCTATTTCACCATCTATCCATCCTACGGAAAAAGAAATCACCGCGCGTGCGTACGTACGGAATACCGTCTCCACGCCGTGGTGTAATCTATTTTCCACCACCACCTTACATGGATGGGTATAATGGTGTAAAGAATAACTATAAATAGTTATTAAAACATCATATTGATTCTGATATATTGTATAATCCACTCCAATTCAATTAATTATTTATGGAAATGATATCATCGCTCGTGCGTACGTACGGACTACCGTCTCCACGACACGATGAGATTCATTCTCCATGTTAACCATTTAAGAATGATTATAAAGTATATATAAGAAATAATAATGAAATATATGACATTATAAAGATACTGGATTTATGTATATATATATATATGTATGTCATCTACTTACTTCCATTCAAGACAATAAGGAAAGGAAAACATCGTTCATGCGTACGTACGGACTACCGTCTCCATGAACGGTGTTTTTCATTTCATTTATCTATCTATTATATATATATATATACTGAATATATATGATATATAAATCATATTTTATTTTGGAAGTAATTAAATCATGATATAAGTAATAATAATGTCAAGAACAACAAGTCAGAACACCTACGATAAATGAAACGATTTTACCCAAAACGCTTCTTTAACAAGGAATTTACAAAAGAACGGGTAATATAATGTCATAAGTGAACCATATATGATATTATAACAATGAATATGATTCTGTAATAAGTCAATGACATTATTTAAATCATTATACAGGAGGTTCGGACACTTACGAAGCAAATCGGACCTAAGGTAAGGGAAATATCACAATCTCATTTTTATCCGAGATTGTTTATTCGTAAGTATTTACTGGGGTGTATTTTATCATCCACATCCATGTTTCATCAATATGTAATATTATTTCCATCCACCTACAATTTTTTAAATCCATTTTTACCCTTCGGTGAGTTTTTAGTAATATCTATGAAAGGAATCTTTTGTCGTACGAGGTACTTTTTGACTTTTCCGACAAAAGTACGAAGAATGTTTTTTTAACTTATACGGCATGAATGGATTTTTAAAACATTAAATCCAAGAAGCTTCCTTTACAAGTTTTCAAGTTTATTTTTAATCAAATTCTTTTATTTTAAAGTCGTATGACATGTTATGAAAGGAAAAATGTTTTTGAAGAAGAAAGGATATTTTCCTCAAGAATGGAGTTCAAGTGTTTTATCAAAATTATTTTCCATCTAAGATAATAAAGGGTTATGTTTTTATCCCTATTATTACATTGATTTGATCATTTTGTGATGGAATTATTTTTATGAATTCCTTTATCTTATATGAATTGATTTATGATGTCATGATGTTTCAAGAATCCCATTTTTGTTACATGTGTTATGCGATGATGTATGATTATGTGGAACACATAAGAAAGGATTCATTATAAGATGGGTGGGACCTATATCTCCCTCCAATGCATTGGGTAAAGATTTTATATCTCATGAGATAGACATGGCTAGAATGGTAGGTTATACCGGTTCAGTGAAACAGGACTGAAACGAGGGTTACTCGATTCAGAAAGGGTCTTTGTCCACTAAGATAGTCTTGGCAATGAGTCATGACTAACAAGAAATGATTTTCTATGATTATGTGTGCATGACACAAAGTTTCAAGTTTCATGTTATGATTATGGGGATCTCATTTTCACTTCTATGATTTATCCCATGTTATGATATTATGAGCTCTTTTGCAGGTTAAGATTTCCAAAAGCTATGTTCTTATGTATATGATGTGATTGATATTTCTTTTGTTTACCCTTACTGAGCATTTGAGCTCACCCTTTTATGTTTTCTTTTCCCCAGGATATAAAGAAAGGTTTTAGGTAAAAAAAATGGAAGATCTTTATGGGAGATATTGAAGATCTTTCACCACGATTAGAAGATTACGTTCTGAGTTTCCAAAGACACTAAACTATTACGATCCTTGTGTGTGTGTTTTTGTTATGTACTAAGTATTCCACAAATGTAATGTAATTTCCATGTACGTCAAGCTTCAGGTCTCTACAGTTGGTATCAGAGGAAAGGTTTAGTCAACCTTTAGAAACTAGGATGCGAGAACTTTAGTGAGATCCCTAGAGATATTTCTAAGGTATGTCTAGGGATGTCCATAAGGTTAAGTATACGTATAGGTTATCGTACTAGAATTACGCTAACGATCATAGAATTAAACCTAAGATGTTAGATATTGAAGGTACTCCCCCTTTATTATGTTGTTTTCCCTAGCATGATTTTTTCCTCTCACACTATTCTTTTTGGGTTTTAGAGAATGGCTGGAAACAAGATGATTCACGATAATGGAGGATATGATGGACAATGGAATGATATTCTTCATAATGAAATGGGATTTGGAAGTCCAAACATAATTATTATGCCGAATCATCAATCTCATAATATGATCAATAAAGTAAAATTTGGTAAGTTTCCTGACTCGGCTAATAAGAGAAAGATGGAGTTTCATGATGATCATAGAGGAAAGAAAGTTCAATTTCCCCTATGTAATTCATGTGGGAAGAGGCATCAAGGAGAATGTTTGAAAGGAACTAGAAGATGCTTTGGGTGTGGAAAAGAAGGACACAAATCCAGTAAGTGCAAAGGAAAAGGTTCAGTTAACACCCGGGATGAGGATAATGGTATTGCTACGACATCAACACTGGTTAAATGTTTTAAATGTGGAATGTACGGGCATTATGAAAACCGATGCCCTAAGGGAAAGTCTCATGAAGAGAATCAGTATGGTCGTATGGGAAGTATTTATGTTGATGATGATGAAGAGACTACAAATGATATGTGAGATGAAATAATTGTTGAATCTTGGACAATGGTTTAAGAATGTAGTGGAATGATTACATGTTTATCATGTGTAATGTTGTATAAGTAATCTCATGGTACTGTAGAATAAAGAGACATGTAAGGATTGTTACACTATTGTCTGATTAATGTTACCAGTATCCATGAAAGGTTATTCAGATATTTTTGGAATGTAGATGATATGCGCATAATGAAGGGATAAGGAGAAAATTAAATGTTTGATAGTATTCATGAGCTCATGATTGATATAAGGACTAAGTGATATCATGGTTTGAGTATATAGAATTTTGAGGATTCTGGTATGTGGAAAGTGTTAAATTTTAACTGCATTCATGTTTTCACTAAGGTATTCAAGAGAATACACGATTAAGGACTTTGAATGTTTGGAATGTGACCATCAAGACATATCTTATGATATGTGGGGATCAACGACAGTATTAAATCTCTGGTAATCGTTGTCACTATATTATGAGAGTGGACTGCAGTATTATGTATAAGCCTAAAGATTAAACTGGATTATGTTGGACATAAGTTAGTATTGTTTAAGGATAGAAGATTTTCGATATTATTGATGGGATGTTATAGTAACGTAGTTTTAGAAAAAGGACAACCTGCAGGACGGGCGACAGCCCATCGCTTCGGACAAGGCTGTAGGAATCGAACCCACAACCGAAGTGCGACTGGCCTTTCTCACCTACCACTGACCTTCAGGAAGTCCCTGTTTAGTAGAAGCTAGTTTTAAGCAGTATGATATATGAAGTATAAGTCCATTTTAGAAACCATATATGATTAATCTCACTATAGAATGACTTATGTATATTTAATAACTTTTGCTTACCTTTTGTTTGAGACAGATGGAATGACCCGTCATTCTATCACATGATCTGCTAACACTTCACGAATAACAAATTCAACTTCATTTATTTAAGAGATGAAGTGGAAATTTTTCAAGGCACGAACAACAGTGAGATTGTACCAAAATAAAGTAAGTATTTATTCTAATTCAAATTCTTTAACTTTAGGGAAATGATCTTAAAAACCAAAAATGTTGTCCTAGTGCTCTTATATCTGATAAATCAGATGGTACCTTAGATCGTCACAAATTTATGGATTTGTGATTGTTGGCTATTTCATAGCCATGTTCTCTACCACTCCCCATCAGAACATGATGGTTAGATTTCTCTTCCATAACCATATTTTCACCTATGTGGAAACCCAGTGATTAGTTTATTTGGGTAATCGTTACATTTCATACTTTAGTTTTTAAAGCCAAGTTTTGGTATTCCTTTTTACGATGTGGGTTTCTATTAAAGAAACTTTTGAATAGTAAACCATTTATAACCCCGACGAATTTCGAGGGCGAAATTCATTTTAAGGGGGGTAGAATGTAACAGCCCAAGATTTTATGAATTTTTTTTTATTTCACTAATGTCTTGTGTTGTACGCTACACCAAAAGGAGCTTTCACAAAACGCATCCTTGACTTACCTTTCATTACACGCATTTGCAACCTTCCTCGATAGCGTGTGTAGTACGCAATACTGAGTTTCACTAAACAACGATATGCTATTAAAATATTATTATAACTAGCCGTTATGAATAGTAATAACCACCTTTTAAAATTTTAGAAATTTTAGCTCTCAAAATGGACTTCATTTTTGGATTCGGAGTATCGAATTTATCCTAAGGTGAAATTTTGGTACTTTTCGGACAACTTTCATATTCTGATGAATAATGAAAATTACTAAATTATAATTAAAAACAACTTTTTTAATCGAAATAATTAATAGTGATAAATTATTAATTTGAGTGGTTTTAAAGTATATTTAGAATATATTTTTACAATTTAATACAATGTTGGTCATTGGACGTAATTTCACATTTAAACCAGACATAAACAAGTGTCAATCTTTTGATAGATATTGTTTCTTAAAAACACGCTATTTGTTTTAACAGCGGGATTTAATTATAAAATTAATTAATGCAACTTCTATGTTATGAATTTGGTAAAATAGACTTCATTTTTGAATTCGGAATATGAAATACAGCTTAGGATGAAATTTTGGCATTGTTCTGAAAAACATCAATTTTTGATGAATAGTGAAACTACTAAGTGGTAGTTAAAAAACTGAATTTTTCATAAAACTTAATTTTACCGCTTCTGTGAATGGAATTTCAAAAATCCGAGAGACACGGTTGATGTCAGTAAGTAAAATGTGGTTCATTGAGATGAAAATAATTTTTGGTGAATAGTAACTTTTTACTTTTATTTACCACGGTTAAAAGTAAATAGGGTAATTAAGGGTAAGAATGATATTAATATTACCCTAACACATGTCCTAATTCTATTGGACAAGTGTATCTCGACCAAAAACAACCTTAAGTGTAAAATATTATCATTTAGGCCCACTTGGATTAGATTAGGACATTTATTATTATTTAATTCAAAGAAGAGTTAAAAGAGTTAAAATCAAAGTTTATTTACTAAAACATTTTTAATATAGGGTTATACATAAGATAAATTCGATTGTAAATATTCATTAGAAATCTAAAAAGATTTCCCACATAATGGTATTTTATTTGTAATTTTTAGACATCAAATAAGTTAATTTATTTATAACACAAAGATGATGCAGTAATTATCTTATTAATGAAATATTGACATAATTGATGTTATAAACACCAAACTAAATATAATTTGAGACTTTTATGAATTCCACTAATTTTCTAGGTTACTATGATATATTAGTGTTGATTTAATCAACTTGGTTCGAACATATAATTCTGTTATGACTTTCACAAAAATCATATATCAAATAGTGTCAAAATTGACACAAAATAGTTTTTAAATCAAATATTATATTATTAATTGTTATTTTATTCCTAAAAATCTAAGGTTCGGCCAAATGACTTATATAAGGATATATATATTAATAATAAACAATTTGGGGTTCGTTTGGCATGTTATAGTAAGTGTATTAACCATATAGTGAAAGAAAACAAAAAGACACGATAAAAGTTAAATTATTTAACTTAGAGTTAAATCTAATTGATAAGGTTAAAATAATACCCTAAACTTGTCTAAATATTATTGGTTGATAGGATTTCGACCCATACCCACTTTATCTTCGAAATAAGACCCTTTGGAACCATTATAAACCGATTTTGACTTTAATATAAAATAATATTTTGAGATATTCCTAAGGTGCCCCTCTCCTCCCTTATAAAAGGGCACCTCCTCCCCCTCCTCCTCACACCAATTTGAGCACTCAAGCTCGGACAACCCCTGCCAAAATCTCTTCTCCACTTCCCTAGCAACATCCTAGAGGATCTGGTCTTCCTCAAAGACCAATTTTAGTTCCCTAAGAGGAGGTCTCCAAAAGGCGCTTCAAAGAAGAGGTAATTACCGTTACCAATTCTTTTATCTTTATTTCTTCTTCCACTTATTCTTATTAGGTTGTTTCATTATGAAGTAATAACATCAGTATCAATCATATACTTATATGTTATTATAAGTATGAAACAATCCTATTTCACCATCTATCCATCCTACGGAAAAAGAAATCACCGCGCGTGCGTACGTACGGAATACCGTCTCCACGCCGTGGTGTAATCTATTTTCCACCACCACCTTACATGGATGGGTATAATGGTGTAAAGAATAACTATAAATAGTTATTAAAACATCATATTGATTCTGATATATTGTATAATCCACTCCAATTCAATTCAATATTTATGGAAATGATATCATTGCTCGTGCGTACGTACGGACTACCGTCTCCACGACACGATGAGATTCATTCTCCATGTTAACCATTTAAGAATGATTATAAAGTATATATAAGAAATAATAATGAAATATATGACATTATAAAGATACTGGATTTATGTATATATATATATATATGTATGTCATCTACTTACTTCCATTCAAGACAATAAGGAAAGGAAAACAGCGTTCATGCGTACGTACGGACTACCGTCTCCATGAATGGTGTTTTTCATTTCATTTATCTATCTATTATATATATATATACTGAATATATATGATATATAAATCATATTTTATTTTGGAAGTAATTAAATCATGATATAAGTAATAATAATGTCAAGAACAACAAGTCAGAACACCTACGATAAATGAAACGATTTTACCCAAAACGCTTCTTTAACAAGGAATTTACAAAAGAACGGGTAATATAATGTCATAAGTGAACCATATATGATATAATAACAATGAATATGATTCTGTAATAAGTCAATGACATTATTTAAATCATTATACAGGAGGTTTGGACACTTACGAAGCAAATCGGACCTAAGGTAAGGGAAATATCACAATCTCATTTTTATCCGAGATTGTTTATTCGTAAGTATTTACTGGGGTGTATTTTATCATCCACATCCATGTTTCATCAATATGTAATATTATTTCCATCCACCTACAATTTTTTAAATCCATTTTTACCCTTCGGTGAGTTTTTAGTAATATCTATGAAAGGAATCTTTTGTCGTACGAGGTACTTTTTGACTTTTCCGACAAAAGTACGAAGAATGTTTTTTTAACTTATACGGCATGAATGGATTTTTAAAACATTAAATCCAAGAAGCTTCCTTTACAAGTTTTCAAGTTTATTTTTAATCAACTTCATTTATTTTAAAGTCGTATGACATGTTATGAAAGGAAAAATGTTTTTGAAGAAGAAAGGATATTTTCCTCAAGAATGGAGTTCAAGTGTTTTATCAAAATTATTTTCCATCTAAGATAATAAAGGGTTATGTTTTTATCCCTATTATTACATTGATTTGATCATGTTGTGATGGAATTATTTTTATGAATTCCTTTATCTTATATGAATTGATTTATGATGTCATGATGTTTCAAGAATCCCATTTTTGTTACATGTGTTATGCGATGATGTATGATTATGTGGCACACATAAGAAAGGATTCATTATAAGATGGGTGGGACCTATATCTCCCTCCAATGCATTGGGTAAATATTTTATATCTCATGAGATAGACATGGCTGGAATGGTAGTTTATACCGGTTCAGTGAAACAGGACTGAAACGAGGGTTACTCGATTCAGAAAGGGACTTTGTCCACTAAGATAGTCTTGGCAATGAGTCATGACTAACAAGAAATGATTTTCTATGATTATGTGTGCATGCCACAAAGTTTCAAGTTTCATGTTATGATTATGGGGATCTCATTTTCACTTCTATGATTTATCCCATGTTATGATATTATGAGCTCTTTTACAGGTTAAGATTTCCAAAAGCTATGTTCTTATGTATATGATGTGATTGATATTTCTTTTGTTTACCCTTACTGAGCATTTGAGCTCACCCTTTTATGTTTTCTTTTCCCCAGGATATAAAGAAAGGTTTTAGGTAAAAAAAAGGAAGATCTTTATGGGAGATATTGAAGATCTTTCACCACGATTAGAAGATTACGTTCCGAGTTTCCAAAGACACTAAACTATTACGATCCTTGTGTGTGTGTTTTTGTTATGTACTAAGTATTCTGCAAATGTAATGTAATGTCCATGTACGTCAAGCTTCGGGTCTCTACAGTGTTTGATCGGTCTCATGAGGGCTGCCTCTAGATCACCTCGGCGTGGGATTGGTTGGACTCCGGATCGTCTCAGCGTGACGCGACTTGGTTGTATTTCTCCGAATCATCTTGGCATAACGTGGTGGCAATGGTGCGTCGCTGTGGAGTTACAACGCGATTCTGCAGTGTCTTCAGCTTCGGTGAAGACTCGTCTGGTGGAACACCAGATTCATCTCGGTTTGGAGGGTTGGCGACGCAGTGCGTGTCTCGGATCGGCAAGGCTTGGTCTATGCAGCCATTAGGTATGGCTTCGGTGCGGTCCAGAATAACCAGGCGCTGCATCTGGTGTGTTTTCGGTGATGGCCAGTGACAGATCTAGAGAGGCTGGAGGGGGGAGGTCATGGTCTCTGGTTTTTTTTTGTGAATTGCAGGTTTGGAGATTTTGTGTTGTTTCATTTGGTATGGTTAGCTGTGTTTTTTGTGATCTCTGCTGCTGGTTGTGGTTTTTTGAGTTGGATTTGGGGATGCTGCATTCTTTTGACGTCAATTCTGGCTTCCAGCATGCAGAATTGGTGTTGGATTGAATGATTTGCAGTGTGGTTGAGTTTTATGATGGTTTGATGTTGTTAAATATGTTGGAATGGAGATGCACCTGGACTTGACTTCATGTATCAGACCTTAGAGGAGGTTTTTAGAGCTCGCTGTTCATCTTTGCAGTGCTTTACGGATTTGGATGTTTGATAGGGTATGGAATCAGCCATCGGACCGGGCCTGTGCTTTGACACATGACACTTGCTAGCCATTCAGCTATGTAACGATGGAGAGTTTTATCATGTTTTTATGCTGGGGAGGGGTGCTCCATGTTTTCTATTTGGTTTGTCTCTCTTGAACTTCAAGTATTTATTTGTTTTATGTCCATGATGTCTGTTTGGGTTCTTCCCCTTCTTCCCTTAAAAGGGGGATTTCTTATAATAAAAAAAAATTTGAAGGCCTTCGGGCCGTTGGATGGGTAGGGTATATAAAATAATTTTTTAAAATTGTGCACTAAATCTCAGACCACAACATGGTTAAAGTCGCCGCGTTGTGGTTAGTGTATTTATGTGGAATTCTATACCATGTAGTGGTTCTTAAATGGAATGATATATTATATCATTTGATTGTTTCTTCTATATTTTTTATATTATTTATTTTTCTTATTATAATATCATATGATGATATGTAGATAAAATATATATTGTTAAATGTGTTTGAAAATTAAATTAATAGATGAGAAGGAATCTAAATGGTTTGGTCATTTCATAAAACATGGAATGTTATAACTCCAAGAGTATCCTTTATTCAATGTAGGCCTATAATATAGTGATTTTTGGACCTCATTTAACACATTGGAGTTCATTTATATTGGATGAAACTCTCTCTTTATTTCTATTCTGTCTAGTTTTTTGAGGATGAGGTTCTAGCACACAATTATGGAGAAGAGAAACTCACTATTGGAATTTGGACCTATACCAACGGACCAATACCAATGGTTTTAGTTGAATTTCAGTATAGGTTGGTATATATTTTCTTATACTAAAAATTTATTAAAACCATTGGTATAGGCCTATCCTATACCAATGATTTTTTATAACCATTGGTGCAGGAACATGCTTATACCAGGCCACCCAATCTACTCCCCCTTTTCAAAATTAGGCCCCCAATGACCAATTTCTCATCCTCTATGATTTCCTTCCTTTCCCATTCATTTCAACTTTGATTTATCATTTTTGAAGTGTTTTTAGGTTAAATAATCAAGTTAAATTTATTTTATTCACCTTTTCTCTAATTTTAACCTATTATTTCTACATTTTGATTACCTAAATTGAAAATGGCTGGATGAAATAATATACTTTTCATATTTCTATATGATTTTGTAAAAGAAAGTGTGAAAACGAGAGGTACCCAGTTTGAATGGCCTCTTTAAGTCAATATTCTATATTGATTATTTAGTGAAGATGACTCAGACCATATTGGTGGAACATGAAATGCCTCATTACTTTTAGAGGAAAAAAATTAGACGAGTAATTCATATTCAAAATCATTGTTTGTTTCATCAAAATTTAGACATATATCTTTATAAGATATATTATAAGATGAACTTATGTTTGAAGTATGTCAGGGTACTAAAAAGTTATCATAAAAAAATATTGGAACCTAGTGTGTATTCTAAAATAAATGTAATAAATGAGGTGAAGTGGAAATAAATATGGAATGACAAGTTTAGGTGTTCTTAGAGAGTTTCTCAATTATTTCATCCATCCTATAGAAATTGTTTTTTTGTGTTAGATGAGTTCCTTGTTTTTTTAAGGAAGCTTTCTAATCTGAAATCATTTCTTATGCTATTTTCTAAATGTTATGAAGGTGATCTAAAAATATCTATGTACCATGGTCCTTATCACTTAATGTTTTAGTGTTCTTTCACACCCATCCTTGGTTGAATTTTTACTTATGGATCAAGTAAAAAGTACCCATAGATTCCAATAATAAGAGATTGATTAATGATCTATTAATTCTTTGGATGTAAGTATATTTTAATCCCCCAACTTGAATATTCTAAATTTGAGAAAGAAAAATTTTCCTCATGATCCCCATGTTGGTCGATATGAAATCTTTCTTAAATTATTTATTTTTTTATATTGGATAAAGTACTCATGCACCCACCAAGGGGTGCCCATTTTTTCCCCTACTAGATTGATATATGTTTGAAATTAGATAATTTATAATCATATTTTTAGAAATTAAATCATTCTAGAATTGAAACTTATCCCTAAAAAACATTTCCAAGCAATTTCTTCAATCTTGATCAAGTGATATTAAGAAATTTTCACTCCCCCATGGTTGATTTATAAGGTTGGTCATGTATTTTTCTTCCAATTATAAGGGTTTAGAAGTTATTATAATATCATAATTTTTGAATTGATTTTTCCTTGTTCAAACATTTCACTTGATTTATACTCACTTATCTATTGTTTTCCTTAATTCTTATTGATTCATCCCTGGAGTTCTGATGTTATTTCCCAAATCTATATCACTTTTAAGTGAAAATGGATCATTAAATAACTAATTTACAAAAAATTCTAGCTTTATATAATAAATATTTTATCCCTCATATTCAAGTATGAATTTCCCCTATATCCTTGATCACATGGCCCTGAGTAGAGTCACACTCCCATGGTTGATTTTCCATGTTTACTATGTGTTTTTTTTGCACTATTGAAAGATGGTAGAAACTATAAATGGTGGTGCTTAATCTCATGAATACTTTATATCGGTTAATGATTGATTCAATATTGATTCCAACTCACTTGGGCTATCTTTAGGTATCCTTTTTTAGAGAAACTTGGTTGAAATTCTGTATGTATAGTCTATGTAGGTACTATCGACTTATTTCAATCCATGTGGTAGACTATTTTAGTGCTCTTTACATGCCTCTCACATGTGTTATATTTTCACCAATTAATATGGTTTCAATTAATATTAACATATAAACATGTAAATAAATTCATTTAATATGAACTTATAAACCTAAAAACTATAAACTCAAACTAAACCAGTGGGAATATAGTGAAACTAAACATAAATTTTTAACTATCCATACCTGACCCAATCCATATCAAACATAACAAAACCAAATTGTACCAAAAAGGAAAAAACTTACCCTAACATACCTAAACCGACCATACCTGAATAAAATTAAATTGAATCAAACTAAATAAAATAAAACCTCAACCAAACCAAACCATGAAAACATGTATAAAATCAATCTAAATCATATTGTATTAAATTGAACTACACCAAATAGTACCAAATAAAATAAAACCAAAGTGAGTAAAATTTAAATGAACCGAACTAAATCAAATTTAATTGATCTTTTCAAATAGGACTTGGATTAAACAAAACAAAAAATAATAAACTGAACCAAATCAAAATTAACCAATAAAAATTGACATGAATTGAACTAGTGTAAACTAAACAAAACCATATTGACCTAAACTAAACTGATATGTTTTAATCATAACTAAACCAAAAAAATATGAATTGGATATAGAATTTACAAATTAACCTAAACAATACATACTCAAACCGAAATCACCCAAACATTGTCGAATCAATAAAAAATAAAAAAATGAATATAACTAAATTAAATAAAACACATCCAACCTGACCCAACAAAATAATAATAAAACTAATCTAAATATACCTTGACCGAAACAATCCAATATTATTCATTTTGGTTTCATTGATTAGGTATTCTTTTTAGTGGAGATAATATGATTCATTACAATGAAATTTAGTTTTATTTTTTTTTGGTTTTGGTCGGTTAAATATTGGTTAGAAGGGTTAATTTTTTTCACAAATATAATATTATTCCATAATGTTTTCTTAAATTCAATTTCATTTTTAGGTGGTGGTATTGAACATCGAAGGGCGTGTGCCTCAAGTGAAATTGTTTTGATCATGTATAAATAATAAATATAAGAGTGTTGTAAATGAAAAGACATATTAAAAGAATGTAAGTTTTATTATCCTTATTTAAAATTTTAATATTTTTTTTATAACTAAATATCTCAGTGATATTGTTTAAAGTGTTATTTGGAGATTCTTGATTAGTAATAATATGACACCTTTGGTCCAAATGATCATTTTCAAAAGATATTAGGTAATGAGAACCAGGGTATAATCCGTTGTTGAACTGGGAAGAGTATAATTCCCAATAGTTATCAGCCCACTTTGAGTGCCTTTAACACCAATGGTAACACCAACTTGAAAGAGGCTCATGGAGAAGTATAAGAGGGTAAAAAATTATCCATTAATGAGTGTAAAATAAGTAAAAAGTTCACCGAATAGTTTTTAAAATCTATGATAGATTTATGTACATCACTTTAACTTGATACCATTGTAGTTTTTAATACATACATGTCGATGATACATTCTGTATATGATGTATCGGGTGATGGAGATTATTTTATTAGTAGTGGTTTGGGCAATGAATTTCTTGGTGGTGATGGTGATGTAGATGTCAAAGGCGATGATGCAAGTGAGGATGTTCATGATGAGGGTGATTATTGTGATGAACATGATGATAGTGGTGATTATGATAGAGATATTGATCCCATGAAAACACATATTTTAATACACCTTAATTCATATTTTATTACATAAATATACACATAATACAATCCCATAAGATCGTGATGCCTAGTGTCTTTGGGAAATTAGGTACATAGCACAATAACTTGATGCATGATTACAACATCATTATTTAAAAACTCCAAAACATGACCTTAAAATTCCTCTACTATTCTAAAAATTCATTGGATAGCCTAGGGATGTACTTAATACATGGGTGAGATATAAATCCCAATAAGAGAATAATCAAAGCATAACATAAGGTAAAACAATGCATGTGAGTCAAGATGCATATCAAGGTAACATAAGAGGGGTGAAAATCATCAACTTAAACATTGAAGAATGATATAAGATGGTAACATAAAGACAACATAGGAATGTGGCAACAAAATAAAACACGATGTCATAAAAAAAAGTCAAGGCTACCCAACAAGACATCATAATATAGCGTGCTTAGGATAACCTCATGTGCACCATACATGGTATCTAATAATATAAAAACATTACCCAATGCATTATATGGTAATATAATTATGTTTCCACCTATAAATTTCATATCAAGTACATGTATTAGTGTAAAATATATATTGTATAACATAATAACTCCTTTAATCACTTTTATATCAATTCTATCCTTTTACATACATTATTACATTATTTTAAGCATAATTAACCAACAAATACAAACTAAGGATCATAAAGTCTAGTGTCTTCAGAAGATTAAGTACATAATTAGAAAACATGAAACCAAAATATAACATCTTTTTCCATAATGAGATCCTAAATCCATTTTAATCCTACAACTTCATGGTATGACCTAGAGAATACATAGACATAAGGTATGAGCAAAAAATCCCAATAAGGTAATAAAAATAGGAATAAATCATAGCACATGGGTTAGAAGGCATGACATAAAAAGGCATGGAACATGACTAAACATATAGAAGCATAATATGTAGAACATGGGATCATGTAATCATGGAATCATAGTAATGTGGCAGCAACATACAACATGAAATAAACATGATTCAAGGCTAATTGCCAATACTATATCACATGGTAGACAAAGTCCCATAATGGATTAGGTTTACCCCATAATCCCAAACATGACATCTCATGTGACTAAACATTACCCAATGAATTAGAGTGCTATCTGGGAACACCCATCATAACATGTTCATGCATATGTGTTCCATATAAAGAATCAAACATAAGGAATAAATATAAGGGTTACCCATGGAAAGACATGGGTATCGTAATCATGCCATAAGGCATAACCAATGGATGTATCATAAAGGTGTCCATGAAAGAATGGATATAAATTATAAATGGAAATTAATAATGGAAAATAGTCATATATCATGATAAATTATGTCCAAATTAAGTGAAAACATGTAAAAAGAGTGTTTAAGAAACTTTAGAAATGAGCCACTTTAGTGTAAGGGAAAATATTAAAGATACTCTAAAGAGGAAAAAGGCATAAATTTTGTATAAAACTAGAAATGAACTAATATAATTTTTAATTATGAAATGAGTTATTTTAGAAAAATAAATTTGGCTTAAAATATATTATGGATTGTTCTTTTAAATGGGTAAGAAATTGGGAATTTTCCTTTAATCGGGTTTTCTTATTGGGAGGAATTGATAAGGTAACCTTTTTAAACGTGTATTTCCCTATAAAATAAGGATTAGTCGATCTGGATACATAATTTTAGAACATATAAATATAATTTATAATAATTATATAATAATAATGGATAAATAAATTTGTGTAAAGGGAGAGAAACCGTAACCCACAGGTAAATTTTCATGTTCGGAGAGATCCATTACCTTATGTCTGAAAGTGTTTTTCACTTGCACTTAATGTAATGGATAATAAAATTAGACCCATTAATTAATTAATTAAGAACATTATATACATTTATTTTATTTATTATAATTTTATTAAGTTCATTTATGGATTTTTTATGAGTTATAAGATTCAATTTTGTCGTTTCGGGAGCATTTGTTTCATGATTTTATGACCAGTTCCCTTGAGTTTAATTATGAAAGTTCTTGTAAAATGGATGAAAAACTCCAGAAGTGGAATGATATGGTATTAATATACTTAAATAATTTTAAATTTTCCCATATAACATTTTTTTCACATATGATAATGATTCATTAGATAAAATGTTAATGAAAAATGATTAGTTTATTTTGGTGATTTTTTGATCATCATGAACTATTTTTGTTTTATTATATATATATATATATATATATATTAGTTCAAGAACATGAAAAAAGATATAATATAAAATTTTAAATCTTATTTTACCATAATAATGGTTTTATGACCAGCCTTGAAGGCAGTAATGGAAAATAAAAACTCATCGTCCATGAAGATGGTGAATCAACACCTCACGAATGATATTTTCATTTTTAGAATAAAAGGATAAGAGAAGGGATTTGATGATTTATATTCCATTAACATAATAAAATTCAAGTATTTATATGATACTATATTTATCATGTAACTTTGTATTTTGGATGAAAGGATGAGGTAGAATAAATAATAAATTTAAAAGAGAAAGGTGTAGGGTTTTACCTCTTGTATATCGTCTCCTTGAGAACCTCCTTAAGGCACTAGAGTTTGGTCTTTTGTTGAGAAAATAAGATCTTAGAAATAGTTAATATGAATGGTAATGTAATTGAGTATAATTTAGAAAATATTCAAGTCTTTGTAGGTGTGAGGATAATGGGTGGCGAGGGTTAGTATTTATAGTGGGAGGAGAGGGGTGTTTTTGATTATTTTATTCATTTATTTATTATTTTGGATCAAGACTATCAATAATGCTGATTAATATGACTAAATATAGTAAATGTTTTAGGATATTCTAAAAAAATGGATTATTACCTCATACATACATCATTCATGACTCAATAATTCATATATTTGTTAAATACCATAAATTATCATATTTCACTATTCACAAAAAATTCAACTATTTTAGAAAAATACAAAAGATTCACCCTAACCATTTTTAAACATTTAGATTTAAAAAATGGACTCCATTTTATGAAAATAATTTTCAAAATATGATAAATTTAATTTTTAATTAAAATAATCATTTATTCATAAAATACTGATTTTAATATCATAACCGATTTTATGACACTTGGAAAAATAAAATAAAGTATCATAAAATTATATTTTTTAAAAAATTTATTCACTATATTAATTATAAAATTATAAATAAACATTTATGTTTATTTATAATTTTATTTTCAAAATGAATATTTTATTATCAACATTATGTTTTATTTCTATAACCTTGTTTATGAGCGCAATCGTTCTAGTGGATCGAGCAGATCTAAAGTTTCCTATTCTTATTTTCTTATTTTCTATTTACTATCTCACTATAATATTTGGAATTATTATTGGTTTTTTTTCTGACTAATATGATGTATGTTCTTTATACTACATGGAATAATTATAATAAGGTAAATTTCATTGATAAAATTATGGGTCGTTACATTCTTCCCCCTTATGAAATTTCACCCTCAAAATTTTGTTTTACATACTATGGTGAAAAAGTGATGGTACTTATCCTTCATCACTTCCTTAGGTTCCCATGTATCCTCTTCATATTTATGGTTCCTCTATAGGACTTTGAGAAAGTGAGTTTTCTTATTGCATAGAACTTTATCTCTATGGTCCAATATCTTTATTGGATGCTCCTCATATGAGAGATAATTTTCCAACTATACCACCTATGAATTTAGTACATGTGAGGGATCTGGTATGTACTTATTCAAGAGAGATATATAGAATACACCATGTACTTGAGACATGGTTGGTGGAAGTGCTATTTTATAGGCCACAACTCTGACATGGTCAAGAATATTGAAGGGAAAAATTTACTTGGGACTTAGATTTCCTTTCTTCCCAAATATCATGACTCTCTTCCATTGGGATATACAAAATAATAACTTGTCACCAACCTCAAATTCTAAGTCCCATCAATGATTATCTTCATATCTCTTCTATTGACTTTGGGCTACCTTGATGTGCTGTTGAATTGTTTTTACCTTTTCTACCATTTCTTCAACCATTTTAGGTCCCACAAACTCATGTTCACTAACTTAATTCATCATGATAGTGTTCTATATCATTTCTTATAAAGGGATTTATATGGATCCATTTATATTCTTGAGTGGATACTATTATTTTAAGAGAAATCGACCATAGTTAGATGTTAGTCCCATCATCCCTTGAAGTCCATAAAATGTGCTCTCAACATGTCTTCCAATTTCTGAATAGTTCAATCAGATTAGCCATCAGTTTGAGGATGATAAGCCATACTAAAATTCATCTCAGTGTTTACAAAATGTTGGATACTTTTTCGAAACTTGGAGGTAAATATCATATCTCGATCTAATACAATCTATAATGGTACTCCATGTAACCTTACCACTTATCTGATGTATATCTGTGCAAGTTGGTCGAGTGAAAAAACCTATCAAATTACAATAAAGTGATTTGTCTTTGTAAGAAGATCCCTAACAACCCATATAGCATTATTTCCTCTATATGGATTCATAATTCTAGTAAAAAAGTTCATGGTGATGTTTTCCCACTTCCATGATGGTATGGGTAATGGTTTCATCATCCCCTTATACTTTTTATTTTCAACCTTCACTTCTTTTCATACTAGACACTTTGATGTATATTCAACAATCTCCTTCTTCATATTGTCCCACTAATAGTTCTCTCGAAGATCTCGATACATCTTTGTGATTCTTGGGTGGATAGAGAAGGTTGATTTATGTGAATAATTTATAATATATTTCTTTATCTCTGGATTTTATGATATATATAGTCATGACACAAATATTACAACTCCTTCCTCATCAATTTTGAACTCCTAGGATTTTCCCTTTTTTATAGCTTCCACCTTTTTCTGAATTTTCTTATAATTTCTTTGAGTATCCTTTATTTTCCCCACAAGGGATGGTTGATCAATCATTTGTGAAATTAATGATGATTTACCTTCCTTTATGACTCCCATGTATATCCCTTTAAAGTTTAAGAAGATTTTATCCTTCTATATTCTCATAATTGATAAAGTTGTAGGATATTTTCTACTTAAAGAATCTGCCACTTTATTTTATTTACCAGGATGGTAGTGGATTGAGCAGTCATAATTCTTGATGAGATCTAACCATCTTCACTAGAACATATTAAGATCCTTCTATGTGAATATATATTTTAGGCTCTTGTGATCAGCATATATCTCACACTTCTCCCCATATAGATAATGCTAGAATATTTTCAATGGAAAGATAATGACTACCAACTCTAGATAATGCATGGGATATTTTTTCTCATGAAATTTCAACCACCTTAATGTGTAGTATATCACTTTATAATTTGGAATCAGTACACAGACTAATCCCTTCTTTGAAGCATTGCTATATACTATAAATATTTCCCCACTTATTGGTAGTGTGAGTACTAGTGCGGTGATAAGCCTCCTTTTCAAATCATTGAAACGGTTTTCACATTCATTGGTATATACAAATTTTATCCACTTTCAAGTCATCTTGGTTAATGGGTTTGAAAATCCTGAGATGTTCTTCAAAAATATCCAGTAATACCCAGGTAGACCAAGGAAACTACAAATCTCCATTATAGATGTTGTCTTGGGCCACTCTTTAATTACCTTTGTCTTAGAAGGGTCCATAGATATTCTTTTTCTGGTGATAACATGCCCCAATAATGATACTTCCTACATCTAGAACTCACATTTACTATACTTTTCATAATGTTTATCCCTTCTAAAAGTATTTAGAATTATATTCTAATGCTCATCATGTTCTACATTTCTCTTGAATCATATTAAAATATCATAGATAATGAATACCACATTTTATTGAGGTAATCTCTAATGAATCTATTTATTAAGCCTATGAATATTCATAGAGAATTAGTGAGTCCAAAAGGAATCACTATGAACTCATAGTCTCCATAACATTTTTGAAAGTTAGTATGGGGAATATCTTCGTTCCTCACCTTTAATTGGTGATATCCCGACCAAAGGTTCACTTTAGAGAAATACTTGGCCCCATATAGCTGATAAAAAAAGGCGTCTATCTATGGTAGGGGATTATTATTCTTTATCATGATTTTTTGAGATCACAATAATAAATGTAGTGGCGCATTGATCCATCCTTATTTTTGAAAAAGAGAATTGGAGCACCCCATGGTAAAGCACTCGGGTATATAAAACCCTTTTCTAGATTCTCTTGTAACTGATTCTTTAGTTCCTCCAACTCAATAGTGTCCATCCTATAAGGAGTTTTTGATATAGAAGGATATCTAGATATAAGATCAATTCAGAACTAAACCTATTGATCTAGAGGAAGACTAGAAAATTTTTTAGGGAACACACTAGTGTAGTTCCTCACAATGCACATGAGCATCAGATCAATTGGTGAGGTATCCTTAAGTGCATCCATGATACCTAGGTTCAAAACCAGGCAGAGGCATATTTTCAGGCATTGTAGCAGTAATGTAGTAGGTACTGTGCGATACTGTAGCACTTACTGTAGCAGTTATTGTATCAGGTGTTGTTCGGTATCGTAGCGGCCAGAAATTATTCACCTTGGGCCAGCAGTTTGGGCTAGGAGTCCTTAAGGCCTTCGAGTCAGTAGGGATTTCGGGCCACCTTTAAGGCTTTCGGGCCACCTCAAGGCCTTCGGGCCACATGCAGTTTCTCTAGACAGACGCTACAAAAAAAGGAGCAGCCCCATAGGAGGATTCAGAGTAGGCACACTCACCAGAGCAGAACCAAATGGATTGGTAACGAATGAGAGGGTATGGATACGCCATTGGGACCAGCCTATTCTTGCATGAGATTCTTAATCAGATGTCCATGCGAAGGTGGAGAGCTACCAACACGATATAGATGCTGGGAAGGGGTAATTCCTTATAGTTATAGTCTGGTTGAATTCCCTAAGACCTTCGGGTCATGTAATGTCTCTCAAGCCTATAGGAAATGTAATCACCTAAGCCTACAAGCCTTGTAAGGATTCCCCCTCATACCTTGAAATGGGGGTTATCAAAAATCAATAAAAAAGAGGCTTTCGAGCCATTTAGGGGTAGTTCCTCACAATGATAATGTATTCAAGCATGATCATCTCCTTTTTCTTAATCATTTGTGCTAGATATTCTTTCTCATAAGTCAATAATATCCAAAACTAAGATGATAATTTTGAAGGATATTTATCATCCTCCTTACACTTGTATAGAATTAGAGGATGCCTCAGGATGTGAAGAGTGATCTCCTTTTCTTGATAGTTGATGTTGAATTTGTATAAAGATAGCCAATCCATTCCCAAAATAGCATCAAATTATACCAAAGGAAGTAAGATGGAATTTTCTAGGATGTTCAGTCCACAAACATTAACTGGGGAGGAGTTATATACTTTGGATGAAATAGTTTCTCCATTTTTTATTCTAAAAGATAACTCAACATCTATATTTTGAGGTGGTATTTTAATAGTTCTACTAAACTTTCATGATATGAAATAATGCATAGAACTAGAATAAAATAGTACATTTTATATTCTTGAATGAATAACCAACATACATGTCACCACATCATTGTTGGGTTTAAACTTAGTAGTAGTGATAACACATGACCTTCCTTATTTCCTTGGAGGCTGTTGTTGTTGATTTCCTCTAAGAAACCTTGTATTAGGGCATTGGACCGCATAATGCCCATATTAATTACAATTGAAACATTAAACTATAAGCTGAGTGTTGATAAGAATCTTCCTTTCTTATTCCACATTTGTGGGCTTCTTCATATCCCTTTGACAATAATTATCCTAATTCCCCTCTCTTACACATTTGAAGAATCTCCTGGTTCCCTTTAGACAGTTCTCATAATGCTTCTTCCCATACTTTTGACATGTGGGATGTTGGGTTTTCTTTCCATCATGGGATTTATCTATTGATCCTTCCACATTAAACTCCATTTTATTATTTTTATTATTGGGACCATGATACCACTGAGAGTCTCCAATATCCATCTCAAAATTAAGGGCATAATGGACAATTTCCTCATAGTCATCAAAGTATCAAATCAAAAACACTTTTTGTAGACTTTAATTTAGTCCACTAAAGAAAAAATCCACCTTTCTTTCAGTGTTCATGAAAAATATGAAGGCGTATAGTGTAAATATTGTGAATTTTCCTTCATATGCCATGATAGAATCATCCTCCTTTTTCTTTAGTCTGAGGAACTCCCTCTCCATCTTAAGGTGGAGAGTTTGTGGAAAATATTTATTGAAAAACATTTTCTTGAATGCTTAAAAATCCATGGAATCAATTTCCTCATTAGAATTTGTGTTTTTGATCAGTTTCCAACACTAATCAACTTCCCCATCAAAATAATATACCTCCATCACAACTTTATCTTTTTCTAAGCACTAGAGGACATAAAATATATTCTCAATAGAGTTAATCCATTATTCTGAAATGAGGGGATCAAAAGATCCACTAAATATAGGAGGAATTTGTTTCATGAAGGATTCAATCGCAACTTAATCTTTCTTAGGAGGAGGGTGTTTCATATTATTCAATTTATTATTCATAACTTGATCCAGTTGAGCTAGTACTATCATGAATTTTTTAGTTCCCATTCCCATTATATTTGGAATTTCATTATGGAAATCATCACATTGCCTATCACATTGATTTTTTGCATGGGTTCTCTTATTTCCATCCATTAACTAGGGAAAAGAAAGTACAATTAGGGGGTCCTTAATACTCAGTTAATAAGAATATAAAAAGAAAAGTTTGACCATTAAAGGATAAACTTGTAAATGAATAGTGTATCCTAAATTTTTATTCCATAAGTCTCAATCTAGGTTATCCATGGTGATAGAATTATCCTAAGGGTTATTACTAAAAATTTTTAATACCAATCCACAAAACTAACTAGAGTAACCTCTGATACCAAATATAGTGACCCTTGCCTTTACACATATTATTACATGATTTTAAGCACAATCAACCATCAAATACAAACCAAGGATCATAAAGTCTTGTGTATTTGGAAGACTAGGTACAAAATTAGAAAAATGAAACAAAAATATAACATCTTTTCCATAATAAGACCCTAAATCCATTTGAGTTCCTATATAAATGGGATAACCAGAAGAATACATAGACAAAAGGGATGATCTAAAAATACCAGTAAGGTAATAAACATAGGAATAAATCATATCATATGGGTTAGAAGTCATGAAATAAAAAGGCATGGAACATGAATAAAAACATGTAATCATAACATGTAGAACATGGGATCATGTAATAATGGAATCTTTGGAATGTGGTAACAACATACAACATGACATAAACATGAGTCAATGTGAACTTCCAAGACTATATCACATGGTGGACAATGTCCCATAATAGATTAAGTTTACTCCATAATCCCATACATGATGTCTCATGAGACTAAACATTACCCAATGAATTGGATTGATATCTATACACACCCATCATAACATGTTCATGCAAATGTGTGTCACATGAAGAATTAAACATGAGGAATAAACATAAGGGTTACCCCTGGAAAGAAATGACTATCATAATCATTTCATAAGGCATAACCAATGAGTGTATCATAAAGGTTTCCATAAAATAATGGATTTAAACAATAAATGAAAATTAATAAATTAATATAGAATTATATCATGATAAATGATGTCCAACTAAAGTTAAAACATGTAAAAAGAGTGTTTATGAAACTTTAAAAATGAGTCACTTTAGTGCGGTTTAAGGGAAAATATTAAAGAGACATTCAAGAGGAAAAAGGCATATTTTTTGTGTTGGGCTCACCTATTTTGATAATCTCAAATCATTTTTCATCTATATGATAATCATGTTTCATTAGTGTTTATAGTTTTTATCATGTGACAATTATGTATTTTCAATCTCACTGCTTTCTTGATTGAGTTTATAGTGTAACATTTTCTAAGTAAAAGGTCACCAATATGAAGGTCTTTGATAAGAGCCTTCTGTTTAAGTCACTAGTTGAGGTTACTGATAAAGGTTACCACTAGAGGTTACCACTAGAAGGTTACCGCTAGAGGTTACCATTGGAAGATTACCGCTAAAGGTTACTACTAGAAGGTTACCGCTAGAGGTTACTGTTGAAAGGTTACCGCTAAAGGTTACCACTAAATTTTATTGCTAGAGGTTACCACTAGAGGTTACTGGTATAAGGTTACTGATGGGAATCCTATCATTGGAATCTTAATGAAGTCACCGCTAAGAGGTTACTGTTAGAAAGTTACCGTTTTAAGCTTACAGTTGGAAGTCTACTGATAAAAGGTTACTGATGGAAGAATCTTTGGAATTCATACGTCTACCGCTGATGAGACTACTAATGAAGCCTACCATTGTAAGGATACCACTAACAATATTACTATTGTGAAGGCTACCATTAATAATTCTACCAATGAATCCTACCATTGAGAAGCTATCGTTGAGAAGGCTACTGCTACCAGTCTACCAATACCTATACCTTATACTCTATACTTTGTCAATTTTCTTAATATTATTATAACCGTCATATTTGGTAAATTTAATGCTTCTGAAATTAATTAATGTTGGTTGTAGACATATCTAGAGACTATACAAGGTACGCGGAATACCACACGTGGTTTGATCATTCCTACTGTTTGACCTCAAGAATATAAAATAGAAAGAAGATCGAGATAAAAAAAGAATTCTAGGTGAGAGACAATATACAAAATACCTAAACAAGGATGAGAACATACTAGCACTTACTATGTGAACCCGAGAGCTTCACAAATATCATTTTGGGAGAATAAATCCAACACTAACTTGTTGTGCTTCATCAAATCTCTTTCAAACCAAGAAGCTAGACATATCAGTACCTGGAAGCCAGAACCTGAAGTTGCAACACTCTATTTTGGAGACAACTTTCAGAGAAGGAATCAAACTGTAATTTATTCACACCAAGGAGTCCAGAACTGAATTGAAAACATATAGATAATTATAAAATCAATCCTCATAATATTATCTCTATTGTGTTTTTTATTTTACATTTATGAGTAGTGTGTGTTTGTATGTTACACACACACGGTCTCCTATGCTTAAACTAGAGGATAATAAAAATCCTCACACCAAACATTACCTACACTCTTATTTCAAAAAAATAACTATGGAAGAGGCCATGTGTAGTTTGGTTGTTTATTTTTACCATGAATAACTGTGGTAGAGGTTGTGAGACCTGGACTGTTTGTGAAAACTATTGTAAATCCCGATACAGGCTGTGCATCAAAGTTTATTAATATAAACTGCTTGGTGGAAGGTGATCACCAAGTGGAGAGGATTATGTATCGGCTTGAGAACGAACCTATTGTTTAATTCTGCTATGTAATTTATTTTGTAATAATCTATTTTTCTATTTTTTTCTGCTTATAATTTCAAAAATAGAAAACTATTTTACATTAACTCTGATAGTTAGTTTTGGTTGGTGTGTATAGGTGTTTAATTCATTAAAACTGTTTCAAAAGTTGGATAAGTGTTCCTAAATGGATTAAACTGAGGACTAATCAAACTTTGAGATACTTGTTGATAAATTGAACATTTATATCTCTACTAACTTAATTAATTGGGCTGTTTCAAATTGGGGATTTTATCATGAAGTTTTAACATAAATTTTAAGTAGGAACTCAATTCACCCCCCTCTCGAGTTTCCACCTCCTCCAACATTTGGTATCAGAGGAGTGTTTATTGATACCATCAGAACTATTTTTTTAAGACTTTTAAGTTATTTTCAACCATGATTTTAGTTATATTTTAAAGATCTTAAAATTTCTATCATATCTAAATTTTCAGTTCTTTAAATTATAATTAGCTATGGATAACCGAGTTGAGGGTGCGTCTACTAACAGGACACCATTATTTATTGTTAATAACTATGGTTAGTGTAAATTAAAAATTAAATGTATCTAGAGAGCATGGGTCCTAAAATCTGGGACACAATTGAATAAAAACATGCATTACCTGCTACTAATAGGGACACATGGTCTCAGTTGACTAAAGCTACGTATAATAATAACTATAATGCAATGAATTAATTGTACTGTTCTTTAGGTGATGAAGAATTTAATAGAATATCTACCTGTAAAACTACATATGATATTTGGGATACTTTGGCTATTTCCCATGAGGGAACAACCAATGTTAAAGAAACGAGATTAAATACTTATACTATTAAATATGATAATTTTAAAATGAAGCCTGATGAACCTATCTCTGAAATGTATCTCAGGTTCAATGAAATAGTAAATACCATGAGTATTCTTGGGAAACTAGTGGACAACAAGGATCAAATTATGAGATTGCTTCATTGCCTACTTGACAGATGGATAGGAACTTCTATTTCTATCCGAGAATATTGTGACATAAGAAAGATACCAGTGAAGGAACTAATAAAAAAACTCATGATGTACGAAGAAGAGATTAAGGTGAATCAAGAAGCAGATGAAGAACCAAGAAATAAATCTATAACATTCAAGATTGCTACCTCAAAGATAAAATACAAGGAAAAGGTTCAAGTTCCTATAGACAGTTCCACCAGTAAAGATTCAGATTCCGATAGTGATAAGGAGATGGCTCATCTTGCTAGAATATTCAAAAAGTTCTATCAAAAAAATAAGTTCTTTAGAAAGTCAAACTATAGAGGAAGGTATGATAGTAAAGGACATTGGAAAAGGAAAAAAAATTGAATGAAAACACAAATCAGATAATCTGCTATGAGTGTAAACGAAAAGGTCATGTGATGTCTGATTGCTCCATGCTAAAATTCAAGAAGAAATATGAAGACAAGTGAAAATGATATAAAAAGGATATAAAAGATACTTGGAGTGCTTAAAAATATAGATCTAGTAGATCTGACACTTATGATACTGAACAGAACAATCATGCGAACCTATGTTTCATGACAAAAACATCCGAGGTAACACTTAATTCTCCTATACACAATGCTTACTATTCTAGTAATGAAAGTGAATCAAACAATGATGAAAATATTACTAAGGATGACCAATTTGAATATTGTGGAATTCTTGAGGATTCCTTTAATGAGATCAATGATAAATATAAATCATTTAAAAGGAAACATGCTTTAAATGCTAATTATAAGTCTGATTTGGATATTGAGAAGGAAAAATTTACTTAGCTGTTAAAAGAAAATACTGAACTTAAATTATCAAATGAGCAATTAAAAATAGATATTGAGAAGTTTACTACTGGTAGAGATACCTTGACTCAGTTTCTAGGGAAAACAATTGCTCTTAAATACACAACTGGTCTAGGATATCAACCAGGACAAATAAGGATTATTAAAAACAAATTTGTTCCAAAATCTGGATAGTTCACTACTAGTTCATGTTCTGGATCATCTATTGAATTTTTTTTTTCTAAAGGACCTAAAAAAGTTTTTATGTATCAAAACATGTCTATTGATTATAGGAAACCTATAAGAAAAATATGCATTCCCAAATCTTTTCTTTCTAACCTCTCCAGACCCAAGAAAATCTGGGTACCAAAGTTACCCTATGCTTAATTTGTTCTGTAGGAAAATTTTCTAAATAGTTCCTGTAAAACCCTATGGTACTGGGATAGTGGATTTTCAAGACATATGACATGATACTATTCATGCTTCAAGATCTTAATCAAAGTTGATGGTGTACATGTTACATTTGGTGATAATTCTAAGATAAATATCATCGACTTAGGCCAAATTGGTAACCCTAATACTATATTAATCTCGAAAGTACTTTTTGTTGATGGGTTAAAGTACAATCTACTTAGTATCTATCAATTGTGTGATGATGGTTTTAATGTTAAGTTTGGAAATGATGCATGAAATGTTTTTAATTATAAAAATTATTTAATATTCACTACTCATAAAAATGAAAATGTATATGCTGTTGATTTAAACTCTTTAGATAAGAAAAATGTTTCTTGTTTAAATGCTTTTCATAAGGAATCTTGGTTATGGAACAAAAGATTAGGACACTTAAATGTGCAATCACTCAGGAAACTAACTAGGAAAGGATTAGTTATAGACTTACCTAAATTGGAATTCCTACTTAATAAAGTTTGTAATCCTTGTCAAAAGGAAAAACAACATAATGTTTCTTTCAAACCAAAGAAATAATTTTCAAATTCTCAACTGCTTGAGTTGGTTCACATGGATTTTTTTGGACCATCTAGGGTTTCAAGTTTAAATGGGAATAAATATGTATATATTCTTATAGACGACTTTTCTAGATACACTTGGATATATTTTCTAGCTCACAAAAGTGAATCATGTTCTGAATTCATTAAATATTCCAAGTCTGTAGAAAATATTAGTGTACTTAGAATTAAGACCTTGAGAAGTGATAATGGTTGTGAGTTTGAAAACCAAGAGTTTGAATCTTTTTTCTCACATAATATCTATAATAACAATTTATCTGCTCCTAGAACACATCATCAAAATGGAGTTGTTGAAAAAATAAATAGGAAAATTCAAGAGATTTCCTAGACTATGCTTAATGAGTATAACCTGCCTGTCTCTTTTTGGGATGAAGCTGTTAATACAACTTGTTACATCATCAATAGAGTTTTAATTGGACCTATTCTTAAGAATAACCCTTATGAGATATAGAAAAATAGAAAGACTAAGGTCAAATAATTTAGAGTTTTTGGTTTCAAAGTCTTTATCTTTAACACTAGGGATAATCTTGACAAATTTTCCTCCAAAAGTGATGAAGTGATTTTCTAAGGTTACTCAATATTTAGTAAATCCTATAGAGTATTCAATAAGAGAACCAAATGTGTGGAAGAATTAGTTCATGTAAAATTTTATGAGACTAATCCACATGAACCTAAAACCTTTCTTGAATATCTTGAGGAAGATATGTCAATTTTAGACCTTAATGATAAAAACAGTGAACCCCCAGTGAAAACAACTAGTTCTGGAAATTTTCCAGAATCTAAGCCAGTTGAATATGAACTTATAGAAAACCACGAAGAGTCTAGTACAACCCTTTGTAGAGGTATTATAACTCTCAATAATCATCCTTTATATTCTGTAGTAGGTGATCTAAATAGAGGAACACAAACTAGAACTTCTCTGAGAAACCAGGTTGAACATCAAGATTTTCTTTCACAACTTGAACCCAAAAATATTAATGATGCTATAAATGATGAATTTTGGGTGATAGATATGCAAGAAGAATTAAATCAGTTTGAAAGAAACAAAGTTTGGGAATTAGTAGAAAGACCTAAGGACACTTTGACCATAGGCACTAAATGGGTGTTTAGAAACAAAGTTGATGAGTCTGGAAATATAGTTAGAAACAAGGCTAGATTAGTTACACAAGGATATAGTCAAGAAGAAGGAATAGACTATGAAGAAACCTTTGCACATGTATCTAGGATAGAAGCCATTAGGATACTAATTGCTTATGAAGATCATCTAAATTTCAAACTCTATCAAATGGATGTTAAAAGTGCATTTATAAATGGGTATATAGTTGAGGTTGTGCTTGTTGAAAACCCCTAGGATTTACAAATCTTCATTTTTCAAATCATGTTTTAAACTTTCTAAAGCATTATATGGTCTAAAAAAAGCTCCTAGAGCTTGGTATGATAGACTCAGTTCTTTTCTTATTTCAAAAGGTTTTACTAAAGGGATAATTGATCCTACTCATTTTATTAAAAGGATTTACAAAGTTGTTTTTGTTAAAACCTCTGTGAAATGGTTATTTTAATAATAAAAAATCATTGTTATTTATGTTTTTAAGTAAATTCAGTCACCTATTCATTCTGTTCTAAATATGGTTATATATGTTTAATCATATTTACATATGTTTATATATGATTATTTATGGTTTTCTATTGACCTGGAAGTGTTCTGGATTGAACGGACACTTGGTGCGTATTTCATGTTTTTGACTCACCGTTAGTTATCTTCTTGAGTCACCAATGAGAACGGTCGCACCAATGAAGAACGGTTGCACCGATGAAAACGGTTGCACTGATGTGAACGGTCGAACTGATGAAGAATAGTCGCACTGATGAGAACGGTCGTGATGCTGATCAAATGACCTACTAAAACCAATGCTGAACAAATGACCTATCGAAACCGATACTGATCAAATGACCTACCGAAACCGATGCTGATCAAATGACCTACTGAAACCGATGCTGATAAAATGACTTACCAAAACCGATGCTGATCAAATGACCTACCCAGCTCTCAGGCTGTCCAGGTCACACTTGACCTCTTCCACAACTCACAGTGGGATACAAAAAGGTATAGAAAGTTTGGTGTGAGGATTTAATATCCTCCAGTTTAGCTCAGGAGACAATGTGTATCTAGAGTAGACATATGTACACACACACTACTCATAATGTTAAGCAAAGGGATACAAAATAGGAAATAATAGAGTTTAGAAATCTCTATGTATTTGCAGATATGCTCTCGATTCGTTTTGATGTTGCAGATGGAAGTAAAGTCCTTCTGGTGAGGATGACTCAAAATAGAGTATCGTTGTTCTTCTCAGCTACAAATATTTAGACTTGTGCATATGATTTTCAGTAAGACACAGCTACTCGTCTTTGTGTTTGTTCCAGGTGAGGGATCTGCTTCAGGCTCTCTAATTTTTATAGGTGTTCTTCAAGTTCTCCTTGTGTTCCGTGGGATTTCATACACGTGTACCGTCTTTTATGTGTTTCTCTTTTTCTTGTACCTTTTTCAGTGGTTATTTCCATGGAACTTTATTTTGTTTTCTCTCTCTTCTCTCCTTTTCTTTTTGATAATCCCAAAGGGGGAGAACATGCATACAATCAGACTGTATAAAGTACGAGGGAGAAATGATGACTGCTTAAATGATGATTTCTTATATAAATGAATACTTAGATAAAATACCTTATATATAGAGGGGAGCTCTCTGTAATCTGATGTTATGTTGATATACTCTCACTTCGTTTATGATCTGGTGCATTTTCTGATGATCTGTTCCTCTTTGTTTATATATTTTGTTTACATAGGGGGAGCATACTGAATTTTACATCCTTTCCTCTCTTTTCTTTTATGCCATATATTTGTGATTATCAAAAAGGGGGAGATTGTTGAACCCTCTGTAAAATGGTTATTTTAATAATAAAAAATCATTGTTATTTCTGTTTTTAAGTAAATTTAGTCACCTATTAATTCTGTTCTAAATATGGTTATATATGTTTAATCATATATACATATGTTTATCTATGATTATTTATGGTTTTCTATTGACCTGGAAGTGTTTTGGATTAAACGAACACTTGGTGCGTATTTCATGTTTTTGACTCATCGTTAGTTATCTTCTTGAGTCACTGATGAGAATGGTCACACTAATGAAGAACGGTTGCACCGAGGAGAATAGTTGCACTGATGCGAACGATCGCACTGATGAAGAACAGTCGCACCGATGAGAACGGTCGTGATGCTGATCAAATGACCTACCGAAATCGATGCTGATCAAATGACCTACCTAAACTGATGCTGATCAAATAACCTACCGAAACCGATGCTGATCAAATGACCTACCGAAATCGATGTTGATCAAATGACCTACCGAAAGCGATACTGATCAAATGAACTACCGAAACTGATGCTGATCAAATGACCTACCAAAACCGATGCTGATCAAATGACCTATCGAAACCGATACTGATCAAATGACTTACCGATATCGATGCAAATTCAAAATGAATTACCAATCTCATGACTCACCGATAGTCATGAAAACTTTTTGAACTTTCTACTAACTCTTTTTAATTCCAACGGTCATATTTTCTTAGTTAAATGCACCTGCTATTAATTAATTTTGGTTGTTGGATGTCAGGAAACCGTACCTCGTACCTGTAAAAATGCAATCATTCTTTTTTCCAGATCTTAGGAATAAAAAGGAAGATCTGCAATAAAAAGGGAGAACCAAACGAATAGAAATAAAAACACACGAAAGAAGGTACACATGTATGAAGTCCCATGAAAAAAATGGAGAACTTGAAGAACACCTGTAAAAATCAGAGATCCTGAAGCAGATCTCTCACCTAGAACAAACACAAAGACGAGTAGCTGTGTCTTATTGAAAATCATATGCACAAGTCTAAATATCTGTAGCTGAGAAGAACAACGATACTCTGTTTTGAGTCATCCTCACCAGAAAGGACTTGAATTCCATCTGCAACATCAAAATGAGTCCATAGTATATCTGCAAATACACAGAGCTTTATAAACTCTATTATTTCCTCTATTGTATCCCTTTGATTAACATTCTGAGGAGTGTGTGTGTGTTCATCTGTCTACTCTAGATACACATTGTCTCCTAAGATGAACTGGAGGATATTAAATCCTCACACCAAACTTTCTATACCTTCTTGTATACCACTGTGAGTTGTGGAAGAGGTCAAGTGTGACCTGGACAGCCTAAGAGCTGTTGCTTTTGTTTTTCCCATGAATAATTGTGGTAGAGGTCTTAGGACCTGAACGGTCTCTGTACTGTTGTTTTCCCCGATACAGGGTGTGGATCAAATTTATATAAATTTTTTGAGAGGAATAAGTCTCAGCTTGAGACTGAACCTCTTGGTTATATATTCTGTGCATCTTAGATTAAGTTTAAAGTATATTATATATATATTTTGTATTCCGCTGCTATTTACTTTGAAATACAAATCTATTTTAAAGTTACTCTGATAGTTAAATTAGAAAGTGTTTGTAACTTTTTTAAATCAGTAGATTAGCTTCAAAAGTTAATTTAATCCTTTGATTAAATTAACTGAGACCTAATAAATCTTTTGAGAATCTAATTGAACCTTTATAGATTTAAAAATTCACTACAGTTTAACTTGTTTTTAATTTGGGGGATTTTAATAGAAATATTTTAACAGAAATTTTTAATTGGAAATCAATTCACCCCCTCTTAAGTATCCAATCTGACCAACAATTTTAATAGTAAAAATTTATATAGATGACACTGTTTTTGGATCCTCTAAAAATTATTTATGCACTAATTTTTCAAAGATGATGAAAAATGAATTTAAAATGAGTTTAATGGGGGAACTTAAATTTTTTCTTGGATTTCAAATTTTTCAAAATAAAAATAGTATTGTTTTGAATCAAAGTAAATATACTAAGGATATTTTGAAATGTTTTTCTTTAGATAGTAATAAAGTTTGTGATACACTTATGAGTACCACTTGTAAGTTGGATGCTGATGAAACTGGTAAACTAGTTGATCAAACCAATTATAGAGGTATGATTGGGATTTTTCTCTACCTTATTGCTAGCCGAACTGATATTATGTTTAGTGTATGTATGTGTGCTCGTTTTCAATCCAATCCCAAAGAATCTCATTTAACTATTGTTAAAAGGATTTTTAAATATCACAAGTATACTACAAACTTAGGATTATTTTATCAATAGGACAATTGTAACACCCCAAGCTTCCACGGTACGTTTCCCTTTAAATAATGCAATAGCTTTCATTGTACGCAACTCCGAGATTCTAACACACCGCGACCAATCAAACTAGCCATTATAAATAGTAATACCCACTTTTTAAAATTTTATAAGTTTTATCTTAAAAAATTTACTTCATTTTTGGATTCGTAATATCGAAATTAGCTTAGGGTGAATTTTTGGTATTTTTCTGAAAACTTTCAATTTTTGATGAATAGTGAAAAGCACTGAGTTATTGTTTAAAACCGAATTTTTATTTAAATAATTATTTATTTTATTTAAATTTATTTTAGGTCAAAATATATACACAATACCTATATAAGTTCAATGCAATTCATTGGATTCATTTTATAATGAGTTTAGATATATAAAATTTTATCGAACTTTTTATCGTCTTTTACCTACCTCCTAGAAGCATTTCCAAATTTGTATAGAACTTAATTTTATCGATTATGTGAGTTAAATTTCAAAAATACAAGACACACAGTTGATATCAGTAAGCAAAATGTGGTTCAATAAGATGAAAATAATTTTTGGGGAATATTAACTTTTTACTTTTATTTACCATGGTTAAAAGTAAATAGGTTAATTAAGGGTAAAAATGATATTATTATTACCGTAACACATATCCTAATTCTATTGGATAAGTATAATTCTACCAAAAAAACCTTAGGAATAAAATATGAACCTCTTTGGTCCACTTGGATTAGATTAGGACATTTATTATTATTTTATTTAAAGAAGAGTTAAAAGAGTTAAATTCAAAGTTTAATAACTAAACCATTTTTAATATAGGGTTAAACACAATATAAATTCGACTATAAATATTCATTATAAATATAAAAAGATTTCATACATAATGGTATTTTATTTATAATTTTTAGACATTAAATAATTAAATTTATCTATGATACAATGATGATGTAGTAATTACCATATTAATGAAAGATTAAAATAATTGATATTATAAATATCCAAATAAATATAATTTTAGACTTTTAATTAATTAAACTAATTTTATAGTTTAATATGACATGTTATAGTTTATTAAATGTATTTATTTTGAAGAAATAAAATTTTTAGGACTTTAAAAAAAATCAATTATTAAATAATGTCAAAATTGACATAAATGAGCTTTTAAAACAAATACAATATTATTGGTTGATATAATAATTATAAAAATATAAGGTTCGGCAAAAAGACTTATATAATGATAGTTGTATCATTAATTAACCACTTGGGGATCTCTTGGATGTTTATAATAAGTTTATTGACCATATAATATAAAAATACAAAGAGACATGGTAAATGTCAATCTATTTAACTAAGAGTTAACTCTAAAAGATATGGTTAATATAGTGACCCAAAACTATCTAAAACCTATTTGTTGAGAGTTTTTCGACCCATACCCACCTTATCATTTAAATAATTCATTTTGGAGCCATTATAAACCGAAAATTATTTTATTATAAAATAATACTTCAAAGCCATTTGGCTCGTCCAAACCCTACCCAAATATCCTCCCAACTGTCCTCCATTCATCCTAGAGGAAATCCTTTAGTCATAAAGCTAACTTAAGGACCCATTTTGATCAAATCAAAAGGAAGAACCCGAAAAAGAGGTAAATATTTCATCACCTCTTTCAAGTTCTTTTCTTCTTCCACTTCCTCTTTCTTTGTTTTTTCCATTATAAAATAATAAATCCAGTATATTATACATACTGTGATGTTATTATAAAAATGGTACAACCATATTCACTATTCTATCCATCCTATAAATGACAAAGTCACCATACGTGCGTACGTACGGATTACCATCTCCACGTCGTGGCGTTGTTTGTTATTAAAACACTTCATCATTTGGATGAGTATAATAATTAGTATAAATAATGAAAATAATAAATATAACATGATAATGATTCTGTATATATGATATTCCATCCAATTATATACGATTTTAATATCAAAAGAATGATATTTTCGCTCGTGCATACGTACGAATTACCGTCTCCAGGAACGCGATGAGATTCATTCTCCATCATATCCATTCAATACTAATTTTCATTTGACGATTAAAAATAATGTTTAAAGACATAATATCATTCTGAATATGAATAATATGCATCCTATCTATAACAAACATGGATTATGTATCGAAACATATAAAGAAAAACGAATCAGTTAACACCCGAAATGACGATAATACTAAAATATTATTAACAAATAAATATTAAAAGATCATATATTATATCATATTTATGTATATGGTTCTTGTATAATTTAATAACAATGATTTCACCATTATACAGTAGGTTAATCTACCTTTGACCAAGGAAAAGTACAAGGTAAGGGTTAATTATACAATCTCTTCATTATCCGAGATTGTTTTTATGTAAGTATCTACTGGGACCTCCTTTATCATCCACATCCATGTTTCTTAAAAATGTATTTCAAAACATTTTTACTATTTACTAGACTATGGGTTAAATACATTTATACCCTTGTTTGACCTTATATGTTTTGAAAATAATCTTTCCGTCATTTTCTAAACAAGGTACTTTATGACCTTTTCAACAAAATTAAGGTAAGAATGTTTTTTAACTTATACGGTGGGTGCGGCTATTTTTATTCATTATAACATCATTGAAGATTCCTTTACAAGCTTATAAGAATATTTTCAAAATAAATATTTTCTTTTATAATTATCTGACTTTAAATGATTTCAAAAAAATAAAGATATATTTCTCTCAAATAGTTTTGATTTCATCTATGTCAACATCCTTTGATGGATTTTACACTTGATTCATTATGATGAAAAACTTATATATTGTATTGAAGGTTTTGTGATATGTTTTACTGTGGATGTGTTATTTTTATAACATTCATGGTTTATGGATAAAGTATTGACATTTCATATGCTAGTTTTAATACAAATGTTTACATTATGTTTAAACCTTTTCATACGAGGAATGCATTGAACTTAGTAAGTGACGAGTGGATCCCACTATAGATCCTCTATGAATCAGTAGGTCTCATGAGACAAACTAGTTTCTTGGAACAAGGCCTTGACAAAATCATATTTTTAGTCTTGGCACAAGGCATTGACTATGTGGTTATGAAGTCTGGCATTATGCATTCTATCATTATGAAAGTGGACATTGATATTGCATGTGATTATTAGACTAGTAGAATAACCATGTGAATAAGTAAATGGAATTATTTTATTTTATCTTTTCCATATTATTATGAAGTTCAAGTTTAAAAGGCTTTTGTTCTAGTCTTACATTTCCTTAAATGTTTATGTTTGTTTATGAAAGTTTTCGCTATATTGTTATCCTTACTGAGCATCTGAGCTCACCCATTTCTATGATTTATTTTTCCCAGGATGTGAAAAAGTATATTATGACTGACCTGTAAGGATAGTATATGGGATATGAGTGTGGCCTATGGATACTATGTTGTTGTAGTTTTTCATTTTATAATGTAATTTAAAACTTATTAATGTTTCTAGTATTTCCAGGGCTTCTAAACTAATAGGTCTTTCGAAACTTGATCTTTTGTGATCATGCCAATGTTATGTAATAATGCACCGACTCTGGGTAACTAGGGCCGGGGAGTTATAGTTGGTATCAGAGGAAGTTTAGTAAAAACCTTGAAAACTATATTTATATAGACTCTGATTAGACCACATTACCCTAAGATATACTTTGAGGATTAATATAGAAGAACTTCCTAGAATTTTGGTACTGTATAGATTTTGTGAGTTTTCCAAGAAATACATCCCTATCTGGATACAAGCAGGTAGAGGCGGCTCTGGCACAAATGTACCTAGGGGTAAAACCCGAAAACACCGCTTTGAGCTAGACTCGAACGAGAACTGATGCATGAAAATGAGCCTTGCTGCACTCTTGGTTACGACACTCCCAGGGGATATTCTTAGGACAATTCTCATTTTTTTTACAAACCATTATGAAGGATTTATGAGAATATACTTCTTAAAAGAAAACATTTTTAGGATTATGGATTATATCCATAAACTGTTCAATTTATGTTAACTGTTTTACAAGTTTGGATTTATATATTGTGATTCATAAACTAATCTAGTGTATGCCATTGTTTAGAAATGACGCATAGTGGAAGGAATGGAAACTGTATCAATGAACGTAATCCATGTTGGTATTTCCTTCCTACTCAAGATAATTATAGTGGAGCTGGTGATGCAACTGGTGCTGATTAGCTTATCACCATACTGGGGTAACTCACTCAGGTTTTGAATAATAACCTTACCCGTATTAAGAACCCTGATCCAAAATGTGGAGGATCAATGTTAGACCACTTCATGAGGCAACAACCACCAAAATTCAATGGGAGTACAAATACATTAGTAGATGAGCAATGGATAAATTCCTTATAGAAAATATTTCACGCTTTGGGGAGTAGCGAAAAGGAAAAAGCTTCCATGGCAATTTATCGCCTCATAGGAGATGCAGATCAATGGTGGTCATTGATTCAAAACAAAAAGGAAGATGATGAAGTATCAAATATAGAATGGAGGGAGTTTAAAGATATTTTCTTAGAAAAATACTTTCCTCATGACCATCGAGCAGATATGGAAAGACAATTTCTGAGTCTAAGGAAAAAGGACGATGAGAATGTAGCAAAGTATGAGGCTAACTTTACAAGGTTATCAAGGCATGCATCAGATTATATACGTAACCCAAGGAGTAATATTGATCAATTATTTGATGGGTTAAAACCATTTATACGACGAGCATTAGTCTCAAAATTATTCTTGTCATACGAAGATATTGTCTCATGTGTTATCAAGACAGAAAAGGAATTCTCTAAGTCTTTGGACTTTAAAGCAAAGCAAGAGAATAAGATATATTCTTAACACTCTGGAAATGGAAATAATAAGAAGAAGGAAAAAGTTGAATATCCATCATGCAGTAAATATGGGAAGAAACACCCCGGTACTTTCCTGAAGGGAATGGGAGTCTATTACAAGTGTGGTGAAAAAGGCCACCAAGCTCGTGATTGCAAGGAGAAGAAAGAGGCTGTCAATGTCAAATGCTACAATTGTAGAGAAAGGGGGTATTATGCAAATGAATATCCTAAGTGCCAAGGAAACTTACCTTAGAAAAGGCCAAGGGATCAAGGCCAAGCTTATGCTATCATAACTGTTAAGGTTGAAGCTCCGAAAGACGCGGTGGCAGGTAATTTAATGGTTTCCACAAGTTTAGAAAATTCTTTATTTGATTCTGGATGATCACATTGTTTCCTATCTTCTCAGTTTTCTAGGAAAATTAGATATTTTCAATTTGACTTAATAAGGGAGTTGTCAGTGAAAACACCTAAGGGAAGTATCATTGCAACAAAGTTCTGTGAATCAGTTCCCATTAGGGAATATAAATGTTCTTTATCTACTGATCTCATCGTCATACCCATGATTGAATTTGATATAATCTTAGGTATGGATTGGATTTCAGACCATGATGTGAAAATTTATTGTAAGAAGAAGGAGGTTACAATTCTCGATGATGATAAGAAGTGCCTTATCTTTAGAGCAGAAATGTCACCACCTAATTCTTATCTAGATCCACCCCTAGTAGCTCAAATAAATTCAATTATTGGGGAGGAAGAGAATGAAATAACTATGGGTGAGGAAAGGAATGTTCAAATAGAGGATGTACCTATTGTGAAAGAATATGTTGATGTGTTTCCAGACGATTTACCTGGACATCTTATTGAATGAGAAATTGAGTTTTCCATTGATTTAATTCTTGGTTCAAAGCCCATATTGAAGACCCCTTATAGAATAGACACTATGGAATTAGTGGAACAAAAGAAAAAAATTATAGGAATTGAGTAATAAGGTATTTATTCGCCCTAGTGTTTCTCCATGGGGAGCCCATGTTCTTTTTGTTAAGAAGAAAGATGGATTTATGAGGTTGTGCATTGACTACATGGAGATAAATGCTATAACAATAAAGAACAAGTATCCCCTACCTCTCATTGATGATTTATTCGACCAACTTCATGGAGATCAATATTTTTCAACGATTGAACTTTGATCTGGATATCATCAGTTGTGTGTGAAAAAGGAAGACATTCCGAAAACAACATTTCAAACCAGGTACGATCATTTCAAGTTTACAGTAATGCCTTTTGGATTGACTAATGCACCCTCTGTCTTCATGGATCTAATGGATAGAGTTTTCAAGGAATATCTTGATGAATTTGTAGTAGTATTTATTGATGATATCTTGGTATACTCCAAAAGCTACGAATATTATGAAAATCACTTGCGCATTATTCTAAATACTCTTAGAATAAATGAATTATATGGGAAATTTAGAAAGTGTGAATCCCGACTTCAAGAGATTTCTTTTCTTGGCCACATTGTCTCGAAGGATTGAATCTCTGTTGATCCTTTAAAGACCTAGGAAATCCAAGAATGGCCAGCACTGATGAGTATAACTGAGGTACGCAGTTTTATTGGTTTAGCAAGTTATTATCGATGTTTCATCCAGAATTTTGCCTGGTTGGCTAACCCATTAACAAAGCTCACACGTAAAGGGGTTAAATTTGTTTGGATAAAAGAGTGTGAAGAATGTTTTAAAAAAATGAAGATAATATTAGTCAATGCTCCTATATTGACTCTTCCATCGGGGAATGATGGGTTTGTTATTTATAGTGATGATTCAAAGAAAGGACTTGGTTGTGTCCTTATACAGAATGATAGAGTTATTTTCTGTGCATCATGGCAGCTAAAAATTCATGAGAAAAACTATCCTACTCATGATCTTGAGTTAGCAGCTGTAATATTTTCTTTGAAGATATAGAGACATTATCTCTATGGTGAAAAATGCGAGATATATACCGATCACAAGAGATTGAAGTATATTTTCTCATAGAAATAACTCAACATGAGGCAAAGGAGATCGCTTAAACTACTCAAGGGTTATGATTGCACAATACACTACCACCCGGGGAAGGCAAATAAGGTGGTAGATGCTTTGAGTAGAAAGGATCATGGAGTTTTGAACAAGATAATAATTGAAAGGGATACTATTTACATGGATCTAGTAAAAATGGATATGGAAATAATCATGGAAGGTGAAACATCAATACTTTTTCAAATGGTTTCCAAACCATCTTTACTAGAAAAGATAAAAAGTTCCCTGGCTGATGATGAGGAGTTTCAAAAGAAAATTAAAGCTGTGAACGATGGGAGATTGAGTGGCTTCATATATGAAGATGGAATTTTAAAATTTAGGAAGAGAATTTGTGTTCCTAACATACCTGATCTAAAAAGGGAATTGTTGGATGATGCTCATAGATCCAATTTCTCTACACACCCTGGTAGCACTAAGATGTATAGAGATTTGAAGGAACATTTTTGGTGGGACAACATGAAGAGGGAGATTGCTGATTTTGTGTCACGATGTATGATTTTTCAACAAGTGAAAGCTAGAAGGAAACAACCTAGAGGAGTCATGAAACCTCTTCCCATACCTAAGTGGAAATGGGATAATATTACGATGGACTTTGCCATGGGGCTACCAAATACTCCTATAAGGAATGATGCAATATGGGTCACTGTTGATCATCTTACCAAGTCATCACATTTTCTTGCTATAAGAGAAGATTTACCACTTGAACGTCTAGAAAGACTATATATTAATGAATTTGTAAGACTCCATGGTGTACCCATATCAATTGTTTCTAATAGTGATCCCCATTTTACATCAAGATTTAGGAAAAGTCTTCAGAAAGACCCGGATACTGAACTTAGTTTGAGCACTGCATGCCACCCTCAAACTGATGGAAAATCAGAACGGACTATTCAAACCTTAGAATACATGTTGAGATCTTACTCACTTGACTTTCAAGGTATGTGGGATCAATATTTACCTCTGGTAGAATTTTCCTATAACAATAGCTTCCATTAAAGTATTCAGATGGCACCATATGAAGCGTTATATGGAAAGAGATGTCGCACACCAACTTATTGGGATGATGTTGGTGAAATAAAACTCGTAGGCCTAGAATTTGTTGAGGAAACGATGGAAAAGATGAAGGTTATCCAAACCCACATCAAAACAGCACAAATTAGGCAGAAGAGCTATACTGGTAACTAAAGGAAGGATTTGGAATTTCAGGTAGGAGATCATGTTTTCTTGAAGGTATCTTCATGTAAGGGAGTTATATGATTTGGTAAGAAGGGTAAACTAATTCCCAGGTACATTAGACCTTTTGAAATTCTAGAACGAATTGGGGTTGTAGCTTACCATCCGGCAATGCCACCAAGTCTCTCCAAAGTTCACGATGTGTTCCATGTATCACTGTTGAGAAAATACATGCTTGACCCAACGCATGTACTCACCTATGAGGAAATTGAATTGGAACCTAATCTGTCTTATTGTGAAGAGCCTGTCAAAATTCTTGATACTAGAGAACAAGTGCTAAGAAATCGGACGACTCATCTTGTAAAAGTCCTATAGAGAAACCTTAAGATGGAAGAGGCAATGTGGGAACCCGAGGAACTTATGATGAAGAACAACCCAGATCATTTTATGCAGTATTATTCTATAAATTTCAAGGAATACATTATTTGAAAGAGAGAAGAATGTAACACCCCAAGATTCCACGGTATGTTTCCCTTTGAATAATGCAATAGCTTGCATTGTATGCAACATTGAGATTCTGACACACCGCGACCAATCAAACTAGCCGTTATGAATAGTAATAACCACCTTTTGAAATTATATAAATTTTATCTTTCAAAATGGACTTAATTTTTGGATTCGGAAAATCAAAATTAGCTTAGGGTGAATTTTTGGTATTTTTCTGAAAACTTTCAATTTTTGATGAATAGTGAAAAACACTGAGTTATTGTTTAAAACTGACTTTTTATTTAAATAATTATTTATTTTATTTAAATTTATTTTAGGTAAAAATATATACATAATACCTATATAATTTCAATGTAATTCATTGGAGTCATTTTATAATGAGTTTAGATATATAAAATTTTATCAAACTTTTTACCGTCTTTTACCCACCTCCTAGGAGCATTTCCAAATTTGTATAAAACTTAATTTTACCGCTTCTATGAGTTGAATTTAAAAAATATGAAAGACACAGTTGATATAAGTAAGTAAAATTTGGTTTAATAAGATGAAAATAATTTTTGGGGAATAATAACTTTTTACTTTTATTTACCACGGTTAAAAGTAAATAGAATAATTAAGGGTAAAAATGATATTATTATTACCCTAACACATGTCCTAATTCTAATGGATAAGTATAATTCGACCAAAAAAAATCTTAGGAATGAAATATGAACCTCTTTGGTCCACTTGGATGAGATTAGGACATTTATTATTATTTTATTTAAAGAAGAGTTAAAAGAGTTAAATTCAAAGTTTAATAACCTAACCATTTTTAATATAGGGTTAAACAAAATATAAATTAGACTATAAATATTCATTATAAATCTAAAAATATTTACTAAATAATGGAAGTTTATTTATAATTTTTAGACATTAAATAATTAAATTTATTTATGACACAATGATGATGCAGTAATTACCATATTAATGAATGATTAAAATAATTGATATTGTAAATATCCAAATAAATATAATTTGAGACTTTTAATGAATTCCAATAATTTTATAGGTTACTATGACATGTTAGGGTTTATTAAATGTATTTATTTAGAAGTAATAAAGTTTTTAGAACTTTAACAAAAATTAATTATTAAATAATGTTAAAATTGACATAAATGAGTTTCTAAAACAAATACAATATTATTGGTTGATATAATAATCCTAAAATTCTAAAGTTCGGCCAAAATACTTATATAATGATAGGCGTATCATTAATGAACCACTTGGGGTTCTCTTGGAAGTTTATAGCAAGTTTATTAACCATATAATATAAAAATACAAAGAGACATGGTAAATGTCAATCTATTTAACTAAGAGTTAAATCTAAAAGATAAGGTTGATATAGTGACCCAAACCTGTCTAAAACCTATTGGTTGAGAGTTTTTTAACCCATCCCCACCTTAGACTTTAAATAATTTATTTTGGATTCATTATAATCCGAAAATGAGTTTATTATAAAATAATATTTCAATCTTTTCCTAAGGTGCCCCTCACCCCTCTTATAAAATGGCACTTCCACTTATCTCAAATTCACACCTTAAAAGCCATTTGGATCGGCCAAACCCTTCCCAAATATCATCTCAAATGTCCTTCCTTTATCCTAGAGGCCTTAATTTAGTCATAAATCCAACTCAAGGATCCATTTTGATCAAATCAAAAGGAAGAACCCGAAGAAGAGGTAAATATTTCATCACCTCTTTCAAGTTATTTTCTTCTTCCACTTCCTATTTCTTTGTTGTTTCCATTTTAAAATAATAAATCTAGTATATTATATATACTGTTATGTTATTATAAAAATGGTACAACCATATTCATTACTCTATCCATCCTATAAATGACAAAGTCACCATACGTGCGTACGTACGGATTACCGTCTCCATGTCGTGATGTAGTTTGTTATTCAAACACTTCATCATTTAGATGGGTATAATAATGAGTATAAATGATCAAAATAATAAATATATCATGATAATGATTCTGTATATATGACATTCCATCCAATTATATATGATTTTAATATCAAAAGAATGATATTGTCGCTCGTGCGTATGTACGGATTACCGTCTCCACGAACGCGATGAGATTCATTCCCCATCGTATCCATTCAAAAATAATATTCATTTGATGATTAAAAGTAATTTTTAAAGACTTAATATCATTATAAATATGAATAAGATACATCCTATCCATAGCAAACATGACTTATGTATCAAAACATATAAAAGAAAAACGAACCAGTTAACACCTGAAATGACGATAATACTAAAATATTATTAACAAAGAAATATTAAAAGATCATATATGATATCATATTTATTTATATGGTTATTGTATAATTTAATAATAATTATTTCACCATTATAAAAAAGTTTAACATACCCTTGACCAAGGAAAAGTACAAGGTAAGAGTTAATTCTACAATCTCTTCATTATCCGAGGTTGTTTTTACGTAAGTATCTAGTGGGACCTCCTTTATCATCCACATCCATGTTTGTTAAAAATTTATTTCAAAACATTTTTACTATTTACTAGACTATGGGTTAAATACATTTATACCCTTGTTTGACCTTAGATGTTTTGAAAGGGATCTTTCTGTCGTTTTCTAAACAAGGTACTTTATGACCTTTTCGACAAAATTAAGGTAAGAATGTTTTTTTAACTTATACGGTGGGTGCAGCTATTTTTCTTCATTATAACATTTTTGAAGATTCCTTTACAATATTATAAGAATATTTTCAAAATAAATATTTTCTTTTATAATTATGTGACTTTAAATGATTTCAAAAAAAAGAAAGATATATTTCTCTCAAATAGTTTTGATTTCTTCTATGTCAACATACTTTAATAGATTTTACACTTGTTTTGAAGTTGATTCATTATGACACAAAAATTCCATATTGTATTGAAGTTTTTGTGATATGTTTTACTGTGGATGTGTTATTTTTATACCATTCATGGTTTATGGATAAATTATTGAAATTTCGTATGCTATTTTTAATACAAATGTTTATGTTATGTTTAAACCTATTCATATGAGGAATGCATTGGACTTAGTAAGTGACAGGTGGAGCCCGCTATATCTCCTCGATGCATCGGTAAGTCTCATGAGACAAACTAGTGCCTTATAACAAGGCCTTGACAAAATCTTATTTGTAGTCTTGGAACAAGGCCTTAACTATGTGGTCATGAAGTCTGGCATTATGCATTCCATCATTATGAAAGTGGCCATTGATATTGTATGTGATTATTCGACTAGTAGAATAGCCATGTGAATAAGTAAATGGAATTATTTGATTTTATCTTTTCCATATTATTCTAAAGTTCAAGTTTAAAAGGATTTTTTTCTAGTCTTACATTGGAATAAATGTTTATGCTTATTTATGAAATTTTCTGCTATATTGTTATCTATACTGAGCATCTGAGCTCACCCCTTTTTATGTTTAACTTTTCCCAGGATGTGAAGAAGTATATTATGACTAACTTATAGGGATATTCTATGGGATATGGGTGTGGCCTATAGAGACTATTTTGTTTTAGTTTTTCATTTTATAATGTAATTTAAAACTTATGAATATATCTAGTATTTCCAAGGATACTAAACTAATCGGTCTTTTGATACTTGATCTTTTGTGATCATGCCAATGTTATGTAATAATGCACCAACTCTGGGTAACTAGGGTCAGGGTGTTATCAAAATCATTTGATTTGATAAGTTATATAGATACCGACTTTTCTTGTTTCAAGTTATATAGAAAAATCACCTCTGGAACATGTCACATTTTTGGCAAGTCACTAGTATCATGGTGTAGTAAGAAACATAATTTTGTTGCATTATCCACTGCCAAAGTTGAATATATAGCTGTTGGTAGTTGTTGTGCTCAAATTTTGTGGATGAATCACACTTTACTAGACTATGGATATCAATTTAAACATGTCTCTATAAATTGTGATAATACAAGCGCTATTAACATCTCTAAAAATACAGTATCTCATGCTAGGATAAAGCACATTGATGTGAGACATCACTTTTTGAGAGATCATTATCAAAGAGGTGATATCACTCTTGAATTCATTGGCACTGAGTATCAATTAGCTGATATATTCATAAAGCATTTGAATTATGATAGTTTAAATTACATAAAACACGAGTTAGGTATGATTAATTTTAGTTAAAGACACCTCACCATTGGACCTTACCATTAAGACACCTCACCGTTGGACCTTAACATTAGGATACCTCACTGTTGGACCTCACCATTAGGACACCTCACCATTGGACCTTACCCTTAGGACACCTCACCATTGAAACTTATTGTTAGGACACCTCACCGTTGTACCTTACCGTTAGAAAACCTCGCCATTGGACCTTACTGTTAGGATACCTTACCGTTGGACCTCACCGATAGACCTTACTCTTGGCACTTTACCCTTAGTCGACCTAACTGATAGGTCCTGGACTTTTTGTTTTCTACCAGAATCTAAAATGTTTTAATTTTATTCATTTTATTTACTCAATTTGTTTTTGGATCCCTAAATGATAAAAATAAAGTACAAGTCACATTTCGATCCACTTCAATCCTCTCCCAAACCTCTTGATCCCGAAGCCTTGAACCTAACCTACTGTTAAAAACCCTCAAACTACATCAAATAGTAATGGAAAGAGTAAATAAACCGATGGTTGGTGATGAAGGAGACACACAAAATCCTAAGAGACCTCGAGCTGAGTCTAGTGGTGGAAGCAAGGTTGTGGTAAATCTGATCAATCCTCATTTGTTGAAGAGGGAAATCGTGGTCATGAAAGAATTAAGTTCAGAGTGGTTATTGTCGAGAAAATATCTAGTGATGAAGGCACTCAAAGATCAATATTGGGTATAATTCTTTGCAAACAAAAATGGATCATATTACCTGAAGCTAGTAAATGAGTTTTATGATTTTCTGAAGTTCGAACAGTATGATGATGAGAAATGAATGATTTATAAGGTAAATAGAGTTAGTGTGATATTCTCTTATATTGAATGAGATGAATGTTTAAGAGTACCACATGAAGTAATATTTGACTATTATTCTGGAGTGATTCCTCCCACTAGTGTTTTTTTATGCTATAAAGAGGCTTTGGCCGAACTGATAGGGAGTGGAATCCCTAGAAAGGTAATCGCTGCTGAGATGGATGGGGAAAAAATGTTACTATTTAAATTTTTCCAACATGTCTTGAGTTCGAGGAGAGGGGACTTTGCTTTTTTGAAACATCAGGACATATTTTTGTTGTATTTGTTGAAGCATGGACAAAGGTTAAACCTTTGCATACTTTTGAAGGTTCAGTTAGAAGATATGACTAGGCCTGGTTCCAAGTCAAATGCTTTATTTTATGCCAAGTTGATATCATTGATGCTTAAAGTGAAAGGTGTTTCTAGAAATAAGGAAGAAACCATAGTTGTAAAGGACAACTTCTATATTACCAAAATGATTTTCAAGTATATGAAGATAAACTAAAACCATTGGAAAAGGGAATGGGTGAATGATGAGGCTAAGCTATATGAAGACTTCAACCCTATTGCCAGTCCTACTAGGCCAAAGGTAAAAGAGATCTAGGTTTAAAAACTGATGAAGTGGAATCAGTGTATTAAGATGTAGAAGAGGAGGTTGTTGTTGTTAAAGAAAGAGAGTATTATTCTGTAGATGACATGAGTGATCCTAATCTTCCATCAAGTCCTCATGTTGGTGTTGTATCATTTGGAGAGCCTATCCCACCAAATATTTTTCCCAAAAGAGAGATTGTCCTAAGGGACAATGATGATGAGGAAACCACTAAAGAAGAATGTTAGGAGAATGTCTTAAGAGACATTACTGATGGAGAGACCTTAGAGGATGAGGATGAAGTTGATTCTGATCATGAGTAGTATGAGACTACTGATGATGATGAAAGTAAAGAAGAATTACTAAGTATTAGTCCTCTGATTGGATGTATAGAAATGGAAAAGAATGAAAATGAAGAGGAAGTTGAATCTATTTAAGCTGGAATTTCAATGAAAGTGGTTGAAGATTCTATAGAAGAAGTAGCAGTAGACTCTCCCGTCGGTTCAGTTGATCAAGGAAGACTAGAAGAGGAAAATTCAATTATCTAGAAGGAAGATCCAAGTGAGGGGGATGAACCTATTGCCACAGGTTCAGTTTTTGTTATTCCTGAAATAGAAGGTTAGTCAGAGGAACTTGGATTCCTTATTTTGGGCTTAGACTATGAAGACCCTGAAGATGAAAATATGAATAGAAGACCTCCAGTTCATTCTGTTTTAGAGACCACTATAGTGAAACTAGTGGTTCTTCTACCTCAAGATTATGTAAAGAAGAATGATCTTGAGTCTTTGAAATCAGATTTGAAAAGATAATTTGATGAAAGATCCATTGGGATAGAGAGAATAATGGCTATGAATCAAGAGCTTGTGGCATCTATTCTAGAAAAGATAATGTCTAGCTTTCAATCAAATTTGATACATGAAGTGAAGGAATGCCGGAATCAGGTAAGAACCTTGGAAGAATATGTGGAGTCTTTGAAACAGTCAATTGTGAATTTAGAATCATATATGGATTCAATAGTTCAAGTGGAAAAAGTTATTCGGTATGTTAAGAGTGTTTTTCAGTAGATGGTCACTATGTTTGAGGACTTCAAGAAGTCTATAGAGGCACATGTGACTGGTCTAGATGATGACGTGAAGAGGTTGATCAGTGGATTGGCCAAGTCTTTTAAGGAGACAATATCTTTTACCATAGCACCTTTGTGTGCATCTGGTGCCTCATCTTCCTCTCCTCCTATTGATCTAGAAGCCTTCAGATTAGTTGTGAGAGAAGAAATAAAGAAGCTCTCTGACGCAAGTATCTCAGACCCTTAGTCTTTGACTCAAGTCATTTCCACTATCAGAGATATTCATAAGCTTATAGGTGATTACCTAATAGAGGCTAACCAAGATCAGAAATCCATCAAAGAGAATATTTATTTTTATTATAAAAAAATTTTATACTAAGCATTAGATGGATAGTCACTTCAAGCTGCTATTAGAGAACTTGAGAATACCTCCTGTCACTCAGGATTTTAAGGATAATGTTAGTAGGCTTAGAGAGTTGACTCTTGCTTTGGAAAAGTTCATATAGAATAAGAATGATTTCATCTCATCTATGGAAAGAGGAGGAAGAATCATTATGGATTTCAGGAATCTCCTTCTTCCATTTCTACATGTGGATTGTACTCCCATTATTGTCCCTCTTACTTTACCTTCCTCCTCAACCACATCAGGATCTACCAGTGCTTTCCATTTTATGACTCCTGATCAGGCCATGCGAAGCTTGAATCCTATGATTCCTCAGAGATATACTCATTATAAGTCCACTGATTCTTCTATAACAGCTCCTCCTACCTTGCTTATTACTATACCTCGGCCTGTACCTCCATCTTCTGAACCTGAATCCTCAACTCCCAAAGGCAAATCTCACTTGGACATCTCTGACATGGATTAAATGTAGACTATATTATTTGATATGGATCCATGTATTTTTTTTATAATTTAATTTTCTTTTATTAATACAAAGATCTATTTTTGTCTCCTTTTGTCTGATTTTTTTTAATTTTTTTGCTAATCACAAGGGGGGATAATTTTTCAGATTGCATCCCTTGTATACATGAAATTCCTACATATATGATATTTCTATACAATTATGCTCTAATATATTTTCAACAATAAAACTAGTTAAATATTATTCTATTTTAGCCCTGATATAATGTATATTGATACCATTGAAGTGATTAGAAAATGTAGTTAACTCTGATACAATACTATTTATTCCAAATTTCACTACTATAATTTGTGATTATCAAAAAGGAGGATATTGTTGGACTCACCTATTTTGATAATCCAAAATCATGTTTCATCTATATTATAATCATGTTTCATTAGTGTTTATAGTTTTTATCATGTAAAAATTATGTATTTTCAATCTCACTGCATTGTTGATTGAGTTTATAGTGTAACATTTTCTAAGTAAAAGGTCACCGGTATGAAGGTCTCTATTAAGAGCCTTCTGTTTAAGTCACCGGTTGAGGTTACTGATAAAGGTTACTGTTAGAGGTTACCACTGGAAGGTGTCTACTAGAGGTTACCGTTGGAAGGTTACTGCTAAAGGTTACCACGGGAAGGTTATCGCTAGAGGTTACCATTGGAAGGTTATCACTGGAAGGTTACCGCTAGAGGTTACCATTGGAAGGTTACCGCTAAAGGTTACCGCTAGAGGTTACCACCAGAGGTTACTTGTATAAGTTCACTGATGGGAAGCCTACCGCATGAAGCTTAATGAAGTCACTACTAAGAGGTTACTATTATAAGGTTACCGTTTTAATCTTACTGTTGGAAGTCTACTGATGAAAGGTTACTGATGGAAGAATCTTTGGAATTCATACATCTACCGCTGATAGGCCTACCGATAAAGCCTACCATTGCAAGACTACCATTTATAAGCTTAATATTGTGAAGGATAATGCTGATAAGTCTACCGATGAATCCAACCATTGAAAATCTACCATTGAGAAGGCTACCACTACCAGTCTACCAATAACCATACCCTTATACTCTATACTTTATCAATTTTCTTAAGATTATTCTAACGGTCATATTTGGTAAATTTAATGCTTCTAACATTAATTAATGTTGTTTGAGGACATATATGGAGAACAAATGAGGTACGAGGAATATCACACGTGGTTTGATCATTCCTACCATCAGACCTCAAGAATATAAAATATAATAGAAGATTTAGCTAAAAGAAGAATGCTGGGTGAGAGACAATATACAAAAGACCTAAAAATGAGGACAACATACCGGAAATTACTCTGTGAACCCAAGAGATTCATGAAGATCATTTTGGGAGAACAAATTCAATGCTTCCTTGATATGCTTCATCAAATCTCTTTCAAACCAAGAAGCTAAACATCTCAACACCTGGAATCTTGAACCTGAAGTTGCGACACTCTGTTTTGGAGACATATTCTAGAGAAGAACTCAAAATACAATTTCTTCACACCAAGGAGTCCAGAGATGAATTAAAAACACATAAATCCTTCTAAACTAAATCCTCATAATATTAGCTCTATTGTGTTCTTTATTTTACATTTTTGAGCAGTGTGTGTTTTTCTGTTACACACTCACTGTCTCCTGTGTTTAAACTGGAGGATACTAAAAATCCTCACACCAAACATTACCTACACTCTTGTTTTCCAAGCAGAACTATGGAAGATTCAGTGTGTGGTCTGGTTGTTTGTTTTTACCATGAATAATTGTGGAAGAGGTTGTGAGACCTGGAAAGTTTGTGAAAACTATTATAAATCCTGATATATACTGTCTATCAAAGTTTATTAATATAAACTGCTTGGTGGCAGGTGATCACCAAGTGGAGAAGATTAGGTATCGGATTGAGACCAGACCTCTTGTTTAACTCTGCTGTGTAATTTATTTTTTAATACGCAGTTTTTCCATTTTTTGCTGCTTATAATTTCAAAAATAGAAAACTGTTTTACATTAACTCTGATTGTTAGTTTTTGTTGGTGTGTATAGGTTTTTAATTCTGTAAACCTGTTTGAAAAGTTGGATAAGTGTTCCTACACAGATTCAACTGAGGACTAATCAACCTTTGAGAGACTTGTTGATCAATTGAACATTTATATCTCTACTACCTTAATTAATTGGGCTGTTTCAAATTGGGGATTTTATCTTAAAGTTTTTAACAGAAATTTTAAGTAGGGACTCAATTTACCCACTCTTGAGTTTCCACCTCCTACAACATTTTGTATAAGTTGAGAAATAAACTAAAATAGTTTTTTTCATGATTAAATGACTGATTTTATAAAAATAAAGCCGTTGTGAAATAAATTATAGAGTATTCTTATAAATGGGTAAGAAATTGGGAAGTTCCCATTAAACGGGTTTGATTATCTATAGGAATTGAGAAGGGAACCTTTTTAAACATGTATTTCCACATAAAATAAGGATTAATCGATATGGATACATAATTTTGGAACATATACATATAATTTAGAAGAATTATATAAGAATAATTAAGAAATAAATTGGTATAAATGGAGAGAAAGTGTAACCCAAAGGTAAATTTGCAGGTTCATAGAGATCCCTTACTTTATGTCTGAAAGTGTTATGTACTTGAGCTTAATATCACAGATGAACAAATTAGATCCATTAATTGATTAATTAATAACATAATCTAAATTTATTTTATTTATTATAATTTTATTAAGTTATTTATAGTCTTTTTAATGAGTTATAATATTTAATTTTCTCATTCTGAGAGCGTTCGTTTCATGATTTTATGATCGGTTCCCTTAAGTTTAATTATGGGTGTTCATTTCAAATGAAAGAAAAACTTTAGAAGTGTATTGAAATGGTATTAATATAATTAAATAATTTTAAATGGTCCCATATATTATTTTTTTAGATATGATAATTATTCATTAGATAAAATGTTAATGAAAAATAATTATTTTATTTTGGCGGTTTCTCGATCATCACAAACTAGTTTTGTTTTATTATTTAATATATATATATATATATATATATATATATTTCCAAAACATGAAAAATATATAATATACATGTTTAAATTTGGTTTAAAAATAATAATTATTTTATGACCATCCTTGAATGTGCTAATGTAAATTGAAAACTTGTCATCCATGAAGGTGGTGAATCGATACCTCACAGACGATGTTTTCATTTTTAGAATAAAAGGAGAAGAGAAGTAATTTTATGATTGATATTACATTAACAGAATAAAATTCTAGTATATATATGATACTAGAGTTATAATGTAACTTTTTATTGTGGATGAAAGTATTGTTGTTCCCAATTAGGATCAAGACCACTAAGAGGGGGGCAGGGGGTGAATCAGCTGTTACTTTTCTTTTATAAGAAAGTTTCTTAACTCTTTAATAGAATTCCTTAACCTATGAAACTTGTTAGAGTTAAGATACAATAAAACTCAAAAAATCACCTTTAATATGCAACAAATATAAAGAGAAGGCATCACAAGATATTTAGAAGGTTCGGTACAAAGACCTACTCATTTCCATATTGGACAGTGCCACCAACATGGATTCTTCTACTATCTTCTTTCTGGAATACAAAGGCACAAACAAAGAAAAATTCTAAAATACTAGTAGAAACTTCCCTTATATATTTGGTTATACCCAAAATATCCTTTCTAGTATCCAGTTCCCATAAAAAATCCTTTTCAAAAACTGGTAAGTATCCACAATTACAAGATTCACTTTTCTTCTTCTTTTCCGATTCACTTTAGAAAGTCTTCACTTTATCCACAAGTAAGATGATTCAAACTTTTCCTGTGTAAAAACTTCAAGAAAATAAAAAATTATCTAAGGAAATATTTGGTCTTGAAACATCTTCTAGAACCCCAGTCCATAAATCTTCCTCAACAAAGTCAGTTCGATCATTCCTATCCGATAACCCCAATATGATGGTCTTCATCTGATGGATAGTTTGGTACGATTCTCATTGTTCACTTCCTTATTCAATTGAGTAGAAAATCAATCGGTAGATCACAATTCTATCTCTGATGGAAGTCGATCTGATGAACTTAGATACGATTGATGTTTCTCTAATGGGCTCATTGTAATGGACTTGTTACAATGGAACTTCATCAGATGGATCTTACTCAGATGATTATATTGAACGTCAATCTGATGATCGTACCCATCATCATCATGAAACACAAATTTTGGTTGGGTACTCAATACCTATTCTAAAATTTACAGATCTTGAGTACCTGAACAGTCCAGATTCACATTTACAAATGAACTCACCTCTCCTTTTATAGGACCCTCAAGTGTAGTTTAGGTGGGGTTCTGACAAACTTTCCCACTTAACCAAATTTCTCAAATTTTCAATTCTACTGAAATCTTTGATCTTTTTTTGACTTATTTAATTAATATATGAATAATTAAATCTCTTTGATTTTCAGATATCTTTTTTAATTCTTCAACTCTTTCAATTCTCCTTAAATCTTGGACCAATCTTTGACTTCATCAACACTTTCAATTCTTTAATCCTATTTTTCTGTTATGATTCTCAATTACAATTTTCCCATTACGATTCTCCATTATGATTTTCCCATTATGATTATCCATTATGATGAAGAATATTGTGAAACAATAGATTCCTCATTACATTGATCCACACCAATTTAAAGACAAATATTCTCATTACGATTTCTAATTTTTCATTATAATTTTACCATATGATTTTTTCATTAAGAAATCCCAGTACAATTTTTTCATTATGAAATCCCATTACGATTTTTTCAGTATGATTAATTTAGTATGATTTCATCAATATAAATTATTCAGTATAAATTATTCAGTATAGATTCTTCAGTACGATCTTTATTCCTCAGGTTCATCAATAACTTTTTCTTCATGAGCCTCATCAACATATTTTCCTTCCTAAGCCTCATCAACATCTTTTCCTTCCTGATCCTCAAAAATATCTTTTTCTTACTCATATTTATTCAAAACCTTTTCTTCCTCAAATTTTTCTTAATAAATATTTCACCATAAGTTTCAAATATTACTTATGATTTGTGAGAAATACAAAACAACAAAGCATCGTCAGATTTTCATAGGAGCTATTCTGACTCTAAAATAGATTCCTTATTGCGATCATCACTTTAATTCCAAACTAAATAATATTTTCAAAATATTATAACTTTTCATTAGAGCCTCATTATGATTACCTAGATATATTAAATCATACCGATGTCTCTGAATCTGAACTTCCTTGATCCGATTTTCTGAATCCAATCCTCCAAGATCTGATTAACTTCTTTATAGTTCTAGATTCGATTTGAAAACTTTACTCATATACCATTTTTCTGTCCTTATAAACATACTTTACTTCATTAACATAATAAACATATTGATCTATTGAAAAAAATACTATAAAAACTTAGATTAAGTCCAATAATATCCCCCTTTGTGTTTGTTGTCAATACGCACTTCAATACCTACATTTAATCACTTTAAAACAATTGGTATTATTTTCTTTTCTTATCCCCATTCTTTTTTTTCTCACCCTATTTTTTTATCTCCCATTTATCTTGTCTCTCCCCCTTATTGAAAATAAACTTCAAAAGGGATATCATGATAAGTTTCCCTGTTGAAAAATTGTCACATTTCAAAAGTTTGGAAATTTTCATCTCACAAAATTGAACTTTTTCTTTAGGAGAACTTAAGTATCACATAATATTATTAAAAAATATTATTTAACTAAACAACTATACCTCTACATGGGAGAACCCATTGTAGAAAATGAGAGTGTATAATCAAGGTTATCAATGTTTTCCATTACCCAACTTTCATGAAATACCTTTTTATGTTTCTTTCGACATTCTCATGACTAGAGAATTTATTGAAAATAATTTATTTAGGATAAAAGAAACCTGCACCTATCTCAACAAACATATCAAAAAGTTCATGTGTATAAACACAACTTTCAAAACAAAATTTGTATAACCTTATTACTTTATTTTTAAAGAATAATAATAGTCTCAACATTAAATTCTTTACTTCATCTCCTTAAATTCCCTATAAGTTAGTAAAAATACAAAGATGTTCCTGGAATAATGAGGAACCTCATAGATTCTCAAAAAAAAAAAAAAAAAATTCTGACTGAGAGTCTTCTCTAAGTCTTGAAATTTTCTTCTTCTTACTGTATTTTGAATTAGATGTATTTTATTCCTTCTATTAATACTTCTCATATTATATAACATGTTCCTATTTATCTATAGAAAATTTTGATAAGGATGTCAACTTATTTTCCTTTTTAGAAACCATTTTGTTACAATGATTTTGTAAAAATTATTTCATGCATTTTTCTAGTTCTAGTAGGGTAGTTAAAAAAATTTTATTTACATGAAATTATTTTTCATATATATTTTATATTTTATGAATTTTCAACCCATAATCTATTGATATCTTTTTATCAGATTTTCTCAAATCATCAGAAATCTTTATCTTTCCATTTTATTCAGTTGATTTTTAAAATTCTTCTAACTTTCTTTCCATATCAACTTGTTTTAGGCGAATAACTAAGCACTTTTTCTTTTCAGATTCAATATGATTTTTTTATCTACTTTCATAATATAGTCAACTTTATTAACATACTCATCTTTATTCATATTTTGAGATTCCTTTTTCGGTTCCACATAATTTTTAGGAACATTTGATCTTCTTTTCTCATCATATCTCCCCCTTGATTCATGCCTATTTCCAGGTAGAGACATGTTATACCAACATGAATAAACTCTATGTCCAAAAATTCCACAACACAAATAGTGACCTATGAATCTTGATCTTTTGGATTGATAGTAAAATCGATGAGAACTTTGTGTTTGTTGTTACTTTATAAATCTTGGACCACATTTCTAAAGACGATAATTTCTTGAATAATTATTAACTTTCTTGATGAAATATGTTTTCTCACAAACATGCTTTTGTAGTCCTTTATTTTAAAATTATTTAGAAGTTTCAACTTTAACTTCAATTTACTTGGTCAAATTTCTCTCATATTTATTATCTCACTTTATGCTGTAAGAAACATTGATCGTGTTTCTAAAAAATCTTCTTCATTCTCATCCAACTTACTTTTTAAAACATCAATGATGTTTTCATATTTCACTATCTTAAACTTGTTATGTTTACTTTCTTCAATAAGGGTAGATTTGGTATTGTTGATATTATCATTTCTAGATGACTTTTCTTCATAACCTTTCAGTTTTCTTTCAAACTCATAGTTCTCAAAAGTTATTCTTTCAACATCTTTCTTCAGCTTCTTTCTTTCTTTTTTGAGGTGAGTATTCTGCTCAATTTCTTTCTACAGATTATTTTTAAGAATCAATTCCATTTCTATTATTTCACTATTCTCATCATCACTTCTAGATGAATCACTTATATTTCTTACTTGATCAATAAAGTTGAGTTGATGATCAAATTCATCATCAGATGAGGAATCATTCTTCTTTCTTATGCTTAGATAAGTTTTCTTCTTTTTTTCATAAGGAAATATTTCCTTATTTTTCTTCCACTTTTTTTTTCTATGGTTTATCATCATCATATTCAGACTCATATTCTCCAACTTTATTCCTAGGAAAATTTTGTGCAAAATTTCCTTTCCCTTCACAATTTCAACATTTGAGAGTTTTACTTTTTTATTTCCCCTTATTGCATTTCTTTGAAAGGAGGGAGACAATTATGTTGAAATATTTATCTTCTTCATCAGATTTTGAATATCTTGTTTCTTCTATAAATTATTCATCTTTGTTTTTTTCAATTTAACAAATATTTGAAAGTAATTTATTGATCAACATTTTCTTTATTTTTTACAACATTCTCTCTTCTCATTTCATAAGTAATGTGAATACTGTGTAGATCATCTAGAGATAGATTTTTAGGATCTCTATCTTCCAAAAATATAACCTTGGCATCAAACTTATCAAGAATAATTCTCAAGATATTTTCAACAATATTTAAGTCTTCCAATTTATCACCAAGACATCTTATGGTGCTAACAATATCATTTAGCCTTATAAAGAAGTCACCAAAAGATTCTTTCTCAACCATTTCTAGATCTTCAAACTTTATCTCCTAGAGTTTTAACTTTTCCTTCTTCACTTTTATATTACCTTCAATTTTTTTTCAACTTATACTTGATTATTTTGGAATTTCCAACTCCCTTTACTATAAGAAACTCACTTTTAGTAAGTGATTAGAGTAAAGAATTTTTATCTCTTCCATCATTCTCAATATTTCTCTTATCAGCAGTAGTAAGAGGAGTATTCTCAATGTGAGGATAAAATACTTATATAGCAACTTCAAAAATATCATACCCAAGGGACATAACATATGGAAGCATTATATATTTTTATATGTGATAGTTCTTTCCATTAAAAACCTGAATACCCTTATAATTCACAGAATTTATGTCCACTATACTCAGAGATGGATCTTTCAGAGGGAACCTAGGCTCTGATACCAATTTTTGTTACCAAGTAGGATAAAGACCACTGGGGGGGGGGTAGGGTTAATTAGTGGTTCTTTTTATTTTATAATAAAGTTTATTATCTCCTTAACAAAAAATTACTTAATCTCTAAAACTTATTAGAGTTACTATCTACTCAAATATAACTCAAAACCTCACCTTTAGTATGTAAAAAATATAAAGAGAATGTAGCATAAAATATTTACAAGGTTTGGTATAGAGAACTACTCTTTACCATGTTGTATAGTCCCACCAACATGGATTCTTTTCCTATCTTCTTTCTGGAATACAAAGGCACAAGAAAAGAAAAATTCTACAATCCCATTAGGAACTTACTACTATAGTTGTTTATGCAACCCAATTATCTTTTCCAATATCCACTTCCCATAAACAATACTTTTCAGTAACTGGTAAGTATCCAAAGTTACAAGATTCACTTTTCTTATACATTTTAGATTCACTTCAGAACGTCTTCACTTCCTCCACAAGTAAGTTGAATCAAACTTTACCTATATACCACCTTTAAGAGCATAAAAAATTCTCTAAGGTACTTGTTGGTCTTGAAACTTCTTCAGGAACCTCAATCCATAAATCTTCCTCAGCAAAGTCAGTTCGATCTTTTTAGTCCAGTAATCCCAATACAATGGTCTTCATCTGATGGTCACTCTAGTTCGATTATCCTTTTATACTTACTTATTTAATTGAGTATAAACTCAATCAGCAGCTCACAATTCTGCATCGGATGAAACTTAGTCAGATGAACCTCGATACGATGGATGTTGCTCTGATGGTATCACTCTAATGGACCTGTTTCAATGGAACTTTGTCAGATGTATCTTTCTCAGATGATTGTATTGAACGCCAATCCGATGATCTTCCTCAGTTTCAACATGAAACACAAAGTTTTGTTGGGTACTCAATACCTATTTCAAAATTTTTGGTTCTTGAACACTTGAATATTCTAGTGTCACATTTACAAATGAACTCATCTCTCCTTTTATAGGAGCCTCAAGAGTGGTTTAGGTGAGGTTCTAAAAAATTTTCATGCTTAACCAAATTTATTGAATATTCAATTCTCCTTAAATCTCAGATCTTGTTTTTGAATTCTTTAATTCGTTTCCAAATCTTTAAATCTCTTTGATTTTTGGATCTCTATTTAACTTATTCAACTATTTAAATTCTCCTTAAATCTTGGATCAATCTTTGACTTCATAAATGCTTTCAATTATCCATTCCTATTTTCCTATTATGATTCTCCATTAATATTTTCCCATTACGATTCTCCATTATGATTTTCACATTAGGATTCTCCATTATGATGAAGAATATTGTGAAAAAATATATTCCTCATTACATTTAACCACACTAATTGAAAGGAAAATATTCTCATTTCTATTTTTGATTTCCATTATGATTTCCCTATATGATTTTTTCATTAAGAAATATAAGTATGATTTTTTCATTACAAAATCCCAGTATGATTTGTTCCATATGATTTCTTCAGTACAAATTCATCAGTATGAATTATTTAGTAAAAATTATCAATTATTATCCTTTTATTCCTTAGGGATAACAACATCTTTTTCTTCCTAAGCCTCATTAACATCTTTTCCTTCTTGAGCCTCATCAATATATTTTCCTTCCTGAGCCTCAGTAATATATTTTTCTTCCTCATATTTATTCAAAACTTTTTTTTCCTCACATTTTTATTATTAAATATTTAATCACAAATTTCAAAACTTACTTATGATTTGTGAGAAATAAAAAACAATAAAGCATCATCAGATTTTCATTGGAGCTATTCTGACTCCAAAATGGATTCCTCATTACGATCACAACTTTCATTCCAAATTCAATACAATTTCCAGCATCATCCTAATTTTCACTAGAGTTCCATTATGGTTACCCAGATCTATTTAATCTTGATGATGTCTCTAAAAACAATCTTCCTTGATTCGATTATCTGAATCTGATCCTCCTGGATCCGATTAACTTCCTTATAGTTCTGGATTCGTTTTGAAAACATTAGTCAAATAATATTTCCATGTCCTTCTCAACATACTTTCCGTTATCAACATAATCAACATATTTATCTATTGAAAAGAATACAACAAAAACTTAAACGGGGTTCAATAAGGATGAGGTATAAGAAATAAAGAATTTAAAAGAGAAAGGGGGAGGATCTTATCTCTTGTATATTTTATCCTTGATAACCTCCTTGAGGAACTAGGGTTTGGTCTTTTGTTTATACCAGAAGATCTTATATATGGATAAGAGTCTTGGGAATGAAATTGGGTAGAATTTATACAAGATTCAATTCTTTGGAGGTGTGAAGAGAAGGGGCGGTGAGGTGTGATATTTATAGTGAGAGGAGAGGGGTGTTTTTTATTATTTTATTCATTTGTTTATTATTTTAGCTCAAGACTATCAATAATGTTGATTCTTATGACTAAATATAGTAAATGGTTCTGAAGAGTTTGAACCAATGAGAGCATACTTCATCCATAGATCATCAATTAACCAATAATTCATATATTTGTTAAATATCCAAAATTATCACATTTCATCATTCACCAAACATTCAACTATTTTAGAAAAATCCAAAAAAATCACCCTATTTTTTTCGATGCGTAGATTTCAAAAATATTCTGTTTTATGAAAATAATTTTTTAAATATGAGAAATTTAATTTTTAATTAAAATAACCATTTATTCAAAAATACTGTAGCAGTACTGTAGCAGATACTATAGTAGACACTGTTTGGTACTATAGTAGTTGGAACTATTCATCAATTTGGATTTCGAGCCATTGGTTTGGGCCTCGGGTTCTTTAAGGCCATTGGGCCACCTAAGGCCTTTGGGACAGTAAGGATTTCGGGCCACATCAAGGCATTCAGGCCACCACAAGGCCTTCGGGCCACCTAAATTTGTGCTTAAATGACCAGATAGACTCTAAAAGGAGTAGAATCTTGATGAGGATTCAGAGCAGGCACATTCACCAGAGTAGAAGCTAAGCAGATTTTTCAAAAAGAGAGGGTATGGAATTTCCATTGGGATCAGCCTGTGCTTTCATGGGAAGCCTAGCCGAACAAACTATGAAAAGGTGGAGAGCTGATATCACGATAAATAATTTGGGGATGAGCAGTTCCAAGTTTAGTCTGTATATTTCCTAAGACCTACAGGCCATGTAATCTCTAAGCCTATGGGCCTTGTAAGGGTTCCCCCTCATCCCTTGAAAGGGGGTTATCAAAAATCAATAAAAATAAATCCTTCTGGCCATTCAGGCTAATAAAATTATATTATAATTATAAGATAACAAAATATCAATTTATGAATCTATTTTTTGAAAATAAATTTTCCTCTAAATCATTATGTTAATTTTAAATTTTTAAATAAACATTTATGTTTCAAAAAAATACCAAAACTTAATTTGTCATTTTTAAAACATTTATTCACTTATTCCAAGATTTAAATATATCATATTTTCATCTATAATATACTTAAATTTTATTTATACTTTCATAGGTGAGGTTACTATTCTAATAGATAGATTACTATTCATAACGATCAAATTACTATTCCAACGGTCAAGGTACTATTCCAATAGTCATATTTCTAATAGTAATAAGGGCTTACTACTTCCTATAAATACCACTTATTACACTCATAATTCACTTATATTTTTTCAAGTTTATATATAATTTCATCTTCAAAATGAATATTTTATTATTAACATTATGTTTTATTTCTAAAACCTTGTTCATGAGTGTGTTCATTCTAGGTTATATATAATTTCATCTTCAAAATGAATATTTTATTATTAACATTATGTTTTATTTCTAAAACCTTGTTCATGAGTGTGTTCATTCTAGTGGATCGATAAGATCCAAAGTTTCCTATTCTTATTATTTTATTTACTATTTACTATCCCTCTATAATATTTGAAATTATCATTATTTTTTTGCTAAATAATGTAATGTATGTGCTTTATAATACATAGAATAATCATAAGAAGGGAAATTTCCTTGATAAGATTATGGATTGTTACAAATTTTAATCCCATGATTAAGTATTTTGAGTTTAATAAAATTTATTCACAAATAAATAAATTATTAATACATATAGCTGAATACCCTTGATTGGAAATGGGGAAGTGTATTCACAACAAAATTTTTTGTCATCACTATTGGAAATTTGACATATACCAACACATCTATACCAACGGTTTGTAAAAAACGTTGGTATAGGTCCCCTTTCTTAATGTTTTGGCTAAAGCGTTGGGGAAATGTCACTTTGAGGCAACTTTTCCCAATAGTTTTCTAAAACTGTTGGGAAAGGGTATGGATTTCCCAACAGTTTGGCCAAACCGTTGGGAAAATCCCACTTTGAGGACAATTTTCCCAATAGTTTACCAAAACCTTTGGGAAAGGGTGTGGATTTCCCAACGGTTTGGCCAAACCATGGGAAAATCCCACTTTGAGGCCAATTTTTCCAATGGTTTCGTTGGGAAAGGCCTATCCCAACAGTTTTGAGAATCATTGGGATAAATACCCTTATTTTTTATGCGTATATTTATCGAATATCATAAAATAAATAAATATATAAATTACACACACACATATATATATATATCCAAATATATTCAAAAAGGAAACTCTAGGATAGTGGTAAAGTCATTGATATATAATGTGGAGGTTGTGGGTTCAAACCTTCACTGGATCTTTTTTTATATATATACATATCCCAACGGTTTCCCCAAACAGTTGGGAAAGAGCTATCCAAAAGGTTTTATCCAAACCATTGGGATAAGTATTTCCCCATACCAAATCACCCAACGACTTCCTAGACCATTGGTATAGGCTATACCAATGGTTTGGGGACCTATACCAACGATTCCAAACCATTGGTATAGGTAATTTTTCCATTAGTGCATGGAAAATTGTAGGACAATTTCGAATGCATAACGGGTGCACAAAAAGATTCATGGAAGGATTTAGTAAAAGTGAAAGGTAGTATAAAATTACTTTTACATCATAATGGAAGTATAATGGATTTTTAAAAACACATTCCAATATGAAAAAATTGGAAATCAAATATAATAATACAAAGAAAGTTTCTGAATAAAGAGGAGGTGGAGAGAATCCCCTTACCTTGAGAGGGTGCTTCTAAAATCTTGGTAGGAGACTCTTAAGAGATTGAGAACACCTTGGTATAAATATAGAGAGGTAAATTTAGAGTAAATTCATTATCAAAGGGTTTTGAGTGAATATTAATGGGAGGTTGGGTGGGTTTTTATAATAAAAGAGAAGGGAATTATTTATTGATTTTAAAACTTAGGATTTGGAATCTATATGATAAAATAATAATCAACACAAATCTTCCCATATAATTTTCCCATTTATTATACAAATATTAGTGGTTTTAAATATTTTATAAGGATAATAATTTAAATTATTAAAATAATACCCTTAGTGATGTGGAAGTGAGTCATGTTCATATAGAATTAATTTTAAAACCATATAATATAATAAAGGTTTTAGAGGATTCATTAAGGGTTTAAAAAATTAATAAAATAACTTTAAATAAACATTATTTAAATTATAAATATATATTTTTTCATGTTTACATTTTAAGACATTTATTACATCACTTTTGGGCCATTACGTGTAATAATATATACTGTATATTTATACTTTATTTAATTTTTACCCAAAAATTAAAATTTCTCATAAAATTATAAAAAATAACCATTGGATAATTTTGAAGTGATAATTTTAAAAAAATATTTAATTTTTAAAAACAATTTTGTAAATATGATATTTTTCACTTTTAAATTAAATTCCTTATTTATTGAAAAATACAAGTTTTTACGATATTAACCTATTTCCGGCCATTATAAAAATTACATTGGAATTAATTAAATTATGTTATCATTTATATTTAAATAATTATCATATATTAAGAATATTTTATTAAACTATCATTTATTTTAAAAATCCTTGAATTTATCAAAAGAGTTTCTTATTCGAAACCATATGTTTCCCAAAAATACAATTTTGATTTCTTCATGTCAAAATATAATTTTTATCAAACAAATTATATAATCATTGATAATAAAAAGATATAAATATAATAATTATTTATTAAAAATAAAAATATATAAATTCATACTTCCAGGGCTGATATACATAACCCCTTTTACGCCGATGTTTTCCCTTAAGGGTAAGTGTGGCATCCCGCCTTTTTATTACATAACTTTACATTAAATTTTACATACAGAGTATCTTTAAAGTATAGTGTCTTAGAAATCAGGAACATAATTGTAAGAACCCGGGTTTCCAGAACGGGTCAAAATCCCGACCCTGTTTGAATTTTTGACTAGTTTTTGAGGAAACTAGAGAAAATGGGAAGTTTCTGGAAATTTCCAGACTACACGCCATGTACTTTAAGTACACGCCGTGTATGTGTAGGTGAGTGACCGGACGTGTGCTCTCTGAGTACATGCCGTGTGATGACCGTGTAGTAGTGTCTTACTACACGGTGTATAGTTTTGAACACGCCGTGTAGACCCCCGACCGTGTGAGGCCATACATGGCGTGTAGGCCATTGACCGGGTAAGAACCAGGGACACAGCGTGTTCCCTTTGGACACGCCATGTAGTCTAGCCGTGTATGAGGGATATACATGGCATGTGGGTATGTCGGCAAGGAAGAGAAGAGGAACCCGGTACACACTGTGTACCCCTAGGTACACGCCATGTACTCATGTCGGTAGGTTCAAAAAGTGAGTTAGCGGAATCAACCATGTTTTGAACAGTTAAATGAAATATACACGGTGTGTAGTCCTAAAGTAGATGCCGTGTACTTTTTTATGCTGAAATGGGAAGTAGCCTCGTTTTGAGGCAGAACACACCATCCTCCTTCTGGATACACGAACCGGGCCAGCCGAACCCCATTTATCCTCTCGACCGTCCATCCGAGACCCGTTTTGATCGCTGATTAGTGCGTTGGAACCCCCTCGGTAAGGCCTCAATTCCTCATTGGTCGTTTTGTCTGATTTTCGTTCTAGAATGAGTTATATCCCTTTGAGCGGTTTTGAATATTTTGTAGATTTACCGCATTTTAGACCGAATTGGCGGGTGTTACCGGAGGAGCAGCATCGTGCGAGTCTCAGGTAGGTGGTACATACCTTATTTTGTGTTTTCGTGGTTGTTTGGGTAACGCGACCTTCGGTGCGTTTTCAGGTATTTAGAGTGGGACCCGTTTTATCAGCTTTTTCATGCTGTATTGCTTATGGGACCTCTAGGATGCTTTTGAGTATGCCCGGTTACCAGTTTGCGTGAGCAGGGCCGGGTGAGGGGCCGTTGCTCGTCGGGGCATTTTGGCCGGGGAATTCCAAAATGGTTTTAATTGAAATATGATTGTTATAAACTGTTTAGTTTATTTTGTTAAAGCCTATTATAAATTTTTAAAGGAATTTAAGACCTCAGTGCTGGTATGGGACAACACCCGGTATAGTGTAATTCAACTGTTTAGTTGATTTTTCCTGGTTATGTTTTCTGTTTACATATGTTATATATGCGATTGCTGAATTGCATCTGCTGGACCCTTTGGGTTGTGTTGGGCTTGGCCCGATTACGCTTGAGTGATGCTGATCACAAGTTGGGGCTTTGCCTGGGTTACTTTGGGTGGTTTTGACCACAGGATTGGGCGTCATGGACATCATCTTGAGGCAGTACGACTGTCAGGTTGGGCATGGCCCGAGATACTAGGATGGCGATGCCATCGGACTTGAGAGACATGGTCGCAGGGACACGAGGTGTCAGATGTGATGGTGTCTTAAGACTATTTTGGTGATTACTGCTCACCCGGGACTTTGAGTAGTGTGCACAAAGAGATACTCTGTGATGAGGTGGTTTTGACCACTCGTGTGGGTAGAGGCCCCCGTAGTTGCGGTTAGGTATTTTGGTTAGGGGTGCTTGCCATAGAAAGCCACGTGGGTGGTGAGGAGCCTTCAGAGAATGGGCGTGCCTTCAGGATGTCGGTACTTGAGACACGAGGTGTCAGGAGGCACATGGTTCTAGGTTACTATTTTTTTTGGGCGTGCCTTTGGGATGTCGGTACTTGAGTCACAAGGTGTCAGGAGGCACATGGTGCCAGGTTACATTTTTTGGGCGTGCTTTCGGGACGTCGGTACTTGAGACACGAGGTGTCAGGAGGCACATGGTGCTGGGTTACTATTTTTTTGGGCATGCCTTCGGGACGTCGGTACTTGAGGCACAAGGTGTCAGGAGGAACATGGTGTCGGGTTACATTTTTTGGGCGTGCTTTCGGGACGTCGGTACTTGAGACACGAGGTTTCAGGAGGCACATGGTGCCGGGTTACTATTCTTGGGCGTGCCTTCGGGATGTCGGTACTTGAGATACGTGGTGTCAGGAGGAACATGGTGTCGGGTTACACGACATAGATTCCAGCATTGGCCAAAGCAGGTGACACTCCATAGTGGCTGTTGATCACCAGTGGAGTTTGTGTTTATTTGTGCACTGAACTGTTTACTGCTTTCCCTAGAAATGCATGACTGCTTAAACACATATATTTGGTATGCACCATTGGGTGGTATCCTACTGAGATTTTTCTCACACCCTGCACGGGCCCTTCAGGACGCGTGCAGACTTTATGGATTTACATGCAGGAAAGAGGCCAGCTTCAGGAGCTGGGTTACATTAGTTGTTGCATGGAGATGGTATGGACCTTGAAGTCATGCCTAGCTGGGTTTACTTTGTTCTATTTACTTTTCTGTATTAGCATGCTTATTTGTTATGTAGCTACAGTTGGTTATCCATTGGTGCCCTTTTGTATGTTGACCTGCTTTGGATGCATGTTTTACTTTTCAGTAGTAATTACATGTTATCAGCATGCTGTTGTGTTTATTTCTACTGCTGTTGTTATATTTATTTCTTCCACTGTTTATTGTTATTGGATGTGTTTCCGCTATGCAGGTCTGGTTCGAGTCTGCTGAGTCTTTCTTTCTGCTAATTCTTTACTGTTATACTCGGAACAGTACCCTTACTATGATCCTCCTAGAGGGTATAGCCTCCCCACTATACCTATTCAGACCCTCGCTGCTAGTCGGCAGCCTTTGGCATTCAGGGGAGGTGTGCCTAAGGTAGTGACACCCGACCCATTCAGCACTGTTCGGGTGGCTGGCCGGGTCTAGGACGTTACAAAGTGGTATCATAGGAGTTCTTGATAGGGATTTAGTAGCAGCGTTTGACTGGATACTAATGAGTTTGAGACTTCTATTTTTATTTATGCTGGTTTTACTATTTTGGATATGGTAGACTGGAGATAGGTTGTTGTTACTGGAACTGGGTTTCTAGCTTGTTCTTTGGTGCTTGCAGCCCCAGGTATGAGGGATGGACCAAGTTGCCATGGGTGGGAATTGCTGTCTGCTTTTTGCTCAGATTACAGTTTATATGATTTCCACCTCGATGGCTCACTTGATGTGTGATGTTCTTGATTGTGATATGTGACCCTTGACCCGATATGGTAAGGGAGAATTGGACCTTGGCCCACTATGGAAAGGCTAGTTGTTGGATTTTGATAGGCACATTTTTAGGGTATTTCAATTTCATAATTTCATGTATGCTTTGTGAAGTGATAATGCCATGTGAATGAAATATAAATTTCCATGCTTTATATGCTTTTAAATGTCATTTGGTGAAATTACTGATAGAATTTCTAGTTGTTCAATGTGTATGACATGATTTATATTTTTTAGAATTGCATGTTGCAGGATATTTGGGTCTGACTCTTATAAGAGAAGGAATGTACTATGACTGAGGCAGTGTAACTGTCAGGATTGGGCGACTCGGTCGTTGGTTTGAGGCAACGTGAGTTGTCAGGATGGGCATAGCCCGAGGTACTTTTGATACTTGGATCTGTTGAGCGGGAAAGGAGGCCATGAGGCTGGGATGCCATGGGGCATGGGTTGCGTGGGTTACTCCTTCACGACTCGATGGAGCATCAGGCAGGAGATGATACATTACTGCAGGATCAGGTTCAGGATTCGGTACAGACAGAGCACGAGCCGCAGGTACAGGCTTAGGGACAGGATTAGGTTCAGGATCCAGTACAGGCAGGACAATAGCTGGGTTTGGCATCGTTCGGGCTATGGCTCGACTAGCAGCTCTGAGCGAGCCTGGTACGCATCTTGCAGGGGATTGACAGAGGCACGCAGGGTACAAAGCCTTCTATGGCGTATTTGACGCGGGAGTTCCAGTCGCAGCACTCGCCACTTTTTCAGGGTGAGGGTGGTCCGCAGGCGGGAGAGAACTGGATAGAGAGTATGCAGATGATTTTAGAGCAGCTCAAGATGCCTCTAGGGCAGAGGGTCAAGCTGGCGACGTACATGCTGAGAGGACCAGCGAAGCGTTGGTGGGATGTACAGGTTTAGGCTTGTAGACACGATGGACTGGCATGGAAGGACTTCGAGGATAGGTTCTTTGAGCACTTCTACCCAGAGACACTGAGGGAAGAGAGAGCTTGGGAGTTTTTGAGTCTTCAGTAGGGAGACATGTCTGTCATGGACTACGTAGCTACTTTCATAGAGTTGTCTCTCTTTGCACCTAGTATGGTGAGCGATGATGCAGCTAGGGTGAGGCGCTTCGAGGATGGATTACGACACGCCATTCGGGTCCAGGTGAACATCTTTAGGCTGAGTTATTTCTCCGAGGCGGTGAATCAGGCGCTCATAGCCGAGGGCGACAAGAGAGATAAATCTCACTTGGGTAGGATGACAGCTTCAGGAGATGGCTCAGACAGTAGGAAGCGAGGACGTGACAAGTTCCAGCAGGGCAGTCAGGCCCGGGATTCAGCTAGACCACCTCATGGGAGTTCTTCAGTGATTTTATTCCAGTGTGGATAGCCGAGACATGTTCGAGCGTAGTGTGATAGGCCTCCGAAGGAGTGCCGGGAATGTGGATAGGATGGGAATATGGAGAGGTTTTGCAGGAAGCCTTCTCAGATAGACCGGAGGCAGGGACCAGGACAGACTGCAGCGTCTGGAGTTGGTTCAGGTTCGGTACCCGGAGAGGGTAGTTGAGGTTCAGCTGTGTATGGAGGTCATGATAGAGATGGTGGGACCCAGCTCAGGGGTCAGTGGCCGGTGACTGGAGCAGCACCGCAGGGAGGTCAGGCATCAGGCAGCCGTGTTTCAGGCCAGGTGCACACTGTGGAGCTGCCAGAGGCTGAGCAGGCCGGTGAGCTGATGAGAGTTAGAGGTACACCGTGGTGTGACCGTGATCTCCATGTTTCCTTTTTGGCATGACCTATAGAGGTATGTCTGTTTTGAGTGCATGAGGTGCACATGATCTTTGTGGACTGACTAGATTCTAGTCAGTGGGTTGGCACCATCTCGGGTGCGTGATATATATATATGAGATGCGTGGCACTGGGGCATCATGGATGAGGGTTACTTGAGGTGCCATGGGCATCAGGGAATCATGGATGTAGGTTAATTGAGGTGCTAGGCACCAGGACCTCGTAGAGGCGGACACCGATGTGGTGCAGGATACTTTGGGTGCCGGAAGCGACACAGAAGCACCAATGAGGTGCAGGGGTGACGATGTGTCACATGAGGATTTTACTTCCGGAAAACAGGTTAGTAAACCCTGTTTGCTTTACACTTTTTTAGGTTGAGACCGGGTAAGGAGATTCCTAAGGTGGGGAGTCCCCTTGAGGAATTTAGCCGGAACCTTTGAGACCGGGGAAGTCCGGGTTGTTTTGAATGGAGTGGTATGTTTGGTTCCATCTCTGGGTTTCAGTTGATAGCTCGGGGATGAGCTATGTTAAGGTGGGGAGTTTGTAAGAACTCGGGTTTCCAGAACGGGTCAAAATCCCGACACTGTTTGAATTTTTGACTAGTTTCTGAGGAAACTGGAGAAAATGGGAAGTTTCTGGAAATTTCCAGACTACAAGCCGTGTACTTTAAGTACACACCGTGTATGTGTAGGCGAGTGACAGGCCGTGTGATCGCCGAGTACATGTCGTGTGATGACCGTGTAGTTGTTTCTTACTACATGACGTGTATTTTTGAACACATCGTGTAGACCCCCGACCGTGTGAGGCCATACATGGCATGTAGGCCGTTGGCCGTGTAAGAACCAGGGACACACTGTGTTCCCTTTGGACACGCCGTGTAGTCTAGCCGTGTATGAAGGATATAGATGGCATGTGGGTATTTCGGAAAGGAATAGAAGAGGAACCTGGTACACACCGTGTACCCCTAGGTACACGCCGTGTACTCATGTCGATAGGTTCAGAAAGTGAGTCGGTGGAATCAGCCGTCTTTTGAATAGTTAAATGAAATATACACGGCGTGTAGTCCTAAAGTACACGCCGTGTACTTTTTTTTGTGCTAAAATGGGCAGTAGCCTCGTTTTGAGGCAGAACACACCATCCTCCTCCTAGATACGTGAACCAGGCCGGCCGAACCCCATTTCTCCTCTCGATCGTCTGTCCGAGACCTGTTTCGATCGCTGATTAGTGCGTTGGAACCCCCTCGGTAAGGTCTCGATTCCTCTTTGGCCATTTTGTCTGATTTTTGTTCTAGAACAAGTTATATCCCTTTGATATGTTTTGAATCTTTTGTAGATTTACCGCGTTTTAGACCGAATTAGTGGGTGTTACCAGAGAAGTAGCATCGTGCGAGTCTCAGGTAGGTGGTGCATACCATATTTTGTGTTTTCGTGGTTGTTTGGGTAACGCGACCTTCGGTGCGTTTTCAGGTATTTTGAGCGGGACCCGTTTTATCTGCTTTTTCATGCTGTATTGCTTATGGGACCTCTGGGATGCTTTTGAGTATGCCCGATTACCAGTTTGCATGAGTAGGGATGGGTGAGGTGTCGTTGCTCATCGGGGCATTTTGGCCGGGGAATACCAAAATGGTTTTAATTGAAATATTATTGTTATAAACTGTTCAGTTTATTTTGTTAAAGCCTGTTATAAATTGTTAGAGGCATTTAAGACCTCAGTGCTGGTATGGGACAACACCCGGTATAGTGCAATTCGACTGTTTAGTTGGTTTTTCCTGGTTATGTTTTCTGTTTACATATGTTATATATACGATTGCTGAATTGCATATGCTGGACCCTTTGGGTTGTGTTTGGCTTGGCCCGGTTACGCTTGAGTGATGCTGATCAGAGGTTGGGGCTTTGCCCGAGTTACTTTGGGTGGTTTTGACCACGGGATTGAGTGTCATGGACGTCGGCTTGAGGCAGTACGTCTGTCAGGTTGGGCATGGCCCGTGATACTAGGATGGCGATGCCATCGGACTTGAGTGACATGGTCACAGGGACACAAGGTGTCAGATGTGATGGTGGCTTATGACTATTTTGGTGATTACCGCTCACCCGGGACTTTGAGTAGTGTGCACACAGAGATACTCCGTGATGATGTGGTTTTGACCACTCGTGTGGGTAGAGGCCCCCGTAGATGCGGTTAGGTATTTTGGTTGGGGGTGCTTGCTGTAGAAATCCACGTGGGAGGTGAGGAGACTTCAGAGGATGGGCGTTCCTTCGGGACTTCGGTACTTGAGGCATGAGGTGTCAGGAGGCACATGGTGCCGGGTTACTATTTTTTTTGGGCGTGCCTTCGAGACCTCGGTACTTGAGGCATGAGGTATCAGGAGGCACATGGTGCTGGGTTACATTTTTTGGGTGTGACTTCGGGAAGTCGGTACTTGAGACACGAGGTGTCAGGAGGCACATGGTACCGAGTTACTATTTTTTTGGGCGTGCCTTCGGGACGTCGGTACTTGAGGCACGAGGTGTCAGGAGGCACATGGTGCCGGGTTACATTTTTTGGGTGTGCCTTCGGGATGTCAGTACTTGAGACACGAGGTGTCAGGAGGCACATGGTGCCGGGTTACTATTCTTGGGCGTGCCTTCGGGACGTCGGTACTTGAGACACGAGGTGTCAGGAGGCACATGGTGCCGGGTTACACGATAGAGATTCTGGCGTTGGCCGAAGAAGGTGACACTCCATGGTGGCTTTTGAGCACCAGTGGAGTTTTTGTTTATTTGTGCACTGAACTGTTTACTGCTTTCCCTAGAAATGCATGACTTCTTAAACACATATATTTGGTACGCACCGTTGGGTGGTATCCTACTGAGATTTTTCTCACACCCTGCACGGGCCCTTTGGGATGCATGCATACTTTATGGATTTACATATAGGAAAGAGGCCAGCTTCAGGAGCTGGGTTACGTTAGTTGTTGCATGGAGATGGTATGGACCTTGAGGTCATGCCTAGCTGGGTTTACTTTGTTCTGTTTACTTTTCTGTATTAGCATGCTTATTTGTTATGTAGCTATAGTCGGTTATCCATTGGCGCCCTTTTGTATGTTGACCTGCTTTAGATGCATGTTTTATTGTTCAGTAGTAATTACATGTTATCAGCATGCTATTGTGTTTATTTCCACTGTTGTTGTTATATTTATTGCTTTCGCTATTTATTGTTATTGGATGTGTTTCCCCTATGCGGGTCTGGTTCGAGTCTGCTGAGTCTTTCTTTCCACTGCTTCTTTAATGTTATACTCGGACCAGTACCCTTACTATGATCCTCCTAGAGGGTATAGCCTCTCCACTATACCTATTCAGACCCTTTCTTCTAGTCGGCAGCCTTTGGCATTCAGGGGAGGTGCGCCTAAGGTAGTGACACCCGACCCGTTCGACACTGTTCGGGTGGCTGGCCGGGTCCAGGACGTTACAATAATACTTGAAAAAAACATAAAAAATACTTATAATACACTTTTAAGGATTCATCATAGGTTTAACCTAAGTTGAATTACTATATCTCATAACCTGGAGACATACATCAAAGGAAAGGGTGAGCTGAAGGCCCAGTAAGGGTAAACAAGGGAATCAATTTACTTGTGATATCAATAAGAACTTGATTAAAAAAACATAAAGACAAGAGAAATGGAAGTATAGAAATATCCTAATGAAAATAACTTGAAATATAAATTGAATATGTGGCTACAAAATTTCATTTATACATTCATGAACATATCACCAAGGATCATCCCCAAGGTGTCATAAAAAAAATTACCAAGGTTATTCACCAAGGTATCCTGAAACTTGTCATCTCTAGAGATTAAATTATTTACCCAATGAATTGGAGAACTATTAGGGCACAAACTTAATATGTATTTACTTTCATGTGATCCACATATATCATAATAAAAAATTTCATAAATAACCCATAGAGAATAAAAGAAATGGGTTTCATTTCAAAATCGTGACATTTTAAAAGTTCTGAAAAATAAGATCATTATGTCATTTATAACCCATGGAAAGGGAGTAAGGGTTATATGTATGTCAATTACAGAATCAAATATATCATCTTTATATATTTATGAACACCCATAGAAACTAAATAGGTCTGGGTATTCACATAAATAAAACAAGATAATTTCTGGAGAGAAAGAGATAGAAATTTTGAGGCGAAATTTCTGCAGCATAACGGCTATATAACATGGTTTTAGAAAACATTGGAAAGAGAGGGGAAAAGAGTCAAACACTCATAAATAATTAATAATATAGTATGGGTACATAATAATATAATGGTATGAATATTTGAATGACATACCACATGAAAATGAAATATGAAAGAAAAGAGAAGATGTAATTTCTTTTACGAGAAATTCCGCAGCCTAACGAGATCACTTAAAATTTCAGAAAACAAATTGATGAGATCAAAAAGGGTCTCTAAACAATTAGAAATGAAATTTACAGTAATGAGAACATATAATAACATACACTCAATATAAAAAGATGGAAACTAGAAGACACAACATAAAGGAAGTCATGGCTTAAAAGAGGAGGGTGAAAGATTCCCTTACCTTGAAAAGTAACTTTGAAAAGTTGAAGGTAGAGACCTTGGGAGGCTTGAGGGCACCTTGGGAGGAATAATTTTGAGGTAAAGAGACCATAATTTTATTTTTTAGGATTTGGAAATGAAATTATTGAGGTAATGACTTGGTATTTATAGGATAAGTGAGGGAATAAATTATTAATTTCCAAGGGACACCTCATCGATGGTATTGGAAAAAACATGGGCTTTCCCATGGTATCTGATAATGGTATTGGACACTTAAGACACCTCATAACATATCTTACTGTTAATAAGTCTACCAGAATGATTAAATAATTATTACATCCTTAATGATGTCAATAAACACCCGAAACTCAAAACCGTATTTTTACTATTCACTGAAAATTCAACTGTTTCAGAAAAATCCCAAAAAATCACCTTAACCTAATATCAATGCCCTGAATTCAAAAATGAACTCCATTTTATGAAAATAATTTTCAAAATATTTTTAATTTAAATTTTAATTTAAAAAACTATTCACCCGAAAAAAACTAATACTTAACTAATAATTTCTGAAACAGTTATTTACTTATTTTATTGAATCACATTACCTAATCAAGGTGCCTAAATTATATTAATACTTTCTTAGGTGAGGTTACTATTCCATTTGTTCACATTACTATTCATAAGTGTAAAATTACTATTCATAATTTACTATTCACCAAAAATTAAGTTGATCTTATTAGAATCTAAATTTATTAATAAACACAACTGTAGAAGACTATTTTTTGAAAATCATTACACATTATTAATTATTTAAGGTTTATGTAAATATTTTAAAATATCTGTTTTTTCTAAAATTCATCAATAATATACATCCTATATTTATCTGGACATTTGAAATTCAAAAACTTTACCATAATAATAAATAACAATTTTATTTATCTCGAAGAATTACACAAAGTTGCTAAGGTATCATTACATAGCCCCTTATAACAACAGTATATGACCTATGTGTAAGGTGTGCTAAGGTGATAGAATCTTGGGGTGGCTCAACCAACATTGCCCGAGTGGTGATTTCTATTAGCTTGAACTTCTCCCGTAGGCGATTCCGTTCAAGTTTCACATGACGAAGTTCTGCTTGGGCTTAGTCCAGAGTAATGCCGAGTGGTGCGACCTTCTTCCCCAATTCCATTAGATGAGCTTCGAATGACCCGAGTCTACTGGATGAGGCCATCAAATCCTCTTTATGTGTTAATTAATCAAGATCACTTGTATTTATAAACAATAATTATAAGTTAAGAGTTTAGTTTCTAACAGTCATATAACAGTCAAAACCCAATAGTCTCATGTAATCATACTCAATTCTTTAATTAAAGAATATAGTTTTGTTGAGCATAAAATAAATAACACACAAATTGGAAACAAAAATTAATAAAAGTCCGGGTCGTTACAATCTTCCCTCCTTAAGAAATTTCATCCCCAAAATTTTAACTCGTACCCCCAGAAAAGAAAAGGTGTGGGTACTTCTGCCTCATAGACTCCTCTGGTTCCCACGTGGCTTATCACATTTGTGGTTACTCCACAACACCTTGACAAGGTGGGTTGTCTTGTTGCATAGAATCTTGTCTCTACGATCCAAGATCTCCATCGACTACTCCTCATAAGAGAGGTCATGTTCCAGTTGTACCACCTTTGGGTTTAGTACATGTGAAGGGTCGAGTATGTAATTCCTCAAGAGGGATACATGGAAGAAATCATGAACTTGTGCTAGATTTGGAAGAAGTGTAATCCGATAGGCCATTGCTCCTACAAAATCAAGGATTTCATAGGGGAAAATGTATGTAAGGCTGAGCTTCCCTTTCTTCCCAAACCTCATGACTCTCTTCCAAGGTGAAATTCGAAGAAATACCTTGTCACCAACATCAAACTCCAAGTCCCTTCGACGGTTGTCAACATATCTATTTTTCCGACTCTGAACTGCCTTAATGTGTTGCTGGATGGCATGGACTTGTTACTATCATCCTTTGCACAATATTAGGCCCAAGAAGCTTCCTCTCACCAACTTCATCCCAACAAGTAGGAGTTCTACATCGCTTCCCATATAGAGCTTCATAGCTTGCCATTTGAATGCTCGAGTGGAAGCTATTGTTATAAGAGAACTCAACTAATGGGATATATTGATCCCGTCCAACTTTAAATTCCATTGAGAATGTTCTCATCATGTCCTCAATTGTTTGAATAGTCCTTTCAGACTGGCCATCAGTTTGGGGGTGATAGGCCGTACTGAAATTCAATTAAGTGCTCATATCATGTTGAAGACTTCTCCATAATTTTGATGTGAACCTTGGATCTCGATCAGATACGATAGATTGTGGAACTCCATGCAGCCTTACCACTTCCTTTACGTAAATCATGGAAATTTGATCAAGAGATAAATCTTCCCGAATGGATATAAATGGATAGTCTTGGTGAGACAATCCACAATAACCCATATCACCTTTTTTCCTTTGGAAGTTCTCGAAAGACCTATGACGAAGTCCATAGTGATATTGTCCCACTTCCATACTAGTATGGGTAGTGGTTGCAATACCCCTTTAGGAAGTTTTCACTCTGCCATCACTTTCTAACATACTAGGCACCTTGAAGTGTAGTCAATAATATCCCTTTTCATATTATCCCAAAAATAATGATCATGAAGGTCCCTATACATTTTTGTGCTTCCAGGATGTATATAGAAAGTAGAACTATGGGATTCATCCATCATATCCTTCTTTATTTCCAGAATTGATGAAATATATAGTCTTGTACGAAATATCAGTACACCTTCTTGATCAATATTGAACTCAGAAAACTTCCCATCCTTCACAACTTCAAACTTCTTCTGTAACAATGGATCTTCTTTCTGAGCTTTCTTGATCTTCTCTAGTAATGATAGTTGAGAAATCATTTGGGTTAGGGTTAATGATGTCCCTTCCATTATAATTCCCATGTATAGATTTACTAGGTCATTGATCATAGGATCTTTTTGAATCCTCATCATGGAAGGAACAACTGGGTCTTTCCTACTTAATGCATCATCAACTTTGTTTACTCTTCCGGGATGATAATGAATTGAACAATCATAGTCTTTAAGAAGTTCCAATAATCTCCTTTGTCTCATGTTCAATTCCTTTTGTGTGAAAATATACTTCAAACTTTGATGGTCTATGTATATATCACATTTCTCCCCATTAAGATAGTGCCTTCATATCTTCAGAGAAAAAACAACTGCATCCAGCTCCAGATCATTTGTAGGATAGTTCTGCTCATGAGTCTTCAACTGTTGAGATGCATAAGCAATGACTTTTCCATTTTTCATGAGGACTCACCCAAGACCTTTCAGAGATGCATCGCTAAAACTAACGAATCCTTCTCCACTTTAGGGTAGAGTTAACACGAGTGCAGTAACCAATCTCTTCTTCAGCTCTTGGAAACTTTCCTTACACTCCTTTGTCCAGATAAACTTGACCCATTTTTGAGTTAACTTGGTTAATGGATTAGAAAGTCGTGAAATGTTTTTCAAAAACCTCCTATAATATCCTGCTAATCTAAGGAAACTACGAATATTAGTTATTATTATAGGTTGAGGCCACTCCTCTACAAATTTTGTCTTTGTAGGGTCAATTGTGATTCTTTGATTGGTTATAATGTGCCCAAAGAAAGCAACTTGTTGTAACCATAATTCACATTTTCTGAAGTTTCCAAAATGCCTATTTTTCTGTAGAGTTTGAAAAATAGCCCTTAGATGATTCTCATGCTCCTCGATAATTTTGGAATATATCAGAATATCATCAATGAAAACTACCAAAAAGTTATCATGGTAGTCCTTAAAGAATATATTAATCAAATCCATAAATATAAGGTGCATTAGTCAGTCTGAAGGGCATAACAAAAAACTCATAATGCCCATATCTTGATCGGAAGGCAGTTTTTGGAATATCTTCTTTCCTCACCCTCAATTGATGATAACCAGATCAAAGATCAATCTTAGAGAATAATTGAGCCCCACAAATTTGGTAAAATAAGTCATCAATTATTGGAAGAGGGTATTTGTTCTTCACTGCGATCCCATTCAGTTCTCTATAATCAATGCATAACTGCATCGATCCATCCTTCTTCTTCACAAAGAGAACCGGTGCTCTCTAAGGAGACACAATCGGTTGGATAAACCCCTTCTCCAAAAGATCTTGGAGTTGTTTCTTTAATTCCTTTATCCCTACGCTTGCCATCCTATAGGGGGTCTTTGATATCGGATGAGATCCAGGTATGAGTTCAATGGAGAACTCTACCTCTCTTTCTGGGGGAGGTCCGGGTAACTCCTTAGGAAATACGTCAACGTATTCCTGGTCTATGGGGACATTTTATACCGTTAAACTCTTATATCTTTCTTCTTCTTCACCGATCAACTCCATAAAGAAGGATATAGGGTGTTCTTCTAGAAAAATATCAGGTTGAGATATCTCTCCTTGGAAGATAACTGTAGGTTTTCCATTCAAGACTACTAAGATTTCCTTGCTCCTGCATTTGATCTTAGCATTATACTTTGAGAGAAATTCCATCCCTAGTATAATGTTGAATTCCATCATGGTAATGACTACTAGATTTTCAATAAGATTTTACTTACTAAATTAAATACTAGAGTTTATAAACACTGATGATGCTTGGATAATCCCACTAGGAGTCTTGACAGACAACTCTACTTTTAGCAAATCAGGGGTTGATTCTATATTATTTGAAAACTTGGAGGAAATAAAGGAATGTGTAGAACTAGAATCAAACAAAGTACTAGCTATATTTGAGAGGACAACAATATTACCTACTACCACATCATTCAGAGTTTCAACTTCATGTGTCGTGATAGAAAAAGTACAACCTTGCTTCCTTGTCCTTTGCTGATGCTGATGGGGGTTCCCCTCCACTGCCCTCATATTTGGATAGTGCTTGAAAAAGTACCCAAGTTGTCCACAATTAAAACACTGGACATCAGGTAGGGACTACAACATCTTCCCCTTTTCATTAGTGTTTGGAAGTTGAGGTTTCACCTCACTATGATAATTCCTCACAATATGGCCATTTCTTGCATACTTGTAGCATTTCCCGCTCCCGAGCAGGCAGTTCCCCGAATGCTTCTTCCCACATTTATTACACATGGGATTTTGCACATTCTTGCCTCCTCTTCCCTGATAAAAGGTCCTACCTAAGCGGGGCTCCATCAATATATTCTTATCATTTGATTTATGAGACCACTGTATCTCACTAAACTCCAGTTCGACTTTCATCGCACTCCGCACGATCTCCTCATAGCTTTCATAGTCTCGATTGGATAGACTCTTCCGTAGATGAGGTATCAGTCCACCGAAGAACCTATCAACCATACCATTTGGATCCATGAAAAATCTTGAGGTATAATGGGAAAGTCTTGTAAATTTCATCTCATAGCTTCCCACAGATTCATTCTCCTTCTGCTTCAGCTTGAGAAACTCCTTCTCCATTCTTGTTCTCATGGAACGATGGAAATACTCACTAAAGAAGATCTGTCTAAACTCTTCCCACTCCATAACTTCAACCTCCACTATTGGCCTCGTGTTTTTAATCAACTCCCACCACTGATTAGCTTCTCCCTCTAAGCAATAGACATCCAGGGTGACCTTCTCTTACTCTGAACAGCGGATCACAAAAAATATCTTCTCTATAGAATTGATCCACTGCTCAAAAATCAATGGGTCGGTCGATCCACTAAAGGTTGGTGGTCTTTGATGTATAAATGATTCAACAGAATGTTGTTCCCTTCACAGTGAGATCGATCTCTCAGCTTGATTCAATTTATTTCCCATAACTTGAGTCAGTTGGTTCATCATTCTTATGAAAGTTTCCATTCCAGCTTCCATTGGAGGGTCATCAGTGCATGGTCCATTGTGGTCACCATTTTCATGATTACTCTTATTTCCCACAATTTCTAAAAGAATAAAACCTTAGTGAGAAGCTTATTTCATTTATGAATCTTTTAACTGTAAAGGATTTTATGTCTTAAGACATCATGCTTAAATAACTACATTTCTCTATAATTCCTTTATAATGATTCATAAAAATCTTGAGATTAACCAAACATATCCCCTGGTAGTGTCGTAACCAAGAGTGAAGCAAGGACCTTTGTTGTGCACAAGTTCTCGTTCGATTCTAACTCAACGTGGTGTTTTCGGGTTTTACCCCTATGTACATATGTTCCAGAGCCGCCTCTACCTACTCGTATCCATACAAGGATGTATTTGTTTGATAAACCACTTACTAAATACTCACCAAAATACTAGGAAGTACTATATTTAAACTTTTTTATATGGTTCTTCATATAGTTTTTATAGCATAATTTCCATAAATAACTAAACTATCATTTTATACCAACTGGGGCATCCCACATTTTTATTACATAAATTTACATTACATTTTACATACAGAGGATCTTTAATGTCTAGTGTTTTGGAAATCAGGAACATAATACATGAAAAAAACATAAAAAATTCTTCTAATACACTTGTAAGGATTCATCATAGGTTAAATCTAAGTAAAATTACTGCATCTCATAACCTGGAGGCATACATCAAAGAAAAGGGTGAGCTGAAGGCCCAGTAAGGGTAAACAAGGGAATCGGTTTACTTGTGATATCAATAAGAACTTGATTAAAAAACATAAATACAAGAGAAATGGATGTATAGGAATATCATAATGAAAATAACTTGAAACATAACTTGAATATGTGGCTACAACATTTCATTTATATATTCATGAACATATCACCAAGGATCATTACCAAGGTGTCATAAAAAAGACTACCAAGGTTATTCACCAAGGTATCGTGAAACTTGTCATATCTAGAGATTAAATTATTTACCCAATGCATTGGAGTGATATCAGGGCACACCCTTAATATTTATTTAATTTTATGTGAGCCACATAGATCATTAATAAAACATTTCAAAAATAACCCATAGGGAAAAAAATAAATGGGTTTCATTTCAAAATCGTGACGTTTTAAAAGTTCTTAAAAATAAGATCATTATGTCATTTATAACCCATGGAAAGGGAGTGAGGGTCTTATGTATGTCAATTAAAAAATTAAATATATAATATTTATATATTTATGAACACCCATATAAACGAAATAGTTCTGGGTATTCACATAAATAAAACAATAGAATTTCTGGAGAGAAAGAGATAGAAAATTTGAGGCGAAATTTCTGCAGCATAACGGCTATATAACACGGTTTTAGAAAACATTAAAAAGAGAGGGGATAAGGGTTACACACACATAAATAATTCATAATATAGTATGGGTACATAATAAGATCATGGTATGAATATTTTAATGACATACCACATGAAAATAAAACATGAAAGAAAAGAAAAGATGCGATTTCTTTTACGAGAAATTCAGCATCCTAACGACTTCACTTAAAAATTCAGAAAACAAATTGATGAGAGTGGAAAGTGTCTCTAAAAAATTAGAAATAAAATGGAAAGTAATGAGAACATATAATAACATACCCTCAACATAAAGATATGAAAACTGGAAGACAAAACATAAAGGAAGTCATGGCTTAAAAGAGGAGGGTGAAAGATTCCCTTACCTTGAAGAGTAACTTCGAAAGATTGAAGGTTGGGACCTTGGGAGGCTTGAGGGAACCTTGGGAGGAATAATTGGGAGGTAAAGAGACCAGAAATTCGTTGGGGAGGATTTGGGAATGAAATGAATGATGGAATGGCTTGGTATTTATAGAAGAAGTGAGGGAATAAATTATTAATTTCCAAGGGACACCTCATCGATGGTATTGGAAAAACCATGGGATTGCCCATGGTATTGGACACTTGGGACACCTCATATCATATATTACTATTAATAAGTCTACCATAATGATTAAATAATTATTACATCATTAACTACGTCATTAAACACCCAAAACTCAAAACTGTATTTTTACTATTCATCGAAAATTCAACTATTTCAGAAAAATCCCAAAAATTAATATTAACCTAATATTGATGCTATGAATTCAAAAATGAACTCAATTTTATGAAAATAATTTTGGAAATATTTTTAATTTAATTTTTAAATAAAAGCACTATTCACCTGAAAAAACTAATACTTAACTAATAATTTCTGAAATAGTTATTTACTTATTTTATTTAATCAAATTACCTAATCAAGTTGCCTAAATTATATTAATACTTTCTTAAGTGAGGTTACTATTCCATTTGGTCACATTATTATTCCTAAGCGTAAAATTACTATTCATAATTTACTATTCACCAAAAATTAAGTTGATCTTATTATACTCTAAATTTCATACTGAACACAACTGTAGAAGACCATTTTCTGAAAATCATTACACATTATTAATTATTTAAGGTTTACATAAATATTTTAAAATATCCTTTTTCCCAAAATTCATCAATAATATACATCCTATATTTATCCGGACATTTGAAATTCACAAACTTTACGATAATAAGAAATAAAAATTTTATTTATCTCAAAGGATTATACAAAGTAGCTAAGGTCTCGTTACATAGCCCCTTATAACACCAACATAATACCTAAGTGTAAGGTGTGCTAAGATGATGGAATCTTGGGGCGGCTTGGCTAACATTGCCCGAGTGGTGATTATTATCAGCTTGAACTTCTCCTGCAAGCGATTCCATTCAAGCTTCACATGATGAAGTTTGGCTTGGGATTAGTCCAGAGAAAAGCCCAGTGGTGCGACCTCCTTCCCAAGTTCCGTCATATGGGCTTCAAATGGCCCGAGTCTACTGAATGAGGCCATCAAATATTCTTTCTGTGTTAGTTAATCAAGATCACTTGTATTTATAAACAATTATTGCAATGTTAAGAGTTTAGTTTCCAATGGTCATATAACAGTCGAAACCCAATAGTCTCATTTAATCATACTCACTTCATTAATTAAATAATATGGTTTTGTTGAGCATAAAATAAATAACACACAAATTGGAAACAAAAATTAATAAAAGTTTGGGTTGTTACAGTAAGGTATGCTATGGTGAGACTTTCTTGGGGTGGTTTGATGAATTTGGTTTGGGATGTGATATTGATAATCTTGAAATTCTATTGTAAATGGTTTTAATCATGTTTTATTTTTTTAATTCATTATTGGTCTTGGTTAAGGGAAAATCATAGTTATTCCATCTCCCTCAAAAATATTTGATAAATAGGATTCATGGGGCATGATCCTACTGGTCAAGACCACCACTTATTCCTTATATATCAGTTAGACTTTATCATAAACCTTAATATAAACTAATCTTAATAATAACTGTAAAATGGTTATGTTATCAGTATTTATGTTTCTTAATGGTATTTTAAATTTTAAAGGATATTACTTATGTTGGTCCAAAATAACCAATGTATTTTATGTGTTTTCTATAACTTCATTACTTAATAAGGCATTTATTCATTTTAAATGGAAATTTCATTTATAAAACTCTAGTCATTATGTTCTTCCCCCTTTAAAAAATTTTTCTCTCAAAATTTCATTTTATACACTAAAATAGACGAGGGTACTTCTATTTCATTACCTCTTCTTATTCCCAAGTTTCTTCCTCAAACTAGTGGTTCCACCATAGTACTTTGACTAGGTGAGCTGTCTTATTTCATATAAATTTATCTCTATGATCTAATATATTCAACTGCTACTCCTCATTTGAAAGTTCATTCTTTAATAGTATCACCTATGGATTTAGTACATGTGAGGGGTCTCATATGTACTTCTCCATGAGGGATATATGGAACACATCACATACTTTAGATAAGTTCGGTGGGAGTACTAGTCAATAGGATATAGCTCTAATGTGATCAATGATATCAAAGGGTTTGATGTATCTTGGAATAATATTTCACTTTTTCCCAAACCTAATGACTTTATTTTACAGTGATATACAAAGGAAAAATTTATTTATGACCTCAAACTCTAGGTCTCATCGATGATTGTCTACAGAGATTTTCTATCAACCTTTTTCATATTTCATATGAAACTAAATGGTTTAAAATTTCTCAGTCATATCTTAGATAAGATCAGGTCCCATTATATTACAATGTAAAAATTCATCCCAATATGTTGGAGTCTGACACCACTTTCTATACAGATCCTTCTAATGTGCCATTTTAATGCTAGAATAGAAACTGTTGTTATATGAGAACTCTACTAGTAGAAGGTGCTAATCCCAAAATCCTTTGAAATCCGTTGGACATTATCTCAACATATTCCCAAGAGTTTGAATAGTTCTATCAGACCAACCATCCATCTGAGGTTGATTTTAAGTACCAAAACTCATCTTTATATCCAACGCTTATTGATGGATTCTCGGGAACCTTGAGATAAACCTTGTATCTCTTTCATATATAATGGATATTGGAACTCCCTGAAGTATTAAATCTTCTCTTATATATATCATGGTGAGTTGGTTAATATAAAAATCGTCCTTGATAAAAATGAAATGTGGTGACTTTGTAAGGTGATCAAATACCACCCAGATGGAATTATTTCTTTTAGATGTTCTAGGGAGTCCTATCATGAAATCCATGGTTATTTTTTCCCACTTTTATACTACTATGGGAAATGTTTGAATCATACCCTTATAATTATATTGTTTGTCCTTAACTTTTTGGCATACCAATCATTGAGATACAAATTTTGAAATCCCACTCTTCATGTTATCCCATTAGAAGTTTTTCATCATATTTATATACCTATTAGTTCTTCCTGGATGAATAGATAAGGATGAGCTATGAGAATCATCTAGAAGTTTCCTTTTAAACTCAAATTTTTATGGGACACATATCTAAGTTCCAAATCTTTAAAATTCATATTTAGAAAAATTAAACTCTAGAATATTATATACCTTTTTCTATATCACTTCATCAACTTTTTAGGCCTCATTGATCCTATAAAGAATGGATGGTTGAGTAGTTATTCAAGAAATGTAGGATATATATCTTTTTATTATTCCCACGTAAATCCTTTGCATGTCCAAGAAGAATGGATCCCTTATAGTCCTCATCATACATAGGGTTGCAAGATCCTTTTTACTTAGAGAATATTCCACTTTTTTCACCTTTCCAAGATGCCAATATACTGAACAATCATAATACTTGATCATTTCTAACCACCTCAATTGAAACATATCAATCTCCTTTTGTGTGAATATATACATGTAAATTTTATTATCCTTATATATTTCACACTTCTCTTCATCAAGATAATGTCACCAAATATTCGATATGAAAATCACCACATCCAATTATAGATCATGTGTTGGGTAGTTCTTATCTTGTATATTTAATTAGTGGGAAACATATACTATCAATTTCTCACCTTGTATGAGCACACAACCCAATCCCTTTTTATATGCATCACTATAGATCCCAAATCCTTCCCCACTGATGGGTAATTTCAGTACAAGTGCAGTAACAAACCTCTTATTTAACACCTTAAATATCTATTAATATTCGTCAATCCATATAATATTTAATCCATTATGAGTTATCTTGGTTAGTGAACTTGAAAATAAATATAAGTTTCTAAAAAATATACAACAATACCCAAATAATACAATAAAACTACGGATTTCCATCAAATATGTTTTTTTGTCCATCATTCAATTGAGTCTATTTTTTAAGGATCCATAGATATCTATTGAATGGTGATAAAATTACCAAGAAATGTTATTTACTCCATCCAAAACTCACATTTACTATACTTCACACAGAATTTTTACATTTTCAAGGTCTTCAGTACATCGTTCAAATGATCCTCATGTTCCCCATTTGTTTTAGAGTATATAATAATATTTTCTATGAATAATACCATGATTTTTTCAAGATAATCCATAAATAATCTATTAATAATGTACATAAAGATAGTTGGAGCATTAGCGAGTCCAAATGTAATTACTATGAACTCGTAGTGCCAATACATTTTATGAAAAGAATTCTTGGGAATATCATCCTTCTTCACATTTACTTGATAATATCATGATCCAAATTGAAGAATTATAGGGATCTATGTAGTTGATCGAACAAGTCATCAATCTGTGGAAGAACATAATTGTTCTTTATCAGGATATTTTTGAGATCATGATAATCAATTCATAGGTTCATTAACCAATCCTTATTCTTAATGAAAAGAACCGATGCACCCCACATCGAATTACTTGGCCATATAAACCCTTTATCTATATTTTTATGTAGTTTATTCTTATGATATTACAGTTTAATAGTATAAATTCTATATGTATTCTTAGATAATAGCAAATACCAGGGTATAATTTTGTTTGATAATTAAACCTCTTATCTTGGAGGAAGACCATACAATTCTTTGGGAAACACATTACTGAATTTTCTTACAATGGGAATGTCATCAAGGATGATCTTTTGTTTAGTATCAATCATTTTAACTAGATATGATTGCTTAAAAGGAAATAATATCCATTATTGATATGACTATACCAAATAAGATTCATTTTCTTCCTTACACTTGTATAGAATTGGAGGGAAATTTGTGATATAGAGGGTGATTTACCTCTCCCATAGACTTTTGTTGTATTTATACAAGGTAATCTAATCCATTAACATAATAGAATTTAATTACACTAAAGGTAGTATCATAAGGTTTTTTGGGGAATTCATCCCACAAATTTTGATAGGGGGTGAGTTATATACTTGGGATGCAATAATTTAACCATTTACTTTTTTTTAGTAACTTGAATTCCATGTTTTGAGGTGGTGTTTGAATAGTTCTACTAAACATATGTTATATGAAATAATTCATAGAACCATGGATGATAAGCCTGCCTTTTATTACTTGATTTTGGTTCTAATCATTTACTTCATCCAAAGTAGACTTAGGGATGAGTGTTTTAAAATTAATAATCATATAAAAGGGGAAACTATGAACATTTAAGGGATAACTCATAAATCAAATATATTCCTCAACATATGAATTTCTAGGTTTCAATCTAAGTTACCCATGATATACTTCCAAACATAAAATTTAATTGTCATTTTTGTTCCATTTATAATGGTTCATAGATATCTTATTAATTTACCAAATCATATCTATTGAAAGTTTCAAAACTGGTGTGCATCATGGCCTCTTTTTCATACACTAGGTGATGATCAAATAAATCATGTTACACCCTTTTTGGGGTTATTATCCCTTAGTACAACTATTCCAGATCCACATCCACTTATAGTATTCATATAGAGATATATTTTATTATAAACCACTTACACTATACTTTACCAAAATTTATGGATGTTTTACTATATTTAGTCTTATCCATAAATATTTCATTAGGTTTTTCTAATCCTAATCCCCCCCAAAAAACTAGAGTTTCCTCAGATACCAACTATGACAACCCATATTTTAATACACCTTAATTATTTATTTATTACATAGAGATACACACAATTCAATCCTAGAAGATTATGATGCCCAATGTATTTGGTAAATCAGGTACATATCATAATAAATTGAAGCATGGGTTAAAAAAATTATTTAAAAACTCTAAAACATGCCCTTAAAATTCAATTTCTCTTTTAAACTGCATTAGATAACCTGGGGATGTACATAAGAAAGGGGTGAGATATAAATTCTAGCAAGGTAATAATAAAAGAATATATTAAGGTAAAAAAATACTTGCAAGTCAAGAGAAATATCAAGTAAATATAATAGGGGTGATAATAATAAACTTTAACATCAAAACATGATATAAGATTATAAAATAAAAGAAAATGGGAATATAGAAACAACATAAAACATGACATCATAAACACAAGTCAAGTCTAACCACCACAAAATCATAATATAGTGTGATTAGGATAAAATCCCATGAACCATACATGGTATCTCAAGTGATAAAAACTTTACCCAATTCTTTGGAGGGATATATAATTCTAGTCCAAACCATCACATTTATATCATGTACATGCAATAGCGTTCCATATAGATGTTCCAATCTTAGGTTTTTGACTCTATATGATAAAATAATAAATACCACAATTCTTTCCATTGTTTCTACCAAATAGAAGTTATTTTAATTATTTAATAAGTCTAATAACTTAACTTATTAAAGTAATACCCTTGGTGATGTGTAAGTGAGTCATGTTCATAAAGAATTAATTTTAAAACATAAAAATATAATATAGGTTTTAGAGGATTCATTAAGTGTATATAAATTAATAAAATAACTTCAAAAACAAAATATTTTAAAAGAGAAATATGTATTTAGAAATTAATCCTTTTATGGAATTTATTACATCACTTTTTGGTTATTATGATGTCATAATATAGTCTGAATATTCATACCATATAAATTTTTTACCCAAAAAATCAATTGTCTCAAACAATTATGAAAAAATTAAAATTGACTAATTTAAACATTCTTATTTAAAAAAAATGTTTATTTTATCAAATTTTTTTCTAAATATTAGAATTTTCAATTTTAAATAAAAATATCCTTTTACTAAAAAACTAGTTTTTATGATATTAACCACTTTATCACCTTCACATTGGACTTCCTTAAATTATTTGATCATTTATATTTAAATAATTACAATCTAATAAGAATATTTTATTAAAATATGATTCATTTTAAAAATACTTTAATTTATCAATGATATTTTCTTATTTGAAACTATATATTTCCCAAAAAATAAAATTTAGATTTCTTCATGCCAAAATTTAATTTTTATCAAACTCAATTTATAATCATTGTTAATAAAAAGAGATAAATATAATTATTATTTTGTTAAAAATAAAAATATAAAAATTCATACTTCTAGGGTATAGATATATAATCACTTATTATATCAGTGTGTTCCTTAAGGGTAAGGTGTGTGATGGTGACACTTTCTTGGGGTGGTTCTATTAATATAGTTTGAGCCATGATCTTGATAAGCTTTAACTTTTTCTATAAATAATTTTGCTCATGCTTTAATTGTTGAATCTTATCTTGGGTTTGGTAAATGGAAAATCTCAGTGATTCCAAATCCCCTATAGGATTCGATAAATGAGATTCAATGGGTATGATCCTACTTATTGAGGCTATCGCTTCTTGTGTATTTGTCAATTAGACTTCATCATAACCCTTAATATATTCTAATTTTATTGATAACTATATATTATCTATATTATAAACATGTATAATTCTTAAAAATGTTTTATTTCTAATAGGATTTACTTATTATGATCCAAAATAACCAAATTAGTTCATGTGTTTTCTAAAACTTCATTACTTAATAAGGCATTTTATTCATTTGAAAAGGGAATTTCATTTATAAAACTTCAGGTCATTACAAATCGCCCATATTTTTGACTTGATATTTATGACATAACCATGTGTATGGTGTTTGATGATTGAAACTTATTTTATATGTGTTATGATTTGTTTATTAAGTTACAAATAATTAAATGTGAAATCTACAATAAATTTTCTATTTTAAATGAGTATTTTGATGAGTTAAATACATAATTTTGTTTGGGTAATGTTAAATATTGGTTTTATATTGTTTGTAAAATTGGTGAAAATAGGATGGTTGGAAATTGGGTGGTGTGGGGGCCTAGACACATAGTTCTCTAAACCATTTTTATATCTTCCTTATAAAAATTGTTCATATAACCGTTGGTTTCAGAAAACCTCGAAGGCCCTATACCAATAATTAAAGTAGAATCAATGGTATAGGGTCTATCTCAACACATAAAGATCTAATGATTGTGTGAAATAATGATATAGGGTTTACTAATGGTTCCCAACCCTATATAAATGGTTATAAATTTTTGGTATAGGTAAAGTTTATAGAAATTACTACTGATGCATTTATAGATTTCAGTGACTGGTGGATATCATTGGTGGAAAGAAATTTTTGTTTGTTTCTAAGAGTTATTAATCAAATTAACTAACAAAAAAGATCATGATCATAGAAAACATGGTAATTTAGTTTTATGGATTTCTCATTTCATAATGTTGATTACAATCCTAGTCAATCTTGGAATGAGTTTTGTGTTTTCTTACCTACATATAGGCATATTTATATACCATGAAACCCATTAATGGTATCATAGAAATTGTTGGTGATGAATTGATATGACGAAAATATATTTTGGAAAATATTTTTTTGGTGTTTTTCTAGAACCATGATTTTGGTTATAAAACTATGCCATAGTACACTATGTTTTTCCTTAAAACAGAATGGTCATATGATCACCACATCATATTATATTAAATTTTATAAGGAAAATGATGTGTTTTAAGTGATAATGTTCATGGTTTTTATAACAAAAAAACAAGGTATCATTTTCAACATTGTCATGAAATGCATAATAGATCACTATGTCATGGTTATAGTCATAATGATGACCGACCATGTCATGGTTGACGTTAATATGTCATGGTCAAATCTACTATGGGTAACAACTATTCCATGGTGCAAATTGATTTTTTGTGGTTCTTGGTGAGACCAAAGAATCATTATGTTGCATTATTTCATGGTCCAAAAATGGTTTGAAAAATTGACCATGTCATGGTGGAAAGTTGCGGTCTACAAGAAACTAAAAAAATAGATTTTCTCAATTACCTTCACCAACACAAATGGTTTGAATAAAATTGATTATCTAAATTTGTTATATATCATGTTAAATAATTTAATTGTTCATTTATTAAGGAAATTAATATTTAAATATTCATGTATATAAATTGTTTATATGATGTGGATATATTATCTGTTAGTTTTAATTATTTAAACTTCTTATAAATTATCATATCTTGTATTTTATGATAGGTATGCCAACAAGTTTTTTAGTTTTTTATACCTTAAATTCTATTAGTTATAGTATTATGAGATTAAATTTAGATGATAGTGTAAGTGTTGGTGTCCTAGAACCAATTGGTTGTACTTTGATTACATAGATATTTAATGTATTTAAATATTAAACATATTATTACATACTGTTCATTGTTCTGCAAGACTATGATGTAATAATGTCTTAGAGTATTTGTTGCATTGATAAGGTCATGGAAGATCCCCACTATGATGAGAAACTTGAAATTCTATAAAAATATTCTTGAATATAGTTCTACGGTTGGATGACATACTATGAAGGGACACATAACATGCAGACCGTTTGGTGCGAGTACTCATAAGAAGATGAGACTTCCTCTCATAAAGTTCTCACTTGGAAATCTCCAAGACAGGATATTATAAGAATATACCCACCAGTAGTAATTCCACATGTTTTGGTGTCATCGGATATTTTTATCTACGAGTGTGTGTAATGATGCTTAGTCTTTAAGATTATCATTAATACGTGTCACGACTCACGCACTTTGATTTACTGACGAAAACCGTCACACAAACAGTTGGTGGGAAGTAAGGTATATTGGGTGCATCACGAGCGACATGATATTAATGGATAAGTTGAGGAAGGATTTTTCCCTTCCATTTATGGAAGTTGATATCTCAGACCTTTAATTGAAATAGAACCGTCGCCCGAAATTCCATGGCCATGGTGTAACGATGATTTTATTTCATGTAGTCAAAGAACAATGTATCAAGAATAAAGGTTGATGACACTATCATGAAGCCTTCTGGATGAGATATTATGACAAAGGGATTATATTACATAGTGAGCGTTTATATGTGGATGTTATTGTTGCGACTTTACATTATTTCTCTTGGGTTCCTTGACCCGCTTCTAGATAGTACTCTTGGACTTTTCTGCCTAATACCAATGAGAAAAAATCCTAGAGGGTCACACACTAAGTGTTTTTGGTGGTCTCAGTTAAATTCTATTTGAATTTAATTAATGAAATAAATATTATTCTCAAGACCGTGGAATAATTTTATTCAAGTTAAGATGATCTCATAAACTAAACTAAATATATTTATTTATTGTATTGAAAATTTGAAAAATATTTATTTACTAGTTTGTAAAAAAAATATTTATTTAAGAGAATAAATTATTTATTTATTTATTTGGGTGTTCAATAAATGGAAGTGGAGTTTGAGTGGACCAAGGCTGGTCTAGTAGTAAAATAATTATTCACAAGATGGTAAATAATTATTAGTTGGCACAAGTTAAAATAATTATGATGCTGCTATTATTTTGTGACTCGGAATTTTATTCATAATTCAGTTTTGTGCTAGTTGGCACACCATAAATAATGACATAGTATTATTATTATGCTCATGTGTTTTCCCTAAGTTCATAAATGTATTTAATTTATGTTATGAAATTAAATATTTTAACTGAAGTTCCACGCATATAAATAGACAAGTACGTCTATTGTGCCATTGAAAACACACTACACGCTTAGTGAATTGAGAATTGTTGAGCTAATTTTTTTTTCTCTCGAATCCTCTTCCCACCCCTCTCAAGAATTAGAGACATTCTTCAAGGATGAAGAATAAGAGATCACGAACAACCGAGAAAAGACACTCGATTTTCCATGTTAGGACTTGGAGAACGAGTGGTTTTGATCGGAGGCCATTAGAGCACGTTTGGATCACCGCTATAGGGATTCTAGTTTGAATCATTGCAAGAACAACATGATAATCCAGAAGTGTCATTCTGAATGATCAACACTATCAATGAATAAAATACCAAAGATCTATGTATTTTTTTCTTTATGAAATTAATTAAATTAATTATAAACATGATGTGAAAGATCCTCTCTAAAGGTTTCGGGCCACTTCCTTCTTTATCTAAATCTTTGATTCTATTCCATGGAGACTGGTGTTCAACATCGTATTGATCCCGGAATAATCATTGATCATGATAAAAATTAAAGTTGGGTGCTGGCCCAACAGCGCTTCCACTATTCCCAGAACCTATAAGTGGTATCAGAGTAGTTAAATTATAGTTTATAATTATTTAAATATTTCATTGATGATTTACACATTTAATAAGTTAGTTGTTTCAATTCAAGTTAATCATTCTGCAAATCTGAATCTCGATATCTATTCATCCTCTTTCGTTTCTTATTCACCTTATAAAAACGATCTTTTCTTTTAATTTTGATTAAAATAAAATAGAGGATCTCATCCGTAGGTGCCAATGATTCTTGGCTGTACAACACCAAAACACATAGCATGTATTTGGTAGTACACGTCGTGTAGTTAAGATTCAATGCATCAGACCGGTTTTCCAAACCAAGTCGCGTTTTGGAGTCTTTTTAAGTCTTAAATGACTATGTGTGTTGACCAAGAATAGGTGGCATGTGATTTTCGAATCACATATCGTGTAGTCCACTGGACACGACATGAAGTCCTTTCAGGTTAGGGTTAGACCATTTACCCCATACACGGATTTCCCAGTCAGAAACTGTGTAACATGGATACTACAAGGTGTGTGACCCACTGAACACACTGTGTACTCTGAATATTTCCTAAGTACGTCTACACTCCATGTCCCCGAGCGTGTACTTCAGATGGATGGTGAATGATAGTGTACACCGTGTAGTCAAAACTACACACCGTGTACTCATCCAAATCACGTAGATTTATTAAAATTTATTATTATATTATAAAAACCCTTGAGAAGTGTACCATAGTGTGGGCATAAAGCTGAGATAGAACACATGATAGGTGTTTTATATATACGTGTTTAATTTAACATCTGTGTAATGTTCATTTCTACTCATTGGGTAGTTATGAAAGATAATTCACCAGGTTGCCTCCATGGTACAAGTTACATACAAAGATAATTTTAAATGAATTTATTTGTTTAAAATTATGATGGATAAGAATCTCAAGAAAATTCAGAAAAGGGTTTAAGATAAAAGGATTGATCAATTAAAGATGATAATTAATTGATTCAAGTGTGATTTATCTTAAACAAGAATGATTAAAGAATTGAATGATAGTTTTATTTATGTGTAAATATTTTTTCATGTATGGATGATCATGAGCTAGACCAAGACCTTTGTATGTGGATGGTTTATTTTAATTTATTTATATAAATTAAATTTGTTGTCCTGTGAGCCTTCTCCTCATTTATATGTAGGGAATGTGTGCCCAAGGTTTTTTTATGTAAAACCCCTTTTTACCCCTCACCTGCATGTGAGTTTAAAAAAAGGCATATGTAATGGATGGAACTCCCAAGCTAGTGGAGGCGGTTCAAGTTGGAGCTGAGACAAAACCAATCCTAGGAGATATAGAGGTGGATATGTGGAAAGCTGTAAACATGAACCCAAAAGGTTCAAGATGTTTCTCCCCTAGGTCATGGTTAGTTTATCAACTGATATATAAACTAACCATTAGAAAATCTCATGATCATGTTCTTTATTTTATTTCTATCAGTTTCATGGTTTATCATTATGGATGTGTTGTCATGATCACATAATTAATGAATTAAACAAGCCTACAAGATGGAACTAAAATAAACCAGACTTATGTGTAAATATTATCAAGACATGTTTAATCACTTAAGAAAGTTACACTTAATATTAATAATCATGTTATAATGATAATAATAAATTTATGAATAATATATAAAAATCCCTTAAAAAAATATTAAGTCAGAAGAAGCCTTCCATTACTTGATTAAGGAAAAAACTCAATAAAACTATGTGTTTGACCAACCCTTGTTGGGGCACTTACTTTTATACAGGAATCCCTTATGAAAGTTTCTGGGTTGACTTAACCATATTACATCAAGAGGAGTATCCCTTGCTAGAATTAGTGTAATATTGGAGGCAAGAGTTGAGGAAATCCAAAAGTCCTGATTTCAGGATTGGGAAGTCCACTCAATAGATCAAGGAGCTACAAGCCCATAGTTGTAAAAGACCTACCTACCTAAATACCTTATAATAGCTTGACCAACCCTTGTTGGGGTTATGAAAAGGGGAATATGAATCCTTTCCACTAGAATATCATGGAAATTATACATTCTGAGTTTAATGGTGAGGGCCATTGAGACTTGATAAAATAGTGGGAGACTTAATAATTTTTTTATTTCTCCTAAAATGTAATCAATAAAGTACCAATGATCTGCTCTTTTAATTTTAGAATAAAAATGACAAGCTCATCAACCACACTATCCCTGCAATCAATTCTGGATAAAGACAACATCTTCATCGCATTAACTTCCAGGAATTGTTTAGATGCCTTTTGGTTATCCTACTCCATAAACGAAAGTCTTACATGATGGAGTCAACATTACCTGATCCTCTTTCCAAAGAGGCAAGTGATGAGGATTTATTGGTCTATGAGAAACATATGAATGACGTGGTCAACGTTCAATGTTTGATGCTATCATCAATGTATAGTGAGCTCATGAAGTCTCATGAAAACAAGGATGCTTATAGTATGCTTGAGAACCTCTGTGGTCTTTACTAGGAGAGAGAAATATAGTAAAGGTTTGAGATCTCTAAGGCACTCTTTCAGAGTAATCCTGGAGAAGGTTCCCCAGCTGGGCTTCATGTAGTCAAGCTCATTGTTTATATTGAGCGCCTAGAGGTTCTAGGGTTTAAACTCCCCAAAGAACTGGGCACCGATCTCATTATCGCACCACTCCCTCAGAGATTCTCTAACATTGTTTTCAATTTCAATATAAACAACATTAAGAAGTCTCTATTTGATATTCTTATCCTAATTTTCCAAGTGGACAAAGATATGAAGCGTGAAAATCCTTATGTACTTATGGTGAATAAGAGGAAAGAGAAGGAAAAGAGCTTTAAGACTAAAGATTCTTCATGGCCTTCTAAGAAAAGAAAGATCAAAGGGGAGGAAAAGGAACAAGAGGCTATTTGTTTCACATGTGGCAAGAAGGGCCACTGGAAGAAGAACTGCATCCAGCCTAAGAAGCAAGGGGAAGCTTCATCTGCATTTTTTATCGAATGTAATCTATCTATTTCTAAAAATTGGGTATTAGATACAGCTTTTTGTGCTCACATATTTATCCAAATATAGGAACCAAGTAGATTCAAGAATATTGACTGAGGGTAGGTAGATCTATGAGCAACCAATGGAGCCAGACTTGCTGCTATATCAATTGGGGACTACCACCTCATGTTTCCAACTGGGATGATCTTGGTGTTAAAGAGTTGTTATTATGTTCTGTCTGTAACTAAAAACATTATTTCTGTATCTAGATTAGATACAAATGGTTTTGTTTTCAATTTTGGAAATGAATGTTGATTCTTTTATGAAGATAGCATTTTTTTTGGTAGGGAACATTTATACAACGGTCTTTACATATTGGATTACACAAACCAAGTACTGAAAATCAATAACAAAGATACTTCACATGACTCATACCACACCCAACATTGGTATCACCAGCTAGGTCATGTAAATGAGAAACACTTGACAAAGTTACATCAAGATGGATATTTAGATTATTTCGAACTAAAACCACTTGGTGTATTTCATGCATGTTTACAAGGAAAAAATGACCAAAGCCCCATTTAGTGGGAAAGGTGAAAAGGCTAAATAAATTCTTGAATTGGTTCATATCGATGTGTGTGGACCATTTCCAATTGAAGCAAGGGGAGGTTACTCATACTTCATAACTTTTACTGATGATTTTAGTATATATGGATATATCTACTTAATGAGGTATAAGTCAGATTCTTTTGATATGTTTAAAGAATACAAGAATGAAGTTGAGAACCATCTTGGTAAGAAGATTATAAAACTCCACACAGACCAAGGTAGAAAATATCTTAATCAAGACTTCATTGATTACTTATGAGAGTTTGGGATCATATCCCAACTCACTCCTCCTTAAATTCCCTAGTGGAATAGTGTGAGAGAAAGGAGGAACCTCACCCTATTGGACATGGTGAGATCAATGATGAGTCATGTGAATATTCCATTATACTTTTGGGGATATGTGTTACAAACAACGACACACATTCTAAACCAAGTACCAACTAAATTTATAAATGGTATTCCACATGAGTTCTAGAGTGAAAAGAAAGCCATGTTATCAAATTTACATGTGTGGGGAAGCAATGCGTTTTTTAAGGCCTCTCTAGGTAACAAACTTTCACCCCAAGGCACAAAGTGTACCTTTATAGGATACCCTAAGGAAATAAGGGGATATTACCTATACAACCCCTCAGACAAAAATGTTATAGTGGAAAGACACACCATATTCCTTGAGAGGGAGAAAATCTCCAAAAGAGATAATGGGAGCGAGATAGACTTCGATGAAGTTGAGGCTCAAGGTATAAAAGAGTTGGTACAGGAGAAGATTCCATAAAGCCCTGTCGAAGAAAGAACTATTCTAGAGACACAAGAACTGTGTAGGAGTACAAGAGAGGTTAGAGAACCAAAACGTTACGGTTTTATAGTTACTGAAGATGGTGAATCATTATTAGTTGATAATAATGACCTTCTAACCTACAAGGAATAATTAAGTGGCATAGATGTTTCCAAGTGGCAAGAAGCCATGAATTCTGAAATGGATTCCATGTACTAAAACCAAATCTAGATTTTGGTAGATACTCCAGTTGATGTAAATCCTGTTGGTTGAAAATGGGTATTCAAGAATGAAATGGACATGGAAGGAAAATTTAGTACCTATAAGGCATGAATGGTTGCAAAAGGGTTTAAACAGATTCAATGCATTGACTACGACAAAAACTTTTCACCAGTTGAAATGCTGAAATCCATCAGAATTTTATTGGCCATTACTGCTTACCATGACTATGAGATTTGGAAAATGGATGTCAAAATAGTCTTCCTTAATGATAACCTTCAGAAAGATATCTACATGACACAACCTGAATGATTTATCACTCCCAAGGATTCCAATAAGGTATGAAACTTGCAGAAATCCATTTACGGATTAAATCAAGCATCCAGGTCATTGAACATTTGTTTTGATGAAGCCATAATGAAATTTGGGTTTTTAAAGAATGAATGCGAGCCTTGTGTCTACAAATAGTTTAGTAGGAGTGCAGTCATTTTTCTAATAGTATATATTTATGACATATTACTTATTGGAAACAAGATACCAGTCTTATAGTCTGTTAAGGCATGGTTGAGTCAATGCTTCTCTATAAAGGACTTCGGAGAGACAACATATATTCTTGGGATCAAGATCCATCGTGATAGATCCAAGAGATTGTTGGGCCTAAGTCAAAGTACCTACATTGATAAGATACTGAATAGATTCAGTATGGAACAATCCAAGAGGGGATTGTTTCTAGTGTCACATGGCATTTATATTTCCAAGAAAATGTGTCCTCAAACACATGAGGAAATAATGATAATTGAAAGGACCCCATACACATCAGCGATTGGTTCAGTCATGTATGCCATGCTATGTACTAGGCTGGATGTCGCCTATGCATTAAGTATGGTAGGCATTTATCAAGATGACCCAGGTGACCACCATTGGATGACAGTCAAGACTATCCTAAAGTATCTGAGGCGTACTAAGGATATGTTCCTAGTTTATAGAGGATATGAGGAACTAGTTATTAGAGGATATGTAGATGCTAGTTTCCAGACTGATCAAGATGACATGAAGTCGCAAACAGGATATATCTTCACTTTTAATAGAGGTGTAGTGAGCTAGAAGATCTCAAAGTAGAGTGTGGTCATAGATTCTATAGTAGAGTCCGAGTATATCATAAATTCTGAGGTATCTAAATAAGTAGTTTGGATTCAAAGCTTCTTCTAGGTGCTGGATGTGATACCTAGCAATAAAGATCCCATCACACTGTACTATGACAATACTACAGGGGTGGCTCTTGCAAAAGAGATAAGGTCACATCAGCGGATAAAGCACATACTTCGGAAGTATCATCTCTTGAGGGATTTTTCTCATAGAGATGAAGTTTCAGTGAGAAGTATTTCCACAGAAGACAATGTAGAAGACACCTTGACTAAATCCTTGACTCAGTAGAAACATGATCACCATGTGAGGTCTAGCGGACTGAAAGTTGTAGGTAGTTGGATCTATTTCAAGTGGGAGTTTGTAAGATTTGGTGTCCTAGAACCAACTGGTTGTACTTTGATTACATGGATATTTAATGTATTTAAATATTTAACATATTATTACTTATTGTTCATTGTTCTGCATGACTATGATGTAATAATGTCCTAGAGTATTTGTTGCATTGATAAGGTCATGGAAGTTCCACTCTATGATGAGAACCTTGAAATACTATAACAATATTCTTAAATATAGTTCTACAATTGGATGACATACTATAAAGGGACACATAGGATGAATACCATATGGTGAGAGTACTCGTAAAAAGATGATACTTCATCTTATGAAGTTCTCACTTGGTAATCTCCAAGATAGAAGATTATGAGAACATACCCATCAATAGGAATTCCTCATGTTTTAGTGTCATCAGATATTTCTATCTATGAGCATGTATATTGATCCTAGACTTTAATATTATCATTAATATGTGTCACGACTCTCGCACTTTGATTTACTGATGAAAACTGTCACGCAAACATTTGGCGGGAAGTAGGATATGTTGGGTGCGTCACGAGTGACATGATATTAATGGATAAGTCGAGGAACGATTTGTCCCTTCCATTTATGGAAGTTGATATCTAATCCCTTTGATTGAAATAGAACCATCGCATGAAATTCCATGTCAATGGTGTAACGACGAGTTTATTTCAGGTAGTCAAAGAACGAAATATCAAGCATAAAGGTTGATGACACTATCACTAAACCTGCTTGATGATATATTTAGACAAAGGGATTATATTACACAGTGAGCATTCCTATGTGGATGTTGTTGCTGCGACTTTATGTTCTTTTTCTTAGGTTATTTAACCCATTTCTAGACAGTAATCTTGGACTTTAGGCAAGCCCGCCTAATGAAAATGAGAAAGAATCCTAGAGGGTTACACACAAAGTGTTTTTGGTGATATTAGTTAAATTTTATTTGAATTTAATTAATGAAATAAATATTATTCTCAAGAACATGGAATAATTTTATTCAAGTTAAGATGATAGCATAAATTAAATAAAATATATTTATTTATTTCATCGAACATTTAATAAATATTTATTTACTATTTTGTAAATAAAATATTTATTTAAGAGAATAAATTATTTATTTATTTATTTATGTTTTCAATAAATGGAAGTGGAGTTCGAGTGGACCAAGGCTGGTTTGGTAGTAAAATAATTATTTTCAAGTTAGTAAATAATTATTAGTTTTCACATGTTAAAATAATAATGACGCTGATATTATTTTTTGATGTGGAATTTTATTCATAATTAAATTTTACGCAAGTTTTCACACTATAAATAATGACACAATATTATTATTATGAGTATGGGTTTTATCTAAGTTCATGAATGTATTTAATTACTGTTATGAAATTAAATATTGTAATTGAAGTTCCATTCATATAAATAGAAAAGTACGTCTATTGTTCCATAGAAAACACACCGCACACTTGGTGAATTGAGAATTGGTGAGATAAACAATTTCTCTCTCGAATACTCTTCGCTCCCCACTCAAGAATGAGATACGTTCTTCAAGGCTGAAGAACAAGTGATCAAGAACGACCGACACAAGTCACTCGCTTCGCCTCACTAGAACCCAGAGAACAAGGGGCGTCAATCGGAGGCCATCAGAGCACTTGTGGATCACCACTAGAGGGATTCTGATTTGGATCCTCTCAAGCACAACGAGATAATTTAGAAGGGTCATTCACAATCGATCAAAATCATCAATGAAGAAAATTATGAAGATACAAGTATTCTTTTATTTATTAAATTAATTAAATTAATTATAAACATGATGTGTAAGATCCTCTCTAAAGGTTTCATGCCTCTTCCTTCTTTATCTGAATCTTTGATTCTATTCTATGGAGACTGGAGTTCATCATCGTATTGATCCTGGAATAATCATTGATCATGGTAAAAATTAAAGTCGGGTGTCGGTCCAACCGTGCTTCTGCTGCACCCAGAACCAACATATAGTTATAGTTTACCTATATTAGGTTTTAGATTTATTATGGAATTGAGGTCTCTCTTGACTAATGAACCATGGGTGGAGAGAATTTTGGGGACTAATCACTAGCCTGGAGGATTATGCCTTGTCTAGAAAAGTGGGGGTTGGATACATGTCACTTCATGTTTAATCTTATGGGGATTAATAGTTTTATACAATTCCAAATATTTACATGAATGAGTTTTATATACCTTATTAATGTGCTGTATTTGGATATGTGTAGATATAATTGCTTCTATATGTGGGTTAGTAACATAAATTGAGAGTTGTGTAAAGAATAACACATAAAAATGGGTTGAACATATTAATTTGGTGTAAGGAATTGAAATTCCAAAACAAAATTTCTAGATTAATGGATACATATAGGGATTTAATGAGATTTAAAAATTGTATAAGATGAAATAATTATGTATGATATGCATAAGATGTATTATGGAAATTATGAGACTAAGAAATCCCTAGAAATACTAGGTGTAATATTCTTTTTAAAGTAAACACATGTCAAAACCTCATCAAAGATCATCCAAATGGATAGTTCATTCCATATCTGGGTTCCCATGGATTATATTTTTTAAGACACGTTATATATGGGTGACCCTAATAGGATGAGGTATTATAGGAAAATAGAGAATTTAACAGTGATTTAAGCTGCGGATAAATGATTCATGGTGCATTCTAGAATGTGTCACATATAGCAGTGTCATGAATTATTTTGCAGTGGTTTTTTTACAATGGTTATTTTATTTTATTTTAAGAAATATTTTTTATTTTTTATTTATAATTATTAATATATTAATTTATTTCCCAGGGCTTTCCCAACCTGGCCCCACCCTGCCTAAGACCCCCCAACAAAGGCCCAAGCCCATCCCAACCCCAACCCAGCCCAATCCCACCACAACCCAAGCCCACCATGCTCTAGATCACCCAAAACTAAATCCCTAGAAGCAAGCATACATACATGGATTACGTGAGATGTAAAAATTATATAGGTAGAAATAGTAACACATGATATTCATAGAATGTTGGAGTTAATTCCCTAAAACCAACTAATTTATACTTTTAATTATTAGTATGTGAAAGGTGTTTAATGTTAGCATCTTATCACATGATGAGTGTTCGTATACATAAAATCAATGTGATAATATACTAAGAGTATCTATCACATTGAAGGGTCATAATAGTTCAATGCTATGATGAGGTCCTTGAAGTGATATGATGATATTATTAAATACATTCTCTATGGATGGATGAAATCATTTGATGGGACATAAATGAACTAGGATATTAGGGGTAGAAGGATCATAATACATTGATATTTTTTTTATGAATTTCATCCTTGGAAATGTTTTAGAGAAGTGGTTTTGAGAATCGACTTTACTATAATAATTCCACATGTATTATGAGTCATTAGATATTCCTACATACAAACGTGTGTATTGGTCCCTAAATAAGAATCCACTAGACCTTTTTGATTACATAGAGTGGACATAAGGCCCATGTTCAAGATGGCCTAAAGGCCCAGTTGATTTTGGCCCAAAGGCCCTTTGGAGGATATGACCTAAGGGCCTAAAAGAGTAGCTTGAATCATGACAAGTCACCAGTATTCCATTAGGATTCCCCCTATCAGTAATAATTTCACCATATCACCCATATAAAGGCCATTATTTCCCCTTATAAGAGTAAGGGAACCCCTCTAACCCACATAAGAAATTCGCATGGGAGGTCTTGTTGATAGGTGGAAACACACACATCACCCTTTTCAGTCTCCCACCCAATGATGCCTATGTGGAATTCAATTGCACCACCTATCAAGTTCCAATGTGCCTTTTAATAGGTTTTACTATACTAATCATCACATTATAAGTCACCCCTATATCCCACATCGGGATTTTGAGCGGGAATAGGGAAGAATGATAGGATCTAACACACCCATTAATCTTTCAAGGTTCCCACCTAGTGATGCCTGTATATTTCTATGATGAACTACCTTCTTGTCACACCGCACCACCAGATTGGCCCTTCCATGCTATTTTTTACCTTTTTTATGCATTCCCACACTTTGGGTCAATTTGTTTTCTATAAATGACATGATAAATCCCTCCTAAAAAGGGACTTCTAGGATTTGAACCCTAGTCTGATGTAGAGTTACGAGGTGACTTTACCACCCAGGTAATACCCCAACAACATTTTCAAGGTAATTGATAATTATATGAATATATAACATTTATTTATCTATTTTTTATTCACACAGTAAAAAATAACTATTTAATTGGTTACATAAATATTTATTTATGTTTTTAGTGAATATAATAATTATGTATTTATTGAATGAATAATGAATCAATATTTACTTATTTAAATAAATTGTCATTATTCAAAGGTTTTATATATGATGAGAAGGATTGAAAAGTCTATTAAAGGGTCCGATGCGAATTATATTGAAAAAATAATTTAAATAAATATTAATTAATTAATTTAAGAAATGATATTTATATTATATGTGAGATGTGAGTGCATCAAGGAAATAATAATAATAATAATAATATTATTATTCAAGATGGGGTTCTCTAAGGATTATAAAACTGAACAAGGGATTATGTACAATTATCAATCCTTAGACCCAAATTTATATATGCCCACTTATATCAATTCTAGGGGAAGTTGTTAGATGAATTATTATGAACAAAAAATTCTCTCTAGGGAATTATCTCAACCTTAAGTCAAATTTCTCTGGAATGTTCTAAATAATAGAGAGCTCTAATCCTCCTCCTCCCTCTCAAGTCTTCAAGATAATAAGAATAAATCCTTTATTCCTTATAATTAATTTTTTTGATCAACAATGGATGACATGAGAAGTGAGAATAATTCATGTTGACACTTGGTGATTATATGATGACATTTAGAGGTTCATGGAACTTGTGTGGATTATCTCTGGAGGTATTATAAACTTGAATACTTTACCTCAATGATGTTATGATTAGAAGAGGTCAAATAATTCACCAATGAAGAAATAATTGCAAGAAAAGGTAATTATTAATTATATAAATTAATTATAAATTATATGTGAAAGATCCATACTTCTTAGATTCCCTGGTTTCTATTCTAAATTTTCTAAAGAGTCATATAAAGAAACCAATGAGAAAATATTATTGGGCTTAATTACAACCACTTTAACTGTGCCCTAGATAATTTAAGTGGAATCAGAGAATCTACATATTAATTTATAATTATTTATTAGTGATTGATTGAATTACATATTTTTTAGGTTTTTATTTATGGTTTTTTATTCCTTAATTTTAAATTCATGATATCATGTTAAATCATCTTTAAATAACCTAGAAAAGGTCCAAGAACATACAAATAACACTCGAAGATCCCATCCAGGGTTTTTGAAGATTCCGGATGGATTATATGGGACCACGAGATGTGTAATTGCAATGTACATGTCTTGTATCCAAATTATCCACACCATGATGATCCACACAAATCATGATACATTGTGTGGGTGAAGAGAATATGATATTATTACATACTACATGTTGACTGGCTAGATGGAAAATACTTTTAGGGGTTATCTCGAATGACCCGAAGGCCTTCTTTTTTTATTTTATTATAGATAATCCCCCTTTTAAGGGATAAATGGGAACCCGTACATGACCCATAGGCCCAAGGCACAAGGACCGAAATGACCCGAAATACATGACCCGAAGGCCCAGAGGTTATATAGTGTGTATTTGGCATACATGTCATGCAACATCACATGGATTAGACTTGTGTGAAATGTATAAGTTGTGTGGTCAAATACATGGAATGTCTTTATAACATCCTGAGTAATGACTTAAAGTAAAACAAACATGGTCTAGATGAGATTACATGACATGTATCAAGAATACATTCCACACAACTCATAAATTTTATGATGAATTAACATGTTGAGACCCTAAAGTGCATATTGTGAATGAACACATAAATAGGTACATGAAGTATAATAGGAAATATTTTCCATGTAATGCATACAAATTTATGTGGAGTACATTATGATGTTATAATATACACCGTGTAAATTAATTACATGGAATAAAAATTAATTGTGAAATTAAAACTAAAGTACACAATGTGTAGTTAGAATACATGATGTTTGATAGGGTTTTTTAGAACATTAACTGCTTAATTAATTTATACATTATCTCATAATTACATTCCATGTATAGTACTTATGCACACCTTATACTTGACAAGAGTATTAATAGTAGTACACACCATATATATTAACACATTTCTTATGTCATACAAACTGAGATGGCTTCTTGGATTGACACATGAGACTACACGTCATGTAATTACATGACACGCCATTTTTGATACATGGTGTGTGAGTGACGAGATACAACAAGGACTGAACGAGACACTTTGTAGTTGATAGGGGTACACATTGTGTTTCCTACAAGTACATGCAGTGTACTTAATTGTTTTTAAATTAAATAAATTTATTTAAAATTACATATGATGGGGATCTTCAAGATGATTTGGGTGTACATTAGGATAAAAATAATTAATTAACTAATAAAGTAATTAATTTATTAAATTGAGATATTTATCTTAATAAAGAACAATTTGAAATAAATGTTAGATCATTTATTAAATGCATAGTCATTGCATGGGTGGATAATCATGAGCTTCAATAACCAATGTATGTATAGAGTTGATTTTTAATTTGATATTTATTTCATGAGTTTATTATGTGAAAATTGTTTTACTAAATTTAATATGATGGCCTGTGAGTCATATATTTTACCTTTATTATATAATACATGTGTGTCTATGGTTTATTTTATGTATACCATACCCCTAGTTTTTCTCACCTACACGTGAGTCAATACATGTAAAGGATGGAACTCCAAGGAGAGGTGACAGTTCAGAACCCGAGTTAGGGTGAAACCAAACAAGGAGATACATTGGATCTAGGTGTAATGCTACAACTCAAACCATTAATCAGTTTTAAGATTTTTTACCTAGGTTAAAGGTTTAGTTTATCACCCTATTGATAAACTAACCAATAGATAAAGTTCATAATCATGTCAAATTTATTTATTTTATTTATGCCAAGTGCATGGTTAATTATTTATGATTAATGAATTCTTTAACATAATTTCATAAAATAAATAAATTAAAATGCGTGAAAGATGAAATAAAATAAATGGATTTTTCATGAATTATTTTATTAATACATGGTAAATCACTTATATAAAAGAAACACAATATTAATAAGCATGGAAAATGATAAATTAAAAATATATTTACGTATAAATATTAAAAAACCTTAAAGAAAATATTAATTCCCTAAATCCATCCATTACATGAATTAGTATGAAACTATATAAATTTTTTTTCTATCCCCCATCAGTGTACTTTCTTTTATCAAAGAGTATAAATGAATGTTTTGGATTAACTTAACCTAGTGTACATCAAATGTTGATCACCATCAAGAGACTTGGTGTAACTAGTAGGAAAGTGTTAACTAAATATGAATCCAAGATTTTAGGGTTGGAGAGTCCACTAAAGGGATCAATGGGTTTTGAATTAAAGTATTTAGAAAGACCCACCTACCTAAATATCTTCAAATAGATTTATAGGCCCTATATGGACTATGGAAAGGGAAATACGGATCCTTGACACTAGAATATTCATGTCACAATATATTACGAATCTAATGGAGAGGCATATAAGGGTCTTATAAAATAGTGGTATACTATTAAATAAAATTTCTTATGTCACATTTTTTAATAAAGATAATGCACTAAAATATTTTTTACTTAATGTCAAAAATAAAAATAAAAACCACAACTATATTGAGTTGATTTATGGATAAGGATCATGTCTTTACCATAAAAAATTTACAAGATTGGTAGAATAATTTATACACTACTCAACAATTTTTTTTATAGAATCCTCTATTATCAATCAACCACCATAAAGAGCGAGTGAGTGTGAAAGGATTCTTATAGAAGATAAATGTAATATGATTCAACAATCCATTGCATTATGTTATCAGATATCTATAGAGAGATGAAAATGAAACATAAGGAAATAGATTCATATAATATGATATATCAACTTCTATATCTTCAGAAGAAGAAAGATATTCTTAACATAAATGAGATTTTCACTGCACTTCACCTATGTAAACAAGGAAATGGGTACCTAAAAAGTTATTTCACCTTCATAATATTGAAGTATAGTGATAAGTTTGTGAACTTATTATTCTATATGGATAATAAATTATCTATTAATCTCATATTATCATCTTTGTGGCCTAGACACTCCATATTCATTCAGAAGTACTAAATGAATAGTATAAAGAATTTATTTAGGAATCATTTAAATATGCTTTGCTAAGTAGATATAGAATGATGGAAATATGTTTCCTCACACATATTGGTGTAAAATCTGAATAAAAAGGTTAAAATTCCCATGAATAATTCATATTAAATGGTTCCTTTACAAAATCCTTCAAAGAGACAAAGGATTCAAGGTGAGAATTATGGAAAAGAGGATAATTTCTTTAAATGCACCTAGAAAGGACACTAGAAGAAAAATTGTATAGAATTGAAGAAAAAGAAATTAGTTGCATATACTTTAGGTATATTCATCATTGAATTAATTTCAATTAACTTAAATTAAATACAACATGCTATTTATAAATTTCTATTAAAATACAAGGACTAAGGATGTTTAGAATCATTATAAGAAGTAAGTTAAATTCTCATAGTAGATACAAAAGGGTGATTCCTATATCAGTATTGATAAACATGCAAATTCAATTTTCAAAGTGAATTATTTCCCATGAAACTATTTTTTTTTGTATTTGGTGTTACCAAAATATTTATCTAATATTCTAATTAGACACAATGAGACATTATTTCATTATTAGAATGAATGTTGTTATGGTATTTCATACTAAACTAATAGTCCTGTTATGAATGAATAACCAATATCCAATATTGGAAATAAGTGAAAAATATAAAATATAATACTAAATACTAATTTTGAAAAGATAATTCTTAGTAAAAAAAAACTATTGGTTATAATGAAACCCTAGTTTAACATACTTATCAAATTTTAGACAAATAAGCTTTTAGAAATAATGTCAAGCCACCAGGATTCTAGAGTTAGTTCAAATTTATTATGTGAACTATTCTAAATGAGAGGCTAGATTAAAATTCATATACTATATAATATTCCTTTTAATAAATTTTATTAATTAATAGTGGAAAATTAATTCAATTATTAAGGAATACAATATCCACTGGGAAGGTTTTTCAGAGTATACCTTAACCAAGTATTTATCGATCATTTAAATATCGAGTGAAGGTTTTCCTAAACTCATATTAATATATTCACATATAAATGGTGATAGTAGTACAAGTTAGATCAATTAAGAGTCTTATATGTATTTTTAGTCTTCTGTAATTCCTTTCCTAAGTTTTTTAATAAATATAAGTGTAATTTCTAACCATATGATGACTAAATTGACTAATAGATATCATATAAGTTATGATATGATGGGAGTCCATTATTTTATAGCCTCAAGTGTTTTAAGGGAACTATTTATTTAAATATGATTAAGATACAATATTATATGAAATTAAACAAAAAGTGTATCTTAGTGAATTATACTATAGCCACTCATGATATTAACACCCCAAGATATAAATATATTGGTTAAATCCAACTATACTTCTATAGGGGAAGCACTGATTTTTAGAGATAGTGGGTGAAATCTACACTTCAATAAAATCTTATATTTGAATGAATATAAGTTGTAAATATAATACTAAACTACACATGTCTTAGTGGGAGGATTTTTTTCCAAATACACATACTACATAGGAAAGTTAAAACTAAATAGGTGGTTTTATATTCACCAAAACAGGTGATATATTATTCAAAAAGAATAATGAATCCTAAAATGAGCAGGAAGTTTAAACTAGATATGATTTACCTATTCATATGAATTCAAATATGAATTCCATATACCAAAATTCAACTATTATAGTTTCTAGACATGGGTGGTTCAATCATAGTACTAATAAGGCTGTTTTGGTTATTCCACGTCCTCATGATTAAATCCATTTGAATTATACTTATCATGGATACTTTATATAATAATTAAATTAATAATTATATACAAATACATCATTATTTAAAGTAAATATTATAGAATATGCCTATACAACATGATAAAAAAGGGTTGGTGATATCAAATAAATCCAATAATGGATGAAAATTATAGAGATCCATTTATGGATTAAAGTAATCATCATGATAATATATTATTCCTTTTTAATGAATGGTTTACACATGTATTCAAGAGGTTAGTGGGATCACTATATTTTTCAAAGATATATATGTTCTATAATATATGGAAAATAGATTTTTAGTCTTATTATTGATTAAGACTAAAGAAACAAATTTCTTTAAAGGATGAATTAAAGTATAAACCTAGTTCTAAGGGAACATGATCTACAAAGTTGGATTTATAGGATTTATTAGTCCAAGTAATAGTACCTAAGTTGACATAGTAATCAATAATATATGATAGAACAATTAGAATAGAATTGTAGCTAGATTCACATGGCATGAAATCTCCCCAATTTATGTATACAAACACAAGAGAATGTTCTTGTGATAAATATAATACATTTTCATAAAATTACTTTGAAAATATACCTCACATTCCATGATATATAATATTATTTGATATTGATTATGTGTAATGAATGATTGAAAAATATTAATTAATATCAGGGTATCTTCACAAGACGGGAAAAAAAATTGTTTGACAATACTTGAGAAAGTATAACTTGATGAGTTCTTGGTATATGAAGGAATGAGAATACTAATTATTAAGGTGATAAACATTATCCATCCTTTAGGTGAATTTGATCTAATATCACTATAAGGATAAGGTAATATTCAAGTGAAAACTAAATACAACCAGTGGTTTCCATATATATATAGACCGAGTATGTTTCGGCTTATGAGGTAGCTTAAGAAGCAAGTTAATAAATGATTTATTCACAATTTTGGAGTTATACCAAGATATTGAAGTATAAAAATACTATGACGAGATTTATTCTATATTTTTATTCAATATTTTAGTGATGATATAGGGAAAAGGGTATATATGCAGTTATATTGTCTCTTAAGAGATTTTATTAGAGAGATGATGTTATAGTAAGAAGAATAGTTATGAAAATGTAGTGGACACAGTAGATAATTCCATATTCATTAGAAGAAAGTTTATAATGTGATACTAACCAATTAAATAGATAAAACTTATCTCTATGAAAATTGTAAGTTTTTTAGAGTTTATGTCTTGGAACCAGTTACTTTTCACTTTAGATTATTTGTATATTTAAGGTCTTTAATATTAATTAGAAAATTATCACATGATAATTGTTATTCTTCATAACATCAATGTGATAATGTCCTAAGAATATCTATTGCATTCAAAGGACATAGTAGTTCCCTTATATGATGATAAATTTGAAGTAGATATATCTTTCCCTTTTAATTAAAAGAAACTATCTAATTGTTGGGAAAAAATACCTCAAGGTATCATTGAAGCATTTTTGAGGTGATTGTGTTTGTTGACAAAGTGGGACTCCGTGTTGTGTTTATTCACAAAGCAGACCATGATTTATAATTTGTTGACAATGGGGGTTTACATGGTGATTTTTTAGGTTCAATAGATGTTGTTGGATATCCATGTTTGATTGAAGAACCAAAAAAAAGGAATGAAAGATCTAGAGGTGGTACAAAAAGATAAGATACAAGGTGGTCCCATTTTACAGTATTTTCCAAATTTTTGGGCCTGAAAATTGTAAAATGAAGAGATGTGTTTTTGGAAAATGGAGGTGCATGCAAAATTATAGTGGTGTGTGAAAAATAAAGTGGTGCGTGAAATATTGGTGTGGTGTGAAAAATAGTGACAGGAAGTTTTTCGCGAAAAAAGTGGTTCGAGATCAGAAGCTCGAAAATTGGAAAAGGCATGAGGTGCGTGAAAAATTAGAGTGGTTCACAAAAAAAAGTGGTGCACAAAATATTGGAGTGGTGCGTGAAATAGTGATGGAATGTTTTTTGCACAAAATGTGGTTCGAGATTAGAAGCTTGAAAATTGGCAAAGGCATGAGGTATGCACAAAATTACAGCGGTGCATGGAAAAAGAAAGTGGTGCACGAAATAATGGTGTGATGCATGAAATAGAGGAATGTAGCTTTTCGCACAAGAGGTGGTTCAAGATCAGAAGTTCAAAAATTGGAAAAGGCCTGAGGTGCACAAAAAATTGGAGCATTGATCGAAATACGATGTTGCATAAATGTGTGTTTTCCCGTTCAAAGAGGATTATGCATGGAAGGGGAGTTTTTCATGCATAGTCGATTTTGCTTATAAATATAGAGTGACCCCCCTTAATTTGGTAAGCTCAATAATTAGAGAGTATCCGAGCTCTGGCGCATGAAATTGGAATACGCAAGGGAGTTGCACGTAAATGTCAAGTTTTCGTGTAAAGTTAGGTGTTTGTGCGAAAAGAAAAGGTTGCGCGTAAAGATCAGGATGTGCGTAAAATGGTTGTTTCAAATAAAGAAACGTTACATATAAAAGAAGGATGTTGCACATAAAACAATTAGTTGCATGTAAAAGAGGTGTTTCGTGAAAATTTTATTTCATGCAAGATAAGGGAATTATGCACAAGATGCAGTAGGGCTACATGTAAAAATTAGAGTTGGCTGGTACACCCGATGCAAAAAGAGATTCATCTGTGGGTGAAAGTTAGACATCAACAGAGCATCTATCAAAAGTTAAGGATGTATAATTCATTAGAGATAATGAAAGGACCTACAATTCTATAAACTGTGTATGGATACTTTCTAGAGCAGTGAGCGAAGGAAGAGGAAGAAGGTGATCATTTATACTGGAAGTGAGCTAGAGAGAGAGAGGAACATGGAGTGACCCTTGGGAAAGTAGTGATCTAACCCTAAACATTGCAAAGGCAGTGAACCAGGGAATAAAAGTGATCTAGCCCGAACATTGTAAATTCGCAGTGAGATTTAGTGGATTTGGTAGAGTGGTACATCACCATTGTATTATCCTTGGACGTAGCCCAGTGAGGGTGGACCAAGTAAAAATCTCGGTGTCTGCCTTCTTTCTTACCTATATTACATCCAAAGCATCCTTATCATATAAATAAATAAAGAACAAGATAAAATTTAACAATATAATAGAAAAAAAGTGACCCTTATAATATAGAGGTCAAGATCTAGTGGGGTAGGAATAATTTTTAGAATAGAATATCCATACCCTGATTCACCCACCTCTCAGAGTATCTAGGCCCCTTTTGGTCTTAACAATTGGTATTATAGGGATAGGTTTCTTTTATCATATTTTTTTCTTTTACTTGGTTCAGTCTATTTGTGGGATTAAAGATTTAGTCTGCTCTTATCTTGTTGTGCCACGACAATGGAAAAAATATCAAAGAAGAAGTAGAAGTCTGATGGTATTTCTCAATGTGGAAGTGTTTATAGAAAAAGTGTGATTCAACTAAAGGAATCAAATAGATTGCTAAAGGAAGGATTGGATGAATCTTATAGAGAAAAGATATATTCACTTAATAATGATATAGGAATGAGTAATGTACTTGAAATTCAAAGTGATGCTGAAACTATTAATGATGAAGAAGTTTCAAGAAGGCCATTGGTAGATGATGTCAATATGAAAAAGGAATTAGATCAGAAATTGGATGAATAAGTTAAATGTAAAGATATCCAGATCCAGATACTGGAAATTGAGTTCAACAAGCTAAGAGGATTAAATCAAAGGCTTATTGAGGTGGCTACTAATCTGAGGGAGAAGAATGATTTTTAAGATGAAGAACTAAAAAAGTTGTCTATAAAGAGAGAAAATATCAAAGGTGATGTTAAGGGAAAGAATCTGAACTCAGATGAAATCCATAATCTGAAATCCAATAATGATTCTATTACTACACAACTATCTAAATTAATTCAGAAGAATAAAAGGCTACAACAAGAGAATGAATCCACCTATGATTCTATTATAGAAGAAAAATTGAAAATAAATGAGCAAAGTGATGTGGTATATAATATCACACGAGAACTGGAAGATGAGATGAGTAGTGGAAAGAATATCATAAGAGAACTCAATGCCCAACTTGAATCAAGAGATAAGAAGATTCTAAAACTGGAGGAAGAGCTAGAGTTAGTCAAGAAAGAAATGGAGAAATATAATTCCAAAGAGAAAACCAAGTTGAAGAATGCCTTGAACTTATCATTTGATTATTAATTGGTAGGTGATGATGAAATGAAATCCAAATATGTTAATTCAGAGGAGAAGCATAAAAGGATTGTATCATCCTAAAGGCCATCCATTTTTGGAAAATCTGGAATTGGATATGATGATCCCACTCCTATGCATGATAGGAAAAGAGAAGTTCAAATCTCCAGAGATAAGAAAAACCTTGTAGGTGTTGGAGATAGACCTAAAAAGGCTTTTACAGAAAGTAATGATAGCGTGTGATATTTTTGTGGGATTCATGTTCAAACATCAAGCTTCTGTTTAGAGGCTTAGGAATACATTTCAGGCTATGAAAATAGAAACTATAATAAATATGAGAATAAGAAGAAGAATCATGATAAATCAGAGAGAAGAGTCTCTTAGAGGAGAACATTCATCAAATGCTATTACTATGGAAGAATGGGACAAACTATAAGTATGTGTGAGGATGCTCATGAGCTCAATTTCAGAAGAAGAACTCAAGCTGTATCAACATCTCGGCTGAAAAAATGATGAAATGAGGTATGCCTTTGATGGAAGATATTTTGTATGTTCTCATTATGAGAATTTGGCAAGACATTGCGGTAAGAAGAAAACAGGAAATGAAAAGGGACTCGAAAGTAGATTCTCGACTCCAGTGATGCATAATGAGAAATTCTACACTGGGAGAAAAAGTGGTAAGTTGAAGAATAGTCTTAGAGTCTCAGGGGAATCACAAGGAGATGAACGAAATGTGTATCATTCACATCCTCTGTCACACTCAAAACAGATCACTTAGAAAGAACATGAACAAATATGGAAGAAAAAGGGAGGGGATTCTACAAATATGAGTAAGAAGAATGTACGTTCAGTGGAAGAACTACCACTGGATCAAAATAGTGTGGTGAATCAGATATCTGATAAAATAAAGATGAACAAAGAATGCATTGAAAAATCTGCATGTTGTGTGCCACATCGAGAAGTGGAGGAAAGTGGAAGATCCCTGCAATGGTGGAAGAAGCAAGGGAAGATGAAAAGTAGAGAGATTCCTACCCAAATAAGGAATCATGGGAAATGGAATATTGGTGGGACATCAAAGAATGAAATTTATACTAGTAGGTTTAAACATTAAAGTGTGAGAAAGTCCAAACCTGCAGAAACTACTTATCAAAAAAAGGCTCAGCATGTGGGCAATGAAGACTTAGTCATATGGCTAGAACAGTTGAATTTGGCCTATCAGTTAGAGAAGGAAAGAAGGAGTGTGATGCTCTGCAAGAAAGAATCAAAGGGTTGACCCATCAGGATCAACCACAATCCTCATCTTGAGGATTCTAGAAAGTCCCCTCTTCCTATGTATATAAATTTTGTTAACTGATGATTCAAGTGTTTCAAGTTTTAGGGAGATACTATCCAAGGGGAAGTGGCATTTAAAGATGCGAAGTGATGAGGTGATATTATCCAAAGTTTCAATTGATTCAAATCAGGCACGAGACTTGGAGAAGAAAGGGAGAAACTTAGCACAATAGAAATTGATTGTATTATTAACTTTATCTCTTGTTTCCTACACAGAGTTCCAACTCAGTAGGATTAGAGATTTTGTTGATGGCTAAATTCCAAGTGACAGATGAGAATAAATGACATCGAAGGAGAAGAATGATTATGGGTCTAAATAGTGGGACTAACCACAGAAAGTATTGCATAATATAGGGGGAGCACGCAATATCATAATCAGATGCAAGATCCATCAATGCAACAATTGGATGACCCAACCCAGGTGTTTTCTATTGAGAGAAGATCGAGAGAATACATATTATAGTAGAAGTATAAAAATTCATTTATTTCATAATTATCTATTTCGTTCTAACATTATGTTGTCAGCTGACTATTTTCAGGATACCAAGAAGCTGTGAGAGAATATCAACAGTGTTTCAACAAGAATACGAGAAAAGTAGTTAAAAGAAATGACTTCATTGAACAATGAAATAGTGAAAAGTTTTCTATTGAAAGGTATGAAGTGGTAAGAGACTCAGGGAGAGTAGAAGTGGAAAATTCTAATTCAGAAGTAGAAACTGATAATTAATATGAGGAAGAAAAACCCATATCAGCATGAAAGTTGAAGAGTTGATATGAATTTGACTTGAAAGATATAACTGGTAATAAGACAGTTCCAGTGCAGGTATGGAAGATGAGGGATGGAGACAATCATATTATTCCTAGCCATTATAGTGAAATTTAAGTTCAAAGTGTTCTCGATTCATGTTAAGTCCACATTTTTGAATGGGATTCTAGAAGAATAATTGAATATTGAGAAGTTAGAAGAGAATGGTATTCAATGTTGGATCAATATTTGAAGAAGACCAGTTTCTGATGAAGAATGGTGAAAGTGGTTTTTGGAAATATGAAAAGAAGGTTTTTAGGAGATTTTTAATTGAAAATTCTATGGAGATGAAGACTCTAGTTGCTACCTGAATGAAAGAGTTAAAAGATGATGAAGGAAAATAATTGGAAGTCTACTATATCTAACAGTGACATGACCTGAAATTTTATTTGCCACATGTCAAGCAGTGAGATATCAGAGTAATCCCAGGGAAATCCACTTTATTATGGTGAAAATAATACTTTAATTGGGCAAGTTCAACAAATGAAAGAAAATCAACATTAGGAGGTGCTTTCTATCTTGGTGTATTGTGTATTTATTGGCTAATAAAGAAGAAATATTTCATTTCATTGATCACCACATAAGATGAGTATATTGTGGCCACTAAATCTTTCACACAATTATTATAGATGAAGCAACAGCTTGATGATAGGGGAGTTGAAGAGAAGTCTCCAATCAGAATATAGTGTGATAACTCAAGTGCTATAAATCTCAGCAAAAAACTCGTCCATCACCCAAGGATGAAGCACATTGAGATAAAGTATCATTTTATCAAGGAGAAGGTTGAGAAAGGGATAGTGAAGTTGGATTATGTGCTTATAGATCTACAGGTTGAGGATATTCTGACAAAGGCCTTACCCAAGGATTCATTTGAGAGGCATCAGCTGGCTCTGGGAGTCCAGTCGATTCCCTATACTTGAAAAAGTGTGGATGTGGAACCCCCTCTCCCAGAGGTATGATATGTTTTTCTCTAATGTTATAATATGTGTTGTTTCCAATGTCTCAAACCACATAGTATTTACCTTTGGGTTCATTGAAAAAGGGGGATAAATAGTGACTCCTCAAGGGGGAGAAAATATGGCTAAAGAAGGAAGAAAATGTCTTAGTCAAAGACACTGGGAGAAGCTGTCAGGTGAAGCAGCAAGGGGGAGAGCAATGAGATAGGAGGAGTTGAAAGCTTAAGAGGAGTTAAAGTTGTAAGCAGACAGTGGGAGTTTTTAAATTTGATGATGCTAGAAGTGATCGATCAAATAATAGATATCACGACAGCTGAGGATCATGATAAAAGCAGAAGAGTGGTGTTGGAATGGTGTCAGAAGGTATATAGCTATCACCAATTGGTTTCAAAGTGGTATCAACAATTGATATCAGTTTGGAAATTGGTATTAGTTTGGTGTCAACAGGTGGTGTCAGAAATGAAGTGATTCATTGATGAAATTTTAATTTAATCTTGTTTCTCATGCTGAGCATTGCTCATGTAGGCTTAGAGTTTATGTTGAGTAAATCATTGATTTCTATCTATATCGCAAGAGGCGAATGGTGGTAGCATATATAAGAATCTTTAATGAAGTATCAAAGTGTAGATAATAATTATGAAAAGAGTTTTCAACAAACCCAAAGGGGGATATTGTTGGGAAAAAATCCCTCATGGTATCATTGATGTATTTTTGAGGTGATTGTGTTTGTTGATAAAGTGGGACTTCATGTTGTGTTTGTTCCCAAAGCAGACCACAATGTATAATTCGTTGACTAAGGGGGTTTACATGGTGATTTTTAGGGTTCAAGAGATGTTGTTGGCTATCCATGTTTGATTGAATAACCTCGACAAAGGAATGAACGATCTGGAGGTGGTACAAAAAGAGCAGATACAAGGTGGCGCCGTTTTCCAGTGTTTGCCAAATTTTTGGGCCTGAAAATTATAAAATGGAGAGATGTGTTTTTGGAAAAGGGAGGTGCGTGAAAAATTAGAGTAGTACACTAAAAATAAAGTGGTGCATGAAATATTGGCGTGGTGCGTGAAATAGTGATAGGAAGTTTTTCATGCAAAAAGTGGTTCGAGATCAGAAGCTTGAAAAATGGCAAAGGCATGAGGTGCATGAAAAATTAGAGTGATGCACAAAAAAGAAAGTGGTGCACGAAATATTTGTGTGGTGCGTGAAATAGTGATAGCAAGTTTTTTGCACAAAAAGTGGTTCGAGATCAGAAGCTCAAAAATTGGAAAAGGCATGAGGTACGCCCAAATTTAGAGTAGTGTGTGGAAAAAGAATGTGGTGCGCAAAATAATGGCATGATGCGTGAAATAGAGGAATGTAGCTTTTCGAACAAGAGGTGGTTGGAGATTAGAAGCTCAAAAATTGGAAAAGGCCTGAGGTGCATGAAAAATTAGAGTATTGCGTGAAATACGTCGTTACGTGAAGGTGTGTTTTTCACGCTCAAAGAGGATTATGCACGGAAGGAGGGTTTTTCGCGCAGGGTTGATTTTTCCTATAAATATTGAGTATACCCCCTTAATTTGGTAAGCTCAAGACATAGAGAGTATCTGAGATTTGGTGCGCAAAATTGGAATACGCAAGGGAGTTTCACATGAACGTCAAGTTTGCGCGTAATTTCAGGTGTTTACGTGTAAAGAAAAGGCTGCCCGTAAAAAGAAGGTTGCACATAAAGCTCAAGATGTGTGTAAAAAGGTTTCCGCATATAAGGAAAAGCTATGCGTAAAAGAAGGTTGTTGTGCGTAAAACAATTAGTTGCGTGTAAAAGAGGTGTTGCATGAAAATTGTATTTCGTTCAAGACAGGGGAATTAAGTGGAAGGTGCAGTAAGGGCTGCGTGTCAAAATTGGAGTTGCCCGGTACACCCGATGCAAAGAGAGATTCATATGTGGGTGAAAGTTGGAAGTCAACAGAGCATATATCAACAGTTAAGGACGAATAATTCATTAGAGATAATTAATGGACATAAAAGTCCATAAACTGTGTGTGAATACTTTCTAGAGAAGTGAACAAAGGAAGAGGAAGAAGGTGATCCCTTATATCGGCAGTGATCCAGAGAGAGAGAGAGAGGAACAGGGAGTGACCCTTGGGAAAGTAGTGAGCTAACCCTAAACATTATAAAGCCAGTGAGCCTAGGATTAGAGATTATCTAGCCCGAAAATTGTAAATTGGTAGTGAGCTTTAATAGATTTGGTACAGCGGGACATCGCCATTGTATGCTCCTTGGACGTAGCCCAGTGAGGGTGAACCGAGTAAAAATATCTGTGTCTGCCTGCTTGCTTCCATACATTACATCCAAAGCATCCTTATCATATAAATAAATAAAGAACAAGATAAACATTAAAAACATAAGAGTAAACAAAGTGAACCTTATAATGTAGAGGTCAAAATCCAGTGGGGTAGGAAGAATTTTAAGAATAGAATATTCATACCCTAATTCACCCCCCTCTCAGGGTATCTACGCCCCTTTTGGTCATAACACTAATAAATTTGTGTCCATGGTAAGATATCGACATGTTAATTTCTAGAAAATAAAAGAAAAATAAATCAAGCATATAGGTTGATGACACAAATTATACAACCTTCTTAGGGAGATATAATGACAAAGGGATTCTATTACATAATGATAATTCATAGGAGGTTGTTTTCATTTTGACATTAACTTATTTCTATATGGGTTCCTTGATGTGTTTATAGATTTTAATCTTGGAATTTAGTGTAAATAACCTAATGCTCTATGAAAAAGGCCTAGAAGGTCACACACTAATTGTATCCATAGCCTTAGTTAAATTCTATTTATATTTAACAGTTTGAATACAGATTATTTATGAATTTTGGATTAATAATTATTCATGTATAGTTGATCACATTAATTTAATCACAAGTTATTCGAAAGAATAAATACATGATTTTATTTTTTAATAAATATTTATTTGCAAGGTAATTATTAATTATGTGAATATATAATATTTATTTATCTTTTTTTTATTTTCATGGTAAAAAATAATTATATATATATATTTTGAATATTAGATAAATTTTTATTCACAATCTCAATGAATATAATATTTATTGAATGAAGGATTGAATAATGCAATTATATTTATTTATTTGAATAAATTATCATTATTAAAAGTTCTAATAAACATTGATTAGGATTGAAATACCGAGTAAAGGGTCCCGTGGGAATGTGATATGTACATTTCATGCACACTATTTCTTAACTTAAATTTATATATATTATCTTTTATTAAATAATTTTTCATAGAATTTAATTGATTTATATTATTTTTGGGTAATCAATAGTTGAAAATGAATCTTGAAAAAATATATAAAAGAGTTTATATATTCATATGAATTTTGATTATATTTTACAAAGGAAAAAATGTATGTTTTATAGGTAAAGAATATGGATAAACCTAGAAAAGGAAATGACTAAATATATGGAAAAACTTATGGCCAAATAGAAAATTATGAGAGATCAATCCTTCTATATGAATTAGCCTTCCAATCATTAACCACGACTTTCCTGCAGTGAGCGTGTGATGTGAGTGAGTGCATGTGTGAAGAGAGAAAGTCTTGATACATGATGGTTCTAGGTATGAGGAACTAGGTCGGGGTAGATCTAGGGATTCTCATTTAATATTTTTATACCACTCCACATATTTTAGGCTTCCACAACCCCTACTTGAAATTGATATCGGACAAGATGATTCTGGTCACTATTAATCATTTAATGATACATCTTTATTTTGTAATGTGGTTCATGTATTCTTACTCAGATACATTTTAAACCATATAAATATCTATTATCACACCTATGAAAGCTTGAAGTCACCTCAATTATGGATTCATATCGCTATGTATGCACTAAATGAAGATATTCTTGGCCATTGTGAGTTCTAGGAGGTTCCATATATGCAAGCATGCATGCATGAGGGTTTATAGTGTAGAGAGTTTCCTGCTCCATATATAATGATGATGAAGTATATGAGGATTTGTAGTAAAATTTTCCACGTGTTCCAGTACTATTCCATAGTAGATATAGAAGAATAGAGCTAAATTAAAGTAAAAGATGATGAAGTCACCATATAAAGGTAAATATGATTATTATTTAATGGTAGTTATAGTCAGGTAAGGGTATGATGAACTAGGGGAACTTAATTACATCATGGATGGTATTGATTTTCTTAGGTATCAAGAGTTTTATTTCAATTAATACTTCACCTTAAGATTTTTCTTTCACTGTAGGGTAAAGGGAATGTTTTATACATCAAGAGTCTAGGACATGAGGAATCTAGTTCCACCTTAGAAAAAAGATAAGTGAAAAGGGTTTTCATGGAGTATGTATCTTTTTGTGTAGGAATATAACTATACTATGGAGGTGCTTCTTAGGGAAATGACCATGATTTTGAGATGGTGTATATTTGTGCCACAAAAGTTTGTTTACATCTCAATATTTTCATGGACATACAAAGGGGTCTATATGATGATGATTTTCACCTCAAGTTCCTATTCACACCATAACCCGGAAATATAAGTAGATATATAGATATAACTTGGAAGAGATCTGGGGGGATAATGTATATAATATATCATACATATTAGAGGAATTTTGTGGTTTAAATAGATGATATATATAAGATACACTGATATGAAGATATAAGATAAAAGATATAATATATACGAGGGAGATATATTAGAGAATTAATTTTTATAAATAATAGATGCTATGAACTATTAAAGGGATCAATGATTGGGAATAATTTAGAGTTAAACCTCTAAAAGTAAGAGTGGAATGAGGGAGGAACCACATCAACCACTCATAGAGCTACACATATTTTCTTTTTTCTTTTTTTTTTGTTTTATTTGTGAAATTTTTTAATTCATGAATTCGATGTCACAATCAATTCAAGTTAGTATCCCATTTATTTTATGACACCTTTATTTTATCTAAATAATATATTCCCTTATCTATGATACTTAGTTCACTCATAGTTGATTAACAATTAACCATGAGTGGATAAGTGTTATAGTGGAAGGTAGAGTTGATGAATAAGATATGCGTGGAATGTTTATAATTCTTTTATACATGTGTTTTTTATATTAATTAGTATACATTGTACTAATTCTAAATCATATTACCTAGTTTTCTAGTGAGAGTGAAAACAATTAGGGAATGAAACTCAATGTGATAGAGGGGAGTGGGGAGTGATAAGTGACCTAACTATACCTTTTAATTTTTGAGATATAACTTAATGAATCTAGGTTGGTTATAGATTACCTCTATCAAGGGGATCAACAAGACTAGGTAGTTTTGGTTTGTACTGAGAGGTAGATCTAGATAACCCAAGAAGTCTCATAGATAATTATTTGTATAATTTCCCAAGTTAAGTAGAACTATCATAAATTACGAAAAACCATATTTGAATTCAATTCCCATACATTATTCATTTTCATATATTTTCTGGTTAATTCACTCATTAATTTTGTTTCATTCAAAATTTAGTGATTGAATTGTGAAAATCTAGTTATCAATTTAGATATTGAAACTAGGATAATCTTTTTTACTTAGGGGATCGACCCCATAATACCACTATTTTACATGTTAGTAGTTAGTTATAGTTTTGGAAAAATATAAATTATAAACATTCATAGTTATTTAGAAGTTACGAAACTCTTGTATCCCATAAAATTGTTGGAACTGTTTTTAGGAAAAAAGGTAATTCTCAATGGTTTAAAAACCAATTGATTAAATCAATAATTTTACATCATACTTTTTAGTTTTATGATTTTAGTTTATATTTATTTTATATTTTTTTATTCCTTTAACACAATTGGTATTTTTGGTTGTGATGGATTTAAGTCTATACATATTGACCGAGAATGGAAAATTTTCTTTCTATATTATTGACATTGAACATTATATTGAAGAATATTGAAGGGCTCAAAGTCATTAAGGAATGATCCCAAATCGCACCAAATAAATGATGAGACACTACCCTATGACCTAGAAATTTTATTTGAGGAGACATGTCAAGACCTGGAGATTATGGTCAAGTAATCCAAGGATCCCAAAAAGATTCTTGTGGAGGAAGATAAGATTGAGTTAGTCCTTGAGGAGATTTTTTACAGTGTTGTTGAGTCCAAAATTTAATATGAGGTAACTTCTAGTGATGAAGCTAAATCATTTTCAATAGTAGATGTCCTCACCACTGTAGGTTTGGAGGAAGAATAAAAAGAAAAATAATAATAAGAGAATGGAAAACTACTAATTTAATTGTGGATATTCTTGAAATATTGTAAGTTAAGCTTTAATAAAGGTAAAAAGAAGAGTAAAATGAAACAACTGCTAAAATTAATCTTAAAGAACGTGAAAAAGTGTATCTAAAAGAAGGACACATGGAAAAAGAAGGAGAAGATTGAGGGGTGAAAACTATTGAAATTTGGATGGATATAATAAATCTTATAAAGGATAAATCTGACACTAAAGAAATAATAAGAATTGAAAAAGTTATAGAATAATAAAAGGAGGAGAAAGAGGCAATGGATGTAGATCTTGAAGTGATCATTGTAAATTTTGAACACAAGTAGTTAAAAATTTAAGGAAAAGAGGAGTGGTACCAAGTATTAATGACCCATAAAATTCTTCTCCAATCCTTGTGGATATCCACCACAAGAAACTCTCATCCACCACATAATAAGTTCACAATGAGTGGGTAGAAAAGAAGAAACCTAAATGTGCAACAAAGCCAGAATTGGAAATGTTCGAGATGGGTATCTTTATACTATACTTCTATTATATAAGATAACGATGTTAGTTTATGCTAAAAAACTCTAACCAAGGATCTTTCTGGGTGGGAAACCAAGTTTTTTTAATTGATTTATCAGAATTTTGTTTTTATTACTATCCTAGGAATTAGTTTTAGGACTTATATTAGGAGTTTTTAGGATGTAGTTCCGAACCCCCTATATATTTGATCTTTAAAGTTCATGGATATTTTTCTTCACTTGTGTATTTTTATTTTTAGGTCTATGATAAAGAAGGAATAAGGTAGGGGTATGTAAAATTGACCCAACCCAACTGACCTAACTAAAATTGATCAGATTAGGTTGGGTTACACAAAATATATGAACCATTTGGATTTTTTTGGGATGATTCATATAAGGATCATGTCGAGTCTTGTGTTGGAAAATTATTGAGACAACCTAACATGATCATCCTAACTAATCAATGTTATTTTTAAAAGATATTTTGGTCATCTCCTTAGTTTGTGAAAGTGGATCCAAAATAGGATCTTTTCCATCACTATATATAACCAGGATAGAGGTGAAGAGATTTATACCTTTGTCTTTGAGGGTTTACATTACTTTCTTGAAGGGTGTATAATACTTATAGGGAATTATTTATTGTGTCATACTAATTATAATTCTATAATTGATCTATAACATGAGGGTTATCTAAGATAATGTCTCTATCGACAGGTAGAAGATAAATTTTTATGCAGTTCATGTAAGGTTGGATCTGTTGTTTATGAGGGTTTTTGGGATATAATCGAGTCCAATTTAACTCCTAATTCAAAACCAGGTGAGTATGTCTATTTTTTGGAGAATCTAGGTCGGTCTAATGCACTAAGGGTATCACATCGCAAGGGGACTATCAGGGTCAGTCCACTAATAGGATATCTACTACATTGTCCATAGAAAGGGTTTGATGTGGCTGGTCCATTGTAGTGGAGGGGTTGGGTGGCTGCACATTGGGTTCACATAGTTTCCATGATACATGCTTGAGAATAAGGAAGTTTGAGATTCATGGATTCCTATTTTCAATTTAGGATAGATATGTTGTTGCATCTTATATGTGAAAGATTACACAATATCCCAATCTACCTGACTTGACCCAACCCAACCCATTATGGTTTGGATTGATTTATGTTTTTAGGTTAGGATGCTTGTAATCTGACTCAACCTGACCCATCCTCTTATTATTAGGTCAGGTCAAAAAATTCCCCAAACCTGACCTAACCTGATCCATGGATACACCTTGGATATGGATAAGATAAAGAATAATGTATTCTCAAGTAAAGTGGATTTTGATTTTCAATTATTTGTTTTTATTTTACTCCCCATAATTTTGATTAACACATTTTTGGGTTTTAAAATAAAATATTCATGCCCAACTTAGATGTTTTATACCTTTAGATCTATGATAAAATAATTTATTTGGAACACAATGATGCCTTGTTTTAGATTTCATTTTATAATGAATTTTATTGAGAAAAATGAGGTATCAAATGATTAGATATAATAATAGTGTATGGATTTTAGGAATCATAATTTGGGGAGTCTAGCAAATTCATGTAGATTAAATTTACATTATATTTTATATGCTTTAAAATTTTGAACTTCATGTTGATTAGTTGTCATTATTATTTATTCCATGAGTGATTACCTAATTTCACATGTTCTCATTCTCAAGAGGATTCTAGAACTAGTTTTTTCATTATTTCTAGGAATATTTATTGAGAGAAACTTAAGAAATGTCACATTATATAACATGCATTGAATAATTTCAAATCCCTGATTATACAAAATCACTTTTCATATGATTGAGTCATTTTATCATTCCTTTATTATTGAGACCCACATTTACACTTTATATTTATTTAATACTTTATAATTCATAAATGAACTTGTTAAGGAAGATCCACATTATAATCCTAATATTTCCTTCATATACTTACTCTTTGTATTTTTTAGAATATTAAATAGTTCAAGTATTGGGAATAGGTTTCCTATGGTGGAAATAGACGTGTTTCATTAAGGATAAAATGTGAGGTGTTTTCATGGTGTGTTGGGGAAATATTCATGATTATCATTTATTATACTTTAATTTTTTACGTACTAAAGAGAATGAAAAAGAAAAAAAGGGGAAAAATTTAGGAAATAAATGGTTTGTATCTTTGGTAGGTAAATAATAAACTCTATCTAAACCAACTATCTTGTTATTACTATTATAATTAGTATCATAAAGAGATTAAAAATTTATTGATCAAGGAGTGTGTGATTTGTCCCAAGAAAAACTTCCAAAAAAATGATTAAAAGTAGAAAAAAGAGGGTTATCTTCCATTTTACTTCATATAGTTCATGACCATTGATATTTAGTTCATGGAAAGTGGGGGTGATATTATTGTAGGAGTATCTTCATTGAACTAATTTTTATTATCATTCACTGTTCTAAAGATTCAAACCTCATTTTTTAGCCTTAATTTGTTTACACAATTACATACATATCCTTAATCCTACAAAATAATTTTAAACTTAATTTAATGTTATTATGATTATTTTTCATATTTGGATTTATGGGGTGGAGGTTTGAGATCCATTAAAATCTTATGTATACGATAATATACTTGAGGTATGAGTATAACTTCAATGAAAGTGTACCTTGAGTGATGAGTGAAAAAAATTCGAGAGGGGTATATTAAAAAATGGAATGATTATTAATGATGAATTGAGATGCTTGAATTGAAGTTATAAGAACATTAATTAATTTAAAATGATAAAAGTATAATTCATAGTTGATTTTTTCCTTGAAACAAGGATTTGAAGAAATATGCTTATGTTATTCTTGAAAGTTTATTTTACCCATTGTTAATTATTCTAATTCATTGATAATGGTATTTAAATATTAGTATCATGGACCTTCTTTGTATTTTGAGTTTAGATTTGTGATCAGGGGTAATCATAGTACAAGTGTGGGGGATTTGATAATTATATTTTAATCATAATATTTATAAACATAAATTTATAAATTTTATCATTTATTAACTATTTTTACCCAACATTTAATTATCTTATATTATATTTAAGTAATTAATATTTTAAAAGTAATATTGGAACAAGAAAATAAAATTAATGTATTTTTTTAATTTTTAATATGGTAGAGTGGAATACAAATCATGAACAACCCATACACTCCAAGCACCATATTCATTTAATCATTCATCAATCCCCATTGGGATTGACAAGCACTAACTAGACCAAATTTGTTCCATTTTTTGGCCCAAATTGCTAACTGGCTTAAAAGCTGGTGCATCAAGGAACATATTCTATAGAGGAGTCCTAAAGGACCCTAAAATCAACTATGCTACTCACTATTATGTAAATTTTGTCTCCAACCCATGAATAGAGGCCACATTAGTGGACCTACCCTCTTATCCCATATGGTTGGAGCTCTCCTGGAATCCCCACTAAGAAGTCACCACCCTCAACCTGCCTGTTCGTAGTAGTAGCTCATCAAAACCACCCTTAATATTAAGAAAGGGTCCTCATCTATGCCATAACACCATCTCTTCCCTTCCTCCACAAAATTGTCCCACCGTTACCACACACTACCATCAGTCAAGAGTCCTCATCCACACCAGACTGCTACCTCTATATATCGGCCCACCATCACCACCACTATCCTTGAATAGGGGATTTCATCCACATTGGACCATTTCTGCCCTACCTTCATAGTATTGGACCACTGTCACCCCCCTGCAGTCAAGAAGGGTACCTTCATCCACATAGGTCCTACATTCTCTATATTCTAGCTATAATAGTTATTTAACACATCACCCATCCCATATAAATGGAACAACCCCCACTTCAAAATTCTTTCCCCACTAATAATTAGGAAACATTTTTAGTCGAAGGGATTTCAACCCCCAACAAATGAAGTAGTATCCAACATCCATTCCACTCTAATAGATGCCTGTTTTAAAAAAATGTATATTCATATGAATTTTGAATACATTTTACCTGAATGGACCAAAGAACTTCATTTTTTTTACAAAATAAAAAATGTGTGTTTTATAGGTAAATAATATGGTTGAACCTAGAAAAGGAAATGACTAAAGATATTCCAAAAATTATGGCCAACTTACCATCCATGGGAGATCAATAAATATGTAGGAAGAAACCAGCCAACCATTAACTATGGATGAATAGTGGCCAGTGTGCGATTTGAGTGATTGTATGTGTGAAGAGAGGAATAACCAATGATTGTCGGTGTTAGGTAGGAGGAACTAGGGTGGGAGTAATCTATAGCTTCTCATCTTATCCTATACCATTAACCCCATATATTTTAAGTGACCACAATCTCTATGAAAAATTTATGCATGACGAGCTTATTTCAATCACTATTCATCATTTAATGAGGCATTGTCATTTTTTATGGCCTATGCCTTCATCATCAAAAACATTTTTCATCATGGAAACTACCATTTCCACACATGTGGTTTCTTGAATTATCCTTGACGATGAATAAAGATCACCATGTTTTCTCCCGATGAAGTTAACCTATCCACTATGAGATCTAGGAGGTACCACACATGAATGTGTGAGGGTTTGCGGTGTAGGGAGTTACATTCAACATATATGATGATGAAGAATAATATGAGGATTTTAGTGAAGGTTATAGTTTAGTATAATTCTTCATCATAGAATATGGAGAATAGAGGAGAAATATAAAGGTAAAAGATGATGAATTCATTATGTAAAGGTAAATAGGATGACTGCATAATGGTAGTTGTAGTCATATAAGGGTAGATACTGTCATGTAAGGGTAAGATATACTACATGAGATGTATTAAATCATATAGGGTTTTAATTTTTTGTGGGTTTGGGAGTTTTGGTTCAAGGATGATTGTGTCTTAGAGAGTTTTCTTATATCATAGGGAACAACAAAGGCTATATACATTAAGAGGATGTGACAAGAGGAATCTGGTTCCACTATATAAGGAAGAGGATTTATAAGGGTTTTCATGGAGTATAGATATTTTGGTGTAGGTGTTTCAATACATGGTGGAGGTCCTACTTATGATAATGACTTAGGAGTTTGAAATGGATGAGATTTGTGCTATAAGAGTTTGTTTATGTCATAATATTTTCATGTCCATATAGGGGATTTCGCATGATGATGATTTTGTTCCGAAATATCCTATTCATTCCACACCCCACATAAATAAATAAGATATACATATATAACAAAGAGGAGATATAGGAGGATGATGCACATGGGATTTCATGCATATTAGAGGAATTATGCGATTAAGGTAGATAACATATCTAAGATACAAAGATAAGAAGATATAAGATATAAGATATATGAGGGATATTTATAGAATTCATTGTCTATAGATAAGAGGTTCTGTGTACTATGAATGGAATCAATGACTGGGGGGAAATTGGAGTTCCAAATCCATAAGTGAGAGTTGAATGAGGGATGATTTACATCAACTACCCAAAGAGATGGTTATATTGGGCGTGGTTTTCCTTTTTTTCTTTTAGCTATATAATTTTGGAATTCATGAATTAGTCATCAAAGGAAATTAAAGTAATTCCTCTATTTATTTCTCAACCCCTTCATTTTATCTAAACAATCTATTCCTTTCCCTATAATGTGTAGTTAACTCATGGTTGGTGAAAAAATTATCATGGGTGGATAAGTGTTGTAGGGAAGGGTGGAATTGATGAATAGGATGTGTGAGTAATGTTTATAATTATTATACACTTATGATTTCTTCATATTAATTAGTATTGAATTGTTTTAATTGTAAATCATATTCCCTGGTTAAGGTTCTGAGCACAGTGAAAGCACAAGTGGGGCATGCCCAACTCATATTTTTATTGTATTGGATGATTAATATGAGATATAAATTGACGAAGAAAGCTATAACCAACGTAATTTAATAAATGATTAATTGAAATAATAATTATGGACCTAAATTTAGGATCATAAAATAATTATTTATAATTAATTTAAATAGTTAAATAATCATGTTGCGATAGATTATTTTCTCATTGATGAATATGAAAATTTCTCAATGTTGAATCATCATTGCGTCATAGGAATAAAAAAGGATCACTCTAGAATCGACAAGAGTGGTGGAGGAGGATCACTCTTTGTTCTTGAGATCATTATTATAAAGGGTCTCTCTAGTGCTTTAGTGAATTCTAAGGATGTTACTATGCACAATAAAAAATTGAAACTCTTAGGGTTAGAAATAATATAATTGGGTTTAAATAGTTCTAGGGTTAAAAAATAATAATTTTATTTCCACCCTTATTATTTCCATAATACCTACATATCCCCAAAAATATAATAGTAATAATAATAATATTATTTCTTCATGTTCTCAAAACCAATGAATTAATTAAATATTATTTTTGGATTAAATTATTTAAAATTTATTCAAATAGTATTTAATATATATATTATTTCTCACCAATCCTTTAATCTCTATCCACCATTCCTCCACAATATTTATGAGACCATGAATAATGAATATTTTTTTAATAAATAAATATCACTAAATTATTTTTAAAAAAATAAAAAAATATTATATTCACTAAATTTAAAATAAATAGCAATTAAATTTTCCGCTCAAAAAATATTCTCTCGAATAACTAGTGACTGAATATATGAAATCTATAAAAAATGAATAATTATTAAACCACATATGAGAATAATATTTATTTAATATTTTAAATAATAAATAATATTATTATTTAACTAATGTTTTGGATACACATAGTGTGTGAACCACTAGGAAATTTTCTTAGTGGAATTAGGCGGGGCCACCTGATGATAAAGGTTAGCATATGACAACATGCCAAGACACCTAAAGAGAAATAAGTTAATTTCACAACAATATAAAACCTCATACAAACAATTAATATGTAATATAATCCCTTTATCATGATATCTCTTATCAAGAATATTTCATACGGATTCCATCAACCCATCTTCTTGATGTCGCTTTCTTTGACTTTCAGGAAATGTACTTTTCCACATAAAACCATGACTATGGATTTAATTAGGCTGTTTCATTCCCAAAAAAGGGCATGATATATCAAATTAAATTAAATAAAAAAATGGAAAAATCTTTTCTCACATTATTCATTAATTTAATATTACTCATAAGACACCCAACGTATCCTGCCTCACCATGAACATATGTTTTCATGGTTTTAATCAATATATAAAAGTACATGACTTATAATATCAATTAATAATAATATAAATTCTAGGGATAAATACACACATACACTAATAAAAATATCCAATGAGACATATAAATGTGGATTTCCTACTGGTGGGTCGTGTTCTAATCATCTCATACAATAGAAATTATCGAGGGTGTATAACATGAGAAAGTGCCTCAAATTCCTATAAGTATCCACTCCTTATAGAATGTATCATTTTTTCCCTTTAAATGACACCATATAGCTATAGAACATGTATTTGAGAATACTTCCATGACACTTCTAGGATATCATCATAATGGGTAACTTTTATGACCTTTTAGTGTAACAATTACTCTTTAGAAATTATCACATACTATGTCATGTATAAGAACAATCATGAAATGATAATAAGTTTATTAATATTAAAAAAAATGAATATAGGTTATTATAAAGTATATATAAGTTGGTTCTATGGAACTAACTCCAACAAACTCCCACTTTTAATATATCAATTTATTTAATAACTTTTAGTCTGTGGGATCTCACATGATACTCACGCTTCTATTGAGATATGGCTTTAGCCAAGGGGTCCACCATGTTTTCTTCCATTGAAACTTATATTATTGAAAATTAACCTATCTAATAAAAATTCCTCAAGAGGTGATACTTCTAAAGTATGTGATATTTCCATTGGTGTACCTTTATCTTCTTTGTGAGATCCATTGTTGTAGTATTATCATGATGTATTGTTATAGGGACTTCATTATTAGGTTCTGCATCAAGATATTAGATAAATTTTAATATCTATATGGATCATTTGGTTGTATTATAATCCACTATATAATGAGTCTCTACTATAAAATTAGAGACAACTAACTTCTTTGAAATCTTCCTTCTCACATCTCCTCCATTGAGACTGAAGACATATGATGAATGTGACTTCAAATCATTTAGATCAATTTAAAAACTATCATCTGTATAACCCCTGATGATTGGATACCCATCTTATCCATACTCTAGGAAAATATCTTTAATTATTATCAGATACTTGGGGATATCCTTAATAATAGACCAATGTTTTTAACCTATATCATCTTGATATTTTCCTATCATGCTCAAGGCATAGTAAACATCAAGGATAGTATATAACATGACATACTTGATTGATACTATTGTAGAATCATATGGGATCATACTCATCCTCTCTTTATTCTCTTCTGTTTGAGGACACATTTTCTTGGAAATATATATACCATGTGACAATGGAACCAATCCTATCTTGGATTGTTTCTTACTAAATATCTTTAGTATCTAGTCAATGTATTGAATTAACCTATGAAATCTCTTGGATCAATCATTAATGATCTTGATACCTATAATATAGGCTACTTCACCTTAGTCCTTCATGGATAATCACTTGTTTAACTAGTACTTAACTAACCACAACACTGATACATCATTTATAATAACTACTATTTCATTAACATATAATACTAAGATAATGACCACACTCCAACCAAACAAACTGTAAACATATGGATCACATTCATTATCAATGAAACCAAATTCTTTTATAGATTCATCAAACAAAATTCCCCATGACCTGGATACTTGATTCAATCCATAAATATATATCTGTAACTTATATAACTTTTTTTGAATTATTTGGAGTCATAAAACCTTCTGATTGTGTCATATAGAAATCTTCCCAAATTTTCCCAGTAATGAAAGTTGTTTTGAAATCCATCTACCAAATTTTATATTCATGGTAATTTACTATAGAAAATAGAATCTTGATTGATTTATACATGGATACTGGAGAACATATTTCATCATAGTCAATTCTTTGACACCGTTTGAACCCTTTAACCACTATCTGTGCTTTATAGGTACTTACTTTTCCTTCCATTTTCAGTTTTCCCTTGAATACCCATTTTTACCAAATGGGATTTACATCTATTAGAATATTAAATAGAAGACAAAATTGGTACTAATACCTTGAATCCTATTCATAATTCATGGATTCTTTCCATATTTAAGCTTTTTAACTCTATAATTCCTCTTTATTGGAGAGATGATCAATAATTCCAACCAATAATGAGTCCCCATCTTCAGTGAACATAAAATTGTATCTTTATGTTTCTCTCACCACTCTGGTTATCCTACACAGTACTTGTGTTTTATGAATAACTTCTTACATATATACCTATATAATTTATTATTGTACCAACTCTTGTGTATCTTGAGTATAAACCTAATAAAAGTCAATATTTCTCCAACTATCCCTCTTGATGATTTGTTCACTCTCAAGAAAGATGGACTATATTGAAACGATTAACTTCTTATATGAGTGGTTTTATCGATAATATCATATATTTTCATTGGGATACCCTATAAATATACACTCTATGTCTTGAGGTGATAGTATGTCTCCTAAGATAGCCTTAACAAACACCTCACATCCCTATTCATGAGTGTGTGATAACACTAATTTATTTCCATATATTAACTAATATAGAATTTAGTTTAACACATTAGTCGGTACTCAATTTATAATGTGTGATGAAACATGAAATGAATATCCCCAAATAGATAATTAAAGATTTTCATGACTCATCATAAACCTTACCACTTCAAGAAAGTTATGGTTCCTCCCTTCACTAACACCATTCCACTATAGTGTATAAGGTAGAGTGAGTTGGGATATAATCCCAAACTCTCATATAAGGATGATAAAATCTTGGTCAATATATTCACCACCTCGATCGAATCAAGGGTTAACTAACTTCTTACCAAGTTAATTATTTACTTTATTATTGGATTCTTTGAATTTCTCAAAGGCCACAAACTTATACCCCATCAAGTAGATATAACCATATCTACTCAAGTCCTTAATAAAATTTATGAAGTAATAATATAAACCTATAGATTATACTATAAATGGTCTATGCACATCAATGTGTACCAATATTAGAAGCTCTATGTTCCTTTCAGCCTCTCCACAAAATAATGGTTCAATCATTTTTCCTTATGAACAAGAATAAATTTTTTCAATTGGTTTTATCTTAAAGGAGTCAAAATAACCGTGTTGATAAAGATTTTTTAGATACTTCTTTTTTACGTGATAATGGTATTGATTATGTACTTGGGTGTTATATGATTCATGCGATCATGATTCATTATCTATTTCCAATATTGTGTTTTCATAATTTAATACATAATGATAATTATATATTTATTCCATAACATACAAAATGATGTATTTTTAAAAGATGCATTATTTATTTATAAATTTGAAAATAATTCCACCAATATCAAGGAAATAAACATAGATGATGGTTTTAGTAACACTAGAAATAAAATAACAATTTTGTAAAACCAATTTAATTCTACTTGGAAATGGAAGGTGGTGGTATCCTATAGCCAAAGTAGCCAATTTCACTTTATTGGTTGCTCAATAATCCTCCTCTACTATGGAAATATTTTAGACTCTACTTGGTTTTTAAATTTAAATACATATATGAGCACTGAAATTTATATCTAGTACCCATTGTGTAGATATATAAATATTACACTTGATAAAAAATTCACCTTTAGCTTCCACTTACTTCTAGGTGAAATTCCTATTCTAGTGGCATAACTTTCCACATAAAAAACACAATGATTCCATTTCTTTCACCTACCTTTGAATATTATTCTTATTGGAAATATAGTTCTTGAGAGATTTAGACATGGAGTGAGTCTTGGGAAACTTTTCCTTGTTATTCCTTTTCTTATTCACCATAAAGACTGTGGGTTTATCAAGACCCATGTCCTTTTAAACTTGGTGAATGAGAGTATGATTTTCCTAAATACTCTTCTCACTATTTATCATGTTATAATTCACAATAAAACTAGATATGGTTTTATTTAATGAGGATATAATGAGATTCGTGCACAAATCATCATGGTATTTAATGCTCTAGATGTCCAATCGCTCAAGGTATCCAATTATCTTGACTACATTAGGCCCAAAAGGCACCAAATCTCCAAGATTTCATGTAAATAATATAAGGACCCAACCTTAATAATTACATTATCTTGAGTTTTATTCGTTAAATTACATTCTTTAACTTTGAAGATCTTTTTTTGGTTTAAAGTTTCAGATAATTAGGCCACAACACATACATAACAAAACCATAAAATACAAAGTGGACACTTATAATTAGTCTCCATTTTTACCATAATATCAAATTTTAATATAAAGTGTTATTTATTTTCATATAAAATCTCCATGAATTTCAACTTGTCTTCTTCATTCCCCTTACTGATCCTTAAACCCTGTGAATTTTTCTTTAAAAACTTGGGATGATCACAAAATCTTAGTAAGGGATATAAAAATAAATGAAACTGTTAGTTTATTAGAAACATGAAAACTCATATAAAGTTTACTTTTACCTTAAATTTTCTTTGAGAGTATGAAGTAAATAATTTTAACCTAAAAATAAAACAAATTTTTTTATCAAATAAATTCTTTAAAACCCATAAAAAGAAATAAAAAACCTTTTAAGTAACTTAGAGCATCATATTCATAAAACCCTTTCAAAACCCATTTAATTAGAATTGTAATATAGCCTACTTCTAATATAATAATTACCAAATGAATTAGAGAGATATAATGGGTCTCACCATTTGTATAACCCATATCAGATCACCAATTTATCATGAGCTATAATGGGAATCAAACCTTCATATAAGCTATATCAGGCTCACCTGTGAGATATAATGGGAAAATTCCTTTATATAAACTGTATTGTGATAACCTATTTCATATCATTCTCAAGTAAAATATCATGAATAAAACACTTTTATCATAAAAACCTTTTAATAAATCTTTTAAACTCATATGAAAATAATTTTTAGATAAAAATACTCTTTTCTTTTAAAAGCACATTTTCAATACAAAAACACCATTTTCATTAAAAAACATTTTCAATACCAAAATATCCGAAAAAGGGAAGTGGGTTTTTCTTTGAATAAAACCTGAAATATTGAAAAGGAATCTATAAATCCAATAATTTCCATGGTGGTATAAAAGTCATTATCTCCATGTACATTAATAATCAAACATTCTTTTTGTCGTTTGTCAAAACATTCTGAATAAAACATGTAAAAAAGATTACTTTCGAAAAAATATAAAATAAAGTAAAAATAGACATAAAATCTACTTTATAAATAGTTTTTTCCATATAAAAACACCCATAAAATAATTATAAAACTTGGACATGGAATATAAAGAGTTGGAAGGAATAACTTAAAAAGTTAATTTTTTTAAAAGAAAAGTTCATTATCACTTGGGAAACACTTGAATAGTAAGACTTATGAAATAATAACATTAAAAAAAACATCAAATATCATGATAATAGATAAATTCATGATATAAAATGTCAAAGGGTCTATATATACACCTTATAAAAGAATAAAGTTTCATAATATAAAAAATATACCTTAATGAGAGGAAATTGAGACAAAGTCCCTTACCTTGAGAATGAATTGTCACGTGCAACCTTATCTTCCTGAATAATAAAATGATTTTAATTATTTAATTTATTTAGAATTTTTTTCAAATTTAATATTTTTTTTTCATTTATTATCATGTTTTATACAATTACTTAATCGATAAAGTTTTTATCATATGTTTTGACCATATTTGGCTTACATGTCAAAAATGAATTAGGTAGGTTAACTATGGTTAAAGAGGAAATTATTTAAAATTATCTATAATAATAACCATGACATAGTTATAATATTTATTAATTATACTTTTAAGAGTAATCATGACAGTTGGTTTTGAGAAATGAAGTATGTTGCGATCATGGGGATGGTATACTATATATACACATGAGTAATGTTTCCATTTCTCGATGATCATTATGGAAAGAAGATAAGTAACATTTATATTTAAAATTAGAATTTTCAACCTAATATATTATATCTTTATCTATATCCCAAATCATTATATATATTAAAAGGAAGGAAGGTTCATTTTTTGGTCTTTTTCTTCACTTAATTTTTTATATAGGTCATTTTAAAAATAAATTTACAAGAAATTTTAAATGTTAAAGAATTTGATGTAGAAGGTTGAAATAAACTAATAAAAAAGTTAATACATTATTTTAGGTCATTTTTACTCTTATATTTTCAGTTTAACCCCACGATAAATCAGTATTAACCTTAACCATAATAATTAATTGTTTCTGTTTTCACTAATTATTTTGGTCAAAAATTAAGTCAAACCTATGAGATAATATAAATTATTTTAATTCAAAATAGGTAATCCATATTTATAAATTAAATTCACACAATTGAAAGAATTTAATTTAAAATTAATCCTGCAGACGTGATGAGAAAATGAGTTTTTAAAGAAAAAAGAAGTACCGAAGTTTACTAAGTTTTTATATCAAAATTCAATATGAAAATGAATTAAATAACCTAAATTGGATTAATTTGTTTGAAAATTAACTAATTTTATTTTAAAAAAGTTAAAAATATGATTTAAAATTATAAATTATTTAAATGAAAAGGTAGTTTTTAATTAAAATTCAGGATTTTTCACTATTCATCAAAAAAAGAAAGTTCACGTTAAAATACCAAAAATTCACCCTAAGATAATTTTGGTATTACGATTTCAAAAATAAATTTCATTTTTTCAAATAAATTTTATAAAATTCTTAAAAATTAATTTTAAATTATGCGTGCAAAGTGTGATTAAACCATATTTTAGAAAAGTACAGTTTTCTAAAACCATTTATTTTTCTTTTAAATAATTATTATTTAATTTCTAACCAATAGATAACCATAATTTTCATAATATATTTATTACTATTCATACTCTCCATTTCAATGGCTAGGTGATAACTGTTATATTAAATAATAACATTTTAATAATATTTCACATTTCATTTAAACTTGGTGTTGCGTGTCTTGTACACTATCAAGAATAAGAATCTTAGGGATAAGTGTTCCAAAAGCTGTTGAAGAGATTAAATTTGTTCATTAAGAAATATATCTTAATGTCTTGGGGTGTTAAATTATCTTTCGATATTTATGTTTCATGTCATTTATGTTATCAAACATAATTTTATTCCTTTAAAATCTTACTATGTTACATCCTCCCCCATTTATAAAAATTGAGTCCTCACAATTTTAAATTTATCTCGATAATCAAAGGATATAAATTTGAAAATTAATTTGTTGTAGGCCAACATTGTAAAAAGGTAGAATAAAAAATCCTTTTAATAAGATAGAAAGAATATTATAGATGTTATATGGAATAACACATAACTAGGTTTCTAAATAGGAGAACATATGTTATAAGTAAATATTTGGAAATAGAAGAAAAGTGTAAATAATTATAGAGAGTTATTGAGGTCATTGATCACAAGAAAGTGAATGATAAATGTAAATTTAAGGTTCTCTATAATGATCTAAAATACCATTTGATTCATCATATATGAACTTAATAGGATAAAATTTTATTTCAAGACCCTTTTCATAAAGTTGAATAATTATTTTACAATCTAAGATTATAAGGAAATATAATTACTTGATATATTTCTATTTTATAAGATTGATTTAATCATTTTTTCATGCTTTGATCATCTTCCAATTCATCCCTTACTCCTAGAAATGAATATCTAATTTTTTTGTGTCTTATGCACTAAAATTTAGTTTAAAAAATTGTAAGATCCATAAAAGAGTGACAATTATTTCCTTCTTTGAATACCTATTTTCCAAAACCAATAGGGTTAACCCAAGTTATCCAATATAAAAAATTAATCTCTAAACCTCAAAATTAGCCTTACTAGTTAATCAATAATATTGATTTTTCAAATAGTTTAACTAAAAACAAGGTCATATAAACCCTAAAGGTTATCAATACCTTTGAAATCATGTCTATAAAATATAAAGGAATTATTTATAAAATAACTCTTCCACTAAATCATATACTTCAGATATTTATAAAAACTCAATAAGTGTCTCCCAAAGTATTTCCATTACTTAAAACAACAAAATTGGGGTACCTAAAATATTGATATTATAGCCAACATTTGAAAAATACCAAGGTCCTTGGAGCTGTCACCACTTCACCAGATGGACCAACATCAACTTTAGAAGTAGAAAATGATTTTTACACCCCTTTTTTCTTCTGATCATGATGACTTCCACCCCAGGTAAGTAACTTTGGAAACATATTAGCATAATTTACCAACTCTTTGAAGATAAAGAATCTTATTATTGATTGGATTTCTATTATCTCATTCCTGGATTATCTAGGAATCTTTTATTTATAGTCACGAACGTTGTGAAAAACTTAACACACCCTAAAAAATTCCATATCCTAACATACATTCCTTAAAATGTATTTTACCACATATGTAACATGTTTGGGGATCATCTCTAGGATTCTTAGTTGGTTGCTTCTTTATTTTCATCCACTTTGACCGTTTCTTACTCTTTCCATCTCATGGAACATAAGTGTCGAAAAACTCCATATCAAATTTATCAATATAGTAAAAAACTTTCTCATAACTTTTAAATTATCATGCGGCCAAATATATTTGAAATATTCGTTTTAATCCTGAGTAAAATATATTAATTTTATTATCAATATTCGAATAAAATCTGGTACATACCTGGCCAATCTTGTGAAGTTTTATTTATGCATAACCACTGAATATTTATCCTTTTTCCTCAATACCAAGAATTTTTTCTCCATCCTAATCCTAACAACCTTAGGGAAATATTTCTCAATGAAAATATTCTTAAATGTGTCCAATCACATATCATCAAGATCATCTTTCTCCCTAGTATTCTTAACCACATACCACCATTGATCAGTTTCACCTTTTAAAAAATAAATGGTAAGAGTTACGATTTGATGTCCTAAACATCCCATGAATTCAAATATCTTTTCCAAATCATTGATCCATCCTTCTACTATCACGGGGTCAGATGATCCACTAAAATATGGGGGATATTTCCTCATTAAATGATCCACAATAAACATGTTCCTTTGTGTTATATTAGGTTCCTCTCTGTCATCTATACCACCACTATTTATATTTTGTTTCAAATTATCTAGCACTTAAATAAAATGTAATGTTCCACTGACAACCATCTCGGGAGGATGATTTGGAAGGATATTTTATTCTCAGTGCCTTCCCACTACATCTTCACTATTTCCTCTATAGAAAACTATTCTGAACAGACATATTTTAGATGAATCAACTTGAAAATCATAAAATTCAATATCAGTAAATCTTATCCATAAGGTAAAATATTCTAAGGGAATGATATTAACACTATAATAACCTCTAAAATTTTATAAACCTTCATTTTAGACCAACTATAAGGACCCATATTTAAACATTACATGATATTGTGTTTTATTAAAGAAATTAATTTATTTTACTTTGAGGATCTTTTTTGGTTTAAAGTTTTAGATAATTAGGCCACAATTAATATATAAAAAACCATAAAATACAAGGTGGACACTTCTTATTAGGGGGATCCTCTATCCACTGGTGTTTTTATAATGATTCAAGACACCTTTAGTTGACATCTAAATAAATGTAGCAATGATGGGATTGTCCATCCATTTCGGTGAAGGAAAAACCTCCATGGGATTACTCACATTTTCTTTGCAGATGACCTTATCCTCTTTCTTAATGGTAGTAGTAGGAACATCGAAGATATTGACTAAATTATTGATTTTTTCTTGTAAATGGAGCAGTAATATTATCAATTGTGGGAATTACAATGTATATATCTCAATTATTTATTCAAATGAATGGAGTAAGAAGATTGAAGAAAGGATGGGGGTCCCACAAAGGCAGTTTCCCATGGAATATTTATTCGATAAAATATCCTTAGTTAGGGAACACAACCACCATTTTGATGGCATTATTGATAAAATATCTTCCCATATCCATAATTGAAAAAAACTATTCCTCTATTTTGTGGATAGAATAACTATGGTTAATAGTGTGTCAACATCTATTACCATGCATGTTTTTTGGTAACTATTTAACCCCAGATGGTTATTCAAAATATTGGAAATATCCTGATCAATTTTATTTGGGATGCACAAGTAGAGGGTAGATACCATTGGGCCTTATGTTATAGGATGGATCGTAATGTTTAGGAGGGTAGAATAAAACTTGGAAGTGTTTCATACACAACGAATTACCTGCAGGAAAATCTAGTTTGTGATGTTATGGAGGGAAGATATTTATAGGAAAGGTTCATCATTTGAAATCATGGGGATCCATTTGATTTTATAAGTGGAGGATGTTCCATGTTCTGGGATACTACTCACCAACACATCCTTACTCTTCCAAAACACTTGGGATGGATCATCAGGGAAGGAATGATCAAATCATGGAATGATATTTGGGCTTGGAATATCCTTGGTTTTATAGACTACCTGATACCTAATATCTCCTTCCCAAAATCCACTAGATTTCCCACATTCACCCAAGTTATTCTCAACCCCCAGAAATATGAAACGTTTCATGGTATTATAATCACTAATAAATTGGATAGACTTATGTTCACTAGTTCTCAAACTTGTTTCCTCTCATCAAAGGCTTATTGAAGTGTTTTTCATAAAGATTCTGGCTGAGATGCATGGGGTGTAATTATTTTGTGTAGTGAAATACCGACCAAACTCAACTTCCTTTTATGAAGAATATGTAATTGTGACCTTCCCACTGATGAGGGGGTTCATAAAAAATAATTTTTAATTTTATAGAAATGTAATTGTTGTCCAGGCTAAAAGGAAGATCCGTCTACTCATCTCTTCTTCAAAGGAGAATGGGAATCCTTTATCTGGATTGAGATTCTCATTTTCATAGGGTGGGAGGTCCATGTTATTTTTAGTGACTCGTTTCTCCACTCCCAGTTCCATGGATCAGTTGGAAGCATGCATGAGTTTAAGGTGAGGTCAATTTTACTAGTAGTAGGATATTGGAGCTTATGGAATCCATGTAAGAGAGCCAGTCATGAATAATTTCATAGATATCAGATGGATTTGAAGGTTAGGCAATATCCTTGGCAGTGGATCTAGTTACATTAATGAATAAGGGAGATATATCCCCTTCCCTTCGAAGACTTATGGCTGGTAGGCCTCTTGATGTCTTGTCTCATAGATCACCACCTCAAAGAAACTATGTATGTTATAATACTCATAAAATATGTCTTAAATTTAATTTTTATGGGTCTTGCATGAATGGTTTCATGAGGGGAATATGGTTTTTAATGACCAATATTTATTCGTTTCCCTTACTTTCACTATTTGGTATAGCCATGGTGAATCCCTCATGATAGAGGCTTCCATCTTGCTCAAAGGGATATATTTGTGCCACTCCCATGGTATTATTCTTCAACGGGTGGAAACTGATTCAAATATTATTCTAATATCAATCCAATGTGTGTCCAATATTCCTTGGTCTATCACATATTTAATTCCCAAACGTAGGATATTTCTTAATAATAACATTGATCAAATACACACTTAAAGAGAGGGAAATAATTTTTTTGACTTCCTAGATTCCTGGGATACACCTAATAACCTTTGTATCATTTTTAGTAGTTTATAATACCTTCCTCCAGAGTGAGATAATATTGTATGGGCTGATGCTTTGGGACTACATTACGACCCACATGACTTGTTCAAGCTTTATTCCCCTGTCACATTTTTCAATAAAAAATATTAACATCAGATGGATGGATAAATTTAAAAAAAATGCATGATTTCTTTTCATTGAAAATATCCCTAACTTTATAATTGACCTTTTCCCTTTACCTTACCCATTCTTAAATATTATGAAAAACATTTTAAAAACATGGAATGAGAAAAAAAGATCAGTAAGGGATATAAAAATAAATGAAAACATTAGTTTAGTAAAAACATGAAACTCATACAAATTTTACCTTTACCTTCAATGTTATTTGAGTGTATGATGTAAAAAAATTTCACATAAAAAAATACACACACATTTTGATAAAAGAGATCCTTTAAAACCCATAATAAGTAACAAAAAACCTTTTCGGCGACTTAGAGCATCATATTAATAAAACCCTTTAAAAACCCTTTTAATTGGAATGACCATACAACTAACTTCTACTATAATAATTAACCAATTCATTTAATATCTATAATGGTGTTCACCCTTCATATAAGCCATATTAGGCTCACGTGTTTCTCATGAACTATAGTGGGACTCAACCCTTCATATAAGCTATATAGGGCTTACCCATGATCTATAATGGGGATAAACCCTTCATATAAGTTGCACCAAGCTCACTTGTTTAATATAATGCTCAAGTACCATATCATGAATAAAATAATTTCATAATAAAACCCTTTAAAAAACTCATTTAAACTCATATGAAAAACACATTTTAGATAATAATACACTTTTATTTAAAAACCCATTTCCAATACAAAAACACCATTTTCATTGAAAAAACATTTTAAATTCCAAAACACCCAAAAAAAGAAAGAGGGTTTTTATTTGAAGAATTACAAAATATTTTAAATGAATCTAGAAATAAAAAAATTGTCATGACGTAAGAAAATTTGTTATCGCCGTGTATGTTAAGAATAAAAAATCTCTTTTGTAAATTTTCAAAACATTCCATATAAAACATGTAAGAAGATTCCTTTTTAAAACCTTTGAAAATAAAGTAAAAAGAGACATGAAATGAACTTTATAAATCTTTTTTCCAAATAAAAACACTCATAAAATCGTTAGAAAACTTTGACATGGAAGAGAAAATAATGGTAGGAAAAACTTTAAAAGATGATTTATTTTAAAAGAAATGTACCTTATCACTTGAGAAACACTCGAATCATAATCCCCATGAAATAATAACATTAAAGAAACCCTAAATATCATGATAATAGATAATTTTATGATATAGAATGTCAAATTGGCTGTATATACACCTTATAAAAAAATAAAGGTTCATAATATAGAAATATGCATAAAAATACGCCTAAAAAAAGAAAATTAAGACGAATTCCCATACATTGATTCCAACTTGTCACATGTTTATTTATCTTCTTTAATAATAGAATAATATTAATTAATTATTTTCTTTAGAACCTTTTTGAATTTAATCATTAGTTTTATTTCAATTATTATCATGTTATTTAAAAAAACCTAATCGATTAAGTTTTCATTGGATGTTTTGACCATATTCGGCTTATGTGTTAAAAAATAAATTAGGTAGGCTGACTATTTAATATCTTATTTTTTAAAAGGAAACACTATGTTTAATATCATACAAGATACACCACATCTAGCTTAAACAAATGACTAAATATTATTATTTTAATTTGATAGTTATCACCTAGCTGGTGGAATGACGAGAATAAATGAGATTAACTAAATTATGGAAATATAGTTTACACATTTTTATAAGATTAATTCATTTGTTACCAATTAATTATAAATAAAAATAAAAATCAATTTAATATAAAGGATGCGTTTTTTTATAAAAAAAACAATTTTTATTCCCATAATGATATTTTATCTTAATAAATTAAATTAATCACTAATAGTGAAATATATTAATGAAATTAATATGTTATACATTCAATGTTTTTTTAAATTCATCCAATATGTTTTGTAGGTTTAAGATAATAATAAATGAAATTTTAATCATAAAAATCTATATTTTTCCAAAGGTAGTTCTACAGCCTTTTGACGATAGTCTTGTTTCCTCCTATTCAATGAAATGTAACCATTATCCAAATTATGGAGGTTAACCATCCCCATGGATAATGATTTTTCATTTTCCATTACCACCTTCATGGATTTCCATAAGATTATCATTATGGTTAATTAATATTTCAATAGGTATATTATAACCTATTTAATTTTCTATAATTAATATACACACATAATATTAAATAAGACGAAACTAGTTCATCATGTTCAGAAAAAATTCCAAAATAAACTAAACATTATCATTAACATTTTTTCTAATGAATAATCATCATATAATAAATAAAAATGATATAAGTGGCTATTTATACTACTTAAGGTGAATTAATACTATTTCATTCTTATTTTTTTATTTTAATCCCATTTTACAAGAACATCCATAATTATACAAAAATAACTGATCATGAAACTACAAAATAAACGCACCTGAAACCATGAAAATATTTAAACATTATTAATGAATGGGTCATAAGATGTTACAAAATGATCACATAAGGTATTATAAATATGAATATAGTTATAAAATGAGTTAATAACATTATTTAAACCATTATATAAGAGGTTTGAACACATTTGAAGGAATTGAAATGTGAGGTATTGGATTTCTTAACCTAATTTCCATTCCTTAAGTTAAACTTATACTTCTTTATTATGTTGTGATAAGCTTATATGTGAAATGAATTTTTAATATATTATATTTTATTTCCACTTGTTTTATGTGTATTTATAGAAAATACACATATTTGATTCATTTGATTAATTCATACTTCAATGATATGTTATTTATAAGGGACTTTATTTTAAAAATTATCTTTTTAATGTTACCTTTAAAACCCTCTTCTTTTTCCATTTCCATGTTTTATAAAATTATTTCCAAAAAAGTTTTTACTATTATCTGATTATTTTTTAAATTCACTTATATTCTTGTTTTAATTTTAACAAAATGTTTTCAATTTATTCTTTTTTTTGTTTTCTAAAATAGGCTCTTTGTGACTTTTCTGACAAAAATATGAAAGGAATGTTTTTTTAACTTATTTAACATGAGAATATTTTCCCACAATGACACCACAGTGTCCTAGTGTTATTATTTTGGCCTTATTTTATCTTTTTATAGAGAATATCTAATTTTTGGTAGTTGGTGGGCAAAAAATTCATGTTTTTGGGGGCTTTTTAGCTATTGCACGGTTAGCCTACACGTTTAGGAGTAAGAATGTGGTTCCCATGATTTTAGGGCATGTCTTTTGATAGAGCCATTTTTTATAGCTTCCACATGGTTTTTTAAACCATGAATATATCCCCAGAGACTTTTCTGGGTCTTGGGTGTGTCAACAATAAGGCAGACAATTTTTCCAAATCGTGCGGATTCTTAGGAGAAACTGTGTGAGTGGCCTAGGTATTGGTCATCACACGATTAGTGCATAGTTTGGTATACTATGCGAAAACCGTATGGGTTTGAATTTTTTTTAAAAATTTTCCTTTTTATTTTATCCTTGTTTTTCTTTTTATTTCTTTCTCTTATTTTTTCTCTTCTCTTCCCCTAAATGTTACATGATTCTCCCACCCCATTCCTCTTCAGACACACCCCACTCCTCCCTCTCGACCCTCTATTTTTCTATCTTATCCTCCCAATTTATTTAGGAATCTTGGTTGACACTTCAAGGTAGGATATCATATCCATTATTTCTTCCATTTCTTAGAGTTTTACTCTCTACCTTTTCTCTATTCTATTTAGAAAAACCCTAAGTTGTTGGTTGAATAATTTTTTGTTTTCTTTTATAAGGTTAGGGATTGTGAAGGGTCTATTAGGTCGATTATATATATGTTTCAATATTCGACATCGAAGGAAAATTGTTTCAGATCATTTTAGTCTTCCTCTACTACCTGAGGTAGGATTTATTCTACTATTTTTTAGGCTAATTTTTATTTATGTCCTTTTTCTGATTTTTGGTTCCTAGTATTTTTTTAGTGCATCTTGGACCTCCTTAAGGCAGGTTCAAGTCACCAAATTTGAATGTTAATTACTTGCATATTCTTAGGTAGATATATATATATATATATAATTCCCCTATTATATATATATATATATATTCACTAATGGTTTCATGGATATATATATATATATATTAGGGTTAGGTGTGATTTTATATATATATGAAAAATACATATGTGTGTAAGTGTAAATCGGTATATAGATGTATAAGAATATATGTCAGGATCCCCTTGTACATATTCATGTCCGTGAGAATACGTACATAGGGGATATGTGTACATATGTATATGTGAAGGTGCATATGCACATAAGTGGGGAAGATCAGCTTCAACTTGTTGATGGTGAAATCATATAGTGTCAAGGTGTTCTGGCTTGGTCCTCTTCTCCTTGAGGTAGGTGTTACTATGAAACCTGTTTCATTTTTTGATTATAATATTATTATTCCTTTTAAACTACCCTTCATTCGTGTATAAATTTATTTAATATCATTGTGATTTTTTTAAACCATTTCATTGTGCTTTGGTGCTTGGAATAAATGATTTAGTAGAGAAATTATATGTTTTCATTTGTGAACTAAAATGTTTTGTTGTTTCAAGCTCTTGTAAAACACCTCTTGACTTTTGAAATGGTTTTAAAAAGTAATTGTAAAACTTTAACCCTGTTTATATTTCTTTGTGTGTGAAAAATGATTAGAATTGAAATTTGATTTTATTTGAGGTGTTGACCTCAAATGATATTTAAAAATGGGTTTTTATATTTATTTTAAAAACATGATTTATAATGTGAGTTTAGTTAACCCCTTGTGGAAAATATCATTTGGATTCTTTAAAAGTGGTTTAATAGAAACGGATGGCCTTATTCCTTTTTTTGGTTTGCAAATAATGAGATGCATGTGTGGTTGGTGGTTTTGTAATGTTTTGAATGCTTGGGTGGGTTTTTCCATTGGAAAGATTGGATGGATTACATTATACAATGGAACATGGTTTTAAAATGTGGTTTTATACATTCTTCATGTTTGATTAAATTCAAATTAGAGTTTTCATTGTGAAATAAACTTTTTTGATGAGCTTTAGGCTATATGGGTTCTTAAAGTGGGCACCCTTTTTTATTTAACGGGTTTTTATATCTTAAAGGGGTGTTTTGGTTTTATAAAGTGAAAATGGAGTTTCCATAGACATATTTGGTTTTTATTGGAAGTGTTTATGTTTTCCTTTGGATTTTTTTAAATTCATATTGTTTTAGAAAAATGGATTTATAAACGTACATAATATAAGTGAAGGCCCAATTGGCACTTGTGATATGACATTGATTGTTCCCTTGTTGAACCCTCGTGTTTGTAGATGATGATAATGTTATCCATGTGATTGATGTTGGTGATGTGAAAAATGGTTGTGGATGGTTTGATGAGTCATTCCAAATTCCAATTGAATTCATGGAACAATTCTCCATGTTTTCCAACCTATGATTAATGGTTTTTGGGCGGTCCTGACATGGAATTTGGGACTCCCAATACACTATAGTTATTTGGGGAATGGACATGGAATTTCTAAACCAAAATGTTTTGGTCATAGTAGTCTATAATCTGGTTTATTAAGATAATTTACATGGATTTTATAACACCTCAAGATATTATGGTATGACTCTTTTAAAATTTATCATCTTTGATAGTTTATTCATCACACAACATTGAGTTTAAAACCATAATATACTATTAAATATGACAGTTGGAATAGCTATGTAACCATTAGGAATATTAATATGACTTATAGATAGAAAAATTACCTATGAAAGTATAAATAAATTTTTCGTATCTTATAAATAAAAATATGGTATATTTATATCATGGAATAAGAAAATAAATGTTTTTAAAATGAAAAATTAAGTGTTGATATTTTTGTCAAACATAAATGATTATCTATAATTTTATAATTAAAAAAATGATTTAAAATATTATTTATTTCCATAAAATAGACTCATAAATTAATATTTTGTTGTCTTATGACTATAAAATAATTTTATGAGACCATAATTAATTTTTCAAAGTGTCTTCAAAATAGTTATAATTTTTTTCTCTTTAAAAGGGAATTCCCATTTCTGGCCTTTTCGAACCCTCCACACGTGGAAAACCCCTACCTCATGAAGAGGTCACTGCCATATGGTGGAGCCCCATCCAGGGAGGGAGTCGTTTCTAGCTCAGATAACAGAGCCTCCTAGAGGGTAACAGCCTGATCGACAATGGTTCATCAAAGCAATGCGTCAGTACAGTGGGCTACGCCACATTTTTCCCACCCAGCCGAGACTGGGAAACCCGAAAAGATGGGTGGATCCCAGGGGAGAGTATTGTCCCAAAAGTGGACTCCCAAGATTCAAACCCTGAACCTCCTAAATAAAAACATGTTTTTACCACTCACCTTCACCACCGTGCCACCACCAAAGTGGCACAATTATAATATTAAAATCAGTATTTTTTGAGTAAATGATGATTTTGTTTAAAAATTATATTTCTCAAATTTAGAAAACTATTTTCATAAAATGGAGTTTATTTTTTAATTCTACACATTGAAAAATGTTTAGGGTGATTTTTTGGAATTTTTCTAAAATAGTTGAAATTTTGGTAAATAGTGAAATATGGTAATTTATGGTATTTAACAAAATACATGAATTATTGAGTAATAGATGATGTATGTTTGATTTAATCCCATAATCTATAACTATACCTCATTATTTTAATATATTTATTGATAATGTTTAAACTATTGATAATATGGAGAAAAAATAATAAACTAATGGATAAAGTAATAAAAAACACCCCTCTCCTCCACTATAAATACTACCCACACCACCTATTCTCCTCACACCTCCAAAGAATTAAATCCTACTTATATTATAGCTATTTATTCTCCAAAAAATTTCCTACATGTTTTGGTATTTCTGGTCTCACAAAAATACCATTTTAAAGTTCCTTTAAGAGGTTCTCAAGGAGAAGAATTCAAGAGGCAAATCCCCTTTATTTCTTTTAATTTTCTTTCATTTTTTTCCTTTTATTATACTTTCCTTAACTCTTATTTCCAAACATGCATAATAACTATAGTATCTTATAAATACTGTAATTTTATTATGATAATGGGATATCCTCCATCAATTATTTCCTCTTCCCCTTTTTATTTTAAAAATGAAAACATCATCAATGAGGTGCCGATTTACCACTTTCGTGGACGATGGGGTTTTTTTGGATTACGACTTCAAGGATAGTGATAAAAATATTTTTTATAGTTAAATAAGATTATAATATTTATATTAAAACTTATTTAGTGTTCTGTAATGAGTATATATTCATGATATTACCAAATAAAACAAAACAAGTGTGTAATGATTGAAAAATGCCAAAATAATAAAAATGGTTATCAGTAACATTTTATCTAATGAATCATAATCATATATAAAAAAATGATATATAATACCATTAAATATTATAGAAGTTCATTAATAACCTTTAATTTTAATTATAGATAAAGATTCTCAATTCACATGATCTTTCTTATATGTATATAAGTGAACCAATCCTGAAAACCAAGGAAACAAACACTTCTAAACGAAGAAATTGAATCTTATAACTCATCAAAAAGAACATAAATATACTTAATAAAATTATAATAAATAAAATTAATGTTTAATAGGTTCTTAATTAAATTATTAATGAATCCAATTTCATTTTGTAGGTTATTAAGTACAAGTGTATAATGCTTTCAAACATATGGTAAGAGATTCTACCAAAATATCCATTTTTCCTTTAGATTACGCTTTATCTCTCTTTACCACAATGTAATTCTACTTTATTTTTATATAATTATTCTAAATTATATGTATATTTTCCAAAATAATGTATCTAGATCATTTAATATTTATTTTATGGGGATATACATGTTTTATAAGGTTTCCCTTTTCAATTCCTCCTAATATGGAACCCTGATTAAAGGGAAATTCCCAATTTCTTACCTATTTTTAAGTAAACTCCATAATATGTTTTAAGACACCAATATTTTTATAAAATATCTATTTTTATCATGAAAAAATAACTTATTACACTTCTTGTTTTATGTAAAAAAGTTATCATTTTTCTGCTTTAAAGACTTATATTTTCTCTTAAACTGCATGGGAGTGGCCCATTTATGAAGTTTATTAAAAACGATTTTTACATGATTTCACTTTAGTTGGACATAATTTATGCCTAAAAGATAATTTAATTATCACCTAATTTTATTTTATATGATATGCATGTTTATAATCTGATTTTATGACAAATACAAATGATTTTTCCAAAAGAACTCTTCTTTGTAAAGTAAAAAGTGTATTTCTCTATAGAATTCCTCGATGATTTTATTAGAGTATTTTCATCTATTTCAGAACACTATGTTTAATATCATGATTAATTGGGATTTATATTTTATAATATCATCTACCATATTTTATTAAATGGTTTTTTATTATTTTGACCGTGGATTTGCTATCTGAATATGATTCACTATATTACTAAGGATGATTAGTGATTATGTTTACTGATTGGGGAAAGTTATGTATATGTTGTTTATGTTTCACCACATTCATATTAGGAATGAATTGTACTTACAAATTGATATTCAGAACCCTATATATCCCCTAGATTCATCTTTAGGTTTTATGAGAGAAAAAAGATATGGATTTGGATGAGGCCTTAACCATTTATTTTTAGATGTCTTGGATGAGGCATCAAAGGTATGTTTCAGATGTACATCATTATGCACTCACTCATTATAATATAAGTAATTAATAATCCATGTGATTATTAGACTAGTATAATATCCATGGTTAAGTTTCATGTAATTATCTATATGGTATTATTTATTTATCTCTTATTCCTGCCATTTTATTCTTAAGATTATGTTTTAATGGAAAGTGTTTTAGTTATTAAACTTGCATTATTGTTTATGTTTATGATAGTTTCCACAGTATTGTTTACCCTTACTGATCATCTAATCTCACCCCTTTCATATGTTTTATTTTTTCTCTATGATACATAAGTGTTTTTTATGAATGACATACATGGATAATCTAAAATTTTATAGGTGTTTCCAATGAAGATTATATGTTTTATTTTATTTCAAATTGTAATGTAAAACTCATGTTTTTATCTAGTTTTTAAAATTTAATAAACAATTCAGTACTTTGGGATGAGATCTCTTGTTTATAGTTCCAATGTATGAATATAAGGCCCCGAATCTAGGCAACTGGGGCTTGGGTATTTACATTTGGTATCATAGAAAGTTTAGTAGAAACCTTAGAAACTAGATTTAGAAAAAAATATTTTGGAACATAACCATAAGATAAAATTTGAAGATAAGAATATAAGAACATCTTGGAATTTTGATAAGGTAGATATTATGTGCGTCTTCTTAGAAATAAATCTCTATCATGATCCTACAATGGGATGTCGTTTTGGAACAGATATACCTAATGTAACAGCCCGAGATTTTATGAAAACTATTCTTTTTAATGTCTTGTGTTGTACGCTACACCAAAAGGAGCTCGCACAACACGTATCCTTGACTTGCCTTGCATTACACGCAATCGCAACCTTCCTCGATAGCGTGTGTAGTACGCAATACCGTGTTTCACTAAATAACGATATGCTATTAAAATATTATCAAAACTAGCCGTTATGAATAGTAATAACCACTTTTTGAAATTTTATAAATTTTATTTTTCAAAATGGACTTCATTTTTGGATTCGGAATACCGAAATTAGCCTAGGGTGAAATTTTAGTATTTTTCTGAAAACTTTCAATTTTTGATGAATAGTGAAACCACTAAGTGGTAGGTTAAAAACTGAATTTTGCATAAAACTTAATTTTTCCGCTTCTGTGAATGGAATTTCGAAAATCTGAGAGACACGGTTAATATCAAGGACTAAAATGTGGTTAAATGAGATGAAAATAATTTTTTGGTGAATAGTAACTTTTTACTTTTTTTACCGCGGTTAATAGTAAATAGGGTAACTAAGGGTAAATATGATATTAATATTACCCTAACACATGTCCTAATTCTATTGGACAAGTGTAATTCGACCAAAAACAAACTTAGGAATAAAATATGACCATTTAGGCCCACTTGGATTAGATTAGGACATTTATTATTAATTTATTTAAAGAAGGGTTAAAATAGTTAAAATCAAAGTTTAATAAGTAAATCATTTTTAATATGGGGTTATACATAAGATAAATTCGATTGTAAATATTCATTAGAAATCTAAAAAGATTTCCTACATGATGGTAGTTTATTTATAATTTTTAGAAATCAAATAATTTAATTTATTTATGACACAAAGATGATGCAGTAATTATCTTATTAATGAAATATTGACATAATTGATAATATAAATACGAAACTAAATGTAATTCAAGACTTTTTATGAATTCCACTAATTTTATAGGTTACTATGATATATTAGTGTTGATTTAATCAACTTGGTTAGAACATATAATTCTGTTATGACTTTCACAAAAATCATGTATCAAATAGTGTCAAAATTGACACAAAATAGTTTTTAAATCAAATATTATATTATTAATTGTTATTTTATTCCTAAAAATCTAAGGTTCGGCCAAATAACTTAGATAAGGATATATGTATTAATAATATACAATTTGGGGTTCGTTTGGCATGTTATAGTAAGTTTATTAACCATATAATGTAAGGAAACAAAAAGACACGGTAAAAGTTAAATTATTTAACTTAGAGTTAAATATAATTGATAAGGTTAAAATAATAACCTAAACTTGTCTAAATCTTATTGGTTGATATTATTTCGATCCATCCCCACTTTAGCTTCGAAATAAGACCCTTTGGAACCATTATAAACCGATTTTGACTTTAATATAAAATAATATTTTGAGATATTCCTAAGGTGCCCCTCTCCTCCCTTATAAAAGGACACCTCCTCCCCCTCCTCCTCACACCAATTTTAGCACTCAAGCTCGGCCAAACCCTGCAAAAATCTCTTCTCAACTTCCCTAGAAACATCCTAGAGGTTCTGGTCTTCCTCAAAGACCAATTTTAGTGCCCTAAGAGGAGGTCTCAAAGAGGCACTTCAAAGAAGAGGTAATTACCGTTACCAATTCTTTCATCTTTATTTCTTCTTCCACTTCTTCTTCTTAGGTTGTTTCATTATGAAGTAATAACATCAGTATCACTCATATACTGATATGTTATTATAAGTATTAAACAACCCTATTTCACCATCTATCCATCCTACGGAAAAAGAAATCACCGCGCGTGCGTACGTACGGAATACCGTCTCCACGCCGTGGTGTAATCTATTTTCCACCACCACCTTACATGGATGGGTATAATGGTGTAAAGAATAACTATACATAGTTATTACAACATCATATTGATTCTGATATATTGTATGATCCACTCCAATTCAATTCAATATTTATAGAAATCATATCATCGCTCGTGCGTACGTACGGACTACCGTCTCCACGACGCGATGAGATTCATTCTCCATGTTTAACCATTTAAGAATGATTATAATGTATATATAAGAAATAATAATGAAATATATGAGATTATAAAGCTACTGGATTTATGTATATATATACATATGTATGTCATCTACTTACTTCCATTTCAAGACAATAAGGAAAGGAAAACAGCGTTCATGCGTACGTACGGACTACCGTCTCCATGAACGGTGTTTTTCATTTTATTTATCTACCTATTATATATATATATATATATACTGAATATATATGATATATAAATCATATTTTATATTCTGGAAGTGAGTAAATCATGATATAAGTAATAATGATGTCAAGAACAACAAGTCAAAACACCTACAATAAATGAAACGATTTTACCCAAAACACTTCTTTAACATGGAATTTACAAAAGAACGGGTAATATAATGTCATAAGTGAACCATATATGATATCATAACAATGAATATGATTCTGTAATAAGTCAATAACATGATTTAAATCATTATACAGGAGGTTCGGACACTTACAAAGCAAGTCGGACCTAAGGTAAGGGAAATATCACAATCTCATTTTTATACGAGATGGTTTATTCGTAAGTATTTACTGGGGTGTATTTTATCATCCAAATCCATGTTTCATCAATATGTAATATTATTTCCATCCACCTACAATTGTTTTAATCCATTTTTACCCTTCGGTGAGTTTTTAGTAATATGTATGAAATGAATCTTTTGTCGTTTTTCGTACGAGGTACTTTTTTGACTTTTCCGACAAAAGTACAAAGAATGTTTTTTTAACATATACGGAAAGAATGGATTTTTAAAACAGTATTTCCAAGAAGCTTCCTTTACAAGTTTTCAAGTTTATTTTTAATCAACTTCTTTTATTTTAAAGTTGTATGACATGTTATGAAAGGAAAAAAAATGTTTTTGAAGTAGAAAGGATATTTTCCTCAAGAATGAAGTTCAAGTATTTTATCAAAATTATTTTCCATATAAGATAATAAAAGGGTTCTATTTTTATCCCTATTATTACATGGATTTGATTATGTTGTGATGGAAACATTTTTATGAATTCCTTTATCTTATATGAATTGTTTTATGATGTCATGTTGTTTAAGAATCCCATTTTTATTACATGGGTTATGTGATGATGTATGATTTATGATTATGTGGCACACATAAGAAAGGATTCATTATAAGATGGGTGGGACCTATATATACATCCAATGCATTGGGTAAAGATTTTATATCTCATGAGATAGACATGGCTGAAATGGTAGGTTATACCGGTTCAGTGAAATAGGACTGAAACGAGGGTTTCTCGATTCAGAAAGGGACTTTGTCCACTAAGATAGTATTGGCAATGAGTCATGACTAACAAGAAATGATTTTCTATGATTATGTGTGCATGCCACAAAGTTTCAAGTTTTATGTTATGATTATGGGGATCTCATTTTCACTTCTATGATTTATTCCATGTTAAGATATTATGATCTCTTTTGCAGGTTTTGATTTTCAAAAAGATATGATATGATTTTTATTTCCTTTATTTTCCCTTACTGAGCATTTGAGCTCACCCTTTTATGTTTTCTTTTCCCCAGGATATAAAGAAAGGTTTTTAGGTAAAAAAAAAGGAAGATCTTTATGGGAGATATTGAAGATCTTTCACCACGATTAGAAGATTACGTTCCGAGTTTCCAAAGACACTAAACTATTACAATCCTTGTGTGTGTTTTTGTTATGTACTAAGTATTCCGCAAAAGTAATGTAATGTCCATGTACGATAAGCTTCGGGTCTCTATAGTTGGTATCAGAGGAAAGGTTTAGTCAACCTTTGGAAACTAGGATGCGAAAACGTTAGTGAGATCCCTAGAGATATTTCAAAGGTATGTCTAGGGATGTACCTAGGGATAAGTATACTTATAGGTTATAGTAATAGAATTACGCTAACGATCATAGAATTAAACCTAAGATGTTGGATATTGAAGGTACTCCCCCTTTATTATGTTGTTTTCCCTAGCATGATTTTTTCCTCTCACACTATTCTTTTTGGGTTTTAGACGATGGCTGGAACCCGAAGGAACCGTGTTGATCAATGCAATGGACAATGCAATGATTGCCCTCCTGAACAAACAAATGTTATGGGAGATGGAGTGCAAAATCTTATTGCTATACTTACACAAGCTATGAATCATTCTGGACTTCCAAATGAGCAGAGAAGGGAACAATATTCTATTGAGTCCTTCATGAGGCAACGTCCACCTTCTTTCAGTGGGTCTTCTGATCCACTTGTGGCTGAACAATGGATCAGTACTACTGAAAAGATATTTTCAGTTCTTCAATGTTCTGAACATGATAAAGTCATCTTAGCAGTATATCGTTTGGAAGGTGAAGCTGATCAATGGTGGAATCTTATCAAGAATACGAGGCTAAGAGATGAAATTGAGTCCATGGAATGGGACGAGTTCAAGAACTTGTTTTTCAGTAAGTACTTCCCTCGTATTCTTCGAACAAAGATGGAGAAAGAGTTTCTTGAACTGAAGCAAAGGGACGATGAATCTGTTGGTACCTATGAAGCAAATTTTACAAGACTTGCAAGGTATGCTTCTGGTATTATCATCCAACCTGAAAGTAAAGTTGATCGATTTTTCAGTGGCTTAAAACCAAGTCTTCGAAGGGAATTAGCTATAAGAGACTTCATTAGTTATGAAGAAATTGTGCGTTGTGCTATCAAGGTAGAAATGGAAGTTGGTGTTACATATCCATCTCATGGTTTTGACAAGAAACGAAAGATGGAGTTCAAGGAGAAATCTCAGAATAATGGTTAAAAGAAGATGAATGTTTCCTTATGCACAAAGTGTGGAAAGAAGCATGGTGGAGATTGTCTTAAAGGAACTAGAAAATGTTTTAAGTGTGGAAAAGAAGGTCATCGAGCAGCTGAGTGTCGAAGTAATGGAAAAAGGGTTTCTAATGATGTGAATAAAGCAAACACTGCAGAGAACGCACCACCAACACTTCAATGCTTCAAGTGCAAGGAAATGGGGCATTATGCTAATAATTGCCCTAATCCAAGGGTTAGTGATGATCAACATGAGCAACCACTGAAGGCAAAGGATAAAGGGAAATCACATGCGATCACTATTGGCAATGTTGAATATGACAACGATGTGGTGGAATGATTAAGTGTTTATGTAATGGGATTCCAAAATAATGTTGTATCATTGAGTATTGCAATATTTATTGATGTGGTATTCAAAGTGATTGAGATATTTTTTGGAAATAAGATGATATGCGCATAATGAAGACGAGAAAATGAAATGTTTAATAGTATTCACGAGCTCATGATTGATATAAGGACTAAGTGATATCATGGTTTGAGTATATAGAATTTTGAGGATTATGGTATGTGGAAAGTGTTAACTTTTAACTGCACTCATGTTTTCACTAAGGTATTCAAGAGAATACACGATTAAGGACTTTGAATGTTTGGAATGTGACCAACAAGACATATCTTATGATATGTGGGGATCAACGACAGTATTAAATCTCTGGTAATCGTTGTCACTATATTATGAGAGTGGACTGCAGTATTATGTATAAGCCTAAAGATTAGACTGTATTATGTTAGACATAAGTTAGTATTGTTTAAGGATAGAAGATTTTCGATATTATTGATGGGATGTTATAGTAACGTAGTTTTAGAAAAAGGACAACCTGCAGGACGGGCGACAGCCCATCGCTTCGGACAAGGCTGTAGGAATCGAACCCACAACCGAAGTGCGACTGGCCTTTATCGCCTACCACTGACCTACATGAAGTCCCTGTTTAGTAGAAACTAGTGTTATTATATTAAGCAGTATGATATATGAAGTATAAGCCCATTTTAGGAACCATATATGATTAATCCCACTATAGATCGACTTATGTATATAAATTTTGCTAACCTTTTGAGACAGATGGAATGACCCGTCATTCTATCACATGATCTGCTAACACTTCATGAATAACAAATTCAACTTCATTTATTTAAGAGATGAAGTGGAAATTGTTAAAGGCACGAACAACAGTGAGATTGTACCAAAATAAAGTAAGTATTTATTCTAATTCAAATTCTTTAACTTTAGGGAAATGATCTTGGAAACCAAAAATGTTGTCCTAGTTCTCTTATACCTGATGAATCAGACGGTACCTTAGATCGTCACAAATTTATGGATTTGTGATTACTGGCTTTTCCATAGCCATGTTCTCTACCACTCTCCATCAGAACATGATGGTTAGATTTCTCTTCCATATCCATATTTTCACCTATGTGGAAACCTAGTGATTAGTTTATTTGGGTAATCGTTAAATTTCATACTTTAATTTTTAAAGACAAGTTTTGGTATTCCTTTTTACGATGTGGGTTTCTATTAAAGAAACTTTCGAATAGTAAACTATTTATAACCCCGACGAATTTCGAGGGTGAAATTCATTTTAAGGGGGGTAGAATGTAACAGCCCGAGATTTTATGAAAACTATTCTTTTTAATGTCTTGTGTTGTACGCTACACCAAAAGGAGCTCGCACAACACGTATCCTTGACTTGCCTTGCATTACACGCAATCGCAACCTTCCTCGATAGCGTGTGTAGTACGCAATACCGAGTTTCACTAAACAACGATATGCTATTAAAATATTATCAAAACTAGCCGTTATGAATAGTAATAACCACTTTTTGAAATTTTATAAATTTTATTTTTCAAAATGGACTTCATTTTTGGATTCGGAATACCGAAATTAGCCTAGGGTGAAATTTTGGTATTTTTCTGAAAACTTTCAATTTTTGATGAATAGTGAAACCACTAAGTGGTAGGTTAAAAACTGAATTTTGCATAAAACTTAATTTTTCCGCTTCTGTGAATGGAATTTCGAAAATCCGAGAGACATGGTTAATATCAAGGACTAAAATGTGGTTCAATGAGATGAAAATAATTTTTTGGTGAATAGTAACTTTTTACTTTTTTTTACCGCGGTTAATAGTAAATAGGGTAACTAAGGGTAAATATGATATTAATATTACCCTAACACATGTCCTAATTCTATTGGACAAGTGTAATTCGACCAAAAACAAACTTAGGAATAAAATATGACCATTTAGGCCCACTTGGATTAGATTAGGACATTTATTATTAATTTATTTAAAGAAGGGTTAAAATAGTTAAAATCAAAGTTTAATAAGTAAATCATTTTTAATATGGGGTTATACATAAGATAAATTCGATTGTAAATATTCATTAGAAATATAAAAAGATTTCCTACATGATGGTATTTTATTTTTAATTTTTAGAAATCAAATAATTTAATTTATTTATGACACAAAGATGATGTAGTAATTATCTTATTAATGAAATATTGACATAATTGATAATATAAATACCAAAATAAATGTAATTCAAGACTTTTTATGAATTCCACTAATTTTCTAGGTTACTATGATATATTAGTGTTGATTTAATCAACTTGGTTCGAACATATAATTCTGTTATGACTTTCACAAAAATCATGTATCAAATAGTGTCAAAATTGACACAAAATAGTTTTTAAATCAAATATTATATTATTAATTGTTATTTTATTTTTAAAAATCTAAGGTTCGGCAAAATGACTTAGATAAGGATATATGTATTAATAATATACAATTTGGGGTTCGTTTGGCATGTTATAGTAAGTTTATTAACCATATAATGTAAGAAAACAAAAAGACACGGTAAAAGTTAAATTATTTAACTTAGAGTTAAATCTAATTGATAAGGTTAAAATAATAACCTAAACTTGTCTAAATCTTATTGGTTGATATTATTTCGATCCATCCCCACTTTAGCTTCGAAATAATACCCTTTGGAACCATTATAAACCGATTTTGACTTTAATATAAAATAATATTTTGAGATATTCCTAAGGTGCCCCTCTCCTCCCTTATAAAAGGACACCTCCTCCCCCTCCTCCTCACACCAATTTTAGCACTCAAGCTCGGCCAAACCCTGCCAAAATCTCTTCTCCACTTCCCTAGAAACATCCTAGAGGTTCTGGTCTTCCTCAAAGACCAATTTTAGTGCCCTAAGAGGAGGTCTCAAAGAGGCACTTCAAAGAAGAGGTAATTACCGTTACCAATTCTTTCATCTTTATTTCTTCTTCCACTTCTTCTTCTTAGGTTGTTTCATTATGAAGTAATAACATCAGTATCACTCATATACTGATATGTTATTATAAGTATTAAACAACCCTATTTCACCATCTATCCATCCTACGGAAAAAGAAATCACCGCGCGTGCGTACGTACGGAATACCGTCTCCACGCCGTGGTGTAATCTATTTTCCACCACCACATTACATGGATGGGTATAATGGTGTAAAGAATAACTATACATAGTTATTACAACATAATATTGATTCTGATATATTGTATAATCCACTCCAATTCAATTCAATATTTATAGAAATGATATCATCGCTCGTGCGTACGTACGGACTACCGTCTCCACGACGCGATAAGATTCATTCTCCATGTTTAACCATTTAAGAATGATTATAATGTATATATAAGAAATAATAATTAAATATATTACATTATAAAGCTACTGGATTTATGTATATATATACATATGTATGTTATCTACTTACTTCCATTTCAAGATAATAAGGAAAGGAAAACAGCGTTCATGCGTACATACGGACTACCGTCTCCATGAATGGTGTTTTTCATTTTATTTATCTACCTATTATATATATATATATATACTGAATATATATGATATATAAATCATATTTTATATTCTGGAAGTGAGTAAATCATGATATAAGTAATAATGATGTCAAGAACAACAAGTCAAAACACCTACAATAAATGAAACGATTTTACCCAAAACACTTCTTTAACATGGAATTTACAAAAGAACGGGTAATATAATGTCATAAGTGAACCATATATGATATCATAACAACGAATATGATTCTCTAATAAGTCAATAACATGATTTAAATCATTATACAGGAGGTTCGGACACTTACAAAGCAAGTCGGACCTAAGGTAAGGGAAATATCACAATCTCATTTTTATCCGAGATGGTTTATTCGTAAGTATTTACTGGGGTGTATTTTATCATCCAAATCCATGTTTCATCAATATGTAATATTATTTCCATCCACCTACAATTTTTTTAATCCATTTTTACCCTTCGGTGAGTTTTTAGTAATATGTATGAAATGAATCTTTTGTCGTTTTTCATACGAGGTACTTTTTTGAATTTTCCGACAAAAGTACAAAGAATGTTTTTTTTAACATATACGGAAAGAATGGATTTTTAAAACAGTATTTCCAATAAGCTTCCTTTACAAGTTTTCAAGTTTATTTTTAATCAACTTCTTTTATTTTAAAGTTGTATGACATGTTATGAAAGGAAAAAAATGTTTTTGAAGTAGAAAGGATATTTTCCTCAAGAATGAAGTTCAAGTATTTTATCAAAATTATTTTCCATCTAAGATAATAAAAGGGTTCTGTTTTTATCCCTATTATTACATGGATTTGATTATGTTGTGATGGAAACATTTTTATGAATTCCTTTATCTTATATGAATTGTTTTATGATGTCATGTTGTTTAAGAATCCCATTTTTATTACATGGGTTATGTGATGATGTATGATTTATGATTATGTGGCACACATAAGAAAGGATTCATTATAAGATGGGTGGGACCTATATCTCCCTCCAATGCATTGGGTAAAGATTTTATATCTCATGAGATAGACATGGATGAAATGGTAGGTTATACCGGTTCAGTGAAACAGGACTGAAACGAGGGTTACTCGATTCAGAAAGGGACTTTGTCCACTAAGATAGTCTTGGCAATGAGTCATGACTAACAAGAAATGATTTTCTATGATTATGTGTGCATGCCACAAAGTTTCAAGTTTTATGTTATGATTATGGGGATCTCATTTTCACTTCTATGATTTATTCCATGTTAAGATATTATGATCTCTTTTGCAGGTTTTGATTTTCAAAAAGATATGATATGATTTTTATTTCCTTTATTTGCCCTTACTGAGCATTTGAGCTCACCCTTTTATGTTTTCTTTTCCCCAGGATATAAAGAAAGGTTTTTATGTAAAAAAAAGGAAGATCTTTATGGGAGATATTGAAGATCTTTCACCACGATAAGAAGATTACGTTCCGAGTTTCCAAAGACACTAAACTATTACGATCCTTGTGTGTGTTTTTGTTATGTACTAAGTATTCCGCAAAAGTAATGTAATGTCCATGTACGATAAGCTTCGGGTCTCTACACCTAAGGGTAACAACCCTGACAAGGTGCATCGAGTATAACTTGACGTAACCTAGTACACAACAACAAGCCTTACTACGCACCTATTTTGACACTCCCATTGGATATTCTTAGGATAATTCAAATTTTCTTTATAAACCATTATGATGGATTTAAAAGTAAATATGTCCCCAAATAAATAGTATTTATGTTTATGAGATTAGCTATGCATAAAATTCTCAATTTATGTTAAGTGTTTTTAGTTCAAAATACGCAATATTATTAATAATCCAATTTAGTGTATTCCATTGTTTAGAAATGGTTCGCAGTGTAAGGAATGGAAATCATATCTTCATGCATATCCTATATAGAGATTTCCCTCCTATGGAAGATAATGATGTTGGAGTGGGAGCTAAAACTGGAGATGATCAATATATAACTATAATAGGAAAACTGATTGAGGTTATGAGTAATAACCTTGCCTGTATGGAGCATCATGATCCACAATGTGGTGTAACAATGTAAGACCGCTTTATGTGACAATAGACTCTGTTATTCAATGGGACTACAAATACATTTTTATATGAGCAATGGATAAGTTACTTAGAAAAGATATTTATCTCTTTGGGAAGTAATAAAAGGGAGAAGGTTATCATAGAATTTTATCATCTCTTAAGAGATGTAGATCAATGGTGGTAATTAATTCAAAACACAAATGTGAGGGAATTAATTAAAAATATGGAATGAAAGTATTTTAAGAAAATTTTCTTAGAAAAATATTTCCCTCATGAACAACGTGCAGATATGAAGAGGTAATTCTTGAATCGAAGATAAAAATGGGATGAAAATGTTTCCAAGTATGAATCAAACTTTAAAAGGTTATCAAGGCATGGTGCAGATTACATATGAAATCCAAATAGAAATAATGATCGATTATTTTATGGTTTAAAACCATTCCTTCGAAGGTCATTGGTAACCAAAAATTTATCTTCACACAAAGATATTATCTTACATGCTATCAAGACAAAGAAATAATTTTGTAAGTATTATGACTTTAAGGGAAAACAAGAGAAGAATAGGGTGGTAGAGTAAATATTCGATAAAGGGAAGAATAAAAAAGGTAATTTTATAACATGTGATACTTGTGGAGGAAAACACCCTAGTGTCTTCTTAAAAGGAAAAGGAGTTTTTTACATGTGTGGAGAAAAATTATACCAAGCTCGTAATTTCAAGGGAAAAAAATAATTTACCAATGTTCAATAATTTTTTTAAAGACATGTGACATTATTTAAATGATTTTCCTAATTGTAAAGAAAAATTTCTCCATAAGAGGTCAAGGGAAAAGGGCCACGCTTATTTAATCATAACTACTGAGGTTGAATTTCTTAATGATGTGGTAGCCGATACTTTAATCATATCCTCAAAATTTATCTAAATATTTATTTGATTCTGGATCATTTCATTTCTATATATAAACCCATTTTTCTTTAAAAATTAGATATATACAATTCACCTTTATAAGGGAGTTGTTAGTAAATAATCCTAGTGGAAACCTTTTTGCAAAATAAATTTGTCGAGAAGTTCCAATAATGACACATAAACATGCTCTAATTAATTATTTTATCATCATATATATGGATGATTTTGATATAATCCTTGGTATGGACTGGATTTTAAAATATAATGAAATTTTTTATTGTAAAGAGGAAATTATGATTCATGATGAAGGTATGGAATTTATCATTTTTATAGGGGATACTTCATCATCTGATTTATATCTGGATCCACCTCCAGTAGCTCTTGTAAATGAAATTCTTGGGGAAGAAGTGAAAACATCATCTATGGATGATGAAATACATCTTAAAATTGAGGATGTACCTATTGTATAACATTGTATTGATATATTTCCATAGTATTTTCCTAGGCATTCTCCAGAGTGGGGAGTTGAGTTCTCTATTGATTTAATTCATGATTCAAGACCTATATCAGATACTCCTTATATAATGAACACTATGGAATTAGTGGAGTCGAATAAACAAATAGAGGAATTAATTGACAAGGGATTTATTTTCCCTAGTGTTTCTCTATGGGGAGTATCAATTCTCTTTGTTGAGAAGAAATATAGATCCAAAAGACTATGCATTTACTATATAGAAATCAATGCTATTATAATAAAGAACAAGCATCCTCTACCACACATTGATGATTAATTTGATCAAATTCATAGAGCTTAATATGTTTTGAAGACTGACCTTTGATCTAGATATCATCAATTACGTTTAGATAAGGATGATATTTAAAGGCATAATTTCAAACCAGGTATGGGCATTATGAGTTTACAATAATTCCATTTGGATTGACTAATACACCCTCTATTTGTTTAGATCTAATGAATAGAGTTTTCAAGTAATATCTTGATGGTTTTTATGGTATTTATTGAAGATATCATGATATATTCCAAAATCTATGACGACAATGAGAACCACTTGTGAATTATTCTAGAGACTTTTAGAAAACAATTGTTATATGGGAAGTTTAAAAAGTGTATATTATTACTTAAAATAGTTTATTTTCTTAGACATATTTTATCTAAGGATGAAATCTTAGTCGATCCTTCGAGTAAAAAGATAGTTCATGAATTGAATACACCAACAAAAATATCTAAAACATGTAGTTTCATTAGTTTAATAGGTTACTATTGGTGTTCTGTTCATATTTTTTCCCTATTAGCTAAACCATTAACAAAGCTTACTGATAAAGGGGTTAAGTTCATATGAAAAAAATAATGCAATGAAGTATTTTAAGAATTGAATAAGAGATTTCTAAATTCAATGATCTTGATGCTACCATCAAGAAATGGTGTATTTTTTATTTATTATGATGCATCAAAGAAAGGGAATGGATGTGTCCTTAAGAATAATGATAGAGTTATTAAATATTAATTAAGGTAGTTAAAAACTCATCAACCAAACTATCCAACTCATGATCTTGAGTTAGCAGCTGTAATTTTTTCTCAGAAGATATGGAAACACTATCTCTGTGGTGATAGATATGAGATATATATACAGATCATAAGAGTTTGAAATATATATTCTCAAAAAATAAACTCAACATGAGGTAAAGAAAATGGATTCAACTACTTGAGTATTATGATTGTTCAATACACTATCACCTAGGGAAGGAAAATAAGGCAGCAGATGCATTGAGCAGGAATGATCATGGAGTTTTAAATAAAACGAGGATTGAATGGGATGCTGTGTTCATGGATCTAGTGAATATGGATATGGGAATTATCAATAAATATGAAACATCACTACTTTTTAAATTGTTTGACCAACCATATTTAATTTAAATGATTAAAATTTCTCAGTATGAAGATGTGAGTTTTCAAGGGAAAATTAAAGCTGTGAATGATGGGAAGTTGGAAGACTTCATGTATGAGGATGCAATTATAAAATTTGGGAATAGGATTTGTGTTCCCTATATACTCAAGCTAAAAATTTAATTATTGGATAATTACAATAGATATAATTTCTATATACCCCCTGGTATCACTAAAATATATAGATATTTGAAGGAACATTTCTGGTGGGATAATATAAAGTGAGAAGTTACTGATTATGTATCAAGATGTTTAGTCTTTCAATATATGAAGGTTGAAAGAAAACAACATAGAGGAGTCATGAAACCTATGATTATTCCTATATGAAAATGGGATAAAATTACTATGGATTTTATCACTAGATTACCAACAAATCCAAGAAAGAATGATGCAATATGTGTAATTATTGATTAAATTACCAAATATGAACATTTTCTCGCTATAAGGGGGAATTTTCCACTAGAGCACCTTGAACGACACTATACTAATGAAATTTTAATATATCTTGGTGCACCTATTTTCATTGTGTCAGATAAAGATCCATGATTTACATCAATATTCTAGAAAATTCTGTAGAAGGCTCTTAATACTGAGCTTCATTTGAGCACTGCTTATCCCCCTCAAACTGACAAGTAGTCAGAAAGAATGATTCAAACATTAGAAGACATGTTAAGGTCTAGATCACTTGAATTTCAAGGTATGTGAGATTAGTATTTACCTTTGGTATAATTTTCTTATAATTATAGTTTCCATTCAAGTATTAAAATGGAACCATATGAAGTGTTATATAGAAAGAGATTTTATATTCCAACTTGTTGGGATGAAGTGGGTGAGAGGAAGATCCTTGGACCAGAAATTGTGGAGGAAAAAATAGCTAAGGTAAAGACTATTCGAACACATATAAAACAATATCAAAGTAGAAAAAAATCTATACTGATAACTGAATAAAGGATTTGGAGTTTCATGCGGGGGATCATGTTTTTATGAAAGTATCTCCATAGAAGGGTTTTATAAGGTTTGGTAAGAAAGATAAAATGAGCCCGAAGTACATTAGACCTTTTGAAATCCTAGAGATAATTGGATTTGTGTATTATCATTTGGAAATGCCATCAAGTGTTTATAAATCACACAATGTCTTCTATATATCTTTATTAATGAAGTATATGCCAGACCCATCGCAATCTCCACATATTATACAAGAGAATTAGAACATTATTTATCTTACTATGAAGAGCCTATCGGGATTCTGGACACTAAAGAATTTGTGTTGAGGAATTGGATGACTCAACTGGTAAATTTACTTTGGAAAAATCATAAAATTGAAGAGGCAATGTTGGAACCAGAGGAAATTATGATGAAGAACTACCCAAATATTTTTTCTGAGGTGACACTCTGGAAATTTTGAGGATTAAATTTTTATAGGAGGGGAGAATTTAACACCTAAGGACCTTATGGTATGTCTCTTTTAAAATTTAACATCTTCGATAGTTTATTCTTCATGAAACACCAAGTTTAAAACCAGAATATACTATTAAATATGATAGTTAGAATTGCAATTTGACCATTAAGAATAGTTAAATAACCAATAGAATAGTAAATTTACCTATGAAAGTATAAATAAAATTGTTGTATCTTATAAATGAAAATATGGTGTATTTATATCATGGAATATGAAAATAAATATTTAAAAAATGACAAATTAAGTGTTGATATTTTTGTGAAACATAAATGATTATTTACAATTTCATAATTAAAATAATTATTTAATAGAATGTTTATTTTCATAAAATAGATTCATAAATTAAGATTTTATTTTCTTATGATTATAAGATAATTTTATGAGACCTTAATTAAATTTTCAAAGTGTCATAAAAATAGTTATAATATTAAAATCAGTATTTTCGGAGTAAATGATGCTTTTATTTAAAATTTAAATTTCTCATATTTAGAAAATTATTTTTATATAATGGATTTAATTTTTTAATTCTAAACATTGAAAAATGGTTAAGGTGAATTTATGGTATTTTTCTAAAATAGTTGAAATTTTGGTGAATAGTGAAATACAGTAATTTATGGTATTTAACAAAATACATGAATTATCTAGTCATAGATGATGTATGGATGAAGAAATCCCATAATATCAAAATTTCCCTCCTTATTTTAATGTATTTTGTTATAAGGTTCAAACTATTGATAGTCTTAATCGAAAATAATAAACTAATGTATGAAGTAATCAAAAAACACCCCTCTCCCCCACTATAAATACCACCCTCACCACCTATTTTCCTCACACCTCCAAAGCCTTAAAGATAGCTTATATTCTTCCCATTTTATATAATAAACATCTCTTACATATTTTTTCATTTCTTGTATCACCAAAATACCACTTCAAAGTTCCCCTAAGGAGGTTCTCAAGCTAAAGAATTCAAGAGGTAAATCTCCTTTTGTTCTTTTAATATTCTTTCAATTTCATTTATTTTCTTATCCTTTCCATAACTACACTATCCAAATATTCATGAAAACTATAGTATCTTATATATTCTGTAATTTTCTTTTGATAATGGGATATCCACAATAAATTCTTTCCTCTTCCCCTTTTTATTCTAAAAATGAAAACATCGTTCATGAGGTGCCGATTTACCACCTTTGTGGATGTCGAGTTTTCATTTATCAATTACACCCTCAAGGCTGGTCATGAAACCATTTTTATGGTTAAAAATAATAATATGTACATTAAAACTTATTTATTGTAATAGAACCAGTATATAAACATGATATTAATTAATAAAACAAGAATAGTGCGTTATGATCTAAAAAATGTCAAAATAATCCAAATGATTATCATTAACATTTTATCTAATGAATCATACTTATATATAAAAAAATGATAGATAATACTATTAAATATTCTTTAAGTTTATTAATAACATATGATTTCAATTATGTATAACTATTCCCATTTCACATGATCTTTCATACATGTATACAAGTTAACCAATCATGAAAACCAATGAAACAAGCACTTCCGAACAACGAAATTAAATCTTATAACACATCAAAAAGACCATAAATAAACTTAATTGAATTATAATAAATAAAATACATTATGAATATGTTCTAAATTAAATTATTAATGAATCTAACTTCATTATATATGACATTAAGTACAAGTGAAGAACACTTTCATACATAAGGTAGGGGATTCTACCTGAATCTCCATTTTTTTCTTTCAGGTTATACTTTCTATCTCTTTAGCCCAATATAATTATTATTTATTTTTATATAACTATTATAAATTATGTTTATATGTGTTAGAATTATTTATCATGATCATTTCATCTTTTTTTATGGGGATATACGTGTTTTATAATGTTTCCCTTTTCAATTCCTCTCAATAAGCAAGCCCGATTAAAGGGAACTTCCCAATTTATTACCCATTTTCAAGTAAAAAACCTAATATATTTTAATCCACCAATATTTTTCTAAAATAAATATTTTTATAATGAAAAAATATCTTAGTCAACTTCTATTTTTATGTAAAAAATTAATCCTTTCTACTTTATAGACTCTTATATTTTCTCTTAAACCGCATGGGAGTGGCCCATTTCTAAAGTTTCCTAAAAACTATTTTTATATAATTTCACTTCAGTTAGACATAATTTATGTCAAAAACATAATTTTATTATCCTTAACTTTTATTTTTTGGGATATACATGTTTACAATCTAATTTTATGACAAATACAGAATATTTTTCCAAAAGAACTCGTATTTTTAAAGTAAAAGGGTAATCCTCTCAAGAATTCCTCGAAGATTTTATTAGATTATTTTCATCTATTTCAACACCCTTCTTTGAATCTAAATATTAATTGGGATTTATATTTTATGATATCATCTACCATATTTTATTAAATGATTTATGATCAGTTTGATTATGGATGTGCTATATTGATACCATTCACCATATTATTCAGAATGGTTAGTGATTCTGTTTATTGATCAAGGAAAGTTATGTATATGTTTTCTATGTTTCACACCATTCATATGAGGAATGAATTTAAATTATTAAGTGTGTGGCGGGGCCATCTATATCCACTCGATACATCAGTAGGTCTCATGAGAAAAAATATGGATTTGGATGAGGCCTTAACCATTTATTTTTAGATGTCTTGGACAAGGCTTCAATGCTTTGTTTCAAATGTACATAATTATTAATTTCCTCATTATAATATTAATAAATCATAATCCATGTGATAATTTGACTATTATAGTATATATGGTTAAGTTTTATGTGATTATTTATTCAACTTTTATTCCATCTATATTATGTTCAAGATTATATTTTAATGGAATGTTTTTTAGTTATTCACCTTGCATTATTGTTTATATTTATGATATATTTTTCCATATTATTTACCCTTACTGAGCATCTGATCTCACCACTTTCTTATATTTTATATTTCCCCAGTATGTAGATATGTTTATTATGAATGACTTACTGGGATAATCTAAGAGTTTATGGGTGTTTGCAATAGAGATTATATGTTGTATTTCATTTAAAGATGTAATGTAAAACTTATGATTGTATCTAGTTTAACAAATATAATAAACTATTTTGTCTTTTGGGATGTGATCACATGTTCATAGAACCAATGTAATAATATAACGCACTAACTTCGAAAAACTAGGGTCATGGTATTTATAGTTGTTATTAAAACTAGTTTAGTAGAATCCTTGGAAACTAGATTTTGAAAAAAAATATTTGGGAACATAACCCTAAGACAGACTTTGAGGATAAACATATAAGAACTTCCTAGAGTTTTGGTAAATTAGAGATTATGTGTGTCGTCCTAGTAATACATCCCTACAAGGATACTACAACTGGATGTGGTTCTGGCACATATGTACCTAAGGGTAACAAATCTGACAAGGTGTGTCGGTCATGACTCAGCGTAACATGGTACATGATAACGAGCCTTACTGCACAACTGGTTTGACACTCTTGGGGGATATTCTTAGGAATATTCACATTTTCTTTAGAAACCATTATGAAGTATTTAAAAGTAAATATTTTCCCAAAGAAAAAAAGTTTATGATTATGAGAATAAATATGAAAAACATTTTCAATTTATGTTAAGTGTTATTAGTTCAAAAGTATGCAATATGATTAATAATCTAATTTATTGTATGCCATTTTTTGGAAATGACGCATAATGGAAGGAATAGAATCCATATCGAAGTGTGTATCCCATGTAGAGATTTCTCTCCTATGAAAGATAATGATGTTGGATAGGGAGCTGCAATTGGAGATGATAAATGTATAACTATACTGGGACACATGACTTAGGTTATGAGTAATAACCTTACCTGTATAAAGCATGCTGATCTACAATGTGGTGTAACAATGTCAGCCTGCTTTATGTGACAACAACCTTTATCATTCAATGGGCCTACAAATCCATTTGTAGCTGAGCAATGGATAAGTTCCTTAGGGAAGATATTTCTTACTTTGGAAAGTAATGAAAGGGAGAAGGTTATAATGGAATTTTATTATCTATTAGGAGATGGATATTAGTGGTGGTCATTAAATAAAAACAAAAAATAGGTGGAAGAAACTAAAAATATGGAATGTGAGGATTTTAAGGAAATTTTTGTTGAAAAATATTCCCCTCGCGAACAATGAGTGGATATGGAGAGTGTAAGAACCCGGTTCTTATTCTTAAGGTATGAGTTTCTTCTTTTCTCTTTTCCTTAAGTGTTTTTGAGAAAATAAGGAAAATGGGAAAAAATCATAAATTTTGTGACTACACGCCATGTACTTTTCCACACGCCGTGTACTTTGGCCATGTGGAAGGAGTACACAGGGCGTGTAGTCCGACCAACGATGACGGGTGTAAAAACTGACTACACATCGTGTAGTGGGTATTTACATGCCGTATAGTCAGTCGATAGGCAAACAGTAAGGCGGTGGCCAAATGAGCGACAATACATGCCGTGTGCTTAGGAATACACGCCGTGTAGTCATGTCGACAGATGAACAGTGCCACGCTGGCGAGAAGCCACTGAAGGAACAATTAAAAAAATGAAAACTACATGCCGTATACCCAATAGTACATGCCATGTAGTCTATTTTTTTCACTTAAAATGGGTAGTAGCATCCCCTATTCACGGGGAAGGCTTAGAATCGGAGGAGGACTCAGGAGGGATGGCTGGAGCTTTGGAGATCACCCGATCGAACACAGGGAATCCGTTTCCGTCTCCGTCGATCTCATTGGAACCGCACGGGAAAGTTCTCACTTTTCCTTGCGTAGTTCTTGACAATTATTACTCTAAGGGAAGTTATTTGAGTTTGAACGATATTTCTTTTACCTCAGATCTACGTCATTCTTGGACGTTTCGAGGACTGTCGTTCAAGTATATCGATCAAGGGCGATCGAGGTAGGTGGTCTAGTGTTTATTTCCAACTGTTGTGGTTAATTTGTGTACCGTTGTGATATGCTCCCATGAATGGGGTGTCGTATGGCTGAGGCCTTGCCTAATTAAATACCTATAATTTATAAAGTAGTTTAATGATCTTGTATAACTGTTGTTTGGGATCGCTGCTTGGATCCAGGACCACACCTGGGGTGTGTTCCTCTGTTTAGCCGTTTGGCCAGGTTACCTGAGGGTATACCGTGATTTTAGCATGTATTAAATTTCCTTGAGAGGAGTTGAATATAATTTGCTCGTTTATATGTTGGGCATGGCCCGATTACTTGTTTAGCCTCAGGGCAGTGTTGTGATTAGCCTGTGGGCAGTGCTTTGTTCAGCCTGAGGGAAACTTCTTTCATGCCTGTGGGCAGTAGATTCTGTGCCTGTGGGAGACACCTCATATGACTGTGGGCATTATTCGATATGCCTATAGGAAGATTCCTGTGGGTTTGGATTCTCTTTACCTGAGGGTAAGGGTTTACGTGCCTGAGGAAACTGGTTGTTTACTTAGAAATACACTATGGTATTTTTTTGCTATTGAGTAATGAAATGAATATTAAAATGGCAATATAACTGGTAAAGTTAGTTACTTTTGAGTAATGCTTAGTTTGTTGCATTTACTACTTCACACTGCTGTTGCACATTTACACTGACAGTTGGGCACGAATATTTGGTGGGTGCCTACTGGGATTCATTTCTCACACCCTGTTTGGGTCATGTCTTTAGACCAAACAGATTATATTTTTGCAGGTATGGATAAGGTCAAGGGTCTCTATACAGGTACGTGATTGTTTCTGAGGAGTAGGAGAGCATGGGATCGAGCTTAGGCTCGCGATGCCGCTGACTGTTCTATTTTTCTTTTCTTTTCTTGTACTTCAGTTGTATTTTATTGTAGTGTAACATATTTTGGCTGTTTTTATAGAATAGTGACATGATGCATCTTCAAATATATATATGACTGCTAGTTTCCTTCTACATCAGTATCCATTTCAGTTATATATCTATTGTTTACTACTTCCGCTTGTTGTATGCTATTTATCTTTTTCGCTGCGATACACTTTGAAAAATGAGGTCATAGTTTCCCTACAATCAGACCTGGGCCCTCACTGATAGTTGGTAGCCTCTGGCATTTGGGGAAATGCGCTTGAGGTCATGTGACCAATCGGGTTCGGGGCACTTGTGGAGTGATACCCAGATCCGAGACGTTACAAAGTGGTATCAGAGGAGTTTATTTTCTTTGACTTACTGTTTGGATCCTTATTCAGGGATAGGACAGAAACTGTAGTTGGTAATAAGCTGTGCCCGGGAGTAGCTAACCCATGTACATGGAAAAGCCAATTTACCTCGTATTTAAATTTTATTGATTTTGCAATTTACAGTTGATCTGATTTTCACCGTTGGGTGACACACTTGGGATTGTAATGTTTATAAGTTATCCATGGGTTCTATTTAGTTTCAACCCAATGAGATGAGGGTATTCTATCTCATGAATCATTTAGGAAAATGATAGAAATCACATTCCATGCATAGGTCCATGCCATGTAGGTGCATTTGAAATTGCATGTTGTTGTGATAGTTTTTGTACTAGAAAAGCATGCTGTTGTGATAGTTGCTTTGATAAATACCTGCTATGTGATAGGGTATTTTTGTGTGATCCTGTTGATAGGGTGGATGCCAAACGTTGTTTTTTGGGGAGTATGGGCCCTCAATAACTAGAATTTGGTAGATCATCAACTTGTTTACTCATGTATAACATGTATAAGATGCCAAACTTTGATTCGCGGGGGAGTATGGGCCCTCACGGATCAGAATTTGGCACTTAGGTGTTGTTTTTAAGTATTTTCTTGGTACCAGAGAAGTATCTGAGGCTTACTGTCCAGAAAACCTAAAATACACATCGTGTAGTTCCACGGACACACACCATGTTATCTTCTGTTCGGGAAGAAAAGAAATTTTTTGAGTACACGCCGTGTACCCTAAGTACACGCCGTGTAGTCCCTTCCCGTGTCATTGACCGTGTGGGCGGGGACATGGAGTAGGGAAATTCTTGGGGAAAACATGCCGTGTACCGGATGTACACGCCGTATAGTGTTGACCTGGGGTCCTCCGTGTGACTAACAACACGGACGGAGGAGACCTTGAGGCATACACACCATGTCCACCATGGAACACGCCGTGTAGTCTGACATGGGGACTCGGCCGTGTAGCTAACAAACACGGGTCGGTGTTACCTCTTCTTGAACACGTCGTGTACCTGAGGGACATGCCGTGTAGTCCATACCAGTGGGAGACCGTGTGGACTTATCTGTGTGGCTGGGAAACGGGGTGGTGTACACGCCGTGTGCGGGTGTAACACGCTGTGTAGTGTCAGCCGAGTAGCTGGCCGTGTCACGAACGACACTGGCAATTGGATATTAAACCATACCCACAGTGTAGATGTTATACACACCGTGTAGTCTTGTTCAAGTGAGTCATGTGTCTTAGCCATGTAGAAGGACTCAGGAAGGGAAGAAGGATTCAAGTACACGCCGTGTATTTAGAAGGCACGCCGTGTGTTTGGGGTGTTACACGACCAGTTTAAGCTGGGGTACACGCCCATGTGAATGGATTGAGGGAACATGCCGTTTAGTTTTATACACATCGTGTAGTCAAGTTTTGTAAATTTTGAAAACTTTCCTTCTTCGTCCCCTTGTTTTCTGTCTTTGATAATCCTGATATAAGGTGTGCATTTTACCTTGTAGAGTCATGCCGCCGAGACAACCACGCATTGTACGCAAGGAGAGTGGCAACAATTATACTCAAGATATAGTAGGCCATGGGCTACTAGTGGATCCTCTACCAGATTCAGATACGACGCCAACCATTATACTAGACACAGGCGTGGATGCGCAGTTCCGTGAAGGCTTCATGGAGTTCATGCAGACCTTTCAGGGAGCACCGTCGGCTGCCACATCTATGGATGAGCTGACTCATATCTTCCAGCAGTAGCATCCACCTATGTTTTCAGGGGATGGCAGAACAAAGGCTGCGAAGACTTGGATGCATTCATTGTAGACTATTTTCGATCATCTTGAGATGCCGCTAGGGTGGAGGGTCAAGCTCGCGATGTATATGCTACGTGATTCCGCCAAGAGGTGGTGGGATGTTACCAAACAGTCAGAGCATCACAGAGACATGGCGTGGGAAGATTTCCAGACAGCCTTCTATGAATTCTTCTTCCCATAGACACTAAGGGAAGATCGAGCTTGAGAGTTCATGAATCTTCAGCAGGGTGCTATGTCGGTGATGGATTATTGTGCTCGTTTCAACGAGCTTCATCATTTTTCACCCATTCGGGTGGGTGATGAGACGTTGAGGGCTAGGCGCTTTGAGTATGGTCTTCGATATGACATCTGCACACTGGTAAATGTTTTCAGGTTTCCTACTATACATGCTATTGTGAACCAGGCACTGATTTCCGAGCGAAATATGTGGGAAGCTAGTGGTGTGAGCCAGGGCGGTTCAGCACCAGTTTCTGGTACTATTTCCACAGGAAAGAGGAAGAGATAGATGGACTTCTCTCACGGTACCATCCAGAAGAATGTCTCAGGTGGCCATGTCATGTGCTAACAGTGTGGTAAGGAGGGGCACAAGAGACCGTAGTGTCCACGTGACCCCGTGTAATGCCAAGATTGCGGAGGGATGGCTCATCTGTAGTGCTTTTGCAGGGCGTTTCCACTAGGGACTAGTGAGAGGGGTTCTGTACAGACTCCATGTGCGGGAGAAGGACCAACAACTTCTTACCTGTTGGGAAACTGGAATACGTCAGGGCATGCAGGCAGCGATGGTGGTCATGGCCATGGTATCCAGACACCAAGATCTCAGAGGCAGTAGGGTGGGACAGCTTAGGGTAGCCAGGCTATGTCACAGGGCCGCGACACTATGCAAGAATATGCAGTGCAACAGACCCAACAGAAGTTGGATCCTGGACCTTCTACCATCAGAGGCACTATTATAGTGGCTTCTGTTTTATCTTTAGTACTTTTAGATATGGGTGCTACACATTGCTTTGTATCTGTGCCTTTTTTGGAGAGCCTTGAGCTTTGTGTTTCTTCTTCTTCTGATGTTATGATGTTAGACACTCCGTTGGGAGCTAGAACAGCTGGTGTATGTCAGTGTAAGGAGTTCCCTCTTGAGGTTGGTGGGTGTCACTTCCTTTTGGACCTCTATGTCTTGGAGATGATGAGATACAATTTAATTCTCGGGATGGACTAGTTGGTTCCCTTTCGAGCCTTTGTAGACTGCTATTGTCGCAGGGTGCGCCTCACGTCACTAGAGGGAGGAGAGTTTCCATACAAGGGTGAATGAGATATTCAGGTGAGTTGAGCTAGACCAGAGCATCGTGGGCGAGGTGGAGTCACAGCCCAGATTGTGAGTTTATATCTAGATGATTAGGGGACTTGTCAGAAGGATTTACCACCAGTAGTTGATCATTTCCGGGATGTCTTCCTGGATGAATTTTCAGGTCTACCTCTAGATCATGTGGTGAATTTCTCTATTGATCTTGTTCCAGGTGAGGCACCGATATCCATTCCTCCTTATAGTATGGCTACACCTGAGTTACAGGAGCACAAGAGACAGTTAGAGGAGTTACAGTCAAATGGTTTTATCTGACCCAATACTTCTCCTTGGGGTTCTCCGGTCCTTTTTGCGAAGAAGACGGATGGTACCCTTAGACTCTGTGTGGATTATCGGAATATGAACCAGTTGACGGTCAAGAACCGATATCCCTTGCCTAGGATTGATGATCTTTTTGATCAACTTTGGGGAGTACAAGTGTTCTCAAAGATTGACTTGAGATCAGGATATCATCAGCTATGCGTGAGACCATCAGACATACCACTTATAGCCTTTCGGAGTAGATATGGTCTGTACGATTACTTGGTTATGCCTTTTGGACTCACGAACACGCCAGTAGTTTTCATGGCTCTGACGAATCGTGTGTTCCACCCTTATCTGGATTCTTTTTTGGTAGTAATCATGGAAGATATCTTGGTGTACTCTCACACTCAACACGACCATGCCACCCATCTTGAGATTGTGTTGAGTACACTGAGAGAGCATCGACTATATGCTAGGCTCTCAAAGTTACACTTTTGGATGGACTAGATTCACTTCCTAGGTCATATAATCTCATAGGCAGGAGTTGCAGTAGACCCATAGAAGGTGAGAGTAGTAGTTTCCTGGAAGAATCCTAAGAACATGTTTGAGATATGGAGATTCTTGAGGCTGGCTGGTTACTACAGAAATTTTATACAGGACTTCTACCGCTTAGCAGCGCCGCTGATGGGTTTGACTAAGAAGGGTGTGAATTTCGTTTGGACAGAAGCTTGCGAGACAACCTTTCAGGACCTGAAAGGAAGGTTGACATCAACACCAATCCTGATACTCCCAGATCAAGGGAAGATCTATACAGTTTACTGTGATGTATCAGGTATTGGGCTGGGAGCTATGTTGATGCATGGTGATCGAGTTTTTGCGTATGGGTCTCTGCAGTTGAAGCCACATGAGAGGAATTACCTGATGCATGACCTCAAGTTGGCTTTAGTTTTTCATGCGTTACGCTGTTGGAGACATTATCTCTTGGGAGATCATTTTGTTGTTTTCACCGACCAAAAAAGTCTCAAGTATATTTTTACTCAGCGTGACTTGAATTTGAGATAGAAGGTGGGTCGAATACCTTCAATTCTTTTATTTTGAGCTTGCCTATACACCTGGTAAGGGTAATGAAGTTGCTGATGCACTGAGCAGGAAGACTCAGACACAGGCAGTTCATGAGGCCAGTGGTGAATGACAGCTTATGGATTTGTTCTCTGAGATGCATTTGGAGGTGCACGACAGTCAAGGGCATACCTATCTTTCATCTTTAGTTGTGACTTCTACCCTCATGGACAGAGTGAGGATGAGACAGCTATCTGATTCAGAAGGCCTAGTTCTACAGGAGTTGGTGGCTAGTGAGGACCCTCCTCCTGGGTGGATGATAGGAAATGATGAGGTACTATGTTTCCATGGATGAGTCTGCGTTCCAGGGGATATACATGAAGAGTTGATGCGGGAGTTTCATGCTTCAACTTGGGTATTTTATCTCAGAGTTACCAAGATGTATCGTGACTTGAGACGTCAGTACCGGTGGCCGAGTATGAAGAGAGATGTAGTTGGTTTTGTTACGAGATGTTCCACCTGTCAGCAGGTGAAGGCATAGAATCAGAGACTAGTTGGACTGTTACAACAGTTATCCATTCCGGAGTGGAAATGGGATGATGTCGTGATGGACTTCGTGACTGGGTTGCCGAGGTCACCTCGATGAAATGATGCCATGTGGTTTGTTGTGGACAGACTCACAAAGGTAGCTCACTTTTTTCCGATCAAGGAGACCTTCGGTGTTGACGAGCTCAGAAAGATGTATATCCGAGAGGTCGTACGTCTTCATGGGGTTCCTCGTTCTATCGTTTCAGATAGGGACGCCCATTTTACATCTCGTTTCAGTCAGAGTTTTCAGAGGGCACTGGGTACACAGGTGCTTCTGAGCACAACTTACCACCCTCAGACCGATGGCCAGTCAGAGCATACTATACAGGTGCTTGAGGACATGCTGTGTGCATCCGTCCTAGACTTTGGGGGCTCTAGGGATAAGCATACACCCCTAGTCAAGTTTTCCTATAATAATAGCTTTTAAGAAACTATTGAGATGACACCTTATGAGGATTTATATGGTAGGACATGTCGATCACCTCTGTGATACTTGGAGGCAAGTGAGGTAGCTTTACTAGGGCCACGGCTTGTACATGAGACTTTTGAGTAGGTCCAGTTGATTCAGAAGCAGATGGCTACTGCTCAGTCTTGTCATAAATCTTATGCTGATCTCCGTAGACGACCCTTGGAGTTCATGGTCGGGGATCAGGTTTTCATGCATGTTTCACCGAGGTTGGGACACAGTCGGATCAAGAGATAGGGTAAACTTTCACCGAGGTATGTGGGTCCATTTGATATTTTGGAGAGAGTTGGCCCGGTTGCCTATCAATTGTAGTTACTGCAGAGGTACCAGGCCATAGACGACGTCTTCCATGCATCCCAGTTACATCGCTTTCATTCACACCCATCTCACGTCTTTTAGAAAGATGAGGTTGAGCTTTCGATAGATGAATCCTTTGAGGATCATCCGATTCGTATCGTGGATAGGATCACGATGTTCACTGAGGCCGGTCAGTTCCTCTCGTACGGGTGCTATGGCAGCATGGCCGAGTGCAGGATGAAACCTGGGAGCGGGAGACCGACATACGTGCTCAGTGGCCAGAGTTATTCTGAGCGTTATCTTCACCAACCTTTTAAGGGGAAATTCGGAGACAAATTTCTTTAAGGGGGGAAGTTTGTATGAACCCGGTTCTTATTCTTAAGGTACGAGTTTCTTCTTTTCTCTTTTCCTTAAGTGATTTTGAGAAAATAAGGAAAATGGGAGAAAATCCTAAATTTTGTGACTATACGCTGTGTAATTTTCCACAAGCTGTGTACTTTGGCTGTGAGGAAAGAGTACACAGGGCGTGTAGGCCGGTCGATGATGATGGGTGTAAAAACCGACTACATAGAGTGTAGTGGGTATTTACACGCCGTATAGCCAGTCAGCAGGCAGATAGTAAGACGGTGGCCAACTGAGTGACAGTACACGCCGTGTGCTCAGGAATACATGTCGTGTAGTCAGGTAGACAGATGAACAGTTCCACACTGGCGAGAAGCCGCCGAAGTAATAGTTAAAAAAATGAAAACTACACACCATGTACCCAATAGTACACGCCGTGTAGTCTGTTTTTCCACTTAAAATGGGTAGTAGCCTCCCCTATTCATAGGGAAGGCTTAGAACCAGAGGAGGACTCACGAGGGACAGTCGAAGCTTTGGAGATCACATGATCAAACACCGGGAATCCATTTCCGCCTCCGTCGATCTCGTTGGAACCGCACAGGTGAGTTCTCCCTTCTCATTGCATATTTCTTGCCAATTCTTCCTATAAGGGATGTTATTTTAGTTTTAACGAGATTTATTTTACCTCATATCTACGTCGTTCTTGGACATTTCAAGGAGCATCGTTCATGTATATCAATCAAGGGCGATCGAGGTAGGTGGTCTAGTGTTTATTTCCAACTGATGTGGTGAATTTGTGTACCGTTGTGATACGCGCCCATGAATGGGGTGTCGTACCGCTGAGGCCTTTCCTAATTAAATACATAAAATTGCATAGGTAGTTTAATGAACTTGTGTAACTATTGTTTGGGATCACTGCTTGGATCTAGGACCACCCCTGGGGTGTGTTCCTCTGTTTATCCATTTGTCCAGGTTACCCGAGGGTATACCGTGATTTTATCATGTCTTAAATTTCCTTAAGAGGAATTTAATATAATTTTCTTGTTTATATGTTGGGCATGGCCCGATTACTTATTTAGCTTGAGGGCAGTTTTGTGATTAGCCTGTGGGCAGTGCTTTGTTCAGCCTGAGGGAAACTTCTTTTGTGCCTATGGGTAGTAGATTTTGTGACTGTGGGCGATACCTCGTACGCCTGTGGGAATTATTCGATATTTATGTGGGAAGATTCCTGTGGGTTTGGATTCTCTTTACCTGAGGGTAAGGGATTATGTGCCTGAGGACACTAGTTGTTTACTTAGAAATACACTATGGTGTTTTCCTGCTATTTAATGATAAATGAATATTAAAATGGAAATATAACTGGTAAAGTTAGTTACTTTTGAGTACTGCTTAGTTTGTTGCATTTACTACTGCACACTGCTGTTTCACATTTACACTGATAGTTGGGCATAGATCTTTGGTGGGTGCCTATTGGGATTCATTTCTCACACCCTGTTTGGGTCATGTCTTCATCCCAAACAGATTATATTTCTACAGGTATGGATAAGGGAAAGGGTCCCTATATAGGTACATAATTATTGCTGAGGAGTAGGAGAGCATGAGACCGAGCTTAGACTTGCGATGCCGCTGGCTGTTCTGTTTTTCTTTTCTATACTTGTACTTCAGTTGTATTATATTTCAGTGTAACATGTTTTGGTTATTTTTATAGAATAGTGACATGCTGCATCTTCAAATATATATATGACTGATGGTTTCCTTTTACATCAGTATCAATTTCAATTATATATTTATTGTTTACTGCTTCTGGTTATTGTATGCTATTTATCTTTTTCACTGCGCTACACTTTGACAAATGAGGGCATAGTTTCCCCACTATCAGACCTGGGCCCTCACTACTAGTCAGCAGCCTCTGGCGTTTGGGGAAATGTGCTTGTGGTCATGTGACCAACCGGGTTCGGGGCACCCATGGAGTGGTACCTGGATCTGGGACGTTAGAGAGGGGAAATTCTTAAATCTAAGACAAAAATAGGATTAAAAAATTTCCATGTATGAAGCTATATTTTCAAGGTTAGAAAGGCATGCTATATATTACATACACAACCAAAAGAGAAATATTGATCGATTATTTGATGGTTTAAAACCCTTCCTCCGAAGGGCATTGGTCTCCAAAACTTTCTCATCATACTAAGATATAGTCTCATGTGCTATCAAGGAAGAGAAATAATTATTTAAGTATTATGAATTTAAGGTAAAATAAGAGAATAAGAGGGTGGAGTATCAAATAATGGATAAAGTGAAGAATAAAAAGGGGAATTTCCAATGTGTGATAATTATAGAAGAAAACACCCGGGTGAATACTTAAAAGGAAAAGGAGTTTGTTACAATTGAGAAGGAAAATTCCTCCAAGACTATGATTTCAAGGGAAAGAAATAAGCTACCAATGTTCAATGATATAATTTTAAATATATGGTACATTATTCAAATTATTGTCCAAATAATCAAGGAAATGTGCTTCATAAAAGGAAAAGGGAACAAGTCGAAGCTTATACGATCACAACTATTGAGGTTGAAGTTCTTAATGACTTGGTAGTAGGTACTTTAATCATCTCCTCAAATTTAACTAAAGATTTATTTTATTCTGAATCATCACTTTTCTTTATATCTTCTTAGTTTTCATAAAAAATTAGACATTTTCAATTCCCCATAACAAGGAAATTGTCAATAAAGACTCATAGTGGAAACCTCATTACAACAAATATGTGTCAATCATTTACTATTATGACAGATAAACATTCTCTAATTTCTAATTTTATCATCATACGTATGGTTTATTTTTAAATAATCCTTGGTATGTTATGTATTTATAAATATATTGATAAAATTTATTGTAAAGTGGAGGAAATTATGATTCATGTTGAAGTTATGGAATTACTCATCTTTATAGGGGAGAATTCATCATTTGAGCCATATCTGTATCCACCTTAAGTAGCTCTTCTAAATGAAATTATTAGGGTATTAAGAAAAATATAAACTGTAGATGATGAAATAAATAGTCAAATTACGGACATAACAATTGTATAGGAATAAATTGATGTATTTTTATAGGATTTACCTAGACATCCTCTAGAGTGGTAAGTTGAGTTATCTATTGATTTAGTTCCTAATGAAATACCTATATCAAAGTCTCCTTATAGAGTGGACAATTTGGAATTAGTGGAGATGAAGAAACAACTAGAGGAATTGAGTGACAAGGGATTTATTCTCCCTATTTTTTCTCCATGGGTAGCTCCTATTCTCCATGTCAAGAAGAAATATGGATCCATGAGGTCATACATAGAATATAGAGAAATTAGTGCTATTACAATAAAGAACAAATATCCTATGCCTCATATTGATGATTTATTTGATCAACTTCACATAGAGAAATATTTTTCAATGATTGACCTTCAATATGGATATCATTAATTAAATGTAAAAATGAAGATATTCCAAAGACAATATTTTGAACTATGTATAGACATTATGAGTTTATAGTAATTCCATTTGGACTAACTAATGAAACCTCTATTTTTATGGAACAAATGAAAAAGTTTATAATGAATTTATTGATGATTTTGTTGTGGTATTTATTGATGATATCATGATATATTCAAAAATCTATGAGGACCATGAAAACCAATTTCATATTATTTTGGAAACTCTTTAAAGAAAATAGTTATATGGGAAGTTTAGAAAGTGTGAATTCTGGCTTCAAACCGTTTATTTTATTGGCTATATTGTCTCTAAGGATTGAATGTCAGTTGATCCTACAAAGAAAAAGGTAGTTTAGGATTGTCCCACACCAACAAATATAAACGATTTATATAGTTTAATTAGTTTAGCAGGTTACTATCAGTGTTTCATTCAAAATTTTTCCAAATTAGCTAACACATTTATAGGATTACTTATAAAGGAATTAAGTTTGTATGTACAAAAGAATGGGAAGAATTATTTGATTAATTGAAGAGGATATTATTTAATGCTCTGATCTTGAATCTAACACTGGGAAATGGTGGATTTTTTATTTATAGTGATGCATCAAAGAATGGAATTGGTTGTTCCCTTATGTAGAATGATAGAGTTATTGCATATGCATCATGGTAGTTAAAAAATCATGAACAGAACTACCAACCCATGATATTGAGTTAGAAACTGAAATATTTTCTCTAAAGATATGGAGACACTATCTCTATAGTGAAAGATGTGAGATATATACAGATAAAAAGAGTTTGAAATATATCTTCTCAAAAAATGAATTCAATATGAGGAAAAGACGATGGATTGAGATACTTAAGGATTATGATTTTTCAATACACTATAAACTAGGGAAGGAAAATAAGGTAGCATATGAATTGAGCAGGAAGGATCAGAGTTCTAAAAGAAATGAGGATTGAAAGGGATCATGTGTTCATGGATCTAGTGAATATGAATATGGGAATTATCAAGAAAGGTGAAACATCAATAATTTTTTAATTGGATTCCCAACAATATTTATTGGAAAAGATTAAAAGTTTTTAGTCTGAATATGAGAATTTTGAATGGAAAATTAAAGTTGTGAATGATGGGAAGTTGGCATACTTCATCTATGAGGATGGAATTTTGAAATTTTAGAAGAGTATTTGTGTTACCTCTATACTCGATCAAAAAAGGGAATTATTGGATTATGAACATAGATTAAAATTTTCTATACACTCTGGTAGAACTAAGATGTATAGAGATTTGAAGGAACATTTTTGGTGGGATAATATGAAGCATGAAATTACTAATTATGTATCAAGATGTATAGTTTGGAAATAGGTGAAGGATAAAAGAAAACATCCTAGATGAGTCATGAAACCTATGCCTATTCCTACATGAAAATGGAATGGCATTACTATGGATTTTTTCATTGTATTACCAAAATATCCAAGAAAGAATGATGAAATATGGGTAATTGTTGAACGAATCACAAAATCTGCACATTTTCTTTCTATACGAGAGGATTTGGCACTAGAGCGTTTTGCATGACTCTATATTAATGAAATTATAAGACTTCATGGTGAACCTATTTCCATTGTGTCTGATTGTGATCCACAATTTACATAAAAGTTTGGAAAAATATACATACGACTCTTAATACTGAGATTCATTTGAGCAATTCTTATCACCCTCAAACTGAAAAGTAGTCAGAAAGAATGATTCAAACTTTAGAATACATGTTGAGGTCCTACTCACTTTACTTTCATGGTATATGTGATTAGTATTTACATATGTTATAATTTACCTACAATAATAGTTTCCATTAAAGTATTCAACTTACACCATATGAAGCATTATAATGCAAGAGACATCGTACTACAACTTGTTGGGATGAAGTGGGTGAGAGGAAGCTTGTAGGCCTAGAACTTATGGAGGAAACAACATCAAAGTTAAATACCATTCAAACCCATATCAAAGAATCTCAAAGTAGAAAATAAATCTATGCTAATAACCAAAGAAAGGATTTGGAGTTTCAAGGGTGGGGATCATGTTTTTCTGAAAGTATCTTTATAGATGGGTGTTATAAGGTTCAGTAAGAAAGGGAAGATGATCCCCAAGTATATTGGACCTTTTTAAATCTTGGAGAGAATTGGAGTTATAGATTATCATTTGGTGATGCCACACTAACACAAAACAGGGCAAGGGAAGCCCTACTCTTTATCGGTGCTAAATAGAAAGCGCTAATAAAGGGGTGTGCCTTTATTAGCTCCAGCTAAAAGCATTGATAAACGTAGCCTTTATCAGCACTAAAACAAGCACCGATAAAGGTGTACCCTTTATTAGCGTTTTTAGCACTGATAAAGGGTACATTTATCAGTGCTGATAAAATTTTTTATTGTTAATTTATATAAAATTATTATATTAATATTTAAAAATAATGTTTATTTGTATACATTAAATAAAAAACAATTGTTTATATTTAATATATATTTTTTAATAATTTAAAAATATATATAATGTTTTAATTGAAATAGTATTTCTAGGATTATAATTATATGTATATAATTAATTAATTATAAGATTATAATAAATTACATTAAATAATAAATATATTTATTAGATTTATTATATTTATTATATTTATTAGAGATTTATTAGATTAATTCATTGTATTTATCATATTTTTTATATTTTTTATATTTAATATATTTATTTTATTTATAAATATATATTAATTTGTAATATATATATTTATAATTAAAATTACTGAATATATATGTGTTTTATAATGAATTTGGTCAACAAATATATGTGTATATGTTATGTATGCATGAATGTTCATTTGTTTATTACATGATGTTGTATATATTGATTAATTGATAATATTACCCATATGAACTATATATGTTCTAAAAAATGTACTTATAAAATTACATCAAATATATTTAAATAATAAATATATTTTATTATATTTTTAATGATATATATAAATACTTTTCAAATATATTTGTTATTATAATTTTATTAATATATATTAACAATTATATACCAATATTTATAAATATATACTATTTATAGTTATAATTATTAATAAATAAATTTATATTTATCCTATATATCATTTAAAATAAATATATAAGAATATAATGAATTATTAAAATTATACCTTTATAAAATAAGTATTTATCGGTGCTATAATTTTAGCCCTGATAAATAGCTGTTTTATCAGTGCTTTTTTAGCACTGATAAAGATAGACCTTTCTCAGTGCTAAAAAGCATTGATAAAACACTTATTTATCAGTGTTATAATTTTAGCACTGATAAATAGGTACTTTGTCAGCGCTCTTTTAGCGCTGATAAAGGTATATCTTTATCAGTGCTAAAAAAGCACTGATAAAGGTATGTTTTATCATCACTTTTATTTTAGCACTGATAAAACATACCTTTATCAGCACTTTTTACTAGCACTGATAAAGGTTCCCGTGGTTTTTATAAAAAAACACTAATAGGCCTCTCCTCCCTCACAACTATTCAAGCTTTCGTGGAAGCTGAACCCGAACCCTCCTCTTATGTGATCCCTCCTCCTCCTCCTCCTCCTCCTCCTCCTCCGCCGCCACTGCCTTTTACTCCTCCTCCATCATGACCATCCTCCTCCTCCTCTGCCGCCGCTGCCTCTGCCGCCTCTACCTCTGCCGCCACTTCCTCTGCCACTGCTACCTCTTCCTTAACCCCTCCTCCACCGCGATCCCTCCTACGTCGTGATCCCTCATACTTGGTAACCCTTAATGGTTTATAAGGACATATTGTGGCTTGGTTTATTAGTTTTCATTGAAAGAAGAATCACCCATCTTGTTTATATGTATGTGTCATATGATAGAATAATGTTGATTTATAGGAGGTTTTTAAGCCTTATTGTGGAATAGGTTAAGTACCAATTGTATAGAAAAATTCCCAAATGGGCTTCAAAGAATGAAAATATTTTAAAAATTAAAATTCAGTACTATATAAAGGTTTTTAAATTGTACTTTTACACCTATTTATTTCTAAATAATGTGTTTGGGGTGTGTAATGTTCTTAAAGTATATTAAAGGGGTTGTTAGATTTTACAAGGGTGTGTTAACCCATATGAGTTATATTGTAAACATTGTGATAGACTTTCACTATTAAAAATGTTATTATTTTGGATTTTTGGATCCCATGTGGTTTTATAAAATTATATTCCTAATATTGGTCTTAAGAGTTGATTTGGAAGATATTTTAAATCATTTTATTTAGATTCTCACCCTTAAAATGTTTTTTTTCATCTTTGAAATTATGAGAAATAGTTTTTTATAAAATACTTATGATCAAATTATTCCCATTTTTTTTGTTCTAACTAATGGGTGGTTCTCTATACATGTGTTGTTCTTATGATAGAGAAAGTTGATGTTTCTTTCTAGGGGATTTGAGATTGGGTGATCATTTATTTATAAATGTACTTAATTTGGATGATTCTTGATGCATTTAATTTATTGATTTCTAACCACCTTGTTTGATGTATTAGGACTCTTAGGAGACTAGGTATTGATCTGAATATGGGTAAACCATTGTATAGGATTTCTATAATATTTGGAGGGTGGCCCATTGGACTGAGTGAGATAATAGATTAGAGAGTGATCATTAGATAATGGAAGGTAAGGAGATAGAATCTTATGTCCCATGGTATTTGTGTTCTCCTAAGATATTTATCCCGTGACCATTCTATTGGGGGGATGCCTTGGTGGGTACTAGTAATGGAATAACCAGTGGGTAGGTTGTGTGAGATATATCAAGGATTATTTTAAATCTTATATCATGTTGAGTACGTGGTTTGTATTGATTATCCCACAGAAAATATTTATCCTGGCTATATGAAATTGTGACATCTCCTGTAGAACCCTTATAGGTACAATACATGGAGTGGGGATGATTATGATGTTAGTGAAAATTATAACGTGGATTCCTCATGACCTTAAGGGTAAGGCAATCCACACATGGGGTGGTGTAGGTTGGTAACTAAATATGAATAAAGAGATTTATTATTGATATATTGTTACCTATAGGTCCTGGGATCATCATGATATATTTTTTAACTATAGGATATGCTAATGATGGATACATTTAGTGAGTCTTCTTAGTATGTTTCATGCATGATCTTCTTATGTAATAGCCTCTTGCTCGATGCTAGGTATCAATCATTGGATTGTTAAGATCTAGGATGAGGTTTATCTTTCATGATTGTTAATTACATATTAATCATTATTATATATCTATAATGAGGATGAGGCCTAGAGACCTTGGGATTGTAATGTAGAGATACTCCCCCAAGGTGAACATTCTTTTAAATTTTTTAATGTTTATGTTTGGATATACATTATGGGTATATGTGGTTTTCCACAAGACACAAATTATTTTAGTGGTTTAGATTGTGTTGAAGGATAGATTGGTTATTCCTATTTAGGTCCTTCTTTATGTATGTGAGTTTATCCATGGGACCCACCTTATGTTAATGCTTTGGATTATGTGGGAGGTTGGTTATGTTATACCCTCCATACTGTTTGGGGGGGGGGGGGGTGGATGATATTCCACGAGGCATATAGTCACATCACAATTCATGATCAATATTTAATGGTTCTGCCTTGGGGATGAGTGTTGAAGTGTATACCTTTTGATAATTCAACAATGTCACATCATAGGGTGCACTATGAAATAGACCATTAGCTACAACATAATGTACCCTATTCTTGAAATGCAAAGAGATTTTTTTAGTCTTTTTAATGAGGTTCCCATATTCCTTATTTTCCACTTGACCCCATCACCCAAACCCCTCTTCCCCATAATTTTCCCCTATAATAATTCACTCTTTAGGATCCCTAATGGTCGTTTCATAGTGGACAACCCACCCCCTGGACATTCCACACCCCCTCCCCCACACCCCTGTACCACCACCCACCCCACCTGGGTAGCCCACTCCCCCTCCCTGGACAACCCACACCCTCTCCCCACACACCCTACCCTCCAGACATGCCACCCACCTTACCCTTTGAACCTTTTATGTTTTAATGGATTTTTTCCTTTTTCTCATCGAGAACACCTCCGCGCTATGCTACCCTGTCCTTTCTCTCCTCTTGGCTAGTTCTCCCTCACCCGGTGTATGTTTCATTTTTTATCACTTGTATTGGAGAGCCTAGGATAATTTTTACATCTCTTAATCCTTCTATATATTAGTGTCTCCCCCCCCAAAATACTATATTTAAATGGACATGGGTCAATTAAAATTATAAATGTAATGATATGACTCAGGCTGGAATCATAACCAACAACTGAACTGACTTTCAACTAACCTAAGAGGCATTCATGATCCCTATGGGATAACAAAAATCCCATGAAAAAAAGATAAAATTAATGTAGAATATTTTACCCCTAAATTAGAGTAAATTTAAAATGATATTTCTCCTGAAAAGCAAACATGTCCCATTCATAAGTTGAACATCTTGGAAAATAGTAGATACACAAAAAATAAATAAACAGGAAGCAGATATCATAGATAGAAAATAAAATCCCACTTTGACCAATAAAATTTCTTTACCAGACATGTCCCATTCCCAAATCTCATTGGACCTATTTTGGATAGGTATAACATATGAGTTCTTATTTTATATTTTCTTTTCAGCTGAAAATCTCCTTTGCCACACGCCTCTCCTCTACTACGAACGCACCTCTACCGCATGCTGAACGACACCATCGCGGTGATTTTTCTCCTCTTACTCATTGGTTTCCTCTAGTTCGCATGTTATTACTGTTTCATATTTATGGTTATAATGTTAAATGTATGGGATAAATTCCTCACTATAAATCGTGGTTTTTGGTGGTCCTTGTTTGTGCACTAAATGAAATGCATGCTGGTTGGTTTATGAAATTGATAATTTATGTATACTTGTGTAATGAATGAACTCCACAATATGATAAAACTTCTATGATAAACCCTAAATTAACAAACAAAATTTAATAAGGGATGCTTTATAAAATCTGAAATTGTGATTGTTTGGTTTGTATGGTGTTGCAATTGTGAGCACAATTGTGTGTTTGTATGGTGTTTCGGTTGTTGGAATGATTGGTATGCCATTTCTTTTCCATTTTTTAGTTATTAAACTATTTAATATAAATCTAAACTTTACCCATTTCAATGTAACTACCACTTTTTTACTAGTGCAATTCCACTGAATCCTAGAAAACCACTTAATTAGAGGAATCTATGAGACACTTTATGGACACCCTAGTCAAATAACCATAAAAACACATGTAATGAATCCTTCCACACAAAAGCACTCTATTTAAAATCATACCATCTATTAGTTTAGTACCATAGTTCTTGAATAGAGACATTATGTTTCTAAATAAACACTAAAAAAAGATTTACAACAATGCATATATATCACATGTGGGATACTAAAACATTCTAATGAAAGGGATTATCATAGCTTTTTGAACATATTTTGTGTAATTATTTTGTTAAATATTAATATTACTGTATCAAATAGAATTAATATAAATAAAGAATGGATGAATTCCAATATGTTGAAATAAGAGTATGAAGATGACATGAAAGAGTTTATCAAGTTTGCAAAAGATCATGCATGTGAACCTTCTCAAATCCTTTGTTTATGTTTATGATGTTGTTATTCAAGAACAATTTGTCCAAAGGATTTCGAAGAACGCCTGATTTGTCACAGAATAGATCTAAGTTATACATGTTGGAATAAACATGGGGAAAAATGAATGTAGGCAGTGGCTCAGATAACACAACATTTTATGGATAATCTTATATGATTACAAGCATGAACAATGAAGATGATTGTATGGAGGATGTGATTACAGATGTGAATGATGATGAAGATCGTATTGAGGAAATGAAAAGTAAAATTGAAGATGAACTTCGTGATTTACATAAAATTGTTTGAGAAGATAAAGAGTTGTGAAAAAATGCCATTGTATACTGGTTGCACTAAATATACAGCATTGTTAGCCGTACTGAAGCTGTATAATTTTAAAGAAGGAAATGAGTGGAATAACTCCAGTTTTATAGAACTACTTTATATTCCGAATGACATGCTACTAGAAGATAATGAGCTCTAGAGCCGAACATACAATTCCAAATGAATGCTACACTTGGTGGGTATGATCTCTAAAAGAATACACGCATGACCAAATGAATGTATATTGTTTCGCAAGGACCAAAAATCACTTAATGAATTCCCAAAGTGTGGTTCTTCTCAATACAAGAAAGATGATTCCAGTTCTACAAAAGTTGTATGGTACTTTTCAATCATTCCAAGGTTTAAGCACCTATATGTAAGTGAGGAGACTACATGACAATTGACATGGCATGCAGATACAAGAATTAAAGATGGGAAACTACATCACCTGCAAGACTCTCCTCAGTGGAAGAGAATTGATCATGAGTATCCTAAATTTAGAAACGAGCTGAGAAACCTTCGCCTTGCGTTATCTAGAGATGGGGTGAATCCTTTTGGTTTTAAAAGAATCAGTCACAGTACATGGATGGTTATGTTAGTAATTTTTTTTATCATCGTGGTTATGCATGAAAAGAAAATACATCATGTTATCTATGCTTATATCAGGACCAAAAAAATCAAGTAATGATATTGATTTTTATTTGGCTCTATTGATTGAGGATTTAAAATTATTATCGGATTCAGGTGTTATGTTGTATAATGATTACAAAAATGATGATTTAAATTTTAAATCCATGTTGTACGGGATGATAAACAACTTTCCTGCTTATGGAAATTTGTCAGGATATAGCATTAAAGTAACTCAAGGGTGTTCTGTTTGCGAACAAGGTACATAGTAAATTAGGTTGAAATATTCATCAAAAACCGTGTTTCTAGGACATCATATATTTCTACCCTGACAACATAAGTACCGATCTTGGATGACATCATTCGATGGAAGTTTAGAAGAACGTACAACAACGTCTCCACTAACAGGTGATCAATTTTTTGAGAAATTAATATATGTGGACACTACTTTTGGTAAATAGTTTTTGAAAAAGCTTACGAAAACTGGTTTGAAAAAGAGATCAAGTTTTTTGGAATTACCATTCTGAAATTTCCTTTATGTTAGACATTTTCTTGATGTTATGAATGTTGAAAAAATGTATGTGATAGTGTCATAGGAATATTGCTAAATTCACTCGGCAAAACAAATGATAGAATTAAGGCTAGATTGCACATGGTTGAGATGGGAATATGAGAAGAGTTGGCACAAGTGAAGGGTGAAAAATGAACATTTATTCCTCCTAATACTTACACTCTTTACAGAAAGGATAGATATCCGTTTTGAAGCTTCTTTAATGACATAAAGGTTCCAAAGGGGTATTCATCAAATATGAAGAACATTGTTCCAATGAGAGATTTAAAATTAAAGGGTCTGAAATCACATGACTGCCATGTTTTGATGCAAGATATAATTCCAATATATTTTCATTGAATTTTTCCAAAGAATGTATGCCATACATTAAAGAAAATTTGTTTCTTATTCAAAGATATTTGTTGCAAAGTTATAGACCTAAAAAAATGGCCAACTATGGAAAGAGAAATTTTCGTCGTATTATGTGAATTGGAAATGTTCTTCCCATCGACATTCTTTAATTTGATGGTTCATTTGGTGAGAGATATTTGACTATGAAGTCTTGTACATTATAAATGTATGTACCCCAATGAACGATATATGAATATTTTGAAAAGGTATGTCAAAAATCGAAGTTGTCCAGGGGGTTGTATTGCAGAGAAATATATTGTTGAGGAAGACGTTGAATTTTGTACCAAAAATGAGTCTGGTGTAAAAAATGTTGGCCTACCAACATCTCGTCACACTGGGTGTCTTGAGGGTGAAGTAATTTCTTGAAGAGAGGTTTTCACAATCAGTATTACAGATCGGGAGCAGGCCCACATTTACATTTTGCATAACAGTTTCGACGTTGACCCATATGTTCAAACCCACAAATAAATTCTTAGGAATTTGAATCCATATAAGGATAAAAAATGGATATCATATACACATAATCGATGGTTTATAGGATGGTTTTGGGACTATATTTTTAATAAGTTATATGAAAATACAGACTCAATTTCAGAACGACTTAGATGGCTAGTCGGAGGAGCAAGTGTGTATGTATTATCTTACAATGCTTATGCAGTTAATGGTTATAAATTATATACTAATGAGCATGATAAAGAAATTACCATGAGGAATATTGGGGTTACACTTTTGGTTGAAGTGATGCATGTTTCTGGTGCTAAGGAAAGAAATCCAATTTATGAAAATATGTCATACTTTGGAATCATCAAACAAATATGGGAGTTGGATTATATGAAATTCCAAGTTCCAATTTTTCAATGAAAGTTGGTTGATAATAGGAATGATGTTAAAATAGATGAATTGGGATTTTTGAAAATTAATTTCAGTAAGGAAGGGGAGAAAGACGAACCATTTATAATGGCATCATAGGCAGTATAAGTATTTTATCTTCCAGACCTTGCAAACTGAAACTGGTCAATTATTTTGTTATTGACCAAAACAACTGAAGGGTCAGATGAAAGTTAAGTGGAGGATAACCCTTTCATAGGGTCTTCACAATAATTTTGTAGCGGTCCCAATGTATATGACATTTTTTATTTCAGAGGGGACCACAATGAAGGGATTTACATAGTCTATAGAGGGGTGAAATCTCTTCATCCTTTAAAAAAAGAGTTTAATAATCAGGTTATTTGTTTATTGTAATATATATTGTGTTACGTTTTGTTATTATCTATTCTCTACTGCTTTTATCTAATCTAAATTAAATGTTAAACCACTTCTGCAGATAATGACTTATACACCTGCTGATGCGCCCAATCCCAAGGCACAATAGGTCTCTCAACCTACTGCTGCTGGTCCCAGTGCAGAGAAACAATAGGTTTCTCGACCTGTTGCTGCTAGTCCTAGTGCTAAGGTATAACAAGTTTCTCAACCTGTTGCTGCTAGTCCCGGTGCTGATTCTAGCACTCCAGATGAACATAATGATGATGCTTCTGAAGAAATGATAGGAAATGAAACCCTAACAATGCAAAAAAATGAGGGCATCGTAGTTTGACAGTGTTATCCAAAATCCTTAAGGAAAAAGAAAAATGAATCAAATTTTAGGTGATATAGAATAAGAGAGGACAACATGTTAACCTCAACAAATCCATCTTTAGTAGCTACATTGGAATCATAACTCGGAAATGTGTGCCAATTGATTCACATTCGTGGAACCATGTTGTCACTAGGCTTAAGACACTAATGTGGGAATAGATTACAATAATGTTATGATATCAGTTTTTTAATTTATAAAAATAAAATAAAATACCAAAAAATTGACTTACTCTTCATCATTTATTGAGGAGTGCATTTATAGTAGATGCCTCACACAAGGAATATGTATTAAGATTTGTAGGAAGGATTCATAGAGGCTTCCGCACAATTTTAAAGAAATATCATCTTAATGATGTTGAAGGTAAAATCAAGCCACAACCACCTCTTCTTTATGCACACTTGATATCCCAAGGAGCATGGGAAGCGTTTAGCAACCATCGTGCGGAGCATACTTTTCAGGTACATTGTGTGTGGTAATATGTTGTTTGACGTTTCTTGTATTCATCACTTTGATTGACAATTTTTTATTTATGAAATATCAATTGAGTGATAAAAATAGAGAATGTGAAACAAAACCAGTGAACCGCTACCGTAAAGAAAGGATGGGGTATGCTTCACTTGAGAAAAAATTGGTACGTCTTTTCAATTGACCGTAATAATATTATGTGACATAAAACAACACCATAACCATGTTTCTCTATTTATATGCAGATTGATGAATCAAAATCGAAAGCCATATCCATCCCACACCATGTTCTTTAGAAGGAGGCTCATGTAAATTAATAGGGGATACTAATAGATGAAAACACACAAAAAATGTGGGAAACATGTGCAAGTATGGCATAATATTAATTTGATTTTCATTAAATCTATATTACATAACAATGACTAATTATTTTCCTATATTTTCTATCTAACACAGTCATAGAAATCAACAACACCCACACCAGATGCAGACATACTTTAAGTGGCCTTGAAGTAGCCAAAACAGTATGGCCGCGTCAGAGGTGCGGGTTTTGGGGTGACACCCTGAACATATTTTCTGAAACAAAAAACAAGTGGAGAATAAAATTGAGGAAATGAAAAATATGAAAGAAAAATTAGCTATTTTTTCATGATTAATTACAATACCAAAGAGAGATTATAGAAAGTTTGATGGTGGATAGGAAAAGAGAAGAAAAAACTCAACAACAACCCATGCGTGAATATCCCGTCCCACCCCCACCAGCTTTGAGGTGATCCATTACCTTAAATAGCTGAGGTAATCAATGGTCTAATAATTGTTTCTGTGAATTGTGAATCACATAGAAAATGATAGCTTTCATGTACTAATATTCTATAGGGTGGAAATGAGTGTGATTTATATCTATCAACTCCCACCTATCACCTTGTAGCGAGGGCTACAATGTTCAATATACAGAAAAACATGCTATACAATAGACAACTTCCAAAAGACCATGTCCGAGTGTCAATTAATGTAGCTAATTAGTCCAGTGCCAACCTACCTATTCCAAATGACAATTGCAACATTCATACGGTTGAACATGCTGTTGGAACATTCATCACATGGCCATCAATTATTGTAAAAAAACATATAGACAAGGAGGTATCCATTTACAATTTATTTTTCAAGATGTACCTTTAACATTTAATGAAAAAGGTCTAAACCAATGAATGTTATTATATAAAGGAAAACAGAAGGCGGTGAAATGAAATATCAGCTCAAAACTATCTCCAGGATCAACCAACCGATTGAAACGGTCTACCGAGAGCACCTTCACCCCGCCTGTTCTATATCCACAGTTAATATCATTTTAGGCTCATGTGGATGAAAAGTTGATAGACGACAATACTCACACATTTTATTTTGAAAAAAATATGCATGAAGAGGAAAAATCAGATTTCATTAGTGCTGAAAATGTAAATGAAATCCACAAGTATGAATGGCTAGGTGCCTCAGTTGTAAATGTATACATGAGGTATGTTTTCATGATTTGATTTTACAAAAGCTAATATACTATAAGAATTGTAACTAAATTCATTTAATATTTTTCATAGGTATATTTATGAAAAAAAATTGAAAGAATTTCCACATGAACAAAAATTTGGACTTGTTAGTCCTCACATCACCTCTTCAAAAGAAGAAATAGATTCTGATAAAGAGGCTGGAATGATGTCATCCCTACTCAAATCATTTGAAAAAAAATTACAGATGACATAATCTTTTTAATAACAATGATGTAGTGGTAAATCTCTACAATTTAATCATATCAACTATATTTTCATTTCTTTCATTACTTATTCTTTTTTGTGTTTTTAGACAGCATTGGATGCTGATTGCAGTCAATTTGGATACTTTGGATACTCCAAATATTTATTTTATGGATTAAATGCATAGATGTGGAACAAACTAACCATGAATGATGGCGTTTGTTAATTTTTAATACACTAGATCCAACATTTTAGAACTAAACATCAACTTATATAATTTATATTATCTTTTAATGAGGATTTTTTATGATAGGGTGGTGTATCAATATCGTCTACTTCATGGAATCAATCTAGGGCCTAAGGAAAAGAACGCCTAGAAGATCTACAAATGGAAAAGTATCCTGGTATATACTATAACATTTCACTATCCAAACACATATCAAAACAAATTACTTATTTTTCTCGATGTTTCTGCAGTGTCTAAAATAAACAAACAGAAAGGAATGTGATTATTATGTTTGTAAATTTATGAAAGAGATCGTATTTCATCAACAAACTAGCACCCCTAAAGAGGTATTTTTAAAAATAATTATGAGTTCATTTAAAATATTTATTAATCCTTTGTGTATTTAAATTTTTTCAGTACTACCATGACTGTCACAAAAACTCATATTCAAAAGATGATATAGACGTGTTTAGAAACAAATGGGCAACATACCTGATGGAAGATTGTACACAAATAGAATGAATGTTAATTACTACTACTTATTTTATCCTTATATGATCATTTATATCTTCATTTTTTACAGTTATTGAGCATATATGACCACCCTTTATTATGTTTTATATCCTTAGGTAATGAAGAATGGTTTTTGAAATGATTTTCCTTTATTGTAAAGAATAACTTAATGAGAGACTCCTATGAACTATTTATTTATATTTCTATATTTCCAAAATCATTAGACCTAAAATATTATGGAATGGATGATTTGTATTCTCTATTTTGGTCATTTATGCAGCTATTTCTATTGATTCAGTGAGTTGAAAGAATATTGGTTGTGAAACACTCACAAATTTAATAACAAAACAAATGATTATTCACTACTATTGGTTAACTACCGCTTAACATGACATCTGATATGAACTTATGATCCGGAGTCCCCGTGATGCTCTCATCCGACACCATCTCTATGATCTGGTGTCCCCGTGTCAGATGAGAGCATCATGGGGATGCCAGATCAGAAGTTCAGATTAGATGCTTTGGTAAGTGGTAGTTAACCAACAGTAGTAAAGTGCACAAAAAATCATTAGTTTTGTTATTAGATTATATCTGGACCAAATAAACCATTTTTAAAGATGTAAAGGTAATGTTGTGATATAATATGTCCACTTTAATGAAAAATTATATAATAAAACGTTGAATTGATTTTCATTGTTCCTTACATGGTTAGTTTATTTTAGAATATTTCTATCCGTGTGACATGCCTTTGTAGGAAGAGCAATGACACTGTGTCTACTCAATCATAGAGGTAATGGGAAATCTATTTCACTAATGACTCAATATTTCATATCTCTACAAGAACTCTTAGGTTTTTTCTCTACTTCACATAAGACTCTTCATGTGATTGTTTAACATAAGCTCCTTTGTATAAATGCTTCATGTGAACTGATCATGTGATCACATCACATGATCAAATCACATAAACAAATCTCATAATCAATTAAGGTAATTTAGTTGAACCATGATTAGTTTATTATTGTCTTATTTACATGATCACATAATGATTCAAGGGTCATGTAATCATATAAATCTCCCAGGTTCATTTGATCATGTGATCCTATTATGGTCATGTGATCACATGAATTTGAACAAGTCATGCACTTAATATGATATTTATAATTATTCATGTTCCCCTTTCTTACTCAAGTCCATTTTTTAACCCCAAATACTCCATTTTCATAATTAATAGAAAATTTATCTTTCTTATGATACAAATGAATTCAAGAATTGAAGTTGATGAGGCTATAGTTCATTGGACTACAATGGTCGATAGTGTGGAAGTCGACCAATACATAGTCATTCAGTCCACTCATGAGCATCTTAAAAGCATGATGGGAACCAATATCTTATATTTTCAATTTTTTAAGTAGTTTCCATTATATGTGGGTGGGGGGTGTCTAGGAAGGAGGGGGTGTCCAGGAGTGGGGGGGGGGGGGGGTTTCTAGGAGGGGAGGGAGGTGTCCAAGATGGAGGGGTGTCTAGGAGGGAGGAGGTGTCTAGGAGTGAGGGGGTCTCTAGGTGGGAGGGTGGGTGGGGGGTGTCCAGGAGGGAGGGGGTCTTTAGGTGGGAGGGTGGGTGGGTGGGGGGTATCCAGGAAGAATGGGGGTGTCCAGGAGGAAGGGGGGGGTGTCTAGGGGGTGTCCAAGAGTGGGGGTGTGGTGTCCAAAAGGGAGGGGGTGTCTAGGGAGGTGTCAATGAGTGGGGTGTCCAGGAGGGGAGGGAGAGGGTGTGTCTAGAAGGGATGGGGATTCCAAGAGGGAGGGGGTTCCCTTGTGTGATGGTGGGCGGGGGGTGTCCAGAAGTGTGTGGGGGGGTGAGGGTGTCCAGGTGGGGAGGGAGGTGTCCAAGAGGGAGGGGGTGTCCAGGAGGGAGGAGGGTCTCCAGGTGGGTGGGGGGTCTCCAGGTGGGTGAGGGGGGGGGGTCTGGGAAGGAGGGGGGTGTCCAGGAGGGAGGGGGGTGTATAGGGGGTGTCTAGGAATGGGGGGTGTCCAAAAGGGAGGGGGTTTCCAGGGGGTTTTCCATGAGTGGGGTGTCTTGGAGTGGAGGGAGGGGGTGTCCAGGTAGATATCCATTCAATTCCATTCAATACTAATAATATAAAATGGGTAGATCACTTATAGAGTATCCTGAAGTGGGTCTGTAGTGAGGCATCAAAAGTTCCAACCAACCAAACCAATTACAAGCCCATGTAAAGGCCCAAGAATTATATTTTAGTTCCATTTGAGGCCCAATATATCTTATTTAATGTCATAAAGACCCAACAAATGAATCATTTACCTTTCTCACATTAGATTTCTAAGAAACACACTTTTTCTCTACACCAACATTATACTAGAATATATCTGCTGGAAAAATTACTGATGATATATGAGTTTGATAGAAGGAATACTTTCTCATCTAGAAGAGTTGTGAGGACACTCTCAACTAAATCAAATTTGACCCTCAATCCTGGCATGTGGATGAAATCTACAGAATGAGATGTTTTTTTCCAGAAATTGAATTCCATAAGATGTATCCCCACTTCTTATATATATATATATATATCCATTCACCCAATTTCTATAGGATTTGTGTCCTCCGGTTGTGTCATATGATCTCTATGTTTCTACTTTATGTATTTTTAAATTATATTTTTGTTAATGTTTTATGAAATTTCATTCCTATTCCTCCAATATATTATTCTTTTGGTGTTTTTATTGATTTTTTGAATTGTATCTCTTTAAAAATCATGAAATTGGAGTAATAATCCAAGTTCAAGAATTCCTTGGGGAGGACACTAAGTATTACAATCACCTTTTCTAATTTGGAATATTTTATTCAATTGAGTGGAGGAAACAAAGTTTTTTCATGTTTGGTTTGGAGACTAATAAATTTATCTAATGATCTTCATGTCTCTTTGTAACCTCATAAAATCCATTATATTCCCCTTGTTCTATCTCTCATTATATCCAATGCGCTGGAGAAAGTTAGGTACATGAAAATAAGATGATGGAGTCAGGTGGAGTTTGACTATTTGTATATGATTATGGAATGATCAATATTCAAAACCATGTAGGATTTTAAATTTAGCACACTTAGGATATTTCTAAAATTATATATGATTTTATAATTAATATTAGTAAATGATGGTGTATGAATAATATTTATTCCATTATCAAATAGCTAATGAAAATATAGTTGGATAAAGAAGGTTATTAATGGGTATACATTGGATTCATCCCTTTCGTACTAACATCTTTATAGGATTTCCTGATACTTTATTTTAATTATCTGATACTTTATTTTTAGGGGGAGGGAGGGGAAGGGGGTTGCCCAGGGAAAGTGAGGGGAGGATACAAGGGGAGGGGGGGGGGGGGGGGTTTTCTAGGGGAGGGAGGGGGGCTATAGGTGGAGTGGTGGTGGTGGTGGTGGGGGGGGGGGTGCTATCCTGGGGTAGTGAGGGCGCTGTCCAGGGGGGCTGTCTCTGGGAGGGGAGGGAGGGGGGTCTGGATAATCACACTAAAGAACTAGGAGGGAGGGGGTGTCCAAGAGGGAGGGGTGTCCATGTGTGAGGGTGGGTGTTTAGGAAATAGGGGGTTTCCAAGTGGGAGGGGGTGTCTAGTAGTGGGGGGGGGGGGGAGGTACAGGAGTGGGGGGTGTCCAGGAGGGGAGGGGGGCTGTCTAGTGGTGGGAAGGGGGCTGTCCAGGGGGTCAGAGGGGGGATGTCCAGGGAAAGGGAGGGGAGTTGTAGGGGGAGGGAGGGAGGGTTGTCTAGGAGGAGGGAGGGAGATGTAGGTGGATTGGTTGGGGGGGATGTCCAGGGGTAGGGAGGGGGTTGTCCAGGGGTAGGGAGGGGCTATCCAGGGGGGCTGTCTCGGGGAGGGGAGGGAGGGGGTCTGGATAATAACACTAAAGAACTAGGTGATCAAGAGAAAAGTGAACCAGTATGATCATGGCCAATACAACTATGTAGGTTCTCATCATGACTTCTCTAAAACCGAGAAATAAATTCATTCCATACCTTCAATGAGACCTTAGATATTGTATGGGGTCCTTAGAGAGGCATTAGTGGTCAGGGTACAAGCAGGGTTGGACCCGATGTCTGATGCGGACGCGCTAGAACTCATTCCATTTGACCTGGAATGGGAGAGTACACTCTTAGAGGCTCCTAATGTATGTAAATATTAGTTTTAAAACCTATATAGGATGGTGGTATCACTAGAAAAATGTTATAATTTATTATGAAATTTAATACTTTTATGAAATTGAATACACCATCATGTATGTGTCATATTGTATAACATGTGGAGATTCCTCCCTTTTTTATTGTCAATAAATGAAACCTTTTGTATTCCATGTTGTTTTTGACATTTCTTCCTTTGCTTTTTTATCCATGTAACCTTATCAAATCAATATTATTAGTCAATGAATCATGTTGAGCCTCTTCTAAAATATTAATTCAATCCAAGCAAATATGGAAATGTAAAGGTTGTAATAGGTAACAATTGACATTTTATTAATGTATTATTTCATATTAATATTTAGTTTATTTAATTATTTTATTACTAACATAATATTTTTTTCTTATATAGGTGAATTGTTTTTCTGAGTTTGAATGATTTGTTTGGAAACTAATACCATGGATGAAATTTTTTGAGAGGGGATCACTGATGAAAAAAGGATGAAACAATAATGTTTTTAAAATTTTGTTGGATAATTGTAATTGTAACCATATTAAACATTGTTTGAAATGTATATAGTAGTGTTTTATTTGTATTCACGATTTCAAGTAAATGTATATATAATTGCTTGGGAAACTCTTGTGCGTGCTGTTTTGTTCTTTGCTTTGTTTGTGTGTAGGTGTTGTTTGAGTTATGTGTGCAGGTGTTATCATAGGTGTGAAGGTGTGGGGTTTTCTCAGGAAACTTGGCCCTTATCATTTCTAATTAAGTGCTGATAAATGTGTATTATATCACCGCTCAAAATAGCACTGATAAAGGGGGTCTTTATCAGTGCTATTTTGATCACTGAGATATTAGACATTTATCAGCGCTCAAAATAGTGCTGATAAAGATGACCCTTTATGAGCGCTAAACAAGCGCTGATAAAGGGGGACCTTTATCAACACTTTTTTAGGGCAGATAAAGGTAACCCTTTATCAGCGCTATTTTGAGAACTGATAAAGGGGACCCCCTTTATCTTTTCCACGATTAACAATGCTTTTCTAGCACTATTAAAGGATATTTTTAGCACTTTTAAAATCCTTATTTGTATTAGTTCCACCTTGCCTTTGTAAAATACACAATGTCTTCCATATGTCTTTGTTAAGGAAGTATATGCAAGAACCATAACATGTCCTCACTTCTAATGGAATATAATTGTAACATTATTTATCTTACTATGAAGAGCCTATACCGATTTGAGACACTGAAGAATAGTTTTTGAGGAACTTTATGACTCGATTGTTAAAGTTATTTTTTTTAAAATTATAAAATTTAGGAGGCAATGTGGGAACTATAGAAAATTATGATGAAGAATTACCCAAATATTTTTTTTGAGATGGAAGTCTGGAAATTTCAAGGATGAAATTTTTGTAGGATGGGAGAATGTAACACCCCAAGATCTTATGGTATATCTCCTTTAAAATTTATCATATCTGATAGTTTATGATTCACGCAACACCGAGTCTAAAATGGTAATATACTATTAAATATGATAGTTGGAATAGTAATGTGACATTTAGGAATAGTATTATGAAAAATATAATAGTAAAATTACCTATTAAAGTATAAATAAAATTTGGTTATCTTATAAAGGAAAATATGTTATATTTATATCATGGAATAAGAAAATAAATTTTTAAAAAATGAAAAATTAAATGTTGATATTTTTGTGAAACGTAAATAACTATTTACAATTTTATAATTAAAATAATGATTTAAAAGAATATTTATTTTCATAAAATAGATTCAAAAATTAATATTTTGTTGTCTTATAATTATAATATAATATTATTTGACATTAATTAATTTTTTAAAGTGTCATAAAAACAGTTACAATTTTAAAATCAGTATATTTGAGTAAATGATGATTTTATTTTAAATTAAATTTTCTCATATTTAGAGAATTATTTTCATAAAATGGATTTATTTTTTTTAATTATACACATTTAATAATGGTTAGGGTAAATTTTTATGATTTTTCTAAAATAGTTAAAATTTTGGTGAAGAGTGAAATATGATAATTTACAGTATTTAATAAAATATATGAATTATTGAGTCATAGATGATGTATGAATGATGTAAGAAGATAATATATAAATCTCCCTCATTATTTTAATATATTTAGTGATAAGGTTTAAACTATTAATAGTCTTGATCCAAAATAATAAACTAATGAATATAGCAATAAAAAAACACCCCTATCTTCCACTATAAATACCACCCCTCACCACCTCTTCTCCTCACACCTTTATATCCTTGAAGCTTTATAATATTCTTACCATTTAATCTCCCAAACCTTTACCCCACATTATGGTCTTTATGGTATCACAAAAATACCATTTCAACGTTCCTTAAGTAGGTTCTCAATGACAAGAATTCAAGAGGTAAATCCCCTTTCATTCTTTTAATTTTATTCCAATTTGTTTTCTTTTCTAATCATTTCCTCAATTATATGTACAAACATGAAGGATAAATATTTTATATTACATATAAAGTAATTTTATTATGATAACGGTATATCCACCATAAATACTTTCCTCTTCTCCTTTTTGTTCTAAAAATGAAAACATCGTATGTGAGGTGTCGATTTACTGCCTTTGTAGAAGACAAGTTTTCATTTTTCGATTCCACCTTCAAGTGTGGTCATGAAACAATTTTTATGGTTAAAAAATGTTATAATATTCAAATTAAAACTTATTTAGTGTTTTTTAACTAGTATATATACATGATATTAATTAATAAAACAAAACTAGTGTGTAATGATTGAAAAAACACCAAACAAAATCCAAACGGTTATCAGTAACATTTTATCTAATGAATCTTCATAATATATGAAAACATGATATATAAGACCATTAAATATTATTTAAGTACATTAATATCATATAATTTCATTTCTGTATAACTATTCCCATTCACATGATCTTTCACACATGTATAAAAGTGAACCAATCATGAAAACCAAGGGAACAAACACTTCTGAATGATGAAATTGAATATTATTACTCATCCAAAAGACCATAAATGAACTTAATAAAATTATAATAAATCAAATAAATGTTTAATAGGTTCTTAATTAAATTATTATTGAATCTAATTTCATTATCCAAGATGTTAAGTACAAGTGCAAAACTCTTCTGGACATAAGGTAAGAGATTATACCCAAATCTCCATTTTTCCTGCAGGTTACACTTTCTATATCTTTACCCCAATGTAATTATTCTTTAGTTTTATATAATTATTCTAAATTATGTTTGTATGTTACAAATAATGTATCTATATCATTTCATCTTTATTTGATGGGTATATACATGTTTATAAGGTTTCCCTTTTCAATTCCTCCTGATAAGCAAACCCGATTAAAAAGAACATTCCAATTTCTTACCCATTTTTAAGTAAACTAAATAATATGTTTTAAGTGAAAAATATATTTATAGGATCGCCCTTTTTTATCATAAAAATAAATATTATCCCATTTTTGGTTTTATGTGAACAATTAATCCTTTTTACTCTTTAAAGACTCTTATATTTTCTCTTAAACCGCATGGGAGTGGCCCATTTCTAATTTTTCTGAAATACTATTTCTACTTGATTTCACTTAAGTTGGACATAATCAATGCTTCAAACATAATTTCATTATACTTGAATTTTATTTTCTAGGATATACATATTTATAATTTTATTTTATTACAAATACAAATTATTTTTTCAAAATAATTCTTCTTTGCAAAGTAGAATGGGTATTTATCTCAAGAATTCCTTAATGATTTTATTAAATTATTATAATTTATTTCAAAAACCAATTTTGAATCCCATGATTAATTGGGATTTATATTTTATGATATCATATAACATATTTTATTAAATGGTTTATGATCAGTTTGACTGTGGATGTGCTATCTTGATACCATTGACCATATTTCTCAGAATGGTTAGTGATTATATTTACTAATTGGGGAAAGTTTTGTATATGTTGTTTATGTTTCACCCCATTCATATGAGAAATTAATTGGAATTATTAAGTGATGGGTGGGGCCTCTATAGCCCCTCAATTCATTCATAGGTCTCATGAGACAAAACAAATATGGATTTGGCTGAGGCCTTAACCATTTATTTTAAGATGTCTTGGCCAAGGCCTCAACAGTATGTTTCAGATTTTCAAAATTATAAATTCCCTAATTATGATATTATTAATTGATAATCCATTTTATTTTTTGAATAGTATAACGTACATGGTTAATTTTCATGTTATTAATTTTATGGAACTATTTTTTCATCTTTTATTCCTGTCATATAATGTTCAAGATTATGTTTTAAGAAAATGTGTTTTAGTCATTCACCTAGCCTTATTGTTTATTTTTATTATTTATTATAATATATTATTTAACCTTACTAATCATATAATATCACCCCATTATTTTGTTCTATTTTTTCTCTATGATGCGGAGATGTTTATTACGAATGACTTGGAGGGATAATCTAGAAATTTATGGGCATTTTCAATGGAGATGCTATATTGTATTTCATTTCAAGTTATAATGTAAAACTTATGATTGTATATAGTTTAAAAAATTTACTAAACTATTCATCCCTTTGCGATGTGATCTCTTTTTCATTGTACCAATATGATAATGTAATGCACCAGATCTGGGATACTGGGGTTGGGGTCTTCACAACATTCCAGAACCCAAGGGGTATGGTCATGTACTTCCATACATAGGTTTATTTGAGTAATGGAAATGGACTTATAGAACCCAAAGGGTATGGTCATGAAGTTACATACTCAGGTTCAGATGACCAAACATGAAATTCTATATCCCTTGATATGTTTACTGCTTAGATGGGCCTGTTTTTCTACTTGATGTATTTTGTTAGTGCCATGTTTGATATGATCTGTTGAGATATGTTATGAACATTGTGTTCACTAAGTTTATTTTTATGACCATGCCCTCCTTTTCTATACCTTATTTGGATAATTGAGCATGTTGGGCCTAAGTGGATTTGGGTATTTCTTTGATCCCTGTTGAAAAATGTTTTAAATTGATTGTTTTTCATTTAAATAAAACATGTGGCTTGTTTTGAAAAATGATAACGGTGTGTGAGGTTTTGATAAGTATTAGGACCATGGATTTGATTTCAAATTCATGTGTTTGATTTTTGGAAAACAAAGGAAAATGTTTTGAAACTTTCCTATGGAATTGATTGGTTTTTCCATGAGATGATTATGTATGTAAATCCTACTTTATAACTTTATTTTCAAACTAGAATTTATGATTTTAATTAAGAAACCTATTACATAGTTTTGGAGGGTTGTGTTGACCTACTAGGTTTTTTATCTCATGCCTATAAATTTCTAGGTTTCTAGTTGAATCCTGTTTATTATTTATGGCTGTCCTATGGGAGAGTTGGGTGGAGATAGTTTGGGTTTTGGCTTGAGTTGGTTAACCTTTCTTATTTCTTATTGCTATTTCTTCATAGTTATTTTTGTTTCTATTATAGCATGATTTCCTTATTTTTTATATATTTTGGTTATTTAATTTATATCTTTTTCTATAGTTTAACTCTAATTTGGGATAAATCTTTCCCAAAGGAATTCCTTTGATGCCCAACCACTTTTTTCAAGCCCGTAGGGACTGGAAATTCCCTTAGATCCTTATGGAAAACCAAGTTGGGTGTTGGGTAGGATAGAATCCCAATCCAATTTGTTACAAAATGTTATTTGAGACTATGTATAAGTGGGACCTAGGTTATGAATAGCCCATGTTATTTTGGGATGTTCGAGTAGAAGGGAGGCTAAGGTTGTCGAAGCTTGAAAGGTAAGGGCATTGAGGGTCTAGATAGATCTTTATTGTCTCGAGCCTCGAGATGATGAGGAAATTTGGGATTTGTATCGGGGATTCACCTTTATTTTGGGTTCTTTTGATGGTTTTGATGTGATTAATGTTTTGATACCCTTTGATCATGTGTGTGATATTGGGGGTATCTCTTGGTCTTTAGGTGGAAATGAAGGAGAACTTGATCTGCATGCATGGCTGGATGGACTAGGAAAACATATGGTGCTCATGTGGTCAAGTCCAAATCTTATATAGAGTATGTTTGACGGTTGGATCATAGTTACCCAACCGTGGGGACAATGCATGTATTACACTATTCTCTCTTCGATTAGCCTATTCTGGACTCCTCTTGATTCTAGATTTCTATAAAGTTAATTTCCACTTGTTTGAGGTGGGTTGAGGAGTGTTTTGTTTCCCCCTTATTGGGATATGGTTTCTGTGGTCCTTATTTGGTACTTCTGTAGTGCTTGGGTGCACTTGGAATTTTAGAACATTTTTTTTGGAAAAAGAGGGTATTTAATGAAAAATTTATTTTCAAAATTGGTTTTTTGGAAAATATGGAAGGGTGAATTACCTTGGTTTTATGAAATGATTTATAAAAATGGTTATCTCCTTGTGAAATGGTGTTTTCAAAAGGAAAATGAGTTTTGAATGGGAATCTTTGGGTGCATAGTTCTCAAAATGAAATGGAATTTTGAAGGGGATTTCATGTGGTTTGCCTCATTTGGGTAATGTTTGGGTTCCACCAAGGTTGTTTGGTTTCGAATAAGGATGTATTGGTTTTTGAAAAATACCTTGGTGGAGGGTGATTTTTAATATTCATTGGAAAAATGATGTTTTGGAAGGAAAAGTTCTTTTTGGTGAAATTGTGTGTTCCTCTTTTGAGGGTTGTTATTTTCTTTGTTATGGATTGAAGTTTTGTTTTTATTCATTGACTTAGAAGAAATTTATTGGTTTGTGTTTCTAGGAAAAAAATCAAAGATGTCTATGTTTTGTGCTACTACTGCTTGTCACCCAGAATGGTTGAAAGAGTTTCTTGGTTACGGTTCTAACCCAGAATCTCAATGGATTAGTGGACACAAAAATGTCATTATAGGAGTGGTTGAATACTAATTTTCTAGGTTTAGTTGAGTTTAATGAGTTGAGTTTCTTTGGTAAGCCTTTATTTTGGTGGTTGTAATCTCGGTTTTGGAGATTCAACTATGTTTTTTGGGATGTTGTGGATGTTTCTTCCCTTTTGGGATATTTCTTATGGATGGTATTGTATGGAAGGTCTGGCAGGTGTAGTATTTATTATGGAATTTTCCTCCCTCCCTCCCTTGAAGTTAGTTTTTATGGTGTTGGTATATTTTTCCTTGTTCCCTATGTTTGGATTTATGGTATCCTTGATTTTAGGGTTAGATTTTAGTGTTTTTTGTTGAGCCTAGTTGTTTGGGGGAATCTTTCTTGGTAGCAGTGGGCTGCACCCATTTTCTCATTGAGCCATTGAGGTGCTCATTTCATTGGGCAAGAGAGAGGCATTGGGTGTACAATTTGGTAACTAGTGTGTTTGATTTTCGAGCTGAGTTTGGTATACTAGATGATTCTTGGCCTTGACCATTTTGAATGTAATGTGTGGGGGTGATCAATTCTTTGGGACCTAGGTTATCCATGTGTGTTATGATCCGAGGTGAGATCTCTTGTTGTATTTTGAATCTCCTTGTGGTGGTTCTTTCTTCGTTGAGTGTGGAAGTGTTTTTTCTTGAGAGCGTTTCTCAATCAAGGATGCTTAGTTGTTCAAGTATATGTATCCTAGTATTTATCTTTAGTACCAACATTTTAGAGGAACTCTAACTGGTAGGGAGACTATGTTAGGTCTCCCATGCGGAGTAAGATTTCTTGTTTGAGGTTCTCGTTCCAATAGTGTTTGGAGATGTGGATTCTTTATAGTTTATAAGATTATTCATTTTTTAGGATTTTAATTATTGGATTCGTGGTTAATCCATGTTGAGTGTTTCTTTTGGTTAGGACCTCTTTAGACCTTTCCTTTTCCTTTTCTCTTCCTTCGACTGGGACTTTTTGGGAAAAAAAGCGGGGTCGTGATATTGTGACAACTCAGTGTCATGGTTTTTTGTTTTGGAATTATTTTTTCTTATTATGGAGTGGATTTGAGTTTTAGTAGTAATAGGGCTGTAAATTCAAGTTTTTGGGGGCGTTTTTAGCTGTTGCACAGTTAGCCCGCATGGTTAGGAGTAACCGAGTGGTGCCCGTGTGGTTAGGTTCTGTCATTTGACAAATTAGTTTTTTGCATGGATTCCGCATGGTTTGTAAAACCATGCAGATTTCCACAGAGTCTATACAAGGTCTAGGGTTTGTCAGGGATAAGGGGAACATTTTTCCAAACCGTGCGGCCTCCTAAGGGAATTTGTGTGAGGGGTGCCTGGCCTATGTAGTGGCTAACACATGATTAGTGTATAGTTTGTTAAACCATGATAAAATAGTGCGGGTTCCCGAATTTTAAAAAATTGTTATTTAATTTCATTCTTAATATTATTTTTTATTTCTTCCAAATAATTTTTTATTCTATATTCCCATGCACGTCATGCGACATGCCCTCCCCTTCCCCTTCATCCATGAACCACCCCTTCCTATCATCTATCTATTCTTCTGGTTTATCCTCCCCATTTCTTTAGGAATATTGGTTGACACATCGAGGTAGGATCTCCTTTACTTTCTTTCATCAATTTATTGGAGTTTTCCTCTCTCCCATCTCCCTATTCCATTCAGAAAAACCCTAGGTTATGGATTGATCAATTTTTAGTTCACTTTTTTGGTGTTAGGGATTGCAAAGGGTCTCTCGGGTTGGGTTTATGTTTGTTTCAACATACACCAATGAAGGTGAAACATTTTGGATCATTTTAGTCTTCTTCCACCACTTGAGGTTGGGTTTCTTCTACTGTTTTATTTTTCCTAATTTTTATTTGGGTCCTTTTGGTGATTTTGTGTTCCTAGTATTTTTGTAGTCCGTCTAGGTCATCCTTGAGGTAGGTTCGAGTTTCCAGAGTCATAGGTGACTGACGTACATATGCATGGGTAGGAACACACACACACACACACACACACAGATATATAAGTTCCCTTATATATATATATATATATATATAAAAGTTACCATATTATATATATATATATTCACGCATGGTGTCATGAATATATATATTAAGGTTAGATGTGCTTATGTATATATATGAAAAATTTATACATATGTAAGTGTAAATAGGTATGTCCATGTATATGTAAGGATCCCCTTATTTATATTCATATCCACGAGAATATGTGAATAGGGGCTAGGTGTACTTATGTATATGAAAAGGTTAATATGCGTGGAAGCGAGAAAGATCATTTTCGATTTTTCGTAGATGAAATCGCCAAGTTCCAAGGTGTTATGGATTGGTCATCTTCTCTTTGAGGTATGTGTTAATATGTAATTTTTTTTCTTTTGGAATTATAATTTTATTGTGGTTTTTAAATTTTATTTGATACACATATAAATATATGTGATATCCTTGTGATTTTTTGAAACCATTTAGTTGTGCTTGGTACTTGGTTTAAAAAATTTAGTATAGAAATTCCATGTTTTCATGTGTGAACTGAAATGTTTTATTGTGCAAAGATCTTGTGAAATACCGCTTGACTTTTGAAATGGTTTTAAAAATTAATTGTGAAACATTAACCCTATTTTGTTTTCTTTGTATGTAACAAATTATTAGAAATGGATTTTGGTTTAAATTGATGTGTTGACCTCAAATAATATTTAAAAAAGGAGTTTTTAGTTGTATTTAAAAAGGTGATTTAAAATGTATGGGAGGTTCACCCCTTATTGAAAATATTGCTTGAATTATTTAAAAGTGTTTTGTAGGAAATAAATGGCCTTGGGCCTTGTTTTTGGTTTTCAATGAATGAGACTCATGTGTGGCTGATGGTTTTTTAATGTTTTCAATGCTTGGGTGGGTTTTTTCCTTCAGAAAGAATGGGTGGATCACATTATGCAATAAAACATGTTTTTGAAATGGTGTTTTATGCATTATTCATGTTTGATAAAATTGCAATGAGGGTTTTCATTATGAAATTCACTTGTTCCTTGGGATTTAGGCCAAATAGGTTTTTCAGTGGGTTCCCATTTATGTTTAATAGATTTCCTTGTTTTAGAGGGGTGTTTTGGTTTTACAAAGTGAAAATGGAGTTTCTATTGACTTATATGGTTTTTATTGGAAGTGATTATGTTTTAATTTGGAATTGTATTGGAATTTCATATTTTTTATAAAAGGGAATTTCAACATACATGATTTAAGTGAAGGCTTAGTTGGCACTTGTGATGTGATATTGATTATTTCACTTTTGAACCCTTGTGTTTGTAGATGATGATTTTGTTATCCATGCGATTGATGTTGGTGATGTGATAAATGGTTGGGGATGGAAAGATGAGTCGTGCTAAATTCCGACTGGATTCATGGAATAATGATTCATGTTTTTAACATATTATTAATGGGTTTTGGGTGGGTCTGGAATGGTTTTCAGGATCCCCAGTGCATCGTAGTTATTTAGGGAATGGACAAGGAGTTCCAGAACCCAAGGGACATGATCATGGCAGTCCATACTTAGGGTTTTTTGGGTAATTGACATTATGTTTCTGAACCCAAGGGATATGGTCATGGAGTTCCATACTTAGGTTTATTCAAGTAATGGTCATGGAATTATAGAACCCAAAGGGTATGGTCTTGGTGTTCCATACTCTAGTTTGAATGGTCGTACATGGCATTCCAGATCCCTTGAGATGTTTACTACTTGGATGGGTTTGTTTTTTTAATTTTTATTTTTTTAGTTCTATGTTTGATATGAAGTATAGAGATATGTCATACCCATTATGTTCATTGATATATGTCAATGATTATTCCCTCCTTTTCCATGCCTTTTTTGGATAATTGAGCATGTTTTGACTAAGTGGACTTGGGTGTTTATTTGATCCTTGTTGGAAAATGTTTTAAAGTTTCTATTTTTTATTTAAATAAAAAAAGTGTGTTGTTTTGAGAAATGATAATAGTGTTCATGGTTTTTATAAGTATTAGGCTCATGGATTTGTTTTCAAATTTGTGTGTTTGGTTTTTGGAAAACAAAGGAAAATGTTTTGGATGTTTTCTATGAATTTGATTTAATTTTCTTTGAGATGATTATGAATGTAAATCCTACATTCTAGATTTTTTTTCAAACTAGCATTGGTGATTTTTCTTTGGAAATATATTACATTATTTTAGAGGGTTGTGGGGTCTATTGTGTGTTTTAGGTTATGACTATATCTTTAGAGGTTCCTAGTTGGATCCCATTTGTTCTTCCTGGATGGGATGGGGGAGAGTTGGGTGAAGATCATTTGGGTCTTAGATTGAGTTGGTTTTCTTTCTTTATTGCTTTTGGAAATTTATTTTTAGTTAGTTTTGTTTTTTTGATAGCCTAATTCCTGTATTATTTATTTATTTTGGTTGTTTCATTTCTATATTTTGTTTCTAATTAACTCTAATTTGGGATAAATCATTCCCAAGAGAATTCCTATGATGCCCAGGCACTTGTCGCTAGCCTACGGGGACCAGGAATAGCCTTTAGACCTTATGGAGAATCAGTTTGTGTGTCGGGTAGGATGGAATCTCGGTCTGGTTCATTACACCCACCATTATAACACTTTAATCATTTGATGCTTCCTTTATAGATTTTCATGTTTATTTTCAAATAATATGGTTTCTCTATGATATGTATAGTGTTTCGATTTTAAAATTCATTTTTAAAAAGGAAAGAGTATTTTGATATCCAAATGTGATTTTCTTATAATTTTAATTTTTTTGAAATGATTTATGATAAAAAATTACAATCATAAAAATGTTTCATTCATTATACAGTACTTGATAATTAAACATGTCGTGGCCCAGATAGCACTGGGTAAGCCCATTACAGCTTAATATGTGGTGACCTAGATATCACTGGGAAATCCTATAATAACTTAACATGGGATGGCTCAGATAGATCTAGGTAATACCATTAAAACTTAATATGGGGAGGCGTAGATAGCGATGGGAAATCCCATTATTGATTAACATGTGGTGGCCCGGATAGTGCCGAGTAAGACTCTTAAAGATTAACATGGTGTGGCCCAGAGAGCACTAGGTAAGGCCATTACAACTTAACATGGGGTGGCCTAAATAGCGTAGGGTAAGCCCATTATATCTTAACTTGGAGTGGTCGAGATAGCATCGGGTAATCCCATTACAACTTAACATTGGGTGGACTAGATAGTGTAGGGTAATCCTTTAAAAGATTTTGTAATTATGAGATATAAAATGATGTCCCATGTTAACCGATTATATTTTAGATGCTCGATAATGAGTTTTCATAAAAATCTATTGATTTTTAAAAGGTAAGATATTTAACTTTTTTAAAAGATGATTCCTTTTTCCAAAATAAAATGTATGTTTTTATAAAAATGTTTTTATTGATTTTTCACTAGACTAACATTTTCCCTTATTTTATGTCCCTTACCAATCTTTTTATGATCATCCCAAGTTTTTAAATATTTTTCTAGGGTAAAGGATGGTAATGGATGTGGATGAAGAAAAGATTAAAAATTTTAGGATATTTCATTTTAAACGGGTTTACTTTGGTGGAAAAAATGGATATTGAGTATAATTTTCCAGAGTTTTACCTAATACTCTAATACTGTAAACTAAAAAGATATTTGGGAAAATAAAGTGTTTTCTAGTTTTAAAATAACTAGACTATGTATTGTTTAAGGATGGGTCCTTAGAGAATATGGTCAAATACTTCATTATTTAAACATCTTCAAAATAATAATCATGACATAATTACTATATTTATGAACTATAATTTTAATACCAATCATGAAAATTGGTTTTGAAAAATGACGTACGTTATGATCATGGAGATGGTAGGCTATACATACACATGAGTAATGTTTCCATTTCTTTAATATCTTTGTGTAAAAAAGGTAAGTAAAATTTATCTTTAAAAAAATTATTTTTAACCAAATATAACTTATCTTTTTCCCTATACGAAACCTTTATGAATATTAAAATAATGAAATTTTCCATTTTTGTCTTTTTATTTACCTAACTTATTATATAGATCATTTTCAAAGGATAGTGGTAAGAAATTGACATATGTTTTGAGAATTTGATATAAAAGGTCAAAATAAACTCATAAAATTTAATTAAGATAATATTTTATGTCATTTTCAATCTTATAATTTTAGTTTAACCCTAGAGTAAATCAATTTTTACCTTAACTGCAATAACTAATTTTACCTATTTTCACTAATTATTTTGGTCAAAAATTAAGTTTAAATTATTATATAATATAAATTATTCCGATTCCAAATATGGATTCCATTTTTAAAAATTAAATTAATATAATTAGAAGAATTTAATTTAAAATTAAACCTGTAGACATGAAAAGAAAGCAAGGTTTTAAAGAGAAAAAAGTAAAAACGTTTACTAAGTTTTTATATCAAAATTCATTATAAAAAAAGATCATAACGACCTAAATTGAATCAATTGACATAAAAATGAACTAATTTTACTTTAAAACTTATTAAAAATACAATTCAGCATTATAAATTATTTAAACAAAAAGATAGTTTTGAATTAAATCTCAGTACTTTTCACTATTCATCAAAAATTGAAACTTCTCATAAAAATACCAAACATTCACCCCAAGATAATTTGGTATTAAAATTTCAAAAATATACTTTATTTTTTCATATAAATTTTCAAAAATTGGTAAAAATAAATTTTAAATTTTGTGCGTAATGCATGATTAAACCACATTTTTGAAAAATACAACTTTTCTGAAAACATTTATTTTTCTTTTAAATTATTATTATTTTATTTCTTATTAATATATAACCATAATTTTCCTAATTTATTTATTACTATTCATACCCATCGTTCTTATAGATAGGTGATAACTATTATATTTAATAATAATATTTTAATAATATTTCACATTTTATTTTAACTAATTTTTTATGTCTTGTATGCTATCGAGAATAAAAATATTGGGGTTTTATATACCAAAATCTATTGAAGTGTTTAAATTTATTCATAAAGAAATATGTATTAATTTCTTGTGGTGTTACATTCTATTTTAAGCATTGTTTTGTGTGTCTTTTATTCTATCAAACATCATTATATTCTTTTAAAATCTTGAGGTGTTACAAATAATGCATTGGAGATCTCATATCTCTTTTGTATCACCTTATCTTGATAGATATAACAAATTTGAGATATCATAGAGAGATAATACTTCCTTACTAGACTATTATATATATGATTTAAGAATAATATTTTCTAGAACATATAATTTTATTTCATGGAGTAGAAAAACATGTAAACACATTTTCCATTATTGGAAATTAGTTCCTGTGAGAAGTTTTTCCTTATCAATTATGAATCATAGTGATTTGGATGAATTTATAATTGTCATTTCTACAATTAAGAAGAGTAGATTTTTATTACTTTATCTAGTTTATAAAATTTGATAATAATATTAAAATTTATTAATTCCACACTATTTTATTGAAAACAATAATCCCTCAACATTAGTTTTAAAATTTTAGGTTGCTTGGATATTTTATTGGTGAGGATCTATATCCCCTTTTCACAACCCAAACATAGGTTTGTCAAGCTATTAGAAGGTATTTTGTAGGATTTAATTTCCATCTGTAGTAACTCATAGTTCCTTGATCTGTTGCTTGAACACCCCAATCTTGAAATCCTTAATTTGGAACTCCTCAAAAATTTTCCTACTAGTTTCACTAAGTCTCTTGATTATATCAACCCCTAATGAGAAATAGGTTAAGTCGATCCAAAAATAAAAATAGAAATTCCATAATAATTAAAAGCACCCCAATAGAGGTTGGTTAAGAAATTTGAACTATGGTTCGATTCCTACCCAAGTAGTGGAAGGTTATATTGACATAACATATATAATTTATGGATTTTAATATTTTTTGGTAAACTTCTCATTTTATCTTTATTACATGCTTGTTAATAATATATGGATTTACTTAAGTGATTAACCCTGTATTAGATAATGTTTACGTATAATCCAATTTATTTTTGGTCTATATTGTGTGATTTTTAAATTCATTAATTTAGGTGATCGGGGAAAAACATACATAATGAAATTAACCATGAAAATTGAAAAAAATAAAATAATAAGAGTGTTATGATCATGTCTATATCTATTGGTTAGTTTATCTAGCAGATGAAAAATTAACCATTGACCTAGGGAAAAGATGCATTGAACCAAGACTTAGTTTTTATTACTGCTTTACACCTATCCACCCATGTACCTCTTGGATTGGTTTTTTCTGAGCTCCAGACTTGAACTACCTCTAATTTCCTAGGATCTATAGTTGTTATATAATATTTTACTCAAACACAGATTAGGGGAACCAAATGATTAGTTAATGGGGTTTAAAAAAAGGAAACCATAGGCACAAAAGACCTTACATAATGATAAGACAGATGAAACACATGACATTAATTTAATTTGATAACAAATTAACAGGAAAACAATCATATACAAAGTTTGGGTCTATTCTCATGATCATCCACATACATGCAATGAATTATGAATTTAATAAAATATCATTCAATCCAAATCATTCTTATTTAATATAAATCACAATTCGATCAATTAATTGTCTTTTTTAATTATTCAATTATTTTATCTTAATTATCATCCAAAATTTCTTGATATTCTCATCCATCACAATTTTAAAGAAATTAAAAAAATTTATTTAAAATTGACCATGTGAAAAACATTTACCTTGTAGGTAACAAGGTGAGTACCCATCCGAACTACCCAGTGTGTATTATATTCATATAGTATTTACTAATGAAGCAAATATAATACATATCTTATCATGTAATTTCATGATGTGTTTGTGTAAAATTAATGACACAAGAAACACATTTTATTTACATAGAATGTTATGTTTTTATGTGGGAAGATAAATCACTATATTATGGCTTATACACGACATGTTGTTTGGAATATTTTGTAGAAATTAATGAGTCATTTAATATATATAAAACCCATCACATAGAATGTATGAGTCAACTGAATGACTCACATAACACATGTTGATAAGGTTTAAGAAGTATAAAAAATTAATATAAAATTATATGTAATTAGGTAACATACACAACATGTATAATCTAACTACACATCATTTATAGTTGTTCCTTGTATATTCATGGCACATGCCTAGGGACTGGGTGTGTGTAACTAACATGGATAATAATGGAGTACATTGAATTTAAATGGGATACACATTGTGTGGTATCTTATTTACACTGTCACTAGTCACACATCTAATGTGGAAGCACAAAACTTCTCTTTGACTAATGGACTACACATCATGTACACAAGTTACATGCTATGTAGTACGGTAAATCTTGCACCTATTTGGCCTAGTCAACATGCAGTGTATTAAATACACACTAAGTGTAATAAATCCACACAATATAAAATATTTATGAATTAATTTTTGAGTTCTATTGATGCATTAAACATGGGTACATGGTGTGTACCCATGGGATACACGTCATGTACTCTTGTTCTATTTGACCAGAATCCTACCACCTTCAGACAAGTTCTTTGAATGTTCTTCATTTATAAATAATCCATTTATTGATTATATTTTCATGAATTAATAGGAACAAGATAATATATCATTATTTGTATTAAATAATGATTAAAATAGAATTGAAAACTAATGATAAATTCATAAACCAATCAATGAACATTAAATAATTATAAATAATCATCTGACCACTCTAATACCAATGAAAGGTTTAGGGAACAACATAAGCGCTTGTGGGGAATTCCCAACCTGTATTTTTTGTCATAATAAATGATTAATCTAAGATGGTAATAATAAAATAATGTTAAGACCAAAATAATTAAATAAAATATTAATTGAACCAAGAATTCTATAACAAAATAAAGAATAATATCATAATGATTTATAATCAATTTAAGCAGTTAATGAATTACCTTTCAAGGAATTATTTCTTCATTGATGAATCTAAAAATTTATCTATTTCATTCCACAATTGTGTCATAGGAATAAATTGTATATTCCTTCCAACGGTGATCCACACATGTTCCAAGAATCTCCGAGTGTCACCATAGAAATCTTTGAGTGCTAACACATAAGATCCTAATTTTAATGTAGTTCTCCCTTGATCTTGATGAGATTTTCTTCCAAGAAGGATTCTCCTTGATCTCTCTATAATTTAGAGGAGTGGTGGAGGGGGATCTCTCTCAGTTCTTGAGAGTGATCTTGGAGGGGGGATCTCCAGGTCTTAAGAGAATTATCTAGATACTATTGTGAACAACCAAAACAAAATGGCAGCCCATTGGGTTAGAAATGAAATAATTGTTTTGAAATAGTTATAAGGATATAAAATAATAATTTCTTATCCTCCCTTATCATTTAATCAATCACCATAGAACCCCATGTATATAATAATAATAATATTATTGTTATTATTTATTGACATGCACAAAACCATCAAAATAATTAAATATTATTTCTTAAATATTTTTTTTAAAAAATTTATTCCAATAATATTTAATATATATATTATTTCTCTTCAAACCTTTAAACTTCATCCGCCATTCCTTTATATTATTTATCAGGACTTGAATAATTATTATTTTTTTAATAAGTAAATATTATTTTATTATTCACTAATAAATAAATAAATATTATATCAACTAAATAAATAATAAATAATAATTAAATATTCTTCTCACAAAAATATTCTCTTGAATAACTTGTGGCTGAATATATATGTTCAAAAAATCTTGAATAATTATTAAACCAGGTATTAGGATAATATTTTTCAATATGTTAAACAAAAATTAATATTATTATTTATTTTAGATTCTGGATACACTTAGTGTGGGACCGTCTAGGCCTCTTTCTCAGTGACATTAGGCAGGACCTCCCAAATTCCAAGGTTAGCATCTAAGAAAATGACAAGGAACCCATAGATAAAAAGGTTAATGTTGTAAAAAATAAAAACTAATGAGTATTATGACTATGTAATATAATCCCTTTATCAATATATCTATAATCAATCCGGTTGTATACTGGTGTTATCAACCTATGTGATCAATTTCTATTTATTTAACTTTCTAAAAATGAAATTGCCAATATAACACCTTGGAAATGGATTTATTTAGGTTGCTTCATTACCATCAAAGGGTCTGAGATATCAACTTCAATTAATTAACATAAGTGGAACATCCTTTCTCTCATTATTTGTTAACAGAATATTACTTGTGGTGTACCCAATGTATCCTACCTCACTACGAACATATATCTTCATAGTTTTCATCAATACATCAAAGTACATGAATAATAATATCCATTAATAATAACAATTAAGTATAATGGGAAATACAAAAAATATATAGAAAATAACATACAATGACACATATAAATGTGGATTTACTATTAGCATGTCATGTTCTCATAATATCCTGCACTTAAAATTACAAAGGATGTACACCATGAGAATGTGACTTAAAGTACTATGAGTCTCCACCCCTCATAGCCTATATCATTTTTGTCCCATAAAATGATATCATCTGGCTGTATAACATGTATTTAAGAATGATGTGGTGACATTTATGTGTTTTCATCATAGTATAGAGCTACTATAACCTTTTAGAGCGACAATTAATCTTAGGAAATTATCGCACACTATGTCATATAGAAGAATAATCATGATGTGTTAAGAAGTATATTAATATTAAAGAAAATGAAATCTTGTTTTTATAAATTATATAGAGTTTTCTTCTAGGGAACCAACTCTAACTCCTAATTTTCTATAGAGAGTGATTTCAACTAAGCTATGAAACCTAATGTGATGGAGGGGAGTGGTGATAAGATCTGACTTAACTCTACCTATTACTTTTGAGATATAACTTAATATATATAATTTGGTTATAGATTACCTCAACTAAAGGGATTAGTGGGACTATGTAGTTTTAGTTTATGCTAAGTTTCAGAGATAGATACCTAAATAAGTCTTGCGACCAATGATCTGAATAATTTCAGAAGTGAAGTATAGTTTTAGTAAATAAAAAACCATATTTAAATTCAATTTCCCTCTCTTATTTATTTTATTATTTTCACTCATTTTAATAATTATTTTAGTTTTTTTATTTTAGTTTCATTCATAATCTAGTGATTTTTTTAAATATAATGTTATTAGTTTAGATATCGTTACTTGGATAGTCTTGTTATTCATGGGATTGACATCATACTCCCATTATTCAATGTGTTAGTAGTTAGTGTTAGTTTTAGGAAAATAATAAATTATTAAAATTGATATTACATTGGTGGTAACAACATCATCAAATCCTACCAACATGGTATACTAAATATAATTTAAATAAATATTAATTTATTTATTTAAGAAATGATATATATATATATATATAATCCGGGTGACCTGCATGTGTTAGGGAAATAATAATAATAATAATAATAATTGATGTGGGGTTCACTAAGGATTAATATATTGACTAACATCCTATGTAAAATTATTAATTCACTAAACTATATCTTTATATACTTGTTTATATAATTTTAGGGGAAGTTCTTGGAAACATTTTGTGAAAAAAATTTACCTACATAGATTTATCTAAAACTGAGAGAGAAATTTCTCTATAATTATCTAAATAATTGAGAGATGTAATCCTCCTCCACCCTCTAAATATCTAAGAGAACAGGAAAAAATCATTTATGACTCATAAGGAATTCTTGTAGTGATAAAAAATGTATGAAACAAGCGGTGTGAATTATTCATGGTAGAAACTGGTGATTTTTATGATGATGTTTAGAGGTTCATAGAACAAGTTTGGATTACTAATAGTGGTCTTATAGACTTGATTTATTCATTGTAATGATGATATTACAAGAATAGGTCAATTGATTCATTGAAAAAGAAAGAATTACAAGTAATGGTAGTTCTTAATTATATAAATTAATAATAATTTATATATGAAAGATCCCATATTAACGGAATTTGGGGATTCTATTCTTCATGTTTCAAGGATAAATATGAAGAAACCAATGAAAACCCATTGTTGGAAATGAGACCGACTACTTCCAATACACCCTAAAACCTTCATAGGATGCATATGGAAATGATGAGACTAATAAAATCTTGGAAATAATAAGGGTTTTATTATTCCTATGGAGAACACATTTCAATACATCAACCATACTATATTATAAAAATGGATAGGTCATTCAAAAGATGAGTTCTTATGGATTATATTTTTTAATACATGTTGGATATGGGTGACCCTAATGTGATTATGCACTATAAAAAAAGAGAATTTAACAAAATTTTTCTTAGGATTTAGTGATGATTTAAACTATCACTAAATTAATTGTGATACTTTATAAAAATCATCATGGATAGTTGTGATGGGAATCATTTTGTAGTCATTTTTTCATTGTGGTTTTTTATTTATTATCGATTAATCCACTACTTTATATTTAACAATGTTTTTATTTTAATTATTTAAAAATATTATTTATTATTTATTATTTATGATTAATTAATTATTTTTATATTACCCAAACCTATTGAGCCTAAGTCCACCCCAATATAGGCCCAAGATCGACTCAGGCCTACCCGACCCAAGCCCAACTTGATCCAGACCGACCTAAGCTCGCCTAACCCAAGTCCAGCTTGAGCCAGACTGGCCTAAGATTGCACCAACCAGGCCAAACCCAACCTAATCATGACCCATCCTAGTCCCACCACAAGCTAGGTTCACTATGCCCTGAACTACCTAGAACTTACTTGTAAAATTATGTATGTGTGTGTGTGTAAGGTGAGATTTGAATTCCTAATCTATTTGTTATTCTGTAAAGCCCTTACTACTCAGAAAATCCCTTCATGTGGTGACTAAATAGACTTTAACACACACACACATAGATAAATAAATAAAAATACATAAAAATACACATATATAAAAACACATATTTATTCATAATTAATAAATACATACTAATAAAAACATAATTATACATAAATTTATATAAATATAGTTATATATCAAAATATGCAAGGGTTGGATCCCCTTTATTAAAAACTGAAACACAGATTAGGGGGAGGAGGGAAAGAAAAGAATTAACAAAAAGGTGAATTAAAATCTTCCAAGTCTTGTACATTCCAAATACTTAGCCAGGGAGCAGAGGATAATGTTTTGATATCCCCCTGACTTCCCTGACCACAAGACAATGTCCTTGTCTCCAAGATTTAATATGTTTCCTTGTTATATTTTGATAAAAAAATTTCCATTGAAGGATCTATATTTTGACTCTAATTTATTGGAGTATTCATTGGATCAACCATAAAATTTGGTTGAAAACTCATTTTATCACCAGATTTTTCAAATTCCTTATCATTAAATCTTAAATCTAAGTCAATTATGGAGAAATAGTTGGAAGTTGGAACCTATATTTTCACCCTGTTATTTAATGGTTCTATAGGGACCAGATAATTAGAGAGATCCATTGTTCTCAACTTACGAGAACCATGATTAGAGGCATTCCTTTGATTTTTCTAGATAAAGAATAAATATATTTGATTAAATTTCTTTCACTATGTGAAATCACTATAAAAGTTGTTTCCAAATCTGGAGTGTCAATTATACCAGTCACAATAGTGATCCTCTAAGAATCCTTTCTAACATTGAATTTTAAAAGACCAGAAGTGGAATCCATTTTCTTTAGGATGTCATTGGACCTATTCTTGTCTATAATTTCCTTGGAAGCAGGAGGTGGTCCGACTTCATCTTCCTCACCATTAGGACCTCCTCATTGCAAGAACATTTGTGGAAGCATGAGTTTCACTAGCAAGTAACATTGGAGTTAGAGCTTCCATGGGGAGATATATAGTTATATATAAAGTTAAACATATTTGAAAATATATATAAAAATGTCTATAATATATATATATATATATATAAACAAATGTACATCGATTCGGGTGGAAGGGGATACATTACATAAATTTACTAAATATAAGTATATATAAATATAAATATATATAAATATATAAAAATTTAAATAAATATACATAAATGGATATAAATATCTATAAATATATATAAATACAAAAATACAAAAAAATACAAAAAAATACACATAAATACAAATAAATATACATAAATATAATAGTATATATATAAATAAATGTATATATAAACACACACACACATATATATAAATATAAACACACGCACACGCACACGCACACACATATTTATATATATATAAATATCTATAAACATATATAAATATAAATAAATTTACATAAACATATATAAAGAAGTATATATATATAATTAAATATAATTATATATATATACATAATGGGAATATGACCTAAATCCTTATATGTATATATGATATATATATATATATATATAAACAATATTGTATTGAAAGAAAATTGTGATTTGTATGACCTTGAATTTCATGATTATGAAAAAAATGATAAACTCTTATAATTTATTATTTTCCCATATTAGCTATCATTTATTATACCGTTTCATGAGATGAAATTCTTTGGCATTGGATTTATGTATTTTATACATGATATTGACGAATCATCATTTACTCATGCGTTTATAACCAATGAGTAAAATATACAAATCAAGGGTTATCCTTGTGGATTTATATATTACTTCCATTATATGGTTGTGAGTGTATATCACCTTCTTATTTCTTATTCAAACCCAATTTGATCCTAAAGCACTATTTCATATTCCTTATTTTCATAGGAGTTACTAGTATACCATAAAGAAATGCTGAATCCCATTAAAAGTTCAGATGATTAAAATTAGCATGTGGACACACTATAGAGGTGGGATGCTTATTTTTTTCCAATTTAGTAATCTCTATCAAACCATGCAACAAAGTTGGATGATATATATGAAGACCTATGGTGTAAGGTACACCATTTATAACAGTTCTTCATTTATGTATTTTTTTTAGTTTCATATTTTTTTTCAATGAGATCATTGGATATGGGTTTAAAATGATTCCACTAGTTCAATTAATTTTTATTACACTCATTTAAGACCCTTAAGTTGAATCAGAGTGAACCCATGGTTTAGATATAAGAAATCTTTCTTGAAATAGAGAAACTATAAAGAATATGGGAGCGTATTTCGGGTTTTATGAAAATACAAAAATTGGTCTTACCCTTACATAGTTGTGTTGCATAATGGTAACCAAGGCCTTCCCCTTAAGAAATTGAGAAGTGTAAGGGTAACCACAGTATTACCATTACATGATCTATGATATATGAGTCTTACCTTAACGTGAAGGGTTCACATAAAGGTAATATGTATTGTAACCCTTATGCAATGGTTTGCATAATGGTATTACATAATGGTATACTGTTGACTATGCTTACGCATAATGGTACTGCATGCTCACATTAGGGTAATGGGTCTCTGTGTAAAAGTAGATGAGTTTTTTATAAATCCATGTAAGGGTTACTAGAAAATTACCCTTATATGAAACATAACTATGTAAAATTAAGGCCTGATGTACCCTTACACAGTGTTGGTTACATATAGGTAAGAACTGACATAACTTTATAGAAAGACTCTAGAAATGGTTTACACTTATGCATCGTGTCTGTGTAAGGGTAGGTGAGCTTAGCTCTATGTAGGAATGGGTTCAATCATAAGGGGTAATTGTTTTTAATTTTTTAACATATTAAACGCTTTTAATGATTTATAAAATTCCTAAAAATCATTATAAATGGTATTTTGGAATATTTTATTTTTTAAAAGTTTTTCATATTAACTATTTATAATTTTTTATTTAATTAAATGTTTATAAAAAAATTATATTTCTAAATATTAAATGTTAACATTTAAAATACATTTTAACAAATTATATGGAAATTATTACGATATAAAAATAAATGCTTTTATTTATAAATCATAAGATATAATTTATAAAGAGTTATATATTATAAAATAAGGCCAGAAATATAAAATGATTATATTATGAATTGTTCATGATAAATTTATTTGAATTATAAAAATTAAAGGGGCCCTATTTGAATATTATTTAATCCACATAAAAAGGTTTTTTGGTGATTTATATGATCAAGGTTTAAATAATATATAACAATATGATATTCAAATTTTCTAAAATGTTAATATAATTTAAATTGAATCATAAATTGTTTATAATTTATAAAATATAGTATATTTAAAATAGAAATTCTATATAATGATAAAAATGAGAGTTCATATTCGAATGAATATAAAATTATTATATTCAAAATTATGGAATTTCTATAATATTAAAGCTGAAAATTATAAAAGGGTTTATAATCAGAATTTATTTATAAATTGTTTACAAATGTTTATATCATGATTAAATATGTGAAATTTTCATTTATTTATAGGTTAATACCTATTATATTCTTGTTTAGTAAATCATTTAAGAAATATGAATATTTTGTATGGTTTAGCTTATTTCTTAAACTGATTATAGAATATAGCCTTGTATTATAAGATAGGATTGAATCTATAAAGAATTTAGGTTTTCATATACATCAAACTCAGTTTTTAATTGAAGTTATTAACTTGATTTTAATTATTGAATATAATTTTTTAGAATTATGTGTTAGAGTTATTATGAATTAGATTCTATCTCGAGTAAATTATCACTGGGTGGAGGGTCATGGGGTCAGACCACCTACCTAATTATAGGTGTATTTCTTATCTAGGTTGGTGAATGAGGTTGGATATCTATCTTTCGAGGCTTACTCATTTGGAGATTTCCAATGTCATATAATTCTAAACCTTTATGTGAAGTGTTCATATAGCTTATTCATATGATACATCTGGAAATATATGAATATTTCTGACTTCTATTTTTTGAAATCAACACAAATTTGTGGGTTGCCTAAAGATTAAAACATCAATATGGTTTGAACATATTTTTTTGGATGGAATAGGTTTCCAAAATAATTTATTGGAAGCACACATAAAAAAATGGAATAAAATTATATAATATGGTGAGATAAAATCCCCTCCAAATACTATGTGTGATATTTCTACCAAAGAGGAACTTTTAAATACCTTTATTATCCAACTTTATAGTTTTGTTCCATATATGGGTACCCCTAGATTATATTTCATAAGGAAAGAATGTATGGGTGACACTAGATTATCCTTGTGTAGTTTCGTTCTATATCTGGGTGTCATTGGATTATCCTTTGACAAAATATTCTTAAAATTTTCTTTGGGTTACACTAGTTGGGAAGACCTAATGATTATAATACTAGAGGAATATAGTTGAGAGCTTATCCATATGATGGATTGGAAAAATGGGTTTCCACTCAACTATCCTATAATCATATATGACATGATTGGGGTAATTTTTAAGGACCTAGATCTGAGAAGACCAAAACTTTTCATGTTTCTAAGGCTTGGAGGTGATCTGGGGAAGTTTGGTAGTGAAATAATGGAAAAATTAATATTATATGTCATGTAAGACTTACACACCGTATAATATTATTTCACAACATGTGCAGGGAAGGTTCGCGATGTGTATTTTTTTAGGATTTAATAATAAAAAGGTGACTTGTTTTTCATTTTCAACTTAAACTAGAGAATTATGTGATGTGAAAGGGGATTACACGTCGTGTAATTCTCTATTTTATTGTTGTTATATGTGTTTTTATCCTCTTGGGTTATTCATAATTCTACATCTGCAGAAGATTCCTCTGTCATTCCAGGAGGCCGATGACCATCTCTCTCATCACTCTATATTACCTTCTAAGGGGATCAATCCTCAGTATTATGTCTTCAATCTGTGGTGATCTGTGGTGATATAAGGTGTGTTATTCCTTTTTTTTTCTAGTGGTTTCTCCCAGTTTGATTCTATTTTCTCTCGTATCTTCTTTCCATGTTATGGAGTTTTCTCTCCTATGTTTTTAATGGGGTTTTATTGGTTTTAGTTTTTGCGGTTCTTCCACAGAACCCTTGTATGAATGCAGTTCTTCCAAGAGAGGTGATCGGAGATTTGTGACATGGTCCGTTATTATGTGAATAATGTTGATAGCTTTTGAGGTATATAATTCATTTCTTCTCTTATCTTTTATGTGAAATCATAAATCGATCATGATTTTTCCATTTGTATGGTAAGTAAATTGGTCCAATAATTATTGAACTTGATTAAAGAATTGGTTGCGATTATATGTTGGTGATGTTGTTACTTTGTACTGTGATAATGGTTTGCCTCATGATTTTATGGTTAGAATGATATCTATTCCTTGCCTTTTTAACATTTTGTTCTTGAGAGAAATTGATAGAGAACATAAAGCACGAATTAATTGATAATTAATAGGATTAATATTAATGAGGCATGTTTAATAAATTTGGTTGTTATTTTAATTTCATGTTAATAAAATTGATGTAAGAATGGATGTTTAATTTTATTGGTTAATGAACATGAAGCATGATAATGTTTTTTAATAAAAGAATAATGGTATTTAAATGATTTGAAATTATATATTCTAATGAACTTGGAATGTAAGCTTTGAATCATATTAAATTAATTATTTAATTAATTTGCAATAGATTCTTAAAGCTGGATGCCTTATGTTTCCCATAGTTAGAACCTGTTAACAAATGAATCAGTTAATTCAAGATGGAATAAGCACCAGTTGTGTGATAAATATAATGTATTTTATTGGTCCTAAGTTTCCTATTTTCCTGAGAAGTCCAAGTGCCTTTTTTGGGAATTGTGAGTGCTCATTTGCATGAGAAGGATGAATGCCCTATTTTGAGGGCCCAATTTACCCATTTATTTGATTTTTTCCTCGTTTCTTTGTGATGTGATATGAATATGATCATTTTCGCATGAGTCTGATATGGCTAATATTGGGGTTACTGATATGGTCTGGGGAGGCCCAGATGTGTTATGAGCATGGTATGGTTGATCCTGGGATGACTGACAGTTGATTTGGCATCAGATGATGCCTATGATGGTGAGATGCATCGATATATGCATGTGGGTTTTGGGGATGACACAAGAGGCGATGGAATTGGTTAAATCCGGGTTTACCCATTTATGAAATGATGAGATCTGGTATGATCACTTACAAATTTGTTTAATGGTAAATGGAAAAGTTTCTTATTTTATCTACATTCCTTTCCCCACTGCTTGAGGCAGTTGGAGGTGCTTGATTTCATGTTTCCTTTTGGTTGTAGCTTAGGATGGTTTTCTTAGAGTACATGGATATGAAATGATGTAAATTAATAAATAAATGTTTTACCCATGGGGTTGGTTGGTGATGTAATGAAAATTCTTAAAGAAGTTAATCTTGATAAACCATGGACTTGGTTGAATTATACTTGGTGGGAATGATCTTTACTCTGATAATTATTGTAATGTGACATAGATGAATAAAAATGGTTAATTAATGGAATAAAATTCTTAAAAGTAATGAATTAATTTAATGTATCTCTTTTATATGCTTCTTTTCTTATTGGATATTTGGTCTTAGAAGTAGAAGTCGGGAGTCCAAGTGACATTAGATGCAGTTAATTATATGATTAGGTTATTCCCATAGTGTGGTTTTGAGATATATTATATCATGTATATTTTTTAATTTTATACGATTCCTCACTTATGTCGTTTTGGAAACAGACACCTAGTGGACTGTGGGAGGGTGTTTTCCCCAACATCCTAGTGGGAAGATGGATGGATGACTACACCCTCAGTCCCCACTCTCTTTTCTTGGTAGTTACTTGTGTGGGCATTCCTGAAAGTTAGTTTCACCATATATGTGTATAGAGTGATATAATGGATTGTGGTTATTTCACACACATGTATTACCAATTATAGTATCCAAAGGATTATTATAGGTATGACTTATATAGGCTGTGATGGATTGATGTACTTACTCAGTTTATGAGCTATAATGGCTTAGGTATAATACCTAATGTTTGGTATACATCATACATTCTATGGTGGCTTCTATAAACTACTTGGTTACTATTTGGTTCGTGATATGGGGTGATTTGCTTATGTGATTCATGGGGTGCATGTTGTGAGGTCTGACCCAGGTGTTTTCAGAATGACTTACTTTTTGAGAGAGATGCTCAGGACATGCGTTGTTGGGGAAGAGTGGAAAACCCACGAGGAATCAGGATAAGGGTACCCTTTATGTATTATTATTACATTATATTTTCTCTTGTATGAATTACTTGATGAGAGATATCCATGGTGTGGTTGGGAACTTAGTTTACTTATTTAGGTGATGAGTTAGTTTCACTGTTGTTCACTGTTCTTTAGCATGATTTCAATATCTTTTTCATAAGAGGCTCCGGGGAGGATTCTAATGAGTATACATTTATACTCACTATACATATATATAAAATATTTTTTAGGTCATCTAGAGAAGGTTTTAGATCATGCTGGATATTATTAGCTTAGGGTTTAGCGTGAGCTGATTGGGATTCACGACCCCTGTCATCTTTACCTTTTTGGTACTCATAGTTTCCTTTATTTTGTTTAGTACTCTATAAAATTACATGTTTCCAAATGGGTTTCTTTTATATATATAGTTCTAGAAAGGTTTTGGTTGTCATATCCTTCTTATATATCTCTTTCATATGTTTCTTTTAGAGGGTAATGCCTCTCATTTTCTTGTTTACTATACCCTCATTACTAGTTTCTATTTCAGGGCCTACTAGAGGCAGGACTCAGGAAGTCACCATTTCTATCTCCTCATTAATATATCATTGCGGGGAGGGGGTCATAAAATAATTCCCTACATAAATAATTAATTGGTGATATGAACACCCCTGTTGACTCATTTCTTAGTGAAATATGGTCTTAACTCACTAATGGATATGATGGATTTTTAAAAGGGGTCATCATTTTAATGGGATCCCATTTAAAAAAAAGTCTTTATTAAATGTTCAACAATACATGATACTCATATGATAAATTCTTTGATTGTAGATAATATCATCATCATCATAATCAAGATAAACTTTTTTGTTAATCCTTGAAAAGGATAAACTTAATGTAAGTTGCTGTTAAGATTGTTAACTTAAGAAAATTTATTAAGAAAGATTTTTTTATTTAATGAATGTTCTTAAGAAAAATTCTATATTCCAAAACAATATATTCCCCAGTAACCAAGTGTTTAAGTTAATTAATAATTGAATCTAAATGATTATGGAAGCATATAGATATTTATTCAGAGGATCGAAGGAATTAGATTCTAAATTACCAAAGAAATATTAAATGACTTAGTGTGACTAAAGGTTTCCATAAATATTTAGAAATAAATTCTATTGTTTAGATATATATATATAATATAAACCATAATATTAAATAGTGTTTTTAATATATAGAAGTTCATATGATAAATAGAACCAAAGCTTAATTTTTTTTTCAAGTGATGGAGAAAATGATTTGCTGCATTGATAACTTGGATATTTTAATATTGGATAAATTATCATATTATGTATATTTTGTTGCATTCATCTATTGAGAAGATAATTTAAAAAATATATGTTTATATGAAATGATATGGGGTTTTTTTAAATATGTTTTTTAATTTGTTTAATTATATAATATGCTTTATGGGTAGGCTAAAAAATTCTTGTTGTGGTGAGGTAATTAATACTATTTTAGTTTATGTAAATGTTCTGAAAAATTGAATGAATCAAAGAAAATTTTACCTGGTATTTTTAAAGTGTTGAGAATGGATGAAATTTTCATATGATGACTATATTCCGGTACTATATGAATAGTAAAAGTAAGTAAAAATTGAAACCAGAAGAAGAAAAGTTAGTTGAAAACTTAAAAAATGTTTCTTCAAGAAGCCAATCAAGGTCATTGAAACCTAGGGTTATCAAAAAGGAAGAGTAATAATTCAATATTATTGTATTATCCAAGATATACCTAGAGGTGTTTGTGAAACTCTCTGGAAAGTCCATGTCTGATATGAATGTTATAAAAATAAATTTTAAAAGGTATGTAATATGGAAGTTATTATTAATAAATTATTCCTTTCAATTAAAAAGTTCCAAAACTATAGAATACCATATATGAAATGGAATAATAGTTTATTTGGTAAATATTCATACTAAAAATAAATAAATGTTATTTCCTAATAAAAAAGGGTTTTTGTATCTTAGAAAGATATCCTGAAAATAATATAGTTCTTAATAGGCTAGTGGTAGTATGTTTGGACTTGAATAAATTCAAATTTAGCAAATAAAAGATTATACTATTCTAAGTTTAAAATGAATTTTACTTAATACTATAATAGAGTTAGGATGTATTAGTAAACCATAATATAAGTAGTCACATTATTTCAAGGAGAAAGTTTTATGGAATAAGGTTCCAAGGACGATGATGCACTTAGTACACAATTGAAGTTTACATCATAACATTTGATATTGTGAAGTTAAGAAGTTAGAATATGTTCAAGTTGTTGAATAGTTAGAAATATTATTCCTAAGTATCACCATTATTCAAACTGGATTACTTCATATATATCTCACACTAAAGAGTTTAGTGAGAGAGTTTTATCAGATGGTCATATAGATATGTAACTTGGATTATATTGGATGTATTGTGTTAACAAATCCCAGAAAGTATAGCAGACATATGGCTTATTTGGAAGATTGTCATATATGATATGAAAAACTGGTTCTTATATTGGTTTTATTAAATATTATTAAATAATTTAAGAAGATTAAAATGTATCATTTTAAAGGAAACCCCCACATTATTACTCTTTCATGTTTTCTAAATAAATGTATATATAGATATACATTTAATTATGTGTAATGATAATTTAACACTCAAAGTATGGCTTTAATTTTATCCCCAATTTATCTTCTTCATGGAGTATTATAGGTTATGATGAAATGTTAAGGTTAGTGTGAGTATGATTATTTTATAGAGATAAAAAAATATTTTCATGATTCACAAGATAAAGAATATGATATTATTTGTGTGCATTGGATGACCCACTAAATATAACACATGGAGAGTCATACAGATATCTTTGGTAATACTAGGGGTTCATAGATCATATTTGAGTCCCCAAATCTTGATATTGGAGAGATTCTGAGAATGATAACTTTCATGCTTTGATACCCTACTTACAAAAGTCAATATATGAATTTATCTAATCATGGGGTCATTGGGTATGTTACTAATCATGTTGTTGGTTGAAGATTAACTAAGATAAATTTTTTCCAATTGTATGATGAGTATGACATATAAGACATTGATTGATATAGACTATAGGAGTGTGTGGTTACACCTAGATATAATATATCTATCCAGATAAGGGACATGTGATGTGCTTATCCATAAGGATGAATGAAATGTGATGTATTCATCGATCATATTAGTATACACATAGAGAATCAAAAGAAGATTATTTGTCTATATGGTATTGATATTCTCCATGTCCTAGGTCACTCAATTTCTTAGAAAAATGAAAAATATGAGAATGTATCCATCCATACAATGGCCCAAAGGCCTTCACATTTTTTTATTATGATAATGCCCTCTTTTAAGGGAATAAGGGGAAAACCCATGGCATCCAAACTTAAACAACAAACCAGACCCCAAGAGACCAAAACTCAAGATCAAAAACAAATCTCACTACACGATATAAGATCCTCCCATCAACAAAAACATTAAAACCATCTTCCATTATCTCATCGCAACACGGAAAACTGTCTCGTGATAAAGAGTATGGGCCTAGTCCTAATGGAGAAATCCATACCCTCTCAAACATCCGATTCTGAAAAGCTATGAAATAGTGAGAAACCATTGCCCTTAACCTCATTTGTAGAATATTCTTATAGAAAAACAATTTTAGAATCCTTTGATCCACGAGACACCAAGGCCAAAACCATCATCTTTTCCAGCATTCCAAAGAGACTTATCCATCCTCTATCCAACATTTCCAAAGAGGTGCGGATAAGCACATCCAAAGAGGTGAAAATCATTACTGACCTATTTTTCATCTAAAAATAGCAAATTAGTGCCACCAAAAATGAAGAACCAACCACAAAATCGATCAACCAGTTCCCGAAAATAGAAACCCATCTCACGAAAATAGAAAAAACAATTGAATCCCATACTAAAACTAAAACGCGCATAAAGACCACTGAAAAGGATGATCCAAAAGAAACTGTCCACACCGCCACCATAACCAAACTGAAGCTGCTCAGAGCAGATGAAAAAATACTGTATGTTCATGGTATCCTTTATCATGGAGATCCCCATACTGGATTTTTTCATCTTCCAGTGTCAAGGTGTTTTTAAAATTGTCACCCAAAAATGACCATGGTGTGTTCCTCAATATTTTGAATCTCACACCTAATCTTTTATGTGATTCATCATGACTATGAATGAACCAAAACCACAACACATCCAGATTTGGGAAAACAAAATTAAACAAAAAACCCAAAGCATCACCATCACCATATCACACCCGCAGTAGACCTCACTACATGCCACAATCCTATCGCCGCCTTCATATCTACATGGATACTATAACAAACCTCCCACCGCACCCATAGCTAATGCTAAAACGACGTGCCACCCTTCTGTCCGCTGAGGTAGAAAGAATCACCTGGACCACGACACCGCCTAGAGAAACCCTAGCCAGTTCGATGGCTAGGGTGAAGAACATGCCAACAGAAAGAAGTGATGAGGATAGATACCACAAGGATACACCACCACAAGTGAGGATCTCAACTCCACGAACATTACCATAGTGGAGCTGAAGAAGTAGCCATCATCATCCATGAACATGAAGGGAGATGGCGGTAGGGGAGAAACCAAGAGAGGCAGATCCCCTTACAAGCTCATTTTTCTGTGGATAAAAATATGAGAATGCATGTTTTCATATGATGTAGACGAGTGGACATAGGTATAGGGATACATGTGTTTGATGAAGATCACAACAGATCCATTTATAGATTTAGTAACATTTATTCTTTTCTATTGGATGATCTTTTCTTATATATATGGATTTAGAGATTTTTATTTGTTGTCAATGTTGTAAAGACCCGTGGGGTCACACTTTGTGTTTGACTGAAAGGGGATTATGTTTGACCTAGAGAGATACTCTAAAAGTTTTTTAGAGTTCTTACAAAAGTGTTTTGTATGGGTGTTCATAAGGTATTTCATATGATGTGATACAAGGTGAAGTTAATGATATATTTCTAAAATGAGTTTAGAAAGATATCCAAAAGGAGTTCTAGATATTATTTCATAAGTTATTATATATGATACAATATAAGGTGAAATCACACAAAGTATTTTAGGCTTTAGTAAAAGTGGGAGATTGATGGTAATATTCCCTAAATCCTTATATGTATATATGATATATATATATATATATATTAGGTTCTTATGGAAAAAATTACATTAAACAGACACACACCACACACACAGGCTGGAAAGGCATTCCATAGCCCCCCAAGGGATAACCCACCAATCAAACATTATTCATTTAGTATATGTCTTGAAGGCCCAGTGGGAATGAAGCCCACTACATGACCCAAAGATCAAAAAACTAGCCCAAAGGCCCAATGAAGCATCATGACTTTATCGTACAGTTTGCGTCACAGCCTGCCTGCGTCATGCCTGTAGAAATATTATATTGAATACAAATTATGAATCGCGTTCCCATGCATTTTAAGATTATAGAAAAAATGAAAAACTATTATCATTTATTATTCTCCCATATTAGTTATCATTTATTGTACTATTTCATGAGATGAAATTATTAGGAGTTTCATTTATGTATTTATTATATGATATGGCTGAATCATCATTTAGTCAAGCATTTATAACACATGAGTAAAAGCTATATCCCAAGGGTTATCCTTGTGGATTTATATATCACTTCCATTAGATGAAAGTGAGTGTATCTAAAATGATTGTTTCTTGGATAGATCTCACAAGATCTTGAATCTCTCTTTCATATTCCTCCTTTGCACATGAGGAACTGACATACCATGGACAAAAGGTGAATCCCATCTGAACGTTGGATGATTCAAATTATCTCATGGATACACCAAAGTGATGGGATGATTATGTGTGACACTTAAGTGATCTTTATAAAACCATATGATAATGTTTAAAGATATAGCCGGATCCCTACAGAGTAAGGTACACCATTTACAATAGTTCTTCATATCTATATTTTTATAGAGTTTCATATTTCTTGCATGGAAATACTATGATAAGGGTCTAAAACATTTCCACTTCTTCTAATAATTGTTATTAGACACATTTAAAACACTTCAACACCCATAATATATATATATATATATAAATATAAATATATAAATATATAAATACATATAAATACATATAAATATTTATAATTAAGAACAAAGATATATAAGTATATATAAATACATATTTATATATAATTAAATATAATAATATATATAAATAAATAAATATTTATATATAAGCACACCAACACATATATATAATTTCATATAATTATATATATAAATACACACACACACATACATACATATCAATATCTCTATATGTATACTCACATAATATATATATAAATATAAATATACATAAATGTACATAAATACATATAAATATATAAATATATATAAATATAAATAAATTTACATAAATATATATAAATATAAATATATACATAGATAATTAAATACAATTAAATAGCTCTATATATATATATATGAAAACATAAATATACATAATTACACATAAATATATAAATAAATTTACATAAATTGATATATATATACACACATATAAATATATTTAAACACACACCCACACACACAACTCTTAACCTTGATCTTCCCACCATTATGAATGTCCATGACCACTATCATTTAACCATGAATTCAATCCAAATTCAATCCTAGACATTCCTAAAGAGAAGCACTGGGGATTAACTTAGCCAATGAAATACTTGATAGAAAAGGAACATAAAAAAATTAACCAATAAAAGAGGGAATACCACTACAGTTTCAGCACCATCATATCAATATTATTAGAACCCTGGGGAATAAATTCATATCCAACCAAAAAAGGAAAAGAATACCATCTTAAACGAAGCATAAATACCATCAAAAAATATAAAATTAGGGCACCTTAGCTCAAAACCCGATTTTAGAGGATTTTGGGGCCTCTTTAGACTATGAAAAAAATAAGTTATAAGAATTACCATATTAAATGTTATAAATCTCATCATAATATTTAATTTGATAGGTTGTGAAGCCCAAATAGACATTTGGATCAAAAGTTATAGGCATTTAAAGTTGAAGTTTTATTTTCAACCTCTGTTAGAGCATTAAATTTTTATTAATTATTACAAATTTTTATCCAATATGATATCAATTATTTTCGTAAGCTTTGATTTTACAAGTCAGGAAGCACAAAGATACACTTGAATAAAAAATTATGGTCATTCAAAGATGAAGTGTGTTTTTTAAGTGATAAGGTTTTAGAAATTAATAATTAAAAGTTAATAAGTAATTAATAGTTACTAATTAATTAATAATTAATAATTAATAAGTTATAATTAATTAATTTTTTAAATAATTGCCAACTAATAATTATAAATACTTAATAATTAGTAAATAATAGAAATTTTAAGTAATAATTAATAAATAATAAACATAAAATTATTAAAATTACAAATAACAAATAATAAATAATAAATAATTATTAATAAAAAATTAAAAGTTTAAATTATTATTAATAGTGATTAGTAGTTATTATTAATTTCATAATTTTTTTTAAAAACCAAAACTTAAGTAATATTAAATATCCATATTTAGTGATGGTTTTAACCACTACTAAATGGTGAGAGTTTTTAATAAACTACCATGAATTAGCATCAACTTTTCTAAAACTATTACTAATAAATAAAAATGTTACATTTAATAGGGGTTTTGAAAATAATCACTAAATTCTATTTTTCCTACATTGATAAGTTCATATTTAATTATATACATTCAATTACACATAGTTCGGTGATCGTAATTGGATTATGTTCCTAGAGAAATATGTTAAGGATAATTCATATAATGAATTGGGAAATGAGTTTTCCATGAAACTATCCAAGAACATATGTGATATTATTAGCATGATCACCTAACTAAAAAAATAAATATAGGAGGAAAAGGAAAAGTGACCTAATATTTAGTGAAATATATATCTTGGGCCACATATGATGTATAGGTTCATCATTTTTAGTAAGGGTAATTTCATTAAAAGTACTTGATTAAAAGATATAAAACATGATACTCATCATAATATATGTCTTTTTTTAGATTATGACATGTATCATGTTTATTATTTTTATGTATCTTATAGGTATGACCTATAATCTAATTATTGATTGTTATTTTAAGTTCAAATGCATAAGATTGTAAATCTTTTCAATAATTTAGTCTTATAATATAAGGATGAAGCTTCCAATATGTTGAGATGACATGGCGCCATCATAAATGGAAAATAGAACTGTTGGCTACTGCTTGGAAAACTATGATTTTTAGATTCAAGTAGTAGCCCTTTACTTGTAATAACTGATGCGTTGTTATTCAATGAAATCAAGGCAAGTGTAGGTGTATGAAAGTATTAATCTAAACCATTTTAGAAGTGTTTTTTAGAAGGTTGATGAGGCATTAGAATGATTAAAAGAGTCCCTAAATTAACACGAGGGAAATATGGAATTCCATTGAAAGAATGAAAAATACATTTTTCATATGAATTTGAGCTATGGTAAGGAAATGGAAAAGATATGCGAATATGTTTTTATAATCATATGATTCATCAAAACCCAAAAAATTAAATGGAATAAATACTTCATGGATTTCACATGTCTTCATCTATATTTCTTATAGATTTAAATTTTTATGACATTAGAAATATTTTTTATGAATCTAATATTTTTGTATGAATTCACATTTCATATGAAATAAAAGTTGAATTTAAAATTGGAAAAGGTATGTGTGCATATAACATTGATGGAGAGACCATATGAATTCAACACTTAGAGAATTTTGAGGAGTCTACTAGGTGATTTTCTAAGTTTCCAAAATATTATATGAAGAATGAATAAATCAAATGATTCTTATTGTAATGCTCTTCATTAATTTAAAATACCAATGAGATTAAAATATATTTTAATTTAAGACTAGATGGGAGGACCAACTGGTGAAGCTAGAGGTCAAGGGTCTTTCATGCCACAAGCTACACCTTTTATACTACACTGTAATAAGGTGGAAGAACCTATGAGAAATACTTATGCCACAAGAGAGAAAAAACACTAGAAGATAAAGTTGGACATGACATAGTGTAATAAATGGTTTATATGAGGTGATGAAAAGGACACATTGTGGTGAAATTTCAATGATCGTTTTGTTCATCATGGTAGAGTTATAAAATGGATGAAATGGAAGCACTGGAATGTGGAAAAGCTATTCATTATTCCATGGTGAGGATTAGTCCATGTGAAAAGTATGCATGTGAGATAAAATGTCTCATTTATTCAATGGTATATTCTATGTTCATATTCATGATGAATCACATAAAAGATTAGGTGTGAGATTCAAAATATTGAGGAACACACCATGATCATTTTTGGGTGACAATTTTAAAAACACCTTGACACTGGAAGAAGAAAAAATCTGGTATGGGGATCTCCATGATAAAGGATATTATGTGATTCTATTTTCTTCATGAAGACATGGAAATGAGATGGAATAGAATCTAATGCCACAATTTTTTTTGGAGAAGATGTGGTTGAAGATATTCAAATACTAAGCGAGAAAATAAAATCGAGTCTGAAGGGGGACTAAGTGAAAGTCTTGAATCGAGAATTTAAATTGGATATTAGTAATAGGTTTTAATAATAAACTTTACATACAAATATTTTAGGTGAATCAAAGAAGGAATATTATTGAAATAATATTCATTAGATATTCACAATATTTATTTATGAATATATATACATGAATGTGGAGAAAAGAGTTAGTTCTGATAGACCCTGATACTGCTGAACTAAAAAATAAGGTTAACTATGTATCAAAAAAAATAACCTGACACATCCAAAGAAATTTTGTATTGAAGGATCAGGAGTTAAGTAAGAATATAATATAAGTCACTATGATTCATTATCAAATTTATATTGAGAAATGAGAAGTGATCCTTAGGATGTAAGGACATACATACTTGAAGAAGAATAAGGGAGAATGTTTACCACTGAAGAAGTCAAATATATACTCATGGAGAAGTTCCAGAAGACCATTAAAGAACTATTAGAAGGCAGTATAATGACCCCATTAGGTGGTTGAAAGAAACTTTTTGGTGAAGGCTTCAACTGGCGAAATTCCAGTATAAATCACCCATCGAGAGGTTACTGTTATGATCACTTGATGACCATACATATCAATAAAATTTCTATTGGGTATTTTATGAGATTAATTATTATCATTTTTGGGAGATATATTGTACATTGTATTCAAGTGATTCATAGTGGAGAAACTAAGAACCAGAACACTACCTAAGCCTAGTAAATAGTAGTCTTTAAATGACAAACCTTTTAAAAACTTATGTCTTATTACATTTAAATTCTTCATGTTCAATTAAGTTTGAGAAAAACAATAGAAGAGGGACAAAGTTTTAACCAGTTATAAAGGTTAAATTAATAATGCATATTTATAAAAAGAAAAGGAACCACTGATTAAACCATACCCCTCTCAGTGATCTCCCTAGACTCGGGCACTGCAAGTGGTATCATAGCCACCATCCTCTCTAAGATATAAAAATGATATAGAAGAATATAGTAAATAAATATTTTCAATATTCAAGTATAATCTATTTTTATGGAAAATAATTTCATGGATGGAAGAACTAAATGATTCCATATCTGCTACCACAAGGTATTGAGGTTAGTGTAGATCTAATATTGGGATTTACTCAACATGGAAGAGATGAACCCATGAATTATGTTGAAAAAAGAAATATGGAAGTAGATAGAAAATTTAACGTCTCTTATTTTCCATTTATTATTTTTAAATATTATATGGATTATTTTTGAGACCAGGAATTGAGACAACGTGCGATTTTGAGGTTCAGGGCATCCAAAATAAATGTTTGAAATATATTAAATAACACTCATGCCTAATTTTACTGAAAAAGTGTAATAAATCCTAAATGGTTTCCCTGATCTGAAATATGAGGGCACCGTTGAGCTCAAAAGGTAGTTTTACCCTAGAAGAGACTTCAAATTGGTCGGCACAGGCTGAATGTGGAAAATTCATTGTGAGCACAGAAATTAATAAAACTATTTGAATGTTTTTTTTATTTCATTTTATTTATGTATTTATTGGTGGATCATTAAATAGATCATTAGTTTAGAAATCCAGGGTTAGTCGCATAACCCGGGATACACAAGAGGAATGTTGGAGGGAGATATATTGAATCCTCATAGATGAATGGAGATAGATTGTGGATCAACGATCGATGCACAACTGATTCAATAGATGTTGTCAATGAAAATGAAAAAAACATTCTTCATTAGTGATCAAACTGAATCGAGGTAGGGTGTGTGAGTTTTTATTTTATTTTCCCAATTCTTAATTTATACGATGAAAATGAATCAATTGATGAACATATTGATTCACGGATCATGCGAGTTGCGGGATGAGATTTATTTTACGGGGTTTTTATTGAGAGAAGTTCTTTGGTTCGATTTGTTGATGAATTCATTTACCATTATAATATAAATGAACCAAGATCAACCCAAACATCGATCAAGGTTCTTTCCTCTTGCTTGATGGTGCCTTTCTCCCATAATTCTGTGTTTCATAATGTGTGGTCTTCATTGGATTGGGGTTTGACTATTCCCAATCAATCAATCATTGCATACCTTTTTCTTGAAAAAACAATCCGATATCACAAATATAGGATCAACATTACATGACAATGGTTGTGGAAGCGAATTGAACAATGAATGATTCTCGAAATCACATTCTTCGGCGTGAAGAAAAAAACAATGTTTCGATCCAATTTGTGAGTGGATACGGTGATGAAACACATTATTCTGCATTGAAATGACTTGGATGACCTCAGATATCTAGTTTTACAATGAAGTGAGGCCACAAACCAATGGTCTAAGTAATACAGGTGGCACTCTATTGCAGATCAAAGATTTTAGAAAATCTCACAGAACACAGTGTGTAATCTGGGATTACACAGTGTGTGGTCCCCCTTCAATGACAACTAGTGTTACAGGAGGAATATGATGATCATAAAACATATGAACCCCGTCACACGGTGTGTGTCACTCCTTCTATGAATTATCATGTACTTTTAAGTACACATACATGGGTTAGAGTACATTGGAACATACATAACGTGTACTCCCATACGAACACAACTTGGTGTACATGGACTGATACATGGACATAGATAGGCGACATGGGAAGGATACCATGTGTATCTACACACTATGAATGTCCTTCTACAAACTGTGTATATAGAGACTAAATTCCATGTGAGGCTCTTGCAGACAAGTAGGACTTGAGATAGCTGTACACATTGTGTACCCCTTAGGACATGTTGTGTATTCCATTAAAGAGTGCTTGAGTCTCTTCATTTTACTAGTTTTTACTAGTATATGTTACGTAAATTACCTCAATCCTTTCCTCGAGAGTACATTGCGTAATTACATCCACATCACTGGATTGTGATCCCCTTTAGAGGTCGAGTCTTAGATAGAGTTGGGTTGTCACACCGTGAGACTAGAGTGCGGTCCTCTATCATCCATAGTTAGTGTTTGTGGAATCAACATGAAATCCTTAAGAAGGGCATAAGTAATACATCTAGTAGGCCATATTGGTAGGGTTTTTAGAATCATTGACATACGATCCCCCACATAGCGGGTTGATCTAGACTGGGTTCATGGTGTCCCCAATAGTTCTGGGTGTTACCCCTATCTATGTATCATGGTCTCCTTATACCAGTGAGCATCCTTGGGAAGGTACCAATCACCAAGACCTCTTAAACAAGTGTATCTGATGGTTTCATGGCTCATGGAGTGGGTTCTCTCAAAATGAACATATCTTCAAATAGAATATTGTGGCAGATAGTTGGTTATGACCGCCTAGTGGCATGGTGTCTTTTCAGAGTATATCTGGGTTTCTTTGTCTCTGTTATGCATGAATTTTTATATATTTTATTAATATGAATATACTTGGTTCTTTGTGTTTAGTGTTTTCAGGTTGTCCTACTGAGTATTTTTATACTCACCCATGCATGGGTTTTTCCCACATGTGTCGGGTCTTGTGAAAAACGTGATCCTTTTGATGATGTCTTGGGAGGATAGGGAGAGGGTGGAGTGTATCTGGAGATTTAAAGAATGATGTGTTTACCACAATCATAATTTTGACTTATTTCTTTCCCTTGGAGGAGTTTGGACTCTTTATTGTTTTGGTTGGGCTTGTTTTTAGCCCCTTTTCTATTTACAATACTTTCACTATCATACTATATTGTGGGATATTAGATGTATGCATGAATTATTTCATTTGTTTTACATTTCAACATTTTGTGGGCTTGGATATGTGTACATTTGTACAGGTAATTTATGATAATGCCTCCCATTTGTGGGATATTCCTATTCATCACCCGTCTCCAGCCCCTATCCTATTGGAGGCGAGCTTGGGGTAGTGACAGGTTGGACCTCAGTGGGTTGGGTTGTGATAGAGTGGTATTATAGGTGGTAATTTCTACCTTAATAAATAATTCAGTGAGTTTAGTTTGGGGAAATAATGTTAAGTGTTTCGATTTAATATTTCGGGCCAGGGGATCCAGTGTTGGTGCAGCAGCCAATGTATCCATACACCTAGAATTTTATCACTAGCTTTTCAACTTGGTACATGAGAACAATGGTTGCAGAGAAAATAATGGTACATGTATCACATAGGAATGGTTGTGTTTTTCATATCCTTCTTGAGTCAGCTACCCAAATATACTCTTTTGACCATGGTATATCTTGTTTTATTTTAGGATTCCTCCATGTAGACACCCATCTAGGATTACACCATGTGATCATGAGAATGATTTCCTAGTGATGAGGAATTAGTACATGGTATTGTATCAGAGATATAACCTCCAAGTGGTTTACCATCAATACCACCATCTGTTGAGAAGAAGCTAGATCCAACACTACCAGATGAGGATGCACAAAGACTGAGTGTGTTTTAGAAGTTTTAGAGGAAGATACCTCTAAAGTTTCAAGGTGAGCCAGACCCCTGGGTGGCTAGGGATTGGCTAGAGGCAGTCACTCACATTTTCTGCCATATAAGGACACCTAAAAACTAGATAGAAGTCCTCAAAGTGAGTCTTATTCAAGGATATTCTATGTGATGGTTGATCTTGGTGACTCAGTCACATGATGAGACAAATATCTCCTAGAAATACATCAAGCATATCTTTAGAGAGAAGTTCTATCTGGATACGTTGCGATTAGTATGCATGCAGAAGATTCTACATCTGTAGTATGGTAGTATGACCATGAAAAAGTATTCAGTAAGGTTTATTGATCTCTCACATTACTCCATGGATATGGTAAAAGATTATTTCTTCAAGGATCATGCCTTGGAGTAGGGATTACACTAGGACATCAGGGCATCAATATTATATATTAGAATTTCCACTTGTGCTGGGGTACATGAGAAATCCTTATTGGTTGAAAGTTTTTTGGAAGAGAAGACACCATCAGTGGGAGCAAGCAGTGGGAGATAGTAGTTGAGTCCTCGATAGAAGGTAGCCAACGACAGTCATAGGGAACCAAGAGGGTTAGAAACTTTAAGAGGTGATCCTATGAATCAAGGTCAGTGGTTCATGGCTCTTAGGGTGGCTCAAATCATCCAAGGGATAGGTGGTGTTTCTATTAAAATAGTTAGGGACATCTGGCATGAGATTGCCTGAACCATCATATAGTTGATTGTGATATGGTCAAGGGACCGCTGATATAGAGATATTGGCAGGATTAGGGTGGTCTGCAGGGTGGAAGACTTGGCAGAGAGGATGATAGAGTAGTAGGAGGTGGTTGTAGGTTCGACCTATTACCCCCACCACCTCCAGGTGGTCCACACATGGCTTAAGGAGCCAGTGGTTAGGGATGAGTCCACCTACAGGCTATGGAGTCCTATGAACCCAATGATATAGGGATTATATAAGGTACAATCTATGTCTTTTCTACCTTAGCTTCAGTATTAATATACACATGTTCTAGTAATTCTTTTCTGACCACAAATATTTTTTGAGACTTGGATATTTCAATTGAACTATTAAATAAACCCTTTTTCTTGGATACTCCTACTGGAGGAGACTCAATGATCACCCACTGGTTCCAACTGTGTGTCATTACTCTTGGAGGAAAGAGTTTCAGTTGTGATCTCTTGGTAGAGGCATTAAGGAATTAAAAATCTATTCTTGTTATGAACTTATTATCCACATTTCTTACTCAGATTGACCATTTTAGGTGAAGTGTGATGCGTGACCATAGTGATGGAACCATGGTTTCCTTTTTTAGTGAAAATAAATCCTAGGAAGCAAAAGATGGACTCACACATAATAGGGTGAAATTGATTACTCATTAGTTGGATAGCCCGACCCTTTGTGTAGTAGATATTATAAGTCCCCAGTTCCCTACAGTGGGGGTAGAGTATGAGGATGTATTTCCTGAATATGTTTTGGGTTTACCTCTATACTAAGATATAGACTTCTATATTGATTTAAAGCTTGGGATGACACCAATATCTACACCTGCATATTAGATGATTCCCGAATAGCTACGTGAGCTGAGGGTGTAGTCGGAGGTCTTGCAGAGGAAGAACTTTGTGAGACTAAGGGTTCCACCCTAGGAAACCCCTATTTTGTTTTCCAAGAAGGAATATAGGAGGTTGGGGTTATGTGTGGATTACTAGTACTTGAACCAAAGAAAACATTCAAATGTCGTTATGGTCACCATGAGTACTTGGTGATACTGTTTAGTGTGAAGAAAAACCTTGTAGAGTTCATGTGACACACGAACCAGATCTTTCAACCTTTTTTAGATTGGTTTGTGGTGGTCTTCACCAATGATATCATTATGTACTCATCATCTGAGGAGAAGCACGTGATACACTTGAGGATGGTTCTTTATATAGTCTAAGAGAACCAAGTTTTTAGTAATCTCTTTAAGTGTGAATTTTGTATATGGGAGGTCTATTTTTTGGGACACATCATCTCAATGTATGGAGTTTCATTAGATCCAGTGAAGGTTGAGGTGGTGTTTAATTGGGATCCACCCAAGAATTTTATTGAGGTATGAAGTTTCCTTGGAATGACTGGGTACTATTAGAGGTTTGTACCCAACTTCTCTATAGTGGAAATGACGCACGTGAGCCATGCGGGCCATTTTTTCCCCGTGGGCACGTCAGATTAGAAAATTATATGTGTACCAAACTTTACTAACTACTAGGGTATAGTATAGTAGAAGTCTGGGGTCGATCCCATGAGGATGATGCTATTCTGTAGGGAGAATAAATCAGTTCTTGAATCCTTTGCAGAAGTCCTTAATAATTGACTAATGTTTGGGAGTTTTATAACTATTCTTGGGTTTTACTTTAGTTGATTAAAGAGGGTTTGGGATCAAGTTTGAGTTTATAGATAAATGTGATCCTAATTCTAATTTTTGCAAGGTCATAACTACTTAGTCTGTGAAGCAGGAAGTAGTTTCTTGTTAGCCTTGGTCTAGTCTTCTAGTTCTACTTAGGATGTAACTATTCCATGATCAAGAGTCTAGTTATAGTCCTAGATGAATTAAGTTCAGATTCAATTGCAGAAATTACATTAAGATAATGGTCATAGTCTTAGTTCTCTCCAATTATGATAGGGTTGTTTGTTTGACTGTTTGTTGGTCATGGTATAGTCACAAAAATGGGGTTTGACCGTTGTTTTATATCCTAATTACTAATCCAATTAGGTTTTCCAAGTTTAGAATTAGAGGCCTAATTAATCATGTTGATACATCGAATCACGATCCCTACCCCTGATGCGTTTAGCTACTCATGATGGTAATTAAAACAATAAAAGGGATAAAAGAAATCATAACAATTATGATAATGGAATTGAATTGAATAAACATGTGATGATATGAAATAAACATGCATGAATACATTAAATAAAACCTTAATTGAAAGGAATTAAATTGAATTGAAATGATGCGAGAATTGAAGGCATTGGGGAAAATTAATCAAAGACTATTTGATTGAAAACGTAAAGGAATTACAAATAACAAGAGTGCTTAAAATGGAAAAGAGAAGGAAATTTTGAATGGAGTCTAAAAGGTAGAGAGAGCTAATCCCCATGTGATCTAATTTTCTTCAGAGCTACTCCTTATATAAGCATAAATGGTCATGACGTGTACTTAATCGTCACACCATGAACCCTTAATCTGTGTTACTTTGGCCAGGATTTCCAGCGTGGCATGCGGATATTCTGCATCTTAATGAAGTTAGACCATGATCACATCATGTACAGGTGGTTCATGACATGTACCCCATGGCCAACTAGATTTTTTCATTGAATCCTCCTAGGTTTCTCAGCTTCTCATTTGACTTGAGTCATGACATGTAGGAGGGATTCACAAAGTGAACTAGAAATTTCTATAGCTTGATGCAGGCTATGATCATCAAGTATATGACATGAACATGGACATCATGACATGTACAAGTCCATTTTTATAGCTTTTTTCCTTTATTCTTTGGAACCTTGTGAATCCCTATTTCATGGAATATTAGACATCTACTACATGCATTATTGAATAAATGAATGAAAAACAATGGAAAAGTGATAGAAAACTATATATATAAAATTTAGGCTTATCAAATCCCCCCCCACTTGAACCATTTTTTTCCTCAAGAAAAATATCTCAAAAATGATTTCAAAAAGGATAAGCAATTTTTAAAGCAAGGAATGTACATTATGTCCTTGCAATTAAATTAAGTGTTAGCAGAAAAGTATTTAGGTTCCAATTTTAATACTGCCTAGTAAATTAGTCATGCCTTATAGTTCAGATTTTCAAAACAAATTCTATTCATTTTATCATAATCTTTTAAGTGTTCTTTAAGATATATTCCCAGTTGTAAGTTACCTTACCACGCTTTTCTCTCATCACTCAGGGTAAAATGTAATTAAGGTATACTCGTACCCTAATTCCATGTTCGTAACCATAGTCTTTCACTGGTTATATCACCTCCACTGTGTAAAGACAAGTATAAAAATAATCTTGAGGACTTTTAGAAACAAGGTTCAAATGACTCTATGGCTGTAGGTAGGCAGGTAAAATGTTAACATAAGGCTCAAAAAGAGGGTAAGATCTAAAGTAAAATGCAAATTAAATAAGATAAGTGTGAAAAATTTTTCCATAAGGGGAGTCAAGTCTATACTCTATCATCTCATGTTGGATCCATATATATAGCAAGTAAGTAGATAAAGAATTGATTCTGTTACTTTCCTTTTTCCTTTTCTTTTTTATTTTTCAAAAGTTATGCCTAGTATAGATCTTACATCCACCACCTAACCACATATGATCCTTCGAGGGATTCATCGATTTGTAAAAATGGTGATTTTAACCCTCCTAGTACACAACCCATATCATTTTTTTTCTTTTAAATTTTACAAAGGAAAATAATAAAAATGAGATAAAAAAAGGTATATGGATCAGAACCTATTAGTTAGGTGAGCGCACCGCACATCTCTAAAAGTTAAAGCATCCTATTCTTTCAAAATGCCTCCCCCACACCTGTTCAAAAATAATCTTCAAGCATTGTATAAAGAGCAGGGTAGGAAGGGAATATTCTTGAAATAGATTTTCTTATAATAAGTCATTCATGGTAACTATGGGATAAATGAAGGATAGATGTTAGGTGGGTCTCATGTAAAATGGTTATCAATGGATGCCTCAATCATTTTAAAATTACACTTGTTAAGTCATAATTTTGATAAGTTATCAGTGGAAGTTCTAGTAGGTTTTTATATCCTAGGTATCTCTCAAGAAATATTCTTAGAAAAGAAAATGGGATTGAAGGCTTAGAATCCTCTCAAGTAATGAGAATAAAATCAAAATTGGCAATTAAAAAGGGGATAAATCATAAGTAGTGAGTTAATTATTCATAATTTAAAAGATTTGAAATTTTAATTAAACTTCTAGACTCATAAATTATTCTAAAATTCTAAGAAGGGGTGAAACATGGTTCCAACCATTTTTTAACTTTATATTTAATTTACATGGGCATAATGTTTTTAAAATTTGTATCATTATTATCAATTTGAAAAATGTACCATAGAATAGTGAGAATAGGAAAAAATAAAGTGTATCACAAGTAAAATTAAGAGAAAACCCCCAAACTTAAAAGGATACAATGTCCTCACTAGATATAAAATAATGGGTGGGAGTGGTGTGGCAGTGATTTTTTATAATTAAATTGACATAGTAGTGATGAAAAACTTTTAAAAGAGGGAATTGAGAGCTCCCTGAAATGAAGTGGTATGCCACGAGGGTGTTTGAGCTATCTTAAAATTGAATTTTTAGGCACCTAAAAAATATGTTAGTAGAAAAATCTTGTACTATAGAAAAAACATTAATTAACAAGTTTAAAAATTTGAATAACTGAAAAACTGGAAATTTTAAGAGTTAAGAATAATGGTAACCATTTTATTTATTGATTGAAAGTTTGTACAAAGTACTACACTGAAAAATAAAAGACTAAAAAAAACTCAAAAAAAAACTATGGGTTGCCTCCCATAAAGGACCAAATTATCATCATCATCCAGAAAGGTGGACAAAAAATTCAAAGAGTGGGCACACAAGCTCAGTTTTTTCTTTTCCACTTACAGATACTAGTCATCGTGTCCTCCAGTTCGCATGATATCTTAACTAAATTCACAACTTCAGGTGCAGCTCGATCGAATATTAAATAAAGTAGAAATGGAATCATTTGTTGATGTGGTTGTTGCTGCTGGTGAATTTCCAATTATAAAACCTGAAGTTGATTAGTGATGTCTATGACAAATTGGGTTACATTTTGTAGAATAATGGATGGAGGAATGGGTTCATCAATAACATCAGACGACTCAGAGAATCTAGAAATTTCAATTGAAAAAGAAAAATGTAGTAAAAATAAACACACATTCAAGAGTGAAAGAAACCAAAGACTGTATACAAAAATATCCAATTAAAGTACAAGAAATTGAATAACATTCTGCCCCTATAAAAGTTCCCCAAATCTAAAAAAAATTACGAAAATACAATTTTTTGATCTGGGCCAAAAATATCCTCCATGGTCAGACCAACATCAGAAGATGGAATGAACTGGGCAACTAAATCCCTAATTGTAGCAGCAATAGTGGTAGGTGCTATTGAGGAAGATGGTGGTGTGGTGGAGGCAGTAAGCTGGGATGGGGTGGGTGGTGGGGAATCTCTGATCTGTACAATGGCAATGTGTATTGTAGTTGTATCAATGAAAGGGATGTCTGGAGTGTGATCAGTGTCTAGTCCCTTGCCCTTCCAAGCCTGCTCTATGAGAAAATCCGGCTGAAGAATAAGGGTTGTGATGTTGAGAGGCAGGCCAGAGGGCAGAGCGGGTGAGTGAGGAAGGGTGGATGAGGAAGGTCCAGTGTTTGTAGGTGGTGGAAGGGTGAATGAGGAAGGCACAATGAAGGGAAGGTGTAGGTGGGAAGCGAGCTGGAGATGATTCACCAAGAAACACTAGAGAAGTACCCACAAGTTAGAAGGAGTGGGATATTTAGGTGTAGGCTAGGTGGATGGGGTGGTGGTCGGGGTTGCCGGTGGTGATGGGTGGGTAAAAGAATGGTGGGTAGAAGGGTCTGTTGTTGATGCCTGTGGCTGCTCCTACAGATCAGATTCCTAAGGTTCATCTGGTTGGGGTGTATGCTCTTGGACTCCAAGTGACTAGAAATAGAAGTCTCCATCTTTCACCAACATCCTCATCTTGTACAGGAGCACAAGATCAATCAGCTCGATCAGGCCTACTATGGACAGGGGATGTGAGGCATCAAAATCGTGGAGGTATCTGGCCAACCTAGTGATGAACGATCTGACCATAAGCGTTCCTTGCCTCCTCTATACCATCACTCTATAGTATTAGGTGAATTGGGGTAGCCATGTTGATGAGAGGCCCACCCATGGAAGCAGCGAGGATAAGAACGTCAAGATGGATGACGCAGCCATGGGTCCCTCCTCATGTGAACCACCCATGTGTCATCACCCGATGTAGAATACGTAGAGTTGGAGTCCTCATATGGGTAGACTTTTATAGACTAGGGTAATGGTAGGACAAAGGTTCATAGGCGATGATATGACAAAGGATCTGCACATCCTCTCGAGAGGGGTTTGTCTACAAAATAGGATAGATGTCTGTGATAACAAACTCCTCAGTGTAGATACTGAGTCCTACATCAAACTTGGTCATGGTGATCTGGCGTGGTCTGTTTCCTATCCTGAAGTGATAGGTATCCACTGATATGTCAAAGGTGGCTAGAAACTCCAAGAATAGCTCCCTGAACGTCTCCTCCTAGACATCAATGATGCTGTTGATGTACAACATCTCTAATAAGCTCAGGACGTCATTTGTGAAATTTAACTTCATAAGCAAGGCCATATCCAGAGTCTTGTCAGTCCTCATGGGTTTTCCTAGAGCTGAATGATATTAACCCAATGCTGTGGTTTGGAAAAGCATAGTACTGGGTGAAAATAAAGATTATTGTCTGTATATTGGGAGGAACTTGTGTCCTGCGAGATGGATGGAGCGTGCATGAACTTAACAACAGGCTGCTGGCATGCGAATACAGATAAAGCGAATACATGACTTGATGAATAATTGGGTTGTGGTCTCTTTATCGTTACATAGAGAGAAGTAGGAGTGGTGTTGTGTGTGGCTTGCATAAGGGTAGGAGGAAGAGAGGAAGAGAGGTGTCACGTCATGATAGAAGAATGAAAGGGGCCGCACGCAGGAGGCAATGGGTTAAGAGGAGAGGGTTTTGTGTTTGAGGGGTTTCGAAGGGTTTGGACCCTTCAATTTTTTTTAAAAACTGATCAGAGACAGGTCACGCCATGTACATGAGGGCCACTCCATGATCCTTAATACAAATCAGATTTCATGGTGACAAGGGGTCACATCATGACATGTGGGTTCACGTTGTGTACTTCTTTAGTTTCCTCTATTTTTTCCTCCTTTCTTTCCTCGCCTCTTTATTGGAAAGAAGTATCTAAAGAGACTTTTCCTTTTCTAACATAACCAACTCCTAACTTGGGTTGCCACCTAGTCAGCACTTCATTTAAAGTTGAGAGATTGACTCAGTTAAGGCTCGTTTGATGACATAGTTCTCGGAGAATGGTTCATGGAACATCTTCAATCCATGATCATGTATTTTTGATGGTGATATATCTGTGTATAATTCAGAGTTGAAAATAATGGGTAAGGCTGAATATTCCCCTAGAAATAATTTTTTTAAATTACTAGGCTGAATGATGGATGGGATCAACGAAGGTAAAAATTATTTGGTTGGTGGTTCAATAAAGTTGAATTACATAAATTCACAACCTACTTATCTTTATTTAAAATATTAATCACTTTCTTCCTTGTTAGCCATGAAATATTCTTTATTCTGGGTAAGAGATATGGCGTTAAAATCCTCTGGGGTGATTTCTTGTATTGTGTCTGATGCCTAATTTGTCTTGCTATTTCTGAATAGGGAAGAGGTGACTGGTATGGAGATGGGGAAACATACACAAGTTCCTTTTGTGGCTCAAAAATATGTTCCTTATCAGTTGGTACTTCTTCGTGATGTAAGGTGGGAGTGACTTCATCATCTTTTACATCAGGTACTGGTTGTTTTCTCAAATATTCTCCTTGTAACCTTACTTATTTGGGTTGTTGGAAGTTTAGAACCCTTTTTATCCTCAGAACTACTACCTTAGCTTCCTCTCATGGGTATGTCTCAATGTTACTAGGAAGATTACCTGATAATCTCTCAGATAAGGTATTTGAGATTTAACATATTTTCACTTAAAGGTTCTTCATAGCATCTCTCTGGTTTTTCATATCTATCTCATGGGTCTTCATTCTTTGATCAAAATTTTTCACAAATGATTCCAGGAGGTTTCCTATATTGCTTTGCATAGGTTCTTGCTGAGGTCTTGGCTGAGGTGGATGAAATTGTTGTGTTCTTTGAGGGAAGGGTTGTTGTTGATCTTGTGGTCTTGGTATAGGGTTCATTGTAGGATACCCTGGTGGTCCTTGAGCTATGAATTGGTTCTTTCCACCTCTCGTTTGAAAATAACCTTAATTTTTCTAAGGTTGCTGTTGAGCATGCCTTTGCTGATAGTACTGTTTCTATTGGAATGACAGTTTCTCCTAATTTTAATTGACATAATTACAATCTTGTTGTGTTTCTTCATATCCAGCTTTGCAGCCTTGATATAGATGTAGGCCATCACACATCTCGCAAGATTGTAATTTCATTACAGGGGCATGAGGGGGTTGAGTAGTTGGTATCTGAAATGCTTCTAAATTTTTAGTGAGCGCTTCCACTTGCACTGCTATCCTTTTGGTATCATAAATATGATGGATTCTACACCATGGTGGTCCACAATCACTCTGACACATACTAGAATTGTGAGAGACTTCATCAATAATGGATCTTCCAGCTTCGGGAGTCTTGAACATGAGACCTCCATCAGCAACTGCATTGAAAACATTACTTTCCAATGGTTGGAGTCCTTGATATAAGGTTTGGAGGTATATCCACATTTCAAGTCCATGATGTGGAAAATTCCTCATTAATTCTTTAAAGAGGTCCCACGCTTCCCAAGAATATTCTCTATTAAATTGGTTGAAATTTTTAATGTCCATTCGAAGCTTCTAGGATCAGATGGGTGGGAAGTACTAGTCCAAAAACATCATGTCTAGTTCTTCCCAAGTTGTAATTGACTCGAGAGATTGAATCTTTATCCAGTACTTGGCTCTATGTCATTAGGAGAATGGGAAGATACAGAGTCTTATTGCATCAAAATAAAATCCCTAGTTGTAAAAGGTATCGTAGACCTCCAAAAAGATGGAAATATGCTCATGCAGATCTTCGATTTGATGACCGCTGAATTTCCCCATTTTCTAGATCATATGAATGCGTCTAGGTTTTATTTCGAAAGTATGGTCTTGGATAGGGGGTAAAAAAATTCTAGGGACCGTACCATGTATTAATGGAAAGCCATAATCCATGATAGTCGTCTCCTAGTTCATTATCGGGTGTTCTCCCAGGATGACTTGATGGTTGGGGTTTGGCGGGTTTGGTCCCACAGGGTGGAATTGCTTAGCCATCACTGACCAGCAAAGAGAAGAGAGATGTGTTGTGATCTTGGGATCGAAGGTAAAAGGAAAATGTGCCTTAAGATTCCTTGAACGATTCAAGGGACCTTGGTACATGCACTAGAAAAATATAGGAGATGCAAGAGCGCCCAAAAATGAAGGGAGGGGGGAGGAAAAGGTAATCCTAGATCTAGACCAGTGTCTTAATACCAAGAAACAGCACTGCCTCCCCAGAAACGGTGCCAAAATTTGATGCGCGTGATCCAAACATGTCATTTTTTTCTTCATGGGAATGTCAAATTATAAATTTATACGTGTCCCAAACTTTACTAACTAATAGGGCATAGTATAGAAGAAGTCTGGGGTCGATCCCACGAGGAGGACACTATTCTCTAGGGAGAATAAATATGGTCTTGAATCTATTGCATAATTCCATTCTAGTTGGCTAGTTTTGGGGAGTTTTTTTAACTATTCTTGAGTTTTACTTTAGTTGATTAAATAGGGGTTGGGATCAAGTTCGAGTTTCTAGATAAAGGTGATAATAATTTTAATCTTTGAAAGGTCCTAACTACTTAGTCTGTGAAGCAAGAAGTAATCACTAGTTAACCTTGGTCTTGTATTCTAGTTCTACCTAGGATGTAACTATTCCATGTTCAGGAGGCTAGTTATAATCCTAGATGCATTAATTTCAGATTCTATTGCAGAATGTTCACCAAGCTAATGTTCATAGTCTTAGTTCCCTCTAATTAGGATAAGGTCATTTGTTTGACTATCTGATGGTCACGGTACAGTCGCACAAACAATGTTTGACCATTTTCTTATATCCTAATTATTAATACAATTAGGTTTTACAAGTTTATAACTAGAGGTCTAATTAAGCATGTATATACATCAAATCTTGATCCCTACCCCCGATCCGTTTAGTTACTCATGATGGTAATTAAAATAATAAAAGAGATAAAATAAATCATAATAACGACGATAATGGAATTAAATTGAATACAAATGTGATTATATGAAGTAAAAATGCATGAATACTTTAAATAAAACCATACTTGAAAGGAATGAAATGGAATTGAATCAATGTAGGACTTGAAGGTGTTGAAGAAAATGAATCTATGACTCTTTGATTGAAAACATAAAGGAATTACAAATAACTTGAGTGTTTTAAGAGGGGAAAGAGAAGGAAATTATGAAGGGAGTCTCAAAGAGAGAGAGATAATCCCCATGTGCTCCAATGTACTATTGATCTGATCCTTATATATGTGGTAATGGTCATGATGTGTACTTAATCTTCACACTGTGAACCCTTAATCTACGTTACTTCAACCAAGATTTCCAGCATGGCACACATATCTTCCATAGCTTAATGAAGTTTAACCATGGCCACATCGTGTACAGGTGGGTCAGGACATGTACCCCAAGGCCAGATGGTTTTTCACATTGAATTCTCACAGGTTTCTTGACTTATGGTTTGACTTGAGTCACGATGTCTGGGAGGGCTTCACGACGTGAACTAGCATTTATCCATCTTGATACAGGTTGTGATCAACAAGTACATGATGTGAACTTGGACATCACGATGTGTACAAGGCCATTTTTGTAGATTTTATACCTTTCTTCTTTGGAATTTTGTGAATCCCTATTTCTTGCAATATTGGACATCTACCATGTGCATTATCTAGTAAATGATTGAAAAACAATGGAAAAGTAAAAAAAAACTATATATAACATTTAGGATTATCAGGAAACACCCTCGACAGCCCTGACCAGGAAAGAGAAGCCTTTTGTGTACATAAAAAAGTGCCAGTAGTGCTTTTAGGAGCTAAGGAAAAGGTTGAAGAGCACTCCCATCTTGAGGTTACCATAGGAAGGTGTCGAGTATGTAGTGTTATGCGATGCATCAGGGAACATACTTGGTTGTGTTATGATATAGAATAAATAAGTAGTTGCCTATAGTACATGCCAATTGAGACCACATGAGTAGAACTATGTGACCCATGACCTTGAGTTAGAAGCCGTAATTTTTGCATTGAATATGTGGAGACACTACCTGATGGGAGAGTGATTCATCATGTAATCTGACCATAAGAGTCTCAAGTATATATTCTCTAAGAAGGATATTAACTTGAGACATAGGAGATGGATAAAATTCCACCAAGACTGTGAATTTGAGATTGTCTATACTCTCAGGAAGGGGAATATGGTGGAAGATTCACTCAACAAGGGATCTAGTTCAATGTTACTAAATGAGGTGTTGGAGTAGTTGAACTCATTGTATTTATCCTTTGTGGATAGAGATGAAGAATATTACCTACAATCGATAGTTGTTACCCCTCCACTCTTACATAAATCCAAGGAGGAAAAACTTGGGGATACTGACTGTGAGACCCTACGTGCTCAGATATCCACAAGGTAGGATGCTGATGAATTTTATAAAGGTTGAGAGCACATTTTTCTTTTCAAAGAATGCACAATGGTACCAGTGATGTTTCAGGAGGAGGTTTTCATATATTTTCATTACATCTCCCTTGGAGATATATACAAGTGTGGAAAAGATATACCAGGACCTTCGATGTCAATTTTGGTTCCCAGGGATGAAGAAAGGAGTTGCAGAGTTTATCTCTCGATTCCTTAATTTTCAATTAGTGAAGGTTGAGCACTAAGTTCCGGCGAGTTTAGCTCAACCCCTTGAGGTGATAGAATGGAAGTGGTATGTGATATATATGAACTTTGTTATGGGATTACTATGTTTTTCCAAGGGACACAATTCCAACTGGGTGATCATAGAACAAATCACTATGTTGGCCCACTTCTTAGTAATTCAAGAAAAAAGTTCAATTGATATATTGGAAGGCCTCTACATTTAGGAGATAGTTCGACTCTATGGAGTTCCATAGATTATATTTTCTGATCATATTGCTCACATTACATCCCAGTTTTGGAAGGGATTATAGAAGGTGTTTGAGACTCAGTTACGCTTGGGCACTACGTTTCACCCACAAAATAACGACCAGATTGAGCAGAACATTAAGGTTCTGGAGGACATGGTATGAGCTTGCATGTCAGACATTTTCTGTAGTTGGTAGGATGACCTAACTTTGGTTGAGTTTATGTAAAACAAAAGAAACCATTCCAACATTGGTATGACACAATTCATGCCTTTTTACAGGTGACCCTATAGGTCACCACATTACTGGACTGACCTAGGGGAGTCAAAACTCATAGGCCTAGAGTTGGTGTGAGCTACTACAGAAATGGTGCAGATCATCCAGAAGTGGATGAAGACTCCACAAATTGATCACAATTCATATACTGATAGGCGATAGAGGCCTTTGGTGTTCGAGGAGGGAGGCCATGTGTTCCTATGAATTTAACCTCGATGTGGATTATGAATATTTGGACGAGGCGAAAAGATATCTATGAGGTTCATTGGAGATTTCCCAATACTACAAAGAGTTGGTAAGGTAGAATACCACTTAGATATACCTCCGTAGTTAGACCAGGCACATGACACAATCCACATGTCGCCTTAGAGGAGGTATGTGCATGACCCACCACACGTTATCGAGTGGGGTGAGTTGGACATTGAGGATAGAGAAACTTTTTTTGAGTACCTAATAGAGATTGAGGATCGATAAAAGAGGGTCCTTCATGGGTAATTGATTTCTTTCATACGTGTTTATTGGTAGTATAGAAATATTTTGAAGAGCACATGGGAGCAGGAGACTCAAATTCGTGCTCAGTACCCACATCTCTATGTGTAGCCCTTATTTTGGATTTTAGGGGATGTAAATCCCCAAGGTGGGGATAATGTAATGACTTATATTTTCTTTTTATTACTTTTAAATATTATATAGATTATTTTGGAGACTATTAACCAATATGATGTGTGATTCCGAGACCCGAGGTTCCCAGAATAAATGTTTTAAATATTTTAAATATATTAAATAGCATGAATTCATGGTTTTACTAGAAAAATTGAATAACTCTTAAATGGGTTCTCATATTAAAAATATGAGAGAACCATTGAGCTCAAAATGGTTGTTTTACCCTAGGAATGACTTAACATTAGTCGACGCGGGCTGTTTATGGAAAAGTTGTCTCAAACACAAAAATGAATAAAATAATTTGAATAAAATAATTTTGTTTCATTTTATTGGCGCTACAATTGGTGGATTTTTAAATAGATCATTAGGTTAGAAATACATGGTTAACAACATAACCCTAGAGACACCAGAATATCTTTGGAGAGAGATCTAGAGAATACTCCCAGAAGAACAATGAAGGGTCGTGGGTCAACGATCGATGCATAATCGATTTGATAGATCATGCAAACAATGATGACAACAACTGTTCTTCATCAGCGATCAAAAAGAATTGAGGTAGGACGAGTTATTTTGATTTGATTTTCCCCATTATTAATTTCTATGATGAACGTGAATCAATCTATGAACAGATTTATTCATGGATCGTGCGTATTGAAGGATTGGATTTATTTTGCAGAGTTTTTATGGGGAGAAGTTCTTTGGTTCAATTTGTTGATGGATTCATTTACTATTACAATGTAAATGAACCAAGATCAACACAAAAAATGATCAAGGTTTTTTCTCCTTTATTGATGGTGTTTTTCTCCCCAAAATCCACATTTCACCACGAGCATTCTTTATTGGCCTGTTGTTTGGCTATTCCTGATCAATCGATCTTTGTGCACCCGTTTCATGGTGAAATGATCTGATATTGAAGACCTGAGATCGAAATGATGTGGCAAAGGTGTCATAGTGGTTGCATTAGTGAATCGAATGATGAAAGATTCTTGAAATCACGTTATTTGTATTTAAATAAAGAACAAAATTTTGATATGATTTTCAAGTAGATTTGGTGAATACATGCATTATTTTGAGATAGAATGAATTGTAAAACCTTTTATATCCTATTTCCTTGTGAGGAGAGGCTGAAAACTGAAGGTCATAGTGGATGAGGAGGCACGCGACCATGGATCTGGTATTTTGGAAAATCCCCAAGAACACGACATGTAATATAGGATTATATGGTGTGTGGGACCCCTTCAGTGGATGTTATCATTTCATGAGTAATATGATGATCACACAACATTTAAAACCTATCACATGACGTGTTACCCTCCCCAAATGACTAGGTTTGTACTTTTGAAGTACATGGACATGGGTTGGAGTGCATGAGTACAGACATGTTGTGTACTCTCACATAGACATATCTTGGTGTACATGGACCGGTACACGAACATAGCTTCGATACATAGAAATGACCCGGTGACATGGGTAGGATACCATGTGTCTCAACACATCATGTATATCCTTTTACATGTCATGTATATGGAAAGTACATGATTTGGGAGGCTCTTCCACACGAGCATGACTTGGGATAGCTGGAAACGTCGTGTATCCCTTGGGACATGACATGTTGTCCATTCAAGAGTTCTTGAGGCTCTTCATTTTCCTAGTTTGGACTGATATAGGTTGAGTGAATTCCCTTGGTCCTTTCCTTGTGGGCACAGTGTGGCATTACATCCTCATAACTGGATTCTAACACCCTCTAGAGGTTGAGTCTCAGATAGAGTTATGGTGTCCCTCCATGATACTAAAGTGCGATCATATATCAACCTTAATTAGAGTTAGTGGAATCAGAGTGACCTCTCTTAGTAGGGAATCGATCTTACATATCACATGACTTATTGGTAGGGTTTGCAGAATCGTTGACATACGATCCCCTGCATAGCAGGTTAAACCAGACTAATTTCGTGTTGTCCCCCAATAGTTTAGGGTGTGACCCCCTTGTCTGTGTGTCATGGTTACCTTAGACTCATATTATTCCTTTAGTAGGTCCCAATGAAAAATACCTCTTCATCGAGTGTCTCTGATGGTATCATGGCCTGTAGAGTGGGTAATCCTAGATTGAGTGTTGTTTCGAACAAAATCCTATGGCTGACAGTTGGTTATGACTTCATGGTGGTATTTTGTATTTATTGAGTATATATGGGTTTCTTTGTATCTATTATACATTTATTGTTATATATTTTATTGATCTGACTATACTTGGTGCTTCCTGTTTATTGTTCTTGGGGCGTTCTACTGAGTATTATTATTCTCACGCCTGCACGGGTTTTGCCCACACGTGTCATGTCTTGTGTAGATGAAAACCCTTTTTATGGTGTATTAGGAGGACAAGGAGTGAGTGGATCATAGTTGGATCTTGACATACCAAGGTGTTTAATAGGAGCACAATTTTTACTTAGTCCTCTCCCTTGGAGAAATTTGGACTCTTTATAGTTTTTGTTGTGCTTGTTTTTGGGCCCTTTTCTGTTTACAGTACTTTCACTATCGTACTCTATTATGGGATCTTAGATATATGCATTCATTCTTTCAGTTGTTTTATATTTCATAATTGTGTTATATTGGAGATGTGTGCATGTGTATTGGTACTTTAGGCTAATTCCTCCCATTTGTGGGATATGAATACTTAGTGTGGGTTGCTGACCCTGGCCTATTTGATGTGGGTTTGGGGTAGTCATGGTTCGGACCCCAGTGAGTTGGGTCATTATAGGAATGCTAGAAATGTTATCTTTTCCACTATATCTGATAAATTCTACACTATGATAATGGGACATAAAACTTCCAAGAAAATTTAAAAAATTATAGAAAATATATATGAATAAAACACAAATATTAAGGAAGCCAAACTATAAATTTTGAGGAAAAAATTTGAAGATATATGAATGGATAATGATGATAGAATTGATGACTATTTCATAAGGTTAAATGATATTTTATTTCAAATTTAGAGGCTTTGGTTATGGTTTTTAATATTTAAACTATTATTAAAAAGGTGATGAAGAATTTCCCCAATAGCTTTGATCAGAAGATATCTAACTTTCAGGAAATTAGTGAATTTTCAATTGATGAGTTATATAATACACTCTTTAATTAGATAGGTAAATCCAAGTTATTTATAAATAAAATAGGAATAAATGAAATTCAAATCCATGAAATAACAAATGTTGAAGGAGAAGAGAGATGGACCATTTTTAAATTCTTTTAAGGTTGAAGAATGTGATGAAGAGAGACTTTAAAGACCTAGCAATGTCTTGTATTTTATCTCTAAGAACACTAGAATAGGGAAAAGAAAATTCATAATTAATATTCATCTTATATTACTTATTTTTTGTGGTTTTTATAATTTTTTTAATTTACTATCCTATGAAGAATAAAGTTGATTATTTTGAATGCGATGATGAATTGGAGGATTTTTCTAAAATAAGATCCAAAAAATTAAAAAAAATGACTTTGAAAATAAGAATAAGTTCACAAGAAAGTATATAAGAAACTTTATGATTAGGGAAAAGAGTTAGGACTCATAAAAATTAGTGACTTATATGATAAAGTCATCTCTTAAAATCACAAAACCTTAATTACTAAGGTTAAAAATTACAATGACATTTCATGTAGTGAAGAAGAAGATGATGATGATGAATCTACTGTGTATATCCTAAGAGATAAATTGGTTCCCTTCCTTGAGAATAATTTCAAACATAAGAAGAAAGTAAAGCTATTGGGAAAAGTTAAAATAAGTAAATATGTGAAAGAAAGTGATCTCGTAGAGGAGATTAAAAGTTATAAGGTGAAAATTAATAAAAATGTAAGGATTCTAGGGGATCTAAATACAAAATTAGCTACCAAGGAAGAATAACTTCATGAAACACAATATTGGTTTCTTAAAGATGAAAAAAACTTTATGACCATAGGAAAATAGTATGATAAATCAATTTAGATTTAGAAAATATCATCTAATTCTGCTGTGAAATATGGACCCATGATTAATGTACAAACTGTTTCAAAACGCCCAAGTGATACAAAATCTATTTCCTTAAATTTTATTGATTTTGAAACCCAATATAGAGATGTATGGGATGAATAATAATTTAAAAAATTCCCTCCTACATATAGGATATATGAAGAAGATATTATAAATTGTAAGAACCCAAGGAAAAGTAAAAAAGGCTATAATATTCCAAGATAATAAGAAGATTTTTGTAAACAGACTCATAAATATAATAAAAACAAAGTTTCAAAGGATACTACTAGTGTTGTGGATGATTTGAACATAAACCCTATAATTATAAATTCAATATTTACCTAACATGGAATCAATATTAATCAAGTGGTATCCCTTTAATAAATATAATAATCATTTCTATGTGAAGAATAAATAATACTAGAATGAAGAAATATGAAGCTGATTAGTCAATAAGGAAGAGATAACTGACTGTTGAAACTGGAGATTCAATGGGAGTAAAGTAAAGTTTTAATAAATAATGATAGACAAAATTTTATGAGATTATATGTGGGATATACAATATCCTTGGTCATGTTATAAAGGATATCATGAAAATACTACAAGAACAAAAGGAAAAGTTAAAGAAATAGACTCTAGAATCTAAGGAGGAATGTGATTTCATTTATCAAAAAATGGAGCATAAACAAAATGAAATTTTTGAGAAAATTTAGAACCCCATGATACCTATTAATACTAATGATTATAAAATTTGGAAGATGTGGCTTAAAGATATCATCAGAAGCTACAATCGGTAGACTAAGGAAACCTTGGATGAGAGGAAACTCCAAACCTCGCTATTTTTTCTAATAAGTAAGAGAAAAAAACTTCTATATTCCATTTCATTTTATGTGTACTAAGATTTATGAAATTTATTAAACCAAATATAGTTGGATTTAGATGAGTATGTCACTTCAAGACAACAAGAGAAGTTTCCCATCATGGAATATTCTCATTACTATGATGATGAAAGTGAGTGTATCTTTTGAGAGAGAGAAAAGATGAGGTGGAGGTGTAAAAAATATCCCATTTGTATGTATTTGAAATTTATATATAGTTTTATAAAGTTAATGATTAATTTATTATGATTACAATTTTCTAACATTTTTTGATTATATAAAATGTGTTTTCAAAGGGGGAGTGTTGGTTGATACGTCTGGTAGGAGAAAGGGGGAGTTATATGTATTGCACCTAAAATTTTATAATAAATTTTCTAACTTGAGCATAGGATATGTAATTATTGATAAATATTTTGAAAAAATATTTCATTGAGATATTTGTAAGTGGTATTACATGTTGAAATGTTAATGGATAGTCTTGATGTATTGGTGAAGTCTCTCATGTTTTCTATATCAGATTTTCCCACTTAAAATTTAGGTAGAACAACCAAAGGTAGTTGGATAAGTTGTATATGGGACCATAATTCTATTGAAAATGTATTAGTCTACAATTCAAATTTTAAGAGGGTGAAAAAGTTATTATGTAAAACCCTTTTCTAAAGAAGAATAATGAGAAAATGATCTAGTTATTACCCATACATTCCCTTTACATTTATTATCCATAAGGGGGATATGAAAAAGTGGTTAATAACACATATTGATATGGAGGAGTAATGGTATTTACAAGAAATTAAAATGGGGATTCTTAAGTTCCCATGTATAAGATTATATTTTTTGTCAACAGGTGAGGCTGATACTATAAGGATGAAGACACCAAAATTATAAGATGAGGTGCTAACATTATAAATAGAAAAGAGAACCATTGAATACTTCTTGAAGAACTAGGCTAGACAAATTCAAGAATAAACCATTTATGTGTGATGATTTATGTGTTTTTATTCAAGAAAATAATGAATTAATAGGTGGATTAAGGTACTAGTCTATAAGATTTTGGAAGTTTTTTAAAGATAGTTGAGGAGGAATTTTAATGATTGATAGAGGCTCTGAATTAACATTATAAAAATATGAAATTATTTTGAAATAATGGATAATTTATTATTTTTATGCCTTTTATATGTGGTTGGGAAATGAGAAAGGTATGATCTTATGTATTCATGAGCATATGAATTTTTACGAAGCCAAAAATTCATAATTAAGGAAACATTTTGAGGAGTCTATTTGGTGTTTTTTTGAGTTTCCAGAATATTATTTAATGAATGAATAAATTAGATGAATGAGATCAAAATCCATTATGATCTATGGTATTATGGGATAACCATATGGTAAAGTGAGAGTTTAAGAGTCCTTCATATCATGAGATACACCTATTATTCCATAATTATATAAATAGTAAGAAGATATGTGAACTGTTCTCACCATAAGAGGAAAGTGAAAAATTGGAAGATAAAATTGGCTACATTGTAGTGTAAGTTTTTGTTACTGTGAGGTGATGAAAAGAGTTATTTATGATAGAAACCGATACCATTAAGCTAAAAAATAAGATAAAATATTTATCATAGGAGTGAACTTGAAACTTCCTAGAGAGCCTGTGTATCAAAGGAACATGGGAGAAGCGAGAATAGAAGTGGTGTCATTGTAAGTCATTATCATAGTTATAGTTAGAAAGGTGAAGTGATAATTAAAAAGTGAGGATGTGTATACTTGATGTAGAAAAATGATTCGTATCTACCATTGAAGAAAAATTTGAATACCTATTTGAGGAGTCCAAGAAGACCCTTGAAGAACTGTCAGGATCTAGTATAAATATCATACTGAGAGGTAAAAAGATTCTTTTCAAGAGATAGATTCAATTATCTGGAGTCTAATATAAATAAATCAATGAGAGGTGGATACTTTGATCACTTGAAGACTAAAAATTTTAGGATATTTTATTCTTGGTATTTTAGGATATTTCTTGTTGATATTTTTTGGATATAGCTTGTACGTTGTATTCAAGTGATTCATAGTAGAGAAAATAAGACTCATAAAACAAACTGAACCTTGAAAGGAGTCGGAATTCAAGGATGTACTTTATAAATACTTGTTATTTATTCCCTTTATATTATGTATATTCAAGTAAGGCTGAGAGACTAAAAGTGAATAGTCTTAAAGCTTTAACCAGCTACTAAGATTGAATTAATAAGGCATATTTTCAAAGATAAAATGGATTACTAATTTTTCCCTACTCCTATCAGTGATATCAATCGGCTTGGGCAATAAATTTTTAATGAGAAGAATTTTGAGTATATGGATATGGATGTTATATAAATTAATTTCTCTAATTATTACTTATGGTTATTGGATACTAATTATTCATAACATAGATGTGATTATAAAAGTAGACTTAGAAATATTAAATAATTACTGAAAGGTGAAGTATATCTATATGATAGAAATGGGTAAAGACTTGTTTCATTTTATAGAATCAGATATGAAAAAGTTTTTGTATCTTGTTTGGATATGAGGGGATTTTCATTTAGTATTAAGAAAAAGTTTCATTATATATATATATATATATATGAATAAAATGTTTTATAATATTGGGAATATAGTGTATGATTTATATATTGTGGACATGAATATTCATATATATAACATTCAAGATATGATGGTCAAGGTTGTTTCTAACACAAATTATCTTTGATATTATTTCCTTGTACATATAAATGAGAAATGTATCTAAAGATACCATAATGATAGATTATTGGATTCATTTGATGTTGAATCATTTGATATTTTTGATTCCTATTTATTCTGTAAAATTAAAAAAGAACCCTTTAATGGAAAGGTAAGATGGATATTGGACTATTGTATTATATATATAGTGATGTATGTAGACCAATGAGTATACAATCATGTGGTGGGTATAGGTAATTCATAACCTTTACTGATGATTTTAGTCTGTATGGTTTTGTGTTTTTGATGAGACACAAGTTTGAAACATTTTAAAAGTTTAATAGGTTTAAAAGTAAAGTAAAAAATAAACTAGAAAAAAGTACTAAGATTCGTTGATCAGATTAATATGGACACTTGACATAAGAATTTATAGATCATCTGATAGAGTATGGAATTATTTCACAACACAATCCTCATGGGACCCCATAGTGTAATAGTGTGTCTTAAAGGAGAAACAATACCATTTTGTACATGGTTAAATCATTGACGAGTCAATGTGAACTTCTTATATCATTCTAGGGATATGCTTTAGAAATTGATACATTTTTACTTAACTATATTCCATCTAAAGAATTCATAAAGACAAAATTTAAGATATGGATCGGTAATTGTACCAATTTAAATTTTATAAGGATTTGAGTTTGTGAAACATAGATATTACATTTCATACATGATAAACATAACCCAAAATTAGATAAATTCTTACTTAATGGATAACCTAAGAAAACTATGGGATATTTTTTTTATAATTATAATGAGTACACAAAATTTTTATCCTATATTGTTATATTAATTGAGATGAAATATATAAATTTAAGAGTTATTGGGATGAAATTTGATCTTGGAGAAGTTCAAAATAAACAAATAATTTTTTTTCCTGTGATAGAAAGTCATTTGGTTCAATAAAACATTGTAGATATAAAAATAACTCAGGTGACACATAGACCTCAAAGGTATAGTATAATTTATCAAGAGTTCAATAGATATGGATTTATTTTGATAAATTCTAATAAAGTAATGTCTATATATGATGAAAATAGAACCTAATGATAATTATGTGGGAGTTAAGATACAAATAAATGGATATAAGTTATGAAATCTAAGATGCAATTAATGTTCACCAACAATGTTTGGAACTTTGTGGATACACCTGAAGGGATGAGACCTATAGGATGAAAGTGCATTTTCTATAAGAAAACTAATATAGACAGCATAGTTTCTACCAACAATGATCATCTTGTTGGTAGACTGTATAATAAAATAAATGGTATTGACTATAAAGAAACCCTTTTCACTAGTTGTAATGGTAAAATACATTTGGATATTTCTTTATATAGTATCTCATTATGATTATGAGATATTCCAAATGGATATCAAAATCAATTTGAATAATATCAATTTAATCAAGGACATGTATATGATACAACCTAAAGGCTTTGAAGTGAAAAATGGGAATCATATGTTTTTAAAGTTACAAATCACAATTTATGGATTAAAGAAACATTCTCAAAACTAGAATATTTTGTTTTATTATACAATCAAAGATTTTGGTTTCATCAAGAACATGAATTATTCTTTTGTATACGAGTGGATTAGTGGGAGTGTTATAGTATTTTGGTGTTGTCTATGGATAAAATAATACTAATTAGAAATAATGTCTTGAATTTAAATTTTATATATATTTGGTTAGGTAAGTGATTATTAAATAAAGAAATGTTTAAAGTTGCCTACATACAAAAATTTTGATATATAAAGATACATTAAAGACGTTTCTCTGACTAATTCAAACCACATATATTGAAAAATTGTTAAAGTGGTTTAATATGGAGAGCTCTAAGAAAGGGAATTTACCAGTATTGGATGGAATGAATATTATAAAGATTCATGATCCTTACAAAGAGCTAGAAAGGATAATTTTTTTAGCTTATTCGTACACCATATGATCTATCATATATTCCATGTTAAGCACTCAAACTGATGTAACTTATGTTTTGAGCATAAAAAGTAGATACTAATCCAATATGGGTGAGATTAATTGGATTTATATTAAAAGAACACTTAATTATTTATGATAAATTAATGTAATATTCTTAGTTTTTAAAGGTGAGGATGATCTCATTATAAGGGGTTACAATAATGACTATTTCTAAACTGACAACAATGATATGAGATATCAATATGGTTTGATGTTTTACCACAATAAGGGATCTATTAGTAATAGTGGAAGGGTACATCACTATATCATATTCTTTAAAGGAATATGCTTGAATCAAGAAGTTAATTCTTGTACTTTGGGATTTTCTTATCATTGAGGGAGTGATTGAGATTTATTGTTACAATAGTAGAGATATTTATCTCGCCATGGAACCCTGGTATCACTATGAGGCTAAACACTTCCTAAAAAAACCATCTCATTTGAGAGATCATTGAGAGGGGTGATACAAATATTTTTTGGGTTGATTTAAAGGAAAACATAATAGATTCATTGACAAAGACATTAATTTAGTATAAGTACATGTGATATGTTAAGTCTCTTTGTATTGGATGCATGAAAGACTAGATGTAATTATTGTTGTTAATATAATTTTATTATGGTTTTATAATAAAGGAAATATGCATTTTTATTCACTCATGTATGCTTTTTATATTTCATTAGTAGTGAAATGATAAAATCCTCTCAAAGTATGACTTTTAGTTGTCCTTAATAGATGATCATCATTCTATATTATAGTTTTGATGAAACATTAAGATTAGCATGAGAAGAATCTTTTATATTATATAAATTAGTCTCATGAGATAATAAGTGAATACTTAATATTTGGATTGAATAATGAGAGTATATTACATGGAATATCATATGAATGTTGATATACTTATGGGTGTATTTCTAATATGAATCCCCATTACCTAAGGATAAAAAGAAACATATTATGTGAACCTTTAAATTTTAATACATTTCTTAATATTTCCTTGAGGCAAAGATAATTAGGGGTGGTTGGTTATATTCCTGACCACATATTTAGACGAGTTTAACGAATATGGTATTTATTATCTTGCATGAAAATTATGAAATATGGGACCATGATTGAATTAAAATGAGGAAATACATGGTCACCCTTCATTGAGTGGCATGTGATGTTCTCAACTACTTGGATGAATGATATGTTAGATATTTTTGCAAATTTATCAATTTATTTTAGAGAATCATAAAAATATGAGATGGAATATACTGGATTGAAATGTTCTATGTATGGTTTTTACTAGATGACTTAAAAATATATATTATATAACCATGAATAATATTTGTAAATATACATATTTTGGTGGACATGTTCATATATAGATATGGGTGTGTTTAATCAAGATCATTCCAGACCCCTTTATGGTTTGAGTAGAATGATATTTTTATAGAGGCTACTCTTTTATTTCAGTTTTTAAAATAAGTAATTCATAACTATTTTCAATCCTACAAAAGCCTATAGGGTCACACATAAGGTTTTTGTTTTAGTATAATGGTATAAACACACCTGAGAGGGGGTTGAATCAGGTGTGGTCAATTTTTTTACAAATTAAAAATATTATTTAAACTATAACCCCCGTTGGTTTTGAACATATATTTATTGTTAATAATCCAATAATGATCTTATTATAAATTAATGTGGGTTGGATAAGGATTATCCTGAAACCAAGTCACACTATATTACATAGGTAAAAAAATATTGCATCCCATGATACCCCTTTAATCTAGCATCCAACCATACATACTTCTCAATTCTCATTCTCTTTGTTTAAGTAGATCAATAGTTCTATTAAGGATGAAACTACATCATAAAAATTATCTGTTTCCTAAATAACAGAGTCTTAAACTAACTTTAAAATTTTAGATCAAATCACATGCAAATTGGTCTCTGTATTTATGCCTAACTTTTCAATTCTAATATAATCTGATTTCTGGAAAATATCACCTAAAAATCTCAAGAACAGAACCCCATAATAATCTAATTAGTTAATAACCTAGCAAGTAATCACTAAATAATTTAGTTATAATCATTCTCACTACATGCAGATCTTCTTCAATCTATTTATTATTTTATCATTATCTTATTTTCTTCTTTGAAACCTAAACTAACTTTCTATATTATCATAGTCATAGTCCATCCACTTATTCTTATTTAATAAGTCTTCTCTCTTGGCTCTTAAATAATTTATTCTTCTTATTTAATACATATAATAAATTCTTATTAGTACTATATGATGTTCCCCTTCTTCCTTAAGAGACCCAGTTCTCACAATAAACTCTACTCAGCACACCCAACTCACTCGAGAGTTCTATGTCTCATTATTTTATCCTCTTCTGGATATCTCTCTCTCTCTCTCTATGATGCACTTTTTGTATAGGAAACACATTAGGTTTATATCATTATTAGGGTACCTAAAATGTTGTACATATAAGATATCTTAATCCATCCAAAAAACATTCCTCATCATATACACTTTTTTATCACAAGTAATATTCCATATCTTCCTAAGAGGATTCATGGAGGAATGTCCCCAAGTACTCTTAATTTTTTATTTTAAAAAATATCTTGAGGAGTATTAAAAAAATAATCTTCTTTTCTTTTCTTCTCATTAATTATTCTCAGAAACATAAATATCTATTTTACTCAACAATAGGCACAAATTTCATTTCTTTAACAATATATATTTGAAAGCTCGAGAAAGAATATATTTTAAAGTATACTCTTTGACTTCAGTGTTTTTATTATTTTCAAAATCTATCTCAACAGTTGAATAATTTAAATAATTTCTCCATTTAAATATAAATGAATAATACACACTAGTGCAGAAATCGTTTTTTACGTCACCATTTTTTACGTCGGTTATATATAACCGACGTAAAAATGCGGCGAGTAGATTTTTAACGTCGGTTATTTTAATAACCGACATTACAAATCACGCCTCTTAGGTTTTTATGTCGGTTATCTTATAACCGATGTAAAAAACCAATGTGTGGGGGGTTTTTTACATCGGTTATTTGGAAACCGACGTAAAAAACCTGATATCGACGCGTTTTTTACGTCGGTTATCAAAAAACCGACGTAATAAATCAAAGCACGGGGTTTTTTACATCGGTTATAAAATAACCGACGTAAAAAACCCCCTCGGGCTTTGGTTTTTTACGTCGGTTATTTGATAACCGAAGTAAAAAACGCGTCGATATCGGGTTTTTACGTCGGTTTCCAAATAACCGACGTAAAAACCCCCCCGTGCTTTGGTTTTTTACGTCGGTTATAAGATAACCGACGTAAAAAACGCGTAGATATCGGGTTTTTTACGTCGGTTTCCAAATAACCGTTGTAAAAAACCCCCCGCGCATTGGTTTTTTATGTCGGTTATCTTATAACCGACGTAAAAAATGAGATATATATGTGTTTTTTACGTTAGTTATTTTATAACCGATGTAAAAAACCAAAGCACGGGTGGTTTTTTTACGTCGTTTATAAAATAACCGACGTAAAAAACCAAAGCGCGGGAGATTTTTTACGTCGGTTTTAAAATAACCGACGTTATAAATTTAAAAAATAGTTTATAATGTCGGTTATATAATAACCGATGTTATAAAAGTTTTAAAGAAATTAAAGCCCGTGGACTGTCATTTACAATTTTTCAATTGACAGTCTACCGGCTCGTCTCTCTCGTGCGGTAAACCCTAATCGGCTCGTTGATCGACCTGCGTTAAACTCATTTTGGCTTCATTGTTTATCTTCTTCACTCCTCTCGGATCTATCATCTCAACTCGCAACATTCAAGTAAGCCTTCCATGAATTTATTTCATTCGTTTTTGTTTCGATTCTTGATGTAATTTGTTTGCATCAGATATGCTTTTCTATTTAATCATGTTGAGAATCTCGTGGAATTTTTTGTTATTGCAAATGGTTATTTGTATTTTGTTGATATAACAGACTATGTTGCATTTATGTAAATCGATGTTGATTGTTGGTGACATTATTTAATATTGCTCACTGTTATGGTTACTTTATGTGCTAGAACATGCTTATGGTTCTGGATATAAATGTTGCTTAATTTGGAAATTATTTCTTATGTTTTTTTGTTCTGTTTTGGTTGAATTAGTTTTTTTACAGATTTTTGTTTTCTGTTTTTATGAGAATTAATATAAGCAGTTTGCGTTTGAATAACTGTTTAGTCATGTAATTTCCAGGTTGTTCACTATTGTTGTTGATATTTGTTAATTCTTGCTGTTTAGAATTTATGAACATGTTTCCTATAATTGGAATTCAGTTTTTGTCTATGGTTGTTTTGTTTTCGTTTTTGGATTTGGAAAACCAAAAATAAACAGAGTTTTTAGTCGAGTTTTATTTTGATTGATAACCGTTAAAGCTGAAGGCCAAGTACAAAATCAAATCCCCACAAGATATGTTACATGGGATTAAAAAGCAGAAATAAAGGATTAAACCGAATCAGTGGGACTATTGTTATTCTGAGCAGACCAGTGTTGGACGTGCTGGGCGGCCTTCTCAGCCTGCCAATGCAATTAACGATCATCAGAAACAAGAATGAGTGAATTGCAGATAAAATAATAACATGCTGGTAGACCTCTTTTTTCCAGTCACACCGAAGGGTGATGAAGACCAATATCAAGGTCTGCACGCCATTTAAAATAGGTTGTTTATCTAATATATTAAAACATCAAAACCGCAATCAATATTAAACTATGTAGGTGTCATGGTTTTCTTTGATTCAATGAAATTTAAAACTGTTATATCTAACTATATTTTGTTTTAAAAATAATATTCAAGCATATTTTTTTAAATACCTATAGATTTGTTTTATATTTTAAATTGTTTTACATTCAAATTATGTTTTTTTTCATATAAACATGTATTTGTCTTATCTTAAAAATATATATTTTTTGTTGATATTTGTTATAGGTAATAATGAGTCGAAGTTGGATTACGGCACATCAAATGAGCAATGAATTTGAGGAAGGTGTTGATGCCTTTTTGGAATTTTCAAAATGAAATGTTCCAAGTAGTGACATTTTTTTCTGTCTATGCCTGAAATGTTTGAATATGAAGAAGTTGAAAAGTAGAGAGATAAAAGATCATCTGATTTGTCATGGTTTTAATCCGAGTTACAGCCCTTGGATTTGGCATGGTGAAACTGGATGGAATGTCACTGATGATGATGATTCGCAAGATGGTAACTCCAATGGAATTGAAGAAATGATTCGCGATATTGTAGTAGAACAAATTGAGATAGAACCGACAGTTGCGCGTCTATATGGTGATGCTGAAAAACCATTATATCCCGGTTGTACAGATTTTACGGTTTTGTCGGTGGTGTTAAGATTGATTAACCTGAAGGCAAAGCATGGATGGAGTGACAGAAGTTTTACAGAGCTGCTACAATTAATGAAAGACATTCTTCCAAAAGATAACGATCTTCCAGATTCACATTACAAAGCCAAGAAAATATTATGCCTGATGGGATTGTGATACAAAAAAATACATGCCTGTCCGAATGACTGCATTATATATAGGAAGGAATATGAATTTCTGTCAGAGTGTCCTAAATGTGGGACATCACGGTATAAGGGGAAAGAAAAATCACAGGGTGATATAGAGATTACAAAGCTCCCTTCAAAGGTATTTTGGTATCTTCCTATAATTAATCGTTTCAAACGTTTATTTTCTAATTCACATGATGCAAAGAGGTTAAGATGGCATGCTGAAGAGTGGGTATGTGATGGAAAAATACGTCATCCAGCTGATTTTCCACAATGGAAGAAACTTTATGTGCAGTATTCTACATTTGGAAATGAAATTAGAAATCTCAGACTAGGGTTGTGCACAGATGGAATGAATCCATACCGAACACTCAGTAGCACACATAGTTCATGGCCTGTTTTATTGGTAATTTACAACCTCTCTCCTGAAGTTTGTATGAAGCGCAAATATGTCATGTTGAGTACAATGATCTCTAGTCCAAAGCAACCCGGCAATGATATTGATGTTTACTTGTCACCGTTGATTGATGATTTGAAACTGTTATGGGATAATGGTATTAGGGTGTATTATTATTATAAAATGAAATATTTTCATCTGCATGTAGTGCTTCTGTTCAATATAAATGACTTCCCAGTGTATGGAAATTTGTCTGGATACAGTGTTAAAGGGCATAAATCATGTCCAATTTGCGAACAACAGACGTCCTATTGTCAATTGCATCATGGGAGGAAAACAGTGTACATGGGTCATCGAAAGTTTTTGCTTATGGAACACCCTTATAGAAGACTAAAAAAGGCATTCAATGGATCACAAGAATTTGATATTGCTCCAAAACCTTTAACCCCTGATCTATATTTTGAGAGGGTGAAAAACCTTGACGTGACATTGGGAAAGACACAGAAATCTGGTAATGATAGACATATTTGGAAGAAAAGGTCAATTTTTTTGAGCTACCATATTGGAGGTATCATGAAGATAAACATAATATTGATGTCATGCACGTGGAGAAAAATATCTGTGATTCTTTGATTGGAACATTGTTAGATATTAAAGGAAAGACGAAAGATGGGTTGAATTCAAGATTAGACTTACTATCAATGGGAATACGTTTGGAGTTAGCTCCCACTCCTAAAGGAAGACAAACATTTATTCGCCCGGCTTGTCATACATTATCAAAGAGGGAGAAAATTAGCTTCTGTCAGTGTATTCATGATACCAAAGTGCCGCAAGGTTATTCTTTTAATGTAAAATTTTTTTTCTCATTGAAGGACTTGAAGTTGATAGGTATGAAATCACATGATTGTCACGTCATGATGCAAAAAATTCTACCAGTTTCATTGCGTGGAATATTGCCCATTCGTGTCAGAAAGACTATAATGAAGTTGTGTTATTTTTTCAATTCAATTTATAACAAGGCGATTGATGTGAATGCTTTGAACATTTTGGAAAAGGATGCAATTTTTATACTTTGTCAATTGGAAATGTATTTTCCTCCAACTTTTTTTGATATAATGGTGCATTTAATGATTCATCTGGTTTGAGAAATAAAGCTTTGTGGACCTGTATATCTTCGTTGGATGTATCCTTTTGAAAGGTATATGAATATATTAAAGGGGTATGTTAAAAATCTATATTGACCTGAAGCCTCCATTATTGAAAAGTATATTTCTGAGGAGGTAGCAGAGTTTTGTACGAGCTACTTGGCTGCAGCGCAACACATAGGTTTGCCTCCATCTCGCCATTAACGAGTTAATAATGAGGGAAAGGGGATTTGCAGCTTGAAAGTCAAATCATTGTCAGCTGAACAGATGAAGAAGTTAGAATCATACATCTTGAATAACATAGCTGATGCTCAACCGTATATTACATTGCATATTAATGAGTAGAAACAATGTCATCCAAAGAAGAAAGAAATGTGGATTTTGAATGATCACAACAATACTTTTTTGTCATGGATTAAAAAGACTTTTCTTGGTAGATCAGATGTATTAGAGACATTAAAATGGTTAGTGGGTGGTCCATGTTTAAATGTGATAACATGGTCTGGTTATGACATTAATGGTTATACATTTCATACAAAAGCTCAGGACAACAGAAGTGCAGTTCAGAATAGTGGTGTATTGGTGTTTGTAGAAGCAATGCATTTTTCGAGTGCTAAGGACAAAAACCCAATTTCTGCATCGAATGCATATTATGGAGTGATTGAAGACATATGGGAGGTTGATTACTTTAAAATTAAAGTTCCCGTTTTTAACTGTAAATGGTTTAACGGTAACAACAGTGTCAAACACGATGAATTTGGAATGACACTTGTTAATCTGAATAGATTGGAAGACACAACTGATTCTTTTATAATGGAAACACATGAAAAACAATTTTTTTATGTAGTAGATCAATCAGATATGCAGTGGGCTGTTGTTTTACAAGGGAAAAAAATATGTTGGTGAGGATAAATTTGATGAATATGCTGATTTATGTGATATCCCTACTTCCATGGAAATATTAACAGAACATAATGATGATCATGTTGAAGACATAGTTTGTGCCATAAGGAATGATCACGACGAAGGAATTTGGGAAAACAATCCATCTGTACATTCCTAAAAGAACAGGTAACATATGTTTATTTCTTGTTTACATTTATTTTTTCCATAAATGTTAGATATTATAAGTTTTTTATTTATTAAAACATGTTTTAAAATAAAATAAGTATATGTTTTTGTTTGTTTTAAGTTTGTTTAGTTTACTTTATCATGTTTATAACCATTACATGAATTTTAAAATTCTTATTTTTGTTCACGGACAATTACTTTACCATGTTTACAATGTTTACCAGGTTTACCATTTTTACCATTTTTACCATCTTGACCATCTTGACCATCTTTTCCATCTTTACCATTGTTTAACATGCTTACCATATTACCAATGTTTACTATTATGTAACTTAGTACACTTTTCTATTTTCGGATTACAGTAGTATTAAAATATTTGAATTTGTATATTTGTTCACTGACAATTACTTTACCATGTTTACAATGTTTACCAGGTTTACCATTTTTTCCATTTTTACCATCTTGACTATATTGACCATCTATGCCATCTTTACCATTGTTTAACATGCTTACCATATTACCAATGTTTACTATTATTTAACTTAGTACACTTTTCTATTTTCTGATTATAGTAGTATAAAAATATTTGAATTTGTATATTTGTGAACTGACGCTTGTTTATATCGGGGAGGGTATACATTATTGGAAGAAAAAATGAGGGCAGAAAAATTTCAACAACTAAGAGCTGAGTATTCAAGCTCTGGAGAGGTGGCCCCTCCATCCCCTCCATCTAGACATGAAAAATGGAAGAGAGCTCGGAAGGGAAAAAAGGGCAATATCTTTCGGAAGAATCGAGAATCGTAGCTGAGAGGATTGTAAGATATCTATTTAATTTATTTAAGTTAACTTTTTTCTTCATATAAGTTTCAATCATTACAGAAATGTTCAATTAATTAATACATGACTCTCTTGAGGAGCAGCGTTTAGAGGTGACATTTACAGCTACTGGGAGGGAAGATATTTTATTTGTAGCATTGGGAAGGCCCGAACATCCTGGTCGTGTAAGAGGATATCCGGTAGGTGTATCGGTAAGAAAAGCGTTTCCACGTTCTTCAACTTCTAACATTGAGGGGGTTTATAAAAAAAAATAGAATCCTTGGAGGCTGAAGTTAAAAATATTAATGCGACGATGGAAGACAAGATTAGAAAGTCGGTGCAGTCTATGTTTTCAGAAATGCAAAGACAATTTCAGACTGCAGCTCCCACTCCTCCACCTCCCCCTACAGACCCCATTATTTATCCTCCACCTCCGCCAGTAGCTCCCACTCCCCCACCTCAGCCCACAGACCCCAATTTTTATCCTAAGCCTCCACCGCAGCTTCCTACATATTGCGAGTTGTATGTTGATGATTCTCAACATCATATAGTAGCATACGGGTTGGTATATTGTATAGGTGATATAGTTCATCATCAACAATTAGAGGTAGAGAATCAGAGGGTCACTGTACAAGATATTATAGATAGATCAGCTAGGGTACCAATACCTACAGATGAGGTGGCGACAGTTGGACAGAGTATCGACCATTTTTTAGTTTGGCCATCCAGACTTCTTCGACTCATTACCATAGAGGTATGAATGTTATATCTTTTATTTTATTTTTTTTATTAATGTTGTTTTATCATTTAAAAACTACTATATTTCTCAATTTTGTTTCACAGGAATACTTCAAAGGTAAAGAAATACTGTATAGACAACAACAAAGACAACATGCTATGACATCAGATACAAATTCCAGTGGTCTTGACATATTGTCAAGATATTCACATTTGTTGTTGGGTTTTTATGAGTTTCCAATGGAATCTCATGTTTGTGGACGTGAAATAAGTGTGGGGATTACAAAATCTGATATCATGGAGCTTGTTACTGGAGATAAGTTGGGCATCAACGTGGTGAAATTTTTTTCCATGTAAGTCTTAACACCTTTTCACTACGTTATATTTATTAAAAATGTATACTTATGTATGTTTTGTATTAGGTATCTTTATAAAATTTGTGAGAGGAATGAACTGACAGAAGTATATGGATTCATGGACCCACAATTGATTTCCCCTGAAGCATGTGCATTGACTGAGGAACAAAGAATGGTTTATATTGCTGAAAGATTTGAAAAGAATATAATCAGACAATGTTGGATGATGCCTTTTTGTGAGAGGTATGAAACACATTTCTCTCAAAGAGTTAATTATCTTTTAACATAAAAAACCACTAACATTAAATTTCCTTTTATCAGTGATCATTGGATGTTAGGGATTTTTTGCCCAAGGGAGAAAGCTCTTTATTGGATATGCTCTATTCATGGTGATGTGCGGGAAAGTTTTAAGAATATATTGGAAAGTAAGTTTCAATTTCTCAATAGTTTTATATATTATAATGAATTTTAAATTTACCCCATTCGTATTATTTTCTAACAGTACATGGGTCTACTTTCGAAAAAACACAAAGAAAAGAAATGCAAAGATCAAATATGTAAATGCGAAGGTAAATTTCCATTTATAATTTGTACTTTTTGATTTATTACATAAAAATAATATATTGAATTTACACTCATTCAAAACAGAATTGTCATGAACAACAAGGCCTCATCGAATACGGATATTATATGTTAAGATTTATGTATGAAATAATAACAACTGGGACAGTTGTGAATTTTGACCTAGTACGATTTCCTCTTAAACTTTTCCAATAATATTTCAATTTGATTTATTCATTATAAACGTTAACTATATTCTTTTTCATTTGTAGCTTTTTGATGACCCTCAACCCTATACTGCTGAAGACATCAAACACGTACAAGTGGAGTGGTCAAATTATTTTACAGGTTTGATTGAATTTTAGTTGTTTGTAATGTAAAATGTAATTTTGAATATTGTCATTTTAATTGTGTATTTGGTAGTTGTTTAGGTTGGATTTAGTTTTTTTTGAAGTTGACATTGTAAGTTTTGAATGTTATATAAGTGAATTTTTAATTTTGCTCTACTTCTTGTTTTGGTCTACTTTTGATGGTTTTTCTGGTATGGATTTGGGTCTGTGGGGGAGGGGTTCCAAGGGTGTGGGGGTGTGTTTAGTGGGGTTGGGGGGTGTCTAGCGGTCTGGGAGGGCTGTCCAGTGGGGTGGGGGACAGTCCTGGGGGGTGGCAGGGATGTCCAGGGGTGTGGGAAGCCAGTCCAGGGGTGTGGGAGTGCTGTCTAGGGGTGGGGGGGGGGGGTTGTCCAGGGGTGTTTGGGGCTGTCCAGGGGTGTGGTGGGGGCTGTCAAGTGGGGTGAGGGGGTGAGGAGGTTCTGTTCAGGTGGGTGGGGGGTTGTCGAGGGGTGTTTGGGGGTGTCCGGGGGTCGAGGGGCAGTCCAGGAGTGTGGCGGGGGCTCCAATGGGGTGGGGGAGGGTTGTCCAAGGGGTATACATGAGGGTGAGAGCTCCAATGGGGTGGGGGAGGGCTGTACAGGGGGTATACATGAGGGTGAGGGCTCCAACGGGGTGGTGGAGGGCTGTCCATGGGGTATAAATGAGGGTGGATGCTGTCTATGGGGTAAGTTTTATATGTTATCAATGTACATGCTTAATTTTGATGTACTTCTGTTTTTTTGGTACAATTTCTTGATTTGTTTTCTGGTTGATTCTTGTGGAGAGAAGATGACTGGAGGAGTCATAAAGAAATTCTTATCGTTGGATTCCAGGAGATGGAGGGATTTCAAATCAACCCTCTCATCTGATTTCATTTATGGTCATAGGACTCATGACAATCCATGTCGTATATATCCTTTTATAGATGAATACACATGGAGATAGTTTTTTGAAAGTAGAAAAAAAGTGTCATTTCTGGTAAGGGCAATGTAAACTTTTATAAACTTTCTTATATAAATGACTTTATTAATGTTTTGTTAATGATTTCTTATTCTTAAATTGCAGCAAACAAGGAAAGATCATCAGGAAATCCAATCTAAAAATGTATACCCTCATAGTTTATCTCGGGGAGGGTATACATTATTGGAAGAAAAATGATGGTGGAAAAATTTCAACAACTAAGAGCTGAGTCTTGAAGCTCTGGAGAGGTGGCCCCTCCATCCCCTCCATCTAGACATGAAAAATGGGAGAGAGCTCGAAAGGGAAAAAGGGCAATATCTTTCAGAAGAATCGAGAATCGTAGCTGAGAGGATTGTAAGATATCTATTTAATTTATTTAAGTTAACTTTTTTCTTCATATAAGTTTCAATCATTACAGAAATGTTCAATTAATTAATACAGGACTCTCTTGAGGAGCAGAGTTCAGAGGGGACATTTACAGCTACTGGGAGGGAATATATTTTATTTGCAGCATTGGGAAGGCCCGAACATCCTGGTCATGTAAGAGGATATTCGGCAGGTGTATCGGTAAGAAAAGTGTTTCCACGTTCATCAACTTCTAACATTGAGGGGGTTTATAAAAAAATAGAATCCTTTGAGGCTGAAGTTCAAAATATTAATGCGATGATGGAGGAAAAGATTAGAGAGTCGGTGCAGTCTATGTTTGCAGAAATGAAAAGACAATTTCAGAATGCAGATCCCACTCCTCCACCTCCCCCTGCAGACCCCATTATTTATCCTCCACCTCCGCCAGTAGCTCCCACTCCCCCACCTCAGCCTGCGGACCCCATTTTTTATCCTACACCTCTGCCGCAGATTCCTACATATTGCGAGTTGTATGTTGATGATTCTCAACATCATATAGTAGCATAAAAGTTGGTATATTGTATAGAAGATACAGTTCATCATCAACAATTAGAGGTAGAGAATCAGAGGGTCACTGTACAGGATATTATAGATAGATCAGCTAGGGTACCAATACCTACATATGAGGTGGCGACAATTGGACAGAGTATCGACCATTTTTTAGTTTGGCCATCCAGACTTCTTCGACTCATTACCATAGAGGTATGGATGTTATATATTTTATTTTATTTTTTATTAAAGATGTTTTATCATTTGAAAACTACTATATTTTTCAATTTTTTTTCACAGAAATACTTCAAAGGTAAAGAAATACTGTATAGACAACAACAAAGACAACAGGCTATGACATCAGATAGAGATTCCAGTGGTCTTGACAGATTGTCAAGATATTCACATTTGTTGTTGGGTTTTTATGAGTTTCCAATGGAATCTCATGTTTGTGGATGTGAAATAAGTGTGGGGATTACAAAAACTGATATCATGGAGCTTGTTACTGGAGATAAGTTGGGCATCAACATGGTGCAAATTTTTTCCATGTAAGTCTTAAAACCTTTTCCCAGCGTTATATTTAATAAAAATGTATACTTATGTATGTTTTGTATTAGGTATCTTTATAAAATTTGTGGAAGGAATGAGCTGACAGAAGTATATGGATTCATGGACCCGCCATTGATTTCCACTGAAGCATGTGCATTGAATGAGGAACAATGAATGGTTTATATTGCTGAATGATTTGAGAAGAATATAATCACACAATGTTGGATGATTCCTTTTTGTGAGAGGTATGAAACACATTTCTCTCAAAGAGTTAATTATCTTTTAAAATAAAAAACCACTAACATTAAATTTTCTTTTTATCAGTGATCATTGGATGTTAGGGATTTTTTTCCCAAGGGAGAAAGCTCTTTATTGGATATGCTCTGTTCATGGTGATGTGCGGGAATGTTTTAAGAATATATTGGAAAAGTAAGTTTCAATTTCTCATTAGTTTTATATATTATAATGAATTTTAAATTTACCCCATTCGTATTATTTTCTAATAGTGCATGGGTCTACTATCGAAAAAACACAAAGAAAATAAATGAAAATATCAAATATGTAAATGCGAAGGTAAATTTCCATTTATAATTTGTACTTTTTGATTTATTACATAAAAATAATATATTAAATTTACACTCATTCAAATAGAATTGTCATGAACAACAAGGCGTTATTGAATGTGGATATTATATGTTAAGATTTATGTATGAAATAATAACAACTAGGACTGTTTTGAATTTTGACCTGGTACGATTTCCTCTTAAACTTTGCCATAATATTTCAATTTGATTTATTCATTATACACGCTAACTATCTTCTTTTTCATTTTTAGCATTTTAATCACCCTCACCCCTATACTGCTGAATACATGAAACACGTACAAGTGGAGTGGTCAAATTATTTTAAAGGTTTGATTAAATTTTTGTTGTTTGTAATGTAAAATGTAATTTTGAATATTGTCGTTTTAATTGTGTATTTGGTAGTTGTTTAGGTTGGATTTAGTTTTTTTTGAAGTTGACAGTGTATGTTTTGAATATTATATAAGTGAATGTTTAATTTTGATCTACTTCTTGTTTTGGTCTACTTTTGATGGTTTTTCTGGTATGGATTTGGGTCTGTGGGGGAGGGGTTCCAAGGGTGTGGGGGTGTGTTCAGTGGGGTTGGGGGGTGTCCAGCAGTCTGGGAGGGCTGTCCGGTGGGGTGGGGGACAGTCTTGGGGGGTGGCATGGATGTCCAGGGGTGTGGGAAGGCGGTCCAGGGGTGTGGGAGTGCTGTCCAGGGGTGGGGGTTGTCCAGGGGTGTTTGGGGCTGTCCAGGGGTGTGGTGGGGGATGTCAAGTGGGGTGAGGGTGTGAGGGGTGCTGTTCATGCGGGTGGGGGATGTCGAGGGGTGTTTGGGGGTGTCCGAGGGTCGGGGGCAGTCCATGAGAGTGGTGGGGGCTCCAATGGGGTGGGGGAGGGTTGTCCAAGGGGTATACATGAGGGTGGGAGCTCCAATGGGGTGGGGGAGGGCTGTCCAAGGGGTATACATGAGGGTGAGGGCTCCAACGGGGTGGGGGAGGGCTGTCCATGGGGTATAAATGAGGGTGGGGGCTGTCTAGGGGATAAGTTTTATATGTTATCAATGTACATGCTTAATTTTGATCTACTTCTGTTTTTGTGGTACGATTTCTTGATTTGTTTTCTGGTTGATTCTGGTGGAGAGAAGATGACTGCATTCTATTTAAAAAAATGGGTTTATCACGTCGGTTATTAAATAACCAACATTATAAAATTTCTGGAAAATAGTTTATCACATCAGTTATTTAATAACCGAACTGAAAAAATTCCTGGAGAATAGTTTATCATGTCGGTTATTTAATAACCGATGTGATAAAAGGCCTGGAGAATGGTTCATCACGTCGATTATTTAATAACCGATGTGATAAAGGGCCTGGAGAATGGTTTATCACGCCGGTTATTGAATAACTGACATGCTAAACGACCTGGACAATGGTTTATAACGTCAGTTATTGAATAACCGACGTGATAAAACCCCCTCCCCCGGGTTTTCACGTCAGTTTTATATGAACCGACGTGATAAACCATGCTCACCCCGGTTTATCACGTCGGTTCTTATAGAACTGACGTGATAAACCCCCCTCACCCCAGTTTATCACGTCGGTTCTATATGAACCGACGTGATAAACCCCCTCTCCCCTGTTTATCACGTCGGTTGTTTAAGAACCGACATGATAAACCATTGTCCAGGCCGTTTATCACGTCGGTTATTCAATAACCGACGTGATAAACCATTCTCCAGGACCTTTATCACGTCGGTTCTACAATAACCGACGTGATAAACATCGCGATTTTATGTTTTTGACGTCGGTTTTTAAATAACCGACGTCAAAAACCTTATTTATAACATCGCACATATTAACGTCGGCTAGAAAACGACGTAAAAAATTAAAAATAACCGACGTAAAAAACGTTTTCTGCACTAGTGACAACACCATCTTATGACATGAATCTTCTCATTTTCAGTGTGGGCTATCTCAACTCCTGGGTTAAGAGGTTCTAGTAAAACCTATATAGATCAAAAATTGGATATATAAATAATAGATAGAAACTTATCCCTTCCTTTTCCTTCTCAAAAAACTCTTCTTGAATCCGAAATAATTTTTGATATTTAAATCACTGATGTTTAACTCTTCATAGAAAAATTTCATTTCAGATTTTTACCACTAAAACTGATTTTCAAATATTCTCATTTTAAAATCCAAGATAAAAAACCATTATATTATCTATCAATATTATGTATCTAAAACCTGTATCATGGATTATGAAAGTTTTATGATGTTTTACACACAAAATAATGGCATCAAAATAATCCCATTTCAATTTACTCCTCATAATATTCTATCATATACATATCCATATTTATAATTTTTTCTAAGTCTCAAATAATACACTATATTAAAAAATTCATACATATATAAAAATTCATATGCATTGCATTGAAATTCCAACATAACTTATAGAATTCATACACATGGTTAGAAATCTTACACACAAAGTCATTTACCCTTTGAAAAGTCTCATCCAGGGTGTCTTAAATTAAAAAATCTTTTAGGTAAAGTCATATGTGATTGATAAAATATCACACTCAACATAAAAATTCATATCATGGATCTCAAAATGTCATACACCACTACATAAAATTTATAGGTAATATAAACTAACCATTTTTTGTATCCAGAAAAAAATTACAATGTTCATGAAATGACTTCGGGACTTCATCAAATCACCCAAAACCATCTTAAAAACTTCATAAAAGTAAATTTACTCATCTATTTTATCATAAAACTATTCACATAAACCTTATATGGTTTGACTAAAATGTAGTAATATTTATTTCACACCTTTGAGCCTCTTTCAACCTTTAGAGTTCACAACTTCGTAACTATTCATTAATATTTCAATATCTAGATCTAATATTGTTTACTTCTTTTAAATGTTGTATACATTACTCCAAACTTCATTTTGTGTATTTTTCATGAGGAACATCTCTAAAATCATTAGATACATGGGCCGAAACTTCATTTTGTTCATCTAGATATTTAAGAACAAAATAATCTTTATCATTTTCCATTTATGGTGGAAACACATTCAAGTTTATAAGGTGGATACTCACTCCATCACACTAGACTCTCCATGTAGTGACCTGACCCTTTTTCCACCCTATCAATGCTCATGTTTATTGTTCCACTAGGCCTTAAGCACACCTCCCCATAATCCAAAGGCTGCTGACTAGTAGAGAGGGTGTAAAGTGGTCATACTAGGGATACTATACCCTATAATAATGATAAAAATAATGGTCTATATAAATATAAAGTAGCATAATAAAGACTATAAGACAAATGGACAGGTAATCCGCCATAGTGGAAGCACATACAACAACAACAGAGCCACAAACCGTCCTATTATGGCCCGTGATGGGACTCCCCAAACCCATCTCCAATAGGCCAGGTGCTGGTGACTAGTACCGAGTAGTCATATCAATAACATGGGAGGAATTTCCTACATACATACACACACACACCCATCTCCAATCCCACAAAATGAAGAATTAAAAAAACCAATAATTAAACAACCCATACATACCAACATATCCTTACCAACAGAGTACAACATGAATGTAAAGTAAAGTAAATCTGGGCTAAATAAAATCCCACTAAAAGAAGTCTGTAACCTAAAGTCCAACCTATAAGAAAAGATATCGGGACTGCTGTTTGTAGTCATAGGAACACACCTCATCCTGCTTGATCTCACAAATCACTATCTAGTCCTAGTCAAACTAGGACTTCGTCAAAAGGACACTCATATGTATAAGACATGAAATGTTCCGGAAAATCCTGTGAAGGGGTGAGTATAACAATACTCATTAGGATACCCCAAAACCACAAATAAATATAATAAAGGAAAGTACAGTCATATATACATAGGTATATGTCCAAAAAACAAATAATAATATCCATATATACTCAATACAAGACACGTAGTCTTGAGGCAAGTCATGATTACCACATACCAACACTTGGGATTCAGGTTGAAGATTCCATGAACCACTCATTCCTGAGAACACACTCTTGAGTCCAATAACACTAGTGACGTCCGTCCGAGAAGTACTGTTCATCATGAACCATCTTGAGAGAGATATGATGACATATCTGAGGATAAATACAATACACATATGAGGATCATAGCTCGTTCCATGGGGTGATTCCAACAAATCATTCTATATTAATCCACTAAGTAGAGGATCGACACCCTGTAAAGTTAGTCATGTCAATTACGAAGACCCTACCTAGGGTACGGAGGATGAATAGAGGATCCCACTCTGGTCCTCTTTGTGGATTTCATAACTATATATAGGAAGTCTTGATGAAGGGATTGTAGTCCTATGAGTAGGAAATGATTTGTACTTACCTTCAGGGAAATTGATAAAGGGAATGAACCCTAACAAAACATGTCCAAGATATGGAGGACAAGAGAATCAAGCCATGTAGAAAGGGGTACACAACATGTAGTAGGGTCACACTCTATGTCCCTTTACCCTATTTACTTACCATGTACAACAAACCATGTATTTAGAACATGTACTGTTGAACATGGTACACAATGTGTAAAAGGAGTCACACACAGTGTCCTTGAATCTGGGGTCAACCCATGTGCTATAGCCATGCACCAATACACAGTGTCAACCTGTGTGTCTTTTCCAGTGCACCAGTATGTAATTTAGTCCATATACTTGGTTGAGGACAAGTCATGAGGTGGGGTACACACCATGTAGGCAACCCATGTACTCCACCCCGTGTCCATGTATCTCTTGAGATACATGTTGAGTATCTAGGGAGTACCGACACACTATGTGACTGGGGTCACACTCCATGTAATATTTAACTATCCCCTAAAACACTAACCTCCTCTTATTGGGGTCCGCGCTCTATGTAACCCCGGGTTACACGCTGTGTTCATCAGGTTTTTCTAGAAAGTCGCATTCTTCTTCCACGTGCCTCGGTCGATGATATGGATCTTATTCTGGTGGCCTGTTGACCTCAAAACATAAGATCCAGGGTTGTGTTTTCACCCTAACATTGAATATATGTGTCTTGGTCATTTAATCAGCTCATAAAACCATTTAAATCCATCCCAACACAAACTGCTTAGAGAACGGTTTCTCCCGATTCATTTCAATTCATCTGTCGCTGTTGCCGTCACACCTCTGTTAGGTCATCCCGATGTCAAATCTCAAATTTTGAATCCTTATTCCAAGAAACAAATAACACACAAAGAATAATATGCGAAGAAAAATAATAATTAATGAATATAAGGAATAAAACTTGACCATTGTTCGTTACAGCCTTGATCTGTTCCTATAATAACGATCAACAATCTTAACAATAATCAAACCTCATAAATCCTGTAATTGAAACCAATCCTGAAAGGCATGACTGAACTATGAATTCACCCATTCGTTGGTTGGTCTACCTTTTTCATTAGATCTAAGAACATGGAATGAAATTTGAAATAATTCATCCTACTTGGGAATTATATCACTCACTATTGAAGATCGATTGCCGCTTGTGAGATCTATCTGGAATGGAGTTTGATGATCTTTGAGCTACAATTCCATTATTGCCCAATGATAAAAATTTATAGGGTTTCCTCTCTAGAGACTATAAGAAATTATAGGGTTATGATACTAACCCTGAGTCCCTACCAAAAGTTTTATTAAATAAAACCATACCCACATTACTGTATAGACGGAAAAGAATAAATAAATTCTCACTTTATTTTTTTCATTAAAAATGATCGTGGATACTTTTCAAAGTTTAACTGCACAGAAAAATATTAGGTCACTCCTAGGGTAAACATGGAACTTCGAATGCAATGGTGCCCTCATATTTTTGATTTGGGCACCCGTTTAGAAGTTATTCCACTTTTTCAAGAAAACTGTGTGTGTGTTCTATTTAATATTTTAATATTTTTGAAACAATTACTTTGGGAACACCGGGGCTTGGAATCTCACATCATCTCAGAACCTGCTCTTGAATTTAATCAATATAATATTTAAATATAATACATGGAAAAATCCGGTACAAAAAATTTTCTATGCCTTTGGGATTTGCGTCCGCTAAAAGTAAAAGCAAAAGATACTAAAAAAGACGTGGGTATTGTGCATGAATATGAGAATCCCACTCTCAAGTGCTCTCCAAGATATTACCATGCTACCACCAGGAAAACAATAAAGTGATCACTCACATAAGAAGAATTATCTCATTATAATCCTCAATCTCCACTGGGTACTCAGCAAAAGTTTATCCATCCTCGATGTCTAGCTCATCCCAGTCGATGACGTGCGATGGGTCCCACACATACCTCCTATGTTTTGACATGTAGAAGACATATTTTACCCAGTCCTACTGTGGGGGTAGAGCTAAGCAGTACTCCACCTCACCGACTCTATATAGTATCTGAAAAGGCTGATAAACCTCATAGATAACATGCCACCCTGGCCAAATCTCAATTATCCTTCTTGAGGTGAAACTCATAGGAACATGTGGTATCCTTCCTAGAACACTAATGGACTCCATATCCTATCAGTATAAGACTTATAATGGATCTGTGTAGTCATTATCTGATCTTGTATGATTTTTTACTTTCTCTGTAGTAGCTTGTACCAACTTCAGGCCCATGAGTGCTGACTCTCTTAGGTCAGTCTAGCAAAGTGGTGACCTGTAGAGTCACCTATAAAAAGCCTCAAATTGTGATATAATAATGGTGTAATGGTAGCTATTGTTGTACGTGAACTCCACCAGTGGTAGGTGATACTCCCAACTGCGACCAAATTCTAATATGCAAGCTCACAGAATGTCTCCCGGAAAATGAATGGTCCGTTCCATCTGGATGTACTTTAGTGAGTGAAATGTTGTGCTCAATGGTAATTGGGTCCCAAATACCTCTTATAATCCCTTCCACAATTGATATGTAAAATGATAATCAAAATCTGAAACAATCATCAATTGGACTCTATGGAGTCAATCTAACTACTTCACATAGAGTCATCCCAAGATCTCTACCAAACTCTACTCTCAGATATCTAAGAAGTGGTCCGACTTGGTGAGTCAATAAATTATCACCTAGATGACATCATTAACCCTAAAATTATGTGGCAAAAAAATCACAAAGTCCATCGAAATCCCATCCCACTTCCATTCCAGAACCTCAAGGGGTTGATCTAAACCCGCTGGAACCTAGTGCTTAGCCTTCACTTGTGGAATAATTAGGCATCAAGGAATAAACAATGTTAGTAATTTATTCATCTACAGACACAAAAACTGACATCAGATGTCATGGTACATCTTCACCACACCTAAATACACTGCTAAAGGGTATGTATGAAACTCCCTCAAAACCTCCTCCTACAACATCACTGGTACTACTGTGCGTCCTCTAAAAATAATGATGTGATCCCCACCTTCTGAATATCCATCAAGAGCATGCCCTGTGGACTTCTGAGCATATAGGATGTCATAGTAGGTATACCAAGCTGTTCCTCCCTAACTCACTATAAGATTTTATGGGTAACAACCATTTATTGGAAGTAACCTACTCCATCTCCATCCAAAAATTATAACTACAACGAACCCAATTTCTCTGATGCCTTGTTTATAAACCGTGAACTAGATCTCATGATGAGAGAATATTCCACCACGTTCATATTCCCAAGAGTATAGATAATGTCACGACCCGTCCTCGGGGCCCGTGCCGTGACTACCCCAAGCCCGCCTTCCATAGGCCAGGGTCTGACGACTAGCACCAAGGCGTAATTCCCAGTAAAAAGGGAAGGAATTGCCTTTGTAAAGTAAAAAAACACCATAGAGAAAGAAAGAAGAAGTAAACACTAAGTAAAAACTGGGTACAACAGTAAGTGTGGAAAAGTAAGTGGGCCAGAATACAAACCCAAACTGAAAGTAAAGTACAACTGGAAAGGGAAAACAACAACTGAAAGTAAAGTCGCAGCCTCGAACCGTCCACTAGAAGTCCCACCTGAAGGGTGGGTACAGATAGCCTCCACAACTCCTCAAGTCCAGCCGTCCGCTCCGAGTACGCCCCGCCCAGTGATCCACCTCCGGGTACCGACCTGCTCCTCGTGCCTCAACCACGATCAGCGCTGTCTGTCGTCTGCAACCAACACAACGTAGTGCGGGCTTAGACCGTGCAGGGGTGAGTATAAGCTACTCAGTAGGGACCCCGAGACCCCCGAAGGTCTCCCAGAATCCACAAAGGATAATCCACAAAGGAAATATACAAACACGAAGTAACATCCAACACTACTTAGGTATATGCCCATACATATACCTAAGTCATCAATTCTCGTTCGGCTCCAACATCCGAGCTCAAGTACAACCCATTCCACATAGGAAACTACAACCCAATCCACACAGGAAAGCATAACATAATCCACATAGGAAAGCAAGTCATGATTAAGTTCACACAGGTATACTCCTTCGTATGACGATAGAGATGATTAGATATAGCCACTGATTCATCTAAGCCGTCGGACCTAAACATGATCATTAGGTATTAACCCCCGCAGTGACCCACAAAGGATCGATAGGTACTAACCCCCACAATGACCCACATAGAATCTGACCCACACAGGATCTATAGGTAACTAACCCCCGCAATGACCCACACAAGATCGAACCCACACAGGATTTATAGGCGCTGGCCCACATAGGACCACTGAGCGCTGACCCACACAAGATCGGTAGCACTGATCCACGTAGGATCACTGAGTGATGTAGTCGTCGTTGTCAAATCCACGGAGGATTTCTGTACAGTCGTCATCGTCGTCGTAGTCGCAGCCAGCTCTAGGGTTCCCGCACACAACAAGCTCGTTCGGGAGGGTCCGCTTCACGAGCCAAAGGGCTGATACATCAACTGACACAAATTCCGGAGTTGATGTATCCAAAATTTCCGTATGGTCAACAGAAACTCAACGTCACAAACGGCGCGTCAATTGGACGCTCGGTCTGAGAGTTATCGGCCTTTTCGTTCCAGGGGCCTGGTTGGTTTTTAAGTCAAAACCAACCCGACCGTACTCCAACTGCATCCAAACCTCGAGCGGAGTAAGCCAAAAGGTCCGTCTCACTTAGAGGAATTCAACAAAGTCGACGGCACGTCAATCGGACTTCCGGAGCTCAAGTTATGAGAGTTTCCGCTCCGAGGGCCCGGTTGGTTTCGGGTACGAACCATCCCGGCCGAACACAAAGTACTTCGAAACCTTGAGTCTAATATGTTGAATCAACCGTCTCGATCCAAGGATCGCTATGAAACTGACGGTGCGTCGATCGGAGGTCAGTAGCCCAAGTTATGGGCAACAGACCGAAAAAAGTTCGGTATTAGGGGTTTCGGGCCCTGTCCTCTCCTCTGCGTGAGTCCATCCTGTGCAGCGAAGGCTCCCTTCTCACCGGTGAAGTTGAACCTGCTCCCGCCGGTGCGTACACACCGCACCTTGCGCCTAATACAGTCAATCTGAGCATGGACTGTAGATAACCAATCCATGCCCAAGAAGACGTCGTAAGGCCTCGACACCGCTACAAGAAGATCCCAGCCGAAGCTCTCACCTCCTAGAGTAAGCTCAAATTGCCGGCACCAGTGCGTAATCGTTGAGTCTGCTCCCGTAGGAGTCTCTAGAAATAAGGATCGAGCCAATGACTTTGTCGGAATCTCCGAGCTCTGAACAAGGGCAGCTGCTATGAAAGAATGACTCGCTCCTGTGTCTATAAGAACTGCAGGAAGGGTGGAATAGACACAGATAGTACCTCGAATCATCTCGGGCGCGCCGTGGTCATAGGCCTCCGCTGCCTGGAGATGTGCCTATCTCTTCCCGCCAGCTCCCTGTGGTTGGGGTGGACCTCCTGGGGGTGGTGGTGGTAGAGCCTCAAAGCATCGCCCACCACCTGCTGCTCGGCCAGCTCCTCTGCCTCGTCCACCTGCTCCCTGCGAACCGCCACGGTCGACCCTCTGCCTCTGCCTGGGTGGTCCCTCAACCATCTGCTACTCCTCAGTATGGCGGGTCGGGTAGTCACAAGCCATGTGGCCCTACCCGCCGCATGCGTAGCTCTGTCTTCGTCTCGAAAGACTGGATTCGCACTGAGTGCCCCGCACCTCTGAGCCAATGTCCGGAGGCCGTCTGCCTGAGGGTCTGGTCTGCCTGGACCCATGAGTCATCCGTCAACTGCCTGCTGTAGAAGACTCTGCTACGTGCCACCCTGCGGTTGTTCTCGCTGCTGATGTAGGCTCAGCAAGGAAGCTCTCGATTAGAAGGCTTTCTCCAGTACCCCTGCCTGTGTCGGAATGCTGAGGGAGATCAACGATGCCCTAATCTAATGCCTCAATCCCTGCTCAAAGGTCTGGGCCTGGAAGAATGGGTCCCGTACCATGTCTGTCGAATAGCGCGAGAGATCGTTAAATCTCGCCGAGTACTGGGCGACCGTCAAGATGCCCTGCCGTAGCTGTAGATGCTCCTGGATGCGCACCGCACGGAGTGTGGCTGGGACGAACTCCGAGTGGAAGAGGCTCTCAAAGTCCGTCCAGAGGAGAGATGCCTCGTCGTACACCTGGAGTATCAAGCTCTACCATCTGCCTGCTGCCGCGTGCAGGAGGCTCGCTGCGAGGATCACCATGAGGTCTGCTGGTGTCCTCACTAACCTGAAAACTCGTACTACTACCTCCAGCCAATCCTCGGCTGCCTGAGGGTCCGTCTCCCTGCGCCCCTCCGCTGTAGACCCGCTCTAGCCGCGGTGCTTTTGTGGTTCTCCAGTGCGGCGCGACAGCACCGCGTCTTTGGTTCGTCTTCAACGGCGCGGCGCGATGGCGCTGCGCTTCTCCCCCTTTCCTTAATAATTCCTGCATGGTGCTTCGGCACCGTGTTTCCTTGTTCGTGCCGCAAAAATATCAAACAACCAAATAAGGAGAGGAGGGTCGGCCATGTTCGTGCGGTCCGACCCCCTCCCGTTATTTCGGTAACAGGCGGCTCCAATAGAGAATAAGAAAGGCAACAGAAGAATTCACAAAAAACAATTAAAATAAATCCCTACCTCGTCGAATTCGATGAGCGAGGATTCGTCTCGGAAATAACTGTCACGAAAGAAGGCATCGCGGAGGGAGGATCTTCGGGTCGCGGAGAAGCGTCGCGGAAGAAGCGTCACTGGCGTCGCGGTACACGGCGTCACATAGTCGATCTCTGAGGATTTGGCGATCTTCGCGTTCCTCGCGAGGAAGAGAAGATCTTCAAGAGCCTGAGTGAAATCTCCCTAGCCTCTTAACACCACCAGCCTAATAAAAATAAGAGTTGTCTTATTTTTATTTCACAAGCCTTGCGTTTTAAAATTCAAAAACGAAAGAAACAATTAAGTGAATTAATTGCAATGCTTAAACCTCCACATTAATGAGGCGTTTCTTAACAAGAATAAATCCAAGGGTTGACTTCATTAATAGGGGGTGCGGGTGTGTTACTTTAATTAAAGGAGAGGGTTTATGAGGAAAAGAAATGGTGGGGCTTGTGTGGGCCCACATCACAAATATCATACTATGTGGGTAGGATATTGTGGATCCCATAACATCCACTTAACTTACTTTAAGCCAAAATAAAATAAAAATCGGTTGTACAACTTTTATTTTATTTCTTAACTTAACCCCAAAAATTAAAAACCACACCCGAGAAAACGCAACTCCGGAAAAGGTGTTTCTAAGAAAATACCGGCGCTGTGAATCCATCGGTGCCCTCAGAATTTTATTCCATGCACCGGTTCAAAAGTTAGAAAAACCCGCTCATTCGTTCACTGAACGTACCCGAGCTAAACTTCGGAAAAAGATTCCGGGCACACCGAGCCTCGGAATTAGGTGCCGTCAGAAACTGCGTTCTTGTAAAATTCCCAATAAAATTAAGAATAAAAAATTCCTTGAATTTTTTGAGTCTTTACAGATAATCTGAAAGTCATAGTCCTAGAGGAACTCTATCCATTGCCTTTGTCTCTAGTTTAGAAGTTTCTATGAAAATTTATACTTGAGACTCCTATGATCAGAGTCGGCGATAAACAGCTCGCCCATCAGGTAGTTTCATCACATCTTCAATGAAAATAATACCTATTATAACACAAGATCATGGGTATCATAGTTCTTATCATGTGGTATCAACTAGAGTGAACTATAGGAAATCACCACCTTCCTCTATATCAGGACACAACCAAGATCGGTTCCTGATGCATTGTAGAACACTATGAACTCGACACCCTCCTCTAGAAATCCCAAGATTGGTGCACTCGTCAAAATCTGCCTAAACTTCTAAAAATAATTCTGGCACTTCTATATCCACGCAAAAGGTTTCCCCTTTTGAGTCAAAGTATTCATAGGTGATGATATCCTAAAGAAATTAGGCATGAATCTGTGATAATATCCTCCTGGCCCGAGGAGGCTCTAGAGCTCTGTCACATTCTTAGGTGGATCCCATGCTAACACTGCCTCAACCTTGGCTGTGTCCACTTCCAATCCATTCTCTAAGATAACATGTTCTAAAAATGGATTGTCTAAATCTAGAACTAAAAATTTGAGGGTTTTCCATAAAAATGGTGCTCTCAGAGTACATCCAAAACCATCCTTAAGTGTCTCATGTTCTTCTCGTCGAACGTTGAGTAAACAATGATATCATCGATGAAGACTACCATGAACTGGTCCAAGTATGGTCAAAATATCCGATTTATGAGTTCCATAAACACTTCAAGGGTGTTTTGTCACACCAAAGGGCATCACCAAGTACTCACAGTGACTGTAAATACATCTAAAAGATGTCTTCGGTATATCCTCATCCTGTACTCACAACTGATGATAGCCTATGGTCAACCTAAGAGAACCATAATGTCCCTCTCAACTAATCAAAGAGGTTATTGATCCTCAGTTGTGAACACTTGTTCTTCATGGTCACCTAGATCAAGCACCAATAGTTCACACTCAACCTCAATCTCCCATATGCCTTTTTGAAAAAAAACTGGGGCCACCCATGGTGAAACATTGGGTCTCATGAATCCCTTTTTCTGTAAGTCCTCCAATTACACCCTCAGCTCATGAAGCTCTGAGGGATCCATCCGATATGATGGTGTAGATATCAGTGTCTTCCCAGGATTTAAATCAATACATAAGTCTATTACTTAGTGGGAAGGTAATCCCTGGACATCTTCAGGAAAGGAGTCATCATGCTCCACCACCACTAGAAACTGAAAGCACATAACATATGCTCCATCGAGGGTTACGCAAGTCAACTGATGTGTAATCGTCTACAACTCCTATTAATGAGTCCATATTGTGTTTCCTAGGTTTCCTTTTCATAGAAAAAGGAAAACCTTGTTCCATCATAGGAGATACACCACATCATTCACCTAAAATAGTCAATCTGGGTATGGACTTCCAATAACCAATCCATACAAAGAATGACATCATAAGACCTCAACGCTGTCACCAAGAGGTTCCAACTGAAACTCTCACCTCTAAGGGTTAGGTCACAATGTTTGAAGATATCTCTGTTCATCGATTCTTTTCAAGTAGGTGTATCCAAGCGTAAGGGTCGAGTATATGGTTTAACCGAAATATCAAGGTATCGAACATGATATGTGGAAAGAAAGGAATGACTATCACCTATGTCTATCAATACTACAAATAAATTAGGAAAGAAACAGATCATACATTAGATCATTATTGGATCCCTTAGTTTATATTCCTGGACCACATGCAGATGTCCCCACCCCTGTCCTCCAGCTCCCTGAGCCTATCATGGACCTCCTGGGGGTGGTGGTGGCAATAAGTCGAAACATCAACCACCTCCTGCTACTCTCCCATCTCCTCTTCCACATCCACCTCCATGTGGATATTCCCGCTCCTATCACTTTCTATGCCTCATTGGTCTATCCATAGTTTCCCTATTAGTAATACGGTGGGTTGAAAAATCTTGGGTGAGATGTCCCATGCCATCACATGAATAACATCACCTTTTCCTAGTCTTATTGGACAACCCTTTGATCCCTGAACTATAGATCCTTTTCCTTGAGACCACATGAAACATCTCCCGTATTTAGGTCCCTAGGATTAACATCAGCTCCCAGCAACTGAGGCCTCTAATATTGCTCATTCACTGCTAACTATCACAGACTGTATCTGATCATCCAAGGAGCTTTCAACCACAAATTATCTCTCAAGCACCCATCATATGTCAAAAAATCTTAGAGGGACAATACTGACTCCAATGTATCTACCGAGACTTTTCTTGAAGGTTTGAGCCCTGAATTGTTGATCTCTAAACATATCCATCAAGTACCTAGAAAGGTTGGTGGACCTCGATGAATAATCATCCACTATCATGCTACCTTTCTAGAGTTGAAGAAGATCCAGTATATAGATAAATCTCAGCATAACAGGGAAAAAATACTCTCTAAAGAGATGGTCAAACTCTTTCCATGAAATATTTTCCTCATTGTGAGTCTGGATGACCAAACTCCACCATTACCTTGCTGAGTTGTGCAGAAGGCTCACTGCTAGAACCTCCATCTAATCTTCTAGTGTCCAGACTAGGCGTAAAACTCAATTCACCACTTCAAGAAAGTCCTCAACCACCTTAGGGATGGGTTTTCCTCGAAACCTACTGGGTATTCGTCTCTGAAACTTGTGGAGCTCACTCAGCCTGCACTTCTCATATGCTGGTACTGTGGGTTCCATGTGCTTCTCAAGAGGTGGTTGTATAATTGGTGAACCACCTGGAGGTGATATCTGGGGAACTGGTCCCTCTATCAAAGCCTTTTTACTAAGGGAGTCATCCTCACAATCAAGATGATTAATCCTAGATAATATGCATCACGAAGGCATCCTATAAGAAAAGAATATGTACCATGTTCAATGAGTATATATGGAGAGAAAACTCAAGAAGGATAGGGAAACAAAAACCCATTCCTATATGATGCGTGTACCATTATTTTCTCTGCAACCAGTGTTCTCATGTACTGAGTTAAAAAACAGGCTATCAGAGTCTTGGTGTATGGAGACGTTGGCTTCCCACACCATCATTGAAGTTCATATCCTGAAATTCAAACTTGAAACACTTAACACTATTTCCCCAAACCAATCTCACAGACTCCCAGTACTAATTTAGAATCGACCACCTCTGATACCACTCTATCACGACCCGTCCTAGTGGGGCCCATGCTGCGACTCCCCAAACCCACCTCCAATAGGCCAGGGGATGGTGACTAGCACTGAGTAGGAATATCAATAACATGGGATGCATTTACTATGTACCTGTATGTCGACACCCATCTCCATGTCCATATAATACTGATATAAAAAACCAATAAGTAAACAATGCATTCATACCACTATATCCCAACCAACAGAATATGATAGGGAAGTAAAGTAAAGTGAAACTTTTCCAAATACAAGCCCACAAAAATAAGTATGTAACCAAAATTGAAACCTATAAGAAATGTTTTTGAGACTAATTTATATAGCCGTAAGAACATACCTCATCCTGCCTAATCTCACAAAGCACCGGCTGGTACTGGTCCACCTTGGACTCTATTAAAAGTTCGCTCATCTACACAAGACATGACATGTGCAGGGAAAACTGTGAATGAGTGACTATAACAATACTTAGTATGAAACCCCAAACCAAAAATAAATATAAAAAAGGAATGTACAGTCATCTCTAAACAAGTATATGTCCACAACACATATAATAATATCTAGATAAACTCAATAAAAGTCATGCAGTCTAGAGGTAAGTCACAACTACCATATAAAAACAGAAGGGATTCAACTTGAAGATCCCACAAAGAACACATCTGGTAGAAAGAAACTCTTGAGTCTGATAGAACTGGTGACGTTTGTCCAAGAAGTACTATTCATCAGGAACCATCATGAGAGAGATACACTGAGGAAGAGAGATATGATACACAGATGGGGATCACAGTTAGGGCCATGGGGTGCTACCAACAAATACCTCTAGATTAACCCACTAAGTAGAGGATCAACTTCCTGTAAAGTTGGGCACGTTAATTCCAAAGACTCTACCTGGAGAATGAAAGATGAATATAGGATCCCGTTTTGGGCCTCTCAGGGGATTTCACAACTCTATTTAGGAAGTCTTGCTGAAGGGATCACATTCCTGTGAGTAGGAAATGATTCGTACCTACCATCATAGAAAATGATAAATGGAATGAACCCTAACAAAACTTTTCTGAGATTCAGAAGACAAGAGAATCAAGCCATATATAAAGGGGTACAAGAAATGTAGTAGGGTCACACGCCATGTTCATTGACCCCGTTTAACACCCCAAAATTTTATGAGAAGGATTATTTTTAATTTTATTGATGTATTATGTTTTATGCTACACTAATATTATCTTGCGCTATACGCAACACTTTATTAACTTGTAGTATACACAACACTCTTCTTGGATTGTGTTGAACGCAAGATCGACCTTCCTCAATAGCATGTGTTGTAAGCAATACTGAGCTTCACTAAACAACAATATGTTATTATAATGATCTAGATATTATGAATAGTATTAACCACATTTTCAATTTTATAACAATATCATTCATCTTACACATATTCTAGAACATGTTATGAGAACAAAATAAAATTTTTGGGGTAAAATAAGTATTTTTCAAAATATGCAGTTTTGCCGCCTTTTGATGGCGCACCCACTTTAAATATAGTTTTTTTGACATTTTTATAAGTTAAATTTGACAAATTAAACTTCTTACTTGGAATCAAGATATAAAAATTTACTTTTTATAAATTTTTGATATTTTTCTGATAAGTTTCTTATTTTGATGAATAGTAAAAATATGCTAAATTTTAATTGAAAACAAATTTTTTATCAGAATAATTTATATGGTTAAAATATATTATTTAATGGTTTTAAAGTATAAATAGAATATATTTTTACCATTTAATATAATTTATGTCATTGTAATTAATTTTTTCATTGAATTCATAGGGAAAAACATTTCAATATTTTGCAATGTTTTTACTTTTAGAACCCGTTTTCTCAACAGCGGGATTAATTTTAAATTAAATAATGAAACTTATGTGTTTTGAATTTGGAAAAAATGGATTCCATATTTGGAATAAGTGGGTCCAAATTATGTTAATAGGATACTTTTTATTTTTAGGCATTATGAATAGTAACCTCGATAAATTTTATTTAATTCAGTTAAAGGTAAATCGGGTAATTAAGGGTAAAACTAATATAATAAAATTGCCCTAACACTTGTATTAATATAATTGGATGATTATATTTCATCCTAAAATATACTTGGGTCGAAATGGTATCTTTTGGAACCCACTTGGATGTGATTAAGACCTTTAATTTATTTTAGTTAAAGAAAGTGAAATATGTCTCACTCAAACTTTAATAATTAAAGTGTTTTTAATATAGGGTTATACGGAATATAAATTCGATTATAAATACTCATTTGAAATATAAAATGTTTTTATTCATCATGGTAATTTATTTTTTATTTTTAAGAAATATATAATTACCTTAATAGCTTATACATTAATGATGCAGAAATTATTTATTTTACTAAAAATCAATAATATAGTTTTTATTAAAATAATAATACCCATAAAAAAGACTAGAAACTTGACCAAACCTTATTGGTAGAGTATATCTATACTCTAAGCACCCAAGGGTATACTTTTGGACCATTTTGAGCCTTATAAAACATATTATGACATTTATATTATTTTATTTTAAATGATGTCAAAGTTGTCACCTTCATACTTTAATAAAGATAAAATTTTAAAAGTTGGTTGTTTTAGAATATAAATTAGACTAAAAGTATTATTATGAAATATATTAGATTTATATTAATCATAGTATTTTATTTTTAATTTTTATGCAACAAATCAGTATATTAAATAATCACACAAAAATGTTGTAGTAATTATTTTATTAAGATAAATATCAAATAAATGGTATTAAAAATATTAAAATAAATATTATATGAACTAATTAATGTGATCCAAGATTTTTATAGATGGATATGACATGTTAGGAATCTATTAAATATTTTTTTTGAACATATATTCTGTGTGGATTTATTTAAATTCAAATAAATTAATAGTGTCAAAATTGACAGTATTGATATTTTATAAAAATAACATATTATTAAATTGTTTAAAAATAACAAATTTTTTTAAAAAATTATAAATTTAAAATTTTATGGTCTAAAATATTGAAAATTATCCAATTATGTATAATTAAAGACACATAAGTAAGTATTTATAACAATTTAAAATTTAGAATATTACTACCACAAATAAGATTAAATAGATTAAATAAGGATAAATCAAATTGATAAGGTTTAAAATAACTTCCCAAAATGTCTAAATTTTATTGGATGATGATATTAAAACCCTATATCATATAATATTTGAATTTTAGTCATTTTAGAGGTTTTTAGGTGGGGTTTGAGTTTATTATAAATTAATATTTTTGAGGATTCCAAAAGTGCCCCTCTCCTCTCCTATATAAGGGCACCTCCTTCCCTCTCCTCTTCACAACATTTTGAGCCTTTGAGTTCGGCCAAACCCTATCCATTTCTCTTCTCCACTTCCATATAAATATAATATAGGTTCTGTTCTTCTTCAAAGATGAACTTTAGGGCCCTAAGATGAGGTTTAGAAGAGGCGCGCCAAAGAAGAGGTAATATCCTTTACCGATTATTTCAAATTTATTTCTTCTTCTACTTCATCTTATTTAGTTGTTTAATTATAAAGTAATAACATAAGTATCACTCATATAATTATATGTTATTATAAATATGAAAAAACCCCATTTCACCTTTTATCTATCCTACGGAAAATGAAATCACTGCGTGTGCGTACGTACAGAATACCATCTCCACGTAGTGGTGTAATATGTTTTCCCACCACCACCTTACTTGGATGGGTATAATGGTAGAGATAATGACTATATATGATTATTATAACATCATAATAATTATGATATATTATATCATCCACTCCAATTCCATTCAATAATTATGGGAATGATATCATCGCTCGTGCGTACGTACGGATTACCGTCTCCACGACTCGATGGGATTCATTCACCATGTTAACCATTCCAGAATGATTATAAAGTATATATAATAAATAATAATAAAATATATGAAATAATAATGATACTATATTTATTTATATGTTATTTACTTACTTCCATTCAATTTAATAAGGAAATGAAAACAACATTAATGCATACGTACGGCCTACCGTCTCCATGAACGGTGTATTTCATTACATTTATCGATGTATTATTTATATATTCAGAATATATATTATATATAAATAAGGTTTTACATTCTAGAAGTAAGTAATCATGATATAAGTAATCATATGAATAATTAAAAGTCAAAAAAATTACGATAAATGAAACGATTTTACCCAAAATGCTGCTTTAACATGGAATTGACAAATGAAAGGGTAATATAAAGTCGTAAGCGAATCATATATGATATCATAAATATTATTGTGGTAATGTTATAAGTTAATAATATGTTTAAACCCACTATACAGGGGTCTCAGACACATATGGAAGAAATTGGACCTAAGGTAAAGGATAATTATTCCAATCTCATTCTTATTCGAGATTGTTTATTCATAAGTATTTACTGGGGTTATATTTATAATCAATGTCCATGTTTAAAAAAAATGTTTTCATAAAGTGTTTACTATTATTTCATATATCTCTATATTCATTTTTACCCTTTGTTGAATTTTACCACATGGTATGGAAGGAATCTTTCGTTTGTTTACCATATGAGGTATTTTTTGACTTTTCTGGAAAAAGTACGAGGAGAATGTGTTTTTAGCTTATACAACGTGAATGGATTTTTACGGTTTAATAATGCCTTATTTTCATGAATCTTCCTGTACAAAATTTCATGATTATTTTCAACAAAATTTTTTCTTTTAAAATTGCATGGCATTTTGAGAAAAGAAAATGATTTTGAAGAAGAAAGGATATTTTCCTCAAGAATTCATTTCAACTATTTTATCAAAACTACTTTCCGTCTAAGATGAAATTATTTAATATGTTTATGTTTCAAGTATAATGTCTCTATTATTTACATGCTTTGATTTTTCATATGATGAAATGATATCCATTTTTTTGTATGGATTATGTTATGATGGGATGATGTTTATGAAACCCATTTCACTCTTTGGGTTATGATGAATGATTTAAGTTTATTTTGTGGAACACGTAGGAATGATTTCATTATGAGATATGTGGGACCTATATCTCCCTAAAATGCATTGGGTAAAGATTTATATCTCATGAGATAAACATGGATGGAACAGAAAGTAAATCCAGTTCAGTAATACAGGGCAAGAACGACAAGTAAACCTGGTTCAGTAATGGACTTTGTCTACTATGATGGTCTTGGAAGTAATGCCTTGGCTACTATGGAAATCATATCACGTGCTTAATGGTTTTCCAAAATTACATGTTTTATTCCCATTCTATTTTATCATGATTAATGTTCATTTGTGATCTATGCCTTATGTACTGCCAAGATTTATGTCATTACTCATGTTTTATGTTCATGTTTTTACATTGAAATGTTTATGGATTGTTTGATGTTCTCCTTGTTTACCCTTACTGAGCATTTTATCTCACCCTTTTTATGTTTTCTTTTCCCCTGGATATAAATAAAGGTTTTAGGTAAAAAAGGGGAAGAACTTTATGGGATATGTTTAAGATCTTTCACCATGATTAGAATATTTTTTCCAAGTTTCCAAAGACACTAAACTATTACGGTCCTTGGTGCCTATTTTTGTTATGTATTAATTATTCTACACAAGTAAAGTGACGTCCATGTCTTTCAAGATTTGGGTCTCTATAGTTGGTATTAGAGGAAAGTTTTAGTTAAGCTTTGGAAACTACAATGCAAAAACATTAGTCAGATCTCTAGAGATATTTCTAAGGTATGTCTAGGGATATCCGTAAGGTTTAGTATAAATTATAGGTTACAATCCTAGAACTAAGATAACCATCATGAATAACCTAGGATTAAACCTAAGATGTTAGAGATTGAAAGTACTCCCCTTGATTATGTTGTTTTCCTAGTATGATTTTTGCCTCTCACACTATTCTTTTTGGGTTTTAGAAAATGGCTGGAAATAGGAAGATTCATGATAATGGAGGATATGATGGACAATGGAATGATATTCTTCATGAGAAACCAAATGAAACAGGATTTGGAAGTCCAAACATTGTTATTATGCCTAATCTACAATCTCATAATATGATCAATAATCTCAACATTGGTAAGTTTCCTGGATCAGCTAATAAGAGAAAGATGATGTTTCATGATGATCATAGAGGAAAGAAAGTTCAATTTCCTTCATGTAAATTATGTGGGAAGAGGCATCAAATAGAATGTTTCAAAGGAACTGGAAGATGTTTTGGGTGTGAAAAAGAAGGACACAAAGCCAATAATTTCAAAGGAAAATGTTTATTTAACATTATAGAAAAGGATAACAGTATTTCTAAGACATCAACAACAGTTAAATGTTTTAAATGTGTAATGTATGGGAATTATGCAAATCGATGCCCTAAGGGAAAATATCATGAGGAGAATTAGCATGGTTGTATGGGTAATATTTATGTTGCTGATGATGAAGTATAAGTCCCCAGCCTTAAACCTTACTTAATCTTGAGTTATTACAAGATTACACATTGAGGATCTCTTCAGGTTTAGAGTTTTAGAGAATTATATCATGAAACTTTCATTACATTCCATATTTAAACAAAGTGGTTACATAAAAGACAATATTCATTCTTCCCATCAACGGAAACCTATTTAAAATAAAACACAAATTCTTTCTTGACACATCCTTGACACTATAATCACATCATGTACCTTTCCCTTGACCTGTGAAAAACATTTCAAAAACTTGGGATGAGCATAAAAAGCTCAGTAAGGGTTATAAAAATATGGAAAGGAAACATGAGTTCGTATATACATAAGAATGAAATCATACTTTACCCATAAAATATAGGCATATTAATTCATGAATAAATCATAGAAAACATAAGACATAAAGGTAACTTGAGGCATCCATAACATTCTTACGTAGGGAGTAACCCTCTTGGTTACGTTTGGAATACCCATCACAGTATATTCCCTAAATCTCTTCGGAGAAACATTAACGCTTCACTCCTTCACGTTACCCAATGCATTGGAGAGCTATATCGGGCTCACCCACCCTTAGTTTATCACAGAACCACCCGTTCTTCATAACAATGCCCAAGAACCATAACATAATCGTATCACATAAACATGAATAAAGGAAACATAACATTTCCACATTTAAATCACAATATAACATTTTAGGATATTGAAATAATGAATCCATTGAAAAAGAAACCATTTCCAAAACCATTTAAAACATTTAATAAAGAGATTTTTGAATCAAAGTGTCCCATACCACCTTAAAGCTTTTAACATTTTAAACCATTAATATCCATATAAATAAATACTTAAAACCATTTTGAAAACATGGATATTAATAAGAACAAATAATTAAAACATTTAAAACGATATTTTGGTTAAAGGGGTTTTACCAAAATTAGAGACACTTGAATACAATAATCGAGGAATAACATTTAGTCAGAACTTTATAATATCATGAGAATAAAAGGATTCATTATATAATACTCCAAATGACAGTATATACACCATATAAGAGTTAATTGGTGCATAACAACAATGAACCCTCAATAGAAATGTCAAATGTGATGAAATCTCTTATAAAGAAGGTATCCTTAAATTAAGGACAAATAAATCTCAAAAATATGTGTGACAAATATACATACACCCAATATAAGTGGATATTAAGTGTAAAACAATAAAATTTCATTCACACATATTCAATGGATGACATATTCAATGACTACAAGTTGAACCCAAAGAAATCGAAATTGGGTTAAAAAGTTCCCTTGACAGCCTAACGACATCACATAAAAATGAGTTTATGAGAGATAAAAAGTGAATCTCATCACTTGGACATAAAATTTACTTCAATAAGGATGTATGAGAACATATCCCAACATAAAAATATGTAAATTAAAAGACCCAATAAAAGAAGTCTTTTAAAAAAGAGGAGGGTGAAAGGTTCCCTTACCGACTTGGGTATCTTTCAAAACATACACCCCATGAAGAAATACAATAGGTCATTGATGTAAATACTCATAAACGAAAGTATATTAAACAAAGAGTAGAATAATGGGCAGTACATACACCACCCAATGTAATTTGTGGCAAATGTAGCATAAATCTCACGGGAATAAAAGTGAGATGAAAAATCCCTTACAAAAACTCAGCAGCCTAGCGGCGCCACATAAAACTTCCGAATTTGGATTGATGAGATCAAATAGAGTATCCCATAATATTACAATAGAATTTACAGCAAGTGGAATATAAAAGAAAATCCCCCAACATTGCAAGTAGGAGTTTAAAAGAAGTGACATAAAGGAGAGTACTTAAAAAGAAAGAGAGAGGTTAGATCTCTTACGAAAGTTCGGCAGCCTAACGGCGCCACTCAAAACTTCCAAAATGGATTGATGAAAGAGAATAGGGTCTCTCATCACATGAACATAAAAATTAAAGTAGGAGTAATATAAAATAACATCCCAATCATAAGAAAGACGAGCTTAAAAGAAATGACATAAAAGAGTGTACTTAAAAAGAAAGAGAGTTGTAGGATCCCTTACCTCGGGTCCGACTTGACTCGATCGTTCTTTAATCTCCTGAATAATAAACTTGAGTTAATTTCTAATTCCTCAAGATCCTTTTTCAAGTTCATTAGTACTTTTATACCACTTATTACCATGTCATAAACATTATGTAATCATTTAAGTTAATAATATTTGTTTTGCCGATATTTGGTTCTTAAGTCAAAAGTGGACTTCTTACAATTACATGTTGTTCGTGTGGCCAAATGTTTATTATATACAGAATTGTATTCATTATTTAGATATCATATATGTCATATATATCCAGTACATTCATGCATTTATAACATTACATAATCATTTAGAGGTAAGAAATGAAATGCACCGTTCATGGAGACGGTAAGCCGTACGTACGCATGAACGCTACTTTCATTTCTATTTCGTATTTTATAGAATGGAATAATAATTATATAAAGGTATATTATAATTACAGTATAATATCATATATAATATCATATTTCCATCCTTTATACATCCCACATATGGTATTTAACGAATCAAATCACTTTGAGGGGGCGGTAGTCCGCACTTCCTTAAATGAAGATATCGCGTATACCCATAATGGAAGCCATAAAGGTAAGACAAAAATGAAAAATACAGAATCATAAATAAAACATAAACATATTATATATCATATATAAAAATAGTTACATCATAATGGCCACCTTTGAAGGTGTTAAATGAGTATTGAACAATCATCGTTTCGGGAGGCAGAATTTCACCATCCACGGAAACCGTATGTTCTTTAACCATTTGATGTAGTTGTGTGAGAGTGTAGCTCGAATAAATCTTATAACAAAATCCTAGTATATTGAAGATACTGGTGTTTTTACAAAAGAAGAAAATAAAAATAGTTTAGGGGGTTGGAGAAGCAAAATAAAACAAATGAACATGAGAGAGTGAATTACCTTTAAAAGTGTAACTCCTTTTGATTTGAGACTAAAGGCTTCCTTTGAAAGGATTATGCCCAAAGGTAATCCTCTAGGATGAGGAGAGGGATGTGGAGAGAGTAAATGGGCAGGGGTTGGCCGAGACAAAGTCTTGAGGAGTGTGTTAAATGAGGTAGAGGTGGGGGCCTTTTATAAGAGGAGAGGAGGGGCACTTTTGGAATGTAAAGAAATATTACTTTATTTGAATATGTGTTTCGGTTTCAAAAGGTCCCACATTGATATAATTCGTGGATAAGGTGATAAGTCTTCTAAATCCACTCATCCAATTGGTTTTGGACCTGTGTAGTTCATAGATTTTACATTATCTTTCCATTTTATTTAAATCGTCAAATAATGATGTCATCGCTGCATCATTATTATGTCATAAATAATTTAATTTATATAATTTATAAAAATTATAAACAAATTACTATGATGTAGGAAATCGTTTTAGCTTTCCAATGAATATTTATAATCAAAAATATGACTTGTATAACCTCTCTTAAAAATTGTTTTAGTAAAACATATTATGTTTGTGTCAATTTTACTTTTACATTAAATAAAATGTTATTTATGTCATTTCCCAACCAAAGTGGATCCATGGGGTCCCCAAGTTGGCCCATGGCTTGTATTGGTCGGCCATGACTCACCCAATAGGTGTAGGACAAGTGTCATGGTGTTTTCACATTCTTATAATATCATTTTTACCTTAAATTACACTAATTACCTCTAATCGCGATTAAGAACTTAATAAGTTACTATTCACCAAAAAATTATTATAATCTCATTGAACCACATTTTACTTCTTAATGACAACCATGTATGTCGGATTTTTGAAAATCAAAACACAATGATGGCAAAATTTCATTTAAACGGAAAATCAGTTTTTATAAGTACCACTTAGTGGTTTCACTATTCATCAAAAATTGAAGTTTTTCAGAAAAATCCCAAAAATTCACCCTAAGCTATATTTGATATTCTGAATTCAAAAATGAAGTCCGTTTTTCAAAATTCAGAACATATTAGTCACATTAATTAATTTAATAATTAATTCCCGGTGTCAGAGCAAATAGCGTGTTTTTATAAAATAATAAGTATCAAAAGATTGACACTAGTTTAAGTCTGATTTCAAAGTGAAATCAATTCCAACGACCACTATTGGATTTAATGGTAAAAATATTTTCTAATTTCACTTTAAAACCAATTCAAAATATAATCTAATCATATAAATAAATTAGATTAAAAAGAGGTTTTGAATTAAAATACAACATTTTACACTATTCATTAAAAAAATGAACTTTATCGGAAAAAATACCAAAAAATTACACAAAGTAAAGTTTGATGTCCCGATTCTTAATAAGAGTTTTATTTGATCCAAAAGAATGTTTAAGAGTGAAAAAAACTATATTTAATGACAGTTCTCCATTAAAAGGCGATAAGTGAACCTTTAGTGAAAACTAGGGCATATACGCCTAAAATTGAATTCTTTCCGTATTTTAAGCCTTTAGATTTTATTGGATAAATGTAAAAACATTTAAAAAACATATATAATCATATTATAGTTATTTATATCCATTCCCTCCATTACAACGGCTACATGTTAACTACCATTTAGAATAATATTATTTTATTATTAGAGTGCAACGTAAGATTCCCAAGAAACTCATTGTTGCGTGTTGGGTACGCCATCGAGCATAGCGTCCCCTTTAAAGTCATATTAATATTTTATTCACAAATATGGATAAATATGAAAATTTCATATTCCTTATTTACCTGAGTTAACCCATACTAGGATTCCAAGTATGAAAATATGGACATGGAGGAAAAAACAAAGGGTCATGTTCTGATGGAGAGTGATAGAAAACATGTTTAGGAGAAAGTTAACCACGAGAAAATCACAAACTTATGATGGGTTAAACGGTATTCGATTCCCCAGTAGGAAAAGTTAATAGACAACATTTTTGTTTTAAGTTACTTTTTATTGAGGAATTTATTCATAAGGAAGCATAATCACTTATCATGTTGACTTTCAACTTTTACTAGATTCCTTAGTCAAACTCATATTTTTTCCAAAAGACGAGTATTTAGGGAGACTTGTTCGCATCAAGAGTACTATAATCAACTTCTAGAGAATCACCTAATCCCCAAAAGAGAACTATATACATCCCATGTATTTAGGCTTTAACCAAAACCAAAACCAAAAAGGTTAGTACAAGATCAGATAATCCAGAAAAGGATAACCCCTTATAAAAAAGAAAATCTATTCTTAATCTCCAAAATTTGTCCAACAAAACCCAAAGTTCAACGAGGACCATCCGATAAACAATTTGTCAATAAAATTCTTCAAAGTAAACCAATATAAGATCGAAACCCAAATATTTGAAGGATTTAGTCACATAGTCTTCCAAGTTAAATCGTAACATTTATCTCCAAACAACAATAGTCGCTCCTAAAGCCTCACATTGAAAAGTAATTATCCTAATCACATATCCTCCAAAATCAACTTACTCTTAATTCATAAAATCATATAACTAAAAAGAATCAGTCAAACTAACCAGGGACTTCACGTAGTCCAATGGTAGGCGATAAATACCAGTCGCACTTTGGTTGTGGGTTCGATTCCCGCAGCTTTGTCCGACGCGACGGGTTGTCACACGGTCTGCGTGTTGTCCTTTTTTCAAAACTATATAATTCTTAAAACATTCCACAAAATGAGATAAAATCTTCAAAGATGATCATAACATATTTTAACCTCAATTTTATCTCATGCCTTTCATTTTCCATCAGAACATATAATAACCCATAATTACCTCAAAAGTAAGGATCATATAAACCCTAATGGTTACCTTAATAATTATTACTTGAATTTCCACATCGAGTTGGCCATCTCGTACATGATGCACTAGAGAACTCACCAAGGTTGAAGTGGTTGATCATGACTCCTTGATAGTTGGTTTAGAACAACCATGAGTTTCCTCATTGAATCCTCCATTTTACCTAGTATCTTAATCATAGATCCACCACAGTTTCCTTCAATCCAATTGTCACTTTGGTGCCTGCGAGATCCTGCCATTCACTAAAAACAGAAATGTCAGTGTGAGTATATCAACAAAACCATCATGTACTAATGAGGAAGGTAAACACTAAGATATACTTACTCATTCACTTTATCTAAAATTAGGACTCTTTCTGAAATCCTAACCATTATGGTAATGTCACTTATACTTAAAGAATACCCTAACCTCTAAAGTTATCTAAACCGACCTCTGATACCAACTATAAGGCCCCAGCCTTAAACCTTACTTAATCTTGAGTTATTAAAAGATTACACATTGAGGATCTTTTCATGTTTAGAGTTTTAGAGAATTAGATCATGAAACTTGCATTACATTCCATATTTAAACAAAGTGGTTACATAAAAGACAATATTCATTCTTCCCATCAACGGAAACCTATTTAAAATAAAACACAGATTCTTTCTTGACACATCCTTGACACTATAATCACATCATGTACCTTTCCCTTGACTTGTGAAAAACATTTCAAAAACTTGGGATGAGCATAAAAAGCTCAATAAGGGTTATAAAAATATGGAAAGGAAACATGAGTTCGTATATACATAAGAATGAAATCATACTTTACCCATAAAATATAGGCATATTAATTCATGAATAAATCATAGAAAACATAAGACATAAAGGTAACTTGAGGCATCCATAACATTCTTACGTAGGGAGTAACCCTCTTGGTTACGTTTGGAATACTCATCACAGTATATTCCCTAAATCTCTTCGGAGAAACATTAACGTTTCACTCCTTCGCGTTACCCAATGCATTGGAGAGCTATATCGGGCTCACCCGCCCTTAGTTTATCACGGAACCACCCGTTCTTCATAACAATTCCCAAGAACCATAACATAATCGTATCACATAAACATGAATAAAGGAAAAATAACATTTCCACATTTCAATCACAATATAACATTTTAGGATATTGAAATAATGAATCCATTCAAAAAGAAACCATTTCCAAAACCATTTAAAACATTTAATAAAGAGATTTTTGAATCAAAGTGTCCCATACCACCTTAAAGCTTTTAAAATTTTAATCCATTAATATCCATATAAATAAATCCTTAAAACCATTTTGAAAACATGGATATTAATAAGAACAAATAATTAAAACATTTAAAACGATATTTTGGTTAAAGGGGTTTTACCAAAATTAGAGACACTTGAATACAATAATCGAGGAATAACATTTAGTCAGAACTTTATAATATCATGAGAATAAAAGGATTCATGATATAATACTCCAAAGGACAGTATATACACCATATAAGAGTGAATTGGTGCATAACAACAATGAACCCTCAATAGAAATGTCAAATGTGATGAAATCCCTTATAAAGAAGGTATCCTTAAATTAAGGACAAATAAATCTAAAAAATATGTGTGACAAATATACATGAACCCAATATAAGTAGATATTAAGTGTAAAAAAATAAAAGGTCATTCACACATATTCAATGGATGACATATTCAATGACTACAAGTTGAACCCAAAGAAATTGAAATTGGGTTAAAAAGTTCCCTTGACAGCCTAACGGCATCACATCAAAATGAGTTGATGAGAGATAAAAAGTGCATCTCATCACTTGGACATAAAATTTACTTCAATAAGGATGTATGAGAACATATCCCAACATAAAAATATGTAAATTAAAAGACCCAATAAAAGAAGTCTTTTAAAAAAGAGGAGGGTGAAAGGTTCCCTTACCGACTTGGGTATCTTTCAAAACATACACCCCATGAAGAAAGACAATAGGTCATTGATGTAAATACTCATAAATGAAAGTATATTACACAAATAGTAGAATAATGGGAAGTACATACACCACTCAATGGAATTTGTGGAAAATGTAGCATAAATCTCACGGGAATAAAAGTGAGATGAAAAATCCCTTACGAAAACTCAGCAGCCTAGCGGCGCCACATAAAACTTCCGAATATGGATTGATGAGATCAAATAGAGTATCCCATCATATTAAAATAGAATTTACAGCAAGTGGAATATAAAAGAAAATCCCCCAACATTGCAAGGAGGAGTTTAAAAGAAGTGACATAAAGGAGAGTACTTAAAAATAAAGAGAGAGGTTAGATCTCTTACGAAAGTTCGGCAGCCTAACGGCGCCACTCAAAACTTCCAAAATGGATTGATGAAAGAGAATAGGGTCTCTCATCACATGAACATAAAAATTACAGTAGTATTAATATAAAATAACATCCCAATCATAAGAAAGATGAGCTTAAAAGAACTGACATAAAAGAGTGTACTTAAAAAGAAAGAGAGTTGTAGGATCCCTTACCACGGGTCCGACTTGACTCGATCGTTATTTAATCTCCAGAATAATAAACTTGAGTTAATTTCTAATTCCTTAAGAACCTTTTTCAAGTTCATTAGTACTTTTATACCACTTATTACCATGTCATAAACATTATGTAATCATTTAAGTTAGTAATATTTTTTTTGCCGATATTTGGTTCTTAAGTCAAAAGTGGACTTCTTACAATTACATGTTGTTCGTGTGGCCAAATGTTTATTATATCCAGAATTGTATTCATTATGTAGATATCATATATGTCATATATATCCAGTACATGCATGCATTTATAACATTACATAATCATTTAGAGGTAAGAAATGAAATGCACCGTTCATGGAGACGGTAAGCCGTACGTACGCATGAACGCTACTTTCATTTCTATTTCATATTTTATAGAATGGAATAATAATTATATAAAGGTATCTTATAATTACAGTATAATATCATATATAATATCATATTTCCATCCTTTATACATCCCACATATGGTATTTAACGAATCAAATCACTTTGAGGGGGCGGTAGTCCGCACTTCCTTAAATGAAGATATCGCGTATACCCATAATGGAAGCCATAAAGGTAAGACAAAAATGAAAAATACAGAATCATAAATAAAACATAAACATATTATATATCATATATAAAAATAGTGACATCATAATTTCCACCTTTGAAGGTGTTAAATGAGTATTGAACAATCATCGTTTCGGGAGGCAGAATTTCACCATCCACGGAAACCGTATGTTCTTTAACCATTTGATGTAGTTGTGTGAGAGTGTAGCTCGAATAAATCTTATAACAACATCCTAGTATATTGAAGATACTGGTGTTGTTACAAAAGAAGTAAATAAAAAGAGTTTAGGGGGTTGGAGAAGCAAAATAAAACAAATGAACATGAGAGAGTGAATTACCTTTAAAAGTGTAACTCCTTTTGATTTGAGCCTAAAGGCTTCCTTTGAAAGCATTCTGTCCAAAGGGAATCCTCTATGATTAGTAGAGGGATGTGGAAAGAGTAAATGGGCAGGTTTTGGCCGAGCCAAAGGCTTGAGGAGTGTGTTAAATGAGGTAGAGGTGGGGGCCTTTTATAAGAGGAGAGGAGGGGCACTTTTGGAAAGTAAAGAAATATTACTTTATTTGAAAATGTGTTTCGGTTTCAAAAAGTCCCACATTGATATAATTCGTGGATAAGGTGATAAGTCTTCGAAATACACTCATCCAATTGGTTTTGGACATGTTTAGTTCATAGATTTTACATTATCTTTCCATTTTATTTAAATCGTCAAATAATGATGTCATCGCTGCATCATTATTATGTCATAAATAATTTAATTTATTTAATGTCTAAAAATTATAAACAAATTACTATGATGTAGGAAATATTTTTATATTTCCAATGAATATTTATAATCAAAAATATGACTTGTATAACCTCACTTAAAAATTGTTTTAGTAAAACATATCATGTTTGTGTCAATTTTACTTTTACATTAATTAAAATGTTATTTACGTCATTTCCCAACCAAAGTGGATCCATGGGGTCCCCAAGTTGGCCCATGGCTTGTCTTGGTCGGACATGACTCACCCAATAGGTGTAGGACAAGTTTCATGGTGTTTTCACATTCTTATAATATCATTTTTACCTTAAATTACACTAATTACCTCTAATCGCGATTAAGAACTTAATAAGTTACTATTCAACAAAAAATTATTATAATCTCATTGAACCACATTTTACTTCTTAATGACAACCATGTATGTCGGATTTTTGAAAATCAAAACACAATTATGGAAAAATTTCATTTAAATGGAAAATCAGTTTTTATAAGTACCACTTAGTGGTTTCACTATTCATCAAAAATTGAAGTTTTTCAGAAAAATCCCAAAAATTCACCCTAAGCTATATTTGATATTCTGAATTCAAAAATGAAGTCTGTTTTAAAAAATTCATAACATATTATTCACATTAATTAATTTAATAATTAATTCCCGCTATCAGAGCAAATAGCATGTTTTTATAAAACAATAAGTATCAAAATATTGACACTAGTTTAAGTCTGATTTCAAAGTGAAATCAATTCCAACGACCACTATTGGATTTAATGGTAAAAATATTTTCTAATTCCACTTTAAAACCAATTCAAAATATAATCTAATAATATAAATAAATTAGATTAAAAAGAGGTTTTGAATTAAAATACAACATTTTACACTATTCATTAAAAAAATGAACTTTATCGGAAAAAATACCAAAAAATTACACAAAGTAAAGTTTGATGTCCCGATTCTTAATAAGAGTTTTATTTGATCCAAAACAATGTTTAAGAGTGAAAAAAACTATATTTAATGACAGTTCTCCATTAAAAGGCGATTAGTGAACCTTTAGTGAAAACTAGGGCATATACGCCTAAAATTGAATTCTTTCCGTATTTTAAGCCTTTAGCTTTTATTGGATAAATGTAAAAACATTTAAAAAACATATATAATCATATTATAGTTATTTATATCCATTCCCGCCATTACAACGGCTACATGTTAACTACCATTTAGAATAATATTATTTTATTATTAGAGTGCAACGTAAGATTCCCAAGAAACTCGTTGTTGCGTGTTGGGTACGCCATCGAGCATAGCGTCCCCTTTAAAGTCATATTAATATTTTATTCACAAATATGGATAAATATGAAAATGTCATATTCCTTATTTACCTGGGGTGTTACATGAAGAGACTACAAATGATATATGAGATGAAAGAAGTGTTGAGGAATAAAATGATGAAGCTCAGTCAATGGTTTAAGAAGGTAGTAGAATGATTGAATGTTTATCAAGAATAATGTATGGTACTATGGAATAAAGAAAAATATAAGGATTGTTACACTATTGTTTTTCCTTGAGTATTTGAAAGTATATGTTGAATGGTACCAGTAACCATGAAAAGTGATTGAAATATTTTTGGAAAGAAGATGATGTGCGCATAATGTAGGGATAAGGAAAAAATAATATGTTTTATAGTATTAACGAGCTCATAACTGATATAAGGACAAAGTGACATCATGGTTTGAGTATATAGAAATTTTGGGATTTTGGTATGTGGAAATAATTAACTTTTAACAGCATTCATGTTTTCACTAAGGTTCTATGGTAATTAATGTTCCAAGAGAATTCATGATTAATGTATTAAAATGTTTGGAATGTAACCAACAAGATATATCTTATGATATACGGGGATAAATGATGGTATTCACATGCTTGGTAGACGAGCTCTCTAGTAATATTTTTCTTTATACTATGAGATTGGACAAAAGTATTTTTGATAAGACTAAAGGTTGGAATAGATTATGTTTGAAATAAGATAGTATTGTTTAAGGAAAAAACTTTTCTCTAGAATGTTATAATATTATAGTTTTAGAAAAAGGACAACCTATAAGATTGGAGAAAACCCGTCACGTCGGAGAAGGTTGCGGGAATCGAACCCACAAACAAAGTGTGACAGGCCTTTATCACCTACCACTAGCCTACAGGAAGTCCTTGGTTAATAGAAATTAGTTTTATTTTATTAAGTAGTATGATAAATAAAGTATAAGTCCATTTTTGGAACCATATACAATTAACCTCACCATTTATGGACTTATGTATATTTAATATCTTGTGCTAACATTTTTTATGATAGAGATAGATAGAATGACCTATCATTTTATCGAATGATCTGCTAATACTTCAAGAATTACAAATTCAACTTCATTTATTTAAATAAGATATGAAGTGGAAATTTTTCATGGAATGACCAATGATGATATTACACTAAAATCAAGCAGTATTTCTCATTATGCAAAAATTCATCAACTTTGGGGAAATGATCTTGAAAACCAAAAATGTTTTCCTAGTACCCTCATATCTGATGAATCTGATGGTACCTTAAATCATCACAAATTTATGTATTTGTGATTTTTGGATTTTTTACATCCATTTTCTCTACCACTCTCCATCAGAACATGATGGTTAGATTTTTCTTCTATATCCATATTTTCACCTATGTTCTCCTATGTGGAAACCCAATGATGAGTTAATTTGGGTAACCATTGCGTTTCATACTTTAGTTTTCAAAATTAAGTTTTATTATTCCTTTTTATGATGTGGGTTTCTATGAAAAAAACTTTCAAGTAGTAATCCATTTATAACCCTGACAAATTTCGAGGGCGAAATTCATTTTAAGGGGGGTAGAATATAACACCCTGAAATTTAATGAGAAAGATTCTTTTTAATTTTATTTATGTCTTATGTTGTATGATACACCAATATTATCTTTAGATATACACAAAAATGTATTAGCTTTTAGTATACGCAACACTATTCTTGGCTTGTGTTGAACGCAGGAGCGACCTTCCTCAATAGTGTGTGTTGTACGCAATACCGAGTTTCACTAAACAACAATATGTTATTATCATGAACTAGAAGTTATGAATAGTATTAAACAAATTTTGAATTTTATAACAATATCATTCATCTTACACATATTCTAGAACATGGTATGAGAACAATATAATTTTTTCGGGTAAAATAAGTATTTTTCAAAAAATGCAGTTTTGCCACCTTTTGATGGCACACCCACTTTAAATCTAGTTTTTTGACATGTTTATAAGTTCAATTCGACAAATTAAACTTCTTTCCTGGAATAAGGATATTAAAATTTACTTTGGATAAATTTTTGATATTTTTCTGATAAGTTTCTTATTTTGATGAATAGTAAAAATACGCTAAATTTTAATTGAAAAGAACTTTTTTTCATCAAAATAATTTATATGGTTAAAATATATTATTTAATGGTTTTAAAGTATAAATAGAATATATTTTTACCATTTAATATAAATTATGTCATTAGCATTAATTTTACATCGAATTTATAAGTAAAACATTTCAATCTTTTGCAATGTTTTAACTTTTAAAACCTGTTTTCTTAACAGCCGGATTAATTTTAAATTAGATATTGCAACTTAAGTGTTTTGAATTTGGAAAAATGGATTCCATATTTAGAATCAGTGAGTCCAAATTATGTTAATAAGATATTTTTTATTTTTAGACATTATGAATAGTAACCACGGTAAATTTTATTTACTACAATTAAAGGTAAATCAGGTAATTAAGGGTCAAAATAATATTATAAGATCACCCTAACACTTGTATTAATATAATCAGATGATTATATGTAGTTCTAAAATATACTTGGGTCGAAATGGTATCTTTTGTAACCCACCTGGATGTGATTAAGAGCTTTAATTTAATTTATTTACAGAAAGTGAAATATGTCTCACTCAAACTTTAATAATTAAAGTATTTTTAATATAAGGTTATAGAGAATATAAATTCGATTATAAATACTCATTTGAAAGATAATTTTTTTTCTTCATCATGGTAATTTATTTGTGATTTTTAAGAAATATATAATTACCTTAATAGCTTATACATTAATGATGCAAAAATTATTTATTTAGTGAAAAATCTATAATATAGTTTTTATTAAAATACTAATACCCATAAAAAAGAGCGGAAACATGAGAAAAACTTATTGGTAGGGTATATATATACACTAATCATCCAAGGGTCGACTTGTGGACCATTTAGAGCTTTATAAAACAGATTATGACATTTATATTATTTTATTTTAAATGATGTCAACGTTGTCACCTTCATACTTTAATAAAGATAAAATTTTAAAAGTTGGTTGTTTTAGAAGATAAATTCGACAAAAAGTATTATTATGAAAGATATCAGATTTATATTAATATTATTCTTTTATTTTTAATTTTTATTCAAAAAATCAGTATATTAAATAATCATACAAAAATGTTGTAGTAATTATTTTATTAAGAGAAATATCAAATAAATGGATTTAAAAATATTAAAATAATATTATATAAACTAATTACCATTCTCGAGGAATTTTATATATGAATATAACATGTTAGGAATCTATTAAATATTTTGGTTCGAACATATATTCTGTGTGGATTTATTAAAATTCAAATATATTAATAGTGTCAAAATTGACACTATTGATATTTTATAAAAATAACATATTATTAAATTGTTTAAAAATAACAAAAATATTTAAAAATTATAAATTTAAATTACTATGGTCTAAAATTTTATAAAGTATCCAATTATGGACAATTCACAACACATATGTAAGTATTTATAACAATTTAAAATTTAGAATAATATTACCACAATGAAGATTAAATAGATTAAATAAGGATAAATAAAATTGATAAGGTTTAAAATAATTTTCCAACATATCTATATTTTATTTGATTATGGGATTAAAACTCTATATCATATAATCTTATAATTTGAGTCATTTTGGATGTTTTTAGGTGGGGTTTGATTTCATTATAAATTAATATTTTTGAAGATTCCAAAAGTGCCCCTCTCCTCTCCTATAAAAGGGCACCTCCTTCCCTCTCCTCTTCAAAACATGTTGAGCCTTAAAGATCAGACAAACCCTGTCCATTTCTTTTCTCCGCTTCCCTAGAAACATACTAGAGATCATATTCTTTTTCAAAGAACAACATTAGTGCCCTATGTGGAGGTTTTGAAGAGGCGCGTCAAAGAAGTGGTAATATCCTTTATCGATTCTTTAAAATTTATTTTTTCTTCTACTTCATCTTATTTAGTTTTTTCATTATAAACTAATAACATAAGTATCAATCATATACTAATATGTTATTATAAATATTAAACAATCCCATTTCACCTTCTATCTATCCTACGGAAAACGAAATCACCACGCGTGCGTACATACAGAATACCGTCTCCACGCCATGGTGTAATCTATTTTTCCACCACCACCTTACTTGGATGGGTATAATGGTGTAAATAATGACTATATATGATTATTATAACATAATAATAATTCTGAGATATTATATCATCCACTCCAACTCCATTCAACAATTATGGGAGCGATATTATCGCTCGTGCGTATGTACATATTACCATCTCCAAGACGCGATGAGATTAATTCTCCATGTTAACCATTACAGAATGATTATAAAGTATATATAATAAATAATCAGGAAATATATGACATAATAATGATATTGTATTTATGTATATGTTATGTAATTACTTTCATTCAATTTATTAAGGAAACGAAAACACCATTCATGCATACATACGACCTACCATCTCCATGAACGGTGTATTTCATTCCATTTTTTGATCTATTATATATATATTCTGAATAAATATTATATATAAGTTAGTAATAATGATCTAATTAATCATATGAATAATTAAAAGTCAAAACACGTATGATAAATGAAACGATTTTACCCAAGATACTGCTTTAACATGGAATTGAAAAATGAAAGGGTAATATAAAGTCGTAAGTGAATCATATATGATATCATAAATATTATTATGGTTCTGTTATAAGTTAATAATACGTTTAAACCCACTATACAGGAGTATCTGACACATACGAAAGAAATTTGACATAAGTTAAGGGATAATTATTCCAATCTCGTTCTTATCTGAGATTGTTTATTCCTAAGTATTTACTGGGGTTATATTTAACATACATGTCCATGTTTTATAAAAATATTTTCATAAAGTGTTTACTATTCATACATGTATATTTCAGTCATTTTTAAACTTTTTTGACTTTTAACACAAGGTATGAAAGGAATCTTTCTTTTGTTTACTATATGAGGTACTTTTTGACTTTTTTCGGCAAAAGTAGGAGGAGAATGTTATTTTAACTTATACGGCATGAACATATTTTTACGGTTTTATAACTCCTTATTTTCATGAAGCTTCCGATACAATATTTCATGATTATTTTCAACAAAATTTTTTTCTTTTAAAATTTCATGGAATTTTGAGAAAAGAAAATGATTTTGAAGAAGAAAGGATATTTTCCTCATGAATGAATTTCAAGTGTTTTGTCAAAACTATTTTCCATCTAAGATGAAATTATTTAATATGTTTATGTTTCAAGTATAATGTCTCTATTATTTACATGATTTGATTTTTCTTATGATGAAATGATATCCATTTGTTTTTTATGGATTCTATAATGATGGGATGATGTTTATGAAACCCATTTCACTCTTTGGGTTATGATGAATTATTTATGTTTATTTTGTGTAACACTTAAGAATGATTTCATTGTGAGATGGGTGGGACCTATATATCCCTACAATGCATTGGGTAAAGATTTATATCTCATGAGATAAACATGGCTGTAATGGAAAGTAAATCCGGTTCAGTAATATAGGGCTGGAATGACAAGTAAATGCGGTTCAGTAATGGACTTTGTCCACTATGATGGTCATGACAACAATGCCTTGGATACTATGGAAATCATATCACGTTCTTAATGGTTTTCCAAAATTACATGTTTTATTACCATGCTATTTTATCATGATTAATGTTCCTTTGTGATCTATGCCGTATGTACTGCTAAGATTTATGTTATTACTCATGTTTTATGTTCATGTTTTTACATTCAAATGTTTATGGATTGTTTGATGTCCTCCATGTTTACCCTTACTGAGCATTTGAGCTCACCATTTTTATGTTTTCTTTTCCCCAGGATATAAATACAGGTTTTAGGTAAAAAAGGGGAAGAACTTTATGGGATATGTTGAAAATCTTTCACCATGATTAGAAGATTTTGTTTCGAGTTTCCAATGACACTAAACTATTACGGTCCTTGGGTGTCTATTTTTGTTATGTATTAAGTATTTTGAAAAAGTAAAGTAACATCAATGTATGTAAATATTTGGTTCTCTACACCCCAGGTACTACCATTGCACAACGAATCGTGTCTTTAGAACATGTCATGTAGAATATGGGTACACGATGTGTAAAAGGAGTCCCACATAGTGTCCTTACATCCAACTTCCACCCATGTGATATGGCCATATGCTAGTACATGGTGTTAACTTGTGTGTCTTTATCCATGTACCAATACATGGGGTAGTCTGTTTACTTTTTCTAATCCCAGTCATGTGGTCGGGTACTCACCATGTAGGCAACACATGCACTCCACCCTATGTTTGTATATCTCCCGAGATACGTGCCAAGTCTCTGGGGAGTACATACACACCGTGTGATATTTAACTATTCCAAAAACCCTAGATTTCACTTATTAGGGGACACATTCCATGTAACCTTAGGTTACACACCATGTTCATCGGGGTTGTTTTCCTTGAAAGTCATGTTCTTCCACTACATGCCTCGGCTGATGATCCAGATCTTGTTTCAGTGGAACATTTTCCTTGAAACTTCATATCCAAGGTTTTTCCCACCCTAACAACAAATATATGTGTTTTGGGACTTTAATTGATTTAGAAAATTAATTAAATACATCCTGATACAAAATGATCGCAGAACGAATTCTCCCAATTTTCTTTGATTCATCTGTCACCGTCACCATCACACCTCTGTTAGGTCATCACAATGCTAGATGTTGAATTTTGGATCATTACAACAAGAAATGAAGAACATAGAAAGAAATATCATATGCATAAAAAGAATAATGAATGAACTTGATAAACAAACCTCAGTCATTGTTGATTCCAGACTCAATCCATTCCCATAAGAACAATCAAAAATTAAAACAATAATTAAACCTCATAAATCTCGGAATTAAAACCAGTACCGCAAAGCACAACCAAACCAAGAATCAACTTGTTCATTGGATGGTTTTTGTTCATCATTAAATCTAATAAAAGAGAAGGAAATCCGAAATAACACATCCTATATGGGAGTTGAATCAATCACGGTTGAAGTTTGATTTACATTGTCAAGATCTGTCAAGAACAACATTCGTTGATCTTCGATCCATAATCCTGTCATCATCCATTGAGAGAAATATACAGGGTTTTCTCTTCAAAGCATCCAAGGAATTCCACGGTTATGATACTAACCCTGAATCCCTCCTTAAAGGATTATTAAAAAAAAACCCATCACCGCGTTTCTGTATTGACGAAACAAAAAAACCAAATACATTCTCAATTTATTTTATTCATTAAAAATAATCAATGATACTTTTCATAGTTGACCCAATAAAGATAATGATAGGTCACTCGTAGGGTATAGACACTTCCATGAATGCAACAATGCCCCAATAATTCTGATTGGGTCACCCATTTAGAAGTTATTCTACCTTTTCAGGAAACCGTGCGTGTGTCCTATTTAATATTTTAATATTTTTCAGGAAATTGTTTCGAGAACCCAGGGCCTCAAAATCACACACCGTATTAGTTTAGAGTCTTGAATTTAATCCATATAATATTTAAAAATAATACACAAAAAATCCCGGATATTATATGAAGTAATAATTAAAAACATAAAATATAACATTTTTAGAATAAAACATCACAAGATATCATTTTTAACTAGAAATACATGCATATCAATTAATACGTGACAATAATAAAAAAGAATCTCCCATGGATGATCTCATTAAATAAATATATAAGCATGTAGTTACAAAAAAGAAGACTCAAAATACATAATCCAGCTGACGTAGGATCCTTTATGGTCCCTTTCCTGCCATCCCCTGGAAAATGTACGACATGATCACTAAGGACCAACTCCTGAGGTTAGTCCCTTACCTGACCATAATAACATAAATTATACTCATGTCCTGAAAGGCCCTTATAAGGTTTGACTATAATCTCATTAGGCCACCCCAACGTGTGCGTAACTTATATCTACGATAAATAAGGTGTATCTAAATATAATTAGAAAGTACGTGAACATCACATAAAATAACCTACTTCCCTTTTTCTTAACAACCACAAGGAAGTAATCACCTTCTTAGAACAATGATGGTATAAATGTATAGAAGAGGATCCTTAGCATATAACTAAATGCATCCCTTGATGAATGTAAGACATTGTTGAACCCTCGAGTTCCACCTATAAATCATAACCTGACTCCTCATTCCATCAATCAAGTAAACGATGTCCCGAAGGCATCAAAAAAGTACTAGGGCCCATTAACCTCAGATTAGAGAATCCCCATCGGCATGAAACATGAAATCTGAGGCACAACAATATACATCCATCAAATAATAACGACCATCAGCTCAATAGATGATGTCCCGAGGAATGGTGATATCCTTCCTCACACATAATTCTGGCCCAACTGCCTCAATATAAGGAGAGATTCATCCCCAATTTTATAGTCTCAACACCATCAACTAATGGATCCTCAACACCCACATGGATTTCTATAGAGAGCACCTAAAACTATACCATTGGTCAAAACCAACCCAAGACACATCTAACAGAGGCATGTATCCACACGAGTGGTCAAAACTACCTCATTATCTGAGTCTTATCCATATGAACAAGACTCCAATGGTGCGTTGGTTAGTCATAGTGAGAGGAAATCGCCAACTTAGTAACTAAACCATATAATCCCAGCACCTCATGACCCTATAATAATGTCACTCAATCTGATGGCCAATTCCATCAAATATCACATGGGTCATTCCCATAACTTGAAAACATCATCACCTTGTCCCAAAGACCAAGTCACCCAACTAGTGATCAACATCACCTGTGGTATTTGGGCTAAGCCCAACATAATGACCAATGTCGCCTCATCCATGTGGTCAAAACCATATCAATACACAGGTTATGCCCATAACATTACCATAGAACTCACAAGAAATTGATATAATTAAAAAAATTCAATTTAAATAAACAAATCACACCAACCTAATCTTTCCAAGGTCTGATGCCTATCAGCAAGGCTATACCAATTGTACACTAAGGAAAACATACCCATATGCATCCCATGTGATCAATTAAATAATTTAAAGACAAGGTGTTAATTAAATAGGGTTTCTATTGATCTACCTAATGGAACACTCACTAAAGCACCCCAAAAACACCAAAAATAACATTGAGAAAGATAAAAACCACCTACCACATGTTAATAGATTCTCACTTGTTTGTTATTAGCCTCTAACTTGAGTCGATTTTGAAGAAATCAACATTTTAGATGAACACCCAAAATATAGGGTAAATTAGATTTCATGGATTTAGTAATTCATAAGGAGAGATAAAAGATGAATAAAAGCAAGGGGACTCAAGAACTTACTAGTAGGGTTCCAGCTAGACAAACATCTTGAAGAACAGAGTCCGGAAATAGTGTGGCTCAAAATCGTGTTGAGGAGAATTTTGGAGAAACCCCTACTATATGTGGTTGGAAGGAGGAGAAATGGGAAAAAGAAAGGAAAAATAGGATAGAGGATAAAATGGAAAATTTTCCTCTTTAAAGAGGTGTATGGTTGGCTTACACAGTTTGGATAACTGTGCACCAACCGTGAGACACCCTTTGTCCAAATGGGTTACCTCATATGGTTGTCCTTCAGAGTTTACTAAACCATGTAGAAACCCTAAGAATTAACTCTCCTAAAAACTATAGAGGTGTTGTATGGCCATGCCACCCCATTAGAATGGTTTGAAAAACCATGTCTAGTTGACCATGAGGGCCACACTATTACACTTATGAGGCCAAATTGTTTTTCCAAACAATGTGCCCCAATTTTCACACACTAGAAAGTTGGGTGTTCATCCTCCAACGCACCAAAAAATTAACCAAAACCCCCAGGAACTTATCTAGTCTCTAAACTAATCCAGAAAAGGTATTGGGTCAAGGAAACTCTCAGAAATAGGCTTTGAAGATCAATAAAGAAGTTGGTTTGACCAAAAAACTTTGAAAATTAAAAATAGGTGAGGAATTCAACCTGATTCAAACACACATGAAATTAAAGTATCCCCACCTTAACATAGATCATCCCTAGAATATAAATAATTACTCGAAGATACTACCAAACATAACCATCTCTTTTAAAAACAACTCGGTCTACCCCAACCTAAAAGTTATGAGTAAACTATCTTAAGGTGCTCTCCACCTTAGAAGTTACCTACCCCAGTCACTACCTAACCCAAAATTCAAATAAAACATTGGTCCACTTACTATCACCATACCCAGAAGTCCTCCTGTGATGCATCATCAGTCCTTCATCTCATAAAGTTCTCAAATCAATCCTTTATCATAGTTGACACCCATAAAGTACCACACCTCAGATGATGCACAACTTGTGACCATGCCACCCATGGAACCTCTATGGTCCCACATCTCAATAGATGATGAGGAATATTCTTGGTTCCTCAGACCTTACATAGATCCAGAATCACACAGATGCACAAATGCCAATATAACTTAAGAGACTTGAATCACATTGATTCCAATAGATAATCCCCGTGCCAAAAACCTCATATATATATATATATATAACACATATGAGTTGATTCCATCCTACTAAAAAACATCTGGTTAGTATAAAAGTACTTCATGTTCACCTCATTCACCCTAAACACACATTTCTATAAAAGGGAAATTCCAAAATAAAACAAAAATAAACTTGTTCACACCCTTTTTGTACCTCTAATTGTCATCGGCTCAACAAACTACTCTGATCGTGACAACTCAATAACATGAACTTGGCCAAAATCCCAACTGACTGAGGCATGACCTCCCTATAGAGAGACACTAGATGACAGACACTAACCCCCCTCTAGGTACCACTTTCTCTTCCATGACCCTGGTGTGCAACTGAATCACGACTACCAACTCTTGGTACCCATCTCGATCTGATATCAAAACCTTGAGTCTTCCCCAGTCCCTGACTACCAACTCTTCGAGAAGGATTCTTACAAAACCTTTCAAGATGCTCAACCTGACCACAAGTTTGACACTCCTTTGGTGCCTGATCGCACTACATCCACACATGTCCTAACTGACCACACTAGAAGTATAACACCCCATGTTTTTCTAAAAATAAATATAAATTCACGGAACTTTGTTTTAAATAGATATGTTTAATTAGACTTTAAAACATAACTTTTCTACTTCTATGTTCTGAATTTCAAGAAACTGTTATCTACATTTGTGTTCAGTATGTTATTTGGAGTCTATTAGGACCAACTTGTTTTTTTTGGTGAATAATAACAAACCCTTATGAATAGTAATATGAATAGTAATATGACCCTAATGAATAATATATTTTATTATTATTTTATTTTATTAAGGCTTTAAGATAATAGCATCTAGGTTAATTTTTCATTGTGATATAGAAGTAGTTACCGAATTAGAATTGTTAATTTTTGAATTAAGTATGATTTTATATTAAAATTAAATTAATAATATTTAGAAAATTATTTTTCAAAAAAGGAATTCATTTTTGAAATCTACACGTCGATAAATGGTTAGGGTGAATTTTGAGATTTTTCTGAAACAATTGATTTTTCGGTGAATAGTAAAAAATACAGTTTTTAGTTTCGGTCTATTAATGACATCATTAATGATATAATAATGATGTCATAAATCTGGTTGACTTATATATAGTTAAATAATATGTGAGGTGTCCCAAGTGGCTTATACCATGGGCAAATACCATGGTCAAGCCCATGGTTTTGCAAATACCACCCATGAGGTGTCCCTTGAAAATTATTAAAATAATCACTCACTTTTCCTATAAATACCAAATCTTACCTTCATTGAGTTCATTCCCAATTCTCCCTCAACTATGATCTGGCATCATTACCTTCATAATAGTCCTACCAAGATTTCCTCAAGCCCCAAGGTCCCAACCTTCATGTTCTATGGGTTACTCTACAAGGTAAGAAAATTCTCAATTTCTTTCCTTTTTCCTTTCAAGTTCTCTTTTATATGGTATAATTTTCAAGTTTCCATACCATGTTCCTATTTTCTTCTTATTATTGATCTAATATATATTATTATTCATTTATGGATGTGTGACCCTTGTCCCCTCTCTTTTTAATATTTTCTAAAACCATGTTGTGTAACCGTTAGGCTGCTAAATTTTTGTATGCGATTTCACAATTTTTCTTTTATTTTGAGTTCCTTCCTTATTATTTCTTCATATGTCCTTAAACAAGAGGCTTTAAATCTCCAGAAATCATTTATATTATATATATTATCATTTTTATGGAAAATTACTCATCATTATTCTTCTCTTCTCCCACTTATTTAAATAATAAAAACATTGTCCGTTTGTGTCGAATTATCGACATCATGGACGATGTGATTTCAATTTCCATCAATTCTTTCAAGTCTGGTCATGAAACCATTTATATGGTTGAAATAGGTTATAATATATGTTTTATGACTCACCCATGCTTCTGGAATTATTTTTTACTTATTTTTATAATTTATAAGAAAAAATGGGGTTGTTATTATCAAACAACCACTAAAATGATCTAAACAAACATCATTAATGTTCTAACTTATGAATCATCCTCATGTAAGAATTAAAAATGATGAATGGAATAATTTATGTTACTGGATATATGTAAATACTACTCCATACCAATTCTGGAGTTTCACTTCAAATCGACAAGAATGTCCATCATGATCCAATCATGGAAATCATGTTAAGAACTCACCCAAAAACAGTGCAAAGGGAAGAATACTAACAATTAAGGGTGAAATGATGTAATGAAATGATCATATAAGATGTTATAAACATGGAAATGTTTCTGTAAAATATTAATAAAACTCTTTTAACCATTATACATGAGGTTTAAACAAGTTTTAAGTAAGACAAACCCGAGGTAAGAGAATTCTTAACCCGATTTCCATTCTTTGGGTTAACCTTCTACTTCTTTATTTATGTGATTTTTTTTAAATTGTTTGTGTGATGGGTTCTGTTTATATTATGTTTCATTATGTGTATTTAAAGTATATATACATACTCCATCCAATCTATTAATTATCTCTTCAATTTTATGATAATTATAAGGGGATTTTCTTTAAAAATCCCCTTTTAAAATTTGGTTTTACGAAATTCCAAAGAAATGTTTTTATGGAATTATTCATGTTGTATGATTATGTTTTGGTTCTTGGGAGTTATTTATGATGAAGGGTGGGACCTATATTTCCCTCCAATGCATTGGGTATGAGTATGTCACATACATGACTTATTTTAAAGTTAAATTAATTTAATTTCCATTTATCCTTTGTTTTTTTTGGGTTTCTCAAGCTTTTATGGAGGAATGGGTGAGTTTTCGTGAATTGGGCCAAACTGTGAGCCCAATTCCAAATTTAAAATTAAATTTTGTTTCTTTTATAAATTTTTCATTTTTTAATATTTTTCACCCATTCCAATTCCTAAATGGTCTACCCTGACATATTAACACCACCATTGTAGTTTGGAGCCTTTATAAATCCATAACCAAGCTGTATATGAGTTTTTATTTAAGAGATTTGGCCTGCCTGAAAGCCCAATTCCAGTTTTAAAAATAAATTTGACTAATTAATAAATTATTCAGTTTTAAGGTTTTTTCAGTGATTCAAAGCCTCAAACGCGCCCCTTGAACCCAGTCGCGTGCCCAAGCTCTCTCTCCCCTATTTGGAGCTCTTCTTCATCGCGATTGAGGTCTGAACTTATTAGGGTTTCTAAAATCGGGCATATTTGAAGAGGTAAATTAATTATTTCATATCTCCTTCAATATTTACTGTTTTCCCCCATTTCAGTCCCCACATGACCTCATCCTCATCCGTGGAGCCTAACTATCAGGTTTTGCTACTTTGAGTTTCAAAATTTGGTGAATTCAGGGTAATTGCTTCATGATTTTTCAAGGTGAGTGTTCCTCCCTTCCACTTCTTCCATTTCCTTAGGGTTTCATCCCTCTTTATTGATGTTCCAAAGTATCCAGAACCTAGGGTTCATACCTAGGGTTTAACCATGGGACTTTTTGGTGAAAAGTTGTTGTCTAGTGTTGGATTTATCATCCTTGTGGTGTCGGGGTGGTGCGGTTGATGTTTCACACCATGTTTTGAGGGATTCGACAATTTCGGTAGGTGATTCCATGGGTAACCATTTAATGATGAGTTAGTATGCTTGATTAAATAATTTTACATGTTCTTTATGTGCTGTGCATTATGAGAAAACCATTTTTGGTAGCAATAGTAAAGCATTTGGTATTAAAGTTACATTTTTGCTTGAAATTTGTATTTTTCAAATGTATTTCATGTGTTATCTCTTGTGGTAGTTTTGTAAAATGTGGAAGTGATTTATTAGTTGTTTAAAGGGGCTTACAATTATGATTGGGTAATGATATAGTGCCATGTGGTCCTAAAAAGGGTGTGTATTTGAATGGTTTTATGTGTATAACCTTGTTATACTCCTTGAAAGTGTTTTATGGATTTGTGTGTTCTCATGGGTATCTTTTGTGATATTGTTCAAGGTGAGTATATAACATTTGAATGGGGATTATTACATGTTTATTGGGCTTCCAATTCTGTTTTTGTAGGGTCTTGGTGTACTTTTGGCTTAAAAAGTGGTTTTTGAAATGGGTTTTAAGTGCAAAGTTTGGGTATACTCCTTATAATTGTTTTATGAAAGTTTTGAATGGTTTATTGAGTTGTGTAATAGGTGAAACTATATCAGCAAACTATTTTTGTAGGAGTATATTTTTAAAAGGTACATTTCATTTGTGAAAAGGTTGTTATGTGATATGTATCATCTTGGAAATATTTTATTTAATTGTTTGAAGGAGATACTGAGGTGCGAAAGTGATGTAGAGTGTTTTGTGTGAGTGTGATGTGAAAAATTGAATTTTTGATTATGAAAGAAGTGTTATTTTCCATGTGTGTGGGATGTTATATGAGTTGAAATATCTTATTATTGTTTTATAAATTTTTTTAATGGTTTTGTGGAAGTGTTGAAGAAATGTGAAATGTGTTGTGGGCTATTTTGGTGTGAGTCGTATTTCAAAATCATTTTGAATGAAAAATGGATTTTTGTGACTTTTGTGGTATACATATGGGCTTTTTGGTGAATTTGTGGTATGGAAATGATATTTTCATGTTCAATGTATATTTCTTGACTTGTTCAACTTGTTTGAGCACAAGGGGAAAACCTGGGTATCTAGGTGGGTGGACGTGTACTAGTATGCTAGTGAATCCGTGGGGTTTGCCTCAGTTTCACTTAGCAAGATTGACGCTTACAACTATAAATAAACTATGATGATGATTATTGGGGACCAATAGGTTATGGGTATGTTCCCTACTAGTGGCTCGTGCAAGAGAATGGATATTTGTGATGGTTATTCTCACTGAGATACGAGGTACCTAGGACCCACAGCTAGCTAGTGCCTAGCGGTTATTTCCTATTGCATGTGCCCATTAGTTACTTTATACTTACCGTCGGCATACGGTACATTTGGCTGGAAAATTCAGTATCTTTGGTGTTTATTTTAAAAGTGTTAACTCGTTAAAATAGCCCACTTGAAAACTGTTTTTATTCAAAGTCGCATCTTTTAGAAATTGTAACTAGCTTTTCATGTTTTTGAAAACTTGCATGATTTTCATATTTAAATGTTTATCACATGGAATATCTTAGTGGTGGTATCATAATTGGCATTGTATCACACCCTAATTACACCCTTGGGTGTAAGTATACTTGGTTATTTTTGTTTTCGCAGGTTGGGTACAGTTTTTAGTACCATTGGTTCGGGTTTCTAGCAGGTCCTTGGTGGTGAAGTCTTACGGGGATGGCTTGAGGGAGGTGCCTCTTACCATGTGGAGGTTCTTGGGATATATTTTCTTGTTTTTGTACATTTTTAATGGTCTTCATACATTGTTTAAATTTGTGAAATAGTTCTGAATTTTAGTAAAAGATTTTTTCGTTTGAAAAATCTAGTTTTGGTTTCTTGGTTTCGTTTGTTGTTTTATGTTTACAAATCCAGGTAAATAGTTCCCAAAATTCATTTTATGATACCTGGGTACTTGTTCCAGCCCATGGGGATCGGGAACGCCCTTCGGTTCTTGCCATGGACTGGGTCGGGTGCCGATTTTGAAGGCGACCAGATTCGGTTCGTGACAAAATGGTATCAGAGGAGGTTCAGGTGAACTCTTTGGGTCATGTTATTTGGGGAAGAGTCAGGATAGTGTGGTGTTAGGATTGTTGGTACATGGAATTCCAGTTGTGGGTAGTGTGCCTAATCACCACACCTCATAATGGGATTCAAGTTTCCAATAGAAGTCGGGATTTATCTAAGTCCTTTGGTTTTCTTAGTTCGATGATGATTAGGGGAAATGAAAAGAGAGTTGGGTTAATGGTCCTAGTGAGATCGCATGGACTGGAAAGCCATGTAGAGCCAAGGATATTCCCTAGAACACTCTCTGTGATAGTGAAGTGATTGGAATATGGCTGCCAACCATATTTACAAGTCACCCACTGAAACTAGTTTCCTCTCACATTGTTTTGTGCTTAGGTTTTGAAATCTTGGCACTTTGGTTTTAAGAAGTATAATGTTTTTGTGAAATGATTTTCAAATAAAGAGGGAATGGTTTGATTTATGAAATGGTGGAAGTGAATTTTTAGAATTGTTTTGAAATGGAAAATGGTGTGCTTACACCTCTTTTGAAAGAAGGAACTATATTGAAGTTTCTTTTGAAAAGTGTTTCCAATAGAGTTTTCTAAACAATCAAAGGATGTTTTAATGGGATGAGATGTTTTGAAATTGATGTGAATATCCTGAAAGTGAGTTATTTTCTAAATTCTTGTGTCTTTCTGAAAAGTTTTGTAAGATGTGAGTTGGGATTTTGATGTTATGGTTAGTAGTTTTGAGAAAAAGGATGTGTTGGTTGACTTTTTTGGTTTTGAAATGTGGAAAGAATGTTTTATTTTAACCTTTGGTATTTCCATGGGAAACCACATTCATGGGGTTATATGGGATGATGGATGATTGATGTCATGACTGGATGAGTGTCAGGATGGATATGAGGAGGGTGCCCAGTGTGGCACAGAAACATGCATGTATAAGGCCCATGGGGTATCATGGGTGGATACACTAACCGCTGAACCGTTTGTTTTCAAGAAATGTTTTTAAAGAAAAACATGATGTCTTGATGAATTGTTTGTGATGTCTTATATTATGTGTTTTTGTAAAATGTTGATGTTGTGGGAGGTTTTGAGTCCAAGAACACCTCCTGTTTGAACTGTGTTTTGGGTTTATGTTTGGTCGGTAAGCTGGGTAGAAGGACCAGTTATTAGTCTCCTCTGAGATATGTTTCGGGACACCTTTATGGTGGTTCCCTTCATGTGTTTGGATCTGGTTTATGGCTTGTCTTGACCAATGGACCAGATTGGTTGGGTCCTTGGGTTCTCTCATTAGATAAGGTACGCCCCCATTAAGGGTTAATGCATAACTGAACTACAATCCGGATTGTTTCGCCATTGGAGAATCCTCCAGTTGATCAATATAAGGAATCTTTTATCGATCTTTGTGGATTGAGTCTACACCCATTACTTTATTTGATTTTTAGATCTTCTTGTAGAGGAAGATTTCTCGTGGAAGGTTGAAAGAGACCTTAGTTTCTTAAGTTTCCTAATTCATCGAAGCTGGAAGTGGTATAGGGTTGTTAGTGGGGATGAGTGTCTCGATGTCGTCTAAGAGGGCCTTTGGGTTCTTCACAGTTTCTTTGAAGAATGATTTTATGTTAAACCACCAGTGTGGGAAATATGGTCACGATAGGATATTGTGGCCACTATCTAGAATTGTGTGTTGTTTGGGGATGTTGTATAAGGCCCCTCTCCATGAATTATTTATATCAGTCGCAATGGTCATGTTCGGTGATGCCTTATGATGTCATGTGATCAATTGACTGTAAAGGTGAAAGTTGGGAAATCATATGAGAGTCTATGTTATGTTGGGAGAATGTCTCCCTTGGAAAAAACAAAAAAAAATTCCATTTTATAGGAAGTTGAGTATAGATGTTCTTTACTTCTATTGTTTCTCCCCCGAAAAAAACAAGGTGTGATGTGTGTACATATTATAAGCCCTTGTTTCAGTGAAATATCGGGTTAGGGTAAAGTGAGTTTGGAATGTGTTATGTCTTGGAAAACTTATAGTGGATTATAGTGTAGTTGTTGGTTGCACCGAAACAATAATTCTCGTTCATGGGGGTTTCCAAAGCATAACTGTGAGGCCGAAGATGCTTCAATCATTTGAGCTCCAGCCATAGGTCTCGGAGAGAAGCTGGATCGTAGTCAAGGGAAATCACAGGGTTGTTTAAAACCTTGTACAAAGTCCTATCCTTAGTATGAAAGATAGGAAGAGTTTAAACCTATGGTCTCATTATATTTCTTCTGTTGTTCATGTTCAGTGGAAATAGGTAAAGGGACTTATACCCATGTCATCGTCCAATGTTATTCCACCCCCCTTTGGTTTCCAATGAGTCTTTGGAGAAATGTTTGAAGTTTGGATAGACAGGTTGGGCACACGATTTACACTTGGTTAGTAGTGATCATGCCCCAGAAAACCTTGTAGATAGAAGGATCCCCACTGTTAGTGCAGGGTTTCCCAAACCGTGCAGACTAACCATGTGGTCGTCCCAACTCTTTCAATTCTGGGGGCTTTCTGTACCGGCCCATGCTGGTCGGTTAAGATGGTTGGTTATTATGGTGGGGAGACACACTATGAGTCTTATATAAGTTCTTTTTTAAATTTCTGATGGAATTATACCTTTTTTACTAGGGAGTCCATTCAGGCCTCCCGTTGTTAGTGTCCTGATTTTTTCTCGGGGAAAAAAATATAGGTTGTCTCTTATGGTGGGGTGGTTATTTTTGTCCCCCCATATCAGTAACTCAGACTTATCCATGGTCGTGGCTTGGCGGTAGGTAGTCTCATTTAGAGATATCAAGCTACCTACATCTTCCTTTAGTAAACATTGGGATTGGGGAGTACCCAATGGTCTAGTTAAAGTAAGGTAAGTGTAACCTTCTTCGATGTTGTTGTTCATTTGGGTGAATTGCTTGAGTCTTGTTCGGATAGTGTTTAATGAGTTTTATTTTGGGATCAATTATAAATGTGATTGATCATTTCATGAAAGTGGTGTAAGTTTTTTTTGTGAGAGTAATCCTTCATTAATTGATCACTGGAGGTGTTTTGGCCTTTGGGGGTGAAACCTGACAAGGGAGTACCTCTTGGTTTCTCAGTTGGGTTTAGTTGTCACTTTGGCCTTGATGTGACTTTTCGGGGCGGAAAGTTTTTATGGTGGGGAGAAATATCACATAAATGACTTATTTTAAAGTTAAATTTAATTTAATTTCCATTTATACTTTGTTTTTTTGGGTTTCTCAAGATTTTATGGTGGAATGGGTGAGTTTTTGTGAATTGGGCCAAACCGTGAGCCCAATTCCAGATTTAAAAATAATTTTTGTTTCTTTTATAAATTTTTCATTTTTTAATATTTTTCTCCCATTCCAATTCCTAAATGGTCTACCCTAACATATTAACACCACTATTTAAGTTTGGAGCCTTTATAAATCAATAACCAAGCTGTATATGAGTTTTTATTTAATAGATTGGGCCTGCCCGAAAGCCCAATTCCAGTTTTAAAATTAAAATTTGATTAATTAATAACTTATTCATTTTTAAGTTTTTGTCAGTGATTCAAAGCCGCAAAGGCGCCCCATTAACCCAGTCGCGCGCCCAAGCTCTCTCCCCCCTCTTTGGAGCTCTTATTCATCGCGATTGAGGTCTAAACTTATTAGGGTTTCTAAAATCGGGAATATTTGAAGAGGTAAATTAATTCTTTCATATCTCCTTCAATATTTACTGTTTTCCCCCATTTCAGTCCCCACATGACCTCCTCCTCATCAGTAGAGCCTAACTATCAGGTTTTGCTGCATTGAGTTTCAAAATTTAATCAATTCAGGGTAATTACTTCAAGATTTTTCAAGGTGAGTGTTCCTCCCTTCCACTTCTTCCATTTCCTTAGGGTTTCATCCCTTTTTATTGATGTTCCAAAGTATCCAGAACCTAGGGTTCATACCTAGGGTTTAACCATGGGTATTTTTGTTGAAAATTTGTGGTCTAGGGCTGGATTTATCATCCTTGTGGTGTCGGGGTGGTGCGGTTGATGTTTCACACCATGTTTTGAGGGATTCGACAATTTCGGTAGGTGATTCCGTGGGTAACCATTTAATGATGAGTTAGTATGCTTGATTAAATAATTTTACATGTTCTTTATGTGATGTGAATTATGAGAAAACCATTTTTGGTAGCAATAGTAAATCATTTGTTATTAAAGTTACCTTTTTTCTTGAAATGTGTATTTTTCAAATGTATTTCAGGTGTTATCTCTTGTGGTAGTTTTGTAAAATGTGGAAGTGATTTATTAGTTGTTGATAGGGGCTTCCAATTATGGTTGGGTAATGATATAGTGCCATGTGGTACTAAAAAGGGGGTGTATTTGAATGGTTTTATGTGTATAACCTTGTTATACTCCTTGAAAGTGTTTTATGGATTTGTGTGTTCTCATGGGTATCTTTTGTGATATTGTTCAAGGAGAGTATATAACATTTGAAAGTGGATTATTACATGTTGATTGGGCTGCCAATTCTATATTGGTAGGGTCTTGGTGTGCTTTTGGCTTAAAAAACAGTTTTTGAAATGGGTTTTATGTGCAAAGCTTGGGTATACTCCTTATAATTGTTTTATGAAAGTTTTGAATGGTTTATTGAGTTGTGTAATAGGTGAAAATATATCAGAAAACTGTTTTGGTAGGAGTATATTTTTAAAAGGTACATTTAATTTGTGAAAAGGTTGTTATGTGATATGTATCATCTTGGAAATATTTTATTAAATTATTTGAAGGAGATACTGAGGTGTGAAAGTGATGTGAAAGTGATGTGGAGTGTTTTGTGTGAGTGTGATGTGAAAAATTAAATTTTTGGTTATGAAAGAAGTGTTATTTTCCATGTGTGTGGGATGTTATATGAGTTGAAATATCTTATAATTGTTTTATAAATTTTTTTAATGGTTTTGTGGAAGTGTTGAAGAAATGTGAAATGTGTTGTGGGCTATTTTGGTGTGAGTCGGATTTCAAAATCATTTTGAATAAAAAATGGATTTTTGTGACTTTTGCGGTATACATATCGGATTTTTGGCGAATTTGTGATGTGGAAATGATATTTTCATTTTCAATGTATATTTCTTGACTTTTTGAACTTGTTTGAGCAAAAGGGGAAAACCTTGGTATCTAGGTGGGTGGACGTGTACTAGTATGCTAGTGAATCTGTGGGGTTTGGCCTCAGTTTCACTTAGCAAGATTGACGCTTACAACTCTAACTAAACTATGATGATGATGATTGGGGACCACTAGGTTATGGGTATGTTCCCTACTAGTGGCTCGTGCACGAGAATGCATATTTGTGATGGTTACTCTCACCGAGATACGAGGTACCTGGGACCCACAACTAGCTAGTGCCTAGGGGTTATTTTCTATTGCTTGTGCTCATTAGATACTTTATACTTACCGTCAGCATATGGTATATTTGTCTGGAAAATTCAGTATCTTTGGTGTTTATTTTAAAAGTGTTAACCCGTTAAAATATCCCACTTGAAAACTGTTTTTATTCAAAGTCGCATCTTTTAGAAATTGTAACTAGCTTTTCATGTTTTTGAAAACTTGCATGCTTTTTGTCTTTAAATGTTTATCACATGGAATCTCTTAGTGGTGGTATCCTAATGGGCATTGGATCACACCCTACTTACACCCTTGGGTATAAGTAGACTTGGTTATTTTTGTTGTCGCAGGTTGGGTACATTTTTTAGTACCATTGGTTCAGGTTTCTAGTAGGTCCTTTGTGGTGAAGTCTTGTGGGGATGGCTTGAGGGAGGTGCCTCTTGCCATGTGGAGGTTCTTGGGATATATTTTCTTGGGTTTTTACCTTTGTAATGGTATTCATACATTGTTTAAATTTGTGAAACAATTCTGAATTTTAGTAAAAGATGTTTTTTTTGAAAAATCCAGTTTCGGTTTCTTGGTTTCGTTTGTTGTTTTATGTTTAAAAATTTAGGTAAATCATTCCCAAACTTCATTTTATGATACTTGGGCACTTGTGACAGCCTGTGGGGATCAGGAACGCCCTTCGGGTCTTGCCATGGACCGGGTCGGGTGCCAATTTTGAAGGCGACTAGATTCTGTTCGTGACAGAGTAAGTTGGAGGTCAGCTGTATGGTTACTCCAAGTGTGACTACGATGGTTACGCAAAGTAAGGTAGATGTGAGGGTTACAAATTCTAAGGTAGCCAAGAATGGTTACAAGATTATGTAAGTAATGACCCAAGATACCTTTATGATTATATTTTTTGTTCTCATGTTTTGTGTGGATCCTGTGTAAACCTCATGTTACACAAAGTATATATGGGTGACAAGAATGTCTTTTGAAAATGCTTTCATACGTTATGTGTATTCATGGAATAATGTGATATTTCCTTCTTTTCCATCCCTTACTGAGATTTTGTGCTCATCCCAAGTTTTTAAATGATTTTTAATAGGTTAATGGATGTGTAATACAAGGAAGGAAGACATGTTAAATGTTGAGGAATTTTCAAGGAGTCTTGTTTTATGTTTTAATGTTTTATATTTTGAAAAAAATGGAAACTGTTTTTATGGTATCCACTCTGTAATAATGTGTAATGTCATGAATGTATTGTCCTAATTCTCTAAAGCTCTAAACTTGAAAATATCTTCAATGTAAAAGGAAGTGTTTTCTTGACTAAATTTCGGATTATGTATGTAATAAGGCCGGGTCCTTATAAGAATCACACCATTGATGTCCCAATCCTCAGTGGTATGCTCGAGTCTGTATCCTGAATGCCCTAAAAAGAATCCTCTCAACCTCGCTTCATTATATCTGATTCATCGTTTTGATAATCACATGACGCCATCACCCATCTCAAGTAAGATCGATCTGTCATATTTTCCTCAACTATCAACGCCTGATTCATTTCATTTAAGAATGATTCCAACCTAAATATTTTTACCAACACCCAAATGATGATCCGTAAACCATCCTTGAAATGAATCACCCTCGAGGTGTCATCACCTATAATACTGAGTGAGAAATGATACAATTTAGTGAATATAGCTGAAAATTATATGTTGGAAATATCACCCTGCTATAGGCTCTAGAACTCTAGAGCTCTATCTTCCCTCAACCTCTAAGGGAAGAAATGCTTGATTAACTTGACCTTTAAGTCCTTCCAAGGCAATCCCTAATGTTTTATTCCCAATACCTAAACATCCCACTAGTGTTTAGTTATTTCTTTAAGAATATATATATCCAGCTTTACCCTCCACCTCAGGCGTGTCTCAAGCTAGTAGAAGAAGGTCTACACCGACTCTATGCTGTACTCAACTACCTTTGGTCCACTCTCACCCTGAAATACCGGTGGGTGATACAAATGGATCTAATGTGTCAGGTATTCCATAGAAGGCTCTGCTTCTAGATCTCCCCTATTTATCCCATGATGATATATACTAATCTCTCCCTATTCTACTCATCAAGACATGACCCAAAAGATGTCAAATTTAGAATCTTTCCCACCTACACTGGGCTCACTTCTAGAAACTTAATCTTTACCAATGGTTTTAAACCATTGGTAAAGTCCAGACAACCGTTGGTATAAGCTATACCAATGGTTGTCCAAGATATTGGTGATGTAGCCATAGAGATAGACATATCCCAACAGTTCCTTGATAACCATTTCCTTATAGATTCAAAATGAATTATATACCAACAGTTAAATGAAACTATTGGTATAAATGTTTACCAATGGTTTAAAACCATTATAAAATATGAAATTATATGTCTATTCCAATGGTTTACAAACAGTTGTAATATACTTTTATCGAAGGTTTATTTGAAACTGTTGGTAAAATTTAATTTCAGGATCTATACAATTGGTTTACAAATAATTGGTATAGCATTTTACCAATGGTTTGGGTGAAACCATTGGTAAAAGTTCTGGTTTTCACCCATATTCCAATAGTTGTAAACTATTGGAATATAATTTATGAATTTCCAATAGTGGGCCTCCCTCCCCCCTATTCAATTACCTACAGTAATTACCTGCAATACAGAATTATGAATTCAATACCTACAAGTATCTATTCAATTACTTGTTATACATAGACAGAACTAACACATAATTCATAAGGTAATTAAATACATACAATAAGTATACACATACAAAATTAACACATAATTCATAAGTTAATTAAATTCACAGAGAATTCAATTTATAATTTAGAAGGCAATTACCCTATGCAATATAGAATTCTGAATTGAATATATACAGAATTGAATTCTGAATTCAAATGCTAATAATCCCTATATAAGTAAATTTTGTTTTAGGTTTTGAATATGGAATTGTTGTTCATAGGCATGGGTGAATTCAGATGAGATTTGAATTTTTGGATAATATGGTATTTCATGCTGTAGTAAGGCATAATGTGGCATGGGGTAGAGGATCTAATAGTTCATGTTTCATGTATGTATATTAATGGTGATAACAAGATGTGAAATGAACTAGGTTTCAAGAGGACTATACACCATCTGATTCTATGGAATGAACTGGGTTACAAGAGTACATAACAAAAGATCTTAGGTCCAAGCCTAAAATGTCATGGGAAAGCTTTTTAACCAGATGGTATGCATTAATTCAACTTACTGAGCTAGTTATGATATTATCATTTGGGACTAATCCACATGGATTAAAAAAATGAAACCAAAACCTAGCGTCTTGCTTTTCCATCCAATCTAACCACTGAAGGTATTTCCTCAGCTAGAGGAAAGGTAACTCATCCTTGAGGGGGACAATTTTTTCTATGTGGGGGTGCAATACAATATTCCATATCATTCACACACCTTTTAATGAGGGAAAAGTGAACACATTTAAAACAGTGGAGCAAACAATGAATATCTCAGAAAATAAAGTGTGAAATACAAGGAGTTTTGATCCACTTAACCAAAGCAGAGTGTACAACATCAACATCCAACCCCATGATGATATTCTGCCAACCTTTCTCCTTTAAAGGAGACAATGCATCAAGAATTCCCTGATCTTCTATAATCTTTATAAAATCATCAATGAACAGTCTCCATCCACCTCCACACAGAAGACAGTTAGAGTCTCTTGCAATGACTCTCTAAGAAGAATCCATATACAAGGTACATAAAGCAGAATCATAATTCAGTTTAATGGAGAGGGAATAGTGGTTTCCAATGAGTGACCATTGGAAACTACTAGCTTGGGAGTACTGAAATTCACCACTTTTATCAGCAAACTGAGTGTCACAAGGAATGTCATGAAATATGATATATCTATTCATGAGTCTTCAAGGGGTTGAGAGACCCAAATAGTTTAATATATGATGGGATTATTTGAGATGAGTATATCTAATCATTCCTATCATCTACTAAAGATATTGAAGATTATGTTCATGAGTAGATTGGTTTATCCAGTGTGTTCATGCAGGGATATCTACATCAAGTGGTGCAGAAGAAACATGGATATTTGGGAGATATTAATTTATTTTAATTATATCTTTTTATTAGTAAGTGGGAAGATTCATTAATTGGTGGTAATCTAGAGAAGAATCATAGTGAGTCTCTATTATTATAGCATTAAGAGGTTCTTAGTGTTACCACTTGGGTTTATAGTGGAGAATCTGCAATTGGGGTGACTAAATAATCATGGAAAGGATTAGGCATTTGAGTATGAACCTTTTAAAACCTAGGGATGTGATGGAAACTGTAGTGAGTAACTCAAGCAGAAAAACTGACCAGGTCTTTACAAACACTAAAGACCTGATATAGAATGAATAAATTCATCGAAATGAGGCATCATATGGAAATGCATATAGTGTAGAAGGAGGCATCTTCTGTAAATTCATATAGTGGTTGTCTAGGAATTGAATTGCTGATGACAATACCTCATTTGTGTGAGATTTTTCATCTATATAGACCAAAATATTCTATGGTATATCATCCCTCTATGTGACCTAAATATTATTCATTTTAATTGGGAAGAGTATATATAAATTCTCAAAATCTACTCCCTCATACCATGATCTGTCTCATACTGTAAGAATCAATTCAACACATGCAAGACAGAAATAAAAGTGCTTGATATTTTATGAATCATAAATGTTGGTTTGAAGGTTTTTGGTTCAAAACGACCAAAACTACACATTAATATAATATGTTTTTCCCTATGTGTGCTTCGGGGTAAAATAAGAAAGGTGGAAAATAGTCATGGCCATGAAGTGGTACTTGGGGTAGGTAACTATGGGACACAAATTGGTAAAACTCACCACACCCATTGCATAGGTAATGGAATGGTAAAATGACCAGGGATGAGGTGTCACACTATAGGGTTAGTTGTTTTAGGCTATTATGTTGATGAGCACCACAACCAAGGCTAGGCCATGGTGAAATTTGTGTTGGTGGTTGTGTGGAAAATGAAATGATCCTCCCTTCTTGGGAGTGATTCTCATACACCAACAATCAAGTTTTGGAAATCTATCCACAAATTATAGGTATACTGGAAATAATATATTTGATGCTATATTCTCAAATTTTCTCCCCCTAAATGGATGTCATATCAATCTCCCATTTCATGGTAGTTATTAATATATATGAAAGATATTCTCTCCATGTCTTCCATCATTTAAATCATCGAGAAACTTCTTTACATTATAGTATGAAAATCACTGAACACACTCATCCAATTCTCTACATGATAGATCACAAATAAAAATAATAGGTAATTAAGAGGCTCTACATATTTTTTTCTAAAAAAATCATTCTGTAAGAGTCCTTCAACTCATCCTAAGCCATTCTATTCTTCCAATCACTGCATATTAAGTTTTTGTTTGGTTTTTCCTTTACACTTATTTTTTATACAAAATATTTTTTCCATATAAGACTTACAAATCATCAAGTTTCCAGTTTTGGACGACCTATCATCAATTTTGAAATAACCTTATAAATCTACTCACTTTAATATTGCCTTATATTTATCTTGATCTTCCACCATTGTTTAAACCAATTTCAATTTATTTAGGAAAACTACTATGAAGTCTTTCATGACATTCTTATCCTTATCAGAAGATTAATATAACATACCATTTCTTTTCTATTGAAAACTCTTCCATTTCATTTTTTAGATAACCTCTCATTATTACCTTTTTATGCATACCTTATCCTTATGATTTTCTAAACTTCTTTGACCCAAAACTTCTCCTAAAATATTTTTTTGTGTACATAACTGTGGTGACGATCTAGTCTTATGTATTTTTCTATGAGATTTTTTACTTATATTCTTGTAAAAAATCCCTCTTATTTCTTGACTATTTCCTAGTAATGAAATATTGAACAAATGAGAATATGTTTTATATCCATTCATTTTATAACCCCCGAGAAAATATTGAAACATTTTTCTTCTATATTTTTTCAAGATCTGTCCATATTTTTGTTGATTCTGTCCAGTTTGATACTAAGCCTCACATTTCCTAGGGGGTTGTGGCCTCCATCTAATACTATACCAATACATTGATATGGATGTTTTCCTCTAAATTTACATTGTGAAACATTGTACATGTTTTTTTGACACATACACTACTAATTATAATTGATCTATCTTGATAATAAAAAGTATAATATTTTACATAATAGTTTAAACCCTTTACCATACTAGACCAAGAAGAATATTCATTAACCTGTACTAATTTATTTAAGAATCTATTTTATTTTTTAAACTCATGTTGGATTATGAAATATATGTCTTGTTTTTAAGTTAGATCTTGTTCTTTTGTAGTAAATTTATCTTCAAATCATATTTTATGCCTCTTAAAAACATGGCCTTCATTCCATATTCCCTGAAATATATAAACATCCCCAATCACAATACTTCCGAAAATATTTCTACATTTTAATACAACATTGGTTCTTGAAATATCACAAAAAACATAGAGATACTATCCCTTACATTGAAATTAAATAGATATATATTTGAAATAAAATACTCACTATAAGCACTAGTGATGGAACACCCATCTCATCTATACGATGGTTGTTGTCGATCATCTTCTTTCATCGCCTCTCATCAATTAGTTGCATTTACTTCATTTGAAAACAAATACGGAAGTAATTATAAAAGGATAACTAATGTGTAACCTAAAAAACAAAATATATGAGAGAGGATAGGGGATTCATGGATAATTTAACTATCCATTATTTTAGGTGAGCTTGAATAGATATATAATTAATTCAATAAATCATACAAGATGTAATAAATTAATTTAATTTTGAGTTGGATGGTTATTTACTAAGTTTCACCAGTCTATTAAAATCATGGAACATTGATTCTGAGGATTTATTTCACTCAACAACTAAGAGAGAGAGAGAGTATACTGAATTACGCCTCTAGAAAATTTATCAAGGTATATATTAGGAATTATTAAAACCTAAATATAGTTAGAAATGATGATATAGATATATGAACAAGGATAAAAAATCTAATAGATTCATAAGGGGGAAAGCACTTATCTAAATTAAGGAAATATTTAATTTCTTTAGCCCAGGTAGATGATGAAGGTTTCTATACATGTTTTGAAAATGAAGACAAACCATCATGTTCATTATCTAGTGAAATGTTAAAGGGAGGTCTAAGAGTTATACTAATTTTATACATGGTCAATTAAGTATTGAAATGTTCACCAAGATAGAAATGTTGGTTTTATAGGTTTGAATATAGTTTTGTTTCAAATTAGAAAATAAAATTAAAATAAAATTGCAACAAAAAAACATTAAAAATTCACATCAAGGTCAAGTCGGATACAACGTATTTGTAATCAATATTAAATAAATTTGAATAGAATCAAGCTTAATAACCGAAGTCTAGATAAACCAAAATAATTGAAGACATGGATGGACGATTCTATATATTTCCCACTATAATTTCAGGTTCATAGTTAACTCTGATAATTTAGCTATTGGAGTCATCAAAAGTAATAAATGGATCAGTTCCCATGGCAGTAGGTATGGTGTCAATTCAATCATCACCATCATAAAGAATATGTCTTGGAATTACTTCAATAATGACACCAAATTCAAGTATATAATGGTCTCTGACATAAAAAACTTTTTTTCCATTGATGCCAATACATATGGTTCATCAGTAGCAAGAGTGTGAGGCATATAAATTACTTGAAATCCACAATCATCAATAAATGTGCCCTGCCTTGTCATTGAATCAAACCACTATAATTTCATCATTGTGACTCATCTATGAGAGTAATAATAAATTATTATTATTTCAATGACTCCATAATAACCTACATTTTCATAATCGCGGTCTACTATCTGATGCACTGGAATAATAGTCTGTTGTGGTAGTAACCATAACACCATCATGTTGTGTTCTCCTGTTCTTTTCTCATTCAGTGATAATAAATCTGTACCCATTGAGAACAATTGAATTACAGTCATGAACCACTGTATTAGGATGAAAATCCAAAGATCTTATTTCCTCAGAGATAGATTCAACATGAAAACACAATACCTGAAATATAAATTAATATTAAACTTAATTAAATATTGATTTAATTATTTTAAACAGTAATATTTTTACCTTCAATTTTAACCATGCAGAAATCTCTTTTCTATGAAAAGTCTCTGTCCTTATCAAAGATAAAGAATGATACTTTCTATTTATCATTGCTTTATGTTCCCTATAGATAAAAATAGGAATACTTTAACAGATAAGTAAGATATACATATACAATTTACTTAACTTATGTAGTCATCAAACAAATCACAGTTGAACAAAACCGTGTGATGTGCCATCTCCGGCTCTTCATGGTTTACTATCTTCAATGTATATGATCCATGAATTTTTCCTATTTGAGGAAGTTATGGAAAAATAGGTTCCATTTTCTCATACTATTCTCATTCATTTCTCATTGGACTGTTCATTCTTGTAGTAAGATCATACAAATACCTAGAGTAGAAATCCATACCCTCTTGAGCCAAGTAATAGTTCACGATAAAACCTTCGGGATGATTCCTATTTCAGACATAAGGCTTTAATGTGTACATATTTCTTTCAGTTGGATACATCCAACAAAAATAAATAGGTCATATGAGAAGTATTTCAGTTGGAATATAGACATTCAGATGCAACATACATGTAAACAATTACGGAGGAAATATTTTCTCTAACTCTCACAAAATTAATGGGGCATATCTCAATTTTTTTTGCAAGAAAGACTTGTAAAAATTATTATCACAAAGATATCTAAACAAATGGCACAAACAAATAATATTCACGATTACATTATTGAAAAAAATATGGAATATTTTTATTGGAATAAACTCATGCAGAAAGACGTGATAATCATGAGTTTTCAAATATTTTAGCTTCAACTCTCTTTTTTACTCATTTTGATATGTAAGTTGAATAGAAATCATAAAATTTAATAGTCTCTAGTACTTCCAAAAATTGATTTTTTTTTTCTATAGGTGTCATCACATAAGAATAACATAGAACTTTCAATTTATTTTCACTGATACACACATGATGCAATTATGTTCTGATGCCCTAATCCACCAAGTCATGTTGGTATTGTTAATAATATTTTCTCTTTCCCTTAACATTTATAGGAATCAAAAGAAAAAAATTCACATATATTATTTTCAATTTGAATTATGTCTAAGTAATGATGTAAAAAATTGGTTGACCAATAAAATAAATCAAATAAGATACTCCTCTTCTTCCAACTATAATATGTTTTAGTGGAAACATTATTTATATTTCTGGATTTCATTTTAGCCTTCCCAAATAAAAAAATAAAATCTTTCAATTCATTAAAAACATCAATTCCAGACATATGTTTAGGAGGATCATTAGTCTCCATAGTATTGTCAAATCTTCAATGATTATTTCTATATGGATGGTCCATGGGCAAGAATATTCAATGTCCCATAAAACTAAAACTACAGTGATGTTTCTATCTTCTGGATCATGTAACCTTCATAAAAATAGGACTGAATATTTTTCCTTTCATGCTCCATCTTGACATCCTTCCATAAGTAGGAAAATCATTGATCATCCACATAATCTCAACACACATATGAAATATGTGTCTTGAACATGCATCGTATGTGCACATACCCACATCCCAAAGAAGTTTCAACTATTTTATTAAAGGTTTCATGTATACATCTATATCATTTTTTGGATTAGAAGAGCTCGATATGAGTATACTCATAAAATTGAAAGGTATTTTCATACACAACCATAGGGGAAGGTTATGAATGTGTATAAAAATTGTCCATGTGCTGTGAGAAGTAAGTGTATGCCCAAATGAATTAAAACCATCACATGAAAGACCAAACCTCACATTACGCACATTAGCTACAAAATCAGGATATTGAGCATCAAATCTCTTCCATGAAAATCCATTTACAGGGTGAACCAACTCATCATTAGTCTTCTTTATCTCGGTATCATTCCATCACATTTTTATTGATATTTCATCATACATAAAAAAATTTAGAGTTTGGGGATCAATGGAAAGTACCACATTACTTTCTGTGGAACCCAGGATGGTATTCCATCATCTTTTGGCATCAAGTAGGATGTGCCGCATTTTATACGATCATTTCATTCAGCATTTTCCTCTCAGAATAAACTACAATATTTTGTGTAGGCATGAATTTTGTTTCTTGAAAATACAAGTTCCTCAAATAAATTATGTGCTATATAGTGGTTTGAGGGAATATCTACATAATCTAGAAGTATGTCCTTAAAGAAGGAAATAATGTTATCAATGGATGTATTAGAAATACCATACATAGTTTTCCCATGAAATAATCAGATTAAAAATCCCAGCCTTTTCAATTGACCACATTGTCGATATACTAGAGTCGTGGCATCGTCATTCAATTTTTTCACACTGAAAACATCATCATTTTCATTAGATGCACCATGTGTGATCATATAAAAGTCTTATTAGGTAAGAATCATTTCTTTTTTCATGATGAAGAATGAATGGAAACCAGTCACATAACAAATTCTCTAATCCAGTCCTCTCATTTAGATCATCACCATTTTGAGATTTCATTTTCTCCCCATTGCGATTCCACAAATAGTAGTTTGCTTAAAAAAATATTTGGTTATGTGGTAGATGACTTATTCATGGATCAACCAAGGTCTTCCAACACAATTGTAACATGGGAAGTGTATGTGACCACTATCTGAATCATTGTGAAATGAAAAATCTAAAAATCTATCCAAATTGTTTTGAAAATCACTTGAGATCTGATTAGTTTCACACATCCAACTTCTATCTATTATGTAAATTTTTTTATAAATTATTTCGTTAAAATCAATTCAATAAGATTGAAGTTTAATCGAAAATATATCTAAGAAAACAGGAATTATTCACTTTATATGAAATAATAACTGACACACCACTCTATATCAGAATCATAATATAAAAGACAAAAAAATACTATATTTATAACAAAATACTATAAATTAATATAAATACATAATATTGACTTCAATTATAAATATAATACCATGATATTTGTGCATATTGAAAGAACATATATAATCTATGGGATAATTTTTAGAGTCCTATACATCTTGTGTCAATGGGAAGGAGAGATTTCGAATCCACAAGCCTTTAAAGGAGAAGAATCCCATTAAACTCAAGTATTCAATGAACTAAGTAATAACTTGATCACCTGAGATCTGAAGAGTGTTTTGAGACCAAAAAAATGTTTAAGGAAGGTTTTGAATATCTTTTAAGAACTATACATGAGTGTATAAGATCATGAACACTCGTGGAGGAGAATTATTCAGGTGTTTAGTAAATTTTAGATCGAAGAAATTTTATATTTTAGTAGATTATTTTTGTGATTTTCATAATATCTATTCTGAATAAACGGGAAATATAATCTGAAAATGATGGTAAAAAGTTCCTCAAATATTGAATAATTGTATCCATACATGTGGATCATGATCCAATAAAGATTAAATGGACCTAAGAGAATTTTGATATCATAAGATGAAGGTTACATAGGGAAAAGAAGCATGATTCCATATACATGGATATTTTGAATGAGTTTAAAGAAGTGTATTTTTGGGGATTAAAATAAAGAAACACTTAATTCTTTGGGTGAATTTAATGAGAATACAAAACCCGGATTCAAGTAAGAGTAAATCAAGAATATTTTTTGAATATTTAATATAGAAAATATTACCTACTACTGAAGATCATAGAGAATCCATATTTTGAATATGGAATATTTTACTCAAATGATATTTTGTTTCAATTTATTATACAAGTTGAAAAAGATGAAAGTAGTGTATTTTGAATGAACTTGCATAAACTGTGTTAGAATTATAAGAGATCAATACACCATATATAAAATAAAGAGATATATTTTAAATTTGAGAGACATTGAAGGATAATAAGCATATTGTTATTGAGTATTCATAGACTTGATAAAGAACTATAACACTTGTGATATTTTATGTATAGTGTATTCAATTAAAAATTTAGTAGATATAGAATTTAATTCTATATAACAAATAAAAAATTGGATTCATAATTTAGAAGGTAATTAGATATGAATATTTAATAATACTCTTCCTATTATTATGGGATCTATATCCTCCATCCATATCCTCTATATTATGTCTAGACATGGGAAGTGAACTAACTACTATTTTCTATAAACTTAAATGATGTGGGTTGTAATTGCATCGAGATCAAACTATCAAGTACGACAAAGTTTTGTAATAATAATCTAGTTCCTTTCAAGGAATTTCATCTTATTCAAGTTTCATTTCTTGTTAGTGAGTCATTGGTTTAGCTCAAAACAAGCAATGCGGTTTGGGTATTGAAAATTCACCTTTGTATTTCATTGTTAATGTGAGATGGAACTGAATAGCACTGGGAATTACATTGAAGTTATAGAATATTGTCCCATATAATGATTCATATGGTGGGGAGCTCCTTGATTATTCAGGAGGAATCAGTTTAGAACACTATGGTGTGTTCAGTATGATAATTACAATGAATGTGGTTTCAAATTCCAGTGTTAGTGAGATTTTGTCTCATCTTATGGTGTTAATGCTTGGACTCGTCTTATGATGTTCCTCAAGTGTAAATCCACTGACCTCAAATACTACCAACTAGCAGTGACATACTAAATCATACATTGGGTATACCATGCCATCATTATTTTAACCATTGATAAAAACTTATCAAACAATATAATTAGTAAAAAATAAATAAAGAGCACTAATGAAGTGAAAAGCAAAAATAGAAAACTAATCAAAGTGAACTTATTGGGCATACCATGCCACAGACTACACTGACCTCTCATTTAGGCCAAATCAAAACAGAAAACAAAAAAAAAGATGAATAACATTAAAACTATTGTAGAACATACATATTTGAAGTGTAGAACGAAAAATTACTCTATTTAATATGGATATATTAGGTGGAAGGAGTTTCTCGGCCTAGGGTAAAGAGAGATCTTCAAGAGAGATTCAGTTTAGGGATGTAATCACATAGATGGAGACCTTGATCTATTCTATATTTAGGGGAAAAAATTCACAAAAGGTTTATAAAATTGTTGGGAAATATAGTTTTTACCGATGGTTTCCTTAAACCGTTGGTATATTTTAGAAAAAGTGAGGCTTTCCCAATAGTTTTCTAAACTGTTGGGATAGGTTGTCTGTGATAATGATTTACCTAGAGGACTAGGATTGGAAACCAATTATATTGAATCTTTTTGATGTGTTATAGTTATCTTAGAATATGATGACCTCTAATCATGTTGAGATCCCAATAGATCCCAATAGAGCTTCTATAGACAACCCCTATGGCCTAAAAAATTACATACTTTAGGAGGATTCATATAAGAATGATTTTTATAACACACCTTTTTACAAAGGTATAAAACTAGGTGATTCATTACAGATGAATATGGAGAGAAGAAACACAATGACCTTTTAGTACCACCACTCTTGGGGAATAACTTAGAATGATTCCTTTCTCTATTTATAGAGGAACCTATATCATAGGTAGGAATATGATAAATACCAAAAACATTGGCAATCCTTGAAAAACTACTTTAAACTTGACAACATGAATTAGAAATATTCTATAAGAGTTGTGGCTGAAAGGAAACCCAACCCATGAAAAATTTTGTAAAATAACTTCTTAAAAACATGTGGCTATTAGATTATCAACCATTGTTATATAAGGAAGATACAATACGAACATGATAAAATAGTGAGTATACTTCAAAACCATCTCATCTCTTTTTTAGAGAGAAAATTACTACATATATTTCAGTACCTTAACAGAATTGGGAAATAATTCATCAATTAAATGCACCTTGAATGCTACCCAAGAATATTATGTCCATATATTATCCCAATTAAAATACTTCCACCACTTTTAACACAGACTCTTGTGGATGAAGGTCGCAAAATTAACCCTGAGTGATTTGGGATCTCAATATTGAAAATATATATAATTAAATAACACACATGAGAACAAGGCTAATAGGAGGTATAATCAATAACAAAGTAAAAAAATATATATTTAAATAAATCCAAATAAAAAAAGTAATAAATAGAGTCAGAACATAAAACCCAGTTATAACTTACAAATTTTAATTTCAAGTACAAAAAATCAGTTGTAGGGAAGAAGGGTTTGCATGCTGGAAGAATGGGACCTATTTGGAACAGATTTTGGAGCTCTCATTTAGGGAAGAATACTGGTAGTTCTGAATTGTGATTTTCCTCTATATTTGGGTCATTTTATCCCAATGGTTTTAAAAAACCTTTGGGAAATGGCCACTATCCAAACGGTTTAAAAAAACCATTGGAAAATTGTCTCTATGAGGGACTACCCCAACAGTTTGAATAACTGTTGGTAAAATTTATACTAAAAACTCCTATACCAACAGATTTAAACAAACTGTTGGTATATGTACCCTATCCCAACGGTTCATATAAATTTTTGGGATAGGGGCATTGGTATAAGAGGGATTTTCTGTAGTGTCTTGTACCTGTAGATCTTTGTTTTCCTGACCCTCCAGGGCCATATCCCAAGCCCTAGGGTTCTCAATCTATGAACGCTCCAACAACACCAAATCACTGCCCACTTGATGCTCCATCAAAATCCGTCGAGGTGGAAATCCACTAAATACCGACATAATGGTTAGAAATCCATATAACACATATATATCACAGATAGAAAAAGCAATAATAATAAGAAGAATCTCACTAACCTTACTCTCAACCATTGAAACCATGTCTCATGACATCCAGGATCATGTCCCTATCAAATCCAGGCACCACATATAAATCTCGACCTCTTGTCCCTTCACCTACCTACATTGGACTCAGGTGTCACTTATCAATTCAAGGTATCTGAGTAGGATGCCACTAAAAAAGGCTATATAGGAAAACACTATTTGTATTCATTTGTCGGAATTTTTAACACTTCACCCCTATCATCATACTTGCCTATTATTATAAGATCAATGACCATACATATATATCATATCACATATAAATCACTCACAAATATCATTGGGTCCACTTTCTTGAGTTGGTTGGGTAAAATTATACCAAAGAAGGCTATGCATGAAAACATTACTTCGCTTCCTTTGTTGGAACATTAAACAATCAAACCCCTTTTATCATAATCTAGGTCCCCAATGAAAATCACCTAAAATTTATCACAACACATATATACATTACATCCTATTTTCCCAACCAAAAAACATAAAAAACACCCCTTTACATACCAGGACAAGGGTCCAAAATCAACCCCTTTGCACAATAGTTAAGGTTCTCACATAAAAATAATATCCAAGTGCACCACTTGAGGTGGAAATAATATGAACTATAAAAGAGAAAATTAGAATAGCAATTCCCACCCCTAGAAACTTGGTCTATCCCCCATGCATGGGGCCGCATGCACACAAACACAATCTCTCAACCTAGTTTAGACAACACCCTAGTATCTTATATACCATATACCAAATAGTAATACCAAAAAATAGGTAAAATAAACTCATTTAATACCATTTATAGAAACTCAAACCATCTTGCCACTTGAATACTTGTTAGGGTTGGTGTGCCACTAGGCCTTAAGCATGCCTCCCCATATACCAAAGGCTTCCAAGTAGTATATAGGGTGTAAAGAGGTGATAGTGGTGAGGCTATACCCTTTGGTGATGATATTAATAATGGTATATATAAATATAAAGAAGAAAAAGAAAGCCTATAAGAAAACTGGAATAGTAACCCACTATAGTGGAAGCACATACAACAACAACAGTAATAACCAAAAACATAAAATGTACCATTTTTAGAATAAAAAATCACAAGATATCATTTGAGTCTAAAAATTAATATATATTAGGTAATAAAAAATAATAATAATAAATGGTTTCCCATGAAAAACCTCAGTATATACATATATAAGAACACTGATACAAAAAGGAAGGCTTAAAAGAAAAACTCAAGCTAATGTAGAAACCTCTAACGTCCCTTGACATCCATCACATGAAAAAGGTCTAACATGATCCCAAAAGTCCAACTCCTAAGCTTGGTCCCTCACCTGATCGTAATAACATAAAATCTATACACACCCCGAAGGGCCTGTGTAGGGTGTGATAATAATCTTAGTAGGACACCACAAACATGTTCCTAACCTACATATGTGATAAAGAAGTTATATATAAATATAAATAGATAGTACATGCACATCACAAAAAATAACTTGCTTCCATTGTACTTAACAGTCACAAGGAAGCAATCTCCTTCTTCTAACAATGTTAGTATAACTATAGAGGAGAGAATCCTTAGTATATAGCCGAAATAATACCCTGATGAATGTATAACCATAGAAAAACCCTCAGGTTTCACCTCCAAATCATAATCTAGAACCACATTTCATCAATCATGTGTCCGAACACCCAAAGGAATTTGTAAATATGTACCTGGCCCCATGAACCTCATATTAGAAAATACCCATCGTCCTAAATCATGATGTTTGAGTCACATTGATGTCTATCTTCAAAATAATAACCACTATTGGATAAAAAACCAATTTCACAAGGAATGACGACATCTATCCTCCCACATAACCCCAACCAAACAACCTCAATATACGGAGAGCGTCATCCCCCAACTGACTATTTCTACACTGTTAACTAATAGATCCTCACCATCTAGGTATATTTAAATGAAAATCACCTCAAACCATACTGGCGGTCAACACCACCCTAAGACACATCTAACAGATTCTTATACCCACACGAGTGGTCAAAACCTACTCATCATATGAGTCCCATCTGTGTGCACCTGAATCCAACTATGCGTCGACCAATCATGGTGAGAAACAATCACCAATGTAGTAACCAAGCCACATCAAACTAACACCACATTTACCTATGACTATGTCTCTCAATTTGATCGCCAACACCATCCAATATCACATGGTTTGTTCCCATAACCTGACAACATTGTTGTCGCATCCTGAAGAATAAATCACCCAATCGATGATCAACATCACCCATGGTATCTGGGACAAGCCCAACCTAACATCTAATGTAACCTAATATATATGGTCAAAACCATATCAATCATCGATTGATGCCCGTCACGTTCCCATGGAACACACAAAATATTTATATAATTAAGAAAATTCAATTTAAATACACAAATAACACCCCTCCATAATCTTTCTAAGGTCTAAATCCTCCAACCAGGTCCATACCAAATATAGAATGATGAAAAAAATTCCCATAGGTAAACCATGTTTTCAATTAATTAATTTAAATACAAGGCATTAGTTAAATTGGGTCTCACTCAGTCTACCCAATGGAGCGCTCAAGAACACATACCCAAAACAACTAAAATATCATGGATAAAGATAAATACCACCAACATCATGTTGGTAAATTCTCACTCATCTATTATTTATCTCCAACTAAATTATATTTGGAAGAAATTAGTATTTTAGATGAACACCTTGAAAATAGGGTAAATTTTCTTGCACAGATTCAGTACTTTTTAAGGATTGAAAAAATAAGATTAGATGCAATTAGACTTGAAACTTAACCAATATAGTTCTAATGAGACTGAATACTTGAAGTACACATCCTAGATAGAGAGTGTGGATCAACACCTAGTGGTGGAGAAATTTTAGTGAACCCCCTGCTACGTGCAGATGGAAGGGGGAGAAATGTGAGGAAGAAAAGATAAAGGGGAGGGAGGAAAAATGGTAATTTTTTCTCTTTAATGAGGTGGATGGTTGTATTGCTTGGTTTGAAAATCCATGTGCTAACTGTGTGACACCCTTTGTCCAAAGGGGTCACCTCGCATGGTTTTGTCGTATAGTTGTGCCGCACGGTTTAACAAACCATTCAGAAAATGTGCAAATCACCTCTATTAAAAACAGAGAGGTGTCACACAACTATGAACCCCCTCCAACACAGTTTAAAAAACAATGTTAGATAGACATGTAGGGCCTTACAGTTACACATGGGAGGCCACACAGTTTTTCCAAACTATGTACCCCAGTCTGCAAACCCCAAAAATTTGTGTGTCTAGTCTCCGATGCACCCACAACTCAACCGAAACCATTAGGTACTTCCCAAGTATCTAAAACCATAAAAAACAATGTCTTGGGTCAAGGAAACTCTCATATTAGGTTTTTAAGATTAAGAAAGAAGTTGGTTCAACCACCAAAATCAGAAAATTTAAAACGGGTGAGGAATTCAACTCACTCCAAACACTCAGGACATTACACTCCATGACATCCATCTTGATTTTTTTTAATAAAAAATATAACCAATCAACCAAAGGTAACTTTAATCTCCCCCATTGTTTTTATTTTCAATAATAATAAATTCAAGATATTAATGTATGTAAATATGTCTTCACCCCCTTATTAATTATAATTGAAAAGGGTAAATATACTCTCCCCATAATTAACAAAATAAGGATGGGTTAAAATTGTCTTCGCCCACTTTTTGATATCAAAAATTTCAAGGGAAGGCTTATCATCCTTTGAAAAATATTCTTTTACCCATCATTATTCCTCTTTCTAGGTTCTCTATTAAGTCCATGAGAAAAGGGTGGAACCAAATATAATTTCAGTAGTGTTATATATATAAAAAATGTAAGTCTAATTGAAGAAACATAGTGAATAAAAATAAGAGATCAATCTAAAAAATAAATCTATATATTTACTAACCCTTAATGTGGTACCAACATAGAAATTTTCTCACATAGGGGATTTTCATATAGATTTTCAATAAGTTTTAAGAACTTATTCTAAAATTTACAAAACTCATCGAAAAAACTCAAGTGAATGTTATTTTTGTTCAAAAATATGTGATATAGTTACCCACCTTGGATAACAACATTTAACATAAGTAAAAACAATTGGGTGTGAAAATAAAACCTAAAACTTCATTTTTGAAAAGGACGCCTATATTTCTAGATTATGTATAAATGATAATGTTGTATAATTTTACACTTATTTTAATATATCCCCTAAGGTATTTTTTCTAATAGTGTTAAACTTCAATACCTATTTAAAATTATATACAATTGACAAAGATGTGGATAATGTGTGTTGCTATCAAGTCCTCACTATGAGTAGTAGTGCTGAGAGAAATTTATTAACCTCGAACACGTGGTTATGATTTTTTTCATCCTTTCAACATTACTCATAGGTTGAGTAAGTTTATACACTTTATAAAATATATAACACTCCTTATAGTTTTATTATGTTTTTACACTTTATAAAATAGATAACATTATTTATTTTCTTCATAGGTTGAATAAGTCCCCCCCTAGGGTCAGATGAGGTGGAATGGGTGGGTTGTGGTTTGGGGTGTAGTTGTGGGGTTAAGTCCCGAAGAAAATGGTTTATTTGAAATTTCTTTTTGGAATTGTGTGACACAATTTAAAGTGTACTGAACCTATAAAATGATCTAGTATATTATACTATTCTAACTAGGATATACATATAGCATGCTCATCCTTTGTCTAGTGTGTAGTCTACTTACTTGATGCAACCTTATTGGCAGTTGAAGTCATTAATTCTTTACTGTTATCTTATCATTTTTTTGACTAGGTATCTATGGAATAGATTGGAAAAAATTATGAACAACCTATTTAGAAACATATACAAACCTCTTATTTACCTTTTAAGACACCATTCTTGGGCATATCCAAGGGAACTTTTTCAGGACTCTCAACCATCAATCCACTTTGACTATCTCTTTCTTGAGTTATTTCCCTTTTTGGTTCACGATTTCTTCTTACATTATTGAAGTACATGGATATCTTTCAATGGTCCACAATGTGTAATTTTTTTCTCTAATATAAGTATATTCTTCTATCTTAAGTGATATCCTTATAAACTTTGTTCTTGGGTGTAAACATGTTATATTTGTTCTTCAGTTTGTTCCTTAATGAAAAATCACTTATTTATTTCTTGAGATGCTATTGTGGTCTCTAATTTATATTAGTATAAAAGACATGTTAGGATAGTACATACCAAAAATAATCATATAAGTGACCATATATGTTATAAAAGTTATTGAAATTATCAAGTCATTCAAATCTATTTATCATAGACATATTCTTCCTATTTTATTAAGAATGATTCTACACAACATGTTTACTTATATTTTCAAATTTTATCCCCTATATTTAAGCCTTTTACCACTTCGACATATTGAAGTATATTCCAAAATTCTATGGAAATATTCCAAAATCTCCATTAACCATATAACTACAACATAATCTTCTTTATTTCTCTTGTATGTGTAATCTATCCAAATTTTAGTACCTGATGTTTTTGAGTGGTTTCACTACTCTTTTGGGATTGGATTAGAGAGATTATTTTCATTGAAATTATTATATTTACCCTTAACAAGTAGGTAAATTTATTTTAATTTTTAATCCGCCTTTTTTATAGTTTTTTGTTTTTATTTATGCTTACAGAAAAAACATATTTAGTGGAAGAAATTATTTTAGGGATATGGGATTCTTTATTCTAATAGATTGAGTTTAATGGATATCTAAAGTATCTAAAGTTATTTTTCTCCACCACATTGAGCACCAGAAGAAATATTTTTCACTAAAATTTTTGTGGAATCCTTATATTTTTTTATAGAACCTGTTAAGATGATACTTAGTTATTTTCTAGATTATTTAGTTTCCCACTTAGTTTTAGATAGAGCATATTGAGACTGTATTTCTAATCTTCAAGTTATTTCACCATTGTTTGAAAAAAAATCTTCATCTTCATCAATATATCCTCATGAATTCTAATACTTTAATTAAGAGAATTTTAATGGTCTTTAATACTTTTATATTTAACCCCAAGTTGAGAATCCTTAACACCATGGGTATCTATATGCATCTCTTACAAAGAATAAATATCTTCTTAACAAACATTAATAACTTTGTATTTATAATTAATATGAAATTGTAAGTTCTATTATACCATTGGAAAAATTTCTCTACTGATTTATAGGGATTTAACATTAATTTTCATATCTTTGATGATAGAGTTGTATTTTTTCAACCGTCCTAATATTTTTTTTCATTTATTCATTGTCATTTATTGTCTATGATTTCTCATCATATAAATTCTAAATGAACTCAAATAAAAAAGTGATTACTTCACCAAGGAATTTCTTATATTTCCTAACCTCAAAATAGAGGTCTTCAATAGATTTTATATAACCACTTTCACTATATATTGAACTTGTATTATAAGAAGAATCAATTTCAATAGATTTTACACAAATATCACTATTACATCTACCATATAGTAATGGTGATTCATCCTTCCCTTTTAAATCTATTTTAAGCATTCTTTCATATTTCTTATACCATTTTTGAAATTTGTTATCCAAAAAATATAAATATATTTTAATAGGTATGAAAACTAATTGTTCCATATTAGGATCTTCTAAAAACTCTATAAATCTATACCATTTTTTAGTCCGAGTAGACCAATGAAAACACATCTAATAGGAGGGTGAATCTAGTGTGGTCAACTTTTTTCCAAATTCAGAATCTCGATTAAAAATTAACTCCCTTAGGTTTTGAACCTATGATACCAGTTAGGATAGATGGGTACTTTTGTTTTTTAACATAGAATACACTTATATAGAATGAATATAAAGAAGTAAATTATGACATACATGTTTTTATAAGGTTCATCCATAATGTGGTAAACCTAATCCTTATTGGGATTGCGATGTTCGATTCATATTTCCTCTTCTTATTACCAATTATTATGGATTGTATAGAAATTATCCTGAGACCATGTCACACCATATTACATAGTTTCGGGTTTACCATAGTATATATAAAAACATATTTGTATCTCAAATCACCCCCTAAATTTTGAATCCCACTAGTTATTCTTCTTAGATTTCCTTTTCCTTATTGAAGTAGGTCACTAGGTTTGTCTAGGGTGAGACTGAATTAAATAACTGATCTAATTCCTTAGTAAAAGTGTCTTTAATTACCTTTAAATATTTATATCACGACATATAAAACATGCTCTATGTATCTATGAATAACTTCCCAACTATAATAGAATCTAATTACTGAAAAATCTAACCATAGAATCCCAAGAACGCAACCCAATTTTTTTTTTGGAAAATAACCTAAAAATTTAACACTAAATAATTTGGTTCCTATATTTCCAAATGCATGAAAGTTATCTCTAATTAGATGATTCTTTTATTATTCTCATTTTATTCTTCTTATTCAAAACCCAAACCGAATTTCACTTCATCACAGTCTTTACACCTATTCTTATTCTTCCTCAAGAGGTTTTCTCTTTTTGTTTCTAAAAAAAATTCTTCTTTGATACACAAAAAATATTCTTATCATCACTATATCAAGTTCCAATTCTCCCCCAAGATCTCCATTTCTGATGGAAAACTTTACCCATTACACCCAACTCATTGGATATTTCTGTGTCTCATTCTTTTCCTCCTATACAGGTTTTATTTCTTTCTCTCTCTATGATTTATTTTTTCTTTACAAGCAACACATAAACTTTATGTCCTTTTTAGTATACCCAAAATAGTATTCTTACAAGATATGTTGAGACATTAACCAAAATATTTTTCATCATATAAACATTTTTTATCATACATGATTTTTTATATCTTCAAAAGAGGCTTCATATGTTAATGTCTCCATGTTCTCTTCATTTTTATTTAAACTATTTCCTAAATGAGTGATATAAAAATAAATTTATTTCATTTTCATCTCATTTTTTCTAAAAAAATAAGAATATATTTCATTAAATAGTAGGCTGAACTTTATTCCCCTTTTAAATATAGCTCTGAAATCACAAGAAAGTAGATATTAAAAGACATACACCTCATCCACAAGGTTCTTATTCTTCTAAAAATCAATCTAAACAGTAGACACATTTAAATAATTTATCCATTTCATTATAAAATATACAACATCAAAATATTATAAAATGAAACTTATCATATCCATCATGTCTCATCTTAACTCACTGTATGAGATCTTTTATTGAAACCTATACAGATTCCAACATGGATCTATAAACAACAGTTGGAAACTTATCCCTTCCTTTTTTATCATTAGAATTATTATCTTGAATCCCCAATATTTTGTGATATTTAAGGAATTTTAGTTCATATATTTCATGAATTTGTTTTATTTCAAATGTTTATCACCAAAATATATTTTCAAAATTTCTAATTTTAAAATCCCACTTGTACAAAAACCTTTTTTTATAACGATTTTTTGCCTTTTAACGTCGATTTTGAGGCGATGTTATTGCGAGAAACATTAAACATATGTTTTTTACATAGGTTATTTAATAAATGAAGTTAAAAATGGGGTTTTATGTTTTTTAACATCAATTTTTTAAAAACCAATGCGAAATAATTTCTAGAAATGCAGTTAAAAATCCATTTTTACACCGATTTTTAAAAAAATCGACGTTAAAAGTCATTTTTTACATCTGTTATTTAAAAACCGATGTTAAAAGTCATTTTAATGTTGGTTTTTAAATAAAATATGTAAAAAAATTTTACTAACTTTTAGATAATATCTTAAGCTTTGATTTGACAAGTCTTAGAGCTCAAACGGAGTTAACGATCAAAAGTTATGACCATCAGAAGTTTGATATTTTTTGTGGGGAAAGATCAAATGAGCCAACCATAATTTCATCTTAGAAGGAATTTCAGAATCCGAAGGAGGATTTTTAATTTTACCATGATATAAATCATTATACATCATTATAATAAAAAAATAATCATTAAATTGTATATAAACTAAGAAAACTACTAATAAAAAATATAAATCATGAAAAAATAATTACAAATAACTTGAAGAGATCGAAAAAAGAAGAAATAGTGGATTCATGCGGAAGATAAAACAATTTTATTCAGAGTAATGATGATGGTTGAAAGAAATTATCATTAAATGGTATATCAATTAAGAAAACAAATCCTAAAAACTATAAGTCATGGATAAATAATTAAAAATACCTTGAAGAGATCGCGGAAAGAAGAAATAATTGATTGAAGTTGAAGATAAAATGAGTTGAGTTGGGGGAACAATGATGGTTGAAAGAATTGATTGTTAAATTAGGATATGTGTATAATGAAAACAAATAACTGAGATGAAAAAAGAATACACAATATTAAAAATTTTAGGTGGCAATTGGAAATTTCGATGTTGTGATGTAAAATTGAAATTTTTCATTGGTGGGATATTAAAGTTATCTTTCACCTCTATTATATGATAACCATTGTAAAAATATATTAAATGTTTCACCAATTTTTCATGTTGGTTCTTATATAATCGACATGAAAAATCAATTTTCAATACTTGTCACATCGGTTATTAAATAACTGACATAAAAGTTAATTTTCATGACTTTTTCACATTTATTATTTAATAACTGAAATAAAAAATGTTTAAAAAAATTTAGTTCATTTACCCATCTTCGATTTGACAGGTCACAGATCTCAAACAGAGTTACGAATTAAAAGTTATGGCCTTCAAAAATTGGTCTTCCCTAAGACTTCATTTAGAGATGATAAACTTCTGATGCCCATAAATTTTGATCTGTAACTCCGTTTGAGATCTCTGACCTCTCAAATCAATGATTGTAAAATTAAATACATGTTTGTAAACATTTTTCACATCATTTATTTAATTACTGATGTGAAATATACCTTTTAATGTTGGTTATTAAATAACCGATGTGAAAAGGTTATGAAAATTGATTTTTCACATCGGTTATTATATAAATGACGTGAAAAATTTGTGAAAATGGGTTTTTCATGTCGGTTCATATATAATCGATGTGAAAAATCAGCAAAAATGGATTTTCACGTTGGTTATATAATAACCGATGTGAAAAAAGGGAACGTTAAAAATAGTTTTTGTATTAGTGTCTCAGATAAATATCATAATGATATTATCCCTAAATATTTTTTATCTCAAGATTGAATCATGGATTAAGAAATCTTCTTGTTGATTTGGCCATGAAATATTGGATTCAACATCATCCCATTTAAATTTACTCTACCGAATCATTTATTCATAAATTTTATAAATTTAAAAAAAAATTCTAAGTCTAAATGATGTGTGAACTTAACAAAGTTAGATGCATATAAAAAATTATACTCCTTATATTTAAAGTCTTATATGGTTGATAAAAGTCATATGTAGGCTCATAAGTCTCACACAAAAAGACATATTCCATTTTTCATGTCTTAAAAAATACGCTTGAAGGTTATACACCACTCAAGAAATTCCATATGTGGTGGATAAAGACTTACTCCCTATAGAAAAATTCATACACCAGATCTCATGAAGCTTTGTGCCACTATGAAAAAGGAAAAAAGAATACGATTTAGCTATTTTTCTTGCTCTATTAAAAAATTAAGACATCATAAAATTACTTCATGTATTCACCAAATAACCTCTATCCATCTTAAACACTTCATCTAAGCTGATTTACTCACCAATTTTAGCATGAAAATTTCCATATGAACCTTGTATGGTTTCACAAAAACTGAGTGATATTTCATTAAAACATTTTAACCTCCTTTAACTTTTGGAATTCACAGATTTAAAATCTATCTTTATAAGTTCACCAATTAGATCCAACATTCTATACTAATTTTAAATGTTGTATACAATACTATGACCTTTAATATATGTGTTTGGAATAAGGACTAGCTCTCTGATTGTAAAATATATGGGAAAATACATAAATCAATCCAACCTAATAATTATGTTGTCACAAGTCTTTATAATTTTCCATTTATGATGGAAAAACCATTATATTCATTGGGTTGATACACACTTCATCACCCTAAATTCACCATGATATCTATCGAGATAGTTATTGGTAAAAAATAAAACCATTCAACCAAATGTAATTTCACCCTATAATGAATATAAGTTTTATTATGAATTTTGTTTCCAAATTTTTAAGGAGACTGTGATAATCTTGTCCAAAAGAGTTTGAATAGATTAACAAAGACTTGTGACGTTATAAATAAATAATGTGAGGATTTAGTGAAAGAAGAAGATGAATGAATATTGAGTGCTAAACCTCATATCATGATGTGGTGGAAGACATCACACCCTAGTCAGTGTCATTACATGGTCCTCTATATCATGTCATGGTTATCAGGTGGAATGATATATTATATCATTTAATTATTTCTCCTATATTGATTATCAAGTTTATTTTTTTACTTATTAAAAAAATGATATAATGATATATGTATATAAATATTGATTTTTAAGGATCCTAACTATCAAATCAGTAAATGTTGTGGAATAAAATTTATTTTGATATTTTATAAAATATGAAACATTAAAAATCTAATATATTCTAAGAGGAGGTCATACCGAAGCATTTATTAATTCAAATCACCTATGGATACCATTTGATGCATGAACAAATATGTTGTTATTGAGGGAGCTTAATCAAAATCACTTCCAAAAATATAAATATAATTGATTGTGAATTACTTTAGTTTTATGGTTTTATTATCATATTTTTTAAATTCCAAACTATAGAAAAAAAGGCATAGTAGTTTTTTTCCCAAATTAGTTGTGGTTTTATCCTCTAATAATTTTTTTAGTTTTGGTTTTTTAAACTAACATTTATTTCACTATCAAAAATCAATTATCTATGGTTTTAATTAATTTCATAAAATTTTATACCATTCATTATTCCAAAATTGGTGGAAAATTTAAAATCATTTAATGGAAATTTATATCATAGAATTTTGTTTTTTAGTGAAAATTTAACCCAACCATTACCAAAAATATAATTTTTTTAAAGAAATATTTCCTCACAATCACTACTAAATAATTTAATAGTGGTTACTTTTAATGGAAGTTTATCCAAGATATTATTAAAAGGGGAAAAAAAAAATACAATTTAAAGAAATAATATATGAAACACATATAAAAAAACATATACAACATATAAATAACATGGATTTAACTAAATATTAATGGATTAAAAAACATAAACAAAATAAAAAAACACCAATATTTAAAACACAAATATATACAAAACAATCAGTCAATAATTATCATTTATAAATACAATTATCATACAGATGCCATGTTTAAGTTCCATAAAAAGCCACACCCAACCCATTCAAATCCATCACCCCACTACCTCCACTGCATCTAACAACTTTTGTAGATATATCTAGGCTTTTTATACAAAAAACCCATTATATTACAATATTATTAAGAAAATGGAAAAAAAGAAATAAAAAATGAAAAAGGAGCATGAAAAATAACAAATACAATAGAATCCATGATAATGTTTAATAACACTAGAAAATCTATCATGCATTATGAATGAATTTTAAAGAGTCCCTTGGGTCAAAAATCAAAACATTGAATAAAAATGAACTGAAACATAATTGGCATGGAACAGATTCAAAAAAATTATGTCTTGATGAGATAAACACACATGAAATAAAGAAAACCATTTCAACTTAAATAAAATAAGGTTTAATTTAATTTAGTCACCTTTAATGTAACAAAAAAAACTTTAATAAATAATGTTCTATTTTGAATGAAAAAATTTCTTATTAAATATTGTAGTTATATAAAACACATGCACTATATTGTTTCTTTTAGATCATTATAAAATATAGAACATTAGAATTAAGACAAGGATAGGTATTGTAATGCCCTGATCCTAGTTACCCAGAGTTGGTGAATTATTACATAACATTGGCATGATCCCAAAAGATCAAGTCTCAAAAGACTGATTAGTTTAGTAGCATTGGAAGTACTAGATACATTCATAAGGTTTACATTACATCATAAAATAGAAAACTACAAAAACATTGTTTCCATGGAAAACACTAAGATCCCATAGACTATCCCTGTAGGTCAGTCATAATATACTTTTTCGCATCCTGGGAAAAATAAAACATAGAAAGGGGTGAGCTCAGATGCTCAGTAAGGATAAAAATATAGCAGAAACTTTCATAAATAAGAATAAACATTTAAGGAAATGTATAGAACTAAAACAACATACTTTTCAACATAAATTTCATCATAATATGGAAAATATAAATCAAAATAATTCCATTTACTTACTCACATGGATATTATACTAGTCGAATAATCACATGTAATATCAATAGCCTCTTTCATAATGATAGAATGCATAATTCCAGGCATTCATAACCACATAATCAAGGCCTTGTTCCAAGACTACAAATAAGATTTTGTCAAGGCCTTTTTCCTAGACAGTCGTTTATCTCATGAGACCTACTAATTCATTTAGGAGCTATAACAGGCTCCACCCATCACTTACAAACTCCAATGCATTCCCCATATGAAAAGGTTTAAGCATAACATAAACATTCGTATTAAAAATGGCATACAAAATTTCAATACATTATCCATAAACCATGAATGGTATGAAATAACACATCCAAAGTCAAACATATCCCAAAACCTTATATACAATATGGAAGTTTTGTATTATAATTAATCAACATCAAACAAACTTAAAATCTATCAAAGGATGTTAACATAGATGAAATCAAAAACTTTTTAGAGAAATACCTCTTTCTATTTTGAAATAATTTAAAGGTCATGTAATTATAAAAGAAAAACATTTATATTTTAAAATATTCTTATAATCTTGTATAGGAAGCTTTGATTATGTTATAAGGACAGAAAATAGCTTCACCCGCCGTATAAGTTAAAAAAACATTCTTACCTTAATTATGTGGAAAAGTTCTTCAAGTACACTATTTGGAAAATGATGGAAAGATTCCTTTCAAACCATTTTCTAAAAATACAAAAAGGGTATAAATTAATTTAACCCCTAGTATAGTAAATAGTAAAAATGATTTGGAATACATTTTTAAGAAACATGAATGTGGATGATAAATAGGTCCCAGTAGATACTTACGTAAAAACAACCTCGGATAATAAAGAGATTGTAAAATTAAACATTACCTTGTAATTTTCCTTGGAAGAGGGTAGGTTAACCTCCTGTATAATGGTGAAATAATTGTTATTATATTTTACAAGAAATATATACAGTAATATGATATCATATATGATCTTTTAACATTGCTTTGAAATATCTTAGTATTATCATCGTTTCAGGTGTTAACTGATTCATTTTACATTGTATGATTTCTTATGTAAGTAATGTTTGTTATGAATAAGATGTATCTTATTCATATTCAGAATTATATTAAGTCTTTAAACATAATTTTTTATCATCTAATGAAAAATTGTCTTGAATGGATACGATGGGGAAGGAATCTCATCGCGTTCGTGGAGACGGTAATCCGTACATACTCACGAGTGAAAATTTCATTCTTTTGATATTAAAATAATATATAATTGGATGGTATATCATATATAAATAATCATTATCATGTTATATTTATTATTTACATCAATTACACATCATTATTATACCCATCCAAACAATAATGTATTGAATAACAATTACACCACTATGTGGAGACGGTAAGCCTTACGGACGCACGTATGGTGACATGTAATTAAAAGGATGGATAGAATAATGAATACGGTTGTATGATATTTATAATAACATAAAAGTATATAGAATATACTGGAGTTGTTATTTTATAATGGAAACAAAAATGAAAGAGGAAGTGGCAGAAGAATGGAACTTGGAAGGGGTGATGAAATATTTACCTCTTCTTCGGGTTCTTCCATTTGATTTGATGAAAAGGGATCATTATGTTGGCTTTCTGACTAAAGTAAGGCCTCTAAGATTAACAGAGCACAGTTGAGAGTGTATTTGGGCAGGGGTTGGCCAAGCCTAATGGCTTTGAAGGTGTCAATTAGAGATAAGTGAGAGTTCCCTTTTATAAGAGGGGTGAGGGGCACCTTAGGAAAAGCTAGAAATATTATTTTATAATAAAATCATTTTCGATTTATAATGGATCCAAAGTGGAATATTTAAAGGCTAAGGTGGGGATGGGTCGAAAAACACTCAACCAATATATTTTAGATAGGTTTGGGTCACTATAATGACCTTTTTTTTGATTTAACTCATAGTAAAATAGTTTGACATTTACCATGTCTCTTTGTATTTTTATATTACATGGTTAATAAACTTACTATATACTTTCAAGAGAACCCCAAGTGGTTCATTAATGATACACATATCATTATATAAGTCTTTTTGTCCGAAAGATAGATTTTTAGAAATATAATATCAATTAATAATATAATATTTGTTTTAAAAACTCTTTCATCTAATTTTGACACTATTTGGTATTTTGTTTTTGTTAAATTCATAAAAGCATTATTACTTCGAAACAAATTCATATAACCAACCCTAATATGTAATATTAACCTAAAAAATTAGTGGAACTCATAAAAAGTCCCAAATTACATTTATTTGGATATTTATAATATCAATTATTTTAATATTTCATTAATTAGGTAATTACTGCATCAACATTGTGTCATAAATAAATTAAATTATCTAATGTCTAAAAAAAATAAATAAAATACCATTATTTGTTAAATATTTTTAGATTTATAATGAATATTTATAGTAAAATTTATATTATGTGTAACCCTATATTAAAAATGTTTTAGTTATTAATCTTTGATTTTAACTCTTTCAAATCTTCTTTGAATTAAATAATAATAAATGTCGTAATCTAATCCAAGTGGACCTAAGGGATCATATTTTATTCCTAAGGTTTTTTTTGGTCGAATTAAACTTATCCAATAGAATTAGGAAATGTGTTAGGGTAATAATAATATCATTTTTACCCCTAATTACCCTATTTATTTTAACTATGGTAAATAAAAGTAAAAAGTTTCTATTCACAAAAAATTATTTTCATCTTATTGAACCACATTTTACATACTAATATCAACCATGTCTCTTGAATTTTTGAAATTCAACTCACAGAAGCGGTAAAATTATGTTTTATGTAAATTTTCAAATTCTCCTAGGAGGTGGGTAAAAGAAGGTAAAAAGTTAAATAAAATTTTTATAAATCTAAAATTATTATAAACTGACTCTAATGAATTAAATTAAACTTATATTGGTGTTATATATCTATTTTTACCTAAAATAAATTTAAATAAAATAAATAATTATTTAAATAAAAATTCGGTTTTAAACTATAACTCTGTGTTTTTTCACTATTCATCAAAAATTGAAAGATTTCAGAAAAATACCAAAAATTCACCCTAAGCTAATTTTGATATTCCGAATCTAAAAATGAAGTACATTTTTAAGGATAAAATTTATAAAATTTCAAAAAGTTGGTATTACTATTCATAACGGCTAGTTTGATTGGTTGTGGTGTGTTAGAACTCAAAGTTGCGTACAACACATGCTATTGTATTATTCAAAGAGAAGCGTACTATGGAAACTTGGGGCGTTACATTATCACATCCTTTAAATAATTCCATCCTTGAAATTTCTAGATTATTACTGCGTAAAAAGACTCGGGTGGTTCTTCATCATAAGTTCCTTGGGTTCCCACGTTACCTCTTCCATCTTATGGTTTCTCCATAGAACTTTTACCAGACGAGTCATATGGTTTCTCAGCTCTTGTTCTATTGTATCAAGAATTTTGAAAGTCTCTTCTCAATAAGACAAATTGGGTTCCAGTTCTAATTTATCATAGGTGAGTACATGCGTTGGGTCAGGCATGTATTTTCTCAAAAATGATACATGGAACACATCGTGAACATTGGAGAGACTTGGCAGAATTTCCAAATGGTAAGCTACAACCCCAATTCATTCTAGTATTTCAAAATGTCCAATGTACCTAGGACTCAATTTTAACTTCTTACCGAAACATATAACACCCTTCCATGGAGATACCTTCAACAAAACATGATCTCATACATGAAATTCCAAATCCTTCATTCAGTTACCAGCATAACTCTTCTGCCTACTTTGAGCTGCTTTGATGTGGTTTTGTATTACCTTCACCTTTTCCATTGTTTCCTCCACCAGTTCTGGGCCTATGTGTTTTCTTTCACCAACATCACCCCAACAGGTTGGTGTGCGACATCTCTTTCCGTATAATGCTTCATATAGTTCCATCTGAATACTTGAATGGAAGCTATTGTTATAGGAAAATTCTACCATAGGTAAATATTTATCCCACATACCTTGAAAGTCAATTGAGAATTATCTCAACATGTCCTCCAAGGTTTTAATAGTCCGTTCTGATTTTCCATCAGTTTGGGGGTGGTAGACAGTGCTCAAACGAAGTTCAGTATCTAGGGATTTCTAAAGACTTTTCCAGAATCTTGATGTAAAATTGGGATCATGATCAGAAAAAATTGACAGTGGTACTCCATGAAGTCTTACAACTACATTAATATATAGTCTTGATAATCGTTTAAGTGGTAAATATTATCTTGTAGCAAGAAAATGTGCTGACATGGTAAGACGATAAACAATGATCCATATTGCATCGTTCCTTCTAGGGGTCTTTAGTAGTCCCATGAAAAAAGTCCATCGTAATGTTATCCCATTTCCTCTCAGGTATGTGAAGAGGTTGCATGACTCCTTTAGGCTGTTTCCTTCCATCTTTCCCTTGTTGACAAACCATACATCTTGACACAAAATCAGAAATCTCCCTATTCATGTTGTCCCACCAAAAATGTTCCTTCAAATCTCTATACATTTTGGTGCTCCCAAGGTGTATAGAGAAATTGGAGCTATGAGAATCATCCAACAATTCTCTTTTTAGATCATGTATATCGGGAACACAAAGTCTCTTCCCAATTTTCAAAATTCCATCTTTATATACGAAGTCACTCAATCTCCCATTATTTACAGCTTTAATCTTCTTTTGAAACTCCTCATCATCAGCCTGATAACTTTTTTATCCTTTATAGTAATGATGGTTTGGAAACCATTTGAGAAAGCATTGATGTTTCACCTTCCATGGTTATTCCCATATCCATCTTTACTAGATCCGTGCATATAGGATCCTTTTCAACTCTCTTATTGTTCAAAACTCCATGATCTTTTCTGCTCAAAGCATCTTCCACCTTATTTTCCTTCCTTGGGTGGTAGTGTATCATTTAATAATAATCCTTGAGTAGTTCAAGCCATCTACTTTGCCTCATGTTGAGTTCTTTATGTGATAAAATATACTTCAAACTCTTATGATCATTATAAATCTCACATTTTTCAACATAGAGATAATGTCTCCATATCTTCAAAGCAAATTTTATAGCCGTTAACTCAAGATCAAGAGTAGGATAGTTTTTCTCATGAATTTTTAGGTGTCGTGATGCATAAGCAATAACGCTATCATTCTTCATAAGGACACAACCATATCCTTTCTTCGATGCATCACTATAAATAACAAACCCATCATTCCACGATGGTAGAGTCAAGATAGGAGAATTGACTAATCTTCTCTTAATTTATTCAAAACATTCTTCACACACTTTTTTCCAAACAAATTTAACCCCTTTTCGTGTGAGATTTGTTAATCTATTAGTCAACCGGGTAAAATTTTGGACGAAACGTCGATAATAACCTGCCAAACCAATAAAACTGCATACCTCAATTATACTCGTCGGGGTTGGACATTCTTGGATTTAATTGGTCTTATAAGGATCAACAAAGATTCCATCTATAGAGACAGTATGGCCAAGAAAATAAATCTCCTGAAGCCAGAATTCACATTTTCTAAACTTCCCATATAATTCATTTCTTTTAAGAGTCTTTATGATAATGCGCAAGTAATTTTCATGATCTTCATATCTTTTGGAGTATACCAAGATATCATCAATAAATACCACTAAAAATTCATCAATATATTCCTTGAAAACTCTATTCATTAGATCTTTCAAGATAGAGGGTGCATTGTTCAATCCAAAAGGCATTAATGTAAACTCATAATGCTCGTACCTGGTTCGAAATGCTATTTTCGGAATGTCTTTCTTCTTCACACACAACTGATGATATCCAGATCAAAGTTCAATCTTTGATATGTATTGAGATCCATGAAGTTGGTCTAATAAATCATCAATGCGAGGTAGGGGATACTTGTTCTTTATTGTTATAGCATTAATCTCCCTGTAGTCAACACACAACCTCGTAGATCCATATTTCTTCTTAACAAAAAGGACATGAGATCCCCATGGAGAAACACTTGGGAGAATAAATCCCTTATTACTCAATTCCTATAGTTGTTTCTTTAGTTAAACTTATTCCATAGTGGCCATTCTATAAGGGGTCTTCGATATGGGCCTTGATCCAGGAATTGAATCAATGGAAATCTCAATTACTCATTCTGGAGGATTTCCAGGTAAATATTCTGGAAACACATCAACATATTCTTTAACAATAGTTACATCCTATATTTGAACATTCTTTTCCTCACCCAAAGTTATTTCATTCTCTTACTCCCCAATAATTTAATATAGTTGAGCTACTGGGGGTGGATCTAGATAAGAATTATGTGGTCACAATTTTTCTCTAAAGATAAGGTGTTTTTTATCATCGTCATCAAAAATAGTATTCTCCTTCTTACAATAAATTTTTTTAATCATGGTCCAATAGCCAATCCATACCAAGGATTATATCAAATTCAATCATGGGTATGATGATGATATCAGCTGATAAAGAAAATTTATATGCCCTAATGGGAACTGATTAACAAAACTTTGTAGCAATGATACTTCCCTTAGGATTTTTTACTGACAACTCCCTTGTTAAATAAAATTGGAAATATCTAATTTTCTTAGAAAACTGGGAAGATATGAAATAATGTGATGATATAGAATCAAATAAAGCATTGGCTAAACTTTATGAAACCATTAAATTACCTGCCACTACGTCTTTTAGAGCTTCAACCTTAGCAGTAGTGATAGCTTAAGCTTGGGCATGATCCCTTGGTCTCTTTTGAGGTAAGTTCCCCTGATGATTAGGACATTCATTTACATAATGCCCCCTTTCTCTACAATTGTAGTATTCAACATTGATAGGCTCTTTCTTCCCCTTGCAATCATGATCTTGGTGGCCTTTTTCACCACACTTGTAACAGACTCCCATTCTGTTCAGGAAAGTAGTAGGGTGTTTATTCCCATATTTACTGTAGTATGGATATTCAAATTTTCCCTTCATCCCCTTATTTCTATTTCCAGAGTGTTCAACAGATCTTTTCTTCTCTTTTTTTTCTTGAAATTCATAAGACTTAGAGAATTTTTTTTCTGTCTTGATAGCACTTGAGACAATATCTTCTTATGAAGATAAGGATTGTGAGACTAATGCTCGAATGAGAAATGGTTTTAACCCATCAAAGAAATGATCAATCTTACTTATTGGGTTACATATATATGCTGCAACATGCCTCGCTAACCTTGTAAAGTTAGCTTCATACTTTGCGACATTCTCATCCTCCTTTTGCCTCAGACTCAGAAATTACCTTTCCATACCCACTCGATGGTCGCGAGGAAATTATTTTTCTATGAAAAGATCTTTAAACTCCCTCTATTACATATTTGATACTTCATCGTCTTCCTTCGTGCTTTGAATCAATGACCACCATTGATCAACATCTCTAGTGAGGCGGTAAACTGCCATGACAACTTTTTCCCTTTCACTACTCCACAAGGCATGGAATATTTTTTCTAAGGAATTTATCCATTTCTCAGATACTAATGGATTTTTACCCCTATTGAATGTTGGTGGTTGTTGTCTCATTAATCGACCTAACATTGATCCTCCACGCTGTGGATCAGGGTGCTCCATACGGGTAAGGTTATTATTCATAACCTGAGTGAGTTGTCCTAGTATGGTGATTAGATGATTAACACCAGTTGTATCACCAGCTCCACTATAATTATCTTGAGTATGAGGGAAATCTATACATGAAGTGTGTGCATTGATACAGTTTCCATTCCTTACACTAGGCGCCATTTTTAAACAATGGCATAAACAAGATTAGTTTATGAATCAAAATACATAATTCCATACTTGTATAGCACTTAACATAAATTGAACAGTTTATGGATATAATCCATAATCATAAAAAATGTTTTCATTGATGAAGTATACACTCATAAACCCTTCATAATGGCTTGTAAAGAAAATGAGAATTATCCTAAGCATATCCCCTGTGAGTGTCGTAACCAAGAGCGCAACAAGGCCCATTATCATGCACTAGTTCTCGTTTGAGTCTAGCTCAAAGCGGTGTTTTCGAGTTTTACCCCTAGGCACATCTGTGCCTAAGCCGTATCTTCCTACTTGTATCCATAAATGGATATATTTTTTGGAAAACTCACAAAATCTATACAATACCAAAATTCTAGGAAGTTATTCTATACTAATCCTCAAAGTCTATCTTAGGGATATGTGATCTAATCAGAGTTTATCTAAATATAGTTTCCAAGGTTTGTACTAAACTTCCTCTGATACCAACTATAGCGCTCTGACCCTAGTAACCCAGAGTCAATGCATTATTACATAACATTGGCATGATCAAAAAAGATTAATTCTCGAAATACCGATTAGTTTAGTAGCCTTGGAAGTACTAGATATATTCATAAGGTGTACATTACATCATAAAATGGAAAACTAAAACAACATTGTTTCCATGGACAATGCTAAGATCCCATAGTCTATCCCTGTAGGTCAGTCATAATATACTTCTTCACATCGTAGAAAAAATAAAACATAGAAAGGGGTGATCTTAGATGCTTAGTAAGGATAACAATATAGCAGAAACTTTCATAAATAAGCATAAAAATTTAAGGCAATGTATAGAACAAAAAAATCCTTTTCAACATAAACTTCATCATAATATAGAAAATAAAAATAAAAATACTTCCATTTACTTACTCACATGGATATTCTACTAGTCTAATAATCATATGCAATAGCAATATCCACTTTTATAAGGATGAAATGCATAATTCCATACTTTCATAACCACATAGTCAAGGCCTTATGCCAAGAATACAAATTATATTTTGTCAAGGCCTTGTTCCAATACACTAGTTTGTCTCATGAGACCTACCGAGGCATCGAGGAGCTATAGAGGGCTCCACCCGTCACTTACTAAGTCCAATGCATTCCCCATATGAAAAGGTTTGAACATAACCTAAACATTCATATTAAAACTAGCATACGAAATGTCAATACATTATCCATAAACCATGAATGGTATGAAATAACACATCAGAATTCAAACATATCACAAAACATTCAATACAATATGGAAGTTTTGTATAATAATAAATCAACTTCAAACAAACTTAAAATCCATCAAAGGATGCTGACATAGATAGAATCAAAACCTTTTTAGAGAAATATCTCTTTTTATTTTGAAATCATTTAAAGGTTACGCAATTATAAAATAAAACATTTATATTTGAAAATATTCTTATAATCTTGTAAGGGAATCTTTAATAATTTTATAACAGAAGAAAATATCCGCACCCACCGTATAAGTTAAAAAAACATTCTTACCTTAATTTTGTGGAAAAGGTTATAAAGTACCCTGTTTGGAAAATGACGGAAAGGTTCCTTTCAAACCATTTTATAAAAAGTCAAACATGGGTATAAATGAATTTAACCCATAGTCTAGTAAATAGTAAAAATGTTTTGGAATACATTTTTAAGAAATATGGATGTGGATGATAAAGAGGTCCTAGTAGATACTTACGTAAAAACAACTTCAGATAATAAAGAGATTGTGAAATTAACCCGTACCTTGTAATTTTCCTTGGTCGAGGGTAGGTTAACCTCCTGTATAATAGAGAAATAATTGTTATTAAATTATACAAAAATCATATACATTAATATGATATCATATATGATCTTTTAACATTTCTTTGTTAATAATATCTTAGTATTATCGTCGTTTCAAGTGTTAACTAATTCATTTTTCTTTGTATGCTTTGTTATGTAAGTAATGTTTGTTATGGATAGGATGTATCTTCTTCATGTTCATGATAATATTAAGTATATAAACATAATTTATTATCATATAATGAAAATTAGTCTTGAATGGATACGATGGGGAATGAATCTTATCACGTTCGTGGAGACGGTAATCCGTACGTACACACGAGTGAAAATTTCATTCTTTTGATATTAAAATAATATATAATTAGATGGTATATCATATATACAAAATCATTATCATGTTTTATTTATTATTTAAATCAATTAGACATTATTATTACAACCATCCAAATAATAATGTATTGAATAACAATTACACCACGACGTGGAGACGGTAAGCCTTACGTACGCACGTATGGTGACATGTCATTCAAAAGATGGATAGAATAATGAATATGGTTGTACGATATTTATAATAGCATCAAAGTATATAGAATATCTGGTAGTTATTATTTTATAATGGAAACAACCAAGAAATAGGAAGTCGAAGAAGAATGGAACTTGAAAGAGGTGATGAAATTTTTACCTCTTTTCGGGTTCTTCCTTTTGATTTGATCAAAAGGGCTTCTTAAGTTGGCTTTCTGAATAAAGGAATGCCTTTAGGATTAATGGAGGACATTTTAGAGGGTATTTGGGTAGGGTTTGGTCGAGCCAAATGACTTTTAAGGTGTGAATTAAAGAGTTGGGGGAGTGACCTTTTATCAGAGGGGTGAGGGGCACCTTAGGAAAATCTAGAAATATTATTTTATAATAAAAAATTTTTCGGTTTCTAAAGGCTAAAAAGTGGATTATTTAAAGGATAATGTGTTTATGGGCCGAAAAACACTCAACCAATATGTTTTAGATAGGTTTGGGTCACTATATTAAACTTATCTTTTAAATTTAACTCTTAGTTAAATAGTTTGACATTTACCATATCTCTTTGTATTTTTATATTATATGGTTAATAAACTTAATATATACTTCCAAGAGAACCACAAGTGGTTCATTAATGATACAAATATCATTAGATAAGTATTTTGGACGATACTTAAATTTTTAAGAGTATAATATCAATTAATAACATAATATTTGTTTTAAAAACTCTTTTATGTCAATTTTGACACTATTTGGTATTTTGTTATTGATAAATTCATAACAGAATTATTACTTCAAATAAAATTCATCTAACGAACCATAATATGTAATAGTAACCTATAAAATTAGTTTAATTCATAAAAAGTCCCAAATTACATTTATTTGGATATTTATAATATCATCTATTTTAATATTTCATTAATTAGGTAATTACTACATCATCATTGTGTCAAAAATATATTAAATTATTTAATGTATAAAAATATAAATAAAATACCATTATTTAGGAAATCATTTTATCTTTATAATTAATATTTATAGTCTAATATATCTTATGTGTAACCCTATATTAAAAATATTTTAGTTATTAAACCTTGATTTTAACTCTTTTAACTCTTTTTTGAATTAAATAAAAATAATTGTCCTAATCAAATCCAAGTGGACCTAAAGGATCATATTTTATTCCTAAGGATGTTTTTGGTCGAATTAATCTTATCCAATATGATTAGGACATGTGTTAGGGTAATAATAATATCATTTTTACCCGTAATTACCCTATTTACTTTTAACCGTGAGAAATGAAAGTAAAAAGTTACTATTCACCAAAAATTATTTTCACCTTATTGAACCAAATTTTACTTACTGATATCAACTGTGTCTCTTGAATTTTTTAAATTCAACTCAGAGAAGCAGTAAAATTATGTTTTATGTAAATTTGCAAATGCTCCTAGGAGGTGGGTGAAAGATGGTAAAAAGTTCAGTAAAATTTTTATATATCTAAAATTATTATAAACTGACTCTAATGAATTAAATTAAACTTATATAGGTATTATGTATCTATTTTGACCTAAAATAAATTTAAATGAAATAAATAATTATTTAAATAAAAATTCGGTTTTAAACTATAACTCAGTGTTTTTTTCACTATTCATCAAAAATTGAATGTTTTCAGAAAAATACCAAAAATTATCCCTAAGATAATTTTGATATTCCAAATCCAAAAATGAAGTCCATTTTTAAGGATAAAATTTATAAAATTTCCAAAAGAGGGTATTACTATTCATAGCGGCTAGTTTTTTCAGTTGTGGTGTGTTAGAACTCGATGTTTTGTAAAACACACGCTATTGTATTATTCAAAGAGAAGCGTACTGTGGAAGCTTGGGGTGTTACATGTAACACAACCATTGGTAATATATCTGTTCTACAATGACTATTATTATTATTTTATATTAAGTGTAATACTAATATCTAATTGACATATATGGATGATGCGATGGACTTAACTAGTAGTATCAAACCCTATAAAGCACATTTATCAGAGATTACAAGGGAGTTAGAATCATCTACATTTTCCCTTGACCAAGACCAAGCAGAGATTCAATAATTAAAACATGAGAAAAACAATTTATAATGGAAATACAGGGTTATCAATATGATCTCCTAAACCATGTTTATCGAAGCACCCTAAGAAAGTACCACCATCTCACACCTTACCCTTAGCACGTAAGCTGGTGAAATAGGATGTTATGTATCTTGGCTATAGTATTAGGAATTTTTATATTTTCATTTTTAATAAAATAATGTTTATATTTATCCCCTTTCACCTATACTTTACACACATGATTATATAATGAGTTTAATAAAAGCAAGATGTTTTTTAATAAACCAAAATTGTAATTCTGGGAAATATATAGTTTCAGTTAAAACAATAATTTTGATAAATTAAATAATTTTGGAAGAAAAGATATTTTCATGAAATATTCGATACAAGTGATAAAATAATTTTATGAAGTCCAATGTAATTTTTATAAGGGTCAGAAAGTTTCTAGTGTCGTAAAAAAAGTATTTCCAGGTAAAATACAATTTTTATTTAAAAGTATAAATTCTATTTTCTAGAAAATTATTATTTTTAAAATAAATATTATTTTTGAAATCATCACTTCAAAATTATCCAATGGCCATTTTTTTCATAATTTTCTGAGACAGTAGAATGTTTGGGTAAAAATTAAATATGTTATAAATATACGGTATATAATATTATATCATAAAAAAAATTATATAATTACTACTATAAATGTTATCCAATACCAATAATAGATTTCACCATTAAAATAAATTTTTTTTGAAGTTATTTGATTAATTTTGCAAACTTATAATGAATCCTTCAAAACCTATATTATATTTAATGGTTTTAAAAATAATTATTTATGAACATGACTCATTTATACATCATGAATAGTATTATTTTAAGTATTTTTGTTCATATTATAATAAATTATTGAAAACCACACCTCTTTGGTAGAAACCATGGGAAAAATCCATTGTATGGTTTTTGGTTTGGATTATTTTATCACTTAGATCCAAAAACTATTTTTTTTAACTTAATAAAGAATTACCATCTCTTTGGATATAAATTAATACCCAACCACCCATATCTACTCACTCAAAAACCCATTAACCACCAATTTACTCTCCTTAAACCTCTCAAAATCTCACCCATGGTGTTCCTAATCTCTTAAAAAGCTCCTCCAAATATTTTAGAAGCACCCTCTCAAGGTAAGGGATTCTCTTCTCTTCCTTTTCATTCAAGTAATTATTTTTAAAATTCTTCATGTTGTAAAGATTATATATATATATATTTACTATTCTTATTATTCCAAAGTTGTTAGAGACCACCTTTCACTATCATGAAACCCTTTCTTTAACCTTTATGTACACTCGTTATGCTACTGAAATTATCTCGTGATTTTCGATGCCAAATTTTGTTGTTGTGAATATACATCCCCATTTCCACTCAAGGGTACTCACCTATATGTAAATATATTTAATTTTTTTGGGACTTCCATTTATGCAATCCACACACATTAATTTTTTTATTAAAAGTGATGAATTACATTTCTATGTTGTATAATTTTTGTGTCATACAAATATATGTACATAATATGAATGTAATAGGTAGGCCTGGAATTATATGGCACTCCAATACATTGGGAAATGTTTTCATCGCTTAAGACACTATGTATGGTTCATGGGTGGTCATCCAAAGTACGCTATATTATTATGTCTCATTTTTTATCCTTGACTTAGGTTTATGATGTCTTGTTTTGTGTTGTCGCTACATTCCTATAATGACTTACTATGTGATCATTTCATGGATCTTGAATCACATGTACTAATTTACCTTATTCCATGACTTAATTATTATTTTACTAGGCTTTGTAGCTCACCCCATTCTTTTTTACATCCCCAGGTTATCCTATTAATTTTTTGAAGATCAATGCAATTTAAGAAAATATTATGGTGTTTTAAATAATGTTGTTGAATCCCTATTTCATGTTATTTTTATACTAATCTAATTACTGAAATACACTAGTATTTTTGATCTTTTGGGATTGTGTTATGTATATCTTAATGTAATTTATCATAAATTAATGTTTATAATGCATACAGGTTTTCATATTTGGAATGAAAGAAAGGTCTAGTTCTTTTTAGAGATTCAGATTATAAAACCTTAGTGAAAACCACAGGGGTGTGTCAATACATAGTAAAACAACCCTAAATATTGGTAAAATATAGAGAGAGTGGTTTCCAAGAAATAAAATCCCAGTCTAGATACTACAAGTGGTTGAGGCTCTGAAATAGTTATACCTAAGGGTAATAACCTATAAAAGGGATGATTTTTATTAGCTCGACCGTCATTGGGTGTAGGAAAAAGATGCCTTACTATACACTTGGTTTAATAATCATAAGGAGAATGTTTTTTTAAATTCAAAATATCTTTATGAACCTCAATAAATGGAATAAAAACTAATATGAAATTTAATGTTAAGAAATAGATTGTTTATAACTTAATTGAATTTAATAGTTTGAAAATTATCATGCATAATTTTACCATTATATTTTTAATGGATAGAAATAGGAGGAACCGAGTCAAAAACCAATGTGATGGAAAATGTGATGACTTCCAAAATGAGATTCCCAACATGATGGGAATAGAAGTTGAAAACTGATGAAAATAAGTACTCAATTAATCCATCTTTTGGACATAAACATGAATATGGAGAAACACCCACACGCCCCTAAAAAAGATAAAGTTTCAACTGTGACCTTTATGTGAAAAAGGATTTTAAATTTTAGTGGATATTATGATCCCTTAATGACAAAATAATAGTTCAAATACACTAAAAATATATTCTCTATACTTAAATTATAAAATAATGAGAAGGACATGATGGAATATTATAACATGGATAGAGTAACTAATCAATGGTGGATGCTGATCAAGAATGCAAAGCCCATGGAAGAGACCCAATCAATAGAGTAGAAAGAATTTTGAAAAATTATTTTTGATAAAAAATTTTCTCACACTTTGAAAATTATAATAGAGAGGGAGTTTCTATTCCTCAAGAAAAATGAGGATGAATTCATGAGGGAAGATAAGTAAAACCTCACAAGACTTACATGATACTCTTTAAGCTTTTTCGTTGACCTTGAAAGTAAATTTTACCACTTCTATTGTGAGATAAAATTGAATCCGTGAAAAGATTTAGAAATTTGGGACTTTGAAATCTATGCAGAATTTTTTCGATGTTCACTCAAAGTTAAAATATAGATTGGAAAATATTAGGGGTATCATGGGCTTGGAGATAAGAATAATAGAATGAAGTTTAATTCTGATGGAGCGATGGAGAAATATCATAGTGGTGATAATGTTCAATATCCCAACATTCAAAAGTTTGGGAATAAGAATCATAGAATTTTCTTGAAGGAGATAAGAAAATTATTTAGGCATGGGAAGGAAAAGAACAAATATAGGGAATGTAAATGGGAGAAACCCACTTATGTGATGCAAGAAAGGAATATTCCTGTCAACCCTCAGCCTGTTTTCCAATGTTTCAACTATAAGAAACAAATACACTATGAATAACGACGCACCAAGCCAAGGGTTTTCAATGAAATTATATGAAAATAACTTCCAAGGACTAAAGAGAAAGGGAGATAATATTCCTTCATAACCACTGAGAAATATCCTAACAATAAAGTACAGATATGTACGAATGTTAGTCATTCAAGAATAGAGAACATATAATTTGATTCTGGTTCTATGAATTATTTCCTATCACACAATCTTAGTAGAACTATTCAAACACGATCTAAATACATGGAAGTTGAGTTATCAATGAAAATGGAAAATGTGACAATTATTGCATCTAAAGTATATAACTTCTCCCCTATCAATATTTTCAAGATGAATTTTTTAGAGAACATTTTGATACTCTATTTAAAATAATTTTATGTTATTATGGGTATGGATGGGATTTCCATTAATAGAGACAATAAATTTTTTAGGAGAATGGAATAAGCCTTTATATTTTGAATCACCCCCTGATTCTATAAAAATGTAGCAAGGATGATGGATCTTCTAGGGAATAATCAACTCAAGCATGGATTTCTTTACTTATGACAAAGTGTTCTTAGCTACAATGATTGAGACTAAGAAAAATATCATTTTTAGGAAATTACCAATATAAGGGAATCTAATGACGTGTTCCCAAAATAATTTCATGGTCTTACTCCTAGCCAAGTGGTTTAGTTATCAAGTAAAAAAATACCCGGAGATTTTCTAATATCTAAGACTCCATATACAATGGAAACTATTGAACATGAAGAGTCGAATAAGGAACTATAGGAGAATATAGATAAATGGTTTATACACCAAAGTGATTCTCCATGGGGTTCACCAATCCTTTTCATCAAGCACAAAGATGATTCAATGAACTTATGCATTGATTTTCATGAGCTCAATAATACCATGATAAATAATTATTTTCCTATACCATGGATTGATAACTTGTTCAATCAACTATGTGGAGCCTGATATTTCTCTAGGGTGGATCTTTAGTTGGGATATTATCATGTAATGGTGAAAAAGGTGGATAACCCCAAGGTTACTTTTCATACCAGGTAAGGCCACTACAAGTTCGTAGTGATTCCATTTGGACTAAAAAATTCTCCATCTATCTTCATGGACTTAATGAAGATAGCCTTTAGAGATAACATGATTTTTGGGGTATTATTCATAGATGATATTATTTGATACTCCAAAGGTAAGGAGGAACATGAGGATAATTTTAATACTACACTTAAGGCCTTGTGAAATGAAAATTTATAACTGATGTACACAAAATGTGAGTTTTGGATGAAGAAAGTAATATTCCTAGAGCATGTAATCACTAGTAAAGCGATATCTATGGATCATTTAAATATAGTGGAACTTAAAGGATGTACTGGACCAAAATATATTATAGATATCCATAGTTTCCTTGGATTATATGGGTACTATCATTGAATTGTGAGAAATATATCAAAATTATCAATCCCAAAAACCAAGATAACTCGGAAGGAAGTGATGTTTTTTTGGACTAATGAATGAAATGAGTGATTTAAGGAGTTAAAGAATGGGCTAATTACTGTACCTGTGATTGTATTTGCCACAAGTGGTGAAGTATTTAGGATCCTCAACAAAACATCCAAAAAGGTCATAGGATTTTTAATCATGAAAAATGATAAACTGATATATTATTCCTCACAGTAATTAAATATCAATGAGAATAACTACACAACACATGATATGCAGTTGGCTACAATGAAATTCACATTGAATATTTGGATGTATTATCACTAAGGGGAGAAGTGTGAAATATATATAGATTATAAATGCCTCAAGTATATATTGACATAGAAGGAGGTCTGTATTCACCCCTGAAGGTGGTTAAAACTAATCAAGGATTATAAATGTTCAATCCATTACCATCCTATGATGGTGAATAAAGTGAAGACTCTCCAAGAAGGAAGGATCTCACTACCATACCCATGATGAGGATTGGAAGGGATCCAATATTTTTGGATATGAAAATTATTGAAATGAGAATAATAAAAGGATTGTTATCCTACCATTATCAAATAACTACTCGACCATCCATTCCTGAGAAGATCAAGGAGTCCAAAAAATAAGACGAGGACCGTAGTTCAACTTTTCTAAAGATTGATTTATAATGTTTGGAACCTAGATATGTGTGACATATAAACTAAGACTAGATATATAACTTTTGGATGACACAAATTTCTCATCCCTATCTATCCATCTCGGAAGAACTAAGTTATATAGAGATTTAATGAAAAAACTCTGGTTGGATAACAAGAAGAGAGAGATTGTAGAGTTTGTATCTCAATGTTTGGTATGCCATCAAGTCAAAGATAAATGAAAGAAATTTAAGGGTATGATTTTCACACCCCTATTTTTATTTTTCTCTTTTATCTTGTCTTATCTCTTTAATTTTGGTCCCTCTCTTGATTCTGGGAACTTTCAGATTGAAATTATGAGTTTTGGGATGTTTTTCTTCAGTTGCACAGTTTAGGTGCATGGTTAATGGGAAGCCGTGAAACCTTTTGAGGCTAACCTCCTTTTAAGTACATTTTTAACTTTCATGGTATGATTTACATGGGCTATAAATATTTTGTTCCAATCCATGGGGCTCCAAGGAGAGATAGTATGAGTCCTTGGGTGTCTCTAGTTTAGGGCGTAAAACCTAAGCATGGTTATGCAAACCAAACAGAAGGTGTGATCATGGTTTTAAAATTATTAATAGAACCATTTCGCAAATGTTTCACAAGGTTTACCAAAATATGTGTATCAACAGTGTAGGTTCCTAGTGTGTCTAGTAAGAGGTGCACAGTAGTGCAAGGTTTGGGAAAATGTGCGACCTAATCATGAACAGTGCCTTGGTATCTTAAAAATGTGAATTGACCTGTATATACTCTTCCAATTTTAACCCCAAAAACCCTATCTCCCTCTATTAGATCATGTGACCTAGGGGGATCTCATCCCTTTTCCTCTTCCTAGGGTGGAATCAAGGGTCTTCTTCATGATTTGGGGTAACATCTTCGAGGTATTATTCACCTCTCTTCCTCCTCTACATTCTTCTTCCTTTTTCTTTTTATTTCCTATTATACCTTGGTTTGGTCGGTCTAGTGTTCTCCCTTATTTGGGTTTAAATTTGGGTATTTTTAATCATAGGGATCCTTTTGGATGTTATTGCTTCTAGGAAGCCTCGTGGATTTGTTTTGGATTGGTGTTGTTGAAGCGCCGTGAGTTAGAGGTAGGTTTCCCTTTTCAGATGTCCTTTAAATTTAAGAATAATTGATTTCTTGACTTTCACACATTATTTTCATTGTAAATAGTGATTTATTATTTTCTAATAATTGTTTGATGTGAAATGAAGTGCTTTACACTTGGATTAAATTGTTTGAAAGGGTATGCTTCTGTTTTTTATGCCAAGTGTATGACTAAATTCCCAGTTGGATCTTATAAACATGTTTTGGATTTCAAATGGTTGTTTGTATCAATTTAATGGGTTTTAAAGCAGATTTCGAGTTTTGAAATTGTTGTTTGTTTGGATATTTATGAAATGGTTTGACATGTGATGGTTATTTGAGGCTCGGTTGGAAATTTTGAAATGGTTTTATTAGAAAAACCTCCATGGTTTGGGTCCCTCATCTTGTTGGTTTGTGAAGAAGTCGTAATTCCTTCGGCCTAGGTCCTCCCTCAGGTTTTTATGTTTTTATGTCATGAGAATATTTATATGAGTGGCTGGGGTGGTGGTGGTTTTTTTGACTTATGTGATGGATTTTATGTATGGTCTATTGCTTGTATTTTTTTAGAACACCCCCTCACGAGCATGAAATAAGAACCCGACATAGCTATGAGGATTTATGAGAACACTTGCTGCACTTGTTTAGGTTTCTGTTCTATCTTGTGGCCATTAGTAGGACCTTTCTCTTCATTGGGGTTGTTCTCCTCGATTAGGAATGAAAGTGTATGAATGATAATGTGGGATAATTAATGGAATCGGGTTGGGACAACAAATTGGATGAATCAGTTTTTAGTGTATTCTGGTCCTGAATTGAGTTACTAAGTTTTCCCATGTTCTCCTATGACATTGGATTAGTTTTTTTGGATATTCAAGGTGTTTCTCCATGTATGGTCACATGAGTATCATTAGTCCATTTCCCTCATAATGTATTCATGATCTCAACATATTCTTATGATTTTCTTTTTTTAAAAGAAGAATGTTTTGTTTTCATTTAAATGGTTTTATTGAAAAGGTTTTGAATTGTTTTTTTAGATACCCCTTCCTCTTTTTGAGAAAAATAAACATCTTTCATCATGGTTTTTCTTCCCTCCCCTAAAAGATGAACCCCTTTATTGTTAGAAAAGAATATTGTTTTTAATTATAAGGGATATGAAATGTGATGTGTTGTTCATTGAATAGAAAATGTGTAAAAACATATATTGTATATATTTTTTTCAAACATGAAATTAATATTTTTTTAAAGGAAATGAATTAGGAATAGATTTTTTGGGAATTATTACTATGTTTTAATACTAACCCTAATATTTTTTTAGCTATTAGTGAAGGTTACATATTGTTTTTGATTACCGTGGGTGATGTTGGGATTTGGGATTAGAGAGTAACCCTCGGGGTCACATGGAGACTTAGTGGTTGTCAGGTTTATTTTGGGTTTTTATGTTCATTTTTTGTATTTTTAGTTCAGGTACATATTTGGTTCAGTTTTATTTTATTTTATTGGGTTTATCTGTTTATTTATGATTCTCCAGTTTATTTATTTTTGGGCACAATCATTCACTTTTCTTCTTGTTCATTCCCTTGGTGCTTGGAGCCAGCCCGGGAGGACCGGGAATTCCTCTCAGGCCTTGTCGCGATCTAACTCTAATAACCTATTTTGGGTCGACCTAGGATAGTTCGTGAAGAAATTGTTTTAGAGTAGGTTATTTGGAGGACCATACTTTCATATGACCCTTTTTATTTGGATGTCAGGGTAGATGGAGTAGGACCATTGGAACTTTAGGTGTAGGTGTGAGGGAGTGTCTGGACAACAGTTTTTGTTATGAACCCCAAGTTACCATGGGAAGATGGTGTTTTTTGTTTTTTTGGTTCTTATAGGTCGTATGTTGTTTTGGAAACGAACTGGTAGTTAGGTCAGTTGTCTCAGTGAGATTACAGATTCTAAAAACCCATGTGGAGTGATGGAAATTGACTTGAAAGACTCCCTATGATGGTGGTGTGATTGGAATATAGACATCAACCATATGTAAAAGTTACCCATCAACATTAGTTATATCCCTTCATTAGAAAGTTTTGAGACTTCTTGATTTTGAGTCCATTTTGAAAAAAAATCATTTTAAAATGTCAGAACCTCTTTTTAAGATGTAATGCTTTGGTTTTAGGTATATGGAAAATGAATTATCAAATTTATTTTAAATAAAACTCAATAAAATGGACTTTAATAAGATGATTTTTGGGTGAAACAATAATTGAGTTATCAAAATTGGTTTTTTATTATCAAAACATGTGGTTTATTGGAATTTCTTATTTTGAAAACAAAAATTATTTTTGAAATGAAATGGTTGGGGTAAAATTTTTTAGAAAATTTATGAAAAGTAATGTGAAATTTGAAATGGGAAGTATATTTAGAATTTGAATCTTGGGTTGAACGTTTTGTTTTTAAAAGGGAAATGTTTTATTTCGAACATTGGTATTATTGTGAGTGTCGAAATGAATGAATGTGTGAGGTTGTGGATGATTGATAGCATGGGTGGATGAGTGCCCAGATGAGTACAAGAATATATGTGTGTGTGGAGACAAGGATTACCATTGTTAACTGTGCAACTTATCAATTTATTTTAGGTTTTAAAAGGTGTTTCTGGCATAAAAAATTTTAATATTTTGATAACCAGTGGTTTTGTAGCATGTTTTATTATGATTTGGGAATATAATTTAAGTGGGTTTTCGAGTTTGAATTCTTGTTGGCAAAATGGATTTGATTGAGTTCTTGGTTTCTTTTTTGTTTATTGTATACCCCCACCAAAATTCTCGATGAATATTCAAGGTGAATTTTTGTGTGGTTCACTATAACAAGACCCTCTAGTTGATTAACCTAAATATTCTCACATTGTGTTTCAAAAATCAAATCCACCTATCTTTTATGGTTAGGAGGATCCTTTAGAAGCAAAACTATGGATGTGGAAAATCAAAAGGATATTTGATTTCCTTGAGTTTCATGAGTCCTTAAAGGTGAAGTTCTCTACCTTTATGCTTGAAGGTTTGATCTAGAAGTGGTGGTGTTAGTTATTTAGACTAAGACTTAAGAAGACCTCACATGGGAATTCTTCAAGTATTAGTTCATTTGATAGTATCTCACTAAGGCCATGAAGGTGAAGAAGGCGACAGAGATGTTTTGTTATCGGCAAGGTGATGGATCAGTGTTGGAGTTTTTCTATAGATTATTGGATATAGTTTCTTATCATTCGGAGCGGACTAAGGAAAATTCCTAGAAATCTTAGTATTTTGAGAATGAGCTCCATCTAGAACTAAAATTGAAGGCGCCAAAGCCTTATCTAGACTTATTTTGTTGGAATAGTGAGGAAATATGTGTGGGTTGAAGCTCCATCAGTAGGAGTTATTGAGGTGGCCAAACTCCCCCATTCTATGGAGTTAGTGAATGGAATTCGAGTAAGGATATGGGGAATCAGCCTAATACTGGTGGTGTTAGTCATGAGACCAAGAGACCTTCACATATTTCATCATCTTCTTCTCTGCACATGACCCTGGCATGTCATTAATGTAGAAATATTGTCCATAAGAATCCTCTTTGTTTATAAGCTCTGAAGACCATTCATATCTATGGATTCCTAGGTCACTTTCAATGGTTATGTAGGGGTGTTTAAAAGAAGGAACATGGAGCCATATCCACCCCTTTAGAAGACACCACAACCCATTTTCAGAAGTGTGATGCTGGTCTAGGATCGTTTTGAAGGCCCTTTCCATTTGAGTGTCCCTTCCATTGTAGTGGTCACGTCGGTAGATTTTTTTTCCTTGTAGAAATGAATGATTTTATAACCATTGGGAGAACCAAAAGTTTTATGAAATATTTTCTTTTGGAAATTATTAATTTTTCGATCTTGGGTGGAGGTGTGTTTCATTGTGCATATCATTCTTGATGCTTCTCATTTTGGGTGATATAGGATTATGTGTATGAATATTTCGAGTCCCTTTTCTAGTGTAAGTTTTTTGTTGGAGTGAACTTAATCTTAGGATGCATCGTGTTTGTTCGGTTCTTTCTAGGGGTCATGTGTAGTAATTCTGGTTTTGAGTGTTATTATTAGGTGGGTCATGTTAGTTGGGAACTTGAAAAAAACTCTAAAATAGTGAAGAGTACAGTATGGATAGCTATCAATTTGGTTTGGTCCCTCATGTTGGCTTGGAAACATGTGGTTTTATTTCTAGTTGTCTGATTTTGACTCTTTTCCATTTGGATGGATGTTGGGATTTAGATTTTTCTCAACAGTTTTTTTTGTGGAAAGGTTGTGGAAGTTCTAGTTCAAGTGTTTCATCATTTCTCAAGAAGTGTGTTGGGTGCATTAGTTTATTTGGGGTAGGAGTGTGTGTTTTCATTTGGTGGGGGTTGATGTGCTTTCAGTTTGAGGAATTAGATCCTGCAAGTGTGTGAACCTTGTCCTTTAAAATCAATCAACTGGAAACATTGTGCCTTTATAGGGGTAGAAAGCATAATGGTGGGGAGAATTGCCACATCTCAATTTTTATTTTCCACTTTTATATTGGTTTATCTCTTTGGGTTTGGTCCCTCAATTGATTCTTGGAGGTTTTATATTGAACTTTTTACTGTCAAGAAGTTTTCAGCCAGCTGTACAGTTTAGGTGAACGGTTAGGGAGGAAGCCATATGACCTCTTGAGGTTGAGCTCCCTTTCAGTTCATTTTGAGCTTTCATGGTTTGAGTTTATGGGTTGTGAAGAGTTTGGTTAAACCATGTGTCTACAAGGAGAAACTGTGTGAGTCCTTGGGTGTCTCTAGTTGATGGCGCACAATCTAATAATGTTTAGGAAATTTGTGCAGAAGTCATGCACATGGTTCGACAATTTTTGACAGAACCATGTGACATATTTGGTGCATGGATTCCCAAACAAGGAAGCCAAACTGTGCGGGTGCCCAGTGTGTCTAGTAAGAGGTGAAAGGTTTCCTCATGGTTTGGGAAACTATGTGGCCTAACCATGCACAATTCCCAAGTGTCTTAATAATTTCAATTGAAAATTTTTACCCTCTTTTTTTTTACCGCAAACACCCCCTCTCTTCCTCTGATGGATCATATGACCTAGGGAGAGTTCCTCTCTTATCCTCCGACCCTCTCCTCCTCATTATTGGGTGGAATAAAGGGTCTTGTTCAATATTTGGATCTAAATATTCAAGTTATTATTATATTCTCTTTCTCAACTTCCTTATTATTCCTTTTTCTTTGTGGTTCCTCATCTACCTTGGTTGTGTTGGTATAGAGTTCTTATTTATTTCTGTTTAAATTGGCTGTTTTTTATTTTTAGGGTTCCTTGTCGGTGTTCTAGATTTTTTGAACCCTTGTAGAGTTGTTTTGGGTTGGAATTGTTGAAGCACTGTGATTTTGAGGTTGGTTTCCCTTTTCACTTGTCCTTTAAATTCAATAATCACTAATTTCCTTCCTTTTGAAAAATGTTTTCATACTAAATAATGAAGTATGATTTTTAGAATAATTGTTTGATGTGAAATTAAGTGATTTATACTTGGTTAAAATTATTTTAAATGGTTTGATTGTGTTTGTACACCATGTGTATGCTAAAATGAACAGTTGAATCATATAAACATGTTTTTAATTTTAAATGGTGATTTGGATCTCTCAAATGAGTTTTCAAGTGGATTTCCAATTTTGAATGTGGTGTGTTTTTGGTAATTTAAGGAATTTTTTGACATGTATAGGTTACGTGAGGAACAATTGGCGCTTTTGAAGTGGTTTCATTGAAAAACCCTCTATGGGATGGGTCCCTCTCCTTATTGGTCGATAAAGAGGTAGGAATGTCCTCGGCCTGTGACTTCCCCCATGTGTTGATGGTTTGAAGGAAAGGTATTATTCTATAGAGTGGTCAGGGTGGTGTCAATTTGTGTAACTTCTATGATGGATTGTACGTATGGTTCATTTATTGGGTTTGTTTGGCACAACCCCTTGTGAAAATGACTTTAGAACCAGGTATAGATTTTATGATTTATGAGAATAATTATTGCGATATTTTAGGATTTCACTTTGGCTAGTGTCCCTTAGTAGGACCATACTCTACTTTGGGATTGTTCTGCTGAGTTAGGTTGGGAAGGGTAGAACTGAATATGTTGGTTGATTGATGTAATCAGGTTGGGAACACCTACATGATGAATTATGTTTCAGTGTATTCTAGTTTTCCTATAATTTTATAGGTATTCCCATGTTCTCCTCCAGTAGATGATAATTGTGTAGAAAATAGTCCGAGTGTTTCTCCTGGTATGGTCACTCTAGTAGCATTAGTCTATATCCCTCATCATTTCGTTATGGTCTCAACATATTTGTATGGGGTTCATTTTTTTAAAGATTAATGTTTAGTTTTATTTCTAAAGGTTTTATGGGAAACTTTTTGAATGGACGTTTTACATCCCCTTTCCCCTTTTTAAGAAAAATAACCATTTTCCATCCTAGTTTATCTCCCATATGCTAAAAGATGAACCCCTTTATCCTTAGAAAAGATTAATGTATTTAATTATGAGGATAGTGGATTGTGATTTATTTTTACTTGAATATAAAATGAATGAAAAACTATATTTTATATATTTCATTTCAAACATGAATTTAATGTTTCTTTTGTTTAAAAGAAATGCATTGGTAATAGATTGTTTGGGTATGTCTGCTATGTTTTAATAATCACACTTATACTTATTTCTAATATTTATATTCTAGTTAATTTTCTATCTTGTTTTCAATCACCATAGGAGATTTTGGGTTTTGGGATCGAAGAGTGACCCTTGGGACCACATGGAGACTTAGTGGTCACCAAGCTCAATTTGGGTTTTGATGTCTGACTTGTTGTATTTTCAGTTTATGTATAGATGCTTTTTATTTTTTTTTATTATTGCATCAAGATATTATATTTATTCCCACTACTTTAGTTTATTTATTTTTGTGAAAAATAATTCCATTTGGTTCTCATTGACGCCCTTGAAACGTTTCTCCATTCCAGGGGATCGGGAATGCCTCTCAGGCATTATCGCGGTCCGAATCAAGTGACCGATTTGGGGTTGACATGGGTTGGATCATGAAAATGATATAAGCACTTATAGTATTAGTATATGAAGGAGAAAACCTAACCATTTATTTTATCATAAGACTCCCAGGGAATCTAAAGTCCATAAAAATATTTGGGAGGTAATCGATCACGTTACTAAGTCTACACATTTCATTGATATCAAGGAATATTTCTCTCCTAACCAACATAACATGATATACATAAGATAATTTTTTAGACTACATGAAGTATCGATATCCATTATATATGACCGAGACATGAGTTTTAACTTGAGTTTCTATATAATTCTTTAGAAATCATTGGATACAACTCAGAGTTTCATTACATATTATCAACCACAATTGATAGTTAGTTTGGGAGAACCATTCAAAATCTAGATGATATGTTGATGTCTTGTTCATTGGATTTCCAAGGATGCTGGGATCAATAATTTCCCTTGGGGGAGTTCTCATATAAAATCAATTTCTATTTATGCATTCAAATGGTACTTTATGAGGTTCTGTATGGGAAGAGTTGTCAGAATCCAACATACTAGGATGAAGTTGGAGAGAAGAAGATAATGGGACTTGATCTTATCTAAGATATAAAATAGAAGGTTCAAACCAATAGAATTATATGAAATCCAAGAATATTTTATAGAAAATATATGAAGAAAATAATCGATAAGACCAAGAGTTCAAGGTAGGTGATATGGTGATCCTTCATATATCACCATGGAAGAAAGTCACAGGGTTTCAAAAGAAGGGAAATATTAGTACTAGATACATTGGATCCTTTGATATACTTGATCTCATTGGAGATGTGGACTATATACAAGAACTACCTATGAACCTATCTCAAGTAAATGATTCATTCTATAATGACCACAACCTTTTACATGTATTATTACATGATTTTAAGTGTAACTGACCATCAAATATAGACCAAGGATCGTAAAGTCTAGTGACTTTTGAAGATTAGGTACATGAAACCGAAAACATGGAAATAGAATAACGTATCTTTATATTAATCATTCATAATGATCTTATAAATTCCTTTGATATATTACATCTATATAAGATAACCTATATAATAAATAGAGAAAGGAATGAGCTAAAATCCTATGAAGGGAATAAAAAAAGAAATAAAGCATATCACATGGGTTAGAAGGCATAACATGATGACATAAAAAAAGAAATGGAACATGGAAAAACATATGGAAGAATAATATATAGAACATGAGATCACCAAATCATGGAATCATATGAATGTTTCAGTTATATATAACATAATATAAACATGATTCAAGGCTAACTTCTAAGACTATATCACATGGTGAACAGAGTCCCATAAAGAAATCTGGTTTACTCCCTATCCCAACATGGAGTTTCATGAGACTAAACATTACCCAATGCATTAGAGAAATATCTGGGTTCACCCATAATAACATGTTAATGCATATGTGTGACACCTAAATAATAAATCATAGGGTATAAACATAAGGGTTACCCACAGAAAGAAATGAGTACCATAATCATGTCATAACACATAAATAAGGGGTGTATAATAATGATGTCCATGAAATAATTAATTTAAAACAAACATGGACATTAATAATATAAATTAGTACTTGATCATGATAAATTATCTCCAACTAAAGTGAAAACATATAAAAAGAGTGTTTAAGAATCTTTAGAAATGAGTTACATTGTTGTGGTTTAAGGAAAACTATAAAAGAGTCTTTAAAGCAGAAAAAAGAATAATTTTTTGAATAAAAAAAAATTAACTAAAATAGTATTTAACAATAAAAATACTGATTTTAGAAAAATATTGTGTTCCCAAAATAGATTACGAAGTGTACTTGAAAATGGGTAATAAATTTGGAAGTTCCCTTTAATCGGTCTTGCATATCGGGGGGAATTGAAATGGGAACCTTATAAACATGTATTTCGACATCAAAGAAAGAATAATTAAGATAGATACATATTTTTGGAACATTAAAACATAATTTAGGAGTATTAAATAAGAATAATTAAGAATTAAATTTGGGTAAATATTGATAAGGTGTAACCCAAAAGAAAAATAGAGGTACGTAGAGAATCCCTTACCTTATGTACGAAACTATTCTAAACTTATACTTAATGTCTTGGATAATACAATTAGATTTATTAATAATTTAATTTATAACATCTGAAAAATATATTTTATTTATTATAATTTTATTAGGTTCATTTATGGATGTTTTGTTGAGTAATAATGTTTAATTTTTTTTTTGTTATGGGACCATTCATCTCATGGATTTCATAATTGGTTCCCTTGAGTTTAATTATGAGAGTTCGTTTAAAATGGAAGAAAAACTAAAAAAGTGGAATGAAATGTTATTAATATACTTCCGTAATTTTAAATGGTCTCATATAATATGTTTTTTTCTAGATATGAGGATGATTTATTATATATAATGTTAACAATGAAAGTTAGTTTATTCTGGCAATTTTAGGATTGTCACAAACTAGTTTTGTTTTACTATTTAATATTATGTATATATATTAGTTCCGAAACATAAATCAGGTTAAAATAAAAATTTTGAAATCTTTTTTTACCATTATAATGTTTTTTTGACTAGCATTAAAGGTTGTAATAGAAAACTAAAAATCATTATCCATGAAGGCAGAGAATCATTACATCACGGATGATGTTTTCATTTTTTGAATAAAATGGGAAGAGAAGAGAATTGATGATGTACATGCCATTAACAAAATAATATTATAGTATATATATAATACTGGAGTTATCATATTGTTTTGGATATGATAGGTGAGATTAGTATAGGAAAATAAGAGAAATTAAATGAGAAAGAAGGAGGATCTTACCCCTTGAGTGTCGTCTCTATGAGAACCTCCTTGGGGACTAGGGTTTAATATTTTGTTGATACTAGAAGATCCTGGACACGGGGAATAATATTGGTAAGGTAATTTGGGATAATTTACATATGCTTAAATTATTTTTAAGTGTGAGGATAAGGGGAAATATTTATAATGAGAGGAAATAGGTGTTTTGGAATATTTTATTAGTTTGTTTATTATTTTGGGTCAAGACTATCAACAATGTTGATTATTGTGACTAATTAAAATAACTAGAGAATTTTATTACAAAATAATGTGTTATTACTTCATCTATACATCATCAGTGGTTCAAAAATTGATTTATTTACTTATAATGTTAAATGCCATAAATTACTGTATTTCACCATTCACAAAAAAATTCAACTAATTTTGAAAATTCCCCAAAAATCACCCTAACCATTGTTCAATATGTATATTTCAAAAAAGGAATAAATTTGAAAAAAATAATTTTCTGAATATTATAAATTTTAATTGTAATTAAAATCATCATTTATTCAAAAAATACCAATTTTAAAATTATAACTGATTTTGTGAGACATTGAGAAATTAATTATGGTCACATAAAAATATATTATACTCATAAAAAAATATTAATTTCTGAATCTATTTTATGAAAATAAAATTTTTTTAGATCATTATATTCATTATACAAATAGAAAATAAACATTTATGTTTCACATAAAATACCAATACTTAATTTATCATTTTTAAAAAATTTATTTAATTATTCCATGATATAAATACATCATATTTTAATTTACAAGATAAAAAAGTTTTATTTTTAAATTCATAAGTGAGGTTACTATTCTATTTTTCAGTTTACTATACTGAATGGTCACATTACTATTCCAAAGGTTTGGTGACTATTCCATTGGTATAGGTTTCTTAATTTCTAAAAATACTAATTATTTAATTCTTAATTTATAAAAATATTATTTTCATAAGGTTTTATATGTGATATATGTGTTTTATAATATATAAGATAATTATAAGATTGAAAATTTCATTGATAAAATTATAGGCTATTACATGCTTTCCCCTTATGAAATAACACCCTCAAAATTTTTTCCTACGTAATATAGTGAAAAGAGGTGAGGGTACGTCTATTATTTATATCCATTAACTAGAAAAGAAAAATAAAATTCTGTTGTCTTGAATACTTATCTAATAATAATATAAAAAGTAAATTCCAAATATAGAAGGAAAAACTTGCGAATAAAAGTTATATCCTATCTTGTGATTCCCTAAGTTTTAATATAGGTTTTACAGGTGATAGAATTATCCATAGGGATCATGATAATGTTTTCTTGTCCTAATATCCATATGTAACTTGACCATTATTTGATACCAACTATTTTAACCCTAGACTTTTCCAAATATTATTACATGATTTAAGTATAATTAACCATGAAATAAAAACCAAGGATCATAATGTATAGTGTCATTGCAAGATTAGGTACATGAAACTGAAAACATGGAAATAGAATAAAACATCTCTATATTAATCATCCATAATGAGACACTAACTTCTTTTGAGCTCTTACATATGCATAGGATGGCCTAGGGAATACATAGACAAAAGGGATGAGATAAAATCCCAACAAGAGAATAAATATAGAAATAAATCATAACACTTGGGTTAGAATTCATAACATGATGACATAAAATGGCTTGTAACATGAATATAAATATAGAATTTGGTATTCTTTAATCATGGTATTATAGGAACATGGTAAAAACATATAACATGACATAAACATGAGTCATAGATAACAACCAAGACTATATCACATTGTGAACAAAGTACCATAAAGGAATCATGTTTACTCAATGTGCCAACATGGCGCCTCATGAGACTAAAAATTGAACAATTAATTGGAGTTATTTCTAGGTTCACCCATAATAAAACATTCATGCATATTTTTTACACATGAAGAATCAAACATAATGTATAATCATAAGGGTTACCCATGAAATGATATAGTTTTTATAATAATTCCACAAGGTATAAAAAATGGGTGTATCCTAAAGATTTCCATGAAATAATGGATTAAAAACATACATGAACATTTATAAGGAAAGTTAGGAATATATCATGATAAATTATGTCTAAATTAATTGAAAATATGTAAAATGCGTGTTTAAGAAACTTTACAAATGAGCCACTTTAGTGCGGTTTAAGGGAAAATATAATAGAGTCCTTAAAGCAGACAAAGGCATAATTGTTATCATAGAACCAGAAATTAACTAAGATACTATTTCATGATAAAATAGATATTTTAGAAAATTATTGTTGGGTTAAAATAGATTATGAAGTTTACTTGAACATCGATATGAAATTGGGATGTTTCCTTTAATCAGTGTTGCTTATCGAAAAGGGAACCTTATAAAACATGTATTTACCCATAAAATAAGGAATAATTTAGCTAGTTACATATTCTTGAAACATAAAAAAAATAATTTATGAATATTATATAACAATAATTATGAATTACCTTTGGGTAAAAAAAGAGAAGTTGTAACTTGACGGAAAAATGGAGGTTCAGAGAGAATCCCAAACCTTATGTCTGAAAGTATTCTGTACTTGTACTTAATGTCATAGACAATCAAAATAGACTCATTAATAACTTAATTCAGAAACTATTAATCATATATTTTATTTATCAAAATTTTATTAGTATTATTTATGGCCATTTCATTGAGTTATAGTGTTTAATTTTATCGTTCTGGGAGCATTCGTTCCATGGATTTCATGATCAGTTCCCTTGAGTTTAATTATAAAATTTCATTCCAAATAGAAGAAAAACCATAGAAGTTTAATGAAGTGGTATTAATATAATTATAAAATTTTAAATTTTCCAATATATCATTTTATTTTTATATATGAGGATTATTCATTTGATAAAATTCTATTGACGAATGTGAGTTTATTTTGGTAGTTTTTTGATCCTCACAAACTAGTTTTTATTATTATTTAATATTATGTATATATATTAGTTCTAGAACATAAAAAAATTTCAAAATAAATTTAAAAATATATTTAAACCATTATAATAGTTTTATGACTAGCCTTGAAGGGTGTAATAGAAAATGAAAAATCATCGTCCACGAAGGCGGTGAATCAGCACATCACAAATGGTGTTTCCTTTTTAAATTAAATGGGAAGAGAATTGGATTGATGATGGATATAAAATCAACACAATAACACTCCATTATATATATAATACTAGAGTTATCATTATATTTTGGATAGGAAGGTGATATGAGGATATGAAAAGTATAGAAATTAAAAGAGAAAGATGGGGGATCTTACCTCTTGAGTGTTGTCTCTTTGAGAACCTCCTTAGGGCACCAGGGTCTAGTCTTTTGCTGAGACTAGAAGAACTTGGAAATGGTGAAGATTATTTTAAATGGAATGGGGTATAATTTAGACAGGATTCATTAATTTTTATGTGGGAATATAAGGGGCGGTGAGGGGTGGTATTTATTGTGGGAGGAGAGGGGTGTTTTGATTATTTTATTCATTTGCTTATTATTTTGGCTCAAGACTATCAATTGTGTTGGTTATTGTGAATAATTATAGTAAAAAAGATTTTGTGTTTTAAATAATGGGTGATTAATTCAACAATACACCACCCACGACTCAAAAATTCATTTATTTGCTTATAATGTTAAATATTGTAAAATACCGTATTTCACTATTCATAAAAAATCCAACTATTTTAGATAAATCAAAAAAATTCCCCCTAACTTTTTTTAAATGTGTATTTTTTAAAATAATGGACTCCATTTTATAGAAATAATTTTCTAAATATGAGAAATTTAATTTTTAATTAAAATCATCATTTATTCGATAAATACACATCTGAAAATTATACTATTTTTATGACAAAAAGGTAAATTAATCAAGATATCATAAAATTATCTTATAATCATAAGAAAAAAAATATAAATTTATGAATCTATTTTATGAAAATAAATTTACTTTAAAATCATTATATTAACTATAAAATTGTAAATAAACATTTACATTTCACAAAAATACCGATACATAGTTTAACATTTTTAAAATATTTATTTACTTATTCCATGATATAAATATATTATATTTTAATTAATAAGATACCTAAATTTTATTTATACATTCATAGGTGATGTTACTATTCTATTGGTTGGTTTACTATTCTTAAATGTTACAATATTATTCCACCGGTAAGGTTACTATTCTATTGGTATAGGTTTCTTAATTTCTATAAATAGAACTTATTTCATTCATAATTGAGGAAAATAAAGTTTTTTAAAGGTTCTCTATGAGGTGTATGTGTTTTATACAATATAAAATAATTATAATAAGGTAAGTTTCGTTGATAATATTTTGGGTCATCTCACATTCCTTGTATCGCTCTTATGTAATTATATATCAAACCCATCACATGTTTTGAATATATAGGTGGTACCATTGGAGAGTATTATTTTACATTAGGAGCATCTAGTGAAGATCATAGATCTTATAGAAAAAATTATTTGAAATTGGAAAAATCACATAATCAAAGTACTATGAAAAAACCAAAATTTTGATATGAAAACATGATAAATAGAAGTGGAAATGGAACAAAAGTACTATCATCTATTTTAGTGTATGAAATTAAATTTTGAGTGAGAAATTTAGAAAGAGGGAAGGATGAAAAAACCCAAAAAATTTTAAACTCAATTCCCATATGAATGAATAAATTCTTTATTATGTAACGAAATTAAATAAATTAAATGAACTAAATTAGTTATTTCTAATAGTTAGACAATGTAGGCTATCAGACTTGAAAGATCGTCAAAATCCATGACCATTCATAATATATCTATTCTATAATGGCCTTTAAGATTAGTATATATTAATGGTTAATGATAATATCTAATTAACACCTAGGAAAGAAGTTATAGCCTTGAACAATATTATTACACCCTATAATTTCCATTTATTAGAGATTTTGGGGGAGATACAATCATTATAATTTACCCTTGACCAATCCCAATATGATATTCAATAAATAAAACTTCAGTGGAACTGTTTATGGGATAATTAAAAGCTTATCGAGATTGTAACGTCCTAATGTTTTATCAATATAAATTTCCTTCTTATAATTATGTCATATAATCACATGAAGTTACAACATAATGAACTACTTAGTGTTATGTTACCTTTAACCATAATATTTTTACCTCTGTGATTTGAATTTCAAAAATCTGACATACACAGTTGCGATCAGTAAGATGTTTGGAGACTAATGGAACAAACATAATTTTTGGTGAATAGTAACCTACCATTTTGAATTGTAACATACCCTTATGAATATTAATACAACCCTTATGAATAGTACATAATCCAAAAGAATAGTAATCTCATCCATGAATTTATAAATAAAATTTAGGCATCTTATAGGTGATAATATGACTATAATAAAAGTATTGGTATTTTTGTAAGTCATAAATAAATAATTATAATTTATTTATTTATTTATTTAAAAGACAATTTATTTTCCTAAAAGGTTTTTATAAATTACTATCGTTTTGTATTTTGGTTTTATGATAATTTTACAAAATCTTATGTAAATTTTTAATGCATTATAAATTCCGTTATAGTTTTAAAATCTGTATTTTTCAAGTAAATTATGTTTTTGGTTAAAAATTAAATTAATAATATTTAGAAAAGTAATTTTAAAAAATGGATTTCATTTTTTAATTCTACCCAATAAAAAATATTTAGGGTGAATTTTTTGTATTTTTCAGAAATACTTGAATTTTTAGTGAATAGTAAAATATGATAACTTACGACAAATACTAAATACATGAATTATGATTTCATCAGCTGAAGTATGGATGATGTAAGGCCATTATATCGAACTCAAATTAACTTATTACTATTTTTGGTCATGGAATCATTACTATTTCTTGTATTATAGAAAAATAATAAACTAATGATTAAAATATTACGAAAACCCTCCTCTTCTCCACTATAAAAACCACCCCTACTTACCTCTTCTCTTCACTTCTATTAAGCCATGTGCCTTGCCTAAATTCTACCCAAATCACTACTCAGGATCCTCCCCCACATCCAATATCCATTGGTCTCCTCAAAAGACCAAATACTCTCCTATTAAGAGGCTCACAAAAGAGATAAACTCAAGAGGCAAATTCCTCTTTCCAATTCATTATTTTCTTTAAAGATATTTTATTTTCTTGTTTATTTCCTCACCTCCCTTAAACCAAATGGTATGATAACTCCAGTAACAGACGTGTAATATAATTCTATTATTATAATGGGATATATTATCATAATATATTTCTCCACCTCCTTTTATTCTATAAATGAAAATACCGTTTGAGATGTGTCCATTTATCACATTCAAGGATGAAGGGTTATCAATTTATTTTACCATATTCAATTCTGGCCATGAAACCATTTTTATGGTTGAACTAGACTATTAAATATTAATTTTTTCTTATGTTCTATTCTAGAATACTTTTGTACACATGATGTAAAATAATAATACAAAACAATTTAATTGTGAGAAAAATCTCCAAATTAATCCAAGCATTTATCATTAATGTTTTATATAATGATTCAAATTAAATCCAAGTAACCAAATTAAATTTACAACCATGTAACCTTTTGGATGTTCAATAATAAAATATAACTCCAATTATGGGAAACCATATCCATTTTACATGATTCTCCGTTCATGAAAATAAGTAAACCAATTATAAAAACCAACAAAACAAATGGACCCGAACAATGAAATTCAACCACTTAATCCATAAAAAAGGTAATGAATGAACATAAAAAGGTTACAGTAAATATTTTACATATAGAATATGTTATATAATTATTAATTAAAAAACTAATATTATTATTTATGTTATTAAAATCTGGCGAAGAACACCATAAGACTTAAGGTAAAGGATCCTCTCTATTTAAATTTTATTCAAGATTGTCATCTGTGTTATGCCATCTTATGTGTAATTCCTAGTGATGGTGTTGTTAGGTCAGAAAGTCCATGAAGAAGACATAAGAGGGAGTGAATTGTGTCATTTTAAAAATTTAACAATTCTATCGCTTAATATTAATAGACGATAGAGCAGTGTTTCTGTATGAAAGAATAAGTAGAGGATAAAAGCAGAGAAATAGAACACAAAATGTTTTTAGTGGTTCAGGGAATGAAGATACCCTAGTCCAATCCACTAATCACCCTCTCTGTGGGCTAGGGAAATTTCACTGGTCAAGTTTTCCTCTCATAATACCAATCTACAATTGAGTGCAGGCGGTTGTCACCCTTACAAAAAATCCTAAAAATAGAGTCTTTTGGTTCTTGTACAGGGAACCAAAATATCCAGAGCTTAGCATCAGATGCTGACACTCGACCGAGACTAAAACTGAGTATCCAATACTCAAATGAATAATTATAGATTTATTTGATAGAATTGTTTAAACTTCATAGTTACAACATCACACAACTGAAAAAAGATGAATATTCAACTTCAAAAGAATATTTACCATTCAATTATTTCATAAGAGATATAGTTTCACAAAAGATCTTTGATTTTAAGAACACAAAAAATGGGCATCATGATTTAAGTATTTAACATTTATATATACCAAATGTAATCCATGTTTCTGAGATGCACAATCACTGTAGAATTTTAAATTAATTTGCACAATATAACTTGAAGAATAAAATTTATCAACACAACTGAGATATTTTAAAAAATATCCCACATAGAAAGATATATATATATATATATATATATATAACGATATATCTTACAGGAAGATTTTAGATCCACAAAAGATGCCAGATAAATCAAGAGAATTCAAATTAAAAAAAATATAGCTTTGAGTAGTCATAACTTCTCTTAAGAATATGAGAGAAAATCAATGCTAAATACAATCCTTTAAAAAATAATGACGCACTTTGAATTAGTCGAAATCAAGCTTTAAATTTACCTGATATTCCACAAAAACTGTTATAGAAAACTTGGATAATGTCATAAATTCAAATTTGCAGTGTTGAAAATCCAAACATAATGTTCTTTAATAATACGAAAAAACACCAAATGTAGGGTTCAACCACGCAATGTAGGGTTGATGATCTATATGGTCATCCTTTTCAGAATAAAATTTTGAGCATAACATTGATTATACTTATGTTCAATTTTCTAAATGTAAGGTTGACAATGTATGGTTGATTTCAAAATAAAGGTTGATGATCCATATGCTTGCTTCTCAAACGTAGTATTCCTTACTTACGTAAGGTTCTTTAACCATAATTTTTCTCTTTGAAAAAAATGTAATGTTTCATTCAAAAGACATTTATTCCAACATAAGGTTGATAAACATATGTGCTAATCCTTTACCATAAGATTCAATAAAAATGTAGGGTATGTTATTTACATTACGATCTTTAGTGTATAGAATGAACGATCATTCCAGAAAATGAAAAATAGTGAACAATGTTTCCATAATTTTCATAAGAGTATTCCAAACACTTTAGCGAATATATCTCAAAAATAAATACTTGAATATTATTCCAAAATAAGAATTATAAAGAATATAAACTTCCTAAAATACACTTAAAATAAGATCATTATTAAAAAACAAGGGTATTTATGAGCATCAAAATCACTTATATTTATAGTTTATTGTTGAGACAACACATGCCCCACAATCTCCCCATTTTGGATGATCAGAAAACCCATAAATTAAATCTATAAATGTAGTAACATAATTTAGAATTTTTTAAACATTAAAAAAAAATCCAATTTGACAAAATTATTTTGATAAAAATAAATGTTTGTGTTTATCCAAATTTTTACCAAAAATTTCAAAATTTAAATGAAATTTTGTTTTTAAATTTATCCCCCTTTTTTGAGATAAAAAATAATGTAGAGAAAAAGAGTAAAACACATTTAATATTGAATAGATTATTAAGTTAATTGTATAATAAACATATAAAGATAAAGAAGACTGGATGTTTGGGTATGGGATGGAAAAAATAAAAAAGAATATATAAACATAAAGTATATGAAATATAAATGAATACAATTTCATTGATTAGAATATGTACAAATATAATAAAGATGTGGCTAAGAAACAAAATAGTCATTGCTAAACTGAGGATACAATGTTGGTTAGGGATTGGTTTCTGACAAGGTAGAAAATGGTTGTGATTGGCTAGGTTGGAATTATGAATGTCTTGAAACATCTCGTTTAACTCAGCCATCTACACCCACAACTTTTACATAATACTATCTCCCAACTGCATTATTTGATGTCTAGAATCTTGACTAACATGAAAATACTCCACAAGATTGACTTTTAAAAATTCATGTATATTATACTCTTGAGTCATAAATTGTTCCGACATTTCTATAAACTGAGTCAGTAGAAATATGATCCTGGGTTCACTCTGAGTTAGTTGATCAATTAGAAATTTATGATTTTTAAACAAAAATGACAGAGGAGAACTATTGCATTGAAGGTCCTTAAGACAAGAATTCATGTATTCCATAACATATATAATGGCCCAAAATATTCTAATGCTATATGGGATGTTAGAAGGAGTATAAGTAGATGTATTGGTCTAATTTACTGAACATTTCACTGATTCAAACTGACTTCCCAAGTACCACTTCAAATCTTCAAAATCTGTCTTAGAAATAGCTTGAAATATAATCCTCCCAATTTCCTTTAACATGTATCTCTATAAGGCATCAAAATAACTTCTATAAATATTATTCTTATTATGTTCATAGAGTTTGTTCTTTTCATTTTGAAGCTCCTGTTGAAGAGTGGAATTCTATTCCTAAGACATGTTAAACTTAATCACAATTTCTTCAACTTGACGTGGAAAAGAATCATATGTTCCTTCTTCTGTATTTAGTGTCTGATCAACAACAATAGAAAAAGGTTTCACCACTGATCTCTCCAAATATTTTTCAGATGAATAATATTGATTATCAAGAACTTCAGTATGTCCTTCTGAAATATGACCTGATTGTTCCATAGTTTGATTAACAACCACATCTATAACTTCAGTTACTGATTTCTGTACAATTTTTTCTTCTTGAGAAGATTCTTTCTGAACAGTTTCTTATTGAATATTCACCTGATCTTGAACACTCACTTGTACTTTATCACTGATCAGATGTACAATAGAAATCTCTCTAGTTTTATTATCCACTAGTATTTCTTCTTCAAGAACCGATTCATCTAAAAGTACTGAGCATGTTTCTTTTCTATAATCCAACACTTTATCTTCAAACTATTGAACATATCTATTTTTTGGTTTCATAAAAAGTCCCTCCTAAAATTGTTCTTCCTCAACTTCCTATACTTCAGTATTAAATCTAATTATTCTCTTAGATGGTTGAGAAACTCCATCAGTTCGTGATTCAGCAACACCCTCCTTTGGAATAGCTCTTCGCTTCCCCTGAGAAAAAGCTCCTGAGCTCTGTTCTTCTCTAGTACCAACTTCTAAAATGTTGCCTTTCACTGTACTCCAAAAAAATCCTAATTTCTGTAGAGTTATAGAATTTAAAAAATTGCTATGATGATACTTCAACCTCAAATGTACTAATCAAATCATATCAAATTTGAACAGAATTATAGAGATTACCTATTCATAAGGATAAAAATTAATCCTATCATATGGTTGAAATTCGTAATAAAAATATCAAAACATATACCGTGGACAATTTAGCTTAATTTGTCTTAGAAATAAAAACATGATGTACATATCAGGGTACAAAATTTTCTCCATCTCTGCCATCCTTGGGGCAATAATAGTTTGAATGAACTTAACCAAGATATTATGATCTATCTTGAGATCCTTAACAAAAATTTTTCTAATGTGCATCGAGTTAAATACAAAAGACATAATGTATATGGAAGAGTGATTCTTGTCACCAATAGATCGAAGATTGATGTAAAAAAACTCTTTCATGTGGGAAGCCTAAGATTTTCAAAACTTCAGTTGAAGAAATTGAAAAATCCTCATCATCAATACTTACAAACATCATATCCTCAAAATCACCAAAAATAAACTATTCAGTCTTATAAAAATAGTTTAGTTAAACCTCTTAATGAAATTCAGAATTGATGTCATTGAAAGCAATCTATATCCCTTGAAATGCTAGTGCCTATTTCAGGAGCATATTCATCTGATATAACTAATCAAAGTCAACCACTTTTCCTTAAAGTATTTTTCTGATTATAAATTGTTGTCACATTGGATCGCTTGTGTCTCCTTATATGACTCTCTCGGTTTTCATCATTTAAAAAATAGAAAAGTTTGTGGTTTTTGACTTCTAAGTTTTGGAAGGAAAAACTAGGGTTTCGGGTTAGGTGAAACATTTTTGGTTAACAAAGGGTATGGAAGATGAAGGGTTTTTGACGAATGAGGCATATCCTCATTTCCCATGTCACAAAGTAATTATGAAAAAAATTTAATGATCATGTAGTGAATTTTTTTTAAGAATAAATAAAATAAATAAAATACAGTATGATAAAAATATGAAAATAAAAAAAATATATTTACTGTTATAAACATAAGATAAGATAAAATAAAATAAAATAAAATAAAATAAAATAAAAAAAATATTTAAAATTTAAATAAACTTAGATCCCCATTAATAAAATCAAAACTTACAGTGGGAGTGGTTTAGGGAAAATATCAGCTAATTGATATTCAGTGTTTACAAATTCTAAAGATATACCCTTTTTAAGAACATGCTCTCATAGAAAATGATGTCTAATATCAATATGCTTAATTATAGAATGAATTATTGGATTTTTTTGAAATATTTGTAGCTTTTTTATCACATAAAATAGGAATATTGTTAAAATAAATTCCAAAATCCCTCAGTGTGTTTTTCATCGAAAAAATTGTGCACAAAAAATGCCTGCAGATACATATTCTGCTTCAATTGTTGACGAAGAAACTAAGTGTTGCTTCTTCCTTGACCAAGATACTAAAGATTTTCCACAAAAGTGATAGGTTCCTGAGGTGTTTTCTCTCTCTAATCAACAACCTCTAAAATCTGCATCTGAATATGATATTCAATTAAAATCATATTTTTTTGGATAAATAAGATATTGAAATAAGGTTCCTTTTAAATATCTAAAAATTCCTTTGACAATAATAAGATGTGATTATTTAGGATTTGTTGGAAATCTGGCACATAAACATACTGAAAACATAATATCAGGTCTTCTACCAGTAAGATATAATAAACTACCAATCATAACACTATACAACTTGGAGTCCATTGGTCTTCCAGCTTCATCCAAATCAAGTTTAATATTAGTACACATAGGATTTTAATATGTCTTGCTGTTATCAAAACCAATTTTTTTCAATAAATCATTAATATATTTTCTTTGGTTTAATAAATTTCCAAAATCTTTTTGATAAATTTGAAGTCATGAAAATAAATTTAATTCTCCCATCATGCTCATCTCAAATTATTTTTTTCATGACTTTTGAAAAATCATTACAAAGTTTTTTATTTGTTGATCCAAAAATAACATCATCAACATAGATTTCAACAAACCATAAATTAGAAAAAAATATTTTCTTTAAAAGGTTTGGATCTTCTAAACCAATAGTAAAATCATTTTTCAATATAAAAGAACTTAATATTTCATACCAAGCTCTGAGTGATTTCTTAAGTCCATAGAGAGATTTAGTAAGTTTAAAAACAAAATCTAGTTTATGAGAATTTTCAAAACCAAGGGGTTGTTCAACATAAACTTCTTATATTAAATAAAAATTTAAAATGGAAGTTTTGACATCCATATGGTATAATTTTACATTCATATGATATTCATAAACTAAAAGGATTCTAATAGAGTTTAATATAGAAATGGGGGGAAATGTTTCATTATAATATATACCTTCTTCCTAATTATATCCTTTAGCTAATAATCTAGATTTATTTCTAGTTATAGTCCCTTGATCATATTTTTTACTTATAAGGGAGTATTTTTTCCTATAATTGTATATTTTTATGGTCTTTCAACTATGTCTAAAATGTTATTTCTTTTAAACTGGTTCAATTTTTCCTGCATTTCTAACATCCAACTTTCATCTTCTAAGGTTAAAGTTGTGATATATAATTAGATAATTCAACTAGGATTACTACACTTATTTTAGTTTTAATGCTTGTATATAGGTTTCCTATAAAAGTTTATAATGGATGATTATTTAGGATTATAGACTATCTAGGTAAAACAATTTAAGGTTCTTAATTATCATGTTCTTTTGAACTAGAATGATTTTATTTTTAAAATCATTTTTAGGTTTTCAAGTATCATGTTCTTAGAAGAGTCAAAAAATTAATTAGTTTTAACTTTTTCTTTATCAAAAGGGTTAGTTTCATCAGAATTCACATGAAATAATTCTTTAATAATCATTGAATTCTTATTAAATACTATATAATATTTAGAAGTTGTATAATATCCTAAGAATATTCCTACATTAGCTTTTGGATCGAACATAACAAGATTATCCTTGGTGTTCAGGATATAAACCTTGCATCCAAAAATTATAAAATACATTACTTTAGGGTTTCTATTATTCCAAATTTCATAAGGTGTAATTTTGAAAATAGGCATAATTAAAACTCTATTTTTTATATAACAGGATGTTCTTACAACATCTTTACATATATTGGTTGGAAAACTATATTCATATAGCATGGTCCTAGACATTTCTTGAATAGTTCTGTTTATTATTTCAACAATTCCATTTTTTTTGGGTGTTCTTGGTGTATATAAGGTGTGTTTAATACACATGTTTGAGAAAAAGTAATTTAATTACTAATTCTCAAAGTCTCCACTATGATCACTTCTTAATGAAATTATTTTAAAACCATTTGAATTTTGAACACTTTTGTAATAACATTAAAAAATAGTAAAAGATTCATTATTCAGTTTTAAAAAATATACCTAGGTAAATATAGAATAAGATTCAACTAAAATATATACATAAAATTTTCCATCCAAACATGCTACTCTATATAGTCTAAATATATCCTTGTGGATACTTTCTAGGGGATATGATGTAGCAATTTCGTTAACAGATTGGAAGCAATATTTGTGTTGCTTTCTAATATTGAATGCATTATAGAATCAATCACTATCAAACTAGAGACTAGGTAAATCTAAAACTAATTGTTTATTAGATAATTTATGTAAAGTATACATTTTTCAATGACCAAGTATTTTGTACCAAATACAAGATTCATTTATCATAGTATTTAAACAACTCACTTTCTGTTTACACAATGAATTTAAGTCCATGGTGTAGACATTATCTATTCTGGGTGCTCTAAATTTATGAAAATGATATTTAAATACAGAACACGAATTATTAGAAAAATCAAAAAAGTAACCATAATCACAGAGTTGAGAGATACTTATAAAGTTATGCTTAAATACTTGTATATACAATACTTTATTTATTGCGACAAACATTAGATCTCGAACTGTTCCAAGTACAATTATCTTCCCATTGGTATTGTCAACAAAGGTTACTAGACCCCCATCAATCTGTGTCAATGTAGTGAAGTTCTATGGATTTCCAATCATGTTTCTAGATAAGCCACTGTCCATATACCATATATCATTTCCTTTTCTGTGACCTGTTACCTACAAAGACAATTTAAAAAAATTTGTTTTGGTACCCATATCTTTTTGGGTCCAACAGTGTTACCTAACAAGGATTTAGGAATCCAAATCCACTTTATTTTTTCATGAATTATGTCATTTTATTTAGATAAACTTTTTGAAATAAATTCTATTTTTATCCCAATTATTTTAGGGTTTCTTAAAATACAATTTGTTGTTAAATGTCCTTTTATTCCACAAAATTGACAAATAGAAGATTTTGTATTGGGAAAAAAATAATTTTTATATAGTTTGGATTTTTCACCTTTGTTTCCTATACCAAATATTTATTTTTTAATCAAATTTTACCAAGAAGTTAATTTAGTATATTTTCACCGTTTATAAAAACAAGATAATCATTTTTGTACATTTCTACTTCATCTTGTAGTGTTTTAATCTTAATTTCATGATTAGTACATTAACGGTAGTTGAGTTAAAATTTTCAACTAAATATTGATACTGTTTAAGTAAAGTATCCCTTTCTCCTAAAATTTCATTTTGAATATTCTTTAAAGATTTATGTTTCTTTAATAGAGAGTCACATCCTTCTTCTAGCATAGTACAGTAAGCAACCATTTTAACATCTTAGTAACTAGAATTATAATCAGATGAATAGTAGGTTTGTACTTTATCTTCATCATCCATAAAGAACATATTAGATTTCAAGTTAGATTATTCATTCTCTGAATCATATTTTGATGAGCTACTAGATTCTTCAGAGACACTCCAAGTATCCTTCATATCTCTTTTGACATTGTTTTAATACTCAACATTTTTCTGAAACTTGTTTTCTGTATTTTTCTTTTCACTTTTTAATTGAAGAAAGTCAGGTTGTATATGTCCTAACATTTTTCATTCTTAGCATCTAACTTCTATTGAATCTTTCTCATCCTTTTAAGGTCTTTATAAATACTCTCATATTTCTATAAAACATGCTAAACTTTCTAGATAATTGAGCTAGCTCGATTTCAGAATCATATGAGTCTAAATTTCTTTCTCCTATGACTTCTTATTTCATTTTTCTATTCTACTTTTGAGATGTAACCTTTAAAGAAGTGTTATACTTTTTCACTAAGACTTTTTGATATTCAAATTAATATGTCATTTCAGCTTCATACATCATTAGAGTTCCAATCAATTATCTTATTCTTAGATTCTAGATAGGTTTTGATTGGAAAATTGCTGCTAAAATTCCATTCCATTGATTAGGTAGTACTATATGTACTTTCAATGCTTGATCATATTTTTTGATAGGTTCACCTAAGGAATTAATTTTTTTTAATTTCTGTGAGCCTTCCATTCATTTGAGTGATGCTTTTTCCATCATCTATTCTGAATGTATCAAATTTCAATTTCACAATTTCATACCTCATCTGTATTATATTTTCCATACCTTCCTAAGAAACTGTAATTGTATGGAACATTTCATAAGCTGTAGGGAATTGTGAGACACGGTTGAATTAATCTTTTCCAAGACCACATATGATTGCCTTTATAGCTTTAGAAATCATGTCATACTCAGCCTCTATAGCAGCAGTCCAGGCTTCATATTTTTTACGAATTTCATAAGGAGTAATGATCTTTGAGTATAATTTGAAAGAAATAATTTTCAAATAGATCATCACACATGATTTCCAACATCCATAGTTCTCACCTGTTAAATAAAGAGCGAGAATCATTGACATTACTTATTCTATATTATCCATTGATTTTCATCTAAATATTTAACTCTGGTTTTTTAGAACCAAGGAAAATCTATATGTACAAACATTTGATACCAAATGATAGGTAAGAAAGTCTATAATGAAGACATAAGAGAGGGGGGGGGGATGAATTTTATCCCTTTAAAATTATCAAAATTCTATTGCTTAATAGCAAGATACGAGAGAGTGGTGTTTCTGTATGAAATAATAAGTAGTGGATAAAAGCAGAGAAATAGAACACAACAGTTTATAATGGTTTGGGGCACAAGGATACCCTAGTACACTCCACTAATCACACTCTCTATGGGCCTGGTAAATTTCATTAGTCATGTCTTCTTCTAAAAAGACAGATCCACAACTGAGTGTAGGTAGTTGTCACCCTTATAAAAATGGATAAAAACAGAGCCTTATGGTTCTTTTATAGGGAACCAAAATATCCACAACTTTTCATGAGAAGCTGACACTCCAACATGATTGAAACCGAGAAGCCAATACTCAAAAGAATCAATATATATATATTTTTTAAAAAACAATTTAAACTTAAAAGTTACAGCTTCACACAACTGATAGAAGATGGATCTTAAATTTTAGAATAATAATAATATTTGTAGCATGTCTGAAGAGATACAGTTTCACAAAAGAAATTCTATTTTAAGAATAGAAAAAAATAGAGCATTGTTCTTCTAGTGTTGACCATGTATATTTACAAAATGTAATCCTTGTTTTTGAGATGCTTGATCGTTGTAGCACTGTAAATTAATTTACAGAAGAAAACTAGAAGAATAAAAATTATCAACACAATTGAGAGTTTTTCAAAAACATTTGATTTAGAATAGGAGGGAAAATCTCTACTGAATACAATCCTTAAAAATAATTATGACAAGATTTGAATCTGTTGAAATTTAGATTTAAATCACCCATAAATTCCGCAAATACTATTATTGAATACTCTGATAAAGTCATAAATTTAAATTTCTAGTGTTAAAAAGTCAAATGTAAGGTTCCTTCATAAAATGAAAAAACACCCAATGTAGGTTTCAACCACATAACATAAGGTTGATGATCAATACGATCATCCTATTCAACATAAAATTCTATGTATAACATTGATTATACATATGTTAAATTTTCCAAATGTAAGGTTGACAATGTACGGTTGATTACAAAAGTAAGGTTCATGATCCATATGATTTCTTCTCAAATGTAGGGTTCCTTACTTATGTAGGGTTCTTTAAACATACTTTTTCTATTTAAAAAATATACCATACATTTCTTCCAATTTAAGTTTGATAAAAAATACATGTTGATCCTTTACCATAAGCTTTAATATAGAGGTAGGGTACGTTCCTTATTTTAATATCTTAAGCGTAGGGAATGAACAATGATTCCAGAAAATGACAAAAAATGATTAGAGTTTCGAGAATATGCTTAAGAGTATTCCAAACACTTTAATGAATATTTATCACAAATAAATACTTTAATATTATTCCAAAATAATAATTTTAAATAATATAAACTTTCTGAAGTACATGTAAAATAAGATCATTATTAAAACAAAAATGGGTATTTGTGAGCATAAAAATCACTAATATTTATAGAGTATTGTTGAGAGAACACATTCCCAACATGGGTATGATTACACACCTCCCCTATACTATCCTCATGATGTTTAAACGATGATAAACTCATTTATATCTCATTAATCCCTCTTAAGTACACAAGATACCATGCTGATATTCTGTGAGTGATTCAACCCAAACCTCCTTTTATTCCTTCAGGTTTCTTTATCATTCATTTTACCTAAACGAGGTTATCTATCATTCTGATGTTAATTGTCGAAATTCTATGTGAATGTTCCAAACTCATGTAAAAAGTTCCATTCATCATTCACTTTTGGGTATATAGGTGTTTTTAAGTGATTCCCTCCTCAATACTACCCGATAAGCAAACCTGTTTTGAGGGAGCTTTCCGAACTCTTACATGATTTCAAGTGAACCCTGTCTTATGTTTTAATCTAACATTGTCTTTATAAGATATTTAATTTTATTGTTAAAACCTTCCTGGTTGACTTCAGGTTTTTTTTGAAATGATTGTTCCCTTTTCTATTTTAAAGGCTCTATAGTATTTTCCTTAAAACCACTAAAAAATGTTTTTATGACAAATTTTTTTGAATAATTTTCTTACATGTTTTCACTTATACTTGAGATCACTCACCGTGATAAATATTGATTTTCCATTTTGAATTTCCATGTACACTTTAGTTCCCTTATTTCATGGATACTTTTGTGTTTCCCCCATCTGTTATGCTTTGTGTCATGATTATGGTACCCAATTCATTCCATGGGTAACCCTTATGTTTATGTAAGATTGATTATGTATGATTATTTATGTGGAAAACATGTTCATGAAAAGTTAAGATGGTTGATCCCATCTATCGCTCCAATTCAATTGGTAAAGTTAAGTCTCATGATATTTTATGCGCGATGGTCTTGGCAGTTATCCTTGGCTTGTGCTACTATGTGAAACGATCTTAGCAGTTAGCCTTGACTCATACAAAATTCATGTTTTATGTTGCTTCCACATTACTATGAATTCATGTTTTTAGGATCCCATGTTTATATATTATGATTCCACATGTTCCATGCCTTTTTTTATATCATTATGTTATTCCTTATAACCCATGTGTTAAAGTTTTATTCTAATGTTTATTCCCTTACTGGGCTTTTTAACTCATCCTTTTGTTCATGTGTTCCCCAGGGTACCCTATGAATATGTAAGGTCTCAAAGGAAGTTTGGAGATCTTTATGGAGATTAAATACAAAAGTTTTTTTCCTATGTTTTTAGTTTCATGTACCTAGTATTCAAAGAAACCAGGCTTCACAATCCTTGGATTGTACTCTGATGTATAATTATGCTTAAAATAATATAATGATATGTGAAAGGATAGGGTCGGTATAGTTGGTATAATAGGATGGTCTAGTTATTTATAGAGATTAGGAATAAAGAACTTTAATAAGAACCTTAAGTATAAGAAAAAGTATAATAAAAAACCCCTAAATTATTGTAAGTATAGAGTAAGGGGTTTATCAAGAAAACAAATACCTATTTGGATATAAATAGGTAGAGGTGGCTTTGGCACAGTTGTATCTAGGGTTAAAACATAAAAACACCACTTTGATCTAGACTCGAATAGGAACTAGTGCACAACCACTACTACAAAAACGGGCAAGGGAAGCGCTACCCTTTTATCAGTGCTAAAGAAAGTGCCCATAAAGGGGGCCTTTATCAGTGCTAGAAAAAAGCGCTGATAGGGGGGGCTTTAACAGTGCTAAAAAAGCGCTGATAAAGGCCCCCCCTTTATCAGTGCTTTTTTAGCACTCTTAAACGGGACCCCTTTATCAGCGCTTTTTTAGTAGCACTGATAATGGGGGGATTTATAAGTTCTTTTTCCCAGTGCTGATAAATTTAATGTTTTAAAAAAAATGTTCATGAAAAATAATATAATGTTATATAAGTATATTTATATTTATATAATTATAATATATATATTTTAAATATAGGTATAACTAGACTATAACATTTAATATATAAAAATTTAGTGAAAATGGATTTAAAATATTTTAAAATATATAATTAATTAATAATTTGCTAATTATTATCGATTAAAAATCATTTAATAACTATTTGAAGACACAAAAAATCAAAACAATTAATAAAAGATCTAAAATAAGTTGAAAATGAAACTCAAAGTTCAAAAAACCATAACTTTTGATTTGGGTGTCCGTTTGAGCTCTACAACTTATAAAATCAAAGCCTATGATGATCTCTACGCGCTGGTGACCAGTCCAAAGCCTCTGTCACATTTTTCGAGGCGACAAGTCCTAAAAGGCTTCCAAAACTGAGTTTTTAGTCGGGATACCCCAATTTGTTAACATTCAAACATGTATAACTTCTAATCTGGATGTCTGTTAGGCCTGTACCATATATCATATCAAAGATTGTTTCATTTTCGTCGATTTGACTGGTTTTGGACATGAATCAGGCCTCTATATTAGAAGTTATGGCCGTTTTAACATTATATGGTTTTTCAAATACACACACATGCGTGCGCGCACACACACATATATGTATTTATTAGTAAATATATATGTGTGTGTGTGTGTCCTTGTGTGCGTGTTGTGTATATATATATGTATGTATGTATTTATTTATTTATAAACACACATAAAAAACATATTTTATAAATGTATTTAAAACTAATCTTATAAATATATATTAATATACAAATAAATATACAGATAAAAAATTGTAACTACAAATATATATATAAATAGATATAAATATATATTAATATATGAATGAATATATATATACTAATATATGAATAAACATATATGTATTAATATAACTAAATATAATTATATTAATATGAATCTATATTAATATACAAATAAATATTACTATATATATATATATAAATAAATATATGTATCATTAAATTGAAAAAAACTCATGGCTTAGTGGTAAAGGTGTAGGCACGCAAGGGGGGGTCGTAGGTTCGAGTTTGGGTAGAAGCAAGTAAGTGTGCGCACATGTGTGGGAGCGCATGAGAGTGAGAGGGGTTTCCTAGCGCTGATGGGGGGGGGGGGGTCAAGTGCTCTTAAAAGCTCCCCCCTAATATAAATTATTTTTATTATTTTTACTTTTTTCAGCACTTTTTAAAAGTGATGATAAAACACCACTTTTATCAGTGCTAAAAAAAGCACTGATAAAAGACCCCTTTTATCAACGCATTTTTTAGCACTCATAAAAGGGGTCTTTTATTAGTTCATTTTTTAGCGATGATAAAAGGGGTCTTTATCAACACTTTTCTGAGCGCTGATAAAAGGGACACCCCTTTATCTTCACCTCGATTAACAACACTTTTTTTAATGCTGTTAATGCACTATTCTAGCACCGATAAAAGTCATATTTGTAGTAGTGAACAACATGCCTTTCTATGCTCTTGTTTTTACAATAGTAGGGGATATGTTTTGGTAAATTCATGTGCTTAGTACAAAACCTTATTAAGGGAATAAAAAAATATCACATAAGAATATAATATAATAAATAGATCAAGGATAACCTAGATTGAAACATAGAGAATCACAAGTTAGGATATACTACTCCTTGACATGTTTATCCTCTTACGTTAAAAGATTTAATTTTTTATGCTCAATAGCTAAGTATTCAATCCCTCTAATTTTATGTTATTTTTATTAGTTAATGGAGAGAAATAAATGAACATGTTCCAACAATCAATGTGATTGGGAATGTGAAGATTTGCCTAATGAGATGCCTGATATGATGGGAACGAGTGCTCAAAACTTCATGATAGTACTTGGTCAGCTGGGTCAAGTTATGAATAATAACATGAATCATGTGGAATTCCCTCCTCCTCCAAGGAAAGATCAAGTTGTTGTTGAATCCTTCATGTAGAAATCTCCTCCCATGTTTAGTGTATAATTCGACCCCCTCCTAACATAATAGTGGATTAACTCCATTGAAAAGTTATTCTATGTCCTTCATTTCTTAGAAGTATATAAATTCATAGTGGAAGTATATAATTTTGAGTGGGAAGATGATCAATGGTGGAAACTGATCAAGCATTCAAATTCCCCGGAAGAAATCGATTCCTTGGATTGGAAGGAATTCAAGATAACGGTTTTCAATAAATATTTTCCCTAAATCCTTCATCTCAAGATGGAAAGAGTGTTCCTCAGACTCAAGAATAAAGAAGATGATCCAAATGGGGTGTATGAAGAATACATCACAAGGCTTGAAATGTGCTCCTCTAGCTTTGTCATGAACAACTAAATTAAGTTGGATCGCTTCTTTGGAAGACTAAAGCTGGGTCTATGAAAAGTGTTGGTGATTCAAGACTTTGACAACTATGAGGAGATTGTTCGTTGTTCCCTTATGGTAGAAATGGAGATAAGATACTCTTAGTGGTATTGTGACAAGAAAGGAAAAATGGAATCTAATGTGGTGGTCTTGCAAACAAATTCTATGGTGGAAAGAAGATCGATCATCCAACGAGTAAAAATTGCGTGAAGAAGCATCCTGGGAACTATCTAAAAGGAACCAAGAATTGATTCAAATGTGGAATGTTGGGACATCTGGATAAATATGTTCAACTAGATATGAATAATCCCACTATTGTGGAAGAAGAAAAGAAGGTTCAGATCAACAATCAGCCTATAGTGCAGTGTTACAACTTCAAAGAGCATGGAAATTATGTGAACAGTTTTCCTAAGCTGAGGGTTGTTAGGGGCAATAAAAAAAACTCAAAGAAAACAAGTAAGGGATGATGCTATCACTACTATTGAGGTTGAGCTGTAAAACGATGTGATGACAAGTATGCTAGTTATTCATTCAAGAATAGAAAACATACTATTTGTTCTGGTTCTATGAATTCTTACATATCATGCATGTTTAGAAGAACTATTCAAACACCACCTAAACCTTTTGAGGATATGTTATCTATGAGAACAATGAATGGGGAAATTATCATATCCAAGGTTTATAACACCTCCCTGGTAAATGTTTTTGGGCTGAACCTCCCAAAAAATCTTTTCATACTTCATTTAGTAGAGTTCTATTTTATCTTGGGAATGGATTGACTATCACTATACAAAGCCAACATCAACTTCCAGGAAAGGGATACCACTCTTCACATCCCGAAGCATCCTGAAATTAAATAAAAGTGTAAGGAGTAAGATTAATATCCTTTCGAATCATTGTTTCATGTGTGGATATTAATTCCTTATGATCAAGAATGTCTAGCTCATATGATTGGGACAAAGGAGGGAATCTCTCATGAAGATATTCCCATAGTGAGGTATTACATTGATATATTCCCTAAAGAGTTTCCTATTATTCCTACAGATCAAGAGGTTTAAGTATCAATGGAAATTATTCCTAGATCTCTACCTATATCAAATACACCTTATAGAATAGCCACCATTGATCTGGAAGAGATGAAGAAGCAGTTATAGGAGAATCTATAGAAGGGTTTTATATGCCTCAGTGCATCTCCATGGAGTTCTCAAGTCCTCTTTATCAAGAAGAAGGATGGATCAATGCACTTATGAATTGATTATTTTAAAATCAATAAAATCATGATAAAGAACAATTATCCACTACTGATGATTGATTACATGTTCAATTAGCTTCATGGGGCCAGTTATTTCTCTAAGGTGGACCTTGGATCAGGATATCACCAATTAATGGCGAGGAAGGAAGATATTCCCAAGAATACATTTCAAACGATGTATGGACACTATGAGTTCATAGTGATCCCCTTATGAATCACTAATGCACTAAAAACATTCATGGATTTAATGAATAGAGTCTTTAGAGAGTACCTTGACAAATTTGTGGCAGTCTTTATTGATGATATTATGATATACTCTAAGAGCAAGGAGGAACACGAGGAGCATTTGAATACTGTGCTAAAGAATTTGTGAAGGGATAATATATATGCCAAGTATAGTAAATGTGAGTTCTGGATAGAGGAATTATCATTCTTGGGTCATGTTATCACTGACAAAGGGATATCTATGGACCCTTCCAAGGCAAAGGCAATTGAAGAGTGTCTTAAGACAACATCTATAATAGAGATTCATAAATTCCTTGGTCTAGCTAGGTATTATTGAAGATTTGTGAATAAATTCTCATTATTTTCAAACCCAATGGCCAAGCTAACACAGAAGGGAGTGAGGTTTGTCTAGAATCACGAATGTGAAGACTATTTCAAAGAGTTGAAAAAGAGGCTTATCACTGCATTAGTACTCACACTCCTAACAAGTGGAGAACTATTTGTGGTGTATAGTGATGCTTCAAAGAAGGTATTAGGCAGTGTGATAATAAAAAATGATAAAATGATATCCTATTCCTCAAGGTATCTACAAATGAACAAGAAAAACTATCATATGCATGATCTGGAGTTGGCGGTAGTGAGCTTTCTGTTAATCTGGAAGCATTATCTCTACGGGGAGAAGTGTGAGATATATACCAACCACAAGAGTATCAAAAATATATTCACACAAAAATATCTTAATATGCACAAGAGAAGATGGATAGAGATAATCATGGATTATGAATGCTCAATCCACTACCATCATGGTAAGGCAAACAAGGAGGAAGATTCTCTAAGTAAAAAGGATCATGTATCTTTATCAATGATGATAATTGAAAAGGATACAATCATCTTTGATTTTCATAGTATGGACATAGGAGTAATTAAAGGAGGAACACCATTAGTCTTTCTCAAATGATTGCTCAACCACCCCTCATGGAGAAAATAAAGGGATGCTCAATGAAAAGATATGGAAATTTAGAAAAGGGTGGAATCCATTAGAAATGGTAAATCTTATGTGTTTAATATTAATGATAAAGGAGATGTAAGATTTGTTTAATGATTTTCTATAACATGTTATCCAGAGATAAATAAGGAGCCTTTGAATGACGTACATAGCTCATCCTTCTCTATTCACCCATAGAGCACAAAGATAAGTTGATATCTTCGAGAGAACTTTCAGTGGGACAATATGAAGAAAGAGATTGTTGAGTATAAATCAAAGTGCCTAGTATGTCCACAAGTAAAGGATGAAAGGCATAAGTCTAAGGATATTATACAACCAATTACCATACCAATAAAGAAATGGGAGAACATCACCATGGGCCTTGTCACTAGTCTTCCAAGAACATCTATAGGAAACAATGCTTTATTGTTCATTGTGGATCATCTTATAAAGACGGCTCACTTTATCACAATTCGAGAGGAATTATGATTGGATCATATTTCATGGATATATATCAAATAGGTGGTAAGGTTCCATGGAGTACCACTATCTATTGTATCTAATAGAGATCTGAGATTCACCTTGAAGTTCTGGAAAAGTCTCTAACATTCTCTAAGCACTGAACTGAACTTCAGTACAAACTATCATCCTCAAACTGAAGGCCAATCTGAGTAGAATATTCAGACACTGAAATATATATCGAAATCATGTTCTCTAGGCTACAAAGGTAGATGATACAAACATCTTCCACTGGTTGAATTCTCCTATAACAACAGTTTCCACTCGACCATCCGAATGGAACATATGAATCTATTTATAGGAAATGGTGTATAAAACTGGTGTGTTGGGATGAAGTCAGTGAGAGTAATCTTATAAGACCTAAAATTGTTGAAGAAATGGCGGAGAAGGTGAAAACCATTCAACAACACATCAAGGTAGCCCAAAGTCGACTGAAGAGTTATGCAGACAATCATCAAAGATACCTCGAGTTCAAAGTTGGAGACATGGTATTTCGATGAATATCTCAATGGAACAAGGTCATGAGGTTTAGGAAGAAAGGAAAGTTAAGTCCCAGTTACATTGGTCCCTTTGATATCCGTAATTGAGTCAGATTTGTGGAATATCGACTGACACTTCAACCTACAATGTCCACAGTGCATGATGTCTTTCATGTATCCATATTAAGGCAGTACATACCAGACCCTTCACATGTACTCTCTTTAGAGGTGGTATAGTTGGAGGATGATCTTTTTACAAGGAGAAGATAGTGAAGATCTTGGATCCTAGAGATAAAGTTATATCTAACTAGACTACTCACTTAGTCAAGTTACTATGGTGGAACCATAATTATGAAGAGGAAACATGGGAACTAAAGGAGGTAATGAAGGAAAAGTACCCGCACATGTTTATGTCTTAGAATGAAAAACGAAATTTTGAGGGCAAAATTTTGTTAGGGAGAATAATGTCACGACCCATTGTTTTATGAATAGAAATTCCCTTCTTATAATTATGTCATATAATCACATGAAGTTACAACATAATTAACAACTAATTTCTATGTGACCTTTAAATATAATATTGTCACCTTTGTGATTTGAATTTCAAAAATCTTGCATACACGATTATGATCGGTAAGATGTCTGGAGTCTACAGGGATTTTTTGGTGAATAGTATCTTACTCTTTTGAATAGTGTCATACCTTTATGAATAGTAATATGACACTTATGAACAATAAATCTTACAAAAGAATAGTTACCTCATCCATGAATTCATAAGTAAAATTTAGGCATCTTATAGATGATAATATGACCATAGTAAAAGTATTGATAGTTTTTTAAGTAATAAATAAATAATTATAATTAATTAATTAATTTAAAAGAAAATTAATTTTCCTAAAAGGTTTTCATAAATTAATAAATTTATGTTTTCTGGTTTTAAGATAATTTTATAATACCTTATGTAATTTTTGAAAGCATTATTTTGTCGGTTATAATTTTAAAATCTGTATTTTAAAGTTAATTATGATTTTAATTAAAAATTAAATTAATCATTTTTAGAAAATTATTTTTGAAAAATGGATTTCATTTTTAGATTCTACAAATCAAAAAATGGTACGGCTGAATTTTTGTGATTTTTCTGAAATACTTGAATTTTCAGTGAATAGTATAATATTGTAATTTACAACTAATGATAAATATATGAATTATGATGTCATCAAATGATGTATTTCTAATGTAAAGAAATGATCTCAAAATCTTATGCACTCATTACTATTCTTGTTCATTGAATCATTACTATTTCTTGTCTTTTGAAAAAACTAATAAACTAATGATTAAAATATTATGAAAAACCTCCTCTCCTCCACTATAAAAACCACCCTCCTTACCTATTCTCTTCACTCCTATAAAGCCTTGTTCCTTGACTAAATTCTGCCCAAATATCTCCTCAAGCTCCTCCCCAACGTCCAAAATCCCTTGGTCTTCTCAAAATTCCACATCCTCTCCCCTTCAGAGGCTCTCAAAGGAAATAAACTCAAGAGGTAAATTCCCCTTTCTAATTCATTATTTTCTTTCTAGTTAATTTGTTTTCTAATTTATTTCCTCACCTCCCTTCACCCAAATGGTTTGATAAATATATTAAAATAAATTTACTATAATTATATTTTTCTAATGGGATAGTGTATCATAGTCTCTCCCTCCCCCTCCTTTTATTCTATAAATGAAAATACTGTCTGAGATGTGTTGATTTATCACATTCAAGGATGACAGGTTATCAATTTCTTTTACCATCTTTAATTCTGGTAATGAAACCATTTTTACAGTTAAAAAAGACTATTAAATATTTATTTTATCTTATGTGTTTTTCTGTAATCCATTTTCACACATGATATAGAAGAATAATACAAAAAAATTTAACTATGAGAAAAATCACCAAATTAATCAAAGCGTTTATCATCAATGTTTAATATAATGATTCAACTTCACTACAATTAAAGAAATTAAATTTTCAACTATGTATCCTTCTGTATTTTCAATAATAAAATATAACTCCAATTCTGGACAACCATCCCCATTTTACATGATTCTCCATTCATGAAACTAAGTAAACCGATCGTAAAGACCAAGAAAACAAATAGACCCGAACAATGAAATTGAACCACTTAACCCATCAAAAAGAACATGAATGAACTTAAAAAGGTTATAATTAATATTTTAAAAATAGAACAGGTTCTTAAAATATTAATTAATGAAACTCATTTTATTATTCAGGTCATTAATATCAAGCAAAGATCACCATCAGACTTAAGGTAAGGGATCGTCTCTATTTCCCTTTTATTCAAGAATGTACTCTATGTTATGCCCTTTTATATGAAATTACTAGTAATGGGTTATGATTATGAACCTCCAACATACTTTAATCATGTTTTATAAATGATGATAAACCCATTTTTCTCTCATTAATCCCTCTTAAGTACACATGATACCATGCCGATATTCTCTGAGGGATTTAACCCAAACCTTCTTTATTCATTCAAGTTTCATTATCTTTATTTTTACCTAAATGTGGTTATCTATTATTCTTATGCTAATCTTATAAATGATATTTTAATGTTTCAAACTCATGTAAAAATTTCCATTCACCATTCTCTTTTGGGGATATACATGTTTTTAATTGATTCCATCCTCAATACAACCAGATAAGCAAACCTGTTTTGAGGGAGCTTCCCAAATTCGTACCCGATTTTAAGTGCATTATATCTTCAGTTTTAAGAAAAAATAATCTTTATAAGATAAGTTTTTTTATTGTGAAAATATTCTTGGTTAACTTTTGGTTTTTTATAAATTATTTTTATCTTTTATATTTTAAAGGCACTATAATATTTTATTTAAACCGCTCAAAAATGTTTTTATACCAAAATTTATTGAATACTTTTATTACTTGTTGTCACTTTTACTTAAAATCACTCACCATGATAAATATATATTTTACCTTATGAATCCCCTTTTATACTTTAGTTCCCTTATTTCACAGACACTTTTGCATTACACCCATCTGTTATGATTTGTGTCATGATTATGGTACCCAATTCTTTCCATGGGTAACCCTTATGTTTATGTAAGATTGAATATGTATCATTCTTTATGTGGAAAAAATATTCATGGAAATTTAAAATTAGTTAACCTTGATATTTATCCAATGCCTTAGGTAATGTTAAGTCTCATGAGATGTTATGTGCGATGATCATGGCGAATAGCCTTGGCTTGTGCTACTACGTGAAACGATCTCGAAAGTTGGCCTTGACTCATAATAAAGTCATGTTTTATGTTTTTTACACATTAATATGAATTCATGTTTTTATGATACCATGTTTATATGTTATGATTCTATGTGTTCCATTCCTTTTTTATATCATTATGTTATTACTTCTAACCAATGTGCTAAATATTTATTCTTAGGTTTATTCCCTTATTGGGTTTTAGCTCTTCCCTTTGTTCATGTGTCCCCTAGGGTACCTTATGAAGATTCAAGGGATCAAAGGATGTTAGGATCTATTTATGGGGATTAAATAAATAGTTTTTTCTATGTTTTTAGTTTTATGTACCTTTTCTTCAAAGACAATACACTCCACGATCCTTGGCTTGTACTCTGATGTATAATTCTTCTTTAACTCATATAATGTTATGTAAAATGTCTAGGGTCACTATAGAGATCACCATACAAACCATGTTCACTGAACCGCCCCATAAACGTACCACCATCGACCAACTTATACTTAGGGTATACATTAGTGTAATATGGGGTTATGTGAATAGAACATAATAGTACGTATTTGTAAATTTTCTTTTTTAATAAAATAATGTTTATATTTATCCATTTTCATCATTAATTTATACACATTTTTATATAATGAGTTTAAAAAAAACTAATTTTTTATATAACAAAACCAAAATTTTATTTTTAGGTGATATATTATTTCAATTAAAACACTATTTTTTAAAATTCAAGAAATTTGAAATAAATGATACTTTCATGACATATTATTATGAAATAATATTTAAATATAAGTAATAATATAATTTAGTGAATTACAATGTATTTTTTATAATAGAATTTTTTTTAATGTTGTAAAACCAATATTTTTCTGGAAAAAGTATTTTTATTTAAAAGTATAAATTCTCATATTTATAAAATTAATTTTGTAAAATATATTTAGTTTTTAAAATTATCACATCAAAATTATCCAATGTTGAATTTTTAATAATTTTCTGAGAAATTAGTTTTTTGGTTAAAAATTAAATACAATATATATATACAGTTTATATTATGATATAAAAATAGCCCAAAAGTGATGTAATGAATATTATAAATGGAATACCTGACTAAAAATATATTTTCTTTTTAAAATAATGGGGTTTTTTCAGTTATTTTATTAGTTTTACAGACTCATAATGAATCCTCAAAGACCTATATTATATTTTAAGGTTTTGAAAATAATTATTTATGAACATGAATCACTTCCACATCATGAAATGTATTATATTAATAATTTAGGTCAATAACCTAAAAAATAATGAAATAAAATACTCTTTATTAGAAACCATAAGAAAAAACTATGATAAGGCTTTTGGTTTTAATTATTTTATCACTTAGAGTCCAAAACCTAAGTATAGAAATTAATAAATAATTCCGTTCTCTTTTACTATAAATATCCACCCAACCTCCCATCCCTATTTAATCAAAAAACCAATAAATATAAATTTACTCTTCCAATCCCTCTAAATACCTACCAATGTGTTACCAATATCTTTGGAAGCTCCTCACAAGATTTTAGAAGCACCGTCTCGTGGTAAGGGACTCTCTCATCTTCTTTTTTATTCAAGTTATTTATTTGTAATAAGACCTTTGATTTCTAATTTTACTTGTTTTAAAGTGTTTTTACACATAAATTTACTATCATTATTATTGAAAAGTAACTACATACCTCCTTACAATCTCATTAAACCCTTCCTCAAACATTTATGTTCACCTTTTATGCTTTCAAAATTATCTCGTGCTTTTCTATGCCAAAATTTTGGGTAATGAATACCCGTCCCCATTTCCACTCAAGGGTATTCAACTAGATATAACTATACTTATTGATTGGATTATAAAATTTATATAAACTACACTCCATAATCATGGGATTAAAAGTGATGAATTATGTTCTGATGTTGTATGATCTATGAGGCCCAGAAATTCATGTGCATAATATAAATGTGATCGGTGGATCCATAATTATATATTCCTAAAATGCAGTAAGTAATGTTTTTATCTCATTATAAACCATGTATGGTTCATGAGAAGTTATCCTAAGAACATAATGTTATGATGTATCAGTGTTTATCCTTGAATTAGGCTTATGATGTCATGTTTCATGTTTTCTGTACATTCCTATAATGCCTTGATGGTATCATATTTTGTTATAATTTTCTGATCATGATTATTATTATCAAACACCTATGTCATTATGTTTTTCATCTTTACTCACATGTACTACTTTACATTATTACATGATTTGAATATTACTTTACTCTGATTCATAACTCACCCCTTTCATATGTACTTCCTCAGGTTATCTTGTTTAATTTTAGAAGATCATCCTAATTTAGGATTATGTTATGGAGTATTAAATAATGTTGTTGTATTCCTGTTTCATGTCACTATGATTTGTATCTAATTACCCAAAGACACTAGGCCTCTCAATATTTTTTATTGTGTTATTTTTATATTAATGTACTAAATAATGAATTAAAATGTATAATATATTTGGGTTTTCATAATAAAGTTTAAATATTTAAAATAAAAATCTATTCCAATCCCAACCATTGTAAAATAAACAAATTAAATTTCAATAAAACTGCTTCATTATTATAGATCCCAAATATAAAATAATACAACCAATATAAATCACATCAAAGAAAATTCTCAAACTATAGAAACCAAAATAACATCAATAAAACTATATTAAAAAACCAAACATTCCCTAAACCGTCAAAGACATCTATTTCATAATGTTTAATACAAAATCATATATAGAAATTTAAAAATAAATTCAGTTTTTTTTATAATTATTTTTTTATAATAAAATATAAAAAAATACTTAATAGTTTTCATAACACACTAATTAGAGTAATGTTATAGGATTGAAGCACATTTCACTCAATTCAAAATATTTCCAAAAACTTGTTTAGTTCAAATAAATCACATGGGCATTTATACTTTCCATATTCAATGAAAAAAATGTTTCCAAAAAATTAATTGAAATCCATGAATGAATTACTTAATTTAATATTAATCATAAAACACAACTTTCAAATAATTATGTAATACCTGAAGGGGTTTAATAAATGATTTCTAGGAGAAAAATATCCATTGAAAAGACCAATGAGCTAAAGTCACTTACTTTTACTCACTTAATACCAAAATGATAATGTAAAGTTTTTTTACAACAAGATACTTAAATAGATAATGTTTTATTATTTATATTTTTACATTTTTAAAAAGTTAGAGTATATGAAAAATATCATAAGTTAAGAATTTATACATTTAAAAAAGGAAAAAATTATAAATATGAAAGTGTAATAGGGTGACATTAACTATTTATAAGTTCAATTATATTCATATTATCTATAATTATTATTATCTATATACATTGATAAGAGTACATATTTTATACACACCCTCACTTGAATGTTCCATTATTTAAATATTATTTAGGAAACACTATTTAATTTTTTTTGATGGGGTCCACTCCCTAAAATTACTAATTGAGATACATCACCCATATCATACAAGTATCTCTATTTTAGGTATACAAAAACAATTAATCCTTCATGTACTTAATTATCCATATAATAAAACATTTTCTTAGTAGAAAAAATATAAAAGGATAATTTTAAACACACTCTTATACATCCATCAAGAGAGAAAAGTCAACAAAAAGTAAAATGTAATGAATCTTTTGTTACACCCCTATGAATGTTGACCTAGTTTAGGTTGAATAAGGCAAATAAAAATTGATCATGAAAGTTTAATCTAATGATATTAATAAACCTTTTATAGTATACCATCCCTGAAAGTGTAAATAAATTTATATTTGGACTTTTCATTCCTTCTTGATTATAAATTATATGAAACCTGTGGCTATTTATTTTTTTCACCTTGAATATCCTAGCCCACCTTGAAAGACATGATGGAAAAATCTACACATCATTCAATATGTTAACTTAATTATCCTTATATATGATTTAAAATGAGGATATAATATATTACTTTTAACATATAAAAAATAATAACCCATTAATAATATGAATATGATTATATACACACTTGATAGGCAAACCATTCCATAATATATTTTGTGAAAACTTTTTATTATTTCTCTCTCATTTCAAGATAAACCTCTATGTAATATATTTGGTTAAAATATCAATTATTTAATTAATGTATTTTTAATATGAATATTGAGTAGATTATATTTATTCACCAATAGTAACTTTAGTTTTGTATGTGTAAATGTTAAGCCATGTCCATCTGGTCAGTCTATATTTGAAAAAATCAATAGCTATTTTTCTAAATTAGAATTATTAGAAATGTTATCATCACATCCAACATGATTCAATATTATCTAACTTCCACCCAAATATCTATAAAAAAATATCTGATACCCATTTTCTTTGTAACCTCAAGAAATAAAGCCTCATGGTTGAGCATTATTTATCACATATGACCTCAAATGACATAAGTACTCGATGGATGAAATATAAGAAACATATTAAAAAATTCAAACTTTATTTAAACAGATAGAATTCATCCATGAAAAAAAATTAATTCACCTCGTAATTGGGTTTGTCTATTGATATTATACTAGTCCAAACTATTTAACTTCATCAACCAAAGTAATATCCAAATTATTCATTATCTTTAATAATGAATGGGGAATAAAATTTACAAATGAAAAGGTGTAATTAAAATTATATCTTCAAAACATTCAATCACAGTTAGATGTAGATATTTTTTGTAAATCTGTCTCAAGAAGGTTCCCAACTCAACTAAACTAATTGTTACCTTTTATGTAACACTATGGATTACCAAGGGAATCAAATACTCCATCATAATATGTGAGTAACGAATTTTATACCCCTGAAATGTTTTTTACATTAATTAATATTTAAATGTTACTTAAATATCCATATTAATATTTTACATTATTAAAATTTGAAGGAATAATTATTTTTTCATGAGTTTTTAATGTAAAAAATAATAAATGATACTTCATACACATATTTTACTAAAAATCACACTTTATATTTATTGCTTCAAAATTTTTAAAGTTATTATGATAATCCTTAAATTTACCTTGATCATTAAGTAATATAAAAGTCACATTTTCATAAACGTTCTTCTCAATATTTACTATATCAATATTATGTTGTAAGAAGTTATACTCATAATAATGAAGTTTGATTAATATACTCATTTTATTCCATAATTGCGTTCTAAATGCTTCAATTGTTGAACCTCATACCATTTCACCCTTCTATCAACAAATAAAATTTCTCAAATTATCTACAATCATTTATTACTTATCTTAACGAATCCAAATTAGATAACACCATCTTTGAATTTATTTATTCAATTTATCTATTGAATTGCATCTTGTTTATCCTGAATTTATGAGATACATCAAGAAATCAAATATTACACACGATGCATCAATTTCTATTATAAATTAATTCTCATTGTTGTAAATCAAAATTACTATCTGGACAAGCTAAACATATATTAGTGTTTCAAAAAGATAAGTTTCATAGTAAAATAATGTCATTAATTATCAATATTAAAGTAACATGAATTTTGATCTTTTTTTATTAATGCATTAAATGTATTTTTCCGTTGTTTTATAATTATTAATATTATTTTCTTATATTTTGGAGGTATAAATCAATTTTATTCCATGTATTTAATTTCGTCTCCACCATTTTTTATCTTATTATTCTTCCTTGAGTTATATTCATTCATAATCACACCATTGGAAATTGATTTCCATATATTCTATAGAATCTTAAACATTATTATTTAACAAAATACTTTTACCAATAAAGAATAAAATCATTTGGACATGCATAAATTTTTAGATAGTAAAGTACATGTTTTTTATGTTTTTATTTATCTCATAGAATGATGCTGAGATCTTATCTTCACCAAATGAATCATGAAGAAACTCCATAATCATGGACATTTGTTTTTTAGTAATTCTATATATACTATTGATATAGTGAAACTTGATTAGAAAACGAGTCTTCCAAACACTTGGAACATCCTTCACATAATTAAATATTTAAATCTTTATCTAATTCATGAAACTCAATTATTTTATCACTAAAGTTCTGATAAAAATTAACCTAATCAATATAAAAAAGGTTCATTTTATCAATTATAATCCTTTTCATTTTATCATGTAAATATAAATTCATCATTTATCATGTCTCAAACCGAATTATCCTATAGAATTCCACTTTATGTTTTTTTGATAGAATAGTTACCTATTTGAATTTATGTGACATTTAATTATCCTTAAAAATGATTCATACATATAAATTTGTAAATTTATTCTGTATTAGGTTCTCATATAATTCATTTATATTTAAATATTATCTAAATTTACAATCTAGTCATTATGATTTTATTATAAAATCCACTAATCGATTATAAATTTCATAATCTAAAAATTCATCCAATCCGTTTTCATACTATGATGTGTTTTTGGGTAAATTAATCCCAAATTTTTTTATATGTCTTGTATTATAAATCCTAATCCTGTACATTCAAAATAAATATATAAATTTCTCATCAAATCGGTAAAATTAATCCATAACATTATTATGAAAAAACATTAATTTAGAAAAATAATATATATATATATATATATAATTACACTCATAAAAATATATTATTTAAAAAATTCATTCATTTAGACTCCAATTAAACTGCAAAAAAATTTCTTAATAAATATCTCATTAAATAAATATGATTATAAAATTTCAAACCACAAATCAATACCAATGTTAAAGAATATTTAGTTTTATGAGATCGATCCCACTATAAACATTTGATGATTCAAAAATTAGTTTTTTAGGATAAATATATAATATATTTACTATATAAATTAATTCATGGTCCAATTTAAATAATTTCATGAAATAAAGAAATTAAGGATTAATTTTTACAAACGTTATTGAAATATTATTATATCACTTATCACTTATGATAAAATGTATATGAAAACCAATATATCTTATTATAATTATCAAAAAAGAATATATAATTAAATTTCCTAAAAATAATACTTGAATAAGAGTTTGGAAAAAATTTAAATAGTGCATTAGTAGAAAATCATAATGAATCATCATAATTACTAGATATATCAAACATATCTAAAAAATAATTCCATGAATCATGTAATTACTTAAAAAAGACTATTCTAGAGACAACCAAATAATGATTAAAAAAAATATAATCAAATTTTAAATATGAATGAATATTCCATAAATTTTTTCACCAACATACTCATGAATTTGTTATCCACTAATAATAACAAAAAAACAATTAGTGAAATTCATTGGAAGTTGTTCTCAGAATATTCATAGGTTTATTGTAAAAAATAAAACCTTTGAAAAATAGAAGAAATGGGGGCCATGAAAAGGTATAGGAGAGTGTATTTACACCATTTATAAGTTATTAATTCATGGATGGGCACCTAACGGTGTAAATAATTAGTTCATGTAGGTAGAGCTTTCATAGTGTTAGGCAGAGGGGAGAGGGAGGCTGACCAATGTCTGTATTATCGTAGTGCTTATAAGGTGGATGGAGGAGAGCAGGTGGTCAAATGAAATCCATGTAGAGGGAGATATCATGAAATTAATGTTAGGTACATTTTGATCTCATGGTTATCCAAAATATAGGAGTGGGTTTTTGTATGGAAACAAACATTAAAGGAGTTGAGTTGTAGTTTAAAAAATATATATAGCAGTGATTTTTTAAAAACCACTCGCATATTATTTTTTAGAAGATGTTTGATAGATATAATTATAAATGTTTAATATATTATTATATTTAAAACAAATTATTTTTTTCTTAATAAAATTTATATTTTTAAAAAATATTTTTAACATTACATTGTTGTTTTAAAAATTACCACTCAAAACACACCATAATTTAATTATTTTTTAGTTCCACTCTTGATCGATCATTTTATGAATTTTTTTAATTTATTATTCTATATATAGTTATATTCAGGTGTGAGAAAATCCATCAAGAACTAGTTATATTAATATGTAAGATGTTGGATACCTGACTGACAATATTTCCAATTAAAGAAGCGATTTTAGCTTTACAAAAACAATGTCAAATACAAGGGGTTTTTTCTTAGAGTTGGTGAACTCAAAAGAAAGTAAAGTGGATGTAAATTGATGGGGTTTTAATGATTTCCCTATATAATATGTTATAATATTTTATAAGACTATTGGGACTAAAGATGTTTATTACCTTGGGGAGATCAAGGTATGTAAATTTTAATTTTTATCCCCTTCCAATGATTTTATCCAATTTTAGTAGGGAATATTTTTTCTTCCTCACAATCAATATGAAACAATTAAAAAATAAATATATAGAGATAGATATAAAGATAGAAAAATAATACATTTCACTTAGTTTACCTAATAAGGCTGAACCAAGGATATTTTATGTAAATGTTCCTATAAACCTAAAACACTAAGCTCACTAGTTTGGTTACAAATTTAAAGCAGTTTCACCAACCCTCCTGGTTTAGAACCTTCCATAAATGAGGAATATGTTTCTCCTTATATAAGATGTAACAAATTTCTTCCCTAAATTTTTTCTTCTTAGATTATGCTAGAAATGGTGAACAACTAAATAATGATCACTTTTAAATTCTAGTGAGAGAACCCCTAGGAATACCTCCATCGTCAAGTATGAGTTTTCAACATGATCATGGAATTATTTTTCCTTTCCTGTATGAGTATGAAATTATTCTATTTTAGTTATAAAAATTGAATCCAAAATTTGTACATCCTCACTTAATTTAATCATTTATAATTAAAAATATTTCCTTATTATATAAATGTCAATATTGAGAGTGCCTTCAATCTTTGCTCATTTTCCATATTTATTTCTCTTTTCATCATTTATCCATCGCACTTCCGTATGAGTAATATTTAAAAAATTTAATTATTGAAACTAAAAAAATATCTCCAGATTAAACTTATTAAAAAACATGTCAAGATATGTCATTTAATTCATGGATTAATTGATGAAAATTAGAGTTCTTGATTCTTGATTCCATTAACATGACACCCACTACATGAAAACACCAAGAAAATTACAGCTTTTAATTCCAAAGAAGTATGCATGTATCTTCATTCTAATTCGACTAAATTATCAATAATAAAGAGTTATTGGTAATATTCAATGTAATCCATGTTAATAACTTTTATTTTCTCAAATTCATGATGATAATTAAATGCAAATATTTGGGTTATAAAATAGGTGAACCATACAAACTCCCTCTTGTGCTTCCATATTACTACAAAAATTTCGAAGGAATTGATCATTATAGTGCCTTTAAATAATCCTTATAAAGTTCCCCTTTTACATAACATGATCCTTAATATCATAATCTGTATTCAACACAATTTTAATAAAATGATCCTTATGAAAATGAAATTTATCCTTGTGAAGTCTATCCATGCTTACAAATATATGATTTTATCATTATAAAAATAAAAATATCCCTATGAGGTTCTAATATATCTTTTAAAATACCTATATGGTCCTTATAAAAACAAGTTTCCCATCCTTATAAAGTCTAACCATCCTTACAAACCATGATTTTACACTTAAAAAGTCTCCATGTATCCTTATAATGTCTTGGTTAATCCTTATGAAGACAAGTTCCATCATTGAAAAGTACTATATCATCAATACAACTATCAAATTAATCCTTAAAAATGTATCCTCTTCCAAAAAATGATCCTTATATGCATAGGGTGAATCTAATGACTTTTCGAAACATTATAATTGATTTGGACCTATCCATATTCTTTGACTTGAGATAAATGGAATTAAACTATTTCACTCTTGATTTTTTTGAAAAATACATCAATCCATAATGATTTGAGTTCCTCAAGTCTTTATATGTTATTTTTAGATACTTGTTTTAATTTTTTATAAAAAAATGACCCAATAATCAATCGGAGGGTATTTTTCTAAGCATATCCCCTTTTTGTTTGTTAAAAACATTAAAAAAAATTTCACACTTATTATTCTGAAAAATTCCGAAATAGATAGATCAAATTAAAAATATAATTTTACCATCTTACCTTTAATTATGGTATCAATGATTCACTAATATTCAACTAAATGCATACTTGAGTTAACTAATGATAATAAATAAGAGTTACATGAAAATATCATCATGAAAACAATTCATATATCCTCATTATCTCTCCAACTTATCCACACAACTTCTCTCCATAATTAAATAATTGGATACTCTGCACATATTTAAAAGGATAAAAAAATATTTTACCCCATTTATCTATATAAATAACACTCTTATACCTCTTCTTTTAAAAACACCTTCGCCCTTGTAATTTATGGATTGTATCTCCCCCTTTGATAATGAACCAAAAGATCACTTCTCTGAAATTTCACAAACGAGGTTTATAAATCTATATATTTAATTTGTGAGAGAAATAATTCATTTAAATTTATCAAACAATCTATGGTGGGGGAAGGGTAAGGATCTCTTGTATAAATAATCTAGTTAGAGGGAGTTGTTTAGATTCTAAGATCCAACTGATGCATTTCAAATTATTTCTTAGGTAGTTCCTTTATCATAATATCATTAACTTGATTTTGAGTTGATGTATACTCCAAATTCACTAACCCCTATTGTACAATCTCATTGACAAAGTGTTGCATCATTATAATATTATCGATACTTGAATAATGGATGTGATTTTTCATAATATTAATAATGTTAGAGTCATCAATCAAGATGGAAATTGAATATCTCACATAAATTCTAATATCATCAAGTTATTGTTTCATCCAGAGTAATTGAGTACATTATTGAGTATCCACTATAATTTCTTCCTCCGTGATGCTCAAGGAAATTAATTATTTCTTCTTACTTAGCCAATAAATTAAAGAGATTTTAAGAAAGAAAACACCATCTGATATTGACATTCAATCATTTTCCAAACCTTCCCAATTTCCATATGTAAATCCAAAAAACTCATACTGTGATGTTCAATGATAGAAAAAAATTCATCTATATTATTGATATATCAAAATATCCTAATCACTATTAGCATGTGGATTTATTTAAGTCAAATTTGGTAACATGCATCTTAGAATGCATAAAACACTACTTCTAGCCTTATTGCTATCAAATATAACTGAATTCTAATTATTTTCCTATACTCAATGATATAAATCTCATTACCATAATCCTATTTTGAAAAAATCATATATAAATCTATTATAATTGTCCCAAGCCTTGAATATTCAATTAAATACATCCTAAGAAGTTATTTGGTATATTTTATTTGATAAATAAATGTTCAATTCATCCAGTTAATCACCTGTAAACTAAGTAAAAATATTTGTTGCCAAATTACGGGAATTTAAAATTCACACCTCATATTTTCTAAAAACTTCTTGCATTATGTATCATCGAAGCCTCCAAAGATAATATCATAATAATAAATCTGTCCTGATATCCTTTAATACTTCACCCTATTAATGTATAAGTTGGGGTAAAATCTGCCACTTTAGAATTTGATCTTATTCAAATATTGGTCTAGATGATAGTACAACGCACTTGACACTTTCTTTAGGCCATAAAATTCATTATTTAACTAGTACTTTATATTATCATATTTATCCAAAAGAAAACTACCCAATTTCTTATTGAATAATTCTTCTTAAAGGACACCATTTAATAATTTTTATTTAACTTCCATTGGAAGCACATTGAATCCTATTTTGTACCTCCATAAAAAATAACATATAGAATACAATTAGTACATGAGTTAAAATATCTCATCCATATATTTTCCTTAGATTTTAGATTACCCATTTCACACCATCCCTTTTTTTATATGAGTAACTTTTCTAAATTTTCCGAGTTTATTCTATAATACATGCTTTATTCCAATGAAATTATTATCCTCTAACCTTGGACCCAAATTTTTTTCTCTTCTAATTGGTCACGATCTTTATGCATAACCTTTAACAAATTATCTATCATATTATCCCCTTAAAAGATTTTATGATATATTTTTTTATTGAAAATAGGTTTTTTTCTAGCCTTGATCCTTCAAGTTTAGACCACAGCTATCTAGTCACCAACAATATTGGTATCACTAATTTTAGTTATCATACTTATCTTCTTTATTTCTACATATCCTAATGAATTTTCATCATTATTATATTCTTATTACGAGTCTTCTATAACCCCATGAGTTCCCCTTAATCCACTCCCCATATGTGACATTTTCCGTCAATTACCTCACAATTCTATTTTAAAATCAGCTCAAAAATATATTAAATAATCTCACTTTCCATGATAGTTACATATTTTATTTCCATAATACTACAAATACTTCTATTTTAAAATAACTACACTTGTATTTTGGATGAATATCGCAAGAAAATAACGTCATTCTAATAATATTTGATCTTCTGTTTCTTCTCATTGTTGATAAAAAACATTTACTTTTGAAAACTCAAAAGTACTTGAGTGTCAAATTCTTCCTATACAAAAAATTTTATGGAGTTGTATAATTATTCAAATAATGAAAATAAATTTTGGAGATACAAAATTATGTAAGGAAAAACTACATATATTAAGTCTTAGGGATAATCTTGACCATGATAATTTTCCAAGGTATGTTATTTATAATTCAGTTCCTCCTCTCAATAACCCCATTTTTTGGGGATCCCTTAACAGTAAAAAATGATGTAGAATCCCATGTTTTTAAGACATTAATATAACTAATTGTCAGTTGATTCTAGGCCATTATTTATCTATAACTTTTGAATTTTCATTCCAATCATCTTCTTTTCCAATATTTGGTAACGAGTGATGCACGAGAACACTTCATATTTATGAGTAATGACCATAAAATATTCCATCCTACTATAATAATCATTTAAAAAGACATAAAACCTCTTTGAATCCATGTATTTAGGTTATATAGTCCAGTATACAGTGTTATACACAATCTCGAGTGCCCCTTTTAGTTTCATCTCCTCTCACCTCTATGTATTTCAAACAAATTTTCCGTTTGGACAAGTATCTCATGTATGATTGTGATCGCATGAGAGTGTATGGATGTCGCAATATCTATCACTTCTCACCAATTCCCCAAATAATGTTTTGGCTCCAATGGATAATACATTTCTGCCACAAATGATTTTATTCCGACATGGATAATATACATCAATCATTTTCTCTATTGATGAGAAAAAGTTTTAATTTGATGAACCTTACATAGAAATATGTAGTTCCATATTTTACTTTAATGATGTAGGTATTACTATTGAGCTTCACTGAATTCCTTGAGTCCCACAAATGAATCACACATAGTAAGTTCTAAATATAGAATTCAACATGTATGACAGCCATGCAACTAAATTCTCTTCCTCATATGTTGTCCTTCCCAGATCCAATGATTTTCATCCCTAATAATTACCAAATTAAAAACACAATCTTTTTTTATAACTTATTACAATGACATGATCTCTATTTACTATTATATGGAAAGTCTGCCTACTATCTAGAATCTATATTTCGACTACATTCATTTCCCTCAAATAAATTTCAATAATGTTATCATTCTCAACCTTTATTTTATTGTTCTATGTATGTTGCCTCACTTACTAATCTATTTCTATAGTTTCTTATTCATCATGCAAGGAAACATATCAATTTTTTGTTTTCATTTTACTTGATAATGATTCTCGTTTCTATGAACATTTCCATCAGATCTCCTCTATCACACCTATTTGTTCTATTAATGAAAACTTTTCATCATTTTATCCAAAATCATTACAAAAAAAAGTATCCATTAAAAACATATTATATATAGAAAATTATACTCAATTATTATTTTTATATTGAGATACAAAATCCCTTTTTTACTATAAAATTAATTTATTTTTTTCACTATATTTACAAAATAATAACACTTGATATATGGTATCATATTGTGTGTATTTTCTAGTCCAACTATAGCCTTTTCATTTTTTAGCATGTTACTAAAAACAACATTTTTCTAGAGAGTGTGTGATTGTAGTTTGGTAATAACCACCAGTGATTTTAGTTTACTACTATTATTTTTATCTATTTTTCATCTATCCTTAAACCATTACACATATGGGAAATCCACAATTTTTTTATGAGATTCCTAAAAAACCTCCTTAAATTCTTTAGAGTTTGGTTCTCTCAAGATTCCCTAATGTTTTACATGGGATTATAATCATTTCCTAATCATAAATATTCCATTATATAATCATAACATCCCCTTTGAGTTATTCTTTTTTTTAACATAGTCCTTCACTTAATATATCAATCCATCTATAATATAGTCTTGTTCTTCAATTTTAATCTTTTTCCCAATTCCATTCTATGAGTTTGTAGTATTCCAAGATTTAGGTTGTTTAATAAAATATTTTGGCTCATACATTTATAATTTTTTATATTATATGTATATATTCTAATCATGGACCAATTCATTATATTCCAGTAATTTTTCTCTCTAGATGTATGTTTCTTTAATATTAGCCTCAAGTTCATCTTTGAGGTCAACTATTCCTTCTATTCTAGAAACTTCATTATCACTATACTCAATCTTTTTCCAATATACAAAAACCAAAATGACTTCTACATAGTGTTATCTACAGTCCTTAACATAATTTATTCCTATTTTCTCTATGATATCTTCTTGTTCGGATAATAAGTTCTTCCTTTTGAAGAATTTATGCTATGATTTTCTTTTTCACTTATCACCCTTAAATGGTTTCTTCATAGGTTTATCTTCCTCATCATTATAAAAAAATTTCTTTGGACATATTAACATGAGATTCTAAAATTTTTCACAATTAAATAAAGAGAGTTCAAGCTTTCCATTGAATTTTCCTTTTATACTTTTGATATTTGAGGATATAAAATACATCACCTCATCAACTTCTTAATCCCCAAGATCATCACTCAATAATATTTTCTTCATATAATTGAATTCTACAACCTCAAAACATTCTTTTTGGTATATACCCATTGTTAATATTACTTATATTGTATGTAGAGGGATTACTATGAAGTTTTAACAAAATCCCCTCCTTTGGATGATTTTATTTAAGAAATGATACTTTTTCATTAAAATATGGAAGTAATATTCATAGAATTATTTGAATGTTTTTTTATTTTTTTGAGGACCCTCCCATGTATGTGCATGTATTCACCAATAAGTTTCATATATATTTGAAGAATACATGTACTATCTCGTTAAGATAAATTTTTTAAATTTTAATACTTATTAAAAAAACATAAAAATTTTATTCTTGACATTTGAATCACTATCATAAATATTGAGAAGCTTCTCCACCATTACATGAGAAGTTTTTCATGACATGACCTTTTTATATATGGGTTTTGACAAAGAACCATCTAATTCATTAATTTCCATACATTTTTCATCCAAATCCTTGTGGAACTTGTTGTATAGTTCTCTAGTACCCATACAGAACAAAATCCTATAAATACATTTATTACCTATTATCTAAAGTTATATTTCATTATGTTGTTAAATTTAGAGAAATTAGAGATTTTAAAATTAGGAATTACTTTAGGATTTTCAACTAATACCATGAATTATGAGAGATAAAATATTTATAGAAAACCTTTAGTTTTGATACAGATTTTTATTCCAAAAAATTCTTAATACCCTTAGAGTATGAGGGGGAGGGGGTGGAGAATCGAGGTATATCAATTTTAAATTTAATACCAAGATAACAATATTTTAAAAGTTATATTAGGTACACTTATCTATTACTTAAAATCAATATTAAATAATAAAATATCAAAGATAAAGAAATAATATATTTTACTTGGTTTACTAAAACAGGCTAATCCAAGGAGCATGTATGGAAATTTTCCTATATACCTGAAACACTATGATAATTGCTTTGGTTATAATTTTTTAGCAACCATACTAAAACTCATAGTTTATAACCTTCCAAAAATGAGTAAAATAGTAGTTATAATGAACCCATATTAATGTAGAGGTATATTACATCACTTTTTCTGAATATGTAAACCAATATATAAAAAAATTCCCAAAGACCCTATTAGTTTAGTGCCTTTGAAAAAATAGAAACAAAAAAATAGTACATGACTGAGATGCATTATATCCCACTAGGTTATCCAATATTATAAACCCTCTTAGAAATATTATAAATAAAATATATGCTCCTAACATAGAGAAGGAAACATAAAAAGAGGTGAGTTAAGATGCTCAGTAAGGGTGAATAAGGGAGATATGTAATCATAAACATGAGCATGAGGGATTTAGAATGTGATAATAACATTATATGATCATACCCTGCATATCAAAGATCATAAAAATCTATCATGGCATAAATATTAGATTTTCATAAGTCATGAAGCATAAGGGAGACACAAACAAGATCAATAAAGGAATAAGACATGGAACTCCTGGAACACACATAAACCTAAAAAATACAATGTCAAGGATACCTACCAAGACCTTAAAAACATGTTAGGCTTGGTATAATAACCCATGTACCCAATTCATTCTTAGGATGACCTCTCATGTACCCTCTTCTTTCGGGCTTGTGATGCCCTCTAGTGCACCCTCTTATTCTGGGCTTCGAATTCCCTCTCATGTACCCTATAGATCTTATAAAACATTAATCAATACTCAATGCATTAAAGGGAGATATAAGTCATGTCGGTCACATAATAAAATCATACATACATGTTCAACATGATAATAAAACATTCATCATATCATGACCCATAAAAAAATATGGGTTTTATAAACATCAAATCATAACCCATGAAATGAAATGGGTATCGTTAAACTTTAATCACATTATACCCTATAACAAATAGATAGCTTTCCTAATCATTTAATTAAATAATAAACCATTAGAAGAAGTGGTCTTGAAAATAATATAACCCATGGAAGAGAAATGGGTGTCATAAGAATCATTCCTTCAAAATATAAATCATTAAAGAAATAATATGAGTGGAACATTTGGATAATTTACTAAAAGGTAATGAGTAACATAAATGGATGCCATCATAGATGGAAAATAATTTTGAAATATATTTAAAAAAAGTATCCGGATGAAGATAAACTTTATTCTTTGAAAAATAATATTTAACCAAAAAAAAATTGAAAACCATTTTCATATAAATTACTTTAAAAACATTGAAATAAATCCTGAAATAAATTTGAAAAACTTTTTCTTTAAAAAGGTATAAAATTATCTTGAACACATTTTGAAAACCTGTTTCTTTAAAAATACTTTTAAAAGTTATTATATAAGGTTCAAAATAATTGAAATACATTTCTTTTAAAACAGTATTATGAAAACTTATAAACGAGGTTTTAAAAATCATATAATATACTTTTTAAACACAATACATGTTTTAACAAAAATTTCATTGAAAACCATTTAAAACAAATAATTTACATAATATTAGGAAAACTTTTCTTTTTTTTAAAAATAAAACCACTTTGTAATCATTTAAAGGAAGCTTCAAGGGAATGACAATTATGATGTCGGGTAAATCCGTACATTCCGAATGTTCCTTTGGTACCCCAAAAAGTCAAGAAAAGTGACTCGATCGGAAAATGACAAGAAGATTCCATTTTTAAAAACATTTTTTTAAAGTGGTAAAACATTGGAAAAAATGTATTTTAAAAATAACAGGAGAATAGTAGAATATTTTTAATGTAAAATCTTTTAGAAAACATGGTTTTGAAGAAACACATATTTTCGACCGAAGAGAGAGGAAAAGTCAAACTTTCTTAAAAAATCATTCATGATCATATTATGTACAAAAATGTAAAAAATGGTACCATTAATAGGATATGACATGAATAAATATAGGTTAAAATAACTCATTATATTTCTTGATAAATTTATCATAATATTTTATCAATGAGAGAATAATCATAAGCAATCTCAACAAACTGTGAGATTGTAGCTATAAACCATTAACAATTTGGTAAATTTGAGTCATAAAAACATGGGAAAAATAAGATTAAATGAATATTAAATTATAATTAAAATAAATATATTCACGATATAACATTTCAATGGAATTATATACACATCATATAAAAATATAGGTGTATAGCATGGCTTGTGTCTCAAAGAAGGAAAATTGAGACAAAATTACTTTACCGATTTGGTACATTTTTAAACATGAACCTCATGAAAGGAATATAATCGAATAGATATTTATATACCTATAAAATTTATTATAATTATCCGAAAATGAATCCATCGAAGGTATATACACAATATAAAATAAATGAGGGGTTAATAAGGCATGAATCTAACGAAAATAAAAAGTGAGATGAAATTCCTTTACCTAGTGTCTTGACTCTCACCATAATTCTACAGAACACATTTATAATAAATATAAGTTTATTATAAATATTTTATAGAACCATATTATTATACCTAATAATATATATTAATTTATTATGAATTTATATTACCCACTTATTAACAACTCCTTGTTAAGGTTTCGCTTTCGATAAAATTTTCTTTGTTCTTCATACATGTTTTGACTCATTATTTTTGATCATATTACTTATTTTGTGATTTACATAATTCAAGAATGTAAAATATTATATAAATATCATACATATTAATTATACATGTATCTATAATAATCTATAAAATATATAAAGATGAAATGGAATACATTGTTTATGGAGACGGTAGGCCGTACGTACGCATGGACATTATTTCTGTTTTATTTTCATAGTGAAAGAAAGTAATAAAATGAGATATATATGTATATATGTATGTAATATAATTAAATGAGAATTATTATGTGATATATATAATATATTTTTACTAAAACCATCCTTAATATATTCCTTGTTAAGTCTGAATGAACCACATTTCTTTGAGGATGTAGTAGTTCACACGTCCACAGATGATGTTATCATATTTACACAAGATATAAAGTATAAAGGTATGTGTTATAAAATAATTAATTAAGAATAAATATATTATAAATATAATATATATTATATATAATCATAGTTTCCATCGTAATTCCCACCATGAGAGGTGGTAAAGGAATAACGAACAATCGTCATTTCATGAGGTGACAATTCTCTATATACATAAACTGTAAGTTTATTACCCATTAGATTGATGTGTGTGTAAGTGTAGGTCTAAATATTAGTATAAAAACATATTATTATATTTATTATATTTGAGTTTTTATATAAGAATGGAATAATTATAGTTTAAAGAGTGGATAAGGAAATAAAACAAAAGATTTTGAGGATGAATGTTACCTTTTATTCGGGTAACTCTTTTTGGTTTACACCAAAGGGATTATGGGGATGGATTTATACACAAATAGATACTTCAAGGATCAATTGAAGTATTTTGAGTAATTCTTTTTTCATATCTTTGTTGAGCCAAATTGTCTTGATAAGTTTCTATAAGTGGGAGGATATGAGGCCTTTTTATAGTGGAGGAGGAGTGCCACTCTTATAAATTCCAAAAGGTACTCAATAATTGAAGGTATACCTTAAATAATGTTCTTAAAAAAGGAAAAAAATGAATTTAATGTGAAATATGGTTTAGAAAAATCTAAAATAAACAAAAATATATGCATTTTTATAATTGTGCTCCTTAATTTTTATGTTTCTCCAATTTTATCATTTTTGTTTTTATTAAAGTCTCAAGTATTCTATCATAATTAATTTAACCATTTAGACTAAATTAATTTTATATTTATTATAAATAAATATACCCACTGAATAATAATTATGTTATATAATTTACAAAATTAAAATATAATGTGTGTTGGAAATTAATTATAAAACAAGTGCATGTAATGCGCAAAAACACTACTTTAATAGAGATCAGGCTAACAAAATTTTTACTATCTATGGGTCAATTAATGGACATAATTTTATATTTATTAGCAATTAAATATAACATGTCATAATTTATGGTTTTTATTGATTTTAAATCATTTAATAATATCATTTATTGTAAAATAATTTAATTTTCAATTCTGACATTACTTATTTAATTTTAAATTAATAAATATCAAAACAATATTGGAATTAAAACATAATAATTTAAAAGATTTTGAAAATTATATATTATTCTAAAAAATAAATAATGATAATAATTCATCCAATTTATGTCACTTTAAATATTTATAGTATCATTTATTTTAGTTAATTATTAACTAAATAATAACTACCATGGCATTTCTTAAGCATTTTATGTAACTAAATCATTTATAAAAATAATTTATAAGTAAATATGATAAAAATAAATCATTTAATTTTAAAAAGTATTTTTATAACTAAAAAAATGTTTATTTCTCCATATCTCATTGGTTTATAACTGTTATAGGTGAGGAAAATTCCATTTTTGTCTTTTTAGTTATTTAACTTACGAAATGGGGAAATTTTATTGAATAATATTCCACTAACTAATAAAATAATAACTATTAGGGTATATAGTATAAATAAGGTCATAAAATGGATTTATTATTGGTTTCTAGGTAATTTTGGCCCTTAAGTTTAAGGTTTAGTCCCTAATGAAACTTAATTTTTCCTTAATCACTGTGATTAATTATAATCACTTTCACTAATATTTTTAGTATAAAATTAAGTGAATATTATTTGAATACAAATATCATAATTATTAAAAAAAATTATGTAATTTTTTAAAAATTCATATCACATAAGTGGCCAGATTATGTTTAATGATAATCCCTCAGACGTCGCGAGAAAGTGAGTTTTTAAAGTAAAAATGTTCAAAAGTTATATAAGTTTTTAGAATCAATTTAAATATAAAAATATTACAACGACCTAAATTGGATTAATATATGTATAATTGATCTATTGTGACTTTAAAAACTAAATTAAAATATAATTTTATATTATTTATAATTTAAATGAAAAGGAAGTGTTTAACTAAATACCGCATTTTTATGTATTCCTCAAAAAATGAAACTTCTTAGAAAAATACCAAAAATTTACCCTATGATAATATATGAATTATGAATTAAAAAATTATTCTTATTTTTTAAAATAAAATTTATATAGATCTAAACAATTATTTTTAATAAATGCGCGCCATTAAAAGGTTGTAAAACTCGGTATTCAATGTAAAGCATGCTAAGTTAGTGTTGCGTGTACCAGATACAATCTATGCATTTCATGTGATGAAAGATCAACTTGGTGTATAATATAATGTCAAAAAAACCTATTTATTTTATATTTATATGTACAAAAAGAATATATATTGTGTTACGTGAATGAAAAATATTAAATTAATTCGAAAAACATTTCACAAATTCTCACGGTGTTACATTCTAACCCCCTTAAAATGAATTTCAAAATAGAAATTCATCTAGTATATTAAAGGTTTAATACTAGAAAGTTTTTTCATACAAACCTACATCATAAAAATAAATAAAAAAACTTTCTCAAAGAAATAAAGTTGGAACCGTTACAGTTACCCACAATAACTCATACCTGGATTCCCACAAAGGAGAACATTGGTGGGAAGTGAAAACATAGACATGGAAGAGAAATATTACCATCAAATTATAATTTAGAGTTATAGATAACAAGGTCAAGAGAAATTTAAAAATCACAAAACCTTAAATCTATGATGACCTAATGGACCATCTAATTCATCAAAAATGATGGAATTTAGATATCACTTTTAGTTTCAATATCATTTTTCCTAATGTTGAAAGATTTTCATCAAAATATATACTTAAATGATTTCAACAAAACTTTTTGATATCAATATGAGATATATTTATATTATGGATCGAATAATTTATTCTGGATGGCTCAATTACAAGGGGCTGAATTATAGTTGAAAACCTTAGTTTAAAACAGTTTGAACTAAACCAATTCATAATCTATTTAAGAAAAAGATTAGATTAAGACTTGTCCCTTTGTCTAATTACCAAAGTATCATAATTATAATGATTTCAATATACCAGAGTATAGAAATCTTAATCACATATGATTCTATTAAAATAGAGTAAACAGATCATATTTATAATCGATTTGATTAAATCAATATGTCTCAGACTTATAGTAGATCTGTTTAGTAAAAAAGTTTGAGTTTATCATATTTAGTGTTGTTATGATAAAACCAAAACATGAAAGTATAAATTAATTTAAATGACCCATAAAAAAAGTAAAATAATAGAAAATATATAATAATGACCTATAGATAATTTTAAAAAAATAGATATCTTTTAACTTTAAGAGTAAGGTAGCCACAAACCTTTGCTAATAGTGTCCCATATTTTATACTTATAGAAAATTATGTATTTCCTCGACAAGGAAAGCCCTCGATACGTATATCAGATTTAATTTATCTACCAATCCCCAAAAAACGTTGATCCTATAGATCATATTCTCTGTCTTGTTATCCCCGCAAGACCATGATCAATACAATGATCAGATTCTCCATCTTTCTATCCCCACAATAACTTGATTTTAATCACATATAAGACACCCGATTACATCGAAAAATAATCCTTAAGGAGATAACCTGAAAATGTTCCTTTAATAAGAAAAAACTCTAAAACAATTACAAAATACTAATAACAATCCATTCATGATTTGTAATCTTGAGAGATCTCACACAACCGAGAATTTTCAAAATACATTTTTCACTACCAAAGTCCTCAAATGAACAAGTATTTATAGGAAACCATTAAAATGATCATACTTTCTCTGAGTCTGTTGCAATGAATTAGATAGCTTGCATTTCAATGGATATATCATAACATATTGTCAGACACAGTATTTATTCTCTACTATCAGAGTGTAAAATACATTCCCTTATGATAGAAATGAGTTATATATATTTTGAATATAAACTTAAGTTAATATGATGGGCTTGCTTAAAAATTTCATTATGATGATCTTTATAAGAATGAGTCCGATATTTATCGGTTCCAATATCAGTGTGTTTATAAAGTCTTTGTTAGTACTAAATATAAGGGAAAAATTATTACACTTGACCAGATAAAAGTGAATATGATGTTTATCATATCCAAACTCATTAAAATAATCATAATGAATAAAGTATGTTTATATTTATAAAGACATTATAAGTATGGTAAAATTTTATGTTTTCTAAAAAAACATTCTTAAAAAAACTTTGGACATAAATGGTTAGTAATAAAGTTTTCAATAAAGAGATTTTGATTTAAAAAAAACGATGAAAAATTTATAAGTATAACTTTTGTCTCAAAAATATCTCCCTTTTTGGAAAGAAAAACCAAAAACAATTAATTAAAAAATAACTATGAAAAAATTATTGTTCATTTACTTTTGAGAAATTTTTATTCATAATTTTCCTTTAATCCTTAACCCATATGAATTTATAAAACATCTAAATATAATATTGAATAAGATCACCCCCCTCAAGATAAAAAAATACCTCTAAGGATTTTATTCTCCTCCTTAGTAAAAGAATTTATTCTTAAAAAAATTCTCCCCTATTTATAGAGTTATCCATTTTAAAAGGGTTCCCCCCCCCTTAGAATAATTTATCCCCCTTTGTGATTTAAAATAAAATGGGGAAAAGTATTTAGTTTCCTGAAAAGGGTTAGAAGAAAATAATACAAAAAAATATAATTAATTCCCAAATTATCCATAAGAAAAAATTGAATAACATTCCACAAATCTAAGTGGAGAAATATTCAAAGATATCATAATGGGATGGAAAATTAATTGATTAATTAAATTATAATTTCAAAATATAATTTCAAAAATGGTTAAGAAGGGAAAAGATTTAATCATTCTTATTCATCAAGTATCTCACAATAGTTTTCATTTTATTGAACTATTTTATTTATTCTTATAGATTTGCAATGGTTTTATATTGGGCTTGACTTTTCTGATATTGAATCAAGAGTCTCTTAGAAAAAACATCATTCTAATTATTCCGATCAATGATTTCATATTTATAATTTTTCATTACTAACAATTATAGATTCTTATATTTCATCTTCCCATGTTATGATTTTACTTCATGGGTCCAGTTATCATTTGTATTCTTGAACTAGTCCACAAACTTTACTCTATCTGAAATAACTTTATAAAGATCATTGAATTATTTTCCATATTCATTCAAAATATTCATTATGTATTCAATAGTCTCTTCATGTGACTTGACATCAGCATCAACAATAAGAAAATTTTAATTACTTTATTTCATTCCTTCTTATGAGCATACAAACTTTCTTGAATAAATTTGAGATTAGAATCATTACAAAATCACCGTTTCTGATAATTTTTTTTATAGATTCTTATTTTTGAATTTGATTATCATGAATTGACTCCACTTTGGCATCAAGTCTCAGAAAGAAAGGGAATATTCCTTCAAGTCTCTATAAATCCTAAATTATAAATCGACCCCTTTCATTTTAATCATATTCACTAAATCTGGTACTTCAATATTAAGAATTTTATGATAGCCAGTTCCTACTTCAGTCACTTTTCCTTTAAACTTATATTTATTCAAATTTTATTTTAAAACTCATTCACTAACTTCCTTTCCATCAAAAATTTAAATGATATTGACATCATCATTATAAGGTTAGTCACCTTCTACATTTAAATTTCAATCTTTTTCATCATTCTTATATAAATACTCAGCTTCTTTGTCTGATGAACTTTTCCTCTCTAAACTTTGGTATTTTTCTTTTTGATCATCCTTGGAAGGAAATTCTGATGATGATTCCAATTATGTTGTCAGAGAAAAATTATCATATTTAACTTATTTACCTTTCTTATTCAGTATGAATATTTTGAATCCTAATCTTTTAAGTAAGAAACATTTGGTCTTAACTATTCCACAACTCAAAAGTATTTTTATTAAGAAAATTACAAATTAGTACTTGATCTATAATATAAAAAGTAGTACTAACCACTTGAGCCCAAGAATGTTTAGCAATTGAGTATTCACTCAACACAGTTCTTATTATTTATTTAAGAATACAATTTATTCTTTCAATAACACCATTTTACTAAGGGGTTATAGGTGCTAAAACGTTATGTGTAATAACTTTCTTACTACTAAAATTTTCAAAATAGGAATTTAAAAATTATCCCCCATGATCACTATGAATAGTTATCAAGGGAATGATTTTCTCATTTTTAACTTTGGATTCAAAAGTTATGAAATAAAAAAACAATTCAAATTTCTTTTATAGAAAATATACCCAAGTGTATATAGTGAAATAATCAACCAATAAATATATATAGTATTTTATCCAAATACTTCTAGTTTGTATAGGACCAAATAAGTATGTGTGCACTAGATGTAAATCATCACTAGTTGAGACTTCACTAATATATTTAAAACTTGAATTAGGTTTCTTATATTGTTGATAAGGGTCACAAACTTTATAAGAATCAAACATAAGTTCTAGTAGATCCTCAACAAGTCTTTTCTTAGTCAACTTACATAAGTTTCTAAGGTTATAGCTTACTAAAATTCTATTCCAAAACCAATAATGGTCTTTTATTTCCTAAGGAAAGTTATTTCTTGGATCATAAGGTCTTCTAACTTAAGTGTATAAATATTCTCATGTTGATTGAAGGAAATAAGGTATTCATCATTGGAATTGTGTATTATAAAATTTTCATTTCTAAAATTCACAAGGAAACCTTCGTAACATAATTGTCTTAGGCTTATAAGGTTTTTTAAGGCCTTTAACAAACAAAACATTTGAAATAAGTTCGTTACTAAGAAGAAAAATATTACCTATACCAATAATATCTCCTTGAGAATTATCTATGATGGTAACTTTTACACCTTTCATCTTGATAACATTTTCCAAAAATATTTCTTACTAGTCATATTCTAGAAAAAACCACTATCCATATACTAAGTATTCTTATTGTTGATAATTTATTTATTTTCTAGAGAAAAAACAATTAGACTTTTTGAGCCCAAACCTTCTCAGGTCCAATGTTAGAAAATAAAATCTTAGATAACAATATTTATTTCTAAAATTATGTTTCATGGAATCCCAGGGGATTGAAATTTATTTAGGGAACAATTTTTGTTCTAGTAACCACTACTCAGTCATTTTATAAAAAGGGTTCAATTTTCAGAATAAAGTAATTGTTACTAAAAACTAGTTTCTTATTAGTAAAATGAATTCCCGAAATATATTTATAAGGATGTATTTTTTTTATAATTTTTATCAAAAATTTATTTACCAATATTAAATTTTGAAAAAATATTCTCGAGAGAAAAAAATTTAGACTTTAGTTTAATAACTATTTCTTTATTCTTACCATCAATAGTTTTAGAATTTAATTTATCAAAACTAATTTGTAAAGATTATTTTTTAGAAATTTTTTTTCTAAATATTTAGAAAGATATTGTTTTTAAATTTTTTTTATCAATATCTTTATATAAATATTATAATTATTTTGTTAAAAAAACTTATCATAGAGTTTTCCTTTTCGAAGTTTTACCAAATTTACAATTTTTAATTTTAATGCGGTTAGAAAAGAAAGTTACTTCATCATAAGAAGGTAAAGTATTATCTTCATAATTAGATAAAGATTATTCATCTGATGATTTTTTTAACACCCGAAGCTTTCATAGTACGTTTCCATTTGAGTAATATAGTAGCTTGTGTTGTACGCAACTTGAAGTTATAACACACCACGATCAATCAAACTAGCCATTATGAATAGTAATACCCACTTTTATAAATTTTATAAATTTTATATTTCAAAATGGTATTCATTTTTTAATTTGAAATACCAATGTTATCTTACGGTGAGTTTATGGTATTATTCTGAAAACTTTCAATTTCCAATGAATAGTGAAAAACACTGCTTTATTGTTTAAAAACAACTTTTCATTTAAATAATTAGTTGTTTTATTTTAATTTATTTTTGGTAAAAATAGATACATAATACCTATATATGTTCAATTTAATTCATTTATGTCATTTTATAATAAGTTTAGATATATAAAATTTTATTGAAATTTTTACCTTCTTTTTCCCACCTTCTTGGAGCTTTTGAAAATTTGCATAAAACTTAATTTTAGCACTTCTGTGAGTTGAATTTAAAAAATCCAAGAGACATGGCTGGAATAAGTAAGTAAGATGTGCTTCAATAAGATAAAAATAATTTTTGGTGAATAGTAACTTTTGACTTTTATTTACCATCGTTAAAAGTAAATAGGGTAATTAAAGGTAAAAATGATATTATAATTACCCTAAAACTTGTCCTAATTATATTGGATAAGTATAATTCGACCAAAAAAATCCTTAGGAATAAATATATGATCCTGTTTGGTCCACTTGTATTAGATTAGGACATTTATTATTATTTTATTTAAAGAAGTGTTAAAAGAGCCAAATTCAATGTTTACTAACTAAACCAATTTTAATATATGATTAACCACAATATAAATTAGTCTATAAATATTCATTAGAAATATAAAACGATTTCCTAAAAAATGGTTTTTTATTTTATTTTTAGACATTAAATAATTTAATTTATTAATGACACAATGATGATGCAGTAATTACGTTAATAATGAAATATTAAAATAATTGATGTTATAAATATCCAAATAAATGTAAATTGAGACTTCTGATAAATTCCACTAATTTTATAGGTTAATATGATATGTTAGGGTTGATTAAATAAATTTTATTCGAAGTGATAAAGTATTTATGGCTTTCAAAAAAATCAAATACTAAATAGTGTCGAAATTCACATAATTGAGTTTTTAAAATAAATACTACTTTAGTAATTCATTTAATATTCTTAAAAATCTAAGATTCATCCAAAAGACTTAGACAAAGTCATATTTATTAATACTGAACCACTTGGGGTTCGATTGGCTTGTTATAGTAAGTTTATTAACCATATAATATAAAAATACAAAGAGACATGGTAAATGTCAAACTATTTAACAAAGAGTTAAATCTAAAAGATAAGGTTAATATGGTGACCTAAACCTATATAAAACCTATTGGTTGAGATTTTTTCGACCCATACCCAACTTATCCTCTAAATAAATTATTATTTATCCATTATAAACCGAATATTATTTTAATATAAAATAATATTTCAAGATTTTCCTAAAGCAACCCTTACCACTCTTATAAAAGGGTACTTCCCCTTCTCTTAATTTCACAGCTCCAGATCCATTTGGCTCAGAACAAACCTGCCAAAATATCCTCTCAAATATCATCCCTTAAACCTAGAGGCCTTAATTTTATCAAAAATCCAACCTAATGAGTCATTTTGATGAACTCAAAAGGAAACACCCGAAGAAGAGGTAATAATTTCACAACCCTCTTTCATGTTCTTTTATTCTTCCAGTTCCGATTTATTTATTTTTTCCATACCAAAATAATATCTCCAGTGTCGTCTACATACTTTGATGTTATTACCACCATATTCATTATTCTATCCATCCTATAAATGACAAAGTCACCATACATGCGTACGTACGGTTACCGTCTCCACGTCATGGTGTAGTTTATTATTCAAAAACTTCATTATTTGGATGGGTATAATAATAAGTATAACTAATGAAAATAATAAATAAAACATGTTAATTAATCTGTATATTTGATATACCATCAAATTACATATGATTTCACCATCAATATAATGATATTGTCGCTCGTGCGTACATACAGATTACCGTCTCCATGAACACGATGAGATTCATTCCCCATCATAATAATTCAAGAATAATATTCATTTTATGATTAAAAATAATGTTAATGAATATAATATCATTCTATATATTATCAAATAAATCCCATCAATAACAAACAAGGCTAACGTAACCAATCATATAATGGAAAATGAATCGGTTAACACCCGAAACGATGATACTACTGAAATATTATTAACAAAGAAATATCATAGGATCACATATGATATCATATTTATTTATATAGTTGTTGTTTAATTTAATAACATTGTTTTAACTATTATACATGAGTTTAACATACCATATACTAAGGAAAAGTACAAGGTAAGGGTCAATTCTACAATCTCTTAACTTATCTGAGGTTGTAAATACGTAAGTATCTACTAGGACCTCCTTATAATCCACATCCGTGTTTTCTTAAAATTGTAATTCAAAATATTTTTACTATTTACTAGACTATGGGTTAAATTCATTTATACACTTATTTGACCACATATGTTTGGAAAGTAATCATTCTGTCGTTTTCGAAACAAGGTACTTTATAACCTTCTCGACAAAATTATGGTAGGAATGTCTCTTTTTTTACATTTACGATGGGTGTAGCTATTTTCCTCCATTATAACATCATATAAGTTTCCCATAAAATAGTATAATAATATTTTCAAAATGAATGTTTTGTTTTGTAATTATATGACTTTTAAATGATTTCAAATTAGAAAGAGATATTTCTCTACAAATTTTTTTGATTTCATCTATGTCAACATCATTTGAAGGATTTTAAGCTAGTTTGATGTTGATTTATTATGATAAAAATCTTCCATATTATATTGAAGGTTTTGTGATATGTTTGACCGTGGATGTGTTATTTTTACACCATTTATGGTTTATGGATAAAGTATTGACATATCTTATGCTAGTTTTAATACTAATGTTAATGTTATGTTTAAACCTTTTCATTTCAGGAATGCATTGGACTTATTAAGTGATGAGTGGAGCCCACTATATCTCCTCGATGCATTGGTAGGTCTCATGAGACAAACTCGTGTTTTTCCACAAGGCATTGACAAAATATTATTTGTAGTCTTGGCACAAGGCCTTGACTATGTGGTTATGAAGTCTGGCATTATGCATTCCAACATTATAAAATTGGATATTAATATTGCATGTGATTATTCGACTTGTAGAATATCCATGTGAATAAGTAAATGGAATTATTTGATTTATCTTTGCCAAATCATGATTAAGTTTATGTTTAAAAGGCTTGTGTTTTAGTATTATACATTGCTTTAAATGTTTATGATTATTCTTGAAATTTTCCACTATATTGTTATCTTTACTGAGCATCTGAGCTCACCCCTTTCAATGTTTTATTTTTCCCAGGATGCGAAGAAGTATATTATGACTAGATTGGAGGGATAGTCTAAGAAATTAATGTGGTCAATGGAGACAATGTTGATGTTGTTTTTCATTTTATAATGTAATATAAAATTTATGAATTTATCTAGTACTTCCAAGGCTACTAAACTGATCGGTATTTCTGGATTTTGATCCCTTGTGATCATGCCAACGTTATGTAATAATGCACTAACTCTGGATAAATAGGGTTAGGGAATTACAGTTGGTATCAAAGGAAGTTTAGTACAGACCATTGAAACTATATTTAGATAATGTCTGATTAGGGAACATTACCGTAATATAGACTTTGAGGATTGGTATAAAAGAAGTTTCTAGAATTTTCTTAATGTAGAGATTTAGTGTATTTTCCAAGAAATAAATCCCTATCTAGATATGATCAGGTAGAGGTGGCTCTAGCACAAATGTACCTAGGAGTGAAAACTCTGACAAGGAGTTCTGGGCTTCACTCGAGGTATCCTGGTACACGACAACGGGCCTTGCTGCACTCTTGGTTACGGCACTCCTGGGGGATATGCGTAGGATGACTCACATTTTATTTACAAACCATTATGAAGGATTTATGAGTATATACCTTCTTAAAGAAAACATTTTTTTATGATTGTGGATTATATCCATAAAATGGTCAATTTATGTGAAGTGTTTTTCAAGTTTGGAATTATGTATTGTGATTTATAAACTAATCTAGTGTATGCCATTGTTTTGAAATGGCGCCTAGTGGAAGGAATGGAAAGCATATCAATGCAAATAATCCATGTTGGGATTTCCTTCTTACTCAAGATAATTATAGAGGAGTAGGTGAGGCAATTGGTATTGATCATCTTATCACCATACTTTGATAACTCACTCGGTTTATGAATAATAACCTTACCCTTATGAAGCACCTTGATCCAAAATAAGGAGGATCAATGTTTGACCTATTCATGAGGTAAGAATCACCAAAATTAAATGGGAGTAATAATATATTAGTAGTTGAGCAATGGATATGTTACTTAGAGAAAATATTTCATGCTTTGGGGAGTAGCGAAAGAGAAAAAGTTGTCATGACAATTTATCACCTCATGGGAGATGCAGATCAATGGTGGCCATTAATAAAAAACAAAAAGGAAAATGAACAAGTATCGAACATTGAATAGAGGGAGTATAAAGGTATTTTCTTAGAAAAAAACTTTCTTCATAACCATCAAGTGGATATGGAAATACAATTTTTTAGTTTGAGGAAAAAGGAGGATAAGAATGTTGCAAAGTATGAGGTTAACTTTACAAGGATAGAAAGGTATGCAATAGATTATATACGTAACCCTAGGAGTAAGATTGATCGATTCTTTGATGGGTTAAAACCATTTCTCCATTGAGCAGTAGTCTCATAATCTTTCTCATCATACAAAGATATTCTCCCTTTCCCTATCAAGACAGAAAAGGAATTCTCTATGTATTATGACTTCAAATCAAAGACATAGAAGAAGAGATCTGCTGATCACTCTAGAAATGGGAATAAAGGTAATAAGGGAAAAGTTGAATATCCATCCTGTGGTAAATGTGGGAAGAGACACCATGGTACTTTCCTGAAGGGAATGAGAGTCTGTTACATGTGTGGTGAAAAAGGCCACCATGCTCGTGATTGTAAGGGAAAGATAGAGGATGTCAATGTTGAATGATACAATTGTAGACAAAAGAGACATTATGCAAATGAATGTCATAATTGCCAAGGGAACTTACCATAGAAAATGCCAAGGAAGAAAGGTCAAGCTTATGAGATCACAACTGCTGAGGTTGAATCTCCGAAAGATGTGGCGGTGGGTAATTTAATGATTTCCTCAAGTCTAGCCAATGCTATATTTGATTTTGGATCATCGAATTGTTTCATATCTTCCCAGTTTGCTATGAAAATTAGATATTTTTAATTTTACTTAACAAGAGAGTTATCAGTCAAAGATTATAAGGGAAGTATCATCACAACAATGTTTTGTGAATCAGTTCCCATTAGGGCATATAAATGTTCTTTATCTTCTGATCTCATTATCATACCCATGATGGAATTTGATATAATCCTTGGAATGGATTGGCTTTCGGACTGTGATGTAAAAATGTTTTTGTAAGAAGAAGTAGGTTATAATTTTCGATGATGATAAGGAGTACCTTATCTTTAAAACAGAAACATCACCACCTGCTTTTTATCTAGATCCACCCACAATAGCTCTACAAAATTAATGATTTGGGAGGAAGAGAATAAAATAATTATGGGTGAGGAAAATAATGTTCTGCTAGAAGACATAACTATTGTGCAAGAATATGTTGATGTGTTTCTAGAGGATTTACCTGGACATTCTCCATAATGAGAAATTGAGTTTTAAGTTGATTTAATTCCTTATTCAAGGACCATATCAAAGACCCCTTATAGAATGAGCACTATGAAATTAGTGGAACTAAAGAATTAACTAGAGGAATTGAGTAATAAAGTATTTATTCTCCCTTTTGTTTCTCCATGGGGAACCCCTGTCTTTTGTTAAGAAGAAAGAAAGATCTATGAGGTTGTGCATTGACTACAGGGAGATCAATGCTATTACAATAAAGAACAAGTATACCCTACCTCTCATTGACGATTTATTCGACCAACTTCATGGAGTTCAATATTTTTCAAATATTGACCTTCAATTTGGATATCACCAGTTGTGTGTGAAGAAGGAAGACATTCCTAAAATAGCATTTTGAACCATGTATAGGCATTACGAGTTTACAGTAATGCCTTTTGGATTGACTAATGCACCCTCTATCTTCGGGATTTAATGAATAGAGTTTCAAGGAATATCTTGATGACTCTGTAGTGGTATTTATTGATGATATCTTGGTATACTTAAAAAATCTACAAAGATCATGAAAATCACTTGAGCACTATTATGAAAACCCTCAGAAGAAATGAATTATATGGGAAGTTTAGAAAGTGTGAATTATGACTTCAAGATATTTCTTTTCTTGTCCATATTTTCTCTAAGGATGAAATCTCTGTTGATCCTTCAAATTCCAAGGCAATCAATGAATGGAAAACATAGATGAGTATAATTGAGGTACGCAGTTTTATTGGTTTAGCAGGTTATTATCAAAGTTTTGTACATAATTTTTCCCGATTGGCTAACCCATTAACCATGCTCACACGTAAAGGGGTTAAATTTATTTGGAAGAAAAAGTGTCAAGAATGTTTTGAAAAACTGAAGAAAAGATTAGTCAATGCTCCTATCTTGAATCTATCATCAGGGAACGATGGATTTCTTATTTATAGTGATGCTTCAAAGAAAGGAATGGGTTGTGTCCTTATGTATAATGGTAGAGTTATTACCTATGCATCACGAAAGCTAAAAATTCATGAGAAAAACTATCCCACTCATGATCTTGATTTAGTAGCTGTAATCTTTACTATGAAGATATGGAGACACTATCTCTATGGTAAAAAATGTGAGATTTATACTGATCACAATAGTTTGAAGTATATTTTCTTACAAAAATAACTCAACATGAGGTAATGGATATGGCTTGAACTACTCAAGGATTATGATTTCACAATACCCTACCACCCGGAGAAGGAAAATAAGGTGACAGATTCTTTGAGCAGAAAGGATCATGGAGTTTTGAACAATATGAGGGTTGAAAGGGATCCTATTTTCATGGATCTAGTAATGATGGATATGATAATAACCATAGAAGGTGAAACATTAATAATTTTTCAAATAGTTGTCAAACCATCTTTACACGAAAGGATAAAAAGTTCTCAGACTAATGATGAGGAGTTTCAAAAGAGGATGAAAGCTGTAAATGATGGGAGATTGAGTGATTTCTTATATGAAGATAGAATTTTGAAATTTGGGAAGAGACTTTGTGTTCCCGATATACTTGATATAAAAAGGGAATTGTTGGATGATTATTATAGCTCTGATTTGTCTATACACAATGGGATCACCAAGATGTATTGAGATTTGAAGGAACATTTTTTATGGGACAACATGAAGAGGGAGATTGCAGATTTTGTTTCAAGATGTATGGTTTGTCAACAAGTGAAAGCTGGAAGGAAAGAACTTGGAGGAGTCATGAAACCTCTTCCCATACCTGAGTGGAAAGGGGATAATATTACGATGGACTTTGTCATGGGGCTACCAAAGACTCTAAGAAGGAATGATGAAATATGGGTCATTATTGACCGTCTTTCCAAGTCAGCACATTTTCTTGCTATAAGAGAAGATTTACTACTTGAACATCTAGTAATACTATATATTAATGAAGTTGTAAGAATCCATGGTGTACCCCTATCGATTTTTTCTGATCACGATCCCCATTCTACATTAAGATTTTGGAAAATTCTTTAGAAGGCCCTGGAAACTAAAGTTTGTTTGAGAACTTCCTACCACCCTCAAACTGATGGAAAATCATAATGGACTATTCAAACATTAGAAGACATGTTGTTATCTTGCTCACTTGACTTTCAAGTTTTGTGGGATCAATATTTACCTATGGTAGAATATTTCTATAATAATAACTTCTATTAAAGTATTCAGATGGAACCATATGAACCATTATAGGGAAAGAGATGTCTCACACCAACATGTTGGGATGATGTTGGTGAAATAAAACTCGTAGGCCCAGAACTTCTTGAGGAAACAAAGAAAAAGGTTAATATTATCCAAACCCACATCAAATCAGCTCAAAGTAGGCAAAATAGCTATGCTTATAATCAGAAGAAGGATTGGGAATTTCAAGTAGGAGATCAGGTTTTCTTGAATGTATCTCAATGGAAGGGTGTTATATGATTAGGTTAGAATGGTAAATTGATTCTCATTTACATCCGAACTTTCGAAATTGTAGAACGAATTGGTGTTGTGGCTTATTGTTTGTAAATGACTCCCAGTCTCTCCAAAATTCATAATATGTTCCATGTATCACTGTTGACAAAATATATGCCTGACCCAATGCATGTACTCACCTATAAGGAAATTGAACAGGAACCTAATCTATCTTATTATGAATAGCTTGTCAATATTCTTGATACTAGAGAACAAGTGCTAAGAAACCGGATGACTCGTCTGGTAAAAGTTATATGGAGAAACCATAAGATGGAAGAAGCATCGTGGGAACCCGAGGAACTTATGATGAAGAACTACCCAAATCTTTTTATGCAGTAATATTCTAGAAATTTCTATTATGAAATTATTTTAAGGAGGGGAAAATGTGACACCCCAAGCTTCCATGGTACGTTTCCCTTTGAATAATGAAGTTGCTTGCGTTGTACACAACTTGGAGTTTTAACACACCACAAACAATAAAACCAGCTGTTATGAATAGTAATACCCACTTTTTTAAATTTTATTTTTCAAAATGGACTTCATTTTTGAATTTTGAATATCAAAATTAGCTTTGGGTAAATTTTTGGTATTTTTTTGAAAACTTTTAATTTTTGATAAATAATGAAAAACACTACATTATTGTTTAAAACAGACTTTTTATTTAAGTAATTAGTTATTTTATTTTAATTTATTTTATGACAAAATAGATATATAATACGTATATATGTTCAATTTAATTCATTGGAGTCATTTTATAATAAGTTTAGATATATAAAATTTTATTGAACTTTTTACCGATATTTACCCACCTTATAGGAGCATTTGAAAATTTTCATAAAACATAATTTTACCTCTTCTGTGAGTTGAATTTAAAAAACTAAAGAGACACTATTGACATCAGTAAGTAAAATTTTGTTCAATAAGATGAAAATAATTTTTGGTGAATAGTAACTTTTGACTTTTATTTACCATGATTAAAAGTAAATAGGATAATTAAGGGTAACAAATGATATTTTAATTACCATAACACATGTACTAATTCTATTTGATAAGTGTAATTCAAAAAAAAACCTTATGAATAAAATATGATCCTCTTTGGTCCACTTGGATTAGATTAGGACATTTACTATTATTTTATTTAAAGAAGAGTTAAAAGAGTCAAATTCAAAGGATAATAACTAAACCATTTTTAATATAGGGTTACACACAATATAAATGAGACTATAAAAATTAATTAGAAAGCTAAAAAGATTTACTATATAATGGTATTTTATTTATTATTTTTAGACATTAAATAATATAATGTTTTTATGATACAATGATGATGCAGTAATTACCTTAATAATGAAATATTAAAATAATTGATATTATAAATATCCAAATAAATGTAAATTGAGACTTATGATGAATTACAAAAATTTTATAGGTTATTATGAAATGTTAGGGTTGATTAAATAAATTTTATTTGAAGTGATAAAGTTTAATGGTTTTCAAAAAAATAAAATACTAAATAGTGTCAATTTTAAAACAAATACTCTTTTATTAATTGATATAATATTCTTAAAAATCAAAGTTTCAGCCAAAGGACATAGATAGGGTTATATATATATTAATACTAAACCACTTTGGGTTATCTTGGCTTTTTATAGTAAGTTTATTAACCATATAACATAAAAATACAAAGAGACATGGTAAATGTCAAACTATTTAACCAAGAGTTAAATCTAAAATATAAGGTTAATATGGTGACCTAAACCTATCTAAAACCTATTTTATGAGATGTTTTTGACCCATACCCACCTTATCCTCGAAATAAATTATTTTGAAGCCACTAGAAACCGAAAATAATTTTATTATAAAATAATATGTTAAGCTTTTCCTAAAGCGACCCTCACCTCTCTTATAAATGGGTACTTCCCCTTATCTTAATTTCACACCTACAAAGCCATATGGCTTGTCCAAAACCAGCCCAAATATCATCTCAACTATCCTCCCTTCAAGAAAGAGTCCTTACTTTGATCATAATGCCAACCTAAGGAGACATTTTGATCAACTCAAAAGGAAACACCTGAAGAAGAGGAAATAATTTCACCACCATCTTGCAAGTTCTTTTCTTCTTACACTTCCTCTTTATTTATTGTTTCCATACCAAAATAATAGATCCAGTACCTTCTATATACTATGATGTTATTATAAATATGGTACAACCATATTCATTATTCTATCCATCCTAGAAATGACAACGTCACTATACGTGCGTATGTACGGATTACCATATCCACGTCGTGGTGTAGTTTGTTATTCAAACACTTCATTATTTGGATGGGTATAATAATGAGTATAAATAATGTAAATAATAAATATAACATGTTAATGATTTTTTATATATGATATAAAATCCAATTACATATGATTTCACCATCAATATAATGATATTGTCGCTCGTGCTTACGTACGGATTACCGTCACCACGAACGCGATGAGATTCATTCCCCATCATAATCATTCATAAATAATTTTCATTTTATGATTAAAAATAATGTTTATGAACTTAATAAAAATCTGTATATGAATAAAATATAACCAATCAATAAGAAAAATGGCTTTCGTAACCGAGCATATAAAGGAAAATGAATCAGTTAACACCTGAAACGATTATAATACTGAAATATTATTAACAAAGAAATATTATAGGACCATATATGATATCGTATTTATGTATATAGTTATTGTATAATTTAATAACAATGTTTTAACTATTATATAGGAGGTTAACATACCTATTAATAAGGAAAATTATAAGGTAAGGGTTAATTCTACAATCTTTTCACTTATCCGAGTTTGTTAACATGTAAGTATCTACTGGGACCACTTTATCATCCACATACATATTTTCTTTAAAATGTAATTCAAATTTTTTTGACTATTTACTAGACTATGGGTTAAATTCATTTATACCCTTATTTGACCACATATGTTTTGAAATGAATCTTTTTGTTATTTTCGAAACACGGTACATTATGACATTCTCGACAAAATTAAGGTAAGAATGTCTCTTTTTTAACTTATACAGTGGGTGAGGATATTTTTCACCATTATAACATCTTCGAAGCTTCCCATGCGATATTATAAGATTATTTTCAAAATTAATATTTTATTTTATAATTATATAAATTTTAAATGATTTCAAAATAGAAAGAGATATTTCTCTACAATTTTTTTATTTCATCTATATCAACATCCTTTGATGAATTTTAAGATTGTTTGATGTTCATTTATTATGATACAAATCTTCCATATTGTATTGAAGGTTTTGAGATATGTTTTACTATGGATGTGTTATTTTTACACCATTAATGGTTTATGGATAAGTATTGACATTTATTAAGCTATTTTTAATATGAATGTTAATTTTATGTTTAAAACTTTTCATATGAGGAATGCATTGGACTTAGTAAGTGACGAGTGGAGCCCGATATAGCTCCTCGATGCATCGGTAGGTCTCATGAGACAAACTAGTGTCTTGGAAATATGCCTTGACAAAATCTTATTTGTATTCTTGGCACAAGGCCTTGACTATGTGGTTATGAACTCTGGCATTATGCATTCTAGCATTATGAAATTGGCTAGTGATATTACATGTGTTTATTTGACTAGTTGAATATACATGTGAATAAGTAAATGACATTATTTGATTTATCTTTTATATATTATACTTAATTTTAAGTTTAAAAGGATTTTGTTTTAGTATTATACATTTCCTTAAATGTTCATGCTTATTCTTGAAATTTTTTGTTATATTGTTATCCTTACTGAGCATTTGAGCTCACCCCTTTCTATTTTTTAGTTTTCCCAGGATGTGAAGAAGTATATTATGACTGACCTGTAGGGATAGTCTAAGAGATGAATGTGGTCAATGGAGACAATGTAGTTGTTGTTTTTCATATTATAATGTAATGTAAAACTTATGAAGGTATCTAGTACTTCCAAGGCTAATAAACTGATCAGTTTTTCGGGATTTTGATCCCTTGGGATCATGCCAATGTTATGTAATAATGAACCGAATCGTGGTAATTGGGGTCGAGGAGTTACAATTTTGTGTTTTTCTCATTATCAGATTCAGGATAATATTCACTTAAATATTGAAATGTAAGGTTCTCAATGGTGGATCCCTTATCCACAATGTAAAGATTTTCATTTGGTACTACAGAAATAAGACCAGTGTTCCTTTTTCCGAGAGTATGATTTTTTAAAGAATTATCTAATGAATCTCCTCCACTTTCACTCCAAGAGTCCTTATAATTTGAGAACACTCATTCATTTTTTACTTTTAATAATTTTTTTGATTCCTTTCAGAATTTAATTCTTTCCTATCTTTATTTTTAAGAATAGGAAAATACGGCCAGATATGTCCATCCTTTTTTACATTCACAACAAGTAACATCAGAATCATTCTTATCATTCATATCCTTGTTACTTTTATTATATAAGTATTGGATGTCATTATTACAAACTATATTTTTCATCCCCTGAGAAATATTATCTATTTCATTTTAAGATTGTTCAGAATCACTTGATTTAGATTAGATAACAAAATATTTACTCATGAAATATCTAACAACTTTTTCTGGTGTTGGAGCTTTGGAAGGTAATATAGTTGTAATATTGAAAGAAACACCACCATAATTTTTCTTAGCTTTCACTAAATATATTTTTAATAAGACCTCATACTATATAAGGGTTCCAATAAAATCATCAAGAGTTAGATTTTTTAACATCCTTGTATCATCAACCACAATTCATTTAGATTCACATTCGTTAGGACTGATGTATATAATATTATCCATAAGGATTTCATCATTAAAACCTTTATATCCAAGATATTATATACTATTAATGATTTTCATAAATATTTTACGCATTTTGGAAAGATATTCTCCTTGAAAAAAATTCAAAATATTGATAATCAGTCTCGAAATAGCTCTCTAGGTTTCAATGACCTTTGAAGTTCCAAAGAGAGTAAATTATGAGTTTTTTTAAATAATATTTTCTACTTTATATGATGAAATTTGACTATATATGATTCTATTAATTGATCATAAAAAAATATTCTCGAATTTTTAATTAATTTTATACTCTTTCCTATCTTGATTTGTTAAAGTAGTAACTTTCATATCATGGTTTTTGTAATTTTCAGTCAGTATCACAAAATTGTATACTCCTTTGTTAATAAATAAAATCTTCATTTATCCCTCAAATATTCATAGTAAAAACCCTAAAAAAATTAGTGGTCTATTTGGATTGATACTATCAAAGAATCTAATATTAAACCCATCCATTTTAAAATGAAAAAATGCTTTTCCAAAAACAATTTAGTGTAATACAGTTTCATAACAAAAAAGTTTATAATAAAATTTAATATAATGGAAATGGTTAAGGAGATAAAAAACACAGTAAGTATATTAATAGTGTAATCCCACTCTGATACCAATTGTTGGATGTTAATATGAGATATGTTGATATTAGGGTCAAAGAAAATATTCTATATGGATCAATTACATAAGGGGGAGAATTTTAGTTAAAAAAAAATTAGTTTTAAATAGTTTAAACTATAATAATTCGCAATCTCTTTAAGAAAAATATTATATTCAGATGTGGCCCTTAGTCTAATTACCAAAGTATCATAATCAAGATGATTTCAATATATCAGAGTATTGAAATCGTAATCACCTATGATTCTATTAGGACAAAGTAAAAAAATCATATTTATAGAATATTCTAATAAATATGTATGTCTCAGATTCATAATAGATACGTTTAGTAAAAAATTTGAGTTTATTGAATTTAGTGATCTTATGATGAAACTAAAACATACAATAAAGAAATAATTTAAAATACTTATAAGGAAAAAGTAAAATAATAGAAACAATATATGAATGACTTATAGCTATTTTAAGAAATATATATATATCTTTTAACCTTAAGAGTATGGTAACCAAAAACCTTAGCTGAAGGCATCCCTTGTTTTATTATTATAAGAATGTATGTCTTTCCTCAGTAAGGAAAACCCTCGATATGTATATTATTTTTGTTCTGTCTGCCTATCCCTGGAAGCCCTTGATCCAATGAACTGGATTCTTTGTGTTTCTATCCCTACAGACCCTCGATCAAAACAATGATCAGATTCTACATCTTCATATCCCTGTAGGTCCTCAATCTTAATCAAAAACTGGACACACAATTACAATGAAAAATAACACTTATGGGGACAACTTGATAAGGTTCCCTTAAGAAAACAAAACTCTAAAACAATTGAAAAAGTATAAGGAAAAGCCATTCAGGCTTTTTAATCTTTATAGATCTCACAAAAATGAGAATTTTTGAAATGAATTGATAAGATTTAAACTCTTCAAATGACCATGTATTAATAGGCAACCCTTCCAATGTTTATTTTTCTCCAACGATCATAATTTATCTAGGTTTATTTCAATGAATTGGACAACTAAAACATCAACGAATATATCATAGAATATTTTTTGATGTCACATTTATTTTCAATTAACAAAGTGTCAAAGATGTTCAATTACGATATAAATCACTTTTCTTATTCTGAATTAAAACTTAAGTCGGTTTGATATACTTCCTTGCAAATGTCATTATGATAATATTTATATTCATGAGTTCAACGTTTATTGGTTATGATATCAATCCTTTTATAATGGCTTTTTCAGTACTAAATACAAGATAAAAGTCTTAAATTTTGTATGATAAAGGTGAATTCTTTGTTTATCAGATCACAGATCATTATGATAATCATAATGAAGGAATTTATTTTACATTAATAAAGGCTTTAGAACTAATTCTATGCATGGTAAAAGTTTTTGTTTTATACAAAACATTATTAAAAATACTTTGTACATAAAATTTTAGTAATCAAGTACTTAATAAAGAGTTTGTGATTTCCAAAAAAGGATGGAAAACTCAGAAGTATAACTCTTTACTCAACAAAAACCACAACCTTTATTTTTCCTTGACTAAATTAATACATTTATCTAAAACATAAGGTGAATTATTCATTCAATAACTACTAATAGATCATGAGATCCTTGATATGACATAAAATTTTTCATTAATTATCATCAACACAATTTGTTAGAGTAGGTTATACAATATACATAAATCCTCTTCCGGTGAGATAAAAATTTAATCTTACTAACTTCATAAGAAGTTTAAATTAAAATTTCTATAAATGGTTCACCTTATAACCCTTCCAAAATATGAAAATACAAAGCCTTAGAAATAAATTCATGAAACCAACTTAACATTGATCCCCCATGTAAAAAAATGTATCCCTCGATTGTCACATTCTAAATTTGTGAATACTTTGACCTTGTATTTATCTTGAAACATGGAAATGATATGAATTACCATACATCCTAACTGAAAACATGTATACTTACTTATTCAAAATTTCATTTGATATATTTGTTAAATAAAAAATTGTTTTAAATTTGATCCATGATAAAATATATCACGTTTTCAAAAAATAATTTATCAATACAGAGCTCATAAATTAAATCCCATTTACTTTATCCCTATTATCATCTCTTTATCCATACCAAATACTATTTTCTCAACATATTCAACACATTAAGGGTTATATTACATTAATTAAAATATAATTTTTCTAAGTATTCATCACTATTTAACATATTATTTTCAATATTTGAAGACAAAATTATATTAAAAATACATATATATTTCCTAATTAAAATAACATAATCTTTAAATTCTATAACATATACACTTTAGTCATAAAAAATTATTCTTAAACCATTACTGAGGATTCATAATCTTATTCCTTAACAACTCTTTCTAATAATATGAAATACGAACCATGTATTATGGTTCCTCAACATCAATCTAATCATGCTTCATATGTTTAACATAAATAATACTAGAAGAACACCACATACCTTTCACGTATCGTTTGCTGTCTCTTTATCTGAATAATTTTAACCAATACTCATACCTCATTCCCAATTATCTTTATGATATTTCTACTTGAAAAATATATTTTCATAATTCCAATACTTTCCATATATTAAACATTAAAGATTAACCATATTACTTCTAGTTCCCACTATTTATTGAAACTAGAAATCATAAGGTGAGAAATACATATCATTGTGAAAAACCACATAACCATGAAAAAAAATTAATTTTAGTATTTCTGAATCATGAAGCCTTCCTTAATATATGAAACCCTATGTTTATAATATAAAACATAATTTTAAATCCTTCATGATGGGTTTTAAAGATTTTGTTAATTTCCAAAGCATATCCCCTAGGAGTGTCAAATCAGGAGTGCGACAAGGCCTATTTTTGTGTACCAGGTTACACAAAGTCAGGCTCGATGCATCTTGTCAGTGTTGTCACCCATAGTAAAATCTATTCTATACTGACATCCAATTTTAGTATCTCTAAAATTATACTTTTCTAGGAAACCACACTCTTTATCCTTTATCAAAATTCAAGTACATTTTCCTATACTTTTCCAAATCCTTAAACTTATCCTTAGAGACCTCCCTAGATATATCCTTAGAAATATTTCAAGGGATATCCTTAAATTTGTCTCATACTAGTTTGAAAATTTTGACTAAACCTTCAATATTATACTAACTATAAGAAACCATACTTAATATGCATTCATATAACATAAATTTTTTAGAATACTTAAAACAATACAAAAAAAGACACCCAGATACCATAATATTTTGGAGCCTTTGGAAACAGAGAAATATAAACAATGTTATATGAGTGAGGGACATTATTTCCCACCATGCTCTCCAATACTAGAACCCCTCTTATACAAATCATTCTTAAAATATATCTTTGGAACTTGGTAAAGGAAACATAAAACTGGGTGACCTTATATGATCAATAAGGGTAAATAAGGGATATATGTAAGCATAAAATGAGCATAAGGGTATGTGAACATGATTATAACACTAGAAGAACATAAATTACATATAAAATATCATAAACATAAATCATGGAATAAATATTAGTAGTTCACAATTAATGAATCATAAGGGAGACAAGAGACGGATCCATTAATGAATAAGACAAGTAACTCATGGCATACACATAAACCTAGAAAATCCTTTATTAAGGATACGTACGAAAAAATTCATAAAATTTTAGGATTGGGATAATTAACCATGTAACTACTTTGGTATTGGGATTTCCACCCATGTACCCTCTTATTTTGTGCTAGGAAATCTCTCCTATATACCCTCTTATTTTAGGCTTGGGATTCCCCCCCATTTAACCTTATGTTTTTGGAATAACATGTCCTTTTGTTTCAGGCATAGGATGCCCTCTGGTGTACCCTAATCAACTCATAATAAATTTATCATTACCCAATACATTGGAGGGAAATATATATCTCACCAATCACGTAACAAAATCATACATACATGTTCCACAGGATAACAAAACATTCATCATAACATGACCCATGAAAAAATATGCATTTTATAAACAAAAAAGTAAAACCCATGAAATGAAATGGGTATCATTAAAATTTCATCACATCATAACCAATGGAAAATACACTGTTTCCCTAAATTTTTCATTAAAGGATAAATTGGAAAAATAAGTGGCTTTCAAAATCATATAACTCATGGAAGATAAATGAGTGTCTTAAGAATAACTCCATAAAAAACATAAACCACTCAAGAAATAATATTAATGAAAAATTTAGATCGTTTCTTAGAAGGGCATGAGAAACATGAAAGGATGTTATTATAGATGGAAAATAATTTTGAAATATCTTTTAAAAATGTTTCTCGAGGAAAATATCAATTATTATTTAAAAAAGGATATTTAAATCATAAAAACTTTTGAAAACCATTTTCATAGAAAATAAATTGAAAAATTTGAATGAAATATTGAAATTATTTTAAAAACTGGTTTCCTTCAAAAATTATAAAATATTATTAAACACATTTTGAAAACTTTTTTATTTTAAAATAATTTTAAAAGTTATAAAAGGGTTATTAAAATCATTGAAATCATTTTGTTCGAAAACATCATTTTGAAAACATATAAAGGATGTTTTAAAAATAATTTAAAATACATTTTCTACATAATTTTTAATTTTTTTCATTGAAACCCACTTTAAAACTAATGAATTTCAAGAATATTAAGAAAATATTTATTTTTTTAAACCACTTTGTAATAATGTGAATGAAATTTCATGAGAAATATGGTCATGACGGCGGGTAAATCCGTACATGCCGAACATTTCTTTTACACCGTAAAAAGTTTAGAAAAGTGAATCGACAGGGAAAAAAATAGGAAGATTAGTTTTCAAAAAAATATTGTTAAAATGGTAAGACATGGGTAAAAATTTCTTTTAAATATCCCATGAGAATAATAGAATATTTTTTCAAAAAAATTTTAGAAACCATTCTTTTGAAAAAAATATATTTTCAACTGAACAGAGAGGTAAAGTTGCAGTTTATTAAAAATACATTCTTGATCACATTATGTTACAAAGAGTAGAAAAATGATACCATTACATGGATATAACATGAATAACATGAGGAAAAAAACTCATGAGAGTTATTAATAGATGGTTCATAATATTTCATCAATTAGAGGATAATCAAAAACAATCTCAAGAAATGGGGAGATTGCAGCTATAAACCATTACCAATATTGTAACCTGGAATGATAACACAATTGAATGAATAAAATTACATTAAGATTAAAATAACATTAAAATATTGATATTCATGATATAACATGTCAAATTCTGTATACACACCTCATATAAAAATATAGGTGCATAACATGACATGTGTCTCAAACAAGGAAAATTTGATAGAAAATTACTTTACCAATTTAGAAACATTGGAAACATAAACCACATGAATGGAAGATCATCCAATGGATATGTCAATATTAAAAAAAAAATTAAGAGTCATAAAATACATCAATGGGTATTATACACACACACAAAAAATTAGGGGTGAATAAGGCATTAATCTCATGAAAAAGTGAGATGAAATTCCCTCACCTATTACCTTGAATCTCACTGTACTCTTTTTTTTAAAGGTGGAGGCAGTGCCTCTTAAATTAAAAAGCAACCAAAAGAGAGTACCCAAAAAGATAACAGGAAACATGGAAAATACTATGGCATAAATCTATCTACCTATCTTTTTCATTAATTTGGAATTTAGCTTTCCCTCTTCCTCTTGAATTTCATGCCATTCTTCCCTTCCACGACCCTGACATCGACCTCTAGATCTTCGTCTACTAGAAGGAAGTTCTTGTAGAATTTCTAAAAGTGTCTCAACATCAGTGCTGTCAGAATTAGAGCTGTCTTTTTGCTCTTTTCTTTTTCCAGGAGATAAAACCCCCCTCAACTGAAGTAGCCTAGGCAAGGATATCTTGAGTCTCATCAGAAGATCCCTAAGTGGTATCTTGCATCTTAGAATCATCATCTATATGTTGACCAATGGAAGGGTTACCTGCTGTCAAAATAGTTGAAGACTTTTCCTTCTTGTATGAAACGAGGTGAAAGCCTCCACTATCCAAAATGGGTTTTGAAGAAGCATGACCAGGATTAGAAAAAATGGGAGAGTCAGTTTATAATATTTTCTAACCCTTTTGGATATCTGAAGGAACCATCTCATCATTCTAAGGTGGATGATGAGATTCTTTTTGAGTGACATATTTAGTCTCTTTTCCAGATTTAGAGTTATCAACATGGACTGACAATTGAGGAGATGAATAAATTTAAATTTTCTTCAAATCATCACATTTTCCTTAATATTTAGTATCAACATTTTGCAGATTCGCCTCTTTAGAAAAGATGGTAGTCCAAGATTCAGACTTTTTCTTAGAAGTAGAGGCATTGGTGTGACTTTTATCATCAACTATAGGATGTAAACATACTCAAGAACAACTAATTTCCCATTATTCTTATCAATAGGAAAGGAAGGTCCATCATCACCCTTACAATCAGGCTTCCGAACATGTGTACTTTTAATCTGTTTAGGACAATTTCTCATTTCATGTCCACACGAAGCACAATATATGAAAATAGTTGAACACCTATATGTAGACGATTCATGAGCTATAATTCTAAAATATCTTTTCAAAACATTGGCATTTTTTTTATAAATGATCTTTAATTCAATAATGTCATCATCAGTTTCAATGACAACCTTATCAACTAGATTTGATCCCAATTCAACATCAACTAAGAACCAGGCGTAGTGACAAAAACAAGCCACTTCTATTTCCTTGTCAATTTTGATTGGAATCCCAATTGGAAAAGAAATATCATAAAAAATTTTAGGGTTCCAAATTGTCCAATTCAACCCATACACTCTTACCAAAATTTGTGTGGTGGTGTTACCAACCTCAAATGGATTGAATTTTTTATCCCATTCTTTAAGGTGAATGATCCCTGGTTTGAGAGCAATGGAACCAAATCCCCAAGATAAAATTTTCATTTCCTCTATGGGGAATAACATATAAAAGTATCATCATCTTAGAGAGACAGATTTCCAGGATTTAAATCCACAAATTGATGAAATACACTTCTTAAGTTCATGAATTTTAAAAGGTTCAGATCCTTTAAGAAGAAATAATCCAGCAGTGATTGAGAACTCACCCATTTTCTTTCAAATCGGTGGTCAGATTGGTGTTGCCAGTTCCTTCCACGACCACTCCCACAAATATTTCCTTCTGGATATTGACCACAATTTCAGTATCCAAAGAATAATTTCAGTCTAGTCTTACAACAAAACATTTTTTAGGCTGGAAATGATCCACTGCTACCATTGAATCCATCACACCATGTTTAGCCAAAGATCTAGGTCATGCCAAAAATCCTCTGTTTTCTGCTAGGTCACCATCATCGCAACCCAAATCATATGTAACTGTCGTAGAACTCCTTAAAACCATAGAAGTCAGTGTCATGACACTATCAGACACTGTCACGAGCTTACCGTCAATAACTTGAACAACATCAGGCAATTTCATTACTCTGTTTGTCGCTACGAGGTCACCATCATCGTGACCTGATTCCATCGCCACACGCTGCTCAACCATGGAGGTCAGTGCCGTGTCTCCACCGGAAGCCGTTGCATACTCGCCATCTTGAGTATGAACCTCCAAATCTAGAAATGCCGTAGATCTGGGAGCCCTGATTCAGAAGAACTAGTGGGTGTCAAAGAAACCATGGGGAAGAATGCCCACCACCATAACCTAATCTACCATCGATTTAGTGATAGAGATAGCGAATTCTATCATCCTGACTTTTCATTCAATCTCACTGTACTCATATAGACATTTGAATAATAAATATAAGTTTATTATTAATCTTTTAAAGAACCGTATTATTACATGTAACACCATATGTGATATTATGATGACATTATATTCCCACTTATTAACAATTCCATGTTAAGTTTTTGCTTAGGGTAATATCCTCTTTGTTCTTCATACATGTTTTGAATCATTATTTTGGATAATCTTACTTAGATTATGATTTAATTACTTCCATTATGTAAAATATTATATAAATTTCATATATATTTAGTATATATGTATTTATAATAGTATATAAAATATATAAAGATGAAATGGAATACATCGTTCATGGAGACGCTAGGTTTTACATACACATGAATGTTGTTTCCATTTTATTGTTATAAGAACCCAGATCTTTCTTTAGTAATGTCTTTCATTTTTGGTTGTTTTTGAGAAAAGGTGGAGTTTTTGGAAATTTCAAGAGTACACACCGTGTACATATAAGTACACGCCATGTACCCAGTTGTCATGGGTAGTCGTGTGATGGCCATGTAATGGTTGAGCACATGGTCGTGTCAGCTGATTTGAAGCCTGTCTAAAATGAAGGCTGGTTAAAGAAAGTACACACCATGTACCCTCTAATTACTTTCCATATACTTTATTTTTATTTCATTAAATGGACCAGGGTCGTGTGTAATTAGCATAATGCCCTTATCCTCGAATCATCTCGTCCAGGGGTGTCTATAGCCAGCGATTCTTCTTTGAGCCCCCGACATGCCATCCATTATCCAAATCGACCACCTTTAATTGCGTTGGAATCGTCACAGTTATCTCTAGCTTATTCTAGATCCTCGTTTCCTGATCCCTCTTCATTCATGAGATATCCTATGTTTATTTTTTTTAGCATTTTTGTAGATCTATGGCGTTCTAGGGTGATTCAAGGCCCGAGGTTCACGTATATCAATCTTTCAACACCGAGGTAGGATATTTGTGCCTTTCTGTAGTTTTTCATTGAGTTATAAGTGAAAAAGTTCCCAATACCCTTGTTCGAGGTATTGCGTGTTTATGGTTGTATTCCCTGTTATTTCCTACTATGCCTTTAGTTCATGAGTAGAGGATTTATGTTTGTAAATAGGATTGTTTTCAATGTTATGGATTCTTTCCCATGCTTGGTTGATTTTGACCATTTAGTCTAGCTTTTCCTGTTAGGATTCCTTTTTTTCTTTTATTAGTGATGTTAGGATGGAGTGATTTTATTTGACATGCTGTGATATGATGTAGAATATTTAGCCAAGTAGTTCTTGTGGTTTACTTTGGCTTCCATATACCATTTGTGCATGGTTGTTTACATAGGGCTGTTGGAACCTCGTGTAATGGACCATAGGGATAATGGACGTTGATGGCTTCTCTAGAGTGTCTGTTTACTTTACATTGTGAGACCATAGGGGGGATGGACGTAAGTGGTCCCTCAGAGAGTCTATAATTTTTCTTTGTGAGACCATATGGGGAATTGGATGTTTAGTGCTTCCCTAGAGTGTTTCTAGTTTACCGAAAAAACACTACAGGGGGAATTGACGGTGAGTGCTTCCCTAGAGAGTCTTTGCTAAAGCTGAACCAGAGGGGCTAGACTTTGAGTACATCCCAAAGGGTTTATTATGTTTTTTTGGTTTAACCATAGGGGATAGGATGTGATTAATTCCTAGATGGTTACATTGTTTTGATTAGTTTTGTACATTATATATGAAAATAAATGAAATTTAAACTATAGGATTGTTTACTTTTGAGTACTTCCTTGTCTACTGCTTCCTTTTTCTTATTGTCTGCCGTATATATTCACTGACTATTAGGCATAAATATTTGGGTGGATGGATACTAGGATTTATCTCACACCCTATTTCGGTTATCTTTTTAGGCCTAAACAGATTATGTTGCTGCAAGTATAGATGAGGGAAAGTGCCCTTCTACTTCAGGTACTCGATTGCTGTGGAGCTAGGGAGAATGGGACCAAGCCGAGGCTTCAGATGCTGTGGAGATGTTTACTTGTTTTTCCTTTGTAATTTAGTTTAGTAATCTATTTAAAAATTGTGACTTGTTTGGATTTTTTTCTAGACATACGTACCATGCATCATTTATATATGTGCTCCAGTTGCTTTTTTCCTTCAGTCTACCGCTGTTTACCTATTGCATGTCATTACTGCTTCCGCTATTACTATCTATTTATTTCCGCTGCTTTACTCTGACAATGAGGTAACATTTTATCCTCTATCCCAACCAATTCCCCCTCTTCTAGTTGTAATCCTACATATTTTAGAGAAATGTGCTTGATTCCATGTGACCAACCGGGTACGGGGCCCATCTGGACGACTCCTGAAGCTGGAAGGTTACAATTATCATACTGAAAGAAAGTAAGAAAATAACATATAGGTATATATGTATATAATATCATTATATTAGAATTATTATGTTATATATATCATATATTCATAGTAAAACCATCATTATGAGATTCTATGTAATGTGTTAATGAATCACATTGCTTTGAGGAGGAAGTGGTCCACATGTCCACAAACGATGTTATCATATTTACAGAAGATGGAAGGTATAAATTTATATATTATACAATAATTAAATAAGTTTTAAGATATTATAAATATCTTATATATTATATATAAAAAGAGTTTCTGTCATAAAACCCTCTGTGTAAGGTAGTAAAGGAAGAACAAACAATCGTCGTTCCATGATGTAGTAGTTCACCATACACATAAATGGTAAGTTAATTACCCATTAGATGGAAGTGTGTATAAGTTTAGGTCTAACACATATTATAAAATAATATATGTATATTTAGGATATTTTTATTTCTATATTATCATAGAATAAGGACAATTTAAAGATTATAGAAGGAAATAAAACTAAAGAGTTTGAGGAAGAATGTTACCTCTTATTCGGATAAATTATTTTGGTTTCCAGCAAAGGGATTACATAGATGGATTTATTCCAAAAGTGATGCTTCAAAGAGGAAGATAAGAATGTTGAGGATCTATTTTGGTAGATATTGGTCATGTTAAAATGGATTGAGAGGAGTGTGGAAGTGGGAGGTGATTTGATCTTTTTATAGTGGACAAGGAATGACACTCTTTTAAATACAAAAAGGTATACAATAATGGGAGGTATTATTTAGATAACGTGCCTAAAAAATAAAAAAATAATTTATTAAAGGTGAATCATTGTAGAAAAAAATATAGACAAAAAAGGCCATTTTTTTTAATTTTGTTCTTTATCTTCTAAGTTTCCCCAATTTTATCATTTGGGTTTTTATTAAAATATATAGTATCCTATCATAAGTAATTTAACCATTAAGAATATTTTAAATTGAGATTTTTATGAAACATATACCCACTTTAATATAAATATGATATCTTTTTTACACAATAAAAATATCCTATTATTTGGAAATTAATTTTAAAACAAGCGCATGTAACACGCAAAAACACCGCTTTTGTGGAGACCATGATAACAATGTTTTATCTATAGATGAGAAAATATGTCAATTAAAAAAGATCAATTGGTGCACTAAGAGAAAATATTTTATATTTATTAACACTTGAAACTAACTTGAAAAAATGTTTCATTTTTTATTAATTTTGAATCAATTAATAAAATACCATTTATTGTAAAATAACATTATTGTAAATTCTGATATAATTTATTTAATTTTAATTTAGTAAATTTAAGAAAAATATTCGAGTAAAAATATATTAATTTCATATATATTTTACCTGACATATACATATATAAAAATAATTAATGAAAACAATAAAACCAATTTAATTCACTTTTAATATTTACAGTATCATTTATTTTAGTTAATTATTTACTAAATAATCAATATTTTGGAATTTATTAAGAATTTTAAGTAAATAAAATGTCTATAAAATTAATTGATAGGTCATTATAATAAAAATAACTCATTTTTTTAAAAATATTGTGTATAAAAAAAATATGTTGTTTTTTCCATATCTTAATGTCTTATAAATGTTAATGGCACAGTAAGTTCCCTTTTTGAATTTTTCCTTAGTTAACTTATAAAATAGTGAAATTTTATTGAATACTATCCCGATAACTCATAAAATTAAAACCATTAAGGGATATAGTCGATATATGGGCATAAAATTTCTATTGTACAAGTTTATATGCAATTTTTTCCCTTAATATTAAGGTTTAGTTTCTAAATAAGCTTAATTTTACCTTAATAACTGTGATTAATTTTAATCACTTTCATTAATATTTTTGGTGAAAAATTAAGTTGATATAATTAGACTAAAAATATAATAATTATTAAAATATTTTATTTCCATTTTTAAGAATTCGAATCATATAAGTGCCTAGATAATGTTTAATTCTAATCCCATAGACATGACGAGAACGTAGGTTTTTAAAGTAAAAATGTTCCAAAGGTAAATAAGTTTTTTTAACCAATTTCAATATAGAATTATTCCAATGACCTAAATTGTATTTATATATGTATAATTGATCTATTTTGACTTTAAAACCCAAATAAAAATGTAATTTAATATTAATTATTATTTAAATGAAAATGTATTTTCAACTAAAATATTGAATATTTTACTATTCATCGATTAAGGAAACTTCTCATAAAAATACAAACAAATCACACTAATATAATTTAGACATTATTAATTCAAGAACGATATTTAGTTTTTATAAATAAAAATTACAAAGTCCTCAAAAATTAGTTTTAACATAGGCATGCATTAAAAGGTGGTAAAACTTGGTCTTGAGTGTAGCACATTCCAACTTAGTGTTTTGTGTACCGTAAGAGAATCTATGTGTTTCGCATAATGAAAGATTAAATTTGTGTTGAATATAATTCAAACAAAAATTATTTATTTTTTATTTATTCATAAAAAATTCTATACATTCTGTTTCATTAAATGAAAAAGATTAAATTAATTTGGAAAACATATTCACAAAATCTCGGGGTGTTACACTTGTCATCTTAAATTATAGAATACACTAATCCTACTATAACTACCTTATTTATTTCTTAATTAGTAGATAAAAAATTACACCATATATAGTGTATCACTTTGGTAATATGTTCATAAACTTCCAATAAGAGCACCTTTTAGAACACCACCTTCTTTATATATAAATATTTAGCATGGGTATGTAAGTATTTTTATATTTTAGCGTGAGTGTTGTATTATTACCTTTTAGTTTTTAAAATTTAATCCTAAATTTTTTTCCTCTCTCTTGTTTCCCTTATTTTGAAAAGAAATAAATTCCTTATTTTTTGTTTTCATGTATAAAGAGTCTTTAATACTTTTTCTCATTTTTCCCATTTCTTTTATTTTCATAATTTATTTATCAGGTTTCAATATGGGAAATACTTCCATATTTATTTTATGAAACCCCATAAATAACAAAATATTAACCATATTAAAATAAGAGTCATGATATTTATTTTAATCCTTGGTTCTATTCCCTAAAAAATAAGGAACTTGAATCTAAACACTACTGGCTCGACCCCTATTACATGAACACCCCAACAAAACTGTAGTTTTTAATACCTAAAAAATATGAATGTATCTTTATTACAATTTGAATAAATTATCCATAAAAAATTAGAATTGTTAATATTTAGTGGAATACATGTGGATGAACGTGATTTTATTTAATGCGTGCTGAAATAAAAACACTGACTTTCAGGTTGTAAAGTAGATGAACCATACAAACTCCCCCTCAATTTTCTTGCTTAATTAAATAACCAGAAAAGGTATTGATCATTATGGAGATAGGAAATATACCTTACATAGTTCACCTATTCAATAACATGATCCTTATGATCATATGGTGGATTCCATGTCTTTGCTACAAGATTATCCTTTTGAAAATAAATTTGATCCTTATGAATTCCATCCATACTTACAAACATGGAATTTCATCCTTATGAAATAAAAGACATCATTATCAGGTTTATCATTACCATTAAATAGAACTAGATGATCCTTATGAAAATTAGGTTCATATTCTTTTGAAATCCAACCATCCTTATGAACATTTATTTCAAGCTTTAGATGTCATCATTCATACTTACAAAGTCTTCTTTCATCCTTATGATGACAAGTTAAATCTTCAATAAGCACAATAAGATCCTTTATATGATCACAATCATTGTTATGAGGGTATCCTTTACTAAGAAATATTCCTCACATGAACAGGGTGAATCTCATGCCTTTTAAAAACTTCACAATTGATTTGGACTGAACCAAATTATTTAACTTGTACTAAATTAAATTTAACTATTACACTCTATATTTCATCCGAAATACTCATATCATTCATTATATTCGTTACATAAGACTTTTTAAGCTATTTTAAAAATCTATTTCCCTTTATCTTCAATAAAAAACCCCAAAAATACTAATGGGTTCTTTTTTAATAACAAAAAAATGTAACCAAAATTAATATTTTGAATTATAAGGAGAGAAAACATAATTTGATTATCTTAATTAAAGAAAATTCCATGAAAATGAATTCATAAGACTATATATTAACATGGTGGAGAAACGGTGAAAATAATGAAGGGTTGGTAAAATTTATATATACAAGGTTTAATATTTTTATGTAGATGAAAAATGTATTTGAGTTCAAACATTATAGACCCAAACTAATTAGAGTGTGAAAAGTAACATTAGTTGTATGTGAAAACCTTTTCTTGAGAGAATTCACATTCATAGGATAATAAATGTCTAATATTCCTTTCCCATAGATGTGTATTCATCAATATATATATATATATATATATTTGTGTGTGTTTGTTATTTTTATAATTATGTGGAAGAATGTTACTATGTTTTTAAACATATTAACATAAAAAAAATAAACAAGAGTCTACTATAAATACATAACATTCCCATATTATTATAATGGATAAATATACCAGTCAAATATTTTTAAGGGTGCCATTTACTAGTCAACTACCTAATAGATTTCAAAGCATAAGAAATGAGTATCATTCCCAAAACAAAAAATGGTTCATTACTATATAAGATATAATGATACAGAATATTCCAATTGGATATATCAACCTATAATCCCTCCCAAAATCATTTTATAAACAATAATCTATGTAATAGTCTTTCACACATTACTTGGAATCTATCATCGTAATTCTGAACATCAATTGGTATATTGACAATGGAGTTATTCACATATGTTAATCTAAAGCTAGATATTAATAAATTTTAATTATCCATATTTGGTGAATTCTAGGTGTGGTATATTCAGATTAAATGTTCATAAAAATAATTTTCTTAAATTAAAAAAAAACCACCCAGTTCTTATAAATGAAATTATTTATGGTAGTAAACTAAAATTTAGGCACTTGTAACAATAATTTTTTTTATAGTTTTGAATATCTACCATGGAAGTAATAATTTAGTTTTCTATTCTCATGGATCCAGTTCTAGGAACTCATATATATATAAACCATATATATATATATTAACATAGAGCAGATTATCTATGGTCATAAGTAGGTATGTAGAATGGTCTCATAGACCATTAATCATTCGAATACAAGATATAAAAAGGATAAAAACCATATATTTTTTAGATCATATGCCTATTCAGGGTATGTCTATGTGGGGTCCGGGTAGGGCACGATGGGTAGGATCATGCTGGTATAGATTTTCCCATAAGTCCATTTATTTAAATAAATTAAAATTAATTAATTATATTTTTAGAAATCTTTTTTAAAACTATTAATTAATTAAAAAAAATTTATTTACTATGTTTTTAATAAAAAATTATACATAAGAATTGTATATAATATTATTTGAAAAAATAAATATATATTACTATAATATATAAATGAGACTAATTTATATGAAATTTTGTTAAAAAAATATTGGTCAACCTATAGGGTTATATGGGATAGGGTGAACTTATAAGTTTCTTATCAACTTGTATTCAAGGTATAACATGTTGATCTTTCCATTCCCTAACCTCTCCTACATAAATCAATATTTATGATTCTATATCTAGGTACTAATTAAAATTAAATTCTGCAGTTCAACATATCCACCATGTAGTTGTTATTTTAGTTCTACGAGGTATTAAATCTAGTTTTACATACTAATAAAAGCAAAATTTATATATTATATATATTATATCATGGATTTTGGAATTTATTAATTTATTCCGTTACATTTAGATATACCTTCAGAAAGAAGATTTTACCACAGTTTTTATATGACTATTTTGGGATATTTTCAACACTAAGAGGGTGGTAAATTAGTTTTGGTTTCTTATAAATAAAAATAAACTTTTTATCACTTCCATTTACATTTTTACTTATTTAGTGAATAGTAATATCATTCAATAACCTTCCCTTTTTTGAGATGATTGCACACACACAAGGAGCACATGCTTTTTACAAGGTTCACCTCTCAAAATTAGGAGGCCAATCCTTGGTATTATTTTGGTTTATTATAGATCATACGAACCACTAGTATCAACATGTGAGTATAATTAATTTTTATTATCATGGAATTGTGTTGAAAGTATCATTCCTACATTTTATGAATCCTAAACATTAAGGAATCCCACAATTTACAATGATATGAATAATGTAAATATCTGAATACTCCTTCACCAATTTAGATTGTCATCAATTTTTAATGTATTTATAATTGTTGTTCTTCCTCTATGAATTTTACAATAATGAAAAATTATACCTTCTTATTATTTATCTACATGCATAGGGGTGAGTAACCCTTTCTTATTCTTATTTTACTTTCACATGGGAAAGTTAGCACTTCTACTTGCACACATATCACATGAGCTACTTCCCACTTCATAGTAGAAAATTTGAGGGCTACTTAATATGAATCTTCTTATTCTTATATTTCACATTTTCAAGAAAATTGGTCTCTTTTTATATGTGTAACCACATACATATTCTTTCCTCTTCTTCATATTTTTCTTTAGTGCAGAAGAATAGAACCAGTTATCTCTTACTCTCACTATCTCTCCTTAGAAACTAAAAAATGTATACAGTTGGGAATTATTTCATTTTTTCAAATCATAATTTGTGAATATAGTGACTGTAGGGTTAGTTCTTCCTTATTCCTCTGTTTTTCAACTTTTAGAATGCACAAAAAAATAATGATGTAAAATAAAAATTATTTTTTTCATCTTATTATCATATATACATACTTACTACCTTATTGGATATTATTTCAATAATACTAAAAAATTGAATTTTATAAATCTAATAATTTAAATTCCTAAAATCATGATTCTTTATAACTATAACTCTTCAATATTTCTCACACATGATTTCCTTTTTTATATTCTATAATTCTCACTATTTAACCCACCATCATTATATTGAAATTATCATAGTTGGAATCATTCCATAATTCACTATACAGAACTCTATTCCTTATTTATAAGTTCATTCAACTATAAGTTAATATCATAAATCAAAAATCAAATTAATGCATCATGATATTTTAAATATGATGGCTTGAAATAACATCATATGAACTAGTTTCCCCAAAAATATTCCTTTAGAAAATAACAGTTCTTAGTTTTTAATATCTTATAATGTAATATTATATTATGATATTCAAATATTATGTGTTTCCCATATCTTATGAGAATATAATATTACACATTCCATGTATCTTACAGATTACACATCATATGAAAAACGTATCATATGAGATTAACACATATTATGAATTCATGGATGATCCTTGATGAATTATAAAATCATCTTTATATTGATAATCATCATTAATATGAACTAAAAAACATATGAAGATACAATTTTAAATTATGATGAACCTTAATTTGGAAAAGATCAACCCTATGATCTTCCCATTATTAAAAAATATAAATTGTAAATATCCAAATTGAACCTTATAAAGATTCTTCTTGAAGTATACTTCATGAAACATATGAAGTCTTATGTGGATACATTATGAAGTTTACTAAGATTTTATTACAACCTTATGAAGATCAAAATTCTTTCATGTATATAGGTTTCTGTTCCCTCTTCTTTTCAATGGATATTCTCCAACTCCTTTTGATTTATAGTGGCCAAAACATTGCACTTTATTTTTTCTGATAACCTTTTACAAAATTCTATCATTCAAAACCATTCATGGTATACCCAAATCTTATGGATTCATTATTATTTTTTCATGTTTCATGATCATAAAGTCAAGATTATCTTGAAACTCTAATGGTCAGATACAATATAAGAAACACTTACATTTCTTGTATCCTATCTCACGAGGAAGATAATGATGCACAAGACATTGTATCTTCCCAATAAAATATGATTTTTTAATTTGTGCATATTTTCATTTAAAATTGAATAACTTGTCAAAAATGTGTTGGGAAGGGAGTTTATTTTACCAAAGAGAAATCACTACCACCAGTTGAAAAACTACTATGGAACCGATCACATGCACTGACCACAATCAATGTGTTACCCAAAACTATTGTTCTCTACTCCTGCACCACCCCATGCACTTTATGCCTATATCAACATGAACTGAATATTTTTCCCTTCCCTATTTACTCCCCTATTATTTTCTACATTTGAGCTCATCCACTTTACTTGATAGTAGGCTACTCGGGTTCTACGTCCTTTAGAGTCTAGAATAATTTTTGTCTTTTGGTCCTATTGTTTTCCTTTACTAAAGAGAAGGTTCTTAAGTCCATTCCCCTAAAACATAATATTATAAAATAAAAATATTTAAATTCCAAATGTATAGAATTAAATTCTAACTTTCTTTAAATTTCCTCTTCTTTATGAAAGTATTTTTATTATAATTACACATATACTTATCAACCTTGTGGTGATAAGGTTGTAAATTCTCAAACACAACAAATAATTAAAAAATATTTTCCTTCATGTTGATTAATATATATTTCCTCAAAATAAATGGTATTCATTTTTGATATATTTAATACCAATAAATATACAATTCACATTCTATGACATGTATCCAATCCTTATTCACTTAATATATAGTGACACCTTCCTTAGGAATACTTAATAAAAAAATCATGGGTTATTCAACTTTATTATAAGTTGTTATTCATTACACAATTAAATAAATATTAATAGATACTTAATGTTTATTGAAAATATAAAACATAATAATAATGTGCGATCAACAACCCCCTTTTGTATATTATTCCATACCAACAAAAAATAATATGTCAATTTTATTTACTCCATTTCTCTCTTTTCCAAACATCATATTTCTTATCTACACCATTATAATTAAAAAAATAATTTTATTATCTCGTAATTATTGAAAATAAAGAAAAATGCATGATTGAGTGTTTGGAATCTCTTCATTATTGAGAATGTGCTGACAATAATTCCTGTCTAATTCTATATGGCCTTTCTCAGTGTAAAAAAACAAAGGGGTTTGATTTATAAAAAATGCTACCATAATCCAAATAATATGACACAAAATAATATGATATTACCTTAATATTCTCTTAAATGGTTGTTAAAAAATTTATAGTATAATAAAATAGATTGATTCCACTTTTTATAAGTATTCTGAAGAAGTTTTTTAACATAATTTTTTACAATCACTTTAATACACAGTTTAAACGAATCAAACATAACAATAAGGTTTTAAAATTCAAAAACTAGCTCAAAATCTTATTCAAATTTAATAAATAATGTTAAATTGATAAAATTAACTTACCAACTTAATGTTTGTATTTGACTCTTGTAATGAGGGATGATAGATAATGAAACAATACCTTTTCCATGATACATTTTTCAAGAATCTTTTATAAAAACAGACTTGAATGATATTGATAAATATGGAATCCTCTTTAAAACATTCTTTTATTTATATCCACCTAAAGAATGAACTCCAGAAAATCTTCAATAGTGTGGATATATTTATTATATTTTATTTCAAAAATATAATTTTGATATTGAAATAAAAGTGAAATCACAAGTTTTTTTGGATTTTTACCGAAATATCATTTTCATAATGAAGGGTCTTTTAAACACATCGTCCAAAGGACCAACTATTAAATCATTCCAAAAAGGCATAATGTTCAATTTTTAATCCTATTTTTATTGTTAATATATATTACTTAGTAACCATCTATAAAATAGCTTAAAATTTAGTTCTTTATACGAAAATAACACAACACAACACAAATGTTAATGAAATAAAATGGAACTCATTATTCCTTAATGTAAAAAGTAGGGTTGAGACTATTTTCCCAAAAATGTTGATAATTTTTTTAGACTTCAAATATTCATTATAATTGATCATCTAAATTTAATAATTTTTCCAATTTGATTATTATGTGTTTCTTCATTATTTCTGCTTCTTTGTGTAGGATAACTCTATTTTCATAAGCCATTTAGTCATATGGATCACTGATGTAATCTTAATATTATTTATTAATTCTTATTATATTGGATACATTGTTAAAAAATATTTACATGTATATTTACCCATATCTCACCTTATATTGGAAACATTTTTATGAAATATTAAGGAGTATATCTCTCTATATTTCAACTTCTATATAGAACTTATAGAGCTCTTGGTTTATCAATTGTAAACAGCCTCTCATGAAATTTGTCTTCTTCATGTGGAATATATTTTTTTCCTTAAGATAATGCCTTCACTTTTACTTCCTATAATTTTCTTGATTTTTCTCGATCATATTTAAAAATGAATATACAATATTTAGGTATATAAGAATCATTTTTAGAATTTTCACAGGGATTCTAATGAGTGATTTTCAACAAATGGGTCCACACGTTCTTTTCTAATACTATTCTTCTATTTTTCCTTTCCTTATGTCCATTAATATATACATATATGGACTGAAATAATGAATCCATGTAACATCTCCTCCTTATTGATGAATCACTCCTCTTGGAACTTTTCAATTTTATTCAAACTATAATTTTGTTCTATTTATTTTCCAAGTATATATCACAAGTATTCTTTGAAAACATCTTTGGAATAATCTAGTTAGAACTTTTATTCATCTTATTTTATAAGTTTTCCTCACCATCAATCATATTTTATGTGGTATTTATTTTCCATTTTTAGACATATTCCATGTTGAATTAAACTAGAGTGTGTAACTTATATATCTACACTTCAAGTGCCATAACAGTCTTTAAGACTTTTAAGTTAGTTAGAGATTGATAGGTTCTTTCCTTTCACCCATAGACACTGAATCATCTTTGGATTTCCCCCAACCCTCAATTTGTCCTTCTTTGAAATGTATAAATTACTATAGTTTACCCACATTCCAATTTTCTACACCCAAAACTATTACAACACCAATAAAACCCTCCAAATGGTTATTTTTTTCTATTGGACTGCATGTTTTCTATAATTTTCAGAATTTTATGTATGCTATTTTTAGGAACATGTTTCATAATTTATTGGGATTATGTTAGGTAAAATTTTCTTTTACACAATCCTATAACCACCATAGACATGGTGGGGTGATTCTCATCGTTTTGTTCATCCATATTTGTAAAAATTTTATATTTAAAGCTGAACTACTCCTGGAGAATGACTTAGTACCAACGTTATATTTTTAGATGGATGTTAAATTTTTTCCTTGTGGATTCTAGAGATTGATCACAAAATGATTTAATGATATTATTTCCATTGAATAAATTTATTTAAACACAAGGATCCTCCTTTGAACAATTCATGGAATCATTTTGTTTCTATTCGATTAAAGTGTTAATATCCTTTATCTCATTATATTTGACTTCATTTTGATAATTTCCAACCTTAATATATGACTTTTCATCATTACCCAATGCATGGATATTTTCATAAAGGTTATTATTAACTTCTTCTTTTTATTGAATTTATTTGGGACATTCATCCTCAAATCATGACCATCTCTCTTCATGCTCTGTATTTATAGACCCTTCAGATCTAACTTGTTTTCAAAGCCTTATACAAGTCAATACCTTTTTATTCAACTCTTTATTCAAAATTTTTAACTCTTCCAAAAGCTAAGTGATATAATCCTACCGACTTTCAGAAATCCCATATCTAAAAGAGACAATTTATTTGGGAAATCTTTGAAATATCTATTTCAATCTAGTAACAGAAATATCTTGCTAATATATAGACATGTGATCATCCCCATTGATTATTGGTTATTCTAGAGGAAATTATAGATATGAATTCTCACTTATTGCATGATAACCTATTTTTATTATTATTTTGAAGTATAAATGATTTCCATCACCTCGATAATTAAGCTAACCATCAATTCTCCTCATACTAATCGATAAATTCTTTTTTTTATTATTTCATAGAGGGATTACATGTTATTAATTTTTTCATTAGAGGAATACCATCATTAACATTTTTATTCTTTTCTTTTATTATTCATCATAGTATTAGTAGATATATAATTATGATAATAAAGAGATGTATATTCTCTAAAATTTTACTTCATTTTAATATTAGAGAAGATATCAAATATCTAAAAAATAAAATATGAGAATTAAATTAAATGTTTGGCTTAGATATAATACAAATTTTTGGATTGATTTGGGGTATGATTAAAACTAATTGGGGGTAAATCAATGTTGGTGTATTTTTAATCATTTTAAAATTTTGATCACTTTATTTTAACAATGAACTTAATTTAGTAAATATGTCAATCATTTTCTGACCATACATTCATTGGGAAGATTTTCTACACAAAAATAGAATAATAAATTTACAAGGTTCATCTCTCAAATTGAGAAGACTATTACTTGGTATGATTCAAGTCCATCCAAAATCATACAACCCACTTGTGTGAACTTTTGAGTAAAATGAGAAGGGATTATATTGAACTCATATTTCAAGTCTCTCGACTAAGTTTCACACTTGATAATGATATGAATGATGTAAAAATCCGGAGATTCCTTTGATAATTTAGACTATTGTCCATTTTTTATGCGATTTTTTAATTTTTATTCATATTATACTTCTATAACAATAGTAAAGTACATATTTTTTCCCTTTATTTAATTGAAAAGGGTAAAGTATCTTCTTTTCTTTATTCTTCAACATAAATAGGGAAAACAAAACACTTTTCCTTGCATGCACTGTTTCCTATTAAGGCCATGACGAAGATGTTGTTTATTGTATTTAGATATTGTATTTTTTATGTAAATAATGTTTTTGAAGAATGGAAAATCACCTCACATTGAATTTTTTGAATTTTTTTCTTCCATCTTATTTAATAGATTCAGACTTACAATGATTGAAATAGTCTATCGTATTCAAGAAATTATGGCTGGAAGAAAAGTTGATTTTATTGAGAATATATCTTGTTAGAAGTAAATGGTCATCCGATTCACTCTAAATATTATACAGAGGGTTTGATCATAATGGGAGAATCAGATACAGTATGACTACAAAAACGAAAGTGTGGTGATGCTTTTCTGATCTTGGATTTCTCATAAATTATGATTATTTTGAAAACTTCCAATGCAATCTTGATGAAGTAAAGGGGGGGGGGTAGTAAAATAGATTCATCCAATCACATTCAGATTTATCCAATCTAGATGGACAAAAAAAGATAGAAGAAATTGTAATCATCCATATTGTAATCACGCTGATCATATTCAGGTTAGTTGAGTTATGGAAAATCGTATTCAGGCTCTGTTAAAAAGAACACTGGTCTCTGGTGTTTTGGGAAGTTCCAATATTTTCCGTTCTAAGTCATATGATGAAAACTTTAGTCTTAAATGTTTTCAAATACATGAAGGAAGTCATGATACAAGCACATGTTTGCGATTGAAGGAAGTTGCTGAAATTGTAACTACTGAAACTGATCCATCATACTCAACATACCTTTGTATTCAGGATTTTTTCCCAAAGAATGATGGTAAGGGAATTGATTTGAAGATTATAATGATAGATAATGATTAATAATTCAGTCAACCATTTAATATAGCTGAATGTGTTTTCATAGGGGAGTTTAAAATTCATAGAATATTTTTTAATTATTCAATTAATGAAGACAAATGTATTAAAGAAATATTATTGGAAATTGGAAGGAATAATTGGAATGAAGATTTTGAAGAAGATGATCTCTGCCTATTTCTTCACACATTTATGTTCAACTAGTTCGTAACATCATATTAAATATTTCAAATTGAGATAATCATAATGGTAAATCAAAATCAGACTAGTGGTTGAAAATAGAAATTTAACGGTGAACCAAAGTCATGAAGAAGATTCACAAAGAATCAATAAGTGTTGTCGAGTTCCAAGATTCACCTTAAATTTAAGGAATCATGTAAATTTTGGTTAATTTATTTGAGAATGATTTTTTTTTTGGATTCCTAAGAAAACCATCCTTGGGTCACCTATAAAAGGAAGATGTAATTTTCACTTATGTGACTACTGACTACAGATGTACTATTCATGGGAAGAGAGATAATCTAAATCATTTTAGGGAAATAAATAATTTATACATATTGAAAAATGTTATAGATGTTTCTATGGATTTAAGTAAAGGGAGGAGAGATAATTTTTCATTTTTGTTCAACTGATCATCGTATTCAGTGAATCATCATATTTTGTTGTTTATCATTTTTTTTCTTGTTATCGTATTAAGCTAGTCACTCTATTGGGTTAGATAATTGGATCAGGATTTACATATAGGGATTTCTAAACTAAAAAAAAATTAATTCTGAATTAAATCAATTGTATTTTTTTGAGTTACATCCATCATATTTGTAAATCGGATTTCGAAAGTCGAACTAGGAGAATCAGATTGGGATAATCAGACTCAGAAAATGTATTTCAATTCTATGTCAATGTTCTTGAAATTATTACCATCTTCTAGGTAAGAAATTGAAGAAATTTTTTCTAAATAATACATTTGTGTAAATTGAAAAGGAATCACATGTAACATGTTTTGTTAAAAAAACATTGTATTACTCAAATTTTGCTAGGGGGTATACACACACTATTGAATTTTTTGCATAGTTCTATATGAATAAAAGGATATATCCTAGTCATTTTATTCCCCCAAAATTATTGATTTCTAGTGGATTGTATGGTATTGAATCATTTTCAAAACATGCGAAGGACATAGATATTCATATTGAATAATGAACCTTTTAAATTGTTGTGTTCCTATAGATGTGTGTTTGAATTGTTTTCAATAGGGAATGAAATCTTTAAAAAGATGTGAAGGTTGCTTCATTTGTAGGGAAACAAAAAATAATATGTTATCAAAGATTCATCCCTTCCCTCTCTAAGTGATACAATTATCCTAACTGGGCACTTTCAACTAGCGTTAGAGGAAGGTTGCCTTAGATTATTCTTTATTGATGGAGAATTAGCATTGTTTGAACAATACAGGTATTCCAATTTTTGACGGAAATAATTATCATATATGGAAAGATATAATGTTTTCTTATCTAATGTCTATTGTATACGATGTTCTCAAAGCTAAAATATATGGGTTTCCTCTTATTGATTATAAAGTCCCTATTATATCTTTTCATAAGAATAATCATGAAAATCAGGGAAGGGATAATAATTATTTATTATAATCACATTATGAAAGTGAATTCCTAAAGGTGAAAGGAGTTTCAACAACCAAAGGTATATGGGATAAATTGAGAAACATATATGAGGAAATAAAAAAGTGAATAAGGAAAATCTACAGATCTAGATATTGAAGTATGAAAATTTAAAAATGGGTGAATATGAATCTATTGGGGATTTCATTACCAAGGTTAATGAAATTGTTAGCACTATCAGATGTCTTGGTAAAAAGTTGTATGATTCTATAGGTTTTAAAAAGATTTTTCGAATCATTCCTATAAGGTTTGACCTAAAAGTTTCTTTTATGCAAGAGAGATATCCTAAAACTTTATATCTAGAGTATTTTCATAACACTCTAATTTTTTATGAAATGAAAAGGGATAAAGCTATAAAAATCAAAAAAACGTTTATAGAGAAATTTCTTTCAAGGATAAGAAATAAAAGAAAAAGAAGGTTCTTATTATTATTAAAGCTGGTGAATCCATTGTTGAAAATGAGGAATAAATAATTTTTGATGATATTTTATCCTCTTTTTCTAAAAATGTGAAAATAGGTATAAGAAAATACAATTCGAAATATCCCTTAAAATGTTTTGAATGTGGATATGTTGAAAATTTTGTGGATAATTGACCTCAAAGGAGGAAATAATTGGATTGTGATGAAGAATAAATAAGGCCAAGAAGATCATGGAAGAAACAAAAAGATAAATGAAAATTGATTTCCACTAGGAAAGATAGAAAATTATTTATATAAAAAAGAAGAAGTCAATAGTCAAAAGTTGAAGAAGAAAAAGGTTATAAGCTTGAATCCAAAAAATATTTTGATTAAGGTATTATTATTACTATTATTTCAATAATAAATAATGAAGAATTCATAAGAAGAAGTTATAAATAAAAAACAACTCAAATTGGATTTCATTTGAAATAAGAGTTAAAAGAATTTATAATAAAGATTATAAGACTTGAAAAGGAAAAAATGTTGGAATATGATTGTCCCTTAATAAACAATAATTTTTTTTTGATGATGAGGAGGTGAATATAGTAAAAGAAATTTGATTAATTGATGAAATATCTTGAGGAAGAAAAATAAATCTAATGAGCATATAGAGGTGAACCTGAAGCATAAAGAATAAGAGTTGGAACAAGGCCAACAAAAACTTTATAAATATAAAGAGAAAGGAAAAAAATTGAAAAACACTATCTATGAAGTTGGTGAAAGTTATCATTTTGAGAAACCCATGAAGAATCAACAAAATTCACCTTCAAAGGTTGATAATAAATATGGAATTGTTTTTGAAAATAGTGAATATGGGAAAGTTATGTATGTATCCAAGACCAATAATGTTGTGGATCCAAAAGCTTTAAAATACCCCCATTTCAAAAATGTTTTATCTAGATCTAAAAAATGCTAAAATACTTCTTCTTCTATTAAGGATAAAAGTAACAAGAACACTTTTATTGATAATACCGTGGTTAATGGCTCAGAAAATAAGAAAAAGAAGGTTGTTGAGAAACGTATTCACAATTTTGTTCAGTATGGATGTTTCATAGAGAAATACTATTTCTATTGATACTTCTAATATTGTGGTGAATTTTTACAAATAGAAAACATGTTTTGGTTTAAACTACAGCATTACCATTAATCCACAGGTTATGAAACACAAAGGTTGTGGGGGAGTCAATTCCCTTAAAAGAATAAGTAAGAGATGGTTGCTTTGAAGAAACCTAAGATGGTTGGTGTGAAAGTTAAAAATTGGTTCCAACCTTTGGAAACTATATGTGAAATATGTTAACAACTTTTATAGCTTGAAAAAGGTTATCTTGTATTATTACTATAACAATAAAATTTATTATCAATTATTTAAATCCAAAAGTAATAAAGGAAAAATAAGAAGAAAAAGAACTTACTGTTGAACCCTCTATGAAAGATACAAAAGGGGAAAGAACTTGGATTATTGAAAGTGGGTATTCTTCTCATATTATAAGATATTTGAATTTTTTTAATAACATGAAATAATTTAAATAACGAATAGTGACATTTAGCAATGATTAATCCTTGAAAATCAAAGGTGTTGGGTTCACCATCATTGGGAATGAAATTATAAAATCCAAGAAAACCATGTATGTTGATGGGATGAGACCTATCATGATATGTGTTTCAAAATTGTGTGATGAGTGTAACAATTTTATCTTCAGAAATGATGGATTGGATGTGAAAATTGAAGAAGATATAAAAATAGTTACAAGAGGCCAACATACATAAGGAAACTTGTTTCAGGTCGGTGAAATAAAAAACTCTTGTTACTTAAGTATAGCGGAAGAGAATCAATTATGGAACAAAATTTTGGGACACATTTTTCAAATAAACATGAGAAAATATTCAAAGTGAGATAGTATCCGAGACATTCTTTATTTTCGAAGAAGAAGATATTGGTGTTGAACTATTTTCCAAAAAGGGAATATTACCAATTTAGTGTATCCGATGTTGAGAATTGGTCAAAATAAACCCTAGAGCTTATTCATTCTGATATATTTGGTAAAATGATAAAACAATCATCAAATATAGATAAATACTTTATTATATTCATTAATGATTTTAATCTCATTACTTGTGTTATGTATAAGAAACATAAGTCTGATGCTTTGAAAATGTTTAAATGTTTCAGAGGGAAAGATGAAAAGTAATGTGAGTATTTAGTAAATAATTTGAGAGATGATAATGGTGGTGAATATATAAGTAAATTATTTTAAATTTATCTTGAGAATCATGGAATTAATCATGAGTATATTTCCCCATACACTCCTCAACCAAATGAGGTTTCTGAAAGAAATAATAAGAGTTTGGTGGAAATGGGAAGAAGTATGTTACTTGAACATGGTCTTTCTCATCAATATTTTAGGAAATATATGAGTACTACTATTTAAATTCAAAAAAAAATCTACAAGAAAAGATTGGGTATGAATCCATATGAATTTTTAAGGAAAAAAATACAAGTTTTAAACTCTTATTAACTTTTTGGAGTCCATGTATTATAAATAAGAAAGATGAAAGCTCTAGAAAGTTTGAGAAGAAAGGTGAAGATAGAATTTTTCTTGGATATTCTCTGGAAGGAAGAGGATACATATTTTTCAACAATGAAACAAGATTTTTTTTTTCAATTGATTTAAAAGGCATCAAATGATCCAAATAAGAAAAACATATTCAGACTGACAAGAAAGTTGAGTAGGAATGGTTTGAAAACAATTATGATAAGGATAAAAACAATTCTAATCCAGCTCAAGAGGAACAATAAGACTTATCTATTTTCATTTATGTGTTAGATAATCAAAAATATCATCTAATGCTAAGGAAACAAGTGTATGCTGAAAATATTATTGGTGATCATCATTATAAGGGTTAAAAAAGAAGAAAAATTAATGGCATTACAAATACTTCCTTGCATTAAAAAGTGGATCCAAATGGTTTAAAATAAGATTTTGATTATCTAGAGTGGATTTAGGCCAGTAATGAAGAGTTGGATCAGATTGAAAAGAATGATTCATGAGAACTCATACCCAAGCCAGAAAGAAAAAACATAATTGGTAAAAATTAGGTTTTTAGGAAAAAGAATAATGAAGAAGGTTAAGTTATAAGAAATAATGAAATATTAATGGGAATAGGGTATTCACAAATATAAGGTATTTATTTTGATGAAACCTTTTACTCGGTGAAAATATTTGAGACAATAAGAATTTTTCTTGCTATTGAATCATAATGAGGTTATAATATCTTTCAGATGGATGTTAAATCCCCATTCTTGAATAGGGATCTTGATGTGGTAGTTTAGATTGAAAAACCTTGTGGATTGGTTGTTGGTAATAATGGAAGTTACGTGTGTAGATTTAATAAGGTATTTTATGTTCTAAAATAATCTCAAAGAGAATGATATTCCAAATTGGATACTTACTTAAAGAAGATGAGTTTTAATAAAGGGAGATTTGATATTAATCTTTATATCATAGAAATTAAATAATATTCACTCATCATAAATTTTTATTTTTACGAAATTATATTTTCTATGAATGATGAAAGAAGTTGTGAAAGATTTTCTAAAGAGATGAAAAATGTTTTTAAAATGTCCACATTAGTGGAAATGAAATACTTTCTTGGGTTAAAAATTATAAAAAACAAGAAATAATTTTTTTCTTTCTTAATAAATGTATGCTAAGGAACTTATGAAGAGATTCATCATGAAAAACTCAAAACATATTTCCACACCAATTTTAGGGGAAAACATTTGACTAAATATAGAGAAGGAAAAGAAGTTGATTAGAAATTGTTTTGGAAGCTGATGAGAAGTTTATTGTGTTTTAATGCCCCAAGACCTAATGTTTTTTATGTTGTTACCTTATGTGGAAGATTTAAGAGTGCTCCAAAATAATCACATTTACATGCTAGAAAAATAATTCTCAAATACATCAAAGGAACAACATATTTTGGAATTAGGTATGATAGCTCAGAAAGTATTTATTTTTATGGGTATTCAGATGTTGATTGGGTAAGAAATTTTGATTACTTAATTTCTATATCTCATCGAGTATTATTTTTTTGGAATTAATTATGTTAAATGGTATTCATAGAAATAGAATTTAGTAACTCTCAGTATATCTCAAGCTGATCATATTTCTACCACTAAATCTACTACTCAACTTTTGTAGATGAAAAGACAATTGGAAGAATTACTTATTGAAGTGAATTTACCCTTTCTCTTGGGATGTGATAATAAAATTACAATAAATATCACTAGGAATATATTTCAACATTATCATTCAAACAAAATTGATATCAAATATCACTTTATCAAAGAGAATGTGGAGGATAATGAATTGAGGTTGGAGTATGTTCCAACATTGGAAAAAGTTGAGGACATTTTCACAAAACCTTTCACAAAAGAAGAATTTTCTATATTGAGGTTGAACAAGGGTATCTAACCTCTTTCTCTTCAAGTTTGAGATATGTGTTTCTATCCCATTTCTAACTTATCTTTGGATAATGTTGTCATGGGGGAGAATTTAATTGCTTCATATATCTATCCATTTTATGCATGTTAGAAGGGGGATTTGTGGTTAAGATATGAATCTATAAATGTATTATGTGTTAACTATTCTAACTATTTGTTGGATTGGTTATAGGAAACAAATACTTATATTCTAGTAAATTTGAATAAATAAAGAAAATACGAGGAAGAAAAGTATGAAAGGTTTTTATAATCACAACTTTAAGAGAGCATGTATTTTCTATCAATAATTCACGTTTCCTATAATTATTTATCTCATGTAATATTATAATTTTTGATAAGTGATTCATTTATTGAGAATAAAAAGTTTTGTGATTTATGAAACATGGTTGATGACAAAATCCAAAGGGGGATATTTTTAGGACCAAGATGATGATTAAGGTGATCGTATTTAGATGTTGTCTTTTGTTTTCAAGAAATTTTTTGAAGAAAGAATTTTTTTTCTAATTTTAATTTTCTGAAAATTGTTTTGACCATTGTAATAAAGAGAATAAAAAATACAGTGCTTGAAATGGTACATCGTATTCAAGAAAATATGGTTAGAAGAAAATATGATCTTATTGAGAATATTCCTTTCTGGAAGTAAATGGTCATCAAATTCACTCTAAATTTGGTATGAATGGTTTGAACATAATGGGATAATGAGAGTCTAGATGACTATGATAAAGAAAATGTGATTATGCTATGATGATCATGGAGTTCTCTTAAATAATAAATATTTTGAATATTTGTGATGAAATATTGATTAAAGAAAGGCGGGGGGGGGGGGGGGGGTAAAAGAGAATTGACTAATCACATTAAGATTGATCATATCTGGATGGATAGTGAAAAGATGATGGAAATCTCATTCAACCTGATCATAATCATATCGATCATATTCAGGTCAGTTGAGTTCTGGAAAATTGTATTCAGGATGTGTTGAAAAGAATCCTTTTTTTTGGAGTTTTGGGGTGTTTCAATACTTTCCATTATAAGTTAGATGATGCTAATTCTAGTATTAAATGTTTTTGAAGTGATTATAAAAGAACAAGTTGATGATTAAAAGATTTTTTTTTGAAATTGAAACTACTAACACCAGTCCATTTTACTCAGTATACCATCGTATTCTGGATTAATTATCTTCACATGATTGATCATAGCATAATTGATTTGAAGATGATCATGGAAGAGACTGATAAAAAATGTATTCAACAATTTAATATGGATGAATGTGTATTCAAGGGGGAGTTTGAGATTCATAGAATATATTTTTATTCTTCAATTAATGCATATAAATGTATCAAAGCAACCATATTGGAAATTGGGATGAAGAATCTGAACGGAGATTCCAAAGAGGATGAAATATACCTTTTTCTTCACACATTTATGTTTAACTAGTTCAAAGAATCTTATTGAAGAAATCTGATTGAGCTTCTCAGAATGGGAAATCAAAATTATATTGGTGATTGAAAAGAAAAATATGATGTTGAACCGATGTCATGAAGATGATTTGAGAAGAATCAATAAGCATTAATGAAGTCAAATATGCACACGAAATTCAAGGAATCATGAAAATTTTGATGTATTTGGTTGAGTGGGAATGTTTTTGGGGATTCACTCAAAAAACATCATTAGATCACCTATAAAAGGGAGAATTAGTTTGTTCTTTTATAACTACTAATTATGAATGTTATGTTCATGGGAAGATAGAGAATCTCTAACTTTCTAGGGAGATAAAGAATTTATCTATATTGAGATATGTTGTAGAAGTTTTGATGGATTGAAGTGAAAGGATAAGAGATAATATTACAATGTTATTTAGCTAATCAACATATTCTATTGACCATCGTATTTATCTATTTTTCATTTTCTTCTTGTCATCATATTCGACTAGTCATCGTATAGGGTTGGATGATCAGATCTCAATTTTAATATAAGGATTTTTTAAATGAGGAAGAAGGAATTTTTAATTGACTCAATTGTATTTTTCCATAGTTATATCCATCATATTGGGAAATCAAATTTATAGAATCGAACTAGAAGAATAGGATTGGGATAATCATACTAAGAAATCATATTTTAATTCTATATCAAATTCCATGAAGTTCATACAAGATTTTGGGTAAGAAATTGAATAATTTTTCTCCAAAGAATAAATTTGTGGAAATTGAAAAGGAAGACTAGGTGACATGTTTTTTTTCAGAAATATTGTATTAGCCTAATTGTACTAGAGGGTACACACACACTATTGAATTTTTTTCATAGTGCTACAAAAGTGAAAGGGTATATCCTACTCGTTGTATTCCACAAAAAATATTGATCTATAGTGGATTTTGTGGCACTATATCATTTTCAAACCATATGAAGGACATAAATATTCTTATTGAATAGTGAACCTTTTAAATGCTTGTATTCATGTGGATGCGCGTTTGAATTATATTCAACAGGGAATTAAATCTTTAACAGGAGGATAAGGTTATTCCGTTTTCATGGAAACATAAAAGAAAAAAGTTATCATTTATTCACCCCTTCCACTATCAGTGATAAAATTAACATGATTGGGAACTTTCATTTCCAGCCCCTCAAGAAAAATGATGAGGGGTACTTTAGATGCTTCTTCTTATACTTATATTTCACCATTTGAAGGCACATAAACTATTTGTTTGAGTCAAACTATATAAAACTTATTATATCTTCTTCTTATTCTACAATGCACAAGAATATCACTGGGTTTCTCTATGTCTCACTTTTATTTGACTATACATAATATATATATTTGGTACTTATTTTCTTTTCTTTTCCTTACAGGATGTGCATATTGTGATTTCAACATCATTTATTCATTCTTATTCCCTCTTTGAATATCAAAATATATAATAAAATTTTCTAGTTGAATCCCATTGATTATCTATTCTTCATCTCATATACATAATCACTACATTGTTTGAATATTATTCCCATAATACTTGAAATTAAAATTTCCATAGATCTCGATATTCATGTTCCATAAATATCATATGTTTTAAACTATCTGTCTCTAGTGTTTCTTGCACATGGATTAATTTTTTTGATATGCATGAATATTATAAATTTATACTCTCATCATGATATTAAAATTTTTGATATCTTTTTTCTTATTTACTACTTCCACACAATCTGTATATCGAGGAATCTACATATACATGTAAATCATGAAATAACATAATAAAAATTCTCATTACATGAAAGAAAAAAATATTTATATGGAATTTAGTTTTTCATTCATTTCCAAAATAGAGGATTAAATCATGAATCAAATCAAATCATCATGATATTTTAATTTTGATGACACAATATAGCATTGTATGATCTAATGTTTCTAAAATATTCCTTAAAAGAATCACAGTTCTCATTTTTTAATATTTTTTATAGTAATCATGTATTATGAGATTCACATAATATGTATTTATCATATCTTATGAGAAACAAAATTTCATGTTCCATGTATCTTACACATTAAACATCTTAAATAAAATATATCTTATGAGATCATCCCACCTTACATGTGTATGGATGATCCTTATGGAGTTAAAGAATCTTCCTTATGTTGTTAATCATCTATAAGAATATCTTCCAACCATATGAAGATAAAATTGTACCATATTATGAACCTTAAATTGATGTAGATCAACACTATATTCATCCATTTTCTTCTAATGCTTACCTTACAATGATTTAAATTCAACCTTATGAAGCATTGTCCTAAAATATGATTCATGAAACTTATAAATTTTTTTGTGTCTACATTATAAAGTATGGTAATAATTTTTAAAAAACATATAAATCTCTCCATTCCTTAATGAATTTATCATCTAGTTTCCACTTCTTTATAATAGGGAATATCTAGCTACTTCTGATTCATAGTGACCACATCATGTCATTTTTTTTCTTTTTGGTAACATTTCATGGTATTCTAGAATGTAAGCCCAAGTGTGGACTGCATATATCTTTAGGCTTCAATGGTTGTTCATGTTTCAGGTAACTTTTCACCAAGCTTGTCTTTCAACCCCATTGGTGAGAAATGGTATAGAAAAACTAGCATGGTGTGTATCTTATCTCATGAAGAACACAACTCTGAACATGATATCATATCTTCCTAATACCGTATTTATTTTAAATATATGAATAGTTCCACTTAAAAGGGAGTGTCACACATAAAATGTTTCTTTAAGGGGTACTAGTTTATCAATAAGAATAAACTACCACCGATCAAACATCTCCCCATATATCCACCATATTCCATGGCCAGAGTCGTCATTCAACCCTGTACAGTAGAACTCTAGTCCTAGGCCGCCCTATTCTCTTTACGCCCTTATAAAACTAAGTTGGCTCCCCATGAATTCTATATTTTATCCCTTGGGTCATGTCACCTTTTATCTTGGACAATATCCTTGATAGTATACTACTAAGGTGTTTCTTTATTTGAGATCTTGAACCCTTTTTTTCATCAACTCCCATTGATTTCCATTTCTAAATATAATTATTTTTATTTTTTTACCATATAACATCAACCTATAAAATAAAAATCTTGCAATACTAAAACTAAGTACTTGGCTCCCATATTTCATTAAATTATCTCAACTTCATCCAAGAATTTTTATTTTATATATCCCCATGCATCTAAACCTCACATGAATAAAGATGGAACTTCTCAAAAAACTAAAATACTTAAAACATATTTTCCATCAGTTTCATTAATATCCATGTATTCCCAAGAAATCGCATTACTTTTTTATATAAGCAATGAAAAGAAATTCGTAATCAAACTTACAATATGTGCCTCCAATCCTCATACACTTAATACAAAGTGACACGTTTCTTGAGAATACTTCTTCCTAAAAAATTTAGATTCTTAAAGTTACTTACATGTTTTTTTATTACATATTAACTTCAAGATTAATTGACACTTCATGTTTATTAACATAAAATACAAAAAAATAATGTGGGATTGGTAGTTTTTAACATTTTCCTTGGAGTATTAAATACATTTATATGTTGTAATAGATTCATGTTTTGATATTAAAAAAAAGCAGAGTAGTAACCATAAATAATGGAAATCAATCATTAAAAAGGAATTGATTTTTTCCATTATAAAATGGATTCAAATTTTTAATAAAAAATACCCACAGGAATGTAATGACCATGTTCATACATACAACATGAACAAGATAAAAAAAATCATTTCTTTAAAAAAAATTTATAATGGAATTCACATTCCCACCTCTATGTGTTTCATCATCAATGTATTCAATATCCTTATTAATTAAAATTCAAAAAAAAAACCATGTGGTGACCAAAAAACATACTTGTGACATATCACCATGTATTTTAGTATATAGACTATGGATTTCATACACAACAAGAATATGTTCCTCGTGAAAAATATATAGATGTGTATAACAATAAAATTTCATATTGGGAATTTTAACACTAATAAAACTGATTTTATTAATAATAATACAACTTAGTCTATATAATTATCCCTTTTAAATTCTTTTAAAGTAATTCATCATCAAAATAGTATAAGAAGATAAATTATGAAAAAATATTATGTCATGGGGGTTCTTCTATCAATGAGTACGTGTATGTACCATGTAAAAATATAGATTATTACTAAAAACGTGTATCTTCTCATGGGAGAGTTTTAATGAAAAATTATCCATGTACATGCAATATTTCAAACAAATATATTCAGATTTATGAATTTTATAACATAACTATAAATTTCAATTGATTTTATTTTTATTATAAGACTAGATAGAAAGCCCTTGGACACTATTCCTTGTTCCCAATGAACACAATGTAAAAATGAAAACAAAATTTATATATTATAATTTTGATATTTAATAATATAATTGTAAAAATTCATTCAAGATATACATTTATAAAATGTATACTTTCCATTAGTATTGGAACCAATATTTTGGTTTATAGATATTGGAATTATATAAGGATGGTTGAAGTATTGTGAATTTCATTTTTATCAATAAAGGATAGGTTTATGTTTCTTTTGATGATATTTTGGTTGGTATACATTTTAGATATGATTTTATGAGAATTAGAGAAACTAGAATATGTTCTTTTTGGAGGTTGATCACACCATGGGCATTTGAGAATTATATATTTCCTGATGTTGGAGAAAAAATGGGATTCATTGGTATCATAAATGTTTTAGATATCATGGTTTAGAGTCTAAATGTAAATTTAAAACACATTTTCAACATTCCATGGTTATGACTATTTTGGATGGAGTAAAAAATGAGTATTTTTTATTAAAGGAATTTTGGTGTTAGAATACATTTTTGGCTTCAAGAAGGTGATCATTATTCAATCTTGAGTAATGTAAAAGAGGAATCATTTGGAAATGGTAATTTCACATGGTGTTTTTCATTGATTTTTTTCATGTGAAATGGGGATCCCTATAATGTGAGTATTTTAATCCATTGTAGTTTGAACGAATGATTGAATAAAATATGAATCTAGATAGAGATCATTCCTTGGATTTGGGTTTTTAGAGATTTAGACTCTACCGTATTGAAGAAAAACTAGTAATGGGTAGAAATATATTACGATCCACTTATATTGTATATGGACTGGGTTGGACCGTCCTACAAGTAGTCATGAATTGACCAATTTTGAAATTTAAATTTCTTGAAAATATCTGGTATAAAATTTTAACATACTAGGTTTCTCATAGGTTGTTATTGAGATATTCCCAAAATGGGAAATTTGGGAATCACCACACCATAGTGGATTGATATTTCAGAACACTTTTAGATTATACTAGATTTTAGCATGAAATAAAAATAGATATAGATATAATTTAATTTTGTAAAGAAATGGATTAAATTGAGAGTACAATGAGATTTTTACAAGTAGAAATTTAATTTGAATCATTTAGAGGCTTCAATAAAATAATTTTGAAAGAAAAAGTGTAAAACGTTTTAGATAATGGAATTTTTTATTTGGGAAAAAAATAAATGAAGAATATGAAGAAATATATTAAAGATACAAAATTTAACAAAATAAATTTATGATCCACGATAACATCCTCATTGGTTTGGTGTTAATTGTCTCACATTATTTCATTTTAATGGAACTTCGATTTTTAATCTTGTATTTCTTATATCAAGGTAGTGCATGAGGAGATAAGTTGATGGAGTGACCCTTGAATAAAAAAGGAATCCTTCCAAAAAATATTAATTATATTATGTGAGCAATTATATCTTATAATACCTTAACATGCTATCAATGTATGCTCTTAAAGTACCCTATATTAGCAAAATAAGTAGAATATTTGTAAAAATGCATTTATTTTTAATATTTGGATATTGTGTGTTCTTGAGATCGATAGGTTCTGAGTTATATTACCATAAAAATAAAAAAAACATGTTAGATTTGAGAAAATAATTACACGCTAATTCACCCCCTATAACGGTGTATTTGGGACTATATTTTTAATAAGTTGTATCAGATCTAAATGGTTCATCCTTGGAGAATCCATAAAAAATTTAATATCGTAATGTATAATTCTTTCAATCCAATGGGAAATTCGTTATTAAATGGCCAAAATCACCTAATCTATAAGAATTATGTGATATCACATCTATAATATCTTAGTCATTTTGCTTACCCATCCATGATACATATTATTCATATAAGTGATGTCATAGGAAAAATTGTTATCTTTTATAAAGGGTACAAAAATATGAAGTAGGAATAGTTACATGTGTTATATAGTAGGTTTGATGTTTTAGACATGATCCCAAGTGAGAAAATTAATAGTCTCTCTAATAACCTCACTGAGTTTGAAATAGATATATTTTTACTTGGTTATGAATTTAAGGATATAAATTTATGAAGAAAATTATTAAGAGGCCGCTAACATTGTAAAATTCAAAATTATCAGCTCTTGAAAAAAGTGATATTGAAAAATTTACCCTTTTTTATCATTGTACTAAGAGAGATGCTTGTGATATTCATGTGAATCTCAAAGGCGTATCAAGACATTCATCAAAGAAAATAGCCTTCGAGGATATAAAAATCCTTGACCTACATGAAATTGGAGACGTTGAAAAATATGTAAGTGATAAGTTATTATCATTCGCAGTGATAATTATTATGCGAGATAAAAGAAGATTTGATGAAAAATTACCATATTCAGGTTTTTAATAAGTAAATATTGGACACATTGTGAATATATGTCTATTTAAAGTTGATATACAAGTTGAATGTTAATTAACAAAAAAAATAACGAAGAAATTTCCCCTATGATAGTATTCAAAATCTAGAAATTCAATTGGATTAATGTTTCATTGGAAAGTTTTTTGATCAAATAAGAGGTAAAGAAGAAGAATGCTCTAAAGAGGGTAAAACTGAATTTATTTAGAATATGTATTATGTTATGGTAGAAATAATAAAAATTACTAATGCTAAAATCGAGGAAGAATATCAACAAAAATATATTGTTAACATAAAGGAATTTTTTGAGTAATATAGTTAATGAAAACAATAGAATTATTAGTGGACAACTAATGGAGTTTCTAGAGTATGTTGATCAAATAAAATTCAAAATCTCTCAGATATAGAAGATTTTTAATGATAAATGGTAAATTCATGAAAATTTTAAAGATGTAGTTGATTTTAAATGGAAAATTGGGAATTTGGATGAAATTAATTTTGATCTAAATAAATGTATTGAATAGAAAAAATAAAAAATACCGAATCCTTTGAAATTGAATTTATGAGTTTAATGAAGAAAATTTGATAAAAAAAACTATTGGTGATAAAAAGAAGTTTTCGTTTTTAAGATTAATTGATGAATAATAAAAATAAATGGTTGAATGAGGTATAAAAAGTGTCAATAATGTTTTAAATGAAAAAATAACTAATAACTTGGTTAATAATGATATTAATTCTAAAAGAGAATCCTAAAAAATTGGGGGACTTGGTCTAATAGAGATGAGAAAGTAGAAAGTATATGATAACCTTAAAACATATAGAGATTATAAATAACCACTATAGAAAAAATGATATACCAATGGTTTGTAACTGTAAGTATAACCCATCAAACTATTGGTATAGCCTATACAAATAGTTTGATTATTCGTTGGGTAATTCTATGTCACAATAGACCAATACAAATAGTTTGACCAAACCATCAATATAAGAGGTTTATAAAAAATGTTCGAGATCCATTGATATGGGTAATTTCAAAGGAAAGACCGATACCAATGGTTTAGTAAAACCACTCGAACAAGAATACTAATGAAAAAAATTACAATTCTAGGATTTGATCCGAGGACCCTTCCATTATATTCTAAAGATTTTTCCATTATGGTATAAACACTCTTTTATTAAATAAGTATATATATATATATGAATGTTTAAAAATAGTTATTCATTTGGAAGTATTTATTATTATTAATAATATTATACGTACATAATGGTTTCACCTATACTAATAGTTTGACCAAACCACTTGTATAGGTGGATAAAAGGAAAACCTATATGAAAGATTTAACCAAACCGTTGGTATTGGTGGAAACAATTTACCTTTACCAAAATTTTGGTCACACCATTAGCATATGTACATTTTACCAATGGGTTTTCAAACTGTTCGTATAGGTCAAATTTCTAATAGTGACCTAGAAATTATTCATGTGTTGTGAACCAATGAAGAGAAATTAATAAAAAATATCCCTTATAAAGAACTGATTTTGTGAAATCTTGTCTACATAATGTAATAACTCAAATAATAAAAGACTTATACAAATTAAAAAGAACTCATAATTGAAAATATTATGACTAGAATATATACTACACCAAATAGATTTCTTTAAATGGGTATTTTTTACTTGTTCTAATCTTGGTTATAAGGATAGGCATTGATGGAAATAGAAGAGTTAAAATTAATACTATGGGAGACAAATAAGTATTAAATAAAGTAAACCAAACATGATTCCATTAGAAAATAGGTTCTCCTAATTGTAAGAATAATAGGATTAGGATCACACTATATATTTTGAACGAAATAATGAGAGACCATCTTATTTATCAACTCAACTCAGAATATCCAAGAAATAAATGATAAAGAATGAGAGGAAAGTATTTGATAAAATTTATCTCATAGAATCAAAGAATTTTAGAACCTATATGCTTTATAGTGGGATTTAATAATAAAGTAATGGTAATATAATCAGTTTTAGTAATTTTATGGGACGTGTTGATAGAAGAATTCAATTATCCAATGAAAGATATTTTAAAAATAAAATAATTTGTAAAAAATTTTGATAGTGATAATTTAAAAAAGTTTGAATTTTTTTATGTAGATAGTCTATGACAAAACCTATTGAGTTTTAGCCAACTTTGAGATTAGATACTTGAAGTCACATTTTATTGAAATGTGTGCCTTTTCAAAGTGAAGTATGGTAATTCATTAATGAAGGGATGGAAAAAAATAGTAACTTTGAAAAAAAGTATCACGAAGGTAACACATGTCTCTATATGGTGGAAGAATAAAAAAATATATTGAATGAGAGGATCCAAAATATAAATCAATTGAGTAAGGAAATTTTTTTCAAAGATTAAGTTTTCAACTGACATCCATGTTGAATATGTGATCATGAGATTACTTGTGATGTTAATGTAAGAGGCAATATGGTAAGAAATAATTACTAGATAAATAATAAGTGGTATTCAAATAGACTAATTTATATTGATTAGTGTGATCAAATGAAGGATCTTAAAAAATGATCTGAGAAACAATTTAATTTATTTATTGATGATTATAATATATTGGTTTCTATTATTTTATTACAATCCAAACTGGAAATAATATTGTTTATTAAGTAGTTTTGATGAAGCGATCAAAATAAGAAAGGGAGAATGATCACAATTTTATAATTTGACAATAGAATATAGTACACCTCCAATGAGGGAGATTATTAATTTGAAAAACATTTAATCATAAATGAAGCATGATCATTGGGGATGAGAAAAAAATAGTGTTATAGGGAGAAAAACTAAATGGTTAACAACATGTAAAAAACCTTTCTGGTTGAAAGTTTCATTTAAGAATCTTTTGGAAATAACAATTCATATGGTCATTTATAAAAAAATATGGATTTTTAATACATAGAGAGAAGAATACACTATATGGAATGTGAAATGGTAGATAACAAACACTTAATAACTTTAAAGTCTTTAGACATAAGTGTTACATCAGAAATAAAAAGAGTAATAAAAAAAGTTATTGAGATAACAATGATGAAAGAATATTTTTAGACTAATAATCCAAGTGTAAGTCATATAAAATTTTTATCAAAATGTTTAAAAAAATTATAATGAAAAATAATGTGAAGGTGGTAGAGGAAAATGTGGGAAGTAAACTTGAAATTTCATATTTAAGAGAATATTGAAATGAAGAAAAGTATACTAATATAAACTGTGTTAATTTAAATAATTCGACATGTGAATTATACTTTGAAGAAAAATATGAATTTGGAAAGGAACCTAAATAACACTAACTAGTGAACCACATAAGAAAAATACGAACATATATTAATGAATCAAATATCATCAAAGCTAAACATGCGTTAATGAAAACTTGAATAATGATAATTTTTTTAAAAAATATCAATTATCTCTATTACAACCATAATAATTTGAAGATGTTTAAAAAATGATTCATAGGCCAGGTCTATGAATAAGGAGTTGGATAAAAATAGATAAAAAATGAATATGGTAACATGTAAGGAGGATGATGAATCATAACATCATCAAAACCAAATAGGTATTCAAGAACAAAAATTATGATTTGGAAAATTTATCTTCAAAAGGGGAAGTGTAGTGTTCAAAGGATATAAACAATTTTAAGGTGTTTATATTGTAAAATAATTCACACCAACTGCATAGATTAAGTCAAAATACTCTTTATAACTAAAATAACTAAAATAGGATTCAAAATTTATCAAATTTATGATAACATAGTTATTTTGAATATATTTACTGAGGAGGATGTATAACTTTAAAAACTTCTGGGACTTATTATTGGTGATAATGAATCAAAGGTATTCCAATTGAAGAATGAATTTAATGGGCTAAAGAAAGAAACAAGAACATGGTATACTCAGTTAGAAATTTACTTGAAAAAATTAAATTTTAAGAGATGTAGTGTTGATCACAACATTTTGGTGAAATCAACCAAGAGTATCTCATGGTTCTCATTTAAAATAATGACATAATATTTGGTGACAATAAGATGAATTGGGGTGGTGTATTTATGCAGTTGATGAGATTTTGAAATGTTAATGATTAGAGAAATCACATACATTTTTGGGATATAAGTGGATCAAAAGATATATACATCTGTTTGTTAAGAAAAATATAAAATTGTTCTATTGAATAAATTTGAAATACAAGATATAAAACCTATTTCATCATTATTTTTCATTCAAACTAAGATTGGTAAATATAAATATGTAAAATTTTTTGATCCTATAATTTATCAAAATATTATTAGAAGTTTGATATATCACACAAAAACAATTCTAAAAACCATTTATGCTATATGATTGGTGGTAATATTTACAATATTAAAAAGGAATTGTATCTATCTGATGTGAAATGGATAATGAGGTATGTTCAAATCCCTTTACAATGGTTTGATGTTTAATGATGAATATGACCCTGATTTAGTCACATATATAGATTCATAATTGGATAGAGAAATATTGCATATAAGAAGAGGAAATTTATTTATCAAGTTCAAGTGTATTGGATATTTAAGTAATAAGAAAGAGAGTACTTCCATTTGTATAGATAAAGAAAAAAAATATCTAATCCATGAATGTGTGATGTCAATAATTATAGATGAAAAGGGAATCAAAATATCTTGAGGAATATATTAGAGTACTAATGGTGAATCATTTTTGTGTTAAAAGTGAAATAAAATTGATAAATAATCTTGTAAAATATTTATAAAAAATGAATATTGATATTTAGTCCCACTTTATTATTTAAAGAGTGGAATATATAGTAATCAAGTCAGAACATATGAGAATAAATCAAAAAGTGGTCTCTATTTTGAAAAAACAACATTTTCAACATTGATATATTTAAATAATAATTTTGTCATCAGTGTTCAACTACCTCCATATCATTGAGTTTTTTCAAAAAAAATCTTGCACCTATAAGTTTATAATGTTTAATTTTTATGTCTTTTTGTTACTGTTATATTTACTTCTTTGGGTTTATTATCAAACAGGTAGAAATATAATATGAGTGGAATTTTTTCTCAATTTCAAAAGTGGAATCAAAGTGGAAGTAATTATCATAACAAGTGGGAATCAACCAATGAGTGGGAGAATATGGTTTGAGTGAAAGTGGGTGATATAGTCCTTGAGGATGAGGGGATGAGGTTAATGAAGTATACTGGAATTTCATCATTTTATAGAAGTAGAAATAGGTGGTTTGAGTAGAATAAACATGATATATATGTTTTCAATTATTTTATCTCTTGATCTCTTATTTTATATATTGAACATTTATCACATAGAATTATAGTTATGGAACCCAAATTACATTGTTTTTTAAATATGTTTGAGATTAGTGTGATTGAATTCCACTTGAGATACCTTGGATTTCTTGCAAAACCAATGGGGGATAATTTTGTAATCGAGATTTGGGATTAAAGATGTTGGAATAATGGAATGATGGTTGAAGTATTATTATTATGGTTATTATTAATCAAGTATGGGATTACGTTTCCCTTTATAATATTTGGATCGATATATGTTTTGGAGATGATTAGAGGAGAATTGATGAAGCTTGAAGATGTTCATATTGGTGGTTGATCTCAGAATTGGAATCTCAATAATATATATGTTATTGTATAGGTGAAAGTAAGGAGTTCATTAGTCTCGTGGTAGTTTTGGAGATCATGGGGTAGAGTTTTAATGTCTGTTTTTAAATGGTCACGAAACATGACATGGTTGAGTTCATTTTAGATGGTAAAAATACTACGTACAACTTGTATATGTGATGTGTTTCAGCATTAGAATCCATTTTTCTCATTAAGTAGGTGATTGGGGTTCAATACTGAGCTATAAAAATGGGGATATCTTTTGTAAATGAGTGTTTTAGATTTAATTTTATGTTACTATTTTTTGATAAGAAATGTGGATCCCAATAATAGGAGTTTCGAAAGATATTGTTTTATTAACCAAGGATTGGATAGAACTGGAAGAATGATACAGTGAATGTCATAGATTAAGTAATTTAAAATATTATTTATTACAAGATTAAATCTATATATACTACTTATTGTGGTCAAAGTTGTTTTAAAATGAATTTCAACTAGATATAGTCAATGTCATGGTCTTGGTTGGACCATACCATAAGCAGTCATGTTGTATCCAATTTCAAAATTCAATATTTATCAAAATATCATCTATAATGGAGAAAGGGTCATGAAAATTAAAGGTTTTTATTGATCAATACACCCAAAATGGGTGTTTTGGGAGTTATCACACTGTAGTGGAATTGTATTTATGAAAACCCATGGATTCTTCCTTAATTGGACATGAAATTATAATGGATTTAAATGTCTACTTTGATTTATAATTAAATGAATGATTTTGAAGGACTAATGATATGTTGAGAAGTGGTAATTGATGTAAAAGTATTTAGGGGTTTAAAATGAATTATTTTTAAGAAAAAAATGTATGGTTATTAGAGAAAGAGACCACTAAACATTGAATTATAGAGAAAGTATGTATATGTATAAATCTATTAACAATCCAAAATTTGATTGAAAAAATCAAGGAATAATGATAAAACCATCAATGGTTTGGTTTCAATTGTCTCTCTTGATTTTATTTCAATAAACCTTTGATTTTTCATATCAAATTATTTATCTTAAAATTTTTAATAGAGTTATAACTTGAGGAAGTAACCCATGGATTGAAAATGAAAATTTTCAAAAACAAATTAATAATATATAATGGATATTGATATCCCCTAGTACATCAAAACACTATCCAACTATACGCCATAGATAATCCCTTAGTTATAAACCAAATAAATTTTTATGTGTCAATGCATTTATTTTCAATAACTAGATATTCTATGTGAATGTGACTGATAGTTCAAAGTGTTCTACTAATGAATGAATAATACAATGAAAAAATGATAAAACAATCCACCCTAATTTATTCTCTATCTTAGGTATTATTTAAATTTTTGTTCTAACAAGAATTTATAATATACCCAGGATGCTAGGATAACAATTATTTGAAGTAGGCATTTGGAATCAAAAATATAGCTCACTTATCTAGTGATGAATGATTTCTGAAGAAACATTTTGAACTTTTGTTAATCAACCAAAAATATAATAACAAATAAAGACCATTCAATTACTTTTGATTTGATGAAACAAATAAAAACTATGAGAAAAATGTTTATATAAATGAAAATTTTAGTGACGATGACTCAAATAATAGAACAATACTCGATTCTGGGTGCCACTTACCCCATTAGAACGACTCAATCTATAAGGGAGTGCCACATGTCTCAATATAAAGTTGATGAATAATTTATCAACTTTTATTAAATTGATACATCATGGTTACATTCTAATATAATTTTGGAATGAATCATCCATAAGTTGGGTTTCCCAAAAACAAGAACATAAAGTGACCAGAATATATGAGAATTGTTACTTACTATATGAATGTGAATAAAAACAATCCTCATTTAGTTAATAATATAAAAATATCCCAAATTATATTTTAATTCCCAAAAAGTTCTAATAAAGGAAGGATCTAATAATATATACATGATGTGACAAATATGACCTTCCATTATCCCACCAATGACTCTGATATAGTCAGGGGGCCTAACTCATCCCATGGAATGCACAACTAACTAACCATAAATCTCCACATATACTCATGTACATTTATGTATATAAATCATTATAAGTTAAGATAAATGTCCATTGAGGTGACCATAAAGGGTGTTATCATGAATACTTACTAGGGAACCACCAACAGATTCCTAATACAGTAGTGGTACAATAAGATTATGTATTCACATTCATATACATTTACTTATGTATATAATAAATCTAATCTTATTGTTAATAGAATGTATAAAAGCTAATAAACATTAGTCAATTAAATAATCTAAATCAAATACAACCATTAACTCTCTATACTAAGATGTTACATACCTATAATACCTTGTTTGAGCCTTATATAAAAATTTGAGATGATGTGTGGGTTTCATCCTCAAAAGGATGAAACATGAAAAAATATATATACTAAACTCATTCACATATATGAACCCAAAAAGATAGATTGATTTTTGGATTCCAAATTAAGGCCTAACAAACTACCCATGGGAAAGATAATCATATATACATAGTTATGGTGATTTGTTAGCCCATCCATTCAAAATATAGGGCAAGGGACCTAGTCAAGTTCAAAACCCATCATATTAAACCCTATGTGTCAATTAAAAACATACCCTCTCAAAAAGTCTATGATGATAATATGTTATACTAAGAAAATAGACATGCGACATCTTAATATGATACACATGTACTATTCTATGATAAATGATATTCTATATATCAATACAATGTATATGCTTAATATGAAAGCAAAAAATATTCTCTATAATGAAACCATACACATTCTCTTTCTTAAGAAACAATATTTATATATATATATAAAATAAAATTCTTAAAATAAAAACAATATACATGCTTTTAATCAAATAAATATGTTGAAGACCGAAATAAAAAAATGATATATAATGACATGAAAAAAATAACATTGTAAATAGACATGAAAACTAGTAAGTTACTCTATTGATAAAGTAAAATATTGAGATAAAAAAACATAAAATTCACTTTCTAAATTAAATATATTTTATTTCATAATAAACTCTCAATACAACTCGATGTAGTGAAAATATAAGTAAATGGTCTTGACATATACTAATATTAAATCATGGCATGTAAAAACCACATGTGGCACTAACTGGGGTTTTCTAATAGTAATGTTTGGAATGAAGAGGAAAGGAATAGCCAATAATTAGAAGTATAAGTTTCTAAGGAGACCCTCTATCACAATCAGGATGGTACAAGTCCCTTTATTTTCATGTTTTACTGAAAACTTTAGAACCACATATTGAGTGAATTTAGATATATGTTTCAAGAAAAAACCCACTTAATACCAACTACACATGTAAAAAATTTACTACTTGAAAAATCCATAATAAACAAAAGTATGGAAACCTACTTCCTTAAGTGGACATTTTAATAAATCATAAAAAATACATGATTGTGAATCAATGGTTCATAATTGGTAAATCAAAAGAGAGAAGGGTAAGTACCATTGTAATCATGTTTTGGAAAATCATTTAAAATTCAAAATAATTTTAACCAATAAATCATTTTCAAAAGAATCTATTTACATATTAATGGTTTTTATATAAAAATCTATCCACTATAGACAATATAACAAAACAATAGGATTTTGGTGTCAAATCACTCCTTATATCCTAGTCAACCTAACCACTAAATTTTCACCGGAGTACTCTCTTAACTAAGGGTTATGCATTTTTCATTTACTTATAACACATTTAGGTTTAAATGGGATTAATAAATTTCCCATTTCTATAAGGAAACCCAAACTCAAGTGGGTTAATTTTATCCATATTAAGTAAAACTAGGAATATTTACTTGAAGACGAAAATATATAATTAAATGTTTTTTAGGGTGGTTTGTGGCAAATGAAACCCCCAAGGTTCCCATTTTAATGTATTTAAACATAAAATAATTTTCATGGAACTAATTCATAATGGGGTCACCCAACATAACCTAACATGGACCACCCAATTCACATTTCAAAGTAATCAAAAATAATAAAAGAAAGGTATGTTTAGAATTAACCATAACAAATAGAGATCGAAAAGTCTATAAATGTACAAGAGGGTATAAATGAATATATATAGAGTCAAATACGATTCCATTTTTTCGTATTATAATAGAAAATATTTTAGAATATCTTTGATTATATCCCCAAAACATAAGTTTGGTTATATTAATAATTTTTTAAAACTAGAGGAAGGAACATCCTAAAAATTATCTAAGAGTTACTCAAAGTATTGAGACCACCTACCAATTTCATATGCATGATTTACAAAAACTCACAATCATAAAGTAACACCTTAATAATATTACATCAATATAGGGATGAATGTATAATAAGAATACCCCTCAAGACAAATTTAAGAAAGATCTTTGGAATCCTCATAAAATATGATGAATTACACCATGATTTGGTGTCGCTCATAGCGAAACACCAAATCAACCAAGAGATATTATAAAAGAAATACCATAATAGGGAAGAGGTGGGGAGACAAGAGATAATAGATGGGGAAGTGGAGACAAAGAGAGGGATATGGAGGAGCTCACATGTGACTATAAGGTGTATGGTTTGAATGATAAGATGAAAGGGGGTATAAAGCGTTAAGGTGGGAAAGAATAAAAATCCATTAAAATGGGATATGGGTTTTGGGAATATGTTTTGGGGACACCAGGTACTCAATGGAACTCCCAGGGCACTAGGGCCTCTGCCCAGCTTACTGGGAAACTGATACCCTCACTAAGTACCCAGTTCCACATGTTGTTTTAAAATTATTTATGGTGTCAACTCTAAAATAAAATTGAACTCTCTATATACATACCACACCTCAAAACTTATCAAAAAAAAAACGTAACATCCCATCCCCAATGACCCAAAATGAAATACAAGTTCTAAAGTGAAAATGATCCCTCAATAAGAAAGAAATATTGAAATGAGACCATACTGTAAACAAACAAAGTTATTATATAAATAATTAATATCACCTTAATAAATGTAATCACAATATTGGTCATTAATCACTCCCCACAGTAGGACTTCTCATCCTTGATAAGTCTAGGGAGTGTATCACATAAGGACTACCACCCTTACCAATCCTTTGATTCAATATAGAATTCATTACAAATCAAACAAACATATTTATATCTTTTATAAACAAACCAATACATATCAGAAAATAAAACCACACATCCAATGAATAAATCTCAATTCTAATCCAAATTACTTTATATAGTAAGTTACCAACACTAAAGAAAGTAATAACAACTTTATGATTTCCTAAATTTCACCATCCAACTATAATTGAAGTTAAACTGCTCCTTGACATAGTAATATTCTATGATTGGCCTATATCTATACTAACAGTAAACTATATTTTATTAAAAATATTCACTTATCAAAAGGTTTTAAAAAAACATTCTATTATTTAAAAATTTATAAATAAAATCATTTCTAAAATTACTACATTTTACCTAACCAAAACATTATAAAACTATAGTTATAATAAATACCTCCCATATTTATTTTTAAAAGCTCATGTCCATTAAAATATAAATTATCAAATAATTATACATTGAATACTAAATCATTTTACTAAAAAAATAAAATAACTTTCTAAATAACTATCTTTATATAAAACACCTTTCTATATATACTTATGTTTTAAACATGTTTTGATTTATTCAATTTCTTATCTTAATAAAAAAATAGTCATATAATAACTTCATTTAATTTAAAACACTATTAAAAATCCTCATAATTACTAATAACTAATTACACGAGTTCCATTTATACATTACCAAGAAGAAATGGATACCATGCTTGAGTTCTTCATTTCAAAAAATTATACAACATATTAGAAAAAAAGTTTAAATAACATAATTTTTAGTAAGATATTAACTAGTTCAACAATTTAAATTCTCAATGACATAATTAAATCATAAATCGAGGAACCTACTAGAAAATATAACTAATATGAAACCATTATCATACTCAGTAAAATAATATTAAATAAAATAAAAAACATTACATTCTCATAAAATATAAAAAAAAGAATTCAAAAATAATGATCAGTATAATGTTTTAATAGAAATTAATTTACAAACTAAAAAATAAGATATATATAGAAAAAAGAGTATTATTCGTAATGATATTGAATCTCGGTCGATCCCTACACACCCTTCTCAAGTTCCATTCTATCACAATCGAGACAAGTAAATAAAATCCACATTCAAACCTATAGTTTCTATAGAGTACGTGAAAAATGAATGGTAACATGATATTATACCATAAAGAGGTTCAAAACAACTTTTTTAGGTTATTACTCAAGACTTGATAGGCTTATATCTTGTTTGAAAAAAATTAAAATTTGATTAATCCTAATATATCTCTCATACAACTTTTAGTGACTATAAACAAGATACCAAAACAGTACCTAATATGAAGTCCCAATACCATAGGATTTCTCCCAGATCACTAGGGCTTGAAACTAGTGTTGTGTTTCTTAATATATTACAAGGGAATGATATCCCCACTTTGAATAAAGATACAATTCATGAATAGGTTCGATCCAAATTTTAGGACGAATCATCTATAATTCGAACATCCTAAAAACAAGAACTCAAACCACAAAGCCATAATAAAATAGACAAAATGATAAAAAATCTATAACTCATAATATGAATGCACAGAAGACAATGTATCATAAAATATAAACATGGGAAAAATTTAATATTAAGTCCCAATATGGCCTATGATAGGGAAGAACCAATAATTTATAGGTGATGTATGACACATGACCTTTTTTAATCACACTAAAAAATCTAATTTGGTTATGGGGTAAACCATTGCCCTAAAACATATGATATAATAACTATGAAACTCCATAGATACTCATATACGTTTCTATATCTAAAATAAAATAATATATGTTTTATTGCCAACGAGGTCACTATGAAGGGTGTGAGAATAAATAATCAAAAAGGAAATGCTAATGGTGTCTCAACACAACAATGATATAATGATTGTATATATGAACATGTGTACTAATTTAGATATTTATAAAATAAATCAACATTGTTAGTCCACAAAAAAATTAATATGGTTTATGGACAATGAGGAAATTCATGAATCAATATCAACCATAATTTTTAACTACCTATGATGACATGGTATATACATATACCTTCATCTCTAAGCCTTAGTTAATAATTTTAGGTTCTGTGTGTGTTTTATCCAAAAAAGAAGGCACACTCACACTTGTGTACACTATGCTCATGTACAGTTATGAAACCCCCCACAAATATATATATATATATATATATGTTTTCAAACCAAGTAATTAACTAACAATCCATTTTAGGGAAAGGTAACTGTATATACATAGTCAAAGGGTTTTCTCAAACCATATCTTCAGGAATTGGGTTAAGGGTTTACGTAGTCAGGGTTAAAGCCCATCCCATTCAACCCTTTCCACCAATGGATAACATGCCTACTCAATAATTCAATAAAAACATATTCGACACCAAACAAATAGACATGTAAAATCTCAAGAAAATAATCATGTACTAATCCATGATAATGGAAATGTTATATATCAAGTAAAAAACATGCTCTACATCGAATCAATAACATGATTAAAATCAAACAATATACATGTGTCTAATAAAAGTAATATGAAAAAGATGAAAATGAAAAACTACGATATAATAATAGCATGGAAACAAATAATATAGTAAATTTACATGAAAACTAATAATACATCCCATGGAAAAGTTACGACATGGAGAAAATCAAACTTACCTATCCATGTACAAATGATGTACGGGGTGTTAGAGACTCAACTATTAATTAAACATATGGTGATGCTAAATAAGGAATGATCCTAGAATTATACTAAAAAATATTCTTGTTTTAAACCACCCAAAAAAGGTAATAACAAGGTACTTCTAATCATAGTTCTCAAAATCAAGAGGCATTACATTAACCAAAAATTTAAATTTAATGTTTCTAAAAAGACCATATGTCACAATTAAGTTATTCATGGGTCCTTATTTAATTTCATTCTTTATTGAAAGATTTTATTCCACCTATTAATTTAACGTTATACTTAGTTTTCATAGAAAACACACATCATGATAGGAAAATTAGTAAATATTTTATTATTCATAAAATCCACAATCAAAATAATGTTTAAAAAACAACTTCCTCAAACCACTATTTCAATAAATAATCTATAATACTAGATTATTAAAAAAAGTATTAGGATAGAATGATGAAAAGATAAATGTGGGTAATAATAATTGTTTTGATAAATCATTTAAATATAGTAAAAATTTTAGACAAGAATGTTTTTTTAAAAGGATTTATTTACAAGAAAAGTTTTTCATATAAAACTCTTCCCACCATAACTCTTATAACCAAAAGTTTTATTATTTTTTTCATCAAATCACTTCCTATCACTTAGTTAACCTAGAAACCACCTCGACACGAATGCATTATCTTATCTAAGGGTTAATTGTGATCTTTTGACTTATTTTTTTTTCATTTTTAAGTGTTAAGATATGATTTATATTTTCTAGAACACCTCTTAGACTAGAGAGGGTGTGTTTTATCAACATTAATTCAAACTAAGAATGATTAATACCCAAATATAATATAAAAGTATAATATATCATTAGGGTTATTTGGCACAAAAGACACCCCTGAGGCTTGAAATACAGTCTCTTTCACTAGCAAACAGTGTGCATGACACGTTGTCACAATGGGGTCACACGAAGTAACCCTACATGGACCTCCAATTTCACATTTCAAAGTAAAAGTCTGTAATAAAATTAAATATTGTGTGATTTTTACTAAAAGAATAGGGATAAAAAATTCTATAAATGAACAAGCTGGCATAACCAAAAATAGTTAACATCATATATAACTCCATTCAAAAAGATTTTAGATTACACTAGAACAATCATTTTGAATCCCTTGTTTTAAATTATAATAAAATATTATGTGTTTTATTAATAATTTTGGATAATGGTAGGTATTTAATGGTAATAGCCTAATAATCAACTAGAGGGTTAAGACTACCCATCAACATCATTTGTGATTTTAACTAATATTCACGATTTTCAAGTAGAAAATCAATCAAAATCCATAAAAATAGTAACTAAGGGGTAGAAATAAACCTACTAAATATTCCTTTAAGTAAGATAAGAGGAATCCATATGAATTATATGAATTCCCGCATTATTTTTATGGGGTTTATATCAAAATACCCAATCCACTAATAGAGATTAAAATAAATCCAAAAATATGGAAAAAGCGAGGAGAGTGGAGACCTAATTAAAGAGGAGGCATGGAAAACACCTAGGAAATCAACCAAAATCATGATATAAGAGAAGTGGGAAGATAATACCAATAGATATACATAGAGAAACTCACATGTGGCTAGAGGGAGTGAGGATTAATGTGGATGAATAAAGGGGTATTAATGGTTATGGGAGAAAGACTAAGACAACCTCATTACAAAAATGGGAAAGTCTACTGTGTAGTTGATCTGGGGATATTTTGTACTCTATTACACCCATAGTCTACCCACAGATTTTCCTAATTCACTATGAAAATAGTACCCCCATTAGGTACTTGGTTCCTCCTATAATATTAAAACTCCAGGTGATACCACCTTTAAACCATACCTGAACTCCCAAGATACCTACCAAACATCAAAACCCATACAAAAATAAACAACATACCATCCTAAATTACATAATACCAAATCTTAATCCAAAAACAAAAAATTAATCTTCAATTAGAAAAAAAATTAAATTATATCATACATTATTTATCCAAAAATCTTTGATAAATCCTCAATAATAATTTAGTAAATTTAATCAGGACATAAGACATTATAAAATCAGAGTTGTACAAATGATATTCCATCAAAAAACCAATATAAATAATTATTTACCAATATAATTATTTATTTTTATAATAAAATTTAGTGAAAATAGCCACATTATTTTCATATTTTATTGGATCCTACTACATTATTATATGATAATGTACCTTTCCATAATAATTTTGAAATTAATTAAAATTGTAATTACGAAGGTTATCAATTTAATTTTTTATTTACATGTCATGTTCATGATTAATTTAGGTGTTTGAATGGTTTGAATGTGAAGAGGCTTAAATAATCATGTTTTTATGGGCTGTGAAATTCAAGGAAAATTTGATTTTTTTTTTGTTTGGGACACTTATGAGGGCTTTAATAGTTAATTTACATTTCTAGATGGTATTGGAAAATTTTTTCCCACTCTCATTGTCATGGAATAGGGTTTTAAACCTAGGAAGTCATTTTGGTGAAATTTTGAGTGGTATGAATTTTGGAGGAAAATTTAGTATTTACTTAGTTAAATATGAAATTACTAATACACATTATAACTATGATATATTTTAAATAAATCATTGGATAGAGATTCCACCTACACATATGAGTCTAGAATTGGGGTTTTCTTTTGGGAAAGGCATAACCTTGTATTAGGAACCAGGACAAAGCCTCGTTTTCTTAATACTTTTTAGTTTTCTTCATTTTCAGTTTCCTTTCCCTTTTCTTTCCTCATTCCTTGAATGTAATTCCAATATTTCTCCATGTGGTATTACCTTTTTTGTCGTTATGATTAGATATGGAGAGGGAGAGAAATATATACGGATGGGGGGAGGCTCCTTCAAAATGCTCGGTGGGAGGTGGATCATTTGGAAGAAGATATGGAGTATAGATACATGTGAATCTTTAGAAGATTCTTCTTGATTGAAGTCCATTTTTTTCATAAATACCATTTGAATAGTTTTTTAGTGTTAATTTTTTCTTTAGGTTTCTAGAGTCCTCTAGAGGGATGCTCTAATATGTTTTTGGGGATGAATTTTGGGTTCCAAGTTATTACAAGGGTTTTCTATTTGAGAAAACCTAATCACATGACGTGTGTTCTTGAAGCACATGCAATTTTTTCTTGTATTGGGTAGAGGTTTAAGATAAAGTTTTACGTGACATATGTGTTTAGAACATGATGTGTGGGGATGACTTGAGTTCTATGCGGTGGCATGACCAGACACCCTATGTTGCAGCACTTGGCCATGTATGGTACACTACTAGAACCAGTGTGAGTGACATGCTATTTATGTTTGGTGAATGTTGTATTATAAATATTATTACAAATTGAGTTGGGATGTGGTATATGAGAATGTAATCTATATAGTTTATAAATTTTTTTATTTGAAAATAACACTCTAGATTGTAAGGGATACATGTCCATGGATGGATTTTAGAGGAACACACCTTGTACTAGAGGTTCTTTCCATGTACTCCCAACATGGTGGTGTCTCATCAGATTTAAAACCTTGTGTTTGAATTAGTCTTGTGATTAGTCCATTATGAGAAACATATACATAGAAAATGATGTTGTAACCTTTTTGGTGTTTTGAGGACTTATTAGTGGTGACCCAAGATGAGAAAATCATGATAGAGAGTTTTTCCTATAGAAAGTCAATCTAGTTGTCTCTTGAGGGAGTGATATGGGATGAGACCCATATTAGAGTTATGAGAATAGATACAATAAATGAAATGTGATCAAAAAATATTTTATATGGTGTATAATGGAACAATTATTATTTATACATTCAATTTTGTGATCATAGGAGGTGGATAAGCTAGGTGTTTAGTCAAACATAGGGTGTATTAGAAGGGGTGGTATTGAGTCTACCACCATTGTGTGAATCTCCCTATTATGGATGTGATCCCATGAGGTGTTAGATACATGGTTTTAGGATGTGTTACCTGCAAGAGATGGGTATTGGCCTATGGTTTGTGATTAATATCATAGACCCCAAGTGGGTTTCCATATTGTGTAATGACTTATGGGACCCCGACAGGTTCCCTTGTGACTTATTGTCTCTAGTGAGAGGGAATGAATGAGAATGGGTAATGTCAATCACTGGTTTTTCTTTAGGAACCAATTCAATAGGTTGATTTTGTTTGGGCTTGGATGCGATAGATCAAACTATTGGGAGTCAAACCACAGTGACATGGTAGGTTAGGAATATTGTCACACACATTCAGGTTTTATCATATATGTATAGGATTATTACATGGTAACACAATGATTTTTTTTGATGAATGAATAGAAATTATCATGGATCAATCATGATTGTGGTTGGTATTCCACAGATTTGGAGCCCAAACATTTTCGGGGCCTTATGGTTGGGGATTAGAGACTACAATATGTCAAGGGCCTACTATCTTCCGAGGCATGGTTGGTTTTGTATACGGGAGTGAGTTTGGATCTTGGTATATGATACTTATGAAATTATTCCCATATGATAATACTTATATATGGATGGGTAGAAATTATTACTGGACATATTCCTTAGATGAGAATACTCCCATTGGGGTGAGATGATCTACTTTTAGGGAATATTCCCCAGATGAGAATACTCCCATATGGGATGGATGAAATGCTTATATGGAATATACCCTAGATGATAATAATCCCATATGGGATGTATGGTATGCTTATATGGATTATATACTTATTGATAATAAATTTACAGGGTAGAATTTTGATACCTATGAGCTTATTCGCAACTAATAAAACTCTTATATGAGAGGTTCATGATGGCTCATAACAAAAACTCCCATAGTGGAGGTCTATGATACTTATGTATAACGTGGGTTGACCCAAGGTATTGTATTGTTTGGAATGGTCCACATGACATTATTAGAGACATTACAACATGAGACTAAGGTAGGTATGTTCAATTAAGTTTATATACCTAAAGTCTGATGGTGGGTATATTTTATTTATTTTATTCATGTTATTCTTAGATAATATGGGTATATTTCATAATCTTTCTCTTATGAAAGCATGTTATTGGTTCTCCATTGGGAATGGCCTACAGAGACTCATCCTAAGCCCCTACATGCGAACCTTAGTGTACTTGAATACCTTATGTGTGATTTGAGGTTGAGAAAGGGATGCATTCTAGATTTGGAGGATGCCTCATATTACATATTTGAGAAGAGACACTTTTATATCACATAAATATTAGTCTAGATTGGTTTTAGAGTGTTGGAGACTAGGTATTTAGTATAAATTGTAGTTGGAAGAGGATCCATATACTTCAATTTATTTCTTTTATTTATTCCAGAATATTTTGTTTGGATATGGGTGATCAGGCGTGGTATGTGATCATGAATATTCTCATCTATATGGAACATTGCATTTTTTATAATTTGTTTAGGTTATTTATTAATTATTTTCACTCTGATATATAGGATGATTATTTGTTTGTTTATTATTGTGCACTCTAATATGGGGGTACAGTCTCCCCATGGTACCTCCTTAGGTCTGCAATGCTAGTTAGAAGCCTATGGTTTATGGGGAGGAATTCTTGAAGTTTTGTGGAGAACATGTCAAGCTACTATCGAGAGAGAGCCAATTTGAGATGTTACAAAGTGATATTTGAGTTTTTATGTGTATTACTATTTGTGTCGTGATATTCAGGATATATAGGAATGTTTTAATGCATGGAATGGATATCGGGCTAGTGGGTGATGAACAACTTCATTAGTAGGAAGTCCATGTTTCTTGTGAAGGGAATGATGTTATGGATTTGTGCTATTATTGTTGTATGATTTTAAACATGAGTGCGACACGTGATGTTCAATATTTTTAATTTATTTTGTATTCATGGATCTTGGTCCATTGTGATACATGACTTATGTAGTTTACTTTTATCCCAAAAATGAAAGTGGCATATAATGCATAATTCTTGGCATGTAGAATTTAAATGACATTTTCAGTCTTGATAGTGTGGTTGTTATCACTGACTAGAGGTAATACTATTTAATGTGACAAAAAATGATCATAAAAAATTCTCCCATATAATTACTTGGGTTCATTATACTTAATTGGTCTAACATGTATATATATTTCCATCTGATAGCAGGCCATGTGGATCTACGGTGAGATGCTCATTGCTGATGATAGAGCCCCTCATTGTGTTGGGCTTGGAGTGACACTAGTGGGTTAATGTAGGAATTAAATTCCTTTTTGGTGAACCCATTTTGGATATTTATCATCATAGTTACGTTATTTAATGTGTTTGTAAAAACATATATTTCATTTTATATCATTTTGTAAAATTGAATTATACTTACTCAAGCCAGTGGTTGTCGTTTCTTTGGTAGATATCATTAAGGATAATGTCATTGGTTGTGGTAGTAGTGGTCAATGAGATGGTAATATAGATAGAGTAGTACTATAGGTGGAATCTGGGCTAGGATTTGTTTACAGTGGGAAACTAGTTTGGTAATGAGATTTAGATTATATGTACATGATACCCAAGAGTGGGTGGTTTTGAATGTGTGTTGTAATGGGATTATATGACAGGAATAAGATATTTTACATGAGGTATCTATTAGTTTGATAGTTGAATAATGGGATATGTGGTAAACCTAGATACATTGTTATGTGGATCAATGTTTATTAAGTTAGAGCTTCTACGATGATTGAGGGAAGCCCATGAGAGAGGGTTTTTAGGGGTTCAGGTGCCTTTGATGTGGGAAACATGAGTATGTGATAGATTTTTAGATCCATTCAAAAGAGGTGATTTTGAGTTTTAGTATAAGAATACTGACCCCTTTCCATTTTTGTGAATGAACATCAGTTTGAGTGAGAGTTCCTTGGAATTCAAGGCACTGGGAGTGCCTAGGTATCATGGTGAGATTTCAAGGGCAGGACTAGCTGGGTTCCTAGCCCAATTAATGGGATTCATTTTAGTATGAAGTTGAATGTGTGGATGGATTCTCATGGCTTGGAAATATGTTGGATAGTATCTAGTATTTTGATTAGGGTTTTAAAAGGATTTATGCACAATTTTGAGGAGGAGTGTCGAGGGGGATTATACTTGCTAGAACTGACCTATATGAGGAGAATGGTTAGTGGGTTAGGTATGTTAGCTTAGGTTCTTAGTTCTGGTATTTTGTGATTATGATATCATATAAGAGGTTTCTATAGAATCAATTATCATTAAGGAGGAGAGTAGTTGTTGGTGTGTATTTTTTCAATAAATCTTTGTTTTTTGAATGCATTGGAATGTAGGTTATATACACTGTTAGTTGAATCATGTCTGGGTCCATTGTGTTTGTTCAGATCTAAGGAAATATGAGTGTTGTGTCTGTAGTGGGATTATTCAGTACTACACTCATCGAATGGTGTAAGGAACACCTTATTTTGGGGAGATAACCATAGACCGTTATAGGATTTGATCCTTGTCTTATGTGTTTTTTTAAGTGTAAGGGTTTCAATTCCTAGCTTTCCAGGAGTTGGAGGTTGATATTTTTCACATTGGTGATCAGGTGCAAACATTTTTTTAATGTTTATTCATTTCATTCAGTGATGGATGAAGCATGGTCCATGGATCTTGATGTTTGGTTATGGGGTAATGATAATGATACTCTTATATTGAGGATTATCAAATAAATCATGGTTAAATGTCACTTATGTTGGGAGTTAGTTGTGGGTTTTATGATATCAGTATTGGATGGTTGAGATAGAAATGTTTTTTATATGCTCTGGGAGAAATTATGATTGATGGTTGACCATAGAGTCTTTTTGAGGGTTAGAAGGGTTATGTTGGGAAGTTATAGATACCCCATTTTTTCTAGGTAGTGAAATTTAAATGAAATTTTAATTTTTGGTTTCAAATTCTCATGAGGGGTAAATTGGTCAATTTACCTTATCATATGAACTTGAATAATTTTTATAAACACTCTATTTGTCCCTTAATAGGGGTTCTACCATAGGATATAATTTTGGTGAAATTCCGGGCCATTCGAACATTCAAGGAATTTTCTAATTTTTAATTAATTAAATATTAATTTATTCATGTGTGTTCGAATGGTGATATATTTTTAAAAAAGTGTTAGATTGTTATTACTTCTCTATAGATGTGTCAATAATGGGGGGTTTTCTTAGGTGATGCATAACCTTACATAATTTTTTTTCCTTTTCCATTTCTTTTCTCATTCCACTTGTGGCTTGCCTCTCATAGAGTATATGATGAGAGAGCGAGTGAGTGATTGAGAGAGATGGATAGAGAGAGAGAGATGAATAAATAGTTAGTTGTCATTTCAATTCTTGAGAGGATCCTTAATGTCATGTAGAAGTTGAAGAGTGTGTATAAATATGAAGCTTAGGTGGATTCTACCTGGATGTAGACTGATTTTTATGTTTTATTTTAAATCGAAATATCAAAGTTCTTTTAATGTTTTAATTTTGTTTTTGGGTTTCTGGGGGACCCAAGATGGCCAATGTTATGTATTTTAAGGGAGAATCACAAGTTATGGTTGATCATGAGGGTTTTATCTTTAGAAGAATGAGATCATGATACATGTGTTCTTAAAGAACATTTCTTTTATTATTCTTTTGGGTGGAGGATGAATGTAAAGGGTCACATGATTTGTGGGTTAAGAATACCCCATGTGTTAGAGAATTATTGTGTTTTCTAGGGCATGACCAGACTCCCTAGTTTGGGAAAATGGATGAGTATGCTACACTACCAGATCCTATTATAGGGATATTCCATGTGTGTTTAGTGCATAACGCATAATCAGTAATTTTTCATTCTTAGTTAGGATTAGATAATTGGTAATGTACCCAATGTATGGTGCACACTATCTACAATGAAGTAATTCCATGTACTTTGAGATGTACATGCCATGTTGGCTAGGATACATGAATAGAGAGAAATTCAAAGGAACAATCAGTGCACCTAAGGTGTGCATCACGTGCTCCCTCCTTGGAGGCGTCTCACTGGTTTTCCACCCCAGTGCTTTAATTAGAATCATGAATAGTCTATTATATGATTTTTTCTCATAGAACATGATGGTGTAACCATTGAGGTGGTTTGAGAACTTCTAAGAGGTGACTCAGGGTGATAAATTCATGAGTGAGATATTTTCATCAAGTAATTAATTCCAGTATTCTATTGATAGTGAAAATTTGGATGATAAAAAGAGTAGGGTCATGTAAATGGTAGTAGGATGTGATATGGGACCACCAAGGTCCTTTACATGTTATTTTTGGGAGAGTCCCATGTTAGTAGGATATGGCTATGACTCAATATGGTGGAGAGGTGTGGTCCTCGAGCCAAAGTAGAGTGACTTGGAATGGGGTGGGATTGAGGCTATCTCCCTTATGTGAATTGTCATATTAGGAATGTGAGTCCATGAAGTGTGAGAGACATGGTTGTGGGATGTGTTACCCATGAGGGATGAGCATTGCCACAAGGGTTGGGATTAATATCGATGACCAAAAGTGGGTTTCCTTACTGTGTGATGACTTAGGGGACCCCAGTAGGTGCCCTTATGACTATCTATACCTAGTGATAGGGAATTGATATGAATTGGTAATATTGATTATGATTGTTCCTTTGAGACTCAAGGAAATATGTTGATCCAATAAGGGTTGTGTTGTGATGGATAACACTCTTGGGAGTCTGACTATGGTGGTTTGATGGGTTTGGAAGATGACCACTAGTGTTCATGATTCATCATATACATGGAGTCTTATTACATGATAATTCAATGGGGGTATTTTGTTGAATGAATGGAAACACTTGTGGAGAAGTAACGATTCAGGTTGGGCTATCATATATTTGGAGCTGAGACATTTCGAAGTGGGCTGCCTTGTGTTAGCTCGATAGTTGTCTTATAGTGGGGGCCTGGAGACAACAATATAGGAAGGGAATACCACTTATCAAGGTATGAATATTTTGTTATATTAGGGTAATCATGAATCTAGGTTTTTGATACTTATGAGATTATGGATAGGTTAGAAAACTCTCATTAGGGAGGGCTGAAATTCTAATAGGGAATATTCCCTAGATGTGAATGCTCTCATAAATGATAGATGAAATTATTTAGGGAGTATTCCCAAGATGAGAATACTCCCATAGGAGAGGTATGAAATACTTATAGATCTTATGCACCAGATAGGAATATTACCATAAGGGAGGGATGATATGCTTATAGGTTTTATGCCTCGGTTGAGAAAACTCCAAGATACTAGGTTTTTAATATGTGTGGGTTTATACCTAGAAGATAAAACTCCAATAGGGAAGGTTAATGAGGAATGATAAATAAAAATCACATAGTTGAGATCTATGATGCTTATGTGTACTCCAGGGTGACTCAGGTTGTTGTGTTGGTTGGAACAGTCTATGCAACATGCTTAGAGACACTTTGACATCCAGGCAAGGAATGTATGGTTAGTCGAGGTCCGATACCTAACTACAAAAAATGGTTTTATGGTATTTATTTTATTATAGTTATTCTCATCTATCCTTGGCATATTACATGAAAATTAACTTATGAAAGTAGGTTATAGGTTCATTATTGGGGGTAGCCTAATTATATTCATTTTCATCCCCTCAATGTACACCATGGTGTTTTTGTGGACCATACATCTTATTTAAGGATGAGAATGAGATTTATATTGGATAGGGAAAGGGCCTAGGATTCTATGTTCAAGAAGATAAACTCATGTGGAGCATTATTATCAAGCTGGATCATCTCGAGAGTATTAGATATTGGGTATATAGTATAAATCACAGTTTGAATACAAGCATTGTTCTTTGGTTTATTTATTTTATTTATTATTATATATTTGGTTGGCTCTGTGGGTGATTAGTTGTGTTATGTTATAATGACTCTTCAGGTCTATATACAAATTTTTATTATATTATAGCACCCTCACTTTATTTTTTATTTATTTGTATTCTAATATATATATATATGAATCTTGGTTATTTATTTATGATTTTGAACTTTGATATTTGGGTATATCACCCCAAGGTACCTCCTTATGACCCCGCTTCTAGTTATAAGCCTATAGAGTATGGGGATGTGCACCTGTAAACATGTGGTGAATGAATCTTGGTATAGTTTAGAGTGATATGGGTTTGGATTTTATATAGGTGGTTAAGAAAATCCTAGATACATTGAAAATATTGTTTGTTTGAATTGGAAGATTGGAACATTTTTCAACATGGTGATATTTAAAATGTATATTAGATAATATAGGTTTGAAACCAATATTTAAAAGGCTAAATTTTTAAGAGATGACAAGTAGTAAGAGGTGAAACTCTTTGATCTCATACCAGAACATGTCAATGTGAAAAGAAACTAGAATATTGTGGCTAGTGAAAATTCAATGTCGTTTTCTCCATTAAAATCATGGATATTAGCATACATATATTTATAGGTTCAATTGATGTCATTTCTTATAGAACACCCATATTAAGAGAATAGTGTATCAAACATCAATGGGAACTGAAATATCATCCTCTGTGACATTAAGATCTCATTAAATAGCCATGGTGGTCTATTCAGGGGGGATAAGGAACTATGGCCATAAAGTTATTTTATCCTATGATATTTTCAAAGGGTGGTCTCTAGAATAACATTTCAAAGGATATCACTGTTCTATATCATTATAGGCAATGATATTGATGAACTAAGCTATATCACATCTCCATAGAATATTAGAAATGGAATTTATTAGAAACATACTCAACATATCAATAACTATTACCATTGATATCCACAGAAAACCACATAGATATTGATGATTATTCACAAATATAATGGAATAAAAAAAATCAGGGGTGAACCAATGATCATTAATAAAAAGATAATACTGAATAGATAACTTTCATGGGCCTTGGGAAAAAAAGACTCCAAATACATACCTCCTAACCAAATCAAGAAAATATATAAAAAATAGGTTATATGTACAGTAAAGACCCGGAATTTCCATGTAATTTTTTTAATTAAATGGGAATTTTAAAAGTCCCCAAAAACTGACGGCGTGTGATTCCAAGGCCTGGTGTGCCCAGAATGAATTTATGAACTTACTTTTCGGGTACATTCAGTAAACGTACGAGCATGTTTTTGTAACTTTTTAATCGGTGCTCAAAATTAAAATTTGAGGGCACCGTTGAACTCACAGTGCCTGTATTCTCTTATGGAGACCTTCAACTTGATTGTAGTAGGTTGAGGGTAAAAGTTATATTTTGGGATTTTTGTGGAAGAATAAAATAAGGTAAAAATGTTTAACATTTTTTTTGTTTAAACCTTCCATGTGAGGTTATGTATGTGGGGACCAACGAGCCCAAAACCACCCAATTTGAATTTGAGGGTAGGGACCACTCGAATCCCCTAACTCCTACTTTAATGGGAGAAGCCTCTTGAACTCCCTCTTTAATGAAGGAGGTGACCTTTTGTATCCTGCCACTTTAATGGTGCCAACCACATCATTTAATTAATTAATCCAATTTTAATTTATGCCAACAAACTAAATAGATAACATATTCTATTATGTTGCTATTTCATTTTTGGTGGAATTGGTAAAAGGGAGAAGCTTTGGGAATCGTGGAGAAACTCATCCTCCAATGACGAATGCCAATGAAAAACTCTTCTCCTTCGATGAATCTTTATCCAAACTTCGTTGAAGGATCTCCAATGACGAAATAACCAACGATCAAGGAATCATCGTCGTCACCGAATTCATCTTTTTCTTCTATACACCGACACCGTTGGAGGAGACTTGTTTTGGGATCTACAAACGTCAATCTGTCTCAACTGCGGACAATCATCAAAAAATGAATGAGGTAATGGTGTGTTTAAATTTGATCAATGTCTATTTCCCTCTCACATTGAATCATATTCCTTGAGCTGTATGCTACCGCCCTAACGCAGAGGGAACGAGCCAAAAAAACATGGCCCGACCCCTCCAAAAATCTTGTAGATCTTTGTGTAATCTTCGCGTTGGTGATGGTGACCGGTGCTGGTGGTTGGTACCTGTGGAACTCGAGAACCACAACGAATGCGATGAAATAAGGGCATCTTGTCAAGCCTGCCACCGGCGAAGGCACGACCCTCCGCCACCCCGTGGCCTCCGCACCTCGTGGTGCTCCTCCGCCTGCGGCCTCCGCCTCCCATGGCCTTGCCGCTCATAGCATCATCGCGCCACCCCACCGCACCCGCGACCTCCGCCACCCCGTGGCACCCGCTGCCTCGCGCCGCCCCATGGCTCCCACGGCCACCCAGTGAGCCGTTGTCCAGGCTGGGCCACACCGTGGATGTAGAGGCCCAAAGCTTTGATGAACATGGACATTACATTACTTTTACATAATACATAGTATATAACAAGTACCAACACTCAAGGACCGTAATAGTTTAGTGTTTTTGGAAACACGAAACATAATCTTTTAATCGTGGTGAAAGATCTTCAACATCTCCCATAACTATCTTCCCCTTTTGTTTTCTTACCTAAAACCATTCTTTAAATCCTGGAGAAAAGAAAAAAAATAAAGGGTGAGCTCAAATTCTGAGTAAGGGTAAGCATGAGAAAATAAAACAAATCATATATATGTCAACTTAAAAACATAAAAATAATGTTTAAACAACAAAATCAAGAGCAATGACATAAAACATGGCAGTACGTTAGGCATATATCATAATGAAACATTAATCATGATAAAATATCATGGGAATAAATCATGTAATTGTTTCAAACCATTAATCACATGATATGATTTCCATAGTATCCAAGGCATTTCTTCTAAGACAATCTTAGTGGACAAAGTCCTTCTCTGAATGGAGTTCACTCATCGTTCTAGTCCTGTATCACTGAACCGGATTAACATACCATTCCAACCATTTCTATCTTATGAGATATAAATCTTTACCCAAGGAATTTGAGGGAGATATATGTCCCACCCATCTCATAATGAAATCATTCATACTTGTTCCACAAAATAAATAAAAATCATTCATCATAACCCAAAGAGTAATATGGGTTTCATAAAAATAATCCCATAATAAAATAATCCATATAAAACAAATGGATATCATTTCATCATAAGAAATGTGAAACCATGTAAATCATAGAGACATTATACTTGAAACATACACAAATGAAATAATGTCATCTTAGATGGAAAATGGTTTTGATAAAACACTTGAAATGAATTCTTGAGGAAAATATCCTTTTTTCTTCAAAATCATTTTCTTTTCACAAAATTCCATACAATTTAAAAAGAAAAGGATTTTTTTGAAAATAGTCATGAAATATTGTAGAGTAAGCTTCATGAAAATAAGGAGTTATGAAACCATAAAAATTAATTCATGCCGTATAAGTTAAAAAACATTCTTCTCTTACTTTTGCCGGAAAAATCAAAATGTACCTGGTATGGTAAACAAAAGAAATATTCCTTACATACCATGTAGTAAAAGTAAAAAATGGGTAAAAAGGACTTTAAACATACATGAAACCATTTTTAGAAAATAGGGACATGGATGATAAACATAACCCAAATAAATACTTACGAATAAACAATCTCGGATAAAAACGACATTGGAAAAGTTATCCCTTACCTTTTGTCCAATTTCTTCCTTATGTGTCCGAGACTGCTGTATAGTGGGTTTAAACATATTATTAACTTGTAACAAAACCATAATAATATTTATGATATCATATATGATTCACTTACAACTTTATACTATCCGTTCAATTGTCAACTACATCTTAAAACAGCGTTTTGGGTAAAATCGTTTCATTTATCGTCTGTGTTTTGACTTGTAATTATTCATATGATTACTTAGATCATGATTACTTAATAACAGAATATAAAACATTATTTATATATAATATATATTCATAATATACGTAAATATAATAGATCAATAAATGGAAAGAAATACACCGTTCATTGAGACGGTAGGCCATACACACGAATGAACACTGTTTTCGTTTCCTTATTAAATTTAATAGATTCAAGTAAATAACATATACATAAATACAGTATCATAAATATGTCATATATTTCATGATTACTTATTATATATACTTTATAATCATTCTTGAATTGTTAACATGGAAAATGAATCTCATCGCATCGTGGAGACGGTAATCTGTACGTACGCACGAGCGATGATATTGTTCCCATATTTATTGAATGGAATTGGAGTGGATGATATAATATCATAGAATAAGTATTATGTTATAATAATCATAATTATTTATTATTACCACCATTATACCCATCCATGTATAGTGGTGGTGGAAAACAGATTACACCACAGTGTGGAGACGGTATTCCGTACGTACGCACGTGCGGTGATTTCATTTTTTGTAGGATGGATAAGAGGTGAAATAGCATTGTTTAATATTTATAATAACATATCAGTATATAATTAATACTTATGTTATTACTTTATTATTAAACAACAAAAGAATAGGAAGTAGAAGAAGAAAGAAACATAAAAGAGTCAGTAGAAGAGACTACCTCTTCCTCGACGCACATCCTTTAAACATCTTATTAGGGAACTAGAATTGGTCTTTTGATAGGAACAGAACCTCTATGATATAACTAGAGAGGTTGAGAATAGAAATTTTCAGGGGTTGGCCAAGCTTAAAGGATCAAAATGGTGTAAAGAGAAGAGGGAAGGGGTGCCCTTTTTATATGGGAGGAGAGGGGCACATTTGGTAACATATGAAATATTAATTTATAATAAATTCAACCTCACATAAAAACCTCCAAAAATGACTAAAATAAGAATATTATATGATATTGGGTTGTAATATCATCAACATATAAAATTTAGACATGTTGGGAATTTAGTTTAAACATTATCAACTTGATTTATCCTTATTTAATCTATTTAATTTTATTTGTGGTAATAAGATTTGAAATTTGAAATTTTTATAAATAATTACTTATGTGCTGTGAATTGTACATAATTGGATAATTTATGAAATTGGATACCATATAAAGTTCAATTTATAATTTTTAAATAATTTTGTGATTTTTAAATTTTTTTTATAATATGTTATTTTTATAAAATAACAATAGTGTCAATTTTGACATTATTCATTTATTTTAATTTAAATAAAATTCACACAGAGGATATTTTCTAACCAAAATATTTAATAGATTCCTAAAATGTAAAATATGTCTAAAAAATTCGTGGAGCACATTAAATAGTTCATATAATATTTAGTCTAATATTTTTAAAACCATTTATTGGGTATATCTCTTAATAAAATAATTAGTAAAACATTTTTGTATAATTATTTAATATACATATTTGTTGCATAAAAATTAAAAAAAAATCCTATGATGAAGATAAATCTCATAGATTTTATAATAATACTTTTCCTCTAATTTATCATCTTAAAATCAGAACATGTTAATAGTTATATTTATTAAATTAATAAGGTGACAACTTTGAATCATTTAAAATAAAATAATATAAGTGTCATAATCTTCTTTTTAAGTATCCAAATGGTCATTAGTTCTGCCATTAGATTATTAGGATTTAAATATACACTAAAAATAAGTCTTGGTCAGGTTTTTGGGCCTTTTTATGTGTATTATTTTTTCAATAAAAACTATATTATTGATTTTTCACTAAATAAATAATTTCTCCATCAATAATGTTTAAGATAATAAGGTAAATAAATAATTTTTAAAATTTACAAATAAATTAACATGATAAAGAAAAACATTTTAGATTTCAAATGAGTATTTAAAATCGAATTTATATTCTAAATAACTATATATTAAAAATAATCTAATTATAAACGTTTGAGTGAGACATTTCACTTTCCTTTAAATAAACTAAATAAAAAATCTTAATCAAATAAAAGTGGGTTCCATTAGATTCCATTTTGACCCAAGTTTGATTTATGGTAAAATATAATCATCCAATTATATTAGGACAAGTTTTAGGGTAATTTTATAATATTAAATTTACCCCTAATTACACGATTTACCTTTAACTACGGTAAATAAAATTTACTGTAGTTACTCTTCATAATGATTAAAAAAATAGACTGTTAACATAATTTGGACCTAATGATTCCAAATATGGAATCCATTTTTCGAAATTCAAATCATAGAAGTTTCAGAAATTAATTTAAAATTAATCCTGTTGTCAAGAAAACGAGTTTTAAAAGTTAAAACACTGCAAAAGATTGAAATGATTTTACCTACGAATACAATGTAAAATCAGTGCTAAAGACATAAATTATATTAAATGGTAAAAATATTTTCAATTTATACTTTAAAACCATTCTATATTATAATTTAACCATATAAATTATTACGATGAAAAAAGTTGTTTTTAATTAAAATATAGCGTGTTTTTACTATTCATTAAAATATGAAAGTTATCAGAATAATTTGAAATTTTTATCCAAAGTAAATTTTTATATCATGATACCAAATAATAATTTTAGTTTTTCAAATTTAACTTATATAAATGTCAAAAACTATATTTAAAGTGGGTGCGCCATCAAAAGGCGGCAAAACTGCATTTTTTGAAAAATACTTATTTTACCCAAAAAAATTATTTTGTTCACATAACATGTTCTATAGATTGTGTAAGATGAATTATAATGTCATAAAATTCAAAATTTAGTTAATAGTATTCATAACAGCGAGTTTATAATAATATTATAACCATATATCGTTGTTTAGTGAAACCCGGTATTGCGTACTACTCACGTTATCGAGGAAGGTCGTGATTGTGTGTAATGAAATCTAAGAATACTATTGTGTATACTTCAAGCTAATACAATGTTGCGTATATTACAAGCCAATCTTGTTGTAGCATACAACACAAGACATCAAAGAAATTAATAATCATAATAATAATTTTTCTCCTAAAATATCGGGGTGTTACATTCTACCCCCCTTAAAATGAATTTCTCCCTTGAAATTAGTCGAGGTTATATATGGTTTTCTAGATGAAAGTTTCTTAGATAGAAACCCACGTCGTAAAAAGAAATACTAAAACATAATTTTAAAAAATGAACGTTAGAAACAAAACGGATACCCAAAGTAACTCATCACTTGGGTTCCCAAATAAAAGATCAAAGGTGAAAATATGGATATGGAAGAGAAATATAATTTTCAAGTTCTGATGGAGAGTGGTAGAGAACAGGGCTATGAAAAAGCGAACAATCACAATGCCATAAATTTGTGATGATCTAAGGTACCATCTGGTTCATCAGATATAAGAGCAGTAGGAAAACATTTTTTTTGGTTTTCAATATCATTTCCCTAATGTTGAAAAATATGAATTAGAAGAAATACTTACTTGATTTTGGTACAATATCACTGCTGTTTGTGCCTTTAATGATTTACACTTCATCTCTGAAAGAAATAAAGTTGAATTTTTCTTCTGTGAAGTGTTAGCAGATCATGAGATAGAATGATAAGTCATTCCATCTATCTCAAAAATAAGGTTAGCAAAAGTTATATACATAAATCCATCTATGGTGTATAAGGTTCCAAAAATGGACTTATAATTCATCTATCATCCTTATTAATAAATTAAAACTAGTTTCTACTAACCAGGGACTTCTTTTAGGCCATTGGTAGGTGATAAAGGCATGTCACACTTCGGTTGTGAGTTCGATTTCCACAGCCCTATCTGACGTGACGGGTTGTCGCCCGTCCTGCAGGTTGTCCTTTTTCTAAAATTACATTATTATAACATCCCATCAATAATATCGAAAAAAGTTCTATCCTTAAACAATAATAACTTATGTCCCACATAATCCATTCCAATCTTTAGGCTTATCTAAAATACTTCTTTCCAAGCTCATAGTATAAAGAAAACAATTACTAGAAATGTCATCTACCGAGTATGTGAATACCATCATTTATCCCCCATATATTATACAATATATTCTGTTGGTCACAGTCAAAACTTGTGAATACCTTAATCATGTATTCTTTTGAAACATTAATTACCATAGAATCTTTGTGAAAACAAGAATGCTATCAAAAGTCAACCCTTTCCACATACCAAAATCCAAAAATTTCTATATACTCAAACCATGATATCACTTTGTCCTTATATGAGCTCATTAATACTATCAAAAACTTCATTATCTCTTTATCCCTTCATTTTGCACATATCATCTGCATTACGAAAATATTTTAATCACTTTTCATAGTTACTGGTACCATTCAACATATAATTTTAGATACTTTAGGAAAAACAATAGTGTAACAATCGTTAAATGTTTCATTATTCCATAGTACCATACATTATTTTTGATAAACATGCAATCATTCCACTACCTTCATAAACCATTGACCGAGCTTCAAAACTTCTTTCATCTCATATATCATTTGTAGTATCTTCATCATCATGAACATAAATACTACCCATATAACCATTCTGATTCTCTTCCTGAGATTTACCTTAGGGCATTGGTTTGCATAATGCCAATAAATTCCACATTTAAAAAATTTAACCATTGTCTATGTCTTAGAAATACCATTAACCTTGTCCATGGAGTTAACTAAACCTTTTCCGTTGCAATTACTAGCTTTGTGTCCTTCTTTTACACACCCAAATCATCTTCGAGTTCCTTTGAAACATTATCCCTGATGCCTCATACCACATGATTTACATGATGGAAATTGAAATTTCTTTCCTCTATGATCATCATGAAAATCCATCTTTCTCGTATTAGCTGAGTCAGGAAACTTAACAAAGTTGAGATTATTGATCATATTATGAGATTTCTAATTATTCATAATAACGATGTTTGGACTTCCAAATCCGATTTCATTTGGTTTCTCATGACGAATATCATTCCATTGTCCATCATGAATCTTCCTGTTTCCATCCATTTTCTAAAACCCAAAAAGAATAGTGTGAGAGGAAAAAATATTGCTAGGAAAATAACTTAATAAAGGGGGATACCTTCAATATATAACATCTTAGGTTTAATTATAAGATCGTAAACGTAATTCTAGGACTATAACCTATACTTATACTTAACCTTAGAGACATCCGCAGACATACCTTAGAAATATCTCTAGGGATCTCACTAAAGTTTTCGCATCCTAGTTTCCAAAGGTTAACTAATAATTCACCCTGATACCAAATGTAGAGACCCAAATCTTGGATGTACATGGACATTACATTACTTTTGTGGAATACTAAGTACATAACAAGAACCAACACTCAAGGACCGTAATAGTTTTGTGTCTTTGGAAACTCATATCAAAATCTTTTAATTGTGGTGAAATATCTTAAACATCTCCCATAAAGATCTTCCCCTTTTATTTTTTTACATAAAATATATCTTTAAATCCTATGGAAAATAAAACATATAAAGGGTGAGCTCAATTGATCATTAAGGGTAAGCATGAGAAAATAAAACCAATCATATACATTTGAACTTAAAAACATGAACATAATGTTTAAACAACAAAATCCTGGGCAATGACATAAAACATAGCAGTACGTTAGGCATATATCATAAAAAAAATTAATCATGATAAAATATCATGGGAATAAATCATGTAATTGTGGCAAACCATTAAGCGCATGATATGATTTTCATAGTAGACAGTGCATTGTTGCCAAGACCATCTTAGTGGACAATTCCCTTTTTGAATGGAGTTCACTCCTCGTTCCAGTCCTGTATCACTGAACCGGAATAAATTACCATTCCAGCCATGTCTATCCCATGAGATATAAATCTTTACCCGATGCATTGGAGGGAGATATAGCTCCCACCCATCTCATAATAAAATTATTCTTACATGTGCCACAAAATAAACATAAATCATTCAGCATAACCCAAAGAGTAAAATGAGTTTCATAAACATCATCCCATAATAACGTAATCCATATAAAACAATTGGATATCATTTCATCATAAGAAATGTGAAACCATGTAAATCATAGAGACGTTATACTTGAAACATACACATATGAAAAAAATGTCATCTTAGATGGAAAATGGGTTTGATAAAACACTTGAAATGAATTCTTGAGGAAACTATCATTTCTTCTTCAAAATCATATTATTTTCACAATATTCCATACAATTTTAAAAGAAAAGGATTTTTTTAATATAGTCATGTAACCTTGTAGAGTAAGCTTCTTGAAAATAAGGAGTTATGAAACCATAAAAATCCGTTCATGCCATATAAGTTTAAAAAAAACATTCTTCTCGTACTTTTGCCAAAACAGTCAAAAAGTACCTTGTATGGTAAAAAGAAGAAATATTCCTGACATACCATGTAGTAAAAGTAAAAAATGGTTAAAAAGAACTTTAAACATAAATGAACCTATTTTTATAAAACAGGGACATGGATGATAAATACAACCCTAGTAACTACTTACGAATAAACAATCTCGGATAAAAATGAGATTGGAAAAGTTATCCCTTACCTTTTGTCCAATTTCTTACATATGTATCCGAGACTACTATATAGTGGGTTTAAACATATTATTAACTTGTAACAGAACCATAATAATATTTATGATATCATATATGATTCACTTACGACTTTATGTTATCTGCTCATTTGTCAATTCCATGTGAAAGAAGCGTTTTGGGTAAAATCATCTCATTTATCGTCCGTGTTTTGACTTGAAATTATTCATATGATTACATAGATCATGATTACATAATTACATAATATGAAACATTATTTATATATAATATATATTCATAATATACATATATATAATAGATCGATAAATGGAAAGAAATACACCATTCATGGAGACGGTAGGCCGTAGGTACGCATGAACGATGTTTTTGTTTCCTTATTAAATTTAATAGATGTAAGTAAATTACATATAAATAAATCACGTATCATAAATATGTCATATATTTCATGATTACTTATTATATATACTTTATAATCATTCTTCAATTTTTAACATGGAAAATGAATCTCATCGTGTTGTGGAGACGGTAATCCGTACGTACGCACGAGCGATGATATCGTTCCCATATTTATTGAATGGAATTGGAGTAGATGATATAATATCTTATAATCATTATTATGTTATAATAATCATATATAGTTATTATTTCCACCATTATACCCATCCAAGTAAGGTGGTGGTGGAAAACAGATTACTCCACAGCGTGGAGACGGTATTCCGTACGTACGCACGCGCTGTGATTCCGTTTTCTGTAGGATGGATAGAAGATGAAATAGGGTTGTTTAATATTTATAATAACATATCAGTATATAAGTAATATTTATTTTATTAATTTATAATGAAACAACTAAATAAGAGGAAGTAAAAGAAGAAAGAAACTTGAAAGAGTTGGTAGAAGAGATTACCTCTTCCTCGATGCACCTCTTTTAAACTTCTTCTTAGGGAACTAGAATTGGTATTTGAGAAGACCATAACCTCTATGATATAACTAGAGAGTTTGAGAAGATGAATTGGCAGGGTTTGGACGAGCATCAAGGCTCAAAAGGGTGTGAAGAGAATAGGGAAGGGGTGCCCTTTTTCTATGGGAGGAGAGGGGCACCTTTGGTAACATAAGAAATATTAATTTATAATAATGTCAAACTCACTTAAAAACCTCAATAAATGACTCAAATCCGAATATTAGATGATATAGGGTTGTAATCTGATCAAAAAATAAAATTTAGACATGTTGTAAATTTATTTTAAACATTATCAACTTGATTTATCCTTATTTAATCTATTTAATTTTATTTGTGGTAATAAGATTCAAAATTTTAAATTGTTATAAATAATTACTTCTGTGTTGTGAATTGTCTATAATTGGACAATTTTTTACATTTTAGATCATATAAATATAAATTTATAAATTTTATTTTTTTGTTATTTTTAAACAATTTTATAATATGTTACTTTCATAAAATAACAATAGTTTGAATTTCGACATTATTCATTTATTTTATTTTAAATAAAATCCACACAGAGGATATATTCTAAAAAAATATTTAATAGATTCCTAAAATGTCATATTTATCTATAAAATTTGTGGATCACATTAAATAGTTCATATAATATTTATTTTAATATTTTTAAAACCATTTATTTGGTATACCTCTTAATAAAATAATTTTTACACCATTTTTGTATAATTATTTAATATAATTATTTGTTGAATAAAAATTAAAAATAAAATCCTATGATGAATATACATCTCATATATTTTATAATAATACTTTCTCTCGAATTTATCATCTTAAATAAAAACATGTAAATAGTTATATTTATTAAATTTTGAAGGTTACAACATTGGAATCATTTAAAATAAAATAATATATGTGTCATAATCTTCTTTATAAGGATCCAAATGGTCATCAATTCGGAAATTGGATGATTAGGGTCTATATATACACTACCAATAATTCGTTTTCAGGTTTTTGGGCATTTCTATGTGTATTATTATTTCAATAAAAACTATATTATTGATTTTTCACTAAATAAATAATTTCTGCATCATTAATGTATAAGCTAACAAGGTAAATAAATAATTGTTAAAATTTACAAATAAATTACCATAATAAATAAAAACATTTTATCTTTCAAATGAGTATTTATAATCTAATTTAGATTATGAATAACTATATATGAAAAATAATCTAATTATTAATGTTTGAGTGAGACATTACACTTTCCTTTAAATAAACTAAATAAAAGGTCTTAATCAAATACAAGTGGGTTCCATTAGATTCTATTTCGACACAAGTATGATTTAAGGTAAAATATAATCATCCAATTATATTAGGAAAAGTGTTAGGGGAATTTTAAAATATTATATTTACCATTAATTACCCGATTTACCTAACTATGGTAAATTAAATTTAATGTAGTTACTATTCATAATGACTAAAAATAAAAAGTATCTTATTAACATAATTTTGAACTACTGATTCCAAATATGAAATCCATTTTTCCAAATACAAATCACAGAAGTTGCATAAATTAATTTAAAATTAATCCTCTTGTTAAGAAAACGAGTTTTAAAAGTTAAAACATTGCAAAAGATTGAATTGATTTTACCTATGAATTAAATGTAAAATAAATGATAATAACATAAATTATATTAAATTGTAAAAATATAGTCTGTTTATACTTTATAAACCATTCAATATTATAATTTAACCATATTAATTATTACGATGAAAAGGTTGTTTTTAATAAAAATATAGTGTGTTTTTACTATTCATTAAAATATGAAAGTTATCGGAATAATATGAAAAATTAATCCAAAGTAAATTTTTATATCCTGATAACAAATAAGAATTTTGTTTTTTCAAATTGAACTTATATACATGTCGAAAACTAGATTTAAAGTGGGTGTGCTATCAAAAGGCGGCAAAACTGCATTTTTTGAAAAATACTTATTTTAACCAAATAATTTATTTTGTTCTCATACCATGTTCTAAAAAATGTGTAAGATAAATTATAATGTCATAAAATTCAAAATGTAGTTAATACTATTCATAACGGCTAGTTTAAAATAATATTTTAACCATATATCGTTGTTTAGTGAAACCCGATATTGCGTACTACACACGTTATCGAGGAAGGTCGTGATTGCGTGTAATGCAATCCAAGAATAGTGTTGTGTATACTTCAAGCTAATACAGTTTTGCATATATTATAATCCAATCTTGGTGTAGTGTACAACACAAGACATCAAATAAATTAAAAAATAATAATTTTTCTCATAAAATCTCGGGGTGTTACATTCAACCCCCCATAAAATGAATTTCTCCCATAAAATTTGTCAGGGTTATAAATGGTTTACTATATGAAAGTTTCATTTATAGACAGATACATCATAAAAAGGAATACTAAAACTTATTTTTTTAAAATGAACGTCAGAAACAAAAAAGATACCCAAAGTAACTCATCACTTGGGTTCCCACATAGGAGAACAATGGTGAAAATATGGATATGGAAGAGAAATATATCCGTCAAGTTCTGATAGAGTGTGGTAGAGAATATGGCTATGAAAAATCCAACAATCACAAAGCCATAAATTTGTGATGATCTAAGGTACCATCTGATTCATCAGATAGAAGAGCACTAGGACAACATTTTTTTTTTGTTTTTCAATATCATTTCCCGAAAGTTGAAAAATATGAATTAGAAAAAATACTTACTTGATTTTGGTACAATCTCACTGATGTTTGTGCCTTGAACAATTACACTTCATATCTAAAAGAAATGAAGTTGAATTTGTCTTCTGTGAAGTGTTATCAGATCATGCGATAGAATGATAGGTCATTCCATCTGTCTAAAACATAAGGTTATAAAAAGTTATACACATAAGTCCATCTATGGTGTATATGGTTCCAAAAATGGACTTATACTTCATCTATCATCCTGCTTAATAAAATAAAACTAGTTCCTACTAACTAGGGACTTCTTCTAGGCCAGTGGTAGGTGATAAAAGCCTATCAGACTTTGGTTGTGAGTTTGATTTCCACAGCCCGGTCTTACACAACGGGTTATCGCCCGTCCTGCAGGTTTTCCTTTTTCTAAAACTACATTATTATAACATCCCATCAATAATATCGAAAAAATTTCAATCCTTAAACAATAATAACTTATATCCAACATAATCCATTCCAATCTTTAGGATTATCTAAAAAACATCGGTCCAAGCTCACATTATAAAGAAAACAATTACTAGAAATTTCATCTACCAAGTATGTGAATACCATCATTTATCCCCCATATATTATAAGATATATTTTGTTGGTCACATTCCAAACATGTGAATACCTTAATCATGTATTCTATTAAAACATGAATTACCATAGAATCTTTGTGAAAAAATGATTGCTATCAAAAGTCAACTCTTTCCACATACCAAAATTAAATAATTTCTATATACTCAAACCATGATATCACTTTGTCCATATATGAGCTCATTAATACTATCAAACACTTCATTATCTCTTTATCCATTTATTATGTGTATATCACCTGCTTTCCAAAAATATTTCAATCACTTTTCATGGATACTATTACCATTCAACATATACTTTTAGATACTTTAGGAAAAATAATAGTGTAACAATCCTTAAATGTTTCATTATTCCATAGTACCATACATTATTATTGATAAACATACAATCATTCCACCACCTTCATAAAACATTGACCGAGCTTCAAAAATTCATTTATCTCATATATCATTTGTTATATCTTCATCATCATCAACATAAATACTACCCATACGACCATTCTGATTGTCTTCATGAGACTTTCCCTTAGGGAATTTGTTTGCATAATGCCCATAAATTCCACATTTAAAACATTTAACCGTTGTCGATGTCTTAGAAATACCATTAACATTGTCCATGGAGTTAACTAAAACTTTTCCTTTGTAATTACTAGCTTTGTGTCCTTCTTTTCCACACCCAAAGCATCTTCCAGTTCCTTTGAAACATTCTCCCTGATGCCTCTTACCACATGATTTACATGATGGAAATTTAACTTTTTTCCTCTATGATCATCATGAACCTCCATCTTTCTCTTATTAGCTTAGTCAGGAAACATACCAAAGATGAGATTATTGATCATATTATGAGATTGCTGATTAGGCATAATAACGATGTTTGGACTTCAAAATCACGTTTCATTTGGTTTCTCATGAAGAATATCATTCCATTGTCCATTGTGAATCTTCTTGTTTCCAGCCATTTTCGAAAACCCAAAAAGAATAGTGTGAGAGGCAAAAAATATTTCTAGGAAAAAAACATAATAAAGGGGAAGTACCTTCAATATATAACATCTTAGGTTTAATTCTAATATCGTTACCGTAATTCTAGGACTATAACCTATACTTATACTTAACCAAAGAGACATCCCCAGACATACCTTAGAAATATCTCTGGGGATCTCACTAAAGGTTTCACATCCTAGTTTCCAAAGGTTAACTAAAACTTACCTCCGATACCAACTGTAGAGACACAAAGCTTTGACGTACATGGACATTAAATTACTTTTGCAGAATACTTAGTACATAACAAGAACCAACACTCAAGGATCGTAATAGTTTAGTGTCTTTGGAAACTCGTAACATAATCTTTTAATCGTAGTGAAATATCTTCAACATCTCCCATAAAGATCTTCCCCCTTTGTTTTCTTACCTAAAACCTTTATTTAAATCTTGTGGAAAAGAAAACATATAAAAGGTGATCTCAAATGCGAAGTAAGTGTAAGCATGAGAAAGTAAAAAAATCATTTACATTTGAACTTAAAAACATGAACATAATGTTTAAACAACAAAATATTGAGCAATGACATAAAACATGGCAGTACGTTAGACATATATCATAAAGAAACATTAATCATGATAAAATAGCATGGGAATAAATCATGTAATTGTGGAAAACCATTAAGCACATGATATGATTTCAATGGTAGCAAGGCATTGTTTCCAAGACCATCTTAGTGGACAAAGTCCCTTTCTGAATGGAGTTCACTCCTAGTTCCAATCCTGTATCACTAAACCGGATTAACTTAATATTCCAGCCATGTCTATCTCATGAGATATAAATCTTTACCCAATGCATTAGAGGGAGATATATGTCCCACCCATCTTATAATGAAATCATTCTTACTTGTTCCACAAAATAAACATAAATCATTTATCATAACCCAAAGAGTAAAATGGGTTTCATAAACATCATTCCATAATAACATAATCCATATAAAAAAATTGGATATCATCTCATCATAAAAAATGTGTATCCATGTAAATCATAGATACATTATACTTGAAACATAAACATATGAAATAATGTCATCTTAGATGGAAAATGGTTTTTGATAAAGAACTTGAAATGAATTCTTGAGGAAAATATCCTTTCTTCTTCAAAATCATTTTCTTTTCACAAAATGCCATAAAATAAAAATAAGGATTTTGTTGAAAATATTCATGAAATCTTGTAGAGTAAGCTTCTTGAAAATAAATAGTTATGAAACCATAAAAATCTATTCATTCCATATAAGTTTAAAAAAACATTCTTCTCGTACTTTTGCATGAAAAGTCAAAAAGTACCTCATATGGTAAATAAAAGAAATATTACTTACATACCATGTAATAAAAGTCAAAAATGGGTAAAAAGGACTTTAAACATAAATGAAACCATTTTTATAAAACATGCACATAGATGATAGATATAACACTAGTAAATACTTACGAATAAGCAATCTCGGATAAAAACGAGATTGGAAAAGTTATCCCTTACCTTTTGCACAATTTATTACGCATGTATCCGAGACTCCTATATAGTGGGTTTAAACATATTATTAACTTTTAATAGAACCATAATAATATTTATGTATCATATATGATTCACTTATGACTTTATATTATCCGTTCATTTGTCAATTCCATGTTAAAGCATCGTTTTGGGTAAAATCGTTTCATTTATCGTTCGTGTTTTGACTCGTAATTATTCATATGATTACTTAGATCATTATTACTTAATTACAGAATACAAAACATGATTTATATATAATATATATTCATAATATACATATATATAATAGATCAATAAATGGAAAGGAATACACTGTTCATGGAGATGGTAGGCCATATGTACGCATGAACGCTGTTTTAGTTTCCTTAGTAAATTTAATAGATACAAGTAAATAACATATAAATAAATCCAGTATCATAAATATTTCATATATTTCATGATTACTTATTATATATACTTTATAATCATTCTTGAATTATTAACATGGAAAATGAATCTCATCGTGTCGTGGAGACGGTAATCCGTACGTACGCATGAGCGATGATATCGTTCCCATATTTATTGAATGGAATTGTAGTGGATGATATAATATATTAGAATCATAATTCTGTTATAATAATCATATATAGTTATTATTACCACCATTATACCCATCCAAGTAAGGTGGTGGTGGAATCAAATTACAGCACAACGTGGAGACAGTATTCCGTACGTACGCACGCGCGGTGATTTCTTTTTCCGTAGGATAGATAGAAGATGAAATATGGTTGTTTAATATTTATAATAACATATCAGTACATAATAAATACTGATGTTATTACTTCACAATGAAACAACTAAAGAAGAGGAAGTATAATAAGAAAGAAACTTGGAAGAGTCGGTAGAAGAGATTACCTCTTCCTCGACACACCTCCTTTAAACATCGTCTTATGGCACTAAAATTGGTCTTTTGAGAAGACCAGAACCTCTATGATATAACTAGAGAGGCTTATAATAGTAGTTGGTAGAGTCTGGCCCAGCTTCAAGTCTCAAAAGTGTGTGAAGAGAAGAGGGAAGGGGTGCCCTTTTTATAACGGAGGAGAGGGGTACCTTTGGTAACATAAGAAATATTAATTTATAATAAATTCAACCTCGCTTAAAAACCTCCAAAAATGACTCAAATCCGAAGATTATATGTGATAGGGTTGTAATATCAACAACCAATAAAATTTATACATGTTGGAAATTTATTTTAAAAATTATCAACTTTATTTATCCTTATTTAATCTATTTAATTTTATTTGTGGTAATAAGATTCAAAATTTTAAATTGTTATAAATAATTACTTATGTGTTTTGAATTGTCCATAATTGGATAATTTTTTACATTTTCGACCATATAAATTTCAATTTATAATTTTTAAATATTTTTGTGATTTTTAAACAATTTTATAATATGTTATTTTTATAAAATAACAATAGTGTAAATTTTGACATTATTCATTTATTTTAATTTAAATAGAATCCACACAGAGGGTATATTCTAACCAAAATATTTAATAGATTCATAACATGTCAAATTTGTCTAGAAAAGTCGTGGAGAACATTAAATAGTTAATATAATATTTATTTTAATATTTTTAGGACCATTTATTTTGTATCTCTTAATAAAATAATTAGTACAAATTTTTTTTATAATTATTTAATATACTTATTTGTTTTATAAAAATTAAAAATAAAATCCTATGATGAAGATATATCTCATATATTTTATAAAAATACTTTTCCTTGAATTTATCAGCTTAAAATCACAACATGTAAATAGTTATATTGATTAAATTATGAAGGTGACAACTTTGGAATCATTTAAAATAAAATAATATAAGCGTCATAATATTTTTTATAAGGATAGAAATGGTCATAAATTCTGAAATTGGATTCTTAGGGTTTATATATACACTACCAATAAGTCTTGGTCAGGTTTTGGGCCTTTTGATGCGTATTATTATTTCAATAAAAACTATATTATTGATTTTTCACTAAATAAATATTTTATGCATCATTAATGTATAAGCTAATAAGGTAAATAAATAATTCTTAAAATTTACAAATAAATTACCATGATAAAGAAAAACATTTTACCTTTCAAATGAGTATTTATAATCGAACTTATATTTTGAATAACTATATATTAAAAATAATCTAATTATTAAAGTTTAAGTGAGACATTTCACTTTTCTTTAAATAAACTAAATAAAAGGTTTTAATCAAATACAAGTGGGTTACATTAGATTCCATTTTGACCCAAGTATGATTTAGGGTAAATTATAATCATCCAATTATATTAGGACTGGTGTTAGGGTAATTTTATAATATTATATTTACAGTTAATTACCTGATTTACATTTAACTATGGTAAATAAAATTTACCGTAGTCACTATTCATAATGACTAAAAATAAAAAGTAGCTTATTAACATAATTTGGACCTAAATATTCCAAATATGGAATGCATTTTTCCAAATTCAAATCACAGAAGTTGCAGAAATTAATTTAAAATTAATCATGTTGTTAAGAAAACGAGTTTTAAAAGTTAAAACATTGCAAAACATTGAAATGATTTTACCTATGAATTCAATGTAAAATCAATGCTAATGACATAAATTATATTAAATGGTAAAAATATTTTCTATTTATACTTTAAAACCATTAAATATTATAATTTAACCATATAAATTAGTACGATGAGAAAAGTTGTTTTTAATTAAAATATAGCGTGTTTTTACTATTCATTAACATATGAAAGTTATCAGAATAATATGAAAAATTTATCCAAAGTAAATTTTTATATCCTAATACCAAAGAAGAATTTTATTTTTTCAAATTTAACTTATATAAAAGTCAAAAACTATATTTAATGTGGGTGCGCCATCAAAAGGCAACAAAACTACATTTTTTTTGAAAAATACTTATTTTACCCAAACAATTTATTTTGTTCTCATACCATATTCTATAAAATGTGTAATATGAATTATAATTTCATAAAATTAAAAATTTTGTTAATAATATTCATAACAGCTAGTTTATAATAATATTATAACCATATATCATTGTTTAGTGAAACCTGGTATTGCGTACTACACACGTTATCGAGGAAGGTCGCGATTGCGTGTAATGCAATCCAAGAATAGTGTTGTGTATACTTCAAGATAATACAATGTGGTGTATAGTACAATCCTATATTGCTATAGCGTACAACACATGACATCAATGAAATTAACAATAATAATAATAATTTTTCTCATAAAATCTCGGGGTGTTACAGCGGACCGGGTCAGACCGGACCCGAACCCACTACGACTCATTTATGCTCTTTTCGACATAAATTTGGCACCAGGCGTCTGTTTGAAAAACCGTCAATGACGCTATAAACCATGGAGCAATACAGTCCCTTTGATATACCTCACTTGAGGTTTGGATAAAGTTGGGATTCGGTCGGGTTGGATCGAGCACGAATCCAACTGGGCCATCGGGACTAAAAGGCTAATACCTTACAGACCGAGCGTCCATTTGACGCGCCGTCTATTGTATTGAGACCCCTATGACATGTAAGTACTTTGGAATACTTATTCGTTGGATTTCGTGGAAATTGGTGTATATACTAGTTGCTTGAGGAGGGGACCCTCCCGGAGATGAGCAAGCCTAGCGCGGGAACCCAGTAGCTGGCTGTGACTTGAGGAAGAGTTTCTTCGTGGGTCTGTGATTGAGTGTCCCACATGGGACCTCTCTAGGATTACATGCGGGAATACCTGATTTATCCTGTGTGTGTCAAAACCTAGAAATCTTGTTTGGGTCAGCACCGAGCGATCCTTTGTGGGTCAGCATCGAGCAATCCTCTATGGGTCAGCACCGAGTGATCCTTAGTGGGTCAGCACCGGGCGATCCTATGTGGGTCAAAACCGAGAGATCCTATTTGGGTCTGATGATGATAAGTCACTACCACAAAACTGGGCAAGGAATGCGCCTACCTTTATCAGTGCTAACAATAAAGCACTGATAAAGGGCCAGGCCTTTATCAGCGCTTTTCATTTTAGCGCTGATAAATACACCCTTTATCAGCGCTTTTTACTAGCGCTGATAAAGGCTCACGCAGATTTGTTAAAAACCCGCTGGTCCTCTTCCTCCTCCCTGCACCCGGTCAAGCTCTCGCGGAAGCCCTCCTCTGCGCCGCTGCCGCCGCCGCCTCCTCATCCGCCGCCTCCTCCTCCGCCGCCTCCTCCTCCTCCGCCTCCTCCTCCGCTGTGGCCGCCGCCTCCTCCTTCTCCTCCTCCTTCTCATCCTCCTCCGGCCACCGCCTCCTCCTCACTCGACCACTGCCGCCTCCTCCTCCTCCTCCTCCACCGCGGCCTCGTCCTCCTCCTCCTCCACCGACGCTTCCTCCTCCTCCTCCTAGTCCGCGGCCTCATCCTCCTCCTCCTCCACCAGCACCTCCTCCTCCTCTGCCTACTCCGCTGACTCCTCCTCCACCGCGGCCTCCTCCTCCTCCTCCTCCTCCTCCTCCTCCTCCGCTGCCTCCACTGCCTCCGCCCTGCCTCCGCCCTGCCTCTGCGCTGCCTCTGTGCTGCCTCCGGTGCCTCTGCTATCGACACCTCCTTCTCCTCCTCCACCGGGTCCTCCTCCTTAAGGTGATTCAAATTTAATTTTCATGAATTAATTATGTTTGGAATGGTTAAGTGTTTGGCCATCTATTCTTCGTGTTGAATCTTCAGTTTCCATGGGTGATTTGGGATTGTGGTTATGTTTTGATCCTAACTATGGGTTGTTTTTATGATTTCCCACTACTTCATTAGATTTATTTAGTTATTCTTATGTTTTGGTGTTTTCATTTGGTTTGATCCATGTTGGGACCATTAATGTGGTATGTTAGGAAAGTGACTTGGAAATGGGTGAATTGATTTGGGTGGTTTGGGGCTGCCCTTGGTAGTAAATGTGTTTAGTTTGATTGATGGTTTCCAGGATGACCCTTTGGAATATATAATTTGTATGGCCATAGATATTATAAATGGAAGTTTTGAATTTAATTAAATCATGATCATGGACATTTAAATCATAAAAAAAATGTAAAATTAATTAAATATAAATCTTAGTTTAATGTTTTAAAATTGTATGTATATGAAATGGATTAAAGTGAGGAATCATGGATTGAGATGTTGAATTTATTTATATTTTAATTGGAAGTAATGGATTGTTTGGTATTTTTGAAATTTAATTTTATAATTTGAATTCCATGGGAACTCCCTTGGATTCCATATGAAAAGGATGGGTGTGGAATTCATTGGAGTAATTATTTGGATTCTTGATGATTTATATTGGTGTGGAATTCAAATCATGAGCCTTGGAATCCACAGGGGTCTCATGTGAATATAGGGAGTGGAAAATTACTTGGATTCGATGAGGTCCAATTTAATGGAATTCATCAAGAAAGATAGTGGATTCTATATATATTCATTATTTTTAATTCTATATGGAGGATCCCACTTATATTTGGGTAATGTATTCATTTATCTAATGATATAGATTAATTTCATGGATTATTCAGGGTGTCCCTTATTAAATACTGAAGGATGAGCTCTATAGATTTATATTGATTATTATTGGTATGGAATTAATCGATTGTGGGACAAGTATTTCAATCATTATAGTATACTATTGTTATGGGAGGTCCCCCAAGTTCAAACCAGATGAATGGATTTCCTGAGAATTATTGGGATGGAATTCATGTTGGAGCCATATAGATTCCTCTCAGGCTACTTGATTATGGTTTCCTCGATGAAGTTCCTTAGAACCAAGTTGAGACATGATACTTACACCTTGATCAGAGGTAATGGATATTGAAGAAGTATGTAGTGTCAACCTTGGATGTCCTCTTGAGACCAAAGCCATGATACATTTCTATTATTTTCAAATATTATTATTATTACCACTTCACTTTTTTCTTCTATACCTTTATGCTTTATGATCAATGATTGGGTTTTCATTAGACACCATTGATAGTGGATTACTAAGTTGTAATCACACACTTCTCCATCATCCACGGAAGATGGGTACCCGAGTAGATGCTCCTTGGTCATAGGTTCTTGGTTTAGGGCATTTCCTGAGGATGATTTATAATTATTATATGGTTAGGATGGAGTTTGGAGTAGGAATCTAGGACAAAACATAGAAAATATAGGGGTTGTACTATTTTATGGTATTGTTCCCTTTTCTTACATTTTAGATAGCTATAATTGTTCTTATTATTATGTAATACCATGTATATTATATATGTAACATAATTATGATATTTCCTGGGAAATGTTTTTGTATTTTATCTCATGATGTTGATATATGTAGTTTGTGATATTATATGATGTCTCCCTTATTTACTTATGTGTTTCACACTATTTTAAATAGGGTATAGTCTCCCCACTATACCACCTATAGACACTCACTACTAGTCAATGGCCTCTAGCATATATGGAGGTACACTTGAGGCTATGTAGCACATCATATCGAGGCTATGTACACTTGAGGCTATGTAGCACATCATATCGACCTATAGACACTCACTACTAGTCAATAGCCTCTAGCATATATGGAGGTACACTTTAGGTTTTTTGGGTGTTTTTAGAGAGCTTTTTCTTTATTGCAATATTATAAATTCCACATATTTTGTTTAAGAAGTATTGTTTCATGGTCACATTATTTCCTTGGAAGGAGTTCTAGGTTATCCAGAAAAGGTTCGAGAAGTCATTTCTCCTCTAACATATACACTCATCTATGGATTTCAAATAGGATGAATATAAATAAAGAATGGATGAATGCCAATCGGTTGACAAAAGAGTATGAAGAAGGTGTGAAAGAATTTATCAAGTTTGCAAAAGATCATGCATGTGACTCTTCTCAAATCCTTTGTCCGTGTTTACGCTGTTGTTATTCAAAACAAATTAGTCCAGATGAGTTGGAAGTACACATGATCTGTCACGGAATAGATCAAAGTTATACATGTTGGAATAAACACGGGGAAACAATGAATGTAAGTAATGACTGGGGTGACACTGCGTTTTATGGATCAGCTGATATGATTACAAACATGAACAATGAAGATGACCGTATGGAGGATGTGATTACAGATGTGAATGATGATGAAGATCATATTGATAAAATGACAAGGACCTTCGAAGATGAACTTCGTGATTTCCCAAAATTGTTTGAGAAGTTAAAAAGTTGTGCAAAGACGCCATTATATGCTGGTTGCACTAAATATACAGCATTGTCAGCCGTACTGAAGCTGTATAATTTGAAAGCAGATAACGGGTGGAGTGACGATAGTTTTACAAAACTACTTGCCCTCTTGAATGACATGCTCCCAGAAGACAATGAGCTCCCAAGCCGATCATATGATGCCAAACGAATGCTACACTCTATGGGTATGATCTCTGAAAGAATACACGCCTTCCCGAATGACTGTATACTGTTTTTCAAGGACCAAAAATCACTTAAAGAATGCCCAAAGTGTGGTTCTTCTCGATACAAGAAAGATGAATCTAGTCCTACTAAAGTTGTATGGTACTTTCCAATCATTCCAAGGTTTAGATGCCTATATGGAAGTAAGGAGACTGCAGAACAATTAACATGGCATGCAGATACAAGAATTAAAGATGGCATACTACGTCACCCGGCAGACTCTCCTCAGTGGAAGAGAATCGATCATGAGTATCCTGAATTTGGAAATGAGTCGATAAACCTTCGTCTTGCGTTATCTACAGATGGAGTGAATCCTTTTGGTTTTCAAAGCAATAGTCACAGTACATGGCCGGTTATGTTGATAAATTATAACTTACCACCGTGGTTATGCATGAAACAAAAATACATCATGTTATCTATGCTTATATCAGGACCAAAACAACCGGGTAATGATATAGATGTTTATTTAGCTCCATTGATTGAAGATTTGAAATTATTGTGGGATTCAGGTGTTACATTGTATGATGCTTACAGAAAGGAAGATTTCACTTTGAGATTCATGTTGTATAGGATGATAAATGACTTCCCTGCTTATGAAAATTTGTCAGGATATAGCATTAAAGGAACTCAAGGTTGTCCCGTTTTCGAAGAAGGTACACAATCAATTAGGTTGAAACATTCATCGAAAACTGTGTTTCTAGGACATCGCAGATTTCTACCGCGACGACATAAGTACCGTTCTTGGAAGACATCATTCGATGGAAGTTCAGAAGAACGTACAACACCCTCTCCACTAACAGGCGATCAATTGTTTGAGAAAGTTAAAAATGTAGACACTACTTTTGGTAAATCGGCTTCGAAAAACCTTACTAAAATCGGTTGGAAAAAGAGATCAATTTTTTTTTGAATTACAATATTGGAATTGTCTGTATGTAAGACATTTTATTGATGTTATGCATGTAGAAAAAAATGTATTTGACAGTGTTATCGGCACGTTGCTAAATACATCTGGAAAAACAAATGATGGAATTAAGGCTAGGTTGGACATGGTTGAGTTGGGAATACGAGAAGAGTTGGCACCAGTGAAGGGTGAAAAATGAACATTTCTTCCTCCTGCTGCTTACACTCTTTCCAGGCAGGAGAGATATCAGTGTGGGAAACATGTGTAAGTATGACATAATATAAACTTGTTTTTCTTTAAATCACTATTACATAACGATGCTTACTTATTTTTTCATATTTTCTATTTGACATAGTCACAGGAATCAACAACACCCGCACCGGATGCAGAACTACTTTCAACGGCCTTGAAACAGCCAGAACAGTATGGTCGAGTCAGAGGTGTGGGTTTTGGGGTGTCACCCCGGACATATTTTTAGAAAAAAAAACAAGAGGATGAACAAACTAAAGAATTGCATGTAATGAGAGATAAAGTAGCTACCCTTTAAGAACTAATCCAAACTCAGGGAAAGATGCTAACGAGTTTGATGGAGGAGAGGCGAAGAGAACAAACAACTCAAGAAAAACCCCCACGAGAAGATCCACCCCTCACCAGCTTTGAGGCGATCCATTCCCCTCAAAGACCTGACTTAACCGAGGTAATCAATGTTATAATATTTGTTTTTGTGAGATGTGAATCACAGACACTGATACCTTTCATGTAATAATATTCTGTAGGGTGAAAATGACTGTGATTTATATCTGTCAACTCCCACCCATCGCCTTGTAGCAAGGGCTACGGTGTTCAATATGCAGAATGACACGCTACACTCCAGACCACTTCCAACCGGTAATGCCAAAGTACTGATTAACATAGCTCATGAGCCGAGCGCCGTGCTACCCGTGCCAAATGACGATGACGACATTCATACGGTGGAAAAAGTTGTTGGAACATTCGTTGCATGGCCGTCGAATCTTGTAAAAAAACATGTCGAGCAGGAGGTATTCATTTCCAGTTCAATTTTCAAGAAGAACCATTAACATTAAATTAGAAAATGGTTGAACTGATGAATTTTATTACAGAAGGATAAAATGGAGAAGCTAAAACAAAAGAGCGGATCCAACATTGGATCAACCAAAAGATCAAAACGATCTAGTGAGAGCGTGTTCACCCCGCCCGTTCTATATCCACATTTAATATCATTTCAAGCTCATGTGGATACGAAAATGAAAGACGACAAGAGTCATACAATTGTTTGTGAAAAAGATATGTACGGAGAGGAAAAAATAGATTTCATTAGTGTAGACGCTGTTTCTGAGATCATCACATACGACTGGCTAGGTGCCTCAGTTATAGATGTATACATGAGGTATGTTTTCATGATTTGATTTTACAGAAGATGATATACTTTGATAATTATGGATAAATACATCTCATATTTTTCACAGGCGTATATATGAAAAAAAAAAATTGAAGGGATTTGCCGATGAATACAAATTTTGACTCGTTAGTCCTCACACCATTTCTACACAACGAACAGAAATAGATTCTAATTTTCAGGCTGAATTGATGTCAAATCTGCTCAGAACGTTTCAAAGAAGAATTACGACTGACAGGCTCTTTTTAATACCAAAGATTCAAGGGTAGAACTCTACATTTTAATCATATCAATTATATTTTCATTTCTATCAGTACTTATTTCTTTTTGTGTTTTTAGGGAACATTGGATGCTCATTGCAGTCAATTTGGATACTCCAAAGATAAATTTTCTGGATTCACTGCATGTATATCCAACTAACCGACCACAGATGATGCTGATTGTCAATATTTAATACACTAGATCCAACATTTTAGAACTAAATATACAGTTATATAATTTATATTATCTTTTAATGAGGATTTCGTTATGATAGGGTGGTGTATGAATATCGTCTAAAGGCTGGAATGAATCCAAGGCGTAAGGATGACAATGCCCACAAGATCTACAAATGGAGAAGTATCTGGGTATATATAATTATATTTCACTATCCAAATATATATCAAAATAAATTACTTATTTTTATCGATGTTTCTGCAGTGTCTGAAACAAATAAATGACAAGGACTCCGGTTATTATGTTTGTAAATTTATGAAAGAGATCGTATTTCATGAACTAACTAGCATCCCTGAAGAGGTATTTTTGAAAATAATTACTACTTTATTTAAAATAATTATTAATCCTTTGTGTATTTATATTTTTTCGGTACTACTATGACTGTCGCAAAAACTCCTATTTAGAAGATGATATAAATGTCTTTAGAAACGAATGGGCATCGTACCTGATGGAAGAATGTAAACAAATAGGAAAATGAAGGTGAATTCCTAATACTTATGTTATCTTTATATGGTCATTAATATCTCCCTTTACACTTATTGAGAATCTATGATCTCCTTTTCTTATGATTCATATCCTTAGATTAGTGAATTCCTACTACTTATTTTGAAAATGACATAAACTTTGGAAAAAAACACCAATGACATAAGGAAAACTGAGAAAATGCATTCAGATTGTTTTGATACTTTAGGACAATGATCCACGAGTCATTTTTGACGTGTACGAATCGACCGAACCTCAATCCGACGCACGGTGTGACCGGTATGACTAAAAGTGTCTGATATTAGTTTCAAATTGAGATAAACTTTGGAAAACAACAACAATGACATATGGAAAACCGAGCAAACATGTTCGGATTGTTTTGATACTTTAGGACAATGATCCGAGAGTCATTTTTGACATGTACGAATCGACCACACCTCAATCCGACGCACGGTGTGACCGGTATGGCTAAAAGTGTCCGATATCAGTTTCAAATTGAGATGAACTTTGGAAAACAACACCAATGACATACGCCAAACTGAGCAAACGCGTTTGGATTGTTTTTATACATTAGGACAACGATCCGCGAGTCATTTGTGACGTGTACGAATCGACCGAACCTCAATCCGACGCACAGCGTGACCGGTATGGCTAAAAGTGTATGATATCAGTTTCAAATTGAGATAAACTTTGGAAAACAACACCAATGACATACGGCAAACTGAGCAAACGCATTCGGATTGTTTTGATACTTTAGGACAACGATCCGCGAGTCATTTGTGACGTGTAAAAATCAACCGCACCTCAATCCGACGCACGGCGTGACTGGTATGGCTAAAAGTGTCTGATATAAGTTTCTAATTGAGATAAACTTTGGAAAACAACACCAATGACATACGGAAAACCAAGCAAACGCGTTCGGATTGTTTTGATACGTTAGGAAAACGATCTGCGAGCCATTTGTGACGTTTAAGAATCGACTGCACCTCAATCCGACGCACAACGTGACTGGTATGGCTAAAAGTGTCTGATATCAGTTTCAAATTGAGATAAACTTTGGAAAACAACACCAATGACTTACACCAAACCAAGAAAACGCATTCGGATTGTTTTGATACATTAGTACAAAGATCCAAGAGTCAATTGTGACGTGTACGAATTGACCGCTCCTCAATCCGACGCACGGCATGACCGGTATGGCTAAAAGTGTCTGATATCAGTTTCAAATTGAGATAAACTTTGGAAAACAACACCAATGACATACGGAAAACTGATCAAATGCGTTCGGATTGTTTTGATACTTCAGGACAACGATCCGCGAGTCATTTGTGACGTGTACGAATCGACCGCACCACAATCCGACGCACGGCGTGACCGGTATGGATAAAAGTGTCTGATATCAGTTTCAAATTGAGATAAACATTAGAAAACAACACCAATGACATACGCCAAACTGAACAAACGCGTTCGGATTGTTTTGATACTTTAGCACAACGATCCGAGAGTCATTTGTGATGTGTACGAATCAACCGCATCTTAATCCGATGCACGACGTGACCGGTATGGCAAAAATTGTCTGATATCAGTTTCAAATTGAGATAAACTTTGGAAAACAACACAAATGACATACGGAAAACCGAGCAAACACATTCAGAATGTTTTGATACTTTAGGAAAACGATCCGCGAGTCATTTGTGACGTGTAAAAATTGACCGCACCTCAATCTGACGCACGTCATGACCGGTATGGATAACAGTGTCTGATATCAGTATTAAATTGAGATAAACTTTAGAAAACAACACCAATGACATACGCCAAACCGAGCAAATGCATTCGGATTGTTTTGATACTTTAGGACAACGATCCGCGAGTCATTTGTGACGTGTATGGATCGACCGAACCTCAATCCAATGCACGGTGTGACCGGTATGGCTAAAAGTGTCTAATATCAGTTTCAAATTGTGATAAACTTTGGAAAACAACACCAATGACATACGCCAAACCGAGAAAACGCGTTCGGATTGTTTTAATAATTTAGGACAACGATCCGCGAGTCATTTGTGACGTGTACGAATCGAACGCACCTCAATCCGATGCACGACGTGACCGGTATGGCTAAAAGTGTCTGATATCAGTTTCAAATTGAGATAAACTTTGGAAAACAACAACAATGACATACTCCAAACTAAGAAAACGCGTTCGGATTGTTTTGATACTTTAGGAAAATGATCCGTGATTCATTTGTGATGTTTAAGAATCGACCGCACCTCAATCCGACGCACGGCATGACCAGTATGGCTAAAAGTGTCTGATATCAGTTTCAAATTGAGATAAACTTTGGAAAAAAACACCAATGACATATTCCAAACTGAGAAAATGCGTTCGGAATGTTTTGATACTTTAGGAAAACGATCCGCGAGTCATTTTTGACGTGTATGAATCGACTGAACCTCAATCTGACGCACGATGTGACCGATATGGCTAAAAGTGTCTGATATCAGTTTCAAATTGAGATAAACTTTGGAAAACAACACCAATGACATACGCCAAACCGAGAAAACGTGTTCGGATTGTTTTGATACTTTAGGAAAACGATCCGAGAGTCATTTGTGACGTGTACGAATGGACCGCACCTCAATCCGACGCATGGCATGACCGGTATGGCTAAAAGTGTCTGATATCAGTTTCAAATTGAAATAAACTTTGGAAAACAACACCAATGACATACGCCAAACCGAGCAAATGCTTTCGTATTGTTTTGATACTTTAGGACAACGATCCGCGAGTCATTTGTGACGTGTCCGAATCGACCGAACCTCAATCCGACGCACGGTGTGACCGGTATGGCTAAAAGTTTCTGATATCAGTTTCAAATTTAGATAAACTTTGGAAAACAACAGCAATGTCATACGCCAACCTGAGCAAACGCGTTCGGATTGTTTTGATACTTTAGGACAATGATCCGCGAGTCATTTGTGACATGTACGAATTGACCGCACGTCAATCCGACGCACGGTGTGAACGGTATGGCTAAAAGTGTCTGATATCAGTTCAAATTGAGATAAACTTTGGAAAACAACACCAATGACATATTCCAAACCGAGCAAACACATTCAGATTGTTTTGATACTTTAGTCAAACGATCCACGAGTCATTTGTGACGTGTAAGAATCGACCACACCTCAATCCGACGCACGACGTGACCAGTATGGATAAAAGTGTCTGATATCAGTTTCAAATTGAGATAAACTTTGGAAAACAACACCAATGACATACGCCAAAATGAACAAACGCGTTCGGATTGTTTTGATACTTTAGGAAAACGATCCGCGAGTCATTTGTGACGTGTACAAATTGACCACACCTCAATCTGACGCACAGTGTGACCGGTATGGATAAAAGTGTCTGATATCAGTTTCAAATTGAGATAAACTTTGGAAAACAACACCAATGACATACGCCAAACCGAGCAAACGCATTCGGATTGTTTTGATACTTTAGGAAAATGATCCATGAGCCATTTTTGACGTGTAAGAATCGACCACACCTCAATCCGACGCACGACGTGACCGGTATGACTAAAAGTGTCTGATATCAATTTCAAATTGAGATAGACTTTAGAAAACAACACCAACGACATACGCCAAACATATTGATTTTAAATTATTCCCTTTCATTGTTATGAAAATGACCACTTTTGTTAGCGCTGATAAAGGTCCCTTATATTAGCGCTTCTCAGAGCGCTGATAAAGGGGACCCCCTTTATCTACACCAGCATTAACAACTCTTTTCTAGCGCTGTTAATGCCGGTTTTTATTGCTAATAAAGGCCCAGGTTGTAGTAGTGAGTGATCCTTCACGGGTCTTCCTCTTAACAGAGTAAGATAATTAAATAGTCATATCTAATAATCTCTACTACTTTACCTAAGTTATACCTGGTGTGAGTTGAGTTCATACCTGAGTAGTAATTTTTTTGTGGTAATACGTCGGTGGAATTATTCAGTGTGGTGTACCTATGTGGTACTTACTTTTGTGGTATTCCTTCCTTTGAGGAATAGTTGAGCTTTGGGATTTTGAGTTGGACTCTTTGTTTACCCATGATTGAGATGGGTTTACTTGATAACCTAGGTATATGAATGGGCATATACCTAAGTAGAGATGTCAGTAGATTTTATGTTGTGTGTTTTATCATTGGTGGATTTTGTGAGATCTTTTGGGTCTTGGGTCCCTACTAAGTATCATTATACTCACCCCTGCATGGGCTATGCCCACACCCTGTTGTGTTTGGTACAAAATATGGACAACGCTGACTAAGGACGAGAGTTCCAGGACTGGAGGTGGCTCAGAGGTGGACGTTAGACGAGGCGAACCGCATAGACAACCATTCGTGAGCTGTACCTACCCTTCAGGTAGGATTCATGGTGGATGATCTAAGAGATAATTTTCACCTATTAGCCATCTTGTACTTTCCATTTTTCCTTGTACATTCCAGTTGGGCTTGTATTCTGGACCCTTTTTACTTATTATACTCACTCTGTTTATTATTCATTTTACTTGAGTTCGTATCTTGATGTGTGCCTAGTTGTGTGTGTTATAGGTTATAAAGTCAATGGCTTACCTTTTTTAGGGAATAATCTTTTGGTGCTAGTCGCCGGCCCCTGGCCTACGGAAGGGGGGCTTGGGGTAGTAACGACACGGGCCCTAGGCGATAGGTCATGTCAAATTGGTATCAAAGGAGTCCATTCTACTATAGAACATAGGACTATGATATTTTTAATGGTAATGGTGTTAAGTTTAGTTAGTGTGGTTATCAGTTTAGGGAATCTAGTGTTGGTGCAGTGGCTGACGTATCCATACACCAAGACCCTGACTTCTGATTTCTAACTCAGTGAATGAAAAAGATGATTTCCTGTGTGTTATATAGAGTTTTCTTTGTGATCTCTTTGAGTCATCTCTCTAGGTATAACTTGTTTACTGTGGAGCACCTGTTTCTTTTCAGGATGCCTCCACGCAGGCAGCTAGCTAGGATTCCGAATATAGTATGCACTGATAGCCTGCCGAGCAACGAGGCCTCAGTGCATGGCCCTCTTCCAATAGAGGCACCAGCGGAGGCACCAGCGGTACCATTACCCGTTGGACCATCGATACCACCGGCCCCATCAGTAGAGTGTGCATGCTGCTAAAGTGCGTTGCATGAGTTCCAGCGCCAGAGGCCACCCATGTTTAGGGAAGAGATGGACCCACATACGGCCGAGGATTGGCTGGAGGATGTGGTGAGAGTCTTCCCACGGGTAGGGACACTAGCCAATATCATAGTGATCATTTTCTCCATTCTTCTATAGGAAACAACAGACAGATGGTGGAGCTTGATGCTCTAGGCTCACGAAAAGGTGACGCTTCTTTGGACAGACTTTAAGAGCCTATTTCGAGCAGAGTTTGTTCCAGCAGATCTTCGCGTAGTGCGCCTACCAGAGCTACTTCAAATGCAGCAGAGCAGCATGACTGTGACTCAGTACTTAGCGAGGTTCACTGACCTCTCACGCCAGTCCACAGATATGGTGCATGACCCATTCTTCAGGGCCCAGATCTTCGAGTAGGGACTCATGAGGTAGATAAGGGCTTTGATGATTTCACTCATAATCCTGACACAGTATGGGGTGTTAGAGCGATCCCTTTTAGTGGAGAGTTTCCTTGTTGAGCTATCACCAATAGTGAGACCCACCACCAGTCATCACATAGAGGAGTCTTCTATAGCTAAAAGTAGGCAGATGACATAGTGGTCAAAGAAGACCAGACCTAAAGGAGGACAACCACAGGATTCATGGTTGGTTGTGCAGGGGCACCCGAGGCAGATCCAGTCATGCCAGGAGTGGGCAGTGTTATGCATGCAGTAGGTAGGGTCACATGGCTTGTGACTGTCCAACCCTCCCTATGGATGATCAGCATACGGTCGAGGGAAAACCCAGGCAGAGACAGAGGTTCGACCGAGGAGGTCTGCAGGGAGCAGACGGACGTGGTAGAGGAGCTGTCTGTGCAGTTGGCGATGGGTGATGATTTGAGATATTACCACCACCACGACCAGGTGGTCTACCCCAACCACAGGGAGCAGGGTGATAGGGCCTAGCTCATCTCCAGGTAGCTAAGGCCTATGATCACATCGCTCTAGAGAGGATATGAGGTATGATCTGTGTCTACTCTACCTTATCTTTAGTACTTATAGACACACATGCCAGCCATTATTATATTTCCACTGCCCTCGTTAAAATCTTGGAGATTCCAACGGAGCCGTTGGCTCGATCCTTACAGCTAGAGACTTCTACGGGAGCGGATTGGATGATTACACATAGGTGCCTGCAGTGTGAGATTACTCTAAGAGGTGAGAGATTCAGTTGGGATGTCATAGTAGTGGCATCGAGGCCTTATGACATCATCTTAAGAATGGAATGATTATCTATAGTCCATGATCAGATAGACTATATTAGTCGCAAAGTGCGGTGTGTCCACACGGATGAGACCAGGTTTACCTTCTCCAACGAGAAGGGATCCTTTGCAGCCTAGGATGGACTTACCCGGAGGAGAGTGTAGCCGATCACTCATCAGATGACTAGCCTTACCCTCGGAGCAGTTTATGTGAAGAGTCTGAGTTATCCTGTATTGGTGGACCAGTACGCGGATGTCTTCCCTGATGTTATTTCGTGTCTACCTCTTCAAAGAGAGGTGAAATTTTACATTGACTTATACCTTGGGATGGAACCAATATATACATCAGCATATCAGATGACTCCCACGGAGCTTCGTGAGCTACTGGTACAGCTAGAGGACATGCAAGGAAAGGGATTCATTCAACCCGGTGTTTCTCCTTGGGCAGCCACAATTCTATTTTCCAAGAATCCAGATGGGAGCTTTAGGCTTTGTGTTGACAATCGACGCATGAACCAGGTGACCGTGAAGAAAAAGTACCCACTCTTGAGGATTGATGACCTATTTTATCAGCTGAAGGGATCATGGTGGTTCTCAAAGTTAGACCTCAGATTAGGCTATCACCAGCTCAGAGTATGAGATGAGGATGTGTAGAAGACATATTTTAGATGTTGATACGGCCATTACGCGTTCTTGGTTATGCCGTTCAGGGTGACCAATGCTCTAGCAGTGTTCGTGGGACTCATGAACATGATCTTCTAGCCATACCATGATCGCTTTGTGGTTGTATTCATTGATGACATTCTGATCAACTCGACTACTGTGGAGGATCATGCCTATCATTTGCAAGTATTATTGGAGACACTCCGAGAGCACCGGCTTTAAGGTAATCTCTAAAAAATGACAGTGTTTGATCCGAGAGGTTCACTTTCTTGTAAATGTCATATCAGAGGATTGAGTTGCAGTAGATCTAGTGAAGACTGTGGTGGTACTTTCTTTGGAGCCACCCAGGAGTGTGATGGAGGTATGGAGTTTCCTGGGTTTCGAGGGAAACAACTGGAGATTTGTGCCAGATTTCTCCAGAGTTGAAAAAACATTATCAGTGTTGATGAAGAATGGGAAACCCTTCGTGTGGTCAGAGAGATTCCAACAGAGTTATCAAGAGCTAAGGCAGAGGCTGACTAGTGCCCTTATCTTGATGATTCTAGAGGAGGGCGTGGGGTACGTAGTCTCTTGTGATTTATCAGTGACCAGACTCGGATGTGTCCTTTTTTAGGAGAGAGCATCGATCACTTATGGTTCTCAAAAGCTGAGACAACATTATAGGAAGTACACTACCCATGACCTGGAGTTAGAAGTAGTGTTCTTCACTTTGAAGATGTGGCAACATTACTTAATAGGAGAGCATTTTATAGTGTACTATAATCAAAAGAGTCTCTGATATATCTTCTCTCAGAAGGACCTGAACATGAGACAGTGACTTTGGCTTGAGTTCCTCTAGGAATATGACTTTAAGATAGTCTATACTCATAGGAAGGGGAATGTTGTTGCAGATGCACTCAATAGGAGATATGGTATACAACTACTAGGTGAGGCAACGAAGCAGCTAGCCGCGTTGCAGATATCCTTTATGGATCGAGATAGTTAAGCTTTCCTTTAGTCTCTTATAGTCACTCCCCCACTTCTTCAGTGAGTCGGGGAGGTGAAATGTGGAGACGTTGACTGTGAGGCTCGACGTGCTCAGATATCCATAGGTCAGGCACCTGATAGATTTTCTGATGGTGGGGAGAACATCAACCACTTCAAAGGACGTACCATGGTACTGGTGTCTCTTCGGGAGGAAGTAATGAGGGAGTTCCACAATCCCCTCTAGCGGTACATCCAGGAGGGGCGAAGATGTATCTGGATCTCTGACGACAACACTGGTGGCTAGGAATGAAGAAAGAAGTTGTAGAGTTTTCCTCTCGGTGCCTCACTTGTTATCAAGTGAAGGTGAAGCATCGGGTACGAGCAGACTTGGTTTAGACTTTTAAGGTTCCAGAGTGTAAGTGGGATGAGATACTTATGGACTTCATGACAAGACTTCCATGTACATTTAGGGGTCATAACTCGATTTGGGTGATCGTCGACAGACTCACCAAGTCGGCTCACTTCCTACCGATTAGAGAGCAGGGTTCAGTAGAGATCTTGGGATGACTATATGTGCAAGAGATTGTGAGGTTACATGGAGTACCCTCGATGATTGTATCTGATTATGATACATGTTTTACTTTTTGTCCATGGAAGGGGTTGCAAGAGGTTTTCAGGATGAAAATTCATTTAAGAACTGCCTTCCAACCTTAGACGGATGGTCAGATTGAGCGGACCATTCAGAACATCGAGGACATGGTACGTGCTTGCGTCCTCAACTTCACTTGCAGCTGGTAGGATCACTTGCCTTTGGTGGAATTTTCATACAACAACAACTATCACTTCTTCATTTTGATGGACCATTTTTAGGCATTGTACGAGCGACCTTGAAGATCTCCTTTGGGTTGGAATGACCTAGGGGAGTCTGCACTAGTGGGACCAAAGATGGTACGGGTTACCATAGAAAAAGTGCAGATCATCCAGGAGTGGATGAAGACTCCATAGAGTAGGAAGAAGTATTGTGCTGAAAGGATATAGATACCTCTGTAGTTTGACGATGTCAACCAATCTTTCTACGTGTCTCACCCCGATGAGGTTTATAGAGATTTGGCCGAGGCATCATGTTATCCCTGAGGTTCATCAGTGTAACACCCCGAGCTTCCACGATACGCTTCTCATTCAATAATGCAATAGCTTGCATTGTACGCAACTTCGAGTTCTAAAACACCGCGACTAATCAAAGTAGCCGTTATGAATAGTAATAACCACTTTTTAAAATTATAGAATTTTTATATTTCAAAATGGACTTCAATTTTGTATTCTTAATATCGAAATTATCCAAAGTTGAATTTTTTGTAATTTTCTGAGAACTTCCAATTTTTTATGAATAGTGAAAATTACTTAAAAACAACTTTTTTAATCAAAATAATTTATAGTGATAAATTATACTATTTAGTGGTTTTAAAGTATAATTAGAATATATTTTTACCATTTTATCCAATGGTGGTCATTAGAATTAATTTAACAATGAAATTGGACATAAACAATTGCCAATCTTTTGATATAAATTGTTTCTTAAAAACATGCTATTTGTTGTGACAGCGAGAATTAATTATAAAATTAATTAATGCAACTTATATGTTTGGAATTTGGTAAAATAGACATCATTTTTGAATTCAAAATATCAATTATAGCTTAGGGTGAAATTTTGGCATTGTTCTGAAAAACTTCAATTTTTGATGAATAGTGAAACCACTAAGTGGTAGTTAAATAACTGATTTTTCGTTTAAATGAAATATTACCACTTCTGTGATTTTATTTTCAAAAATCCGACATACATGGTTGTCATTAAGAAGTAAAATGTGGTTCAATGAGATTAAAATAATTTTTTTGGTGAATAGTAACTTTTAAGTTCTTAATCGCGATTAGAGGTAATTAGTGTAGTATAAGGTAAAAATAATGTTTTAATAATATGAGATGATCTGGAAACTTGTCCTACTCCTATTGGATGAGTTATGGACGACCAAGAAAACCCATGGTTCAACTTGGGGACCCCATGGAGCCACTTTTGTTGGAAAATGACATTAATATATATTTATTTAATGATAAAATTAAATTGACACAAACATGAGTTGTTTTACTAAAACAGTTTTTAAGTGGGGTTAAAAAAGTCTAATTTTGACTATAAATATTAATTATAAAGCTAAAAAGATTTCCTACATCATAGTATTTTTTTTATAATTTTTAGACATTAAATAAATTAAATTATTTATGACATCATGATGATGCAGTGATGACCTCATTATTTAACGATTTAAATAAAATGGAAAGATAATGTAATATCTAAGACCTACACATGTCCAAAACCTATTGGATGAGGAGATTTCGAACCCTTATCACCTTATCCTCAAATTATACAAGTGTGGGACCTTTATAATCCTAAAATAATTGTATAATAGAATAACATTTCATTACTTTCCAAAAGTGCCCCTCCTCTTCACTTATAAAAGGCCCCCACCACTCCCACCTTATTCAAACTTTCAAGCCATTTGGCTCATCCAACCTCTGACAAAATACTCTCCCAACTTCCCCCTCTTACTCCTAGAAGCCTCACTTTGGGCAGAACTCTTCCCAAGGAAGCCTTTGGATCAAATCAAAAAGAGTTACCCGATTTTGAGTTAATGTCTTCTCTAATGTTGTTTTGTTTTATTTTTCTTGTCCAACCCCCTAAACTCTTTTTATTCATTACTTTTGTAAAAACACCAGTATCCTCAATATACTAGGATGTTGTTATAATAAGGATTCGAGCTACACTTACACACACCTACATCTAATGGTTAAAGAACATACGGTTTCTGTGGATGGCGAATTTCTGCCTCACGAAACGATGATTCTTCAACACTCATATAACACCTTCCAAGGTGGCCATTAAGATGTCACTATATTTATATATGATATATAATATGTTTATGTTTTACTTATGCTTCCGTATTTCTCATTTATGGCATACTTTATGATTTCCATTATGGGTAAAAGCGATAATTTCATTTTAGGAAGTGCGGACTACCGCCCCCTCAAAGTGATTTGAATCGTTAATGCCATATGTGGGATGTATAAAGGATGGAGTAAATGGTATTATATACTATATTATACTGGAATTATATTATACCTTTATATTATTATGATTTCATTCCATTAAATATGAAATAGAAATGAAAGTAGCGTTCATGCGTACGTACGGCTTACCGTCTCCATGAACGGTGCATTTCATATCTTACCTCTAAATGTTACGTAATATTATGAATGAATGTATATACTGGATATATATGATATATATGATATCTACATCATGAATATAATTCTATATATAATGGATATTTCACCACATGAACAACTTGTAATTATAAGAAGTTTATTGTTGACTCACGTACCAAAGATCGACAAAACGACCATTATTAACTTAAATAATTACATAATGTTCATAACATTGTAATAAGTGATATAAAAAGGATAATGAACTTAAAATTTTTTCTTAATAAGGTATATATTAACTCTATTTTATTATTCAGGAGGTTAAATAACGGTTGAGTCAAGTCGGACACGAGGTAAGGGAACTTCTTAACCGAATTTCTATTCTTTGGGTTAATCTCCTACTTTCAAATTATGTCATGATATTATTATGTCCTATGTTGTATTTTTACATTATTTATGTGTACTTATAGTGAATACACATTATAGATGTACTTTATTTTAAAAAAATGATCTTTTTAAGGACTTCGTCTCAATCCCCTTTCATTGAGGCATATTTGGTTTTATACACAACTTTCTTTTATACGGTGTATAAACCCCTTTGAATTTTACGTTTATTCAAAAGGAATATTTTTTATACGAAGCGTTTTGCTAAACGAAAAAAGGGGATGTTTTTATTTCCGTACTTATGTGGCGACAACGACTTCTCCGCCGCCGTGACCATTATTTGAGTTTCGGCTTCCTCTACAAGCCATCATTTTTTTTAATGAAAAATAAATACAAAGTTTTATCTTTATTTTATTTTGGTATTGAAAATGGGTTTGAAAGAGTTTTTATTATATCAATGTGTTGTATTGATATCTTGTGATTGAAATGTGGAAATGTTATGTTTCCTTTATGCATGTTTTATGTGGTACGATTATGTTATGGTTTATGATATGTTTAAACCTATTCATATGAGGAATGTATTGGACTTAATAAGTGACGGGTGGAGCCCGCTATAGCTCCTCGATGCATCGGTAGGTCTCATGAGACAACTATACATGGAATTGGCCGAGGCCCTTTCCCAATTTGATTTATGGTTTTGGCCGAGGCCTTAATCATTTTAGACGTATTGGCCGAGGCCTTGACAAAATGTTTCAGAATGTCTGGCATTATACATTCCCTCATTATGAAAGTGGTTATTGATATTTCATGTGATTATTCGACCAGTAGAATATCCATGTGAAGAAGTGAATGGCATTATCTCATTTTACTTTTGATATATTATGTTGATGTTCAAGTTTAAAAGGCTTTTGTTTTAGTTATACATTGCCTTAAATTTTTATGTTTATTTATGAAAGCTTCCGCAATATTGTTATCCTTACTGAGCATCTGAGCTCACCCCTTTCAATGTTTTAATATTTTCCAGGATTTGAAGAAGTATTTTATGAATGACTTGCAGGGATAGTCAGAAGAGGATATGAGTGTGGACTATGAAGACTTTGTTATTAGTTTTTCACTTTATGATGTAATGTAACATTTATAAATGTATCTAGTGTTTCCAAGGCTACTAAACTAATCGGTCTTTCGAGACTTGATCTTTTGTGATCATGCCAATGTTACGAAGTAATGCACTGACTCTGGGTAGCCGGGGTCAGGGCGTTACAGTTGGTATCAGAGGAAGTTTAGTACTAACCTTGGAAGCTAGATTTAGATAAACTCTGATTAGAGCACATCGCCCAAAGATAGACTTTGAGGATTAGTATAGAAGAACTTCCTAGAATTTTGGTATTATAGAGATTTTGTGAGTTTTCTGCGCAATACATCCCTGTCTGGATACGAGCAGGTAGAGGTGGCTCTGGCACAGATGTACATAGGGGTAAAACCCGAAAACACCACTTTGAGCTAGACTCGAACGGGAATTGGTGCACGACAACGAGCCTTGCTGCACTCTTGGTTATGACACTCCCGTGGGATATGCTTAGGATAATTCTCATTTCTTTACAAACCACTATGAAGGGTTATGAGTATATACTTCCTCAAATAAAACATTTTTTTTATAATTATGGATTATATCCATAAATAGTTCAATTTATGTTAAGTATCTTACAAGTATAGAATTATGTATTTTGATTCATAAAATAATATAGTTTATGCCATTGTTTAGAAATGGCGCCTAGTGGAAGGAATGGAAACGGTATCAATGCACGCACTCCGTGTAGGGATTTCCCTCCTGCTCAAGATAATTATTGTGGATCTGGAGATACAACTGGTGCTGATCAACTTATTACCATACTGGGACAACTCACTCAAGTTATGAATAATAACCTTACTCGTATGGATCACCCTGATCCACAACGTGGAGGATCAATGTTAGACCGCTTCATGAGGCAATAACCACCAACATTTAATGGGGGTACAAATCCGTTAGTAGCTGAGCAATGGATAAACTCCTTAGAGAAAATATTCCACGCCTTGGGGAGTAGTGAAAGGGAGAAGGTTATCATGGCAGTTTACCGCCTCATTGGAGATGCCGATCAATGGTGGTCATTGATTCAAAACACAGAGGAAGATTAAGAAGTATCAAATATGGAATGGAGAGAGTTCAAAGATCTTTACATAGAAAAATACTTTCCTCGTGACCATAGAGAAGATATGGAAATGCAATTTCTGAGTCTGAGACAAAAGGAGGATGAGAATGTCGCAAAGTATGAGGCCAACTTTACAAGGTTAGCAAGGTATGCTGCAGATTATATACATAACCCAAGAGGTAAGATTGATCATTTCTTTGATGGGTTAAAACCATTTCTCCGTTGAGCTTTAGTATCACAATATTTCTCAACATACGAAGACATTGTCTCATGTGATATCAAGACAGAAAATGAATTCTCTAAGTCTTATGACTTTAAAGCAAAGCAAGAGAAGAAGAGAACGGTGGGACAAGAGACAGATAAAGGGAAAAAGGGAAAGAATGATTTTCCATTATGTGATAATTGTGGGAAGAATCACCCTGGTACGTGCCTAAAAGGAATGGGAGTTTGTTATAAATGTGGAGAAAAGGGTCACCAGGCTTGTGATTTCAAGGGAAAGAAAGAGGCTGTTAAAGTTGAATGCTACAATTGTAGGGAAATGGGGCATTATGCAAATGAATTTCCTAAGCGTCAAGGAAACTTACCTCAGAAAAGGCCAAGGGATCAAGGCCAATCTTATGCTATGACTACAGTTGAAGCGGAATAACTAATGTATAGGTGCTTTTGGACTCATGGATTATATTTTGGATATTAGAATAATATGATATATATATATATGGATTGTACTGAAGTACTTGTTGATTTCAGTAACGTTTTAATATGATGAAGGTAATTATATTTTATGTTTGTGACAATAAGAGAAACTTTACTTTGTTTGGGGAATCTAATAAATTGATTTTGGAATTAAGAGACCTTTTAGAGAATGTCTGGACATAGGTATTTTGGATAACTATAAAGGTTGTACTGGATTAAGTTGATCTTTGTATAGTATTATTTAAGGTTAAAAAATTTATGATGATTATTTTTGGAATATTATGATACTATAGTTTTAGGAAAAGGACAACCTGTAGGGTGGGGCATAACCCGTCGCGTCGGACAAGCTGCAGGAATCGAACCCACAACCATAGTGCGACAAGCCTTTATTTCCTACCACTAGCCTATAGGAAGTCCCTGGTTATTACAAAATAGTTTTACTAATCTAAATGGTATGTGTTAACATTTGGAACCTTATACAATTAGGATAAATAGAATATTTTTGAGTTCCGTTACCATTTGGAGTAAAAGTTGGGTTTGTGGTTAAAATTTATTAACGAATGAAAGTATACATAACAAGTATATATATTCCCTTAAGTTCTTAGTAAATCTCCTAAATAAATTCCTCAACATTATAAAAGGTAACTTAAAACAAAAATGTTGTCGGTTAACTTTTCCAACTGGGGATTCAATGACCGTTTAACCAATCACAAGTTTGTGATTTTCTTGTGGTTAAACTTTCTCCTAATCCTGTTTTCTATAACTCACCATCAGACCTTGATGGTTTGTTTCTCCTCCATATCCATATTTTCATAGAATCCTAGAATGGGCTATATCGGGTGACCTTTGTACTTATCTTGCTTTCTTTTAATGTTATATATTTATTAACCTTATTTCCGATGTGGGTTTTCCTCAAATGTATTTTCTCTTTTCAACCTTTTTTTTTCAAAGAAAAATTTCAAATTTCTAGGACGCAATTTATTGAAGGAGGGGAGAATGTAACACCCCGAGCTTCCACGATACGCTTCTCATTCAATAATGCAATAGCTTGTATTGTACGCAACTTCGAGTTCTAAAACACCGCGACTAATCAAAGTAGCCGTTATGAATAGTAATGACCACTTTTTAAAATTATAGAAATTTTATATTTCAAAATGGACTTCATTTTTGTATTCGTAATATCGAAATTATCCAAAGTTGAATTTTTTGTAATTTTCTGAGAACTTCCAATTTTTTATGAATAGTGAAAATTACTTAAAAACAACTTTTTTAATAAAAATAATTTATAGTGATAAATTATACTATTTAGTGGTTTTAAAGTATAATTAGAATATATTTTTATAATTTTATCCAATGGTGGTCATTAGAATTAATTTAACAATGAAATTGGACATAAACAATTGCCAATCTTTTGATATAAATTGTTTCTTAAAAACATGCTATTTGTTGTGACAGTGGGAATTAATTATAAAATTAATTAATGAAACTTATATGTTTGGAATTTGGTAAAATAGACATCATTTTTTAATTCTAAATATCAATTATAACATAGGGTGAAATTTTGGCATTGTTCTGAAAAACTTCAATTTTTGATGAATAGTGAAACCACTAAGTGGTAGTTAAATAACTGATTTTTCGTTTAAATGAAATATTACCACTTCTGTGATTTGATTTTAAAAAATCTGATATACATGGTTTTCATTAAGAAGTAAAATGTGGTTCAATGAGATTAAAATAATTTTTTGGTGAATAGTAACTTTTAAGTTCTTAATCGCGATTAGAGGTAATTAGTGTAGTTTAAGGTAAAAATAATGTTTTAATAATATGAGATGATCTTGAAACTTGTCCTAATTCTATTGGATGAGTCATGGCCGACCAAGACAACCCATGGGTCAACTTGGGGACCCCATGGAGCCACTTTTGTTGGAAAATAACATTAATATATATTTATTTAATGTTAAAATTAAATTGACACAAACAGGAGTTGTTTTACTAAAACAGTTTTTAAGTGGGGTTACACAAGTCTAATTTTGACTATAAATATTAATTAGAAAGCTAAAAAGATTTCCTACATCATAGTAGTTTTTTATAATTTTTAGACATTAAATAAATTAGATTATTTATGACATCATGATGATGCAGCGATGACCTCATTATTTAACGATTTAAATAAAATGGAAAGAAAATGTAATATCTAAGACCTACACATGTCCAAAACCTATTGGATGAGGATATTTAGAACCATTATCACCTTATCTTATAATTATACAATTGTGGGACCTTTAGAATCCGAAAATCATTGTATAATAGAATAACATTTCATTACTTTCCAAAAGTGCCCCTTCTCTCCACTTATAAAAGGCCCCCACCACTCCCACCTTATTCACACTTTCAAGCCATTTGTCTCGGCCAACCTCTGCCCAAATACTCTCCCAACTTCCCCCTATTACTCCTAGAAGCCTCACTTTGGGCAGAACTCTTCCCAAGGAAGCCTTTGGCTCAAATCAAAAAGAGTTACCCGATTTTGAGGTAATGTCTTCTCTAATGTTGTTTTGTTTTATTTTTCTTCTCCAACCCCCTAAACTCTTTTTATTCATTACTTTTGTAAAAACAACAGTATACTCAATATACTAGGATGTTTTTATAAGAAGGATTTGAGATACACTTACACACACCTACATCTAATGGTTAAAGAACATACGGTTTCTGTGGATGGCGAATTTCTGCCTCACGAAACGATGATTGTTCAACACTCATATAACACTTTCAAAGGTGGCCATTAAGATGTCACAATATTTATATATGATATATAATATGTTTATGTTTTACTTATGCTTCTGTATTTCTCATTTATGGAATACTTTATGATTTCCATTATGGGTAAACGCGATAATTTAATTTTAGGAAGTGCGGACTACCACCCCCTCAAAGTGATTTGAATCGTTAATGCCATATGTGGGATGTATAAAGGATGGAGTAAATGGTATTATATACTATATTATACAGGAATTATATTATACCTTTATATAATTATGATTTCATTCCATTAAATACGAAATAGAAATGAAAGTATCGTTCATGCGTACGTACGGCTTACCGTCTCCATGAACGGTGCATTTCATTTCTTACCTCTAAATGTTACGTAATATTATGAATGAATGTATATACTGTATATATATGATATATATGATATCTACATCATGAATATAATTCTATATATAATGTATATTTCACCACATGAACAACTTGTAATTATAAGAAGTTTATTGTTGACTCAAGTACCAAAGATCGACAAAACGACCATTATTAACTTAAATAATTACATAATGTTCATAACATTGTAATAAGTGATATAAAAAGGGTAATGAACTTAAAAATTTTTCTTAATAAGGTATATATTAACTCTAGTTTATTATACAAGAGGTTAAAGAACGGTTGAGTCTAGTCAGACACGAGGTAAGGGAACTTCTTAACCCAATTTCTATTCTTTGGGTTAATCTCCTACTTTCAAATTATGTCATGATATTATTATGTCCTATCTTGTATTTTTACATTATTTATGTGTACTTATAGTGAATACACATTATAGATGTACTTTATTTTAAAAAAATGATCTTTTTAAGGACTTCGTCTCAATCCCCTTTCATTGAGGCATATTTGGTTTTATACACAACTTTCCTTTATACGGTGTATAAACCCCTTTGACTTTTACGTTTATTCAAAAGGAATATTTTTTTATACGAAGCATTTTGCTAAACGACAAAAGGGGATGTTTTTCTTTCCGTACTTATGCGGCAACAACGACTTCTCTGCCGCCGTGACCATTATTTGAGTTTCAGCTTCCTCTACAAGCCATCATTTTTTTTAATGAAAAATAAATACAAAGTTTTATCTTTATTTTATTTTGGTATTGAAAATGGTTTTGAAAGAGTTTTTATTATATCAATGTGTTGTATTGATATCTTGTGATTGAAATGTGGAAATGTTATGTTTCCTTTATGCATGTTTTATGTGATACGATTATGTTATGGTTTATGATATGTTTAAACCTATTCATATGAGGAATGTATTGGACTTAATAAGTGACGGGTGGAGCCCGCTATAGCTCCTCGATGCATCGGTAGGTCTCATGAGACAACTATACGTGGAATTGGCCGAGGCCCTTTCCCAATTTGATTTATGGTTTTGGCCGAGGCCTTAATCATTTTAGACGTCTTGGCCGAGGCCTTGAAAAAATGTTTCATAATGTCTGGCATTATACATTCCCTAATTATGAAAGTGGTTATTGATATTGCATGTGATTATTCGACCAGTAGAATATCCATGTGAAGAAGTGAATGACATTATCTCATTTTACTTTTGCCATATTATGTTGATGTTCAAGTTTAAAAGGCTTTTGTTTTAGTAATACATTACCTTAAATTTTTATGTTTATTTATGAAATCTTCCGCAATATTTTTATCCTTACTGAGAATCTGAGATCACCCCTTTCAATGTTTTAATATTTTCTAGGATGTGAAGAAGTATTTTATGAATGACTTGCAGGGATAGTCAGAAGAGGATATGAGTGTGGACTATGAATACTTTTTTATTAGTTTTTCACTTTATGATGTAATGTAACATTTATGAATGTATCTAGTGTTTCCAAGGCTACTAAACTAATCGGTCTTTTGAGACTTGATCTTTTGTGATCATTCCAATGTTACGAAGTAATGCACCGACTCTGGGTAGCTGGGGTCGGGGCGTTACAATTGGACCTTTTTAGGTCCTCAGTAGAGTTGGAGAGGTGGCTTACCCCTTATATATTCCCCCTCAGTTGTACCGATTTTACGACGTCTTCCATGTATCTCAGCTGAGGAGATACGTGCAAGACCCTTCCAACGCCATTGACCATAGAAAGCTGGACATTGATGATGGGGCGGCGTTTTCGGGGGTTCCAGTTGAGATTGAGGATCGATAGGAATAGGTCCTTCATGGACGGTTGAAACCTATGGTGCACATTCGTTAGAAGCACAAAAACCTCTAGGAGAGAACATCAGAGAGGGAGGATCATATTCATGCTCAGTATCCCCACTTTTTTTCCTAGTTTTTTGAGGTGGATTTCAGCGATGAAAAGCCATGAGGTGGGGAGAATGTAAAGGCATGGAATTTAAATGTAATGTTTTTTATTAAATGGGAATTTTATGAGTCCACAAAAACTAACGGCGTGTGATTCCGAGGCCCTTTGTTCCCCGAATGAATTTATGAAGTTTTTTCTTCAGGTACGTTTAGTAAATGTACAAGCGGGTTTTTGTAACATTTGAACCGGTTCTCGGAATTGAAATCCAAGGGCACCATTGAAATTTCAGCGTCGGTATTTACTTATAGAGGCCTTCACCTCGACCGTAGTAGGTCGAGGGTGAATGTTAGATTTTGGGTTTCTCGTGGAAGAATAAAATAAAATAATAATGTTTAACATTTTTATTTTTGTTGAAACCTTCCATGTGAGTTTATGGAGGTAGGGACCACTGAGCCCAAAACCTCCTAGTTTGAATTTGAGGGTGGGGACCACTCAAACCCCATAACACTTTCTTTAATGGGAGAAGCCTCTTTAAATCCCTCTTTAATGAGGGAGGTGACCTTTGGTATCCTTCCACTTTAATAGTGCCAACCAAATCAATTAATTAACTAATACAATTTGAATTTATGACAACAAACTAAAGAGATAACATATTCTATTATGCTAGGATTTCATTTTTTGTGGAATTGGAAGAAGGTAGAAGCTTTGGAGAATCGTGGAGAAACTCATCCTCCAACGACCAACGCCAACGAAGAACTCTTCTCCTTCAAAGAATCATTCACCAAACATCGTCGAAGGATCTCCAATGATGAATGAAATGACGATTGAGGAAATTTCTTCATCACCAATTTCATCTTTTTTTCTCTCCTCACTGACTCCGCTGGAGGAGACTTGTTTCGGGATCGAAAAACATCAATCCGTCTCAAACACATAAAATCTTCAACAAAAGAACAAGGTAGGGGTGTGTTTAAAATTGAACAATGTCAATTTCCTTCTCACAATGAATCATCTTCCCTGAGCCATATGCTGCCTCCCTAAATAAGAGGGTACGAGCCAAACAAACATGGGTCGACCCTCCGAAAATGGTGGGGATCTTTGTGTGATCTTCATGATGGTGATGACGAACAGTTTTAGCGGTTGGTATCGGTGGAACTCGAGAACCACGACGAAGGTGATGAATGAAGGGCGGTCAGTCAAGACAGTCATCAGTGAAGGCATAATGCTCTGCCGCCCAGCGGCCTCCGCGCACTGGGGCAGTCTGCTGCCCGCGACCTCTCCCCCCGCAGCCTCGCCACCCACCATCACCACCTTCTTGCAGCCTCTGCGCACCACTGCCTCACCGTGCCCCCCACGGAACCTGCGGCCTCCGCCACCTCATGACACTCGCAGCCTCTGCCACCCCGCTGCACCCGTGGCCTCTGCCGCTCTACAGCACCCACGGCCTCGCGCCGCCCCGCGGCTCTCGCGGCCACCCGCGGTTGCCCCTCCGCCCCGCCGGACGGACCACCCAGCATGGGCCGGGATGGACCTAGCAGGTTGAGTCAACCCAAACCAGGTCATCCCAGGCTGGGTCAGTCCGAACTGGTCAGATTGGACCCAGACCCACTACGACTCATTTATGCTCATTCGGCCCTAACTTTGGTAGCAAGCATCCGTTTGAAAAACTGTCAATGGAACTATAAACCTTGGTGCGAGATGGTCCCTTTGGTGTACCCCACTTAAGATTTGGACAAATTTGGGATATAGTCGGGTTGGATTGAGCACGAATCCAACCGGGCCCTCAGGACTAAAAGGCTAATAACTTACAGAATGGGCGTCCGTTTGATGCGCCGTCTGTTGCCTTGAGACCTCTATAACATGGAGTCACTTTGGAATACTTCTTCATGGGACATGTGGTAGTTAGAGTATCAACCTGTGGAATGAGTAGAAGAAACTTCTAGAGATGAGAAATCCTAGGGTGGGAACCCAGTATCTAGGTGTGACTTGAGGAAGAGATCCTTCGTGGGCCTATGATTGATGGTCCCTCATGGAACCATTCTAGGATTCCATACGGGACTACCTGAGTGATCCTGCATGGGTTAGCACATAGTGATCCTATCTGGGTCAGTACCAAGTGATCCTGTGTGGGTTAGCACCAAGCGATCTTGTGTGGGTCAGTACCAAGCGATCATGTGCGGGTCAGCACCTAGAGAACCTATGTGTGTCTGATGATGATTAGAGATCCTTCATGGGTCTCCCTCTTAATAGAGTATGATGATTTAGTCGTTCCATCTAATCATTTCTACTACTTTACCTATGTTATACCTGGTGTGTGCTGAGTTCATACTTGAGCAGAACTTTCCATTGTGGTAATACCTTGGTGGTATTCTTCAGTGTGGCATACCTGTGTGGTACATACCTTCGCGGTATTCCTTCCTTTGCGGAACAGTTGAGCTTTGGGATTTTGAGTTGGACTATGTGTTTCCTCATGATTGATATGGGTTTACTTGATAACTTAGGTATATGTATGGGCATATACCTAAGTAGGGATGTCAGTTGATTTCATGTTGTGTGGATTATCCTTGGTGGATTTTGTGAGACCTTGAGGGTCCTAGGATCCCTACTGATTATCGTTAAACTCACCCTTACACGGGTTATGCCCGAAACCTGCTGTGTTTGGTGTAGATGACGGAAATCACTAATTGAGGATGAGAGTACCAGGACTGGAGGTGGTTCGAAGGTGGACATTGGATGAGGCGAACCGCAGAGACAACAATTCATGAACTGTACCTACCCTTCAGGTTGGATTCTTGGTGGACGATCCAAAAACTGATTTTCACCTATCAGCCATCTTGTACATTCTAGTTTTCCTTTTACTATCAAGTTGGGCATGTATTCTGGACCCTTTTTATTTACTGTACTCACTCTTTTTACTATTCAGTTTACTTGATTTTGTGTCTTACTGTGTGCCTGGTTGTGTGTGTTACAGTTTATAAAGTCAATGCCTTCCCAGTTTTAGGGAATATACATTCGGTGCTAGTCGTCATCCCCTGGCCTATGGAAGGCGGGGTTGGGGTAGTCACGGAATGGGCCTCGGGGGATGGGTCGTGACATGTAAATTAATTTTATTGATAGAAAATTAGAGAGGAGATCATTGGGATCAGTGTTAAATTCTAGGTTTCCCCAAAGAATATTTCCTCAAAGCTTCCATTACAATGTGGATGAATCATAAGAATAAGACATGTACACATGGAAGGGATCCCAATACACAAGTTTTAGGTTCTAAAATTATATAATCATGATTGGGTATAAGGAATAAGTATTCATGGTGGAAAACTCCTTGATATTAGTTTATCTTTATTTCCCATATTTTTCATTTTCATTTTATAAACAATGTTTTCCAACTTATGTTTTGGATTCCATTTTTATTAGAGGGATAATATTTAATGGTATGTCTAAGGTAGAACAAGATAGAATTCCAAAAATATATTTAATAATATTTTTATTTTTCAACATTCTACTTTCCAACACTGAGATTCACAATAGTTTATGGTGAGATGTAGGTGATACTAATTTCCCATTTCTTATAATTTTGTTTTTTATCTTACCTATTGGAACATACAATTTTTTCCCATTTATAATTATCAAGAAGAATTTAATATATATATATATATGATGAGAATGTTTAGTGAAATAATATGAGTGAGATAGAGTGTGTTAGCGACTTGATTTCTTGATATATATCTTGAGAGAGAATATATTAAGTGAGAACTAGGTTTTATCTTCACCTATTTAGTATAAGTAGACATAAAAACAAAAAAATATAAGGGATCAGTGTACTTGTAAGAATAATTCATTGATTATTTCAATATAACTTCAAATTTTAATAATATTAATAAAGAATCCATTGATTTGAAATAAAATAAGGACAATCATTAGAGAAATAGTGAGGGAATGAAACACTTGATAGCCCAAGGACTAAGTTAAATGTTCATCCTAATAATCAAGTTTATTTCATTTAATTTTGTTTTAATTTAGAAAATATAAAATCCTAGAATCATATTTTTCTTTATTTTAATATAAATTGAAAAAAATACCAAAAACATAATCAGTGCCACTATGGACTACAATGTTATTTTTAGGAGTACTAGAGTAATTTCCTTATGATCATCGATTGTGATGCATTCATAAGAGTTTATAAATGTTTTCTTACTCATGTTAACCCTTTGAAAATGTCTCTCACAATCAAATATGGCACCATTTTTTGAGAAAAAAATTATTTCATATAGTTTTTCTCTTATATTTTTTAATTTCCTTTCTATTTGTTGAGATAACTTCACCAATCTGGTTCAAATTTATGATTACAAGGGTTATAACACTCATAAAATGTTTTATATATTTATTTATGGAATATACATTATTAGTAGAACAATTAGTCATATAAATTATGGAAATAAACATACCATGATGAAATGAACACGTAATCATATTCTATGACACCCAAGTTTTTAATTTTTAGAATATTTTATTCTAACAATATATCTATAATGAATACAAAGAGTTTTTTGAAATTTTTATAAATTCTAGAAAATGAATGTTAGGTAAACAAGAGAAGAGACCATGCATGGTGATTCTTTAGTTTCATGTATTTGAGTTTTTAGTAGTTTTATGGTATCATGAATAGTCCCTAAAATTGTGCATGGTTGTCGTGGCTTCCCAAGTAATTAATCAAAAGCTAATATTCAACACCCAGGTTTATCCAGAATATCTCTAATTGATTCATAAAATATTATTATGATTTATTTAAATATTTATTTTTTTACATAATTTATGAATTATATTTCTGGTATTTTAGTTATATTTTTTAATTAAAAACATATATACTTGATGTGATTTTATTTTTCTTGATTTTTTTCTATGATTTATTTGTCTAAAGGATTTAGAGTTTTGAAAATTTTATGTTGATATTATTATTATAATTCATAATTATCTAGTAATATATATATATATATATATGTGTGTGTGTGTTATAAGTGATGGAGGTTTTTATAAAAGTAGAATTCATTAATCGGAATAATAATTGTTTTATTATTACTATTATTTTTTAGAAGATCCTTGACATAAGGGAAGAGAGATTCACATTCCTCCCATTTTAGGGTGTCTATTACCCAAGGAATGTAATATCTCTCTGTCTTATTCAATATCCATACTTCCATTGAAATTTCTAGATGATCTCTAGGTGTAAACTATCTTTTTTTTCTCATCTCATTTTCCCTATTCTTTACCACAACATCATATCAAATCAAGGGTTCATGAGAGTTTTGTGTTTTTTATGTAAAGGGGGGAAACCTAAATTTCAGGGAAATATTGTTATCAAAAGTATGAAAACCTCTTTTACAACTATAGTATACTCTTATCTGAGGAGGGAATCACGATTTCATCATTTCCATGTAGGTGTTTCCATATAATTGAAATTATTTTACATAACTATAGATAATTTTTCTTTCTAAATATTTTTATTATTATCATGTATCCTATATAATAGTATTTAATGAAATAATAAGTGGTTAATAATGTTTTTTTATAAATTTTAGTTTTAGAATGAAGGTGTATTTTAAAGGTATTTTGGAATAATTTTCCTAAAACATTATTTCATGCCCAAGAGGTGTGTGATGAAATGATTTTGAGACTTATTTTGATTTAAATGAATTTATATTTTAATTTTAATATATATATATTATTCTTATAAATGTGTCTCCTACAAATTTTTAGGTTTTTTTATAAGAACCTTATTTTAAACACACAAGGTGATTGAAAAAATGTTTGAGGATTATTTTGATTAAAATTTATTTCTAAAGGATGTTTTGACTGATGTTTGATTTCTATAATGTGAAATTTATGGATATAAATTAATTTATAAATTTTAAAGTCATGTTTAGAATTATTGATATTATTATTTATAATTAACACACTCATTTATATATTCCCATTGATATGTTGGTTTAATTGTTTAGTTTTTTTTATTTAAAATTGTTACCTATATTAATAATGGATTTAGTTATTGTGGTTGTTTTTGGATGTCACATGAATTTTTACTTTATTGTCTTGGATAATTCTTTTTGATTGGGATTTGTCAGATTTTCATGGGAGCCTTATGTAGCTATTTGCGAAATCAAGTATGAGTGTTATACTAGTTACGATTATAATTTTTCTACTGTATCCATACTTTATTACTTTATTATCTGGGTAAATTCCACTTGATCAGACAAATGGGGTTATGTTAGGGTCTTTGCCTCTAAGATTGCATCATAGGTTGGATGATGATCCCACTTAGTTAGGTCCTAAATTTTCTCTATAGGTTCAAGGTTGGTATCCCACGTGGTTATTCATTTTATGTGATATGTTTTTTTTAATTTCATGGATTATTATTTACATGATTTATGGTTATGTTTTCAATGAAATATAGTTTTTAAGGAAAATGGTATATATTGTTATTGGTTTTCTCTACTACGAAAAGGTTGAAAAAATATTTTTATAACTATAGTTCAAACTTGAATTTTAAGTTTTTGTTACAATGAAAATTTCATTGATTCATGGTGGTATCCTACAAGGAATTATATCACATCCTACATACACACCAATGTGTGCACTTTGACTTTTTTTATTTTTCTTCTAGGAATGCTCGATGATCGTGTTCTTATTATTGGACAATGGGATTGATAGTAACACTATAAAAGTAGTGGAACTTGTATTTTATTATGTTACATGTGGTGAAAATTGGATCCTTCATTTCATTAATATATAATCTTATATCAAGTGTATTTTATATGTAGATAATATTTCTAAATCTTAATTTGAATTTATTTTTTAGTATAAATGTAGGATTATTTTTTTATGTTTTTATTTTTATATATTTTATTATTTATTTATAAAAAGGGTTAAATGTTATTATTTGTTGAAGTGTGATAAGATTGAAATTTATGCCCACCTAGGTTGATTTAGAATGAAACCTAGATCTGTGTGATGCTATTCTAGGAATAATAGACCAATATTCAGATCGGTATACCATGTGGTCAAACAATAAAAGTGATATGACTTTGAAAAGATTAGATAAGATATAACATGACCAAATAATGGTTAATGTCAAAATAGATTAGGCATCCTAGTTGATACAACTATAAGATCCCATTATTCCTGAGAATAAAATGAGATGAGTATTTTTCCATGCATATTTTTAGGGTTAGTCTTATAAGATCAAGAGTGAAATAGAGGATTAATTTTCATTTCGTGATCCTTACAAAAGTTGTTTCCCCAAGGTATTACACAAGGAGAAATAATTACAACCTAAAATAAATAAAATATATAACTCTACTTTGAAATTTTTTGGGTATAATTATATTAAAATTACACTATAATATGACCCTCCCCATGTCGTCATTATATATTTAGTACTTTTTTTGCATTTCTTGGTGGATTTTTTTAAAAAATTATAGAAGATGTAGTTAATTTTCAAGAGTGGATGGATGATCCAATTTATCTAACCATAAAGAATATAGAGGTTATTGGTATAGAGTTAAAAATATATGATAAAATCATTTATCATTATAGATAAGAAGATTCATTTTGAGATAGTGGGCGGCTTATACCCATATATTTAGTACTTTTGATTGCCATATCATGTATACAGTTTGATATACATGATATAGACATAACATTATAGTGTAGATATTTCTATATCCACTAGTTAATGGTAATGTACATAGATTAATAGTCATATAAAAATGTTATATCTGATCATGGACTATAATGAGAACCTTGAGATACCATAACATTAATCTTAAATATATTTCATGTGGTCTAGATACATCTTACTGACAGGGAATAATAGATTTTTAACTATCAAGTGATCGGTGATCATATGCATTGATGATTCTTCTCATGAAGTTATCACTTGGTGACCTTTAGAAGTGACATCATGAGGACATACCCACCAATAGGAACACAACATGCTTGGGTGTCATTGGATGTACCTATCTACAGACATGTGTAATGGTCTCCTGACTTGAGATCATTTCCAATGTGCTTTGTTTGATTGTGTACATTGATTCAAGGTTAAAACTTGGATATTGAAATCATGGTGATGTAGTTTATTTTGGGTTCTTCATTGGTTGAACGACATTGGTTGAACAGTCAGGAAATAATCTTTCGCTTCAAGGTTAAGGAAGTTATATATCTCGGATGAGGTTTGATTCAGATAGTTATACCTTCATAAGACCATATCCATGGCAGTCGAGGGTAAATAAGTTCAGTTAGGTCAACAAATAATAAAGAAGGAAGAAGGAAATGAAATGGGTGTGCATCCTGCTCTTTGAGATATTAAAGACCAAGAGATTATCTTACACAGTGTGTGTTCATAGTTTGGTTGTCACTGCTATGACAATCCTTATCTCCCCAAGGGATATGATGGGTTTCAAAATCCTGCTCTTATTCTATGAATAGTATTCACTACTATTGGGATAAGGTCCTAGAGGTTCACACACAATAGAGTATTCAATAATTTGTACTATTCATTTGAATACGAGTATTAGACAAGGTGGCCCCCACCACTAGAGTATGGGATTTTTCCAAGGAGATATGATCACCAAATTAATAAATAAATTTATATTATTCTTGTTAAGAATTATTTTTATTGAATATATTTATAATGAAAAATATTATTTGTGTGAATATTAGTTTAAAATATTCATGTTTCATTTAATATTTGTGGGAATGACATGTTGCGTTAATGACACAATTTTTATCATGTAATATATTTATTATATTATAATAAATTGATAATATTAATAAATTATATTTTTGTATTAGTCTAGTAGTCAAAATATTTTTTTTATATTGTTTTAATTATTTAGTGGTCAGGCTGGCATTTCCAGGTAATTCTTTATCACACTCTAAATGGAGTACAAAAGGTATTTTCTAAGAAAAATCCTACCTTGAAACCTATGAGTAGTGGTGTAGACATAACTTATCGACAATGAGGGTCGGTGTAGGGATCCATTGCAATAGAATAATCAAGTGACATATTTTTCTGACTCTAGCACATAGGGTCCCTATAATTCGATAAAATAGTGGGTGACATTTAATGATTTATGTAATTAATCAAAATGTCTAAATTGGTAATCATTATAAAAGTACTAATCTGATAAAATTTAATTTTTGTAAAAAATTGAAAGTCCTAAAATAATAAATAGTTTTGATAAATAATGGAAAAAGTAAATGTCCACATCAGTACAAGTATCCATGAATAGTATGTGCACTTTCACATAGTACTCTAATATAGGAAACACAAGTTGCTAGAGTCCCCAACACCTATTATGTCACCTCAAGAATTGAGGGTGAGATATTTCTTATAGGATAATCATGTGTAAATAATATTATGGTCATGACATTATTCTATCATCAACATATGATGCTAGTTTCAATCGCTAGATCAAAACATATATGATATAACATAGTCTTGTCTCTGAGAAGTATGTAAGGAGAAAGATATGCACATATATGAATCAAATTGTTACACCGGCATATGTAAATTGATATATGGATCATGGTATTTCAATGGATCCCTTTACCATTTAATTTTCACCTATTTACTAAAGTCTTTTTTTAGGTTATAAAATTAACTTTTATTGAGTAGGCACTTCATTTCTTATTTAGGTAAGGTTATCCATGTAAATAATAATATAAGAGAGAATTTAATATTAATTTGTATGGTGAATAAATTGCAAGATAAGGAAAAAGGCCAATGGTAGGAAATTCCCAAAAAATATTTCCAACATCCTTCAATGAAAGAGCTATTAATAGTAGGTTATTTTCATTTCATATTATGAAATAAACCATTGTATGTTTAAATGAAATTAACTGAATTAAAAAAGAAATTTACCGCTTCTTCTTCAAGTTTATTCATCAAAGTAAAATGTAATGTTTAAGTTTTACTTCTTCAATATATAATACTCTATGACTATCACATATGTATATTGAAATATAGTAACCATGAATGTATAGAAATATTACTAAAAGTTTTGTGTATTCTCTAAGCTATTGATAAAGGGTGATTTCTATGTCAGCAGTCAGAAATACATGACTTCTGTATTTCCATGTCAATGATTCTTGTAGAACTTTTATTGAGTATGACCAAAATATTTATCCCATGTGTTCTTTAGACACAAGGATACATTATTATAGGTTCAGTAATGAATGTTGTCTATGGTATATCTTACTCAATCAATAGTTCAGTGACACTTGAATCAAAGACAAAAAGTGATGAATATAAAAGGTGAGAATTTTATACCTAGTTGTGTAAAGATAATTCTGTTCCAATAAAAAAATAAAAGTGGAAATCATGTATATACCTAGTTTGGTATTTAGGCTCAATAAAGCTAAATACCTTTGGTATTATCGACCTCTCTAGTTTGGACAATGAAACCTTTAGAAATGAAGGTATTCCACAATGTTTTTGGAATTTGATTAACTAGATAGTGTTAACTATTCCAAGTGAAATATAGAGGTATATATATATACTTCATGAGATTCCTTTAAGTCACTAAGGTATAGTAAAATTATATATATTCATGGGTAGAGGATATTAGTTTGTTCGGGCGGACGTGACGAAGAATATATTGACCAAGCATTCATCAATCAATATAATGTAGCATGGAGTAATTCATAAATTTACATTACCTTATATACATCACAAAATTGATATAAATTTGTATTATCAATGATGAAGTCATACATGTTAACATTAATAAAAAAATACACTGTGGAGTAATTCCTAAATGCACATTTTATGCATCAATGTCTTGATGTAAGTGGCATCAATGTTGCACCTTGTAGAAAATTCCATTATATTTCATGACGTGATTTGAAAATATTGATGATATCCCATAACTATATGTCATACATAAATGTGTATGGATGCAATGAGTCTTTTCTGATATAAGAAAACTTTCATCAATTACTGAAACATTGTGCATCTATTTTAATTGTCCAAACATCTGCTTTGGATATTACATAATTCCCTAAGATAGAATTGTAATAGTCAAGTGATTGACTACATTTATATTATGGTGCAAATCTATTTAGAGATACTGGGAGATAGATTTACTTGGGTTTGTCCAATGCTTAAGATGTACATGTAGTGCATCATAAGAACTAGTTCCAAAAGCACATGTGGAACATATTATGTTTGAAATATAGAGACTACATAGGAAGGATAAAACCATGGTGATGGTTTTTTTATTCGTCACAGCCAGTGATCTATTATTCAATGTGATTAATATTTCCTACAAGTAAAGAGTGTCTGATAATGAGTAGATATTGAAAATACCTGTTAAAACTTGGTAATGGATTCCATTAATCAAAGTGAAAAGGGGATTATTATTTTGAATACTATGGTGGGTATTCAAGTGATTTGATACACGGATAGTACAAGTGTAGTACCAATATGTCTCAACAAGTAAAAATAGATATTTATTCCTAAATACATTATAATTTTACTTGTCATAGGTAATTTATATGATCATATTATTGAGGATTGGATTTAATGACCACAAATCATGGAAGGTGTATATTTGACGCAACTAGAAAAGGGTGGTGATATTGCAAAATGATTATAAAGGTTGTAAGTTACTAAATTTCAATTTAGGATTAAAGTAACCAACAAGATATTTGAACATTAATTAATAATGAATTGTTTTAATATGTATACAATAAGATAGTGGGAGCACTATAGTTTTCTATGTGAAATATGTTCAGCAACATATGGAAAACAGATATAGGTCTTGCAGTTAGATAAGGTCAGCATGAATGTTATTCTCCAGAGACATAATTAAATTAGAAACCTATGTTTTATGGAATGTGATCTACTAAGTTAGATCTATATGATTCATGGACCTATTAAATCATAAATATTGTGACATGGTATTGATAAATACAAGTTGGGACAATTTGAGAGAGAGTTTTTACCAATTTCTTATGGAATAAATCTCTCCAGGTTGACATGTCCAGAGAATTGGAGGGGATTGTCATGATAATTTGAAATACATAAGATTAAGATATGGATCAATCATATATGCCCCGAGATGTACAAAAATCGTTATTATTACAATATATTTTATAGTAGGAGAATATCAGCTATATTCAAGAGCACTCCTAAGAAGCATTCATAACTAGCTGAATGTACATCGGAAAGTATGAAAGAATTATACTTGGTAAGGGGAGAAGATAAGATACTAGTTTCCAGGGGACAAAAACTAGTATTCCTTAGGTCCGTGTGATCTAGTATCACAGTTATACTGTGGTTATGTGTAATAAAAGCTCATATATTCCAGTGGTAGTTGTACCTATAAATACCGAGTACATTGTTTCTTCTGAGGCAGCTAAAAAGAATCTAAATAAAATGATTTTTTCTAGGTCTTGCAATCGCACCTAGTAAGTAAAGAATTATCATAATGTAATTTATGATATTCCTAAAATCCATGATCTCAAGTTATGAGAGTGGGAAAATAGATATATTCATGGTTTCTATCTCATGATATGTTTTACTCAAGAAGATGAGGTCACAAATAGTAGAATTTTCAGGCGTAAAAATCGTGGCTGGCCTAGTATCTAAATCTGTGACTCAATAGAAACATGATTTTGATCATATTAGGGACAAAATAATGGTTAGAAAGTTGTCTCTTGTGTAAGTGGTAGTGTTGAGATTGTTTCTGACCAAGACCCAACTATTCAGTACTTTTGATTTCCATATTGTGTATACAGTTATATATATACGATATAAACATACCATTATAGTGTAGATATTTATGAGTCTTGTATTTAATGGTAATATACATATATTAATAGTCATATAAGAATGTTATAACTGATCCTAGACTATTACGAGAACCCTGATATATAATTAAATTAATCATAAATATATGTCCTATGGTTTAGAAATTTCTTTTTTACTGGGTAAAGTAGATGTTTTAATTTCAAGTGATGGGGGATCATAAGCATTGAGACTTCTTTTCATGAAGTTCTCACTTAGTTATCTCTAGTATTGAGATCATTAGGATAGAAGCACCAATAGAAACACCCCATATTTTGGGCATCATTGTATGTTCTTATCTACAAACATGGGTAATGGTCTCATGACTTTAGATCATTTCCAATGTGTTCTATTTAATCATGTACATTGGTGCATGATGAAAAACATGATATTGAAATTCTGGTGAGGTAGTTTGTGTGGGTGTGACATTAATGGCATGACATTGATTGAATGGTCAAGAATGAATTTTGCACTTCTAGGTTAAGGAAGGTATATATCTTGGGAAACATTGTACAGAATTGTAGTACCTTTATAAGTCCATGGCTGTGGTAGTCGTGGGTAAATCCACCCAGTTAGATAAAAAATAATAAAGTAAGAAAGTGGTGATGACACAACTATGTGTCATGCTTTATGAGATATAAAAAACAAAGAGATTATATTAAAAAGTGTGTATTCATAGGTTGGTTATCACTGATGTGACAATCCTTATCTCTTTAGGGGGCATGATGGGTTTCTAGATCCCACTATTGGTCTACGAATATTTTTCTCTGTTTTTGAGATAAGGTCCTAGAGGGTCACGCATAATAGTGTATTCAAGAACCTACCCTATCCATTTAAATAAAAGTTTTGGAAATGGTGGGTCCCAACATTAGGGTATGGGATTTTTATAAGGAGATATTATCACAGAAGTTAGAAATAAATTCATATTATTCAAGTTAAGAATAGTTGGTATTGAATTTATTTATTATAAAAAATATTTTTTGAACGAATATTAGTTTAAAATATTCAAGTTTCATTTAATATTTTCAGGAATGAAGAGTCGAGTTAATGACTCAGTTATTATAATGTTATATATTTATTATATTATAGATAAGTGATAATAATAATAATAAAAAATATTTATGACTCAGTCTAGTAGTCTAAATGTTGTTTGTATTGTGTGTTAATTATTTGGGAGGTGGCCTGAAATTTTCAATTAATTATTTCTCACACTAAAAATAGAGGACAAAGGGGATTTTCTAATTATTATTCACAGTCTATCTCTCTATACTACTATCTCATGAATTATAGAGAGAGAGAGAGAGTTTTTGGATCCAAGATCTCCGATAGAGCTCTCTCTCAAGAATCACAAGCTAGGGGATGCAATGATCATTAGAGCATCGAAGGAGTCATCAGATATCCACGTTAGCACCTAGAATTCAACAATCAATGCTCTTGATGTTTTTTAAATAACATGTGGATGATATAGAGGAATTAATATTCATATTCTATAAGAATAAATCACCAATGACAATCATACATCATGCGCAAATTCAGATCTAAACTAGGAATTTTATGATTTTAATATTGTGCATAATCTCTTTCACACGTGATCCTGAGGAATTAATTGGTCAATGATTCGATGATGTAAACAAGTTCATGTTGATCATCATTGAATAATTTAAAATCCCACATTTTGTGCTTTCACATCAGGCCTAGTAACTTTATTTCACTCTTTGTATTTTATATGAAGTAATAAGTGGACACCATAGTAGACTAAGATGAAGTGATGGGGTGGAAACCCAACCTTTTCCACCATATACATTGTACTAAAAATAGATCCATGATCTCAAAAGGGTTATTAAAATCATTAAATATGGAGACCTCTATATCTAGTGAATTTGAAATAGTATTATAGATATATTGATTTAGTAGTTTAAATTAGAAAAATAATATCTTACAGAATATTTGGGAGGATCAACACCACTATCTAGAAATAGATAGTGAAAATGTAGTACCTATTGGGGCTTAACCCATCTTTTATTTCCCTTTTCTTTTTTTAAATTTCATAAATTGAAATATAGTTATTATTTTTTATATTCATTTATAGAATACTAGTTATCTAAGAACCTCACTCATGATATCCACTATAGAATAAACCAGGTTATGTATATCCTTTAAATTTATTAATTACTATAATAATTTTGTAATAAATCATCCAATAATCATACTTTAGACTATTTAGGGTTTGTAATTCCACAAAATTCATAGGTATGTTTCCATTACAGTTAATGAATTTTCAAGATGAAAATTTCATGTTTATTGAGGATAAGGGAGGACATCATAGTTATCTAAACTGTACATGTAAAACATATATAGTGAAGATATCATCCAATTGATCAATATGGTTATATTCATGGTCTTCTAATCCTTATATATAGTGATTAATATATATGATTTCATTTTAATACCCATTTTGACTCCCCTAATAATAATTTTCAATCCCATTTTACATTGGATGGATCTAAGTCTTTCTTCAGGTTATTTCATTGCTTATTTATTTACAAAAATGAATATCTTGACAAGATCAATCGAATTTACATAGATGCAGAGGTTAGGGTTCAATATCTATCTTTTGTTTTTGAATATATCTCTCTCACCATTTTCAATCCTTAGATTCTTCTTGAATAAATATAAGTCATTGTTAGATTTCTTTATTTGTTAGGAAATACATTTTTAAAGTTTTGTCTACCATGTTTAGTGATTAAATTATTCATCTCATTGGTATGATCTAGGGATTTGGGAATTTGGTAATTTTAAGATGATACTACTTGGTAGGTGACTTAGATCTCTTGTATAAATTGGATAATTTATCATGTGTTGTTGATTGATTATGATTTACCAAAAACTAATTTTATTTTAGTATAAAATATTCTTAATATATGTAAAATGGTGATTTTTTCCATAATTAGATTTTTAGGAGAATTGTGGGTTTTTATTAACTGCTGTTATTTGGTAATAAATTAGAATAATTATGAATGGATATTTTTAATTTAATAGGTTTTATTCATTTCAGAGATAAAATGGGGGTTTCAATGGGTGATATTTATTACAAAGTAAAATGTTCTATTTTTATGAAAATTGTGGAATTTTATGTTAAACTAGTTATTTTATTTGGTCGGATTGAAGTTTTATAGATTTAAACATAGATTTTCGGATCGTTTCATTAGAGTACATGTGTGGGTATTCAAAAAGTATTTATAAGATATTGTTTTAAAGCATCTATCTTATTAATATTTTAAATATTTTTTTTAATATTCCATTGATGGTTTCTTGAACCCAGCACCCAAACCCCCTTTCCCCCATGATTTCTTCCTCCCCCTCTCCACTTCTAAGGGAATCAGATCACCGTTTCATAGAAGATTAATTCATCACTGAAGATTGAGTTTATAACTTTCAAGGATATGGTATGATCTAGGTTCCGTTATGTTGTTTCCCTCATTTTCCCAATAATTTAGAATAGAAATTAATTTAGTGCATATTTTTATATCTTCTTAGTTTCCAATAGAGTCAAATAAACTTTTTGTATCAGACCAGATAGTGTTTATCAGCTCATGGTAGGTGGTTACTTACACATTTAACCATATTTAACATGTATTTATGGGAAATCCATATCCCTATAGACTTAATTAAGGATATGATTCAGTGAAATTTGGTCAATGATAATATCATATCTTTATAATTGTTATTCTAGATGGGGGGGGGGGTAATTTTTCATTTTGCAATGTCGTCAAAAATTATTGTATTGGAGGTTAGAGTTTTGGGAATATCTCAACATGGTTTATTGTTAGGTAGGTGAGAAATCGGTTTGGGAAGGATGGAAAAAATTTTCACCTACTAAAATTTGTGGTAGTTGAAATTGGGTACTCGGTGGGTGGTTATCAAGTACCCAATGAGAATGGAAATGGATAGGGTGTCTGGGTGGTTCCACCAGGTACCCAATGGCCTATGGACGGCTACCTAATAGGATTTGGATAATTTTCCCCACAATTTTTGGCATTTTTATTATTTTTCCCATTCTATATACCCCATTTTTGGGATCCTTCGACCTTATTTTTTATCAACCAATCCTGAGAACATTCTTGGATCCCTCTTCCTCTACCCTTTCCATAATTTATAATCCAAGCATTAGGGTAGATTCAAAGGTGTTTTAATGATTAATATAAGTAAATTCTTCCCCTATATCACATCTATCATTCTTCTTGATTCTGTTTTCTATCTTTCTATTTTGGATAGGTATTTTTAATTTTGATTTCATAATGACATGGTGGAATCCCATCAAGTAAATGGATATTCTATTTTCTTTTTCAAATAATGTTTTTAAGGATCATTTGACTATTATTAGTTTTTTTATTCTAAGAAGTTGGAGTGTTTTATTTTATAAGACATTTATCATTTTAATGGGTAAATGAATAATTATTTCTTCATTATAATTATAGATTTAGTTTGTTATTCTATTTAATTTATTTTAGAATTATTTTTCCATTGACTTCTGAAATGTTCGACATTATTTAACTATGGAAATAAGTTTAGTACAATCATTGGATTATTGGATTTTGAATAATGATTCATAGGTAATGTTTTGTGATGTTATAAGTTTACCTTGATATTTGGTTGGATCTAGAAACACTCTAATGATTTAGGTTGTGGTTGTAAGCCCTCTTGTGAATTTATAGACAATTCATGGCACATGCCAACCATTGGTTTTTCAAAATTTATTAGAATTTCCTGGGATGTTAAAAAATAATATCCAAAACAACATTTAAAACATTTATTAGTGGTTTCTTATATATTTGGGTTTTTATAATGTATTAATTATATAAATCTTCTTTTTCTACATTGAGTTTTTCACTTCATATATTTTATAATGTTTTTAAGTACAATTATTTGATTTTTTCATAAAGTTTTAGGTATTTATGGTAATCTATTTCTCTTTTAAACAATGTAATTGTTTCCTAAAAATTGGTTCATTCCATGAAATTGAATATGTTTTTTTATGAATAGTATTAAATAAATTGTGTTTATCATGATATACCCTCATAGGTTTATAACAATCAAATTGATGCTTAAGTAGCTCAACCATGTGATTTTAGGAACACTCAATTCCTTTACCATGTCTTCTTAATATGGTCAATTACATTCCCCATTTAAGAAATGATTTTTAAGTATATGATTAAAATATAACCAATATGATGAGTTTCATCAATGGTGAAGTGATGGAAGGACTATCTAAGTGGAAGGTAATGACCTGAATTATATAATTTGTTAGTATTACAAACTAGGTGTTCACCAAAATAAAACATAAACGTTTCAAGAAATATTTAAATGAATCATTTCTTTTATGTAATAAGATTTTTACTAGTTTATTCAATATTCCCAAAAAAGTGTGTTGGATTTACAAAACAACTTTTTAATTTTTAAAACAAAAAACTATTCACTATACTAATTAAAGCACTACTTTTTGTGATAAATAAATGTAATTTCAATGAATTAATAAAAAATATAGTTATGGTTTTTACCAAATTAAAACATATTTTTTTAAAGAAGGTTAGAATTATAGTGGTTAAGTACAAGGTTTAAAGCCTTAATTTATAATTAATACTTGTATTTAAAATAGTCAACCTTTATAAAAATGATTTTAAGTATGAAAATATTATTTCGGAAATATCTTTACGTTTTAATAAATGTTTTAACTAAATAATTATACCTTATTCTGACCATTATTAAGGTTATCTCCAATGGTATTGGGATATGATCAATTCAATAAATAATTATTTATACCCGGTTTATCCCTAATATATTCTCATTTAATAGTATTTATACATATCGCCCAATTTAGATTAGATTCTCTAGAACATATAACACCAAATATACCATGGAAAATGTTTTATTCTAATGAATACATTTATATGTTTTTATCCCTATGATAGGCTTGAATTGTAGACTTTATACTTGTTTGAAATTCATAATATATAATCATCCAAATACTCAGTCTTTATGATATATATATACAACTTCAAAAGACTCTATTTTGATTTGATATGTATTATAAGATAGAGAAGAATTTCATTTTTTATTATTGATAAACAAGATGATTATTATAATTGGATTATATTTATAGCATGAATATACTTGATATATTATTAAGATTTATAAAAGGGGAATATGTACATCCATTCTAGGTATATAAACTTCATACATGTGAGATGGGATATGATGTATGGGGTTGAATTTGATGAGTGATTTCCCTTGAGTTTGTTATTCCCCTTCCCCTATTCCAAGGGATGGGTTTGTCCTCGACTCTTATATACACCTTCCCCTTTCCATGATATGGGGGTTTCTTCTTAACTATAATCCCTTTGGTTCCTTATGCTAAACATGTAGGGAATAAGATAAGTTAACACCCTACCTTACCCACTTTTGATACTAGGTACTAACCTAAAGCAAGTGTTACTTTGATACTATTTTAGAATCGAGGTAGGTTTGAAAGGTACAGTCCATACCAGTGAAGGGTGTTACATGAAATGTCTTCCAACATATCTACAAAATATACACCTTTTGACATTATAATGATATGTTTTCTATTTTAATATATATTTATTTTTATTAAATATTTATTTAAATATAAAAACGTGTTATTTTATACGCATTGTTATTTCATAAATAGTTAAGACATATTGGTGGTGAATTAATGAGTATGTAGATGATCACACCCAACATGGACACCTCAGTGGACATGAATCCTTATACATTTCATTTCAGGTACCTCATTAGATATGGGACGTGTGTGGAACATTTGGTTTTGGGCATTATAGTAGTCATATCCTTTAGGTGTTAGGTTTATGGGATATGTTTTGTGGATATTTTTAGTGCACTTACGGTGTAGGTATTCTAGAGATGTTCAAAGTGGTTTCCTCAAGGCTCCCACTTATGGGACTCCACTTTTTCCTTTCAACGTAACATTTGGATACTATATATAGGCACATGAGTTGTTTTTCTATTTATATTACTTTGTGAACACTATTAGAGTTTTTTTGAATAATTTATATGTTACCATTATTTTATATAGAAATTTTATCATGCATTGCATTTTGGTTTTTATGACAAGTTTTCCAACATCTAGTAATGGAGTTCGTGGGTCTATATGTCTGTTGAACTCAATGGTCATCTCTATTTTTTTATTCATCCACATGTTTGTTTTTTTCTTTCTCTAAGGGGGAAACCACCTCCCACTAGAGTTTTAATTTACCTCTAGGGTTTATTCCGACATTAGAATACTGGTTGTTGCAGCTATGGTCTTGTGTTTGCTTGAACAATCTTCATTTGGATGATTTGTTCAAATTATTACAAAATAATATTAGTGTGGGTTTTTATGTTTTTGTGGGAATTAGTATTTAATGATGTAGATAATAGATTCTATATCAGGACTCATGATGGTACACCATTTTCATGTATGAACAACATGGATATGGTGGATTCCTAATTTATCAACGATATTTGGATGTATAGTCTAGGAATTATAGGTATGGGTGAGGACATATTTTGTGAGTTATAAAAATGATTTTGAATAATTTGGAATTATGGTTTTATGTATTGATTGAGATCCACTCACTATATTGGTTCATGCATTTTATAGTCAAGTTACACATTAGGAAATGTTTATCTTATGTGGATTATTATTATTATTATTATCAAATGTTAATAACAAAGATAAATTATTTATCATCTCATAAATTAATCGATGATTTCATAAATATTATTTTAGGTGTTATTTAATTAATTAATTCATTCCCATACCATCATGTCTTCAAATTGATGAATTAACTAAGCATATAGTAATTTAATATAGAAATATTATATAGATAATGTTCACAAGAAAATCGAATACCAATATTTTTTTAAAAAAATATACCATTTATAATGATATTTTTTATCTATTTACAATTTTATTTTGATATGTTATTTTTCCTTTGATTAATGATTCTATATTTATAATGCTAATTATTTCATACTTAGTTTTATTTTCAAGAATGCTTCATGTTTCTTATTTTTTGATATATCTACAGAATTATTTTATGGTCAGTCATTTAATATGATAATTCTTGATTGGGTATTTTTTATTGAGCATATCACTAATTAAGTTTTTTTAAATGGGTGAATTACTCAAAAGTAGTGTTTGTTGTAGGGGATATGTATAGACATAGTCAAGGGGGGGGGGGGGGGGTGAATCAGGTGTTGTCTGATTTTTCCAAGTTCAAAATATATCTTTCAACCATTAAAAAAACTTTACCTTTAAAACTATAATTCCAGTTAAAAGTAATGTATATTTATTATTTAACCCACTATAAACCAATATATAATGAAAAATAAGTATTTAACGATACATGAGTTTTTATAAGGTTCAACCCCTATTGGGAATCTTACTCCTTTGTGCGCTTGGGATGTCTAAGTCATAGGTTCTCTAATAATATATTTTTATCCATACAAGTAGATTTGTTTGTTTTCTTGTCATAACTGAATCTCCATGGCCTACATGGACTATAATAAGCTGAGTGTGCCACCTTAAGACACCCTATAAAAGGCCATGAGATTGTGAATAACACTGAGTAATAATATCAAACACATGGGACAACCCAACATAAAGTAACTATACACACATACACATATCCACACACTAGTATAATGTGAGTTTGGTAAAAACAAATTACCATAAATGCATGAATAATATCTAATATCACATTTGAGTATGATAAATTTTATAGAAAATAAATGTTCTAAATACTAGCCCACCATAATAAGAAAATAGATCAACCTAATAATGAAATGGGGACTACTATTAAGATGGAACTCATTGAACCATATGTAGTATTTCTAGCACAACTATACTCCACCTGGTGCTGGTTCTCTAGGGAATACATTGAAAGACCTTTTAAATTCATAAGACACAACACATGTAAGAAGATCATAGGAAGGGGTGTGTATAAACATGTAACACCCCAAGATTCCACGATACGTTTCTCTTTGAATAATACAATAGCTTGCGTTGTACACAACTTTGAGTTCTAGCACACCACGACCATTCAAAATAGCCGTTTAAAAAGCAGTTTTGAATAGTAATAACCACTTTTTGAAATTTTATAAATTTTAATTTTTAAATTGGACTTCAATTTTTGGATTCGGAATATCAGTATTATCTTAGGCTGATTTTTTGGTATTTTTCTAAAAACATTCAATTTTTGATAAATAGTGAAAAACATCGCATTATTGTTTAAACCCAACCTTTAATTTATTTTTTTTAAAATTAAATTTATTTTAAAGTAAAATAGATAAATAATAGATATATTAGTTCAATTTATGTCATTTTAGTCATTTTATAATAATATTAGATATACAAAATTTTATTGAACTTTTTAACATCTTTTACCCACCTTCTAGGCACATTTGCAAATTTTCATAAAATGTAACTTTTCCACTTCTCTAAATGGAATTTCAAAAATACAATAAACATGGTTGTAATCAGCAAGTAATTTTTTTTAAATAGGATGAAAATAATTTTGGTGAATTGTAAATTTTGAATTTTATTTTCCATGGTTAAAAGTAAATTGGGTAATTAAATGTAAAAACATTATTATAGTAATATAACTTTACCCCAACACATGTCCTAATTATATTAGATAAGTGTATCTAGAAAAAATAATCCTTAGGACAAAAATATTATCTTTTTTATTCACATGGATTAGATTATGACATTTATTATATTTTATTTAATGAAGAGTTAAATGTGTTAAATTTAGATTTTAATAACTAAACCATTTTTAATAATGTGTCATACATAAGATAAATTAGACTATAAATATTCATTAAAAATATAAAAATATTTCCTACATCATAGTATTTTATTTATATTTGTTAGGCTTTAGATAGTTAATTTTATTTCTGTCACAATGATGATGCAGTAATTACCTTATTAAAAAAATATTAAAATAATTGATATTATAAATGTTAGAATAAATGTAAATTGAAACTTTTAATGCCATACAAAAATTTTATAGGTGAATATGACATGTTAGGTTTGATTCAATGTATTTTTTTTGAAGGAATTAATTTGCGATGACTTTTACAAAAAACAAATACTAAATTGTGTCAAAATTGACATAAATGGGTTTTAAAAAAAATACTATTTTATTAAATTACGTAATAGTCCTAAAAAAATAAGACTCAGCCAAATGACCTAGATAATGGTACATATGTCATTAATGAACCATTTTAGTTTCTCTTGGAATTTTATGGTAACTATATTAACCATTTAGTATAAAAATACAAGAAGACATGGTAAAAGTTAAACTATTTAACTAAGGGTTAAATCTAAAAGATAAGGTTAATATTGTTACCAGAACATGTATAAGACCTATTATATGAGACTATTTAGACTCATAACTACCATATCCTATAAATTAGTCTATTAGGAGATATTAGAAACCAAAAATAATTTTATAATAAATTAATATTTCAAGATTTTCCAAAAGTGACCCTCACTTATCTTATAAAAGGGTACATCTCCTTCACTTAAATTCACACCTCCAAAGCCATTTGGCTTACCCAAACACTATATAAATATCCTGAAAACTACCCTCAATTAAACCTAGAGGCATTACTTTGATCATAAATCCAACCTAAGGATACCTTTTGTTCAAATCAAAAGGAAGCATCCGAAGAAGAGGAGGTTAGAATACCCTTGTCTAAGGAAAAGTACAAGGTAAGGGTTAATTCCTAAATTTCATTATTATCTGATATTGTTTATGTGTAAGTATTTATTAGGACATATTTATCATCCATATCCTTGTTTCTTGAAAATGTTTCAAAAGTAATCTTTTGAGGTTTTATTGAAGGGTATATTTAACTACATCATCATTTTAAAAGATTTAAAGATTTATTTTTATAAATCTATTTAATTAATTTGCATGTTTTTAGAATTATATTAAGGGTTTATTTTTATGTACATTATTTTTTTAGAATGTTAATTTCTTTAAAAAGTTTCAAATTTGTATGGGGCACTTTGATTAAAAAATCTCTTTTAAATGACTTTTTTTATAAATTGTGTGAATTTTAAATGATTTCATGAAAAAAGGATATTTCTCTCAAAGGGTTTTACTAATCACGTTAAACTATTTAAACATTCTTTACTGGATATTATTATTTATTGAGGTTGATTTATTATAATAAAATCTTATATAATGTATTGAATGTGTTATGATATTTGACTATGGATGTTCTATTTCTATACCATTCATGGTTTATGGTAAAAATATTAATATTTCGTAGGCTAGTTTTAATATGAATGATTATGTTATGTTTAAAAATTTTTATATGAAGAATACATTAGACTTAGTAAGTGATGGGTGGGGACCGCTATAGCTTTTTGATATATCTATAGGTCTCATGAGACGAACTATTTCTTGGCACAAGGCCTTGAAAATATTTTTATTTATAGTATTGGCACGAGGTCTTGACTATGTGGTTATGATGTTCGACATTATGAATTCCACAATTATGAGATTATCTATTGATATTACATGTGATTATTCATCTAGTAGAATATCCATGTGAATAAAAAAATGACATTATTTGATTTATCCTTTCCATATTATACTGAAGTTTAGTTTAAAAGGATTTTGTTTTAGTCTTATACATTGGCTTAAATGATTATTATTATTTATTATAGTTTCTTCTACATTGTTATCCTTACTGAGAATCTAAGCTCACCCCTTTTTTATGTTTAATTTTCCAAATAATTGAATTATTATATTATGACTAACTTGTAGGTATAGTCTAAGGGATATGAGTGTGTTCAAAGGAGACATAATATTTTTTTTCATTTCATAATGTAATGTAAAACTTATGTATCTATCTAGTACTTCCAAAGCTAAAAAACTAATCGGTCTTTCGATACCTAATATCTTGCGATCATTCCAATGTTATGTAATAATGCACCAACTTTGGGTAACTGGGGTCTGGGCATTACAGTTTGTATCAGATAAATTTTTGTACAATCCTTGGAAACTAGATTTAGAAAAAATTAAATTATAGAACATACCCCCTAAGATAGAATTTAAGGATTATCATAGAAGAACATCATTTTTTTCATAATATAGATATTATGTGGGTTTTCCCAGAAATAAATCCTTGTCTGGATATTACAAGTTGACATAGTTCTTTCACAGATGTACATAGGAGTGAAAAATCTGATAAGGAGTTTCATGCATAACTCGTGGTATCCTAGTACACAACAACGGGCATTACTACACACCTAGTTTGACACTCCTAGGGGATATCCTTAGGAAAATTCACATTTTTTTATAAAAAATTATGATGGATTTGTGTGTAAATACTTCTCCAAAGAATTTTTTTATGATTATAGATTATATTCATAAACTATTAAATTTATGTTAAGAATTTTACAAGTTTGGAAAATATAAAGTGTGATTCATGAACTAATATAGTGTATTATATTATTTATAAATGGTGTCTAGTGGAAGGAATGTAAAATGTATCAATTCACGTATTTCATGTAGGGATTCTCCTCCTATTCAAGATAATTATAGTGGATCTAGTGACATAAATGGTACTAAACATCTTATAACCACACTGGGACAACTCACTCACGTTATGAATAATAAGCTTACCCATATGGAGAACCATAATCCAAAATGTGGAGGATAAATATTAGACCACTTCATAAGGAAACAACCACCAAAATTCAATGGGACTACAATTCCCTTTGTAACTGAGTAGTGGATGAGTTCCCTGGAGAAAATATTGCATGCTTTGGGGAGTAGCGAAAGGGAAAAGGTGGCCATGACCGTTTATCGTCTCTCAGGAGATGTAGATCAATGGTGGTCATTAATTTATAACAAAAAGGAGGATGAAGAAGTATCAAATATGTAATTGAGGGAGTTTAAAGAGATTTTGTTAGAAAAATACCATCCTCGTGAACATCGAGCAGATATAGAAAGGAAATTTCTGCTTCTGAGGAAAAAGGAGGATGAGAATATCGCAAAGTATGATGCTAGATTTACAAGGTTAGCGAGGAATGCTATAGATTATATACGTAACCCATGAAGTAATATTGAACAATCCTTTGATGTGTTAAATGCATTTCTACAATGAGAATTAATCTCACAATATTTATCATCCTACAAAGATATAGTCTCATGTGTTATCAAGACAGAAAAAAAGTCTCTAAGTCTTAGGACTTTAAAGTAAACCAAGAGAAGAAGAAATATACTGAACAGTCTGGAAAATGAAATAAGGGGAATAAGTCTAAAGTTCACATTCCATCCTATAATAATTGATTGAAGAAACACCCTGGTAAATGCTTAAAGGGGATAGGTGTTTGTTATAAGTGTGGAGAAAAATACCACTAAGATTGTGATTGCAAGGGGTAGTAAGAGGCTATCGATGTTTAATGTTACAATTGTAAAGAAATGGGGAATTATTAAAATGAATGTTCTAAGAGTAAAGAAACCTATATTAGAAATGGCCAAGAGTGAACATCCAGGCATATGCAATTATAAATGCTGAGGTTGAAGTTCCGAATGATGTGTTTTCATGTACTTTAAACATTTTCCAAAATTATCCAATTATTTATTTTATTCTTGATCATCAAATTATTTCATATCTTTCCACTTTTCCAAGAAAAATAGATATTTCCAATTTGACTTATTAATGGATTTTTCATTCAAAAGTCCAAAAGGAAGTATCATAACAACACATATTTACCAATCAATTACCATTATGGCATATATATGTGCTTTATCTACTAATATTATTGTCATACCCTTGATTGAATTTGATATAATCCTTGGTTAGGATTGAATTTCATACCATGATGCGAAAGTTTATTGTATGAAGAAGGAGGTTACAATTTTTTTATGATGATAAGGAATGCGTTATATTTAGAGTAGAAACATCACCATCTGATTCTCATGTAGATCCACCCCTAATAGGTCTACTAAATTAAATTATTGGGGAGTAATGGAGTGAAATAACTATGGGCGAGGAAAGGAATGTTCAAATAGAGGATTTACCTATTGTGTAAGAATATGTTTATGTGTTTTTAGAATATTTACCTAGACATCATCTTGAACGGGAAATTGAGTTTCCCATTGACTTAATTCATAGTTCTAGGCCCATATCGAAGACCCTTTATAGAATGACCACTGTGGAATTAGTGAAACTAAAGAAACAACTTGCGGAATTGAGTAATAAAGGATTTATTATTTCTATTTTATCTCTATGGGGAGCCCCTGTTATTTTTTATAAGAATAAAGATGGATCTATGAAGGTATGCATTGACTATAGCGAGATCAATGCAATAATAATAAATACAAGTATCCCCTACCTCACATTGATGATTTATTCAATCAACTTCATGGAGCTCAATATTTTTCAAAGATTTTGCTTCGATATAGATATCATGAATTGTGTATGAAGAAAGAATACATTCCAAGGACAACATTTCGAACCAGGAATGGGAAATATGAGTTTACAGTAACGCCTCTTGGGATAACTAATGGACCCTTTGTTTTCATGGATCTAATGAATAGAGTTTTAAAGGAATATTATAGAGACCCAGCCTTTTCTTTAATTAATGTTACATCATTATAAATATAGACAAAATAACAGTATTACACATAGAGTATTCAAAGGTTCGGTATCTATGGAAAACCAGGACCATACATAACATTTACAACATTAAACATAATTATTTATTTAATTCCTTCTTCTATAGATTTTTATTAGCACTTGAACTCTCCTTAGTACCTATAGTCACATGAGGATATACATCAAAAGGGGTGATATAAATGCACATAAGGAGGATAGATATGAATAATATAACAATGGGTGAGCATAATCATAACATAGTCAAAGGATCATGAACATGAGAGGAAGAATTAATAAAAGACATGAAATGTGGAAATTCATAAAAATGAAACATCATGTCTTAGTGGTTAACTTACACACATACTTGTGAAAAAAATATATAATCTTGTTCACACATGATTTCACTATAACTCATGAGATTCATCACTTTATCCAATGCATTGGAGCGCTGTATAATTCTGGGCGCACCAGTCACATTCAAACATTCATATTGCGCTATATAACTCCAGGCACACCCGTCACATCATAAAATTATCATTATCATGCATGGAACATAGAAAATATAAAAAAATGAACACAACTAAACAATTCAAATGAATGGATTTCATATCATAAGAACACATTCATAAACTTTGGGTTCCGAAAATAAATTGGGAATAACATACTTGATACAATAACCATCAACCCTGAGTGAGAAATAAAAGGTGTGTTTATGAAAGAATAATTCTTTCGGAAAACATTTTTTTCACATAAAATCTAGTAGAAAACATTTATATCCCCGAAAAGGTAAGATAATGATGAATTTTTTTTTATGTAGTGACCATACTAAAAATTGAGTGAAAGAGGGAGAACCTGAAGAAAGAAAGTTGGGTTCGAGAATTTCCCCTTACCTTGTATCCGAACGCTTTATTCTCTTTAATGTCCCGTATAGCCACATTAGATTCATTAATTAAAGATTCATGAACCTTATGTCCATTAATATAGTTCATTATAGTTTAATTAAGTTATTTTATGGGCCTTTTTATGATTATAGAGTTTAAAAACATTGTTCGGGAATGTTGGTTTTTATGGGTTTCGTGAGCGGTTCACTTGTATTCATAAATGGAAGTTCATGTAGAACATGGGTACAAATCCAGATATAATATTACATGTTATTAATTACATTACATGGGTTTAAATTATCTTATAATTTATTATATTGTATACCATGTGGATGAATAATTAGATAGGATCTTAATGATGATCATTCACGTTAATTCAGATGTTTTTCCTCCACAATGAACTTGTTTCTTTTAATTATTTAGTAATATGTACAGAAGTTAGTTAGAAAACATTAAATAGTATATAATACATATAAAATATTATGGTTCAACCATAAAAATGGTTTTAATACCATATATTAAGGTAGAAATTGATAAAATAAAACATATCATTCTTGATGGTGATAAATTAACACCTCATGAACAACGCTTTCCTTTCTAAAATAAAAAGAGGAGAAGAAGAGAGTTTGATGATATAATATCCCATTAGTATCATAATATTTAAGTAAATGTATGATTCTGGAGTTAAAATACCATTTGGATGATGATATATGTGGAGGTAATAAGAAAATAACTTGAAATTGAAAGGAAATTAAAGGAAGAGAGAGAGAGAGAGAGGAATTACCTCTTGAATCCTCCCCTTGAGATCCTCCTTAAAGAAGCTTGGATTGGTCTTTTGATGAGACATGAATCTCTTGGATGTGGGAGAGGGTATAGGGATGATTCTTGAGTAGATTTTAGAAAATTATTGAAGCTTGAGAGGTGTGTTTTGAAAAGGGGAGGGAGATGGGTTATTTATACCTATGGAGGGGGTGTTTTTAGAATAAAATATTAAATAAAATAATATATCAAATGTTAGACTTGTAATAGATGTTTTTGACATAATAAATTATATATTAATATAATATAATTATTTTTAGACTTTATATCATGTTTATAATTCTAATTTAACAATTTATTAAAATAAAAGTGAAAGAAAGAGAAAAGGATACTTTAAGGAATCGCATTTTGACTTTTGGATTTGGAAAATTCATTTTAGGTTTCGAAATTGAGTTTTATTAAATTTTAATGAAAAATTCATGAAACTAATATAAAATATACAAATCTAATGTTATATAACGTTTATTTCATCAATAACTCATGAATGATGTAATTGAAAATACTCTGGTTATGTGAAGAACTGCATTTTTACTATTCACCGGAAAATTAAAGTATTTCAGAAAAATCCCAAATATTCACCCTAACAATTTTTTGACATGTAGAATCCAAAAATGAAGTCCATTTTTCAAAAATAATTTTTCTAAATATTATTAATTTAATATTTAATTAAAATAATAATTTACTTGAATAATAGTGTTTTTAAAATTAAAACTGATTTTATAATGCTTTCAAAAATTATAGAAGTCTTATAAGATTATCTTAAAACTACAAGACATATAATTGTTAATTTATGAACACATTTTATGAAAATAATTTTTCTTTTAAATAAATAAATAAATTATAATTAATTATTTATGACTTAGAAAAATACCAATATTTTTATTAACGTCAAATTGTCACTTATAAGATGCCTAAAGTTTATTTAATATTTTTAGGGTAAGGTTACTATTAATTTTGATGATTTACTATTCATAACGGTCATATTAATATTTATAAGGGTATATTAATATTCATTACGGTATATTACTATTCACCAAAAACTATGTTTGTTCTATTAACTCCAAAAATCTTCCTTAACACAATCGTGTAAGTCAGATTTTCGAAATTCAAAACATAGAAGTGGAAAAATTACGTTCAATGTTCAGATAATATTTAGTATCATTATATTTCATTGTGACTTCTAATGAGATTATACTATAAGTAATAATTATAATAAGGGGATTCCATTGATAAAACTTTGGATCATTACATTCTTACCCCCTTATTAAATTTCACCCTCAAAATTTCATTTTACACAAATTGGTGAGGGTAATTCTCCTTCATTGCCACCTCTAGCTCCCAAGTATCTTCTTCAAAATTATTGTTCCTCCATAACACTTTGACAAGGTAGGTTTTCTTGTTGCATAGAACCTTATCTCTTAAATCCAGAATATTCACTGGATTCCCCTTATATAAGATATCATCTTCCATCTATTCCACCTCTGAGTTTAGTACATATGTGGGATCTGGTATGTACTTTCTCAAGAGTGATACGTGAAACACATCATGAAATTGAGCCTTATTTGGTGGAAGTGCACGCCGATAGGCCAAAGATCCTATGCGGTCAATGATCTCAAAGGGGCCTATGTACTTTAGGCTTAGCTTCCCTTTTTTCCAAACACCATGACTCTCTTCCATGGTGATATTCGAAGGAAGACTTTTTCCCAAACATCGAACTCCAAGTCCCTTAGAAAATTGTCAGTATATATCTTTTGCCGACTTTGAGAAACTTTGATGTGTTTCTGGATGACTTGAACTATCTCTGTCATCTCTTGCACAAGGTTAGGTCCAAGTAGCTTTGTTTCTCAAACTTCATCCCAACAGGTTGGAGTTCTACACCGCTTTCCACATAGAGCTTCATAAGGGGCCATCTGAATACTCAAGTGGAAGCTATTTTTGTACGAGAACTCAACAAATGAGATATGTTAATCCGATCCACCTTTTAATTCTAAAGAGTATGCTCTAAGAATTTCTTCAAGAATATGAATATTCCTTCTAGATTGGCCATCAATTTGGGGGTGATAGGCTATGCTGGAATCTAATTGAGTACTCAAATCATGTTTAAGGCTCCCCCATAATTTAGATGTGAACCATGGATCATGGTCAGAGAAAATAAATAGTGGAACACCATGTTGTCTCACCACATCCTTCACATATATCATTGCAAGTTGTTCAAGAAAGAGGTCCTCCCGAATAGCCATACAATGGTTAGTCTTGGTGAGTCAGACAACCAAAACCCATATCACATTATTTCCCATCGATGTATTCGAGAGACCCATGAGAAATTCCATAGTGACATTATCCCATTTCCACATGGGTATAAGAAATGGCTGCATCAACCCTTTGGACTTTTGTCGCTCTGCTTTAACTTGTTGACATACCAAGCACCTTGATATATATTTTGTGATCTCCTTTTTCATGTTATCCCACCAGAAGTGTGCTTGTAGATCACGATGCATCTTGGTGCCATCGGGATGGATAGTGAATTTTGAGCTATGTGAATTTTCCAATAGATCCTTCTTTATCCTGGGTGATGAAGGCACACAATGATGCATTCCAAACCAAATCATACCTTCATCATCGATATAGAACTTTTGCATCTTCTATTCCATTATAGAATTCACCATCTTTGGTAACTATGGATCATCCCTTTGTGCCTCTTTAATCATCTCTTGGATTGATGGTTGCACAATCATTTGGGAAAGGTAAGATGTATCCCATGCCCTTATTATTTCCAAATCCATCCATTGCATATCCCAGAAGATAGGGTCTTTCTCAATATGCAACATGGATAGTGTATCAGGTTCTTTTCTTCTTAGAGCATTAGATACCTTCTTCACCATTCCAAGATTATAGTGAATAGAGAAATCATAGTCCTTGATTACCTTTTACCATATCCTTTGATGCATGTTGATCTCCTTTTTTCTGAATATATAATTTAGTCTCTTGTGGTCAGTGTATATGTCACACTTCTCACCATAAAGGTAGTGACACCATATTTTCATGGAAAAAATCCCCACTGCCTGCTATAGATCATTGGTCGGGTATTTCTGCTCATGGATCTTCAACTATCGTGAGGCGTAGGCTATCACATTATCATTTTTCATTAGTACACAAACCAAGCCTTTCTTTGAAGAATCACTGTATATCACCAAACATTATTCACTTTTCAGTAGTGTGAGTACAGGTTCAGTCATAAGCCTTCTCTTTAGCTCCATGAAGCTTCCCCTACATTCTTCCATCTAGATATACTTTACCCCTTTTTTGTTAACTATGTTATTGGGCTTGACAATTGTGAGAAATTTATCACAAAACACCTATAGTATCTAACTAATCCAAAAAAAATAAGGATCTCTATGACACTAGAGGGACTAGGATGTTCCCCAATCTCCTTTGTTTTAGAAGGGTCCACAAAAATTCCCTCACTTGTGATCACATGTCCCAAGTATGAGACTTGCTTCATCCAAAAGTCACACTTTCTGAACTTGGCATATAACTTATCCTTTTTCAATGTCTCCGACAAAAGTCTCATAAGTTCTTCATGTTCCTCCTTTATCTTAGAGTAGATGATAATATCAATAATAAACACTAAAAAATTTTGTCTATCTAATGTCTAATGACTTGATTCATCAAATCATTGATGATTGAAGGCGAATTAGTAAGTCTGAAGGTCATCACCCAAAAATCATAGTGCCCATAACTAGTACGGAAGACATTCTTCTGAATATCTTCCCTCTTCACCTTATGTTGATGATATACAGAACAGATATCGACCTTTGAGAAGTATTAATCTTCTCTTAATCGATTGATCACGTCATGAATCCTTGGAAGAAGATACCTTTTCTTTGTGATGATCTTGTTGAGTTACCAATAATCGATACACGACTACATTGTTCATTCCTTCTTCAAATACACAAAGACCACTGTTGCACCCCAATGTGATGCACTAGTGCATATGAACCATTTTTTGAAATTCTCATGTAGCTTCTTATATAAATCCTCCAGTTCGATAGGGGCCATCCTATTGGGACACTTCCAGATTGGAGTAGCTCTAGGTATGAATTGTATTGAGAACTCTGCCTCGTGATATGAGAAATATTAGGGTAACTCTTCGATAAATACATCAATGTATTCCCTCATGATGGAAATTTCAGAAAGGTTAGAACATGCCTTTGACTCAACCATTTGGGAGAGGTATGATTATTCATAGGGAATCAAAACACACATAGGTGAAGGAATTTTCAAAGGAGATTCATGGTCTTCCTTGCATTTTTAGAGGATCTTGGGATGGTTCGGAATACAAAAAGATATTTACTTTTCTCGATAGTTGATACATGCTCTATATAACGAGAGAAAATTTATTCCCATTATAGCATCAAATTACAAAAAGGGAAGTATTACGAGATTTGCTGGAAGAATCTTCCCACATACGCTAAAAGGAGAAGAGTCAAACACTTGGGTTGCAATGATTTCACCACTTGGTGTTTTTACAGATATCTCTAATTCAATGTTTCAGGGCTTCAATTCTGTAGTTATATCAAACATGAAAGATATAAAGGATGGCAAAGAACCAGAATCAAATAAGACTTTTTCCATTCTTGAGTGAATAGACGGTGTACCTTATAAGACTTCATTATCTTCCTCCACTTCTATAGTAGTTATGGAATAATACTTCCCTTGTTCCTTTGGATTCGGTGGATGTTGATGCTTATTACCCTCAAGGACTCGAGGTTTAGTGCACTGTCTTGCATATTTCCCTTGCTCTCTACAGTTGTAGAATTGAACTATGGTTCATTCTTTGCCTTATTTTGCTACATTTTCCTTCTGTTTCATGTCTTTTTGACACTCTTGAGCATGGTTTCCTTCTTTCCCACACTTTAATCACTTCCCCGCCCCCTTGAGGTTGTTCCCATGATGCAACTCCCCACATTTTTGGAATGTGGTTCGTTGAGTTTTCTTCCCACATTTATCATTTGATCCACCAGCTCGGAACTCCATATTTCATTTCATATCACCATATCCATGGGACCATTCTCCAAACTCCATCTCCACTTTGAGAGTGCATGAAACAAATTATTCATAACTCCCAAAGTCTCTAATTGCAAGATACCTTTGAATGTAATGTTTTTATCCACTAAAAAATCTATAAATTTTTCTATTATTGTTGATAACAAAACCCAAAGCATACCTTTAATTCCTTGTGAAATTTTCTTTATAAGTTGTGCTAGTTTCTAATTTTTTTCTTGAGCTCTATGAATTTTCTCCCCATCTTTATATGATGAGTTCTTGGGAAATACTTATTAAGAAACATGACCTTAAAGTATTCCCATTACATCTTTTCAATTTCCACCCTTGGCTTAGTGTTCTTAATAAAACCCACCATTGATCGAACTCTCCGTCTATAAGATAAATGTCTAGTATCACTTTCTCTATCTCATAACATTGAAGTAGAGAAAAGATATTTTCCATGGAGTTTCCCCATTGTTATGTAACTAGTGAATCAGAAGATCTACTAAAGATCAGTGGTTGTTGCAGCATAAAACACTCGACAACCAATTTATCCATATTAAGGGAAGTAGGATGTTTTCCATTATTATAGTTATTGTTCATAACTTGAGATATTTGGGTAAGAATATCCATGATGTTTCCAAATCCACCTCCCAAATCATTGGGGATGTCATTCGGGAAATTTTTGTATTGGCCCTCTCACGAGTTGTTGGCCTGGTTTCTCATAGTTCCCACCATTTTCTAATATGGAAAAGGTTAGAACAAACCATAACTCAACAATTCATGAGTAAATAACTTATTAATTTGTAAAAGTTTCACTAAAATCATGAACTTTGGGATCCCTATGTAATTATTCTTGTGTGCATATTCCCTAAATTAACTAAACATTTCCTTTGATACAACTATTGAGACCCAGCCTTTTCTTAAATTTCGGTACAATCATTATTAATATAGACTACATAATAGTATTACACATATAGGATCCAATGGTTTAGTGTCTTGGGAGAGATATGAAAATACATAACATTACAATGTCAAAGATAATCATTTATTTAATTCCTTTTCTCTAGCTTCTTATTAGAATTGGAGATCTCTTTTGTACATGTTGTCACCTAAGGATATACATAAAAAAGGGGTGAGATAAATGACTAGTTAGAGGATTGATATGAAAAATATAAAAATGGGTGAGAATAATCATAACATAGGAAAAGGATCATGAACATGAGAGGAAGCATTAATAAAATACTTGAAATGTGGCAATTTATAAAAATGAAACATCATGTCTCAATGGTTAAATACCACACATACTTATGAACTAAGCTAGAATCTTGTTCACACATCATTTCAGTTTAACTCATTATATTAATAACTTTAACCAATGAATTACAGTGCTATATAATTTTTACTGCACTCATCACATTTAAACATTCATATTGTGCTATATAATTTCGTGCACACCCATCACATCATAACATTATCATTATCATACATGCCCCATAAAATAAATACCAAAAAATGAATAGAAATAAACCATGAAAAGTAATGGGTTTCATATCATAAGAATGTATTATTAAAATTTGGGATCCCAAAAGAAAGTGGGAATAACATACTTAATAGAATAACCATCAACATTGATTGAGAAATAAAATGAGTGTTTATGAAAGAAGTGTTCTTTTGGAAAAAAAATTTTTAACATAAAATCATGGGGAAAACATTTATATCCAATAAAAGATAATATAATTATGAACAAATTATTGTTAAGGAGTGACATAGAAAAAATGGAGTGAAATAGGGAGAACTCGAAGAAAGAAAGTTGGGTTCAAGAATTTCCCCTTACCTTGTATCTGAATGCTTTCTTCTCTTAAATTTCTAGTATAACCACATTGGATTCATTAATAATTAATTCCAGAACATTTTTTTTCATGAATATGGTTAATTATGGTTTCATTAATTTATTTTATGGGCCTTTGGATTAGTTATATAGTTTAAAAACATTGTTCGGGAATATTTGTTTTTGTGGATTTCTTGAGCGGTTCACTTGTATTCATAAATGGATGTTCATGTATAACATGGGTAAACATCTAGAAAAGATATAACATGTTATTAATTATCTTACAGGAGTTTAAATGATCTTATAATTTATTATATTATATACCATGTGGATGAATCATTAGATTGGATTTTAATGCTGATCGTTTGGGTTAATTCAGCGGTTTTTCCTCCACAACAAACTTGTTTCTTTTAATTATTTAGTAATATGTACATAAGTTAGTTCCAAAACATTAAATAGGATATAATACATATAAAATATTCTGGTTCAACCCTAAAAATGGTTTCATGACCAGATATTCAGGTAGAAATTAAGAAAAACATGTCGTTCTTGAAGGTGATAAATTAACATCTCACAAACAACATTTTCCTTTCTAAAATATAAAGATGAGGAGAAGGGGGTTAGATGATATAATATCCCATTAGTATCATAAAATATAATTATATTAATGATAATTGAGTTACCATATCTTTTTTATGGAGATAGTTTGGGAGATAATAAGAAACCAAACATGAAATTGAAAGGAAATTAAAGGAAGAGAGAGAGAGAGAGAGAGGAATTACCTTTTGAATCCTCCTCTTAAGATCCTCCTTAAAAAATCTAGGCTTGGTCTCTTGATGAGACTAAAATCTCTTGGAAGTGAAGTATAGGATAGGTTTTATTCTTTGGTATGTTTTAGACAATTCTGGAAGATTGAGAGGTGTGGTTTGACGAGGGGGGGAGAGGGGTTACTTATACATGAGGAGGGTGTGTTTTTAGAATAAAATATTAAATAAAATAATATATCAAATTTTAGACTTATAATAGTAGTTTATTGACATATTAAATATTATATTAATATAATATAATTCTTTTTAGACTTTAAATCATCTTTATAATTCGAATTTATTAATTTATTAAAAGTAAAGTGAAAGAAAGAGAAAATATACTTTAAGGAATCACATGTTGACTTTAGGATTTGGAAAGTTAAATTTAGGTTTGAAAATTGAGTTGTATTGTATTTTAAGGAAATATTTATGAAGTTAAATATAACATGGACTAATATAAAGTTCTAGAAAGTTTAAGTCATCATTAAATCATGAATGATGCAATTTAAGATACATCGGTTATGTGAAAAATTGTATTTTTACTATTCACCTGAAAATTGATGTATTTCCAAAAAATCACAAAAATTCACCCCATCCATTTTTTGATGTGTAGAATCCAAAAATGAAGTCTATTTTTCAAAAAAAAATTAAAATATGATTAATTTAATATTTATTTAAAATGATAATTTACTTGAAAAATATAGTTTTTTAAATTAAAATTAATTTTATAATGCTTTCAAAAATTATATAAGGTCTTATAAAATTAACTTAAAATAGGGACATAGAATTTTTAATTTATAAACAGATTTTATAAAAATACTTTTTATTTTAAATTAAATAATTAATTATTATTAATTATTTATGACTTACAAGAATACCAATATTTCTACTAAGGTCAAATTGTCACTTATAAGATGCCTAATGTTTATTTAATGTTTCAGGGTAAGGTTACTATTACTTTTGATGATTTAATATTCATAAGGGTCATATTACTATTCATAAGGGTAGGTCAATATTGATACGGTTTTGTTATTATTCACCAAAAACTATGATTATTCTATTAGACTCCAAAAATCATTTTAAACACAATCGTGTATGTAAAATTTTCAAAATTAAAAACATTGAAGTGGAAAAATTATGTTTAATGGTCACATAATATTTAGTATCATTATATTTCATTGTTCTTCCAAATGTGATTATACTATGTGGAATAATTATAACACGGGGATTTCATTGATAAAACATTGGGTTGTTACAAATATCTTGATGACATTATAAGGGTATTTATTGATGATATCTTGGTATACTCCAAAAGCTATGAAGATCATGAACATAACTTGCGCACTATTCTGGAAACTCTTAGAAGAAATGAATTATAGGGGAAGTTTAGAAAGTGTGAATTCTAGCTTCATGAGATTTATTTTCATTGACATATTATCTCTAAGGATAAAATTTCTATTGATCCTTCAAATACAAGGGCAATCCAAGAATGGCCAGAATCAAGGAGTATAACCAAGGTAAGCAGTTTTATTAGGTTAGTAGGTTTCTATCGGTGTTTTGTGTAGAATTTTTCCCGATTAGATAACCCATTAACCAAGATCACACGCAAAGGGGTTAAATTTATTTGGTAAAAAGAGTGTGAATAATGTTTTGAATAATTTAAGAGAAGATTATTCAATGATTTTATCTTGAATCTACCAACAGGGAATGATGGGTCTGTTATTTATAGTGTTTCTTAAAAGAAAATACTTGGTTGTGTCCTTATGTAGAATGATAGAGTTATTGCCTACGAATCACCACAGCTAAAAATTCATGAACAAAACAATCCCACCCAGGATCTTGAGTTAGCAGTTGTAATCCTTGATATGAAGATATAGAGACACTATCTCCATGGAAAAAAAGTGAGATATAAACTAATAATAAGAGTTTGAAATATAATTTCTCACATAAATAACTCTACAAGTGGAAAATTTGATGGATTGAACAACTCAAGGATTATGATTGAACAATACACTATTAACCGGGGAAGTCAAATTAGGTGGCAGATGCTTTGAGTATAAATGATCATGGAATTATGAACAAGATGAGAGTTTAAAGGGATTCTATGTTCTTGGATATAATAAAGATGGATATGGGTATAATAATGGAAGGTGAAAAATAAATACCATTTCAAATTGTTTCCAAACAATCTTTAATAGAAAGGATAAAAAGTTCTTCGACTGATGTAGAGGAGTTTGAAAAGATAATTAATGTTGTGAATGATGAGATATTAATTGACTTCCTATATGAAGATGGAATTTTGAAATTTGGGAAGAGGTTTTCAATTCCTGATATACATGATCTAAAAATGGAATTGTTGGATGATGCTCATAGATCCAATTTTTCTATACACCATGGTAGCAATAAGATGTATAGAGTTTTGAAAGAACATTTTAGTGGGAAACATGAAGAGGGATATTGTAGATTATATGTCAAGATGTATGGTTTATCAAAAGGTTAATGCTTGAAGACAGTAACCTAGAAGAGTCCAGAAACCTATTCCCATACTTGAGTGGAAATATGATGATATTACGATGGACTTTTTCATTGGGAAACCAAAGACTCCTAGAAGTAATGATGTAATATGGGTCATTTTTGATCGTCTTACGAAATCAGAAAATTTTATTGCTGTGAGATAAGATTTACCACTTGAACATTTAGCCAGAATATATATTAATGAAGTTGTAAGTCTTCATGGTGTACCCCTATTGATTGTTTCTGATCGTGATACCTATGTACATCAAGATTCGTGAAAATTATTCCAATATCCCAAGATACCGAGCATCATTTCAGCACTTCCTACCACCCTCAAACTGATGGAAAATCAGAACAGAGTTTTCAAACCTTAGAAGACATGTTGAGATATTTCTCACTTGACTTTCAAGGTATGTGAGATCATAATTTTCCACTGGTATAAATTTCCAATAATAATATCTACCATCCAAGTATTCAGATGGCACCATATGAAGGGTTATTTGGAAAGAGATGTCACACACCAACTTGTTGGGATGATATTGGTGAAAGAAAATTTGTAGGCCTAGAACTTGTTGAGGAAACAATGGAAAAGGTGAATATTATCCAAACCTACATCAAAACAGCCCAAAGTAGGCAAGAGATATATGCTGATAACCAAAGGAAGGGTTTAGAATTTTAAGTTGTAGATCTTGTTTTCTTGATGGTATCTCCATGGATGTGTATTATATGATTCGGTTATAAGGGTAAATTATATCCCAGGTACATCAGAAATTTCAAAATTATAGAACGATTTGGAGTTGTAGCTTACCTTTGGGCAATGCTTCCAAGTCTCTCAAATTTTCATGATGTGTTCCACGTATCACAGTTGGGAAAATACATACCAGACCCAATTCATTTACTCACCTATGATGAAATAGAACTGGAACCGGATCTATCGTATTGTGAAAATCCTATTATGATTCTTGATAGCATATAACAAGTGTTGAGAAACCATATGACTCGTTTGGTAAAAGTACTTTGAAAAAACCATAAAATGGAAGAGGCAATGTGGAATCCTGAGGAAATTATGATGAGGAACCACCCAAATATTTTTATATAGTAATATTCTATAAATTGTGAGAATGATATTATTTGGAGGAGGGAATAATGTAACACCCCAAGCTTCTATGGTACGTTTCTCTTTAAATAATACAATATCTTGTGTTGTACACAACTTTGAATTCTAGCACACCACGACCAATACAAATAGCCATTTTAAAAGCAGTCATGACTAGTAATACTAAATTTTTAAAAATTTATAAATTTTATTTTTTAAATTGGACTTCATTTTTGGAATTAAAATATCCAAATTAGCTTAGGGTAAATTTTTGGTATTTTTCTAGAAAATATCAATTTTTTGATGAATAGTGAAAACACTATGTTATTGTTTAAAAATGAACTTTTATTTAAATAATTAATTTAAAATTAAATTTATTTTAAAGTAAAAATAGATACATAATACCTATATTATTAATATATAATTAATTGGAGTAATTTTATAATAACATTTGATATATAAAATATTATTGAACTTTTTAACATCTTTACCCACCTTCTAGGCACATTTGTAAATTTTCATAAAACATAATTTTACCACTTCTCTAAATTGAATTTGAAAAACCCATTAGAAACCTTTGTTATCATTTAGTAAAATGTGATTCAATGGGATGAAAATAAATTTTAGTGAATACTAACTTTTGAATTTTATTTACCACGATTAAAATTAAATAGGGTAATTAATGGTAGAACAATATTATAATAATATAAAATTACCCCAACACATGTCCTAATTATATTTGATAAGTTTATTTAGACCAAAATAAAACTTAGGAAAAAAATATGATCCCTTTTTATTCACATTTATTAGATTAGGACATTTATTATATTATATTTAAAGAAGAGTTAAAAGTGTTAAATTCCAATTTTAATAACTAAACCATTTTTAATATAAGGTTGTAAATAATATAACATCGGATATAAATATTAATAATAAAGATAAAAAAGATTTATTATTTCATAGTATTTTATTTATAATTTTTAGACATTAAATAGTTAAATTTATTTATGACACAATGATGATGTAGTAATTACCATATCAATGAAAGATTAATATAATTGATATTATAAATATAAAAATAAATTTAAATTGAAACTTTTAATAATATAAAATAATTTTATAGGTGAATTAGACATTATAGTGTTGATTAATTGTAATTTTTTTGAATGAATAAAGTTGTGATGACTTTCAAAAAAACAAATACTAAATATATTGAGATAAATGAGATTTGAAAAAAATTCTATACTATTAAGTTATATAATAGCCTTAAAAATAAAATATTCATCCAAGTGAGTTAGATAATACTACATATGTCATTAATTTACCACTTTAGGTTCTCTTGGTAGTTTATAGAAACTAAATTAACCATTTTGTATAAAAATACCAAAAGACATGGTAAAAGCTAAACTAAATAACTAAGTGTTAAATAAAAAAGATAAGATTAATATGACAACCTAAACATTTCTAAAACCTATTGTATGAGATTATTTAGACCCATAAACACTTTATCCTTGAAATTAATCAATTTAAAGTTATTATAAACTGAAAAAAGTTATAATAAATTAATATTTCATGGTTTTCCTAAAGTGACCCTCACTTCTCTTATAAAAGAGTACTTCCCTTTCTCTTAAATTCACACCTCCAAAGCCATTTGGAATAGACAACCATCATAAAATATACTCCCAACCACCCTAAATTCTACGTATAGGCCTTAGTTTTGTCATAAAGTCTACCTAAGGATCCCTTTTGTTGAAATCATATGGAATCACCCGAAGAAGATGTAATTATTTTATCCCCTCTTTCAAAGTTATCTTATTCTTCTAATTCCTCTTTCTTTGTTGCTTCCATAAATAAATATAATATATTGTACCTTATAAATACTGAGATGTTATTATAAATATGGTAAAACCATATTCATTTTTCTATCCATCCTATGAATGACAAAGTCACCATATGTGCATACATACAACTTACTGTGTGTAGTTTGTTATTCAACACTTCATTATTTGGATGAGTATAATAATGAGTATAATTAATGAAAATAGTAAATATAACATGTTAATGATTATATATATAAATATACCATCCAATTATGCACAATTTAACCATCAAAAGAATGATATTGTCGCTTGTGCGCACATAAGGCTTACCGTATCCACAATGCGATGAGATTTTTTCCCCATCGTAACCAATCAAGAATAATTTTCATTAGATGATTAAATTTATTTAAGAACATAATATTATTCTATATATGAATCAAATACCTCCTATAAATTACAAACATGACTTACTAAACAACACATATAAATGAAAACGAATCAGTTATCACCCAAAATAATGATACTACGGAAATATTATTAACACAGAAATATTGGAGGATCATATATAATATCTTATTTATGTATGTGGTTATTTTATAATTTAATAAAAAATTAATTAACCATTATACATGAGTTTAACCTACCCTCGACTATGGAAAAGTACAAGGTAAGGTTTAATTCCTCAATCTCATAATTATCCGAGATTGTTTATGTGTAAGTATTAATTGGGACATATTTATCACCCATATCCATGTTTCATAAATATGTTTTCAAAAAGAATCTTTTAATATTTTATGGAAGGGTATATTTAACTAGATCATCATTTTAAAATTTTTAAAGATTTATTTTTCTAAATCTATTTAATTAATTTCCATGTCTTCAGAATGATTTTAGGGATTTATTTATATGGACATGATTGTTTTAAAATGTTAATTCCTTTCAAAAGTTTCAAAGTGGCATGGGCCACTTTGATTAAAAAATAACTTTTAAGTGACTTCGTTTATAAATTGTGTGACTTTTAATTGATTTCATGACAAAGATGTATTCTCTCAAAGGGTTTTATTGATCATTTTAAACAATGTCAACATCCTTTACGGGACATTATTCTTGATTGATGTAGATTTATTATAATAAAATCTTCCATATTGTATTGAATGAGTTATGATATGTTTGACTGTAAAAGTTCAATTTCTTTACTATTAACGGTTAATGGTCAAAGTATTAACATTTCATATGCTAGTTTTAATACTAATGTTTATGTTATGTTTCACTCTTTTCATTTGAGGAATGCCTTGGACTTAGTAAGTGAAAGGTGGGGCCCACTATAGCCCCTCGATGCATCAGTAGGTCTCATGAGAAAAAATAGTGTCTTGGAACAATGCCTTGACAATATTTTTAATTATATTCTTGGCATGAGTCCTTGACTATGTGGTTATGATGTTTGGCATTATGCATTCCATCATTTTGAGATTAGCTATTGATATTACATGTGATTATTTTTCTAGTAAAATATACAGGTGAAAAATTATATGACATTATTTGATTTATATTTTCCATATTATAATGTTGTTTATGTTTAATAGGCTTTTGTTTTAGTCTTTTACATTGCCTTAAATTCTTACACGTTTTAATGATAGTTTTTGCTATATTGTTATCCTTATTGACCATCTCAGCTCACCCCTTTCTTAAGTTCAATTTTCCCAGGATGTGAAGAAGTATATTATGACTGACCATCATGGATTGGATAAGGGATATGAGTGTGTTCAAAGTAGAAATGATGTTGATTTTTTATTTCATAATTTAATCTAAAACTTTTGTATGTATCTAGTATTTCAAAGACTACTAAACTGATCTGTCTTTCAAGACTTGATCTCTGGTGATCATTCCAATGTTATGTTATAATGCACTGAATCTAGTTAAGTGGGTTGGGAAATTATATTTGTAACACCACAAGCTTCCATGATACATTTCTCTTTAAATAATACAATATCTTGTGATGTACACAACTTCTAATTCTAGTGCATCACGACCAATCAAAATACCCGTCTAAAAAAAGTTATCAATAGTAATATCCACTTTTTGGAATTTTATAATTTTTTTTCAAATTGGAATTTATTTTTTGATTTGGAATATCAATATTAGATTAGGGTTATTTTTTGGTATTTTTCTGAAAACTTTTAATTTTTGATGAATAGTAAAAAAACTGCGTTGTTGTTTAAAACCGACTTTTTATTTAAATAATTATGTTTAAATTAAATTTATTTTAATATAAAAATAGATAAATAATACCTATATTTGTCTAATTGTATTCATTGGAGTCTTTTTATAATAAAATTATATATATATAATTTTATTGATCTTTTTAACGTCTTTTACCCACCTTCTAGGCACATTTGCAAATTTGCATAAAACGTAATTTTATTGCTTCTATGAATTGAATTTCAAAAATCTGACTGACATTGTTGTCATAATTTAGTAAAATTTGATTCAATATGATGAAAATAATATTTTTTTAATAGTAACTTTTGAATTTTAAGTTCCTTGGTTAAAAGTAAATAGGTTAATTAATGGTAAAAACAATATTACAATAAAATAAAATTACCCCAAAACTTGTACTAATTCTATTGTATAAGAATATTTCGACAGAAATAAATCTTAGGAAAATATATGGTCTTTTTTTATCCACATGGATTAGATTAGGACATTTATTTTATTTTATTTAAAGAAGAGTCAAAAGTGTTAAATTCAAATTTTAATAATTAATCATTTTTCATGTTAGGTTATACATAAGAAAAATTCGACTGTAAATATTCCATATAAAAATAAAATTATTTTATACATCATAGTATTTTATTTATATTTTTTAGACACTAAATAATTAAAATTATTTATGACACAATGATGATGCAATAATTACATTATTAATGAAATATTAAAATAATTGATATTATAAATATTAAAATATATTTACATTGAAAATTTTAATGCCATCCAAAAATTTTATAGGTGAATATGACATGTTAGGGTTTATTTACTGTTTTTTTCTAAAGGAATTAAGTTGTGAGGACTTTCACAAAAACCAAATACTAAATATTGTCAAAATTGACATAAATGAGTTTTTAAAACAAATACTATTTTATTAAATTATATAATAGTCCTAAAAATCTATTATTCATCAATATGACTTATATAATGATACATATTTTATTAATGAACCAATTTAGGTTCACATGGCATTTTATGGTAACTATATTAAACATTTATTATAAAAATACTAGAAGACATGATAAAAGTTAAACTATTTAACTAAGGGTTAAATCTAAATAATATGGTTAAAGCAGTAACCTAACCATGTATAAAACCTATTAACTAAGAATATTGTAACCAATATCTACCTTATCCTATAAATTAATCCATTTTTATCTATTATAAACCGAATATAATTTTATAATAAATTAATATTTTGAGCTTTTCCTAAAGTGCCCCTCACTTCTATTATAAAAGGGTACTTCCCCTTCTCTTAAATTACACTTCCAAACCCATTTGACATAACCAAACATTGATCAAATATCCATTTAACTACCCTAACATAAACCAATAGGCCTTATTTTGATAAAAAATCCTACCTATGCATACCTTTTGTTCAAATCAAATTGAAGCACCCGAAGAAGAGGTAATTGTTTTATCACCTCTTTCGAAGTTCTCTTCTTCTTCTAATTCCTATTTCTTTGCTGTTTCCACACATAAACAATAACTCCAGTACATTATACATAATTATATGTTATTATAAATATGGTACAACTATATTCATTATTCTATCCATCCTATTAATGACAGAGTCACCATACATGTGTATGTACGACTACCCGTCTCCACATCGTGGTGTGGTTTGTTATTCAACACTTCATTTTTTGGGTATAATAATGAGAAAAATTGATGTAAATAATAAATATAACATGTTAATTATTCTTTATATATATAATATACCATCCAATTACATACTATTTCACTTTCAATATAATGATATCGTCGTTCGTGCGTACGTACAACTTACCGTCTCCACAAAGCGATGAGATTTTATTCCCCCTCATAACCATTCAAGAATAAATTTAATTTGATGACTAAAAATTATATTTAGGAACATAATGTTATTCTATATATTAATCAAATACATCCTATACATAACAAACATGACTTATTTAAAAAGTCATATAAAGGAAAACGAATCAGTTAACCCCCAAAACAAGGATACTACTGAAATATTATTAACAAATAAATATTTGAGGATAATATATGATATAATATTTATGTATTTTGTTATTGAATAATTTAATAAAAATTATTTATCCATTATCTATGAGGATCACATATCCTTGACTAAGGAAAATTACAAGGTAAGGGATAATTCCTCAATCTAATTATTATCCAATATTGTTTATGTGTATGTATTTATTGGGACATATATATCATCCATATCCATGATTCATAAAAATGTTTTAAAAAGGTATATTTTAAGGTTTTATGGAAGGGTATCTTTTACTATATCACCATTTTAAATGTTTTATAAATTTATTTTACTAAATCTATTTAATTAATATCTATGTTTTGAAAATGATTTATATGATTTATTTATATGTACATGAATGTTTTTCAATTAAAATTAATTTAAAAAGTTTCAATGTGGTATGAGACACTTTGATTGAAATATATTTTTTAAATGAATTCCTTTATAAATTGTGTGAATTTTATGTTATTTCACTAGAAATGGATATTTCTTTCAAAGGGTTTTACTAATCATTTTCAACTATGTCAACATCCTTTACTGGATATTATTGTTGATTGAGGTTGATTTATTACAGTAAAATCTTCCATATTGTATTGAATGAGTTATGAAATTTTTGAATGTGGATGTCCTATTTCTATACCATTCATGGTTTATAGTTAAATTATTGACATTTCGTATGCTACATTTAATTTTAATGATTACGTTATCATTCACCCTTTTCATATGAGGAATGTATTAGACTTAGTAAGTGAAGATCATGGCCCGTTATAGTCCCTCGATGGATAAGTAGGTCTCATGAGACAAACTAATGCCTTGTAAAAAGGTCTTGACAATATTTTTATTTATTTTCTTGGAACGAGGCCATGACTATGTGGTTATGATGTCTAAAATTTTTCATTCCATCATTGTGAGATTAGAAATTGATATTACGTGTGATTATTCATCTTGTAGAATATCCATGTGAATGAGTAAATAAAATTACTTGATTTATCTTTTCCATGTTATGCTAAAGTTTATGTTTAAAAGGATTGTGTTTTGGTCTTATACATTGGATTAAATTTTTGTTTCTATTTACGATAGTTTCTGATATATTGTTATCCTTACTAAGAATATGAGCTCACCCCTTTGTTATGATTAATTTTCACAGGATGTGAAGAATTATATTATGACTGACCTGTAGGGATAGGATAAGGGATATGAGTGTGTTTAAATGAGAAGAAATGTTGATTTCTTCATTTCATAATGTAATGTAAAACTTATGTATCTATCTAGTACTTCCAAAGATACTAAAATGATCAGTCTTTCAGGACATGATCTCTTGGGATCATGTCAATGTTATGTAATAATCTGCTAACTTTAGGTAATTGGGGTCAGGGAATTATAGTTGGTATCAGAGGAAGTTTAGTAAAAACCTTAGAAACTAAATTTAGAAAAACTATGACTAGAGAAAATTACCCTATGATAAACTTTGTTGATTAGTATAGAAGAACATCCATTTTTTTTAATATTGATATTATGTGGGTTTTTTAAGAAACACATCCCTGTCGAGAAACTATTAGTGGACATGGTCCCGACACAGATGTACACTGGAGTGAAAACTCCTAAAAGATGTATCATAGCAATAATGTTTTGTCAACAAGTTACCATTATGGAATATAGACGTGATTTATCTTCTGAACTTATTGTCATACCCAAGATTGAATTTGATATAATCATCGGTATGGATTGGATTTCAGACCATGATTCAAGAATTTATTGTAAGAAGAAAGAGGTTATATTTTGGAAGATGATAATGAAACCACTATCTTTAGAGAAGAAACATCACCATGTGATTCTCATCTAGATCCACCTCCAGTAGATTTGCTAAATTAAATTATTGGGGAGGAAGGGAGTGAAATAACTATGGGTGAGGAAAGGAGGTTTCTAATGGAGTATGTTCCTGTTGTGGAAGAATATTTTGATGTTTTTCTAGAATATTTACCAGGACATCCTCCAGGATAAGAAATTGAGTTTTACATTGAATTTATTCCTAGTTCAAGGCCCATATTTTATACCCCTTATAAAATGGCCATTGTGGAATTAATGTAACTAAAAAACAACTAGATGAATTGAGTAATAAAGGATGTATTCGCCCTAGTGTTTTTAAATGGGGATCCCCTATTATTTTTTTCAAGAAGAACGATGGATCTATGAGGTTGTGCATTGACTATAGAGAGATCAATGCTATAACAATAAAGAACAACTATCCCCTACTTCCAATTGATGAATCATTTGATCAACTTCATGGAGCTAAATATTTTTCAAAGATTGACCTTATATCTGGATATCATCAGTTGTTCATGAAGAAGGAAGACATTGCAAATATAGCATTTCAAACTAGGTATGGGAATTATGAGTTTACAGTAATTCCATTTGGACTGACTAATGCACTCTCTATTTTTAGGGTTCTAATGAATAGAGTATTCAAGGAATATCTTGTTGAATTTCTAGTGGTATTTATTGATGATATCTTGGTATACTTAAAAACCTATGATTATCATGAAAATCACTTACGTACTGTTCTGAGAACTATTAAAAGAAATGAATTATGTGGAAAGTTCAGCAAGTGTGAATTCTAGATTCTGGATATTTCTTGTCTTGGCCATATTGTCTCTTAGGATGGAATCTATGTTGATCCTATAAAGACAAGGGAAATCATGTAATGTCCAAAACTTATGAGTATAACTGAGGTACACATTTTTAATGGTTTAGTAGGTTACAATATGCGTTTCGTCAATAATATTTCCTGGTTGGCTAACCCATTAACCACGATGACACGTAAAGGGGTTAGATTTTTTTTGTGCAAAATAGTGTGAAGAATGTTTTGAATAATTTAATATAAGATTAGTAAATGCTCTTATATTGAATCTACCATCATAGAATGATGGGTTTTTATTTTATAGTAATGCTTCAAACAAAGGACATGGTTGTGTCCTTATGCAGAATGATTGAGTTATTGTCTATGCATCATGGCAGCTAAATATTCATGAAGAAAATCATCCCACTCACAATATTGAGTCAGCAGCTGTTATATTTTCTATGAAGATATGGAGACACTATCTATATGGTAAAAATTGTGAGATATATACTAATCACATGAGTTTGAATTATGTTTTCTCACAGGATGAACTCAACATGAGATAAAGACGATATGTTTAACTACTCAAGTATTATGATTACACAATAAAATTCCACCCAAGGAAGGTAAATAAGGCGTCTGATGATTTGATCAGAAAGGATCGTGGAGTTCTTAACAAGATGAGAGTTGAAATGGATCCTATGTTCATGGATCCAGTAAATATGGATATGGGAATTTTCATGGAAGGTGTAACATCAATAATTTTTAAAATGGTTTTAAAACCATCTTTACTAGAAAGGAAAAAAATTTCTCACAGTGATGATGAGGAGTTTCAAAACAAAATTAAAACTATGAATGTAGGGAGATTGATTGAAATTTTAAATGAAGATGGAATTTTAAAATTTGGGAAGAGGCTTTGGGTTACCGATATACCTAGTCTAAAAAGTGAATTGTTGGATGATGCTCATAGCTCCAATTTTTCTATACACCCTGGTAGCACTAAGATGTATATAGATTTGAAGCAATAATTTTTGTGGGACAATATGAAGAGGGAGATTGTTAATTATGTGTTAAGTTGTATGGTTTTTCAACAGGATAAGGCTGGAAGAAATCATCCTAGAGGATTCATGCAACATATTCCCTTACCTGAGTGGAAATTGGATGATATTATGATTGACTTTGTTATAGGGCTACCAAAGACTTCTAGAAGGAATGATGTAATATGGGTCATTGTTGATCGTCTTACCAAGTCACCACATTTTATTTCTATTAGAGAATAATTACCACTTGATCATTTAGAAAGACCATATATTAATAATGTTTTATGACTTAATGGTGTACCCATAGCGATTGTTTCTGCTTGTGATCCGCATTTTACATCAAGATTCTGGAAAATTATTCAGAAATACCCAGATACAGAACTTCATTTGAGTACTTCCTACCACCCTCAAACCAATAAGAAATCAGAATGGACTATTCAAACCTTAGAAGACATGTTGAGATCTTTCTCACTTGAGTTTCATGTTATGTGGGATTAGTATTTATCTATGGTAGAATTTTCCTATAAGAATAGCTTGCATTCAAGTATTCAGATGGAACCATATGAAGCATTATATGGAAAAAGATGTTGCACACCAACTTGTTGGGATGATGTTGGTGGAAGAAAACTCGTAGGGATAGAACATATTGATGAAAAAATGGAAAAGTTAATGATTATCCAAACCAACATCAAAGTAGCTCAAAGTAGTAAAAAGAGCTATGCCAATAACCAAAGGAAGGATTTGGAATTTCAAGTATGAGATCATGATTTCTTGAAGGTATCTCCATGGAATGGTGTTATAAGATTCAGAAAGAAGGGTAAATTAAGTCCCAGGTATATCATGCCTTTTGAAATTCTGGAACGAATTAGAGTTATAGCTTACGATTTGGCAATGCTGCTAGGTCTCTCTAAAGTTTATGATGTGTTCCACGTATCAAAATTGAAAAAATACATGCCATACCCAAAGCATTACTCACATATGAAGAAATAGAACTAGAACCTGATTTTTCTTATTGTGAATATAATTTCCACATTCTTGATACTGGAGAACAAGTGTTGAAAAAAAAGACGACTCATCTGGTAAAATTTATTTGGAGAAACCATAAAATGGAAGAGACGATGTGGGAACCTGAGGAACTTATAATATAGAACTAAATGAATCTTTTTATTAAGTAATATTCTTGAAATTTTAAGGATGAAATTATTTGAAGGAGGGAAGAATGTAACACCCCAAGCTTCCACAGTACACTTCTCTTTGAATAACAGAATAGCTAGTGTTATATGCAGCTTCAAGTTCTAGCACACCACACCCAATCAAACTTTCCGTTTAAAAAGTAGTTAAGAATAATAACACCCTCTTTTTTGAAATTTTATAAATTTTATTTTTCAAAATAGAATTAATTTTGGGATTTTTCATATCAAAATTAGATTAGGGTGAATTTTTGGTATTTTTCTGAAATCATTCAATATTTTATGAATAGTGAAAAAATTGTGTTATTGTTTAAAACCGACTGTTTATTTAAAAAATATTTTCTAATTTTAATTTATTTTTAAAATATAAATAGATACATAATACCTATATTGATATAATTTAATTAATTGGAGTCATTTTATAATAATATTAGATATATAAAATTTTATTGAACTTTTTTACGTGTTTTACCCACCTTCTCGGCATATTTGCAAATTTGCATAAAACGCAATTTTACTGCTTATGTGAAATGAATTTCAGAAATATGTCATGCACAATTTTAATTAGTAAGAAAAATTTGGTTTAATAGAATGAAAATTATTTTTTGTGAATAATAACTTTTGAATTTTATTTTCCACGGTTAAAAGTAAATAAAGAAACTAAAGGTAAAAATAATATTATAATTATATAAAATTACCCCAACACATGACATAATTCAATTGGATAAGTGAATTTAGACCAAAATCAACCTTAGGACAAAAATATGATTCTTTTTTATCCACTTGGATTTGATTGGGATATTTATTATATTTTATTTGAAAAAGAGTTAAAAGTGTTAAATAAATATTTTAATAACTAAACCATTTTAAATATAGGGGTATACATAAGAAAAATTAGACTATAAATTATCATTATAAATATAAAAATATTTCCTATATCATGGTATTTTATTTATAATTTTGAGAAATTATATAATTAAATTTATTTATGACATAATGATGATGCAGTAATTACCTTATCATTGAAAGATTAAAATCATTAATATTATAAGTATTAAAATAAAAGTAAATTGAAGTTTTTGATGCCATACATGATTTTTCTAGGTGTATATGAAATTTTAGGGTTGATTCAATGTATTTTTTTCAACGGAATCAATTTATAATGACTTTCAAAAAACAAAATACTAAATAGTATTAAAATTGACATAAATGAATTTTTAAAACAAATACTATTTTATTAAATTATATAATAGACATAAAAATCTAAGATTCATCCAAATGACTTAGATAATGCTAAATATGTCATTATTGAACCACTTGAGTTTATCTTGGCATTTTATGGTAATGATATTAAACATTTAGTAAAAAATACAAGAAGACCTGGTAAAAGTCAAACTACTTAACAAAGGGTTAAATTTAAATATAAGGTTAATATGGTGACCAAAACATGTCTAAAACCCATTGGCTGAGTGTATTTCTACCCATACGAAACTTAGACTTGAAATAATTCCATTTGGAGATATTAGAAACCGAATATAATTTTTTATTAGATAATATTTCGATCTTTTCCAAAAGTTCCCCTCACATCTCTTATAAAAGGGTACATCCCCTTATCTTAAATTCAAACCTCCAAAGCCAATTGGATCAGCCCACCCTTGATCAAATATCCTCCCAACTACACTCAATTCAACCTAGAGGCCTTAATTTGATCTGAAACATATCCTATGGAGCCCTTTTGTTGAAATCAAAAGGAAGCACCCGAAGAATAGGAGGTTAACATACCCTCAACCAAGGAAAAGTACTAGGTAAGGGTTAATTCCTCAATCTCATTAATATCCAAGATTGTTCATGTGTAAGTATTTTTTGGGGCATATTTATCATCCATATCCATGTTTCATAAAAAGGTTATCATAAGGATTATTTTAAGGTTTTATGGAAGGATATCATTAACAAGATCACCATTTTAAATGTTTTAAAGATTTATATTTCAAAATCTATTTAATTAATGTCTTTCTTTTCAGAATGATATTAAGGACTTTTCTATATAGATAATACTATTTTAAAATTTTAATTCCTTTAAAAGGATTCAAAGTGGTAGGTGACACTTTTATTAAAAAATCTCTTTTAAATGATTTCCATTATAAATTGTGTGACTTTTAGATGATTTCATGAAAAGGGATATTTCTCTCAAATGGTTTTACTGTTCATTTTAAACTTAATCAACATCATTTACGGGATATTATTCTTAATTGTGGTTGATTTATTATAATACAATACTCTATATTGTATTGAATGATTTTTGAAATGGTTGAAAATGGATTTTATATTTCTATACCATTCATGGCATGTGGTTAAAGTATTGAAATTTTGTATGATAGTTTCAATATAATGATTACATTATGTTTCACCCTTTTCATATGAGGAATCCATTGAACTTAGTAAGTGATGGGCATGGCCTTCTATATCCCCTCGATGCATCGGTAGGTATCATGAGACAAAATAGTGTCTTGGCACAAGGCTTTGACAATACTTTTATTATAGTCTTGAAATGAGGCCTTAACTATGTGGTTATGATGTCTGAAATTTTGCATTCTATCATTTTGAGATTATATATTGATATTACATGTGATTATTCATCTAGTAGAATATCCGTGTTAATCAGTAAATGACATTACTTGATTTATCTTTTCTATATTATGTTTAAGTTTATGTTTAAAATTCTTGTATTTTAGTCTTATACATTGGATTAAATTTTTATTCGTATTTTTGATAGATTCCACTATATTATTATCCTTAATGAGAATCTAATCTCACCCCTTTCTTCTAATTAATTTTCCCAGGATGTGATGACGTATTTTATGACTGACATGAAGGGATATTCTAAGGGATATGAGTGTGTTCAAAGGATAAAATGTAGTTTTTTCATTTAATAATGTAATGTAAAACTTATGTATGTATCCAGTACTTCTAAGGCTTCGAAACTGATTTGTCTTTCAGGACTTGATCTCTTGTGATCATACCAATGTTATGTAATAATACACTAACTCTGGGTAACGAGGGTTAGGGCGTTACAAAACATACAATGTAGAGCACCATGGATTCCCCAATCAAAAAGTATCATAGATATTGAGCACAATATCACATAGGTAAGTGAATTAATAGAAAAAATGATAAAAATCAAGATATTACAATAGATATAAACCAATGATCAAAGTAAGGTCACACCCTAATGGTTAACATAGAATTCTTCAAGAGGATCATAAGTCATATTCATCTAAGGGAACTCACTTATCGAGTCTCACAAACACTAATGTCTCTCATCAAATAGGTACCACTCTTCATGCATTTCTATTATGAAATATGCATAAAAACTCATGTTGTGTCGATACAAAGGTAGGGGATAAAACGCAGGGCCTCTTAGAGATACCTAATCCTTTCATGGGTAGCCCAATAGGAAGGTGACAACCCACCATAGATGTTGTAAATATGATACATGACCTAACATACCAAAGAATGATAGAGGATCACACCTCGAGCCCCATGGAGGGATACCTAAATCTATTTAGAACTAACCCATAGAGGGGATCTCTTATACCATAATTAGTACGAGATTATATATTACACCATCTTAGGGATGGACCAAGGGAAAACAGCCACACTAATATAGATATTGGAATGAGGGAGATAAGGGATCCAATATATCCCAGGAAAGGAAAATAATGTCTAAAATGGATATATGACATATCCTACAAAATAATCTCTTGTATATGTACCTATCCATGTAATCTTGCACATTCCCATTTACTCCAACCGTGCCCATGGACCCTGGACATTTCCATGTATGTGTACCCAGGAGTACATACCGGGTTTCTAGCTTCAGGTCACATGACATATGTTTTGGTCACATGATCATGTCATATTAATACTCACATGTATCCTTATCTATCATGTGTGTGGGGGGGGGGGGGGTCCACATGGTGTTTGTTCTTTTAAACTACTGGTCATGTATATCTGGATATTCTCAAAGTCCAGACCTATCACACATATTCTCCCATGCTACCACCACCGTTGATTCCACTATGATCTTTAATATAGACCAAAAATATATGTTGATTTAGTCTACCACATCATTAGTGGATAGAGTCCAGTAACTAATTCACCGAAATTCACCCATCATTACACTTGAAGCACCCACACATTCTATCTTGTGAAATTTTCGTAGCCCAGACCATCATTGGAGAAAATAATAACCGAGATTAAACCAACAAAACAAGAACCTTAGATGGATTTTAGATCAATATATGATGAGTAAATAATATTCATTATTTTCACTGGAATGATCTAAGAACTACATTTATGAAGACATTCTTACATGTGATATCACTGATGAATTCCTTATGTTCACCATCGTCTCCACCAAACTCCTTGATCATAGATGAAGGTTCTTCATGTGGTAGTTCTCCTCCCAAATCATAGGTCTATGTGGATAACCATAGAGTTGAACATAATGGGGTTATAAATACATTAATTTTTTAGGGTAAAAATTAATTAGACCATAAATAAATAAATTTATTTTGTTTATTTATTCTGTCTAATTCTTGCTAGAAACTACACTCTACTGAAATTCCCAACACCGACAAAAATTATTTCATGACTAGGGGAAAAACCATATTTCATATTTAATAGAAGTAATAGTTTTCTCATTTGAGACACCATTTTAGTGATAGACCATTATTTTATAGAAACTCCATTCACATGATATATTATATTTAATATTTTTTATATACATACCGAGGCTCCATGAAGCCCATAATTCTTCACTGACTATGCATACGACTTAAAAAATGTTCTTTAAAATATTTTAAATTGTTATATGAAAACATAAAATTCTCCCCCTTTAGTGAATTTTATACAAAAAGGAAAAATAGTTCTCAAAATGATAAGGGTACTCAGATTTCATGTATTTCTCCCACTCCCAGTTTCTTTTCTAAATATTATTATTTTTATAATGAACACACAAAAATTGAGTCACTTTACCATGAAGGTTATTCCCCTACCATCCCTCAATGTCCACTGGGTACTCAGAGAAGTTAACTCCATCACCAATTTCCAGCTCACCAAAGTTGATAATGTGCGATTAGTCTTTCACGTATCTCCTCATTTATGACAGAGGGAGTACACCATGTGCCCGATCAAACTATGGTGGTAAGACTAATAATTATTCCACCTCACCAACCCTAAGAAATATTTTGAAAGGGAAAATAAATCTTGTACGAAGCATACCATATTTTCCAAATCTCCATAATCCTCATAGAGGTTAAAACTTAATGAATGCATGGTTTCCCTAATTGAACTAAAAAATTCCTCCTCCATCAGTTTTAATAGTACTTATTATGGATCTGGGAAGTCCTTATAAGCTTTTGGATGATCTGTACCTTCTCTATCATCAGTCTCACTAACTTAGGATCCATAAGATTTACTCTCTTTGATCTATCCAACATAGTGGTGATCTGCAAGGTCTCTCTTACAAGGAATTTAATAGTGAAATACTAACCATGGAGTGGTAGCTGTTGTTATGCAAAAACTACACCAAGGGTAGTTAATCCTCCCTACTACAACCAAACTAAAAGAAGCAATCCCAAATCTATCATCTAGAACCAGAATAATTCACCATTTCTAGACATATTTCTAGTAATGTAACATTATGTTCATCCATAACTAATACCCAAAGGAATCCTGTAATCCTATCCATAATTGTGATGTTAATAGAGCATCATTGTTAGAAATGATCTATCATAACCCGAATAACTAGACCCCTCCTAGCCAGTGATAATCTTAGTGTGATACCTCAATACCGCCTCCAATAAGAAAAGGTCTGACGAAGATTGATGTGTTGGAATATCACACACATGGGAGGCCTTCTCCTGAGGTACCTGGACACACACACACACAAATATCTAAATACCCATGTGATCATGAAAGGTAAATACAACCGATACCATAATGCATGTGTAACATCAACACCACACCAAATTATGAAAAATTACTAAAAAAATAGAAGGATAAAATACAAGCCCACAAATATGAGAAAGAGTGTCCAATCTAATCAGAACGAGGGGGACTAATAACAAATTTAACACATGGAACATCCATGGCCAGTCTAGCACACTATGGTCCACTGAGTCCCGATCCTCCTAAGACACCATCAAAAGTCTTGTCGCTTATATAAGACATGCCATATATGGACGAAGCCCATGAATGGTAGAGTATTACAATACCCAATAGGGCACCCTAAAAATATTAACATAAATCATCAAGAGTAGTCATCTCATAAAATCAATGTAATTTCAATCAGGATATGAGATAAATTTATATGGATAACCATAAAAGGCACATATACTCATAATAGATTCAAAGTATCAAAGTGGTCTCAACAACATCAAGCCACATGATTCTCCTAGAGGTTTCAAGGTATTTATCATACAGGGGAACTCACCCCATAAGCTACGTTGTCGCTAAAGGATCTCATCCGAGATGATATGCTTTTCGGGTCTCACCCAAGATGTACTCACTATACCTCTGAAGATAATGACATCTAGATAGTGGATCAGACCCCAAACTGTTGGGGGATACCACAAAACCTATAGGATCAATCTACAATATAGGGGACTGATTCTCCCTATATGTTGGTGACACCAATACCATGAACCCTACCTAGGGAAGAAGATATTATATAGGATCCCACCTTGATCCTCACTGTGGGATACCATTTACTCTCTCTGATTCAAAACCCATAGAGGGGATCACAATACTATGCTCAGGACATAGTTACATATTGTACCACAATAGGGATGGACCAAGGGATCACAATAAACTAAACTTGGTCTTTAATAATGATATAGAGGACCAAATATTTTCTATGAAAATGTGAACAGTGTGTACTAGAGGGTACATGATGTGGATTTTTGACATTAGGTCTACCCATGTCAGTCTGTATCACATGGAATGTAACCCACCATATAAATGTTACATTTTCCTAGTTTGAATTTAGAGTAGAGGTCAACCGAAACTCTCCGTTCTGCTAGATTGTTCCCATTTACATCTGGTCATGCCCATGTACTTAAAGTAAATCTTGTATAATTTGGGTTGTGCTTCTGTACCTAGACATGTCAGAGTACTAGGTCATACCCATGTACTCTGGTAGTGGTCATGTCCTTATCCATGTGTATTCATGTGTTACACTAGGTTACACACTGATCCAACAACCATGGTTCACCTGATGTGTGACACGTGTCATATGGATTGTGATATTTTATTTCATGAATAAATCCTAGCTTCTATAGTTGGATCCAAATAGTGCATGTTATTCATATTACATTCCATGTAACAAGATATTTTTCAGAAATCCTTTAACTTAATGAATATTTTCTCTACACCGCCATTACCACTGATTCTGGTATCCATCACACCTGTAAATATTGAATCTAAAGTCGACCATGATCAAGGTGTCTCTAAAGGCTGGGATCCATCCTTCAATCAACTCACATCGCCTCTATCATCTCACTTTTAGGTTGAGATTCCAAATCCCAAAATTAGGGATCTCCAAATTTATACCATGTCTTCTATCATCACTACAAAACCTAACCAGAAAATCCATCACCATCCTAAACCCATGAAGATGATTTTTTTGTGCCAAATATTCATTGTGTAATGATCGTTTTCAAGGTATTAGTACAACTGAAAACCAAATACAATACCTATAATGATCTCATGTAGAGAGGGGAGAGAAAGTCAAAAAATCCAAACTTGAGGAACATACCTCAACCAATTGTTTATGTTGGCCTTGATCCGCAGATTTAGGAATGATAAATGAAGAGAAAGAAATACAGAAATATCAAATTCATATTTCAAGAAAGATAAAATAATAATTTGACAACACAATAAACCCTTGAATCAAACTATTAAAATAGTTGATTCATATTCATTGTGGGATATATAAACATGGAAGAATTGACATAAAAAAATTTCCTTCCTCGAGTCGGATAAATCAATCAAAAAGAACTGAACCATGATGTATTCATCAGTGAGAAACATAACTTCATTTGAGTACATGATCTTAGCAGTAATGATGTAATCCTTGACCCCACGATCACTTTACACTACAACTGTTTTGGGTTTAATATGGGCTAGCTTTTATAAGAGCTAGTGAAAAGCGTTTATAAATGTTCCCTTTACCATCACTAAAAAATGTGACGATAAAGGGTACCTTTATCAGTGATTTATTTGTAGCACTGATAAAGGGTGACCATTATCAGAGTATTTCCTAGGACTGACAAAGGTCATGATAGCGTACATGAGTTACACATGAAAATTAAAAATGTTCGACCACTTGTTTATATATTATTCCACCGCATCCTAAGATCAAAAGCCTACTAAACAGATGGGATCCCACATACATGCACCACACACATATATGGGAATGTGCCTATAATCATGTGCTCATGTGGGCCTTGGCCTACTCTATTCTTCGCATGAACTTTATCCAACCCACATAGACTCGGGCCTCATGGGATGGGTCCTACCCAAACCGACCCTACCTACCTACCCCCCACATGGCCCCGTCCACCTTTCCATGAAATCAATGTCCCCCAATTAATTATAAATAGTAATAAAACAATAAAATTATCAAAAATATTAAAAAATTGAAATAATTAAACAAATAAAAATTAAAATGAAAAAATAAAAAAAACTATGATTTCATTAATTAAATGATAATTAATAATTTTTTAAAATAATATATATATATTATAAATATTAAAAAATTATATATATTAAATATAGATATATAAAATAAAGAAATTTAAATAGTTAAACAAATAAAATTGAATAATGAGTAAACTAAAAAAATCTTAAAATTTTTATTAATTAAATAATTATTAATAAAAATGAATAAATTTAATATACATATAGATAAACTAAAAATTATTAATAAATAATATGCATTAAATAAAAGTATATAAAATTTTTAAAATGTAATAATTTAGAAAAAAAATTAGAAATGAAAAAATTAGAAAATTATTAAAAACTTTATTAATGAAATGATTACTAAAGAAAATGAATAAATTTAATATATATATATATATATATTAATTATAAATATTAATAAATACTATATATTAATATAGATATATAAAAGGAATAAAATTTTATAATTAAAGTCATATTAATGTCTTATTAATTTTCAATGCGTTTTATAATTAATTATTAGTAGCATGCCCCGTTTTCCTACATAAAGTTTCATTACATCATACAAAAATATGATCTTTTAAATTTTAGTTTCGTGGAAAAAAATATATATAATACTAGATGACATAAAACATTCTCATAATCCACTATAAATTATTCATCAAAGGTTCATTCTAATTACATTTACTGCATCTAATAACTTGGGGACATACATTAAAGGAATGTGGGATCATAAGGCCTAGTAAGGGAAAGTAAGGGAATCAATTTACTTATGATCTTAAGGAATATCAATAAGATCACGAGGAGAAACATAAAGACAAGAGAAAGAGGAATATTGTAATAATAATAACATGAATAATTATATGTAAATGTGGATATAACATTAAAATGATACATTCATAAACATATCACCAAATTTTGTTGCCAAGGTGTCATAAAAATTACCATGTCTATTCACCAAGGTATCGTAAAAAGTTGTCATATGTAGAGATTAAATTATTTTCCCAAAGAATTGGAGAAATATCTGGGTGAAAGAATCATATATCTTGATTAATGTAAAACACATATATGAAAATAACAAATTTCATAAATAACCCATGGAGAATAACAGAAATGGGGTTCATATCAAAATCATGGCGTTTTAAAAAGAAGTGCTTAAATAAATAATCTTTATTTCATTATTAACCTATGAAAAATGAAGGAGGGTTCAATATATTCTAATAGAATATTAAAATAGATCATTTTTAAATTTTTTAAATACCCCTAGAAAAGAAAGAGGTTAGAGTATTCATAAAAGAAAATAAGATAATTTCATCATTGAAAGAGATAAATTTTGAGAAGAAAATCCGGCAGCATAACCGGAATGAAACAAGGTTTTAGAAAACATTAAGAAGAGAGGAGAAAATGGTATCCCATTAATAAAAGTACCTTAATATAGTAAGTTGTTAAAAAATGGAAGAAAAACATATTTTGTAAATTTGAAATATAAAACACAAAAAAAAAAGAGAACATGAAAGGAAAAAAGAGAAGTTGATATTTCCCTTACCTTGATCCATGTTCCTGAAACTTGAGGATCGAGAACTTGGGGGCTTGATGAAATGTTGGGAGGACTACTTGGGAGGTTAAACTATCATATATTCATAGATAATTAATTGTAAGTGAATGTAAATGGAGAAATGGTTTGGTATTTATTGCATATAAGGGGGATTTTTTTATTAATTTCATTGGACCCCTAGGTAGTGGAAAATGAATAAGCATGGGATTTCCCCTGATATTTTCCCATGATATTGATTGTACATTAGGTAACTAAGGACTCAATACATAACCCTTTATAACATCCGCATATGACCTAAGGGTGTGTTTTGCGATGGCGATATACTCCTATGGTGGCTTGACTAACATCGCCTAAGTGGTAATTTATACTAACTTGAACTTCTCTCATAAGTGATTTTGTTCAATCCAAACATGTCGAATCATGGCTTGGGATTGGTCAAGGGAGAAGAACAGTGATTCTACCTCCCTCCCAGGTTCTGATGAATGAGATTTGTATGACATGACTCTACTAGATAAGGCCATCGAATCTTCATCCAACATTATTATTCCGTTGTCATTTCAACTTATAAAAAATAATTATAATGTTAAGATTATTATTTAGAATATAGTATCTAATGGTCATATTTCCCAATGATCTTAACTTACCAATGGTTGTATAATGGTCAAAACCCAATGGTCAAATTTAAAAATATTCCGACTTTATTATTATAGAGATATTTTTTGGTTATGTATAATATAACATAACACACATTTTTAGGAAACAATTATCATTCAATAAATTTGGGTCATAACATTATTCCCCCCCTTAAGAAATTTTTTCCTCAAAACATTATCTCATTACCATGGTTGTAAAAAGGTGGGTATACTTCTGACTCATTGTTCCTCTATTTCCCACATCACTTATTCATATTTATAGTTCCTAAAAAACACTTTTATGGGGTGGGAAGTCTTTTTTGTGTAGAACATTGTCTCTACTGTCCAAGATCTCCATCAGCTGCACCATATAAGAGAGGTCGAGTTCTTATTATAAAACCTACGGATTCAGAGCATGTGGATGGTCAGGTATGTACTTCCTCAAGAGGGATACATGGAAAGCGTTATGAAATACATCTAGGTTAAGTGGATGTGCAAGTCGATAGGCCAGTTATTCTTTGTGATCACGAATTTTATAGGGGACAATATACCTAGGGCTAAGCTTCTCTTTCTTTCCAAACTACATGACTATCTTCCAAAGATATATTCAAAGTAAAACATTGTCTCTAACACCAACTACAGGTCCCTTCGATGGTTGTTAGTAGAGCTTTTCTACTAATAGTAAGAAGACTTTATGAGTTGTTGGATGAAAAGAACCTTTTCCATCATCTCTTTCACAAGATTTGGCCCAATAATCTTTCTCTCAGCTACTTCATCTAAACAAGTAGGAGTTGTACATTTCTTCCCATATAAAGATTCATTGGGTTCCATTTTAATACAAAAATGTATGATATTATTGAATGAGAACTCAAATAATGGGAGATGTTGATCCCATCCACCTTTAAATTCTATTGAGTATGTTCTAATCATGTCCTCGAGTGTCTGAGTAGTCCTTTTAGATTGGAAATCATTTTGGTGGTGATTAGTTGTACTAAAACTCAATCCAATTTTCATATAATGTTGAATATTTCTCTAGAATTTTAACGAAAGCTTTGGATCATGATAAAAAAATATAGAAAGTAGCACTCCATGAAACCTCACCACTTAAATTATGTAAATCTTGGAATGTTTTTCAAGTTTTAAATGTTCACAAATAGAGATAAAATGAGCGGTCTTGGTGAGACAACCCACTATGACCAATATCAAATTATTTAATTTGGCTATTTTAAGGAGACCAGTGAAAAAAGTGTGTAGTGATATTATCCAAATTTTATGCTATTATGGGTAGTGGTTGTAATACCACTTTAGAATGTTTCCACTATTCCTTTACTTATTGACACACCAAGAACCTTGTAGTGTTCTTGAAAATCTCGCTTTTCTTGTTATCCCACAAATAATTATAAGGAACCAACCTTAAAACATTACTTAATATTGAATTAAATGAATAATTCACATTGAGTATCATTTCAGGTTTAGAGTTTTAGAGAATTAGGCCATAACTATTACATCTCAAAAGTTACAAAGTAGACACTTCTACTCAGATTCCATTTTTTCATAAAATAAAAACTCTTGATAAACAAATTCAAGTCCAGTTCCTTGTTTTAGACAACATGACTTTCCTTGATCCCATACTTGACCCTATTCCACTTTATTTCCTTTGAAAAACATTTCAAGAACTTGGGATGAGCCTAAAAAGCTCAGTAAGGAATACAAAAAGAAATAAACTATTAGTTTTTCAAAATAACAAGTAAACCAAGAATACTTTAACAAAAGTAATACTTTTCACCTTTACGAATTAGTAAATACTCTTCACTAAATAAATGATCACAACTTACCCTTTTGTAACCAAATTATTACCCATATAATGAACACATAACATATAAAGGTAACTTGGAACATAAACATACTTAAATAGAATAACCATACAGTCGACTTCCACACATGTCACTAAATGGAATATCTATACAGCCGACTTCTATACCCAATGCATTGGAAGTTATAACATAACCACCCATCTTAGTATTCATGACACCACCCGTCATTTGGTTTATCACGTAACCACCCATCAAATGTCCAAGTACCATTATAAAATCATAAGGCAGAAAACAAATATAACGGAAACAAAACATTTCCAAATTTCAATCACTATATATCACTTAAATATATTGACATAACAAATCCATTATCAAAACCATTTTCAATACCAAAATACATAATAGAGTATATGGTATTTATTTTCTTTTAAAAACATTACGGCTTGTTGAGGAAGCCAAAGACCAAATAATACTCACGGTGGCAGAAAGGTCGTTGTCACCGCATACATTATAAGAAAAATTCCTTTTTGTTGTTTAGAAAAAGGCTTAGTAGAAAAGGATTCCATTTGAATGAAATGAAAAGTCAAAGGTGTTTATACAGAGTATAAAAGAGAGTCTTGTATTAAAACAAAATATGCATCAATGAAAGGAGATTGAGATGAAGTGCCTTACCTCGTGTCCGACTTGACTCAATCGTTCTTTAATCTCATGAATAGTAAACTAAAGTTAATTTTTACTTTCTTAAGAACCTTTTTAAAGTTTATTATTCCTTTTATATCACTTATTTCCAGGTTATAAACATTATTTAATCATTTAAGTTAATAATGTTCATTTTGTTGATATTTGGTACTTGAGTCAAAAATGGACTTCTTATAATTACATGTTGTTCATGTGGTCAAATGTTAATTATATCCAAAATGATATTCATGATTTGGATATCATATATATCATATATATCCATCATATACATGTATTTATAATATTACATAACATTTAGAGGTATGAAATGAAATGCACCGTTCATGGAGATGGTAAGCCATACGTACGCATGAATGCTACTTCCATTTATATTTCATATTTAAGGGAATTCAAACATAATGATACATAATAGTATTATAATTCCAGTATTGTATCATATATAATATCATCAAACCTATCCTTTATATGTACCACATATGGTATGAAAGAGTCATATCACTTTGAGGGGGCGGTAGTCCGCACTTTCTCAAATGAAATTATCGTGTTTACACATAATGGAAACCATAGAGGTTTGATATATATATATATAAACACAGAAGCATAAGAAAAACATAAACATAAAATATATCATATATAAATACAGTGACAACTTAATGGCCAATGTGATAGGTGTTAAAAGAAGATTGAACAATCATCATTTTGTGAGGCAGTAATTCTCCATCTATAGAAACAGTATGTTCTTTAACCATTAGAAGAGGGTGTGTGTGAGTTTAGGTAGAATCCTTATCATAACAACATCCTAGAATATTTAGGATACTGGTGTTATTATGGGATCAAATAATAATTAGATAGTGGTGAGTGAACAAGGAAAATAAAAGGAGGAAACTCGAGAGAAGACATTACCTCTAAATCGGGTAACTCTTTTTGATTTGAACCAAAAGATTCCATGGGAAGACTTCTGCCCAAAGTGAAGCTTCTAAGAGTAAGATAGGAATGTGGAGAGATAATATGATCTGGGTTTGGATGATACAAGGGCTTGAGAGGTGCGGGTAAGTGGGTCGAGGTGGGGGCCATTTATAAGAGGGAGGAGGGTCACTTTTGGAATGTCTTGAAATGTTACTTTATTGTAAAATTATTCTCAAATTTTAAAGGTACCAAAATGATATATTTCTAGTATAATGTGATAAGGTTTCGAAATCCACCAATCCAATATGTTTTTGACAAGTGTAAGTCTTAGAGTTTACCCTATCTTTTCATTTTATTTAAATCGTCCATTAATGAGATAATCACTGCATCATCATGGTGTCATAAATAAATTTATTTATTTAATGTCTAAAAGTTATAAAATAAATACCATGATGTAGGAAATATTTTTATATTTCCAATGATCATTTATAGTCTAAGAGATAATTTATGAAAAAAAAATTAATTTTTTTACTTAGGTGATACAAACTTTGGTTATATTTCCCTTTCTTTAAAATAATAAGATAAAAGGGTCACTATCACACTAAAGTGATTCCATGGGGTCAGAAGGATGTAATAAGACATCCCATGGTCTTCCATGAATCAAAAAAAAATATTTGGACACATGTTGGGGTCATTTTATATTATTATGATATTACTTTATTACCCTTAACTACTTGGATACTAATTAATCACGATAATTAAAGATAATTTCCATCGTTACTATTCAATGTCCAAAAACAGAAAGGTCTTAAGTAAATAATTTGGAACTTCTCATTCCCAATATGGAATCCATTTTACCATATTCAAAACATAGAAATTGCAAAAATTAATTTAAATATATTTCCCGTTGTCAAAACAAATAGCGTGTTTTTAGGAAACAATATCTATCAAAAGATAGATAAACGTTTATGTCCAATTAAAAAGTGAAATTATTTACAATAACCACAATTGTATTAAATGACAAATATATATTCTAATTACACGTTAAAACCAATTAAAAAGATGATATAACAATATAATTAAATTAGATGAAAAATCAGTTTTGAAGTAAAATGCAGTATTTTTCACTATTCATTAAACAAATGAAAATTGTCAGAAAAATACCAAAAATTTATCCAAAGTAAATTTCAATGTCCCAATTATAAAGAATATGTTTATTTTGATAAATAGAGCCTATAAAATTGTCAAAAGATAGATTTAAAAATGGTTCTCCGTCAAAAGGTAGTAAAACAATCTTTTAAAAATATTAGAGTATTCAATGCTTAAGATAGGATTTATTCTCATTTTAAGCCACTAAAACACTATCTTATTCATAAATAGACATAGATGTGAAAATCTATTATTATTTACTTACTTGGGATGTTACATCCTTCCCCTTTAGAAAATTGTGTCCCTGCAATTTATTTACTTATCGAATAAGTGGGGGTATTTATCCCTCCTTCCATTTTCAGATTCCCATGTTGCCTCTTCAACTATATTATTTTTTCATAGAAACTTTACTTGATGAATCACCTTATTCCACAACAATTTCTCCCTGTGGTCAAGAATCTATACTGGTTGTTCCTCATAAGATAGATTCTCTTCCAATTGAACTACCTTTGGACTCAAAACATGAGATGGATCTGGCATATACTTTCTCAACATTGGAACGTCAAAAACATTGTGTACCTGGGACAAACATGAAGGTAATTAAAATCAATATGCAACTTATCCAACCTTCTCCAAGATTTCATAAGGTCAAATGAACTGCGAACATAGATTTCCTTTATTGCGAAAATGCATCACAGTTTACCATGGAAAAACATTGAGAAAAACATGATCACCTACCTCAAAAGAATGATCCATTATCCGGTTATCCGTATAACTTTTCTGCTGACTCTGAGTTGTTCTCACGGGCTTCTGAATCAACTGAACTTTTTCTGCCATCTCTTCTACCAATTTTGGTCCATTCAGTTTCCTTTCCCCAACTTCATCCCAAAAATCTGGAGTTCGACACTGTTTACCATATATTTCCTCAAATAGAGCCATCTATTTACTGGAATGAAAACTGTTATTAAAAAAAATTAAATCAATGAAAGATGTTGGTCCCAAATTCCTAGGTAATCCATTGTATAAGCACATACATATCCTCCAAGGTCTGAATTGTTTGTTCTGACTGCCCATCTAATTGCGGATGAAAATTTGTACTAAAATTTAATTCAGTACCCAATGACTTTTGAAGGCCTTTCCAAAAGTTAGAAGTAATCCTGGGATCACGATCATATACAATGGAGAGGGGAACTCCATGTAAATTGACTATCTCTTTAACATACAACCTAGAAAGTTGATCTAGAGAGAATGTATCTCTAATAATAAGGAAATGAGCATATTTAGTCAATCTATCAACAATAAGCAATATTTCATTATTACCTCGAGATGTCTTTGGTAATCCCAAAATGAAGTCCATGGATATATTTTCTCATTTCCACTCTGGGACTAGTAAAGACTGAAGCATCCCTTTCGACAACTTCCTCTATACTTTAACCTGCTGACAAGTCAAACACTTCACAGTAAAATCAGAAATATCTTTTTTTATTCCGTCCCACCAGTAATACTCCCACAGATCTCTGTACATCTTAGTATTGCCAGGATGAACTGAAAATAGGGAATTATGAGCCTCACATAACAACTCATTCTTCAACTATGAAACACAATGTACACACAATCTCTTCTCAAATCTCAAAACACAATCATTATCAATGTTGAATTCAGGAAACTTACCCTTCTAAACTAGCTCTACCTTTTTCTCCAACTTACTATCTTTCTTCTGCGCTTGCTTAATTCGGTCTGATAGAGATGATATCACTGACACCTGAAACAAAACAGAATAACTTCCTGCACCAACAACTTCTATTCCAATGTTCATAAAATCAAAAACCAAAGGATCTCATTCCAAATGTAGCATGGTTAGTGAAGCATTACTTTTTCAACTCAAAGCATTAGCCACTTTATTTGATTTTCCGGGATGGTAATGATTTGAACAATTGTAATCCTTGATTAATTCCAGCCATCTCCTCTGTATCATGTTCAATTTATTCTGAGTGAATATATACTTTAAACTTTTTTGATCGGTATATATTTCACACTTTAATCCACACAAATGATGACTCCAAATTTTTAAAGAAAAAACATCAGGAGCTACTTCCAAATCATGTGTAGGGTGATTTAACTCATGAGTTTTCAACTGACGTGAATCATAAGCAATTACCTGATCATTTTGCATAAGGACACAACCAAGTAATTTCAACGAAGAATCACTGTTGATAACAAAATCACCATTTCTGTAAGGTAGTGCCAAAACTAGAGCATTCACCAATCTTCCATTCAATTCCTGAAAACAATCACATTATTTTGTCCAAATGAACCTAACACCTTTTCGGGTTAACTTAGTCATTGGAATAGATAACTGTGAAAAATTTTCAAAAAACCTCTGGTAATAACCTACCAAACCAAGAAAACTATGGATCTTGGTTATATTTGTTGGTCTTGTCCATTCTTCAACAACTTTTGTGTTAGCAGGATCAACAGTTATGCCATTTTTTGAAATAATGTGACAAAGGAAAGAAATTTTTTGTAACCAAAACTCACACTTGCTGAATTTTCCATACAATTTTGTTTCATTTACGGTTTTCAAGACAACCATTAAATGACTTTCATGTTACTCTTTACTTTTGGAATAAACTAAAATATCATCAATGAATACAACCAAAAACTTATCCAAGAAGTCATGGAAAATTCTATTAATTAGATCCATGAATACAATAGGTGCATTGGTTAACCCAAAAGGTATAGCTACAAATTCATAATGGTCATATCTAGTACGAAACACAGTCTTTGGAATGTCTTCTTCTTTTACTTTCAACTAATGGTACCACAACCTCAATTCAATCTTCGAAAAATATTGAGCTCCCTGGAGCTGATCAAAAAAATCATCGATATGAGGCAAAGGATACCTGTTCTTAATAGTGATGTTATTCAATGCTAAATAATCAATGCAAAGTATCATTGAACCATTATTCTTTTTAACAAACAAGACAGGAGCACCACATGGTGATGTGCTAGGTCAAATGAAACCTTTATCTAATAACTCCTATAATTGACTCTTTAACTCTAAAAAGTTCAACTTGATCCATTGAACAAGGGGGTTTTGAAACTGTCTTAGATTCAAGAACTAAGTCAACAATAAATTTAACTTCCTGATCATGTATAATACCAGGGAACTCATCAGGAAAAACATCAAGATAATCATTTACCACTGGCCATCATTAATATAAACATTTCCTTTTTTTTCAACAATATGTGCAAGGTAAAATTCATTTCCATCATTTACTATTTTCATAGCTTCCTAATATGTTATCAAAAGTAAGGGTTCATTCTTGTACAAAAACAGGAAATCTTTTTAAAAGAAACCTCCTTAGCTCTATAGTCAATCTTAGTTTGATAAATAGGAAGCCAATCCATGCCCAATATAACATCAAACTCAACTAGTGGAAAAACAATAAGTTTTGATGGTAGATTCATTCCACACACAAGGATAAGAAGGTTCTTATAATATCTTTTTGTATCAACATTTCCCCCTAGTGTTTTTACCATAAGTATAGGATTTATATCTTGAGATGGAATTCCAAATTTACTAGAAAATTTCTTAGAAATGAAAGAATGTGTAGACCCTGATCAAACAACACGTTGGCATAATATGAATAAACAAACAGTGTACCTAATACTACTTCATTCGATGGCCCAACATCTGTTGAAGTAGTTCCAAAGGATTTCACCACCCCTTTCTTCTTCTAGTATGGCTGCTTTCCCTCAGTTGAGTTCTTTTTTAGACACTCATTTTCCTAATGAGCTATTTCATTAAACTTTAAACATCTTACCGCTAGCTTTTCATTGCCTTCTTGACCATCTTCCTTATAGTTACGAGAAATATGGCCAGACTTACCACACCGAAAGCACTTTCCAGACATGGATAAACATTCTCCAGGATGCATTTTACCACACTTCTCACATGATTGATATTTTTTTTCTTACCTCCAGGCTTATTTGATGAATTCTTTCCCTTTTCCTGCCAACTAGACCTCTTATTCTATTGTTTGTCAGAGAACACCCGATCATCGGAAAACTATTTTTCTAACTTCCCAGCACATAGAACAACCTTTTAATAACTTTTCAACTCACGAGAAGCTAATGCCCTTAGATATATTGGCTTTAATCCTTAGTAAAAATGATTGATTTTACTATCAAGGTATCAGATAAAATTTGGAGCATACCTTTCCAATCGAGTGAACTTCTCTTCATCAGCAGACACTGAGTCATCCTCTTGCCTCAATTACAAGAATTTTTTTTCCATCCTAAGTCGAACATCCTTAGGAAAATATTTCTCAAGGAACTTACCTTTGAATTCATCCCAATCAAGGGCATAAATCTCATCGTCTTCCCTGATATTTTTAATCATCGACCACCACCGATCTGCTTCACCCTCCAAATGGAAAACAACAAGACTAACCTTTTGATTTTCTGAACACCCCATGACATTGAAAATCTTCTCCAGTGCTCTAATCCCCCCTTCAGCTAGAACAGGGTGAGATGGTCCTCTAAATGATGGGATATGTTTCCTCATGAAATGTTCCACCACTAAAATGTTCCTCTGCAGTTGATCTGGCTGATCTCGTGCATGGATACCACCACCATTTATCGCTTGAGTCAATTGTGCCATTACTGCAACAAACTGTTCAGTTCCAATTCTGACCATCTTAAGATGCTGATTTGGAGTGTCATTTCTATATGTATGCCTTCCTAGCGCTGCTTCCCTATTTCCTCTACGGAAAACCATTCCGAACAAACATGTCTTAGATGAAGCAACATGGTAATCTTAAAATTCTATATCACCACAATTTGACCATAATGTGTAAAAAAAATATTTTCAGATAATTGTTTAATATAATTTTAACTCCTAAAGTTATCTAAACCGACCTCTAATACCAACTATAAGGACCCAACCTTAAAAAATTACTTAATCTTGAATTAAATGAATAATTCATATTGAGGATCTTTTCAGGTTTAGAGTTTTAGATAATTAGGCCATAACTATTACATCACAAAATTTACAAAGTAGACAATTTTACTCTTATTCCATTTTTTTCATAAAATAAAAACTCTTGATAAAAAAAATTCATGTTCAGTTCCATGTTTTAGAAAGCATGTCTTTCCTTGATCCCATCCTTGACCCTATTCCACTTTATATCATATGAACAACATTTCAAAAACTTGGGATGAGTATAAAAATCTCAGTAAGGAATACACAAAGAAAGAAACTATTAGTTTTTCAAAACAAAAAGTAAACCATTAATACTTTAACATAAGTAATACTTTTCCCCTTTATGAAGTAGTAAATAATCTACACTGAATAATAGATCACTACTTACCCTTTTGTAACCAAATTATTACCAATATAAAGATCACATAACATATACAGGTAACTTGGAACATAAACATACTTAAATGGAATAACCATACGGTCGACTTCCACATATGTCACTAAATGGAATAGCCATATAGCTGACTTCCATACCCAATGCATTAGAGGTTATAACATAAAAACTCATCCTTGTATTCACGATGCCACCTGTCATTTGTCTTATCACGTAACCACCCATAAAATGTCCAAGTACCATTATAAAATCATAAGAAATAAAAAAAATATAAAGGAAAGAAAACATTTACACATTTCAATCACAATATATCACTTAAATATATTGACATAAAAATCCATTATCAAAACCATTTGCAATATCAAAATACATAATAGATTATATGGTATTTATTTTCTTTTAAAAACATTACAACTTTTTGAGGAAGCCAAAGATCAAATAATACTCACGGCGGTGGAAAGGTCGTTGTCACCGCGTACGTTAAAAGAAACATTCCTTTTTATCGTTTAATAAAACGCTTCATATAAAAAGGTTCCCTTGGAATGAAATGAAAATTCAAAGGTGTTTATACCACATATAAAATAAAGTCTTGTATTAAAACAATATATTCCTCAATGGAAGTATATTGAGACGAAGTCCCTTACCTCATGTCTGACTTGACTCGATCATTCTTTAATCTCCTGAATAATAAACTGAAGTTAATTTCTTCTCGATTAAGAACCTTTTTTACGTTTATTATTCCTTTTATATCACTTATATCCATTTTATAAACATTATGTAATCATTTATGTTAACAATGTTTGTTTTGTCGATATTTGGTACTTAAGTCAAAAATGGACATCTTATAATAACATGACCCCTTCTAGAGTTAACTTAGTTAGTGAATTAGTGAGTTTTGAAAAGTTTTTCACAAAACTCCATTAATATCCCGCTAAACCAAGGAAACAATTATTCTTAGTTACTGATTTAAGATGAGGCCACTCCTCCACAACCTCTGTCTTGATAGGATCTAATGATATTCCATCATTTGTTACAATGTTCTCCAACAAAAAAACATGTTATAACCAAAATTCACTTTTTCTAATCTTTCAAAATAGATTCTCCATTGATAGAGTTTTCAAAATAACCCTTATATTATCCTCATGCTTTTGGGGAGTTATGTAATATATCATACTATCATCTATAAAAACTAAAAAAATGTTATCATTGTTTTACTTAATTAATCTATTCATAAAATCCATAAAAATATTGGGTGAATTAGTGAAGATGAAGGGCATAAAAAATCATAATGAACATATATTGATAGGAATTTAGTGTTTGGAATATATTCTTTCTTTAGCCTTAATTTGTGATAACAACATTGAAGATCAATCTTAGAGAAGAATTGATCCCCACGAAATTGGCCAGATAAATCATCAATCTTTGGATGTGGGTAATTTTTCTTCATTGTGAAACTATTAAGTTCTCTATAATCAATGAATAATGGAATTGATCCATCCATCTTCTTCACAAATATAATTGGTTCTCCCGAAGTGGCACACGTGGTCAGATAAACCACTCATTCAAAAGATCTTGGAGTGGCTTCTTTAATTCCTTTAGCTCCACATTTTTATTCTGTACTAGGTCGTTGAAATTGGCTTGGAACCAGGCCTGATCTCAATAGAGAACTCAACCTATATTTCTGGGGGAGGTCCGGGTAACACCTAGGGAAATACATCAAGGTATTTCTAAACTATGGGTAAATTTTTTATTTGTATACATTCATTTAATTCTCCATCTTCACCAATTATTTCCATAAAGAAGGATTCATGAGGTTCTTTTAGAAAATTATAAATTAGAGATATCTATCCTTTTAAACCAACCATAGGATTTCCATTAAATACTATTGATATTTTCTTTCTTTTATAGTTGATCATACCATTATAATTTGAGAGCCAGTCTATCCCTAGTATAATGTCAAATTCCATCATGGGAATGATTACAAGATTTTCAATGAGATTGTGATTTCCAAAGTAAATACTAGAGTTTATATACATTGTTTATTCTTGGATAATCCCTCCAAGAGTCTTGATAGATACCTCTACTTATAGCATTTCAGGGATCGATTCTACATTCTTTTCAAAATTCAAGGATATATTGGAATGTGTAGAACTAGAATCAAACAATGTACTTTCTAGATTTGATAGAACAATTAGAGTACGTACCACCACATCATTTAGAGCTTCAAAATCATCTATCATGATAAAAAATCACGATCTTTCTCCCATGAAATATTCTGAGGTTGGTATTGACTCCTCTCCATTAATTTCAGATTTGGAAAATAATTGGTGAAGTTCCCATGCTATCTCCACTTTATTTATTTGACTTTAGGTATGTCCTGTACCATCTTCCATTTTTCGTTAGTGTTGAGAAGTTCAGAATTCACCTCACTATGATACTTCTGAGAAATATGGCTATCTCTTCCACACTTGTAACATTTCCTGCTCCTAAACAACTAGTTCCTCGAATGATTCTTCCCATATTTTTTGAATGTGGGAATTTTCACTTTCTTTTCTCTTATAAATAAATTATTGCTCATCCCAAGTTTTTCTCTAACTATCTATTCTTTTCATTATATCTATGGGACCGCTGTATTTTTCAGAACCTCAATTCAACTTTCATAGCACTACTAAAGAAATTCTCATTGTTTTTATATATTCAAGAGTCTATATTATTCATTATATGGGTTCTTAGTGCACTGAAGAATCTATCAACCATCCCGTTAAGATCCATGAAAAATAATAAGGTGTAATAGGAATGTATTGTGAAGTTCATATCATAGATTCCCATAGATTAATTTTCCTTCTACTTCATCTATTGTAATTCTTTATCTATTTTAATTATCATTGAATGAGGGAAATATTTTTTAAAAGTGGTTCCCCAAAACTCTTCCCTCTTCATTGCATCAATATCCCCTCTTGGATTCATGTTTTTAACTAGTTTCCACAATTGATTAGTTTCTCTATCTATGTGGTACAAAGCTAGGGTGACTTTCTCTTGTTCTAAACAATAGAGTACATAAAAGATCATTTCTATAGATCTTATCCACTATTCAGCAATCAATGGGTCAGAAGATCCACTGAAAGTAGGTCTTAGTTGACACATAAAGACTCAAAAAAGTTGTTCCCTTATGGGTGAATCTGATCTCTTGGATTTATTCTAGTCATTTATCATAAATTGAGTCAGTTAATTTATCAGTTTCATGATGTTTCAATTTCATATTCAATCGGATGGACATCAGTGCATGTTTCATTGTGCTCACCATTTAGGCAGTTTATCCAATCACCCTCTATTTTACCAAAGAAGAAAACCTTGGTGTGAAATTTGTTTCATTTAATAATATTATATTTCTATAGTTATTTAATGTATTAAAAAACCACCATTTAATATATTATTCTTAAAAAACAATTACCTTTTCTATAAATTCTTCATAATGGTTCATAAAAACCATGTGATTAACCAAAAGTATCCCCCAGAAGTATCAAACTTGGTGCACATTGATTCCCTTTATCATGTACCATGTTATGCTGACATTGGATCGACATACCTTATTAGAGTTTTAACCATTAGGTACATCTGTTCTAGAACAATGACCACCTGTTCGTATCCAAACATGGGTTTCTTTGCTCAGAATCCACTTACCTAATATTTTACCAATATACCATGATATTTTCCTTTATTAAAACTTTTATATAAGGTTATTACTAATGTTCTCAAATTAAAATTTCCACAAATCACTAAACCATCCTTTAATACCAACTATAATATCCCACCTTTTTCTTACACAAATTTTTATAACATTATACAAACAGAGGATCTTTTAAAGTATAGTTTTTTAGAAAAAGTCATAGAATACATGAAAACATAAAACATTATACTAATACACTTGAAGGGATTAATAATAGGATTATCTTATGTATAATTATTCATTCTCCTAAAATGGGGACATACAATAAAGGAAAGGGCGAGTATAGTCTTAGAAAGGGAAATAAAGGGAAACAATTTACTTGTGATCTTGAGGAATATCAATAAGAACTTTTGGAAATAAAAAAAGGAAAGATTAAGATGAATATAATATTAATAATAGCATAAATAATAACAAGGAAATGTGGGTAAAAAATTTAAATTAGACATTCATAAACATATCACCATGTTTTTTCACAGAGGTTTCATAAATATTACAATGGTTATTCACCAAGGTATCCTAAAAATTGTCATTTCTAGAGATTAAATTCTTTACTCAATACATTGGTGAACTTTAAGGTTGAACCCTTCATATGAATTAATTTATTTTAGAAATACATATCATAATAAAACATTTCACAAATAATCCATGGAGAATAAAATAAAAGGGGTTCATATCAAAATCATTGCGTTTTAAAAAGAAGTTCTTAAAGAAAAGATATTTATATCATTATTAACAAATAGAAAAGGAATGAGGGTTTCATGTTTGTTAATACCAGAATAAAATGGACCATTTTTAAATATATGTGAATACCCATAGAAAAGAAATATTTTTGGGTATGCACAAAATAAAAAAAGATAATTTCTTGAGAAAAGGAGAGATATTTTAAGAAGAAAATCCTGCAACACAACGGGTATGAAACATGGTTTTAGAAAATATTAAAGAGGGGAAAATGGTCTCCAATTAATTAAATTCCAATAATAAAGTAAATTTATAGTACAAATGGATATAAGAACACAGTTTGTAAATATTAAAGACATACCACATAAAAAATAGAACTTGAAGGGAAAATATAAGTTGACATTTCCCTTACATTGAAGAGTATCCCTAAAACTAGAGGAACAAGACTTTGGGGGAATGAGGAATCCTTGGGAGGACTCCGTGGGAGGTAAAAATATCATATCATTTTTAATGATAAATTTTAAGTGAATGGAAACATATAAATTAGTGGGTAATTTTAGGAAAAATAGATGATTTGTTAATTAATTTCCTTAATCACCTAGGTAGTGGTGAATGCAAAACCATGGGCTATCCTATAGTATTTTACCAAGGTATTGGACACTTTGGAAACTTATTATTTTATTATATTCCATAGGATTCAAATATAATTTTATATTACATATTAAATCATTATGTTATCTTTAAACATACAAAAAATGGAAACTGTATTTTACTATTCATAAAAACTTATGTATTTTAGAAAATTATCATGAATTCACCCTAACTTATTTTCTAAGTAATAATTTCAAAAATTAAATCTATTTTATGATAATAATTATCTAAATAAGATAATTTTAACTTATAAAAAAACCCTTTATTTATTAAAAATAATAGCAGATAGATTATGCATAGTGAAATTGCATAGTGAAATTTCTCACACTTGAAAATAATAATAATATATAATATATATTTAAATATAAGTGTTTTAATAATAATATATCATTAAAATAATAATTACTAATAATACATTAATTTATTGTAATAATTATATCTCTTCTGAAAAGTTCAATTTCTTGTCTCAAAAATCAATTTATCAAATAATCATTTTTTATATTAAGAAAAGCTATTCTTTAAACACAATTCATGGAATAAATATTTTATATACACAAAAGTATTATAAATTAAGAAATAAAGGCCTTGATATATAATCCCATATAACACCCGTATACAACCTAAGGGTAAGGTATGTAATGGAGAGAGTCTCTTGGGGTGGCTCGACTTACATTGCCTCAGTGGTAATTTCTACTAACTTGAACAACTTCTATAAGAGATTTCATTCAAGCCTCGCTTGTGAAGCTCGAATTAGGATTGGTCAAGAGTGAAACCCAATAATGCTACAACCCTATGATGTTATGACAAATGGGATTCATCCAACATGACTCTACTAGATGTGACCATTGACTTCTTTTATGCATTAATTTTACTTTCTCATTTCTACTTATACACAATAATTATAATGTTAAAATTATTATTATGACTATAGTTTCCAATGATCACATTGAAAAATAGTCTTAATTGACTGATAATCATATAATTATTGAAACATGACTGTCACATTTCAAAATATACTCACTTCATTATTAGAGTGATATAGTTTTATTATGTATAATATAATATAACACACATTTTCATGAAACAATTATCATTCAAAAAGTTTAGGTCATTACAGTATTCATTAATATGTTTAATATATTTAATATATTAATATAATCATATATATATATATATATATATATATATCAATATATATAATATTTCATAAAATATGATTTATATAATACCAAATATTTAGAATTACATTAAAGAAGTCACATATTTAGTGAAACATATATTTAATTAATGTATTGTTATATACAACAGACACACATAATATTTCTATAATTTGTTCAATCTTTAATATTCATTTTAGAATTATATTTATAGACATAATATATTTTAAATATATTATGTTTCTAATTGGTAAATTTTATAATTTTTTTATATTTTTTTCAATATATACTATTTATTATTTTTTAATATCTTTTTGAAATTTATGAATTTTTAATATTATTTATTCACTAATAATCTTAATTGTTTTTAAATTTTTTTGGTAATATAATTATTTTCAAATTTTCATCTTTTAATATGATTTTAATTTTATCCATATATGAATATTTATATTTCAATGTTTATTCACTACAATTTAATGCTATTAATAAGGTTGAAATTTTTATAATTAGTATGTATTCCTTTCTATTTTAAATTATATAAATATTCATCTTTTTTAAATTATTCTATATAATTAATAACAATTGTTCTTTTTTTTAAATGTATTCATTTTTTATTATTTGTTTCATTAATAGATGCTACGTATTATATAATTTCATTTTTCAATTTAGCATACATCAAACCTGTATATATATATATATACACAGACACACATTACTTCCACAAACTCAAATAATTACGTAATTAATGAAATCTTATATAGAAACACATACAATTAATATTTATGTAATTTATTCAAATATTAGTTTTCATTTTAGCAATTCATTTTGTAAAATTATATATTTAATATATTACATTTTCAGTCGACATTTTTTTAATGTTGTTACATTTAATATTATTTATTCATTTGTTATTTTTTTGAATTTATTCATTTTTTAATATTTATTTATAAATATTTATTTACTATGTATTAATATTTTCAATATTCATTCATAATCATTTCAATATATATCCATATTTTCTTAATAATTTGTATAATTAATAAAACTTATCAACTTTTCAATTTTATTAAAGTCCACTCATTTTTAATTTTTTAATTTCACTCATTATTAACATTCATGCATCTAAGATTATATATTCACTAACAATTTTGAAAAATATATTTTCAAATATATATTTAATAATAAATATATTTAAAAATGTGTATTTACTATATTTATAACATTATATATTTATAATTTTAAATAATTAAATATTATTTTATTAAAATATTATTTATATAAATATAAATAGTCAATTATATATTTGAATAATTATAAAATTGTAATAAATATATTTAAATAATGAATATATTTACTATATTTACATTTATATTTATATATATTTATTAGTTTTATATATAATGATATAAATATATATAATGATATAAATATATTTCTAATTATAGATAAATAATTATAAATTTATTTACAAATATGTTCATTTACAAATATATTTTTAAATTTATATTTACTATATTAATAAAATTAGATATTTATAATTATAAATTAATAAATATATATTTTATTAACTTATTCATATAATAATAAAGTAATAATTATATATTTTAATAATTATAAAATAATTATAAATATAGTTAATATGTTTATATTTATGTTTATATATATATAATTATTAAATAAATATATATAATTTTATAAATATATATAATGATATAAATATATTTTTTATTTTATAAATATATTTAGTTATAATTATAATTTAAACTATACATCTATAATTAAATTTATAACTACATTTTTATAGTTCTTTTAATATATTTATGTAAATTTATATTTATTTGTTTATTTATAATTATAAACATTTAATTTTTTTAATTATACTAATTATATTATTAAAATTTAATTTAAAGGTCTTTGTCCGTGCATGTTTAGTGATGATTAAGAAATATTTTATCAGTACATCTTTAACACTCATAAAGATGAATTTTATTGGAACATATTATTTTAGTGTCGAGAAAACTACATTTTATTTGCACATTTTTGGAAGCACTGATAAAACCCTCCCATGTTTTTTCAAAAGAACCCTAACCAAACCAATTAAAATCATGTTGTTTAATAACTCATGGAATATCATCTCTTCTACAGCACCCCCACGATCTTCTCTCGAACGAATCAACTCTCAAATCTATGTTATGTTATATTTTTCACCATCACTCTCATTGTTTTTTATTCAGGTTTTGCAGTAGTGTGTCATTATTTTTGCTTGAGATCTTGTGGTTTAACATTTAAGATATCTTTAAATTAATTCAACACCATATTTCATCCACCTTGGACTATTCTATGTTTGTGGGTCTCTATATTCTAGGTTTTAAATTACTGCAGCACGCATAGGTCTTCCTCCGATGACATCCATTTCACGGTGTTTTGTTTTTGTTTTTTTGTTGCAGTAGTTTTTCATTCCGGTTTCTATTTAACAAATCCATCCACACTTTATTATCCCTACCACATGTATCCCCATTTTGTTCAAGATTTTCTACTTCAATGGCGATTTGGGATGGTGTTAGGATCTCCTGTTGTAGAAAACTTGATCCCACGTTGTTTCTATCAGCCTAGTTTATCTTGTTTTTGGGTTTCACTTCCCCATTAAAACGGGGGGGGGGGGGGGTACACAAATTCTGTCTTCCCATCATTTTATAAAGTTATGTGTTGGTTCCCCACCAACCATTTTTAAAGTGGATAATTCAGATATCAAGAAACGGATTTCAGGCTAATAAAATGGTGTATCTATCTAAGGGAACCTTAAATTAGAGAATCAAAGAATAGTTTATTCTAATGGTGGAGAGTTGGTAATAAATATTTTATTAAAGGGTCAATCAAAAGTTTCACTAATATGAAAAATGAATTTATCAACATAGAAGGGAAAGATAATGAACAAGTCATATTAGGGGCTTCGTAGAGTATCCATAGGATGTTTGATATTTATATGGAAATCTATAGAAGTCAAGAAACTCAACACTTACCTCAAAATTACCCTTTTGATCTACAATTCCTCAAATGGCCTTTTATTTTGGGTTAATATAATTGGATCGTAAATTTCATGGTTATATGAAAATGTTTTTAGTTTTGATTTTATTCTTTATTAATGTTTTTGGTTTTGGTAATAATTTCTATTAGGTACGATGACACTTTGATTTAGAATGTTTTGCGTTATTGAATTTAGAATGGAATCACTCATATTAAATTATTTACATGGTTTTTAAGAGAATATATTGGCTCAAGTGTCATATGTATTTTAAAAAGATAACATAGGTTTGGTCCATGTGTAGTATTCTTAAATGGTCATATTGGGTATGGTTTTGATTGATTTTGATAATGAAATATGAAAATAAAATATTTAGTGGTTGAATTTCCATGAAATTTATAACATTTTATAATGAAACAAGTGATAGAATGATTAAAACACAATAAAACATGTTTAGAGAAGCAAAATCACACATATAATAGGTGGATTTTAGTGCCTTATGGGTCTCAAGAACGTTTAAATTTAGAATTATGAAATTCAAGCTTCAATTGAGCATTTATTGTAGATGTATGATCTTCTGGAAAAAATGAATTGTTCGTTTATATTATTTACATGGATTATTAAATGGAAACAATATTATTATTATTTTTATATATTTTGTATCATAATGAATGGTTTTAGTTTCACCAAAAAAAATTCTAATTTAAAACACGTTTTTTAGGGACACATACAGGATTTGAGGATAGTGAAAAAATTTTATAATGTTTATCATAATCTCCACTAACCATAAAAGTGGTATGATTTTTATTAATAATGAGATTACTATTTTGTATATACTTGTGATTTTTTTTACTACAAGTTTCAAGACTTCCTTGATGGGGTTCACGGTACGTGTGGACTGGCCACAACTCTAGAAGCAGAGATAATGGCTCTCATCAAAGCAGTTGATTTTTCTTATAGAAGGAATTAGAGGGAAATATGGTTTGAAAGTGACTTTGCCACCATTGTACCAGTGGTTCGAATGGGTTATATTCACCTTGCTTGGAAACTATCATTGATGTGAATTAAGTTCCTTGACATACTTGATTCAATGCATTATATCATTACACACGTCTACCGTGAAGCCAACTAACTTGCTGATTTTATTGCAAATATGGGAGCCTCTGGTGACAATTTCACCTATCATTCCAATAATCCTCATGATATGCTCCCTATCCTTTACAGAAATAAATGTAAACTTCCTTACATCATACTATTGTAACCCAAGATTACTTTTTTTAGTTATATGAAGCCCTGCTGGTTGATTTTTCTTAAAAAGATAATAGAGATCCTTGTTATTTTTAGAGGTGGAATTATAATGTTTTGGATCTCAATGATGTGAAATCCATTAAATATTATTTTATTGAATGTTTGTAAATGGAAATGTTTTGTGTTGTTTTTATGTAAATTGAATAGATGTTTTGGATATTCTAAGAAATGGAAAACATACCTAATATTGATGAATCTTCTATTTCTTAAATAGGGGTTCATTAGTTGGATATAGTAAAAATATATTTGTTGGTGTCCTTATAATACATGGTCTAGAAAAATATATAGAAAAAGAGAGTACCATGGAATCAAACATCACTTCTATCATCAATAACTGTTTCATCCATTCATTTCATGAAATTCAAATCTAATTAACCCTTTTTCAAAATATGGTGATTAAATGAAATTTTATGTTCTGAGGAAATTTATTTTTACACAAATTTAGAAATCTTTGTCACAATTAAACAATAGAAAAGAGTAATAATTTCCAAGGGAATTCTGCCATCCAATAATAAATAATTCTTTTACCAACATATCAATTACCCCCTTTTATCCCACACGACATCAAATTATATACCCGGACTAATATCCACATGTTTACCCCAGGTTATTTGATCATGTCTCCCTTATATAAAATGATATCACTTGAGGAATAATAATATATAACATTAAAATATTTGTTGCCCCTTATTTTAATTATATATAGCTTTCACCTTTTATTATGAATGTATTATGTGTAGTTTTTTTAAAATATGAATATCTCATAAAACTAATAAGATATATATGGATCAAAAATGGATACACACTAATCATATGAAAAAGTATTATAAAGATGGAGTTGAAGAGTTCATTAAGTTTTTCAATATATCATTCATACAAACCTTATCAAATCATTTTTTCATGTTTATGTTGTTTTCAGTCAAGAATAATTAATTCTAAATAATTACAAGAACATTTGATTTTCCAAAGAATAGAATAGAGCAATAAATGTCGGACTAAACATGGGAAAATACATAATGTGTACACCGACTGAGATCATATGGAAGAAATGTTAATAGATATTAAATACGACCTTCATGATTGTAAAATGTTGTTTGATAAATTAAATAACATTTCTAAGAGACCATTGTATACTATTTTTACTAAATACACAAAATCTTTAGTGCTATTGAAGTTATATAATTTGAAAGCTGGCAGCTGATGGAGTGACACCATCTTTACAAAACTGCTTGTTCTCTTGAATAATATGCTACCAAAATAAAATGAACTTCCTTATAAAAAATTTAATGATAAATGAGTGATGTTTTCAATAGAATGGTCTCTAAAAATGTACAAACTTGTCCATATGAGCATGTATTGTTTTGTAGGAATCATAAATAACTCATAAAATCCTATATATGTGGAATAAATCGATATAAGAAAGATGAATAAAGTACTTTTAAATTAGTATCATACTTTCCTATCATTACATAGTTTATAAGAATATATATATATATATTTGTGTGTGTGTTAAGAATCTATGAGTAAATTAACATGACATGAACATATAAGAATGAAATATGGAAAAATATATCATCCAACTGACTCTCCTCTGTGGGATAAAGTTGATTATGGGAATCCTAAGCGTGGATATGAGCTAATAAAATTATTTCTTGGATTATCTAAAGATAGAATAAATTCTTTTTGTGTATATAGTAATAGTCATAGATAATGGCCAACTTTGTTGTTTAAATTATAACTTCCTGCCACGACTTTGCATGAAGCGAAAATATTTTTTTTGTCTCTACTTATATCTGAACCAAAATATCCAAATAATGATATAGATGTCTATTTGGTGATATTGATTGAATATATAAAATTTATGTGGGAAACATGTGTTATATTATCTTATTCTTATCTAAGTGAGGAATTCTCATTGATTTCCATGTTGTATTGGATGATAAAATACTTTCTTACTTATGAAAATTATTCCGAATATAGAATTAAAAGAACAAAGGGGTGTCCCATTTGGGAAGAATTCACAATATCAGTCTGTTTGAAACATTCCTTGAATAATTGTTTTAGGAAATTATTATTTTTTATCATGAAGACATAAATACAAATCCCAGATGACAATATTCAGTAGTAATACCGAAAAAGGTAAAAAATCATATCCATTAATGGGGGATAAAATATTAAATAAAGAAAAATACATTGAAACTATTTTGGATAAACCATTTTTGAAAAACAGCATGAAATCAGTTTAAAAAATTGATCATTTTTCATTTAATTGTCACACTCGAATTGTTTATGCATCATGCATTTTATTTATTTCATGCGTGTAGAAAATAATATATTTGATAGTGTTATTGGAATGTTACTAAATGTGCCTAGAAAGATATAATATGACATGAACAATAGGTTGAGCATTATTGATAAGGGGATAGGGGAAGAATTGGAACTGGTGAAGGGTAAAAGATACAAATTTCATCCCCTGAAATCTTACACACTATCCAGACAAGAAAATGACAAATTTTCGTTATCATTAATGGTGTAAAAGTTATAGAGGGGTATTCATTAAATTTCAGGAATGTTGTTTCAATGAATAATTTGATGTTACATGGAATAAAGTCATATTAATTACATGTTTTGATGTTATATTTTAACCTCATATCTATAAATTATATTCTTCCTAAAAATGTATGACATACATTAACTAAGAACTTCTTATTTTTTAAATCCACATGCAATAAAGTTATAGACATGAACAAGTTTCTAATCATGAATTCGGAGGTTTAAGTCATGTTATATGAATTAGAGATGTTATTCACACCATAATTAGTTAATAAAATTGTCCACTTAATGGTTTACTTGGTTACAGAGGTTCAAATATGTTGACATATCTATTACATATGGATGTAACCCATTGAATGGAATATGATGATTTTGAAACATTACACAATGAATCAAATTCCTCCAAAAGGTTGTATTATAGAATGATATATTTTCGAAGAATCTATAAAATTATGCATCGATTACCCATTAGATGTCGATATCCTCACTCTCCCAATGTCTCTCTACATCAGACGCCTTATGGGTCAAGGGATTTTTAAAAGATATATTGTTACAATAACCATCACATAGAGAGTTAAATATCACCTTTACATTTTATATAATAATGAAGATTTTGATCCATATTTTGAGGTCTACAAATAAATTCCTAGACATTTGAATCCAAAAAAGTGCTGAAGGATGGAAAAAAAGTACGTATAATAGATAGTTTAAAGGTTGGTTTTTGAGACCGTATTTATAATGGGTTATCTAGAAATCCAAATTCAATTTCCAAATGACTCTAATGGCTATCCAAGGTACCACATGAAGATGTTATATCATAAACTAGTTTTGTAGTTAATCATTATAAATTCTATACAAAATAACATAATGAATGTAGTACGAAGAAAAATATTGGAGTTACACTTGTGGAGGAAGTGAAGAAAATATCCGGTTCTAAGGATATAAATCCCATTTATGTGAATTTTTCATGTTTAGGCATTGTTGATTAGACATAAGAGTTGGATTATAAAAAATTCCATGTTCTGATTTTCTATTACAAATGAGATGATGGCAGGAGTGCAGTAAAATTTGATGAAATGATCTTTATGAAGGTGAATTTCCATGTGGAAGGGGAAAATGATCAGTATTTATAATGGAACTATAACTAGTGCATATGTTTTATGTCTTAGGTCCATCAAATAATAATTGATCCATTGTCGTAATAAGGACTAAAACAACAGTAGGGTCAAATGAAAATTCAATCGAGGTTGACCCCTTTACTGGGAGATCACAAACATTTCATGGAAATCTCAATGTAGACAATGTCTTATATGTTATATGGGACCACAAATTGGTAATTGGATTCTCAATATAGTATCTAAATCCTATAAACCTTTAGTGAAAATAAAGTGAGTTCAGTGAGCAGGTTAATGTGTTTCTAATATACTTTTATTTTCCTCATATTATTATGTGTTCCCTACTGTATTTAACTAATCTACGTTAAATGTTTGACTATTCATAGAGACAATGAATTCTGTACATGATTACATTACCAATCATGGGGAAGAAGTTGTGGTTGATGTTGAAATTGAAAAATTATAAGCGGATCAACACCCTGACGATGTAAGAAACAAAAATGACATAACATCATAGTGTTGACTTATATAATCATGTCATGAAGTAATGTTATAAAATTTGAGGTTGGATAGAATCAACACGACTGACCTATTGACCAAAGAAAGTAAATGCTCAATATTTATGTTGGGTTCACAAAGTGGAAGAATGTTCGAATTGATATATTTTAGTGATTTCATGTCCAACATGTAATGAAGGAAACCCTTTGAGAATATATAAGGGTAATGTTACGACATACTCTCTCTATTTTACCAAAAGATTATATAATGAAATGATGATTTAATTTTCATTATTCCTTATAGTGTTTGTTTATTTAAGAAAACTTATTTAATAAATATTTCTTAATGGCCACTAGAAAATACCATATAGTTTTCCAAACTCTTCATACCACGTTTTTTCATAAGGACAATGTGGGGAATCTAAAGCCCCACCCTCCAGTTACCTATGCACACATTATAAAGGGGGAAACATGGAAGGATTTCATCAGTCTTTGTGATGGGAAATCAATTTAAGGGCCTTATAGTTGATAATATATTACATGAAATTATTTATTTTATCCAATTTGATTCAAAATAGTTAATTTATGAAATATAAATGTAGTGTTGAAATAAAAAAATGTGCATTAAAACCAATTTACCCCTATTACAATGTAAATATGGGGTACACATCACTAAAGAAGAAAAGGTATTTATTTTAAATAAAAAAGGAATTTTTTATTTAACGTGAAACAACATATGTTCCTTTTTGTATATAAAAATTGATTAATCAAAATACGAAGCCACTTCCATCCCAAGTTATGTTCTATAGAAAAATGCCCACATAAATAAAGAGAGTAAAGTAGTTGATGAGAACAAAAAATTAGTATTTCAAGAATGTGTACGTATGACATAGTTGTAAGTTTTTATGATTTATAATAGCATTAATAATAATATCCATTTATGTTTATTTGTCTTTTATATGGTTTAGAAAAAATAATCGAAATTATTTTACCAGAAGAAAAACTACTTTTAGAAGATTTTAAGCTAACAAAACAGTATGGCCACGTTTGAGGTTTATGTTTTGAAGTGTATCCTCAAAAATTTTTGATAAAAGAAAACCATAAGAATATACATATAAGGTGATGAAAGAATTTCCAGCACAAATATATTCTTTACAAGATATTACTATCTAGTCTAGTTTGATAGGACAAAGTAAGAAAATGATAGAAGTGGACTATAAGGGGAACAAAGATCAACACATAAACAACTGAATGACCCCACTAGAATTGAGGTTATTCATTTTTCTCAACCACATATCTTAACCTAGACAATCAATTTTATCAGTACTCATTCTCCAAAATGTGAATCAAACAATATCCGATGAATTTATGTTACTAAAATTATTTAGGGTAATATTGAATGCGATTTCTATCTATCAACCACCAAACACCACCATGTTACAAGGGGTAATATTTATAAATTTCCCAGAGATATTCTATACAATAAATAACACCAAAATTTTTCCATGAAAGTAGGTATTCAAGTATCTCAAGAGGAAAGAAGTAATATTACTTTTCCACTTGATTATCTAAGTATTGGTATGTTATTAAAAATGTATAAAATGATGTGGAAACGGATGGTCAGATCAAGAGAATCCAATGAATTGACCAGGAAAACAAAAAGTCTTTTTTGGAGTACCTCCCCCCGCTAGTTCCCACAGAAATATATATTATCATTAAAACATCATGAAGACACCACATTAATGGATGAAGATATTTCCTACATTCCACATGAATAATAATTTTTTGGAATTTTAATTATATATGTGGTTGGTCTCGAGAGTATAAATGAGATTGTAAAGTTTTAATTGTTGGGATTCTATATTTTGAATACAAATAGAAAATGTATTTTCATAACAGGTATGTCCAAAAAATGATCTAATATATTAAATAAACTTAATAAATTATATAGGCGTTTATATCACTACTATATAAATGAAAAAACCCCAATGAAAGATGACTTTGATTCAATAAAATCTATATCCTTTCTACATATTACATTTCATTCAAGTTTAAAGAAATTGATAAGAAGACAAATGGCCTAAATGATGAATTTGATAAAGAAATACTAGATGATAGACTCTTTTAGACTCTAATAATATAGGGTTACCTCTACAGTCTAATCCTACAAAATGTATTTTTTTTCTAATTAGGTATTTTTTTGTCTTTTTAGGATGGACTGGATGGTGATCACTGTTAAATTAGATACAAAAAATATATTTTTTGGATCTAATGAATGGTTTTTTAATAAACCGGCCACACATGATTTGTATTATGAATTATTAATGCCCTTAAATTAATATTCTATAAATAAACATAGAATTATATGTTTCATTTTTAATTTTAATAAAAATTTTGTTATCATATAGAAATATGTAAACATAGGATAAATCCCGGTATGTATTTGGTGACTGAAAATAATAACCCTTTGGATAAATTCAAATGAAAATATATTAATGTATGTATTGAAATATTAAACTATAAAAACATATTTTAAAATGATTTAATTATTTTTTTCAACGTTTCTTCTATGTCTGAAACAAGATATGAATAACGATTATGGATATTTTGTTCTCAAATTTATGAAATATATCATATACCATTAAAAAACTAGAGTCCCTAAACAATTAATTTTCAATGTTAATTATGATTCCATTAAAAATATTTCTTAACCATTTGGTTTTATAAATTTTATCAATATTTCTATGTTTTCCAATAATTAATGTAGTAAAAATAATAATTAAATTAAATTAGAGTTGAGTGGGAAGAGTACATGGTGTCAGAATGTTTACTGGCATAAAATTTTGGTGATTATATACTATTTTTGTGATCTAGTTTGGGATATGAGATTTGAAATATATTTTTTATGTGAAGCATTAGTATTAGAGTTATTATATATTATTTTATATTTATTCTTTTTGGAGACGTATAATGTTGGAAATTAATTTGTTTAGAAACAAATGGGAATAATACATGGTGTCAGAATGTATACAGACAATATAAAGAGGTGAATACCTAATACATATTGATGTTAATTTTATATTATTATTTTTTCTACTTTTTTTCAACTTCTTTATCAATTTTATTGGATATTTATTTCGTTAAAATTATAGTTTAGGTCAAAACACTGGTCACATGCTCAAAAACAAGAAAACAAATTCAGACTATTTTAATACTTTAGGAAAATTTTCATATATAATTTATGAAATTTATAAATTGAACACACATCAATCTGACACAAAATGTGGTTGGTATGACTCAATGTCTATGTTTTTAACAAAAAAGTGGTATTTTAGTCTGAAAAATTTTCACATAGAAAAAACCAAGAAAATGAGATCGATTTATTTTCAAAATTTAGAAAAATGATCCATAATTAATTTTTCACATGTATAAATTTACCTCATTCTAATCTAACACACGAGGTCTTTGATATGGCTCAAATTACGTTTTTTAATAAATAGTTCGATTTTAGTATAAAACACATAACATAGATAAAACCAAGAAAATGAATTTGGTTTGTTTTAAAACATTAGAAAAATGATCCAAAATTTATTTATGACCTGTAGAAATCAACCACATGTAACTCTAACACTCGATGTGGTTGCTGTGATGTGAAGTGTGTGTTTTCAGTACAAAAATTTAATATTAGTTTAAAACATGCATTATATATCCAAAATCGAGAGAACGATCTTAGATTATTTTAGAATTTCTGGAAAATAGTCCATAATTAATTTTTAATGTGTTATAATCAACACAAATCAATATGAGACACGATGAGAAAAATATTACTCAAAGAAAATGTTTCCAATAAAATGGTTCCATTTTTGTTTAAAACATGTTTCATACCTAAAAAACCAATAAAACGAGATCGTATTGTTTTTAAACATTAGGAAAATAACCCATAATTCATTTTTAAATTATAGTAATTGACCACATTCTAATCCAAATAACTATGTGGGTAATATGACTCGAAGTTCCGGTATTTAATATAAATCTATCATTTTAGTTTAAAATTCATCACATAGAAAAATGGAGAAAATGACCTCAAAATATTTTAAAACATTATAAATATGTTCCATAATTTATTTGTGACATGTAGGAATAAGACAAACATAAATCCAACATCTTATGTTTTTAGTACGATAATAAGTATGTATTTTCAATACAAAAGTGTCATTTTACATTAAAACACACATCAATGGGACAAAACTAAGAAAAAATATTAGATTGTTTTCAAACATTAGGAAAATTTTCCTTCACTAATTTATGATGTGTAAGAATATATTTCACATAAATCTTGAAATGATGTGACCAATATAAATCAAATTTTGTTTTTCAATAGAATGTTTCCATTTTAGTTTAAACCGCATGCCAAATCTCCAAAACCAAGAAAAGGAGATCATATTATTTTCAAAAATTATGATAATGTTCCATATTTTATTTTTCTTGTGTTGGAAATGACCTTAGCTCAATATGGAATATGATGTGGTCGATATGACTCAGAGTACACGTTTTAAATAAAAAAGTGTTATTTTAGTTTAAAACACATCACACAGACAAAATAAAAAAATGAGTTTAGATTTTTTTCAATATTTAGATAAATGATCGATAATTTATTTTCGACTAGTAGGAGTCAAACTCATGTCAATCTGACATCTGATGTGGCTGGTATGAATGAAAGTATGTTGTTTTCAATATAGAAGTGTCATATTTAGGTTAAAACACACATCAAATTGCCAAAATCGAGAAAAAAATATTGGGTTTTTTTTGAACTTTTGGAAAATGGTCAATAATTGATTTATCATGTGTATGAATCAAATTCACATTAAAAAATACTCGATATAACTGATATCACTCAAAGTTCATGTCTTTAATAGAAAGGTTTGGTTTAGTTAAAAATGTATGTCACATCACCAAAACCAGGAAAATGATCTTAGGTTGTTTTCCAACATTAGTAAAATGATCCATTATTTATGTTTCACATATAGGAATTGAACTCACACCAATATGATATACGATGTGGTCGATATGAATCGAAGTGTGTGTTTTCCATAAAAAAGTTTCATTTTAGTTTAAAACACACATCTTGTTTCCAAAAATAAGAAAGAGGGCTCATATTGTTTTCAAAATTTATAAAAACATCCATAATTCATTTTTCATGTGTAGAAATTTACCACACATCAATATGAAACATGATTTTTTCGATATGACTATAAGTTATTTTTTTCAGGACAAAAGTTCTATTTTAGTTTAAATCAAATATCAAATAACCAAAACCAAGAAAATGATCATGGATTGTTTTCAATATTTTCAAAAATGATCCATAATTAATTTTCCACATAGATGAATTGACCTCTCATTAATCTGAAACAAGATGTGGTCGATATGACTCCAAGTTTTTGTTTTCAATAAAAAAGTTTTATTTCAGTTTAAGACATGCATAAAATATCCAAAACCATGAAAACAAGATTGTATTATTTTAAAACATTGGAAAAATAGTTCAAAATTCATTTCTGATATATAAGAATTGAAAAAAAATAATCTGACGCACGATGTGACTATTATGACTGAACGTGTATTTTTTCAATATAAATGTGTCACTTTAGTTTAAAACACATATCACGAACCAAAACCAAGAAAAAGAGTTCATATTGTGTTTCAAAATTTTGAAAAATAGTCCATAATTAATTTGTGATGTGTAAGAAATGAATGAAAATAAATTTGAAACCTGATGTGATCGGTATGACTCAATGTGTGTGTTTAAAATATAAAGGATCAATTTTAGCGTAAAATTCATAGTACTATCCAAAATCAAGAAAAAAGATTGAATTATTTTCAGACATAAGGAATACGATCTATAATTCATTTGTGATATATAGAAATTTACCGCATGTCAATATGACATACGATGTCATTGGTATGGCTTGAAGCGTGTGTTTTCATTATAGAAGTTCGATTTTAGTTCAAAATGTGCATCATATATCCAAAAAGAAGCAAATGAGATCAGGTTGTTCTCTCATAATTTTATTTTATATTAATTAATAAATTCATTTAACTGTAATTTTTATCTTATACTTATTAAGTTAATTTCCATAGAGATAATTGATGAATTTGAATAAGAAATGATGTTACAGTTGATGTCTTGTTCTTAAAAAATAAGTCCTCTTGAATTGGATCCCATTCATAGTTAGTTTTTTATCATCATAGATGAGATCCAATTCAAGAGGAAAAGCTTTTGACAAGAACCATAAGTAGTGTGATGAGTAATAATGAACTAAAACATAATCCGATACATGGTGTTCCTAGTATGACTCAATGTATTTTTTAGGTTATATTTGAAATTTTGTGTGAAATTTATTTATTTATATTATTACTAATAGAAGAATTGTTTTCTTATACAGATACATTATTTATCTCAATAAGGGGATGTTTTTTGGAAACTAATAAAATGACTCAGGGATGACAGAAAAATTAATTGGAACGTTGATTTTTTAATGTTTGTGATAATTTTTACTAATGTAATTGAATAAACCAATGTTTTAAATGTTTAAATTAGAGTTTTTTCATATATTTGTGTTTTAAATATTAGTACAATTATATTACTTATTATCTTTTATATTTTTTCCTTTATATTCTATTTTTCTACTATAGTGTGTTATAATTTTAATATCACACTGCAGCAGTATTCCCTTTTACCAGTGCTAGAAAAATCTCTGATAAAGGGATCTTTTATTAGTTCAAGTAAAAGCGCTAATAAAGGGATCCCTTTATCAGCTCTTTTTATAGTTTTCATAATGGGTCATATTTCTAGTTCTAAAGAGAAGAACTAATAAATGGGTTCCTTTATCAATGATTAAATAAGTGCTGATAAAGGTTTCATTTATCATGGCATTTGTAGCGCTGATAAAATATATGATATATTAATCATGATCCAATGGTTAGAAATTTTTTTTCACTGATAAAGTAATATTTTAGAGATGATAAACATATTCTTCGTAGTAGTGTTCCAAACACTCTTCTATGCACTCCTCTCCGATCACAGGGTTATTCATATGACTGTATGAATTTGATATATGTATATGTGTGTGTGTGTGTGTGTGTGTGTGTGTGGGTGAGTGGGTGTGTGTATTTATAGATGAGATTAAGATTCTCTATAGGGAAAAAATTATTTTATTATTTGTGCAAGTGACAACATGTATTAAAATACCACATGTCAAAAAAATTTATGTCTTCCATAGTATAAATCCAACATTTTGAACTCAATAGGAATATCATATTTCCAATTTGAGACTCTTTTCTAGAGTAATTCCATTATATCACAAAAGTAGTGTGTGAATGATATCAATACATTTAATATTTGTATATCAACAATATTGAGCCTCTCTGATCCTTGGAATCCAATGATGACTCAGTAACTATCTCTAAAAATATTATTAATAACATTCTAAAGTTTTACAAGGAAAAAATAGAGTCATTAAATTCTCTCACCTTATGTCTTTTCATCCCTAAAAGCAAGAATACAAATCAAAATAGATAGGTCACTATGCTCATATCTAGTATTCCTACTTCCAAGTTCTATTTCTAAGATTCACATGCTTCCATAAGTCCAACCACATGTGAATCACTTTCTCATATAGGGTATTCTCCTAGAGATCCTCAATCGCCACTAGGTACTCATCAAATAATTCACTACCCTGGCCAAATATATTCAATCCACATCAATGTGAGACCATCGTGAATGCATGGTATCCATCCTAAAACTGAAAATGCCTCTATAATTAGTCCACATATGACATATGATGTCTTTGGGAAGTCTTCATCCTCTCTTTCATGACCTGCACCTTCATTGTTACAGCTCACAGCAACTTTGGTCCCGTGATTCCTTACTCACCTGGAACAATCAAGCATAGTGGGGACCTACATGGTATCCCATAAAAGGAATCTAGTGATATAATGATGGGGAATGTTATTTATTTAGTATGTAAAATCCACAAAATTTAGGTGATCCTATAAACTAAGGCCAAAGTCTAACCTGCAACTCCAGTACTTTTCCTCTTTAATGTTAACGGTCCGCTCGGTCTGGAATTTAGTTTGGGGATGAGACACTATGCCCAAGAATAACAGAGTCCCAAATACCTCCTGTAATCCTCTACATAATTATGACATGAAGTGAGCACCATGATCATAATTTATTTTAAATTTAACTCCATAATGATTGACTATCTCTTACATGTAGATGCATCCCATGCTCACTATTGATATCTTCTCTCATATAGATAGGATGTGAGACAACTTGGTGAGTCGGTCTATGATCTCCCCGGTAGAATTTTTTCCTCTAAAATTCTATGGTACCCCTATCTCAAATTCTATAGATATACCATCCCACATACACTCCATCACCACAAGGGGTTGTGTTAAGCCCATTGGAACCTGGTTCATAGTATTAGCCTGCTGATAATTTAGGCATCGAGAGGCGAAACCTACTATAAACATCTTTATTCTTAGAAACCAAAACTAATTTTTAAATTCCTAGTACATTTTATCTGCACTTACCTGTACCACATATGGGGATATATGAAACTAACTCTTTACCACTTCATACAACACCACTAATACCATTTTCCATCCTCTGAAAAGTATGACATGCTCCCAACCTTAATAGAATTCATTAAGAGCGTGTTTAGTGGATATATGAGTGTAAAAGTTCTCAAAATTGGTATCTCCATACTGGGACTCCCTAACATGGTGTAGAAGTATTGGGGTAATAATCATTTACTGTAGATATTCCACATTATCATCATATACTAGAGAAAACATTAATAAAGCCAGCTACTCTGATGCATCACTTAACCACTGCAAGCAAGATCTCATGGTAAGAGAATATTCCATGACATTCCCCTTCATGGGAGTATATAATATCTTGAAGTAATAATCCTAGATGAACTATATTCATATTCTATATCTCATGTTAATATACTTTTGTGAAAATATATATTATAGAATTTGTTTGTTAGAATAGATGATAAACGACTCAACCGTAAGGTAGTGTCACCAAATCTTTAGGGAGAAGACTACCACTATAAGATCATGACAATGGGTTGTGTATTTCTGATCAAGAGGTATCAATTGTTGGGACTTATAAGTAATCATTGCATATATATTCAATAGAACACATCCATGTTTGGTTTTTGGGGCATCATAGAACAATATGTACTCAACAACCACAAATGGAAATATAAAAATTGAAGTGCTCATCAACCTATAAACACAAATCTTGAAAAGTATGTTATAACATCTCCATTAAAACAAAAGGACTCCCCTTTCAGGATAGAGTAGCCAATGGTGATGAAATCCCAGAGAAAACAACAAAAACTCTATGAAAGGATATAGTTATCCCAAATAATCTATTCACTTCCATCATAATATTGGGTGGCTCCCATGTTAACACTCAATTTTAATTTCCCTAGTTCCACTCCTACTCTGTTAGATGATATAAAATTTCCTTGAATGTGGACCTCCTGAATTCATAATTGACACTTTCAGAGATTCCTACTAAGTGGACGATCTATAAATATGCATAAGACCATCCTAAAATGTATTACATGGTGCTACTTAGATTTCCAATATAATAAGATTTTATCTATGAAGTCAACCAAAAATTGGTCTAAGAAAGTTTGTACAATCCAATTTATGTGTCCCATGAACACTATTTTGGTTTTCATCATTTAGAAAGGCACTTCCAATTACTCATTATTAAATAAATTACCATATAATTCCATTTTCTATATATCCTTATCCCGTACATGAAGCTCGTGATATCCTGATATGATGTTAACATTTAAGAACCATATTGCCCCTCTTAAGTGGTTTATGTGGTCAATGATGATTATTAGTAGATACTTATTCTTCATGTTCACCTAATTCGTACAAACATAATCTAAAAAAACCTCAGGCACGCCTCTACCTTATTGTAGAACAACACAAGGGCTTCATAAGGAGACACACAGGGCCTTGAAAATCTCTTCGTTTATAAATCCTAATACCAGATTTTCATCACACTAAGCTCTGAAAGAGATAACCAATATGATGGAATAGATATCAGGGCAGTCCATGGGTGAAATTATATATATAATTCCATCTAGAAGTGGGGAGGTAAGCCTAAAAAGTCATCGGGAAATACATCTCCATACAGTTCCACTACTGTAAAAACTGAAATATCATTGTGTCCACTACTCCAATGGTAATACTAGGGAACCAAGGGGTAATTAATTGTGTCCTCTTACATATGAGCCCAAACTACACCAACTGGGTTTCTTTCTCACACATGAAGAAAAACATCATCCCATAACCACTGACAAATCACATCCTCTACCTAAAATAGTCAATATCATCATGAAATGTGGGTAGTTATTCCATACATAAGATGAAATAAATAGGGGTCATCACTACTATAATGATTTACAATAATAATATATCTATTTTTAGTGTTATATCACACTATTGAAGGAAATGTGTGATCACTAAATCCCTGCCAGTATGAGTCTCCAAGAGTATGGCTCGATTGAATGGTTCACCTAGAATATCTAATTATTAACTAGATATGTGGAAACAAAGGAGGGGATTATAATTGTATCTATCAGTACTACAACTAATGTATATAAGATATAGATAGTACCTCTAATCATCCATGGAGCCTTTATTATATAGGCCTCCATTTCTTGAAATGGTCTTCACCCCTATCCACTAAATCCCTCATCCTAACACAGACCACCTGTGGGTTGCGGTGGAAATAAGTAAAACCATTTACTACGTCCCGCTTCTCTCCCTGATCCTCAACCACATCTTCCATCTTGTGGATGTTCTATATCCTACAACTATCTCTTCTTGGGTGGTCTAACGACCATATATCTATTAGATATATAACATGTTATACAATCTTGAGTATGGTGTCCCCAACTATCATGAGTAAAACTCTATCACTCTATAGGATGACTAGAACTTTCTTGAGGGACTTTTAATACATAAAAAATATATTGGGACCATCTCTTGAATAATATCTCACACCCAAGACCCTATTACTACCATTAGTTACCAACTTTTGAGGTTCCATCTCCTCTGTTCCCACTACCATCACCAACTATTGGCATATGCTTTGCTAGAATGCTCTCCAATACCAAATCATTTTCTAAGACTCCAACATTGATAGGAATGAAACTAGATATAATTATATACTTGATATATTAGAATAAACATGGATCAAAGTTCTATTCTTGGTAGAATGGATTCAAAACCATATCCATAGAATATTACGTGAGGCCATTGAGGATTGTCAAATACATAGCCACAATCATGGTGTCCTCCTTAAGTTGTAGAATATTTTTGATATGAATTGACCATAACACGGAAGGTTATAACTACTACCAAAATATATTCTTGAAATATGACTGGGAGAGAGTATTCTGATCATGCATCTGTATCACCAGACTCCTCCATCACAATGTGGATCCATAATAGACTCACCACTAGGACCAGCATCTGATCTAGAGGTTTCCTCACAATGGGGAAAACCTAGGCCACTATGTTTACCTAGTCCATATTCTCCTATGAGTTTAGATCATCCTATAATATAGAAGGTCACTACCTCTAAAACCGATTGAGCATGTTCATTCTATGCATATCCTCAGTCAATAATATCGATGCAACTTACTTCTAAATGGGTGGTGGTAATACTAAAAATCAATCATAAGTACCACATATTGTACATGACCATTAAATAAGGCCTCATTACTTGGTTGATCAAATTTGAAATCTTTATTTGTAATATTGGATGAAAATCATAGTGGAGGTATCCTGAAATAGATAATACACACCATAGTAAAAAAGTATATATGGGTATATGACTTAATAGGACATGGAATCCACAACCCATTCCTATATTACTAATGTATTAATGTTTTTTCCTCCATCAAATGTCTACATGTATTGACTAAACATTTAGGTTCTCATAGAATTAGTGAATGGATATGATGGATGACGCATCAAAACTAGTGTCCCTGGCCAGAGAGATGAACTCAGAACCACATTGACACTATTTCCTTAGTTCCCAATCCAATATCACTACTAGACAATATCAAATAACTGGTCCTAATTTGAATAGTAATCAAATACCACTCTATCATGACCTGAACCATTAGGGCCCACTGAACCAGCTATAAGCTGAGTGTGATGCCCTAATCTCAACTCTAATAGGCTAGGGGATAACAACCAACACTGAGTAAGAATATCATACAGAAGGGAGGCCTTAGTCAAAGGTACCTATACACATGAAAAAACTCTCTAAATAACCATACAGTTTTGAAAGGTAAATAAAACTAATAGCATAATACATGTATAACATCTATCCATCATAGAAGTAAAAAAGGTATTGGAAAGTAATAAAAGGGGAAAATATAATCCAACCAAAATGTTAAAAAGTGTCCAACTTACTCAAGAGGGGTAATTACCTCAAATGAAACACCTATTCAAACCATAGTTACTTTAGATCACTATGCACCACCTAGTCATGTTCTTACCAGGACACTATCAAAATCCATGTCATTTTTATAATACACGACATGTGTGAGAAGATATCATGGAATGGTGAGTATAAAAATTCCCAGAAAAAAATTCCAAGAAAAAAATAAGATATCCATAATATTAAGCTAATATACTCAAATTCACCTTATTTAGATTTTAATAAAAATCAATAAGGATAACCATAAAAACCAAATATACTCCTAATAGATTCTAAGACTCAAAGAGGTCTCAATCTCTACCAGTAATAGGATTAATCTTGAGGATTCTTAGAAAAAAAAATATAGAAGAAGTCACATGATGTGATGTGATTTCATTAAATGGAATCATTCAAGAGGTCATACTCATCAGGTATCACCAAATAATTTCTCACTAGAACTTTAAAGATATCAACTTCAATATTGGGGATCACACCCAGGACCACCAAGAAACAAAAAAAACCTACTGAATCTATCTACTACATAAGGTATCGAAACCCACTACATTGAAATCACACTAATACCATGATCCCTACTCTGGGAAAAAGATACAGTGTAGGATCCCACTACAGACTCAATAGAGGGATACCAAAAACTCTATTCGAGAAAAAACCCTGAGAGGGACTCACAATCCTATGATAAGGATGTAACACCACACTATAACATAATAGGGATGGACCGAGGGATCAAACTCAATAGAAATTTGTCTATAATGAAATATGGAGGACCTCAACTTGTGCTTCAAAACTAACATGGCATGTATTAGGGGTACACAACATGTCTTTCTTACCCAGGTTCTTCCTATGTCTCTTCGTCTCACAAGACAAGTAATCCTCCATATATGCAACATGTTATCCATGTATATATTATGTATAGAGGTCAACAGACACTTATCATGATGTTATATTATTCCCACGTACATTTTTCCATGCCCGTGTACTTTGGGTCATGGTTGTGTACTTCGGGTCGTGCCCGTGTAACTTATCGGGTCTGAGTAATGGGTCGTTCCCATGTACTTTGGTAATTCCCATGTGCTTTGCCATGGTTGTTCCTATGTACCCTTTGGGTAAATGCTGATAAACCATCCATGGATCACATGGCATGTTAAATGTTTCAAATGAATTGTGATAATTTATCTCACTCGTAAACTGTAGCCACCACATTTGGGGCACATGGTGTGCGTTCTTTTAACTACAGACCGTGTAACATGAATTTTTTGAAAAATCTAGAAACCTTTTGTTGTTTTCCCTATACCAAGATTTCGATTTATTACTCCATCCATAATTATTATTGATCCTATATCTATTTATATGTGTTATAAATCCATCTACAATGGCCAGAATCTGGCCTTCAATCCCATCATGATGGCTCTCCCATAAAATTGCCATGTCGAGATGAAAAATGTTATGACTGTGGATATCTAAATCCAAACCTGATCTACTATTGTAAATTTTCACTGTAACCACATCATCGTATCCATCCCAAACCCATGGCAATGATCTGTTACACCAAATTTTGATTATGCAATTATTGTTTATCCGGAGTTTGTCAAACCTCCAACCAAATCAAAAACCAACAATGAATGCATGAAGAATGCGGAGATAAATTAATATAACAAAAATATGATGAACATACATTGAACAATTTTTTATATTTTACTTGATCATTTTTCCATATTAATGATGAATGAAGTGGATGAAATAATGAAATATAGAATTCCAATTTCTTGAATGATAAACCCATATCCCCACAATATGATCAACCCATGAATATAAATGTTAGAATAAGTGATTCATGCTAATTGTGGGATAAATAAAATGAGATAAATACACATAAATAAATATCTGACCTTTTTTAGGATCATTCATATGAAAATAATGGTTTTATTACATCAGTGTTGGTTAGATCTAAAACTCTGTTAGCATAGATGATCATGGAGGTACCGATCTGATCCTTGATCCTGCTATCATTCTCACATCTATTCTCTACACACTATTCTCATATCCTAGGGACATGTGTCTGACCCTATGGATTTGTTATAAATATTTATATATAGGGTATATTATATATATGTGTCAAAATAAAAAAACAAACAAACAAATAAATTTACTTTATTATATGTTCCCGTGATAATATTTATCAAAATACATAATGCTGCAAAAGATTAAGTCACATATTTGGTAAAAACAACATTATAACCTCAATGATGGACTTAGTTTACAGCTTTTGAGACTCTTTTTTTGAATTACTCCATAATTTCACAAAAACAGTGTGCATGTGATATCAATATATTTAATATGTAAAAATAATCAATACCTGTCCTATTCAGGTCTCAAAATACCTCATCTAATTAACACATTGCTTCAAAAATATTACTTAAAATATTGAAATGTTTTACAGGGAAAAATATAATCATTGCATGATTTTCAAGAGAACACCAGGAATCCAAACAATCTTGTGTATTTAGAGGCACCCCAAAATCTCTACTAAAACATTCTCTCTGATTTCGAGGATGTGGTTTGACTTTTTAAGTTGATCTACACTCACATACATAGCGTCATAATATCTATATGATCATTGAAGTCGCCTAAAAAATCCATGTGGATTTCATATCACTTCCACATTAGATCCTTATGGAGTTGGGAAAATCTTACTGAAACCCGGTGATAGAATTTCACCTATTAAGTAGTGAGGCATGTTTAGATAAACTCAGCATCACATATCTTCACCCCTAACCACCAAAATAGATTTAAAAGATCCTCATATATCATTTTCAGTCCTTGATGTACCACTATAAGGGATGTGTGAATCTCCCCTATCACTTACTCTTGTAGCATGATTGGTACCATCTTTTATCCTTAGAAAGGATAATGTGATCCCGACCATTGGAAAAATCATCAAAAATATTTTCTAGTGGATAATTGGTAATGAAAGACATAATTATAAATATCTATATGTTGTGCCTCTATGAAACACTAATTAATTATATGAGTGAGAACCATTGACTGAGGGAATGCCTTACTATCCTCATCCACTAGTGGAAATTAAAACGCAATCAAAGTTCTCTATTGATTCACTCAAAAATTGTGAAAGGATATTATATTATGATCATGTACCACCAAATTTATCTTTAGATAAGTATAAACCATCTCAATGTTATAATACTATAGGAAATCCAACCATTACCTCTATCTGAGGCTATGATATTTACTTGGAAATATATACCATAGTTTATTATGTATGGAATAAATATCGAATCTACATCCAATAAGGTAGAGTTTCCAAAAAAATAGGTAAAACACCAATGCTGCTAGATCCAAGTCATGGGCCACACAGTTCTTCTAATGCGGTCTAATCTGTTAGGCCCCATAAGAAATCACTACCTGCCTCTACATAAGAACATGTATTAGCCTAGCTCTAGAGGCATTATAGAGAACCATGTACTCAACACCATCCTCTAGGAATCAAAATATGTGGGTGCTCATCAACCTCTACCACATATCCTAAAAATCATATTGAAAAATCTATTTCCACATGATAGGGTACCCCATTCATGTAAAAGTAGTAAGAGGTGTTACGATCCTTGAGAAATTATTCATAAATATTTCATAATAGTCAGCCAAACCGAGGAATCTCTAAATGTGAGAAAAAGTCTTGGGTGGAGGCCAAGAAAGTACAACCTCAATTTTCATGGGGACCATGACTACACCATCTTTGTAGATGAATTTTCTCAAAATTAGATCTCTTGAATCCAAAATTGATATTTAAATAGATTCATATAACGATGGTTCTCAAAAATTCTGTCTATAACTATCTTAAAATGTATTAGTTACTCCTCATTTAATGCTGAGTACATAAGGATTTCATCGATAAAAGCTAACATGAACTGGTCAAGGAAGGGACAAATGTTTTGGTTCATGAGTACCTTGAAATATTTTGGGGTGTTTTTCATGCCTAAGGGAATAAATGAGTATTCATAGTGACTATAGAAGTGCCATAATACCATATTCAGTTCATACTACTCACAAACATGGATATGGTGATAAACCGAGCATAGGTAATGTTTGTGAACTACCTAAACTTTTTCATAGAGTCGAATAGGTCATCAATTCTTAGAAGTATATATTTATTCATATATATCAATTGTATCAGGTAATATTAATTCACATATAACCTCATTTCCATCCACCATTTTTTGAAAATAACACAAACTATTCCTAGGGGGACACAGTGGGTCTAGCATAGACCTCACTTTATAAATCCTATAACATCACCTACAACTCTTGAAGCTCTATGGGGGACATCTGATATACTGTCATAAATATCAGGGTATTTCCTAGGTGAAAATCTATATAGAATTTGGTCTATCATTGGGAATGTAAGACCAATATGTCCTTAGGAAAGACAACCCTATACCCATACTCCACTATAGGAAACTAAAAGATCATCTCATCTTATGATCCAAGGTTTATACTTTCCAAGAAATGATTAATTGGTTGTATCCTCCTATGTGGGATCTCATCCTGCTCTCTCTAGGATTATTTCTTTAAAACAGAATAAAATATTATCCCATAGACTTGAACACATCACATCCACTATCAAAAAAAGTTAATCCGCAATTGAAACATATAGATCCCATATATATATAGAATAATCATAAGGAATCATCGTGGCTCTAAGGAGATCCCATATGAATATCTATCCTCTATGAGTTAGATCACATGGTTAGAAGAAGAGTGTTCTCAATGAATATTCCTTTATAAGAATCCTTAAGAATAATGTTCGAGCCAAAGGATCCACTGGAATCTCCATATCAAATATAAGGGATATATTAAAGAAAGAGTGGATCATTTCTATGTCCATAGAAACTAATGATATGGTATAGAAATTTTCAATTCTACCTCATATTATCCCTATAGCCTACTAGTTTTAGTCCTTCAGTATTTTCTGTTGTCCATGATCCTGACCACCAAGTCATTGATTCTCAAGGGGACCACCTGAAGGAGATAACAGTGGAATCATATCATAATGTCGACCACTAACCACGACTCTCATAGATCCTCTTCCAGGTCATCTACTATGTGGATATCTATTATCATGTTACATCCTTTTATTAGGTAGTCTAATAAAAGTTTCCAATTCTTCTTCATGGAGGGTAAGGAAATCCTATCTGATATAACCACACTAATCACATGAGAAACACCACACCCTCCATGGATGATTGGAACCAAACTGAGAGACATGGGAGGCCGAACTATTATCTAAAGACTACTTCTAAAACCACATTAAATACTTGGATCACTATATATGAAATTTAATACCATATGTTGAGGTCTCATCTCTAGGGTTCTAGCTTCTAGAACACACTATCGACAAATACTCATCTAGGAAAATATCTATGGCCAAAAAACACTCCAATACTCCATCATAAGAAGGGATAAGGAGATATACCACTCCAACATAGACACATCAAGAGAGAACACACTCAATAGTCAATTATTGAAATTATATATTATGAATTGTATACATGGATAATCATGGGAGTTTAGTGAAATTTGACCCATAATCTATGATCCAAATTCTACCCTGATGCAGCTTTAGAATATCCCTGATACAACACAAGGTCACTAGATAAAACAACTCTTGAAATTGACACTTGAAATCTATATATTTGAGAGTCGAACCCTTGCTTTTCTTTGTAACCAAGATCCATTGTCACCCTAGTGGGACATAGGGAAGGATCACTGTTAGCACCACCATCTAATTAGGAGGGGTCCTAAGGATGTGGAAAACTCACCAAATACCTTGAACAAGTCATATGATACCTAGGGTTCTAGATCACCCTAACAACTAAGCGGTGAATGCCTTTAGAACTCATGATATGTTCTCATCTTTCACACATTATCAGTTAGTACTAATGGAAAAATGGATGCTTAATGGGTAGACGTTATATCATAAAACCCCCAGAATGAACTACCTCATCTTTCCCATATAATGAATGTATCAATGTTTTGAAAGTTAACATTTTCGAAATGTACTGATTCAACCAGAATGTTATCATATTTATGGTGAATAGATATGTCTTATAGCACACCATCACTAGGTTAACTAGATTTAGATCCAAACTCAAGACACTTAAACACTATTTCTCTGGTCTCTAAATAAATATTTACAGTCGGACTATCTAAAAACTATTGTACTAAGATAGCCTTTCCTATAATACCACTCTGTTATGACCCAACCCATTGAGGCCTGTATGGCTAGTAGTAAGTTGAGTGTGAGACCCCAAGACCACCCCTAATAGTCCGGGGGTTAGAAAATAATTTTGAGTAGGAATATCACACACATGAGAGGCCTTATCCCAATGTATCTAGACACACACACACACACACACATCCATACGATAATATAATGATAAATTTATAAATTTTTTTTAACATAAATCCATTCATAAAAACCAATCCCACATTAGATTATGAAAATGAGTGTAGAAACGAAAAGGAAAAAATACATTGCCACAATAACGGGAAAAGAGTCCAACATTATAATGAAAAGGGGCATACAATCAAGATGTAAATCCTAGAATCTTATATAGTTTATCTTGATTAACTAATATACACATACTTCTAGTCCTCTTAGGACTCCATAAAATGTATATCAACAGTATAAGGCATGACTAGTATAGGAAGATCCAATACATGGGTGAATATAAACATATCCAATAGGAAAAACCAAAGTCACCAAACATAAATCATCACAAAGTGTCAGGTCAGTATCAAAAATGAGTTTCCATCAAAGGGAAATATGACAACATCTTCCATATTTTCATAGATAATGACCAAGTCTCAATGTAAATTCACATCCTTACTATCAGTGAAGGATTCTTCTTAAGCATCAAAGGTAACGTTTTTCTAAGATAACTCACTAACACTAATGGAAATCATCCAAGAAGCTACACTCTTCGAGACTTTACATGTTGGAGTGTTGAAAATAACTCATAATTTGTTGAAACATAGGTTGGGGATCACACCTGGGGCCTACGGAAGGATACCTAACCCTTTCATTCCTAACCCACTTGAAAGGGGATCACATTATTTGGATTTAGAAATGAGATATCTAACCCAACCAAAGGAATAATAATAGAGGATCACCATAAGACAAATATAGGGATACATAAATCTACATAGAACTAAATCATAGAGGGAATATTTCATTTTATACCAGGAAGGGATGCCACATAGTAAACTATTAGTGATGAACCAAGGGAACCCACCCACGAAGATACTGATACTGAATTTAGGGAAACAAGGGCTACAATATACCCCAGAAAAAGTACGTGGATTGTATACTGGACACATAGCATATCCCTATATATATCCTCATGTCAATGTTTGTGTTTTTGTACTTTGTCCCATTCTTAGGTAACCTGGTCATGCATGGGTACATTGGCTGCATTTGTGTCCATGAAACCAGGGGTACACACTAAGTTTCTAGTATCTGGTCACATGATGTGTGCTCAAGTAACATTACCATGTGATATTTATCTTCACGTGTAACCCTAGACACTAAAAAGGGGGTGGGGGATATAATTTTTTTTATTTCAAACTACATACCATGTATATGGGTATTTTTTAAAATATCTTGATATCACACATGTCTTTACCAACACTATTGTCACCACCTATTATAATACAATCTCCACCATAGAACATAGATCTGGGTTGACCAAGCCGATAGAATCACTAGTAGCTAGATTCCAGCAACATGTTGTCTAAAAATTTCCCTCCATCATGATCCCAAGATCTTGTATGATGTATCTTACAGAATATCCATCACTAACACCACTATAATACCTCTATTGTTATTATCATTCCTCCATCAAAACTTAAATAATTAATCCTAACTCAAGAAAATGATTCATTGGGCCAAATATTTATTTCACAACCACTAGTTCTTATGCATAGTAGAACCGTTAGTCAAATGAAATATTGATGATGAATATTCTTAGAATGATGGGAGAAACTCATGAAATGTAAAAGCGAAGAATTAACATTGTTCATTGATTGAGTTGTATTTTATCCTCTGATGAATATATAGATGAACAATTGGATAATCAAGAATAAAATATTCTTATATAGTAATTAATGTAATTAAATAAATAAAAGAACAATAAATATCTATGAATTAATATAAAAAAAATTTCATTTGTGTTCTCCATACAGAAAACAAGAACAAGGATTAAACAAAAAAATTTCATAACTTGATATTAGATTGATCACTGATCAAGAATAATTTCACAAAATATTCATTGGTTACATTTATGAATTCCATTGATGAAGGTGTTCTGTCAATAGATACATTTTTTGAATTTATTGCATTCATCGTCATGTCAACCAAACCCCTTGATTTCAACTGAAGGTTCTACGATGGGGTAGTTATACTATAATCTCTTAGGGTTTTATGTATAAACCTAGAGTTTTACATAACATGGTTATAAATAAATATCTTTTAATATGTTAATCATTAAAAAATCATGAATAAATAATTTAATTTAGTTCATTTATTTTGTCTAAATCCCGCTAGAAACTACACTCTACTGAAATTCCCAATAATGACCAAATGTATGCCACCCCTAGGGTAAAACCCACATTTTGGAGTTTATATTGGAATCAATTTTCCAATACAAGTCATTGTTTGGGAGGTATACCATTATTTCAAAAAAATTGTGAACATATTGTATATTATATTTAATATTTTAATTATATCCATATTGAGGCACCATGAGGATAACAATTCCATGCCGACTATATATCAATATTCGAAAATATTCATTACATTACTGAAATATGTAACACAGAAAAAATAGAGTCTTTATATATTGTTATCCCAACCCACCCTCCCCATATTATACAGGTGAGTGATGTTCACAATTTTACACATGTGAACACAACCTTTACAATATTACACATGTGAAGGGATCTTTGTACAATAACCCACATTATTCAACTCTAACTAGTATAATAAATTACATCTTTCTTGATGTTGATCAAAATATGTAAAAGGATTTTATTGATCCCAAAATATTAATCTTATTCCTCAATTAGATAACTTTGAATACCTAAATATCTTATAAAACAAACACTTGAAACCAGGTCTCTCAATAATTCACCACTCTCATATCCTATATAGAATTTGTTTGATATACTCCATATAACATTGATTGTAATTGTTTAGAAGCATAAAAAAGCACACTCAACATATTATCATATTCAATTTTCTTCTTCAAAACCAAAATTTTTGTAACATTTAGTACAATATTATATCACCCAATTCTTCCTCACTATAGGTTATAATAGATCTTCATTGTTATTATTCTTTTTTATTCAAAAGTTTATATATCTTCTGGATTACTTTTTCAAAAAAGTTCTTTTCTCTTGAGAAATATATTTTGATTAGGATAGTTACACTGGTCTCAAGAAAACACATGAACCAATATTTTCTGCACTTCCCCATAATCTTATTTTGGAAGCTTACCATATTTCTATGAATAGGAATAAATATAGAATAAAATCTCTATGCACACACACAATATATAATTTTAAATGAACACATGGGACATTCCCAAAATCTTTTTTTTTCAAAAATAAAAGTGTATTACAAAACACACTTATTTATTTATTTTCTATTTATGTTATTGTTCCTCTTAGTTCAATAAGTTTGTTGGTATTTATTCTCTAAACATTAGATTTATTTTTCCTTCCCATTTTATTACCAAAATACCAAATTTAAATCATTATTCAAATATTATTCCAATCATACATAAAAATCTTATGTCATGGAACCCTCTTTTTATGGCATGATAATTTCCCATGAAACTAGAATAAAACAAGATTTATTTATTTCTCAAAAATTGAACTCAACTTAGACTCAACTCATATAAACTCAAACTATAATTATTTATAACTTTCAGAACAACTCAAGAAATGGTGAAATATCATCTTTATTATTCTTAAAAATTAAATAATTTATTTTAGATATTTTAAATATACATAATTTCTTCCACATTTTGACCACCCTTCCTCAAATCCTTGATGGTCAGTTTCTTAAGCACAAATCATGGATTTAAAAAGCTCTGTGACATTTTGATCATGATCAAATAATCATTTTATCACCCAATTTGATTTCAAAAATTAATTTCATAAATACAGAAACTTAATTATTTTTCACCAAGAAGCTACTCAAACATTTATTAAGAAAAAAATCCATATGATTTTGTATTATAGGTGACTATGATTTATATGAATTTAAATCCATTTAGTCCCCATTTTTTCTGAATTTAATAAAGACATAAAATCTTCATGTAATTCATATGCTCACAAGAGTACCACACTGTGGTTATACATTATTCCTATCATTTGAATTTTGCGTGATTCCACATACTAGAGTATTTAGATGAATTATCATGATAAAAAATTCACATAGTTAATAATATTTCTATTAAAGTCATATTAAATGAATTTAAGTTATAAAATCTAAATTTAATGTTATGCGAAGAAGTCATACAATGGATAAAAAGAAAGATGATTAGGAATATGCTCTTTAAATTTTCCATTTTTATAGCTCTAAATCTAAATTGTAGACTTATTTGAAATGACTTCAAGGATTATTCAATGTGGATCCATCCTTCATTAATAAAAAAAATAATATTGGATCAACTTCAAGTAAATATGGGAATTACTAAAATAATTTCAAACTAATTTGGCTTTTAATTAATGGAATTTATAGCATATAAATACTCAAGGTGGAGTATTTAAAAAAATAGACTTACCCTATGATAAATCCACCATTTCAATTTTTTTACCATTATCCATTATATATAAATCACTAAAATTTGGATACTTCATGATAAATTAGTTAATGATGGTTTCTCTACCACCGATTAGTGTTTCCTTCGATCGAGAGGGACACTTCAATCCCTCCACTTGCTGGATTATTCCAAAATAAATCTCCAAATATTATAGATAGTACTTCCAACGTTTTAACATGTCATTGACATGATGATTAAGTCAATAATCATCAAATATTTTTGATTCCCACTTTAATCTTTCTAGATTGGAATTAAAGGGCAGCGAACTCCATAATACTTTACCCATTAATATATTATATACTTCTCCACGCTTCCTTGAAGGGTGTTTAATCACTCTTTCCCCAAAGAATAACCTCTTAATTATTACATTGACAATGAAACTAAGGTCTATTGATATGAAATAAAACTTCTACTGAATCCTACTTCATGTAAAACATGTTGATGCTACTAAATTGAGAAAACTATTTTAAAATAGAATCTTTTAAATTAAGACAATTTGAACAATTAATGAAATGTTTTGGAATTGATATATTTTGGTATGGTGATTTAAGGTAGAAATTTTAAAAATTGAATATTTAATTAATAAAATTTTGTAAAATCAGGTGTTTCGAAATGGTTACCTTTGAAAATAAAAAATCTAGACAGATGTTTTCAAAATGTTGGTTTATAATCTGAGAAGGTTTTTATGAATTTACTTTTATGGGAAATGGGTATAATATTTTATTTTGAAAATTGAATTCATATTCTGGAAATACTATTTTGGTATGAAATTGATTTTATTAACTTAAAATTTAGCGGAATATTGACATAAGAAAAATGATTGATTATCATTTAGGTGGAGATATGATTAGAGTGTAGGTGTGTTTATTTGTGATGTTTTTATGATTTTAGTAATCTTGGTAATCCATTAATGTTAATTTTTTTTGTGTATAACAGGTTGTATTGATTTTTGAGACTCTCTATCAAAACATGAGTAATTATTTTGCATATATTTTAGTATTTATTGTTATAATTTACATGGGTATTAGATTATATTTTTATTTGTTGAAGTAGTTCATTGGATAAATTATTATGACTCGGGATGTGTAATCATATGCTAGTTTTTATTATATCACATAGATATTTGAATATTATGGTGTATTATTGATTTGTGTTAGATTTGGAATCCATGCACCTAGAGTGCAATAATTATCTTAGTGTGAGAATTGAAGTTTTAAAGTGGAATTAGTCACTTGGATACATATTGTATTTTGGGATAATAATTTCATCTAACTTCTCTAAGACTTAGGAAATTTGGAGTAAGTTATCAGTTCGGATTTTCAGGGATGAATATTTTTACAGTGGGGAGAATTATAACATCAATGTCATATTAGATCTAATTTTAAATGGGATTTAATGAATTTTTTTCAATTAGAGAACAATAATATATAAATTTTCAATTTAAAATATGGGTGTTGTATTTCATTTTTGACACTCAATAATAAATTATGATATTTGAGGATGGAATTTTGGGTGTTTCTAGACATAGTTTGAAGTTAGTCAGGTGAGATGAATGTTTATGAAGTATCAAAATAGGTTTCACCTATAAAATTTTACTATAGATGACACAATATAACCAGTAATCATGGAAGGGTCCACAGTGCCCATGTGGTCCCACTGGGTATGCGATGGCCTATGGGTGGTTACTCGGTAGGACCATGTTAGTTTGTCCATAAATTTTGGAATTGTGGTTATTTTTAAATATTTTATTTACTCTATTTTTATCATCCTTCAACCTTATTTTCCCCCAGCTAGTCGTGAGGCATTACATGGCTCCCTATTATTCTCCTATTCCCTTACATCATAGCCCACATTTCAATGTTTATTTGATGGTGTTTTTCGTACAGAATCTAAGGAAATACTTCCCATTTATCATCCTATATTTTCCTTATTAATTAATAATTTTTTCCTTATATTTGGGAGAGGTATTTTGATTTTTAATTTCACCGTGACACGGTGAAATAAATTCAAATCATCGGGATTATTCCTTAATTTTATAGAGTATGTCCTAATGGATTGTTTTCCTAAAGTTTTTATTTTTTTATTTTATGAAGTTAGAGTGTGAGTTGATATATGGTTTTCAACATTTTAGGTTGGAAATGAATTGTGATTAAATAGTTATAAATAGGATTTATGTTTTTAGGGTATTTATTGTATTTTAGTTGTGTTTACTAGATTTTATTCAATGTTTAACAATATAAAATTATGAAAAATAGTTTATTAGAGTTATTTAATTGTTGTTTTTTTTTCTAATGAATCATAGTGGTTGTTCAGTGATATTTGGAGTATACCATAGTGATGAATCAGATGTTGAATCTTGTCAATGATTATGGTTGGGGGTTCTATACCATTTTTTGAATTTTTATGTCATTCCTATAAATGTATTTCACCAGTTATTCTTATGTTACTGATAAATCATAGGAATTATAAAAATTATACATAGATGTTTCATCAAAAATATTTTAAAAAATGAAGGGAAATAATTTTTTTAAAACATCATGATATGATATAAAATAATAATCAAACTACTCTTTTAACCTATTAATCGTAGTTTTTTAATGAAAAGGTTTTTTTAAAGCATTAATTATGAAACCATAAATTTTTCTACATAGAGTTTAATACTTCAATTCTTTTTCATTTTTTTAATCATGCCTAATTTTATTATTTCTAAAGTTTTATGTATTTTAAAACATTCCTTGGTTTTGTTAATCTTGTCTTACTTTCTTCCAAACAGTTCCTTTTCATGGAAGGGTATTATATTATTTATGATTAGTATTAAAAAAATGGTGTTGAACATGATATTCCATTAGAGATTATTATTTTTGAATATTTTAGGACCAAGAAATTGAATATTTAACATCCCATCCATGTACTATTAGGTACATTCATGCATTCCTTTATCACGTTTTCCAATGTAGTTCACTTTTATTCACTATTTATTGATGGGTTATTAGTCACCAACCAAAAGAAAACCCTGATTAAGATCTGCATCAATGGTGATTTGATTACTCATATTGTTGCGTAAATTGGAATAAAACAACTCTTATATATATATTTGGATTCTTAAAAATGGGTTTTAAGTAAATATAAATTAATTTTTTAAAATAAAAATTAAATTAATATTTTACTTAAAGAAATATTATTGGAACCAGTTAATTCAATATTCCTCTACTAGTGTGTCAGTTTCACAAAACCTCTTATTTATTTTGAAAACTAGAAATCTTCTGTATCCAAAATAAATCAATTTTCAATTATATGTGAGTGTTATTTCATTTAATTAATAATATTTTAGGATAAGTATTTTCCAACTACACACACATTTTTGTAAATATCATTCCTCTTTCAGTGGTAATGTAAAAGGTTTAAAACCATAATACACAATTAATATTCCTCTTTAAAATAATCAAATTTCATAAACAGAAATTAAAATATGAAACTAAAATTTTGGAAAGAACATTAATTTTGAATAAATGATTTTAATCAAAAAGTATATTGTAACCTCCTGACCCAGATCACCGCTAAATCGGAGACCAGACTGGTGGGTCAAATGGCCACAAGTGCATCTCTCTATATGATAGAGGATGTTAACTGGTAGTGAGGGTCTAAGGAGGTGATATTATGAAGTCTATACCCTCTTATCTGAGTTTTATATTGGTATAAATAATTAAGAAACAACATACAACATTATAAGCTATAAATAAATGAAATACAGTAGTGGAAGACGAAGGATAACAATTGAATAAAATTTGGTGAATGCCAATTTATAAAAAGTATGCATGTAAAATTGAAGACTCATAACTAAAAATAGTAAACATACAACATGCTATAAAATTAAGAACAATAAAAGACATAAATGAAGAAAGAACTAAAAATATCAAGGGAATACCCATGGAAATATTTAGCTTCAGCTCAGTCCATTGCTCCTAAATCCACAGGTACAAGAAGCACATAACTAAGTAAGTAAATCTCAGTACAAGAAACACATGACTAAATATATCATGGGAATACCCATGAGAATATTGGGAACAAGTGAGTGTACTCGAGCAGTCTAGTTCAATGGTGACTTAAGCATGGGGGGAGATATAAATCTCAGTAAGGTAACACCCACAATGTATAGCCTAATCTAGAAAGAGAAATATGAATTTAAATATTGTGCAGGTATAGAGAAATAATTAAGATAACTAAGTAAATATGAAACAACCTATCCGGGTTTCTAAGGGATGCATGATGACCATACATGATTCATCCCAAATAAATAATACAGGTATGATCATGTCACCATATATATATATATAAATATCATTTTAGAAGGACTGAGATGTAAACCAATATCAACTAATTCAAGTGAAAGATCTAACGGTCTATCCCTATATTGAACTCCTAGTTCTCTCACCGTGTCTTGGAACACAAATACTCATAGGAAAAAGACATACTCACTATCATCTATCACCTAGGGATATATTACTATCAATCCCCTGGCTCCACCTACTATTAGGATCATGACGTATGTAATGGAATCCATCACCAGGGTATCTCTCATAGTCTATCCCCTATCTCCAACCGGGAAGCCCACATAGTCTACCCTTCAATGTTCTCTCATGGTCCCTTGGATCCACATACTGTAAGGATCGAGATGTAACCCAAAGTCATCCCTCACAAGGGGATCTCTTAGGGTATATCCCTTGGCCTAGATTGAAATCTATCACAGTCTTTCCCTCCAAGAGCTCTCATGGTCCTTTGGATCCACATCCTATATGTTGTAATCATTTATAACATATAATTCATCTGGCATTAACCTATCATACATCTCATTAACCCTTTCAATTTACATATAAGTAGGCATGTTTTAAATTATACTTCGGGAAACACATCTTAATCATTTCAATGAAATCGTTATCAAAGGGATGGTGACATTTACAATTCAAAACATGAGGCATGTACCTCTCATGGGTGTTGTTAACAATATTAAATTTCTTTTTGAATACTACAATTGGCATAAGGAATTTTATAAATATTATGAAGAGGGCATGGTGTAACCATCCTATATGAGTTAGTTCCATTTAATCCATTTGAACTCATCTAATTATAAAAACAATAATTTCAGGTAATATTTCTCATGGGAGAATTTAGTGTATTCCAATAATGATGGGGTAATAACCTACATGGACAATTTCCTTTATAAAACAATCCAATATTCATTGGATCTATCATTTAAATAATCAATTCATTTAAACATTAAAAAATCATGTCTAATGTTCAAATTCCATGGAACGGTTCCATTGGAAGAAGGGAATATCCCTAAATGGTAATTTCCATTTACAAGTAAATCCATATAGTTAATAAAATATTCCAAATCCATATACATTCAATTTACTAACCAATACGAAAGAATAAAGAACTTATAAGTAATATGGATTTGCAGTGTTGAAGTCAAAAAACGTAACTGTGAGTTTTTGAAGATAGAGCACCTCTATTGGATGGGTTTTGTAATAAAACCATGAATATATTTATCAAAAAAATCTATAAGATAACTAAGCATTTCATTCATCAAGGAAAATTATTTTAGAATAAACTAACTTACATGGAAAATTATTAATAATAATGCGAGGAACGTGAAATTAATTAATTAATTCCTTCTAAAATAAGTAAGGAAATGAAAGGGATCCTAACTAAGGAAGTAAACCCAAGCCAAGAAAAACATGTTTTCACTTGATAGTTTTACTGTTGACCACTCAAAACTCCTACACACTTGCTCACACATACATTCACACACTCAAACACACACAGATATATATATATCCGGTGATAGAAGGAATATATTCCCCTAACCATGAGGGAATTCATATATAGAATATATATATATTTATTTAAATAAATATATATATACTAATGTATTTGAGTGCAGGACTTATAAGATAACTAAAACCCAGTACACAAATACACAAGTCTCAAAAATTAAGAAACCCATAATTTTAGAAGAAGAAAACAAAAAAAAAAATAGATGATAAAATCACCTAAATTTGTTGTCGGTGAACCAAAATTAACCCATTCTCCCCGCCTTTAGTGGAAGCTTATAAAATATGAACCAATGAGTCCCAAGATACCTTATGCACAATGTAACAATGGAATGAAATTGAATATCAGTCAACCCCCAACCCTAGGGGTTTGACTAAATCTCACTGGTTACCGAAAAGAGAAAAAAGTATATTAAAGGGAGGATAAAAGATGATTAACTTGGATATTTGAGGAAGGCACCTCAAGAATTATTGTGGATTTCATCATGATAAGAGGATCCCGAAGGCGGGGGTTCGTCGCACAACATGGGAGAGGGAGAGGGTGTTGTATCACGTGAGAGGGAAAGAGGTGAGGTTTTTGTTTTAATTTTAATTTATTATTACTTTATTTTTTCTCATGCTAGGTATCACACATGGTTTGGGCAGAACAGTTTGGAAAAATGTGCGCCAACTATACACCTATCACTGGGAACCTGAGCACCCCACATAGTTTGTCCAGCATAGTTTTCCTAACCTTTCCAAAAGTATGTGGTGAATAGTATTAAGTTGGTTCCCAATTTACACTAATCATGTAGAGTATGTGAACAATTATGTAAACTCTGGACATCCCATCAGATAACCACTAGTCACCTACATAAGGCCGCATAGTTTTCTATTGTGGGTTTCACAGTTTCAGACAAAACATGTGCCCTGTGTAGGTCCTTTAAAACTCAACTTATCAAGGTCCAGTGCTCCTGAAACTCCTTGAGAAACCTAATAAACTTATAGAGCCTCCCCTAAGTACAAATAAAATTACCTTTAAGGGTTTCAACCTTCATAATTTTTTTATAAAGCTTTATTTATAAACAATCCATCCTATAAATATTAATGTTCAAATTCCCATTCCTTTTCTTCCAGTTCAAAATATAGATCATTACAACCTTCCCAAATTATAAATTCTTTTCCATGATAAGCCTTACGGAGGTATGAAAACTTTCCATCACCAACAAGGGCCATCAGGTCTCATTCAAATGGTCACGTTGTGTTTCCAAATACCCAACGCACCTTCAAGCATGAATTTAAGAAAATGATACTTAAGCCATTAAAACCTGATCTAAAGCTAATTTCCAAGAAAAACAATGAGATAGATCCTACCCAAGAATGATTATCTGGAGACCTAATCACATCATAATCATGGTAAACCTCTAGACCAGGGTACATCCCACCACATGATTTAATGTTCATAAGGGATAATTTCATTCCACAACATTCCAAAAATTGGAGTTGTCTTTTAAAGCACAGTCTATGAATTTTAATGATGCTCCTTGTGTGATTTTTAACATCCCAAATGGTTGATACCCACCAAAATAATTTATCATAGTCGAGTCAAATTTTCATTAAAGTATCTAACTGACACACACCACACTTTCCTCCACTTGGAAACATATCTGAAAATGGTCCTTCAAGGACCGTATATATTAAACAAGAAGAAAACTGAGTTGATACTCTTCTAACTGACCATTAATAAGAAAACATGTCTTAGATGACTGATTTATTCTAAATAGAACCTCAATTACTTCCTCCAAGGCAATTTTCATTTGGCATGGACACATTCACTGAAGCTCATACCCGACTTCTAATGACATTCCTTGGTCAAAACTTCACATTAACATTAAGCCCCCATCCCACATCATGAAGAAGAGGGGGTAAATTGGATCTAAACCCACATGAATCATCACCCAACTTAAAAATAACCTTTTATCCTAACAACAAGTCTATGGTAACCTCAAAATTCATAGAACTAAATCCCAATGGACTATTCCAGGGTTATCCTCCTTCCTCAATTACAAGTGATATGTTTTCCCATGTTTACAACATCTACATCAAATCATTGACTAAGCCCAGAGCAACATATACATGGTAGTCACATTAGAAAAAATGGCAATGGTTCAAGATTCCATACAACGTGTTCCTACTAGGGAACATAAGGATCAATCATAAATACCATGTATAAATAATAACAAAGTGTTAATATGCACCACCAACAAAACCACTCAATAAGATCAATAGTTTTAATGATATAAAATAGCATAAGATGAACCTTCTCCTAGAGAATATAGGACGAATTCAAGATAGAGGACATGCTCGTCACTTAGTAGAATACACTAATAGGGTTTTGAATGATTTTTAGTCAACCACACTCAATTATGGGAAATGATAATTCTCAAACCAAAATTGGTCGACATCAAGGAATGGGACATGACTTCACTTACCAACACACCATCATTTACTGAACACTTGCCTTTGCCACCCGATGGAATTCTGTGTTTGTTCAAAACATTAACACATATGTCAAACCATGACCAATGAAATCCCATAAGGGTATCCTACACAACCATCCTCCTCAATGTCATGCTTCCAATAAAGCAATGACATTTACAAAAACCCACAACCCCATTGGATTTTAAACAACCATACCATTCCCAAATGGTCCTCTTTGATTGTTCTCCATCTAGTTGGAATAGAACATAACCACCATAACAGATGTCACTCTCCCCACATCAGAAGTTTCCTATCCACAAAAATAAGATACAACCTAGTTGCTCAGAATCATACTGGATCAAAAAACCCCTTAGCAAACATGTGACGCTCATTCGAGCTACGATCAAAACATAATAGTGTAGAAAGAAAGAAAAAAACCATTTAACACCAAAACCAAAACAACCAGTGTGTCATAACAATGGTGTATATCAAGATTCATCATAAGCATTAGGATGCAATTTATTGAAAACACACAAGTCACTCTACTATGGAGATGACCCATATACATACTCAATAATAAAAGGCTTAACAACTTATCCAAAATCATCTAGTTCATTACATCATCTAAAACTCGTCGACACCATGTACATGAACACATACTACCCCAAGATATGAAATAAAGATGGTGCATCCCATATACTACGCATAGTCCATTATCCCTATGAATTCAAGTATCATATGGACCATATAAGAGAATTATCTCAGAGCCTTACTTTCCTATACAACCTTTTAATTTGACAAAAACATGCCTAGTCATCCACTACTGAGGAAAAGAAAGGCTCTAATGTCCTATGAAGTAGCTGACCTTGCCCTAGGAATGTCTAACCTAATGAAAAAGATCATTACATGATGATGGATCCCATAACAAGGTCATGAAAAGAAATACCACCAATTTGAACAAGGTTTTCATAGGAAAATAAAATTCCTACAAGGTAAAACGACACTTAATCAAAACAAAACATCAGAACTCTAACAACATTAGAAGTTATTTAAAGTTAAAAGGGTACTACCAACCATGAGCTAACTCCTTAAAAAAGCACTAGATACAACACTATAACTAGGCCACACAAATCAAAAAGTTACTAGGATCAAAATAAAATTATCTAAGACATTTCTAAAGACAACAAAACCTGTGGAAAATGATCACGCTTACATTCCAAGGACACTCAAAGACAAACTCAACCTACCCTTGCTTAATGGTTTCAACAAGGGCCACCACTTCAGGTTAGATTTCCACAACCTTTACATTTAATCATAATTAATATTTTAAACACATTAAATGATTTAATCAAACATATGGTGCTATTTTTTAAAACAAAAACACTGGGTACTTGATTATAAATATTTCCCTAAGGGAAAAAGCATATATAACAAACATCCTTTTAAAAACAATAAAATATTTAGACATTCCATCATGAATAGGGTATTTTTTAGCCAATTAATTTTTTAAAAGATATAAGGATACCTTTGAGGGTCCCAATAAGAAAATCTGGGTTCTCTATAAAGTAACCCAATAGAATTTTCTCAACTTTTAAGATTTTAAACACTCATACCAGGTCATCCCTTAATAAAAATGCCCCAAATGACCTACTTGAGTCCAATTGTGACTTTTTCAGTTAACAATTTGATTTCAAATCAAAATTAAACATCCCTTTAAAATTATAGCCATTTCATAATATAACAAAGCCACATAGATTAGTTATACTACATGAGTTTCCATTTCCCAATTCACGATGTACTCTAACACTTAATGGATTAAAAATTGGCTCACATTAATCAAATCCAAATTCAATTAAGAATTCAACAGGCCAAAAAACAATGGTCCATTCATATGGGCGACTGCCTACCGGTCTAAAAAAAATCCATACACTTCATAGTATTCCATTTGGATTATATTTAATAAAAAATAAATCATATTTATCATTTAAACATTATCAAACCTTATGTTTTATAAATAGTCTCTAAACATGTTTGTATATTATGATCAAGATGGTATGAATATGTGAATTAACCTTCTTTGGATGTAAGGTTCCCATACACCTTATAATCATAAACTACTTAACATTCATTCACAACCCATATATTCTTATCCCATGAAACCAATTACATATATAAACAAAGTAAAGAATGTTATCATAAGAAGTAAACATAGTGAATCATTCCATAACAAAAAGGAATGGTATACCGAATAGGAATGGAATTATATATTAATAGGAACCAAAGAATAAAATCACCTAAGCATGTTATACAAGCACTAATGGTAAGACACTTAAAAAAAAAAAATAAATTAGCAGGTAGATCTACAAATGAAAATACTTGACATGGAATATACATGACATGTTAAATTCGTGTGGGCCAAATATAATTCATGAAATGCTTCATCCCTTTCGAACCAAGACAAGGGTAAAAGTACCGTAAACTTCACAAATCTATAAGCAATGTAAATTACACAATTTACTATAGGTGAGAATATAATCAACTATAATAGAAAACTACATGAACAACAATTTCCATCCGTAAAACTTGGTCATTTCCCACATGTGGGGTGATCATTCCCAAGCATGACTATTTACCAACCACTGACACATTCATTTTTCCCTTGTCTACAAACTAAAAATATTGAGGAAAATAAAAATATTCATCTATGATTCCACTTTGTAATGTCCCCCCCCCATTTCACTACTAAATCGGTGGCCGGACCAGTGAGTCACATAAACTCAAGATCGTCTCCCTATATTCCATAGGCTGGCAACTAGCAATGAGGGTATCAGGAGGTGATAGTGGGGATACTATACCCTATTATCAGATTTTTAAAATGGTATAGCCAATTAAGAAACAACATAGAATATAAGAATTAGTAAATAAATGAATGATAAAAGAAAAATAAATATGATTAAAATTAAGTAAAATGTATCGAATACCAGTTTATACAACGTCTGCATGTACAGTTGATGGCACAGAACTGAAAAAAATAAACATACAACATGATTTGAAATTCATAACAATACCTGAATTAAATGAAGAAAGAACTAAAAACCTATAAGGTGATTTCCGAAAACATCCTAAGATTCATATCAGTAATTTAGTTATAATTTCTCAGGTTAAAGGAGTTCAATATAAGAAATCAACAAAGTCCTAATGTCCTAAGAATAAGATATTCTACTTGGGTACCCCCGTGTAATGGTGGCCCGAATAGGGTGTGAGATATAAATCTCAGTAGGCTAGAACCCATGGAATCTCTCCCAATCAAGACAATTCAATATGGATTTAATAAGTGTGAAGGTGTAGATAAATAAGTAACAGAACTGGATGAATATACAAAAACTTATACAGGTTTCTAAGGGACACATGTATACTATACCTACTTCATCCCACAACCAAAATAAGAGTATGATCATATCCCTTTATATATACATACGTGTTGGAAATAACTATGATGTAACCCAATATCATCCAATTCTAGGGGAAGCTATCATGGTCTATCCCCTAACCCACTTCTAATATATCCCATCGGGTCTTGGAATACATGTATTGGTAGGATCAAGAGGTACCCACTATCATCCACCACTAGAGGGTCTCTCATGGTCTATCCCCTAAATACAACTACTTGTTAGGCCAAGATGTATCCAAAGGCATCATAACTAGGGTAGCTTCCATGGTATATCCCCTTGCTCCAACTTGGAAGGTCACATAATATCCCCTCCCAAGGGCCCTCACGGTCCCCTGGCTCCTCATGTTGTAAGGATTGGGGTGTAACCCAAAGTAATCCATCACCAGGGGTGCTCTCATATTCTATCCCCTAGCCCAGCAAGAAACCTCACATTGTCATCCCCTTCCACTCAAAGTCCATTGTCACTACAACCTATATGGTGTAATCATTTATAATATATAATTCATGGTTAATTAACCTCTCATGCAAATCATTAACCCATTCCATTTATATATATCTAGGTATGTTAATAGTTATAATTTAAGAAGACATATTAATCATTTCAATGAAAATTTTATCAAAGGCATGGTCACATTTATAATTAAAAACATGAGGCAGGGACCTCTCATAGATGTCATTAACCAAATTCATTTCCTTTTGGAATGATACAATTGACATAAGGCATTTTATAAAGCTTAAGAAGAAGGCATGGTGTAACCATCTTATATGAGTTAAGTCTATTTAATCTATTTGAACTCATCTAATTAGAAAATCTAGATGTTCAGGTAATAAGTCTCATGGGAACATTTAGGGGATGCCAACCCTGGTGGGGTAATTACTACAAGGAAAATTCCTTTTATAAAGCAAGAAAACATGCATATGCTCTTCCCTTTAACAAATTAAATTCATTTACATATGCAATCATTATGTATAAGTCTCAAATTTCAATTAATGGTACCATTGGAATAAGGGAAAGTTCCTACATGGTAATTTTCATTTATATGGAAAGTCATCTAGTTAATAAAATAGGCCAAAGCGCTAAAAAATTAATTTTATAATGAAATAAAAATACAAGGAACTAGTATGAAATATGGATAAAAAATATAGAAGTCATAGATCAACACTATGATATTTTGAAGACAATACACCTCCATTGGAGGCATTTTATTATAAAACCATGTCCTTGTTTTTCAATGAAATAATTTAACAGAACTAAGCATTTCATTCATCATGGAAAATATTATTAGAATAAACTGATTTACTTGGAAAAGAATTAATACAGTTTTGAGAAAACTTCAATTAATTTATTAGTTTTTTGTTAAATAAATAGGGCAAGAAAATGGATATTACCTCATGAAGTTGAAAAAAATCCAAGCCAAACACATTTCCATTTGATAGTTTTACCGAAGACCACTAGAAAATGCTCCACACATGGACACACATACATTCATATATATATATATATATATATATATATATATATATCCCTTAACCCAATACATGTATTCCCCTCTCCATGGGGGAATACATACAAGGAAGATTTATATATATTTATATATATACATTCCTATGTATGTGAGTGCATGCCTTAGAAGATGATTAAAACCCACTACACAAATACACGAGGTTTATAAATTACAAGACCCCCAATTTTAAAAGGATAAACAAAAATGAACAGAGTAAAATATTACCTAAATTCATTATTACTGAACCAAAATGATTCAACCCATATAACCTTTGGTGGCGGAAGCTGAGATATGAACTAAAGAGTCATGAGAGACCATCCGCACAACCTAACAGATAAAGAAAACCAAAAACTATTCAACCTTTAACCATAGGGTTTCAGTCACACTTCAACGGGTGTAAAAAAGGGGGAAAATAGATTAATAAGGGATAAGGATGGAGGAAAGAGTGTTAACGTGGAAATTTTACTGATAAAATTCTAGAAATATAGTGAATTTAATCATGATTAGAGGAAGCCGAACAAGGGGGTTTTCCAGGCCCTATGGGAGAGGCGGGGGGTGATACGTTGTGTGAGTGAGAGGAGGATAGGATAGGTTTGTATTTTAATTTTAATTTTAATTTAATTTAATTTACTTTTTTTAATCATTTTATAAAGCACGGTTTGGTCTGATGTGTTTAGAAAATAGTGTTCCAACTATGCACCCTTCCTTAGGCACCGGGGCATCCCACATAAATTTTCCGGCATGGTGTTCCTAAAAATGAATAAAATTTTAAATGAATAGTGTTAAGGTACATAACAATGTACACTAACCATGTGAGATAGGCTCAAAATTTAAAAAACTGTGGACAGCCCGTGTGACAACAACTGTCCACCTGTATAAGGCTGAACAGTTTCCTACTATGGGTTGCACAATTTCATACAAACCATGATCCATGTGTAGGTCCTTTAAAACATGACATTTCTAGGATGATCTCTCTTAAAACTTATTTATAAACCTAGCAAACATTATATTCCTTAACCCAAGTAAAAAAACATCACCTCAAAGGGATCCAACATTCAGAATTATGTTTTGTAGCTCAGTTTTAAAAATGGCCCATCTAGTAAATGTTAAAGTTCAAATTCTCCTTGATTTTCATCATGTTCAAAACATGTATTGTTACATATACCATGTTCTACCATATATTTGGGTTATATCTAGAATAATTAGGATATGAAGAATGCTGTAATTAATTCCTTTCACTTGGTTAATCCTTAATATATAATAAAAAACTGGTATTTACAATTAGCACCATATTGATATTGGATTCACAAGACTGTAAGATAGAAATTATACTATGGACAATGTTTGATACTTGTGACTTACTTAATATTTCTAGTTTCATGTGAATTCATTGTACTTTAGATTTTATGCTTATTTTTAATTCACTACATAATATATTTGGAATACAAGTGATTCGTGACATGTGTATATATACAACTTGAAAACATACCATGTTGATATGATAGGTAATATAACATTGAGAAGTATGTTTAACTATCATGTGGATAAAAATGATGATTTTTATGTTTTCCAAAAATTTCATGTAATATTAATATATTTATGAGAATGAAAGATGGGATATGTTTAAATATATTCTAGTTATATAAATTATAAGAATATGATCTAGTTAATGACATACAAGTTTGAATAAGATGGGTATTTTACCGAAAGTTATGTATACCCCTTCCCATATTACATGGGATGGGATTGGAAGTAACTCTTGTATACACCTTATAATTTTGGTAGATTGAAGATTTTCCCCTAATAATGATGTCTCTAGTGCAATGTTCTGATCATGTTGGGAATGGGACAATGCAACGCCTTGCGCTACCAACTTTAGATACCATGTATTTACTTAAAGCAGGGTTTGTCCTGAAATAGTTTGTATTGAACATACCCTCCTAGTGCAGGGTGTTACATGAAAAATTATAAATTCGATTTAAATTATACCATTAGTGATGGGACATCGATAACACTTTTGGTTTTGGGACTATTAGGAGTCAGATCCTCTTTATATCAGGGGTTGGGTATAGCCTTAAAATGTTTTGGGTGGAATTGCAGTGTAGGTGTGCATGAACAATATTTAGTGGTTATCTCAGGGGCCACACTTATGTACCTATACTTTTGGAACTTAATGTATTGTTTGGTTCACTATTTATAAGAACAAATTGTTATTTTATATTTTTCTTATGCTTTAGACTCAATAAAAGTCTTGGTACTGATTGATATGTAAGCATTGTTTCATATAGATTTTTTATTATTGATTTCCATGGTGTTTGACTAAAACTTATGACAATATTATGTTATATAATTTTAGGTCTTTATATCCATCTACCCCAAGTGCCATGATGGATTTTATATGGGCCACATGTTTAGTTTATTTATTTTTTTAAAAGGGAATACTACTTCCAAAAAATGTTTTTAATTGACCCTTGTAATTTATAATAGACTTCAATGTCTAAGAGGTGTGTGTGAGTTCATATGGTGGCACAGACCAGTTCTATTCGAGTGATTAGGTCATGGGTTTTAAATTATATGTAACATTAATTCACATTCCTTGGGTTCTAGGTTTTTGAATTCTATATGGTTTTAAAGTGATTCCATAATTTTGTAACAATCTAGGGTAAATAATCTTGGAAATTAATTTATCTTATCATTCATGTTTTTATGATTTTTGAGTGGTTAAGAGGTTATGATGTTAAGGAGTGTCTCTTTATTTGATTCTAATGGGATGTGTAGTGATCTTGGATGGTTTTATTGATTATAAATGGATTAGTTTGAGGATATGTGAGAGGGTTTAGGATCTTTTAGGTGGTAGGGACCACATTTTTATGTTCTAGAATGGTTGGGGAAATGAGAATCATTTCAAAAAAATCATGGAATGTCCCATTAACCATGAAACCTCCTTAGTTGGAGTAGAATGATGGACACTTATAATGAGGTATGATTATCATGGTGGTCTTGGTCATTCTATGGATTGAGCATCTGTGGATTGGATTTTGTGGTGTCATTGGGGGTTTCATTAATGTGTGTCAGTAATTATGTGACAAGTTGGTAAGTTTATATATGGAATAGGATTGAGATATATTTTATTACTAAGGAATTGTGAGTATATTTATTTTATTTGATATACTTGAGAAGTGATACATATGTGATGATAAAGTTGTAAAACTATTTAGAACACTAGTTGTGGTGTAAGGAATTCAAAGGATAGTGGTCAGGATGATTAGTTACACATTGGGGGTCATTTTGAATATTATCCCGATAAGGGTATTCAGTGAGATATAACAGAAGAGGAGGTCTCAATTTGGGTCTTAAGCTCATTCTAGTTTCCCTACTCAAATTACAAACTCTCACTTCCAAAATGATCTTGACCTCAATTTTAGTAGGGTAACTCTTGTGTTCTTTATTAATTGATGATTAAATTTATGATTCATATAACTAATATAAACCTATTTATTTCACTTAAAAAGTAAATCATACACATAAGAAATAAAAATTTTACATTGTTAACCCACACTAGGAAAAAACAAGTACTATACAATGGACATGTGTTGAATTACTATAATCCACTAAGAGCTTTCTCATGTACAATGTTCAAGGAAGACTCAATATCCATCCTAGTTCAGTCCCAATACTTAGAGTAACAATTTTATGATTTTAGGATAGATCACTATCTCTCAAGTATCTCTCCATTCTTTTTCTCCTTCATCCAATATTCATGGAGGGATAATTCATTGGATTATGGGAAAATATAAGGATTAACTTTCAATTTTGTTTTTCAACATGTATGGATAGGTTTTAATTGATATTTATACAGATCATTTATAGTTTTATAGAAACATTACCCATACATATAGCTTCAATTACCTAATGAACTCCCTTGATCCTTTAAAGACGAAATTCTTCCTATGGAAATGATTTTGATAAGTGACAAATCATTTTCAACATTTTTCACTTAATGTAAAGATCTAATAGACACATTCACAAAGATATTGTTCATGCATGCGAGTCTTTGTAAGTGTCTATGGATAATCCTAGTTTAGGTCAATACTTTCATGTATTAAAATCCTTTTAATAATAAAATGTTTCAAAAAAATAGTTTTTTTAAGAAAAATATTAGTTCATATAAGTCATTCATGGAATAGAGTGGTTAAAGTAACTACTTTTTCAAAACATTAATTTCGTTAAATCATAGAATTTTATATATTAAGAATAACCCTCTTATTATTACCACTGTTCTTATTCCAAGGATTAGGTACTTATAGTCAAATACCACCCCTTCATTCATGTCCTGAAATCTTATTTTCATAACCCCATTTCATGAAACTAATAAAGTCCTTCTTTATTAAAAATATATTCTTCTCCTAAATATTTTTTGTATAGAATAACCTTTATATGTCACTTTATTCCCCAAACACATGGAAATATGAACTAATGTGAGTAATTTAATGGAATCCTATAATAATACTTATTTTACTCTATTTTCTTCTAAAAACCTTCTAATAACACTGAAAGAATTCTGGAACCACTTTTACATGAATGTGTCATCATCTTCATAGTCTAAAAAACTCATTATGATCTTTTTATGAAGTAGATCTTTATTGATGCTTGTCTATTAAGGTAAATTCTTCACTTTTTTTCAATGATTGTATCTTTATCATAGATATGTCTTTTATCATAGCACAATCTAAAACTTACTGTTGGATAATCCCCAAAACTCATTCAGACACCATTAACCCTCTTTGACAAAGAACTATCAAGATATATATTCCCAACTTCCATTACTATTCAATAGTCTCAATGAAATCTATTTCTAATAGTATTTTTACATGGTAGCACTAATTCTCATATTGGTTGCTAAAATTTCATTTAGTGATAAATCCATCTCTTATATCTCTAATTTCGACATTATGAACAACAAATCCATCATTATCCAACTCACTATGTAAAGTTTAATATAAATATAACACATAGTGGCACCAATTCTCATTAGATTACAATAATCCCCCACTTTGTTTTTGTTGGAAACACCTTCATGAATCTAATACTCCATTAATCATTCAATTTTTTAATAAGAAAATTCATGGATTCATTATGCATCCTTCTCTCCCTTCGACAAAAACTACACAGAATTTCCTACATAATATGTTACAAGTTTTAAAATAATGATAAACTTTACCATGAAGGAAAATTACATAGAACTCTCTTAAGATAAATATTTATTACTGAAATAACACACAAACGTTTAGGGATATCTAAAATAGTCAAATCTGAGGGTGTATATATGAAAACTATAATTACAACTAGGTGGAATAGATATTATACTATTGAAAATTTAAACAGAGCTAGGAAAATTACCTTTTGAATGAAAAAATTCTACCACCCTACATTCCAAAGAAAAATCATGAGAGATACTAACATTAGGATTTGGTAGGTGATGAAAAGTTTAATGTTATAATTTACTGACCAATGGATGAGAGAACAACCTATAAAAAATATTACCGTTATTGATGACATACTATGGAAAGATAATGTTATACAACCTGATCAAAAGGAAACCACTGAGTATCATCTAAGAATTTATTATAAATGAGTACAACTCAAAATATAAATCACTATTAGAAAAAATGATAGACTCTTAGGCATTCCATATGATTACAAAATGATATGACAACCTTCTTCACATGCTCCATCTATGTTGTGTTTAAACCCATCGACCATCCTCAATCGAGAAACCCATTTACCATGCGATTATAAATAACCTATTGGCTTAACCTACCACTAATGTAGACATAGACCATGGAAATTATTTGTGAGGAATTTTCCATTGAAATTAACAGATATCTTCCCAACCATATAATGTAATTATATTTTTAGTCCAAAATTTCCCACTCAATATTCTGGGTGTCTGGAATTATATTCTGACACAAAAATTCACCAGTATCCATATAATAGGTTTATTATATGTGCACATATAGTAATAGAACATATATCCACATTAGAAAATCTACTCATGAGGAGTCGATCTACACTGTCTATGATGACATGATTTCCCATTCATGTACTCAAGAATTCCAACATGAAGGTAACCCATTCTACTTTAATAAAAAATGATCAACCGACTCTACACTAGAAATATTACTATTTGCACATTTATAAACAATATTAATACCTTCCCATTGGATCATTTAATTAGTTGAGAGACCCTAGTTCATAATATTTCATATAATAATTTTGAGATGGATAGGTATAAAAATATTCCAAGTGGACTGAACCCAAGAATCCAAGTCATGAGAAATATGTGTGACATTTTGAAAATATTATATGGAAAATTGACTTTAGACCAATGGAGTGAATGTTACGAAATTAGCCTTATCCACCTGAATCATATTACAAAAAATATTATTTTGATTGTAACACAGGATATCATTAAATAATGTCATATTCCATTTGATTTATGGAAAATCATGTTAGGATGATAAAAACATAGAAAGAATAATAGATGGTCTAAGAACTTGTTAGTAAAGAAAGAAATATTCTTATTTCCTATGATCAATTTGTAGTTCTCAAAAATATTCTAATAACTCTATTGAAATTCACACGATAATAAGGATATCACAATCCTCCCATCCCATGCGAAAAAATACCCTACCACATTTTAACATGGTGAACTTTTCCCATTGGGAGTTCCCCTTTAAAGAAACCCAAGATAGTGTGGCTTGAAAGATTGATATAAACTCTTCCATGATCATGAAATTAAAATAGCCAAAATCAAATTGGTATTCCATTCATTTCATGCTCACCCAATTTATTTGATCTTCTTTGTGAGAGTCCCAAAGAAATCCATCAATAGAATTTTCAATATATTTTATAACAACTTCTGGTGCATGAATGGTTGAAAAAACATAAATTGGGATATAAGATATAAAAATATTGATGAGGGTAGTCCTCCATCCAAATTATAGTTATCAAATATTTAAGTTAGTAATATTTAAAATAATATTTTTGATCAGATAATCAAAATTCATGATCCACACTCTCAAATGCATAGAAGAGCCTCGAGGTATTTCATCACAAATATTCATTTACAAAGTAAAATATGAACTTTAATTATGAGGGAATGCATCGAAAATCACCTCTTAGATGCGAATAAATTAATTTTCTCTCTATGGATCAATTTTCCACCCCATATCTCATAACAATATAGGATATTGAGAATTGTTTGGATGTATCAAGACCAATAATTTAGAAATTAAAACCTATATTCCATAATGAAAAGGCATGTGATTACTGGAAGCTTGATCTTATACTTAAGATACAATATCCTAACTCTAAAATAGTGTCCTTGAGGTTTTATAAAGTAGGAATTGGGTAAGGGGTAAAATTATGTGAGATTGATGATCTCTCTAAAAAATCTCGTGAAACGATATAAAGAACCCTAACTTCCTTCCCATGAGGGAATCTAATAACCATATAGAGGAGTAACTCCTGAAGACCATGTCACAGACCCACTCTGAGAAGTCACACCTTATCATTACCATTATTGTTATATTATAATCTATCCTATCATAGGATTTATATATGTCAATTTTGACCATAATATTGGTTCTAGGCATAATTTAGTCCTGGCCTTCTGTTATCTCTTGCGATAATCCAATAAAATATTAGATATTAATTCCATTGAAAAATCCATTTTTTCTTCCTAGAACATAGTTGAGAAATACTGATAAAGTCTAACATTTAAAAATTTTCATAGTATCTGGTAAGATAAATTACACATTCTGATAGTGAAATACTAGTAAAATGATTTAGGGTGAAATGCCGTTATAATGAGAATAAAATGGGTAGCGTAGGTGAACCTTGATAGAGGTATACCTTTATAATGTTATTAAATAGTAGAAATAAACTCTCTTTTAATTAAATTGCTTGAAGTGACGTAAAATGGTCTTGGGAAACCATTGGGGTTAGCTAAACAATAAAAACTGTGGTCTAACACAACACCCTTTATCTCATCCTCCCGAGGATTAGATTCCATGAAGTGGTTCTATGTGTTATTAATTTATTATGGGATATTATTGAGGAAATAAGATTCTTCATCCATTATTTAAGAACCACTGTCATTATCCAACATAGGACCTGAAATCATATTTTATAAATGATAGTCTATCATCAGACTAATAACTTCAGCATCATTGATGATGGAACCAACTTCCATATATAGTTTAATATTCCACATTTATTTCCTTTCATTAATGAATGCATAAAAATATGCTATATTCTTATATCATTATATTTCCTAGATGGAACCTGATTTATCTTTATCCGTACATTGCTTCTCCCATAGTATTTATTTTAGGATTCTATTTTTATTATAATTAGATATATAAGTATCATAATCCAACTACTCCTATAGTCTGGAATCCAATCTCTTGATATACCTTTAGAGATATTCCTAGATAATGAGGGTTTTAATCTACCTTACCACCCAATAATGAATAAATATTTTAACCATTATAATTTCTTTTGAAGATCAATCTAAGAATACCCTTGATTGATCAGTTCTTGAAAGTTTTATTCCAAGTGAATTTACTATCTTAGAACCATTTTTATGAGAAATAGAATCAATGTGAGGCCCTTGTTGAGATTTATAGCATTATCAATACAGGGGAATTATAATATAAAAATTTATTCATGTGAAAAACTATAGAATAATAAAAAATGAGATCTCTCGCATATTAGACTGACATCTTTCAACATACCTCAAGTCCCCCACTTATCTTTCTTATTGCTGTACTTGGTAAATGGGTTTCTTAAATAACCCATTTTCAGGATATTTCTCTTTGATGAAATATATTTTATATCATTTATTAAATTACATGAGATGACATTTCCTTCATTTTATCTATGTTCTCATTGATGAGATAAAAATCACCTCCTGTAAAGCATTTTTGAGATCCTGGATTAAATAATGACAATTCAATATATATATTTTCATTCTTGGATATTAAATTTGGGATAGACAAAAGATAGATAAATATATTTGAAAGAATTACTAGTTATCAAATTAATGTATTAGGGGGATAATCTATCCATGTTATCATATATATGATTATTAAAAATAAACACATATAAGTTTTTTCACAAGATAACCATGTATGTGGTTTTCTGTATATACTTTCTTAAAAAAATATTCAATGGTAACCACATTATATTTAGGTTCAAAAAGAGTGATGAGGGAGATGTGATTCAAAATAATTTCATTAATAATAAATTAATTCATAGATGAGGGTCTTATACCTCTAGAATTGAAAACTATATAGGAGATCATTGAAGGATGGAGTGAGAGGTATTGTAGTCTACTTAGGACATGTATGTGTGGGAAAGCCACTTAGAATTTTACCGGGATCTAGAAACATATCTACTTATCATGTTCCTTACATTTGAGAGGAATAAGGATGAGGATAACATGACTTTTGAAGTGGGAGGACACCTAATGATAACCATCCTCCTAATATAATATATTAAATCGATTCAAAGAGTGATAATCCTTAAGATCAAGTGATATTGGGAGAGCCATCAATAGAGACAAGGGTGAGATAGGAACCCTTGATGAGATATATAGAGTTGGTAAAGACCCACCACCAATGAAATATATATGTTATGGGATAATAAGAAGATTGGGATTTAGTGGAGGGGGATATCACTATACATTCCCACCCAAAGGATAATATGAACCTCATCACCAGAAGGAGTGTTATGAACATATCATGTAGGAACCTTGAACTTTGGGGGGATAAATATTAGAAGATTCCACCTAGAAATAAGTAGGTTCATTTGGATCACCTAGTAGAGGTACCCCCATAGTAAAGTCATTGATCGCCTATAACCTGGGAGATATAGCCGCAGAATTCGAAGAATATAAAGAGAGGAGATAATATGAAGCATAGACCCGTAATTCACAATGAATGGGAAGTGGTCTACTAAAGGGGGATGAATGAGCTAGTGTAGTACCCCCTAAGGATCTCCCCATGACATAAACCAGTCCTCATATTTTGTAGGGGGATGTTGATTTACCCTACATATGTTAATCAAATAAAAACCCATTATTGGATTATATAAGATATGTTTCCAATAAGATATGAAGGGGATATTTTTCAAAACAATACATTGTGGAGAACAGAGAGATAAAAACTTCTCAATGAAAATATGAAGCACCATGGGTTTCTATATAATCAACATCCCTATATCCGCATATATGGACTACACTAGGGAGTCCTTGATGCTTTTGAGAAGTGTCAAGTTATGAAATAAAAGTGGAAAACCAGGCATCTAGATCGAAAATAAAACACTTAGGAATCAATTATAGTAAGTCAACATTTTATCATAATGGAATTATAATAAAATTTATATTTTAATTATTTATGAAACAAAAATTCTAATTTTATATGATGAATATCAATTTTAAACACACCATGTCAGAATAGACATATAATGAATTTTTGAAATTTTTCATTTGAAATAATATTTTATGAATAATTGAATAAGTACTATTTAACTAATACACATTTTATTCATAATAATGTTCAATACTATTTATAATTAATCATGTATGTTTTATAAATTTGAGATAAATAAAGTAAAGATAATTCAAAGGTAAAAGGGATATTTTTCAGAATTTTTTTTAAGTGCATAATGTTTTTTATTATAATTAATTAAATCAATCACTAATAAAGAATTAATTAAATAAAATTTATAGATTATATATGTAACTATCTGATTTTAAATTTATATATTTATTATTACTAGTCATAGAGTTAATGTAAGATCAACTTATTCTCGAAAATCACCTCTCTTGGAAACCCATTTTCATCTCATTTTGCAGGTTTATTGTTAAATTAATTTTGGAATATAATAGAATTGGAATTTGATAAAAAAATTTCCTTATTTTGAGTAATAATTTAAAATTTTGGTACTGAGGTCACTTTTGTTTTCGTTCCCTATTAATTGTAAAAATGGTAAAAATTGGTTACTATGATTAATATAAAAACATGTTTACAAAGGAATAAACTATAGTCATAAGGGTTAAAATAGACATATATCCTATCTAAATCCTACGAGATGAAGATATTTAGGCCCTATATTTTATAAAATTATAAATAGAATCAATTTTGATCCACTTTTCCATGAAATTTTCTCACCCTCACTTATAAAAGTGCACCTAATCCCCTCACTTATAGACACTTATTGAACCATTTAGCTTGACCAACCCCTAAACAAGTATTCTATAAAATCCTTATACATATTATATTGGATATTTTTACCAAATTACAAACCCTATGACCTTTAATAGGAGATATAAATAATATATTTGAATGAATAGGTAATTAACTTAACTAAACACTTTCATTTTTCTTTTTTTACCACCATCAATTATGTCCTAACCATTAAAATATAATAAATCTATTTTCTACCATATAATAATTTGTATTTATATTTATGGAATAATATTTATCCATATCCACCTCTATAAAATGGGGAAAAAATAAATGCTAATGTGTATGGTGGACTATCGCCTCACGAACCAATGTAATTTGTTTTCCATCACTACATCACATGACTATTAATAATGATAGAAATATGAATATACATGATAATTATGACTTAATAATGATCCTATAAATTTAATATATTATCTACCTCCTTACCATTCTGCCTAATAAAATGATAACACCTCTAATGCGTACGTGCGGACTACCGACTCCCTCATTTAATGTGACTCATTTTTCATTACACTTTTCATAGATTATTATAATTCTGTTTATAATGGATATTTTTAATATTTTTTATAGTTTTTATAGTTTTAAAGATGATTTAATCATGATCAAGACACATGAACTGGAACTTCTATGACAAGAAAATCATGAGAAAATGAATAAATTTTCACCCAAATAAATGATAATAATGAATCATTCTTAATGAACGGGTGATAATATGTTTTTATAGGGTCATATATGATATTATAAATAATAATATAGTTATCATATAAATTAATAACAGTTTTAGACCCATTATACATGAGTTTAAATCCCAATCAAATAAGTCTATGTGTGGGGGTAAGAGATTTCATCTCAATTTACTGTTCATTGAGACATATTTGGTATATAAACATATTTTATTATATTTATTGTCTGTATTACCACATATTTAATTTAAAATAATATATATTTATTCATGATAATTAAAGTTTCAATTTAAGTATAATCATTCTATGGGTTACAATATAAATGTTACCAATGTGGGAACTATATAGAGTAGCTTATTTAAGTAATATTAGTCTTATGTTTAATCATTTTTGTGATATCTTTAAGTACGTAATGGTATATTTTTTGTGAACTATGGTTTCCCATTTTCCTTAAAAATGGTTTAAGAAAAATTAAAATTCCATTGGATGGTTGTCCCCAATTTTCAATTTTTTTAAAATTTCAATTTTATTTACTCAAATGAATTATTATGGAAACAATATATTATCTTGTAATTTTTAAATTGTTTGAATGGAATATTTTTAATGTTTTTTGAAATGTAGATTTTGAATATTCTTTAGAAAAATTCAAAAGGAATGTTTCATTTTAACATGTGGGGTGTTAAAATATTTTCTCACCACCGAAACTGATTTATGTTATTTTGGTTCTTCTATAAGTTTTCAATGGTTTTAAAAATATGATTATTTATTGAAAATTTAACTATAATATTTAATTTATATTTCCATCTATTCTCTAAATGGCTTAATTATACTACAAATTATAATTTTATGATGAATTGATGGTTACCTATTATCTCTTCATTAATTTTGTGGTCATTATCTTTATCATAAAAAATTCAATTTCTTATGATCATATTTATTTTGAAATTACATTTATATTTAATGTCCATATTTTTTCATATCTTTAATATGATTATTTTATGAACTGTATACCTTTTCTATATATGGTGTTTTACTATGAATGTTATTCGATTAAATAGGGAAATCTTAATATTTTATATTCTTGACTAAATATGAATATTTATTGTTAAGGTATATCAATTATGAATTAAATTGATCACTCAATATATTAGTAATGCATTAGATATATAAATATGTATGGGGAATAGAATTATATATCCCCACGATGCATAAATGTGCCTCATTAGAAAAATCAATTGGGTATCCATATTAAATGGGTTTTTGGTGTATACTTACCCCTTAACTTAAGATTTCTGGGAACAATGACGTGATGGTAATATATTGGGATTTACAATATCATGACATAATAAAAATTAGGTATTTCCTTCATTTATAATTCAATTATTCTTTCCATTAAATTATTAATTTGATGTTATCCACGGATTCATTGTGTGCTCATGTTATTGATTAAATGGTATTGCTTTCAATTATTTACCTTTATATATTGATTATGCCTTATTTAATCATGATAACTTATACTATGGACAACCCTTAATGAGAATTTGAGCTCAATATTATTTTTTTATTTTCCCCATGATGTGAAGAAGGGATCTTTGAATGAGTTTCTTGATGCAGAATATTTATTTTTACTGTGATTTGTATTTTAATCCCAATATAAAATTAGAATCATGTATGTATCTTGTTATACAAGACAAATAAAATGGTTATTCCTTGGTTATGTGGTCCCTTATATCGTACACTAATTTAATAAAGTAGACACTGAATTTTGGTTACTGGTTTCATGTTATTACAGTTTGTTTTAGAAAAAGTTAAATAAAAATGTTGCGAACTTGATTTATGAAAACATTGATTGGGGAATATAACCCTTTAAAGGACTTTGGAAATTTTTTTAATTATAGGATAATATCATAAAGTTTTCAATAAGTTATATATTATGTGGTTCCCCTAAAAGTAAACCCTTTTCTGTATACTATATGTGGACATGGTTTTAGAACTAATGCATATAGGGGAAATAACCCCAATAGGAGTTGTTCGACTATATCTCGACTATTATTTTGGTGCATGGTGAAATGGGCCTTACGATGAACTATGTTTTACACTCTCAAGATATATTATTGGGTTAATTTACCTTTATTTATGAAAGATTATGAATGATTTAAAAATATTTTTATGATTTGGGGAAACAATTTTTATGATCTTGATACTAGATATGCATAAATTTCCAATTTATGTTAAGTGTTACACCAGATTTAGTGTTTTATATTATAAATTAAAATTCAAAATGATATAGATAATTAATTAAATAACATAATATAAAATTGAATATAATATGAATGAATAGTATTAATAATCATGGCCAATGTTGAGTTTACAATACTGAGAAAGCTAATACAACTGGTATTGTTGCGGAGAAGATCATGGCCATATTAGGGAACATTACCCAGGTTATGCCAAAAAAACGTACCGATATGGAGTATCATGATGTTACATGACACGATAAACCTATAGTTTATTGTTTTTTATGATATGGACCTCCATAATTTTATATATATAATAATATAGTGGTTGTTGAACAATGGATTAAGCATCTTGAAAAGATATTTCTACCCTTAGGGTGCAATGAAAGGGAAACAATAATAATTGAATTTATTTTCTTCAAGGTAATACCGATCAATGGTGGTAGTTAATCCCAAATAATAGGACATATAAAGAAATATAACATATATAATGGAGATATTTTAACTTAATACTCCCCAATAAATATTTCCTCATTGAGAAATGACAAATAATAAAGAGAGACATACCCATATTAAATAAAAAGGGTAATGTATTGCAGAGTATGAGGCTACCATTACAATACCTACTAGGTATGTTATAGATTATATATGTAATTCTGAAAGAAATATTAACCCTTTCTTTGAGTGGATTAATCCAATTCATTGAAAGGAACTATTTTCTAAATCATTTCCTTGATATGATTACTTAATATTATATTCCATCAAAAGAGGGTTGGAATTTTCTAGATCCTATATCTTAAATAGAAATCAATATAATAATATGTCAGATAAGCACCTTGAAAAAGTAATTTCATCAAAATAAAAGGAGGGAAAAATAAATTTCCATAATGGGTAAGTTGGTGAAAAAACATATTGTAAAATGACTAAGGGGAATCAGAGTTTGTTACAAGTGTATAGATAAGTGTCATCTAGATAATGAATACAAGGGAAATAAAGAAGAAACTACCATACAGTGATTTAAATATAGAGAAATAGAGAATTATTTACACCAATATCTAAATCATAAAGGGATCCAATCATAAAGGAGTCCAAGGGGAAAAAGATAAGATTATGTGATCATTACAACTACAGTTGAAGTACATAAATATGTGGTTGTAGTATCCTTAATAATACCAAAAAAAATTGAGTGTTTTTTATTTGTCTATGTATCTTATCGTTCCATTATATATACCATGTTTTCCATGACAATTAACTAATTATCTAGATCCTTATGAAGGGATTTATCAGTTAAGACTCTAGGTGGAAATATTACAGCAATAAGGATGTGGAAGTCAATTCCCATTTTGAAACCTAAACATGCCTTATTTTTATATTTTATTATTATAAATTTGGTTGATTTTGATATAATATTTTTTATTTATTTTATTTCAAAATATAATGTATTTTATTTGGTATAAGAAGAAACATATGAATAGTTGTGAAGAACAAGAATTCATTATATTTAGAGGGTAGAAATCATCATCTGGGTCTTGTGTAGATCTTCCTCCTTTAGCACTTCTAAATAATATTCATAAGGAAGAAGAGTAGACACAATATATTAATGGGAAAGTTAATTTTAAAATTTAGTCTGCACCTATTATATAGAAATACCTTTGTGTGTTTCTTGATGAATTACCTAGAAATTAAACAAAGTGTGAAGTTGAGTTTTCCATTGATTTAATACCTAATGCACAACATATATCAAAGACTATATATAGAATATCCACTATGGAATTTGGGGAGATGAATAAATAACTACATGGGATATGAGATAAGGGATTTATAGACCATATTCTTTCACCATGAAAATCACATATTTTTTAATTAAGTGTAAAGTTATAAATATGAGGTTATGTAGTGATTATAGTGAATTTAATTCTGTTACTATAAAGAAAAATTAACCTATACCTCACATCGATGACTTGTTCGATCAAATTTATAGAGCCCAATATTTTTCAAATATTTATCACTAATCATGAATAAATACAAATTTTTTTCAAGAGAAAACATTATTTGGAGGTATGGACCTTAAAAGTTTATAGTAATTCCATTTAGATTTTCTAATTCACCATCTATTTTTAAAGATTTAATGAATAGTGTATTACAGGAATATCATTATAATTTTCTTATGGTATGTATTATTGATATCTTGGTGTACTCTAAATGATTCAAAAAATTTCTTCAATGGATAACCCATTAAATAATATTACATTTAATGGCCTTATGTTCATGTGAAAAAAGTAATGTGAAGAATGTTATGAATTATTAATGAGGGTATTTGTCAATGCTCTCATATTGACTCTGCCATCAAAAAATGAACGATTTGTGATATATTATGTTTCATAAAATAAAGGACCTGGTTTTTTCCATATACAGATTGATAATGTTATTTCTTATTCACCAAGATAGTTAAATACACAAAAAAATATCTAACCCATCAACTCAATTTATTGTCCATAATATATTTTTTAAAATATAAATACATTACCTATATTATTAAAAATATGAGATATAAATAGAATATAAGAGTATGAAATGTGTCTTTTCATAGAAATATATCAACATGATGAAAAGTAGATGGCTCAAAATAATCAAGAATTATGATTTCTCTACAAAATTTCTCCCATGGAAGAAAAACATGACAACAGATTCATTGAGATAGAAATAACATGGAGTCATGACCAAAATGTTAATAAAAAAGAATCCATTATTCATGGATTTAGTGAAAATAGATATGTGAATTATTAAATAACGGGAACAATAAATCCTTTTTCAAATGATCTCCAAACCATATTTTTGCAAATATTAAATTTTCTTAGCCTATTGATGATATATTCAATAGAAAATTAATGTTTTAAAAAATGGTAAATTTGAAGAATTCATCTCTGAAGATTGTGTTCAAAACATTGGAAAGAGTTTATGTGTTATATCTATACCTGAGTAGAAAATAGAATTATTACATGATATTAATTGATCAAATTTCTATATACAACATTATATCCCCAATATATATAAGGATTTGAAGGAGCATTTTTTGTAGGATAATATGATGTGGGAAATTTATGATCATGTATCTTGATACTTTGTTTGTCAATAGGTGAGGTATGAGAGTCCAAATCCAAGAGGAATAATGAAACCCATACCTATTCATGTATGGAAATGAGATAAAATTATTGTATACATATTCATAGTATTACCAAAGACTCCTATAATGATTTATAAAATATGGGTTATTGTTAATCACCTTTCCAAATATGAATATTCCCTCACCATTAGAGAAAATTTAATTTTTTTGAGACTCAAATGAATGAATATTAATGATGTTATTAGACTTTATAATGAACCGATTTCAATTCTATCAGATCATGATCCATTATTTACATCAAAATTCTAGAAAAGATCTTATAAGGATCTTGATACCAAAATATTTCTAAGCATATCATATTATCCTCAAATTTATTGACATTATAAATGGGATATTAGAACCTTAAAAGGAATGTTGAGGTCATAATCACTTGCTTTTAATGTTATGAATGATAATTAATTACCTTTAGTGGATTTTTACTATTATAATAGATTATATTAATGTATTGAAACAACTATGTAAGAAGCATTATATGGAAACAGATGTCGTACTCCAACTTATTTGGATGAAGCTGGTAAAAGAAAAAATGATTCACTAGAACGTTTTGATTATAAAATAGATAAGGTGAATAATATTTAGGCCCACATTAGAGAAGCTAACATAAGAAAAAAATTATGCTAACAACTAAAGGAGTGATTTTTAATTTTAAGTGGTATATTATATTTTCATAAAAGTATCTTCATGGGAGGGTGTTATAAGGTTTAATATGAAATGGAATTGGATTCCCTCTTATATTAGAACATTCAAAATTTTGGAATGAATCTATGATATGGTATATAATTTTAAAATTCTGCATTTCCATTCTAAATTACTTTATGGGTTCCATATCTAATTTTGAAGGAAGTATATGCAATACCCAATGCTATTTTCTCAGTTATAATGAAACAGAAGTGGATACAAATGTATATTAATCTTAAGAGCCTATAAAGACTCCTAACACTAGAGAAAAAGTATTATTGAATTAGATGAATCATCAAGTTAATGTAATTTTGAGTAATCCTGAAATTTATAAAGAATCATGGGAATATTGGGATGTTATAAATAACATCCTCCCTCAATTTTATAGAAAGTAATGTCCCTAAAAACTTTAGGGATGAAATTTTTGGAGCAAAGAATATAATACCCAAGCTTCAATTATAGTAAGTGAAAATTTTATCATAACTAAATTATAATAAAATTAACATTTCAATATTTTATGGAACAAAAATTAAAATTTAATTGATGAATATCGATTTTAAACTTACTATGTCAAAAAGGACTATAATTTATTTTTGTAATTATTACATCGAAAGAAGATTTTATAAATAACTGAAAATGTAGTATTTCACCAAAAGTAATTGTAAATATAATAATTTTTTATAATATTTATTACAAAAAATATATTTGTTATCAATTTGAAATAAATAATGATAATATTATTTGCTAGTAAAAAGGGATATTTTTTAGAAATTTTTTTTAAGTCTATTTTTTCTATTTTAATTAATTAAAATAATAAATAACAATGAATGGTTTAAATAATATTTATAAGTTTTATATCTAACTATATAAATTTAATTTAATATAATTGTGTTTACTAGACATATAGTTAATGTCTGATAATCTTATACATAAAAATTAAATTTCCGAAAAACCATTTTTATCACTTTTTAGGTTTATTTTGAAATTAATTTCTACCACTTAGAGAAATGGAATTTATGAAAAGTCTAAAAATAATTTTAATGAGGATTTATTAATTTAGTAATGATGTTAGTTTCATTTTTGGTCATTATAAATAGATAAAATGGTAAAGAGTGGTTACCATGAATAATGATAAAATTAGTTTATTAGGGGTCAAAATAAAATCAAAAGTGTTAAAATGGATATAAAACTTGTTTAAAAATATTATTATGGTGATATTTAGACCCTATATTTTATATATTTATAAATATACCCAATTGGTATCTATTTCTCAAAGATAGTGATGTAATAATATTTTAAAACATTAACCAATTATATGTGTTCGATCCACCTCACTTACAAATGGACACCACATCCCCTCACTTATTCACACCAATAGAGCTATTTATCCTGACCAAACCCTAGTGAAATTTCTCCCAAAAACACTTAGTTAAATTATAAGGGTTTTTTAATTCCCAAAAAACTAACCCAAGGGTCTTTAAGAGGATATCTAAAGGAGCTATTTCAAAGAAGAGGTAACCATCCTAATAGAATAATTTCATTTTTATTTTTCTTTTACCACGTTCAGGTTTTTCAAAAACATTCCAATATAATAAAAAGTTTACATTAAATATACTAAGTTGTTATTATATGGATCTAATAATATTTCTACATCTCATTCTCCATCAAATGGAAAACAAGTCAATTTCTCCGGTGTACAGATTACTACTACCTCGCAAACTAAATAAATTTTTTTCTAGCACCAACTTAAATGGATATTCATAATGATGTTAATAATTAATATATATTATATTTATTAAATAATTATTATTCTATAGATTAAATATATTTTCAATAACCATTCCCTTCCACCTATAAAAAATTATGACGTCACTCATGCGTACGTGTAGAATACCACCTTCACGAAGCGATGTGATTCATTTTTCATTCCATCTTCTCATGGATGATTATAAATACGTATATAATGTTAATATATAAATTTTATATCATGATTAATTTTTTTATATTATAGAACCATGATCATGTTACAAGAATTGGAGCATCTATGATAAAACATGCATGAGAAAACACAAGAGTTGACACCCAAAACATTGATAATAAGAAATTATTAGCAAAAAAATGTGATAATATATTAAAATATGATTATATATGATATTATAAATATGAATATGGTTATGGTATAAATTAATAATATGTTTTTAACCATTATTTGGTAGGTTAAATTAAGTTAATCTAAGTGGAATCATGAGGTATGGTATTTCATCTCATTTTCTACTCCATTGAGACATATTTTGTATTATGAAACAATTTTATTTTATGTGGTGTATAAAATAAATTTTTTTTATTTAACATGAATATATATATATATATATATTCATAGTAATAAAATATTCAATTTATATTAACTCATTCAAGGGGTCACAATTTAAAAGTTACAAAATAGGTAATAATTCATTTTTCAATATCAATTTTTAGATTGGTTTTATTTAAATTAAAGAAATATTATACACAATCCTTCATTAAATCCAAATATTTTATTATTCTATTGATATTTAATGGGTTTCCATATTTTATTTTAACTTTTAATCTCTTTGGTACTTGAATTAGGAAAATAAATATTTAAAATAAAAAACGGATCTTATTTCATATTTTGATGTGGTATATATTTCGTTCATTTATGTAATTTTTATAATTTATTTAAAAATTTTATTTTTATTTAATAAAATTTTTTATTAATGAAATTTTATGTCATCCTTGATTTTTTACAAGGTTGAAAGGGAATATTTCTAAGGTTTTCTGAAACGGGTATTTTTGACTTCATTTAAAAAATGTAAAAAGGTTTGTTTCTTTTTATCATATATAGTGTTAATGGAATTTAAAATCCCTTTAATTGTTTTATAATTTATAGATTCTTCCATATGTTTTTAATATTCTTACAAAAAAAAGTCTATAAATGATAATTTATTTAAAAGTGTCATTTCCATTTCCTTCTATTCTATAACAGAATTAGTTTTATAATAAAATGTACTTTTCTAATGAATTTATTGACATCTATCATTTCTAGATTAGTTATGTGGTCATTAAATTTATATTGATAAATTAATTTTTTTGTAATAATATTTCATTGGATACTACATTTCTCTTCAATATCCATATTTTTTTAATCAAGGATATGCATATTTTCTAAAGTGTATACCATTTTTTGATATGGAGTTTTACTAAGAAAATTATTCGATTGATAGGGATAATCATAATATTTCATATCCTTTAGTAAATATAGATATTTTTTGATGAATAATATTTTTTATGAATTAAATTTATCATCTAACATATGAGGAATGAAATGGACATGTACTGATGGGAGGGGCATGAAATTATATACCCCCCCATTGCATCAAAAATTCTCATGAGACAAATAAGTCAGATAGACTTTTCAAATGTGTTTTTGGTTTATAAATACCAATCAACATAATCAATCTTGGAATAAGGACATGAAGGTAATATATCATGATGTTTGAGATCATGAAGTTTAACAGTGTTCATTTCCTTCATTTAGAATTCAATTTTTAATATACAATGTATTATTACTTTTATATTATCTGTCGATGAATTTCATGATCATGTTATTGATTAAAGAGAATGTATTTCTATAATTTACCCTTCTATATTGATTTTTCCTGATCTTATCATGATATTATCTTATGTACAAAATCCTTACTTTTCATTTTAGATCACCCTTTTTCCTCTTTTCCAATTATATGAAGAAAGAGTATTCAAATGCATTCAAGGATACAGAATAATTATTATTCTATGATTCATATTTTATTTTCAATATAAAACGAGAATCAGGAATGTATCTAGTTCTTCAAGAATATAAAACCCATTGGTCCTTGATGATGTGAACCATTTTATATTATTCTAATGTAATAAAGTAGACATTAACTTTGGGTTACTAGAGTTGTTTTGTTATAAAAACTATAGAAAAAAATAGTGTATCTATATTTTTGAATATATGTATACCAATCATATAGAAAAAACCACCACTTCCCATAAGAATAATAATCCCTAAAGAAATAATAGATTAATTAATAACTAAAAAAATTATGAATGGAAAACAATCTTCAATTCAAAAACGATGAAAACATTGTAAAGTAAGTTCTCAAGAATCCCCAATCCACATTAAGTAAACTAAGATATTTCATTATATAAAAATATTAGAGAAACGAAACCACACATAATAAACCATTATAGATTAAAAATCATAAATTTTCAAGTGAATAACTATGAAACCATCAACTTGGTTGAACACTAAAGAAAAAAGTAAAATCCTGTGGATATTAGAAAAGGTTGAATAGGGGGGTTGATCCAGATTAAAGCCTAAGGTATCCTTGACATGCTGAGAGTGGTTAATTATAATAATAGGTAATGAGAGGATAAAAACATTTTTCAAAGTAGTGTTCAATTTCTATCATGTAATAATAGGAAATAGCCAATCCACTAACTCAATATGAAGAACCAAACCTGTAGAAGTGACTCCCTATCCATCCTTACATGGATCCATAAATTATGAGGGAGGGAGAGGATAGAATTTTTTTACAAATATAGATAAATTTGATATAGTTAAGAGGGACGTGTGATTTAAATTGGTTATTTAAGCACTTTAATTTCAATAAAATTCATACACAAGGATATACAACTTTTTTTCTCAAAAAATAAATTGTTGATTTAGCTAATACTCATTGGTTTAATTATCATTCCCCCATTTAGTATTGATGTCAAAAAAAAAACAATCTGATGACCATTTATGTCACTAAGACTATACATAGTTTTGTTGTACTTCACCTCCTTCTTCAGTGATGTGTATAATATTATTCTCAATATAAATTCTCCCCTATTTCCAATAGTCCTTCATTAAATTTTAGAGAGTTCAAGAGTCCCTTGTGAGATAAAACTCCTCCAAATCTTTCCACTTGTGAGACACACTTGTTTGGTTCACAAATTATCTACATCTATAATTTTTTATAAAATATTCCATTTATAGATACATTTTTTATACATATTCAATGGTTCTACATACCACTTAGAAAAAATCCATATACAACAACTCTAAAACTATAGATCTAAAGCTCTTTATAAGAAAACAGTGTAATGTTAACAGTATTATTTCTTTCCATTGTGATAAATTAATCCAAAACATATCCATAAGATATATTAAATGATCTTATTCAAATGAAAAATTAATATTACATCTTTGAAAATCTGTATCATACACTATACGATTTATAATTGGGGAAGAAAATTTGATACCACATACTAAAAATTGATTTCTTATTTCACCCACAACGTGTCTTTTATTGGTTAATGGGGATACCATCATTCATATACTCATACCAAAACTCCCCATGAATTTTTCCACTCCATTAATGAATAAATATTTTATATTTAATTTCAAATTAATATATCTCAATATTCTTTTTATATCTTCAAAATATCAATATTATATAAAATGTTAAATAAAAAACATGAAGAATCTTTTTATTGATTCTATTCTATGAAAAAAATACTTCCATCATCAATGTGTAATGACAATATTTATCCATTGTTGCTAATTTAAACACCAATGATTATTTCTCTGATTCTTCTTGTATCATTTATAAAATTATAATTCAATATTCAATAATATTTCACTTACACCATCCAATTCCTCAATTGAATCTTTTGGATCATTTCACACCATCATTTTCATCTACTGGTGAAACCTCATCATAGAATATATCTCCCCAAAAACCTATAATACACATCATGAAAAATTTATAACATTTATCTATATTGGTATAAGGGAATTTTTTTTCATGCCTATCCACCTTCCTTAAAATTTGAGAGAATTCATTCTTTTTTCCTATAATTTGTTTCACTCTTTTAAAGAGGAATACTATGTATAATCTAATATTGGTATCTGTTTATCCTTTTATTAAGACCAATTATTTTCCATAAAAGTGGTAAATCTACTTTATATCTCCAAATTCATTCTTTCAGTGTAAAAATTCGTTCATTTTTTTGTAGTGAATAGTATTGAGTAGGTACAAAGAGTACTGAGAGGGGATTGGGGGCGGGGTGAATCAATTCATATTGTTTTGTATCATTAAATATGTTATACCTTTATCTTATTCATTTGAGATATCATGAAAAATAAAAGAACAAGGAAAATATATTGTTTTTTAATAATGATTGAATCCAGAATGATGACTATATACCTAGTGTATGGTACTTAATTTCACACACACACAAATAGTATTATTCCTTTATTATCAATGATTTCCACAGAAAATGGAATGAAATTGTACATGATACAATATGATGAATCCTACTAGTGAAGTAAAAAAATTCTTAATGAATTAAAATAACTTCATATCTTAAAATGTAGGTCATCATAAGGAAATACATTATTATTTAGGGATCAAAAAATGATGATATTATTTTTTTTACATAGCAAGTTTGAATGATAGTGCTTGAAACTCCAAAAAAATTCTGCACACAATCAAAGAAAATTTTAACAACTTTCTTCATGACTATATTTTTTAAATTTATTCACATAATATTGAAATAATATAACTCTCATTAATTAGAAAATGTATTATTCCATAATAATTATGGATGAAACCTTGTAAATCATAGTCATTTTAAAAATACTCTATATTTATTTTTCAAACCTCATATTCTTATAAAAACTATTTCAGTTAAATAATTAAATAACCCATTCATCAAATAATGTTATATCATTATAGATATTAACGATAAATTAACTTATAACCACTATATTTAAATCCTTATCATAATAAAATATTATTATGGCCTTATCTTTTATTCAACACTTCCAAATAGACTATATGTATCTAATTGTTTCATAAACATATGCATTAATGTATCAGATGATTTTAAACATAGATCATTTTATATAAATTTTATAGTTTTATTGAATGATTCTAATAGCAATTACTCATCTATATTCATTATAGTCAGATTTCATTCATCACATAATAAGGCTCATTTATTTCAAAAAATATAGTTTCATGGATTATGACTGATCCATATTTACATTATTGAAATTAAGAGAAAAACATATTTGATACATCATATTGTCTCATTATCCTTCTTTTTATGCAATGTTTTTATCATCAATTCACAATATTCCCACAGAACCTGGCAACATGTGATAATTTTCATTTCTTCAATATTTATTTTACATGAATACAATGTTATGCTACATGAATATTTCATTATGATACAACTTCTCAATGAAGCACAAACTCAAAAATTATCAACTCTATATATCAGAACTTCCATACCTGAAGAACCTGATGTTGGATGTTCATATTAGATCTTCTCTATGAAAGTCACCTCTTTAATGATAGAACACACTTTCTCTCTCAGTTCTTCCATATCATTCGTCTTAGGTTGATATGTCTTTATCCATTTTGAATGATTGAAATTATAATGACCTTTCTAGGTAAATTGTCGATCTGAGATGATATATACAACATTGTTATGAATTTTGTGGAGTCAATTCATAGTCAATATGCAGTTATAATTATCACATAAGGCATATAAACTTATGCAGTCGATCCATTGAAAGAATAAAATTGATCCATAAGTTGAAATCATGTAAACTCATTTGGTGGTTTTTATATTCTTCTTGTGAGTCATGAAACACTTAAGATCAATCAAATCTTCATGTTCTCTATCATTACATGAGTGGTCAATCATTTACCTTGCATGAAATTATTCAAGATATGCATGTGGTTGATCAAATAAACTGAACACGGTGGATCAAATTTAATTTGCATTTGATCAAAGTAAGTCATGTGGTTTATTTGTGAGTTTTCACACATTCATATCATTGGGAGGGAAAAGATAACTAGATGACTCAGATCATTTTTTTGGACATTCAGTAATATATACACAACTATTTTAACATGGAGGTATAGTATATTGTTCTAGAATTTTTTTACATATGAAAATAAACTAATATAATTTTTCAAAAAAATAAAACACACACCCTAAAGATCCAAGATGATAGTATCTGGGTCTGCTCTGGGCTACCTTTTACCCTCAGTTGCTATGTTGTCTCACAATGTGGTCCATGTCTTCTGCATGCTCCTCTGTGTGTGCATGAGGATTTCCCTTCTGTTGGCTATCATACTCTATCAACTATCCAAATTCACAATCAGAAAATTTCATCCATGTAGGTCTGTATTTTTTTTATAAATCCCAACATAATATTTAAGCATGTAGAAATATCCCAAGTATGAAATGTATGTTCCATATAAGAATTCCAATTATAGTATATTCTTATTCCTTTAATCATTATCCAAATAGATAATATTCATAAAAAACTTTTTTACCTTCAAATTACTACACATTTTCATATTAACTCATCCATGAATGTATTATAAAGTTTTGTACACAATGTTGAACTTCAATCTCCATTATCACATGTTTTTTACAATAAAGAGATGCTCACCAATAATCATAATTGATATTTACTAAAAATAAATAAAAAATCAACCATTTAAAATATATAAACTTTTAGGAATGTAATAATTACTTATAAAACATTTAGTTCCTCTATTGATATATTTTTTAGGACATATTACCATGATAAGAACACAAAAAGATTCTCTTGTTAAAATCATTCCTAATATACAAATTTTTTAGTTTAGAAGTTTTTTTTGTGGATTACTTTATACCTTTGAACCATTTGGATTCTAGGAAAACACTCATGGTATGTACCATTATTCCTTGACTGTATCACTTGGTATATATGTTTTTTTGGGAGTTGTTTCTTCCGGATTTAGTATGAATTCTCACTAACTCTAGATTTATGTGATTGTGGAAATCACTTGTTGATGCTTCCATGAGAGGTACATTCTTCTTTTCATTAGAGGTTTTGATGTTCTCATATAGTACCTTGATATTATTTTTATTATAGATCTATTGTGAAGTCATATTTTTCTTACCAGTTCATGATTTATTACTAGATTTTATCATCCATTCATGTTTTGTATTAAGAGGTAGAATATTTTATTTCAACCCTTTTTCTATAGCCATTTATTCTTAAATATAATGTAATGTTTCATCGAGTAAATAAATCTGAAACTTTATTTCTTCGCCCAATATATTAATATCATTATTGAAAGACACTTCCAATCTGTACAGTATTTTTTTCTACTAAATCAATTTTTTCATGCGTGTTGAAAGTTAATTCATAATGATACTAAAATAATGAACCTATATTGATCCAAGGACCTTCTACATGTAACTATATTTAAGTTATTTAAACTTTTAGAAAATATCCTCTAATAACTTGGAATAAAAATAATTTTCCCCTATATACCCTTAACTACCTTAATTAAACTTCTATTATTAACTTTCTTTATTTTAACCAAATCTTTATCACCTTTTCATAGATTTCTTGACACTGATTTTTTCTCAATTACACATTTTTATCAATAATAATCTAGTCAGGTTCCTCAAATATGTTTAAAGCTTACACTTTTTTACTATATGATACTTCATTGTTATATGTTGATCCAATAACACTTGGGAAATTTAGATCCATAACCAATCCTATAGTAATATTATATGAAATAGTAAATCTATAGTTTGAATTATTAATACATTTATTTTAACTGATACTAGAGTCCTTCATCAAAATATCACATTTTTTAACACCATTCCATATAATAAAGTTCTTTTGTAGATATAATTATTCCTCAATTTTTTCCCTTCCCCATATGACCAAATGAATAAAATGGAATAAAATTATTTCACTCCAATAACAATTTAGATTAATTCATAATAAATCCAATAAAAAAATAAGTTTGGCTTTGGTACTACTTATTGGTCCCAATATAATCTTTAGTGAGGTATTCCTTGAGGGTAGGTCTGAATCAAGTAATTAAAATAATTTCCATTTCCGCACATAAACCACAGGCTCTCACTACCCTAATAATTTTAACCTCACTATTACTAAGGTAACTATTGTGTTATTCATTCAATGATTGTCTGGTTGGAGATTAAATTACTCATATTCATCGATTAACATACTGGTGAAAGTAATCCATACATGCATGACCTAAGAAAATTAGTTGGTTCACCTATAATGGGATAATATATGAAGCGTGTAATAGAAATGTACTCAGGTACAAGAGTCCATTAAGTACTTTCTTATGTAAAAAGATTATAATTTACCCATTTACCCTTTCTGTTTACTACAAATACATGGGGTCACTCCCCTAACATGATTTTGTTATATATCACTACCTTCTATGGGTCACTCCCATATTCCTCTTCTTTTCTCACTGCTCATGAAGGAATAACTATTTATCTTATAGTAAAATACATGAATTCACTATCTCTTTTTCTTTGTACCATGTATGGGTAGGTTCCCATTGAATATCACACTACTCTTTCACATATTGGAAGAGAAATTTGTCATTGAAAAATCATCAATTTCACGAGTCTTTAAGAAAAAACTTATTATATTATAAATTTCATTAATGAGCTCCAACTCACTTTATATATATATTTTTGTGAATTTAATTGTTCAATGTACACTTTTTCACAACTCATGTTCACTTATGTGTGTCCTTTTAAGTCCCTACTGATGGACCTTATTCATGTTAGTTCATTTATGAATGACCATCCATTGTACTATCCAAATGTTCATGGAAATTATTTTTAATAAAACACATTATTTTTAACATGTCACACATGAAACAAAATTGTTAATTTAACTATTTAGAAATAAAATTACAATTTAAAAATTTTGGTGTTTTCTCTATTAAGAATATTCCTTAACCAATTATATTTATTTTTCTTCTTGGGATCTATTATTTTTGGGAAAATAATGAATATTAATTCATGTTACTAAATCTTTATTTTCACAAACCCACTTCACAAAACCTAGGACACATTTAATTGTTTATGAGACTCTTCTTCTCATAATTGTAATCCGTATAAATTCACTTTTTCTTATCACCTAATTTTTTTTAAATTTCATGTAACTCCACCTTGATTGAAAACTTAAATTTTCAATGATTCAAAATATAATCTTCCAAAACTCATAAAAGTTGATACTTTCATGATTCCATTCATGGATTTACATGAGAATGATTCCATTACTCTATTTTCATAAAAAAACATTATGAATTAACTAAAACACTTACGAGACAACTCTTTTATGAATTTATCATGTACTTCACCAATCTAGAAAATCAATATCGAATTTCCATGATGTATCACTATCCGGATAATCACAATACTGGTAATGTATTCATGTGTTTGTTATGATTTGGTATTTTCCACAGATTTGTATTTTATCACAGAATAGTGCAAAAATTTCAATTATATACTCCCCAAAACTTCTCTACCTCAACTATTTATTGAGTTAAAAAGTACTCTAAAAAACTGTAAATTACTATATCAAGTTTGAAAAAAATTCTAATAAACAATGGAACTGGTTATCATTGGATTACACTAGTTAATGATTATGATATAAGTGGAGAATGATGATGTGATTTCCTTTTGTCCCTTGAGGAGGAGTAATTACTCTTGGGGGTGTTCTATAGTTGGTTACCCAAATGAGACAGATGATTTCGGTTTTAGATGGATTGTTTCTTAGGGGATATAATTTAACAAGGAAGTATTTTTCACATATAGGTTATTCTAGAGTTAGATAAGTTTAGTGAGGACTGTTATAGTGGGTTAGGTATATTATTCTTATGTAATGTCCACTAGCACGACACTATGTATAGATCAATATCTAGATAATAGATTGGATAATGTTTGTTTTATATAAATGTTTGTTTTATCTTTTAAAAGATTGTGTAGCTATGATGAGGCTGAGTCCTAGAGATTTAGTGACCATTGTGTAGAGTTATCCCACATAATATTGTGAACATAAAATTGTTTTCATACGTAACATAGTCATATCACGAGTTATCCTTTATTGCTGAATGATTTGGGGGGCTATATAATTTTGAGCCCACCCATCACATAATAAAAAGCATACACATATTTTCCAAAAGATCATAAAAAATTCATCACATAATTATATCATAACCCATTGAAAGGAAACATGACTTATAAAAATTTCATTAATTCATCATATCATAAACCATGGAAAAGAATTTTTTTATAAATGTTTTATCATATCTTAACTGACCCAAGGTAAATAAAAAATTTCCATAGAATCATCCTTAAATATCATCATCACAAGACAAACATATAATGAAAGCGGATGGTATCATAATATCATATCATAGTGAATCGTTAAAATCCTTAAAATATTTTTAAATAGATAATAAATACTATTAAAATAATAATCAATCCTTTCTTTGAAAATGTGAGAAAAATATCACATTCTTTTGATAACTTTTAAATAGAAAATTCATAGAATATTGAGAAAATGATTTTATTTGAAAATAATTTGGTATAATTACAAATGAATATTATATGAAAATTTTTACATGGTGTGGGGAAAATCCATTCATACCATAAAAGTTAAAATAAAACATTATTTTCTGATTTCTTCAAAAAACAAAAAATATTTTTTTGAAAATAACTCTTTTAAAATATTCCTTTTATATTATGTAACGTAAAGTAAAATTTAATTAAAATGAACCTCTTATAACATTTCATGTATATTTAGAATCATATATAATTTTTTTTGAAGAGAATGGATTTGGAAAATAAGGATCAATGACCTAAGAGTAAATAATGTTGACATTATCTAAAAAGACATTCCTGATCATTTTAAGTACTGAAGAGAGGAAAATGGTTCCAAGAATTTAAATTTATATGAATTCCAATCACACCCTGGACCTAAATCATTAATTATATTTATCTATGTATTTTGAGCTTTGGGTCAGGCCTTTTTTTAAATTTTAATTTTTGGATTTGCTATTATAGGTGCATAGTCAGTGAATGATTTGTAGAAACCATGCACATACTGTGTGAGGTTTTCTTTAGTTTTTAGTAGAGCCGAACAAACAACTATCATGAAGTTTATGTAACCATAAAATGTACCCATATGGGGTTTCTAGAGCCTCCAATAGAGGCAAATGGTTGGCACACAATTTAGCCAACCTGTGGCCAAACTGTTCCCAGTTTCAACGATTTTGAAAAAAAAAATAAGGTTACTTTCTATTTATTATTTTCATTATTACTAACACTATTAGTTATTATTATTATTATTTATTTTATGTTATTCCTCTACCCAAATTTGTGTAAATCCCCCCCCCCCCACATGATCAAACCCCCAACCCCTCTCCCTCTTGTAAAACACTTCCCTAGAGGGAATACCCAGACTTGTGATGCTTCTCCACCTCTCCTATGGTAAGATGATTCTTGTTATTACTATATCTCTAGGTTTTATTTCTCCATCATGTGGTGGAAATGACCCATTAAAATACAAACCCTATTTTGGGTGTCGTTTTTGATTTTTTTTTCTTTTGAAAAGGGAATTAACCCTCCACACATGGTATCCCCACTCCCCCACAAAGGGGTCACTTCCCTAAGGTAGATCCCTAGCCAGGGAAGGATCCATTTCTAGCCGAGATGGTAGAGCATCCCATAGGATGACGGCCTGATCGACGATGGTTTGTCAAAGAAATCCATCAATATAGTGGGCCACACCTCATTTTTCTCACCCAGTCGAGACCGGGCGACCCATCTAGATGGGTGGATCACAGGGGAGAGACTTAATTTTTTGATGCTTCTTAATTACTAGGGTTTCCGCATCTTGTTAGGGGCTATTCTTACCATGACCGTTAAAGAAAGTGGGTTCGATATCAGTTTTTAGTAAGTTTTTTCTCTTTTTTATTCTTTATCATAATTTTAATTAGGGATTTCATAATTTATGAGTTTCTAGTAATTTTATAGTGTGTTTTGGGGAATTATATTGAATGGGACTTTTATGTGTATAAATTGGTAAGAATATAAATATATTTATATATCCTTGTATATATTCCAATATAGATATATGAATATGTATATTGGGTCAAAGGTTATATTTACCTATGAAGGTGTACGTACGTGTAAGTGTGCATCATTTTGGGGTTGTTTCCATAAAAAAACCTGTTTTGAGGTAAGTTCCCTATTTCTAACCATTTAATTTGAATTTCGTAATTTAATTATTTTTCTAAAAAATATGGTTTCATTATTATATAGATATAAAATGCTATGAAAAAATAATTTTTATTCTTGGAAATAAAATTTTACTTGCTTCCAATATTTTAATTATTCCGTAAACACAAGTTTGTTTTGTTAACCCTGTTTTAATGCCTTTCCCTAAATGTAATGAATCTTAAATGTTTATGTTTTTTTAATGCTTTTGGTAATCAAAAGGGTGATTTAAAAGTGTTTTGTGTGTGTTTAATGTTGGTTTTTCCCACGGGTGTTGATGTGTGTTTGGTTTTGTAATTGGGTTATTCTCCATTGATTTGGTTTAAAATGGAATGATAGATCATGCTGGTAGGTTTATGATAAAAATGGGGAACATGTATAATTTGAAAAATTAGACAACTTAAGATAACTTGGGGCATAGGTGGGTTACTATGGACCAGTACACTAGATTAGTTGGTAGGGAAATGACCTAGTATCCCCCATAAGTTTAAACTATGACATTAAATAAATGAATGATGATGCTTTAGGGATCAGTCGAACATTGGTTGTGACCTCTATAGAGAAACAAGCATGACAACATATTATATGGTTTGATCATTGTGGAATGAGGATCTTGGGACTCAATTGACCTATATTATTGGGGATTTCCAACAGTTCTTTCTCTATTTAACTCTTGTTTTTCATAGTAATTTTTTTAAATAATACCCTCCCTCATTTCCTCTGTTTTTATAGTTTCTTTATAAAATGAAATCATTATTTTTTTTCATATTGAGAAACTTTTTTATCATGTTTTATCTTTCATAAGGAATTCTTTGAAATGTCTTTAATGACATGGTTTTTTATTGAAAAAAAAATAGAATGTTTTTTACATGGTATCTTGTCACTTATATCCCATAAACAATTAGAAACCTCAATTTTTTATAAGTCCTATTTTCAAACTAGAATTAATAGGTTTTATTTTTAAAGTTAATGTATAGGGATTAGTTTATTTGGGCACAACTACTGACTTTTAATACCCAATACTATACCTCTATCTTTGTTTATAGCTGTAGGTAGAGCTTTCAGCTCAATCTCTGTCAATAAGAAGAAAATTTGGTTCATTTGTTTGAGGTGACCCATGAGGAAACATTGAAACATTTCTAATTATATTTATTTTCTCCATTCAATTCAGTTTTATTTATTCTATTATTATTTTTTAAAACATATATTATTTATAGAAGAAACATTACCCATTTATGTTACTTTGATTCTCAATAGTAGTTTTCAGCATGTAAAGATAGTGAATGCCTCTCAGCCCTTATCGTGAGCCAGATCTGGTGACTAGTTTACAATTGACTGAGGTAGGTTTAGGAAAAGATGGTATCAAAGTGATTATATCTTATTATTTGGGGATTTTTAATAGTTAAGATTTTTGATTTTCTAAATTCTAGTGGTCAGTTATGGGTAAGTGCTTGATCACCACCTATTCAGAAGGATGATTGAGTTTCTAGGGTGGTATAGGATGAGCGTGCCTAAAAATATGAGGTTTTCTCTTTGATTTTTTGAGGTTATTGGTCATTTTTGACTTTTTTTGATTGAATTATAGATTTTGTGGGTTATTTTGAGAATCTTGATGGCTTTGTGTAATTGTTTTGGAGAAATTAAAATGGGTTCATGGTTATTGTGAACGGTTTAGATAACCATGAAAAGTCCATGAAACTACCATTGATGACCTCTAAAATACTGAATCGATTGGTGTATGGACTACCAAACCATGTTTTCAATCCGTTTGTATCAATTTTTCTTAGAAGGATTTGATATTTTTATTAGTTTGTTAATTGTGTTTATCTTTTTTTTATATAACTTTTTTTATTTGAATTTGGTTAATTTACCCTTAGGTTTCAAGATGGTTTTTGGTTTGTTAAAAATTGGATTTCCACAATGTAAAACATGGGTTATTTGAAAATGAAGTCAAATTTTTATAATGTTGATAGTGTTTTGGAAACTAGTTTGGGATTCTAAGAGTTTTTATAAAAATATAATTAGAAATAGAATTAAAATCATTTTGGATTTTGAAAGGAATTTTGATTTTTTTTAATTTAAATTGAATGGGGAATGTAAATAGGTTTTTTGTAATAAATGGTGGCTTTGAAATATTATTGCGGAAATTAAAAGATAATTTTAGAAATTTATGTTTCCATATTTTTATTCAACCCTTAGTATTCCATTCAACTCTAGCATATAAGGATTAATATATACAGGAAATGAATTGTTATTTGTATGTGTGTATGGGTTCCTGGTATAGAATTAGGATATATATATATATGTGTGTGTGTGTGTATGTGTGTGTGTGTGTTCGGCTTCCTGAAATACCAATGGTGGGTTTTTTGTCTATAAGAGTAATTATGTTTTATGAAAAATGTTATTAAATATTGAGGGATTTAATTTTGTTGGGAAGTGAGTGAGAATTTATTTAGTACTTTCATTTATTGTTTGGATTCTTCTTCAATAGGCCTTGTTTTGACATATTAGAACTGTTAAAAAAATAATATAAATGGTTTTATGAATATGTTTTCATTAGCAATTCTTTGGTGATTTACTTTTTTGAATATATAGATTGGTTGTGTTGGATGATTATTTGAAGTGGAGTTTGATTTTGGGTTTATTTTTTGTGATTAAAAATGTTGTTGTTTTGTTTTCTGTTTTTTTATTTGGGTTTCTTATTATTTTTTTGGAGTATTCCCCAAATGTGTCTTAGTAAAGAGTAGATGGTTCGTCTATGGGGTTTCTTCCTTGGTTTTCTATGTAAAGGTCTGTTTTTGAATTTTTGATGGTTTTTGTTTAGTAGTTTTATCTCATGAAAATTAAGGTGGATGGAGGCTTTGAGGAAAATTTGAATAAGTGTTTCTATGGGTGTTACCATTGATGAATATACCCAGAATTGAAATTGAGTGGTCGAGCTAGAACCATTACAGATAGTGGACCACACTCAGGTCATCATGGGTGGATTCCTTCCTTCAACTATTGAAAAAGAAGAGAACCTTGTACACATTTGTCTTCTGAAAAGATGTTCCATTTGGTGTGGCCTCTTGGGTCACCCTATGGGGGTTCTGAATGTCATGCTACTGAAATAGGATGTTTCGTTCGTGGATTAATAACATTTGAATGTGGTGTAGTTGATACTTCAAGGCATAATGGATCTATTCATAGATCATAGAGTGAAGGTTTTCATATATTTCATGAGTTTTCAAGTGTGGTTGATGTTGTATAGACCTGTTGTCTTAGATGTTAGAGTGGAAACTATTTTAGTTCCTCTATACTGTGGATTATTATTTTTCAATATTCTTGTTGATAGATCTTGATGGTTCATGTTTTTAGAGATTTATAGGTTAGTTCCTTTGAAATATGGAATCATTAATTGAAATCCTTATTTTAGATTGGTTTTGGTTTTAGGGACACATGTTTAGAGATTCTCTATCTTGGAAAATCATCATTCGTGATATGCTTCAATTCATAGTTTGATTTTCATTGTTTTAGTCTCTTTTTTTATGGTAGCATTTTTAGTGTTTCTTTTTGAGAAACCCCCTTGGTAGATAGTTCCATAATGGTGGGGAGACACACTATGGTCTCCATGATATCATCTCTTAAATTGGTTAGGTGTGACTCATGAAATTATGTTGTGACACCAGTGTTATAGTTTTTGTCACGATTTTTGGGTTGTTTCATCTTGGAAAATTACGCCATGGTCGAAGTTTTAAAATAGTGTGGGGACCACCATGTAAAAATATCATGGTGAAATTAGTATGCTTGTTTTTGGGTTTCTCATTAGGAATTTTGAATTTTATTGCCTGTGTGTTTCTTGGTTTCTAGTCTACCTGACCTCAGTCATGGAAGTTGGTTAGCCTATATAGTGGGTCAAGTGACTGATTCTCCTGGATATACTAAACAAGCTATAATAATTTTCCTTGATGATTTTATTTTAGGTGTCATTGTATTCAATGTTTAGGTGTTTTGTTTGGTTTTCTGAGTCTCTTCTATCGGTTCCTTTGTTGGATGGTTCATGTTCATCAGTCATGATATTTTTCTCTTTTAGTTTTGGTTTGTTTTGTTGAAGACGAATTCATAGGTCTATTTTAGGGCTTAAATGTTCACATGAAGGGTGAGTATTATCTCTTAGTCTTTTTGTTTTGGGAACCTCATCTTTTGTAGATATTTTCTTTCATCTAATGTTAAAACCAACTGAATCATAGGGATATTATAGGGAAAATGTGCCATAGTCGAGAAAATTGTCACCTCCCAACCCTAAATTAAAATATATATATATATATATATTTATAGCTATATTTGGTTACATTTTCAAGTTTTGGCCTACATCGGGTTTTTAAATTTTTATTTCTGGATTTCGTAGAATAGGAACATGATTAGAAGAAACCATGCACACACTGTAAAAGGGTGTATGATGTTTTTAGAAAATATGACTGTATAAATGGTACATGGTTTCCCTAACCATGTATCCTACCCATGCGAGGTATCTGGAGTCTCTAGTAGAGGGGCACAATTAGGTCATGTTTTGGCCACCAGTGCGGTAAAACATTGGAGAGTTTCCTTGGTTTGGAAAAAAAGATAAAAATTTGTTACTATTATTTAATATGAATATGAATAATATGAATAATATTATTATTTTTTGTATTATTTTATTATTATTATTATTATTATTATTATTATATTTCTTTTATCCCTTCCCCCATATTCTGTTGAAGCCCCCTTCCCCACTCCCACTCGCATGACTGAACACCCCCCTCTCCCTTACATGAAATGACCCCTAATAGTGGTTCCATACCCACAGACCACCCATCCTCATCTCCTCCAGTAATCTCCCTCTCCATTTTACCATATATCCTAATTTTATTTACACTTCATGTGGTGCACACAACCCATTTGAACCCTAACATCAATTTAGGTGCCTCTTTTCGTGGTTTCTTAATGCCTCAGGTTCAAGGGTCCCGTTAAGGGTGGTTCTTACCAAATACATTGAAGGAAATGTGTTTTCCATTGGATTTAAGTAACTATTTTTCCATTTTTTTGGCCCAATTTTAATTTGGGATTTTATATTTTTTATTTTATAGAATTTCTCTAGTGCATTTTGGATTGCCTTTGTTGAAGGTGACTAGCACATATATACATGGGTAAGAATATATATATATATATATATATATATATATATATCCTTATTCCATATATTCTATCATAGAGAGGGTAATATGTACATTGGGTCAATGGTTATATATATGTATGTGTAGGTGTACATGCATATAAGTGTGAAGAAGTTCCGAGTTGTCGTTAGAAAAAACATTATGTTTTTGGTAGGTTCCCTATTCCTTACCCTTTAATTTGAATTCTATAATTTCATGATGGTTTTAAAAATATGTTTTAATTTTTATATAGAAATTAGGTTCTATGAAAAGTGATTTATAATTCATTGAAATGAATTTTTTCTCATTTCACATATTTTACTTAACCCGACAACATGGGTTTTTTTATTGAGCATGTTTTGATGCTTATTTCAAAATGTAAAGAATATTAATATTTTTTTGTGTTTTATTAATGATTTTGAATGTGAAATGTGTGATTTAAAATATTTTGTTTGTGTGTATTAAAATTGTTATTTCCCATGGGTGTTGATGTGTGTATGGTTTTAGAATTGGATTATTCCCTTTGGAAGTTCTTTGAAATGGCATGAAAACGCATGGTGGTTGGTTTTTGATAATAGGGGGAACATGTATGATTGGTAAAATAATAGAACCTAGAAATCATGTGTTCCAAGGAGGGTTTACATAGACTAGTAGTCTGGTAGAGTAGGTAGGGAAATGACTCAAGATCCATGAAAAGTATACGCTCTAATACTAACAAAATGGATGATAATGCATTGGGGACCACTAGAACTTTGGATATGAACTTTCTATAGGATCATGTATGAGAAAAATTATATGGTCTAGTAACTATGGTCTGAGAAACCTAGTACTTAGTTTAACTTGCCTCTTAGGGATTTCATATGATTTTTTCTCTCTTTTACTCTTGTTTTTCATGGTATTATTTCAAAATACTCTATTTTATGGATTTCATTGTTTTTATAGTTTTATTTATAAAATTACATCATTGTTTTATTTTACCTATTGATACACCTTATTATCATGTGTTATATTTTATCAGTAATTTTATAAAATATTTTTGATTCCTTGAAAAATGTTTTTGAAAAATATAATAGAAAGTTGTTTTTCTTAAAATTAAAGCTTTTTACTTGTTTCCCTTAAATGAGTTGGACCCTTATTTTTTGTATATTATATTTTTATACTAACATGATTTTTTTATATTTTTAAAGCTAATTAGCAGGGTTTAGTTTATTTGGGTATTCCTACTAAGTATTAATAATCATTATATCATTGTTTTTAGCTTCTGGTGCAGCTTCCGACTCAGTCTTTGTCACCCTAAAGCGACTTTGGTTTATTGGTTTGAGGTGACCCATGAGGTAACATAGAGGCATGCATGATTTGATTTATTCTACACATATATTTAATTTTTTTATTTATTTGATTATCTATTATTTATGGGCTAAACAATTTTCATTTAAGTAACTTTAATTCCCTTCACTAGTTTCCATCTTGAGAGGATTGGGAGCGCCTCTCGGGGCTTATCACATTCATCTCAGGTGACTGGTTAAAAGTTGAAAAGATTTTGTTCAAGAAAATTAATATAATAGAAGAAAATATTTGTGGTTTAAATGATAAAATCCATATATTTTCCCTTAGTGTAAATTTAATATATATAAAATTTTGAAATGAAATAATATTTTAACATAAATTCTTACCTCAAGTATCATCCTTATTTGTAGGAATTAAAACATCCTATAAAATAAATAATAATTTATTATAAATATATTTACTAACTATATTATTACATATCATACCATATATGATTTAATTATGACATCTTTTAACTAGTTTATTAACTAGTATTTATTAAAATCAATGTTATGGGTGGTAACTATTCCATTTTTTAGGCATGTTTCGATTTTATTGTTCTTCTCATTATACTTTTAGAAAGGATATATCTTATCTAGAATGATAATATATTCATAATTGTCATATTTAATCTTTACATACACTATTAAAACTATTCACATAAAGCAGTGATGAAAAATGAGTTACATCACTTCATGGAGATGGTAATCTATACATACACATGAGTAATGATCCCAATTTTTTATTAATGGAATGAGAGAAAGGTAAATAATAATTTTATAATTAAATATGAATTAAATATTTTAAATATCATTTATATTAATTAAATATATCCTTATTTTCATCCATGAAAATTTTAAATGAAAAAATCACATCACTTCTTGGAGGTGGTAGTCCACACGTACCTACGAGTGGAGTAATTGTTTTCAAACAGATGTAAAGCATATAATGTTGATAAGATATTATGATTGTAAAATAATAATTTTTTAATAAATATAATATATAAAATATAAATCTATCATAATAATAGTCTATGAGTGATGGTTATGAAAAATGAAATATATCTCTTCATGATGTGGTAGTCCATGCGTATGCATGAATGATGATTCCATTTTGAATTTCATAGAGAAGGGGATAAATAAATATTTCACCATTAGAATAACAATATATAATTATATTTATTATACTAAATTAATCATTTTATGATGGATAAAACAAACGTATAGAACGTGTAATGTAAGTCCATGAACCTAGATATTGAGAGCCTAGCCTTTTACATATAACATTACATGATTTTAAGCATAAATATACTGTAGAGTACAAGCCAAGGATCGTAAAGTCTTGTGTCTTGGAATTCTATGAACATAAAACTGAAAACATGGAATAAAATAAAACATTTCTTTATTTAATATTATAATTGTTCTCCTAACGTCCATTGTGCTCAAACATCTCTATAGGGTGCCCTGGGGAAGACATGAACAAAGTGATGAGATAAATATCCTAGTAATAAGAATAAGCATAGTAAAAAAGCTTTAGCACATGGGTTAGAAGGCATATAATAATGATATTAAAATACATGGATCATCTGACATAAAAAAATATAAACATGGTGTCATATAAAAATGGAGTCATATAAACATGGAGTCATAATAATGTTGTAGAAATATAAAACATTAATTTATAATGAGTCAAAGCTTGTTGCACATATAGGATGACAAGTCAAGGATAACCACCATGACCGTTGCACATGGCAGCACGAGACAGGGCTAACCGCCGAGACCGTTGCACATAACATCTTATGGGGCTCAAATTTACCCAATGAATTGTATTGATATCTATGTTCACCCCTCTTATCATGTTCATGAATATGTTTTCCACATTTAGAATCATACATAATCAATCATACATAAACTTAAGGTTACCCATGGAAAAAATTGTGTATCATAATCATGTCAGAAAGCATAATGAATAGACATATCATACAAGTGTCCACAAAATAAAATAATTAAAACATACCTAAACATTCATAATTTAAAATAATCATATATCATGGTAAGTGATTTCAAACCGAATTTATAAAATGAAAGAAGTGCATTTAATGAATTTTAGCATTAAAAATTTTTGGTGTAGTTTTAAGAAAAATACTAATGAGAATTTAAAATAGAAAAAGGAATAATCTTTTATATGAAACAATAAGTGATCCAAGAATTATTTCTTAATAAAATCATTGGTTTTATAAAAACAAAAGTGCGTTACAACATATTGTATAATGCAGTTGAAATTGGGTGCAAATTCAGAAAGTTCCCTTAAAATGTGTTTGCTTATCGGGTAGTATTAAAGAGGGAATAACTTAAAAACATATGTATCCACCAAAGAAAATGATGAAAGATTCTGGATTAATGTATTTGGTACATGTAAAAAAATTTACAATATGCACATAAATGATAAGATAACTTCATTTTGGTAAAATAAAGATAAGGCATCTCAAAGAACAAAAGAGGTTCGGGTGGAATCTCTTACAGATTATCAACATGGTATTGGTTGTTGTTAAGAGGTCTAGATTAGAGAGAAATGGGTTTCTCATCACTTCTAAATCATGAGGGAAGTATGTGGTAGGTGAGAAATCATACCCCATCATTAGGTATTACAGATAAAAGGGCATATCATAGAAGGTATTCTTTAATAAAAGTGAAATAGAGAGGATCTATTACCTTAAGTTCGATGGTGTTCTCCAATTGATATTAATTACCAGAATAAGAAAATTTGGTTCATTAATTAAAAATACTATAAAATATTTTACATTTAATTGATTTAGTATAAATTTTTATGTTCATTCATAACTTTTTTTATTGGTTATGAGGTTTAATTTCATTATTCGTGTCTGTTTGTTTCTTGTTCGGTTTACTTATATACATGAATGGATAATCATGAAAAATGAGGATGGTTATCCAGAATTGGAGTTTTATATTATTACTGAAAATCCAAATATTTACATGGCTTTAAATTCAATTTGGTTACTTTGAGTGAAGTTGAATCATTATAGAAAACTTTAGTGATATCCTTTTGAGTTAATTGGCGGTTTTTTGATCACTACATTTTCATTTTTCTTTATTATTTAATATCATGGGTACAAAAATATTATATAACCTTATATAGGATATATTACATCATAATATGGTTCATCCATAACATAAATAGTTTCATGACCATAATTGAAGATGGTAAAATAAATTGTAATTCCATCATCGTTGAATGTGGAAAATTAACATATCTCGGATGGTGTCTTTACCTATAGTATAAAAAAAGAGTAAAATAGAGATGATAATAAAATACTGAATTGTCATGAAGACATTCAAGTACATGTATTGTACTATATTTGTCATAAAATTTTGATGAATGGAGGTAAGGATATAAAATAAAACAAACGAACTTGAAATGAAAGTAAAAGAATTGAAAAGAGGAATTTACCTCTTGAATCAACCTTCCTTGAGAACCTCTTAAGGAGAGAGGTTTTGATATTTTAAAGAGACTAAGGGATGTTGGACGTGGGGTAGAAACATGGGGAGAGATTTAGGCATAATTTAGTCAAGGGATAGGGCTTTATAAGAGTGATGGGAAGAGGTAAGGAGGTGTGGTATTTATAGTGGAGGAGAGGAAGGTTTTCATAATATTTAATTATTTAGATTATTAATTACCGTGATCACAATAAATAGAGATTATTCCATTACCAAAAATAGAAATAAGATCATGTGAGTTAGAACTCAATTTTCTTACATCAACCATGACTCAATAAATAGTGTATTTAACATATTATGTATATATACAGTTAATGGCCGTATTTTACTATTGATAAAAAATTCAAGTATTTTAGAAAGATTCCAAAAATTCACCCTAACCATTTTTCAACATGTAAAATCCAAAAATTGAGATCCATTTTTTAAAAATATTTTTTTCAATATTGATTAATTAAATTTATAATTAAAATTATAATTCACCTGAAAAATACTGATTTTAAAACTATAACTGATTTTAAAATGCGTTCAAAAATTACATAAGGTCTTATAAAATTATATAAAAATCATAAGGCATAATTTTTTAAATTTATTAACACCTTTTAGAAAAATGAATTTTATTTTAATTTATTAATTAATTTTAATTAATTAATTAATTATTACTTACAAAAATACCAATACTTTTACTATAGTCATATTGTCACTTATAACATTCCAAAATTTCATTTATATATGAAAGGGTGATGTTACTATTCTTTTGATTGATTTACTATTCATAAGGGTCATATAACTATTCATAAGGGTAACATTACTATTCATAAGGGTCAGTTACTATTTACCAATTTTTTTTGTCTTATCGAACTCTAAACATCTTATTGATCGCTACTATTACTGTCGGATTTTCAAAATTCAAGACAGAAAAGTGGCAATATTACGTTTGAAGGTCACATAATACATTTTCGTTCATTATGTTGTGATTTCATATGATTATATGAAATAATTATAATAAGGGAATTTTCGTTGATAAAAACATTGGGTCGTTACATTATTCCCCCCTTATGAAATTTTAACCTCGAAATTTCATTTTACAATCTAAGCCACAAAAAAGTATAGTTGCTTTTCATTAAATTTTCCCCCAGTTACCATGTTTCCTCTTCATACTTTTGGTTCCACCACTGTACATTAACTAGGTGAGTAGTCTTGTTACGTAGGACTATCTCTACGATCCAAGATCTTCAATGACTGATCCTTGTATGAAAGATCATTCTGCAATTATACCACCTCTAAAGAGAGTACATGTTAAAGGTCTAGTATGTACTTAAGTGGGATATATGAAAACAAGTCGTGTACTTTTGACATGGTATGTGGAAGCGATAGTCGATAGGCCACATATCTGTCTCGATCAAGGATCTCGAAGGGGACGATGTACCTGGGGCTTATCATTCCTTTATTCAAAAATCACATAACCCCTTTCCATGGAGATATGTGTTGAAATACCATATCTTGAACATTGAACTCAAGGTATCATTGATGATTGTCTGTATAACCATTTTATTGACTTTGGCCTGCCTTGATATGTTACTGAATGGTTTTCAACTTCTCCACCATTTCATTGACCATTTAAGGTCATAGAAGCTTACTCTCACTAACTTCATCCCAACACACTATTGTTCTACACCATTTCCCCTAAATGGATTTGTTGGAACCATTCAGAAGCTCGAGTGGAAAATATTATTGTAGGAGAATTCATCCAATGGAAGATGTTGGTCCCATCCTCTTTTGATGTCCATAGATCACTCCCTCAACATATCTTCTTGTGTCTGAATACTTTGCTCATATTGGATTTCGTTTTGAGGATGATAGGTCGTACTGAAGTTCGGTTTTGTGCTTAGAGCATGTTGTAGACTTTTCCAAAACCTCGAGATGAATCTCAGATATCTATCGAATACAATATATAGTGGTATTATATGAAGCCTTACCAATTCTTTGATATATATATATATATATATGTGTGAAAGTTGATCCAATTATAAGTCCTCGTGTATTGGGATAATGTGAGTTGTCTTTGTAAGACGATCCACAATGACCCATAAAGCATTGTTTCCTCTAGATGTGCTTGGAAGTCCAGTGACAAAGTCCACGGTGCTGTTCTCCCACTTCCATGTTTTTATGGGTAGTGGTCTCATCATCCCCTTAGACTTTTGTCTTTCATCCTTCAATTGTTGACATACAAAGAACTTTTATGTATACTCAAAAATATCCTTCTTCATATTGTTCCACCAAAAGTTCTCTCTGACATCTCGATATATCTTTTGTGCTCTATGGGTGCATAGAGAAGGTAGAGCTATGTGATTCATTCAAAAGAAACTTCTTTATCTTTTAATCATATGGTATACATAATCATGATATAAATCTTACAAATCATTCCTCATCAATCATAAACCCACAGGATTCCCCATTTCTAATGGCTTCCACCCTTTTTTGAATTTCCACATATTTTGTTTGATAATAATTTATTTTTTTCATGAGGGGTGGTTAATGAAACATTAAATAAGGATTTATGATGTTTCTCGAGTCTAGAAAAAACTCACTCCCTTCTATGTCAGCTTGGTAATTAGACTTGAAAATCAAGAGAAGTTATTAAAAAATAATCAATAATACCCAACTAGAACTAGAAAGAAATGCATCTCTATTACAAATTTTATCCTGGTCTACTCTTCAATTACCTTTGTCTTGGAAGGGTCTATAGATATTCTTTTGTTGGTGATAACAATCCATAGGAATGATAATTCCTCCATCCATTACTCACATTTACTGTACTTTTAATAAAACTTCTACATTAAAAAATTATTTAGTAAATTATTAAAATTCTCCTAATGTTCCTGCTTACTCTTGGAGTATATCAAACTATCGTCAATAAAGACACCAGAAATTTGTTAAGGTATTCTCTAAACACTCCATTCATTAAATCCAAGAAAATACATAGAGAATTAGTGAGTTTTAAGGACATCCCTATGAATTCAAAGTATTCATACCTCATTCAAAAGGTAGTCATGGGAATATCTTCATTTCTCACATTTAATTGGTGATATCCCGACTGAAGGACCACCTTAGAGAAATAACTAGCCCCAAAAAGATGATCGAAAACGTTATCTATTCAAGGTAGGGGATACTTGTTCTTTGTCATGATTTTATTGTGCTCACTATAATCAATGAAGAGGCTCATTGAAACATAATTATTCTTGACAAAGAGGACTGGTGCACCCCATAGTGAATCAGTTAGGTATATAAAAACCTTCAATATATTCTCTTATAACTGCTTATTCAAAACTTTTAGCTCTATGGTATCCATTCTATAAGTTTTCTTTGATATAGGTATGGATCCAGGAATAAGTACAATTGAGAACACAACCTATCGATTAGAAGTAAGACCATGAAAATAGTCAAGGAATACATCTGTTTAATCCCTCACGATGGGCATGTCTTCAAGCAAAATTCTCTCCTTTCTCTCAATCATTTGAGATATAAATGATTACTCATAAGTAATTAATATCCAAAATTGAGGCAATGATTCTAAAAGAGATTCAAATTCCTGGTTACACTTGTAATGAATATGAGGATGATTTGGGATGTGAAGAGTGATCTCCCTTTCCCAATAGTTGATGTTTGATTTGTATAAATATATCCAATCAATGCCCAAGACAACATCAAACATCACTAGAGGAAGTATGACAAGATTTTTTGGGAAGTTCATTCTATAAACATTTACCATGGAGGAGTTATAATCCTTGGACACAATAATTTCCCCATTCACTATTCTCACAGATAACATATCCACCAAATTTTGAGGTGGTGTTTTAATAGTTCTATTAAACTTATATGATATAAAATAATGCGTGTAACTAGAATCAAAAAGTATGTTTGCTATTCTTGAATGAATAAATAGCATATCTTCCGCCACATCATTGTTTGGATCCACCTTAGTAGTAGTGATACCTTAATACCTCCCTTGTTTCCTTGGAGGTTGTTGTTGATTTCCTCCAACAACACTTGGTTAAGGTAAATTGTTCCCATAATGCCCATGTTCCTTGAAGTTGTAAAATATCACTAAAGTATGAGTGTTGATTTAAATATTAATTTCTTCTTCCACATTAGTAGTATTTTCCATATCTCTTTTGTAGTGTTTAGACAGATGTCCAAACATTCCACATTTGAAGCAATTCCTAGTTCCCTTTAAATAGTTCCCTCAATTTTTACAAATGGGATGATCAAGCTTCTTTCCACCATGGAATTTATTTTTGGAACTACCCAAATTAGATTCAAATTTCCTCTTTTTATTCACTGGGACCACGATACCACTGAGAGTCTCTGATCTCTATTTCAACATTAAGGGCACAACATACAATCTCTTCATAGCTTTTGAAGTCTCTAATCACCAACATTTTTTGTAGACTCAGGTTTAGTCTGTTAATTAAATGATCCACCTTGATTTCTATATTCATGGAAAAGCAAGAGGCATACCTTGAAAGCCTAGTAAAGTGTGCTTTATACACCTCGATTGAAACATCTTCCATCTGCTTGATTCCGAGGAACTCTCTTTATACATGAGATGGACGGTTTGGGAAAAATATTTATTGAATAAAATTGTTTTAAATTCCTCCCTATCCATGGAATCAATTTCCTCCTAGGGATTATTATTCTTGATTAGTTCCAACCACTGATCAGTTTCCCCATCAAAGTGACATAACTCTAGTATGAATTTCCCTTATTCTGAGCACAAGAGGACATAAAATATATTTTCAATAGAGTTAGTCCACAATTCTGTGCAGAGGGGATCAAAAGATCCACTAAGCATGGGAGGCCTTTTCTGGATGAAGGATTAAATGATAAAATTATCTTTCCTAGGAGGTGGGTGTTCCACTTGATTCAAGTTATTATTCATAACTTGATCCAACTGAGCAAGTATTGTCATGATGTTTTCAGCATCAGTTCCCATCATATCAGGAATATCATTAGGAAAATCTTCACATTACCTATCACACTGATTTTTGGAATGTGTTCCTCTACTTAGCACCATTGACTATGAAAAAGAACATATAATTAGAGGGAATGAATACTTAGATATTGATCATAAAAAACATCTTTGAACATAAAAAGATGAAATTGTAAATGAGAAGTATATCCTAACATGGGATTCCTGGGGTTTAAATCTAGGTTATCCTTGATCTATTTCTTAGATTATATTCTTATGGGAATTTTTTAATTACCTTAATAATTTTTTGTACTATTCTTTTCAACTAACCAAAGCATTTCCCCAGGGAGTGTCAAACCAAGAGTACAACAATGCTCGTTATTGTGCACGGGTTCCCGTTCAAGTTTAGGACAATGTGGTATTTTGGGGTTTTACCCCTAGATTAATCTATTACAGATCTTCCTCTATCTATTTTCATCTATACAGGGATGTATTTTCATGGTAAATCACTTACTCTATACTTACCAAAATATTGTGGTGTTTTATTATACTTAGTCTCATCCATATGGTTCTGACTAAAGTTCTCTATTCCTAATCTCAAAAAATGACAAGACCATACTATGATACCATCTATAGTGACCCTATCCATTTACATATAACATTACATGATTTTGAGCATAAATATACAATTTAGTAAAAGCCCAGGATCGTAAATTCTAGTGTCTTGGAAAACTAGGTAAATAAAACTGAAAATATAGAACATAATAAAATATTTTTTATTTAATATTAAAATTGGGCTCCTAAATTCCATTGTTCAAAAAAATCTTCATATGGTACTTTGGGGAACAAATGAATAAAGTGATGAAATAAATATCCCAGTAAGGGAATAAATATAGTAATAATGATTTATCACATTGCTTTGAAGGAATGGCTCAATGATAAAAATAGGCATGGATAATGTGAAATAATAACAAATAAAAATGGGTTCATATAAACCTGGAGTAATAATAATGTAGAAGAAACATAAAACACAACTGTAGCATGAGTCAAGGCTTGTTTCACATATATGAGTAAAAGTCAAGGTTAACCAGCAAGACCAATGCACATCGTGGTATGAGTCAAGGATATCCACCAAGGTCATTTCACATAACATCTCATGAGACTAAACTTTACTCAATGAATTGGAGTGCTATCTGGGTGAACCCATCTTAACATATTCATGAATATGTTTTTCATATTAATAATCATACATAATCAACCATTCATAAACATAAGGGTACCCGTGGAAAGAAATGGGTATCATAATCTTGTCATAAGGCATAATGAATGGGCGTATCATACAAGTGTCCATGAAAGAAAATAATTAAAACAAAAATTGAAATTAATAAGTTAAAATAATAATATATCATGGTAAGTGATGTAAAACATAATTTACCACATGAAAGAAGATTATTTAATGAATTTGTGCATTAAAACATTTTAGTACAGTTTTAAGGAAAACACAAACGTGCATTTAAAATAGAAAAGGGAATAATATTTTATATTAAAATAGAAGTGATTCAAGATGGTTTTCATAAAACAATAATTGGTTTTATAAAAACACTGGTGGCTTAAAACATATGGTAGAGTTTACTTGAAATTGGGTATGAATTCGGGATGTTCCCTTAAAATAGGTTCGCTTATCAGGTAGCATTGAGGAGGGAATCACATAAAAACATGTATATACCTGAAATAGAATGATGAAAGTGTAATTATAAATGAATTTGGTACACGTAAACTAAAATTACATGATTCATATAGAAATATAAGATAACTTAATTTTGATAAAATAAATATAAGGCAAATTTAAGTAACAGAGGGGTTTGGGTGGAATCCCATACAAATTATTAGCATGGTATGAAGTGTAGTTTAAATGTCTTATTTATATATAAAGGGGTTTATCATCACTTAGAAACCATTAGGTAATTATGGGGGGGTGTGAAATCATACCCAATCAGGGATTACACATAAAAGGGCATAACATAGAGGACATTCTATAATAAAAGTGAAATAGAAAGAATCCCTTACCTGAAGTCTGATGGTGTTCTCCACTTGATATTAATAAACTGAATAATAAAATTAGTTTCATTAATTAATAATTCCAAAACCACTTTTACATGTAATTGATTTATTATAACATTTTTTGTTCATTCATAACCCTTTTTGTTGGTTATGAGGTTCAATTTCACTATTCGAGTCCGTTTGTTTCATTTTCAGTTTACTTATATACATGAACAAATAATCATGTAAAATGAGGATGGTTGTCCAGAAATGGAGTTATATTTTATAATCTAACATCTAGAAGGTTACATGGTTATAAATTTAATTTGGTTGTTATAGTGAACTTGAATCATTATATAAAACTTTAGTGATAACCTTTTGAGTTTATTGGCAGTTTTTTGATTACTACGAACTCATTTTAAATTATAATTTAATATCATGTATAAAAAAAGATTATAGAACCATATATAGGATATATTACATATTAATCTATTTCAACCATAGTAAGAATGGTTTCATGACCATAATTGAAGATAGTAAATGAAATTGAAAACCCATCGTCCTAGATTGTGGTAAATTAACTCATCTCAGATGGTGTATTTACTACTAGTAAAAAAGAAGTGTAAAGAAGAGATTATAATAACTTATTAAATTATAATAAAAACATTATAGTACATGTAAGGCGTTGTAGTTGTCATAAAATTTTTATGTGTAGAGGTAAGTATAGAAATTAATGTAAAACAATTGAAAAGAGTAATTTACTACCAGAATGAATCTTCCATAAGAGACTCTTAAGGGGAGAGGATTTGGCCTTTTGAAGAGACTTAGGGCTATTGAATGTGGTGTAGGATCTTGGGGAGAGATTTTTTTAGAATTTAGGAATTGGAAAAGGATTGAGAGGATTGAAGAGAAGAGGTAAGGAGGGGTGGTATTTATAGTGGAGGATAGAGGGTTTTCATAATATTTAATTCCTTAGTTTATTAAATTCCCTCAAGAGTAAAAATAGTGACGATTTCATGACCAAAAATAGTAATAAAAACAAATTAGTTAAAAAAAGGTTATCACATCAAACATGACTCAATGAATAGTGTATTTAACATATAATGTATATATACGGTAAATTACCAGATTTTACTATTCATAAAAAATCAAGAATTTTAAAAAAATACCAAAAAATCACCATGACTATTTTTTAATGTGTATAATCCTAAAATGAGATACATTTTTTAATTTTTTTTTAATATGATTAATTTAATTTTTTTAAAATCAAAATTTACTTGATAAAAATGGATTATAAAACTATAACGGATTTTATATTGATTTTAAAATTTACAAAAGGTCTTATTAAATTATCTTAAAACTAGAAGACATAAAATTATTAATTTTTGAACACATTTTAGGAAAATACATTTTCTTTTAATTAATTAATTAATTGGAATTAATTATTTTTGACTTACAGAAATACCAATACTTTTACTATGGCCATATTATCACTTATAATATTCCTAAATTTTATTTATACATTCAAGTGTGAAAATACTATTATTTTGGTAGATTTAATAGTTATAAGGGTTATATTAATATTCATAAGTGTTAAATTACTGTTCATAATGGGCAGTTACTATTCACCAAAAAATAATTTTTTCTTATCAGACTCTAAACATCCTACTGATCACAACCACGAATGTCAGATTTTCAAAATTTAAGACACATAAGTGGAAAAATTATATTTAAAGGTCACATAGTAGTTAGTAGTTCATTGTGTTTTGATTTCTTGTGATTAAATTACATAATTATAATAATGGATTTTTCATTTATAAAACATTGGGTTGTTATACTAGAACACTGAAACTAGTGCATTATTTTATTACATGGGCATGAATTACAAGCAATCGAATCCTAAAGGACTGATCAGTTTAGTAGTCTTAGAAATTCATATTACATAAAAGATACCCATAAAACAATGGGAAAAAATAAATTCAAACATGATATATAATAAATAAAAATAAGCAGCATCCTTGAACTCATTTAAACATTTCACCTTCATAACCTGGGGAAATAAAACAAATAAAAGGGTGATCTCATATTCCTAATACAGATAAGTAAAGAGGACTCAATAATTAATTTATGAGAGTAAATAAATTTGGAATGTCAAATAACTAATAATGAATTCCATTAAAATAAACTAGATAAGGAACAATTAATTTAGAAAGGTAATGAACTAAAATGCATGGAACATGAATCAATAAACTCGGAATAGAATGCATCTATAGATATGTGGATGCAAAATCTCATTGATAAATAATAACTAATTCTAAATGATGGACATTATTAATTATTAGACACCATGTTTCATACGTACAAGGAACCTTTAGTGTTGAAACCTTTCGTAATATGGGTTAGCATATCTAGTAAAAACCCATCTATTTTGGACAACTATTATATGTCATGAGACTACATCTGCATCAAAAGGATATCTATAACTGGTCCCACCAGTGTTTTTTTATCAAAGCATTCCTCATATCAAATAATTGATAGAAATAATAAAAAATATGCCTTATCAAATATCCATATTGAATAAAGGATATATATTTGTCAATAATTCCCTAGTGGAGGCTATGTAACAATAAGGGTTGTTGATGTTGATGAATGGAAAAACCATTGAATGATCATTAAAAAATATTTGAGGAAATTAACTTTTCAATATTCCAAAGTGTCTATATCACTTTTAAATAATTGAATAATAATTAAATCAAGTAATAATATTTAATGAAACTTAAAATATTATAAGAATAAAGATATTCATGATATAATATGTCAAAGGTAGGTATATACACCATATAAAAGAGAATTGGTGGGTAATAAAAATAAAGTCTCAATTGAAAGTAAATTGAGGTGAGATCACATACCACATTGTAATAATTTATTTTATTATAAGTGCATTGATAAAATTAAATATTTTATTTGAAAATAACCTTGAAAACTTTTAAATTTTGATTCAAAATATTAGGGTGTCGTGACGACTTGAAATTCAGCTCATGCCTTATAATTTAAAATGTACATTCCTTTTAGTTTTGCAAGAAAAGACATAAAGTATATTGTTTTGGAAAATAGAAAGGAGTTACCTTATAATTTTTGTTTTAAAAAAGTGAAAAGGTGGTAAAATTGGTTTTAAAAAATCATCAAATAATCGTAAAAACGTTTTTGTACACGTTTTTATAAAACACTAACATGGAAGGTAAATATTCTCCAGTGAATTCATAAATAAAAACCATCCTAAATAATGCCGAGATTGTAAATTAACCTTTACCAGATTATAGTCAGTAGAATTATATACACCTGGATGAAAAAAAAAATTATTCAGATATGAAAATAATATATTATATAGAATAATACTCATAAAATACATTAATGGTAAATAAATACACCACATATAAGAAATAGGTGGTGAACGTGGCTTGTATCTCATAGAAAATAAATGTGAGATAAAAATCCCTTACTTTGCATTTCATTTTGGGTGATCATCCTTTAAAATACTATATAATGGTTTTAAGAGTGTTTAAAACTTATTATAGAACCATATTAATATTTTTTATATCATATATTATCATTATATAATATCTTATTACCCATTTGGCCACATTATTTCATCATTTTCACTATTTTAGGTGTTAATTGCCTAGTTTGTTGATTAAGTTTTGAATTGTTATTGGTCGATAATATTAATTAGATAATGGTGTCATCATATATGTAATTTAAAAAATTATTTAAATATTATATATATTCAGTATAAAAGTATTTATAACAGTCCATAAAATTTAATGATTAGAAATGAAATGCACTATTCATGGAGAAGATAAGTCGTACGTACTCATGAATTCTACATTCATTTTAATGTCATACTAAAATAATGAAAAATAGATTATATATATGTATATTATAACTCGAGTATCATATTTATATCATACATTTCAAATTTTATTATTAAAACCATCCTTTATACATTTAATGTGTAATGTGAATGAATTACATCTCTTTGAGGAAGCGGTAGTCCACACTTCCAAAACCGATGTTATACTATGGAAATAATAAGGGTATATGTTCTAAAAAAATTAAATAATTATAAAGACATAATAAATTTAATATATAAAATATATAAATATATTTTCCATCATTATTCCAAACTATGAAACTTGTTAAAGTAAAAAGGAACAATTTTCGTTTTAGGAGAAGGTAGTTCACCGTACACATAAATAGTTTTTTCTTTACCCATTATATGGATCTCTGTATAAGTGTAGGTAGAAATATTTTAATAAAAACATATTAGTATATCGAGAATATGTTTTTATATTATAATCCTTGTATTTGGATATTTGAGGGGGTGGATAATGGAAATAAAACAAAAATGATTAAAAAAAGATGTTACCTATTATTTGGGTAACACCTTTTCATTTTCACCAAGGGCTTCCTTGGATTGATTTATCCTAAGAATATGATTCTAAGATGAATATGAGAAAGTTGGGAGCTCATTTGGACTTATTTTTTGAAATATATAAGGGTCAAATTGGTGTGAGGAAGTGAGGAATGAGGTTTCCTTTTATAACATAGAGGACGAGCACTCATGGAAATCATAAAAATAATCAATTAATATAAATTAATTTTATTGTAGAAATGAATCCAAAGTGAGTAATTTAAATGATAAGATTATTATGAGTTTAGATTCCCTCAAAAAATAATTTTTAGAAAATTTTAGGTCCCATTTGTACCCTTATCTTTTGGTTTTAACCCTTAGTATAACCCTTTAACTCTTACCGTTACACCACATGTTTTTACTTTTTAAGGGATAATATAGTTAGTATAAAATAAATAACTAACCAAAAATATTTCATGGATTGAATTTCTTAACTTTATCTATATAATTTATCCATATTTATGATTTTCATGAATTTTGTATCATTTAATAAAATAATATTTATTTTTGAATATCATTTGTGTCTATTTAAATACTATTCATTACTTGAATTATTACAAATATCATAGAAAGAAGATAAAATCTAAAAAATACTTCTCAAAAATCACTAAAATGTAAAATTCATATAATTTTTTTTGGATTACATTAATTATAAAAAATTATATTTATTATAATGGTTTTAATATGATTTATTTAATATTTCTAATAATTAAAGAATTATTATATCATCATTGTTTCATCGTATAAGGTAATTAAATTATAACTAAAAATTATAAATAAATTATCTTAATATAGAAAAAAAGATTATATTTACCAATAATATTTATAGTCAAACATATCCATTATATTACCCCACATTAATAATATTTCTCTTGTTAAAAACAAAAGTGTGACAACATTGTCTTTCCTTTGAATATAATATTATAAATGTTATATTCTCCTAAAAAAGGCCATATATAGTCTCTAAACTAATCATTTAATTCATAGGTATGATAAATACACATCTAATAAAATTATTACAAGTGTTAGGGTACTTTTATAATATTATTTTTACCCTTAATTACACAACATACCCTTAACTGTGGTAATAAAAATATTACTAAATTAGCTTTTCATATTACAAAAAATAAAATAAACATATTTAAATAATTTCAAAAAATTTATTACAAATATGGAATTACTTTTTAAATATTTAGAAAATATAGGTTTTAGTAGTTAATTTAAATTAGTCCCTTTGATGAATCAAGAAAAAATGTTTTAAAAAAAATAAAAAATGTTCAAAAGATTGAAAGGTTTTTATATCCAATTTCAATATAATACTAATTCTAATAAAATAAATTGGCTAAAATGATAAAAAATTAATTTTATTATAATTTAAACCCAATAAAAAATATAATTTAACAATAAATTATTTTGCTGAAAAAAGTTTTTCTAAATTAAAATTTAGTATTTTTCATTATACATAAAAACATGATACTTATCCAAAAAATACCAATAATTCATAGTAAAATTTTATATGCCAATTAAAAATAATATGTTTATTTTGTAAAATAAATTATATAGTTGTTTTTAAAATTATATTTCAAATAATTTCTCAATTAAAAGGATGTAAAACATTATTTAAATATATAAAGGTTTTTATGTGTCATATTGGGTTTGTTCTTATTTTATATCTATCAAATCTATTATATGAATATCATAAATATTTGACTGAATATATAACATATATATTTTATTAATATCATTAACTAATAATAATAAATCTAATTTATTATGATAAAACAACTTTGTGAGCATAAAAATAGTTCTTTATAAGAACATTTCCTATATATCTAGTTAGTTGTTTTATTTATTTATAATTAGTTTTTTGCAATGAATTCATCCATATATTTTCATATTTTATTTAATAATATTAATACCTAAAAACGTAACATCTATTTTATATATTATTATATTAAATAATAATATTTTAATTTTAAAATAATTTCTTGGTAAAACTAGGTCTTGCGTGCAACATAAGAAAAATCATTGTTATGTGTAGCATATGTATAACATGGTGTTTTATGTCAAACAATATAGAAAAAAATTGATTGAAAAATGAAAATAGTGTACTGTCTTGGGGTGTTACATGTAAGATGAAATAAAATTTAAGGTACTTGGGTAAGAGTTTTATCTCTTCACTGAGAACCCTCATTTGGATTACATCGTAAGCCATGAAAGGTTAGTATTATGATAAAACATAACCTCTAGGGAATGAGTAGGGGTTTGGATAAAGGATTTGGTTATGTCTTGGATGATCTAAGTGGTTGTTGAAGTGTCAGAAATAGATGGGATATGGATTTCTAATTATAAGGGAGAGAGAGGACATACATAGAATTTCGCAAAATATTAAAATATAATAATATCTTACTCAATCCAAATGGTTCCAAAATGATTCAAAATATAATATTAAATGAGATATGGTAAAAATATGACTGGGAAATAGGATTTAAGAATTTTGTTTTCTTATTTAAACATTTTTCACTTTATTTTTAACCCTTGTAGCCTGTTTTATCTTTTACCGTGGTAACAAACTAGTTTAACAAAGATAAAATTATTAATAACCAAAATCTAAAGTTATATAAACCCTATAAATTTACACATATATTTATATTATTTTGACCATTAATATCAATTAATAAAATCCTAAATATCATGAGGCCTAGTTCCATAAGGAGACTAGGTTCATAATACATCAAAGTGGGGATAAAATAAATATTCTTTATTTTAATCTCCATAATGATCTCCTAAATCCTTCAAATCTCCTAAAACTACGTGGGATAAAATATGAAAAATATAGAAAAATGTTTTGAGATAAAAATCAGTGTCAAGAAATAAACATGATAAGAAATTATGACATGTGATTCAAAGGCATAATATGATATCATAAATTATATTGAACATGAATAGTCACATAGAAACCTAATGTAAATAACATAGTATCATAAGATCAAGGAATCAAAGGAAAATAGTAAGAAAAATAATAAATGAAACAAACTTATGTCAAGGCCATCTATTTAGAGACCATCACATGGTGGATAGAGTCCCATAATAGATTAGGTTCGCTCCAAAATCCCATATATGACATGTCATGCGAATAAAACATTAATCGATGCATTGGATGCCTATATAATTCTACACCCACCCATAAAATTCATTTCATTTACATAAATTTGTGTTCTATATATTTAAATATATCATAATTAATAAAAATAACAATTACCCATGGACAAAAAATTGGTCACATAATCTTGCCTCATATCATAATCAATAGAGGTTTCATAAAGAAGAAATTTCAGAAATGAGCATAAAGAAAGTATTAAACTATAAGTGGAGAGAATTTTGAGAAAGGAATATAATGAAGAGAAATATATACATATTTTATAAGCATTACATAACATTAAAGGATATTTTCGTGGATGAATATAAATACATTGAAAAATACAAAAAAAACATTCTTTGGGAAAATAACCTATACAATTTGAAATTAACTTTTAAAAACTAAAATAAATATAATATTATTTGGATAATTTTATTTGAAAATATCATTTAAAAAAATTAAACTTCAAATAAAAGATGGAGGGTAATTCTATGCATGATTTATAACTTAGAAACATTCCTTTTATCATTCTGTAAGAAAAGGAAAAAAGTGCATCATATGGAAAACTATGGAAAGATTCATTTTAGAAATTTTTTTAAAATTAAAACAAGGGTTAATATTATTTTAATTGAACATTAGATAATATTAAAATCATTATTTAAATATTTTTTATGAAACATTGATTTGGAACAAAAAAATGTTTTTTGATTGAAGAGAGAAATGAGGTTAGATTTTATTAAAATCATTTTCTCAGTCATTTTAAGTACCTTAGAGACAAAAATGGTAATATTACTTGAAAAATAACCATATGATAATAAAAATAATAGTTTTTTATTATATAATGATCAAATTATTTTCATCAATTGAAATTCATGCATAAATAATCCCAATTAAAATTCGATTGAATCGTAAACACTTTACCATCGTTAAATTTAGAATCATAGACCCAAGATTAAAGTAAGTGAATTGTAACATAAAATACCAATAAAGTTTAATTATTCATGATATATTTTTAAATGGTCAATATATGCAATATATAAATGAAATTAGGCTTATAAAATAAAAAATTTCTCAAAGATAGTTTTTTTGAGACGTAAACCCCTACCTCAAGTCCAGGTATATCATGTATTTGTTTTATCTCTTGTATAATAAACTTATATAATTATTTTTTATTAATTAAATTTTCTAGGTTTAATCCAATATAAATAAGATGTTTATTAAATTCATTTTAATGACTTATTTAATTACGTAATCATTAATGTCCACCACAATTGTTTTGAGGATGCTCAGTTTATTATTTCAAAACAATGTCGTTGTGTTGACCAATGTCAAAGGTGTCATTGGTACATCATTTCAAGAATAATAAAAATTAAATAATAAAACAATTTATACATAAATTAATTTTTTAAAGTAAATTTGAATTACAGTTATGAAAATTTTATTGTGTTACAATCATGGAGATGGTGGGCCTTGCGTACGCATGGGTAACATTTTCGCTTTTCAAAGATGACGATGGAAAGAAAAAAAGTTCATTTTATATGTATAAAATAATAATTATATCATAAATATAATATTATTTCTTTATATATACTTACATATAACATCCATGTGAATAAGTAATAAAATAAATGAATAACATTCCTTTAAGAGGCAGTAGTCCGCCGTACACACGAACGGTGTTATCATTTTTCAATTGATAGTAATGTAAGAAATTATATGACATATTAATATCAAATAATTATTAATATGTCATGAAAATCCTATATAAACACTAAATCCATCATTATGAAATCCATGAGATTTGATAATGTAAAAATACTTACACCAGTTTGCAAGGTGGTAGTCCACCGAACTCACAAACGATGGTTTTATTTCCCAATTGATGAATGAAAATATGAATGAATATTTTTTAATCTAAATAATAAAAAATAATTCTATAGGAATTATTGGTGTTATTTATTATTAATTTTTAAGTAATAATTTATGGTGGATAAAGACATATAAAAAATAAGGATTGTGGTGATGATTATTACCTCTTCTTTGGACCACATCTTTAAGATAATTACTAAAGCCTTACAAAGATAGATTTATGATCAAACAATGGATTATAATATGTGGTGATGGAATTATGTATGTTGTTTGTGTTTTTAGTTATTAATCCAATGGAATTTGGAAGTGTGTAAGGAAGATGATATGGGGTGCCCTTTTAAAAGGGGGAGGAATTACATTATTGAAAAAAATTATTTTAAGAAAGATAAGGACTATAAACACCTTTTTAATTCAAAATAAAAATGTTTTTATCATTTTAGCCTCTTTACCACTATGGTTACTCAGTATTCCATTTTTTATTTTTTAATATGGTATAAATTTTTTTCATTATGAATAAAAATTAAGTTTAACATATTATAAATATAATTTATTATGATTAAAAAAATAATCCATTTTATAAAATTAAATACAAATAAGTGGGAGAAATTAATTTAATATCAAACCCACACACCTTTTGAAATAAATTGGTTTTCATGAAATCATTTTTTTTCAAAAAAAAGATGTTTTTATAATAAATCTTAGACAAGATATCATAAATTATGACTTAAAATTAATATTTATATAAAATTAATATATTTATTTCATTGAAATTATTCCTCATTAGGTGTTATTTTAATTAGTTAAAATGAAAAAACATTAAGCACTTTTAAAAGAGTTTTTAGGAAAAAATTGTTTTATGCATAAAAATAAAACATTATTAAAATCCAGTATAAATATGAATTAAATGTGAATAATTTGAAGGAATATATATAAATAATAATTATTTTCATTTTAAATCATATTAAATGAATAATTAGTATTTTAAATTAATTATTTTCTTAAAAGAAATGACGGTTTTGCAAAGAATCTATTTTTTTAACTATTTAGAAAAGAATAAAAATTTCTCAAGAAATCCAAAATTTTTACCATAAGTTAATATTGATATTTTGATTTCTATTTTTATTTTAATTTCATAAAATAAATTTTATAAATTTTGAAAAAATAATTATAATATTTTCTACAAAAATAAATAAAAATCATTTTCAAATGCAATATTTTTTTGTTGAATAAAATATCTTTAAAAAAGATGAGTTTTTGTTTATTAATAATTTTTATATAAATTAATATTGAGTAAGAAATTTATATTTATTTAATATATTAGTTAATAATTTTCATACATACCAATTTAAGGGGAAGGTTATATCAGTCATGTTTAAAAAATAATAATATAATAATATATTGTAATTTTTTCTAAATTGATGTTTATTGTAACACATGCTATCAATGAAATCAAATTTATTTAGATAGAAATATATATTGAATTCTCATGGGGTTACACTCTACCTCCTTAAATAAATTATGATAACAAAATTTGAACTCGTGATTAATAGTAGAGGGTTGAACATTTTAAAATTCCATTATGGAATTCCCACTTTATTAAAGGGGTTAATAAAACTTCATATTAAAAAAAGGGAAAGGAAAATATGATTTTCATCACATAACATAGTTTCCAAATAGGATAAAATTCATGGGAAGTGAAAATATGGACATGGAATAAAATAACATTGATTCATTGGATATGAAGGTAACAAGATAACATTTTTTGTTTCAAGATCCTTTTTTATAATTGAGAGATTCTTTTAATATCAAGATTGAGTACATGAGAATATACACTTACTTGATACAGTTTTTTCACTAATAGAATTTCATACATTCTTTATGCTTCACTAAATTTTCACTTCACCACATACTCTATGGAATGAATATCCAACATGAAGGTTTTATGCCTAATGAACTGAATTTAACTTTTAACTAATCGTAAAAACCATAAAATAGTAACAATATATTCCTCCTATATTTATTAAAACCAAAATAGTTAGTAAAAAGTAAGATAATACCCAAAATGAATATTAATATATTAATCTCCAAATTCAACAATAAAACCAAATGTTTAAGATAGGTCATTCAGTAAATAAATAACTCTATATCCCAAATAACCTCAATTACATCAACACCAAAGAATGTTTTAGCCTTAAAGGATATCTCATACCCTTCAACTTATATTTCAAAAAACATATTATAATTATTTCCAAATAATCCTTTATGTTAAACATATAGGATATATACATCTCAACCTAATAAAATGTTCCCCAAAATATGATTAAAATGTCAAAATGAAATTAATCAAAAAATTAGTTGTTAACCACTAATGAATTCTATAAAGCCTATTTATTCCAAAACAAAATAAAATAATATTAATTGACCACAATTACCTCAATATAATGTATATATCACAGATTTTATTATCCCCAAGAATGGTTTTTACATAAAATACCACCATATAATTAAATAACCATTTTAGTAATTAGTACCATTCAGATCATTCTTTCCAATTCGTAAAGAAATACACTTATTAATAATACATATAAGATTTATGATTATTGTTACCATAATATGATTGAAAAATATACGTCAGTAACATGATTCTCGAGTTCCAATGCCAATACATTTCAGTCATTCCACTTCAATGATTATCAAAACATTGGCCCTGAGTAAATAATGTTTTGAATATGATGTTTACAAAGATAATGACCAAGTTCTGCATATTTACGACACTGAATTGTTTGGGGTTCCATAGGTTGAACAACATTTCCCTACTCCCTATTAACTGTACTATTCAAATTTCTTTTGGAAATTAGTTAATTTGTGTCATCCTTTTCATTGCATAGTAAATCTTCTAGTTTATTTTTTGCAATTTCCATGGTTCCACTTCCAATATTTTTGAAATTTAGGAAATTGAATATTCTATTATTTTTCTTATTTATCAATTGAAATTTAATGATAATCCATCCTTCTCCCCTTTGACGTGTCTAGAAATTCAACTATATTCTAGTATTTAATTGTAATTTAAAATTGATCATTTGGCATGATCAAAATTTGTCTAACCATTATTCCCATTAAGTTATGAATATCATTAGAAAAATCATAAAATTTTTCACCATTTTAGTTTTTTAATGCTTTCTTCTATTTACCGCCATTAACTAAAAGAAGAAAAATATGATGAGAATTCATTTAATAATAAATGTACAAAAGTATATCTTATATACTCGGGAGGAAAAAAAGATAAATGATAATTATATCCTAAATTATGAGTCTCTAGGTTTCAATCTAGGATATACATGGTAATTTTTACTATTATTTTGTCTATCATAACAATTGCTTTTAAGTAATTTATATTGCTTCTTAAAGAGTTCCTGAATATTCGAAACATATCCCCATGGTGTGTCAAACCAGGTGTGAAACAATGAACATTTTCATGCATAATGCAATGATCAATTCCATCTCAATGCAAACTTTTTTGGATTAATTACCCCAAGGTATATCTGTTCTAGGGAAACATTCACTTGTAGTATCCAGAGATGGATGAAATAACTCAAAAAACAACTGCACTATCTGTTACAAATATTCCAGGATTTTTTCTTATACATAGTATTATCCATACACATAGAGCTAGGGTTATCAATAATGATTTATAATTAATATTTTAAATGGTTAAGTAAACCATTTCAAAGAAACTAAATATGGAGACCCAAGGCTAATACACAAATCATTACATGATTTTAAACATAAAAATATTTTAATTACAACCCATAGATCATGTGGCCTAGTTGAATTAGAAGAATAGGTTCATAATGCATTAATGTGTAGAAAAAATAAAAATTATTTATTTTATTCTTCATAATTAACTCCTAGTTCCTTTCTAGGGACTAATAATTCATCAGATAACCTAGGTAATAAATAGAAAAAGGGGTGATCTTAAATGTCCACCATGGAAATAAATATGAAATAAAATGATTACATGTGAGTCAAAGGTATAAAATTATATTATAATTGAGAAGGCACATGAGTAATCACATTGAAGACTAAAATAAATAACATGGTATCATAAGATCAAATAATCATGAGAAATTCAGTATAAATATAAAACATGATAATAAATCAAGGCTAACTATTAGGAAAACATCAAATGGTGGATAGAGTGCTATAATGGTTTTGGTTCACACCTTGATCCCACACATGACATCTCATGAGTCTAAAAAATTACCAAATGAATTTAAGAGAAACATAATTACAGGCCCACCCATCACATTCATTTCATGTACATGAAAATGTGTTCCGCATATGTATATAAATAATAAATAATAAATTTAATAATTACCCATGTAAATAAAATATGTTGCATAATCATTCCTCATATCACAATCAATGAAAATTTCATAAAGAATTCATTTGAAAAATGAGAATAAGGAATATATTACCCCATCAAAGTAAGCGAGAGTGATTAATGTATATATTTAAGTGGCATATATAAATCCTTTATAAGAATACCATAATATTAAATGTATTTATCATTGATAAATATAATTTCTTTTAAATAGATAAAAAATCTTTTTAGGAATATAACCTTTATACTTTTGAAAATAAATTTCTAAAAACTAAAATTCAAAAAATATTTTGTGAATCCTTTTATATGAAAATATCCTCATAAACTTATAAATTAATATTCAAATACAATTATTGTGGGTAATTACTTACATGTTGTATAATTTTAAAAACATCCCTTTCACATTTTATAAGAAAAGAAAAAAGTGCCTCATTCCGAAAATGGTGGGATGATTCCTTTTAAATAATTATTTTTAAAGAAATACATGGTTACATTTTCACTTATATATTATTATAAAAAACAAAAAAAAATTAAAACATGTTTAGAAAACATGGATATTAATGGAAAAATGATTTTTGATCAAAGATATAAATGAAGTCTTGTTTTTTTAAATTATGTTACTAATAATTTTATATACCTATAGAGAAAAATGGTACTATTAATTGAAAATTTCATAAATAAAAATTAAAAGTAAATTAAAGGGGTTTTTAAAAAAATGTTCAAATAATTTATTTCTATGTAAATTTAAGCATAAATAATCTTGATTAAAATGTCATTAAAGCATAAACTCTTACGACTTTGGTAACTTTTGAATCATAATCCCAATGAAATAAGTCAATGAATTTTAACTTAAAATTACATTAATTATTATGTACTAATGAAATAATATTTATAGGGGAAGTATATAAACAATAAAAATGGAATTAGGTGTATAAAAGAACATGTTTCTCAACGAAGGATGTTTTGAGATAGAAAACCTTACATTTTGTCCAGGATTTCCATGTATGTATTTTATCTCCACTATGAAAAAATTATATCAATTATTTTTTATGGAATTTTTACAGGATTAATCCCTTATTCTTAAAAAAAATTACTTATTTAATTTTAATGTTGTATTTACTAACTTAATCAGTTATTTCCTTGTATGGTGTTTTGAGGATGCCCTATTCATTATTTCCAAATGATGTCATTGTGTTGACCTTTGTAAAGGGTCATTGTTCAATAAAATATAATATAATAATTATGAAATAATTATCATTTTTATGGACAATTTTTACTTTTATAAATGACCATAAATCATGGTTATAAAAAATGAACTATTTGAAAATCATGGAGACAGTATACCGTAGATAGGGGATCTTACTATGGGGTAGGGTTTCAAGGTCTGCTGAACCTTGAATGGCCATCCACCAAGTCCCTCCCCAAATGGTTGGGGAGGGTCCTTTTTTGATCCCAAAAGATCCATATGGATCCTTTTCTCACTTCTCCGATCCAAATCTCTTTCCTCTCCTTCCCTAGATCCAGTTCAACCTGAATGTTCCAGATGTATTTATAGGATTCACAAATATGAAAATCTCATCCACTAAATTTAATAAAGTTTAATTCCAACTAAACCTAACCCTGATTGTGTGGCTTAAATAGAGATTTCCTTCGGTGGATGCTTTTGACAGATATGTTTTCAGTTTCTGGAATTTACACGATCATTCGAGGGTGGGTTTACTTGCAAACAAACACATCATGATTTGGTTTACAATAGATGTTGATTTGATAAAGGAGAAGTCTAGTGCCTCTCACATATGAAAGGGATCCTGTTTCTTTCTCTTCAGGTGGTCCTCTGGCTGTCATATGAATCATGATGTCCCAACATTAGAAATTTGGGTTAGTCAACATGAACATCCTTTACCGTTTCAAAATACTTCAATATTAAAAATGTTAGGAAATTTGGATAAATGATACCTATGATTCGATAGTAGATCTAGTATTTTTGGTCATCCTATATATCCTCTAATATGTGTGTAAGTGAACATTTCTAGAAGGATATCCAATTTTTTAAGACTTACAGTTGGGGAAGAATTCCATTAGAAACAACCTATTGTTTTCGAGTTGTGGTCTGATTATAACACTACGTGATAGAAATTGGGTCATTATTGGATATATTTTAAGAATTTATGTCTAATAAATACCGTATCCAGAGGTGATGATAAAAGTATGGTCATTGGATCTCGTGAAGGTCCTACAGAGCCATCGTTACTAGGTGTATCTAGGGATCAACCTATGTTGGAGATGGTACATGAAAATATAACATAGGTTAACCTGAAGGTGGTGGAAATTTTAAATTGATTGAGAAAGGATCTAGGAGTTCCTCAGGTTTCATTATAAGCCTCATATGGCTTATTGGGATGTTGTGAGGTTAGTGATGATGGCACATTGAATTTTAGTCCTTGCACTTATTCACTGGCTGTGAAGAGGAATCAACGTCAAAGGAGTGACACAACTGACCAATGAGGGAAGATCTAAGGATGGTCAGGACTAGTTAGAACCAATACATATATATAATAGTATTTTGTGTGATAAAAAGGAGTACATAACATGAAGGTACTTGTCCTCTCTTAACTTGAATAACCGTTTTGATTTCCTTGGGGATAACGGTCGAGCAGAGTGCATCACCAAATTCCTCTCTGGAGAATATTCAAGAAGGGAAACCACAAATGAAAATTAAATGGGAGAATATTTTAAGGTTATTCACATCCTCATGAGGTATAGAGAAAATAACAAAAAGGGATCTAGGGACTTTTATTGTCAACAAGACGAAAACCAAGGGGCGTAAAGACTACTCATGCCTTCCTAAACCAATGGAGACATGATCATCTAAAATTGGTGTTTACACCAAGGTATATAAACTCCTAGAAGTGGGAGACATCGATAATGATCAGTATAATGGAGATACTAGGTCAATAGGTGAAGACAAGGAGGTTTTAAAGGGGAACGGTCTTTCAAAAATCATGGCTATTTCAAAAGGGGGTAAATAAGAGAAGGTATGGGATCAACCTTGGGGGTCTCTATTGAATGAAAAGAATGTCTGGTTGGAGGAGGACGCTATTTTAAATTTATTTGGATATAAATAATAGGTTGTTTCAAAACATGAGAAATACTTGGAATTTATTATGCATTCAAGGGAATAATTAATTTAAAAAGTTCATATGATTAAGTCCACACAAGAAGAAGCAAAGAAGATGATGGAAATAATGATATACATGAACAATAATAGTGAGAAAGGCACATGGATCAACAAGAAGGATATTATATTGATCATAGGCTTCAAATAAAGGAAGATAGATATATATTAGTACTTCATGACTTTGGATAATCTGGAAACACATATTGAAGATATAATAATTGATGACATAGACTTGTAGGTACCAACCATTTCTTGGAAATAATTTTGGGAGGATACTTATGGTAGGCCAAATATATATTTCAACAATTATGTGGTTTATTTTATTTTTGTACCAAGGTGAATTTTCTATTTCTCACTATTTCCTTAAAAGTGTTTTGATAAACAAAATTAACTATTTGTCAGCTAGTTAGTAGACCATACATAAACATGTATAACATTTCAATTTTTCAACGATAATTCCTGAAAGAATATAAGGGATATTTTATATTTCAATAATCTTAATAATATACTAAATTTAGTATTATTTCATTCAATACACTTTCATATACCATCTATATGATTTAATATTGAAAAAATGAATAATATCGCTTCATGAGGCAGTTGTCCATTGTACAAATAAATGATGCTATCATTTCTGAATGGATGGAATGGTAATAAATTATATGATATATTAATATTAAATAGTTGATAATATTTTATTAATATCATATATAAACATTTAATCTAACCTTATTAATATCCATGATACGATATGATAGAAAATGAATCACATCGGTTTGTGAGGTAGTAGTCTGCGGTACCCACGAATGATGGTTTCGTTTACCATTTGAAGGAAGAGGAGATGAATATATTTTGTTACACAAAAATAATAACATATAATTATATTTTATATAACAGTTTTATTATATTGTATTTTTTAAAACATAGTTTAAGGTGAAAAGGAAGAAAAAAAGGAGGTTTAGGTGGGGACCAATAACACATCTTCAGACCACCTCTTTATGATTATACATAAATCCTCCCTAGATTACATTTCCGATTATAAAACTATTTATAAGATTATGGGAAGGAATTAAAGAAGTGATATTGGTATGGATTTCCCAAACCAATGGGTTTTTGAATTGTGTAAATGAGAGGTTAGAGGGTTTCCTTTTATAAAGGAAGGGGGGTGAAATTCATGTAAATACACAAAAAAAACTTAATAATGTTTAGTCAATATCTTTGAAAGTACCTCAGAAGTTGGAAACTAAAGGAAATGAATATATATAAGTCTGATATAATCCTCTAGAATTAAATATAAACATGTTTGATACATGTTACAATTTTTACCTCCATGGTTACACACTTTTACCCTATATATTATTTTATATTGGTAACTATTTTTTACACTGTTTACGTTTCATTATGAATAAAAATTCTGTTTAAATTTTGATATAATATAATATATTATGATTCAAAATATGGAATAAAATTTATCAAGTTAAATTCATATAAGTGAAATGATTTAATTTAAAATTAAACTTGCAATTGTGTTGAAAAAAGGCATTTTTCAAGAAATGTATTTTTCAAGAATAAGATGATCTTATAATAACTATATAAAATGTTACAATAATTTAATTAACTAAAAGAAATATTTATAGATATATAATATATTAATTTAATATATTTAATTTTTCAATAGGTTTTATTTTAATTAGTGTAATAGAGAAACACTAAGAACATTAAAACTGTTTTTAGAGAAATGTGTTTTAAGCGTAAAAATAATCTTATTTTAAAATCCAATATAAAGACGATTTAAATTTATTTAATTTTATTATATCAAAATATATAAAAAATTAAATTTAATGAAATTAAAATAATAATGGAACTTTTAAATTACTTTATTTATTAAAAGAAATGACTGTTTTACAAAACAATTGGTATTTTTTCACTATTTATTGAAAAATCTATAATATTCAAAAATCATAACATTTCACCCACAATTAGTAATGGAATTATATTTTTAAAAAAGTCATTTAATTTTATACAATAACATTTCTAAATATTAAAAATATTAACTGTAATATTGTTACACAAAAATCAATATAAATCATTTTTTAAGGAAACAAATATTTTGTAAAATAAAATATATTTATTATAGTTGAGTGTTTATTTATTAAATATTTTTGAATAAATTTATATTGATTTGGACCCATATATATATATAATATTATTTAACATTATTCAAATATATCAATTTAACGGTTATGTTATATAAATCATGTTTCAATAATAATATTTCAATATTATATCACATTTCGATTAAACTCAGTTTTGCATGTAACACAAGCTATCATAGAAGTAAATTTTTTTAAATATAGATATATATTTAATTATTTGGGTGGAAAAAAAGTGGCCTAATAAAAAAATAAACTCTAATTTCAAAAATTGATTAAATTTTAACAAATTAAATTTACTTAAGAGGAAGAGATTAATTTAAAAACAACTCTCCAAGATGCGATTAATTATAGATTTCCATAGAAATGTATTTTCCCATGAAAAAATATTTTTATAGAAAAAATAAGAATATGTATTATTAAAATTAAATTAATTATATTATTTCTAACCTAAAATAATAATTTAATATTTCAAAATCTATTCAAAACAAAATGGGACTATGTAAATTCATTAATAGAGAAGACAATTTTCTATAAAACTAGTATTCATTTACTAATCACTAAAAAAATTAGAATATTCAAAATAATAAAACATTTTAAGCATAAAGTAGTTTTCATATATGTATTTCAATAATAATAAAAATTCTATAAATTAACATTACTAAATGAGGAATAATTTAAGTATAATAATCACACACAAACTGTAATAAAATATATTTTAAAAGAAAACATATTTTTGAAGCATAAAATGAGTTTACTAAAAATTATGAAGTTATTTATTATAAATTAATCACTACATTTGAATTATATAAAAATTTATACATATTTTGGCATAACATTGTAATTACTATTCATACCTCTAATTTACTATTTAGGTTATAATTTTCATATTTTAAATAATAATAATCCAATTGTATATCATAACCTTTTTAAACTCTATGTTGCATATAAATCATGCCATAAAAAATTATTTTAAGAGAAATAAATCATAACATATGATGGTGTTATATTTTACCACCATTATATGAAATTTTCCTCGAGATTACATCACTCTAATATATACTACCAAGGATTCGTTTTCCACATCACATCTTTATGTTCCCATAGGGCGTCCTCAAATTTTTGGGTTTTTCAAAAATCATTTACTAGGTGAGTGGTTTTGTTCCACATAACTATGTCCCTCTTTAATAAAATCTCCACCGGTTGTTCCTTATAAGAGTTATCATTATCCAGTGGTATGACCATTTTTTTAGTATATGTATAGTATCTGAAATTTAATTCCTCAAGAGATTTATAAAGAACTTTTCATGAACTTGATAGAGACTAGTTAGAAGAACTATGTGATAAGAAATTGTTTTAATATGATAAATAATTTCAAAGGGAAAGATATATCCATGGATATAATTTAGCTTATTTTATAATTTCATAACCTTCCTTAATGGGGAAAATCACAAGAATACCTTCTCACCAAATTTGAATTCTAGATCATGCTAACCATTTACATCAAAACTATTTTATCAGATTTGAGCTACCTTGATGTGATGCATAATATATCTAACCTTATCTACCTTTTATTAAGATATGGTACATCCTAATATATTTCATTCTCTAACTTCATCTTATCATATTTGAGTTATACATTTACTTCCGCATAGGTATTTTGAAGGAACAATTTTAATGCTCGTGTGTGGTCTATTATATTTACAAAATTATGCAAAATGAACGCATTGATACCAACCACCTTTGAAATCCAAAATGCAACCTATCAAACTGTATTCTATATTTTTAATTATCATCTAAGAGTAACCATATATCTATGAATTATTTTTATCCCAAAAAATCATCTACGTATCCAGATCCTTTTAAATACTTCATAGAACTTCATGGTGAACCTCAAATCCTAAGCATACACAATTGAAAGTGGTAATACATGAAATCTCACCACTTCATTAATATGTATCCATTTAATTTGATCAATAGATTAATCTTCTCTAGTATTAATGATTTTTGTGTAATTTTTAATGAAAAAACTAAAAACCAAATAACATTATTCCCTTTTGATGTCTTGGGGTGTCTTATGAAAAATGCATGGTGATGTTTTCCCATTGCTATCCGGGTAGTCTTAGTGGTTATAACATACACTTTTACATTTTTTCCTAGCCTTAACTTTATTGAATACCAATAATAGTGACACATCCTACGAAATTTCTCTTTTCATGTTATATCACTAGAAATACTCCATTATATATCTATGTATCTGTACACATTCTGTATGAAATGAGAATAGTGAACTATGCTCTTAATCCAAAAGTTCCTTCTTTAATTATAGTATTGACAAGACACATAATTAGTTCCTAAATCCCATCATTCTATCGCAATCAGCATGGAAATCATGAGTAATTATCACCATGTTCTGTAGTTCCATGTCATCCTTATATGCCTCTTTAATCATCACATGGATGTATGGTTGAATATTCATCTGAGAAAGATATAATCAATAAAATTTCCTTGTTATTACAAGATATTTCATTGAAAATCCATAGATATTCAATATCTTTCAATAATCATCATGAAAAAACTGGCATAATGTTTAACATAAATCATTATCCAATGTTTTCATATAATCTGGTTGGTAGTGTATTGAGTGGTCATAATATTTAATGAATTCCAACCAACTACTTTGGAACATGTTGAACTATTTCTATGTGAATATATACATAAAAGATTTATGACAAGTATATATATATATATCATATTAACCTATAAAGATAATTCCTCTATATTTTCAGGGAAAAAATACTATTTCCAACTCAAAGTCATGTGACAGATAATTGTTCTATTGAATTATCAATTGGATAGAGGCATATGATATCACCATATCATCCTATATAAGTATAAATCAATATATATCAATGAGACATCTCTAATATATGGTAGTGTGAGAATAGGTTCACTAACCAAATATTTCATAATCTCCTTGAAATTATCTTCACATTCATCTTACTACAAGAACTTAGTTCCTATCTAAGCCAGCATGGTGAGTTTATTAGGCAGTCAAGTGAAATATCTCACAAATAGATATTAGTATCAATCAAAACCAATAAAAATTTATTTTTCGGTAAGAATAGTGGGTCTAGTACTTTTAACAATGACATACATATTTGAACGATACATCAATATACAATCTATTGATAGTATATGGACCATGAATGAAACATTTTGTAAAAATAATTCACATTTTTTTGATTTGGAATAAAACTTATATTTTCTCAAGTTCATTAATAAATTTATCAAATTACATTCATTCTATTACTTTATCTAGTAATATATAATAATATAATTTATAAATATTACCAAAATATGATAGAGGTGGTCTCTAATGACTATATTCACTAAATCCATGACGATAGTTGGGGCATTGGTAAGTCCAAATGACATAACTATAAATACATGTTCATTATAACTCGTATAAAACATTTTAATGGGTATTTCCTCTATTACAGACATTAATTAATGTTAACCAAAATGAGTTTTAGTCTAAAAAATTTATTATTATCTTTGAAGTTGATAAAAAAAGTCACCAATATTGGGTATACCATACTCTTTCTTGATAATGATCATGTCTTTTTAACAATAATAAATGAAATGGTTTATTGACACATATTTAATCCTAAAAAATGGGTTCACCTAATGTTGTTTCATTGGAAAATATGAATGTATTTTCAAGATTCTCCTGGTGTTTATTTTTCAATTCTATTAACTTAGTAAGAGGTATTATATATGGAGTATTTGAAAAAGTTGTAGCAAAAGGTATTTGTTCTATTGAAAAATTATCTTCAAAATTAAAGGGAAGAGTGGGTAAATCCTCATGAAATCTATAAACATAATCCTAAATTATAAAAATATCATTTATATTGATTATATCGAAAACCAATTGAGATAAATACACCCTATGAATGGGAAGTAAGACCCATTCACTCGAAATAATTTCTATTGGACGTTCATATTCATCCTTATACAAAAAATAATCATAGGTTGATTTAGAAAATCATACATCACTTCCCTTACTCAACATTTGATATGGGACATATATAGAGGGAGAAAATACATGCCCAAAAACACATAAAATTCAATAAGAGTGGGAATCAAAAGATTTTTTGGAAACACAATCCCACAAAATCCTATAGGAAATGATCTATAAACTTGAGATGTGATCATCATTTCATTAAGATTTTGTACTACTAACTAATCATATAATCATTGAGGAAGTGAATTAACATTTATATAGGCATAACATGATAAAAAAATTCATATAACTAAGATAAAATTATATTAATAAATGTTTATGTGTATTTTCCACTAGCTTAACTTGATGATTTAATTTTCAATCCCTTACTAAAATAAAAACACATAGTGTGGCCATAAAGAATCATTAATAAGTGTGAGAAATAATAGTAATTTGAAAATAATCTATATGATGTCTAAATTATGACACGTTTATTTTAATATATAACACCTTTGGATTATCTTAGGTCATTCAGGGTCATCGTATTTTGGAATCCTTTATAATAGTTCTTATACAAATTGTGAATTTACATAATCGTATCCTCTGGGTGTGTCTAGTGATGTGTGTAGTCTCTAGATCACTCATCAGGTATCAATGATGATAGAGTTCATACCCAAAATGCTCTTTTCAGGGTTGTTACCTCTAGTTTCATCATTTCCCATAACCACACTGACTTGTTAGTATTGATATATGGATTAATTTTTTAGGAAAACATAATGTCTATAATTTAACAAAACCTCAAGATATTATCAAATAAAAAATATATCCTTAGAGGTTTCACTAAAGGTTTTTATAATAATCTCCAAAAATAACTAAACCCTACTATGATATAAACATAGGAGACCTGAGAATAACAAATATAAATATTAAATCATTTTAGATTCATATTCACTTGATAACATAACTATACACACCCCATAAACATAATGGTTTAGTGTCATTGGATAAGAGATACTGAAACATCATATTTCTTAAAGAATCTTCAACATCCCTTAAAACTTTCCTATATCATAATAATTTCATTAAACATGTCATACTTAAAACATTTCTTCATAACTTGTAGAAAATAGAAACATAAGAAAGGGTGAGACTAGATGGCCAATAAGGGTAAAAATATGAGATATCAATCAATGATCATATCTGAGAAGAAGGGGATGATAACATGATCATAACATAATATAGTCTTACTCAATTAATTAAATATCAACAACAAGGAGTTATGGAATAAGGATTTATCATAAAAAAATTCATAAGAGAGTAGAATTATCATTAATGAAGTATAATCCATGAGAGCATATCATAAACATAATAATGTATTACACAGATAATCCTATAAAAATTTTAATGTTTATAAATAGTTAAAGGTTCACTCATTAAGTTATGTACATGATATATCATCCTCAAATGAACTTATGGGAATGAAAATTTGTTCATTTATAAACACATGGACATGAAAAAAGGCACACACATAATGTTGTGAAGTGGAAATCAGGTTCACACATAACATATTTATCTCAAGAGTTATCCATATTTACCTAATGAGTTGGTTCAATAAATTATTTTTCCCTCCCATCAACTAATATAATAAAAAATTATGTGTCACAAAATATCTTAATACATTCATCATATCATCATATCATAATAATTTGAAATTAAATGCATTTCATAGATATTTTATAATTTCATTATGTCATAACCCATGTAAAATAAATGGGTTTCATAAAGGTTTTATCGTAACTTAATAAACCCATGGGAATGGAATGGGTTTTATAGATTCATCCCTAAACTGTCATTATTATTATCCATCAAAATAAAAAATGTTGATGGTATAATAATATCATATCCTAAGATAAGCATAAAAATCATTAAAGGATGTTGACAAAGATTAAAAATAAGAAAATATTAAAAACATTCATTGAAAACTTGATAAAAATATCATTTTCTTTTGATATCCTTTTAAATGAAAATTAAAAGAATATTGAGAAAATTATTTTCCATGAAAACAAACATGAAAAATTCTAAAATAATATTCAAATATTAGAACATTCATAATGGTATAATAATCTATTCAAACCGTATATGTTAAAAAAGAACATTCTTTTCAGACTTTTTGAAATATAAACAGACGAACTATTCAAAAACATTTCCATTAAAAATATTCCTTTTAAACATTTATAAATAAGGTAAAATAAAATGATTTTTTAATAATTTAATTTATAGATAATAAATTACGTAAAACAATTTGAAAGAGCATGGATATATAAGAAAATGGTAAATAAACAAAGGGGAAATAAAGATGAATTTTATTTAAGATTTTTTTTCAAAATTTTTAACTAAAATAGAGAGGAGAATGGTACTAATACCAAAAATTTTAGTAATAAACATAATAAATTATAATATATTTGTTTTAAATAATAAAATACATATAATTCATCTCAATTTAAATTTAGCATAAATATCCTCAAAAATAAATGATATTTGAAGATAAATCCATACATCAATTATCATGTCACTTTGTATAATTTCAAAAATCCTGTATAATAAATATATATTTATTATAATTATTTAAAATAACCATATTTAACAATATCATATCATATTTTATTTTCTTAAAACCTCTTATCACCCATTTATTAATAATTCTTTATTGAAATAACTATTTCGAGTGATAACAGTTTCATTTTTCATTAATGTTTCAATTTAGATGATTTATTCATTGAACATTGTTATGGAATAAATGATATAGACAATGTTATACATTTAATAAGTGTAATATTGTATCATTATATATACTAGTATAACTATTCATATAAATTGGTGTTGACATATCAATTAAATCAGTTCATGAAAACAATAATCCAAACGTACCCATAAGTAAGGATTCAACTTTTTAATGAATGGAATGAAAGAAAGGTAAATAATAATTAAATTTCACATAATAATTATTATATCATAAATGTAATATATATTAATTAAATATATCCTTATTAATGTACATGTAATGAGGAATTGAAAGATGAATCGCATGCCTTCATGGAGGTGGTTGTCCTCACATACAAAGGAGTGACATTATCATTTTCCATCTAATGGAATGGTAAGATGGTTGATAAGATATAATAATTAATGAATAATAATTATAAAATAAATATAATATATAAACATCAAATATATATTAGTACCAACCATGAATGATGGTTAGGAAAAATAGAATACATCCCCTCGTGAGGTGGTACTATGTACTTACACATTAAAAATGATTATATTTACAATTTGATAGAGAAAGTGAGTAATAAATTTTTTAAAATATAAATAATAACATATAAATATATTTATTTTATAGGATTAATAATTTTAGGAAATATAAAATTGGTTTATATAATGAGTAGGATGAAATAAATTAAAACTACTTGATTAATAGTTATACTACTTCATTGAAAAACCTCCTTTATATTACACCTCAACACATGAAAGGATTGTATTATAATAAAATAAGGACCATTATTTAATGGGTATTTATGTTAGGAATGGATTTTGGTTATTTATATTTCAATATAAGTGGAAATTTTATTGTTTGTAATAGAGGAGGGGATACATTGGGATTTATTCAAAGAATGAAAATTTATTGATGTCTTACGTAATAAAAATGACTAAAATATAAAACATATTTTAATATTAGAAGATATAGGGTCTAAATAAGGCCATAAAATATGGTTTTGACAAAAAAATTTAGACATTTTAACCCTTATCATTTATTTTTAATCCTTTTAAATAATTTAAAATCTCACTGTGGTAACTGACTTTATTATTACCAATGTTTCTTTTCATAATGAAAAAAATGAATGTATCTTCATTAATTTTTTTGACATGATGATTCAAAATATTTATTCTATTTTATTAAATTAAATTTTAATAAGTTACATAAATTAATTTTAAAATAATAATGCAAGGCATAAATAAAAATTATTTTACTGAAAAAATTATTTTTAGGTATAAAAATGTTTTTATACCAAAATTAAGTATAAATTAGATTAAATTAAAATTTATTGGATTTAATTTATTAAAATGTAAATAATTTATTTCTAAAATCAATATACACCAAAATGATATTTTTTAAATACATGAATAAAAAATACAATTTTCTATTAAATAATTGTTTCTTCACTAGTCCTGGAAAATAATTATTTTAATAAAAAATACATAAATTCCATTTTAATATAATATTGTTAAAATAATTTAAAATCTTATAACATTTTTATATAATACAATTTCATTATGTTTCATAAATTAAATATAATATCATTAAATGAATTGTAATAAAAATGTTTTTTTTGATGAAAACATATTTTTGAAGCATAATATGTGTTTTCTGAAAATGGAGTCACTATTTATCATTAAATAATCAATAATTTTTATTTTATAATTAATTAATCCATATTATTTCATAATTTGGATATTCCTATATAGAAAAGTAATTTATGTGCTACATTTTAAGGACCGTATTTAAAATAATTATATTTTAATAGTTTATCAGGGTTCGTTCAAAATCAATGTTATGTGTAAATACATCCGCAAAATAAATAAAATTATTTAACAAATAATATATCGTAAAATCTCAGTGTGTTATATAGAACCCTCTACTTGGGATGGATGTTTTTTATCCAAGCATGGAATTACAAAATGGAATGAGATAATTTTTTTGTATTACTCTTTGGGGACATAGTAAATGGGGTTGGGAGTAGTTAATGATCAAGATGTACATAATACTTTTTCATTTTAAATAAGTGCATAGTGGAAGACCAAGGTACCATAATAATGGGATTATTTTTCATTTCATTTAAATATTATTCTTATGATGTTTACACAAGTAATATGTTTTTGGTTGAGTTGTTATTTTTTTTTCTCTTGGCTCGGGGGAGGTGATGCACTTCTGGCGGAAGCTCGGGCTACGGCAGTAGGTCTAAAGATGTGTGTGTGTAGAAATATAGTGGTGTCTTTGGTGTAAACCAATTCCCTAGTGTTGTTCAATGCGCTGCAAAACAGACGCAAGATTCCATAGAGCATAATTTATACAGTCAGACGATGTAAGGCTTTAATGGGGGAATGCATGAAGATCTCTCATACCCGGAGGGAGGGTAACATGGTGGCAGAAATTATGGAATCTATGGAAACACCAAACAACACTATTTCTTCCTTCTCATCTTTGGGGTCTTTTCCCTCTAAAGGTAAGAAGTTTTTAAAAAATGATGCTTTGGGGTTGCAATACATTAGACCCCCATGAATCTTCTCTTTGTATTGGGATTACTGATTTTTAATAAAAATGTTAAGCTTCAAGTAAAGTATTGGAAAATTGTGTGTTATAGAATTATATTTTGGAAAACTAGTTGGTAAATGGGTTTCAATTAATTTAAATATCACAAATAACTTATTTACTATTTTTCAAATAACATACACCCTGTGTACTAATTAGATAAAACCAAAATAATTTGTTTCATGTTTTTTAAAATGATTATCTACAATATATTCATGCTCATGGTGGATCATAACCATATAGTGGGTAATTTTTGGTAGTAGATGCCCTGATATAGATTTCATATATAGTGTGTACCTAGGATGGTGACTATTTTGGAACATGATATTTTAGTTGATGAGATATTCTCAAGAGAGTCATGTTAGATTGTGATGTTTCCTTGAGGTAGTTTATCCCTTATTATTGTGATTGAGATGTGGTTATCCGGAGTGTAGTTTATATCTATATGATATCTATGATTGGTTATCACCCTCTAGTGGGTGCATTGGTTGGGTGGATTGGTTGCGAAGATACCCTTGAATGAGTTTATTTATTCTATAGTATTTTATTACGATATAAATTTGGACATATCTAGAGTGGATAAATTGTGATTTTAGGTTGAAGTAGTGGTTATGACCATTGGGGGGTGGGTCTGATGGTTCTTAATTTATTTTGTTGAAAAAGTGGGTATTATTATGAAAGGTGCATTAGATGATATGTTTTGATATGAGGGAATAAAAATTATATTATTTTGGTGTTAGAGTAATACTTGAGATAGATATAACCGAGGGTTTTATTTAGTTAGGTGTTTCCATTGGTAAGTTTGAAATTACAACATAGTTAATGATTTATGAGAAATATGCTAGTAGACTAGTAAATAATGGTTGAGTACCTATTTGGAATGAATCCATTTGTTATGAAAAATAATTTTAAAATCAATTTGAGGTATGATGGTCTTGGAGAGTGGTTTGACATGAAATTCTAAGAGGAAAATGTATTAGAATTCCTATAGGGTTTGTGCATGATGGGAGAGGAACCATAATAACATGGATGTGTAATAGTTTGAGGATATGGATGGGATAATAGAAGTGATTGTAAGGTGGGTATCTTGGTGTAGATTTGATATTCTAAGTTGGAGGTTACTCTAAGAACATAATTGAAATTGGGAGAAGTATTTAATGGGTATTTTCTAGTGAAACTAAATATGGAGAAGTTGTATGATGAATCTTAGAGTCTCTAATTAGAAAGTGTGTTTTGGGAGGTATAGTTGTATATAATTGGGTTCCTTATAAATATATCTAATTTCTTAGAGGATTGTGGAATATCTTAGAGGGATGGGTGTGTTAATCCATGGTTGCGTATGGTGTTTCTATGGTTGTAGTATGGGTCTACTAAGGAAGTGAGGTAATGCTTCCATCCAAGGGGTATCATTGATTTGACATGGATCAAGGGAATGTCTCAACTAAAGTGAACTACGACCTTTAATGAATTCTTTAGTGTCTCCATATAACAAATTTAGTTTAACATTGGGTGAAATTTGAAGATTTTATATAGTGGATGAGGCCACTGGGATGAGTTTTTGTTTTCCCTATGGTAGTTTGACATACCATTAAGGGTGATAGTGTTTCACTAATTTGTTGTTATGACCAAGGTTCAGCCAAATTAGGTGATAATTTTTTGGAAAACCGGGCATCATTTGACTCTAAAGAAAGAATTCTGTAGGAATATGAACAATTTTTAACAAGTAGGGATTGTGTATAATGATTCTCATAAAATAATTTTTTGGTTGTAAAAATTATAGCGAGGTAATTATATAGAAAATCTTATGTCAGGTATTTTCCTACTATCCTATTTTTTAGTGATATCAACATCAGGGTATAATGGATTATATTAGGATTATTAAAATAGAGATCTTATCTAATGATTGGATGATTTCAATATTATTTAAAGTTAAATGTTAGCGGAATCAAAACTGGTCAAGATTAAAACAAGATAATGAGGTTTATCTATATTATTTGATATTTATAGTGAATTTATCTACTGATGAGGTGTTTGATTTGGGAAATGGTCTAGTTATAACTCATATATTTCAAAGACGTTGTTTAGTTTTCAAAATTGGTGATAGACTATGAGTTAATATCGTAGTGGCCTAATGTTGGTTTTGAGGAAGTCAACGTTTCAGATATTCATTAACATATTTTCACTTATTTAGGTATGTAAGGATGATATTGTTTCCATATATATCATTTTGGAAATGTCTTGAATGTATGGGGGAACAAAAATAGAGTTTCTGAATATGTGCTAGCTGGACCAGATCAATCCTAGTATGGTAGACCCATACTTAGTCTAAAAGAGTGGTGGAATTAGATTTTGATTGCTAAATTTTGTATCAAGGGATAATTCCAGATGTTTCTCATGGATTATTATCCCCTGGTAACGATTTTTAATGACTCATGTTATAATGGGTTAGTGAATTTATAAGGAATTTTTATATGGAGTTTTAAAGAAAGGGTGTTTTTAGAATTATTATTTGGATTTGAATTATGGGGGATGTCACATCCCTAAATAATTTTTTTACATGTGTTCAGGTGTTTTTGTAACAACTCAATATTTTATAATATATATCTCTTTAAATAAAATTTATTTCATAGATATCTTGTGTTATTCAGAACACCGAGATTTAACGAACCATGATATTCTCAATTTAAACATAACCATTATTACCTAGCCAATAAAATTGAAACTATGAATATGAATATATTTTTTGGAAAATATGTATAAATATCTTATATAAATAAAATATTTTGGTAAATAATTACTCAATTTTTTGGAAAGTCATTACGTGCTTCAAACATACATTCATCATAAAAATGTTCTTATTTATTTTTGTGAAAAAATAATATAAATTAATTTTGATAGATTTTAGAAATTATATTGTACAAAATGAACATATATTTTGAAATCATAAATTAAAAATGAACTTTGGGTGGAATTCATTGAACATTTTTGGAAATTATTTATTTCTTAGTGAATAGATTAAAACACAGACTTTTTTTTGTAAAATTGTCATTTTTTTTAATTAAAAAATCCGTATAATATTTTTAATTTGATCCCAAAATTATAAAATATTTATTTATTTAAAAATATTATATTTAAATTCATGTGAATCAAAATTATATTTGATATTGGTATAAACACACTTATAGAATTAAAAGTTATTTTTTCTTTAAAAAATTGTTTTTCATCACGCTTTATGGGATAATTATAAAATTCCTTTATAATTATTATAAAGGATGAATTTTTTAAAATGGATTCCATAATTTAAATAATGAAAATAAAATATATTGAATAATATCATCTATATTGTTTTTAATTTACAGTAGAAACATTAAAAATTCTATACTATGGAAAAATGGTTAATCTGGTCAACCTAAAATAAAACTAAGTGATAAGGCCACCATTTTTTATCATAAAACTTATTGGATGAAGGTATTTATAAAATTATATCCTATCATATATATTTAATTTTTTATTGCACGCATATCCTTGGATATGATCTATATAATATTTTATGTAAAGAAAAATAAAAAATATCACTTTCTTACTTTTAAATATCCGTTATTTGTTCACATAGGGACAAAAGAAAATTGTAAATCAATATTAATTATTATATTTTGATTAATTACATTATTTTTATTATGGTAATTTATAAATAAATTTTATTGATTATATAGTTACTTTAAATTCTCATACAATTCCAACACAATATTTCATTAAATATTTGAAAAATAAAGAAAATTATATTAAAAATATTAAAAGTAATATAATTTGAGTGATTTGATGTGTTAAATGATTTTTATAGATTAAAATATTATATTATTGATGTGTTAAAATTACATATTATAATTCCCCATTTTTTGATGTATTTAAAGTCAAATTATATTAATATTTTCAAAAAAGACATTTATATTATTTTATAATTAATAATATTTTATTAAATGATTTAAAATTCATAAAATATTATTTTCTACCAATTTATATTTATATGTCTAAAAATATAATATATGATCCATTTATGTACCAATTTTCATTTCACAGTATCTATAATGATCCATAAATATTAATAACAACATTATCATGGTAATTTTATAAAAGTGTTTACTTGGGTTAAAAAATTAGATAAGTGTAAAAATCTAATATAATCTTCTCCAAATTTTATTATATGATACTATTTCGCAAAATAATCATCCTATATTTAAATTATACCAGTATTGAGCGATTTGAACTTGAGAACTAAATTTTATTAATTTAATATTTTAATAAATTCTTAAAGTTCCCCTCCCATCACTTATAAAAGGGAACCACCTCCCCTATTTTCATCAAATTTTAGAAGCCTTTTGGTTCAAAAAAACATTCCAAATTACATTCATCAATTCCATAAACACATACTAGATCCATTATTTTTCTTATACAAAAATCATTGGAAATATTTTGGTGTAATCTTATAAAAGTTGTCCAGTAAAGTGGTATCATTATTAATTAAATATTTTTGTTTGATTTTTTCATTAACCTTAGAAAAATATTATTAATCCCTGATTATATTATATCATACCTATCTCATATATGCTAAGATGTTTTTATGTTAATGTAATATCTTATATCCATCTCATCTTCCATCAAATGAGAAATGAAACTTCTAGTTGTGTGTATGGTGGGCTATCACCTCGTGAGATGATGTAATTCATTTTCTATCACCACAAATCACAACTGCTTTTAATTATATATTTATGATATATATATATTATTTATGACATATTTATAATTCTATATAGATAATTTATCATATAACTTGTTACCTTTACATTCATTTAAAATGATAATGTCATTCATGTGTACGTGTGAAATACCACCTCCATGAAGCAATGTGATTAATTTTTTATAACAACATCACATAAAAACAATATATATATGTATGTATTTAATGAAATAATATTATATTTATTTCAAAGTTATCATTATTTAAAGGTATAATAATATATTTTTTATTTCTATCATGATTGTTGAAAAATGGAAACATTATTCATATGTACGTGCGGCATAGAGTCTCCACGATTGTAACACAATTCATTTTTCATAAAAATATTTAAATTTTGTTTTAAAATTTATAATTACTCTATAAAAATTATAATTATTTCTTGATTATTAATATGGTTATTCTCTAACAATGAACCCTTTTACCATAGTCAAACTACTGATGTCATTTTGGTCATATAAACATAATATCCTCAAAACATCTACCATGAAATGAAATCATTATGTAATTAAATATAACATGATATCAAATAAAATAAAAATAGTAGTAATAATTAAAAAATTTCTTAATTAGGTAAATAATTAACATACTTTTTTATTTAGGAAGATAAAGAACATATGTGATAAGTGAGACTTAAGATAAGAGATTTCATATCAATTTTTCTTCACTGAGGCCCATTTTAAATATATGCAATTAATTTAGTTTATATAATTAATATGTTTCTCCATTTAGTTGTTATATCATGAGACCTGTAACACCCCAATATTTCATAGTAAGTTATTTTCTTTAAAGTAATTCAATAGTTTTCGCTACACGCAACACCGAGTTCGAGCGCACCACGACTTACCAAACTAGCCGTTCAAAAAGCAGTTATGAATATTATTAACTGAATATTGAATTATATGCACTCCATATAATTTTAAAATACATATTATGTGCTTCCTAGACATCATATTAGAACAAATTCATTTTTTAGATAAAAACAGTATTTTTCAAAAAATGCAATTTCACCACCTTTTATTGGAAAACATTTTTAAAACCAATATTTGACCCTTTTATATATTGAATTTAATGAAACATAATTATTATTTATAATTGGGAAATAAAATTTTATTTTGGATAAATTTTTGGTACTTTTCTGATAACTTTCATATTTTGATGAATACTGAAAATACTAAATTTTAATAGCAAAATTTTTTTTAATCGAAATAATTTATAGTGTTAAATTAATAATTTTAAATGTTTAGAAGTATAATTAGATTATATGTTTATCATTTAATAAAAAATAGGACATTATAAGTAATTTCAAGTTTAAATTTGACAAAAACACAAGTCAATATTTTGATAGTTTTAACTTTTAATGAAACCCACTTTTTGGTAATAATAATGAGTATTAATTTTAAATTAATTAATATAACTTATATGTTTTTAATTTGGTAAAATAGAATTAATTTTTTAATTCATAATATAAAAATTAGCTTAGAGTAAAGTTTTCTGAAAACATTCAATTTTTATGAATAGTGAAAAACACTAACTTATTGTTTAAAACCAACTTTTTATTTAAATAATTATTTATTTCATTTATTTTAAGTCAAAATAGATACATAATACCTATATATGTTCAATTTAATTCATTGGAGTCATTTTATAATAAGTTTAGATATATAATAGTTTATTGAACTTTTTACTGTCTTTTACCTACCTTCTAGGAGAATTTGAAAATTTGTATAAAACATAATTTTACTGCTATGGTGAGTTGAATATAAAAAATCCGAAAGACACGGTTAACATCAGTAAGTAAAATGTGGTTCAATAAGATGAAAATAATTTTTGGTGAGTTGTAACTTTTGAATTTTATTTACCACGGTTAAAAGTAAATAGGACAATTAAGGGTAAAAATGATATTATAATTACCCTAACATATGTCCTAATTCTAATGGATAAGTTTAATTAGACCAAAAAATTATTTGGAATAAAATATGAATCTCTTTTATCAACATGGATTGGATTAGGACATTTATTATTATTCTATTTAAAGAGGAGTTGAAAGTATTAAATTCAAAGTTTAATAACTAAACCATTTTTTATATAGGGTTACACATAAGTTAAATTAGACTATAAATATTCAATAGAAATCAAATAAAATTTCATACATAATGTTATTTTATTTATAAATTTTATAAATTAAATAATTTAATTTATATATGGCACAATGATGATGCAGTAATTATCTTATTAATGAAATATTAAAATAATTGATATTATAAATATCCAACTAAATGTAGATTGAGACTTCTAATGAATTAGACTATTTTTCTAGGTTAATATGATATTTTAGGGTTGATTAAATAAATTTTATTCTAAGTGATAGAGTTTTTATGGATTTTAGAAATATCAAATACTAAATAGTGTCAAAATTGACATGATTGAGTTTTTAAAAAAAATAATCTATTATTAATTGATATAATAGTCCAAAAAATCTATGTTTCGGTAAAAGGACTTAGATAAGGATATATATATTAATAATTAATCACATGGGTTTCGATTGGCTTGTTATATTATGTTTTTAACCATATTATATAAAAATTAAAGAGACATGGTAAATGTCATTGTATTTAATAGAGAGTTAAATCTCAATGATATGTTTAATATGGTGACCTCAACCTGTATAAAACGTATTTATTGAGAGTTTTTATACCCATTCCCACCTTATCCTTGAAATAAATCATTTTGGTTTTATTAGAAACCGAAAATGATTTTATTATAATAAAATATTTCACGATTTTTTTCTAAAGTGCCCTTCACCCCTATTATAAAAGGGAACATCGCCTTCTCTCACAATCATACCTCCATAGCTATTTGGCTCGGCCAAATACTTACCAAATATCCTCCCAACTTCCCTCACCTCAACTTAGAGTCCTTACTTTGATTATATTTCCATCTTAAGGATCCCTTTTGATCAACACTCAATAGGAAACACCCAAAGAAGAGGTAATAATTAACCACAGTCTTTAATGTTCTTTTCTTCTTCTACGTCCTCTTTATTTTTTTTGTTTCCAAACCAAAATAATAAATCCAGTACCTTCTAGATACTGTGATGTTATTATAAATATTGTACAACCATATTCTTTATTCTATCCATCCTATACATGACAAAGTCACCATACGTGCGTACATACGGCTTACTGTCTCCACGTCGTGGTGTAGTTTGTTATTCAAACACTTCATTATTTGGATGGGTATAATAATGAATATAACTGATGTAAATAAAAAATATAACATGTTAATTATTCTATATATATTATACACCATCTAATTTCATACAATTTCACCATCAATATAATGATTTTGTCGCTGTTGCATACGTACCGCTTACCATCTCGACGAACACGATGAGATTCCTTCCCCATAAAAATCATTCAAGAATAATTTTCATTTTATGATTAACAATAATGTTTTAGATCTTAATATAATTCATTATATGAATCAAATACATCCTATACATGACAAACATTACTTACGCAACAAAACATATAAAGGAAAACGAATCACCTAACAACCAAAACAATTACACTACTGAAGTATCGTTGACAAAGAAACATTATAAGATTATATATGATATCATATTTATGTATATGGTTCTTTTATAATGTAATAACAATTATTTAACCATTATACATGCGGTTAACCAATCCTATACTTAGGAAAAGTACATGGGAAGGTGTTTCTTATCTCAGTTTTAATTCCGTGATATTTCCATTGTTCGCTACTTATTTATTGCATGTGGTGTATCATGTAATGCCATTTGATATATATTATCATTATTCACTTTATATTCATGGTATTATGTGGTTCATTTTTTGGTTATTAACTTCTGTTCATACAACTCGAAAAATTACAACATGTATTGGATTTTCATCTCACTACTTATTTCCGTGAGATGCATACTATATTGTCATTATTTCCTTTTTGTAGTGTATGTACATATCATGATTGTATTATTGATGTAATATACTTTTATTTATGGGTATTTTAATCTTCATTGTATGATACTTCTTTCATGGGTTTAATGTTTCATCTGTTACCAAATCGGTAAGGGAATTTTAAATTTCAATTTCCACTCATTGGGCTTTACGCATACTTTCTTGATTATTTTACTCCATGATTTTTTGTGGAATCACTATTTATTATTTATGTAGTAATATATACTCCCCTTTATGTGGACATAACAATGATACACATAATAACTGAATTTTTAAATTCTCATTCCATTGATATGAAGTTTTAAATAGTAATCTAAACTCAATTTAAAATCCTTGAGTTAAACATCCAAGTCATTGGTTTTGTTTTTACAAGAATATGTGTGAATGTAATTTGATTTATTTAAATTGAATATCTAATTATATTGAGTGTATTTATATTTTTCACATAATATTTTTTCATTTATTTATCCTTAATCTAAGGATACGGTTTATATAAGGTATTTTGTCTCAATTTACATTCCTTTGAGACCTCTTTGTTGTTATGAACTAATTCACTTTTATATAGTGTATATACTATACTTTGACATATTATATCATGAATCCCTTTATTCTCATGATATTATAATGTTTTGATTAATTTTATTCTTCAATTACTTGTACTCATGAGACTTTTATTTGATTAAGAACTCTTTAACTAAAATATTGTTTTAAATGTTTTAAATATTTATTCTTCTAAATCTTTCTCATTAATGTACATATTGTAAAAACGTTTTTAAGTATTTAATTTTATGGACATAAATTTTTTGAAATTAAAATTACATTTAAATGTTTCAAAGTGGTATGGGACACTTGGATTCAAAAATCTATTTTAAATGACTTCTTTGATAAATAGAGAGATATTTAAATGATTTCAAGAAAAAGGGGATATTTCTCTCAAATAGTTTTAATGACTATTTTCATCTATGTAAATATCCTTCAGTGTATTTTACTCATTATTGTGGTTGATTTATCATAATACAATAATACATATTTTATTAAATGACTTTTTTTTACTATGGATGTGCTATTTTTTTTCCATTCATGGTTTATGGTTAAAATATTGACATTTCATATGCTAGTTTAAATACGAATGTTTAGATTATGTTTCACCATTTCATATGAGTAATTCATTGGACATATTAAGTGATGGGTGTAGCCTGATATAGTTTCTCGAAACATCAGTAGGTATCATGAGACAAACTAGTGTCTAGGAACAAGGCCTTGAAAAAATCTTATTTTTAGTCTTGACACAAGGCCTTGACTATGTGGTTATGAAGTCTGGAATTATGCATTCCATCATTATGAAATTATCTATTGATATTGCATGTGATTATTCAACTAGTATAATATCCATGTGAATAATTAAATGATATTATTTTGATTTATATTTTCCATATTATGATGAATTTTAAGTTTAAAAGGGTTTTGTTTTAGTCTTATAAATTGTCTTAAATGTTTAATCTTATTTATGAAAGTTTCTTATATATTTTTATCCTTACAATGAATATATTCTCACACATTTCTTGTGTTTTATTTTTTCCAAGATGAAAAAAAGTATATTACAATTAACCTAAAAGTATAGGCTAAGGAATAAAAGAGTTTTCAAAGGGGGCACAATGTATTTTTTATTTCATGATGTAATGTAAAACTTATGTATGTATCTAGTACTTCCAGGGCTACTAAACAGATCGGTCTTTCGGGACATGATTCTTTGTGTCATGGAAATGTTATGTAATAATGCACTGATTCTAAGTAAATAGGTTCGAGGAGTTATGGTTTTTGTTAATAGAAGTTTAGTACAAACCTAGGAAGCTAAATTTAGAAAAAAATCCGATTAGTAACCACTACCCTAAGATAGACATTGAGGATTAGTATACAAGAACATCCAAAAATTTTGGCAATGTAAAAATTATGTGAGTTTTCGAAGCAATAAATCCCTATCTGGATACGAGCAGGTATAAGCAGCTCTGGCACAATTTTACCTAGGAGTAAAAAATCCAACGAGGAGTTTCATGCATGACCTGAGGTGCCATGTAACACGAAAATGGGAATTGTTTCACTCTTGGTTATGAAACTCCTGGGGGATATGCTTAGGATAATTCACATTTCCATTACAAACTGATTTGAAGGATTTTAATATATGAGGAGAATAAATAACCTTGGTTAATACTAAGGTGTTTTAGAATGAAAATTAGGTGTTTTGGTATTCTCTAAATGATTTTATGACTCACAGAATGATTTCTTGTGTTAGTCAATGGCTAGATACCAAGGAAGTCAAAGTGATATTGAACATGAATTACATGGTGGGCACAGTAGTGGAAATGAGTAATGAAATAGAATGGTTATAGGTGCGCAAGATATCATGTTCATGACCAATCAGTTTCCAAAAAACATGATCGACAACCTATATATTAACCAACTCTTAGACTCAACAATGAAGAGAAAGGCAGTGAAGGATAAGAGCTCCAACAGTGGAGACCAAAGGCAAAAGAATGATAAATTTCCATCATGCAAGAAATGTGGAAGGAGACACCTAGGGAAGTGTCTCAATGGAAAAAAGAAGTGCTTTATGTGTGTGAATGAAGAACATAAAGTAATTAATTTGTGAGGAAAATAAAGATTAGTATGGAAGAAAATAAAAATGATCCCAAGAATCCATTTACGGTCATTTTTCGTAAATGTAGGGGACCTGGGAATTACCCGTGTGAATGCCGTATTCTATAGGATAACCTCTTGGTCAAAGAAGAACCTCTGTGGAAATAAATGGATGGTGAAATGTGTAAAAGTATAAGTTCTCTTTGTTGATGGGATTACTTTGGAAGAATTTTATCTTATACATGTAACCCAGTTGTTTGTTTTGTGAAAATTATATTTTAAGAAGAATTATATTATCTATTGTTGATATAGCTAAAATAACCATTTGGGTTTATATGATCCTTTATTTAGAGGCTATTACATGTTATTAAATTTTGGGATGAAAATGCAAGGTATGAGATAAAATTTGTGGTGAAATTATTTTATGGTTATTTTGAAGAATTTATCTCATTTTGGTAATATTATAAAATATAGTTTTTGAAAAAGGAAAACACGCAGACCTTGTGACAACCCGTCACGTCAGAAAAAGCTGTGGGAATCAAACCCATAACCATAGTGCGATTGGGATTTATCACCTGCCACTGGACTACATGAACTCTCTTGTTAGAGTGACTAATTCTTTTTAGTTAAATGATTTTATTAATCAATAATAAGTTGATTTTGGATTTTAGGTATTATCAACTGGATATCCTTAGTAGTGGAAAATGATTTGGTGGTTAAGAGATAAATGTTATTTGGGATGATGTTCACTCTTTTGGGAAAAATATATGCCTAAGGAAAATAAAACACTATGAGATTTAATTTGAGGAGAAATGGTGGATTTTTATCTATGCTTTTATTGTGGATTTATAGTGATTTGGGTTATTTATTAAAATGATTAACCAATCATAGAGAATATGTTATTAGGTTAATTAATTTTAAGTATGTTACCTTTAGAGTAATCAATGTTATTTGGAGATACAATTCAACGTGGAAGACTACGTAATCAAATTATTCTATGTTTTGGGTTTCAATATTAGGTTGGATTATATTGAAGGATTTTATGGACAATTGTTTATTGAATGTTATTTATTAAGATTTGGGTATTTTTGGTTTAATTTGAGAAATTAATATTAGTACTTCCTTCTCTGAACGATTATTCTTTTTGGAGATTATCTGATATTTTACTAACCATTTTGGTTTCTGTTAATCTCTAAAGACAATGTAAATATATAGTTTATCCTTTGTGGATTATGTGATTCTCCAGAAGTTGATTCTCTCTCTTCAAGTGTGACCAAGTCATTTAGAATACTCATCCATTGATACCAAAAGATGATTTAGTGGTAGAAATTTATTAAAGGGTGAAACTATACATAAAAAGTAAGTATATCTCTTAATTTTCTTAGTCAATATACTAAATAAATTTCTTAAATTTATGAAATAAAACTTAAAACAAAAAACGTTGTCCATTTAATTTTCCTACTATGAAACTATGACCACTTATTCTTTCACATGTTTTTGGTTTTCTTGTTGATATCATTCTCCAGATATTTTATTCTATCACTCTCCATCAGAACTTGACATTTATTTTATCTTCCATATCCATGTTTTCTTACATGGAATCCTAGTATGGGTCATTTTGGGGGACATTTTTACTTCTCTTTCTTTCATTTAAAGTTGTAGTTTTGTTGAATCTTTTTTCTGATGAGGGAATTTCAATGAAGTTACCAAGCCCAATTTTAAAATTTTGAGGATAGAATTTCCAAATTGGGGGAATAATGTAACACACCATGATTTCATAGTAAGTTATTTTTTTAAAGTAAATCAGTAGCTTTCTCTACAAGAAACACTATGTTCAAACGCACTACGACTTACCAAACTAGTTGTTAAAAAAGTGGTTATGAATAGTATTAACTGAATTTTGAATTTTATAAACTCCATATAATTTTAGAATCCATATTATGTGTTTCTTAGACATAATATAAGAACACATTTATTTCTTCAGATAAAAGAAGTATTTTTAAAAAAATTCAATTTTACCACCTTTTAATGTAAAACCCTTTAAAAAAATATTTGATAGTTTTATATATTCAATTTTTTGAAACTAAATTCTTCATTAGAATCGGGGCACAAAAATTTAATTTGGATAATGTTTTGGTACATTTCTGATAACTTTCATATTTTGATGAATACTAAAAAATACTAAATTTTAATTGAAAACATCTTTTTAAATAAAAATAATTTATAGTGTTAAATTATGAATATCAATGATTTGGAAGTAGAATTAGATTATTCTTTTATTGTTAAAAACAATTTTGGTCATTATATGTAATTTCACGTTTAAATTTCACATAAACACATGTCAATCTTTTGATATTTTTTACTTCTAAAAAACCCCCCTTTTGGTTATGACAATGGGAATTAATTTTAAATTATTTAATGAAACTTCTATTTTTTTTAATTTGGTAAAATAGAATTAATTTTTTAATTCGGAATATCAAAATTATCTTGGGGTGAATATTTCTGAAAAAAATCAATTTTTATGAATAGTGAAAAACATTGTGTTATTGTTTAAAACCCACTTTTTATTTAAATAATTAATTATTTTATTTATTTTAGTAAGAAATATATAAATAATACCTATATATAATTAATTTAATTCATTGGAGTCATTGTATAATATGTTTAGATATATAAAATTTTATTGAGCTTTTTAACGTCTTTTACCCACATTTTCAGAGCATTTGAAAATTTGCATAAAACATAATTTTACCACTTTTGTGAGTTGAATTTCAAAAATACAAGATAAAAGGTTAACATAAGTAAGTAAAATGTGGTTCAATAAGATGAAAATAATTTTGGGTGAATAGTAACTTTTACTTTTGTTTACCACGGTTAAATGTAAATAGGATAATTAAGGGTTAAATGATATTATAATTACCATAAAACATGTTCTAATTCTATGTGATAAGTGTAATTAGACCAAACAAAACATTAGGAATAAAATATAATCCTATTTCGTCCACTTGGATTAGATTAGGACATTTATTATTATTTTATTTAAAGAAGAGTTGAGTGTGTTAAATTCAATGTTTAATAAATAAACCATTTCAAATATATGGTTACACATGAGATAAATTTGAAAATAAATATTCATTTTAAAGATAATAATAATTCATACATGATGGTATTTTATTAATAATTTTTAGATTTTAAATAATCTAATTTATATAAGACATAATGATGATGCATTAATTTTCTTATTAAGGAAATATTAAAATAATTGATATTAAAAATATCCAAATAAATGTAAATGGAAACTTGTGATGAATTAAAATAATTTTCTAGGTTAATATGTCATGTTATGGTTGATTAAATAAATTTTATTTTAATTGATAATGTTTCTATGGCTTTCAAAAAAATCCAATACTAAATATTGTCAAAATTGACAACATTGAGTTTCTAAAACAAATACTCTATTATTAATTGATATAATATTCCTAAAAATATATGTTTCAGACAAAGGAATTATATAAGGTTATTTATATTAATAATGAACCACTTTGGGTTCTCTTGGCTTGTTATAGTATGTTTATTAACCATATAATATAAAAATACAAAGAGACATGGTAAATGTCAAACTAATTAACTAAGGGTTAAATATAAAATATAAGGATAATATGGTGACATAAACCAGTCTAAAATGTATTGGATGAGAATTTTTCGACCCCTAACAACCTCATCCTTGAAATAAATCATTTTGGATCCATTATAAACTGATAATAATTTTATTATAAAATAATAATTCAATCATTGCCTAAAGTTCCCCTCACCCCTCTTATAAAATAGAACTTCCCATTCTATAAAATCCACACCAACAAAGCCATCTGGGACGAACAAACCCTGGCCCATTATCCTACCATCTTCCCTCACACCAACCTAGATTCCTTACTTTGAACAAAAAGCCATCCTAAGGAGCCCTTTTGAACAACTCAAAAGGAAACACCCAAAGAAGAGGTAATAATTTCACCACCCTCTTTGAAGTTATTTTCTTCATAGAATTTCTATTTATTTTTTTCCATACCCAAATAATAAATCCAATACCTTGTACATACTTTTATTTTACTATAAATAAGGTAAAACCATATTCGTTGTTTTATCCATCCAATAAATGACAAATTCACCATACGTGCGTATGTACAGCTTTGCGTCTCCACCTCGTGGTGTAGTTTTTTATTCAAACACTTAATTATTTGGATGAGTATAATAATGAGTATAACTAATGTAAATAATATATATAACATGTTAATGATTCTTTATATATGTTATACCATCCAATCACATACGATTTCACCATCAATATAATGATATTGTCGCACATGTGTGCGTACGACTTACCGTCTCCACGGACACGATGAGATTCATTCCCCATCGCAATCATTAAAGAATAAATTTTATTTTTTGAATAACAATAATTTTTAATAACTTAATATTATTTTTATATTAATAAAATATATCCTATACATAACAAACATGACTTATGCAAAAAAAACATATAAAGGAAAACGAACCAGCTAACAACCAAAACAATGATACTACTGAAATATCATTAACAAAGAAATATTAGAAGATCATATATGATATCATATTTATGTATTTGGTTCCTTTATAATTTAATAAAATTGGTTTCACAATTATACAAGAGGATAATCTAACCTATTCTAAGGAAAATTATAATGTAAGGGGTTTCTTATCTAACATGAAATTACATGAGATTTCCATTATTCACCACTTATTTATTACATGTGGTATATTGTGTACTGCCATTTGATATATATTAACATTATTATCTTTATATTCATGGTATTCTTTGATTAATATGGTGGTTATACACTTTTTTTCGCATGACTCGATTGATTAGAACGAGGTAAGAGATTTTCATCTCACTTCTTATTTCCATGAGATTCATGATATATTGTCACTATTTCCTTTTGTGTGGTGTTTGTACTTCCCATGATTGTATTCTTTGTGTAATATAATTTAATTTATTTGTATTTAAATCTTCATTGTATGATACTTTTCTCATGGGTTGTATGTTTTTTATGTTACCAAATCGGTAAGGAAATTTCAAATTTCAAATTCCACTCATTCGGCTTTATGCATACATCCTTGATTATTTTTCTCCATGATAATGGTTAGAATCACTATTTATTCTTTATTTAGTAATATCCCATCCCCTTTATTTAGATATACCTTTTATACACATAATAACTCCATTTATAATTTCACTTTCCATTGATATGATCTTTTTAAGGGAAATCTTAACTCAATTTCCATTCATTGAGTTAAACATCCATGTCGTTGTTTTGTTTTTAAATGAATATGTGTGAATGTAATATGATTGATTTACACTGAATATAAAATTATAATAAGTGTATTTATATTTTTCACACATGATTATTTGATTGATTTATTCTTAATCTAAGTATATATACTTTACAAGGTTTTTCATCTCAATTTACATTCCTTTGAGACCTATTTGTCGTTATGCACCAATTCACTTTTATATGGTGTATATATTTTCATTTGACATATTATAACATAAATAACAATATTTTCATGATATTATAATGTTTTTGTTAATTTTATTCTTCAATTACATGTATTCAAGCATCTTTTATTTGGTTAGGAACTCTTTAACTAAAATATTGTTTTAAATGTTTTAATTATTTACTCTTCTAAAACATTCTCATTAATGTCCATATTTTAAAAATGGTTTTAATTATTTAATTATATGGACATAATTTTTTTGAAATTAAAATTCCTTTTAAATGTTTCTAAGTGGTATGTGACACTTTAATTCAAAAATCTATTTTAAACGACTTCTTCGATAAATAGAGCGACATTTAAATGTTTTCAAGAAAAAGGGGATATTTCTCTCAAATAGTTTTAATGTCTATTTTAATCTATGTAAATATAAATCAATTTATTTTCCTCTTGATTGAGGTTGATTTATCATAATACAATCATCCATATTTTGTTGAATGAGTTATGTTTGATTGGGGATGTGCTATTTTGATGCCATTAATGGTTTGTGGTTAAAATATTGACATTTCTTATGCTACTTTTAGTACGAATTTTTTGATTATCTCTCAACCTTTAATATGAGGAATTCATTAGACTTAGTAAGTGATGTGTGGATCCCACTATATATCCTCGATGCATCGGTAGGTCTCATGAGACAAACTAGTTTCTGGGCACAAGGTGTTGACAAAATTTTATTTGTAGTTTTGGCACAAGGCCCTTACTATATGGTTATAAAGTCTAGAATTATGAACTCCATCATTATAGAATTGGATATTGATATTGTATGTGATTATTAGACTAGTACAATATCCATGTGAATAAGTAGATGGAATCATTTTGAATTATATTTCCCATATTATGAAAATGTTTCAGTTTAAAAGGCTTTTGTTTTAGTCGTATACATTGCCATAAATGTTTATGCTTATTTATGAAAGTTTCTTTTATATTTTTATCCTTACTGAGCATCTGAGCTCACCCCTTTCTTAGGTTTTATTTTTCCTAAGATGCAATGAAGTATATTACAATTAACCTACAAGAATAGGCTAAGGAATAAAAGAGTGATCAAATGGGACACAATGTTGTTTTTTTATTTCATGATGTAATGAAAAACTTATGTATTTATCTAGTAAATCCAAGGCTACTGAACTTATCGGTCTTCCAAGATATGATTTCTTATATCATGCCAATGATTTGTAATAATGAACTGATTCTAAGTAATAGGGGTCGGGGCCTTACAAAACCTTCATAATTGTTGGTATTTTAAATTTTAATTTAAATTATCTTACTTGATATAATTTTACTAGAATGTTACCATGTGGTAATTGGATACATTAATCATCTTCATTTTATTGGTTTATAACATTTTCATTGCGTTATATATAATCAAAATATGTTTCTAATTAATTATGATTATTTTTTGTTCTATTTATACGCGTTTTATTTTAATTTTAATTTGACCCACATAATCATTTCAATAATTAATCAGTACTTCAAAAGTAAGATCATTGTAAGAGATTTAATCTTAATTTCAACTCCACTTAGAGATATATGGAATTTTGAAAATATTTATTTTTATAAGGATTATATACTACCCATTTTATATTTTATATCATAAATATTTTTATATTAATTCTATTTTAGGATTAATTTTATGTTATTTCATTCAAGGGTGTTATTATTCAAAATTTACCATAGCTATAAGGGTTTACTTCACAATATCATCATTATTTGAGACTATTTATGATTAAGTCACTACTAGAGGATATATTTTATCTTTCTATATTAAACCAAATATATATTTCTTATCCTATTTATATTTCAAAAAATTATACGTTTTCCATTCATTTTCAACTTTTTAAGTACTCAAAATGTCAAAAACATGTTTTTGGGGAAAACTAACATTATCTTTCTCCTTGGCCAGGAATAGTTTTCTTCCATAAAAATATTTCTATTAAAATTTTTAATGTGATATTTTAAATATTGTCCCATAATTTATTAAGGAATTTTATTACCCATGTTTTACTTTTTAAAAATGGTTTAAAAGAAATAATACTATCATTTTTTGAAAGTGGTTTCATTTTTATTTTCTTATAAATGGTGAAAGTAATATTTTTTTAACTTATATGACATAAAATAAATATTCCACTATCATGAATACACAATGATTTGAAGATGAATTTAAATTTCACCATGTATATTTTCAAATAATGTTTTTTCAAATATTTTGAAAATTTATATTCTTAAAAAGTAATTTTTTAATTGAAAATGGTATTTTCATCAAGAATATTTTTTATTATTTTTAGTGTATTTATATATATCCAATACAAGAAAATAGTTTATTCATATTAAACTATAGATAATGTACTGATACAATCATTATTATTTCAATGGATGGTTTATAATCAGTTTGACCAGTAAAATATTAATATTTCATATGATATTTTTTCAACTAAAATATTTATATTGATTATGTATTGAATTTTTATTCACCCCATTCATATGATGAATACATTGGACTAACGGAGTTATAGGAGGATAATTTAATTAAAACTTGATATATCAGTAGGTCTCATGACAATTTTATTGGGTATTTGGCTAAGACCCAATCCATTTATTTATCATTCCTTGGAACAAGGACTTGATAGTAAGTTTATGATGTCATAACATATTCACTGCATCATTTTGAAATTGGTTATTTATGTCCATGTGACTATTTTAATAGTTATGACATCCATTAATTATCCATTACCTCATGTAGTTATATATATCAAATAATTTAATGATCATTTATTAATTAAATATTGTTTTTCATTATCATGATATTGATTAATTGGTTTGGGTTTTCAGTTATTTAACATTTTATATTGATTATTACATTTTTACTCTAGACAAATTCCACTAGACATCACCGTTGTTTAGCATTCAATCTCACCCTTATATTATTTCCTTCATCTAGGAAATGAAGAAGGAATCTTTGAATCAGTTCAAGGTTTCCATATATTTTCATCTAAAATGTTTTATTCATTGTTTTCAAATGAATTATGAGATTTAAATATGTATATATTTTACCAATACCACTGAATTATTTGTTTCTATAAGATGAATTCTATTTTATCTTATTCCATTGCTATAAAGTAACCACTGGCTCTAAGCTACTGGAGTTAGGGTCTTTACATTTGGAAGTAGAGAAAGTTAATTATAAATAATATAAATTAGATGTATGAAAACATAGTTTAGGGAAAATAACCCTTTAAATTACATTGAGGATAAGTAAATGTATTGGTTAAAATCCTAAAACTTTTGTAAGGTAGATATTTGTTGGTATTCCAAGAAATAATTCAATATCTGGATACTTCATGTGAATGGGCTTTTATCAAAGATGCATCTATGGGTAATAACACATAGAATATTTTTCTAAGTATTTCATTACAATCATTATGTTACATAGAGACTATACCTATTCCTTGTAGCTACTTTGAGAATCCTTGGGGATATTCTTTGGTTTATTCACATTTTCCCAACAAACAATTATGATAAATCAGAGAATAGATCATAAGGAAACATATGTCATTCCATATTGAAGTTGGATAAACCTAATGTTTCTTGGGATGCTAAGTCTACGAAAGATCATATATTTAAAGTCATAGATTACACTTTTCATGATTATGTGTGATGGTAAAATGTTTAAGTATATTTTAGTATACATTTATGGGAATACAACACTCTATTCTAATATATGTTTTAGTAAAATTTTTATATTAGGAATAATGTATTTTATTTTATGGACACAAGTATATTATTATTTATATAAATTAGGGATTATATGATTTTTGATAATGAGGAATATATGGATTATTAAAAATTGGGAACATATGTTTTCTTATATTGATAACCATGGGATTAAAAACTGATTTGACGAATAATGTTATTTTTTAGGATGAACATAAATTTTTTGAGAATGTTATAGGAATCATATTAGTGTAGTTTTAGATAAAGAACAACCCTTGTATCGGGAAACAACCCATCACTTCTAGAAAGGATGTATAACATGAACCCACAAGTGAAGGGGAAAAATGGTTCAATGCCTACCACAAGCCTACATGATGTATTAGTATGAATGAAATTTTTTGTACACAAATTTTTTGATGGAAAAATATGATGTATATTTTGGGAAACATATTATAAGACCAAATATTTTTTAAATTTCATGATTTTGAATTTAATATTGTTATTTCAAGAGACATTTTATTCGGTTGAGGTATATATAACCTTTAGGTTTATCTAAAAGGATGATTTATGAAAAATGATATTATGTTTTGGGAGATGTACCTAAAAGGGTGTGAGATAACCATTAAGGTCAATACCTTTTTTCATAGAGAGGTTATTGAGGATATTTGGGATATAGGGTTATTTATTTAAGTAATTATCTAAATTAAACTTTTGGTTTTATTATTTTATATAGAATATTAATATATTATTTGTGATATGATGGTTTATTCAATTTAGGTATCATAAAATATTGTAATAACCATTTTGGTTTTATTAAAGATATCAGGAATATCTTTTCATTATATTTTTCATTATGTGATCTCATGGATAAAAAAATCCATCTTAAACACTCATTTATTGGACGAAAGAAGAAATTGTAGTAGAAATTTATTAAATGATAAAATTATAATTTTCAAAAAAGTATGATTCCTTTTGTTTTTAGTATATATGGTAATGGAATCCTAAAATTCTAGGAAAATAATCATGAAATAAAAAATTTTATATTCCTACCTTCATTTTGGATGAATCTATGGCCTTTTAACCAAGCACAACTTTATAGTCGTTTTTATCTTTTACTTTCTCCTGACCATATTCTATGTCACCCTATATTAATTTAATGACCCAAAATTTCATCAATTGAATTTTCTTATAATTTTTTCATAAAACACATACATCACAAATATAACCCAATAAAAATATTATTTTCATAAAATAAGAATAAAATAAATGGTATTTAGAGAAATTAAAGAACATATTCCAATGGAATACTAAGCTAACAATTGGAATAGTAATATTACCATTATAAACTATAATCCGTACCTAAGAATAGTAACCTCACCTAATAATGTATTAATAAAAATTAGGTATGTTATAAATTAAAGTATGATATAATTATATCATGGTATAAGTAAATCAATGTTTTAGAAATGATAAATTAAGTGTTAGTATTTTTGTAAAACATAAATGTTTAATTACACTTTTAAAATTAATATATTGAATTAATATAAAATTAATTTTCATAAGATAATATTGATGAATTTATATTATGTTTTATTACAAATATAAGATAATTATATGTCACTTTAATGATTTTTTAAAGGGTCAAAAATAAATTATAATCCTACAATCAGGATTTTGAGTGATTTATTTGAAAATTAAATTTCTCATATTTTAAAAATTATTTTCATAAAATTTATTCCATGTATATAAACTATATTCTAAAAAACTTTTACTGTGAATTTTTTGAATTTTTCTAAAATAGTTGATTTTTTTGGTGAATAGTGTTATAACGCAATTTATGATATAAGCTAAATACATGAATTTTTTAGTCAAGGATGATGCATATCTGATGTATGAACCCATTGGTTCTAAATATCCTGAATAGTTTACTTTATATAGTTATATTAAAAAACACTATTGATTGTCTTGAGCCATAATAACAAACTAAGGAATATTATAATAAAAAACACTCATCCCATCCCCCTATAAATACCACCCCTTCTCCTCACACCATATATGCCTTGTAGTTTGTCCGAATTCATCCCAATTCATTTACCTAGCCTCTTCCACAGTTACATGATATGTTTCTCTAAAAAAAGTCTCCTACCCAAGTGCCTTAAGGATGTTCTCATGAAGACAATATTGAAGAAGTATGATATATCCATAATCATATATATAGTTTCATTTTTGTTTTTTAATGTAATATCCCTCATCAAATCTCTTCTCTTCTCGATTTATCTTTAAAATTAAAACATCTTCCATGATGTTTCAATTCACTGCCTTCTTGGATGACGATTTTTCATTTTCCATTACCACTATAAATTCAGGTTATAAAACCATTATAATGGTTAAAAAATATTTTAAATTTATATTACAACTTATTTCATATCTGGATATAATATATATTCATAATATTACATAATAAAACAAAACTAGTTTGTGTTGACCGATAAATCTCCAAATAAATGACATATTTATCAAGAAACTTTTATAAAACGAATCATCAAAATGCCATAAAACCAAATTATATATGGGAATATATAAAACATTTTAAATATATTAACACCATATCATTACACATCTATGTTTTTCTTCCATTTGGAAAGAAATCCCATTATTATAATCAAGGAACCGACCAAAAAACAATGAAACAAACACACCTAGAACAACAAAATTAAACATTGTAAATCATTGAAATGTCTATAAATGAACCTAATAAATTATAATAAATCATATAAATGCATAATATGTTGTTAATTAAGCAATCAATGAATTTAATTTTATTATCCCCGATATTGTGTGCAAGTAAAAAACTAATTTGATCATATGGTAAAGGTAATTCTTGAACCAAACACCCTTTCTTTAGGTCATAACTATTTAAAGAAAAATTTTAATATGGATATTAAATTAATGTTACGAAATTATTATTTCACTATTATTATGTTTTTAGGATATTCATTTTTCAAACTTGTTTTTATGACAAATATAAAGTTTTTCCAAAAATAAATCTTCCTTACAAAACACATATTGACTTGTATTGGGATTATTCATTCTTCACTCAAAAATGATGATTATTATAAAAAATATGTTATGCAATTTTCCAATTAGGAACCTATTATTTTATTCATGAATTTATGCTTTCTGAAAGTCTTATGAAACCCATTTCTTTCCATGGGTTATTTTATGACTATGACTGTTATACATTCAATGCGACAAGCATGATAATGAAAATATTATTATGTGATGGGTGGGATCAGAATTATATATCCCTCCAATACATTGTGTAATTTTATTTATCTCATGATATAATGTGTAACATACATGGACATGATGTTATCTTTGATCAAGATGTAGATGTTATGATTGTGAAAAAATGTTGAGTGTGAACAAGATGCTCGCTTTGTTCACAACTAGGTGTGGTATTTGACCACTAAGATGTGATGTTTATGTTTTATTAATTTCCACATTCCATGAATATTTTCAGTGTTTCCCTTATGATATTTATAACGAACACACACTTATTATATTATGAATATGATTATGCTCACTCATACTTTATTGATTCATGTCCGTTATTCATCCTCATACTAGGATTTTATCTCACCCCTTTTCATTGATCTATATCATCATGTGACCACATGTACTAAAGAGAACAAAGGCTTTTTAAGGGTAATGTATAATATTTTGAATAAATTATTATTTTATTTATGTAAAAGTAATTTATGTGCCACATTTTTTCAAGACACTAAAACTTTGATTCTAGATCATAATGTTATTATGTTGTTTATCTTTAAAATTATGTAATATTAAAGTAATAAATGTAGTGGAAATATGGATGTCATCATGGATTTGTTTATTTTATTTGGTCATTGAGATTATAGAACATTACTAAAAACCCTTAGGATAAGACTAAATATATGAAAATTTCCATTTGAATAATTCTTAATATAGGGATGTTATAAGATATTCCTTTATTTTTAATTGCACAAAATAATAATTTTTTCGGGCCACATTGACTTATTATTTCATTAAATCTTATCTAATTTTGAAAATAGTGGGAACCAAGAGAAACCAATCCAACAAACCTTGTAAGGGATAATGTAATTATTACTCTAATTAAACCCTTAATACTATGGGAGGTGGTGTTCAAGAAAATCTAGAAATAAATACCTAGTTATATCAGGATATCAATAATAACCTAAATCAAATGGAACAATATTCTTTACCCAAGAAAAAGAAAATAGCCATCAATTTATTTATGTGAAAACGACCACTTATATTGAGTTTATCCTCCAATTTTCATTTTGTGGAACAATGGGTTAACTCAGTGAAGATGTTCATTTATGTGATCCAGTTTTCTATGAAAGAGAATGTGAATCTAACTGGATAACATTTTTATTGAGAAGATGATCAATGATTGGAATTTAAAATGTACACCAAGACAAAGGATAAAATAGAAGATATGGAGTGGGAATAATTTAGGAAACTATTTCATAACAAGTATTTCCCTTAAACTCTTTAAAAAATGGTGGAGATACAATCCAAAGAGTATGAGAAAAATGTATGTGAATTTTTCAAATCTTATGAGGAAAAAATTAAATTTCATGCATGATATTCCTCGGGGTTTTTATCTATAATGATAATAAATGAAGATATTCTATACGGGTTTAAACCCACACCTTAGAAAAGATCTAGAAATATAATACTACTTCATTTATGAAGGCATGTTTCAATTTTCTCTTAAAGTGGATATAGAGTTTGGAGAATGGTTCCATGGTTTTGGATATAAGAAGAGATGAATGGTTTTTCAAATAGTTGGGTCAAATAAAAAATGAGTAAAGAGGATATAACAACCCACATGTCAAAAATGTCGGAAAAAGCATTATGGGAAATGTCTCAAATGAAAAAGGAAATCCTTCATGTGTGGGAGAGAAGTACACCAAACTCAATAATTCGATAGATACATGAATAGTTGTCTAATATGATAGAATAGTGGAGAGTATGACCCATGGTTCAATGCTTCAACTATAGGTAGTAAGGGTACTATGCAAGCCAATGTAGTACACCTCAAGTCCTTGAGGGTAATCAGCATCATCATCCACTAAATCCAAAGGTACAAGGGAATGTTTATTCCATCAATTCTGATAATGTACAACAATAAAATGATGTTGTATATGGTACAAAATCTATTCACTCAGTAATGGAAAATGTCTTTTGATTCTGGTTCTACTCATTTCTTTATATCCTGCATGTTTTCTAGAACTATTAAATTGATTCTCTGATACCTTGAAGAAGAAATATCCACAAAAAATCCTAGTAATTTTTTCCTTGAATCCCAAGTATTGTACTCTTCTACTTTTGATTCTATGATACCTTTATGATATGCATGGATTTGATCTTGTCATGTAGAATAAAAATCAATTATTGGTAAAAGGAGACATCTTTTCATATTCCAAAATATCCCATACTCCTCTAAATATTCAAGGAAGACCATTTACCTATTAGAGTTGGTGGCCCAGAACTAACTACCTTGAATTTTATTCATTAATGAATAATTTATCACATCTTGATTGTTCTTCTATGTGACAATGCATGTGATAATGTCCTAAGCATAACTGTTTCATTAAAGGTTCACAGCAGATCACTACTATTATGAGAACCCGAAAGTTCCATAACACTGTTCTTGAATATATGTTCTATGGTCGAATGATGTTATTTGAGGGACAAAATTAATACAAGCCATTAGGGGTGAGGACTCATAAAACCTTGAGGCACCTTTTCATGGTGTGCACCCTTGGTAATATCCAAGAGTACATTATGCAAACGGGACTCGCCAGTAGGAAATACACATTTCATAGTGTCATTGGATGTTCTTATCTGCAAACATGTGTATTGGTCCTTAGACCTTAGGATTATTATTAATTGGTATTACAACTTGCACACTTAGATGTGTTGATGAAAACTGTGATGACACACTGTTTGCAGCGAGGTGGGATATGTTGGGTGCGTCACGAGTGATACTACATTAATAGATAATGTGAGAAATGGATTTGTCCCTTCTATTCCATAACGGAAGTTGATATCTAAGGCCCTTTGATAAAATTGATATATCCTAAATAAATCTATGTCTATAGTGAGGAATTGGGATGTTCAATAGTGGAATGTCAAAGAAAGAATAATTGAGCACATGGGTTGATGGCACTAGCAAGCAACATGCTTGATTTGAGATATTGAGATAAAGGGATTAAATTACATGGTAAGAATTTATATGAGGTGAAACATCAATGCAGCATCAACTTCTTTCTATTGGGTTCCTTGACCCGTTGCCAGAGAGTAATCTTGAACATTAGGAAAACCCACCTAATGCCAACGAGAAAGAGGCCTAGAGGGTCACAAAATAAGTGTATCCAAGTTTTTCATGTAGAATAATGATTATTCCCATGTGTGGTTTAACAATTATTACAGGAAGCCTAAATGGTTTTAATATTGGAGGAATAATAAAATGAAAACAAGATATATATACCATGTACATTGAATGTACACACCATGTAGTTTTCATTTTGGAAAGAAATTAAAAACAATACACGCTGTGTATTAATGATTACACGCCGTGTAGTTTTTCTAGTTGGGATTTTGAGGAAATAATATCGTTTTATTAAATGATATTTATTATAGTCAGTGTGGGCGCATGTCAAGGAATTAATGATTCTACATGAGGGTTTTCAATAAGAGTTAATGAAATAAATAAAACGTGTGATGTGTTTATTTATTGTTATAAATCTATAACCTCAAACTCGATTATAAATATCATCACAACCCCAAAAATTTTCCCTAATCGTTGTGCACAAAAATTCTGGAGAATTATTTCAAGGCTGAAAGAACTCCTTCCTCCAAGAACACTCTCAAGACGGAGAGAGATCCTCCTCCATCGTATCAATGCAATCTAAGGAGGACAACGCTAGAAAAGGATTCTCCATGCTAGTAACTAGAGATTCCTTTAGAAATGTCCAGAGATACACAGAGCACATGTGGATCACCCCTAGAGAAATCTTACACTTGGATTCTATAACGCAACGATGGATCACATTAGATAGTGATCAGAGACATCAGCAGAGAAAGAATTCCATTAAGGTAATTCTTGTTAATTAATTAAATTAATTATAACCAACATATGATGATCCTCCATTTTGGTTCGGGGACTATTCTTCTTATTTGTCTATTTATGTGATTCTATCTATGGTGTCAGATGTTTATCTTCATATTGATCCCGGATTGATGATTTCTAATGACAAAAATCCATGTGGGCACATCCACCCACGAGCTTTCGCTGCACCAATAACCTACAAGTGGAATCAGAGGGAGTCATATTGTTGATTATAATTATTTAGTTTTTCATTGTTGATTTATGCATTTAATAATTTATTTGTTTTAATTTAAGTTAGTCATTATTTAAATATAAATCTCAAGATCTATTCCTCCTCTCTCATTTATCGTTCACCTTACAAAAACGAATTTTTCTTTTAATATTGATTAAAATAAAATAGAGGATCTCATCCGGAGGTGCCAAATGATCCTGGACATACAACACCAGAATACACGGCATGTATTCGGAAGTACACACAATTTAGTCTATGTTTAATGCATCAAACAGATCATTCAAATCAGGCTGTGTAAATGGATCCTACCAAAGTCATAATTGGCAATGTGTGTTTACGAGGAACATGTGGTACACGGTTTCCGGATTACACGCCGTGTGGTCCACTGATCACGACATGTAGTCTCTTTGGGTTAGGGTTGGACCGTGTACCCCGTACATGGATTTCCCAGCCTGAAACCATGTAACGTGGTCACTGCATTGCATGTGTCCCACTGAACATGCCACGTACTCTGAAAATTTAAAAGTACATAAACACGCCATGTCCCATGGTTTGTACATTGGATGGATGGTGAACAAAAGTACATGCCGTGTAGTCAGAACTACAAGCTGTGTAGTCATCCAAATTATGAAAATTTATTAAAATTTATTATTATATTATACAGACCCTTGAGATGCGTACAATAGTGCAGGCGTAAAGCTAAGGCACAACACGTGATAGGTGTTTTATAAATATGTTTTTAATTTAATATCTTCATAAATGGGAATTCACCGGGTTTCCTCCAAGGAACAAGTTATGTAAAAAGATAATTTTAAATGAATATATTTGTCGAAAATTATGATGGATCAAAATCTCAAGGAAATTCAAAAAAAGGATTTAAGATTAAAGGATTGATTAATTAAATATAATTAATTGATTCGAGCATGATTTATCTTAAACAAGAATGATTAAAGAGTTGAATGATAGTTTTATTTATGTGTAAATAGAATTTCTTGTATCGATGATCATTAGATAGACCAAGACCATTGTATGTGAATGTTTTCTTCTAATTTATTTATTTAAATTAAATTTGTTGGCCTGCGAGCCTTCTACTCATTAATATGTAGGGCCTATGGGACCAAAGATTATTTTATGTAAAAACCCATTTTACTCCTCGCCTACATGTGAGATAATTTCATATTTAATGAACGGAGCTCCCAAGCTAGTGGAGGAGGCTCAAGTCAATCACCAAGGTGAAACCAATCCAAGGAGATACAATGGTGGATATGTGGAAAGCTGTAAACAAAAACTTGAATGGTTCAAGGTGTTTCTCCCCTAGGTCTTGGGATAATTTATCAACCACTAGATAAACTAACCAATAGAACAATTTCATAATCATACCATTTATTTTATTTCTATCAGTTTCATGGTTTATTTATTGTGGGTGTGTTTTCACAATCACACAATTAATGAATTAAACAATCATGAAAGATTGAACTAAAATAAAATAGTATTTTGCGTAAAATATTATCGTGTACATGGTTAATCACTTAAGTATATCCCACATAATATTAAAAAGCATGTAATCAAAGATAATAAAATGGAAATTTATGTATAAGGATAAAATTCCTTAAAGAAATATTAAGTTGGTATAGCCTTCCATAATCTTAGTTAGAATCGAACCATAGTTCAAAGTGCTTGACCAACCCTAGTTGGGGTGATTTTAATTATCGGGGAATTATAATTCAACGTTTTGGGTTGACTTGACTTGGTTGGAATCAAGGGTTGACTGCCATAGTAGTACTTGTTGTGACCAAGTGGCAAAGGTTGAGAAAATTCTAAATAAAAGGATTTTAGGATTGGGGAGTCCACTCAACTATTCATGGAGCTGCGATTTAATACAGTTGGAATTCAGAATACCTAACTAAAACCCTTCAAGTTTATTGAAAACCCCTAGTTATGCTAATGAGAAGGGAAATATGGATCCTATCCACTAGAATATTAAGGCAAAAAAATATTATGAAGTCAATAGTGAGGGATATTGGATTTCAGTAAAATAGTGGGAGACTAATAGGTATTAATTTATTTATTTGTCTCAGTTTTATCATAATAAAGTAATAATATTTTTCTCATCATAATTTTTAGAAATGGAAAGAAAATGACATCAAACATATCATTGTGAACCATACTCGAGATGGAAAACCTTCTCACCATCCCCAATTTCCAAGAGTGGCAGAGGTGTTTATGTGTCACCCTTCACCACGAGAGGAAATTATATGTGCTGGAAGAGCCTGTTCCAGTTGCTCTTGGGAAAGAGACCAGTGATGAAGAATTTTATCTCTATATGAAACACTTGGATGATACCACAGATTCCCAGTGTCTTATGCTATCATCCATTTCTAATGAGCTCTTGAAGCAACATGAAAACATGGACGCATATAGCCTGATGTCTCACCTTAAGGATCTTTACCAAGAGAAGGTGAGACAGGAGAGATATGAGATCTCCAATGATTTATTTACAACTATGCTTGGAGATTCTGCACCAGCTGGGCCTCGTGTAGTCAAGATTATTGGCTACATTGAATGCTCAGACATCTTAAGGATTATGTTCCCAGATGAGTTGCATACAGATCTCATTATCTCTTTACTGCCCAAGACCTTATCTATATTTTTTATGAACTATAACATGAGAAACAATGATAAGAGTATATCAGAAGTTCTGACCTCAATTTTCTAGGTAGATAAGGACATGAGGCATGAAAAACCTACATTCCATATGGTGAATAAGAAATTAAGGACAAGGCAAAGGGGACAAGGACTTATAAACGGTCTGAAATCCCCAAGCGTCATCCCTCCAAGAAGGGGAAGATCCCGAGGTAGGGAAAGGAACGAGAGGCAGTATGTTTTGTATGTGGAAAGCAAGTCCACTGGAAAAGTAACTGTACTTAGAAGCATGGGGACACTAATGGTATGTTCGTTATCGAGTGTAATCTTTTCATTTCTACACATTGGGTATTATATACACCTTGTGGGGCTCACATCTGTATTCAAATGAAGGAACCAAGTAGATTTAGAAATATTTCCAAAGGAGAGGTGGATCATTGAGCTTCCCATGGTGTGAGGATAGCTGCATTATCTATTGGCGATTACAACCTCTCATTGACAACTGGGATGATTTTGGTTTTACATAACTGTTATTATGTGCCTACTGTTACCAAGAACATAATTTCTGTATCTTGTTTAAATATGGATGGATTTATTTTCAAGTTTGGAAATAAGTGATGTCTCTTTTATAAGAACAATGTATGTTATGGTAAGGCACATTTAAATAATGGTTTATATGTATTAAATTATGAAAACGAAGTGTTGGAAATCGATAATGAAACAGACTCACATAACTCATACATCACCGAGTTGTGGCATCACCGTCTGGGTCATGTAAACGAGAAGCTCTTGACAAAGCTCTTCCAAGATGGATATTTAGACTCTACTGAGTGAAAACCACTTGATAGATGGAACACATGTTTACATGAAAAAATGACCAAGCCTCCTTCCGGTGGATAATGTGGATGGACCACAAATCTTGTAGAATTGGTTCACACGAATGTGTGTGGACCATTTCTAGAAGAAGTTATAGGGGGATATTTTTACATCATAACTATTATTGATGATTTGAGTAGATATTAATATGTCTAATAAATGAGGTATAAGTCATAATACTTAGAGAAATTTTAGGAATTCAAGAATTAAGTAGAGAATCATCTTGGTAATAAGATAAAGAATCTTCTATCAGATCGAGGTGGAGAATATCTGAACCAAGAGTTCATGAATCTTGTATGGGAGTCCAAGATTCTATCTCAGCTCAGTCCTCCTTATACACCATATGGGAATGGTATTAGTGAAAGGGGAACCACACCTTGTTGGACATGGTGAGGTCGATGATGAGTCATACAGATCTTCCATTATCCTTTTAGGGATATGCATTACAAACTGCAGCATACACATTAAACAAAGTGCCAACTAAGGCGGAAAATGGAATTACTTTCGAGTTATGGAAAGGGAAGAAACCCATTTTGTCCCACACACGTGTATGGGGATGTGAGGCATTTGTTAAGGCCTTCTTAGGCAACAAACTAGAACCCCAGGGCACAAGGTCTATCTTTATAAGATATCCCAAGGAAACGAAAGGATATTACCTATATAACCCATTATACAAGAAAGTGATTGTTGTCAGACAAGCTGCCTTTCTTGAGAAGGATCACATCCTCAAACGGGATACTGGTAGAAAGATTGACATCGATGAAGTTAATGCTCAAGATACAAATGATTTGGTACAGGAACATGTTCCACAGGTCCCCGTGGAAGAGTTTCCAGAAACACAATTCCTGCGTAGGACCTCCAGAGAGGTAAGGGAACCAGAGAGATTTGGCTTCCTAATCACTGAGGATGGTGAATCATTATTGTTGGACAATTAATAACCTATCTTCTACATAGAAGTATTAGAAAGCTCAGAAGCAGCAAGATGGTTAGAAGCTATGAATTCCGAGATGGATTCCATGTATTAGAACCAAGTATAGGATCTGGTCGATGAGTCAGTTGATGTAAAGTTTGTTGGATGAAAATGGGTATTCAAGATAAAACTAGAAATTGAAGGTCAAGTTAGCACCTATAAGGAAAGGTTAGGGGAAAAGTAATTGGAAATCATCAAGGAATTGACTATGATGAAACCTTCTCACCAGGTCCCATGTTTAAATCCATAATAATCATACTTTCTATAGTAGCTTACCATGACTGCGTGATGTGTAAAATGGATGTAAAAATAGAATTCCTTACTGGGAACCTTCAGGAAGATGTCTATATAACACAACCCGAAGGATTTGTGACACCAGGTGAAGCCAAAATGGGTTTTGATGTTGCAGAAATCCATTTATAGATTAAATCATGCATCGAGGTCATAGAACATATGATTTAATGAAGCAACAAAGGAATTTGGTTTCATTAAGAACGAATGTGAGCCATGTGTTTATAAACAGTTTAATGGGAATGTAGTCGTTATCCTAGTAGTATATGTTGACGACATATTTCTTATTGGAAACTATGTACCAGTCTTACAGTTAGTTAAGGATTGGTTGAACAAGTGTTTTTTCATGAAGGACTTGGATGAAGAAGCCTACATTATAAAGATCAAAATTATTAATGATAGATCCTAGAGGCAGCTTGGACTAAGTCAGGGTACATACATTGACAGGATACTAAAGATATTTATTATGGAACAGTCAAAGATAAGATTGGTTCTAGTGTCACATGGGCTACATCTTTCTAAGAAAATGTGTCCTCAGACACAACAAGAGAAACAAATAATGAGTAAGATCCCATATTCTTCGGCTATAGGATCCATCATGTATGTCATGGTATGTACCATAATTGATGTTGCCTATGCACTGAGCATGGTAGGTAGATATCAAGAAGATCTATAAGAACAACATTGGACTAATTTTAAGTCTATCCTAAAGTATCTTAGAAGAACTAAGGATATGTTCCTATTGTATGGAGGGGGAGAGGTGTTTATAATCAGAGGGTAAGCTGATTCTGGTTTTCAGACAGATTCGAACGATCTAAAGTCGCAATCTGGATATGTTTTATGTCTTAATGGAGAAGCTGTGAGTTGGAAGAGTTCAAAGCATCCAATTATCGCCAATTCTACATTGGAGTCTGAATATATAGCGGATTCTAAAGCAGCCAAAGAATCCATTTGAATTCATAACTTTGTCTAGGATATTGATGTGGTGCGTATCAGTAAAGAATCTATCATGTTGTATTGTGATAATACTGCAGCGGTGGCTCTTGCAAAAGAACCAAGGTCACATCAACAGAAAAAGAATATACTACGGAAGTATCACATCTTGATGGATTTATATCAAAGGGTTGAAGTTGCAGTGAGCAGAGTTTCCATGGAAGAGAACGTGGTAGACACCATAACGAAAGGCCTATCTTAGAATAAGCATGAATATTGTGTGAGAGCTAGCAGGTTAAAGGTTGTTAGCCGTTGTCTCTAGTCTAAGAAGGAGTCTGTTGGAGTTGGTGTCCTAGAACCAAATACATGATACTTTATTCATTGATGAATACTTTATCACATCTTGATTGTTCTTCTATGTGAAAATGCATGTGATAATGTCCTAAGGATAGCTGTTTCATTAAAGGGTCATAGCGAATCCCTGCTATGAAGAGAACCTGGATGTGTCGTAACACTATTTTTGAATATATGTTCTATGGCTGGATTATGTTATTTGAGGAACAAAAATAATACAGTCCATTAGGGGTCAAATCAATAAAACATTGATGAACCTTCTCACGGTGTGCACCCTTGGTAATATCCAGGAGGATATTATGAGAACAAAACCCACCAGTAGGGAATCCACATTTCATAGGGTCATTGGATGTTCCTATCTGCAGATGTGTGTATTGGTCCTCAGACTTTAAGATTATTTTTAATGGGTATTACAACTCACACACTTATGTTTATTGATAAGAACTGTGACGACACACTATTCACAGTGAGGTAGGACATGTTGGGTGCACCACGAGTGAAACTACATTAATAGATAATGTGAGAAAAGGATTTTTCCCTTCTGTTTTATAATAGAAGTATATATCTCAAGAAAATTGATGGAATTGATATAGACTAAATAAATCCATGACCATGGTGAGGAATGGAAAATTTCAATTCCAGAATGTCAGAGAATGAATACTCGACCACATGGGTTGATGGCACTAGCATGCAACCTTCATAATTCAAGATATTGAGACAAAGGGATTAGATTACACAGTAAGCATTCGTATGTGGTGACACGTAAATCTGGAATCAAATCCTTCCTCTTTGGTGGTTTGAACCATTTCTAGAAAGTAATCTAGTGCTTTAGGCAAGTACTCCTAATGCCAATGTGAATGATGCCTAGAGGGTCAGACACTAAGTGTATCTAATTATCTCAAGTAGAATAATGATTATTCCCATATGTGGTTTAATAATTATTCATGGAAGCCTAAATAATTTTAATGTTGCAGGAATGATAAAATGACAACAAGATATACATGCCATGTACATTGAATGTATGTGCCATATAGTTTTAATTTTGGAAAGGAAATAAAAAACAAGTACACGCTGTGTATTAATGATTAAACGCCGTGTAGTTTTTCCAGTCGGGATTTTGAGGAAATAATATCATATTATTAAATGATATTTATTATAATCTATGTGGGCGCATGTCAAGGAATTAATAATTCGATATGGGGGGTTTCAATAAGATTTAATGAAATAAATAAAACGCGTAACATGTTTATTTATTTCCATAACCTTATAACCTCAAACCCGATTATAAATATCCTCACAACCCCAACATTTTTCCTTAATAATTGTGCACAACAATTCTGTAGAATTATTTACAGGCCGAAATAACTCCTTCCTCTAAGAATGTTGTCATGCCTGAGAGAGATCCCCCTCCATCAAATCAAGTAAATCTAAGGCGAACAACACAAGTAAAGGCTTCTCCATGCTAGCACCCGGATATTCCTTTGGTGATGTCTAGAGATACATAGAGCATGTGTGGATCACCACTAGAGGAATCCAACACATGGATTCTATGATTCAATGACGGATCACATTTGATAGTGACCAGAGACATCAACGGAGAAAGAATTCTATTAAGTTAATTCTTGTCAATTAGTTAAACTAATTATAACAAACATATGATGATCCTCCTTTGTGGTTCCAGGACTATTCTTCTTCTTTGACTATTTCTATGATTCAATCCGTGGACTCTGGCATTTATCATCGTATTGATCCCAGATTGATCATTGATAATGACAAAAAGCTAAGTGGTCACATCCACCCACGAGCTTCCGCTGCGCCCAGAACATACATTAGATTCTTTGAAAAATCCCTCAATTGCATGTGTGATGATTCTATGTGACATATCATACATCACTCCAATGTTTGAGTCAAATGATGATATAAAACTGGGGAATTTTTCATTTTGGGGGAATATAGTGATGCATTTACTAAAGATTTACCTAGAGATCCTGAGGTAGAGTTATTGGTTTAACATATACCCAGATACACTCCTATATCTAAATGTCCATATAGGATAGACCATATCAAACTGGAGTAGTCGAATAAGCATCTCCAAGTGCATCGGGGAAAATAGTTCATATGACCTAATGCATCACCTAGGGGTTCCCAATTTCTCCTCATAATGAAAAAGGATGGATCAATGATGTTTTTTATTGATTAATGATAACTTAATAAGATCACCATATAATTACATGCATCCTCTTCAAAGGATATATGACTTTTTCTCTCAACTATGATGAGGTATGTGCTTCTCGATGGAGGATATTTTCTATGGATATCATCAACTAATGTTTAACAAGAAAGATATTTAGTGGAATACTTTTCCTGTAGGTAATAGGAACTATGAGTTCATAGTGATTCTATTAATACATAGTAATACCCCTGAAGTATTTATGTATTAGATAAATATTATCTTTAGAGAATACCTTGAATAATTTGTGGTAGTGTTTATCGATTATATTATCATTTACTCTAAAATAAAGGAGGAACTTGAAGAAAATATTAGGATTATTGTAGTGAAATTATGGAACGAGAAATTGTATGTCATGTTTAGAATGTGTGATGTCTGGATGTAGTTGGTTACATTCTTAGAGAATGTGGGCGCAACTGATAGAATTTATATAGACTGTTCAAAGACAGAGGCAATTTAGCAATGAAAAAGACCGACTAATGTCACAAAAATATATTTTTTTTCTTCACTTATTGGGGTACAACTAATGTTTTGTGAGAAATTTCTCATGATTATCTTGCTCAGTAAATAAGTTAACATGAAAAAGGATAATGTATTTCTAGATGGAAGATTTTTATGAAAGATTTAATGATATCAAGAAGAGTTTAATCATTGAACATGTACTCAAGCTACCAATAATTGGTGAGAGTATTGTGATATTCAATTATTATTCGAAGAAATTATTAGGTTATTTAATCATAAATAATGATAAAGTGATATCCTACACCTCACGAAAGTGGATGATCTATGAGAAAAATTACATGACACATGATCTAGTGCTAGAATCAATCATTTTTGACTTAAAAATATTTCATCACTACTTCCATGGTGAGAATTATGAGATATATACTATTCACAAGTGTATAATGTATATTTTCACATGGAATGAACTCAACAAGAGTCAAAGAATGTGTATATACCTAATAAAGGAATATTATTTCTATATTAATTACATTTAAGAAAGGTGGGAAAGGAAGCCGATGCTCTTAGCAGAATAGAACATATTAACATATTCGTGATGAAAATTCACAAAGAACCCATATTTATAAATTTTCAAAGGATTGACTTGGAAATAATAATGGAAGAAAATACATCCTACATTTATAAAATTAATACCATACCATCTATACATGAAAAAGATTAAGGAGGTACAAAGGGATGATATGAAGCTACCAATGAATATGAAAGCAGTAAAGGAAGGAAATATAAATGGGTTCCACATCATTGATGATTGTGTGATTTGGTTTAGAATGAGGAATTGTGTACCTACATATCTAGATATAAATAAGGAGCTATTGGATAATTCACATATCTCATATTTACCCATCTATCCTAGAAGTAGCAATGTATCGTGATCTTTGGGAATAATTCTAGTGGAACAACATGAAGAACCGTATTACAGAATATATCTCAATATGTTTGGTATTTCACAAAGTAAAGGTAGAGTGACATAAGTCTAAAGGTATGATTAAACAATTTCCTATACCCATGTGAAAATGGAATAATGTCACTACATACCTTTTCATTGGTCTCCCAAATACATCCAAAGGAAAAAATGTGACATGGGTTATGGGGGACCCACTCCCAAATACTTTCCACTTTATCTTAATTCAAGAAGATTTATCACTTGAAAAAAGTTTCATGATATATGTGATGGAAGTGGTGAGGTTGCATGGGGATACAAATTTGATCCTATCTGATTGTGATCTATGTTTTATCTCTAAATTATAGAGAATTCTTTAATATGATTTTATTACTGAATTTAATTTTACATTACCTATCACCACCAAACTGATGACCAATCTAAAAGAACTATTCAAACACTCGAGTACATGATAAGATCCTACTAAATTAGATTCAAAGGAGTATGGGAACAAAATATCCCATTAGTTGAGTTATCATACAACAATATCTTTCACTCAAACATCCAAATGGCTCCAGAGGAAGCTATTTATAGAATTTGAGCTATAACTCCAACTTGTTAGGATGAAGTCAGTGAATGAAAACCAAATTGACCTGATATTGTTAAAGAGATAACCATGAAGGTTTATGCCATCAAACAACATATAAATACTTCTCAGAGTTAGAAAAAGTGAAATGATGAAAACTATAGATAGTACATGGAGTTTGAAGTTGGAGACAACGTTTTCCTTCGAATATCACCATGGATGAGATTAATGCAGTTTGGAAAGAAATATAAGCTTATCCTAAGGTACATTGGACCCTTTAAGATCCATGATATCATAGGAGAAGTAGACTATCACAATAGTTCCATAAAAATATTATCCACACCTATGAATGTATAAATAAAATTTATGTATTTTCTAAATGAAAATATGACATAATTATTTAATGGTATATGTAATAAAATGTTTTAAAAATGATGTTATCATATTTAAAAAATTATTTCCATAAAATGGATTATATTTTTAAAATCTACACATCCAAAAATGTTTCGAGTGATTTTTTATGATTTTACTAAAATAGTTTATTTTTTGTAAATAGTGTAATACAGTAATTTACGATATAAGCTAAATACATGAATTTTTGAGTCATGGATGATTTAGGGATGATAAAATCACCATATATTTGAATAATCTTGAATCATTTACATTATTTATTCATAGGAATAAACTCTATTTATAGTCTAGACCCAAAATAATAAACTAATGAACATAATAATAAAAATCTATATCCTCCCCCTAAAAATACCACCCTTCACCACCCCTTATCCTCAAATATTATAAGGATTGTTTCTTGTATGAATTATCCTGAATTCAATTTCCAATACTATTAACCATGTACATGAGCTATTTTTATCAACAAAATACCAAACCCATGTTATTTAAGGAGGTTCTCAAGGAGACAACATCAAGTGGTAAAATCCTCAATCCTTCCCTTTTAATTTCTTTTCGTTCCATGTCATCTCCTCACCTACCATATCCAAAGAATCATGATAAATCCAATATCATATAACTAATTTAATTTTATTGTGTTAATGTAAAATCCATAATCAATTCACTTATCTTCCCATTTTTTCTTAAAAACGAAATCAACATCCATGATGTGTCAAATCACCACCTTCATGGATGATGATTTATCATTTTCCATTATCGCCTTCAAGACAGGTCATAGAACCATTATAATGGTTTTTTTTTAAATGTGTATTATAAATTTTTTCATGTTCTGTTACTAATATATATACATAATATTAATTAATAAAACAAAACTAGTTTGTGATGATTGAAAAACACCAACCAAACTAAATGTTTTCACCGACAATTAATCAAAAGAATCATCCTAATATTGGAAAAAACTATATATAAGACCATTTAAAACATTTTAGTAATATTAATACCATTTCATTCCAATTCTGGTGTTTTTATTCCATTTAAATAGAACTCCCATAATTATAATCAAGGGATCCGATCCTAAAACCATGAAATAAATGATACTAGAGCAACAAAATTAAAACTTATAACTCACCAAAATGGAATTAAATGAACTTAATAAATTATAATAAAAAAATTAATGTATAAGAGGTATTAATTTAGATAATTATATAATATAGTTTTATTATCTAAGATAATAAGTGAAAGTGAATAATTCATTCAAACATAAGTTAAAGGGATTCTCAAACCCAACTCAATATCTTTTTGTTATACCTCTTTCAAGACATATTAAATTTTGGATATTTAGCTAATGTTCATTAAATATAATATCATTGTTCTTACCTTTTATTTAATAGTATATACAAGTTTTCCACATGGTTTTAGGATAATTAAAATGATTTTCCCAAATAACTCTTCTTTCCAAAAAACATTGTGTCTCCTCCTCATATTGTCTCTTCTTAACTCAAGGATGATAATTATTATACCAAATATGTTATTAAATTTTCCATTTGGGAATAAAAAAAATTATTCATGAATTTATTCTTTATTAAATTCTTATAATCTCCATTCATTTACATGGGTTATATTATCACTATAATAGTTATAAATTTTTTGTGACCTGAATGATTATTTAAATATTATGATGTGGTGGGGGGACCAGAGTTATATATCCCTATAATAAACTGGGTAATGTGACGTATCTCATGAAATATTGTGTTATATGAATGAAAATTATGATAGATTTGTTTATAATGATGATGTTATGATTATTCATATATGTTTATAATCCACATGATGCTAGCATTGTTCTCAACTATTTGTAGTATTTGACCACTAAGACATGACGTTTCATTTTTATTCATTGCAACATTCCAAGATTTTTTTATAGTCTCCCTTATGAAGTTGATAACTATCCAGTTCTTTTGTCATTATGATTATTATTAGGCTCACTCACATTATATTGATTCATGTTCCTTATTCATCATCTAAACAGGGTTTTAGATCACCCCTTTAATTTGATATATATCCTTAGGTGACTACATGTGCTAAAAAGAATTTGAGATTTAGAAGGATAATGTATAATATTTTAAATAAATTTATATGGTTTATTATGTACAAATTATGTGTGATCCTAATTTTCCGAAGTCACTAATCCTTTGATCTTGGATTGTTACTCTATAATGTTTTTCATCTTTAAAATGATATCATAGTCATGAAAGAAAATTAATTTCACTATAATTATTCATTATACATTCTTCTTATCTTCCATTTATATATTTGAACTTCACACCAATGTTTTCTTTATATAGGAACCTGAATATGTGATAGTTTAGTTAACCTTTATGATTTCCATTTTCTTTTTAATATATTCTTCAGTATCCCTATGTTTTTTAGTTTGGTTTTCAAAAAAGGTTATACCTTTGACGGAAAAAATATAATTCAAATGGTGGAATTTATTTAAGTCGGTTTAATGTACCACCACAAAATTTTATAACACATTTCTCCTTAAATAAATTGGATTTCTTAGATATCTTGTGTTAAACAAAACACAATGTTTAAACGACCCGAAATATAATATATTTAAATGAGAACATTATACCATAGTTACTTAAATTGGTGCGAAAAAATGTAATATTCTATTTTTGTAAATTATTTATATACAATTTAGATAAATAAAATTTATTGGTAAATAAGTACTCAATTTTAGTATTGTCATTAAATGCTTCAGAAATATATTTTTCTTCAAAAATGTTTTTATGACTATTTTTGAGAAAATAATATAATTAATTTCTTCCAATTATATAAATTTTAGTGGAAAATATAAACTTAATTTTTTATGTCAACATGAAAAAATTAAATTAGGATGAAATTTTCAGAATTTTCAAATAATATTGATTTTTCATCGAATAGTTTAAAATACCAATTTGTATAAAACTATTGTTTCTTTAAATTGAAAAATCCCCATAATACTTCTAATTAGATCCATACATAATATAAGTCTCATTTAGTTATAAATAATATAACTTATTATACATTAATCAATATTATATGTGATCATGGTATCAAAATACTTTTAGAATTTAAAAGGAAATTATTTCAAAAGACTGTTTTTTAACACACCTTTAAGGATATATATATAAAACAATTATACCACATATAGAGATTTTATATGTTAAAATGGATATAATATTTATAATTATCAAAATTAATATTATTAAATAAGGTTAACACAATTTTTGGACATAATGAATAGTAAAAATCTTGTCACCACAGTATAAGCTTAAATTGGGTTATCCTAGGTTAAAAATAAGTGATAATAACGCCATTTTAATATTCAATATTATTATATGAAGTTAATTCATCCCTTATTAACTTATGAAATAGATTTATTTTTTTATGGGGAACTTTTTTCATGGAAGTGACCTATATAATATTTTAACTAGTGAAAAATACAACATGTCAGTTGCTTAATTTTTATATCTCTTTTATATTCACATAGAGAAAAATAAATTTATGTATTAATATTAATAATTATATTAATCATAATAAAATTATTTTCATGATATTAATTTATTTACAATTTTTAGTGATTTTATAGTTACCTAAAATTCTAATGTAATTTTATCAACGTATTTCATTAATTTATAAGAAAAATGGTTTAAAAAATATTAAAAGAAATATTATTTAAGTTATTTAGAGTAATATGTGATTTTTATATATTAATATATCATATTATTGATGTGTTAAATTTATATACTCAAATTACCCCTTTTTCTTTATGTATTTAATGTCAAATTAAATGAACAATGTCAAAAACAATATTAATTTATTTTAAAAGAAAATAATATTTTATTAAGTGGATTATAATTACTAAAAACCCTCTTATTGAGTTAAAATTTTTCTTATGACTTTTCTCATTCTTTTATGTATTGGAAATCACAAACATATTTTCATAAAAATACTTTCTATCTATAAGGATATTCATATATTACACACTTCTTTACCAATTATTTATATCTATAAAGAAAATTATATGCATATTCATTAATCATTTTATAGAAATGATTAATATTTGTTCTTATGACCGAATAGCTACAGAATAAAAAAGGATCCTTAATAAAACTTAGAATTTTTCATCCTTCTAAATTCTGAATCATTCATAAAATCAAATCTAATTTATATTTCTCAATTCTAAATCATCCAAAAAATTGAATATAAGTTATGTTTCTAAATTCCGATTCCTTCAGAATTTTGAATTCAATTTCCTCAGAATTTTGATTAAGATTCATATTCCACAAATCTGAATCATGAAGGAAATAAAATTGGATTCACTTCATCATTTTCGAATCATCCATAATTGTGTATTTGATTCTATTTTTCTCAATTTTGATTCACTCAAAAATATGAATCTTATTCGTGGTTTCTGAATTCTTAATCATCTTAATTTTCAGATTTGATGTAATATTATTCTTAAAGATACTACATTTCATTAATATAATGTTTTGATATATTCAGATTCATACACAGATAATGTTTCTCATGATATTTTCTTATACTAAATGATGTCGTCTAATCAGTTATAATATGAACATTGTATGCTTCAGGTGTATAGGTCCCTCTGAAATTCTTGGAAAAATATGACCATGGAAGGAAAATTAGACCATTGGAGATCATGCCTATAAATAACAGGGCAGTCGGATGATCTCAAAAAAATTCAAACTTTTTTATTTTGGATTCATGCGAGAGCTCTTCCATGATTTCCTTATTCAAAATCATTAATGTGATTAAGTTGTGAGCATCTTGTTCAATATAATTAAGATATTCAACCAGAATTGTTTTAATTTGTGTGAAACTAATTATTGGTGAGAATAATATGGGCATACAAGATGATGTAAGATAGATGTGTTGATTACCTTCTTTATCGAGGGATTCGAACTGAATGAATACATAGGTGCCAATAATCATACAGATTGAGGGATTGTAGGGATAATAAGATAAAAACCGATCTTTGTATTGAGGGCTTACCCTAGAGTTGGTAAGATAGAATATCATGAAATTATTAATCAAGGGAACTTTATCTAATATATTTTGGATACCCTACACCTTGGGTTAAAAGAATTTTAATATTTCAAAATTACTTTAAATTTCCAGTAAAATATGTAATAACACGAATGTGTTTCACATACATTCTCTTTTATTATAAATCTTATTTATGATTCTATACACTTTAAGGTCGAATCTTGTTCATGTGTACCTTTGTACTTAATTTATTTTGATGACCATATTTATCATCCCTAATGTAATTTATCCTTGACCTTATAAATGTGGTATTAAGTGAATCAAGTTTGTTTTACTTTGTTAAACACGTTTTCCTTAAGATTGATAATTAAATTTTGTAAACATACAATTTAACCACTCTAATAATAGATTATCTACATATACATTATGATCCTATAATTGGAATCGAAGGAGGGATCTTAGATTTTGAAAATTACACTTTTTATCAAAGGAATATTTTCACTACTTAGTTAACATACTCTTTGTTTACTTCTGCAACTTTTTTATAATCCCTTTTTTAAAATTTTGGTTTATAAATATTTTATACACTAAATTGTTTTGTGGAAAAATAATTATTGTATTACTTATAATATGGAATGAATAAATTTATGATCCCTAGATAATATGAACCCTACAAGACCACCTATCTTTGATGGGAATGATTTTGAATAATTGGGCGATATAATGAGGAGTTTTGTTATCAATACTGTTGTGTATAACTTTTTTATACTTACTAGAGATTACAAGATCCTTGAGATGGAAGTTAAAACTTTTACAGATCCAGAGAAGCAAGAATATTAGATGAATAATAAGATACCCAACACATTGCTATGTTCTCTGACAAAGAATATATATAACCAAATATCTTCATGTGAAGCAGCTAACATCATATGGAAGAAACTAAAATTGAAACATTTAAGTACTTCAAAAGTTATAGATACTAAATTATCCATGCTTAGGGAAGACTATCATGGTTTTGTTTTTTCATATGGAAAACCGATAGTTAAATTTCAAAACTGATTTTTGACTGTTGTTAAAAGTCTTTAGTCAATGGGATAAAAATTCCTAGATGATGAGATTCTTGTAGAAAATATTATAGACATCATGACTAATGAATGGGATTAAAAGAGAAATGCAATTGATGAGTCAAAAAAATTTTCAAAAATTATTCTTGATGAGATATTTCGAACTCTATTATAATAAGAGAATATATTAATGAAAGATGATGAGAATTTAAATAAGAATAATGTGATTGTTGATTTTACAACTACTTTAAATCATATGAAAACCAAAACTCCAGAGAATGTTTTCAAGGAAACAAATTATAAGAATGTTTTTATTTAGTCTTATTCACATGATAATGATCACTAAATGAATGAGTTAGCCAGTATTGCTCGAAGGATGAAAAATGTCATTGTCAATAATGATTTTGAATATAGATATAAGAAAAAGGAATAGAAAGATAAGAAAGACTCTAAATTCACATTCTGTGAGTGTAAGAAAGTAGGAGACATCAGACCTAATTATCCTAAGTAAAATTAATGGACAAAAATATATACATTTTGAAAAGAATCCGAAAGCATATTATAAGCTTAAAGGAATAAAAAAATTGACGGAAAATTATTCTTGGAGTGAAAGTTGTGGAGACTCATATGATGAATCCTCATATAATGAATCTTATGGAAATTAGAATATTGGTATTACTAATAGAATACCCATGGAAAATTATTGTTTCATGGATAAGGTACAGACTATTGAATCTTTAACTAACAGATTCTTAAGTGTGAATTATCCCGACGAAAAACAATATATATCCTAGGATGATGAATCTTTCTCAGTAGAACATTAATATATAACTTATTTTGGAGAAGTATCTTGGATTCCAGGTAACTTGAAAATAAAAATAGTATGACCAAAAAGATACTTGATATAAAAAATTCTACATTCATGGTTTTAATAGAATAAGTGTTAGATATTTCTAAAAATATTGATGAAAAATCTATCGAAATTTTTTCTACTTCAAAAAACCTCGAGGAAGATAATTATGAAAAGGTTAAAATTTCAATGGATTTCAAAAAACTTATTTCAATGAAATATGTTAGGGAGTAAAACTACAATTCTAACACTAATGACTATGATAATAAGAATTTATTCATGAGACTAAAATGTAAAATATTTTCCTTAAAGAAACAGTTGTTAAAATTAAATTTTGGGAATGAATATTTTGATAAAATATATTCAAAACTTCATCTTCTTAGGAATAGTTTTGGAATGGGTTATACTCACTCAAAACCAGTTTTTAGTCACAACTATTTTGTACCTCAAAGTGAACAGTTTTCACTTTGTGAAAAAGTGGTGGACATTGGGAGAAAAATTATTCTCTAAATATAATCCAATACCTAGTTTTTAAAAAAGACATCTTTTCTATGAAAATGTGGATTCGTGAGATTTTACATTCAAAAAATTATGGATCCAAGAAAGATTGGATTCTGAAAACCTAATTGTTTTATTTTTAGGAAAACAAGATGTATCAACAACAATACCTTGTTAATGGATAGTAGTTGTTCCTGGAACTTGACTGGTAACCAAAAAATTGTTAAAAATATTATTATGATGAAATGTGGAAGATTCATTTTCCAAGTAAATTCTTAAGGAAAGATTGTTAGTATAGGTAACGTCATACTTCTAGGAAAAGCCTTAATTTAGAATTTCTTATTTGTTAATGGTCAAAATAAAAAACTTATAAGCATAATCCAATTATTTTATGATGTTTTACTTTTGAATTTTCAGATTGATAAATGTTTAGTAGAGAATTCCAAGGATGTGTTCATTCATTCTACATATCAGCATAAGAATGTTTATGTGATTATCGTTGAATACCATAAGAGCCAAGAATTATCTTGGATAGTGAAATATAAGACCAATATTGGTTATGGAATAGACATCTAGGGAAATGTAACCTAAGAAACATAGGTAAACTATCTAGGAAAGGATTTGTTAAGGATATATCTGATCTTATATATTATTCTTATAAAGTATGTGACCCTTGTCAATATGAAAATAAACATAAGTCAACATTTAATTCTGTAAGTGAAGTCTCGCCTTCTAATGAATTATAGTTGGTTCAAATAAACTTTTCTAGTTGTACATAAATTAGATTTATTGGAGGTAAATACTATGTATTATTTTAGTTTATGATTACACTAGATTTACATGGGTTTATTTTTTAGCAATGAAATCTGAATCCTATTCTTATTTAAATTATTTTTAATCCAAAGTTAAAAATAATAAACACATTCCATTGCTAACTATTTTTTGTAAATATGGTGTAAAATTTAAAAATTAATATTTTCAAAATTATTATAGTAAGAAAGATATTACTCATAACTTAGCATCTTCTAGAACTCCCTAACAAAATGGTGTTGTTTAAAGAAGATATTGAATTGTTTAAGAGAAAACAAAAAACATGTTGATTGAATACTAAATTTATAAACACGTGTGGGTTGGAGCTATACGTACAACGTGTTATACTGTAAATAGATTTTAAATTAGGAAATTTCATAATAAAATGCCTTACGAATCGTGAACTGGATGAAAACCAAAACATTCATTCTTTAGAGTATATAAATGAAAAGTATTCTTTTTGAATACAAAAGATAACTTACACAAATTCACACCCCAATATGATGAAGGAATTTTATTAGGTTATTCTACTACATCTAAGGATTATATATTTCTTAATAAAAAACACTTGTACTATTGTGGAAGCAATACATGTTAAATATGACGAAACAGAACTTTTTCTTTTCAAACAACCCAACCTACATCTTTGGATGTGTTTTCAAAAACTGATTATCATCCTTTGATATAAGATTCATCTAGTCAAGACAATTCATAGGAAAGTATTCTTGAAGTATTCCCTATAGAAGACTTTCAAACATGTGTTGATGAACATGTTTTACAAAACCCAAGTCAGTTGTCTCTATGTAATCATCCCAGTGATAGTATCATTGCTGATGTACATTCATGATTAAGGAAAAGAAGTTATTTATGAAATGGAGTAGAGAATCAACAATTTTATTCCCAATTTGAACCAAAAAGTCATGATGTGTCTTTAGGTGATGGATTTTAGAATAAATCTATGAAAGATGAGATAAATGATTTCAAATGGAAAAATACATGGACCTTAGTTAAAATAAATAAATAAACCGCTATTATTGGAGTAAATTGGGTCTTCCAAAATAAATGTGATGAAAATGGAATCATTGTAATAAATAAAAAAATTAGTTTCTTAAACCTATAATCAACAAGAAAGAATATTCTATAAAGAAACCTATTCTTTAGTAGAACAACTTGAATTTTTTCAAATTCCCTTAGAATTTGTAGAATTCTTTAACTTCTAAATTTTTTATACAGATGTGATGTTTTCTTTCATTAATAGGTATGTTCAAGTTTAATTTTATGTCAAAAAATTCATATTTTTGGAGATACAAAACATCCTGAACATGTTTTTAAACTGACCAAAGATTTATATGGTCTTAAAAAATCCCATAGAGATTGGTATGATAGACTTACATGACTTTTTCTACAAAATTATTATGTTAAGGGTACTGCTTATCTAGACCCTTTTATAAAGAAAGAAAATAAAAATGTTTTCCTTGTTCAAATTAATGTTGACGACATTATATTCAAATCAACTCATAAATCCTTAACATATTCACTTTTGAATACTATGAAATATGATTTGGAAATGGGTATTATGGGTGATAAAAAAAATTTATTGGCTTTCAAATTTCTCAAAACCCAGAATGAACCTATATATATCAACATTATAATATTAATTTTCTTCTAAAAATGTTTGTATATGACAATACAAAATGTATAAGTTCTCCAATCGGTACCGCGAATAACCTTGATCCTGATAAAGCTAAGAAAACAATAGATCAAACAATTTTCTATGTATGACAGAACATTTACCAGACTTAACAACTAGTCATCAAGGATTATTTTTTTCATTGTCGTTAGGTTCCGGAAATCAATCTAATAAAAAATAATCCCATTTAAAAGCACTACCAATATTTTTTCATTACTTAAAGAGAACTATGGATTTAGTAACATTATATTCTTTTGGAAATTATTTTGGACTAAAAATATTTTTGGATGCAAAATTTTGTTGTTGTATAATGGATAGAAAAATTACATCAGGAATATATCTTTTCATAAGAGATTATTTAGTTTCTTGGTCATGTAAGAAATAACACTCTATAACACCTTCCATTGTTGAAGTAGAATATGCGGCAGCTAGAATTTTATGTGATCAAGTGTTATTGATTTAACACACACTCACTAATTATATCATGAGTTTTACTAAAACTCAGATACTATGTGATAACACTTGTTCCATATCCCTAAGCAAAAATCATGCACCTCACTCTTGTGAAAAAAAAATGGATATTAGGCATCAATTCCTTAGGGATAACACAATTAAAAGAGATATTATTAGACAATTCATTAGAAGGCAAGAAAAGAATGATAATATTTTTACAAAATCGTCACCTTTTGAGATATTTGAATACATTAAACAAAATTTATGAGTGATAATTTTATGGTAATTATTCATATCTAGAAAAATTTAAGGGGAGAATATATAAAGAGAAAATCTGTATGTAAGGGGAAGATATTTCTATAAGAATGGAAGAAAAATATATAAAGTCAGAATATGATCCTTTGGGGGATTTTATAACCTAATGGGGAGGTAGTTGTATTCATCTTGAGTCAAAAAATAAGGGGGAAGAAGATTTTCTTTTATTTTCCACGATAAGGTCTCTAGATTTTAATATTCCTTTCATAAAATAGATTGTTTGTGCTTTCCAAAAAGGGGGATATTGTTGAGTCAAATGTTTCCTTATGAAATTTATCATTCCATTATTTTTTGAAAATCAAAAAAACAATTATTACTAATATTTTCTATCTATATGTAAATTTATATGTAACACATTTCCCTACTAATTATTTCTATTTATAAGGAAATTTATATCCATGTTCTTTAACCATTTTATAGCTATGTATAATATTTTGTCTTAAGAGGGAATGGATGCAGAAAAAAATTATATCTTTTATAAAACTCATAATTATTAATATTTCTAAATTCCAGATCATTCTAAAAATCGAATCTGATTTATATTTCTCAATTCCCAATAATCCAAAAAATTGAATCTGATTTATATTTCTAAATTTTTATTCCTTCATAATTATGAATCCGATTTTCTCCAAATTTCAATTCCAATTCCAATTTCGTAACTCTGAATCATGAATAAAATATAATCTGATTCACTTACTCAATTCCAAATCATCCAGAATTGTGATTTAGATTATATGCTTCTCAATTCTGATTCACTCAAAAATATGAATCTGATTCATGGTTTCTCAATTCCGAATCATCTTAATTTTCAGGTCCTGTTTTATATCATTCCTAAAGTGACGATATTTCAATAATATAATGTTTTTATATATTTGAATTCATACATACATAATGTTTCTAGTGATATTTTATTATACTAAATGATGTCATATAATCAGTTATAATATGACCATTTTAAGTGCAAGTTATATAGGTCCGTTCAGAATTCTAGGAAAAATATGATGGTTAAAGGAAGATTCAACCATTAGAGATCGTACCTATTAATACCAAAACATTTGAGAAGGCTCAAACACATTAAATTTTTTCATTTTGGAGACATGTGAGACCTTTACCAAAATTTCATTGTGCGAAGGCCTTAAAATGATTAAGTTGTAAACAACTTGTTCAATAGACTTAATATCTTCAATAAGAATTGTTTTCATTTGTGCGACACCAATCATTGGTGATTACAATTGAAGGATTAAAAAATGAAGGAAGACAAAGGCGATGATTACCTTCTTAATCGAGGGAATCCAACTGAAGGGATACAAAGGTTCCAATCACCAATAGATCGAGGGTTTAGGGGATATATAGAAAAACACCAATCATTACACCAATGGATTACCCTGGTGTGTGTAAGACAAACTTTTTTGAGAGTATAAATCATGGGACTTGTATCCAAGGTGTTTTGGATACTATACTCTTTGGGTAATAATATTTGTACTCTTTTATATGTACATTAAATTTCCACTACAATTTGTAACAATCTAAAAGTGTTATTATACTTTTCTTTTGTTGTAACTTTGATTTGTGATTCTGTATGATTTAAGGGACAATCTTTTTTATGTATACCTATGTACTTATTTCCTTTCAATATTAGTATTAATCTATCCCAAAGTACATTTTTTTTAACCTTACAAAAGGGGGTTTAAGTGAATCAATTTTTGTAGCTTTTTTAAATAATGTTTTCTTAATATTAGGAAAATAATTTTTTTTAAACATACAATTCACCCCTCTTGTTATTGATTGTCTACATCTGCATTTTGATAATACACTTATACACATCTAATTTACTGTTATATGTTTAATAATATCATCAATTGGCTGTTTTTACCCTATTTTTTTATATTATCTATGTTGACCCAAAAAGAGTAAAACGTTATTATGATGGTAAATTTCAAAAAGGGTTAACATGGGTTTAAACAGAGAGATATTGGTAAATCCCAAAAAAAACTTGTCTAATTTTTTTGGATGGTATTATTTCGAGAAATAATAATCCTATATTATAATAATGTCATTATGGAAATATTTTAACTTGAAATTTAATTTATATGAGTTTTTTATTTTATGAAATTTAAAATGTGCATGGATTATCACATATAAAAGAGAACCTCATCTCCATATTTAAGAACAATTAAAAAGACTTTTCTTTCAACAAATATGTATTTAAATATATTCCCGACTTCTATTACCACATCCTAGAGGCCTTTTTTTATTATAAGACCCCCTATAAAGTCTTTTTGTGTAAATATAAAGAGGTTCTCTGTAGAAGAGGTATCGTTCATAATAGAGTGTTTTTTATTTCTTATTACACATTAAAATATTATTAAACCATGATGATATAATGAAATAAGTATCTCCCACACAGTTATATTTTTTATATTAATGAAATACCAAATATCTATATACTCTTCCATAAAATGGGAAATAAAGTTATCATTTGTTTGTATAAAAAACTATCGCCTCATGAACCGATGTAATTCTATTTCCATCACAAATGATCATAGATGGTTTTAATGATGTATTTTCAAAATATATATATTATAGTAATTAAATATTCATCATTCTCTAAATATGAAAAATATTTTAATTTATTAACATCTTATTCATTTAGAAATGATAATGTCATTCATGCATACGTGTAGATTGCTACCTCCATAAAGCGATGTGATTCTGTTTTTGTCATAAAATCATGTGAAAACTATATATTAGTGTATTTGAATAAATAATAAGGTATTTATTTCATAATGATCATTATTTAAATATAAAATAATACATAAGTTATTTCAATCATGATCGTTGAAAACAAAATCATTACTCACGTATACGTAAGGATTTACTTCTCCATGATTGTTATTCTTCATATTATTGAACTACAACCTCTTTTACCATTGCCAAACCATTAAGGTCATTTATAACATATGAATTCAATATTGTCAAAACATCTGATGTGAACTTAATAAAATAATAAATTAAATATAAAATGTAAAGAAATAAATTAAAAATTATAATAAACCTATTTTTTATTTATAATGTAAATAATTAACAAAATTATTTAGAAGATAAAGAATATACCATACAATTCCATTATGAGGTACTAGATTTGGTCAAAATTTCTCTTAATTAAGGCATATTTTAATTTTATGCACCAAATTTATTTTATATGGTGTATATATTTCCCATTAAACATGATATATCATAAATAATTCATAATAATTATAATATTATGTTTCTATTAAAATTATCTCATCCAAGGGGAGTTGACATGAATGTTATCATGTGATAAGGGGTTTTGTAACTCATTTTCTTTTCATTAGGACATATTAGTTATTCATTTCATTTAATATTCTATGAATTACATTTATAATTAATTTTCATTATTTTATATTTTTTAAACTTGTTTTATGTGTATTAAATTTTGCTAAACATAATCAATTCCTTGATTAATTATCACTTCAATGGTATGATCTTTGTAAGATATTTTATCTCAATTTCCACTCCATTAGGACATATTTGGTATTATGAATCTATTTATAATTTTGAGGTGAATCTACTACCAATTTGATAATTTAAAATATTAATATTAATGGAATTTAATTATTAACTTGAATTTATTTCTTTCATGGGGGTTATTTTTCAATATTTACCAAAGAGGTAAGGGTTTATATCACAATATCATAATTATTCAAGATTGTTTATGTTTATGTCCCCACCAAGTGAAATTTTTGACCTTTTTATATTAAAAAAAATCTATTTACTTGTATTATGGTTATTTATATAAATTATAAGTTTTACGTTCTTTCGAAACACATCATGTACTCAGTATACTAAGATCATGCCTTTATGAAAAATCACCTTTTTATACTCATTCAGGAATTATTTCCTACCATAACCATAATTTATATTAAAATTTTAAGGGAAATTTTTATTATTATACCCAGATTTTACATATAAAATTTTGAATTATTTTTTTACAATTAAATAATGGTCTAAAAGGAATCTTTCTATGATTTTCTAAATGAGGTACTTTTTGAAATTTCTTAAAAATGTTGGAATGTAATGTTTTTTAACATATAAAGCATGAACAATATTTTATACCATAATTAGCAATAATTTTTTAAAACCATACATTACCAGTATCCCAAGTTCTTTTGAACAGAAACACTTTCTAAAAAATAATGGAATTTTTTATGTTTTAAATGTGATTTTCAATGTGAAAAGTGTATTTCCTTTAATAATGTTTTTAATGATATTTTATGGAATTTTATTTCATAAATGAAAAAAACATTTATTTTATGTATAATATAATAGACATATGTTATTACAATACCACGTTTTTTCTTTTTCAGAATGTTGTATGATCAGTTTTATTAGAGAAATATTAACCTTTCATATGTCTATTTTTCAAAAAAAATATTATTGATTATGTATTGAATCATTATTTTCTATTTTCATATGGTGAATTAATTGGACTTAGTAAGTGATTGGTAAGGCCTTATATAGTCCATCAATATATAGGCAGGTCCCAGGAGACAAACTAGTTTGGGAATTTGGAAAATTCATTGCCCATTTATGTAAGATGGCACTTAATAAGGCCTTGTAGTAATTTTATTATATATGAAATTATGAATTTCATAATTATAAAATTATTTATTTATGTACATGTTATTAATTGAATAGTTATCAAATCCATATATTATCTTCAATTTCAAGTTATTATCAATATGGAATTATTTGATCATAATTTATTCAATCCATATTATTCTTTATGCTCAGGTCATTGATTATGTGTAATGTGTTTTCATTTATTTAACTTTCCATGTTGATTATATATTATTTACTCATGGTATTTTATTCTTTATAAATCCCTTAAAGGTAATTTTATCTCACCCTTAATTTTTTCCATTCCCTTGGATATGAATAAGTAATATTTAATTGAGTTCAATGATGCAGAATATTTACTTTCACTATGTTTTATTTTATATTTTAAAATGTATTATGACATTAAAGTATGAATATAGTTTACCAACACTACTAACCTATTCATTCATTTCAAATATAATTCCTTGTATCTCATTCTAATGTAATTAATCAACCACTAGTTCTGGGATACTAGAGTCAATTTCACTAAATTTGGGGGGGGGGGTCCAGGGTTTTTTGTGAACGTTGGGGGAGTTAGAATTGTTGCAGAATGAAAACTATAATATCGATGTCATTTTCTTCAAAAACTAGTAGGAGTTTCACCATGATGGTTTCTTATATAGTATTTGTTCTCTGTGAAGAACTTGATCACACTACAACACGAGGCTGAGATTCTATGGTTTTGACTTGGGGAGGGGTTTTTAAACATGGACCATATGTTCTTTTCATAATACAATCCCATAGGGGATGTTGTTTCATGACTCATTAGGTATGTTATAATGAATTCCATTTATCAAAAAGTCATTTCCTTAAATAAATTTTAGGTGGTTCCCCTCCCCCTTTGTTAGTCTCTCAAACACAGAACCCAGTCCCCCTTTCCCTCAATCATTTATCCTCTCTCTCTCTACATAAAAGGGAACCAAACCACCATTTTAGGGTCGATCAACACACTATCTAATGAATGTGGTCTCTCTCAACATTACTAATGTAATACCTAGGTTACTTTTTTTGTTTCTCTAATTTCACTAATAATTTTCATAGACCTCATTTTAGATGTTATTTTTATGATTTCTTTATTTTAGGACAATAAATTTCTACCAAGAATGATATAAAAATAGTTAAATTTTATAATGTATAGGAATGTGGGTACTTTAAAATTTCAGTAAACATATTATATTTCTTTATGATGTTCGTGGACATGCCTTGGCTCATGGGTTCGATAATATTAAAAGTTTTTTTTAGTGAGTTTTGAACAAGGGGACATGATCGGGTAAATACCCCTAAGAGTGAATTTATTATTCCTTTCATGGTTGGGAGATTTTAGAGAAACCTGACATCTATTATGTGATATCTAATTATAACAGTCATATTTAATGTGAATTGTGAGGATCTTGGTTCATGTGATGAATAATGGAATGCCTTGGTTGAGGTTGAGTTAAATGGTTTGTGGTCTGTCAAGTGGTGTGGGATATGGTTTGAGGTTATGGAATTTTAGGGGGAAGATAATTACTTAATAATGTAATAACATGTCTGGTAGATTTTAAAACATCCTTGGTTGTAGAAAAATAATTTCATCATAGGTTGATACCAATATTCAATAGAGGTCTTGGTTATTATAAGGAATATGAATTCGAGGGTTGGATTGTATAGTGTAAATAGGGTATAACTTGATGATTGTTGGTGATTTTATGACCTGTATGTTGTTTGATTTGTGGTATATGGTTGGGCTTCGTATTTTATTAAGGAATTGGCCATGATTGTATTATCATGGATAGTCCTGAGAAGTTATACCCATTGGAAGATACAGGTTTGGAAACCCCATATAACCCTAATGTTATGGATCATGGAAGGTGTTGGAAAGTGGTTTTGAGGATTAGTTACACCATGAAATAATTTTTAATTCTTATAATGTAAGTGGGTAAACAGAATGAGAGTTCCGGATAACCAAAAGTGCTGATTGATTCCTCCCTTGGGTGATTTGTATTATGGTAGAATAATATGTCTAGTAATCTAGGTGATAAATATATTAGGGCATATTGGCTTCAAAATAACCATGATGCATTGTTCAAATAAAGTTCATAAACAGATTGATTAGACTGGTGAGGTTTGTAAGGGTGGATGATGCATGAGATGATTATTTGATATCCTATAGAATATTTCTATGTATGGATTAGTGGATAGATTATAAAGTGAATAGAACTTGTCTACAATGCTTATTTGTTATATCAAGACCACGATTGTGATGTTATGACTAGTCTGGGGCCTGGAGACCTACTGATCAGGGTGCAGAGTTACACCACATAGGTTCTCATTCTTCCTATGTTTTAGGAGTATGTGTTTGGATATATGTTGTAGGATATCTGTGATTATCTATGGGACCTACTATGTTTTAGTGGTTTAGCACTTGCGTTAGGTTATGATATTCCCTACTTAAGATCTTCTGACTATATATTCAATTTATCATGGGACCAAACATTCGTCGGTGAATTGGCTCACTTGGGAAGTTGGATTTGTTGTTCTATCTTCATGATCTTGTTTCTATATATGCAAAATTCTATGGACCCTACATTGGGTAAGGGGTTAAACTAATATAGGAGGTCCGATATGTTATTCTTCCCCGAGAACTACTTTCTATATGTTTCACTAGAAATGATGTGGTAGTTTAAGATAGGGGTTTTAAAGGGTCATTGGGATTAATAGGTGGATATTAAACCACTCTTTTTTTCATCATTACCAAGTACTGAGAGGATTGTTATCATGTGAATGGGACCCTAGTTACTTTTTACACATGAGTTTGGAACTTTTTTCATTACCCCTAATGGACTTTTAATTTTCGCTGACAATGATAGACATAAATATTAATATTGGAAATATCCAGTGGGGTCAGGTATTTTGGTGTCCTAGTTAGAACATGACGTACAAACTTATATGACGAGAACACATTACAGGGGTACCCTGGGGCGTGTACAGACTCTCATGTGTTTCTTTTGGGGGATTGGTTGTATATATGTTCTATTTGGAGTTTCAAGATTGGTTCTTATGGAAGTTCAAAGGAGGGGTTTGTGGTTTTTTGTTATTAATTCACTATAATATCTTCCAATTATTTAATCCATACTAGTTATTATTGGGATATAACCCATGTTTTATGTTTTTATATTGAGTATGGGTGGAATTTTCTTATATCATATTGATATAGAATGTTATTTATGGTTTTCTAGTAGATATATTTCATTATTCTTACTCTGATGTTGAATAAATATTCTTCTATTTATATGATATAGTATGTGATGGTACTGGGAGAAGAGTCTCCCAATGTTAGTTATAGATCCCATCGCTAGTTAGTAGCCTCCAGAAACAAGATCAAATCTCTCTTTAGCTATCATTTTTAAATCATTTAATATGAGGGTTTTATTAGACCATGGACATAATAAATTACTTCCTAATCATTAAAATCTTCACAAAAATCAATCATACTCTAGGTTTATAGTTTCCATTAGATACTTCTCAGCAATCCCAAACATGCATATGTGAAGAATTTTGCAAATAATTGATGACCAGAGAAAAGAAAAGCGATTTTCTCATATTTTATACAGATCAAATATATGTATGGATCACATAATACAATTAGGTTTTCATGATTGGTTCCATTGTATTTTGGTATGTTTTTTCCCATACAAAATCCATTAGTGGTTTGAAATCCACCTTTTATATCATTAGGATTAAATTTTCAATAGATGAAAAAATTTAAAATCATTTTTCTCTATATCTGTGGTATGTTTTCTGAAAAAAAGTCATGATTTTTTTGTTGTGTCAAAGTTTCTTGTATAAAAGTTTTTATACCTTTTGTTTTTTGAAATCACAAATATATGATTACTCTATTAACTTACTTTTTGTATTTTTTATAATGTTTTTTATAATAAAAAATAATTCTTCTATATTATTTAAAACAACAGTTATATAGTTAATAAAATATTTTTTTTCATTATAAATAACGTATTGAGACTTGATATGATACTTATCAAACCCTAAATTATCATAATGAATATAATATCTTCAATTTTTTCTTTCGAACTGATAAAATATTAATACAATATTGATAAAGGTTTCAATCAAAATAGTACCAAGAATTAATGATTTTATCATGATGAATTTCTCTTTAGTTTCCTATCAAACTATCATATGTTTATCCTCATACTCCAAAAATATTTTTTCTAATATAAGAAATTTGTTTTACCCTAAAAATGGGGTAAATCAAAATGATTTCCATCCTTATATAAAAATAAACAATTAGAGTCCCAGGTGTCCATTTCATCATTAAAAACACAAATAAATATGAGAGTTAGACAATCATGATGACTACTGAATATCTACCTATAAATACTCGACTATTCGAAGAGTTTGGGGACAAGTACTGATCATTTCAATTGAAAAAATATCAATTTACAGGATCTATGAATCATACAAGAGTGGACTACTTAATAGATGTACTTGTATCCTTTTTTAGTTTTTTAAATCGTAATAACGGATCGTGTGAATACGATCAAAGGCTCATGGTGATAGCGAGACAGATCCCCTAATCATCGTATCGAGGGATCGTGGGGATAACAACATAGAGAAGTCTATCATAATATTGAGGGCCCATGGGGATATCCAGACAAATAATCCAATAATTGTATCGCTGGTTTGTGGGTATAGTGAGATAAGACGATCATCGTTTCAAGGGATTTCCCTGGTATGGAAAGGAATATTTTATTTTAAGTATAAAATATGGGAACTTTATCTTAGGTTATTAGATACCATACTCTTTGGGATAAAATAAGTGTATTCATATGTATTGCCTATTTTATTAAAAGTATTTTATTTTCACTACATGTAATAGAAAGTGATACTTTTATAATCATATTTAAATTTGTATTTTATTTATCGTAATAGCGTTGTTTAAGATACGATTGTTTTACTCTCTGTTACTCAGTAAATATGATATTACTCTAATAATGATTATACATGCATTAAGATTTAATCACTACTTTTGTTTTATTCTAATTTAACATAACCATTTTGATTATAGTTCTTTTTATATATAACCTAATTAAATCATTTTCTTATGTGAATACGAATAAATTCTATTTATGTTACCATTTCTTAGTGATTTCGATTCCATACACTGATAAATATATAATCAATTAATAATTACACCCTATGGAATACATATTAGAATTGACTTGATTATGATACTTTGTTTATCAGACCTAAGGCCTAGGTCAGAATTCCCTTCAATTACATTAGTGGTTTTGTGAATAGAATTTTTTAACCCAATTAAACCAAGTTTATTTTAGGATTAAAAAATTGTTTTTAAACATAAAATTCACTCCCATTTTTATTTTTGCATCATCATATACATTATGATCAAACAATTGGTATTAGAGACAATTATATATTATTCGAATACTCAGATATGGTATAAAAAGAGAATTCCACTTCTCAAATACTAGATTAAAATTTACTTCATTACTTTTTCAAGTCTGTTTAAATTTTTTAACAATATTTTTATAAATACTTGTTCCACTAACATGTTTTGGGGAAAATAATTTTAGTATCTCTATTAAAAGTTTTTAGGATTAAATATCTTATCCATTGATAATTTCAATCATAATAGACCTCTAATACGTGATGCTAATTACTATAAATACTGGAGGGATATAATTAATAATTTTTTCGATCAATACTGGAGTTGTAATTTTTTTAATGCTCATTGGTGATTATAAAATTCTTGAAAATGAAGTAACTGCATTTACAGATCATGAAAATCATAATTATCAATTAAATTACATATTTATAAAAAATTTATTATGTATGATAACTAGAATAATTTATAGTCAAATTTATTCTTGTGAGTAACTGATAGAATATAAAAAGGGTAAATATTACTCATCTTTCAACATCAAAGGTTTTTGAAACCATAAGTTAAATTCTTAGAGATGTCTATCATGTATTTTAATTTCTTTCGGGTGAAATAATTTCAAAAAATAGTTTATGACAATAGTCAATAGTCTAAAATCAATGGGAGAAAAATTATTAGAAGATAAAATACTTGTTGAAATGATAATCGATATCATGGCCAATTAATGAGTATTTAAGAATGATTCTATTGGTTTTGATTACTGAACTGCTTTCTTCTGAATGAACGATTTAGGTCTTGTATGACCCCATTCCCCTCCATCTTGTCTTACTTCCTACTTTTTATTTAATATAGAGGCATTGACTCACCTTTCTTAAAAAAAATGAGTATTTAAGAGAACAATTATTTTTGAATAAAGTAAGATAAAAAATATTACTCTAGATGATATCTTTGGAACCATTTTTAAATATTAGGGTGGGTTTAAAAGAGACAAAGAGAAAGTAAAGAAAATAAATGGTGAAGTTTCTTTAAAAAAAATTCAAATCATATAAAATCTAAGACTCTTGATAAAGTAATTAAGTTAACCATGAAAAATAATGTTATTGTTCCATTATATTCAATTTATTTTGTACATCATGAGAATGAGTTATATAATCTTTCTCAAATAATGAATAATATTATTGGTAAAAATAATTTTCAATATCATTATTAGAAAATTAATAAGGATATGAATGATAAAAAATATTATGAAGTTACTTGTTATGAGTAAAAAATATATGAACCTTTTTGAATTGTTGATCCCTAGTTGAAAGGAAAATATTGAAGGATATAAATTCAAGAAAGAATCAGAAGATTTTTTATAAGTCAAAAAGTAAAAATTTCTTAAGGGTGATAGTAATTAGGGTACAAATGGTGGTTATTCTTCATAAAATTCCTCAAATAATGAAATTCATGATCAATGTAATATTTTTCTTCATGAAAGAATACCTATTGAAAGTAAATGTTCTACGAAAAAGGTAAACACTACTGATTCTTTAGCAAATATGTATTTAAATGGAAATTATCGTTATGAGAAGAACCGTATATCATTGGATGAAGAATCCTCCTTAATTAGTAGTGATAATGCTTTACCTTCTGATGAATAAGTTTCTATCTTTTCAAAACATCCATAAATTAAAAATTTTAATGTTTGTAAAAAACATGAAAAGGTTTTCAAAAAATCATTCAAAATCTAATTAATGAATTAATATTTTATAAAAAGATATATCAATTTTATCAAATAATATTGATAAATTCAATTTTGAAAAGATCTTAATTATGAGGATTGAGAAAAATTAATTTTTGAAAAGGATAGCTTGGAAACAAATTTTTAAAAACTCAATTCTAAAATAATTACCCAAGTGGATAAAATTTTAGTTGCCAAACTAGAATAAAAAATTTGTTCTTTAATTTTTTTTCAAACTTTACATCTGGTAAGAAAGGTTTTGATAAAATTTATAAAACAATCCATCCTCATGCTATTAGTTCTTGAATAGGGTCTACTAATAGAAAACCTATTTTTAGTAATTATAAATTTGATCAAAAAAGAGACCCTTTGTAAAAAATTCTAAAGCGGTGGTCACTGGAATTAAAAATATTCCTTCAGTCAAGTTCAATCTCTTGGTTTTAACAAATCAAATTTTTTAAAAAATGCAGATCCCTATATTTTTTTATAACATTCGTGTACCTAATAAGGTTTTTTCTTCCAAAAGATTCATTGTTTTGTATTCTGGAAAACAATTGTAGTACCAACAACAAGAATACATCGTATAGGAATAGTGGGTTTTCTAGGAATATTACTAGACAAAAATATTTCATTCAAACAGTGAACATGATGAAAGGTGGAGAGGTTATATTCAAAGATAATTATCAAGGGGAGATTATCAATACATGTAATATTTTTCATCTTGAAAAAGAATTCATTTAAAATGTTTTGTTTGTTAAAGGTCATAAGAAAAAACTTATATGTATAAGTAAATTATGGGATGACTATTATCTTTGTAATTTTTGGAATGATAAAGGTTTCATACAAAATTAAAATTATGAATTCATTATTTATTCCCATCCGCATTTGAATATTTACACACTAAACATAGAAGACTTTGGAAACCCATGCATACATTTCTTAGTAAATTGGAAGATCATTCTTGGTTATGGAATAGACGGTTTGGAATCTAGAACATTAGAAAATTATGTATGGTCACTAAGAAAAGACTTGAAGTAATATTCCTCATTTTTTTAATCCTGAGTCTCAGTGCCAAATGATTAAAGATAATCTATGTCAATTACTAGATTCAAATCATATTCTAAATAAAAAGGTTATCAGACATGAAGCTGAGTAAAAATACCATCATGAAAATTATTACCCAATAGATAGTCATGCAGAGAAGTAAAAAAGTGGTATCATCATGTAAATATTGATCTCAATTTTTTTGATGAGAATTTCAGTGATTTAAAGAAGTATTTGAAATAATATATAGATTCTATAAAAGGTTTATCCAAAAATGTGGTAGATGGTATCAAGTTTTTGGAAGATATCCAATTTCATGAAATCAATTAACTCAATGGGAAATTGATTAAAATTGGCTTAGATATTTCTAGAATCACCATCAATAAATATGTTTTTTTAATTTAATAATCAGAATAAAGTCTTTTAAATATTTTAAAGCTCTGTAAGATCAGAATAAAATTTTATAATTGAATATTCCATCTCAAAAAGAAAATATTTTCTCAAGATGAAAATATTACAATACTTTTGGAAGATAGAAATGAGTTAAAAAAATGATGGCCATCATCAAAGTAATGATGTCCAAGTGAGAATGATTTTTTTATTCATAAACTCATGTTGTATGTTTTACATCTTATTATATAACTAATGGAATAACTTATTTGTCATATTATATTTTATTTTATTTCTCGAAGCCTTTTCTAGGATTATCAATGTCTATTATCCATTATTTTTTGAAAATCACAAATTGGGAGATGTTTTAATTAAGGAGTAGAAATGTTATTTTAGGTGAGACTAAATTATTAGGTGGATATTTTATCCTAAGGGGAATTTATTCGTATTCATCATTATATTTAGACAATTTGTAAACTCATGGGTTTATAAGTATAATTTTTATGTTTTGAATATAACTTAATGTTTCCTATTAATTTAGGTTTTGTGGTTTGTGATTTTCAAAAAGGGGGAGAATTTTGAGTCTGATGTTTCTCTTATGAACCTTTTCAATCCTTTTGTTTTATAAATCATAAACCTCCCATTACTTCATTAATATACTTGTCCAATTTGTTTTATAACATATTTTGAAAGAAACCATAAATATTTTATCTTATTTAGAATTGGATTTAACGAGTTATGAAAATATAATTTTAATTAAGATTATCATAATGAGACAAAATGAGATACTTATCATACTCAAAATTATCATAATGAATGTATTATCTTCTATTTTTTCTTTCATATTGATAAAATCTTCATACTCTGACCGATAAAGGTTTCTATCAAAATCCAACAGAGACCCACATATTTTATTATAATGAATTTTTGTTATGTTTTCTCTAAAAATAGATTAATTTTATTAACATACTAAGAAAATATTATTTCTAATATAAGAAATTTATTCCACACTACAAACTGTGTATATAAAAAGGAAATCAGAATTTTTTTCAAAATATTACTATTGTAGTGACAGGTGTCAAAGTCACCTAGAAAAAATCAAATAAATATGATTATTAGATAGTCTATATGTCTGTTGAATATGTAACTATGAATACTCATCCATTTGAAGAGTTTGGAATGATGTTTTAATCATTTATATGGAAAAAATATCAGTGTACGAGAGCTCTGAAGCTTACAATAGCGAAATACTTTTTCCTTGTACATGTATCCTTTTTTAGTTAGTTTTTTAATTATAATGACCAATCATGTGAATATGGTCGATGCCTTAGGGGGATAGTAAGATAGAGAAGTTGATCATCATATTGGGGGGTCATGGGTATATAGAGACAGATAAAATAGTCACTGTATCGTGGGCTTATAGGGATAGTGAAACAGATAATTTGATCATCGTATCGAGGGATTGCAAGGATATTGAGATAGATCGATTATCGTTTCAGGGGATTTCACTAATTATGAAAATAAATACTTTCTTATAATTATAAAACAAAGTTCCTTTATCCTAGGTTATTGGATATCTCTCTCTTTGGGGTAGAATAAGTGTATTCATTGGTATTACTTGTTTTATTACGTGTCATTTATTTCAAATTCAAGTTATAAAATGTGAAACTTTTATAATCGTCTTTCAATTTGTATTCATTTTATTTAAATAATTTTTTTATTATGAAATTATTTTACTCTATATTAAAATTTTAATACGATATTATTTCTAATAAAGAGTCTATATAATTTAAATTGATTCACTACATTTGTTTTACTCTGATTTATCATAAACATTGTGATTATGATTATTTTTGTGTATACTCTGATTGAATCATTTTTTTCTGTGAATAAAATTAAATTATTTTTACATTACCACTGATTACTAATTATTATTCTATACACTAATTATGATAGAATCAATTTTTCATTAAAACCTATGGAATTAATATCAGAATATTCTTGATTATGATACCTTGTTTATCAGACCCAAGGTCGAAGTCTAATTACCATTCAATTAATTTAGATATTTTGGTGAATAAATTTTTTTCAACCGTACTAAAATAATATTTTTTTTATGAAAAATTAAAAATGAAATTGTTTAAACATACAATTCACCCATATTATATTTATCCATCTTTATATACATTATGATTCAACAATTGGTACCAGAGCCAAGTCTCTATTACATTGATATAGACATTTTTATGTTTGCCATATCCCGGTTTGTTTTATGTGAAAAAATAATGGTGTCAAAAATAATATAATTCCAAAAATGGTTAGTGAAAAAAAGGAATGAAAAAGAATCCAAAAAACATATAAACAAAAAATGATAGAAAAATACTATGTTTTACCTGAAAAATGATCATGGTTAATAACAAAACTAGAATTTCCTATGAAAACCACACTATAGTAGTATGAAACCACTACAAAAATTTAGAAGTAGGAATTTTGAATGAACTTATTAAAATGGATTCACCAAATGAAAGTATCATGGTTCTCCTTTGGATAGTGTGGTCACATTTTTAATTCAAATCATGATGCGTAATAAAAATTGTTATGGTTTTGGTAATTTTAAAAAAAAATCTTAAAAATCATAAACCTTCATCAAAATCATATTGAAGGAGAATTTTAAACCATTTTAATACACTTTTGGTGGATTTGATATTGTTTTGAAGTGTGTTTTGTTTGGGGATTAATTTATAAATATTTAATTAATTATAAGAAAAGGTAATATATGAAAATATTTATGTTGGCCTAAAAATTTCTCCAAACTTATACATTAAAATGTTCATATTAATGGAATTGGTTTGTAAATTTATTTAAACCAAATTGAAAATTATTTTTGTGGATTTAGTCGTGTTTTAATGAAAATTAAATAAGTGCTATTTTGTTTATATAAAATACATAATGTTTATAAAATGTTATTTTTTTCATAATATCTCATATTTAGGAATATAAAGGGGATCAAACTAAATACCATGTTAATAATTAAATATGAAGTGTTCATATTTATGAAATAAATATAAGGTCTTTATAATTATTTTTTATATAATATTTATAATGCATGTATAAATAATAAATTGTTTATAAATTTTTAATTTTAAAATTTTCAAATAATGGATATCTCATGTCACAATTTATTAATAGTACCTTTACTTAGTTTATTCACTATATTGTTATTCATGAATATTAATTTTTTATTTTAGTAATATATGTATGATTTATTTTAATGTGTTAACCTCTTTTTATCTATTTCTTATCTTTTAAATAAGGAGTACATGTTATGCATGATATAAGACTTAGTTACATTTAACCATGAATATGAATTGTTTTTGGGATATGACATTGAATTTAAGTATTGGTTCTCTATGATTCTAGGACATTATGTGAAAGGGTTCTAGAACATTATTCCTGTGAGTCATTTTTATATGAGAGAATATAATTTTCTTTAAACAGTTGGAATGTATGACACATAATGAGTCTAATAATGAGTAAAACAGTAATACATTTTAAACATATTAATTTGGTTGAACGTAGTAGATACTACAATTAAATTGATATAATCATGCATACATAATGAGATGAATGAGATAAAAGGTGATATTTTAAATTAATTTTAATTTACTAAGTGTTGTATTCCTTCTATATTGAACACATTTCAAGTCCTTAATTATCAAATTGGGAAGGTTCTAGCAAATTAGGGTTCCCTTCGACTATCTTATGTAAAAAAGAGAATGCTTTGGTTTCATCTGATATGATTAAGTGTTAGTATTTGGTGTGATATTTAGGTTACACTTAACTAGGAATCACTAAATATTATAATTCCAATGTAATGGGGTTATTATAATCTATATAATGGATTTGGGATAGGAGTTTTCCACTCAACTATCTAAGAATTACATAGGATTAGATAAATGGTAAATCTAACACATTACATTTTGAAATATTTATCTTATCTTAGTAATGAGTATTATGTAATTATAGAGTATTGAGAATTTAATTGGGGAAATTTTTAATAAAATCACATATAAAATTATTATAAAATATGATAGCCATCCGATAAAAAATTCTATTATAATGAAATGGATATTTTAATCAAAATAGAAATTGTGTTAAATTATTGAGAAGAATAAACTTAATGGAATAAATTTTCTATGTTGGTAAAAAAAATTAATAATCATTATAAAAAAATTTAAATTCTATTTGTTAAAGAAAAAAATTAATGAGTAGATGATAAAATGTAATTTTATTAAAAATATTATTTTTATTTAACTTTTTAACTATATTATATCAAATAAAATACACGAGTTTTTTTAAAATTTTTTTTTTCATGAGAATTTATAAATAAATTATTGTTTTGTATAATGTATGGATTTTACCTATTAATTAGATTCTAAAATATAATTTTTTAAAAAATATATTTTCTTTAGACTAATTTAAGGAATAAATGTTTTCCAAATGTCTATTTATTTTATTTCAAATATCTTTTATGGGGACTATTTTTAAATTAATTTTTAAAATATGATAACTTGGGAATAATTTATTTTCAAGGCTATGTATTTGTTGTCTTATAACTGTGGTTGTGCCATGGAACAAAGGGTTACCAAAACATTTAACACTTGTAAATCCCAGTCCTGCAATTTGGGAAACAACACACAATCCCCCTTTTTGTCGCTTATGGTTGGTCTATGTGGCAGGAACCCACAACCGAATGGTGACAAGTGTGCAATTCCTAATACTAACCTATATGATGTACTGGTTAGTATGACATTGTTTTTTATATAAATAGTTTGATTAATGAATATTAAGTTTATTTTGGGGAACAAATTATAGGAAATTTCATTTTTAATTATTATGATTTTGTAATGATTAATTATATTTATTGAAATATTTTATAATGTTAAGGTATATTTAACCTTCAAGTTTAAATTAAAGGATTATTTGGGAAGAATGATATTATGTTTATGGAGATATAAGAAGAAGGGTGTGAGATAACCTTTGATATTAATACCTTTCTTCATATTGAGGTTGTTGATGTTATTTTTGATATTGAGTTATTTATTAATTGAACGGTCTAGGATAAAGATTTATTTTTATTGTTGTATATTATATATTAATATATTATTTAATCATTTGATCATCGATTAATTGTTTTATTATATTATATTATTTTAATCATTTTGGTTTTATTAAATATATGAGAAATAATTTTTAACTATTTTTATTGGCTATGTGATTAATTATAAGCTGATTTGAGTGATTCAAGAATAAAAATAATTCATCTTAAATACACATGACTTGGATCCAAAGATGATATTATAGTGGAAATTGATTAAAGGATGAAAGTATACTTGTAATGTATGTACGATTCCTTATGTTATTAGTATATATGGTAAAGTACTCTAGGAAAATAATATTAAACTAAAATTTTTATCCTATTGACTTCATTTCTACGGAATCAATGGTCTTTAAACCCCTCACTAATTCAGAATTTTTTTCATTAAATTTTTCATGAACTTGTTCTCTATCATCCTATATTTGTCCTTATAAATTTATCTTCTCATAGATGTATATATTTTAACTTCCTAGTATTTATTTAATTATATGGGAATATGAATACATGATATCTTTGGTATCTTTTATGATTTCGACATTATCTGTTTAAAATAAGTTTTAGTACCCCTATGTACGAAGTTGGTTTTTAACAAAGGTTAGAACATGAATGACCAAAATACACTTTTCATGATACAATTTATTTAAGTGGGTACCATATCAATATTTTAAGATATATTTCTCTTTAAATAAATGTAATATCATATATTTCAATTCTTACATGAAACACCAAATTTAAACGAACTGTGATATACTATATTTAAACATAGAAATTATAAAATTGCTGCTAAATTTGGTGGTATGAATAGGTAAAATAAATTTTTAAAATTTATGTTTAAATATTTTAGTTAAATAATATATATTGGAAACAAATTACTACATTCTTAGTAAATTCATTATATGCTTAAAAAATATATTTTTCATCAAAAAATGTTTTTATTACTGTTTATGAGAAAATAATATAATTAATTTATTCTAATTATATAAACATTATTATATAAATTCAATTAATTTTTTAAATCATTATGTTAAAATTAAAACGGATTTATTTTTTTGTATTTTTAGGAAATATAAATATTTCAGTGAATAGTGAAAAAATCGAGTTTTTTATAATATTGTCATTTATTAACATTAGAAAATCCCCATGATATTTTGAATTTGATCCCAGAAATATAAATGCCAAATATAGATGGTAATCATATAATTAAATATATTTGAGTCAATATTATATGTGATCTTTATATAAAAATTCATTATAATTAGAAATACATCTATTTTAGAAAACCCTTTTTACACTCTTTATAGGATATTTGTTAAATGAATTTATTCCAATTTTAGATATTTTGTATGGTAAAATGTATTCAATATTTTTTAATTAGAACAAATAATATTATTTAATAAGTTCGACTGGATTTTATCATAATTAATATTAAAAACATTTAAAAAATCACTATGGTAAACAGGTAAATCCGGTTATCCTTGGATTAACGTATGTGATAATGCCACAATTTTACATATTAAATGTTATTGGAAGAATTAATTTTAAACCTAATCAATTTAGGATCCATATAAATTTTTTATGGGTCACTTTTTTATGAATTTTCCCTCTATAATATTTTATGTAATGAAAAATACAACACATCACTTTCTTACTTTAATATTTTTTTTTCACATAAGGAAAAACCATGTAATAAATGTATATTAATTATTAATTTTATGATAATGAAATTTTCTACATTATGGTAATCTATTTCTAATATTTAGTGATTATATTTTAACATTAAATGCTTATTCAACACCAACAAAATATTTTACTAATTAATAGAAAAATAAAAAAAATAATTATGAATATATTAAAAGTTCCTTTATTAGTGTGATTAAGAGTGTTTTTTTTCTTATATATGAATATATCATATTAGTGATGTGTTTAGAGTATATTTGAATTTCCCTTTCTTATTGATATATTCAAAGTCAATTTAAATGAACAACTTCAAAAATCACAGTAATTTTATTTTTAAATAAATGATATATTTTAAAATGATATGCAATTCCTAAAAAAATTTATATTAAACCAATGGATTATTATAAACTTTTAAAAAATAAATGTTACATTTATAAATCTATTTTCCATTTACTGTATCTATCTTGAACAAAAAATTGTAAAACATTATGATAATCTTAATTGTCAAAAAGGGTTAACACATGTTTAAACAAAGAGGTAAGTGGAAAAACCTGATCTAAACATATAATAATTTTATTGGATGATATTATTTCTTCAAATAAAAAACCTATATTCTAATTTGGTCATTTTAGATATATTTCAACATAAAAATTTATTTATATGAATTTCATATTTTATAAAATTCCAAGAGTGCCCACTTCTCACTTATAAAAGTGAACTTCCTCTCCTCTTTTATTCAAACTATAAAAGTGTTTTGGTTTATAAAATATCTAAAAAAATCGCTTAATTATATTTCAAATCTAATGGTACATTCTTTGACTATTAAACCCTCCTTTGAAGGATCTTTGTGTTAATATAAAGAGGTTTTTTAGAGAAGAGGTATCATCCTTAACCAAGTGTTTTTATTTTATTCTCTTGACACTTGCTTAAAATCTTATTCAAATAGGATGATATAATAATATAAGTATCTAAAATATACTTAGATGTTTTTATGTTAATGTAATACCCTATATCCATCTTCACTTTCATTAAATGGTAATAAAAACTATCATTCGTATGTACGGGGGATTACTGCCTTGCGAACCGATGTGATTCATTTTCCATCACCACCGATCATAAATGATTTTAATTATTTATTTACTATATATTTATATATCATACTAATTAAATATATAACATTTATTAATTATAACATAACATATAATTTATTACCATTTCATTAATTTTAAAATGCTAACATCTTTCATGTGTATGTGTTGACTACCACCTTCACGAAGTGATGTGATTCATTTTTAACCTAATAAAATTAATGATTTATATTAGTGTATTGAAAGTAATGATAATATATTTATATTATCATTATCATTATTGAAACATAAAATAATGCAGATGTTCTTTCCATCATGACAGTTGGAAAATTGAAACGCTACTCATGTTTACTTATGACTTAACATTTTTAAGAAAGTAAAATAGTTGATTTTTCGAAACCGTATTTAATGGGAGGGTTAAAAATTATAATTGAAATATTGAATTTATAATTATTTAATTATTATTATTATATAGATTATATAACAATGAACTCTTTTACCATAGTCAAACAATTGATGTCATTTTGGGCATATATACTAAATATTGTTAAAAGATTCGATGTGAACTTAGTTGATTAATTTATTAAATATAACAATGTATTAAATAAAATAAAAATAATTATAAACCTATAAAAAGTTATTTATCATGTATATAATTAAAATAACATTATTATTTAGTAATATAAATAACGTACTTGACAGGTTGGGCCCAAGTTAAGATATTTCTTCTCAATTTACCCTCATTGAGGCATATTTCAATGTTATGAACATAATTTATTTTATATCGTGTATATGTTTCTACTTAAACTTGTTATATCATGAACCTTAATAATTATTTTTATTTTATGTTTCAGTTAAAATTATTCATCCATGTTGATTTGACTTGTAAGTTATCATGTTGTAAGGGGTTTCAAAACTCAATTTCATCTTATTAGGTTAAATTAATCCTTTAGTGTGTTTGATATTTCATTATTATTTATGTAAGTAATTTTTAATGTATTATATTTTATTTTCAATTTTTTATTTGCACTTAAATTTGGTACACATATACAATTTATTAATTAATTCTCACTTCAATTCTATTATTTATGTAAGAGATTCCAACCCAATTTTCACCCCATTGAGACATATTTGGTATTGTAGACCTATTTATTTATATGATGTGTATCTACTAATCATTTGATATGTAAGAGAATGAATAAAACTATGTTAATGGTATTGAATTATTATTTTTATGTTAATTCTTTTATCAGGGTTGTGATTCAAAATTTACAAAACATTAAGTGTTGATTTCAAAATCTCGTCATTATTCGAGATTTTTTATGTTTAAGCCTCTATTATGGGAAAAGTTTGATCTTTATATATAAAAATCAATATATTTTTTTCTCCTAAGGTTATTTATGGAAATTAAAAATTTTACTTTATTTTTAAACTCTTTACATAATATTATAAGATCATTATTTTAATAAAAACATTTTCATTCCATTCTTGGTTGGGAATGTTTTTTTTCATTATCCATATTTTCCAAAAAAGTTTTAAATTATATTTTTATTATTCTACCTTTATTTAATAAAGAAATTTTTACCCATATTTTACTTTTAAAATGTGGTTTAATAGGAATCAAATTTTTGTTTTCCAAATGATTTTCTTTTTGAAATTTCTTACAAAATTGTGAAATTAATTTTTTCTACTTGTAGTACATGAGAAAAATGTTCTGCCATTATGAACACTAATTCATATAATGATTACTTAAATGATTTCTATAGTTCTTTTGAAATAATTTTTTCATAATATTTTGGAAATTTTTATTTTATGAAAGTAATTTTTAATGTTAAAACTTTATTTTCATCAAGAATGTTTTAAATGATATTTTAAGGAATTTATATTCATCAATGATAAAAAAATTATTTTATTTATACTATACTACTGATATTTTGTAATGATACCATTATTATTATTTTTCATTCAGGGTTTATAATCAGTTTTATTTGTAAATATTAACATTTAATATGCTAGTTTTTTCAATATAAATTCTTATGTTGATTGTGCATTGATTTATTATTACCCCATTCCATATGATTATTTTATTGTACATAGTATGTTCTATAAAGTACCTACTACAGTCCCTTAGTGGATCAATAGGTCTCCTGAGACAACGAATTTGGTCATCTAACCATGTTATTAGCAAATTATGCAACATGTCTTGGGATTTGATATCTTGTATCTTCTACCAATGTAATAAAGTATCCAACATCTCATATATACTATATTTAGGGTATTTTAAATCTTGGGAGTTTTTTGGTGTGTCAAGTAAATGTTGGAGGAGATTAACATAGTGAATAATAAAAACTATACAACATGTGGAATGTCAAACAAAATCTAATAGGGGATTCACTATAATTTTTTCTTAAATGGGAGGGTTTCTCTAGGATGAACTTGATCTCACCACAACATAAGGATGAGATTTCAAGGATCTGATCTAGGGTGGGGTAATGCAACATGAACCTTACATTCATTTCATAATGCATACCTATATGGGGGGTTGTATCCTGACCCTTAATGTCCCACCATAGTTAAACCCCTCTAAAAAAAAGTTTTTTTCGTTAACATTTTTTAGGAGGTTCCCTTCCCCATTTTTTGGTCTCTCAAACACAACACACAATTCCCCTTTCCCCCACAAATTTATCCTCTCTCTCTAATTCCAAGGGAACTAGGCCACTATATCATCATCGATTAACACATTGTCTACTAAAAGTAGTTCCTATCAATATGGATATGGTAATACCTATGGTCCTTCTAATAGTTTCTATAATTTCTCTATTTCATTGGCATATCCCTCATTTTAGGTACTATTTTCATGATTTCTTGATTTTAGAAAAAAAAATATTATCAAACATGATATTATACTGGTTATTTTTATAATATCAAGAAGGTGGTTAATTTCAAATTTCATCTTACGTATTATGTTTTCCTATGTTGCTCGTGGACAAGAATTGGGTACTGGGTTCAATAATTTAAAAGGGAATTTATATGAGTTTTGAATTATGTGAGATTATTGTGTAATTACCCCATAGAGTGAGTTTATTATTCCAGGCATTGTTAGGGGATTTCAGGGTAAACGAAAATCTATTCAACCATAGGGAATTTCATATAATTATGTTCATTGGTAACCATGAAGATCTTGGTTCAGGTGATTAATTATGAATGTCCTTGGTATAGGATTGTTTAGATGGTTTTTGGTCACTCAGGTGATGAGGACTACTGATTTATGTAATGTAATTTAAGGGGGTGGAGATATTATCACATAATAAAGTAATAACTTGTCTTATAGATTATAAAACCTCCTTGGTTGGACAAAAATAATGTATTATTGATTTGATACAATGATTCAATCTAGGTCTTGGTTATTATAATGGATATTCCTATGTGAATTAGACTTTATAGTGTAGTTGGGGTATAATGTAGTGATTGATAGTGATTATATGACATACAAGTTAGTTGATGAGTGAGATATGGTTAGGATTAATTTTATACCTAGGGCTTGGTGAGTTAATGCCCATCATGGATGGCCTTAGGAAGTGATACCCATGAGATGATAATGGTGTGAAAACCCCACAAAACCATTGTCTTATGGAACATGAAAAGTGAAGGAATGGGGTTTGGAGGATTAGTTAATCCTTGGGGTAATTTTGAATGCGTACAATTTAAATGGGGAATTGTAATGAGTGTCCTTATAAAAAAAGATTAGACTGATTCATCCATGGGGTGTTAAATATTTGGGTAGCTGAATGTGACAGGTGATCTAGGTGATTAATATATTGGGGCCTATAGGCTTTAGGATCCCCATGAGGTATTGTTGAATTATAGTTTATATAAGTGATGAAATATATTAGGGAGGTTGTGAAGGGTGGATTATGTATGACGTATTTATGTGATATTATCTAGCACAATGGCATGTATTGATTAATGGATATATCAGAATGTAGATGGGAATTTTCTACCAAGATTGTTTTTCATATCCTAATAATAATTGTGAAGATATGACTAGGATGAGTCCTAGAGACATAGGGAACATGGTGTGTTGTTTTAAAACATAGGTTCACATTATTTTATGTTTTATAACATTGTGTTAGGATTTATGTTGTAGGGTATAAGTGATTATCCATGGGATCTACCATGTTTTTGTGTTTCAACTCATGTTTGAGGTTGCATATATTATTCCCTACATAAATAATTCTTCCTATATATTCAATTTACCATAGAACCAAAAAACATTTTAGTGTACTAGATCACATGGTAGGTTGGATGTGTTATTCCATCCTTGGGTTCATCAATCTATATATGAAACTAGCCATGGAACCTACATTGGGTAAGAGGTTCGACTAATGTCATAGTCCATATAGGTTATTCCTTCACTATGATATACTTCCTATAAGTTTCACTATCTACGATGTGTTAGTTAAAGATAGGGTCTTCCAAGGGGCCATATGATCAGGGGGTAGATATTAAAAAACCAAGGTGTTCACCATTCCCATTTTATGAGAGGATCATCATCCTGTGAAAAGGACTCATGTTAATTTTTACACCTGAGTTTGGTTATCTTTGTTCCTTTCCCCTAATGGACATATAATTTTTAGTAACTATAATAAACATTAATACATATATTTCTTATAATTGATGGGATAATGTTTTTGGATATCTAAATTAGAACATGATGGCCTAACTTGTATGATGATATGTACATATCACATTTTATATTGGAACTTTGGTTCATGTGAAAACTCTCATGTTTGTATTTTAGGTGATTGGTTGTATATCGGTTCTAATTGGAGTTACTAGACGGGTTCGTATGGCTGGTTTAAAGCGAAAATTGGGGTTTGTGGTTATGTATCGGCTGATGATTTTTAAATTTATTAATATATATACAATATTCCTAAGATACAATCAATTTTTTATATCTATATATTGATCAATAGTTACATTTCGTATAGAATATTGATATTACATGTTATTGATAGTTGGATCATAGCTATAATTATTTAGGATTACTATGGTGGTTAATTTAGATTCAGTTATTAATATTTTATAGCATGTGATGATACTGAGAGTATAGTATCCCAATGCTGTTGATAGATCATATTACATGTTATTAGCCTCAAGATACAAGATCAAATCTCCCTTTAGGTCTCATATCCTTTCATCATTTAATATGATGGTTTTATAAGATCATGGATACAAGAAATTACTTTCCAATCATAGATATATTCACACAAATAAAAAATAACCTAGGTGTATGTTCTCTATTAGATACTTATTAGTGATCCTTACAAAATAAATATGGAGAATCTGGGAAAAACTGGACGATTAGTGAAAAGGTAATTAGTTTTTATTTATTTTTTTCTATCCAAATATATTGATGGATCCCATAAAAAATTGGGTTTTCTCGACTGTTTCCACTTTATTTGGATACTTTTCATCCACTCCAAAACCAATTAGTTTCATCAAATCCCCACTCAACATCATTTGGGTTAAATTTTCAATAGATAAAGATATATTAAATTATTTTTTCCCATAACCATGATATGTTTTCAGAAAAAAGATCATGATTTTTTTAATGTCTATCATAACAATGGAATGTTTTAATGGAAAAGTGAATATAATTTTAAAACATATAAAACCAAAAATGGTTGGTGAAAATGGGCATGAAAAAGAATCAGAAAAACACGTCATTACAAAATGATTGAATCAATACGATGTTTCACCTAAAAAATGATTGTGGTTAGTATACAATGAGATTTTACCATTTAAACTACAATATATTTATGTGAAACCCTATCATGGACTCAAAATTTGTACTTTTTGAATGATTTTTCTAATATGGATTCACCCTATCAAAAAATCATGGTTTTCATTTGGCTATTTTTTCACATTGGTAAATCGTTTCTTTGTGTAAAACAAAATAAATTATGATTTTTTAATTTTTTTTAAAAAATATTTTTCATAAAATTATATAACCTTCATTGACAGGATCTCGAAGATGTATTTAAACCATACTAATTTTTGTGTGTGGATGTGATCTTAATTTTAATTGGATTTTATATTTGTATTAATTCATAAATTGTTAATAAATTACAATACATGGTAAAATTTAATATTATTTATAAAGACTTATGTATTTTTCAAAAATGAGATATTTAAGTGTCTATATTAATGGAATTGTTTTCTAAATTCATTTAAAAATAAGAAATTTATTTTTTTGGAATTAATCAAGTTTTAAATAAAATAAAATATGTGGTATTTATATTATATAAAATACAAAATGATTATATGATTATTGACGTTTTTATAGAATATAATATATTAAGCAATATAAAGGGGCTCAAACTAAATCCCAGATAGATAATGGAATTTAAAGTTTTCATATTTATGAAATAAAAATTAAGTGTTTATAAATATATTTTATGGAATATAAATAAATCTTATCTAAATTATAAATTGTTTAAAAAATTTTAATTTTATAATTTACAAATATTTGTTATCACATGCTAATATTTATCAAAAGTTCATTTATTTAATTTATTTACTACTTTATTATTCATGAATATAAATTTTATATTTTAGGAATAAATGTATGATTTATTTTAAAGTGTTATAAAATTCTTATCAGTTTCATATATTTAAAATAAAGAGTTACATGAATGGAACGATATAATATTTAGTAACATTTTACCATGAATATAATTTATTGGTGGGTTATGATCTTGAAATTAATGATTAGTGACTATATATATGTATTATGTGTAAATTTTATTTTTTAATTGAGGTTTATATTACTTATTCATCCATTGATAATGGAATATTTGGTTATACTTTAGATAATCCCATGATCAAAGGCATTTTCTAAAAATGCATGGATTAACTACCTATCACAACAATCTTACATTATGGGGAATTGAGATCTCTAGTATTATAATCCTTTAAATAAAAAGTTTCATTGACCTTATTCATGTAATTCATTTGAAAATGAAATAATATAATTGCCTTTTAACATTGGTAAAGTAAGATAAATCATAAGTTGAATAAAGAGTTAAACATTAATTGATTTTAAAAAAATTAATTTGGTTGAAGGTATATGATACTGTAACTAAAATGTTAGAAGAATGAATACATAATGGGATGACTGTGATAGAAAACTGAGATCTTAAATTCATTTTAACATACTGAGTGTTATATTACTTATATACTAGACAGTTGTCAAGTCCTCGATTATCCAATCAGGGAGGTTCAACTAAAGCATGGTGTCAAATGATTATCTTGTATAAGAAAAGAATGTTACATGTGACCTTAATAAGACCAATTATTAGTATTTGGTGTAATATTTAGGTTACACATAAATTTTAAGCTCTTAATTTTATACTTATATTGAAATAGAGTTACTATAATCAATATAATGAATTTTGGCTAGATATTTCCTGGTCAACTATCCAAGAATCAAGTATTATATGATTGATATAATGGTATACTAAAATAGATAATTGATAAGAAAAATGTCAAAGAATAATCATTACATGGTGATATATATATATATATATATATATATATATATATATTATATCGGTAATGGATATTATGTAATTTTAAAGGATTGAAAATTTAAATGGGTGAATATTTATTAAAAATTATCTTTAAATATTTATAAAATCTGATATTCATATGATAATAACTTCTTTTTTAACAAAATAGAAACATTTTAATCAAAAATTTCTTTGAGATCAATTATTAAGAATGGGAAACTTAAAGGGAAAAACCTTGTGGACTAGTAAAAAATTTAAGAATAATTGATAAAAAATGGTAATTTCTTTATATTGGAGAATCCCATTTAGGTGTAGCAGATGAAATGGTAATTTATTGAGAATATTATTATTTTTTGTTTATCTCTTTAATAGAAAAAAAATACACAGGTTTTTTAAATTCATGTATTTTCATGATAATTTATAAATAAATGAATTTTGGTTAAAATTGTGGATTTTTCAGTTTCAATTGGATTCTAAAATCTAATTTGATGAAAATATATTTTTATGGGTCATATTTAAGGAATAATTTTTTTCCAAGTTTCGTTGATTTCATTTCAAATATATCTTTTTTGAGACTATTGTCAAATTATTTTTTATAGGATGAGAATCTGGGATTATTTTTTGTAAGATATGTTTTTGTGGTCTTTTAACAATATTTGTTTCATGGAACAAAGGTTGAGATAATGTTAATCACTTTCATATCCTGGGCATGAATTTCAGAAAACAATACCACAACCCCTTTTTAATTCAATCCCTATTAGCCTCAACTGAGAGAAAGTGAAGTAACTGGATGTGAATATTAGATGTATAAGAAACTCTACGAACCCTAATGTATATTCCATGTGTCCAACCCTAACATCCAAGAAAACAACAAGTCATGAATTTTTTAGAATGACTAAATGCTACAAAGATTGATCTTTCACAAGAGTATCTTCCAATTATTCATGATATGTAGTGTTCATCCCAGGATACTATGTATCTCTCCATGACATGATCTCAGAACACCCATTATCAAGTCTCATCTATGCATGGAAGATCAATCATGATTAATCTGAGGCTAAAACAAAAAAAAAATTTTAAATTTAGGAGCTTGGTTGAAAAATAGTGTAGGAAGTTCAAATATATTTTAGAGTATTCATATATAGAAGATAACACAAGATGGATAACTCTATCAAGGGTAGTTAACTGCCTCGATTACATTTTATAAAAATGGGGTTGAAAAAGATGAAAATCATTTCACATATGACTTACTAAACTGATCATATTTATAGGAACCTCAAATGGAGTAAGCCTAGTATGAAACACTTACCGAGACACACACCCAATTTAAAATCAAGGATTTTAATTTAATATCAACCCATATTTAATAATATTATACACTAGATACAGAGTGTGTTCCCTATGTTGGTATAAGATAAAAGATGATTAAAATCTCCTCAATTGTCTAGTTTTAAGGAAAGAAGTGAATGAACTATATGATTTTGAATAGATTCTTCAATAGGATCACTTTACAAGGCCACATGAATAATGGAATGTCACACTAACTCCAGTAAAATAAGAAAAGTGATTATGGACTTAAAAAAAGTTAATGATCCAATGATGAATGAACTCAAGCCCGAATTGATATGATTAAAAACTGAGTACTACCAGTAAAATACAAGAACAATAGATAATATCTTGATGAAATTAAATTCAGGAGATGACATTGATGCCTAATAAAATTTATGATTTTTTATCACTAAATACTGAAACAAGAATATAGGGAAGAAAATAATTTAATTTTAAGAGTGAATTTCCATTCTAGATCTAATAGGTTCAAAAATATTCTTGTATTACTACAGTTAGAGGATTCATGCATACTTTAATAGGATCATTTCAACTTAATTAAAGCCAAATCTTCCTATAGTAAATCTAAATTCAAACCAATCCTATAAATTTTTAAGTCCATTGATCTTAAACACCATGAAAAACAGTATGTAATTTATTTTCCAAACTCCCCCTCATTTGAGGATCACATTCAAAATTTACTCAAAGGAGATCCCTCAATAATTACTGATCTTTTATAGTATTGTGATACAGTGAAGCACGTAACCTACGATTCTTCTTAAATGAAAATGGGTTTTGATCAAGGAATGAGTCACTCAACTAGGTAAATATTTTTCCAATTCTATTATATATAAGGGGACCATATAATTAATTTAATAGGATAAGGTATGAAGGAACAAAAGTAATTTCCCATAGAGGATAGTTTTAACTCTTTCTAATAAATCGTAAATTATGTTTGGTTTATTATCCAGTGAAGTGAAATTCTACACTCTTTATATATTCTTCCTTTTATTATTTTATATCTCACTTTTTTCTATAATTGTGCCCTATAAACCTCTATAATCATGTAGTACTAACCGATGGATAAGTCCCTTGGGCGGTATCATAGTTCTTCTAAGTCTCTTCTCCTTTAATTTTTTATGATTTTTAATCTATTATAAGGGGCATTGGATTTTTAATAGAATTACGGATGAAATCATCAATTTCCATTCGTAATATTTATAGCCTCATTATAATGTCATCCTAATCACTTCACCTCCCATCTATCATTCCCTAATATGAATGATTAGAGACATTTGGATCGAGGTATAGTCATTGTATGATTGGGAATGTGAAAAGTGTGGTGGATAATATGTGGTTATGGAATGTTTATCAATTCAAACTATAGAGGAGGTGAGACTTGGTGTGCTTAAGAAATTTCAAAAAGTGAACTAAGACTTTAAAATTATATGGAGGTTAGTGATTCTTGAATGATATTGATTTCATTATCAACCAGTTTTTATTAAGTAATTTGGATTACGAATGACTGATGTTTTTCTAATCATGGAGTCACCCCATTCACTACTACAATTTTTTAGGTATTTTTGGAACTAGATACACCCTGAGAGGTGGGGGTGAATAAGGGGGGTGAAAAAACATAATATTTTCCCCATAATATAGTAAAATATATTCTATAATATAGTCCCCACATTTGTGGAAATTATATTCAACCTTTTACTTTATTACTCTTTCCTCTCAACCTCATAGAGTGATATAAACATATATTGGAAAGTGAAAAATACATGGGATACAAGGATGTTGAGTTATTTAAGAAAAACAGATAATATAAAGATCAATTTCTAATGTTTGTGGATCTTAGCTGAATCCACTGATCCACAATAGTTTTTTGGATACAAATTATTCAATAATGGTTACTATATGCTAGGAATACTACATTTATATGATTTAGGGTTTGTACACTCCTCACCAAAATCAAACTACATCTTCCTCACCCCTGAAAACTACATGGATTAAGTTACATCCAATATTTATAGACTTTTAGGTATTTTCAAATTGATTGTTATTATATGTATTTATCCCTAATTATCATGATATTTAATTATATCATAGTTTGGATTTAATACTCATTTCAATACACTATTCACTGAAAATGAAATTCTAATACCAATTGTTCTGATAACATCCACTTCAAGAAAAACACTTATCTTTCATGACAATATCACTTTATAATACTCATGTTATCATAAGTTTTTTATTGTGAGTGCTTCACTTTTTTCTTATAAGATAAATCTTTATAAAAAACAAGGTTTAATACAACATTTCACATTTTCATAAAACTCTTAATCATCCATGAAATTCATCATTTTTCTGTGACTTTCATTGTGTCACAAACCTCCACACATTCTCACAAAATTAATTATTTCACAATAATCTTACATTTTTTAATGCTTCAAAACTTTCATAGATCTCCCATTGTCTTGTAGTCACCGATTATTTATTGACACAACTTATTTTAACATTATTAATTCTTATAAGATGTTAATTTTCCCAAGCCCTCTATAATTTTGAGACTTGGGATATTAAACATGTTTAGATTATTCATATTAGGGGGTGGAGTCCTATTTATAGATGTCTATGACCCTTCACGAAACTTCCTTGAGTGACACCCACTTTTTAACACAACATTCCAGGTTCTTAGAACATCAACGATTTCATGTTTCCATTATCACACAAATAATTTATATCACGAAACATCTATATGTGTTTTATGGGATTATGAAACTCTGCATCATGTAACTACAAATTTCATGAAATAATATAGCTTCATCAAAAACTATTCCTTCAAAATATATTAGAAGGAAAAATATTTAACACTTCTTTAATGAAACCGTGAACAAGTTTGATGAACATTTCATGTGTCCCACTCCCCTATATTTCACAAATCATTAGGAGTTTTGAGAATAAATTTCATTTGATTTATTTCAATAAAGAAACCTTTAATCCTCACTTTCATGGAACACTATGAAAAAATGATTCATTTTGTGAAATTTCATCACTTTAGGATAAAATATTTCATTTTACAATTTTCTTTGAGATGTATTGAAATCATCAATTTGATAGATATTTAGAACTAAATCTTCATAAACACTAGAAAATAGTATAAACATAAAAAATTGAATCATCCTACATGGATTGTCTCAGTTTCACTTATTTAGACAACTTCTATCATGATTTAGTATCTTCCTCCCACGTTTTTTGGGGGAAAACATCACAATTTTTACCCTATAGCGTCAAAAAATTGAATGAATGTGACAATCTTTACATATCAACCTCTAAGGAACATTGGGAATCAGGAAATCCCCCTTAACCTTGAGTTTCCATACTGATATTTTTCATATATGGATATTCTTCCCATGTCTTAAATATATTCCAATACTCCATCCATAATTCTTAATAATATGATTGACATATAATCTAACACTAACCGTTGGTTGGGTTACAACAATATCTCACTTTGGATTTTTTTTATTCAATCCCTTTGGATATTATTGTCCATAAAATCATCAATACATCCAATTTAAAATTTTCTAAAGATTTCATAGAATTAGGTTTTTAATTCCTCATTTTCCTCTAGATTAATTTTCTACCCCCTTTTCCATCAAAATGAAAAGGCCCATAAGAAACCAAAATAAATCTTCAGATCATCTTTCTCAAATGGTTTCATCACAGGGTATTGCTTCATCAAAATATCTTCTTGGCCTGGTTAAAAAAAATCAATTTAATAGATTATCAATTAGTTTCATAAAACAGTGGAGGAACATATTTATCTTCCAACTCCTAAAATAATAACATTCAGATATTTTTATTCCCAAATTGTTATGAAATTATTCTATGCCCATGTAATACCAGAGTATGAATCTAAAGATTATAGAAATCATTTTAAAAATCACTGCTTTGAAAACATGGAAACAATTATCATATACAGTCCATTTATCTAATCCTGATTGAAACCATCCTCCTTTATCACCCTTTAATAATGAAGCCATTACATTTTTATACTTTGATGCATAAAATTGGAAAATGTTCAATGAGTTAAATTACTAATTAGAATTTAGTCATTGAAAGGCCATCTAAGCCTACAGACATGGGGATCCTCGTATGAAGCATGAGTTTAAGGAAATAAACATTTACATTTTCTACATCATTAATATACTTCCCTTGATGATATCAATATAACAATCTTTATTTTGAAAAACATCTTGTGATTTAGTCAAACTAATAGGAAATAATCTATAAATAAAAATTTAAAAAAAGTGTGTGATACATATCACATCATAAGATAATTGAAAAAACTTGTTAAATATAACATCATAGCACCAATAGGTATGAAAAAACATAGACTATTCATAGGAAACCTTGGTCAGGTATAGGTAAATAGTATATAGTTATTGTCACCAAATCACTATAAAAGTATATAGCTTTGGTCTAATTCCACGTATTGATACTAAATGATTATTCAATGCCACATTATTAATTACACATCAAAATGGGAAGAAAAATATTTAGGAACACATTTTAATTTCTTGAAACTTCTTGGTACCCTAAATCAGTTAGCTGATACCACACTGTTATAAACAATTTGATAAACATAATATATATATTAATGTTTCTTCTTTCCCAAATCACACAATATCCAGATTTATATTTGTAAAAAATAGCAGTTTTTAAGAACATTTGTGGAGTCTGGAACCATATGGATATTTCAAGTATTATGATACTTCTTATTGATTGCATCTCTATTTATCTGATCCACCTATACCCTTTCAAAATGTACACACACCATGGATATTATAACCACCTTAATTCAATACAATATCAATAACATAGTAAAAATAATAAAATTCATTGGGATAGGGGTACTTAAGATATCCTCAAGTAGATTATTGTGGTAGGTTTTAATAGAAAAAAAATTACTAGAAATCTATATATTCATTTTTTTTATTATTAAAAATCCCTATATACTTCCAATAGAAATAGAAATATAATTTGGCATTATTTACACACATGATAAGTCACCATTATGTCAATAGATTTCATAGGATATTCATTTTTCACATTTATGAGTTTAATCCAAATAACACAAATTTATATCATTGGTACACCACATATACACAATTTTTCTAGAATCATTCATGGAGAAGGAATCTGACTACTAGCATTATTCTCTTGGAAATTCGTCAATTGGAGGTGTCTTCCTCTAGCATACATTTATAATATTAATATATTTCTTGTATGTTCACAAGGGTTTCTTATTTGTTTTTTATCTTTAATATCAATTCAAAAAACCAATCCCTTTTTCATTTGAGGAGATTCTTTCATTGAGTTCACATGCTTCTTACTCACAAATAGAGAAGCTTCTAGTTTCATCTTCAAAATTTTCTTTCTTTATTTCCATGACTACTTCTGTGAGTTTAACATAGTGGTTGCATGTCACAAATTTTATAATCCTTTGTAATGAATTGGAATTTATCAATTTTTTTTAAATTAATTGAATCAATTCTGAGACTAAGCACTGAGACGTCGTGTGATTCTAAGGCTCGGTGTGGCCATCAAAATTCTTTTGAAAATTGTTCAGTTTTTTCATAAAGTGTGAAAAAGGGTTTTATTTGAAATTATAATACCATTAAAATGTGTGTTTGGTTCAAAAATTTGAGGGCACCATTGAGTTTAGAATAATGACATTACTTGAGGTAGGGCCTAACATCAACCGACAGATGTCAGCCGTGAATGTTAGCTCTTGGACGTATAGATAATAAAATATTTCATAAAAAAATATGTTATTATGATGTAGGAGATCTTTTTCATTTTATTTGAGTTTTTTCGGAATCAAATTTTATCACCATAACCGAATATTTTAATTAAGATAAAAAAAATTTCTCCTGAAGGAGACAACAGATTAGAGATCGGGACTTGGATCAAAGATCGGTAGATTGAAAAACGAAGAAAACACAGCTTCACTATGCGTCAAAAACTGATCCAAAATCCATGTTGGGTGTTTTTTCTATATGATTAATTTTGAATTCATAAATTCAACAACACACACAGACCAACCCACAAATAGGTTGATCCATGGTTCGATTGGTTGTGGTCTGGTAGTTATGCTTGACGGATTTTAAATGGGGGATATATGTGTGTGATTTTTTTGTTATTTTTGATCCTTATAACAAGGTTGAATTGAGGCCCACACAAAAAAAGGCCAAGATCTATCCTCAAGTTTTTTTGTGCTTCTCCCATTTCTCCCAAATGTTCTTCATGTTATCCTAATTATTCATCATTTTTTGTGAGCATAGAGTGATGCGCCATCAATTAATGGAAAAAAATACATGACTGAATATCCAATGCCAAAAAGACACTACAGAGGTGTGACAGTGAAGGTGTAGTGTAATTTTTTTAAGGTAGATTCTTATGGAAGCACAAGGAGTGGCACCTGATGGTGCCCCGAGTAGTGGCTTCGGTCGTTCAAGGCAGTTTGCCAGCAGGGTGGCCGGTGACGAAGGCAGAACGTGGTCCAGAGGGGCCGGTCTAGGCAGAGCGTGAGGCAGAGGGTGGGACTCTAGAAATAGAGGAATAACGAGGTCTAGGAAGAACTGCATGGGAATCTGTGGCTAGAGCAATACCGTAGGTGGCGATCAGGGACGCGATGAAGGGTGGCCATGTGCATGACCGGTGGTCCACATTGAACCTACAGTGGTGGAGACCATATGGGAGCCAGAAATCACTGTGGCATATCGATTTGAACATGATGACACAACATTGATTGGGAACATTTTGCCCAGTCAAACGCATGTGGGAGATGGGGGATAGATCATGCGTGCTGACCGAGATAGATGAACCGGGGTGCTCAAGCTGCCCAGTGGGTTTGGTCCAGCGGTCCAGCGGACTATGACCTAGATACACAGTTGTCTCAGCCCATTAGTAGAAACCCAACGATCCAACATTCCAGTTTCAATGGCACGGTGGGATAGGCCTATTCAATTTGGGTTGAGTCGGTCCAGGTCAGACTCAGATCGAACATGATTCATATTTTTATACTAAAATGGTGGTAACTTTCAATCAGAGGGTCTGTTTGATGATTCGTCTATAGTGTTGGGACCCATGCCACGAGGTGGTCTTTTGAGATACTCTAAGTGTGATATTATGGAAGTTAGAATACAATTTAATGGATCTTTGATTAGGTTCCTACTGAATGAGCTCTCTACGAGTGGAATCATTTGGTTTTCTGTGACCAATAACCTCTCTGACTTAAAAGGTATGTGACATAGAAGCTATGTGAACTAGAAGCTATATGAGCTAGAAGTTGTGAGACATAGAAGTTTTGTGACCAAGATCTATGTGATTTAGAAGCTATGTGAACAAGAATCTATGTGTATTACTTAAATACTTTGCGTATTACTGAGACTGTGTGTCTTACCGAGACTGTGTGTCCTATCGAGATTGTGTATCTTATGGAGTCTGTGTGTCTTATAGAGACTGTTGGCCTCATGGAGACAGTGTGCCTCATTTTATTGAATACATAAAAACTTTATTAAAATGTATGTTGTAGACATATATCTATGGGAGCTGACTTTGCATTCCTTTGTTGTAATCTATGTGGTTCCATCTTTGTGGAATTCGTTGTGGTATATTTCATGTATTTATTCGTGGTATACTTCATGTATTTCTTAGTGGTGTTCATTTGTGGTTTCATGGTGTCATACTAACCACTGTTTTACTCACCCATACATGGGCTTCACCCACACGTGACATATATTGTGCATATGATCGATGATTTGATGGAGTTCTTGGTGGACCAGGACCATGTGACTCGTAGAGAGATCACACAGAAGAGGTGTGCTCCTATGGATTCAGACCACTATCCTACACCTACCCTTTAGGTAGGGTTTTCTATGGATGAGTTTCTAGAACATATGCATTCACATTTCAGACTCTTTCTTTTGGAGGTCTTGTATTTTGGCGTTGTTTACTACCTATTTCCTAATATCATACTCTATGCTTGTGATCATAGTGTATGAATGCATAGTTTATTTTGGGTTTTATATTTCAGAATTTTGGGCTTAGAGATGTGTGCTTCTGTACCTGTACTATAGAAATTGCCTCTCATATGAAGAATTTTTATATTTTTGTGGAAACATAACATTTTGTATTATTAAATGACTATTAATATTAATTATATTTTACATAATTGATTATCTAGGTATAGATAATTATTACAAATATTTTTAATTTTATTTTAATTTGATCTTTCATTTTAGTTTATTTATTAATGATTAAGAATCTGTAAATAACAAACCATGAAATAGGAATACTTAAAATAAATATAGTTGAATAACCGTGATATTTTACAGTTTTTTTTATATAAGAGATTATAAACCAATCCTTTACCCAAGGTGATAAACTCATAGAACCATTCTTTGTTCATGTTGAAGAATTCCACCTATGCTTATGTGTACATCCTGGATAGGTATCACCCTATCTTTTCAGTTGAACTATGTCTACTCACCGATGAGATCTGACCATTACATAATATCTTACTCAAAAATATATGTGGGGAAGAAATTAATTGGTTAAGTGGGTTTACACAAAAAGAAAGTACATGAACACAGGCCCCTACATAAGAGGGAATGATGTTCATTCCATTATTTAATGTAATAAATAATTACAAAACTATAAAATAATAATAAATTAAATAAACCAATCACATACAGAGGTTGGTCTATCCTCATTTTCATACACATATTTTCAATGAATGCGTAGATGTACATGATCTAGAATTAAATTAAATTATTTATTTATTATGATGATTATCACCCTCGAATTAACTCAATTAATTAATTAATTAATTCCATTTTTATCTGAATGCCCATCTAATGAATTTTTGAGATAAACATTATCTAATGAATAATGTAAAATAAATGCATTAAAAACATTTATATAGAATTATATGAATTAAATCAAACATTTATTAATAGTTAAAACCCTGTTTACCAAGAAACTATAGCAGGTACTTAAAATGTAACTAGTTTAAATACTGTAATTAATTACACTTTATGCAATTTAATTGTCATTATTACCGTGTGAATACATGGAATGTACCAATTATCCACACACCTAGTTTATAACATAATATGTATTTGAGATAGATTCATCAGGACACATATTTTATGTTGATCAGGATACATGGTGTTTACAAATTGAGATATAGGCTATATCTGAGAAACCCATCTAACAACTCAGCTTATATCCCGGATGTGGATATTAATGAGGCACACAAAGTCTATAACAGTCACATGTCATCAATCCCAATAATGTTATAACCATCAATCTCTCAAATCACGTGACGAGTAGTTTATCACACGATCAGCATGAATTTCATAGCTAAACTATGTAGACTACACAACATGTAAACCACCTACAAACCACATGTTCTGAAAGAAAATGTGTTGCGGTGGATCAATCTTCACTTAGTGTTCATTAAATGAGCCTCATTCTATTTATTGGTATAATTTTCATTTATTCCTTAAAATGTCCAGATGCAGAAAACTTCAGTGTATGGTGTGCACATTGAGGAACACGCCATGTATCTAGGCCTACAATGCATAACACTTCATTCCCCGGGATGAAATCTCCATTCATTATTCATTTATTTATAATATTTTAAAAAACATATCAAAATTGAATGAATAATAATAATATTTAAAAAATAAATTAAACATCATATTAAAGAAAAAAACTAGAAGTGAAAAAATAACAACAATGACAAAGAATTTATCAACAAATAGTAAATAATTATTAATTATTTAGTGAATGTTATCATACTAATTGAAGGTTTTGAGATTATATGAAACACCTATTGTGGATTTCTAACTCATAGTTTTTTAATAATTAATAATAAATATAATATGTACATGATGACAAATGACATGAAAAAAAATTAAATCAAATATTTATTAGAGGAATCATCTTAATTAGGAAGAGAAGATATTTCCAAATGAAATTTATAATTAATTAAATTGAATAAATATTTACATTTCTTTGAATTCAATATTAATTATTGATGATCAGAATAATACATCTTGTTATACTATCATTTCACTAGAGTAATCAAGGATAGATTCCCCATGCGGTGATCCACACATGGCATAAAAACCAATAATCGTCATTGTACATTCCCCTAGGTGCAAGAACAGACGGTTTTGATGCTCATATTGATCACTTTTGATCCCCTTAAAATCCTTCAATTGGAAGAGGAATCATTCTAGTAGAGAAGGAGAACTCCTATATGTTATTGAGAGCATTATTGGTGAAGATCTCTAATGTGTTTGAGAGAATCCTCTCCAAAACTTATGTTTTAACAACTACTATCATTGGAATGGTTTTTAATGAACATGTTTTAATAAATATAGAGTTAGAGAATAATATTTTCAAACAAGCCCTTAGGATTCTCATAATACCTGGTGATTCCCATGTCTAAAAAATATTAACAATATTACTATTTACTTCACATGTGCTAAACTCACAAATAAATACATATTATTTCATTTAAAACGTAAATTTAAATTTATTAAAATAATATTTAATATGAAATTTCTCATAAAACCATTAAATTCAGTCCACCAATCTTCCAAAATATTTAGCACACCCTGAATAAGGATGATTTTTATTTTATTTTATAAATATCACTCCATTATTCTCTTATAAATAAATAAAAATTATATTAACTAAACTAGTGAATAAATATATGATAGATATTTCAATAACAAAATAATTAAATATTTATTGCCTTCAAAATAAACTAAAATATTTAAATATATTATATTCCCAAAATAAATAAATAACTAATTATAGAATAAATAATTATTAAATATTAAAGTCACATATATGTTATTTTGAATATTTATTGACAAAATATATATAATAAACATAATTTGAATAATTTTTAAACCACATATAGTAATTATGTATATAAAATGTGATAAATTAATATATAATTTAATTATATTTTGAATAAATTTAATTTGTGACCTCTCATCCACTCTCCTAGTGGAATTAGGATACGTAACCTAAAGTCCCTAGATAAAATATAAAAACATTCCAAGGCTCTTATAGAGAAATAGTTCAATGTCACAGTGAAATAAAACCTCAAATTAATGACCACCATGTAATATAACCATGTTATCATGACATCTCAAATGAATAAGGTTGTTTGAAGATGTCATGTAATGGCATGAACCACCATAATCCATTACATTATCCAAATCCAGTGTTTGGGATGTTCTGGGAGGCAATGGTGAATCATTTCAAGAGTTTACCAATTTCTAGTTCTTCTGTCAGTAGGTTGAAGGTGTCGGTAGGTCAGGGTATCTATAGATCGAAGGTGTAGGTAGGTCAATGGCATCATTAGGTTGAGGCATCGGTGAGTCAGGGTGTCTGTGAGTTAGGGCGTAGGTGAGTTAGGGCATTAGTTAGTTTGGGCATTTGTGAGTCAGGGATTCGGCGAGTCATGGTGTCCATGATTTAGGGCATTAGTGAGTCATGGTGTCAGTTAGTTAGGGAATTAGTGAGTCAGGTATTCGGTGACTTAAGGAGTCAGTGAGTTAGGTGTTGGTAGGTTAGGTTGGTGGCTCAGCATTGGTAGATCAGCATCAGTGACTCATTGTCTGTGGCTCACTGTTGGTGGCTTTTTACTAGGGAGTCACCCATCATGGAATTATTTCCGATTTTTCTAGTTTCACCCCTATTAAATTTTATTTCACATAAATCTTTTTTAAATCCCTGTATAGGTATTTATAAAGGTGTTTCAAAAGAAAATACATTATGTATTTAATATCTTATTGCTCAGGGGACTTGAAAATAGTCAAATTGTGTGGTCTTGGCCACATTCTAACTTTAATGGACCTTAAAACCATTCCCTCTTCCGTTGATATGGGATCTATATTTTCTAATCCAAGACCTTATCATCCAAGTATGTTTCTCTTTTCTCTTATTGCATGGAGAACTTTTCTTCCCAGATGATTCATGTTTCTATATTGTAGCCCCATTGTTATGTTTTCCTTGGAGTCTCTTGCTCGTATGATCCCCCTATTTTGCCACAAAGAGGAGTTTTGGTTGACTGTTGTTTCATATAGGGATTTGATTCATCTATCATTTAATTTTTTATCCCGCGACATGGGTATAATTATTCCTCATTGTGATAATTCATTAATCCTGATTTAATTAATATAATCATATTTAAAATACGAGGGGCTGGGGAGAAGGTGATTATAATCAATTTGTATTTTATGTTATCCTTGATCCATGTCGAGAATCATGTGGGTTGTGTCCTTTTGAAAGTCATCATCTTTGGGGGTCTCTTTTTGTGTATCTATATGATTTTGAATCACTACAACAAGAATTGGAATCTGATTAAATAGGTAAATTCGCTTAAATAAATGGATTCCCTGTGATCGAATCTCTTCAGTGATCATCCCTTTTTTAACAAGAAGAACTAATTAATGAGTTTTGCTAAATTTTAATAAAATTTTCCTATTGGCTTAGTTGTGTGTTTGGTGTGGTTTTTTATGGCCTTGCATCTGTGTCGGTTGTATGGTGATGTGGATGTGGGTGTGGTTGCATGTATGGGGTGGTGTAGGTGGGGTGATGGTATCTCGGACAAAGAGTTTGATTGATTGTGGAATATGTGGACTTGTTATTTGGTGAGACTGCATCTGGGAAGTGTTTGGGTAGCAGGGCTATAAGACTAGGTTGTGTCATTTTTTCATGTTTATGGGTGATATGGGTGTGGTTTTGTGGTGCAGCAGAGCTACATGGTTTTCTTGTGAGAAGAAGGTTTGGGAAGGATAACATTAAAGAATGTTGTTGGCAGTTTATTTCTTTATTTTACATAGAAATGGTTGGTATGGATGATCACCTTGTAATGGTTATAGTGTTTTTTAGTTTCCCATGCAGGTATGGAAATAGATAAATGAATTATTTGATAATAAAGACTGATAATTGGTTAAATGAATTAGCTAAGGGTTTGATTCGATTTGGGGCTTGTAGTGAATCGGTGTTGAAGTGACCATCGTTTGTGGTGGTACGTTCATGTAGGGGTAGCATTAAAGGTGGTTTTGACTGGGCTGGATTTATGTTTAGAATTTCATAGGATTTTATGAGTGTTTGTTGACTATAAATATAAACATGTAGTCCCTTATATATTCTATATGCACTCCACCCATGTTGAGAACTATGTGTCGAACACCCCCATTATTGTGGGGGAGGGTGTCTTTCCCAACACCCTAGTGGGTGTGTGGATGGATGGTTACTAACTTTACCCTACTCCCTCTTCTAGAAATTGATCTTCCAAGACTCTTCTATCATGATGTAATGTCTTGAGATTTAATACCAGACTTATAGTATTGGATGGTGAGAGGTGGTTTGTTTCCCAAGAGTCCTTGGGATGAGGCCAAGGTGTTTTCAGGTCAGACGTTTGCTGTTTTTTGTCAAGGTGTCTAAGGGTAGGAAGTGATGTGGTGTGCGACTAAGGTGTTTTGTGTGTAGGTTTTGACAGTAGGGCTTTTGTAAGTGCATTGTTGCATCATGACTTTCGCTATTATGGATGAAAAGTTAACTAGTGGTAATTTGCATAGGGTACTGATATATTGATGTGATTATGACTTTAAATTACTTGAACTGAATTATTTGGTGAGTGTGCCTTGGCGAGGTTGGGTTGGATACAATACCTTGTTATATTCTTTTGAGTTTCTTCTTTTTTTCACAGTGGAGTTAGTTTGTTTCTCGCACTCCTACATGGGTGACTTTGGTTTTTCCCTAATGAGTATACTTGTATGCCCATGCTACATATAAACAAATTTTTTTAGGTTTCCATGGAGATTACATGGATCGTGTTGGACCTTCCTAGCTCAGACATTGGGTATGGCTTTTGTGTCACTACATAGGGTTATTTTGGTACTTAATTTTTTGTTTTCTTTGTATTTCTATTAGTTTACTTTAAACATGAATGTGGGGTGGATTTTGGTTTAATTATACATATCTATATTAGTGTTGTTTCCAGTTAATACATCTTATATCTCAATCATGGTTACTATATAAAGGATAATGCATTCCATTTTTTGGAAATTTTTATACCCTTGGTGCTTGGAACCACCCAGGGGCCTATTGGAGGTGGGACTCAAGCATCATTATCTCCTCTTCATCATGTGGAAGGAAGGTATCAACATATTTTTATCCCTTCCCACATCTTGAAGAATGTGGGTTGGGAAAGAATGGTATCAGAGTTGATGGTCAAGAGGTAGGATAGATTTTGGAGTTAGGCATAGTAAAGATGGCTTGGGTTGGTAGGAAAATAGTGTTAGGTTATCTTGGTTCGTGACATAGGCTAGGTAAGACCTGTTAGGGAACGATATTTGAGCCCCCCTGTGATCCAATGCAAAGACTCTGAACTTTCTTTATGACCAAGTGCAGTTACATCATTTTTAGGGTAGAGACCCTAAGAAAGGTACTTGGATCAAGATTAATTATGTTCTTGTTTATTTTGTGCGTTTTTTGTAAATTAATATAAATGATGTGTTAAAATTAATCTTATTAGAAAATTACATACTACTCAAGCTTAGTAGTTCCTTGTTTTTCTTTTAGCTATATCTCCCATATGTATCCCCCATTTAGTACGAGCCGTGGTGGGTCAGCAGGCTAACCCTAATGACCGATAAAGGGTCAACCTCATAAAGGAGGAGGATAAGTGGAAGAATATGCTTCGTGGTTTCTAGTAGCATACTTTGAGAAAGTATGAGGGAAGTGTCTCAGACATGGAGATGAAGAGTTGGATCAAGGAGATAGTGATCACATTAAGCATGATATGGGCTCCGTCAGAGTACAGGGTCCTTCTGCTGGTGATCTAGAAGAGGAAAGAATTTTTTCAGTGGTGAACACTACCTTGATGATATAAAGGAGGACGATGTTTCATGGGATGACTTTGAGAAGGAGTTTCAGGAGGAATTTCATTCATCTAGGATGATAGATATGAAGAGGAAAGAGCTACTATCTCTCCAGCTAGGGAGTTTTTCTCCGAGGGAATTGGGGATCAATTTCAAGGATCTCCAAAATTTGTTTCAGGATCACTTTTCAAATGAGGGGCCTCGGGAGAGGAGCTTAGAGGAGGCATTGCATCCTTCTCTTCAGTATGTGGTTACTCCCTTAACCCTATCGACATACTTAAAAGGATCAACAGAAGAATGAGGTCATGTAACGATGCACTCGTGAGGAGGTATACTACATGAGGTAAGTCATATAATCTCATCAAATAGGAATTCCATCAGTAGCATGTCTCCAGTGTCAGGGCCTTCTAGGTTTCAGATAGTGGGGATCTGACCCCATAAATTTTAGTTTAGACCCACTAGTACTCACCCTTTTTACATGATCCTGGGACCGAGGTGTATTTCATGAGGAGGCCTTAGGAACCTCCAGGTATAGTTCCCAACTTGAGCTTAGTTTGGTGGAGGTAGAAAGATTCACTTCCCACCTCATTACCGGTTTCCATTTAGGCCATTGCAACATAAGGGACTGCCGGCCCTTACTTCACCAGTGGTGGATAGTAGAGGAGGATTCTGACCTCAGGGTGCTCCTCAAGGTCCTCAAACATGGATTGGTTGGGGAGTCAGTCGATAGACGAGGGGAATAAGATGTAAGCATGGGAAATTTCACACCACAAAGGTAGCAGCTCCTGCAGGGTCGTTGATTATTCAATGTACGATTAGTTTGTTGAGAACACTTTATTGGATCTTGTTTGATTTAGGGAATGAATGTTCCTTTGTTTCGCTCGGTCTATACTATGATCTATTATTAGACATAGGTATAATTTTTATTCACCTATTGTTGATTATACCAATTGGAGGTCAAACCGACTTGTTTGATGTTTTCTGTGGATGTAGACTGATGTTGGGGTCACATCAGTCTAGTGGGGATCTCTATCTGCTATAGATGCAGCCATTGGTGTTATCATTTTCATTGAATTGTTTTCCTATGTGTGTGTTGTTATCGAATGCTTCTGTGGAATAGTAATGTTTTTATATGTGTAAGGCCAGCATGTAGCTTTCTTTGGTGAGTAGAGTTGGTAGATTGGTAGTCAGCATGTAGATCGTCTTTCTTTCCTGTTAGATAAGCTGTCAGTGGAATCAAATGATGCTAGGATGGTGGAGCTTTTAGGAGTTGTTGGAGTGTTTCTGGAAGTTTTCTACAAGGATATTGTGACTATACCCCCTTGATGTGGCATTGAGTTCAGGATAGACTTACATCCCAATGCTCATCTGATCTAGATGGATAATTATTAGATGGAACCTTATGAGTTATGGGAGTTATTGTAACAGCCCGAGATTTTATGACAACTATTCTTTTTAATGTCTTCTGTTGTACGCTACACCAAAAGGAGCTCGCACAACACATATCCTTGACTTGCCTTGCATTACACGCAATCGCAACCTTCCTCGATAGCGTGTGTAGTACGCAATACCGAGTTTCACTAAACAACGATATGCTATTAAAATATTATCAAAACTAGCCGTTATGAATAGTAATAACCACTTTTTGAAATTTTATAAATTTTATTTTTCAAAATGGACTTCATTTTTGGATTCGGAATACCGAAATTAGCCTAGGGTGAAATTTTGGTATTTTTCTGAAAACTTTCAATTTTTGATGAATAGTGAACCACAAAGTGGTAGGTTAAAAACTGAATTTTGCATAAAACTTAATTTTTCCGCTTCTGTGAATGGAATTTCGAAAATCCGAGAGACACGGTTAATATCAAGGACTAAAATGTGGTTCAATGAGATGAAAATAATTTTTTGGTGAATAGTAACTTTTTACTTTTTTTACCGCGGTTAATAGTAAATAGGGTAACTAAGGGTAAATATGATATTAATATTACCCTAACACATTTCCTAATTCTATTGGACAAGTGTAATTCGACCAAAAACAAACTTAGGAATAAAATATGACCATTTAGGCCCACTTGGATTAGATTAGGACATTTATTATTAATTTATTTAAAGAAGGGTTAAAATAGTTAAAATCAAAGTTTAATAAGTAAATCATTTTTAATATGGGGCTATACATACGATAAATTCGATTGTAAATATTCATTAGAAAGCTAAAAAGATTTCCTACATGATGGTATTTTATTTGTAATTTTTAGAAATCAAATAATGTAATTTATTTATGACACAATGATGATGCAGTAATTATCTTATTAATGAAATATTGACATAATTGATAATATAAATACCAAACTAAATGTAATTCAAGACATTTTATGAATTCCACTAATTTTCTAGGTTACTATGATATATTAGTGTTGATTGAATCAACTTGTTTCGAACATATAATTCTGTTATGACTTTCACAAAAATCATGTATCAAATAGTGTCAAAATTGACACAAAATAGTTTTTAAATCAAATATTATATTATTAATTGTTATTTTATTCCTAAAAATCTAAGGTTCGGCCAAATGACTTAGATAAGGATATATTTATTAATAATATACAATTTGGGGTTCGTTTGGCATGTTATAGTAAGTTTATTAACCATATAATGTAAGAAAACAAAAAGACACGGTAAAAGTTAAATTATTTAACTTAGAGTTAAATCTAATTGATAAGGTTAAAATAATAACCTAAACTTGTCTAAATCTTATTGGTTGATAGGAGTTTGATCCATCCCCACTTTATCTTCGAAATAAGACCCTTTGGAACCATTATAAACCGATTTTGACTTTAATATAAAATAATATTTTGAGATATTCCTAAGGTGCCCCTCTCCTCCCTTATAAAAGGACACCTCCTCCCCCTCCTCCTCACACCAATTTGAGCACTCAAGCTCGGCCAACCCCTGACAAAATCTCTTCTCCACTTCCCTAGAAACAACCTAGAGGTTCTGGTCTTCCTCAAAGACCAATTTTAGTGCCCTAAGAGGAGGTCTCAAAGAAGCACTTCAAAGAAGAGGTAATTACCATTACCAATTCTTTCATCTTTATTTCTTCTTCCACTTCTTCTTATTAGGTTGTTTCATTATGAAGTAATAACATCAGTATCACTCATATACTTATATGTTATTATAAGTATGAAACAACCCTATTTCACCATCTATCCATCCTACGGAAAAAGAAATCACCGCGCGTGCGTACGTACGGAATACCGTCTCCACGCCGTGGTGTAATCTATTTTCCACCACCACCTTACATGGATGGGTATAATGGTGTAAAGAATAAATATACATAGTTATTACAACATCATATTTATTCTGATATATTGTATAATCCACTCCAATTCAATTCAATATTTATAGAAATGACATCATCGCTCGTGCGTACGTACGGACTACCGTCTCCACGACGCGATGAGATTCATTCTCCATGTTAACCATTTAAGAATGATTATAATGTATATATAAGAAATAATAATGAAATATATGACATTATAAAGAAACTGGATTTATGTATATATATACATATGTATGTCATCTACTTACTTCCATTTCAAGACAATAAGGAAAGGAAAATAGCGTTCATGCGTACGTACGGACTACCGTCTCCATGAACGGTGTTTTTCATTTTATTTATCTACCTATTATATATATATATATACTGAATATATATGATATATAAATCATATTTTATATTCTGGAAGTGAGTAAATCATGATATAAGTAATAATGATGTCAAGAACAACAAGTCAAAACACCTACAATAAATGAAACGATTTTACCAAAAACGCTTCTTTAACATGGAATTTACAAAAGAACGGGTAATATAATGTCATAAGTGAACCATATATGATATCATAACAATGAATATGATTCTGTAATAAGTCAATAAAATGATTTAAATCATTATACAGGAGGTTCGGACACTTACAAAGTAAGTCGGACCTAAGGTAAGGGAAATATCACAATCTCATTTTTATCCGAGATTGTTTATTCGTAAGTATTTACTGGGGTGTATTTTATCATCCACATCCATGTTTCATCAATATGTAATATTATTTCCATCCACCTACAATTGTTTTAATCCATTTTTACCCTTCGGTGAGTTTTTAGTAATATGTATGAAAGGAATCTTTTGTCGTTTTTCGTACGAGGTACATTTTGACTTTTCCGACAAAAGTACGAAGAATGTTTTTTTTAACTTATACGGCATGAATGGATTTTTAAAAAATTATTTCCAAGAAGCTTCCTTTACAAGTTTTCAAGTTTATTTTTAATCAACTTCTTTTATTTTAAAGTTGTATGACATGTTATTAAAGGAAAAAAAATGTTTTTGAAGTAGAAAGGATATTTTCCTCAAGAATGAAGTTCAAGTATTTTATCAAAATTATTTTCCATCTAAGATAATAAAAGGGTTCTGTTTTTATCCCTATTATTACATGGATTTGATTATGTTGTGATGGAAACTTTTTTATGAATTCCTTTATCTTATATGAATTGTTTTATGATGTCATGTTGTTTAAGAATCCCATTTTTTATTACATGGGTTATGCGATGATGTATGATTTATGATTATGTGGCGCACATAAGAAAGGATTCATTATAAGATGGGTGGGACCTATATCTCCCTCCAATGCATTGGGTAAAGATTTTATATCTCATGAGATAGACATGGCTAGAACAGATGGTTATTTCGGTTCAGTGATACAGGACTGAACCGAGGAGTGAACTCGGTTCAGAAAGGGACTTTGTCCACTAAGATAGTCTTGGCAATGAGTCATGACTAACAAGAAATGATTTTCCATGATTATGTGTGCATTCCACAAAGTTTCAAGTTTTATGTTATGATTATGGGGATCTCATTTTCACTTCTATGATTTATTCCATGTTAAGATATTATGATCTCTTTTGCAGGTTTTGATTTTCAAAAGGATATGATATGATTTTTATTTCCTTTATTTGCCCTTACTGAGCATTTGAGCTCACCCTTTTATGTTTTCTTTTCCCCAGGATATAAAGAAAGGTTTTTAGGTAAAAAAAAGGAAGATCTTTATGGGAGATATTGAAGATCTTTCACCACGATTAGAAGATTATGTTCCGAGTTTCCAAAGACACTAAACTATTACGATCCTTGTGTGTGTTTTTGTTATGTACTAAGTATTACGCAAAAGTAATGTAATGTCCATGTACGATAAGCTTCGGGTCTCTTCAGTTGGTATCAGAGGAAAGGTTTAGTCAACCTTTGGAAACTAGGATGCGAAAACGTTAGTGAGATCCCTAGAGATATTTCTAAGGTATGTCTAGGGATGTCCCTAGGGATAAGTATACGTATAGGTTATAGTAATAGAATTACGCTAACGATCATAGAATTAAACCTAAGATGTTGGATATTGAAGGTACTCCCCCTTTATTATGTTGTTTTCCCTAGCATGATTTTTGCCTCTCACACTATTCTTTTTGGGTTTTAGATGATGGCTGGAACCCGAAGGAACCGTGTTGATCAATGCAATGGACAATGCAATGATTTCCCTCCTGAACAAACAAATGTTATGGGAGATGGAGTGCAAAATCTTATTGCTATACTTACACAAGCTATGAATCATTCTGGACTTCCAAATGAGCAGAGAAGGGAACAATATTCTATTGAGTCCTTCATGAGGCAACGTCCACCTTCTTTCAGTGGGTCTTCTGATCCACTTGTGGCTGAACAATGGATCAGTACTACTGAAAAGATATTTTCACTTCTTCAATGTTCTGAACATGATAAATTCATATTAGCAGTATATCGTTTGGAAGGTGAAGCTGATCAATGGTGGAATCTTATCAAGAATACGAGGCCAAGAGATGAAATTGAGTCCATGGAATGGGACGAGTTCAAGAACTTGTTTTTCAGTAAGTACTTCCCTCGTATTCTTCGAAAAAAGATGGAGAAAGAGTTTCTTGAACTGAAGCAAAGGGACGATGAATCTGTTGGTACCTATGAAGCAAATTTTACAAGACTTGCATGGTATGCTTCTGGTATTATCATCCAACCTGAAAGTAAAGTTGATCGATTTTTCAGTGGCTTAAAACCAAGTCTTCGAAGGGCATTAGCTATAAGAGACTTCAGTAGCTATGAAGAAATTGTGCGTTGTGCTATCAAGGTAGAAATGGAAGTTGGTGTTACATATCCATCTCATGGTTTTGACAAGAAACGAAAGATGGAGTTCAAGGAGAAATCTCAGAATAATGGTGAAAAGAAGATGAATGTTTCCTTATGCACAAAGTGTGGAAAGAAGCATGGTGGAGATTGTCTTAAAGGGACTAGAAAATGTTTTAAGTGTGGAAAAGAAGGTCATCGAGCAGCTGAGTGTCGAAGTAATGTAAAAAGGGTTTCTAATGATGTGAATAAAGCAAACACTACAGAGAATGCACCACCAACACTTCAATGCTTCAAGTGCAAGGAAATGGGGCATTATTCTAATAATTGCCCTAATCCAAGGGTTAGTGATGATCAACATGAGAAACCACTGAAGGTAAAGGACAAAGGGAAATCACATGCGATCACTATTGGCAATGTTGAATATGACAACGATGTGGTGGAATGATTAAGTGTTTATGTAATGGGATTCCAAAATAATGTTGTATCATTGAGTATTGCAATATTTATTGATGTGGTATTCAAAGTGATTGAGATATTTTTTGGAAATAAGATGATATGCGCATAATGAAGACGAGAAAATGAAATGTTTAATAGTATTCATGAGCTCATGATTGATATAAGGACTAAGTGATATCATGGTTTGAGTATATAGAATTTTGAGGATTCTGGTATGTGGAAAGTGTTAACTTTTAACTGAACTCATGTTTTCACTAAGGTATTCAAGAGAATACACGATTAAGGACTTTGAATGTTTGGAATGTGACCAACAAGACATATCTTATGATATGTGGGGATCAACGACAGTATTAAATCTCTGGTAATCGTTGTCACTATATTATGAGAGTGGACTGCAGTATTATGTATAAGCCTAAAGATTAGACTAGATTATGTTGGACATAAGTTAGTATTGTTTAAGGATAGAATATTTTCGATATTATTGATGGGATGTTATAGTAACGTAGTTTTAGAAAAAGGACAACCTGCAGGACGGGCGACAGCCCATCGCTTCGGACAAGGCTGTAGGAATTGAACCCACAACCGAAGTGCGACTGGCCTTTATCGCCTACCACTGACCTACATGAAGTCCCTATTTAGTAGAAACTAGTGTTATTATATTAAGCAGTATGATATATGAAGTATAAGCCCATTTTAGGAACCATATTTGATTAATCCCACTATAGATCGACTTATGTATATAAATTTTGCTAACCTTTTGAGACAGATGGAATGACCCGTCATTCTATCACATGATCTGCTAACACTTCATGAATAACAAATTCAACTTCATTTATTTAAGAGATGAAGTGGAAATTGTTAAAGGCACGAACAACAGTGAGATTGTACCAAAATAAAGTAAGTATTTATTCTAATTCAAATTCTTTAACTTTAAGGAAATGATCTTGGAAACCAAAAATGTTGTCCTAGTTCTCTTATACCTGATGAATCAGATGGTACCTTAGATCGTCACAAATTTATGGATTTGTGATTACTGGCTTTTCCATAGCCATGTTCTCTACCACTCTCCATCAGAACATGATGGTTAGATTTCTCTTCCATATCCATATTTTCACCTATGTGGAAACCCAGTGATTAGTTTATTTGGTTAATCGTTAAATTTCATACTTTAGTTTTTAAAGACAAGTTTTGGTATTCCTTTTTACGATGTGGGTTTCTATTAAAGAAACTTTCGAATAGTAAACTATTTATAACCCCGACGAATTTCGAGGGCGAAATTCATTTTAAGGGGGGTAGAATGTAACAGCCCGAGATTTTATGAAAACTATTCTTTTTAATGTCTTGTGTTGTACGCTACACCAAAAGGAGCTCGCACAACACGTATCCTTGACTTTCCTTGCATTACACGCAATCGCAACCTTCCTCGATAGCGTGTGTAGTACGCAATACCGAGTTTCACTAAACAACGATATGCTATTAAAATATTATCAAAACTGGCCGTTATGAATAGTAATAACCACTTTTTGAAATTTTATAAATTTTATTTTTCAAAATGGACTTCATTTTTGGATTCGGAATACCGAAATTAGCCTAGGGTGAAATTTTGGTATTTTTCTGAAAACTTTCAATTTTTGATGAATAGTGAAACCACAAAGTGGTAGGTTAAAAACTGAATTTTGCATAAAACATAATTTTTCCGCTTCTGTGAATGGAATTTCGAAAATCCGAGAGACACGGTTAATATCAAGGACTAAAATGTGGTTCAATGAGAGGAAAATAATTTTTTGGTGAATAGTAACTTTTTACTTTTTTTACCGCGGTTAATAGTAAATAGGGTAACTAAGGGTAAATATGATATTAATATTACCCTAACACATGTCCTAATTCTATTGGACAAGTGTAATTCGACCAAAAACAAACTTAGGAATAAAATATGACCATTTAGGCCCACTTGGATTAGATTAGGACATTTATTATTAATTTATTTAAAGAAGGGTTAAAATAGTTAAAATCAAAGTTTAATAAGTAAATCATTTTTAATATGGGGTTATACATAAGATAAATTCGATTGTAAATATTAATTAGAAAGCTAAAAATATTTCCTACGTGATGGTATTTTATTTGTAATTTTTAGAAATCAAATAATTTAATTTATTTATGACACAAAGATGATGCAGTAATTATCTTATTAATGAAATATTGACATAATTGATAATATAAATACCAAAATAAATGTAATTCAAGACTTTTTATGAATTCCACTAATTTTCTAGGTTACTATGATATATTAGTGTTGATTTAATCAACTTGGTTTGAACATATAATTCTATTATGACTTTCACAAAAATCATGTATCAAATAGTGTCAAAATTGACACAAAATAGTTTTTAAATCAAATATTATATTATTAATTGTTATTTTATTCCTAAAAATCTAAGGTTCGGCCAAATGACTTAGATAAGGATATATGTATTAATAATATACAATTTGGGGTTCGTTTGGCATGTTATAGTAAGTTTATTAACCATATAATGTAAGAAAACAAAAAGACACGGTAAAAGTTAAATTATTTAACTTAGAGTTAAATCTAATTGATAAGGTTAAAATAATAACCTAAACTTGTCTAAATCTTATTGGTTGATAGGATTTCGATCCATCCCCACTTTAGCTTCGAAATAAGACCCTTTGGAACCATTATAAACCGATTTTGACTTTAATATAAAATAATATTTTGAGATATTCCTAAGGTGCCCCTCTCCTCCCTTATAAAAGGACACCTCCTCCCCCTCCTCCTCACACCAATTTGAGCACTCAAGCTCGGAAAACCCCTGCCGAAATCTCTTCTCCACTTCCCTAGAAACATCCTAGAGGTTCTGGTCTTCCTCAAAGACCAATTTTAGTGCCCTAAGAGGAGGTCTCAAAGAGGCACTTCAAAGAAGAGGTAATTACCATTACCAATTCTTTCATCTTTATTTCTTATTCCACTTCTTCTTCTTAGGTTGTTTCATTATGAAGTAATAACATCAGTATCACTCATATACTGATATGTTATTATAAGTATGAAACAACCCTATTTCACCATCTATCCATCCTACGGAAAAAGAAATCACAGCGCGTGCGTACGTACGGAATACCGTCTCGACGCCGTGGTGTAATCTATTTTCCACCACCACCTTACATGGATGGGTATAATGGTGTAAATAATAACTATACATAGTTGTTACAACATCATATTGATTCTGATATATTGTATAATCCACTCCAATTCAATTCAATATTTATAGAAATGATATCATCGCTCGTGCGTACGTACGGACTACCGTCTCCACGACGCGATGAGATTCATTCTCCATGTTAACCATTTAAGAATGATTATAATGTATATATAAGAAATAATAATGAAATATATGACATTATAAAGCTACTGGATTTATGTATATATATACATATGTATTTCATCTACTTACTTCCATTTCAAGACAATAAGGAAAGGAAAACAGCGTTCATGCGTACGTACGGACTACTGTCTCCATGAACGGTGTTTTTCATTTTATTTATCTACCTATTATATATATATATATACTGAATATATATGATATATAAATCATATTTTATATTCTGGAAGTGAGTAAATCATGATATAAGTAATAATGATGTCAAGAACAACAAGTCAAAACACCTACAATAAATGAAACGATTTTACCCAAAACGCTTCTTTAACATGGAATTTACAAAAGAACGGGTAATATAATGTCATAAGTGAACCATATATGATATCATAACAATGAATATGATTATGTAATAAGTCAATAACATGATTTAAATCATTATACAGGAGGTTCGGACACTTACAAAGCAAGTCGGACCTAAGGTAAGGGAAATATCACAATCTCATTTTTATCCGAGATTGTTTATTTGTAAGTATTTACTGGGGTGTATTTTATCATCCAAATCCATGTTTCATCAATATGTAATATTATTTCCATCCACCTACAATTGTTTTAATCCATTTTTACCCTTCGGTGAGTTTTTAGTAATATGTATGAAAGGAATCTTTTGTCGTTTTTCGTACGAGGTACATTTTGACTTTTCCGACAAAAGTACGAAGAATGTTTTTTTTAACTTATACGGCATGAATGGATTTTTAAAACATTATTTCCAAGAAGCTTCCTTTACAAGTTTTCAAGTTTATTTTTAATCAACTTCTTTTATTTTAAAGTTGTATGACATGTTATGAAAGGAAAAAAAATGTTTTTGAAGTAGAAAGGATATTTTCCTCAAGAATGAAGTTCAAGTATTTTATCAAAATTATTTTCCATCTAAGATAATAAAAGGGTTCTGTTTTTATCCCTATTATTACATGGATTTGATTATGTTGTGATGGAAACATTTTTATGAATTCCTTTATCTTATATGAATTGTTTTATGATGTCATGTTGTTTAAGAATCCCATTTTTTATTACATGGGTTATGCGATGATGTATGATTTATTATTATGTGGCACACATAAGAAAGGATTTATTATAAGATGGGTGGGACCTATATCTCCCTCCAATGCATTGGGTAAAGATTTTATATCTCATGAGATAGACATGGCTGGAACGGAAGGTTATTTCGGTTCAGTGATACAGGACTGAAACGAGGAGTGAACTCGGTTCAGAAAGGGACTTTGTCCACTAAGATAGTCTTGGAAATGAGTCATGACTAACAAGAAATGATTTTCCATGATTATGTGTGCATGCCACAAAGTTTCAAGTTTTATGTTATGATTATGGGGATCTCATTTTCACTTCTATGATTTATTCCATGTTAAGATATTATGATCTCTTTTGCAGGTTTTGATTTTCAAAAAGATATGATATGATTTTTATTTCCTTTATTTGCCCTTACTGAGAATTTGAGCTCACCCTTTTATGTTTTCTTTTCCCCAGGATATAAAGAAAGGTTTTTAGGTAAAAAAAAAGAAGATCTTTATGGGAGATATTGAAGATCTTTCACCACGATTAGAAGATTACGTTCCGAGTTTCCAAAGACACTAAACTATTACGATCCTTGTGTGTGTTTTTGTTTTGTACTAAGTATTCCGCAAAAGTAATGTAATGTCCATGTACGATAAGCTTTGGGTCTCTACAGTTATGGATTCAGATTGACAATCTGCTGAAGAAGGGTTTCATCTGACCCATTGTGTCACTGTGGGGTGCTCTGGCCTTGTTTGTGAAGAATGCAGACTGTGATCTGAGGCTCTTTATAGACTACAAGAGACTGAATTAGGTAATAGTCAAGAACAATTACCCTATCTCAAGAATAGACGATATTTTCAACCAGCTGAGGGGATCAGGTTGGTTATGTAAGATCGATATGAATTATGGATATCACCGGTTAAGTGTAAAGGAGGGTTACATCCCTAAGACTACTATCATGTGTAGTTATGGGAAATTTAATTTTAGGGTTATGTCCTTCCGTGTTATAAACTCTCCGTCCATGTTCTATGTGATTACGAACTACGTCTTTCATGAGTTTCTGGACTAGTTTTTCATCATATTCATAGATGACATCCTAATCTACTCAAAGTTATAGGAAGATAATTCTGACCATATCAGGTTTGTCCTAGAGGTCCTTTGACACCACCATATCTATAGAAAGATTTCTAAGGGAATGTTTTGGACACGAGAGTTACACTTCCTTGGACATGTGGTGTCTCATCAGGGTGTATCAGTTGATTGTTCGAAGTTCAAGGAAGTGTTTTTTGGGAACTACCCAAGAATGTGGAAGAGGTTCACAGTTTTCTCAATATGGAAGGCTATTATCATATATTTGTACCAAATTTCTCTCGGGTAAGAGCTCTGTTGACGGATATGACTAAAAAAGGTGAAGCATTTGTGTGGCCCAAGTAGTTTCAGGTAGCGTTCGTCTATCTTAAGGGGATGTTGGTCAGTTCTCTAGTGCTCAGGATGCCAGAGGAATGGGTTAGGTTCGAGGTGTTTTTCGATGCTTCCTACCTAGGCATGGGGTGTGTGATAATGAAACAATGATGAGTGATCTCTTAAGTGTCTATGCAGTTATAACCCCTTGAACGTATCTATGCCACCCATGATCTGGAACTAGTATTTGTCATGTTCATACTAATGTGGTGGTGACATTACCTCATTGGGGAGAGCTTTGTGGTCTTCAACAATCATAAGAGCTTGAGGAACATATTTTCCCAGTGAGACCTAAACATGAGGCAATATAGGTGGATGGAGTTTCCCCATGATTATGATTTTATGATCTGCTAGACCTCATGTAATGGGAATTTTGTGGCTGATGCTTTGAGCAGGAAGTCATAGAAGGAAGTGGTTTAAGAATATGCACATTATTAGTGGGAAATGGAATATTTGGATTCCATGAACAAATATTTCGTAATATATGGTGTTAGAGGCCATCTATTTCAGATGATGGTTTTTTCAACTCTGAGGCTGAAGGTGGAGAAGTCTCAGTGGGTTGACTTAGAGGTGGATGTGGTGTGTGATTTATTTGACCCGAGTGACGATCCGAAGTGATGGTTGGATTATGGTCAGAATCGGATTTTGTTCCATGGGATGTTGTTTTTTCTAGTGGAAATTCATGTTGAAGTTATCCCTAATTTGCGAAGCTCACCCCTAGAAGTACACCCAGGAGTTTCTAAGAAGTATCGAGGCTTGAGGGAATAGTTCTGGTGGCCAAATATGAAGCTGTAAATGGAAGAGTTTGTGTAAAATCTCTTAGTGTTCTAAAAAATTGATTGAATAGCACCATGTTACGGGTGGTTTTTTATCCCTAGTTGTCCCCGAGTTAAAGTGGGATGACATATCAATGGATCTTTTCACTAGATTTCCCAGGGCTCATGGAAGATGTGATTATTTTTGGGTAGTAGTGGATCAGTGGACGAAATCCATTCACTTCATAGTGATAAAGGATTTGATCATAGTGGATGCCTTATTCTGGAGGTATGTGGATGAGGTGTTGTGGCTGCATGTAGTTCCAAGATCCATCATCTCATATTGGGATACATGTTTTATGTCACGATTCTAGAAGGTATTTTTATATGCCTTTGGCTCCAAATTATGCCTCAACATAGTATTCTACCCTCAGATGGATGGACAAATAGAGAGGACTCTCTAAATGTTGAAGGATATGTTTTGGGAATGTTTTCTAGAATTTAGTGGGTTTTGGGTCTGAAATTTTCTCATGGTAGTGTTTTCTTCCAATAACAGTTATCACTCTTCCATTGGTATTTCTCCATTAAAATATATATATGGGAGGTCATGTCGTTCATCTTTGTGCTGGATGGATGTTTGGGAGGATGATTTTCTTGGTCCAAATATGGTGTAGAGTACAATATAGAAGATAAAACTTGTCCATGAGAGGATGAAGACATCAGATTACCGACAAAAGTCGTATGTCGATCACAGGATAACTCATTTGGAGTTCGAGTTTGGGGACCACATATTCTTGATGGTTTCCCCTCGACATGGTAATTCTTGGTTCATCATAGGGAGTAATGATTCTCTCAGGTTCATTTGACTTTCTAGGTGTTGAGATGAGTTGGTGAGGTGGAATATCAGATGGCATTACCACTGCAACTGGGGAGGGTCCACCATGTCTATCATGGTTCCTAGGTTCTTCGATATCTTTAGGAAGACTCCCATGACATTGATTTGGGAGAGTTGGATATCGAGGTTTAAATAATGTTCATGGAGCGACCAATGGAGATCCAATACCATCAGGAAAAGAACTTCCATGGAAGTAATATGCCCTTGGTTCGCGTGTTATGGAGGCATGATGGCCAGAATAAGAGTACTTGGGAGCAAGAGAGGCAGATGTGTTCCCAGTACCCAGAGCTGTTTTGAGTTTTTCTAGTGTGTTATGATTTTTGATTTAATGCTTGAACCTTGTTCTCTATGAGATGAGTTTTTTCATTGTTAAGTGAGACACGATAATGTCTTAATCTATGAGGGGAGGATCTGATCCCTAATTAAGAAACATTAATGGAAATGCGATTAAACCCAGGCGGGCGAGTCAGTGCCGCCCAAAGTGAATAACATCTTGACATGGGGGAAGGAATTCACAGATTCATATGTTTGAACAGTGTGACTTTTGATTATTATGTGGTATGTATTGTGGTTGTTTGGTTGGAAAATCTATGAGGAGGTGTTTTAGATGTTGAGGTTTCAATACAATGAGGTGGTTTGTCCTTGAGAGGTATCTTACCACATGGTTGTTTGGACCTGTATTTCATCTAGGTTTGGTTTTGAATTCTAGAGGGTTAGAATTATTTGAGAGGTATCAGATGTAATGTGAGGGATATCCACGGTCCATTACATTGTCAAAATCTAGTGTATGGGGTGTTCTAGGAAGCAATAGTATCTCATTTAAAGATTTTTCCAATTTCTAGTCTTCTATTGATAGGTTAGGGACTCAGTGGGCTCAGGGAATTGTTTGGATGAGGACGTAGGTAGGTCGAGGCCTCTTTGAATCATGGAGTAGGTGATTCAAGATGTCAGTGAGTCAGGATGTCATTGATTTAGGGATTTAGTGAGATAGGGCATCAGTGAGTCTGGCCATCAGTGAGTTAGGGCATCAGTGATTCAGGGCGTCTGTGAGTCAGGGGGTCAGTGATTCAGGGCGTTAGTGATTCAAGGCATCCATTAGTGAGGGCGTCAGGGAGTGAGGGCGTCAGTGAGAAATGTCGTCAATGAGAAACGAACTCTTGGAATTAAAGGGTTGATGAGTCAGGGTGTTAGTGAGAAATGGATTTGGTGTGTTTGGTTTCATTGAGTCTCGGTGTTGGTGAGTTAGGCATTGGTAGGTCACATCAATGGCTCAGTTTCGGTGGCTCAGCATTAGTATCCCAGTGTCGGGGACTCACTTTTGTTGGCTCACTGTCGGTGGCTTGTTGTTGGTGACTCACCCATCGATGAATCATTTCCAGTTTTTCCAGTTTCATCCCTCATACATTTTATTTGATAAAAATTAGTTTTAATTTCTTTTATAAGAATTTTAATGTTTTTTGAACGGATTTTAATTATATTATTAATATCTTAATGCTCTAGAGAATTTTAAATTGGTTAACCTCATGGCCTTTTCCACAATCCGACAATAATGTCCCTTGAAACCATTCCGTCTGCGGTTGATATAGGATCTGGATTTTCTAAGTAGAGAACTTCTCTTCCCAGTGTATTTCCCTTTTATCATGGAACATGGAGAAATTTTCTTCCTAGATGATCCATGATCCTATGTTGTAGTTCCCAATTTTCATTTTTCCTTGGAGTATCCTTCTCACAGGACACCCTATTTTGGAAAAAAGAAAATTTTTGGTTACCTATTGTTCTAAGTAGGGATTTCCTTTATCTCTCTTTTAATTGTGTATCGTGTGAGGTGGGTATAGTGATAACTCCTTGTGATAATGGCTGAATAAATATTTAATGATGATAATAAGAAGTAACAAATGAGGGGTTGGGAATAATATGTTGATGATCACTTTGTTCTATATTTTATCCTTGATCCATTTTGTGAATCATGTGGGTTGTGTTCTCCTGAAAATCATTTCTATTAGATTCCACTGTTTTTATACATGTATCATTTAAGAATCACACCTATAAGAATTGTAATTTATTTAATCACGTATATTATGTAAAATAAATGGATTCCCCGGGATCAAATCTATTCTGTGATCACCCCTATTTATCAACTATAATTAATGAATGTGTGATGATAAATATGAATAAACATTGCCATGTTGGTGTGGTGGTTATTGTCTGTGATTTTTTTGGAGTTGCATATATGTTGTTAGTGTGGTTCTCTTGATTGGGGTGTGATTGCGGTTACGGGGCAGTACAAGAGGTGTTATTGTATCTCAAGATGATATTTTGATTGATTGTGTAATAGATGGACTTTTCATGTGGTGGGACAGAATTTGTGTAATGGTTGGGTAGCGGGGATGTAGGACTGGGTTGTGTCATGATTTTTGGTTTATTGTTGAGTTGGGTGAGGTTTTGTTGTGCAATGAGGCTGCCAGTTTTTCTTGTAGGAGGACAGTTTGGGCAGGGTATCATTGAGTATGGTTGTTGTAATTTTTATTCTTTTTTTAACTAGGAATTGGTAGGTATGGTTGCTCCACCTTATAATTTTTGTAGTGCTTGGTAGTTTTTCTGGGAAGCGATGGAAATAAATAAATTAATGATTTGATAATGAATAATTACAATTGGTTAAATGAATCGGCAGGGGGTATGTTTCGAGTTGGGGATTGTAGTGAAGCGGCATTCATGTGACTGTCATTGTGGGGGTATGTGAATATAGGGGTAACAACAAATGTGGTTTTTAGTGGTCTAGTTTTATGTTTGGATTCCCATAGGATGGGATGGGTGTTTGTTAAATATATATATAAACATTTAGTTATTTATTTTTTCTCTATGCACCCCACCTGTGAGGTGCACTATATGACGAACACCCCCATTTTATGGGGGAGGGTGTCATTCCCAACGCCCTGGTGGGATGATGGATAGATGGTTATTGACTTTACCCTACTCCCTCTTCTAGGAATTGGTTTCTAGGAATATTTGGGAAGGATATAATGGCTTTAGTTTTAGTACCATAATTGTAGTATTAGATGTGTGAGAGGTGGTTAGTTTCCCTAGTGTCTTCGGGGTGAGGCCCATGTGTTTTTAGGTGAGATGTCTGGTGGTTGTGGTACAGTAGTTTCTGGTCAGGATGTGAGGTGGTGTGTGACTCAATTGTATACAGTCATGTTGTGATAGTGGGGCTTGTGGAAGAGAGTGGTAGAATCCATAAGTTTTCCATTAGGGATGAGCATTTAACCAGTGGGAAGTGGTGTGGGGTACCCAAATGTTGATGGGATTACTACTTTACTTTACTTTACTTTATTTGCATTATTTGGTGAGAATTCCATGGTGAGGTTAGGGTGGATTGTATATTTTGTTAGGTGATTTTGAGTTTCTATTGTTTTCAAAATGGGATATTAGTAGGCTTCTCCAACTTATGCATGGGTGACTTTGGGTTTTACCTACTGAGTATATTTTTTTTCTCACCCAACACATATATAAAAAATTTCAGGTTTCCAAAGAGATTACGTAGATTTTCCTGGAATTTACTCGCCCAGATGTTGGTTCGGTTGTTGTGTCACTAATTAGTTTTATTTAGGTACTTACTTTGGAGTTTTCTTTGTGTTTATATATGTTTTTCATTAATCATGCAGGTGGGGTGGATTTTGGTTTCTTTATGTATATCTTTCATGGATTTGTTCAAGGTTGATACATATTATCTCCATATCATGGTTACTATAAAAAGGGTAATGCCTCCCAATTTTGTGAGATTTATATACCCTTGGTTCTTGTGCCACCCAGGGGCCTATTTGAGGCTAGACTCGGGGGGTCATTATCCCTCTTTCATCTTATGGAAGGAAGGTCTCAACATCTTGTTATCCTTTCCCTTATCTTGAAGAATGTAGGTCGGGACATTTCAATAACCCATGTCCTCAATTTCACTTTCTTTTAGTTTTCCCAGATGATATTTTCAATATAACACCATGGCCACAAACATAGTTAGGTAGTTACATTTTCATTCAACAACCAAAGATATAAAATTCCAAAAAATAATTTTAGGGATAATCATTTATTTCATTATTCATTAATGTGATATTACTGGTGACACCCCCAACATATCCATCATTTCCACAAGAAAATATTTTATTGGTGTTTATAAAGTCATAAAATTATGTGAATTTGAACATGAAGTATTGAAAATATTAATTTTAAAGGGTCATTAAAAATGACATTAAATATGATTATTTAAATAATAATATAAATGTGGACTTCTTACTAGTGGTTCATGTTCTCATACTATCTTAATCTGAATATAAATAAGGGAATACACCATGAGAAAGTTTCTTAATGTCCAATAAATGTCCACCCTTAATTATATGTATCATTTTATTCCCAAAAAATTACATCATCCAAATATTCAATATATATTTGTAAATACTATTTTGTTGCTTCTAGGTTATCATCATCCAGGGGAACTGTTATACCCTTCTAGTGAAAAAGTATTCCTTTAGACAATATCACATACTATGGAACATAGATTAAAAAACATGATGTACTAAAACATAATTAACATTAAAAAATTAATATATAGAGTTATAAAGTACACATAAGTTTGTTCATGGGTATAATATTTAATAGGTCCCACATGATCCATGGTCTGTCATATTTTTCACTCACAAGAAACAGTGTGACATGATCTCAAGAATTCCATGTGGTCCATATTGCTATTATAAAAAATTATAATACCAAAAACCTCCCAAAAAAATTTTAAGGACCCTAAATTGTTTATTGTACTCATTTTTTCAAAAAAAAAAGTGGTATTATAATACAAAACAAATATCCATTAAGGGTTTTTTTTATATTTTTTGGATTCATGACTCAATAATAGTTGATATTGATTAAAAAAATTGAGAATGAATTTTTATTCACATGTTCAAGTAAATAAAAATTAATTCCTTTGTAAATAATTTAGAGCACATAACCTAGTAAAGATTTAAAAAAAATTGAAAATGATATTTGAGTTTTTATATATGAAGACATTTTTGAGGATGAGGGAAAAGGAGGAGATTTTAGTGTGTCCCATTGTTTGGGAACATTCAATGAAATTTTTTTGGATTGATATTATAGTTAGATGTTATGGTTTGATTATTTTATTCTCATATCCACTTTTACCAGAATGTATCTTATACAGAGATTGACATTAGTCTATATTAGTGTCTTCTCTTAGGTTGGCGATAACTTAGAGACATAAAAACTAAACAATAATCTCTATTTATCATATTTAATGAACTATTTACCATTTGAGATGACATATTTGATTATTTTCTCCAAGATATTTTTATTACTAATTAGTTAACATGATATTTACCTTATATTTTCTAATTATTGAAATAATTATATTTTTATAAACCATTGTCTTGGGTTTTTATTATTGATACCCTCACATTAGGATTCTATGTCTAGTAGCCAATGGTAAAGAATTGATTGTAATTTAATTTGGGTATTACTGTATATTACATTGATTCTCATTAGTGCCTAACCATCCATCAAAATATATATAGGATCCGGGAATTACTTTGACTGTCATTTTGAACACTAGTTTCTACTCTTCCATGTTAGGGTAAGTGGTATTCCCCATAGCAATACTCAATTAAATAGTTCATGATTCTCCAAATGTTTAAAAAAATTACCTAATAGCATTGGGAATGGATAATAGTGATATTTTTAGGTATGTTTTTAATTTTATGTAGTGAAACAGAAAAATTAAACAATAATATTTTATAGGAATTTAAATATAAACAAAAACATAAAATCCTTAGAGTTATTGAAATAATTATAGTTGTATGTTTATTTATAGAGTGTTATTATTGAATGTATTTAGTGGAAATTATTATGTGTAAACCATGTTACTCACACCTACATATATACATTCTTTGAATGTGAGAATCATAAATCTTCAAGGGATCTTTTTTATTCTATGACCATTTAAAAACTCTAATGAAAATGTAAAAGAATAATTAGTGGAAATATAAGAGTTTAATATTATCATATATTCCATTATGGATCTTTGGTTTGGTTTTACATTTATAAATTCTCTTCAATCAAGTAAACGTCTCTATTGGAATCCAAGAGTTTAAAAACCCCTTAGGGTTTAGTAAATCGAGTTTTATAATATTTTTAACATATATTAATAATCTATTGAACTTAAACCAAATATTTGGATAAATAATATATTTCAATTAGTTACAAGAAACATTATCCCTTGACATTCCATTATGTTTGATAGAAGTTACATGGAATTATGTAGAATATGTTTTTTATTGTCATACTCCATAAAGAATCCCATGACATGGATGATACATTATTACATATGCTAAACAAAATCAGAGTGAATTTCATCTTTCCATGGTTTTTATTCATGAAAAATATATTTCAATCACGGGGACCTTATTTTTGTGTTTTTACCTTTACATGATATGTTATTTGGGGTGGGATTTTTATACTAAGATATAGTATAGATTTCATAACTAAGATAAAACACAAGGTGATGTGAACAAGGATTTCTAAGATGAGGTAGTATTCTAATGGATTGTCTAACCTAGATAGCCACTTATTTGGTATGGAGTATAATATTTATGACTATAAGTTATGGTTTCATCACTTTATTAATATGAACACATGAGTATCTCTTTAGTGTTGTTTAATTCTTGGAGGGGCCTATTTTGTATTGTCCTAATCACCCATGAATTAACACTTGTGTAGTGACATGATCATAATCATATAGATCAATAAATATTTAGTATATCATGCTAATTGTGAATCATATTATGTTAGTTCCTAAGGTTAATATGGTGATTTTTTTTATGTTTCATTGCTAAGTATTCATAGTCCAGTAAATTAAGTGTTTCATTATTATTGATATATGAATGAATTATATCACGTTGATTATTATATTATGATGTGTTACCCCATGTATACATGACTTTTATTTTATATAGTTTTATTTATCATATTATATTAGATATTTTTATTTTTATTAGCATTTTGGTACTATGATGATACATATTATTTCGAAAAATAAATCTCATTCTATGTATATTCAATTTCAATGTAAACCACAAAATCCTAAACTATTTAATGTTGGATTAAGGTGTCATTCATCACATTTTATCTATCCTCGGTGGGGTCTTGACTAGTTCATTTCATTCTAGTACTTATATTTCATCTGTATGCATGGGGTGCATAATTCATATTAAACTCTAAAACACATGGTGAATGTAATTACATACATATAAAACCATATATATTGATACCCATATTATTCCACTATTAATGATTTATATAATCAAAGGTTATCTGGGCATGTGTTACTATCACATATATATATATATATATATATATTTATTATACATAATTTAATTTTTCTATTGCATGATGGGTATGAAATCTAAACTCTTGATTGGGAATGATTAGGAAAATTCTTAACCATTCTGTTTTGAGTGGCATGTGATGTGTTCATCTCCATAGATAAATTATATGATATTCATTCATATTTGTGGTGTTGTCTATTATTATAATCAAGAATTAATTATTTACCTTATATGGTATTAATATGTTGTATCTCACATGAATATAATTTATATCACAAAAAAGATATTGTATAAGTATAAAGGTGATATATGGAGATGCAAATTGAAAAAAAATTATATGTATATGTGTGTCTCTTATAGATATAACTTAATAACTTTTTTTAGCTTGAGTATAAATTATTTGTTTCTAGAGAATTATGGATATAAATTATGAAAAAGTATTCATTTTCAATTGAATAAAAGTTTAAATGGTCACCTATAAAACCATGAGACTGGAGATTCATTTTTAAGAATACTTTTTGTCCAAATTTCATAAATATTATATTAGAAAAATATGAAATGTATTTTGGAATTATTTAATATGTTATTTTGAAATGTGAATACATTTTATGAGTCTTTAGTGATAATAATAGAATGAATGATATATGTTCCAAATCCAATATATCACATTACAAGGTATAATAATGTTGTATTGTGTAACACCGATACATTTTATAAAATATATCTCTTTAAATATATTTATTTCTTCATGGGATATTGTTACATGTGGCACTGATTTTAAAGAAACCACGATACAGTATTAAAATATTATTACATAATGTGATAATTAAATCCTAGTCGTTAATTAGATGGATATGAATATGAAAAACTAAGTTAATGATATATATATATACATATATATCGTAGTCTATATAAATGTATTGATAAATTCACAGTAAACATTAATTCAATTTTTAGATGTCATTTTATTATTCAAAAATATTTTTTCTCCAAAATTGGGTTTTCTTATCAATACATATTATATTTAATTCCTAAAAGATATGAAAAATGTATTTGAAAAAAATTAATTCCAATTTAGAATTCCAAATTTCAAAATTACCTTAAGATGAATCTTTGACAAATTTTCTGAAAATATTTAGATTTCAATGAATAGTTAAAATTCTAATTTTTATTGAAAATTGTATTTTTTAACGTATATAAAAAATAAAATTATATTTTGGTTAGTATTTAAATTTAAAATCTTACATTATTGTTTAAATATTCAAATTATGTTTCTTGAAAAAAAATTATACTTTAATTTAGTATATAAAAAATTTATATTAAAAAGATCATTTTTCACAAAACTATTTTTCATTTCATTTTTGTGGTTTTATTTAAAATTAAAATTTTAAATACATATGATTTATAGTTTTTAAAATGGAATTATATATTTTTAATATGGTGTTTCATATTTTATAAATAGGTCCCTTTTATTTTTTTCAAATATGAATAATAAAATAAGTAATTTGTGTTACTATGGTAATGGGTAAAATGGGTAATTAAAAGTTAGAAATAAAATTAAAAGATCTATTAAATTATCCCAAAACATACCTAAATATTATTTTATGAGTATATCTCAACAATAATCAACAAAGGGTTTAATTTATGACATTTTTTCAGCCCCCTAGATGAGATTATGGGATTATGATTATTTTATTCAATGAAATATTAAACACGTCACACACCGGTTTTTAATAAGTGTGTTTTATTAAAATTGTGTAATATATATGATATTTTTAACTATTAATAATATTTTATAAGATAAAATATTTATATTTATAATGGTATTTTTTAAAAAAATCATTGATGAAATAAATACCTTAAATTCTTTCATATTGATGATGTAATGATTATTTAATTAATGATATAATCATATATATGATATTAAAAATGTAAAAATTAACCTAATTTATGATTCTTTTAGTGATAAAAAAATTCAAAAAATTAAAATTACATGTTTAGGATATAATAAAATTGTTGTTTCAAATTTGACTTGTTGTGTTAATGTTTTTAAAGTCAATGTAATGAATTGTATCAAAATTGAAAATAATCACATTTAATGGGATTAATATTTTATTAACCTATTTAAAAATATTAAAAATATTAAATTACATAATAAGGGATAATATATGGCTGTAAATTTCATCTTCAGTGTATTTAATTTCCATTTTTAATCATTTTAATCAATAATAGTCTTATTATATTTTAATGTTTTCAGAAATTCCAAAAGGGCCCCTCACCTCAATTATAAAAGGACCCATCCTCCATCCTTATTTACAATACTTATAAGATTATAAATTGAACAAACCCTAAACATTTATCATATCAACTTCCTTATATACAATATAGATGTTCGGGCATTGTCAAAAGACCAACCCTAGGATCTTTAAATGAGATCAAAAGAAATAATTTTTGAAGAATATATAATCGCTCTAACCAATCACATTATTTTTGTTCTCTTATTTACCTCCTCAAATCTATGATATTTATAATAAAATAATATCATTAGTATAAATATTATTTATTTTTATTATTTTTATTAAAAAAATATTATACAACTTATTTCCCATCAAATAATAAGTGAAAGTATCACTCATGCATACATACGATGTACCGTCTCCTTGTAGTGATAAAATTCATTTTCCTTCACAATATTTCATGGATGGTTACTATTATGGGTTAAAATATTATATTTGATAATTATGAAATAATTATTCTTTTATAATGAAAATATAACATCTATCTTCTTATATTTGATATCGTTGGAAAACGATAACGTCGCACATGCATATATGTGGACTTCCACCTCTACAAAGGGATGCAATTTATTTTTCAATTCTATTTTAATTGGATGGAAAGGAGGATGAATATTGTAAATATATATGATATATATTATAAATTAATTATTATATAAATGGTCATTATTATTTACCCATCATTAATTATATCCTTCAAAAAGTGAATACAGTGTTCAGGCGTACATATGACCAACCATCTCCAAGAACGTTGTAATTAATTCTCTATCTAAACCATTATGGTTGAATTTAAATATATATATATATAATGGATATATATGATATAATAACCATGTATATTATTTAATTATATATTTATAATAAGGTTAAATTTATTATAAAGGTTTTTTGAGAAAATTCAAGTGAAGTCGGACCTAAGGTAAGAGATTTTGGTCTCACATTTATTTATATTGGACAAATGCCATAATAGCCACTTATTTACATTGAGTGTTGTATATACTAAAAATAATTAAATTTATGTTAAATTTTATTATTATTATTGGGATTTAATATCTGTTTGGTTTATTTCATTCATGGGGTTATGATTTTGTAGTTACCAAAGAGGTAAGGGTTTATTTCATAGTTTCTTCATCATTTGGGATTTTTTCTATTTAAGTATCAACTAGGGAATATTTATATTATATGTAAATGTTATATAAATGTATTTTAAAAAAGTTTTTAAATATTATATTAATAATTTTTAAAGTCATTTTACTAATGATTTACTTTTTATTAAATGTTTTGGAATATATCTTTTTTCATTTTCCAAATGATGTTGTTTGTCACTTTTCAAAAAAAAATGGAATGATTGTTATTTTTTAACTTATACAACATGAGGATATTTTTCAATCTTCAAGAAGCCTAAATTATTTTAGGAATGATTTAAAATATTTCAATTTTATTTTTAAATAAATTTTTTTCATTTATAAGTGTGTAACCATTTAAAAAGTCAACTGATTTTAGAATGGAAAGGTTATTTACCTCAAGACATATTTTAAGTTTTCCTTCAAAATAATTTTTTATCGATGATGATATCCATTGATGATACATAAGTTTTATTGGGTATATGATCCAATAATTCCAACATTGTATTTTCAGGAAGTTCTATGTTTATAAGGAAAAGATGTTGACTAAACCAGTTCCCTTATTCAAGGGTTATAATTTGAAGGAATTCATTTCATTCCATGTGTTTTGAGATAATTAATATTTTATGATATTTTTGAAAATGTATTTATTATTTCATTTATGTGATGGGTGGGACCTATATCTCTAAGCAGTACATCTGGTAAATATCCATATCTCATGAGATAATAATGGGAAACAATTTTATGGGCCTGATATACTATGGGAAATAGGCCGATTCTGATCTACTATGGGAAATAGGTGCATCATGATCTACTATGGAATCATATTCATTCTAATATTCTATGGGATATGTGTGCATCATGATATGTTATGACGAAAAGGTACCTCGTAATTTACTCTAGTAAATAGGTTTTCTCCTGATCCATAGCGGGAAATGGGTGATAGGTCCTAATACACTATATTTATGGTCTCTGTATTTAACATTCACTACTGGAAATATGATCTATACCAACGGATTGGAACGATTTTTATAGTCCTCCAAAGCATTGGTATAGATTATACCAATGGTTTGGAGAACCGTTGAAAAGTAAGCCATGGGGATAAGTATATTCCAACGGTTTTGGGGAAACCATTGGCATAGACCTATACCAACGGTTTTCAAAACCATTGGTATATGTAAAATGAAAATATATACCAACGGTTCCATAAAACCGATGGTATATGTAATTCAAAAAATAATCATCTGGTTGGTTTTGATCCCAGCACCTCTTGTTTGTGATTGAACGACCTAACCACTAAACTAACATACTTCTGTGAACATAACTTCATAAATATATATATGTATTATCATAATTATTTTAAATTTTGATTTATTTAATGTTCTATGTAAGAAGAATCCAGTAAAAATATATGTACATATACCAACAGTTCTCAAAACCATTGGTATAGATCTATACCAACGGTTTTGAAAATCGTTGGTATATATTCTTTGATTTTGGGACCTATACCAACATTTTTGGACAAAATATTGGTATAGGGGGGACCTATACGAATGGTTTGGCCAAAACTGTTGGTATAGGGTCTCTATAATGGACTCATACCAACGGTTTGGCCAAAACTGTTGGTATGGGGTCTCTATAAGGGACCTATACCAACGGTTTGGCCAAAACCATTTGTATAGGGTCTATATAATGGACCTATACCAACGGTTTGGGACAAAACATTGGTATAGATCCAAAATAGAGACCTATACCAATGGTTTCGGGGAAACCGTTGGTATAGGTCTATATAAGTGACCTATACCAATGGTTTTGGGAAAAACGTTAGTATAGGTCCAAATTAGTGAACTATACCACCATTTTTTCCAAAACCGTTGGTATAGATCATATTTCTAGTAGTGATTGACATATGAAATAGTTTTTTACATTAATCATGGTGCCACACTTTTATGAAATGGTAGTATGTGTCATGATTGATTTAAGATTATTTATCACTCTTATGGCCCGTGTTTTCTAAAATGATAATTTTTTATTCCATGAATCCATTTTATAATCAATGATAGGTTGTGTATGAAATTCTCATGTTATATTCATGATCACATACCCATGTTCTTATCTTATGTGTACTTATGGGAATATATTGATATCCCCTATATTTACCCTCACTATGAATCTGAGCTCACCATTTCTTATTCTTTCCATTCCCTATTTTATGATGAATGGTTTTTATTAGGTTTTTTCTAAAAAGGGTTGTATAAATGATGAAATTTTGGGTTATGATGTAGATTTTAATTATCTAGGTGATTATTTTTCAAGATATGTAAGAATATTTTTTAATTATATAAAAAACTAAACATAAAATTTACTTTAGTATCAAAGTTTCCCAATATGTTATTTTTTTATGTTTTTTATATTTCAAATTGGGTCCCTTTTATTAGTATTAAATCCAAAAATCTAATGTTTATGTTTATAACATCATATCTGAGACTGTGGGTCTCCGACTGCTACAGTTGGTATCAAAGATCAGTTAAGAAAAATCTGGAGATTAAGAATCTTTAATGATAATGTATTATAAGATTTATGGATACTATCATGGGTATATAATTTTGAGTTTGACTATAAGTTTTGGGTCTTAGACACCACTTGTTGAGGTATTATGTAATGGTATTTTGAGCTGATAAAAAATATTTGGGGAAATGTTTTATAAGATTTTAGTGTATGTATACCTTAGCTTTAAGATGATGAATTATTTTAGGTATAATTTATTAACATTTTTTAATTTATATGCAAATTCCTGGATAAACATTTGGTTTTATATCATATTTTATTTTAAAGTAATTATGTGTTATTTCATTTTGGGATGAAAAATGAAATATATGAGATAATGCTTGTGTTTAAAAAATGCATTTAATATTGATTACATTAATGTTACTTTTGATGATGATTCTCACTTTTTTTCAATTTTATAAATATTATATAAATATAGTTTTAAAAAACAAAAAAACTCATAGGAAGGGTAAGAACTTGTCATGTCTCGAAAGGCTATGGGGATTGACCTCTCAATCGAAGGGAATCCAGGGTGAAGCGCCCTTCACACACCTATGTGAATTCCCAATGAGTGGAATGTTTTTTAATTAAAATATTATATATATGAAGAATAAGTAGATTTTGGGAACATATATTTTATCATATAAGTAACCATGGGATTGGAAATTTATTTAGCAATTAAAAGATTAATTTTATATTGGAATAAGTTCACTCTAAATTTTTGGGAACATTATGATAATAAGGTAAATATAATATTATGAGATTTTATTAGAGGATTAACGGTTGAAAAATATTTTTAATGAAAATATGATATTATAATGTATTTGTGGTGATAATAGTGATTTATGAAAATGATTATCATATCCTATAGAATATGTGATTCAGGAAATAACATTTTTAATAGGAGATATTAAAATTTATTGGTGTTATTTTTTGAGATAAATTTTAGATTTATTCTGGAATAATATGTGATAATGTCTTTTTTATTATTTTTTATTTTTAATCATAGTATAGAATACTTTTGAGGGATCTTAAGGAAAGTTATTTTTTAAATGATCTATATTGATCTTTGGGGGTTAGTGTTCAGTTTTTGAGATTTATAGTATTTTTATTCATGTGAAGGTTTATTATTTTAGGAAATCATCTAATCATTTTCTATCAATTTTGGTTTTTAAATTCATAATGATATAATTAATATATTTTTATTCTTTTTCGAATTATGAGATCTAATAGATGTTGATTTTAGTTCTTAAGGGATGAAAATTCATCTTGAAGACTCATCATTTGGTGAAAAATATGAGTGTGTGGTCAAATTTTATTAAAGGAACAAATTATACTTCTAATGATAGTATATTTACTTATATTACTAGTCTAAATAAAAAATTAAACTCCTAAAATCTTGTAAAATTGTAATAATAAAAAAATTCAAATAACCTTCAATTTTATTATTTTATGGTCTTTTAAATATCTTTGTTTTAGGGTTTTCTGATTATTAACTTTCTCAAGAACATTCATTATCAAGTGATCAATGATCACTAGAAATTAATTTCATTATATGTTCATATATTAAATTCTAACTAATGTTCTTATATTTCTAAACCCAGTATGTGTAATCCAGTAAGACCTTTATAATTTAATTTATCTCTTTTAACGATAAATTAATATAAAGCTATTTTATGATGTGGGTTTCCAAAAAATAATTTTCAACTGTTAAAACATCTTTTACTGATAACAAGTTCAAATTAAAATGATGAAATTTATTAAGATGTGGGGGGCATATATAACACACTAATATTTTAGAAAACAATTCTACCTAAATAACATTATTTCATTCATTTATTTCATTACTCACAACACAAAATTTAAATGAACCGTGATACACTATTAAAATATTATTATTTAATGTGATAATTATAAACTAGTTTTTAATTATAATGGTATAAATATGAATAAATAATTAAACAAATATATATATATTTTATAATGAATATAAATTAATTGACATAAGCTCAGTAAATAATCATTCAATTTTTAGTAAAGTCATTTTATTATTTAAAAATGCATTTTCTCCAAAAATATAATTTATTACTAGTCTACATTATAATTAATTTTTAAAATTTATATAGAATTTATTTGATAAAATATATTTTTTTGAAATAATTATTTCAAAATAATTTAAATATTATCTTTTAAGAGTTTTTTAAATGATTTATTTTTAATTGAATATTGATGGATAATGATTTTTTAAATACTATATATTTTTTAATGTATTTACAATGTAAAATAATATTTTGGATTGTATTAAAATTTAAATATTTAATTTTAATTTAAAATAACCCAATTATGGTTTATTAAATGGACTTTATACTTGAATTTATTAAAAAATAATTTTATATTTAGAAAGGGCCTTTTCTGAAAAACTATTTTTCATTGTGTTTTTTCAATTAAATTTTAAATTTTATTTTTAAAATTATATCATATGATTTTTTGAAAATGGATTCCATGTATGGAGTAAGTCTGTTCAAATTTATTAAATTTTTTCCTATTATTTTTGGACAATATGAATAGTAATCATAGTAATTTATGTTACCACATTAAAGGGTAAATTTTGAAATTAAATGTTAAATATTAAAATATATGAACTATCAAATGATTAAAACACGTATCTAAGTCTTAGTTTATGAGTTTACATCCACCATAATTATTAAACGTTGTAATTTATGGCCTTTTGGGGCCACTTGTATGAGAGTATGATCTATATAATATTTTTTAATGAAAAGTAAAACATGGAACACTCTTTTTTTAATACGTGTAAAGTTATTAATATTGTGTTATATCAGTGAAATGTTAGAATATAAATATTATTTAAAAATATAATATATTAATCTTTATCATGGTAATTTATATTTATGATTTAGTGATGAAATTTGTATATCAAATACTTAAACAACAGTGTTGCAGTAATTATTTAATTTATGGAGTAATCAAATAAATGATATTAAAAATATTAAAAGTAACATAATTTGATATATTTATGGGGATACAAAAATTATATATATTACCATGACATTTTTTATATATAATAAAACAGTTGGTTCATATTTTACTTGTTTTCTTAATGTTTTTAAATTCAAATTAATGAATAGTTTCCAAATTGGCAATAATGACATTCTATGGGATTAATATTTTATTAAATTATTTAAAAAGAATTAAAATCATAAATAATAATAAATTTTTTATTATTTGGTCATAAATTTTATTGTATTCTCATTTATAGTCTATTTGAAAGTAATTTCTTTTTGATTAGTCTTATAATATTTTAATATTTTGAGAAATTTGATAAGTTTCCCTCACCTAAATTATAAAGGTGTCCCTCCACCATCACTAATCTACATCACATTGAGACTTTAATATTGATAATATCCTAATAAATTATATTCTAAACATTATTATACAAGTTCTTGAGGTTTCCTTCTTCTGAAAATACGAACCCTAGTGCCCTTTAGAAGAGATATAAAGTAGTCATTCCAAAGAAGAGTTTATCAATATAATTGATAACATTCCTTTTGTACTCTTATTTAACACCTATAAATCTATTATATTTACCATAAAGTAATAAATTTATAATCTTGAATATGATGTAACAATATTATGATTTTGAAAACACTATTATTCACCATATTTCCTGCCAAATGTTATGTGAAATTATTGCTTGTGCGTACGTACGACTCTCCGTCTCCACACAGTGATACAATTCATTTTCAGTCATAATTATTCATGGATGGTTACTATGACAGGTTCAATATTTATAAATGAAAATTATAAAATAATTATTCTTTTTTAATGAATCTATAGTACCCACCTTCATAACTTCCAAATGTTTGGAAAATGATGTTGTCGCCCATCCGTACGTGTGGACTACCACCTCCATGAAGTGATGTAATTAATTTCTCAATTTGAATGTTAAAGGGGTGGATAAGATAAATATATATTATATACATTATATAATAATTTTTTTATATATCTGAATTATTATTTACCTCTATTACATTCCATCCTTCAAAATGAGAATTTAATGTTCACGCATACGTACGACCTACCATCTAAATGAAAGGTGTAATTAATTACCTATCTATATCATTATTGATGAATTTATATATATATATATATAAGGAATATATATGATATAATAATAAATTAAATTATTCAGTTTTATATGTATAATAAATTTAGATTTATTATACATGAGTTTAAATAACATTCAATGGAATTAAGAACTAAGGTAAGGGATTTTCATCTCATTTTTATTTGTGTGGGACTCATGACATAATCCCCACATATTTACATTAATAGTGTATGTAATGTCCCTACAAACCATTTATAGAAAATATTATGATTTTTATGGGAATTTACATATCCTTTTTTTTATTTACTTTATGGGGTACGATTAATATGTTACTAAAGAGATAAGGGTCTATTTAACAATCTCGTTACTACTCGAGATTGTCTATTTTTATGTTTCCAATGAGGAATATTTTTCTTCCTTGTCCATTTAATCTAAATGTGTTTTCAAAAAAAAGGTTTTTAATATTCTAATACAATTTATTAAATTCATATTTACCCATGTTTTAATTTTTAATAAATGATTTAAAATTAATCTTTATTCATTTTCCAAACGAAGAACATTGTGACTTTTCTGAAAAAATATGGAAGGGATATAATTTTTAACTTATACAACATGAGAGGGGTTTCATTAAATCATGATAAATCAATTATTTGAATCTTAATTTACATGTTTAAAATTTTATCTTTAATTAAAAATTTTTTATTTATAGGTGTGAAAATTTATTAAAATACTATTGATTTTAAAATTAAAATGTTATTTAACCAAATAATTCATCCAAGTGATCCTTAAAAGTTATTTTTCCATTTGAGATACAATACATTTATTATAATTATGTTTTAATTGGGATATCATTCAATTATTACATAATTATTATTTTTCTTAATGGTTTATATTTATTATGACATGATTTTTATTAAACCCATTATTATTTTTCACTCATTATACAGTGAATTTTTTTGATTTGTTTCATGAGTTATGAGATATTAACGTCTTCTGATCATGTTAAAAATGTATGTATAATTTCCCTTAGGTGATGGTTGGGTTCTATATATATCTCCCATTAAGTGGTTATTTCTTTATATCTCATGAGATAATAATGGGAATCAAGCCGATGGACTTGATCTACTATGGGACACATGTGCATCATGATTTACAATGGGAAACATGTGCATCCTGATCTACAATAAGAAATAGGTGAATCCCGGTATACTATAAGAAATAGTTTTATCCAAATATACTATGGAAAAAAGGTGAATCTTGATCTACTATGGGAAATAGGTGTATATTTTTTACTATGGAAACATGTGCATCCTGACCTACTATGGTAAATAGGTATATCATTATCTACTATGAGAAACAGTTTCATCCTAATCAACTATTATAAATAGGTGTTTCCTCATCTACTTTAGTAAGATTGTGAATCCTAATCCACAATGTGAAATAGGTAATAAGTCCTAATACACTATGTTGATGATATTGGTTGTTATCCTTGACATATGTAATACTTTTCTATGTTTATGATAGTGGCACACGTTTAAAACAATATATTATGTTTCATGATTGATTTATGATGATTTATCACTCTGGGATCTGGTGTATTAATTATGGTTTGATCACACCCTTCTCACTCTTATAACCCATGTTTTCAGATATGATAAATTTTATTCCATGAATCGTGTTTAAGATCTATGAATTTTTTGGTATATACATTGTAAATTATGTTCGCAATCACATACTGTTATTATTATATTATGCTTTATTATGATCATAGATTAATATCTACTATGTTTACCCTTAAATAGCATATGATCTCATCCTTTCTTATGTTTCCCTTTCCCCAATTTTTGAAGATCTTCTTTAGGATAAGTATAAGAACGGTTCTAGCCATGAATAAATTTTAAGAGAAGAAATAAATTCTTATAAAGAGATTTCTTAATTTTCATGGATATGTAAGAGTATATCCTAATTCCATATACCCTAAAACTAAAATTCCATTCAGTATGAAAGTAATCCAATATTTCAATTGATTTTTTAGGTTTTATATATTTGAAATTGGGTAATTTTTTCCAGCATCAAATCCATAAATTTAATTTCTAAATTTTTAGCACCAAATCTTGGAGTCTGGGTATCAGGATATAAAATATTTTATAACATTTAAAATACACATCTAATTTTATAGTATATAGTATTTTTATTATTAATCATTTTATATTATTATGAAAATCATTATTTTTTATTAAATGTAATGTGTTATTTAATTATTTTTCACATTAGTAGAAATAATATAAGTATATATTAATAGAAATTGAATTATTTTTCATGGAGATATTAACGAAATTTTGGAAAAAACATTGAGAGGAGAAGTAAATATATTTTAAAAAACATTTAATGATACTTATAATAAAAACATTATACACCAATGAAAGTAATTTCTTCTATTCTAGAGGTTATATTCACAACCATACCCATATCTGGTGAAATAATATAATCACAATAAGGACTAAATAATATTACAAGGTTCTACCCAAATATGGGTGAATATGTTTATATTTTGTAAATTAACATCTTAAACACAAAATAATTCACTCATATATTAAATATAATAACTATGTGTTATATGGAGGTATTATCATTAAATCATATTTAATGGAATCAAACCAAATTATAATACTCCATCCAATTTATAATGAACGAATGAATATGAATTTAAAATATATTGAACAATATGATAATTTTTTTCATCATCTGTATATCATAGTATTATTATATTTAGAATTTATGCAATAGAAAATAGGTTATAAAATCATTATTTAAAAAAAATTATATCAAAAATAGTTTACACTCCTACATTCGGTTGGTTAGAATCAGTTATTTCTCTCTAAAATGAGTGACACATTGTTTATTTATAAAATCACTAGTATATATTATTTAATCAATTACTTATTTTTGAATACCCTCCATAATAAGATATTAAAAGTATATTCATTGATTGTAATTATAGAAAAATAATTACATATCAAATATCTAAATATCTCGAGAAATTTACTAATAAATTTTAGATATATACAGTAATGAAATAATGATACCAACAACATGGTTATATCATTTTGCTTATTGTGAGTTGTATCAAAGCTATAAATATGATGATATAAATTTGTGGGTTATAATAATTATATTTTATATCATTAAAAAAATTATTAGTTTATTTTATATTAATTATCATGTTTTTTTGTCATTTAATTCATCATATCACAATGAATTAATGATAAATTGATCATTGATGTGTTCAATAACCACTTGTATAAATATGTTGTACATTACAAGTGTAATAATATATGATATGTAAATCACAAAAATAATGTTGAAAACATTTAATTATTCTTTATTCGTTAATGAAACCTGATAAATTGATGTTCTCAATGATTCATTTGATATTGTAAACCACACTAGAAAAGGAAAAATATCACTCAATCTATTTTCTATCCTTAACCAATAGTTGGTTCTAGCACACCATTGAAGATCAATGTAGGCCCTTTCAAAGATGATTTTTGTGTCTTTATAAGACAGTCGATAATGACATAGTTTAGTGACAATTATAGTTGTTAAGGTTTTTTCATTAACATCACTAATAGTTCATGGATGACTATGAACATTGAGGTCCAAGATTTTATGTATTGGCTTGAAAATTATTCATTTCACTATTTTCACATTATAATATTTAAATATTTTTTTAATTCCATTCCTACTTAAATTATTTTTAAGCCAATGAAACCTATAAATGTTATCAAAAACACACTCACTAATGAAATGATGATGCTTAAAAACGTTATTTTTTAAAATGTATAATGTATACCATAACATAAAGTGTGATTATAGAATAGAATTTTATATTCAATAAAAGGAATATAACCTTAGTTAAACTTATTTTTCATAAATGTGATATTTTTTTATTTGAATTCAATAATTTTAATCAATTTTTTAGTTAACACTTACTATAGATTAAATCATAATAATTTTTTTTATCAAATTAATTATAAAAAAATATTCATGTTCTATATATTTCTATAATCATGTTAAAATGAAAACATTTATGAGATAATGCAACCTCTTAATTCATTATAGAAACTATTTGAAACATATTAGGCATAATAATAATAAAATTATCTAGAGAAATCAAAATATACTATATTTTGGATAACAGTGGGACAAGATCATTATCTACATTATTCTATTAAAAATATTATCTATTTTAAACACTTTATTAGACTGGGACCTTTGGGATAAAAAATCCACACATCCTCAGAATATATTGATGTTTTTTTATAAAAAATTATATTCTTCAATATAAACCTTTATTCGATGAATATTTGTATGCTTAAATATAAGTATTTAAATTTTTCTTGTAATTATCATATCATTCATAAATGAGTTGTGTTTTATATATAACATAATATTTAGGTTTATAAAATTATTTCTATGATTTTATAGGTCCTAAAATAAATAAATAAAATTATTTTAATATATTTTTATTAGGTGTTGGTGTTATTTTAGAATCTAGATTCCTCTGGAGTATTGATATATTTATATCCAGACTTTGGGTTGGGATTCAATAGTTTGGGGACTTTAGTTCTATATCAAATGTGATTGGGTTTATACCTATCTCACCAAACATTATCTTAAATGATATTTTAGTATCCATTGATTTTGAACCATCAAATGAAAGGGTCTCATAGACCTTATACATCAGATGTATTTGTATTTTTTATGGACATAATTAGAATTTATTGTTGGATATGTTTTGAAAATGTTTTATTTTTTAAGATATTATAGATTTGTATGTTTTGAATATATTAATTTTCGTAAATATATAATACAAAAAGATAAATCACAGTATGAATTAATAAATATAGAGATTGTGTGAGATTTTAAAAAACCCCTGAGAAGTATATTGAAATGGTGTTATAAAAAACACCACTCGAAATTACAATGTGTTATATAACATTCAATGTGGACACTCATCAATTCATGGATTATCCAAATGTGTGGGTAGAGCTAAATTCATGTAATCATGGATTATCATATATAATTTGATCCAAATATAGGTGACCCTATTTTTTATCTTCCAATATCTAGTGTTGTCTTTGGGCTCCACTTATCTAGGTAACTCATATGATCTGGTTATTTGAGGAATGAATTAGTAAAAAATTATATGATGATTTTAGTGGATGAGTTGTCCAACTAAATTTAAAAGAGAGAAATATGATATGATTCCATATAGTCTCTCCCTGAATATCTATATAGTGGTGTAAATAAAAAAGATAAATAAAATTTAAGTTAATAAGGATTTTTTTCCTCAATAATTAATGGGATGTATTGGTTAATAAATATTGTTAGATAATTTTTAATAAAATATATTCATGGAATTGATATAAAAAATTATTCTCAAACAAAAATATGTTTTTTGAACATTATGGAATCCATCATGAACATATTTTGAAATATGTTATAGAATGGCATTATGGTTTTATAGATTGGTGTCAAATTTTACAAAGTGTTCTCAAGAAGGATCATTCTGAGTATCAGATGTGAATGTTATAGAATTCGATTCATAAAATACATAGAGATGGGTATTGGATAAAGATTTTGTGTCACACATATGTGTTTATGTATAGAAACTATAAAAAATAGATAATTGATGAAAATATAAAAATATCTTCAAGTGGGTAATCAAAGAAGAGTTTTTATATTATAGGTAGACACATATTATCTGCATTGTCTAAGTGGTCTAATTCTATAAAACAAATTTATTTTGTTCTACCAATAAAAATTAACTGAATTCATTTATATTATTTAAACTACAATGTTTTTCATTCATGACAACAAATAATATATTCGAGGTATAAAATGAAAAAATGGTCTATATAATCGATAATATTTTAAAGGATATATAATTTCTTAAAATTGATAATTGGATCTATAATTTACATGATAATAAGGTCAAGATGACTGATTCAAACACCGCATATATTTATTCTTTATCCTTTGTCAGATAAATAAGGAACATTTAATGAAGAATAGGAGATGGATTTTTGGAGAAATTTTATTGTAACAAAATTTAGGAATTTTAATGTAGTTTATTATCCAAAAAGAACAAATCAAATTTTGGTGGAAAAGGTAAGAAGGAAATTTGGCTATTGACTATTATTCATAATGATGTATGTGGTCTAATAAATAAAATTCCTTGTGGGTAATGTAACTTTATAAATTTTACTTGTGACTTTTTTTGGTATTTTTATGTGCATCAAATAAAAAATATTAAAGCCAATGAGAAACATAAATATTTAATGAACAAAGAAAAAAAATAAACATGAAAATAATATTTTTAAACTATTTTTAAATCATGTAAGGAAATAACTATGATCAAAATTTTCAGATTATATGAGTGATTGTTGAATAGATTTTTGACTCTCCACCTTTAAAAAAAGTAATAAAATCAGTGTGTGTGTGTGGGTAAAAGAATCATACATTATTTTATACGGTTTGATTGATAATGAGTCATCATGGATATTTTATATCATTTATGGGACATTGACTATGAAAAATGGAAATTCAACTTATTATCATTCATTCTAAGATAATTATAAAGATAATATATTTTTACTTAGATGCATATTAGTTTATTTTTTTATAACCCGTGATTGTGATGAATATGTGAAATGTTATGTTACTAGTAGTATTAACCGAAAAATATAATTACCTATATTCTAAATAACCCAATGAAATATTGGGTTATTAATTTTATATACTATTAGAGAACCAACTACTTGAAACTCATTAATTTCTATCCATTGATAAGTAATAATTTATTTATGGAATTAGTGGGAGAAAAATAAAACATAAATAAGTTCATGACTAATAAATAGGAAATGTTACTTATGTAGAAAATAGAAAAAATAGACAATTTTTAGAGACCACACAAACATAATTTACATAAGAACCTCTATGATCTTGTATTATTTCCCATGATACCATTTGTATTTTATTTTAGAAGGTTATAATGTTGTTAATTTATTATAATATCAACCTACCACTTAACAGGAGGTTGATGAACCCACTTTTTGTTTCAATTATATTTTCAATCAATTAGGGAGAAAATATGTATGGTGTAAATATGATATGGAAGGGAATCGCATGGAAAGAATGTATTTAACCCAATAATGGTGATAGGTAACATAGAGTTACTATGCTAGTTCCTTTTTAGTGATGATGAGTAATGTAATACCTTCATGTATGTAAGGGTCACTTCCATCACTAGTTGTATGGGATACAAAATAGTAAGGATGGTTGTAGAAGCTAGTTGTTGTCATATTCATAAGATAATGGAAGGGGTGTTGGAATGAATTCCATTATATAAATGTAAAAGGATAAATATTCTAATTAAAGACTATATAAAGAAATTTTTGAGGTATCTCAAATAAAAAAAATAAAGCATATATTGTTGGTGTAAGATTCCCAAAGATCTATTTATTTGGAAAAGACCATTTGGAATCATAATGTGGTATTTCATGGTGTTTCACGTGTATATTAGGTTTAGGCATAAATTATAATCCTCATGACACTACTATTATGTTATTTAGGTTTCAATTACATGATGGAAAAGAAAAATTGACTAAATTCCTTGAATATTTGGTCGGATAGCTTCAAGGTAAGCTGCCTTTAGGAATGAAAATTTATGTATTGATATTTATGGATACAGAAAAATTTTTGGGTAGAAGAATCCTTATCAATAAAATTTTGTAAATAGTATTTTTTTTGGAGATTCTATGTACAACTTCAAGTGTTATTGTTTATAATGATAGATGTTATTCTAAATAGAATATTAATGAAATGAAGCTGTAAATAATTGATCCATGATTTTTTACACATAAAGGATACTGTGTAGACCCATTAGATGATGATTATTAGTGATTATGAATGGATTTAGTCACTTTGAATAACCTATAATTCATTTGAAAAATATCTACAACTTGTGGATAAATATAGAGAAATGGAAAAGTTCCTAAATGTAATTATTTTTTAACTAAGACATTTTCTTTGAGCCCAAGAATTAGGTTTCAATGTAAATCTATGAATTACCACCAGGCTTTAGGATGATATAGGGAAAATGACAATATAATTATCAAAATTATTTACCTACATATTATAATGATTCATCAGAAAAATATTATTTAATTGTAAGTATTCCATTATAAATCTTATAAGTCTTTATGTATAATCATAAGACTTTGAGATAATAACATGACTTTGAATGTGTGAAAAAATTGATAGTGGCTTGAGAATAATTCTTTGACTTTGATCATTTTACATTCAAATGTAATAATTTTCCTTAAACATAATCCTTTGTGCTTCCCTTAAGGATTCAACACTTAGTGAATTATTAAGGATCCTTATCAATGAATAATCAAGTTTAGAAGGTTCATATACAATGAATAAAAAAGAAATAAATTAGATGGTTCTTCTTAAATATTCTTCGTGGATAAAACATGATGATAAAATGCAATGTCATGACTCAATCCAAGATTGAAGGGGATACAATAGCCAAGGGAGAAGAAGATATTTCTCAGATGATATCTCAACACCATAGTAGATGACACCATATCACCTCACAAGTGATTTTATTGATGTATAATTCTATGGATTAGGATAAAATATCTATGTCGTCATACTTATGTGAAATAATCATGTGAATTAAAGGCACATTTTTTGTGAATCATTTTAATTTTAAGAAAGCCTCCGATAATTAAAAAATAAAACTTGGGAAAGAAGTGAATCTTCATAAAAACATTCAATATTAGTCTAAATGAAGCACTAAATAAAAAATTATGCGTTTGAATGATTTAGAACCTACTAAAAATCATTGATAGTTTCATAAATATTATGGTTTCAACATTTACAAGATATTAAATGTCAATATATATATTCACATTTGGAACCAAAATATATAGTGACATAGGTTCTTAACTACAGATACCTCTGAATATATTATAAGATTAAATAATTAGAGACTTATAGAGTTTAAATTTGTGTGTAGAGTAAATTCTTTGAGATAGAAAATAAAGAGGGTGTTCTAGTGATATATCAATCTCTCCACCATGAAGAAGTATAAGGAGAATATTGAGAGTTCCATCCAAAGACATTAATTCAGTAGATAAGAATGAAGAAGATAGATTTTATATGTGTTATTGTCGACCACATTATATTCTACTTATATAAGAGATCCATCCTAAAATATTATGTTATCGAAGTCAAGATAAAATTGAGGTAGCCATATCACTATACAATGATAAGACGAATATAAATACATATAGTCAAGGTAAGAATTTATCCATCACTAGTGATCTTGCATCAATGGTAGTACAAGTCAATTTTTCATATATAATGGAACTATAAGATCTGTATTCTTTTATTCCTAATTTGTGTTAATATAATTGGTTCATGGTCATTCCCTTTCCTATGATTTTTTTTATTATAATAAGGAAGTCGTGTATGTAGTAAAATAAGAAAGATTTATCAAAGAGGTTATCATTCTAAAGGGGGTTACCATCATTTACATATTCTCATATTCTCTGGTGTTGTCTTCCTATTCTAAATATACATCCTAATCCCAGGTGATATATAGATAGATAGATCCATTCACGAAACAATTAAATGGATAATTAAGGGATAAAAGAAAAGTTTGATAAAAATCACTCCACATTTATGCTCCCCACTCTCAGTGTGGGTTTAACCAAAAGTGATCATAACAATTGGTATGAGGGGGTAGGTTAAACCTATATTGGATTTTCATATTAAAATTTATATTTGAGTCATTAAAATTCTCTTTATGAAATGATTTATTAAGTAAATATTTGAATATGCATATTATTTCACTGTCAAAGTTATAATTTAATATATATAGGTAAATAAATTCAATAATAAGAATAAAATGGAATCAAATACGTTGAAAAAAACCACATCAATGAAAGGGATCTATAAATTATTTAAATGTGATAGAAATGAGTTTAATTTTGTTATAACTACAAATAAGTTATCTCCTAAAGATAATGGTGAATTGAAGAAAAATATCTCATCCAAGGCAGTTTAAAAATCATTTTCCCCATGCAAAAAACCCAACAAACAAATATTGTGTAAGTAAGATAAATATATGCTAGTTAAATAAACTGCCAATTATATAAAAAAATATTGACCCATGTAGGTGATCATCCCTACATGAATAGAAGGAAACTAAAATATATTTTCAAAATTTTCCTTATGATGAATAATTTATATATGGGGATGATTAAGGTACTATGAATTAAGAGTATTAATCAATTAACTCTATAAAAGATATCATATTTAACTACTATAATGAAATTTTATCATATATTTAGGGACTTTTTACAATTATATAGGTGTAGATCATCCTCCAAGATGATGATCATGAATGAATGTATAAGGAATTGAAATAAAGGATAATAATTCGCATTAATTTCTCAAAACAATTTCTTGTAACAAGTGAAATGAATGGGGAACATTATGAATGATTATCCAAATTTGAAGACGAGTTGCTCAACCCAATAAAAAAGAGAGAAGCTAAGATAAATCTTAAAGAAATAATCCATGCATCTAAAGAAGTTATTACTATTAAAAAATCATAACTCGAGCTCAAGGCAAATATAATTAAATAAAATTACCATCTATTATAGTAAAAGAACAAAATTAATTAAAACGTGGATCCTAATAAAAATTATTGAATCTGGAATCATTACAAGAAATGTTTTCCCAATAAGTTAAATAGAAAAATTTTGACCCAAAGACTTTTAAGGAGGATTATTTTTCATAAATACCACTATCTTTTGGTGAGAACATTTTGAGAACATATATAAATCAATATAGTGTATTCACACACAAAAAGGTACCATTCACATAAAAACATTAACTATGACAATTCTATTTGTATAAAAGGTGAATACTTAATATTTGAACAAATATATTTGATGAAAAATGGTCATAAGAATTCCATAAATTCAAGGATGGATATAAAATTTATATGTTATGTGTTTCTCTAAATGAATCCCAACTAACTATATCTAAAGATACCAAAAAAATCAATCTATTGGTTCTAGAAAAGAAGGATTTCATGTAATTATGAAAAAAACTAGTATTATTAGTTATTAATTTCATTATCATAGATTCCATCATATCTCTATCGACTACTGGTATAATGTGTCATCCTATTAGATAAAATACAAGCTTGTAGTTTAGGGTAGAAACCTTGAGAAGTTGCAACATCCACAGGATATGTAAAAAATATGTATAAAAAATATATTTGGAATATTAGGAAAACTATGTGTTATTTTCATTGAAAGTGGTCATATTGATGAATAATGAAATTATAAAAAATTCAATCAAGTAATTATAATTAATGAAAAAATATTATGAGAGAATCTTAATAATGAATAAAGACTAATTAAGATATAATCATGAATACATTTCAAAAAATATCATTCTCATGGAATCTAAAAAGAGGGATGTTGATTTTTATATGGTTTACAAGTAGATGGATCCTAATGATGTTCATAACTATATCTTGATGTCAAATAAATAAGTTATACCAAAAAGGACAATATATTTCATTTTTGAAAAAATATGGAACATTATAGAAATTTGTATATATTCCATGAATGTGGGGTTTGAATAGAAAAATATTTAATATAATGATTGAATATTAAAAAGGAGAAATAAAGGACTATGTTTGTGAAAAAAATATCTAAATATATATGTAGAAAATTTAAGATGGTTTAGCATATTCCTAAGGTATGTATAGAAATTTTTCGAGCCTATTTGGAAAAAGAAAGATTATTAGAATCCCAATAAAGGAAAAATCCAAATGAAAAGAAAATTATTCCACATGAATAAGAAATAAAAATTTATAAGTTGTTTTTAAAGGAGGATAATATATGATATTATTAAAAAATTTATGGACGTCTCAACAAAGTTGAAAATAAAACAATAAATTGTTTAGAAATTATTCTAACCTAAAGGGAATCTATGAATAACATGTAAGGTTCACCAAGAGATACATTCTCCTTGATGGATCATGTTAAAATTTAAAAACCACACAAGGAGAAAGAAAAATAACCCATATATCCTGAGGAAAAATATGATATAAATAGTGAAAATGGTAGAAAAAATATTATATCTAGATAAAAATATAAATAAAAAATGGAAACGGTTGAGAAAAAATTCTCAATCAAACTAATCACATTGATGAAAAATTAGGTTCAAATTTATTCACTTAAAATTTATGTTTTATTTTAATTGTACCCATACAAAGAATTAAAGGTGACAATGATTCCCAAATTGAGGAAAAATAAAATAAATTATGTTAGAATAACTATTCTATATCTAAAGAAGAAACCATATTGTTATGATTTGTAAAATCATTATCTGAAGAACATATAGGGTAATGACCAACCATGATGAAGGAGAATAGGCTTTAAAAACTATAAAATTAAAATTATAAAATCACACATTTTGGAAGGAATGGTGTAAATGATATCCTGATGAGTAATTCAAGAAGTTAATACGAACCAATGAATAAATTGTGAATGTTTCAGTCTTTGTGTTATCTCAACAGCTGAAATCATAAATCATACATTATAATGAGATAAGTCCTGATGATGTTATGGTAGATTATGCCCCTTTAGGGGATTTTTCTTGATAATCATATATGATAATTAAATTAACAAAAACGTAGATTTATTGAAATATTATTTGAAAAAAATAATTACAAATATATAAATTAATAATCCTTAAATAATGTTTCTCAATGAAATTTCATTGAAATTAATGGGGGGAAATTATTTAATAAATTATAATAAGTTTTTAAAACATCTAGTGATCCAATTCTGTTTTGAATCAAACCCTATTGGTTGAACATGAATGTTTTAAATCTATGTATTAAGTATAGTAAATTCAAGTTGAAAATGTTTACCTATATTTACTATGTTTGAAATCAAAAAGTAATTTTTCCTTTAATATATGAGAAATTACACATATTATGTTAATTAGCATAAATAATGGTTGGCGTCATATTGTTCTGATTATGGGAAACCTTGATATCTAAATCAAGCACTCTAACATTATACATCGTGCATGGTTCAAGTAATGATAATGTGGAATTATTGAGGATAATTTTTTTAAGAAATAAGTTATACCAACCTATCTTATATACATTATAAGTAATATCAATAAGGTGGGAGGGAATAAAATGGAAACAAGTTATAATTAGGAAAAGGGAGAGACTAAATGAGTTAACATATTCATATGAGATTTTCTTGTGTTGATATTGATAAAAAAAATAAAAATGAGAGAATAATGAACCCAATTTTTCATTGAGTTGTATTTTCAATAAATTAATGGGACAATATGTATGATATCAATATGTGATGGAGCAGAACAACTTAGAAGGAATGTGTTGGGCCTAAAGTTTTTGAGAAGTAACATATAGTTCCCATTCTATATTAAATTTAATGATTAGGATTAATAGAATAGGTTGAAGCTTGGATGTGACACATCCATCAATGGTTATATGAAAAAGATGATAATAAGGATGACTATAGAATTTGGTTGTAATTATATTCTTATGAGAATGGAATAACTGATAGAATTACTACGATTATACGTAAGGAAAAGGATAAAAATTCATATTTATTTCTATGCACAAAATCTGTTAAATTATCTGAGATATTTATTTGATATAGTTGTTTCCAATGGAATTTTTTTGAAGATCCATTCACCTAGAAAAGTTCATTTGAAATATAAATGTTTTAATACTTGGTGTTTCATATATAGATTTTTTTCAAGAATAAAATATTATTATTGTGGCTCTATCATTACTTTGTTAAGGTTATATTCACTTGATGGAAAAGGAATAGACTATTATTGTACTTAAAGATATATATGGTAATCTTCTAGGTAAGCAGCCATTTACGGCGTTGATTGATTTTCTAATCATCTTGGAGACCTAGAATGTGTTCGGATAACGAATATTTGTCAATCATTGTTTGAAATGGGTTTTCTATGAAGATAATGTTTAAATATCTGAGTGTTAAAGGTTATAATGATAAAATATATCCCAAATATAAGATGAATGAGATATTTATATGAAGCATATGTCCATATTATGTTACACATAATGTAAACTATGAAGACCAATTTTGTGATATTTTGAAGTGATTAAGAAGGGTTTTAAAAATGGAACATTAATAACTTTAATTATTTCACATTAAATCATAATAATTTGATATGATTGTAATTATTTTATCATAAATATTACATGTATTTATGTTCCATCATAAGACATTGATATTATTATATTATATTTGAAGTATTCCAAAAAACTGACAAAGGAATGATAAAAATTATTTGAATTTAAGAGCAAGACATTTGAGCATAATCCATTTCATTAAACATAATCCTTAATTTCAATCATAAGGATCCAATTGTAAGTGAATTATTGAAGATCATATTGTGTGAAGAATTGATTTAACAAAATTCATATATTATGAAGATTGAAGAAATAAATCAGACAGTGGTTATGTGATGTTTTTTAGGTATAAATTATCATGATCCTACACGTTATCATAAATCAAAATGTAAATGAAGGGGATGATATATCCAAAGGATATTATGTCATTACAAATATGAAACCATTACACTATAGAAGAAGGTGCAATATCACAACTCGATACACTATTCAAAAGGAGAGTTCCATGACTTATTCCTCATGAGTCACATCATAAGGATTATGTGAGAATATAAAGTACACTAAAACCTTAGTTTTTCTAATGAATTGAATATCGAAAAAGAATATGATAATTCAAATATAAAATCCTGATATGAATTGAGTCTTCTTTTGAACCATCACGAATAATTTGAATGAATCATTTATAGAAATATTACATGTTTTAACGATTCTCTGATCTCAAAAAATCGGATACGTCTATAAATATTATTGAAACAATATTTAAAATATATGATGAGTGAATATACATATTATATAAACCAAAGAATATGTTTATAAAGGTTCTTGACCATGTAGAAATGTGATTATAGTACATGTTTAACAAATAAGTGAGAGATATGAACCATCTAAATAAATTCAGATAATTCAATGATTCGATGAAAGAAGAAGGTGCTCTAGTGTTGCATTAATTTTTTACATTGAAGAATAATAAGAAAAAGGATAATATTATGACATCTAACCTACTTCATTTATCTACTATAGAATACTTAATAAGAGATAGTTTGAATGTACTTCTACTGATCAAATTCCTAGATAGTGATCTAATAGAGCTAACCTAAAAAATCAAATTATAGAAGTATAAATAAAATTGTGGCATCCATATAACTATTTAATGATATAAACAATATCAATAAAAATTATCTAATATGTACTTGATCATTCATAGTTAATATTTTACCAATGGAAGTACACAACCATTTTTATTATTAATGGGGACTATAATCCTTCTCTTCCTTTATACCTGGTTGGTTCTATGATAACAGGTTCAAGTTTATTACCTTACATGAGATTATTTTTATTATAATAAGGAATGAATGTATATTAGATAATATCCATGATGAACTATGTTGGTAGTCATATAAATGAAGGTAATAATTACTAACACACCAAGGTGTTATCCTATGTTGCATTCCTATTCTACATCTATATACACACCAATGGTGAGAAAGAGACAGAGAGTAATATTTCTTGAATAAGTGAAGTAGTGAATATTATTATTGAAATAAAATTCACTTCACATTGAATCAACCCCCCCCCCCCCCCAGTGTTGTCTTAACCCAAATTGTTCTAACTAATTGGTGTCAGAGGGTAGGTGACACCTCTATTCGATTATCATATTCGAAGTCATATTTGAATAATTAAAAGTCTCTTTTCCAAATCCTTTATGATGTATAGATTTGAAAAATCCTATGATTTCCCAATAAAACTATCATGATTGATATTTCTATAAAAAATAATGAAGGGGACTAAATGCTACGAAAACATGTTTAGAATGACATCATCAAAGAAAGGGAACTCTCCACTACATGAAGGTGAAAAAATTGATAGTTTCTCTACAAAAACAATTAATAATATATCACATGAAGATGATGGGGAATAAATGACAGAACTCTTATCCAATGAGGAGGAAAGATAGTTTATTTATGTTGAAATCCTAATAATGAAATATTGTGAAAGGTAAAATGACATCTAGTTGTGAAATCACCAACAAAATATATAGACCAGAATACTAGTCCAAGTAGGTCATCCTCTATTGATGAAGAAGAGGAAACTGAAATACTTTATGAAAATTTTCCTTATGAACGACCATGCATCTTTGGGTATGGTTGCAGTTATGATAATTCAAAATATGAATTAATTGAGACTATAAAAGAAATCCTATGTAACTTCCCCAAAGAAATTGTCTCATATCTTTTTGAAATACTTATAAGTATGTATGTGGAAATCATCCACCATAGAGATAATCATGAATGATTGGAGGCGTCGAATGAAAGAACAAAAATCTATTTTAATATCTCCAAACATATTGGATTTAAAAGTATAATGAATGGGGATATTGAGGAATGATTATCTGGATTTGATGATGAGTGGCTCAAGATAATAAGGGAGAGATAAAAATAGGAAAAATATTGAATAAAAATCCCAAAATATGAAGAATTGATTACTATTAAAAATTCTCAAATTTAGTTCTTGTATAATATAGTTAAAGAACACGATAGTTTGTTTAATGAAAATATAAATATTCATGAAATTATTAGATCAATCAATTAAATTAGATAATCTATAATCATCATATGAATTTTATTTCAAACATGTTAAAAATAAAGTTTATACGACACAAAATGTTTTGGAGGATTATTATAATAAAAGGCAGTGATCTGTTGGAAATAATATTCTAACACAATCTAATGATTAGTCTAACTTATCCACAAAATGAAATGTCCCATCGATATCACAATACATTCACTATGATAAATATGTGTGTACACACAGTGTAAAAATAAAAAATCTACAGATATGGATAAAAATTGATAAGAAACATCTATTATGTTAGGGATAAATATAATAAGTTACATGAGTTCCCTTTATCTAAATTAATCTGAACTAACTCTGTTAAATAATAAGAACAATAATTTTTATTTTGTTAAAAATATGGAAAATTTGAAATTTATATAAAGATATTGAAGTATGTTGATTATTATTTTCACTGTATAAAATTTCTGCACATATAAATGGGCCATCAGTACAATATGATAAACATTGAAAAGTAATGAGAACCTATAATGGTATGTTAACAACCTAAGAAGCAACAAAATATGTAGTATATAAATAAAAACTTATATACAAGAAACAGATTTGGAAAACTTGAAAAACTATTTGGTATTTTGAATGGAATTGGTCATAGTGATGGTTCATATAAATATAAATCATTTAACCATGAAACTAGAACTAATGATAAGTGAACATCACAAAAACTGATGAATGGAAACAATACCACTTTGTATAAGAATCATGAGAATTATGCTAACAAGATAATTCCATAAAAGTCAGTAATGGGGGATAGTGTGTTATCATTGGGTAACAGGTTGGATGAAACTAGAGAAGTTAAATATAAGAACAATAAGTATAAGATGAAAGATTCACAAAAAGAGACATGTGTATTTGTATTTGTGTAAAAAATAATACACATTATAAAAACTTGTAAACATGTCATAGATGTTATGTTTGAAGTGAATAATCATGAATAAAATGAGAGAACATTTTACGGGAGAAATTAGAGGACTATGTTAGTGAAGAGAACATATGAAAATCCTTGTGTAAAATACAAGGGGACTGGGCATGTTTTTATGGATTGTTTGGAAGTATTTTTAGCTAATTTGGGAAAATCAAGATAATTAGAACCCAAAGAAAATGTTAAATCCAAAGGGAATGAAAATATTCTATAGACATAATAAATTATATTTTATGTGAGGTTTTCAAAAGGGGATAACCAGAGATATCATGATGAGCTATATAGAAGGATTATGTAAGAAGTAAAGGATGAAATCAATGGTTTATCATTTATTCCAATCCAAAAGGAAACATTAAAGAAAATGAAATCTACACCAGAAGATACCCATTCATAGATAGATCATGTAAAAAGGAAAAACCCACACTAGAAGAAAGATAAATAACTCATACATCCTAATGTAGAATCAAATTTGAAAAATGATTGCCCATGCATGAATAATCAATCTGAATATATAACTAAATTGAAAACGGAAAACTATTTGAGAATAAATTAAAAATCCAACTTTTAAAATTAGGAATAGGAAGTTTCTATCCAATTCCCTTATTCATTATTTTGTGTATCCTTGTTAACATTATAGTGAATTAAAGGTGATGCTGGTTCTCATTTTGAGAACTAAAGAAATAAATTAAACACGAATAAGTAGTCAAGATCCAAACAAGACATCATCTTAGTATGAATTTTTAAATGTTAATCTAAATAACATATAGAGACAAGATAAAAAATCATGAAATAAAAGGGGGAATCAAAACTGGAAAAGATTAATGAAATAGTACCCATCTTTGAGGGAATGAAGGATATGATATATTGAAGAGTATTTGGTTAATTGAATATTTACTAATGAAGAAACTGTGAATGTTTCCATATTGGTGTTATCTAAAAAACCATTATCATAAATATATCTTTATAATGTGAAGATAGAGTGCATCCCTTGAGGTATAGTTTCTTGAGAATCATTCTGAATCATTAAATTCATAAAAATATTGAATTCTGGGAAGGTTCTTAACAAGAATCCATTGAAAAGTTATGAATTCATATACTCACATTATTTTTTCTCAAATATTTGGTCTCAAAATTAATGGTGATAAATCATTTTAATCAATGATAATAATTTGATAAATTTCAAAGTGATATAGGGTAGTCTTGAAATCAAAACCAGCTGGATTAACTTGACTTTTTTTAGTTAGTGTTTTAACTAATTGAAGAAATTCATGTTTAAATTATTTGGAAATATTTTCAAAAACTATGTTTAATAAGTAGTATCACATTGAATATAGGATAATGTCCATTGAGGAAATTAATTCACATATATAATTTTTGGTTCAATATTCTTTTGATTATCGTCATTTTCAATGTCTAAATAAAACCATATCGTTTTCTATACCGATTATAGATCAAGTATACATAGTGTGGAATATTATTTGAAACATTGATTAAGTTGTATGTAATACCTCACTCTATTATATTCTTCATAATTCACATCCATACAAGATATAAAATATAAAATCTAATCAAGGAATGATGTGGAAAAGGGAGAGATGAAATGAGTAAACATATTAACAAGTCAAATTTTGGCACTTGTTTTCAAAAAAAAATAAAATTGGGGATGTTAATGGACCCAATTTGTGTTTGAGTTGTATTTTTTAATTAAATAATAAAATATATATGATTTAAATATGTTTTGGACGAGATGAATAGGGAAGGAATGTGTTGAGATGATCATGTTGATTAGTAATATAGATTTTCCAAAAAAATGATATTTAGAGATAATGATTATTTTAAAACATTGAAGCTTCAAAGTGTTTCTACCATATCTAGTTATAAGGAAAATATGATAGCAAGGATGTTTATAGAATTTTTTTACTATAATATTCATTTGATAATGGAATAAATTATGGATATGTTGTCTTTATAAATACGTAACAGTATAAAGATGCAACTTGAAGTCTGTAGATGAAATTTGTTAATGTAGCTGAGATATTAATCTAAATTATATTTTTTTTATTGAATTTTCATAAAGATGTATTAACATTGAAAATATTACTTGGAATATAAATTTTCTTCTTCATGGTGTTTCATATATATATATATATATATTCAAGTAGAAATGATGCTGATAATTGTGCTACCACAGTATTATTAATGTTTGAATCACATAATGGAATAGGAAGGAGCTACTATTTTCCTTGAAGATCTGACTAAAGATATTTTTTGTAATTAGACTTTAAGTTTGATTATTGATGTGTTGATATTCATGTATACATGAAATGTTCTAGACTAAGGAAGCCTTGTGTATAAAATTTTTGAATTACAATTTTTGTGAATCTCTTGTGTCAAAATATGAGATCTATTGGTTATAATGATAAAATCTATCATGAATGGAAGATGAATGAGTTGAATCTATTATGATTCCATCCTTTTTGTGTTACTCTTAGAGTACAAAATTATGTGCCCAAGGATGATGGTTTGAAGTGATTAATAAGACATGTGTCCAGATTAATAATCTCCAATTTTATTCAGAATAATATATATAACTTTCACCTAAATGTTGAAAAATTGAAAAATCAATGAATCTAAGACTTTTCCAGCAAAGTGTAAGACACTAGGAATGAATGTAAATATTTATTATAGATCTCCAACTAGTTTTAAGTCTTTGGATCAGGTGAAAAAAATGCAAAGTAATAACTATAAGTCTCTTTCATTATATGATAAATATTATTTGTGAACATTTGATCCAATCATAGTTCCTTGATCATAATCGTTTAAGTCTTTTTTTCTATTATAAGACACTGAGTTCAACATATAACATTATAAGTGTGCCAGAAAATTGAAAATCTCATTAGAGAAATACTTTGAATTAAAAAATAATAATTTGGAGTGTAATTATTTACATTGAATGAAATCCATCAAGATAATTATAAGGATTCGATACTTATAGATTTTTTATGGATCCTGATGTGTGGAAAATCCATTTTCCATAATTCAGATATTATAATGAAAGAATAAATACAGAATAATATTATTGTGATATGTTATTCATGGATAAAACATCATGATAAAACATATGAATGGGACTCAAGATGATATTTAATTGGATATTCCAGCCAAGAGAGAAGATTGTATTATAGATATGAAATATACACGCCACAGAAGATGGTGCCACATCACAACATGAGAAATATTTAAAAAGGAGAGTTCAATACCTTATACTATACTAACCACATAATAATACATATTTAGAAATATCTAGTTAATTAAAAGATTATTTTTTAAGGATTCCCATTTAAAAAATGACTATGATAATTAAAATATCACATCCATAAATAAATTAAGTCATCAACTAAAATTTTATGAAGAATATTAATGTATCTTTGACTCAATGATTACATGTTTTAATGGGAAGGATCATATCATAAATCTATGATATATCTATAAATGATATGGGAATAATATTTCTAATATATCCCATGTGAATATATATATATATACATATTTTAATAACCAAAGAATAAGGTTACATATGTTCACAACTGTGTGTACCTATAAATATATTTGAAGTCAAAAGATAAAGAGAGTGATAAGAAAATTAACTATTACTTATTTAAACACTCTAAGTCTAAAAAATAATAAGGTATTATAGTTATGAAAAAGTTCATACACATTAAGTAATTATAATATTAACGAGAATATTGAGAGATTCATCACATAGCCTTCATTCATTATAGAATATAGATGAAGAGAGAGTTCAGATATACAGTTATTGAACACAATCCAAAATGGAGGTCTAAGAGATCCATCAAAAAAAGTCCTAATATAAAATTCTAAAGAAAATTTTTGTATCCAAATAAGTATATTTGGATAGGAAAAATTTCAATACATAAATTCATCGAGGTACTCAATCTATAATAAGTGATCTTTCTTGAAAGGAAGTACAAGCCAATTTTTCATTTACTGTGGGACAAAAATCACTTTGATTATAAGTATCTAGGCGGTGTGAGGATAATAGGATCATGGTAAAAACCTTTCCTATGATTCTTTTTATCATATGAATTATGTCATTAATGTAAGATAATATCCATGAAGCATTGGGTGTGTATTCAACTGAAAAGAGGAAAACCTCATTAACAAACCCTTGTGTTCTCATGTGTTTTTTTCTCATTCTATATCTATATCCTAACTAAAGTTGATAAAGATATAGGGAGATAAATTCATTTAATAATTAATTATGTGACTAAGGGATATAAAAAATTGGAATAAAATTCAATCCACACTGATTTACACCCTCCCATTGTAGGATTTTCCTATGTGATACAAATAGAGGCTATAAATAGTTTTGATTCGTATAAAAAGTTTGGATCCATGATTTTTTACCAAGAATCCAAAAATAGTTAAATATTTTAAAACACTATGGATTAACCTGAAGGGTTAATATCCATATGGTTCAAGTGGTATTTCTGTTAGAATATATATATAAGTGCTATATTTTATAACAATAACTCATTGTTAGTGACAAAAAGGGTGTATAAAAATCATGATACTAGTTAATAAGTTACATTATCAACAATATCATTAATATTTTATGATAACCCATACATAATGTACCAATACTATACATCATTGTACATGATTATATATTTCACTTCATAAGTTGAACTCAATACTAGAAGCTAAAGGTTTGGTATCTTTTCAGATTATAAAAATATTACTTCATATACCATGATATAGTATTAATTTCATAAATAATGTTCTTCATACATGATTCCTATATTGTCATATCGTACAAAATATTTTCCTTCCTTATATAGGGAATTGAAAAACATAAGAAAAATGTTATCTCATATGCTAAATAATGGTCAAAATATATGATATACAAAATAGATAATGCTTAGTTATCATAAGTAAGATCATAGTGGAGTGACTATAAAAAAATGTAGGTATGAAGCATAATTAATGAACATGAAAATAACCAAATTAAATTACAGCCATTGGTATATAATACATGGAATATAAAAATGAATCATAATATATTGATAAAGCAAGACATAATAGTGTGTCACATACATCTTCGTGGGATATTATAAACACATATACATGTTAACTACCAAGACCATCATAGTATAGGGGACTAGGAAACCAACCCGCATCCCATGAAATAGTATAAAAATTTAATTTACAATATCCTACAACATAATTATCTCATTATATGAAAAAATTTACCCATTGCATTGGATAGATATATAATTTTTCCAACTTTTCACATTAATATATACTTATATATATGTGTTACAATATCATGAAAAAAATCATAAATCAATAAAAATAAATAACATAAAGGTCATGTGAAATTAAAATGGGTTACCTAAAAATTTTCATTAGGTATAAAAATAAGTCTTCCAAGTAAATAAAGTGGATTATAGCACGAAACTGTACCCCTAGTAAAACATAATAAGACTAAAAATATTATAATATATAATTATTTTTAAATTTTTTAAAATTAGTTAAAGGAAGGTAAGGTATTATAAAAAAGTCAATAAAATTAAATTTTTAGTTGTATGTTTTTTTAAAAAAAATATTAGAAGGGATTATAAATTTAATGAAAATTAATGTCAGTAATTGTGAATAGAAAACAAATTGATTACTCATAAATAAAATAAAAGAGTATTGTGGGGGAAAAGTCTAATCAAGGGACATAAAGGAATAAAGAGAGAGAGAGAGAGATATTTCCTTCCATACGATGTAATTAAGTCACAATATATGGAAATATAACCTTATAAATCAAATAAATAATGTCTAGTATATATCCATGAATCAACATAAAGAATATGGACATGGAATTGAATGATTCTAACACAAAAATAATGATAGATATAATTTCCCCTAAATTTAATCCATAATGAAATGAGCATGATATAAATACATGTATAATCAATATAGAGTTATTCATTGTATATTTTTGAAACTTATTGATATTTATTAACTTTTTAATTAATCAATTGTGTTTATTTATATATAAACTAGTCATAGTTTTTTATAGTTATATGTAACAAATTTTGATTACATAAAACCAAATTTAATAAGATAATATAATTTATAATTCATCTTTTATAAGACCATAATCTATATAATTTTGAAGGTACTAGAATAATAATAATTAAATGTTTTTTAAATTTATATTTTCATTCAATGAATATACTATGTGTGATTTTCAAGTAAATGGTACATGTATCACTCATTTGTGATTATTTATACATTCATAAAGTATAATTTTGAAAATAAATTTAGTTTTAATATTAAATATCTTTAATTAAAAATAGATATTTATTTATTTATTAATTACATATATTAATGTAATTTATGTTTTGATAATCATCCATGATAAAATGATGAAAATAAAATAGCATTTTCAATGGAATTTATTGAATCAAGAGAAATAATAACATGCAATAATGAATGATTAAGTAAGAGGAAATTGTCATATTATTATAAAATATTTTTTAAAAATTTATAATGATATTAAAATATTAAATTATATTTAATAAAATTTAGGGTGAGAATATAAATGAAAAAGATATAGAATAACTTATTACATACTTGGATGGAATCACCTCTTCCCATAATGATTCCCTTTACAATGAAAGATTCATGACTCATTTAGGTAACCATAATCTCCAAAACATGATATAGAACTTTAATGTAGGAATATATTATTATATTAGATATCAATATTAATAGGATTTTTGGTTTTGAATTGTTATAGTATGGTTCCTTTTATAGAGGAGTTTGAGTGGCATATTTGTAAATAATCAATCTTTAATGGATAATGATGGCCATTTTGAGTTGGAAACTGGCATATAAGTGAAGAATTTAAATTTGGTGCATTATTTCATAAATATTTGAGATTTATTTTGCTTTTATAAAATCTAATGTATAATTTTAACCATAAATGGTATTTTACCTCATGTATTTTTTACCGACTCATTTCAATATTTTTTTATGTAAATTATTTTTATTAAAAAATTGAAATTGAACCTCTTACCTAATTTTCATATACTAAATAAAAATATAAAATACATTTAATCAAATTAAATTTATAAATATGAATAATTGTATATTAAAAAAATACATTAAACAAAAAAAATTGTGTAAAATTACAAAGAATTATTATGTAATAAACGGTTATATTTTTATTAATTTTTATTTATTAATTATTTAATGGATTTTAATTACTTATAATTAATTTTGTATTAATTTTAAGACATTATTCACTTCTGAAAAAGGATTATATTCTAATTATAATAATTTCAAAATACCTATTGACTATATGCACACATAAAGACTGTATTGATTTACACATATATATTCTGTTTCCATACTATATGTTTCAATTCCTATATATGACCAAAAATTATTCTATAAAAATCATTGATCTTATTACATCATTTATTTCTCAAGACATCTTTCATATATTTTAATGATCTATCTTTGTAGTAATATTAACTACATCCAAATTGAATTGTTTCCTTTAAATTTATTAAAAGTACCTATATGAAAATACTTGGGGACATCCTCCTATTTTTATATAGGTATAGGCAATGGTTGTATCACTCCATTTGACATATGGTGTTCAAGATCAACTTGTTGTAGAAATAACCATCATTATTTATACTCTATAATCCCCCACTTCTTGTTTCACCATAAGAAATGACCTTTGATATCTCAATCCATTTTTGTGCTACATGGGTGAATAGAGAATGATGAGCTACGAACATCATCGAATGACTCATTCTTCAATTGTCTCATTAAAGGAACATATCACTAGTGTAGAAAACGTTTTTAACATCAACATTTTTTATGTCGGTTATATATAACCGATGTGAAAATCTATGATACGTGGTTTTTTATGTTAGTTATTTAATAACCGACGTAAAAAATAGAGAGAGTAAATTTTTTACGTCAGTTATATTAATAACTGTCGTAACAAATCCCGCGTGTTCGTTTTTTACGTCGGTTATAAATTAACCGACGTAAAAAATCAAAGCGCTGCATTTTTTACATCGATATTTGATAACTAACGTAAAAAATGAGGTATCTATGAATTTTTTACGTCGGTTATAAAATAACCAACTTAAAAAAGGCGGCATCTGAGGCCTTTTTGACATCAGTTATATGATAACCGACGTAATAACCTAATCCGTAGAATTTTTAAGGTTGGTTATATTACAACCGACATAAAAATCCAAATCCCGGCTGTTTTTAGGTCTGTTATAAAATAACCGAAGTAAAAAATTGTGGTTTCAGATGTTTTTTACGTTGGTTATAGAATAACCGACGTAAAAAACCAACACGCGGCTTTTTTTACGTCGGTTATTTTATAACCGATGAAAAAAGCAGTATCTGATACATTTATAATGTCGGTTATTATAACAACAGACGTTATAAATTTAATAACAATATTTTATAAGTTCAGTTATTAAATAACTGATGTTATAAAACATTTAAAAAATTAACACGCCCCGTGGATTGTTATTTATGATTTTTTGATCGACAGACCGATGACTTCTCTCTCTTGCACGGAAAACCCCAATCGAATCTTCGATCTCGTTTCTTTAAACTCATTTTACATCATCATTTATCATCTTTACTCTCCTCGGATCTATCATCTCCACTCACAACACTCAGGTAATCCTCCCATGACTTTATTTCGTTCATTTTTTTCCATGATAGTCTACATTTACGTTTTGTGATATTTTTTTGTCTAAACTAGGTACGATTCTTTGATTTCGAACCCTCTTACCTCATTGTTCCATCATCATCTTATTTATTATCACCAGATCTCTTAGATCGACTCACAATATTCACATAATCCTCACCTACTTCTATTTTGTTTGTTTTTGTTTCGCGGATTCCTGACATTGATGGTAATTTTTGTTATCATTGATAACTAATTATCCATTCACCTATATTACTGTAATTTATATGTAAACCATTGTGATTCACCCATTATGTGTACCTGTGTGATTTATTTTATAAGTATATATGGTTTTTCATGGTGGACTTCTTGTTTTGGATCCTTGGTTGTTTCTATTTTGGGTATCACTTTGTGTTTTTCCATCATCAATTTACGTCGCTTATTTTCGTGGACTATTATTAGTCTTCATATGCTATTAAAACCCGATTAATTGTACAAAATAGCATTTTATACCAGTAGGAGATATAGTTCATGGTTCTCATTTTGAATAATGGAATGATACCATAACTGGTAGATTGAGGTTAAAATTCCTAGATATCCCAAAACTAGTAGCTTTAGGTTTAAATACCATGGTTTTGGGGGGCTGTCAAGAGGGTTGGGGGCTGTCCAGGGGGTTGGGGGTTGTCCAGTGGATTGGGGGCTATCTAGAGTGTCCATGGAGGTGTGGGGGGGGGGGGGGCAGTCCAGGGGTGTGTGGGGGGGGTCCAAGGGGGTGGGGGTGTCGAAGGGGGTGGGGGGATGTCCAAGGGGGTTTGTGGGTGGGGGTGGGGGGGGCTATCCACGGGGGTGGGGGCTTGTCCAGAGGGTTTGGGGGGGTTGTCCGAGGTTGGGGGATTTCTAGAAGGTTGTTGTGTCTAGGGGTGTCCAAGGGGGTAGGGGTGGGGTGGTCTTCAGGAGCGGTGTGGGGTGCTGTCTAGAGGGGTGGGGGTGCTTTCTAGATGGGTGAGGGGATGTCTAGGGGTGGGGGATATACATAGGGGTGGGGGATATCCAAGGATATGGTGGTGTCCAGGGGCTGTCCAAGGGGGTGGGTGGTGTTTAGAGGGTTTGGGGGGCTGTCCAGAGGGTTGGGGGTGTCCAGGGTGTCCATTGAGGTGGGGGGGGGGGGGCAGTACAGGAGTGTGGGGGGGATGTCTAAGGGGGTGGGTGGGTTGGGGGGGGGGGCTTTCCAAGGGGGTGGGGGCTTGTCTATAAGGTTTGGAGGGTTGTCAGGGGGGTGGGGGGATGTCCAGAGGGTTGCAGGGTGTCCAGGGGGTGTCTAAGGGTATAGGGGGTGGGTGTGGTGTCCAAGAGGGGTGGGGGAGCTTTCTAGTGGGGTGGGGGATGTCCAGGTGGGGGGGGGGGGATCTCTAGATGGTTGGGGGGATCTCCAGAGGGTTGGGGGTGTCCAGGGGGGTGTCCAAGGGGGTAGGGGGTGTGGGTGGTCATCAAGAGGGGTGGGGGTGCTGTCTAGAGGGGTGGGGGTGCTGTTTAGAGGGGAGGGTGGCTGTCCAGGGGGTGGGGGGCCTGTCCAGGGGGTGGGGGTTGTCCAAGGGTGTGGTTGTGTCCAAGGTGTGTCTAAGGGGGTGGGGGTGGTGTTCAGAGGGTTTGGGTTGTTGTCCAAAGGGTTGGGGTGTCTAGGGTGTCCATGGAGGTGGGGGGGGTAGTCCAGGGGTGTGGGGGGGGGGGGGGTCCAAGGGGGTGGGGTGTCTAAGGGGGTGGGGGCTGTCCAAGGGGGTGGGGCCTGTCCAGTGGTTTTGGGGGGTTGTTCAAGGGGGGGTTGTCTAGAGGGTTGGGTGGTGTCCAGGGGGTTTTCCAAGGGGGTAGGAGGTGGGTGGTGGTGTCCAGGGGGTTTCCAAGGGGGTATGAGGTGGGTGGTGGTGTCCAGGAGGGGTGGGGGTGTCCACGAGGGATGGGGGGGGGTTGTCCAAGGGTGCGGTGGTGTCGAGGGGGTGTCCAAGGGGGTGGGGGTCCAAGGGGGTGGGGCTGTCGAAACGGGTGGGGGTGTCGAAGGGGGTGGGGTGGTTGTCCAAGGTGGTGGGTGGGTGGGGGGGGCTTTCCAAGGGGGTGGGGGCCTATCCAAAGGGTTTGGGGGGTTTTCTGGGGGGTGGGGTCTATCTAGAGTGTTGGGGGTGTCCAAGGGGTTGGTGGTGGGGTGGTGTCCAGGAGGGGTGGGGGCTGTCTAGAGGGGTGGGGCTCTCCTCGGGTGGGGGGAGTCCAGAGGGTTGAGGGGATATTCAGAGAGTTGGGGGGTGTCCATGGGGTTGTATAATGGGGTCGGGGTGGGGGTGGTCTTCAGGAGGGGTGGGGGTGTTGTCTAGAGGGGTGGGGGTGATGTCTAGAGGGTTGGGGTTGTCCAGGGGTGGGGATGTCTAGAGGGGTGGGGGGATATCCAAGGGGGTGGTGTTGTCCAGGTGTGTCCAATGGGGTGGAAGGTGGTGTTCAGAGGGATTGGGGGGTTGTCCAGAGGGTTGGGGGTTTCCATGGTGTCCATGGAGGTGTGGGGGGGGGGGGGGGGTAGTCCCGGGGTGTGTGGGGGGGGGGGTCCAAGGGGGTGTGGTGTCTAAGGGGGTGGGGGATGTCCAAAGGGGTGGGGGTCTATACAGAGGGTTTGGGGGTTGTTTGGGGGGGCTGTCCAGACGGTTGGGTGGTGTCCAGGGGGTTTTCCAAGGGTGTAGAAGGTGGGTGGTGGTTTCCAAGAGGTGTGGGGGAGTCCAGGAGGGGTGGGGTTGTCCAAGGGTGTGGTGGTGTCTAGGGGGTGTCCAAGGTGGTGGGGGTGGTTTCCAGGGGTGGGGGGATTTCCAAGGGGGTGGTGGGGTCCAGGGGTGTCCAAGGGGGTGGTGGTGGTGTCTATGGGGGTAGGGGGGCTCTCCAAGGGGGTGGTGGTGTCCAGGGGGTGTCCAAGGGGGTGGGGGATAAGTGTCAGTTGGTATTAACTACTTCCTCATGGTTTGTGAGATTATGACATGCTGATTTTATTGTTTCATGGATATTAATGTTGCAATATGATTATATTTGGTTATATATATTTTGACCAGTCATCGAATCTGAGAAAATTATGGGTTATGGGGGAGACCATGTCATGGTTTTCAAATATGCGTATTTATCCTGACCCCATTGTGCTGTGATGATTGGCTTTACATTGTGATTTTCTCCATCTGAGTTTTTATTTTAAATTTTATTTGATTCTCATGTTTACTCCATTTTCTCCAATTTTCTATCAACCATTGGAGGCCCAATGGGTTTCTTTGATTCAATGGAATTTAAAATTGTTATATCTAACTATATTTTCCTTTTAAAATCATATTCAAGCATATTTTTTTAAGTACGCATAGATTTTTTTTATATTTTAAAATTGTTTTACATTCATATTATGATTATTTTCATATAAAAATATATTTGTCTTATCGTTAAAAAGATGTATAATTTTGATATTTGTTATAGGTTATAATGAGTCAAAGTTGGATTATAGAACATCGAATGAGAAATGAATATGAGGAAGGTGTTGATGCCTTTTGGTAATTTGCTAAAAAAAATGTTCCAAGTAGTGACATTTTTTTCTGTCCATGCCTGAATTGTTTGAATATGAAGAAGTGAAAAAGTAGATAGATAGAAGATCATCTTATTTTTCATGGTTTTAATACGAGTTAGAAACCTTGGATTTGGCATGGTGAAGCTGAACGGAATGTCATGGATGATGATGATTCACAAGATGGTAACTCCGATGGAATTGAAGAAATGATTCGTGATATTGTAGCAGACAAAATTGAAATAGAACCGATAGTTGCGCATCTATATGGTGATGCTGAAAAACCATTATATCTTGGTTGTACATATTTGACAGTTTTATTGGCGGTGTTAAGATTGATTAACCTGAATGCGAAACATGGATGGAGTGACACAAGTTTTACAGAGCTGCTACAATTGATGAAAGACATTTTTCCAAAAGATAACAATCTTCAAAATTCACATTATAAGGACAAGAAAATATTATGCCCGATAGGATTTGGATACAAGAAAATACATGCCTGTCCGAATGACTGTATTATATATAGGAAAGAATATGAATTTCTGTCCGAGTGTCTTAAATGTGGGGCATCACGGTATAAGTTGAAAGAAAAATCACAAGCTCATGTAGATATTACAAATATCCCTTCAAAGGTATTTTGGTATCTTCCTATAATTCATCATTTCAAACATTTATTTTCTAATTCAAATGATGGAAAAAGGTTAAGATGGCATGCTGATGAGCAGTTATGTTATGGAAAAATATGTCATCCAGATGAATCTCCATAATGGAATAAAATTGATGAGCAGTATTCTACATTTAGAAATGAAATTAGAAATATTAGACTAGGGTTGTGCACAGATGGAATGAATCCATATCGAACCCTCAGTAGCACACATAGTTCATGGCCTATTTTATTGGTAATTTACAACCTGTCTCCTGAAGTTTGTATGAAGCTCAAATATGTCATGTTGAGTATAATGATTTCTGGTCCGAAGCAACCCGACAATGATATTGACGTTTACCTGTCACCGTTGATTGATGATTTGAAACTTTTATGGGCTGATGGTATTAGGGTGTATGATTCTTATAAAATGGAATATTTTCAACTACATGCAGTCCTTTTGTTCACTATAAATGACTTCCCAGTGTATAGAAATATGTCTAGATACAATTTCAAAGGGCATAAAGCTTGTCCAATTTTCGAACAACAAACATCATATTGTTAATTTCATCTTGGGAGGAAAATAGTGTACATGGTTCATCGAACGTTTTTGCTTGTAGATCACCTTTATTGAAGACTAAAAAAGGAATTCAATGGCTCATAAGAATTTTATATTGCTCCAAAACCTTTATCCCCTGATCATTATTTTGAGAGGGTGAAAACCCATGATGTGACATTGGGAAAGACACGTAAATCTGGTAATGATAGACATATTTGGAAGAAAAGGTCAATATTTTATGAGCTACCATATTAGAGATATCATGAAGTTAAAAAAATATTGATGTCATGCACGTGAAAAAGAATATTTGTGATTGTTTGATTGGAACATTGTTAGATATTAAAGGAAAGAAAAAATATGGGTTGCATGCAAGATTAGACTTACTATCAATGGGAATACGTTTGGAGTTAGCTCCCACTACTAAAGGAAGACAAAAATTTCCTCCCCTGGCTTGTCATACATTATCGAAGAGGGAGAAAATTAGCTTTTGTCAGTTTCTTCATGATACCAAAGTCCCTCAAGGTTATTCTTCACATGTAAAAAATTTTGTCTCATTCAAGGACTTGAAGTTGATACGTATGAAATCACATGATTCTCACGTCATGATGCAACAAATTCTACTAGTTTCATTACGTGGAATATTGCCCATCCGTGTCAGAAAGACTATAATAAATTTGTGTTATTTTTTTAATTCTATTTGAAATAAGGGTATTGATGTGAATGCTTTGAACATTTTGGAAAAGGATGCAATTTTTATACTTTTTCAATTGGAAATGTATTTTCCTACAACTTTTTTTGATATAATGGTTCATTTAATGTTTCATATGGTTCAAAAAATAAAGCTTTATGGACCAGAATATCTTCATTGGATGTATCCTTTTGAAAGGTATATGAAAATATTGAAGGGGTTTGTTAAGAATCCATATCGACCTGAAGCCTCCATTATTGAAAAGTATATTTCTGATGAGGTTGTAGAGTTTTGTACGAGTTACTTGGTTGTGGTGCAGTACATAGGTTTGCCTCCATCTCTCCATGAATGAGTTAATACTGAGGGAAAGGGGGATTTGTGGCTTGAAAGTGAAATCATTATCAGCTGAATATATGAAGAAGTTAGAATCATACATCTTGAATAATATATCTGATGCTCAACCATATATCACATTACATATTAATGAGTTGAAACAATGTCATCCAAAGAAGAAAGAAATGTGTATTTTTAATGAGCACAACCAAATATTTTTTTCATGGTTTAAAAAGACATTTCGTGGTAGATCAGTTGTATCAGAGACATTAAAATGGATAGTGGGTGGTCCATGTTTAAATGTGATAACATGGTCTGGTTCTGACATTAATGGTTATACATTTCATACGAAAGCTCTGGAAAACAGAAGTTCTGTTTAGAATAGTGGTGTATTGGTGTTTACAGAAGCAATGCATTTTTTGAGTGCTAAGGAAAAAAACCCAATTTCTGCATCAAGTGCATATTATGGAGTGATTGAAGACATATGGTAGGTTGATTACTTTAAAATTAAAGTTCATATTTTTAACTGTTAATGGTTTATCGGTAACAACTGTTTTAGACACAATGAATTTGGAATGACACTTGTTAATCTGAATATATTGGAAGACACAGGTGATTCTTTTATAATGGAAACACATGAAAAAAATTATATATAGTAGATCAATCAGATATGCGTTGGGCTATTATTTTACAAGGGGAAGACAATATGTTAGTGAGGATGAACTTGATAAAGATGCTGATTTATGTGAGATCCCTACTTCCATGGAAAGATTAACATAACATAATGATGAGCATGTTGAAGACATGGTTTGTGCCATAAGGAACGATCACGATAAATGAATTTGGGAAAACAATCCATTTTTATATTCCTAAAATTACAGGTAACATATGTTTATTTCTTGATTACCTTTATTTTTTTCATAAAATGTTAGATATTGTATGTTTTTTCATTATTAAAACATGTATTAAAACAAAATAAGTATAAGTTTTTCTTTTTTTTATTTTTGTTTAGTTTACATTATCATGATTACCATTACATGAATTATATATCTATTATTTTTGTTCAGTGACAACTAATTTACCATGTTTACCAGGTTTACCAGGTTTACCATGTTTACCATGTTTACCATCTTGACCATCTTTACCATCTTTACCATTTTTTAACATGCTTACAATATTAACAATGTTTACTATTACGTAACATAGTACAATTTTCTATTTTCTGATTACAGTAGTATTAAAATATTTATATTTTTATATTTTTGAACTAATGTTTGTTTTTTTGATTTGAAGGATAATGACAAGTCATTCAGTTGATCAACCACATGATTCTGGAGATGAGCATATTGGTCATACCTCTGGGGAGGAACATTCACATGCTCCTCTTGATATTCCCCAATCTTCCTCATGTGATTCTATTATGAAAAAGAGTTCAAGAGTTGGTAAACGTGGGTGCACACATTTACCAAAATTAGCACTTTCCCATATGCAATATCATAGGATAATCGTTGATTTTGATGATGATGATATTCCTAGAGGTCCAAATGCAAAATATTTTAAGAGTTTTGCATCAACTTTGGCTATGATCAAAGTAATCATTTTGTATGATGACTGGAGAAGTGTGGAGAAAGCGATAATCTCTCACTTGTGGGAGATGATTTTGGTAAGATATTTTTCTATTGGTTGGATATTCTTTAAATGTTTCTAGAATATATAATATGTTTAACCTATTCTTTATCAGATGACATTTGATATTCCTGACACTGGAGGAGTCAAGAAGAAATGCTTATCGATGGATACCATGAGATGGAGGGATTTCAAATCAAACCTCTCATCTGATTTCATTTTTGGTCATAGGAGTCATGAAAATCCATGTCATATATATCCTTTTATAGATGAAGACAGATGGAGATAGTTTGTTGAAAGTAGAGAAAAATAGTCATTTTTGGTAAGGGCAATGTAAACTTTTATAAGCTTTCTAATATAAATGATCATATTTGTGTTTTTTAAATGATTTATTATTCTTAATTTATAGAAATAAAGGAAAGCTCATCAAGAGATCCAATGTAAAAATCTATACCCTCATAGTTTATCTCTGGGAGGGTATGCATTTTCGGAAGAAAAAATGATGGCATAAAAATTTGAAAAACTAAGAGCTGAGTCTTCAAGCTCTGGAGAGGTGGCCCCTCCATCCCCTCCAACTAAACATGAAAAATAGAAGAGAGCTCGAATGGGAAAAAAGGGAAATATCATTCAGAAGAACCAAGAATCGTAGTTGGGAGGATTGTAAGATATATATTTTATTTATTTAAGATAACTATTTTCTTCATATAATTTCAATCATTACAGAAATGTTTAATTAATTAATACAGGACTCTCTTGAGGAGCAGACCTCACAGGGTGTAGTTACTACTACTGGGAGGCAAGATCTTTTATCTGTATCATTGGGAAAGCCTAAACATCATGGTTGTGTAAGAGGATATCCGACAGGTGTAACAGTAAGAAAAGTGTTGCCACATTATCCAACTCCTAACATTGAGGGTGTTTATAAAAAAAATATTCATTGGAGGCTAAAGTTCATAATACTAGTGGGACGATGGAGGAAAAGATTAGAGCGTCGGTACAGTCTATGTTTTTAGACATGAAAAGACAATTTCAAACTGCAGCTCCCACTCCTCCACCTCCCCATGTAGACCCCATTATTTATCCTCCACCTCCGCCAGTAGCTCCCACTCCCCCACCTCAGCCTACGGACCCCAATTTTTATCCAACTCCTTCACCACAGCTTCCTACTTATTGCGAGTTGAATGTTGATGATCCTTAACATCATAAAGTTGCATATGGTTTGGTATATTGTATAGGAAATACAGTTCATCATCAACAATTAGAGTTAGAGAATCAGAGGGTCACTATATAGGATATTATAGACAGATCAGCTCGAGTACCATTACCTAAAGATGAGGTGACGACAATTGGACATAGTATCGGGCATTTTTAAATTTGGCCATCCAGACTTCTTCGACTCATTACCATAGAGGTATGAATGTTATATCCTTTATTTTATTTTTTATTAACGTTGTTTTATCATTTGAAAACTAATACATTTTTCTATTTATTTTTAAATGAATACGTCAAAGGTAAAGAAATACTGTATAGAAAAAAACAAAGACAAATGGCTATGACATCAGATACAGATTCTAAAAGTCTTTAGCGATTGTCAAGATATTCAAATTTTTTGGCAGGTCATTATGAGTTTACAATGGAAGCCCATGTTTGTGGATGTGCAATAACTGTGGGGATTATGAAAACTGATATCATGGAGGTTGTTACTGGAGATAAGTTGGGAATCAACGTGGTGAAAAGTTTTTCCGTGTAAGTATTAACACCTTTACCCTATGCTATATTTATTAAAAATATATACTTATGTCTATTTTTTATTAGGTATGTTTACAACATTTGTGAGAGGAATGAGGTGACAGATGTATATGGATTCATGGACCCGCAATTGATTTCCCCTGAAGCATGTGCATTGGATGAGGAACAAATAATGATTTATATTGCTGAAAGACTTGAACAGAATATAGTCACACAATGTTGGATGATGCCTTTTTGTGAGAGGTATGAAACACATCTCTCTCATAGTGTTCAATATCTTTTAACATAAAAAACCACTAACCTTCAATTTTCTTTTATCAGTGCTCATTGGATGTTAGGGTTTTTTTCCAAGGGACAAAACACTTTATTGGATATGCTCTGTCCATGATGATGATCGGGGAAGTTTTATGAATATTTAGGGAAAGTAAGTTTAAAATTCTCAACAGTTTTTTATGTTATATTGAATTTTAAATTTACCCCATTCATATTATTTTCTAATAGGGGATGGGTCTAATTTCGACAAAACACAAAGAAAAGGAGTGCAAAGATCAAATCTGTAAATGTGAAGGTAAATATCCATTTATAATTTTTGATTTTTGATTTATTATATAAAAATAATATATTGAATTTAAACTCATTCAAACATAATTTTCCAGAACAATAAGACATCATTGAATATTGATATTATATGTTAATATTTATGTATGAAATAATAACAACTGGGAATGTTGTGAACTTTGACCTTGTAAGATTTCATTTTAAATGTTTCCTTAATGTTTTAATTTGATTTATTCAGTATACACGTTAACTAATATCCTTATAATTTTTATCTATTTGATGTCCCTCAACCCTATACTGCTCAAGACATCAAACACTTAAAAGTGGAGTGGTCAAATTATTTTATAAGATTGATTCAATTTTAGTTGTTTGTAGTGTAAAATGTAATTTTGAATATCATCATTGTAATTGTGTATTTGAAAGTCGTTTAGGTTGGATTTAGTTTTTTTTAAGTTGATAGTTTAAGTTTTGAATGTTATATATGTGAATGTTTAATTTTTCTCTACTTCTTGTTTTGGACGACTTATAATGGTCTTCCTGATTTGGATTCTAGTCAGAGGGGGAGGGGTTCCAAGGGTGTGGGGGGTGTTCAGTTGGGGTATGGGTGTCCAGGGGTGTAGGAGGGTTGTCCGGTGGGGTGGGGGGAGGGGTCATGGGTGTCCATGAGAGTGGGGGGGCAGTCCCAGGGGGTGGGAGCATTTCCAAGAGGGTGGAAGGGCTGTCTAGGGGAGTGGGAGGCTTTCCAGGGGATGTCTAGGGGTGTGGGGGTGTCCTGTGGGGTGAGGGGGTATCCAGGGGTGTGTGAGGGATGTCCAGTGGGGGTGGGGGTCTAGGGTGTCCATGGGGATGGGGTGGGGGTTGTCTAGTGAGGTGGCGGGTCTAGGGTGTCCCTGGGGATGGGGGAAGTTCAGGGGGGTGGGAGAGGAGCTGCCGCTATCCCTCAGGGGGCTGGACACCACTGGTAGGTATTCATCACTCCCACATCAGAAACATTTTGAGAGCTCAAAATTTGCATGTGGGAGTGATGAGTACCTTCCCGTGGCATTCCCCCGAGGGGGTGTCCAGTAGGGTGTCAAGGAGGGTGGGGGTGTCCACGAGGGTGGGGGGTTGTCTATGCGGGTGGGGTGTCCAGGGGTGTGGTGGGGGCAGTCCAGTGGGGTGAGGCAGTTCTGGTCTGTTTTTGGTAACTTTTTGGTCTATTTCAGGGGTGTGGGAGGGCTGGCCAGGGGTGTGGGTGTGATGTCTAGGGGTGTGGGAGTGATTTCTAGGGGTGGTGGTATATAGGAGGTTCGTGGGATCTCCAGGGGTGGTGGTGATGTCCAGGGTTGTGGGGGGTGTCCAGGGGTGTGGTGGGGGCAGTCTAGTGGGGTGAGGGGGTTCTGGATTGTTTTTGGTAACTTTTTGGTCTGTTTTAGGGGTAGGGGAGGGCTGTCCAGGGGTGTGGGAGTTATTTCTAGGGGGTGGGGGGTATACATGACGGTGGGGGTTTTCCAGGGGTGTTTGGGGATATCCAGGGGGTCGGGGGAAGTCCAGGGGTGTGGTGGGGGCTGTCTAGTGGGGTGAGGGGGGCTATTCGGGGGTAGTGGGGGGGGATGTCCATGTTTTAAATGTTATCAATGTAAATGCTTCATTTTTCTTTGGTTCTTGTTTTGGTATACTTATTTTTTTGTGGTACAAATTATTGATTTGGTTTTTGGTTGTTTCTGTGGAGAGTAGAGGACTGCATTCCCTTTAAAAAACGGGTCTTCCATGCCGGTTATTTTATAACCGACATGTTAAAGAATGGGGAGGGGTTTATCACATCGGTTATTTGAATAACCAACATGATAAACACATGTGGAATGGTTTATCACGTCAGTTATTTAATAACTGATGTCATAAAACCCCCACGGACTGGTTTATCATGTTAGTTATTATATAACTGATGGGATGAACCATGTCTGAGGGGTTTATCACGTCGGTTATTTAATAACCAATGTGATAAATTTCCCCCACACTGTTTTATCAGGTCAGTTATATAATAACCGACGTGATAACCCCCCCTGATTTATCATGTTGTTTATGTAATAACCGACATGATAAAGGCCTGGGAAATGGTTGATCATGTTGGTTATTATACAACCTTTGTTCTAAACATCCCCCAAACTGGTTTATCACATTACTTATATAATAACCGACGTGATAAAACCGCCCCCTGGTTTTTTCACGTCGGTTAATTAATAACTGATGTGATAAACACTGTGATGTTATGTTTTTTATGTCAGTTTTTAAATAACTGACATCAGAAACAATATTTATAATGTTGTCCGTATTAACATCGGCTAAAAACTGACAGAAAAAATGAAAATAACCGACGTAAAAAACGTTTTCTGCACTAGTGTATATTTATTTTTACATATCCTATAAATCAATATTGACAATATTTAACTCTATAACATATTCCACCAACTTATATATATATATATATATATCATCCTTCTACACAACCTTAATCTTAACATAGATTCATATTTGGGAAATTATGTATGAAAGATAAGAGTCCATCCAATCACTTATGATTTTTATGTCCACCCATTGTATGAACTTGAATACTTGTTCTTTTTCAATCATCATCATTGATAGGGTATAATAATCATTTATGTTCAGTGGATCAACCCCATTGTTTTCATTCTCATGGTTGAAATGTATTGATAATTCATAATCTATAATCAACACTAACCATGTCATTTTGTACATTTTCATCTACTTCCATGTGAATATATAATTAAAACTCATATGATCAATATAAATAAAAATCAAACTTCTTACTATCAATATATATTATTTAAATCTACAATTAAAATATTAAAAATGGTAAATCAAGATAAAGTGTAAGTTAATTATAAATCACCATTTTATATCACAAAACCATATCCTATATATAGGGTAGTACGAGTAAATGTATAGTGACCAACCTCTTATTAAGCTCCCTGAAGTTTTATTCCAATTTTTTTACCTATAAATAGTTTACTCTTTTCTAATTTAACTTGTTGTATTTCATAATAATGAGAAATTTCATGAAGATATTTGAAAATTTAACCACCCTGTATTTTGGATTGTTTAAGTTAATTTTATCTTTCGTAGCTTGTCTCACACACAACACTCAACTAACACAATACTTGACTAAAATGAACCACGGAATATTGAAATTAAATAAATAATATAACCATTACTAAATAAAAAAATAATCAACTAAGATAATTAAATATTATTATTTTTTATTTATTATATTTTAATAAGTAATATTTTAAAATAATAATTAATAAATATATTATATTTTAACTTAATAAATTAAATTGTTCATAGATTAAAAGATTATTATAATAGGTAATATTAATACTTTTAAAAGAATATGTTAAAATCCAATTATTCAAAAATTTATTTTAAATAAGATTAATGACACTTTTTAATTACCTCTACTCTCTAAGGTACCCACCCAGGATGATAATGAAGGATGACAGATAATAACCCCTATAGCATGCCTCTAGTAGGAACTAGGTTGGAAACTAGCAGTGAGGGTATAAAAATATCAACATTGATAGGGATTAACCTATATAATAATAGGATCAAGAGATATGATATTAATGATCAATCTAACCCATAACATAGTATTAATAAAATTAACCCCCAAAAATTCGCACAATGAATGAAAAAGGTTAGTTGATATAGGTAAAAGTATCCAAAGTAAAAAAAACAAAAGAAAAGATAATATAATGAAATAAAAAAAGTTCAAAGTAATCACCTTGTAATATCCATCATAGTCTATGAAGTTCTCTTGGAAACCTGGAATCACATTGTATTTACATGGAGGGAGTATAAAAATATAACTAGAAAAAAATCCAACGCCTCTTGTGAAAATGTGGAAAGCGAATAAAAATGCACTAGTTAGAAAATAGATAAACAAAAAAAAACAAAAATGGTAAACTAACCGAACCCATGTTCACCATCACATGCTCACCAAATAGTACAAGGCATGTATAATAATATAATATAAAACATATCAATGATGGATACCCCACACCACTTTCCCACTGATTATCCACTCTCACAGCTCAATGGCATACATCGTTTTGCTCCCACCTCTTCTATATAACCTAACATAACATAACATCAAATCACATTCCTCATATAGACTCCTAGTCCATCATGTCACATCACATGAAATACCATCTGTAGAAACATATTCCATCACAACACATCCCATTACCAAGGTAGTATAATATCTTGAACAATAATGGCACTAACATTTTTCCCAACTCCTATCATACATCACCCACACCATAATATGTCCCACCACATATCACAACAAAAAATCATGGATGAAGAAACCTTGGATATAATAGTACATCACATCACATCACAAATGTGCACTTTTGAAGTATTTTTATCATATCACATGCATTCCATCTTCTACTGGAAGAAGGGGAAGGGATGTGAGGGTGGTTATCCATCCATCCTCTCTATCAAGATGTTGGAAAAAACACCCCCAAAACAATTGGTTGTAGACACTAGGTTATTGACATGGTTGGAGGGAATATACAAAATCGCAATGAATATACACATATACCTATAATGCTACATAAAATCCCAACCTATAGGGAAACAATTAGAAACTAACCAACTCAAAAACATTACCACCATTACCCATAACACCAGTACATTTATGGAAACCACTAAATGCACACCACCACATAATATAGAATAAGGCACTAACCAATTTTCCCTTTCTTCCATGATTTCTTCTAATTTAAAAATTTCACCGCATGAACCCATAAAATTTAGAATGGGAAATTCATTAAATTATTTTCAACCCATTATTTTGACATTATTGAATAACCATTTAATCCACACTTCTCTTTCTATTTGTTCATTTGTCATTAATATAATTAAACAAAAAATGACCATTCCATTTACAATCATTATTAACTAATTCCATTGAAACCTATTCAAATACATCATTACAACAACACACGAATAAAAAATAACCCAACGTTCTGAGCCAACAAACCATCATATCAACACCATTTCATAGCCATGTCCATAATACACATAAAAACCATTTTCCACATACCACCTCCACTTATCATAACATAAATGCACCACAACACAACCGCACATCTCTTCCCCACTATGCAACCACACCACAATACATCCACCCCACACACCACAACCAAACATCAACACCACACATCACAGCTGCACATACGCACCCCATAGTACAACCACTCCACAACACATCAACCCCACACACCACAACCACATATCACACATATTTACATACCAAAAAGTTTTTCACATCCTCTCTGAACTTTTTATAGTTTTATTAAGTGGATTTTTATCAATTTCACTTCTTTATTTTTGAGGAATTTTCAAACAATCCATATATCCATGTGAGACCAACTAATTAACTGATTATAAGTGATTAACCTTTTTATTCAAGGTGGTTTCAAAATATTATTATATCAAAGGTTTAATAACTCATATCAAATCTTCACAAAAAAAGACTCCAAAAAACAATTATTTTTTATGCTGAAACAAGAACAGATAATGTCAATATCACAATATCAAAAAGTTGTAAAAACATTAGAATTATTCCCTTATCATTAAAATTTATTTAAAACAATTATTTAACATTAAGTTAGTTGGTGAAAATATCTCCCAAAAATATAAAATGAGTAAAACCACACTTTCAGGATAAAAAATTGAGAAATGCGGGATCCCCAACCTCAAATAAATATTTCTGATCAACTACACAAGGCTAGATTGAAAGGAAGACAACCAACATCCAAAAAACAAAGGAATAATTATGGGATCAACCAAGAATAATAGTGAATAAATTCCTTTAATAAGAAAATCTGAAACCATTAGTTTTCCTAAAGAAGAAACTCTTCCAAATAGTAAATAGGGAGGAAACAAGCAAAGGATGAGAGGAAATATCACCAAACCACCAATGATCTATCTCTAATATATAGGGTCGAAATCCATTTATTATGGGATAAAGGATAACCATAGGATGCATTGGATTCACCAATTAAATGAGAGTAAATTTTGGTAAACCATATGGTTTGAGGGGGATTTCAGTTTTTATACCCAGACTGAAAAACACATAACCGTTGCACAACCCCTTGGACCAAAAAAATGTATACTTAAAAATATAAAGGACTAAAGTGTAGCTTCCTACACCAATTCGTATACATTCTAGTCAATAAGGTTTCATAATTCATGGATTTATCTAGACTATCAATCATATATAAAAGGGGAGGAGGCCAAAACCTAGTTTAGACCACCATGCTGCATACCCCATTAATTGAAAGAGACATATCCACAACCTCTAGCTCCATGACACAACTATTCTAGACTTGGAAAAAGAATCAAACTCCACAAGAGCCTCCCATTGTTCCCTAGATGTCTCATCCACAAAACCTCTTCTTGTTAAAACACTCACCTCTATGAAACAACCTTGTTTCACATAAGAACCAATCCTTAAAGGGAAGAAGCATCGAAAATCATTATTGGATTTTCCAATACAAAACCTTCCAATCTATGCCACAACCACTACCTTATGTATTAGTCTCCAAACCCATTCCTTAGAACATATTTCAGTTAAATTGTCTAGTTTTAACCAACAATTTACTCTAATTACCCTCAAAACCTCTTATGGACTCTACTACCACCAGGATTCATTAAAAATAATATGCAAGAAGGTCAAATATGTCACATCATATAACAATCAAACTATTCTCACCTTTGAGAATAATTTCCAATTTGGATCTAAATAGGGGAAAATTTTCAAACATCCACCCCGTGAGATACCACTCAAGGATCTCTTTATTACTCAAACACATCAACCAACCAATATCTCAACAAATCCAACTGAAAAAGTTTACCAAACATCCCCCACAACTACTTAACCATGAAGAATTTCCATCCACCCAACTAGGAAAAATACACACCATCTCAACATCCACACAACCCAAGATAATAGTCAACACACAGTATAAAACCAAGCATACATATGAAGGAATTACATTTCACTTGTCTATATATTATCCTCTTTGAGTGGAACTAATTTTCTGACATTTTTTATTTAGGTTAAAGTATAACATGTCCCAATTAGGAATCATATTTTTCATACTTTTTATGTTTAATTTCATAATCCCATATCTTAACAACATGAATAATCACATATCTAAAACAAAAAATATTTCAAACCATACATAATCACAAAAAAAATTGAAACAGGAAAAGCTCAAAACAACTCAGGTTATTGTGCACACATTTGTGCCTCACACTCCCATGTACTCCCCTCATAGCCACCATTCCTCTATAGAAAATGAAAAAATTAAATGGACTATACTCACTTAACATTCTCCAAAAAATTGTAGATTTTACTATATTCTCCATTAACATCACATAATCCTCAATATCCAACTCTCCCCAGTCAATGAAATGGGAGTCATCATGAATATACTGAAAAAGATGAGAGATGTAGAAGAAATCATGGATCTGGTCTAGCTATGGAGGAATCTCAAACCAATAAGATACCTTACAAATGAATCCCAACACCTCCAAATTCCTAAAAAATAGAGCAAGAGATTACTCCCCTACCAAACCTCTACTTCCCATGTCGTGGGGAAACCTTCAATAACATGTTGTATCTGACTTAAACCTCTAGAGGCCTCCTCCTTTAATAATTATATGACTTCTATTGGTCTAGTACTAATTTCATCCTCTCATAATGAGATGATTCTTCTCTATCAATCTATAAACTACATCAAAACCAAAAAATAATGACTCCCCAACCTCACCCCAACAAAATGAATATTAACATGTCTTCCCGTACAAAACATTAAATGGGGGAATGTTGATGGATGAGTGATATATATTGTTATAGGCAAACTCAATCAATGGATTATGTTATTTTTGAGATCCTATGAAGTACAAGATACATGTTCAAAATATATCCTCTAACATTTGAATAGTCCACTTCGTCTGCATGTCCATCTCTGTGTGGATATTAGTACTGAGGTTTAACTGGGTAAAAAAATAATACTACAATCCCCTATAGACATGTGAGTTAAAAACAACATCCCACATTGAGAAAATCCTCCTAATGAATCCATAAAATTTCACCACCTCATTCACATACCTCCTCGACAAGAAATCTATGGTTTCCAACTTTTAAATCACTTGAATGTTGGATGATTTCACCAACCAATCTATGAATACACATTTAAAATCCAAACCTCCATAAGATAAACATTACCCTATAATGAAATCCATTGATTCATCATTCTATTTATACTTATGAAACTTCAGGCACTACAACAAACATTTTGGAACATGATTCTCAACCTTTACCTAATGGTAAACAAAACATCATACCACAATCATTACAATCTCATATTTCATCTCGGGCCACCAAAAAAATGTCCACGAACCACAATGAATCTGGTATATTGGTGGGTGTAATGCCAAATGTGTGCAATGAAACTCGTTAAGAAATCCCTTACGTGTTGCTACCATAATAAAAAACCACCCTTGAAACTAAATATAGTTCTGAATATCCTCTGACCATCCCTCTAGAGAATAACTATGGCCAACATGATCATTCATGAACTATTCCTCTAATACTCCCAACTATTACTCCTACACCAACTACATTAGAGAAGATAGCATGATCATCTGAATTGAGAAAACTCCACCATTGACCACCCTGTCATAGAGGGTCTAGGATTCCATATCCTCCATCACTTTTCAATCATCTTGATACTCTTGAACAATATACATCCATGGATTTCTGATCAATGCCTCGGGAACAATTTTTTCCTTTCCTAAGATATGTGAGATATCAAAATTATACTATGAGATAAAATTCATCTACCTATTCTTCTAAAGATTCAAATCACATTGAGAAAATACAAACATCAAAATCTAATTATCTCTGAAGACTGTAATGTTCCCTTTAGTGAGGTAATGTCACCAATGATTCATCACAAACATAACTACTACTAGCTCAAGATCATGGGTGTAATAGTTATGTGCATGGTGACACTAATTCCTAAACCCATATGATATCACCACTTTCAAATACATTAATACACATCCCAATCTTAGACGGGAAGCATCAACTAACACCACAAACATAACAACTACTTATGCAAATAGAATTATTAGACAACTGACAAATTTATCATTTATGTAGTCAAACACTGCTTGACAGTAATCATAATATATAAAATCATGGTTCTTCATGGTCAAATATATCAATGGGTTTAAAGTCAATTAGAATTCAAATAAAATCATCCTGTTATAGCATGAAATATAAAAATCTATTAACCTCAACCACATTCCTGGGTGATTCTGAAGAAACTACTGCACCCTATGATAGGTACATAGACAAAACATGATGAGAGATAACATTCAAGAGTAAATGCACTTATTGTGTCCAAAACAAGCATTTAAAAAATATTACATAGAGATTTTGGCATTGAGGAACCTAAGATAATTCTCTACGATGAACAAAAAGTTTCTTTTCTGACTTTGAGAAGATCAACATGGCATTTATTAACATGATGATGAGCAGATTTTGAAATCCATAGGATAAAGAGTTTATGAGACCCATGGATACCACCAGTGTGTTCGTGACTCTGAATGACATGACCATGAACTCAATGTTCTCTTAACTATATCTAAAGGCGGTCATCAATATATCATCCTCCTTCACCCAAGATAAGTAATATCCATAACATATATTGATATTATAAAACTGACCATCACACCAAAAATTTTCAAAAAGGTTTTATATCCTCAGTAGAGGGTGTCTATTCATGATCTTCTCCTATTACAACATCATGATTTTTATACATAACAACACACTATAATAGACCTTCTTGGAGAATAACACTGGAGCACCCAAATAACACACACAAGCCAAGATAAAACTCTTCTACATTAGATCATCCATATGATTCTTCAAAAACCAAAACTCAAATGGTGTTATCATATAATAATCAATCAACATCAGTTAAGCATTAGGTTTTTAGTCTATCTTGAAATAAACATCAAGATGAGGGGGTGGTGCCACAACCTCTTTTGTAAAAAAAATACATAAACTCTCTAAAATACCTAGGAGGTTCCTCCATCCCGCTATCAACTAATTTAATATTAAACTCATATATAAATTAATGGAGGGCCCCTAAACTTTTATACCTAACTGATAACTCCATTCTCCAATGAAAACCACACACTAATGACCCACATCTAAAATCATGACTCTTCTCTAGAAGCAGTCAATAAGAGAATGAATAGAATAAAAATAGTTGATCATAGTAATGAAATCATATTTACATATCTAAAGTAATAATAAATCCTCACATGACTGATGTGGCCCAATCAGCAGTCTATAACCATAGTTCACTTCAAAAAAATGTCCTGGCCTCCAACTGATGTAGTCAACACCATGGGAATAGAATGCCCCTCTAAGTCTAGTAACAAGTCATAGAATAGAGAATGTGTAACAAATGATTGAAAATATCCAAAATAAAACAAACAACAAGAAAGGGTAGATGATAAATTGATCGTACATATAAAGATATTTGGCCTATATTGAATTACCGCCTCCACTATATACAATTGAAAAAACTTGACTCTTCTACCACTCTACTGAAATCCACATCCACATCTATGCTTAGTTTGGGGTCCCTAAACCAAAGTGACATAATGAGGTTGAACCTTACCTGTTTCATCCCCTCTCGATGGGGAATAAACCTGTTTCCCTTGATACTGAAATGACCTCAGTATTAGCTATTAGTAAGGCTGATGTTAAACCTATCAACCTTAACCAAACTGAGCTTTAAGAACCACTATGCACTGATTTTGAATATGAAAATTATCCATATAGAAAATATATCACTAACCCCTAGTTGAAAAACATAAAACACATGCCGTAGAAGGTTAGAAGTGAAACTGCTGAGTTCAACTCCCTACTAGTTGAAACATCAAAGGTCTGAGTGCCTAAGACTTACTACTAATATATTTTAACCTTGAGAAACACTGATATTTCCCCTCCAGTGAAAAGATCTCTTGCGGATTGAATCCACTCTATCACCTCTTACCCATTTTAAAAATTCATATATATTGGAAATGTAAAGGTAAAAACTTCATATTGGATAGAAGGACAAAGTGCCTCCTTAAGATTTATCACTTGGGACTCCTCATATGATAACAGGACAGAGAAAAATGAAACACAACCTTGAACATGATCCCCAGATTCCCCACAAAAATAATCCCCTTCCAGAGAGATAGAGAGGTTCCTACCTCATCACATTCTTCATGGTTGGTGAATGGAACTCTCCTATCAACTCTTTATGAAATTTTAACCATAACTCATCTACCACATTTTTCATTCCAAGATACAACATCCACCAATGACACACAACTCTCCAAATCTAAATATCAACCAATGGGATACATTACTCTTTCACATACTAGATCAATTTTATAGTGATCTCGACATACCACTATTAGCTCTCTATCTCGAGAACATAATCACAACACTCATAATTTCTAAAATCCAACTGCTAAAAAGTGTGCAATGTTTTATGCCACTGATCATCCTCCTCAACTAGAACAACTATTATTCTAACATAAATATTGAAATAATATTATGGATATTAATTAAGATTCATTTAATTCATTTTAACTCCCCCAAACCCACCCATTTTAAACAATAAAATAATTCAATCACGATGCAAGTACTTCACCTAGGTCTCTACCCAATAATCAACGTCATGTCACTTGGTTGTTTGGTAGGCTTATATTTCTATAATTTGATAATGGTGGACCCTAAAATCTCATTCTCTCTCTGATCTTCCATATCCTATTTAACGTACCATGATCTACTGATGCTTTTTCCTTACCAACCCATTAAATACTCATAGTTCCTAACTCCAAACTCTATCATATCTCTCATCCATCCATATTTTACATCACTATGTCGCAACCGCCTCCCTCTAAAGGTATCCCCTAAGGCGAAAATGAAATAAGAGATATAATGACCCATGAGTCCCACTATCAGTAAGCTTAGGTTAACAACTAGCAATAAGAGTATAAAAATATCACAAATGGGGGAAATTATCCTCCATAAAAATAAGACCACGAGATGGGATATCAATGGTCAATAAACATTATGAAATATAATTAAATAATTTCACCCAAAACTATCCCAAAATTAGTGAAATGTGTAAACATATTCATGTCTCTGAAGAAAAAACCCAAAAACGCTATGGAATCCGTACAAAAATAGTCTAATGTTCTGAAAATATCTAACTAATGAACTAGTGAGAAAACAGTATAACCAATAACACCAAAATAGTTTAACTTTCCATAAGCCAACATCATCATAGAATTTTCACCAAAAAACAAAATCGTAGTATAATGATATAATATAAAACATACCGATGATGGGTAACCCACCCCACTTTTCCACTGATTAGAAACTATTACGCCTCAATATAATACATCCTGTAAGTCTAAAAAATTCTATATAACATCACAACATATCATATCACATCCCACCTATAAACACCAAGTATATTAGATCACATCATCTTCATAGACATGTAGTCCATCACATCAACTATCATAATCAAGGTAGTGGGTTGTTGTGCACATGAAGTACATAAAATTCATGTCCTCCTATTACCCTGCATGTCCCCCACCATAAGTCAGGTCATCACATCTCACTACAACATATCTCACCCAAATAAACCTTGGCCACCAAACCACATGACATCACATCACATGTTGATAGTGCACTTTTGACTTTTCCCATCGTAGCCCATGAATGTCATCATCGCCCGGAAGAGGGAGTGAGGAAGACATGGTGGCCATCCATCTATCCTCAACATCAAAAAATTGGGAAAAACATCCAAAAAATATTGGTTCTCGGCACTAGGTTCATGAAATGGGTGGGTTCACCTAGAAATAAAAATGAATATAAAATTATACATATATAAATTCACACACAGACCCGACATATGGGTGCACAACAAGGGACTAACCAACTCCCAACATTACCACCAACCCTAAAAACAAAACCATTTTATCTACCACCACTAAATGGACAACACCACATAACAAGTCATAATACACATCCCTCATTTCATATTTTTCTCAATTTTATCCAATTTATAGATTTCACATCAACAAATAGTTACATTTAGAATTGGTAATTCATTACATTATTTCCATACCATTTGTTTCGCAAAAATAAACAATCATCGAATCCATAGTTCCATTTTTATATATTCATTATCCATTTAAACCGTTAAAAACACTATCGTGTTCCATTTGAAATCATTATTAACCTATTTAAATGCTAGTTGGGAAACTAGAAAGTCACAACACCACATGAATGAACAAACAACCCAACATCCCAAGCCAAAAATTCTGCACATCACAACCATTTTACAACCACATCTACTATCCATGTCAAAATTTTATTCCACATACCACAACCTCTTATCATCATATAAACATCCCACATCATAAGTGTATATCATCGAACAACAACATGACTACACTATAACACATATTTCCCACACACCACCACCACACATCACATATTCTCATCACTTCCCCACAAAATGACCACCCCAAAACACATCAACCCACATTCCAAAACAACATATCATGAATATTCGAACACCAAAACACTTTTCAAAACATTACATAACATTTTTCACATTTTTCACATTTTTCAAGGGGGTTTTCATGAATTCCTATAATGTATCGACTTGGATTCCACTAAAAGGTGCCTCAATCCAGTAGGTCACATGGACTCAAGTGTGTCTCCTCAAACTCTAGAGGCTATTGACTAGTATCAAGGTTATAGGTTATGTCTGTGGGGAGGCTATTCTATCATTTTATAGTGTAGCATTATGGTAGTAAACAAATCAGTCAATAGGAGAAGCGGTAAATCAACTATACAGAAGATAAAATACATTAAATGAATACATAAACAATTCCATAGGTAATCTTAAATAAAAAATAAGTGTCCTTTCATGTCTCTAAATAGTATAAATATAGGTATACAAGCATTAGTATAATATATATACCAAAACTAAAAAAAGGCCAAAAAGAAATTATCCTAACTAGCATAAAAAATATAGTATGGTCCTATACACCCATAATCCTAAGAAATGATAAAATCAAGCAGCATAAAATGGGGTATTTCTCCAGTCCCTACCAACATTCGTGTAATCTAGCTTGGTACCAATAGATGGCCCAAGTGGGGTGTGAGATAACACTCAGTAGTCCACCACCAACGGTGTTTATAAAAAATTCATTCTATGTATAAAAATCTAAAGTTGTGTCCAATGTATATCATTTATATATCAATACTGAAAGTAAATTGAAGTAATTCAAGTGATATTATCCAACAAAATAAGTCTCCCTACAAACAATGGTCAAGATCCCTTAAAAAGGGAACATATGAAGCTGAAATAAATAAGTGTTCCAGAGTGTAGTCTATCTACTAAACCTAACACCCATATAAGGGATACCTATAAACATGCAAAAATATCCACCCTATCCATGATTTTCTACCACATGCATAACCATCATCATAACCAATTAGTATAATTAATCTTATAACAATCATCACAACGACTCGTTATTATCAGAAGTGTTAGATGACAAAGGGATAGATCTAAGTTATAAAATACCAAGGAATCCATTTCAAGTCCCAAGAGAATCTAGATAGAAACTCATTAAAGACTTCGGTGGCGTCTCAGTGGAATTTCAACAGACTATGTCCCATGGAAGTCCATGAAATATAGATCCATTGGATTGTAAGGCCTAAGGCATCTTAAGGAATGAAGAACCCAGGAGAAAAGAGCTCCATGGTTTCCACTATGACAAATAAGATCCACGGGAGAAACATCCATGTCGTCTTATGGATTCCAGATCCAAGGTATAACAACTAAGATATCCACTATGATAATCATCTCTTCATCTCATTCATTCGCCACTCCAAAATATTTATTTTTAAGGAGTTCACCCAAATCATTTCAAAAATTTACACTTAGATAATTAAATCATTTCACATCATGTTATTAAGGGAAATAAGGAATCACCATCACCTAATCATTCCATTAAATTGTATTGAATTTAAAGAGGGTCCCTCAAACAAGTTGAGCATACACACAGCTAGTAATATGGTGTAAATCAATGAAGATAAAAGGTAACACCCCATGGGCATCTTGTGTTGGGGATAACAAGCTCCAAAAAACTCAAAGGCACTAAAAAGAAGCTAAAACTAGTTATAATTAATTTAATTCAAACACACAATTCATTTTAGGGGAACCGCTGGAAATTACCTCATGTGGGACAACTAAAAATAGGAATATAAAAGCCCAAACCTTTAGGGAAAGGTATAAAATACCTACCATAGGTCCATAGTAGAAAACTTGTCCTATTTTAACCTCTGATTTAGTCTAGGTGAAGTGAAAAATGAATAATGGATGAAGAACCAAGAAATTCGTCATATTTTCTTGAGACTAAATAAGTCTATTCATACTAGGAAAAACTAACAACTTCATATGATGGTCAACCAACATACTGATATGGATCCAAAGAGAAATACAGTATTATAATCTGAGTCCGAATGATTAATTGGGGGAAAAGACCAGCATAGGATTTAAAAGTGAACGTCAAAATGTGTGATGTTTTCCAACAGAGGAAAAGTGATATAGTTTTAGGATATAAGATATTTGATGGGTAATTTGATCATTTTATATAAAAAACAGGTTTAGACGGTTGGAAAAAATTATTTTCCTATAGTGTTCCCTCAACTACTTCAAGGGGACCTAACATGGTTCTTGTGCATGGTTTCAGAAACCGTGTTCATTCCATGTTTTTTTCTTTTCTAAAAACATTTGATCCCCAAACATGAGCATGAACCCTAATCGATATAGTTTACTCAAAATATACAGACTTCTACTTCCCTCTATCCATCCACAAAAGGATTACCCAAACCATGTATCCTAGGTCACTCATTTTATACTAACCGAGTGGCACAACATCCTTTTTCAAAAACCTAGGCTCTGAGTACCAAACAGGCCTCATACACCCCCATAACTCCTACTATCTCATTGGACACTCACATTAGGTAAAATCTAGGAAATTAAATGAAAATTAAACGGATCCAAGCCTAATGAAAAACTAAATATCTTATAATGTCCCCCCATAAATGAATTTTTTTATCAATTTCCGTTCCATATGTGGTCATTAATTGGATAAGAATAACTCTAAAAATTAATCATCTATATCATTTTCTCGCTACCAAGTCACATTTTGTAAACATCCATGCTTTCATAGCACCTATACTAGTGGGACTCACTAGCATCATAGAACCTTCGTTATCCTTTCCGTGATATGAATAAGATTCTCCCAAAAGGATACATCAATATGAATCTCCACCTCAACTAGATAAATAGTGTAAGATAGGTTTGATTGATAATTGCATAGCTGAGATACATAGAAGATGTCATGTGTGTATCAATACATTAATGGTAACTAATACTGACAGACTACCTATATGAATATAAATAGAATCTCAAATGACCTCACATATCATGATGATATCTTACCCTATCTTCTAAACTATATTTGTCTCAGTCGTGATGTGATATTTAAAAAGACTGAATCTCCGACCTTTAACTCTAGAGGACTTCGATAGAGATTGGCATCAGATTTAATTGTATACTCTAAAATAGCCATATGCTTTTTAATCAAATGAACCTACTTCTAAGTCTCCCCAATGAGACGAGTTCCTAGTAAAGATGTCTCACAAACCTCAAACTAGTACAAGGGTGGTTGACATGGTTTATCATATAAAACCTCCCAAGGTTCCATCTATATATCCCCTGATAGCTATTGTTTTAGGGGAACTCAAATAAGGGTATATTCCTCTCCTAAGAGCGAAAAAAATCGAGGACTAAAAGATCACTATATATCCTAAAGCACCTAAATCATGCACTCTGACTGGCCACTAGTTTGAGATTGGTATGAAAGAATCAATAGTAGTGGTGTACCCAATGACCTTTAAAGACTATGGAAAAATGATTTATAAACCAGGACCCTATCCAATATCATGGTATGAGGTACCCCATGAACTCATACTATCTCAAAAATATAAAACCACTCAATATCATCTACCGATATGGTCTCCTTGATAGATAGAAAATGATAAACCTTCATAAGAATTTTCACAACAACCATAAAATATTAATACCTTACGGAAACCTCATAAATATGGTCATGAAATCTATTGTAACATCATACAATTTACACTCTAGAATATGTATTTACAATGGAAGCCTAGCTGGCCATGGATGTTCAAAATTCACATACTGACAGGCAGTACACCTCATTAAAAAATAAACTACCTCATGTTTCATCCCTGGGCACCAATATTTGCAACATAAATCATGATACATATTTCTAATATCAGGATGCACTGTCCAAAATGAGTGATGAAATTCCAAATTCAAAGGCCCACATATGTCTAATGGAACCCATATGTGACCATATATATATATATTGAATTTTATCCTTTCCCAAAGCCCAACTAGGAGGTGAATCCTCACCTTCCACACTCTTCTATAGGACAAGTTCTTTAGCTTTGAAAGATGTCTCATCGTCACCCTATCTAGAAGTGTAAAAATCATAGCTAAAGATGAAATAAATTCCTATTCCTATCTATTGTACACATCCATGTGTATCTCTGAAAACACTTCCATAATCTTCCACTCTCTTCCATCCCCCTATACTACCTGTGTCTGAGTCCTCTTTCTTAGTGCATCTACAACATCATTTTTATTTCCAGACCTATAGGAAAACTCAAATTAAAAATAATATAGGTTCTCAACCAAAATTTTTTATCTCAGATTCATATCATTCTATGTAAATATATATACTTGGGAATTTTTATGGTCCTTTTTTCCACAAAATTCTCTCTTACTAAGTAACATTTCCAACAACAACAAAAATGAAAAACTTTAGATAAATCGAGATAAATATTAGGAAGTCACTACCTTGTTATCTCATCTGATGAGATCCATATACCACTACTCTATCCCCTGCATCAGAACTTATCCTACATTAATTCCTAATTAACCACAAAACATGGTGATGATATTGCATGGTTTTGGAATAATTAGGGATGGTACAGAAGTCATTCATACTTTAAGCTTCTAAAAGAAAATATAATCGATATCTAAACATAAAAAATTCCCACTCTTCATAGTCGAGTCTATCATAGGTGCTTCTAAGAGTGAGTTATCTTGTATCAAATTCCAATAATATCCATATAGCCCTAAAAAACACCATATTTCAGTGAAATTCTTGGGACACTCTTATGAAACTAATACTATCAATTTATTTATATAAAATGATACTTATGTATCTGAGATAATATAACCAATTAAGTGAATCTGATTCATCCAAAAGTGGAAATTTGAAATCATAGAATATAATTATTTCTCTCTTAGTGTGTCCAAAATGATATCAACAAGTTTGGAATGGTCGTGTTGATTTTGGGAATACACCATGATATGATCCATGAATACCACCACAAACGAAACTAAATATGGATGGAAAACTTTGTTCATTAGCACCATGAAAACTGTTAGAGAACTCATGAGACCGAACAACATAACAAGAAACTCATATTGAAAATACCTTCTATGAAATGTTCCCAGAAGTATTTATCCAGTTCAACACTAACATTATGATATCCAGATCTCTGAAAAAATATTTGAGAAAAACTAAGCTCATCTAAATTGGTTGAAGATAAATTATATCCATGGTAAGGGATACTAATTATTAATTACCAGAATTTTGAGTTTATCATAATACACACATAGATTAAAGGTACCACCTACCTTTTCATATAAAAGATCATATAGCCCTATAGATAAGTATCATGTAAAATAAACCGATTTACCTCCAAATATATAGCTACCTCCTGACCTCCTGAAACTCTATAGTATCCATCCTGTAAGGAGGAATAGATTCTTTTGCATCTTATAATAATTTATCAATGCATAATTCCACCTATATCTTTGGAGGTAAATTAGAAAATAAATTTGGAAAAACATCCATGAAATGAACAACCACTATAATAAAATCTTCCTAAATAATTCATTGATCATGTCAATATAAACTAGTAATATAGGATTTCATTCTTCCAATTCCATGATGCTTTGGTCTAGCTTAGTATTCTTGGACATCCCATTCACCCTTGGAAATAAAATCTCCACCCTCCAGTGATTTGATTGTCACACATCAGTAATAGTAGTCAACAGAGGATTGATATAAAACTGGTCAGTCCATCCTGAGTATGACATCAAACCCAATTGTTTAATGGGAAAAATATCTCATATGATGTGATGCCCACCAATCTCAGGGGGGTACTCCCGATAATGGAATTATCCTTCCGTCCTAATCCCTAATTAAGTTTCAAGAGTCATAAAATCTTCATAAAACTAAACAAAAAGGCCAAAACTCTCTAAGAAATGTATAAATATGAATCCTTGTGAATAACCTATATCGAAAAGAGAAGATTCCAGATTAGAGGATAATAAAATTGTACCTCTAACTATAGATATGTCAGAACTCTACTCCTCAAGTGTAGCCTGTATAGAATATTTTTGGCTTGAACCATGTCCATGTGAATCAATCTCAGTACTCGGAGAAGTCCTACTCTACTGTTTAGGTACAACTGGTGTCCAGATTCCTCATCCATGAACAACACCTCATCCTTCTCGACCGACACTGATCCATCTCCCAGCCAGATGTAGATATGTAAATACCACTCATGATCCATGAATTAGAGATGACCCCTTCCAGTAACCACTGGAGGGAAGGTCTTATACAATGGTTTTGTGTCTCATATCCTGCCATTAGATCGGCACTAGACTGTGTCTCAATCACACTAATTGATATATTCCCCCATATTACACAATGATGATAAAAAATATAGCTTCCATCACTAACAAAACATATTGTAATAAACTCATGTGAAACCTCAAAACAATTCCTTTTACAATTGGAAGCTGAACCACTGGGTCGAGAGGATGAATTTCCCTAATTTATCCCCTCATCTTCCCTTGGGTTCCACTCTATAATAATTAGATAATTCACTATTTTATTGATAGATTACACACTGAACATGTTTAACTAGGATCAAGAAGTAGGCTTGAGTCCTTCCTTGAAGTATCTCACCCTAAATTCTATATCTTCCGGACATATCCACAGAAAAGATGAATCTCCAAAAGTGCACTGAATACTCCATAACTGACACTTTTCCCTACTCAAGAATCACAATCTCACTAGACATACTATTTATGAGGGTTATAGGATAATATTAATCATAAAACAAGGTTTGTAAATACCTTAAAACATTATCCTGACACATATCTTCTTGGTTCAAAACAACCCACCAGTGAATAACTTCTCATTGAAACATATATGCCCTGATCTTCACTCTTCTCTTATTTGGTTTCTCCAGAATCGAAACAAAGGAAAAGGTATTATAAATAAATAGATTATAATCCTATGGACCTCCATACCCCAACAATGTGGGACCATGAAATTGATATAACAGACATGTCAATGTTTTCATATATGAAAATGGTTTTAGTGCTCATTGAACAGTCTACATAGAGTGAAAAAAAATTCTCACAGAACTGCACCTTATCACATGTGTCCAGTAAAACCATTGGTGCTGCAACATGATCTATAAGAGGATCCACTAGTATCTCATAGACCACAATCTTTGAATCATGGTCTATTCCACCCTCCTAGACCATGACTAGTGGTTATATTGGTGGAATGTATCTACAATTCGGAACATGTGTCTCTAAAAATAGAGATAATGAAAAGATCATAGGTAAAATCATAGTATAGTTCAAATCCATTCTATAGGAATATCACACCCCTCTTCATGATCATAAACATAAGACTACATAAAAATTAATATCTATAAACACCACAAGATACATTTTTAACTTCCCACTTTAAAGATCGGTCTAGGATAAGTTATATATTCCACAATTTCACTTCCAATTTACATCACATTTACACCACAATTATCTATAAATAGTTTTTCCAAAAGGGTCACTAATTATATTCCATAAGGTCCCAAACACCTCATGAACTGAAGTATAGTGTCCCTTTAATACATACCATAACACCTTTCAATCCATGCCACAATGGTCCATGAATTAAAATGCCATAGTTGACCGCTTAGGGTGTCTTCTATAGCCTAAGAAGTAAAAAATATTTAAGTTATGACTAGTACTCTAAGTACCAAAAATGTCCCACAATTCCACGCAAAAAATATCTATCAAATAACATGTATATCACTCAAGGAACACATTGTAAGTGTCTTGAAATCAAGCAGTGCATCTTATATGACATGGAATAATGGATGGAATGTGAATTCTAAATGGTTCCTAAAATGATGCAAGAGATGAATATTAGAATATCATTGGGAACAAAGTGAAATCCAAATCAAAATCATGTGAATAATAAAATCACAAATCATGTGAATCACCTAATGTTGGAATCTAATCAACTATAATTCAAAAAATATCAAAAATAGATATTCTTATTCAAGAAAATTTGGATATTTATTATACATGGGTTAGTTACTACTAGAAATTCCATATTACCAAATTCTAATACTCTTCTAATCTCTTTACCACTAGCTAAAAATAATAAATCCAAAAAATAAAACTTCTGATACCACTTTGTAATGTCTTGAATTGGATGCCACTAAATAGTGCCCCCGAGCCAATGTGTCACATGGCCTCATGCGCTCCTTTAATGACAGAGTACATTGACAAGATGTGAGGTTCTAGGGTGTGTCAGTGGGGATATTGTTCCCTCATTTCATAGTTTAGCATAGTTGTAGTAAACATATCAATAAATAGTGAATGAATTAAATCAACCAGGTAGGATATCAATATCCATGCTAAAAATACATAAACAATTCCAAATGAAATATCATATAAAAATGATATTTTATGTATTTTATAAAAAAATCAATAAAATATATATACAAAAATATGTTCAACACAAGTATCAAAATACCAAAATTTCCAAAAAAAGAACTATCCTAGCTAGCACCACGAGCATAGCTAGGTCTTTTTCACCACTGCTCCAAGGAAATGATTAAATCAAGCATCATACATTAGGATCATTCCCCGATCCCTACCTTCATCCAGGAATCTTGTCTAGGTACCCAATAGTGGCCCAAATAGGGTGTGAGATAACACTTAGTAGGCTACCACCGACGATGTATATAAAAAATCATGTCTATGTATGATAAGATAAACCAATGTGTAACATATATCATAGGGATATCAATATTGAATGTAAAATGAATAAAATAAAGTGATACTTTCCATCCAAACAATACTAGATAAAAAATTGTCATGCTCCCTTAAACAAGGATAGTTGTAAAGTAAAAAATAAAAATTTCTAATACAGTCTGAGCTATCCAATGAATTTGAGACCCATACTAGGGATACCCGTAAACATGCCAAAATATCTCCCACAACCACACCGTAGAACCACATGAATAACATTCATCATGGACATTCTATGTAATAAATTTTATAACATTCATCAAACCCACGACATATAATCAGAAGCTTCCAAAATAGTATTCCTATATAATAATAAGTTTTATACCACAAATGAAAGGATATATAGTATAGAATACAAAGGAATCAACTTTGAGTCCCAAGATCATCTCTATGGAAACTCGGTAAAGACATGGGTTATGTCCAATGAGCATTTAAATAGGTCATTTCCAACGAAAGAAAAATAAAGTGGTATCCAAGGGGTATAAATTCCTAGGTAATCCTATTGAATAATTCCCAAAGAGGAAAATGTTCTAATAGATCTACTAATATAAAGAAGACCTATGGGAGAAATGTTTGTGGAATACCATGGAGTTATGATCAAAGGTATACTAACTAAGGCATTCATTACCATAAACATCACATCATCTCATTAATTCATAATTATATAACATTTACATTTCATAAGTTTATATAACTCATTTACACAATTTCTATTTAAACAATCAAATCAATTCAAATCATGTTACCACATGTAAAGAAGGCATCACTTTATCCAAATCACTCACTTCAATTCAATTTAATTTATCGAGGCTCCCTTTTATAAGGAAATAACCATTTCACTTATCAAATAGGTATAATTTAGGGTAGATATAGGGTATCAAACCATGGGTGGCCTATGATGGGATAACAACCTCCTACAAACTCAAAGGCAATATTGGGAAACCGAAATAGGTTTCAATCCATTTAATTCAATAATTCAATTCATTTTAGAGGCATTGGTGGAAATTCTTACCTGAGGTACAAATTAAACTAGGAATATAAAACACCAAACCAAGATAGAATGGTATATATCTTATATTTTAGGTTTATAATAGAGAACCTTTCCAGTATTGACCTATGAGTCGGTACAAATAAAGTGAAAAATGAATAAAGGATGGAGAATATAAAAATAGGGAATATTATCTAATACTTAAATAAATCCATCCATACCAAGAAAAATAAAAAAACAACACAATATGATTGAATAAATTAATGTTATAGATCCCATGAGACAAAAGATGAATGATTTTGAGTCTAGAAGAATGATTGGGAGAAATTCCTAGATTAGGCTACAAAGGGGTCTAAAAAACTGAGTTATTGTCCAATAAAGGAATAAAGAAAGGAATTTTATGTCATAAGAAAATTTTATGGATTTTTCGTTATATTACCTAAAACATTGGGTTGCATGGTTTTTCCACATGGTTTCCCAAATAGTGTTCTAATTATTCACACCTAACTACTTCAAGGGGGACCTCTCAATGTTCATGAATATAGTTTAGGAAACCGTGATTTTTGCCTCTAATATCAATTCAAGTGTCCCTCCAATGAACGGGAATGTGGACCAACCACAATGCTTTCCTAAAAATGTAAAGCCTCCTCATGCCCTATGTCCATCCCTATATGGTTTACCCATACACTATAGCTTAGGATGAGTGCTTTCTATAGACAATTTATCCCAACATCATTTTTCAAAAACTCTGGCTTTTGGCTCCAACCAAGAATTGAAAACCCTTGAAACTCCCATAATATCATTATAAACTCACATTAGGTCAAAAAAAATACTATAAAATGAAATTAAAAATATTTTCACCTAGAGAAAAAACCAGGATCTTACAATTTCACTTATTTTTTAGAGGAATTATAATACAATCATTATAACCATGTAAAACCAAATAATTAGCAAAGTAAAAGTGATTATACTTTTATTTCTAGAGTTTTCACAATGATCACATATCAAGGGAATCAAAAATCATATCAAATCAGGAAAAAAGGTTACCAATATTAAATATTTCTAGTGCTATAATAATCATGTATAGTCTCAATATCAAAATATCCAAAAGGTTTTAAAAACATGTTAATTATTCCCTTAACCTCCAACATAATTTAAAAAAATTATTTTTCATTAATTATGTCATGAAAATTTATTAAAAATAAATAACAATTTCTAAACCCCTCTTATATGAAATGTGATAAATAGAATGCGAAATGAGGGATCACCTACCTCAAAAGTTGGTTTCTATTTTGCAATGAAAGGTTGTATCAAAAGGGAGACAAACACCAACACCAAAAACCCGGATTTGTACAATTATCTATGAAGAAGATCATATATAAAGGGAATGAGGCCATGATGTATGCTAGAACTCAATTTTTAATACCCCCAACACCCTAAATAATATGCACCTAAACCCCAACCTCCATATTTCAGTTATGCCAGAGTTAGATGTAGCATCAAATTCTATATGAGCCTCCAGTTTCATCATTTACCTCTCTTCCATGATTTACCCTCCTAAACAAATACTAACCTCCACTTCCCAACATATTTCCATGAAGAAACCACACCTTAATTATCATAAGAACTGAAAAACATCACCAAACACGCGACGCCGCAACCTGCCAACATATGCCGCATCTGCTTTCTCAGGGTACAGTCTTTAGCTCGAGGCTGTAGAAACTTAGTGAGATGAAATTTCTATATGCACCCTCCCTTTTCCTCCAAATACTCTTTGATCCTCCTCTAGAATCATCTACCATCCTAATTATTCCAATGTTAGTGGTCATATTTTATGGTCCATTACTCACATGATATTTAAATAGGTCATTTTTGTAATAAAATCAATCATCCTTCAAATTTTTTATTCTCAATAAAATGATAATGATATAAATATTAAAAATAATTAAATAAAATTTATTATCTAATTCATAATATAAAAATTAACTTAGTATGAATTTTTAAATTTTATCTAAAATAATAGTTTCTATGTAAATAGTGACAAATAGAGTTTTTACCAATACTATAAATTTTATTAATTTAGTATTATATAATTAGGCCCTAAAATTTTATAAAATATTTTAATTTATTAAATATGTATCTAAAGAGTAAAATTATATATTTTAAAATAAAATATTAAACATATAAAACCTATGTTCCAAAATTTAAAAAATAAGTTACAATTTTTTTTTGAAAAAAAAATTATTTTTTCCTTTTCTTTTAATCAACCACTATAAAAGTAAATATTGGTTTTATATTGATTTGAAAGCCACAATTGTATTATTATAACAAATCAATTTATATCCAAAATATTTAAAACAATGATAATTTAATCCTATTAATAAATTTTAAGCATAAAAATATATTTGTTTCTAAAAATGGGGGTTTTAAGCACTAATTTTAAAATTACGTTTTCATAGTCCCAGTTATTTTATTAGAAAAGGTGTGTTTAATATATTTATTATCTATATAGAAATTATATATAATTTAATATTTCATTTTTATTCATAAAAAAATTATTAATTTGATTAAATTTAATTGTTGTTATAATGGTGAAACTAATATTTTTAAAGAATGGTTCAATTAATGTTCTATAATTTTTTTAAAATAAATTCATTTAATATATATTAAAAAATTAATATAATAAAATTTTAAACTTATATATAAGTATAATATTACTCATATAATTTAGTACCAATACTAAATAAGATTAAGAACACATAACAATAAAAATATCATTTTCCTATAAAAAACGTTTTTCTTCTCTCAATATTACTTATTTCTTGTAAAAACAGTCCTCATTATATTTAGAAATTGAATTGAATTAAATATATATTAGATTAATATTAATAATTACTAAATTTGGGAAGTGGGGTTATTCTATATTCTTATTAACAAATATATTAATTATATAAATACAGGTTACCTAGGTAAAGAGTAGAGAAATGTTAAAAAACTAATGGTAAATGACTTTAAAATTCATTAAAAATGTGTTAAAATGAGTTTTAGAGAATTTGTAGACTGTATATTACCCAAAAAAAATTGATAACCACTTTTGGATCCATTTAACAGATAATAATTTCATTCTATTATTGAGAATTAATGGGTGTTCACAAAGTGACCTTTTCTTCAATCATAAAATAAAATCACTTCCATCATATCAAAGATAAGAATACAATTAAAATTTTCATTAAAATTATACCCAATGTTTCTCTCCTAGATGTCCATTTCATGACCTAAATCAACTACTGACCATAAGTTATTTTAATACCATAATTTCAAAGGAAACTTTCAAGAGAATGTTCGAGTTCTACATGTGAGTATTACTTTGTCCTTATCATTTTCTTCTGAATAATTTTCATTAAAACCAAACCAAAACAATGTATTGTAACAAAAATAGTATAATTATTATAATTAATTAATGTTATATTAATGTAGAAACCATTATTTATTCATTTCCATCAACTTAGATCATGTTTTTATATGGACTATTTCTTCTACGAAGAAAAACCTTATATTTTTCACCACCCCATATTTTCACTAGTTATAAGGAAGGAATTGAATAATATATCTTAATTATATGATTATATTTTTATTATTAAATTAAAAATTATAATCCACCTTTATTATCACTAAATAATTATGAAATCTAAATTTTAATCATGTGTAGTACGGACTATCAACTCCATGAAATAAATTTTTTTTGTATTTTATCCAGATTTTATTTAATTATCCAAAAATATTAAAATTTGATTAAAAAAATTGAAATTTTTAAATAATGTAATTAATAATATTATATAATTATATTATGTCAAAAAAAACAAATTTGTAAACTATACTCACCCATAAATTATGATATGCTAATATTTGGGTCGATCTAACCATCCCCTTGAACAATTCCATTAAACTCAATCATGGAAGTCTATAGGAACATAAATACTAATATTATATTCATATAATTATAAAATAATTATTGTTTTATAGTTTTTTAAAGATTATATTAAGTGTTTAAATTATTATAAAAATATCAAATTAAATCGTAACAATTATAGAAATAAGGTGACATTGATTCAATTCGAATAAAAAAACTAAAACACCTATGAAAAGATATATTAAAATTATAAATAAATATATTTTATCCATTCAAGTAACATAATTTTATTATTATTGATTAACCTAGTATCATAAAAAGGGTACTGAAATTGACACCATAATTAATATAAAAAATTAATAAACTTACTGACATCAGATGCTACAAAAATAAGCAATATCAAACTAATATATTAAAAATAAAATGTAATTAATGAAGTATATAAAATATAATTCACATGAATAAGGTTATAAAATATAATGATAAAATATTTATATTTTTTTATATACTATAATATAGTGAATTTGACTAAGTAGGTAAACAAGGTATGACTTTCTTGTCTCAATTTTCACCACTTGACACATATTTTATATTAAACACGATGTTTTAATTAGAATGGTGAATCTATGGGCCATTTAATGTTTTTTATCATGATCCCCACATTAGTCTTCATATTTAATTTTTTTATTTTAAATCATATCCTTCAAGGTTTCTTGATTCAAAAAAATTAAATTTCATAAGGGTTCTTTGTCTCTAATTTCAATCCAATGAGACATGGTTAGGATATAAACCATGTCTTAATTTATATAGTTCACTTACTAACACATTGTAATTTTATATCATGATTGTGTTATATTTCCTGATATTCGATGTTATATTCTAGGTTCATTATTTCATAGTGTTTTTACTCAAAATATAATGACGTTATAATAGTTTTTACCATCTCAATTTCTATCCATTGAGTTCTATATTTTCTTATTGAACTCTATTATTCCATGTTTGATTTATTCTACCAATTAAATATATTATAATGAATTTCCTCCTTGATTTAATTAGTTTTACAGTTATTCCTCTTAACTGCGGTATCAAATGATTTTTACCTAAATTTTTATTTTACTTTTAAGGATTTATTTTTCTCATTTTCAAATCCATGAGGCATGTTTAATATTTTCAAACACAATTTATCTTATATGGTGTATTCACTACACGATTACCTTTAATGAAAATTAATTTCATTCATTTCAGGATATTTTAAATCCAATTTCATTAAAAATATGTTATTTTCTTTGATCCTTGCATTACCATTAATGTAAGAGTTTTTATTAATTATACTCCCTATTAGAGGAAACATTCTTCTCATAGACTTATTTCCTCAATTTAAATTTCTTCCACCATAAGATTTTATTTCATGGTACTTTATCATTATCCTATAGGGAAAATATTCTTTTAATTCAAATAATGTTCCGTCATAAAATTTATTTCTTATATCTCATTATTGAGAATAACTTGAATCCTCATTAATTATGGTTTCTCCTCATTATCCATAATTTACTTTCCATAAATATTATGTATTATATATGGAATCCAAATTATCTGTTACATGATGTGATCCATTACATGTATTACCTTTCCAAACCATCCACTGTGATTATGCATAATTTTTCTTCCAGTGTCTTTCCTTCATGAATATCATGTTTTCCATTTCATTTATTGATGGATGCTTACCAAGATATAATACTTCAATTGATTGTGGAAATTATTATAATAAAAAATATTTCGTTTTTCTATGCAATTTAAATACCATATTCCCTAATATTATGACTGGATTTTATTTACCTAAAAGTTTATGAACTGACCCAGGTTGACCTCAAATTGGGAACCTGAGCAACCCTGGAACAAGGATAGAGACACGTTCCAGATCTTCTTGGGATGGTATCTAGTGTTAGAAATCAATAATAACTCATAGGATAATGATTTATCTCATTAAATTGAAGATAAACTGTAATATCATATGTTTTAAGAAAGAAACACTCTGATCAATAGCATACATGATACACTACATCGAGCTTTAACAAACCACTAAATATTATTATTTAAATGATACCATTATAACCTAGTTGTTGGAATGGCGAGAATGAAAAGTATCAATCTAATTATGAAAATAAGGTTTTCACATTTATAAATAATGAATCATTGGTTACCAAATTGATTATTAATGGAAATAAAATCCCTTTGAATATAAAGGATGCATTTTTATAAAAACCTATTTTTTTTTAAAAAGAGAATAATTGAGTTTATAAAATAATAAATGTTTTATGTATTTTTATTCAATGAAAAATATATTTTATCTATTAAGAGTAATGTTTAAAATTTATCTTATATGTTTTCTATATATGAAATAGAAACAAATTCAATGTTTCATAGAAAATAATTAATTTTTTAAAAATACAGTTTTACCACCTTTTGATGGTGAACTATTTTTAAATTTAATTTTTGAAAACATTATATGTTCTATTTGAAAAAATAAATTCTTCTTTTCTAGAGGGACATAAAAATTAAGTTTGGATGAATTTTTTATATTTTTCTGATAACTATCATCTTTTGATGAATAGTAAAAATACGCTAGATTTTAACTGAAATTTTTTTACCATTGAGATTATTTATATAGATAAATAACACTATTTTATGGTTTTAAAGTATAAATGGAATATATTTTTATCATTTCATCCAATTTTGGCCTTTATAAGTAATTTCAAATTGAAATTTGACATAAACACATTTCAATCTTTTGGTAGTTTTTTTTTCTTTAAAACACGCTTTCTGGTTTTGACAATGAAAATTAATATTAAATTAATTAATAAAATTTATATGTTTTGAATTTAGAGAAAATGGATTCCATATTTGGAATCAGAAGGTTCAAAGTGTGTGAAAAGGGACCTTTTATATTTAGACATTATGAATAGTAACTTCTGTAATTATTTTTAATTACTGTGGTTAAATGGTAAATTTAGTAAATAAGGATAAAAAATAATATTATAATATAATATAACCACCCTAAAACGTGTCATAATCCCCTTGTATGATATATTTACGACCATGAGAATCTTTAGGCAGAACATTTGGCATTTGTGTGCCACTTGGGTGTGAAAATGACGTTTTATAATATTTAATTTAAAGTAAATGGAAATATAACATAAACATATATCCTTAAATAAAAAATTTTTTATATAGGGTTATTTAAGTGATCTAATAGATTATAAATATTAATTATAAATTTAAAAATATTTTTTATATCATGGTATTTTATTTATAATTTTTATACATTAAATAAATAAATTTATTTATGACATAACGATGATTCAGTGATTACCTTATTAATGAAAGATTTAAATAAATGATATTATAAATAATAAAATAAATGAAATTTTATTATTTTGATGCCATCCAAGAATTTTAGGAATGATATTGACATATTATATTCACTTTAATACCTTTGGTTTGATGTAATAAAGTTTTTAATACTTTAACAAAAATAAATTACTAAATACTGTCAAAATTGACAAGAATGAGTTTTTAAAATAAATACTATTTTATTAAATGATATAACAGTCCTAAAAATATATGATTCAACCAACTGAACTTTATAATTTTAAAAATATCATTAATGAACCACTTATGGATCTCTTGGTATTTTATGGTAATTATAGTTACCATATATTATGAAAATACAAGAAGATATTGTTTGAGTTAATGTTTTTAAATAAGGGTTAAAGCTAAGGGATAAAGTTAATTTTGTGACCTAAAACTATATAAAACCTATTTTTGAGAGGTTTTCAACCCAAAATCATGTTATATTTGAGACAAATGAGTTTGGGACCATTTTAAACCGAAAATCATATTATTATAAAATAATATTTGAAGACTTTTCAAAAGTGCCCCTTCTCCCTCTTATAAAAGGCCACCACTACAATTCATATACACATGCCTCTAAGGCCCCTCGGCTCATCCTACTTCTGGTCAAATAAGTCAAAATATTTGTACCTTCCCCCTATAATCCTTACCTTTTTCATAATACCATTCAAGAAATCGATTTGGCTCGAATCAAAAGAAGTTACCTGATTTAGAGGTAACGTCTTCTCTCAGGTTCCATTCATTTACATTTCTTTCTCCACTCCCTATGATATTCTAATTATATTATTACATAAAAAAATAATTATCCTAAATATACTAGTATGTTTTTATGAGGGTTATTTGAACTACACTTACACACACCTCCATCTATTGGAAAAAACATATTTTTTCTATGTACGGAGAACTATTGTCTCACGAAATGATGATTGTTCAATTTTCCCCTAACACCTCTCATGGTGGCCATTATGATGGAAATATATTTATATATGATATATATTATATTTATTTTTTCTCTTTATTCTATAATTTTTATTTATAACATACCTTTATGCATTCCATAATGTGTAAATATGATAATTTCATTTGAGGAAGTTCGGACTACCTCCCCCTCAAAGTGTTATGATTTCTTCATGCCATAAATGGAATATATAAAGAATGTACATAGTGAAATTATGTAACATATATAAATTATATATTATAAAGTAATTATAATATACCTATGTATCATTTAGTTTTCATTCATTTTGTATGACAATGAAATGAAAGTAGCATTCATGGGTACGTTCGCCCTACCGTCTCCATGAACGGTGCATTTAATTAATTATCAACAACTATTATGGAGTATTATAAATACATATATACTATAAATATATGATATTTTAATCCGTAATATCATTTTGGAGATGACGGAATTTTTAATACATGGCCAATTTAAATCAAAAAAAGTTCATTTTCGACTCAAGTACCGAATATCGAAAAAATGAACGATATAAACTTGAAAAATTATATGATTTTTCTAACAAAGTATTAAGTGATATAAAAATAATAATAAACTTTAAAAAGGTTCTTATACAAGTATAAATCATGAATAATAGGGGATATATGTGATTATTAGGACTCAAGTTAAGGGACACTTTCACCCTACTCTTTTAGACAATGAATTTATTTATGTTATGTCTTTTAATTTCAATTTTATTATGTTGGGATTCGTTCTTATAAATACTTATTTCTATACATTTTGGTATCATGTTATTAGAGACCATTTACAATCTCATCAATTCATTTTTTGAATTTTTATGTAATGTTGTTAGGCTTCCAAACATTTGTAAGGGAACCTCTTAACCAAATTTCTATTCTTTGGGTTAATCTTCTACTTATTGATTAGGTAATTCTATAATTACATGATAAATTAATTTTGATATATTATCTAGTATTTATACTTGTTTTATGTGGATATATAGTTACTCAACGTAATAAATCTATTTTATTAACAAAATGATCATTGTAAGGGAACTTCTTAACCCAACTTTAATTATTTGGGTTAATCCTCAACTTAATTATTATGTTGTGCCGTGATTATGTGAGAAATAAATTCTGATATACTATCTAGTTTTTTTACTTAATTTATGTGTAATTATAATGAATACAAATAATCTATCTATTTTATTTACAAAATCATCTTTGTAAGAGAATTTCTAAACTCAATTTCCACTCATTGGGTTTTACACAAAATCGATTGATTATATTCTTCCAAGATTATTGGTGGAGTAACTATTTTTTTATTTATGTGTTAATTTTCACTCCCCTTTGTGTGGATATACAATTTCAACACATAATCACACCATTTTTAAATTCTTACACCATTTATACAATTTTTTAAGGAGAATCTTAATGCAATCTCATTTCATTTGAGTTAAATATCCACGTCATTGGGTTTTTACCGCAAGATTTTGTGTGAATGAAATCATATTGTTTTTCAGTTAATATAAACTTATATTGGGTGTATTAATATTTTTTACACATAATGATTTCATTGATTTATCCTTAATATAATAATACGTACACTGTAAGGTATTACATCTCAATCTCTTTTTATTGAGGCATATCACAATATTGTGCACCTTTAATACTCTATAAGGTGTATATACAACCCTTTTACATTTTATAACATAAATTTATATACCCTAGTGGTATTTAATGTTTCATTTAATGTTTTTCTTTAATTATTTTTTTTCATGAATTTTCTAAAGTGATAAAGGAATCTTTAACTAAAACCACATTTTAAATGATTTAATGATTTATTCATTTAAAACCATATATTTCATGTCTATGTTTTCAAAATGGTTTTTAAGAATTTATTTATATAGACCCGAATTTTTTAAAATTATAATTTATTTTAAAATTTTCAAAGTTGTATGGGAAACTTTTATTAAAAATTCTTTTAATTAAATAATTTAAATGTTTTTGGGAATGGATTGAATATTTAAGAATATTGAATTGATTTCTTGTCATTTATGAGTGAATTTTTTATTATTTAAATCTTTTAAATGTTATTATTCTGTAATGGTACATGGAAATTTTATGGGTGCTTACATGATAAACTAAATATAGGTGGTTTCGTGATAAATATTGGGAGGGTGAGCCTGTGATAGCTCTCCAATGAGTTGGGTATAGTGATAGAGGTAAAAGTTAAGGTTTCTTCTAATAGATTTAGAAAATATATTGTGATTGGTATTCCAAATATAACCATGAAAGTAACTCCATAGGTAACTATGAAAGCAAAAATGTAAGTATGTGTTAAATTCTATTAGTTACCTTTATATTTAATAATTTCTACGATGTTTTGCAAAAATCTCATTATTACATGATGTAAGCTAAGTAGCTTCGTTTTATGGGCGAAAAGTATGATTTAAATGATTTTTATGTATTCATGGAGTAATATTTTATCTAATTATTTTATATCCCCTAATGATCTTTTTATGCTGATCCCATGTTTTTGAAATGTTTTTCATTGGGTATAAGGAAGGGTAATAGAAAGGAAGAATCCAGTAATATATTTATCAATAAATTAATTCATTCTTTATTTAAGAAGTTTTATTTTTATCAAAAATTAGATAGATTATAACTTTATACATTGTGATTTTTAATATGTAATGTAATAGTTATGGAATAATTCTCTAAAACTGTAAACCTGAAAATATCCTTAATGTGAAATATTGTTCTAACTCAAGATTACGTAACATTTAAAGTTGGGGCCTTATAGTTGGTATCAAAGGAATGATTTAGAAAACTCTGGATATAAGGATGTTTTCATAAGGGTTAGGGAAATAATTATGTGTTTATTATTTTTTGTAATATTATATTATTAATAACATAGAAACCCTTTTTGAGGTATATGTTATTTTTATGTGATTAACGATATTTTTGGAGATATTCACCTTTGGGGAAATTATGGGTTATTAGTTTTAACGATGAAAAATATGAGGTATGAAATAATATTTGAGGTAAAAACATGTTATGGTTATTTTTTAGTATTTTATATCATTTTTTAAATGTTATTCAAATTATACAACTTTTGAATAAGTACAACCTGAAGACTGTGTGTTAACCTGTCGTGTCGAACAAAGCTGCGAGAATCGAACCCACAACAAAAGTGAGATTGGGATTTATCACCTACCACTGGCCTACCTAAAGTCGATAGTTAGTATGACTTATTATTTTTAGTTAAATGATTTTATGGATTAGGAATAACTTGATTTTGGGATATTTTATCCTATTAAATGGATATTCTTAGAAAATGAAAATGATTTTTTGATTAAGCGTTAAATGTAATTTTGGAAGAAGTTCTCTATTTTAGTAACTTTATATGATTAAGGTATGTATACTAATATGTGATTTTATTTAGGTTTTATGGGATAATTATATTTTTGGATTAATCTATGATTTTAATTATAGACTTATGGGGGATTAGAGTATTTAAGGGGATGATTGACCTATTATAGGGAAAATGTCATTAGGATAATTACTTTTGTTATGAGAAATTAAGAGTGGTTGATGTTATTTAGAGATAAATTTTAATGATTATCTTGGGAAACTATGTGATCTAATTCCTATATGGTTTGTGATTTAGTATTAGTTTTAATTATTTTTTAGTAATTTTTAAAAATTTTGTTTCTCGAATGGTCTATGTAGAACTTGGGTATTACTGTTGAATTTTTGAGATTAAATGTAGTTATAATCCTTATAAAGGATTATTATTTTGTGGGGATTATATGATCTTGTACTAACCAATTTGGGTTTTTTTAATATCTAAATTCAAGGGAAATGTAGAGTTCATATTTTTTGGATTATGTGATTCTCTAGAAGTAGATTCTAGCACTTCAATTGTGACCAAGTCAACTTGAATACTCATCGTTTGGAGAAAAGATGAATTTTTGGTAGATATTTATTAATGGATGAAACTCTACTTGACATTTATGTATGTTTCCTCATGTTATTTGTAAGGATAATAAATAAATTCTACAACTTTATGAATAGGATATTAAAAAAAACGTTTTCCATTTACTTTTCCTACTAGGAAATCAAATAATTTAAAACCCATTATAAGATTATGGTTTTTTGGTGGTTAACATTCTCCTGATCATGTTTTCTATCACTATCCATCAGAATAATATCATTATATTATTTTCCATATCCATGTTTTTCTACATGGAATCCTAGTATGTATTATCTCATGTGACTTTGAAATTCTCTTTCTTCCTTTTAAAGTGATAGTTTTATTTACATTTTTTCCGATGTGAGATTTTCAATGATTTTTCTAAGCCTAATTTTATAATTGTGAGGAAACAATTTAAAAAGGGTTGGGATTTTGTAATATAACTATTTTTAAGAAATAAACTCCATGACCAACCGCATACATGATATGCTACATCAAGCTTAAACAAACTACTAAATATTATAATTTAAATATTACCATTAAAACCTTGCTGTTGGAATAGAAGGAATGAATAGTGTCACCTGAATTATTAAAAAATGGTTTAAAAATGTTTTAATAATTATTCATTTTTTACCAAATTGATTATAAATGGAAATATAAACCAATTTAATATAAAGGATGCGTTTTTATAAAAACATATTTTTTTTTAAAAAGGGAATAATTGGGTTTATAAAATCTAATCACCCTTTATGTATTTTTATTCAAAGAAAAAGATATGTTATATATTTAATGTAACATTTTAAATTCTTCGTATATTTTTTCATGATATGAGATAATAACATATTCAGTTTTTTGCATAAAAGAAGTATTTTTCTAAAAATGCAGTTTTACTGGATTTTGATGATGAACCATTTTTAAATTTAGTTTTTGATAACTTTATATATTCTATTTTAAAAAAAATTATTATTTAGAATAAATACATCAAAATTTAATTTGGATTAATTTTTGATATTTTGCTGATAACAATCATTTTTTTGATGAATAGTAAAAATATGCTAAATTTTAATTGAAAACTACTTTTTATATCGAGATAATTTATATGAAGAAATCATATTACATAGAGGTTTTAAAGTATAAATGGAATATATTTGTATCATTTAATACAATTTTGGTCATTAGATGTAATTTCACATTGAAATTGGACATTAATACAAGCCAATCTTTTGGTAGTTTTTACTTTTTAAAAACATGCTTTTTGGTTTTGAAAAAGTGAATTAATTATAAATTAATTACTAACATTTATATGTTTTGAATTTGGAAAAATATATTCCAAATTTTTTATCATAAGATTCAAATTTTTTATGTATGTACCTTTTATTTTTTGGACATTATGAATTGTAAAATCAGTAATTATTTTTAATTACCATGGTTAATGGGTGAATTAGGTATATAAAGGTAAATTAATAATATTATAATAACATAAACTACCCTGAAATGTGTCCTAATACTATTGGATAATATATTTACGACCTTGAGTATCCTTAGGCCAAACATTTTGCATTTTGGAGCCAATTTGGTGTGAAAATGAAATTTTATAATATTTAATTTTAACTTAAGGAAAATATAACATAAATATGTATGTTTTAATAAAAAAACTTTATGGGGGTATATAAGTGGTCAATTATACTATAAATATTCATTATAAATATAAAATGATCTCTTAAGTCATGGTAGTTTATTTATAATTTTTAGAGATTAAATAAATAAATTTATTTATGACACAATGATGATGGAGTGATTACCTTATTAATGAAAGATTCAAATAAATGATATTATACATATTAAAATAAATGTAATCTTATTATTTTGATGTCATACATAGACTTTTAGGATGATATTTACATATTATATTTTATTTAATACCTTTTGGTCTAATAAATCATGATCTTATGACTTTAACAAAAATTAATTACTAAATAGTGTCAAAATTGAAATGAATGAGTTTTTTTAAAATAAAATACTAATTTATTAAATGATATAATTGTCTTAAAAATATAATATTACAACAAATAAATTATACAATATGAAAAATATCTTTAATTAGTCACTAATGTCACTCTGGACATTTTATTGGGACTATCATAACCATATATTTGGAAAATACTTGAAGACATGGTAAGAGTGAATGTTCTTAACTAAGGGTTAAAGATAAATTATAATGTTAATTGTGTGACCTAAACTGGTCTAAAAACTATTTGTTGGAATTATTTTGTCCAAAAATCATCTTATCTTAGAAATAAATGAGTTTGGGACCATTTGAAACTGAAAATTATTTTATAATAAAATAATATTTCAAGAATTTCTTAAAGTGCCCCTCCTCCCTCTTATAATAGGCCACCACCTCTACCCACTTACACACACCTATCAATACCCTTTAATCATGAATATAATTCTCAAATAATATCTAAAAATCTCTCAATTCCTCATATAATCCTTACTATGTTGATAAGACGATTCAGGCAATCCTTTTGACTCAAATTACAAGAAGTTACCCAATTTAGAGGTAACATCTTCTCTCAAGTTCCATTACTTTATTTTACTTATCCACTAACAATAATTTTATTTTTATATTATTACATAAAAAATTTATCCTAAATATACTATGTTGTTCTTGTGAGAATTATTTTAACTACACTTAAACACACCTCCATATAATGGATACAACCCCATTGTTTCTGTGTATGGGGAACTACTGCCTCAAGAAACATGGTTTGTTAAATTTCCTCTACCACCAATAATGTTGGAGATTATGATGAAAATACATTTTTATATGATATATATTATATTTATTTTTTCTACATTCTTCTGTAATTTTTATTGACAACAAACCTTTATGCTTTCCAAAATTTTTAAATATGACAATTTCATTTGAGGAAGAGCTAACTACCGCCCCTCAAAGTGATGCGATTCATTCATTCCATAAATAGAACATATAAATGATATAATTAATTAAATTATGTAACATATATAACATATATAATATTCAAGAATTATAATATACCTATTTATCATTTAGTTTTCATTCTATTAATATGATAATGAAATGAATGTAGCGTTCATGCGTACGTACGACCTATCATCTCCAGGAATGGTGAATTTCATTTATTATATCAAAATGTTATGGACTGTTATAAATACATATATAGAGGTTATATATGATATTTAAATCATTAATATAATTCTTTAGATGATTTAATTTTGACTACCTGGATAATTTACATAAAAAAAGTTCATTTTTGACTCAAGTACCGAATATCGACAAAAAAAACCGATATGAACATGAATAATTATATAATTGTTAACTAAAAGTAATAATCCATATAAAAATAATAATAAAATGGAAAAATGTTTTCAAACAATTAGATATTAACTTATTTTTGTTATTCAGGGAGAAAAATGGTCTTACGTGATGATTTGGACTCAAGGGAAGGGACCATTTCACCCTCCTCTTTTTGTTAAAGACTTATTTTATGTTATAACTTTAAATTTCCATTTTATTATGTTGGGATATTTTCTTATATATACATACTTCTATATATTTTATGTCCACATTATGAGATACCCTTTTCTCTCTCGACAACTCATTTTCTAAATTTTTAAGTAACACTGTTAGGCTATCGAACTCTCATCAGAGAACTTCTTAACCCAATTTTCCTTATTTGGGTTAATCTTCTAGTTATAAATTATTTAATTCCATGATTATGTATGAAATTAATTTTTATATATTATTTATTATTTATAATTTCTTTATTTGTATTTATAATCTACTTATTATTAATTTGTTGTATTTTTCAGAAATAACTGATTGTTACCTAAATAGTGGAAAATATACTTTTTACCAAAAAAATAAATGTTATAACATTATTATTATATAATTAATACATAAATTTTTTAAAAAAAATATAATTTGCCAATATTTATTTTTGGAGTAAAATTATGTATTTTTATATAATGTGTTAATCCTAAAAAACCTATGGTTAATATATTAGGGCATAAGTAACAACTTATTAAAAATTAAAAAACTCATTTTGGTGTTTTATTTTTATTGAACAATTCAATGGTGAAATTTAGTTTTGGGATGCATTGAAGGTAATCAATCTGTTTTATTATAATAATCCAATTTATAACTTGAAAATAAAATACTTTTAAATTTTAATTGAACACATAATTTTAAGCCAAAAAATATATTTTTTAAATGGGAAATTTAAGCCCCAATATTAAAATTAATTTATCATATACATTGAAATTTTATTAGAATAAATGAGTTTTATATTTTGGATAATTAGGTATAAATTATAAAAAATGTATCTATTCATTTGTTTCATTAAATTAAGAGTGGTAGAATTAAATTTAATTACTATGATGATGGAAAAAATATTATTTTCAAATAATAGTTATATTAGTCTTGAAAAAAATTTCTAATCAAATAAAATAATATATTTTAAATAATGAATATAGTATCATTTTAAAATTTTAAATATATATATTAACACTAATATAATTTGTGACCAAATCAAAATAATATTAAGAACACATGTTGGCTAAAATGTCTTTTTCTACTAAAACAATTCTCTCTATTATATGTTTTAAGGTAAAAATAAATTTTATTATATTTTGAAATTTAATTGGATTAGATATAGGGAAATTTATTTTCATAAAAACCTTATTTTTTAAGAGGTTCTATTTTATATGTTTTTTAAAACATATATTACATAGTTAGAAACTAGTTTCCTAGGTAAAAAACCAAAATGGAAAGAGTTAAAAAAATATAATGGTAATTGATAAGAAACATTTTCTAAATAAGTTTTAGAGTGGATTTCAGTGGATTTTTTGATATTATCCCACCCTAGATTTAATTATTTATAACTTTTTCATGTATTTATCCTTTATTAGTTAATTCCATTACAGAAAAATAATTTTTCTTCAAAAAAGTGTAATTATCTTCACATATAAAAGGGGATAAATTTCACCCCTTAAATGTTACACATTCCATTTGGAATTTCATTGAATTCTATTCAAATTTTCATCTAATATAATTCAATTTCACTAACTAGAGCCTCTGGTAACCATAAGTAAGCCTCATCCGTTTATTTCCCAAGATGCTTTCTAGAGAATGTTTGAGGTCCCAAAGTGGGTATTACTTAATTATTAACCTTTTTTCTTAATCTATCTCTACCAAACTACACTAACAATACTAATATTACATACAAAATTATAATTATTATAAAAATGTGTCATTATAATGATTGAAAACCAATTATTTATTTCTTTCCATCAACTTAATAAAATGAAAGAATGTTGACTGTGTGTTTGTGCAGACTATCACCTCCAAAAAGAGACATCATTTGTTTTTCACCATCGAATTTATTCACAAAATATATTGCTAAAATTAATTAATTAATATGAAATATATAATATAATTAAGATTATGAAATAAAAAATTAAAATCTACCTTAATTAAATCTCATTATTCTATAAATGAAATCATTAACTATGTGTTGTGCAAAGTACCACAACCACGAAGTAATGCTTTTTCCGTTTTTAATTTGGATTTTATTTATTTTTTGAATCTTCTAAAAATATGATTAAAAAATATATAAAAAATACAAATAATATCATTATTCTTCACTTATAATAATAATGTTTTTAAAATAAATAGTTTCATAACCATACTCACACATCAAATTACATTTTTTCATTTCGGTTTGGTTTAACAACCAACTTAGATAATGTTATAAAATTATATCATGGATGATTATGGGAACATAAATAAGAAAATTTTTAAAATTTAAAAACTAAAATAAATATATTTTTTATTATATATAGGTTATATTAATTTTTTTAATTATAGTTAAAATATTATCCTCAATTTTTAAAATTATAGAAATAAGTGGACATCGATTCAATTATTACATAAGATAATTGAAACACTTAAGGAATAATATAAGATATTTATAAATAAATATATTTTAACTATTATCATAACATAAAATTTATATAATTTATCAACATGATATCATATAATTTGTTTATAAATCAACTTCCTAATGTTTTAATGAAACCAATAATGTTACAAACCTTTGATTGTAAAAAAATACGTTATATAACAAATTAATATATTCATTATAAATGATCATAAATATAGTACTAAACGATAAAATATATGTATACTTTTATGAAATATAAAAATTATATTTTATTATGAAATAGGATATTAATTTTCAGTCAAAAAAGTAGAGAAACAACGAAAGGGTTTATTGTCTCAATTTTTACCCCATGAGGCATATTTCTTAATTTACACCATATTTTATTTTGAATGATCTATCTACAAACCCATTCATTTTTTTATCATGATACTTTCATTATTAATCATATTTATTGTTTCTTTTGAAAACATATCCATCAATGGGTATTGATTTAGAAATTTTAAACTTTTTAAGGATTCTTTGTCACAAATTTCAATTCCTTTGTATATGTTTACGTTATATATAATGTTTTCATTAGTATGGTGTAGTTACTTCCCTGTTTTTCATTTTATTTAATTATAATATTATATTTGATGATATTCATTTTTCGATTCCATGTTATTACTCTGATAGGGTTTTTGACTCAAAATGTATCAAAATATTTAAGGGTTTTTCGTAACTAAATTTCATTATGTTGAGTTACAAGATTTCTTATTTAGCTATATTTTTTAGTTTTTGGTTTTTTGAACCTAATGAAAATTTTATAATGTATTTACTTGTTATTTTATATATTATTAAAATTCTTTATTATAACTTCATTTTCATTGGATTCCTACCTCTAATATTTTATTTCCTATAAGGGTTTCTTTTATCATTTTGAAATCCATGAGAGGTGTTTAATATTGCGACCCATTATTTATATTATACAATGTATTCAGAAAGTTATTCTATTAAATTATAATTAATATCTTTCATTTAATGATATTTTAATTTTTTTATGCTATGCAACTTATTTTTATTGAATTCTATATAACCATTATCATAAGGGTTTTTTTAACTCAACCCCTTCATTTAGTTAAAATATTTCTTCTCGAAATTATTTCCTCCAAAGTTCGTTTCTTCCACCCCCAAGATTTTATTAATGGTATTATCCCTTAATACTCTTGTTTAATAGTACATTTTAATTATTATAATCTACATTTAAAAAAATTCATTCTCAAAAATTATATCATTTTTCAGAAAAAATTTAATCATGTTTATGGATGGTTTACTCTCTATAGACACATTTTCTATTTTTTAAAGGAATGAGGGAAGCACTTTTTTTATAAACCAAGATCTACCTTTTTTCCTTAACATTTTTATCCCATTAAATATCCATCCAGGACTTTTTTCACTCAATACCCAAGATACTAGGCCCGTAGAATATGTAACATTAATGTCCAATACATTATGGAATATAAGCCTATAAACTGTCACTCAAGGGTCTATAGACAATAGGCCAATTTTTGACCTAGTGTGTGGTCTTATGTATTTCATACTTCTCATCCATCATCCAAGGGTGGACCCATTTCCATATGTCATTCCTTCTTCCACAAAAACTGACATCACTTTCCCAGCCCCTCCTTTCCACTCCCACAACTGAGGTGTGTTGATCTATGTCCACTCCTTCGGCTCTGTCGAGGCTCGTCACTAATAAAGGAATGTGAGAACCACCATATATATCCTCATGAAGCTACAATATACACCTCCTTTATGGATATCCATTTATTTTCTGTCGTTATATCATGTTATTATTATTAAAGCAATTATTAATGTTGTCTCTAACATTATTCCATTTGAAAAGGATATGAGACCCATTTTATTTCCATGAGTTATTTATTATAGAATGAAATATTTATTTCTAGTAGACCTATTATACATGGATGATGACTAGTAGGGAACACTATCACCCTCTAATTCATTGGTCTATGTTTATATATGATGACATATTTACACATGGTCTTAATGAGTTTATTTACATAGGCATGGGCATAATGGGTTTACTCATATTTTTAGACATGGAAATAATTATTTTGGTCACATATAAGTGGGGAAAAAACTTTTATCATATCATTTCCATATATTTATATATTTTATAAATATCTATGTTTTTTAATGTTATTCCACAATTATAATATTTCTTTTTATGCTATTTAACATTCCATGTTTACGCCTCTTTTAGAAGATATTACAAAGTTTTATGTTATTTAATTCCTTATGAAATGATTTGGGATGTACGATATAATTTATATAACATTATTATATTTTTTAATTATAAAAATATTCTTATCTTATTCTAACATATTATCTTGAATTATTATAACTTATATTCACCTTTACCAAGATTCTAGAACAACCCTTTTTTATAGTTCCATTTCCCTGAGTTATGAAGATTAGTATAACATATATGTCCTAAAGAAGGGAGTATTGTGTAGATAAATTGGGGGGAAATGGTATAAAGTTATATAAAATAAGTTACCTATATAGATAGTCCTGAAATACATTAATTTTTTTTTGGATTGTGCTTTTATTTTTGAGAGTTAATGTTAACCATATGAAAATATTCCAAACTAAAGATGTCATTAGATTGGGTTTCTATAAATATTGTATAGTTATTATAAGAAAAATGAAGATATATAATCTATTATTTATTTATCCTATTCATAAATAATGTTATTATTATAAGGATCCATAGATTCATGATCTCTTGTGAATAAATGACCCAAATATTATACTTTATGCAGTTTAAATTTATACCTTTTGAATTTGGTATATATTTTCCCTTTCAAAAAGTTTTTATCACAATACTTAAATTATCTTCATATTCTTCCTTACTCATGGAATATTTTAGAATATCATTTATAATTACTATGGTAAATTTTCTTGGGTAATCTCTAAAGACAATTTCTACAATCAAATATGATATCAAGAGAATTTGTATGTTCAAAATTGAAAACTACAAATTCATAGTGTTCATATCTTATATGAAAGGTTGTCTAAGGTGTTTCCTCACTTTTCAACCATATATGATGATATCAAGATAAAAAATCCAACTTTTATAAATATATATAAACCTTATGTTAGTAAAAAAAAAAGTCATCAATATAAGGTAAGGTATACCATTTATTGATCATTTTGGTCGGAGTGGATACCCAAGAGTGGGGGTGAATTGAGTTCAAATTAAAAATTTCTGTTTAAAAGATTTGTATTAAAATCCCCCAATTCATAAAACAAGATAAACTATCGTGAATTTATAAAGATTATAAATGTTCAATAAGTTTCTCAAAGATTTATTACTTCTCAGTTAACATAATATGAAGATTAAGTTAGCTTTTGAAACTAACTTAGTGGTTCACAATAATTACAAACACTTTCTAGTTCAACTATCAGAGTTACTCTAAAACAGATTTATATTTAATGTACTTAGCAGCGGAATATTCAAAATAGTTTTAACAAAGGAAAAATGAAAATCAGTTTTAAACAATAGGTTCAGTCTCATGGTGAGACTTAGTCCTCTCAAACAGTTTATATAAACTATGATCCACACCCTAGATCAAGTTTTTACAATAGTACTTAGACTGTTCAAGTCCTCCGACCTATACCACAATTCTGCATGGGTAAACAACAACAAAATAGCACTTAGGCTGTCTAGGTCACACTTGACCTCTTCCACAATTCACAGTGGAATACAATAAGGTTTAAAAAGGTTGGTGTGAGGATTTAGTATCCTCCAGTTTAGCCCAAGAGTCTGTGTGTGTCTAAATAGACAGATGCACACACTGTACTCAAAATGTTAATCAAAGGTATACTACAGGGTAAATAAATGGATAATGAGTTTGTAATTCTCTGAGTGATTGCAGATGAGCCCTGGACTTGTTTGGGTGTTGCAGATGTTATTTGAGTCCTTTCTGGTGAGGATGACACAAAACAGAGTGTCATTGTTCTTCTCAGCTATAGTTATTCAGCCTTGTGTATATGAAGTTCAGTAAGGCACATCAACTCGGCTTCAGTGTTTATTCTAGGTGAATGATCTTCTTGAAGCTCTCTGGTTTTCACAGGTGTTCATCATGTTCTTCTTTTGTTTTTTGGGCCTTCACACACATGTACGCTCTCATCTTCTTGTGTGTCTCTATGTGTGTATTTTTTTGTGTCGTTTTTTCTTTCACTGCAGATAGATATTTGTTTTTATTCCTTGAGATATGGTAAAAGGAATGATTACTTTTAGACATTTACAAGTTACAGTTATCTAGAATTTAACAAACAATATTAATTAATAGCCGGTGTATTAAATTATGAAAATATGACCATTGGAATTAAATAAGAGTTAATAAAAAATTCAAGCAGTTCTCATGACTATCGGTGAGTCATGAGATTGGTAAGTCATTTGAATTTTCATCGGTATTGGTAGGTCATTTAACAAGCATTGTATTCGGTAGGTCATGTTATCAGCATCAGCTTCGATGGGTCATGTTATCAGCATCAGCTTCGGTAGGTCATGTGATCAGCATCGACTTCAATAGGTCATTTGGTTAGTATCATCTTCAATGGGTCATGTGCTTAGCATCGGCTTCGGTAGTTCATGTGCCCAACATTAGCTTTGGTAGGACATGTGATCATCATCGGCATCGGTAGGTCATGTGATCAACAACAGTTTCAGTAGGTCATCTGATCAGCATCAGCTTTGGTAGGTCATGTAACCAGCATCGGCTAGACAGTTGTATCATCTATGTGACCGTTGTCATCAGTGTGACCATTATCATCGGTGCAACTATTGTCATCAGTGTGACCATTTCTTCTATTGGTGGCTCGTCCATCAGTGTTTCACATCGGTGTCTTATTCTGTTAACTATCGGTGACTCATGAATATAACTAACAGTGAGTCAAAAAAATGAAATTCTCACAAAGTGTTTGTTTAATCAAGAACACTTCCAAGTCAATAGTAAACCATAAATAATCATATATAAACATATGTAGACATTATAAAACATATATAAACATATTTAGAATAGATTGAATAATTGACTAAATTGATTTACAAAAAGAAAACAACAATGATTTGTGATTATTAAAATAACTATCTCACAGAGGGTTCAACAATCTCCTCCTTTTAGATAATCACATATCTATGGCATAAAGAAGAGGTAAGATGATATAACACTCAGTATGCTCCCCCTATATAAAATAATATATGTCTATATGTAAACATGACATCAGAGCATGACATCGGATCATAAACATGTTTGAGTATATCATAACTATATACCTATTGGAGCTTATATGATCTAAATCATAGCATTAGAGATTACAGTTTATTTAGATATTATATATTGTTCTCCCCTTGCTTATACTTATACACACTGTCTGTCCCCTTAGATGTATATTTATACTATTTTCCCCCTTTGGGATTATCAAAAAAATGAAAGTAGAGAGAAAAAAAAAAGAAAAAAAGACAAGAAGGTTTCCTTGAAATACCATCTGAAAAGAGACAAGAAAAATAAAACCTATCAAAAATGACAGGCACAACTATTTCTGGGGCTTCAGAGGAGATTTCCCTTTACCATAAGGAGGAATGGATAGGCCAGAAGGTGATTTTGGTGGAAGGTTGATCTGGCCAGATAGAGAGAGGATGTAAGACAACTCAGGCTGGAAGCAGACTGGGTGCTAAGGTTACTAGATGGTGGCTAGAAGATCCTCTTGAAGGTGGCTGATGAATGACTGGCCTAATACTGGATAGATCTTGAGAAACTGATATCTGACCAGAAGAAACACTTGATAGACTAAGAGGCTCAGCAGTTGGAAGAGCAATTGCCTTTGCTTGCACATGATGATATGGTTTGAGCAGATTGATAAAATCCTGAATTACTTCACCACCATATTTCATGGACTTTTCAAAATCATCTATGTTCTACATGAAACTCTCTAGAGTGGGAGTAAAATATTTTAACTCTTGGACCTGATCTTTAATGGCTTGAGTGACTGGAGTAGCCTCAAATTCTCAGCTAGGACTTTAAACTGAATTTTCAACTCATGCTTGGTATAAATTTTAGAAAAATAGTGATCCACTTTTTCTTTGATCACTTTCTGAGCATTAGTAGCATTAGCCGAATACAACATCACCATCTTGTGAATATGATCACTATTTTCTTTCATCTTTTTGAAAGATTCCAAGTCTAGAATCTGTCCAAGGGCTTCTAACTCTACTTTTATAACATCTTTTATGTTATTAATCTCATGTCCAGGGATCTTGTTCACCTTGGAGGAGCTAGCCTGACAAACAATCTTCATTATCTCATCCTACAATCTTCTCAAATCCGATATCTTCAGGTTTTCTATCAAGTTTCTCAAAACATTCATCATACTAGTGATGGTTGATCAAAATTCTCCTGATAGAGATACTAAGTCACTGCTCAAATCCTTGAGTGCTTGATTGAGAGAAGAAATGTGTCTGACAATCATCTCACCAGTATTGCATTGGTCTGGCTTAATAATATTTACCAATATTTGAGTTATAACATCCATAGAAGCATCAGATTGATTCACAGGAGCAGGATCAGGAGAATTAGATAATTCTTCATTCATTGTTTATCTGACTGCATGGAGTGACTCATCATTAAACATGTCAAAATCAGATTGAGAAACAGAAGAACGGGGTCCTTCTGCAGTCACTTGAACTTCCTCAGCAACTGATCCAGCCTCAAATGGATGGCTTACACTTGAGATATTCACTTATTCTTCCACTTCCTCTGAATAATCCAAACTTAGAACTACAAAACATGCGCCGTCTTCCCATTCATCTTTACAAAATGTATACATAGGCTTTACAAAATCATATTTAGCAGAATTTTTAAGAGAGTATTCCCCATCTACATCAATCATAGTCTGCACTATCCTTTCAGCCTAATGAATAGTTTCTTGCTCAATAGATTTTGGTTGTGGATCAGGTTGAATCGCATCGTGACCATCCAATAGTTGAGTACATGCATCATCATCATCAACATCACCATTACTATTTCCATTATTGTTTAACGAAGTCTCATTGGTACTGTATTTATTACTGGATTCATACTGGTCAGAATTGGATACAGCAGTGTCAACTTCTTCTTCATCACCTAGAAGGTGTACTGACTTAGGGAACATAAGAGGTGGACTTTCTGGTCCAAATTTCATTCTTTTCTTTGGACTTTCTGTATCAGGGTCACTCATGTCATCGGGAGGTGACTCGGGTTCCTTTTCAGTATCAACATCATCATCAGCTTGGGCTTCCCTTATTTCCTTCCTACTAGACTCTCCAGTGTCCTTACAAACTTCTGTCTCTTCCTCCTAATCCGAAAGGATAACTTCCTCATCAGGTTTTAAATTGGTATCTCCCATCCTCTTTGGTCTCTTAGAGTGGTCAGTAGGAATAAAGGATTACTACAACCTATATTTATCAGCAACCCATGTCTTCTTCCATGGATTCCAGTTAATTTTCAGTCTTTTATAGATATCCTTTATAATATAAAAACAACTACAAGATGAGATACACTCATCTCCATCTTCACCACAAGCCAAAAACTTTATCATGGCTGGTACTTTATTAGAATAGTATAAGTTTGTAGCCTCCTTGGATGGATTTACCATCTCAGCAATATGAACAGTAATGTATCTACACAAGTTGATCCTCAAATCATTTAGCAATATAAATGACAATAAAACATCTTGATACTTCACAGAAGCAAATTCACCCTTCGTGGGACAGATTTGGTGTTGAATAAACATAAACAAGATTATACTTTCTCCATCTAACTCCGCAGTTGTTATTCTTCTGGATTTAGACATGCCAGTCAACATCTCCAGAGCATACACATATAAAAAATATTCAGTGGTATAAGGAATATTACTAGTTTAATCCTCATATCTATCTTTATTTGGTACCCCCAAACACTCATCCCATTGCTTCGATGAAAAAGTTATCTTTTTGACATTGATCCCTGAAGATAATCTTGCAGCTTCTTCTCCATCCAATGCAATACTCAAATTCAAATAAAACTCATGCACTAGATTTGGGTAGTAGACTTGGTTATTATTATAGAACCAGTCTTTCCATCCTTACATCTCCAACACTTTTAAAAGCACGTACTTACTGGATAACACCCATTCAGAACTTACATCCTTTTATGCGGTGACCAATCAAGTCTCCAATTTCGGGTTCACAGACATTTGAGTTGTTCTCCTCGATTCTCCTTGATCGCCTTTCACAGGAGAGGATCTTTCTGATTCCTTTTCTTGTCGCTTTTTCTTTTCCATTTGGAGGTTCGAGTGGTTTGAGAGGTTTGAGAGGATTGAGAGGTTCGAAAGTTCGGGATTCAGAAGATGTGGAGTTTGGTGGGAGATGGAAGGTCAATTGTTCTTGGGAATAGAAATAGCCTTGGGTCATTAATTTTATCCTTTAGGGTTACAATATTAAATATAATATAGATTATGTAAAACAATGTCATTTTGATAAACACTAACGGTTTCATATACTGTATAACTCAATCGGTAACATTGATTTGTTTCACTGATCGGTTTCACTGATCAGTTTCACTGATCAGTTTCACTGATCGGTTTCACTAATCGATCATACCTAACTCTTGTTTAATAAAATCTCACCTTTTAGTGCTTAAATTCTTGGTGAAAATATCATCCAATTGATGTTTAGAGTCAATAAATTCAATAGAAAAATCACCCTTTTAATAATGATCTCTCAAAAAGTGATGTCTTACATCAATGTGCTTAGTCATAGAGTGAGACACAGGATTCTTAGATATGTTAATTGTACTAGTGTTATCAAATTTATAGAAACATGTCTAAATTGATATCCATAGTCCAATAAACTGCGTTTCAACCACAGAATATGTGCACCATAACTACCAGCAGCAATGTACTCTACTTCAGCAGTAGACAATGCAACAGAGTTCTGTTTCTTACTATACCAAGATACCAGGGACTTTCCCAATAGATGACATGTTCCAGACGTTCTCTTCATATCTAACAAGAAACCAGCAAAGTCAGCATCTGAATAACTTATTATGTCAAAATATTGTCCTTTTGGATAAAACATTCCTAAATTGGTAATATGTTTAAGATATTCGAAAACTATTTTAACAGCAAGTAAATGATATTATTTAGGATTATCTTGAAATCTTGCACACATTCATACACTAAATAAGATATCTAGTCGACTAGTAGTAGGGTAAATTAAGCTTCCAATCATACCTCTATAATTGGTTTGATCAACGGTTTCCCAGTTTCAACATCATCCAACATACAGGTGGTACTCATAGGTGTATCACTTCCCTTATTACTATCCAAACCAAACCATTTTAAAGGATCCTTTGTATATTTACTTTTATTTAAAATAATACCATCATTCTTTTGAAAAATTTGAAATCCATGAAAATACTTCAGTTCTCCAATTAAACTCATTTCAAATTCATTTTGCATAATCTTTGAAAAATCAGAACATAAAGAATTTTTAGAAGATACAAAGATAATATCATCAACATAGATTTTTACAATCAAGATATCTTAGAAATTATTTTAATAAAAAGAGTGGGATCAATAATTCCTTTAGTAAAACCTTTAGAAATAAGGAAATTTGTAAGTCTATCATACCAAGCTCTAGGAGCCTGTTTTAAACCATATAACGATTTGGAATGTGTAAAACGTGATTTTTGAAATGGGGGTTTGTAAATCTAGGTGGTTGTTCAACAAAAACATCTTCAATTATAAAACCATTTAGAAATTCACTTTTGACATCCATTCGATATAACTTGAAATTCATATGAGATGCATAAGAAAGTAAAATCCTAATGTCTTCTAATCTAGCTACACGTGCAAAGGTTTCTTTATACTCTATTCCCTTTTCTTGATTGTAACCTTATGCAACTAATGTAGATTTGTTTCTAATGAGGTTTCCAGATTTATCAATTTTTTTCCTAAAAACCCATTTACTTCCTATGGTCAAGGTGTCCTTAGGTATTTCTACTAATTCCCAGACTTTGTTTCTATCAAATTGATTTAACTCTCTTGCATAGACATTACCCAAAATTCATCATTGATTGCATCATTGATATTTTTAGGTTCTGGATTTGAAAGAAAGGCTTTATGTTCGACCTGATTTCTCAGAGAAGCTTTGGTTTGTCTTCCTCTATCCAGGTTACCTACAACTGCATCTAGAGGACGGTTATTTAGAATTCTAGTTAATCTAGTAAAGGCAGGACTAGAAATCTAATGTTCTTCTCTAGGTTCGGGTTCAACAGAAGTAGGTTCTGGTGTATTTCCGGAGTTGGTTGTCTTTACAACAGGTCCACTATCTTTATCATTATGATTTAAAATATACAAGTCTTATTAAGGATTTTCAATAGCAAGTTTAGGTTCATGTGGATCAGTTTCATCAAATTTTATGTGAACAGATTCTTCCACACATCTGATTCTCTTATTAAAAACTCTATAGTCTTTGCTAGTAATTGAATATCCTAGAAAGATTCCTTCATCACACTTGGATGAAAACTTGTCTAGATTATCTTTAGTATTCAAAATTAAACCATTTAAATAAAAAACATTGAAGTGATTAAGTTTAGGTTTCCTATCCCAAAGCTCAAAAGTGGTTTTCTTAAGAATATGTCTAATAAAGACTCTATTTAGAATATAACAAGTTGTATTGACAGCTTCGGGCGAAAAATAAATAGGTATATCATATTCATTTAGCATAGTTCTTACAATTTCCGGAAGGGTTCTATTTCTTCTTTCTACTACACCATTCTGTTGAGGTGTCCTAGCAGTAGAAAAGTTGGGATTATAGCCATTATGTGAGCAGCAAGGTTCAAACTCATGATTTTCAAACTCACGACCATGATAGTTTCTCAAGGTTTTAATCTTTAGTCCACTAAGGTTTTCTACAGAGTTGGGCTATTTAATAAAGTAAGAGAAAGCTTCACTTTTGTGAGCTAGAAATTATACCCAATTATATCTAGAAAAGTCATCTACTAGAACATAAACATAGTGCTTCCCATTTAAACTAGAAACTCTAAAAGGTCCAAAAAAGCCCATGTCAACCAACTCGAGAGGTTGATAAGTTGAAACTTATTAATTTGATTTAAAAGAAACTTTATGTTGCTTTCCCTTTTGACATAGAATACAAACTTTATCAGCTGGAAATTTTATTTTAGGTAGGTCTCTAACTAAGTTCTTCCTAGTCAGTTTTCTAAGTGAATGTCTATTGCAGTTTTCCAATTATCTGTGCCAAAGTCAGGATTCTTTATGAAAATAATATAAACAAGTAATATTCTTATTATCTAAAGAATTCAAATATACAGCATATACATTTTCATTTCTTAAGGTAGAAAATACTAAATCATTTTTAGAATTAAAAACATTACAAGAACCATTTTCAAATTTAACATCAAAACCATCATCACATAACTGATAAATACTTAACAAGTTATATTTTAATCCATCTACAAATAAAATTTTATAAAATTCAATTGAATCGGTGTTTCCAATTTGACCTAGGTAGATGGTTTTTCCCTTAGAGTTATCACCAAAGGTGACATATCCTCCATCAGCCATGATTAATTTTTTGAAGAATGAAAAGTATCCTATGATGTGTCTTGAACATCCACTGTCCAAATACCATGTGTTCCTAAATGAACTTTTCAAGAAAGTTTCCTAAAAAACAATTTTAGATAGAAAATTATTATAGTTCCAAGATTTTCTTGGGTCCAGACAGGATAAAAAAACATTCGGAACCCATATTTAACTAATTGGTCTAATATACTTAACACAATTAAGATATTTTTATAGATAATCCTTGTTTGATTTATAACCATGTGAATAGCTAGTAGAGGCATAGGAATTTTCAGAACTATAACTGGAAGCATACTGTCCATATTTATGAATAAATTTATTCTTTTTAATCTGTCTATGTTCAGGATGATACGCTAAACTAGTAGTATGCTTTGTTGACACTTTTTTCCTTATAATTTGTGTAGGTGTTTCCTTCCCATTAGTAAATTTCTCAAAATCTTTCCTGATTTGCTCATTAAAAAATTTCAATTCAGTATTCTCTTTGAGTAGTTGAGCATTATTTTCCTTTTCTAACTCTAGTATAGATTTAACAGTGCTAGTTAATGCATACTGATTCTTTAAGGTTTTATACTTATCTTTCAGCTCATTTCAGGCATCCTCTAGCATATTATAGTATTCAAATCAATCTTTACAAGACATGTTTTCAGAATCAGAATTATCTATAGAATAATATGAGTTTAAATAAGAGTATCCAATGTTACCTTAGATGTGTTTGTCATGAAACACATATTAGCCTTTTGATATTTTTCTTTCTGAGTGGAATCAGAATCACTTGAACTTCCTTTTGAAGCACTCCAGGTTGCTTTCATAGATTTTTTTTTATTTTATGTCCTTATAGTCATATTTCTTATTAAACATTAATTTAGGAAAATCATTTTTTCACATGTCCTATCCTCTTGCATTCATAGCAGACTATGTCATCATCATTATCAGTCATTTTCCAGTATTTCTTCCAATGAACTTTGTTGTCATACCTTCCCCTATATTTTTATTTTTTGAAAAACTTCTTCTTACTATAAAATTTATTAAATCATCTGGCTACTTGAGCCATTTTAGGATCGCTTTCTGATGCACTTTCTTCATATTTTGAGATATCACTTTCACTTTGAAGTTTCACTTTGTCCTTAATTTTTGAAGCAGAAGTCTTGAAAGCTACAGACTTCTTTCGTGGTTCATCATCTTCTTCTTTATTAACCTTTATCTCCTATTCATACATCATCAACTTGCCAATCAACTCATTGACAGGTATATTTATAATGTCACATGATTCTCATATAGGGATAGATGTTCCTCTCCATCTATCTGGTAGGCATCTTAGTATTCTCATGATTTTCTCCTTTGCTAGAATAACTTTTCCCAGTGACCTCATTGTATTGACTATCTCTATAAACTTGAGATAAGTATCAAAAATATATTCATTAGTTTTCATTTTAATATTATCATACTTAATAGTGTATTTTTTTAGTCTCATTTTTTTAACATTGGTTGTTCCCTCATGGGAAACAACCAGAGTATCCCATATCTTCTAAGCAGTCTTATAGAAAATATTCGATTAAATTATTCATCTCCTTAAGCAAAATATAGGGAATTAATTTGTTTACAATTATTATTGTAAGCAGCTTTAGTAGGTTCGTCCGAAGTAGTTCTACCAGTGTCTAGAATCATATATTGAATCTCTATAGCAATAAAAATGTCAAATCCCAGACTTTCTAGATGAATTTTCATTTTGATTTTCCATTGGGAATAATTAACACCATTAAAGAAGGGTGGACTATTGGTAGCTACACCTTCTAATCTGTTATCCATAATTAGATTTTAACAAATGTATTTAAATAGATAAAAATTTAGAAATAATATAAATTTGAGATATTTAAGATACAACTATAATCATAGTTGAATGATTTTTACAAACAGAGTGTTTTGAATTCCGCTGATACCAAATGTTGGTCGGAGTGCATACTCAAGAGGGGGGGGGGGGGTTAATTGAGTTCCAATTAAAAATTTCTGTTTAAAATATTTGTATTAAAATCCCCCAATTCATAAAACTAGTTAAACTGTGGGGAATTTATAAAGATTGTAAATGTTCAATCAGTTTCTCAAAGATTGATTACTTCTTAGTTAACTTAATCTAAAGATTAAGTTATCTATTGAAACTAACTTAATGGTTAAAAATAGTTAAAAACACATTCTAGTTCAACTATCAGAGTTACACTAAAACAGATTTATATTTAATGTACATAGCAGCGGAATATTAAAAATAGTTTTAACAATGGAAAATGCACAGTAGTTTTAAACAATAGGTTCAGTCTCAAGATGAGATGTATTCCTCTCAAACAGTTTATATAAACTATGATCCACACCCTGGATCTAGGTTTTACAACATTACTCAGACTGTTCAGGTCCTCAGACCTCTACCACAATTCTACGTGGGTAAACAACAGTAACAACATGTAGTCTGTCCAGGTCACACTTGACCTCTTCCACAATTCACAGTGGGATACAATAAGGTGTAAAATGTTTTGTGTGAGGATCTAGTATCCTCCAGTTCATCCCAGGAGTCAGTGTGTGTCTAAATAGATAGATGTTCACACAATTCTAAAAATTTTAATCAAAGGTATACTACATATGAAATAAATGGTTAAAAAGTTTAGAATGCTCTGATTGATTGGAGATGAGCTATGGACTTGTTTGGATGTTGTAGATTTTATTCGAGTCCTTTCTTGTGAGGATAACACAAAATAGAGTGTTTTTGTTCTTCCCACCAATAGTTATTCAACCTTGGGAATATGATGTTCAGTAAGGCATAGCAACTCGGCATCAATGTTTGTTCCAGGTGAATGATCTTCTTGATACTCTCTGGTTTTCACAGGTGTTCTTCAAGTTCTTTCATTGTTTCGTGGGCCTTCACACACACGTACTCTCTTTCCTTCTTGTGTGTCTCTATCTGTGTATTTATGTGTCTTTTTTTCTTTCACTGTAGATAGATCTTCCTTTTTATTCCTTGATATCTGGTAAAAGGAATGATTACTTTTTTACAGGTATGAGGTACAGTTCCCTAGAATCCAATAACCAATATTAATTAATATTAGGTCCATTAAATTAATCTAATATGACCATTGGAATTAAATAATAGTTAATGAAAATTCAAACAGTTCTCATCAATATTGGTGATTCATGAGATTGGACGGTCATTTGAATTTGCATCTGTATCGGTATGTCATGTGATCAGCATCGGCTTCAGTAGGTCATGTGATCAACATCAACTTCAGTAGGTTATGTGATCAGCATCAGCTTCGGTAGGTCATTTGATCACCATTATCTTCGGTAGGTCATGTGATTAGCATCATCTTCAGTAGGTCATGTGATCAGCATCGTCTTTGGTAGGTCCTATGATCAACATCGACTTCGGTAGGACATGTGATCAACATCGGCTTCGGTAGGTCATGTGATCAGCATCAGCTTCGTTAGGTCATGTGATCAATACCATTTTAGGTAGGTCATGTGATCTGCAACGTTTTCGGTAGGTCATGTGATCATCATTAGCTTCGGTTGGTCATGTGATCCGCATTGGCTAGATAGTTGTATCATCGGTTTGATAGTTGTCATCGGTATGACCATTGTCATTGGTGTGACTGCGGTCATCGGTGCGACCATTTCCTTTATCGGTGACTCGTCCATAATTTTTTTACATCAGTGTCTCAGTCCTTCAACTATCAGTGACTCAAGAATATAACTAATGGTGAGTCAAAAACATGAAATTCTCACAAAGTGTCTGTTTAATGCAGAACACTTCCAGGTCAATAGTAAACCATAAATAATCATATATAAAAAAATATAGACATGATTAAACATATATAAATATATTCAGAATAGATTTAATAATTGAATAAATTGACTTATAAAAAGAAAACAACAATGATTTGTGATTATTAAAATAACTATCTCACAGAGGGTTCAACAAATCACGATATTGTTATAATATTTATAATCTATACAAAAAAACATTAACCCATAATTATTCATTAAAAATTGGAAAATTATACACCATTATGAATTTATTGGTCACATAAAACCTTTTTCAAAATTATCTTATAACTTCTATATGAATTCTTCTAATTCATTAATATTTATTCTATAAGAACCATTTGATGTTGGTTAAACACAAGGTACACAATTAATTAAAAACTCAACCAAATGATATAGAGGAAGACTATGTAGAATTTCAAGAAACACATCAAAATATTACTAAACAATTGGAATATCCTCACAGTTGAGTTTCTTACCCAACATTTGAGCCAAATATTGATCATTATTTTTTACTCAATCCCATATTAGGAATTAGTTTCCATAGAATTTTCTCAATCTTCATTTAATTGATAGATGATCATGCAATGATTTGGGATATAAAATGAGATTTAATTTTCATGGTAATTGGTATGATATTTATGTAGACATAGATATAATCCATGATAAATATCAAATAAAAACCAAAATATTTAGAATAAATATATTTTCGTAAGTTATCTTTCAAAAAAACCCCAATAAGTTTAGTGTTATAGATTTGTGTTGTAATAATCAGACCACTAGTTGTTTTCACTAATAATTCAACATCCAATCCTTAGGATGGTGAATAAGTATTCATATTAAATACTAAAGATATGCAATAACTTATATAACTAAAAATAAATAAGAATATTTAATAATTGATTAGATCATAAGTGTACATGTCACCACTTTATTCTCATGATCAATTATAGCAGTAGAGATAAAAAAATATTTTAAACTTTCCATTCATTTTAGATGTTATTAAAATAAATAATTTTTAACACTTTTATTTTTTAATATTTTCCATAGTCCAAAACATCATTATAATTGAATAATTTAAATATGGATGGTCTATTAGGTTCATCATTCTTCTCTATCATCGATTTGATTAAACACTTCATATGTATTCTGTAAAATCCTGGTTGATGGTATTATTTTACAAATATGAAACATTTTCAGGTTCTATTGAGTAAAATTACCCGTAATTTCTTCCACAGATATAAATAGTGTTGTTTGGGACTGGTCAATTGATACAAGATCCTGTCGCAATGTGATGGTGTTCAGTTGAAATAGGCCAATGGCTGAAAATGGTATTGTATAAATTTCTTTTTTTGATGTAAGAGTGTTAGATCACAACTGGTTTTCAACAACATATTATACAAATTTTAATTTTTGATGAAAGTGGATTTTAGATCCTAAATTCTATTACAATGTAAATAAATTTCCATCGCAAATAATGTATTTCAAAATTAATACAATTCCATTGGAAAATAGCAGAAAAAAATAAAGAAAATTTAAAAATCATAAATTTGTTGGAAAAATAAACAGAATATATTAAACTACATAAATTTTAATTAATATCCACAATACACATAATATATTTTAAAAATATATATATTATTCATTTTGGTGGTTGTGGGTCATCTAGAGGACCAGGTGAAGGGAGCTTCATCCTTATACCCTATGCAAGTCATCACACATACTCCATCATAAGCTCATGTTACTGCTCATACCATCTATTCCGCTGATCATCCTACATTGAAAGTCCAAATAATCCCTTCCTTATATCTAAATAGGATATCTATAACTATATTTTTAGCTCATAACATCTCTGCATACTCTACAAAAGTTGAATATGACTCCTCACAAGCTCCTCTTGAATTATTAGACAACCACATAGAAGTTCTTTAATTATAGGTAGATGAAAATCATAACAGCTAATAACCCCTCTTCCTTTATTGATATCATACTGGGTGTAGAGACCCGTATCCTGACGTACATGGACATTACATTACATTTGCGGAATACTTAGTACATAACAAAAACACACACTAAAGGATCGTAATAGTTTAGTGTCTTTGGAAACTCGGAACATAATCTTCTAATCCTGGTGAAAGATCTTCAATATCTCCCGTAAAGATCTTCCATTTTTTTTACCTAAAACCTTTCTTTATATCCTGGGGAAAAGAAAACATAAAAGGGTGAGCTCAAATGCTCAGTAAGGGTATACAAAAGAAATAAAAATCATATCATATCTTTTTGAAAATCACAACCTGCAAAAGAGATCGTAATATCTTAACATGGAACAAATCATAGAAGTGAAAATGAGATCCCAATAATCATAACATGAAACTTGAAACTTTGTGGCATGCACACATAATCATGGAAAATCATTTCTTGTTAGTCATGACTCATTGCCAAGACTATCTTAGTGGACAAAGTCCCTTTCTGAACCGAGTTCACTTTTCGTTTCAGTCCTGTATCACTGAACCGAAATAACCTTCCGTTCCAGCCATGTCTATCTCATGAGATATAAAATCTTTACCCAATGCATTGGAGGGAGATATAGGTCCCACCCATCTTATAATGAATCCTTTCTTATGTGTGCCACATAATCATAAACCATACATCATAACGTAACCCATGTAATAAAAATGGGATTCTTAAACAACATGACATCATAAAACAATTTATATAAGATAAAGGAATTCATAAAAATATTTCCATCAAAACATAATCAAACCAATGTAATAATAGGGATAAAAACAGAACCCTTGTATTATCTTAGATGGAAAATAATTTTGATAAAACACTTGAACTCCATTCTTGAGGAAAATATCCTTTCTTTTTCAAAAACATTTTTCCTTTCTTAACATGTCATAAAACTTTAAACTAAAAGAAGTTGATTAAAAATAAACTTGAAAACTTGTAAAGGAAGCTTCTTGGAAATAATGTTTTAAAAATCCATTCATGCCGTATAAGTTAAAAAAAACATTCTTCGTACTTTTTTCGGAAAAGTCAAAAAGTACCTCGTACGGAAAAACAACAAAAGATTCCTTTCATATTCTTTACTAAAAACTCACCTAAGGGTAAAATTGGATTTAAACTATTTCAAGTGGATGGAAACAATATTACATATTGAGGGAACATGGATGTGGATGATAAAATACACCCCAGTAAATACTTACGAATAAACAATCTCGGATAAAAATGAGATTGTGATATTTCCCTTACCTTAGGTCCGATTTGCTTTGTTCGTGTCCGAAGCTCCTGTATAATGGTTTAAATAATGTTATTGACTTATTACAGAATCATATTCATTGTTATGATATCATATATGGTTCACTTATGACATTATATTACCCGTTCTTTTGTAAATTCCATGTTAAAGAAGCGTTTTGGGTAAAATCGTTTCATTTATCGTAGGTGTTTTGACTTGTTGTTCTTGACATCATTATTACTTATATCATGATTTACTTACTTCCAGAATATAAAATATGATTTATATATCATATATATTCAGTATATATATATATATAATAGGTAGATAAATAAAATGAAAAACACCGTTCATGGAGACGGTAGTCCGTACGTACGCATGAACGCTGTTTTCCTTTCCTTATTGTCTTGAAATGGAAGTAAGTAGATGACATACATATGTATATATATATACATAAATCCAGTAGCTTTATAATGTCATATATTTCATTATTATTTCTTATATATACATTATAATCATTCTTAAATGGTTAACATGGAGAATGAATCTCATCGCGTCGTGGAGACGGTATTCCGTACGTACGCACGAGCGATGATATCATTTCTATAAATATTGAATTGAATTGGAGTGGATTATACAATATATCAGAATCAATATGATGTTGTAATAACTATGTATAGTTATTCTTTACACCATTATACCCATCCATGTAAGGTGGTGGTGGAAAATAGATTACACCACGGCGTGGAGACGGTATTCCGTACGTACGCACGCGCGGTGATTTCATTTTTCCGTAGGATGGATAGAAGGTGAATTAGGGTTGTTTCATATTTATAATAACATATCAGTATGTAAGTAATACTGATGTTATTACTTTATCATGAAACAACTAAAGAAGAAGAAGTTGAAGAAGAAAGAAATTGAAAAGATCGGTAATGGATATTACCTCTTCTTTGGAACGCCTCTTTGAATCCTCCACTTAAGGAACTAAGATTGGTCTTTGGAGAAGACCAGAACCTCTAGGATTATTCTAGGAAAGTGGAGAGGAGAAAATGGCAGGGGTTGGCCGAGCTTGAGTGCTCAAAATTGGTGTGAGGAGGAGGGGGAGGAGGTTCCCTTTTATAAGGGAGGAGAGGGGCACCTTAGGAATTCTTAAAAATATTAATTTATAATAAATCTAACCCCACTTAAAAACCTCCAAAAATGACTCATATTCGAAGATTAGATGAGATAGGGTTGTAATCTCATCAACCAATCAAATTTAGACATGTTTGGATATTATTTTAAACCTTATCAATTAGATTTAACTCTAAGTTAAATAATTTAACTTTTACCGTGTCTTTTTGTTTTCTTTCACTATATGGTTAATAAACTTACTATAACATGCCAAACGAACCACAAAGTGTTTATTATTAATATATATATCCTTATCTAAGTCATTTGGCCGAACCTTAGATTTTTAGGAATAAAATAACAATTAATAATATAATATTTGATTTAAAAACTATTTTGTGTCAATTTTGACACTATTTGATATATGATTTTTTTGAAAGTCATAACAGAATTATATGTTCGAACCAAGTTTATTAAATCAACCTTAATATATCATAGTAACCTAGAAAATTAGTTGAATTCATAAAAAATCTCAAATTACATTTATTTTGGTGTTTATAACATCAATTATGTCAATATTTCATTAATAAGGTAATTACTGCATCATCGTTGTGTCATAAATACATTAAATTATTTGATGTCTAAAAATTACAAATAAAATACCATCATGTAGGAAATCTTTTTATCTTTCTAATTAATATTTACAATCGAATTTATCTTATGTATAACCCCATATTAAAAATGATTTACTTATTAAACTTTGATTTTAACTATTTTAACCCTTCTTTAAATAAATTCATAATAAATGTCCTAATCTAATCCAAGTGGGCCTAAATGGTCATATTTTATTCCTAAGTTTGTTTTTGGTCGAATTACACTTGTCCAATAGAATTAGGACATGTGTTAGGGTAATAGTAATATCATATTTACCCTTAGTTACCCTATTTACTATTAACCGCGGTAAAAAAAGTAAAAAGTTACTATTCACCAAAAAATTATTTTCATCTCATTGAACCACATTTTAGTCCTTGATATTAACCGTGTCTCTCGGATTTTTGAAATTCCATTCACAGAAGCGGTAAAATTAAGTTTTATGCAAAATTCAGTTTTTAACCTACCACTTAGTAGTTTCACTATTCATCAAAAATTGATGTTTTTCAGAACAATGCCTAAAATTTCATCCCAAGCTATATTTCATATTCCGAATTCAAAAATGAAGTCTATTTTACCAAATTCATAACATAAAAGTTGCATTAATTAATTTTATAATTAAATCCCGCTGTTAAAACAAATAGCGTGTTTTTAAGAAACAATATCTATCAAAAGATTGACACTTGTTTATGTCTAGTATAAATGTAAAATTACATCCAATGACCAACATTGTATTAAATTGTAAAAATATATTCTAAATATACTTTAAAACTACTCAAATTAATAATTTATCACTATTAATTATTTTGATTAAAAAAGTTGTTTTTTAATTATAATTTAGTAATTTTCACTATTCATCAGAATATGAAAGTTATCCGAAATGTACCAAAATTTCACCTTAGGCTAAATTCGATACTCCGAATCCAAAAATGAAGTTCATTTTGAAATATAAGATTTACAGAATTTTAAAAATTGGTTATTACTATTCATAACGGCTAGTTTTAATAATATTTTAATAGCATATCATTGTTTCGTGAAACTCAGGATTACGTACCACACACGCTATCGAGGAAGGTTGCGATTGCGTGTAATGCAAGGCAAGTCAAGGATGCGTGTTATGCAAGCTCCTTTTGGTGTAGCGTATAACACAAGACATTAGTAAAATAAAAAAGAATATTTTTCATAAAATCTTGGGCTGTTACATTCTACCCCCCTTAAAATGAATTTCGCCCTCGAAATTCGTCGGGGTTATAAATGGTTTACTATTCGAAAGTTTCTTTAATAGAAACCCACATCGTAAAAAGGAATATCAAAACCAATCTTTAAAAACAAAAGTATGAAACGTAACGGTTACCCAAATAAACTAATCATTGGGTTTCCACATAGGTGAAAATATGGATATGGAAGAGAAATCTAACCATCATGTTCTGATGGAGAGTGGTAGAGAACATGGCTATGGAAAATCCAGTAATCACAAATCCATAGATTTGTGATGATATAAGGTACCATCTGATTCATCAGGTATAAGATCACTAGGACAACATTTTTGGTTTTCAAGATCATTTCCCCTAAAGTTGAAAATTTGAATTAGAATAAATACTTACTTTATTTTGGTACAATCTCACTGTTGTTCGTGCCTTGAACAATTTCCACTTCATCTCTTAAATAAATGAAGTTGAATTTGTTATTCGTGAAGTGTTAGCAGATCATGTGATAGAATGACGGGTCATTCCATCTATCTCAAACAAAAGGTTAGCAAAAATTATATGCATAAATCGATCTATAGTGAGATTAATCATATATGGTTCCTAAAATGGACTTATACTTCATATATCATACTGCTTAATATAATAAAACTAGTTTCTACTAAACAGGGACTTCCTGTAGGTCAGTGGTAGGCGATAAAGGCCAGTCGCACTTCGGTTGTGGGTTCGATTCCTACAGCCTTGTCCGAAGCGATGGGCTGTCGCCCGTCCTGCAGGTTGTCCTTTTTCTAAAACTATATTACTATAACATCCCATCAATAATATCGAGAAAACTTCGATCCTTAAACAATACTCACTTATGTCCAACATAATCCATTTCAATCTTTAGGCTTATCCATAATACTGCAGTCCACTCTCATAATATAGTGACAACGATTACCAGAGATTTAATACTGTCGTTGATCCCCACATATCATAAGATATGTTTTGTTGGTCACATTCTAAACATTCAAAGTCCTTAATCATGTATTCTCTTGAATACCTTAGTGAAAACATGAATGCAGTTAAAAGTTAACACTTTCCACATACCAAAATCCTCAAAATTCTACATACTCAATCCATGATATCACTTAGTCCTTATATCAATCATGAGCTCATGAATACTATTAAACATTTAATTTTCTCGTCTTCATTATGCGCATATCATCTTATTTCCAAAAAATATCTCAATCACTTTGAATACCACATCAATAAATATTGCAATACTCAATGATACAACATTATCCCATTACATAAACACTTAATCATTCCACCACATCGTTATCATATTCAACATTGCCAATAGTGATCGCATGTGATTTCCCTTTGTCCTTTGCCTTCAGTGGTTGCTCATGTTGATCATCACTAACCCTTGGATTAGGGCAATTATTAGCATAATGCCCCATTTCATTGCACTTGAAGCATTGAAGTGTTGGCGGTGCGTTCTCTGCAGTGTTTGCTTTATTCACATCATTAGAAACCCTTTTTCCATTACTTCGACACTCAGCTGCTCGATGACCTTCTTTTCCACACTTAAAACATTTTCTAGTTCCTTTAAGACAATCTGCACCATGCTTCTTTCCACACTTTGTGCATAAGGAAACATTCATCTTCTTTTCACCATTATTATGAGATTTCTCCTTGAACTCCATCTTTCGTTTCTTGTCAAAACCATGAGATTGATATGTAACACCAACTTCCATTTCTACCTTGATAGCACAACGCACAATTTCTTCATAGCTACTGAAGTCTCTTATAGCTAATGCCCTTCGAAGACTTGGTTTTAAGCCAATGAAAAATCGATCAACTTTACTTTCAGGTTGGATGATAATGCCAGATGCATACCTTGCAAGTCTTGTAAAATTCGCTTCATATATACCAACAGATTCATCATCCTTCTGCTTCAGCTCAATAAACTCCTTTTCCATCTTTGTTCGAAGAATACGAGGGAAGTACTTACTGAAAAACAAGTTCTTGAACTCGTCCCATTCCATGGACTCAATTTCATCCCTTGGCCTCGTATTCTTGATTAGATTCCACCATTGATCAGCTTCACCTTCCAAACGATATACTGCTAAGATGACTTTATCATGTTCAGAACATTGAAGAACTGAAAATATTTTTTCAGTGGTACTGATCCATTGTTCAGCAACAAGTGGATCGGAAGTCCCACTGAAAGAAGGTGGACGTTGCCTCATGAAGGACTCAATAGAATATTGTTCCCTTCTCTGCTCATTTGGAAGTCCAGAATGATTCATAGCTTGTGTAAGTATAGCAATAAGATTTTGCACTCCATCTCCCATAACATTTGTTTGTTCAGGAGGGCAATCATTGCATTGTCCATTGCATTGATCAACACGGTTCCTTCGGGTTCCAGCCATCGTCTAAAACCCAAAAAGAATAGTGTGAGAGGAAAAAATCATGATAGGGAAAACAACATAATAAAGGGGGAGTACCTTCAATATCCAACATCTTAGGTTTAATTCTATGATCGTTAGCGTAATTCTATTACTATAACCTATACGTATACTTATCCCTAGGGACATCCCTAGACATACCTTAGAAATATCTCTAGGGATCTCACTAACGTTTTCGCATCCTAGTTTCCAAAGGTTGACTAAACCTTTCCTCTGATACCAACTGTAGAGACCCGTATCCTGACGTACATGGACATTACATTACATTTGCGGAATACTTAGTACATAACAAAAACACACACTAAAGGATCGTAATAGTTTAGTGTCTTTGGAAACTCGGAACATAATCTTCTAATCCTGGTGAAAGATCTTCAATATCTCCCGTAAAGATCTTCCATTTTTTTTACCTAAAACCTTTCTTTATATCCTGGGGAAAAGAAAACATAAAAGGGTGAGCTCAAATGCTCAGTAAGGGTATACAAAAGAAATAAAAATCATATCATATCTTTTTGAAAATCACAACCTGCAAAAGAGATCGTAATATCTTAACATGGAACAAATCATAGAAGTGAAAATGAGATCCCAATAATCATAACATGAAACTTGAAACTTTGTGGCATGCACACATAATCATGGAAAATCATTTCTTGTTAGTCATGGCTCATTGCCAAGACTATCTTAGTGGACAAAGTCCCTTTCTGAACCGAGTTCACTCCTCGTTTCAGTCCTGTATCACTGAACCGAAATAACCTTCCGTTCCAGCCATGTCTATCTCATGAGATATAAAATCTTTACCCAATGCATTGGAGGGAGATATAGGTCCCACCCATCTTATAATGAATCCTTTCTTATGTGTGCCACATAATCATAAACCATACATCATAACGTAACCCATGTAATAAAAATGGGATTCTTAAACAACATGACATCATAAAACAATTTATATAAGATAAAGGAATTCATAAAAATATTTCCATCAAAACATAATCAAACCAATGTAATAATAGGGATAAAAACAGAACCCTTGTATTATCTTAGATGGAAAATAATTTTGATAAAACACTTGAACTCCATTCTTGAGGAAAATATCCTTTCTTTTTCAAAAACATTTTTCCTTTCTTAACATGTCATAAAACTTTAAACTAAAAGAAGTTGATTAAAAATAAACTTTAAAACTTGTAAAGGAAGCTTCTTGGAAATAATGTTTTAAAAATCCATTCATGCCGTATAAGTTAAAAAAAACATTCTTCGTACTTTTGTCGGAAAAGTCAAAAAGTACCTCGTACGGAAAAACAACAAAAGATTCCTTTCATATTCTTTACTAACAACTCACCTAAGGGTAAAATTGGATTTAAACTATTTCAAGTGGATGGAAACAATATTAAATATTGAGGGAACATGGATGTGGATGATAAAATACACCCCAGTAAATACTTACGAATAAACAATCTCGGATAAAAATGAGATTGTGATATTTCCCTTACCTTAGGTCCGATTTTCTTTGTTCGTGTCCGAAGCTCCTGTATAATGGTTTAAATAATGTTATTGACTTATTACAGAATCATATTCATTGTTATGATATCATATATGGTTCACTTATGACATTATATTACCCGTTCTTTTGTAAATTCCATGTTAAAGAAGTGTTTTGGGTAAAATCGTTTCATTTATCGTAGGTGTTTTGACTTGTTGTTCTTGACATCATTATTACTTATATCATGATTTACTTACTTCCAGAATATAAAATATGATTTATATATCATATATATTCAGTATATATATATATATAATAGGTAGATAAATAAAATGAAAAACACCGTTCATGGAGACGGTAGTCCGTACGTACGCATGAACGCTGTTTTCCTTTCCTTATTGTCTTGAAATGGAAGTAAGTAGATGACATACATATGTATATATATATACATAAATCCAGTAGCTTTATAATGTCATATATTTCATTATTATTTCTTATATATACATTATAATCATTCTTAAATGGTTAACATGGAGAATGAATCTCATCGCGTCGTGGAGACGGTATTCCGTACGTACGCACGAGCGATGATATCATTTCTATAAATATTGAATTGAATTGGAGTGTATTATACAATATATCAGAATCAATATGATGTTGTAATAACTATGTATAGTTATTCTTTACACCATTATACCCATCCATGTAAGGTGGTGGTGGAAAATAGATTACACCACGGCGTGGAGACGGTATTCCGTACGTACGCACGCGCGGTGATTTCATTTTTCCGTAGGATGGATAGAAGGTGAATTAGGGTTGTTTCATATTTATAATAACATATCAGTATGTAAGTAATACTGATGTTATTACTTTATCATGAAACAACTAAAGAAGAAGAAGTTGAAGAAGAAAGAAATTGAAAAGATCGGTAATGGATATTACCTCTTCTTTGGAACGCCTCTTTGAATCCTCCACTTAAGGAACTAAGATTGGTCTTTGGAGAAGACCAGAACCTCTAGGATTATTCTAGGAAAGTGGAGAGGAGAAAATGGCAGGGGTTGGCCGAGCTTGAGTGCTCAAAATTGTTGTGAGGAGGAGGGGGAGGAGGTGCCCTTTTATAAGGGAGGAGAGGGGCACCTTAGGAATTCTTAAAAATATTAATTTATAATAAATCTAACCCCACTTAAAAACCTCCAAAAATGACTCATATTCGAAGATTAGATGATATAGGGTTGTAATCTCATCAACCAATCAAATTTAGACATGTTTGGATATTATTTTAAACCTTATCAATTAGATTTAACTCTAAGTTAAATAATTTAACTTTTACCGTGTCTTTTTGTTTTCTTTCACTATATGGTTAATAAACTTACTATAACATGCCAAACGAACCACAAAGTGTTTATTATTAATATATATATCCTTATCTAAGTCATTTGGCCGAACCTTAGATTTTTAGGAATAAAATAACAATTAATAATATAATATTTGATTTAAAAACTATTTTGTGTCAATTTTGACACTATTTGATATATGATTTTTGTGAAAGTCATAACAGAATTATATGTTCGAACCAAGTTGATTAAATCAACCTTAATATATCATAGTAACCTAGAAAATTAGTGGAATTCATAAAAAATCTCAAATTACATTTATTTTGGTGTTTATAACATCAATTATGTCAATATTTCATTAATAAGATAATTACTGCATCATCGTTGTGTCATAAATACATTAAATTATTTGATGTCTAAAAATTACAAATAAAATACCATCATGTAGGAAATCTTTTTATCTTTCTAATTAATATTTACAATCGAATTTATCTTATGTATAACCCCATATTAAAAATGATTTACTTATTAAACTTTGATTTTAACTATTTTAACCCTTCTTTAAATAAATTCATAATAAATGTCCTAATCTAATCCAAGTGGGCCTAAATGGTCATATTTTATTCCTAAGTTTGTTTTTGGTCGAATTACACTTGTCCAATAGAATTAGGACATGTGTTAGGGTAATAGTAATATCATATTTACCCTTAGTTACCCTATTTACTATTAACCGCGGTAAAAAAAGTAAAAAGTTACTATTCACCAAAAAATTATTTTCATCTCATTGAACCACATTTTAGTCCTTGATATTAACCGTGTCTCTCGGATTTTTGAAATTCCATTCACAGAAGCGGTAAAATTAAGTTTTATGCAAAATTCAGTTTTTAACCTACCACTTAGTAGTTTCACTATTCATCAAAAATTGATGTTTTTCAGAACAATGCCTAAAATTTCATCCCAAGCTATATTTCATATTCCGAATTCAAAAATGAAGTCTATTTTACCAAATTCATAACATAAAAGTTGCATTAATTAATTTTATAATTAAATCCCGCTGTTAAAACAAATAGCGTGTTTTTAAGAAACAATATCTATCAAAAGATTGACACTTGTTTATGTCTAGTATAAATGTGAAATTACATCCAATGACCAACATTGTATTAAATTGTAAAAATATATTCTAAATATACTTTAAAACTACTCAAATTAATAATTTATCACTATTAATTATTTCGATTAAAAAAGTTGTTTTTTAATTATAATTTAGTAATTTTCACTATTCATCAGAATATGAAAGTTATCCGAAATGTACCAAAAATTCACCTTAGGCTAAATTCGATACTCCGAATCCAAAAATGAAGTTCATTTTGAAATATAAGATTTACAGAATTTTAAAAATTGGTTATTACTATTCATAACGGCTAGTTTTAATAATATTTTAATAGCATATCATTGTTTCGTGAAACTCAGGATTACGTACCACACACGCTATCGAGGAAGGTTGCGATTGCGTGTAATGCAAGGCAAGTCAAGGATGCGTGTTATGCAAGCTCCTTTTGGTGTAGCGTATAACACAAGACATTAGTAAAATAAAAAAGAATATTTTTCATAAAATCTTGGGCTGTTACACTGGGTATCTTATATCTATGTTTCCTCATAAAATACAAAGGAACTTCTATCCTAACCCTCAGTCAAGACCTGGCCCTAATCATGTGTGTGATAATTCATGACCTCATATGCCTCCTTCAAATAAAATTTGGAAGTAGAACTATTAAAATATTGATTCCATTTAATTATAAACATCAAATAATCTATAGTGACTACAATATAACACTTTCATACACTACTAATATCTCATGTGGAAGTATTACTACACATCTTCATAAAAAAATCGAACTCTATAACATCAGGATGCTCAACTACCCATATGAATATAAAATACACATTTTCAATTTTAGGTATATATAAATCATTAAAAAAAATTACTTACCATATGTCATCACTAAATACAAAATGTATGAATATGAGCTCTGTGTGACCTCATATATTCACCTATTCTTCGGACCTGATTTTTATATCCTTAAAAAATTATCCCATATATAAAAGGATAACATTTTATACCAAACCTGATAGGAGACGTAATCAGGTCAATCGCAGATCAAAACTGTTAAAAAATAGTAACTCCATATTTATCCATGGATATCTTTCAAAAATTGTTCCACATATTGTAATAAAACTCGTGTATACTAATCTCATATGGCTCATATAAAGTTTCAATCATGATATAATCAATGTAATAACATAAACCCTATAAATTACTAATAATTTAAAGTTAATCTTTAAATAAATTTCAAATTAAGTATTAATTATTTACATACAATCTAATGATGAAACATTTGATGATGAACTTTAGTGGGAATATCATCCCACATCACCCATGGTCTGAAAAAATAATTTTATAGAATTTAACCCCCCCCCCCCACCAATCTAACAACTACTACTAACATTAACATTTTATTAAAACTGTACATAAGTACACCAAAAAAGTCTTCTCAAGGGGGATGGAAGTTGTGAAGACCCAGTGCAACACCTTGGATCACTGTCCTACACTCCTTAGGGAGGGAACTTAAGCTATCATAAACCACAAGAGTATCAATAGGATTCCACAATATAGTAAGTAAATGTCAAAAAGTATTAAAAAAATTAAATAATAAATAAATTAGTGCATAAATAAATATATGAAAATCACTATTGATTAATAAAATTAAATAAAACAAAAAAATGGGCATATCTCTCCATGCGTGGATAAAAACTATGAGGTGTATGTCACTCATGAAATTGGTCTAGGAATCATCACTCATTCTAGACTACAACACCTACGAGTTGATGAAATAAGGGCATAATCCTCTGGATTGAATTTTGAGGCATCAAGATAATCTCCAAAAAGAAATTCATCTTCAAAGGTATATAACTACTGATCAAAATTATAACCATTCATTTCAAACACACACAAAACATTGTATATAAAAAATTGTAAAGGTGTATTGTATATTAATTATGACTACAACTAGTATGTAATTGTATTTTTCTTTATCTTCAACCCCATCTTAGTTTTTGACAGCGTCAATATCTTCATCTTCCTCCTTATCATCATCAATTTATATAATAGTTTCATGTTCACCATCTCTTTCTATTTCAAATTAATTTGTTATATAATTAATATTATCAACACCATTAGCCCATAAATATGGGTTTTTTCATCAACATTTTTATCTATTCATGTAAATTATATATTTTGTGTCTTATCTTAATTTTTTTTATTTTATCTACTTCATAAGAATAAATTCTACTATGAATATATATATATTCATGAGATATAATTTTTATAATAGTCCATGGGTCAATTAAATCTCTTGATATGGCATAATAATTTTCATAATAAATTTGATAAGCTTGATGAGCCAGTATAAATGGTTTTTTATAGCAAAAATGATTTTATATTTAATTTCAATGATTCATTAAAATGTAATAATTCCCAAGACTCTATAATTATCTAAGAATTGTAATTTAAATATTGTTACATAATTATTCCTAGATAATGCATGTCATTTTTTTATGCAACATGCCATAAATTCAACTTCACATTTAATATGATGAGATCCTTTAAATAAAACACCAAAATTCATTGTTTTTTGATACACCATATAGTTTTTCATGAAATCAAAATCCATTAATCATGTATGAATTTTATGACATAACTAACTTAGATAGTGGTTTACCAATAATCAAAATCTATTATAAATTTTATGTTCATTTTCTAGTAAGTGAAAAAATGAAAAAAATTAGCAATATAGAAAATTAAAAATTGAACAAAATTCTAGGGATAATCAATAGTAGTGTTTCCATTATAACATGAAAATAATTATCATTTAATCTAGTAATTTAACCATTTATAACACATCAAAAAAATGTGGAACATAATCATCCCATAGAATGAAATATGTAATCTAATAATATAATAATTAATGGTTTTCATTAGAAATGGTATAATACACTTTTGGATTCCTTAACTTCTATGATATGATATTTTCAAAAAAATCAAGTTCTGTATGCCTGCAAATTTTGGAAAGATCTAATCACCAATTTAAATTATATTTAGTCTTACTTTATATATATAAAACAATATAAAACAATTAAAAAAATAATTCTTCTCAATATTCATAACATCTAACATCCAACATACCAATAAATCAGATTGGTCAGAAAAACTCATAAGATACTCTATTTTATCCAATTGTGATCTTTCCCAAAGTCATCTATTTTTTTAGTTTATATTCTATCCAAAGGTAATAAGAGGTATCAAAGAGATGAAATATTTTAAATCAATACCAAATATCATTTCTAATGGTTCATCTCTTTCAGCTATAACTTTTCAAAAGTTATTTGTCTTCCTCTAGAAAACATTTTTGTATGAATAAATCCATGATAGAAGCAGAAAAAATATGATTTTATTCCATTGAAAAGATTAAACATTTGGATTTCACTAACAATTTATGAACATGATGTTGGACCATGCTTAATCCATCTAGATAACATGAAACATGTTGGTAAGTCACTAAATGTATGCATTAATATTGCTTCCATTATAAATTTTTTATAACAACATCATATCTACTCACACAATTACTCAACAATAAATTTAATTCATTGGTTAGTGGTTACAAATATAGATCAATCTTATTTTGTATGTGTATTTAAACTAGTAATCTTATAATTATATAATGTTCATTCATCAATAATCAATGAGGTAAGTTTCATTGAGTTATAAATATGGGATAAAATTGTGTTATGAGACACAAATAAACAATTTAATATGGCTGTAAGTATAAAATACTTCATCTGTTTCATTAGAACAAATTTGGGCTTCCCGTATTGTGATTCTTTGTAAGTCAATTGTACAAATGTAGAAAAATTAACTAATGACTCACTATCACTATAATATAGGGTGCAATCATACGAACATTCAGGGATCATCTGATAACCAAGACCCAAATTATGGATTGACCTCTTACATTCATAGATATTTATGTCAAACACATTTCCCATAGGTATGAATACTTTAACAAAATATAATATTTGATCAAAATTACTATTTGAAATTCCATTATTCGATTTAATATTCATAAATTAGATAATAGGTTCAATATTTCTTATCTGGAAAACGGGATAGAGTGTGTCCTCAGCAGACGTCAAAACCCCAAAAATTTCATATTGATCTCATTCAATAGTTGAATAATCATTCAAAATTTATATTTATTGAAAAAGAAAACTAAAACTAAAATTTAAAAATGGTTGAAATCATTATAAATCTAGAATTAAATTATTTGTATCTTCTACGGAATTTCATTCACTATATTGATACCAAAAACATAATATTTCTGAAAACCAAAATGTGATAGTTTAACCCTAACATCATAAAATTTTTCAAATCTTCTCAAATCAAATTTCATATATGGACACTTACTTTTCCATTTTTAAAAAAATTCTTTTTCTGAAGGTGAAAATTAAAAATAAATTCAACACAATTAATTTATACATGATTTATACCAGAACCATTTGGATTTTTTCTGAATATTTTTCTAACCATGATCTTGTAATAAAAACTATTTTCGGATTCCATTTTCTATATTTAAAAAAATAGTAAATAGACATATTTTTATATGATTAATCTGATTAAAGGATGAGATTATCAATGTAAAAAATAAAAAAATAAGAAAATTAAAAATTTCTTGAATGTGTTTCCCAATATCAATAATTACATATAATTATAACTAATAAACAAAAATCACTACTTACTAAATAATAATAGTGAATAGAATGATTTCATAAATATTATTATAAATTAACACAAACTATTAAAATTTATTAAAAAATTATACTATTTGTCATCAATTATTATAAATTAATAATTTTTGTCACTATTTATCGATATTTACTACTAATTCCTAACAACTATTACTAATTATTAACATCTATTAGTAATTATACCCAATTAGCATCAGTTATTACCAATTATCAGCAATTGTCACAAATTTTCTGTAATTATCACCAATTGTTAATGAATATTACTTATTATTAACAATTATTGCTAATTATTGGTATTTTTTGGTCATTTTGGGTAATTGTTGGTAATTATTAATAATTATTGGTAATTATAGGAACTTATCGCTAATTATTGTTAATTATTGGTAATTATTTGTAGTAGTATATAATTATTGGTAATTAATATTGATGATTACTAATTACAGGTATTTTTTATTAATTATTGGTAATTATTCTTAATTATTATTACGTAATGTTTGTTGTTACTAATTACTGGTAGTTAGATATTTTTACTTCTAATTATTATCAAATATTACTAATTATTACTAATTATTTGGAGTAATTACTAATTAATAGTAATTATTTATAATAATAAATCATTATTAGCAATTAATGTAAATTATCAGTATTTATTACTAATAATTTATATTTTTTCTAGTTTTTACTATTATTTTAAAATGATAAATAATTTTTTATGAATTTTTTAACAATTATGAATTATTACAAATTGGATACTAATTATTGGTAATCTATATTAATTATTACTAATTATTTTTAATTATTAATAATTTATGTTGATTTTTTTTAATTTTTTTAATTTAATTTTAGTTATTACTAATTATTTTTTATTATTACTTATTTTCATTAATTAATTTAAATTATTACTAATTATTCTAATTAATTTTAATAATTACTATTTGTACGTAATTCTGATTAATTTTTTATTTAATATTAATTATTAGTAATTATAATTTTTGATTACTAATTATCTGAGATTATTACAAATTGTTAGCAATTATTACCAATTATTACAAATTATTGGTAATTATTACTAACTATTACCAATTATAGGTAATTATTGGTAATTATTAATTTTTTTGATTATTTATTTCTAATGATGATTATTTATCACTAATTATCACTAATTATTACTATTTTTTACCTATTATTACTGAGTATCATTATTTATCGGTAACGGTTACTAATTATTACTAATTATTACATATTATTGTAAATTATTAGTAATTATTTTTCAATTGTTACTGGTTATTTCTATTTATTATTATATATTAGTACTTACTACTAATTATTACGAATTATTATTTATTATTGGAAATCATTACTAATTATTACATATTTTTTCTTATTATTACTTATTATTACAAATTATTGAAAATTATTACTAATTATTGATAATAATTACAATTTATTATGAATTATTAAAAATTATTACTAATTATGAGTAATTGTTGCTAATTTTTTTTAATTATTTTTAATTATTAAGAATTTTTTCCATTTATTAATAATTTTTGTTAATTATTTCATATTGTTACTAATTATTACTAATCATTTCTAATTATTGTTCATAATTTAAAATTATTTTTATTTATTATAAATTATTACTACTAATTTCTAATTAATAGGAATTATTACTATTTATCGGAAATTAAGAGTAATTAGTAGTAATTATTACCAATTATTGCAAATTATTTATATTATTGCAAATTAATAATAATTTTTAGGAGAAATTATGAATTGTGAGGGCTTATCTCAATGGAAATCATGAGTTCAACTAAAAACCTAAGCCTCAAAAGCTCACTTGACATGGGGGTAGTGACATCTTTGGGTATCATGTTTCCTTCTTGGTGTGTCATTGACTTGAGAAGCACTCCATAGGAGACAACATGGTAAATGAAAACATATCATTTGCATTGGTAAAAGATGTTGATACCAAAAACATTGTCTGGAAAAAAATATAGCAAATGTTGTTTCAAACCAGGATTCTATTGTGCAAAGAAATGAATCCTTCAAGCCCTCGATAATGGCCTGATTTGTCATTATAAAGGGTTCCAAACCATAAGAATTTGATGATTTATTGAGGAGAATCATGATTTTGTGGGAATTCTGTTGTTCGATCTGTTCTCGTGAAACCTAGTATGTACCTCATACAATAATGGGATCAATCATTTAACAACATTGAAGTGGGGAACTCATTTTAAAAAGTACGGGTTAAATGTTTTTGGCTTAGTTGGTTTTAATGGCATACTGTATCTCTATGGGAAGTTGCTTCATCCTTTTGAACACCAATAAGAATGGATAGGGAGATTGTGAGAGTTATATTATAACATTGTTCTCAATGTTTAGTGAATCTTGATTTATAATCAACCATGCTTCTTCAGTTTTTTTATCTAATACTAATGAAAATATAAATTTCAAAGTGGAGTATGAGAAAATTCCATCTTTTGTGATGTTTGAAAAATTGTTCAGTAATATCTCTAAATGTATTGAAAGAAGGGATCTAGTAAGTGAGCTTTTTGTTATCTTTGATGCCATGATAATGATGATTGTAGAAAAAGAATTTGGATTTGAAGACATAAAGGAAAGGATGTTCTTTAAAATGATGATGAAATTTGTCAAAAATGACTTTGTATGGTAAATGTCAAGATGGGTGATTTGATGTTGGCCCCTCCATTGGTTTGGATTCATAGTTGCATATTTCCCTAGAATGTCATGTTAAATATGATAAGAGATTCATTATGGTCCTTGTTTCTAGTTGTCGATATTTAAGGCCTCCTATGAAGGTTGAGAAAAAGAAAAACCCCACCCTGAGTGAGGAGGATATAGTAAAAGAACAACTAAAATGTCTTTATAATTTTGTGAAACACAAAATTGGGGACCCACAATGGAGTCTCACAGAGGAACCAGATAGAAATGATGATGATTCAGACTAAGAGAATTATTCTGATTGTAATTAGAAGAAGGAAAATATTATCCCTCAAGTGGTACTAAGGTTAAGAATCAAATACAAGATGTGGAAGGTTCTAAATATTGAAACCAAATAAATCTTTGTCGCATAAGGATTTTTCAAATTTGAAAAAGGAGATGGTTTCAAGATCCTCTAGTTCTAGAGTAAGACTATTTTCCAAGTTATCTAAGGAAGAATGTGATATATGAAATTATTGGATTTTTTGAGTAGAATATTGATCTACCTAAGGATATTAATCATAGGTTTGATGAGAATGACACTTGCTCTTATAAAAAAATTAATGACTGGTTAATTATCTTTAATACCTATATTCTAATATGGGATCATATGGTCTTCATAATTAATGAAACATTGTGATCTATTCCAAATTTTTATTTCACTTACCTTATATGGTAATATTAATTATTATAGTTTTTAAGGGTGTCTTTGAAATTTCTATTCTATCTTTTGTTTTTTTGACTATCTCATTGCACTTTTTATTATCCAAACACTACATCCCTTTCATGGGATTTCTTGATTTGTGGAGTGTTTCTCTGGGGATGGACTGGGAATGTATTATGTTAAATGTTTACCCTTATTTTTTCATGTGACCTAGGGTAGAGTTGATCAGAAAAAATATTTTTCTAAATGTTATATAAGAAGTATTTTGGATTATGGGATTTTCCAATATGATGGGGTAGTATTGACTGGTTGTGAATTTTTTCCCTGAATCCTTACTAATGTGACCTGCATCTTGGCTTTAGGGGACGGTTTGAAGAATTTTGTCATGGAATTTTTGAATTATGACTTGGTATTTTTTCCAACATGCTATGAACATGATTGGTTTACTACTTTTCTAGATGATTTCATTGATGTTCACATTTTGATGATTAATTCTAGTGGAAGGGGGGATCTCATTATAAGGTGGACTTTGTTGAGAGGAATGGGGAATGCAAGTGTGTTTGGATGCTTTTATAGATGGGAATATTTAATCCATTTTTATCATGGATTCTATTATCATGAGGGAACTCCATATAAGATAGATTTTGATGGTATATTGCTCTATTGGGTGGCGCATGTATCATCTTCTCATTTTGGCCATGTTCTGGGAAATTGTACCTTATATTTTTGAACTTTTATCTTATTTTGTTTTTAATAAATATATCTTGGTTCATTTATTTGTTTTTCTAAATCCATGGATCATGTTATATAGTCTAACTATTTTGGAATAATTATTACCAATTATTACTATTTTTATATAATTTATACTAATTATTAATAATTATTACGAGTAATTATGAATTATTATTAATTATTACTAATTATTAACAAGTATAACTAATTATTAAAAACTGTTGAAAAATATTTCTTACTATAACTAATTATTATAAATTATTTTAAATTACTACTAATTATTACTAATTATTGGTAAAAATAACTAATTGCTTTTAATTACTACTAATTATTACTAATTATCAATAATTATTATTAATTATTACAGGTTTTCATAAATTATATCTAATTACTTGTATTTTTCAAAAATATATCTCATTTTTTATTAATTATTAATAATTATATCTAATTATATCTAATTATTTTTCATTATTACTAATTAATATTTATTGTTAATTGTTATGAATAATTTTTATTTGTTACTAATAATAACTAATTATTACTAATTATTATCTAATTACTAAAAATTGTAAATAATATTGATATTTATTACTAATTATCTATAGTCATTATCAATTAATACTAATTACTACTAAATAATTATTATTATTTTTAAATATTAATAATATAAAATAAATTAAATAAACTAAACGATTAATTTTTTTAAATTAAATAAAATAAAAAACACATTTTTTCTAAAATTAAAGGAGTGAAGTGATCCCAGAGACATCTCATTGGAAATTCATAATAAAAATTAAAACTTATATAGAGAGAAACTAGAGAGAAATTAGAAGAGGATTCTGGAACTTATGATGGAAGAATGGTGGTGGGAATCCTTATATAAGTCATATTATTTAGGATGGACTATTCGTGATAGAAATTACATCACAAATAATAGTATTTGTGATGAATCCCATCCCAAATATTTCTCACCATAATTACTTATGGTTGCACTTCAAATATCATTTGTGATGGATTTGGTTGCGTGTCTCCAAATTCACCAATAATAAATGCCTATTATTTACACTGTCAAAATATTATCCGTGAGAAAATGTCTTATTTTTTCATAATTACTTTTTTTTTGATTTTTAATTTAAAAATTTTTACAACATGAAGATCTCCCGTCACAATAATGGTTGGTTTGTATAGAATCTGGAATTCAATCATAAATAACCCTTTCTCGCAGAATGGCGTGCATTTATGCCAAAAGAATTTGTGACAAGGCAAATATTCCAATATAAATGGAACCACATTTATATTTATTTGTTATTGGAATAATATCTCATCGCAAATAAATATATATTATAAATTATTTTAGATATGTTAGGAACCCATCACAAATAGCCCATAAAAATATCAATTTTTTTATTGTGTCCTCATATTTCTTTTATTTAAGAAGTTTAATCTTGTTTCCTATATGAGATTTATCATTCAAGCTTCAATTAAAATAAATATTCATCTTCTTTTCCTCATACCCATGAATATAATTAGATTCTTAAATTTATATTTCTCCCTTGATAGCACATCCAATAAACTCTTCATGGATACTAAAGTCTCTTATCTCTAATCCTTTTTAGAGACCTATTTTGTTGCCACAAAAAATTTAAATGTTTTTAAGTTAAATATCAGTGATATAATTCTAGGAATAACATGAAAGTATTTTGATATTAGTTTCATTGGAAATAATTTTTTTCCATCATTGATATTTATATAATAGAATTCCATCTCTATCTTGTTTTATAGAATTTGAAGAAAATATTTTCACAAAATCATTCCATCCCATGGAGTAAATTTCTTATTCATGCTTTATTTTCATGATTGATGTCCATAATTGATACTCTTCACCATATAAATGATAAATAGTTAATCCTATTATCATTTTTGGAATATTATAGTATATAAAATAGTATATATATTATTTCAACCTATCACCCACGTATTAATGGATCAGAAGATCATCTAATGGACTATGGTCATCACCATAAGATTGAATTGATATCATACTCTCCCATATTTGGTGTATTTTGGAGTTTGATCAAACAAATATACCCTCTAGGTACCCACCTATAAAAATATTAAGGTATTTGTGCTACCCTAAGCCTTTTTTAGATAGGCCATAGGTTGGTGACTATCACCAAGTAGTAATATCTTTCATTATGGGAGGTCTTAGCCTAATTCACCTATACATAACCACAAATATCTATACAAGTGAACAATAATCAAATGATCGACAAAAACAAAATATGATGAGTATAAATATATGTGACTCACATTGAGATCTATAAAATATTAAAAAGTTAATAAACATTTAAGTGGTTATAATTCGATAGACCCTTACATTACCATTATTAATTAATTAATGAAATATGAGGGTGTTAGTGGTAGTTTTGAAGGAGTAGGGTTACGTTTAAAGTTATATTTTTGATATAATATGTGCATTATAGATGAATGTATGTGTTGCACCATGAGTGGTTGGTGTGAAGTTGTGTCAGGGGTTAGGGTGTGGGCGCGGTTAGAGTTTGGAGGTTCAATGTTTTAGTGTAGAATCATTAGTTGTTTCATGATTGTTCAAGTTATTTTGTGGGGGGTGTTATTTATAGTGTATTTAGTTTATTTTCTATAAGGGTTTTTATGGGAACCCATAAAAAATTGTTTTGGGTAACCCTTATATATCATAGAACCATTACTTATGTTTATTCATTAAAACATAAGGACCATATGTCGCATCATGAAGTGTCTTGGAGAGTTAGTTTAATCTTCTATGAATAGTTATCAAAGCATATTCATAGTTACAAAATCAGGAAACAATAAAAGGATTATTTAATTATTATTATTTGGGAGTTATTCCACCATGTTTCAAGGGATACTTCATTAGTCTAGTTGAGGGTTGATCATGTTTAGGGAGGAGGAAAACAAATCGTACTATGAGTTCTAGTGGTAAAAAATTTAGGGGATGGTTAAATCCATCAAGACATGATCTTCCTTCAGAATATAAAATTTAGGTGAGTTTAATTTTTTTTTATGTTTGTTGTTCCCAGGTGGATCATGTTTTGAACCACATATTCATGTTTCAAACTAATACACCACACCACGTATCCATCTATCACACCATAAATCCATTGATCACACCTTGATTCTTGGTATTCTAATTTTAATTATAAATTCATTTTATTCATTCTCATTGTCTTGATATTCCTTGTTTCTCCTCAACCCTAGGTGTCCTAAGGGATTATGTGAGATATTTTCAGATTTTCTTCACTGTTATTGAATCCCTGTATATGAAGGTTATATATTCTCCAATCCATGATTCCTTTGTAAACTATATTACTTTTTTATTTCTTATTCCATATTATTGGAATTTTCAAATCATTGTTTTTCTTGGTAATGGTGTATTATAGTTTATTTTATATTGATTAATGTCATAGTTTAGGTTCACGGAAGATTCTTGTATATTTTTTGGTGCTTAGTTTCAGTTTTATTAACATTAAATATCTAGGATTAATTATGATAATGGATTTCTATGATTTTCATCTATCTTTTGGAATGATATGTTACATAATATACTCTTAAAACTCATTATATAGCCTTTTTTATCCTAAGTCCATTCTATTGGTAACCCTTGAAAAACTAAAGAAGCCCCTTCTAGAAAAATAAGTTCATACTAGTCCCTAAATTTTATATGGTTTAGTCCAAGAAAATAGTTTGATGTTTAATTTATGTATTTCATTATCAAACTCTTCATTCACGATAAATGTTATGGGTTTCAATCTAGTGTAGGGGTTATCATATGATTTCTTTATTTCATTAATCCATTCTCCTAGGCTTGATATTGTGAGGTTCGTCATAGGGGAAGGGGGTATTGTATGTTCTGTTTTCCAATTAGTTTTAGATTAGTTATTCCATGTTGTTATAACTCATTTTACTAAATATTTACATTAGTATAATATTATTACGTTGTGATATCCTAAAAAATATTAAAGATGTTTAATAGTATACATAATAATTATTATGATCTAGAAGTGAAAATTTCAACAATATAACTAGATTTGACTTCTTTGTTGTGGATATAATGATTTGGGAATTTTTTTTGATAATTTCCAATATCAATTTTTAAAATATTATGTATAAATATGTTTGGAATATAGAAAAGTGTATGAACATGTACATTAATAATATAAGAAATGTGGTATAATGTTCCAAGGAAATAAAAATATAAATATGCATATAATCTGGGATTAATATTCATGTACTTATTAAAGTAGGAAACTTTGGGAATCAATAGGTTTGGGGTGTCACTATAGTTAATCAGGCTCTTATATCATTAAAAAATTTTTCATGTGCTACATTTTAGGGTAGTTTTATTTTTATTATTCCAATTATTTCCATTTTTCATAGATTGGTTAGATAAGGTTGGTTTCGATCTATAAGAGATATGGGTGAGTGTTTTTTTAATATCATTGGATATGTTCATTTTCTTCATTTTATTTCCCTAATATAATGTGATTCATTGATTTTGATTTGGTTAGTTATAATATAGAGGTCCCTTAAAGGAGGATGTATAATGTTTCTTCTTATGGTAGTGATATTGATTATTGTCATAGAGATCTTGTGTGAGCTACAAGAATAGAAGAGATGATTATAGGAGTGATTTTAGGTGAATTTTGTAATTTTATGTTTTATAAGTAAGGTTAGAGTGGGGATGCTTCTTGGTATTTAATAGGTTATGTGGTCTTGTAGAGTTTTGTAGCAACACGTCTAGGATGGAGTTGTCTTATAAATAATGTGGTGATTTATAAGGTTTATATTCTAGTTGTCTGATTGAATATGTAGACATTTCAAATAAAGTAAATGAATATTGAAGTGGAAAAATTAAATGAATTGAATATAAAATATTATTACATATATAAATAACTAAATAAATTTGTAATTGGGATTTTTATTCAAATATTGGTAATTGTTTTTAGAATGAAATAACTAAAAGGATGAATTGACTAATAATGTGTGGATTTTAATGATATACATAAATAATAAACAGATGAATAATACTATGAGAATAAGTAACATAATGAATAAATTTAGTAACATGTAATATGATAATATTATAGTGGAAATAAAAATTATATTTCTTAAAACATCATGTATTATATTGTTATGATTTTTGTTTAACTTTCACCATAAGTCACTTGATTACTAATAATTTGTATCCAAAGTAACAATGATTGTATCGGGATATATTTGATATGATGTACTTTTTGATCAAATAATTTTGTGTTCTATAAAAATGGACAGTAATGGATCAAGGTTTATAACAATTATATACTAATACTATAATAGATTAAATTATATTTGTGTGTGTGTGTTAGTGGATCTAGATTATATTTCATCATGACATGGGTGACATATAGTCGGTGATATGGGAGTGGATATGGTGATTCACTTTCGAAATGATGATAGGACATTGGATGTTGTGTTGATATTATTGAATTATTATTCCTTTATTTCTGATAAGTTGGTGAGGGGTTGTTTTACTAAATCCCTACTAGATTGTGTTGGAACAACCTCTGGACTTAAATGTAAGGGTGGAGGTAGATTATCCTATATCCAATATTCTATTATTATATTATAATAATATGCTCCCTCAATAATTTATAGTTACGATTTATTTACAAAAGGAATCATTGTCATTAAAATTATTTAATCTAAGAGATTGTAATATGTAGGGATGTTAAACCCATTTCTATGTTATGGGTGTTTGTTTGAAAAATATTTTGTTTTATGATTTTCAAGGGAAAAGTTGATTTTACACATATATATTTGTGTTAATTTTTTAAAATGGATGTTGTATTGTTTAGAAACAAAACCCTTCTGAGTACATACAAATTATTACACCTATAAAGTTTTCTGGATTTGTTTTACAGGATAACACATGGTAGATTGGCTATCTTTTTGTTATAGTATTTGAAGTATATTTTAGTTTTATGGTTTTTCATTGTCTCTAGATTTATAGTGTAATTTTAATTGTATAAATATTTTGGGTACAATATTTATTATCTTATAAATTATATTTAGAGTGGATAGGTGGATTCATGTTATTTTCTTCGACATTTGGAGGATAATTACACCTATATGTGAGACACACAAGGTCAGTGATATTCTCTAGTTATGGCCTGTTTTAGGGGGACTTCATGGGTTATTACCATCTTTACATCAAACCCAATAGGGTTTAGAATGTCTAGTGTCATGAATAAATAATATCAAAACATTTTTTGAGAGATATAGTGGAGATTGAAGTTAGGAATATGTGATTATTTCATGGGTCTGGTAGGTCAAATATATCATTTGAACGTAACATGTTATGTAGGATGGGATGACCAGGTAGGAAACCAATATTTAGACCCCCATAATCAAATTCAAGGGCCTTAATTTTCTAAAATCATTTTTATGTGAAAATTAATTTATTTCATGGTAGAAATATTACGAAGGATTCATGAATCCATATCATAGGTGGCATTCAAGATAAAATTTTGATGCGTAATTATGATTAGTTTATTTATTTATTATAACATATACTTACGTGATTTAGTATTTTTAATTATCTTTCATTCATTTTGATAAGTTGATTCATTCTAGTTTAAGCATTCTTTCCATTAAACTCATGACATGTTTTAATTTTTTAGTTTCTTAATTCCTTATATTGTGTTTTATAACTTAATATTTAATACTTTTTAATTATAAATACTCTAGGATCATGTAATATATTTTAATTAAATATTACCCATTGATGATGAATCATTTCTAAAATAATGGTATTTCCATGAGTAACATTATCTACAACCTCTATGATTAATCATTACTTAATAAATAATTATTAATTAAGTTATGTATTTTTAATAAATTCATTAAAATCATGTTTTAGATTCTAATGTTTCTTATTATGAAATAATCCACATGTGTCAAGTTGAACCAATTATCTAGTAATTTATTTTGGAATTATATACAAGTTATAAGAGTTTACTAAATTTACTATACAGGATAGATTTATAAATTATTCATTATTAACATATATGAAATAATGGGATGTTTTGGTGCTTGCCTATTTCATGTTTTACTTAAATGGATTAATAATTCCTGATTTATATGGAGAATTAACTTCAAATGTACAAACTAACTATTTGTGAAAACACGTTCAAGATTGCTAAATGTGATAGGTAGTTTTTTATGAAAGAATTATAAGATATATTCCATGTTGGTTATTGTTTAGACTATGTTATATATGATTTGTTCAATATGTTATATAAATTTGATTATAATGTTTAATAATCCTTACACATTTGTATTAAGTATGAAGCACAAAATAAAATCTTATTATAATCTTGTGTTAGTTAAAAGAATCACTTTATGATGTTGATATAAAAATAATATTGTGCTGGTTTTATAATCCAAAAACTGGTAGATGAAATGAATTTGATTATTTCATATGTAACCTCATTAAATGCATTAGATAATTCTTGTAGAACATGTCCTATTACATCAACAATTATTTTATTGATTAATTATGTGTTGATAATTTGTTTTTTAAAGATCAATCGTTGGATAAGAATGTAATTAATTGATTATTATTTTGAAAACTAGTGAGAAATAAATTATTGTAATATTTTTTGATATCCTTGGTATAAATTTGACATGACGATATGTGATTATTGATGCTTATGGGGGTAGATTTTATATTATATAAGTATTTTTTTAGTGAAACATGTATAGATTAGTGATTTGGGATGATGATGTGGATATGATATGAAAAAAGCTGATGTTGGCGATGATGTTTTGGTGAATGTGTTTTCTTGTGCAGTATGTTATTCTCGGTGGTGTTGTGGTGAATAATGTGACATGTTCAAACTTACTCTATTGATATTTAACTAAATTTATTACATTGAAACATAACTATGACATTGTTCAATGGAAGGAGAAAGAAAAAACATGTAATAAATCATTGATGATGTTACAGAAAAATAAAGTATTAAACTTCCTTATCGTTGATTCATTTAATAAGGGGAATGAATTATTTTAAGTGATTTAGTTTTTACTTTAATTAGTGATTAGTCTAGAACATGTGACAGATTATTTTGTGTTCGACTTATTTTTTATGGTGTCTCAATGATGGTGGAATGTGAAGAATGGCTAACCGAATGGGATGCCTCGGGTAGAGTTTCTTGAAATGATCGGGAATTATTTTTTTAACATGTGTAGGTAGACATCCATATGAATGATATTAATAAAATCTTGTAGGATAATGTTAGCTCCCACAACATAATAATTATTTTATGGACCTGATTTAACATTTACTGAATTTCCAATCCATCAATGAAGATTGATCACAACATTTTGAGTCTATTGTATTGGTGGTCATTTAGTGATCATTTGAAGCCTTTTAGTTGGAGTCTTGGGTTGTATTGAGGGATCAAACATAGTTCTTGGAGAGAGGTATTTTAATGTATTTTTTTGGTAATGTTACTTCTCAAGTATCTATAATGGTTGTGATTAACTCTATGTGATTGGGGTAGTCAAGTGTATAGAAGTAGAGAGTAATGTGAACTTCTAGAGTTGTTCTATGACTATAAACCATTGGATTGAGAATATTTGGGTTTCTTGTATTGATAGTGATGATATTTTTTAGTTTTGATGTTGAAGGAGATGTTAGTATGATTTCTCTACGAATTAGTATGTTTGTAAGTCTTTAGTGGGAATCTAGTTGTGTCTTGGGAGGTTTCCCATCTTATGGGACAATATGGGTTGTAAATCTATTTAATTTGAGAGTTATCTCCAAATCTCTATTAATATTTTGGATTTTTCCTATTTTAGGTTTGTTTTATATTATCAAGGGTGATAATTGTTTGAATAAGTTTTTAATGTGAAGGATTGTCTTCTATATCCTTTACATGGGTAGGTTTCTTCATTTTCTAGGTTGTATTTTGATTCATGAAGATAATAATTATTTGAATTGAATTTAATATAAATGCCTATAATTTCATAGTCCCTTAAATTGAATTTTTTGGAATTTTTTGAATCTAGGTATGTTACTGACATTTTAACATGATAGGTAGAGTTTAAGATGATATTATAGTTGAAATAGGTTTTTTTGGTGTGTTTGTTTGTGTTTTGCCATGAGTGGTATATTAGGAATACATTTAGCAATATGAAGTTGTGATTTATATTTTCACATTGGTTTGAGAGTTAATAGGTACTTATATTTATTGGGAAATAGTTGGATGTTATATAGTTATTTAGGTTATGGAATGTGAGTTTTTAGTTCTGACATCATACATTTTTTATGCAATGAGAATATATTAGTAACATTATGTATGTTTTTTGAGTAACCCCAATTTATCATAGTTTTAACATCCCATTTAATTTTTAATTATTATTTTATAGTATTTATTTTATTATGGGGTGTATTATGTTTTGAGTATTTTTTGTTTTTATTTTTTTAAAATTTGGAAATTTTTGTGTATATTATGATTTTTGAACAGTTATGGGTAAACATAATGTAACCATGTGATGATTATTAGATTCCTAACAATGTGGTTTTTAATAATTTGAATATGGGTCTCCATGTCATGAACTATCTTAAAGGTGACCATGTGAATGTTTTTGTTTTTTGGGGTGACATGTATGGATGGAACAGTGTTAGGAGTATCCTTATGGGTGCCTAAGGCTTGTTTAGTGTAATTCACATGATTAGTTCATGGTTTACTAAAAAATATGTCCAAATCATGTGATCTACCAAATTTTCATTTAAAAGTGATATTAAACTTACAACCCTTTAATTTTAAGAGTCTTTCTCCCCTACTCTCCCATTGCATTTGGTCGATCCAACTGACCACAAGTGAGAGATCCCCTCTCCTCTGCCTTTGATTCCTGGATCTTCTTATTTAAATATCATATTGTTTCCAAGTTAAATTATACTCTTATTTATTCTTTCTATTCTCACCTATTTTATCTATTATTTATGTTAGGTCCATCCTTTTCCTTTGACCCTAAAATAGTAGTTAAATCTAGCGTTAGGGATTTATATGGTTAAAACCTATGATTTTGATTTAGTATAACCCATATAGGGTGTTTCTCTTCTTGTTTGGGTGTTCACCATAGAAGGTGAAAAATTAAAAATTATTTACAATTTTTTTATGTTGGTGTCTCTCTGCAACCTCCCTTATATTTTCAATTCATGTAGTTATTTCGTTTCATAATCATTTATCTTATGAAATTGGGATTATATGTGGTATTTATAATGTGTTATAAATTAATTTCTATATATTTTAGACTTGGCGTAAAATGTTTTTATTATGGATTTCATGTATTTATTTAAATTGAAGGTTCCTTCATGGAAATGGTTTTTAAAACCTCCCAAAGGGATTTTTAAATACCTTTGATGAAAAACAAGTCCTTCGATCCACTTTTGTATTTTCAAAAATGATAGTTACATTTTGAAAGAACTTTATGGATAAAAAATTTGTATGTGTTCTTGTATTTTAAAAACTATTTGAAATGATAAAATTTAAAGATATGTGAAGGGATCAGTATCAAAATCTAGTTTTCCGGTAAAGTCTCATTGTGGCTCTTTATAAACTAAAGGGATCATTTCTTGTGAGATTCTCCTTGATTTCCCATATTCTTATTACATCCATTTTAGGTTAATTATGTGATGGATATATGATGGGGAATGGGTTTTTTTGGTAAATATCGAGACTTGAAATCCCATGTCTAGTTCTAGAACAATATTTATATTTTTTTTATAAAAATTCAACTCAGAAATGTATTGTCCTTGGTGCACCCAAGGATATTTTTAGTCTTGGTTTTGTAGGATTTTGAAAAATCCTTACGATATATCATAATTTTACAAAAATCATAAACTACTATCCAAAATCACTCAATAAATGTCTTTAAAGAAACCAAACACCATAAAAAATATAAATTATCTTGTGAAAATAATTTTAAAATATAGGTTGAGTATATAATTTAATAGAAAAGAGTTTTAAATCTATTGTGAAAATCTATTGTTATAAATACCATAAAACATATTTTTGGAAACCATTCATTATATATCAAATACAAAAAAAGTGATATTAAAAAAATTATTTAAAGCTATTACTCTAGGGTTTTCAAGAAAAATCCATGAGTATTACTGTTCATAATTTGTAAAATTACACATTACACTGAAAATCCATTTTTAAAAAATATAATAACATTTGAAATAATCTAGGTTTTCTCTATAAAAAAAATAAAACTTTACATTCAAAATAATAAATTGTTTTGAATTATAATGATACTTGAAAAAAAATTCACATGGCAATGAGAAGTATACATTCTAAGAGAATGTCACTATGAGGTCATCAGTTTATTCCATATTCCTTATCATCAAATTCGATACTCAAGTAATGAATTTTTATATAAAATATTTTTTAAAATACAGTCTTTCTCATTATAATTCCATTAAATATACCTTTTTAAAACATCTCATGAAACTAATTTCAAAAAATAAAATAAATAAATTCTACCATAAGTTTCCCTATGAAACATGCTTATTTTTAAAAGAAATCCATACATTAAAAGGAAACATGTATAATATATTTTTGTAAAATTAAACATAAAATAATACTTTTAAAACATTAAAGTAATGTTAATGACAACTATATTTAATTTTTATTTCTTTAATCATCAATAACATCTACCAATTTTTGAAGAACATTTCATGCATAGACAGAAAATTTTAAAACCCACTTGAAAATTGTCCATGAAATTATTGAAATAATCTATTATCAATAAAGGATTTACAAATAAATCATTTATTCCATAACTAGGGTTTTCTAAGATATTAATATGTTTAAAAAACTTCTTCCATATAACATAGGGATTGAAAAAAATAAAATAATTTTATAAAATAATTTTTTTTTATAATCATGAAATAATAATTTATTTTATATATCCCCAAAATAAGTGTCTGAAGAATATATAGAATATTGAAAACATATTACATTAATATATAAAAATATGAGTTTGAAAAAACCCCTTTCCTAATATATGGAGAGAAAATGGGATTTAAGAAATCTCTTATAATAGTGATTGAAATTTTTATATATGTAAGGATATATAGAGAGATTTTGGTTGTGAGGTCTAGTAAGAAAAGAATTATTTGAAAGGGGAATCACATATGGAATATTTATAAATTATTTATAGGCCTGACTAATTTTGTTAGATATTAATTCCATTTGACACCTTAACTCTAAAAACATCCTGAAATATTTTTCTTATTTTTAAAAATGGTTTCTGGAGTATATATATGGGATTATAATATATAAAATAAAATCATTTTTATAAAGATAAGATGTTAAAAACCAAACCATTCATGAATATTTATATCCACAATATACATATATCTATAAAAATGTTATATAAATATTATATACACCTTATCATTGATTTTGGACCAAGCTATGTAGAATGAAGAAATGAAAGGTTTTGTTGCTCTAATCAAGGTTGAATACAAAAATATCAAATTATTTTAATCTAAAATACACATACATATCAATGAAGTATATATATATATATATATAGATATACATACATAAATACATTTCATTGTATAACTATTATTACACAAAGAAGAAAATGAAAATACCTAGAAATTTTAGTTAGGAAATAGATAATATTAAATGTTAAACATGTTGTTTTATAATCATTAAATGATGACCATGGAATCTGAGAGATGAAAATTAAAAGCCTTTGAATTATTTTTCGTAAGAATTAATTTTGATACTCATGGATTATATTTTTCATAACTCTTTCAAATTACCTTGGAAGAACATGATGACACCCGCTGTTAAATCGAACAACGAGATAATCCATCAGTTCGTTGAGGATGGAGTCAAAATTAGGAGATGAAAGTGATGGCACAGTCAAGGTATGGATTGGTCAGGAATGAGGTCTAATATGATCCACAAGCTGATAATATTTCATGGATGAAATCCATCAGAATTCAATCATTGGAATCATGTGTATTTAGGTGGATCTATAGTTCTTGAATAATATTGTTCCACATTGAAAAATATATGAAATGAGATATTCCTTATAATTTTACCTCTTCCATTATCTTTCATTCCATGAAAGTGGGGTCTCAGCACCCATAACACACACACACACACAACATTCCCACATAGGTTACCCCACCCCATTACGTGGTCTACTGTAGTACTATTTCGGAACTATCTGTGCAGACAAGCCCACCCATACGCATGATACCTCACATCACCTTACACCAAGTCAGTATGAATGTTTATCCTCTCCAATGATTTTAAACCTTTGTGTCCCACATGTGTGGTTGAGGTGTTCCTTGGTCAGCTATTATTTGTCTATTTTTTAATTTATAATTTAGTTAATTTTAAAATACTTGAGACAATTAAAATAAAATGCACAGTAATGAAATATTTTTATGTATATGTATATATTTATTTCAACCTTCTCATTATTTTACTCCCGTTATAATTATTCTAGTTACTAATACAATGATTAAAAATATTAAAACTAATTGTATTACTATTAATAATTAACTTTCCCAACATATGTTATATTGTAAAATTTACAATAAAATTAATATTTTAGTACTCATTAATGTAAAATATTATTACTATAAATTTAACTACTACTTATAAATATATTAATTTATTTATAAAAGATTTCATAAAACGTAAAATGTTATTTCAAAGTATGACATTTATAATATGAATATTTTAAATGGTTTTTATATCCTAAATTTAAAATTATTATAGAAAAGCATATAATTTTATATTAAATCATACTTTATTTTTTAAATTATGAAAAAACAATTAAATAAAATATTTAATTAATTAAAATATATATTTAAATTATTGGTATTTGACATGTTCTATGAGTGGTTTTTGGAGATGATATTGAAAACATTCTTTATGTTATATTTATTTTTAATTACCTAAATTTCTTTCTCGCTTCTATGTTTGTTTAGTCATAATAACTTGGGTGTCTATGTGGAATGGATTGAATCTTTCTACACTAGTTGGTATATATGTTTCTATAATTCCCTCTAGTTGTGCTTAGGTCGGGGTTAGAGGGGGTGTTCCAAGATGATGAGGTTGGTGTTGGATAATTGGGGAACTTTAGTTATGTTTGGATTAAATTTAAATTAGATATTGGTTTGTGTTGTCATAGCACTATCAGGATTGTCAAATTATAATTCCAAGGGTTTAGAACATGACACTTTCTTATTGATCAGTGGTTATAGATAACAGATTTCTTTATTATATTGGATGAATCCCCATTTTCTTATTGGGATAGTGGAAAAATAATCGCATGGTGCCTTCTTTTTTTGTACCTATATTTATTTCTAGAGGGTTATTTGGAAATGTTTTTTAAGATAGATTTTATAATTTTTTATTTTAAATAAAATTGGATATTCATATTTTATTAATGAGTTAACATGAATGTTTTTGAAATGAATTTCAAAAATAGGTTTGCATGGTATCCTATGAATGAGAAGGGGGTGTGTTTTTGTTTCAAAATATTTCTTAATTTCTTTTTTATAAAAGGTAAAAGGATCACCGTTCAAAGAATAAGAGAATAATGTTTTTTTAGTTAATTTTCTTATAAATGTAAAAAAAATGTTATCTATTTTATTACAAATAATATTTTAATACATTTTTTATAAATCTAATCGAATGGTTTATGTAGTGATATCATACTTTTCTTACTCTCTCACATCCCATATACACACTTGGGTGTGTGTGTGTGTAAAAAATCTTCTATGATAAACATGTTCTACATTTCTTTTTAGATTGGATTACATTCTATTAAGATAATAGTGGTGAATCAGTATGGGTTGAAAATCCATGGGTTGCATTAATATGGTCTTACAATGATGTTTGGTTTTCCTTGTTTTATTTAGGTATGTCATTTTATCATCCAAGATGAACTCTCTTTTATATTTATTTTTTTATTATTTTAGTTGGTCTTTAAATAATTTATAGTTGAGTTTTCATGTCGATATATGTTATTTGATTCATTTTTATTCGATATTACTCATTTTATTATTATTTTTATTTTGTTCTTCTTATTTATTATCTTCATGTATGCCTGGTACTTAGATTATCCATTCCAGATTTTCAGTAAATGGCCTCACATGATTATAACTCTAATTTTAGGGGGACATCATTCCCAAAGGTCTTCCATGATGACCATACACTATTTTATAACCTATGAGTGGAAGTCCCTTTGGTCCCAGTGACATATTGGGTTAGGTGGCATGTTGGGTGAACATGGGATTATTTATTATAAACAGAATCAGAGCCTAGGTTCATGCTAAGAGAATAGGTTATTCACATTTCCAAATTATTATTTGGAAATCTAGTAGCATAGAGAAGGGGATGTCAATACTCGAGAGGATGGAATGAAGAGACTCTCATGATAACATTACCATTCATATCCATGACATAAAATTGTTTTTGGGGGTTTATTATTTTATTTTGATTTCATCTGTGATGAGTGATTATGTATTTTTAGGCAGAATTGTGGTATTTGAACCATTGATGATTTTCTTAGGTGATTTTAAGTGTTCTCTTACATTTTGGGTGAAACAAAAGTAAAAAATGGGGATTCAAGATCATTTAAATCATATAGATTCCATGTATATGGTTCAGTAATCTTTATAGATCCTATCAAAAGGTTTCTACATAGCCTGAAAAAAGTTGTGCACAAATCATGCATAACTTTTCATCCATAATGATTTTACTATTTTGACCTCTCTTATTTATCGATAACTCCAAAATTGGTTTCCACTTATTATAATTTAATTGTACATGATTTTAATGAGGGATGTTTTCTAAATTGTATTTTTTAGGTATGGTATTACACATTGTTGGTAGATGATTTTTATGGGTTGTTTTGACAAGGAAAAGAATAATTTTATTAAATATTCAATTTTAGAACTTCTTTTTTTTAATTTTTTAGGAAATGGATGTTATTTTTTTACATTAATATTTTTATAAATTTGTTTAATTTATTGTTATAAATAGAAATAATATAAAATGAATGTTTCTTATTGTGTAAATATGCTGAAAATTATGTATGGGATAATTGAAATTTAAAGTTTGTAATAAGGTTGTAAAATATTTTCAAATTTTTATTAGTGGTGAAATGATTATACTTGTATTAAATGTAGGATGACTATATATCAATTTATAGGTGGTACTTATCTAAATTCATTGAAAATATCTCAGTTGTCATGACCCATCCCCCAGGGCCCATGCCGTGACTACCCACACTCACCTGCTATAGGCCAGGGGCTGGTGACTACCATCAGAAAGGAATATCCCTAAAACGTGAAGGAATTGCCTTTTAACATGTACATATAAATAGTCCAAGAACAAAAAAAAGAAGCCACCATGATGTAAAATTCTGTAGTAAAAGTCTGATGAAAGTAAAGGGGACAAAATACAAGATCAACTGAAAAGTATAAGTACAACTGAAAAATAAAAATATGACTAAAAAGTAAAAAAAATCTCTGAGGTCTTCCACCGAGGATCCTACCTGAAGGGAAGGTGCAGATCACGAACAATATTCAATGCGTCACATCACGCCAAATGGTCCACCCTAGCAGCGTCTAGTCCTGGATCCATTAGCCTCGATCAATAGTGTATGTTTTCTTCACAAGATGCTACAAGGTGTGGGCGTATCCCATTTAGGGGTGATTATAATGATATTTATTAGGGACCTTGAGACCCCTATAGGTCTCCCATATTTCCATAAAGGAAAAACCCCATGGAAATACCTCCATCTCAAGAACGAAGCGATAGACATCAACTCTACATAGGTATATGCCCATACAAATAGCTAATTTATCAAGATATACACATCTCATACATGATAAAGGGATACCTAAAAGGTAACACCATGAAGGTAGAAGTCCCACATAGGTAAAACCACGAAGTTAGAAGTACCACATGGGTAATACCATGAAGACAACACCACGAAGGTAGAAGTACCACACAGGTAACACCATGAAGATAGAAGTACCACAGAGGTAACATCTCAAAATACAACGCCACAAAGGTAAAATAATCATCTCACAATCTGTTATAAATTACGTTCATAAGTATAGCTGATTAGTCGTAAGGATAGATCATCTTATTCTGTTAAAAAGCACTACTTATGACCCACACAAGATCGATTATTAATAACCCTTACTGGCCCACACAGGATCTGACCCACATAAGATTGGTATGCAATAACCCACATAGGATCACTGAGCACTAACCCACATAGGATCTGATAGATGCTGACCCACACGGGATTGATAAATGCTGACCCACCTAGGATCTATGTTCTTTCATCACGTTACAGCCAGCCACATGATTCCTCGCACCCAATGCACTCGAGTTTCTTAGAATCTAACCCTTGAGATATTGGTCATACCTATACCACCACTAATATCCATAATAGAGTGACCCAGAGGACATAAATTTTGTAAGGGTTCCTACACGATAGACGGTGCGTCAATCAGACATCCAGTCTGTGATTTATAGGCGTTTTAGTTCTGAGGGTTCAGTTGGATTCAGGTTCAATCCATCTCGATCGTTCTACAACTATCTCCAAAACAAATTCGAATTATACCAAAAGGACAGTCTCGATCCAAGGATCCCAAGGCCGCAAATGTTTCGTCAAACGAACTTCTGGTTTTCATGATATGGCCATTTACGTGATTATTGGTCCGGTTTGGCTTCGTTCTGGTCTGACTCGGTCGGAGCGACCCGGCACAACATAGTCTGGGCTGGGCCGCGGCGGGCTCAACCCACTAGGGTTAGGTCCGGGCCATCCTACAAGGAGGCGCAGCACGCTGGGCTTGCGTGGCGCAGCAGGCGTAGGTGCTGCCCATTAGCACGTATGGCCCACTGGGCATGGTCTACTCAAGAAGGCATGTGAGAGGAGCCCCCCTATTTGGAACGTGAAGCAGCAACACCTAAAGGCGTTTCCATGTCACTATGGGACCCGCTACAGTTCCAGACACCGTGGCTCCTCCGACGGTGCGCTAGTCGCACCTCCCTCCCCTTCCTCGACCAACTGTCTCTTCCGACCCCCGTTGCTGATGAGCTACGGCCGGTTCCTCTGGCAGTGCGATTGCACTGCCTCTTCCCTCGCAGTTGGTCCATGCCGGCTGCCGCCTTGGTCCCTGTTGGCACTGATCACCAGAACCGCCATGTCGGTGACCTTCTGTGGGCCACCGGGTGAACTCTAATGGCCATTTTTTCCTTCCAAATGTATCTTTGAACTTCTTATGACATCAGCATTGCTTCTAGACCATAAAAATTTGGTTAATTTTATCCCAAATATTCTCCCACGAAGAACGCACAAAATTCCAATAAGGTCAGTGTCTGGGACTTGTTTGTTTTGCATGTGCCCTCTGCGTTAGCTCGATATAAAGAGGGTAGGATTCAACAATCAATTGGAATTATTAATAAACAAATCCCTACCTCAAAAAAAATGGAGAAATGCCTGTGGTTGAGGAAGTGGGTCTGTGTTTTCCATCCCCCTCAACTAGCTTCCAATGACATTTCTCCTTCTCGATCTTCATTTTGGGGTTTCGGTGTCGCTCCTCATAGCTCGCTAAAACCGGCTCCGTCCTCCATGGTTTTGGCGTCTCGGAACTTTGTATTCACTTTTGTTTCTTGGTGAACCAGTGCTGATACCTCTCCCCAAGATCCATATAATTATGAAAAGGGGAGGGTGTCTAGGTCTCGTGAGATTTATGAGGTTTCATTAATTAAGAACCTTTCTAATTCCTAATGATGATGTTACTTAGGATTGAAGGGTCGAGACATTTAATGTCTTGACACATTGCTGGTCCCACGCTGCTGCTTTTCTATTGGAGGAAAAGATAGAATGAAAATAAAATATCTAAGTTATATTATAGTTCTTTTAAAAGTCCCAAAATCTATCTTTTTCTCCCAACTTACTGTGGTTTATTTAAAGCCTCTATTAAGTGAATATCAGTGCTGCAGATTCAACGGTGCCCATATATTTTTAAATCCAATCACCGGTTCAAAGCTTAGAAAACGCCGCTCACGTGTTTACTGAACGTACCATAAAAATGTTCAAAAATTCATTCTAGGCACAATGAGACTCAGAATCACGCACTTTCAAATTTCACAGACTCGTAATAATTCAATATAATTAAAAACATTATATTGAAAATATGTGACTTTATATTCTCCCCACCTTAGGTATTTTCATCCCTGAATGCAACAATATTGATTAAGAAATCAAATGGGGGTACTGAGCACAAATCTAATCCTCCCGCTTCTATGTGCTCTACAAGAGGTTCCCATGCTGCCAGCGAACGTGCACTAGAGGTATTGATCGACCGTGAAGTACTCGCTCCTTTCGATCTTCAATCCCCACCGGAACCTCCATAAACTTCTCCCATCATCAAAGTCTAGGTCATTTTTGTCAATAATGTGAGATGGGTCATGCACGTATCTCCTCAGCTGGGACACGAGGAAGACGTTGGTCACCCTCTCCAACTGTGGTAGAATAGCCCAGTGGTATGCCACCTCAGATATCCTCCAAATTATCAAAAATGGTCCAATAAACCTCAATGATAACTTGCAGCCTCGGAAAAATCCCCGTAAACCACATCGAGGTGAGACCCATTAGAATACATTGTCTCTCTCCTCAAACTCCAAAGGTCTTTGCCTCCAGTAAGCATAAGACTTATGTTTACTCTGTGCAGTCTTCATCTGCTCTCGAATGATCTTCACCTTCTTAGTGGTAGCTCATACCAACTCTGGACCCATAAGTGAGGACTCCCCTTGGTCATTCCAACATTGAGGTGATCTGCATGGATGGTGGTATAGGGCCTCGAATGGTGCCATACCAATGGTGGAGTAATAGAAATTGTTGTCTGCGAACTCCACAAAGGGAAAGTGATCCTCCCAACTGTGGCCAAAATCTAATATGCATGCCCGAAGCATGTCCTCCAGCTTCATAATGGTCCGCTCTGTCTAACCATCCATCTGAGGATGAATGGAGGTGCTCAAACATAACTGAGTCTTGAACATCTCATACAATCAATTCCATAACCAAAAAGTAAAATGTGCATCATGATCTAAGACAATCATTGATTGAACCCCATGGAGCCGCACAATCTCATGTACATAGAGGCGTCCCAAGTGATCTACTTATCCATGCTCTCAGATAGGTAGGATGTGGGCCGACGTGGTGATTTGGTCAATGATCACCCAGATGGAGTCATGTTCCCTAGGCATACATGGAAGACATGTCACAAAGTCCATGGAGATACCATACCACTTACACTCCGGCACCTCTAGTGGCTACGCTATGCCTACTGGGACCTGATTCTCGGCCTTCACATGCTAACAAGTGAGGCATCATGAAAAAACCTTTGCCACTACCTTATTCATCCCTGGCAACCATTACTGATGCCAAAGGTCCTAGTACAACTTCGAAACACTATGATGCACCACCAATGGGGACGTATGAAACACCCTTAAAAACTCCTCCCGTAGCACTACTATTACCATCATACGTCTCCTGAATAGGGTGATATTCTCCCCATCTATATAAAATCCTTCAGTTTCTTTTCCTGAAGATATATGAGCACGTTGAGCATCACAATCAATGTCCCCAATCTGTGCCTCCCTGACTCGTTGAAGGAGTGGGGGAGTGATTATCTTAGATTGGAGGTAAGATCATCCATCCTTATCCATGAAGGATATCTACAATACAGCTAGCTACTCTATCACCTCACTCAGAAACTACATATGAGAACACCTACTGAGTGCATTTACTACCACGTTCCCCTTCCCAGGATTATAGACTATCTCAAAGTCATAGTCCTGGATGAATTCTAGCCCTCACCGATGTCTCAAGTTCAAGTCCTTATGAGAAGAGATAAACCTGAGACTCTTGTAATAATATTATACTGTATAACATTGTCCCATAAAGTAGGTCAAAGGCCACTCTTGCTTACTCTAGGTCATAGGTAGCATAGTTATGCTCATGTTTCCTCATCTGTTGTAAGCTGTAGGTGATCATTACTCACTCCAGCATCAAGAAACACCCATACTCCATACCTGATGCATCACAGTAGACTGCATACCCAATTCCGTCCTCTGGTAGCCTCAATATGGGGGCACTGATTAGTCTCTTCCTCATCTTTGGAAAACTCTACTGGCATCTCTCCATACATACGAAGGGATTTCTCTTCTTCGTCAATGCTGATAGGGGTGACGCGACTCTGGAAAAGTTAGGAACATATCTCTGGTTGTAATCATCTATCCCCCGAAAACTCCACACCTCGGTTACACTCCTGGGTGTCTCCCAATCACGTTCAACCACTATATTCGCTGGATCCACTTCAACTCTATCCTCCGAGAAAACGTGTCCCAGAAATTGGACCTCTCGTATTGTCATGACCCGTCCTCGGGGCCTGTGCCATGACTACCCCAAGCCCGTCTACCATAGGCCAGGGGCTGGCGACTAGCACCAAAGGCGTAAATCCCAAAATAAGGGAAGGCATTGCCTTTATGAAGTAACATACACAACAGAGTACACGAGTGAAGTAGGCACTAAGTAAAACTGGGTACAAGGTAAGTGCTGAAAAGTAAATGGGCCAATATAAAAACCCAACTGAAAGTACAGTACAACTGAAAGGAAGGTACAATAGCAGTAAGTAAAACAGAAACACCGAGTCGTCCTCCGGAAGTCCCACCTGAAGGGTGGGTACAGATAACCTCGTCAACTCCTTGGGTATCGTCATCCTCTCCGTGTACTTCCCACCAAGTAGTCCACCCCTGGGTACCGTGTAGCTCCACAAGCCTCCACCTCGATCAGTGTTGTCTGCCGTTTTTATCCAACACAACGTAGTGCGGGCATAGCCCGTGCAGGGGTGAGTATATGATACTCAGTAGGGACCCTTCTACCCCTGAAGGTCTCTTAGAATCCACGAAGGGTAAACCACAAAGTTAAAGATACAATCACAATGTATCAAACGACTCTACTTAGGTATACGCCCATACATATACCTAAGTCACCAGCTACAGAATGGCTCCAACTCTTGAGCCCAAGAACAACCCAGTCCACATAGGAAAACACAACCCAGTCCACATAGGAAAACACAATCCAGTCCACACAAGAAAACACAATCCAGTCCACACAGGAAAACACAACCCAATCCACACAGGAAAGAAAGACAATCACATCGATGATGATGATTGAGAATCATGACTCGTCTCACACAGGTATACACCTTTTAAGGTGATAGAGATGATCAGATGTAGCTACTGATTTATCTAATCTGTCAGACCCACATATGATACAAGACCAGCTAAGCTGTCAGACCCACAAAGGATACAAGACCAGCTACTCTCCCGGACCCACATAGGATACAAGTACAGAGTCAAATACTTCCGGACCTACATAGGATACATGAACAGTAGTCATCACCGTCGAACCCACAAAGGATTATTGTATGGTCGTCGTCGTTGTCGAACCCATGGAGGATCCATGTGCAGTTGTCGTCACTGCCGAGCCCACAGAGGATCCAAGTGCCGTCGTCTTCGTCGTAGTCGCAACAAGCTCTAGGGTTCCCACACACAGCATGCTCGATTCCGGGAGGGTCCTCTCCTTGAGAAAAAGAGATTCGATACATAAACTATCACAAAGTCTAGATTTGATGTATCCCAATGTTCCGTCTCGTCAAAAGAAACCCAACATGACAGACGGTGTGTCAATCGGACACCTGGTCTGAGAGTTGTTGGTTTTTCTGTCCCAGGGGCACGGTTGGTTTTTAAGCTAAAACCAAGCCGACCGTACTCCTGCTGCATCCAAACCTCAAGAAGAGTAAGCCAAAAGGACCGTCACATCAAGAGTAATTTAACGCAGTTGACGGCACGTCAAACGAGCGTCTGGTCCTTAAGTTATAAGCGTTTCCGCTCCAAAGGCCTGGTTGATTTCAGGTTCGAACCAACCCGGCCGTACCCAAACTTTTCCAAACGCTCGAGTGTAATAAAAAAAACGCCCTTCTCGATTCAAGGATTTCTACACAACTAACGGTGCGTCTATCGGAGGTCCACAGCTCAAGTTATGGGAAAAAGATTGAAAACGCTTCGAAGTGGGGGAGTCTAGGCCTGGTCCTACCCGGCCCAACCCCCCCCCCCCCTCGGGTCGGCCCAAACCGGGTCGACCCAACCCGGGTCTGGGTCTGGCCCGGTAGGGCGCGGCCCGGTCTGCGCAACCCACCCTGGCCCGACCGGGGGGTGCACTGGCTCGGCCAGTGGGCCGAGCAGGGGGGACGCGGTCCCCCCCTTTGTGCTCCCAGGACGCGGCGCCTGGCCCCCCGTCTCCCTGGATCCCGCGCTGCCGCGGGATCCACTTCCTCACCGTCGTGGCGGGCTCCTGCCAGCGGCGCGCTGGGGCGCCAGCCACCCGCACCGCCGAAGATTTCTGCGGGCCACCAGAGTCATTTCGGTGGTCTGTTCTTTCTCCCGTCTGCGCCAGTGGTCAGCTCGGGACCTGTACATCACTACGACGGCCTCCAATCGCCCAATAGGTCTCGTTTCGTCATCACCAAGGACTCCGCTCATCAAGAACAAAACAGTGGTGTGTTCAAACTTGTTCGTTAGTCCGCACCCACCATGTTAGTGGTTCTAAACATCACCAACAATAAAGTACGTCATGCCAAGGGTATAAAAATCACATGAAGGAATTTATACAAAACTGTTACCCCAATAGTTAATGTCGGACATTGGTGTCGCAGGGAAGAGGATCGTAGGCATCATCGGACCGCGCTGAGGAGGAAGTAGCATCTCCTCTCTTGTCACGGAGAAGAGAAAGGGTGGGGCGTCATCGATCATCGAGGAACCGATGTTCTTCATGGTTCTTCGTCAGAGGCCGGCGTTCCACCAAAAGGTTCCAATCTCTCCCGATATCTCACGCACAATGAAGGATCTTCCCAAATTAAATAATAGGTTCCCCCTATTATTTAATTACACATGCAAGAAACTCCCCGAACTAAATCATCCCATTTAATAAAACGTGTCGACAATTTAATTGGGGAAGGGAGAGGGAAGGTCCCTATTCAAAGTACGCATTAGAAAATAAATAAAAAGGAGGAAAGAGGATGGTTCCTCAAATTATTATGGGTTGACATAATTTAATGGAGATATTGGCATTAATTTGAGGTTTTCCAAATTAATGAGGGGATGTTAAAGAGATTAGAGGTAATTAAATGGTGGGGATCGTGTGGGCCCCAACTCTATAACCTCCTCAATTGGGTAATTAAGTGGTTGTGGGCCCCACCCTTAACTACCCATGGGAGGTAATAACCTCCTTTAGAGATAAAAATTTTTCCGTCAATTTTTATTTATTTCTTAAACAAACCCCCCAAAATTATCTTCTCCTCTTTTGAGAACGCATCTATGGTAAGTGTCCCATTAAGCAATTACCGACGATGTGAGTTCATCGGTGCCCTCGGATTTTAATTCCGAGCACCATTTAAAAAGTAAGAAAAACCCGCTCGTTCGTTCACTGAACGTACCCGAGATAAACTTTGAAAATGGATTCCGGGCACACCGAGCCTCGGAATCAAGCGTCGTCTAAAGCTACAGAATCATAAAATTCCAAAGTACTTAAAAAAATCCTTTAAATTTCTGGGTCTTTACATCACTCCCACCTCAGGGCTTTGCGTCCCTATAAATATAAAACACAAACTAGGGGAATAGAAGAGGGTACTGAGCATGCTTCTGAGCCTCCCGCTCCCATGTTCTCTCCTAGAGGTTCTCGTGCTTCCAACGAATGTGCACCAGAGGAATTGACCATCCTCGTAGGACCCACTCATGTCGATCCTCGATCTCCACTGGGACCTCCGTAAAAGTTTCCCTGTCATCGATGTCCAGCTCCCTGTGGTCGATGATATGCATCGGGTCATGCATGTATCTCCTGAGCTGAGTACGTGGAAGACATCATGCATCCGGTGCAACTGAGGTGGAAGGGGAAGGAGGTAAGCCACCTCACCTACCCTGATGAGGACCTGAAAAGGCCCGATGAAGCACAAAGATAACTTGTCGCCCCGACCAAATCTCCACAACCCACTTCGAGGTGAGACCCATAGGAAAGCGTGGTCGCCATCCTCGAATTCCAGTGGTGTCCGCCTCCTATTAGCATAGGACTTATGTCTTCTTTGTGCTGTCTTCATTCACTACTGTATGACCTGCACCTTCTCCGTCATAGCTCGAGCCATCTCTGGTCCTACGAGTGCTGACTCCCCAGGGTCAGTCCAACACAGAGGTGATCTTCAAGGTCGGTCGTACAGTGTCTCGTAAGGTTCCATCCCGATGGTGGAGTGGTAACTGTTGTTTTACACAAACTCTACCAAAGGTAGGTGATCCTCCCAGCTATGACCAAAGTCAAGGACACTTGAACGGAGCATGTCCTCGAGTGTTTGAATGGTCCTCTCCATCTGGCCATCTGTCTGAGGGTGGAAGGCAGTGCTCAGGTGTAGCTGCATCCCGAAAACCTCCGGAAACCCCTTACAAATCCGAGAAGTAAAGCGAGTGTCTCGATTGGAGATGATATACGATGGCACACCATGAAGTCGTACGATCTCCTGAATGTAGAGGCATCCCAAGCTCTCTACTGAGCCCTTCTCTTTGATCGGTAGGAAGTGGGCCGACGTGGTGAGTCGGTCTATGATCACCCAGATGGTGTCGTGTCCTCTAGAAGTACGTGGAAGCCCCATCATGAAATCCATGGATATCCCGTCCCACTTCCACTACAGGACCTCTAAGGGTTGTACCAAGCCTACTAGTACCTAGTGATCTGCATTCACTTTCTAACAAGTGAGGCATCGAGAAACGAACTCCGCCACAACATTCTTCATACCCAGCCACCACTACTGTCGTCTGAGGTCCTAAAACATCTTCGCTACTCCAGGATGCACCGCTAGAGGGGAAGTGTGGAAATCCCTCATCACCTCCTATTGTAGTGAAACTGGTACCATGGTACATCCCTGGTAGAGGATGACATGCTCCCCACCTTTAGAAATCCATCGTGTGTCAGCCCTGAGGATATCTGAGCACGTCACGCCTCACATTCAACGTCCCCACGCTATGCCTCTCTGACCTGCTGAAGTTCTGGAGAAGTCACTATGGGGACTGAAGATAGGCTTCCCCATCTCTATCCACGAAGGATATCTGCAAAGTAGCTTACTTCTCTATCGCCTCTCCAAGTAGCTAAATGCCTGATCTCCTGCTGAGAGAATCATCCATAACTTTCCCCTTCCTAGGAGTATAGACAATCTCAAAGTCATAATCCTGGAGGAACTCGAGCCATCACCGCCATCTCAGGGTCATGTCCTTCTGCGAGAAAATGTACCTGAGACTCTGGTAGTCAGATTAGACGGTAAATCACTCACCCATCAGATAGTGTTTCCACATATTCAGGGCGAAGACCACTGCTGCTAACTCTAGGTCATGGGTGGCATAGTTCTTCTCGTGCTGTCTCAACTACCATGAACCATAAGCGATCACTGCTCGCTCCTACATCAGGACACACTCGAGTCTGGTCCCTAATGTGTCGCAGTATACTACATACCCTACGCCCTCCTCCGGCAGCCTGAAGATTGGTGCACATGTCAATCTCCGCCTCAGCTTCTGGAAGCTCTGCTGACATCTGTCTGACCACACGAGGGGTTTCCCATTCTTTGTCAAAGCTGTAAGTGATTCTGCAACTCTGGAGAAGTCTGGCACAAACCTCCAATAGTACCTAACCAGACCTAGGAAACTCTGCACCTCTGTCATGCTCCTGGGTGGCTCCCAAGCAAGTACCGCATTGACCTTTGTGGGATCCACTACAACTCCCGCCTCTGAGATGATGTGCCCCAAGAAGTGAACCTCTCAAATCCATAACTGGCACTTTGAGATCTTACCATAAAGCTGGTGCTCTCGGAGTGTATCCAGTACAAATTGTAGGTGGTAGGCATGCTGCTCCTCAGTCGTCGAGTAAATTAGTATGTTGTCCATGAAGACTACGACAAACCGATTGAGGTAGGGATGGAAGATCTTGTTCATGAGACTCATGAACACTGCTAGAGTGTTGGTCACACTGAAAGGCATGACCAAGAACTCATAGTGTCCATACCTAAAACTGAAGGCCATCTTCTACACATCCTCGTCCCGAACTCGGAGATGATGATAGCCTGACTTGAGGTCTATCTTTGAGAATCAACGTGCTCCCATGAGCTGATCAAAGAGGTCGTCAATAATCAGAAGTGGATACTTTTTCCCCATGGTAACCTAGTTCAGAAGACGGTAATCGACACACAGTCACAAGCCCCCATCCGCCTTCTTGGCTAATATGACTGGAGAAGCCGAGGGTGAAACACTGGGTCAGATGAAACCTTTCCCATGTAAGTCCTCCAGCTGTACCCGCAGCTCACGAAGCTCGGCAGGAGCCATCCGATATGCTGGAGTAGATATCAGTGATTTCCCGGGGTATAGGTCTATATAGAAATGTACCTCCCTGCGATGAGGTAGTCCTGGAACATCATTAGGAAAAAACTTCCGCATACTGATCCACCACTACAGGAAAATTCCAACTCCGCACATCAACTGCTCTGAGGACGAGACTAGCCAACTGTTGTGTGATCGGCTGCCCTCTCCTCTGTGTGAGCCCATCTTGTGCTGCGAAGGTTCCCTTCTTTATCTTGAAGGTGAACCTGGTCCCATATGTGTGGACACTCCGCACCTTGCACCTAATACAGTCGATCTGAGCATGGACTGTAGATAACCAGTCCATACCCAAGACGACGTCGAAAGGCCTCGATGCCGCTAGAAGAAGATCCCAGCTGAAGCTCTCGCCTCCTAGAGTAAGCTCACACTGCTGGAACCAGTGCGTAATCGTCGAGTCTAGTTCCATAGGAGTCTCTAGCTGCAAGGATCGATCCAACGACTCCATCGGAATCTTGGAGCTCCAAACAAGGGTAGCGGCAACAAAAGAATGACTCACACCTGTGTCTATTAGAACTGCAGAAATGGTGGAGTAGACACAGATAGTATCTCAAATCATCTCAGGTGAACCATGGTCGTAATCCTCTACGACCTAGAGCTGAGACTTCCTCTGCCCGCAATCTCCCTATAGTTGGGGTGGACCTCCTGGGGGTGGTGGTGGTAGAGCCTCGAATCGTCGTCCACCACCCGCTGCTCGGCCAGCTCCTCTGCCTCGTCCGCCTGCTCCCTGCGGACCGCCATGGTCGAACCTATACCTCTACCTGGGAGGTCCCTCCACTGTCTGCTGCTCATCTGCATGGCGGGTCGGGCAGTCACAAGCCATGTGTCCCTACTCACCGCTTGCATAACATTGTATGCTCCTCGTAAGGTTGGATCAGCACCGTGTGCCCCGCACAGCCGAACACGTGTCCTGAGGTCGCCCTCCAGACGGCTTGGTCTGCTTGGACCCCTGCGTCATCTGTCGACTGCCAGCTGCAGAAGATTCTGCTATGTGCCATCCTGCGGTGGCTCTCGCTGCTGATGGATGCTCAGCGAGAAAGCTCTCCACTAACAGGGCATTCTCCAGCACCCCCGCCTGCGTCGGGATGCTGAGTGGAATCATCGAAGCTCTTATCTCATGCCTCAGCCCCTGCTCAAAGGTCTAGGCCCAGAAGAATGGGTCTCGTACCATGTCATTGGAGTAGCGTGAGAGGTCGGTAAATCTCGCCGAGTACTGGGCTACTGACATGCTGCCCTACCGCAGCTGTAGAAACTCCTGGATGCGCACCACACGGAGGGTGGATGGAACGAACTCCGAGCGGAAGTGGCTCTCGAAGTTCGTCCAAAGAAGAGATGCCTCATCATGCACCTAAAGCATCAGGCTCCACCATCTACCTATTGTCGCATGCAGGAGACTTGCGGCAAGGATCACCATGAGGTCTGGTGGTGTCCCTACCAATCTGAAGACTTTAACGACAGCCTCCAGCCAATCCTCGGCTACCTGAGGATCTGTCTCTCTACGGAACCTTGAAAGCCTCTGCCTCTGAAACATGTTCAGCACCCTCAAGCGGCGTTCACTCTTTTCCATTGGGGCCGGTAGCATCGGTGGCTCGGCGGGTAGAGGTACCACTGGTGCCTCCACTGAAATGGGGCCCTGCACTGAGGCCTCATTGCTCGGTGTGCTGCCATCTCGCACAAAGCTCGGAACCCTAGCTGGCTGCTATCGTCGGGCTATCCTGAAAGGAAACAGATGTGCCACGGTTAATAGAGTATACCTGGTGAGCTGACACAAAGTAATCACAAAGAAAACATTTCAAACACACATGCAATCAATTTTTTCATGCACTGACACTACTACAACCTGCGCCTTTATCAACGCTAGAAAAGCGCTTTTAATTCCGGCATAGATAAAGGGGTCCTTTATCAGCGCGTGGTGGAGCGCTGATAAAGGTCAACTATATAAGTGCTTCTCGGAGCGCTGATACAGGGTCCCTTTATCAGCACTCCTCTAGCGCTGTTAAAGGTGTCCTTTATCAGTGCTAAAAAAGCGCTGATAAAGGCCCCAGCGCCTGCACCTAAAAAACAGTACCTGCACACCTGCACACCAGAATACCTGCACAAAGTAGCACATGCACACCTGCACACCATAGCACCCGCACCCAATATTTTGACTGACAACGGTATATACATTCATGAATATAAAAAAACGCATTGCTATATACATTTCAAACATTGTTTTACATGGTTACATTTAAAATTATTCAACAACAGTTATAAACATTCATGTTTCATCCTTTGATATCCGTGATCCGCTCTCGATGGTATTTGTTGCCGAACAAAGCATCCGAACTCAAGGAAAAAAATTCACCTATATAAGAAAACAAATATTATGTTAGTAATGCAATAATGAAGGAAATTAAAACAGTAATATGAAAGAATACATTAATATGGAAATGTGAAACTAAAATATTAAACTTTAAACTCAAAAGTTTTCATTTTCATAACAATGAAAGGGAATAATGTAAAATCAATATGTTTTTGATTGATTTATCTCATTTAATAACTACTGATTCTTTATCTAATGAAAATCTTTACTGGTCACACCGTGCGTCGGATTGAGGTGCGATCAATTCATACACGTCACAAATGACTCGTGGATCTTTGTCCTAAAGTATCAAAACAATCCGAAGGCGTTTGCTCGGTTTGGCGTATGTCATTGGTGTTTGTAGACGCCGGAAAAGTCCGTTGTTCCCAAACGAAGCTCCGGATGCGGAAAGCGAAGTGATATTTGGAGTCAGAGGCACGTTCCGGAGGGCCCGGAGGACTTGCGCGAAATTTCAGAGGCCCGCGCGCAAAGTTGAGTCGCGGCGCGCAATCCTCCCGGGATGCGCGTAATGCGCTGGGCCGGCGCGCTATTTTGCGCGCCCGTGGCCCGCGCGGCGCCCTTGCGCGCTGAGTCCTGATTCCGCGCCCGCGAAGGGAATTCCGCGCCCGAGGCCGGATTCCGCGCCCGGGGTTGCCTATAAATATAAGGCGACCCCCGACGTTTTGAAGGTTGCCAGAATCCGAAGCGTCGCTCGTTCGCGCAATCCAACCCCTTCCGCGCGCAATGTCGATCTTCAGGTAACCTCCATTCTTTCGCGCAATAAAGCCTTGGGGTTCGCCTTCGCGCGCAATCCCCTTGGCTCCTTTCCTTTGAATAATCCTTAACCCGAAGGCCTTTGCGCGCAAAATAAGCCTCTTGCGCGCAATTGCCCCGGGTGCGCGCAATCCAACCCGATTGCGCGCACCCCCCATCTTCAAAGTGGCCATTCGTTAGAGAATGAGCCGTTGCCCCCGCGAGCTGTCCGAAGCCCGGTGCGCGCAATCTCAATCATCCGCGCGCAAAGGGCTGGCCTAATTGCGCGCCAGCCCGCCATTTTGCGCGCCGACCTGCTGTTTTGCGCGCAAAGCTCCTCTTTTGCGCGCAATCCGCCAGGGTCGCCCCCCTTGACCCCATGAGGGTACCCGCCCGCGTGGCGCCCGATGATTTTCATCCTGAGTGCCCGCACCGTGCGTTGTCTTTCCATGCGACCCTCCAGGCTTGCGCGAAGTGACACGGACCCATCGGCGGCCACCGATGTCCTGCACGACGTTAAACTGCATACGTCCAAGTTGCACGACGTTAAACTGCCTAGCATATCGTCCGCGCTGCAAGACGTTAAACTGCCAAGTGTTTTGTCCAGCATGACGTTAAACTGTACCACATCCGCGCTGTAAGACGTTAAACTGCCAGGCACCTTCGTCCTCAACACACGACGTTAAACTGTACTTCGTCCGGCAAGACGTTAAACCGTCCGCTTCGTCCTCAACACACGACGTTAAACTGTATTTCGTCCGGCAAGACGTTAAACCGTCCGCATCATCCGATCCCGTGCCTCGCACGCAGGGTCCCCCCCGGTTTGGATGTGGCCCCCACCCGCTCGTCTCTGCAGGGATGTCGGGATTGCCCCTCTTTAGGGACGATTTAATGGGAGCGGCTTTTCCCTACGGGGGTAGGGTATTACAAACCCCTAGTTTCTTGTGGGGGGCTGCACATGTGTATCTCCATTGCGCTCCCCCACCGCCGAAGCCAGTAGAGGGTGTGACTGGGATCGAGGTGTCTCCTACTTTCGGTCCAAGTCCCTTCCAACTGAGTTTTGCCGCTTCCGGGCTGCCTCAAGTGCGTAAGTCCTGACAGAATGAACTACGTGGACTTTGATACCTGTCTTCTAAACAGGGTACGTAGGAAGCCTCCCTGAGGTTCAAGCCCACCACCTGGTCGTCCCGGTTGTATTCACGTCGGTTCGTCCATCAGTGGACCCCTCTAGGGTTCACGCTTGCGTCAATTCACCTATGAATCCGCCCCTGTGGGAGACTGCCCGTGTGTATCTCCACTGTGCCTCCCCACAGCCCCTTTTTCCATTTCTCCTTTCATCGTCCAGCATGACGTGAAACTGTGATCCACCCGGCCGTTCCATCCCCCTCTGTGCGAGGTGGTTCGGTTCAATCCTCCGCCCGGCGGCCTCGACCCCTTCGTGAGTCGGCTTGCCGACGTCCAGCATGACGTTAAACTGTATACCCGAACTACGTTGACTTTGATCTGTGCTAACGCGCGGTACGTAGGAAGCCTCTACGGGGTCCAAGCTCTTCACTCCATCATCCATCCTGATCCTTACCCAGGCCGCCACATCCCGGTGGGGTCATGCCACTTCACTCCACTCCATATCACTTGGGAAGCCGCCCATGCACTGGCCCCAGCGTCGGAGGTTCCCCGCAAGGGGTTCTGTCATCTGATCCACTTTTCGTGTTGATCAGTCCGATGCCGTCCCCGCTGGACGTTAAACTCGCGGCATACCCCGTGTTAAACATGGGAAGCTGAGGAAAACCTCAGGGGACACAGTTCCCCGCACCCAGTGCGGGATGCCTCAGGCCATCATGCCTTCGAGAAGCCCTATTAGGGACGGAAGACAGATGTGCAGAGCCGCAGTGTTACGACACGCCCCCAGCACCCAGAGCCACCCGGCCTTCTCACCGCTGGTTGCTGCCCCGACCAGACTCCTTGGAGCGTCCGGGCGGAAGCAGCGTAATTAACCTGTGTCCATGAAGATATGGCGCCGGGAACGAGATTCACGAGCATGTCTTAAATCTATGAGGGAGACCCGGATTAGGCGACGAGTTCCGAGGAGACGTCCAAGGAAGGAGGAGCCGACATCCCATCATCCCGGTTTCGATCAAGGAGCAGACGCCCCTGAATAAGGGACGGATGCCGCCCGCCTTTGGAAAGTGGGACCGCAGGACCACAAGCCGCGCGCCCATCCCCTCGGGTTGACGGGTGCATGCGCGAACGTGTCCTGGAGGAACAGCGTAACCCGACGCACATCCGCACCGAAACAGAAAAATGGTGAACCCGACGTGAATCTCTTCTCCTCGATACGAAGACCGATGGCTTTCAGAGGTGTTGGAAGACCGGCGTGTTGCCCGGCCGAGCATTCAGTCTTACCCGCCAGGGGCTGGGGAAGGGACATCGGGCACTCCGTCTCGCAACGTCGAGGGCCTGGGTTCCCCCCACGGAAGGCGTTGTGGCGCTAATGGTTGGTTGTCGATTCCTTTTTCCTGTCAGTGTTAATGGGTCATTCTCCCTGCTTTCAGAAATCAGGTCGCCCGATCCAGTGCCCGATCGCCACCCGCCCACTGGCGCAGAGGTAGGGGAAACACCGACGCGGCTACTCCGCGCGGTCCCGCCCGTTCCACAGCCGTCCCAGCTGCCGCAATTGCGGGACGACCACGCCCTCTCTCCCCCTCGGAGGTCATCCAGAGAAGGGTGATCAACACCCTGGTGCGGAGATATGAGGAATAGGGAGTCATCCCCACCCGGGACATGGCTCGCCTAGACCTTGAGGAGGCTGCACCTCGCCACCACCGCCGCCCCCAAGGGTCGCGCAGGGAGGCACCGCTGCCCACCTCAACGTCCAACCGCTTCGGGAGCTTATCCCCGGAGCGCTCTGACAGTTCCCTTCCCTATGCGGATGAGGTGGAAGATGTCCGGGATCACCCTATCCGGGATTCGCTCCAGGGATCTACGGTAAAGGCTCCCGCCAGGCCGCGACGACACCGCCGCCAGGCCTCTCAAGTCGAAGAGCGGACTCTCCACCTGCCCGCGCCGCTCATCCCGACTCGTTTGTCCCGACGCCAACGTCGGGCACGAGCGGAGGAGGATGCCCACCTTGGGGCCCTAGCAACAGCGGCCGCATTGGCCCAAGCCACTGTTGGCTCCAGTCGCCAGGCCCCTGCGCATCCTGAGCAGGGGAACTTCTGTGCCCGACCTGGATCGAGGCCTCGACCACCCCAAAGGCAGGTTGGGTCGACTCTCTCGGTTGCTGGTACAGGCAGTAGCCACCGCGGACCACCTCGCGGTAGCGCTATTCACCAGCGGGATCTACTCCGTGTGGCTGATCCAGGAGGCATGGGTCATCCCACCTTCCGATCCCGGCCCGGAGTCCTGCCCGGAATCATCTCTCCCCGCGTCCCCTTTGATATCTGTCCCGGTGCCCCTCGCACCTTGGTTTCCAGTCCTCTTGGCCCCAGCACCAGTGCGGCCGGAGGACGCCAGGACAGAGATCAGCCCTTCCCCGAAGAACCACCCAGGGGCAGGAAGGCAAGGCGTCGACGCCGAGGGAAGAATGTTACGGAATTCCGGACAGAGATCCGACCGGTTCGCTTCTCTGATTCAGAGGCGGAGTACGATTCGGCGACAGAGCCCTTTCCCCAATCCCGCCAGTCAAGGGCAGGGGTAGGAATGCGGCACGTCAGCCTCGTGCTCCCCGAGAGCGAGATCGATGTGATCCCCGCTTCTCTCCGAAGGTATATCCGGAATAACGAGGGCCTGGTAGACCCCCAAGGATCAAGCTTGCGGTTGGTACCGGCCCCTCCGGAAGTGCCTTCCGTCTCGGTCAGAGAAGCCGGAGACTTTCTCTGGGGACCGACGGTCGAACCACGATCTGGTGCACCCTCGGCGAGCACCGATGCTACGGCAGGATGTTCGCTCGCCGGCCTGTCCTATCGTGATGTGGTAGCCAGGGCACCGCCACCCTCAGAGGGCGGCCCGAGATATGGAGTCCAATCGGCCTGTTCGCCGTATTCACCGCCGGCCATCCCGTCAGCCCGACGGCCCGCCTCGGCACCACTACCGGTTCCCCGTCCGTTCCCAGCCATTGAAGAGGACCAAGGAGATCTGGGTCCCGAGTTTGAGTCGTGGAGCTTCTGGACCGTCCTTGCAGAGGGCCACTTCCCTGAGAAGTTTTGGCCAGTTGCAGGACCGGGCTTTGATGCACCCGAATCGCTCACCCCGGATGAGTTCGAATGCTTCCGCCGAACTCTCCGGGAGACTCGCTCCTGTCTTCACCGCCTACAAATGTCATACCCTGGGAGTCAAGCGCACCTGGAGGATATTGGTGAGCAGTGCCGTCAAATTGACCTGGCCATGCTCCCCGCGGTTCGGCACCCCGGGTCATTTGGGCACCACGAGGCCCTCCAACAACGATGCGTTGAGTGTTTTCAGGTACTCCGCAAAGTTATCGAGGAAGCCACTCCCCACGTGTATATCCGTGGATGGGGGCAATACGCTGCCCTACGCTTCAGTGTGATTCGCCGACAGCCCGATTCACTGGGCGGCCCTGAGGGTATATCCACAGGGACGGAGACAGTCAATATGGCTGACCTGTCGGGAGAGGGGAACGACTTGGAACTTCTCGACGGGGGCTTCCCCCCCGAAGACAAGCCGTCGTTAGATCCATCGGTGAGAGTTACTCGTCATCAGAGGAACCTCCTGGGGCTCCCCGCACCCACTGAAGCACTGACGTTGAGCCGAAACGTCAGCAAAGGAAAAGAGCACAGCGAGGCTATAAAGCCCGCCGACCCATCTGCCTCCATGCAGAGGGCAGAGGAGGATCCCGAGAAGGCTACGCTACGTCAGCAGCTCGCCGAACAGAAGAAGCTGGTTGACCAGCTCCTCGCCGAGCGCGCTGCAGAACGGCGGCCTGACTACGGTGATCCTAGGCCAGGACAGCAGGGACCGGAACAACCGCTCCTCGACGAGACTCTCTGGGGCAACCGTGATTACGCCGTGTTCGCCGACAGGAGAGAGGCCATTGCCTACGGCAAGAGGGCGCGGTATGTTTCGCCGCACCCTCCCGAGCGGCGTGACTACCTGAGAGACCCCGCTCGGATTCCTCCCGCTGCCCCAAGGGCCGCTCCGCCCGCCATCCCACGAGCTGCCGAGTTCGACGACCCGGTCGACGACCCGATTGAAGGGCCATGCAATGCGCTCGTGGTTAGAGATCCTCGCCAGGACTGGAACCCATGTCCGGACGATCCGATGGCGGCACTCATTGCCCGCTTGGAGGCCTTGGAGACTCGGCAGGTGGCGATCCCACCGGACGGCAAGCCCTACCCAGCATGGGTGGATGACATGCCGGCGCCTCTGGGATTCGGGAATCCCACTTTCGCTCCCTTCAACGGGACTGGAGATCCGCCACAGCATTTAGCCCACTTCAACTCGAGGTGCGGGCCTATGTTGGGGACTCCGGCGCAGCAAGAGGCTGCTAAGCTTCGCTGCTTTGTTCAGACACTGGAAGGGCCAGCATTTGTCTGGTACAGCCAGCTCCCCGTCGGGTCGGTAACCAGCTGGGAGGACCTCCGTAGACAGTTCCTCTACCAGTTCAGTTCCACGACCCGGAAGACAAGTATCGCAGACCTCTTCAAGTGCAGGCAGAGGCCTGATGAGCGAGTCGCGGACTTCGTCGCCCGATGGAAGGGTCTCACGTATTCCCTTGACATGCCATTGACTCAGGAGCAGTTGCTGACAATGTGCGTCGGGAACGTCAAGACCGAGCTGGTCCCTTCCCTGATCACTCAAAATTACCCCGGAGGGTTCAGAGACTTCTCAGACAAAGCTCAACGTCTTGAGGAAGCCCTGCAACAGTCCAGTCAGGCACACCCGCTGCCTCCTATGATTCCTGCAAGGAGAGTCAGCAGGGCTGAGCCCGCTGCTGTTGCCCAGATAGAGGCCCCCAGGCCATTGGAGCTGCTGCCGGCGAGGCCAGCTCCACAGCCTCACAGGAACCCGCCTCCACGGGCTCAGTTCCCGGCCCAGCAGCGGCAGCCTCAGAACCGGCCGGCCCCTCCGCATAATGTACCGCCGCAACCCAGGCGAGATAATCAGGGTCCACCTCCTCGGCCGGCCCCTCCATCCCCTCGTCAAGACCACGCTCCCAGGGGCCCGCGACACCTGACTTACTCATTCCACGAGGATCAGGTCCCCGGTTATTTCCGGAGCGCCCTGGAGCAGAGAATTGTGCGACTGCCTGAGTGTTGGAGGCCAGAGGAGGCACATCTTACGAATAACCCCCGCTGTTGCCCCTACCATCGGGCCCTGGGGCACACCATCCAGCGGTGCTATGTGTTTAAGGATTGGCTCCAAGACCAGATTAACAACAATGTAATCAGGTTGGGCCCAGCTCCAGCACAAGTGGCGGGCGTGTTCGTGGGATCAGATGACGATAGTGGCAGCGAGGACGAATGGCAGCTGGTCTCCAACCGCGGATCCCAGAAGTATAATAACTGGATGGCCCGCAAGACGACCATTCGCGCCCATGGAATCATCCGTGCGCGCTTGAATCAGCCTGAGCCCCCAGAATCTGCGGGTGCTGCTTCGGCATCTTCGTCCCAGCCTGCCTCTTCCAAGAGGAGCAAACGGCGGCAGCGCAAGAAGGAAGAGCGCGCCCTGCCGGTTCCGCCACTATCCCGCACTCTCGGCGATTTCATGCCCCCGGAGATGGGGGTCCCTCCTCGGATCCGCCCGGTGATGGATGATTCGTCCGATGATGGTATTGGGTACGCTTCGGTTAACACCGTCGAGCTGGTAAATCCCTTTTCGGTTCCCGACGTTGAAGAACACCAGGTGGACCTCCCTAGTGTCCCCGGTCGTCGCCACCGTCGGAAGAACCGCAGCAGCAGGAGTCGCCGGGGCACAGCCGCTGGTGCCTCCAGCCAGGCCGTGCACGCCACCGAGACTAGGCAGCAGGCTCAAAACCGAGCACAACGTGCGCCGCCCCCCCATTCGGGGATGACGGATTCGCCTCCGCCGCTGTTTGTGGTGTGGGACCAGGCAGAACCGCCTCAGCATCGTCCCGACCAGCTCCGCCCTGCCACGGGTCCATCCCGGCCTCCTGACCCCAGTACGGTGACCATTTCCCGGACTGTAGCCGGTGAACAGCGAGATGCGCCAAGTACCAGTCGGCCGCCGATCCAACCGGCAAGGCCCGTCATGCTTCCAACCGCAGAGCAACCTCCTGCAACCAGGGGCTCGCGCTTGGCCAAAAAGTATGATGTCCTGAAGCACTTGGTCGACATCCCAGCAAGGCTCTCCATCCTTGAGGCTCTGCGCATGTCATCTGAGATGCGCGAGGCACTCGCTGAAGCCCTGAAAAGCCCCCTCTAGTTTGACACAGAGGTTGCGGCTGCAGAGGCCTTTCACGCCGAAACGATCGAGGACGCCGAATGTCAGGCAGTTATCTCGTTCTCTGGTAAGGATGAAGACCCTCCTATACAGGGACACATTCTTCCGCTGTATGTCACTGGCCAGTTCAATGGCCTTGAAGTCTGGCGCTGTCTTGTCGACACGGGGTCCGGGATTAACCTGATTCCAACTCGGACGCTCCGGAGATTGGGGTTGTCTGAGGATGACTTGATTCCCTCCGACCTCAGGATCCAGGGGTACGATCGCACCGAGCAAACCCCGGTCGGCAAGATACGTTTGAAGACCCAGTTCGGTGACTTGGTTGCCAACACCGAATTCATGGTAGTCTCTCAGGACACTGCGTACAACGCATTGATGGGCAGGCCATGGCTCCATCTTCACGCGGTGGTTCCCTCGTCATACCACCAATGCCTCAAATACTCCCTTAATGGTCGAGTAGGCGTGCTTCAAGGAGATGCCTCTCCTTTTGCCTCGTGTGAAGCCCGCTATCTGGACGCGGACTATTACAAGAGCAAGGATAAGCAGATCCTGGCAGGTGAGGTTGAGCCTGTCGCTGTTGCAAGTGATCCCTGGGCAAGTCTGGATGATGCTTACGTCCTCCCGATTCAACGGTTGGACGTGGCCATGGTATCGACGGCCCGCGAGTCTCCTAATGAGATGACCGCGACCGCCCGCGCCAGCACCAGTGGCCCAGCAGGATCTGGTAGCCCCAATGCAGTTGCCAACGCAGTCTCTCCCGTGGACGATCCCTCCCCGAGTGGAGAGGACGTGGAAGATGCACCCCCAGCCTTTGAGGAGGGCGTCCCCGCCACGGTCGATGAGTTAATACAGGTGAACCTTGGAACCGAGGCCGATCCAAGACCCACATTGGTCAGTGCCGCCATGCCCTCTGAGGAGCGGCAGCAGTACGTGGACTTTCTCAGGCAGCACCGTGATGTGTTCGCTTGGGGCTATGACGAGATGCCGGGGCTAGATCCTCAGGTAGCCGTCCACCGCCTTGGTCTCCCGGCGAACCATCGCGGGTTCAAGCAGCCTCCCAGGAAGATGCACCCGTCCCACGGTGCCATGGTTGAGGCCGAAGTTGACAAGCTTATCAAAGCCAACTTCGTGAGGGAAGTTCAGTACCCCAAATGGCTGGCCAACATTGTGCCGGTCAGGAAGAAGAACGGGCAGATCAGAGTCTGCATCGACTTCCGCGATCTCAACCGCCACTGTCCGAAGGATGATTTTCCCCTTCCAGTGACAGAGCTGTTGATTGATGCCACGGCAGGGTTCCAAGCCCTCTCCTTCATGGATGGATACTCCGGATACAACCAAATTCGGATGGCCCCTGAGGATGAGGAGTTCACTGCCTTCAGGGCCCCCCAAGGTACCTTTTGCTACCGGGTCATGCCCTTCGGCCTGAAGAATGCAGGTGCCACCTATCAACGGGCGATGCACCGCATATTCAAGCCAATCCTCGGCACACTGGTGGAATGCTACATCGACGACTTGGTGGTCAAATCGCGCCAGCGTCAGGACCATCTCAAAGATCTTGAGAAAGTGTTCGGCTTCCTCCGGTCTCGCTGCCTGAAGATGAACCCGTTGAAGTGTGCCTTTGGGGTCACCTCCAGAAAGTTCCTTGGATTTGTGGTAAGATACCGGGGTATTGAGATCGACCCAGATAAAATCAGGGCGATTAGCCAGATGCCTCCCCCAAGTAACATCCGGGAACTACAAGGGTTCCAAGGCCACTTAGCCTATATACGCCAATTCATCGCGAATCTGGCCGGCAAGTGTAAGCCCTTTTCTCGGCTCATGAAGAAAGGTGCCACCTATGTATGGGATAAAGAGTGTCAGACCGCTTTCGAGGAAATCAAGCAGTACCTGCTTCAACCTCCGGTCCTGATGCCGCCTGTATCCGGGAAGCCGCTGGTCCTCTATGTGACCGCCCTGGAACGGTCCCTGGGTGCCCTTCTCGCCCAGAAGAACAACGAGGGAACGGAGAATAGCCTCTATTACCTCAGTCGCATGCTCCTCGATGCGGAAGTTAGGTATTCCCCCATCGAGAAGAGCTGCCTGGCGCTCGTATTTGCCGTACAGAAATTACGGCACTACTTGCAGCACCATGAGGTACAGTTGGTTTCTCGGGTAGACCCGTTGAAATATATCCTGAGCCGGCCTATGTTGACTGGCCGTCTAGCACGGTGGGCTGTGATTCTCCAGCAGTTCGACATCAGGTATGTGTCTCAGAAGGCCATCAAAGGGCAAGCATTGGCAGACTTTCTGGCAGCTCACCCGACCTCCGCGGATCAGCCGCTGGATCTAGGCTTTCCGGATGAGACCATTCTCTCGGTTGATCGAGCCGATCCATGCTGGCAGATGCACTTTGACGGTGCCTCCTGGAGCCCCACCGGTAGAAGACTCGATAATCCTAAGCTCAACAGAGTGGGCTTGGGTATCGTCTTCATTACCCCGGAGCGAGCCGTGCTGCCATACTCGTTCCTGTTGTCAGAAGGTTGTACCAACAATGAGGCGGAATACCATGTCCTCATCACCGGCCTCGAGTTGGCTCTCGAGATCGACGTGCCCCGTCTGTGCGTGAAAGGGGACTCCGAGCTGGTCGTTAAGCAGATCAATGGCGACTATGTTGTCAGGAAGCCGGAACTTATGCCATTGTTGGAGTGCACCCTCCTTCTGATGGCCCGGTTCCCTTCTCGGCCAGAAATTGTCCATATTCCCCGGTCGCAGAACGGTCGAGCAGATGCCTTGGCCAGCCTTGCCGCGTCACTTGCGGAGCCTGAACAGGACGACCTGATCGTCCGCGTGACGCGCCGCAGGCTCATCGCTCCCGTTATCCCGGAGGAAGATCGCGGCCCGTTGGTAAGTAATCTCACCACGGTTACCCCTATGCCCGGAGCCCTGAGTACCCCAGATATGACAGTCGGATCAGCCCCTGATTGGAGGACGCCTTTGGTTGAGTACCTCCAACATGGCACTCTTCCATCGGATCGGGCCGAGCGCGAGCGAGTTCGACGCCGCGCATCGCAGTTTGTCCTCCAGAGCAGTCCCGGCCTGGAGCAGATCCTCTACAGACGCGGATTCGATGGTGTTCTCCTCCGTTGCCTTCAGGGAGTTGAGATCCCACGAGTCATGCAAGAGGTTCATGCTGGTTCATGTGGCGCCCACCAGACTGGGCCGAAGCTGTCCCACCAGATTCGGAGGTTAGGATACTTCTGGCCCTCCATGATCCATGATTGCATCGAGTATGCCAGGAGGTGCCATGCGTGCCAGGTTCATGCGAACTTTGTGCATCGGCCGCCGGAGCCTCTCCATACCACTAGGTATTCCTGGCCCTTTGCAGTCTGGGGTCTGGACGTTGTGGGACCCTACCCACCGGCGACAGCTCGCCAGTGCCGGTTCATTCTGACCGCTACGGACTTCTTCTCCAAATGGGCAGAGGCGATTCCGCTCAGAGAGGTCAAATCCTGTTCGATCGCTGACTTCGTGACCTCCAACATCATCTATCGATTTGGAGTGCCTCACGCTATCCTCACGGATAACGGAACCAATTTCCGAGAAGCCGAGTTGAAGAAGTTGTACGCCAAGTATAACATTCGCTCGAACCATACATCTCGCTATCATGCGCAGGCGAATGGACAGATCGAGGCGTTTAACAAAACCCTCTCTAACATTCTGCAAAAGATGGTCGGTCAGAACAAGAAGAGTTGGCCGGACAAGCTCCCCAACGCCCTCTGGGCTTATCGGACAACGACTCGCAATTCCACCCAGATGACCCCTTATTCCCTGGTGTATGGAGCTGAGGCCGTCCTGCCCATCGAGATCCAGTTACCGTCCTTGCGCACTGCGGTCTACGACCAGCAAGCGCCGGACAGAGTTTCTGAAGCCCGTCTAGTCGAGTTGGAAGCACTGGATGAGAATAGACTTCGCGCTTTGCACAACTTGGAGAGGCATCAAAGCAGAATGGCTCGAGCTTTCAATAAGAAGGTTCGCCTCCGCTCCTTCCTGCAGGGTGATCTAGTGCTAGCCCTAAGAGCACCGATGATCCCCGGCCGGAAGCCGCCCAAGTTGGAGCCCAAGTGGGAGGGACCGTTTGTTGTCCACAAGGTCTATCCCAATGGCGCGTACTCCCTAGCGACTATGGATGGTGAGCGTGTCACTCCTCCCACCAACGCTAGGTTCCTCAAGCAGTACTTTGTCTGAGTGTGCCAACGTCCTGCACGACGTTAAACTGCATACGTCCGCGCGGCAAGACGTTAAACTGCCAAGCACCATTCGTCCAAGCTACAAGACGTTAAACTGTTCAGCATACGTCCAGCATGACGTTAAACTGCACATTTGTCCAGCATGACGTTAAACTGCACATTCGTCCTGCATGACGCTAAACTGCATACGTCCAGCATGACGTTAAACTGCACATTTGTCCAGCATGACGTTAAACTGCACATTCGTCCCGCATGACGCTAAACTGCATACGTCCTGCACGACGTTAAACTGCATACGTCCAAGCTGCACGACGTTAAACTGCCCAGCGTATCGTCCGCGCTGCAAGACGTTAAACTGCCAAGTGCTCCGTCCAACATGACGTTAAACTGTACATCGTCCTGCATGACGTTAAACTGCCTCTCAAGAACTACGTGCAGCTTGATTCCCATCCTTGTGGGATACGTAGGACCGCCTGGAAATTCATGTTTCAGGCCCAGCCCCATCCTTTGGGAATTTCCATCCCATCTCGGGCCCTTGGTCCAGTTGCCTCTGGGTATGTGGCGTATGGTGTGAGCGCGGGGGATTATGTCCTCATTCACGTCGGTTTTCTCGCCACGCTGTATGCCCCCCACGTTTGGGGATGCCTTCTGCTCCCCCCTGTTTTCTCTCATCGTCCTGCATGACGTTAAACTGCCTCTCAAGAACTACGTGCGGCTTGATTCCCATCCTTATGGGATACGTAGGACCGCCTGGACGCTTGTGTTTCAGGTCCAGCCCCGTCCCTTGGTTGATCACGGGGATCTGCCCTCTTTTGGTTGCTCTCAGGGTGAGTCCTCCGACCCTTTCCGGTGATCTGTTAACATGTTTTGGGTACTTCGGTCTATGACTCGTAGTGTCAGATTCAATCCCGACAAGTCCTGTGTTGCTTGTCAGGCCTCGCGCTTCCTCTTGTTCGAGCCTTCACTCAAAGGGATCCTCGTTAGCGGTTTGGGTACGATGCCTCAGTGCTCTCCTACCGCTCCGGGTCGATTTACCGGCGGGTCTTGGGCCGCAAATCGATATGAATCCTGCGATTGAGCGGTCGATGCTCGTTTGCTTGCCCCGTCTTAGGCTGACGCGATCAGATGTTGTGTTGCGAATGCGTCAGCAACATCCTTGATCGCCATGTCAGCTCTTTCAGGCTCTGAACATTGGTTGCGCAGTCCTCATCACACTCCGCCTTTGTGCGTTGTAGTGGAATCTTGACACTCTTTTCATACTGACCTTCAGTACACCTCTACACGTTAGGCAGACCAACCAAGGTAATGATGTCGTTCGAGGCTCCCATGATCTGAGCACCAAGGATATATGCGGATATCCTCCCTAAGGGCCATGCGTAGTTGGACCCTCATCCCCATAAGGAGGAAGGAGTCGCCCGAACAATCGCGTTCTGGGCCCAGTATATCTGGAGGCTAGCATCTCTGCCCCTCGGGTGATGGACATACGCAGGCCCCTATCCCAAGACTCTTCTCCTGGGATCGTGCATGACCGCAAGGCTGGGTATGCTCCAACCTCCGCCGTGTCCGCCGTACCGCGATAAGCGGATTCCTCCATGGTCCGAACCACACGACCTTAAACTGTGTTGTCTGGTCCTACCACACGACCGTAAACTGTGATCGTCTTGGCCGCCCGACGAGAAACGGCACTGCATCGTGATGTTCCCCTCAGGGGTCACTCATGTTGGGCACTGGTTAATAACCACGCCATTCATCAATGCCTTCCGTGGCTTGATTATTGTGGCGACGCTAGAGATTTATCAATCACAGGCATGTCGCCGTACAAAGAAAAACCATTCATCTTTAAGGACAAACAAGAAATATCAAATGCCGCTCCTTCTGTGTGCGAGGGTCAGACCCGCACTCTTCCCCGCGCTGGTGCCCGATTGTGTTGCGTCGCGCTTCGAGAACTACGTGTGGCTTGATTCCCATCCTTATGGGATACGTAGGAACGCCCGGATGTTTGAAACTTCGGGTCCAGCCCCCCACCTCTTAGAGATCCCCCCTTCTCTGGGGAATCCACCGCCTTCAAGTCACCCTCAAGGCGTGTTCCCCGACCCCTTGCAGTGGTCCACTGGTGTCAAGAGTACTTTGGTCTATTGTCAGGAGGGTCAGGATCCGCTCGGTCAGGTTTCCTTCACTTTTCAGGCTTCGTGCTCCCTTTCATTCGGACCCATCGTCTACGCCCTGGGTGGAGCCCCCGTGAACGGTTCGGACACAATGCCTCAGTGCTATCCCACCGACTCGGGCCGGTACCCCCAATGGCCTCGGGCAGCAAATCGATATGAATCCTGCGATTGAGCGGTCGATGCTCGTTTGCTGCCTCATTCCACCAACGGTTAGTGCGATATTGATGCTGCTTTTCCGCCACAGTCGGCAGTACTCCCATATCGTCACTCCGGTGCCCCCATTCCTTGAGTGAATGGCCGCATGATTCACATTTCCCACCTCCCATTCTGACCAGGCGAAACCTCGACACTCTTGACACTATCCCTCAGTGCATCTTCGCATACCCAGGGGATGGGACCACGATGCGGCGTACTTTGAGGTCTTTATGGTCCGAGCTCTAAGACCTTAAACTAAGATCTCTCCTTATGGTCCGAGCTCTAAGACCTTAAACTAAGATCTCTCCTTATGGTCCGAGCTCTAAGACCTTAAACTAAGATCTCTCCTTATGGTCCGAGCTCTAAGACCTTAAACTAAGATCTCTCCTTATGGTCCGAGCTCTAAGACCTTAAACTAAGATCTCTCCTTATGGTCCGAGCTCTAAGACCTTAAACTAAGATCTCTCCTTATGGTCCGAGCTCTAAGACCTTAAACTAAGATCTCCCTTTATGGTCCGAGCTCTAAGACCTTAAACTAAGATCTCCCCCAAACGGGATTCTACGTCCTGCATGACGTTAAACTGCACTCTCAGAACTACATGTGGCTTGATCTCCAGCCTGATGGAGTACGTAGGAACACCCGGGCATCTCAACTCGGGTCCAGCCTCAGGGATCGTTAAGTCCCGCCCCTCCTCGTCGCCGGCCGTCTGGCCTGGCTTCTGGTAGAGTGGTGCAGTTGTGATATTCTCCCCGATTCAGCTCGAGATGCCCCACTGCAATGGTGGGAAGCGATGGTTTCCTCGTCAAAGAGGTGCTGTCTGAGAATTGGGGTGATTCACGTCCAGATTAGTGCATCCGCCTAATACGCTTTCCCCACGGTGGCGCAATTTTGAGAGCGTTGGATTCTGTCCGAACAATCGTCACTTCACCCCACGCTTCGCATGCCCTGTTGATCTGGATTTCCACCCTTGTGTCTGAAGGAACCCCAAGGCGGTATTCATGATGACATGTGGTCTGCCTCCTGCAATATGAATGATGACCTTCGGTCCATCTATTGCAGTTGTTATGGTCGATCCACTATCCGCCTACCGTCTTGGGCATTTCCTGGAAGGCCGACCATTGTGGATGTCTGGATTCGGGACACGCGATTCACCCTTTCTCATTTCCCTATGTTCGGATAAAATCTCAACGCCCCTAGCATTGTCCCGCTCGTGTGTTGGAACAAGTTGGGGGGATAATACACTGATTAGGCTTGAGGTCTCCTTCCCTAGGAACGACCTCCCTCTTTTCTCCAGCAATCCAGGCCCAACTATGGATGCCTGATGCTTGGTTAACGCTCCCGCTAGACAACGAATTGTGGTTGAGCATGTTAAGCCAAAAGATGCAGATAAATATATTGATTCATACAAATGGATCAAAGTAGCGGAAGCAAATGTTCTGGGAGTGGCAAAACAAAGCCCCTAGGGATTAGCGTGCTGAATGAGTCTCTCTAACGCCGCTACCCTTTGGCTGGCGGCCTCCAGGGCTGCTTCTCGCTCTCTGCGTGCCCTCTCCTCGTCGGCGGTCGCAGCACGCAGTTCGTCGATTCTGGCCTGTGCACGCTCCCGCTCGACCTGAATTGTGACCATCTGTTGGCCCGCCTCCGTCAGTTGTACCTGGGCGTCAACCAGCTGGGCTGCTAGTCGCTCCACAAGCTCGGTGCACGTTGCGACGAAGGCCTCCTTCTCTGCCGCCTGCCCTTCGAGACGCCGGACTTCCTGCTCCGCCGCGAGGAGCGCCCGCGTGCTCTCCGACATGTCCCGACTTTGTGTGACGTCGGCACGCCAGCAGCTCTCGCGCATCTTTTCGGCCATGAAATCACGGGCCGTCAGATGGAGGCGTTGAGCATCAGCTCCCCCGGCACACAGGAAGCGCAGCCAGGTTTGAAGTGATCCCATGCGCCCCAGCCACTCCGATGGGTCTCGCTTGAGGAAGCGCTGGATGCACTTCCACCCCCTGCGGCGCGTTATCCGGCTCTCCTCGACCGCCTCCGCGTCCGAGTCTTCCATCTCCTCGGGGTCGGCAGGCCGGTAGGCAGGGAAGGCAGCCAGCAGGTCTGCTGCAGGGTCCGCCCCTGGGAGGTCCTCATGAGGGATAGGTTCCCCAACATCCGGGCGAACTTCTTCTCTCTCCCCAGCGGCGCTGACACCCTCGTCAGCCCCCGACCTCTCTCCGATGTCAGCACCGCCGGCGTCCGCAGCCCCCTGATCAGCAGTTGGTGGGGCCGGCTCGGTTTGGGAAGTCTGTTCCGGAGCAGGCGGCATGTCCACCACTGGTCCACTCGTAGATGGCCCGGGTTCGGCAACCTTACGAGCCTCCAATGTTGAGATCACTGCGCGGGGCATGCCATGGTTAGTCACGGATCGTCAACGGCAGGCACCAGCAGTAAAGTAAGGAGACTTACGGGAGGTCAGAGCGTCATCTTCCGCTATCCCGGCCGCCACAGGAACAGTTGCAGCAGGGGGCCCTTCCGCGCTTGTCAAATCAATAATGGGTGCCTGGCCCCCGCCTTGTCCTGCTGGCGCCCCTCCTACTCCCGCTGAGGACGCCTGACCAACATCCGTGCGCTCCTGAGAAAGATGGAGAAATGGGTTAGAAGCTGCATAAGAGAATGGATGAAGCAGATTGATTAGGGATAGAAGCGGACCTCGAGGGGCTCAGTGACATCAACGTCGCCAGAGCCGGCCACCTCGCCGCTCTCCCGCGGACTCCCCTGATGGGATCTTCCCTCGGAGCCTTCATCCTCCCCCATTTCCTCCTCTTCCTCGGAGTCGTTGCTACTGTCGTCTTCTTCCGGCGGCATCTGTTCTGGAGCGGGCTCTAGACCGAGCATCACCTTCACCAGAAGGGATGGCTCCGCGCGCTGACCACATTGGCGCGCGTAATCGTCCATGGCCGTAAGATACGCGTACTGCCGGTTGAAGTCCACCCTGTCGGCAATGTGGAGGCGCCCGACCTCTGGCAGATGGATTCCTTCTCTGAGAATCTATCGCTAGATGGCGTCGGTCCCCAGTGACTGCCGCAGGGTCATCCAGGCCGACCACAGCGCCGGGAAGACTGCATCGTGGGAGGGTTCGAGCAGACGTCTCACCTGCTTCCCGGGCCGCTCTTCGACCACCACGCGTGCCCCCTCTCTGGGCACCGAGGTCGTAGCGGCAGCTCGCGATGTGCCCGCCGCCGAAGTCCCTGCCTGCGCCGGCTCCGCTGCTTGGCGCGCCTCCGTTCTCCCCCGTGTGGCGGCGCCTCGCCTCCTTCCTTGACGCCCGGTCTCCGCACGGGTAACCTCGAGCCGCCGAACTGGCTTCCGTAGAAGCCCCTCGGGGTACGCGATGGCCCAGTGTTCGGCATACTCGGTTGCCAAGCATGCGTCAACCCCGGTAGGAGGGAGAGTGATGATGTCGCCAGAGCCGAAAGCGGCAAACATCAGCCACATCTGGCGAAGGACGCAAGGGTTCGTCTCCTCCCGTACGGCAGTGAATACCCTCTTCGGCATCCGCTGAAGGCACCCGAACTGCCTGGCGAACCGGGCTGGCACGTAAGGCTCGCAGATCACCTTCCCGTCGATCCGAGCCACGAGCACCCCGCCCCGCATGTTCAGAAAGTATTCATGCTGCTCCAGCGGACCCTGCCCGTTGTCGATCATTTGGCCAACGGGAGTGGGGAACGGACTGAAGTTGAAATTGGCATGATTGCCAATCCGAATCCTCACGCCCTCCTAACTTAGGGTCATCGGAGCGACCCCCGCGATGTTCAGCAGGGAGGGTCGCAGGCCGTTGCCCGGAGGAATGATGGCGTTCGGAAATGTGTACCCACCGAGGTGAGCAGCCACCCAGCTGTGGAAGAACTGAAAGGGCCCACAGATCCTTCGTGGCGACCCCCCTCGTGAGATGCGTCCCAGGATGGCATACAGCCTCGCCAGCACTGGGACCCCGAGGTTGTATCTTTTGTTGGCGGCCATAGCGCCCGCCACCGCCAGTGTCGCCGGGCGAACGCCCATTCTCGCGTCCCGCACTGGCAGGAGCCACCCACTCAGAAAGGCGGCCAGGAACGCCGCGTACCGGACGTTTGGGTCCCGGGCCTCGATGACGCGGTACCCCCATGAGCGGTAGTCGCCCGTCTCCAGGACCCGCCAGTACGACCCGTTCCGGCTCCTCTGAGCTGCGGTCGGGCACCGCTTCCCCCTGCCTGGCATCTTGACCGCCGGGTCATGCTCCAAGAACTGGCCGAACCACTCCTTGTAGGCTATGTCCTTCTGGAAGTCCTTGATCTCGAGCCGCTGCGTAGCCAGGTCAAGCAGATGCCAGGTCAGAATGGGAGTCCATGAGCTGTCTTCCCAAGTGTTCTTCGGTGGCAGGAACTCATCGTACTGGTAACCCTCCAGCGGGATACCTCCGATGCAGTGGATGTCCCAGAGACCGATGCCGACCTCCCCATGGTGAAGATGGAAGGTGTTGGTATCCGGAGACCAGCGGGTGAACAGCTCCGGCCCGAGCTCGGACTGCTGGTAGAAGTGGAACTGCGACGTCCACACCGCCTCGAACAGGCCGATGTACCGCAGCTCCTCTGCGAAGTGATCGCAAGTGTGGCGTACCCAGAACGCCCAGGCCCACTCGCTGGTGAAATTGCCCCCAGACCGCAAGTCCCAGTCCTTCAGCCAGCCCTTGGTGTCGTCCGTGACGCTCTGGCGATATATGCTCGAGTAGAGGGCTGGATAATTCTCCGCAGTAGGCTCACCCCCGTCAATGGTCCGCGTCCTCGGGTTCAGGACGTAGACATCCAAGTGCCTGGTTTCCCTGGCAGGATGCCCATTGTTGGTGATGTTATAGCGGTGAAGCTCGTCCTCCCGGGTCACCCAGGTCCGCGGCGCATCAATCTCGAACCCTGGCACCGGAACCTCATCTAGGATGCCGAAGTTCCAGAGCGGCAGGTTGTCCGACAGCGGATATGTCTTCTGGGCCGGCGTCAGCAAGTCGAACAAGGATTGATTGTTGGAAACAATCTCCTTGGCTCCGTAAACCTCCTCGTTCGCCTCCATCTCAGCTCTGCGAGTGGCGGCATCCCCCTCATTTCCTCTGTGCGCGGCCATCTCAGAAGTTTCGGGAGTCGTGCGGGTAAAGGGATGAAGCGTGCAGGATCGGACGAGGCTGGTAGAGAAGTTTGAAGGTTGGCGCGCAATCCAAGCGGACGGCGCGCAATTGGGAAGAATGTCGCGCAAAGTTCCGGGTTTTCGCGCAAAGACAGGCGAATTCCGGACGGTTTTGCGCGCCGATCGGGCGAATTTCGCGCCGGAAAAGGCAATTTCGCGCACGAGAGCGTTGGAGCCTATCGCGCGGAAGGCCTGAGTACGGAACGCGGGACCCAGGGCCCCTATTTATAGGCGAGGCCGGGGTCCGCGCTGCGCGGAAAGCGCTTTGCGCGACCGCAGCGGCGAATTTCGCGCCCGGCGCCCCTTTTTGCGCGCCTAAGTCCCGCGCAGCCCAGGACTTCGGCATTCCGGCGTCTCCCTCGGAACCCGATCGTTGCGACCTCTCGCCGATCAGATTCCGAGGGGGGGCTTTTGTAGACACCGGAAAAGTCCGTTGTTCCCAAACGAAGCTCCGGATGCGGAAAGCGAAGTGATATTTGGAGTCAGAGGCACGTTCCGGAGGGCCCGGAGGACTTGCGCGAAATTTCAGAGGCCCGCGCGCAAAGTTGAGTCGCGGCGCGCAATCCTCCCGGGATGCGCGTAATGCGCTGGGCCGGCGCGCTATTTTGCGCGCCCGTGGCCCGCGCGGCGCCCTTGCGCGCTGGGTCCTGATTCCGCGCCCGCGAAGGGAATTCCGCGCCTGAGGCCGGATTCCGCGCCCGGGGTTGCCTATAAATATAAGGCGACCCCCGACGTTTTGAAGGTTGCCAGAATCCGAAGCGTCGCTCGTTCGCGCAATCCAACCCCTTCCGCGCGCAATTCCGATCTTCAGGTAACCTCCTTTCTTTCGCGCAATAGAGCCTTGGGGTTCGCCTTCGCGCGCAATCCCCTTGGCTCCTTTCCTTTGAATAATCCTTATCCCGAAGGCCTTTGCGCGCAAAAGAAGCCTCTTGCGCGCAATTGCCCCGGGTGCGCGCAATCCAACCCGATTGCGCGCACCCCCCATCTTCAAAGTGGCCATTCGTTAGAGAATGAGCCGTTGCCCCCGCGAGCTGTCCGAAGCCTGGTGCGCGCAATCTCAATCATCCGCGCGCAAAGGGCTGGCCCAATTGCGCGCCAGCCCGCCGTTTTGCGCGCCGACCTGCTGTTTTGCGCGCAAAGCTCCTCTTTTGCGCGCAATCCGCCAGGGTCGCCCCCCTTGACCCCATGAGGGTACCCGCCCGCGTGGCGCCCGATGATTTTCATCCTGGGTGCCCGCACCGTGCGTTGTCTTTCCATGCGACCCTCCAGGCTTGCGCGAAGTGACACGGACCCATCGGCGGCCACCGACGTCCTGCACGACGTTAAACTGCATACGTCCAAGCTGCACGACGTTAAACTGCCTAGCATATCGTCCGCGCTGCAAGACGTTAAACTGCCAAGTGTTTTGTCCAGCATGACGTTAAACTGTACCACGTCCGCGCTGTAAGACGTTAAACTGCCAGGCACCTTCGTCCTCAACACACGACGGTAAACTGTACTTCGTCCGGCAAGACGTTAAACCGTCCGCTTCGTCCTCAACACACGACGTTAAACTGTATTTCGTCCGGCAAGATGTTAAACCGTCCGCATCATCTGATCCCGTGCCTCGCACGCAGGGTCCCCCCCGGTTTGGATGTGGCCCCCACCCGCTCGTCTCTGCAGGGATGTCGGGATTGCCCCTCTTTAGGGACGATTTAATGGGAGCGGCTTTTCCCTACGGGGGTAGGGTATTACAAACCCCTAGTTTCTTGTGGGGGGCTGCACATGTGTATCTCCATTGCGCTCCCCCACCGCCGAAGCCAGTAGAGGGTGTGACTGGGATCGAGGTGTCTCCTACTTTCGGTCCAAGTCCCTTCCAACTGAGTTTTTCCGCTTCCGGGCTGCCTCAAGTGCGTAAGTCCTGACAGAATGAACTACGTGGACTTTGATCCCTGTCTTCTAAACAGGGTACGTAGGAAACCTCCCTGAGGTTCAAGCCCACCACCTGGTCGTCCCGGTCGTATTCACGTCGGTTCGTCCATCAGTGGACCCCTCTAGGGTTCACGCTTGCGTCGATTCACCTATGAATCCGCCCCTGTGGGAGACTGCCCGTGTGTATCTCCACTGTGCCTCCCCACAGCCCCTTTTTCCATTTCTCCTTTCATCGTCCAGCATGACGTGAAACTGTGATCCACCCGGCCGTTCCATCCCCCTCTGTGCGAGGTGGTTCGGTTCAATCCTCCGCCCGGCGGCCTCGACCCCTTCGTGAGTCGGCTTGCCGACGTCCAGCATGACGTTAAACTGTATACCCGAACTACGTTGACTTTGATCCGTGCTAACGCGCGGTACGTAGGAAGCCTCTACGGGGTCCAAGCTCTTCACTCCATCATCCATCCTGATCCTTACCCGGGCCGCCACATCCCGGTGGGGTCATGCCACTTCACTCCACTCCATATCACTTGGGAAGCCGCCCATGCGCTGGCCCCAGCGTCGGAGGTTCCCTGCAAGGGGTTCTGTCATCTGATCCACTTTTCGTGTTGATCAGTCCGATGCCGTCCCCGCTGGACGTTAAACTCGCGGCATACCCCGTGTTAAACATGGGAAGCTGAGGAAAACCTCAGGGGACACAGTTCCCCGCACCCAGTGCGGGATGCCTCAGGCAATCATGCCTTCGAGAAGCCCTATTAGGGACAGAAGACAGACGTGCAGAGCCGCAGTGTTACGACACGCCCCCAGCACCCAGAGCCACCCGGCCTTCTCACCGCAGGTTGCTGCCCCGACCAGACTCCTTGGAGCGTCCGGGCGGAAGCAGCGTAATTAACCGGTGTCCATGAAGATATGGCGCCGGGAACGAGATTCACGAGCATGTCTTAAACCTATGAGGGAGACCCGGATTAGGCGACGAGTTCCGAGGAGACGTCCAAGGAAGGAGGAGCCGACATCCCATCATCCCGGTTTCGATCAAGGAGCAGACGCCCCTGAATAAGGGACGGATGCCGCCCGCCTTTGGAAAGCGGGACCGCGGGACCACAAGCCGCGCGCCCATCCCCTCGGGTTGACGGGTGCACGCGCGAACGCGTCCTGGCGGAACAGCGTAACCCGACGCACATCCGCACCGAAACAGTGTTGTTTTCCAAAGTTTATGTCATTTTCAAACTGATATCAGACAATTTTAGTCATACCGGTCACACTGTGCGTCGGATTGAGGTGTGGTCGATTCGTACGCGTCACAAATGACCCGTGGATCGTTTTCCTAAAGTATCAAAACAATCAGAAGGTGTTTTATCAGTTTGGCGTATGTTATTGGTGTTGTTTTCCAAAGTTTATGTCATTTTTAAACTGATATCAGACAATTTTAGCCATACCGGTCACACCGTGCGTCGGATTGAGGTGCGGTCAATTCATACACGTCACAAATGACTCGTGGATCGTTGTCCTAAAGTATCAACGCAATCCGAAGGAGTTTGCTCAGTTTGGCGTATGTCGTTGATGTTGTTTTCCAAAGTTTCTGTCATTTTCACACTGATATCAGACAATTTTAGCCATACCGGTCACATCGTGGGTCGGATTGAGGTGCGGTCGATTTGTACACGTCACAAATGACTCGAGGATCGTTTTCCTAAAGTATCGAAACAATCCGAATGCGTTTTCTCAGTTTGGCGTATGTCATTGGTGTTGTTTTCCAAAGTTTATGTCATTTTTAAACTAATATCAGACAATTTTAGCCATACTGGTCACACCGTGCGTCGGATTGAGGTGTGGTTGATTTGTACGCGTCACAAATGACTCGTGGATTGTTGTCCTAAAGTATCAAAACAATCCAAACGCGTTTTCTCGGTTTGGCGTATGTCATTGGTGATGTTTTCCAAAGTTTATCTCATTTTCAAACTGATATCAGACACTTTTAGCCATACCGGTCACACTGTGCGTCGGATTGAGGTTCGGTCGATTCGTACACGTCACAAATGACTCATGTATTGTTGTCCTAAAGTATCAAAACAATACGAAGGCGTTTGCTCGGTTTGGAGTATGTCATTGTTGTTGTTTTCCAAAGTTTATCTCAATTTGAAACTGATAACAGACACTTTTAGCCATACCAGTCACACCGTGCGTCGGATTGAGGTGCGGTCGATTTGTACGCGTCAACAATGACTCGTGGATCGTTTTCCTAAAGTATCAAAATAATCCGAAGGCAATTGCTCGGATTGGCATATGTCATTGGTGTTGTTTTCCAAAGTTTATGTCATTTTCAAACTGATATCAGACAATTTTAGCCATACTGGTCACACCGTGTGTCGGATTGAGGTGTGGTCTATTCGTACGCGTCACAAATGACTCGTGGATCGTTGTCCTAAAGTATCAAAACAATCCGAAGGCATTTGCTCGGTTTGGCGTATGTCATTGTTGTTGTTTTCCAAAGTTTATGTCATTTTCAAAATGATATCAGACAATTTTAGCCATACCGGTCACACCGTGCTTCGGATTGAGGTGCGGTCGATTCGTACGCGTCACAAATGACTCGTGGATCGTTTTCCTAAAGTATCAAAACAATCCGAATGTGTTTTCTTGGTTTGGCGTATGTCATTGGTGTTTTTTTCCAAAGTTTATCTCATTTTCAAACTGATATCAGACAATTTTAGCCATACCGGTAACACCGTGCATCGGATTGAGGTGCGGTCGATTCGTACGCGTCAAAAATGACTCTTGGATCGTTTTCCTAAAGTATCAAAACAATCCGAAGGCGTTTTCTCGGTTTGGCGTATGTCATTGGTGTTGTTTTCCAAAGTTTATGTCATTTTTAAACTGATATCAGACAATTTTAGCCATACCGGTCACACCGTGCATCGGATTGAGGTGTGGTCGATTTGTACGCGTCACAAATTACTCATGGATAGTTTTTCTAAAGTATCAAAACAATCCGAAGGCATTTGCTCGGTTTGGTGTATGTCATTGGTGTTGTTTTCCAAAGTTTATGTCATTTTCAAACTAAGTAGTAGGAATTCACTAATCTAAGGATATGAAACATAAGAAAGGTAGATCATAGATGCTCAATAAGTGTAAAGGGAGATATCAATGACCATATAAAGATAACATAAGGATTAGGAATTCACCTTCATTGTCATATTTGTTTACATTCTTCGATCAGGTACGCTGCCCATTCGTTTCTAAAGACATTTATATCATGTTCTGAATAGGAGTTTTTGCGACAGTCATAGTAGTACTGAAAAAATATAAATACACAAAGGATTAATAGTTATTTTAAATAAAGTAGTAATTATTTTCAAAAATACCTCTTCAGGGATGCTAGTTTGTCCATGAAATACGATCTCCTTCATAAATTTACAAACATAATAACTGCAGTCCTTGTCATTTGTTTGTTTCAGACACTGCAGAAACATCGAGAAAAATATGTAATTTGTTTTGATATGTATTTGGATAGTTAAATATAATTATATATACCCAGATACTTCTCCATTTGTAGATCTTGTGGACATTGTCGTCCTTACGCCCTGGATTCATTCTAGCCTTTAGACGATATTCATACACCGCCCTATCATAACAAAATCCTCATTAAAAGATAATATAAATTATATAACTAGATATTTAGTTCTAAAATGTTGGATCCAGTGTATTACAAATTGAAAATCGTCATCATGTGTGGTCGGTTAGTTGGATATCCATGCAGTGAGTCCAGAAAATAAATCTTTGGAGTATCCAAATTGACTGCAATGAGCATCCAATGTTCCCTAAAAACACAAAAAGAAATAAGTACTGAAAGAAATGAAAATATAATTGATATGATTAAAACATAGAGTTTTACCCTTGAATCATTGGTATTAAAAGGAGCCTGTCAGTCGTAATTCTTCTTTGAAACGTTCTGAGCAGATTTGACATCAATTCAGCCTGAAAATTAGAATCTATTTCTGTTCGTTGTGTAGAAATGGTGTGAGGACTAACGAGTCCAAATTTGTATTCATGGGCAAATACCTTCAACTATTTTTCATATATATGCCTGTGAAAAATATGAGATGTATTTATCCATAATTATCAAAGTATATCAGCTTCTGTAAAATCAAATCATGAAAACATACCTCATGTATACATTTATAACTGAGGCGCCTAGCCAGTCGTATGTGATGATCTCATCAATAGAGTCTGCACTAATGAAATCCATTGTTTCCTCTCCGTACATATCTTTTTCACAAACAATTGTATGATTCTTTTCGTCTTTCATTTTTATATCCACCTGAGCTTGCAATGATATTAAATGTGGATATAGAACGGGTGGGGTGAACGTGCTCTCAGTAGATCGTTTTGATCGGTTGGTTGATCCAATCTTGGAGCTGCTCTTTCGTTTTAGCTTCTCCAGTTAATCCTTCTATAATAACATTCATCGGTTCAGCCATTTTCTAATTTAATGTTAGAGGTTCTCCTTGAAAAATGAACTGGAAATGAATACCTCCTGCTCGACGTGTTTTTTTACAAGATTCGACGGCCATGCAATGAATGTTCCAATAGATTTTTCCACCGTATGAATGTCGTCATCATCATTTGGCACGGGTAGCTCGGTGCTCGGCTCATGAGCTACGTTAATCGACACTTTGACATGACTGGTTGGAAGTGGTCTGGAGTGTAGCGTGTCATTCTGCATATTGAACACCGTAGCCCTCGCTACAAGGCGATGGCTGGGAGTTGACAGATATAAATCACAGTCATTTTCACCCTGTAGAATATCATTAAATGAAAGGTATCAGTGTCTATGTGATTCACATCTCAAAAAAATGAATATTATAACATTGATTACCTCGGTTAAGTCGGGTCTTTGAGTGGAATGGCTGGCCTCAAAGCTGGTGAGGGGTGGATCTTCTCACGGGGGTTGTTCTTGAGTTGTTTGTTCTCTTCGCCTCTCCTCCATCAAACTCTTTAGCATCTCTCCCTGAGTTTGGATTAGTTCTTCAAGGGTAGCTACTCTATCTCTCATTACATTCAATTCTTTAGTTTGTTCATCCTCTTTTTTTTTCTTAAAATATGTCTTGGGTGACACCCCAAAACCCACACCTCTGACGCGGCCGTACTCTTCTGGTTGTTTCAAGGCCGTTGAAAGTATGTCTGCATCCGGTGCGGGTGTTGATGTTTCCTGTGACTATGCCAAATAGAAAATATGAAAAAATAAGTAAGCATCGTTATGTAATAGTGATTTAAAGCAAAACAAGTTTATATTATGTCATACTTACACATGTTTCCCACACTTTTTGTGTGTTTTCATCTATCAGTTTCCCATCTTTATTAAAACGAGCCTCCTTCCATAGCACATGGCGTGGAATGGAAGTGACTTGAGATTTTGCTTCATCAATCTGCTTATAAATAGAGAAACATGGATACAGTGTTGTTTTATGTCACATAAAATTATTACGGTACTTTTAAAATACATACCAACTGTTTTTCAATTGAAGCATACCCCAACCTTGCTTTACGGTAGGGGTATGCTAGTTTTGTTGCCCGTTATTTATTTTCATCACTCAGTTGCTATTTCATAAATAAAAACCTATCAATCAATGTGATGAATACAAGCAATGTTACACAACGTGTAACCAAACACAATGTACCTGAAAATTCTTTTCCGCACGACGGTTGCAAAACGCATCCCACGTTCCTTGTGATATCAAGTGTGCATAACGAGGAGGCGGGTGCGGCTTGATTTTCCCTTCAGCATCTTTCAGATGATTTTTCATTAAAATGGTGCGAAAGCCTCTATGAATTCTTCCTGCCAGTCTGAAAACATATTCTTTGTGCAAAAAATCTACTATAAATGCACTCTGCAAGAGATGATGAAGGGTTAGTCAATATTTCAATATTATATTTTATTTTAATAAATTAAATAGATGATATCGTAATGTTACCGTAATCTCTTCCCACATTAATGTTTTCAACCTGCTGACAACATGGTGCCACGACTCTACGTCAATCGGCACTCATTGTCGAGTGACGATTCCAATGTAGCTACTAAACATGGCTTTGTTGGGGTTTACATGCTGGCCTAGATTATTCCATCCCACCTCATATTTGATGCCGTTTGCTTTTGCCTTAAGGATTTTTGCTAAAACTGTCAAACTACGGCGCACCTATTTTTTTTGTGTCGCTGGGGTTTCATCGCCTACCATTTCCTCAGTTTCGGCATCATCATTATGTTTCTCCGAAGCACTAGCTTCGGCACTGACACCAGCTGCAACGGGTTGAGAGACCTGTTGTACGTCAGCAATGGGACCAGCTGCAACAGGTTGAGAGACATGTTGTCTCTCAGCAATGGGACCAGCTGCAACAGGTTGAGAGACCTGTTGTACGTCAGCAGTGGGACCAGCTGCAACAGGTTGAGAGACCTGTTGTCTCTCAGCAATGGGACCAGCTGCAATAGGTTGAGAGACGTGTTGTGTCTCGGGATTGGGTGCATCAGTAGGTGAATAAGTCATTGTCTGCATAACTGGTTTAAAATTTAAGTTAGATCACATAAAAGTAGCAGCGAACAGATAATAACATAATGTAACACAATCTATATTACAATAAAAATCAATAACCTGATTATTGAACTCCCTTTTTTTAAAAGGATGAAGGGATTTGACCCCTCTATCAACTATCCATATCCCTTCATTGTGGTCTCCTCTGACATACAAAACGTCGTCTACATTGGGACCACTGCGAAATGATTGCGAAATCCCAATGAAAGGATCATCTTTCGTTGAATTTTCATCTGACCCTTCAGATTTTTTGGTCGATAACAGAACAATTGACCAGTTTCGGTTTGCGAGATCGGGAACATAAAATAATTGCACTGCCTGTGATGCCATTATAAATGGTTCATCTTTCTCCCCTTCCTTACTGAAATCAACTTTCACAAATCCCAAATCATCTATTTTAACAGCACTCCTGTTATCAACCCACTTTCATTGAAATATCGGAACTTGAAATTCCGTATAATCCAACTCCCATATTTGTTTGATGATGCCAAAGTATGACATATTCGCATAAATTGGTTTTCTTTCCTTAGCATCGGAAACATGCATCGCTTCAGCCACAAGTTTAACCCCACTATTCTGCATGGTACTGTATTCATCATGTTCATTAGTATAAAATGTATAACCATTAACTACATAAGCATTGTAAGATAATGAATACACACTTGGTCCTCCGGCTAGCCATCGAAGTCGTTCCGAAATAGACTTCGGATTTTCATCTGACTTCTTAAAAATATGATCTCGAAACCATCCTATAAACTGTCTATTATATGTATTTGATATCCATTTTTCAGCCCTTGATGGATTCAATTGCCTAAGAATTTCTTTGTGGATTTCAACATATGGGTCAACGTCCAAACTGTTATGCAAAACATAAAGGTGGGCCTGCTCTCGATCTGTAATATTGATTGTGACAACCTTTCTTCCAGAAATTCCTTCACCCTCTAACCGCCTAGTGTGATGAGATTTCGGTAAGCCAATGATTTCCACACCAGACAAGTATTCGGTACAGAATTCAACGGCTTCCTCCACAATATATCGCTCTGCAATACAACCCTCTGGCCGACTTCGATTTTTGACATACCCTTTCAAAATCATCATATACCATTCAATGGGGTACATCCATCTGTAATGTACAGGACCACATAGTCGAATCTCTCTCACCAAGTGGACCATCAAATGAACCATCATATCAAAAAATGAAGGCGGGAAGAACATTTCTAATTCACATAATATGATGGAAATTTCTTTTTCCATAGCTGGAAATTTCGTCGGGTCTATAACTTTGCTGCATATAGCTTTGAAGAAGAAACACAGTTTCGTTAATGTATGGAGGACATTCTTGGTAAAAATTCAACGTAAAGCAATTGGAATGAGATTTTTCATCAAAATATGACAGTCATGTGATTTCAGACCTTTTAACTTCAAGTAGCTCATTGACACAAGGAAACTGATATTTGACGAATACCCCTCTGGAACCTTTACGTCATTCAAGAAGTTGAAAAATTGATATCTCTCCTGCCTGGAAAGAGTGTAAGCAGCAGGAGGAAGAAATGTTTGTTTTTCACCCTTTACTGGTGCCAACTCTTCTCGTATTCCCATCTCCACCATGTCCAACCTAGCCTTAATTCCATCTTTTGTTTTGCCAGATGTATTTATCAACGTGCCGATAACACTGTCAAATAAATTTTTTTCTACATGCATAACATCAATAAAATGTCTTACATACAGACAATTCCAGAATTGTAATTCAAAAAAAATTGATCTCTTTTTCCAACTGATTTCTGTAAGGTTTTTTGAAGCCGGTTTACCAAAAGTAGTGTCCAAATTTTTAACATTCTCAAACAATTGATCGCCTGTTAGTGGAGACGGTGTTGTACGTTCTTATGAAATTTCATCGAATGATGTCTTCCAAGAATGGTACTTATGTCGTCACGGTAGAAATCTATGATGTCCTAGAAACACGGTTTTCGATGAATGTTTCAACCTAATTGATTGTCTGCCTTCTTCGCAAACGGGACAGCCTTGAGTTCCTTTAATGTTATATCCTGACAAATTTCCATATGCTGGGAAGTCATTTATCATCCCATACAACATGACTCTCAAAGTGAAATCTTCATTTCTGTAAGCATCATACAATGTAACACCTGAATCCCACAATAATTTCAAATCTTCGATCAATGGAGCTAAATAAACATCAATATCATTACCCGGTTGTTTTGGTCCTGATATAAGCATAGATAACATGATGTATTTTCGTTTAATGCATAACCATGGTGGTAAGTTATAATTTATCAACATAACCGGCCATGTACTGTGACTGCTGCTTTGAAAACCAAAAGGATTCACTCCATCTGTAGATAATGCAAGACGAAGGTTTCTCGACTCGTTTCCAAATTCAGGATACTCATGACCGATTCTCTTCCACTTAGGAGAGTCTGCCGGGTGACGTAGTATCCCATCTTTAATTCTTGTATCTGCATGCCATGTTAATTGTTCTGCAGTCTCCTCACTTCCATATAGGCGTCTAAACCTTGGAATGATTGGAAAGTACCATAAAACTTTAGTATGACTAGATTCATATTTCTTGTATCAAGAAGCACCACACTTTCGGCATTCTTTAAGTGATTTGTGGTCCTTGAGAAACAATATACAGTCATTCGGGCAGGCATGTATTCTTTCAGAGATCATACTCATAGAGCATAGCATTCCTTTGGCATCGTATGTTCGGCTCGGGAGCTCATTGTCTTCTGGGAGCATGTCATTCAAGAGGGCAAGTAGTTTCGTAAAACTGTCGTCACTCCACCCATTATCTGCTTCCAAATTATACAGCTTCAGTACGGCTGACAATGCTGTATATTTAGTGCAACCAGCATATAATGACATCTTTGCACAACTTTTTAACTTCTCAAACAATTTTGGGCAATCACAAAGTTCATCTTCGAAGGTCCTTGTCATTTTCTCAATACGGTCTTCATCATAATTCACATCTGTAATCACATCCTCCATACGTTCATCTTCATTGTTCAAGTTTGTAATCATATCAGATGATCCATAAAACGCAGTGTCACCCCAGTCACTACCTACATTCGTTGTTTCCCCGTGTTTATTCCAACATGTATAACTTTGATCTATTCCGTGACAGATCAAGTGTTCTTCCAACTCATCTGGACTAATTTTTTTTGAATAACAACAGCGTAAAGCCGGAAAAAGGATTTGAGGAGAGTCACATGCATGATCTATTGCAAACTTGATAAATTCTTTCACGCCTTCTTCATACTCTTTTGTCAACCGATTGGCATTCATCCATTCTTTATTTATATTCATCCTATTTAAAATCCATAGGATAAGTATATAGGTTAAAGGATAAGGAATATGAGTATAATTTAGATAAAAAACAAGATACTTCAAGGAAATAAAGGAATAAATAAATACCAAAATAAAAAATATATTGGGAACCACTACAATCCCCAAGCCTCAAATCAATATGATACCACCGTGCACCAATTGAATCACCCATAAAACCTAATCTAGATAATCAAAAATCAATAGAAACTAAATATAAAGAATAAAATGGTAAGGAAGATGGCGAAATCACTTGAGGAACCTCTCAAACCGCGGTGGAGGAGGAGGCAGCAGAGTAGGCAGAGGAGGAGGAGGAGGAGGCGCCGGTGGAGGAGGAGGATGAGGCAGTGGACTAGGAGGAGGAGGAGGAAGTGCCGGTGGAGGAGGAGGAGGACGAGGCTGCAGTGGAGGAGAAGGAGGAGGAAGAGGAGGAGCAGAGGAGGAGGAGGAGGCGGAGGCAGCGAAGGCAGCGGAGGAGGAGGAGGATGAGGCCGGTGGAGGGGAGGAGAAGCAAGATCAGAGGAGGTGGAGGAGGCCGCGGCGGAGGAGGAGGAGGCAGCGGAGGCAGTGGAGGAGGAGGAGGAGGCCGCGGTGGAGAAGGAGGAGGCCGCGGGGGAGGACGAGGCACCGGCGGCAGTGCAGAGGCAGGGCGGAGGCAGGGCGGAGGCAGCGGAGGTAGCGGAGGAGGAGGAGGATGAGGCCGGTGGAGGAGGAGGAGGAGCAGGAGCAGAGGAGGGCGGCGGCGGCCGCGGTGGAGGAGGAGGAGGCGGCAGCTGCAGAGGCACCGGCGTGACCGCGGCATGAGCGCGGAGGAGGAGGTGGCCGTGGAGGCACTGGCAGCACCGGCGGAGGAGGAGGAGGAGGAGGCGGAGGAGGAGGAGGCCGCGGTTGAGGAGGAGGCACCAGCGGCAGTGCAGAGGCAGTGCGGAGGCAGGGCAGAGGCAGCGGAGGCCGCGGAGGCACCGGCATGACCGCAGCGTGACCGCGGCGTGACTGTGGCGTGACCGCGGCGTGACCGCGGCATGACCGCAGCGTGACCGCAGCGTGACCGCGGAGGAGGAGGAGACATGGAGGCACTGGTGGCACCAGCGGAGGAGGAGGAGGCATCGGTGGAGGAGGAGGAGGCCGCGGTGGAGGAGGAGGTGGCCGGTGGAGGAGGAGGATGAGGCCGGTGGAGGAGGAGGAGGAGGAGCAGGAGCAGAGGAGGAGGCGGCCGCCGCGGTAGAGGAGGAGGAGGAGGAGGCGGCCGTAGAGGCACCGGCGTGACCGCGACGTGACCACGACGTGACCGCAGCGTGACCGCGGCGTGACCGCGGCATGACCGCGGCATGACCGCAGAGGAGGAGGTGGCCGCGGAGGCACCGGCGGCACCGGCGGAGGAGGAGGAGGCATCGGCGGAGGAGGAGGAGGCCGCGGTGGAGGAGGAGGCACCAGTGGCAGCGTAGAGGCAGGGCGGAGGCAGGGTGGAGGAAGCGGAGGCAGCGGAGGAGGAGGAGGATGAGGCCGGTGGAGGAGGAGGAGGAGGAGCAGGAGCAGAGGAGGAGGAGGAGGCCGCGGCGGAGTAGGAGGAGGCGGCAGCCGCAGAGGCACCGGCGTGACCACGGCGTGGCCGCGGCGTGCCCGTGCGTGACCGCTACTTGACCGCGGCATGACCGCGGCGTGACCGCGGCGTGACCGTGGAGTGACCGCGGCGTGACCACGGCGTGACCTCGGCCTGACCGCGGCTTGACCGCGGCGTGACCGCGGCGTGACGGCGGAGGAGGAGGAGGCCGCGGAGGCACCGGTGGAGGAGGAGGAGGTCGCGGAGGCACCGGCGACACCGGCGGAGGAGGAGGAAGCATCGGCGGAGGCAGCGGAGGAGGAGGATGATGAGGCCGGTGGAGGAGGTGGAGGAGGGGCAGGAGCAGAGGAGGAGGCGGCGGAGTTTTACTACTCGCTTATTATATTTTTAAGAACGCATGCATAATGTGTTATTTTATAGGTAATGGTACTGGATATGGTAGTGTTGGATGGGAAAAGAGAAAACGGGCGAATGTTATGTTTTATGGACAGTGAAATAAAATGGTATTGAAAAAGATCGCACCTTTTAGGATGAGGAAGATACGGTATTTGGAGAGGGGTCAACTGATGATTCACGTATTTCAACAACCAAAAGGTGACGTTGATAGGATGAATCACTTGTCGGGATGATGCTGGGAGCGGTGAAATTGAGCGGAGGAAGGTGGCGTTGATCAAAGAAATTGGAACTGTGCTGAAGGAAGAGGCTAGGGTTTGGATGTAGAACAGGGAGGGGGGATGCCGGTACAATGAAATGGTGCGTTGGATGGCGGCAGCGATGAAATGGAGATCATAGTGGCGACAATCGAAGAGTATCGGAGTGGATCGAAGAGGATCGAAGTAGATCGAAGTGTTCAGAAGGAGGGAGATTCTAGGGTTGGAAGGGAGTACGTGGGGAGAGTGGTCAGCCATGACGGATTGGAAATAGGTAAAAAAATTAATTGTCATGAAATTTCATATTTAAATATGTTTTAAAATATATACATATTTTTTTTAAAACAATTATCTAATTATCCAAGGAATATTTGAATTTTTCTTAAATTATATTTTTTAATGTTTAATTACTTTTAAATTTAGTTTTGTTTTATAAAAAATCAAATCTATTTTTGTGAGTCCACATTGGGTTTTAAAATGATTTAAATCCAAAATAGTTATATTGTATGTTTTTTAGTATTGAGTCAATATATAGATTTATGACATAATTTTATAAAAAAATGATGACAATGAATGAGTTTTTCAAACAAAAACATTGTTCATCAAAAACCGGAAGTTGAGTATCTGCAATTAGCGGGCTATTGTGGATTACACCCCCCCCCCCCACCCCCAACCTCACACCCAATAGACCCCCCATTATACACCCCACCTACACATGTTCACCCACTGCACATCTCCCCCACCTAGACACCCCCACTTGCACACCACCCACCCACTACACCCCCGCAGCACCTGCACCCCCCCCCCCCCCACTTCAAATAAAATTGATTCACAGAAATCATGATAGTTGAAATATAGAACAAAAACAAAAAACAAATCAAATTACAATTATTGGGCATAGCATACCGCACAATGGAGGAGGAGGAGGCCGCAGAGGAGGAGGAGGCCGCGGAGGCACCAGCGAAGGAGGAGGAGGCCACGGTGGAGGAGGAGGCACCGGCGGAGGAGGAGGAGGCCGCGGTGGAGGAGGAGGCACCGGCGGCAGCGGTGCGGAGGCAGGGCTGAGGCAGGGCGGAGGCGGCGGAGGCACCAGAGGAGGAGGAAGAGGAGAAGAATCAGAGGAGGAGGAGGCGGCCGCGGCGGATGAGGAGGAGGCGGCGGCAGCGGCGCAGACGAGGGCTTCCGCGAGAGCTTGATTGTGTGCGGGGAGGAGGAAGAGGACCCACGGGTTTTTAACAAATCCGTGGGACCCTTTATTAGCACTAGTAAAAAGCGCTGATAAATGGTGTATTTATCAGCGCTAAAATGAAAAGCACTGATAAATACAACCTTTATCAGCGCTTTTCCGTTAGCGCTGATAAAGGCAGGCGCATGCCTTGCCCAGTTTTGTGGTAGTGTGAGTCGGAAATCAGAATCCAGGGCCCTGGTGTATAGATACGTCGGCCGCCGCACCAACACTGGACTCCCTGGATTGATAACCACACTCATTACTCTTAACATTATTTCTTCATAGAGAAGAAATTATCAGAGTTCTGAGTTCTGCGGTAGAACCGACTCCTCTGATACCAATTTTCCACGACCCGTCCTCAGGTCCCATGCCGTGACTACCCCAAGTCCGCCTTCCATAGGCCAGATGCAGGACACTGGAACCAAAGGCGTAAATCCCAAAGGAAGGGAAGTCATTGCCTTTATGAAGTAACATACACAATAGAGTACACTAGTGAAGTAAGCACTAAGTAAAACTGGGTACAAGGTAAGTGATGAAAAGTAAATGGGCCAGTACACAAACCCAACTTAAAGTACAGTACAGATGAAAGGAATGTACAATGGTAGTAAGTAAAACAGCAACACTGAGTCCTCCTCCGGATGTCCCACCTGAAGGGTGGGTACAGATAGCCTCCTCAGCTCCTCGGTTCCGGTCGTCCGCTCCGCGTATGTCCCACAAAGTAGTCCACCTCCCTGTACAGTCCAGCTCCACAAGCCTCCACCTCGATCAGTGTTGTCCATCCTCTGCATCCAACACAACATAGTGTGGGCATAGCCCATGCAGGGGTGAGTATACGATACTCTGTAGGGACCCCGAGACCCCCGAAGGTCCCTCAGAATCCACAAAGGGTAAACCACAAAGGTGAAGATACAATCACGAAATATCAAACGACTCTACTTAGGTATATGCCCATACATATACAGAAGTCACCAGCTACAGAACGTCTCCAACTCTCGAGCCCAAGCACAACCCAGTCCACACAGGAAGACAAAATCTAGTCCACACCAGAAAACACAATCCAGTCCACACAAGAAAACACAATCCATTCCACACAGGAAAACACAACCCAGTCCATATAGAAAAGAAAGACAATCGCATCGATGATAAAAATTGAGAATCAAGACTCATCTCACACAGGTATACACTTCATAAGGCGATAGAGATGACCAGATGTAGTCACTGATTTATCTATGATGTCGGACCCACATAGGATACAAGACCAGCTAAGCTATCGGACCCAAAAAGTATACAAGACCAGCTACTCTGCCGGACCCACATAGGATACAAGTACAGAGTCAAATACTGCCAGACCGACATAGGATACAAGAACAGTAGTCATCGTTGTCGAACACATAAGGGATTCCTATACGGTCGTTGTCGCTACCAAACCCACGGAGGATCCAAGTGCAGTCGTCGTCGCTGCCGAACCCACGGAGGATCCAAGTGCAGTCTTCTTCATCACAGTCGCAACCAGCTCTAGGGTTCCCACAAACAGAATGCTCACTTCCGGGAGGGTCCGCTCCATGAGAAAAAGAGAGTCGATACATCAACTGTTACTAAGTACAAAGTTGATGTATTCCAAAGTTCGGTCTCATCAAAAGAAACCCAGCGCGACAAACGGTGCGTTAATCGAACGCCTGGTCTGAGAGTTATTGTCTTTTCCGTCCCAGGGGTCCGGTTGGTTTTTAAGCTAAAACCAACCCGACCGTACTCCAGTAGCGTCCAAACATCAAGCAGAGTAATCCAAAATGACCGTTACATCAAGAGTAATTCAACAAAGTTGATGGCACGTCAAACGAATGTCATGTCCTTATGTTATAAGCATTTCCGTTCCAAGGGCCCGGTTGGTTTCGGGTTCGAACCAAACCGGCTGTACCCAAACTTTGCCAAAACCTCGAGTGTAATTTACCAAAACGACCGTCTCAATTCAAGAATTAATACGCTACTGATGGTGCATCGATTGCAGGTCCACAGCTCATGTTATGGGAAAAAGACCGAAAATTGTCCGAAGTGGGGGTTCTGGGCCCGGTCCAACCCGGCCCAACCCCCACTGGGTCGGCCCGAACTGGGTCGACACAACCCGGGTCCGGGTTAGACCCAGAAGGGTGCGGCCCGGTCTGCACGACCCACCCTGGCCCGGCCGAGGGGTGCACTGGCTCGGCCAGCAGGCAGAGCAGGGGGGACACGGTCCCCCCCCCCTTTGTTCTCCGCGGACGAAGCGCCTGGCGCCGCCTCTCCCTGGATCCCACGCTGCTGCGGTATCCACTTCCTCGCCGCCGCGGCTTCAGCCGCCGTGCTGGTGACCCGCACCGTGACATATTTCCCCAGGCCACCGGAGTCAATCCGGTGGTCCGTTATTTCTCCCATCTGTGCCTGCGGTCGGCTCGAGACCCGTACATCACTCCGACGACCTCCAATCACCCAATCTGTCTCGTTTCATCGTTTCCAAGGACTCTGCGCATCAAGAACAAAACGGTAGTGTGTTCGGACTTGTTCGTTAGTCCGCACCCACCACGTTAGTGGTTCTAAACATCACCAAAAATAAAGTACGCCATGCTGAGGGTATAAATATCACATGAAGAAATTTATACAAAACCCCTACCTCAACAGTTGATGTCGGACGTCGGCGTCCTGGGGAAGAGGATCGTAGGAATCGTCGGAGCGCGCCGAGGAGGAAGTGGCGTCTCCTCTCTTGTCGCGGAGAAGAGAAAGGGTGGGGCATTGTCGATCTTCGAGGAACTGGCGTTCTTCGTCATTCTTCATCGGAGGCCGGCGTTCCTCCCAAAGGCTCCAAGCTCTCCCGATCTCTCTCGCACAACTAAGGCTCTTCCCAAATTAAATAATAGGTTCCCCCTATTATTTAATTACACACGCAAGAAACTCCCGAATTAAATCATCCCATTTAATAAAACGTGTTGACCATTTAATTGGGGAAGGGAGAGGGAAGGTCCCTATTCAAAGTAGGCATCATCAAATAAATAAAAAGGAGAAAAGAGGAAGGTTCCTCATTTTATTATGGGTTGACATAATTTAATGGAGGGACTGGCATTAATTGGAGGTTTGCCAAATTAATGAGGGGATGTTAAAGAGATTAGAGGGAATTAAATGGTGGGTCTTGTGTGGGACCCACATATCTAACCTCCTCACATGGGTAATTAAGTGGTTGTGGGCCCCACCCTTAACTACCCCTAGTATGGAATAACCTCCTTTAGAGATAAAAATTTTTCCGACGTTTTTTATTTATTTCTTAAACAATCCCTCAAAAATTATCTTCTCCTCTTTTGCAAACGTATCTACAGTAAGTGTCCCCTTAATAAATTACCGGTGTTGGGAGTTCATTGGTGCCCTCAAATTTTAATTCTGAGAACCGGTTCAAAAGTTAGAAAATCCTGCTTGTTCGTTCACTGAATGTACCCGAGCTAAACTTCGAAAATTGATTCCAAGCACACCGGGCTTGGGAATCTAGCACCGTCTGAAGCCACAGACTCGTAAAATTCCAAAGTATTTAAAAACAAATCCTTGAAATTTCATGTTCTTTACATGTATCCCAAATTGTAACATTGACAGCTTACCATAATGTTGGGGCTCTCATAGTATATCTAGAACTATATGCAGACGATAGGCAAGCTCCTCCTTCATCACTGAGTATACCAAGATTTATTCGATGTTGACCACCACAAAGAGATCGAGGTATGGCTGGAAGATCCAGTTCATGAGTCTAATGAACACAACTGGGGAATTGGTCATTCCGAATGACATAACTAAGAACTCATAGTGGCCATACCGACATCGGAATTTTGTCTTCTACACATCCTCATCTTGTACCCTGAGTTGATGATATCTTGGTCTGAGGTCTATCTTCGAAAACCAAAAAGATCCCTTTAGTTGATTGAAAAGATCATCAATCCTAAAAAGTGGATACTTGTTCTTCACGATCAATTGGTTCAGGCACCAGTAGTCCACACAAGGTCTAAAAATCCAATCTGTCTTCTTGGTGAAAAAAATCAGGGCTACCCATGGAGAAACACTAGGCATTATGAACCCCTTCCTCTAAAAGTCCACCAACTATACCCATATCTCACGAAACACTGTGGGAGCCATCCGATATACTAGTGTAGATATCAGTGTCATCTCGTGGTATAGGTCGATGTAAAAGTCTACTTATCTATGTGGAGGTAGTCCCAAAACATCATTAGAAAAGACATCAACATACTGGTCCACCAATACAAGTTAGCTCAGACTCTCAACATCTATTACTCTAAGGGTAAGGTTATAAAACTGATGTGTGATCTGTTTCACCCTCTTTCGGGAATGTCCATATTGTTCCGTAAAGGTTTCATTCTTTCCAGTGAAGGAAAACTAGGTCTCATCCTCACGGACACACCATACTTTGCACCTAATACAGTCAATCTGGTCATGGACTATGGACAACTAGCCAAAACCCAAGATGAAATTTTAAGGCCTCGACACTACTACTAGAAGATCTCAGTTGAAGCTCTCACCTCCTAGAGTAAGCTCACACTATAGGCACTAGTTTGTAATATTCGAATCCCTTCCCTTAGCAGTCTCTAGCCATATAGATCGAGCAAACAGCTCCACCAGAAACTTAGAGCTCCGAACGAGGGTCCTGACAATAAATGAATGACTTGAACCGGTGTCTATAATTACTATAGATGAGGTGGTGTAAACAAATATCACACCATTAATCATCTATGGAGTGTCGTGGTCATGGGCCTCAGCTTCCAAGAGCTGAGCTCATCCCTGTCCACCTACTCCATGTGGTCGGGGTGGACCACCTAGAGGTGGTGGTAGTAGAGCCTCGAACCTCCGCCCACCGCCTGTTGTATGATCCACTCCTCTTCCACGCCCGAGTTCTTCCTATGGACCTCCCCTATCGAATTTATACCTCTTCCTCCATAGTCCCTTGACCATCTACTGGTCGTCCGTACAGCCGGTTGGGCAGTCACAATCCATGTGAATCTGCCCACCGCAAGAGTATCATTGTCTGCTCCTCAACTGTCCTCCTCTGTCCAGTGTTGTAAAGACCCGTAAATTTCAAGGAAATTTTTTTTTAAATTTCTTTGGAATTTTTCAAGAGCGCAGCTTCTGACGGCACCTGATTCCGAGGCCCGGTGTGCCTGGAATCATGTTTCGAAGTTTGGCTCGGGTACGTTCAGTGAACGGACGAGCGGGTTTTTCTAACTTTTGAACCGGTGCCCGGAATCGAATTCTGAGGTTACCGATGAAATCGCAGCGCCGGGTTTTGCCTAGAAACGCCTCTTCCGGAGTTGCGTTTGCTCAGGTGTGGTTTCTTTAAATTTTGGGACTTAAGGTTAAGAAATAAAATAAAGTTGTTACGACAACTTTATTTTTATTTCACTTGAAGCCACTTGAAAGCCACATTAAGCTGGTTAAGCTTAGTTGAAGCGGATAGGGTGCAACTGAAATATCCTATCCTCTTGATAGGATATTTGTGGGTGGGGCCCACACGAGCCCAGCCATTTCTTCCGCTAAGTAACGCACCCGCGAAAACCCGTCAAAGAAACTGAAAGTCAACTGACGTGGTTTCTTAGTTTCTTAACAGACCATTAAATTGGGCTGTTTCTTTCGTCCAATTAATTGGGCGGTTTCTTTGGTAAATTAATTCTTGGAATTAATTGTTCGTTTCTTTTTTTTTAATCGTTTCTTGTGCGTTAATAAAATAAGATTACTCTTATTTTATTTTGGGTGGATGCTTGTGGCGTGGGGAGAATTTGGAGGAGAGCGTTCTTCTTCGGCGAAGAACGCGAAGAACGCTGGCCTCCGGCGAAGAACGCCGAAACCGCGGAAATCAACGACGCTTCTTCCGCGACGTTTCTTCCGCGACGATCGTTCCTTTCCAAGCGACGTTCTCCCTTCGGACGCACCTCGATGACAACGGAATCAACGAAGTTTCTCCGGCGACGTTTCTTCCGCGACGATCGTCCTCTTCCGCGACGAACTCGCGAGCGACAACGCTTGAGGTAGGGGTTTTAAACCTTTTTAAAGTTGTTGATCTTTCCTTCGATCTTGAAGGTTCTTTTTTTTTGTCAGACCTTGTTTCCGAATCTTTTTATTTATTTTTAAAAAGATTGTGATGGATTATCGTTCTAGAAAGGCCGATTGTTATCAATCTAATGCGAGGGGGGTCGGGCCGCACAAACACGGCCGAACCCCCCCCCCCCCCCTCCTTTATTCTTGTTGTTTATTGCGGATGGAGCGAGATGGCGTGGTGCCGTCGCACCACGCGGGAATCGTACGACAACTATTGAGCGGCGTCGTCGCGCCGCGCTGTGGAACGAAATCAAACAAGATCGAGACGCCTTCGCGCCACGCCGAGAAGTCGATCAAGCACGCGACGTCGTCGCGCCGCGCCAAAGAGGCCGCAGATTAAATTAATTTTATTTTGTTCTTGAGCGCAGATTGACGGGCGACGACAAACGAGGCCGCAAGTTAATTTTGAGGCCTCCGCAGTGAAGGTCGGGTCCCGGGATGACCGTAGGCGCAGACGGGAAGCAAATCGGACCACCGGAGCGGCTCCGGTGGCCCGCGGAAGCCGGCGGCGGTGCGGGTCGCCGGCGCGGCGGCGCCGGCGGCCGGAGGCGGCGGCACCCCGCGGGTGTCCAGGGGGGCACCCCGCGGGTGCCGCGGGGTTGTCTGGCGACACCCCGCTGGTGTCCAGGGTGGCACCCCGCGGGTGTCCAGCGCGACACCCCGCGGGTGCCGCGGGGTTGTCAGGCGGCACCCCGCGGGTGTCCAGCGCCACACCCTGCGGGTGCCGCGGGGTTGTCAGGCGGCACCCCGCGGGTGTCCAGCGCGACACCCCGCGGGTGGCGCGGGGCTGTCAGGCGCAACCCCGCGAGTGTCCAGCGCGACACCCCGCGGGTGCCGCGGGGTTGTCAGGCCGCTCGGCCGAGCCGAGCCGGACCGGCCCTGGCTGGGCGGGGCCGGGCCAACCGGGTCGGACCCGGTTCGGGCCGACCCAGGGGGGGTCGGGCCGGGTCGGCCCGGACCCGGACCCCCCCCCCCGTTTTCGGACCATTTCGGTCAAATTCACATATCTTGAGCTCCGGACGTCCGAATGACGTACCGTCAGCTTTGTTGAATTCCTCTCAGTGAGACGGAACTTTTGGCTTACTCTGCTCGAGGTTTGGATGCCGACGGAGTACGGTCGGGTCGGTTCGTACACGAAACCAACCGGGCCCCTAGAACGAAAAGGCCAATAACTCACAGACCGGGCGTCCGATTGACGCGCCGTTTGTTTCGTTGACTTCCTCTTGATGAGACGAAACTTTTGACATACTCCGCCCGAGTTTTGGATGCAGTCGGAGTATGGACGGATTGGATTGTACCCGAAATCCAACCGGGCCCCTGGAACGGAAGAGCTGATATCTTTCAGCCAGGACGTCCGTTCGACGAACCATCAGCGGCGTTGGTGATCACGTTGAGAAACGGTCCCTATGTGCTTACCCTATGAGAGTTCGGGGTACAGTTTGGATATGGCCGGGTTTGGTTTGCTCACGAAACCAACCAGGCCCCCGGGACGAAAAGGCTAATAACTCACAGACCGGGCGTCCGATTGACGCGCCGTCTGTTGCGTTGAGACCCCTGTGACGAGGCGGACTTTTGTGACACTTCTTTTCGGGACCTTGTGATACTTTGAGTATCGACCAGTAGCTCGTGGAGCGGACCCTCCCGGAGACGAGCGTGCAGAGTACGGAGACCGTGTAGCCGGCTGAGACCTGACGACTGCTTGACCGACTCGACTTGGAGTGAGTCAACTAGCCCAGTGGACGGAGCGCCCGGTATTTGGCGACAGACCCACGGCGGACGGAGCGCCCGGTAGTTGGCCGCAAACCCGCGGTACTCGACAGGAGGAGTACCTCTGTAGGCTATTGGGGGGAGCGCCCGGTATTTGGCGACAGACCCACAGCGGACGGAGCGCCCGGTAGTTGGCCGCAGACCTACGGTACTCGACAGGAGGAGTACCTCAGCAGTCTTAGGTTAGTGAGTAGTACCTCGGAGTCGTGACAGGACCACTGTACACTCCAGAGACGGAGCTCTTCAGCAGTTACGGTTTCGATAATGAAAATCCTGGTTTGAGCTGAGTCAATGAATCTTTGTGTTTCCTCATGATTGAGATGGGTCTCTTGATAACTTAGGTATATGTATGGGCATATACCTGGGTGATGGTTATCCGTTGATTTCATGATTTTTGTGTATCCTTGTGATTGGATGGGTTACTTGATGACTTAGGTATATGTATGAGCATATACCTAAGTAGAGTCTGATGTTACTTCGTGATTGCTGTCATTACTTTGTGGATATCCATGTTGGATTTAGTGAGACCTTAAGGGTATCGGGGTCCCTACTGAGTATCTTATACTCACCCCTGCACGGGCTATGCCCGCACTTCGTTGTGTTGGTTGCAGATGACGGACAGCGCAGATCGCAGTTGAGGCTTGCGGAGCAGGTCGGTACCCGGAGGAGGACCACTGGGCGGACGTACCCGGAGTAGACGACGGGACCCGAGGAGTAGAGGAGCTATCTGTACCTACCCTTCAGGTAGGATCCGTGGTGGACGATCCAGGAGCTGAGCCATTTGTACCTACCCTTTAGGTAGGAATCGAGGAGGACGACCCAGGAGCCGCTTCGTTCTTCCAGCTACTGTTTTTCCCTTTCGAGTTGTACTTTACAGTTGGGCTTGTATTTCCGGCCCTTTTACTTTTCTTCGCTTGTGTTTACTTTTCCGCTTGCTTACTCCGTGGTGTTTGTTTGCTTTTGTAATGGCAATGCCTTCCCAGTTATCGGGATTTACACCATTGGTGCTAGTCGCCAGCCCCTGGCCTATGGAAGGCGGGCTTGGGGTAGTCACGGCACGGGCCCCGAGGTCGGGTCGTGACAGATTGGTATCAGAGGATGGTCGGTTCTACCGTAGAATCTGATGTTTCCTTTTCTGTGAAGCAATAGTGTTAAGAGTACCGAGTATGGTTTTCAGTTCAGGGAGTCCAGTGTTGGTGCGGGCGGCCGACGTATCCATACACCAGGACCCTGACAACTGAATTCCGACTTTGTGCAAAAAAACACTGATTGCGTGTGTGTTTCCAAAGTTTAAAAATGTCAGCTCAAACCAGGTAAGCTCACCAGGTTTAATCGTTTGACCATGTTAGGATGTTTCTTTCAGGATGCCTTTTCTCGGACGACCAGCTTTAGCCCAGAGGGATGTGCGTACTGACAGCCTGCCGACCGACGAGGCTTCGGTTCAGGGCCCTCTTGCAGTCGGGGCACCAGCAGAGGCACCAGCGGTACTACCATATGTTGGGCCACCGATGCCACCAGCCCCAGCGGTAGGCGATGCACGCTACTTGAGAGCACTGCACGAGTTCCAGCGCCAGAGGCCACCCAGGTTCCAGGGAGAGACGGACCCGCAGGCGGCTGAGGTTTGGCTGGAGGCTATGGTGGGAGTCTTCAGGCTAGTGGGGACGCCAGCAGACTTTATGGAGATCTTTGCGGCTATCCTTCTTCAGGCAGCAGTAGGCAGGTGGTGGAGCCACTTGTTCCAGTTTTTCCATGGGATGGCCTTCTCTTGGGAAGACTTCGAGACCTCCTTCAGGTTGGAGTATGTGCCAGTAGCTCTACACCCCGAGCGTGTTTGGGAGCTGCTGCCTTTGTCGCGTGCTTCTCGATCAGAAGCCGAGTCATCTTTGGGCAGTATACAGATAATGAAGAGGCCCAGAAAGACCAGACCAGCAGTTAGACGGTCTCGGGTTTTATGACCGGTGGTGCGGGGCAGCCGGGGTGGGGCCAGAGCTAGGCGTGCCAGAAGCAGACTGTGTTACTCTTGCGGCGGAAAGGGTCACCTAGCACATGACTGTCCGACGCCTCGTACAGATGATGCGCAGGTTTTTGAGGAGCCACTGAGGCAGAGGCAGCGTTGAGCGCTTGAGCAACAGCCGAGCAGTGGACGGGAGTGGAACTAGTGGATGCGTCCCTTGTACTTCTAGTTCCTTTATGCTGTTTCGTGTCTTTGTATTATGAGCTGCAATAATAAAGAAGACACTTATCTCTTTGATGTTTACTTCCCTGTCCTTTGTTTGGTTAATACTGAGTGGTCCCGGTTAAAAAAAAATTGTTGACTTGACCCTCACTTTTGATATTTCTACTGGAGGAGACCCAGTGACCTCACACTGATGCCGACAGTGTGACTCGACCCTTGGAGGCGAGAGTGACAGTTGGATCTCTCAGTAGTTACGTCGAGGCCTTACGACGTCGTCCATGGCATGAATGCGAAATTTATGTCAGGATTGATTGTATTAGGCAATGGGCGTGGTTCATCCAGGGGATGAGACCGGGTTTCTCTTTTCGGCAAAGGAGAAATTTTAGCAGCTCTTTCAGATCGCAGGCAAAGAAGGTGCAGATCATCCAGGAGCGGATGAAGACTGCACAATGCAAGAAGTAGGGAACCGACTCCAGTCTTAGAGACTCGAGCGTGTTAAATGTTTAAAGATGGGGAAGCTTAAAGGACAGATGAATCTGCGGAGTAGCAGACGTGGAAGTGGGGCCTTGAGAGCAGCAGGTGGTGGTGTACATCTCAACATGTTACAACCACCCGCCTTTGAAATCCCCGCCAGGCTCAGGGAGCAGGAGGGCTGGGAAGGAGAGTAGCTGCATGCGGTCAAGTAGTGTGACCCAGGGGCTCTAAGAATGATTCGGGGTACGGGCTATGTCTACTATGAGCTGCCATATCTTTAGACATAGGTACCAATCATTCTTTCCTTCCACAAATCTTGTCCCAGACCTAGAGGTTCCGGGTAAGCCGTTGACTTGACCCTCACGTCTGGAGATACCTTTGGGAGGAGACTCGAAAATCACACTTATGCCGACAGTGTGATCTGACCACGAGGTGAGAGTTTCGGTTGGAATCTCTTGGTGGCAGCGTCGAGGCCTTGCGACGTTGGTCTGGTTATGGATCGAATTCACAGATCATACCCAGGTTGACTATTTTAGGCAAAAAGGTTGTGGTTTATCTACAACGTTGGGATAGGTTTTCCTTGGTCGGCGAAAAGGAAACCCTGGGCAGCTCAAGATAAACTCATGCACAGGAGGGTGTAGCCGATCATTCTTGGGTCGACCCACCTTACCTTCGTGGCAGCAGGAGTTTTGAGTTTCAGTTCTAATCAGGAAGTAAAGGCCTCTGGAGTTTGAGGGTGGCAGACCACGTTCTTATACGGGTCTCACCTCGACGAGGTTTATGGAGTTGTAGCTGAGGTGACAAGTTACTTCCGATGTTCGACGGACCTTCTGGTCTTTAACAGTGTAGGCGAGGAGGTTTACCGCTTGACCCTACCACTTCAGTTTCACTAGGTGCACAATGTTTTCCACGTATCCCAACTGAGGAGATACGTGCTCGACCCCTTCGCATATCATCGACCATGAGGAGCTAGACGGTGGCGATGAGTGTCTTATACGGAGGTTCCTGTGGAGATCGAGGATCGACAGGAGCGGATCCTAGGAGTATGGTCGATTCCTCTTGTGCACTTTCTTTGGCAGCGCGGGAACCTCCAGGTGAGCACATGGGAGCGGGAGGCTCCGATGCGTGCTCAATACCGCTTTGTTTCCCTAAGTTTGTGGTGAAGCTTTACGGGGACGTAAAGCCCTGTGGTGGGAGTAATGTAAAGACCCGTAAATTTCAAGGAAATTTTTTCTTAAATTTCTTTGGAATTTTTCAAGAGCGCAGCTTCTGACGGCACCTGATTCCGAGGCCCGGTGTGCCTGGAATCATGTTTCGAAGTTTGGCTCGGGTACGTTCAGTGAACGGACGAGCGGGTTTTTCTAACTTTTGAACCGGTGCCCGGAATCGAATTCTGAGGGCACCGATGAAATCGCAGTGCCTGGTTTTGCCTAGAAACGTCTCTTCCGGAGTTGCGTTTGCTCAGGTGTGGTTTTTTTAAATTTTGGGACTTAAGGTTAAGAAATAAAATAAAGTTGTTACGACAAATTTATTTTTATTTCACTTGAAGCCACTTGAAAGCCACATTAAGCTGGTTAAGCTTAGTTGAAGCGGATAGGGTGCAACTGAAATATCCTATCCTCTTGATAGGATATTTGTGGGTGGGGCCCGCACGAGCCCCGCCGTTTCTTCCGCTAAGTAACGCACCCGCGAAAACCCGTCAAAGAAACTGAAAGTCAACTGATGCGGTTTCTTAGTTTCTTAACAGACCATTAAATTGGGCTGTTTCTTTCGTCCAATTAATTGGGCGGTTTCTTTGGTAAATTAATTCTTGGAATTAATTGTTCGTTTCTTTTTTTTAATCGTTGCTTGTGCGTTAATAAAATAAGATTACTCTTATTTTATTTTGGGTGGAAGCTTGTGGCGTGGGGAGAATTTGGAGGAGAGCGTTCTTCTTCGGCGAAGAACGCGAAGAACGCCGGCCTCCGGCGAAGAACGCCGAAACCGCGGAAATCAACGACGCTTCTTCCGCGACGTTTCTTCCGCGACGATCGTTCCTTTCCAAGCGACGTTCTCCCTTCGGACGCACCTCGACGACAACGGAATCAACGACGTTTCTCCGGCGACGTTTCTTCCGCGACGATCGTCCTCTTCCGCGACGAACTCGCGAGCGACAACGCTTGAGGTAGGGGTTTTAAACCTTTTTAAAGTTGTTGATCTTTCCTTCGATCTTGAAGGTTCTTTTTTTTTTGTCAGCCCTTGTTTCCGAATCTTTTTATTTATTTTTAAAAAGATTGTGATGGATTATCGTTCTAGAAAGGCCGATTGTTATCAATCTAATGCGAGGGGGGTCGGGCCGCACAAACACGGTCGAACCCCCCCCTCCTTTATTCTTGTTGTTTCTTGCGGATGGAGCGAGATGGCGTGGTGCCGTCGCACCACGCGGGAATCGTACGACAACTATTGAGCGGCGCCGTCACGCCGCGCTGTGGAACGAAATCAAACAAGATCGAGACGCCTTCGCGCCACGCCGAGAAGTCGATCAAGCACGCGACGTCGTCGCGCCGCGCCAAAGAGGCCGCAGATTAAATTAATTTTATTTTGTTCTTGAGCGCAGATTGATGGGCGACGACAAACGAGGCCGCAAGTTAATTTTGAGGCCTCCGCAGTGAAGGTCGGGTCCCGGGATGACCGTAGGCGCAGACGGGAAGCAAATCGGACCACCGGAGCGTCTCCTGTGGCCCGCGGAAGCCGGCGGCGGCGCGGGTCGCCGGTGCGGTGGCGCCGGCGGCCGGAGGCGGCGGCACCCCGCGGGTGTCCAGGGTGGCACCCCGCGGGTGCCGCGGGGTTGTCTGGCGACACCCCGCCGGTGTCCAGCGCGACACCCCGCGGGTGCCGCGGGGTTGTCAGGCGGCACCCCGCGGGTGTCCAGCGCGACACCCCGCGGGTGCCGCGGGGTTGTCAGGCGGCACCCCGCGGGTGTCCAGCGCGACACCCCGCGGGTGCCGCGGGGTTGTCAGGCGGCACCCCGCGGGTGTCCAGCGCGACACCCCGCGGGTGCCGCGGGGCTGTCAGGCGGCACCCCGCGGGTGTCCAGCGCGACACCCCGCGGGTGCCGCGGGGCTGTCAGGCGGCACCCCGCGGGTGTCCAGCGCGACACCCCGCGGGTGCCGCGGGGCTGTCAGGCGGCACCCCGCGGGTGTCCAGCGCGACACCCCGCGGGTGCCGCGGGGTTGTCAGGCCGCTGGGCCGAGCCGAGCCGGACCGGCCCTGGCCGGGCGGGGCCGGGCCAACCGGGTCGGACCCGGTTCGGGCCGACCCAGGGGGGGTCGGGCCGGGTCGGCCCGGACCCGGACCCCCCCTGTTTTCGGACCATTTCGGTCAAATTCACATATCTTGAGCTCCGGACGTCCGAATGACGTACCGTCAGCTTTGTTGAATTCCTCTCAGTGAGACGGAACTTTTGGCTTACTCTGCTCGAGGTTTGGATGCCGACGGAGTACGGTCGGGTCGGTCCGTACACGAAACCAACCGGGCCCCTGGAAAGAAAAAGCCAATAACTCACAGACCGGGCATCCGATTGACGCGCCGTCTGTTTCGTTGACTTACTCTTGATGAGACGGAACTTTTGACATACTCCGCCCGAGTTTTGGATGCAGTCGGAGTATGGCCGGATTGGATTGTACCCGAAATCCAACCGGGCCCCTGGAACGGAAAAGCTGATATCTTTCAGCCAGGACGTCCGTTCGACGAACCGTCAGCGGCGTTGGTGATCACGTTGAGAAACGGTCCCTATGTGCTTACCCTATGAGAGTTCGGGGTACATTTGAGATATGGCCGGGTTTGGTTTGCTCACGAAACCAACCAGGCCCCGGGACGAAAAGGCTAATAACTCAAAGACCGGGCGTCAGATTGACGTGCCGTCTGTTGCGTTGAGACCCCTGTGACGAGGCGGACTTTTGTGACACTTCTTTGCGGGACCTTGTGATACTTGGAGTATCGACCAGTAGCTCGTGGAGTGGACCCTCCCGGAGACGAGCGTGCAGAGTACGGAGACCGTGTAGCCGGCTGAGACCTGACGACTGCTTGACCGACTCGACTTGGAGTGAGTCGACTAGCCCAGTGGACTGAGCGCCCGATATTTGGCGACAGACCCACGGCGGACGGAGCGCCCGGTAGTTGTCCGCAAACCCGCGGTACTCGACAGGAGGAGTACCTCTGTAGGCTATTGGGGGGAGCGCCCGGTATTTGGCGACAGACCCACAGCGGACGGAGCGCCCGGTAGTTGGCCGCAGACCCGCGGTACTCGACAGGAGGAGTACCTCAGCAGTCTTAGGTTAGTGAGCAGTACCTCGGAGTCGTGACAGGACCACTGTACACTCCAGAGACGGAGCTCTTCAGCAGTTACGGTTTCGATAATGAAAATCCTGGTTTGAGCTGAGTCAATGAATCTTTGCGTTTCCTCATGATTGAGATGGGTCGCTTGATAACTTAGGTATATGTATGGGCATATACCTGGGTGATGGTTATCCGTTGATTTCATGATTTTTGTGTATCCTTGTGATTGTATGGGTTACTTGATGACTTAGGTATATGTATGGGAATATACCTAAGTAGAGTCTGATGTTACTTCGTGATTGCTGTCTTTACTTTGTGGATATCCATGTTGGATTTAGTGAGACCTTAAGGGTCTCGGGGTCCCTACTGAGTAGCTTATACTCACCCCTGCACGGGCTATGCCCGCACTTCGTTGTGTTGGTTGCAGACGACGGACATCGCAGATCGCAGTTGAGGCTTGCGGAGCAGGTCGGTACCCGGAGGAGGACCACTGGGCGGACGTACCCGGAGTAGACGACGGGACCCGAGGAGTAGAGGAGCTATCTGTACCTACCCTTCAGGTAGGATCCGTGGTGGACGATCCCGGAGCTGAGCCATCTGTACCTACCCTTCAGGTAGGAATCGAGGAGGACGACCCAGGAGCCGCTTCGTTCTTCCAGCTGCTGTTTTTCCCTTTCGAGTTGTACTTTACAGTTGGGCTTGTATTTCCGGCCCTTTTACTTTTCTTCGCTTGTGTTTACTTTTCCGCTTGCTTACTCTGTGGTGTTTGTTTGCTTTTGTAATGGAAATTCCTTCCCAGTTATCGGGATTTACGCCATTGGTGCTAGTCGCCAGCCCCTGGCCTATGGAAGGCGGGCTTGGGGTAGTCACGACACGGGCCCCGAGGTCGGGTCGTGACAAGTGTCCCCTGCACCACTGACCCTATATCCCGAGATCGGCCACCAGAATGTCTATCCCACTTGGGCCCCAAAATCATCTGTCTATAACTTTCTACAGATGACTATACGACCTGACATCCAATGGTGGCTCTCACTGTCAGTGCCTGCTCAGCTTACAATCTCTCCACCAAAAGTGATCACTCTAGCACCCCATCCTCTGTCAGTATGATAATCGATATCATCGATGATCTGATCTCCCATCAGAGACCCTGCTCAAAGGTCTGGGCCCTGAAGAAATGGTCTTGTACCATGTAAGTGGAGTAGTAAGAGATATCAGTGAATCATACCGAGTACTGGGCCACAATCATGCTGCCCTGATATATGTGCAGCAGCTCTTGTATACGCACTCAACATAGAGTCGCTGGGATGAACTCTACCCTGAAAAGGCTCTAGAAGTTTTCCCAAATTAGGGTCACCTCTTCGTTTATCTAGATCACCAAGCTCCACCACCTCAATGATGTTTCTTGAAAAAGATTGGCTATTAGGATCACTATAAGGTCAGCTGGTGTCCCAACCAGGTAGAAAACTTTGGCTACAACCTCCAACCAGTCCTCATCTGCCTACGGGACCATCTCGCATCGGAACCTCGGAGGCCTCTGCTGCTGAAACTCGTGAAATTAGATCAATCAGCATGCACCCTCTACTGGTGGGGCTGGTGGCAACGGCTGCGCAACGGGTAGTGGTGCAGCTGGTACACCCCCCGAAGGATCCAATGTCTGAAGTGGGACCTGCATCGAGGACTCATCGCTCAGTGGGACGTCATCGTTTACTCTCTCAGGAATCCTGTCTGGCTATTTACATGGCAGCATCCTAAAAGAAAATAGGTGTTCCATGGTCAATAAGTTATACCTAGTGATTTTACTCAAATAGATCACAAGAAAAACTTTTAAAAAGCACACGCAATCAGTGTTTCAATGCACTGAGTCAGAAATCAGAATTCAGGGTCCTATTGTATGGATACGTCGGCCTCTGCACCAACACAGGATTCCCCAAAATAGAAAACCAAAATCATAACAAATAACACTATTACCACATCGAAAAATTAGAGTTCTAATTCTTCACTAGAACCAACTCCTCGGATACCACTTGGTCATGACCCGTCCCCCAGGGCCCATGCCTTGACTACCCCAAGCCTGCCGTCAACAAGATAGGATCTGGAGACTAGCACCAGAAAGGCGTATCACTAAAACAAGAAGACATTTTCTTTTAACCTGTATAGAAACACAGTTCGAGAACACAAGAAGAAGTTACCACTAAGTAAACTGCTGTAGTAAAAGTGTGATGATAGTAAAGGAGCTGGAATATAAGCCCAACTGAAAAGTACAAGTACAACTGAAAAGTAAAAATATTACTAAAAAATAAAAAAAATCCCTTGGATCAACCACTGAGTATCCTACTTAAAGGGTACGTACAACTTACAAACAGTAGTCTCTACATCAATTCATGCCAAATGGTCCACCACGGCACCGTCTAGTCCTGGCTCCCTCATCATTGATCAATAGTGTCTCTCATCCACACAAGACGCAACAAGGTATGGGAATAGCCTATTCAAGGGTGAGTATAACGATATTCAGTAGGGAACCTAAGATCCCCATAAGTCTCCCATAGTTCTATAAAGAAAAAACCACAAAGCAAGACCTCCATCTCAAGCACAAAGCGATAGACATCAACCCTACATAGGTATATGCCCATACATATACCTATGTTATCAAGATATACTAATCTCATACATGATGGAGGGATACCTCAAAGGTAACACAATGAAGGTGGAATAACCACACATGTAAAACCATGAAGCTAGAAGTTCCACACAGGTAACACCATGAAGATAACACTACGAATGTAGAAGTGCCACATAGGTAACACCATTAAGATAGAAGTACTACACAAGTAACACCACGAAGACAAAACCATGAAGGTAAAAAATCAGATAACAATCAGGTATAATTTAAGTACATAATTATATATGATTATTCATAAGGCTATATCATCCAATTCTTTTAAGAATCACTACTTCTGACCCACACCGGATCGATAGGTAATAACCCCCGCTGAGCCCCACAGGATCTGACCAACACCAGATCGGTATGCACTGGCCCACACATGATCATTGAGAACTGACCCACATAGGATCTCATAGATTCTTAACCACATAGGATCGATAAATGATGTCCCACATAGGATCAATGTTCTTTCTTCACGTTACAGCTTGGCGAAGGATTCCTCGCACCTGGAGCGGTCGAGTTCTGTAGAATCTACACCTTGAGATATTGTTCATACCTCAACTACCAATAAGATCCAAAAAAGAGTAATCCAAAGGACTTCCTTGTCATAAGGGTTCCAATTCAATAGATGGTGTGTCAATTGGATGCTCAGTCAATGAGTTATAAGCGTTTTAGTTCCAAGGGACTGGTTCAATTCAGGTTCGATCCAACCAGGTTGTACTCCAACTAGTTTCAAATATGTTGCTGAGTATACCAAAAGGATGGTCTCAATTCAAGGATCCCAATGCCAGAGAGGGTTCATCAAACGGATGTCTGACTATCATGATATGTCCCTTTATGTGTTTCTAGGTCTGGTGGGGCCTGGGTCCGGTCTGACACAGTCAGACTGATCCGACCCGACCCGATCTTCACTGGGCGGCGACGAGCTCAGTCCGTAGAACCGCTGTCCGACCCCGCCCAAATGGGGTGTGTCCCGGCCCATTGAGGCATGTCCCGACCCACGGTGGGGCACTGCTTAGCCCTCAATGAAGCTCGGCCCGCTGGCCTACGTCGCCCAGCTCGCAACGGAGCATGGCCCGCTGGCACTCGTGGCCCGCTGGGTGGTGTCCGCTTAAGCTGGATCGGGAAAAGAGCCCCCCTATATTTTTAATGTGAAGTTGTAGTGCCTAAAGGCACTTCCAAGTCACCATGGGACACGTTTTGGGTCTTGCTGCCACCGGGTCGAATTCACGACTCCTCTGGCGGCGTGCTAGTCACGCCGCCCTCCCCTTCTGCAATTACACCCCAAACATTTTATGGTACGTTCCTCTAAAATAATTTCTATTCATTAAATTGCCTATATTTCAGGAAGCACTATGCCTTTTTTGAATCATAACATTGTTGGAGAAATTTATAAGTTATCCATTAAACATAAATTTTTCTCTTCTATGTTTTGAATTTCGAAAAACGGTCATCTAGAGTTGTGACCAGTAAGTAATTTGGAGTCTAACAGAACCAGCATGATTTTTTAATTAATAGTATCATACCCTTATTAATATTAATATGATTAGTAATATGACCCTTATAAATAGTAAGTAATTATAATATTTTATTTTTTTAAGGTAATTAAATAATGAGTTCTTGGTTGATTTTTTAATGAGATATAGAACTATTTATATCTTTTAAATTGTTATTTTTTTGAATTAAATTGAATTTATTTAAATATTAAATTAAAAATACATAGAAAATTATTTTCAAAAAATGGAGTTCAATTTTGAATTCTACACATTGAAAAATTATTAGTGTGAATTTTTGGGTTTTTTCTAAAATACTTGAAATTTTCATTAATAGGAAAAATACAGTTTTGAGTTTTCTATAGTTTAATGACGTCATAATGATGTAATAATTAATTATAAAAGTATGTTAAGATTATATACAGTGAATTATGACATGAGGAGTCCCATGTGGCTAAAACCATGGGAAAATACCATAGGCAAGCCCATGGTTTTGAAAAAACCCCTAATGAGGTGTTCTTTTTGTTAATAAAAAACTCTCTCTTAAATAATATAAATATCCACTCAAACTCTTCGTTTTCATTCATTACAAACTCAATATTCTCTATGATATGGTGGTATTACCTCCCTAGGAGTCATTCCAAGGTGTCCTCAGACCCCCAGGGTTCAAACCTTCATGTTTTGGGAGTTACTCTACAAGGTAAGAGAATCAACCACACTTCTCTTTTCTTAAATATTCCATTTTATTATTTCTCTTTTATTTTCAATTGGATTATGTGGGGATATTTCATTCCATATTACCCTTAATTCAAATATTATTTATAAGTTATTATATACCCCTTTTTTATCATCAAACTATTTTATTAAATTTTATGTGATGTCGTTAGGCTGTCGAATTTTATTAAGAGATTTCTCAATTTTTCTCTTATTTTGAGTTCCATTCTTTTATACTTAATTCCTAATCACCCCACATTAAAATGATATGATAATTCTATTACCTTACTTGAACTAGAATTATATTATTCTAATTTAATATTTCATCATCATCTCTCTTTCCCCCTCCTCTTATACTAAAAATGAAAACACCGTCAGAGATGTGTTAATTTATCACACTCAAGGACGAAAGGTTCTCAATTTTCATTAGCATGTACAATTTTGGTCATGAAACCATTTTTATGGTTGATACAGATCATAATTTATAAATTTATTCCCATTAATGATCTGTAATCCCAACAAACTCATAATATAGAATAATAATACAAAACAAGTTCATTGTTCACAAAACTGCTAAGCTTAATCCAACCGTTTATCAATAACTTTTAACTAATGATTCATACTCAAGTATATAACCCAAAAAGATAATTTTTATCTCTATAATTCCAAAATTAATATATATTAACAATTCTGTATGTTTAACCTCATTTCAAATTATCTTCCATTTATGAAAGAAAGTAAACGAATCATGAAAACCAAAAAAGAAAATACTTCCAAAACAATAAAATTGAACCTCTTAAACCCATTAAAAGGGCCATGAATGAACCTAATAAGGTTGTACTAAATAAATAACTTTTATATGAGGTTTTTGAATTATTAATTAATGAATTTAAATTTGATTATTCAGGTCATTAAAACAAATGAAGAACACACTCGAGCAAAATGTAAGGGGTTTCCTATCTCACATTCTTTTATGTGATATTTTCATTGTTCGCCACTTATTTCTTGTAAGTTGTGTATGTGTACTTCCATTTGATATATAATTACAGGAATCTTCTTATATTCATGTTATTAAATGATTTATTTGTGGTTTATTATGTTTTGGTCATATGATTTGACCGATTACGTTGTGGTAAGAGACTTTGTCTCAACTACTATTTTGTTGTGACTAACTTTGAACTACTGAAAATCATTATTTTCTGAACATTTTTATACCAAAAGTTCTTTTGAACCATTGGTATAGGTGTTATTTACCAACGGTTTTCATGAACCATTGGTAAAGACGGTTTTTAGATGGAGTTTTTTCAACTGTTTCATCAAACCGTTGGGAAAGATGGAGTTTAGATGGATTTTTCCCAACGGTTTGATGAAACCGTTGGGAAAAAAATTATTTCCCAATAGTTTTTTATTAACCGTTGTGAAAAATATGACCCAAATTCGAACTAAGGTAGGAGACCCCCCCGGATTCCAGAAGCAGATTGTGTGTCTCCCAAAAGTGCTACCCGACTCCAAGAAGCCCTTGAGAAGCCCCAGCACAGGTGCACCTCTTCCATCCGATTTGCTTCCAGGATAGACTCCTTCCACCTCTTCTAAAGTTTATCCTTACACCTCTTCTCAAGGATATCATTCTATTCTCAATGATATCACTATTCCCTATTTCTAGGGATTTTGATAATTTTTATGATTCACTACTCCGTGAATTGTGTACTTAAATCACTACATCCACACATTATGTACTCAAATCACTACATCGGTGTAAAAATTTTCTAATTAATGTTTTCATTATACATATACATTTATAAGGTCATGGTGTCTCTTTCTTGTGTTATAATTTTAATGATTCGTAGTTTTTTAATCTTAATGCTTCAAATATTATAGCTTTATATATATGAACTCATAAGAAATTGTTTGTAATATTTATTCATAGTATTTCATGAAAATCACTCCTTTCATTCAGATCATGTCAAACATGAAGATCTTATTCATATTAATTTTTTTACACTATGTGTATTACATAACAAGTATGTATCATGTTTCTATCAAAATCTATCTATATATATATATATAATGACACATTGTTCACTTATTCGTTGCACAATAGAACATATGAAGTATCTTCTTGAACTTTGAAAAATAGTATGTGGTCCCTAATTATTATTCCTAGAATAAATAATAAATACTTAACTATACAATCCAATATTCTTTATAAGTAAAATATCTACATAGGGAACTCTCGGTGGGACCCCTCCTTTTCCCATGTAGTACTTCTTCCTTCTTCATGAAACTATTTCACAGAATGTCAAATTCGCAATACTAAGGAATATTAGTTTTACTAATATAACCATTAATCATTCTTCCTTCAATATCATACATGACTTATTCAATCACATTTTTAAAATGCAATGAACATTTTCACTATTTTGGGGTTCCTCAAAATGCTTGGAAAAATTAGAACAACACATGTATTGAATCGTGCTTCTCATATGGTTTCATGGAAACAAGTTCATCTCGAAAATCATGACTATGTGGTTCAAATATCAAGATTACCATGAGATTAATATTCTTCACACAAATGAAGTTGTTTTGATCTATTCCTTTTGTGAACACAATACTCATGATCCACTCTATTTCACTCCCAAAAAACATTATTCGTTTGTGAGATAAAACACAATAGAACTTGTACGAAATAGACGGATATGGTACTTTCTGTGGGATAGGTGGTTTTCCTTTTTTTAGTGGGGTGATATGGTAATTTATGTGGACTTTAGTGTGGGTTTTATGAAATGTAATAACTTTTCAAAATATTTCCATTTTTTAGCATCAGTAACTTATTTTATTTTCTCTCTTTAGATGGTTGTGGGTGGTCATTTAGGATGTAAGATAGTATGACTTCATTTTACTTGATATATCCAATATTGTTATTGATTTATTTTCAATTTTATCATCTTTTAAAAGTGAGTTTGTTTAATAAGTTGTTATTAATGGTTGTAATAATGACGATACGGTATAAGGGTTCACATGGTGTGTATAACAGTTGACATGGTGTCTAGGATAATCTAGTGTCCTAGGAATGTACATGGGAATGTACAAACATTACATAACTTGGATAGCCATGTAAATATACAAGGACAATCCGTTATGGTGAAAAGTATGTTTGGCCAAATGGGTTGATAAAAAAATCGTATTTACACTTGGCTTTGTTTCATGGGTATTCCCACATGATGTGTTGGCCATACTATAGAGTAGGTAGTAATTAGCTCAGTCAAAACACTTACATCCCTGAAATTCAAGACTACGTGGTTAAATAGAATAACCCATGTTCTAATGACATGCCTAACATGTCTTCTAACTCACCACACCTAAAAATAAACTAGAACATTGGTTAAATGCAAGAATTAATCCTAAAAGTACACTATAATGGACCCTAGACAGCCCCCCACCCACCTTTCTGGACCCAGGACAGCCCCCCCCTTCCTGGAACCTGGATAGCCCCCCCACCCTCCTCCCTGGACCTCGGACAGCCCAAAAATCATTATTTTTATGTGATATAAAACACAATAGAACTTGAATGTCCCTCTCCAATGAGTGGCCATCTGGGTTTGGGTCACTAATGAGTGGAATCCTGGTTTGGGATGTCACAATTCCTGGATATCCTTTTTATAGGTGTTTCTGATGAAATCCATACCTATAACTATTGAGGGTCCCTCTCCAATATCAATTAGGACATGATTAAATGAATACACCCTACCAACCTATGATCTATATCCCCAAACCTAGGATACATTAATCCACGGTTAAGGTGAAACTTGATGAGGCCATAACTCCTTTTACTGTGATCCTCATACTACTCCTCATCCTGATCTCCCTGAAGATGTTAAAGTATAAAACTCATGTACTCCCAACAATACACTTAAGGATTATGTATTCCTTGATCCACTTCCAATATCTTACTGGGAAATCCTTGAATATAGGCATTAGAAATTATGTATCTTATTTTTCATATACATTGTATTTTGTTGTATTTCTTAATACGATTAACATATAGAGTAATGTGTCAGTTATGCTTTTCTTTAATGTAGTCAATTTTCATTTTCCTAAATATTTTTTTGATTGAACTTCAATATTATTGAATTGATTTGAAATGACTTATTGCAATTTTTTTACAGAATGGATAGAAGTTGGATGTACGAAACTAATCAGATTTCAACCAATTTTCAAAATAATTTGAACGGCTTTTTAGATTTTGCATTTGATAGGGCTTCACATAGTGGTCGCATACACTGCCCATGTTCTGCTTTTGTTGGAAGACCTTGGTTGAGTCTTGAAGCAGTTAGATATCATATAACCAAATATGGTGTCTAAACAAACTATTATGTGTGGTATCACAATAGAGAGAAAATGGAATCTCAAAATGTTAATGATCCAATTGATAGGACTGAATAGGAGAGTTTGATATATGATCAGTTTCCATTTAATCGACACCAAGAGAAGGAAAGGATGTCCAACTAACAATATTTCGATATAATCACACATGATGCGTCCAATGAAAATGATGATGTTGATAGGGTGAAAAAATTGAATGATGTTGTGACGACTCCCGTATATCGGCAATATGGTAAAATGAAAAATTTGACATTTTTAATCTGATTGTTTCATGGGAAAACTTTGTATGGAATTTAAAATATTGAAATCGAGTACATTCTTATCTTCTTGAAGGACTTACTTCAAGATGATGCTGATATTCCCTCAAAACACTATATGGAATGGAAGTTAGTTGAAGAACATGGATTCTCAAAAAAAATCATTCTTGTCCGAATGATTGTAGCTTATTTTGGGAGGAAACTGATGAAAGAAATGACTGTATCAAATGTGGAACCTTCTGATGCAAGCCAAAAGATGATGGAACACCATCTCATGTGCCACAGAAAGTAATTTGAAACTTTCCATCGATCCCCATATTATAGAACTTTTTCATGTCTGATGAAATATCAGTAAAAATGTGATGGCATGACACCGAGAGAAAAAAGAATAATGAGGAGTTGGTTCATCCTGTAGATGGATTTTCATGGCAGATATTTGATGCTCGATATCATGAATTTTCAGCCGATGTGCGCAATGTGAGACTGGGTCTTTCATGTGACGGTTTTAATCCATTTGGGTAGATGCTTACTTCACACAACACATGGATGGTTTTCATAGACATTTATAACATTCCCCCATGGTTGTGTATAAAAAAGCATTACACTTTCTTGATTATACTGATATCTGGACCTTCTGATCCCGACAATGATATAGATGTATACATGCAACTTATAATAACATAGTTGAAACTTATTTGGGATGTGGGTGTTCCCACATACGATTCATGTTCGAAATACATATTTCAGATGCGTGCTGCACTTATGTGGACGATCAATGATTTTCCTGCTTATACAATGATGTCTGGATGGATCAGAAAAGGAAAATTGTCATGTCCAATTTTTATGAAGAATACTAGATCAAGAATACTGAGATATCATCGTAGTTTTAGTTTTATGGTACACTGACAATTCTTTCCAATGAACCATCCATATAGAAATAATCATCGAAGATTTGACAATACCATGGAGACTAACGATCCACCTCAGTGTATGTCTGGAACTGTTGTGCTTAATGAATTGAAAGATTGCAGTTATTCATTTGGGAAGGGTCTAATGAAATCTAGAAAGAGGAAAAATGTTTCCAATGATACCTGTTACAATTGGAAGAAGAAGAGTATATTATTTGAGTTGTCTTATTGGTCAACCAAATTGTTACGTCATTTCTTAGACTTAATATACATTGAAAAGAATATATGTGAAATGTAGCTTTCAATTCTTATAAATTTTAAGGGGAAGAAAAAATATGATTTGCGATATCGACGTGACTTGGTAGATTGGGGGATCAGACCAGAATTGCATCTTTTCTATATCAGTGAAAATAAATGGAAAGTTCCTTGTGCTTCTTATGTGATGACACCAACTAAAAAAATCAATTTCTAGAAGTGATAGAGACTATTATTTTTCATGGTGGCTATTCATGCAATATATCAAAACGGGTCAATAGAAAATAATTGAAGCTGAAATCTTTGAAGACTCATGATTATCACGTTCTATTGCATGAGTTGATTCCAATAGAAATCTGTCATCTCTTGTCCAATAATCTAAGGGTCTCAGTTAATTAGTTGTGCTATTTGTTTAGAGATCATTGTGCTAATAATTTTTCCAAATCCTTCTTGCAAAAATTGTTGGCAGAGACACCATTAATTTTGTGTGAGTTAGAGAAATTATTCCCTCCATCATTTTTTACATGTATGTTGCATCTGACTATCCATATTCCGACCAAAATACTTCTTGGAGGACTCATTGCTTTCTGTTGGATGTATACAACTGAAAGAAACATGTACACATTGAAATCATATTTTCGGAATAGAAATTATCTCGAAGGTTCTATTGTGAATGGTTAATTTGCTCCAAAATATATGGATTTCTGCTCAATATATTTCTCTGATCTTACTATGAGAATAAACAGACCAATGACAAATGAAGAAGAATAGTATAAGCAAATTGAACCCAGTTTTTCATCACTTCCTTAGACTAGAGGAATTCCAGGATCATATTCATTGACGACATTAAGCCTTGAAGAGAGAGAGATGGTACATCGTACAATGTTGTTCAACTGTGATTTGTTCGATGAGTATATCAAGTAAGTAAATTGTACACGTATGTATTATCTTATCTCTTTAAATTTTAAATATTTTTCAAACTATTATTATTTTTATCTACAGGGAACATAAAGAATTGACATATAGAAAGCATCGATCTTTATATTTGGGAAAGAAAGAGACTTTTCATAGCAAAGGGATTTCTGCATGGTTGAAATTGAAGGTAAAAATATTTCTGTAATAACTAAATAAAAATATTATTTAATTAAGTTTACTATTTGTTTATTCTTCAGGTATTGAGTTTTCCTGCAGACTCTGTTTCTGAAGAAATAAGAGCTTTGGATTTTGATCCTAATACCACGGTTCGTGCTTATAAATCACTTTTCATCAATGGATACAAATTTATTATCACTGATGAAGCAAGAAACATGAGAACAGAGCATGATGGTGTTATTCTAACTGCCACAACAGACCATTATGCCAATTCATCGGATAATAGACCTCGTTCTGAAAATTTAGCTTATTATGGAGTCTTGGAGAAAATAATAATTTTGGATTATTACTCACACGGTCGAGTAATGATGACGAAATGTCAATGGTTTGATTCAATGACGAGGTAAGGCACCTTTAATGATGATTGTGGATTTCGAGTATTTAACAGGACTCACACTCTTGTCACCGATGAACAATGTGTATTGGCATCAACGGTGAAACATGTTTTTTGCGTCAAAGATCATCGTCATCCTAAATTCGGTGTAATTATTGAAGTAAATCCCAAAATGTTTTTTGACAATAGTGATGATGAAATAGACACTATCCCTACTGCAATTGGAAGCAATCCATTTATTAATTATGATGACTCCAATAGCTCAATTGTCCGAGTTGATTGTGAACCCAAAGATGTGGTAGGAAATATATAGAATCATATAGTCTTGTTCTCACTTACATGTTCCACCTACATCATTCATAGTGTTTATCCTAGTACTTACCTTCAAACCCCCATAAATCTTCTATTTCTTTATGTTTTTTTTATGAGAGTGGTTTTTCTATATTTTTTTGGGTGACACATTATTTATCAATTTCTAATTACTTCCATATTTGTTTTCATTAGAGGAAATGACACCCATTGAAGAGAGGTTGTAGAAACAGATGCCATAAAATAATCATCGAATGACACAGATGGGTGTTCCTCCACTCATCCCTATTTTGATTATTTTATTTCAGATATATATATTTCAATAACTTAAAATATCATGTGTTTAATTTTGTGTTAAACTATTTTTCAGGATCCACCCCCTAGATGAGAAATATCCGACATGGAGCCTAATATGTCTCCCAATAAAGAGGTTGTTGGTAGGGGGTTGTTTCAGAGTTAGACGATCATCTAGTGGTCCCGGTACTCAGGCCGGTGGTAAGAGGTCTTGTGGTGTGAGAGTTAGATGATCCATTTCCCATACCCGATTGGACTATGACCCTACCACAGAAGTATCTTCTATGCCCCATTTTGATCCTGGTGTGTCTTTAGGGACACACGAGATATTTTTCCCTCTAATTTTTACACTACCAATTGGCCAGATGTCTGTGCCATCATCTTTTTCTTCTGGTTCATTGCCTCCAAGCTATTATATTCCACCTTCTTTGACTCTTACTCTGACACGGTATGTGGATGAGGAGCGTACACTGAGGGACACTCCACCTATATAGGATATTCCTTCAGATTCTTTACATCTTGTGATGCCCATTTATCCGACTACCATAGGTATATTTATATAACTCTAACAAATTTTTATACCAAATTTTATTTTTTTATAACTTGTACTGGTATTTCTTTTCTTTAATAACAGATTCATCTACTGATAGGAGGCGGGGGAGGGGGCGTACTCGCTTTCATGTGGTATAGAACCACTAGACACAGTTGATGGTTGAATACAATGATGATGTGCATATGATTGATAAATCTTGGCAGGAATGTCGGGGTTATTTGGGGATGAAAGCCAAATACTCTGACATCATTCCGGTCATCCCTCCCTCTTGTAGACATCTACCCCACGAAGTCAAGGATAATGTGTGGGAACAAATATGGGTAAAAATATCTATTGGATTTATTGTAGTATTTTTTGTATTTATATGAATTAATATATTGGGTGTCAGCTTTAGTTTAACTTCCCTAATGGTGAAGGTGCACAACCAGCGCGTTTAAAGGAGCTAGTAGAGCATTGGATATCTTATAAGCATGATCTATATGTTGGCTGGTGTGATAGAGTGGGCATGGAGTTGGAGACATTACCTATTGTAGATGACTGTCTGATAGAGAAATATCGCCAAATGATTACCCATTGGGCGACAAACAAATTTAAGTTACTAATCACATTTGAGGTATTTAAAGGACATTTTTCATATTTTTCATTAACATTATCTTATTTATTATTATAAATTATTTTGGAATCTTCTGAAAAAACAAAAAAAAACATTGATTCAAAGAAATACCTCCACACTTTGGGGCACACTACTATGACAGATCATGAGAGGCAGCTGATACGATATAGTTTATAATTTTTCTTTAGGACATTCCCTTTTTATTATTTCATACTTAAATTATTTGATTTATTGAATACTGAATATATGATTTTACTTTCACTTTATATTATTTCATTGTAATTATAGAAGCACAAATTTAATATTAAAGGATGTATCCCTTGAGAAAAATGGTTTTGCTTGAGTAGAAGGAAAAATGATGGAACTGTGGTTAATGAACTGACACAAGAATAGATTGTACATTTTAATTTGTCTATTTCAATGTTTAATATCTATTTTGAAATTTAATAATCTATTAATATTTTTAATGGGCTGCTTTATAGGCCCGTTGATGCCCAGGATCCTAACAATTTAGGGCCACATGATCATTTATATCAGTTTTTGGGAGATGAGCACTCTGGTTGAGTACGTTGTCGACCTGGTAATAATATAGTCCCGACAAGGTATTGGTCATCTCCAAGAATCCATTCTAGTACCACCGAGTTGGAACAGGTCAAGGAGCATGCAAGACAGTCTGAAAAAGGGTCACAGAGTTGGAAGAACTAGTTCAAATGAGGGAGAAAGAATTTATGAAACTGATCAAAGCTTTATCTTCATCACTTCCACCAGAGGCCAGGGCGGCTTATCAGACTTATATGTCGTCGATGGGGGAATTATCCAATGCACTAAGTGTAAGTTATAATAGCGGTCGAGATGATGATGTTCCTCGTGATGACGAGGATGCTGAAGAGGATGAGGGCGAGGCTGAGGATGAGGATGAGGACGAGGGCGAGGATGGGGACAAGGGTGAGGATGGGGGCGAGGGCGAGGATGGGGCTGGGGATAAGCTTGGGGAAGATGATGAGGAAGTCGACGAGGACATAGATGGCGGAGAGGATGTGGCTGATGATGACAGTGGTGATGGTGATGGTGATCAGGGGCAGATTGATCTATTACATTTTTGAATTCTGTATAACTCTTTGTTTTTGAACCTGGTTTTTCACTCTGGTATGGATATTTTTGAATTCAGTATAACTAGTTTTTCACTCCGGTATGGATATTTTTGAAATGGACAACATTTTATGTGAAAATAACAACTAACATATTGAAAACCAACCAAACACATTCATATTCTATTTATAATTTAGGAAAATGATCAATGGGACAATTTTGATGTGTACGAGTCAACCCCGACTCAATCCAAGGCACGGTGTGGACTGTAGCACTTGAAGTGTCTTTCTTTTGTTTGAAATGGGCACTATTTTAAGTAAAAAACAACAAACATATGGAAAACTGACCAAACTTATTCTGATTATGTTGATACATTAGCACAAGGATACATGGCCATTTGTGACGTGTATGAGTCAGATGTGCCTCAATATGAGGTATGGTTTCACCGGTTCCACTCAAAGTGTCTCACTTTTATTTGAAATGGACAACATTCTAAGTGAAAACAACAACTGGCACACGAATAATCGAACAAACACATTTGGATTCTATTGATACTTCCTGAAAACGATCCATTGGTCATTTTTTATGTGTATGAGTTAACCTCACCTCAATATGAGGCATGGTGTGGCCGGTACAACTAAAAGTGTCTCACTTTTGTTTGAAATGGACAACATTTATGTGAAAAAAACAATTGGCATACGGAAAACAGACAAAATGCATTCAGATTTTGTTGATACTTTAGGGAAGCGATCCATGGGTCATTTTTGAAGTATATGAGTCAACTATGACTCAATTCGAGGCACGGTGTGGTGGGTATTAATCGAAGTGTCAATCTTTTGAAAAAAATGGACACTGTTTTAAGAAAAAACAACAGCCATATGGAAAAATGACCAGATGTATTCTGATTGTGTTGATACATTATAAAAATGATCCATGAGTCATTTTTGACTTGTATGAGTCAACTGTGCCTCAATCCGAGGCACGGTTTGGCCGGTACCAGTCAAAGTGTCTCACTTTTATTTGAAATTTACAACATTTTAAGTGAAAACAACAACTAGCATACGGAAAACTGACCAAACGTATTCAGATTCTATTTATACTTTAGTAAAAGGATCCATGGGTCATGTGTGACGTGCAAAAGTCAACCCCACCTCAATCTAATGCATGGTGTGGCCGTTACCACTCGAAGTGTATCACTTTTGATTAAAATGAAAAACATTTTAAGTGAAAAGAACAATTAGCATACGGAAAACAGACGAAATGTCTTTGGATTCTGTTAATAATTCAAGAAAACGATCCATGGGTCATTTTTGAAGTGTACAAGTCAACCCCGACTCAATCTGAGGCACGGTGTGGCGGGTATCACTGAAAGTGTCTGTCTTTTGTTTAAAATGGACATTGTTTTAAGTAAAAACAACAGCCATATGGAAAACCAACCAAATGCATCCGTATTGTGTTGATACTTTATAAAAACTATCCATAGGTAATTGTTTATGTGTATAAGTCAATTGTGCCTCAATCTGAGCCATGGTTTGGCCGGTACCACTCAAAGTGTTCCACTTTTATTTGAAATGTATAACATTTTAAGTGAAAACAACAACTGGCATACGGAAAACCGAAAAAACGCATTCGTATTCTGTTGATACATGAGAAAAATGATACATGGGTCATTTGTGACATGCATGAGTCAAACTTTCCTCAATCTGAGGCATGTTGTGGCTGGTACCACTCAATGTGTCTCAGTTTTGTTTGAAATGGACAACATTTTAAGTGAAAACAACAACTGGCATACGGAAAACATACCAAATGCATTCAGATTCTGTTTATACTCAAGGAAAATGATCCATGAGTCATTTGTGACATGTACAAGTCATCCTCGACTCAATCCAAGGCACGATGTGGCCCATATCACTTGAAGTGTCAGTCTTTTATTTAAAATGGACACCGATTTAAGTAAAAACAACAACGGGCATACGAAAATCTGACTAAACATATTTTGATTGTTATTATACATTATCACAACAATCTATGGGTCATTTGTGACATGTAAGTGTCAATTTCACTTCAATCCGTGGCATGGTTTGGCTGGTACCACTCAATGTGTCTCACTTTTATTTGAAATGGACAACATTTTGAGTGAAAACAACAACTGGCATATGAAAAACCAACCAAACTCATTAGGATTCTATTGATACTTTAGGAAAACGATCCATGTGTAATTTGTGACGTGTACGAGTCAACCCCGACTCAATCTTCGGCAAAGTGTGGCAGGTATCACTCGAAGTGTCTGTATTTTGTCTAAAATGGACACTATTTTAAGTAAAAGGAACATCCATATGGAAAACCAACCAAACATATTCTGATTATGTTGATACATTATCAAGACGATCCATAGGTCATTTTTGAGGTGTACGAGTCAACCGTGCCCCAATCTGAGGCATGGTTTGGCCGGCACCACTCAAATTGTCTCACTTTTATTTGAAATGGACAACATTTTAAGTGAAAACAACAACTGGAATATGGAAAACTGACCAAACACATTCAGATTATGTTGATACTTTAGAAAAACGATCCATGGGTCATTTTTAAAGTGTACGAGTCAACTACTCCTCAATGAGAGGCACACTGTGGCCAGTACCACTCAAAGTGTCTCACTTTTGTTTCAAATGAACAACATTTTAAGTGAAAACAACAACTGACATACGTAAAACTGACAAAACGCATTCAGATTTTATAGATACTTCAGTAAAATGACCATGGGTCATTTGTGATGTGTACGAGTCTACCTCGACTCAATCTGAGGAACAGTGTGGCCTGTATCACTCGAAGTGTTTTATTTTGTTTAAAATGGGCACTATTTTATGTAAAAACAACAACCATACAGAAAACTGACCAAACTTATTCTGATTGTGTTGATACATTTTCAAAAAGATCCAGGGGTCATTTGAGACAGGTGAGAGTCAACCGCGCCTCAATCCTAGGCATGGTTTGGCCGGTACCACTCAAAGTGTCTCACTTTTATTTGAAATGGACATCATTTTAAGTGAAAACAACAACTGGCATACGGGAAACTAACCAAACGCATTCATATTCTGTTGATACTTCCAAAAAATTATCCATGGGTCATTTGTGATGTGTACGAGTCAACTCCGACTAAATCAGAGGCATAGTGTGGAAGGTATCACTCAAAGTGTCTGTCTTTTGTTTAAAATGGATATTCATTTAAGTAAAAACAACAGCCTTATGGAAAACCAACCAAACGTATTCAAATTGTGTTGATACTTTAGCACAATGATCCATAAGTCATTTATGACGTGTATGAGTCAACCACACCTTAATCCGAGGCACGGTTTGGCCAATACCACTCAAAGTGTCTAACTTTTATTTGAAACGGACAACATTTTAAGTGAAAACAACAAATGGCATATGGAAAACTGACCAAATTCATTCGAATTCTGTTGATACTTCAGGAAAAAAATCCATGGGTCATTTGTGACATGTACGAGTCAACCCTGACTTAATGCGAGGCACAGTGTGGTGGGTATCACTAAAAGTGTCTTTCTTTTGATTAACATGGACACTGTTTTAAGTAAAAACAATAGCCATATGGAATACTGACCAAACGTATTCTGATTGTGTTGATACTTGAGCACAATGATCTGTAATCCATCTGTGACGTGTAAGAGTCAACCTCGCCTCAATCTGAGGCACAGTTTGGCTGGTACCACTCAACGTTTCGCACTTTTATTTGAAATAGACAACATTTTAAGTGAAAAAAACAACTGACATATGGAAAAATGACCAAACATATTCGGATTCTATTAATACTTTAGAACAATGATCCATGGGTTATTTGTGACATTTATGAGTCAACCCCACCTCAATCCCATATATGGTGTGGCCGGTACCACTCAAAGTTTCTCACTTTTGTTTGAAATGGATAACATTTTAAGTGAAAACAACACCTGTCATACGAAAAACTGACCAAACGCATTCAGATTCTGTTGATACTTTAGGACAATGATCCATGGGTCATTTGTAATGTGTACAAGTCAACCGACCTCAATCTGAGGCACAATGTGGCCCACATCACTTGAAGTGTCTGTCTTTTGTTTAAAATGGACATCATTTTATGTAAAAACAAATGGCATAAGGAAAACCAACCAAACATATTTGTATTTTGTTGATACTTAAGCACAATGATCGATGGTCCAGCCTCACACAATCCACTTCTCATGTGAGGAACTCCTACCCCTATTCTAAAAAACATCTCATTTATTATGCCAAGGACAACTACATTTTCTAAGTCACACAATCTAATTGGTACACACCCATTATCATCATCACTAAATTAAAAGACACCCTCCGCAAACCATGAGACATTATATTTTTGTTTGGATGAAGTCATTTATCCATTTCTTTATTTTTGTGTTATTAGCTTCTAATTTCTTTATTCAATCATGTATGTGTTATAAAAAATGAAATTTTGTATGTATTCTTAACTATGTATTAAACATATAATTACATATACAATTTTTTATGTATTGTATTCATAATTGATAATTAAATTATCTATGTATTCAATTCAGTATTCATTATGAATTGATGTTTGGATTGCACATGTAATTGTCTCTCGGAATTGAATTCTAAATCAATTATTCATGTTTATAATTGCCTTATGAGTTATGTTTTCATTGTATATGTGTATAGTTTCTAGAAGGTGGAAACTAATTGATTTACAATTATGTTTTTCATTGTATATGTTTTCATTCAATGTATGTATTCAATTCAAGCCTATAAATGAGGCATGGAAATCACTCATAGAGGCCTGGACAGACCAGTCGCAGCAGCAGCTCACAGCAGCCTGCTACAATAATTTATTTTCCAGGCCAATGCCAATGGTTGTAAACTGTTGGAATAAAGAGTTTTGTACCAACGGTTCTGTAGAACTGTTAGTATAAAAAAACCAAACATATATCCAGAATAGTCTCTTCACCAACCGTTTCAAACCGTTGGTGAAATATTTATACCAACGGTCATGTAAAATCGTTGGTATAAGGTAGATATCCTTTGATAGGCCAATGGTTTTCCAAAAACCATTGGCGTATCTCTTTTCCTACACCTTACTTCCCCACGGTTTGTATAACTATTGTTATAATATATACCAACGGTTAACCAGCCTTTACCAACGGTTTTGAACTGTTGGTAAAGGCTTATTTTCCAGTTCTATTGTGTGGTGCACCTAATAATTCTTATGTGGTTCACCTATTACCCATTTGAGATCACATTTCATTTGAAATTATATTTATATTAAATATCCATAATCTCATATCATGGATATGTTTGTTGTATAAACCGTATACCATTATACAAACGGTGTTTTTTGGAAAGTTATTTTAATTATGGAAATATTGATGAATCCATATACTCTACTCTATACTAATATTGAAAAGGAATATTGATCTTGATTTGAAACAATGTATAAAGAATGCTTTGGAAATGCAGTGGAGGGTGGGGCTTGCTATATCCCCTTGATGCATAAGTAGGTCTCATGAGACAAATTAGTTAGGACAAACCCTTCGAGTTTGTTTCAAAAAGTCAGACGGGTTTCTACCCACATAACTAAACCGTTTTAATGGTATTATGGTATCATGTTCCAGATACATGAAGTCCAATTAATAATCATTCTCTTCATTCATTATCAGTTATTACTATCCATGAGGTTTTCACTATGAAAAAATATATGGATGCAGTTTCATTCATTGTTTATTAATGGTGTAGGTTTTTCATTTATTCACCATGCCATGTTTATTATGTCAAATTGTTTACAATTCAGTTATTATTGATTCATTAATCTTCCATTTGTAACCCTTTCTGAGAATTTGAGGTCACCCATTTAAATTTTTACCTTCAACAGGTGATGAAGTGAAGATCATTTATTGAGTTCCTGTGGATACAGTTTTTAGTTTTTGTTATGTATTGAATTTTGTAACCTTTTCCTTTATAATTTGAGTTACATTTATGTATATAGTTTCTTCAAGACAACTAAACTGATCATTCCTTCGTGATTTTCATGCTTTCTAACCATGAAAATATAATAAGTAATGCACTGGCTCTGGTCTAGAGGGGTCGGGGTGTTACAGTTGGTATTAGTGGAAGCTTAATAGAAAACATGGAAACTAGAGTAGGAAATGTATAGTAGGTAAAAAATACCTAAGGTAGTATTTGAGTATAAACGTAAAATAATATCTTGGTATTATTGGTAATGAATAGATTATGTGAACCCTTCTAGTAAATACATCCTTGTCTGGATATGAGCAGGTGGATGTGGCTCTAGCATAGATGTACGTAGGAGGGAAAGCTCCGATAAGAAGCTTTGGGCCTGACCCCTGGTATCTTGGTACACAACAATGTGCCTTTCTACACTCTTGGTTACGACACTCCTGGGGGATATTCTTAGGACAATTAATTTTTTCTTTACAATCCATTATGAAGGATTAAAATTTAAATTAATCCTCAAAGAAAACATTTTTCTAATTATGGGATTATGCATGCTTAGGATCTCAATTTTTGCTAAGTATTTTTCTAAGTTAAGATTATACATTATGATTCATACCCTAATCTAGTCTGTTCCATTATTTAGAAATGGATTTTAATGAACGAAGGGGAATCAATACTCATGGGTAACGAAGGGATCTCCCCATTGATCAGGTCAACACAGTCAATATTGGAGCAGATAAGATCATGGCCATATTGGGACAACGTACTCAGGTTGTAACAAATAACCATTCCACACCTATGTTGGATCGTTTTATACGGTATAAGCCCCCATATTTCCGTGGGACTACTAATCCTGTGGTAGTTGAGAAATGGATCAAGTACCATGAAAAGATTTTCATAGCATTAAGATGCAGTGAAAAGGAAAAGGTAGTTGTTCCAGTATATTGTCTCAAGGGTGAATCTGATCAATGGTGGTACTTTATTCAGAAAACCACAGATAAAGAATAAATAGAAGATATGGAATGGAGAACTTTTAAGGGAATATTATTCGAAAATTATTTCCCTCATGAGCAACGAACTGAAATGAAGAGGAAATTCCTTGGTTAAAGCAAAGGGAAGAAAACAATGCTATTGAGTATGTGGCTACCTTTACGAGGCTATTCAGATATGTCGTAGAGTATATACATGACTTGGCAGACAAGATTGATCTTCTCTATGAACATCTTAAGCCATGTCTTCTAAGAGAAATGGTCTTCTAAAAAAATTTCACCATATGATGAAATTGTATCAAGTTTCATCAAAATAGAGAATGAATTTTCTAGATCAAATTCATTCAATGGAAACCAAGACAAGAATAGGTACTCTGATAACCAAGGGAAAGGTGAGGAGCCAAAGAAGAACAAGGGAATGAAGAAATTTTCATTATGAAAAAACTGTGGAAATAATCATCTCCGAAAATGCTTAAAAGGAAAGGGAGTGTACTATAAATGAGGATAAAAGGGTTATCTATCTCATGAATGCAAGGGGAAGAAACAATTTGATGATTTTCAATGCTACAATTGTAGAGATATAGGACATTATGCAAATGAGTGTCCTATGCGCCAAGGAAACATGCCTCAGAAAAAGCCAAGAGAGAAAGGGAGAGCTTATTCGATTACAACCGCGGAATTTGAAGTTCTTAATGGTGTGGTGGCAGGTAATTTAATTATAGCCACAAAAATAGCCAACACTTTATTTGATTCTGGATCATCAAATTAATTTATTTCTTCCCAGTTTTCCAAGAAAATTAGACATGCCCAATTTGATTTAATGAAGGATTTATCAATCAAAACTCTTAGGGGATGCATCATTGCAACAAAGGCATGTCTACTAGTCCCCCTTGTGACACATAAGCGTGATTTTGTTGCTAACCTTATCATCATACCAATGACTAAATTTGATATAATTTTCGGTAAGGATTGGCTGTCAAATTACGATGTGAAGATTTATTTCAAGAAAAATAAAGTTACAATTTTAAAAAATGGTGTAGAATCTCTTATCTTTAAAGCGAAGACCTCTCCATCTGATTCTTGTCTAGATCCACCCCTAGTAGCTCTATTGAATGAAATTCTTGGAGAGGAAGAGAACCCAATATCTAAGGCTGAGGAAAGAATTATTAAAATTGAAGATGTTTATATAGTGAAATAATACATTGATGTGTTTCTAGAGGATTTACCTGGACATCCTCTAGAGCTAAAAATTGAGTTTTCCATTGAATTAATTCCTGGTGAAAGACCTATATCAAATACCCCCTATAGAATGGCCACTATTAAGTTAGTGGAGCAAAAGAAACAACTAGAGGAGTTGAATGAAAAAATATTTATTCAACCTAGTGTTTCTCCATGGGGAGCCCCAGACATCTTTGTCAAAAATAAAGATGGATCCATGAGGCTATGCATTGATTATTGGGAAATCAATGCTATTACAATAAAGAATAAGTATCCTCTTTCAAGTATTGATGATTTATTTGATAAACTTCATGGAGATAAATACTTTTGAAAGATTAACCTTTGATCTATATATCATCAACTACGTGTCATGGTGGAAGATATTCCGAAGACAATATTTCGAACCAGGTATGGGCAGTACGTGTTTACAGTGATTCCCTTTGGACTGAATAATGCACCATCTATTTTCATGGATTTAATTAATAGACTTTTCAAGGAATATCTTGGTACCTTTTTTGTGTTATTCATTGATGATATCCTGGTGTACTAAAAAAGCTATGAAGACCATGAGGATCACTTGAGGATTATTCTAAAAACTCTTAGAAGAAATAAATTATATGGAAAGTTTAGCAAGTGCTAATTCTAGACCAAATATGTTTCTTTTATAGGTCATATTGTCTCTATGTATGGAATCCTAGATGATCTGGTGATGACAAAGGCAATCCAATATTGGCCACGCCAAAAAACGTTACCGAGTTAAACAGTTCTATTGGCCTAGATGGTTACTATCAGCATTTCATTCAGAATTTTGCCTGACTGGCTAAAACGCTAACCAAGATCACATATAAAAGAGTTAAGTTTGTCTGGACAAAAGAATTTACAGAATGCTTCAAATAATTGAAAATAATATTGGTAAATGCTCAAATTTTGACTCTTCCATTTGGAAGTGATGGATTTGTGATATACAGAGATGCATCAAATAAAGGGTTGGGTTTCATCCTTATACAAAACTGTAACGTTATTACTTATTCATAAAGGAAGTTGACTACTCAATAGAAAAATTATCCAACACATGATCTTGAGTTAGCAGCTATAATATTTTATCTCACGATATAGAGACATTATCTTTATGTTGAAAATGTGAGATTTATACAGACCAAAAAAGTTTAAAATACATTTTCACACAAAAAGAACTCAGCATGATGTAAAAGATATGGATCGAGTTACACAAAGATGATGATTGTTCAATACACTACCACCCAAGAAAGGAGAATAAAGTGGTAGATGCATTATGTAGGAAGGATCGTGGACTTCTGACTTAAATGAGGATTGAGAGAGATCATATATTTTTGGATCTACTAATGATGGATATGGGAATTGTTAAGGAAAGGGAAAAATACATTATCTTTAAAATGATTTCTAAACCATATTTATTAAAGAAGATAAAAATCTCTTGATCTGATTATGAGAATCTACACAAGAAAATTAATGCTATCAAGAATGGGAGACTGGATAACTTTGTGTATGAAAAAGGAGTTCTGAAATTTGGGAAGAGGCTATGTATTCCATCCGTACCTGTTCTAAAAAGTGAACTATTAGATGATGCTCATAGCTCAAATTTCTCTATACACCCAGGTAGCACAAGGATGTATAGATATCTAAAGGAATATTTCTGGTGGGATAATATGAAGTGGGAAATTTCCGACTACGTGTCAGGGTGTCTATTTTTTCAACAAGTGAAGGCAGAGAGGCAACATCCTAGAAGAGTGACGCAACCTCTAACAATTCCTATGTGGAAGTGGGATAACATTATGATGGATTTAGTCACATTACTAACTAGTATATCTAGAAGGAACGATGCTATATGGGTAATTTTTGATCATCTCACAAAATCAGCACATTTCCTTCCTATAAGAGAGGATTTACCACTTGAGCACCTGAAAAGACTTTATATTAATGAAGTTGTAAGACTTAATAGTATACCTCTATCGATTGTGTCCAATCAAGATCCCTAGTTTACATAAAAATTCTGGAAAATTACCCAGAAGACATTGAATATTGAGCTTTGTATGAGTACTTCTCATCACCCCCAAACTGACGGGCAGTCTCAAAGGACTATTCAAACTCTAGAAGAAATTCTCAGGTCATGCTCTCTTGACATCCAAGTTATGTGGGATCAATACTTGCCTTTTTTGGAATTTTCATACAACAATAGTTTCCATTATAGTATTCAAATGGCTCCATTTGAAGCATTATATAGAAAGAGATGTCGAACACCAACTTGTTGGGATGATGTTCGTGAGAGGAAACTTATCGGCCCAGAACTTATTATAGAGACCACGACAAAGGTGAAGACAATCCAAGCCTGTATTAAAGTAGCTCAAAGTAGGCAGAAGAGTTATGCTAACAATCAGAGAAAATATTTGGAAATCCAAGTGGGAGATCATGTCTTTCTAAATGTATCTCCTTGGAAGGGTGTCTTAAGATTCAGTAAAAAAGGGAAAGTGAGCCCCAGGTACATCAGACCATTTGAAATTCTGGAAAGAATTGGAGTAGTAGCTTATCATTTAGCAATGATGCCATGTATTTCAAAATTCCATGATTTATTCAATGTGTCATTGTTAAAGAAATACATGCCACACCGAATGCATGTACTCGCCTATGATGAAATAAAACAAGAATCTGATTTTTCATACTGTGAAGAGCCTATTGAGATTCTTGACACAAGAGAGTAGGTATTAAAAAATCAAACAACTAATCTAGTAATGGTTCTTTTGAAAAATAATAATATGGGGGAAAAATGGGAACCAGAGGATGTTATGAAGAAGAACCATAGAAATATTTTTGGTGGGATTTATACATAAAATTTCAAGGATGAAATTTCCAAAGGAGAGAATAATATAACACCCAAAACATTTTATGGTATGTTCCTATTAAATACTTTCTATTCATTAAATATCCTATATTGAATGAATCACTATGTATTTTTGGAATCAGAACATTATAGGAGAAAGTTATAAGCTATCCATTAAACATAAATTATCCTCTTCTATGTTTTGAATTTGAAAAATGGTCATCTAGAGTTGTGACCAGTAAGTCATTTAGAGTCTGATAGAACCAACTTGATTTTTTAATGAATAGTAACATATCCTTATGAATAGTAATATTAATAGTAATATGACCCTTATAAATAGTAAATAATGATAATATTTTATTTTCTTAAGGTAATAAAATAATGAGATCTTGGTTGATTTTTCAATAAAATATAGAACTATTTATATCTTTAAAAATGTTATTTTTTAATCAAAGTTAAGTTATTTTTATTTAAAAATTAAATTAAAAATACATAGAAAATTATATTTTAAAAATGGAGTTCTTTTTTGAATTTTACACATTGAAAAATGACTACGGTGAATTTTCGGGTTTTTTCTAAAATACTTGAAATTTTCATGAATAGTAAAAATACAATTCTAAATTTTCAGTAGTTTAATGACATCATAATGATATAATAATTAAATATAAAAGTATAGTCTACTTATGTACAGTATATTATGACATGAGGTGTCCCAAGTGGAAAAAAGTGTTTTCAAATACCATGGGCAAGCCCATGGTTTTGCAAAAATCACTAATGGAGTGTCCATTTTAATTAATAAAAAACACTCTCTTAAATACTATAAATACCCACTCAACCCCTTCGTTTTAATTTATTAAAAAAATACTATCCTTGAATATTTGGTGGTATTACTTCCCAAAGATTCATCCCAAGGTTTCCTAAAACCCCCAAGGTCCCAACCATCATGTTTTGGGAGTTACTCTACAAGGTAAGAGAATCAACCACCATTCTCTTTTCTTAAAGATTTAATTTTATATTTGATATTTTATATTAAATTGGATTTTGTGGGGTTATTTTATTCCATATTACCCTTACATCCCTTATTATTTATGATTGATTAGATACCCCTTTTCTCTCATCAATCTATTTTATTATATTTTATGTGATGTCGTTAGGCTGCCGAAATTTCGTAAGAGATTTCTCAATTTTTCTCTTATTTTGAGTTCCTTTCTTTTATACTTATTTCCTCATATCACCTCATCAAAATGAAATCATAATTCCAGTACCTTACATGAAATTTAATTATATTATTATAATGTAATATTTCATCATCATCTCTCTTTCCCCTCCTCTTATACAAAAAATGAAAACACCATCCGAGATGTGTTAATTTATCACACTCAAGGACGAAGATTTTTCAATTTTCATTACCATGTACAATTATGGTCATGAAACCATTTTTGTGGTTGAACTAGAAAGAAAATATATTCATTTCATCTCATTAATGTTCTGGAATCCTTATACACTCATAATATGGAATAATACTACAAAACAAGTTCATTGTTCACAAAATTGCCAAGCTTAATCCAAGAATTTATCAATAAATTTTAACTAATGATTCATCCTCAAGTATAAAACCCCGAATAATTATAAGGTAATTTATATCTCTTTAATGTAAATAATACTATATATAATCTGTCTGTTTAACCAAATTTCAAACGAACATCCATTCAAGAAAGCAAGTAAATGAATCTTGAAAACAAAGGAAGAAAATACTTCCAAACCAATAAAATTGAACCTCTTAAACCCATTAAAAGGGCCATGAATGAACCTAATAAATTTATAATAAATCAATTACATGTATAGAAGGTTATGTAATTATTAATTAACGAATCTAAATTTGACTATGCCGGTCATTAAAACAAACGAAGAACACACTCGAGGAAAACGTAAGGGGTTTCTAATCTCACTTTCATTTCTTTGAGATTTTCAATGTTCACCACTTATTTCATGTATGTGGTATATGTGTACTTAAATTTGATATATAATAACAGGATTATATTTATATTCATGATATTCAATGATTCATTTGAGGGTTATTATTTTCTGGTCATATGATTTGACCGATTACATTCTGGTAAGAGACATTGTCTCAACTACTATTTCGTTGTGACTAACTTTTTATGGTGCACCTAATAATAATTATGTGGTCTACCTACTGACCATTTGAGATCACTTTTAATTTGAAATTATATTAATATTAAATATCCATAATTTCATATAATGGATATGTTTTTTGTCTAAACCGTATACCATTTTACATACTGTGTTTATTTGGAAAGTTATTTAAATTATGGAAATATTGATGAATCTGTATACTCTACTCTATACGGATACTTAAAAGGAATATTGATCTTATATTGAATCAATTTATAAAGAACTATTTGGAAATGCAGTGGTGGGTTGGGACCTCTATATCCCCTCGATGCATCGGTAGGTCTAATGAGACAAATCAGTTGGCGACAAACCCTTCGAGTCTGCTTCCAAAAATCAGACGGGTTTCTACCCACAGAAATAAACAGTTTTTACGGTATTATGGTATCATGTGCCAGATAAATTACATCCAATTAATAATCATTCTCTTTATTCATTATCAGTTATTATTATCCATGAGGTTTTCACTATTAAAATAATCTATGGATGCAGTATCATTCTCATTTTAGTCATGGTGTGAGTTTTTCATTTATTCATCATGCCATGTTGATTATGTCCAATTGTTTTCAATTTAGTTATTATTGATTAATTATTTTGCCATTTTTAAATCCTTAATGAGAATTTGAGCTCACACCTTTCACTTTTTACCTTCAACATGTGATAAATCGAAGATCATTTATTGGGTTCATGTGGAAGGAGTTTTTATTTTTTGTTATGTATTATAGTTTGTAACCTTTTCCAATGTAATTTTTGTTACATTTATGTATCTAGTTTTTTAAATACTACTAAACTAATCATTCCATCCATATTTTAATTCCTTCTAACCATGAAAGTATAACAAGTAATGCACCGGGTCCGGTCTAGAGGGGTTGGGGTGTTACATCTACGGTCGACCGATGTTCCAGCCACCTCTTCTGACCGCCGTGGCTGACGAGCAGTGGCAGTTTCCTCCGACATCGTGGTTTCACCAACTCCTCCCTCATGGTAGGCTAGTGATGGACGATACCTTGGTCCCTGCCATCGATGATCGCCTATACCACCACATCAGAGGCCTTCTGCGGGTCCCCGGGTGAACTCCAGTGGCCCGTCTTTCCTTCTGAAGGTGTTGCCGAACATCTCGGGACATCACTGTCACTTCTATCCCATAAAAGTTGGGTTACTTTCATCCCAAATATTATCTTGTGAAGAGCGAAAAAAACCAATAAGGGCATAGGGCACGAGACTTGTTCGTTTTTCATGCACCCTCCACATTACCTCGATAGAAAGATGGTAGGATTCAAAAATCATTTGAAATTATTAACAAATAAATTCCTACCTCATGAACAGTGGAGAAATTCCCACGATCGAGGAAGTGGTTCGATGCTTTCCATCCCACGAAACTAGATTCCAATTACATCACTCGATCATCGATCTTCTGTTCGGGGTTTTCGGGTCACTCTTCTCTGCTCTCTGAAACCAACTCCATCATCTAAGGGTTTGGAATCTTGGCAATTTGTCAGCACTTTATTGGTTGGTGAAGTAGTGCTGATACCTCTCACCAATCTAAATATAAATAGGATAGGGGGAGGGTGTCTGATGCTCGTGGGATTTATGAGGGTGTATTAATTAGGAACCTTCTTAATTCATAATGAGTCTGTTACTTAGAATTGAAGGGTCAAGCTATTTAATTTCTTAACACATTGCTAGTCCCACACCGCCACTTGTATGTTAGCGGAAAATATAGAATGAAAATAAAATATATAAGTTAGTATATTATTATTTTAAAATTCCCATAATCAATATTTTCTCCCGTCCTACAACAGTTGAAGTGAAGCCTCCATTAACTGAATCACAACACTGCAAATTCAATGGTTCCCTCATATTTTTAATCCGAGCACCAATTCAAAAGTTAGAAAACTCCGCTCACGTGTTTACTGAATGTACCTTAAAAAGTTCATAAATTCATTCCGGGCACACTGGGGCTCGGAATCACACGTCTTCAATTTTCACAAACTTTTAATAATTCCATAGAATTAAAAAAACATTAACATAGAAAATATGGGTCTTCAAATATGTGATTTAGAAATTATTTTGAATTTTATTAAGGTTATAATAGTATTTAATTATCCTTAAAATTAAATAGATATTTTTAGTGTGGTCAGTATTTTTTAAAATGATAGAGTGTTGTGTATTTTAAAAGTGTGTCTGGGTAAAAATATTTTTTAAATTCCTCTAAAAAATATAGATATTTTAGAGGAAAAGTATTTTTAAAATATGATATCAAAGTGTGTTTCTTTAAAGTCTAAAATTTATTTATTATGATGAGTGAATTGATTAGGGAACATGAATCATATTATTTTAATTGTTGTCTCCTAGAGAGGTCAAGTAATAAATCAAACGTGATTTTTCTAAAATATGTTCCCCTCAAGGAATCCTACATTATTAAAAGTGGTTCATTCAGTTCTAGACGCTACCCAAACTCCAAATAAAGTTGTGGACACAAAACTTTCTTACTTGGGAACCAACTTTTTGTTTTCATGAATTAGAATTCATCTTATCTATATTAATGTTCAAGGTTTAGTCAGAGTGATAAGTATTTTTTTATTTCATTAAATGTATCTTAGGATTATTTATTGGAAGAAGTATTCATTTTAAATGGAATGGGATTTTATATTTTGGTGTTCCTTTATTTTATGGTTTTCCTTCTTTGATTTGATTATATAAAATCTTCTGAGTTAGGTTTTTTGGGTTTATCTCTTATAGGATGTCTTCTTGGGTATGCCTTTGATTTTTTTTCTTACAAGAATTAGTAGTTTTTTGGTCATTTCCTTAAATGATTAGTGAAATCGTACTTATTGAGAGTTGTATGTTTGGTTTTTGTTGTGCTGAGGTTGATAATATATGGTGTAAACATGGGATGCCTTTAGGGTTTTACTCAAGTTACTAGGAATAATTTAAATATTTTCACTGGGTATAAAAGGGTTAAATATTTATTTTTCTGGGATTTTTGTCAGATGATTCCCCATGGTTGGGATCCGGTTTTACCCATGTAGAGTGCTTTGACCAAGGTCTAGATACCAAATTGGATTCAGGGGTATTTTTGGAGGTTTGCTTCCATGTGTTTCTTTTTGGATGGGATTTTTTTGGAGTTTTATTCTACTTTGAGGTGATCTAATATTTTTTTGGGTTCCTCCACTCATAGTGATTTGGTCTTTAAAAATAGCCATTTATAGCTGGTGATGGTTCAAAATCATGATTGTTTTATTAAGGACTTGGTTTATCTTCAGTGGTATGTCCCTTTTTTTGTTTTTTTCCTTTTCTTAAAACATTTTAGAATATTTATAAATTGTGGGGAGATATATATTGGGTATATCTTCCATTATATGTCCGTGTTAGATTTTCGTGGTTCTGTTATTCTTGGATATGTTAGTTTTTTTTAGATTTGGGATCTATTGACTTGATAATTCTGGTTGTATTGTTTTAATAATGGTTCCTAATTAGAGGTTTTCCCTTATCGATAACCATTTAAAATCTTGACCTTTCATTACCACATCTTTTACTCATGTGTGTAGGTGTTTTATTCTATTTCCTTCTATATTTATATAGGACATTCATGAAGTAGAATGTTTTATGGTAGATAGAGTATAACACCCCAAATTCCTATTATTGATTATTTTTTTGTTATTTTATATTATTATGTGGTGTATTATTTATTATGAGTTTTTGGGATTTTATTTTTTAAAATTTTGAGATTAATTTGAGTTTTATAGTTTGTGAACACAAAGTAGTAACTATACGGTAACTATAGGATAGTTTTGATATTCTTTGTGACATAATTTTTCAAGATTGGCCTAAGGACTTCCAAGTCGTTTGAGTTCATGAATGTGAATATGAAACGCATTTTATTATATGGGTGACTTGTATGGTAATCACAAGTTTATAAGTTATCATGTGTCCAAACCATGTGGGTTCTAAAGGCTCGTATAATAGAAGACATGCGGTTAGAACATGGTTTAACAAACTATGTTATCCACTTAGATTTAATTTCAAAAATAAATTACACAAATTCCATTTTGAATTTATGAGGTTTTCTAACCTCCATCTCTCTAATTTTTTCAGTCAATCCCAGATATCTCAAGGGGTAGATTTCCTCTCCTCATACATTGTGACTTATTTTTGACTGTTTTGAGAATGGTTTCTCTCTACAACCTTATTTATATTCAAAATTCATAGAATTATTAATTTTTAAAATATTTTATCTTATGAAATTGTTATTTTATATGGAATCTATAGGTTTTTTAAAATTGGTTTCCATATATTTAAATTTTCAACACAAAAAAATTATTATTTATTTCAAGTATTATTTTTGAATTGAATATCCTTGCATGTATAGTGAATATAAAATTTCCTAAATTGGTTATTTAAATGGTTTTGGTGAAAAATGTGGAATTGGGTCCTCCTTAATATTTTCAAATGAAATTTTTAGGTTTCTAAATAATTATTTTGAAAAAAATGGGATTGTATTATAGAGTTTTCAAAACTATTTGAAATGATGAAATTTAAGGAGATGAGATGTATAAGGCCCCAACCTCAAACATTAATTATTTTTTAATTAAGTTAATAATTTAAATTAAGGATCTTTTCATGTTTATATATTTATTTAACTAGGTCATAACTTATACATAACAACTTTATTATTACATGTAGACACTTCTGCTTCCTATCCATTTTCTCATAAAACAAAAACTCAAAAATAGAAACATGTTTAGTTCCATGTTTTAGGCAACATGACTTTTCCATGATCCCATCCTCGACCCTATTCATCTTTATGTCCTGTGAAAAAAAAAATCAAAAACACAGGATGAGCTTAAATATCCATGTAAGGGATACATAAAGAAGGAAAGATGTTAGTTTTTCAAAACAACATGTGAACCAGGAATACTTTAACATAAATTAATACTTTTCACCTTAAAGAATTAGTAAAAACACTTCACTGAATATAAGCTCATTAACTACCCTTTTGTAACAAAAATATTAAAATATATCCCATATCATGAAACATATATCATATAAGGTAACTTGTGACATAATCACACTTAAATGGAATAACCATGCAGTCGACTACCACATATATCATAAAATGGAATAGCCATACGACCTACTTCCATAACCAATGAATTGGATGTTATAACGTTACCACACATCCATGATTTATCACATAACCACCCATAATTTGGTTTTTAATGTAACCACTCATCATTGTATTATCATGTAACCACCCATCAAATGTCCAAGTAACATTATATAATCATAAAATATAAAATATTGCAAATATCAGTATTTTACTGGAAACATTTCTTTTGCAATCACAAGAAAACATTTCAAGATATTGAAATAATCGATCCATTTAAAAACCATTTCAAAAATAAAATACCCATAAATGGAATAATGGATTTCTTTTCCTTTTAAAACATTAAGGCTTACAGAGGAATCCAAATAACGATTACAGTGGTGGAGAGGTCCTTGTTGCCGCAAATGTTAAAAAAATATCATTTGTTTGTTAGTAAAATGCTTCATAGAAATATATTCACTTTGAATGAAAGTAAAAGTCAAATGTGTTTATTATACATCGTGTAAAAGAAGGAGGTGTATATTATCAAAATATACCTCAATGAAAGGAGATTGATACAAAGTTCCTTACCTTGTGTCCGACTTGACACTTTAGTTCTTTAATTTCATGGTAAATAAACTGAAGTTAATTTATACTTTCATCAGAAACCTTTTCACATTTGTTTTTCCTTTTATATCACTTTTTACTACATTATAAAAAATTAATAATTATTTAAGTTAATATCATTCATTTTGTCAATATTTGGTACTTGAGTCGAAAATGATCCTGTTATAATAAATATTTGTCCATGTGTTCAAAAGTCCATTATAAACAGAATATAATTCATATATATCACATATATACAGTATATATATTTTTATAATATTCCATAACATTCGGAGATAATAAATAAAATTCACCATTCCTGGAGATGGTAAGTCGTACATACACATGAACCCTAATTTTATTTCTATTTCACATTTAAAGGAATGAAAACATAATGATAAATAGGTATATGATAATTAAAGTATAATATAATATTTTATATATGCTACATTAGTTCATTAATAGAATACTTTATACATTCGATGTATGGAATGAACTAGTCATATCACTTCAAGGGGGCAGTAGTGCGCACTTCCACAAATGAAATTATTGGGATTACACATCATGAAAATCATAAATGTATGTTGAAAATAAAAAATAAAGAATAATAAAAACAACATAAACATAATATATATCATATATAAACATAGTTCCATCATAATGTCCACCATGAGAGGTGGTGGACGACAATTGAATAATAATCATTTCGTGAGGAATTATTTCGCCATCCACAGAAACAGTATGTTTTAAATCCATTCGATTGAGGAGTGCGAGTGAAGGTATAATAAATGGAATAAAAACTTATTATTATATTGAATAATCAGTTGTTGTTATAAAATAATTGAATAAAGAGAGTTTAGGGGGTTGGAGAAGGGAAAAATTTAATGAATCTTGAGAGAAGACATTACCTCAACTCGGGTAACTCCTTTTTATTTAAGCTAAAAGGCATTGTTGAATAACCTTATTCCCAAGGTAAAGATTCTATGATTAAGGGAGGGATGTTGGAATATTATTGGAGTAGAGTTTGGATGATCCAAGGGGCTTGAGAGGTGGGAGTAAGGGGTTCGTGGTGGTGGCATTTTATAAGAGGGGTGGTACTTTAAGAAAGTTTGAATGATTATTTTATGATAAATTAAATTTCGATTTTCAAAAGGTCCAAAACTAATTTAATTTAAATAAAACATTAGTACATTTCTAAATCCTCTCATCCCATAGTTTTTAAGACAATTTTTGGTTTCAAATTTAACATTATCATTTAGATTTAACCATTACTTAACTTATTTGACTCTTACCAAGTCTTCTTGTATATTCATACTATATAGTTAATGTAGTATATATAAAATGTAAATAGAACCTCTAGTGATTCATTGATGACTTTTTAAACCTTAACATAGTTATTTGGGAAAATTGTAGATTTTTTGGACTATGATATCATTTAATAAAATAGTATTTGTTTTAAAAACTCATTTATGTCAATTTTCATACTATTCATATCCTGAATTTTTTAAAAAATCCATAAAAACATGATTCATTCGAAAAAAATTTTCATTAAATCAAATATAGCAAGACATAATCAACCCCAAAATTCATCTTTGGCATAAAAAGTTTCAAAATATTTCTTTTAATATTTATAATCTCATTAATTTGAATATTTCATTAATAAGTAAATCACAACAACATCATTGTGTCATAAATAAATTTATTTATTTGATGTATAAAAATTATAAATCAAATACCATGATGTAGGAAATATTTATATCCTTCCAAAAACTATTTATAGTTGAATATATTACTTATATAAAACCATAAAAAAAATATTTTACTAAAATATACATGTTTATGTTTCATTTTTCTTTACTTTAAATTTATTTTCATAAAATGTCATTTTCATATCAATGTGCCTCCAAGGGTACCAATATAGACCCAAGGATTCCCATGGTTTGAAATATATTACCCACTTCAAGTAGGACATGTTTTTGAGTATTTTTATATTATTATAATATTACTTTTTTACAATTATTTACGAGATTGACTCTTTAACCATGGTAAATTAAATAATTGTTGAAGTTACTATATACAATGTCTAAAAATAAAAGTATAATATTTTCAAAATTTGGATCTCTTGATTCAAAAAATGGAATCCATTTCCCAATTTTTAATCATGGAAGTGGAAGAAATTAATTTAAAATTAATTCCTGTTGTCAAAACCAAAAATCATGTTTTTTAGATATAATAACTATCAAAAGATTGACATGTGTTTATGTCCAATTAAAATGTGGAATTACTTAAAATGACCATAATTGGATTATATGATAAAAATATAATCCAATTATATATTAAAACTAATTAAATGGATAATCTAACTATATATCTAAATTAGATGAAAAGACAATTTTGACTTAATATGCAGTATTTTTCACTATTCATTAAAAATGAACTTTATCAGAAAAATTCCAAATTTTCATCCAAAGAAAATTTTGATGTCTCTCTTGTAACTAAGATGTTTATTTTTCCAAATAGAACATCTAAAAGTGAAAAAATCTATATTTAAAAAGGGTTCTCCATTAAAAGGCGGTAAAAGTACCTTTTAATAATATTAGAGTTTTTTTGTTTAAAATTGGATTCATTCTCATTTTAAGCCTCTATATTTTATTAGATTAATGTAAAATCATTTAAAAAACATGTTTAATCATAATATGGTTAGTTCTGTCCATTCCCTCCAATACAACAGCTAGGCGTTAATATCCATTTAAAATAATAATATATGTTTATTATTATTTTGAGTATTACTGAGTATTGTGTGCAACAAAAGATTTCGGAGAAACCCATTGTTGCGTGTTGGGCACATCATCAAACATATCATCCCCTTTAATGTAAAATTAATATTTAATTTACAAATATTAATAAATATGAAAATGTCATATTCTACATTTACTTGGGATGTTATATCCTTCCCACTTTTATAAAGTGCATCCGTTCAATTTTATTCACTTATAAAATAAGTGGGGGTATTTATCCCACATAGAATTTTCAGATTCCCATGTTGCCTCTTCAACCATATGGTTTTTCCACAAAACCATTAACTAATGAATTACCTTATTCCTCAACACTTTCTCTCTTTGGTCAAGAATCAGGACTAGTTGTTCTTCATAAGAAATATTCTCTTCTATCTAAACTACCTCTTGACTAAAACCATAATATGGATTCTGCATATAATTTCTCAACATTTAAACATGAAAAACTTTTTTCACCTAGGATAAACAAGGAGGTAAAGCCACTCTGTAGAAAATTGATCCAACTTTCTCCAGGATTTCATAGGGTCTGAGGATCCTTGGACTCATCTTTCCTTTATTAACAAAATTCATCACACTTTTCCATGGAGAAACATTGAGAAGGACATGATCACCTACCTCAAAAGAAATATCCTTCCTTCATTAATCCGTATAAATTTTCTGCCTGCTCTGAGCTATTCTCATGTGCTTCTGAATTAACTGAACTTTTATTGCCATTTCTTATACCAATTCTGGTCTCATAAACATTCTTTCACCTACATCAACCCAAAAATCTAGAGTTCGACACTGATTTCCATATAATTACTCAAATAGTGCCATTTGTTTACTATAATCAAAACTGTTATTATAAGAATACTCAACTAAAGAATTTTTTTGGTCCCACCTTCCCTGCAAATCAATTGAAGAAGCACATCGAATATGTTCCAATGTCTAAATTGTTTTTTCTAGCTACCCATGTGATTGAGGATGAAAATATATAAATAAATTTAATTCATTACCCAAAAACTTCTTAAGGCCTTTCCAAAAGTAAGAAATGAACCTTAGATCATGATCAGATACAATAGAGAGGGTAATGCCATGTAACCTAACTATCTCTTTAATATACAATTGAAAAAGTTGATCTAGAGACAATGTTTCTCGAATAGGTAAGATCAGATTTAGTCAATTAGTCAATAATAACCCTAATTGTATTTTTACCTAGAGATGAATTTGTTAATACAACTATGAAATCGATGGACACATTTTCCAATTTCCACTCTAGAATTGGAAAAGCCTAAAGATTCCCTTTTGGTAACATTGATTCTTCTTTAACCTATTGACAAGTTTAACACTTCCATGTAATGTTAACAATCTCTCTTTTCATTCCATCCCACCAGAAATACTCTTGAAGATCTCTGTAAAAATTAGTAATTCTATGATGAAATAAAAATGGAGAACTATGAGCATCACATAACAACAAGTTTTTCAACTGTGAATCACATGGCACACATAATCTCTTCTAAACTATCAAAACTCAATCTTTATCAAAGTTAAATTTAGCTGACTTACCCTTCTGAACCAATTCTACTTTTTTTTCAAATCACTGTCTTCTTTCTTCTATTTTATCATTTTATTTTATAGAGTTGAATTCACTTCCACCAGAAAAAATAGAGGAATATTCTGCACTAACAACTTTTATGCCAAATTTCGTCAAATAGTTAATCAAAGGATCTTGTTCCAAATGTAACATTATGAATGTAGCATTTTTTCGACTCAATGCATCAGACAGATTAGTTAATTTTCTTGGATGGTAATTAATTATTCAATCATAATCTTTTATTAATTATAGTTATCCCTTATATCTCATGTTCAATTCTTTATGACTGAATATATACTTCAAAATTTTGTGTCAGTGTGTATTCAAAATTTTAAACCATACTGATGATGCCTCTAAATTTTTAAAGCTTAAACTATAGTATATATTTCCAAATAATGTGTAGGGTAATTTAACTCAGGAGTTTTCAACTGATGTGACGCATAAGAAATTACCGGATCATTCTGCATTAGGACACAATCAAGTCCTTTCAGCAAAACATCACTATAGATAACAAACTCACCATTTTTTTATGGTAATTCCAATACTAGAGAATTCACCAATCTTATTTTCAATTCCTTAAAACAATCATCACATTATTTTTTAATGATCAATTTAATTTCATTTCGAGTTAACTTAGTCAGTGGGCTAGATAACTATGAAATATGTTCAACAAATCTTTGGTAATATCCTGCCAAACCCAGAAAACTATAGATCTATGTGATATTGGTAGGTCTTGGATACTCTTCAACAAATTTTGTTTTATAAGGGTCAACAGTTATGCCATATTTATAAATAATATGACCAAGGAATGAAATTTGTTTTAACCAAAACTAACACTTGTTGAATTTCCCATACAATTTCATTTCCTTTATGGTTTGAAATACAACCCTTAAATGACATTCATGTTCCTATTTACTTTTGGAATATACCAAAATATCATAAATAAACACAACCACAAACTTATCCAAGAACTCACCGAAAATTCTATTCATAGGATCCATTAATATAGTAGATTCACTGGTTAACCCAAATGGGATAACTACAAATATATAATAGCCATATCTAGTACAAAATGCGGTCTTCGAAATGCATGCTTCCTTTACATTCAACTGATGGTACCCCGAACTCAAGTCAATCATCAAATAATACAATGCTCCCCTGAGTTTATCAAACAGATAATCGATATGAGGCAATGGATACTAATTCTTAATAGTGATATTATTCAAGGATCTATAATCAATGAAAAGTTTCATTGAACCATATATATTTTTAACAAACAAAACAAGATCACCCTGCATTGATGTTCTAGGTCGAATGAAACCATTATATAACAACTCCTGAAATTGTTTCTTTAACTCTAAAAGTTCAATTTGAGTCATTAAATATGGGGGTTGTGAAATTGGCATAGCATCAAGAACTAATCCAATAGTAAATTCAACTTTCTGATCAGGTATAATACCAGCAAACTCAATAGGAAAATATTCAAGATACTCATTTACTATTGGTAAATAATTAATTTGAAAAGATACTTTATTTTAATCAAAATGTGAATGGTAACATTAATTTCAATCTTTTACTAGTTTCTTGTCTTACTGATATGTTATAAAAATCAAGGGTTCATTCTTGTACACCTGCGGAAATTCATTCTGAAAATAAACCACTTTAGCACAGAAGTTATTCTTATCATGATAAATAGAAATCCAATCCATACCCAAAATAACATCAAACTCTACAAGAGGAAAAATAATATGGTTTGATGGTATATAATTTCTGCACAAAAGGATATAAAGGTATTCATAATTTCTTTTTGTCTCAACGTATCCTCCAGGTGTTTTTACCACAAGTTCAGGATTAATATCTTTAGATGGAAATTCCAATTTACTAGAAAATTTCTTAGAAATGAAAGAATGTGTAGACCCTGAATCAAACAAAACATTGTCATAATATGAAAAAATAAACAAAGTACCTGATACAACTTCATTTCATGGTCCCAAATCAACCGTAGTGATAACTAAATATTTCATCACACCCTTCTAATTTTTATCCATCTGGTTTCAACCCTTGGTAATCAACTTTGGACACACATTTACATAATTCCCTAACTCATTGCAACTAAAACATCTTACCGATGACTTTTCATTGCCTTCTTGACCATCTTTCTTACAGTTACAAGCAATATGAACAGTCTTACAACACTAGACGAACTTTCCATATTTTGAGATACATTCTCCCGGATTCTTTTTACCACACTTCTCACAAGATAGAAATTTAATTTTATTATATCCAAACTTCTTTGATGAATACTTTCCAATTTCCTACCAACTGGAAATATTCTTTTTCTTTCTCTCCTGGAAAACCTAATCATCAGAAAACTCAATTTCAAATTTCTCATCACATCCTACATGTTTCTCGTTGATTTTTAATTCACAAGAGCCTAATGCATTTCAATATTGCATCTTCAATCCAGAGTAAATCCTATTTATCTAAATATCAAGATCTCGGATGATATTTGGAGCATACCATTCCAATCGAGTGAACTCTTCTTCACAAGAATCCACAGAGTCATCCTCCTGCCTTAATTACAATAATTGTTTTCCATCCTTAGTCGTGCCTCCTTAGGAAAATATTTCTCAAGAAGCATCCCTTTGAATTCTTCCCAATAAAGAGCATCAATCTCCTCAGTGTCCTTGATATTTTTAACCATCGAGCCACCACTGATCGGCTTCTCCTTCAAAATGGTAAACAAAAAGACTACACTTTTTATTGTCTTTACACCCCATGAGATCAAAAATATTTTCCCATGCTCTAATCCATTCTTCAGATATCACATGGTCAGTTGATCTTATGAATGATGGGGGATTCTTCCTAATGAAATGCTTCACTACATACATGTTTCTATAGTTGATCTGGTTAATCACGTGCATGGACACCACCGCTATTTATCACATGAGTCAACTGATCCATCACTATAAAAAACCATTCAGTTCTAATTCCGACCATCTTAGGATACCGATTTGGATGGTTATTCTCTTCTATATTCCTTCCCAACATAGTCTCCCTATTTATCTACGGAAAAACCATTTTGAGAAAAAAAATCTTAGACAAAGCAACATGATAATATTCAAATGCAATATCATTTCAATTTTACCATAATTTAAAACTCATTAATGGATAATCTATTAACAAAATCCTAACTCCGAATGTTATCTAAACCGACCTACGATACCAACTATAAGGCACCAGCCTCAAGCATTACTTAATGTTGAATTAAATTAATAATTCACATTGATGATTTTTTTAGGTTTAGGCCATTAGAAAATTATGTCATAACATATACATAACAACTTGAATATTACAAGTAGACACTTCTACTCACTATCCCTTTTTTTATAAAACAAAATCTCTAAAAAAGAAACATGTTTAGTTCCATGTTTTAGATAGCATGAATTTTTAATTATCCCATCATTGACCCAATTTATCATTACGTCCTGTGAAAAACATTTCAAAAACATGGGATGAGCATAAAAATCTTAGTATGGGATACATAAAGAAGGAAAGATGATAGTTTTTTAAAAAAACATGTAAAAAAAGAATACTTCAACATAAAGTAATAATTTTCACCTTAAATAACTAGAAAAAAAACTTCATTGAATATATTCTCATTACATACCCTTTTGTTACCAATATATTATCATATATCCCATAGAAAGAAAAAATATAATATAATGTAACATAGGTAATAAACATACTTAAATGGAGTAACGACACAATCGCCTTCCACACATATCACTAAATAGAATAGCCAAGCGAAAGACTTCTATACCCAATGTATTGGAGATTATAACATAACCACACATCCTTGGTTTATCAGAGAACCTCCCATAATTTGGATTATCATGTAACCATCCATCATTTGTTTATCATATAACCACCATCAAATTTTGAAGTACCATTCTATAATCATAAAACATAAAATATTGAAAATATCAATATTTCACTAATAACATTTCATTTTCAATACCAAGAAATAATTTCAAGATATTGATATAATCAGTCTATTTAAAAACCCATTTTCAATACGAAAACACCTAAAAAGGGAATACTGGATTTTTTTCCCTTTTATAAACATTAGGCTTACAGAGGAATCCAAATAACGATTACGGCGGCGGAGAGGTCATTGTCACTGAAAACGTTAAAATACATTCATGTTTTCATTTAGTAAAATGATTCATAAAAAAATATATCATTTGAATGAATGTAAAAGTCAAATGGGTTTATTATACACAGTGTAAAGGAAATAGGTGTATATTATCAAAATATGCCTCAATGAAAAGAGATTGAGACCATGTCCCTTACCTCGTGTCTAACTTGACCCCTTAAGTCTATAATTTCTTAGATAATAAACATAAGTTATTTTTTTCTTAATTCGGAAACTTTTTAAAATTTATTATTCCTTTTATATCAATTATTACCACATTATAATAATTACATATTTATTTAAGTTAATACTAGTTGTTTTTTCGATATTGTATACTTGAGTCAAAAATGGTCTTTTTATAATCAAAATTTTTCCATGTGGTAAAAACTCCATTATCTACAAAATATAATTTATATATATCACATATATACATTATATATGAATTTATAATATTCCATAACATTTGGAGATATAAAATGAAATTCACCGTTCAAGGAGACGGTAAGCTGTACACAGGCATGAACACTACTTTCATTTCTATACCATATTTAAATAAATGAAAAGATAATGAAATATGGATATATTATAATTATAGTATAATATAATATTTTATATAAGTTACATATGTTCATTAACTCCATCTTTTATACATTTCATGTGTAGGATCTATGAGTTGTATCACATCGAGGGGCATTAGTCTGCACTTCCTCAAATGAAATTATCATGATTACACATCATGAAAAAATAAATGGTATGTTGAAAATAAAACTTACAGAAGAATAAATACAATATAAAAATAATATATATCATATATAAATACAGTTCCATCATAATGGCCACCATTATATGAGGTAGGAGCTAATTGAACAATCATCTTTTCGTGAGGCAGCAGTTCACCATCAACCGAAATAGTCTAATCTAAATCGATTAGATGGATGTGTGTTAGTATAGGTAGAATATGTGGAATAAAAAATCCTATTATATTCAAAATACAGGTGTTGTTATGAAAAAAATTAATAATTAGATTTTTGGGGTTGGAGAAGGAAAAATAAATGATAAAAGCTTTAGATAAGACATTACCTCAAATCGGGTAACTCGTTTTGATTTAAGATAAAAGGATTTCTTGAATTTTATTTTTCCAAAGGTAATGTAATGCCCCGACCCCAGCTACCCAGAGTCGGTGCATTACTTCATAACATTGGCATGATCACAAAAGATCAAGTCTCGAAAGACCGATTAGTTTAGTAGCCTTGGAAACACTAGATACATTCATAAACATTACATTACATCATAAAAATGAAAACTAAAATAACATGGTCTCCCTAGTCCACACTAATATCCTCACTGACTATTCTTGCAAGTCAGTCATAATACACTTCTTCAAATCCTGGGAAAAATAAAACATTGAAAGGGGTGAGCTCAAATGCTCCGTAAGGATAACAATATAGCGGAAACTTTCATAAGAAAACATAAGCATTTAAGGCAATGTATAACTAAAACAAAAGCCTTATTGAACTTGAACTTCAGCATAATATGGCAAAAGTAAAATAAAATAACGCCATTACTTAATCACATGGATATTCTACTAGACGAATAATCACGTGAAATATCAATAACCACTTTCATAATGAGGGAATGTATAATGCCAGACATTCTGAAACACTTTGTCAAGGCCTCGGCCAAGACGTCTAAAATGATTAAGGCCTCGGCCAAAACCATAAATCAAATTGGGAAAGGGCCTCAGCCAATTCCACATCTAGTTGTCTCATGAGACCTACCGATGCATCGAGGAGCTATAGCGGGCTCCACCCGTCACTTATTAAGTCCAATACCTTCCTCATATGAATAGGTTTAAACATAACATAAATATTCGTATTAAAACTAGCATATGAAATGTCAAAAGTTTCTCCATAAACTATGGATGGTATAAAAATAACACATCCACAGTCAAATGTTTCACAAAATGCTCAATAGAAGTTTTGTATCATAAATGAATTTCAAATAAACTTAAAACCCATCAAAGGATGTTGACATGGATGAAATCAAAGCTATTTGAGAGTAATATCTCTCCTTTTTGAAATAATTTAAAAGTCCCATAATTATAAAATAATAAATTTACTTTGAAGATTTTCTTATAAGCTTGTTAGGGAAGCTTCGACGAAGTTAAAATGGCGGAAAATAACCGCACCCGCCATACAAGTTAAAAAAACATTCTTACCTTAAATTTGTCAAAGAGGTCAAAAAGTACATTGTTTGTAAAATGACGGTAAGATTCCTTTAAAAAATGTATAAGGGTATAAATTACTTTAACACATTTTCCATTTAATAGTAAAAATGTTTTGAAAGACATTTTTAAGAAACATGGATGTGGATGATAACGAGGTCCCAGTAGATAATTATGTATAAACAACCTTGGATAATGAAGAGGTTGTGAAGTAAACCCTTACCTTGTACTTTTCCTTGGTTGGGGTAGGTTAACCTCCTGTATAATGGTGAAATAATTTTTATTAAATTATACAAGAATCATATACATTCATATGATATCATATATGATCTTTTAACATTGCTTTGTTAACAATATCTTAGATTTATCGTTGTTTCGGGTGTTAACTTACTCGTTTTATTTTATATGTTTTGTTATGTAAGTCGTGTTTTTCATGGATAGGTTGTATCTTATTCATATCCAGAATAATATCATGTCCTTAAAAATTATTTTTAAATCATAAAATGATAATTATACTTGAATGGATACGACGAAGAATGAATCTCATCGCGTTCATGGAGACGGTAGTCCGTACGTACGCACGAGCAACAATATCATTATTCTGATATTAAAATAATATATAATTGGATAGTATATCATATATAAAGAATCATTATCATGTTATATTTATTAATTACATGAATTACATATCATTATTATACCCATCTAAATAATAATATATTGAATAACAATTACACCACGATGTGGAGACGGTAAGCCTTACGTATGCACGTATGGTGAAATGTCATTCAAATGATGGGTAGAATACTGAATATGGTTGTTACATATTTATAATAACATCACAGTATATAGAAGATACTGGAGTTATAATTTTAGAATTGAAATAATAAACAAAGAGGTAGTGGAAGAAGAAAGAAACTTGAAAGAGGGTGATGAAAATGTTACCTCTTCTTCGGGTTCTTCCTTTTGATTTGATCAAAAGTTCTCCATAGGATGGATTTCTGACTAAAGTAAAGCTTCTAGGATGAAGGGAGAGAAGTTGGGAGAGTATTTGGGCAGAGTTTGGCCGAACCAAATGGCTTGAAAGTGTGAATAAGGTGGCAGAGGTGGGGGCCTTTTATAAGAGGAGAGGAGGGGCTCTTTTGGAAAGATTGAAATGTTACATTATTATACAATGCTTTTCGGATTCTAAAGGTTCCACACTTATAAAATTCGTGGATAAGGTGATAAGGGTTCTAAATCTCCCCATCTAATAGGCTTTGGACAAGTTTAAGCCTTGGATTTTGCATTATCTTCTCATTTTATTTAAATCGTTAAATAATGAGGTCATCACTACATCATCATGATGTCATAAATAATTTAATTTATTTAATGTCTAAAAATTCTAAAAAAATACTATGATGTAGAAAATCTTTTTATCTTTCCAATGACTATTTATAGTCAAAAATATGACTTGTATAACCCCATATAAACATTGTTTTAGTAAAACATTTCATGTTTGTGTCATTTTTTACTTTAACATTAAATGAAAGGTATTTATGTCATTTTCCAACTAATGTGGCTCCATGGGGTCCCCAAGTTGACCCATGGATTGTCTTGGTCGGCCATGGCACATCCAATGAGGGTAGGACATGTGTCAAGCTCATCTCATATTATTGAAACATTATTTTTACCTTAAACTACACTAATTACCTCTAATCGCGATTAAGAACTTAAAAGTTACTATTCACCAAAAATTATTTTAATCTCATTCAACCACATTTTACTTCTTAATGAAAACCATGTATGTCGGTTTTTTGAAAATCAAATCACAGAAGTGGTAATATTTCATTTAAACGAAAAATCAGTTATTTAACTACCACTTAGTGGTTTCACTATTCATCAAAAATTGAAGTTTTTCAGAACAATGCCAAAATTTCACCCTAAGCTATAATTGATATTCCGAATTCCAAAATGATGTCTATTTTACAAAATTCCAAACATATAAGTTGCATTAATTAATTTTATAATTAATTTCCGCTGTCACAACAAATAGCGTGTTTTTAAGAAACAATTTATATCAAAAGATTGGCAATTGTTTATGTCCCTTTCAATGTTAAATTAATTCTAATGACCACCATTGGATAAAATGGTAAAAATATATTATAATTATACTTTAAAACCACTAAATAGTATAATTTATCACTATAAATTATTTTGATTAATAAAGTTGTTTTTAAGTATTTTTCACTATTCATAAAAAATTAGAAGTTCTCAGAAAAATACCAAAAATTCAACATAGGATAATTTCGATATTCCGAATCCAAAAATGAAGTCCATTTTGATAAATAAAATTTATAAAATTTCAAAAATTAGGTATTACTATTCATAACGGCTAGTTTAATTAGTTGTGGTGTGTGTTAGAGCTCAAGGTTGCGTACAACACACGCTATTGCATTATTCGAAGGGAAACGTACCGTGGAAGCTTGGGGTGTTACATTCTCCCCTCCTTCAAATAATTGCATCCTTGCAATTTCTAGGGTATTAGTACATAAAAAGACTCGGGTGGTTCTTCATCATAAGTTCCTCAGGTTCCCACGTTGCCTCTTCCATTTTATGATTTCTCCACAAAACCTTTACCAGATGAGTCTTCCGGTTTCTCAGCACCTGCTCCCTCACATCAAGAATTCTGATGGGCTCTTCGCAATAAGATCGATCGGGTTCCAGTTCTAATTCCTCATAGGTAAGTACATGTGTTGGGTCGGGCATGTATTTTCTCAATAGCGATATGTGGAAAACATCGTGAACTTTGGAGAGATTTGGCGGCATCGCCAAACGATAAGCTACAACCCCAATACGATCTAGAATTTCGAAAGGTCCGATGTAACTGGGACTCAACTTACCCTTCTTACCAAAACGTATAACTCCCTTCCATGGAGATACCTTTAGGAAAACATGATCTCCCACCTGAAATTCCAAAACCTTTCTTCTTTTATCGGCATAGCTCTTCTGCCTACTTTGATCTGATTTGATGTGGTTTTGGATTACCTTCACCTTTTCCATTGTTTCTTACACCAGTTATGGTCCCACAAGTTTTCTTTCACCAACGTCATCCCAACAGGTTGGTGTACGACATCTCTTTCCGTATAATGCTTCATAAGGTGCCATATGAATGCTTTAATTGAAGCTATTGTTATAGGAAAATTCTACCTGTGGTAAGTATTGATCCCACACACCCTGAAAGTCAAGAGAGCATGATCTCAACATGTCTTCTAAGGTTTGAATAGTCCGTTCTGATTGTCCATTTGTTTGAGGGTGATAGGCAGTGCTCAAACAATGTTCAGTATCCAAGGCCTTTTGAAGACTTTTCCAGAATCTTGAAGTAAAATGAGGATCACGATTAGAAACAATCGATAGGGGTACTCCATGAAGTCTTACAACTTCATTAATATATAATCTTGCTAGACGTTCAAGTGGTAGATCCTCCCGTATAGCCAGAAAATGTGCTGACTTAGTAAGATGATCAACAATGACCCATATTGCATCATTCCTTCTAGGAGTCTTTGGTAGTCCCATGACAAAGTCCATCGTAATATTATCCCATTTCCACTCAGGTATGGGAAGAGGTTGCAATACTTCACCAGGATGTTGCCTTCCAGCTTTCACATGTTGACAAACCATACACCTCGACACAAAATCATCAATCTCCCTCTTCATATTGTCCCACCAAAAATGTTACTTCAAACCTCTATACATTTTGGTTCTCCCAGGCTGTATAAAGAAATTGGAACTATGAGCATCATCCAGCAATTCCCTTTTTAGATCAGGTATATCGGGAACACAAAGTCTCTTCCTGAATTTCAAAATTCCATCCTTATACACAAAGTCCCTCAATCTTCCATCATTCACATCTTTAATCTTCTTCTGAAATTCTTCATCATTGGTCTGAGAACTCTTAATCCTTTCCAGTAATGATGGTTTGGAAACCATTTTAAAAAGCATTGATGTTTCACCTTCCCTAGTTATTCCCATGTCCATCTTCACTAGATCCAAGAAAATCGGATCCCTTCCAATTCTCATCACATTCAAAACTCCATGGTCTTTTCTACTCAAAGCATCCACCACCTTGTTTACCTTCCCCGGGTGGTAATGTATCGTGAAATCATAATCCTTGAGTAGTTCAAGCCATCGCCTTTGCCTCATGTTGAGTTCTTTTTGTGTGAAAATATACTTCAAACTCTTGTGATCAGTATAAATCTCATATTTTTCAGCATAGAGGTATTGTCTCCATATCTTTAAAGAAAAGATCACAAATGCTAACTCAAGATCATGAGTAGGATAGTTTTTCTCATGAATTTTTAGCTGTCGTGATGCATAGGCAATGACCTTATCATTCTGCATAAGGACACAACCAAGTCCTTTCTTCGATGCATCACTATAAATAACAAACCCATCATTCCCCGATGGAAGAGTCAATACAGGGGCATTGACTAATCTTCTCTTTAGTTCTTCAAAAAACTCTTCACACTCTTTTTTCCAGACAAATTTAATCCCTTTACGTGTGAGCTTTGTCAATCGGTTAGCCAATCTGGCAAAATTCTGGACGAAATGTCGATAATAACCTGCTAAACCAATAAAACTGCGTACCTCAGTTATACTTGTCGGTGCTGGCCATTCTTGGATTGCCTTGGTTTTAGAAGGATCAACGGAAATTCCATCCTTAGAGACAATATGGCCAAGAAAATAAATCTCATGAAGCCAGAATTCACACTTGCTAAATTTCCCATATATTTCATGTCTTCTAAGAGTCTTCAGGATAATGCGTAAGTGATTTTCATGATCTTCGTGGCTTTTGGAGTATACCAAGATATCATCAATAAATACCACTACAAAGTCATCAAGATATTCCTTGAAAACTCTATTCATTAGATCCATGAAAACAGAGGGTGCATTAGTCAATCCAAAAGGCATTACTGTAAACGCGTAATGCCCGTACCTTGTTCGAAATGCTGTCTTTGGAACGTCTTCCTTCTTCACACACAACTGATGGTATCCAGTCCGAAGGTCAATATTTGAAAAGTATTGAGCTCCATGCAGTTGGTCAAACAAATCATCAATGCGAGGTAGGGGATACTCGTTCTTTATTGTTATAGCATTGATCTCCCTATAGTCAATGCACAACCTCATAGATCCATCTTTCTTCTTAACAAAAAGAACAGGGGCTCCCCATGGAGAAACACTAGGGCGAATAAATCCCTTATTACTCAATTCCTCTAATTGTTTCTTTAGTTCAACTAATTCCACAGTGGCCATTCTATAAGGGGTCTTCGATATGGGCCTTGATCTAGGAATTAAATCAATGGAAAACTCAACTTCTCGTTCTGGAGGATGTCCAGGTAAATATTCCGGAAACACATCAACATATTCTCTCACAATAGGTACATCCTCTATTTGAATATTCCTTTCCTCACCCTCAGTAATTTCCTTCTCTTCCTCCCCAATAATTGAATTTAGTTGAGCTACTGGGGGTGGATCTAGATAAGAATTATGTGGCGACGATTCGGCACTAAAGATATGGTGTTCCTTATCATCATCATCAAGAATCGTAACCTCTTTCCTCTTACAATAATTTTTTGCATCATGGTCCGAAATCCAATCCATACCGAGGATTATATCAAATTCAATCATGGGTATGACGATGAGATCACCAGGTAAAGAACATTTAGGTGCTCTAATGGGAACTAATCGACAAAACTTTGTTGCAACAATACTTCCCTTAGGGGTTTTGACCGACAACTCCCTTGTTAAATCAAATTGGAAATATCTAATTTTCTTAGCAAACTGGGAAGATATGAAACAACGCGATGATCCAGAATCAAATAAGGCATTTGCTAAACTTGAGGAAACCATTAAATTACCTGCCACCACGTCTTTCGGAGCTTCCACATCAGCAGTAGTGATAGCATAAGCCTGGCCCTGATCCCTTGGCCTCTTCTGAGGTAATTTCCCCTGACGCTTAGGACATTCATTTGCATAATGTCCCTTCTCTCTACAATTATAGCATTCCACGTTGACATCCTCTTTCTTTCCCTTGCATTCATGAGCTTGGTGGCCTTTTTCACCCCACTTGTAACATACTCCTTTTCCTTTTAGACAGGCACCAGGGTGCTTCCTACCATAAATATCACAGGGTGAAAATTCATTTCTACCGTTCTTCCCTGTTTCCTTATTTCCTTTCCCAGAGTTTTCAGCGGATCTCTTCTTATCTTACTTTGATTTAAAGTCATAAGACTTAGAGAATTCCTTTCCTGTCTTGATAGCGCACGAGACAATACCTTCGTATGAAGAGAATGTTTGTGATACTAAACCTCGACGGAGAAATGGTTTCAACCCATCAAAGAAACGATCAGTCTTAATTCTTGGGTTACGTATGTAATCTGCAGCATACCATGCTAACCTTGTAAAGTTAGCCTCATACTTTGCGACATTCTCATCCTCCTTCTGGCTCAGACTCAGAAATTTCCCTTCCATATCCGCTCGATGGTCTCGAGGAAGGTATTTTTCTAAGAACAACTCTTTGAACTCCTTCCATTCCATGTTTGTTAATTCATCATCTTCCTTTGTGTTTTGAATTAGTGACCACCATTGATCGGCATCTCCAGTGAGGCAGTAAACTGCCATGACAACATTCTCCCTTTCACTACTCCCCAAGGCATGGAATATTTTCCCTAAGGAATTTATCCATTGCTCAGCTACTATAGGATTTGTACTCCCATTGAAGGTAGGTGGTTGTTGCCTCATGAAACGGTCTAGCATTGATCCTCCACGTTGCGGATCAGGGTGCTCCATACGAGTAAGGTTATTCATAACCTGCGTGAGTTGTCCCAGTACGGTGGGAAGCTGATCAGCAACAGTTGTATCACTAGCTCCACCATAATTATCTTGAGCAGGAGGGAAATCCCAACATGGAGTGCGTGCATTTATACGGTTTCCATTCCTTCCACTAGGCACCATTTCTAAATAATGGCATAAACTAGATCAGTTCATGAATCAAAATACATAATTCCATACTTGTAAAACACTTAACATAAATTGAACTAATTGTGGATATAATCCATAATTATAAAAATGTTTTCTTTGAGGAAGTATATACTCATAACCCTTCATAGTGGTTTGTAAATAAAATGGGAATTATCCAAAGCATATCCCCCGGGAGTGTCGTAACCAAGAGTGCAGCAAGGCCCGTTGTCGTGCACCAGTTCCCGTTCGAGTCTAGATCAAAGCGGTGTTTTAGGGTTTTACCCCTAGGTACATCTGTGCCAGAGCCGCCTCTACCTGCTCGTATCCAGACAGGGATGTATTGCTCGGAAAACTCACAACATCTCTACAATACCAAAATTCTAGGATGTTCTTCTATACTAATCCTCAAAGTCTATCTTCGGGATATGTGCTCTAATCAGAGTTTATCTAAATCTAGCTTCCAAGGATAGTACTAAACTGCCTCTGATACCAACTGTAACTCCCCGACCCCATCTACCCAGAGTAGGTGCATTACATCATAACATTGGCATGATCACAAAAGATCAAGTCTCGAAAGACCGATTAGTTTAGTAGCCTTAGAAACACTAGATACATTCATAAACATTACATTACATCATAAAAATGAACACTACAATAACATGGTCTCCATAGTCCACACTCATATCCTCACTGACTATTCTTGCAAGTCAGTCATAATACACTTCTTCACATCCTGGGAAAAATAAAACATTGAAAGGGGTGAGCTCAAATGCTCCGTAAGGATAACAATATAGCGGAAACCTTCATAAGAAAACATAAGCATTTAAGGCAATGTATAACTAAAACAAAATCCTTATTGAACTTGAACTTCAGCATAATATGGAAAAAGTAAAATAAAATAATGCCATTACTTACTCACATGGATATTCTACTAGACGAATAATCACGTGAAATATCAATAACCACTTTCATAATGAGGGAATGTATAATGCCAGACATTCTGAAACACTTTGTCAAGGCCTCGACCAAGACGTCTAAAATGATTAAGGCCTCAGGCAAAACCATAAATCAAATTGGGAAAGGGCCTCGGCCAACTCCACGTCTAGTTGTCTCATGAGACCTACCGATGCATCGAGGAGCTATAGCGGGCTCCACCCGTCACTTATTAAGTCCAATACATTCCTCATATGAATAGGTTTAAACATAACATAAATATTTGTATTAAAACTAGCATATGAAATGTCAACAGTTTCTCCATAAACTATGGATGGTATAAAAATAACACATCCATAGTCAAATGTTTCACAAAATGCTCAATGGAAGTTTTGTATCATAAATCAATTTCAAATAAACTTAAAACCCATCAAAGTATGTTGACATGGATGAAATCAAAGCTATTTGAGAGTAATATCTCTCCTTTTTGAAATCATTTAAAAGTGCCATAATTATAAAATAATACATTTACTTTGAAGATATTATTATAAGCTTTTTAGGGAAGCTTCGATGAAGTTATAATGGCGGAAAATAGCCGCACCTGCCGTACAAGTTAAAAAAAACATTCTTACCTTAAATTTGTCAAAGAGGTCAAAAAGTAAATTGTTTGGAAAACGACGGTAAGATTCCTTTCAAAAATGTATAAGGGTATAAATGACTTTTAAACATTTTCCATTTAATAGTAAAAATGTTTTGAAAGACATTTTTAAGAAACATGGATGTGGATGATAACGAGGTCCCAGTAGATAATTATGTATAAACAACCTTGGATAATGAAGAGGTTGTGAAGTAAACCCTTACCTTGTACTTTTCCTTGGTTGGGGTAGGTTAACCTCCTGTATAATGGTGAAATAATTGTTATTAAATTATACAAGAATCATATACATTCATATGATATCATATATGATCTTTTAACATTGCTTTGTTAACAATATCTTAGATTTATCGTTGTTTCGGGTGTTAACTTACTCGTTTTCTTTTATATGTTTTGTTACGTAAGTCGTGTTTTTCATGGATAGGTTGTATCTTATTCATATCCAGAATGATATCATGTACTTAAACATTATTTTTAAATCATCAAATGATAATTATACTTGAATGGATACGACGGAGAATGAATCTCATCGCGTTCGTGGAGACGGTAGTCCGTACGTACGCACGAGCGACAATATCATTATTTTGATATTAAAATAATATATAATTGGATAGTATATCATATATACAGAATCATTATCATGTTATATTTATTATTTACATGAATTACATATCATTATTATACACATCTAAATAATAATATATTGAATAACAATTACACCACGACGTGGAGATGGTAAGCCGTACGTACGCACGTATGGTGACATGTCATTCAAATGATGGGTAGAATACTGAATATGGTTGTTCCATATTTATAATAACATCACATTATATAGAAGATACTGGAGTTATAATTTTAGAATTTAAATAATAAACAAAGAGGGAGTGGAAGAAGAAAGAAACTTGAAAGAGGGTGATGAAAATGTTACCTCTTCTTCGGGTTATTCCTTTTGATTTGATCAAAAGGACTCCTTAGGATGGCTTTCTGACTAAAGTAAAGCTTCTAGGATGAAGGGAGAGAAGTTGGGAGAGTATTTGGGCAGAGGTTGGCCGAACCAAAAGGCTTGAAAGTGTGAATAAGGTGGTAGAGGTGGGGGCCTTTTATAAGAGAAGAGGAGGGGCTCTTTTGGAAAGATTGAAATGTTACATTATTATACAATGCTTTTCAGATTATAACAGTCCCACACTTATAAAATTCGGGGCTAAGGTGATAAGGGTTAGAAATCTCCTCATCCAATAGGCTTTGGACAAGTGTATGCTTTGTATTTTGCATTATCTTCTCATTTTATTTAAATCGTTAAATAATGAGGTCATCGCTGCATCATCATGATGTCATAAATAATTTAATTTATTTAATTTCTAAAATTTTTAAAAAAAATACTATGATGTAGAAAATATTTTTAGCCTTCCAATTACTATTTATAGTCAAAAATAGGACTTGTATAACCCCATATAAACATTGTTTTAGTAAAACATTTCATGTTTGTGTCATTTTTTACTTTAACATTAAATAAAAGGTATTTATGTCATTTTCCAACTAAAGTGGCTCCATGGGGTCCCCAAGTTGACCCATGGATTTTGTTGGTCGGCCATGGCACATTCAATGAGGGTAGGACATGTGTCAAGCTCATCTCATATTATTAAAACATTATTTTTACCTTAAACTACACTAATTACCTCTAATCGCGATTAAGAACTTAAATGTTACTATTCACCAAAAATTATTTTAATCTCATTCAACCACATTTTACTTCTTAATGACAACCATGTATGTCAGATTTTTGAAAATCAAATCACAGAAGTGGTAATATTTCATTTAAACGAAAAATCAGTTATTTAACTACCACTTAGTGGTTTCACTATTCATCAAAAATTGAAGTTTTTCAGAACAATGCCAAAATTTCACCCAAAGATATAATTGATATTCCGAATTCAAAAATGATGTCTATTTTACAAAATTCCAAACATATAAGTTGCATTAATTAATTTTATAAATAATTTCCGCTGTCACAACAAATAGCGTGTTTTTAAGAAACAATTTATATCAAAAGATTGGCAATTGTTTATGTCCATTTTCAATGTTAAATTAATTATAATGACCACCATTGGATAAAATGGTAAAAATATATTCTAATTATACTTTAAAACCACTAAATATTATAATTTATCACTATAAATTATTTTGATTAAAAAAGTTGTTTTTAAGTATTTTTCACTATTCATAAAAAATTAGAAGTTCTCAGAAAAATACCAAAAATTCAACATAGGCTAATTTCAATATTCCGAATCCAAAAATGAAGTCCATTTTGATAAATAAAATTTATAAAATTTCAAAAAGTAGGTATTAATATTCACAACGGCTAGTTTAATTAGTTGTGGTGTGTGTTAGAGCTCGAGGTTGCGTACAACACACGCTATTGCATTATTCGAAGGGAAACGTACCGTGGAAGCTTGGGGTGTTACAGGTTATTATTCTATGTTTAAGGGAGGGATGTTGGTATGTTATTGGAGTTTAGTTTTGATGACCCATGGGGCTTGAGAGGTGTGGGTAAGGGGTTATAGGTGGGTGCCTTTTATAAGATGTAGGAGGGGTACTTTAGGAATGTTAGAAAGATTATTTTATTATAATCTGCATGCCAATTTTTAAAAGGTTCAAAACTCATTTAATTCTAAGATAAGATGATTATTGTTCTAAATACTCTCTTAATATAGTTTTTAGACGAGTTTTGGTTTCAAATTTGACCTTATCATTTGGCTTTAATCCTTAGTAAACTTATATGACTCTTACCATGTCTTCTTGTATATTCGTACTATATGATTAATATAGTTACAATAAAATTACAATAGAACATAAAGTGCTTAATTAGTTACATTTTCAACCTTATCTAATTCATTTGGCAGAATCTCATATTTTTTGTACTATTAGATCATTTCATAAAAAAGTAATTTTTTTAAAAACTCATTTATGTCTATTTTATACTATTCATATCCTAAAATTTTAAAAAATATATTAGAACGTGATTATTTTGAAAAAACATTATTAATTAAAATATAAATAGTCATACTCTACCCCAAAATTATTTTATTTCAAAAAAATCTTCAAAATAAATTTATTTTAATATTTATAATGTCATTTGTTTAAATTATTCATTAATAAGGTAATCACGACATCATCATTGTGTCATAAATAAATTTATTTATTTGATGTCTAAAATTTATAAATAAAATACCATGATGTAGGAAATATTTTTATATTTTAAATTAATATTTATACTAGAAGAGATCACTTAAATAATCTCATATAACTTGTTTTACTAAAACATACATGTTTATGCTACATTTTATTTTATTTTAAATTAATTTTTATAAAATTCCATTTTCAGATCAACGTTTCTCTATGTAAATAAAATAATTAATGAAATTACTATTCATAATGTCTAAAAATAAAAAGTAACCTATTTTAAAATTTTCGACCTCCTGATTCCAAATATGAAATCCATTATTTCATATATAAAACAAATAAGTGGTAGAAATTAATTTAAAATTAATTCCTGTTATCAAACTAAAAAGAATGTTTTTAAAAAGTAACAACTATCAAACGATTGACATGTGTTTATGTCCAATTAAAAAGTGGAATTACTTATAATTACCATAATTGGATTAAATCATAAAAATATAATCCTATTATACATTAAAAATAATTAAAAGTAAAATATAAAAATATAAATAAATTTGATAAAAAAACAGTTTTGACATAACACGTCGTATTTTTTACTATTCATTAAAAATTAATATTATCAGAAAAATACCAAAACATCATCCAAAGTAAATTTTTATGTCTAGCTTCTAAAGAAGAAGTATATTTTGTCATATGTAATATATAAAAGTGACAAAAAATATATTTAAAAAGGGTTCACCATTAAAAGGTGGAAAAATGACCTTTTAAAAATATTAGATTATTTATTCTTAAAATTGGATTCATTATCATTTTACGCCTAAAAATTTTATTAGACAAAAGTAAAAACATTTAATTTTTTTTAATAGTAATATATTTAGTTCCATTCATTCCTTCCAATACAACATCTAGGCATTAACTTCCAATTTAAATAGTAATATTATATTATTATTTTTAGTATGACTCAGCATTGTGTGAAACGTAAGATTTCAGAGAAACTCATTGTTATGTGTCAGGTTCTCCATCAAACATAACATAACCATTAAAGTAAAACTAATATTTAATTCAGAAATATTAATAAATATCAAAATTTTATATTCTTTATTTACCTGGGATGTTATAGGAAGGGCTCAATATCTCGATCTGGCTTTCATTTGATTGAAAATTTGGAAAATTATAAAGGAAAAGTTTAATTAATTATGAAACCCTCACTGATATCCACTATGATCATTTCAACCATTAGGGATTAATTATTTAATAGATTTCTTCACGGAAATTTTATGATCTATGTGATGGCATTGGAGGTAAGGTGTGAGATAATTCATATGTTTTATTTTAGTAATTTCGAGAAAATCTAATCACATTTATGTTTATATTTATTAGGGGAACCTGGGTGTCTATGTTGGGGGTATTTATTCATTGAATTTTTTTTGGTATTCACACCATTAGGGCCCCCCTTATTATTCTTAGTCAATTGCTATTTAGTAGATTCCAATCTAATGATTTAGATTTAGGTTAATAATATTTCATTAGTTTTTTTAAATTCAATATAATTTTTTTGTATGTGTGGTCATGGAACTATTTGGACCATCACACCATTGTACATATGGTATATCCCATGAAAAGTTTTTCCTGATCAGTTATCCAAGATGGAGAATTTTGTTTATTATTTTTTTGATATCCCCTTTAACTTATTGTACTAGTGGAACCATTCATTTTTATTGGATTTTATTTCATATTATTATAGGATCACATAGTTCCTTCTTATATGGTACCTTCTCCTATCTCTACATGGGGTTTTTTTGAAATGGTTTTAAAGACATATTTTAAATGGTAATATTAAATATTCAAGGATATTCTTGTTTTAAAAAATATTTTCCTTGAATTATTTTCAAATGAATTTTGAAAACATTTTTTCAATGTTTTATGTGAATGAAAATGGGGGTGTGTTTTGTCTTCCAAAGACTTTTCAATTTTTTGGAATAAAAAGAATAATTGATCAAATTTCATAGAAAAAGGGAATGTTGTTTTTTCTATGTTAAATTCATTCGAAATGCAAAATAATTTTATAAATTTAATTTTAAAACTACATTTTATGAAAATTATTATAAAGGGAATTACAAGAAATAAATTATGAGATCAAGCTTGGGAAACTCAATCAAACCCTGAATACACACTCAAGTGTGTGTAGGTATTATATGTTTTGTATTATGTGGTTTTCATTTTTCATTAGCTATGTTTTCCTTGGGATGATAGGATTGAGAAGGGATATTGTTAAAATCTTAGATTTCATGGAGCTGGTCTTGCATTGTGGGTTGGTTTTCCTTGTTTTATTTTGGTATATCATTGTATCATCCATTACAACTTCTATTTTATTGATATTTAGTTTCTTCTTATTATACCATGTTATGTAATTATTTATTGATGATATTTCATTTTGATATACTTGGTTTTATTAATTTTTATTAAACAAAAACCATATAATTAATTATTGTATTTGGGTTTTTTTTATTTTCATTCACAAATAGAATAATAAAGATCCATTTTATATTTTAACTAAGGAATTTTATGTGATTCTAACTCTAATATAAGGCTGAAATAATTCTCAATGTTTTTCATTGATTACAAGGAACTAGTGTCCATCTTGTAGTGATTTAGAACACCATTTGGGACCAATGAGATTCAATTTGCATGGTGTGATGGTTTAGACTAGGTCAGTTCATTACAAATGATATCAAAGACAAAATTCATGGTATGGGATTGGGTTCTTGAGATTTCAATCCTATTACATCGGGAGTATAGTATCATAAAGATAAGGATGGTAGGAATCATAAGGTAGGTGTAGTGAAATTCTATATATCTCTTTCTCCTTCATCTCCTCTTATTACCGTTGGTCATTGGGGTTGAGAATTTTGTTTTTATTATTTTTTTTATAGTTTTTTAGATATTTTGAGGTGTAATTATGCTATTTTAACCCCTGAAGAGTTATGTTTGTGAATTCAGGGATTCTCATAATATTTGAGAGAAAATAGAAGTTGGAATGAGACCTTATCGTTAACATTCATACTATATCAAACCATGTGGATCCCATGATGTTTATTATATGATCTTCACAATACATATCACACATTTTTTTACCTATGTTGAAAAATTGAGTGTGTAAACCATGTCCAAATTCGTATCCATCCATGTTTTACTATTTTGACCCTTATTAGTTTTATATTATCCTAAAAGTTGTTTCAAATTGTTGTAAATGAATTAAATTGTGTTTAAATGTGGTCATGATGTTCTCAAATTAGTTTTCTGTTTGATCTGTGGTAATACACATTTTTAATTTATCATATTTCAAGGAGTCATTTCATAAGAGAAATGTTACTTTTATGTAATGTTTTATTTTTAAACCATTTTTAGTGAAATTTTTTGGAAAATTATTAGTACTTCACTTAATCTTTCTTATAATTTGAAATATTTTATAATGGTTATTGGAAAGTTATTTGGAATAATGGTGGATTCATTAATAAATTTCATGAAATTTTAGAATGAGAGAAATAAAATTTAAAGTTTTTAAGGAATTTATAGAATGTTTTTGAATAATAATAAGTGATGAAATGATTATAATAGTTTTATATATAAGTGGAGTGCCTTTGAAATAAAAGTGGGTACTTATGGATATAATTTGAAATATATATAATTGGTTTGGAATTTATTTCAAATTTTAATATGGTTATAATATGATTCCCTTGTCCATTAAATAAAATTTAGAGTGTTTCCATGATTTTCCTATTTTAAAGGGAATAATGTTCTATGTTTTTTAAAAGTGTTCCATGGTAAAAAAAATATTCAATTAACTTTCAGATAATGGTTATTTAAATTTACATGAAGTTTTATATTATGTGATATATTAATTTTTTAAAGGGTTATGTTTCTGAGTTTTTATAGTGAGGAGTGATTTTATTAGGATACATTAATCATGTTATTTAAAAAGATACCTTTCATAGAAGTAAAAGAAAAATATATGGGGATTTTCCTCAAATATAATCCTTATGGTGAATCCTCTAATAATAAAGATTGGTCCCAATAATTACGAACACTACCAAGAATATGAACAAAGTTTTAGACTTATAGTTTTTCTTCTTATGAACCCTTTCTCAAAAAGCATGAATCAATATAGTTCTTGTTTTTGAGAAGGATGATGTTTGATATGAACAAAAATGTTGTTTTTCAAGAATTTACTTAATTTTTTTTATGATTTGGATTATCAGAAGATGCATTGGGTATCCCTGGATAAATATTTTTTTAATTTTTTTCTTCTATTTATTGGTTTTCCAGTTTTCAGATTGGATTTGAATAATTATTTTGGGATAATATTTTTTTAGGTAACTCTTATTAGATGTATTTGTGCCTATTCATTTGATTATTTGTTATTGTTAATTTTTTTTTCAGTATTATGTCCTTTTATATTTGGTAAAATCCTAATTTGTTGTGGTTCTATGTCTGTGGTGTTAGCCATCTTGAGTTCGGTCATAGATGGGTTGAACATGGGAGACCTTTGGGTCCATATATGTGTAACTAGGAAAAGTGTTGTTCTTATCATTGGACACATGTGTTTGATTGATTATTTTTTAGGGATTATCATGAGATGATGTTCTATAACATAGATCTCATTTTACCACTGTGGAGTGCTATGACCTGAATCTAGATCCCACAACGGTTTTGGTAGGGCTTTCATAAGTATGGTTTCCATGTTTCCATTTTTCTCATTAGATATTGTTGGTGATTTATTCTCATTTGTGGAGATAATATGTTTTTTTGGGTTTAATCTCTCTTAGAGAGTAGAGATTTAGTATTTTGGTATATGTTTTTGTGTCTGGTGATGTTTCCCTTTCATGGGTGTTTTATTATGGTTGAGGTATGTATTCTGAGGTGGATCCATTTTTTGAGTTCATTTACTTTCATTACCCCATTATATAAGAGTTTATAAAGGTCACGAGTATTATAATGGGTCTCTATTATTTTAGATCTCTAGGATATATTTTCATTTTTTAGCTGTTCATGGAGATTTTGGTGTTGTTTGAGGGTTTGGGTTCCATCAACATGGGTACTCTGAATTTAGGGTTTGAATAATGAATCCTATTTGGCAGTTTTCACTCCTTGAGACCCTTTTTAAATCATTCCCCATCACGCCCTCTTCTTGTATTGAGGTGTGGATGTGTGGACATATATTTCCTTCTACATTGATTGAAGACATCATGGGGGTAAATGTTGATTGATATAGATATTACAGCACTATATGATACTTTAATTTATTATTTTATGTTAATTTATATCACTATGGGGTGTTCTGTGTTTTGAGTGTTTTGGTTTTTTATTTTTAAAAATTGGGAAATTTTGGGGTGTCACAAGGTTCTTGCAGGGATGCCAATTGTCATCTAGTAACAATGTAGAATGTTCTAAAATTAATTATAGTGAGGATATATATAGTTAGTGAATAACTATCCAAGTTGTGACAGTTATTTCAAGTGATTTTGTGACCCATTTTATTCTTGAGATTGAGTTTAAAGGGTTTCCCACAGTTTGGAGACCCATATGGACAAATCATGTGAGATTCCAAATTTTCATTTAAAATTGAAATTAAATTGATTCTCATTTTATTTAATGAGTCTTGGTCCCCTCCTCAACTCATATTTTTTCAGATCATATCGAGGGACATCATGGAATAACTTCTCATTCCTCCAATTCATAAATCTCTTTATTCAATTTTCAGGAGGTTTCAGAGGGAAACTCCCATATTCCACTTTTCTCTTATCCCATCATTTAACATTTATTTATCCTTGGTTCCTATTTTACCTAAAACCCTAAATTGATGTAAAATATTGGGTTTGTGGTTAGTATGGTTCCATCCTAGTTGTTTTACATTATAGGAACCATAGAGGGTGTTTCCTTGCTCATTAATGTGTTTACAATGGAAGGAAAGAAATTGTGACTTGTTTCTTGTTATTTTTAGGTAAAAAATTATATTTAACTACATTTATTTTTTTAATTAATGGATTTATTATGTTTTATAATATATTCTCTTATGAAATAGTGTTTTATGGATTACATAATATATTATAACTTGATTTTCATCGATTCTGGACTTTCATAAAAAAATCTTATGGATTTCAAATACTATTTTTAAATTAGAGGTTCTCTCTTGTCGAAAGTTTACTAGAATTTGTAAAGGGGTTATTTAAATGGTATTTATGAATAAATCAGACTAGGTTTTTGTTTTTGATTTTCAAATATAATTGTTATGTTTTAAAATAATGTTTTGGATCAAAAATTTGTGGTTATTCTATGTTTTAAATTCTTTTTGAAACAATGAAATTTAAAGAGTTAGTATGGGCTTCGAATCACAAGTTATTTTTCATGTAAATTCACACTCGGTAATTTATCAATATAAGGTTTAATTTCTCATGAGAACCTCATTTATTTCCACAAATATTTATTCATCTATTTTTTTGTTAATTATGTGACGTATATATGATGTGAAAGGGGTTGTTCAATTGGAGGGTGTTAGAGGTGACATATAATAAATTACTTATGTTTTATCTTTTTAATTACCAAGATTTGTTATACACATCAATTTTTTAAATAATGGGAACTAAGGTGTCATAGTGGGGGGGTCCTTTATTCATGCTACCCTAGTTGTTTTAAATGCTTTTAGTGTCCCCCTAGATTTTCTTAGTCTAGGGCTATTAGGGAGGTTCCAATCTAATGAGGCCACTTGTGGATAATTGTGAGGCTTGGGTGATTGTTTGATTCAATATAATATAGTTGCCGATCTGTATTTTCATAGCAGTATTATGATTGTCACATAATAGTAAATATGGTGAATCCCATGACAACTGTATCTTGTAAATTTCCTTGTATGTTTATTGTATCCTCTTATACTTGTTGGATAATTGGAACCATTCATTTTTATTTGGTTCACTTTCATATTGTTATATGATCAATTAAATAATACCTTCTTGTTTTTTACCCCCATTTATCTTTGGATGGGTGTTTTTAAATGGATTTAAATATATCTTTGTAAGTTTTAATTTAAAATGAAAGTTGATTTTCCAATTTTAGGATTGAGTTTACATGAAAAAATGTGAAATGGATTTTATAAAGGGGTATTGATAGATTTTTTTTGAACAAAAAGTGGGTGTTTCTAAGTTTCCAAATATTTTTTTCATTGTTTTGTGTAAAAGAGAACTCTTGTAACCCTTCCTAGAAGAATGGAATTAATCTTTTTTGATTAATTTCATTGTTATTGTAATACCATGTATTATATTTTATTTGAGACTAGAATTTATCATTTTCTTTGTGAAAGTAATTGAATGGACTCTCAATTTTCAGCCAATTAGGACTATTCACTCACACCCGACATATACAGTCATGTGCCTATGTCTAAATCTCTTATATGTTTTATGTGTTCTATGTTTCATGTTGTATTTTATACCATTCACTTGGTTTAATAGTGGTGATTTGGGATGTGGTGAAAACCCCAATTTTTGCACGAATATGGTCTGGTGGTGTGGGTTTCTTTCCTTTTTTGTATTTTGTTATGCCATTGTATCAGCCAATATGACCTTTATATTATTTGAATGTAGTTTTTTCTTATTATACCTTTCTATGTAATTATTTATGGATTATATTTCACGTTGAAATACATCTATTGATTCATTTAATTTGGATATGGTTCATTTTTCATTTTTTTTGTTTTTAAAATTGATTTTTTACATGGGTGTCTAGTATATAGATGATCCAACACAAAGTTTTGGTAAAATATTTGTTCTGATATTAAATTCTATTTGAGGGAGAAATAATTCCCATGATGATTTCTTGGTGCCTAGGTACTAGTTTCTAACCCATGGGGTCCATAATTCTTATCAGGTCAGGTGATAAGATGTGTCTTGTGGTGTGATGAGTCATCCTATACCAGTACATTACAATTGTACCCTTAGGAAAGATTTTTTTGTTTTTGTGTGAGGAGATTCAGTCATATTGTTAACATACTTGTGAATTTTATTTAGTCTTCTATGAGTATTTATTATATAATTGACACCAAAACTATTGTTTGAACCCTTGATTGGTTGATTTCTTGGTTCATTATTTTTAGGAGTCACTATTTCATGGAACATGTGTTGTTATTTGAACTTGAATCATGGTAGATCAGGTTAATATAGAAGGCTAGGGAATCATGTTGTGATGTACAAGGGTTTAAATTTCAGAAAATGGTTATATTCCTCATTTCATGATCATTTCACCATCATATATAAATTAAGGTTGTTTTTTGGTTTTTATAAAGGGTGAACCTAGGAGGATTGCGATGTGATCCATGAATATGTGTTCAAAACCATCCCATCATGTTATGACCCCGTCGGTCAATCTGTGATTCCTAGAATTCAAATTTTTATTATAAATTTAGGGTATCCAATCTATTTAGTTTGATAATACTAGTTTATCTTGAACCCTATGTGACCTAGGGGATTATTTAGAAGATATTTAGATTCTCTTTTCATGGTTCTTGAATCGCTATCATTTTAGGTTTTTTCTCCTTTGATCCAACATGCCATTCTCATATACATTGTTTTTTTCTTATACCTTCATTCTAGAATGATGGTTGTTACATTTCTTATATGTAATTGAGTGTTATGGTTGATACATTGGTGGAGAATGTAATATATCAGGTTCAAAATAGTTTTTCATGGATTAATTAGTGCCCGTATTTAATTTTATCAATGTCTAATTTCTCATATGCATTAAGGTAGTGGAGATCTAAGACATTATTTAATCTTCTCGATTACAATGTTGTCAGATATTATATAAAACCACAAGATTTAACCTTTCTGAGATAAGTAAATTTTATTGTTGTCCCCATTAAATCCAATGAATTGAATTACTTTCATTCTCTTTGATTGACCCCCCCCATGGACCACTATATTATGTGACTCATTATACCACTCTACCCTTTGATATCCTAGCCCTTAAAAAATTCAAAATACTCCTTCTTTCATATTATATTCATAATCTTACCTCTTTGTGGAGGGGTTATCATATGATTTGTTTCTTTTATCACTCCACTCACTTAAGCTATGTGTAGTGCATTTTGGTATAGGGTGTAGGGGGTCCTTTTTTCTCTTTCATTATTCTCAACTTTAGATTAGTTATACCTTTTTTATAACCCCTTTCATTAAATTTATTAATTATTCCAACAATATTATGAGGTGATATCCCAACCATTGGTCATTTTATTTAATAAGAGACTTGGACTTGATGTGAGAATGAATTAAAATATTTATAATTTGAATATTATGATTACATTGTATCAAAATAATGTGAACTAACTACAATAATAGGTGTAGAATGTTTTGACCATTTCTTCTTAGTCAGTCATGATCACTCCCATGATGTCCTTGTATGTGCCTATTTCCACTCATATTGTTTCATCAGATGGAATCTCATCCTCATTTTGTTATGATTCCTCTCAGTCTCTACTCTCATATCCCGAACTTGGGGTCTCTTTTAAGGATTCCCTATACTTCTCTCAGTAGCATTCCAAGTCTCCTTACTTTCTATAGATTTCCTTGAACGTATAAAAAAAGTTATATAAGGTAATCATCCAGTGGTTTGTATTTTTCATGTGCATTCATGGGATCTTTTGAATATTTGAAGTAGAATCTGATGAATATTTTTAGTGCTGATATACTACAACTTCCCATTTTTCATATCATTTTGAATGTTAAGGTAAGGATTTCATAGCTAGCATATCTACCCTGAATAGAACATCCTATTGTATGGTGGTACACTTGTGGGAAGTCTTTGTTCAAGCATAGTGAAAGGCACCTGGATATATGAGGAGATGGTGTTTTAAACTATCTTCGTGGTCTATGGAGTCCCATAATGGAAGTGACTATTCATGTGGATCTATTTGGATTTCATTACTAGTCATCTCTATTCTTTTCTAAAATAGAGCTTTCCTAGAAGCTTTTGGTGCTTCTTCAAGGATATTTATGTGTTTGGAAAAGAAGAATCTTCATCTTGAAGATGCATAAATGGCTTGGATTTGTATTAATATAGACTTATATTAACATATAATTGATAATATTTTCATTAATATTAAAAATTCCATAGAATTGATCCAAGCCTTTTTTTACCACTCACCTCTAACATCCTGTTCGGTCTTCCTTCTCCAAGGGCACTCTTTTCATGTTTGTAGGAAATTTGTTCAAGATGTTGTAAGGGGTCAGCCGAAGAATTATACAAAAAAAACTTCTACTCAAATGCGAAATAGTGGAACTATGTTAGATAATTTATAAAATAATAGTGGTTCTTTGGTATAAAATGGTTTGTATGTTTCATACTAGGGTGCTTCTACAGAAAGGGATCCACTGCCTTGTTCCTCGGGTGACAATGCTTCTTCTTGTCTGACATGGCTCTATATAATTCTATGAACACATTACCTCAAAAATATGGGATTACTCGGGTTTATTTTTTCTAACTTATTTGGAATAACTGAGGAAAAGGGGTGGATTGAATCTTACCTACTTGAGATCCTCCTCTTTGAGAAACATGTCCTTTTTATTTGATGAGATACCTTGTGCTCCCCTGATATATTATTTCAAAACAAATTTATGATCCTTAGACTCCCTTTAGTCAATATCTCATCCAACACACTAATATGGAATCATCTCCGTTTGAGAATTCTCTTGCACTAGAGTCAACATGTATGTGTACTAATCTATTTGTCAACTTTATTTCAAATTGTTCTTCCCTGAAAGGATTTTATTATACTTGGAGGGGGGTTTAATCCATGGAATAAAAAAAATGTATCCTATGGTTCCACTCTATCACCTCTATTTCCTAATGGTGTGTGTAGAATATCAGAGTGTAGAAATTTAAGTGATCATTATTATCGTCATATGAATGGTGATAAGTTGCATGGTTCAAATCTTGGACATTCTATGATCAATGATCTCCTTCATAATTTGTAATTCCCATGGCATGGGGGCTTGGGTTAAAACTGAATTTGTAACTACTGAAATCAAGAATTACATATCTTCGATTGTTTCTACTCTTAATACAAGGAAATTATCTTATAAATTTATGAGTATGGTCAAAGAATTAGGAACAATGCATGTATGCATAATAATAAAGACAATATGCATATATGGATCTTCTAGAATACCAATATATCAGTTGATTAGGTTAATGCGTCAGATAAAATGGTAATGGATAAGATTTCCTCAAGAAATCTGAAATTTTATGTTTCCATTGTTTATGGAAACTATGACATTCAACATATAATATATTTGTGGCATGATATGAATTCCTTTTATCAATTAGAACTACCATTGATTATAGTAGGTGATTTCAATATTGTTTCTGTTTAAAGGGAAAGAAAATGTTGCGGAGTTCCCATGGAAGGACCATGAGGAGTCTGTTCAGTGCAAGGCCTCTTGTGGAGTTATGGACATAAGATACTTTGGGGATCAGTTTACATGGTCGAATAAACAAATAGGGGTTCCTTAGACATGGTGTCTCCCAGATCAGTTCCTTTTAAATGATCATGCAATTGTAGTTTATATGAATGGAAAGGTTACACATCTAGTATAAAGCATTCCCAACCATTCTCTTCTCCTAGAGTCATTATACCTAAGGTGGAAGGTATTGACACATTTTAACAACTCACAAATGTAGAATCAGACTCCAGGATAACACCAACTAGAGAGTGACTCATTGAAAAAACTATCCCAGGGGAATGATTGGATAAGGCACCATAATAATTCGTGGAGTCTCGAAAATGATATTCTCTCATGGATAGAAAATAATGCCCCCCATTTTTAAAATATGGATGTGGTTAAGAGGTAAGTCAAAAATATATAACTCAGCCATGAAAATAAATGGAATGAGACACTATTTTGAAATCTTATAATCAAGAATCACATCTTGGAAAATATGATATTGAGGAATGAGAGATCATTTCATGAACAACTAATAATAATGTAGATTCAATATGGTGGTCAGAATATGAATTTCTTTCATGCCTGTATAAATGAAAAGTGATGGATAAGTAGACATAATATTTAGTTGGTGGATGAACAGATATGGATTATTGAGATGAGATTGAGGGCATGGAATAATCCTATTTCTAGTCCCTTTTTGTTGGTCCAAACCATTTCATGATTGATGGATATCTACTGGTCATGATGATCTCGTTAATTGGATATCATCCCTAGTATCCAATTAAGACAACAATATCTTTTAATCAGTTCACGTGGAGGAGGAAGTTAATGAGGCAATGAGGGGTTTAAACCTAGAAAGAGTTACAGGACCTGATGGATTTCTAGGATAATTCTACTAAGATTCATGTTTTGTTGTTATGAATAATTTGTTGTGAGTAGAACATGACTTATCCTAGGGTGGTATCTTACCTCATGATTCATGTACACGTACCATGTTTTTTATTAAAAAGATCAAGGATTCATATGCTATCCAGCATTATAGACTCATCAATATGTGTAATTTCACATATAATGTTCTTCATTGTGTAATCAATAAAATTTCATCCAAGTAACATCCTTATTGAATATAAAAAGATAAAAATGGGTTTATTAAAGGTAGGGTGATCGAAAGAGCAATTTCATAGATATAGGAAGTAGTAAATAAAATTAACTACAAGGTCTTTGGATCAAACATAGTAATAATGTTAGATATAGATAATTAATATGATGAAATTGGGTGGAATTTTTTTCATAGGTGAAAGAAAGTATGAGATTCTTCTCATGGTCCAGGGATCTCATCTTCAGGTGCTTCAGTTCCTCATGGTTGGATATCTCCTTTTTGGGGAAGAATCCTATATTTTATAAAGCAGCACATGGGTTGAGATAAAGATATCCCCTCTCTATGAGGAAATTCATTCGATGCCAAGATTTCTAAATATAACCCATTAATAGTGGTATATCGAACGGTAGTGCTCTCCCATACTGATTCAGAGAAACATTTCCTTACATCTCCCCTACAATGTTTTCACATGACATAATAATACTCTTGAATTCCAAGAAGAGTTTAGTATAAGGAATGAACATGGTACCTCAAAATTAATACAAATGGAGTAGTAAAGTAATCAACCAAACAAAGAGAGTCCTCTATATATCAATAAGTTGTCTAGAAAAGAAGGTATGGATGCTGAGTAGCAGTTTTGATATGCTAAGAAAGAGTCTCCCCATACTCTATCTAGGATATACTATTTCTTCAAGCACTTTATCAATCCATACCTTCGATCAGGTCATTGTAAGGTTTATAGGCCATGTTACAAACCATAATTTCCAATAACTATCATTCGGTGGGAGGATAACACTGGTAAATAGTGTCTTGCATCAATATGGATCCTTGCACAATCTACTATTAGAGTTCTGAAAGGAGTTATTTCAACCATTGATTGGAATTCTACCACATTTATCTAGGTTGAGAACTTGAATGGGAAATATCATTATGATTCCATTATAAAAATGGAAAGATTTGTGCAGGAGGGTGGTATATGCTAGGAAAATATCTTGGGCACTCCACATGTTATGCATGCAAAGATTTCTTGTAAGGTTATTTTGGAAAGAACCCTATGGGGTAGAGTTATGGGGGATTTTGATCGAGGGGGTATGTATATAGTGGATAGTAATTATTTATGGCCCCAAATTCAACCACATTACTCAATCCTACAGATCCATGCACATTGGATAGTGAGGAGAAGGGATATATCTTTCTGAAATAAAAACTGGGATGGATCAAATATTGGATTTATAGGGTGTTCATTAATGGACATCTATTTCAAGAGGGTTACCAAACACATAATGTTTATTGAAACCATTTTGGAAAAGAAACAACATGATATTTTATAACTCATTGATTTAAACACTAATCTAGAAAAAAATTCATGGAGTCATCTTCATGGACATTCTCTGTGAATGAATTTTGTAGGGGGGTGAAACTATAGAACCAGCGTGAATCATGTGGTGATCGTCAATGGTGTTTGTAGGTTAATTTAAAGTTTAAATTCTTATTTTTTGCATAATAAATCAATCAATAACCATATATAAAAATATTAAGTGAATCGAAATCAACTTGGCATCTCGGTGTAAGTGTTACAAAGAGCGTTGGGATGAAATTTCAAATCATTTTTTCTTTGAGTGAGATCAAGCTGACAAGGTTTGGAATTTACTTGGTGACATTATTGGTATCCACTATTATGATTTCTTTATTATCTCCCTTCTCAGAAACTGGATACAAGTTGGGTAGAAAGATAGTCCCTAGTGCAAGGAATGATTTTTTGTGTTGATATAAGGTTTTGGTGTATATGGGAATCAAGTGAAAACACAGATAATGATTTAGGAGTATTCTTAGGGAATGATATACTGATCAGAACCAAGAATATCTTCATGTAAATGATATTTTTTGTAAAAAACTAGAAATATTATAGCACCCTTGAACATATGTTGGCTGGTATTCAATCCCCCCTCTTGGATTGTAGTGATATTTAAGGAAACTGGGTGTGTTTCCATCCCTGATGTTCGAGCCTCAAACTCAATATAGATGGCTCATGTGACATGGGCTCTATGTGGGGAGGTGATTTGGTCTTATATACCATGGGTCATATTATTTTCTCATATTTTAAATAATTTGGGTGTATAAAATCCCTGCAAGAAGAATATATGGAAATTATTTTATGAATCCTTCTTTGTAGACGAAGGAACATGAATGCATTTGTGAAGGAAACAAAATACTTAATTATTTGAAGTTCCTTGAAGAACACATGCGAATTCCCATGATCTATCTGTTACATGGTTGGAAGGTGAAAGGTTTTTTATTTACAATAAAATAGAGATCCTACATCCCTAGAGTGAATGTAACAAGGTGAAAGACTGTCTTGCTTCTATACCAGGTAATGAGGTTGATATTTATTGCTACACTAATTAGAACTTCCTACCATATGTGGGGGTGAATCTCATTATAGTTTATTACCTAGGGATACAATAAATTATACCCCTTTACATATCTTTCTCATTTTCTATCAGGATCATTTTTTTATATATCATGTTTTCATTGTATTCTAAATTTTCTTCATAAAAAATAAATGATAATGATGTTGATGGACTAGATTATAAACAAGAAGCTAAATGGAGTTCATGATAACTACCACCCTATTATTCCTTGTTGATATGATGATTTGGTGATTTTTAGTTATATATGCTACTATATTTATGTTAATAACATTGTTCTAGAATATGTTTGGAATATGAAAATGAAAATGTGCATTTAAATTTTGAGATTGAACTAATGTGATAGAAAGGTCATTTGGAATAGAAATATTATTAATAATGTAATATAGAATTAATATATATGTAATGTATAATGTAATGTAACTTAATCATTTAGATAAATGGGGTTTCACTATATTCAATTGGGATCTTGAATAATTTTATGGGAAAATATTATGGTAGAGTTTCGTACTATTATATTATTCAAATACCTGTTACTTCCTTTATAATTGGTTAGGTTTACACGGACTTGTTTTAATATTAAGGATAGATGGGGTGTTATTGATTATAAATTGGGTATCCTTATAAGTATTTTTCTTCCCTTGATTTATGTATTGATTTTGATTTGGTTAGTGAGAATGTAAATGCCATAGTGATGTAGTTGTACTATTTATTATTATACTGTTACTACTAGTTTTGGAAAAAGATATGTCATTTAATCAACTATAATATAAGATAGAAATTTTGGAGTGATGTTGGCTATGTTGGGAGTGCCTATGTTATAGAAGTAACTTCTATGTGGGAAACTTCTTGGTGTTTAATAGGTTATGTGGGCTTGGAGAGTTGTATATATGTATGTCTGGTCTAGACTTGTCTTAGGAATAGTGAGATGTGACCTAATATGAATTTTGTAGTTGTTTTATGGAATGGTTTTATGTATAAAATTTACTAATTTAATATGTAAGTTGAATAATTAAATGTATTTATTAATTAAGATTATGTCAATCTTAATTGTGTAAATGAATTGATAGTTAGAATATAGATTGAAGCATTAGTAATTTGTCTAAAACAAAATGATTACAAGGATAAATTACTAGATAATGTGTGATTATAATTTAGAAACATAAATGATAATGGGATGAATAATAATTTGTGAATAATTAATGTAACAAATAAATGAATTAATTAGTAAGATGTGAATGTTCATGTGGGAAATGAATAATTCATTGGTTGAAATATATTGTCTGATATAGTGATTATTTCTATTTCTCTTTCAACACCATATTGTTTCATTACAAAATATTGGATATACATGTTTATGATGATTATATATTTTGATGTTTTATATGATTTAATATTTTAAAATGGATTTTAATTTATCATGGTTTATAAAATGTATATATATGACCTATAATTTATTAAATTGTAGATGTATATGTATGTTAACATTAATTTATCAATATTATATTTCATGAGGACATGGGTAATGTAGAGATAATGATATGGTATTGGCTATGCTGAAAGTTTTTTAATGAATATATGTCTTCAGATGTTCTGTTTATATGATTTTTTTTCATTAGTAGATTCATGATCTGTTGGTGATGGGTTTTTTAACAAGGTTGCTACCAGTTTAAATTGTAACAACCTCTAAACTGATAGGTATAGTGATTTTATATTTTCGTGGTCCATTTATTTTTAATTTATATTATAAGGATAATTACCTTTAATAGTTAATACATGTGATTTTTGGAAATAAGGATATAGTGGTAGGAAAAGTAGTTAATAATAGAGATTGAAATATCCTGAGATTTTAAAACTTTTCTCGATAATGGGAGTTTGTCTAAATCCTATATCGATTACAATTTTTTTAGATACTTAGTATATTTTACACTTTCATAACCTGAAACAATAATATTACATGCATATTAAATTTATTTAAAATATTATCTTACTAAGATGTCCCATGTGACCAACCCTATAAAGTTTTCTTGAGTTGTATTATATGATAACCCCATGAAGATTAGAGATGTTGTTGTTTGGGTATTTTGAGTTGAGTTATTGGAGGATGATCTTGTATTGTCTCTAATTGTTTTTTGTATATAGACATATATATATAGTTACAGTATTTGTATTGTTAAAATTTGGATTATATATGAACTTGATTGGTAGATTCACTTTATTTTCCAAGGAATTGTTAGAGTAATACCTCCCATTGGTTTGAAATATATCCTCAATGCTTGTAGCCAACCCATGTGTAATTCCTTGGCCTGAACCACTAGGTCTGAATCAATGTTTCTCATGACCTCAAGTGAGACTACCCAAACATAATAGGCCTATGATTAGTAGCAAGGGTCTATTTCCATTCTTGGGGAGATTATACCCTCAGTATCAGCTGATAAAACAAATTATGGTAAAAAATATAATAAGTAGAATAATCTGAATATCATGGAAAAATAAAAATATGGCATACCTTTCATTCATGAAATAAACAGGCTACCAATGTTTAAATCCAAACTAGGGTAATAAAAGTAGCTGATATATAAATAAATAAATAATTGGGACCCTCAGGATTCCATCCCACTCTAACACAAGCTCCATGCTCTTATTCTTATCCATCATCAATGGGACCATTAGCCTTACTCATATCATTATACATAAAGTATGTATGTCCATCAAAATTCTAATATAGTGTGTGAGTAAAAAATCCTACAGGAAATCACTAGTGAATCCTCAATAAGTGTGATCAAGTATAATATGTCTACACTGTGATAATGACAAATGTGAAAGTAAATATAAAAAAATATTACTAGATATCTAGTGATTGTGCACTAACCAAGATGCCAAAAACCCCTAACCATACTTGATTCAGATCCATGCTAGAAGGAAAACGATGAGATATCATAAGTAAATAAAAATCTCTATATGACTAGTGAACATTATTCTCAACCACCTCATAGAATCATGCATATATGTGACTAAATATTCCCCAGGTCTCAGGTACTACATACTATATTCAAATCACTAGTAATTGATTTTAATGCTCGTAAATCAATATGCATCAATAATTATTCTCACAAATCACTAGGAATCATTTGAATTACTTAAAAATCGCTAGGCATCGAGAAACCTAGAATATTTATTCCATGAAACTAGTGCATATTTAACACAATGTCCAATGAAATCATTGTATCTCTACCATGTCCTCTGGTCTATGATTTCCATCATTTCATGTCATGCACATACCACCTATACGGGACAATCAGGTGTTGATGGTCCACCAATTTTGAGCACTAGAAAGGATACCTATGAAGGAAATGTAGCAAAAATATCTTGGTAGATCATTCAATTAATGTATGTCATCATCAGAATAATTTTGTAATACATATGCATGTCACTATAATAAATAATCGTTAAATAAGATACATAAATAATAATGGAATCAAGAACCATCAATTGGTGTTAATCGCTACACACACCCACACGTGATCAAAATTACGAAAATTAATCTATATATTAAAACATAAGAATTATACCATTGAAAAAATGTGTATATGATAAACACGAATATTAGGAACGTCCTACTTGAAAGTAATTGACAAAGAACATAAAGTTTAATTTAGGAATCATCTCCCGAATTTCATCCACATATTCATCATCTAAAACCACTTTTCAAGGATTCCAATAACCTATTAAAACTATTTTATTAACAAAAATAAATTATACAGCACATAGAATAATATTTTCTCTATACTAGGTAATACAGAATACACATGATAATTACATATTATTCTTCTTGATAAATATAGATTGTATTTATTTAAGAAAATATTTACCACTTATTATGAATGTTTTACAAATCTAACTCAAAAAATATTCATGAAATAAATAGAATATAAAGAAAAATATTATTACTGGAAATAATATTACCTTGATTAATGCTTCTCTCAAGAATATAGGAGAGAGGATTATGGTTCTACCACGCCTAGAGATAGAAGAATTTTTCATTTTTTGAGAATGCTTCACCAACCTTGAAAATGGGGATTCTAAGAAATTCTTGACACAAGAGAGAACCCAAAAAAATGAAAATGTTTAGATATTTTCATGGAGAAAAACCCATGTATAAGTTTTTAGTATTAATAACCCCAAATTAAATTCAAAATTTTATTATTCTTTTAATTATATATAGATTTTGGAGTGTTTAAATTCTTCTATAAATATGAGTTTTGAATTTAAATGAGTCAATGAATTTATTTTCATGATTTTTTTCATTCAAATCCATAAAAACATGTTACATGTGAAAGCTTTGGATGAAGAAATTCCAAAAGAACATTTTTATATAACTTTCCAAAAAAGGGTGTACCATAAGGGAAATATAGTTTTAACCTTACGTGAATCTTAACTGCTACATGAGGGTAGGAGTTTAACCTAACATAGAATTGGGATTCCCTTGAAGGGCTATTAAAAAAAGGAGTTACCCTTATAAAACCCCAATGTTTCCCTTACATAGCCTTTAAAATCTATGATTTACCCTTGCATAGTGTCTAGGTTATCCTTACACAACTTAATGAAATAAGGGGGGTTACCTTTACATGAGGCTTGGTATACCTAGTCTAGTGCATAAAACTAGGGATCTACCTTTATGAAATCCCTAGGATAAATTTACAAATCCTTCAAAGTATGGGACATATAATTACATAGTCCTTTTATGAATGGTTTTACCATTAGGAATACAAAGAACCACCCTTATGCAGTTTTTGAACATGTTACTTACCCTTACAAAACTCATATATTTTCAAAGTTACCATTATATTTCTCATGAAATCTTGGTACTGCCCCTAAACTAGGTATTTTAAACTTCTAAACCCTTTTACGAAGCATAGGTCTTGTGTAAAGGTAAGAATCAAATTGATAATTCTTAAATTTTCACTAAAGAGAATTATTAAAATATAAAATAAATAGGGTTTTAAGAACATTAAATGTTATAAAACATTAAAATTATACCCCCTGTAATGAATTCTTATCCTAGAGAAGTGCCTCTAGTGGTCTCATTAAAATAAATTAGAACACTTATCTTGAACATCATGCACTTGCTACCATGTTTCCTCCAATATCCAACCATGCTTCCATACGATCATAAAATGTGGTACCATCATTCATCATACGACTTTTCTACTCTGATTCATAATCCTCACTAGATGATCCTCAAATGATGTAAAAGGCTCAAAATCAATGTACTCGCAATCTATAACGTGCATAGGATCAGGTTTGTTCTTTTAAACTTGAGAAACATGGAACCCATCATGATTTCCATGATAACATGGAGGAAGGTCCTAAAGTTATCATACTTTACCAACTTTTTCAGTGATCTTGATGGGTCCAACAAATAATTATTCTAGTTTACATTTATTTTATACATGAAAATGTCCCAATTTAGGTGACACATTCAAGAAAAACTCATCATCAATAGCGAACACCAAAGGTCATCTCCTTGAGTTTTCAAATGAGTGGTACCTATTGTGAGTGGTCAAAAACCACTTTCAAATCATCGGCACCGTCCTAGGGGTCTCTTACCCCCATTAAAGTACCGACAACTTCTTCCTCACCTGCCTCGTGCCCATATGTGGTGCGTGGTGTACACATCAATAGAGAGCCACAAATGGTACCATGTTAATAGTTGTATGGAAGATTTCATTGTAATAAAACACCACCAAGGCAAGGTTCTCATCGTATAATCTTTCCTAATCAAAGGAAAAATCCAAATTCTTTTCCTTCAGTATGAGGATTAGCTTTCTACTATATCACTTTTTTTGGGGATGGTACATTGCACCCAAACATAGAGGAGTCCCTAAGGAATTCTACAAGACCTTCCAAAACCAATATGTGAAATGTGCATCACTATCTGATATAAATATCAAGAAAAATACATGTAAGAATTTGATATCTAGGATGAATTTATTTCTTATCTCTTCTACTGAGTGTGTCTCACGAATCGGTATAAAGTGAGAAACCTTCATCGGCCTATCTAAAATTACCTAGATAACATCAAGGATCCTCAGGGTCCTGTGTAAACTCATTAAAAATACCATAGTGATGACCTCCAAATGTCACATGGCAACAGATAGTGGTTGGATCAAACCAATAGGAAACAACTTATCTACCATAACCCTATGGTAGGTAAGGCATCAAGAAACAAACCCATAAATGTCCCAATTAATCCTTGGACATCCTAATTATCCCCACAATTCATTGTATACCATTGTCACCTCAGGATGCACCACCAACCTTGAGGTATGGAAGTATCTTATCATCTCTTCCACAATAGAGGCAAGGACATAAAATCATGCAGGTACCAGGATAACATCACTAACGGCCATTAACCACCCATGTATCGAGTCATATCTTGCTAACTATTACTAAATCACAACACAAACTAGGTTAGAATCTTGACCAAACTTCACCTAGACACTGAGAGATGATGTGATCACTAAATGTCCACAGTTGATCGATCCCTAGTCTTTAGAAGCAACCAAAACTCATTCATCCAATAATCTCATAAATCACCACTACTCCTCTAATTGATTATCACTAATATATTGAGAATCATGTATCTTATAGATAATAGAATCTATAAGGACATTAACTTTACAATGTGGATATGTAATATCAATGTCAAATTAATTTTGATACACAAACCAGTCCCTTCGCCTCATTTTTTTGTCCCACTATGTAAATATGTAACATGGGTATCTTATGGTTAGTGTAGACAAAAATACTCCCACCAAATTGATTGTGTCACTGAAATGTCAATTCACAGATGAATGATCTTTCCTCCAATACATAGGTATAGTTGTTTCACTCATCAGTTCACAACTGATGTTACACACAATATACTACCTAATCCCTCTATATTATTACTACTCCAAAATCAATGCATGATTAATCTAGGTACAACTTATATAATATCCCTGACTTGGGGATTATTGATTCTAGAGTTGGATTTAACCTTGTATGAAACTCAGCAAATTCCACTTCACACTGGCTTGCAAACTATAACTTTATTCCCTTCTTTGTTAGTTCATTAATGTGTGTTGATAAACAAAAAAATTCTTGTAAAAAACATCAGTAATACCTAGATAAACAAAGAAAACATATAATCTCAGGAAAATTATGAGGATTCATCTTCTTCATCACATCCTCCACTTTCACTAGGTCTATGGTTATACATGTCTTAGACACTAGATAACAAAAGAAGTTAATCTCTGAAATCTATATGTCAAACTTTGATATATAAGAATAAAAATGATGTGATTAAAGTGTAATCAGGACTATCTCAATATGTCAAGAATGTTTCTCTTATGTCGATGAGTATATGGTGATTTCATAAAAGAGACCATAATGAATAAGTCTGGGTATGTTTGAAAATCATATTTTTTCTTCATTATCTCCTAGTTCATCATTCAGTTATCAACATAGTGATGAAGACTACCATATAAATTTATGGAGAATAGGATTAGTGAACCCCATGGTGTGGTAAAATTGTTTATAAATCCATTCTTCTCTAATTACACAAGCTAATGCATGAGCTACTTCAGCTCAGTTGGCATCATATGAGAAGTGGGTATCAAAATGGACATTGTACCCAACATGAGCTCTATCCTGGATGAAATTACTAACCCATCTGATCCTCCACTATGTCAAATATTCTCACAATTACTTCAATTGATTATTTATATTCTTGATGGACTCTAGTTCCCAAAAAGGATGAATAATATTGGATTTTAAATTCCAAATAAACTATATGACAGTTCTAAAATTTTCTGGGGTGTAGCAGCTCTGTTGCCTAAACCACAGAGAAGGTATGGGAGAATTCTCAACTGTATACTCTTACACATCTGGTTAATGTACAAGAACATAACTAGTTGGAGGATAATTCTATATCTTATTTTCAAGTAGTCTCATAAGTCATTATTGAGGAGAAATATTTCTTAACCTTGAGAAAACAATTCAAGGAAAGAAAAACCATTATGAGAGATCCTAATCATCCACAAGATCGAAAAAAGGTTTTCTTAGGAGTCTACGCACAAGATAGGGTATATTGCTCCCAAATTTAGCCAAGTTATGTATCCCTTTATGTTATTCATAATCACACACATGAAAATGAAAATTCACACACACACACACAGTTATATATATATATATATAAACAATTGCATGATCTGGTTCTACTTATTGATTATATCATAGATATATAAAAAAAACATGGAATCTAATATATCATATAGAAGACCATAAAATTATAATGTGAATAAATATAATAATTCAAGTAATTAAATTAAATAACTAATGTATTGCACAACAATAGGTACATATATGGAATATGACCCTACATGTCATGTTATGATGAAATAATTCACTTAAAAATATCAAAATAAACTATAACAAAAATACCATCAAAGGAAACATAGAGGTCTGTTACACATGACCTGGCTCGGAACATGGAAACTCCTCTACCAAAGTTTTACACATCTATATTATTTCCACCATATCCTATGTTAATCCATATATAAAATAAGAAAATATTCCTTTGAAACTGATTTGTAATTCATATACCTAAAATTCCAAGTCTGAATCGGATTTCCACATGACATCATGTGTGCCTCCCCATACACAAGAGAAAGTTGACTAATAGTGAGGATGTAATTCCACCAAATAGAATACTATATCCACCGAATCATGTCATAGCATTAATTATAGAAAAACTATATAATAAATATAATAATCATAGTTTCATGTAGAAACTAAAATGTGGCATACCGGTCATACAGGTAATAAAAGGAATCCCAAGTGGGAACCCAAAATAGAGTAACAAAAGTAAAAAAATTATTAAATAAATAAAATATTGGGGTCTATAGATGTCCATATTGGTTCACTACTAGCTCCAATCTCACCCAATTACCCCATTCCCTTAGTTAAATCCATATACATGAATTCTTCTTCTACATCAAAATTATTGTGCAATGTGTGAGTAAAAAATCCAATAAGACACCGCTACTACCTCTTTAAAAAAATTTCACAAGTATTACAACTATATTTCATGATAATAATAAAATTTTAATGAAATAATAACAACACACAATCATGTAGTGAGAGATCATGTGCTTACCAAGTTGTAACAAACTCTCAACCATACCTTCTTGGGCTCTATGATAGAAGGATAATGAAGAGATATTGGAAGTAACTATAAATATTCATAGTCATAGAAAATATATTCCTTGATAACCACATTGAATAATGTGTACATGTGACTCAATATTCCATAGACCTCCAGTATAACATGATGCTCACAAATCACAAGTAATCGAGTGTGCTACTCACAAATCACAAGGCATCGATCATGCATCTGAAAAATCACTTGGAATCTAGTGTGTTACTCCAAAATCACTAGCCATCAAACAAACTCTTAATTGGATTCCATGTGTCAAGTTCATCCCTAGAAAAAAATCCCATAGAATCATTTTATCTCTGCATTTTTCTCATTCCCATCATTTCTATTATTGGAAGTCATGAACACTCCCCCACTAAGGAAAAATCAGGTCATAAAGGACCATCTGTTCTAAGCACTGATAATTTAACCTTTGAAATTATGGTAACATACTTAACAAGGTATATTATATAAGGAATTCATATCATAATTAGAATAAATTAGTAACACATATACATGGGATCATCTTCAATCTTGGAGAAACCAGATACTACAATACTCATGGAATCGGGAATCATAAATATGACTCAAAGGATATAAACACTCCCACATACAGTCACAATCAAGTATGATAATCCTGATACACAAACAAAACCTTTATAACAAGTAAAAATTTTTTATATGAGATCCCAAAATGTAAAGAAACTTACTACCTCAATGTCCCTAATGACAAACATCATGGTTTATCACCAAAATATTGTCCACATATTCTTTTACTCAAATATATCAATAAGGATTTATAGGACTGATTCCTACTAATTTAAACTAAACACAACATGAAATAATAATTTATATCTCCTCGATATTCTATAATAGACATGATAACTCCATATTATTCTTCTTGACAATTCAAATTTATTATCATTTAATAAAATTATATAAACTTCTCATAAAACATTTGATAATATTACTCATAAACTATTCATGAAATAAAAACAAAATAAAAACTCATATTCCTATCTATCATAACATTACCTTGAGAAATTTTTATATAGGTAATATAAGAGTGATATTGAGAGTTCTAGAACAACTGAATCATAGAAGAATACATATTATTTTGATAAGGCTACACCAACATTGAACAAGTAAATTCTTATCCTTCCTAGACTCCTAAAAATAACTAAAAACTAAAAAAATCATGGTTTAGATATTTTTTAATAGGTAAACAACATATTGTTCTATGATAATAATAACCCAAAATTAAACTCACAATTTTATATTTATTTTAATCATTTCTTAATTATATAGTGTTTAAATTATTTCATACATAATTGTTTGGAATTTAAATGTGTAAAACAAATAATTCACGAAATTATTTTCTTTTAAAACCATAAAAATTCATTACTCATGTGAGATGGGAAACAATAAATGAAAAAACAAGGAGTTTAAATAATTTTTACCAAAATGTCATTATGTTATTGTAACACGTACTTACACTTATAAACACTTTATTATTATATAAGGGTCTAATTTTACCCTTATGCAATCGCGGGTTACCCTTAAACAAGCATTAAAAACATGGATATACCCTTATAAAGATCAATGTTCATCCTTATACAACCATTAAAAACAATTAATTAACCTAATTAAACATATAGGTTACCCTTAACAAACATATAAAAAGGGGGTTACCCTTACGCGAGGATAGGTAGACCCATACATAGTGCATTGAACCCAAAATTTACCATTATGAAATGCCTAGGATACCTTTATGTGGCCTAGAATACCTTTAGCCTTATATAACATTTATAAAAAGTGTGTTACCCTTACATATATAGCGTTTTATCCTCACACAGTTCATGAACAACTTACTTACTCTTATACAGCTCATAATATTTTGTAGTTACCATTACACAGCACTTGAACTCTTTAATATACCTTTACATAGGTTACTTAAAACCCTCCATAGCCTTACACAATGAATAGATAATTTATAAGGGTAATAATTAAACTAAAAAATATGACTTTTCACACAAGAGTTATAAAAATTTAAATAAAATAGGGTTTTAAAAACATTTATATATTGAAAACGCTACACCATGGCCCATTGGAGGCAGGATTCAGGGGTCTATCTCATCTTGAAAATAAGCCAAGGAGGGGTTTCAATGTAAGGAGTCTTGTGGAAAATGATGAAAAATACATGACCAAAAAATAATAGAAATGGAGAAACAACCTAATGGAACATAGTTAAGATATCTATATAATGAACAAGCACTAAACATGAATTTCATCAGCTACTATCAACTCTGAGTATAAATAGGCTCCCACTCCAACAAAACTATATCCACTAGGTTCACTATTGAAATATTATTCATCTAAATATGAAAAAACACATATGGGTGAAACACCCATGAAGGTTTGAGTGTACACAAACCCAATGGGAAGCACCAAAATCTAAAAAATTAGAAAATAAAGAACAACTGTTATTAGATCCTCTAATATATAAGATAACCCACTCAATGTAGATATCCATTCTAAAAAATAAATAAATAATACATTAATCTCATGATCTAAATGGTACATATCATAAATAGTCACAAAACACAATGACTAAAAGGTTCTTTGTCTTGGATTTTATCTTCATAAACTTATTATTTTAGAACACCTGTAAACATTTGAACATAATCATGATCCTATGTACATTTAGTAGATACCTCATAGAAGATAATAAATTTAATAGCTTAAGGAATTGAAACATGAAAAATGGTTCAGATCAAATGATATATAATAGAAAATATATATTATATGGAATTAGAACATAAACAGTCTTGAATATTATATGTGGATATCAATATATTAATAAAAGATCATATGACCAAGAAACATAATAATGAAACATAATCGAGAAACATAATATCATAAAATGATCATCAAAGAAGAATAAAATATATTACATAGATCAAAACACATATCAATAATCATAAAACATGTGATAATGTTATAAAAGTGTGAAATACTTTTAGACAAAGATATAATATTCCAAACCTGGAATCTAATTGAAATGAAATGCACCTTGAAAACATCACATAACATGAATAACTACATAGAACTATTGCATAAATTTAATATCAATTTCCAATTGTGGTGAAACCATATGTATAGGAAAACAAGTGTGATAAAACCCAATATTCCCACACCAATGTGAACAATATCATTATGTCTATACCAGCGAATGTAAGGAAACTCATCATTCATACAACAATATGAATAAAATCATTATGTACACACCTAAATATCTTATGAGATATAAATATAAATTGATTCGTTATAGGGTTATATAGGTCTCTATCCCACAATATATATACATATTTGTTCCACGTAAAATCAACTATAAACATATGGTTATGAACACATGGAAAAAGAACATGTTTTTTATAAATTAAAATAATAAGTGCATAATAATTAATACAATATGATAATATAATTTCCCAAAAGTATTAATAATATAATAACATATGGAGGGTGATAAAAACATAATTTAGAGGGAGAAAACAAATGTAGTAATAATATATGTGAATTTTTTTTTTCAAAAAGCCTTTCCAAATTATTTTATATGAGATGAATTGTAAATTACTTTAAAAAATTAATTTTTATTAAACATTAAAATAATATATGAATAATAATTTGGTTCCACAAATTATTTCCTTATAAAATATTGTGTAATAGATACTAAAATCAATATAGGTTATAATAGATCATTAATGAAATACAATAGACAAATATTTTAGATTATTACTCATGGAAGAGAATCGAATCATGAAAAAACCCCTTATAATTTTAGTAAATTTTGAATCAAAAGACATTGGAATATTGAAAAACATATAGTTCTATAAATAACATGTATTAAACCATGTATTAAGCCAAAAAACTATTCTTATGGAGTTTATACACTTTATAAATGATATATTGGTGAAATATATTGAAACATATATCCATGAAATTAAGTTTTGATAAAAACCCATAAATCCATTGTATCATTCGAATCATAAACCTAAAGAGATCATTTACATTGAAAAAAAATTGAAAATCAAGAAATATATTTAAATAATGGAACCAAATTAAAATGGAGTAGTATTTAGACCATCTAAAATGAAACATGGGGTATATAATGAATATGTCTCAAAAGATTCAAATTTGAGACAAATAAACCCTTACATTGTATACATACACAGTAAGATTCACTCTAAACATATATATAAAAAATAAATATTTTACTATACTATTTTATAACCATTTTTTAACATAAAAATATTCATAAATTTCAATTATAACCATTATCTACAATAATGTTAGTTAGTTTTTTCTTATTTTCTCACAACGAGTGTTTATATTGCTTATAATTTGTAGGAGTTCATAAGAGTGGTGTGGTTTTTCATTATTCATCCAAAGTTAATCATTGAATGTTAAATATTTTTAATATAATTTATTACTTAAAACTATTTATGTATTTTAAATTCCCTCTAATTATTTCTTTATTCTTTATCAAAGATGATGAAATTGACAATGAACATTTTTTAGTGATTTTACTCCAATGAAAGGTATTTCCCTAATTAACAAGTTAAATATTGATGTAACCATTATAAAAAATAATTATTTAAATATTTATATCATATTTTTTTTCAAAAATTAATTATTCATAAAAATCCTTGATATAATTTCATATCATTTTTCTAGTAAGCTGTCAAAGTGACCGAATCTTGAACATACTTTAACTCGATTAGTGAGTATGGTTTATGAGGGTTTTATTTTAACATAATATAATTATAATGTAATAATAATGATTTTTTAATATTTTTATGTTGGTGAACAACATCTCAATATATTTTTATAATGAAATAAAAAATATAAAAAATGAAAAATGAATCCTTTTGGTGTCGGTATTCTACAAAAATGACGATTATCATTTCTGTTACTCTATAAATATTGGTGTGAAGGTGGATAGTAAGTAATAATTAAAAAAATATAAATAAATTATTTAAATAATATTTAATGAAGAATAACATCATTGAGACTATCCATGAATTAGTGTGATGAAAAATTGAATGTCTCTCATTACGAATTTGGTAATTTTTGAACAAACACTAAAACAATTATTGTTTTTCATAGTAGATGAAAGAAAATGAATAATTTTTGTACCATTATTAAAATATAATTTAAAAAAATTATTATGAAAGTTTTTTATACTATTGTTAAGTATTTTTATAAAGGAATTAACAATAATGAAATGTCATGAATGATATGATACCTATATTGAGACCTTGAACTTCCTCTTGATAAAGGCCATATATTTGAGGGATGCAGGATAATTTGTGGAGACTAGTGGAATTAGGGATTATAAAGGAAAAAATTTGGAAGATACTTGAGAAGGTTTTCAATGAAATTCTTATATAATTGTTGAGTATTGAAAAGGAAGAATTTATACCCCTTTTATAAGTGAGTAAGAAGGAATTTTACATAAAAAAGAATTAAAAGGGGTAAAAATAAAACGGAATGAATATAAGGTTAGTTAGGTGAATAAATGCTTTTAAGACTGGTATGTAAGACTTTATAACCTAAAATGTGATTTCTATAGGGTATAAATGTCATGTTAATTTAGGAAAAATCAATCCATCTTAGAATAGACATTTAATACTTATTACTCTTAATAAAATATTAATCATGAAAATTATTTTACTACTAAAAAAATAAGTATACCCTTATTACCAAATTTTGATATGATGAATACAAATTTTGTTACCATTTATCCTAATAATATATTAAAATATGATAAAATTGCATTATAAATAAAAATATACATTGTGATTAATTTTTTTTGAAAAGTTACTATTTTAATCATTAAGTGTTTGTAACCTTGTTTAACATTCACCACCCACTAAATGATTTTTAATTTCTTTATATAATTATAAATTTATGTAATATATTTAATTAAAAAATTTATTCATTTAATTCAAATTTATGCAATATTTTAAAAAGTATTATTCATTGAAAAAATAATCATTTTACCACAGTAACTGATATTTACCCAAGTTAACTTAATCTTCCTGCCTAAATATAATGTGGAAATTATAATATAATTTTAAACCAATTACTGTAAATTAAATAAATATTTCATTTTATCCTATTTATAAAGACTAATTTTAGAATAGTAAAGACTAATGTATTTAAAATAATTTTTGCAAAAAATAATGATTATGTTTTAAAATATAAAATATATGTTGTCAATTTAATCATGTTGTTTTAAAATATTAAATGTAACTTAAATAATATAAATTTTGAAAATTAATTGTTTTCAATGTTTCATGATATAAAATTTATTTTATCTTCAAAAAATTGTACTTTTGTCTATTCACCTGAAAATAAATTATTTTATAAAAATTCAAAAAATTAATCTTAAGATAAAATGGCCACAAAAAATCTAAAAAAGATATTAATTTCTTCAAATTCAAATCCTCAAATTTATAAACGTAACTTTAAAAATAAAATCATAAAATATCATGACAAACTATTTTAATAGGGAATCATTTTTTGATATATTAATTATGCTTCTATAATTAAGTATAATAATAATAATATCAAATTTTGAAAAATAAATTTTAAAAAAAAATAAAATTTAGAAATGATTTTTATTTGTTTCATAGTTATACTAATTTATTTTTTTGTTTACACTATAAAAATGTCTTGTACTAATAGAAATTTATTGATAGATAATATATATATTGGTAAAAAAGATCATTTCCAACATATATTAAGTTTCATTGGTATTAATTTTTAATAATAACTCTTATTTTTTCCAACAGATATATCTATTAATATTGATCATTCTATAACAACATAACATTTAACAATAGTTGATATTTTTTATTTACCTTTCTAATACCATTATTTTATATCCTAATAGATGAATCTATTATTAATAACACTATTACAAACAATTTTTTTCCATCAACAGGAACTTTTACAATAAAACCTTAAATAACAAAAGAAATATTTTATCAAAAACCAATAAATAGAAAAATATTATATATATATTTATATTTATATTATTTTTATGACCAAAGTAAATTTCTATTTTTGGGAGTTTTATTAAAAACATCTCATAATTTTTTTAAATTTTTATTTTATAAAAATAATTATTGTTTTTTATATTTTTCAATATTGCATATTCAATTTTCTCAAAATATTAAATAGTTTTATATATTTCATTATTATTTATGTAATAAACATTTAAATACATTTTATGAAAAACATGACACCATTAAACCATAATCGGTGACCCATAGACCACACATCGCCCGCCTATGTCCCACCTGCATCCCACCTGCTTGTCTCCGCCATCCCCAATCTATCCCTACCACCTCCACTTCATGATCACCCTCCATAATAAACAAATCCCCCCCAATGAACCGTATCTCTTTGATTTTTCCAATTTATTTTCCCAATCATTCACAAATTTTATAAATGTAGCCCCATATTGAGGTTCAAGATATTGTGGATTGGTGGATGGTTTGAATAACCAACATATTCGATTGAGTTTATTATATGAAATTTTGTTTCTTTGGGAAGGTAAACTTGTTTATAGATTGATGCCAGGAAACATACCTTTACCCATTATCCCCTCATCTCTACCTCACGTAAATTGTTACATTTTTATCTTGATTAGTAGAATTGGATCACTTGTCAAGATTTATTTCAGTTGTGTGGAGAATCATTCACATGAGGAATTAATATGTTTCTCAAGTATATTGTTTTTATTTAGTAAACACTCTAATAGTATGACTAATGGTCTTTGGATGCTAATACATAGAGGTTTATGGCCAAAAATCACAACTTTAAGATAATCTGTTATGATTTTTTTCATGCTATAAATAGCTTATTGAACAATTAAAATCTCTGTGAAAATGTTTTTTATCTTCATTTTTGAGGTTTTCATAGTGTTTATTATTTCACATGAAGATTATTCAACCATTTGGTGTCGGGGGTTTCAAATGAATATGGAGAAATAATTTTTTGGGCATCCAATAAATGAGGTTACTAAGCTGATCTTGGGTAGAGGTTTATGAATGTAGGAATCCCTAACAGTTCCATGAATGTTTTTTTTTCAATAACCACTAATTATAATTGCATCAAGGTCATTTAATTTCAAGAGATTCTTGATTTCATGAGATACAATAATCATGGAAGTTTTATTCCATCAAATTTGGATGTGAGGATAAACCCTTGGGATGAATATAGGAACTTTCCTCTGATGGATGTGGCCTATTTGGAACATTCTGTTTTTACATATCAATAGTTTTTTGAAAGGTTGGGTTACTTTGTATTTTTTTGACAGCTTTGTTATTATCCCAAATTAGTGACCCATCACTGCCCCTTGTCTCGTCTCCTGAAATGTCGCCTCTCATCTAGCTCACCCACATCACATCCCGCCCTTCCCTACTCCATCCTCATCTCTCATCACCCCACCTCATCCTCCCCTAGCCCCAGCAGTTTCACTCAACAGTACGACCCACATCTTCATCATCTCCTTCATCGTCCCTAGATTACCTTGCCCACATCCTTGAGTGAACCCATTGATTGTTCTCGACCAGCATCCCCTAACAAACCATCTATCCCCAACATCCCAACACCTCATCATCCCATGTGACCCCTCCATCTGATGTGTCCTAGCACCGCCCATCCCCAACATCCCTATGCAACCCCACCACAACCCATCTTCCACAGTCACGTTGTCCCTACTCTCCATCGCCTAGTATCCCCATCCCCTCTCATCCTAGATTCACCGCCACTCACCATCAGGTTGAGTGAAATTTAAAAATAAAAGGATGGATGGTTTGAGTATAACACCCTCTCATTATAGGGAAGTAATTTCTTCATATGATTTTAATTTGAATTGAACTTATCACTCATTTTTTTACCTATTGTAACCCACATTTTTTAATGATTGTGTGTTAGTGCCTAATATTTTCATTCAAATAATAAATACATTGTGTCTATACAACATGGTTATTAGAAAACTACTTGATTTATTGTAAAACATGCTGGGTGTTGAGTATAAATACATGATGGTATTGTGCTCATGGAGTAAGTACTTCTTTTTATATTCATCTATTAATTAGTTTCTATGATTAGACTCTGAAATACTTTTCATGATGATGTTATTTCATTGAATCTGTTTACACTGGTTTTTCAAAATCTTATCTCTTCTTAAAAAACATACAGAGTTTTATATTTCAATACATGTCGTTGTTTATTATGAAATTTATATTTAATTACTAGTTTGTTGAAAATTAGTGGTATAGTTTTCATAAAAAATGTTTGTATGTTTATTGTAATGTTAATTTTTTACTAAATTTTTCTCTTATCCTACTAAAAATATTTTCTTTACATCATTTTTGTGCATTTAATTTTAAATAATTTTGTGTTTTCACAAAACTAAATCATGTATGAACTGAATTTTATTTACAAATGGATGAATATGATTACTTTATAGAGGAATGTTTTTTTAATCTTGAGGATACATTTATGTTTTGGCAACACCTCTCTTATTCCAAACATGTTTTCCCTCTATTGAGTTTTAAAGATGATTTTTAGCATCTAAATATGTGCTCACCCAAAGGTGTCAAGTATCAAAAAATTTATTATTTTCATAGTGAATGGTGGGTCTTTTCACATGGTGTAGTTTCATTCTCTTAGTTTTGGGGACATTTAGTGCCTTGGTATTGAAAATAAAAATCAATATTTTTCCATGGGGAGTATTTTTATCACCACTCTAATTTAGGCCTAATTTTTTATCTTTTATAACTCTAATGATGCATCACATGTTTTATTCTATCTATTATGTTAGAAAAATAAAACTAGACATTAATTTATGCAAGGAGATTATGGTTCTCTCATTTTGGATCAATTATTGGTAACTTATGAATTCATCCTGGGCATCTAGATGTTATTGGGACAACTTCCCTATTCTATTATTTTTTACTTTCTGGTTATGTCTTTTTTAATTGAACTCCATTGCTATAAATAATGGTTATCATTTTTTGGAATTGTAGATGGCAACATGGTTTCATTATTTTTAAAAAGAAGGGTGATATTTTCTGGATAAATTTAGAGGATAAAACTATATTGATTATAGGAGTATATCTTTCACTGGTTACTTTTATTTTCTGCATTTCATTATGAAGTAAATTTTTGGGACCTGCTTCTTAATTATTTCATTATATTCTTGTTGAATATTTCTTCTTTCAGAAGAGTTATTGTGCACTCTCTGGTAATTGATAAATTTACAGTTGAGATTACTATTTTAAATTTTTACCCTAAATCTGAAATGATACTTTCAATGTTGTTAGTGATTTTAAATAAGTATTCATTATATATTATTGTTGGGCTCTATTGATAATTATTTGGAAGCTAACTTTGGATAGAGGATTACTGTGCTAGTATACCTCAGTGTTTTTTGTGTTTCAAATTCTTGTCTCTGGATAGAATTCATTTTATGTTTCTACATTAAAAATGGAAGCATTTATAATTGGGATATGTTTGAATCAGGCCTCTAAACCTTTTCATCACGGACTGTGTCCTCTTCCTATTTGAGCAGAGTATTGAAGAATTACCTCCATGATGTTGTGCTTCCTGAATCAATTGATTTTTATGCTTTGTTGGATACCATAGTTTTGTTTTTCATATTTTAATTTTTGTTCCCCATATCCTAAATTTTATTCCTTTTTAATATAGGGAACATAGGCTTCATATTTAAATGAAACATACCAATGTTTATAAAGACTTTTGGGCTTTCAAAATTTCATTTATGATGTTCTCAATGACCTACATTGACCCCCATTTGGTTTCTTCTGCATATTTTTAATGCACTAGATAAATTCTAGTGAATTATGTTCAGAAGACCAACTTTGTTCTTCTGCACCTGATGGAAGTTTTAATTTTTTACAAGTCGGTTTTCTCTAGGAAATATAATCACTTCTGATACTTGCATTTATAATGTCACTCATTCCTCTTTGCTATTTTTCAGATTTCTTTAATGTGTATCATGAAGACATGAAATATTACTTTCGTGGTTTTGGTGGTATCTTGGAGTGGTTTTATTTCAATGAGGTGATTTCTTACTTGAAGGCATGATGTTTCTAGAATGTATGATGAATTTTTGGCTTTTTAGAGTTTTATTATTACATTATAATATATCTCCATCAATTATATGATGGTGTAAGATCATTACAACTCAGTCTTATTTTTTAATAATTTTTATTTAGTAATTTTTTTTCAGGGAATGAATTGGGAGATCAATTCAAGGAACATTTTTTGGTAAAAATAAGTTAAACTATATTATGGTTGTTTTTTTCACTGGTTTTACTATCCTATTATATGATAATTTTATATCAAGTGCTATTGTTTTAAAATATTTCATTAAAATGAAATTTTTTTGTTAATTTTTTTGTTTTCCTGATCAGAACGTCTCTCAAAAATGTTTGTATATAATGTGGAGGGAGTAGGGATAAGTGTTTCTTCAATCATAGAATGGTGTTTCACTATATCTACAGGGATTATGGTGAGGTTATGTTTGTATTGATCCCCTAATGTTGATAATATCTTAGGTGAAGTTGTAGGGATTCCACAATAGTGAAATCTTATGTTTGGGAGAAATAGATTGTAGGCGATATTTCATTGAGTTTCATGTAATTTCTCCATGTTCTTGAACATGTTTAAACATTATATTAATATGTTTCATGAAGCTTATTGTATTTCCATAATGATTGAACATGTATTTAAATTATATTGGAACATGTTTTTTCAAATTAAGAACTATTTATTTTGGTATTCTATATAAGTTAATTTTGTAACTATTATATAATAAATATAATTATATATTATATATAATTATATTAATAAATATAAAATAAAATTGTAACAATAAATATTGGAATATAAATATTTAGAGTATAGTTTATAAACAAATATTAATTTTTGATATTGTTTGTACTTGCTAATAATGTTACAAACATATATAATTATCGTTTTAATCAGTTACTAAACATTTTTATCAACATACATGTTATATATTTGTGTTTTTATAATTTCAATAGAACTATTTTATTCTTTTCAATAACATTTAGTGAAAGAGTTTTTATAAACAATTTAGTGACAGGACAATTTTTGTTGGTAAAACATTTTACCAATATAAAATGAACTTTTACCAATATATATATCCATGTTAGAAAAATCTAAAAATTTTGTATAGTTAAGGTGAACATTATATTGTTATTTATTTTATATAACTATATGTCCATTAATATATATTTCATAATTTATTACCAATGTATATAACTACAAATTCTATTTATTCATTATGAATTTCTAAACTGGTTTCATTTTTTGTTTTCCGTATAGTTAAAACGTTGAAAAATTTCTTTATTTAATGATACAAACACTGTTAAATACATTATACCACTTCAATCAACTATGTCCTCACAATTTAATTATCATTCACATACAGGAATAGCTAAAGGTGTAAAACAAAATATTTACATGCCTTGAGATATGATCTCTAATGACATCTGATCCCCAATATCAAAAGGAATAAAATAAAACACATATTTTCCAAAACCATGTGAATAGAATGTATCTCATAATAATTATTTATCCCCATGTTAAGGGTTCAATTATCTTATAGAAAATTCATAGTTATCATTACACTAATTGATGATTATAGGTAATTTAGAATTAATTTTCTCAATTCTTGAAATTAATGTGGGCTCAAGGGGAAGATAAAAATACAATTTCAAAAAACGTTGAGGGAAATATTATCAGATTCATAAGTATTTTTCTATAACAATAATAATAACACAACTAATTGTTTTCATTAAAATAAAAATCATAGAGGGTGGTGACTTGATGTTCATACAAAACAACCTAGATACAATAGGGTTGATAAAACTAAATGGCATCCAATAATATAGGGTTGGGGTAAGTGAACATCTAATTACCACTATTATATTCCTCGATAATCATTTCATAGGGTCTTCCATTATCCCAGGTCCTAGAAGGTTTTTTAATCTTACTATCTTTAGTAATCCTTAGATTAAATAATTTTCATGGATAATTCATGAGTTATCTACACATACAACATTGAATAATTTTTCTATCCCTTGGATGAATTCTATCTTCTTTCCACTTATTAACTAAAATATTATTTTTTACCATGAATGTTGGATGCACTATATCCCACTTTTTCTTATGTAAATCATCTTTTGGTCCCCTTTAGGTAATTAACTTAATGATTATTCCCACATTTTTGACATATATGTGGTTCAATATCCTTTCTTTCATCATCCTTACTACCTAAATTTTCATGATCCACCATCCTTCTATTATTTCGTGTACCCATTATTTCTACTTTGGATACATTGTTAATCAGGTTTCATGATATTTTTTTGCATAATCACTAATATATTAAGTCTATATTCTATTATAATGGGTTGATTGTTTAGATAACCACTTCAACGTACTTGAAACCCAAGGTAGATTAGTTTTTTTGGTTACAATCATCACTAAAACTAAAAAGGATTGTCATTAGTGAACAAAATGAACAATATATGGGAATTTAAATAATCATAAAAGTAATTCTACCTCATAAAATATTGTTATTTTACACTATCACATTATCCAATAATTTTATTTGGTTGATCTATATTGATCTTAGTTTGTCCTATGTTACATTGAGATGGGTTATCTAAGGTTCCAAAATTTAATACCTCAAAATAAAATGGAAATCAATCCCCTATAGTAGTTTTTAATAAGAACTTGATTAACCAAAGAATATCTACTAGTATTTTCAAACAACGTGTGTAGTCTTAGGCTTACTCATCAAACATTACGATGATCGTTGAGTCAATGCTCAACCAATACTTTTTGGGGTAGTTGCATCCTCTTATAGTATATACATAAGAATTTATTACAAAAAATTCCATTTACTCAAATTTTATCAATATCTCAGGATATCATGCAATATTTATACCCATATCCAGGTTATTCACTAAGTTTCTCTAAACTAAACCCCAAAATAAATATATTAACCTAAAAAGATAACTAAACCCTCCTCTAACATAAATTGAATTGAACTATGCTGAATATGATGTAAATAATACATTAATATCATAATCAAAATAATAAAACCCATAATTAGTCACATAACCCAAGTATTAAAAGTATTAATGTCTTGGAGACTATATAAAAACACATATTATTTTACAACACTTGATAACATTTCTCCATAACGTTTCTCCTATAGATCCTTTTCAGGATTCTCACATGTCATAATAATCTTCATAACATTGGTAATTAAAACATAATAATGGGGAGTTATCAAATTATCAGTGATGTAAAATACATATCATAACTTATTAGACCATAAAAACGTATTAGAATAAGGGGATGACATATATATCTTAGTAAAATAATTTAAGACTATTTGTGATAATCATAAAATTTTGGATCAATATATGATCCTAAAATTATTATTAAGGAAGAACAAAATTTATTACATGTCTCAAAACACATATTAATAAGCATAAAACAAGTTAGGTTGATATAAAAGTGTATATTAATTTAAAACTAAGGCATAATCTTGAAAACATAGAATTTAATGGAAATGAAATGCATCATAAAACTTTGGTATAACTTGATTAATAACATTGAAATGTTGAATAAATTAATAAAAAAATTATAGTGTGGCTCAAAAATAAGAATATGAAAATATGTCGGTGAAAACCCATTATTCCCATACCAATGTGAACAAACACATTATCTACACACATGAAAATATGATCAAACCCATCATTCTTATAGATATGTGACGAAAATAATTTTTCCATTACTGACTCTATCATGAGTCATAAACATAAACTAATTCATTGGAGGGTGATATAGGATGACACTCATCATCATCCACACATATGTCTAGCACATAAAATAAATCTTGAACTTATCTTAATGAAACCATGGAAAAATAATGGGTTTCTTAAATATTCATGTAACATAAACATAATAACTCCTATGATATAAAAATTTCATTTCCCAGAATTATTTTTTTAAAAATAACATATGATAAACCATCAAAACATCACATCATGAGAGATTAACATCTGATAAAAATTGTAATTGAAAATAAAATATATCTCAAAAAAATATTTTATCTTTTTTAATAAGATATGATGTGTGAATTACTCTCAAAATAAATATTCTGATATGAAATAGAATACATTTTGAAAACTTTATTATAATGTGGTCCAAATAAAATATTCCAAATATGAAAAAGGTTTCAAAAGAGTGAACATAAAATAGTATGAAAACTATTAATTTTAAAAATAACCTATAAAAATGGAAAATAAAAAAAACAATAAAATTTACAATGGTTAATAAATCATTTTTTCAGAATGGATAGAAAAAACTTTTGAATATTTTGAAATATCATTTTAAAATACTCATATCATTAAAAAGGAAAATTAATACATTTCTATCAAATTAAATAATGTGAATAAAAGGATAATTGGTGACAAAATATATTTATTTTATAATGGGGTATAAAAAATTGGGAATTAAAAATCGTGGACATGGAAGACAAATTCATTAAATGTATAGAAATTATTATTAACAAAAAATCAATTCTAACCTAAGGAAGATAATTGAGTCATGAAAAAACCCGTTACAACATTAGTAAATTTTTAATAAAATGTTATTAAAATCTTGAAAATCATACGGTTCTTGAAATACAATGTATTAAATCATGAATTGTGTACACAAATAATCTTGGGTTTTATATAAACAATATAAATTAGATATCAGTGCAAAAACATTGAAACCCACCTCAATAAAGAAAAGTGGGGATGAAAACCCTTACAACCATTATATCTATTGAATCAAGACACCAAGAGAGAATTATCATGGGAGAAACATTGTAAATCATAAAATATAATGAAATAATGATTAAAAATTTAAATTTATTTATATATACAACATAAAAAATAAACATTATGTATAATATGAACATATCCCAAGGGATTGAAAGTAGAGATAAAGAAACCCTTATATTATTTCCCTTCTTTCTCAAATGTTATCAAAAATTCTGAAAAAAATAATTATATTAATATAATATTTAAAAATAATATAAATTTCTAAAATTATTTATAATTTTAATCAATAATCATTATCTACTTATATATTATTTATTTTGTTCATATTTTCCCACACCGCCTGTTTACAGTTTTGACCATTTTTAGTAGTTTCGTAGATGTGGGGTCGGTGTTCATTCTAATTCAAAAGTTATCTATTCGAATTTAATTAATTATAATGTAACAGAAGTTTTATGATGATTTATGATTTCTAAATTTTCTTTGACGAGAAATTTATTCTTTATCATGGGTGATGAAATTTCCAACAAACATTTTTCATAGGTTTTCATCCTGTAAAGGGTGATTTCTTAATTACTGAGTTAAATATCAATATATCCTTAAAAAAACAAAAAAACTATTTACATATATATATATATATCATATTACATAATAAATTATTTTTATTTTAATCATCTATAATATAATTTCATATCAATATTCAAGCAGGTCGTCAAACCGACCCAACCATGAACAAATTTTAACTAGATTAGTGAGTATGGTTTAATATGTGTTTATTTTGACATAATATAGTTATAAAATAATAATAATGGTATTTTTTTAAGATATTTTTTTGTGACCCATTTTTTAATATGTTTGGAAAAGTAATGAAAAAATACTATAAAATAAAAAAAAGGATTATATGCTCTAGAGGAAGATCGCGGAATGTATGATTACAGTTCTCATTAATCAACATAGAGAGGGGTGAAGTTGAATATTAAGTGATAATTTAATAATAATTAATAAATTATATAAATCATATTTATTTCCAAATAACATCATTAAATGAATCAACGAAAAGTGGTGATAAAAATTGAAAACATCACTTTAGGAGCTAGTAATTGTAGTACACACACTAACGATGATTCTTATTTTTCGTAGAAGATAGAAGTAAATAAATAAAGAAGTTTCAATTATTAAAATTAAATAAAAAAATAACTATTATATATTTTTATTATAATATGGTTATGGTTGGTTTATAAAGGAAATAATAAAAACAAAATGTTAAGAAAGATTGTATGCCAACATTCAGACCTTGAACTCCTTCTTGATAAAGACCTCAGATTTGTAAGACATAGGATAATTTGAGATCTCCTAAGAAATTATGGAGTGTAAATTTCATTAATGAGAGGATTTTTGGGTAGTTTTTCATGGAAATTTTAAATTTATTTAGATTATTGAATGGGTGTAATTGATACATCTTTTATCAGTGAAGAATAGATATTTTCATGTAAAAGAATGGTAAGTAAGGGGTAAGAATATAAAAGAATTAATTTTAGGTCAGTTAGTTAAGTAATTATTATATAAAATTTAGGTAATATTTTAAAACCTAAATTTTTTTCTATATGTTCTAACAATAAATTTATATTATTTAAAATTTAGACACCTAAGATTATAAAATTAAACAATTATTTCCCATAATTAAATATTAACTAGATCAATTATTTTATTACTAAAAATATAAGAAGAAACTTATCACCAAATTTTATTGTGATGAATAATTTTTTTTACATTTATCCTATTCAAATTTCTAAATAATAGAAAATTATCTTTTAAATAAAATCATATAATGTGTTAAAAAATGAATTTTTTAGAAAAATGTTATTATGATCATTAAGTGTTTTTATTATTATTCAACAATGATTATCCATTAAATGGGTGTTATTTATTTTTTTATATGTTTCAAACACAAAATTGTGTTTTAATTAAAAATTTCTCATTTAATTTTGAAATACATAAAATTTTGAAAATTATTATTCAATTAGAAATAATAATTTTACAAGGGTAACTAATATTTACCCAAGCTATCTTAATCTTCATGCCAAAAAATTAAGTGGACCTTATTAGATAATTTGGATGAATTTGTTTTAAATATAAAATAAATTTTATCTGATTTAATTGGTAGAAACTACTTTTAATATACTAATATATAATCTATTCCAATGAATGTTTGAGAAAATATTTCTCATATATTAAAATATCAAATATGGGTTTGTAATTCAAACATCGTATTTCAGAATATTTAATCTAAAAAAAAATTATATATTTATTCAATAATTGGTTTCATAATTATTGGGTTATAAAATCCATGTTATTTTAAAAAATTAGAATTTTCAACAATTCAACTAAAAATAAATTATTTTAGAAAAATTAGAAAAAATCATATTAAGTTAATATGCCCATGATAAATCCAAAAATAAGTTATTTTTTTCAAATTAATGTCCTAAAATTGATAACTTTGTATTTAAGATAAAATCATATAATATATTGAAATTATTATTTTATTAGGAACCATTTTTTAGTATATTAACAATTCATCAAAAACTAGTGCTAATTAAAATTTATATAACTTAGAAAGGTAACCATTTTATAAAATTAATTTTAGATACAAAAAGATATTTTATTATATACTTAGTTATACTAATCGATTTCAATTTTGATGTAGATTTTTATTTTCTTTTATTCGTATACAAATATATATTTATATATATATATGATTTTTATTTTTCCACTATTTATACTTTTTAATTCTATGGACATAAAATTATAGTCTATACTAGATTGGTTTTTGGTCATACATATAGAGAAAATCATCAATCATAGTATTTATTTTAGGAGAAACACCTAGGTGGTTACACATAGGGAATAATGAAACACAAAATAACATCCAGATAAAATTTATGATATATAAATTGAGTCACCGAGTCCCATGTTCATTTCCAATAAAATTGAATTTTGAATCCCAAGAAACCAAATAATCCAAGATTCTCAACTAGTCCAAACCCTTGTCATCTCACTAATTTAATGGGGGGACTCGTACATCACCATGACATGTTTTGGTTAAGGGAGTACTAAACCTCTGCTATATGAACTCCTCCTTATCAAACAATTCCATAGAATGAAGGAGTATCTAACATAATAAATATAGGAACATATCCATTATGATTCCTAGAACAACGATTGGTAGAGTACCAAAAACTATTGAACCTATAGAGGACCAATTCATTTTTGGGTTTATGGGAGTACCAACATAATGACCAAACTATAGAGGACCCTCACCCAATGAATGTAGTGGCGTATAGTAGTCTAAGTCCCTATGGGGGACCCAATAATTATACTCTAAAAATGGGTATGGGAGTATAAAACATGGGTACATACTCTACCCATCATGTATGATCCTTATCATCTGCTCAAGGAGACTTATGATACTAAACTACATGAACAACCATGCATCCCACCTTTGATATAAAAGAGGCATGCATGGTCACAATCTACATAGAAAAAAATTTAATGTAATTCACCTCATCAACCTAAACCATCTTACATGTGAAAAGATATGTAAATGACCATAAAGGGATCGTTCTTGGTCATTTCTTTCTTAGTATTGACATAATCACAACAAGATCCATACTAAAAAGTTAAAACACCCGAGCCAGTATATTCAAGCCATAATTAAACTCCTCTAACCCATGATGATAAACACAAGTACCTTTACTAGTCCATAACCATGCATCCATGACACATATATACCATTCACATCATATCCAAAACCATAATGTCACAACACACCTTATGTGGGATTAACAAAAAACACACGGCTCCTATGTAAAATTAATTCCAAACCCCTCATAATAAAAAAAACAATTTTTTTTTAATTGGGAAATGTTTTTAATGATGTAACATTGAGTGTTTTGATGTGATCCTACCATGAAATATATGTGAAATTTATGATAAAATGGTATATAGTGTTCCAAGAAATTTCAATGTTAAAAAAACCCTACAAAACATTGGATTTATACTACATCATTTATAGCTAGTATTAACACCTATAAGATTTGTCCAATGTTTTTTAAAACAATTTTGATATACAACATCATAAAGTCATATGGATTCCACTCAATTTAATCATGTGGATGAATATGTGATTCAAGAGATATATTTAACAATGTGATGTAAAATATGGGAAAATAATCAACATGGTTTTGATTATAAAAATGGAAATTCTCATAAGGATCAATAGGTATTCCAAAAAATGCTATCATATGGAAAAAAAGACTAAATTTCAAGTATATTCTTGATTATATTGTGAAATAATAGAGAATTTTATGATCAAATAAGCTTACCTCATATCTCATTCAATGATTTTTTATAAATTCAAACACCAGGAGTGCTAGGTGATCACTATATGATCTTCGTTAATCAAATGATTATCCAAAGGGATAAGGGATCTAAAAATGCACCACAAGATACTAAAAGACCATGGAAGTAAAAAAATTAGGGATATAGAGTTCAATAAATATTTTTAAGGAAAACCGAACATATTCCAATAATACGGAAATTTAAATGGTTGTAGGGAAGTTCATCAAAGCCAAACCAAAACCATGATGAAATAGGAGAAATCACGCCCCAACATCTCTCAATCAATCTGATATCTAAAAACCTCTACAAGGTAAATACCCCTCATAACAACTCTAGAAACTCAATCTACATTCGTAACATTATGTGACACAATCGTATTTTGGTGTGACATGAGGTGTCATAGATTAATCCTCAAACCTCACGAAAAACACTTCAACAATCATTTCATCATATTTCTCTTCACTTTGTGATTGATAAAATTTAGTGTTCCACATATCTCATACCACATGTAAAAGATTAACCTAAGGTAACTTAACAAATTAAAACCCAAATAAAAATTCATGCTGCAAGTGAACAATAATGATAAAAAAACTCACCATTTTTCAAGGGCACACTATAACTCAAAATGAATTACCAAGGGACTAGAGAGGAAAATTGTTGGTCATTACATCTTTCACACCTTCAAGTATTTTCATCCCAAAAAGATGAAACTAATTTGAAAAGTAGTTATATTAATCATGCATTTACCCCTCAAATTTCCTCAAGATATCTTGAAGATTCCAATACTTATAAAATCACACAAAATCTATATTGATCAACCTTGAATGAACCTCTCCTATAAGTCCAATTTTTCCACTTGATACTCTGAGAAGGTAGCACCATCATTGAAATTAAATTCACCCCAATCAATGAATTGTAGTGTTTTTTCCTACATCCCCTTATAATTGAAACATGGAATACATTTTCCCACCTAATTTGGAATGCATTGACACGATGTGATAAATTTTCAAATTTTTAATACACTGACTACTATATATGTAGCAGAAAAGGTCAAATCACAAGTATCACGGGGTCTAGGTCTCCAAAAATTTATATTTCCAAAAAATTAATTGTGAAATATAAAAAATAATATTTTATCCTATTTTACACATCATAAATTTAAAACATAAAACTAAATAGAACTGACAAAGAAATAAAAAATAATGAAATTATAAAAAAGGAAAATAACATTATGCAATAATACATTTCTATGATTATAATGTTGTAATATAATTTCTACAAACACCATGAAAATATTTTTCCTATTGTTAAATTATTATTATAAAAAATTATCAATAGTTCTAAACTTATAATCCTTGATAGAAGCCTATTTTATCTGTTAACTTATTTAAAGTCACATTATTTTGACTTATAAAAAAAATAGGGAACAAAATTGAATATAAAACTATTTGGAAAATTTTCAAGACATGTTTCCCATAAACTCACACTAACTATTTATATTATGATCTTTTTAAATATTTTACCTTATACATATCATTGAATCATCTAAAATGTAAATTGGCTAGATTTATTTTCAAAAATTATTTTAAACACAAAAATAAATAAATAGATATAAATTCAATTGGAAATTAACGAAAAATTTAACAATAAAAACAAAATACATGAACGAAATGTCTATCTATTCATATCAAAATGTTAAAATCCCATCAAACATAAAAAACATTCCAACACTAAGAAATAACACATGAGATATAGAAAATAAATCATGGAAGATATCATCATGTTACCAATCAATGTCATGTTATACTGAACTCTCATATCATGAAGGAAGTGATAGCTCACCATTCCTCAAAATGTAGAGAAAATTGTCATTTATGTCTACATAATTCAAACTACAACCAAAATGAAAAGGATACTAGAGTATCTAATAATGATGATTCTATGTGAATGGTGGTTCATTGGGCAGTGATTCTAACATGATGTGGACAGGAGGGGGTATCCCATAGGGTTGCAACATGAGGATATGGTACAAATTGGTGCAACACATAGAAAAATTGCACTAGAGGTAGTTTCAAGCTACATTGTTGATGCATAGAGTGTTTGACATAGTCTATAGGTGGGTGTCAAAAAAAGGGAGGTGTGTTTTTTATATGTTTTTGAAAAAAAATCTAATAACTGTATGATAAAAGTTTTTTGAAAAAATTTCTAATAGTTTTGAAGGGAATTCAACCCATTGGGGTTTTTTTAGTGGGGACCAAAGGTGTGAATTCCTTTAATGCCTTTTCCAAATACCCAAAACAATTATTATACATATGTCTATATATTTAATATTTTTATTTCTATTTTTATTTAGTTTTTTTATATAATATTATATATAAAAAATAAACATTAATATTAGGATTAATAAAAATGGAATTAATGTAATATGAATTTTTTGATAACAAATTTTTTATTATTAATTATATTTTCTATATTAATAATTTAATTAATATTTATTTTCAATTATATTATTAACTACCTTATTAGTTACATTAATAATATTATTATTTAAATCATTATTCATATTCATTATTTTAATTATTTTAAATATTTAATAATTTTATTAATAATTTTAAATAGTTTAATTAATAAAAACATAACTATAATAGTACATAATTTTTTCATAACTTAATATTCATATTTATAAATCTTTTGACCTTATTTTTAATTTTAATTATTTTTTTATGAGTTAGTCCAATTTTTTAAATATCATTTATGTCTTATTTATACTATCTTTTATGTGAAAATATTTTTAAGTATATAAATATTATATTTTTAATCAATAATATTTGCATAATTTAATTTAATTTTGGTTCATTATATTGATGATATTATTTTTATTTTCAACTCTTTTTATGTGCTTTGAGATGCTTTATGTTTTTTTCCAATCATATATTTAGTTTATAATTTAGAGGCTTTCAAATTCACGTACCAAAAATTTAATAAGTTTTTCTATGTTTTAAATAGTAATCATTGAAATATTATAAAATTTAAACTATAAGTACAATCTCAATTAAAATTTAAACATATGTTAAAGATATAAAATAGTTTTAAATGAAAATAATTTCATCAATATAATAGAGAGACAATATAATATATGATTGAAAATATTTTTGTTTCAAATACTATAAACTAATAAAAATATATAAATGAATCAGTATAACCAATTTAGTTAATGAGTTATCATCCCACAATCTTGTGTGAGAATGAGGTTCATGTATTTAGATCTTTGACATCCATACTGGGGTGGATTGTGATAAGCTAAATGGGGGATCTCGCTCAGGTTCGCGAACCTTTACTATCTATTGCTTTATCTATGAATCATCTGGAGGACATGTCAATCAGATATCGAGATGTACACACGATCCTTCTCCCATCGTGTAAGTGGATGGACCATCTACCTAATGAAGGAACCATAAGGCTAGTAAAGCCTCAGTAACAATAGATGGAGGCATGAGAAATGGCTCTAAAAAAAATCCAGATCAGTTATACCCAAAGAAAACTAGGGATAAGATGATAATAAAAATAAGACTCATATTTGGTGGTACATATTCAAAGATGGATAAGGCTCATCTGCTTGAGTTACTTTTTATTATTGTTGAATATATGAGGCCTCAGGTGTATCCCTATGTGGAATAAATTTTCATTTTCATGGGTCATCAACTTCAAAAACCACTATAGGTGGTTCCTAACTTGGAACCACCTATCATTGAGTAGAAAAAATTTATCCCTATGGTAGAAGATCAAAGACACTATCTTATAGATTATGATATGATGGAATCATTTTCGATGCTGCAGCATGGTATGCCACATTACTAAATACCACTCCCTCTTCTATATGAGGCATGTGAAAAATAAGTTATAGAATAGTATGTTATAAATAGATTCCAATTTAATTAAAAAATTGTATAAAAAATAATATAAATTTATTGATTTACTAGATTCTGAAGCCCTCTAGTGTGTGGTAAATGACAGAGTATAGACTTTTGTCTACTCCATGTATCATACAGAAGCTAAATTGATTTATGGAATTATATCATATGAATTTCCTCAGTATGAAACAATGAACCTAACTTCCATATGTTGAGATGCTCTTCCCATTGTTTTCAATAGTCAGTATCCTACCTCCCTATTAGATTTTTGGAATAATATGGTACTGGGTGTCTTGGTGGAAATTGAATATGCTGAACAAATCGAAACCATTGAATCATTTTGTTGGTGCTTAAAATGATGAAAGTGTAGGCGAGACACGATAATTGTGGAACCTTTAATCTAAAAAATGAAAAATGTAATAAAATGGTCTAATATAATGTAATATGGAATCTATGGAATATGAAATGACTTGTGATAATTTTTAATATATTTTGTTCTTAATTTTCAAGAAATTATAATATTATGAAATTAATTACTCAATATAAGAATTTTTATACTTACAACGATGGGTATTAGTATAGATACCCACCCTTTTAATTTTATAAACCATTCATTATTGATTTAATATTAAATAATAAATAGGATATTTTGAGGTTTAGTGTCTTGGAAATAGGAACATAATATTAGAAAAACATAAGAAACATAAGAATTCTACTAATCCACTTGAAATAATTATTCATTGGTTCATACTAAGTTACTTTAATTACATATCATATCCTAATAACATAAATCAAATAAATGGGTGAACAAAAATTCCAAGAAGGTAATAAATAATGGAGATACTTAAGAAGTGACCAAGAGGCATATCAATAACGAATGGTCATACGAACATGAAGAATATTATAAAATAAATAACTTGAATCATATCATGGAAATGTTTCTAGAACATAATCATGATTCATTCAAAAATATATCACCATATCACATCACTAGGCTATAAAACTAAATTATAAGGCTTTTGGCTAAGTTATCTTTACCCAAAGCACTGGATAGAATCACCTAACTGAGTAATTCTATTACCTCTTTGAAGTAACCGGCCTCTGGTAAAATCCATTTCATTATCAAATGTTGGGAGAGATGTCAAGGAACACCATTCTAACATATAAATTCAAGTGTTTCATATAGATCATAATAATACATTTCATCAATAACCTGTAGAAAATAAATAATGGGTTTTATATAAAATCATTGAGTATAAGAATGTTTCATGATTTGAACTCTTAATAATTTTTGGCCCTTAAAAAGGGAATACATATTTCATAAATGTTAATCCCTGAATAAATATATTACGTTTAAATATAGGTTAATTTCCATGGGTAAAGAAGAGGTTAAGGAATTCACAATATAATAACATTTTATGAAAAAGAGAAAACAACCATGAAATAGTTCTCTCATCATAATGGTATACAGCATGGATCATATAAAAGGAATAATTAGAGATAATGGGGGTCTCCCATTGGTAGAATAAATTTTATTATTAGAGGTAATATCAAATATGTATTAAAATATAGAATATTAGGAATTTAGAAGACTCACAAAAGATGACTACTTGAATGACAAAGGGATATGTGTATAATTATCTCACCTTAAAGAGTAACTTTCTAAACATTATATGGTACATCCATTAGTCCAAAAAAAATCATTATGGTTTAAGAGACAGAAATCAGAGAGACTCCTTGGAGGGAATATTATGAGATAATTCTAAATTGGGTGTCGGAGAATGAGAAGAGGGGTGGGTATTTGTATATGAGGAGGGGTGGTGTTAGGGGTTGAAATAATAATAATTTTTTCATTTAGGTCAACCAATCTTGTGTGGATTTAATTGTACCATTTTTGGATGAAAATTAATGTTGTAAAGGCTGGTTAAGCTATTCCATTACAAAATGTAACCATTTAATATTATTTTTTAACAATGTTTTTAGCAATAATAATGATTAATAAATTTGAAGATTGTGTGGGAAATCTGTTTTTTCCTTTTAAATTTCACTGTTTTATTTTTCTTCTAAAATTATATTTCATCCAAATTTTAATTTATTTTTATATTATATACCAATATATCATCATTTTTTCATTTATATAATGAACTTATTTCCATATTTTGATAGGTGATAAGTTTCCATGAAATGAACATTAATGTTGATCCTCCTAGACAGGTCAAACAATATAAATTCAGTTATAACATTTTTTTCTCTTATTATTTTGGATTGAGAATTTTGAATATTTTTGATGACTTAATTTGTATCATTCAATACAACTATAGTAATATCTTATTTGTAATTTAATACGGTTAAGAGAGAATGTGAATTCAAAGCATCTAGAATAAATGAATCTTCTAGGTTGGAAATATTTTCATCAATTATGAGACCATAAATCATATGAAACATCATTTATTAGGATTAAATTTTTATAATTTGTGTTAATTTAATAGGGTAGAATGTACATAGAATACCAAATTCGGATATTTATCCATTATGTTATTCAAAAATATATGGAGATTTGGTCTATTGAATTTGGATAGTCTTCCTGGATAGAATGATTTTCTATAATAGTTTGGACATAACTTGTTCAATACATATCCAAATAAGCTAAAATTTTGTGTATGAACAGATATGACGTGGTGAAAATTTTTTAGGGAAGAAAATTGAACCATATCTAGATAATTGTTTGTCAAAAATATGTTTCAAATATCTGAGGAATGAATTGATGAAAATGTTTTATTAATAAATATGAATTAATTTAATTAATATAATACTCATAGCTTCATAAAAAATTACATAGTAATCCCCCCTGAATGGCCCAAAGGCCTTAATTTTTATTTTATTATGGATAATACCCCTTTTATGTGTTGAAGAGGAACATGTACATGACCCATAGACTCATGGCATAAGGCCCGACTGACCCGCAATACATGACCCGAAGTCCCAGAGGCATACCATGCCCAATACATGACATGTAGGCCCAACCCACTTGAACTTCCCCTCCCCAACTCCTGTGTCATTGATCACCTAGATCCCCACCTTGCATTTCTGATCAACTAGCATTTCCCCGTACAAAGCTGCATGGTGCCTGGTCCCGATGGCGCTTTCCATACCCTCTCATTCTTCCAATCCATTTATCTCTTCTTATGTGGATGCTACTCTTGCTGCTCTGATACTGTTTTGGGGCATGTTTTGTGTGAAATAGGCTAATCCATGGTCTCTGTGGCCTGAAGTCCCTATTGCCCGAAGGCCTTTGATGACCCGAAGGCCCTTGAGACCCGTAGGCCCAAATTGGGTGAATAGTTCCGACAGCTACAGTACTAAACATTAACTACTATAGTAACTACTGTAGTCACTACTATAGTACCCCCTGAAATTCACCTCCTCCTAGTTTTGAACCTGGGTCTCTTTCATGCCAAGCAAGAGCCCTTACCACTCGGGTACAGCCTCATTGGCACATAGTAATTAATTAATCTATATTTTCATCTAAAAGTATTTATGTATTATAGATTGTAAAAAAAATATAAGTTTATATATATATATATAACATATATATTTTAACATGAAAGTATTAAAACACATATATATATATATATAACATAACATATATATTTTGACATATTTATATAAAATATTTATATTCAAACATAAATTATCATGATAAAAAAATATTAATTTTATTAAATCCTTACAAAGTATAATTTCTTGTATAATTATAACATTTCTCAAATCAATTATATATTAACAAAAAAATGGATCGTTACATGATTCCCCCTTAATGAAATTTCATCCATGAAATTTGAAGTCATATTTTCAATGGAGAATAGATTACGGTACTTATGACTCATTGTTTCCTCCAGTTCCCTTATTACTGCTTCATATTTTTGGTCTGTAAAAGAAGGAAATTAACCAAAGAATATCCCCAGGGTGTGTCAAACTAGGTGTGTAGTAATGACCATTGTCATGAAATAGGTGATGATCATGTCCAACTTAGTGTTCCCTTTTTCATGGTCATTAACCATAGGCACAACTAGGCCAGAAGAACGTCCTATTATATTATCCAAATTGGGATGTTATTTCTTAGAAATCACTAAATCTATACATCAATAAAATACCATGATGTTTTCCAATATTTAGAATTAATCCTAGAGTTTCAGCTAAATTTTCTAACCCTAATCACCACAAATAACTAAACCATCATTTGATACCAATTTTTGTGTAATTCATTTTTTATTTCATAAAAATTGCATTACTTGGTACCATATTTAACAATGCAGAGAATCATTTTAGGTTTAGTGTCTTGTACACAGGAACATAATTCATGAAAAACATGAGAAACATAAAAATTATTTTAATCCACTTAGAAGACTTTTTCATAGGATCATCCTATGTAACATTTACTACAACTCATAACCTAATGAACCAGATTTTACATGTAATTTTTTTTATTATATGGAATTTTTTCGAGATCGGGAAACTTGACGGTGCATGATTCTAAGGCCCAGAGTGTTCGGAATTATCTGTTGAAGTTTTCATAAGCTTTAACTAGCTCACGTAAGTGGTTTTCCTAAAAAAGTACAATAAATCATTAACGATTTCTTAGATCAGAAATTTGAGGGCACCATTGCATTAAGGATGGTAGTTTTACTCTAGGAGTCACTTAAGTTTAGTTGGCGCATGCCTCCTGTGAGAAAACCCAAAAATGGCATAAACATAAATAAAATAATAAAATAATGTTATTTTATTTTACAAATGCTAATACCACACGAACGGTGACTTGGATTAAAAATTTGAGACCTATGATGAGCTCGTGGGGGTATTATTTCTTTAGGAAGATACTAATATTGGCCAACACGGGCTAAATGTGGAAGTTAGTTTTTTTACCATAAATAAAATAATTCAATACCAATTATTTGATTTTTAAAATCCATAACTTCTAAAAAGTAACTCAGATTAAAAGTCTGAGAGTACTATTGGGTTCATTGGGGCGTGTTTCCCTTAGGCTGACCCTAACCTCGATCGGCGTTGGTCGAGGGGGAATGTTAATATTTTATTAAACTTTTTTATGGTATGTTCAGTAAACAAGCGAGAAGCGTTTTCTATCTTTTGAACCTGTGCTCAGATTAAAAATTTGAGGGCACCGTTGAATCTGTGGCACTGGGATTCGCTTAAGGGAGGCTTCACTAAGACCACAGTAGGTCTGGAAAAAAGTTAGATTTTGGGACTTTTTAAAAGAATAAATAAAATAACTTTGTTATTTTACATTCTTTCTTTTTCCTCAGACAGACAAGTGGCAACATGGGAAAAGCGATTTTTCAAGTTAATAAATAGGTTGACCTTTCAATCTTAAGTAACTATGTCTTTGAAGAATTATAATGGTTCTTAATTAATGAGACCCCATTAATTCTTAACAGTGTTACTTTCCCTCTCCATCTTCTATTTATATTGTGCTTGGGGAGAGGTATTGACACAGCTTCACCAAGCAGCGATGTGGGGGTAAAGTGCCAAGATGCCAAACTCTTGGAGGATGGAGCTAGTTTCATCAGGAGGTGATAAGCGACAACGAAACCCTAAACCAAAGGATGACGTATGAGAAACATTGTTGGAAGCTAGTTGCGGAGGATGGTGAGGACCGACCCCCTTCCTCAAGCATATAGGCTCTCAAACAACCTCATGTAGGGGTTTGATTCTTGTTTATTTCAAATTAATTTATTGAACCCTTCAATCCTCCCTAATGATTTCAAGCTTACGCAGAGGGAATAGGCCAATCGAACTTGGCCGAAACTCTCCACTACTTTTCTACCCTTGCACCTCCGTGGAAGACCGTCAGCATGGCGGCACCGACCAGCTACAAAGGAGGCCGCGCACTGACACATGTCGCAAGAGGAAGTCGCAGCGGTCATCAGAGTGGCCAGCACCGAAAGAATGTAGAGGAGATGTGGTGCTCTGTCGCACTCTGTTGGTGAGAAAGGGGCAGCGGCTCATCATCCGCAACACTTAGAGGCGGCGACTAGAACAATGACCAGTCGCATAAGGGTAGGCGGCGCGACTAGTGTGCCGTTGGTGAACATTGGGCCGCAGCAGAAGCCATGAAGAAGGTGGAACCTACACCTCTAGCAGTGTTCACGGGGACTGGGTGCCGCCCACGTGGCGCCACCATTTCACAAAAACCGAATGCCCACAGGGCTGTTTGGGATACCAGGGGTAATGATCCCCCCTTTCCAGCTCAGGCGGACCCCCGCTCCACCCCGGGTTGTGCCACCTGCGGACCGCCCTCTGTGGGGGTCGGACTGACTTCCCAGCTGTCTGTGCACCTAGAGGGTCATGCTCCACCATGGGTCGATCTGCCGCCCAGTGGTCCGCCCCTTGGGGGACGCACCTCACGTGGTCGGGCCACCTGCCAGCAGGCCGCTGCCTAGCGTGCCTTCCTTTTTGGTCCATGCCTTTATTGTTTGGGTCACCCTTGCGGGCCGTCCCCTTTCAGGTTGGGCTGAACCTTGTCCTAGTAGGCCAAGCCCACCATGCCCCAGTCCCGACAGGGTTAGGCTTGGTCTGTCCAACCAGGTTGGATCGGACCCGGGTTCAACCAGACCCAGAAACACTTAAAGGTCCATATCTAGAGAACCAGATGTCCATTTGATGAACTGTCTATAGAGTTGAGATACATGGATCGAGACTGTACTTTTAGTATACTACACTTGATTTTTGGATATATTTGGAGTATGGATGGGTTGGATCGAACCCGAATCCCACCGGGCCCTCGGAACTAAAACACTTATAACTCACATATCGGGCATCTGATCGATGCACTATATATCATGTTAGAACCCTTAAAACATGGAAGTATTTTGTATTTCTCCTTTTTGGAGATTAGTGCTAGTCTATGTATGAACGATATCTCGAGGGGAAGATTCTATGAATCTCGAGTGCACTGAGTGCGAGGAAACCTGTGAATGGTTGTAACGTGAAGAAGAAACATCCATCTTATATAGGTCTGCATCTATAAGGTCCTGTGTGGTTCCACACTCAGTGATCCTATATGGGTCAACACATACTGATCCTGTGTGGGAAAAATCTTGTGTGGGTCAACGGTCAGTGATCCTATGTGGGTCAGCACATAACGATCATGTGTGGGTTAGCGCTCAACGATCCTTTGTGGGTCAACACATACTGATCCTGTGTGGGTCATATCCTGTGTGGGTCAGCACTCAGCATTCATGTATGGGTCATCACATACTGATCCTCTGTGGGTCAGATCTTATGTGGGTCAGTGGGGGTTAGTTACATATAGATCCCATGTAGGTCAGATCCCGTGTGGGTTAGCAAAGCTTAGTTACCTATCAATCATGTGTGGGTCAGAACCAGTTCTACTTAACAGAATAAGGTGATCTAGCCTTACAACTAATCATTTATACTTATGTACTTAATTTATGCCTACTATGGGATGATTCTTTTATCTTTGTGGTGTTACCTATGTGGTACTTCCATCTTCGTGGTGTTACCTGTGTGGTTATTCTAACTTCGTGGTGTTACCAATGTGGTACTTCTACCCCTTTGGTGTTACCTGTGTGGTACTTCTATCGTGGTGGTGTTACCTATGTGGTACTTCTACCTTCATGGTGTTATCTTCTTGGTGTTACCTATGTGGTACTTCTACCTTTGTTGTGTTACCTGTGAGGTACTTCTATCTTTTTTGTGTTACCTGTGTGGCACTTCTACCTTCGTGGTGTCATCTTCGTGGTGTTACATGAGTGGTACTTCAACCTTTAGTGTGTTAGTTCTATGGTACTTCTATCTTTGGGGTGTTATCTTTGTGATACTTCTACTTATGTGTTGTTGTCTTCGTGGTGTTAATTTTTTGGTACTTCTCTAATAGTGGTGTTACCTGTGTGGTACTTTTATCATCGTGGAGTTTCTTGTGTGGTACTTCTATCTTCGTGGTGTTAACTGTGTGGTACTTCTATCTTCATGTTTTTACCTATGTGGTACGTCTACCTTCGTGGTGTTACATGTGTGGTACATCTTCCTTCGTGGTGTTACCTTTGTGGTACTTCTATCTTTGTGGTGTTACCTGTGTGGTACTTCTACCACCATGGTGTTGTCTCCGTGGTGTTACCTATGTGGTAATTCTACATTTTTGGTGTTACATTTGTGGAATTCTTCCCTCGTGTATGAGATGAGTATGTCTTGATAATTTAGGTATATGTATGGGCATATACCAAAGTAGAGTTGATGTTTATTTCTTAGTACTAAGAGATTGAGGTCTTTCTTTTTGGTATTTCCATTGTTGAACTCTAAGAGACCTACGGGGGTCTTGGGATCCCTACTAAGTATTATTATTCTCACCCCTGTATGGGATTTGCCTGCACCTTGACGTGTATTGTGTAGACGGCGTACAACATTGGTCAAGGATGAGGGAGCCAGGACTGGACGATACTTAGAGGTGGACCATTGGCGTGACATGAAGTAGGGACTACTGATCGTGAGCTATACCTACCCTTTAGGTAGGATCCTCATTGGACGTTCTAGGAGTTGTTTTGTACTTTTTTTGTACTTTTACATTCTGTTGGACTTGTATTCCATCCCCTTTACTTTCATCACTCTTTTACGACATAAGTTTACTTCATGGTTGCTTATTATTTTGTTCTTGGACTATGTGTTTGTACAAGTTGAAAAGGAATTTCCTTCCCATTTTAGGGATATGCCTTTCTATTGCTAGTCGCAAGCCCTTGGCCTATAGAAGGTGGGATTGGGGTAGTCACGGCATGGGCCCTGAGGAACGGGTCATGATAGCATACATAAAAGAAATGGGTGATCAAAACGCCTATAAAATGTATAAACAAAGGATATTCCTAGAAATTGACCAAGAGTGATAACAATAAGGCATGGTGGTATGAACATGAATCATATCATAATTGAAATATGATGATTCAAAACATGGAAATATGGAGGCAACATAATCATGAGATATTTATAAACATATCACCATAGAACATTACTATGGTGTCATAAAAAATATTACCAATTATTTTGGCTAATGTATCTTTACCCAATGCACTGATGAAAATCCCATAACTAGATAATTGTCATATATATTAGGAGTAACATATCATCGCTAAACTCTGTCACATTACCTAATGCAATGGAATACTATTAGGGAACACCCTTAATATGTTTAAATTCATGTATGAAATTTTCATCGTAATAAAAATTATCATAAATACCCCCTAGATAATAGATAACTAGTTTTATATAAAATCATTGAGTTCATGAATTATTTATGACTTTGTCTCTTAATAATTTTTAACCCATGAAAAGGGAATGTGATAATAATACTTGTAAACACTAGAATCAATATATAATTATATCACATAAGTTAATTGACAAGGGTAAATAAGAGGTTTGGTTATTCACAATATAAAAATATTTATTGAAAAGGGGAAAAATCATAAAATGTTTTCACCATCATAACGGTATAGAAAATGCATTAAAAAGGGCATAATGGGAGAGAATCAGGGTCACCCATTGAAAAAATACAATTCAGGTAGTAAGGGGAAGACAAATGTTCTTTAAAAGAATGAATATTTTTCATTTATAAAACTCCAAAAGTCGAGTACTACAATGAAAAAGGGATAAGAGGATAATTATCTTACCATGAAGCATAATTTCTGAAATCTTAGATAAGATTAACTTCAAACCAACAAAACTCTTCATGATTAAAGTGATAACAATGGAATTGGATACTTGGGTGGTAAATAATGAGATTAAATCAAATTGGGTGTGGGACAATGGAAATAGGTGTGGGTATTTATAAATGATGATGGGTGGAGTTAAGGGATAAAATAATAATTACATTTCAATTATATAAAACAAATTTTGGGTGGAATTAATTCCCATGTTTTTGGATAAAATTTGACAATATGAAGGGTGGTTAAGGTCATCCAATAAATCAATAATCCATTTTTTTATTTCTTAAATACATTTTGACCAAGAATAATTATTAATATATTTTAAAATTTTTGGGAATCCTAGTTTTTCAGTTTCAATTGTACTTAAGTATTTTTCTTCTAAAATTTTATTTTATACATATTTAAATTTTTTTATGGATTATTTAATAACATATATAAATTTTTCATTTATATAATGAAAAATGAATCTATATTTTGAGGTGAAAATAGTTGTCATGAAGTAAATGCTAATTTAGATCCGACTGGATCAGTTCCACCATATAAATTCATCAATAACACTTTTAACATTATTGGATTGAACTGAAATGTTGAAATATGTAAGATGAGTTAATTTGGATCATTTATAAAAACTAGAGGAACATCTGATTAAAACTTTATCAGGATTGAAAGTCCCTATGAAGTCAAAGAATCCATATTCAATTAATTTTTAATCATAGAAATAGTGTCATCAATGATTTTTCAATAAATCCAATACAACATTATTTTAGAGTATTAAGGTTTCTTGGGATTACATGAAAGAAACATAGGAGGATCTATGATGCCCAAAATCCAACATTCTACCATTAATTTATTAAAAAATGTGTGCAAATTTGGTGCATTGAATCTTGGAAGTCTATCGATATAAAATATTTTTCTATAATTTTTCAATTATTAGATATTCAATATATATGCAAATAATCTAAAATTACGAGGGATAAAATAGAATACATAGAATAAAAACATTATTATAGAAAATTTATCCATATTAGGCTTTTTTTTCAATAAAAAATAATCTTTAGGAGTACATAATTGAATGAAATGCTATATTAATTGCTAATAATTAATCTCATAAATGTAATACTAATGGGATTAGAATTTATCAATTAAGACATAATTAATATATATTATCATCTAAAATTATTATCCCATATATTATGTACAATAATAAAATGATATAAATTTTAATACATATATATTTTAATGTTTCTATATTTTAAAACACACATGAACACATATATATAATATAAAAAGTATATTTTGACATATTTATATAACATATATATATTAAATTTTAAATTATAATGATTAATAAAATATAAAATTTTATTATGACCTTAAAAATAAATTTTTATGTATAATTATATTATTTCTAAAATCAATTACTTATTAAAAAACTAAATCTCTACAAGTAGATTGTCTAACATGAGATTGTATGCACCCAAATTTTGTCTCGATGTCCTGAATAACCAGTTATTATAACTCCAAAAATAATATAAAACATAGAAAGTGATAAATTATAATCAATTTAGTATAATAACTACTATTATCTTCAAAAAACAATAAAAATGAGTGATCATAATAGTATCCATGTCGAGCAATAGAAAACACATCTATATCTAGATTCAGATAAGAAACAATGGGGGATTTGGGATGGATGTTTTACCATGACCATATTTGAATTAGGGTGACACAACCCTTAGATAACTACAATCTAATCGGCATGTCATGCATAATTACCAATATGTTTATGACAAGCACACAGATTCCCAACGGTATCTCCCATCATAATCAATTTACTCTAGTGTCTGAAAATACTTCATGTGAACATGCAGGCTGGGGTGATCCACACACAACATCACTCAAATGAGATGTAATGTATTTTCAAAGGTGTGACATAAGATATTATTCTCATCAGAAATAATGTTTAAATGTGTGATGTTCATATCCATCTGATAGATAGAAAACTTCCATCATTAGTAGTATCATCACACAACGATGTTTAGTCCTAAAAATCACTATAAAATATTAGGACATTATCTATGTGTGGGTCCTATAACAGCAGCACCCTAGATAGAAATATTGATCATAATTTCACAATATCTAGGGTGATGGTCATCTCACCCTCACGAAAGTGGAATGTGTGAGTATTAAGTCTCCATCTATCAATGAGTAATGAAAAGAGGTGATTATAAATTAATGTATAATATAATATAGAAATTTAACAGAATACAACATTTCATAGGTATGGTATAATAGTATATATATCTATAATTTGATGATAATGGTGTACCATACACAATATGTTGAACCCCATCGCTCGTTAGCATCTCACATGAAATATGCCCATACAGCTCAGTGAGTAGAGTAATATCCTTAATCTCTATGTATGAAAATGTTATAAATATTAATTAAATGTAAACTGTAATTCCAATGTTAGGGTTAGTATAATATAATTATTGGAAGAATGTGGGATATAATAGTTATGTTAACACCATTTTTTTCATTATGTAGTTTATGTTTGAAAAGAAATGTGACTTGAGTTGCTCACCCAACTCATACATCTTCAAAATTTGTCAAAGAAACAAAAATATAAAAGGTATACATGATGTATAATGATCTTAAACCAACAATAGATTTAAAATGATTAAACATAATTATAAAAATAATACAACAAATGAATCATTTATCCTCAAAAAAATTCAACTTGTAGAATTTTCACATTCATGTACTATTCAGGAATCCAAATTATAATTAAAACCATCGAATCCAGTTCAACATTACCTTAGTCCTTGAAGTGATCATTACAATAAACCAAACCATGAAAACTAAAGTTCTGTTGACACCACATATCAACAACTACATAACCTATTTAACAAAAAAATCACATAATAACCCTGAATGTAGCCAGAAACAAGGTTTAATTATGTATTTTACATCATGAAACCAAAAGATCATGTTATATCTCAAATAATAATCATAGATCACTTCACATTTCAAAATAACATGTCAAAAAATACTATAAAAAATATCAACCTCCAACCACAATAGTCCAAAAAATATAGTACTATCAAAACATCTTCATACAATTTCAAATATTACATATAATAGAAAACATATCTTCTATTATAATCTAACTCATTGGTGTATATAAAATACACAAAAATGGATATCCAAAAAAACCGAAAGAAAAAAATAGAAGAAGTATCCTTGTCAAAATTTAAATAACCCCATCCAATTTATGTTATTCCATAACCGAGTTTTAAAATAATTAATTATAATACCTGAAATACAGTCTTAGATGATTCCTTGACCCCCCCCCCCCACACAAATTTCAATCATACATAAAAATAAAAACTAGTACATGCCCATCAAATGTAGGGATTCCAATTAATTAAATTAATCTGGTATACTAAAAATCATTCAAAACCTTGTATAAAAAAACTAAATAAATCAAATTAATCATTAACTACTCCGAATACACACCCTAAAAAACATCTCCTAAAACATCAGAGAATATCTTCAATTTAAAAATAGGAAGGAAATGATTCCTGGGAGAAACATTATATATTCAAGAAATAAAGATGAATATTTCATTCAATGTAATGTCCCTAAAATTAAAATTAGTATTTTTTTTAAATTACCTTACCATTTTAATGATCACTCACATTTATTTTTGAAGGTAAGAATCCACAAAAATTTCACCATCTTTGAATTCTCTTTAATAAAAAACGAATCTTGCTCCTGATGCCAAGATTCCAATTCAACCCCCATGTCATCATTATACTAATATACATATATCATTGCGGGATAATCTTCATCATCATTATTGACACTTTTCAAAACATATTCTCTAGAGTATTCACAAGTAGGATCAACAGTAATAGGTTATGGGGGAATATTTGATATTTATTTCCGATCAGCCTCTACAGATCTAGTAAAAAAATTTCTCTTGAGGTTGGAGTAATCCTTATATTCATGAGTTATCCTTATATTCAGAGTGATGAAGTCTTGTGAATTTATCAATGGTTTATTAAACATTTCTAGAACTAAACATTAGATAATAATCCTCAATATTAAAATATTTCTCATAACCATTAGGAAAATATTCTCTATCATTTGAATGGACACTCTTTTCCTCCTCTTGTAAAAGTTGAAGAAAATTTGTGGTCTCAAAAACCAGAGGATTAGATTTTTCATGATTTTCATTATCCTCATTGGCAGTTTGAAGATTAGGAATAATATCCTCATATTTTGATAAATAAATTTGAGGGAGTTGGGATTTATAAGGTCCAATATTATATTGATTAAAATCCTTATCAATATGATTACCAACATGACTAGAGGAAGTATAAACCATGCATTTATTCTCCGTATCTTCAACCAAGATTGAAGAAATTCATGTAATTGGGCATGAAGCATAATTCTTGCTTCAACATTGCTTTATTTAATATTCAATTTTAAAGTAATTAATGAAATAAATTTGTGCGTTTTAAAAGACTACTTCATATAGGAATCCAAAGTCACCATTTTGGATCCAAATGTGTGGTGGTAGAGTTTGATAGATATCAATTTCAACCTAGAATCTAGCGATAGATAGTCAAGCAAGGAATATTTTTTGTGGGGTTTAACTTAAGGGATTTCCCAATTAATCTAGAAATTGAAAAGAGGGCATATTGTTTAAAAAGGTGAAATGGTAGACCAGATAAACCTGGACTAATAATGGCGATGGGATGTGGAAACTCAATGTAAAAATCCAGAAACTATTTCAATCCCTTCACAAAAAAATCAACCAAAGGACCAAGAAACTCACAACCATATCTAATAAAAATCATTTTCATATTTGAATAAAAAATACTAATAATTCAATCAACCAACAGGAAAATTCATAAATCCAATCGATTCTAGGGAATTTCTTTAGAAATATAGTTGGGGTCTATGCTTGATGAATATTCCAACAATAAAAAATTGAAGATTAGATGAAAATAAACAATACATATTCTTTTCAGAAAGATATATATGTAAGGACTATGTTATAATTTCACTAAATCTTGATGGGTTAAACATTTGAATCACCACGAGAATGAAACTGACGATCTCTCCCAACATTGACGTCCACAAATGATTAAAGGTATATGTTCTGGAATCTTGAAAACTCATGAGTCCATTTAAAATCTTTAAATTTCTACATAGATAACCATATTTACCAGAAGAAGAATATTATGAACTATCATTATAGTGGATTGGTTATTTTTAAAAAATTTCATTTTCAAATTCATATCTAATATATTTTCAGAAGGATGATTTTTGATCATAGGATCTTTTACAAAAACACCCAAAATGTTGACTCAACGATCAACCTTAATCCTTCTTAATAACATATGTCATTTCCTCATTTATAAGAAATGTATCATCATGGATAAGAATAAGAACTCATTCTATAAATGTTAGGTAATTTCTTCATATACTAATAAACATAAATAAAATATTCTATATCTCATATTTTGGCCATGTTCTTGAGGATTTTCCAACTCATTCAGAATCCTACAGGACTCCAGTCATGCTCATGGCCACAAACTCTTGATTTCTGGTTTCAATGTGATATAATCTTCAATCTTCTATAAATATAAAAAATCGTATAAAAGGAAACCATTATCCCTTATAGCTGTTATAAATTGTTGATCCATTTTAACAGACCAATGTATAGTTCCCATGAGTTATTCCAAGCGGCACACACACTGCAGTGGTGTTTATCCATAGAAACTATAATTCTTGCATGTTTCCACATTCTCAATGTATCTTGTTTAATAATACCACCTCCACTCAAGCATTTCTACCTATGATAGGGTTCTGACACTCCAGCACTTTGAAACAACTTTCTTCGTGGTTGAAAATTTTCACATTATAAGTTTAATATTTATCACTATTCTTATTAATATCTTTCTAAAAGTGTATTCCAAACCATAGCACTTGATTAATATCCACATATGTTTGTCTTCCTATTTTAATGACGTAATTTACAAAATGATTGAATTTTTCTGTAACTATGCTAGCTATATATATATTTTGAAGCACCTTTAAGACTCAATTGATGCACTCCACAATATTATTTGTCATGGGTTCATACATCATATTCCTACCATATGTCAATGTCTATTTTTATTTTGGAATCTATATCACAAAATCATACACTTCATGATTGTTCCTAATGATTTCATCCAACCACTTCTCAAACATTCGTTGATTCGACTCATATGCTATAGGAAAGTGAAAATATTTCACATAAATTAATTTTATCATTTTTTCGATATATTAGTAAATAAGAAAAAATATATATATAAAACTTTGTGATATCCTAATTCATAGAATCATTATGATAATTCATTCATAATTTTCTAGAAATATGTTTGATGATATATCAATAATGTTCATTTAGGGATATCCATATAACATGTCTCTGAGTGATTTACTCATATATATCCTAATGATGCCCTAATAATAAATATACACCCCAAATGTGGGTGAAATTGTTTTTAATAAATGCCATAAAATAACTCCAAGATTCATTTTTTCCTTCACCGCTGTAGAAAATTCATGAAATTGTCGTGTGCAATTACCATCACGGGTTACCAAAATTAGTAATACTCCCATTTAATTTTCATTTAGATAAATTTCATCTTTTTTTATAAAATATTTTCTTAATTCAAATCTCGAAATAATTTAAATTAATTCCAAGAATAACTAATGAAATTTTAAAGGAGATGGATCAAGTTGGATATCCTGATACTCGTGTCTATTAATTTCAAGGTGAATGAAAATTAGTTTTTTTGGTCTCAATATAGATATAAATTGGGGGAAAATTGATATGTGTCATATTAATCACCATACATACTGAATATTTCCTCTTATTTCTCCATAAATTCATTTCCATAGGAAATATTTTACCCAAAAGATTGTTTTATCCTCACCTAAAAAAGGATATGGGCACATCATGGAAGGTCCTAATCATCTTGATAATAATAGATTCTAAAAATTCCATAAACAATAATGTATGATATTATATGGTGTTAGGCTTCATGAAATTATGAGATTCCTTAATATTATAAAATTTACACACTCCAATAGTAATTTTAGATGTCTCCCTCAAGAGAAATATATATTCTTCACAATTTCTCCATGTCATATGATTTATTTATTTTGGTTTGACTTGTGACCTAAATATCTATAGTGTCTCTAAATTTAAAATTTTTTAATACATTTTCATGGAATATTTTTTTAAATATATTCCAAAGTATAATATTATTTCAATTTTACCAAATCTATCAAATACAACTCCAGAAAACATAGATGGAGGTGGGATAATATTTTAGTAAAATTCGAGAAAATTTTCCATAACTTTTGAAAAATATGTGAAGAGTTTTTTATCATTAATTAGGAATCAACGATGATTAATATTTATTTTATTTTTATAAACATATTCCAAAAATTCTAAAGCTTCCTCCTTATTATTATTATTAATTTCTATTTATGTTTCATAATTAGAAAATTCATCATAATCAAACTTATCTTACAACATATCTAAGTTACTAGTTTGGTTTTATTCATCCACATGTTATAGAATAGCCATATATTCTTATGATGGACATTCTTCAATGACTATTCTTTGACTTTACCCTTAAAAAATAGCAGGTGTCTAACGGATAGTAAAAAGTTCAATATATACCACCATTTAATAATTACCAGACCGTTGGTTTAAAAATGTTTTTCATGTAGCTTGTCATCTTCCTCACACAATGGATAATTGAGATTCCATAGAATACCCAATAATTGAAAATATTTATATCCAATATAATGTATTCTATATTTGTCCTTAAATTTAATAGAAAATGAATTATTTCTAAATTTTCTCATAAGGTAATTTAATCAGTTATCTTAACCATTCATGTTGGTTGTGTACTTTATAAATAACCTAGATCAACTTTCATAACTTCCTCACAAAATTAGATATGTTTAGAAATGATTATACACAAAATAAATGGTTTATAATCATGATTACAATAGTATTAATAATATTCGTAGTGATGAATAATAATGTAGGATTAACTATGAGATAGTTTTGTAATGTTATTCCCCAAAAAAAGGAAATAATTAAAATTTCAAAATATTAAAAATAGAATGATAACCATGTAAATAAAATACCAAAAGTTTGTCAATATCTTCCTTTTGGTGATATTTTTCTTAGGTTCAACAGTTCCAGGGCCTTTATCCACATGTAGTGACCAGAATGGGATTTCATTACTTGAATTACCACTAAATCCTTACTTTATTGAATTTTTTATTTTTTAATTATATCCTCAATGAATTCACAAATTATTAAGAGTAAAAACATTAATATTATTAATGATATATAAAGATATTAAGTAATGATAATATGAATCATCTAAGAAAGATCCCGAGAGAGTATCAAACCATGTGTGCAGTTATGCCCCTTTATATTGCACTAGGTGGTGACTGAGTTAATACCCTATCCTCATTTTTCAAGGTTATTACACCTAGGTACAATTATGATAGATATTATATCCACTTATAATATCCATACAAGGATTTCATTGCTTGGATAACCACACAATATTTAGGTTAATAAAATTTTAGAATGTTTTATTCTATCCCTAATGATTTCCGAAAAGTATCATAGTTCATATTATTTAATCAGTATTTAACCATACATCAATTAATAGTTTCTTAATATTTATTATGGAGTTAATTAATTTTTATTTAAGAGTTACATAATTTTTAATTGATAGTTAATCATTTGTTACTTACTAGGTAACTTTTACTTAATTATATCTTAATCATTAGTTCTCATTAGTTCATCATTATTTAATCTAATGCTTATGATAAGTTAATCCTTAGTTAGTAATTATATAATCATTATCTAATCCTAAGTCAATACTTAGTTAATAATTATTCTATTATTACATAATAATTAGTTAATAATTAGTTACTCATTCATTAATTTTTAGCTAATCGTTTCTTAATAATTCATTAAGAATTTATTAATTTATAGTTATTAAGTAGTTAATTAATAATTAATTATTAGTAAATTGTTATTTAATCATTAGTTCATAAGTAGTAAATTATTATTTGATCCTATGTTAATGTTAATTTAACCCTTAGTAAATTACTAGAAAATCATTGTTTAATCCGAAGTTAACTATTAGTAAATGAATTATAACTCATTAGATAATCATTCTTTATAGTTATTTAATAATTATTTAATTGATATGTTTTATGTATGTACATAATAGTTAGTCATTATTTTATAATTAGCTACATTATGGTTAGATATTAGTCAATTTATAACTAATCGTTTGTTCGTCATTACATAATCATTAGTTAATCATTATTTAGTCCTAAGTTAATGGTATGTTAATCATTAGTTTATAATTAGATAATAAATATGTAATACAATGTAATTTATTAGTTAATCAGTAGTTAATAATTATTTAATCGTTAGTTAAGAAATAGCTAATCATTCATTAATCATTTGTTAATTATTTTCTAAAAATTTGTTAATCATTCATTAATCATTTGTTAATTAATAGTTATTAAGTAGTTACATAAATTTTAATTAATAGTTAATTATCAGTTACGTAATGCATAATTATTAGTTAATTATTAGATAAACATCTATTGATCTGTAGTTAATCATTATTTAATTATTTTTAATAATTATTTAATATTAATTTAATCATAACTTAATCATTAGTTAATCAATAGTTAGTGATTATTAAACCCTGAATTTATCATTAGTTAATCATTTTTTAATCAGTTATTAATCATTAGATATTTATTTGGTACTCATTCATAAATCATTCATTAATTTATATTTTTTAATTTTTTAATTTACAGTTACATAATAGTTAATTACTTTCCAATTAAAAATTAATAATTGGTTAATTATTAGTTATTCATTAATTAATTAATAGTACATTATTACTATATCAATTTTTAATCATTATTCGATCCTTAGATAATAATTAGTTATTTAATATTAATTCCTAATTTTGTCATTAGTAAATCATTCACTAATCATTCATTTATTATTCAATAATCACTAATTAATGATTCAATAATAAATAGTTATTTAATTGTTAATTATTAGCTAATTAATAGTCACTATATTGACCCGACCTTTAACATTATATAACATTGAGTTTTAAGTCATGAAATAATTCTATTACATTAAAGGATATTTTAAGGTTTAAAGTATCAAAAAATTAGGAAAACTCTTTCACAGTAAATCAATAAATTATATGTTTAATCTTTTAAATAGTATCTATTTAACCATAAAACAAAATTCATCAAAAAAAATAATTTCTTTTCAAGAAAATATTCACAATATTCTTCACGGCTTCTTATTTTTTTCACACCTATCCTTAAACCCTATGAATGAAAATTTAAAACATGGGATGAGAACAAAAAACTCAAAGCGGTATATAAAAAGGAGCGGAACCATTAGTCCATTAGTACTAATAAACACATGAATTCATTGTCACAATGATTTAGCTCTAACTCTTAAAAGAAACACATAATTTCCTCAATAAATTACTTTCTGAAAACAAGTTATCTCTATAAAACATTGAAATAATAAATACAAAATTAGGTAACTTTGGGAAACATTTTCTTATCATAATTAGTAATTATATAACTCTCACTACTATCATATGATTTAACCTTCATGACTACTATAAAATAACCCTCATGATGATACTTGGATATAAACATCACAGCTACACTTGGAATAACCATCATAGTCAACAGTCAATATACCCAATTCATTAGATGAATATCATGGACCAAATCTTATCTGGTTTATATTAGAACCACTAAACCTCATAAATAATTCCAAAAAACAAAAACATATTTATAAAACACGAATACATGCATCATAAATATATTTCTTGAATAAAATCATTAATTTTAAAAGAATATTTTGCACATATAGAAGGAAACATTTTATTTCAAAACAACCACATAATTTTGTAAAGTAAAATTCAAATCATTAAGGAATATTGGAAGTGAGAAATTATATCATGTCGTATCAGTTTAAATAACATTCTTTCTAATTTTTTTAAAAATATACATTAATGAGCATTTTTAATTTAAATTTTCTTATCGTATGTCTGATTGTGTTCTCAAATTTCACTTAACATCATATCTAATCAGATTAGATTATTTAATTTCTTAATTCAGGACCTCTAATGCATATAATTTATTTATTATAATTTTTTAAGTTAAATTATAGCCATTTTAGTATTTATAAACATAACATATTTCATTCTAAGAGTATATTTCATGGTTTCATGGTTGGTTAAATTTTGTATATTTATGGATGTTCTTTTAAAATGGTAACAGTACTTTAGAATTGAAATTATATGGCATTATTGAACCTATATATGTTTAAATGGTCCCATAAATCATTTATTATGACATGAGGATGATTTATTCAATGAAACTTTAATGATAATTGTTTTGTTTATTATGGAGGTTTTTCCGGACATCACTTATTAGTTTCATTTTATTTAATATCATGACTTTATAATAGTTAAAGAAAATTGAATAAATAAAACAATTATTATTAAAATATTATTTAATCATAATAACTCTTTTATGTCCATCCTTGAAGGTGGTAATAGAAAAACCTAAACTCATTTTCCACAGAAAATGTTAACCGCCCTAATTTGGACAGTGGATTTATTTCATTGAATAATAGGATATGAGAAAATGGATGGATAAAAGATATTAAATTATCAATATAACATTCTAGTATATATATGACACTAGATTTATCATTACATTATGGATTAATGAGGTGCAGAGAAGGTAGAATTAGAAGAGAAATTAATAGACATGATTTTAAGGAAGTTACCTCTTCAACATCACCACATTGAAAGATCCCATAAAGAACCTGGAATTTGTATTTTCATGAGACCATCACCTATAGAATGTTGCCAGGTAAGTGCATAAGATAATTTGGAAAATTATGATCGAGCTATAAGGCAATGGTTGGTGAAGTGAATTGAAGTAAGGGGTTCCATTTTATAGTTGAGGTGAAGGGAGGATTAGGAATTTATACACATATTGAATTATAATATGTCCATTATAGATCCAAATAATTCCAAATATACATCAAATAAAAAGAGGATAAAAATTTAAACCATATATTATCCTCTAATCCATTTTATTAATTTTTTTATGATTTTATATTAATTTAATAAAATATTATATTCATGAAATAACATTATTGTTAAATTTAATGTTAATCGTTAATATGACTTTAAGAACATCAAAACATGGATTCAAAATCTAAAACACTATTAAATTATATAATAGACATTTCATTTTTACCCATTTAATTTAAGAATCACCGTTAACATCTAAGAGTATATTTTTTTAAAAAAAATATATAAATTGTTTTATTTTTTAAATTAATTTAATTATTAATACATCGTCATTATGTAGAACTTTATGGTAATTATTTATTTTAGAAAAGCTAAAAAAATTACCATGACTAAGATAAATATCTCAGATTTATAAATATTATTTATGTGTGAAAATATATTTTGCGTGACCATATATGAGAAGTTTTATACTTACTAATAACAACAGTGTGACAAATTTGAATTTTCATAAAATAGAATACTATAAAGGACTTATTGTAAACCAAGTGGTTCTAAGAGGACATAAATTCAACCAATCGATGATGTTTATACAAAAATAATAATCCAATAATGTTGGGATAAGTATTAGTATAATTTTATAATCCTTCTCATATTATTTTTACTGTAAATTACCAGGCATGCTGTTAAACGTGGTAATAAAAATTACTATGTTTACCTTTTATACTATTTAAAAATAAAGGGAAAAATTTAATAAAACTATACCTTTTGATTAAAAAAGTGGAATAAATTTTTAAAAATATAAAACATATAAATAGAAGAATTTAATTTAATGTTGAACTGGAAAATTTCATTGAAAACTGTTTTTTTAGAAAAATGACTCTTTTTAAATATAAAATGTTTCCAAATTAATTTAAAGAATAAAACTAATTAAAAACAATAATTAGATAAATATAATTAAAATAAACTAATGAAAATTTAAAAATAATAAATCAATATTTTAAGAAAAGTCTCAAAAATTCATCCCAAGATAATTTTTACATGTTAAATTCCAAAATAAATTATTTTTTACAAATTTAAATTATATAATTTTTTAAAAAAATGTTTTAAATAGAACCATATAAGAAATTAGTAAAATAAAACTATTTCCTTTTTAATTTAATGAATTACTAAAAATATTTATACTATATTTAACTATTTAATTCAAGAATACTAATAAATATGAGATAAACTAATTCTATCATTACACGCATGTTTACATGCCCCCCATTGAAATTAGATCCTTACAATTTATTCAATTATTAAAAAAATGTGATGCATTTCCCTCATAACATTTTCAGAATCTCGTGTTACTTATTCAACCATATGGTTACTCCACAAAAACTTATTCGGGTGAATTATCTTGAAACACAATGAATTCTCTCTACAATTAAGAATTTGAATAGGTCTTTCCCATATGAAAGGTTATTTTCCAACTGAAATAAATTAGGGATCAAAACATGAGATGAATATGGAACATACATTCTTATCATCAAATCATTAAAAACATTGTGTACCTGGTATAAACTCAGAAGCAAGGATACTCAGTAGGGAACTAGTCCAAATTTTTCCTATATTTAATATGATACAATTAACATAGGAATTAACTTTCCATTAATACCATAATGTATAACACTTTTACATGTATATATATAAATAAATTTATGGTCACCTAACTCAAAAGGAAGGTCTTTTCTCCTATTATCTTCATAAATGTTCATCAAGATCATAGCTCCCCTCATATATTGTTGAATCATTTTCAACTTCCCAACCACTCACTCTACCAATTATATCCCACTAACTTAATTTTACAAACTTCATTCTAGAAAACTAGAGTTTGACACCTCTTTACATATAATGCCTAAAATTTTGCATATGTACACAAGAATGAAAATGGATTTTACAAAAAGACTCAACTAAAGAAAGGTATTGATCCCAAGAACCCTAGTAATCCATTGAACAATAAAATAACATCAATTCTAGTGTATAAATTGTTTGTTCTGACTTTCCATTTAACTTTGGAAGAAAGGATCTCTTGAAATTTAATTCAGTTCCCAACGACTTCTGAAGGTCTCCCTAAAATGTAAAAGTGGTCCTGAGATAATGGTTAGGTAAAATTGAGAGAGGAACTCCATGTAACCTAAATATCACTTTAATATTAATTTATTAACGTTTACCAAAAGATAGAGTATCCTGAATGGTGTGGAAATATACGTATTTTCAATGTTAATCAACAATAACCAAAATTGCATTATTACATAGTTAATTTATTAGTATTCCCACCACGAAATACATGGATATATTTTTCCATTTCTACTCAAGTAATGGAAAAATTTGGAGCATCTCCTTTGGTTACTTTCATTCAACTTTAACCAGTTGAAAATTCAAACATTTTAGGGTAAAACATGAAATATACCATTTCATTCCATCTCACCACTAATACTCTGAAAGGTATTTCTATATGTCAGTACTGTTAGGATGAATTGAAAATAGAGAACTATGAGATTCCCTAAACAAATATTTCTTTAATTGGGAATCATAAGGCTCACATAATCTCTTTAAAAATCTGAAAATAGATTATTAATCAAATTTAAAATCTGATAAATTACCTTTATTCACAAATTATATATTTTTCTATTACTCACAATCTTGCTCGCAGGCTTTCTGAAGTCTATCTCGTAGATATGATTACATTAAAACCTCAATGAAAATAGAAGAATTTCCTTCACCCATAACTCCAAGGAAAAAATTAATAAATCATTAACCAAACTACCGTGTTCCAAATGTAACAATATTAATATAACATTATTTTTCAAACTCAAAAAATCTACCACATTATTTTATTTTACAGGATAGTAGGGAATCATGTAATCATATTTATTAATTAATTACATCAATCCTCTCTACCACTTGTTCAACTCTTTCAAAGTAAATATATACTTTATAATTTTATGGTTGATATATATTTCATTGTTGGATCCTTATAACCGATTCCTCCAAATTTTTAAATGAAAAAAATCATAAGATAATTACAAAATATGGTTAGTATAATTTAACTCATGGGGTTTTACTTTCCTTGATACATAAGAAATTACCTAAACATTATGCATCAAAGTGAAACCAAGTACCTTCAATTAATCATCATTGTAGATGAAAAAATTACAATTTCTTGAGGGAAAGGCCAAAACTGGAGAATTAACTAATATTCTTTCTTATTCTTAAAAACAATCATCATAATATTTGGGTAGATTAATTTAATTCCTTTTTATGTTAACTCGGTCAGTGTAGTAGATAACCTTGTAATGTTTTTAGAAAAATAGTTTTAATTTCCTACAAATACAAGAAAACATCGAATCTTAGTAACATTTTTATGTCTTGACTATTATTCAATCACATTTTTGGACGAATTAATGATTATTCCATATTTATTGATAATGTAACCATGGAAAGAAATTTGATATAACCAAAAATCACATTTGTTAAATTTTTCTTATAAATTATTTTCTTTGAGGGTTTTTAGAAAAATCCATATATTTTTTTCATGAACCCTATTACATTTTGAAAAAAGAAATCTATCATCAATAAAAACTACCAAAAAATCATAAAACTATTTTCAGAATAATCTATTCAAAAGATCCATAAATACAATAGGGACATTTTTCAAATCAATTAGAATAACTAAAAACTCTTAATGCCCATATCTAGTTTGGAATGTTGTTTTTAGAATTTCATCCTCCTTTACCTTAAGATGATGGTACCCAGATCTCAAGTCAATCTTATAAAAAAACTAATCTCTACGGTTCTAATAAAATAGACCTTTTATATGTGGGAAAATATACTTATTCATTACATTAATTTTCTTCAAATATCTATAATAAATGAAATTCCACATGGAACCATCATTCCATTTAACAAAAAAATAGGTTAACCCCATGATGTAGTGTTAGGATGAATGAAACCAATATCAACCAACTCCATCAACTGCTTTTAAACACTACTAGTTCCACTTTATCCATTAGATAAGGGGATTTTGAAATTATCTTAGCTTCATGAACTAATTCAATTGTAAATTCAACTTCATGATTATGTTTAACACTGAGAAACGCATCATGAAAAACATTCAGGTATTTATTTACCACTGAAACATAATTAGTTTAAACATTCCCCTTGACTTCATCAATATGTGTAAGATAAATTTTGTTTCTATCTTTTATTAGTTTCTCATCAATCTAGTATGTTATAAATTGTCTTTGTTAATTATTGTACATGAACTGAAAATCTTTCTGAAAAAAAACATCTATAGCTCAACGGTCTATCTTAGCATGGTAAACAAAAATCAAATCAATACTCAGAATAATAAAAAATTCTACTACAGAAAAAAAAAAGATTTTAATGTAGTGTATTTTTATATACAAAATAAAAATATTTTGATAATTTTTTTTCCCTTAATTTTCCCTCCTTGTGTTTTTAACATAAATTTTGGTTCTATTTCTTGAGGTGAATTTTCCAATTTACTAGAACATTTAACAATAATTTTGGAATGTTTAGACCCCATAGAAAACAAGTAATTCACATAATATTAGTAAAAAAATATGATCCTGATACCACATTATTCAATGTTTCAACAACTATTGAAGTAGGTGAAATGGATTTCACCACACCCTTCTACTTATATTTTGGTTGCATATCATCATTCAAATCCTTCATTGGGTAGGTATATACATAATTCCCCACAGGACCAAATTCAACACACTTTAAAACTTTCTAATTAGAGTTGAACTTAAGACCACTACGATTTTTTTCATTCAAATCACTTGAAATGGGTCCAAAAGTACCACATCTGAAGAACTTTTTGGTTTTCATAATGCATTACTTATGGTTATTTTTTCCACACCGTCCACAAATTAGAAATTTCATTTTATTACATTCATATTAATTTGATTGTTTCTTACAAATTGCTTCCAAATGGTTCTTTTCTTATACTTTTCTTCATGAAATATATGATCATCATAAAAATTTATTTCTATACTCTCATCACATCGAACAAGTTTCTCATAATGTTTGAATTTACCTGAAGTTAACGCACCTTGATAACATGGATTAAATCCAGAGTAAAAATTGGTTGATTTTACAATTTAGATCCCCGATAAAACTTTGAGTATACATTGAAAATTCAGTAATGTTTTCTTCACACATGATCAATGAATAATCCTCATTTTGTTTCAATTCTAGAAATTTACATTCTATCCTATGTCAACAAACCTTAAGAAATTATTTTTCTAATAAAATATTCTTAAATTGATCTCATTCTAAGGCATCAATAATTCTCTTTCCCTGATATTATTAATCATTGTCCACCACTTCTCAACTTCCCCTCCAAAATTATAAATAGAAAGATGAACCTTTTGATTATCAAAAACACCTCTTGACATTTAATATCTCTTCAAGGTATTCAATCCACCCTTTATCCACCACTAGAATAGAAGATCCACTAAAAGAAGGAGGGTGTTTCCTCATAAAATATTCCACTATATTCATTTTAATTTTTTGTAGATCAAGCTATTCTCTTTCATGCATCCCACCATCATTTATATCCAACGTAAGCTTATCCAATAATATAAAATACTACTTAGTTCCAATTACCACCATTATATGGTGAAAATTTGGAAGGATATTGTTCTCTTGATGCCATCACACTTCTAATTCCTTAGTTTTTCTATGGGAAACCATTCTGAATAAACATAATTTAGAAAAATCTATATAGTAATATTCAAATTCTACATCACTTAAACTAAACAATAGAGTAAAAATAATTTATGGTAATTCTATTAACATTATCCTAACCAATAAAGTTAAATAAACCTTCCTCTAATTCAAACTATAATGACCCACCCTTCAACATTACATAATAATGATTTTTATGTTACTATATCATTCTATTACATTTGAGTATCTTTTTAGGAATAGATTTTTAGAAAAATATTACAAACTATTACATATTAAATCCATACATTACAAGTTGAATCTTCTAAAAAATATTCATTTTTTACATTATATATAATTATTTTAAAATAATATGATATCTTTTTATTAAAAATTCCTAGAACATTCATCTTGGATTTTTCATTTCTCTTACCCATCATTAAACCCTATGAAAAACAATTTAAAGTATGTTCTGAGCACGAAAATCTCAATAAGGGACATAAAAAAAATAAACCATTAGTACATGAATAATTATAAACAAATTAAGTAATTCTCACAAATATACACTTCTCACTCTTAAAATTACCATGAACATTCCTCTATGAGTTATGGTGTGAATTCTTGATGCTTCCATAAAATATACAAAGCATAAATAAACCGTTTAGGTAACTTATGGTATAATTTTTTTATCATACATACTTATGAATTAACCCTCATGGATAACATATGATGTATCCCTCATGGATACTATAAAATTACCCTCACCACTAGAATAAATTAACCCCCAGGGTTATACTTGGATGTAACCATCACAGTCACATTTTGAATAACCATCACGATTAACTTACAGCATACCAAATGAATTGGAGAGATATCATGGAACCACCCATTTTTTGTTATAAAATAGAACCATCCACCCTAAAAAAGTATGCCCAAGTACCAAAAAATAATCATAAAACAAGAACACTTTCATCATAAAAACATTACTTGAGGAAAATCACTTATTTTATAAGAATGCTACGAACATAAAGAAGAAAAAAATTATTTGAAAATAAGCAAGTAATCTTGAAATAAAAATTAAAAACATTATAACATAATGTAAGTGGGAAATTAATATTATTTCATAACAGTTTAAAAAAATTCTTTTTGAATTTTTTTAAAAGAGACATTAAAGAGGATCTTTAAAGGAAAGTCCCTTACCTTATGTATGAATGTGTATTTCACTTTCACATAGAATCCTAGATAATAAAATTAAACTTTTTAATTAAATAATTCAAAACCTATTACAAATATATTACACTTATTATAATAAAATTAATTACTTTAATGGTCATTTTGATGAGTTATAGTAATCACTTTTTCCCTTCCAAGAGATTTAATTTCCTTGTTTCATGGTTTTTTTACTTGTGTATATTTATGGATACACTTTCAAAATGGAAATAGTACTCCAAATGTGTAATTATATGGTATTAATTCACCTTAATATGTTTAAATGTACCATATATCATTTTTATTTCTGACATAAGGATGATTCATTTGATAAAACATTAATAGTAATTGTTCAGTTTATTATACTGGTATTTCTAACCATCAAAAATTATTTTCATTTTATATAATATCATGTCTATATATTTTTTTGAGAATAAGGAATATGTTAATATATAATTTTAAAAATATTATTTAATTATAATATTATTTTTATTACTATCCTTGAAAGTGGTAATATAAAAAAAAACTCAATATCCATAGAGAGAGTTAACTGCCATAATTTCAAAATAGTTTATTTTCATTGAATAAAATGATATGAGAAAATGGATGGATTGAATATATTCCAATACAAATATATAATTATAATATATAAATTATACATGATTTATTATTACTTTATGGATGAATGAGTTTCTGAGAAGTTATAAAAAAAAATTAAATTAAGAGAAGTTGTTTAAGGATTTACCTCCTGAATATCACATCTTGAAGGATCCCTAAAGGAACATGGAATTGGTTGTATCGTGACACCAGAACCTATAAACGGTGGATAAAGAAGTGGGGAAGATAATTTTTAATAGATTTCTTGATCTAGAAGGGTAAATATTATGAAATTCAATGAAGGAAGGGGTGCCCTTTTATAATTCAAGTGAGGGGTAGTTTAGGAATTTCTCAAAATATTACAATATACTAAGACCATTCTAGAGAATAATAATTCCAAATAGAAATAAAATTCACAGGGGATGAAATTTAAGAAAAAATATTATCACCCATGATCTTATTTAATATATTTATGATTTTATAATAATTTAACAAAATATTATATTCATGAAATATCATTATTTTAAAATTTAATACTATAAATTACTACTACTATAAAAACATAAAAAGAGGGAATATTCCATAAAAAATTATTTTATTATATTATATAAAGATATTATTTATCTATAGACTTCCAGGATTGCCTTTAACATCCATAAATATATATTTTTTAATATTTTTAATATCAATTATTTTAATTTATTTTATTTGATAATTACTACATCATTGTTGTGAAATAATTAAAGTAATTATTCATTCCTTTAAAATTAAAAATAATTACCTTGATGAAGATAATTGTTTTATTATTAAAAATAATTTTTATGATTGAACATATCATCTGGATGACCGTGTATAAAAAATGTGACACTTATAAAAAACAATAGTGTGAGAAGTTTGACTTTTCTTAAAATAAAATACTATAAGGCACTTAATTTCTATCAAGTGCATCCAAGAGAAGCTAAATTCAGACCATGAATGATTTTATTAAAAAAATTCTCATCTAATAAAATATTTAAAATTATAATGGTCATTTTTTAATCCTTATAAAATCATTTTTACCTAAAATTACCCGACTTACACTTAACCACGGTAATAAGAATTACTAAGTTTAAAATTTATATTTTCCAAAAACAAATGGTTTATATTTAATAAAGTCTAAAATTATAAATCTAATTTTAGAATCCATTTATTAATATTAAAAACACACAATTTTCTGAATTTAATATAAAATTAAAACTAAAAAATGCACTGAAAATGGGGTTTTCAGAAAAATGCCTATTTTTAAAGATAAAATGATTCTATACAAAATTAGAGTCTAAAAATTATTCCAAAAAAATAATTGGACTAATATATATAAAAAATAACTAAAAAATTAAAACTAATCTAAATCAGTGTTTTACCTTTTAAATAAAATACAATTTTCTATAAAACCAATATTTATCACAATTAATTAAAAATGAATATTTTTTAAAAATTATGAAAAATTAATCTTAAGATAATATTAACACGATGAATTAAAAAATTAAATTGTTTTTTTCAAATTGAAATACATTAATTTGAAAATTAATCTGTTAATTATAACCATATAAATATTTATTTTATATAACTACTACTTTTTTTAATTTTAATAATCATTTAAAATTATTATGAAGAATTTAACCATTTAATTCAAGAATATTAATAATTATGAAAAAAAATTATTTTTTCTATACATAGTTTATTACAGTAAATAATTAGTTAACCAATATTGAATCATCATCTAATTAATTTTTATTAATAACTACATGTAATTAATTATTAGTGAATTAATAGTTAATTATAATCTCATAATGATTAATTAATTATTTATCTATTAGTTAATAATTATTCTATTCTAATTACTTATAAAATAATAAGTAATACAAAATAGTAATCATTTCAAAATGATTATTAAATTACTATAACTAATTAAAAAGTAATTAATAAATATTTATAATTAAATAATAATATTTCTCTCACAAATATTAAAATATATTTACAAAATTAAATTCAGTAACTAAAAAACAATGTGAATAAAATAATTAAAACCGAGAAACACTAAAAAACTAAATAAATGAATAAAATATAAAAAAATAGAAAGAAACACCTTTAAAAAATGTTTCAAAATGTTTCACTCCTTCATGGTCACCAAAGAGTCATAGGCAATAGACCCAAAAAACAAGGATAATTTTAGAGTTAGAGGGTCTAAATGTAATGACACAAAGATTTCAATGGAAATTCTTCTCTTATAAATATGTCATATAATCATATGAAATCCCAACATGATGAACTACTGAGTACTCTGTGACCTTTGAACATAAGTTTCACACTTCTGTGATTTGAATTTCAATAATCTGACATACACAGTTGTGATCACACTACTGGAAAAGTGACCTATACCAATAGTTTCAAACCATGGGTATAACCCATTAAACCAAGGGTATAGCCTATACCCATGGTTTGATGAACTGTGGGCTCCTGAGTTGTAGGGATTACCCTATACCCAGATTTTTACAGAAACTGAGGGTATATACCACTAAAATTTCAACTTACTCACAGTTCACCGGAACCATGGGTATAAATCTATGCCCACGGTTTATAGAACCATGGGCATACATTTTTATAGTATAAATTAGATACCCTTGGTCAAGTAACCGTAGGTATAGAGGGTTCTGTAGCAGCATATTTACCCATGGTTTAAATACCATGGGCAGAGAGGGTTCTGCAGTAGCATAATTACCCTTGTTTCTCAAACCGTGGGTATATATACTTTTCCCAGAAATAGCAGATGCCCCATTGGACTGACCCCCTACAGCCCCTCCCTTCCCCCTTAGACAGACCCCCCCCCCCCAGCACATCCACACTCTCCCCTCTGGACATAACCCCCTTTCACACCCCCCTGACACCCCTGGACACCACCTGGACCCCCTCCCCCAGCCTACACACCCACTACCCCCTCAGTACCACCGACACTCAGAATCCCCCCCCAGACACCCCCCTGCACCCCAGTACCACCTACACCCCCCCCACTACCCCATACACACAGGTCCCCCTCCCCCTACCTGCACCCCCACTGTCCACCACACCCCCCCACCTACACCCCCACTCCCACCCTCTTGACCCCCCCTCGCACCCCCAGTACCACCTCCACCCAGCCCTGCACCTAGCCCCCCATCCCCCCCCCGGCACCCAACCCCCAGCCCCTCACGACCCCCCAACACCTCGGTCCCCCCCCACTATCCACACCCCCCTACACCCAGCCCCCCACTACCCCCTGCACCCAGGTCCCCCTCCCCCCCACATGCACCCCAACTGTCCACCCCTCCCCCCCACATGCACCCCCACTCCTCGCCCCCCTCCTGGACACCCCCCCCCCCCCCCCCGCCACTACCCCCAGCACCCAGGTCCCCCCCAACTGCACACCCACTGTCCCCCCCCCACCTGCACCACCCATGCCCCCACCCTACTGGACACCACCCATGCACCCCCAGTACCACCTGCACCCAGCCCCCCCATCCCCCCATACACCCAGCCCCCCATCCCCTTCACTACCCATTGCTCCCAGGTCCCCCTCCCCCCCCCCCTCTACACCCCACTGTACAACCCCCACTGCCCCTCCTGAACACCCCCTTTTACCACCAGTACCACCTGCACCTAGCCCCCCCATCGCACCCCTACACCCAGCCCCCCCCCCCCCCCCCGCCCCCGTGAAACCACTGTGAAACAATGCAAATACAAATTCAAAAAAAAAACAATGGAATAAAAGTGAATTGTTTAAAAACATGGCTATAGAGGGTTCTACAGAATATTTACCCATGTTTCTCAAACCGTGGCTATATATTCTTTTCCTAGAAATAGAAGCCGCCCCATTGGATAGACCCCCTACAGCCCCTCCCTTCCCCCATGGACAGACCCCCCCCAGCACATCCACACTCTCCCCTCTGGACATAACACCCTTGCACACCCCCTTGACCCCCCTGGACACCCCCTAGACCCCCCCCCCCCTCACCCAGCCTGCACTCCCACTGCCCCCCAGTACCACCTTCACCCATGCCCCCCCAGACACCCCCCTGTACCCCCAGTTCCACTTGCACCCAGCCCCCCCACTACCCCATACACCCAACTCCCCCTCCCCCCACCTCCACCCCCACTATCCACCCCCCCCCCCACCCACCTCCACCCCCACTCCCACCCTCCTGGAACCCCCCCCCCCACACCCCCAGTACCACTTCTACCCAGCCCTGCACCTAGCCCCCCCATCCCCCCTTTACCCAACCCCCAGCCCCCACACTACCCCTATACCCTGGTCCCCTCCCCCCCCCCCACTATCCACACCCCGTACACCCATCCCCCCACTACCCCTACACTCAGGTCCCCCCCCAGCCCCCCTCCCTGCACCAATCCCCCACCCCCCTATGAAACCACTATGAAACAATATAAATCAAATTGAAAAAAATGGAATGAAAATTCATTGTTTTCACCAGTTAAAACATAAGCAGAGCTTGCCAAAGTGTTCAAAGAAGAAAAATGCACTTATCAGAAAATTCTTAAATAAATTTTTAATGACAAAGCATCACAATCATTTATCTCTTATTGAAGCAAAAAAAAGTCGGATAGAGGATGTAAAAAATATATCCTTCATGCACTGGAGTGTGGTCAACCAGATCGAGCTACACCAATCTAACAATCTGCCTTGTTGCATCCCTTTATGAGAAAAAGGTTAAGAGTGCCTTTTTTTCTCTAAATCTTGAGAGTGTGTCTCGTCCTCATGGGTTCACAGATAAATTATTTATGTTTTACTATGTCATAGTTCATTATGATCTCTTTAAATCTATGAGGGAGTTCTTTAACCATGCCTCAATTCCCTTTGGAATCAACTCTAATTTTGTTGCCCAGATCCTAAAGAAGGAAAATGATGTGGATGTAAAGGATTTAAGACCTATTTCTATTGGGAATACCTTTCCAAAAATCATTAGGAAAATTATTTCTATGAGGTTAGGTCCCATTGCTCGAGGGTTTATCTATTCAAATTTGTTTGGCCTTATCCGTAGTAGGAATATTCAGAATTTCCTCTAAATGTGTTAACATCATGAAACGAAAGATTAAACATGGGAACTTTTCTTTAAATATTGATATATGAAAGTAATTTGATATAATAAAGTGGAGTTTTATTTTTGAAATGATCAAAAGGTATGGACCCCCCCACCCTCTTACACCCCCATGCCATCCCTTGACATCCCACTTGAACACACACATTTCCGAATGGACAACCCCCTTTCACCCCTGGACATCCCCCTTGCACCCCCACTTGACACCCCTCCCCCTAGACACCCCCCTGGACACCCCTCTTGGACATCCCCTTGAACACCCCCCCCTGAAAAACACTACACACTCTCTTCTAGACACCCCACCTACACCCTCCCCCTGGACTGCAGACCCCCTGGACAACCCTTGGAAACCCCCTAGACAAACCCCAGAGACACCCCACCAACACCCTTCCCCCTACCCAACAGACCCCCCTGAACCCCCCAGACAACCCTTAGACACCCCTTGGACAACCCCTCCTAGACACCCCACTTGCACCCTCCCCCTGCTCCTGATAGTTTCATTCAATGGAATACAATGGTTATTGATCCACCAAACCAACAAGTTACATTTAATTTGGATTTCTTAACACCATTAAAAATTTTCACCACCAGTGATACCATTTGTAATCTGATTTATAGACCGATAAATCCTGGGGGCTGGAGTACTGGTTTTTTAGGATGGATGTTTTGGCTGAATATCATGGTAGTGGTTTTCTGGTGGATGGGGTGTTGGTTTTTTGTGGAGCTGGGTGTGGGCTGGTGATGTACATGGGATAGAGTTTTTGGGTGTTGTGGTTGGTGTCTGTGGATGGTTTTGGCTGGAGTGGCCGGTGTGGTTTGGAATGCAAGTGGAAGGGGCCGGTACGGCGATGGTGGAGGTTGGAACAGGTGGTATGAGGTTTTTTTAGGCGGAAGAGGGTTGGTTCAGGCTGGAATGCAGGAGGCTGAGGGCTAGGGCGGTGGATGGTGCGGGCTGGAGTGGCTGGTGCGGGTAGGAAGGCAGGCGGCAGGGGGATGGCAGGGGGCTGGTGTGGGCTGGAACTGGTGGCTGGAGCTATTTTGCAGGTGGTAGTGGGCTGGCATGAGTGTTTTGCAGGAGGCTATGGGTGGGGCTGATGAGTTGGCTGGTGTGGTGGCTATTGTGGGCTGGATTACAGGTGATTGCGGCCTGACCACGGAGTGATCGCGGCGTGACTGTGGCATGTTGGCCCAGTCCAGCGACATCCATGGGGCATCATCTTCCGTCCAGGAGCGAAGGGAGCAGGAGGAGGCAAGGCAATATTCCGGTCGTCGCCCCACCAGCAGAAATTGTGATTATTCAATCTCAACATTGACCACAGGACTCATGGAATACAATCATAGAGCTGATCATCCATTAGATTCCCCATTTTTTGTAGAAAACTCCAACTACACTATATGAGGTGTGTGTTGTTTACTGTTCTCACATAGAAAAAAAAGATAATGTTGAAGCATTTTCTCTACAAGGGTCAAAACACTCATCTGATCATCAGGATCATAAAAATATCGAACTCTGATGGACACTTCTCCGAATACAAATATCATTGTAAAAGTATTCTCAAGTCTTCTTATAGTCCAACATTTACTAAGATGTCCCTTGAGAACTTAGATGGTCCTTGTAGAATTCAAGTAGCAAGTTTCACCCTCATCTCCAATGTTGTCTATAGGTGACTATATATTTTCATGAGTGAATAAATCAAGATATTTTCTACCTGAGGGCCTCCCACCCCATTAAATATGGATAGGTAATTTATCTAAAATTATATAGGTATCACACATCGAATTCTGATAGGACTGCGAACCGCCACGGGGTGTTGTCCGGGAGTAGGGCCAAATCCCGACATTACCGCGGTGTGACTACGGCATGACCATGACGTGACCGAGGAATGACCTTGGCGTGTTGGTCTGGTCTATCGATATCCGTGGGCTATCATCCTCTGTCCAAGACACAAGGGAGAAGGAGGAGGTGAGGCAACATTCCAGTCATCGCCTCGCTGGCAGAATTTGTGATTAGTCAGTCTCATCACTGATCACAAGACTCATGGAATACTATCACAGAGCTGATCATCCATCCGATTCCCCAGTTTTATAGAAACATCCAACTTCACTATATGATTTGTGTGTTGTTTACTCTTCTCACACCGAAAAAATATAATGTAGAAGCATTTTCTCTAAAAGGGTCAAAACACTCATCCAATCATTAGGATCATAAAAATATCAAACTCTGAAAGACACTTTTCCAAATATATATATCATTATAAAAGTATTCCCACGTCTTTTATTATCCAACATTTACTATGATGTCCTTCTAGCACTTAGATGGTCCTTGTAGAATAGAGGTTAACAGTTTCACCCTCATCTCCAATGTTGTCTACAGGTGACTAAATGTTTTCATGAGAGACTCAATCAAGATATTTGATGCCTGAGGGCCTCCCTCCCCATTAACTATGAGTAGGTAATTTATGTAAAACTCTATCTAGGAATCATACATTGAATTTCGATAGGACTACGAACCGCCATGGGGTGTCGTCCTGGAGTAGGGCCAAATCAAGACATTACCACGGCGTGACCGGGGAGTGACAGCGGCGTGACTGCGGTGTGACTGCGGCGTGACTGCGGCATGTTGGCCCAGTCCAGTGACATCCTTGGGGTAGCATATGTGGTATTAATAGGGCCACTAACCTCCCTACTAGAGGAAACTAATTTAAAAAAAGGGTCATCCAAAGGGTGGGATTATTGCAACCAAGGCTTGATTGGTTGGATTTTTGGAAAATATATGAGGTATTAATGAGGTAAGTTTGATTAAAGAGGCATGGTCTTTGTCAAGAATAATGGCATGAAGATCTATGGCATGAATATGTGTTGAAAATTTATATATGAAGAGTGCATTCAATGTGTTAACATAAAGAAGAAGTCTTGGAAGAGGACTGAGGGTGAAGGTATGCATGGGAAAATTTCATAATGAAATGATATTAATGATTTGGATATATTGATATGTGTTTGGTGTCTCTAACAAGGTATTAATCACCTCCACAAACAATTAATTAAAATAGCAGTAGAAAAAAAATTGGCATGACCCATCCGCATGTCAGACATCCATGCCGAAGGAAAAGAAAATAAATAGAAGTAACATAGTAATAGAAAACAAAGATTAAACACACTATCAATCCCTTAACTACCCCAATCTCCCTCCCCTGCAAAGAAAACTGTGTAGCCGCCTCCAGTGCCATTCTATCCCTCTTCGCAGAGTATAAGTACCCTCCATCTGTAGAAAGTAGAAAAAGGCCTAAGTGGCCGATGTGATAAAGAAAATAAAATAAAAACTCAACTACAACATACTTATCTCCTCTTCCCCAGCACCAATGAGTGGGTTTCTCGTGTCATTGCAGACAGAGCTTCAGTTGGATTATTCCCATGTTTCCTAGATTTTCCACCATTGTATTTCCCAGAAATATGCATTATGAAAAGGTTTTTGTATAGGTAATGTTGCTACGAACAATTCCATTGTAAGAATTTATAGTCTAAGAACTAATAATGTAAGAACTGCTACTGTAATGATGTTAGTATAAACGTTGCTAGCATGAAAACTACTCCTATGAGAAATGCTAGTGTAATGTTGCTACTAATGAAGCCAAATGATTAAATATGTAAACTTTTCTAGGGTAAACATTGTTGTTAGTATGGGCTGCTAGTTTAATTGATCCTAATATAAAGGTTACAGTAGAAGTCGTGCTAATGTACAAAATTATACTTAACCATTTTTAGTCTTATTTTAGTGATAATAATGTAAATATGTATTCGAACCTGTTTTTTATGGTGTCAAATATTTGAATATTAGGATTGATCATCAATTTCCTTGCATTTAATACTGCTACTAAAAATAACAGAACCTGCATAATAGGATTGGGAAATTTATTAGATGATTTATGTTATAGAAATTCAAATATTAAATAATATAAGGGTAATAATTGTCTAATGTTTATGCACTAGAAAAAATGAACCTTAAACTTCCATGTCATACAAGCACAATAATTATGAGAATGATTTCTTTAAATGAAATATTAGTATAGATAACGATAAAATCATTCGTACTCACTGGCTTATAAGCCACTTTCAGTCATCATTCTATGGAAATTAAAGCCATGGTCTTATTTTCTTTTTCTAAGAAAATATTGCATGACATGGTCATATATGTTGATATCAGCGCACCCTTGTCCTCTTGTTTCCCTACACATGTACAGAATATAATTTATTTGATTCGAATACAAATTTAAAGGTGTTTAAACTGTATGCATAATTAATTTCCATAGTTTAAACTGGTTGTAGAGTTCATTATGAATACACGTTCATTTGAATAAAATTGAAAGGTGTTTCTTTTATTGTGTAATGAGCAGTTTGAATGTAATAATCATTGTATTTAAAACAATATACACACATAGATTACTAAATGCAATCATAGACAGAAAAAAACCATGGCAATTATTTGAAAATGCATGTAAAAAACACACCTTAGTGAAACATTCCTTCAGGAAAAACAAGACACATGGAATCCCATACCAAAAACCCAACAGAAAATAACATCATAAAACCAAGCCAGCCCCCTCCCCCCTCCCCCTGCACCCAACCCCCTACACCCAGCCCTTCCCCCCTCCCTACACCTAGCCCCACCCCCCAGCACCAGCCCCCCCCCCCCAAGCACCCAAACCCACCCCCTTGTATCGAGCCCCCACCCCCTGCACCGAGCCCCCCCTCTCCAACCTCCCCCTGCACCCAGCCCCCCCCCCCCTCTCCCCCATCCCCCTGCACCCATCCCCACCCCCTGCACCCAACCCCCCTCCCCCCAGCACCCTTCTTAGAAAGCTACCTATAAACAAAAAAAAATCTCTTGAATTTACAATATCATTCCGGGAACTGGGATATCAAAAAACCCAACCAGTTCAATCAGTAGAACAACATCAGATTTTACAAAATGAAAATTTTAGAAATAACAACTGAGGAATATGTTCCATTTTTACCTACATTAATTTAGACTTGTCAATTCAATAATTATGAAAAATAAATAGATAAAAAATGGAATCCAATGTCATTATATGTGATATCATTTAGAGCTAAGTATTATATGGTAGTAAGGGTATCACTTACCCATATGCATGATTAAGGATTCTAATGTTAGCTTTATATAAATGCATGCGAAAATTTAAGCCAAACTTTTCAGAAGAAAACAAATTAACCATTCTCACCAATACAAAAATTCAATTCAGGTTCTTAAAGTACATACATATGTCTCCCAACTATGTCGAAAATAGAAGGGATTAATATCCCCCCCATCACCAACATCCCCATCCCCATGTCCATGCCAATCATCATCATCGTTAGTAGCCTCATCACCAACAGCAGCATTAGCAACATCCTCACCACAAATAGCTCTATCGCCACCACATTCGTTGCCACTACGACCCTCATTAGCATCACCTGATACAAAATTTAAATAGCGCATTGACGCCATATATTATTCAAAAGTACCAACAACGTTTGATGGAAGTAACTGACTCAAAACTACCATATCTTTCATGAAAATTTCTGTCATCAACTTACTTCTTTCACGCTCCTCTAAAAATATTTTCTTTTACTCAGCTACTTCAGCAAGAGATACTTCTAGCTCAGAGGTCTGGGAGGATTGAGAGGATCCCGATGACATCGAATACTTAGTGGGGACTATGTTTTCCCTAGTCGACATCATACTCTCCCCAGGTTCTTCTCACCTAATACCTGACTTAAATGATCAGGTGGCCCGATGTTGTCATCTTCCTTATCATTGAGGGCCTCCAAGGTATACTGTTGAAATTATAAACATACTAAATTATGAATTTTTTATAAATCATTACAATATAAATAAAAAACCGTGCAATTTTATCTTGTGTCTGTGCATTTACTTCACTTCCATCCTTTTTCTTTATACTGGAACAAAATAATTTGGAATGAGGTACAGGACCTTTGATGCACAGTTTAGCTTGCTGCAAATGATAAATGCACAAATCTATATTATTACCATATATTAGAAATGCACAAATCTATATTAGTACCATATAATTTCATAAAAACATTATTAATCAAATAATTTCTTAATTCTATAATATTTATTTTCTCATATTATTCGCATTCATTCAACCATCAATTAAATATATTTTTTTATTTTTAGGAATAACACATTTATGAGTATTGGTGTTAACCCACATAAAAATAGAAATCAAGACATGAAATTAAATTATATAGGGCATCATTAGACCTGTCTAAAAAATTAAAATATTGGAGTCTTGCACCCTATAAAATCTATATGCAATATAACTTACCCTATTTTTTGGATCCTCTTTAATAAGGTCCTCTAAGAAATAGACCATATTTTCCAAGGTCTTGATAAAATCTTCCATGTTAATATTCCCTTCATTAAATACTCAAGGAATAGAATTTGATATTATTTCTTGATCCACTATTTTTATTCCTCATATGTATTAAATTCTATAATTCAATTTTATAGTCAATCAATATCCTCTGGTGAAGGATTGATGGTCAATGTCTCTATCTATTCCTTATAGTATATAATAAGATCCAAATTATATTTTGGATCAGTTCCATCTTTTCCTCTATGGTCTAACTAAAAAACCTTAAATGTGTTTACTGTAGTAGAATGCTTTCCCTTAGAGAAGATTTCAGGTTTATGTTCTTTCTATGTTACTGTATTTGACAATTGGAGTTAGGAAAACTTATATATTATCCACCTATATATTCTCAATTCATTATCAGTTTTAATTTGATCTTTTAAGGCCACTGAATCTTCCTTAGGAACATCACTTAGAATAGGGTGTCTAGGCCCAAGGGATTCTTTCTCCATCCCCTCAATTATAGTAAATGTTCCCATTGATATTATTACTATAGGTTTTGGAAAATATAATAATCCTTACACCTCCATAAATTCTTCCCTTATTTATAATTTTATTATCATTTGATGGTTTTTTATTTAAATTACATTTCTTTTTCAAACAAGGGTAATACAAAATACATATATTGAGGATATCGCACCCTATAATGGTGGGGGGAATAACAACCCTATATGATATATAGGTAGAGGATATTATGCCCCATACCCATGGGGTACATTTCTAACCCTTCCTATGAATGGTGAGAAGAAATTATTCCATTATGTAAATTTATCATCAATGAGGGGTTCTATTTACCAAGAATTAATAATAGATAAGCATGTTTAATATAATGATGATATGATCGATCATGCTAGATTCAGCACATGCCACATATCTATCTTCAAAAGTAGCTCCACCATCATTTCCAATGTGTATGGTCACTATTAATGTACTGTATAATTGTAAAAATATAATCATGAATGAAGATTCTAGGTCACCATATAGTCTTGGTATAGGTATATGATGTGTTCCCAAGGTAAAAATCATATATCCCTTGGGAAATGGATATCCCATGTACAAAACCCAAAAGGGGAAATAGATATATGAATATAATATGTGTAGAGAGGTGAACATGGTGTGTAATATCCATAGGGATAGTTGGAAGGTTATCCATCATCACAGGTCATGTTCTCTCTAGGAAAAATGGAATGTGGTATTAAACCTCATGGTTTGTGAGGCTACACGGGCTTCCTGGGTGTATATTCCCTATATAAAAAAAATGTCTAGGCAAGGGTAACATATTGTACGATTTAACCACACAATGTGTGGCATTTAACATATCCTATAATCCCTAGCTAATGTACCTACCATAGTACATGATGTGTTTTCTTTCAAACTATACGCCATGTAGTTGGGTTCTAAAATCTAAACATTACTCTAGTCCTCAATTCACTTCTATTTCCTCTTATTTTTCTTCATATATCACTTTAATTAACTTTGGTCATGCTAAACCTGATAATGCCACCTATGTAAAGTGGTTTCTATCCTTTGGTACCTAGATTGATGATTCGTATCACAATCTTATCGATGTACATATTGCTATTCTTCAAGAAACCCCAAATCCAGACTCCCTTATCCCATTTTATCTTACCCTATAATCCATCCTCATGCTATAATCCTATATGGATAACACACAATGTAAATATATGGAACCTATTTTAATTGTGAAATAAAATCAATTTGTGATATTAGTTGAATCATCAGCTAAAATCTAAAGATAGTGATGAACATGTAAAGAATGGTGGAAGAAATAGATGAAACCACAAGAATAAAAATGTTGATCCTATATGACCAGCAATCATCTACGTTCGCATACAATAAATAAACAAAGAAGTAATTTCTAGTCCCAATATCAATTATCCCAAAATCATAATTTCAACCAAATATCATAAGTTAAAAAGGCCATCTGCTACCTGAATATTTATTCAATTTAAAGAAAATTCTTTCATGTTCAAACCATGAAAAAAATGGGGACAAATCCATATATATAAATTCTCTACCATGATGTTTAAATGATGTTGATTTGATTCTATTTCACAACCAAGGTACTTTTTATCGACATCACTAAAAAATAGATGTTTCTTCCCTGATTTGTCTTCACTACCATGCCCTCACTCCATCTTCTTCTTCCTCTCCCTCTAAGGTTCATGTGGTGATAGAACAACTAACCGAATGGATATTTCATAATATGGATTAAATAAAGAAATTCATGGGTTTCTCAGTATAATAACCAATTAAAAGAATAATTAAATTATTTAATTAACCATCTCATGACCGAAAACACCCATGAGTCCCAATTAAAATGAATCTTAAGCCATGAATATGGTAAAATTCCCATTCCAGATTCAATCTCTATCTTGGGTTCTCAATATGATACTGTATTTAAGATATATAAGAAAGATTAAAAAACATACAATGCATGGACTAAAAATAATATAGTATATTTTTATATTATTTCTGAATATCCTTGACACTCTATTTTATATGAAAAAGTAGGCTTGTTGTAAACATCACAATATGGAACAAAAGAAACCTTCAAAAATATTTGTGATGTTGCATACTATAGTAAAATTATCTTTTTACCCCTAATAATGTATTAATACTTTTTTAAACATAATATTCATCTAAGTATCATCTGATGAAAACATAGGTCAATACACCTCCCTACTTGTTTCCACTACCTGCATAAGTACACCTATCTTAGAGTCTGTCAAAATGGATTCCTATAAAGAGATGGGTCACTCTGTAACAGTAATTCTAGAAACCCATGAACAAATTTCTACCCTATTTTTTGAATTACATGTAGACCCCCTCCCACTAAAAAGAGTGGTATCATTAATACTATGAAAAACTCATTATAGAGGAGGCTAGTGAGATTCTCTCTCCCCACACCCCACCCCATGAGGGAGAACTACTACCAAAAGATCCTTCCCCCTTAGTGAGGAAAAATTTAACCTAGGATTTCCTAAATGATCCCCCATTACTCCATTTCATCATGGGATTAATAACAAATATCAAATTTCTTTTCTATATTAACTCATACAATATATCTGAAGGAGGATTAATAGATCCCCCATACCAAATGAGAATCCGAGACTTACTACACCATAATTAGTTGGTGAATTCACTACAACACTAGTAAATAGATTCACAGGGGCTCATTTTCACCCCTTTCCCTCCTGCCAAAGCCACCACCCAACTCGAGAAGTTGTGAAAGAGCCTCCATCCTTAGCTCCAGAACAACAACAGATAATTCTAATTCAATCATCGAATTAGTAATAAACTCTATAAGACCATAAAAATTCATCGACAAATGGAAATGAGGTATATATCAAACCACTCTATAAATTTTGATACATCAATCCATGGGATTCTTCAAAAGGTCAATGTGATGAAAACACATAGTATTACCTTAATAAACAATCATAGTGATAAGATAATACCATATTCAAAAATAAACTAAATGAAATCTAGGAGAGTTTGATATAGTCTTGATTAATATATAATCTAGCATGAATCGGTTGCTTCCTTGTCATTTCCAACTAATCAGCCTATAAGAACACCCTGAATGCATCACCACAATGCTTAAGAACTCTGAAATTCATGGAATAGAGCTGATTTCTAGGGTTCAAAATAAATAAATTTCAAAAGGAATATATTTCAATGCATGAATCACCAGATTCCAACTTATCAAGAAATAATATAGAGGCTGAAAATCATGACAGATATGAGACCAAACAAACCCAAATTCCTATTCATCCACTTATCTAATAGAAAAGAGTGGAGCCTAATGCTCCCTAGCATCACCTTTTTACTCCAAACCTCACTCCAGGTTCACTTTTTGATCAAACCCATATTTTGATGTATGTCACAAGCTTTATATTGAAAGCCGGATAAGTTTAAGAGATGATATCTCAGAAAACCAACTAAATGAAGGAGATCTCAAGCACTGGAAAAAAAGGAGAAGAAATTCCATTCCTAGATGTCGGAGCTAGGGGCAGGGAGGTGGAGGTCGGGACTGGACGTTACTGGAGATGGGGGAAGTTTAGGAGGAGGCCAAGGCCAGGAGGAGAGAAATACGAGAGGGGGGGAATCGCTAGAGCTGGGGGCAGGGAGGTGGAAGATGGGACATTGAGGTTAAGGTGAAGGTCGGGAGGGAGGGAGGGAGCGGAGGCGGAGGCCGGGGAGGGGAGGAGATGGCCGGGACTCAGTGGTCGGATAGCCGGGAGGCAAAGGTCGGTGAGAGGAGGAGAGGGTCAAGTGGCGGCGGTCGGATGGTCAGGAGGTGGTGGTTGGGGAGGGGAAGAGTGGGCAGGGAGTTGGGGAAGTGAGAAAGAAGAAGAGGGCGATGGAAGCGAGGGTAAGGAGGAGCGCGATGGAAGTGGAGCACGATAGAAGGGGGAGGAGGAGCGCGATGGTATTCGAGGAATTGCGTATTGTTTTCCACGGATTTATTAAAACCGTGGGAATAGAAAATAGAAAAGATATATCCCCAAGGTTTTTCTAAACCGTGGGGATTGATGCGTGGGGAAAATTCCCCTTTCCAGTGGTGGCAGTTAGTTATTTGGAGTCCAATATGACCAACTTAATTATTAGTGAATAGTAACATAATATTATAAATAGTAATGTTGCCGTTATGAATAGTAAAATTCCTTAAAGTATAGTGACCTTATTTATGATAGTATATAAATAAGATTTAAGTGGGAGTACGATATACATATATCTGGGAATAAGAAAATAAAATTTTTCAAATGGTTGTTTTTCGAGTAAATTGTGATTTTAATACAAATTTTAAATTAATCATATTTAGAAAATTATTTTTGAAAAATTGAGTTTATTTTTGGATTATAAACATCAAAAAATGGTAAGGGCGATTTTTTTGGGATTTTTCTGAAATACATAAATTTTTTGGTCAATAGTAAAATACAATAATTTACGATAAATGCTAAATTAGTAAATTATGATGTCATCAGTTGATGTATGGAAGATATAAGTCCATTATCTCAAACTCACATGCCACATTACTATTTTTCTTCATGGAATCATCACTATTTCTGGTCTTGAGGGAAAATAATAAACTATGGAATTAAATATTATGAAAACTCTCCTCCCCACCACTATAAATACCACCACTACCACCCTCTTCTCTTCACTACTCTCAAGCCTTGTTCCTTATTTAAATTCTGCCCAAATATATTCCCAATCTCTTACCCAAATTCCATCATACTTTGGTCTCCTCAAAAGACCAAATCCTCTCCCTTAAAGAGGCTCTCGAGGAATATTGATTCAAGAGGTCATTAAGTTCAAGCAATGATCACTGTCGTATTTAAGGTAAGGGATCCTCTCCATTCCACTTTTATTCAAGATTTTACTCTATGTTATTCTATTTTATGTGTAATTTCTAATGATGGGGTAGGATTACACACCTCCCACATACTGTGCTCATGAGGCTTAAATGACGAGAAACCCCTTTCTCTCCCATTAAGACCTCTGAACTACACACGATACCATCTTGATATTCCATAAAGGATTCAACCGGAATCTCCTTTATTCCATAACTTTTAATTATCTTTATTTTTTCCTAAATGAGGTTATATATTAATCTTATTTTCATATTATAAATGATATTTGAATGTTCCAAACTCATGTATCAAGTTCCATTCATCATTCTCTTTTGAGGATATGCATGTTTTAAGTGATTCCCTCTGCAATACTTCCCGATAAGCAAACCCATTTTGAGGAAACATCCCGAATTCTTACCTAATTTCAATTTCACACTGTCTTCTGTTTTAAACCAGCATTGAATTTATAAAATAATTCTTTTTATAGAGAAAACAATTTTTGTTCACTATTGGTTTTGTATAAGGGTTTGTTCCTTTTTCTATCTTAAAGGCTCTAGAGTATATTCCTTAAAACTGCTCAAAAATGTTTTTATGCCATAAAATTTAGAATATATTTCATAAATGTTGTCACTTCAAATTGAAATCACTCACCATGATACATATATATTTTTTCTAATAAATTTTCATGTATAATTTAGTTCACTTCATTCAGGGACACTTTTGTGTTATTCCCATTTGTTTTGCTTTGTGTCATGGTTATGGTACACAATTATTTCCATGTGTAATCATTTTGTTTATGAAAGATTGATTATGTATGATTATTTTTGTGGAAAATATATTCCTAAAATGTTAATATGTGTGCACCAAGATGGAAGTCCAATGAATTGGGTAAACATAACTCTCATGAGATGTTTTGTGTGACGGTCTTGGCGGTTAGCATTGGCTTCAACTACAATGTGAAACATTCTTGGCGGTTAGACATGACTCATACTAAAGTCATGTTTTATGTTGTTGTCACGTTATTATGACTCCAAGTTTATATGATTCCATGTTTATATGTTATGATTCCATATGTTACATGCCTTTTTATATCATCAAGTCATGCCTTTATCCCATGTGTTAATGCTTTATTCTTATGGTTATTCTCTTACTAGGATTTTTATCTCATCCCTTTATTCTTGTGATCCCAAAGTTATCCTATGAAGAATCAAGAGAACAATGAAATTTTGGGGATCTTTATGAAGTCTAAATATAGAAATACTATATTTAGTTCCATGTTTTTATTTCATGTACCTAGTCTTCCAAAAAACTAGAATTTACGATCCTTGGCTTGTACTCTAATGTATAATTATGGTCAAAATCATGTAATGTATTATGTAAAAGGAAGGTTTTATATAGTTGGTATCAAATAATTGTCTTGTCATTTTTGGATATTAGGAATATTGAAAATTAGTAAGAACCTTAAGTATGGGAAAAATTATAAGAAAATATCCCAAAATTTTAGTAAATATAGAGTAAGTGGTTTATCAACAAAATGCATCCCTATATAGATACAAACAGGTAGAGGTGGATCTAGAATAGATATATCTAAGTTTAAAACCTGAAAACACCACTTTGTGATCGACTTGAATGAGAACTGATGCACGACAACGGGCCTTGATTCACTATTAGTTTGACAGTACCATGGTATATGCTTTTGTAAATTCACGAGCTCGGTACAAACCAATATTATGGGAATAAAAAATCCCATAAGAATATAAGTTAAGAAATATATTAAGGATAATCTAGATTGAGACCTAGTGAATCACAAGTTAGGATATTCTTCTCATTTACATGTTTATCCTCTTATGTCCAAAGTTTCATTTTTATACTCAATAACTATGAATCCAAGCCCTCTAATGGAATATTATTTTCTTAGATAATGGAGGGAAATAGAAGAAAACGTTCCAAAAACCAATGTGATAGGGAATGCGATGATTTTCGTAATGATATACCTGATATTATGATAACGGGTTCTCAAAACTTCATGAAAGTGCTTGTTAAGCTGCCTCATGTTATATATAATAATCTGAATCATGTGGAACACCCTCCACCTCCAAGGAAAGATCAGTTTGTTTTATAATCATTCAAGAAAAAAACACCCCATGTTTAGAGGATCTTCTAATCCCCTCCATAAAGAACAATGGATTATCGCCCTTGAAAACATATTCTTCATCCTCCATTCCATGGAAGAAGATAAATTTTTACTAGCGGTCATCCATTTTGATGGGGAAGTTGATCAATGGTGGACACTAATCAAGGATACAAATTCCTAAGAGGAAATTGATTCCATGGAATGGGTATAATTCAAGAGGATTGTTCTTAGTAAATATTTTCCCCAAACCCTCCATCTTAAGATGGAAAGAGAGTTCCTCAGACTCAAGAAGAAATAAGTTGAGTCCATCGGGGCATATGATGAAAACATCACAAGTATTTCAAGGTATGCATCTATATTTTTCATGAACACCAAAAGTAAGGTGGACATCTAGCCAAGAATATCCAAATTGTTAAATTTGTGGGTTAATGAATCTTGGGAAATGTCTAAAGGGAACCATGAATTGATTCAAATTTCGATGAATTGGACATCTAGCCATAAACTGTCGAAGGGATATAAAGAATCATGATAATGTAGAATAAGAAAATAAGGTTCAGATTAACACTCAGCCAATAGTGTAGTGATAAAACTGCAAGGATCATGGGAATTATGCGTAAAATTTCTCTAAGATGATGGTTATCAGAGGAAATAAACAACAACCTCCAAGGAAACAAGGAATGGATTATGCTATTACTACTGCTCAGGTGGATCCAGACAATGATGTGGTGACAGGTACGCTAGCTATTCATTCATGGATTTCAAACATACTATTTGATTCTGGTTCTGTGCATTCTTTCATATCATGATAATTTAGTAGAAATATTCAAACACCGCCTCAAAATTTGGAGGATTTGTTTTATATGAGAACATAGAATGGGGAAATTATTGCATCCATGGTTTATAACTCCTCCCTAGTTAATTTTTGCTGACTGAACCTGCTAGAAAATCATGTCATACTTCCTTTTTTAGAGTTCGATGTTATCTTGGGAATGGATTGGTTATCTTTATACAAAGCCCACATCAACTATCAGAAAAAGGATATCACTCTTCACATTCTAAATCATCCTCAAATTCGATACAAGTGTAATGAGGAAGATGAATCGCTTTTAGAATCATCATCTCAATGGTGAAAATTGTTTCCTTATGATCAAGCATTTCTAGATCAAATGATTGATAAAAAGAAGAGAATAATGCTTGAAGACATGCCTATTGTGAGGGATTACACTGATGTATTCCATAAAGAGTTTCTCGGTCTTCTACATGAACTAGAGGTTGAGTTCTCAATTGAACGTATTTTTTGATCTCTGCTTATATCAAAGACGACTTATAGAATTTCCACTGTAGATCTAGAGGGGTTGAATAAGTAGTTACAAGAGTATCTGGATAACAGTTTTATACACCTGAGTGCTTCACCAAAGGGTGCTCCAGTACTCTTCATAAAAAAGAAGGAAGGATAAATAGACCTCTTCATTGATTATCATTGTAACGACCTGAAATTTTGAATAATATTTGTTTTGAAAATTTGTGTGCTATTTAATTTTATACTCTACAATACTATATCCATTAATTAATGAAGTTATACCATTGGGTTTTTACTGTTATATGACCCTTGGTCAATATGACCATTGGTCAATATGACCATTGGAAATTAAAATCTTAATGTTACAATTTTTGTTTATAAATAAAAGTCATCTTTGATAATTAATACAGAAAGAAGAGTTGATCGGCCCATCTAGTAGACCCGGCCTGTATGAAGCCCATCTATCAGAGCTTGGGAAGGAGGTATCATCTGTGGGCACTTCTCTAGACCAATCCCAAGCTGGGCTTCAACATGTGAAGCTTGAATGTAATCGCCTAAGGGAGAATTTCAAGCGGATAGAAATCACCACTCAAGCAATGTTGTCTAAGCCACCCTAAGATTCTATCACCATAACACACCTTACAGTTAGGTCCAATGCAGGTGTTATAAGGAGCTATATACCGAGGCCTTATATACTTTTTGTAATCCCTTGGTATAAATAAAATTTTTATTTCCTATTATGGTAAAATTTGTGATTTTCAAATGTCTGGATAAATATAGGATGAATATTATTGATGAATTTTGTAAAAAGGGTATTTTAAAATATTCATGTAAACTTTAAATAATTAATTATGTGAAATGATTTTCAAAAATGGTCTTATATAGTTCTGATTAGTATGAAATTTAAGGTCTAATAAGACCAACTATATTTTTTGTAAATAGTAAATTATGAATAGTAACATACCCTTATAAATATTAATGAATAGTAAATCTTCCAAAAATATAGAAGCTTAACCCATGAATGAATAAATAGAATTTAGACATCTTAAAAGTGAAAACCCAATAATATTTTAAGTTTTTTTGTTATTGTATGTCATAAATACTTTATTTAAAATTTTATAATTAATGTAATAATTTAAAATGAGAATTATTTTCTATAAAATATAATCATAAACTGTTACTTTATTGTCTTATGGTTAAATGATACTTTTATGGGACCTTGATTAATTTTTCAAGGTATTACAAAATAAGTTATAGTTTTAGAGTTGTTTTTATGGAATAAATAATGATTTTATTTAAAAATTAAATTAAAAATATTCAGAATATTATTTTCATAAAATATAGTTTATTTTTGACTCATAGTATTGATATTAGGTTATGGTTAATTTATTATTTTTTTATAAAATGTTTTGTTTTTCGGTGAAGAGTGAAAATACAGTTTTGAGTTTCGGGTGTTTAATGACATCATTAATGATGTAATAATCATATAATAATGATGTAATAATTATGTAATCATTTGGGTCAACTTTTGAATAGAAAGGTATGTTATGAGGTGTCCCAAGTGTACAATACCATTGGAAAATACCATGGGAAATCCCATGATTTTTCAAATACCACTGATAAGGTGTCCTAGGAAATTAATTAAATATTCCCCCACTCTTCCTAAAAATACCAAGCCATTACCTCATTAATTTAATTCCAAAATACTCCTTATCTAAGTTCTAGTCGTTTTACATCCCAAAGGGCCCTCAATCCCCCCAAGGTCCCAACCATCAAGTTTTCGAAACTACTCTTAATGGTAAGGGAACCTTCAACCCTCCTCTTTTAGTTATGATTTACTTTTAGTTATGTCTTCTTATTTCCACATTCTTATGTGGGGGTATGTTCTTATATATTATTAATACTATTCCTTTCATGTTCAAATGATGATATATCCTTTCATCTATCATCGATTTTTTTTCTGAATTGTTAAGTGACACCGTTAGGCTGCAGAATTTTTGTAAAAGAAATCACATTTTCTATTTTCTTCCAAGTTTCCTATTCATATGGTGTGTCATTAAACACCATGATATTATTTCTTTTAATTTTTTTCATATACTATAAAAGGTTCATTTATTGATGGCGTACCCTTTTCCCCTCTCTTTTTATTGTTTTCTAAAACCATGTTATGTAGTTGTTATGCTGCAGAAATTTAGTCTCAAAATATACTCTCTTTTTCTCATGAAATTCTCTTATTTTATTTACCGGAATACCCAAATACACTTTCATTACCATAGTTATTAATCAAGTCCTAAAATTGATCTATTTTAGTCTCTTATAAACAAACATTAAATCCTATTTCTTTTTCCACGGGTTATAAAATACATAACGATCATGTTTCTAATCAATTTTAAAACGTCACGATTTTGAAGTGAAACCTATTACTTTTACTCTCTATGGGTTATTTATGAAATGTTTGATTAGGATCTATGTGGGTCACATTAATATAATTACATATTAAGTGTTCACCCTGATAGCACATCAATGCATTGGGTAAAGAATTTAATCTCTAGAGATGAAAAGTTTCACCATACCTTGGTGAATAACCTTGGTAATTTTTATGATGCCTTGGGGATGAACCTTGATGATATGTTCATTAATATATAAATTAAATTTTTTAGTCACATATTCATGTTATGGTTAAATTTATTTTCATTATGATATTCCACTACTTCCATTTCTCTTTTCTTTATGTTTTTCATTAAGTTCTTATTGATATCACAAGTAAACTGATTCCCTTACTTTCTATACTGGGCATTCTTCTCACCCTTTTCTTTGATGTATATCTCCAGGTTATGAGATGTAGTAGTTGTATATAATATGAACTTTTCAAGAGGCTTTTTATGGGGATTTAAAAAGGTGTTTTAGGTTTTCATGTATTTGGTGCCTGATTTCCAAGACATTATACATTAAAGGTCCTCTATTTGTAAAATGTAATGAAAAGTTATGTTAAAAGGACGAGATGCTATAGTTGGTATCAAAGGAAATTTTAGTTATTTATGTAAATTAGGTTATGAAAACTTTACAAAAATTCCTATAGAAATTTTTAAATATAGGAATACTTCTTGGTATTTTGGTGAGTATTGAGTAAGTGGATTATCAAGAAAATACATCCATGTCCAGATACGAGCAGGTAGAGGCATCTTTGGGATAGATGTACCTAGGATTGAAAACTTTGACAAGAAGATTCAGGCTTGACTTGGGGTATCCTGTTACACAAATAATGGGCCTTTCTTCACTCTTGGTTATGACACACCCGGGAGATATGTTTGGTTTGTCATAAGCATTTTATGAATCATTACGAATGATTTATAGAGAAATATAATTGTTTAAAGAATGAGGTTTTAGGACATACAATCCTTTATAGTGAAAAATTAATAAATGAGATAATCAACTCGCTAAGGTTTTATTCTTTTTGAAAATGGAGGGAAATAGGAGGAACCGTGAAAATGGTGACCACAATGGACTATGCGCTGACGACCCTCTGATGGAAGCCGGAATGAGAACTTTCATGAGAATGATGAAAAAACTAATTCTTGTTATAGGAAGTAACTTGAATCAAGCTAAGAGAATGATTTCACCACAAAGGGAAAAACTTTCTGTTGAATCCTTTATGTGTCATGAACACCAACCTTCATTAGATCTACCGACCCATTTAATTCTGAACAGTTGATCAGCTCTATCGAGAATATCTTTTATATACACCGCTATTCTGAACAAGAGAAGGTTACCTTGATTGTTTATCGCTTAAAGGGAGAAGATGATCAGTGGTGGGAACTGATTAAAAACACAAGGCCATGAGTGGGATTTGAAGATATGTAGTGGGAAGAGTTGAGAGGGATCTTCTTCCACCAGTATTTCCCTTAAACGATGAGAACAATAATGGAGAAGATGTTTCTTGAGATGAAGAAGAATGAGAATGAATATATGGGATGCAATGAGATGAACTTCACAAGTCTTTCATGTTACACCTATATCTTTGTCATGGATCCAAATGTTATGGTTGATAGATTCTTCGGTGGACTGAGACCTCAACTGTGGAGGAATCTAGAAAATAGAGATTATGATAGCTATGAGGAGATCATGCGAAGTATGATGAAAGTCAAACTAGAGTTTGTTCAGACGCAATGGTCTCATAAATTCAATGAAACGAAAATATCTATGGATCCATGCTTAGGGAGGAGCTTCGATTAGGGAAGAAGAGGCAAGCAAGTAAAACGGCCATGTGTAATAAATGTTAGAAGAACTATTCGGGGAACTGCTTTCTCGGGAGTGGGAAGTGCTACATGTCTGGTAGAGATAGACACATTGCGCAGAATTGTCATAGTGAGGTGAAGGCACAACTTTCCAAAACTAAATAAAAATGGAAGATAGTGGAGATCCTCCATCACGTACAATATTATAAGTATGGACAACTTGGGAACTTTTCTAATCACTGTCCAAATCTGAGGGCAGTGGAGGGGAATCACCATCAGCCTTAGAAACAGCCAAAGGAATAATGTCATACTTTTTCAATCCCTACAGCTAAAGATAAAGTGCTAATTGATTTGGTGGAAGGTACTCTTATTATTCTCTCTAAGATAGAAAGTAATTTGTTTGATTCTAGTTCTATGCATTTCTATATTTCCTCCATGTCTGCAAAGAATTTAGAATCAACCCCTGATTTTCTAAAGGTAGAGTTATGAGTCAAGACTCCTTGTGGGATTATCCAAGAATCTTAAATGTTTAGAAACTCTAGTATTTACTTTGGTGATAAAAATCTTATCAAAAATCATGTATTAATTCCCATGCTGGAATTAGAAATTATACTAGGGATGGACTGGCTCTCTAATTATAATGCTAAGATCAAATGCAGAAGCAAGGAAATCTCAGTAGTCTTGAATGGAAAACCTATGCTTATATTCCAAGGAGAGATATCTCAACCTGATATTTGTCTATAATAACATCATATATCTTTATTTATAGAGTTTATCCGTAAATAAGAAGAAGTAAATGAGAGTTTGATGATAAAAAATGTCACCATTGTCCAGGTATACGTTGACGTATTTTCGGAGGAGGTACCCAGACCTCCCCAAGAAAGAGAGGTAGAGTTCTCTATTGAACTCATACCTGTATCGCATCCGATATCAAAGACCCCATTTAGGATGAAAAATGTTGAGTTGGAGGAGTTAAAGAAACAACTCGAAGATCTTTTGGAGAAGGATTTTATCTAAACGAGTGTGTCTCCTTAGGGAGAACCAGTTATCATTGTGATAAAGAAGGATGAATCGATATAGCTATGCATTGATTATAGGGAATTTAACAGCATTATAGTGAAGAAAAAGTACCCTATACCAAAAATTGATGACTTATTTGACCATCTTTGTGGGGCACAATTGTTCTCTAAGATTTATCTTCGATCTGGTTATCATCAATTGAGGGTGAAGAAAGAAGATATTCCAAAAACTGGCTTCCAATCAAGATATGGGCATTATGAGTTTTTTTGTTATTCCCTTCGGACTGACTGATGCACATACTATTTTTATGGATTTGATGATAGAGTCTTTAAGGACTACCTTGATAACATTGTGGTAGTTTTTATTGATAATATTCTGATATATTCCAAAAGTCACGAGAAGCCTAAGGATTATCGAAGGATTATTTTGGAAACTCTATGGAAAGAATGGATTTTTGGGAAGTTCATCAAATTTGAATTCTAGTTACATCAAGTTACTTTCTTTGGGGAAAATCGTTACCAATGAAGGACTCGCAGTTGACCCTGTAAAGACAAAAGTTGTAGACGAGTGGCCTCAAACTACAAAAATAACTGGGATTCATATTTTCCTTGGATTAGAGGGATATTATAAGAGGTTTGTGAAAAAATATTCACGACATCCTAATCAATTAACCATGTTAACTAGAAAAGGGGTCAAGTTCATCTGGAAAAAGGAGTGTGATGAATGTTTCCAATAGTTGAAGAAGATATTGGATAGTAAACATGTGTTAACTCTTCCCTCATGTGGAGAAGGATTAATTATTTTTAGCATTTCATCTCTGAAAGTGCTTGGGAATGCCTTCATGAAAAATGAAAAATTCATTGCTTATGCATCTCGATGGTTGAATACTCATTAGAAGAACTATCCTATGCATGATCTAAAGATGACTATGGTCGTTTTTTCTCTAAATATATGGAGGCACTATTATTATTGAGAGAATTGTGATATATACACAGACCGTCAATGTTTGAAGTATATTTTCACACAAAAGTAATTGAACTTGAGACAGAGAAGATGGTTGGAACTTCTCAAAGACTATGATTGTTCAATTCATTATCATCCCAGAAGAGAAAACAAAGTCATTGATGCATTAAGATGGAAATACCCTGTTGTTCTTTCTGTGATGAGGATTCAAAGAGATCCTTTGAAAAATGACCTAGTAAAACCAGAAATGGAAATTATAAGGGAAGAGACATCATTAACCCTAAAAAAATGATTTCTCAACCATCATTACAAGAGAAGATCATGAAAGCTCAGAAAGAAGATCCTTTGTTACAGAAGAAGTTTGAGGCTGTGAAGGATGGGAAGTTTCCTGAGTTAAATATTGATCAAGAATGTGTACTTAACTTTTGTACAAGACTATGTGTTCCATATATTCCAGAAATAAAGAAGGAGCTGATGGATGAAGCTCATAGATCTACTTTCTCTATACATCCTAGAAGAAAAAACATTGTATAGGGACCTTCGTGATCATTATTAGTGGGATAATATGAAAAGGGAGATTGATGACTAGACTTCTAGGTTCCTGGTATACCATCAAGTGAAGACAGAGTGAAAACTTCCTAAATGTGTATTGCAACCACTACCCATACCATCATAAAAGTGGGACAATATCACTATTGACTTCTTCACTGGTCTCTTGAGAAAATCCAATGGAAACAATGTGATATGGGTTATTGTGGACCGTCTCACCAAGACTGCCCATTTTATATCCACTCATGAAGATTTCTCCCTTGATCAACTTTCCATGATTTACATGAAGGAATTGGTGAGGATGCATAGAGTTCCACTTTCTATCATATCAGATCTTGATCCAAGGATCACATCAAAATTCAGGAGAAGTCTTCAACATGATCTGAGAACTGAATTGTATTTTAGTATGGCCTATCACCCCCAAACAGATTTCAAATCTAAAAGGACATTTCAAACACTCAAGGATATTATGATAACATGCTCAATAGAATTTAAAGGTTGATGGGATCAACAACTCCCTTTAGTTGAGTTCTCTTACAATAATAGCTTCCAATCAAGCATTCAAATGACACCCTATGAATCTCTATGTGGTAAGACATGTATAACTCATACATGTTGGCATGAAGCTAGTGAGAGAAATATTCTTGGGCCTAATATTGTGCAAGAGATAAAATAATAATCCCATGCCATACAACAACACATTAAGGATGCTCAGAGTCGGTAAAAGAGTTATATCGACAACCGTCGAAGGGACATGGAGTATGATGTTGGTGAAAAAGTATTTCTTCAAATTTCACCTTGGAAGAGAGTTGTGAGGTTTGGAAAGAAAGGGAAGCTCAACCCTTGGTACAGTGGCCCCTATGAAATCCTTGATCGTGTAGAAGTAGGGGCCTATCGGCTTGTAATTTTTCCAAATCTAGGACAAGTTCATGATGTCTTCCACATATCCATCTTAAAGAAGTATATAATTGACCCTTCATGTAGAGACCCAAAGCATGACGTACATGTACATTACTTTACTTTTGCGGAAAACTTAATACATAATACAAACAGGACACACAAGGACCGTAATAGTTTAGTGTCTTTGGAAACTCGGAATATAATCTTCTAATCATGGTGAAAGATCTTCAACATCTTCCATAAAGATCTTCCCCTTTTGTTTTCTTACCTAAAACCTTCTTTATATCTTGGGGAAAAGAAAACATAAAAAATGGTGAGCTCAAATTCTCAGTAAGGATAAACACAGAGAACATAAAATAATCCATAAACATTTGAATGCAAAAAATTGAACATAAAATCTAAACATCCAAATCTTGAGAAAAGACATAAATCATGGAAGTACGTAAAAAATATTTCATAAAGTAAAATCAATAATGATAAAATAACATGGGAATAAAACATATAATTTTGGAAAACCATTAAGCACATGATATGATTTCCATAGTAGCCAAGGAATTGCTGCCAAGACCATCTTAGTGGACAAAGTCCCTTTTTGAATCCAGTTCACTCCTCGTTCCAGTCCTGTAACACTGAACCAGATTAACTTACCATTCCAACCATGTCTATCTCATGAGATATAAATCTTTACCCAATTCATTGGAGGGAGATATAGGTCACACCCATCTCTTAATGAAATCATTCTTACGTGTGCCACAAAATAAACATACATCATTCATAATAACCCAACAAATAAAATGGGTTTCATAAACATCATCCCATCATAACATAATCCATATAAAAGAAATGGATATCATTTAATCATAAGAAAAATCATACCATGTAAATAATGGATACATTATACTTGAAACATAAACATAATAAATAATGTCATTTTAGATGGAAAATAGTTTTGATAAAACACCTGAAATGAATTCTTGAGGAAAATAGCCTGTCTTCTTCAAAATCATTTTCTTTTCAAAAAATTCCATGAAATTTTAAAAGAAAATGGTTTTTTTAAAAATAATCATGCAATCTTGTAGAGTAAGCTTCATGAAAATGAGACTTTATGAAACCGTAATAATCTGTTCACGCTGTATAAGTTAAAAATAACATTCTCCTCGTACTTTTGTTGAAAAAGTCAAAAAGTTCCTCGTGTGGTAAAAAAAATTAAGATTCCTTTCCGAACATGTGGTAAAATTCAAAAATGGGTAAAAATGAAATTAAACATACATTAAAACATTTTTAGAAAACATGGATATGGATGATAACAATAACCCCAGTAAATACTTATGAATAAACAATCTCTGATAAGAACGAGATTGGAATAGTTAGCCCTTACCTTATCTCTGATATGCTTCGTATGTATCCGAACATCCTATATAATGATTTAAATAATGTCATTGACTTATTAAAGAATCATATTCATTGTTATGATATCATATATGGTTCACTTATGACTTTATATTAACCATTCTTTTGTAAATTCCATGTTAAAGTAGCATTTTGGGTAAAATCGTTTCATTTATCGTATGTGTTTCGACTTATTGTTCATGATATTATTACTTATATCCTTATTTACATAATTCCATAATGTAAAAAATGATTTATATATAATATATATTCAGCATATACATTTATATATATCATATATCGATAAATGGAATGAAATACACCGTTCATGGAGACGGTAGGTCGTACGTACGCATGGACACTGTTTTCGTTTCCTTATTGAATTGAATGGAATTAAGTAGATGACATAAATATACATATATATATATATATAAATGAAGTATAATTATTATGTCATATATTTAATTATTATTCATTATATATACTTTATAATCATTCATGAATGGTTAACATGGAGAATGAATCTCATCGCGTCGTGGAGACGGTAGTCTATACGTACGCACGAGCGATGATATCATTACCATGATCGTGGAATTATATTTAAGTGTATGTATAATATTTAAGAATCAAAATCACTTTAAATTAATCATATACAGTTATTTATTTTCAGCATTATACCCATCCATGTAAGGTGGTGATCGAAAACAGATTACACGACGGCGTGGAGACGGTATTCCTTACGTACGCACGCGCGGTGATTTCATTTTTAGTAGGAAGGATCGAAGGTGAAATAGGGTTGTTTCATATTTATAATAATATATCAGTATATTAGTGATACTGATGTTATTAATTTATAGTGAAACAACAAAATAAGAAGAATTAGAAGAAGAAATAAACTTGAGAGAATCAGAATTAAAGATTACCTCTTCTTCGACACACCTCCTTTAAGCTTCCTCTTAGGGAAGTAGAGTTTGTCTTTTTAAAAGACCCAAACCTCCAAAATGTTTCTAGGGAAGTGTATAAGAGAAATGGGTAGGGGTTGGAAGAGCTTCAAATCTCAAAAGTCTGTGAAGAGAATAGGGAAGGGGTGCCCTTTTTATAAGGGAGGAGAGGGGCACCTTTGGAAAAACGTAAAATATTATTTTATAATAAATTCATATTCGGTTTATAATAGCTCCAAATTGATTTATTTAGAAGCTAAAGTGGGGATGGGTCAAAATCCTCTCAACCCATTGGTTTTAGACAAGTTTAGGTTACTATTTTTACCTTATATTTTAGATTTAACTCTAAGTTAAATAATTTAACTTTTACCATGTCTTCTTGTTTTCTTATAGTATATGGTTAATAAACACACTATAACCATCCAAACTAACTCCAAATGGTTCATTATTAATATATATAACATTATCTAAGTCATTTTTCCGAACCTTAGATTTTTAGGAATATTATAACAATTAATTATATAATATCTATTTTAAAAACTATTTTATGTCAATTTGGACACTATTTGGTAATTATTTTTTGTGAAAATCATAACAGCATGATTAGTTTGAAAAAAGTTAATTAAATCAATACTAACATGTCATATTAACCAAGAAAATTAGTGTAATTCATAAAAAGTCTCAGATTACATTTATTTGGGTTTTTATAATATCAATTATTTTAATATTTCATTATTTAGGTAATGGGGGGGATGAGCCCATAAGGGGCACAGCGTCGCTCCACTAGGGTTCTCGCACCGCCTTCCCCTCCCTGGATCTGTGCTCCCTCTCCTTCCTAGTTCGGCCGGTCGGGGGGGTGGTTCTCTGTTCCTACGGCCTTGCTCAACTCGTTATTCACGCACTAGTGTCTTTCCTTGGCACTGTGTTGAATCTGCTCCTGAGTTCCTGGCCGGTGGTCCGAGACCGTCCCTCTGTCCGGATTTGTGCATTTGAAGGTAGTGCGTTGTTTCTATGGAGTTTTTGGATGGCATTGTTAGGATATTGTTTTCTTTGGGCGGATGAGGTTCCTTTCTTCTGTTGCTTCTTCGTTTTTAGTTTTTGAGTAGGGTTTCTTGATGCCGGTTGGGATGCGGCTTTATGGTTGAGTCAGTTTTGCTGGTTCGGGGAAATCTATTTCTTATTGTTTTGTATCATTCTGGTGGTGGTTCATGCTCGCCGATTTTGTCCTGGTTGTTTTTGGCCACTAAGGGCTTGATTCTCGGTCTGGATAATCGCCGGTATTGTCAAATGATGATGGTGAAGCTCAACAGTGTCCCGGTTGAAGCAGATGAATCGTTTTGCATGTTCGTTCGAGATAGGTCGTGGATGCATCATGGTTTGTTCTCCGGTAGACGGGATGGTGGTGGTGGTCTGATAGTGCTCCGGTGATGTTGTCAGCTACTGGTTTTGGCGTCTTCCGACGGTGAACAAGGGTGCGTGGTGATGGATCTCAAATCGAGGTTGTCTCAATGGCAGGCGGGTGGATAGGCACGTTGTACGCTGGCAGGTGGGCGGCTCGAGGACTGTCGTGTTGATCTTTGGTTTTTGGATTTTTGAATATGAAATTGAAATTGATTTGAATGTTGTGTATTGGTCTGTGGCGATGGTAATGCTCTGTATTGGGTACCGACAACCCTTAAACCGGCCATGAGAAAATGAAAAAATGATTTCCGACCATTATTTAGGTAATTACTGCATCACCATGGTGTTATAAATAACTTACACTGTTTAATTTCTAAAAATTATAAATAAAATACCATTAGGTAGAAATATTTTTACCTTTCTAACGAATATTTATAGTCGAATTTATCTTATGTATAACCCTATATTAAATCTTTTTTGTTATTAAACTTTGATTTTAACTATTTTAACTCTTTTTTAAATAAAATAATAATAAATGTCCTAATATAATCCAAGTGGACCTAAATGATAATATTATATTCCTAAGGTTGTTTTTGGTCAAATTATACTTATCAAATAGAATTAGAACATGTGTTAGGGTAATAATAGTATCATTTTTACCCTTAATTACCCTATTTACTTTTAACCGTGGTAAATAAAGGTAAAAAGTTACTATTCGCCAAAAATTATTTTTATCTTATTGAACCACATTTTACTCCTTGATATTAACCGTGTCTCTCGGATTTTCGAAATTCCACTCACAGAGGCAGTAAAATTAAGTTTTATGTAAATTTTCAAATTCTCCTAGCAGGTGGGTAAAAGACAGTGAAAAGTCAATAAAAGTTTTATATATCTAAAATTATTATAAAATGAATCCAATGAATTACATTGAACTTATATAGGTATTATGTACCAATTTTGACCAAAAATAAATTTAAATAAAATAAATAATTATTTAAATAAAAAGTCGGTTTTTAAATAGTAACCCAGTGTTTTCACTATTCATCAAAAATTGAAAGTTTTCAGAAAAATACCAAAACTTCACCCTAGGCTAATTTCGATAATCCAAATCTCAAAATAAAGTCCATTTTGATAGATAAAATTAATAAAATTTCAAAAAGTGGGTATTACTATTCATAACAGCTAGTTCATAATAATATTATAGTAATACCTTGTTTAGTGAAACTCGGTATTGCATATAACACACGCTACAGAGGAAGGTTTCTCTTGCATGCAACACAAGCCTAGAATAGTGTTTACGTATACTGCATGATAATATGGTGTTGTGTATAGCGCAAGTTAATCTTGGTGTATCATACAACACAAGACATTTAATAAATTAAAAGGAATATTTCTCATAAAATCTCATGGTGTTACATTCTACCCCCCTAAAAATGAATTTCACCCTCAAAATTCATCGGGGTTATAAATCGTTGACTACTTGTAAATTTCTTTCATAGAAACCCACATCCTAAAAAGAAATACTAACACTCCATTTTAAAAAGTGAATTAAGAAACGTAATGGTTACCCAAATTAACTCATCACCGGGTTTCTATATAGGAGAACATATGTGAAAATATGGATATGGAAGAGAAATATAACAATAAAGTTCAGATGGAGAGTGGTATAGAACACGGATATAAAAAATACAACAATAAAAAAGCCATAAATTTGTGATGATCTAAGGTACCATCTGATTCATCGGATATAAGGGCACCAGGACAACATTTTTGGGTTTCAAGATCATTTTCCAAAAGTTGAAGAATTTGAATTTATCAGAAATACATACTTTATTTCGGTATAATGTCACCGTTTTTCGTGCCTTGATCAATTTCCACTTCATAACTTAAAGAAATGAAGTTGAATTCGTCATTCGTGAAGTGCTAGTAGATCATGTGATAGAATGATGGGTCATTCCATCTGTCTCAAACAAAATATCAGTACAAGTTATAAGTCCATCTTATGGTGAGATTAATCGTATATGGCTCCAAAAATATACTTATACTTCATCTATCATAGCGCTTAATAAAATAAAACTAGTTTCTACAAACCAGGGAGTTCCTGTAGGTCAGTGGTAGGCGATAAAGGCCTGTCGCACTTCAGTTGTGGGTTCGATTCCCACAGACATGTCAGACACGACGGGTTGTCGCCCATCTTGCAGGTTGCCCTTTTTCTAAAACTACACTATTATAACATTATAGATATAATTTTGAAAAAAAGCTCTAGTTTTAAACAATACTATCTGATGTTCGACATAACCCTTTCCAATCTTTAGACTTATCCAAAATAATTCTATCCAATCTCATTGTATAAAGAAAATTATTACTGGAAAGGTTACATAACAAGAACGTGAATACCATCATTTATCATACGATATATCTTATTGGTCACATTCCAAACATGTGAATTCCTAAATCATGTATTCTTTTTAAATAGAAATTACCATAGAACCTTACTGAAAACATGAATACTGTTAAAAGGAAACTCTTTCCACTTACCAAAATGTAACGCCCCGACCCTAGTTACCCAGAGTCGGTGCAATATTACATAACATTGGCATGATCACAAGAAAGATCAAATCTCGAAAGACCGATTGGTTTAGTAGCCTTGGAAACACTAGATATATTCATAAGTTTTACATTACATCATAAAATGAAAAACTACTACAACAACATAATGTATCCATAATCCACACTCATATCCCCACATAATATCCCTGCAGGTCATTCATAATTTACTTCTTCACTTCCTGGGAAAAATAAAACATAGAAAAGGGGTGAGCTCAAATGCCCAGTAAGGATAACAATATAGCGGAAACTTTCATAAATAAGAATAAACATTTAAGGCAATGTATAACTAAAACAAAAGCCTTTCAAACATGAACTTTCAACATGGTATGGCATAAATAAAATGAAATAATTCCATTTACTTATTCACATGGATATTCTACTAATCGAATAATCACATGCAAAAATCAATAACCACTTTCATAATGTTGGAATGCATAATGCTGAACTTTAATTTCTTTATCAAGGCCTCATCCCAAGACCTTGGGGATAACTGTAACCGGAACCCAACCCGGAGTGCCTCTAATAACCGGACACCTACCCGGAGTGCCTCTAATAACCGGACACCAACCCGGAGTCCTTCTAATAACCAGAGACCAAACCGGAGGGCTTACTTTTACCAGTCCCTAACCTGGAGGGCTTACTTTTACCAGTCCCCAACCTGGAGGGATTACTTTAACCAGTCCCCAACCTGGAACATACTTGTCCAACACATTCATATGAAGTAAAGGTTGAAATATAACATAAACATTCTTATTGGAACTAGCATACAAAATGTCAATACTTTACTCATAAACCATGAATGCTATATAGATGGCACATCCACAGTCAAACATATCACAAAACTTTATTACAATATGGAAGTTTTGTATCAAAATAAATCAACTTCAAATAAGCGTAAAATCCATCAAAGGATGTTGACATAGATGAAATAAAAACACTTTTTAGAGAAATATCTCTTTCTATTTTTGAAACCATTTAAGAGCCATATAAAATTAAACATTTTCTTGAAAATATTCTTATAAGCTTGTAAGGGAAGCTTTGACGATTTTATAATGGCGGAAAATAACCGCACCCGCTGTATAAGTTAAAAAAACATTCTTATCTTAATTCTGTCGAAAAGGTTAAAAGCACCTTGTTTGGAAAACGACGGAAAGATTCCCTTATAAACCTCTTATAAAAAGTCAAACAAGGGTATAAATGACTTTAACCCATATTCTTTTAAATATTAGAATTGTTTTGAAATACATTTTGAAGAAACATGGACGTGGATGATAACAAGGTCCCAGTAGATAATTATGTATAAACAATATCGGATAATGAAGAGATTGCGAAATAAATCCTTACCTTGTACTTTTCCTTGGTTGGGGTAGGTTAACCTCCTCTTCTTCGGGTTCTTCCTTTTGATTTGATCAAAAGGGCTCCTTAAGATGGCTTTATGATCAAACTAAGGCCTCTAAGTTGTAGTGAGGGATGTTGGGAGAGTATTTGGGAAGAGTTTGGCCGAACCAAAAGGCTTTGAAGGTGTGAAGAAATGGGAAGGAGGAGTGCCCATTTATAAGAGGGGTGAGGGGCACCTTTGGAAAAGCTAGAAATATTAGTTTATAATAAATTCATATTCGGTTTCCAATGGCTCCAAAGTTGACTATTCAAAGGTTAAGGTGGGGATGGGTCGAAAACAACTCAACCAATAGAATTAAGACAGGTTTGGGTACTTATATTAACCTTATCTTTAAGTATTAACTCTAAGTTAATTAGTTTCACTTTTACAATGTCTCTTTTTATTTTTATATAATATGGTTAATAAACTTACTATATACATCCAAACGACCCCCAAGTGGTCCATTAATGATGAACCTATCATGGTATAAGTCTCTTGGCCGAACCTTAGATTTTTAGGAATTTAATATCAATTAATAATATAATATTTGTTTTAAGAACTCTTTTATGTCAATTTTGACACTATTCAATAGTTAATTTTTGTGAAACTTATAACAGATTGATTACTTCGAATAAAGTCAATTAAATCAATACTAATATATCATATTATCCTAGAAAATTAGTTTAAATCATTAAAAGTTTCATATTATATTTATTTGGGTATTTATAATATCAATTATTTTAATTTTTCACTATTATAGTAATTAATGAATCATCATTGTGTCATAAATAAAATACATTATTTAATGTCTAAAAATTATAAATAAATTTTCATTATGTAGGAAATCGTTTTATCTTTCTAATGAATATTTATAATCTAAAATCCAACATATATAACCCTATGTAACAATTGTTTTTCTAAAAGATATATGCTTGTGTCATTTTTGTATTCATTTTGACTTAATTAAAATAAAGTGTCATTATCACTTACAAGTGGATCCATGGGGTCCCAAAATAGACCCAAATATTCCCATGGTCGACCATTTATCAACCAATAGGGTTAAGACATGTTTTAGGGTAATTTAGTATTATTATAATATTATTTGTTTAACCCTTATTTACCGGATTTACCCTTAACCATGGTAAATAAAATATTTACCGCAGTAATTATTCAAAATGTCTAAAAATAAAAGTTACCTATTTACACAATTTGAACATCCTGATTCCAAATATGGAATCCATTTTTATAAATTCAAAACACAGAAGTGGAAGAAATTAATTTAAAATTAATTCCCGCTGTCAAAACAAAAAGCGTGTTTTTAAGAGATAATAACTATCAAAAGATTGACACTTGTTTATGTTCGGTTTAATTGTAAAATTATGTCCAATGACCAAAATTATATTAAATAGTAAAAATATATTCTAAATATACTTTAAAACTACTAAAATTCATAATTTATCACTATTAATTATTCTGATTAAAAAAGTTGTTTTTAATTAAAATTTAGTAATTTTCACTATTCATCAAAATATGAAAGTTATCCGAAAAGTACCAAAATTTCACCTTAGGCTAAATTAGATATTCCGAATCCAAAAATTAAGTCCATTTTGAAATATAAAATATATATAATTTTAAAAAGTAGGTATTACTATTCACAACGGCTAGTTTAATTAGTTGTGGTGTGTGTTAGAACTCGAGGTTGCGTTCAACACACGATATCGCATTATTCGAAGGGAAACGTACCGTGGAAGCTTGGGGTGTTTCATTTTAAATTTTTGATGTCCCCATTTAGTCAAAAAGTTTAAAATATTGTATTTAAAAAGTTTTCACTATTAGAAGTTGATAAAAGTGAAATACTGAAAATGAATCTGTTCTTGCATTATGACTAAGAAACACATAATAGGGATTCTAAAATTATAAGGATTATATAAAGTTCAAAATATAGTTAATACTATTCATGACCTCTTTTAATGGTGTGATTGAACTCGGTGTTGCGTGTAGTGCAAGTTATTGAATTATTTTTAAGAAATAACACACTTTGAAATCTTGGGGTGTTACATTCTCCCCTCCTTCAATAAATTGCGTCCTTGCAATTTGAAATTGTTCTTCGAAAATAAAAGGTTGAAAGTAGAAAATATATTTGTGGGAAAACCCACATCGGAAATTGGGTTACTAAAATTTAGTCTTAATATGAGGAAAAGAGAAATGAAAGGGTCACCACCAAATTATGATCTCGATTAGGAGAACATTGGTGGCAATTAGAGACATATAATTGGAGGAAAAACGTAAATATTTATAGGTAGTGATTGAGGTCATCAATCACAAACAAGTATAAAATTGAGGTCCTTAAACTAATTAATCTATGATGATTTGAAGTACCATCGGTTCAACAAAATATAGGGTATTGTGACAACACATTTTTGACATTTCAAAATATCTTAGTTGAAATCCCACATCGAAAAATGAATTAATGAGGCCTCTATTTAAAATAAAGAGTGGAAAGTATGAAGATTACCGAAAATAACACATACTAGGGTTCCATGTAGGAAAATATGGATATGGAAGAGAAATCTAACCATCAATTATCTGATGGAGAGTGGTAGAGAACATGGCTATGAAAAGGCCAACAATCCCAAAGCCATAAATTTGTGATGATTTAAGGTACCATCTAGGACAACATTTTTGTTCTAAGTTTCTATTATTAATGTTGAGGAATTTATTTATGAGATTGGCTAAGATAATAAGGAGATATACTTACTTTATAATTAGAATTTTACCCATTAATAAATTTCTACCACAAACTCATCTTTCACTCTAAAAGATAATAGAACGTAATTTTTTTTTCTATTTATACTATTCGTACAGGGTTCCAAAATAAATGAATTTATAATTCATCTACCAGATCTTTTAAAAAGAAACTACATTATTTAATTCAGGACATCTCGTGGGACAGTGGTAGGTGATACACCCTTGTCGCCCTTCGGTTGCGGGTTCAAGTATCGCAGCCTTGCCGGACGTGACGGGTTGCCGCCCGACCTCCGGGTTGTCCGTTTATGGCAATCCAAAATAATCCAAACTAGATCTATCCAAAATACTTCTGTCTAAACTCACAGTCCAACATTTATAAGGAAGGTAAACATAATATAGATCCTTTTTACCCCGTAATAGAATATGAATACCTTCATCATGTATTACCATATTCCTTATTGATTACATTCATGCTCCATTATTCCATATAGAATGCTGGATATACTTCATTAATCCAAAAATGTTTTAAACCCCAACAATGATGGAATATACAAATCATTAATCAGTTCCAAGGTAGTCAAGAATATCCAATATAATTTATCCAAAACAATCACATATTATTCCAAAATCACTACCTCAGTATCAGAACTATATTATGATTTATCATTCTCTCAACCATATATTTTCCAAAAATTTATCCTGCTATTGAGTCACTTTTCTTTGTTCCACACAATCTCAAGTCCTTAATGAAATAGTACTGCAGTACAATCCTTATATACTCCATAATTATTATAACTAGTACATTGTTGATACAACACTCAATTGACATAATCAACATAAGAACTCTAATCATTCCTCTTCATCTGTGGTAGTATCATAACTTGATTATTATCTAATAACATCATTTGCGGCATAGTCTGATGACTGGGACATAGGTTCGCGTAGTGTCCAAACTCCTTGCAAATGAAGCATTGTACATTTGAAACCATTTTCTTACCCTTGCAGTCACGTACTTTGTGCCCTTTTCCTCCACACTTATAACAAACTCCCATTCCTTTCAGGCAAGTTCCAGGGTGTTTCTTTCCACAGTTACCACATATGAGAAAATTCTTCTTTTCCCTCTTCCCTTTATCCATCTTTCTCTCTTCCATCCTTTTCTTCTCTTGCTTCCCTTCAAAGCCATAGGACTCAGTAAACTCTTTACTTATCTTATCAACACATGATATTATTTCTTCATATGATGATAATACATGGGAGACTATTTCTCTTATAAATTCTAGCTTAAGACCATGAAATATGTGATCCTTCCTTCTCTTTGGATCATGTGCATTACTGGAGTTCTCATTCCTTCTACTAGGCACCATTTCTAAACAATGGTATACACTAGATTAGTTTATGAATCAAAATACATAATCCCATACTTATAAAACACTTAACATAAATTGAACTATTTATAGATATAATCCATAATCATAAAAAATATTTTCTTTGAGGAAGTATATACTCATAAACCCTTCATAATGATTTGTAAAGAAAATGAGAGTTATCCTAAGCATATCCCCCGGGAGTGTCGTAACCAAGAGTGCAGCAAGGCCCGTTGTCGTGCACCAGTTCCCGTTCGAGTCTAGCTCAAAGCGGTGTTTTCAGGTTTTACCCCTAGGTACATCTGTGCCAGAGCCGCCTCTACCTGCTCATATCCAGACATGGATGTATTGCTCGGAAAACTCACAAAATCTCTACAATACCAAAATTCTAGGAACTTCTTATATACTAATCCTCAAAGTTCATCTTAGGTCTACGTGCTCTAATTAGAGTTTATCTAAATCTAGTTTCCAAGGTTTGTACTAAACTTCCTCTGATACCAACTGTAACGCCCCGTCCATAGTTACCCAGAGTCGGTGCATTATTACATAACATTGGCATGATCACAAAAAAGATCAAATCTCGAAAGACCGATTGGTTTAGTAGCCTTGGAAACAATAGATATATTCATAAGTTTTACATTACATCATAAAATTAAAAACTACTACAACAACATAATGTATCCATAATCCACATTCATATCCCCACATAATATCCCTACAGGTCATTAATAATTTACTTCTTCACTTCCTGGGAAATATAAAACATAGAAAAGGGGTGAGCTCAAATGCCCAGTAAGGATAACAATATAGCGGAAACTTTCATAAATAAGAATAAACATTTAAGGCAATGTATAACTAAAACAAAAGCCTTTCAAACATGAACTTTTAACATGGTATGGCATAAATAAAATGAAATAATTTCATTTACTTATTCACATGGATATTCTACTAATCGAATAATCACATGCAAAAATCAATAACCACTTTCATAATGTTGGAATGCATAATGCTGAACTTTAATTGCTTTGTCAAGGCCTCATCCCAAGACCTTGGGGATAACTGTAACCGGAACCCAACTCGGAGTGCCTCTAATAACCGGACACCAACCCGGAGTGCCTCTAATAACCGGACACCAACCCGGAGTCCTTCTCATAACCGGAGACCAAACCGGAGGGATTACTTTTACCAGTCCCTAACCTGGAGGGCTTACTTTTACCAGTCCCCAACCTGGAGGGATTACTTTAACCAGTCCCCAACCTGGAACATACTTTTCCAACACATTCATATGAAGTAAAGGTTGAAATATAACATAAAAATTCTTATTGGAACTAGCATACAAAATGTCAATACTTTACTCATAAACCATGAATGCTATATAGATGGCACATCCACAGTCAAACATATCACAAAACTTTATTACAATATGGAAGTTTTGTATCATAATAAATCAACTTCAAATAAGCGTAAAATCCGTCAAAGGATGTTGACATAGATGAAATCAAAACACTTTTTAGAGAAATATCTCTTTCTATTTTTGAAACCATTTAAGAGCCATATAAAATAAAACATTTTCTTGAAAATGTTCTTATAAGATTGTAAGGGAAGCTTTGACGATTTTATAACGGCGGAAAATAACCGCACCCGCCGTATAAGTTAAAAAAACATTCTTATCTTAATTCTGTCGAAAAGGTTAAAAGCACCTTGTTTGGAAAATGACGGAAAGATTCCCTTATAAACCTCTTATAAAAAGTCAAACAAGGGTATAAATGACTTTAACCCATAATCTGTTAAATATTAGAAATGTTTTGAAATGCATTTTGAAGAAAAATGGACCTGGATTATAACAAGGTCCCAGTAGATAATTATGTATAAACAATCTCGGATAATGAAGAGTTTGCGAAATAAATCCTTACCTTGTACTTTTCCTTGGTTGGGGTAGGTTAACCTCCTCTTCTTCGGGTTCTTCCTTTTGATTTGATCAAAAGGGCTCCTTAAGATGGCTTTCTGATCAAACTAAGGCCTCTAGGTTGTAGTGAGGGATGTTGGGAGAGTATTTGGGAAGAGTTTGGCCGAACCAAAAGGCTTTGAAGGTGTGAAGAAATGGGAAGGAGGAGTGCCCTTTTATAAGAGGGGTGAGGGGCACCTTTGGAAAAGCTAGAAATATTAGTTTATAATAAATTCATATTCGGTTTCCAATGGCTCCAAAGTTGACTATTCAAAGGTTAAGGTGGGGATGGGTCGAAAACAACTCAACCAATAGAATTTATACATGTTTGGGTACTTATATGAACCTTATCTTTAAGTATTAACTCTAAGTTAATTAGTTTTACTTTTACAATGTCTCTTTTTATTTTTATATAATATGGTTAATAAACTTACTATATACATCCAAACGACCCCCAAGTGGTCCATTAATGATGAACCTATCATGGTATAAGTCTCTTGTCCGAACCTTAGATTTTTAGGAATTTAATATCAATTAATAATATAATATTTGTTTTAAGAACTCTTTTATGTCAATTTTGACACTATTCAATAGTTAATTTTTGTGAAACTTATAACAGATTGATTACTTCGAATAAAGTCAATTAAATCAATTCTAATATATCATATTATCCTAGAAAATTATTTTAATTCATTAAAAGTTTCATATTATATTTATTTGGGTATTTATAATATCAATTATTTTAATTTTTCACTATTATAGTAATTAATGAATCATCATTGTTTCATAAATAAAATAAATTATTTAATGTCTAAAAATTATAAATAAAATATCATTATGTAGTAAATCTTTTTATCTTTCTAATTAATATTTATAATCTAAAATCCAACATATATAACCCTATGTAACAATTGTTTTGCTAAAAGATATATGCTTGTGTCATTTTTGTATTCATTTTGACTTAATTAAAATAAAGTGTCATTATCACTTACAAGTGGATCCATGGGGTCCCAAAATAGACCCAAAGATGCCCATGGTCGACCATGTATCAACCAATAGGGTTAAGACACGTTTTAGGGTAATTTAGTATTATTATAATATTATTTTTTAACCCTTATTTACCGGATTTACCCTTAACCATGGTAAATAAAATATTTACCGCAGTAATTATTCAAAATTTCTAAAAATAAAAGTTACCTATTTACACAATTTGAACATCCTGATTCCAAATATGGAATCCATTTTTCTAAATTCAAAACACAGAAGTGGAAGAAATTAATTTAAAATTAATTCCCGCTGTCAAAACAAAAAGCGTGTTTTTAAGAGATAATTACTATCAAAAGATTGACACTTGTTTATGTTCGGTTTAATTGTAAAATTATGTCCAATGACCAAAATTATATTAAATGGTAAAAATATATTCTAAATATAATTTAAAACTACTAAAATTCATAATTTATCACTATTAATTATTCTGATTAAAAAAGTTGTTTTTAATTAAAATTTAGTAATTTTCACTATTCATCAAAATATGAAAGTTATCCGAAAAGTACCAAAATTTCACCTTAGGCTAAATTAGATATTCCGAATCCAAAAATGAAGTCCATTTTGAAATATAAAATATATATAATTTTAAAAAGTAGGTATTACTATTCACAACGGCTAGTTTAATTAGTTGTGGTGTGTGTTAGAACTCGAGGTTGCGTACAACACACGCTATCGCATTATTCGAAGGGAAACATACCGTGGAAACTTGGGGTGTTTCATTTTAAATTTTTGATGTCCCCATTTAGTCAAAAAGTTTAAAATATTGTATTTAAAAAGGTTTCACTCTTAGAAGTTGATAAAAGTGAAATACTGAAAATGAATCTGTTCTTGCATTATGACTAAGAAACACATAATAGGGATTCTAAAATTATAAGGATTATATAAAGTACAAAATGTAGTTAATACTATTCATGACCTCTTTTAATGGTGTGATTGAACTCGGTGTTGCGTGTAGTGCAAGTTATTGAATTATTTTTAAGAAATAACACACTTTGAAATCTTGGGGTGTTACATTCTCCCCTCCTTCAATAAATTGCGTCCTTGAAATTTGAAATTGTTCTTCGAAAATAAAAGGTTGAAAGTAGAAAATATATTTGTGGGAAAACCCACATCGGAAATTGGGTTACTAAAATTTAGTCTTAATATGAGGAAAAGAGAAATGAAAGGGTCACCACTAAATTATGATCTCGATTAGGAAAACATTGGTGGCAATTAGAGACATATAATTGGAGGAAAAACGTAAATATTTATAGGTAGTGATTGAGGTCATCAATCACAAACAAGTATAAAATTGAGGTCCTTAAACTCATCAATCTATGATGATTTGAAGTACCATCGGTTCAACAAAATATAGGGTATTGGGACAACACATTTTTGACATTTCAAAATATCTTAGTTGAAATCCCACATCGAAAAATGAATTAATGAGGCCTCTATTTAAAATAAAGAGTGGAAAGTATGAAGATTACCGAAAATAACACATACTAGGGTTCCATGTAGGAAAATATGGATATGGAAGAGAAATCTAACCATCAATTATCTGATGGAGAGTGGTAGAGAACATGGCTATGAAAAGGCCAACAATCCCAAAGCCATAAATTTGTGATGATTTAAGGTACCATCTAGGACAACATTTTTGTTCTAAGTTTCTATTATTAATGTTGAGGAATTTATTTATGAGATTGGCTAAGATAATAAGGAGATATACTTACTTTATAATTAGAATTTTACCCATTAATAAATTTCTACCACAAACTCATCTTTCACTCTAAAAGATAATAGAACGTATTTTTTTTCTATTTATACTATTCGTACAGGGTTCCAAAATAAATGAATTTATAATTCATCTACCAGATCTTTTAAAAAGAAACTACATTATTTAATTCAGGACATCTCGTGGGACAGTGGTAGGTGATACACCCTTGTCGCCCTTCGGTTGCGGGTTCAAGTATCGCAGCCTTGCCGGACATGACGGGTTGCCGCCCTCCGGGTTGTCCGTTTATGGCAATCCAAAATAATCCAAACTAGATCTATCCAAAATACTTCTGTCTAAACTCACAGTCCAACATTTATAAGGAAGGTAAACATAATATAGATCCTTTTTACCCCGTAATAGAATATGAATACCTTCATCATGTATTACCATATTCCTTATTGATTACATTCATGCTCCATTATTCCATATAGAATGCTGGATATACTTCATTAATCCAAAAATGTTTTAAACCCCAACAATGATGGAATATACAAATCATTAATCAGTTCCAAGGTAGTCAAGAATATCCAATATAATTTATCCAAAACAATCACATATTATTCCAAAATCACTACCTCAGTATCAGAACTATATTATGATTTATCATTCTCTCAACCATATATTTTCCAAAAATTTATCCTGCTATTGAGTCACTTTTCTTTGTTCCACACAATCTCAAGTCCTTAATGAAATAGTACTGCAGTACAATCCTTATATACTCCATAATTATTATAACTAGTACATTGTTGATACAACACTCAATTGACATAATCAACATAAGAACTCTAATCATTCCTCTTCATCTGTGGTAGTATCATAACTTGATTATTATCTAATAACATCATTTGCGGCATAGTCTGATGACTGGGACATAGGTTCGCGTAGTGTCCAAACTCCTTGCAAATGAAGCATTGTACATTTGAAACCATTTTCTTACCCTTGCAGTCACGTACTTTGTGCCCTTTTCCTCCACACTTATAACAAACTCCCATTCCTTTCAGGCAAGTTCCAGGGTGTTTCTTTCCACAGTTACCACATATGAGAAAATTCTTCTTTTCCCTCTTCCCTTTATCCATCTTTCTCTCTTCCATCCTTTTCTTCTCTTGCTTCCCTTCAAAGCCATAGGACTCAGTAAACTCTTTACTTATCTTATCAACACATGATATTATTTCTTCATATGATGATAATACATGGGAGACTATTTCTCTTATAAATTCTAGCTTAAGACCATGAAATATGTGATCCTTCCTTCTCTTTGGATCATGTGCATTACTGGAGTTCTCATTCCTTCTACTAGGCACCATTTCTAAACAATGGTATACACTAGATTAGTTTATGAATCAAAATACATAATCCCATACTTATAAAACACTTAACATAAATTGAACTATTTATAGATATAATCCATAATCATAAAAAATATTTTCTTTGAGGAAGTATATACTCATAAACCCTTCATAATGATTTGTAAAGAAAATGAGAGTTATCCTAAGCATATCCCCCGGGAGTGCCGTAACCAAGAGTGCAACAAGGCCTGTTGTCGTGCACCAGTTCCCGTTCGAGTCTAGCTAAAAGCGGTGTTTTCAGGTTTTACCCCTAGGTACATCTGTGCCAGAGCCGCCTCTACCTACTCATATCCAGACAGGGATGTATTGCTCGGAAAACTCACAAAATCTCTACAATACCAAAATTCTAGGAAGTTCTTCTATACTAATCCTCAAAGTTCATCTTAGGTCTACGTGCTCTAATTAGAGTTTATCTAAATCTAGTTTCCAAGGTTTGTACTAAACTTCCTCTGATACCAACTGTAACGCCCCGTCCATAGTTACCCAGAGTCGGTGCATTATTACATAACATTGGCATGATCACAAGAAAGATCAAATCTCGAAATACCGATTGGTTTAGTAGCCTTGGAAACACTAGATATATTCATAAGTTTTACATTACATCATAAAATGAAAAACTACTACAACAACATAATGTATCCATAATCCACATTCATATCCCCACATAATATCCCTGCAGATCATTAATAATTTACTTCTTCACTTCCTGGGAAATATAAAACATAGAAAAGGGGTGAGCTCAAATGCCCAGTAAGGATAACAATATAGCGGAAACTTTCATAAATAAGAATAAACATTTAAGGCAATGTATAACTAAAACAAAAGCCTTTCAAACATGAACTTTCAACATGGTATGGCATAAATAAAATGAAATAATTCCATTTACTTATTCACATGGATATTCTACTAATCGAATAATCACATGCAAAAATCAATAACCACTTTCATAATGTTGGAATGCATAATGCTGAACTTTAATTTCTTTGTCAAGGCCTCATCCCAAGACCTTGGGGCTAACTGTAACCGGAACCCAACTCGGAGTGCCTCTAATAAACGGACACCAACCCGGAGTGCCTCTAATAACCGGACACCAACCCGGAGTCCTTCTCATAACCGGAGACCAAACCGGAGGGCTTACTTTTACCAGTCCCTAACCTGGAGGGCTTACTTTTACCAGTCCCCAACCTGGAGGGCTTACTTTAACCAGTCCCCAACCTGGAACATACTTGTCCAACACATTCATATGAAGTAAAGGTTGAAATATAACATAAAAATTCTTATTGGAACTAGCATACAAAATGTCAATACTTTACTCATAAACCATGAATGCTATATAGATGGAACATCCACAGTCAAACATATCACAAAACTTTATTACAATATGGAAGTTTTGTATCATAATAAATCAACTTCAAATAAGCGTAAAATCCGTCAAAGGATGTTGACATAGATGAAATCAAAACACTTTTTAGAGAAATATCTCTTTCTATTTGTGAAACCATTTAAGAGCCATATAAAATAAAACATTTTCTTGAAAATGTTCTTATAAGATTGTAAGGGAAGCTTTGACGATTTTATAACGGCGGAAAATAACCGCACCCGCCGTATAAGTTAAAAAAACATTCTTATCTTAATTCTGTCAAAAAGGTTAAAAGCACCTTGTTTGGAAAACGACGGAAAGATTCCCTTATAAACCTCTTATAAAAAGTCAAACAAGGGTATAAATGACTTTAACCCATAATCTGTTAAATATTAGAAATGTTTTGAAATACATTTTGAAGAAACATGGACCTGAATTATAACAAGGTCCCAATAGATAATTATGTATAAACAATCTCGGATAATGAAGAGTTTGCGAAATAAATCCTTACCTTGTACTTTTCCTTGGTTGGGGTAGGTTAACCTCCTCTTCTTCGGGTTCTTCCTTTTGATTTGATCAAAAGGGCTCCTTAAGATGGCTTTCTGATCAAACTAAGGCCTCTAGGTTGTAGTGAGGGATGTTGGGAGAGTATTTGGGAAGAGTTTGGTCGAACCAAAAGGCTTTGAAGGTGTGAAGAAATGGGAAGGAGGAGTGCCCTTTTATAAGAGGGGTGAGGGGCACCTTTGGAAAAGCTAGAAATATTAGTTTATAATAAATTCATATTCGGTTTCCAATGGCTCCAAAGTTGACTATTCAAAGGTTAAGGTGGGGATGGGTCGAAAACAACTCAACCAATAGAATTTATACATGTTTGGGTACTTATATGAACCTTATCTTTAAGTATTAACTCTAAGTTAATTAGTTTTACTTTTACAATGTCTCTTTTTATTTTTATATAATATGGTTAATAAACTTACTATATACATCCAAACGACCCCCAAGTGGTCCATTAATGATGAACCTATCATGGTATAAGTCTCTTGTCCAAACCTTAGATTTTTAGGAATTTAATATCAATTAATAATATAATATTTGTTTTAAGAACTCTTTTATGTCAATTTTGACACTATTCAATAGTTAATTTTTGTGAAACTTATAACAGATTTATTACTTCGAATAAAGTCAATTAAATCGATTCTAATATATCATATTATCCTAGAAAATTATTTTAATTCATTAAAAGTTTCATATTATATTTATTTGGGTATTTATAATATCAATTATTTTAATTTTTCACTATTATAGTAATTAATGAATCATTATTGTTTCATAAATAAAATAAATTATTTAATGTCTAAAAATTATAAATAAAATATCATTATTTAGGAAATCTTTTTATCTTTCTAATGAATGTTTATAATCTAAAATCCAACATATATAACCCTATTTAACAATTGTTTTTCTAAAAGATATATGCTTGTGTCATTTTTGTATTCATTTTGACTTAATTAAAATAAAGTGTCATTATCACTTACAAGTGGATCCATGGGGTCCCAAAATAGACCCAAAGATGCCCATGGTCGACCATGTATCAACCAATAGGGTTAAGACACGTTTTAGGGTAATTTAGTATTATTATAATATTATTTTTTAACCCTTATTTACCGGATTTACCCTTAACCATGGTAAATAAAATATTTACCGCAGTAATTATTCAAAATTTCTAAAAATAAAAGTTACCTATTTACACAATTTGAACATCCTGATTCCAAATATGGAATCCATTTTTCTAAATTCAAAACACAGAAGTGGAAGAAATTAATTTAAAATTAATTCCCGCTGTCAAAACAAAAAGCGTGTTTTTAAGAGATAATTACTATCAAAAGATTGACACTTGTTTATGTTCGTTTTAATTGTAAAATTATGTCCAATGACCAAAATTATATTAAATGGTAAAAATATATTCTAAATATACTTTAAAACTACTAAAATTCATAATTTATCACTATTAATTATTCTGATTAAAAAAGTTGTTTTTAATTAAAATTTAGTAATTTTCACTATTCATCAAAATATGAAAGTTATCCGAAAAGTACCAAAATTTCACCTTAGGCTAAATTAGATATTCTGAATCCAAAAATGAATTCCATTTTGAAATATAAAATATATATAATTTTAAAAAGTAGGTATTACTATTCACAACGGCTAGTTTAATTAGTTGTGGTGTGTGTTAGAACTCGAGGTTGCGTACAACACACGCTATCGCATTATTCGAAGAGAAACATACCGTGGAAACTTGGGGTGTTTCATTTTAAATTTTTGATGTCCCCATTTAGTCAAAAAGTTAAAAATATTGTATTTAAAAAGGTTTCACTCTTAGAAGTTGATAAAAGTGAAATACTGAAAATGAATCTGTTCTTGCATTATGACTAAGAAACACATAATAGGGATTCTAAAATTATAAGGATTATATAAAGTACAAAATGTAGTTAATACTATTCATGACCTCTTTTAATGGTGTGATTGAACTCGGTGTTGCGTGTAGTGCAAGTTATTGAATTATTTTTAAGAAATTACACACTCTGAAATCCTGGGGTGTTACATTCTCCCCTCCTTCAATAAATTGCGTCCTCGCAATTTGAAATTGTTCTTCGAAAATAAAAGGTTGAAAGTAGAAAATATATTTGTGGGAAAACCCACATCGGAAATTGGGTTACTAAAATTTAGTCTTAATATGAGGAAAAGAGAAATGAAAGGGTCACCACCAAATTATGATCTCGATTAGGAGAACATTGGTGGCAATTAGAGACATATAATTGGAGGGAAAACGTAAATATTTATAGGTAGTGATTGAGGTCATCAATCACAAACAAGTATAAAATTGAGGTCCTTAAACTCATCAATCTATGATGATTTGAAGTACCATCGGTTCAACAAAATATAGGGTATTGGGACAACACATTTTTGACATTTCACAATATCTTAGTTGAAATCCCACATCGAAAAATGAATTAATGAGGCCTCTATTTAAAATAAAGAGTGGAAAGTATGAAGATTACCGAAAATAACACATACTAGGGTTCCATTTAGGAAAATATGAATATGGAAGAGAAATCTAACCATCAATTATCTGATGGAGAGTGGTAGAGAACATGGCTATGAAAAGGCCAACAATCCCAAAGCCATAAATTTGTGATGATTTAAGGTACCATCTAGGACAGCATTTTTGTTCTAAGTTTCTATTATTAATGTTGAGGAATTTATTTATGAGATTGGCTAAGATAATAAGGAGATATACTTACTTTATATTTAGAATTTTACCCATTAATAAATTTCTACCACAAACTCATCTTTCACTCTAAAAGATAATAGAACGTAATTTTTTTTTCTATTTATACTATTCGTACAGGGTTCCAAAATAAATGAATTTATAATTCATCTACCAGATCTTTTAAAAAGAAACTACATTATTTAATTCAGGACATCTCGTGGGACAGTGGTAGGTGATACACCCTTGTCGCCCTTCGGTTGCGGGTTCAAGTATCGCAGCCTTGCCGGACGTGACGGGTTGCCGCCCGACCTCCGGGTTGTCCGTTTATGGCAATCCAAAATAATCCAAACTAGATCTATCCAAAATACTTCTGTCTAAACTCACAGTCCAACATTTATAAGGAAGGTAAACATAATATAGATCCTTTTTACCCCGTAATAGAATATGAATACCTTCATCATGTATTACCATATTCCTTATTGATTACATTCATGCTCCATTATTCCATATAGAATGCTGGATATACTTCATTAATCCAAAAATGTTTTAAACCCCAACAATGATGGAATATACAAATCATTAATCAGTTCCAAGGTAGTCAAGAATATCCAATATAATTTATCCAAAACAATCACATATTATTCCAAAATCACTACCTCAGTATCATAACTATATTATGATTTATCATTCTCTCAACCATATATTTTCCAAAAATTTATCCTGCTATTGAGTCACTTTTCTTTGTTCCACACAATCTCAAGTCCTTAATGAAATAGTACTGCAGTACAATCCTTATATACTCCATAATTATTATAACTAGTACATTGTTGATACAACACTCAATTGACATAATCAACATAAGAACTCTAATCATTCCTCTTCATCTGTGGTAGTATCATAACTTGATTATTATCTAATAACATCATTTGCGGCATAGTCTGATGACTGGGACATAGGTTCGCGTAGTGTCCAAACTCCTTGCAAATGAAGCATTGTACATTTGAAACCATTTTCTTACCCTTGCAGTCACGTACTTTGTGCCCTTTTCCTCCACACTTATAACAAACTCCCATTCCTTTCAGGCAAGTTCAAGGGTGTTTCTTTCCACAGTTACCACATATGAGAAAATTCTTCTTTTCCCTCTTCCCTTTATCCATCTTTCTCTCTTCCATCCTTTTCTTCTCTTGCTTCCCTTCAATGCCATAGGACTCAGTAAACTCTTTACTTATCTTATCAACACATGATATTATTTCTTCATATGATGATAATACATGGGAGACTATTTCTCTTATAAATTCGAGCTTAAGACCATGAAATATGTGATCCTTCCTTCTCTTTGGATCATGTGCATTACTGGAGTTCTCATTCCTTCTACTAGGCACCATTTCTAAACAATGGTATACACTAGATTAGTTTATGAATCAAAATACATAATCCCATACTTATAAAACACTTAACATAAATTGAACTATTTATAGATATAATCCATAATCATAAAAAATATTTTCTTTGAGGAAGTATATACTCATAAACCCTTCATAATGATTTGTAAAGAAAATGAGAGTTATCCTAAGCATATCCCCCGGGAGTGTCGTAACCAAGAGTGCAGCAAGGCCCGTTGTCATGCACCAGTTCCCATTCGAGTCTAGCTCAAAGCGGTGTTTTCAGGTTTTACCCCTAGGTACATCTGTGCCAGAGTCGCCTCTACCTGCTCATATCCAGACAGGGATGTATTGCTCGGAAAACTCACAAAATCTCTACAATACCAAAATTCTAGGAAGTTCTTCTATACTAATCCTCAAAGTTCATCTTAGGTCTACGTGCTCTAATTAGAGTTTATCTAAATCTAGTTTCCAAGGTTTGTACTAAACTTCCTCTGATACCAACTGTAACGCCCCGTCCATAGTTACCCAGAGTCGGTGCATTATTACATAACATTGGCATGATCACAAGAAAGATCAAGTCTCGAAAGACCGATTGGTTTAGTAGCCTTGGAAACACTAGATATATTCATAAGTTTTACATTACATCATAAAATGAAAAACTACTACAACAACATAATGTATCCATAATCCACATTCATATCCCCACATAATATCCCTGCAGGTCATTAATAATTTACTTCTTCACTTCCTGGGAAATATAAAACATAGAAAAGGGGTGAGCTCAAATGCCCAGTAAGGATAACAATATAGCGGAAACTTTCATAAATAAGAATAAACATTTAAGGCAATGTATAACTAAAACAAAAGCCTTTTAAACATGAACTTTCAACATGGTATGGCATAAATAAAATGAAATAATTCCATTTACTTATTCACATGGATATTCTACTAATCGAATAATCACATGAAAAAATCAATAACCACTTTCATAATGTTGGAATGCATAATGCTGAAATTTAATTTCTTTGTCAAGGCCTCATCCCAAGACCTTGGGGCTAACTGTAACCGGAACCCAACTCGGAGTGCCTCTAATAACCGGACACCAACCCGGAGTGCCTCTAATAACCGGACACCAACCCAGAGTCCTTCTCATAACCGGAGACCAAACCGGAGGGCTTACTTTTACCAGTCCCTAACCTGGAGGGCTTACTTTTACCAGTCCCCAACCTGGAGGGCTTACTTTAACCAGTCCCCAACCTGGAACATACTTGTCCAACACATTCATATGAAGTAAAGGTTGAAATATAACATAAAAATTCTTATTGGTACTAGCATACAAAATGTCAATACTTTACTCATAAACCATGAATGCTATATAGATGGCACATCCACAGTCAAACATATCACAAAACTTTATTACAATATGGAAGTTTTGTATCATAATAAATCAACTTCAAATAAGCGTAAAATCCGTCAAAGGATGTTGACATAGATGAAATCAAAACACTTTTTAGAGAAATATCTCTTTCTATTTTTGAAACCATTTAAGAGCCATATAAAATAAAACATTTTCTTGAAAATGTTCTTATAAGATTGTAAGGGAAGCTTTGACGATTTTATAACGGCGGAAAATAACCGCACCCGCCGTATAAGTTAAAAAAACATTCTTATCTTAATTCTGTCGAAAAGGTTAAAAGCACCTTGTTTGGAAAAGGACGGAAAGATTCCCTTATAAACCTCTTATAAAAAGTCAAACAAGGGTATAAATGACTTTAACCCATAATCTTTTAAATATTAGAAATATTTTGAAATACATTTTGAAGAAACATGGACCTGGATTATAACAAGGTCCCAGTAGATAATTATGTATAAACAATCTCGGATAATGAAGAGTTTGCGAAATAAATCCTTACCTTGTACTTTTCCTTGGTTGGGGTAGGTTAACCTCCTCTTCTTCGGGTTCTTCCTTTTGATTTGATCAAAAGGGCTCCTTAAGATGGCTTTCTGATCAAACTAAGGCCTTTAGGTTGTAGTGAGGGATGTTGGGAGAGTATTTGGTAAGAGTTTGGCCGAACCAAAAGGCTTTGAAGGTGTGAAGAAATGGGAAGGAGGAGTGCCCTTTTATAAGAGGGGTGAGGGGCACCTTTGGAAAAGCTAGAAATATTAGTTTATAATAAATTCATATTCGGTTTCCAATGGCTCCAAAGTTGACTATTCAAAGGTTAAGGTGGGGATGGGTCGAAAACAACTCAACCAATAGAATTTATACATGTTTGGGTACTTATATGAACCTTATCTTTAAGTATTATCTCTAAGTTAATTAGTTTTACTTTTACAATGTCTCTTTTTATTTTTATATAATATGGTTAATAAACTTACTATATACATCCAAAAGACCCCCAAGTGGTCCATTAATGATGAACCTATCATGGTATAAGTCTCTTGTCCGAACCTTAGATTTTTAGGAATTTAATATCAATTAATAATATAATATTTGTTTTAAGAACTCTTTTATGTCAATTTTGACACTATTCAATAGTTAATTTTTGTGAAACTTATAACAGATTTATTACTTCTAATAAAGTCAATTAAATCAATTATAATATATCATATTATCCTAGAAAATTATTTTAATTCATTAAAAGTTTCATATTATATTTATTTGGGTATTTATAATATCAATTATTTTAATTTTTCACTATTATAGTAATTAATGAATCATCATTGTTTCATAAATAAAATACATTATTTAATGTCTAAAAATTATAAATAAAATATCATTATGTAGGAAATCTTTTTATCTTTCTAATGAATATTTATAATCTAAAATCCAACATATATAACCCTATGTAACAATTGTTTTGCTAAAACATATATGCTTGTGTCATTTTTGTATTCATTTTGACTTAATTAAAATAAAGTGTCATTATCACTTACAAGTGGATCCATGGGGTCCCAAAATAGACCCAAAGATGCCCATGGTCGACCATGTATCAACCAATAGGGTTAAGACACGTTTTAGGGTAATTTAGTATTATTATAATATTATTTTTTAACCCTTATTTACCGGATTTACCCTTAACCATGGTAAATAAAATATTTACCGCAGTAATTATTCAAAATTTATAAAAATAAAAGTTACCTATTTACACAATTTGAACATCCTGATTCCAAATATAGAATCCATTTTTCTAAATTCAAAACACAAGAGTGGAAGAAATTAATTTAAAATTAATTCCCGCTGTCAAAACAAAAAGCGTGTTTTTAAGAGATAATTACTATCAAAAGATTGACACTTGTTTATGTTCGGTTTAATTGTAAAATTTTGTCCAATGACCAAAATTATATTAAATGGTAAAAATATATTCTAAACAAACTTTAAAACTACTAAAATTCATAATTTATCACTATTAATTATTCTGATTAAAAAAGTTGTTTTTAATTAAAATTTAGTAATTTTCACTATTCATCAAAATATGAAAGTTATCCGAAAAGTACCAAAATTTCACCTTAGGCTAAATTAGATATTCTGAATCCAAAAATGAAGTCCATTTTGAAATATAAAATATATATAATTTTAAAAAGTAGGTATTACTATTCACAACGGCTAGTTTAATTAGTTGTGGTGTGTGTTAGAACTCGAGGTTGCATACAACACACGCTATCGCATTATTCGAAGGGAAACATACCGTGGAAACTTGGGGTGTTTCATTTTAAATTTTTGATGTCCCCATTTAGTCAAAAAGTTTAAAATATTGTATTTAAAAAGGTTTCACTCTTATAAGTTGATAAAAGTGAAATACTGAAAATGAATCTGTTCTTGCATTATGACTAAGAAACACATAATAGGGATTCTAAAATTATAAGGATTATATAAAGTACAAAATGTAGTTAATACTATTCATGACCTCTTTTAATGGTGTGATTGAACTCGGTGTTGCGTGTAGTGCAAGTTATTGAATTATTTTTAAGAAATTACACACTCTGAAATCCTAGGGTGTTACATTCTCCCCTCCTTTAATAAATTGCGTCCTCGCAATTTGAAATTGTTCTTCGAAAATAAAAGGTTGAAAGTAGAAAATATATTTGTGGTAAAACCCACATCGGAAATTGGGTTACTAAAATTTAGTCTTAATATGAGGAAAAGAGAAATGAAAGGGTCACCACCAAATTATGATCTCGATTAGGAGAACATTGGTGGCAATTAGAGACATATAATTGGAGGAAAAATGTAAATATTTATAGGTAGTGATTGAGGTCATCAATCACAAACAAGTATAAAATTGAGGTCCTTAAACTCATCAATCTATGATGATTTGAAGTACCATCGGTTCAACAAAATATAGGGTATTGGGACAACACATTTTTGACATTTCAAAATATCTTAGTTGAAATCCCACATCGAAAAATGAATTAATGAGGCCTCTATTTAAAATAAAGAGTGGAAAGTATGAAGATTACCGAAAATAACACATACTAGGGTTCCATGTAGGAAAATATGGATATGGAAGAGAAATCTAACCATCAATTATCTGATGGAGAGTGGTAGAGAACATGGCTATGAAAAGGCCAACAATCCCAAAGCCATAAATTTGTGATGATTTAAGGTACCATCTAGGACAACATTTTTGTTCTAAGTTTCTATTATTAATGTTGAGGAATTTATTTATGAGATTGGCTAAGATAATAAGGAGATATACTTACTTTATATTTAGAATTTTACCCTTTAATAAATTTCTACCACAAACTCATCTTTCACTCTAAAAGATAATAGGACGTAATTTTTTTTTCTATTTATACTATTCGTACAGGGTTCCAAAATAAATGAATTTATAATTAATCTACCAGATCTTTTAAAAAAAACTACATTATTTAATTCAGGACATCTCGTGGGACAGTGGTAGGTGATACACCCTTGTCGCCCTTCAGTTGCGGGTTCAAGTCTCGCAGCCTTACCGGACGTGACGGGTTGCCGCCTGACCTCCGGGTTGTCCGTTTATGGCAATCCAAAATAATCCAAACTAGAACTATCCAAAATACTTCTGTCTAAACTCACAGTCCAACATTTATAAGGAAGGTAAACATAATATAGATCCTTTTTATCCCGTAATAGAATATGAATACCTTCATCATGTATTACCATATTCCTTATTTATTACATTCATGCTCCCTTATTCCATATAGAATGCTGGATAAACTTCATTAATCCAAAAATGTTTTAAACCCCAACAATGATGGAATATACAAATCATTAATCAGTTCCAAGGTAGTCAAGAATATCCAATATAATTTATCCAAAACAATCACATATTATTCCAAAATCACTACCTCAGTATCAGAACTATATTATGATTTATCATTCTCTCAACCATATATTTTCCAAAAATTTATCCTGCTATTGAGTCACTTTTCTTTGTTCCACACAATTTCAAGTCCTTAATGAAATAGTACTGCAGTAAAATCCTTATATACTCCATAATTATTATAACAAGTACATTGTTGATACAACACTCAATTGACATAATCAACATAATAACTCTAATCATTCCTCTTCATCTGTGTTAGTATCATAACTTGATTATTATCTAATAACATCATTTGCGGCATAGTCTGATGACTGGGACATAGGTTCGCGTAGTGTCCAAACTCTTTGCAAATGAAGCATTGTACATTTGAAACCATTTTCTTACCCTTGCAGTCACGCACTTTGTGCCCTTTTCCTCCACACTTATAACAAACTCCCATTCCTTTCAAGCAAGTTCCAGGGTGTTTCTTTCCACAGTTACCACATATGAGAAAATTCTTCTTTTCCCTCTTCCCTTTATCCATCTTTCTCTCTTCCATCCTTTTCTTCTCTTGCTTCCCTTCAAAGCCATAGGACTCAGTAAACTCTTTACTTATCTTATCAACACATGATATTATTTCTTCATATGATGATAATACATGGGAGACTATTTCTCTTATAAATTCTAGCTTAAGACCATGAAATATATGATCCTTCCTTCTCTTTGGATCATGTGCATTACTGGAGTTCTCATTCCTTCTACTGGGCACCATTTCTAAACAATGGCATACACTAGATTAGTTTATGAATCAAAATACATAATCCCATACTTATAAAACACTTAACATAAATTGAACTATTTATAGATATAATCCATAATCATAAAAAATATTTTCTTTGAGGAAGTATATACTCATAAACCCTTGATAATGATTTGTAAAGAAAATGAGAGTTATCCTAAGCATATCCCCCGGGAGTGTCGTAACCAAGAGTGCAGCAAGGCCCGTTGTCGTGCACCAGTTCCCGTTCGAGTCTAGCTCAAAGCGGTGTTTTCAGGTTTTACCCCTAGGTACATCTGTGCCAGAGCCGCCTCTACCTGCTCGTATCCAGACATGGATGTATTGCTCGGAAAACTCACAAAATCTCTACAATACCAAAATTCTAGGAAGTTCTTCTATACTAATCCTCAAAGTTCATCTTAGGTCTACGTGCTCTAATTAGAGTTTATCTAAATCTAGTTTCCAAGGTTTGTACTAAACTTCCTATGATACCAACTGTAACGCCCCGACCATAGTTACCCAGAGTCGGTGCATTATTACATAACATTGGCATGATCACAAGAAAGATCAAATCTCGAAAGACCGATTGGTTTAGTAGCCTTGGAAACACTAGATATATTCATAAGTTTTACATTACATCATAAAATGAAAAACTACTACAACAACATAGTGTATCCATAATCCACATTCATATCCCCACATAATATCCCTGCAGGTCATTAATAATTTACTTCTTCACTTCCTGGGAAAAATAAAACATAGAAAAGGGGTGAGCTCAAATGCCCAGTAAGGATAACAATATAGCGGAAACTTTCATAAATAAGAATAAACATTTAAGGCAATGTATAACTAAAACAAAAGCCTTTCAAACATGAACTTTCAACATGGCATGGCATAAATAAAATGAAATAATTCCATTTACTTATTCACATGGATATTCTACTAATCGAATAATCACATGCAAAAATCAATAACCACTTTCATAATGTTGGAATGCATAATGCTGAACTTTAATTTCTTTGTCAAGGCCTCATCCCAAGACCTTGGGGCTAACTGTAACCGGAACCCAACCCGGAGTGCCTCTAATAACCGGACACCAACCCGGAGTGCCTCTAATAACCGGACACCAACCCGGAGTCCTTCTAATAACCGGAGACCAAACCAGAGGGCTTACTTTTACCAGTCCCTAACCTGGAGGGCTTACTTTTACCAGTCCCCAACCTGGAGGGCTTACTTTAACCAGTCCCCAACCTGGAACATACTTGTCCAACACATTCATATGAAGTAAAGGTTGAAATATAACATAAACATTCTTATTGGAACTAGCATACGAAATGTCAATACTTTACTCATAAACCATGAATGCTATATAGATGGCACATCCACAGTCAAACATATCACAAAACTTTATTACAATATGGAAGTTTTGTATCATAATAAATCAACTTCAAATAAGCGTAAAATCCGTCAAAAGATGTTGACATAGATGAAATCAAAACACTTTTTAGAGAAATATCTCTTTCTATTTTTGAAACCATTTAAGAGCCATATAAAATAAAACATTTTCTTGAAAATGTTCTTATAAGATTGTAAGGGAAGCTTTGACGATTTTATAACGGCGGAAAACAACCGCACCCGCCGTATAAGTTAAAAAAACATTCTTATCTTAATTCTGTCGAAAAGGTTAAAAGCACCTTGTTTGGAAAACGACGGAAAGATTCCCTTATAAACCTCTTATATAAAGTCAAACAAGGGTATAAATGACTTTAACCCATATTCTTTTAAATATTAGAAATGTTTTGAAATACATTTTGAAGAAACATGGACGTGGATGACAACAAGGTCCCAGTAGATAATTATGTATAAACAATCTCGGATAATGAAGAGATTGCGAAATAAACCCTTACCTTGTACTTTTCCTTGGTTGGGGTAGGTTAACTTCCTCTTCTTCGGGTTCTTCCTTTTGATTTGATCAAAAGGGATCCTTAAGATGGCTTTCTGATCAAACTAAGGCCTCTAGGTTGTAGTGAGGGATGTTGGGAGAGTATTTGGGCAGAGTTTGGCCGAACCAAAAGGCTTTGAAGGTTTTAAGAAATGGGAAGGAGGAGTGCCGTTTTATAAGAGGGGTGAGGGGCACCTTTGGAAAATCTAGAAATATTAGTTTATAATAAATTCATATTCGGTTTCCAATGGCTCCAAAGTTGACTATTCAAAGGTTAAGGTGGGGATGGGTCGAAAACAACTCAACCAATAGAATTTAGACAGGTTTGGATACTTATATTAACCTTATCTTTAAGAATTAACTCTAAGTTAATTAGTTTCACTTTTACAATGTCTCTTTGTGTTTTTATATAATATGGTTAATAAACTTACTATATACATCTAAACTACCCCCAAGTGGTCCATTAATGATGAACCTATCATGATATAAGTCTCTTGGCCTAACCTTAGATTTTTAGGAATTTAATATCAATTAATAATAATATATTTATTTTAATAACTCTTTTATGTCAATTTTGACACTATTCAATAGTTAATTTTTGTGAAACTTATAATAGATTGATTACTTCTAATAAAGTCAATTAAATCAATAATAATATATCATATTATCCTAGAAAATTATTTTAATTCATTAAAAGTTTCATATTATATTTATTTGGGTATTTACAATATCAATTATTTTAATTTTTCACTATTATAGTAATTACTGCATCATCATTTTGTCATAAATAAAATAAATCTTTTAATGTCTAAAAATTATAAATAAAATATCATTATGTAGGAAATCTTTTTAGCTTTCTAATGAATATTTATAATCTAAAATCCAACATATATAACCCTATGTAACAATTGTTTTTCTAAAAGATATATGCTTGTGTCATTTTTGTATTCATTTTGACTTAATTAAAATAAAGTGTCATTATCACTTACAAATGGATCCATGAGGTCCCAAAATAGACCCAAAGATGCCCATGGTCGACCATGTATCAACCAATAGGGTTAAGACACGTTTTAGGGTAATTTAGTATTATTATAATATTATTGTTTTAACCCTTATTTACCGGATTTACCCTTAACCATGGTAAATAAAATATTTACCGCAGTAATTATTCAAAATGTCTAAAAATAAAAGTTACCTATTTACACAATTTGAACATCCTGATTCCAAATATGGAATCCATTTTTCTAAATTCAAAACACAGAAGTGGCAGAAATTAATTTAAAATTAATTCCCACTGTCAAAACAAAAAGCGTGTTTTTAAGAGATAATAACTATCAAAAGATTGACACTTGTTTATGTTCGGTTTAATTGTAAAATTATGTCCAATGACCAAAATTATATTAAATGGTAAAAATATATTCTAAATATACTTTAAAACTAATAAAATTCATAATTTATCACTATTAATTATTCTGATTAAAAAAGTTGTTTTTAATTAAAATTTAGTAATTTTCACTATTCATCAAAATATGAAAGTTATCCGAAAAGTACCAAAATTTCACCTTAGGCTAAATTAGATATTCAGAATCCAAAAATGAATTCCATTTTTAAATATAAAATATATATAATTTTAAAAATTAGGTATTACTATTCACAACGGCTAGTTTAATTAGTTGTGGTGTGTGTTAGAACTCGAGGTTGCGTACAACACACGCTATCGCATTATTCGAAGGGAAACGTACCGTGGATGCTTGGGGTGTTTCATTTTAAATTTTTGATGTCCCCATTTAGTCAAAAAGTGTAAAATATTGTATTTAAAAATGTTTCACTATTAGAAGTTGATAAAAGTGAAATACTGAAAATGAATCTGTTCTTGCATTATGACTAAGAAACACATAATAGGGATTCTAAAATTATAAGGATTATATAAAGTTCAAAATGTAGTTCATACTATTCATGACCTCTTTTAATGGTGTGATTGAACTCGGTGTTGCGTGTAGTGAAATTTATTGAATTATTTTTAATAAATAACACACTCTGAAATCCTGGGGTGTTACACAAAATCCCAAAAAATTTATATACTCATACCATGAAATAACTTTGTCCTTATATCATTCATGAGCTCATTTCATTTTTTTTCTTTATCCTTTCATTATGCACATATCATCTACTTTCCAATAATATATGAATAAACTTTCATGGTTACCGGTACCATTCAACATATTCTTTCAAAAACATAAGGAAAAATAATAGTGTAACAATACTTAGATGTCTCTTTATTCCATAGTACTATCAGATTACTTATACAGCATTACTCTTGATAAACATGTAATCATTCCACTTCCTTCTTAAACCATTGACCGATCTTAAACAATTCTTTCATCTAATATATCATTTTTAGTCTCCTCATAATCATCAATATAAATACTACCCATATGACCATGCTAATTCTCTTCATTAGATTTTCCCTTAGGGCATTGGTTTGCATAATTCCCTTACCTTCCACATTTAAAACATTTAATCATTGTTGATGTCTTAGCAATACCATTATACTTGTACATGGTGTTAACTGAACCATTTCCTTTACACTTATTAGCTTTGTGTCCATCTTTTCCACACCCAAAGCATCTTATAGTTCCTTTGTGACATTATCCTTGACGTCTCTTCCCACATGATTCATATGAGGAAAATTGAACTTTCTTTCCTCTATGATCATCATGAAACTCTTTCTTTCTCTTATTAACTGAGTCAGGAAACTTAGCAAAGTTGAGATTATTGATTATATTATGATATTGCTAATTAGGCATAACAATGATGTTTTGCCTTCCAAATCCCAATTCATTTTCTTGATCATGAAGAATGTCATTCCATTGTCCATCATATTCTCCATTATCGTGATTCTTCATGTTTCCTGCCATTTTCTAAAACCCAAAAAGAATAGTGTGAGGGGAAAATATCATAATCAAGGTGGAGTACCTTCAATATATTACATCATAGGTTAAATTCTAATATCGTTACCATAATTCTTGGACTATAACCTATACTTATACGTAACCTTAGGGACATCCCTAGACATACCTTAGAAATATTTCTAGGGATCTTACTAAAGTTTTCGCATCCTAGTTTCCAATGGTTGACTAAACCTTTCCCTTGATACCAACTGTAGAGAACCAAACCTTGATGTACATGTAAATTGAATTAATTTTTCGGAATACTTAATACATAATACAATCAGACACACAAGGACCGTAATAGTTTAGTGTCTTTGGAAACTGGAAATATAATCTTCTAATCACGGTGTACGATCTTAAACATCTCCCATAAAGATCTTCCCCTTTTGTTTTCTTACCTAAAAACTTTATTTATATCTTGGGAAAAAGAAAACATAAAAAAGGGTGATCTCAAATGATCCGTGAGGGCAAACATAGATTATATAAACCAATCCATAAACATTTGAATGCAAAAACTTGAACATAAAATCTAAACATCCAAATCTTGAGAAAATACATAAATCATGGAAGTACGTAAGGAATATATCATAAAGGAACATCAATCATGATAAAATAACATGGGAATAAAACAAGTAATTGTAGAAAACCATTAATCACATGATATGATTTCTATAGTTGCCAAGGCATTGCTTCTAAGACCATCTTAGTGGACAAAGTCCCTTTCTGAATCGAGTTCACACCGCGTTCTAGTGCTGTAACACTGAACCAGATTAACTTAACATTCCATCCATGTCTATCTCATGAGATATAAATCATTACCCAATGCATTGGAGGGAGATATAGGTCCCACCCATCTCATAATGAAATCATTATTACCTGTTCCACAAAATAAACATACATCATTCATAATAACCCAACAAATAAAATGGGTTTCATAAACATCATCCCATCATAACATAATACATATAAAAGAAATGGAAATCATTTCATCATATGAAAAATCAAACCATGTAAATAATGGAGCCATTATACTTGAAACATAAACATATTAAATAATGTCATTTTAGATGGAAAATAGTTTTGATAAAACACTTGGAATGAATTCTTGAAGAAAATATCCTTTCTTCTTCAAAATCATTTTATTTCCACAAAAAGCCATGAAATTTTTAAAGAAAACAGATTTTTTTGAAAATAATCATGCAATCTTGTAGAGGAATATTCATGAAAATGATCCTTTATGAAATCGTAAAAATCATTTCATGTCGTATAAGTTAAAAATAACATTCTCCTTGTACTTTTGTCGGAAGAGTCAAAAAGTTCCTCGTGTGGTAAAAAAAAGTAACATTCCTTTCATAACATGTGGTAAAATTCAAAAATGGGTAAAAAAGGACATTAAACATACAGGAAATTTTTTTTATAAAACATGGACATGGATGATAACAATAACCCCAGTAAATACATAAGAATAAACAATCTCGGATAAGAACGAGATTGTAATAGTTATCCCTTACCTTATTTCCGATAGACTTCATATGTATCCGAACATCCTATATAATGATTTAAATAATTTAATTGACTTATTACAGAATCATTTTCATTTATGGGATATTCTATATGGTTCAATTATGACTTTACATTACCCGTTCTTTTGTAAATTCCATGTGAAAGAAGCGTTTTGGGTAAAATCGTTTCATTTATCGTACGTGTTTTGACTTGTTGTTCTTGATATTATTATTATATCCTTATTTACTGAATTATAGAATTTAAAACATGATTTATATATAATATATATTCAGCATATACATATATATATATATGATAGATCGATAAATCTAATGAAATACACCGTTCATGGAGATGGTAGGTCGTACGTACGCATGAACGTTGTTTTCGTTTCCTTATTGAATTGAATGGAATTAAGTAGATGACATACATACATATATATATATATCCAGTATCATTATTATGTCATATATTTAATTATTATTCATTATATATACTCTATAATCATTCATGAATGGTTAACATGGAGAATGAATCTCATCGCATCGTGGAGACGGTAGTCCGTACATACGCACGAGCGATGATATCATTCCCATGATCGTGGAATTGTATTGAAGTGTATATATAATATTTCAGAATCAATATCACTTTACAATAATCATATATAGTTATTTATTTTCATCATTATACCCATCCATGTAAGGTGGTGGTCGAAAACAGATTACACCACGGCGTGGAGACGGTATTCCGTACGTACGTACATGTGGTGATTTCATTTTATGTAGGAAGGAAAAGAGGTGAAATAGGGATGTTTAATATTTATAATAACATATAAGTATATTATTGATACTTATGTTATTAATTTATAGTGAAACAACTAAAGAATAATAATTAGAAGAAGAAAGAAACTGGAGAGAATCGGAAGAAAAGATTACCTCTTCTTCGACGCACCTCCTTTAAGATTGCACATAAAAAAGTAGAGTTGGTATTTTGAGAAGAAAAAAACCTACAAAATGTTTCTAGGTAAGTGGAGAAGATAAATGGTTCGGGTTTGGCTGAGCTTCAATGCTCAAAATGGTGTGAAGAGAAGAGGGAAAGGGTGCCCTTTTTATAAGAGAGGAGAGGGGTACCTTTGGAAAAACATAAAATATTATTTTATAATAAATTAATATTCAGTTTATAATATCTTAAAATTAATTTATTTCTAAGATAAAGTAGGCATGGTTAAAAATAATTTCAACCAATAGGTTTTAGACAAGTTTAGGTTACTATTGTAACCTTATCTTTTAGATTTAACTCTAAGTTAAATAATTTAACTTTTACCATGACTTCTTGTTTTCTTACACTATATGGTTAATAAACATACTATAACCAGAAAAAATAGCCCCAAGTGGTTCATTATTAATATATATAACATTATATAAGTCATTTTTATGATCCTTATATTTTTAGGAATATAATAACAATTAATAATATAATATTTGTTTTAAAAACTATTTGATGTAAATTTTGACACTAATTGGTAATTGATTTTTGTGAAAATCATAACAGCATGATTAGTTCAAAAAATGTTAATGAAATCAATAATAACATTTCATATTAACTTATAAAATTAGTGGAATTCATGAAAAGTACCATATTACATTTATTTGGGTTTTTATAATATCAATTATTTTAATATTTCATTATTTAGGTAATTGTTGCATCGCCATTGTGTCATAAATAACATACATTATTTAATGTCTAAAAATTATAAATAAAATACCATTAGGTAGGAAATATTTTTATGTTTCTAATTAATATTTATAATCGAATTTATCTTATGTATAACCCTATATTAAAAATGTTTTATTTATTAAACATTGATTTTAACTATTTTAACTCTTTTTTAAATAAAATAATAATAAATGTCCTAATCTAATCCATGTAGACATAAATGATAATATTATATTCATAAGGTTGTTTTTGGTCGAATTATACTTATCAAATAGAATTAGAACAACTGTTTGGGTAATAATAATATCATTTTTACCCTTAATTTATCTATTTACTTTTAACCGTGGTAAATAAAGGTAAAAAGTTACTATTCAAAAAAATTTATTTTTTTCTTATTGGACCACATTTTACTCATTTATATTAACCATGTCTCTCAGATTTTCAAAATTCCACTCATAGAGGTGGTAAAATTATGTTTTATGTACATTTTGAAATTCTCCTAGGAGGTGGGTAATAGACGGTGAAAAGTTCAATAAAATTTTTATATATCTAAAATTATTATAAAATGACTCCAATGAAATACCTTGAGTTTATATAGGTATTATGTATCAATTTTGACCTAAAATAAATTTAAATAAAATAAATAATTTTGTAAATAAAAATTCTGTTTTTAAATAGTAACCCAGTATTTTCACTATTCATCAAAAATTGAAAGTTTTCATAAAAATACCAAAAATTCACCCTAGGATAATTTCGATATTCTATATCTAAAAATGAAGTCCATTTTGAAAGATAAAATTTATAAAATTTCAAAAGTTGGGTATTGCTTTTCATAACGGCTAGTTCATAGTAATATTATAGTAATACCTTGTTTAGTGAAACTCAGTATTGCGTATAACACACGCTATCGAGGATGGTTTCTCTGGCGTGAAACACACGCCTAGAATAGTGTTTTCATATACTTCAAGCTAATACGGTGTTGCGTATAGCGCAAGTTAGTCTTGGTGTAGCGTACAACACAAGACATTTAAGTAATTAAAATGAATATTTCTTATAAAATCTCAGGTTGTTACACTTCAGTTGTAGTAAATCCAGAGGTGGTACAACTATAAAATAAACTCTCTTATGAGGAGAAGTTGTTCGAGATTTAGGATCGTGGGGGATAGGTTCTATGCAACAAGACTTCCCATCTCGTTAAGGTGTTTTGGAAGAACCACAAATGCGAAGAAGCTATGTGGGAACCAGAGGAGTTTATAAGGAAGAAGTACCCACACCCATTCTCTTCTTAGGGTAAAAGTTAAAATTGTGGTGATGAAATTTCTTAAGGGGGGAAGAATGTAATGACATGAGCTTTTGAATAATATTTTTTTCCTAAATTTTTTTGTTATTTCATTTTGTGCACCACAAAACTATATAATTTAGTTAATGAAGTGGCAGCGATGGGTTTCGACTGTTATATGACCGCTGGTAAATATAAACATTGGAAACTAAAATCTTAACATTACAATTATTTTTAATAAATACAATTTATCATTGTTAATTAATACAGAAATAAGAACTGATGGTCTCATCCAGTAGACTCCAATCATACGAATCCCATCTATCAGAGCTTGGGAAAGATGTAGCATCTCTGGGCTTTGCTCTAGATCAAGCCAAAACAGAGCATTAACATGTTAAACTTGAACATAATTTCTTAAGGGGGAAGTTAAAGCTGACAGAAATCACCACTTAGGCAATGTTATCTGAGCTGCCCCAAGATTTTTTCCCTATAGCACACCTTACACTTAGGTCTTATGCAAGTTTTATAAGTGGCTATATAACAAGGCCTTAAATAATTTTTGTAATCCCTTTTTATAAATAAAATATTTATTACTTATTATGGTAAAATTTTTGATTTTCAAATGTCCAGATAAATATAGGATGAATATTATTGATAAATTTGGTAAAAATGGTATTTTAAAATATTCATGAAAACATTAAATAATTAATAATGTGAAATGATTTTCAAAAAATGGTCTTTTACAGTTGTGATCAGTAAAAAATTTATATTCTAATAAGAAGAACTTGATTTTAGTAAATAGTAAAGTACGAATAGTAGCATACCCTTATGAATAGTAATGAATAGTAAATTGACCAAAAAAATGATACTTCACCCATGAATGTATAAATAATATTCTTAAAAGTAAAAAAATGATCATAATATAAGTTTTTTTATTTTTGAATGTCAAAAATACTTTATTATAAATTTTATAATTAATTTAATAATTTAAAATGGAAATTTATTTTCATATAATATAATAAAAAATTCTTACTTTATTGTCTTATGGTTATACGATAATTTTATGGGACCTTGATTACTTTTTCAGGGTATTATAAAATATGTTATAGTTTTAGAGTTGCTTTTTTGAATAAATAATGATTTTATTTAGATATTAAATTATAAATATTAGAAAATTATTCTCATAAAATGAAGTTCATTTTTGAATTCAATTCATCGATATTAGGTTAGGGTGAATTAATAATATTTTTATAAAATTGTTTGTTTTCCAACGAATAGTTAAAATACAGTTTTGAGTTTCAGGTGTTTAGTGACTTCATTAATGATGTAATAATGATATAATAGTGATGTAATCCTTCTGGTCAACTTTTGGATATTAATATATGCTATGAGATGTCCCAAGTGGCCAATACCATGGGGAAATACCATGGGAAAGCCCATGGTTTTTCAAATACCACTGATGATGTGTCCCTTAGAAATTAATTAATTATTCATTCACTCTTCCTATAAATACCAAACCATTAACTCATTTATTTCATTCCAAAATACTCCTTAATGAAATTCTAGTCTGTTTACCTCCAATGAATTCCTCCCTAGGTTCCCTCAAGCCCCCCAAGGTCCCAACCTTCAAGCTTTCAAAGTTACTCTTCAAGGTAAGGGAACCTTCCACCCTCCTCTTTTAGTGATGATTTCCTTTAAGTTATGTATTACAGTTTCCATCATCTTATATGGGGGTATGTACTTATATATTATTATTACATTCCATTTCATGTCAAAATCATGAGATAACCTTTCTTATCTCATCAATTTTTTTCTGAAATTTTAAGTGACGTCGTTAGGCTGCCGAATTTTCGTAAAAGAAATCGAATTTTCTCTTTTATTTCAAGTTTCTTTTCCATGTGGTGTGTCATCCACATCAAGATATTATTTATTTTTATTTTGGACCTCTAATTTAATTGATTCATTTATTTATGATAGACCCTTATCCCATATCTTTTTATTGTTATCTTAAACCATGTTATATATATATTATGCTGTAGAAATTTGGTCTCAAAATATCTCTCTTTTTTTCTCAAGATATTATCTTATTTTATTTATCTGAATACCCAAATATATTTTCATTTTCATATGTATTCCTCAAGACATAAAATAGATCTATTTTAATATAGAATAAACATACATTAATCCCACTTTCCTTTTACAAGGTTTATAAAACACATAACGATCATGTTTCTAAGCATTTTTAAAACGTCGCGATTTTGAAGTGAAACCCCTTACATTTACACTCTATGTGCTGTTTATAAAATGTTTGATTTTGATCTATGAGGATCAAATAGATATAAATAAAGATTAAGGGTACACCCTTATAGTGCTCCAATGCATTGGGTATGGAAGTTATTCTCTATAAATGACTTGTTTCACTATACCTTGGTGAATAACCTTGATAATTTTTATGACACGTTAGGGATGAACCTTGGTGATATGTTCATGATTGTCTAAATTAAATGCTATCAGCACAAATTCATTTATGGATCAAATTATTTTTATTTTGAAATTTCACTACTTCCATTTCTCTTGTCTATATGTTTTTCATCATGTTCTTATTGATATCACTAGTAAACTGATTCCCTTACTTTTCTTAGAGGCCTTTCTACCCACCCTTTCCATTGATGTATGTCTCCCAGTTATGAGATGTAGTAGTTGAACATAGTATGAACATTTCAAGAGGCTTTTAAAGTAGATTTAAAATAGTGTTTTATGTTTTCATGTATTTTGTTCCTGATTTCTAAGACCCTAGACTTTAAAGGTCCTCTATTTGTAAAATGTAATGAAAAGTTATGTTAAAAAATAGGGATTCTATAACTGTGATCTCAATAAAATCACGAAAAAGAACAAGTACCCCAACCTTGGATATATGAATTCTTCGACCATCTTCATGGGGTTATTAGTTTATTAATTTTATGGAGTGATCATATAATATAATAATCCATTATGAGTCATATATTTTTTAAAAATATCATTATTGAATCAAGTATCACAGTCACTGATGATGAGTCATAGAATTTTCAACTAGGTAAAAATGTGTTATTTCAAAAAATTAATCACAACGTGGTAATTGTTTTCCACATATGTTTAAACTTTCAACCACTTTATAAAAATTTAAACATAGAATGAGATATATTTTATTATAAATTTTAACTCCCAAAAAATTAATTTTTATTAAATGATAAGCATGATTTCTTACTAAACATGCAAAAGTAAGCTTCAAGTAAACGATTGTATATATTAATATATTATTATATGAAGTGAACAATATCACCTCACCATTAAATTTTTGGTATGAATATGAATAAATAAATTATGAAAATAATGTATTAATCATTTATGTAATTAAAATTTATTTATTAATTAATTATAAAAAAGTACATTATTTTCTATAATATCATCCAATGCTTCAAAAATATGTTTTCTTCTAAAATTATTTTTATTTTCTTTTTTTATGGGATATCATAATTAATTTCTAAAATATCAAGAAATTAAATTTTAATAAAATTAGCAAAAATTTTTAAATAATCATTTCAATAATATCATAGGGTAAATTCCTTGTATTTTTTGAAATGATTTATTTTTTTGTGAATTCCAATTTTTGTAAAACTGCCTTTTTTCATTAAATTGTGTCATTTAAAATTACCATTTTGTTTATAATTTGATATTATATTAATATTAGTGTATTTTAATGAAAAATAATATAATTATTTACTTATCAATTAGTACTATACTTTATTTTGATATAAGTTCATTTTTGGGCTCAAAATGCATTTTTCTAAAAAATGTTTTCATTTTGTTTTATTCATTTATAATAATATTAATTTATTCCCCAAAAGATATTTAATCTTAAAAAATAGATTCCATATTTATAATTAAGAGTTTTAAATTTGGTAATTATATCTATTTTCTTTTTTTATCATTTTGAATAATAACTATGGTAATAATTTATCACTTTAGTAAGGGTTTCTCGACTTACATTTATTTAAATGAGACATATGCTATTTTCAAAAGTTATTTATTTTGTGTAGTGTATATAATTCCAAAAAAAATATATTTTAAAATAATTATCCTGAAAATTATGTTTATTTTAAAACCCTATGTAATTTCCCTCTTTCTCTAGGCTTTGATTCATAGATTACCAAAGTGGTATGGTTTTAAGTTACAATCTCATTTCTTTTTGGGATTTTTTATGATAAATTATCATTGAGGGAAATTTTATAGGTTTTAACTTTTAAACCCCATATATTTTCTTCCACTTTAGTTATTATACTAATTTTTATGTACTAATATTATTTTACTATCTTTGGTGCTTAAAATGAAAAAGAAAAATATTTTGTGGAAATGTTGATCTTATTTCTTATTTGTTTGTTTAACTTTTTCCTCCAGATACATGCTCTTGAAAATTATTTTATAGAATTGTTAGATATAAATTAAATTTTATTAAAAGGATAATTTTTATTACCATTTAAATTATTTATAATGGTTTAGAAGAAATATTTTTAAATAAACTTTTTCTAAACAATTCATTTTGGAATTTTTTGTACAAGTGTGAAAAGAGAGTTCTATTTTAATTTAAAAAATATAAATGGATTTTCCTACCAAAAATAAATTTCTTTGATTTGAATATAAATATACAAGTTTCCATGGTTATTTTCAAGAAAAATATTTTTCTCAATAGTTTTTGGTATTTTCAGTAGTAATTTCCTAAAAAATGGATATTTTTATCATTATTTAAAATAAATATTTTAATGTTATTTTCAATCTACTTTTTATCAATGTCAACATACATTAAGGATTTCTATGCTTCATTGGTGATATGATCATATGATATCATTAATTTTATTTCTATGGTTGGATATTAATGATAATTATTTAAGGATGATTCTTTGAAACAAGTCACTTTTCAATTGGTAAATTTAGATATGATGAAATCATTATAAAACCCATTTATTTTCCCTAGGTTATTCTATAGTGAAATTATTAAATGTCTATAAAACTTGTTTCCTTTACATGGGATATGATATGATGATATTTTTAATGTTTTATGATCTTATGGAACAGATATGTATAGTTTTCATTATTTGACACATGGGTCCGGAAAATATATTAGAAGAAAATTGACATCTAATGGGATAATCATTACTAGAATTGGGGTGGGGAGTGAACCCAGATTAGTAAAGGACTCTGTCTAGTAAGTTAGTATTGAGAGTGAACCATGGCTGAGGGGATGGAGGTAAACACAATCCTCTATGATTTTATTAGAACTGATCCATGACTAAGGAAATGATTTTATATTCTTACATGTATTACAAATTCAAATGTATTGTGCTTATGATATACTCAAATAGCTCATCTATTATTTTGTATAATTCTTCGCACTTATGAATTATTCCTTTCATTATGAAATTTCATTTTTCTATGATTTATGATTAATGATCATGGAATGATTGGGTATTATTTTTGTAAGTTATGATCATGTTTTAATTCCCTTATGTTTATATTACACTCACTTATGATCATTTATTGACATCTCTTTTAATTACCCATTATAATAATTCTATCCCACACCTTCGTATGTTTTATTTCCCTAAGTAATGAAGAATGTTTTTACATATGGTACATCAAGGAAGTTTACTATTATGAATAATTTCAGGGGATATATAAAATATATTTCTTAAAATAATATGATTACATATCCATTCTACAAGAACAATAAACCATTATGGTTATTTGGTGTGTATTTTTATGAGATGTATTGAATATTTATAAAAAATTATGAAATGTATATGTATGTAATTTTTGTTTCAACTTACAATGGATTTGGGAAAGGTACCTAGACAGCCTATCCCAATAATGTAAAAATTTTAAGCACCCAAAAAGGGATGTTGTGGAATCTCAGGATTCCAACTTATACCTCCAGTTCTATATAATTTATCAAAATTCATGATTAACACTAAAAAATATGGATGCGTGGTGGGCCAGTATAAACCTCATTGTAACTATTTTCAATTTATGATATGATACCCATGATGTCCTTGAAATTATTTAGAATGGAACCTTTTATGACACTATCATTTTATTCTTCTAGGATATATCTTCTAATCATTCAATCATCATAATCATTTAAAACTAGGTGATTTTATGAGTAGCAATGATGTGATTGATTAAAGAAATCATCTCCTACACTCCTTTTCAATTTTGGATACACCACACTTGAAGTTAATTAATTCATGATATCAATTTACCACGGTTTAATAGTTTCAATGACATAGATTTTTCCATCATGAATTGAATGATTGAATAATTTGACATTAATATAGATTTTTCTTGTTCTAGGTGTGATAAATGATTAGTAATGACTTTATTTCATCCAATATCATCCTTTATATCAAAATAAAATCCCAAAATAATGAATATCTAATTAATGAATATATTTTTACCAAATTTCTTCCCATTAAATACAATAGGTCATAGTGATCTGAATACATAGTGACTCTAGAAAATACTGGGTAAGACTGAAATTTATTGAATGTTTGTCTAGTGATGTTTTCCTTATTTTTATACATATTACCACTCTCTAACGATGATCTTTTTGAGGTTTTGGATCCTCATGTAAGATATTATTAGAGACCTAATTAATTTTGGGCACATTGTTATCGAATATGTTATTCATTGAAATCATGATTAAGTGTTTTGGTTTTTAAATGATCAAATGAATTGTGATTTGATTTTAAAACTATTTTATTACTAATAATTTAGTGATTTTTCATGGAAAATATGTTTTTCAAATAATTATGATTTTTTTCAAAAATTAATAATTTCAAATTCTATTCTTTTGTTTTGAAATTAAATTTTCAGAATCATTCTTTTTCATTATTTTTAGAGTAATGGAATTTAATGATTTAATTTTGTGTAGTATGTAGTAATTTTTCTTGTTTTGAATTGATAAACTCAAGATGTTTTTGGATTTTGTGTGTTTTAGGAACCCATATCAAGTTCCTCATCTAGCTTCATAGGATGTGTAGAGAATGTATTATCAATTTGGATAGATGTAATGGTAAATTTGGAGACTTTTCAAAAGGTGGTAATTAGATTATAAAGATACATACTGGTCCTTCATGGAGGAGTTGTGTTGTGTAAGGGTGTCATCAAGGTCACATCTATGGTTTGCCGATGTGTAGAATTCATCAGTGGAATGGTTTTTTAGAAACCATGGATAATGTTATAGCAAGACAATATTCCATGGACATGATACCAAGTAGGAGTTATACTTCTTAGTCTGCAAAATACCATGGGTTTGTGATTTCAAGAATAGATTTCAAACAATTTTGATCCCACTAAAACAACCTTGGGGTTCATCGACCACATGATCAAAGGTACAGGTGATTGAGCCAACTAATATTCACTATGATTTCAATTGAAATAATATATTCAAACTATTTTGGCCAATAAACCTACCATAAAGAGCTACTATAGATTCATTGAAAAATGAACAAACAACTATTTTAAAGCTCTAAATTCCCTATAAGAACCAAATTTAGGCTGAAATATTCACACACAATATAGACCAAATGAAAATGAAGAAAACAAACTCATGCCTAGTTCCCAAATTAGAAAGTGAGAGCCACAAGAATCGATAGATCATTGAATAGTGGAGCATACCTGAGATACATAAGGAAGATAACATGATTAATTGGCCAAGACTAATACTTCTCTTGAACATTTAAAATTAAGAATATGATTTCATATTTGAAAAGGAGTCATTTATGGTAAATAAATGTTATCGTGGTCAAGTTCATAGTTAAAGGTATTGAACTGATTGGTAATATTATTGATCTATAATGTATCAAAGCTGATTTAATATCAATGCAGAATAAAATTTGAATGATATAATTAAGGGTTCCAAGAGCTTCATGAGATTAACATGATGAGATCTATTATGGTGATAAATAATCAAATACGTTATTTTTTCACTGGATAATTTTTTTATCTGTTTAAAGACATGGGTGGAGCCTTAATGTTCCCCATTTTAGAAGTTGTAATTCTGGATGAGAAATAGTAAAATGTAATTGATGAAATTTAAATTATATATCCTATAAAGAGTATTTATTTGACTTATAAAATTGACTAAATATGGTATGTTTGACATGGATGGAAGATATTTCCTAAACAAAAATGTTATCTGTGTCTAATCATGAGGATGTAAATGTCATCAAACATGTGTGAAAAAATATGGATTCCCAGTAACGGTGCCTAGGGTATATGATATTTGAGACCTATAGAAGAGAATTTCGGAAGTTCTCAAAATTTTTGAAGGGTATAAAAATGTATGTAAGATTATATAATGGTATAACATGCATCTGAAGTGCTACAAAAAGGTCCTCCTGATTTCAAATGGGCATACAAAAGGGTAGTTGGATCTGTGTTAAAAGTTTATTTTAGGGTAGACTCCATGAATCTGTATAGATAAAAAAGTGTAAATAAATGTTATGGTAGGGTCATAATGATATTCTCATGGAAGCATAATTGTATAAATAAATAATTAAATCAAACAGATCTGTAAAATTATAAAATTATGAAATGAAGGTAAAGGTAGGAGATCAGGTCATTAGAGTTTTTAGACTGATGGGGAAGAATCATGAGTGTGTTGGAAGTTATGTGAAAAGTTAATGTGTGAGATGTATGTTTAGCCACAAACATAAGAGAATACTTAGATTTGAGTTTTCAACTAGTTTTATCTATGTGGAAGAAACCGTAAAGTAAAAAAGCTATGTGAAGGCCATGAAGATGATTATGGATCTATGACTATTAACACATAGTTGGAAGTTAAAACATGAAATAATTATTAATTATGGTAATAGAACACAATCATTGATCATTCACCATCAACACGTAATTTTGGGACTGATCTGGTTGATCACTAAGCAGTAGGGATGCACCACTGGTACATGGGAATCCATAAATTCCTAGATAGAGTAGACTTATTTCTCATTATCTCTTCACTATATATAATGTTTCTATATAATGGAATTCATTAATATTATTGATTTGAATATGATCATAGAATAAATCCTCCTTTGGGGAATGAGATTTTACAGGTAATCTATTAACTTAATTAATATCCTATTTTGGTGTTTGTTACTCTTAACATAAAAATTCATAAGATGTCTAAATTTCATAAGAAATAAAACATCATTAATCAAGGATAGCTAATCTAGGTTGAGTTTATTTTAATTGGCTTAATCATCTATGAATATTTTTAAAATTTATCTTCCCTTTATAGTATCATAAAATAATCATTTTTTTTAAAAAGGATGGAGGTAAATCCCCTTTTATAGGAAATAATCATGAAAACAAATGGTCCAAAGAGGGAATGGGGGAGAGAAGAGAAATTCCCAAAGCATAAAAGATAGGTAACAAACATTTTCCTTAGTCTTTCACTTAGTATTATTTCTTCTGATCAATGTGCATACTAGTCGGCTCCTCCATGTATGCACCCATGACCACTAGATCAAATCGATCTTAAAGGAAGATTTTTAATCCTTTTATAAAGGGTCTCAACATCAGTTCTATCAGAGTCAGAGATATCTTCTTACTTCTCTATTAATTTTCTAGGTGAGTTGTACCTTCACATTGATGTTATAAATTTATCTATATTCCTTGATCCATCCTGAAGAGGCATCAGTAGATTTTTTGATTCCTCCATATCCTACATATAAATTGTACAACCAATTTTCTTATAAAAGGAGGGAATAATATTACTTGGTTTCTCAACTACCACTTAGGGATTTATCGGATACCATGTCTTCTTAAATGAAACAACTTGTAAACCCTCATTGTCCACAATATATTTTTAAGGGGCATGACAAATTTTATACGAGAATGTAGAAAAAACATATAATATTTTCTTACCCTTTCTATTATGTAAAGAAACCATCTTCTCCAATGAAAGCGGATGGTTAACCTCATTTTGTACATATTCTTCACTGTATTTTTCATTAAATTCATTCTCATTAATTTTAATTTGTGGAGTTGATGAAATTTGAGTTCGATGAAGTCAATAGTTTTTCCATTCTTAGAAGTTTCACCATCATTTTCATTCCCCTTATTAGATAAGATGGAAATCAATTATTTCTTCCTCCGTAGGGGTTTTTTCAGCAGTCCATTTCCATTAGACTCTCGAGAATATAGAATCAATACATCTTCCACATTTGAATCATTGCAGGAATATCCATCATGAGAAATATATTTTTACATGTTTTTATTTTCCATATTTGGTTTCTTTCGATAGAGATTGGCTGAGTAGCCTCTAATCCCACACCCATAACATGAAATATTTTTATGACATAGTTCCAAAGAGTGTCCAACAGTCATACATTCATTGATGTAAATGGTATTTTTCATACTAAACATAAATTTGGATGTTATCAGAGGGAGTATAAAGTGTTACCATGTAATTTAGAATGTATTTGAGATCAATCTACATTTGGATTTTGGAATTGTGTCTAAATCGAACATCCTCCATCTCCTTATCAAGTTGGATAGGGGTCCCAATTTTTATGCCAATGTTATGTAAGATATTTGGATGAAAAATGACCCAATTGAGTCCATGTAGATGAACCCATACATGAGAAATGAAATTTTGAGCATGTGATACATTAATGTCCAAATCCGATTCATGAAAATCATGCAAACCATGTTTCAAGAGTAGGGAGACAGTTCCCCAATATTGATGCTTCAAATCATCTGAATTAAATAGGCAGTGAAAAAATCCATGACCAAGAGAGATACATTTTCATTTATAAAAGCCCCAAAAAATCAAGATTCTATGAGTAAAATCTTCTAGGTTCCAAGGATTCTCACCTTTAGGAAACACAATTCATGAAATCAGAGATTTTTTTCCAATATCCATTCTCTCAGCGAACGCTGTAGGATTGGCTTCAACATAGAAAGGTATTCCCTTATGAAAAATTATACTCGCACGTGAGCCTTTTAACAAATCCGACGAATTGGATCCACCCATCATCATCCTTGCAGTTGAATCTGCATAGTAATTTCACGACTCACATCGATACAGAACAACCTTCTCCCAAGGTTCCCACAACCTGATATCAAAGGTTGAAGGCTTCATCAAAATTGCATCTTTCCGTCCAATTGACTTCATATCAATAGATCTGATAACCTCAACCCATAAATTGTCTTCAGTTTTAGTGAACATATTTAGATCTCTGATCAATTGATGGTTGGACAAAGATTTCTTCTTCTCTTCGACCATGGTTTAAACAATAACATATTCACACAAGATAAAAGGTCCCAAAAATGGTTTTACTGTGGAAGTAGCTACAGACGATGGACTAATGAGAGGATTTAGGAGCTTGAATCCGAGGAAGTGTGGGACCTACATGAGAAAACCAGATCCCTATGAGTCATTTATGTGTAGAGGAAGAGAGATCCTACTTCATATACTCATCCTTGGCATATAATAATCAAATGATAAGTTGAACTTTGTAAAAAATTGATTCCATAATTTTCCTGAACGAGTGACTGTTGTAGTTAATAAACTCTATGTTTCTTTCACTCATAGTTAGATCAAACAAAGAAGTTTTTGAACCAGTTAATTTAATTTTAGAGATTTTGGTTCATGAATTAGTGAGAAATTTTATAAAATCATCCAATTGAATTCCCATATCCCATCAACAGATTATTCTTTGCTTCTCATTGATCCACTACTCTCTATTAAGTTGTCTCAGCAGATACAATATCATTTAATCATAATAAAATATTCCATCAAGTATAATTATTTCTATGTTTTATTATTTTCAAAATTATTTTTCATTGTTTCATTGGCTACAGACACACATTTGTGTGTACTTACCTATGTATCGACCCATCCCTCGACAATAATAGTTCTTAGTAGGAATATTAATTTTATTAAGTGATTGTTTTTACTCCCCTTCCTAATGTGAATTGTTGCTCTTAAAATTGCCAAAAACTTCTCATAATCCCTCTAAAACAACAATGGGGGTGTATAAACCACAAGATCAAAGGGCCAGTTAAATGTTCCAATAGATAACAACTAAGGTTTTAATTGACAATAGCTCCACAAACATACATGACAAATCAACCTAACATAGATATCCACTGTAAACTCATTGAAAGAGGGATAAATAACCATACTAAATCACAAATTGAATTGGAAGAACCAAATTTAGGTTGATGATGACAAGTAAAATTTTTACTGTATCAAACTAAAGTATATCAGTGTGATCCTTTTTCCAAGTCTCTAAGTTATCCCTTACATGTCTCCCAATTTCTAGTATAACTTTTACATAACTTTTTCTATTAGATGAGTAACTTTATACCAATTCTTAGAACATAAAGAATTCAAAACATGGTGAATTTATCAATTCAACCCACATAATCACAATATCATATATAAAATAATGTAATTAAGTCCTAGATCTCAAATATAATGACTAATAATGATTCCAGAATGTGATATTCTAAATAAAAACCTGAAATTAGAATGAAATAATGAAATAAACCGAAAGATATCATAATTATATGAAACAAATTCCAAAAAATTTATATAATTATTATTAAAATAGTTAGAAATTAAAACCACACATTTGTTTATCTATTAAATACTAATTCACTCATAAAAAATAGGATAATCAAATAAGAATAGATTCCAAAAACAATTAAAAAAATTAATTATAGTGAAATAGTACATATCTTAGTGATTCAAAATATGAATAAATTCTCAAATTTTATGTTGAAATATGAATTCAACGAGGCCACATAATATTTCCACAAACATAAAAAATAAGTTTTCTATAAAAAACCATTTATAAAATTTAATTGAATAAAGTCACACTATTTAACCCTCCCTATTTTTTTTCTAAAAAATAACAAAAAATAACCAATGTTTTTAATTTGTAAAAATAATGATAGATGTAACAAATAATCTCAAAATATTACACTTTGAATAATTTATTTACATAATAAACAAGATTTTTTTATGTGCATAACATTTCAAATAATTTTACAATCAGGGCCTTTCTTAGTTTAAAAACACAAAATAGAAATAATTAAATAATATGCTCCTATATTATTGAAATTTTAGGCATCATATTTGAATACCACTAAATACCAAACTTCAATCCATGTTCAAGTTTTTTTTTCCTTAAGTTCACATAATTCAATTTAGGTGAAATGATAAAATTAATAAAAATAAATTCTAATTATCACTTTCAAACATTTCATTAACCGAAGATCCATATTTCAAATCATTGATATAACTGAAATGTTTTCCCTTATAATTCAATTATCCCTTATGCTTGTGGGTTCAAAATTTACCACAACTTAATGAATTAATATTTTACAATTAGATAATTTAGTTGATTTTTCCACAACTATAATAAATTTAAAGGATAAATAAACAGGTGTTCTGTTGAGAAAAAGTACTGAATGAGCTTGATGAGTAGTTTGATCATATGAGGAATATCTATGAGTTATTAAATACCACTAAGACAAATAAAGTGGGATTTTTCACAAATGTGTTTGAAGGGTTGAGTATGAAAATGTGTGAGTCATAGATTCTCTTTAGGAAACATAATGATCTCATGTAGACCAATTTCATGGTGGATTTCAGTTGTTAATTTTACTAAGAGACTTTGAGGGTGTCCTAGGCATGTGAGATCATAGAGATTGAGAAGGGTAATAATTTTGTGATGGAGTATGCATATTGATTCACTAATTTGTTTCTTGTTTATCCAGATATCCTCATGAATAACTGCCTCAAGTGTCAGAGTATTGAGAAGAGATTGAGGATAGAGATAAGATATATGATCATATTTTTTTTCTACTGAACTATTCAGAGTTGGTTGAAAAGAAAGATATGTAAGGTAAATAATTTTTGGGAAAGATAGGTCTCAATGGTGTTTATTTAGTATGAGGACAGTATATTTATTTATCATGGAAGAAGAAGAAGTGAGGTGAGTCTCAGATAGGTAGTGGAATGAAAATTTAATAGTTATTGGGTTTAGATCCTACAAACTATAAAGGGTCTAGACTAATTACATGTCAGTAGTGTGGGATGTCTAGACACACTAGGACTAGTTTTTAAGAGACTCTGAGGGCATGCCACTAGTGTGGAAATAAATGTAATCTTCATTATCTCTTATGGTTTTTATTTAGGGGGAGCGGTGTGGGATCCATATTGTCAAAGGGAACATAGGTGTTGTTAGAGGCTTCCCAAGGTGTAGGATCTCACCCTTATGGTAAGGTATATTCCTACCATGGGAATAAATTTCCTGGTGGGTTTGAGAAAGGAATCCTCAAGGAGTATATGTTATTCTAGAGGACTCAAATTTCTTACCATCCATTGTGAGAGGTATGGTGTTTATTACTTATTCCATAGAATTGGTTTTATTGAACACTTTCACATTCCATTCCTTTATTTCATTGAAATTAATTGATGAATTTGGTATGCCATTTTAGTATATGCATTGTGTTATAGATTTTCTAATATCTTTGGTTATGATGAAGGTGAATGGTTTAAATTGTCTAACTGTCGTATTATGGTAACTTGTGTGGTAGTTGTCTGGCATTTACATTTTTTGGACCTCGAAGTTTTTACCTTATTATTATCAGGGATTGGTTGACCAAATTCAAGGTCATATTTATCTTTTATCATCGTGGGATCCAGTTCCTTACTCATGATGGGAGTACCCACAACTTTTAGTGAAAGTGGGATCCATGTTCAGGGAGGGAAGGATAAGTTTATTTGGAGTTGGGGTTGATTTATACTAGCTTTCAAGGTTTTTTTCAACGATATTGAGTAGAGTACAGTGGGTATACTTTTATTAGTTGGAGACATGTACCTAGATGTGTTTATGCAGGATTTATTTAGATTTCATCCCCAGTGAGAGGTAGATTTGACTGTTTATCTACTCCCCATGATGATTCTGATCTCTTGACTACCTTATTGAATTCCTCTAGAAGAGTTGACTAAGCTCAAAGTTCAGCTGTTATTGAGATAATGGGATTCATCCATCCCATCATTTCAACATTTTATTCCTTAGTTCTATTTTCAATGCAAAATAATTAGATACTCAATATTTTCATTCACTATCATAATGTAAACTATGTAACTGTAAAAAATAAATACCCATTTTCAAGAATTAATGATCTATTTGATCAAATAGGTGTAGCCTATTATTTTTCAATGACTTACCTAAGATCTAAGTCTCACTAGTTTTGGAATTAAAATAAGGATGTTCAAAATACCTCCTTTTAAAGCTAGTATATACATTTTCTGTATTTGGTTGTGCCATTCTGTTTTACCAATTCTCGTGTATTCTCTATGGAATTAATGAACCATACCTTCCACATTTTTCTGGAATACTTCATGACTTTGTTTATGAATGCCATCTTGGTGTATTCCCTGAAGAATTTGGTTCATTCTTACAATATAGAGGTTGTTTTACATGTTTTTAAGGATCATCATTCATATAAAAATCTATCGAAGTGCTAGTTATGGATTTAGGAAGGGAAGTGTATGGGCCACAAGATTTTTGAGAAAGGTGTTTCAATGGATCTAAGGGATGTTTTAGTATTAAATTATTGGGATCAAACCAATAATGTTTTCAAGATATGTATTTTTATGGGTCTGGATAGGTATTATAGATATTTCACATAGTAATTTTCTAAGATAGGTTCTATGGTGTTATTTTTTACTAGGATATTGGTGATGTTTGAGCGGGAAGATATGTTTCATAGTAATTTTAAAAAGTTGATGTCCCATCTAGCATCTGCACCAGTCTTGATTCTCCCTGAATTTTCAGGGCTTATGTTATGTTATGCAATTCTTCCGGTGTGTTTTTTGGGATATTTTATAATACAATATTAACAAGGGTTGTCTTTTAAACTAATGAAGATATTCCCACATGAGAATAATTGCCCCACCTATGAACTATAAATTTAAACTTTGATGCATGTGATAAAAAAATGGAGAAATTATGTCTTCAGGGAGCAATTTATACTGTGTTCAGATCATACGATCCAAAATTATATTTTTACCTAGAGGAATATAAAAATTATAGAGATAAAATACATAAAATATATCAAATATTTTTATTTTAGTATTTCATATACACCTAAGAATGGGAATTGTTCACTGATGTGTTGACTAGGACTCTTTGAGTACACGTTGTTCTGAAGATACCAATTATGTTGGTATTGATGAGTATGTTTACATATCAGGGTCTGGTTGTGAGGGAGGATGGAGATTAGGTGTTCATGGCCAGTGTGTAGGTCACTCCTTCTCTTATCAATTGGGTTAAGAGTGGGAATGAATCCATCCATGAGATCCAGCTGATTAGTAGTTCCTTAAATAGTGGGGCTACCTCATGTGATTGTTCTTAGTAATTCAATAATTCTCTTTAATTTAGGTATCAACTGGTTGTTTTGTTTATCCTAAGGAAGTAGTTGGTTATTCAGTTTCATTATTCTAGTTGATCTATTCACCCTGGGGTGAAAATATTTTATATACCTTGAGAGGTCGCTATTGGTGGCTCAGATTGAGAGGTTTGTTGGAAGAATTTGTTTCTAAATGTTTGACTAGTCAAGGGATCAAATATGAACATCAAATACCCTCTAGGTTAGTTTATCCAATTATTGTTCCTTTGTAGAAGTATGACTACATCTCTATGGATTTTTGATCAGTCAACCTCATGCTATGGGTGGTATGGATTAAATCTAGGTGTTTGTCGATCGTCTAATGAAATCAACCAATTTTTGTCCCATTTGGGAGTTGATAAAGGTAGATGACCTCAGAAACTCATATTTTTGGGAGGATTTTCAACTTCATAGAGTTCCATTAGTAATATTTTTAAATTGGGGGTGTTCATTTTACTTACCTTTTTTGGAAGGTTCTACATGAGGAATTGGGAACCAAGAAGAGATTGAGAACCACGTTTCACTTACAGAGGGAAGGTCATTTTGAGAAGACCATCCAGACTCTTGAGGATATGTTGCGAGAATCTGTGCATTATTTTTGGGCTTCATGGGAGTTGAAACATTCATTGTTTAAGTTTTATTATTTTATTTTCTATCGGGCATCAATCAGGATGGACCCATTTTGAGTGTGGTATGGATGGAAGTGTTGATCCCCATTGAATTGGGCTGAGGTGGGAGATAATTATTTTTTTGGGCCATGTCTCATTCAAGAGATGACTGAGAAGGTGTATATAATTTTGAAATGGATATAAATAGATAAGAATCACATTAATAAATTTGATCAATATCATTGTAGCATGTTGTATTTTAGGTTGGAGATCAGGTGTTTCTTTGGGTGAAAATTTGACATGGATATTATCATTTTGGTGAGTAAGGGAAACCAACACCATATTATGTTAGGTCATTTCGTGCTACGAAGTTTCTTTAGAAGGTAGCATATTTTTTTTGTGTATTCACCGTGATTATCCTTGATCAATGAGTTATTTCATGCTTACCATCTCAATTGATACCATATAGAACCATATCATGTGTTATAGTGGGATGATTTGGAGGCTGTCCATGATGGAACCATTTTCGAGTTACCAATTCATGATTTGGATAAGCATAACAACGCTCTATATGGTAAAAAAAATAACATTGGTCTATGTTATTTTGAAGTTAGGGGGAGAAATACATGATACATGGGAGATGTATTCTTTGGTGAGGGATTAGATTCCTCACCTATTTTCATCTAGAAAATACTATGTAATTTTTTGGAAAATAATGTGGCATAATGGGAAGTTTTTTAAACCATATGGGTCAATAATATGTATAATTTTGAGTTTTATTTACCTTTTTTTGTTTGAGTTCCCAAGCACTGGGATTTGAAAATGGTAATTTTTTGTATGACTGACCAAGGCACGCAGTTAGCGCATGGTTTGTCTATCCATAAAGATAGCCGTGAAAGGGTGTTGTAGTTAGTGTTAGTGGGGTTTTTCATAGTTTGAGAACAATTTTTGAAACCATTCAACACCCATGGGTAACCATGAATCCTATTTTTTTATCGACAGTGTCACTTGCACGGTTGGAACATAGTATTTATTTTTTGCGTGTCTAGTCTAGGTTACATAAAATGTGTGTTTTATATATTTTCTCCCATGTCCTTTCTAAAGGATTGATCCCTCATTTTTCTTCCCCAATGTTTTTAGCTCCTCTTATTTGGCCTTAAATATCTAAATATTATTTTGTAGTGATCTCCTTTTAGAATCATTCATTTTTCCTTGACGAAAGTCAATTTATTCTTGGTTTTATCCTCCTTTCCTCCTATTCTTACTTTTTATCCTATTTTCATTAATATGTGTAACCATGTATGGTGGGTTTGGATGAACCTAGGGTTTCAATGGGAAAAAGGTTTGGTTTCTTGATTTTTATGTATGTGAGTTGTTATTTTACCTATTTCTAGTGTTTTTCATCAAAGATAATGACTTGTGGACCAGATATTATGTATGGGGCTCTATTTAATGGGGTTTACCATGGATTGGATCTAAATTTATAATCACCTTTGGTTTTTGTTGTTTAAATTACCATTTATATGATTTATGGTTTTTGTATACTCTATTTTGGTGTGATTTGTGGATTCTTTTTGTGGAAATTTAATGGCTTAAAAAGATATTTCTAAATGGGGGTGGCATGTGCAAAGAACATTTGTTTGAAGAAATGTCTCAAAGATGGTTTATGGATTTAAATGAATTTATAAATTTTTTTAGAAATGGTTTTACCATGTAAAAGTCATTTTATTAAATGGAAACGTTTTTAATGAAAATGGATATTAATTTGAATTTGATTTATGTGGCACTTGTTTTTTTATTGTTTGACATAGAGTAGAACATAGGTCAATCGAGGTATGATTGAGGGAATATTTTGTGAGACTATGTGACCCTTTAGAGGGAATATCACATGAGCTTCAATTTTGGTTTCTAAGGGACCGTAAAATCCTTTGGGTATGAATACTATGGAATCTTCAATGATTAGTTTCTGAGATACCATGTGACCTCTTGGATTTGGGCTTGAGGAAGACCATATGAGATCCAATTTTGGCTTTTCTGGCTAAAATACTAGTTATAATCCCCCATGATAAGAAAATTGTATAGATCCCGATGGTCACATTACTAATGCCAGATTGGATAGAATGATTTGAGCATATTATGAGTTATATTCTGATATGATATCATGTGTGTTATTCCCAATTTTCATTTATATGGTTATATAATGTTTTTGTACACATTATTTACACCTTGTTTTATATGTTGAGAAGGTTATTCCTTTACCATTTTTTATTTATTAACCCATGTTCAAATATGTCTTGAAAAATATATTTTCATTCAAATGGAAAACCAAATGGATTTCGAAGGTTTATTGGAAAATGGATCATCTTTAAAGGGGATTAGTTTTGAAAAATTTTCATAATAAGTGTTTTTAGTTTTACAAGATAAAACCCTTAAATAGATTAATGGAGGTATCCTATTGTGCTTCAAGCCTCACACCCTACTTTGGTCTTCATGGTTTTTTTCAAGGAATGTGTAATGGAAAGGGCACCAAATACAAGGGTATATCTTCTTAATTACCATTATCCAATGTTCTATGGATGAGATGTGGTATTATAAGGCTTGGATCATGTGGATTCATTTTTGTTATTTTGTATCCATTGGGATGTAAGTGTAGGCCTTGATTGGACATTTCCCCATTTTATTTAATGTTCTATTCATTGGAATTGGGATATCATGTACATGTCCAATTATGGATTTTTTTTAATATGATATATATTTTTTCTCATGGAACCTACTTTTATTTTTAATATGTGTACTATAGATGATTATCATTATGAAATTTACTTAGATAATCTTGGTGTACCCTTCCCACTTTAGGGATGGTTCATTCTCTTTTTCTATAGATGAAAACATTCCAAAGAGTTTACAGGTTATGGTCGGTGCTTTTCTCTTTCCCGTGGTGATTTGGAAGGCGCTTCGAGCCTTTTTTGAGCAAGTTCAGGTGATAGATTGGGTAAAAACAGGTTGGTTCATTATAGTAAAACACATTCCCCTGAGTGGGGCTATGATGGTACTAATAATCAAGAGGATAAACTATATAATATTGAATAAAGTGACCACCCATCTCATGCCTTTTATAGTTTTGATCCTCCCTTAACATCCATCACCCTACTACATAAGAACATCTTAAAATGTAGCCTATCTCAGAGTCACTGTTAGTGTTATAAAACCATATAGGAACAAATACCTCAAATTTCAAGAGATTAAGGTAAATGTGGAACTAATATTCCAAATAAATACAACCCATTCATCTTTTTGTAATAGTTGGGGATTGACTCTATTTTAGGGTTGGAATAACGCTAGAATTTGGAATTACAATGGACGATACTATACCATAATAAATTGTCCCATTGATCCTTTCAAAATAGGGAATTTATGGGGATAAAATAATGTTTGATAGTGATGTTGCCCAATATTTCACAGGTATAAACACAATAGTCTTCATCGTCAATAATATAGATTTGATATAAGGTTTTTTTTGTTATCGAGTACAACATAATGAATGATGGAGAATTTGGTCATAATTTTGAAGTCTATGTTGGGGGGTGGAACACTATGGGAATTAGAGGGCTCTACCAGCCAATTTATCCTTCTTGAATTAATTATCACTTTTTATAATAATACACAAGGAGTGTTTTGGGAGATAGAAAACAAGATATTTGATATTTTACTAAAGTGGATATTGTTGGATTCTTCTATCATGTGTGGAATTGAAAGTTATGGAATATTTATTTGCATAAAACCTCACCTATAGGTGATTCATAGTTATCACCTCCCAAACCAACATAGAAAATTTGTCCTTCATGGTATATTCTATTTACTAAATATTGTTTTCTCTATCTTCCAGTGGTCTCAAAAACTTCTTCTAACTTTTCCAACAGTAGTGACTTTTCTTGTGAGCCTCCAATAAGAAATTATTCAGAAATTTTACAATATTCATAAATATAGTTTAATGTATATGTATCATAAATAGAATATGAACTAGAATAGATTTGAAAAAAATATTAACTAAATCCATTATATCACTAATATAGATTATATGGTTCTTCTAATTAAGGATGTGATATATGATTCATGTCATCAACCCATTAAATTAGAAGATATGAATTCAAAAAAAAGTATAAGGATTCACTAAGGTACTCCATAAGTTAATCTTGGTCATGGAAAACTATCCATTTAGAAAATAACTTTGATATACTTACAAATAATTTAGAGAAAATAAAGACTCTAATCTAGAGTTTGTTTATATTTTTCCTACTCCACCGCTCAAAATTTTCAAATATATTTTTAAATTATTTGATTTAAATATGTTTCCTATATAAGAAAAGGATCATATACTATATAAAAAGAAACTGATAAAATATAATTACCATAATCACCTATGAACACTTCCAATTCATTCAATTACATTTACATGTTAAGGATTTTAATGGAAGCATATTGATGAATGATAAATAGAATTATAGAAAATAGATCACCTTCCTTGATTCCATGAGGGTATTATAAAAACCCAAACCTATTTCCCATCAATAAAACCACGAAACAAATTGAATAAAATTAATATAAAATTAATATACTAAACCAATTTGATATGACTTAATGTTGTATTACCAAAATAATGAAATGCCAAAAAATTATAATACACATTATTGATATCCAATTGTACCAGGATATTACGACCTATAAAATTCATATAAAAGTTTTTTATCTTATCCTAACCTATAAAAATATTACTCTATATGGTATACCTCTAGATAAATGTTTATTTCTCATCCAAAATCATGTTAGGTAAATGGGGGAAAATTTTATCATTTAAAACATTCACATGAACTTTGTGACTACGGTCTCACAATCTAATCAGATGAAAGTTTTGGAAGGGGAAGGGATGGTTTACCTTTATGATAATAATAAGGGTTGGAAAAATTCTACTGAAGGAAGGTTACCACCACTAGAAAAGATTTTTCTAAAATTTTTAAATAAAATTTAATAAAATGAAATTATGTAATGCATAAGAGACTATAGATACTATTGATGAATTGAGTGCTATTATGGTGTAGAAAATTAATTTTCTAGAAGATATCATTCTCTTATAGGATAGAGATATGAATATAATTTGTTTGTTTAATAATTATCTAGGTAATAATATTTAATAGAGGTTCAATATATATATATAAAATTAGAAAAAACCTACTCAAGATAAATCCTGTTACCATTAATAAATAAGAAAAATTGGTGAATTTGAAAAAAATAACACTAATAATGTTACTTTGTAATAAATATTATAAAAAAAGGTTGTGGATTCAAATTAATTTTCTATCCTTAAGATTTTCATGGAAGAAAGTAGTTTTTTCAACTTCTATTAATCTAGTGAACCATGTACCTTACACGAACCAGGAATTACTCTCTAAGAAATATGTAAGATAACTTGTTTTATTTGAGGTAATGTTCCAAGAAAATGGAATCATCCCATCTACTTTGAAGTTGGTTCTCTAATTTATGGATCTCAATACCAAAATCATACAATTCAATACACTGACCTGGTTTTTTTCAATCATTCATGGATCTTTGTCTTATGGTTTATTATTTTCTTCTAAAGGATCTATATGGGGTGCTCTTGGTTTGGAGAAGACCAAGTTTTTTATAAAAACTACACGAATTATTCCTTATATTTCCAAATTTTTGAAAATAAAAATTGTTATAACAAGACGTAGATCACTAAATATAAATGGGTAGAAGTGAGAGATTCGATAAAAAAATTGAGGGATGTGAGAGACTAAGGTCTTTAGAAAGATGGATTAGACTTAGAGGCTAAAAAATTATATATATATATATATATTTATAAGACACCATGTACCTTTACCTTCTTTTTTTGTTATTTGACTAAATGAAGTGGTCTCGTTAACAACCAAGATCTTTGAGTTTGTTTTATATTTATAGTTAGGTAAATTAATGTATCGCATTCCCTGATAAGTTTTCACCTCTCTTATTTTTAGATTATTCTATAATTATACTAAAATATACTTCTAATATCTCAGGATTAGTCCCCATATTAGAGTTGTCAATTAAATCAAAATCTATTGAGTATATAGAGTAGTATTGATGATTATGTCCTGTAAGGATATGTTATTGGTGTCTACATTCAATTCATTTTTCCAAAATACCCAATCATCTTTCTTATAATCGTTTTAATACAAAAAGATTAAAACATAAAATATGGATGTAATATAATTTATAATTTTATGAATTTTTTTACCTATATAAAAATATGAAATGCACATTAGACAATGTAGCTTCATTGGACAAGAATTCAAATTTATCAAGGGACCCAAGAACCTAATAATTCTATACCGTCAAGAAGAGAATAATTATTCATAGGTTTTGGATATGTCAAACATTGAGGGGGGATCTCAAAAAGGGTTAGGGGAATTATAAAAATATTTATAGGATCTAAATATAGTTTATATACCTCGTGGCCTACCTTGTTGTAGGTTGTCCATATATTGTGTTTTTTCCTCAATGGGGTTGATGGGAGAAGATCCAATGTCAATATTTCTAAGGATGTGAATGGACTAGTTTTGGGGAAAGACATAATTGGGGGTGTATTTTCAGACCCACTACAATAGGATTCATAGAAGGAGACATCATTCGTTAATATTTCCAACTAGGGTACCCAAATATACCAACCAATTCCATAAATTCATCATCCCCCCAACCATGGTACCATCCTAGTTTATCAAATTTATTATATTCTCTAAGGATAGGAGAGAAACATAGGTATCAACAACCAAGGCTTAGCTATGTGAAGGTGTAGTTAAGAGCACTTTAAATACATATACTAATGGTAATTACCATGAGGTATTTGGGATAATCTAGGTCATTCAAGACTGGTGTGATCTTACACGTGTTGGGATGACTATAAACAAGTGGATGAGCTATAGCCATAAATTTTGAAACAAGGGAAAATTAAACCATGTAGAATAAATATAACTTATTCTTGAAATAAAATCTTATCCTCATGTGTAGTATGATCATTTTATAGTGTAGGAAAATAATTTATATCTATAAAAATATTTAGTCTTTACATATGCGTTTCATTATGAGGTTTTTTGTAACTTCATAGTGAAATAACCTAAACGAGGCACTGATTTATATCAAAACTTTAAGGTTATGAAAAATGATTGGAAATCCCAATCACAATACCTATATCACTACCATCATAGAGTACAAAAATTCATGGATAACCAATGATCAATTGAATAAGAAGATGTAATTTTCTACACTAATAGTTTTCACATGACTTATCCTAGAAAAAAGTTTTCTTTAGAGAAAAAATGGATGTTTATGTCACTTCGGCTGAGGTATGAGATATCCATAAATCTAGAATGGTTACTTGCGGCTTTGAAAAAAACCTTCAAAGGTCTTTAAGGGATTGATTGAGTCATTATTTATAATATAGATTCTTGGATGGGTAGTCCACCATATCTTAAAATGAATTTATCGGGAGGAATAAATCTTAATTACCTTCCACAATTTTTGATTATTTTACCATCTGATAAATTTTGGCGATCATGAAAAGTTAATTCACTAATGAATAAGGACCATCCTTTATCAGCACCTCCTTGAAGAAGAGATCCACTCTTGATGTTCCCTTTGGAGATGAACCAAAATCTGTTCCTCCTGAAGAGGATGAATTAAAGAAATATGATGAGCCGAATCTGGTTTCCACATTTGTTATAAAAGAGGAGATAGACGTACGAGGGAGAGATCCATTAAGAGGGTAACCAAATACATCTAGGGAGTTTCACTATAGTGAATATATTAATTACGCCTTTTCCATTCTTATATATGAAAAAAATACTTATACTAAAAAATAAGCATCCTGCTGGTTCTATTCTTTTTCAAAATTTATATCATATTTTTGATGTTTTTTATTATTTCTATAATAATATGAGATACCTTGGGGAATTAAACATGAATATAATGGTATTTTTATTTAATTTTGCTTTATTATTATTTAATTTTCCATAATTTCATTCCATAAATATTTCTTATAACAATAATATTCTTTTCATTCATTTTTTAATAATATTCCTTGATGAAATAAACTATTGTCCATTTTTTTTATATTTAATATGAAAAATGTTTTTCAAAACATACAAATTATTGAAGGAATATTCTAACTAAAATATGGGGTGTTACAAAACCCATTAAAATATTTCTTGATGTTATAAATAATTATGATTATATGATATATCAAATGGATATTAAAACTCTTTTTTAACTATAGTTTTATATAGGGTGTGTGTACAATAAATGATAAAGGTTTTTAGGATCTAAATGGTGTTAATAAAAATGGAGGGTGCCACAATCCACCTATGTAATGAAATGATATTTTAAATTTTGAAACATATGATTTTATGATTAAATTAAAATGATCTATTTTAAAAATAACATGGATTGGTCACGTATATGAAAGAGGATTACTGTGAGTACTATGAGATTTATGGTGTTGAATGTAGAATACATACTACTCATTGGAAATGATATCAAAACATTACATTCATAAATTTATGGTTAGGATAATTATTCTAAATAAATGAAATGGCAGAACAATCCTATATACTAGGTATAAATATTCATATAGATATATATAAGAGGAAACATGGACTAATTTATAACATGTACAAATTTAAACTATTAGATCAGTTTACCTCAAATATTTCAATTAAGGATTCCTTTCCAGTGTCACATGGTTAATGTTTTATAAATCATTAGTATCCTTCTAATTATTTATAGGTTTGAAATAAGGATGACATTATTTAATCTTTGAAAATATGGTTCATCCTGAATTCCTTGTTGTGTACTCATAATTTTGACATGTATAATATTATAATTACATGTAAATACTATGTTAGTATCTAATATAGTTTATTTTCCTTAAACACATTATAATAACTAATAATATCAAATTCACAATATATTGTGAGTAATGTATTTATTATTAATAATACAAGGAAGATCTTGAGGAGATGGTACGATCGATATGGATTGAGTGGGATTGTATGATCTAGCATGTGGTGAGATTTTAAGAAAGTAGATTGAATATATAATTATTGATATCCATCCATAAGTTTCCAAAGTAATATGATATTCTTTCTAAGATATTGATTAAATGAAGAATATTTTTATTGGAATTTTTTGTTTAACATCGTTATGGAAACACATTTTTATATGATTATAGATCTCAAATTAAGATCAGTCAATGAAAAGTTTTTATGAATGATAAACTAATTATAAATAACATGATTTTTATGATATTGATAAGTTGAATATTGAAAATATTGAATAAATGATAAGTATGGAAAAAAATCTGGATAGAACTAATTTTTCCCATCCTTATGTTTTTTTCAAGGAAAATGAGCATGAATTGAAATATATAAATGGATAAATATATCAAAATTTATGAAATTGGTTCTATATTTATTGATAATTAATTAATTACTCATTTATAATAGTTTCTTAAAAAAATAAGAGGAATTAGATTAGGTAGAGAATATAAATATAATTATTCAAGTAGTGTATTTATATACTGTATATGTTATTGAAATTGTGAAAAATAGAAATGAGAAAGTATGATAAATTCTTGATGTCATTTAAATTGGTTTGAGACGAGTTATAATAGTTGGATATAGCTAAATAATGTTTGAAGAGGTTCTAATATGAGTTGTAAAAGTTATGAATTTCTAGGTGGGAGATAAATAATATAAAAAAAGAATATATAATATCCAAAAGAAAAACATATTGGTAAATTAATATAGCTCACTGAGGTACATAAGATCTTCTAGAATAAATATAAGAAAATATGTGAGTCACAATGTGATATGTAACTTCTTTCATATGGAATGTATGGCCATTTTATTTATAGCTAGTACCTCCAAGTGCATATGATAGATATATTTTGAATTTCATAATTAAATATAATAAAGGAAAGTCTATGTTGTGATATGTAACATAATCTACAAAATATATTTGGTTTTCAAGATGATACATAATGTATCAAATATGGTATATAATATTTTCCTTAGAGTATGAGAGATCCTTACGATAACATGAAGATACTTTTGAGGACGCATAAGATAATTGTGCTCATTGAATTGATATGTAAGAAATATTATTTCTAATAAAATATCAAACTATTAGAGGATAATTAAATCATCCAAAGGATAATTTTGCTCATACAGAATGTGTTTTACCTTCAATATATATAAATGAATATTCAATTATATAAAAAAATCAAAGGAAAATAAAATCCAAAATTTTAGGATGATTAAATGGAGACTCTCAGAGGATTTTTCAGGGATAATTATTACATTTTTAAATACTAATGTTTGAAATCAATTACAGAGAAAAAAATAGTGGTTTTATTTGGATAAATATCAAAAAAATTGTGAAAAGAATTATATAATAAAATTCATCATATGATCTTTCTAAAATGGATGTTTCTAAATAGGGAAGGTATTTTTAGATCATAAATCCTCAAATATTAACAAAATGGAAAGAAGGAGAGGTCATGGAGAACAAAACCATAATATTTCTTAAGATATTGAGCAAAAAAATATAAAATATAAGAAGAAGTAAATGTGATATGAGTGTGAAAAACTAATTTTGTAATCTTTGATGATTTATTATATCGATGAAGTATTAGAAATTGAGTGTGTCTGAGTAATAATTTATCTGAAATACCCCATTATCATTGATGGAGAATATGAATAAATAAGTTTGACCTATGATTTCCTTATATCATAATGGATGATAATGAAAAGATGAAGATAATTTTATAAGGTCAATGATCTTATTGTTTATTCATTATCTATGTGTTGATGCTCTCAAATAAGAAAATTAAGATTGATTGATCAAAACCATAATGTAGATACTTATATAAAATCTATTTTCTGTTGAATTTGTTGTTGCTTTAGAAGAAGAATACATCAAGAAGGTGCCTATTATATTCATGCATTAGTTATTCTTAATATGGTAGAGAATACTAAATTTTATTTTATAGTTATAATTATCTACACACTATCAAAGTCCAATGTAGTGGGGAAAATATATATTTTTTATGTTGTGACATCCTGGAATGACATAAAGATCTTGTTCACATGTGATATTGGGATGTTTATTTTAAACAAGTGGGATCTAGTAAAAAACCTATAATTCAATGAGTTTTAATATTTACGCGATTTCATTGTGTTTAATGATTATAGATTTTCCACCAATTTTCACTTTATTATATGATTACATATTTATTTCTCAGAATTGACCTGAAAACATCATATACATATTCACCCATATCATGGGTTAAGAGAGTAGAAATAAAGTGTGAAATAGTTATGTTTATTTTCTACTTTTCGGGTGGTGTGGTGAATTTTTATGTTTTAAGTAGATACATTAATCATAAAAGGACTATTGGTTTTAATATTAAGAATTTTAATTTAATGATAAAATCATTTTGTAAAATTTGTTCACACAGATTCTCCAACATTTTTGGGTTTTTTTCACTTATAATTGGGAAATTAAACTTGTATAGGAGTTTTTGGTTAAACCTAATGTTATATCTATTATATTTCCTAGTTTTATTCTTATTATAAATGAAATACATATTAGAATAAGATTGTGAGTTACTTTTTAGTAAAAAAAAATATATCTACCATGAGATTAAAGAATAGAAAGAAAATATAAGCTAAGAAGATGAGAAATAACTTGTTTATGAAGAAATATAAATAGTAATCACCACTAATTGATGGTAGTCAATATCTTATTTTTTTATAAAATTTAACGATAATTCTCCACATGAAAAATCAATTTTAGGTTATAAAGAGTACAAGGATATTGAATCACCTAGTTATTTTTACTATAAAATAAATAGTTATTTGAAAAAAGAACCTATTGTCATTTTCAAATTTATATTAGAATTTCTAATGTGTCTTCGAGAATATAAAGCCCATGTAGAAGTGGAAGTTGATGAGATGGAAAATTAATTGGTGGAATTTTTGAAAAGCTACAATACTCTCATAAAAATTGTTGAATCTGAAGAATTATCTTCATTAATTTTAAAATATAAATAGTTTCTAGATAAAGAAATATTGAAAAATATAATTTATTAGAAATATTAAATTAATAAAATCATTTAATAAAATATTTAAGCATTGGAATAACGTCATAACGATATTATTAGTGTTAAGGATTCCCAATTGAATATAAAATATAAAAGGGTAATCAAGATTTGGAATTATGTGAAAGAATAAAGTAAGTTAAATTATGTTCAAATAGATATTATGATAAAGGAATGTGAATATAGTTTAAGATCTATTAAATATCATAATATCATAAACATTGGACTTTGGGTGTGATGTTAGTGAAATATAATTTGGAATTTTTAATGGTTAATGAATGTTTAAATAATTAATTAACATAAAGTGAAATAGATATTAAAGTAATAACTTAATGTAATAAATCTCTTTTAATGGTTGTGTGCTTGTAGGATACCTAGTCTTAGAAGTGGCGAATGGGAGTCCAAGAGTTGTTAGTAGTAGTTGAGTCTAAGACGATGTTATTCTCATAATGTGGTTGTGAGTTATAGTATATTCTATACTTTTTATCTTTTTATATGATACTTCACCTCATCAGTTATGAAAACAAACACCTCGAGGATTTTGATCCCTAGGGGTGTTTCCCCCTAAATTATGGTGGGAGGGTGAATGGTTAACTACCCCTTTTTCCCTGCTCTATTCTCTTGGTGGTTACTTGTGTTGGTAGGCACAATGGTTATTTTTCCCTATATATGTGTGTGGAGGGCTATAATGGCTTATGGTTATTCACAAACATAAATTCTTGATATATATTCCTATGGACTATTATAGGTGTAACGTGTATAGGTTGTGATGCCTTCAGGATCATTACTCGGCGTATGGGCTATAATGTCTTGAGGTTTCTTACCCGACATATGATACACGTTATGCGAGCTTTAGTGGATCCCAGAAACTACCTGGTTACTTTGGTTACATGGATGTTGTGGTTTTGTTGTCTGAGGTGCATGTCGAGGTGCTATGACCAAGTGTCTTTGGGCAATCCTTTTTGGAGAAAGATGTCTTAGTACATGAAACATTTGGGAAAATAGGCTAACCGATGGGGAAGTACTAGCAATGTACCCTTGATATTTATTTTATTTTATTATATACTCTTGTATGATATACTTGGTGATAGTAGCCACGGTGAGGCTGAGAACATAGTATACCTTTTTTGGTAATGAGTTATTTTCAGTTGATGTTCACTGTGCTTAGTATAATTTCTTTACATTTGCACAAGAGGATCCAGGGAGTATTCTAATAAGTATACTATTATACTCACCCTTTCTATATATAAACTGACTTTCAGGTCACTTGGAGTAGGTTGGAGATGTAACGCCCCGACCCCAGCTACCCAGAGCCGGTGCGTTACTTCGTAACATTGGCATGATCACAAAATATCAAGTCTCGAAAGACCGATTAGTTTAGTAGCCTTGGAAACACTAGATACACTCATAAATGTTACATTACATCATAAAGTGGAAAACTAATAACAAAGTCTTCATAGTCCACACTCATATCCTCTTCTGACTATCCCTGCAGGTCATTCATAAAATACTTCTTCATATCCTGGAAAATATTAAAACATTGAAAGGGGTGAGCTCAGATGCTCAGTAAGGATAACAATATTGCGGAAGATTTCATAAATAAACATAAACATTTAAGTCAATGTATAACTAGAACAAAAGCCTTTTAAACATTAACATCAACATAATATGGCAAAAGTAAAATGAGATAATGCCATTTACTTCTTCACATGGATATTCTACTGGTCGAATAATCACATGCAATATCAATAACCACTTTCATAACGATGGAATGCATAATGCCAGACTATCATAACCACGTAGTCAAGGCCCCATGCCAAGACCACAAATAAGATTTTGTCAAGGCCTCGTGCCAAGACACTAGTTTGTCTCATGAGACCTGCCGATGCATCGATGAGCTATAGCGGGCTCCACCCGTCACTTATTAAGTCCAATGCATTCCTCGTATGAATAGGTTTAAACATATCATAAACCATAACATAATCGTATCACGTAAAACATGCATAAAGGATACATAACATTTCCACATTTCAATCACAAGATATCAATACAACACATTGATATAATAAAAATGATTTCAAAACCATTTTCAATACCAAAATAAAAGAAAGTTAAAACTTTGTATTTATTTTTCATTAAAAAAAATGATGGCTTGTAGAGGAAGCCGAAACTCAAATAATGGTCACGGCGGCGGAGAAGTCGTTGTCGCCGCATAAGTATGGAAAGAAAAACATTCCCTTTTGTCGTTTAGAAAAACGCTTCGTATAAAAAAGATTCCTTTTGAATAAACGTAAAAGTCAAAGGGGTTTATACACCGTATAAAAGAAAGTTGTGTATAAAACCAAATATGCCTCAATGAAAGGAGATTGAGACAAAGTCCTTAAAAATATCATTTTTAAAATAAAATAGATCTATTATGTGTATTCACTATAGTTACACATAAATAAAGTAAAAATACAAAATAATACATAACAATATCATGACATAATTTGAAAGTAGGAGATTAACCCAAAGAATGGAAGTTGGGTTAAGAAACTCCCTTACCTCGTGTCTGACTTGACTCAACCGTTCTTTAACCTCCTGAATAATAAACTAGAGTTAATACATACCTTATTAAGAACCATTTTCAATTTCATTATCCTTTTTATATCACTTATTACAATGATATAAACATTATGTAATTATTTAAGTTAATAACGGTCGTTTTGTCGATCTTTGGTACTTGAGTCAAAAATAAACTTCTTATAATTACAAGTTGTTCATGTGGTGAAATATCCATTATATCCAGAATTATATTCATGATGTAGATATCATATATATCATATATACAGTATATACATTCATTCATAATGTCACGTAACATTTAGAGGTAAGAAATGAAATGCACCGTTCATGGAGACGGTAAGCCGTACGTACGCATGAACGCTACTTTCATTTCTATTTCATATTTAATGGAATGAAATCATAATGATATAAATTTATAATATAATTACAGTATAATATAGTGTATAATACCATTTAATCCATCCTTTATACATCCCACATATGGCATTAACGATTCAAATCACTTTGAGGGGGCGGTAGTCCGCACTTCCTAAAATGAAATTATCGCATTTTACCCATAATGGAAATCATAAAGTATGCCATAAATGAGAAATACAGAAGCATAAGTAAAACATAAACATATTATATATCATATATAAAAATAGTGACATCTTAATGGCCACCTTTGAAGGTGTTATATGAGTGTTGAACAATCATCGTTTCGTGAGGCAGAAATTTTCCATCCACAGAAACCGTATGTTCTTTAACCATTAGATGTAGGTGCGTGTAAGTGTAGCTCAAATACTTCTTATAACAACATCCTAGTATATTGAGGATACTGGTTTTGTTACAAAATAAATTAATAAAAAGAGTTTATGGGGTTGGAGAAGAAAAATAAAAGAAAACAACATTAGAGAAGACATTACCTCAAAATCTGGTAACTCTTTTGATTTGAGCTAAAGGCTTTCTTGGGAAGCTTTCTGCCCAAATTGAGGCTTCTAGGAGTAAGGGAGGAATGTTGGGAGAGTATTTTGGCAGAGGTTGGCCGAGCCAAATGGCTTGAAAGTGTGAATGAGGTGGTAGAGGTGGGGGCCTTTTATAAGTGGAGAGGTGGGGCACTTTTGGAAAGTAATGAAATGTTATTCAATTATACAATGCTTTTAGGTTTCTAAAGGTCCCAAACTTATATAATTCTAGGCTGAGGTGATAAGGTTTCGAAATCTCCTCATCCAATAGGCTTTGGACAAGTGTAAGCCTTGGATTTTGTATTATCTTCTCATTTTATTTAAATCGTTATATAATGAGGTCATCGCTGCATCATAATGATTTCATAAATAATTTAATTTATTTAATGTCTAAAAATTATAAAAAAAATACTATGATGTAGGAAATCGTTTTATCTTTCTAATGAATATTTATAGTCAAAGTTCGGACTTGTGTAACCCCACTTAAAAACTGTTTTAGTAAAATAACTCATGTTTGTGTCAATTTAATTTTAACATTAAATAAATATATATTAATGTCATTTTCCAACTAAAGTGGCTCCATGGGGTCCCCAAGTTGACCCATGGGTTGTCTTGGTCGGCCATGACTCATCCAATAGGAGTAGGACAAGTGTCATGCTCATCTCATATTATTAAAACATTATTTGTACCTTAAACTACACCAATTACCTCTAATCGCGATTAAGAACTTAAAAGTTACTATTCACCAAAAAATTATTTTAATCTCATTGAATAAAATTTTACTTCTTAATGACAACCATGTATGTCGGATTTTTGAAAATCAAATCACAGAAGTTGTAATATTTCATTTAAACGAAAAATCAGTTATTTAACTACCACTTAGTGGTTTCACTATTCATCAAAAATTGAAGTTTTTCAGAACAAGGCCAAAATTTCACCCTAAGCTATAATTGATATTCTGAATTCAAAAATGATTTCTATTTTACAAAATTCCAAACATATATGTTGCATTAATTAATTTTATAATTAATTCCCGCTGTTACGACAAATAGCGTGTTTTTAAGAAACAATTTATATCAAAAGATTGGCAATTGTTTATGTCCAATTTCAATGTTAAATTAATTCTAATGACCACCATTGGATAAAATGGTAAAAACATATTCTAATTATATATTAAAACCACTAAATAGTATAACTTATCACTATAAATTATTTTGATTAAAAAAGTTGTTTTAAGTATTTTTCACTATTCATAAAAATTTGGAAGTTCTCGGAAAATTACAAAAAATTCAATATAGGCTAATTTCAATATTAGGAATACAAAAATGAAGTCCATTTTGAAATATAAAATTTCTATAAATTTAAAAGGTGGTTATTACTATTCATAACGGCTACTTTGATTAGTTGCGGTGTGTTAGAACTCGAACTTGCGTACAATGCAAGCTATTGCATTATTGAAAGAGAGGCGTATCGTGGAAGCTCGAGGTGTTACATTCTCCCATCCTTCAATAAATTGTGTCCTCGCAATTTGAAATTTTTCTTTGAAAATAAAAGGTTGAAAAGAGAAAATACCTTGGAGGAAAACCCACATCAGAAATAAGGTTAATAAATATATAACATTAAAAGAAAGCAGGATAGGTACAAAGGTCACCCGATATAGCCCATTCTAGGATTATATGAAAATATGGATATGGAGGAGAAACAAACCATCAAGGTCTGATGGAGATTTATAGAAAACAAGATTAGGAGAAAGTTTAACCACAAGAAAATCACAAACTTGTGATTGGTTAAACGGTCATTGAATCCCCAGTTGGAAAAGTTAACCGAAAACATTTTTGTTTTAAGTTACCTTTTATAATGTTGAGGAATTTATTTAGGAGATTTACTAAGAACATAAGGGAATATACATAGTTGTTATGTATACTTTCATTCGTTAATAAATTTTTACCACAAACCCAACTTTTACTCCAAATGGTAACAGAACTCAAAAATATTCTATTTATCCTAATTGTATAAGGTTCAAAATGTTAACACATACCATTTAGATTAGTAAAACTATTTTGTAATAACCAGGGACTTCCTGTGGGCTAGTGGTAGGAAATAAAGGCTTGTCGCACTATGGTTGTGGGTTCGATTCCTTCAGCTTTGTCCGACGCGACGGGTTATTCCCCACCCTACAGGTTGTCCTTTTCCTAAAACTATAGTATTATAATATTCTAAAAATATTCTTCAGAAATTCTTTAACCTTAAACAATACTATCCATGGTTCAACTTAATCCATTCCAACCTTAATAGTTATCCAAAATACCTCCGTCCAGACTTTCTCTAAAAGGTCTCTAAATTCCAAAATCAATTGTAACATCATATTCCCCAAACAAGGAAAAGTTTCTCTTATTGTCACATACTAAAAATATGATTACCTTAAACATATTAAAACCTTACTGAAATCAACAAGTACTGCAGTACAATCCTTATATATATATCACATTATTCTAATAACCAGAATATAATCCATGAGTCCAAAAGCACCAATACATTAGTTATTCTACTTCAACTGTAGTAACAGCATAAGATTGTCCTTGATCCCTTGTCCTTTTCTGAGGTAAGTTTCCCTGACGCTTAGGACATTCATTTTCATAATGACCCATTTCTCTACAATTGTAGCATTCAACTTTGATAGCCTCTTTCTTTCCCTTGCAATCACGAGCCTGGTGACCCTTTTCTCCACATTTATAACAAACTCCCATTCCTTTTAGGCAAGTACCAGGGTGATTCTTCCCACAATTATCACATAATGGAAAATCCTTCTTTCCCTTTTTCCCTCTATCTGTCTCTTGTTCCACCGTTCTCTTTTTCTCTTGCTTTACTTTGTTGTCATAAGACTTAGAGAATTCCTTTTCGATCTTGATAGCACACGAGACAATATCTTCATATGATGAGAAGGATTGTGATACTAAAGCTCGGCGGAGAAATGGTTTTAACCCATCAAAGAAACGATCAATCTTACTCCTTGGGTTACGTATATAATCGGTAGCATGCCTCGCTAACCTTGTAAAGTTAGCCTCATACTTTGCGACATTCTCATCCTCCTTCTTTCTCAAACTCAGAAATTGCCTTTCCATATCTGCTCGATGGTCACGAGGAAAATATTTTTCTAAAAACCGATCTTTGAACTCCCTCCATTCCATATTCGATACGTCATCATCTTCCTTTGTGTTTTGAATCAGTGACCACCACTGATCGGAATCTCCAGTGAGGCGGTAAACTGCCATGACAACCTTCTCCCTTTCACTACTCCCCAAGGCATGTAATATTTTCTCTAAGGAATTTATCCATTTCTCAGCTACTATAGGATTTTTACTCCCATTGAAGGATGCTGGTTGTTACCTCATGAAGCGGTCTAACATTGATCCTCCACGTTGCGGATCAGGGTGCTCCATACGAGTAAGGTTATTATTCATAACCTGAGTGAGTTGTCCCAGTATGGTAATAAGTTGATCAGCACCAGTTGTATCTCCAGATCCACAATAATTATCTTGAGCTGGAGGGCAATCCCTACACGGAGTTCGTGTATTGATATGGTTTCCATTTCTTCCACTAGGCGCCATTTCTAAACAATGGCATAAACTAGATTAGTTTATGAATCAAAATACATAATTCCATACTTATAAAACACTTAACATAAATTGAACTATTTATGGATATAATCCATAATCATAAAAATGTTTCCTTTGAGGAAGTATGTACTCATAACCCTTCATAGTGGTTTGTAAAGAAAATGAGAATTATCCTAAGCATATCCCCCGGGAGTGTCGTAACCAAGAGTACAGCAAGGCCTGTTGTCGTGCACCAGTTCCCGTTCGAGTCTAGCTCAAAGCGGTGTTTTCGGGTTTTACCCCTAGGTACATCTGTGCCAGAGCCGCCTCTACCTGCTCATATCCAGACAGGGATGTATTGCTCTGAAAACTCACAAAATCTCTACAATAACAAAATTCTAGGAAGTTCTTATATATTAATCCTCAAAGTCTATCTTTGGGCTATGTGCTCTAATCAGAGTTTATCTAAATCTAGCTTCCAAGGTTAGTACTAAACTGCCTCTGATACCAACTGTAACGCCCCGACCCCAGCTACCCAGAGCCGGTGCGTTACTTCGTAACATTGGCATGATCACAAAAGATCAAGTCTCGAAAGACCGATTAGTTTAGTAGCCTTGGAAACACTAGATACATTCATAAATGTTACATTACATCATAATGTGGAAAACTAATAACAAAGTCTTCATAGTCCACACTCATATCCTCTTCTGACTATCCCTGCAGGTCATTCATAAAATACTTCTTCACATCCTGGAAAATATTAAAACATTGAAAGGGGTGAGCTCAGATGCTCCGTAAGGATAACAATATTGCGGAAGATTTCATAAATAAACATAAACATTTAAGGCAATGTATAACTAGAAAAAAAGCCTTTTAAACATGAACATCAACATAATATGGCAAAAGTAAAATGAGATAATGCCATTTACTTCTTCACATGGATATTCTACTGGTCGAATAATCACATGCAATATCAATAACCACTTTCATAACGATGGAATGCATAATGCCAGACTATCATAACCACATAGTCAAGGCCTCGTGCCAAGACCACAAATAAGATTTTTTCAAGGCCTCGTGCCAAGACACTAGTTTGTCTCATGAGACCTGCCGATGCATCGAGGATCTATAGCGGGCTCCACCCGTCACTTATTATGTCCAATGCATTCCTCATATGAATAGGTTTAAACATATCATAAACCATAACATAATCATATCACATAAAACATGCATAAAGGAAACATAACATTTCCACATTTCAATCACAAGATATCAATACAACACATTGATATAATAAAAATTCTTTCAAAACCATTTTCAATACCAAAATAAAAGAAAGTTAAAACTTTGTATTTATTTTTCATTAAAAAAAATGATGGCTTGTAGAGGAAGCCGAAACTCAAATAATGGTCACGGCGGCGGAGAAGTCGTTGTCGCCGCATAAGTACGGAAAGAAAAACATTCCCTTTTGTCGTTTAGAAAAACGCTTCATATAAAAAAGATTCCTTTTGAATAAACGTAAAAGTCAAAGGGGTTTATACACCGTATAAAAGAAAGTTGTGTATAAAACCAAATATGCCTCAATGAAAGGAGATTGAGACAAAGTCCTTAAAAAGATCATTTTTAAAATAAAATAGATCTATTATGTGTATTCACTATAGGTACACATAAAGAAAGTAAAAATACAAAATAATACATAACAATATCATGACATAATTTGAAAGTAGGAGATTAACCCAAAGAATGGAAGTTGGGTTAAGAAATTCCCTTACCTCGTGTCTGACTTGACTCAACCGTTCTTTAACCTCCTGAATAATAAACTAGAGTTAATACATACCTTATTAAGAACCATTTTCAATTTCATTATCCTTTTTATATCACTTATTACAATGATATGAACATTATGTAATTATTTAAGTTAATAACGGTCGTTTTGTCGATCTTTGGTACTTGAGTCAAAAATAAACTTCTTATAATTACAAGTTGTTCATGTGGTGAAATATCCATTATATCCAGAATTATATTCATGATGTAGATATCATATATATCATATATACAGTATATACATTCATTCATAATGTCACGTAACATTTAGAGGTAAGAAATGAAATGCACCGTTCATGGAGACGGTAAGCCGTACGTACGCATGAACGCTACTTTCATTTCTATTTCGTATTTAATGGAATGAAATCATAATGATATAAATTTATAATATAATTACAGTATAATATAGTGTATAATACCATTTAATCCATCCTTTATACATCCCACATATGGCATTAATGATTCAAATCACTTTGAGGGGGCGGTAGTCCGCACTTCCTAAAATGAAATTATCGCATTTTACCCATAATGGAAATCATAAAGTATGCCATAAATGAGAAATACAGAAGCATAAGTAAAACATAAACATATTATATATCTTATATAAAAATAGTGACATCTTAATGGCCACCTTTGAAGGTGTTATATGAGTGTTGAACAATCATCGTTTCGTGAGGCAGAAATTTGCCATCCACAGAAACCGTATGTTCTTTAACCATTAGATGTAGGTGTGTGTAAGTGTAGCTCAAATACTTCTTATAACAACATCCTAGTATATTGAGGATACTGGTTTTGTTACAAAATAAATGAATAAAAAGAGTTTAGGGGGTTGGAGAAGAAAAATAAAACAAAACAACATTAGAGAAGACATTACCTCAAAATCGGGTAACTCTTTTGATTTGAGCTAAAGGCTTCCTTGGGAAGAGTTCTGCCCAAAGTGAGGCTTCTTGAAGTAAGGGAGGAATGTTGGGAGAGTATTTGGGCAGAGGTTGGCCAATCCAAATGGCTTGAAAGTGGAATGAGGTGGTAGAGGTGGGGGCGTTTTATAAGTGGAGAGGAGGGGCACTTTTGGAAAGTAATGAAATGTTATTCAATTATACAATGCTTTTCGGTTTCTAAAGGTCCCACACTTATATAATTCTAGGCTAAGGTGATAAGGTTTCGAAATCGCATCATCCAATAGGCTTTGGACAAGTGTAAGCCTTGGATTTTGCATTATCTTCTCATTTTATTTAAATCGTTAAATAATGAGGTCATCGCTGCATCATAATGATGTCATAAATAATTTAATTTATTTAATGTCTAAAAATTATAAAAAAATTACTATGATATAGGAAAGATTTTTAGATTTCTAATGAATATTTATAGTCAAAATTTGGACCTGTGTAACCCCACTTAAAAACTGTTTTAGTAAAATAACTCATGTTTGTGTCAATTTAATTTTAACATTAAATAAATATATATTAATGTCATTTTCCAACTAAAGTGGCTCCATGGGGTCCCCAAGTTGACCCATGGGTTGTCTTGGTCGGCCATGACTCATCCAATAGGAGTAGGACAAGTGTCATGATCATCTCATATTATTAAAACATTATTTGTACCTTAAACTACACCAATTACCTCTAATCGCGATTAAGAACTTAAAAGTTACTATTCACCAAAAAATTATTTTAATCTCATTGAACCACATTTTACTTCTTAATGACAACCATGTATGTCGGATTTTTGAAAATCAAATCACAGAAGTGGTAATATTTCATTTAAACAAAAAATCAGTTATTTAACTACCACTTAGTGGTTTCACTATTCATCAAAAATTGAAGTTTTTCAGAACAAGGCCAAAATTTCACCCTAAGCTATAATTGATATTCCAAATTCAAAAATGATGTCTATTTTACAAAATTCCAAACATATAAGTTGCATTAATTAATTTTATAATTAATTCCCGCTGTTACGACAAATAGCGTGTTTTTAAGAAACAATTTATATCAAAAGATTGGCAATTGTTTATGTCCAATTTCAATGTTAAATTAATTCTAATGACCACCATTGGATAAAATGGTAAAAATATATTCTAATTATACCTTAAAACCACTAAATAGTATAACTTATCACTATAAATTATTTTGATTAAAAAAGTTGTTTTAAGTATTTTTCACTATTCATAAAAATTTGGAAGTTCTCGGAAAATTACAAAAAATTCAACATAGGCTAATTTCAATATTAGGAATACAAAAATGAAGTCCATTTTGAAATATAAAATTTCTATAAATTTAAAAGGTGATTATTACTATTCATAACGGCTACTTTGATTAGTTGCGGTGTGTTAGAACTCGAACTTGCGTACAATGCAAGCTATTGCATTATTGAAAGAGAGGCGTATCGTGGAAGCTCGGGGTGTTACAGGAGATCATGCTGGTTACTACTAGCTTGGGGTTGCAGGATCTTTTAGGGATTCGTGGTTGTTGTCGTTTTTAATTAATTTTGGTACTTGATGTTTTCCATTTCAGTTTTAGTAGTTTTTACATGACATTACATATGTGCTCATGGGTTTTCTTATATACTGTAGTCTGAGTTTGATTTGGTTGTTTTCTGTATTTTCTATCAAACTTTCATGTGTGTTCTCTTAGAGGGTAATGCTTCTCATTTTTGTGTTCATTATACCGTCAGTTCTAGTCGCCAAACCGGGGCCTACTAGTGGTGGGACTTGGGGGTCGTTATCTCCGTTCTCACATTGTCAACCCAAGATGGGTACACCTTGTTAGAAGGAGTTCATGGAAATTAAAATGAGTATGTATATTAGTAGTTAAAATAGAATAGATCCCTAAATTTTTCTCAAAAGTCATTTTTTGGCCCAAAACAAACAAGTTTTCCAAAAAATATATAGATTAACACAAAAGGAAAAAAGAAAAATATTTTTTAAGATTTTAGGTTTGGTGGAATGTTTAGTCATAAAGACATTAATAATTGGAAAAATATGTCTATAATTTAAATATAAATAAGTCCTTGATTTAGTGGGAACACATTTTAAATGAATATGAATCCTAGTGAGTTAATTTAATTCACACAAAATAAAGTACATATCCTTATCAGAAAAATATTCGAATGTCTTTAAAACATATAGGGAAATCAAAACACATGTTTTAATTATGATGATGATTTATATTTCATATCATACATGCATGATTCATATATTCATGAAGAAAATACCTATAATTAATGAGAAGATAACAAAGAAAATGTAAAGGTGAGACTTCCTTATAGAGGAAACAAAAAATCCCATGTTAAATAGACAATATAAAATAATAATATAGATAAATATTGTGCATCAAGGAATTTATGCTTATATTGTGAGATAAAATTTATAAAAATAGACCGTTGAATTTAATCCCTGAATATCAAGGACGAATGAATCGAGTTGGAGTGGAAAATAAAAATTATCAAAGAAAAAAATAAGAGGAGTAATTTAGTTGAATACATATATAAAGAAAAATTTTAATTTCTAGAGAGGTTTCTAAATAATTCTTAGACAACAATTATTGAGATTCTATATGGAATAACCAAGTAATAAAGAAATCTTTCTAAATATTTCTTAATAATATGGCCAACCCACTTGGAGATAACAGTGAAAAAAAAGCAACTGTAAAAAAATAAATGTACCATTCTATATGATTTGAATAAATTTATTCTAGATAAGAATAATATTTAGTAAAATAATAATTCAATACATCCCAAAGATATTTTATGTAATGAAAGGAAAAAACAAAGAAATTATAGTGGGTTATCATAAAATTAGAGTTGAAAAGAGAAGTTTTTTGAAGTTGAGGAGAAACTATCAACCTTGTTTCTCTCATTAAAAATGGGGGAATGTAAATTTTGGAACACACAATAGATAGATGAGATATCCTTCTTGGATTTCATAGATGCTTCTTCCCTTACAACACTTCAACTAGTATAATGAAGATATTCTTGATTTTTTTTAGTAACATCATCCGTGATGAATATTGATGGAGTATAAACCCCGAGGTGGGGTAAAAAAGACATAAAAGCCACTAAAATACCATCAATTTTTTTTAAATAATAAATTTCAAGGAAATTTATATGTTTAAATTGTTAATCACTTTTTTAATACATAATTTAAATTAAAAAATTATTATTATTAAGGGGAAGAGTTTTTTGAGTTGGTTGATATGAAATGAAACATAAAGGGGGAGACATGCTTGTGATTGAATGTTTTTATGTGTTTTTTGGGGTAGAGTAAAGAAGATATGTTTTAAAAAAAAAGAGATTTAATATCCCTTATAATGATATATCCGAGTTTGTATCACATTTTGGGATGCTTATAGATGCTTTTTATGTCTATATTTATCTTTCTTTTTTTTTCTATACTAAGCTAGGTCATAAATACTTATAGTTTATTAATTTATATGTATTCTCATAGATAATTTTTATTTCATCCTTATCTCAAGTAAATCATTTTTTAATCTAAACAAGGATGATAATATGAAATTTCAATTAATATTGGATAAATAAATCAGTATAACCACCTATTACACTTAAATATATGAATTCATTGTCAGTAAGGGGCGGAACTGATAAATACAGCACATTAATATTATCATTAATTTTAAATTTAAATGGGTAACAACAAGGGAAAAAGGAGGAGATTTACATGTCTAATGGATTTTGTGTGTGGAATTCGTTAAAAATATGAGAATTAAGATATTGAGGAGCTGGTCACGTTAATATGGATAGAGTGAGTTTTTAGGATCCGAAATATAGAGATATTGGCTAAAATGATTTTGAATATATAACCTTTCAAATCCATCCATAAGATGTAAAATTATAACTAGAGGTTTCATTTATTATTGAAAATGAGAGGAAATTTTTACCTGGTGTTTTAGGATAAATACATTAATATAAGTTGTTGCCTGTATATCTGGTGATTATAGAGATATTCATTAGAGGAATTAATTTTATATGCTAATGTATAACAAAAACATTTTAAACTACATGATATTTATGAGTTTTAGAAACTACCTATTGAATCTCTTTAATAGATACTGAGTAATGAGAATAATGATATCTTAAATTAATGAGGTTCAACTTTTTGTTTTAGATATAAAAAACATACATAAACTGAAAGACATAATTAGATTAATAGTTCTGAAATAATGAATCTTATTATGTATATATTTTTTAATTAATTAATTAACAACATATAAGAATATTTGCTTTTGAAGAGACAAGAAATTATTTTTTCCAAGGAAAATACATCAAAATACACAAGAAAATTATTTTTATAATATAAATGCTTTTGATATTTTTTATGAGATATTTGAAGGATTGATAAAATTATATAGTCACCTATGTTGGTTTTAGATGAGTTGGAGTTGATGATGATTTCATGGGAATATTTGAAGAAGTTTTGAGATGAATGATAGAATTTTTGAATCTATAGATTAGAGATAAATAATTGATCAAGGCATATATAATATCCCTTATAACAGAATATTGGACAGTTACTAGACCTCATTATGTTATGTAATATTTTCAAGAAGACATGTAAGACATTATAGTAATAAAAATGTTATAAATAACATCTCTTTTATGGTGAATAAGTTTTTCTGTTGACATATATAATCATTAGAGGATTATGAAAGATATATGTTAAAGTTCCTATGTAGATGTGGAAAACCCATGGTTGTATTGTGATATATAATATAATTCTAATCGTATGAAATGTTTTTCATATGATATATAACATATCAAAGATGGTATATTATATTTTACAATGAATTCATAGGAATTATATGATCATACAGACGATATTTTTAAGGATGCATAAGATAATTTATCTTACTAAACTGATACGTGAGAAATATTATTTCTTAAGAATGACCAAACCTTTCAAATAAATGATTTATTTTTTAAATTTTTTTTTAGAAAATGATAATTCGAATCTTCAAGTCTTAAATATAATGATGATGATGATTTAGCTATGATTAAATACATGGATAATGGTATGAGGGTTTTAGAATCAATATTGTACTAATATTTAATACCTTGAACCATAATGATATTTTACTATGAAGACGAGAAAATGAATCTAAAATTATTAGATGAATTCAAAGGAGAATAAAATATTATATTTGGGGATAATTGAATGGTGAAATTGGGAGGATCTTGGTCTAAAGGTAAGATCACATAAAAATATTTGAAATCAATTTTTAATATCAATATATTATATTTTATCAAGATAAATATTTGACTAGTTTGAAAAATAATAAACGGATAATATTATGCTTATAATCGCCTTCATATTGAAGTTGATAAATAAATAATATATTCTTAAAATATAAATTTAATAATATTAACATAAGGTAAATAAGTTTATGTTATGTAAAACAAAACAAACTTACTTTTTGAGTGGATTGTTATAAAAATACAAGAACCTAAAGAAGAAGAAGAAGAATAATAATAATAAAACGAAGTATACAATGAGTTATGTGTGTGAATAAAATGATATGGGTCATTCATAAAATCAATTATAGAAAGTAAGTATAGGGAAACTAGTGATTTTAATAATTAACAACTCTTTAATACCACAATATCATTAATCATGAAGAAGTATAAAGAATAATAGATAATACTATTATATGATTTCGATACATCATAAAGTTTAAATAGTAAGAGTGGAAAATAATTGTTGAAGGACCAAAATACTATATTATATTTATGACATATGTTTTGAAGATCTTAAAAAAGAAGAAAAATAAGATAGTGTTAGAATGACCAATGTGCTTATAATTCTGGAGTATATATTAATTATTGATCTTATTGCTAGTAAGGATTAAGAATACAACATGAAGGTGCATGTTGTATTCATGATTGTATAATTATGAATATTGACAAAAAGTATGAATAAAAATTCATGAATATATATATATATACAATGTATTTTGGAATAGTATTTAGTGAGTAGGAAGATATATCTTGTTAATGTTTTGAAATCAATGAGTTACTTAAAGGTATTCTTCACCAGTCAGATTATATGTCTCATTATAAGCTAGAGGGGAAGTACAAATAGCCTATCAGAAAACAACTAATTATTTTCTGTAGATGAATTTTATAAAAGGTTGGTATCCTTTCCACCTATATTCACTATATTATATTAGTGTATATTTATGTTTCAATGTCAACTAAAACACAATAAGTCATAGTCACCAATTCCATGTGAAACCCATGTAAAAATATTTTGTCTTTCTCTCTATTTTATTATTTAATTTAATGTGGTTTGGTTTTTTGGGAATTTTTAAGAAGATATATTCTTTTTAATACGGATATAGTTTGAAATATTAAGATGGGAAATTGAGAAAATTTAAATTTGGTAAATTTGGTTCCGATTGATTCACCACACCTCTTAGAACGACAGTACATGTCACTAGGCACTCCAATATCTATCAAATTTCATTAATTATGAGGAATATAACATTATAATGGGATAAACTAATTATACATTCCAAACCAACAAGTATTATTTAATATCTCAATGTGGGTTTCTTTTTTCAAAATAACCAATCGTGGAAGAATTTTTTTTTAAAAAAAGAGGTAGAGTACATGTCACTATATTATATTGTGAATAAGGGTGTTTAGTTGAAGAAGTTAATAATTGAACATGGGTTTTTCCTAGTTATATCGAGAAATAGACATCAAATATGATGAAAATAGCCTGATTTTATAGGATATGAAATCCCAATCTCATTATAGGACTAAAAAATACTTTGAATGTACTATATCGTTTGAGAAATCATTAAATTGGATAATTTAAATATTTTTCGTGGGGGTAGAATATAGTAGACAAATTTTTTATTAACTATAAATAATTAATTTTGAAGAAAACATTCTTGGTAATACCATTTTTATGTGTCCATATTTTCTATGTAGAAAACAAATGAACTATGATTAATCATATAATTTGAGGAATAAGTTTAGAATAACCATGATATCTACCTTGGATAACCAAATGTTTTATAAATATTTTTCTATTCACTGTCAAAATATGTTATAAAATCATATAAATGTTATAAATCATTTAAAATAATATAATAATTCCATAAAAACATCATGATAATTTTAAAATACAAGAAATTAAACATATTTTATTGAAATAAATTTATTTTATTTCCATTTGAAGAATTATTTTTTTATAAAAGAAACATGTCTCATGATTTATAAATCAAGTTTTATACTTTAAATAATACATCATGTGGTTTTGAATTTATAGATCTTTATTGAATCACTTTATTCTCAATATAAAATATTTTTTCCCTTTACCAACCAGTTGTCAAGTAAAAAAATGGGTTATATTATTTTTAAACATATGATCAATCAATTTATAAAAAAAATTATAAACATAATTTACATTATGAACATATCTATCTATATTAAAAACATCTTTAGTAATTTATTCAAGGCATGTATTATATGTTAATACACTCATATTTTTATAAAAATAATATGTTTTATGAGTTTATAGTAGAAGTTAAGTGACTAATTAGTTTTATATTATGTGTTTAATGCTTTATATATCATAACTTCACCTTAATAGGACTTTAGTTCATATTTTATCCACTATATTAAAAAATAACACTCATTATTTTTTTGATACATATTATTTTATATCTATATTTATCGATATAACACATGTTCTATGTTACAAATTATGATTTATGATACTTTTGTTTATAGAAAAAAATTAATATAACTTCATTATCAAGAACACTAAAATCATACATTCATATTAAAATAACCATTTTAAAATTCATTTATGTGTCATAATTAAAAATTATTTAAAAAACTCAAATATTTTATGTTATAAATAATATGTTATATATAAGAAACAATTATTGATTTTTACTTTTAAATTTTATTTGATTTTATTTTTAGATTATTTTAATTATGTTTTGAAAAAATAACATAAAAATTCCAAATTTTCTTCATGTTGAATTGTTCAATGACTAACTATAGCTTGGTTTTATTAAATCAGAAGCTACAAAATATTATTATTTAATTCTTTTAGTTGAAAAATCATTGAATAGTTATTTTACCTTAAAAATCACCTTAATTTATTTATAGAGTGATAATTATGGAGATTATGGTATCATTGAAACATTACTCGACTGAGATAGTACTAATCAGATCAATATCTTTATCTCTCTTCTCCATTTTCATCAAAATTAATCTATAATTCCATGAATATATGGGAGATCTAATGATATAATACCATGATTTCATAGATGGTGAATCACTTATAAAGGAAAACCTCTCTTGGTATTTATTTATTTATCTTCATAAAACTCATTGTTGAATATGTAAGTATCAATAGAAAACTTATATGTTCATATATCCTTCATTTATATAAAATTTCCCATAAACCTGTTTTTGTAGATCTTGTATATGTTATTTTTTGAATTTATGTTATATTTTATATCAGTAAGACCTAATAGTTTATCCATCCTCATGTAATCTAAAACTTAAATAATTTACAAAATTATTAAAATAACTGTTATACCAACCACAATGATCTTGTACCTATCATAGAAAATAATGATGATAATAAAGGATATTTTTTAAGGAATCTAAAAATCTATTTTTATAAAAAATTTATTTCCTTAGGGAGATTTTTTATCATATAATATCAATTAATTGAAATATTTTATTATTCATTTGTGATTATTTCTTAAAAAGTGGACGATGATATGATAATAACATTATAAAATAAGTGTATAATTTGCATGTACGCATTTTATGATCATCATATTGGGTTTTTATTCTTTGTTAATATTTTTATAAGTAGGACCACTTCTATAGTGATACAACTTGTCATTCATGCGATACAGGTTTGTGAACATTGATCTTGAATGGCCCATTTAATGTAACCAAAATAATTATCATATATGTTAAGTTGGTCATAATAAAGGGTAAATTGGTAATTTTTTATTTAAATTGTTATTTTAAAATGGTTCATTACTTGTCATAATTCATACATTGAAACCTATCTTATTTCAGTTGAGAATTTTGTAGTATATACATTGATTTCTATTAAATTAGTAAAATAGGTTTATTTGATTGAATAAGAAATGATAAGTTTAACCATATAAAATTTTTATTATTTTATGGTCATCAATTGAGTTTTGAGTTAGTTTGTGCATGTAAAATAATGATAATTACATGTGATATCATTATATATGCGTTAATGAATTTGAAAATCCAAGAGAAAGAGGTGAATTATTTGTCAATGACTTTGTTAGTCGGTCATACATAATATTGATGTAAATAACAAAGGAACATTCTTATAAATAAAAATTGGATTAGATCAAATAAAAACCCAACTTCCCCTATGCTAATTCACATGAATAGTAACTTAAGGGGTGTTCCACAGACCTCAGGCTTGCCTCCGCATACACTAGAGGATACTAACTAGAAATGAATGTCTCCGGTGAGATTTCGGGGGAATCTACTCTGGTATATTAACCCACAACATAATATAATAAATTATAAATAGAAATCAAAATAATGTAAAAATTGTATAAATCAATAATATACGATATTCTATTATAAAATATATATGTATAATTTTATACAAGTCATACACAAGTAAGATGGACAGCATGTAGGTTAATCATATACAAATATGTCCAAAAAATAAAAATAATCACCAACCCAACATCTTAGACACACTATTCCTGTCTCTAGTTCCACGAGAGACATCCAATTCATAGAAACCACTCTCAAATGCTAATATCTTGTCACATTCATATTTTCTATGTAATTAGACATGAATTATACATGTGTCTCGAAGGTCCCATGTTTGGAGTGAGTATGAAACCTAGTAGGCCACAACCAATAATATCCCTAGATAATACCCACATATATATAAGTGAATATGGAACTGAAATATACAATAAAAAATAAAAAAAAACAAATCAAATCCACACCTCACTTTCCCATCCATGCAATTTATTCCTTTCATAATTTGTCCAATACAACAGTGGGATAATGTTCCCACACTGTATGACATAAGAAAGTCCATTTGATTATCAAATAATTTAAGATCACATAGTTTTCCATTCAATTTCACATTCCACAAAATTGTCCAAAATAATTTCCAAAAAATTACTCAAAGGAAAATCCACGTACTATACTATAAGTTCATGGTTAAACAATTCCATCTCCAAATTCCATCTCAAAAACCCAATTAAACTAAATCATATTGTGAACCTACTCATGCTTAGTGATCTCAGTCACCTCCAATATCCATTGGTCATCCCAATTTTGTATCCCTCTTCAAAACTGATTATCAACATCCTACAACCCATATCACTCATCTATAAAGGACATAACCTCGTAACTAGTGGTCAAAACCACCATTAGTAACATATCTTATTTATAAATGACCATAATAGCCACATCTTAATGATTATTAGTATCATAATCCACCTATCACCAATACTAAGGGAACCATTATGTCTCTATGTTTGATGATCAATATCACACATAACATACTGACATATCTAATGTCGACCAAATAAATATACCATGTCAATCCCAAGAAACCAAAACCATTTATAGATTCATAATTATGGATTATTCTTAATATAAATGGTCTAATGACCACCAAACAATATCTAGTTGACATAACTCAACTAGTTGCCACATCCACCATCCCTTGACTACCCAAGGATAAACCTAAAGTAACTAAAAGACCATGAATAGTTCTATTTCAAGTTAATAACATTACCCTACACATTCATATAAATATAAAAACACATAAACATATATATAATATAAAAAATAAATTTCAATAACTAACCACGTATTAGTAGAGGCACACACAAAAAATCCCATTGCCTATTTCAAATCAAGGAACAAGAAACTAAAAACCATTTTTAATCCATTAAAAGGTAATTTTAGTTGAAATTCAACATAAAATTCTGATAACTATAAATAGACAATAAGGATTCTAACCTTGGACAATTTTCTGAATCTGACCTCTAAGTCTTCATGAAACCCTCAACACCCTAAACACAGAAAAAACACATGGTTTAGTCACTTTTGAGAGTTTTTAAAACCTCCCCACCATATGATAGCATGTACACGAGCTATATATGCCTATAACATTGGTCGACTGATAATAAAACCATTAAATCAATCTCATTACACACTTAAAACACTAATATAATACATAATAGATCCATTTATTTCGAATTTCCCAAGATAACTAACTATGACTTTCCATTTTCAATTTTTGTTATGCCCAACTATTTGAATCACCTACCTAATCTCAAAAAAACTCTAATAAATGACTTAAAAATGATTCCATCACTTTGGATTTCACATATAGGGTCTATTAACAGATATCCACTATCAATCACCACACCTTTACAATGAATCTTACCCAATTCACATACCACAACCATCACAAGGTCAATATATTTATATATAATTCATATTATAAACAAGTACCCATCATGAATGATAAAAAAAATTGATCAAGGAATAACTCTAACCATCAATAGATCATTGGGAAACTCTAATAAAATCAGTTTGATCATATATAGCTAACCCGGAGCCCAAATTACTGTTACCAAAATTCCTTAGGCGATTTATCACACTATTTCCAATCATTCCCCATCAATCAAAACTATTATCACCTTATAGAGAACCTAATCTATCGGTTTAATTTTGGACTAGTTTTGTTGACTAACAATGGAGTTTTCGTGAGGTGATAATAATGTAGTCTGAAGGTAAACTTACATCTAGTTCTTTCTCCTCATTTTCCTACATTAATCTACCCAAACCTCCACTATCCATCCCATAGGACATCTCTTCCAAAAAATTTCACTCCCATTATTTAGGCTACACTATTTTTTTATTTCTTAGTTCATCACATTGAAAAATTATATCAACCTGAAAAATTTACTTGAAATAAGATTGTTTATTAAATACTATCCTCTAATTTTCACACTTTCTTTATCTCTTTTACATCCAATATAATTTCAAAACTCATCAAATCTTTCAATCAAGTGGGATAATCTTTGAATGATTACCCCGTATGTATAAAATACATGAACTCATGGTTTTATACCACCCTCAGTGTCTTAGGAGAAAACCTATTGAAAAGTAAAACCATGAAATTCTTCCCGGTTACCCCCTCATGTTTATCAGAAAGAATCTAAATAGACCACTAGTATTTTGTTGGTCCTATGATCATTTATGTCACCAATATTTCCCTTTTCCCTGGAGAGATCTTTAACCGATCAAATATAGTCTGGGCTGGCTCTATCTTGCACTCTGCTACCTCGGGTCCACCTACTCACTATAACAAAGAATGATGCTATCATTTAAGTCCCCTATCAAATATTCCATGAAAAAAAAAATCCTAGATCTCTTGTATCAATGCGCTATATAAGTCACACTTGAATCACCCTAAGCTGAAAATAAAACCATGTCCCCAACTCCTCTTTCCAATTTAGTAGACTTTCCTGGATCATAAAATCATCCTATAGATCATTCTCATATACATAATTATAGTACCCATTTAGTGCTTTCCAAGGTAGCATAACATCCACGCCCTCCAGACACACTAATGTAGGTTGACAAGTTAGCATATCATTGAAAACAAAATTCCATTCCCAATTCATATACCATAACTAAAATATTATGGAATAGGAAAGTTATAAAATGAATATAATCTTAATAACCCATATATTTTCTAACCCACACACATCTCTCATAAATATAGAATAATGTCCCTAACTATGTATCACTACATCATGTACAACATACACCACACACATGTGGGATCCATATATCTGATGATGCTGAAACTATAATCTAGAATCTAGCTAATTAGAATTCCCCCAAGAGGATATATGGAAAACAATCATATAGGTTATTATTGAAAAAATAATAAGAAAAATTCAACCTCTAAAACCAGATAATTATAAACACACAGTCATACAAATGACATGTTATTTCTACATAACTAAATTGTTCCATTCCAAATAAAACAATTGTAACCATAGAAGTCAAAATATTAATCCAATTGCCTAGACAATTACTCTTCATCTTATACATTTTCTATCCAAACACAAAATAATGCATATGTTCTAAGTCTCAAAAAATTCCTAGATATCTATTATACCATTCCCTAAATAATAGAATAAAAACATTCTTGGTATCATATCATGTCAACCATCTCTAAGACCACTTTTTTTCATACCCTAGCCTGATTAACTAAAAAAATAAAAGGACTGATGTCCCACATACATTTAGAAAGCCTCCACGCACACCATATCCATCTAAACAGTATAAAGGGTAAAGGGTATGTCCTTGGGGAAGATATACCCCTGTATATTTACCAACTATATAGTGCAAAAAATAAAAATAAAAACTATATAAAATAGGTGAAAACTAGAAAATACCACAATCTCTAACATATTGTATATGCAAAATGTCATGAACTTATCACAAAAGTAAACAAGATTTCTCATGAACAAATTGTATAAAAACAAGACTAAAGAAACTATTAACAATAATGAAACCAAGGATCTACATATCCCATCCCTATATTCACCACTGACATCTCTTCAACACCATATACTCCAAACCACAAATATCCAATCGCAATCCCTTTCACTTTACCTCTGTTACAAGATAGAAAGTATGAACAAGTCCCAAATTTCCTATGAATCATGTCTATATATGACTTAGTAGGACACCACCAATGGTACCCCAATATAATAACTTTGAATGTATGATTTTACAAAAAAGAAAATCAATTGACAATGAATACAAATAAAATGTGTCATTTATTGAGCTTGATCAAGCATGGATGAGATATATTACATGCATCATCTAATTCTAGTGTGGGATGAAGTACCCATAATGTGTTACAAAAAAATCATTAGTTTCATACCACAAATCATTACACACCAACAAACAACCCACATCGTTATCCCATACCATTCACGATAGTGCCTTGAAAGCACATCCACAACCATACCAAATGTTTTATGGTCACCTGATTCATACTCTAACAACCAGATAAACCATGTAATGAAACCTATGCATGGAGAAAAATTACTCTCATCCAGTGATATCAATCACCATCCATATATTGGGGTCACCCCGATGGAATATTCCTCCTCTAAAATGAAAATCATCATCATTTAAACTATGTCACTCATCTATGAAGGATATTTATAGACATCCATTGTTAAACACCACCACATGAGACCTATCTAGTTTCCTTATAACCCTAGTTACCACATCCCCATGTTGTGTGAAATTATCATCACACTATGTCTACCAAAAAAATCATTGTTTCCCCATTAAAATTGATCAATATCACCCACAACATACCAACATGTCCCATGCCACCCATATCCATTTTATATGTCAATCACAATAAACTAAGACCATTTTATTCCTTAAGAGTACAACTTACCATCAAAATGATAAGTATAATGACTACTACATGACACATTATGAACATATTATAGCTCTTAACTATACAGAAAAATCCTTAGACTACCAACAGATAATCCCAAGTTACCTTGGAGACCACAACTGGTTTAAGTTCCGATCTCTTACTTAACCCTACCCATTTCTATAAATTACAAAATTCATAAACACAGATGTAATAGTTGAAATAGATTGGGACTAAAAAACTAGTACTATCATACTTTCATACATAGAATCTTGTGACTTTATTCAATGAAAGGAAGATGAAATTATAAAACTAGATGATAATCCCTTCAAAGGATAATTAAATTGAAATCCATCACAATGGTGAAAAATAATAAATTTATAATAAAAAAAGAAAATACTTACACACAATTACCACTTCCTAATACTTCTTGTAGATTAGACAAAAAACTATACTTAAAATGAGAGAGAGGTGGTGAAAGGGGAGTAATTAAATCCCCTATAACCTCAAAATGATTTTTTCTCATTCAATAAAATAAAATAATTTATTTAATTTAATGTAAATTTTTTTAAAAAAATCTAGATACCCACCAGGTTTCTAATCACCATCAATCAAGTACCTGGTACCCACTAGGTACCCTCTCTAAGTCCCCCAATCAGCATGGGGACCTTAAAGAGCCACCTACATCCCTTCTGCTACCACCAAGTACCCAGTACTAGGTCAACAAGTACTCAATTCCCTCTTTCATTAAAAAAGAGATCCATGAACATTGTAAAACATTCCAAATCCAAACGGTATGCCTTATTTGACCCCTCTAACACCTCAAATGTGCCCCATTAAATGATCTTATCACACTCTTATAGCATAATTTACATAGGCAAAAACCTATTTTATCAAAGTGGCAATGATGTGTTTCGAGATATTTCAATTAGATAATGATTATTACTATGATTTATAATAATTTATAACATTATAAAGAGACCATATATCCATAAAAAGATAATAAAAATTAGTATTATTTAAAATAATGAGATTGGTTAATAATTTTTTTAAAAAATAAATATAGGATTTGAGTTTAACACATATGAAAAAATTGATTAATTTATAGTGATTTAATTAAATAATTAATTTTTCATTGTAACACAAAGAGTGAATTATTTAAATAATTCATACATAAACATGAAAAAATAGGAATTCCTTCTTGGGATTTGGCCTTAGTAAATATTTAAAAGGATCCCAAGATTAATTACATGATATAATTCTACATACCAACCTTAATAGGCCTTTAATTACCTCTTGGAAAATATAAAATCATTTAGAGGCTCATTAATAAATCCAAAGGTGTATGAAAACATTTTTTAGGGTAATTAATGCTAAAAATTATCTTTGGATATCTTTTTCATACACTCATAATTGTGTTATGACTTTCACTTCATTTGTAGTATATTGAATTCTATGTTTTTTATAAATACAAATGAGGAGGTGTGAATTCTAATTTTTACTATAAGAAAGAAATGTTGGTGCATAAATTTATCTATTATCCACATCCAAAAGATTCTATAACATTTCCTCATCCCTAATTCCATTATTTTCCATTAAAATGACTAACATCACATTGATTGTAAGAGGATCCTAACAAGTTTTTTATCATTAGAATTATAAATGGATTCTTAGGGAGGATAATATTTTATAATTAATTTTTATCTAAAATATTATTAACAATTTTTGGATGTTTTTATATGTTATTTTTAGACATTTCACATTCATTTTTTAATTATGATCATAAGTTGGTTTTCATTACAATTTCATTGTAATGCCCCGACCCTAGCCACCCAGAGTCGGTGCATTGTTACATAACATTGGCATGATCAAAAAAAGATCAAGTCTTGAAAGACCGATTAGTTTAATAGCCTTGGAAGTACTAGATACATTCATAAGGTTTAAATTACATCATAAAATAGAAAACTACCACAACATTGTTTCCATGGACAACACTGAGATCCCACAGACTATCCCTACAGGTCAGTCATAATATACATCTTCAAATCTTAGGAAAAATAAAACATTGAAAGGGGTTATCTCAGATTCTTAGTAAGGATAAAAATATAGTAGAAACTTTAATAAATAAGCATAAACATTTAAGGAAATGTATATAATTAAAACAAAATCCTTTTCAACATAAATTTCATCATAATATGGAAAATATAAATCAAAATAATTCCATTCACTTACTCACATGGATATTCTACTAGTCGAATAATCACATTCAATATCAATATCCACTTTCATAATGATGGAATGCATAATTCTAGACTTCCTTAACCACTTAGTCAAGGCCTTATGCGAAGAATACAAATATGATTTTGTCAAGGCCTTGTGCCAATACTATAGTTTTTCTCATGAGACCTACCAATGCATCGAGGAGCTAAAGAAGTTTCCACCCATTACTTACTAATTCCAATGCATTCCCCATATGAAATGGTTTAAACATAACATAAACATTCATATTAAAACTGGCATATGAAATGTCAATACATTATTCATAAACCATGAATGGTAAGAAATAACACATCCACAGTCAAAAAAATCACAGAACCTTCAATACAATATGGATGTTTTGTATCATAATAAATCAACTTCAAACAAACTTAAAATTTATCAAAGGATGTTGACATAGATGAAATAAAAACCTTTATAGAGAAATATATATTTCTATTTTGAAATCATTTAAAGGTTATGTAATTATAAAAGAAAACATTTATATTTTACAATATTCTTATATTATTGTAAGGGAAGCATCAATGATGTATAACGGCAGAAAATATCCGCACCCACCGTATAAGTTAAAAAAACATTCTGACCATAATTTTGTGGAAAAGGTCATAAATACCCTGTTTGGAAAACGATGAAAAGATTCCTTTCAAAACATTTTAAAAAAATTCAAACAAGGGTACAAATTACTTTAACCCATAGTCTAGTAAATATTAAAAATTATTTGGAATACGTTTTTAAGAAACATTGATGGGGATGATAAAGATTTCCCAGTAGATACTTACGTAAAAACAATCTCGGATAATAAAGTGATTGTGAAATTAACCCTTACCTTGTACTTTTCCTTGTTCGAGGGTAGTTTAACCTTTATTATAATGGGGAAATAATTTTTATTAAATTATAAAAGAATCATATACATTAATATTACATAATATATGATCTTTTAACATTGCTTTGTTAATAATATCTTAGTATTATCGTCATTTCGGGTGTTAACTGATTCATTTTTCTTTGTATGCTTTGTTACGTAATTAATGTTTGTTATGGATAGAATGTATCTTATTCATATTCATAATGATATTAAGTATTTAGACATAATTTTTTATCATCTAATGAAAATTAGTCTTGAATGGATACGATGGGGAATGAATCTCATCACGTTCATGGAGACGGGAATCCGTACGTACGCACGAGTGACAATTACAATATTTTTATATTAAAATAATATATAATTGGATGTTATATCATATATAAAAAATCATTATCATGTTATATTTTTTATTTACATCAATTAAACATCAGTATTATACCCATCCAAATAATTATGTATTGAATAACAATTACACCATGACGTGGAGACGGTAAGCCGTAAGTACGCACGTATGGTGACATGTCATTCAATGGATGGATAGAATAATGAATATGGTTTTACCATATTTATAATAAAATAACAGTATATAGAAGATAATAGAGTTATTATTTTATAATGTAAACAACAATGAAAGAGGAAGTGGAAGAAGAAATGAACCTGAAAGAGGTGATGAAATATTTACCTCTTCTTCGGGTTCTTCCTTTTGATTTGATAAAAATAGCTCTTTAGGATAGCTTACTGACTAAAGGAAGGCCTTTGAGATTAATTGATGTCATATGAGAGGGTATTTGTTCAGGTTTTGGCCGATCCGAATGGCTTTGAAAGTGTGAATTATAGAGAAGGAGGACTTCCCTTTTATAAGAGGGGCGAGGAGAACCTAAGGAAAAGCTATAAATATTATTTTATAATAAAATAATTTTCGGTTTCTAATGGAAAAAAAGTGTATTATTTAATGTATAAGGTTCTTATGGGTCAAAAAACACTGAAATAATAGTTTTTAGACAAGTTTGGGTCACTATATTGACCTTATCTTTTAGATTTAAGTCTTTGTAAAATAATTTGAAATTTATCATGTCTCTTTGTATTTTTATATTATATGGTTAATAAACTTGATATATACTTCCAAGAGAACCCAATGTGTTTAATTAATGACACACATATCATTATATAAGTCTTTTTCCGAACCATATATTTTTATGAATAGAATATCAATTAATAATATAATATTTGTTTTAAAAACTCTTTTATGCCAATTTTGACACTATTTGGTATTTTGTTTTTTTTAATTTATAATAGAATTATGACTACGAAAACAATTAATCTAACCAAAAAAAATATGTCATATTAACCTATAAAATTATTGGAATTCATAAAAAGTCCCAAATAGAAATTATTTGGATATTTATAATATCAATTATTTTAATATTTCATTAATTAGGTAATTACTGCATATTCATTGTATCATAAATAAATTAAATTATTTAATGTCTAAAATAAATAAATAGAAAACCATTATGTAGGAAATATATGTGGACTTCTATTGAATATTTATTGTCAAATTTATCTTATGTGTAACCCTATATTAAAAATGTTTTAGTTATTAAACTTTGATTCTAACTCTTTTAACACTTCTTTGAATTAAATAATAATAAATGTCCTAATCTAATCCAAGTGGACCTAAAGGATCATATTTTATTACTAAGGTTGTCTTTGGTCGAATTAAACTTATCCAATAGAATTAGTATATGTGTTACGGTAATAATAATATCATTTTTACCCTTAAATACCCTATTTACTTTTAATCGTGGTAAATAAAAGTAAAAATGATATTATTCACTAAAAAATATTTTCATCTTATTGAACCACATTTTACTTACTAATATCAACCATGTCTCTCAGATTTTTTAAATTCAACTCACATAAGTGGTAAAATTAAGTTTTATCTATATTTTCAAATGCTCCTAGGAGGTGGGTAAAAGACGGTAAAAAGTTCAATAATTTTTTTATATATCTAAAATTATTATAAACTGACTCTAATGAATTACATTGAACTTATATCGGTATTATGTATCTATTATGACCTAAAACAAATTTAAATAAAATAAATAATTATTTAAATAAAAATTCGGTTTTAAACTATAACTCAGTTTTTTTAACTATTCATCAAAAATTGAAAGTTTTTAGAAAAATACCAAAAAAGCACCCTAAGATAATTTCAAAATTCCAAATCCAAAAATGAAGTCCATTTTGAAGGATAAAATTTATAAAAATTCAAAAAGTGGGTATTACTATTCATAATGGCTAGTTCGATTGGTTGTGGTGTGTTAGAACCCAAAGTTGCATACAACACGCATTATTGTATTATTCAAAGAGAAGCGTACCATATAAGCTTGGCATGTTACATTCTACCCTTATTGAAATAATTTCATCCTTGAAATTTTGAGGGTATTAATGCGTAAAAAGACCCAGGTGGTTCTTCATCATAAGTTTCTCGGGTTCCCACGTTGCCTCTTCCATCTTATGGTTTCTTCATAGAACTTTTACCAGACTAGTCGTCTTGTTTCTAATCACTTGTTCTCTTGTATCAAAAATCTTGACAGGCTCTTCGCAATAAGAAAGATCGTGTTCCAGTTCTAATTCCTCATAGTTGAGTACATGTGTTGGGTCAGGCATGTATTTTATCAACAGTGATACGTGGAACACATTATGAACTTTGGAGAGACTTGGCGGAATTGCCAAACTGTAAGCTACATCCCCAATTCGTTCTAGTATTTCGAAAGGTCCAATGTACATTGGACTCAATTTTCCCTTCTTACCAAAACGTATAACACCCTTCCATGGAGATACATTCAAGAAATCATTATCTCCTATCTAAAATTCCAAATCCTTCCATTGGTTATAAGCATAGCTCTTCTGCCTACTTTGATCTGCTTTGACGTGGTTTTGTATTACCTTCACCTTTTCCATCATTTCCTCCACCAGTTCTGGGCCTACAATTTTTCTTTCACCAACATCATCCCAACAGGTTTGTGTGCAACATCTCTTTCCATATAACACTTCATGTGGTGCCATCTAAATAATTGAATGGAAGCTATTGTTATAAAAAAAAAATCTACCATAGGTAAATACGGATCCCACATACCTTTAATGTCAAGTGATCATGATCTCAACATGTCTTCTAAGCTTTGAATAGTTAGTTCTGATTTTCCATCTGTTTGGGTGTGGTAGGCAGCGCTCAAACGAAATTCAGTATCCAGGGATTTCTAAAGACTTTTCCATAATCATGATGTAAAACGGGGATCATGATAAAAAAAATCGATAGTGGTACTCCATGAAGTCTTACAACTTTATTAATATATAGTCTTGTTAATCATTCAAGTGGTAAATCTTCTCTTATAGAAAGAAAATGTGTTGACTAGGTAAGGCGATCAACAATGGCCCATATTGAATCATTCCTTCTAGGAGTCTTCGGTAGTCCCATGAAAAATTCCATTGTAATGTTATCCCATTTCCACTCAGGTATGGGAAAAGGTTGCATGACTCCACCAGGCTGTTGCCTTCTAGCTTTCACTTGTTGAAAAACCATATATCTTGACACAAAATCATCAATCTCCCTCTTCATGTTGTCCTACTAAAAATGTTCCTTCAAATATCTATACATTTTGGTACTACTAGGGTGTATATAGAAATTGCATCTATCAGAATCATCCAACAATTCTCTTTTTAGATCAGGTATATTGGGAACACCGAGTCTCTTCCCAAATTTCAAAATTCTATCTTCATATATGAATTCACTCAATCTCTTGTTATTCACATCTTTAATCTTCTTTTGAAACTCCTCCTCATCAGCCTGGGAACTTTTTATCCTTTCTAGTAATGATGTTTTGTCATCCATTTTAAAAGGCATTGATGTTTCACCTTCCATGGTTATTCGCATATCCATCATTACTAGATCCATGTATATAGGATTATTTTCAATTCTCATCTTGTTCAAAACTCCATGATATTTTCTACTCAAAGCATATTACACCTTATTTGCCTTCCCTAGGTGGAAGTGTATTGTGAAATCATAATCCTTGAGTAGTCCAAGTCAGCTCCTTTTCCTCATGATGAGTTATTTCTTTGAGAAAATATACTTTAAACTCTTTTGATCAGTATAAATCTAACATTTCTCACCATAGAGATAATTTCTCCATATCATCAAAGCGATGATTACAGCCGCTAACTCAAGATCATGAGTAGGATAGTTTTGCTAATGAATTTTTAGCTATCGTGATGCGTAGGTAATAACCTTATCATTATGCATAAGGACACAACCAAGTCCTTTCTTCGATGCATTACTATAAATAACAAACCCATCATTCCCTGACGGTAGAGTCAAGATAGGAGCATTGACTAATCTTCTCGTTAATTATTCAAAAGATTCTTCACACTCTTTTGTCCAAAAAAATTAACCCCTTTTCATTTGAGATTTATTAATGGGTTAGCCAACCAGGTAAAAGTATGGACGAATCGTTGATAATGACCTGCTAAACCAATAAAACTACATACCTCAGTTATACTCATCGGTTCTTGCCATTCTTGTATTTCCTTGTCTAAGAAAGATCAATAGAGATTCCATCCTTAGAGACAATATGGCCAGGAAAAGAAATATCCTGGATCCAGAATTCACACTTGCTAAACTTCCCATATAATTCATGTCTTCTAAGAGTCTTCAGGATAATGCGCAAGTGATTTTCATTATCTTCATATATTTTGGAGTATACCAAGATATAATCAATAAATACCACTATATATTCATCAATATATTCCTTGAAAACTCTATTCATTAAATCCAAGAAGACAGAGGGTGCATTAGTAAATCAAAAGGCATTACTGTAAACTTGTAATGCCCATACCTAGTTCAAAATGCTATTTTTGAAATGCCTTCCTTCTTCACACAAAACTTATGATATCCATATCTAAGGTAAATCTTTGAAAAGTATTGAGCTCCATGAAGTTGGTCAAATAAATCATCAATGCGAGGTAGGGGATACTTTATCTTTGTTGTTATTGCATTGATCTCCCTGTAGTCAATGCATAACCTCATAGATCCATCATTCTTCTTAACAAAAATGACAGGGGATCCCCATGGAGAAACATTAGGGCGAATAAATATCTTATGTTTCAATTCCTCATATTGTTTCTTTAGTTCTACTAATTCCAAAGTGTCCATTCTATAAGGGGTCTTTGATATGGGCCTTGATCCAGGAATTAAATCAATGGAAAACTCAATTTCTCGTTCTAAAGGATGTCCAGGTAAATATTCTGGAAACACATCAACATATTCTTTCACAACAGGTACATCCTATATTTGAACATTCTTTTCCTCACCCACAATTATTTCACTCTCTTCCTACACAATAATTGAATTTAGTTGAGCTACTGGGGGTGGATCTAGATAAGAATTAGGTGGTGGTGATTATGTTCTAAAGATAAGGTTTTCTTTATCATCGTCATCAAAAATAGTAACATAATTCTTCTTACAATAAATTCTTTCACCATGGTATGAAAGCCAATCCATACCAAGGATTATATCAAATTCAATCATGTGTATGATGATGATATTAGTAGACAAATAACATTTATATTCCCTAATGGGAAATGATTCACAAAACATTGTAGCAATGATACTTCCCTTAAGTGTTTTGACTGATAACTCCCTTGTAAAATCAAATTAGAAATATCTAATTTTCTTAGAAAATTGGGAAGATATGAAACAATGTGATGATCCAGAATCAAATAAATCATTGGATAAACCTGAGGAAACCAATAAATTACCTCCCACTACATCTTTCGGAGCATCAACCTCCACCGTGGTGATATCATAAACTTGGTCTTGATCCCTTGGCCTCTTCTAAGGTAAGTTCCCCTGACGCTTAATACATTCATTTGCATAATACCCCCCTTTATCTACAATTGTAGAATTCAACATCGACAGCCTCTTTCTTCCCCTTGCAATCATGAGCTTAGTGGACTTTTTCACCACAATTGTAACAGACTCCCATTCCATTCAGGCAAGTACCAGAGTGTTACTTCCCACATTTACTTTCGGATGTATACTTAACATTTCCCTTCTTCACCTTATTTCCATTTCCAGAGTGTTCAACAGATCTCTTCTTCTCTTGCTTTGATTTAAGGTCATAAGACTTAGAGATTTTTTTTTCTATCTTGATAGCATGAGAGACAATATCTCCATACGATGAGAAGGATTGTGATACAAATCCTTGATGAAGAAATAGTTTTAACCCATGAAAGAAATGATCAATCTTACTTCTTGGTTTATGTATATAATCTATAGCATGCCTCGCTAACCTTGTAAAGTTAGCTTCATACTTTGGGACATTCTCATCCTCTTTTTTCCTAAGACTTAGAAATTGCCTTTCTATATCCGCTTGATGGTCACGAGGAAAGTATTTTTCTAAGAAAATCTCTTTAAACTCCCTTAATTCCATATTTGATACTTGATCTTCTTCCTTTGTGTTTTGAATCAATGAAGACCATTGATCAGAATCTCTAGTGAGGCGGTAAACTGCCATGACAACGTTTTCCCTTTCACTACTCCCCAAGGCGTGGAATATTTTTTCTAAGGAATTTATCCATTGCTCAGCTACTAATCAATTTGTACCCCAATTTAATGTTGGTGGTTATTATCTCATGAAGAGATCTAACATTGATCCTCCACTTTGTGGATCAAGGTGCTCCATACGGGTAAGGTTATTATTCATAACATGAGTGAGTTGTCCCAGTATGGTGATTAGCTGTTAAGAACCAGTTGTATCACCAGCTCCACTATAAATATCTTGAGCATAAGGAAAATCTCTAAATGGAGTGCATGCATTGATACAGTTTCCATTCCTTTCACTAGACACCATTTCTAAACAATGCCATAAACTAGATTAGTTTATGAATCGAAATACATAATTCCAAACTTGTAAACCACTTAACATAAATTGAACAGTTTATGGATATAATCTATCATCCTAAAAAATATTTTCCTTGAGAAAGTATATACACATAAAATATTCACAAAGTCTTGTAATTAAAATTATAATTATCCTAAGTATACCCCCCAGGAGTGTCGCAACCAAGAGTGCAGCAAGGCCTGTTTTCGTGCACTAGTTCATGTTCAAGCCTAGCTTAAAGTGGTGTTTTCAGGTTTTACCCCTAGGTACATCTGTGTCAGAGCCGCCTATACCTGTTCGTATTAATACAGTGATTTAGTTCTTGGAAAACTCAAAAAATCTCTATAATACGAAAATTCTAGGAAGTTCTTCTATACTAATCATCAAAGTCTATCTTAGGGCTATGTGCTCTAATCAAAGTTTATCTATATCTAGTTTCCATGATTTGTACTAAACTTCCTCTGATACCAACTGTAATAACAGAACCCTAGTTACCCAGAGTTGTTGCATTATTACATAACATTGGAATGATTAGAAAAGATCAAGTCTCGAAAGTCCAATTAGTTTAGTAGCCTTGGATGTGCTAGATACATTCATAAGGTTTACATTACATCATAAAGTGGAAAAATACAACAACATTGTTTCCATTGACAATACTAAGATCCCATATACTATCCCTTCAGGTTAGTCATAACATACTTCTTCACACCCTGGAAAAAATAAAACATAGAAAGGGGTGAGCTCAGATGCTCACTAAGGATAAAAATAGAGCAGAAACATTGATAAATAAGAATAAATATTTAACAAAATATATAGAAAAAAACATAAGAATTTTCATCATAAACATTACTATAATATGTAATATATAAATCAAAATAATTCGATTTACTTTGTCACAAACAATCCCGGGTCGACCCTAAACCGGTCACCCGACCCGGCCCATGACATGGCCTCAAGCGCGTCTCCCCTTACGCCTGAGGCAGCAGACTAGTGGTGAGGGTGTAAGGTAAGTCAAGGGGGAGACTATACCATCTTATTAAAGTGAAGAAAAGGGACCAAATACGACAGTAGCAGAAGTAGTGTAAATAATAAGAAAGTAGCCGAAAACATTTTTTTTCATTTATAAGGTTTGAACCAAATTGGCGAACGTCAGTTTATATAGAAGATGCATGCATGAAATGCTAATGATACAATGGAAGTAGTAAACCGCACAACATACATACACATCAATGCAAGAAGTAAATAAACAAAAGACTCAAGCCCGATGAAGATCTTCATAAACATCCCGCGCCTTAGCTCGGTCCCTTGCTCCTAACTCCAAGTACAAGAAACATCAACGACAAGGTCCTGTAACCAAATAGAATTTATTCGGGTACCCTAGTGCAATGGCGGCCTGAGTAGGGTGTGAGATATATATCTCAGTAGGCTGGAGCCACCGGGGTCTAGCCCATTCTATACAATGAAATATAATTAAACAATGTGCCGGTATTTCTAATCAATAATGATACAATACAAACAATAAACGCTCGTATAGGTTCCAAAAAGGACACCAGACGACAATACGTGCCTCGGCCCATAGCCGGAATAAGAACCTGTTTAAAACAACACAAGTACATTTGGGTTCAAGCGTAAAAACACTTTTTATCATTTCTCTCACTTACTCTATTTATTCACTTATCATTTCAACTCAGATTGGTAATCCATTCATTCTTACCTTTCTTTATTTGATCACAATTCACTCAGGTTTTACCCACATCTCTCATTCTTTTCATAAATCATTATTATCATTCGTTTGGTGTTGAATGCCATGTCAATCACCCTAATTCTCATTTGGTGTAGATCGCCATGTCTAACAACCCATATCAAATTTGGTGTAGATCGCCATGTCTAACACCTAGATAATTATTCGGTATAGATCTCCATGTCTAACACCCTATATCACAAGCTTGGATAACCATTGGGGAGGAACTCCATGTCCAAACCCATCTTTTAAATTGGTCTAGAACGCCATGTCTAGGACCCAAAATCTCATTCACTTATTATCATTTATCACATAATTGATCAATCGACACATTTTATTTTCCCTAATTAATTATTCATATTTAATGATCCAAATCAGATCTCAACTTTTTATAATCAATTCTCATAATTAATTATCCTTGTTCAACATTCTGAAACTTGCACGAGCCATAGAAGGTAAACAAAATCATATGGCATCAACATTTTTCTATGATAGATGATCAATGACATTAAATGGTACAAGCTAACAAACTTGTTCAAGAAAGGAGTTCAATTCAAACTATCAAATTAAATTTATAACTTAAAGAACAAGGAAAAGGGGCATTTTGGAGGGGCACACCCAAAAGGGTGGCCAAGAGGCAAGGTGACCACCTAGGATGGGATTCACCATAAACGAAGGCCATAGTGGGAATGAGCGAACCACCCAAGAATTTTAATGAGAGATATTGAGGCATCGCCGAAAGTTTGTGACAAGCGGAACAAGACGTGGCATGATGTAAGCACTGAAGTAAAGTAAAAAGGGTAGACGCCCTAAAATAAAAGTTCTAATTACATGTTAAGACATAAACTTAGGTGGTGTCATGGTTTATTTATTATTTTTCAAGAAGGAATGTCATTTGAGGTAACGAGTAAGGTACATGTACAAGCATGTCATGTATCAAGTATAATGTCAAGCATAAAGAGTCATAAGACATTTAAGCAAGAAAGCACAAAAATATACTACATTTTTATCTTGAAGACAGCTCACCTCCATTGGAGGAGTTTTATTAGAAAACATGTCATTACTTTATCAAACAATTCATTTAGTGATATTTAACATTTATTTTAAAACTCATTCAACACTTAACAAAATTAAGAAGCCAAGCAATAAGGAAGGCAATCATGAAACATTATCGCTCCTTTTTAGATTGAAGGAAGCGCACCTCAGAAGAGGGGTTTTGTTATTAAATCATTAGTTTAGTGACCACGCAACCACTTTTATCTTATTCCTACAATTCACACGATTTTCACAAAAGCATTTAATCAGAACTGAACTTGCATAATTAAAATGCTAAGACAGTGCACCATTAAACTCACTGTTACATTACATAAATTTAAAAGGGAAAGGAGAGGGACCCTACCTCAGGGTGGATCCATCCGTCCAATCCGGCTCTTGGCACTTTCTAACTAAAGCTGTCGTTGCTGCTCCCCCACGAGGAATATGTGATTTCACATACGTGTAAGGACACCTAGCCTCTATGCACACGCTCCGCATGTCCATGAGCGTGCGCAAGAGGATCCTTACACATATGCTTATATACATAAGCCTGTCTCTGCTCACCTGTGCAGGCACTTTTTATATATGCAATGGGGACAAATAGCCCCGTACGTGTATATTTGCTACCATGCACAAATATACGCATGACAGGGGAACCCATATACATATAAATACGTACCTATTCCTATGCAGGTGAGTCGCTTAAGCTCTGGCAGGGCGAATCAAACTCCCAAGGTCCAACGCACTATCAAACCACTACTTCCAACCTCAAAACAGAAAGAGAAACCAATTTATGTGAGGCAAGACCAACCAAAAGAATTAAATCCTTACCTCGGGTGTTAGAGACAACGCGAAATGAAGTGAAACCACCCAACACCATACCAATTAAATACCAAGGAGTCAATAACACGTGACGAACCTAATTTGGAGGATGCGAAACTAACAACGGGTATAAAACTTTACCTCGAAACGTTGGAGATGAACAGAAACCACTCGAACCACTTCGCCTTCGGCGGCGGTTGTCGGAATGCAGCTCAAGAGACCCCAAGAGAACCTTCGCACCGACCTAAAACAAGAAGAAACCGAAAATCGAATCAACCCCAAACCTTGGGCGCTCGGACGAATCTCGACGAGCGACAATTAGGTTGAAATAAAACAGGGAGAAGAATGTGGACAGGTGCTTACCATTATGATTCGGAGAGAAGATGAGCGGAAAACCGAGAAGAAACAGTGTCGAAGAGGAGGTCATAGGAGGGGTGTTGTGCGCGGCACATTGGAGAGAAGGGAGGGGTGCGTCGCATGGGGGTACTGCCGAGTGAGGGTGGGGGAGAGTTAGATATAGTATTTAATTATTTTATTTTTCATTTATTTTAAAATTAATCAAAAACCCAAAACACACCCAAGCACATGGTTTGACCCGCACCATCTGAAAAACTATGTGCAGCCCGCACGCCTGCTACCGGATACCCGGGGTATCCCGCACGGCTGACCCGCACGGTTAAACCTACCATGTGCAGTCTGATATCACCGCTTAAAATGGTTCCAAAACTCTAGACCTTGTTCTGAAGATCGGTTTTTAAAACCGACCCATTGATAAAAGAAAAATTTCGAAAACCTTTGTATTTTATCAGGTTCAAAACATGGGTTGTGACAACCTTCCCACCTTAGAACTTCTCGTCCCCGAGAAGCCTTCGGGAACAACGTAACCATCACCCATCCTATGAAATTCATGAAGTCTTTCACAATGGGGGTCATGTTGCATCTCCAAATCTCCAACACATGATCAAACATTGGTTAGGAAAGCGACACATAAGCCATTAAAATCTGAGCCAACATTCATTTCCCAATCGAAACACCACAACGACACTTACTTGAGATTGTATAACCTGCTGGAAAAGAGCACTACATGATTCTCAAGACCGAAACAGAGATCAAGGTAAACATGAACAAAAATCCAAAAAATGTGTCAATTTATGAAAGGGAAATCTGACTGGGGACAATGACATGCGATAGGATCTGCTCCAAAGAAACTCAGGGAGAAACTCAATCCACCCTTATACGAGGGTATTAAATAGAGGACGTCACTATAGGTTCCACTTCCCAGCTTTTTATATTTAATAACATTTAATCTATAATCATTAAGGTGACCTACAAGGGTCCCACTAAGAAAACCCGGCTTCATTGTCATGAAAAGCAGTAGCAATTTTCAAAAATTATTAAAATTAAAGCACCCAAATGGTTCATCACATAAAAACATTCCCCAACCAACCTACTTGGGTCCAATTTCATATTAAATGATAATAATTTTAATTAATGATCAAAATAAAACATATTTCACATTTATAAGAATTTCATACGGCATCTCCATCACATTTAATATGGGTTTCCATTTCCCAACTCATGAAGCACCCATACACTTCATGGGTTGAAAGTTAAATTACACGGTTTACCTTTTTCCCAAGCTATAAGGCACTCATAAACCTTACAACTTGAAAACTGGTTATGTCAAAATCACCACTAATAAATTCAATCAAAGAAATTAATCATTTTTCGACAAGCTACCATTTCTTTACAAGAAGCTAACACAGAGTAACATGCTGAAACTATTACAAAAACATGCTATAACACAAAAGAATGGCATAGAAGCATGATATATTATCACTCAAGCATGTTAGATCTACCACTGAAACATGTTATCTAAAAGGGAATTGTATACAAGTACAATACATTGTATATTCAGGGCACAAAATACATACCAGCAAGCATACTACTAATGCAACTACGTGGCATGATATATATGCATGGCATGTGAATCTCTAAGTGCCTATTATGATGCATCAAATGCTTCATCTTTACTATAACATGTTAAGAGTTAAATACTATAATTCTCATAAACTATAAGTAGTAGAAATTACACCAATCACTCGAGGTGAAATCATATCAACTGTAATATAGAAAAGCACGAACAACAATCCCAGCCCTGGTCACTTGGTCATTTCCCGTACATGGGGTGATTAGTCCAAAGAATGGCTATTAACCAATGTGCCGACACATTCCTACACTCCTATCTACCAATCCCAAAAATAGGAGGACAAATAAAACGGAGGGTGCCTCTGATACCATTTTGTCACGAACCAACCCGGGTCGACCCTAAACAGGTCACCCGAGCCAGCCCGCGACATGGCCTCAAGCGTGTCTCCCCTTACACTTGAGGCTGCCGACCAGCGGCGATGGTGTAAGGTAAGTCAGGGGGGATACTATACCCTCTTATTAAAGTGAAGAAAATGGATCAAATACTATAGTATCGGAAGCAGTGTAAATAATAAGAAAGCAACGGAAAACATTTTTTTTTCATTTATAAGGTTTGAACCAAATTGGCGGAAGTCAGTTTATATAGAAGATGCATGCATGACATGCGAATGATACAATGGAAGCAGTAAACCATGCAACATACTTACACATCAATGCAAGAAATAAATAAAAAAAATACTCAAGCCCAAAGAAGATCTTCATAAGCATCCCGAGCCTTAGCTCGATCCCTTACTCCTAACTCCAAGTACAAGAAACATCAACGACAAGGTCCTATAACCAAATAGAATCTACTCGAGTACCCCAGTGCAATGGCAGCCCGAGTAGGGTGTGAGATATATATCCCAGTAGGCTGGAACTACCAGGTTCTAGTCCACTCTAGATAATGAAATATAATTAAACAATGTGCTAGTATTTCCAAACAATAACGATACAATACAAACAATAAACGCCAGTCCAGGTTCCAAAAAGGACACATGACGGCAATACATGCCTCGTCCCATAGCCGAAATAAGAACCTATTTAAAACAACACAAGTACATTTTTGTTCAATCATAAAAACACTTTTTATCATTTCTCTCACTTACTCTATTTATTCACTTATCATTTCAACTCAAATTGGAAATCCATTCATTCTTACCTTTCTTTATTTGATCACAATTCACTCGAGTTTTACCCACATCTCTCATTCTTTACATAAATCATTATTATCATTCGTTTGGTGTTGAAAGCCATGTCAAGCACCCCAATTCTAATTTGTTGTAGATCCCCATGTCTAACACCCCATATCACATTTGGTGTAGATCACCATGTCTAACACCTATATAATTATTCGGTGTAGATCGCTATGTCTAACACCCTATATCATAAGCTTGGATAACCATTGGGGAGGAACTCCATGTCCAAACCCATCTTTTAAATTGGTCTAAAACGCCATGTCTAGAACCCAAAATCTCATTCATTTATTATCATTTATCACTTAATTGATCAATTGACACATTTTCTATTCCCTAATTATTTCTTCACATTTAATTATCCAGATCAGATCTCAATTTTTTATAATCAATTATCATAATTAATTATCCTTGTTCAACAATCTGGAACTTGCACGACCAATAGAAGGTAAACAAAATCGTATGGTATAAACATGCCTCTATGATAGGTGATCAATTACATTAAATGTTACAAACTAACAAACTTGGTCAAGAAAGGCATTCAATTCAAACTATCACATTAAATTTATAACTTAAAGAATAAGGAAAAAGGGGAATTTAGGTAGGGCACACCCAAAGGGGTGGCCAAGAGGCAAGGCGGGCACCTAGGATGGGCTTCACCATAAACGAAGGCCATAATGGGCATTAGAGAACCACCCAAGCATTTTAATGAGATATATTAAGGAATCACCGAAAGGTTGCGACAAGCGGCACAAGATGTGGCATGACATAAGCGCTGAAGTAAAGGAAAAATGGTAGACACCCTATATTAAAAGTTCTAATTACATGTTAAGCCATGAACTTAGGAGGTTTCATGGATCATTTATTATTTACACCGCTTCCACTTCTGTTGTATTTGGTCCCTTTTCCTCACTTTAATAATAGGGTATAGTCCCCCCCCCCCCCGCCGACTTACCTTACACCCTCTCCGCTAGTCGGTAGCCTCAGGCATAAGGGGATATGCGCTTGCGGCCATGTCATGGGCCGGCTCGGGTGACCGGTTTAGGGTCGACCCAGGTTGGTTTGTGACATACTTACTCACATGGATATTCTACTAGTTGAATAATCACATGCAATATCAATAGCCACTTTCATAATGATGGAATGCATAATGCCATACTTTCATAACCACATAGTCAAGGCCTTGTGCCAAGACTAAAAATACGATTTTGTCAAGGCCTTGTTCCAAGACACTAGTTTTTCTCATGAGACTTACCGATGCATCGAGGAGCTGTATTGGGCTCCACTCGTCACTTACTAAGTCTAATGCATTCCCCATATGAAATGTTTTAAACATAACATAAAAATTCGTATTAAAACTAGTATATGAAATGTCAATAATTTACCCATAAACCATGAATGGTATGAAATAACACGTCCATAGTCAAACATATCACAAATCCTTCAATAAAATATGGAAGTTTTTTATCATAATAAATCAACTTCAAACAAACTTGAAATCCATCAAAGGATGTTGACATAGATGAAATCAAAATCTTTTTAGAGAAATATATCTTTCTATTTTGAAATCATTTAAATGTCATGTAATTATAAAAGAAAACATTTATGTTTTAAAATATTCTTATAATCATTTAATGGAAGCTTCGACGATGTTATAATGGCAGAAAATAGCTGCACCTGCCGTATAAGTTAAAAAAACATTCTTAACATAATTTTGTGGAAAACTTCATGAAGCCCCATGTTTGGAAAACGGTGGAAATATTCCTTTCAAACCATTTTATAAAAACATCAAACAAGGTTATAAATGAATTTAACCCATTATCTAGTAAATAGTAAAAAAATTTGGAATACATTTTTAAGAAACATGTATGTGGATGATAAATAGGTCCCAGTAGATACTTATGTAAAAACAACCTCAGATAATAAAGAGATTGTGAAATTAACCCTTACCTTTAACTTTTCCTTGGTTGAGGGTAGGTTAAACTCTTTAATAATGGTGAAATAATTTTTATTAAATTATACAATAATCATATACATTAATATGATATCATATATGATCTTTTAACATCTCTTTGTTAATAATATCATAGTATTATCGTCATTTCGGTTGTTAACTAATTCATTTTCCTTTGTATGATTTGTTACGTATGTAATGTTTGTTATGGATAAGATGTATATATTTAATATTTAGAATGATATTATGTCTTTAAAAATAATTTTTTATCATCTAATGAAAATTAATCTTGAATTGATACAATGGAGAATGAATCTCATCGCGTTCGTGGGGACGGTAATTCGTACGTACGCACAAGCGATAATTTCATTCTTTTGATATTAAAATAATATATAATTGGATTTTATATCATATATAAAGAATCATTATCATGTTATATTTATTATTCACATCGATTACACATCATTATTATACTCATCCAAATTAAAATGTATTGAATAACAATTACACCACGACGTGGAGACGGTAAGCCATACGTACGCACGTATGGTGACATGTCATTAAAAGGATGGTTAGAATAATGAATATGGTTGTAAAATATTTATAATAACATAAAAATATATATAATATACTGGAGTTGTTATTTTATAATTGAAACAATAAAAAATGGGAAGTGGAATAATAAAGGAACTTGAAAGATGGGATGAAATATTTACCTCTTCTTCAGGTTCATCCTTTTGATTTGATCAAAAGGAATCATTAGGTTTGCTTTTGGACTAACGTAAGGAATCTAGGATGAATTAATGACATATTAGAGGGTATTTGGGATGGTTTTGTCTGAGCCAAATGTCTTCTATGGTGTGAATTAGAGAGAAGGGGAGTGCCCTTTTATAAGAGGGGTGAGGGGAACCTTAGGAAAAACTAGAAATATTATTTTATAATAAAAATCATTTTCGGTTTATAATGGCTCCAAAGTGGATTATTTAAAGTATAAGGTGGGTATGGGTCAAAAACCACCAAACCAATAGGTTTTAGATAGTTTTGGGTCTCTATATTAACCTTAGCTTTTAGATTTATCCCTAAGTGAAATAATTTTACATTTACCATGTCTCTTTTTATTTTTATATTATATGGTTTATAAACATTATATATAATTCCAAGAGTACCCCAAGTGGTTCATTAATGATACACCTATAATTTTATAAGTCTTTTGGATGAACCGTATATTTTTAGGAATAGAATGTCAATTAATAATATAATATTTGTTTTAACCACTCTTTAATGTAAATTTTAACACTATTTGGTATTTTGTTTTTGTTAAATTTATAACTGCATTATTACTTCAAAAAAAATTAATCTAACCGACCCTAATGTGTCATATTAAACGATAAAATTAGTTTAATTCATAAAAATTCCCAAATTACATTTATTTTGATATTTATAATATCAATTCTTTTAATATTTCATTTATTAGGTAACTACTCCATAATCATTGTGTCATACATAAATTAAATTATTTAATGTCTAAAAAATATAAATAAAATACCATTATGTAGTATATCTTTTTATCTTTATAATGAATATTTATAGTCTAATTTATCTTATGTGTAACCCTATATTAAAAATGTTTTAGTTATTAAACTTTGATTTTTCTCTTTTAACTCCTCATTGAATTAAATAATAATAAATGTCTTAATCTAATCCATGTGGACCTAAAGGATCATATTTTATTCCTATGGTTGTTTTTTTTGAATTACACTTATCCAATAGAATTAGAACGTGTGATATGGTAATAATAATATCATTTTTACCCTTAATTACCCGGTTTACTTTTAATCGTGGTAAATAAAAGTAAAATGTTACTATTCACCAAAAATAATTTTCATCTTATTGAAACACATTTTCCTTATTGATATTAACAGTGTCTCTATGATGTTTGAAATTCAACTCACAAAAGCTGTATAATTATGTTTTATGTAAATTTTCAAATTCTCTTAGGAGGTGGGTAAAAGACAGTAAAAAGTTCAATAAAAGTTTTATATATCTAAAATTATTATAAAATGACTCTAATTAATTAAACTGAAATTATATAGGTATTATGTATCTATTTTGACCTAAAATAAATTTAAATTAAATAAATAATTATTTAAATAAAAATTCGGTGTTAAATTATAACTCAGTGTTTTTTCACTATTCATCAAATATTGAATATTTTCAGAAAAATACCAAAAATTCACCCCAAGGTAATTTCAATATTCCAAATCAAAAAATGATGTCCATTTATATGGATAAAATTTATAAAATTTCAAAAATTGGGTATTACTATTCATAACTGCTAGTTTGATTGGTTGTGGTGTGTTAGAACTCGAATTTGTGTACCACACACACTATTGTATTATTCAAAGAGAAACATACCCTGGAAGCTTGGGGTGTTACATTCACTATTTTATAGGTGTCATAATAAATATAAAATACCGTGTAGTGGTATTAATGAAAATACTAAATGTTAACCAATTCCTGGTAACTCGCAAGCGTAATTAGGTGATAGAATGTGGTTCCTAAATTAAGATATTAATTACCGATATAAAGGGTTTTTTATACTAAGAATATGGGGTAATATAATGATCAGATAGGTTTATAATCATGTAATGTTAAATTTATTCATGTGAGGGATATGATCCCACCATTCATAGGGGTGGTATAAAATCTATTCTTAATTAATGAAAAAACAAAAAAATGTTATATAATTGTTTCAATTGTATATTGTATTCACATTAATAAAATTAATTTAAGAAATAGATGAAACATTTAATAAATATATTATTTTTTAGACACACCAATTAAAATAAATTCCCAATAGTGGGTTCCTACTCAACCTCCAGGTGAAATGTCACAAACCCAATTCTAGGGTCCATAACATCTCTTATGAAATTAATATGCATGAGATTCACCATGAATGAATGAGATTATTTTAATTGAATTCTTATGAATAATATAATGTAATATTATTATGTGATATAGATAATATCATTAGGGAAACTATTTAAAATCCTTTGTAAAATATTAAAGTTTAAATACCTTCTAATAAGAACCACATTCATTAAGACATAGATTGATAAAATAGACAAGTTGTTATTATCCAAGAATCATTGATTCATCTTGTGTTATAAAAATTAGAAATGGTTATCATATTTTAAATATTTTTTGAAATATGACTAGGTAACAAAATAACACTATCATTATGTTGAGAAAATTTGTGATATGAATTGGGAAAGGTGATGACTAATCAATAATAAAAACAATATATTTAATATAATTCGTAAGTCTATTCAGTTATACATCTCTTAAGAAACTATATTATAAAATTTATGTAGCATATTTGAAATGGTTCAAGTCTTTTGTGGTCAAATTGAGTACCTCATACCTCAAGAGTGAGTACCTATATGCCAGAGGCTACTGACTAGTGGAGATGGTCTAACTGTAAAGTGGCGAGACTATATCCTATTTGGTATAGATAACCATAAATAATAGAAAAATAAATATAGTAACTGACATCAAATAAATAGAAGTAGAATAATAAAGGGTATCATAGCTAAAATCTATAAATGGTAATAAAAACACCCATGATATTACAAAATGAGAAGTTACAATGCCAGAAAATCATACATATGTAAATAATATCTCTCATGGGAGGATCATATACCACAACCCAAAAAAAAATAAAAACAAAAATATTTGATAGAAATACTTATCCCAAGTCCATGCTTTATCCCATCCCATATTTCATACTAATATCCCCAGATCATACAACAACACGGAGGCCCTTTCCCATAGAGGGATTATAAAATATAAAGTCTTCTTGGGTATGAGGGCCCCCAATATAAGAGTAAGGAAAGTTCTGTAGGCCAACACCATTGATGTCCCTTAACAAATCCTAGAAATACAATTGTATATAAAATTTAATATTATCATAAATAAAAGTAAATAATACATGGAAATAACAATAAATATGTCATTGACATGGAGATTACATAGCCACATGGGTGTCACCATACAAGCTTCATCTAGTTTCATGGTGTCTCTTAACATATCTCATGATCATCAATTAGGCGTCATGTCCCAAGTAAAATTCAATGGTAAAAGTGTTATGTTATATTATAATGACTAATACATGGGTAGCCATCCAAGTTACATATTTATACAATTTGGAATTGTTCCCCCAATATATCAAAACAATCATACCTAGGAAGTGTATCCTTGTAATAATGTCTTTCCCAAACACATAATATTATCAATTAATAATATATAACTATGAATCAAATTCTAATTATATCGCTATGAAATGTAAAAACTTCTCTATCTTTAGGTGTACCCACCAGAGGGTAATGAGTCCATATTCTCATTATATATTATGAGAGAGGGAATAACAACCCATAATGAAAATCCTAATATGAGAAACTCATCCCTTTCCTTGGAAAAATCACATCGTGTTCAGTGTTTCCCACTTATAAGGTAAATAAAAAATATTTGGTTTTTCCATCCATGTACCAGTATCCTCGATACCACATTGGCATTGTGTTTGAAGGTTTGGTGGGAATCATGTTCCAATACCATGAGCATAACATCCCGGTCATGAACATATAAAATATGTGTATAGAATCCCTCGCCATGAAAAATATAATACTACTAGGAAAATCGTCCCACCTATATCCATCATTGATAAAAAATTCATATCATCTCACATAAAAATCCAAAATCACATTGAGACATAATAAATATAATTTAACATTATAATATAAAAAAATCCCTTAAGGTTGGTATGTCTTCCAAGGAACATTTAATTATTTCAAGGTCGTTCCCCATACAGTCAACGTATTCCCATACACATAACTATGGAATGAACTATTGTGTTACTAATAAGATAGTACAATATCAATACCCACCCAAATTATTAATTTAATTACCCAAAGGATATAGTGTAACTCACTAGTTCTATATGGATCAAACATCAATTCATCTGTTCTCAGTAACATAACTCACAAGAGTCCTATGTGGCAAAATTCATCAATATAGGCATATTTGATATCATATAACCCAAGGAAATCATTAAATGGTTTATAATTATAGAGTCTCATACACTTTATTTCAAGATAATAACCATTAGTGGCCCATATAGTAAGGTATAACAACTAAAGTTTCCATTATGGCCCTAAATGCCCTTACGCTACTCAATCAAGGACAAAGGAATAAATTTCAGTCTAATTCTACGTCAATCACATATGGGTAGTGTGACCATATATCAAATTTTGCATGAACCAAGCATAAAACATTGATATCACATAAATACCACCTACCTTTAAATAGAGAGATTCTTCCCATTGAATATCACTATGCTAATTAGCTCCAATCAAGAGTCACAAAATATAAGAAAGGCCCAATTTAGGGCATAAATGATGGAATATAAAAAAAATAAAAAAAATGGAGAATTGATAAATTTAAAGTCCTATAATTCCCTTCTTTGGCTTACTATGACTGATGGAACTCAAATTCAAACATAAATGGGGGAAATACAAAGCTTAAAAGAGGATAAATTGAGGGAGAACAAAAATGGTGTCAATCCCTTATTCAGTAAAAAATGATAGAAGTATCAATTAATATTAATTAAAATAAAATATTTATTTATTTAAAAAAATTCAAAAAATTTCTATAAGCGGTACCTGGTAGTCACCCTTCCCTCACCGGGAACCCAGTCCCCGGACGGGTATCCACCTTTTTTCCACTGCGAACCCTATGGAAATCCATGTGTTATTACCTACCTTGTTATTCTTATTAGATATTTGGTACCAATAAAATATGAACTCATTGAATTCTTTCATAAATAACTGATGTCCTGAAACCCTACCCAACTTCTCAAAAAGGACCCATAAGCCCCTAGAAACACTAAAAACACTCAGAACCATGATAATACACAAGGTCTACAAAAAATTTAATTAATTTAACACCTCAAAATAGAATTAGAGTAAAAAATATACACCATAGGGTAGATCAACACTAAGATTCATCATTGATCCTCATTATGAAATAACTCTGGTTGCTTCACCTACATATGAAACTCCTTCTCGTACTTCCCCACATAAATAAAGCATGTGATACCATTTCACATGAAACAGTGGAACCATCTTCCTGAGAATATTATTCTCACTCTTATAGAATATGTTAATAGGTCACTCCTTATACAATGATTTTCGATAATAATTGACATCATTGATTTTTATTACTGGGGAAGTATTATGGAGGAATATCATAAGAAGAGATACATAGAATATATCATGCATAACATGGAAACTATTCTAAAGTGATAATTTGTATGCCACAATACTTATCATCTTAAAACCATCAAACAATCCCATGAAATGGAGATCTATATTCCCCACCCTCCAAAACATGACAGTGACCCATATATAGTGACACTTGGATGAAAACCCAGTTACCTACCCCAAATTCAATAGGATAGTATCACCAGTCTAAATATGAATTATTCTTAATCTACATAGTATCTAGTCTCAACATAATCAACCAAATGTGCTATGAATTAAAATAAATGAGGACAAGTCCAACAATAGATGCCTCCCCAACCTCTAAGTATCATAGAGGTAAATGGAAATACCTTCCATATAGGGCCATGAAAAGTACCATATGAATTTATTCCTCATAACTATTATTATACGAAAAGTAAGCTATGTTTTGATGACTATCCCATGAACCACAAAAATACAAAACACATTCCATCATCATGACCTATAAAAATTGAATAATATTCTATAATTACCCATTGTAATGAAAATTATAAATTATACTCAATTTATCCTAATAATAAATCTCTGTCTTCAACCCCTACCATAAATGATATGTGAATTCGGTATCCCAATCAGAATTGATACTCCTTGTAGCACTGTAAAGACATACTATCTCTCAGACATACAACTAGACCAACACATCAATAGAATGGGTATCTATGATCTTTATGAAATATGTAACCTTTTTAATGTTGTCTATAGTAGCCCATAATACATCTCTACTGAGTGGTTTCCTTGACAACCCCATCATAAAATCCATCATCACATATTCCCATTTCAATATGATAATGGATAATGACTGAAAAAGACCTATGGTTCAATGATGCTCATAATTTACTCAATGACTGGTATGGTATCTCATAACAAACATCTATATGTATTTATTCATCCCAGACCAGTAGTACTACCTTCAAATATCAATTTGCTTTTTTTGTATACTCTGGATGAATAATCCATCTCGAGGCATGTTAATCTTTGATCAACTAATTTAACATACTCATTGGAACATCAACCTATAGTTTTATATAATGAATTCCATAATCACATAGGGACTAATCAGGAGATGGTTCCACACTATATATATTTTCTTTATAACAATATATCCAAAGTCATAAAATTGATTCTACATCCTCTCAAGGTGTGTGGATATAAAACCCACAAATTAAAGGTTCTATATACCCTAAAACTCCAGGACATCATTTTGTATCTTAATGATTGAGCTCACAAACTACCACTTGCTACACAACTCCTACATAATTTGTACCAGAGTCTTAAAACTCAGTACATAAACCCCAACATTCATCTTTCTAGTGGTAATTTCTATCTTGATATTTTATTGTTATAGGTACTCATCCCACCTCCACTATAGAGGGTTAAAGTCAAGATGGGAAGAGATATACCTAAATATATTGTTCTCAATATGGAATATAAATCTCTCACATAAAATGTAGTGAAACCAACATCACAGTGAGTTCACTACTACAATGCGATCTAAATTGTGAGATGGATAATTTTGATTATTAAAAAACAATTTCCTAGAACTGTGGAAAATTACATGACCATTTTGAATCAAAACATCTTCCAAACCAACCCATTATGTGACATAGTATTGGTTTTAATCCTTATTAGGATTACGTAATATAAAAACAAGTATATATGTCAATATTCCCTTCAATTACTAAAAGAATCTTTCACAAGGATCGATACTAAAACTTCACCCACTTCTTGTAATGAAATTTCATTAGTGATACCAATCATGAGAATACCTGAATAAATCTCCTATAACAACCAAAAAATAAAAAGAATATATAGATTCAAGGATTTTAGTTATCTTCTATCAAGAATAAGTTGCATAAACCTTACGATGGTCCATTGATATACCTACCAATGAAATCATGTTCCCCAAGAAGCAGGCCTCACTAATCCAGAATTAATACATAAAGTTCTCAAAATAATGATCAGGTTATCCGAGTGTTCATCGAATGATATCGATATTCCAAGAATGTTCTCCCACGGTCGTGAGTACCCAAGAAATTCATCAACGAAGACAATTGCAAAAGAACCCAAATATGGATAAAAGACCCAATTTAACCGGCCCATAAATACATCTAACACATTATTTAATCCAAAAATTTCACAAGATACATATATAGGATGTGTCATCTTTTGAAAGTGGTAAATGGAATATAAAAATGCCTCAATAATAATTAATGATGACCTGAAATAAAGTCAATATTAAAATAACATACCTCCACCCGTCTAGTCATATATGTCATCAATACAAGGAAGAGGATACCATCTCTAAACCATCACCATATTCAACCTATGGTAATCCACACACAATAATAATCATCCATCCAACTTCATGGAGAACAAAATAGTATCCCCGTAAGGGTGGATTCTTAGGAGAATTAATACCATCACCTAATTATCCACCATTTGAACCTTCAACTATCAAATCATTGTATAATCCAAACTATAAGGAGTAATGGACATGGGATCCATAATTTTAATATGTTCAATTATAAAATCAACCTCTATATTTTTTATAAACATTGATAATTCCCTATAAAATATGTCTTAGAATAATAAAATAATATAAGGAAAGTTATTTTGATGTGTCTTCTCATAATATCGCTCAACATTGGAAAAATTGGATGAAATTATCACTAGATACAGTTGACGAGGTCTCAAATTTCCTACTTGAAAATATTACTCATAGAGAATGGTATAACAGTCACCCTTAGTAAATTTAAAAGGTTCCTAGCAAAGATATCATTCTATGTGTACCCGATACTAAATCAAGAAATCGATTCCTAGAATCACGTCAGAAATGAACATCTCTAACATGAATAAATAATAGATATTTTGAATATCCATTGATCATGAAGGTACACATAGAACATCTATAAATACTCACATATCACACCCTTATGTTTTGATCAATAGAATAACTTAATATAGATACTCCACGTTCACTCCAAAATCATTATCATAATGAGTAGAGATAAACGAATGTGATTCACCTTTATTAAAAAGTGGTTAATATGTAGATTCTACTAAGATAATACCTCAGATATTTGAATGCCTCTTATAATGGTGTGAAGTGGTTAAATTGATGGAATGAAGTTGGATAGGCCATGACCCTCTTCTCTACCCACCAAACCCCTAACTACCCTGACGATCACTCCTCTACTACCTCTTCTAACCATGACAAAAATGAACACTTATTCACATTGACTATAGGAATAACTCCAAATTCTACCAATTAGAAAAGAACCTATTCTACTTTCTGATCTATGATCATGTATATTTCCACAACTACTAACTAGATAAGAATATCTCTATTAAAACATTGAAAATTCAACAAACTTCACATAATAAAGACACTCCACTAGTGGTTAATGAAATATTGATCTCATAATCTAACATACAATGCTGAAAACACACTGTAAAAGCTCTCCTATACTGGGAATAAGAAAAACCATGCACCTAACTTCTATTTTGATCCCCACGATAACAAGAATCGCTTAAAAGATGCTTCAAGATAACTAAAGGTGTAATCTAGAACCTACTATAAGAACCAGAATAACCAAAACGTCAATACTATAACATGTTATTCACTATAATAATGGCTTTTTCAGAAACTAAATAAAGTATTTAAGTTGTATAATACTCACCTAAAACCAAATTGAAAGTATTATATCATACTTAGAACATATAAACCTAAGAGTCTTATCACTTTAAAAATAAAGAAAAAATCAAAATTAACTTGGTAAAATGAGAGATATAATTCATCAGTGACATGATCCACAAATCCAAATTCATAAACTCATGATCTATATTTTAGTATAGTATACGAGGAAATAAATTCTCAAACAAACAACCCATATATTCCTTCTAGATTATCCCCACATATTCATCTTCCTATACTAAGACATTCCCCCTAGATCTTTGCTAGTCCGCATGGAATATAAATAGAAAAATTCACTAGTATCTTAGTTGGGATCTCATGATGGTAAACGATAGTCAATATATACTCAACCAAGAACATAGTAACCTAAGGTCCAACCTCCCTATAAAATAGATCTGGTTGTTACATATAGAAATACTTAACCATATCAGACATGGAAGTATCTCCCTTAGAGCTACAAATCACACATATTGAATAACACCAAGAAAAATCTCAATGATATAATGATCAAGATGTAGTATGGGTGAAACTAGGTTATATAACTCCACAACTAGTTGGGCATTCTCTTCCCCCCCCCCCCCTCTTGATTCTTAACAGGCGATCACCATGGTGGTATATGTCTACAATTCCCAACTGATAACTACATTTTATGCATAAATTTGTGAATAATAATTTCATTTATTTTTTGAATTACATTTTTTATTTTTTATCATTTATTCACAATTCTTATTTATGTTTGGGTGGGAAAATTCAAACTATATTTTATAAAAAATGGAGAAAATGGGTGAAATAATGAAATAATATGTTTTCTAGATGAAATTTTAATTTTGGAAAAAGAAAGGATCAAGGGTTTGATAATAAATATTACCAACTTATCCACATGGTAGGAAATCAAGACAACTAGTAGTGGTAAACCTATCGTTACCCATTCATGGCTGAGAAAAGGTAACGAGTGAAATAATTTGTTGAGGTCTATCTAGGTAAAATCCATAAAGATTCATAGAGAATAAAGGATATAATAGTGTTGGGAGGTTTTGGGCAAGAGGATTCGGGTAGGAGGGGACTGACGGTAATAGTTTGTTCAGTTTCATCTATGTACCATGTTATTAAGGAGTTTTAATTACATAAATAATTGTATGTTGGATAAAAAAACCTCATGTATTAATCATTTTAACAATTATGGTTCCATATTATGCCACACACACCGCTCCCACTTCATTCCTAAATATTCACCACCTTATTTCTTGTGTCTAACTACTCATCATGATAGACCACTGAGATATACCATGAATTCCATTGTGAAGGATGGTAAATCCACTATTGGTAATCTGTGATAATGGTGAATCTATTTGTGAGGTCCATGAGTTTTGGTAATTTACTATGAAGGATTAGATGGTGAAGATGATGAAGTTTGAAAGAGATGTTAGATCACTCTATGGATTCTATTTATGGGTCCCTAAATCGATTCCATGAAGGATCTATATAAGGTAATTGGCATCTAAATTCAAATCCAGGCCAAGGCATCATTTTCGAGTACTGTAGCATTACTATAGTAGGTACTGTGCAGTACTCTAGCAGTACTGTAGCGTTACTGTAGCAGGCACTGTTTGGCATTGTAGCAGCTGGGATTTTGCCTCTGTTTGGGCCTTCGGGCCACCGATTTGGTCCCCGAGTCCTTTAAGGCCTTCGGTCCACCCAAGCCTTCGGGTCAGTAAGGCCTTCGGGCCACCTCAAGGCCTTCGGGCCTCCTTAAGTGTAGATGCAAACTAGAAAACCTACAAGGAAAACGCTCTACATGGAAGATGGGAAAGGAGCTTTCACCATAGAAGAAGCTAAATGGATTGCAAGAATGAGAGGGTATGGAACCTGCCATCGGGACAAGCCTGTGCATGCATGAGAATGCCTAGCTGAACATCCATGCGAAGGTGGAGAGATGATTTAATGATGAAGATGTTGGGGATGTGAAAATCCAAGTAGTTATTCTAGGTTGTATGTAATGTTTGATGCTTACGGGAAATGAGTTCCTCTACGGCCTACGGGCCACGTAATACTTACGCCTAAGGGCCTTGTAAGGGTTCCACCTCACACCTTGAAAGGTGGAATATCAAAAATCAATAAAAAAATGAAGTCCTTCGGGCCATTGGAGGAGGAAAGGCATCCTGGCTAGGTATGGGTAAATGTTCATATTTTTAAAGATTTCAGACACTGAGGAATGTCCACATAAGGGTCCAAAAATAATATTTTATAGTAGTATAATAGTTATGTAAAGGTAAATTAGAGCTCAAAGGTATTGGATAAAAGGTGAAATGGTCACTGCCACATTGAAGTGAGAATAACATGGACAATAATTAAGATAAAATAATGAAATGTTAAGTCATTCAAGGTGGTGGAGAGTGGGTCCAATATTCCTACAACATATTTTTGAAAACTAAAGGTAAACAACTCTATTGACACATACTATGTAATGATTGAGTAGTGGATACATGCATGGATAAAGTATAAAACATATAAAACTATTACGTAGTGGTGTAATTGTTTCTCATGGGTGGATTCCAAACTCGAAACACTTAAGGCTATGGTGTGTTCCCAATCATAGTGTGTGTACATAGGAAGTGTGTTAGAGATAAAGAGAATGTACTATCTAATTATTGGTTTTTATACACATGAAACTTTGGGGAGATTTATCATTGGTTTAATACTTTATATAGAGTTAATATATTTTTTAGTATAGTTTATAGAATAATTAAACAGGAAGCATTCCTATTGACCATTTCCTTCATCATAGTAATGGGAGCATTTCCAAAGATTTTTATCCATGTGAAATTTTCAATGGGTTAATTCATAAGAGAAGGTATTTTTTTTTATGCGGTATTTCATTTTACTTTTGAATGGATTAAAATAAATTAGATAAATTAGATATGAGGATATACAATTTCATCCAATGTAGACCGTATTTCCTATAAAAAAGAATGCATCCCTGCATGGATAGGGTCCATCAATAAAGACCTGAGAAATTGACCTACACTGCACCAATGATTTCTGCTATTTTAAAGATGTTGACTCCATGTTCCCTTAGTTATATTTTACTTATATACTCCCTAATGAAGCACATTAGAGGATAATTCTCCTATATCAATCAATGTAAAAAGGGGGTGTGTGTTAGTGAATTTTTATTCTATACTTATCTCATGGTCGGGTTGGTATATTTTCTCTCCACTCTCATTGTATTTATCATTATTTTTAATGACCATTGCATGATTTTTGATAAGTGTGTTCAATTAGAGTATTTTGAATCCTAACCCAAAAATGAACTGGATTAATTGAAAATTGGAAACGGTGACTTATGATGTTAGGAATGGGGTACCATGACCAAGGGTGTCCTTAGTCTTGACTCCAAAAGTGATGTTGGATGATAAATCAGAAAATTACAGTACACTTCAATAAAATCCCATAATTAAAAATATTTTCATTTTTATAATACATTTTTCAATAAACTCAACTTTTATATCTATTCACCTCAATTTCCTAAATTGTATTATACCATGTTATGGGTTCATCCTAGAACATTCCATATGATGTGTAAATTTTTTTGGTTTTAAATGGTTTGAGGTTTCTTTTTAAATGTAAACATTTATTTAACATTGAAGGATTAATTAAACCCTTTAAGATCCAAAAATTTATTGTGTCATTTAATGGGTGGTGGTGTAATAGACTTAAAGAATTCTAAGTTATTTCTATCTTATTTTTTATTTTATTTTAGCTTACATTAGTTTTTTGTAGTGATGTTATTTATTTTTAATATTTGATTCTCCACTATTCTACACAAGTGAAAGTCAAATACCCCATAAACTATGAACCAATGATAAAAATAAGTTTGATAAGAAAAAATAATCTCAAATAAGAATACATGGATAGATCAGAAAAATAATAATAAAAATAATTTAGAGGTGTACCACACTAATTGAGAATAAGGACTCTAATGGATTATGGAATACCATCATACTTGGGGTTACAACCACACATATCAGAGACACTAGTGGCTTCTAAAAACTTTTTGATCAATTTTATAACAATATAGATGATTTCAAACTCGAAAAAACTATTTGGTTTGCCTAAGGAAGATCCATCTCCACATATAGGTAGTTTTATTTAATTATGTGATACTTTTCAATTTCAAAATGTTTTGTGTGATGTAGTCAGGATGTGTTTGTTTAGATTTTAATTTAGAGATAAAGTAGGAAAATGGATTCAAACATAATAAACTCATTCCATCACCACGTCAAATGAGTTTTCATATAAATTTATAACCCTTTATGCCCTCCAAAAAAACATTGAATATTTGTGTGGATATATTAAATTTTAATCAATTTGTTAAAGAAACAATATATAATGAATCTTGGTGGTTTAAACACTTAATAAAAAAATTCCCACACAATGGAACAGAGATGTGGGTTCTAATTTTAAAATTTTTAATGGGTTTTTTATGGGGAAAAGATTATTTTTTATGATTCAACATGACGTTCATTGGTGAAAACCCCATAGGAATAGAGTTGTGAGATACTAACTGAAATTTAAAGAAATAGTTTCCGATGGAAATTAAAATAAATTCAATGAAGATGAGGGTATATGGTTGATGAAATCATATGAATTATAGGTCAAATAGAATCTATAAATGTCTGATTTTAGTTAACATTATGTCATTATTAAATTATTTTATTTGGACTTCCCCACATTCATTTAACTATTTTTATGAGCTTTAAACAAAAAAATTATGTCCACTTATATATTTCAATTTAAATTGAGATCTTGAAGTAAAAATTCACTAAAGGATAACCATGATTCCCTTTTTTATAAATTATTTTTAATAAGGTTAAATTATTACAATGGGAGATTTAATTAGTAGAGATCAGTATAGGGAAATATAATTGTGAATTAATTATTTATGGGAATTGGATTATTTATATAAATTAATTTTATTTAGATTTTAAATAAATTGAATTTATAAAATTAATATTCATTAGATTATTATTTGTATACCATACCATGATTGATTTATACAATATCATATTATCCCATTATTGAGAGGATTCTAGATCAAATTTTCATTTTATTTCCAAAAAAATAGATATTTTGGGACAAGATATCCTTCTAGAACTTTCATTGATGTATTATCAAATATGTAATTATAAAATATCAGTTTTAATATGATTAAGGAATTTTTTTATTAGCCTTTAAAACATCAGATACATGTTATCATTGAATCATTATTTATCCCATAGAATCCATGAATGACCTTTTTAGGTAGGAACCACATTACAAGAAAAATATTATCCTTCACACCCTACTATTTTTATTTTTCATTATATCCATTAATTCAAATGTAGGGGAGAGGTTGTCTATGGTGGAAATCAATAAATAAAATTTAAGAAAGTTTAGGGGTTATTTCATGGGATATGGTTAAGGAACTTGTGTTTCATTCATCACATTTCATTGTTTAACCCTCTTAAAAAAATGGAAAAATGAAAATAGGTTATGTCATGGGAAAGTCAAAATAATTCATTCCTAACCTTAATCATATTATAACTACTACTATTGAAATAATTATGAGATCAAAAAGGGGATTTTTTGGGGTGTGAGATGTGTCTCAGGTGAAACTTTAAAAAAAAGGTGCATTATTAATTGTACTTCATTGCTTTCTAAATGTTTCTTTATGTTTGTGGGAAAAGGATAGTGTCACTTTTAAGATTAGATTTTCATTGAGCTTATATATTGAATATTATGAAATTTGATTGGATTTTAACCTCATATTGATCCTTAATTATTTTTACATCAGTTATATACCTACCCAAATCCTTAGATTCGTATGAATATAAATGCTAAGTCCACAAAATTGATTTTGATATTTCTCTTTACGGTTTGAGATTAGCAAGGAATTGAAAGCCAATCATAAGTAGTATGATTTAAGGTATGATAATAACTTCATATAAATTTTCTATTAAGTGGTGATGAAAGAATTTTATTAAAGTGATGTAAATTAAAATTTACATTGATATTAATGTTTTATTGATATATCTGAGTGGAAGGAAGAAAAGAGCATTGAAAATTCAAAAGAGAGAAAGTAAAATACATAGTTGACTTTCTTCCCTTACAAAGTGATGAGTTAAAATGAGTTATTCTTTAAAATTTAGTTACCCATTGATAATAATTCAACATTTTTGACACAAGTGTTTAAATTAAGGTAATATAAACTTTAATATTGATAAATATTGAGATTTAAAACTTAAGAAAAATCATGAGAGTGTGGGGCGGTAGAGAGCTATATTTTATGAATATTTTTTTGAATAAAATTTTCCTTAATTTTTTTACATTTGTTATTATTTTCCATATAATAATTAGTTTTTTATTTTTTGGTTTGGGAACATTATAATTGGACTGTATAAGAAAAATTGATCAATATAATAAATTTGATGGAAGATATAGTGATTTGTTTGCAAGTAGATCTTTTGAAAAAGAAATGATAGAGTATTTTATAAAAAAAATTATCCACTCACCCACGCAGAAAAAGGTAAAACCAGATTGTATAGGCTTAAAATCATTAAACAAGGTTAATTTACTGGAATTAGAGAGTTCTATAATTAGATAATTCTTAGTATTGTTCAGTTGTAGGAGATTCTGTATATTGAAATGGACAGCCCGATGAGTGGAGGCTTTGAGCATGAGGACCAAGAAAGGGGGGCCAATAGTGCTCATATGTTAAGTTTCATCCACGTACTGATTTGTTAAGGAATATTAATTCCCTAAATACATTTATGTGGGTTGAAAATATCTTAGGCACTATTCATTTTCACCATCACATTATCATATCATTATGCACTCACACCTCCCACTTTCACATAGAAGCATTGTTTCTAACATCATAATTCCTATTTTCCTTCCCAATACACACCAATATATCTACTATGAATTTTAATACCAAGATACGGAGATCCATTTTAGGTACTCTTTGATGATGAATGAATCTATTCATGAGGTTTGAGACCTCACATGATTTACTATGAAGGAATACATTTTAGAGATGATATTTTAATGAGATGGTATTTGGTACCATGGATTCTATGTTAGTGTCCTTAGGTCAATTACATATATTTATATGGTTCTCAGGGTTTACATTAATTATATGGTGGAAATGTAATTGTTATGCTGTCTACATAAAGGTCAATGGCTAGATGCATGGACATCTTGGATGCTAGTGAATGGCTATGTGAGGGTGTGAGATGGGCTATGTAAAGGGATTTTTCTAGAAATTTACAGGTATAAGGGATCTTGAACTAATGATTTTAAGGGATAAATAGTCACATCCATATTTTAGAGGGTATAATATGGTTGAAAGGGAATATTGAATGAGTAAAAATTATGCCATTCAATATGGTGGAGACCATGGTTGAGGTTTTTACTGCATAAGTTCAAAAAAGGATGGTGAAATTTTTTAAGTGAATGATATTGTGTCATTGTGAAATAGTTATATACATGAATAGATGATGGTGAAAATGGTCAACTCTAAAGCATAATGGTGTACTCGTGGCATGAAGGTGAATTCCAAACTCAAAACACTTAATGTTATGGTATAACCTCTATCTTTATTCAACTATGAAAAAGGAACTATGTGAGAGCTATATAAAATGTCCTATTAAAAACTCACATTTTCATGCACATAAATGTTTTTGGAGGATTAATATTTTTCAACAATTTTTTATGGCATGGAGATGGTTTATGGAACCGTGAATAGAATATTTAAGGATGAAATTCTTGTAGTGTGAAAGTCTAACATCATGGTTGCAGACACATTTTTAAACATTTTTATCTTTGAAAAATTTTAAATGGTTTAACTTCCCTAAGAAGGTATTTATATAAAAGTAGGATTTCATTGATATTTTCAAATGGGTTTGAATGGTGAATATAAATAAGGGAAGAAGAGTTACATATTGGTCAATGTGGACCTCGTTGCATATAAATAAGATGTTATACCTACTTGAAGAGGGGGAATCCATTGAGACCTATTGTATAAACCTGAATTTCACTAAAGAGTTATGCTACTATGAATCATATACTTCCATGTTCCTTAGATTCTCCTTTATTTTTATGCTCCATCATGAATACCACGAGGGGATAATTCTCTTATTTCATGTAATTCAGCAAACGGGAAGGGTGTTAGATAATTTTTTTTCTATATCTAGCCTATATTCAGGTTTTTTATCCAAACTTCACTCTCATTTTATTTGTCTTACGTGTGTTTGACCATTGTATGATTTTAGAAATGTATATTTAAATAATGTATTGAAAATCCTAACCCCCTAATGAACTAATTTATGTGACACTATGATATGGTTAATTATAAATTTATGAATGGAACATAAGGACCATAGGGATTCTTTAGTCTTGACTCGAACAATTAAGAAGGATAATTAATCTAATTCATCACCCCACTAGCACAAAAACAATGAATTTAAAATTTGGACACATTTTCTCAACTATATTTTTGAAACTCTACTTTTATTTCATTCACCTAAAATTCCTATGTTTTCTTAAACTATGATATAGATTCAACCTATAACATTTCAACTCTTATATCCATTTTGTTATTAGTAAATAGTTTGAGTTTAATTTATAAATTTTAAAATTGTTAAAACCTATAGGATTTAATGATTTCATACGGTTGGTCTCAAAAACACATGAATTGGAATTACATATATAAATTTTCTAGATACAATAGATAGGATAATAATTAACAGACACATAATCCCTTTATGATAATCATGCACCATAATATACAAGGTGTCTTACATAACCTCAGGTACTCTCTCTAACCTCATCTACACACACACTCTTAAAGAGAAAATTGTATATATATATTTGTGTGTGTGTGTGTGTGTGACTCAAATTGTCAATATAATAATAAAAAACATAATCATGGACTTATTAAGTAGAATGAAACCATAAATTTATATTGGAAAATTATATATAATTTATTTATTGCACATAAAATAATTGAAGATCATATCATAATTAGAGTGCTCATAAACAAGAAGTCTCATTAATTTTATGTGAATCCCATTTTCATAGAATTATTAATGAATAAATTATCTCTTTCAACATAGAGTAAAGAGTAGAAAAATAATAAACCACAAATAATTATCATAATGCATCATATTTAGAAAAATTAACTCAACTATAAAAATTAAAAGCAAGAAAGGCGATCTTTTCACTGGATATCTACACATTCCTCATACAAGGGTCAGCTACACCCAATAATAAGGTTTGTCATAGAATTAGACAAAATCTTATCTCCTTTGTTTTATATCCTAAAGCTAGATAAAAGAAATGAAAAACACTTGAATATCACTTGTTTGAATCTTAGATCTGGTTCAACACCATTTTCACCAACCATGTGAAACATACCTCAATCTTGCCTCCCCATATTCCAGTGCATGACAACATAGAGACATAGTCTATCTATAAATTATACATACTAGGCACTATTTTATTTAAATATCCATAATTTACAATGAAAAAAATTTAATAACTAGAATCACATAAATATAAGTATAATATAGAAGGAAGTCCAAAATAAATTCCATAAATAGTCAAAACATCACCCATACTATAATAAATTGAGAATATCTAGTGCCAATTAATCAAACATATATTAATAAGATCTATTGTGGGAAAATAATATACCTAAATTACTAGATAAAATAAGTGAAATACTAAAGATTGTGTAAAAACTATTCATGATAGCATGAATAAAATCATCCCATATCTGATACCAATTTCCACAGTTCATAAACTAATAGTAAGTCACTTTCCCCTACTTCGATCACGAGATATAAAGTTTTGTTTTATACCACGGTACCGAGGAAGGGTGTGGTTAGAACTTAATAAGACAACACTAATGATATCCATAATTATATTCATAAAATAAAAACTTATTTAAATTGTGATATGATTTTAAATTAAATTTAACTTGAAATGGAAGTAATAATAAATATATACTAGCTACAGGAATGACACAGCCACCAGGGTGTGACAATAAATGTTTCATATAGTTTAAATATGTATCTAAACAATTCATATAGTCATCGATTATGAATCGTGTCCCAAGTAGAATTCAATGACCATATCTTCCAGTTATAATAAAATTACCAATACATGAGTATCAAATTCTAATAACATAGTCAAACATAGGATAATTTTGTCCCCAATATATCATAACAATCTTACATCGAAAGTATATCTCAATAATAATGTCTAACCCATGACCATAGCATCCCTAAGAAATAATATTCAAGCAGTAATCACATCCAACGTATATAACCATGAGGGGAGATAAAATCCTTTTCAACATGCATTGTTTCAAGAGGGAAATGCATCCATTTTCATAGGCTATATAATCATAGAAAGAATGAAACCCTGTAAGGAATGTCCTTATATGAGATACCCAAGCCCTTCCTTGGAATAATGACATCTGGGTAGTGTGTCCACTTCTAAGGGTAATCATAAATAGTTGGTGCTTGCATACCCTTACAAACATCATCAATACCACATGGTCATTACATTCCATGACCAAGAGGGAATCATGTACCAATACCATAGGTATAGTTTCTCAATAAAATCAAATAAATATAATAGGAATATCATACCTCATCATGAACAACATGACGCATGTAGGAATTTCATCCCAAAAATATATATCACTGTAATAAAATAATATCATCCCATTTACATACACAACAACAAATTTAAGCACAGTAAATAGAATTTTCATAATAATATTAAAAAAATCCCCTTATGGTATTCATATCATCCACGTTAGATTAAACTATAGATGAGTCAGTCCCCACACATTCCACCTATTACCATACACATAACCAGTTCATTACTCACACTGTTACTAAACAATTGGGGTAGTAATGATCACCCTAATAATCAATTTAATTATCCAAAGGATATTTTTCAACCCACTTGTTCTAAAAAGATCAATACTCAAGCCTATCCTTCTCAGTTGCATAACTCTCCAATGTCCATGGAGGATAAATTCAACAATATAGGTCCATTTAATATCATATAACCTAAGGAAACCACTAAAGGGATTTTGGACATAGGATCCCACACACTGTAAGTCAAATCATGGTTATTGGTGTAAAATATATAAATGTATGGAAACCAATGTGTTTATCATGCCCCCACACATCCATACCCTACTCAATCAATATCAAGAGAATACATTTTAGTTTAATTCAATGTTAATAGCACTCCGGCGGTGATAAGATGTGTCCGAAATCATATGAAATGAGAATAACCCACTAGGATTTTCTAAGTATCATATACCATGAAACACTGGAATCTTTATTTTTAAATATCACCAGGGGAATTGGGTTTAATCCATAAGAATCAACAAATCTATAAATACCCTCAGTTTTGGGCATAAATGATGGAATATATTGAAACAATTGAGGAAATTGAGAATATATCAAATAGGATTCATATCATTACTATAGATGAATAACTCATATAAGGAACTAAAATCCATTAAATAATTAGGGAGATCCTAGACTTGTAAAAGGATAAATCATTGTAGAATTCCCAGGTGTTGAACCATTTCTCGGAAAAATAAATTACTGAAGTATAATTTAATATAAACTGAATATATTTAATTAATTGATTTAAAAAACATAATAATAAATAAATGGATATCATGTACCTTCCCTTACTTTACTGAGTACCAGGTCCCCCACAGAGTAGCCACTACGGGGCCATCAGGCACTAAGCAACCATCCAGGGGGTACTACCTCAAATGTTAGGCCTACCAGGTACCCAATTCCATCTAAATAGATACCTGGTGGCATCTTTCATATATTATATCATTACTGAAACTCTATTTCGTGTCTCAAAATGGGAATCCTTCCTCCATCAAACACTTCACACACTCGTAAAACATGGAAATAGAGTTTTTATTTTTTGAAAAGATTAATGATTTAAAACGAAAGTTTTAATTTTTTGAAAAGATTAATGTTTTAAAAAATTAAATACAAAATTAATCTATAAAAAGTAATAAAATATATCAATCTTTTTAAGGTTGGGAATACTTGAGTCAACCATTTTTTGAACATCTATAGGATTGTGTTAGAGTATCAAAAATCACTCCTCTTATAAAACGATAATTCAGTGGTGTATATGAGGGGAGGGGAAAAATTTAGACATGGTTTGGAATGTTATGAGTCTTGTTGACATTCCTATATCATTTTGGGGTTATGCTCAAATGACTAATTAATATGCAATAAATTATCTTACATCAATTGCTATAGAAAATACATATCATGATACATGGACTAAGAAACATCTTAATTTTAATTACATGAATATTTAGGGTTTTGAGACAAAGGTGTAGCATATTATATCATGTCAACTTAAACCCAAATAAAATATATATTGATTTTTTGATTATATACAAGATATAATGGGTTATTTTTTATATAATATGGTATTGAATAATGTTTTTCTTAATCAATATATAATTTTCTATAAGGGTAGTTTTTTCAAAAGAATTATTGCGATAAAATTTCAACTAACGGAAGTTCATGATCATTAGGAAGATGATAACCCTAATGTGAATGAGTGAGAAACGAAAAGTGTTATAGAAAATGAAGTAACTCCATATGTAAAATAAAAATAGATTTTGTGTATATTTTTTCACGAACCAAATTGATATAGATTTCCATGTTTTGATAAAGGTGATGTAAAGATATTAAAATATATACTAACATCATACAAAGATCCAATCATATGTTCTAAATCATAAAAGTGGTTAAAATTAATGGAATATAAAATGGAATATTTTTGAACTACTTTGGTTTAGAACATGGTAGATCTACCTAACGGTTGAGTGTAAGATTTTATTTTACAAGAATACAAAAATGGATGGTAGAGTTTTAATCTACTAATATTTCTCAGTCTCAAAACATTTTATAAAAATTCACGGTATTTAAAAACCCATGAGTTCTCATTAACTCTAAGAAGAAATCCAGTTCATACATTTACTTTTACTATTCCCTAAAACTTAAATGACAACCGTGAAGAATGTTATGTGTTTTAGGTAGAACCCACAAAGACTAGTAATCTGTAGCTCAGAACATCAATTCAAAAGGCAAGACAAATATTATGATTCATTTGAAACAATATAAAACTATTTAATAATAATTTTAATAATGAAAACGTAATGAGTTTTAATAAATTTATGATCTTGAGAGAAAGAATATTATATGATATTTAATAAAGAGTCGTATAATTATTGGAGTTGGATCTAAAAAATTCATTGGTCTTGGTTTTTATTCTTTAATTATTAATATCATATTTTCTTATGGTAAATTAAATTGGTTCATTTAATAATAAAATCATCCAATATCATAATAAATCATAGAAACAAAGACTCTTTATTTAATAAAGAATGAATCCAGGTAAATAGTTAATGCATAAATAGAAATTCCTCAGTCAGTACGACAATAATCATGCATATAAAAAGAAGAAAAGATATAAAATAATGATTAAATGTAAAAACCCCACAAAACCCATATTTTAAAAACAAAATAACATCAATATTAATTTATCCATCATTATAAATCTAAATAAACAAAATTATTCACCCTTATGATTTCATAAGAACAAAATCATTGATACATGTTGGACCTGAGAAAGGATCCTAAAATTGTATAAAAAAAACATGAGGTCCTTAAACATTATAAACATCTATCCAAGCCCTATAGTGTTAGACTGATCCCTATATATTTCATTCCTCCAATGAGTAAACCATTTTTTATATAGAAATGTTTTCCATATTATATTTTCTATATCTCATTCCTCTAGTTTTATTCCCCAATAAATATAAAAATATTCTTTATAATTTAAAAAGGTCGCATAAAGTATATAAAATCAATGTGAGAGATAAGGGATATGAGAGAGAGGAGAGAAAATAGATATTTTCAGTGGCCAAGGATTCACAATAAGACATAAAGATTCACCAACATCTCATACTAGCATATTGTGAAGCTCTATATCCTACACATTCCCTACAATGTAAGGGGTTATAAATAGATAGTTTATGTGAATATAATCATTCAAAAATTCATCTGTAAACAAGGACTTCAAGGAATTAATGTGAAATGAATGAAATCTATATGAAAATATTCATATTAAATATTTCAATATTCTACATAACTAGAATAATATGAAAAAATAGTTGACCTTAATTGATAATGGCTAATGTGGGAAGAATAAACAATAAATCCTTATCTCGGTAGTAGATCATCAATCCTTCAATGGTTTGGACTCAATCTATGAATTTTTGGATCCTTTTATAAGAATGTGATGATCCACTTTTTAATCTCTCTTAGGTTTTATATTGAATAAAATAATACTAATTATATTATTAAAGTAGATATCTATATGTTGAAAATTAGGTCAATTAGTATTTTTATTAAAGTCCCAAAATGGGACCAGTCTAGGGCCTGAAACCCAAATTCATATTATAACACTTCATAATAACCCATATAGTGTCCAACTCTCAGGATACATAGATATTACCTCATTTTAGATAAATATTCCTCATGTTACAAAAAAACAATCTTAAGGTCTATAATAGTTTAGTATCTTTGGAAATGTGGAGACATAATATTATAACCTGGTGAAAGATATTTAACACCTCCCTTAAAGGTTCCCCCTTTATTACTCATTCTTAAAACCTTTCTCTATAACCTAGGGAACGGAAAATAAGAACAGGGGGAGCTTAAATGCTTGGTAAGGGTAAAAAAGGGACATATGTAAGCATAGCATGATCATAAGGGTATGATAACATGATATTTATATTATAAGATCATTCCATACATATAAAATATCCTAATCAATATTCATGGCACAAATATTGGTAGTTTATAAGACCTAAATCATAAATAATTCAAGAGAATTATCCATGAGATCATAACATAATCATATTACATGTGATTGTGAAAGAAACATAAGTATATAAAATTATTTCCAGAGAAGTAAAAAATTAACTCAAAGACCAACATAGTGGAATGGGTTCACTCCCCAACCCATCATAGTAGTTAAGGTTCACTCCCAAACCATATTAGTGGAAACATATCCATTGCTGAATTGGGTTCACTCCCCATTCTTGTCCTATATTACTAAACATGGTTCACCTCATGTTCCAACCCTATATTAATAAACCTATTTCACTACTTGTTATGAATGTTTATTATTGAATAGGGTCTACTTTTTGTTCCATACTTGTATTAATTAACCTATTTCACTCCTCATTCTAGACTTGTCATGTTGAACTGAGTTCAATCCTCATTCCATCCTTATCATATAGAACCGTGTTCAATTATCATTGTAACCTTATCATACTCATGAGATGTAAATATTTACCCATTGAATTATAGGTAGATAGTGGTCCCAAACTTCATTTAATAAAATCATACAAACATGTTCCAAAAGATAATAAAACTTTCATCATATCATGGCCCATAAAAACATATGGGTTTCATAAACATCATATCATAAACCATTAAATTAAATGGGTATCATAAAAATTTAATCATATCATTACCTATATAAAATACATAGGTCTCATAATCATTTCATCAAATCATAACCCTTGAGAATAAGTGGGTTTCAAAATCATATAACCCATGGAAGAGAAATGGGTTTTGTAAACATCATCGCAAAAAAACATAAACCATTAAACAAAAAATATGAATGGTATTCTAAGATCATATCCCCAGTAAATATATGTTATAAAAAATTATGAAATATTATATGGAGAATGAGATTTAAATATCCCATATAAAATTATGTAAAATATTATTTATATGATAATACATTTTATAAAACGATTTCAACAATCATTTTCTTATAAAGTAGTATTTTCAATTTCATTCAAAACATTTCTTGAGGAAAATATAATTTCTTATTTGAAAATTTATATTTAAAACATAAATCATTTTGAAAACATTTTTCTATTAAAATGTTTTTAGAAACTTATAACGGAAGATTGAAAATATTTTGAAAACATTTTTCTTGAAAATATCTTTGAAAACATGTAAAATAATTGTTTTTTAAAAACAAATTAAAAAAATTGCAAGATAAAATAATTTAAAATAATTTTCCTTAAAACTTATCTTAATATATAAGTTAAAAAAATTACAAATAAATTTTATAAAACATTTTTAGTGAATAAAATAGATTTCTGACGGAAGAAATAAATAAATTTGGGCTTTCATAAAAAAGTTATTTATAATATTAAGTACAAAAGTGTGGGAAAATGGTACCATTATATAAATATATCATGAATAAATATTTTATAATAAGATAAATTATATTTATTGAGAGATTGATCATAATATTTCATCCATGGTAGCATGATCATAAACAACCCGGATAAAAAATGAGATTATGGCAATAATCTATTATATATTTGGAAATATTAAATCTTAAAAACCATAGAAGAATAAAATTACATGAAAATTATAATATCATGAAAAGAAAAAAAATTATAATATAACATGTTAATGTTAGTATATAATCTTCATATAAAAATATTGGTGCAAAACATGATATGTATCTTAAAGAAAAAAATTTAGACAAAATTGCATTACGATTTGGTTACTTTTAAACCACAAACCACATGAAAGAAAGATCCTAAAATAGATATCTAAATACCAATCAATTAATTTATAATAATCATAAAATACATCAAAGGTAATTATAAACTCTACTAAAAATAAATGAGTAGTGAATAGGGTATAAGTCTAACAGAAATAAAAGTGAGATCAGAAAACCCTTACCTTGTGTCTTGACTCTTGTCGTACTCGAACAAAAATCGTATATTTTAAATATAAGTATATTATAAATCTATTAATGAAACATATTATTTTATATAATGTCATATAATATTTTATTGTGACTTTATATTAAAATTTATTAACATTTCCATGTTAATGTTTCTCTTTGATTAATATTCTCTTTGTTTTTCATACATGTTTTGACTTATTATTCTTCATCATCTTACATAGATCATGATTTACTTATTTATCAAATTTAAAAAATAATATAAATATAATATCTAATCAATATATAATTATTTATAATATTATATAAAATATATAAATAGAAAATGGAATACACAGTTCAGGGAGATGGTAGGTCCTACGTAAGCATAAACATTGTTTTCGTTTTATTGTTGTATTGAAAGAAAGAAAGTGAATGACATATATGTGTATATATATATATATATATTATAATTATATGATGATTTTATTTCATATATTTAATATATTTTCACTAAACTCATCCTTAATTCATTCCACATAAGGTGTAGTTGAATGACATCACATTGAGGAGGTGGTAATACCCACGTCCTCAAACAAAGTTATTATATTTATAGAAAATTGAAATTTTCAAGGTATGTGTTATATAATAATTCCATAAAAATAAATAAACAAGAAATATCATATATATCATATGAAACCTATTTTCCATCACAATTCCTAACCATGAGAGGTTGTAACGGATGAACAAACAACATCATTTCATAAGGTGGTATATTTCAGTACACAAGAACAGTAAGTTCATTTCCTATTAGATGGAAGTCTGTGTAAGTGTTGGTAGAACCCATATAATAAAAACATCTCAGATTATTTGGGATAATAATACTATTATATAATAATTTAATAATAATAATTTATTTGGTGGATAATGAAAACAAAACAATAGAGCTTATTGAAATATGTTACCTCTTCTTTGAGTAACTCATTTTGGATTTTACCAAAGGGATTAGTTGGTTGAATTTAATCCCAAATTTAGTCTTATAGGTTCAGAATAAGTATTTATTATTATTATATGCGATTTTTTTGGATGATTCAGAGTTTCTTTATAGGTTTGAGAAAGTGAGGGGAGGTGATTTCTCTTTTATAGTGGCGGTGTAGTGGAATTGTTGTAAATATGAAAAGGTAAACACTATTGAGACGTCTCCCTTACATAAGTTTCTTCCAATAATTGTTAAAATTTGATACAAGAAGGAAATTGGTCTAAATTTGATAAGAAAATGGATTTTTTAGATGTTTTAATGTTATTTACCTCTTAATATTAATGTTTAACCATTAAGTAATCTTATTTTTACCTTAATCGCGGAAATTAATTTCAATTACATTCAGAAATATATTTTTTTAAAAACTATTTTGAAAATTTTATAAATTAAAAATTATAATAAATAAAAATATGGAATCATTTTTTCCAAATTCTAATCGTATTAGTGGAGGAAATTAACTTAAAATTAGCCTCGCAGCTGTGTCATTATGGTGGGTTTTTAAGAGAAAATTTTTAGAAGTTTGAAATGTTTTTATATCAAATTTATATGTCAAAATTGTTATAATAACCTAAATTGGATTAATTTATGTATAATGAATCTAATTATAACTAAAAAGAAATTAATTTAATTTAACTATATAAGTAAGTTAGAAGTAAAAGTAGTATTGAATTAAAATTCATTATTTTTCACTATTCATCAATAAATGAAACTTCTTAGAAAAAAATAAAAAATTCACCCAAAGTAAATTTTGAAATCTCATTTTAAAAAAAATTATTTTTTCAAAAAAAAAATAAAAAAGTATCAAAATTTTTATTCAAAATGGGTTTCCTATTAAAAGGCGGTAAAATTGCCTTTAAAAAATACAAATTTTTTATTATAAAAATTGGATTTATTTTTATATTATACTATTAAAATTAATTAGACGAGTATAAAAAATATTTAGTTAATATTTATTATATATATATTATTGAAAACATTAATAAAAAGTTATTTGTTTAATTTGTTGGTATAAAATTGTGTTTGTACAAAGAAAATTTATTTTCTTAGAAAAATAGTTTTTATTATTTTCAAACAGTTCATTCATTCACTTATACAGATTGATAACCAAAGGATTTTTTATATACATGTGTAAAAAATATTTTCACAATTTAGTTAAAATTATTAATAACATCCATTCCAATGGCTAGTTTTTCACTATAATAATATTTCAATATTGATATGAAAAGTATGTGTAGTTCGGTAAAACTCGATCTTATGTGTAATGAAAGCTATCAAAGGAACTCATAATTGTGCGTAACACACGACAAACATAGTGTTGTGTATACAAAATGTTAATTTACATATTTTGTATAGTAGAATCTTAACCTAGTGTTGCATATAAAGCCAACCAAACTTAGTGACTTCATATAACGAAAGCTATCTAGAGAGACGTGTGGAATGAAAAATATCAAAAATATTAAATTAACTCAAAAAACTATTTCACAAAATATCATGGCGTTACATTATACTCCCCCTTCAAATGAATGTCACACATGAAATACTCTTAGGTTATCAATGGTTTAACACATTAATGTTTTTTCCATAGAAACCCGCATTGTAAAAATGAATACTAAAACTTCCATTAAGATGGAAAATTTGGAACCATAATGGTTACCTAAAGTAACATATAAATGGTTTTCCACATAGGATAAAAATAGTGAATAGTTAAAACAATGACATATAATATAATTCTAACGATCAAGTTCTGATGGAATGTGATAGAGAACAATATTAGGGGAAAGTAAATAATGACAAAGTTATAACCCAAAGAGGCTTGAAATGGTCATTGATATCATTAAAAGATAATAACATGAAAAAAAAATTATTTCAATGCCCTTTTTCCTAAAGTGAAGTAATTTAAATGAAAATATATAATTAAATGATATCATGACAACCTTACCATTTTTTGTTCCTTTATCAACTTAAACTTCATCACTTATTCTAATACATGAAGGTGGATTTTTCATTCCTAATGAATTGACATATAATGAGAACGTTAAATAGAATGATAATTCATTTCATATATCTTCAGCTGAAATCAAATAAAATGGGTATCACTAGTTATCCAATATACATAAATCCTCAGATGGTGAGATAATACATTAATATCATAAACCTCATCTGAAGTCTTACTTAAACCGTTCCTTAAATGGTTACACTTGTAACCATTTAGAAAGATGAAAATCCAAAACATTGTAATAATGGTAACTAAGTTTAACAAAACTAACATAACATTGATCACCCATAAATCGTAAATTTTCTCATGTCTATCACGTACCAAACATTTGAATACCTTTATCATGTTTTCTATTTAATCATTTAAATGAAGTTAATTACAATAAAACCTTATTGAAAACATGCATTATTAATTATTCCAATGATTATAGGATATTTTAATTAAATAAAAAAAGGAGAAAAATTCATCCATGATAACATACATCAGTTTTTCAACAAATCCATTATCAGTCCAAGAGGTCATAAATACTATCCAATTTACTTTATCCATATCATTATCTCTTAATCTATATAAAACATCATTTTCACATCCTTAAGATCATGATAAGGATTACCTTCCCTTATTGAAAACATTACATTAAATAAATTTTCTAGGTCATCAACATGATTTAACACATTCTTGAATATACTTAAAGAAAAACTAATACCATCAATCCTCATATAATTCATGATTTATATAACATAATTTTTTAATTCTAAAATAGATATAGTTTAATCATAAAACATTATTCTCAAAACATTACTCAGGATTCATCATCTAATTCTCAATAACTATTTCAAAGAATATAAAATATGAATCATATATTATGGTTCCTCAATATAATCACAATTCTTACATTTAAGGTTAAAAATATTGTTAGAATATCCCATACATTTCACATGTCATTTGTGGTCTATTTATCATTAGCAGTATAACCAAAAATCAAGCCACCTTCATAATTCTGTTCATGATATTTCAACATAGGAAATCAATTTGTATAATTCACATACTTTTCTTATCTGAAACATAAAATGTTAACCATGTTCCTTTGGGCTCCCATTATTGACTAAGACCGGATAGCATATTGTGAGAAACACTTATCATTTATAAGACATGAATCATAAGGATATAAAGATCATAATCCATGAGATCATAACAAAAGAATAATACATATGATTATGGAAAAAACATATAAAATGATTTCCATAGTTTTCGAGGATTAATTCCAAGTCTATCTTAGTTTAATGGGTTCACTCAACAACCCATCTTAGTATTCAAGGTTCACTCCGAAGACTATCTTACAAGACAGAGTCCTTTACTCAGCTAGGTTCACTCCACATTAGATTATTTTATTACTGAACCTGGTCCACCAACCATTCTAGCCCTGTATTACTGAATTGAGTTTACTCCTCATTCTAGCCATATTTTACTAAACCATGTTCAAATCACATTCCAGCCTAGTATTACTTAATCGAGTTCACTCTTTATTCCATCCTTGTCATACTGAACCAATTCCACTACTCATTTGAACCCTTCTATACTGAAGAAAAGTTCACTCCAAATTCTATCCCTATCATACTCCTAATATATAAATCTTTACAAAATTCATTAGAGGAAGATATTTATCCCACCTATCATATAATACAATCATACATACACGTTCTACAAGATAATAAAACATTCAACATATCATGGACCATAAAAAGATATGGGTTTCATAAACATCGTATCATAACTCATAAACTAAAATGGGTATTATAAAAATTTCATCATATCAGTACCTATCGAAAATAGATAGGTCTCATAGTCATTTCATCAAATAATAACCAGTTAAAAGACGAGGGTTTAAAAAGAATATAACACGGGGAAGAGAAACATGTGTCATAAACATCATTCCATCAAAACATAATCCATTAATGAAATAATATTAATAGTATTATTGGATTGTATCCCCAATAAAGAAAAAAATATAACAAATTATTTCATCTTTTAAGGATAAGTATTTTTAAAGATCACATGGAACATTTATTAAGGAAAAGAGACTTTCTTTAAAAAAATTATAAATCCATTTCTTATAAAGAAGGATTTAGAATTTCATTTAAAACCATTCTTGAGGAAAACGTATTTTCCTCGTTGGAAAACTATTTCTAATACATAAAGAATTTTTTAATCCTTTTTCATTAAAAATAGCTTTGAAAACATATAAAGGAATACTAAAAATATTTTTAAAAACTTCTTCCTTGAAAATAGATTTCAAAACATGTACACGAATATTTAAAGACAATTTTTTACACTTTAAAAAATAAAAAATTTCATTAAAATGTTTTTCCTTGAAAATGAGCTAAATATATAATTTAAAAACATTTTTAAAAACATTTTTACAAAACATGGTTTCTCAATAAAACAGATTTCTGACCAAAGAGAGAAATAAAGTCAGACTTTCCTAAAAACATATTCATATTCATGTTAATTACCAAAGAGTGTAAGAAAGGTACCACTATATTAATATATCATGAATAAATATAGTGGAATAAAATTTGTGATATTTTTTAATATATGGATCAAAATATTTCATCCATGGATGCATAATCACAAACAATCCTGATAAATGATGAGATTGTAGTAATAAACTATTACCATTTTGGTAAGATTAAATAGTTAACTCCATAAGAGTATAATATTACATGAATAATTTTTATTCATGAAAATAATAAAATTCATGATATAAAATTTCAAAGGTAGTATATATACCTTATATAAAAATATAAATGTATAACATGGCATGTATCTCAAAGAGTGAAAATTGAGACAAAATTGCATTTTTCATTTGGTAACTTTTGAACCATAAACCCCATGAAAGATAGATCATAATATGTATATGTGAATACCCATGAATTTAGTTACAAGAATCATATAATTCAATCATGGTTAGTATATACACCACACCAAATATATTTTTGGTGAATAAGGAATAAGTCTCGCATTAATAAAAGTGACACGAGAAAACCATTACCTTATGTCTTGACTCTCATTGTACTTGTAAAAACATCCTATATAATAAATATAATATTATCATAATTCTATTACATAACTATATTATTATATATAATACTAAATAATTTTTATTGTTACTTCATATTACCTATTCATTAGTAGTTCCAAATTAATGTTACGCTTTAGGCTTTATCTGCTTTGTTTTGTCATACATGTTTGGGATTATTATTCATGATCCTCTTACTGAGATCAGAATTTTATTATATAAATAATAAAAAACATTATATAAATGTAATATATATTGATTATATAAATATTTATAATAAACTCTAATATATAAATATATGAAATGGGATGCACTGTTCATAAAGATGGTAGGTCGTATGTATGCATGAATGTTGTTTCTGTTTTATAGTCGTATTGAAGGAATAAATGAAAAATAAATATGATAATATATATATATTATCATTAAAATATAATTATTATCTCATATATTTCATATAATTTCACTAAAACCATCCTTAATACATTTAATGTAGGGTATGAACGAATCACATCACATTGGGGTGGTGGTTGCCTGTAAGTCCACAAACGAAGTTATCATATTTACACAAAAAGGAATGTGTAAAGGTATGTGTTATATAATAATAATAATAAAATAAATATATCATATAAAAATAGATTTTACATCACAATATCCAACCATGATAAATGGTAAATGAAAAAACCGAACAATATTATTTTGTGAGGTTGTAGTTCACTGTACACAATAACAGTAAGTATGTTACCCATTATAAGGGAGTGTGTGTAATCATAGGTAGAAACCTTAGAATATAATATTATTATTATATTGAGTATATTTTGGTTATTATATTATAATTTAATAAGAATAATTTAGGTGGTGAATAATGAAACTCAAACAAAAGAGCCTGGAGAATAATGTTACCTCTTCATTTAGTAACTCCTTTTGGTTTGAAAAAAAGGGATTCCTTGGTTGAATTTCTGTATAAAGTGAGGCTTCTAGGGTGAGATCAGTTATGTTGAGAGATTGGTTTTCTTGTTTTTAGAAAAAAAGTGGCTTTATAGGTGTCCTAAAGTGAAAGGGTCGGTGAGCTACCTTTTATAATGGAGGAGGAGTGGCATTCTTGTAAATATAAAACAGGTAAAAACTATTAAGAGGTATCCCTTAAATCATGTGACGCACGCCTGTCGTGGGGCGTGGAAAAACAATATTTTATTTACCTAAGTATAGTATAGCAGTTGATCCTAGGTAGTCTCCCGAAGAGAAGTGCACACAAAACAAGGTTGTCACTTTTTGTTGTATTTCTTAAAAAGATTGGTTTTAACAAATTTGAATGACTATGAGAGAAACAAACAACAGAAATTGATTGATTTTATCAAATTATAAAGATAGTGATCGGATTTGGTTCGGCTAGACTTAGTGTTGTGCCATCATGGTTTCCAAATTTTATCTCTTCTTCTTCCTTAAACTGGTAAGAGAGATGTGATTAGGATTTCCCTTTCTAAAACCTTAGATTGGTCTATCCTCCTTCCAATGTGTTTAGGGTTGTAGAAGGTCTCTTGATTAATTAGAGCAATCCCAGACCTGGAATTGTTGTTCCCTAATAAACCAAGATTTCGACATACAATCCTATACACGTGCTTGACAACCGTCGAGCAATCACCACCCAACCCTAATCATGTTCCACCGTATACAGATTAGAATTGGGTGGAGGGAGACGTGATCATCGACCAAAACAATTTATAATTTCAGAATAAAAACCATAACACAACCGCATTTGGAATTTAATACTGAATTATGAATTGGAACCAGAAGAAGAAAGAAGAACACATTTTATTCATTTCAAGCACAAAACTCAAGAACAACACATAGGTCCAGCCTCCCCTCTTTCCGATCACTCAAATGAAACTACCCCTCCATGGATGGGGTAAGCGAGATAATTCGGGAGAGGAGAGACATTTTAAAACAAAAGAAATAAAAGAAAAAGCTGAGAAGTTCTTCTCCTGGGTGCCCGAGAAGGAATGGGGTGGAGAATGGGATTTCTTGAGGAGGAGGAGCTCTCCTCCTTTTATAGACAGATTTCTGTCCTCCGAATGTTGTCGCGTTTTGGACCCCATAAATGACCTCTTCACGCATTGATCCCTTATTCAATGTTGTTCATAATTGTATTGGACGTTTACCCTCAAAATTGCAGAGAATTTGGACAAGTTATGAATGAGTTATGGCTAATTTACTCTGACAATTTATTCTGTCCAGTCAGAATCATCAAACCGAAAAACACCGTTTTGTACTGAATTAACGTCCCTGAAAAAGGCCATTTAAGGCGTGGCCTCCTTAATGAAACTTGTTCAAAATATGATTATCCGTCTAGACACAAAATATCATCTCCATTAAGGTCTCTTTGATCTAGTTATGGATATTTCACTGAATATTCTTTTTTCTGGATGAAATTTCTAGGAAGCTTCCTTGGTGTTCCTGAATAATCTTCAACTTCATTGAATTGTTTGGACCTCAAGATGGTAGAATCCGATCCTAGTACAGAAGACAAAGTTGAATGAAATTAAATTAGGATTCTAAAAAAGTTATAATCATAAAATTTGGATTTATATTTTTTTGTAAATGACCAAAATACCCCTGTAGTGAAAATCTGTCCAAAATGCAGAATTTGGTCATTTTTGCATTTAAACTTAAAATACTTCTTAAATACAAAATTGTAACATATAAGCTCAAAATGTTATATTGGGATGTTTAAAACAATGGAAATTCATTAAAAAAAATGTGTAAATTATAAGCCCTGTCAATTCCCCCACACTTAAACCATGCTTGTCCTCAAGCATAAAATCTCAACATGGAATTCAAAGAGCACCAATGTCACCAATATTTAAATTTAAAATGGAATAAAATCAAATGATTATCAATGTCCAATCAAATTTTCCAGTTCCACAAAATATAACAATTTAATTTCCCATTTTTCAAAGAAACAATCAATTCATGCATTTTACTTTTCCCCTTTGAAAAATAATGAAGCTTCTCCTTTCATTCATTCAATCTTCTCAATTTATTATTATTAAACATTCCAAATCATGACCTACCTCACTTTTGAATATTTTCTCTCATCACTCATGATACAATTAATAGTGGAGTTATGCTCATACCATGAGAACATGCTCCTTATCCATAGGCTTGTAGAGTAACTACATTCTCCACTTTGTAATGACAAAACACACATAAAATCATGAGGACTTGCAATAAAGGTTCAAATGATTCTGTGGCTTAGGGTTGGTGGGTAAATGATTGAAATAATTTAAGGCCAGAAGTAGGAGGTTTGACTTTTATATACAGTGCATGATTAATCAAGTGAAAACACAAGATGAACCTCACTCAAATCCCCTTGAAATGTGAATCACAACACCACTCCCCTTTCAATGACATGGGTCATGAGTCAATAAATGATTACAAAGAATGATATCATCCAAGTTCTCCCTGTTTTTTTGTAAAGCTCCAGAAAGGCACAGCTTTATTTTCTTTTTTTTATGGAGAACCGGATGAAATGAAAGAAGCATAATGAAATGATGACTCATGCCCAATTTCCTAATAATACGTTTCCCAAAATGATGACGCACACATTACACCACTCAAAAATGATACATATCCCAAGGAACGCACACGAAAGGCCCTTCCCCCACACTCAAACTTGAAATAATCATGCAAAAATACTAAAAGTGAGGGTAGGTAAGGAAAAATTGGATTGTAATGTGGCTTAAACCTATAAGGCAATTCATGGCATCTAAGGGCTTACGAAGGATAAATGTAAAGGTGGGTCTTAGGATAAAATGTGGCTAGCCAAAGATATGACTCAATCATTTTAAATGTGGTTTTGTACAGTCATAGCTTTGACAAGTTTCAATACAAGTTCTAGCAGGTGGCACATCCCAAGATCACTCAAGAAATATGCTCAAGATAAAATAGGAAATATTTGGTCTAGAAATCCTCTCAGGAATGAGAATATGATATTGGACAATCTCTTATGGCATGATTAATAATAAAAAATTAATTCACATGAATTTCAGAAATTCAAAGAATGAAAAATGGAAGGGAAATTTCATTTACATGAATCAATTAATTCCCTTAAATCATGAGTCCTTATTTCAATATCCTTGCTTCACTTTAATCATCCAATTCTCCATTTTAATCATTCAATCTCATTAACATTGAAATTTAAAACATGGCATCACAAGATTCCTAAGAAACTCATGTCTCCTAGATAAGTTGAGTAAAACATTAATTCAAGTGAGGGTATGCAATTCTAATCATTAAAGCTTAAAACATGTTTTGGACAAAAAATTTAAGGAGTTTAAAATTTAAAATTTAAAAATGAACTCCCTTTTGAAATAAAGATTCTGTCCCCTTTAACAAATTTTTGGGGCTTCCTTCTACCATCATGATCCTACAAAAAAAATTCAAAATTAAGAACAAGTATCATGTCATTAAAGCTCAAAATGATAAGGAGGAAAGGGATGAATGCTAAACTACTTCTAAGAAATGAAATTGAAATCTAAATTCCTATAAAGCAAGGGATAAGTCTTGCTACGATCCCCCAAGTGGGCCCTAAATTTTTACTGCCTCCAGTGGGCAGTACCAGCTGTTATCCAAAGTCTAATGGTGGATGTAGCTTCTTTGATTTGAACCACCACATGTGGATTTTCCCAGCTTGTACTTCATTGTCCTTGTTGAAGAGGACTCCATGGATAGAGTACACCAGATCCGCCCCCTTCGCAATATAGTACAACTTGCATGGTGGGGGTATGATGAAGTATGTAACCTCCTCCTTCTTCGTTGCTTCTTGTGCAACATCTTCTTCTATTTCCAGTGGTTGCTTTAGATGTGAAGCAGTATGTGTCTCTGGTTCATCAGGCAGAGCCACTAGAATCTCTTCATGATGGGGCTCCCCCAGTATATGTTCAATGACTTCAGGGAGCTCTAGGTGTTCCTCAACAGGTGCATCTTCTTTTTCCACATCATCCTCCAAGGCATAATATGATTCACACAATTCTGAAAATTCAAAAACGTTGGGAGTTATACTCAAATCAGATTAAATAAATTTAAAAGAGTTTGAGTTCAAGATTGTATCATCTCCCTGATTCGTTTTGGCTTGAATATCTTCTTCAATAGAAAATGACACTTGGAGTTGATCTTTGATAGATGAAGATTGATAGTCAGACTCCTCCACCTTGAGTTTGTCTTCAACATCATGGATGTCTTCAATGAAATTTGGGAATACCAGTGGAACATCCTTGTTGGCCTTGAATCTTTGAATGTCTTTTTGGAGTTCATCAGCCAAGACCATCAAATCTTCCAGTGAGATTCATGTTGCTAATCCTTTTTCCTTTTGTTTGAGCCTTATCATTAGAGCATCAGCCCTTCGTTGGAGGGACTCCTCAGTGTAGTCGGTTTCTTCTTCCAGCACCTGTGAGTAATTGTTCCATGAATTTGAATTTGAGATTGAAGACATTATGGGAAATGGTTTTTTTTATGATTTTTTTAAAAAAAATGAAAAATATTAAAAAAACTGTGAATTTAGAAAAAAGTGATTGAATTAACTACTTAGCTCCCCGGCAACGGCGCCAAGTTTGACGCACGCCTGTCGTGGGGCGTGGAAAAACAATATTTTATTTACCTAAGTATAGTATAGCAGTTGATCCTAGGTACTCTCCCGAAGAGGAGTGCACACAAAACAAGGTTGTCACTTTTTGTTGTTTTTCTTAAAAAGATTGGTTTTAACAAATTTGAATGACTATGAGAGAAACAAACAACAGAAATTGATTGATTTTATCAAATTATAAAGATGGTGATCGGATTTGGTTCGGCTAGACTTAGTGTTGTGCCATCATGGTTTCCAAATTTTATCTCTTCTTCTTCCTTAAACTGGTAAGAGAGATGTGATTAGAATTTCCCTTTCTAAAACATTAGATTGGTCTATCCTCCTTCCAATGTGTTTAGGGTTGTAGAAGGTCTCTTGATTAATTAGAGCAATCCCAGACCTGGAATTGTTGTTCCCTAATAAACCAAGATTTCTACATACAATCCTATACACGTGCTTGACAACCGTCGAGCAATCACCACCCAACCCTAATCATGTTCCACCGTATACAGATTAGAATTGGGTGGAGGGAGATGTGATCATCAACCAAAACAATTTATAATTTCAGAATAAAAACCATAACACAACCGCATTTGGAATTTCATACTGAATTATGAATTGGAACCAGAAGAAGAAAGAAGAACACATTTTATTCATTTCAAGCACAAAACTCAAGAACAACACATAGGTCCAGCCTCCCCACTTTCTGATCACTCAAATGAAACCACCCCTCCATGGATGGGGTAAGCGAGATAATTCGGGAGAGGAGATACATTTTAAAACAAAAGAAATAAAAGAAAAAGCTGATAAGTTCTTCTCCTGGGTGCCCGAGAAGGAATGGGGTGGAGAATGGGATTTCTTGAGGAGGAGGAGCTCTCCTCCTTTTATAGCCAGATTTCTGTCCTCCGAATGTTGTCGCGTTTTGGACCCCATAAAGGACCTCTTCACGCGTTGATCCCTTATTCAATGTTGTTCATAATTGTCTTGGACGTTAACCCTCAACATTTCAGAGCATTTGGACAAGTTATGAATGAGTTATGGCCAATTTACTCTGACAATTTATTCTGTCCAGTCAGAATCAGCAAACCGCAAAACACCGTTTTTTACTGAATTAACGTCCCTGAAAATGGCCATTTAAGGCGTGGCCTCCTTAATGAAACTTGTTCCAAATATGCGTATCCGTCTAGCCACAAAATATCAGCTCCATTAAAGTCGTTTTGGTCGAGTTATGGATATTTCACTGAACCTTCTTTTTTCTGGATGAAATTTCTAGGAAGCTTCCTTGGTGTTCCTGAATAATCTTCAACTTCATTGAATTGTTTGGACCTCAATATGGTCGAATCCGATCCTGGTACAGAAGAAAAAGTTGAATGAAATTAAATTATGATTCTAAAAAAATTATAATCATAAAATTTGGATTTATATTTTTTTGTAAATGACCAAAATACCCCTGTAGTGAAAATCTGTCCAAATGCAGAATTTGGTCATTTTTGCATTTAAACTTAAAATACTTCTTAAATACAAAATTGTAACATATAAGCTCAAAATGTTATCTTGGGATGTTTAAAAAAATGGAAATTCTTTAAAAAAATGTGTAAATTATAAGCCCTGTCATCATGTTCCTCCAATAATTGTTAAAATTCAATAAAATTGGGTACTTTGTCAAAATATGTACATTAAATGGATTTTTTACATGGTACATGGTCATTTGACATCTTAAGATTGATGTTTATCCATTAATAAAACTTATTTTTACCTTAGTCGTTGTAATTAATTTTAATTATTATCACTCATATTTTCCTTCAAAAACTAATTTTAAATAATTAGACATTATAAATTATACTTATTCTAAATAAGGAACCCATTATTCCAAATTATAATCATATAATTGGTAGAAATAAATTTAAAATTAATCATGCAGTCATGTGAGGATAGTGGGTTTTTATGCGAAAGTGTTTAAATGTTTGAAATGTTTTTTTATCCAATTTCAATGTGAAATTAATTTAAATAAAATCAGTTATATTAATTGATATATTATTTATATAATTTTATTTTAAAACCTTATTAATATATAATTTAATGATATAAATAAATTAGATGGAAAAAAATTGATTTAAAATTTAGTATTTTTTACTATTCATCCAAAAAATGAAACTTCTCATAAAAATATCAAAACTTAACCTAATGTAAATTTTTATATAACAGTTTAAAAAATATGTTTTATTTTTTAAAATAAAAAATATAAAAGTATCAAAAAAAAATATTTAGAATGGGTTCTCTATTAAATGGATATAAAATTACCTTTTAGAAAAATACATATTTTTATTCATTGAATTGGATTCATTCTTATATTATACCTATAAAATTTATTGGTTGAGTATCAAAAATATTTATAGAATATTTAATATATAAATTTTATTGAAACCATTAATGAAATTTAATATTTTTTTAATTTATTGAGATAAAATTGTGTGTGCACATAGAAAAAAAGTTTTCTTAGAAATGTAATTTTTTTATTTCTAAATAGTTCTTCCATTCACATACACTAATTAATAATGAAACGATATATTTTAAATAAATTTTTAAACCAAGTTTATAAAATTTAGTTAATATTTTTCATAACATCCATTCCAATGGTTATGTGTTAACTATAATAATATTTTAATAACTATATTAAATGTATATTTTAGTTCAGTAAAACTCTGTATTTATTGTAAACCAAGCTATCCAAGGATCTTAGCAATGTGTGTAACAAAATCCATACATAGTTTTGGATGAACCTATTGTAAATCTATGTGTTTTTTGTAGTAGAATCATATCCCAATGTTGCATATAATGTAATCTAAACTAAGTGATTTTATATAAAATATATATTTATTGTTGTGTAAAATGAAATATATCCAAAGGATTAAAGGATTAAATTAGTGGAAAAAAATATATTTCACAAAATATAACCGTGTCAAAACCCCTCCCTCACCCCCACCCCCATCACTAGATAAACCAGAATTAATGTTTTTCATTCCTATTTTCCATTTTTAGGATATCAATAACTCAATTTTTTAATACACATATAGGATAAGAAATTATATTTTGAAATATTAAATGTTGAAAAAAATATTTTAATGGATGTAATGAAACTTTTGGGTCACAATATCCTCCCAAGAATTAAATTTTTTCATCATAAAATCATAACTCACTGAAATAGGTGAGGTCACTAATCTCATGTTTGATTATTATGCTCTGATAATATCTCCTAAGGAATAACATGCTACTAAAAATCACACACTTATGGCATCACCCACCCCCAACGGGTATTCTCTTATCAGTCCTTGATCACCACTTGGTGATTCATAATGATGGTTTCATCATCAATATCATTCCCACCCTTATCAATAATGTGTGAAAATATTAATTCCATACTTCCTCATTTGTGACATGTAAAATATGTTATTCCCCTAATACAACTATGATGGTAATTTTAGGATGTATGAAACCTCACCTACCATACATAGGATATGGAAAATTCCATAGAACCTTAAGAATAACTTCATTCCCCAACCTAACCTTGACAAATCACAGCAAGTAGAGGCATTTTAGAACATATTATACCCTTCCTTGAACTCCATATATCTCTAGATTTAGTTCATTTAAGACTTATATGGGATTAGGGATATTCCCAATAACTTCTGGATCACTTATATCTTCTTCATCATAAACTATGACAACATTATCCCCATAAATTATGACTAACCAATTATAATAAAATAAACGGGGATATCTGTAAGGTTTTATTTACTTGTCCTATAAAAGTTAAATACTAATAGTGGAGGGGTATTTTTTGTTTTATGTCAACACCAATATTGGTAGGTTACTATATCATCTCCTTGAAAAATCAAGCACAAAAGATCTCATCATTTACATAGGAACTTGAATGTTCTATAATAATTATCTTCCTATCTGTGTTTGGAACAACATACTTGTTATAAACTGAGAACAAAATGATTCCAACAGTTATATATTCAATTATTATGTGAATATATAAGCTCAGAAAGAAATTATCATTGATGTAAATACATGAAACTACAAAATATTATTCATTTACAATGGCCTCACACTCTCTACCAAACATTAATTCTTGATATAGAGGAAGTGAGATGAATTTTTTAGTCATTCGGTGATCGGATAGAAAGAATCATGAAGCATCATTTAATTTTAAATCCTTAATATTAATTCCATCAATCTATCATCTAACTCCCACCCTTTAACCTCAAGGTATTATCTCAAACCTGATAGAACCCATTGTTATTACATCGCATAAAGATTGACGATTCCTTATGAAATTAACTCGACAACACTCTTCTTTATAACTAAACCAAAAATCTTATACTTTAGCTTTTAGTACATCTTCATCACACTATTATACATATCCAAAAATGAATGTGTGAAACTCCTAGAATCCCCCTTTATAGAGATTAGTTGGGACCATTGTTCTCTCCTTGAAGAGGATAATGTGATCCCAATATTTAGAGAACCCATCAGGTGAATCACTATAAAATATCAAGTCACATAAGATTAATAGTTATTATATCTAATATAAGACTCTCTCACTTAGTTAATAGTTTGGGTTATATCACTACCAAATGATGATAGTTGATGACTAAATCTTCCACCCTAACTTGCTTCATTGAGGCTAGATTCTCAATAATGAACCACTCCTTAGATTAATCCTTTAAGAAGTGAGCTCATGATTTACTACAAGGAAATCATTCAACATTCCTTGGCTATGCACATCACATGAACCCATTGGTGGATCCCAATCAATCAAAATCACAATCATTATAAGTCCAACTATTACTCCACCCTTCGAGACGACATGACCAAGTAAATGGGCCACCTGAATTAAATAATTTCACATTGAGAGCTATCAAAAAATTAGTTCACTTGAATTAAGTCCAAGAATATTATAAAATGATTTAGGATTTCATTGATCAATAATTTCATGAACATGTTGAAGATACCTATGAGAATATAAGATAATTAATAATCCTCATGAAGAAAATTTAAAAATGGTGAGTTGAGTTGATTTTAATTGAAACATAGAAAAATGTAATTGATCTTACACTGAGTGATATATTTTTATCACAATTACTATTCCATCAAATATAAAGGGTTTGATATAACCATTTTATTGGATAATTTCTATTAATTTTCACTTTAGGTGATTCATTTGTGCTTTTTAGATGCTTTCATGTTATATTAATTAGCATATTGATCATTAATGAATCATAATAAATTTGGAGTTTAGTGGAGTTGTATGGGAATTAAAATGAATAGATCAAGGCATGAAGGATGGTTATCACACTACAGTATAATCAGGTTAACCTTATACACAAAGGAATTTATTTTATATTATAATGAAACATCATTGAATTATTATTACATGGAAATCAATTAATCTCACATGCTATAGATCACATTTTATGCATTTTGGTCATTCTGTGATTATTACAATTTGTGAATGAGTTAATTTTACAGGATATATTTTTGTTTCATAGTCAATATTGAATGGGAATGAGTTGATTTTATTCCAAGTGAGTCATGTTTTATCTATAATGGGTGCATCACACTTTTTGACTGAGCATTCAAGGAGAATTTTATTATTACATAGAGAAAACCCCAAATATTTAACTATAATACTGGTTTGGGAAGGAATGTGTTCGTTTAGAATGATTCAATGGTCTACGAACAATTTAATCGATCTGGTATTTAGAGTATTGGTTACACCATGATGTCTTGATAAATTAAGATGACCATCCCACATTAAGAGAAACCATGAAAATAAAACCTAGTTGACAAATTTTTTTCTATTGAGTGGTTTTATAACTAGGAATCATTCCACACCATAGTTCTCTTTCCATGATGTATTGAATTTCATTAGTGAATATTGATGTATTTTATTATTCTAGGGAATTTAAAAATATCATTCCATAATCAACTAGACATTCTTAAAATCAAGTCAAATATATTAAAATAAACTTCAAAATCTATAGGATTTATTCTTCTATATTATTAAGATCTATGGGTTATAATGCAAGAAGAAAAATTACCCATTAGTTAATGGTTTTTCTATAAAAATATATTGACCCACCTGGAAAAGTATAATGTGTGTTCCAATAAGAGGAGTCTCTAAGTGATATATTCTGCATTCATGGAAGAATATTATATGAATTTGTAGAGAAGAACAAGGTTTCACATTAATTCTAAATTCTAAAGGACCTTGAGGAATGGGAAGAGAATATAATTCAACATTTTCATTCTAGTTATTCATTATGTAAGTGGGAGTTTAAGAAAACCTATTTAAGGGTTAGTGATCCCTTTAAAAACACATATATGTGTGTGTTTTCCATTTCCCAATCCTTATTTTATTTTCATCATCAATATATTTTCTCATTAAACCATAATGGGAATCATGTAGCTTATGATTTTGGTTTTTTCATTGACCACTGATTCACCCCCAAGTATTGGTTTACTTTATCATAGACCTAGAAATTCATATAATCATAATTGAAATGGTTCCAACAATGATTTATAAATATATGAGTTTTCCTTAAATTTATTATATCTTTGATCAAGGATATCTATGGAATCAATTAATATCATCAAAAAAGGGGATTCACTATGTTTTATGGAAAGAGTTTTCATCATTTGAGAGTAAGGGAAGTTCTGTATTTTAAATCACTCATCCTATACATTTTTTATCACCAAAAATAGTGTTAATCATCCTAAAATTGGAATGAATCTTACTTTTCTTAATAAGAAAAATATGGAATCATATAGGATAGAAATAAATTCACTGCTCTTACCACTTTTAGATAAAAATATGACATGATAAATTGTTATTTATATAGAAAAAAATTAATTATATTTTCTATGATATATATGAAGGAGAAAATATTCTGAAGAAGTCAAAATAAAAATATATTGGGATCAATTTGAAGATATCCAAATGGAAGAAGATGAATTCTTATATGAATACTTTTTTTAAGTAAACATCATTATAAACCCAATTTGAAATTCTAGTCTAACTCATGAATATTCCACCATCATGAACAATCTAATGAGAATTAACCTAGATATATTAAACCCAATTATTTCAACCCTTGATGATCATAAATTGGATTAGTGGACCATTTAAAATCTCAACAACATCAAAATCACATAAAATTTTCAATGTGGTCCAACCTTAAAGAGAAAATGAAAAATAGATGATACATTATTCAATGCCTCAAATGTCTTGAAACATGCTGAATCAGAGAAATCTCAAGTCTAAAAATATACCGTTGAAGGTTATTTCAAGTAATTTTAATAATTTATCACTTTTTTATAAAATTTAATAATGCATGGAAGAGTTAAATATGTCGGAAAATAAAATTTAAATTCTTTAATTAAATCAATTTTAGTCACTTTTTTTTATGGTTTCCATGATAAATAAGAGGATAAAGAGACGGATGATCAGTAAATAGTATTATCAAGGTAGAAAAAGATGAAAAAAATTTGATTTTGAAACATATTCTTCAAAAGAAATAAAAAATCTAATATAACCATGAATAAAAATATTTTCTCACAACATGATTCCATATCTTGTGATGATTGTTATTAAATTTAAAATAAACTTGGTGATAAAGGAAAATAGTGTTTATAGAAATATTCAAATGATTTAGTGATACCTTGAGTGGAGAATAATAAGGTAGAAGTGAAGAATAAATCATTGATAAGAAAACACCAAAATATATTTAACTTAGAAAAGAACTCATGGTGCGCTTGAAATAGAATATAAGGTTTGAAAGATAAAACAAATCATTTGAGACAAAAACTGGATCATAATGGAAATTTCTTAATGAGTCAAAATATAATTGAATTTTGGATATTGTAATTAAATTCATTGTAATGTTGGGATATATTAATAAAATTATTTATTCAATAGATAATTTTATTGATATTACCATTATAAATTTTATCCCGAATAATAATTATGTAAAAGATCCTATAGCTAAATAAGTTAATGTTAAAAATTCCTTGAGGAGGCCTAAATATATAAAGTTAAAAAAATAAATAATGGGGTTTGAGAAAGATCAAAAATAGATCATATATTTTTTAATTCTATTAGGAATTCGATAGAGTATTCCATGTTTCAAAGAAAAATTGTTTTGGACACTTTAACTTCCATAGAGGATGATGGGTACAGAGATAAAGGAAATAAGAATGGGATTATATCACCAAAAAAGTTGAATGCACCAATTTCTATGTTTTATGATGAAATAGGAAATTATAAATAAAAATAGGTTTCAATAATGAAGAACACTGAATATAATCCCCAAGAAATTTTCTTGTATAAAGAAAATTCTCCTATGTATTATAACAATGGAAAACAACAATAGAGATCAAATCAAATGGCAATACAACTATAAGATTATTAAGAATCAATTTTCTATCCATGGATAATTCTATTTGAATGATGATGTTTATTTTGTGAAATTTATAGTCACATGTCATATGTGTGATGGTATAATATCTCACTCCCTCAATTTAAGAGATGTGTTGAATCATGGGGGTAAATAAAAAAAATTTAAAAGTATAGAAAACAAAATATAAATAAGAGAAAGAAAAACTGTAATATAAATTTAATTATCAAGATGGTACTTATGGGAGGTTTGATAAAACATGATATACCATTTAAAAATGTCTTTTTTACTACTAGAGTTGATTAAGTGTAAGAAATACTCATAATATTTTAAAAAGATGAATAGTCAAGATAATGTTATGTTGGATGAGGTCACATACAAGGATACAAAGGGAGAGAATGTGTGGAACATTGATATTGGTCTATCACTACATCTGGATAGAAAAAATCTCTTAAAAGATAAATGTTTTCCTTGAGAAATAAATCTAGAAAAGACTGAATAAGGAAAAATACATTTTGAGGGTCTTATGAAAACTTTTTTCCCTTAGAAAGAATCCTATTATAGTGTATAAAACATTAAAAAAGGATTAGTTTATTTATCTTGTTTAAATTTAACTTACTATAGAACCCAAGCTAACTTACAAGAAAATAGTTATATATATTTGAGGTCATCCATTGGAAGAATTTCCAGTATGGGAAATTTTAGAAGATCATAAAACTCAAAAGTTTCAAGAAGGGAAGTAAAAGTGCTAAAAATCTAAAACATTATTGAAAATAATAACCCTTCATGAAATGTATCTTATGATATCCTAGTAACCTATAAATACCCCCCTTTGACCCACCATTTCATTAAAGTATGCAATAAGAGAGACATCAAATCTCTATGTTCATGTAACTGGCTTTCATGATTCTCAAAAAGCGTCCCATGGATTCCAAATGGTGAGAAACTTTTTCAAAAAATTTTAAATAATACCATTAGTATATTGGCATTCATTTGACACGAATTCATGAAATTGCTTTCCATGAATAATGAACATCCCCAAAGTTCAAACCTTTATAAATGTTAAATTTCACGAATATTAAATCTTTAAAAAAATTATTCCTTTTCATGAACTCTAATCCCCAATTTCTCCAAACATATTTTCATTAAATTTGAAGGAATAGATGCCCTTTTCATTCAAGGTCCAAAATTTCACACCAGTTTGAGTTCTGTATGATGCCCAAATTTCACAAAATTCATACATTAAACTACCATTCAATTCCACCTTTCAACAAATATAGTTTCAATAATGTTGATTGATCATAGGATCTATGACCAACTCTTGAGTGGCTCTCATATAAGCTGAATTTACATCGTCTCTTCTCCTTAGCATCACCTGGGTTTCCTAATTTATAATCATCGTTCAATCCATTTTTTGTTCCCCATTCACAACATAATACATCCTCTCGGATACTTTTTAAACAATAGAGCTATCGTTTTTATCACACAATGTCAAACTGTGGGTTCAACGTCATGAATTCATAATGTTAAACTACATATCATAATGTTTTAGTATTATGGTGTTAGACTACATATCATAAAATTTTAAAGACATGATGTTAAATTATGGTGAACCCTGTATGATGAGGGTAGGATTACATGGATTATAAACCCAAGATGACCCATATAACAAACATGGTGTACCTTATGTGATAAGAATAAGATGCCTCGTGGAATAAGAAATTGAATAATTCCACCATATAGGGTATCACACTTTCATAATCCCTTCTCATAAATTCTATGATACTTACTATAACCCAAGATAGGAACTCATGTTATCCACATCTATAATTTTATTACCCCTTAGCAGCATCTTAACAACAATGCATTTTCATGACCCCATTCATGAACTCACAACTTTCAAGACAGATGTTCCTCCGACTATTTATTATCCCCTACTGTGGAATCATCAAGTGAATCCAATCATCACTTGCCTCATCGAGTGAATATAGGATCCCATGTTCCTTTTCTCCTCCCACATTAACTTGGAATGGGAAGGCTAATGCATAATCTGCCTAAAATGTATAACATTCAAGACTTTAAACTCAAAAACCACAATTTCCAAATCATATAATGTTAAAATTCAAGACAATATCATACTTATACGACTTTTAATTAGATAACAATAACCTATGAAGAAGAAGTCAAACATTAGCCTTACCCTATGTGATGAAAATTAGAAAACCTGAGTGATGAACTCAACATACCCTCAACAACGAGAATAGGTTATTTCATGTGATGAGAATGATATAACATAAATCTTACTAGGAAACCCGATCCATAATCCCCACAGACATCCTTCAATTCTACTCAGTATTATATAGGCCACTCACAATGTAATCCCCTCTACATCCTATTTCTTCATCCCCATTTATGATTTAACCATCATTACCTCAGGAAATTAAACATTATGGTGTGTTATTATTATGTGACCTAAAACTAAGCACTCAAGCTATGTGGATTCTAGTCCCTAAACTTAAAAAGGGTATATTGGATACCTATTGGGGGTTTAATGATCATACCCTAGAACCTTGTACCCCATTCCTACGTGATGAGTAAGACATGACTTCACAACCTCCTAAATTACAATCCTAACTCAATCATATACCCCACCCCCCACGGATAGGATGTATCTCAATGTATATTTCATATTCCTGGATTATTCTTGACATCCATATACAAATTTAAATCCCTATTTTATATTTCAATCATCACATGATGATAACTACAATATCGGACAATACATGATGAGTGTATATGTGTAGCATCCTTCCACTAGACATTAAATCCAAGAACACCATCACTCTATTTAAAACCTATGTAGTGACCCATATATGAAGCGAATATGAGGAACTATCCATGCTAGACTCCAAATATGTAAAATACCCTCAATCAGCTTTAAACTTATAACCCCATCTTATGTATCATAAAATGAACCGTTTTTTATGAGCCTAATGTGCCTTTGGGTAACAAGTCTAGGAAACATATTTTATTATTAATTTATCTCCTCTCCCTTTACTTATGTGATGTAACTAAAGAGATGCCTCATTTGATGAGCATGTGATTCCTTATGTGATGAGAAAAATAAGCATATGCAATGAGCTATGATTTCTCTTCCCATCCCTTTGGTAAAAAGGCAATGATTCTTATAATGTGTGATAAGTATCAGATTCCTTATGTTGTGAGCCTAATAAGACTTATGTGACACTAATTCATTTTTTTAATTTCATTAATATCAAATAACTCACATAATAAATATGATAAATTATATGTGGTGAATACAAGATGCTGGAGGCAATGATCCATGGAAGCCTTATACACTGAATGTATATTGCCTCCAAGATATCATGAAAAACCTTGAGTTTTACACCTAATAATCTTTATATCACTATAATATAATTCCATAAAAACCTAAAATGAGGAAGATATTTTCAAGTGACCAACATTCACAACATCATCATTCACTCTAGCATCATGTGGTTTCCCTATTATAGTGGCATGTAACATAATTTACTTGACATTACTATAAAATTTCACTATGAATTTGACTCATGAACATTATATAGATCTATAAGGGGGATTCATAGTATTCAATAAAATTTATGGATTAATCCATGGAAGGATGAGTTTTCATCCAATTACCTCATTCCAAATAAGTATATGACATCATCAACCATGGTGATAATGGATACCCACTTTCAAAAAGTGGGAATGTAGGGCCATAAGGGATCACAACCTGTATAATGATGTAGAATATAATAAAAACATGTTCCCTAGAATTTGTTTTTGAAAAAAATAATCAGTGGTATCTTAAAAGAATGTTCAATTTTAGAAATACTAGATTACTCGACATTCAAGGAGTAGGATACACCAGGATTGTTAATAAAAAATATAACAATATTCTCTTTGTTTACGAGTTGAGGAACATTCTTATTTTTTTATCATATTTTTGAAAATGTCAATCTGATGATATTTTTAATGAAAGAGAGTTTTAAAAAAATATTAAAGTATGAAACAACTATGATTAAAGAGAATTTAAACAACGACAACTTTATCATGATATCTAAATATCGCTATTCCTGATACATGAATATAAAGGGGTAATAAAGATAATTTTACACTCTATTGTGTGTGGGACTATGTTTTACATAGATAAATAAGGAATTAGTGGGAATTCAAGATACATACAATGATGTATTGATATCCTACTCTCATTAATGGATTCAAGGCTATATATTGGGTTTGTAATTTCAATTTATGTATGATTCCAAAGCAATTTGTAGAAGTCACATCTTATGGAAGATAAATGGATCATGTTCAATATCAATAAAACTATAAATTATATCCTAAAGTATGTTACAAATTGATAAATATAGATCTTTTTCTATATTGATATAGATTGTGTTGGAGAAGATGGAGATAGGAAGTCAACTTATAGATATAATTTTTTGTCAAAGGATGTTATGATGAAAGGAACTACAAGAAGAATAACTTATTCACTATTAGATAAAAAATATAAGAATATTGTGTCACAATAAGGCACAACTAAACTGATATAGGGAAGTTCTCAATTGTAAGACATGAGGTTTGATACTCAAACTCAGTGGTGATTTTCTGTGATAATCAAAGTTCAAAAAACATGTCAACAGATATGGAACAATATTCATGGTAAAATCAAAATGACATTAAGTACCTCTTAATTAAAAATAATGTGGAATATGGTTGTATTTCATTGGAATATATTACAATTAAAGATAAATTCATGAATATCTTGAAAAAATAACTTTTTAATGAATCCTTCAATTACTTGAGAATGTTATCGAGAGTAAATTCTTTCCCATAATCTCTGTAATTTATCTTGGTTATTTTCCCTCATTTATTCCATTACATTTTTCTAAAATGGGGGGTGGTTGAATCTCATCTTGTGAATGGAGAAAAATTCTAGTGTCTTTTGCAGTTTATCATAAATAGGGATGGTATTTATGAAGTCTTTCAAACCAGTGGAGATTGAGGTGTTGGTAACTAAATTGTGGAGAATAGTTTATGTGTTGATTTTCATATTTGTAAGAAATATAAACGAGGTGAATGATGACTGAGATAGAGATAATGGGAAAAGATCATATTAAAAATAAATATGGTAAAATATAAATCCTCTAGATCTATTTTGGTTTTGTGGATTCATTTCATCCTTTTTGGGATAGATACTTCAAGATGATGTGTGAGAATCAATCTAAAACAGATGACTAGCTATGGGAACATCAATTCAAAATAAAATAGAAATTGATCAAAAAAATATCATCCAAAAAATAAAAGGTATAACCTTTGAAAAATGACTTTCTATATCATCTCTCTAAAAAAGATGATTTATTAAACCCCTCTAATATTAAATGATCAAAAGATAGTGCTATGTATATAGTGGAAGATCTAAAAGCTCTATAACGTCGGTTGGATCTATGTAAGCTCTCTCTTCTAGGTGAAATCACATACTCAAATGGTAATAAACCTTGGTCCAATATTGACCTAAAACTATGAATATCACACTACTGGATTTTTACCAACTAGATATTGTTACCAATTGGGAAAGGTAACTTCCATATCAACTTAGATAATAATGATGATTTCAACACAACATGGAAGATATGAAACATTAATTTGAAGATAGTTGTTTTATGGATATTTTATTGGGATATGAGATTTAATATAATTCATTAAACTTGAGTAATTATAATACAAAAATACAGATCAGGAATTATAGGCTACCTTGGGTGTACTGGACGCTAAAATTTATCAATTAAACAGATTAACGAATTGTAATCCCTTTAAAAGTGGACCAGCACACTCTGAGTGGAGATATAGTATTATATCCTAGAATTATATTTTATGTTAGTCTATAATCAAATACCATGTATGTGATCAACCTTGTTGTTAATCATTACAAAATTTTAGTTCAATTTGAGTAATATTATATCACACCATTCTAGGATGTGTGCAAGATTTATGGTCATTCAATTTCTAATTGTAGAGTAGTTAAAAAATAGATAAGTCCTGGTTATGATTATAAATAATGGGAAGAAGCCAACAATAGTTGGGAAAAGAAAGTTCATATATTGAAGAAAATAGATCTTGGAAATAAAAAGGATTTTATGAAATGGGTAAAGACACAGTACATGGATATTTCTACTCATAGCTCTTGTCTTGATCTTGATAAAGAGGAATAAAAATTTAATAATCCTTATAACACTTATAATGACTATAGTTTTATTGACATCCATAAAGAGAGTAGGAAGGTGGACATGCCTTCCATAAGTAACATTAAAATTAGCTTGGATTAAGAAATTTAAGAGGAAATAAATGACCTAGTTGTCTAAAAAATATGATGTGGTTTAGAATAAATTAACACAAACAAAAAATTATTTCTCAACTAAAATGAATGGAATAAATTAGTTTGTGGACCTAACTAATGATAATTTGAATCATAGGTCATGTTTTTTTGAAAAATTATGGCACACTATTCTCCAATGTCCTTCTAATATAGTGATAGAGGATATTTCTATAACTTTAATAGGGGATATTTAAGTTACACCTTTAAGGATTATAGAAGAACCTATAAATCCAGATGACATTTTTGACAAGCATGAGCATAACATCATGGAAACTATTGATAAAAATGTAGAAGGTACAAAAAAGTAAATATGGTAAATAAATAAAGAAGGACAAATAGATCAGGATGCACCCCATACCCAAAACAAAACCAAAATTATTTTCTAGAGCTATACGTGTCCATCCAACCCTAAAACTATCAGTTCTCTTAGGTTATTCGTCCAAAAACATAGATCATATGTCATTGGGTTGTCCAAACCTAAAAGAGTTTCTCTACTAGATTTTATTATATAGAAGGTTGGAGATTTAATCAGATAGGTATGAATCAATATCCTTTATAAATTAAAATTCTATGGGGTTTGTCACACTTTTGATTAGAGAAACCATCTTTTTTTAATCTCATTGATAATTTAATCAAATTAAGCTTCAAATGGGCTGTAAAAAACAATATCACTCTATAACCTATGTGTTAAGTAGATATAAGCAAAAAAGAACATTATGGTTGAAAATATACACCCTTTATAAAATTATCAAAGATCCATGGTATCTAATTAGGGGATTCAATTCAATCCTTAATCTTGATGAGAAACTAGGGACTCTGAGCAATTTGATCTCATCTAGGGATTTTATATCTTTTGTTGAAATTAGTAATATTTTTTACATTAACCAGGATGGAGCTATGTAACATTTGTACAAGAATATTCTCAACATAATGGTGGCCCATAATACAGATTGATCACTTTCCTATAAGGCTTCATTGAATACATAGGGAGCCATTTCATGTGCTACATTGGGAAAAATTAATTCTGATCATCATCTTATTCAATTGAGATTCATGAATAAAGAATTGAAACATAACTTACCCTTTGTATTTAACTACTATTGGCTGCATCACCCTGATTTTATGGTGATTTTTTATGACATCAAGACCTTGGTTTACAATAAGAAAAATGCCTTGGCCTGTGTCCTCTAGATTAAATTTCTCTATGGGAGAATGAAAGAGTGGATAAGATCTTATTTCTGTAGTTTAGACATGAATATTTCCTCTCTTGAATATAATTTACAAATCATAGAATATTTTAACTATAATATCCCATGTTTTTTAAAGGTTACATTATGTTTGATAGTATACATGATACACAACCTCGAGTTTAAGTGAACAACTAAATATTATTTTCTAAATGTTACCATTATAACCTATATATTAGAATTATGGGTGTGATCATGATTAACTGAGTCATGAAAATATGGTTTAAACATGTATATATAAGAAATTAAATGATAAAAAATTAATTATAAATGAATATAAACCCCTTTTTAAAAAAATGTAAATGTTTTTCATAAAAAGTATTTAAATGTGCACAAGTGTGTTTTATACTAACAAATAAACAAATCACACTTGATGGATTATATTAATTAATCATTTATGTATAATAAATTCAATATAATGTTAAAAGTTTAACATATGTGTTTTATAGACATTATATAAAAATAAATCCAATTTTACGCATAAAAAAGTATTTTTCAAAAAATGTATATTGCCTCCTTTTGATGGCGCAGTTCTTTTAAATATAGATTTTTCACTTTTATAAATTATATTTGAAAAACTAAAATTATTCTTTGAAATATTAATATCTATTTTTTGTTTAATTTAGGATATTTTTATGATATGTTTCATGTTTTGATGAATAGTGAAAAAATATTGATTTTTGAATTTAAAACAGGTTTTTCATCTAAATAATTTAAAGTACTAAACAAAATTTCTAATTTTTTTAAGGTATATTTAGATCAATATGTTATCATTTAATCCAATAAATTTTTATTGGAATAAATTTGACATTGAATTTTGATATAAAAATATTTCAATCTTTTAGATGGTTTCACTTTAAAAATTAATTATTTCGCCCCATCTGTTGGATTAATATTTTATTACATGATACCAATTATATGTTTTTAATTTGAAATAATGTATTCCAAATTTAGAATAATATGGTCCAAATTGTGTAAATAGGCCTTTTTTAGTTTTGGACAATATGAATAGTAAATTAGAAATTTTATTATTAACACAGTTAACGGTAATTAAGTGTAACAATAATATTATTAATATTATAAGATTAGTTTAAAACGTCTCATACTTTCATTGGATGAGTTTTTTTAGACAAAAATAATTATTTGTCTAAAATTTTGACCTTTTAAAGCTACTTGGATGACAGTATGATAATTATGATATTATATATAAAAGTGAATATTGTCACACTATTGTTTTTTAAAAGTGAAATATTTATAACATGGGTTTATATAATGGATATCTTCGACTAAAAATAGTATTTTCAAATATATAATGTTTATCTTTATAATTAAAATTTATTTCTAAAATTTAATGAAGAAATAATTAAATTTTATCTTATGCCAACAAGCATGTACCCTAGTGGTATAGGCTCTTACATGGCATCCAAAAGACCCATGATAAACTATGAAGGGGAAAATGTTTGGGTATTGTATCAGGGGGAACTATAGTCGTATTGTTGTAGCGATGGACTGTAGAAGAAATGACACTGAAGATGTGGAGGGACTATAGCAGGGACTGTAGTGGCGGTGGTACTGTAGCAGTGAATGTAGCAGTGTGGTATTGTAGTAGTACAATTCACCGAGGGGTCCATTGGGCCAAAAAAATGGGCTTTCAAGCCTTTTATTTAGGCCACTTAGCCAGGGGCCTTTGGGCTATGTAATGGGTCACCCTCTACCTAGTCTAACGAGGTCTTTGCTTTAAATAATAAATTGAGGCTTAAGCCCCAACCTTTTAAAAAAAAATTAAATTGTAGTCTTCAAAATAATGACCTAACAATTTTTTAATTAAAGTAAATATCAAATAAATGATATTAAAAATACTAAAATAAATATAATTTTATAAAATTAATATCATACACGAATTTCTCGGAAATATTTTAGAATTTAGAAATGTCTTGAAGGTTTTGGTTAGAATTTATCTGGTTTTTATGATATTTTTAAATTCAATTGATAAATAGTGTCAAAATTGACAGTGTTGATATTTTATAATTAATAATATTTTATTAAATAGAATAAAATTTCTAAAAATATAAATTTCAGCTAAATAATTTTCATAACTCATAAAATTTCATCAATTTCTAATTTATTGGTCGTTTGGAATTTTATAGAAATTATACTAACCCTTAAAGTGTAAATTACATGATATCATGGTAAGAGATAAAATGGTTAAAACAAAATGATAAGGACTAAAAAATAATAAAAACCTATATAATCTTCATTTGATGAATATAATTCGACCCAGACAAATTATATCTTCTAAATAAATCACTTTTTACCCATTTGGAAAATAAAATTAATTTATATTAATTTAATATTTTGTATAATTCTAAGAGTTCCCCTTACCTCTCTTATAAATGGTCAATAATTCTTCTTTCAATTCACTTAAAAACCTATTTTTTCAGCCAATATCTAAAAAAATCCTTTATAAAATTCAAAGGAGATCATTTGAATAAGAGGTGTCCTTTTAAATTAAGTGTTTCTATTTTATTTTTTGTTTCTCATCCGTAAAATCTTCTTAAACCATGATGAAATTTTAAAAAAAGTATCCTAAATTCATTGAAATTTTATTATGTTAATATCATCACCTAAATCCATATCCACTTTCATTAAATGGGAAACAAATTGATCGTTCTTGTGTTCAGCAGACTACCACTTCGCGAACCGACATAATTCTCTTTCGATTACCATCTCTCAAGAATTGTTATAATGATGAAATTAATGTTTATATATATGATATTAAAGACATATTTATCAATATGAATGTATAATTTATCATTTACTTTATTAACATTACAAGGAAATAAAAATGATGATGTCGTTCATGCGTACATGTTAACTATAACATCCACGAAGTGATGTGATTCATTTTTCATCACCACATCACATTGATAATATATATATATATAGTAATATATAAATTTATAAAATGATATTAATGACATTATGATAATTCTGTAAATATAAATTAATAATTTCCTTATTTCCATAATGATCATTGAAAATTGGGATTGTTACTCATGTGTACATACAACATACCATCTCCATGATTATAACATTATTCATTTTAACATAAACATACATAAATGGATTGATTTAAATGTATAATTGATGTAAAAAAATTAGTATTATTTCATTGATATTATTCTTTTTATGATTTAATAATGACTACATTGACTATTGAAATCACACCAATGTAATTTTGGAATCAAGTACAGAATATCATCAAAACATTCAACACGAAAATATTTAATTGAGTAATTGTTATAACAAGATAACAATTCATATTAAAGGTATAATAAGATTCAAAATGTTTCTAAATAAATTAAATAATTAACATAAGTTTATCATTTAAGAAAGTAATGGACAAATGTGACAAATCATAACTAAGGTAATAGATTTCATCTCAATTTACTTTCATTGAGGTAATTTTTATATTATTTACCTTTATTCTCTTATAAAGTGTATATATAGCCTATTTGACATTATATCTCATTAATTTACCAATTCTCATGGTATTTAGTGTTTAATTTCATTATTTAATGGTTTTTTCGATTTAAGTGTTTCTTAAGTAATAATGGGCTTTTCATTGCAAGAATCCTCTTTTATGATTTCTCTTCAAACTCATTTTGTTTCATGTCCATGTTTTTTAAATGATATTTGAAATACTTTACTCATATTTTGGTTCTTAGAAATTATAAATGGTGGTTGGGCATATATATCATTGTTGTTCTCTTTATATCTTAAACAATCGGTGCACCCATATAGCTCCCCAATATATTATGAAATGATTTTGTTCTATGAAGAATTATATTTTAATTCAGTCATATGGTTATTCCAATCTATAATGGTTCAATAAGGGTTCTATGTGATGATGTCGTAATATACCTACATGTATTATTTATGATTAATAATTGGTTTTCTTTTTGAATCATTTTTTTAATTGTAAAATAAATAATATCTTTATAGGGGTGTTAATTACCTTTGTAGAAAAAACCTTATGTTTAAAAAAAAAGTGTTTTCCATTGTTTTTAATGATTTTCATTAAATAGAAGTTTCCTTTAATTTTATTTAACTTACTGATATCTTGTTCTTAACCCATGTTTTAAAATATTTTTCATTGGACTTAAGAGGGAATAGAAACAGGGATGATATCAAGGGGAAAATTGTGATGATTGATCATTGAAGGAAACCATGTTTTATATTACAAATTTTCTATTTTGGATGAAATGGATACTATTTTAGAAGTATGAAATTTTAATAAATGTGGGATGTTATGTATGAACTATTTTCAAATTCTATAACACTCTAATATAAAATAGATCCTCAATTTTAAAGAATATTAATTCTTTAAAAAAAATCAACATTATGTAATTTTTATGGTCGGGTCCTTATAGTTGGTATCAAAGGAATGTTTTATAAAATGTTATAGATTATGAATTTTGGTTTATCATAGGTTAAGTTTCTATAGATATTATTTTAGTTAAATTATTTTATTAAAACATTTTACGATTGAGAAAAGGCAGTTACAAATGGAAGGAAGAGGATCAAAATCAACATTCATATCTCTTCCAGAATAATTTTTTTTTTAAAATGATTGCAAAGTCATATACTCAATATTCTAAAACATTTTGGGACATAAAAATCTCTTACAAAAATTTGTATAAAATATAAATAACCTCCCCTATACCTAAGTTCCACCATGGTTTGTGGATGTTTCTTAATAAATTCATATTTTCTCAATATTTTTATATTTTCAAAAAACATAAATATTAAAAAAATAGATTTTTCACATTATCATAATATTTTGAAGCATATTATGATTTTAATACAGTTACTTAAGGACACCCCTATGCCACCTATTTAGTTTTGGTTTTAAAATACAATCCTGCGTCACATACATGTGGTATATTAAAATGAATCTTGATTAATATTTTCAAAACAAACACGGTCTAAATGTTTTAAAAAATCAAGTTCTATCCGATGTTTTAAAATAATATTTAATACAAAATTATTTCCAAAACTATTTCTCTACCACAACCAATACAACCAAACTTGTACAAGGTTTATTTGCACAAAGAAAGTGAGGGACTTTGAGGATGCTATAAATCATTATTGCAACGCATAAACCATCTATCTATGTGAATAAAACGATGATAAAACCAAGTGGACAACATGATCAAGTTACAAATTTAAATTTTTTATTAGTTTTATTAAATAATAGGGACATTAAATGAAAACATATCAAGATATATAAAAGACTTCATGAAATAATTATTTGCAGCAATTATGCGTTGGGATAAAAATGAGAGGTATAAGATAACCATTGAAGTCAATTTATTTTGTTAAATTATGAAACTCTAATTTTCAAGTAAAAATATATTCTTATGTTCCCAATTTAAGTAGTAAAATAATTACTCAACTATATGAAAAGGATCTTGAAACAAAAACAATACCTATTTAATAAAATTATTAAGAAATCAATAACTTTTTAACCCATCACAAACTTAGGGTTTTGTGATAATTAAATTTATAAACTACATGTTCTCCCTCGCTCTCCACTGTAACTCTACATTTATTTATTCCAAATATATGATTTCCTACATGTAACCCCAGTATGTGTTATCCTAGTTGACCTTTGTACATATTTTTCTTTCATTTAAAGAGGTAGTTTTATTAAGGTTTTTTCTGATATGGGATTTCAAAAAAGGTATTTTTAGAAGTCAAACCTTATATACCAATATCGAATTCAAAATTTATAGGGAACAATTTCAAAGAGGTGGGGGAATATAACATCTTGATTTTATAAAAGTAAACACTAGGTCTGATAATATACATGATATTCTACCTCGAGTTTAACTGAACAATTAAATTTTTTTATTTAAATATTGTCATTATAACCTAGACATTAAAATGAGTGGTATGAACAGGATTAATTGAGTTATGAAAATATGGTTTACACATGTATATATTATTAATTCTTTGATGAAAAATTAATTTAAAATTAATATACACTCATTTTTAAAATAAAAGGAATTTTTTTAAAAAACTATTTACATATGAACAAGTGTGTTTTTTACGAATAAAAAAACAAATCACTATGTTTCTGTTAAATTAATAATATATATAAATATATTATTAAATATAATTTCTCAAGTTTATCTTAAGAACAACTCTAATTTTACGCTTAAAGTAATTATTTTTCAAAAAAAAACAGTTTTATTGCCTTCTAATGTCGCACTTGTTATAAATATTGGCTTTCATCAATTTTATAAATTATATTTGATAAAATAAAATTATTATTTTAAATAGTAATATTAAAATTTACTTTGGATGAATTTTTGGTCTTTTTCTCATAAGTTTCATATTTTGATAAATAGTGAAAAAAATATTGCATTTTTAATTGAAAATAGACATTTTGTATAAATAATTTATAGTGTTATAATATATTATTAATATCTTTTAAATTTTTATTAGATAAATATATTACCAGTTAATCTAATTAATTTAATTGGAATCAATTTCACACTGAGTATTTATGTAAAAACATTTCTATCTTTGGATGATTTCACTTTAAAAATGAGTTGTTTCGTCACCTCTGTGGGATTAATTATTAATTAATTTCTACCAATGATATGTTTTGTATTTAGAAAAGAAATTCTTTATTTGAATAATATTTTAATAATTATTTAAATAGGTCCCTTTTATTTTTTGACAATATGAATTGTAACTTTAGTAAAAAAAATTATTAACACGTTTAAAGGCATATCGAGTAATTAAGTGTAAAAATAAAATTATAAATATAATAAAATTAACCTAATGCGTTTTTTAATTGGATATGAGTAAGAAATTTATGAAATTATATTCAATGAAAAGTCAATTTGATCCCACTTTTGATTTTAACAAGTGAAATCTTTTAAATATGGGGTTATATATAGAATATGTTTGAAAAAAAAATCTTATTTTTAAATATAATATGTTTATAATTATCATTATAATTTATTATTAATTTTTAAGGAAAAAATAAATAAATTAAAGTCTTTCATAATAATGATGCGTTAATTTTTTTTATTTCAGGAAATATCAAATAAATGATATTAAAAATACTAAAATAAATATAATTTTAGTTAATTAACGTCATCAAATATATTTTTGGATGGATTTAACATGTTATTGATTTTTTTAAGTTTTTGTTTGAATTTATCTAGTTTTTTTGATATTTTTAAAAAGGAACGTAATGAATAGTTTCAAAATTGATATTATTGATATTTTAAAATAAATAACATTCTATTAAATTGTATAAAATTTATAAAAATATAAATTTTAGAAATCTTATTGGGATAAGTCATAAAATTTCATCAATTACAAATTTATTGGTCATTTTTGATTTTATAGTAAATATATTAACCCTTAAATTATAAATTACAATATATAATGTTAAGAGTTAAAAGTGTAAAAACAAAAATATAATGATTAATTAAATCAAAACATGTCTAATTTTTAATCGATGAATTTATTTAGACTCAAAAATAATACTACATTATATATAATTAACTTTTTATACATTTTAAATCTAAAATTAATATATATTAACTTAATTTTTTGATGAATTCCATGAGTGCCCATTCCCTCTGTTATAAAAGGGCCTTTGTTATTCTCTTTTCAATACACATAAAGACTGATTTTTTGGCCAAAATTTACCCAATTCCCTTCCTAAAATCCTTCATAGAAGTGTTAATGTGTTAATCAAAGGAGATCATCTGAGGAAGAGGTATCATTTTTATTTAAATGTTTATATTTTATTTTTTCCATTAGTTCCATCAAATCTTATTAAACCATGATGAAATATTTTATAAATTATCCTTTATATAATTATATTTTATTAAGTTAATATAAATACCAAAATTCATCTCCTGTTTCATCAAATGGGAAAAGAATTAATGGTTTGTGTGTACAACGGACTTCCACCTCATGAACCGATATAATTCATTTTCCATCACTATCTCTCAAGACTGGCTATAATGATGAAATTAATTTTTATATTTGATATTAATAAAATAATTTTTATTATTAATTTATAATATATTATTTATGTTCTGAATTTTCCATGCATATAAAAATGATAATGTCATTAACGTGAACGTGTGAACTACCACCTCCACAAAGCGATTTGACTCGTTTTTCATCACCGCATAACATGGATAATGTATATAATTATATTTAAATATTTAGTATGATATTAATATTATTATAATAATTATTTAATGATAAATTAATACTTACCTTCCTTTCATAATGAACATTGAAGAATGGAAATGTTACTCATGTGCACATACAACATATTGTCTCCATGATTAAAACATTATTCATTTTTCATAACCACAGATTAATTTTTGTATTTAAAAGTATAAATGATGTATAAAAGTCATTATTATATCATTAATATTATTCAATATATTATGGAATAAAAACTACATTGATTATTTACATCACACCAAAGTAATTTTTGACCCAAGTACTAAATATAGTTCAAACATCCAACACGGACTTAAATATTATGTAATTATTATAACATGAAAATAACTGATATAAAACTAATAATGAACTTTTAAAAGTTCATAAATAAATTAAATAATTATCATAAATTTATTATTCAGGATATTAAAGGACATACATGAGGAATCAGACTCCTAGAAATAGATTTCGTCTCAATTTCCTTCCATTGAGGAAATTTTTTTGTTAGGAACCTCTATTCTATGATAATGTGTATATATATCCTCTTGGACATTCTATATAAATAATTTTACTATTATAATAGAATTTAAAATTTAATTTCATTCTTTAATAGGTTTTACAATTTATTCATTTCCAAAGTTATAAGGGGAATTTCTTTGAAAAAAATCCTCTTTTATGGTTTTTCATCAAACTCTTTTCTCCCCCATCAATGTTTTTAAAATGATATTTTATATTTTTTATTCATGTTGTGGTAATTGGATATTATAAATAATGGGTGTTCCTAGATATATGTATGTTTTCATTTTTTATTTTAAATAATGGGTGCGCCCGGATAGCACTCCAATGCATTGGGTAATGACTTTTTTCTTCATAGAATTATATTAGAGGTCATCCATATTCTTATTCCAATAGGTAAGGGTTCTAAAAGGGTTATATGTGATTACGTCCCAAGGTACCTTGATGAATTATCTATTATTTCTAAGGAGTTTTAATGGGAATAATTTATTTTAAAATTGTAAACTAAATGACGTTTTTTAAGGAATGTTAAATACCTTTATGGATAACATGTTATTTTTTCAGTGAAATTTTTTCCATGGGTTTTAATGTTTTTCATAAACTAATATTTTATTGTCTATTTATATCACTTATTGAGCTTCTTTTATCCTCCCAAGTTTTAAAAAAAACATGAGACTTAATGGAAAATAGAGACAATGATGACATCAAGGGGAAAATTGTGATGATTGATCATGAAAAGAAACCATATATTATTTTAAAAGAATTATTTTTTTAATTAAATAGATACTTTTTATTAGAATCCACTTTGTATAGATATGGGAAGTTATTTATGAACTATATTGCATTTTTCTAAATATATTAACCTAAAAATATCCTCAATATGAGAAATTTTAAATTCTTGACTAAAACTCAAGATTATGCATTGTTTATGGTCGGGGCCTTATGGTATCATTGGTAGGGATTTCTATTTAAATCAATAAAATTTATAAGAGGTTTTGACTAGGCCCAAAATATTTAAAATATCAAGGCTAGATTATTAAAAGTGAATTTTAAAACAAATTGGATCAACGATGGTGATAAAAACACAATGTTATTAAACTCTCTTTAAAGAGATATAAAGGTTAACCAACCTATATCACCCCTAAAGTATGGTGATCATATTTTATATGATAGTAGATCCCTTACTGGTCATGTGGTCTCTTTATTCGTTAATGTATTCAATGGTTCCACAATTAGATTTGATTTATTAGATCGTATAAAACCTATATTGGTCAATGATGACGATAATATAATGTTATCATAAATCCCTCTTGACTATGATATTTAATAATCTTTTTCCCTCAATTCAGATAGATCTCTTCATATATGTGATTTTAACCATTTTTCTTTCAATTATTCTAGGATATTATTCAACGTGATGTTTATAGATTGATTACTTATATATTTAAAGGAAGCACTCTCACAAATAGTTTCAATTCTAAATTCTTTTATCTCATCCCAAAATTGAAAATTTCATGTGATATAAGTTCATTCAAGCCAGTTTCTCTTGTCAAAACTATTCATAAACTCATAGAAATCATACAATATAATAAAATTAATAGAATGTCAAAAAAAATTATCTCCATGTTTCATTTTATCTTCTTCAAAGGGGGTAACATAAAATATTATTTTATCACTACCTTAGAATGTTTAAATATGCTTTGGAAATCTAGTAAGAGATCTAACATTTATCGGAATCTTGACATCAAAAAATCCTTCGAAGCCCTATATTAAGGCTTAATTGGTAAATTCCTACCAAATATTTTCTTTAATGAGGGTTTTTAATTGGTTAAAATCATATTAAACATTGTACACATTTTTCTCTCATTAATAAATCCCCATAGGGATACTTTACATGATCAAGAGGGTTGAGGCAATGATATCCTCTATCTACCATTATCTTCTTCATTACAAAAGTCTATCATAGCAGTATTCATCAAAATATGGTAGAAAATGTAAATTTGAAGACCATTAGGGATCATCAAGGATTATCTAATTCTTCACACTTGTATAATGTTAACGATGTTATTCTCTTTACCAATAGAGAAAAAAAGAAAATTATGAATATCAAAAATTATCACTAATACAATGAAAGAGTTTAGTGGCAGGAGATCAATTGTAAAGAATAATTTATTTACATTGGGAAATAATTTTAGTGACTAGAAAATGGTAATTATCAATGAACTAGTCATTAGAGAAGTATTTTTACCTTTTACTTACCTTGAAGTTCATTTACTCATTGGAAGACCTCATACTTTTTATTTCTACCACATTTTTTATTAGGTTTAAATAATTTTGACCTCTTGGAATATAAATTCTCCTCCAATAGGGGGAAGAATGTTTCTTCTAAAGCACATTTTTGTTTCATAAATTTTTAAACTTTTATGGTGTATAAATGGACTAATACACTACTAAAAAATACCAACACTTCCATTAGAAATTTTATTTCAAGTGGTTTCATTATTAAAATAAATATTACAACACTGCCTTGGAATAAATTCTCAGAACTCTATGCTCTTGGAGGAATTGGAATCAATAACATTTTAAATTTTAACCAATATAATCAAGCCTAATTGTTTTAGAGAATATGAATTATAAATAAGATTATCTTGGATTTATTAGATCAATATTCTTTAGAATGTTAAAATCATGGAATATGAGTTATGTTGAATCCACATTCTTTCTGTATTTTAAAAAAAATTTCTACAAAGTGTCATTGAATTATCAACATCTTGTTTATATAAAATCCTAACCAAATTTATAGCCTGATAATTAGATAGGTGTGCAAATGTTATACCTTATAATATTTTATTTTCAAGGTGTTTATCTCAGTATCACTATCAAAGACAAAATAGACAACCAGGTAAATCTTCCAGATGTGATAAAATATGTCATTATGAATTAAAACATCATAAATCATGATGATATGACTATCTATGAGCCTGTGTTGAATTGTATAATTACCTAAAGTTTGTATTATAAAAATTAAACACATGAGAAGGATCACATTTGGATAAGATTTCTCAATAAAATATGGATTATTCCCTCTAGATTTCCAATAATTTAGAGGATTATTTTTTCAAAACTATATTTTGATTCTTATCTACAATTGGTGGGATTATCTTTATGCTCCAGATACAGCTTATGACAACTACACAAGGAATATCTGAATCATTTTTAACAAATATATGACACTATATTTGATTTTTGGTCGGCTATTTTCGAAATGTTTAATATTTTTCCCCCTCAAACAGGTTCATCTAGGATCTTCTCAAGGCATGATATAGCTTATCTCTTTATCAGAAAGTACTAAATCTCCCTATGGTAGAAAACACTAAACTTATTCATATAATCCGGAGCTATAAGAGTAGGGTAGGATATGAGTAGTCTCCAATAAGAATGTATTATTCCATATTAATAATCATGATGGCAGTACAGAGTTCCAATTCCAACTAGAATGATAATTATAATAACTACATACATGATTTTGTTGTCTATGAATATCATGATATTACAGGTAATTATTTTCCTCTTAAGGGAACTTTGGAAGTCATATAGATCTCTACATTTATTAGATAGATCAAATGCAATGATGATGGTGCTTCTATATAGAATCTATGTCTTGTGGGCCTTAGTTCTATCTTTAGATATTATAATGTTACTTTTATGAGTTACCTTGCGGAGTTCCATAATCTATTGAATCTAAAATTTATGTATTGATATTTATGGTGGAGGTGGAAAGGTAGAGAGGATGGGGTAAATTATGGTTTGGATGTAATCCTATTTTAATTGTGAAGGTGGTCATAACTGGAAATATTCATCTATTCTAGAAGATGACTGCCTGAAGGATAAAATAATTATATATTTATAAACCCTGTATTATTTTTATACACATATTATTCAGGAATAGAATTACCTTACTAATGTTCTTGCAAATAAGGGGGTCATCTATGAGAATTTCACTTTGTCTAATGTGTTACCCGAAGAGCATATGACTTTATTTCTAAGAGATAGTTTTAAAATATATTCCTATATATTGATATAACATTATTTTATAATAAAATAGGTTTTTCCATTTGGGAAAATTAATTATTAAAAAATGGTATTGAAGATCCCATTGAGAATATTAGAGATTAAATAATCCTCATAGAGTTAATTGAAAGAGGGTAAGCTAAGTTGATCTTAATTGAAAGATAGTCAAAATGGAATTGATCTTACACCAATAGTTTAGTTCCCTCACAATCACCATTTTATATTATGGATAGTTATAAAGATAACCTCAATATTAGAGGTATGATATTACTTATTTCTTAAAGAAATTAAAAAATTATTTTTGGGAAGATTTCATGTTTTATTCATTGGAAACATGATCCTGGATGATTTGGAAGCTCTTTTGAGTGGAGTTGAGATGCACGAGAATTAAATTAGTTAAGTAATTTTGTAGATAAATAAATTATGGCATTCAGGATTATTATCATGCTGAAATAGGATTGAGTTTATCTCATTACTAAATGAATTTAACTAACATTATAAGGAAATATCTCTAAGTTATTACATTGATAAAAGGAATTAATTTTAAGTTAGATAGATGATGCCAAAGATATATTGGTCCCATTTTGATGATTCAAATAAGTGAATGAGTTTATCAAACATAAGGGATTTAAGTTGTAGAGGTAATACGAGGCAGGAAGAAGTTAAAATGACATGAAGAAAATGGAACTGCATCCAAAAAGGTTATCTCACAATGGTTCAACTGATTGGTTAATGAAAATTCATCTATTATATAAAGGATCCCCAAAAGACCTAAGTACAGTTTGGGTTTTGAAACCCATATGTCCTCACATCATGATGCATTAGTCCATAATTAAATTAAAATGGATCTCTCTATGAGAGTGATAGTTGTACCACCGAGCCTGGACAAGGGAAGAGGGCTATTTTATACTGAGAGAAACCACAGCACAAAAAAACCTAGTTAAAAAGGTTTTATGGATAATCTATTTATGTAATTCCCCAACCCCAGTTACCCAGAGTCAGTGCATTATTCTAATACATTAGCATGATTACAAGGAATCAAGTCCTGAAGGACCGATTGGTTTAGGAGTCTTGGAAAATAGATTATATATATGAATGTTACATTCCACATCATAACATACAAAACAACATAAATAATCCTTTATGAATGCCATTATTCCCTTGTCTTAACTCTGCATATCAATCACAATACACTTCTTGGAATCCTGGGAAAAATAAAACATAAAAAGGGGTGAGCTTAGAAGCTCAGTAAGGATAATAATATAGCAGAAACTTTCAAAAACAAGCATTATCATTTAAGGAAATGTATAACTAAAACAAAAGCCTTTTAAACTTGAACTTCATCATAATATGGAAAATATAAAATGAAATGATGCCATTTACTTATTCACATGGATATTCTACTAGTCGAATAATCACATGCAATATAAATAACCACTTTCATAACAATGGTATGCATAATGACAGACTATCATAACCATGTAGTCATGGCCTCATGCCAAGACTACAAATAAGATTTTGTCAAGGCCTCGTGCCAAGACACTAGTTTCTCTCATGAGACCTACCGATGCAATTTTTTTAGAAGATACTTACGTTTAAAATTGCTCAAATATACTCCAGTTGTAACACCCGATACTTTTATGTTATATAAATCATCAAAGGAATCATTTTCTACACAACACTTTCTTGGCTTGCTTTACACGCAATCGCGACCTTCCTCGATAGCTTGCGTCGTACGCAATACCGAGTTTCACTAAACAACAATATGCTATTAAAACTAGCCGTTATGAATAGTAATAACCACTTTTTGAAATTTTATAAATTTTATTTTTCAAAATGGACTTCATTTTTGGACTCGGAATATCGAAATTAGCCTAGGGTGAAATTTTGGTATTTTTCTGAAAACTTTCAATTTTTGATGAATAGTGAAACCACTAAGTGGTAGGTTAAAAACTGAATTTTGCATAAAACTTAATTTTACCGCTTCTGTGAATGGAATTTCAAAAATCCGACAGACACGGTTGATATCAGTAAGTAAAATGTGGTTCAATGAGATAAAAATAATTTTTGGTGAATAGTAACTTTTTACTATTTTTACCGTAGTTAATAGTAAATAGGGTAACTAAGGGTAAATATGATATTAATATTACCCTAACACATGTCCTAATTCTATTGGACAAGTGTAATTCGACCAAAAACAAACTTAGGAATAAAATATGACCATTTAGGCCCACTTGGATTAGATTAGGACATTTATTATTAATTTATTTAGAGAAGGGTTAAAATAGTTAAAATCAAAGTTTAATAAGTAAATCATTTTTAATATGGGGTTATACATAAGATAAATTCGATTGTAAATATTCATTATAAAGATAAAAATATTTCCTACATGATGGTATTTTATTTGTAATTTTTATACATCAAATAATTTAATTTATTTATGACACAATGATGATGCAGTAATTATCTTATTAATGAAATATTGACATAATTGATAATATAAATACCAAAATAAATGTAATTTAAGACTTTTTATGAATTCCACTAATTTTATAGGTTACTATGATATATTAGTGTTGATTTAATCAAGTTGGTTTGAACATATAATTCTGTTATGACTTTTACAAAAATCATATATCGAATAGTGTCAAAGTTGACACAAAATAGTTTTTAAATCAAATATTATGTTATTAATTGTTATTTTATTCCTAAAAATCTAATGTTCGGCCAAATGACTTAGATAAGGATATATATATTAATAATAAACAATTTGGGGTTCGTTTGGCATGTTATAGTAAGTGTATTAACCATATAGTGAAAGAAAACAAAAAGACATGGTAAAAGTTAAATTATTTAACTTAGAGTTAAATCTAATTGATAAGGTTAAAATAATATCCCAAACTTGTCTAAATCCTATTGGTTGATAGGATTTCGACCCTTCCCCACTTTAGCTTTGAAATAAGACCCTTTGGAACCATTATAAACCGATTTTGACTTTAATATAAAATAATATTTTGAGATATTCCTAAGGTGCCCCTCTCCTCCCTTATAAAAGGGCACCTCCTCCCCCTCCTCACACCAAATTGAGCTCTCAAGATCGGCCAACCCCTGAAATTTTCTCCTCTCCACTTCCCTAGAATAATCCTAGAGGTCCTGGTCTTCTTCAAAGACCAATATTAGTTCCCTAAGTGGAGGATTCAAAGAAGCGTTCCAAAGAAGAGGTAATATCCATTACCGATCTTTTCAATTTCTTTCTTCTTCAACTTCTTCTTCTTTAGTTTTTTCATGATAAAGTAATAACATCAGTATTACTTACATACTGATATGTTATTATAAATATGAAACAACCCTAATTCACCTTCTATCCATCCTACGGAAAAATGAAATCACCGCGCGTGCGTACGTACGGAATACCGTGTCCACGCCGCGGTGTAATCTATTTTCCACCACCACCTTACAAGGATGGGTATAATGGTGTAATGAGTAACTATTTATGATTATTATAAAGTAATATTGATACTGAAATAATATATATATACTCCAATACAGTTCCACGATCATAGGAACGATATCATCACTCGTGCGTACGTACGGAATACCGTCTCCACGATGTGATGCGACTCGTTCTACATGATCATAATTACATAGTAATTATATAAATGAATTGAATGAATAAATATGATATATGTTACACTAATACCATTCTGGATATAAGGTATCTATAACCTTAAAAGAATAATAAGAATGTATTCAGCAAAATACGCATAAGAACAAAAGGCAATAAAGACCCGAGTAACAAGTATCAATGAAATATTACTAACAAGAAGCTAAGAATATGACCATATATGATATCATATCAATATGTATGATTCTGGAATAAGTCAATAACATTATTTAAACCATTATACAGGATCTTCAGACACGTACAAAGCAAATCGGACCTAAGGTAAGGGAAATATCACAATCTCATTTTTATCCGAGATTGTTTATTCGTAAGTATTTATTGGGGTGTATTTTATCATCCACATCCATGTTTCATAAATATGTAATATTATTTCCATCCACCTACAATTTTTTAAATCCATTTTTACCCTTCGGTGAGTTTTTAGTAATATGTATGAAAGGAATCTTTTGTCGTTTTTCGTACGAGGTACTTTTTGACTTTTCCGACAAAAGTACGAAGAATGTTTTTTTTAACTTATACGACATGAATGGATTTTTAAAACATTACTTCAAAGAATCTTCCTTTACAAGTTTTCAAGTTTATTTTTAATCAACTTATTTTATTTTAAAGTCGTATGACATGTTATGAAAGGAAAAATGTTTTTGAAGAATAAAGGATATTTTCCTCAAGAATGGAGTTCAAGTGTTTTATCAAAATTATTTTCCATATAAGATAATAAAGGGTTCTGTTTTAATCCCTATTATTACATTGGTTTGATTATGTTGTGATGGAAATATTTTTATGAATTCCTTTATCTTATATGAATTGTTTTATGATGTCATGTTGTTTAAGAATCCCATTTTTGTTACATGTGTTATGCGATGATGTATGATTTATGATTATGTGGCACACATAAGAAAGGATTCATTATAAGATGGGTGGGACCTATATCTCCCTCCAATGCATTGGGTAAAGATTTTATATCTCATGAGATAGACATGGCTGGAACGGTAGGTTATACCGGTTCAGTGAAACAGGACTGGAACGAGGGTGACTCGGTTCAGAAAAGGACTTTGTCCACTAAGATAGTCTTGGCAATGAGTCATGACTAACAAGAAATGATTTTCCATGATTATGTGTGCATTCCACAAAGTATCAAGTTTTATGTTATGATTATGGGGATCTCATTTTCACTTCTATGATTTATTCCATGTTAAGATATTATGATCTCTTTTGTAGGTTTTGATTTTCAAAAAGATATGATATGATTTTTATTTCCTTTATTTTCCCTTGCTGAGCATTTGAGCTCACCCTTTTATGTTTTCTTTTCCCCAGGTCAGGAAGATGGATATTAAGTAGAATATGATAAAAGGGACCCTAGATATGATGAAATAAATGGGAGACACTGTAGAAGATTTATGAACCAGTTGTTTATGTTTCCCAGTTTCTAAAGACACTATACCTATACGGTCCTTTGTGGTTTTGTCATATGTTGTAATAAGTGTGCTTCAATTTTGAAGTATTAACAATGTATGTAAAGTATGGTTCGTTATACCTGTGTTTTTCTGAAAACATTATGCAAGCTTCTGAAAACAAAATAACTAATTCTGAGACTGATCGACTAATTATAGGCCATGATGAGCCCACTCCCAATCCCTTCATGTCTACCACACTCGAGAGTCGGTTTTTATGAAAACATTTTTAAGTTTGCGTTAAATACATATACATTTGCACTGGATTTTCATATATTTGAGAGAAATATATCTTTTTTGAAATCATTTAAAAATCACATAATTTTAAAAGAAAACCTTTCTATTGAAAATATACTTAAAATCATGTAAGGGAAGTTTCAACGATTTTATAATGGTGGAAAATAGCCGCACCCTCCGAATAAGTTAAAAATCATTCTTTCCTTAATTCTTTCGAAAAGGTTAAAAAGGACCTTATTTGGAAAACGATGGAAAGATTCCTTTATAAAATTATTATAAAAAGTAAAACAAGGATATAAATTATTTTAACCCATATTCTGTAAAATAGTTAGAATGTTTTGAAATATATTATTAAGAAACATGGATGTGGATTATAAATATGTCCTGGTAGATAATTACGAATAAACAACCTCGGAAAATGAAGAGATTGTTACATAAACCTTAATAATTTGGTAACTTACAAAACATAGACCCCATGAAAGAGGTATCATACAATGAATATGTAAATACACATAACTTAATGTTTATTATAAAAAGAATAAAATTCGGGGCAGTACATACACCACACAAAATGTAATAGTGGCAATATGACATGAATCTCACAGGAATAAGGAGTGAGTTGAAAACCCCTTACCTTTTACTTTTCCGTATTCGATGGTATGTTAACCTCCTGTATAATAGTTAAAACATTGTTATTAAATTCTAAAATAACCATATACATAATTATTATATCATATATGATCTTATAATAATGATTTGTTAATAATATTTTAGTATTATCGTCGTTTCGGGTGTTATCTTACTCGTTTTATTTTATGCGTTTTGTTACATAAGTTGTGATTGTTATGGATAGGCTGTATCTTATTCATATACAAAATTATATAATGTTCTTAAACATTACTTTTAATCATCAAATGAGAATTAGTCTTGAATGGATACGATGGGGAATGAATCTCATCGCATTCGTGGAGACGATAGTCCGTACGTACGCACGAGCGAAAATATCATTCTTTTGATATTAAAATAATATATAATTGGATGGTATATCATATATAAAGAATTATTATCATGTTATATTTATTATTGATATGAATTACACATCATTATTATACCCATCAAAATAATAATTTATTGAATAACAATTACACCACGACGTGGAGACGGTAAGTCGTACGTACGCACGTATGGTGACATGTCATTCAAAGAATGGATAGAATACTGAATATGGGTGTACCATATTTATAATAACATCACAGTATATAGAAGATACTGGAGTTATTATTTTATAATGGGAATAATAAAGAAAGAAGAAGTTGAAGAATAAAAGAACTTGAAATAGGGTGGTGAAAATATTACCTCTTCTTAGGGTTCTTCCTTTTGATTTGATCAAAAGGGCTACTTTGGTTTTCTTTATGATCACACTAAGGACTCTATGATGTAGTGAGGTAAGTTGGGAGGATATTTGGGTAGATTTTGGATGATCCAAAAGGCTTTGAAGGTATGAATTTTAAAGAAGCGGGATTGCCCTTTTATAAGAGGGGTGAGGGGCACCTTAGGAAAAGCTAGAAATATTATTTTATAATAAATTAATATTCGGTTTCTAATGGCTCCAAAGTGGATTATGTAAATTTTAAGGTGTGGATAGGTCTCAAAACACTTAACCAATAGGTTTTAGATAGGTTTAGGTCACTTATTAACCTTTTCTTTTAGTTTTAACTCTTAGATAATTAGTTTGACACTTACCATGTATCATTGTATTTTTATATTATATAGTTAATAAACTGACTATAAACTTCCAAGAGACCCCAAGTGGTCCATTAATAATGAACCTATCATGATATAAGTCCTTTGGCCGAACCTTATATTTTCAGGAATATAATATCAACTAATCATATAATATTTGTTTTAAAAATTAATTTATGTCAATTTTGACACTATTTGGTATTTTGTTTTTGTGAAAGTCATCACAACTTGATTAATTCAAACAAGATATATTGAATCATCCCTAACATATATTATTCACCTATAAAATTCGTGGATGTCATAAAATTTTTGAAATTATATTTATTTTAATATTTATAATACCATTTATTTGATTCTTTCATGAATAAGGTAATTACTACATCATCATTGTTTCATAAATAAACTTATTTATTTAAGGTCTAAAAAATATAAATAAAATATAATTATGTAGGAAATATTTTTATCTTTCCAATGAATATTTATAATCGAATTTATCTTATGTAAAACCCTATATTAAAAATGTTTTAGTTATTAAACATTGATTTTAACTCTTTTAACTCTTCTTTGAATTAAATAGTAATAAATTTCCTAATCACATCCAAGTGGATATAAAGGGTCATAATTTATTCCTAAGGTTTATTTGGTTGAATTAAACTTATCCAATAGAATTATGACATGTGTTAGGGTAATAATAATATCATTTTTACCCTTAATTACCCTATTTACTTTTTACCGTGGTAAAAAAAGTAAAAAGTTATTATCCACCAAAAATTATTTTTATCTTATTAAACCACATTTTACTCCTTCATATTAACCGTGTTTCCCGTATTTTATAAATTCTACCCACAGAAGCGGTAAAATTATGTTTTATGTGAATTTACAAATTCTCCTAGGAGGTGGGTAAAAGACGGCGAAAAGTTCAATAAAATTTTTATATATCTAAAATTATTACAAACTGACCCCAATGAATTACAATGATCTTATATAAGTATTATGTATCTATTTTTACATAAATTAATTTAAATAAAATAAATAATTATTTAAATAAAAAATCGGTTTTAACCAATAACTCAGTGTTTTTCACTATTCATCAAAAATTGATGTTTCTTAGAAAAATACCAAAAATTCGGCCTAAGATATATTTGATATTATGAATTCAAAAATGATTTCTATTTTACCAAATTCAAAACATATAATTTGAATTCATTAATTTAAAAATTAATTCCCGTTGTCAAAACAAATAGTGTGTTTTTAAGAAATAACAACTATCAAAAGATTGACACTTGTGTATGTCTGGTTTAAATGTGAAATTATGTCCAATCACCGACATTGTATTAAATGGCAAAAATATTTTCTAAATATACTTTAAAACCACTCAAATTTATAATTTATCACAATTAATTATTTCGATTAAAAAAGTTGTTTTTAATTAAAATTTAGTAATTTTCACTATTTATCAAAATGTGAAAGTTATCAGAAAAGTACCAAAATTTTACCATAAGCTAATTTCGATTTTCTGAATCCAAAAATGAAGTCCATTTTGAAAGATAAAATTTATAAAATTTTAAAAAGTGGGTATTACTATTCATAACGGCTAGTTTGATTGGTTGTGGTGTGTTATAACTCGGAGTTGCGTACAACACACGCTACTATATTATTCAAAGTGAAATGTACCATGAAAGCATGAGGTGTTACATTCTCCCCTACTTCAATAAATTGCGTCCTCAAAATTTGAAATTGTTCTTAGAAAATAAAAGGTTGAAAATATAAAATATCTTTGTGGGAAAACCCACATCGGAAATTGGGTTAATAAAATACAGTCTTAATAAGAGGAAAAGAGAAATAAATGGGTCACAACCAAATTATGATCTCGATTAGGAGAACATTGGTGGAAATTAGAGACACGTAATTGACGGAAAAAATGTAAATATTTATAGGGAGTGATTGAGTTCATCAATCAAAAACAATTGTAGAATTTTGGGCCTCAAAGCCACCAATTTATAATGATTTAAAATACCATCAGTTCAACAAAATGTAAGGTATTAGGATAACACATTTTTGGTTTTCAGAACCCTTCCCTAAAGTTTAATAATTATTTTATCCATAAAATAAGAGGAAATATATATATATTTGTATTTATATAAACTTGACAAGTAGAGTTTCATCCTACAACTAATTCCTACTCCAAACTCATCTTTCACTCTAAAAGATTTTAAATATATATATATATATATATTCTATTTATCCTAATCGTATAGGATTCCAAAAAATGAATTTATAATTCATCTACTAGATATTTTAAAAAAAACTACATTATTTAATCCAGGACATCACGTGGGCCAGTGGTAGGTGATACACCCTTGTCGCCCTTCGGTTGCGGGTTCAAGTCTCGCGGCCTTGTCGGACACGACGGGTTTCCGCCCGACCTCCGGGTTGTCCTTTTATGGAAATCCAAAAATAATCCAAACTAGAACAATCCAAAATACTTTAGTCCAAAATTTATAAGGAAGGTAAACACAATGAAGATCCTTTTTTTCCGCGTAATAACATGTGAACACCTTCATCATGTATTCTTTTATAACACTGCAACATCCTGATTTACCATAAAACCATATTGATTACATTCATGATACCTTATCCCTTAAAGAATAATGGATATACTCCTTCAATCCAAAAATATTGTAAAATCCAACAATGATGGAATATACAAATCATTATTCAGTTTCAAGGTAGTCAAGAATATCCAATATAATTTATCCAAATCAATCATGTATTATTCCAAAATCACTACCTCGGTATCAGAACCATATTATGGTTTTTCTTTCTCTCAACCATATATTTTCCAAAAATTTAACCTGAAATTGAGTAACATTTCATGGTTCCACAAAATCTCAAGTCCTTAATGAAATAGTACTACAGTACAATCCTTATATACTGTATAATTATTATAACCAGTACATCATTGATATAATACTCAAATGGCAAAATTCTTTAATAACAACAAAAGAAATCTAATCATTCCTCCTCATCTGTGGTAGTATCGTAACTTGATTATTATCCAATGGCATAATTTGGGGCATACTCTGATGATTTGGACATTGGTTTGCGTAGTGTCCCAACTCCTTGTAGATGAAGCATTGTACTTTTGAAAACTTTTTATTACCCTTGCAATCACGTACTTGGTGTCCTTTTTCTCCACACTTATAAAAACTCACATTCCCTTCAATCATTTACCAAGGTGATTCATTCCACATTTATCACATATTGGAAAATAATTCTTTCCCTTATTCCCTTTATCCATATTTCTTTCTACCATCCTTTTCTTCTCTGGCTTCCCTTCAAAGCCATAGAATTCATAGAGTTCATTACTGATCTTCTGATACTATTTATTCATATTATGATAATACGTGGGAGACTATTTCCATTATAAATGTAGTCTTAATACCATGAATGATATGACCTTTCATACTCTTTGGATCATACGTATTGCTGGAGTTCTCATTTCTTCTACTGGGCGCCATTTCTAAACAGTGGCGTACACTAAGTTAGTTTATGATTCACAATTAATAATTCCAAACACGTAAAATACCTAACATAAATTGAATAGTTTATGGATATAATCCATAATCACAAAAAAAATTTCATTGAGGAGGTATATACTCATAAACCCTTCATAGCGGTTTGTAAAGAAAATGAAAATTATCATAAGCATATCCCCTGAGAGTGTCGTAACCAAGAGTGCAGCAAGGCCCATTGTCATGCACCAGTTCCCCTTCGAGTCTAGCTCAAAGCGGTTTTTTTTTTTGAGTTTTACCCCTAGGTACATTTGTGCCAGAGCCGCCTCTACCTACTCGTATCCAGACAGGGATTTATTGCTCGGAAAGCTCACAAAATCCCTACAATACCAAAATTCTAAGAAGTTATTCTATAATAATCCTCAAAGTCTATCATAGGGTAATGTGATCTAATTAGAGTTTATCTAAATCTAGTTTCCAAGGTTATTTCTAAACTTCCTCTGATACCAACGGTAACACCCCGACCCCAGTTTCCCAGAGTCGGTGCATTATTTTAATACATTGGCATGATTACAAGGAATCAAGTCCTGAAGGACCGATCAGTTTAGCAGTCTTGGAAAATATATTACATAAATGAATGTTACATTACACATCATAACATACAAAACAACATAAATAATCCTTTATGAACGCCATTATTCCCTTGTCTTAACCCTGCATATCAATCACAATACACTTCGTGGAATCCTGGAAAAAATAAAACATAGAAAGGGGTGAGCTCAGATGCTCAGTAAGGATAATAATATAGCGGAAACTTTCAAAAACAAGCATAAACGTTTAAGATAATGTATAAATAAAACAAAATTCTTTTAAACTTGAACTTCATCATAATATGGAAAAGATAAAATGAAATATTTACATTTACTTATTCACATGGATATTCTACTAGTCGAATAATCACATACAATATCAATAACGAATTTCATAACGATGAAATTCATAATGCCAGACTATCATAACCACATAGCCAAGGCCTCGTGCTAAGACTAAAAATAAGATTTTTTCAAGGCCTCATTCCAAGACATTAGTTTGTCTCATGAGACCTACCGATGCAATTTTTTTAGAAGATACATTTAAAATTGCTCAAATATACTCCAGTTCATTTCTAAAAACATTAGACAAGCTTCTAAAAGAAAAATAACTAATTCTGAGACTGCTCGACTAATTACAGGCCATGATGGTTCCATGCCCAATCCCTTCCTTTCTACCACACTCGAGAGTCAGGTTTTCTGAAAACATTTTTAAGATTGCATTAAATACGTATACATTTGCACTGGATTTTCATATATTTAAGAGAAATATCTCTTTTTTGAAATCATTTAAAAATAACATAATTTTAAAAGAAAACCTTTATATTTTAAATATCCTTATAAGCTCGTAAGGGGAGCTTCAATGATTTTATAATGGCAGAAAATAGCCGCACCCTTCGTATAAGTTAAAAAAACATTTTTACCTTAATTTTTTCGAAAAGGTTAAAAATGACCTTATTTGGAAAACGACGGAATGATTCCTTTATAAACATCTTATAAAAAGTCAAACAAGGGTATAAATGATTTTAACCGATATTCTATAAAATAGTTAGACTTTTTTGAAATAAATTTATAAGAAACATGGATGTGGATGATAAAGATGTCCCTATAGATAATTATGAATAAACAACCTCGCATAATGAAGAGATTGTGAAATAACCCTTAACAATTTGGTAACTTACAAAACATAGACCAATTGAAATAGGCATCATACAATGAATATGTAAATACACATAAATTAAAGTGTATTGTACAAAGAATACAATTATGGACAGTATATACACCACACAAAAGGTAATAGTGGCAATATGGCATTAATCTCACGGGAATAAGGAGTGAGATAAAAACCCCTTACCTTGTACTTTTCCTTATTCGATGGTATGTTAACCTCATTTATAATAGTTAAAACATTTTTATTAAATTATACAAGAACAATATACATAATTATTATATCATATATGATCTTCTAATAATGCTTTGTTAATAATATTTTAGTATTGTCGTCGTTTCGGGTGTTAACTTACTCATTTTCTTTTATATGTTTTGTTACATAAGTCGTGTTTGTTATGGATAGGTTGTATCTTATTCATATCCAGAATGATATAATGTTCTTAAACATTACTTTTAATCATCAAATGAGAATTATTCTTGAATGGATATGATGGGGAATGAATCTCATCGCATTCGTGGAGACGGTAGTCCGTACGTACGCATGAGCGACAATATCATTCTTTTGATATTAAACTATTATATAATTGGATGGTATATAATATATAAAGAATCATTATAATGTTATATTAATTATTTACATGAATTAAACATCATTATTATAGCTATCAAAATAATAATTAATTGAAAAACAATTACACCACGACGTGGAGACGGTAAGTCGTACGTATAAACGTATAGTGACATGTCATTCAAAGGATGGATAGAATACTGAATATGATTGTACCATATTTAAAATAACATCACAATATATATAAGATACTGGAGTTATTATTTTAGAATGGGAATAATAAAGAAAGAAAATGTTGAAGAAGAAAGGAACTTGAAAGTGGGTGGTGAAAATATTACCTCTTCTTCGGGTTCTTCCTTTTGATTTGATCAAAAGGCCTCCTTAGGCTGGGTTTCTGATCAAAGTAAGGCCTCTAGGATGTAGTGATGGAAGTTTGGAGGATATTTGGGCAGAGTTTGGATGAGTCAAAAGGCTATGAAGGTATGAATTTTAGAGAAGGGGGAGTTCCCTTTTATAAGAGGGATGAGGGGCACCTTAGGAAAAGCTATAAATATTATTTTATAATAAATTAATATTCGGTTTTTGATGGCTTCAAAGTGTATTATTTAAATTTTAAGGTGTAGATAGGGTGGAAACCACTCAACCAATAGGTTTTAGACAGGTTTGGGTCACTTTATTAACCTTATCTTTTATTTTTAACTCTTAGTTAATTAGTTTGACACTTACCAGGTCTCTTTGTATTTTTTTATTATATGGTTAATAAAATTACTATAAACTTCCAAGCAACCCCCAAGTGGTCCATTAATGATGAACCTATCATGATATAAGTCCTTTGGACGAACTTTATATTTTTTGAAATATAATATCAATTAATCATATAATATTTGTTTTAAATATTAATTTATGTCAATTTTGACACTATTTGGTATTTTGTATTTGTGAAAGTCATCACAACTTGATTACTTCAAAAAAGATACATTTAATCATCCCTAACATGTCATAGTCACCAATAAAATTCGTGGATGTCATAAAAACTTCGAAATTATATTTATTTTAATATTTATAATACCATTTCTTTGATTCTTTCATGAATAAGGTAATTACTGCGTCATCATTGTGTCATAAATAAATTTATTTATATAATGTCTAAAAATTATAAATAAAATACCATGATGTAGGAAATCTTTTTATATTTGAAATTAATATTTATAATCGAATCTATCTTATGTAAAACCCTATATTAAAAATGTTTTAGTTATTAAACATTGATTTTAACTCTTTTAACTCTTCTTTGAATTAAATAACAATAAATGTCCTAATCTCATCCAAGTGGACCTAAAGGGTCATAATTTATTCCTAAGGTTTTTTTTGGTCGAATTAAACTTATCCAATAGTAGTAGGACATGTTTTAGTGTAATAATAATATCATCTTTACCATTAATTACCCTATTTACTTTTTACCGTGGCAAATAACATTAAAAAGTTACTATTTACCGAAAAAAAAAATTATATTATTGAACAACATTTTATTCCTTGATATTAATTGTGCCTCTCGGATTTTTGAAATTCTACTCATAGAAGCGGTAAAATTAAGTTTTATGTGAATTTACAAATTATCTTAGGAGGTGGGTAAAAGACGGCGAAACGTTCAATAAAAATTTTATATATCTAAAATTATTAAAAACTGACCCCAATGAATTACAATGAACTTATATAATTATTATGAATCTATTTTTAAAAAAATTAATTTAAATAAAATAAATTATTATTTAAATAAAAAAATCAGTTTTAACCAATAATTCAGTGTTTTTCACTATTCATAAAAAATTGATGATTCTAAGAAAAATACCCAAAATTCGGCCTATGCTATATTTGATATTATGAATTCAAAAATGATTTCTATTTTACCAAATTCAAAACATATAAGTTGCATTAATTAATTTAAAAATTAATTCCCGTTGTCAAAACAAATAGCGTGTTTTTAAGAAATAATAACTATCAGAAGATTGACACTTGTTTATGTCTTGTTTAAATGTGAAATTACGTCCAATGACCAAAATTTTATTAAATGGTAAAAATATATTCTAAATAAACTTTAAAACCACTCAAATTCATAATTTATCACTATTAATTATTTTCGATTAAAAAAGTTTTTTTAATTAAAATTTAGTAATTTTCACTATTCATCAAAATATGAAAGTTATCTGAAAAGCACCAAAATTTTACCCTAAGCTAATTTCGATATTCAGAATCCAAAAATGAAGTCCATTTTGAAAGATAAAATTTATAAAATTTCAAAAAGTGGGTACTACTATTCATAATGGCTAGTTTGATTGGTTGTGGTGTGTTATAACTCGAAGTTGCGTACAACACACGCTACTGTATTATTCAAAGTGAAGCATACCGTGGATGCTTGGGGTGTTACAAGTTATGAATATTTTAATCATACCATTATATAGTGCATGATCTGTGTCTCTATATATGATGACCTGGACCCGGATTCCACTAAACCGGTGCCTCGAGCCCGGTGGCCCACGTGGCCTCAAGCACATCATCCCGAACTCAAGAGGCCATCGACTAGCAGCGAGGGCCTAGTGTGTGTATGTGGGAAGACTATTCCCTCATTAGCATGGTGTAGAAAAGATAAATCTATTTAAATTAATAGTAAATAGCAGAAGAAATATAAATAAATAGAGGAAGAAAACTGATGCAATAGATAAGAAACAATAACAATAACTATATCAATAGGAGAAGTGATGATTTAATGTCTTGTCACATGAAAACTAGAAAGAAAGGATACAAGAAAATAGGTATAACATGTTCTACAAGGTAAAATAAAACAAAGTCTACTCCAAGAAGCCCAAGATCCTACTCTGTCATCTTCTATCAAGCTCCATCCTATCTGCACACAATCAATTATTGGAAGCTGCATTCTTCCCTCGGTCAGTAAATTCAAACATGAAATCTACTACAGGTACCAAATGGCACCCGAAGAGGGTGTGGGATAAATCTCAGTGGGCCACCACCAATGGTGTCTGTAACATCCGGCCCATGTAATGGAATATAACAATGTGTAGGAATGCACATATATATATATATATTTATATATATATATATATTAATGCATGTAGTAAAATTTAATTAAATAACCAAGTACCTTCTTTATCCCTCAGCTGGTGTCTGAATATATAACACATTCATTAATTAATCAATTACGTTTTAATTCTAATAGGTCTTGTGAGTCATAGACAACACTAACATCACCTTGTGATAGTATAAGAAGTGAAATTTCCAAGATGTAACAAGGAAACCAGACAATGATATCTAGAAAGGGATTTCTAGGGTAAAAACCAAAGTAACTTAAACTCACAGAAAGCTAACTCATTAGTATCTGAGTATAGATAAGGTGTATGAGTGTAATCTGATAAGTGTAATAAAAGTTAGTCCACAAAAAGGTGCCTATCGAGCCCAAGGTGTTCGACCAAGGTAAAATGGGGCAAAGGAAAGACATGGCCATATGGGATTTCACCATGGAACATACTAGTCAACGCTAGATCTAAGGATTGTATTTAAAGTATCCTATAAAAAGAAAGGGACCCAATGGTAGTAAATCAGACATCTATGTGATAGACATGAATCGAAGTCTGGATGGGTATCAACCTAAGAAAACAGTATCCTTGAATCGGAATGGGGCTCCAGAGACCCAAGTTATTCTTCTCTTAGAATACAAGGAGAGATTGATTCAGTCCATTTATTTTTGATATTGGAATCGTGTATTAAATCATTTGGTTCAAGTCTTACCTTCCATTAGTGTCGATAGGTCAAGTAGATTTTAAACCATTTATCTATTGGTCCATGCCTTATCTTCTATTAGTGTGGATAGGCCAAGTTGTATTTCAACCATTTAATCAAGTTTTAATTAGACATTAAGGCTTATTAAATTATTGAGGTTCACTATTCTACCTTCCATCAACATGGATAGGGGTGATATGGGTATATAACCATTATTCAATCAATTTTTATAAGGCCAAGATATATACTTAGTTTACTTTCCACATCAAATTTCATATTTCACATTTAATAAACATTTTTAGCACTTACCTTATGCTGGTAAAGTGGTGAGAATATATGGTACCTTCCATTATTCAATGCTTAGTAATATCTATCCATTTATGATAAAATACTCACCTTTAGAAATGTCTAGTAAAGGCACACCCGAACGGTGGCTCAAATATACCGAGACACTAAAAATCCAATTATGGCATAACCTTTGACATGATACGGATTGATTTGTGAGTGAAACCACTAATAATTAGTCACACATTTAGAAATAGCATAATCATATGATTCTAACGATCATAATCATGACATGTTAATTTAAGAAACGGTATCCAACAAAACTGGTGGGCGCCACATGAACATTTCAAAAACAACGAACTTTAGGGATGAGTTATAGACCACCAACCTTTGGGTTGTATGATCCTTCTCCTCTGGTATCAGCCCTTTATTTTCCTCAAATTAGTGTATATCTAAGAAAATGAGAAAATTTATCACATGCAGATAATAAGGTAGAGAGTGAAAGAGAAGAATAAATGGTAAAGAGGACTCGAGTACCCACTATTGCACTTCCAACGTGATGAACAGAAGCTCAATTAGATGTCAGACGAAGGAGATATCTGAATCCCTAGATTAGGCCTTTAGAAACCTCCAAAAAGTAAGAAAATGGAGGAAAATCCCATAGGTTCTCAAATTATGGGGAAGGTTAATGATAAATAGATCATTAAGGGTGTTTTGGTCATTTTACATAGGATTTTAGCCTGTGCACAGTTTTTCCGCACGGTTTGTCAAACCGTACGCAAACTGTGAGAGATGGTTCTCCCTAAACCTAGTAAAAAGGGGTGTTTACATAGTTTGGTTCTATGGTAGTTTGCCCACCATGAAAGGTTCCACTTTCCAAAAAAACACTATCTGCATGGTTTGGAAAACCATGAGACTTAGCATGTTTTCCCAAAAAAAGGTTTTTTGAGCACCAAAGAAGCCTTATAAACCCTTAGAGCCGATGCTAACTCAAAAGGAATCTATATTAGGTCCAAATTAATGATTTATACTGAAAATTAAATGATCTATACATAAGTGAAAAACTAGGTTCTTATAGTCTTCCCCCATTAAAGAACTCATCCCCTAGTTCTCCTTCCGAGGGTAAGGAAACATTGTCTGAGTACAACTCTAGACATTGAGCATGTATATCGGCATCCCTCTCCCATGTCTCATTATGTACTCTATCATGCTTCTATAGCACCCATATGAGAGGGATAGAAATGCCTCATAGATCCTTCATGATTTGTTCAATGATGCATACTGGATATTCCTCAAAGGTAGCATTAACATCTAACTAAACTTCTATAGGATCAAAGCTGTGAGAAAAGTCAGCATGATATTGGCGAAGCTGTGAGACATGAAAGACGCCGTTCATGGCATAGTACCTCTGAGGTAGGATAAATTCATAAGCTAGTGGCCCAATGCTCTCAAGAATCTCTAACATCCCGACATAACGAGGCAATAACTTTCCCTGCTTTCTTACCCATCAATTCCCTATCATCGGAGATGCCCAAAGAAAAACATGATCCCCAACCTAGAACTCAAGTTCTTGTCGACAACAGTTGGCATATGATTTAGGTCTAGATTTATCACTAGTCATAGGCTTTCTGATCAGTTGGACCTATTCTAATGTCTCCATAACATGACAAGGACCTCGTAGGGCTTCCTTACTTGCCTCTAGCTAGCACCATTGTGAACGACATGGACAACCAAATAAGGCCTAAAAAGGATCCATCTGAATTGTCTCTTGAAAATTATCATTATAGGTGAAATCGGTAAGAGGGATATGCTTCTCCTAAGAACTGCAGAAATCAAGGACGCATGCTCAGAGAATATCCTCAAAAACCTATATTTTCTGTTCTAATTGCTCATCGGTCTAAGGGTGAAAAGCTATTCTTAGAAGCAAGAGAGTTCCCATAGATTTCTACAAAACCGTCCAAAAACATGAAGTGAAATGAGAATCCCTATCTGAAATGATATTACCTGGAACCCCATGTATTCTTTTGATCTCACGGACATATAGTCTTCTCACCTCATCAACTGAGAAACTCTCCCAAATAGAAATTCAGTGGGGAAATTTCATTAGTCATCAATGACTACCCTGATAGCATCGCTACCACTCGGAGACCTAGGTAAGAAGACAACGAAATCCATAGCGGTATATTCCCATTTCTGTTCTGGGACTGTAAGTGGTTATTACAAGCCTGAAGGTCTATGGCGCTCCACCTTTACCTGATGATAGGTGGAACACCTAGCGATGAAGGCTGCAATCTGATGTTTCATTTCTGGCCACCAATATTGTCGTCACATATCTCGATACATCATCGAGATTCCTAGATGAACTGCCCACCGGGAAGCATGGGAATCTTTCATCAACTCCTCTATCACATCTGCAGGAACCCAGATATGTCTACATAGATGCAGGAAATCATCTCTATCCGCCGACCAATCTGGAGGTGGGTTATCTCTTGATATACTCTCTTGGAGAACCAAACCTCTAGGATCTGAAAAATGCCAAAACTTCTCCTTCTCAAAGAAGGAATAGGTAACTGTTAAGTCTGAGAGGTAAGACAGCTCGTGACTATCATGAAACTCTAGATGAAGTTCATAAAAAAGGTCCATTAACTTCAATTCATCACTGGCATCCTTTACAGCCTATGTTTGAGTTTTCCGACTTAGTGCCTCTGCAACCACATTGCCTTTTCCAAGCATATAGGAAATCTAAAAATCAATGGATTTTAGATATTCGACCATCTTCACTCTCAGACGTTTAATTCACGCTCAGAAAAGATATACTTGTGGAATTTGTAATTAGTATAAACAACAAAGTGATCACCCAACAGATAGTGTCTCCACAATGTAAGGCATGGACAACTGCTGCTTTCTTGAGGTCGTGTGTTGGGTAATTTCTCTCATGAGGCCTCAACATTCGAGATCCATACGCAACGAATTTGTCTTCTAGCATAAACACTGCTCCTAGGCCATTTCCTGATAAATCACAGATGACGATATAACCTTTACCAAGTTCTATAATAATCAGAATAGGTGTCAAGACAAGCATTCTTCCATCCCCTGAAATGAATTCTTGCATGTTACTAACCACGTAAACTTAACACCATTCTTTTTAATTCTAGTAAGAGGTGAATCATGATGTGAGAAATTCTGTATGAAATGCTGATAACATCTAGTAATCCCTAAGAAACTTCTGATATCAAACACGTCCTTAGGCTTCTCCCAAGAGACTACAGAGCTAAGCTTTTTAGGGTCAACATATACTCCTGATTCTGAAATAATATGGCCCAAGAAGAACACCTTGTCGACCCAGAAGTCGCATTTATCAAGCCTTGCATACATCTTAAGCTCTCTCAATGTACTCAGAACATTCTCAAGATGTTTGGCATGGTCGTTACGAGTACACAAATACACCAAGATGTCGTCCACAAAGACCATGAAAAAAGAGTCCAAATAGGGATGTAAAACACTATTCATCAAAGCCATGAAAATAGTAGGTGCGTTCATAAGACCAAAAGACATAACAATATACCCATACAAACCACACATACTATGGAAAGTTTTATGAGGTATGTATGAGTGTCTGAATCGCACCTGATGATAACCTGATCTCAGGTCGATCTTAGAGAACGCCTTTTCTCCTCAGATCTGGTCAAATAGATCATCTATTTGAGGAAGTGGATACCGGTTCTTGACTTTTCAAACATCTATAATCTATGCATAGATGTAATGTTCCATCCACCTTCTTGACAAAAATCATGGGTGAATCCCAATAATATGTAATAGGTCATATAAAGCCTTTGGAATCTAAGTCCTCTATCTCCCACTTAAGCTCCTGATGCTCAGTAGGTGCCATCCTATATGGAGGAATGTGCAATAGAGATACTCCCAGAACAAGATCAATTGTAAAATCTACCTCTCTCTTAGGAGGTAATCCAAAAAATTCATCAGGAAATTCTTCCCTAAAATGATCAACTACAGGAGGGAAATTAGTTTTAAGCAAACTCTGATCCTCTATGAAAATATTATCAATATGGGTGTTCAATATACATAGCCCATGATGCTTCAGTCTTGGTCTCCCAGCCCGGACATCCCACTCACCTTGGAAAAGATAAATGCCTCCATATTTTTTATGTAAAAGAAACAAATGTGGTGATAACAACCAAAAAAGGCATGATATTGGACTAACAAGTCCATCCTGAGAATGACATTTAGTCTCGTCATCTCAATAAAAAAGAGATTCCACATGAATTGGGTAACTTCCTACCTCAAGGGGACAGTCCCTGCACTGGCGGATGCCCTCCATCTATAATCCCAATGGTGTATCGAGGGTCATTACACCATAGTGATATTGTATCTCTAGTTGAAGACTTTCCTAGATATATATATAAATAAAATAGTTTGAAGCGCCTGTATCAAACAAAGAAAAGACAATTTTAGAGGCTACTAAAATAGTACCTTATACTGTAGATGGTCCCACAACATGATCCTCAGGTATTAGCTGTAAGTCATGAAACTGACCTGATCCAATGCCCTATGCAACAGATGGACTACCATGATCATGACTGCTCTGCTTGTGCTGCTAGTGATCAGGGATCTAACTATGATGACCATGACCTCCTCCTCGGCCAGATCATCCGGTGCTACTCCAACTCCCCGCCTGATGGGACGCAAAAGAACTAACTCTTAAAGGTGGAGCTGAAGCAGATCATATTGCACTAAAAGATAGTGGAAAGGTCCTACAAAAGAGCTAAAAATTACCCATATAGCCACAATCCCAGTACTCCATAGTGTCTCTATCGCACCGGGGCTTCTTATGCCCCAGTTTTCCACATTGATCACACACCACAGAGCTATAAAACTAGATAATTTGTCTTCCACTACCCTGAATATAAACCTCAAGGGAATGTTTCATGCCACAGGAAGATTTACTATCCTGACACGGCACTGATCCTTTAAACCTAGTACTCACTCAGTCCCTTAGATTACTTTCAGTGATAAGAGCTTCATCAACTGTTCTAGAGAAGTTTGGATGGTGATAGACGTTCACCTATGTTTGGAAGGCATACTGGAGCCCATCCTCAAAACGTCTAGCATGCGAAAGCACATCATCGGTTAGAAGCGGTGAAAAACACTGTAAATAAGTAAAACATGCTGAATATTCCAGAACTAACATAGAAACCTACTTGATATTCATGAACTCTCTTACTTTGTCAACACTCAATGACTGAGGAAATAATTGATCATAGATGATAGTCTGGAAGTCAACCCATAACATGCCTTGATGACGTCCGGCCTGGGTAACAACATCCCACCAACACTTGGTCAAATCCCGAAGCATGTATGTAGCAAGCTTTACTATTAGCTTTGGAGGTGTTTTCATATGCTCAAAGATAGAGAGCATTGCCTCTAGCCAAGACTCAGCAGCCTGAGATCCACCATCCCCTAAAAAAGTAAGAGGCTGATGTTACTGGAACATGTGGGTCAGATCATCCATCGTCGGTGCAACACATGGAGGACCATGCTTGGACTTCATTAGACGTAGGAAACTATCACAGAATTGGGAATCAGTTATCAGATTAGGTAAAATAGGTGGTACCTCATGTGGAACTATTAGAAGTAAAACTGGCATCTCAAGACCCACCATGTCTGGAGCATGGTCGTCACCACCCTCCTGACGAACGACATGATGATGTCATGGAGGCATTGGTCTACAAATTCCAAGAACACACCTTACAAAAAGCATAGATGTAATGAGATATAATCACTAGGATAAAAATATTGTATTAAAACTCGCTACCCAAGGCATACAACCCAAACTACCCACTTAGATGGCTAGGTATCAGTAAGGGCTCAATTATAAGTTTTATGCCAATTTGCAGTTAATTATTAGGTTCACTCCTTTACCTTTCATAAACATGACAAGGTAGGATAATTTTCTGAAACCAATTAATATTTAATTTCAAGATTTACTTTATAATGGGTAGTCATTTCTGATGAATCAGTTCCCAAACACATATCACAAAAAATGACACCCATTTACTTATAGCATAATGGATTGAATCGGTAAATTACTCATTCCAACCCATGAGGGCCCTTACACCTCATTAATTGAGACCGGAAATCACTCAATCAAATCCATGTAATAAAAGTACAAGAAACTATCACAACATCACTCAACAATCATAGGAATATTAATCAATACAAAGTAGTGAAATGCACCTATATGGCATAGCAATATGCATGACATGTGAATTATAGGTGCCTATGATGATTCATGTAGCAATACTCCTTTCCCTCATATCATCGGGCCAAGGATGAAATAAATTCCAAAGAGTAATAATCAACAACACCACACAACATGTGAGTCAACCAACGGTGAAATAATATCAACTTTAATTGGATAAATAGAACAATAATATCATTATGGGTAACATGGATTTTACCCCAAACATGGGTTCGCAACGCCCAAGAATAGTTTATGACTAAGTACCAAGTGTTCCTATTCTCTAATATATTTTATCCAAATAGTCATGAAAGAAGAGAAACCACCTATGATACCAGTTTGTGACGAACCGGACACAGATGCTACTTAACTGGTGCCCCGAGCCCGGTGGCGGCATGGCCTCAAGCACATCTTCCCGAATGCTAGAGGCTTCCGACTAGAAACCAGATCATATGGTGTGTTTGTCGGAAGACCATTCCCTCATTATCAGGGTGTAGCACAATGGAAGCGATTTAAATGAATAGTAAATAGTGTAAGCAATATAAATAAATAGCCTAAGCAAACTGATGAAATAGATAAGAATGAATAACAATAACTATATCAATTGGAGCAGTGATGATGTAATGTCATGTCACTAGAAAACTGGATAGCATGAATACAAGACAATTGGTATAACATGTTCCTTAAGGTAAAAGAAAACAAAGTCTACTCCAACTCTCCTGAGATCCTACTCAGTCATCTACTATCAAGCTCTATCCTATCAGCTCACAATCAAGTATTGGATGTTTCATACTTCCCTCTGTCAATACCTGCAACCATTCAATCTACTCTGGGTACCAAACGGTGCCCAGAGAGGGTGTGAGATAAATCTCAGTGGGTCACCACCAATGGTGTCTATAACCTCTAGCCCGTGTAATGTAATATAGAAATGTGCAGGTATGCATATATATAAATTAAATCAATCAGCACAACAAAACTAAATAACCAAGTACCTGCTTTAGCCCTCATCTGGTGTCTGAACATGTAATCATTTCATTAATTAATCAATTTTCATTTAATGCTAATAATTCATGTGAGGTATAGCCAACACTAACATCACCCCGTGATAGTATAAGTAGTGAAGGTCCCAAGACGTAACAAGGCTACCAAACAATAATATCCAGTGAGGGAGTTCCTCGGTAAAAACCAAGGAAACATAAACACATGGAAAGCTAACTCAGCAATATCTAAGTATAGCTAAAGGGTAAGAGTGTAATCCAAGGTTCTTAATCCAAGACATTCCACAATATGGTGCAAACCAAGTCTAAGGTGATCGAACAAAGTAAAACAGGGATAACCAAAGATAGGACCCTATGATCTTTCACCATTGCACCTACTAGACAATGATGGATCCAAGGGGTGAATCTCATGTATCCTGTAAAAAGAAAGGGACCCCACGATGGTGTACTGGGCATCCAAAGACTAGAAAATAACTAAAGTATAGGTTGGTATCAACCTAAGAAAACTATATCCTTGAATCGGAATGGGGTTCCCAAGGCCAAAAGTATTCTTCTCTCAGAATCCATGGGGGTATGAAGTCAATCCATTCCTATTTGATATTGGAATTTTGTATTAATTAATTTATTCAAGTCTTTCCTTACATTAGTTTGGGTAGTTCAAGTAGAGTTGAAACCATTTATTTGTTTTTCCTAGCCTTGTCTTCCATTGGTGTGGATAAGCTAAGTAGTGTTGCAACCATTTAATCAAGTCTCAATTTTCCATTAAGGCTTATTTAATTATTTAGGTTCACTCTTATACCTTCCATCAACATGGAATGTGGTTCTACAGATACATAACCTTTATTAAATCTCTTTTGATAAGGCCAAGTTATATACTAAGTATACTTTCCATTTCACATTTAATAAAAATTTGTAGCCACTTACCTTAGGAGGCTCTTTTGGTGAGCATATATGGTACATTTTATTTTTAAATTCTCTGTAATAACAACCCTTTTATGCTAAAAGACCCACCTTTATAAATTTCATGTAAAGGAACACCCGAATGGTGGATCAAATATACGTATACATTAAAAACGCAATTATGGCATAACCTTTGACATAAGGTGGATTGATTTAAGGGTAAATCCAATAACAACTAATGAAATATTTGGAATGAGAATAATCATATGATTCTAATGAGTATAATCATAACATGTTTATTTAAGATGTGGTTTTCAATGAAATCGGTGGTCCCCGCATGAACATTCCAAACAAAGAACATTAGGGACGATTTATAAACAACCAACCTTAGTGTTATACGAGCCTCCTCCTCTAGTATCGGCCCTTGATTTGCCTCAGATCATAGTACATCTATAAAAAGGTGAAAAACTCTCACATGTAAATGACTAGGTTGAGAGTAAAATATAAGAAGAATGGAAAAAAGAGGACTTGAGTACTTACCATTTCACTTCCGACGTGATGAACAGAAGATCGATCAGATACCAGACGAAGGTGATCTCTTGATCCCAAGATTCGGCCATCAAAAAGCTCCAAAAGGAAGAAAAAAAGAGGAAAATCATGTAGGTTCTCATATTAGGAGTAAGGGGAAGGATTAATTGATAATTAAGGGTGTTTTGGTCACTTTTCATTGGTTTTTATCCTATGCAATTTTTTCCAAAATGTTTTTCAAACCATGCACAAACCGTGCAAGATGGTTCTGACCAAACCTGGGAAAAAGGGGGTGTTCACATGGTTTGGATACATGGACATTCTCCAACCATGAAAGGTGCCACTATCCAAAGAAACATAATCTGCACGGTTATGTAAACCATGAGCTAACCGTGCGCAAACCATGCAACTTCGCATGTTTTCCGAAGAAGTGGTGTTCTGAGCTCCAAACAAGCCCTGGTCACCCTCAAAACCATTGCTGACTCAAAAGGAATCTGTATTAGGTAAAAAGTAAAGATTTAGACTGAAAATTAAAGGAAACATACCAGAGTGAAAAACCAGGTTCTTACACCATAAGTCTGATTGGTGGAGATTGGTGGATTATTGGTTCAAGGAAAGTGACATATCTCAAATCATAATCTACCTATAATTTCAAAAATATATCCAAAAATATTAGTATATACACTATGATATTATAGAAATAAACATTTATATTTTTCAAAACTAATGGTCATAGTACAAGTAGAAGAGTCACACTGCAATACATGTTATGTCCAAAAAAATAAAGAGACTCATGTAGAGAATATGTATGTGTGTGTGTTTGTGAATTAAAAAGGATATTATACGGGATACAATTAGATTTAATTGATTTATTTGAAATTTTTTTATGAGAATACCAATTATGAAAATTAAGTTTTAATTATGGAGGCATTTTCAGTACAAGAAGTAATGATTATTCATCTTGTTAATACTAGTTTTTTATCCTGTAAGTGAAAGTTATATACCATGACCATACTATATTTAACTTGTTAATGATTTCTTTTTAAATTTTAAGTGTTTTTTTAAGGAAATAATTTTAATAATTTTCTTGCTCAATTGATAAAAAATTAGATTGTGATTATCAGGACTATGACTAGTTCACACCAAGGACTAGCCACCAGATATTAAGAGTCTCTGAACCTTGTGAAGAACCAAGTGTCTATATGTGTTCTCTATCACAAAATATCTCATCACTACATCATCACTATCAAGATTTATTGACAATAAAATATTCCATGATTCATAGTTATTTGAGATTTTTTGTTTTAGGTGACCATTAATTAACCCCCCCCCCCCCCCCCCAATAGGGATTTACTCTCTTCTATGCCTCACAACAGTACAAGAATCACTAGAAGGTATAGTTTATGGGTCCTATGAACATATATGGGGAGTTAATCACTCCAAACAACATCAATATGATTATATAATTTCATTAAAGACACATAAACATCATAATTTGGGTGTCCTCCACCCAAACCCAATGTTGATTATATCTAAACCTAATATTGACATTCAAGAACAACCTCTCTCCCTTTATCTGGTCAAACAGGTCATCATTTCTAAGAAGAATGTATTTTCTCTGGACTCTCATATATTTTAGGTGGTGAAGGTCAATAAAAATATTCAAACCCCCATCTAAATTTTTTCTAAATATAATGGGGTCCACCCAAGGGGGACACTGGTTCTAATAATTTCTTCCTCCATAAGTTCCTCCAACTATAAATTTAACTCACTAAGTTTTGTTGTTCCCATTATACACACTATATAAGATATAAATTTGATCCTTTGATTTATAACAATAGACAAAAATCAATCTCTCAATGGGGTAGTAACACTAGCATATACTCAAGAAAAGTATGCATGTATTTTATCATAAAAGTAGTAGAATTGTCCTATTATGAATCCACAATGCATAAATTCATGATCACCAACTGGTGGGTAATTGATTATAAATTCCCAAGGGTCATCCTCTATCATCCTTTCACAAAACCCTCTCACTAGTGAAGGTGAATCTTGTACTATATTCATGATAGAAACCCACCTAAATAAAATAAAAGTGAACCCAATATTGGACTATAGATAATTATTTTGTGCTAGGGATGATGTTTAAGGGTTTAATGCCTATACAAAAAACATCCTAAGAAAAAATATCCATATAATTAGTAATTCCTCATATATGGTAGATATGGGTGAGTGTTTGATCACCTATGATATGATTCATAATCCAAATAGGTCTGGGGTATCTATAGGTATTCCTAAATCTCTAAATAATATTGAAATAAAAAATTAATGGCTCATGTAAATGTTAATAATTATGGGAGACAGTTCAGAAAATATATAGATAATACCTTGAGCTATACATGGTTATTCCTAATGAAAGGCTTATATATCATGTGTTTTTATATATAAATAGCTTCCATCTCACTATAGTTGGAGCAGAACACTAAGATATAATTGTATTGGAAAAATATAGAAGTATATTCAACATAAAACCCATCCAATTATGACACTAGATCTGCTTGGAAAATTCTGACCAATAAGGATACCATATCCACCACAGAGAGACCTCTAATATCCTCACTAACTAAAATATATTGTTCCATCTAATGTATCATCATGGCCACCTTCATCTCCACATATGTCCAAAAATTCTCGAGCTACGTTTCATCTACCTATATAAGTACATCAAAAGAAATCTCCAAAATTATTAGACCCTCTTTGGGGTCCATCAGTTATTTATAACCTAGACTGTAATCATTAATTTAAATTCATCTAAAGTCAAGAAATAAATGATTATCATTGGATATTAGTAGCTGAAGGTTCTTCCCCATGGAAAGTCAAACCTGATCCAGTACAAGGCTGTATCTCTAGTTTTCACTCCTCAATGATGAAGAACATAAACTCAGACCACGGTAAGGTAACCCTGTCTTGAGTCTAGGTAGTTATTTTCCACCAATGGTTCATTACTATATGAAGGATACTACATAAAAGGATATCTATTTGGTTAATCGGTATCTAAACTAGATGGACCATGTAAATCACTAACCCCAAGCAGCTCAATTCAACTCAAGGATCAAGTTCGCCTCAAAATCCAAGAGACCTTTGATGCTGAAACTAGGACAATACACTCAACCTATGGTTTTATAGTCTTATTAAGTAGGTAATAACATCTTTTTAATAATTAGATGATCTAATCTCTAGAAAATGGGTTGTGGTTCATGTCACTACTCATGGTGTAGAGGTATCTCTCAATCGGTCCTTGAATCAATGCCTTATAACAAAATTAACCAGTGATTAGAGGCTCTAGTGATGGAATGGTCTCATCATGACCCCAACCCTAGATCTAAGATGACTATTTAAAGAGTGTAATCTTATAAATAATAGGAGAAACTCAAGTTTATAAATCATATCTTATTGAGATAACACAAAAAACGAATGAATAAAATCACTATTGGAACACTAAAATAAAAATAAAAAAAATAATATAAATACGAGTACCAATCTATAGAATAATGTGTATTCATTAGGCACTGATAACTCATAACAACACCATATATAAAAAGTTTAAATAATATAAAATACCTTTGGGAAAGATTCAAAATATGATGTACCAATAAAAAAGGAAATATACCCCTCGCAATAGTGACACCTAGTGTAATCTATAATAGTATTAATCACTATCAAACACAACAGAGCACACCTAATAAGGGCTCTAAATATACTAAGGTTTCTTCTGAACTATGTGTTGTCTATATAAACACAAAATGTGTGAGAAAGAATTCATGTGTAGGGGTGAGTATTAAAAATACAAAGTAAAACAAATTTAAAAAAGATAAAAAAAATTGAAAATAAATCTCAAAATCAAAGAAGGGGAGGTAAAATATAATCCCTAATAAAAACCTAGGTACACGTTAATGATTAAGTACCTAGGGATGTAGGGGTTCCTAGTAATCACATATCAGCTTCATTTAGTTATTATCTCATAGGAAATTAGGAATACCCAATAAATCATAAGACCTTGAATATCTAAAATACCTTGTATTCAAAAATTCTATATAATCTCTCTAATACCATAGTGGGGGACCCATACCTCATCCAAGAAAAGGTACCATAATCGAGGGAGTACTGACCCCTATAGAGGACTGACACCTCAATAAGCTAAACTTATGTAGATCGAGGGAACACTTACACCATTTATAGAGGATCCATGTATAACACATGAGGGGTATTGACTCCATGGATTGAGAACCCATTCCAGGATAAATGAAGTAGTGCCTAAAATACATCTGTTATATGGGGGCCAACATCTTATCTGGATACACGGGTTCAACCCCAGTCCAGAAATAGAGAACCCTAACCCAACACATAGTAGGTTCCAAGTACATGGATGGATGACCCATACCCTGAAATAATATAAATAGTTTTTTAAATAAAGATGCATCACGTATAAAAATAGTTTTTTTACACAATACATTCTTAAGCATAAACTGATCTTAATTAATACTTATAATTGTATCTTAATAATATGTATCATGGTTCAATTTTGTTCAGTATTTCATGTGAATAGAGATATACAATATAATATCTAATTTATGGAGAAAATATATAATGAAATAATGGTTTGTTAGAAAGTGATCATTGTAAAGGGTACTAACTTCAAAATTGATAATGTTTACTTTAGATCTCATTTAGGATTTCTGTTTTCCCAGAATGGTGGATTAGTAAGACATAATACTACCATGAAAACAATAATTATATATTCTATATGAAAGGATAAATATATCAAAACATCTAATGTGTACAAATTTGTTTGGATAAATAATTTTTTACTATTGTGGGGGATGTCACAAGGATCGTGTGTCCACTTGAAATCTATTATGATAATAGTGAATGTAACATCCCACGATATTCCACTCTCTGATGTGGCCAAATTAGGTTTGTTATTGGACTTTAATGGTTTCTCCATGTGTGCCAGTGGATGTTGACTAGCATTATAGGTGTAATGAATATATAAGGGAGACTATACCCCCAGGTAAAGATTTACAATATAGCATAAGTAAACAATAATATTAGAATAATGGATTTAGTAGTAACACTACAATGTACAAATGAAAAGAGAAACAAAAAATAATAAATCAAATAATAGTGAACCATTTATGGATAGGATGAAATGTATATAATTGTCAAACTAAAAGTAATAAAAATAAAATACCATTATGACATAAATAAACTCAAAATACAATGGTCCAAAACCCCATGTAGTTCTCATATCCATGATCCAACCCATCCGGAAAGAAAAAATCTACAACAACATCCCTTTCCATAGTCCAAAACTACATCTATATAATCTACTCTAGTACCAAATGCTGACCTGAACAGAGTGTGAGTAAAACTGAGTAGGTCAAAACCAAGGTGTATAAATAAAAATAGTATAACAATAAGTCTATCCAATGAATCCATAAACAAGTGTAGTAATTAATTAATTAATATAATACAACAATCAACATACATTGACACCATGTCAGAATATCTTTAGGCCTGTAGCACACCCATTCCAACCATAACTACAAAACATGGAATGATCATAATAACTGGGAGAATCCCTCTGTATAAGAATTTCATTATTCAAGACATTCCATCAATATAAACATTTTTGCATCCAGGAAAATCTCTCTATATAATAATTTCAATATAACTAGGCCAAGCCCTATATATAAGTATTTAAACATAACCAGACCAAACCTATATATAAGAATTTTAGAATAATAAATATAATCCCTATATATAAGAATTTCATTAATAATTATAACACAAATCATAATAGAAATATTAACACAACATCAAATCAAAATCCCTAATGGTTAGTTATGCCAATAACAATTTTTCATTCAATTTCCCATTTATTCATTAATATATGTATTAATTTATTTCCATTCCATGTTTCATACCCAATTGGTATCAAATCAACACCATCAATTTCAATAATAAAATTAACTATTTTACAAGATAAATCTATCCCATGAGATTAAATGAGGTCTCATGTCATGCTAAAACATACTTTTATCCATAAGCCCAATCATTATTTTTCAACAGTGGGGATACCCAATGGGTAGCCACAAGACAGGTCGCAATACCATTGAATATAAAAGGATCAAAAGATTAATAAGACATATGATATATCCTCACCCTTTTAAAAATTGAAAATTTCACAGGTTATGTTGGTGCAATCATAAAATATGGTACATACATTAATAATTAAATAGGCCATAGGTTTTAGTTCTAGGTGGTCAAACTTTATCTAATGATCTAGGAAACTATTCCAAAATGTAACACCAAAAATGGATAAAGGTGAATATGGTCATGAAGAAAACTTTGATCACATTATATCAATATCAACACCTAAAACAACTGTGGTAAGACATTCCACCATGAAAATGGAGAAAAATGGAAGGGAGTGAAAACCAAAGAAAAACAATTTACTATGGATCATACGGTTAATAAAGATGTCCAAAATGAAGAAAGGAACTTAATAATCACCTATATTTTATATATCTCAACAAAGAATGGCTACATGTGATTGATAAATGAATCATATGTGCATCAGGAATTTAAAACCAAGAATCCCAAGAAATACATATCCTTTAATAATTTCACATTGTTTTTTTTTCAAATTATGAATTACAATAAAAAAATGTATCCCATCAAGTTCAAGTAACCCCGATAAATAATTACACGATGTTAACTAGTCTCACAGTGTGTCAATTTTTCATTTCATTAACCAATTTACAGTTTTTTCCTAGAAAAATTTACACGTAAAGTAATAGGTTCATATAATTTAACCAAATTAAAACCTGAAATAGTTTGCGACATATACCAAGAAATAATTACATGTCGCGTAACATGTACATAGTGAGTAAATTTATATAATACGTTTATTAGTATATATTATATTTGAAAAACCCAAACCACCACTAAAGCCTCCCAAAATCACCAAAAAGCCTCATAATCCCTTAACACACTTACCCAGATTCAATTAATTCAAAAAAACATACATACCATAACATTAGGTCATTTTTTCTAACAAAAAATCTTTATCTTCAAAAAGGGTCTTGACCACCGAGGTTCAAATAAGAATGAAAACTCAATGGAAAGATGTTCAACATAAAACTCAAAGAGTGTAAGGCCAAAAAAAGATATAATCTTACAAACTCCCAACCATTTAACCCTCTTCCCATGCTAATCCAAGAATCATCATGGGGTCTCGAGTCTCAAAAAATAATTATGGCCTCTATTTTTCAATATCATATTCACTATTCTGGGTCTTCTCTTCCACCACACTAAATCTAGAGGTATAGTACTTCCCTAGAGATACTTCCCACTAAGGTCTACAAAGAGTATCATATATTCCTTAAAATAATTATATACCTAAATCTTGACTTCATCAATGTCTTCCACGTGACAAGGGACTGGATGATTTATATGAAGCTAAAACATGTCAAACAAAACATACATGGGACTGTAGTGTTGTGGAAGGTGTTTTTGGTATGCCACTAGACCCAACCTTTCCACTATCTCAAATGGATAGAAAAACCTGGTCATGATCATTCCCTATTTCTCGAGACAAAATTACCAAAAACTAGTCATCACCCAAAAAAACAAGATGGAATACGTCAAACTCTACATATTATCTATGATAGTCAATGTAATATTTCTACCTGGTCCATATAGTCTCTAGAAACCTCTTGATCAATTAAACCTCCTCAGACATATCCTACACAAGATTTGGTCCAACAGGGGATGACTCGCCTACCTCCAACCAATAAAGAGGTGATCATCACATCCTTCTTATAAAGCCTTGAAAGTTTCCATTTGGATTAATTCCTAGAATATGTTATTTTACAAAAACCCCATGACTTCCAAATACTCCTCCCATGAAAAATTGAAATCCAAAACATAGTCTCGTAATATATCCTCCAAAATCTAAATAGTTCAAACATATTGACCACTATTCTAAGGATGATAGGTTGTGATCATATGAACCTTCCACTATAGAACCTTCTAAATACCATTCTAGAACTAATATGGGAAGTGAGGATCTCTATCATAAATGATACTTCTCGGTGCACCATGAAATGGATATATCTTCCCCACATAAAGACTACCTAGATCATCATTGGTAAAGGTATCCCTGATATTCAATAAGTGGCATACCTTCATCAGTTTATTTATGATCACCCATACTGTATCATTCTTATGGGGTGTCATGGGTAATCCTATCATAAAATACACAGTGGAATCATCCAATTTCCATTTCATAATGGGAAGAGGCCGCAACGTCCTAGAAGGCCTCTAATTATTGCCTTTCACCTGATGATAGGTGAATCATCTAACCAAAAAAACCCACTTTCTCCTTCTATATTCTTAGAAACCAGTACTATCTATGGAGATCATGATACATCTTCATCAAACCAAGATTTACTTCCCATATAGAATCATGAAACTCTCTCATCATCTCCTCACACTAGCCTATAGAAACCCAAACATGGCCCTAGAAAGGAATAGAATTTCCATTTCCATGAGACCATCCTAATAGTGGAATTCCACCATATGTTCTTTTTCACAAAACTAATCCCTCTAGATCTGATATCTTCTTATTAATGACAGAGTCCAAAATAATGAGTATTACGGATGTTGAATTAAAACCTACTCATCCCTGGAACACCTAAACATCTCGAAGCATGTCAACAAAGAGTACCGTCATATTACACTCAACCTAAGACTCCTACACAACCTATTTTTATAAATTATGTCTCAAAGAATAGGTAGTGAAATTTATCTTCCTTTTGTATAAGAAATCACGATGTAAAAATACTATAGAAACTTTACCCACCTTCTCTGTCGGAGGATTAGGTCCCACTGTGAAAAGATGTACCTGAGACTCTTGTAATTTGTGTACACCATAAACCTCTCACCCAAAATATTATGTCACCAGCATCTTAGAGAATGTACCACAATATTTAACCCTAGATTGTGAGTATGATAATTCCTCTCATGCAGTCTCAGATATCTTGATTTATAAGAAAACACTCAATCCCCTTGTATGAGAACTATTCTAATTCCAACTCTAGATGCATCGTAATACATGGAATATGATTTACCTGAGACATTTAATGTGAGGATATGTGTTTAATTTCATCATTCTCTTCAGCTCTAGAAATGATCTCTTGAAAGAATATGACCAAACATACATTACTCAGTCTTTGTTTGATCTAGACATTTGTGCTTCTAGATGGGATAATTCTAAGATGAAGAATAGATAATAACCAGGTATACCAAGAAAAATCTGAATCTTAAAGAAATTATTTTCCCGCTCCAAATATACCATCGATGTAACTTTATATGGGTACAATGAAACTCTTACCTCTCTAATGTCATTTCCCAAGAAGTTCACTTTATCAATCCTGAAACCATATTTTGTTATCTTAGCATAAAGTCAGTGCTCTCAAAATGTACTCTCAATATGATGTCAACATAATGGGAATGATCGTTTGTTTACGTGGAGTAAAATAATATTTCATCAAAGAAACCCACCAAAAACTTATCTATATAAGGATAAATGTATATAATTCATCAAGGTTATGAAAATTTTATATGCCTTCATCAGACAGAATTACTTCACTATAAACCAATACAAGCCATACCGTATACAAAAAGTAGTTTGAGGGATGTCTGATGACCTCACCATCAACTGTTGGTATCATGATCTCAAATCAATCATGGAGAAGATATTCGAACCTCTAAATAGATCAAAGAGATCATCGATGCAAGGAAGTGGATATTGGTTCTTGACCTTCATCTATTTCAATCGTTGATAATCCACACACAACCACAAAGTCCCATAAACCTTCTTCGTCAAAAGAATAAGAGAACCCCATGGATATGTATTTATCCATATAAAATCTATGGCTTCCAAATCATTCAAATAAAAATTCAACTCCCAAATCTCTTTTGGTGTTATATTGTAGGGTGGAATTGAAACTAGCTCAATTCTCACACCACCTTGAACATGAATCCAATATCTCACTCGGGTGGTAAGTCAAAGAACTTTTCTATAAATACATCTTCAAAATGGTCTACTGCATGTGTAATAGTATCCTTCTACATTCCACTATAATCTTGAAAAAGGATTTTTATCTGATCCATGAGACATTCAATCATCACTGAATTGGTCTTGCATGACCATCCTGAAGATCCCACTCATGCTTGTGAAAGTAGTGGCCTTATTCTAGAGTTGAAAAGGGTATCTCCCCTCTGGTAACAATACATATGATCCTATTATATAACTAACAAATCCTTGAAAATAATAAAATTGAAACATATAATTTCAATCACAATTGGTTCCTAAAATAAATAGTAGTGACTGATTTATAGAGAACACACATTAAAATGTTTGATATTCTCAGTCTGTGCCCCAAACGACATGTCAATTTTCAACACACCATCCAATATTTCCACAACCAAACCTAAATTTTTTAAAAAAAATATATGTTAAAAAGGAATTTGATTCTATATCAAAAAAATAAATATATGGAAGAAATAAAATAATCGTAAAAATAATGGTTAATGTTCTTAAATCCACACTATCCATATTAGACTATATAACATGAAGAAGACTTTACCTTCTTCACTAAGAATCACTATGACTCCCCTAGGCTATTCTTTGTTCTTGGTATTACTCTTCTGGGTATGGGTTACCATGTCACCTACCTCGACCAAAAATTCAAATGTAACTTTAGATACTAGTCGTCCGAAAGGTAGTTGAGTCCTTCCCAGACTACGGTACCTATTTTGATCCCTAACCACTTCTATACTACTGTATGACACAACAAAACCTCTATAGGAGACCAGTCTACCACAATCACGGTACATAAAAAGTAATTTTAATACACTAATGATGCTTGTGTCCCAACATACTCCAAGGATAACACTAGAATAAAACATGGTCCTGAGATGGATTCCAACTACCCTGAACACTCTATCCACTTTTTCATTTTAAATAACTATCATAGAGATTTATATTTCTACTAGAAAAATATATCTTGGGTTTTCATGTCAAAACAGTCTGGCAGTTACTCAGGGCCACTCTAAAATTCCCTTCCATTATGAATGTTCGATTCCTCAAATATAAAATGATACTCAAGAGGAGGATATTCACCTATGAACTAGTCTCATAAAAATCTCATCCTAAAAATGCTACACCTTAGAGATCTCATCAGCTGCTAAAGATGTTGAAAAGTGATAGAAGTCATTGAAAAATCTATTTTATTCCATTACTAACCTTAACTCATGCATTAGGTGCAAAAACACATGAGCCTTCTCATACCTCAACATAATTGGATAGAAGTGTATTATAAATATCACCTTGAAGTCCTTCTGGGATATCTATTCATTTTTCCTTGTATGATCTAAAATATACCGCCAATTATTGGAAGGTCCATGAAGCATGTATGTAGTAATCTTCAAACTCTTATCTACGAGTGTCTTGAGGTGATTAAATATCGTCTGGATGGACACAATCCATAACTCAGTTGCTTGGTTGCCTCCCTCCCATGTGAATGTAGGTGGATTTCGTGCTTGGAACACTCTCGTCATCTTAGATATCAAAGACATGGTACAAAAATTATCTCATTCCAAATATCACATGACCCTTAAGAAATTTTCAGGATGTTAAATATCCTTATAGTCTTTAACAGATACAAGAAGTTATCGATCAATTCTATTTTGATCAGGCTTGTTTCCACTCTATTGAAGCTCAATTTGAAGATGAAGAGGTCTCTACAAGACAAATTCACTCCATATAACACTGGATAAAAACAAGGTCAAGCTCAACAGGTGACAACAACAGAGAACTAATGGCCCATGGTCTCTCTTAAAATAGAATTCAAGTGTTTTAGAATGCCATTATAGTTCTTTATTTTCATTATTATTAGATATAATAGGTACATCATATCACAGTTCATACGGGAAAATATATCACATGAAATAAATATGTCCCTATCTTGCATAATACATGTCAAAATATATCCTTATTTTCTTAACATGATGCATGCATACCCATCTAACGTCGTACCAGGCTATGAGTAAACATATCAAAAAATAATAACATCGCACAACATGGGAATCACCCAAGGTAAAATGAAATCAACAATAATAAGAAAACATCATGACAATACGTACTCATATTATCTCCCATACATGGGTTAGATACTCCGATGAACAAGATCATTACCAAGTCCCAACATATCTTAGTATCCTTTCAACCATTAAAAATCGTAAAGAAATAGAAAGGAAAAACCTACTCCACTGATACCACTTCGTAACATCACTAAATAGGGAACTCTCTCACATTGCCAAATCAGGTTTGTTACTAGACTTCCATTACACAACCCCAAATTCTAAAGGGTTTTAACTAGTAGTAGGTATGTATAGAATATATTGGGGAGACTATATCCCCTTGTATATATTTAAAATACAAAGGGTGGAAACAAAAATAAATATTAGAGTAACAGATATAACATAAATAGAAAAACATAAAACTAGAAAGTCAAGGCAGAACCAACAAATCAAATAATAGTGAACTATCTAATGACAAGATGGAAAGTATCTTAATGTGTAAATGAAAGTAATAAAAATAAAAGATCAAGCTGGCACAAATAATCTCAAAATACCCAAATATATAACTCCATGGAAATCCCATCTCTACGATCCAACCCATACAACAAGCAACAATCAACAACAAGGTAAATCACCCTTTTCCAAAAATTCATCAACCTAATCTTCGCAGGTACCAAATGGAGGCCCAAATAGAGTGTGAGAAAAAACTATGTAGGTTGACACCATCGGGTTTATGAAAACCCATTATAATAATAATTTTATACAGTAAAGTGATAAATATTTGTATTGATTAAACAATTAATACAATTAAACAATCAATCTACTTTGGTACCATACTAGAATATCTATGGGAATATTGCACAACCAATATAACCATAACCAAAAACCATGGAATAATAGTAATTACCGAGAAAATCCCACTATATAAACATTTCATCATCTAGGACAAGGCCCCAATATAAAAATTTCTGCATCCAGTCCAATCATTATATATAATTATTTTATCATAATCAGGAAAAATAATTTATATAATCATTTCAGCATAAATAGGTCAAGCCCTGTATATAATCATTTCAACATAACAAAGACAAGCCCTCTATATAATAATTCCTGCTAAAATAAAAAACTAAATCATTAAATAAAGGTTAACGCAATATAAATTCGTAATCCATAATGGTTAATTTATGGAATTTCTATTTTTTTCAATTACCCATTTAATCATTAACTTATATCTTAATCCATTCTCATACAAATTTTTAGAACAAATGTTTTTCAAATCAACACCATCTATTTTAATAATCAAATTACCCATCTCTAAGGAGAATCTATCAAAAGAAATTTTTTAATGTCTCACATCATGCTAAAACATAATAAAAGCCATAAGAGAATTCATTATTGTTCAGGGGTAGGCCCACCCTATATGTAGTCGCAAGCCTGGTCTCAACACCATTTAATCTTATCTGGTCAAAAGAGTAACCAAACACATAATTTATCATCACATATTTCTATATTAATTAATTCACATGTCATTTCAATGAAATTGCACCATATTTTACAAACATTAACAATTTATAAGGATATGGGGTTTTGTTTTAGAACATGCACCTTTATCTAGAGATCTAGGAAACTCTTCCAGTAGGTAATGCTAATAAAGGATGAAGGTGAAGATGACCATGAAGAAAAACTAAATCACATAATAAAAATATCAACACCAAAAACAACTACATAAAATAGGTTCCACCACTACAATGGAGAGTAACGAAAGAGAGGGGGAAACCCATGTAAAAATTTTACCAAGGATATGACACATAATCGAGATGTATAAAATGGAAGAAGGTACTAAAAAATACCCTAAAGTATACAAGGTACCAAGAGAGAAAGGCTACACATGAATAAAGAATGAATCATACATATTTTATGGATTTAAAACCACTGAGACAGATAAATACACAATGGGTAATCCTTTCATGTCATGTATTTTCCAAATTATGAGTTATGCTGAAAAACACGTCGACTTGGGTTAAAATAACCAAAATCAAGAATTAGATGAATTGAACTAGTTTCACAGTGTGTACATATTTCACATCATCACCAGTTCATGATTCCTTCCTAGAGACATTTATATTATCTATAAAAGGTTCATGGTGTGTTAATAATTCATGTCCTAAACAAGTTCATGACATCTGGCTTGTGACATTTACAAGTCATTTAATAGGTTCAAAATGTGTAAATTTTGAGCAAACATATCCCAATATATATTTTTTCTAAAAAACAAGAACCACCAATAAAGCCACCCAAATTCCTGAAGAACTATATTGATCCCTTGAAAATTATTCAAACTCCATTAATTTAAACAAACACACATCCCTAAACATTATATCATTTTTCCCATAAAATTATCTACATTCAAAAAAAGGGACTCGACTGCCATGGTTTAAATAATAAGAAAAAACAAACCAAAATAATCTCAACACAAAACTCAAATATGGTGGAACAAGAAAATAAGGGAACTTATAAAGTGATAGTTTCACAACCTAAGGAGATCATGTATCTCTATATATCCAAAAAAGTATTAATCAATTTTATATCATTAGAGAGATTATTGACTAAGATGATATTGATTCAGGTTGACTTACTGATAAGATAATATTTTGGATGAAATTGAAACTACATTTCTTGTAATTATATACATGGGTGATTGGATATATTGAAAGTTGGAGATTTTTAGTGTTTATTTCATAATTTGAGTTATGTATAGTTGACTTAGGGATATTATGTATTATATAATTGTTTGATTTGGTTCCCTAAAACCAACAGAACTTATAATTTCAATTACTAGTCTACTAATAAATATCTTACCCCATGATAATATTTCTTCTATATAATATTAATGTGATGATGTATATAGAGTAATTTTCACATTGAAAAGTTATAGTAGTTCCCCACCATAATGGGAAACTGTAAATTCTATGATAATATTATTAAACATATATCTTATGGTATATATAAAATCTATCTAACAGGATATAGATAATGAATGATTATCTTTTCATGGGGTATTTCAAAATATTAAGACTTTATCTCATAAATTTCACACTTGGTAATCTCTAAGTAGTGATATTTTTAAGTAATGACCTCCTAAATCTAATTCTAAATGTTCTATGGGTTATTAGAAATTCCAGTATATGAACATGTTTATTATTCCTTAAACATGATATTATTATTTATTTATATCATGAATCAAGTACTTTGATGTCGAGATGAAACCCATGATAACATATTCTTTAATTGAGGCACCATGAGTTGGGTGTGTCATGAGTGATATGAAATTAATTAAATTAGTCAATAAAGGATATTTTTCATCTATGTTAACGGAACAATATATCTTTATCCCATTAATTCAAATGTAACTGTGTAGTGACCTAGGATTCTCATATATGGATATTATATAATTTTAGATGAATATTCATTACATTACACAAAAAAACACCTAAGTAATATAGTGTGACACCCCAAGATTCCGTAGTCTGTTATTTCTTCAAAATAATTCAATAACATTCACTACACGCAACACCGAGTTAAAGCACACCATGACTTACCAAACTAGCCGTTATGAATAGTAATACCAAATTTTTCAAATTTTATAAATTATATCTCTCAAAATGGACTTCATTTTTGGATTCGGAATATCAAAATTACCCTAGGGTGAAATTTTGGTACTTTTCTGATAACATTAATATTTTGATGAATAGTGAAAATTACTAAATTTTAATTACAAACAAATTTTTTAATCAAAATAATTAATAGTGATAAATTAAGGATTTGAGTGGTTTTAAAGTATAATTAGAATATATTTTTAGCATTTTATCCAATGGTGTTCATTATAATTAATTTAACTTTGAAATTGGACCTAAACAATTGTCAATCTTTTGATATATATTGTTTCATAAAAAAACGCTATTTGTTGTGACTGCAGGAATTAATTATAAAATTAATTAATTAAACTTATATGTATTGAATTTTGTAAAATATACATCATTTTTGAATTTGGAATATCAATTATAGCTTAGGGTGAAATTTTGGCATTGTTATGAAAAACTTCAATTTTTGATGAATAGTGAAACTACTAAGTGGTTGTTAAAAAAACTGAATTTTTCATAAAACTTAATTTTACCGCTTCTGTGAATGGAATTTCGAAAATCCAAGAGACACGATTAATATCAAGAAGTAAAATGTGGTTCAATGGGATGAAAATAATTTTTGGTGAATAGTAACTTTTTACTTTTATTTACCACGGTTAAAAGTAAATATGGTAATTAAGGGTAGAAATGATATTAATATTACCCTAACACATGTCCTAATTCTATTGGACAAGTGTATCTCGACCAAAAACAGACTTAGGAATAAAATATTATCATTTAGGTCCACTTGAATTAGATTAGGACATTTATTATTATTTAATTCAAAGAAGAGTTAAAAGAGTTAAAATCAAAGTTTATTTACTAAAACATTTTTAATATAGGGTTATACATAAGATAAATTCAATTGTAAATATTCATTAGAAAGATAAAAATCTTTCCAACATAATTATAGATTATTTATAATTTTTAGAAGTTAAATAATTTAATTTATGTATGACACAATGATGATGTACTAATTACCATAATAGTGAAAAATTAAACTAATTGATATTATAAATACCCAAATAAATATAATTTGAGACTTTTAATGAATTACACTAATTTTCTAAGATAATATGACATATTAGGATTTATTTAATTTACTTTTTTTGAAGTAATAATTCTATTATAAGTTTCAAAAAAATCAACTATTGAATAGTGTCAAAATTGACATAAAAGAGTTTTTAAAACAAATATTATATTATTAATTGATATTAAATTCCTAAAAATCTAATGTTCGGCCAAGAGACTTATATCATGATAGGTGTATCATTAATGGACCACTTGGGGGTCTCTTGGATGTATATAGTAACTTTATTAACTATATAATATAAAAATACAAAGTGACATGGTAAATGTCAAACTAATTAACTAAGAGTTAAAACTAAAGGATAGGATTAATATAGTAACCCAAACCTGTCTAAATTCTATTTGTTGGATGGTTTTCGACCTATACCCACCTTAAAATTTGAATAATCAACTTTGGAGCAATTAGAAACTGAAAGTTCTCCTCACCCCTCTTATAAAAGGGCACTCCTCCTTCTCGTTACTTCAAACCTTCAAAGCCTTTTGGTTCGGCCAAAATCTGCCCAAATACTATCCAAACATCCCTCACTACAACCTATAGGTCTTAGTTTGATTAGAAACCCAACCTAAGGAGCCATTTTGATCAAATAAAAAGGAAGAACCTGAAGAAGAGGTAATGATTTAACCACCCTTTTTCAAGTTCTTTTCTTCTTCCACTTCTTCATTCTTTGTTGTTACCATTCTAAAATAATAACTCCAGTATCTTATATATTCTGTGATGTTATTATAATTATGGTACAACCATATTCAGTATTCTATCCACGCTTTGAATAACATGTCACCATACGTGCGTACGTACGGCTTACCGACTCCACGTCGTGGTGTAATTGTTATTCAATATATTATTATTTGAATGGGTATAATAATGATTTTTAATTCATGTAAATAATAAATATAACATGATAATGATTCTGTATATATGATATACCATCCAATTATATATTATTTTAATATCAAAAGAATGATATTTTCGCTCGTGCGTACGTACGGACTACCGTCTCCACGAACGCGATGAGACTCATTCTCCATCATATCCATTCAAGTATAATTATCATTTGATTATTTAAAAATAATGTTTAAGGACTTGATATCATTCTGGATATGAAAAAGATACAACCTAACCATTACAAACATGGCTTATGTGACAAAACATATAATAGAAAACAAGTAAGTTAACACCTGAAACGACGATAATACTAAGATATTATGAACACAGAAATGTTAAAAGATCATATATGATATCATATTAATATATATGATTCTTGTATAATTTAATAACAATTATTTCACCATTATAAAGGAGGATAACCTACCCCCAACCAAGGAAAAGTACAATGTAAGGGGTTTTCATCTCACTCCTTATTCCCATGAGATTCATGCCATATTGCCACTATTACCTTTTTTGTGGTGTATGTACTTCCTATAATTGTATTCTTTGTGTAATACACTTTAATTTATGTGTATTTACATATTAATTGTATGATACCTCTTTCATGGGGTGTATTTTTTGTACGTTACCAAATTGGTAAGAGTTTATTTCACAATCTTTTCATTATCCGAGGTTGTTTGTACACAATTATCTACTAGGATATCTTTATCATCCACATCCATGTTGCTTAAAAATGTATTTAAAAACATTTTTACTATTTACTAGACAATGGGTTAAAGTCATTTATAACCTTATGTTTTTTTAAAGGAATCTTTCCGTCATTTTCCAAATAATTCACTTTTAACCTTTTCGACAAATTTAAGGTAAGGATGTCATTTTTTTAACTTATACGGCGGGTGCAGCTATTTACCGCCGTTATAAAATCGTTAAAGCTTCCCTTAGAAGCTTATAAGAATATTTTCAAAGTAAATGTTTTATTTTATAATTTTGTTACTTTTAAATGATTTTAAAATGAATATTTTAAGAATTTGTGAAAGGTACTCTTTATCAAGATCATAATTTTAAATGTTTTAAAGATTTATCTTTCTAAATATTTTTAATTAATTTCCATGTTTTCAAAATGATTTTAAGGATTTATTTATATGAACATGAATTTTTTGAAATGATATTTCTTTTCAAAAGTTTCAAAGTGGTATGGGACACTTTGATTCAAAAACCTTTTTTAAATTACTTCCTTTATAAATGTGTGACTTTTCAATGATTTTGAGAATAGAGATATTTCTCTCAAATAGTTTTGATTTTCATCTATGTCAACATTCTTTGATGGATTTTAAGCTTATTTGAAGTTGATTTATTATGATACAAACTTTTTTATTGTATTGAAGGTTTTGTGATATGTTTTACTGTGGATGTGTTATTTTTATACCATTCATGGTTTATGGAGAAAGTATTGACATTTCGTATGCTAGTTTTAAAAAGAATGTTTATGTTATGTTTAAACCTTTTCATATGGGAATGCATTTGACATAGTAAGTGATGAGTGGAACCCGCTATAGCTCTTCGATGCATCGGTAGGTCTCATGAGACAAACTAGTGTCTTGGCACAAGGCCTTGACAAAATCTTATTTGTAGTCTTGGAACGAGGCCTTGGCTATGTGGTTATGATAGTCTGGCATTATGCATCCCATCATTATGAAAGTAGTTATTGATATTGCATGAGATTATTAGATTAGTAGAATATCCATGTGAATAAGTAAATGGAATTATTTCATTTTATTTTTTCCATACTGTGTTGAAGTTCATGTTTAAAAGGATTTTGTTTTAGTTATACATTGCCTTAAATGTATATTCTTATTTATGAAATTCTCCTCTATATTGTTATCCTTACTGGGCATTTGAGCTCACCCCTTTTCTATGTTTTATTTTTCCCAGGATGTGAAAAAGTAAATTATAAATGACCTGTAGGGATATTTTGAGGGGATAATAGTGTGGACTATGGAGACGATATGATGTTGGAGTAGTTTTTCACCTTATGATGTAATGTAAAACTTTATGAATATATCTAGTGTTTCCAAGGCTACTAAACCAATCGGTCTTTCGATATTTGATCTTTCATTTGATCATGCCAATGTTATGAAGTAATGAACCAACTCTGGGTAACTGGGGTCGGGGCATTACAGTTGGTATCAGAGGAAGTTTAGTACAAACCTTGGAAGCTAGATTTAGATAAACTCTGATTAGAGCACATAGATTTAAGATTGACTTTGAGGATTAGTATAGAAGAACTTCCTAGAATTTTGGAATTGTAGAGATTTTTTGAGTTTTCCGAGCAATACATCCCTGTCTCGATACGAGCAAGTAGAGGCGGCTCTGGCACAGATGTACCTAGGGGTAAAACATGAAAACACCGCATTGAGATGGACTCAAACGGGAACTGGTGCACGAAAATGAGCCTTGCTGCACTCTTGGTTACGACACTCCTGGGGGATATGCCCAGGATAATTATCATTTTCTTTACAAACCATTATGAAGGGTTTATGAGTATATACTTCCTCAAAGGAGACATTTTTATGATTATGGAATATGTACATAAACTATTTAATTTATGTTATATGTTTTACAAGTTTGGGATTAGGTATTGTTATTCATAAACTAATCTAGTGTATGCCATTGTTTAGAAATGGCGCCCAGTAGAAGGAATGAGAACTCCAGAAATTCACATGATCCAAAGAGAAAGAAGGATCATATCTTTCATATTTTTAATCCAGAATTTATAAGAGAAATATTCTCCCATGTATTATCATCATATGAATAAATAATATCATGTGTTGATAAGATAAGTAAAGAGTTTACTGAGTCCTATGGCTTTGAAGGGAAGCAAGAGAAGAAGAGGATGGATGAGAGAAAGTTGGATAAAGGGAAGAGGGAAAAGAATAATTTTCCCATATGTGATAACTGTGGGAAGAAACACCCCGGAACTTGCCTGAAAGGAATGGGAGTTTGTTATATATGTGGAGGAAATTTGCACAAAGTACGTGACTACAAGGGTAAGAAAATGGTTTCAAATGTACAATGCTTCATTTGCAAGGAGTTTGGACAGTACACAAACCTATGTCCTAGTCATCAGACTATGCCGCAAATGATGCTATTGGATAATAATCAAGTTATGATACTACCACAGATTAAGAGGAATGATTAGAGTTCTTATGTTGATTATGTCAATTGAGTGTTGTATCAACAATATACTTTTTATAATAATTATGGAGTATATAAGTATTGTACGGCAATACTATTTCATTAAGGACTTGAGATTGTGTGCAACAAAGAAAAGTGACTCAATAGCAGGATAAATTTTTGGAAAATATATGCTTGAGAGAATGATAAACCATAATATAGTTCTGATACCGAGGTAGTGATTTTGGAATAATACATGATTGATTTGGATAAATTATATTGGATATTCTTGACTACCTTGAAACTAATTAATGATTTGTATATTCCATCATTGTTGGGGTTTAAAACATTTTTGGATTGAAGGAGTATATCGATTATTCTTTAAGAAATAAGGGATCTTGAATGTAATCAATAAGGTTTTATGGTAATTCGGGATGTTGCAGTGTTTTAAAAGAATACATGACGAAGGTGTTCACATGTTATTATGAGGAAAAAAGGATCTTTATTGTTTTTACCTTCCTTATAAATTTTGTACTGAAGTATTTTGGATAGTTCTAGTTTGGATTATTTTGGATTGCTATAAAAGGACAACCTGGAGGTCGGGCGGTAACCCGTCGTGTCCGACAAGGCCGCGAGACTTGAACCCACAACCGAAGGGCGAAACGGGTGTATCCCCTACCACTGACCCACGTGATGTCCTGGATTGAATAATGTCTTCTTTTTATGGTTCTTCTAGAGGAATTATAAATTCATTTTTTAACCCTATACGAATAGGATAACTAGAATATTATTTTTAAGTTCTATTATCTTTTAAAGTGAAAGATGAGTTTGTGGTAGAAATTAGTTAAAGGATGGAAATCTACTTGTCAAGAATATATTTTTTCTTCTTCTATTATTCTATACTTTATTTAAGGAATACTACAACCAAAAAATTTTTATCCTAATACCCTATATTTTGTTGAACCGATGGTATTTTAAATCATCATAGATTGATGAATTTAAGGACCTCAATTGTAAACTTGTTTGTGATTGATGACCTCAATCATTACCTTTAAATATTTACGTTATTCCTCCAATTATATGTCTCTAATTTCCACCAATGTTCTCCTAATCGAGATCATAATTTTGTGGGGACCCTTTCATTTCTCTTTTCCTTATATTAAGACTAAATTTTAGTAACCCAATTTCCGATGTGGGTTTTCCCACAAAGATAATTTTTATTTTCAACGTTTTATTTTCGAAGAACAATTTAAAATTGTGAGGACGCAATTTATTGAAGGAGGGGAGAATGTAACACCCCATGATTTCATAGTGTGTTATTTCTTCAAAATAATTCAATAACTTGCACTACACGCAACACCGAGTTAAAGCGCACCATGACTTACCAAACTAGCCATTATAAATAGTAATACCTAATTTTTGAAATTTTATAAATTCTACCTCTCAAAATGGACTTCATTTATGGATTCGGAATATCAAAATTAGCCTAGGGTAAAATTTTGGTACTTTTCAGATAACTTTAATATTTTGATGAATAGTGAAAAGTACTAAATTTTAATTAAAAACAACATTTTTAATCAAAATAATTAATAGTGATAAATTATGAATTTTAGTGGTTTTAAAGTATAATTAGAATATATTTTTACCATTTTATCCAATGGTGTTCATTATAATTAATTTCACTTTGAAATTGGACCTAATCAATTGTCAATCTTTTGATATATATTGTTTCTTAAAAACACGCTATTTGTTGTGACAGCGGGAATTAATTATAAAATTAATTAATGAAACTTATATTTTTGGAATTTTTTAAAATAGACATAATTTTTGAATTTGGAATATCAATTATAGCTTAAGGTGAAATTTTTGCATTGCTCTGAAAAACTTCAATTTTTGATGAATAGTGAAACTACTAAGTGGTAGTTAAAAAAACTGAATTTTTCATAAAACTTAATTTTACCGCTTCTGTGAATAGAATTTAGAAAATCCGAGAGACACGGTTAATATCATGAAGTAAAATGTGGTTCAATGAGATGAAAATAATTTTTGGTGAATAGTAACTTTTTACTTTTATTTACCACGGTTAAAAGTAAATAGGGTAATTAAGGGTACAAATGATATTAATATTACCCTAACACATGTCCTAATTCTATTGGACAAGTGTATCTTGACAAAAAACAACCTTAGGAATAAAATATTATCATTTAGGTCCACTTGGATTAGGTTAGTACATTTATTATTATTTAATTCAAAGAAGAGTTAAAAGAGTTAAAATCAATGTTTATTTACTAAAACATTTTTAATATAGGGTCATACATAATATAAATTCGATTTTAAATATTAATTTAAAATATAAAAAGATTTCCTACATAATTATATTTTATTTATAATTTTTATACATTAAATAATTTAATTTATTTATGACACAATGAGGATGTAGTAATTACCATAATAGTGAAAAATTAAAATAATTGATATTATAAATACATAAATAAATATAATTTGAGACTTTCAATGAATTGAACTAATTTTCTAGGATAATATGACATATGAGGATTGATTTAATTGAATTTTCTCTAAGTAATCATTCTGTTATAAGTTTCACAAAAATCAACTATTGAATAGTGTCAAAATTTACATAAAAGAGTTTTTAAAACAGATATTATATTATTAATTGATATTAAATTCCTAAAAATCTAAGGTTCGGCCAAGAGACTTATATCATGATATTTGTATCATTAATGGACCACTTTTGGGTCTCTTGGATGTATATAGTAAGTTTATTAACTATATAATATAAAAATACAAAGTGACATAGTAAATGTCAAACTAATTAACTAAGAGTTAAAACTAAAAGATATGGTTAATATAGTAACCCAACCCTATCTAGATTCTATTGGTTGAATGGTTTTCGACCTATCCCCACCTTAACCTTTGAATAATCAACTTTTGAGCCATTATAAACCGAATATAAATTTATTATAAATTAATATTTCTAGCTTTTCCAAAGGTGCCCATCACCCCTCTTATAAAATGACACTCCTCCTTCTCATTACTTCACACCTTCAAAGCCTTTTATTTCGGTCAAACTCTACCCGAATACTCTCCCAACTTCCCTAACTACAACTTAGAGGTCTTAGTTTGATCAGAAAGCCATCCTAAGGAGCCCTTTTGATCAAATCAAAAGGAAGAACCTGAAGAAGAGGTAATGATTTCACCACCCTTTTTCAAGTTCTTTTCTTCTTCCACTTATTCATTCTTTGTTGTTACTATTCTAAAATAATAACTCCAGTATCTTATATATAATGTGATTTATTATAATTATGGTACAACCATATTCATTATTCTATCCACCCTTTGAATAACATGTCACCATACGTGCGTACGTACGGCTTACCGTCTCCACGTCGTGGTGTAATTGTTATCCAATATATTATTATTTGAATGGGTATAATAATGATTTTTAATTCGTGTAAATAATAAATATAACATGATAATGATTCTGCATATATGATATACCATCCAATTATATATTATTTTAATATCAAAAGAATGATATTTTTGCTCGTGCGTAATTACGGACTACCGTCTCCACGAACGCAATGTGATTCATTCTCCATCATATCCATTCAAGTATAATTATCATTTGACGAGTTAAAAATAATGTTTAAGGACTTGATATCATTGTAGATATGAAAAATATACAACCTAACCATTACAAACATGGATTACGTAACAAAACATATAAAAGAAAATGAGTAAGTTAACACCCGAAACGACGATAATACTAAGATATTATTAACAAAGAAATGTTAAAAGATCATATATGATATCATATTAATATATATGATTCTTTTATAATTTAATAACAATTATTTTACCATTATACAGGAGTTTAACCTACCCTCAACTAAGAAAAAGTAAAAGGTAATGGGTTTTCATCTCACTCCTTATTACCGTGAGATTCATGCCATATTGCCACTATTACCTTTTGTGCGGTGTATGTACTACCTATAATTGTATTCTTTGTGTAATACACTTTAATTTATGTGTATTTACATATTAATTGTATGATACCTCTTTCATGGGGTGTATGTTTCGTAAGTTACCAAATTGGTAAGGGTTTATTTCATAATCTCTTCATTATCCGAGGTTGTTTATACGCAATTATCTACTGGGATCTCTTTATCATCCACATCCATGTTCCTTACAAATGTATTTAAAACATTATTACTATTTACTAGACAATGGGTTAAAGTCATTTATACCCATATGTGTTTTAAAGGAATCTTTCCGTCGTTTTCCAAACAAGGCACTTTTAACCTTTTCGACAAATTTAAGGTAAGAATGCCTTTTTTTTAACTTATACGGAGGGTGCGGCTATTTACCGCCGTTATAAAATTGTCAAAGATTCCCTTAGAAGCTTATAAGAATATTTTCAAAGTAAATGTTTTATTTTATAAATATGATACATTTAAATGATTTCAAAATGAATATTTTAAGAATTTGTGAAAGGTACTCTTTATTAAGATCATAATTTTAAATGTTTTAAAGATTTATCTTTCTAAATAATTTTAATTAATGTCCATGTTTTCAAAATGATTTTAAGGATTTATTTATATGGACATGAATCTTTTTAAATGATATTTCCTTTCAAAAGTTTCAAAGTGGTATGGGACACTTTGATTCAAAAACCCTTTTTAAATTACTTCCTTTATTAATGTGTGACTTTTCAATGATTTCGAGAAAGGAGATATTTCTCTCAAATAGTTTTGATTTTCATCTATGTCAACATCCTTTTATGGATTTTAAGCTTATTTGAAGTTTATTTATTATGATACAAACTTTTGTATTGTATTGAAGGTTTTGTGATATGTTTTACTGTGGATGTGTTATTTTTATACCATTCATGGTTTATGGAGAAAGTATTCACATTTCATATGCCAGTTTTAATGCGAATGTTTATGTTACATTTAAACCTTTTCATATGGGGATGAATTAGACTTAGTAAGTGACGGGTGGAGCCCGCTATATCTCCTAGATGCATCGGTAGGTCTCATGAGACAAACTAGTGTCTTGGCACAAGGCCTTGACAAAATCTTATTTGTATTCTTGGCACGAGGCCTTGGCTATGTGGTTATGATAGTCTGGCATTATGCATTCCATCATTATGAAAGTGGTTATTGATATTGCATGTGATTATTCGATTAGTATAATATCCATGTGAAACTAAATGGAATTATTTCATTTTATTTTTTCCATACTATGTTGAAGTTCAAGTTTAAAAGGCTTTTGTTTTAGTTATACATTGCCTTAAATGTTTATTCTTATTTATGAAAGTTTCCGCTATATTTTTATCCTTACTGGGAATTTGAGCTCACCCCTTTTCTATGTTTTATTTTTCCCAGGATGTGACGAAGTAAATTATAAATGACCTGTAGGGATATTATGAGGGGATAATAGTGTGGACTATGGAGACAATATGTTGTTGTAGTAGTTTTTCACCATATGATGTAATGTAAAACATTATTAATATATCTAGTGTTTCCAAGGATACTAAACCAATCGGTATTTCGAGATTTTATCTTTCTTGTGATCATGCCAATGTTATGAAGCAATGCACCAACTCTGGGTAACTAGGGTCGGGGCATTACATATAATATTTTAGTTCATTTGTAAACATGGAATTCATTATTCTTAATTCTTGAATGATCTTAAATGTATCAAATAATGATATTCCCCCACTTGTAATACAACTTTAAAACCTTTATTCACAACCCGGGGAATGAAAAAATAATGAAGGGTGATCTTGGATTCTTATTATGGGTAAACAAGGGATATAATTAAGAATAGCATTAGCATATGTGTATGAGAACTTGACCATAACATTTTAAAACCAAACCATGCATATGAAATATAACTATCATGAGTCATGACATTAAGATTCACTGTTCTTAGGACAGGAATCATAAGAGAATAAAAGAACATGATCCATGATTTCATAACACTGGCATAAGACATATAATTATGTTGTGCACAAAATCATTGACAATCATATCCATATTAGTCAAGGATAACTATTAGGGAAATCATGGTGGAATGAGTTTAATCCCAAAATAATCATAGTAGTCAATGTTCATTCCCAAGACCATCATAGTAGACAAAATCCACTTATTAAAATGGTTCACTCCCTATTCCACTTGAATCTATATCATGAGATATAACTCTTTATGCAGTGCATTGGGGGAAGATATAGGTCATAACCATCACCTAATAAAAATCATGTGTATGTGTTCCATAAGATCAAGAAACAATAATAGTATCATAATCCCTAAAATTAAATGGGTTTCAAAAAGATTTCATCATATCAAAACCATTGGAAAAGATATATGTTTCATAATCATTTCATAATTTCACCATTTCATCATAGAAACCCCAATTAAAATAAGAATGTTTCATAAGAATTTTATTATGGTATAACACATGGAATTTAAATGTATTTCATAATCATCTTATCCTCATAAACATAAACCATTAATAAAAAGAATAATACCATTATCCTTGGATTATATCCTCAATAAAGAATAGATATAATAAAATGATATCATCTTAGATGGAGAATGTTTTTGAATGATCACTTGAAACTTTTTTTGAGGAAAATATACTTTCTATGAAAAAACTTTTTGAAACATAAAATATTTTGAATATTATTTTCATTGAAAATAACCTTGAATCGTATAAAAGAAGATTTAAAAAATAATTTAAAATTTTTCTCAATCATTTACAATGTTTCTTGAGGAAAATAACCTTTCTCATTTAAAAAATAAACATAATTTTTTTAAAAACATTTTATTTAAAAATAAACATGAAAACTTATAAAGGAATCTTCAAAAATCGTTTCAAATATTTCTTGAGGAAAATATCTCTTTCAAATTAAAAAATATTTTTTAAAAAATAAAACATTTTAAAAATTATTTTCTTTGAAAATAAAATTGAAATATTATAATGCATTCTTCAAAAAAAAAGTTCATGTCCATCAAAATTCTGTTCATGTCGTGCATGATAAAATAAAGATTCCTTTCACATTTTCGATAATATGGAAATGGGTATTATATGGAAAGAGACATGAAGATTCCTATCAAACAAAATTAAAACAATAAAATAAGGTTAAATATTTATTTAATAAAACATTTCAATAATGTTAAATATATTTTTGAAAACATTTTTAGAAAAAATGGTTTTATTTAGAAAATGGCTTTTTGACTGAAGAGTTAAATAAAGATGATTTACATTAAAAACATTATTTTGAACTATTTAGTACAAAATGGGTGGAGAATGTATAAAACCCATTTATTCAAAATAAATAACCACTGAAGAAGAAAATTAATTAGTTTATTGAGAGATATATCATAATATTTCATCATTGGAATCATAATCATAAATAATCCTAATAATTGATGAGATTGTTTCATAAAACACATACCGCTTTGGAAACTTTATATATTAATTCCCAAGAAAGAATAATGTTAAATTAATATTATAATATAATTAGAATAAATTATTTCATGATATTACATATCAAATGGTATTTATATACAACTCATAAAATAAGATAGAATCAAAATGTGACAAATGTTTGAAAAAGGGAAAATTGAGACAAAACCCTTACCTCTTTTGTAAATATTGAACCGTAAAACCCATGAATTAGAGATCCTCTAATGGATGTGAAAATAAGAAAATAGGATATGAATAATAAAATAAATCTTTTGATAGTATACACACCACATAAAATAAATAAGTGGTGAATATGACATGTGTCTCACAAAGGTAAAAAAGTGATACAGAAATCCCATACCAATTTAGTAATATTTTGAATGGTAGCATAAAAAAAATAATAGCATAAAATGAAACATAAAATATAATTAAAATAATTATATTCTGGATAAAATATGTCAATGTGGTAGTATATTCACCACATAAAATAAACGAGTGGTGAATTTGAATATGTCTCCTAGGAATAAAAAAGAGAATAAAAATACATTGTTTTAAATCTTGGATTGATTTGTTAATGTTAAAAACTCATTTATAAGACATATATTTTTATTTTACTTCTATTATATAACCCTTATTATTTATATCATACTATATATTATTTACTTATGAATATTTATTACCCATTTATGAATAATTCCTTGTTAAAATTATGTTTCAGTTAATAACCTCTTCGTTATTCGCATATGTTTTGATTTTTTTATTTTCCATACTCTTACTTTGATCATTATTAAATAACCTCCAGATTAATAATTATTCCATAGTTATAATATTTTTAAATCAAAAATATTTTTCAAACTAATCATGTAATATGGTTTTGAGAAAAGAATTTTGTTATAATCCGGGATACAGCAGGTCGTGTGTATGTTCGAGTGATATTTAAATTTTTCAACGATCATTAAGAAAGTTTTTAATTAATAATTTATCTTTAAATAATTATCATAATATCATAAATAAAATATTATTTATTTAAATATTATTATAAATATCATCTTTGTGGTGTGTTGCTGAATAGAGAGAGTCACGTCGCTTCGTGAAGGCGACCGTCTACACGTACAAGAACGAAATTATCATCTTTCAGTAGGTGAAAATGTAGGAAATAAAATGATATATTATATTTTTAAGAATTATAAATATTTCTTGAGTATGATAATTATTTCATTTACATCACATATATTCATTAATTTCATCTTTATTATATTCCATTTAAAGCATTACTGAAAACGAATTACATCGCTTCGTGAGGCGATTGTCTGATTACACAAAAACAACGTTATTATATCCCCTAGGGAATGAAAATTAAAAACTTTATATATTATATAATGAATAAATATGTATAATTATTTTATTAATATCACAAATATACATTATATACATCAACATACCCAATTGTGATAGGTGGTAATGGAAAAAATTAATGACATCGATTCACAAGGATGTAGACTTCCGTACATAAGAATGGTGATTTTGTAACCCATTATATGGAAGTGGAGATAATTTAAGGTAATTCCCATAACATAAAAACATATTATTGTACTAAATATACTTATTTTATTACATCTTCATGGGTTAACTAGAATAGAAGGCGGGGAAAGAAATAAAATAAAAATGCACGTTGAATAATGTTACATCTTATTTGGGTATCATGCTTAGGTTTTCACCAAAGGCATTCATATGTTGGATTTATACAAAATATAAGGTTTATAGGATGATATTAGGGAATGTTTTAATGTATTTAGGTAGGTTTTGGCCAAAACAAAAGTTTTTTAAGGTGTGAAGTGGAGAGGAGAGGGGTAACCTTTTATAATTGAGGTGACTCGCACACTAGTATATGATATTAAAAATAAAAAGGTTTACCCATGTTTTTATAAGGACACAATGCTCTAAATGGTGTATTATAGAGCCTCATACATGATAGTTCCAAAATATGTTCGTAAAATATGTTTTATAAAAATATTTATTCATTTTAACCCTAATAGTTTTTTGCTAACTCCACCCCCCAGTTAAACTAATTATTTTCCATAACCATGGAAATTATTTTTTAATTTTGTAATTGGAAAAATTAAACCAAAAATTAAACCTACATACGTGATAGAAAAGAGGGTTTTTCAAAGAGAAAATGTTAAATATTTTATAATGTTTTTATATCAAAATGAAATTTTAAAATTATTAAAATGACTTAATTTGTACTAACATATATATAATTTAACTATAATTAATATAAAACCAATTTAAAATATGATTTTACATTTTAAATAATTTAAACAAAAAGGTAGTTCTCAATTAAAATTTAGTATTTTTCACTATTCATCAAAAAGTTAATCTTTTTTAAAAATTATCAAAACTTCACACTAAGATAATTCTGAAATTATTATTTTAAAAATGAAATTTATTTTTTCAAAAAAAAACTAAGAGTAAAAAATTAGTTTTAAAATATTTATGAAAAAAACAAGAAAAAGCTGTTTTTTAGAAAAAGTATTGTTTTTAAGCATAAAATTGTATTTATTCTTATTTGTTTCCTATAAAAAAACATAATATAAATGTTAAAATTTTCATTCAATATATAATATTTAAATTTACATAAATAATTATCAACAAAAATTTTGATTTATCTATTAAGGTAAAACAATTTTGTGTGGATAAAAATATTTTTTCATAACAAAATATTTCCTTTATTTTGAAACTATTTTTATTTTCACTTCTAATTTATTGGACACCAAAGAATTCATTTTATATACATATTTAAACCATATAATTTCATAATTTATTTAATCCTTTTTATAACTTTCATTGCAATATCTATTAAATAACTATCGCTTTAAATAATAATATTTTAATAGTATGTCACATTTTATTTGGTCTCAGTGTTTCTTCTATGATACAACAGGTGTTGTGTGTAACTCAAGATAAAATAAATCTTTCATGCAATTTAAGATAAAATCATTACTACATGTAAGGAAAAATACTAAAAATATTAAATTATTTTGGAAAAAGTATCTCAAAAAATATGACCGTTCTATATTCTACCCCCATAAAATGAATTTCACCCTCAAAATTCAAAAATTTGGTACCAAAATATGATAGTATTTCTACCTCATTGCATCCAAAGGTTCCCATGTATCATTGTTAAGATATGTGTTTCACCATAAAACATTTATTAGGTAAGTGGTATTGTTTTATACCCCATTCTTTATTTGATCTAGAATCTCTACCAATTGTTCCTCATAAGAAATATCATGCTTATGTATTATGACCTATGAGTTTTTTACATGTGATGTATAAATTATATACTTCCTCAAAATAGATACCTGGAAGACATCATGATCTTATGGTAGGTTTAGTGAAATATCCAATCGATATGACACCATCCCGATATGAATAAGAATTTCAAAGGGAGTGGTACATATAGTGATTATATTTCCTTTGTATTAGAAGAAAAACTTTATCCTTTGGTTTTTCTTCAGTAAATTTCCTTTTTATGTCTTACTCCTTGAAATGAAGATGTATTTTTTATTTCTCAAGTACTAATAGATTAAAAGATATATAATTAAATGATAAGTCATTCCTTTTATCTCTAGTTAAAAAAAATTACCACTGGTTATCTAATTTTGGTAAATATTGTTATAGTTAAGTAATAATTTAATCTCTAAAACATCATTTAATGTTAAACATAAACCATTATATAAATTTTTAACCGTATAACCCTTCCAAAATTCAAAAATTATAAACAAGGTCAAAAAATTTCTCAAAATAATCTAAACATTTAATCTTCTATTTATCATGAAGTTACTATTAATTTTAATTTATAAAAAACGTAAATACCTTTATCATGTACTATATTGAAACATGTTAAAAACATGAATTACCAAAAAAGTATATTAAAAAAATACTTTCTTCCTCATTCCTTATATAAAACACATATTATTTTTTATGTTCCTTAAATCAAAAATGATGTAAACTCCATCAATGATAGTATAAACCACTTTGTCAAAAAATCATTATTTAGTTCCATAGTAATCAAGAATATCCAATTTACTTATTTTTTTCCAACATAACTTTATCCCAATATCATTATCTCAACATCTGGAACATATTAATGGTTTTCATCCCATAATTAAATCACGTTTCTAGTCCATCAGTACCGTTTAACATATTTTTTTCAAATACTTGAGAAAAACTTATACTAAAGAATACTTAAATATTTCATGATTCATATTTGATAATCCATGAATTACAATACATTAATACTTTAATTGTTCCAATTACATCTCAAACTACTAACTAGGATTCATCATATTGTCCCTTAGTACCTCCTTCCATTTATATGTCATTCTTAGTATCTTTATCATCAACAACAAAACCGTTTCTCATAAAAACTTGATAATTCTCATCATGATCATTCTACTTTGGACAAAAAATTTCATAGTGCTCATACTTTGCACATTTTAAAACATTCTATAGTTGATGATACCTTAGGGAGATAATTATTATCATCCATTATGTTAAATAGAATTTTCATTATTCCTTTGTAATTACGTAATTTATGTCCCTAATTTCCTCACCAAAAACATCTTCTCATCTATCTAATAATCTCACTTGACTGTTTCCTCCCACATTTTCAAAATGTAGTAAATTTAAACTTTAATCCTCGATGGTATCCACTTCTCGAACTCTCAACAAACTCAATCTTAATCTTCTTTGGCGAGTCAAAGAGTTTGTTAAGGTGTCCATTGTTAATCATGTTTTTTCCTAGATGATGAGGAATAATCAAAACATATTTCACTCCATTTATCTTCCTATTTGTCTTACCATATGAAAATTTTCCATCAAATAAAATTCCATCACATGTAGTGATCCATGTTTTCATCCAATGAAAAAATTCCATGATAAATTGAATTTTGGCATTTAGTGGACATGTTGTTCTTTAAACTAAGCTTCAGAACGTAAATATGATCATTTGAACACTTCAATGTGTTGTTTTTATATGTGTTTGAAGGCCCGAAGTGTTATTAGAGTGTTATGTAATGTATTGGGAGTGTCAGACTCTGAAAACATAAAATAAGAGAGGATGGGATAGGAAAATTGGTCTGTCTGAAACCTTTTGGCCCCCAGCAGAAAATTGTGCGGCTGAAGGAAGGGAGAAGAAGTTCCCCATATGGGTTTTACATGGTTTATCCAAACCATGCACCTATCTCAAGTTTATAGTTCCATATAGGAATTACCCATGCACTATTCATTGCATGGTTGGTGCAAGGTTTTAGAAACTGTTCTGAAAAGTCATGCGAGGTGGGTTTCTTCAGTTGTTGATGTTACACAGTTGGCACATGGTTTGGCCAAATCCTTCGACTATGTTTTTTGGGGTGAATTTAACCTTTCCATTTATTAGTTTTAAAACTCATTTATTTCTTTCTCCGCCTTTTTCTCCAATGTGAACCAACTTCTTACATGTCGTGGGTCTCCTCCAAGACAAACCTAGGCTTCTCAATAATTTATTCATCCGTAATCTGATTTTAGTGTCATCGGTATCTATTTATATTCATTGGTAAGCTCTTGATTCCTTTGTAACCTTTATTCATGTAATATTCTCTTGAAAATTTTATCAAGGTGTGAGATAATTTTCCCTATTTTTACGTTAAAGGTACATTTCATATATTTCATTCAAATCAGACTGAAATAGAGCCTTATATAGGATGATTAGATCATTCATAGCATAATATAAGGGTTCTATGGATTTTTCCTCATTTTTTTTATCATTTTATGAATATCTTCATTACATGAATGCTGCCATTTTGCGTACAATTATAAAAAAATTATTTATTCATATTAAATTGACCTATGTACAATTGTTTACTCTCGTTGATTGTTTTTATGTGGTTTGAATGTGTAAAACACATTTAAAAACACCCCTTTCTTATGCCAACATGATTTTATCCTTCATAATAAATTTTTTATATTCACAGAATGCCTTCTAAGTATTCAGATTAGATTTTTTGAAATGGATTTTCCCTTGTTATAGAAATACCAATTGATAATAGAACCTCATATGTTCTATGTAAATCCTTATAGTGTTTTTACATGATTGATTGTTTTTTTCTATGTTTATTAATTTAGTGAATGGAATTATGACTCATTATTTTGATACTTATTATTAAAAATGAATTTTTGTTTAACACTGTCATGTTTTTATAATAAAACCCATTCAATGAGGTGTGTGGTTTTATAAACTAAAAATAATTGATTAGTTATTTTAAATTGTGCTCATCCTTATGAATTTGGTGTTTCTATATTCTTGAATATCAGTGCTTGATAAGTGGAAATATAGTACATAGACTCTTTGTTGTTCTAGTTTCTAGCCTCAACTAATCCTTTATAAGTTACCAATGAACCAAACTCCACCTAAGGTCTTTCCTTTGATTAATAATGGTATTTCTTATGTTGGTGATTACCCATTTGTATTTGGTACCTTATAATTACTTATTTTATAGTATTTAATTAAATTTCCTTGTTTTGACTGATTCAATGGCATATCATTAATTGAAGGTTTTAATTAAGATGTTTTATTTCTTTAAATGAGTTGTTTGATATAAATATAATGGATTGTCATTATAGAATGTGTTCCTTAAATGATTTAGAATTTTTACATAATTTTCGTTGATTAATATCTGTAGTTTATTCATGATGGATTCATTACCTTTAATATATTAAATTTTTTAATTGAAATGGAATTGAGTTTGGCGGTATGACCAGGAATCATGTTATAATTAAATAAAAACATATTATATGGTTTTCTATAATTTTTATTCCCCTGTTTATTTTGTTCTTAATACATATTGAGAATGAGATGTAATACCCCATGGATATGGATATCATTTATTATTATTATATGATTATGCCTTTATATAGGATGTGGAATAATTATAATGGATCTATTGAGCATGGTGTAAAATCATTCTCCCTTAAATTGGGTTTTGAGTCATGGCATCTCACACCATTTATATTATGTAGGACATAGGGCTGAAGTGACATGCTCCCTGGTTAGAGTGTTAACATTATGGATCACTTACCATACCAAGTGGCATATATGAAATCTCACAGTATATTTGGATATGGGTAATGTAACTTTTGGTTTGAGGTTAAAGGATTATTTAAATTGGTTATGGATGACTGAGTTGCACGTAGTCTGTCAAGTACCTAGTATTCTATGTATATGGCCACTTACATTCTTATGTACTTGGTTCATATAGGTGTATGAAATATATAACTATACTTTTTATATTATTATTATATACATATGGTTATTGGTCAGACACTCATATTAAATGTGATCTGAAGAAGGTAGATTCGGCCAGGTGTCATATTGGATCCTGATCCAGGTGGTGTATGTTTATTTTTTTCAACACTGCTTATCATTATTCTTCTTATACCTTCACATTGCTTTACTTTGTATTAATTTACTAGATTTAGTTGTAGACACAATGGGTGGTAATCTACTAGGATTTATATCTCACACCCTTCTTAGGAATCCATTTTGATGGGGGTACCCAAGTGTTCCTTGTGTTCACAATACCATGGTTGTTTGATTATGCTGCATTTCTAGTACCTGGGAGTTAGAAGCATAGGACTGACTTGGATACCAGTATGCTCATAGATATTTACCATAAGGATTTTAATTATTTTAATTATTTATGTATTGTCTTGTATGACTTCCCAAGGTATGTCTTTTATTTTAGTTTATGTATGACCATCTGGACATGCATGCATTATAATTTTGTCATTGAACATATTTTGTATTCTGTTGTTATTATTCTTATTCCACTTCTATTCCAATCATTTATTACTACTTTTTTTTGTCTCTTGATTTACGTTGGATATACCCTTTTGATACTCTGATATGACAGTATAGTCTCTCCTATATCACCTCCTTAGACCCCCACTTCTATTAAGAAACTTGTGGCATATAGGGAGGTGCAATTGAAACCATGTGACTCACTAATTCAGTGACCATCTTACAGGTCAGTCGAGTCAAGATGTTAAAATTTTTTATCAAATGGTTTTTTTTTCTTTTTTATTACTATTTTGGGCTGATATATAGGACACTAGGAATGTGTCTGTGCTTGTTAAATACTTATTTCTAGTATATATCACCCCCACCCATAGGGAAAAGTCCAAGTGGCAGGGGTTGGAGTTATATTTCATGCTATTTCTTATTATAGTTTTTTATTATTTCACCTTGAGTGACTAGGGTAATTTTACAACTTATTTCTTTATGAGATTTATACTATTTTTTCCTTGGTTGGTTATGGTAAGGATGAATCATTACATGCATCATATTAGGCACACATAATTTTATATGTCATTCATATTCAATTCCATGTGGTTGTATTTGTAGAGATACCTACATATTTGATTTGTGTGCCTTGAGTGTTATTCCATTATCTTGTTTAATTTATCATGCCTTTTTTTTGTAATATTATTAGTTGATGATATATCATGTTGCTTATCTATTTATCTTCTTCTTCCATTGTGTCATTCTTTAGTGTTCATAGATTGATTCTCTATGTTTACCACGTGTGATAACATTCCTATATATGTTTTTATATAAAAATGGTTTCATGGGATAACTATATGTGTTGCGAGTAAAGGGTATCGAGTTTCTAGTTGTGAGGTGTATGAGAGACTTATAATTGGGAAAATGTAACCCGTATACTCAACTCATCCTTTATCTTGACACATATTTTATCACCATTGTTAAAATGATATGTATGCATGTGTTTAAATATTTTTTTTAAAATTTAATTGGTTTTGATTAATGGGATCCACTCTTCAGTTGTAAGGTGTATGGTGTCCATATAATTGGATAATGGTGACCAGTATTCTCAAACTATATTTTGAGCTTAGTATTTATATTTTGAGACCTTTTTTAAAATGTAAAGGCATATAAAGTTTATATTTTAAAGTGAATTGTTTCTATTAAATTGGATCCAGACATCAGTCTATAAATTGTATGGAAAATCTATATATTAGGGTGGTGGAAACCCATGTAACTAGACCATTGTTTATATATGAATCGTATATTTATAAATCGTTTTAAATGTAAAATCAATTTAATTTTAATCTAAAATGAATTGGTTGACTTCTAAAAAGCACAACTCGACCCATGTAGTTCAGTTGGGAATGTTTCATATGAGATAACCAGATATGGGTGTTTAAAACGTTAATAATTATGAAACTTATATTGGGTATCATTCTGATGAACCCATGTTGTCTTAGCAGGACCCTCATAGGTATCCTTATCTGTTAAAACTTAAAAAGAAATTTAATTGATAAATGGACAAATTTATGATGGATTTCAATAAATGTTTAATTTCAGAAAAGGGTGTTTGATAAGGATTTCTAGTATTCCTTGGTAGTTTTTTGAAATATATTAAATCTTTAAAGGTGGAGTGTGAATAAATGTAATGGCCTTGTAAATTTTACTTGAAGAGTTTACTTTATTTAAAACCTTTATATAAGGGTAGTTTAATCTTTTAAATGGGTAACTAGAAATGGAAATGTGATATTTTTCCATAGGACTTCTCCTTATTATAAATTCCTTAAATGATGATTGCTAGACCTAGTGAGGTTTGTTTAGAAAGACCTAGCAAAGGGGTTAACCTTTTTTCTCTTGTAATGGGCTATCTCATGGTAGGTATAACCCTTAGGGTTCAAATCCCCTACTAAATTTTGTGAGCTTCATGACATTTGGAACTATTTTGGTGTCATTGTCCCTAGTAGGAATCTTAGATTCTAAATTATACCCTTGTTTCGATGGGTGGTCATTTTTTCCTTGATTTATGTTATAGGCATGAGCATTAAGTAATGCTCTATTTTAAGAGTCTAGAAATTCCTAGAGAATGGTCAGATTATTCGTAGGTCATGTGAACATATCTTCTTCATCATTAATAGATGAATTGATACATCATCACCCAGGTTAATGGTCATATCAAAAAATATGACTTTGGGTTAAATATATTATACAGGCCATCGAATAATTGAATTCATAGAGTGTATAGCCTATGGGTAGTATCTGGGATGTGTCATTATACTTCTATAATCTTAAGATATTATTCATCCATATGTTTGTTACCTTTCAAGTTGTTAAAATGGTACAATGAACCGATTCAGTGCAGTGTAATTGTTAAGCCTTGGGTGGTTGAGTATGTTATCAGTTCTTCTTCATAGTAGTGTGACATGGGCATTAAAATGAATCAATTTCTTCCTAATGTTTATGATGACTTCTAGAGGATTAAGGGTTTTGACATGCTGGCCAGTTTGGTTTTGGTTTTTTTGCTAAAGTATATGATGTTTACGATTGTGACTCCGAGATGTCCCACATTTGATTTTAAGGAAAATCTTACCTTGTTCACTTTTTAGTTCCTGTTCAATCTCTCCTTTGGAAAAAAAGGACACTCTTAAGGTGGGTAGTATCATGACTCTTATGATAAATACATTCCATTCCAAGTATAAGGAATACAACCAAAGTGTACCATTTGGGAATGGTCGTTTTTGCTCGAATTATTTTCAAGGTTGCAGGTTTTGAATTGTGTTTGTACTTTCTTGGAAGCATGTCGTTAAATTGGTCAGTGATGTGTGAAACCGTAGAAAAACATCATTGGTCTCGGATGGACTTCATTGGTTAAGATTGAGAAATCATGGAATGGCTCGGGTGATAAATACATCATGGTTCAGTTGATGACGCATCAGTAGGTGAAGTCGAGCTTCTTCCATGGGAATTCGACCAATATTGGTTAGACTAATTTTCTAGGTAATCTTAGATCTCCTCTCGGTGTACTCTTAATTAGAGATGAGAATGCAACCTATCTGGAAGTATTCCTTGATGCACTAAGAGAGTGTTGATCTTACTCCACGCTAAAGTTTTAAAATATTTTGTTAATTATATGTGATCACTATATGATTTAAATGTTATACATGTGGTTCTTATCCTGGCATGGCCAGTCCTAAGAGATATTGGGTTCCCCGAGATGGAATGCCTTGGGAGGACTATTGGACACTAGCCATTTTTCTTGATGTAACCTCCTTTAAGATGCCACTATGGGATAATTAAAGGATCTAATGTGGATTTATTGGCCTTGTTCCAACATCTTTTTTGTAAATATATATTATGGACTACCTTATGTTAGTTCCTTAGACACTAGTTTAATGAATTTGAGGTTATCCCAGACTTATGGTCAGGATAAAAGGTGATGTTTAAAGGGTGAAAATTATAGTGGGTAGGATATGGGTTACCACTTTTTCATGCAGTGTAATTATAGATTAAGTGGTCAGGTGATGGATTGATCAAGGAACATCATTAGAATTTAGGTATAGGATTCGGTGACGTGTTTGAGTAAAACGTTAGATGCCTTGGAAGAAGGTATTTTGGTTTTATTTGTAATACATTGTTTTTCTACACTGAGTGTTGTGGGAATGGTCAGTCAAAGGTGGATCGTCTAGTTTTCCTTCTTGTTCAAGGATATAGTCCAAGGGAACCATTTTAATGCTTGTCATTGTGTTAAGAAGGATGTGGTGTAAAGGTCTGCAGTGTCTTATTGGAAATCTTGCATGACTAGTTTCAGTTAGGTCAATTGAAATACAACTATTTCTTCCTATAGAGGTACCTCATATTACCTCAAATTAAGTCATGTTTTCCAGTTAAGTAAATCATGTCTATAGAATTGTTAGAATTCTTAGAGATCTCTTCGTTGGAAATTCTGATGGTGGAGGTGTCATGGTTCCTTGTTGGCCCCTTCTGATGCTAAAACATAATGCAGGGAGGACCATCAGCCATACAATTAAAAAGAAGACAACAATATTGTATCTTCATATAAATGGGCTACGGTAAGCTCTGTTTCAATGATATAGTCAGAAGATGAGCATTGGCTAAGGTTTTAATGGCATAAGTGTAAATGTTTTAAGAAATTCATGGAGGTGTTTTGGGAATTTAGAAATGAAACTTGAACGTTTGAATGATAATTCTCAACCCTTGTTGGTTGGGTGATGTTTTCATTATTCCCGAAGGATTCTCTGGGATTATTAGTTATAAGGTGGGGAGGTTATAAGGACCCATGTTTTGATCAAAGGAAAAAATTCCATGGGAATTAGTCTTTTGGAATTTAGTGTGTGTGCGATTATTTAAACCGAGATTCAGAACATAATCCCAATAGTTGGAACACTTTAATGTGTTGTTTTTTTACATGGTCAAATTACTTAAGGGTTACATAGGTTCTCCATTATGTTTTGAGGGTGTTGGACACTGAAAACTCAAAACATAAGAGGGACTAACAGGGAACATGGTTTTTCTAAAACTCTGTGAGCCCCAGCAAATAACCGGGAAAATACAGCAAAGGAGAAGAAGTTCCTTGCATGGGATGTACATGTTTAACCAAAACCATGCACCTATCTCGCATGGGTAGTTCTACATGGGTAGTACCCTTTCACTACTTGTCTCGAATTTGGTGTTGGTTATGGTAACTATGTGGGACAACCATTCAAGGTCGGTTCCTTAGGTAGTGGGTGTCACATGGTTGGCGCACAATTTGGCTAAAGCATGCAGCCAATCACTGAAGCCAATTATTTAGGGTAAATTTACCATTTTCCACCTAATAAGTTTTAAAACACATTGCTTTCTTTTACCTCCTTCACCATCATGTGCCTCCTCCTTACATATTTTGGGTCTCTTCCAAGAAAACCCAAGGAGGACAAATAAATCCTCTGTCCATCGTCAAATTTGAACACCCTCAGTCTCTATGGATCCACATCATCAAGATATCGATTCAATTTTAACCTTTCTTCGTTTAGTCATATCTTGAAAATTTTATTGAGGTGTGAGCTCATTTTCCCTATTTTCATAGTGAATGTCTGTTTCTTATATTTCATCCAAACCAGACCAAATCTGATCCTAATATTAGAAAAGTATATCATCCATAGAATAAGAAAGGTTTTCTATGGCTTCATCCTCATTTTTCTATCATATTATGAATAGCGTCATTACGCCGCATGTTGGCCTTTCCCACACATTTTAAAAAAAATTCTTCATATTAAATGGACTTATGGACCTTGTTTTACTCATTTTGATTATTATTATGTGTTCTGAGGATCTAATCATCATTTACGGACACCCCTTGGGTGTACTGGTTTCATTTTATCCTATATAATTAATTATTTAAATGACCAGAGTGCCTTCTAAGAATTTGTCTAAGTTTTTTTTAATTGATTTTCCCTTGTAAATAAAAGCACAATTGATAACAGAACCTCCTAAGTACCATGTAAATCCTTGTAGTTTTTTTACATGTTTAATTGTTTTATAAATAATTTCTTTAATTTAGTGAATGGAATTATTACTCATTATCTTGATTCATTTTATGAAAAATGAATTATTATGAAACAATGTCTTTTTTTTAATAAAACCCCTCGGATGAGGTGTTATTTCTTCTAAAATAAAAAACATTTATTAGTTATTTGAAATTATTCTTGGCCCTATAGATTATTTTTTTCTCCATGCTTGAATATTAGTGCTTGATAAGTGGAATTATAGTACATGGCCCCTATGTTTTTCTACTTCCTGGATTGTTCAACTCCTTTCTAAGTGACAAATTTACCAAGATCCTCTTAAGGGATTTCCTTTGATTAATAATGGGATTTCTAATATAGGTGGTCACCCATTTGATCATGGTACCTTCTAAGTACCTCATTGACCCTTTTTTTTATTAAATTTCCATATTTTGATAGATTTAATGGAATTTCATTAATTAATTGGTGTAATTATGATGGTTTTTTTCTTTAAATGATTTATTTTATATAAATGGAAAGGATTGTCATGATGGATTGTGTTACTTACAAGATTTTGAATATTTTGAATAATATGTCTTTATTAATTTGAGTATCTTTATCATGATGGATTTTTTCCCTTGAATATATTAAATTGATTAATTTAAATTTAAATTATTTAGGAGGTATGATCACTCCTCATGCTATAATTAAATAAGCATGGATTATATTTTCTGTTACAATTATGATGCCCTTGTTTAATTGGGCTTAATAAATGTAGATCTAGAGAGGTAATTACTCATGGATCTGGTTATCATTTTTTATTTTAATATGATTATGCCTTCATATAGTCTGTGGAACAATGGTAAGGGATATTTTGAACTTGGAAAATAACATATGACCTTACATTGGGTGTTGAGTCATGGCATCTCTCACCATTGATACTATGTAGTATGGTGGTATGAGGTTCCAAGCTCTCTATTAAGAGCGTTTACATGACGAATCACTCTCTTTCTCAAGTTTCAGTCATGACATCTCACACTGTATAGGGATGTGGGGAATATAACCTTTGGTTTGATCTTATTGGCTCATTTAGTCTACTTATAGGTGATTGAGTTATACCCAGTCTATCCAGCATCTAATATTCTTGGTATATGGACACTTATTCCCATAGATACTTAGTTGAAATATGTGTTTGATATATATAATTATAATATGTATATTATTACTATATAGATATGGTTACTAATCTGACACTCATTCCCTCCATGATCCAATGTATGTAGTGTTATCCATGTTTCATATTATAACATAATCTGATCAGTGTTTGTTTATTTATTTTAGTACTTATTATCGTTATTATTCATATACCTGCAAATTATTTACATTATATTCATAGAGTGGATTCAGTCATACACACCATGGCTTGTAACCTACTAGAATTTATAACTCACACCCTACTTAGGCTGCCACTGCATTGGGTTACATGAGTAGAACTTATTTTTATAGGACCATTGATGTTTTCTTATACAGCTTTTCTAGTACAAGGGAGTTAGGATCATAGGACCGAGTTGGTGCATGGGATACTCATGGATATTTCCCTTGATTATTTTACTTCATTCTTTTATTTTCATTTTGTCATATATCATTACATGTTGTATGTATTTTATTTTAGTTAATGTATCACCATTTTTACATGCATGCATCTTAATTTTAATGTTTTCTATATTTTATATTCTATTGTTATTATTTGTATTCCACTCCTCCCATTTTTTTTATTACTTGTTCAAATTTTTTCTATTTTTTACATTCTTATATACCGTTGTTCTACTATGATATGAGGGTATAGTCTCCCTGCTATCACACCCTCATACCCTAACAACAAGTCGATGTCCATTGGAATGTGGGAAGGCATGCTTGAGGTAATGTGACCCACTGATCTAGCGATTTTCTTAGTGGCCAGTCAGGTAGAAAAGTTACAAAGTGTTATCAAAGAAGTTATTTTTCCATTATCTTACGGTTTATGGCTAGTAGACATGAGAGGGGGAATGTTTTTTCTCTTGGTAAGTGGTCATGTCTAGGACTGATCATCCCACCCATTGCAAAATTTCCAAGTGTCTAAGGTAGGGATTGTTGTTCATGCCATTTTTTATAATAGTTGGTTACTATTTCACATTGAGTGATTGGTGTACATTCAAATGTTTTTTGTTTTTTGAGATTTATATTATTTTACCACTGGATAGGTATGGAAAGGATAGAGAATTATAAGAATCGTATTTGGAAAATATAAATTAACATTTCCAGCATATTTCTTTCCCTGGAGTTGAATTTTTAGAGGTGCTTGCTGATTTCATTTTTGTGCCTTGAGTGTTATCACATTTTCTTGTTTACTTTCACATGATTTTTACGTAATATGATTAGTTAATGATATTTCATGTATCATATCTTTTTATCATGTGTTAACATTGTATCAATCTTCTATTTTTATAGCATGTTTCTCTGTGTTTACTACTTGTGATAACATTCCTTGATATGTTTTGATATATAAATGGTTTCATTGGATAAATATATGGGTTTCTAGTAAACAAGAGGTAGTTTTTAGTTTTGAGGTGTATGGTTTCCTTATCATTGGGAAAATTTAACTCCTATACTTGAACCATCCCTGATCTTTACACGTCTTTAAATATCATTGTTAAAATGAAAGGGTTTTATGAGTTTGAATCATTTCTTAAAAGTTAATTGGTTTCTATTAATTGGATTTGGCATTTAGTTGTAAGGTGTATGAGAGACTAATAATTGGGAAAGGTAACTCGTATAATCAAACCATCTTTTGGGATTATTATTTATATATGGAGACCATTTTAAAAATTTAAAGGCTGGTAAAGTTTAAATTGTAAAGTTAATAGTTTTGATTAAATGGGAGCTAGACATCCACCAATAAAGTGTATGGGTGTTTTATAGATTGTGGTGGGGAAAACCCACGTAGCCAAACCATAGATTATATGAAAGTTATATATTTCAAAATGGTTTTAATTGTAAAAGTTTTTCAATTTAAATCTGAAATTAGTTGTCAAACCTCTAAAATGCACAATTGGACCCAAGTAGGTCAATTGGGGCATGTTTATTATGTGATAACCTACTATGGGTTATTTAAACTTTAATAATTAATTAAATTCTCTTAGGTTTAATTATGATGAATCCATGTTGGATTAAGAGGACCCTCATTAGCCTCTTTATCATCTACATCTTAAAAATGAAGTTAATTGATAAATTTCATAATTTATGAATAATTTCAATAAATGGATAATGTTTCAAAATGAAGGTTGATAAAACTGGTTGTATGCCATGGTGTTTTCTTTGAACTATTTTAAATGTTTGAATGTTTAATGTGAATAAATGTAATAACCTTAATAATTTTATAAGACTTGGTTTCCTTTGTTTAAAATCCTCATGTAATAGTAGATTATGATTTTCTTTTAGTCCAGTGGCCATGTTTTTGAAGAATTATTTTAAGAGCATGAGTGTTGAGTAATGCTCGGTTTCTGGATATCAAATTTTTATATAGAATGGTTAGACACTTTTTAGGTCAAGTGACCTTTTCTTCTTTCTCAGTGATGGATGACATGATACTTAATCAACCAATTAAATGGTCATATGGGACAACTTGACTTTGGATTAAATCTATTGTACATGCCATCAGATAATTGAATGGATAGGGTGGATATCTTATAAGTAGTATCTTGGATGTGGTGTTCTACTTTAATAATCTCAGGGTATTTTTCATTCATATATATGGAATAAATTGAGTTGTTAAAATTTCATAATAAACTGGTTGAGTTTGGTGTAATTGTTGAACATTCGGTTATTGAGTATATTCCCAGATTATCTTCATAGTGTAGTGATATGGGAATTAAAAGGAATCAATTTTGTCCCAATTTTTGGGTTAGAATTTGGGGAATTGGGTGTTTTGACACACTGCTCAGGTTTTTTTGTTTTTATGCCAAAGGATATAATGTATGGGATTGTGTATCATAAAAGTGTCATGCAGGAATTTAAGGTAAATAATATCTGGCGCACTTATGAGCGGCAGTTCAATATCTCCTTTGGAAAAAAGGGAGAATACAAAGTTTTGGAGTTTTGTATCAATTATGGTAAATACATTCCCTTAAAAGTAGAAGTAAAAAAACCAAGGAGGTCTATTTAAAAGAAGTTCAGTTTTTTCTGAATTTCTTTCAGTCTTGAAAGTGTTGAATTGTGTTGGTGCTTTCCTAGAAACATGGCGTTAAAGAGGTTGGTGGTGTATGATACCCCTAAAAACACCATTCCTTTGAGATGGAATTTAGTGGTTAATCATGACAGATCACATAATTCCATGGGTGATAACAGCATCATGGTTCAGCTGATGATCCATAGGCAGGTGAAACCAAGCTTCATTCAATGGAAGTCAACCATTAGGGATTTGACTGATCTTATTGGTAATCTTTGTTGTCCTCTTAGTGTACTCTTCATTAGATAAGATCATGTACCCAATATTTATGGCATCCTTGATGAACTAATATGGCATTGGTCTTACATCGCACTAAATATTTAAAATTTATTGAGATTGAGATGTGATCTCTATCTAGGTTTCACACTTGATGTGTGGTTCTTATTGCGGAATTATTATTCATGAGTGATACCAATATTACCAGGTAATAATTCCATGGATGGACTCTTGCAAACTAGACATTCTATTTAATGTATCCTTTAGTAGAATGATGTTCTAGGATCATTCAACGTTCTAATGTGGACATCTTGACCTTGTACAAAAATCTCTCTTATGAATATGGAGTGTGGAATACAATGGGTTAGTTCATTGGACTCTAGTTTGAAGAATTTGATTTTATCCTAGAAATTGTTTTTGGGACCGAAGGTCATGTTTAAAGGGTGAAAATTCTAGTGGGTTGGTTTTGGGTTTCCCCTTGTTCATGCATATTCATGAAATATTAAATGATCAGGTGATGGCTTGGTTGAGGAACGTAATCATAAGTTAGGTATAAAATTCGGTGAAAGTGTTTGTGGAAAATGGAAGATAACTTTGAAGAAGGTGTTGCAGTACTCATTGTGATATGCCAACCGTCTAATCTGAGCCTTGTGGGGATAGTCCACTGGAGTTGGATTGTCTAGTTTTACTTCTTGTTCATTGGATATGACCAAGGGGAACAATTTTATATAACATCATCTAGTTAAGGTGGGAGTAGTGTGAAGGTCGGTAGTGTCTTCTTGGAAAGTTACCTCAACCAGTTTTGATTAGGACTATTGGAAGTCAACTATTTCTTACCAACGAGTTCCCTGATGCGATCTTAGAGGTTATCATGTACGCCTAGTTAATGATATAAAATCAGTCATGTCGTTAGAACTTTTAGAGATTGCTTCGTAGGAAATTGTGATGGTGGATGTGCAATAGTTCGGAATTGGACCCTTTTGATGTTAAACACAAAGGTGGGGATCACCATCAGCCATATGTTTAATGAGACAAAGACATGATCTTGTCTGTAGATAAATGATTTTAGGTAACCTCCATTTCAATTTTTTTTGTTACAAGACAAGCATTTGATCTGGTTTTAACATCTTATGTTCTATTTTTTTAATAAATTTTTGGAGGGGCATTAGGGGTTTGAAAAGAAATGTAGTCATTTGAACAATACATGAAGAACATTGTAGTTCAGGTGATGTTTTGATTATTCCAGAAGGCTTCTTGATGATGAGAAGTTATAAGTTAGGGAGGTTGTAATGATATGTGTTTTGATCCAAGAAAAAAAATACCTAGGAATTTGAATTGTGGAATTTAGTAGTTGGTAAAATATTTAAACTAATATTTATAAAATAATTCTGAGAGTTCAAACACTTCTATGTGTTGTTTTTAGATGTTCTTAAAGGCATAAAGTGTTACTAGGGTGCTCCATTGAGTTTTTGGAGCATCAAACTATGAAAACTCAAAACGAGAGAGGACTGGACAAGGCACATGGGTTTTCTGAAACCATGTGGCCTCCAGTAAAAAAAATTGTAGCTACAACAAGGGAGAAGAATTTCCCCGCAAAGGATCACATGGTTTACACAAACCATCCACCAATCTTGCATGGGTAATTACACTTAGAAATTTCCCTTGCACTAACATCACATGGTTGGAACACAATTATGGTAAACGTGCAGGACAACTGTTCGAGGTGGTTTCCTTAGGAAGTAGGTGTCGCACAGTTGTCACCTAGTTCAGAAACACCGTGTGGCAAAACAATGCAACCTAGTTTTTACGGTAAATTTACCATTACTACCTTAATGTTTTTTAAAACTCATTTCATTCTTTTTCATCCTTCTCCTCTAATGTGAGCGTCCCCATGGCACATCATCGGTCTCCTCCAAGCCTAACCTATGCTTATCAATAAATCATTCATAAAACATATGAATCTAACTCCTTCATCTTCTATAGATCCACAATGGTAAGCTCTTGATATCTTTTTAACATTTCTTCATTTAATCTTCTCTCGAAAAATATATCGAGGTGAGAGATCATTTTACCTATTTTCAAAGAGATTTTTTGTTTCTTATATTTCTTAAAAACAGAACCAAATCAATGCTTGATATTGGATGAGTAGATATTCTATAGCATAATGTAGGTTTTCTATGAATTTGTACTCATTTTCTGGTCATTTTATGAATATATTCGTTGCACTGCATGCCGGCCTTTTTCGTGTGTTTCTAAAAAAACTTCTTCATATTAAATTGACTTATGCACCTTGGTTTTCTCTCATTTATTGTTTTTATGTGGTTTGTTGATGTAAATTTTGTTTAAAGACACCCCATGGGTGTGTTGGATTGATTTTATCCTTTATAATAAATTTATTAAATCCCTAGAATGTATTCTAAGTGTTTGGATTAGATTTTACTAAAATGGATTTTTAATTATAATATAAATCTCGATTTAGAATGGCACATCATAAGTTCCATGTAAAGACTTGTAGTGTTTATCCACGTTTGATTATTTCTTTTCTATTCTTTTAAATTTATTGAATTGAATAATAACCAACAAGTTTGATACTTATTCTGAAAATGAATTGTTCTTCAATAGTGTCCTTATTTTATAATAAAACCCCTCAGATAAGGTGCACATTATTCTAACACAAAAATCATTGAATTTTTATTTAAATCATGATTGGACCTATGGATTTGTTGTTTATATATGATTTAATGTTATTTCTTGATAAGTGTCAGGATTTTACATGGACTCTTTATTATTCTAGTGCATAGCTTGGATAACTCTTTCCTAAGTGAATAATTAACTAAGCTACTCCTAAGCGATTTCCTTTTATTAATAATTGGATTGCCCATGTAGGTGATTACCAATTTGACATCGGTACTTTCTAAGTACCTTTTTTCCAATTTTTAATTAAATTTCCATGTTTTGATACATTCAATGGCCTGACATTGATTTAATGGTTTAATCATGGTGGTTGTTTTCTTTAAATGTGTTTTTTGATATAAATGAAATGTCTTGTCATGATAAAAGTCTTATTTAAATGATTTTAAATATTTCAAATTATATTAATTGACTAGTTTGAGTAGCTTGTTTGTGATTTATTTTTCCCTTGCATATATTAACTTTTTTAATTGAAATGGAATTGAGTCAAGTGGTATGACCACACCTCATGTTATAATTAAATAAGAACAACTCATGTGGTTTGTTACAATTGTGATGCCCTTTTTTATTTGAGGTTAACAAATGTAGAGCATAAGAGGTAATGCCTCATGGATCTGGTTATCATTTGTTCTTATTATATTATTACAAATTCATATAGTCTATGGAATGATGGTAAACGGTCTATTCAGAATGGCATAAAATCACACTCCCTTATATTGGTTGTTGAGTCATGGAATCTCGCGCCATTTATAATATGTAAGAAATTCGGAGGAGGCACCACACTCCCCTCTTAGAGTGTTAACATGATGTCTTACTCATCATCCTCAGTGTCGTGCATAAGGTCTCACACTCTATTGGGGTTTAAGGTATGTAACCATTGGATTGAGCTTATAGGCTTGTTTAGAATGGTTATGGATGACTGAGTTACACCCGATCTAGCTAGTACATAGTATTATAGGTATATGGACACATACATTCGTACATAATTAGTTTATATAGGTACATACAATATATGACTATAATATGTATTTTATTACTATGTACATATGGTTACGAGTCAGACACTCATTCCATCCATGAGCCGAAGTAGGTAGATTCATCCATGTGTCCAATTAGAACATGAGCCAACCGATGTTAATTTATTTATTTCGTCAATACTTATCATTATTCTTCTTATACTTGCACATTAATTTACTTTATATTCATTAAATGGATTTAGTCATAGACACCATCTATGGTAACCTTATGGGATTTATATCTTACCCCTTGCTTTGGCCACTACTTCACATGGGTAACTGAGTATACATTATGTTTGTAGGACCATGGATGTTTTCTTGTGTTACCTTGATAGTACCGGGGAGTTAGGAGCATATAACCGAGCTAGAGCTCAGGATGCTCATTGAAATTTCCCTTGAGGTTTTTACTTCTTTCCCGTATTTATGTATTGCCCAGTATCACTTTTTACATTATGTATTTTTTTAGATTATGTATCACCATATGGACAAGAATTCGTTGTAATTTATTATTGGTCATCTTTTATATTCAGTTGTTCTTATTACTCTTCCACTTATCTATATTTACTTTATTACAAATTCCACTATTGTCTATTGTTTTGCATCAAATATATGGGTTTTCTACTCTGTTATGAGGGTATAGTCTCCTTAATATCACCTACTTATACCTTTTATGCAAGTCGGTTGCCTTTGGAATATGGGTAGGCACACTTGGGGACTTGTGACCCACCATTTTTTCGACCATCTTAGTGGTCAATCAGGTCGGTACATTACAAAGTGGTATCAAAGGGGTTATTTTTTCTCTATCTTACTATTTTTTTTGGTTGAATGGAGACTATTAATGTGTCGATGCTTGAAAAATAGTCATGCATGGGACTGATCAACCCACCCATGAGGATATGTCCAATTGGAAAAGTCTAAGATTGTTGTTCATTATTTTTGTTATTACAGTTGATTACTATTACACCTAGAGTGAATAGTGTATTTTCTAATGCTTATTATTTTATAAGATTTATAGTATTTTACCCTTGGGTGGGTACGGAAAGGTTGAAACACTATAATAATCATATTAAGCGCATATAAATAAATATGGAATCCATATGCCATTCCATGTAGTTTAATTTTTAGAGCTTCCTCCTGATTTAATTTTTGTTTCTTGAGTGTTTTGTCATTCCCTAATTTACTATAACATTCCCTTTTACATAATTTTCATTGTTGATGATATGCCATGAGGCCTCTCTATTTATCATGTTCTACAATTGTACTATTATTTTGTATTTATAACATATTTTTTTATGTTTACTACTTATGATAATATATCTTGATATATTCTGATATATAAATGCTTTCATGATCTAAATATATTGTTTGAGAGTAAATGGGAACTAGTTTCAAATTTTGAGGAGTGTGGGAACCTTGTAATTGGGAAAAGGTAACTTTTATACTCAATCCATCCTTGATATTTACACATATTTAAATACTTTTGTTAAAATAAAAGGGTTTTTTGAGTTTGAATCTTTTTTAAAAATTAATTGGTTTCGATTAACAAGAGCTTATCGTCAGTTGTAATGTCTATGGGTACCTTATAATCAGGAAAATTTAACCTGTATACTTGAACCATATTTTGAGATTAGTATATATATCTAGAAACCTTTTTATAATTTAAAGGAAACTAATGTTTATATTTTAAAGTGAATAGTTTCGATTAAGTGGGATCTAGAATTCAGTCAATAAAGTGTTAAGGCTCTTTATTGATTGGGTTTATGGAAACCCATGCAACCAAACCATTCATTATATGACCATAATAAATTTTGAAATGTTTTTAAATATAAAAGTTGTTAAATTTTGATCTGAAATGAATTGGATAAGTTTTAAAATTTACAAATGGATCCAAGATGGTTAGTTAGGGCATGTTTCTTATGATATAACACTCTATGGTTGTGTTAAACTTTAAAAATTAAGAATCTACTATGGGGTTTTATCCTGATGAACCTAGATTGGCATAATGGGGCCCTCTTAGGTCGCCATATCTATAATAACATAAAAATAAACATAATTGATAAATTTCCTAATTTATGATGGATGTCAATAAATGTTTCACATTTAAATACGAATTTTTGTAATCCTTTCATGTTTTCCTTGGTGTTTTTAAATATTTTAAATTTTTAAAGGTTTATAGTGAATAAATTTAATGCCCTTGAAAATTTTACCTGAAGTGGTGTCCTTTGTTTAAACCCCAAATGTAAGTGTAGTTTAATATATTTTTTTGAGTTTCCTCAAAACAGAAATGTGAGATTTTTCTATAGGAATTTTTCATTATTAGAAATGAATTAAAAGATAGGTGTTGGACCGAGAAAGTTTTTTTTGGCATGAAAAAGTAATGGGATCAATGTTTTTTCTCTTGTAAGGGGAAATATTGTTGTAGGTATAACCCATATAGATTAAATACCTTCATAAATTTTCTGAGATTCTTGACGTTTGGTACTATTCAGGTGTCTTTGTCCCTGTTATGGAGCTTAGCTTCTATATGACACCCTCGTTCAGATAGGTGGTCATGTTTTCTTTGACATTTTTTAAGGGCATGAGCAATGAGTAATTCTTGGTTTCATGATGACTGACATGACTGAGGAATGTCTTGCCCCTTAATAGGTCATGTGACCCTCTCTTCTTACTTAGTGATGGGTGAATTTATATGTCCCCTTCCAGGTTAATGGTTGTATGGGGTAGTAGAAATATATGTTAAATATCTTTTAATGGCTGCTAGATTCCTGAACGCATAGGGAAGATAGCCTATGAGTAGTATCTAGGATGTGGTTTCTACTTCTATAATCTTAGGGTAGCATTTGTCTTTGGTACCCATAAGTTTTTTGAAATATCCTTAAGAACTTGTTTAGATTGATGTAATTGTTTAGCCTTGGGTTGTTTAGTATGTTATGGGGCCATCCCCATAGAAGAGTGACCTGGGCGTTAAAAGGAATCAAGATCATCCCAATGTTTGGGATGAATTCCAGGGTATTTGGTATATTGACATGCCATTCAGGTTGGTTCTGTTTTTTATTCCAAGAGATATGATATTTGGTATCGCGAATCAGATAAGTCTCATGTGTGCTTTTAAGGAAAATCTTACCTAGCATAGTTGTGAGTGAATGTTCAATTTCTCTTTTGGATTACAAGGACACTCCTAAGGTGGGGAGTGTCGCGTCACTTCTGGTAAATGTGTTCCCTTCCAAATATAAGGAACACAACCAAGGAGGAACATTTGAAAATGGTTGGTTTTTATCGATTTCCTTTTAGGATTGATAGCTTTAAATCATGTTGTTGCATGCCTAGAAGTATGATGTTAAAGTTGTTAGTAGTGTATGAAACCTTGAAAAACATTGTTGGTATGGTATAGACATTGGTGGTTAATTCTGAGCAATCCCAGAATTATTCTAGTGATAAAGGCATCATGGTTTAGTTGGTAATGCATTGATGAGTGAATAAAATCTTCTTTCATTTAAAGTCAACCAGTAGTGGATCGACTGATCTTCTTGGTAATCTTCGATCTTCTCTTAGTGTAATCATTTTTAGAGATGAGAATTACCTCTATCTTGACGCCATCCTTGATGAATTAAGATATCATTAGTATTACCCAACACTAATGTTTTAAAATATTTTGGGATTAATATATGATATCTATCTAGGTTTCATGATAGATATGAGGTTCTTATCGATGCATGGTTAGTATTGAGTAATTTTGGGATTCCTGAGTAAGAATGCCCTGAAAAAACTCTAGGACACCTGTCGTTCTTCATGAAATGACCACAATAAGGATACTTCTTTAGGTTCATTCAATGATATAATGTTGATGTCTTGTCCTCATACCAATATCTCTTTTTTAAATATTAAGTATGGGGTACCTTGGTTACGTTCCATGAACTCCGTTTTAACTAATTATATATTATCCCTAAGTACTTATCGGGATCGAAGATGATGTTTAAAGGGAGACGATTCATGTGGGTTGGATCTAGGTTACCCCTTGTTCATGTGGTGGAATAAAAGATCAAATGGTCTAGTGATGTCATGATCAAGGAACGTCAATGGAAGTCAGGTATAGACTTCATTGAACATGTTCTTGTAAAATTCTTTGGAAGAAGCTGTTATGGTTCTGTTTATAATAAGTTCACCGTCTATGTTAGCCATTGTGGGAATGGAAATACAAGCGTTGATCGACTATTTTTCCTTATTTTTGATGGGATAAGGTTTAGGGGAACTGTTTTAAAGAAAGTTGTCAAGTAAAGGCGGGTGGGGTGTAAATTTCAAAAGTGCCTTCTTGGAAAGCTTGTGTAATGAGTTTCAATTAGATCGATTGGAATTCGACTTTTTTTCACGATGAGGTATCTAATATAGACTTGTATGTAATTGGGTTCTCATAGTTAAGAAAATAACATTGGGAGCAATGTTAAAATTCTTAGATCGTACTTCATATGAAATTACGACGAAGGAGGCATCAAGGTTCAGAATTGGCCACTTATGAGGATAAATCCTAAGGTGGGGAGAACCATCGGACATATTTTTAATGAGATGACGATATGTTAATTTTCTTATCTAAATGTAATTAGGTATCCTCCATTTCGTAGTTTTAGTTGTAAGACCATCATTACCTCAGGTTTTGACAGATGAAGATCCATTTTTTTAAGAAATGTTCAGAGGTGCATTGGGTGTTTTGGAAATGCAACACGACTATCTGATGAGACTTCTAGACCCTTTTAGGTATGTTGATGTTTTATTTATTCTTGAAGGATTATCAGGGACAAGAATTTATAATGTGGGGAGGTTTTAATGACTTTTTTTTGGAGTGAAGGAAAAAAATCCATGGGAATTTCATTTTTGGCATTTAATGGATGGTCCATTATTTAAAACGAGCATCAAAACGTAGTTTTGTAAGTTTGAATATTTATTTTTGATTTTTTAGATACGATTAAATGCCTAAAGGGTTCGTTGGGTGCTCCATCGAGTTTCATGAGTGTCAAGCTCCGAAAACTCAAAACAGGAAGGGACTATATAGGGTGTAGGGTTTGTCTAAAACCGTGTCCCCTAGCAAAAAATCGTACTTCTACATCATGGGCTTAGAAGTTCCTCACATGTGGTATATATGGTTTACCCAAACCATGTGCCTATCTCACATGGGTAGTTCCACTTATGTAGTACACTTTAACTATTCATTTCTTGGTTGGTGCACGGTTTGGGTAACCATGTTGGACAAACATGTGAGGTGGGATCAATAGGTATTGGGTGACGCACGTTTGGTGCACGGTTTGGAAAAACCATGTAACCCAGTTTTTGGGATAAATTACCATTTTTTAATGATATTTAAAACTCATTTCTTTCATTTTACTCCATCTCCAGTGTGAGCCTCCTCTTTTTGCGTCATGGGTCTCCTCCAAGCCTAACCTAGCCTACTCAATAAATCCTCCATTTGTCACTAGATTCACGTTTCATTGGTCTCTATAGATCTGTATCATTAAGCTCTTGATTCCTTTTTATTATTTTTTCATTTAATCATATCTCGACAAAGTTATCATGGTGTGATATCATTTTCCCTATTTTTAAGATGAATTTCTACTTCTTAAATTTCTTCCAAACTGGACCAAATTAGTTCTTAATATTTGATTATTAGGTCTTCCATAGAAAAAGGTAGGTGTTATATGGTTTTTTCATTTTTTTAGTCATTTTATGAATACAGATGTTGGGCTGCAAGTGGGCCATTTTAGTGCATTTCCTAAAAAATTTTGCATCATATTAAATTGATTTATGCACCATAGTTTACCCCCATTGATTATTGTTATGTTGTTTGATGATGTAAAATTAATTTAAGGACACCCCTTGGGTGTGTCGGCTTGATTTTTCCTTTATAGTAGTTTTTTTAAAATCCCTGAATGGCTTCTAAGCATTCAACATTGATTTTTTTTAAATGGATTTCCCTTGTAATCGAAATAAAAATTGATAACAGCACATCCTATATTCCATGTAATGCCTTTTAGTGTTGTTCTGTGTTTGATTGTTTATTTTATATCTTATTTAATTTAGTTAATGTAATTACTGTAGAGTGTGGGTGCAGCGGAAGCGCGTTGGTGGGTTTTTCCAACTTTAAGTTTAGCATTAACAACGATCAATACGAGATTCGTCCTGATAATAGAACACCCGATCTTTGGAATAGAATGAAGAACGAAAAAGAAAGGGGGAGTCCCAAAACCATAAAGGTAGGATCATCATATGTTGGTTATAATTAATTTAATTAATTGACAAGAATTACCTTGATGGAATTCTTTCTTCATTGATGTCTCTAGTCACGATCCGATGTGATTCATCGTTGCATCACAGAAGCCAAGTGTAGACTTCCTCAAGAGGTGATCCACATGTGCACCATGTATCTCTGGACTTCGCCAAAGGAATATTTGGGTGCTAGTGTGGAGAAGCCTTTGCTTGCGTTTTCTGCCTTAGATCACCTTGATCCGATGGAGAATGATATCTCGTGGTCTTGAGAGCGTTCTTGGAGGATGGAGTTCTTTCGTCCTTGAGAGAATTTTCCAGAATTTTTTTGCACAATGATTCTCTCTAGAAAAGTGTTGGGGTTGTGAGGATATTTATAATCGGGTTTGAGGTTTTAGAGTTATGACAATAAATAAATGTGTTACGCGTTTTATTTATTTCATTAACTCTTATTGAAAACCCCCATGTCAAATGATTAATTACTTGACATTCTCCCAAGATTATTATAAAAAATATCATTTAAAAAAATGATATTATTTCCTCAAAATCCCGAATGGAAAAACTACACAGCGTGTAATCATTAATACACGACATGTACTCATTTTTTCATGAAGACTACACTACGTGTACATTAAATGTACATGGTGTGTTTATCTTGTTTTCATTTTTCTTTATTTCCTACACCACATTAATTAGACCTTGAGTTATGGCTATTTATTTCTTAAATAAATGTAACTGCATTACTCACTAATAAATATATATTATTTCGCCCAAAATATATTCTCTCGAATAACTAGTGTATAAATAAATGCGATTAGACATCCTTACATAATTATTAAACCATAATCGGGAATAATATTTATTTAACTTGTTAAATTAATATTTAACTCAGATTCATGGACACACTTAGTGTGTGACCCTCTAGGCCTCTTTCTCTGTGGCATTAGGCTGAGCCTGCCCAAAGTCCAAGGTTAGCATCTAGCAACACGCAAGGGCACTCATAGAGAAAGAAGTGAATGACGCAATGGTGTGTCACCTCATACGAACACTTACAATGTAATATAATCTCTTTGTAATGATAGCTTGAATCAAGCGCGTTGCATGCTAGTGCCATCAACCCATGTGCTCGATTATTGTTTCTTTGACTTTCCAGAATTGAACTCTCTCATTCCTTACTATGGACATGGATTTATTTATGCTATATCAATTCAATCAAAGGGCTTGAGATATCTACTTCCATTATGGAACATAAGGGAAAATCCTTTCACGTATTATCTATTAATGTAGTATTACTTGTGACGCACCCAACGTATCCTACCTCACTACGAACAGTGTTTCGTCATATTTTTCATCAATACATCTAAGTGAGTGATTTGTAATACCCATTAATAATAATATTAATGTATAAGGACCAATACACACGTTTGCATATAGGAATATCCAATGACACTATGAAATGTGGTTTTCCTATTAGCGGGTCTTGTTCTCATAATATCCTCCTAGATATTAACTAGGGCGCACACCATGAGAAGGTACCTCAAAGTTTTATGAGTCCTCACCCCTATTGGCCTGTATTATTTGTGTACCTCAAATAACATCATCCGATCATAGAACATATATTCAAGAATAGTGTTATGGCACTTCTGTGTTCTCATTATAACAGGGATCCTCTTTGACCCTTTAATCCAACATCTATCCTTGGGACATTATCACATGAATTGTCACGCAGAAGAACAATCAAGATGTGATAAGGTGTTCATTAAATGAATAAATTACAAATTAGTTGGTTCTGGGACACCAAATCCAATAATTATGAATCATAAGTTTGTAACTTATTATGAAAAATGAATTTTTGTTGAATAATGTCATGTTTTCATAATAAAACCCCTCGTATGAGGTGTGTGATCTTATAAACTAAAATGCATTTATTTTTTATTTTAAATCATTACAAGCCCGATGTCTTTAGTGTTTCTATATGCTTGAATGTTAGTGCTTGGTAAGATTCATGCTAGTACATGGCCTCTTTGTTTTTCTTGTTACTGGTTTGTCCCACTTCTTTCTAAGTGACCAATGAACCAAGAACCTAATAAGGTATTTCCTTTTATTAATAATGGGATTTCTCATGTAGGTGATTACCCATTGGGAATTGGTACCTTTTTAGTACCTCATTATCCCTTTTTATTTAAAGTTTCATGTTTTGATAATTTCAATGGGATGTGATTAATTTAATGGTTTAATCATGATGTTTGTTTTTTATAAAATGAGTTTTTTGATATAAATGGAATGGATTGACATGATTCAATGCCTTCCTTAAATGATTTTGAATGTTGTAAATAATATGGCTTGATTAATTTGAGTATCTTGTTCATGATGTATTTTTTCCCTTGAATGTATTAACTCTTTTTATTGAAATATAATTGAGTTGGGTGGTACAACCATGCCTAATTTTATAACTAAAAATCATGGATTATATGGTTTTTTACAATTGGGATACCCTTGTTTATTTGGTATCAATAAATTTAGAGCATGATAGGTAATGCCTCATGGATCCAGTTATTATTTGCTATTATTGTATGATTGCACCTTGATACAGGTTGTGGAATAATGGTAAGGGATTTGTTAAGAATGGTGGGAAATCACACTCCCTTGCATAGGGTGTTGATTCAGAGTGCCACTCACCATTGATAGTATGTAGTATGTTGGGATGAGGCTCCATGCTCCATATCAAGATCCACATCCACTTGTAGTATCCAGACTAGGATTTAATATCTTATAAACTAATTGCTCTATATTTTCCAGAATTCAAAGTTTTTTTCCTATACTTTGACACATCCATAGACTTATCCTTTGATACATATCTCGGAATATCCTTATAAATATACTTAGGGATCTCATTAATGTTTTCTAATTATAGTTTCCAAAGGATAACTAAACCTTTACTATGATACCAACTATAGAAACCCATGCCTCTCATAAATAGATTTTATATCTTTTTATATTATTATTAACTACATTACACTAACACATTCTTAAACACCGTAATAGTATAGTGCCTTTGGAAACATGGAACACAATATTCTTTATTCAATAAATATCTTCAATGTTTCCCATAAAGATCTTCCCATTTTAGTAATCCTACTTAAAACCCATTCTTCATAACCTAGGGAAAGGAAACATACAAAATTTTGTGATCATATACTCAGTATGGGTAAAAAATGGGAGATATGTAAGAATAACATGATCATAAGGGTATGAGAACATGCAAATAATATTTCAAAACCATAACCTTAATATAAAAGATCATAATCTTTAGTCATGGAATAGAGATTGATAGTTCATAAGATATAAATCACTAGGGAATAAATGAACATGATCCATGATATCATAACACTAACATAAGACACATAATTTTTGAAAAAACATAAGAATAGAAAATCATTTCCATATTAGTCAAGTCTACCCACTAAGTAAATCATAGTATAATGGGTTTACTCCACAAACTATCATATTACTCAAGGTTAACTCCCGAGAACATTATAATGCACAGAGTCCCTTACTGAACTACGTTCACTCCCCATTCCAGTCCCATCTATATTATGAGATATAAATCATTACCCAATACATCAGAGGAAAAAATAGGTCTCACCCATAACATAATGATAATCATGTGTATGTGTTCCAAAATATCACAATACATTCATCATATCATAACCCATGAAATAAAATGGGTTTCATAAATATTTTTTCATACCATAATAGTGGAAAGGAGATAGCTTTCATAATCATTTATTAATCTCATCATAGCATAACTTATGAAAGATCACTTTGAAATTTTCATTAAGAAAATAACATTTTACTAAAAAACAACTTTTAAAACCTAAAATATTTAGAAAATAACCTTAAACAACATATAAATAAATATTTAAAAATAAATTGAAATATTTCTCGAGAAAAAATATTTTTTAGGATTTTAAAAAAATCTAAAACATAAATCCTATTCAAAATCCTTTTCATTGAAAATAAACTTTAACACTTATAAATGAATCTATATAAATTATTTAAAATATTTTTGGTGGGAAATATTCTCCCTGCTTGTAAAACAAATTTTTAAAACCTAAAACATTTTCAAAACACTTTTATTTAAAAATAAAATTTAAAACATATAATGTAATTTTCAAAATAAATTATTTTCATGATATCAAAAATTTCATCCAAGTCGTGTATGTCAAAACAAATATTCCTTTCACAATTTCGATAAAAGTCAAATGACCATTATTTATAAAATAAACCAAAATTTTCCTTTCAATAAAAATTGTAAAAATAGTAAAACATGGGTAAAAAATACTTTAATAAATCAATTTAATAATGATAAAAATATTTTTGAAAACAATTCTAGAATATATGGTTTTGGATGGAAAATGAGTTTTCAACCAAAGAGAGAAATAAAGACGATTTTTATTAAAAACATTATTTTGAACTCTTGAGTACATAAAGGGAGTAAAATTAATGGAAAACATTTATTATTAATAAATAAACATATTAAAAACAATTTATGATATTCTTGATACATAGTTCAAAACATTTTATCATTGGATGCATAATCATGAACAATACTGATATATTATGAGATTGTGTTATAAAATACTTACTACTTTGAAAACATTGAATATTAATTGCCATGAAATAATAACATTAAAATAATCTTTTAATATAATGATAATAAATTAAATCATGATATTAAATTTAAAAGAGACTGTATATACACCTCATAAAATAATTTAGGTTTCTGACATAACATATGTCTCAAAGAAGGAAAACAGAGAAAAAATCATTTACCGCTTTGGTTAATTTTGAACTGTAAATCCCATGAAAGAGATATCATTAAATGAAAAAAATAAAATACCAATAATTTTAATTATAATAATCATAAAATAAATTCAAAGACATTATATAGATTATATAAAATAAAAAAGTGGTGAATATGACATGAGTCTCATAGATGAAAAAGGTGAGACAGAAGTCCCTTCACGCTTTAGTAATCATTTGAATCGTAAGAACCAATAATGAATAAAATGAAATGAAACATAAAATAACATGAAAATAATTATATTAAGGATATAACATGTCAAAGGTTCTTTATATACACCACAGAGAATAAATATTTGGTGAATTTGCATATGTCTCCGAGAAATAAAAGAGAGAATAGAAATCTCTTACCTTAAGTATCGACCTCCTTCATACACATTAAAACCTCATATATAATATATAAAATTTTATTATAAATATATTATAGATCAATAATTATATATATCATATCATATATGATATAATTATTACCATTTATCTAACTTTTAATAACAATTCCATGTTTTAATCTCATTACGGGTAATAACCACTTTATTTTTTGTATCTATTTTGATTTGTTAATTTTAGTCCTCTTGAACTGATCACGGTTCTATTTTTTCCAAAATAACAATAATGAAATAATTTTAATATTTATACATAAATTATAATTTTAATAATAATCATGACGTTTGGTTTTGACAAATTAGGTATGTTACGATCATAGAGATGGTAGGTCTTACATATGAATGAATAATGTTTCCATTTTTCAATGATAATTGTGGAAATGTGGTAAGTAATATTTTATATTTTCATATTTATAATAATATAATAAATAACATAAAATTTCTTTTAATTTACTTATAAATATCATCCATGTGTTTGGGTGATGAAGGGAGAGAGTCGCATCGCTTCGTGAAGGAGGCAGTCCACACATACATGAACGACATTACAATCTTTTAGTGAGTGAAAAGTTAAGAAATAAAATAATGTATTATCTATTAATAATATTAAATACTCCATTAGTATTTAACTATGTCATTTATATAATATATATTCATTAATTTTATCCATATTATCTTTCATGTAAAGCGTTTGGGAAAACATATCACATTGCATCGTGATGTGGTAGTCCGCCATACACACGAACCATGTTATCGTATCACCTATAGAACTAAAATAAGAAAATTTATATATGATATAATTACTCCATAGGTAAAATTGTGTTATAAATATCATATATATACTTTATATCCATCATCAAGCACAACCTTCAGATGCAGTAATGAAAAAATGAATGGCATCGGTTCGTGAGGTGGTAGTCTTTCGTACAATCCAATGATGATTTTATAACCCACTTAATGGAATTGGAGATGTTTTTAGGTCATTTACATGACATAAAAACATAGAATTATTTGAAATAAACGTTTTTTATTATATGATCATGGTTTATTATTAATTGAAGGAGGAGGAGGAAGAAATAAAATAGGAATGCTCATTGAAGAACGTTGCCTCCTCTTATGGTATCCTTCCTAGGTGTGCACCAAATACTATAAAATGTTTTATTTATACCAAAAATTATTTTAATTTGTGAATATGAGAGGATAAGGGGTGACCTATTATAGGTGAGGTGAGTGGGAAGCTTTTAATTTTTTAAAAATAAAACTGTGTACCCTTATTTTTCTCTTGTCAAAAGTCTTGAAAATGAAGTATTATTGAAACTTATTATAAGATTGAAATGTGGTCAGAAAATATATTTTAGACAAGTTTTTTTATTTCACCCTTATTGTTTTTTGTTTACCACTCATTAACCCCATTTTTATTTAAATCATGTTAAATAATTTTTTTTTTCACTATTTATTTTGGTAAAATATTAATATGATGATATTCGATAAGATAAATTGTTACCATTGAAAATATTGAACCGATTTTTTCAATTTCCATTCACATTAGTGGAAAATTTTAATTACAAATTAATCTCATAGATGAGATAAGAAAGTGGGTTTTTCTAAGAGAAAATGTTCAAAAGTTTATAATGTGTTTATATCAAAATATTAAATATAAAATGATAACAATGACATAAATTGGATTAATATATATATATTCTTACTAATTTTAATTTAAAACCAATTTATAATATGATTTTACTTTATAAATAATTTAATGAAAAGGTAGTCTTCAATTAAAATTCATTATTTTTCACTATTCATCAAAAAATTAATCATTTCTGCAAATTCTAAAAAATAACGCTACGATAATTTTGACAAGATTATTTAAAAAAATTAAATCTATTTTTTAAAATAAATTTTATAAAAGTTTCAAAAATAATTTTTGAAATAAATGTGTAAAAACGTGACAAAACTGCTTTTTAGAAAGATAAAGTTTTTTGTGTAATATTGGATTTACACTTATCTCTTGTCTATAAAACACATAATATGAATGTTAAAAATTTCATTGAATATAATATATATGTATATAATTATAACCATTCACAAAAAATGTTTTTTTAATTTATTGAGGTAAAACTCATTTATGCACATACATATTTCTTTTAAAAACAAAAAAAATCTATTATTTGGAAATGGTATTTATTTTCATTTTTAATTAATTAGAAACAAATGAATTCATTTTATATACATGTGTAAACCATATATTTTCAAAATTTTGTTAATCCTATTCATACCCTTCATTACAACAGCTATGAGTTACCTATCATTTTAAAAAATAATATTTTAATAGTATATCAAAAAAATTGAATTCAATGTTGCTTACAAGATAAGCCTGGTGTTATTTGTAATGAAATCTAAAATTAGTGTTTCTTGTAACACAACCTAAACTCATTATTTAATGTAATGAAAACTATGGAAAATATAAAATTTATTTGAGAAAAATATTTCAAAAAATCTCTAGGTGTTAAAATTTTTTGATTATATTCATGGCCATGGTATTTCATTGACGTGTTCATTTCAAAAAGTCAAATAAGCCTAATTCACGAATTAAGGGCCATGACAGAGGTATAGCTCCAGCTTAATAAGATAAAAATAAAAAAGGTATTATATAACTTAATAGGATTTTAAGGAAGTATTTTTTTCTTTGTGACATTAACTTCTTTCTTTATGTGTGCCTTTATGTGTTCCTAGACACTAGTCTGGGAATTTAGGTAAGTTTAAAAAAGTCTGGTAAAAAATTATTTTATTTAATATCATTTAAATATAAATTGGTTTATTTATTTATTAAATGATATCTAAATTTGTGAATGTCGTGAAATATAACTATATTATTATTATTATTATTTTTACTCTACATAGAGAATTACTTTGAATGAATATTTAATAAAGGTCCATTGAAAAAATATGAGATATTAACCCTATGTTTAAATTCCAATTTTTACATTTTTTAAACCAAGGGAGGCTCATTCTATAATGGAAAAACTCTTGAAAATTCAATCAAGACTTTGAGATAAAATCATCCACCCTATCTATCAAGAACACAGAGAGATTAAGAGGACCCCTGGTTGGGATCAATGAATAATGAACTCTATGTTCCCCCATACTATAACTTAGAATACTAAGAACCATGATCACATATTCACAGAGCACATGTGGATACAACTTGAGAATTACTCACTTAGATTCTCAATGTTAATGATAACAACACAAGTTCATCGTTAGAAATTTTATTGAAAATAACTACCATGTTCGAGGTAATTATTATTTTAAATTCACTAAAAATTTAATGTGAAAATCCACTCTAAGATATTTTGATGTTTTTTCATCTAGTTATTCAATTTTATCTCTCAAATCTAAAAAAAGTAAAATTATGCATTCATGCATAAATTTTCCAACACCCCATAACCCTTAAGTAATGTGTGTTAATGAAGATATTTTATTATTCAATCATGTTTTTCATATAGAACATGGGAGTTGATATATTAATAACATTTAGAAAATATGTAAATATTTATATATATATATATATAACAAGTTTATCTCTTATTGATGATCATTTAGTTTTATTGTAATGATATATTATGATTTTTATGAAGAAGATAACTTATAGGGAGATATAATTAATAATTTGTGGGATACAAGTTAGGGAACATGTATGTCCTCTCTTAATAAATATATGTATTACATTATTAACCCAAATTTTGGTTATTTATAAAAAAAATTAAATCATTTACTATTTACACATCCAATGTGAAAAAATTATGTGTAGAAAAGTCAAAAATTTCAACACACTTTGAAAACAACTCACTAAAACCGCACTAATAAGAAATATATAAAATTTATTATTGATTAAAAACAAGGTTATTTACAAGAAAATTTTTACTAATTTACTTCTCAGTCTCTAATGTTGATATAAAAAATGCCTTAAACAATATAACTTTTCTTTATTTTGAGTCATGATTGGATAAAAACTATTAGATGCAACAATGTGAAAATCATTTTCCTTCCAAGTAATTAGAAATAATGGACTGAGGGATTTTCAAAGACAAATTTTCAAAACCTAGAAGAAGATGGTGAATTGTAAATGATAAATATTTAGAACACAAAAAGTATGTAAACAATATGTAGGCAGTCAAAATTAGAGTCTAAATGTGTAAATATTGAGGTGAAAAGGACATGCATTGAGTTTTATCTATTGATATATAAGGGTTTCCTAAGGTTATATAAGACTTTTGCTTTAGTAATGTTTTTAGAAAAGGGAATATTCAAGCATCTTCAAAATCATACATTATAGTAAACTCATACAGTTTTTAGAAGTGAACATTTTTTACCATAAGGGGAAGTTCAAGTGGTGGAATTATTGGACCAGGATAAGGTATTAGCATAAAGATATGATCTATATGTAAATTATCCTCATGAATATTGGATGACAGTGGAAGCAGTTGCACCTGTAGGAATCTACAATTAGTGGTAGGGTGGAAAAGAATTTGTGATGACTTGATTGTTTAATATTTATCATCCTTCATTTCTTGAATAAAATAGTTTTCATAATTCCCCCCATGGATTGGGATTAAAGTTTGAACCATGTAAACACTTATGTGGTTTATTTATTTATTTATTTCAATCATTTCCTTGTGAATGTTCATGTATGGGTTTGGTTTTGACGTGTAAAAATTGGAATATAGACCTTGGTTTGCCTTGTCTTCTAAGTTCAAGTATGTCATTAGCACAAGTTAATTATGATTATCTATTTTTACCCTTATAAGTTCTATAGGATAATTTTTTATTGATTTTAATGTTCATTTGAACCATCTAGTGGTATCAATGCTTTGATTAGAGTTATTTGGACAACCGAAACCTAGAAATGGTGTTTTATATATTAGTTTATTAGAATCATTCTACACTTATCCTTATAAGAGAATACCTTTAAGAAATAATTAATCCCTTTTATATGTTTCTTAATTTAATGGGATTTCATTGTTTATGGAATAAATATTAGTTCACAAGGTTTAGGTATTGGTGGATATTTTATGATAAATCCATTGGGACGAACCATCACACTAGATTCTACTTCCTTGGACTAGTCACAATCCTTATGATCCACATTTCTACTTCCAAAACATTGGTATCCTTTACCCCTATGGATGATACTGTCAAATACTTTACTGGAACAAGATTATGGGATATTTTTTGTTTGTTTAATGGAATCATACATGGATCTTGTCATCTAGTCTTGGTCTCCCTTACAGATCTAATAAATCTTCATGAGTCTCATTAACTGCACTATCTTTTAGTGGGCACTAGTTAATTATGTAGATTTCTACTATGGCTGGGTAGAAAATTGTGGTTGGAGATAATGATAATATTGGTCATATTGAAAATCTATAAAATTCATCCTAATTTGAGGTTCTGAGGGAATCTTATGATAATTAGTAATATCTAGTATAAAACTTGAGTCATCCCATATTTTTCAGGAGAAAATCTATTTTTAGTGTGTAAGGCATCCAAGACTCATCACCTCAAGCATCCTACACTCATCACATAACGAAACTCAAATTCACCGTGTGAGGAAATTGATGATAAACACATTAAAAAGCTTGTTGTCATCACATAAGGCTCTCAGGTTCACCACCTGAGGCTTATCATACATGTCACATGAGGTTGGAACTCATGCATGTCACCTAAATGGGGAAGAAGAGATCATATTTTCATCACATATTATTCATAGGCTCATCACATAAGGAACCATAGGATTACAACCTAGGTATAGGATTAGATACATCATTATGGTTTCATAGGATTATATTATATTGAAATATATCAAAATTTATAGTCCAGTGAGGGCTATAAAAATATTCTTTTTACTTATTGTGATAAGAATGAGTTTAAAAATGAGTGAAGACACTCATGATTTAAATCTCAATGGTGGATTATCATATATTTAAAGTCTAGTGAAGGGACACTTTTTATAAAATGAATTCACATTGTAACACCCCAAGCTTCCACGGTACGCTTCTCTTTGAATAATACAGTAGTGTGTATCATATGCAACTTTGAGTTCTAACACAAACCACAACCAATCGAACTAGCCGTTATGAATAGTAATACCTAATTTTTGAAATTTTATAAATTTTATCTCTCAAAATGGACTTAATTTTTGGATTCATAATATTTAATTTAGCCTCAGGTGAAATTTTTGTACTTTTCGGATAACTTTTATATTTTGATTAATAGTGAAAATTACTAAATTTTAATTAAAAACAACTTTTTTAATCAAAAAAATTAATAGTTCTAAATTATGAATTTGTGTGGTTTTAATGTATATTTATAATATATTTTTACCATTTAATTCAATGTTGGTCCTTGGAAATAATTTCACAATTAAACCGGACATAAATAAGTGTCAATCTTTTGATAGTTATTATATCTTAAAAACACACTTTTTGTTTTGACAGTGGGAATTAATTTTAAATTAATTTATACCACTTCTGTGTTTTGAAATTGGAAAAATGGACTCAATACTTGGAATCAGGATGTCCAAATTGTGTAAATAGGTAATTTTTATTTTTAGACATTTTGAATAATTACTTCAGTAAATATTTTATTTACCACGGTTAAAGGGTAAATCCGGTAAATAAGGGTAAAAAAATAATATTATATTAATAATAAATTACCCTAAAAAGTGTATTAACCCTATTGGTTGATACATGTCCGACCATGGGCATATTTGGGTCGATTTTGGGACCTCATGGATCCACTTGTACGTGATAATGACACTTTATATTAATTAAGTTAAAGTAAATACAAAAATGAAAAAAGCCTATATCTTTTAGGAAAAAAAATTTACATAGGGTTATATATGTTATATTTTCAATTATAAAAATTCATTATGAAGATAAAAATATTTCCTACACAATGGTATTTTATTTATAATTTTTATACATTGAAAAAGTAAAAATATATATGACACAATAATGATGCAATATTTTCCTTATTAATGAAAGAATCAAATAATTGGTATTATAAATGTTAAAATAATATAATTTGAAAGTTTTCATGACATAAAAGAATTTTATTGGTTAATAGGACATGTTTAGATTACTTAACTGAATTTTTTTTGAATTAATAATGTTTTTATGACTTTAACAAAAATCAATTATTGAGTAGTGTCAAAATTGACATGAATGAGTTTTTAAAACAAATATTATATTATTAATTTATATTCTATTCCTAAAAATCTAAGGTTCGGACGTAAGACTTATATAATTATTGTTGTATCATTAATGGACCACTTGGGGGTCTCTTGGAGGTATATAGTATGTTTATTAACTATATAATATAAAAATACAAAGTGACATGCTAAGTGTCAAACTAATTAACTAAGAGTTAAAACTAAAAGATAAGGTTAATATTATGACACAAACATGTCTAAAATCTGTTGGTTAAAAGGATTTATACCCATATCCACCTTAGACTTTGAATAATCTACTTTGGTTCTATTAGAAACCGAATATTATTTTATTATAAAATATTACTTTATGTTTTTAATAAAGAGCCCCTCACCCCTCTTATAAAAGGGCACTCCCCCTTCTCATTAATTCACACCTTCAAATCCTTTTGGCTTGGCCAAACTCTGCCAAAATATCCTCCCAACTTCCCTCACTTAAACCTAGAGTCCTTGGTTTGATCATAAAGCCAACCTAAGGAGCCCTTTTTGGTCAAATCAAAAGGAAGAACCCGAAGAAGAGGTAATGTTTTCACCACCCTCTTTCAAGTTCCTTTCTTCTTCAACTTATTATTTCTTTGTTATTTCTGTTATAAAATAATAAATCCAGTATCTTCTATATTCAGTGATGTTATTATAAATATGGAAAAAACAAATTTATTATTCTATCCATCCCTTGAATGACATGTCACTATACGTACGTACATACGACCTACCGTCTCCACGTTTTGGTGTAATTGTTATTCAATATTTTTTTAGATGGGAATAATAATGATGTATAATTCATGTAAATGATAAATATAACATGATAATTATTATTTGCATATGATATACCATCCAATTATATATTATTTTAATATCAGAAGAATGATATTGTCGCTCGTGCGTACGTATGGACTACCATCTCCACGAATGCGATGGCATTCATTCCCCATCATATCCATTTGAGTATAATTCTCATTTAATGATTAAAAAAAATTTTAAGGACTTGATATCATTCTTTATATGAATAATATTCAACCTATCCATAACAAACATGGCTTACGTAACAAAGAATTTGAAGGAAAACGAGTAATTTAACACCCGAAACGACGACAATACTAAAATATTATTAACAAAGCATAATTAGAAGATCATATATGATATAATAATTATGTATATGATTCTTGTATAATTTAATAAAAAAACTTAACTATTATACAGGAGGTTTACATACCATCGACTAAGGAAAATTACAAGGTAAGGGGTTTTCATCTCACTCTTCATTCCAGTGAGATTCATGCCATATTGCCACTACTACCTTTTGTGTGGTGTATATAATACCAATAATTGTATTCTTTGTGTAATACACTTTAATTTATGTGTATTTACATATTCATTTTATGCTACCTCTTTCATGTGGTGTATTATTCGAAAGTTACCTAATAGGTAAGGGTTTATTTCACAATCTCTTCATTATCTGAGGTTGTTTATATGTAATTATCTACGGTGACCTCTTTATCATCCACATCCATATTTCTTAAAAATATATTTCAAAACATTCTTACTATTTTATAGAATATGGGTTAAAGTCATTTATACCCTTGTTTGAATTTTTATAAGGAGTTTATAAAGGAATCTTTCCGTTGTTTTCCAAACAAGGTTCTTTTTAGCCTTTTCGACATAATTAAGGTAAGAATGTCTTTTTTTAACATATACGGCGAGTGTAGCTATTTTCCGCCGTTATAAAATCTTTGAAGCTTCCCTTACATGATTATAAGGATATTTTCAAAATAAAGGTTTCGTTTTATAATTATGTTATTTTTAAATGATTTCAAAAAAATAGAGAGATATTTCTCTCAAATATATGAAAATCTAGTGCAAATGTATACGTATTTAACGCAAGATTAAAAATGTTTTCAGAAAACCCGACTCTCGAGTGTGGTAGACAAGAAGGGATTGGGAGTGGATCCATCATGTCCTGTAATTAGTCGATTAGTCTAAGAATTAGTTATTTTGTTTTTAAAAGCTTGCATAATTCTTTCAGAAAAACACTGGAGTATATTTGAGCAATTTTAAATGTAAGTATCTTCTAAAACAATTGCATCAGTAGGTATCATGAGAAAAACTAGTGTCTTGGCACGGGGCCTTGAAAAATTATTATTTTTAGTCTTGGCACGATGTCTTGGCTATGTGGTTATGATAGACTGGCATTATGCATTCCTTCATTATGAAAGTGGTTATTGATATTTCATGTGATTATTCGACTAGTAGAATATCCATGTGAATAAGTAAATTTCATTATTTTATTTTTTTGGTTGCCATATTATGCTGAAGTTAATGTTTAAAACACTTTTGTTTTAGTTATACATTGCCTTAAATGTTTAGTTTTATTTATGAAAGTTTCCGCTATATTGTTATCCTTACTGAGCATCTGAGCTCACGCCTTTCAATGTTTTATTTTTCCCAGGATGTGAAGAAGTAATTTATTAATGACCTATAGGGATAGTATGTGGGGATATGAGTGTGTACTATGGAGACTATGTTGTTTTAGTTTTCATTTTTATGTTGTAATGTAAGACTTATGAATATATATAGTGTTTCCAAGGCTACTAAACTAATCGACCTTTTGAGATTTGATCTTTCTTGTAATCATGCCAATATTATGTAATAATGCACTGACTCTGGGTAACTGGGGTCGGGGCGTTACAGTTTGTATCAGAGGAAGTTTAGTACAAACCTTGGAAGCTAGATTTAGATAAACTCTGATTAGAGCACATAGACTTAAGATGGACTTTGAGGATTAGTAGAGAAGAACTTCGTAGAATTTTGGTATTGTAGATATTTTGTGAGTTTTCCGAGCAATACATCCATGTCTGGATACGAGCAGGTAGAGGCGGCTCTGGCACAGGTGTACCTAGAGGTAAAACCTGAAAACACAGCTTTGAGCTAGACTTAAACGGGAACTGGTGCACGACAATGGGTCTTGCTTCACTCTTGGTTACGATACTCCTGGGGGATATGATTAGGATTATTCTCATTTTCTTTACAAACCATTATGAAGGGTTTACGAGTATATACTTCTTCAAAGAAAACATTTTTATGATTATGGATTATATCCATAAACTGTTTAATTTATGTTAAGTGTTTTACAAGTATGGAATTATGTATTCTGATTCATAAACTAATCTAGTTTATGCCATTGTTTAGAAATAGCTCCTAGTGGATGTAATGGAAACTGTATCAATGCACGCACTCCATGTAGGGATTTCCTTCCTTCTGAAGATAATTATAGTGGAGCTAGTGATGCAACTGGTGCTGAACAGCTAATCATTATACTAGGAAAACTCACTCAGGTTATGAATAATAACCTTACCCGTATAGAGCACCCTTATCCGCAGCGTGGAGGATCAATGTTAGATCGCTTCATGAGGCAACAACCACCACAAACATTCAATGCCAGTACAAATCCCATAGTATCTAAGTAATGGATAAATTCCTTAGAGAAAATATTTCATTCCTTGGGAAGTAGTGAAAGGGAAAAAGTTGTCATGGCAGTTTATCATCTCACTGGAGATGCTGATCAATGGTGGTCATTGATAAAAAACACAAAGGAAGATGATGAAGTATCAGATATGGAATATAGGGAGTTCAAAGAGCTTTTCTTAGAAAAATACTTTCCTCAAGACCATCGAGCAGATATGGAAATGCAATTTCTAAGTCTGAGGTAGAAAGAGGATGAGAATGTCGCAAAGTATGAGGCTAACTTTACAAGGTTAGTGAGGCATGCTACTGATTATATACATAACCCAAGGGGTAAAATTGATCGTTTCTTTTATGGGTTAAAACCATTTCTCCTTCGAGCATTAGTCTCTCAAAACTTCTCGTAGTATGAAGATATTGTCTCGTGTGCTATCAAGAAAGAAAAGAAATTCTCTAAATCTTATGACTTTAAAGCAAAGAAAGAGAAGAAGAGATCTGCTGATCAATATGAAAATGGAAATAAGGGGAATAAGGTAAAAGTTGAAAATCCATCCTGCAGTAAATGTGGGAAGAAACACCTCGGTACTTGCCTAAAAGGAATGTGAGTTTGTTACAAGTGCGGTGAAAAAGGCCACCAAGCTCATGATTGCAAGGGAAAGAGAGTTGTTGTCAATGTGGAATGCTATAATTATTGAGAGATGGGACATTATGCAAATGAATGTCCTAAGCGTCAAGGGAACTTGCCTCAGAAAATGCCAAGGGATCAAGGCCAATCTTATGCTATCAGTACTGCTGAGGTAGAAGATCTGAAAGACGTGGTTGCAGGTAATTTAATGGTTTCCTCAAGTTTAAAAAATGCATTATTTGATTCTGGATCATTGCATTATTTCATATCTTCCCAGTTTTATAAGAATATTAGATATTTCTAATTTGATTTAAGAAGAGAGTTGTCAGTCAAAACCCCTAAGGGAAGTATCATTGCAACAAAATTATGTGAATCAGTACCCATTAGAGCACATAAATGTTCTTTATCCGTTGATCTCATTGTCATACCTATGATTGAGTTTGATATAATCCTCGGTGTGGATTGGCTTTCGGACCATGATACGAAGATTTATTATAAGAAGAAGGAGGTTATGATTTTTGATGATAATGATAAGGAACTCCTTATCTTTAGAGCAGAATCATCAAGACCTAATTCTTATCAAGATCCACCCCCAATAGCTTAACGAAATTCAATTATCGGGGAGGAAGAGAATGAAATAAATATGGGTGAGGAAATGAATGTTCAAATAGAGGATGTACCTATTGTGAAAGAATATGTAGATGAGTTTCCGGAAGATTTACCTGGACATCCTCCAGAATGAGAAGTTGATTTTTCTATTGATTTAATTCCTGGATCAAGGCCTATATTGAAGACCCCTTATAGAATGGTCACTGTGGAATTATTTGAACTAAAGAAACTACTAGAGGAATTGAGTAATAAGGGATTTATTCGCCCATGTGTTTCTCCATGGAGAGCCCATATCATTTTTGTTAAGAAGAAATATGGATCTATTAGGTTGTAAATTGACTACAGGGAGATCAATGCTATAACAGTAAAGAACAAGTATCCCCTAACTCGCACTGATGATTTATTTGACCAACTTCATGGAGCTCAATACTTTTCAAATATTGACCCTCGATATAGATACCATCAGTTATGTGTGAAGAAGGAAGACATTCTGAAGACAGCATTTCGAACCAGGTACAGGAATTATAAGTTTACAGTAATTCCTTTTGGATTGACTAATGCACTGTCTGTATTCATGGATCTAATGAATAGAGTTTTCAAGGAATATCTTGATGATTTTGTGGTGGTATTTATTTATGATATCTTGGTATACACCAAAAGCTATAAAGATCATGAAAATTACTTGCAAATTATCCTGAAGACTCTTACAAGACATGAATTATATGGGAAGTTTAGCAAGTGTTAATTCTGGATTCAGGATATTTCTTTTCTTGGCCATATTGTCTCTAAGGATGGAATGTCTGTTGATCCTTCTAACACCAAGGCAATCCATGAATGGTCATCACCGACGAGTATAACTGAGGTACGCAGTTTTATTGGTTTGGATGGTTATTATTGACATTTCATCCAGAATTTTACTCGGTTAGCTATCCAATTAACAAAGCTCACATGTATAGAGGTTTAAATTGTTTGAAAAAATGAGTGTGAAGAATGTTTTAAAAAACTGAAGATAAGATTAGTCAATGATCCTATATTGACTCTACCATCGGGGAATGATGGGTTCGTTATTTATAGTGATGCATCGAAGAAAGGACATGGTTGTGTCCTTATGAATAATGATAGGGTTATTGCCTATGCATCACGACAGCTAAAAATTCCTGAGAAAAACTATCCTACTCATGATCTCGAGTTAGCTGCAGTAATCTTTTCCTTGAAGATATAGAGACATTACCTCTATGATGAAAAATGTGAGATATATACCAATCAAAAGTGTTTGAAGTATATTTTCTCACAAAAAGAACTCAACATGAGGAAAAGGTGATGGCTTGAACTACTCAAGTATAATGATTTCATGATACACTACCACCTGGGGAAGGCAAATAAGGTTGCAGATGATTTGAGTAGAAAAGATCATGGAGTTTTGAACATGATGAGAGTGGAAAGGTATCCTATTTTCATGGACCTAGTAAAGATGGATATGGGAATCACCATGGAAGGTGAAACATCAAAACTTTTTCAAATGGTTGCCAAACCATCTTTACTACAAAAAATGAAGAGTTCTCAGGCCGATGAAGAAGAGTTTAAAAAGAAGATTAAAGCTGTTAATAATGGGAGATTGAGTGACTTTTTGTATGAAGATGGAATTTTGAAATTTGGGAGGAGACTTTGTGTTCCCGATATAACTGATTTAAAAAGGGAATTATTAGATGATGCTCATAGTTTCAATTTCTTTATACACCCTAGGAGCACCAAAATGTATAGAGATTTGAAGGAACATTTTTGGTGGGGCAACATGAAGAGGAAGATTGCTGATTTTGTTTCAAGATGTATGGTTTTTCAACAAGTGAAAGTTGGAAGGCAATAACCTGGTGGAGTATTTCAACCTCTTCCCATACCTGAGTGGAAATGGGATAATATCACGATGGACTTTGTCATGGGACTACCAAAGACTCCTAGAAGGAATGATGCAATATGGGTCATTTTTTATCATCTTACCAAGTCATCAAATTTCCTTGCTATAAGGAAGGATTTACCACTTGAACATCTAGCAAGGATATATATTAATGAAGTTGTGAGACTTCATGGAATACCCCTATCGATTTTCTCGGATCGTGATCCCCATTTTACATCAAGATTCTGGAAAAGTCTTCAGAAGGCCTTGGATACTGAACTTCATTTGAGCACTGCTTACCACCCTCAAATAGATGGACAATCAGAATGAACTATTCAAACCTCAAAAGACATTTTGAGATCATGCTCACTTGACTTTCAGGGTATGTGGGATCAATATTTACCTTCGGTAGAATTTTCCTATAACAATAGCTTCCATTCAAGTATTCAGATGGAACCATATGAAGTGTTATACGGAAAGAGATATTACACACCAACCTGTTGGGATGACGTTGGTGAAAGAAAACTTGTAGTCCCAGAATTCGTGGAGGAAACGATAGAAAATGTGAAGGTAATCCAAAACCACATCAAAGGAGCTCAAAGTAGGTAGAAGAGCTATGCTGACAACTGAAGGAAGGATTTGGAATTTTAGGTAGGAGATCATGTTTTCTTGAAGGTATCTCCCTGGAAGGGAGTTATACTTTTCGGTAAGTAGGGTAAATTGAGTCCCAGGTACATCGGACCCTTTGAAATTCTAGAACGAATTGGGGCAGTAGCTTACCGTTTGGCAATGCCGCTAAGTCTCTCCAAAGTTCACGAAGTGTTCCACGTATCACTGTTGAGAAAATACATGTCTGACCCAACGCATGTACTCACCTATGAGGAATTAGAACTAGAACTCGATCTGTCTTATTGCGAAGAGCCCATCAGGATTCTTGATACAAGAGAACAAGTGATGAGAAACTGGACGACTCATCTGGTAAAAGTTCTATGGAGAAACCATAAGATGGAAGAGGCAACGTGGTAACCCGTGGAAATTATGATGAAGAATCAACCGAGTCTTTTTATGCAGTAATATTATAATATGTTTAGAGGAAGAAATTATTTGAAGGAGGGGAGAATGTAACACCCCAAGCTTCCACGGTACGCTTCTCTTTAAATAATACAGTAGCATGTGTTGTACGCAACTTCGAGTTCTAACACACACCACAACCAATCGAACTAACTGTTATGGATAGTAATACCTACTTTTTGAAATTTTATAAATTTTATCTCTCAAAATGGACTTCATTTTTTGATTTGGAATATCGAATTTAGCCTAGGGTGGAGTTTTGGTGCTTTTCGGATAACTTTTATATTTTGATGAATAGTGAAAATTACAAAATGTTAATTAAAAACAACTTTTTTAATCAAAATAATTAATAGTGATAAATTACTAATTTGAGTGGTTTTAATGTATATTTAGAATATATTTTCACCATTTAATACAATTTTTTTCATTGGACAAAATTTCACAATTAAACCGGACATAAACCAGTGTCAATATTTTGATAGTTATTATATCTTTAAAACACGCTTTTTGTTTTGACAGCGGGAATTAATTTTAAATTAATTTCTGCCACTTCTTTGTTTTGAATTTGGAAAAATGGAATCCATGTTTGGATTCAGGATGTCCAAATTTTGTAAATAGGTAAATTTTATTTTTAGACATTTTGAATGATTACTTCGGTAAATATTTTATTTACCATGGTTAAAAGGTAAATCCGGTAAATAAGCGTAAAAAAATAATATTATAATAATAATAAATTACCCTAAAACATGTATTAACCCTATTTTTTGACACATGTCTGACCATGGTCATATTTGGGTCGATTTGGGGACCCCATGGATCCACTTTTAAGTGATAATGACACTTTATATTAATTAAGTTAAAGTAAATACAAAAATGACATAAGCCTATATGTTTTAGAAAAAACAATTTTTACATAGGGTTCTATATGTTATATTTTCTATCATAAATATTCATTAAAAAGATAAAAATATTTCATACATAATGGTATTTTATTTATAATTTTTATACATTGAAAATGTAAAAATAAATATGACACAATTGTGATGTAGTATTTTCCTTATTAATGAAAGAATCAAATAATTGGAATTATAAATGTTAAAATAAATATAATTTTAAAGTTTTTATGACATACACGAATTTTATTGGTTAATATTACATGTTTATATTACTTAAATGAATTTGGTTAGAATTAATAAAGTTGTTAAGAGTTTAAAAAAATCAATTATTGAGTAGTGTCAAAATTGACATAATTGAGTTTTTTAAAAACAAATTATATTATTAATTTATATTATATTCTTAAAAAACTAAGGTTCGGAAATAGGACATATATCATTATTTTTTTATCATTAATGGACCACTTGGGTGTCTCTTGGAGGTATATAGTAATTTTATTAACTATATAATATAAAAATACAAAGTGACATGGGAAGTGTCAAACTAATTAACTAAGAGATAAAACAAAACGATAAGGTTAATATAATGACCCAAACCTTTCTAAAATCTATTGGATGAAAGGATTTCGACCCATACCCACCTTATACTTTAAATAATCCACTTTTGATCCAATATAAAATGAATATGATTTTATTATAAAATATTACTTTAAGTTTTTTCTAAAGATCCCCTCACCCCCCTTATAAAAGGGAACTATCCCTTCTCATTAATTCAAACCTTAAAAGACATTTGGTTTGGACAACCTCTGCCCAAATATCCTCCCAACTTCCCTCAATTCAACCTAGAGGCCTTAGTTTGATCATAAATCCAACTTAAGGTTCCCTTTTGATCAAATCAATAGGAAAAACCCGATGTAGAGGTAATGTTTTCACCACCCTCTTTCATGTTCCTTTCTTCATCAACTTCTTCTTTCTTTGTTATTTCTATTCTAAAATTATAACTCCAGTATCTTCTTTATAATGTGATGTTATTATAAATATGGAACAAACAAATTCATTATTCTATCCATCCCTTGAATGACATGTCATTATACGTGCGTACATACGACCTACCGTCTCCACGTTGTGGTGTAATTGTTATTCAATATATTATTATTTAGATGGGTATAATAATGATTTATAATTCAAGTAAATAATAAATATAACATGATAATGATTCTTTCTATATGATATAACATCCAATTATATATTATTTTAATATCAAAGGAATGATATTGTCGCTCGTACGTACGTACGGACTACCGTCTCCAGGAACATGATGACATTCATTCCCCATCATATCCATTTGAGTATAATTCTCATTTAATGATTATAAATAATGTTTAAGGACTTGATATCATTCTGTATATGAATAAAATTCAACCTATTAATAACAAACACGGCTTACGTAACAAAAAATATAAAAGAAAATGAGTAAGTTAACACCTGAAACGACGATAATACTAAAATATTATTAACAAAGCATTATTAGAAGATCATATATGATATCATAATTATGTATATGGTTCTTGTATAATTTAATAACAATGTTTTAACTATTATACAAGAGGTTAACATACCATAGACTAAGGAAAAGTACAAGGTAAGGGGTTTTCATCTCACTCCTCATTCCAGTGAGATTCATGCCGTATTGCCACTACTAACTTTTGTGTGGTTTATATACTGCCCATAATTGTATTCTTTATGTAATACACTTTAATTTATGTGTATTTACATATTCATTGTATGCTACCTCTTTAATTGGGTGTATGTTTCGTAAGTTACCTAATAGGTAAGGTTTTATTTCACAATTTCTTCATTATCCGAGGTTGTTTATATGTAATTATCTACTGGGACCTCTTTATCATCCACATCCATGTTTCTTAAAAATATATTTCAAAACATTCTGACTATTTTTACAAAATATGGGTTAAAGTTATTTATAACCTTGTTTGAATTTTTATAAGAAGTTTATAATGGAATCTTTCCGTCGTTTTCCAAACAAAGTCATTTTTAACCTTTTCGACGGAATTAAGGTAAGAATGTCTTTTTTTAACTTATACGGCAGGTGCAGCTATTTCCCACCATTATATAATATTTGAAGATTACCTTACACGCTTATAAGGATATTTTCAAAATAAAGGTTTTATTTTATAATTATGTGATTTTTAAATGATTTCAAAAAAATAGAGAGATATTTCTCTCAAATATATGAAAATCCATTGTAAATGTATACGTATTTAAAGCAAGATTAAAAATGTTTTCAGAAAACCTAACTCTCGAGTGTGGTAGACAGGAAGGGATTGGGTGTGGACCCATCATGGCTTGTAATTAGTCGAGCAGTCTCAGAATTAGGTATTTCGTTTTCAGAAGCTTGAATAATGTTTTCAGAAAAACACTGGAGTATATTTGAGAAATTTTAACAGTAAGAATCTTCTAAAACAATTGAATCGGTAGGTCTCATGAGACAAACTAGTGTCTTGGAACGAGGCCTTGACAAAATCTTATTTGTATTCTTGGAACGAGGCCTTGGCCACGTGGATATGATAGTCTGGCATTATGCATTCTGTCATTATGAAAGTGGTTATTGATATTGCATGTGATTATTCGACTAGTAGAATATCCATGTGATTAAGTAAATGTAATTATTTCATTTTATCTTTTCCATATTATGTTGAAGTTAAAGTTTAAAAGGATTTTTTTTAGTTATACATTGCCTTAAATTTTTATGTTTATTTATGAAAGTTTCTGCTATATTTTTATCCTTACTGAGCATCTGAGCTCACCCCTTTCAATGTTTTATTTTTCCTAGGATGTGAAGAAGTAATTTATGAATGACCTGCTGGGATAGTATATGGGGATATGAGTGTGGACTATGGAGACTATGTTGTTGCATTTCTCATTTTTATGTTGTAATGTAAGACTTATGAATATATCTAGTGTTTCCAAGGCTACTAAACTAACTGATCTTTGGATATTTGATCTTTCTTATGATCATGACAATGTTATGCAATAATGAACCGACTTTGGGTAACTGGGGTCGGGGTGTTACACACATACTGGAATGGTAGTAGGTTATAATACTATGGTGGCCCCAAAATACCAGGGGATGTTGGATTATGGGAGGTCTGATTTACTCTAGAATGATGTTCAGGATTCAGAGTTGTCAACTAACTAGGGGTAAGTGATATGGGATTAATATTCTTGTTTTGGAGATGGGGATTTGGCAGTCCACATACAGATATAATAAAACATTGTTAGGATATCAGGATGTTAGGATTGTCCCTTATATAGGCATCCTAGATACCCCATTATGAGACTCGGATCAAAACTCACATTGTTCAATTTCACATTTTGGGGATGTGTGACAGGACCATACCATGAATTTTAGCATCATTCAGTAAGGATTCATGCATCATAGAAGTTAAATGATAAGGGATGGTGCGGGTATTACACATAAAAGCATCTCAATAGATGGAATTACCCCATTCTCATCACATTATGCATCTGAGGTTCATCACATGATGCATTCTATTCTTGTCACACAATTCATCGTATACTCATCACATATGGTAAGGATATAGTTTAATGTCTTGTTTCATGGACATTATCATGTATTTTAACATCATATGACTAAAACTTGAAGTTTATGAAATTTAAATTCTTATAGCTTAGAAATTTTTGGGGATTATCCATGAACTTACCCGATCTAAATTAGTCTGGTAGGATAAAAGGGAACAGGGATCCAATCCATTCCCAATGTGTTGGGTGATGCTCATTTTCACTCAATTATTCCATAGTTCGGTGTTAAGTATCCACTGTACGGGTGCTTTTGGGGGAAATTTACATGGATATTTCCTATTTTATGTAGCATTTTGGGGTCCTTATGTGTTGATTCTTATTATTATTAGAAAAAGAAAATGAGGATTCACATCCCATTCTTGGAACCAAGACATTGGGAAAGAGGTTCCTTGATACTGGTCATGTGTATGGGGTTTCCATGAGTTAACCTGGTTCAAATGGGTGTAGGTCCCATGATCACTCAACTTGCACACAACTATGTTTTGTAGAAGGAATCCCCAAATTATGAACCCCTAGCATGTTTCCTAAAACATTAGAGTTTCTAGAAGCTTTGGAGTTGCATTATCTATGGTTTCTAGCATAAGGATTAGGCATGGATTTGAAAGGCATAGTTTTGTTCAAATTTTGGTTCTTAACGAAGAAAGGATTTGATTAAACAATTGAAGTATTTTGAAAACTATCCTATTAAAAAGGTATGTTTAAAAAATCGTATCTAACATAATCTAGTATTATTTTAAACATATGTGTGTGTTTTTATGCATGTTTATCACCTATGTAAATCCATGGGTGGTTGTAGTTTTACAAATTCATGAAATAAAGAGTGGTGAAATATGAGAGAGAGACTCTTTGAATTAAAAAGGTTTCCAAAAAATGGTGGTTTATTCTCTATTTATATACATTTTTTCTTATAGGTTCATTGTTTTACACAACTACATCTGTATTGTGCAATATATGAATAGATCATTCAATATCAACACTCTTTTGTGCTATGATCCTATGTCAGGCAACTTTTTTTCATAACCACCAAGACTTTTATACTGAATATTAGTTTGCACAATCAAGGAACTATTCCTTTTGACCTCACCATTCTCGCACAAGTGGGTATCATGAAAAAAATTGGATGTTGTATACTTGAAATGAATACTTCATGAATGGGACTCTTGGTTTCTGGAATGATCTTGAGGCTTTATCTCCCCCTTGATTTAGTAAGATCTTGTATTTGGAATCCCATGAAGAAAATATTTGTGCCAATATAATTCACCCTCAGAATTAGTGATAATAGGGATGAATATGGTCTAATTAAAAGGAAATAGTTGAGTCCTATGTGATTTACTATTGTTTTATGCAATTCTAGTCTCTATCACGGAACACTATTGTGTGCATACACAACCCAAGTGGTACCTAGATTATAAATAGGTTAAGGGGGTGTATGTATGGAAACTATAATTTCACACTTGATAATATCTCTCTCATTCATGAAGCTCTAAACATTACATGAACTCTCAATCCCTCAATCTGTGGATTTCATGCAACTATACATTTACATGACATAAGTTTAGTGATAATACTTGAACGGGCAAAAGTATTTCATTTCATTGATAAAACATTTCAATAGCCAGGGAGAATTTTCATTACACAAAGTTAATTTAATTAAATTGAGTTTCTTTGAATGAAATAAATTTTCCATGCTTCAAAACTACTTTTGAAATGTATAACCCAACCACTGAAGTTGTTGTTATCATAATTGTTGTTTCCAGGAGGGAGGATATTTCTTTATGTCTTGCGATCCAACAATATAGTAGGTTTTTTATAATGACATGGAATTGCTAAGCCTATAATAAAAATCCTGGAGGGTGTGTATTCTTAGAAACATGCTTCCTCACTATAAATTTAGTTGTCTTGGTGATGTTTTTATCCCAACTATAGAAATCCACATGCTAATTCATTAGTGCTCATGACATGAAGAGATCCATCGGTGGGATATAATTGACACCATCCAGATTCTAAGGGAACATGATTTTGAAAATTTCAATAGCCTCAACTGTTGAACCAGGATAGTCACCATGGATTTTCCTACAAAGTACGTTTTTCCATCTCATTATTCTAGTATAGGTTGATCTAGCATCTCAGAAAATCACATGGGGTGGTGTGAAGATTGGGATCTAAATTCAAGTGGAATCTTTACTTTTTAACGGTTTTTTCATACTAGGTGTCCTATATGGTCATATAATATGAGGATAAGCATCACCATATAGGACTATATAAGTAATTTTTGATGTCCCAATTCCACATTTATCATCATCTGGATCTATTTTTAGAGCTTCACAATATTAGGTAGAAAAAACAAAACCATACATATTTATCACAAGGATTTGGGGATCCGTATTTAGGATCTATACCATATTAATATGATTTCACTAGAAATATTCTTTTATTAAGAGTTCCTCTTGGTGCCTAATTCTTGGGGATGTAGATCATATTTCAATGGCAGTGAATATTTTGGTGGACATGATCATAGAGATTTTTGATATCATCTACCTCTTAATCAAGAAAATACCTTTATGATGTGGTTTGGAATATTATTGAATATTATTTAGTGATGGATTCCAAGAGGTCCAAATAAATTCCCTATCACCTAAATTCATAATAATATGGGGTCTTATTAGCTTATATTAGGGGAAGGTTGATATATGGAGTGGGGGTACAACATGTAGAACTAAAATCTGGAAGTAATGTATGGTTTTTTTCAAGAAAATATCATGAGTCTGGGGTTTCTGTCTACTAAGGATACAGATATGGGTCTATGGTTAGGTACCCTACTGATGGAATCAATCCTAACATCCAATAATCTTGTTAACTTTGGCATCTATTCTTTAACCAGGTTGTATGACCAATTCGGGCACATAGGGAAGTGAAACATGTACAAACATATTTGAAAAAAGTTCCAATTCCTTCATAGATTTTTCAAAATTTATTTTGGGCGTATGGAATTTTCAAATACCATTACCCTCTAAACGCCAGCTTTATACCACCAAGTTGAAGTTTCCATGGTGTAATAAGTCCAATGTGGTGACCTACTTCAGAAATGTTGAAAACTTTAAATTATATCTCTTATTAGTCCCTTAAATATAAGTATTAGATGATGTAAAAGGGTATTCTATTAAAATACAGTAACTATATTCCTTTCAATGTGGGGTATTGGTTGTGTGGATCAAAGGTCATATCTATAGTGAACTGTATGCCCCATCTATATTCAATTGATAGATCTACTCCATCCAAAGGCTGATTGTGCTTGTATATATAGGGATCTATTCTCAAAGGAAATCATATTTAATTCTCCAACTATATGGGATGTTTAAAGGTTAGATATAAGGGGAGGTCATCTTTCTTCCACTAACCAATATCTCCACTGAACTCACCAATAATGTTTCAAAACATTGCATGGTAGTGTATTCAGATGTAATCTTGAAGAGATGAGTAAGGAAGGAAGCCCCTATAGAAGAAAATGAAGAGTAGTTTGGAATAAGGTGGGATTGCATCTAGGGATACCTCTAATATTGGAGGAGATGCTATGTTAGGGAAGTAGGAACAAAAAATTGACCTCATCCCCCCCCCCCATTTCTCTTCTTTCAGACATAGACCTTAGAGTAAGCACATTAGAAGATGTAGATCTCCCATAAAAGTAGCCATGGGATCAAGTTGATAGGTATTGATCTATAAAAATAAGGTCCCATTATGAAATAGGTATGTGGATTCACTAAATAATGAAGGTGATGGATGATGCAATCCATTCTAATATTTGAAAAGCATAGGACATGTTGCGGCTATTCCAGTTGATGGATCTGCAATGGATGAGGCTCTTTAGGGATAAGATTATGAAAATGGAGTTAAGGATTTCCACCCATGTTGGATATGGGGAGAGGTTCGAATACCATACGGACATGAAATCCCCATAACACTAGTGTAGGGAGGGTGACCCTTTCACCAAACGAGTGTGGACCATGCTTTTTAGGGAGTCAATCAAATAAACTTCCACTGAAGTACCATCTATGGTTGTGTTTGATCGTGGTGCCAAATCATAGGACTCTAGTGATGAGGTTTCCAGTGGAACTCCAACTAATCAAGAAATTCTCTATGAGAGTGAGGAGATCACTCCTGAGGATGACTTAATAGTGGTAGTTTTTTGGAATGTAAAGCCTCCATCCAATGGGTTTGATTCCCGAGAAATATTTTTAAAATTGCTAACTAATGTTCTTAATTCATATAAGAATCATCAAGAGAATACAAAAAGGATTATACATGATATTAGGGAGGTTTTTTAATGGATATGAGGATCCTACCTCATAGTATGTCCTTGAGGCATCAGTGGGGGAGTCTGAAAAGAAAAAATGAGTAGATGTTCCCATCTCCCCTGTCCTCCTACTAATTTATGGCTACCTCACCCTAGAATCCAATAGAATATCCATCTAACTAAGATACATAGTTCCCAAGATGGATAGTGATAAAAATCCCCTTACATCACCAAGGTAAATTATCAATTCCTTTTACCTCATTTAAGACACTTGTTTTCTCTTAGATACTTATCCATATCCTCAATTACCATGTTGATTCCCCTTTTGTATATCTATCATACATGAAACATTGGAGGACTTTGTGGTATCCATGAGGGTTTTTACTAGTTCAAACGGGTCCCCATTGGTGGACCTCACCTTTAAAGTCCAAAGCCTAGTGATCTCGATCGGGGTGACAACCACCCAAGATGTGGTGGTCGAAGGGATGATGTAGATGGATGTCATCCTTGCCTTCTCATCAAAAAATTCTTTCTACCATTGGTTTTAATCAACTTGGTTATTATCTTATTTTTTGGTATACCCACCATCTTTTCTATCATAGTATATAAAGACAAATCCCCTCAGAAGCCAAGCATGCTATAGGGACCTGGGGCACTGATTCTCATTACAATGGTCAAACCAAGCTCTAAGGAGTTTGTTTTCAAGGAGGATCTGACCTTAGTTCAAGGAGAAAATCTCATAAAATCATTGGAGGTGGATAAGGGAATGATTAATCCCTAGACCGGTGTGGATTATTCCATTATTTAGGGATCAATTAATGATAACCTCCCTCTTGGAATATAGTTGATACTAACAGATAGGATTCTTAAGAAAAATATTAGTACAGATGTACATGTAGCAATATCTAAGTCCCAAGTCATGCCCCCAAAATAATTTCAATATTATGGGTCTTATATTGATGAATATAATCATTTGGTTCAACAGAGGGAATGGAGGATCAGTTATAGTTATATTACATGCTCCCCATGCATGGATTTAGTATGCTAGACGAGGTCCCCTCGCCACTTTTTGGTGAATATGGGGACCAATACTGTGGATTAATACACCCTCCATGTGATGGAACAAGACTTATTATATAAATGTGTGTTTATGAAATGGAAATATTTTAAGGAATATCAGTATGAGTACACTTTTTATGTCCTAAATGCACTCTGGGCAATAGAATGAGAGCTTAATCGACTCGACAAGAAAGTGTACCAGCATGAGGTCGTTGTGACTACAAAAGGAGAAATCAAAAGTTAGCTAAGGCAATAGTTGGTAGTGGGTGAGAATGAGGTGGTGAAGGAATACTTGATATCATAGTGTATGGTTAAATTGGGATGTAAGTAGTCTCAAAAAAACGAGTTTCATCCTACAGTTTGGGATGACAAAAAACCTTCCAAGTGACGGTAGGTCCTTGAGGTGACCCGGAAGAGGCTGGCCAATATGGAGCAGTTCTCTCCCAACACAATTAGTCGAGGAATTTTTTTTACAATAAACGATATGCTACACCATGTGGATGTAATTCATCATCGATGATCTATTACAAGTAATAAAATTTTCGTTATCTTAGTTCTTCATATTGAACTTTTCACCTCTATCATACTAGCAAGAAAACCAACTACAAATATCTAAGACAGCGTGGGACAACTTAGTGTGATAAAAAACATAAATATAAAATATTACTTATTTATAAGAGAGTCTTGGAAAATTTATGAAGGGTTTGGATCTAAATGTTTCATCAACCACTAATGGTACCCATGGCTTTTAGAATCAGGTTAGTGTGATTATAAGGGTTTGATATACATTATTAACGTGTAGGGTTAATGAGAGTTAAACAAAAAGGGTTTTATAATTCCATATGATAAATGGAATATTGTAGAGAGAGAAATTTTTACTTAAATAGTCTGTATCGAGTAGTGAAGGAGGCATATGAGGATAATCATTGTCTACAATCTAAACATGGTTTCCACAACTACTCTTCCAAATATATATACTCTAGGACAGGGTCCCTAGATGGTATGTGACCCTATATTATCTGTGTTCCATCACCTTACGGGATTATATTTAGGGATAATATAGGTAGATCCTTCAAGATGTGTGGTTCATATGGTAGGTGAGCCTATTTGGGCCACATTTCGTCACTACAAGGGAGCCAGTTCGGGCAATGAATATGAGTGTTGATACAAATAAAATCGACACGATTTTTAACAAGGGATAAAGATGATCAATAGTAGTTAATGAAATATTAAGGCTGAAACATTGTGTATCAATCATATCAAGGGGGTGTACCAAATGGTCAGAAATCATGAAAATAATTGGGGAAAATTAAAATGCTAACCTGGTTATAGTCATGAGAGTAAGGCTTGACCATTCATTAATGGAAATATTGGTGGTCTCCAAGGTAACATAATTTTTGGTCATATATATTTTACCAAAGGTTCATTCCCTTTAAGTTAATGTGGCAATGAATACAGGGTTTCCCATTTAATGGTCATTCAACAAGGATAAAAGGGTTATGAAATTTATGGTCACACGAAAAGGACCCTGGAGAATGTGGAATAGTCTAGCAAGCTAGGAATAATGAACCTAACATGAATAGGCACTGTGAAGTCCCAATCCAAGTAAATAATTTTTTACTTATGCGTAAAATTTATTGGTTTATCTTGATACAGGGGGTGTATGACTTACTATGTATCTTATGGAACGGGAATAAAGTCACATATAGTTCTACAAAAGGTGTGTATGATTCCCCACACCAAAGGTGGCATGTTTCAAGGGGCCAATTTGGAACCAAAGATACCCCTTAATTAAAGAGGAAAGATATAATGTATTTTAAATTCATATTACAGGGATATAAATCATGGAGTTTAACATCTTGTGGAAAGGATATTGGAGACGTTGTATAATTTCACATGATGAGGATGAAAACTAGGGAGAGGGGATTAAGGGTTGGATTTCACTGTTTCCTAAACCCATGGGTTCAGAAATCATAGGAGAGTTTTTTTAGGGCCCAGTGATGGGTCTCATGGGATTTATATTCTTCGTTTTAAACACTCACATTTTTTCAAATTATTGTTGTGACTTGGTGAGTGACTTTTGTGATTTTGTTTAGGCTTCCCTTTGTGGGTTTTCAACTTCATTGGTGTTTTTGCGTCTTTCCATTGGAATTTTATTGTCAATCCATGAAGACTATTAGGGGATAGTGTTTAAGGTCATATAACTTTGACCAGGAAGTGAAACTAGTTTATGGTCATTGAGATTGGACCATGGCTGGATAATAGTTTATGTTCATGAACCCCGGACCAAGATATGATTGTTAGGACCATTTTACTATCCTAGGTGAAATAACCCCAATATGAATGGAAGACCCATAAGGGTTTGGCTCAATGTATATTATCATACCAATACAAGTGGCATGCAGTTTAAGGTCTTGATTATTGTATTGTAGGGGTTGAGGCTATCCATACAACTATAGTCGAGAAGCCCCAATGTGAATTGATAGTTGAAGGAAACCCAATTGGCCTGTTTATAGGATTTTTTATCTAATGAATAGGATGTGCACACATTTTATGGTCATGAGGTATGGACCATGGAATTTTATGTTATTTAAATTCATGTTTAAAATACTATGAAGGGATCTCTAGTAAAAAATATGGGGACACTCAATCATGGGGAAAAAAATACCCTGAGACTTCTTATCCCACAAGATCAATGATTGTTATGGGAAATAAGATTTAACAAAAGACTACCTATTTCACTTGAGAGTGTGTAGTAGGGGAGGAAGGGTTGGGGTCATAATGTGGAATTGACCACTAGAATCATCTAGGATAAAGAAGGATTGGTCGAGGGGTGGCCCTAGGGAACCTTCTTAATTTTTTAACCTACATGAATGCATGAACGAGGTAATGATGAGGTTGTTGTATTCCACCTAAATGAGTAAATTTAGGATATATATCGAGATGTTTCATAATTGGAACATGAAGGGTATCCACATGTGGGTTGAGGATAACTTTTCACCATGTTTGTAACATAGGTTATATAACTAAACAGTCAATGTGGGGCTAACGTGTTTTGATTCAACTACTGGGCATGTTTTCAAAACATGGGACACATCACTGTTTTTAAGGCGTGTGACCTGGGTGGGAGGAAACCATATTTTGTAAATGTGTCATCATAATATGGGAGGCCTTTTGGACATGGAGGTTTATGGGGATCTAAATTAAGGATGACTCAAAGTTTGATGTTGAATTGGAGAAATTTTTGAGTGGAGTTAAACACTTTAGGTATTACTACATCATGAATTTTATAATAGTATAGGGGTGTATCAACATAAGAAAGGTAAAAACCATATCCTGGGGGAGCATCATCTTGGTTTTCAAGTGAAAATAAACAAACCCAATAAATATTTATTGATCATCAAGATGGGATAAGAATGGTCAGATTCCAATGTAAATAGCAACCACGGTAGGGCCTAGGATGTGATATTAATGTGTCACAACCTATCTCATTGGGATGGGAATCAATCCATATGTAGTTCATAGTAGTGTCATGATAAAGGACTAGTGAATGTAGGAGGGGGTTATCCTCCCAATTGAGGATGATGATCCAATTATGTTTCTTAAGCGATCATAAAAAAGTCTTTAGCTATATAGATTTTTGTATTGTAGCAATGAATATTGGATGGAACAATTTTAAAGTCTTACATACAGGATGTTGATCACATAGTTTAATGCCATACAGTGAGGACGGGAACCGTGTATTTTAACTTCTTGTAATGGAAATTGGTTTCACACAGTTTAACATCATATGACCATTATTTTGATATATGGTTTAACATCATGCGATTTCAATGGGGCACTGATGTGAATGTTATTGAACTTCTCAATTTTCTGGGATGCGTGGAAGGGGAACACAAAGGGTGGTTCCTCATAAAGTTCCTACTGAGGTGGAAAAAGTAGTGATGCATCTTATTGAACTTTTTCTGGAACTAAGAGGTTCAATAAGAACAGTTGGGAAGATTCAGTGATGAACCTTAAAATCATTATTCATTTTTCCTATCTAAACTCTCACTTTTTAATAAACCATAGAATGGTTTCTTGGATAGTAGAGGTGTGAATTATTTTAGGGCTGCCATTTTTTGTTTTTCGACCAAATAGAAATTTTTTCCTCTTTCCTAGGGAGTTTAGGTCCATGCCAGCCAGAATACTAGGGGGATGGAGTTAAAGGTCATATATATTTGACCATAATTGACGTGGTATCATTAGGGACATAGGTATAATAATCCTAGCATGGATTAACAATCCAATTTCAGGATTTTCATAAAACCTTGAGGAGTGGTTTAAATCGTTTAAATTCATAATTATTAGAGTATTAGTTGGTAATATTTTACTTCAAACATCTTTCATCAAATAATCTGGTAGTATAAAGTCTTATGAATTTGACATAAAAGACAAAAGATAGTTTATACAGAAATGTTACAGATAAATATAAATTATATGAAGGGAATAATTTCGGTATAGGCTATCCAAAAATAAGAAGGTTTATTCAGATTATGGTCATAAAGCTTAGAACACAATATAGGGTTTATGGTCAAAAGGATTGGACTAAGTGGTGGTGCATTTTAAGGTTGTGTAACTAGGACTAAAATTATAAAAAGGGATATTGGGTATCATGAAAGGTAATTTAAACCTATAAGGGTGTCCACATTGTATGTAAATAATGATTGGACCAATTCCAACAGAGTTGCACACCACCTCATTGTACGAGGGGGAACTAATGTTTATAAATTAAATATGGACTATCAAAACAAGGTGGAAGTGATGGGGGATTTTTGGTTGGGCCTCAGATAGGGGATCCAAGCATCCCTATAAATTCTTTTGGGAAAGGAATCAAGACACATGTAGTTCTATATAGGGGCATGGTAGGATCCTAGTTCTCGAAATGGGGGAATCCTCTTGAGTGAGGGTCCAATGTGTCTTGTAGTTTTTAGTCATGTTATGGGGAATATACCTTATAGTTTAAGATTGTTTATTTATGGTGTATGAAGGGGGGAAATAGGGACTATAAACTATTATTTGGGTCATAGTGAATTCAATATATGTATATATTTATGGTCAAAATTCTTAGATAAACGGGTTGTCACTAGTGTGAGATCATATAACAAGGAACAAAGGGGCGAGAAAACATATTAAGCTAGAGATAGATCATATACTACATGAATGGAAGGATCGAGTGACCCAAAAAGCTCATCACTAGAATAAGTCATACCATGGAGAGAGGGTCACACATTTTAAGTTAATATTCATGGACCATTTCACACAATTTAGGGTCATGATTCTGGGACAATGGGGGTTTTCCACTTGGGAATGTTTGTGAATATCAAATATGTTGGGGATGACCCAACAAAATTTCTAGGCCCACATGATCCCTAATCAATGTGGAAAATGGGGAGTGGTGGGGAAACTACAATGTAACATGAGATCCCCTGATAGGGGCATATAAAATCCTTATTGGGGACTTAATAGGACACAGAAATTCCAAGCCAGTGAGTGCAGATGCCCAAAGGGGATCCAATGGAATATAGGATGGTGGAGAGAAAGTAAATCAAGACACATGTGATATAAGTCGAAAATTGGGGTGAAAATCATTAACAGATGACAGTTTACCATGTCTTTGAACCCATGTCCCAAAACTACATTTATAAAGGATGGGGTGAGAAGATTTCAGACCAACCATTAACCATGTTTGAAACATGGTAATCGTCACATTCCATGAGAATTATTTGGATTTTTATTCCATAGATATAAGGTAAGCCTATTTTCTCCATGAACAGTCACTACAGGGGATCCTGTTTGAACATAGAGGATGATGAGGAGCAAAATCAAGGAGATATGAAGTGTGAAGGTGATCATGAGGGGATGTTTAGGGTGTTTTCAACACTCTAGGTGTCACTCTACCATTAATTTGAGAGCATTTAATGGGTTTATTATTGAGTGAGAGTTAAATATTTTTAGAAGGGGAAACGAAAAAATAAATTTGTGGATAGGACCATTTTGAGGTATCTTGGCGTCACTATATAAATCATTTGGATAGAAATCAAGCCAAATGTAGTTCAAGGAGGATGCATAGTAGGAGACCAGTAATATAAATAGGGAATTATCTTGAGTGAGGGCCCAAGTACCATTAATTTTAGAATCTTGCGATGAGAAAATTGATCATAGAGTTTGATTTAATTCGGTGATGAGGTGAACCTTGTAGTTTAAAATTTTGTTTCTAATAAATTAGACACATAGTTTAATGTATTATGTTGAGGATAATGTGACATATAGTTTAAAATCTTATGAACAAGATGGATGTTGAGAAGAATTTTATGAAAAGTATCATTTGAGGATCCTTCATTACTAGTAGTGATGATTCACTCCACATCCATGGTGATTAATGGGTATGAATCATTTTATTAAACCACGTTATTAATGAAAGGACCCTCCCATTTGGGATTTATCTCTAGTATATTCCTTCTAGGTTTCATTGGTGTTATATTACCAGTACTGGGTCCCACAAAAGGAAATATCAGAGGTGATGATTTTTGTTAAATTGTTGTACAACCTAGTTTTTTTTTGAGCTTTGAGTGTGTGATTTCTAAGAACATTCTCTCATCCATGGAATATAATCCATCCAAATGAACCTAAGCTATTTGTTCTAGTGTCTTTTGATCATAAAAGATATCTTCAGAGTGATCACTGCTAAAACTATATAGGTAATTACACCTCTATCTCATATACTAGGGAGTATGGGGTCTCCTGGGTGGAATATTGGGTCGTCATCCAATATTACCATTGGACATTAGAGGTATTTTTTGGCCAAATTTATATTTTTTAACCCACCGTATTCTGTAGAGTATTATAAGATATTTTATTTAATGCCTCAATCTACCCATTCACCTATGCATGGTAGTAGGAGGTGTGATCTTACCAATTTTTTTACTCGGCATATAGCTTCTTCAACTCAACATGTTGAAATTTGGTATCTTTTTTAGTGAAAATGTTGCGATTAATAAATAATTGAAAAATGATATGGGATGTTATAAACTATTTCTCTGATCAGGTCTTATGTTTTTTAAGGGGGTGGATTCTATCCATTTTGAGAAGAAGTGGGTAGTAGTGTAGATGAACCTATAATATTGAGTTTTCACTTGTGTATATGGTCCCACCATATCAAGTCCCTATCAAGTGAAGTGTAAAGATTACTTGGCATCATGGAGGAGATCTGGTGGCTGATATATGAAGTTGTTAGGAATCTATCACGTGGGAAAATTCATAGTGAATTTAATATTGTAATGGACCATTTTGGGCTAAAGGTACCCCAATATTTGGATCTAGGGATAGAGCTTCATCCCAATTTTATGGGAGCAACATGACCTAAAATGGACATCTTACAAGACCTGAGGAACATCCTTCCTTTGGATGCAATGGAGAATGATTCCAATAAATCCATTTCTATAAATGACCTGCTCTAAGTTAGGGCCATCACGGAGGGTAAAATCTACTGTTTTTTTGGTGGATTTTCTCACACTTGGCTCGGTCTAATGGGAGAGTCCCGTGATATTGGAACTTAAGGAAAGGATTCATCCCCTCAAGTTCTTCTTTCATCATCGAGACATTTGAATTATTTTCTAAGGAAGTGTTCATGACTAGTTAGTTCACCTGATGATACTCATCGACAAAACAGATGAGGTAAATGAAGTTATTTTGTGCCACATGAATAAATAATTAATATTGGTCTATATCTATGAGACATGTTCCCTAGATTACAAAATTATCTTCTCAATTATTCTGGGAACATGGGACATTATTCACATTTTTATTTGAAGGAAATTAGTCCATCAGATAACAGTTGTGCTCCGTTAAATGGATGAGTTCTTATTTTATAGTAATATAGTCACCATTTATTTTATTCATGAGTAACTGGTAGTCACCCTTCATATAAAACAATGGTGTCTCAATATTTAGTTCCAACTCAATATTAGTGATGATTTCCTAGTACCCAAAACCATTTTCCATAAATCCTTTGAGAATGATAAATGAGTACACAATAAGGGAATGTGTGGGAATGATGAAGAAAATATCTATTTTGGCCCTATTAAGATTATTTTTATTGATTCTTCACCCAAATGGGCTCTAGGATGAATTATCAAATAACATATTCTGTTGTGGTGCTTCCTGATCAATGGATAGGATGGATTCATCTAGCAAGTTGACATTCAAAGGTGAATCCTTAGAGTTCATATGTGCTGCTGGGGAATCTTCTAACACATAGCCCTTGGAAAAAATATAGAGGACAAACCAAATGCTGATATTCTGTAATATAATTTCCAAATTCTCCTATTATTCATCCATCATGTGATGGTTTAGGATCTACATTAAGGTTCGACAAGGGATAGTATTCATATATCATGATTTTGTAGGTAGTGTTGTAGTTTCTAGACTATGAAGACCAAGGAAGGGTAACTCTTTTTAATGGGAAAATATTTATCCTCACTTTCAAGAAGTTTTCAACTAAGATATTGAAAAATATTCTCTATTTCCTTTTTATTCTTCTAAGAAACGAGGTTGTTGAGGGATCATTCTAGGGTGTCTATGTAAAGGATGAGAGGCTTCATCAGAAGGGAGGAATCAGAATTGGAATACATAGAATATACTTCTTGATTTCATTGAACATGTTCTGTAATTTCAAATCACACTTATAAGAAATTCCTTTTTTCATGATATTAGAAAATGTATTAAATTTTACAACTAGGTTGTTGAAAAAACATGATATGTAATCTTGGTGTCCCTGGATGTCCCACAACTCTTGAATATTTCACAGAGGAGGCATTTTTCTAATATCCTTGATCTTATCTTGATCAATCACAATGCCCTTGTAGATGAAATAAAATTTTAAATACTTCCCAAATGTAACCCCAAATTCAGTCATCAATTTATTCAACTTTAGGTGATTGGAATGGATAATATCAAAAAAATCTCAATATATTTGATATGTTCTTGGAATTGGTGGGATTTGACTACCAAATTTCCCACAAGATACTCCTCTGGAATTTTTAGGATTTTCTTGGAGATGTGGTGCATGGAATGTAGATATGTAGCACCAACATTTATAAACATGGAGGGTGTCACTTGGTAACATAAGGTCCTATGAGGCACACTGGAGGTGGTGGATTCTTTATCTTTTTGGGATCATCCATATTTGGTTGTATATTAAATATCCATCCATGAAGGAAATGTCCTAGAAGTTGAAAATAGCATCAATCAGTAGTTATATTTATGAGACAGGGAATTCATCCTTTTATAATTTATGGTTGAGGTCTTGGAAGACGATACACACTCATATATATATGATCTTATTCATAACTAGGAAAATATTGGAAAACCACTTTGGGTATTAGAATTCCCAGATAAATTTGGATTTAATGAGATTGTAAACTTCAGCCTTGACTATGGTTCCATGGGAAAGAAGGTTAATTCAATGATCCTTTTTAAACCCAAGTTGACTAATAGGGAGGCCAAGGAAATAGACAACAACCCGGTGATTAAGCCATGGAATTTAATTATACTTCTAGGAGAAAACATCATAGTGTATTTGTATAAATTCCAATTATTTATATCATTTCTCTAGGTACATGATGATTTTAATTAGTGTTGGCATCAAATATTCCTCATTGTTGAGATTCACCTGTGTCCAACAATTGTAGAGACCCCCTCCTCAATGATAGGAGGATATTTTTTCGAATCTTTTTTATCACAAAAAACAAGAGGATCATAGGAAGGCTACAACTCTCTAGTCTCAAGTCATAAAAATGTATTAGTATCATCTACTTCTATAGGGTATAAATACTTATTAGTGTATCCCATTCCTTCCTACTTTGTAGAGACCATAGATATAGAGTCTCATGATACAATCCCATTAGTTTTTCAATGGTGAGTATGCCTTTTATGTTGAAACAATGGGGATGGGGTAACTTACATGGGGTCAATACCACACTTATAAAGACATGATATTGGCATAGGTTTGTGACCAGGGGATAGAAATTCTGATATGCAACAAGGGTGGGTTATTTTCCTTTAGAGGTGCCTTTTCTTTATAATAATATGAGGTGGTCTATGATAATTACTTATTCTTGGTAATGATGAAATAGTTTCAATGGTTTGGATTCATTACATCCAACCGATGGATCGTTGGGATCAAGTTTTCTTTTAAAACATCCCATGTAATTTTCATGGTGGTTTCTAGGTCATTATGAGTTTTTACACACCACACCTCATCGATCTAAAGTAGTTTCCTCAATCTTTTATAAAATCGACCATTGAGAAAGAGGTCTTAGTAAGATTATAAGGGGATAATATCACTATAGAATACCACTACATGTCCATTGAGGGAGTATTTGAGTCATTGCTGATATGATGAGGGTACCTCTGTGTATAGGTGAATATAGGGTCTTTTATGAACGACATTTTAGGTAGTCTCCTATGATACATCTATGAACTAGGTTCCTGCTACAGAGTCTCCAAACTAGGTCTCAAAATGAATCTTTTCATGTGAATTTTATCTTACTCTTATAATATCTCTAGATATATAGGTTGGATGGGGTAAAATTCACCTCATTAATCCCTATTTTTTTAATGTTAAATTTGGGAATATATTGATTTTAGAGTTAATTCCTACTAAAAACCAATAGATTTCAACACCACTGAACTAGCTTTGATACATAGAGTGACTATATGATACCCTAAATTTTTTTAACCCCATCCTCCTCAAAATAAGAAACGATGTCTTAGAACTCTTACTATTTGGATCCCTCTACACGATAGGCCTCATTGGTAGCTAACTCAGTTTAAAAACAGAGAGGGATCTTTAGGGACTTAATGTGAGCTTCACGTGACTCCTTTGAAAGGTGGAGTGAATCTAGGATCAAGAGTCATTCTATTATCCGTTTGAGATGCATAATCATGTTATATTTCTAATCTAAGGGAATATTATTTATACCTAAAGGTTATTCATTGATGAGAATCATAGTGTGATTGTTTGGAAGATTCATTGGGGCCAAAATAGTTGTTGTCTTGTTCTGATATTTATTGGATGACTTGGGATGAGAATATGGAGGTTGAGTTCAGGGCTTGGATAGATGTGGATGATCAGTTGTTTGTTAAGGTTGTACCTTATTAATCTATGGTTATGATCTAGGTTATTAATTTTTATCCATATGATAAAAAATACTAATATTTCATGTGGGTATGACTGATAATACATCCTATGAGGACTGTGCTTATGGATCACTGGGTTACTCCTGTTGTGAGGTATCTTAGCATAAATATATTATGCATGTGTTGATTCAACATTATTTAATTAATTTTTTATTTTTATGCTCAAAAAAACCGACATTTATATTACTAATGAATTTTCTTTTCAATAGAATTTCTGGTTGATATTTTTTGGAATATGTATTTTTATTCTGGAAGAATTAAAAAGTTGTTAATATGTGGGGAAGTTATTTGATTAGGTAATTTGGAAGTGTTTAAAATTAATCTAGAAACATTCCTCATACCCTATATTTGTAAGCAGAATGTATGGTTTGGGAAACCTATGTTCAGAATAAAATCTATGCATCATGAACCCTGCGCTTTTGCAAAAGTATGGATCATTAACCCTATGTTTAGAAGAAACCCTATGTTTTAGGAAAAAATTTATGGTTCATCAACCCTAATTTTGTAATAAACCATACTTTCAGAGTTTATCGCTAAATGAAGAAACCCTACATTTGACTTGGTTAATGATGAAGTTTTAAATTCAAGATATTATATATCTTTTCTGCAACAATCTCATTGGAATTAAATATATCATTAAATATATTTTCGGAATGGTTCAAAGGCTCATTCTCTGTGAATTAAATCATTCCTATTTCTATGGGAATTTACAAATATATTTGATTGATTTTAAGTTAAAATATTCATGATTTATTATGATATATTTCTGAATATGTTTGACCAAAATATTTTGACTGTCTGGATAAATAATGAGATGATCATCTTCTAAATACATAGATATTATTTTCAATAAAAAGTTTTTTTCTTGTAAATAATAGTATTTTGTTGCATTCAGATATTCACTTTATAGATATACATGTTTTATTCTAGTTGATTGAAATATTTATGCCACTATTGTTTCTAATTTTGTATCTTATTTTTAATTCATCCTTTGTAATTTAACAATGATTTTTCATACTTACACCTTGGAGAAATATATGTTTATTCATTTTCCTAGTGTTTTTTGTAACACTATTACAAGGAATATTGTGCGATGTTGAAAATTATTTTGTTGATGTTGTGAATTATTAAATATTAAACACAAATGTTATATGCTGCTGAAGCTATAAGTGAAATCAATTTCTTAAATTAAATCAATCTATATTGATTTATTAGAATATAAACTACTCAGATTCAGGCATGGTGTGGAAGAGTGTAATCTTCTCACACTAAGTTATGGATATTTCGGTTCCCTATAAAAGAACCAGGGGGGATTGCAAAAGCCTTATTATAAATGTATCAAAAACCTATACAAGTAGAAAAATTACAAAGTAAAAGGACTTATTAGTGAAAATATCCAAGATTGTGGAGAGAGTGTTTGTGGAGTGGGCTAATTCAACCTTATTCCATAAACCACTATACATCACTATGTTCTTTCTTTTATTTTTTCCCTCTGATCACTCGTCTAAAAGAGAGAATGAATGAATCACTAAATATCAAGATGGATGCTTCAACTTTGTAAAAGTTTTTAAAGGATCTCAATTCACCCCCACCCCCACCTCTACCCCACTTGTGTCTTCTTCAAAGTCATTTGGACCAAAAAAGTGGTATCAAAGGATGGGATTTGGTGGATATATTTATCTCATTGGAATTACTTCAAAAATATATTGTTTATATATGATACCAAAATGTAATATCAAAGGTTGTGCTTTATTATTATATTTCACTTTTTTAAATCCTTGATTATTCTATTTTTATTTTACACAATCAAGTGCTTCAAAATTATAGGCTCTTGTGCCATATCATAATTTTATTTTGGCTCTAAAAATCCTTAGTAAAATATTCAGAGGAAGTAAAATCTCAAAATGGATGATCTTAGGTATTTTATGTTAAATATTTGTGATCCTTACTTTAATTGTGATAATTGTGGATGTTGTAAAGCATGCATTACTATTTATTTGAAAAAAAATTGAATACATGTTTATTCGAAGGTTGTAAAGCCTTATGAAATTCCTAAAGAAGATCTAGAAAAATGGGATGATACTCAACAAACATAATATGATCTTAATTAAAATGTAATGAATGCTCTTGTTTGTGGTTTAGGGACTGATGAATTTAATAGAGTTTCCAAATGTAAAAAAACATAAGTTATTTGGAAGACTATGATTGTTTCCTATGAATGAACTTATAATATCATACAACTAAGATAAAATAGTAAAATTTTAAATTATAATATTTTTAAAATGAGTTGATGAAAAGAACATAACTCTGATTAATAGGATATTGAAATAATTTTTCCATAATGTTTCTTATTTGGGATATCCAATTAAGAATTCATAACAGATGTGAAATGTACTTATAGTCCTACCTTCTAAGTGGAATGGAATACATTTTTCTATAAATCAATCCACACAAGTTCAATAACTATTAATAAAATAATTTATTGGAATATTGATGATGTATGAAGTTGATATGAAAGCTAAAGATAAAAACCATATTTATATCCAATATTAATAAGATGATCCTAATACTACTATGGATGAATAATCTAATTCATGTTATCTAGATTCTGGTAAATATTTATTCGATCTTGCTAAAATATTTGAAAAACTAAAAAAAGCAGTTAAAGAATATATATGTTATGAATGTAAATGAAAAGTTCATACAAGGTTTAATTATCCATTGTTCAAAGAAGAATAGAATGAAGATTATAAAATAAAATGAAATAAAATTGTGAATACAACATAGAGTGATTCCTCTAGTTCAATGGATGAATCTACTACATGGTCTGAGGTCAATTATAAAAATAAAATGGCTAATCTGGGTCTTGTAGCCCATACTGATGATGAAAAATCTTTTTACTCTCAAAACAATAATTTTAAAAAAAAAATATTATAATAGGGTTAATAAATATTATTTTATGCTTGAATATAATATTAATACTTAAATAAAGAAAAAAAATATTAGAAAATCTTATAATGATATTTAAGTTGTTACACAGTGTTTTTTAAAGAAAATTACATTTTTAAGATCTAATTTTTTTCAAATTTTATTGTGATCTATATGAAAATTAAATTAAAGAGTTATTGGATAAATTAAAGGCTTTAAGAAATCCATTAGTATTATTATAAAAGGATCAAATTATTTTAATCAAATTCTTATTAAAAATAAAATTCACAAATTAAAACTCAAAATTAATAGTGATGGTGAAAAACCAAAATTATATATAAATTTTTTTGTTCCTGGTTAAAATAGTAAAAGTATGTATAATGTTAAATGTTTTTATTTTGGTATTAATGTAAATTACACTAATAACTGTTACTTTAGAAAACTTATGTTTTTTTGTGTTAAAAATGTTTATTGTTCAAAATTATTGTCTAATTTTTATAATATAAACCCTACTCAAAATAAAAATATTTGGTTAAAAAGAACATTAATGGAAAACACTATTGGACCCAAAATCATATGGGTACAAAAAGACACCTATATTTTATGTTTTTCAACTATAAACCACTTCAATACATTGTTAAGTCATAAACTAGTTGTCTCAAAATCATGTGGGAATTTCTATTTTTATAAAGGAGTGGTCAACTCCAAAGATAGTTCGTTATTGGAAAAATCCTTAGAACTATAGTTGAAAATACATGATGTATTTAATTACCATATATATATATATATATCAAGTTCCTTAATTGTTTAAAATAGGGGCTATAAATATTGTAACCCAAATTTTTAATTATTTTCTCACTCTTTGAATTAGACTGTTAAAACTTTGTTTATATAATTGCATACTGATGTTTATAAAAAAAGTTCTTAAAATATTAAAATCTCTGTAAACATTGTTTTATATATGTTTCTCTAAAACCAATATCTGGAGAAGAAAAAATTTAAATAAATGGTTTTCATGAAAAAAATAAATTATTTTAATCTTTCAACTTATTTTTTTTAAATATATTATTCATATTAATTTTATTCTTTTAAGTAACCTCTTCTTTCCAAATAATTTTCTTCCATAATAAAACTATCTTTTTTACAAAATAAATATTTGAAATGATTAGTCTATATTTCTAAATAGATAATATGAAATTTTGTCTAACAATGTTTATAATGAAATGCATCGTCTTACTCTTTATAACCCTAGAATCTTCCTCTTAGAACCTCTTAAGTTGTTTATCTGTATTTCTTAAAATATCATATTTAAAAATAGATCATGAAACCAATCTGAGAAAAATAAAAAAATAAATAAAATCATGTCCACAAAATATTATTTCTCAAAAAAAATTAATCCTTCTTTTAATATGTTTTGATAATAGTTAGTTTCCTATGTTAAATATTATTTGGAAAAATATTCTAGAAAAGATAAAGAAAATTGTAGTATTGAATAAATAGAAGTTACATCATCTCAAATGGTTAAAGGTAGAATATCTTATCAGGATCTTCTTTTCATGGTTAATCTTTTAAATGAATAAATAGTAAAGTTTCTTATTGATCGTAATGTGTCTATGAAGTTGTATAAAGAGCTAAAAAAATTAATTTTGAAAAATAATTTTTGATACACTTCTAAGGGAGTATCAAAATGTAATAAAAATTTGATTTATAAAGAATAAATTTAGGGTTTTAAAGTAGAGATGATAAGTCAAATAGACTTACTCAGAAGAAAAGTTTTTTCTAATTTTGATCTTGATGAGTTTAATTATATTTTAGTCAAATATATTTAATCTTATTCATTTGTTCAAATATTTGCAGATGTTTATAGAAAAATAGAATATATATTGAAAGTTTTAACTAATATAATTGAAAAAGTTTGATGTTTAGAGAGTTCAAATGATCTGTTTAAACCTTCCAAAAAACATTACTTTTCTTCATCTATGTATCTTATTTAAATTCAACATTATAGTTTTCTTTTTTAATATACTTTTTTTATTATTCATTGTTTTTAATATAAAAATGATAAATTATTTCATGATTTATTTTAGATTCCACAAAAGGGGGAGATATTTATGAGTAATTTATGATAAATTTATTTATGATAAATTTATCGAAAAAATTTCTATTAATGGGGAGAAATAAGTCTCAAATTTATATTTAGAAAGGTGAATAAATTTGCTTGAATTTTATTTATATTTATATTTTTAAAATTTTCATCTATTATTTATTTTGATTTTAATATTTTTATGGATTTTTTATCATCAAAAATGGGCCAATTGATGATCATGTGTTGATTCAGAAATTTCAAAAATTCCTTTTCTATTTTGGTTCCCAGAAACATCTAAATTTATTTTACTATCGATGTTTCTTTAAACTGGATTTTAGAATGATATTTATTGGAATATTTATTTTTATTCTAATATCATTCACAAGTAATTAATATGTGAGAATATATTTTTTTAAGTATTTTGGATGTGTTTAAAATTAATCTAAAAACACTATTCATACCCTACATTTGTAAGTGGAACATATGGTTTAGGAACCCTATGTTTCGAATAAAATGTATGGATCACGAACCCAACACTATTGGAAAAGTATGGATTAGGAACAATATGTTTATAAAAAACCATTCATTTGAGGAAAACATATGGTTCATTAACTCTAATTTTTTAATCAATTGTACATTGTTAACTATTATTTATTAGTTTATCACTAAGCAAAGAAATCCAACGTTTCACTTAGTCAATGATGAAGTTTAAAATTCCAGATATTATCAGTGTTTTATAAATTGTTATCACTAGAAGTAAATATCTATTTAAATCTATTTTTTTGATTTATTCAGTGGCTTGTGACCAATGAATATAGTAGTTCCTATTTCATAGGGAAGTTACAACTCTTTTTCAATGATTTAAATCCAAATATTCATGATTTATTATGGGGTTTTTCTAGAGATTTTTCACCTAAATCTTTTGACTGTTATGATAAATGATAATATATTCATCCTCTAAATACACATATACTATTCTCAATAAAATTGTGTGTTCATGAAAATAATATTTTATCTTTACCTTTAGAGCTACACTTTGAAAACAAACATGTTTATTCTGGTTTATTGACTTGCTATTGTTCCTACTAATCTACCTTATTGTTAAATCCTCTTCTATAGTTAGATAAATAATTTTTTGGGCATACAATTTGGAGATATACATGTTTATTTATCTACCTGTAATTTTCTATATCACTATTTAAAGGAATCATGTCTGACATTGAATTTAATTTCCAATTGCTATAAATTATTAAATATCAAACACTTGTCTTAGTTACTATGACAACTGAAAGAGAAATATCTTTCATCAATCAAATCAATCTATATTTATTTATTGGAGTATTAGATTCTTGAACTCTTTCATGGTGTATAATACTATCATATTCTTAAATGAAGCTATGGATATTTTGATTCCCTATAAATAAATAGAAGGCATTGTAAAAATATTTATTATAAATGTATCAATTGTCTATACTCAGTTGAAAAAGTCCTTGATAAAAGGACTTACAAGTGAAAATCACCAAGCTCCTAGAGAGAGTGTTGGTGAAGTGGTCTAAGGGATCTTTGTGCCTTGAACCACAATACGTCATTGTGTTCTTTTATTTATTTATTTTTAGTGTCCATACTTCTTTAAGATAGAAGGAAATAATAGATTCATATCAAGAGGGAAGCTTTAACTTTGTCAATGTTTTTAAAAGATCACTATTTACCCCCCCCCCCCCCCCGCCCCCCCTTGTGTCTTCATCATAGTCATTGCATTTAACATCCCATGATTTTAAAAGGAATCACTATGTGCATAAATCAATTATTAAAAACTATGTAAAGTTAATATCCAAGCAGTTAAACATAATTTTTCCACTTTAATGAATTGAATTTTGAAAAAGACAGACACGGATGTGATAAATAAGTTACCCGGAGTCTAATATGATCAACTTAGTTTTTAGTGAAAAGTTACTTACCATTATGAATAGAAACGTACCATTTTGAATAGTAAATCATCCTATTGAATAGTAACCTCACCCATGAATGTATAAAAAATTTATCTATCTTATAAGTGATAATATGAGAGTGTTCGTATTTTTTTTAAGTCATAAATAATTATTTATAATTTTATGATTAATTTAATAATTTAAATTAAAATTTATTTTCATAAAAGTTATTCATAAAAGAATATTTTTATGTATTATGATTATAAAATAATTTTATGAGACCTTAATTAATTTTTCAATGTGTTTAAAAAAGTATTTCTAATTTTAATATTTGTATTTTTCAAGTAAATTAAGGTTTTATTTAAAAAATAGATTTCCTATATTTAAAAAATTATTTTCATAAAATGGATTTCATTTTTGGATTTTTCACATTGAAAAATGTTTAAGTTGAATTTTTTGGGATTTTTCTAAATTATTTCAATTTTTGCTAAATAGTGAAAATTGAAAATTTAGAAAATATGCTAAATAAATGAATTTATGAATCATTCATGAATTTTGGATGTTGTAAATGGAAATTGGTTAGAAATCTCATGAACATATTTCTATTTTTGGTCACATGATTCTGCACTATTGGTTATCTTGAGAAAAATGATAAACTAGTGAATTAAATATTGAGAAAACTCCCCTCTCCTCCATTATAAAAACCACCTCTCATCACCTCTTCTCCTCACAACACACAAGCCTTGTTCCTTGCCTAAATTCTTCTCAAATATCTCTCTAAGATTATATCCCACGTCTATGAGATTATTGTATTAACAAAATACCAAAAACCAGTCCCTTAATGAGGCTCTCAAGGGTAAGGAATCAAGAAGTAAAACCCGCTTCCGTTTTCTTTCAATTTCTTTTCAAGTTTTTTTTTTCTATCCATTCCTATCATAAACCAAATGTTATGATAACTCCATTACCTTACATGTACTGTAATTTTTTTAGGTTAATGTAATAATTTATTGTCATATTTCATTTCCCATCCTTTTATACAAGAAATGAAAATACCATCTGAGATGTATTAATTTATCACGTTCAAGGATGACCAGTTTTCAACTTCAATTAACATTTTTAATTATGGTCATGAAACCATTTTTATGGTTTAACCAGGTCTCTATGTCTGTTATATTTCCTATTTAATGTTATGGAATCATTTTTTACAAAATTTATTAATTTATAAAACAAATTGTGTCTGTTCATATCAAACAACCACCAATTAACACGAACGATTATCTCTAAAGTTTTATATAATGATTCATCCTCAATCAAAATAACCAGATAAATTTTATAACCATTTAGTCTTTTGTATTTTCTCTAATAACATATAAATTCAATTATATATAACCATCTTCATCTTACATGATTACTTGTACATGTATATAAGTAAACCAATCATGAAAACCAAGGAAACAGATGCTCCAAAACAATGAAATTGAACCTTTTAACCCATCAAAAAGGAATTAAATAAACTTAATATGGTTATAAAAAATAAATTACATATATAATAGGTTCTAGAATTTTTAATTAATGAATCTAATATTATTATCTGGGGAATTAAGATCAAGTGAACAACACCTTCGGACATAAGGAAAGGTAATTTCTCATCTCACTTTTATTTTCATGAGATATCCATTATTCCCCACTATTTGATTTGTATGGTGTATGTATACTACACATTAATGTATCATATCAACAATATAATTATTTTCATGGTATTAAATTTATTATTTTATTATTATTCATTTTGGGTCATATGATTCAATTGATTACAATGTGGTAAGGGATTCTACCTGAACCTCCATTATTACTCTAGGTTGCTCTATCTTTCTTTTTACAAAAATAATGTTATCTTTTCAATTTATTTTATTCTTATAAATTATGTTTATATTTTTCAAACTCATTTATTAATATCCATTCAACTTCATCTTTCGGGGATATACATATTTTCAAGTGGTTCACTTCTCAATTCTTCACGATAAGTATGCCCAATTTAAGGGAACTTCTCGAATTCTAACCCAATTTAAAGTGCACTATATCATTTATTTTATTCCACCATTTTTCTTATTAAATAATTCTTTTTATTATGAAAATATTTATGGTTCAATTCTGGTTTTACATAAAATATTATTTCATTTTCTATTTAAAATTCTCTTTAGTATTTTCCTTAAAACCGCTCAAAAATGGTTTATTGGAAATTTTATTAAATACTCATCATGCCTGTTGTCTCTTATGTTTGAAATCAATTACCGTGATATATTCCAATTTTCCATTATGAATGTGCATGTATGTTTTAATTCCTTTATTTCACGGAAACTTGTATGATATTCTCATTTATTACGCTTTATGGCATGATTATGACACCCATTTCATTCCATCGGTACCATTTTGTTTATGTATGATTAATTATGTATAATTCATTATGTGGAAAAAATATTCATGAACATGTTAAGATAGTTTTTCCTAGATATTTCTTTAATTTTTTGGGTAAATTTTAGTCACATGAAACGTTATGTGAAATTGTCTTGGAGGTTAGCATTGACTCATGCTCCATGCACAATAGTCCTCGCGGTTAGCCTTTAATCATGCTCCATGTGCAGCTGTCTTGGAATTTAGCCTTGACACATGATCCTCTATGTACAACGACGCTTGAATCATGCTAAAGTCATGTTTTATGTAGTTACCACATTACTATTAATACATGTTTATATGATCCCATGTTTTATATGTTATGATTCCATATGTTCAATCATGTTCCACACCTTTTTATATCATTATGTAATTTCTTCTAACCCATGTGCTATGATTTATTCTTCTAATTATTCCCTTACTAAGATTTTTATTCTTATCCCATGTTTTTGAAATGTTTTCCATAAGATTACTTGTAGTTTTAAAGGATGGTGAAGGTGCTAGTGCAGTTGAATCCAACTAGTTATTTTGTAATTATTTTTGTAAACTATGATTTAATGTATGGTTTGTCTAATCCTCCAAAACCAATACGAGAAACGGTCCTCAGATTTAATGTATGGTTTGTCTAATCTGGAACTATGGGTTTAGGGTATTATAGTTGATATTAGGAGGAACGGTTTATATGAATTTGGAGATTAGACGTTGTTGTTTCTTTAGAAAAACAATTAGTGATAATACCTAATTTGGAAGATCTATTAATTAAGTACACATAAAAATATTTTTTTCATAATTAGTGATATATAATTTCAAAATTATAAGGACAATGAACAAATTACAAGGGTGCAATTCATTTTAGGGGGGAGAATGTAACATCCATATATTTTAAAAGGAAACAATATGTACTTAAATGAACTACTAAATACTATGTGGCCTTTATAGCCTAGTAGTTAAACAGAATGTTTTCACTTTAATGAATTGAATTTAAAAAAATGGACATACACAGCTGTGATCAGTAAGTTATTTCGAATCTGATAGGATCAACTTAATTTTTGGTGAATAGTATCTTACCAATATGAGTAGTAATGTACACTTATGAATAGTAATATACCCTAAGGAATAAAAATCAACCTAATCAATAGTAACCTCATCCTTGAATGTACAAATAAAATTTATCTATCTTATAAGTGATGATATGTGTCACGACCCGTCCCCTAGGGCTCGTGTCGTGGCTACCCCAAGCCCGTCTTCCATAGACCAAGGGCTGGAGACTAGCACTAGAAACACGTCTCTCTTAACAAGAATGCATTTCCTTTAAACCTGTACAAACACACAATCCAATGACACAAAAAGAAGAAACCATGAAGTAAACTATTATAGTAAAAGGTTTTATGAAAGAAAAGGGGTTGTAAAACGAGCCCAATTTTAAAGTACAAGTACAACTAGAAAAGGAGAATAAAGCTCCTAGAATGTCTACGGAGGATCCAACCTGAAGGGTAGGTACATCTCATGATTCGTAGTCATGTGCACGTCACATCAAATGGTCCACCTCTGAGAATCATCCAGTTTGGGTTCCCTCATCCTTGATCAATGTTTTCTGTCATTTTCACAAGAAAAAATAAGGTGCGGGCGAAGCCCATGCATGGGTGAGTATAACAATACTCATTAGAGACCCTGAGACCCCTAAAGGTCTCCCAGAGTTCCCCACAGGAAAAATCCACATTCAAGACCTCAATCACAAATCATGAAGTAGTCATCAACTCTACTTAGGTATATTCCCATATATATACTGAAGTTATCAAAAGATACACATCTCATTCATGAGGAAACTTAAGACTCCAACTTTTAATCCATTTTCACAACCGATCCACGAAGTAATAATACCACAATGTTAAAACCATGAATGTAACACCATGAAGGTAAAAGTACCACAAAGGTAACACTACAAAGGTAACACCATGAAGGTAACAGTACCACAATGGTAACACCACAAAGGTAACACCACGAAGGTAAAAGTACCACAAAGGTAATACCACAAAGGTAACACCAAGAAGGTAAAAGTACCATAAAGGTAATACCACAAAGGTAACACCACAAAGGTAACACGACAAAGGTAAAAGTACCACAAAGGTACAGAATCATCTCACACCAAGTATAAGTAAAGCATAGAACTACAATTGATTAGTCAAGAAGATAGATCATCTCATTCAATCGAGAGGCACTACTACTGACCATATGGAGTCCGACCAACACAAGATCGATTATAAATAACCCTCGCGGACCCACACAGGATCTGACCCACACAGGATCAGTATGTGTTGATCCACACAGGATCGCTGAGTGCTGACCCACACAGGATCTCACCCACACAGGATTGGTATGTGTTGACCCACGCAGGATCGCTGAGGGATGACCCACACAGGATATGACCAACACAGGATCGGTATGCGCTGACCCACACAGGATCACTTAGCACTGACCCACGCAGTATCAATGCCGATCCACACAGGATCCCTAGGTACTAACCTTTATATGATATGTCTCCAACCTCCACCTCACTGCCATCCACTGGATTCCCACTCCTAGTACGCTTAATTCCGAGAGGATCTGATCCTCAAAATATCAGTCATACCTTAACCTCCATGAAGTTTCACAATGAAGTATCCCAAAGTAAAGCCATGTTGTAAGGGTTCCAATGTGATAGAAAGTGCATCAATCGGTCACCTGATATGTGAGATATGGGCACTTTTGTAAAAAGGGAACAGTTGGATTAAATTCTAATCCAACTCGGGTCACACATCAAACTATAAAAAAAACTCATGTAGATGATCTCAAAAGGACCGCCTTGTCACTAGTGTCCTTACACCAAAGACAGTGCGTTAATCGGACGCACGGTCTGTTAGTTACATCCCTTTCCATGAAACGGTGGGTGATCACACCTAGGTCTGGCCCGACTCTTTCGGGCTTGCCGGAAAATACCAAAGGGAAAGTTTTATAAAAGGGGTGCCAACGACACTGACGGCGTGTCAACGGGACACCTGGTTCTTCAGTTACGGGTATTTCTTTATTTGGGTACTGGTTGGGTATCAGACCGGTCCGACTTGGTTAGACCGGCCCGACACAACGGGTCTCGGGGACTACCAGACACCACTTGGGTCCAGCCCACTAAGGTTTGGCCCGGTTTAGTAGGTCCGACCCATTGGGGTCGGCCCAGTTCAGTTCTTGGGCACGGGTCGTGGTTGGCCTATCCCATCGGGTGGGGCTCGGCCCACCCACGTTGGCCCACTGGGCCGCCAGATCGGCCCAGCCCTCTGGGCGGGTCCGGCCCGCACCCGGCCCGATCCACCAGAAGGTGGACCCGTCTTTCCTGGTGGCCCTGCGAGTGTAGATTCATTTCGGCCAGCCCATGGGGCGCTGCCCCATAGTGTAACGGTCAGCCGTTTTGGCCGACCAGGGGTCTGCCAACCCAGCACAGTGCGGGGCCACACCATTCTCCACCTACCGCGGCACGCAGGCAGTGACTGTCGCCACTGGTGGAACCTCTGGGCATCGCTCCTTGTCCCACGTAGCCAGCTCGGGTCGACCACCTACGACCTCCATGGTGCACCGTCATGCACTTCCCTCCAACACTTGTGGTTGGTTTTCACTGGTCTCCTTCGACCATCGTCGACCATCGCTAGCTTGGTGTTCTGGTGGTTCGGTAGTTTCTTCCGCACTACCTTTGTCTTCTCGCTACTGTCACCCTGAGGAAAATGTCCCCAACAAATGCAACTTAAACGAAGTGGAAGGGAGGCTGGGCCTTGTTCATTTGGCCCACATTATCCGCGTTAATATGATAATGCATAGAAGTACGGAAAAGATCAAAGATGAACTTTAAACAAACCCCCACCTCAATATCGTTGGAGAATGTCTGCATTTGAGGAAGAGTCGGAATTCATCGTTCCTGCAACAATCCTCCAATGATGTCGCTCGATCATCATTCTTCGGTTCTTGATTTGGTGGCGCTCGTCACTGCTCCCTAGAACTGGTCCCATCCTCCAAGTTGTTAGTGTCGAGACACATTATCAGAACTTCATCGCTTAGTGAAGTCGTGCCAACACTCCTCCCCATGCTCCATATATATAAGAGAGGGGGAGGTGGAGTAACGCACGTGGAATTAGTGGGGGTTCATTAAATAGGTACCTTCCTAATTCCAACAGCACTGTTATAAAGTATTTGAGAAGTATATCCATTTAATATCTTTACATGTCGACGATCCCGCCAATGCCGCTCATCCGTTAGAGAAAAGAAAGATAAAATAACAATAAAATTGTTATTTTATTATTCTTTAAAAAAGTCCAAAAACTAACCTCCTCTCCTGAAAAACTGTGGTTGAAGTTAAACCTCCCTTAAGAGAATCCCGATGCTGTAGATTAAACGGTGCTCTCGGATTTTCGATATGAGCAATGATTCAAAAGATAGAAAACACCGCCCACACATTTACTAAATATACCTTAAAAAAAGTTAAATACATTATTAACATACACTATCGACCCATTCCAGTTGTGGTTAGGCTCTGTTGAATGGAAGCACGTCCCAAAGAACTAAATGGTACTATCAGATTTTCAATCCAAGTTACTGTTGAGAAGTTATGGATTTTAACAATAAAATAGTGGTTACTTAATTATTTTATTTATGTAAAAAAACTAACTTCCATTGTTGGCCCATGTCAGCCAATATTAGTTTCTTCCTAAATAAAGCATGCACTCATGAGCTCAGCGGAAGATTAGGATTTTTAATCTGAGTCACCGTTCATGAGTTATATGTATATGAAAAATAAAATAACTTTATTTATTTATTTTATTTACAATTATACCATTTTCAGGTTTTCTAACTAGAGGCATCCGCTGACTAAACTTAAGTCATTACTAGGGTAAATCCACTATCTAAAACACAACGGTGCCCTCAGAGTTTTGATTCGGTCACCTATTTAATATTTATTCCACTTTTTCAGTAAAACTACTCACACACGCTAATTAAAGCTTAACAAAAATTTGATGGATCATTCCAGACACTCTGGGACTCGGAATCGCATTCCGTTAGATTTCAAGACCCTGAAATAATACCAAATAATTTAAAATAAATTTATATGGAATTTTTGGGTCTTTAAATTCTCCCAACCTTAGGGATTTTTGTCCCCAAAATCCAAAACAAAGGCAAATCAAACAAATGAGGGTACAGAGCACTAATCTGAGCCTCTCACTCCCATGTTCTCTCTTGGAAGTTGTCGTGCTGCATAGAACTCACACAAGAGAGATCATACATCCACAATGGACTCAATCCTATCGATCCTTTTTCTCTACCAGAAACTCTCTAAAAGAAACCCCATCGTCGATGTTGAGCTCGCCCCAATTGATAACATGCGATGGATCATGCATGAACCTCCTCAACTATGACTCGTGGAAAACATTTTGCACCCGGTGTATCTATGGGAAAAAATCTAGACGGTACTCCACCTCGCCTACTCAGTTGAGGATCTGGATAGGTCTAATGAACCTCAGAGATAGCTTTCCACCCCAGCTGAATCTCTGCAATCCTCGTTGGGGTGAGACCCGTAAGAAGACATGGACTCCCTCCTCGAACTCCAAGGGTCTCCATCTCCTATAGGCATAAGAAATATGCCTACACTATGTAGTCTTATCTTGCTAACAAGTGAGGCATCGTAATACAAACTCTTCCATAGCCTTCTTCAACCCTGGATACCAGTATTGATGCTAGAGGTCCTGATACATCTTCTCCACTCCAGGATGTACCACTAAAGGAGATGTATGGAACTCCCTCAACACATCTTCTTATAGCTTCACTGGTAACATGGTGTGTCCTCTGAAGAGAATGAAATGCTCCCCACATTCATAAAATCTTTAGGAGACCATCATATGGAAATCTGACCACTTCGGGACTCCCAATCAATGTCCCCAACCTGTGCCCCTTGAACTTGCTGAAGAATTAGGGGAGTGACAGTCATAGACTGGATGTAAGCTACTCTATCCTTATCCACGAAGGATATCTAAAGCACGACTACCTACGCTGATGTCGTACTTAGCTGTTGTAGACCAGACCACCTACTGAGTGTGTCTGCTACAATGTTTCCCCTTACCAAGAGTATAGAATATCTCAAAGTCATAGTCCTTGAGGAACTCTAGCCATCATTGTTGTCTCATGTTCAGTTCATTCTAATAGAAGATATACCTGAGACTCATGTGATTAGAGTAAACAGTAAATTGTTCACCCATAAAGTAGTTCCACTACATCATTAGTACAAATACCACTACTGCTAACTCCAGGTCATGGGTAGTGTAGTCCTTCTCATGTTGTATCAACTACCGTGAGCCATAGGTGATCACTTCCCACTCCTACATCAAGAAAAAACCTAGTCTAGTCCTTGATGTGTCACATTAGACTACATACCCAACACCCTCTTCTAGTAGAATCAAGATGGGGCACTTTTTAGTATCTATCGCAGATCCAAAATGATCTGCTGACACTTCCCCGTCCATAAGAATGGTTCCCCCTTCTTCGTCAAAGCTGACAAGGGTGTCGTTACCCTGGAGATGTTAAGTAAAAATCTATAGTAGTACTAAGACAAAGTAGAAGTCCCTCTACCTTCGAGGAGGTAGTCCTGGAAACATATTTTGTAAAGATTTCCCCACACTCTACCACTACTGTAGGGAACTGAAAACTCAAAACATCTTCTACCATGATGGTATGGCTGGCGGACACAAGAGTGATCGGCTGCACCCTCCTATGCATGAGTTTATATTGTGCCTCCTGAGTTTTATTTTTCACCAACCAAGGAAAACCCCATTCCAATGTTGTAGTTATACTATATCCTTTTTACCAAAAACAGTCAATATGAGTATGAACTGTGGATATCTAGTCCATCCCCAAACTAATGCCGTAAGTCCTCGACGCTACACCAAGAGGTTCTAACCGAAACTCTCACCTCAAGGGTTTGATCACACTGTCAGCATAAGTGTGATTATCCATTCTCCTCCCAAAGGTATCTCTAGACGTAAGGGTCAATTCATTGGTTTAACCAAAAACTCTAGGTCTTGAACAAGATTTGTGGAAACAAGGAACGATTGGTACCTATGTCAACTAATACAGCAGCTAGTAGTAGACAAAGTCCATACCTCAAATCATTCTTGGAGCCCTTAGGTCAACCCATAGACCACATGAAACTACTCTCTTCCTTTGTCCACTAGCTGCCTGAGCCTGGTGGGGACCACATTAGGGTGGTGGTTGTAACATGTCGAAATGTATACCACCTCATTCTTATCTCCTAGATCCACTTCTACGTCTACTTCCCCGCAGATTCATATTTCCCTATCACTTTCCCTTCTCAAAACATTTTACACACCCAAGTCTCTGAGACAATCCTTAGTTTCCTACTTTCCCACTACTAACAATCACTGGCTATATCCACTCAGTCAAAGAAAATTCAACCACAAAGGTTCTCTCTAGCACCCTAACATAATTAGAAATGCATAGGGGAATAGTGTTGGCTCGGATGTCCCTAAACGGACCTTGCTTGAAGGTCTGAGCCCTAAAGCACTGATCGTACGGTATTTATCAAGTACCTGGGATGGTCTGTACACCTTAATGAATACTCATCTACAAACATGTCGTTCTTCCAATGTTGTAGAGGCTCTTGGAATTACTCACCCCTTAGCTTTTTATGGAAAGAGAGCCCCTTCTCTAGGGAAGGTTCTCAAGCTTGCCCATAGAAAAGTCACCTCTTTGCCAGATCAGGGTAATCTAAACCCTGTAATTGTCCTAATGAGCCATGTAAAATGATCTCTACCAGGACCACCATCTGATCGAATGGTGCCCTAGCTAGATGGAAACTCTACCACCTCTTTATGCTAGTCCTTTTCCTCCTGTGAGTCAAGCTTTCCTCGGAGCCTGAGGGGAATCTGATGTTGAAAAAGATGTAAGGCACTAAGACAATGTGTGTACTATACTGATACTGCCAGTTGTAACTAGTGACCAACGAGCAGTGATATAGCTGGTACACTTCCTGAAGGTACCCTCCTGGGCATCGGTCCGTGTAATGAAGCCTCATCACCATGAAGACCATCCTCATGGTCATGCACTGATAAAGACTAGCTGGTAGGATCACCATCTGATCTGCGGGTGTCCCAAGTAGGTTGAAAACTCTAGTCACAACCTCCAGCTAGTTCTCAACTACCTGGGGGTCTGTCTCGCATCAAAACCACAGAGGCCTCTGTCGCTGGAACTCATTCAACACGCTCAGTCGGTGTGCATGGTCTAGTGGAATCATCTATTGCTGAGCCACACAGGATTGCTAGAATGTTCATCCACATAAGATCGCTCGGGGGGGTCGTCTTTGTGTACTCTCTCAAGAATCGTAGACGGCTATCTACGTGGGGACATCCTAATAAGTAATAGGTGCTCCACAGTCATTAAGTTATACCTAGTGAGATGAATCCAATCAAAACCAAGGAAAAACATTTCAAAATCACACGCAATCAGTGCTTTCATGCACCGAGTCAGAAATCAGAATTCATTGTCCTGTTGTAGGGATACATTGGTTGCCGCACCAACACTGGAATCCCCAAACTGAAAACCAAACTCATAACACTTAACACTATTTCCAAAATGAAAAGATAAGAGTCCATGTTCTTTGGTATAACCGACTCCTCTGATACCACATTATCACAACCCATCCCCTAGGGCCCTTGCCGTGACTACCCCAAGCTCACCTTCCATAGGCCAGGGGAAGGAGACTATCACCTAAAAGTTGTATCCCTTATTGAGGAAGAATTGCCTTTAATCTTGTAAAAACACACAATCCAGGAACACAAAAAGAAGCAACCACGAAGTAAACTGCTATTGTAAAAAGTGTGATGAAAGAAAAGGGGCAGGAATACAAGCCCAAATGGAAAGTACAAGTACAACTAGAAAAAGAAAAACATCTCCTAGAATGTCTGTTGAGGATCCAACTTGAAGGGTAGGTACAACTCATGATCAGTAGTCCTGGTTCATGTCATGTGAAATGGTCCACCTCTGAGCATAGTCCAGTCCTGGCTCCCTCAGCCTCGATCAAAGATGTCTGTCATCTGTACAAGACACAACAAGGTGTGGGAAAATCCTCTGAAGGGGTGAGTATAACAATACATAGTGGGTACAATAATACCCCCTAAGGTATCCCAGAGTTCCACAAAGGACGAATCCACAAGGAATACCTCAATCAAAAATCATGAAGCAGTCATCAACTCTACTTAGATATATTCCCACACATATACATAAGTTATAAAAAGATACTCATCTCATTCCTGAGGAAACTTAAGACTCTCACTTTTAATCCATTTTCACAACTAAACCACGAAAGAAGAATACCATAAGGGTAACACCAAGAAGGTAACACCACGAAGGAAAAAATACCACAAAGGTAACACCATGAAGGTAACACTGCGAAGGTAAAAGTACCACAAAGGTAATACCATGAACGTAACACTGAGAAGGTAAAAGTACCACAAAGGTAATACCGCAAAGGTAACACTGCGAATGTAAAAGTACCAAAGAGTTAAAGACTCAACTCATAGTAGGTATAATTAAAGAACAAAAGTACAGATGATTAGTCGAGAAGATAGATCATCTTATTCTGTCGAGAGGCATTGATGATGACCATACTGAGTATGAACCACACAAGATCGATAGGTACTAACCCCCCACTGACCCACATAGGATCTGACCCACACAGGATCAGTATGCGCTGACCTGTAGGGAATCACTGAGCGTTGACCCACACAGGATCTGACCCACATAGGATCGGTATGAGATGACCCATACAGGATCACTGAGAACTGAAGCACACAGGATCTGACCCACATAGGATAGGTATGTGCTAACCCACACAGGATTTCTGAGCTTTATCCCAAACAATATCTGACCCACACAGGATCGGTGCTGATCCACACAGGATCTCTAGGTACTAACCTTCGCATTATATGTCTCCAACCTCCACCTCAATGTCAGCCACTAGATTCCCGCTCAATGTATGCTTGATTATCGAATGATATGCTATTCAAGTTTTTGGGCATACCTCTACCTCCACAATGTTCCATGAAGAAGTATCAAAAAGGACCTCCATGTTGTAAGGGTTCTGGTGAGACAGATGGTGTGTCAACCGGTCGTTCGGTCTGTGAGATATGAACATTTTTGTAAAAAGGGCCCGGCATGATTCAAGTATGATCCAACCCAGGTTGCATGTTAGCGTCAGACAAAACTCACTTAAAGTATATCAAAAGGACCTCCTTATCACTAGTGTCCTTAGGCCATAGATGTTTCATCAATTGGACGGTTGGTCTGTTAGTTACATCCCTTTCCGTGAAACGGGAGGTGATCGCACCTCGGTCCATCCCGGCTTGATCGGGCCCGCTGAAATATGGAAAAAGGAAAGTTTCGCAAAAGGGGTACAAAATCCACTGACGAAGAGTCAACCGGACTCCCGATTCATCAGTTATGATCATTTCATTATTCGGGTCCCGGTTGGGTCTGGGCCCGGTCTGACTCGGTCAGACTGGCCCGACGCAACGTGTCTGAAGGTCTACCTGACACTGCTTAGGTCCGGCCCGCTAAGGATTGGACCGATTTACTAGGTCCATCCCGTCAGGGTTGGGCCAGTTCGGTTTTCGAGCCCGGTCCACAGATGGCCCGGCCCGACGGGTGGGGCTCAGCCCACCTGCGTTGGGTCACTGGGCCAGGTGTTCGGCTCGGCCAGCTGGGTAGATCTGGTCCACTAGGCGGGTCCAGCTCGCATCCGGCCTTGTCTTACAGAACGTGGACTGGTCATCCCAGCTAGCCGCATGGGTGTGGGGCCGTTCTGGCCAGCCGATGGAGCGATGATGCACTGTGTAATGGTGGACCGGGGGTCTGCCAACCCAGCACGACGTTGGGCCACGCCGCTCTCCACCTACTACGGCCCACTAGTTGTGGTTGTAGCCACTGGCGGTGCCTGTGGACTCCTCCCCATGTCATGTGCCGCCACCTCAGGTTGGCCAACTCTGGCATCCTTGGAGCATTGTCTCACGTTTCCCTCCACTTCCTGTGTCCGGTTATCATGGGTCTCCGCCAACAATCGTTGACCGCTGCCGACTTTGTGCGCCAGTGGTTCAGTGGTTTCTTCCACGCTGCCGCCATCTTCTCTCTGCTGTCACCATGAGGAAAACGTCCCCGAAGAACGCTACCTAAATGGAGCAGTGGGGGGTCTGGGTCTTGTTCGTTTGGCCCGCACCCTCCTTGTTAATATGATTACAAACAGAAGAAAGGAAATGGTCAAAGATGAACTTTAAACAAACCCTCTACCTCAAGATAGTTGGAGAACGTCCGCATTTGAGGAAGAGTCAACGTTCATAATTCCCGCAACAATCCCCCAACGACGCCGCTCGATCATCATTATTCATTTTGTGATTTGGTGTTGCTCGTCACTGCTTTCCAGAACCAGTCCAGTCCTTCGAGTGGTTGGTGTCATGGCACTTTTTCAGAACTTTTTTTCTTGGTGAATCCGTATCAACACTCCTCCCCAAACTCCATATAAATAGAAGAGAGGGAGGGTGAGTAACACACGTAGAATAATTGGGGGTTCATTTAATAGGAACCTTCCTAATTCCAACGATGTTGTTACAAAGGATTTGAGGAGTCAATACATTTAATGGCTTGACATGTCTTCGGTCCCTCCAACGCCGCTCATCTGTTGTAGAAAATAATGATTAAATAATAATAAAATTGTTATTTTATTATTATTTTTTAAAGTCCAAAAACTAAATTCCTCTCCCGACAAACTGCGGTCAATGTGAAGTCTCCCTTAAGTGAATCCCAGTCCTGCGGATTCAACGGTGCTCACGGATTTTAGATCCAAGCAACGATTCAAAAGATTGAAAATACTGTCTACACATTTACAAAATGTACCTTAAAAAAAGTTCAATAAATTATTAACATACACCCTTGACCCACACTGGACAAGGTTATTCTTTTCCCAAGGGAAACATGTCTGAATGAACTCAATGGAAATCTTGGATTTTCATTCTGAATTGCCATTTAGAAGTTATGGATTTTAACAATAAAATAATTGTTACTTAATTATTTTATTTACATCCAAAAACTAACTTTCATAGTTGGCCCGCGACAACCATGGTTAGTATGTGCATAAAGAAAACATCCCACACGAGCTCAGCGGTGGTCTCAGATTTTTAATCTGAGTCACCATTCTTGAGTTATAATCATTTGAAAAATAAAATAAGTTTATTTAATTAATTTATTTACACTTATGTCATTTTTTGGTTTTCTCACTAGAGGCCCGCATCGATTAATTTAAGTCACACCTAGGGTAAAACTGCTATTCTGAATGCAATGGTTCCCTCTGATTTCTGATTCGGGCACCCATTTAACTGTTATTTTACTATTTCAGGAAAACTACTCTCGTGCGCTAATTAAAGCATAAAAAAAATAAAACGGATCATTCAAGACACTCTGGGCCTCAAAATAATGTGTCGTCAGATTTCGTGACCTTGAAATAATCCCAAATAATTTTAAAAAAAATTATATGGAATTTTTATGTCTTTACAGTATATGATAGTGTTGGAATTTTTGGTAAGTCATAAACAGTTAATTACAATTTTAAGATTAATTTAATAATTTAAAAGAAAAATTATTTTCATAAAATGTATTCATTAAATAATATTTTTATGTATTGATCTTATTATATAAATTTTGGTGACCTTCATTAATTTTTCAACGTCTTTAAAAAGCATTTTAAATTTTAAAATTTGCATTTTTCATGTAAATTATGATTTTAATTAAAAAATAAATTTCTCATGTTTAGAAAATTATTTTATTAAACTGGAGTTCATTTTTTGTATTCTACACATCTAAAAATGGTTTTGGTGAATTTTTGGTATTTTTCTAAAAAACATAATTTTTTGGTGACTAGTGAAATTTGATAATTTTCAAAATATGTTAAATAAATGAATTTATGTATCATTATTGAGTCATGAATGGTTTAAATCAACATTTTTTTGAACTCACATGCACTTATTAATTTTTGTGTTCCCTAGAATTAGCACAATTTCTTGTCTTGAGAAAAATGATAAACTAATAAATAAAATATTGAGAAAACTCCCCTCTCCACCTCTTCTTTTCACACCTCTAAATCCTTTTTCCTTGTCCACATTATCCTCAAATATCTCCCTAATATTCTCTCCCATGACCAATATATTTTTTCTAATCAAAGGACTAAAAACCAATCCCTTAATGAGGCCCTCGAGAGGAAGGAATCAAGAGGTAAAACCCGCATTAGTTTTCTTAATATTTCTTTTCAAGTTCCTTTGTTTTATGTTCTATCCTCACCTCTCATCAATAAAATTTTATGATGACTCTACAACCTTAAAATTATGGTAATTTATTTATTCTAATGGAATAATTATTCATCAAATCTCATTTCCCTTCCTTTTATACTATAAATTAAAACACTATCCGAGATGTGTTAATTTATCACAGTCAAGGATGACGGGTTTTTAATTTCTAATACCATGTTAAATTCTGGTCCTAAAACTATTTTTATGGTTTTAATAGGTTATTATTTATGTAATATATCCTATGTAATGTTATGGAATCATTTTTTACAAATGGTTTTAATTTATAAAACAAAATGAGTTTTTTGTGATAAAAAACTGCCAATTAACCTGAACAGTTATCGTTAATGATTTATATAATGATTCATTATCACTCCAAATAAACAAATGAGTTTTATAAACATTTAATCTTATGTATTTTCTATATTAACATAAAACTTAAATTATATACAACCATCCTAATATTACATGATTATTCATACATGCATATATGTAAACTCATCATGAAAACCAAGGAAATAAACGCTCCCAAACAATGAAATAGAACCTCTAAACCCACCAAAAAATCCATTAATGAACTTAATAAGGTTATAATTAATCAATTAAATTTATAATAGGTTATTTAATTATTAATTAGTGAATCTAGTTAGATTATCTAGTACATTAATATCAGGTTAAGAACACCTTAAGACTTAAGGTATGGGATTTCTCATCTCGCTTTAATTGTCTTGAGATATCCATTATTCACCACTATCTCATGTGTATGATATATGTATACTAACAATTGATGTATCATATCCTGAATCACATTTATTTAATGTTCTTAAAAGTTTCTTTTTAGGATTATTAATTTTTTGGAATATGATTCAACTGATTACAAAGTGGTCAGGGATTCTACCCAAACCTCCATTATTCCTTTAGGTTACTCTGTCTTTCTTTTTAACCAAATGAAGTAATATTTTATTTTTATTTAATTATTTAAAATTATTTTTATATGTTCCAAATTCACGTATCAATATCCATTATTCATTATCTATTGCTAATATATATATTTTCAAGTGGTTCCCTTCACAATTCTTCCCGATAAGCAGGCCCAGTTTAAAGGAAATTCTCAAATTCTTACCCAAATTCAAGTGCACTCTATCATATATTTGAAGCCACCATTGTTTTTATAAAATCAGTATTTTAATTATGAAAAACTTTCTAGTTCACTTCTATTTTAATATAAGATATTATTCCATTTCTTATTTGAAAGGATCTTTTGTATTTTTCTTAATACTAAAACAAAATGTTTTAATGCTAAAATTTATTAAATAATCTTCATACATGTTGTCACTTTTGTTTGAAATCACATACCATGATATATTCAAATTTTTAGTTATGAATGTCTATGTATGTTTTATCCTTTATTTCATGGAAATATTTCTGATATGCCCACTTATTATGCTTTATGACATTATTATGATACCCATTTCATTCCATGGGTACCCTTATGCAACGGTCTTGGTGGTTAGCCTTGACTCATGATCCCTTATGTGAAATGAGTCTTGACTCGTACTAAATTCATGTTTTATGTTGTGTCCTCATTATTATTATTCCATTTTTATATGATCCCATGTTTTATATGTTATGATTCCATAGGTGCAATCTTGTTCCAAGCCTTTTTATATCATTATGTCATGCCTTTTAACCCATGTGCTAAGAATTATTGTTATGATTATTCCATTACAAAGCTTTCTATGCTCATCCAATGTTTTTAAAATGTTTTTCATTGGATTCCTATAATTTAAAAGTATGGATTAAGGTGCTAGTATAGATAAATCCAATTCGTTATTTTGTAATTTTTTTCCTAAACTCTAATTTAATGTATGGATTATCTATTCCTCAAAAACCTAGACCGGAAATGGTCCTTAGATGTATAATGTATTGTTTATTTTGTTTTTATCCTATATAAAAACAATTACATAATATTTTTTACTACTGGATCTAAAAGTGCGTGTTCTAGGAGTTAAATTCCAACCTAACAAAACCATCCTTTATAGAAGACCATCTCGATCATTTTTTTACTGCCTTGGCACCTACCCTTCACTTGATAACATTGGCGAGAGGTTATTGAGGGATATGGGTGACATACATGACAACTGAGTTATGAAAAATGATCCAAAAACCTAATGATTTTAATACAAGCATAATCCAACTCTTCTTCAATATATTATTCTATGACCAGATGGATTTTAGGTCCTTATCCCAATTTGAGGGGCATAAAATCAATGAGAATGTGTAATGGTTTTGACAATAATAGTGAATCTTTATTTCCATAAACTTTTGGAACTATTTTTTTGATGCATGGAGGGTTTTGATGTTTATATGGGGAATAAAAAAGTTGTGGTCATCATAGGAGGAACTAGTTTGTTAAACCAATCATGGAAAATTACATGAGAGAAATAAACTGAATTATGGGATTGAAAATCACTAAATTTTTATAAATCGGGACCACAACAGTTATCATATTCACTAGATTATTCATCATCATGTTAGGGGGTGTAAAGACACATGTCTCTAGAACCAAGGAATCCACCACCATAACCATGAAATATTCTACCTAGTCATACAACTAGTGTTTAAATATAAATCACTATTTTATGTTGTGACCAAGGATATTTTGGAAGGTAAAGTAGCCAGGATAGATTATTATATCAAACTCTTATGATATTTTTTTTCTCCATAAATTTCAAAAGGTTCTTCTCTATTACTTAGAAAAATTAACCTAGGAATTTGTCATACTTGAAGGAGTGGACCCTTTTCTTTCATTCAATGAAGGAAGACATGGGTTCCTGGCCATGATTTGGGACTTGGGAAGTGTTCTCATAGTAATTTGGAGCCTGGATATGCATGTTCTTTAGAGGTTCTTGAACATAGACCATTTGAGAGGCCTGAGTTTGCACAGCGGAATACATCGCTACTCTCATAGGATTTCACACTAGATATGATGAGGAAATGGGAATGACCGCTTTTTGATCCACTCCATGGATTATTCAAAGATATAAACCCTCTTAGTGAATTCTTTAAATCTAGATGGATAATTCAGTGAGATACATGTTAGAACCAGATCATCTCAATAATTCTCCACACACATACCCAATAGTAGTTACTTAGGTATCTACACATCGAGGGAGTATGTCTATACTTTCCATCATACGGTAAATTTATAGACATTATAATTATCATACTATTATCACTTTGAGAACTCAATGGAACTGCTTCTATGAAAGGTGGGGATGAATTAGTCGAGTAGTTTCCTGTAGATATCCTCCCACCTGGTGATTGACCTCGGGGAGGATTAACAATACCACAAAAACAAACTGAATTAAAATTTTCAAAAATAACATTAGTGTCTATCATCATCATGTTTTATGGAGTACCCATCATTGGACCACATTGAGAGGAAAAGTGGGACAAATATTATTTCAGGTAACTTGTGCCATTAAATGCATAAAATATTAGGTTATAGAAATCTTGGGGTGGAGGAGTATGATCCAACCATATTGGATATAGATTCATTTTAGGTTGGACCTAGGCTTGTTATTTCTTTATGGCCTCAATATGAGTGGTGAGAGAACATATCACATCATCATATATGGATTGGAATGTGTTTTCCTTCGGTGTGGTATGCTATCTCATGTCATGTAATGGCCATCGTTCATAGGTCGATAGTAGCACTATTCAAATAAGGAAGGGTATGTGGGGAATACCTTATCATGTCGCTGTTTAGTAGATATAACATCCAATATGCTAATTCGATGGTTGGGACTAACTACCTCAACCCTGGATGGTTGACCATGGAGTATTGGTTGTCTAGACTCCACTGGTGGCTAATTATATCATCCTAAACATCTTATCACTCTGGGTGATGATTCCTGAGAATTTTTCCATGAGCCAATTTTAGTTCTCATGAAACCATAGTAAATCATCCATTCTAGAATCCACTAACACATATCTTTTGGTCTTTGATGGACTAACGGGTTCAGATATTCCTTTTCCCTTATCTAGATATTGAAAAACATGTGGCAACACCATAGTGGGAATCTAGAGACCCAATGTCTATCTCTACTATCATGTGTGGAAACCTATTGGGAGTTCTTCCTGACACTGTATTTCCCCTTGGTGTGGATATTCTTCCTCATAATCCATTTCATAGGCCTCACATTATTAATCATATGGAGGGTTGATCATGATGAAATTCAAAGTGGTGGTGGTTGAAGGGGCACTTTCACCATCGATAGGTTGATTGGACAATGTTACTTTTTAAATCGTGATAGTGGATGAATTAGAGGGTTTCATCCACCCCCATACCATGATCTTCACATGAAGAGATTCATCTTCCATGATCTGATGAAACAGTGTGAGGATTCTAATATAGTTACATTGGAATCTATGGTGGCACCCACATGAATCGAGATGTTGAACCACTAGGAGTGTTGTAGTTTCATCTGTTTTACACTACTTAAAAGGAGTTTGATGTTTTTTATAGCTTCCATAATAGTTTATCAAAAAATTCAAAAGGATATTGAGAATCACCCATATGTTTTAGTGGAGGTATGTTTTGTGACCATTAAAAATATTCTGCAACATGGTGATGTACTGGGTTCCAAGTGGCCAGAACCTCAGCATTTGATGGTTTATGGCCAACATATATCCCAAAATTTCCTCCTTGTTTTAATTATCCATAGGTTATACCATTTTTTGGTCTACTAAAGTTCTTAATGATGATACTTGGGAAGCTGAGTGAGGAAGTGATACAAATCTACAAATCTGCTGATTTTATAGAAGAGGAGGCCGCACGTGACCCAATCCTCCCTAAACTGTGGAAGTTACTTTTATAGGAAGATCAATATTTATTACCAAAAAATTAGAGAATGTGTAAACTACGACCTCGTATTAGTTGGGAAGGTCTTTAATCACCTGCGCATCAATGATGTTCTCTCATTCATCAAAGGATACCAAAGTAGATCCTAACATGTACCATATTTCATGGGTAGATGTGGAGAGAGGGGAAGAGGATTGTAATAGATATGTATATATAGAAATCCCATGAAAGGAATATAATTTATCCACTATGTGAAAGTATTTGTGGAAGAATTGTGGGACTTTTCAGTCCTCATCCTTAGGTATGGTCATCCTTAACTGACAGGCTCCTACCCCCATATTTGGTGATGGGGATAGAGGCATTTACCTTGATTGTTTTTGTGGATTTGGACTCTAATAGGTCATTGATGACAAAACATTTATCCTCCAAACCCTACCCCTATGGATGACAAGATATATCCTCGGTCACCAGCAGTCGAGGGTCGTGAGTATTTCTTCCACGAAAGCTCTGGTTGGCGTTGTGGGTAGGGAATCCATAATGGATAGTTTATTTCCTTCTTAGGGAAGGATATTTTGGGAATTGTAAGTCCTTTTCATGTGGAGGGACTTCTTTCAATTTATGGAATCATGGAGAGGACCACTTTGGTTGAATTCATCATCATGGGATATCTCTCTTTGACAGTTACCAAGGGTACCCCTGGCTACTAGTGTAGACCCAGCCTAACCAGTGGGTAGCTGGGGTCTCGATCCAACATACCTATAACGTGACCATATATAATTTTTGAGATAGTAATGGATGTATAATTAGTGGAAGGGTCCATGATTTCTATTGAAGTATCTTATCATTGGGAAGTGTTGTCAGGCTTCTTGTAGTGAAATTACCTCTCATTTTGGACTGTGTTTGGTGGAGTAAGGTTGGGAACAACCTTCATGTCAACATGCAGGGTCAACCTACATTTTCAGTAATGCTTGGTGGTAGGATCCCTCCTATGTGACTCTCGGGCGGTGTCTGTACTAGGTGAAACCAACCTATCCCCTACCACCATAGTGTAGGAAAGATACATTTAGAGATTTTAGGTGAGAGACTTCTGAATCTACTTATCATGGAAATGGGTGGGGGGATTACCCTATGTGTGCACATTGTATATAGAATAGGTGGAATGATACTGAACCATATAGTTGTACATAATCCATCACCCATGTTGGGATGATTCCATCTCACTCATATCAGTGGATGAGGGAAATCCTGACCCTGTGATAAATGATCTCTGAGGTACCAACAATACGAGGGTGCCCAAGAGCTACGAGAGATGTTTCCATCATAGTAGAAACATAATTTTACAGAACATCCAAATAACGGGATCTTATTCCCCCAATCCTACAGGTGAAAATCCATCAATAATGGATGGTATATGTTTAAATGGGTGACATTTGAATCAAAACATTTGTACATATTTATTGAATTTGATTCCCAACTCTCCCAACACTACTCATCTTATCTAGGGTGGAGGAGAATGGATTCACACCAATGATTCCTAGAACCATAGATACCCAGTGTTCATCATTTTCACACTATTGAAGGAGAATAGATCCATGTTGGGTTTTCCATTATATTTTCTAATTATTTCATTGTGGTGCACTATTGTGTTGGTCGATCATGATCCTTGTTCCCTATAATCCTTCTTTACAAAGGCGAGCGGCCCTCACCACCATGGTTGATATCGTTGGATCCTTGATTAGAATGGGGTGATGGGATGTTATCTCTTTATTCTATGGATTTATCTATGGTACTCATCACCTAGACCTGGTATCGTATATAAATTTAAAACATGTTCATGAATCTCATTCTGAACACTATCTTCTAGTGGACATCAGTTAGTTATGTCCCTTTAGACCGCGATAGGGTGGCGTACTGCAGTTGGAGTTGATGGTGGTGTTATTAATGTTGGGAATTTGTAAAAGTCTTTCCCATTTATGGTTGTGAGGTATTATTATGATCATTATATGAGGTCTGTATGTTATAGAACCCAAAGTTATATAATGGTTTCCATGAGGAAAATTATAATCCATGAATAATTCATCCATGACTCATCACCTCAAGCATATATTTATCATCACACAAGGTGGAACAAAATCATCAAATGAGGAATCTAGTGCTCATCATGATATAAAATTTATACTCATCACATAATACTTTATAGGCTCCCCACCTAAGGCATCTCATTCTTTTCACATGAGGTAGAAACTTGTTCTCATCACCTAAGTGAGGAGGAAGAGATCATATTTTCATTATATGCTTCTTAGTCTCATTACCCAAGGAACCCTATAATCCCCATAAAGAGATAAGTTACTGATACATCAATTGAGGTCACATGTTTACATTCAAGTGAAGGAAATCAAATATTTAATGTCTCGTCAGAGGACCCTCCCAATACACTCATCAAATATGAGGCGACGCACAAAATAACATCCAAGTTAAGGTTCTCATAGATTACAGTCCAGAATGAGATTCTCATATATTTAAAGTCTAGTGGAGGGATATTTAGCATTAATACTCATGATGTATTAGGTCAGGCATAGGTAAGAATCCTAGAGTGACACCAACATCTAAGGATATTTGTATTTATGCGCGGATCGGTGTACTCTAAAAATATTATCATGATTTGAAGTTATAGGATCCCTAGGTGTAAGTGATATGGATAAAGGTTCTTGTTTTAGAGATTGTGATTCTGTCCCTGAATCATCACCTACAAATGGGAGAAATGGTTTTGGGGATATTGAGATATTGGGATTGCACCTTAGAGAGGAATACAATGTAACTTATTAGGAGACAAAGTTCAAAACCCACATAGTTCAACTACACATTTTTGGGTCATGTGATAGGAAAGTACCATGTATTTTAACATCATGCAGTAAAGTTTCTTAAATTGTAGAAGGGGTGATAAAAAGGGATGGTGTGAAGATTATTCTTAGAAGCTACTCATGGTATGGAATCACCTCATTCTCATCACATGATGAATATATTATATGTTACATTAGGTGTCCTGTTCTCATCACATAGAGAATCGTACACTGATCACATCGGGAAAGTCTATAGTTTAACATCTAGTGATGAGGATGTTGTCATGTGGTTTAATGTCATGTGACTAGGATATGGGGTTAGGAACTTTAAAGTGTTGAACCTCAAATGTTATTGGGGATTAAACATTAAGATTACCAATCCTAATTATAGTGGAAGGAGAGAAGGATATAAGGAACATACTTCTATGAAGAAAGGGGTGATGGTTAGTTTCTATCGATGATGAAATGGTTGGGGCTTATGGAACCATATCATGTGTTATTTTATAAAGTGAAATGGAAAAGATACTACCCATTTTAGGTAGCATCCAATGGTCCTAATGTGAGTATGCATGTTCTTAGAATCCTAAGTTAATGAGGAAGCCTATCCAATGCTTAGAATGGGGGCATTAGGAATTAGGTCCCATCATATCAATCATGTGGATGGGGTTTGCATGGTTGAACCTAGTTCAAATGAGAGTGTGGACCATTATCACTCAAATTACACACAACTATGTTTAACCAAATGAGTCAAAGAATCAGAGATCTGGATTCTGTTTCTCATAACTTTAGAGTTTAGTGAATCTTTGTGTTTTCATGTACCATGTGTTCTAGCTCAATAATGTGACATGGATTTGAAATGAAAAGTTACTAAGAAATATTGGTGTTACAACAAAATGGGGTTTCGTAAATGATTGACATCTTTAGTGGACTTTCCTGTTCTTCATGGGAAATTTCTTGAAATAATCTATATCATAATTTGAGGTTATTATCAGACTATATAAGGGTTTCAACATGAGTTCTTCACATATGGGAACCCATGTGAGGTTTTTGTTATGTGAATTCATGAAATAAATAGTTACATAAGTTGAGATAATGACTCTTAGAATTCCAGAGGTCTATCCCAAAAATGGGGGTGATTTCTTATTTATAGATATTTTGGCCTACTAGGTAGAGGTTTCACAAAAATATTTCAGTGTCATGAAATATATGATTGGATCATGTAATATTAGGGTTGTACACTATTATGATCTTGTGTCATAGAACCTTGGGTTGTGTTAGACCCATTCATTTGATTCTGAAAATTGGATGGGATTCCCACAGAACAATTCCATTTCAGATCTCCTTTCCTTCTTAAGTGGGTTCCCTAAAAAATTAAGTTGTCTACATGTAGTAAATATTTTATGTAAGATCCTCCTTGGTTACAGAATGATCTTAGGGAGTTTTTTACTTCAGGATTTGGAGAGATCATGTGTTTCAATCTCTAAAATGAAAATTATAATGCCAACAATAATGAAATATTATGGAAAATATTTCAGATTCTAGAATATGTAGATAAAATATTTTCTATTGAATAAGGACCTTAATCTTATATTGATAGGTACCAAGATGGGATCGATAAGGAATGGAAAATAGGAAACATTATAACAATGGAAAAATTATAAGAATAGAAAATGATGGATAATTCAGAGTCATAGAAACTTATTAGATAGTGTCCCCCCATGTGTTTTAATTTTGTTATGAAAGTTAAAATAATCAAATATTGTAGTGATCAAAGAGTCCATTCTAGAATATATGCCTCCAAAAATGTATTTATAAATACATTATTATAATACACAAGAAGTCTTCTATTGAGTATTTATTCTTATCTTGAGTCTTAGATTACAAATTCTAGAGCTTCATTTCACTCTACATCCAAGATAGAAAGTATGAATAACTATACTTCCCAAATATATGAAAAATTACATCTTACAGACAACGGAATTCTCAAAATCATGGGAAAGAGTTATACTTCTATCTAGAAAAAGAATGGGATATTTATGGAATTTCATGGAGTGTAAAACATAGAGATGTTAAGAAAAAACTTAATCTTGGTAGGATAGTTAGATGATTAATTTTTCTATAAAACAAATTCATATAGAGTGTGGAAAGTCACCTGTGGTTCCATGGTGGTGGACAAAGGTGTGAAGGATGGAATGTTGTACCTAAATGGAGTTTCAGAAGGTTCAATTCATTTCAAGAAAATAACTTCCACAAAGTTATGGGTAATGTTGTGTTTCTTTCAATAAGTTTCAAAAATAATGAATAAAATTTGGATGATTTCAATATGAGACTAACTAAAAATTATTGTATGTGGATTGAAGTTTCCAAGCATGTTGATGAGAAGAAGAAGAGCTCCCAAGTCTAGGTGAAAATATGTGTTAAGCTATGAATAATGAATGAGTATCTAATATTCACTTTTAATATTCCAGATTAATTGTTTCTACATTTTATGTGGAAAATAATTTTAAAGTTTCTTTAATTTTTTTGTAGAAAATCTATCTCAAGTAGATTTAAATTAATATAATTGTGATAATTCCATTATTTTTCATTAGAGATCCATTCACCAAGAAAATATTTGGTTAAATAAAATCTAAAATTAAGGAGGAAGGTTCCATATATTATTCATATTTTTTGAATATTACATCTCTATGGAGTCATTTCCAATAGAGTTAAATCATAATGTTAAAAAATAATGAAAACTGATGACGAAAGATGATTGAAAATTGGATGATGTCTAAAACATTTTTGGATGTTATTTGAGGAATTTTAAATTCACTAAAGTATTCCAAGGAGTGTTTATATATTTCATAATCATTGGAACTATTTTGATACTAATTATGGAATTATATAGAATATTTCAACATTTGCTATCTAATTTAAAATTAGGAAATGCATGGAATGTTCATAAGAGTGGTATGAGACTTTGTAGAAGTCATTTCCATGTTCATAAGGATGATTTTCATACTTTTTAAGAAACATTTATGAGTTCATAAGGATAATTCAATAGCTTCATAAGACGTATTTTAAGACATAGAAAGTGTCATTTGGACTTCAAAAGGGTAATATCCTTCTTCATAATAGTCATATGGAATGCCCAGAATAGTCATTGTCAAAGTTTTAAAGAGAACTTTATAGGTTGGGATGGGACATTCAAACTTTAAGGGAGTAATTATGAACTTTAGAGGAGTCAATTTACACTTATGAGATATAAATTTAGCTTTTTCAAAAGATACTTGAGTTTTTTAAGACACTTAGAAATTTAGTAAATCATTAATTTTTTATAATATTTTCTAAATTTTTTGAGATATTTGGTGTTTTTTTCGATTTTTAGAAGATTTAAAAACATACTAATAACTATGTAAGATAATTATGTTTTGGTAAGATATTTAAGACAGTGTAAGATATTTGAGATTTCATAATACATTTACCACTTAATAAGATATTTTACTTTGGTAAAAATTTAGAAGATGGAATTTTTGGATGATACTTATATAAGATTAACATGAAGATGTTTTCCTAACCATAATTTCTCAAAAATCATGTTTCGTTGAACAATGAAATTATCCTAGACAAAATCCAGGGAAAATAAAACCAAAGAATAAGAAGAAGTTCATTCGATGAATTTAATGTTGAAGAAAATATCAAACAAAGATGGGTTTGTGATTTTTAATTTAGTTACTCCAAAAATTGAGGTGTTGTGTAATAACTATTCTAATTTGAATGAATGTGATGTTTCCATTTCTCTACAGAGCAAGGATTTTCTCTACAATCTTTATTTCATTCGAACACGTATACCATCATGGAATTTCTTTAAATGACTATGTATTTTCTAGATAATCAAAAGATATAGAAATATGTTGTGATAATTGGTGAAGGTATTCGGGAGAATAAATCCCAAGCATAATGGCTGTAACAGCCCGAGATTTTATGAAAAATATTCTTTTTAATTTTATTAATGTATTGTGTTGTACGCTACACTAAAAGGAGCTTTCACAACACGCATCCTTGACTTTCCTTCCATTACACGCAATCGCGACCTTCCACGATAGCGCGTGTTGTACGCAACACCAAGTTTCGCTAAACAACGATATGCTATTAAGATATTATTAAAACTAGCCGTTATGAATAGTAATAACCACTTTTTAAATTTTAGAAATTTTATCTCTCAAAATGGACTTCATTTTTGGATTCGGAGTATCGAATTTAGCCTAAGGTGAAATTTTGGTACTTTTCGGATAACTTTCATATTCTGATGAATAGTGAAAATTTCTAAATTATAATTAAAAACAACTTTTTTAATCGAAATAATTAATAGTGATAAATTATTAATTTCAGTGTTTTTAAATTATATTTAGAATATATTTTTACAATTTAATACAATGTTGGTCATTGGTTGTAATTTCACATTTAAACCAGACATAATCAAGTGTCAATCTTTTGATAGATATTGTTTCTTAAAAACACGCTATTTGTTTTAACAGCGGGATTTAATTATAAAAATAATTAATGAAACTTCTATGTTATGAATTTGGTAAAATAGAATTTATTTTTGAATTCGGAATATAAAATATAGCTTAGGATGAAATTTTGGCATTGTTCTGAAAAACATCAATTTTTGATGAATAGTGAAACTACTAAGTGGTAGGTTAAAAACTGAATTTTTCATAAAACTTAATTTTACCGCTTCTGTGAATGGAATTTCGAAAATCCGACAGACACGGTTGATATCAGTGAGTAAAATTTGGTTCAATGAGATAAAAATAATTTTTTGGCGAATAGTAACTTTTTACTTTTTTACCGCGGTTAATAGTAAATAGGGTAACTAAGGGTAAATATGATATTATTATTACCCTAACACATGTCCTAATTCTATTGGATAAGTGTAATTCGACCAAAAACAACCTTATTAATAAACTATGACCATTTAGGCCCACTTGGAATAGATTAGGACATTTATTATTAATTTATTTAAAGAAGGGTTAAAATAGTTAAAAGCAAAGTTTAATAAGTAAATCATTTTTAATATGGGGTTATACATAAGATAAATTCGACTATAAATATTCATTAGAAAGATAAAAATATTTTCTACATGATGGTATTTTATTTGTAATTTTTAGACATTAAATAATTTAATTTATTTATGACACAATGATGATGCAGTAATTATCATATTAATGAAATGTTGACATAATTGATGTTATAAACACCAAAATAAATATAATTTAAGACTTTTTATGAATTCCACTAATTTTATAGGTTACTATGATATATTAGTGTTGATTTAATCAACATGGTTCGAACATATAATTCTTTTATGACTTTCACAAAAATCATATATCAAATAGTGTCAAAATTGACACAAAATAGTTTTTAAATCAAATATTATATTATTAATTGTTATTTTATTCCTAAAAATCTAAGGATCGGCCAAATGACTTAGATAAGGATATATATATTAATAATAAACAATTTGGGGTTCGTTTGGCATGTTATAGTATGTGTATTAACCATATAGTGAAAGAAAACAAAAAGACACGGTAAAAGTTAAATTATTTATCTTAGAGTTAAATCTAATTGATAAGGTTAAAATAATACCCTAAACATGTCTAAATCCTATTGGTTGATAGTATTTCGACCCATACCCACTTTAGCTTCGAAATAAGACCCTTTGGAACCATTATAAACCGATTTTGACTTTAATATAAAATAATATTTTGAGATATTCCTAAGGTGCCCCACTCCTCCCTTATAAAAGGGCACCTCCTCCCCCTCCTCCTCACACCAATTTGAGCACTCAAGATCGGCCAACCCCTGCCATTTTCTCCTCTCCACTTCCCTAGAATAATCCTAGAGTTCCTGGTCTTCTTCAAAGACCAATCTTAGTTCCCTAAGTGGAGGATTCAAAGAGGCGTTCCAAAGAAGAGGTAATATCCATTACCGATCTTTTCAATTTATTTCTTCTTCAACTTCTTATTCCTTAGTTGTTTCATGATAAAGTAATAACATCAGTATTACTTACATACTGATATGTTATTATAAATATGAAACAACCCTAATTCACCTTCTATCCATCCTACGGAAAAATGAAATCACCGCGCGTGCGTACGTACGGAATACCGTCTCCACGCCGTGGTGTAATCTATTTTTCCACCATCACTTTACAAGGATGGGTATAATGGTGTAATGAGTAACTAATTATGATTATTATAAATTAATATTGTTACTGAAATAATATATATATACTGCAATACAGTTCCACGATCATAGGAACGATATCATCACTCGTGCGTACGTACGGAATACCGTCTCCACGATGTGATGCGACTCGTTCTACATGATCATCATTACATAGTAATTATATAAATGAATTGAATGAATAAATATGATATATGTTACACTAATACCATTATGGATATAAGGTATCTATAACCTTAAAATAAGAATAAGAATGTATTCGGCAAAACACGCATAAGAACAAAAGGCAATAAAGATCCGAGTAACAAGTAACAATGAAATATTACTAACAAGAAGCTAAGAATAAGACCATATATGATATCATATCAATATGTATGATTCTGGAATAAGTCAATAACATTATGTAAACCATTATACAGGAGCTTCGGACACGTACAAAGCTAATCGGACCTAAGGTAAGGGAAAATATCACAATCTCATTTTTATCCGAGATTGTTTATTCGTAAGTATTTACTGGGGTGTATTTTATCATACACATCCATGTTTCATAAATATGTAATATTATTTCCATCCACCTACAATTGTTTAAATCCATTTTTACCCTTCGGTGAAGTTTTTAGTAAAGAATAAGAAAGGAATATTTTTTCGTTTTTCGTATGAGGTACTTTTTGACTTTTCCGACAAAAGTACGAAGAATGTTTTTTTTAACTTATACGGCATGAATGGATTTTTAAAACATTATTTCCAAGAAGATTCCTTTACATGTTTTCAAGTTTATTTCTAATCAAATTCTTTTAGTTTAAAATTGTATGACATGTTAAGAAATAAAAAGTGTTTTTGAAGTAGAAAGGATATTTTCCTCAAGAATGATGTTCAAGTATTTTATCAAAATTATTTTCCATCTAAGATAATAAAAGGGTTCTGTTTTTATCCCTATTATTACATGGATTTGATTATGTTGTGATGGAAACATTTTTATGAATTCCTTTATCTTATATGAATTGATTTATGATGTCATGATGTTTCAAGAATCCCATTTTTGTTACATGTGGTATGCAATGATGTATGGTTTATGATTTTGTGGCACACATAAGAATGGAATCATTATGAGATGGGTGGGACCTATATCTCCCTCCAATGCATTGGGTAAAGATTTTATATCTCATGAGATAGACATGGCTGGAATGGTAGGTTATACCGGTTCAGTGAAACAGGACTGAAACGAGGGTTACTCGATTCAGAAAGGGACTTTGTCCACTAAGATAGTCTTGGCAATGAGTCTTGACTAACAAGAAATGATTCTCTATGATTATGTGTGAATGCCACAAAGTTTCATGTTTTAAGTTATGATTATTGGGATTACATTTCACTTCCATGATTTATCCCATGTTATGAAATTATGCTCTCTTTTACAGGTTATGATTTCCAAAATGTTATGTTCTTATGAATATGATATGATTGATATTTCTTTTGTTTACCCTTACTGAGCATTTGAGCTCACCCTTTTATGTTTTCTTTTCCCCAGGATATAAAGAAAGGTTTTAGGTAAAAAAGAAGAAGATCTTTATGGGAGATGTTGAAGATCTTTCACCACGATTAGAAGATTATAGTCCGAGTTTCCAAAGACAGTAAACTATTACGGTCCTTGTGTGTGTGTTTTTGTAATGTACTAAGTATTCCGCAAAAGTAATGTAAAGTCCATGTACGTCAAGCATCGGGTCTCTACAGTTGGTATCAGAGGAAAGGTTTAGTCAACCTTTGGAAACTAGGATGCGAAAACGTTAGTGAGATCCCTAGAGATATTTCTACGGTATGTCTAGGGATGTCCCTAAGGTTAAGTATACGTATAGGTTATAGTAATAGAACTACGCTAACGATCATAGAATTAAACCTAATATGTTAGATATTGAAGGTACTCCCCCTTTATTATGTTGTTTTCCCAAGCATGATTTTTGCCTCTCACACTATTCTTTTTGGGTTTTAGATGATGGCTGGAACCCGAAGGAACCGTGTTGATCAATGCAATGGACAATGCAATGATTGCCCTCCTGAACAAACAAATGTTGTGGGAGATGGAGTGCAAAATCTTATTGCTATACTTACACGAGCTATGAATCATTCTGGACTTCCAAATGAGCAGAGAAGGGAACAATATTCTATTGAGTCCTTCATGAGGCAACGTCCACCTTCTTTCAGTGGGTCTTCTGATCCACTTGTTGCTGAACAATGGATCAGTACCACTGAAAAGATATTTTCAGTTCTTTAATGTTCTGAACATGATAAAGTCATATTAGTAGTATATCGTTTGGAAGGTGAAGCTGATAAATGGTGGAATCTTATCAAGAATACAAGGCAAAGAGATGAAATTGAGTCCATGGAATGGGACGAGTTCAAGAACTTATTTTTCAATAAGTACTTCCCTCGTATTCTTCGAACAAAGACGGAGAAGGAGTTTCTTGAACTAAAGCAAAAGGATGATGAATCTGTTGGTATATACGAAGTGAATTTTACAAGACTTGCAAGGTATGCATCTGGCATTATCATCCAACCTGAAAGTAAAGTTGATCGATTTTTCAGTGGATTAAAACCAAGTCTTCGAAGGGCATTAGCTATAAGAGACTTCCGTAGCTATGAATAAATTGTGCGTTGTGCTATCAAGGTAGAAATGTAAGCTGGTGTTACATATCCATCTCATGGTTTTGACAAGAAACGAAAGATGGAGTTCAAGGAGAAATCTCAGAATAATGGTGAAAAGAAGATGAATGTTTCCTTATGCACAAAGTCTGGAAAGAAGCATGGTGGAGATTGTCTTAAAGGGACTAGAAAATGTTTTAAGTGTGGAAAAGAAGGTCATCGAGTAGCTGAGTGTCGAAGTAATGGAAAAAGGGTTTCTAATGATGTGAATAAATCAAACACTTCAGAGAACACACCACCAACACTTCAATGCTTCAAGTGCAAGGAAATGGGGCATTATGCTAATAAATGCCCTAATCCAAGGGTTAGTGATGATCAACATGAGCAACCACTGAAGGCAAAGGACAAAGGGAAGTCACATGCGATCACTATTGGCAATGTTGAATATGACAACGATGTGGTGGAATGATTAAGTGTTTATGTAATGGGATTCCAAAATAATGTTGTATCATTGAGTATTGCAATATTTATTGACGTGGTATTCAAAGTGATTGAGATATTTTTTGGAAATAAGATGATATGCGCATAATGAAGGGAAAATGAGAAAATGAAATGTTTAATTGTATTCATGAGATCATGATTGATATAAGGACTAAGTGATATCATGGTTTGAGTATATAGAATTTTGAGGATTTTGGTATGTGGAAAGTGTTAACTTTAAACTGCATTCATGTTTTCACTAAGGTATTCAAGAGAATACATGATTAAGGACTTTGAATGTTTGGAATGTGACCAACAAAACATATCTTATGATATATGGGGATCAATGATGGTATTAAATCTCTGGTAATCATTTTCACTATGTTATGAGAGTGGACTGCAGTATTATGGATAAGCCTAAAGATTAGAATGGATTATGTTGGACATAAGTTAGTATTGTTTAAGGATAGAAGTTTTTTCGATATTATTGATGGGATGTTATAGTAATGTAGTTTTAGAAAAAGGAAAACCTGCAGGACGGGCGACAGCCCATCGCTTCGGACAAGGCTGTGGGAATCGAACCCACAACCGAAGTGCGACTGGCCTTTATCGCCTACCACTGGCCTACAGGAAGTCCCTGTTTAGTAGAAACTAGTTTTATTATATTAAGCAGTATGATATATGAAGTATAAGTCCATTTTAGGAACCATATAAGATTAATTTCACTATAGATCAACTTATGTATATAATTTTTGCTAACCTTTTGTTTGAGATAGATGAAATGACCCGTCATTCTATCACATGATCTGCTAACACTTCACGAATAACAAATTCAACTTCATTTATTTAAGAGATGAAGTGGAAATTGTTCAAGGCATGAACAATAGTGAGATTGTACCAAAATAAAGAAAGTATTTATTCTAATTCAAATTTTCAACTTTAGGGAAATGATCTTGAAAACCAAAAATGTTGTCCTAGTGATCTTATACCTGATGAATCGGATGGTACCTTAGATCGTCCCAAATTTATGGATTTGTGATTGTTGGATTTTCAATAGCCATGTTCTCTACCACTCTCCATCAGAACGTGATGGTTAGATTTCTCTTCCATATCCATATTTTCACCTATGTGGAAACCCAGTGATTAGTTTATTTGGGTAATCGTTACATTTCATACTTTAGTTTTTAAAGCCATGTTTTAGTATTCATTTTTACGATGTGAGTTTCTATTAAAGAAACGTTCGAATAGTAAACCATTTATAACCACGACGAATTTCGAGGGCGAAATTCATTTTAAGGGGGGTAGAATGTAACAGCCCGAGATTTTATGAAAAATATTCTTTTTAATTTTATTAATGTATTGTGTTGTACGCTACACCAAAAGGAGCTTTCACAACACGCATCCTTGACTTTCCTTCCATTACACGCAATCGCGACCTTCCACGATAGCGTGTGTTGTACGCAACACCAAGTTTCGCTAAACAACGATATGCTATTAAGATATTATTAAAACTAGCCGTTATGAATAGTAATAACCACTTTTTAAATTTTAGAAATTTTAGCTCTCAAAATGGACTTCATTTTTGGATTCGGAGTATCGAATTTAGCCTAAGGTGAAATTTTGGTACTTTTCGGATAACTTTCATATTCTGATGAATAGTGAAAATTACTAAATTATAATTAAAAACAACTTTTTTAATCGAAATAATTAATAGTGATAAATTATTAATTTGAGTGTTTTTCAAGTATATTTAGAATATATTTTTACAATTTAATACAATGTTGGTCATTGGTTGTAATTTCACATTTAAACCAGACATAATCAAGTGTCAATCTTTTGATAGATATTGTTTCTTAAAAACACGCTATTTGTTTTAACAGCGGGATTTAATTATAAAAATAATTAATGAAACTTCTATGTTATGAATTTGGTAAAATAGACTTTATTTTTGAATTTGGAATATAAAATATAGCTTAGGATGAAATTTTGGCATTGTTCTGAAAAACATCAATTTTTGATGAATAGTGAAACTACTAAGTGGTAGGTTAAAAACTGAATTTTTCATAAAACTTAATTTTACCGCTTCTGTGAATGTAATTTCGAAAATCCGACAGACACGGTTGATATCAGTGAGTAAAATGTGGTTCAATGAGATAAAAATAATTTTTTGGTGAATAGTAACTTTTTACTTTTTTACCGCGGTTAATAGTAAATAGGGTAACTAAGGGTAAATATGATATTATTATTACCCTAACACATGTCCTAATTCTATTAGATAAGTGTAATTCTACCAAAAACAACCTTATTAATAAAATATGACCATTTAGGCCCACTTGGATTAGATTAGGACATTTATTATTAATTTATTTAAAGAAGGGTTAAAATTGTTAAAATCAAAGTTTAATAAGTAAATCATTTTTAATATGGGGTTATACATAATATAAATTCGACTATAAATATTCATTAGAAATCTAAAAAGGTTTCCTACATGATGTTATTTTATTTGTAATTTTTAGACATTAAATAATTTAATTTATTTATGACACAATGATGATGCAGTAATTATCATATTAATGAAATATTGACATAATTGATGTTATACACACCAAAATAAATGTAATTTAAGACTTTTTATGAATTCCACTACATTTATAGGTTACTATGATATATTAGTGTTGATTTAATCAACATGGTTAGAAAATATAATTCTGTTATGACTTTCAAAAAAATCATATATCAAATAGTGTCAAAATTGACACAAAATAGTTTTTAAATAAAATATTATATTATTAATTGTTATTTTATTCCTAAAAATCTAAGGTTCGGCCAAATGACTTAGATAAGGATATATATATTAATAATAAACAATTTGGGGTTCGTTTGGCATGTTATAGTAAGTGTATTAACCACATAGTGAAAGAAAACAAAAAGACACGGTAAAAGTTAAATTATTTAACTTAGAGTTAAATCTAATTGATAAGGTTAAAATAATACCCTAAACATGTCTAAATCCTATTGGTTGATAGGATTTCGACCCATCCCCACTTTATCTTCGAAATAAGACCCTTTGGAACCATTATAAACTGATTTTGACTTTAATATAAAATAATAGTTTGAGATATTCCTAAGGTGCCCCTCTCCTCCCTTATAAAAGGGCACCTCCTCCCCCTCCTCCTCACACCAATTTGAGCACTCAAGCTCGGCCAACCGCTGCCATTTTCTCCTCTCCACTTCCCTAGAATAATCCTAGAGGTCCTGGTCTTCTTCAAAGACAAATCTTAGTTCCCTAAGTGGAGGATTCAAAGAGGCGTTCCAAAGAAGAGGTAATATCCATTATCGATCTTTTCAATTTCTTTCTTCTTCAACTTCTTCTTCTTTAGTTGTTTCATGATAAAGTAATAACATCAGTATTACTTAAATACTGATATGTTATTATAAATATGAAACAACCCTAATTCACCTTCTATCCATCCTACGAAAAAATGAAATCACCGCGCGTGCGTACGTACGGAATACCGTCTGCACGCCGTGGTGTAATCTATTTTTCCACCATCACTTTACAAGGATGGGTATAATGGTGTAATGAGTAACTAATTATGATTATTATAAAGTAATATTGTTATTGAAATAATATATATATACTCCAATACAGTTCCACGATCATAGGAACGATATCACCACTCGTGCGTACGTACGGAATACCGTCTCCACGATGTGATGCGACTCGTTCTACATGATCATCATTACATAATAATTATATAAATGAATTGAATGAATAAATATGATATATGTTACACTAATACCATTCTGTATATAAGGTATCTATAACCTTAAAATAAGAATAAGAATGTATTCGGCAAAACACGCATAAGAACAAAAGGCAATAAAGATCCGAGTAACAAGTAACAATGAAATATTACTAAAAAGAAGCTAAGAATAAGACCATATATGATATCATATCAATATGTATCATTCTGGAATAAGTCAATAACATTATTTAAACCATTATACAGGAGATTCGGACACGTACAAAGCTAATCGGACCTAAGGTAAGGGAAAATATCACAATCTCATTTTTATCCGAGATTGTTTATTCGTAAGTATTTACTGGGGTGTATTTTATCATCCACATCCATGTTTCATAAATATGTAATATTATTTCCATCCACCTATAATTGTTTAAATCCATTTTTACCCTTCGGTGAAGTTTTTAGTAAAGAATAAGAAAGGAATCTTTTGTCGTTTGTCGTACGAGGTACTTTTTGACTTTTCCGACAAACGTACGAAGAATGTTTTTTTTAACTTATACGGCATGAATGGATTTTTAAAACATTATTTCCAAGAATATTCCTTTACATGTTTTCAAGTTTATTTCTAATCAAATTCTTTTAGTTTAAAATTGTATGACATGTTAAGAAAGGAAAAGTGTTTTTGAAGTAGAAAGGATATTTTCCTCAAGAATGAAGTTCAAGTATTTTATCAAAATTATTTTCCATCTAAGATAATAAAAGGGTTCTGTTTTTATCCCTATTATTACATGGATTTGATTATATTGTGACGGAAACATTTTTATTAATTCCTTTATCTTATATGAATTGATTTATGATGTCATGATGTTTCAAGAATCTCATTTTTGTTACATGTGGTATGCAATGATGTATGGTTTATGATTTTGTGGCACACATAAGAATGGAATCATTATGAGATGGGTGGGACCTATATCTCCCTACAATGCATTGGGTAAAGATTTTATATCTCATGAGATAGACATGGCTGGAAGGGTAGGTTATACCGGTTCAGTGAAACAGGACTGAAACGAGGGTTACTCGATTCAGAAAGGGACTTTGTCCACTAAGATAGTCTTGGCAATGAGTCTTGACTAACAAGAAATGATTCTCTATGATTATGTGTGAATGCCACAAAGTTTCATGTTTTAAGTTATGATTATTGGGATTACATTTCACTTCCATGATTTATCCCATGTTATGAAATTATGCTCTCTTTTGTAGGTTATGATTTCCAAAATGTTATGTTCTTATGAATATGATGTGATTGATATTTCTTTTGTTTACCCTTACTGAGCATTTGAGCTCACCCTTTTATGTTTTCTTTTCCCCAGGATATAAAGAAAGGTTTTAGGTTAAAAAAAATAAGATCTTTATGGGAGATGTTGAAGATCTTTCACCACGATTAGAAGATTATAGTCCGAGTTTCCAAAGACACTAAACTATTACGGTCCTTGTGTGTGTGTTTTTGTAATGTACTAAGTATTCCGCAAAAGTAATGTAAAGTCCATGTACGTCAAGCTTCGGGTCTCTACAATGGCTCACCATGGTAATCTAATAGAATGGGTAGGAGGGGTCTCTATGGAGTGACCTCTTCATGGGGAGGCAGTTCTTGTGTGTGGTGGTTTTGAAAAGGCCACACCTAGTATTTCACATTAGAAAAATATAAAAATAACCACAAATCAAGGAATATTCCCATATTCAAATATGGAAATATTCCATCATGAATCTCTATATTATAGAATGAGATAAAGTTACTGAGTCCCTTGACACTAATATTATCTTTCATGTTATATTTTTGAATGAAAAGAATATAAGAACATGATATTGATTCCTGCTACAAGCCTAAAGTGTCGAAAATAATTTTAGAGGTAGCCACTTATATTTATATATATTAGGGATGGTGATCGTATCCATTCTATCTAGGATGGACACTAGACCTATACTATTGATTTAATTCATGGGGGTATACAATAAATCTTGTATTTTAATTGGTGAGAGTTGGTTATATCATTGTACCTAGTTAGTGATAATAATATGGTTCTATGGATATTCCATTTATTTAGTTTTTATTGATAATAAAATATAAGTTGTGTGTGATTGGGATAATAATCACCATACACGGGGGATGTAGTCATCCATATTAGAGGAAAACCACATTAAAAAATTGTGGTTTCTTATTTCGTATGTTTTCCTTTCCTCATCACATGTATACAAACTAAAAGTATGTATGGTATAAGATTGTGAAATTAGTTCGTCGAATAAGTACAGAGGTAATTACGGGTAAAATTTTTAATTGGTTAACAAGTTACCAACACTGTTTCACCCCCCCCCCCCCACCCACCCACTAGATGTTGGTCATACCCCAAACGATCATTAAACTCATAAATGAGTACTGATATTGGAAGCATAAAGTAAAAACATGTGAATAATTTATTCTTGGGAATTAGTGGAAGGTTTCATTAGAAATAGAAGGTAAGATTCCAAAGGACTAGAAGTTAGAGAAAATTTATATATACGTTTAGGGGAAAGATAAAATTTATTATCATAGAGTATAACTATAAAATATATCCTTCATAAATGAAGAAAAATTGAAGGTGTGATTTTTATTTCAGACACAATTATGAAGTGTTTGGAACCATTTTTCAATGGAGAGCCTTAATGGTAAAGGATTAAAGATGTGAACTAATATGTTTGAGGTGTAAAAATAGTGAGAAATACAGAATCGGGGAGATCCATAGGTTCTGTTGGTGGAAGGGTATATGGTTTGAGAATACTGCATTAGTTACTCTGAAACCAAAAATATTCACTGAGATGATGAATTGAAAATTAGTCTAGAATAAAACAATCATGAGGCTACAGACTAGTTTTTCAATGGATTTTTTTGTGCAAGAGGTTAATTGTGCTTCCTACTTGGTGAATAGGATTCTACCATCATTTTTAGTGTATAACATATAAAATAATGTTTATTAATAAGAAAGGGTAAAATTTCTCACCTAGAATTATTTGGTTCACTCTTATATATCCACATTGATTCTAAGTGAAGACACAAGTTAGAGGATAACTTCTAAGAATGTTACTTTGTATGGTATGGTGAAAAATAAATTAGATTTCGACTCTAGAATAAAAACAATCGAAAATTATTACAAGATGTAATTTTATATTTAATAAAGATATATTATGGAATAATTTGAACAAAAACATGTTGTTGTGAGATAAAAGTATCATCATAATATGACGTTCAAATGAATTGAAATATGTAAGTTATGGATGTTATGGAAATTTTAGGGTGAAACTCAGTTACAAAAACACCAAAAATTATAGAATAAGTTATGGATGATAGTAATATTCTGATGTTATTTCCAAGTACAAAAAGTACCACAAGGATTAGGGACTATGAATTTTTGGGGAATACCTCCAGATAGTGAAGTTTTGGAAGCAGTGGTTTTAATAGAACATGATCCATAGGGGAAGTTGTGGAGGTCCACCCGGATTTGGATCCAAGTGAATATATATTAATGTAACATGCACTTGTTTTTTCCCATGGATGATGGAGAGCCTAAGAGTCCATAAAAGGTGTAAAAATTTAAAGACTTGAGTTAGTGGGAGTTTGAAATGAATGATAAAATAGATTCCGTACATGTATCCAAAACATGAAATCTAATGGAATGTCCTATTATGAAGAGAATTATTTAGAAAAAATAGTTTTCCCACCAAATAAAGAATAAAACTATAGATGAAGGTTTAAGTATAGGATTTTCATAGAGGGTTTTTAATAAATGAAAGGAATATATTTTTTAGAGATCTTTTCTCTAGTTATTAAATGCATGATCATTCAAATCGTACCGAACATGGTTATCATGTGTGTTTTTCATCTAGAGTAGTTAGATATGAAGACCAAATTTCTTCTTGGAAATTTAGATTATAAACATTATAGATATCATCCATAAGTTTTCTTTGATAAATTTTACAAGAATATTAGGTTCAATTTCTACTAGAGACTTTATGAGTTAAAGAAAAAACCAATGTAGTTGAACCAAAGGTTCATTAATTTTATTTTAATGACCCAAACTTTTGAATAATTTTTCTTCTTTAATTTGTGTATTATTTTATATTATACTCAAAAAATTTATATCCCATAATTAATGAAGTGAGTATGATTAAAATAATACCATTGGGTTTTGACTGTTATATGACTGTTGGTTAATATGACCATTAGAAACTAAATTCTTAATGTTATGATTATTGTTTATAAATACAAGTGATCATGGTTAATTAATACAAAAAGAGGAGTTGATGTCCTCATCTAGTATGCTCGAGTCATACGAAGACCATCTGTCAGAGCTTGGGAAGGAGGTTGCATCACTGTTCATTGCTCTATACCAAGCCCAAGTCGAACTCTAACATGTTAAGCTTGAATGGAATCACCTACGGGAGAAGTTCAAGCTGATAGAAATAACCACTCAGGAAATGTTGTCTAATCCGCCCCATGATTCTATCACCATAGAACGTATTACACTTAGATCCTATGCAGATGTTATAAGGGTCTATGTAAGAAGACCTTAGTTATATTTTGTAATCCTTTTGTATAAATAAAATTGTTATTTCTTATTATATTAAATTTGTGAATTTCAAATAACTAGATAAATGTAGGATTAATTTATAGAAGTTCCATATTATTGATGAATTCTGGAAAAAGGGAATTTTAAAATAGTTTTTGTATACATTAAATAATTAACATTTTAAAGTGATTTTTAAAAAATGGTCTTCTACATTTGTGAGCAGTAATAAATTTAGAGTCTAATCAGATCAACTTAATTTTTAGTGAATAGTAAAGTATGAATAGTAATATTATCCTTATGAATAGTAATGTAACCAATGGAATAGTAAAATCACTTAATAAAGTATAAATATAATTTGGGCATCTTGAATGTTGAAGTGATATAATTTCTTAAGTAAATAACTCTTTTAGAAATTATTAATTAAGTGTTAGTTTTCTTTGGGTAAATATGTTTTTACTTAAAAAATAAATATATCATAATTAAAAAATTATTTCATAAAATGGAGTTCATTTTTGAATTCAGAGCATCGATATTAGGTTATGGTTAATTTTTTAATTTTTTATGAAATATCTTGTTTTTTGGTGAATAGTAAAAATACAGTTTTGAGTTTCGATGTGACTAATGACATCATTAATGATATAATAAGGATGTAATAATTATTGAAGAAATTTTAATAGTAATATATGTTATGAGGTGTCCCAAGTGGCAAATAACATGGGAAAATACACTGGGCAATCCCACGGTTTTGCAAATACAATTGATGCGGTGTCCCTTGGAAATTAATTAAATATTATCTTACTTTTGTTTTTAATACCATCCCATCCTTATTTAATTTCATTAAAAATTCATCATAAACGAAGATATGGTTTTTATAATTCCATATGAGTCCTCCAAATGTTCCCTCAATCCCCTCAAATCCCCAACCTTCAAGATTTTGAAGTTACTCTTCAAGATAAGGGAACCTTTCACCCTCCTCTTTTAAGTCATGACTTCCTTTATGTTATGTCTTCTAGTTTCCATTTTATTATGAGGGGTTATGTTCTTATATATAATTATTGATTTCCATTTTATGTAAAAATTATTATAGACCCTTTCCTCTCTCATCAACTAATTTTTTGGATTTTTAATTCAAGTCGTTAGGCTGCAAATGTTTTGAAAAAGAAATCACATCTTCTCTTTTCTTTCAAGTTTCCTTTTCATGTGGTATGTCATTAAAATATCCATAAAATTTTCTTATTTATATTTTATTCTATTCTTATATTGTATTATTATTTATTTCTGATTGTTTTATCCTTGTCCCCTCTCTTCCAATGTTTTCTAAAAAATGTTATATAGTCGTTATGCTACAGAATATTTGTCCCAAAATCTCTCTCTTTTTGTCAAGAAATTTTCTTGTTTTATTTATGTGAATAAACAAATATATTTTAATTACCAAGGGTATTCATCAAGACATAAAATTTATCTATTTTATTCTTGAATTGACATACATATAACCATCACTCCCTTTCTATGGGTTATAAATGACATAATGTTCTTATTTTTAAGCACTTTTAAAACGTCACGATTTTGAAGGGAATCCCATTTATTTTACTCTATTTGGGTTATTTTTTAAATTTATGATTATGATATATGTGGATCACATGAAAATAAATAAATATTAAGGGTGTTCTCTAATATAACTCCAATTCATTGTGTAAAGAATTTATTCTCTAGAGATGAAAAGTTTCACGATAACTTGGTGAATAACCTTGGTAATATTAATGACTCCTTAGGGATGAACCTTGGTGTATGTTCATGAATGTATAAATTAAATGATGTAGACAAATATTCAAGTTATGGTTCAAGTTATTTTCAATATGATATTCCTATACTTTCATTTCTCATGTCTTTAAGTTTTTCATCAAGTTTTTATTGATATCACAAGTAAACTGATTCCATTGCTTTCCCAACTGGGCCTTCTGCTCACCCTTTCCTTTGATATATGTCTCCAGGTTGTGAGATAAAGTTTTTTTACATATGATGAACTTTTAAATAGGCTTTTAAAGGGTATTTAAAAGAGTGTTTTATGTTTTCATGTATTTTGTTCATGATTTCCTAGACACTAGACTTTAAAGGTCCTCTGTTTATAAAATGTAATGAAAAATTATGTATGAAAAAGGTGGGTTGAAATATTTATGAAAGAAAAAAAGTTCATATGGAGAAAATTTTATCATTTTTATCTCTAAAATTTATATAAATATGGGTGCCTTATCATCTTAATTATATTTTTATGATGATATAATTATTGTTTGACCAGTAAAGGAAATGATTAATTAGATGAAAGATGAGTTGTATAGAAATTTCGAGATGAATGTTATTATTCTAGATAAGTGTATATTAGGGAAAAGGTTTGTAAGGGACTTAAGGTTTGGAAATTTATTCTTAACTCGATCTAACTACATCCATGAGGTGGTGGAACATTTAGAAATCAGTAAGTTGGTACCAGTTACCGCTGCCCTATCCAGAAATTTCTATTTGAGTAAGGAGAAATCAACATTAACATAGTTCATTCCAATTATATGGGAAAGATTCTTTTTTCATTGATATTCAAAATCTTGATGCAAGTTAGGGTTTGTACAAAGTTGAAAATTTTTAAAGTAGTGAGAGTAGTTAGAAAATTATTGTAAAACACTGAAACAGTTAATTGGGAAGTGGTAAGTGAATCCCATGGTATTTATAAGGTTTGAAATATTTGTATCTATGTTTTGGAAGAGATGAATTACTGCAAGGGTTTGTATATTTATAATTTGTAAGATATTTGAACACTCAAAGAATCACCACTGGCTATGTTTTCACTTATTAAGGCATGACTATGAGTTGTATATTGAAACATCAACTGGTAGTTACACATTAAACAATGGAAGCAGAGTAAATTACATTAACAAAAGATGGGAAGGATTTGATCTGTAAAAAAATGATTATAGAAAATCTTGGATTATGGGATGAGAATGTGGTGTTGTTTTTTGATTCATAATGTGTGATATACATAGCCAAAAATTTGAGGTTTTGTTCTAGTAAAATAAATATTCAATTGAAATATCACTCCATGTGGATGTTTTTTGAGGAAAAATTACTAGATTAAAAGAAGGCATATGTATTTTGAAATTCAGAAGGCATATTGACTAAGGTTTTCATCTTGGATTTCATAAAAAAAATTACTATGTCAACTTTTTACATTAGTTGTATTTATAAATGTTGACAATATAATCACACACAGTTTATAAAAATATTATTAAATAGGGAATTGATAAATTTATCCACATTTATATAAAATGTTTATAATTATTACCTAAAATTACATGAAAGGAGTGTAAACTGTTAATTTGTTAAAAAATCATTTTTACACAGTTGTTTTTTATTTCCCTTTGGGATCACCCATTAGGGATTCCTCTTCGGCTATGGGGGTGTCCATTGAAATTGACAATGAAATGTATCCAGATAAGTATGGATATTTTTCTAGAATTATAGTTGAAATTTATCTCTACGATACTCCAATCAAGACTATGATTCTTGTTAATTATGAACATTCAATTGAATTAATAATTGAATTTTAGAAGTTCTCTAATTTCAATAAAAATTATAAGTGTATTGGAAATTACTTCCTAATATTTATTCATAATTTTAATAGAATAAACTATAATAAAAAAGGGAACTCACCCCTCTGATGAGTGTAAATTAAAAGACCCCATGGAAAATTATTTGTCTATTAAGACTAGAATTTATTGGAATTTTTTTTCCCATAGGTAGAAGATGTATACATATTGGGAGGGTTTTTCTCATAGTAAGTATCTTTTTGGAGATGATGGGGTAGTACTAGTGAATTACGTGGACGCACAATCAGTTTAACCTCGTCAAAAAATAGGGGAGATGTCTAACCAATTAGAGTTTTATACTCTTGTAAACTCAACACATGACTTGAAAGGTAATAAAAAATTGTCTTGAAATGACCATGTAAATTCAGGGACCACTGTAGAATTTATCCCAATGATATATCTGATAAAATTTCAAGGTTAAACCTTGTGATGATGGATTTGATCAAAAAGAGGTTGATTTTCAATTGTATGCTTCCCTCCAACATTATTAGGAGAAGAAATTAGTGATTCAAATATTAAAAAAGGTAAATAAAATATTATTACTACATCTCTCACACATTCAATATCAAATTAGAGTAATCACATACCTATTTTGGAGTAGGATTGAGGGTATGATGGTGTAGTTATCAAAATGGATGACCAATAAGTAGAAGTTATTCTTAATTCATGGGAGAAGGTGGCAAAGTAAGGTCATGAGCATCTTCACGCCTCATATCAAGAGCAGGTTCATGTTGTCTCATCCATTAGTTCATATACTACTTGTGCTTATAAGAAATATCAACACATTTCTAGTGGAAATGAAGGGGTGGGTCTTTATCCTGCTTTAAAAATGAAGGGTATTTTAGTTCTCTAGAATCTAGTCTTGGTATCAAAAACTATTACCACCTCATGGGATAGAAAAAATACCTTAGGTTTAGGTTCCTCCCATGATCAATGGGCTTTAATATGGGGATGGATAAGGATCACAAGGCAATAGGTGGAAAGAGTTATTTCTTTTTCCATTAAATCAAAGGATAATGAAAAATTTCTTGTTGAAAAGGATAATCCCATTGGGAAGAAGAAGTATTCTTCTTTTAACCATAGGGTATCATCCTTTCAAATCATTTCTTCAAATGTGACTTTATTATTGGGTGAATCAGGTGACCTTTCGAAAGGGATGAATGAGAAATATTTTTCTATAAAATATTTTAGACAGATTGAACTAGTGAGTAGTATGGTTAAGAGTCTAGTAATTGAATATAATATATTCTCTATACATGAATAATTAGATGTGTCTCTTAACCAAGGATCTCCTCTAAAGGAATTTTAGAATCTAGTGGTGGGTGAGTCAATGGATGGTTTTTCAAATTATGGGAAATATTTTGGATTTCATTTTAATGATAGGGTGAAACATGACAGGTCTTCTGAAATTGTGGTTATTATGTATGGATAAACTAAACTAAATCCAAAATAGTCTTCCAAAACTATTCATGAAGCAAGTATACTTGGAAAATTCAAAATGGAAACTAAGGTTTTAAAAATTTGTGTAGGGCCACTGAGCAGCTTTGGTCCTCTTATGACGGTGTATGATTCCATTCATATAGTTAATATTGTTTTCCCCACAATTGGGGAGAATGAATATTCCCCACTTTCTGGTAAAAATAATGGTCTAGTGGATTAATACTCATTATAAATAGATAACTAAACTTGGTAATAACACAATATGTGGAGGAGAGGTTGGAATTCATATAGAAGAGGTAACAATCCTGGTCATGGTGGAAGATCCCATCACAACATGGGTCGATCTCAAGGTGTTTATTTTACCTTATATTTCATTTCATTTGGTGTCTCTGACACTATGTGACTGGTTTTATAGTTTGGGAAGTTCCTTCCATGTCTATCCCGATCAATCTCTATCACTATATCTATTTTCCTTTTTAATAAAATCGATTTGACCCCAGACTTGTTTAGAATATTCTATTAATACAATTATTATGCATTAATTATTAATATACCATTACTAATACTGTTATGTAATATAATAATTAATATAATTATCAATAAACTATCATGTGTTATAATTAATATGATAAATACAATTATTAGAATTATTTTCTTGTATAAATAAATAAATTATTATTAATACTTTTATTAAGTAATGTTGTTGTTACTATAATTATTATAAAATATAATTATTATTTAATTATTATGTAATATATAAAATTAATATTATTATTATTTAAATTATTAATATAATTAATATGTGATATTATTTATTTATTTAATAATTCTTACTTGTGTTGTAATTAATCATTTATTGTTAGCCATCATTTATATAAATTTTTAATTATTTAAATTAATTTTTCATTAAATATTTAAATTTTTTATATTTTATATATTTATTATGATTATATATATGTTGCTGATATATTAGTTAGTTATTATTAATAAATATGTATATTTTGGGGGGTAATATATTTTCTATTGTGTGCATGCATGTATGGAAACAATGGGGTGTCAAATGATGCTTGTGAGGCCTGCAGGGGCAGAGGAAGTGGACCACAATATCGGGGGTTCCCACTACTACATATCGCATAAAAGGTAGTGTTATCCTTTTATTAGAACATTTAAAAAGCACTGATAAAGGTATATATTGTTAGTGATTTTTTATTGTTGATAAATAATGACCATTATTGGTGATTTTTTAGTGCTAATAAAATCCTCCATTTATTAGTTCTATTTTAGAACTAATAAATGGTAGACTTATTTTTGTTTTTTATCATAGATAAATTTTACATTAATCAGTTTTTTTATGTTTTTATATTGATTTCACTTCACTACTAAAAAATAAGCCTTTAACAGTAATAAAAATTGATTTTATCTGTGTTAGAGAAGTATTGACTACCGAAGTAATATTAGATTCCCTAGGCTTTTATCAGTGATAAAAAATCACTTCAAAAGGGGAATACTATAGTGTGTTTAAATATCACACTATATCAATAGTGCAGTGTGATGTAACAACACACTATAACACCAAAAACACCACCAAATATCAAAAAAATAAAGTACCAATATAGTATTTAAATCAAATAAAGTTTACACAAAAATATAAGAAAAAACTATATTATAAACATTTAAAACATTATTTAATAAAATTTCATAAGTAATAATTATTACATACATTCAAAAACATCAATGTTCCTTTTCCTTTTGATCCAAACTCCAAGTCACGTTATTGGTGAAAAAAAACCCCTTCTCAAAAAAATAATGCAACTATATAAGAAAAAAATTCTTTTATTAATAACATTATAAAAAATAAATTAATTTATATTGTTAATTTTAAAATAAACTTTATTCCATGCAAGGAATATTGTGTTTTGGATTGATTTCCAATTGATTCTTACATATCACACAATTTCTTGTTCATATTCAAGAATTATCTTTTTGAAAATTAATTAAATAATTATAAGATAAAAATTATGAGGAAACTGACTAAATAATAGTAGATAGAATGATGAGAAAACAATTGAGGCTCATTTTCTCAGTTTCTATATTTAAAAGATGCATTTGGAGTCATATCAGTCACACCATGCATCAGATTTATATGAGGCTCTTTCTTACACATTCAAAATCACTTACGAGTCTTTAATCTAAAATATCAAAACAATCCAAATGTGTTTGATATGTTTTAGGTATGTCACTGGTATTTTTCCCTAAAATGTAATTTTAAACTATAAAAATGCACTTTGATTCATATCGGTCACATTATTTGTGGGTTTGACATGAGACTAATTCCAATACATCGCAAATGACTTATCAATCATTATACTAAATTATTAAGATAATATGATCGTGTTTTCTTATTTTTTTGTGAGTGATAGTTTTTGAACTGAAAGAAAAAATTTAAATTGATAACAGACACTTTTAGTAATAAAGGGAATATTGTGTATCATATTGAGTTTCAGATAAATTTTACACATCAAAAATGACTTATAGTCTATTTTCCTAAAGTATCAAAACAATATGAATGTGTTTTCTTTGTTTTCAATATTTCATTTTTCTTTTTAGGTGTATTTAATTCCTACATGTCTAAAATGAATTATTTGTCATTTTATTAAAGTAAAAAAACAATCCAAATGTGTTTTCTTGGTTTTGTGTATATCGGATATATTTTTTTTCTAAAATTTCATTTTAAAATAGAAACACATACTTTGACTCATATCGGTCACATCATGTATCAGTTATATGTGAGAGAAATTCCTACATTTTACAAATAATTTATGAATTGTTTTTCAAAATTATGAAGACAATCCATTAACATTTTCTTGGTTTTATGTGGCTATCACTTTTCAAACAAGATTGTCAATTTTAAAGTGGTAACAAACACTTAGAGATAGAGTAGGCACATCTTGTATTGGATAAGGTGAAGATGATTTATACACATCAAAATTGACATGTGGATCATTTTCCTAAAGTATAAAAAACAGTCCAAAATCATTTTCCTGGTTTTAAGAAAGTTAATTGTCTTTTTTACTAAAATTTATGTCATTACAAATAAAAAGGTGCAATTGGAGTCATACCGGTCACTCTGTGCATCGGATTGAGAAGAGTTTGATTCCTAAATGTCTCAAATGACTTATAGGTCACTTTTTTAAACTGTCAAAATAATCTGATAGATTTTTCTCATATTTGAGTATTTCACATGTCTTTTTTACTAAAATGTCATTTTAAACTAGAAATGTGCACTTTGACTTATATCGGTCATATCATGTATCAGTTTTATTTTATACTAATTCCAATGTAACAAATTATTTATGAATCATTTTTCAAAATTATCAATATAATCCAATCACATTTTCTTGGTTTTTAGTGGGTGACACCTTTTAACTAAAATTTCAGTTTTAATCTGATAATGGACACTTTGAGTCATGCCAGGTGCATCATGTATCAAATTGAGATGAGGATGATTCCTATACATCACAAATTAATTATAGATTGTTTTTAAAGTATCAAAATAATCTGAATGTGTTTTCTCGGTTTTGAGTATGTCATTTTTTTTACTAAAATTAATGACACTTTTAAATAAAAAGACGCACTTTGAGCCATATGAGTTACATAGTGAAGAATATTAAGTTCAGGATGATTCATACATATCCCAAATGACTTATGGATCATTTTACTAAAGTAACAAAACAATTCAAATATGTTTTCTTGGTTTTGAGTACATCACAAATCTTTTTTACTAAAATGTCATTTTAAAATAGAAACACGCACATTGAGTCATACCAGTCACATCATGTGTCATTTTTATGTGAGAAAAACCCCTACACATCACAAATTATTTATGAATAATTATCTTAAATTATCAATACAGTCTGGGTGTGGTTGCTCTATTTTCAATGAGTGACAATTTTTCAACTAAAATATCCATTTTAAACTGATAACAAACATTTCGATTCGTATCTGTCATATCATGTATCATACTGTGTTGAGGATTATTTATACACATAAAAAATGAATAATTGATATTTTTTCTAAATTATAAAAACAAAACAAATGTGTTTTCATGGTTTAGAGTATGTCAGTTTTCTTTTTTAGTAAAATTAATGTCAATTTTAAATTAAAATGCTCACTATGAGTCATACTAGTCACACTATGAATTGGACTGAGATGAGGACGTAACAAACTGAACCCAGAAGCTCAGATCCAGTGCATTATTTTAAAACATTGATATAATTACAAAGAATCAAATCTAGAAGGACCAATCAGTTTAGTAGTCTTGGAAAATAGATTACATATATGAACTTTACATTACAATTCAAAAAATAAAATAAAACATTGAGGATCCTTTTAGAATACCATTATTCTCCAATATTAACCATACATATAAATCATAATACACTTCTTAGCATCTTGGTAAAATAAAAGATAAGAAAGGGGTGAGCTCAGATGCTCAGAAAGATTAAATAATATAGTATAAGATTTTATAAATAAGAATAAACTTTTATGTCATGGTATAAAATTATAACACAAGCCTTTTAAACATTAACATCAGTATAATATAGAAATAATAAATCAAATAATTGCATTTAAACATTCACATGGATATTCGAACAGTCAAATAATCACATTTAATATCAATAACTAATCTCATAATGAAGAAATGCATAATTCCGGACAAGATAACCATACCGTCAAGGCCTCATTCCAGGAACATTACCATACCATCAATTCCATGTTCCAATACACTATTTTTTTCTCATAAGACCTACCGATTAATTGAGGGGATATAGCAGTCCCCGCTCATCACTTACTAAGTCCAATGCATTACTCTTATGAAAAGTGTGGAACATAATATAAACATTCACACTAAAACTAGCATAGGAAGTGTTAATAATTTAACAATAAACCATGAATGGTATAAATATAGAACATCCAAATAAAAATATATCATAAAATATTCAATAAAATATGGAAGATTATATCACAATAAGTCAACCTCAACTAATCATAAAATCCTAAAAAATATGTTGATATAAATAAATATAATTTAATATATTCATTAAAACTCTTTGGAGAAATATCTTTTTTTTACTTTGAAGTAATTTAGAAGACTCAAAATTATAATATAAAACATCTCATTTGAAAATAACCTTATAATATTGTAAGTAAATCTTCAAAATTTTAACGCACCATAATATTAGAAAATAGCCGCTTCCGCCATACTAGTAAAATAACATTCTTTCCTTAATTTGTCAAAAATGTTATAAATTACCACATTTAGAGAATGATGGAAATATTTCTTTGAAAACATTTTGTAAAAATTCAAACATGGGTAAAAATAAATTTTAAAAAAAATTTAATATTTTTAATTACATTTTAAGAAACATGTACATGGATGATAAGGATGTCCCAGTAGATACTTCCATATAAGCAATATTTGATAATAAATAGATTGTGAAATTAACCCTTACATAAAACCATTTAAAGATTAATTTTTTCAAACATCTTAATTAGCCTAAAAATAGACATAAAATTTACTTTATAATCCTTTTATATCCATATAAATAATTATTAAAAATAATATCGAGAATATTGAAATGGAGAAAGGATTAATTATTTAAACATTAAAAGAATCTCATATAACTTTGAACATTTCAATCATAAGCATGATATATTTAAAATAATATTTCAATACCATGAAGAAAATTTATTCCTGATATCAAACTTAATAGAGGCAGTAAACACACCATGCACAAGAAATATGTGCTGAACAGGGCTTATATATCATGAAAATTAAAAGTGAAACAAAATTCCATTACCTTAGCTCTGATACTCCCCGTACATATCTAAAACTCCTCTATAATGTTTTTAAAAATATTACTAACTTCTACCAGAATAATAATAATTTTTAGGATATCATATATGATTCATTTATGATTTATATTAGCATTTTATTAATAATTCCCAAGTTAAAACAACATTTGGGTAATAATTGATTTTCTTATCGCACGTGTTTTGACTTGTTATTCTTTATCGTATTACTTAGATCATGATTTAATTACTTTAATAATATATAACATGATTTATATATCATATTCATTTAAAATATTAATATATATATATATATATAATGAGATGCACTGTTCATGGAGATGTTAGGCCATATGTACGCACGAACTTTGTTTTAATTTTCTTATCATATTGAATGGAAGTAAGTGATTGACATATTTGTACATACATACATATATATATATATTATTCCAGTAGAATTAAATTTTTTCATTTATTTAATAATTATTCACAAATTTTATAATCATCCTTGAATGTTGAATGTGGAAGATGAATCTCATCGTGTCGTCGAGAAGGTAAGTTGTACATACGCACGAGAAACAATGTCACTTCCTTAATGCATAAATTTCATGGGATTGGATAGAATATTAATTATATAGAAAATATATAATGTTATATTTATTATTTAAATCCTTTATATTTATCTTTATACCCACATAAGTAAAGTGTACATGAAAAATAGTTTACACCACGGTGTGGATACGGTAAGTTGTTTGTACGCATGCATAGTGATATCGTTCTTCGTATGATGATAAAATGAAGAATATGGTTATACCATGATTATAATAACATCTAGTTATATGGATGAAATTGGAGTTGTAATTTTAATGTGGAAGCAACATAAAAAGTGGATGTAGAGAAATAAAAGAACTTTGAAAGAGGTGATAAAACAATTACCTCTTTTTTGGGTGTCTCTTTTTGGTTTTAACAAAAGGGATTCATAGGTTGGATTTCAACCCAAAGTGTGGAGTATAGGATGAATTTAAGGAATTTGGGAGAATGAATTGGTAGGGGTTGGTTGAGACAAAGGGATTTGGCAGTGTGGATTAAAGATAAGGATAATTTCTTTTTTAAAAGGGGGTGAGGGACATATTAAAAAATATTGAAATATTAAATTATTATAATCTGATTTTCAGTTTATAATTTTAGAAAACTGATTTATTTACAGGATAAAATGAGGATGGGTCTAAATACTCTATAAAAATAAATTTTATACATGTTTTTATCCTAAAATTAACCTTATCTTTTAGAATTAACCCTCAATTAAATAGTTTAACTTTTACTATGTCTTCTTGTATTTTTACACTATAAGGTTAATATAGTTACAATAAAATACCAAAAGACCCCAATTAAATCATTTGTGAAATATTTAAAATTATACTAGTTATAAATATGAACCTGATATTTATATTAATTTTATAACATTTAATTAAATATTATTTATTTTAAAGAATCATCTGTGTCAATTTTGAAACTATTCAAAATTTTAATTTTTAGAAATATCAAACAAATATGATAATTTCGAACCAATAATTCTAAAATATCAAAAACATGTATATATTATCTATAAACAAATTATTCCATTAATTAAGTAAAATTATATTTAGTTTAATATTTTTAATAACATTTAATTGATTCATTGTTTAATAATTAAATTATTGCATCATTATTATGTCACCATTTAATTTAATTATTTATATCTTAAAATTATAAATAAAATAACATTATGTGGAAAATAATTATATCTTTATAAATACTATTTATAGTTAAACATATCACTTATATATATCCATATTAAAAATGATATAGTTAATAAAATTTAAATATGACATTTTAACTCTTCTTTAAATAAAATATATTAAATGCTCTAATCTTACACAAGTGGATTAATAAGAATCATAATTTATACCTAAGGTTTAATTTGGTCTAAAAAACTTATCCAATGAAATTAAGACAAGTTTTAGGGTATTTTTTTATTACAATATTAATTTTACCTTTAATTGCCCTATTCACCTCTAACCGTGGTAAATAAAATCCAAAAGTTACTATTCACCAAAAATTGTTTTTATCTTATTAGACCACGTGTTTCATATTGATTATAACCATTTATGTTAGTTTTTTGAAATTCAATTCACATTAGCGGAAAAATTATGTTTAATGTAAATCCTGTAGATGTGGCTAGAAGGCGGGTAAAAGAGACATTCAAAAGTTCAATAAATATTTATATCTAATTATATTATGAAATGATTCCAGTGAACAAAATTGTTTTAATATATGTCTTATTTATCTATTTTTACTTTAAAATCAATTTAAATTAAAAAAATTATTTAAAGGAAAAAGTTGGTTTATAACAATAATGCATTGTTTTCACTATTCATCAAAAATTGAAATTTCTCAGAGAAGACCAAAAATTCACCCTAAGCTAATTTTAAGATTATGAATTCAAAAATTAATTCTATTTTTTAAAATTAAATTTCTAATAGTTTCGAAAATTAATTTTATTACTATTCACAATAAGACATAAAAAGTATTTCTTTTAAGAAAATATTATTTCCACACATATAATTACTTTACCTAAACTTATACACTTCACTATAAATATATTTTATTTATTTGAAAACATTATAAATAACATTTAAAAATTATTTATTATTATTTATATTACTATATTTAATGTATATGTTATAACTATATCATTTAAATAATTACAGCATTAAAGTGTTGTTTCATAGAAACTCGATCTGGCATGTTACGCAAGCCAAGTCAGTGTTTCATGCAATAAAATCTATTGAAAATAATGTATCGTGAAATATTGGGGTTTTACATTCTCCCCTCCTTCAATAGATTGTGTCCTCGTAATTTAAACTTGGAAACAAAATTTATGGGATGGAGTTTTCAAGATATCTTTATTCAAATCCCACATCAGAAAACGGATTAATGAGGCCACCATTTTAAAATAAGAAAAGATAAGTAAAAAGGTCACCATAGATAACTTTTACTAGGGTTACATGTAAGAAAACATGGATATGAAAAAAAATATAATCATGAAGATCTTATAGAGAGTGATTGAAAACATTAATAGAAGAAAGTTAACAACCATAAACCTATAAAACTGCGATGATCCAAGATTCCATTTGATTCATCATAAAATAAAGTACAACTTAATTCAAAAACTATATTATTATAACATTTCAAAAATAATCTTATGAAATGTTTTAACATTAAAAAATACTATCCAATTTCCAATTTAATTCATTTCATCCATTAGACTATTCCAAAAAATCTTTTTTCCAAACTCACTATCCAAAAAAATAAAAGGAATGTTGCATAACATAATGCAGATATTTTTGTCACATAACAAGCATGTGAATACCTTCATCATGTATTCCAGAAAAACATGGTAATCCCCTGAATTACCATAAAATACTATTTAAATAATTGTTGCTTCCTTATTCCTTATGTAAATGACATAATTAAATAGTACAGAAGTACAATCATATCTTCCTTACAACATCATTATCTCATACATATTATGTGTTATCATTCCCTTGACCATTTATTTTCAAAAACATTTACATGAAACTGTGTCACTTTACTTGGTACCATACAATCTCAAATCGTTAATTAAATAGTACAGAAGTAAAATCATTATTTATTTTCATAATTCATTTAATAAGTAAATCATTGATACAATTCACAAATGACATAATTCTTCAAAAAGAACATAATCACATTAATCAATCCTCTTCATCTGTGACAATATCATAACTAGATTATTATCCAATAGCAGCATCTATGGTATACTCTGAAAACTATGATATTTATTCACATAGTGCCTTATTTCTATACAAATAAATAATTGCACATTGGAAACCTTTTTCTTACACTTTTAATTGGAAATATGGTGTCCTCTTTCTCCACAATTATAAAAAAACTCACATTACCTTCAAGCATTTATGAGGTTTCTCATTTCTAAAGTTATCACATGTGGGAAAATACTTCTTTCACTTCATCCCTTTGTCCATCATTTTCTCTACCTATTTGGAAAAAATCCCTTATGGTATCATTGAAGCATTTTGGAGGTGATTGTGTTTGTTGACAAAGTGGACATCTGTGTTGTGATTGTTGACAAAGAAAACCATGACATACAAATTTTTTGACAAATGGGATTTCATGGTGGCATGTCGAGTTCAAGGGCTCTGGTTAACAATCCATTTTTGATTCAAGAACATTGACAAATGAATGGATGATCTGGAAGCGGTACAAAAAGAACAGATACAAGGTGACTCCATTTTCTAGTGTGCCAAATTTTTGGGACTGAAAATCGACAAATGATGAAAAGTGGTTTTTTTGGAAAAGGGACTTGCAAGTCGTGTACTTGAAGGCATGGAAACTTGAGCGCCACATGTTTTTCAAGATCAGAACACCAAAATATGGCAAAGGGATAAGGGTCACACAAGTTTTGGGTTAGGTAGCGCAAGTCACTAGCGCGGTAGAGACAAGGGGCGGATACTTGTGCACCGAGACTTGCACGCCATCGCACAGGGTGTCCAAATGCCTATTAATACAAGTCGAATGCTCCTCGTTCGGCGCATAGTTCAACACTTAGAAAAATCAGAGCTCACGTCGCGCATGTGTGGTTGTCGTGCAAGTGTGGTGTGGTCGCGCAAGTGGAAGTTGCACTCCAACTGATAGTTGCGCGCCTGAGGTGGTTAGGGAGAGAAAGGAAGTGAGTCACGCATTTTTGGAGTAGCATAATCTTGTATTGCTCAAGTGTTTGAGGTGGACTTGCATGCCAGTTTTGACTTGCATGTCGAGACTTGCGCGTCGGCTTAGAGAAGGGCGCCGAGTAAGGGTGATTCATGGCAGTGATCTAGGGCTGCGAGAAAGCTGTAATATTTCCCGACACCTTCGGTGTAAAGTGAGATTCGTTTACAGGTAAAAGTTGGAATTTAATAGAGCATCGACATACAACAGAGGATGCAGTCATTAGTAATAATGAAGAGAACTATAGGTCTATAAACTATGAGTGGATCCTTTGTGGAGTAGTGATAAAAGGAAGAGGAAGAAGGTGATCCTCTACACCGGTAGTGAGCCAAATAGAGGGAAACTGGGAGTGACCCATGTGAAAGTAGTGAGATGACCCTAACCATTGTAAAGGCAGTGAGCGTGGGAATAGAAGTGATTTATCCCGAACCTTGTAAACAGCAGTGTGCTTATTGTAGATTTGGTAAATCAGCACATTGCCTATGTATGCTCCTTGGACGTAGCCCAGTGAGGGTGAACCAAGTGAAAATTGTTGTGTCATGTGCATGCTTTACTTTATGTTTATATTGTGCAACGGGAAAGAGAGAGAAGAGTGTTTTTATTAACAACAAAACAAGATCAGAACATGCTTTAATTTTAAATTAGTCATACCCTGATTCACCCCCCCTCTCAGGGTATTCATCCTTGTGGACCTAACACTACCATCCTCTTATTTTATTGATTCCATTCAAATCCATTGGTCTGAGAAAATTATATACTTATCTTATTAACACATGATACTATTTCTTCATATGATGATAATATGTGGGGGACTATTTTATTTCGAATTTTTGGATTAATACCATGAATGATAAAATCTATTGTACTCTATGGATCATGTTTATTAGTGGAGTTCTCATTCCTTTTATTGGGAACCATTTCTAAATGACGACATACACTAGGTTAGATCATATCAAAATGTATAATAAAAAAACTAGAATAATTCTAAGAATTAATTGAATACTTACACAAATCCAGTCTTATAATCATAAAAATTATTTCTTTGGGGATATATTAACTGTAACACCCCGAGCTTCCATGATACGCCTCTCTTTCAATAATTCAATAGCTTGCATTGTACTCAAGTTCGAGTTCTAAAACACCGCAACTAATCAAAGTAGCCATTATGAATAGTAATACCCACATTTTAAAATTATAGAAATTTTATATTTCAAAATTGACTTCATTTTTGTATTCGTAATATCAAAATTATCCTAAGTTTAATTTTTTTTAATTTTCTGAGAACTTCAAATTTTCTATGAATAGTGAAAAATACTTAAAAACAACTTTTTTAATCAAAATAATATATAGTGATAAATTATACTATTTAGTGATTTTAAAGTATAATTAGAATATATTTTTACAATTTTATCCAATGTTGTTCATTATAATTAATTTCACTTTGAAATTGGACATAAAAAATTGTCAATCCTTTGATATATATTATTTCTAAAAAAACACGCTATTTGTTGTGACAGCGGGAATTAATTATAAAATTAATTAATGCAACTTATATGTTTGGAATTTTTTAAAATAGACATCATTTTTGAATTCAGAAGTTCAATTATAGCTTAGGGTGAAATTTTGGCATTGTTATGAAAAACTTCAATTTTTGATGAATAGTGAAACCACTAAGTGGTAGTTAAATAACAGATTTTTTCATTTAAATGAAATATTACCACTTCTGTGATTTGAATATCAAAAATCTGACATACATGGTTGTAATTAGGATTTAAAATGTGGTTCAATGGGATTACAATAATTTTTTGGTGAATAGTGACTTTTAAGTTTAATTAATCGCGATTAAAGGTAATTAGTGAAATTTAAGGTAAAAATGATATTATAAAAATATGAAATGACCTTGAAACTTTTCCTAAACCTATTAGATGAGTCATGGCAGACCGAGAAAATACATAGGTCAACTTAGGGACCCCATGGAGCCACTTTGGTAGGAAAATGACATAAATAACTTTTATTTAAAGTTAAAATAAAAATGTCACAAACATAAGTTGTTTTACTAAAACAATTTTTAAATGGGGTTATACAAGTCATATTTTTGACTATATATATTCATTGGAAAGATAAAAATATTTCCTACATCATGATAATTGTTTTATAATTTTTAGACATTAAATAAATTAAATTATTTATGACACCATGATGATGTCGTGATTACCTCATTAATTAACAATTTAAATAAAATGAAAGGATAATGTGAACTCTATGGATTACACTTGTAAAAAACATATTGGATGAGGATATTTCGAACCCTTATCACCGTAGCCTCTAAATATATCATTGTGGGACCTTTAGAATCCGAAAATCATTTCTTAATAAAGTAACATTTAATGACATTCCAAGAGTGCCCCTCTACTCCACTTATAAAAGGCCCCCACCACTACCACCTTACTCACACTTTCAAAGCCTTTTGGCTCAGCCACATTCTGCCCAAATACTCTCCCAAATTCCCTCCCTTACTCCTAGAAGCCTCACTTTGGGCAGAATTCTTCCCAAGGAAGCCTTTGGCTCAAATCAAAAGAGTTATCCGATTTTAAGGTAATGTCTTCGCTTATGTTATTTTGTTTCATTTTGTTTATACAACCCCCTAAACTCTTTTTATTCATTTATTTTGTAACAACACAAGTATCCTAAATATACTAGGATTTTTTTATGAGAAGTATTAGAGATACCCTTACACACACCTACATCTAATGGTTAAAGAACATATTGTTTCTGTGGATGGCGAATTTCTGCCTCACGAAACGGTGATTGTTCAACACTCATATAACACCTTCAAAGGTGGCCATTAAGATGTCACTATATTTATACATAATATATAATATGTTTATGTTTTACTTAAGGTTCTTTATTTTTCATTTATGGCATTCCTTAATTTTTTCCAATATGGGTAAGCGTGATATTTTCATTTTAGGAAGTGTGGGCTACCGCCCCCTCAAAGTGATTTGAATCGTTAATGCCATATGTGGGATGTATAAAGGATGGATTAAATGATATTATATATGATATCATACTGGAATTATAATATACCTTTATTTCATTATGATTTCATTAAATACGAAATAGAAATTAAAGTAGCGTTCATGCGTACGTACGGCTTACCGTCTCCAGGAACCGTGCATTTCATTTCTTACCTCTAAATGTTATGTAATATTATAAATGAATGTATATACTGGATATATATGATGTATATGATATATACATCATGAATATAATTATGGATATAATGGATATGTTACCACATGAACAAAGTGTAATTATAAGAAGTTTATTTTTGACTCAAGTACCAAAGATCGACAAAACGACTGTTATTAACTTAAATAATTACATAATGTTCATAACATGGTAATAAGTGATATTAAAAGAATAAGAAACTTGAAAAGGTTCTTAAGAAACTACAAATTAACTATAGTTTATTATTCAGGAGGTTAAAGAACAGTCGAGTCAAGACAGGACGCAAGGTAAGGGAACTTCTTAACCCAATTTCTATTCTTTGGGTTAATCTCCTACTTTCAAATTATGTCATGATATTATTATGTCCAATATTGTATTTTTACTTTATTTATGTGTAATTATAGTGAATACACATAATAGATGTATTTTATTTAAAATAAATGATCTTTTTGAGAGACTTCGTCTCAATATCCTTTCATTGAGGCATATTTTATTTTATACACAACTTTCTTTTATAAGGTGTATAAACCCCTTTGACTTTTACTTTTATCCAAAAGGAATATTTTTATACAAAGATAATTTTACTAAACGACAAAAGGAATGGTTTGTCTTACGTATGCGGTGACAACGAATTCTCTACCGCCCTGACCATTATTTGAGTTTCAGCTTCCTCTACAAGAAATCACTTTTTTAAATGATTTCAAAAAAGAGGGAGATATTTCTCTCAAATATATGAAAATACAGTGAAAATGTATAGGTTTTTAACGCAAGCTTAAAAATATTTTTAGAAAACCCGTCTCTCGAGTGTGGTAGATAGGAAGGGATTGGGCGTGGACCCATCATGGCCTATAATTAGTCGAGCAGTCTCAGAATTAGTTATTTTGTTTTCAGAAGCTTGCATAATGTTTTCAGAAAAACACTGGAGTTTATTTGAGAAATTTTAAAAGTAAGTATCTTCTAAAAAAATTGCATCGGTAGGTCTCATGAGACAAACTAGTGTCTTGTCACGAGGCCTTGAAAAAATCTTATTTGTGGTCTTGGCATGAGGCCTTGGCTACGTGGTTATGATAGTCTGGCATTACGCATTCCATCATTATGAAAGTGGTTATTGATATTTCATGTGATTATTCGACTAGTAGAATATCCATGTGAGTAAGTAAATGGAATTACTTCATTTTACTTTTTCCATATTATGCTGAAGTTCATGTTTAAAAGGCCTTTGATTTAGTTATACATTGCCTTAAATGTTAATGTTTATTTATGAAAGCTTCCGCAATATTGTTATCCTTATTGAGCATCTGAGCTCACCCCTTTCAATGTTTTAATATTTTCTAGGATGTGATGAATTATTTTTATGAATGACCTACAGGGATAGTCAGAAGAGGATATGAGTGTGGACTATGGAGACTTTGTTATTGTAGTTTTTCACTTTATGATGTAATGTAACATTTATGAATGTATCTAGTGTTTCCAAGGCTACTAACTAATCGGTCTTTCGAGACTTCATCTTTTGTGATCATGCCAATGTTACGAAGTAATGCACCGACTCTGGGTAGCTGGGGTCAGGGCGTTAAATTTGGTATCAGAGGTAGTTTAGTACTAACCTTGAAAGCTAGATTTAGATAAACTCTGATTAGAGCACATAGCCCAAAGACAGACTTTAAGGATTAGTATAGAAGAACATCCAAAATTTTGGTATTATAGAGATTTTGTGAGTTTTCCGAGCAATACATCCATGTCTGGATACGAGCAGGTAGAGGCGGATCTGGCACAGATGTACCTAGGGGTAAAACCTGAAAACACCACTTTAAGCTAGACTCGAACGGGAACTAGTGCACGACAACGGGCCTTGCTGCACTCTTGGTTACAACACTCCTGGGGGATATGCTTAGGATAATTCTCATTTTCTTTACAAACCACTATGAAGGGTTATGAGTATATACTTCCTCAAAGAATTTTTTTTTATGATTATGGATTATATCCATAAATAGTTCAATTAGTGTTAAGTGTTTTACAAGTATGGAATTATGTATTTTGATTCATAAACTAATCTAGTTTATTCCATTATTTAGAAATGGTGCCTAGTGGAAGGAATGAAAACTGTATCAATGCACGCACTCCGTGTAGGGATTTCCCTCCTGCTCAAGATAATTATTGTGGAGCTGGAGATACAACTAGTGCTGAACAACTTATTACCATACTGGGATAACTCACTCTGGTTATGAATAATAACCTTACTCATATGGAGCACCCTGATCCGCAACGTGGAGGATCAATGTTAGACCGCTTCATGAGGCAACAACCGCCAATATTTAATGGGGGTACAGATCCATTAGTAGCTTATCAATGGGTAAACTCATTAGAGAAAATATTCCATGCCTTGGGGAGTAGCGAAAGGGAGAAGGTTGTCTGGACAGAGGTATTTTGGATAACTATAAAGGTTGGGATGGATTAAGTTGAACTTTGAATAGTATTGTTTAAGGTTAAAACATTTCTGAAGATTATTTTTGAAATATTATAATACTATATTTTTTAGGAAAAGGACAACTTGCAGTGTGGGGCATAACCCGTCGCGTCAGACAAAGCTGTAGGAATCGAACCCACAACTATAGTGCGACAGGACTTTACTACCTACCACCAGCCTACAGGAAGTCCCTGGTTATTACAAAATGTTTTCCTAATCTAAATGGTATGTGTTAATATTTGGGACTTTATACAATTATGATAAATAGAATATTTTCGAGTTCTATTACCTTTTAGAGTGAAAGATGGGTTTATGGTAAAAATTTATTAAAGAATGAAAGTCTATATGACCAGTATGTATATTCCCTTACATTCTTAGTAAATCTCTTAAATAAATTCCTCAACTTTATAAAAGTTAACTTAAAACAAAAACGTTGCCGGTTAACTTTTCCAACGGGGGATTCAATGACCGTTTAACCAATCACAAGTTTGTGATTTTCTTATGGTTAACTTTCTCTTAATCCAGTTTTCTACAACTCTCCATCAGACATTGGTGGTTTGTTTTTCTTCCATATCCGTATTTTCATAGAATCCTAGTATGGGCTATCTCGGGTGACCTTTGAACTTATCTTTCTTTCTTTTAATGTTATATTCTTATTAACCCTATTTCAGATGTAGGTTTTCCACAAAGTTATTTTCTATTTTCAACCTTTTATTTTCAAATAAAATTTTCAAATTGCGAGGATGCAATTTATTGAAGGAGGGGAGAATGTAACACCCCGAGCTTCCACGATATGCCTCTCTTTCAATAATGCAATAGCTTGCATTGTACGCAAGTTTGAGTTCTAAAACACCGCAACTAATCAAAGTAGTCGTTATGAATATAATACCCACTTTTTAAAATTATAGAAATTTTATATTTCAAAATGGACTTAATTTTTGTATTCGTAATATCGAAATTATCCTGAGTTGAATTTTTTGTAATTTTCTGAGAACTTCCCATTTTCTATGAATAGTGAAAAATACTTAAAAACAACTTTTTTAATCAAAATAATATATAGTGATAAATTATACTATTGAGTGATTTTAAAGTATAATTAGAATATATTTTTACAATTTTATCCAATGGTGTTCATTAGAAGTAATTTCACTTTGAAATTGGACATAAACAATTGTAAATCTTTTGATATATATTGTTTCTAAAAAAACACGCTATTTGTTGTGACAGCGGGAATTAATTATAAAATTAATTAATTCAACTTATATGTTTGGAATTTTTTAAAATAGACATAATTTTTGAATTCAAAAGTTCAATTATAGCTTAGGGTGAAATTTTGGCATTGTTATGAAGAACCTCAATTTTTGATGAATAGTGAAACCACTAAGTGGTAGTTAAATAACTGATTTTTTCATTTAAACGAAATATTACCACTTCTGTGATTTGAATTTCAAAAATCCGATATACATGGTTGTCATTAAGAAGTAAAATTTGGTTCAATGGCATTACAATAATTTTTTTGTGAATAGTCACTTTTAAGTTTAATTAATCGCGATTAAAGGTAATTAGTGAAATTTAAGGTAAAAATGATATTATAAAAATATGAAATGACCTTGACACTTGTCCTAAACCTATTGGATGAGTCATGGCCGACCAAGAAAATACATGGGTCAAATTGGGGACCACATGGATCCACTTGGGTAGGAAAATGACATAAATAACTTTTATTTAAAGTTAAAATAAAAATGTCACAAACATAAGTTGTTTTACTAAAACAATTTTTAAATGTAGTTATACAAGTCATATGTTTTACTATAAATATTCATTAGAAAGATAAAAATATTTCCTACATCGTGATATTTTTTTTATAATTTTTATACATTAAATAAAGTAAATTATTTATGACACAATGATGATGTCGTGATTACCTCGTTAATTAACGATTTAAATAAAATGAAAGTATAATGTAAAATCTAAGGCTTACACTTGTTAAAAACCTATTGGATGAGGATATTTAGAACCCTTATCACCTTAGACTAGAAATATATCATTTTGGGACCTTTATAATCAGAAAAGGATTTCTTAATAAAGTAACATTTCATGACATTCCAAGAGTGCCCCTCCTCTCCACTTATAAAAGGCCCCCACCACTACCACATTACTCACACTTTAAAAGCCTTTTGGATCGGCCAACCTCTACCCAAATACTCTCCCAACATCCCTCCCTTACTCCTAGAAGCCTCACTTTGTTCAGAATTCTTCCCAAGGAAGCCTTTGGCTCAAATCAAAAGAGTTACCCGATTTTAAGGTAATGTCTTCGATTATGTTATTTTGTTTCATTTTGCTTATCCAACCCCCTAAACTCTTTTTATTCATTTCTTTTATAACAACACCAGTATCCTAAATATACTAGGATGTTGTTATGAGAAGTATTTGAGCTACACTTACACACACCTACATCTAATGGTTGAAGAACATACTGTTTCTGTGGATGGTGAATTTCTGCCTCACGAAACGATGATTGTCCAACACTCGTATAACACCTTCAAAGGTGGCCATTAAGATGTCACTATATTTATACATAATATATAATATGTTTATGTTTTACTTAAGGTTCTGTATTTTTCATTTATTTTATACCTTTATTGTTTCCATTATGGGCAAAGGTGATATTTTCATTTTAGGAAGTGCGGACTACCGCCCCCTCAAAGTGATTTGAATCGTTAATGCCATATGTGGGATGTATAAAGGATGGAGTAAATGATATTATATATGATATTATAATGGAATTATAATATACCTTTATATCATTATGAGTTCATTAAATACGAAGTAGAAATGAAAGTAGCGTTCATGCGTACGTACAGCTTACCGTCTCCATGAACGGTGCATTTCATTTCTTACCTCTAAATGTTATGTAATATGATAAATGAATGTATATACTGGATATATATGATGTATATGATATATAAATAATGAATATAATTATGGATATAATTGATATATTACCACATGAACAAAGTGTAATTATAAGAAGTTTATTTTTTACTCACGTACCAAAGATCAACAAAACGACCGTTATTAACTTAAATAATTACATAATGTTCATAACATGGTAATAAGTGATAGTAAAGGAATAAAAAACTTTAAAACTTTCTTAAGAAACTATAAATTAACTCTAGTTTATTATTCATGAGGTTAAAGAACAGTCGAGTCAAGACAGGACGCAAGGTAAGGGAACTTCTTAACCCAATTTATATTCTTTGGGTTAATCTCTTACTTTCAAATTATTTCATGATATTATTATGTCCTATCTTGTATTTGTACTTTATTTATGTGTAATTATAGTGAATACACATAATAGATGTATTTTATTTAAAATAAATGATCTTTGTAAGGGACTTCGTCTCAATATCCTTTCATTGAGGCATATTTTGTTTTATACACAACTTTCTTTTATAAGGTGTATAAACCCCTTTGACTTTGACTTTTATCTAAAAGGAATATTTTTATACGAAGATAAGTTTACTAAATGACAAAAGGAATGGTTTGTCTTACATATGCGGCGACAACAAATTCTCCACCGTCGTGACCATTATTTGAGTTTTAGCTTCCTCTACAAGCCATAACTTTTTTAAATGATTTCAAAAAAGAGAGAGATATTTCTCTCAAATATATGAAAATCCAGTGAAAATGTATACGTATTTAACGCAAGCTTACAAATGTTTTTAGAAAACCCAACTCTCGAGTGTGGTAGATAGGAAGGGATTGGGCGTGGACCCATCATGGCCTGTAATTAGTCGAGCAGTCTCAGAATTAGTTATTTTGTTTTCAAAAGCTTGCATAATGTTTTCAGAAAAACACTGGAGTATATTTGAGCAATTTTAAAAGTAAGTATCTTCTAAAAAAATTGCATCGGTAGGTCTCATGAGACAAACTAGTGTCTTGGCACGAGGCCTTGACAAAATCTTATTTGTGGTCTTGGCACGAGGCCTTGGCTACGTGGTTATGATAGTCTGTCATTATGCATTCCATCATTATGAAAGTGGTTATTGATATTTCATGTGATTATTCGACTAGTAGAATATCCATGTGAGTAAGTAAATAGCATTATTTCATTTTACTTTTTCCATATTATTCTAAATTTAAAGTTTAAAAGGCCTTTTTTTTAGTTATAGATTGCCATAAATGATAATGTTTATTTATGAAAGCTTCTGCAATATTGTTATCCTTACTGAGCATCTGAGCTAACTCCTTTCAATGTTTTAATATTTTCCAGGATGTGAAGAAGTATTTTATGAATGACCTTCAGGGATAGTCAGAAGATGATATGAGTGTGGACTATGGAGACTTTGTTATTGTAGTTTTTCACTTTATGATGTAATGTAACATTTATGAATGTATCTAGTGTTTCCAAGGCTACTAAACCAATCGGTCTTTCGAGACTTGATCTTTTGTGATCATGCCAATGTTACGAAGTAATGAACCGAATCTGGGTAGCTGGGGTTGGGGTGTTACATTAACTCATAAAAGCTTCATAATAGTTTATAAAGAAAATGTGAATTATCCTAAGAATATCCACTATGAGTGTCAAACTAGGTGTGTAGTAAGGCACATTTTCATATACTAAGTTACCCCAAGTCAAGCCCGAAACACCTTTTTGGATTTGTTACTCCTATGTAAATCTATGACAAAAACACATCCACTTATAATATCTAGATAGGGATATATTTCTTGGAATTCCCATGAAATCTATATTTTACCAAAATTCTGGGATGTTCTTCTATAATATCCTCAAAGTCTATCTTAGGGTTAATATCCCGAATCTAAGATTTCTAAATATATTTCTGATTTTGTTTCTAAACTTCCTATGATACCAATTATAACACCCCGTGTCACGACCCGTCCTCGGGGCCCGTGCCGTGACTACCCCAAGCCCGCCTTCCATAGGCCAGGGGCTGGCGACTAGCACCAAAGGCGTAAATCCCGATAACAGGGAAGGCATTGCCTTTATAAGTAACAACCACCACAGAGTCAGCAAGCGGAAAGTAACTACAAGTGCAGAAAAGTAAAGGGGGCCGGAAATACAAGCCCAACTGTAAAGTACAACTCGAAAGGGAAAAACAGCAGCTGGAAGAACGAAGCGGCTCCTGGGTCGTCCGCCTCGATTCCTACCTGAAGGGTAGGTACAGATGGCTCAGCTCCTGGATCGTCCACCACGGATCCTACCTGAAGGGTAGGTACAGATAGCTCCTCTACTCCACAGGTCCTGTCGTCTACTCCGGGTACGTCCGCCCAGTGGTCCACCTCCGGGTACCGACCTGCTCCGCAAGTCTCAACTGCGATCTGCGCTGTCCGTCGTCTGCAACCAACACAACGAGGTGCGGGCATAGCCCGTGCAGGGGTGAGTATAAGCTACTCAGTAGGGACCCCGAGACCCTTAAGGTCTCACCAAATCCAACATTGATATCCACAAAGTAAAGGCAGCAATCACGAAGTAACATCAGACTCTACTTAGGTATACGCCCATACATATACCTAAGTCATCAAGTAACCCATCCAAACTCAAGGATACACAAAAATCATGAAATCAACGGATAACCATCACCCAGGTATATGCCCATACATGTACCTAAGTTATCAAGCGACCCATCTCAATCATGAGGAAACACAAAGGTCAAAGGTCTCAGCTCAAACCAGGATTTTCATTATCGAAACCGTAACTGCTGAAGAGCTCCGTCTCTAGAGTGTACAGTGGTCCTGTCACGACTCCGAGGCTGCCGCTCACTAACCTAGGACTGCTGAGGTACTCCTCCTGTCGAGTACTGCGGGTTTGCGGCCAACTACCGGGCGCTCCGTCCGCTGAGGGTCTGTCGCCAAATACCGGGCGCTACCCAGGTAGCCTGCTGAGGTACTCCTCCTGTCGAGTACCGCGGGTCTGCTGCCAACTACCAGGCGCTCCGTCCGCCGTGGGTCTGCCGCCAAATACCGGGCGCTCCGTCCACTGGGCTAGTCGACTCACTCCAAGTCGAGTCGGTCAAGCAGTCGTCAGGTCTCAGCCGGCTACACGGTCTCCGTACTCTGCACGCTCGTCTCCACCGTTGCGGGTCTGTCGCTACAACCAAGCACTCACACTCCGTAGAGTATCGCGGGTCCGCCGCTACAACCAAGCGCTCCACCGCCAAGGATCTGCTGCTGCATCTAAGCGCACCACTACTGTCAAGTACCACGGGTCCGCTCCACGAGCTACTGGTCGATACTACAAGTATCACAAGGTCCCGCGAAGAAGTGTCTCAAAGAACCGTCTCGTCACAGGGGTCTCAACGCAACAGACGGTGCGTCGATCGGACGCCCGGTCTGTGAGTTATTAGCCTTTTCGTCCCAGGGGACCGGTTGGTTTCGTGAGCGAAACCAAACCCGGCCGTATCTCAACTGTACCCCGAACTCCCATAGGGTAAACTCAAAGGGACCGTTACTCAACGTAACCATCAACGCCGCTGACGGCTCGTCAAGCGGACGTCCTGTCTGAAAGATATCAGCTTTCCCGTTCCAGGGGCCCGGTTGGATTTCGGGTACAATCCAACCCGGCCATACTCCGACTGTATCCAAAACTCGGGCGGAGTATGTCAAAAGTTCCGTCTCATCAAGAGGAAGTCAACGAAACAGACGGCGCGTCAATCGGACGCCCGGTCTGTGAGTTATTAGCCTTTTCGTCTCCGGGGCCCGGTTGGTTTTTAAGGAAAAACCAACCCGACCGTACTCCACCTGCGTCCAAACCTCGGGCGGAGTATGCCAAAAGATCCGATTCACTAAGAGGAACACAACGCGACTGACGGCGCGTCAATCGGACGTTCGTGGCTCAAGATATGAGCGTTTCCGCTCCGAAGGCCCGGTTGGTTTCGTGAACGAACCAACCCGGCCGAACTCAAAGTAACCCGAAACCTTGAGTGCGATATACCGAAACGACCGTCTCGATCCAAGGATCGCGTTGCCGCAGACGGTTCGTCATTCGGAGGTCCGAGGCTCAAGTTATGAGCCAAGAACCGAATCTGGTCCGAAACGGGGGGTCCGGGTCCGGGCCGACCCGGCCCGACCCCCCCCCCGGGTGGCGCGGTGGTCGGCGGCGGCGGCCGGCAGCGGCGGACGGCGGCGGCGCGGTGGCCGGCGGCGGCGCGCGGCGGCGGCGGGCGGCGGCGGCGCGGTGGCCGGCGGCGGCGCGCGGCGGCGGCGGGCGGCGGCGCGGCGGGCCGCGGCGGCGGCGGCGGCGGGCCGCGCTGGCGGCGGCAGCGGGCCGCGCTGGCGGCGGGGTGCGCCGCACGGGGTGGTCACGCGGGGGCTTGATTGCCCCCGCTTCTTCACGGACGGCGCGGCCTTTGTGCCGCGCCTGGGTAACAAATCGGCCCCCACGTGGGGGCCGGTTTTGGAGAGTCAACCGGGGGGCTGCTGCCCCCCCCCCCTTTTTTTTGAACCGCCTCCCCCTCTTAAAGAGGGGGTTATATTGAACCGGCCGGGGAATTTAATTCCCCGGTTTTGTGACATCCGGCCGGCCCGCTGGCCGGCCGGTTTTTACCAACGGGACCGGAAATTCCGGTCCCGCCCTCGACTTCCGACGCCGGCGGCCCGGCCGCCGGTCTTTCCTTCCGCCGCGGCCCGGAACCGGCCGCGGTCTCCTCGTCCCGCCGCGGCCCGGAACCGGCCGCGGTCTTCTCGTCCTGCCGCGGCCCGGAACCGGCCGCGGCGTTCGTCGTCCGGCGCGGTGCGACGGCACCGCGCCCCTTTCGCCACACGTTAACTTTCTTTCAACGCGGCGCGACGGCGTCGCGTTCTTGATGTTCCTTCCATGGTGTGCGCGCGACGGCGTTGCGTAAAATAAACGCACGATCATCCACGTGGTGCGACGGCACCACGCCTCTTGCTTCCTCCCGCAAGAACAAACAAGATCATTGGAGGGGGTTCGGCCGTGTTCGTGCGGTCCGGCCCCCCTCACGTTAAATTAATAACGCATCTTAAAATAATCAACATCCCACGTTAGTTATACGAACCGCGAGAAAAAGAGATAATTAAATATTAAATCAACCACCCCTACCTCGGGTTAAGATTTGAAGATTTGATCACGCTCCGCGGAAGACGGCGTCGCGGAGGTCGGGCGTCGCGGTCGACGTTCGTCAAATCCGCTGACGAAGAGTTATGTCCGAAAAGACACGTCGCTCGGATCTTCGATTGCCGACGAAGAAGGTTCGGGGAGGAAGGAAAGGTCCGAAGATACCGGGTCGCCGAGTCGATGATCCTTGACGAAGTGTTGTCGTTCTTCCTTGAGGATGAAGACGTTCTTCGTTCTTCGTCAGAGCTTGGAGATGAAGGGAAAGCTCTCCAAAGACAAACAAAGAACTCCAAATAAAATAAGACTACCTCTTATTTTATTAACACAACACAAAAGAATTTCAAAGATTCGTTTCTCACCTTAGCTGCCGAACGAGGATCGGCTGCGGAAGAAGAGGCGTCGCCGAAGAACGTCGCGGGTAAAGCTCGTCGACGTCGCAGATCTCGGTGTGCGTCGTCGAATTTCGGTCGCCGGCGTTCTTCGCGTTCTTCGCGTTCTTCGCGGGGGGATGAAGAAACAAGATCCTCTCAAATCCTTTCAAAGGATTTTTAGGTTGGTCTTATTTTATAAACATGCCAACACACGAAACCGGTTAAGAAACGATCCATCAATTCGAAAGAAACGACCCATTAAATTCACGAAAGAAACAGTCCATTTAATTCACGAAATAAACCGCCCAATTAAATGGTCTGTTAAGAATTAAAGAAAACGCGTCGGTTGACTTTTCAGTTACTTTGACGGGTTTTCGCGGGTGCGTTACTTAGCGAAAGAAACGGCGGGGCTCGTGCGGGCCCCACCTCACAAATATCCTACCAAGGGGTAGGATATTTCTGGATAGCATCCTATCCAGTTCAACTCAGTTCAAGCCGCCTTTAAGTGGCTTCAAGTGGCTTCCAAGTGGCTTAAGCGAAATAAAATAAAGTTGTCGCAAAATTATTTTATTTCTTAACTTTAAGCCCGAAAATTAAAAACCACATCCGAGCAAACGCAACTCCGGAAGAGGCGTTTCTAAGCGAATACCGGCGCTGCGATTTCATCGGTGCCCTCAGAATTCGATTCCGGGCACCGGTTCAAAAGTTAGAAAAACCCGCTCGTCCGTTCACTGAACGTACCCGAGCCAAAACTTCGGCAAATGATTCCGGGCACACCGGGCCTCGGAATCAGGTGCCGTCAGAAACTGCGCTCTTGTAAAATTCCAAAGAAAATTAAGAAAAAAATTTCCTTGAAATTTACGGGTCTTTACATTACTCCCACCACAGGGCTTTACGTCCCCGTAAAGCTTCACCACAACCTTAGGGAAACAAAGCGGTACTGAGCACGCATCAGAGCCTTCCGATCCCATGTGCTCACCTGGAGATTCCCGTGCCGCCATCTGTTGCGCACAAGAGGAATCGATCGCCCATGTAGGACCCGCTCCTGTCGATCCTCTATCTTCACCGGGACCTCCGTATAAGACACTCATCGCCACTGTCTAGCTCCTCATGGTCGAAGATATGCGAAGGGGGTCGAGCACGTATCTCCTCAGCTGGGATACGTGGAAGACGTCGTGCACCCGGTGCAACTGAGGTGGCAGAGCCAGGCGATAAGCCACCTCGCCAACTCTGCTGAGGACCTGGAAAGGCCCGATGAAGCGGGGAGACAACTTGCCGCCTTGGCCAAAACTCTGTTTACCACGTCGAGGTGAGACCCGCAAGAAGACGTGGTCACCCTCCTCGAACTCTAGTGGCCTCCGCCTCCTGTCAGTGTAAGACTTCTGCCGGCTCTGTGTTGTCCTCATCCGCTCCTGGATGACGTGGACCTCTTCTGACGTGGCCCGGACCATCTCTGGTCCCACATGAGCTGCGAGATTTCTTTCTTGCCGAAAAGAGAAACCTGGTCTCATCCCCTGGATGAACCACATTCTTTGCCTAAAACAGTCAATCCTAACATGGATGATACTAATCCATACCAAGGATGACGTCGTAAGGCCTCGACGCTACTACTAAGAGATCCAACCGTTACTCTCGCCTCCAAGGGTTGAGTCACACTGTCGGCATCAGTGTGTGGTAACTGGTCTCCTCCAGTAGATGTCTCACAAGTGAGGGTCAAGTCAACAGTCAACTGGAACCTCTTAGTAACATCACAAAAGAGGACAGGAATGAAAACATCTCAAAGGATGCGTCTTTTATTATTGCAGCTCATAATACAAGATGCTACACAAAAGCAACATCAACAAGGAACTAGAAGTACAAGAGACGTATCCACTAGTTCTGCTCCTGTCCACCTGCTCCGAGAGTTCTACTGTTGCTCAAGCATTTGTCGTCGCCTCTTTCTCGGTGGCTCCCTCAAAGCCTGCGGATCGGGAGTCGGACAGTCACGTGCCAGATGACCCTTTCCGCGACATGAGTAACACAACCTGCTCCTTGCACGGCTAGCTCCGTTCCCACTCCGGGTGCCCTGCACCACCGGTCGTAAAACCCGAGACCGTCTAACTGCTGGTCTGGTCTTTCTGGGCCTCAGCATCATCTGTCTACTGCCCACAGATGACTCGGCTTCTGATCGAGAAACACGTGGCAAAGGCAGCAGCTCCTGATCACGCTCAGGGTGTAGAGCTACTGGCACAAACTCCACCCTGAAGAAGGTCTCAAAGTCTTCCCATGCGAAGTCCATCTCATCGCAAAACTGAAACAAGTGGCTCCACCACCTACCTGCTGCTGCCTGAAGGAGGCTGGTAGCAAAGATCACCATGAAGTCTGCCGGCGTCCCCACTAGCCTGAAGACTCCCACCACGGCCTCCAGCCAATCCTCAGCCGCCTGCGGGTCCATCTCTCCCCCGAACCTGGGTGGCCTCTGGCGCTGGAACTCATGCAGTGCGCGCAAGTAGCGGGCGTCGCCTACTGCTGGGGCTGGTGGCATCGGTGGCCCAACGTATGGTAGTACCGCTGGTGCCTCCGCTGGTGCCTCAACTGCAAGAGGGCCCTGTACCGAAGCCTCGTCGCTCGTCAGACTGTCAGCACGCTCATCCCTCCGGGCTCTAGCTGGTCGTCCGAGAAAAGACATCCTGAAAGAAACAACGTAACACGATCAAACGATTATACCTGGTGAGCTGACCTGGTTTGAGCTGTTTTAAGGGGGGAAACCTTTGAAAACACACACGCAATCAGTGTTTTCGCGCACAAAGTCGGAAATCAGTTGTCAGGGTCCTGGTGTATGGATACGTCGGCCGCCCGCACCAACACTGGACTCCCTGAACTGAAAACCACACTCGGTACCCTTAACACTATTGCTTCACATAGAAAGAAAAGACGATCAGAGTTTGCGGTAGAACCGACCGCCTCTGATACCAATTTGTCACGACCCGTCCTCGGGGCCCGTGCCGTGACTACCCCAAGCCCGCCTTCCATAGGCCAGGGGCTGGCGACTAGCACCAAAGGCGTAAATCCCGATAACAGGGAAGGCATTGCCTTTATAAGTAACAACCACCACAGAGTCAGCAAGCGGAAAGTAACTACAAGTGCAGAAAAGTAAAGGGGGCCGGAAATACAAGCCCAACTGTAAAGTACAACTCGAAAGGGAAAAACAGCAGCTGGAAGAACGAAGCGGCTCCTGGGTCGTCCGCCTCGATTCCTACCTGAAGGGTAGGTACAGATGGCTCAGCTCCTGGATCGTCCACCACGGATCCTACCTGAAGGGTAGGTACAGATAGCTCCTCTACTCCACAGGTCCTGTCGTCTACTCCGGGTACGTCCGCCCAGTGGTCCACCTCCGGGTACCGACCTGCTCCGCAAGTCTCAACTGCGATCTGCGCTGTCCGTCGTCTGCAACCAACACAACGAGGTGCGGGCATAGCCCGTGCAGGGGTGAGTATAAGCTACTCAGTAGGGACCCCGAGACCCTTAAGGTCTCACCAAATCCAACATTGATATCCACAAAGTAAAGGCAGCAATCACGAAGTAACATCAGACTCTACTTAGGTATACGCCCATACATATACCTAAGTCATCAAGTAACCCATCCAAACTCAAGGATACACAAAAATCATGAAATCAACGGATAACCATCACCCAGGTATATGCCCATACATGTACCTAAGTTATCAAGCGACCCATCTCAATCATGAGGAAACACAAAGGTCAAAGGTCTCAGCTCAAACCAGGATTTTCATTATCGAAACCGTAACTGCTGAAGAGCTCCGTCTCTAGAGTGTACAGTGGTCCTGTCACGACTCCGAGGCTGCCGCTCACTAACCTAGGACTGCTGAGGTACTCCTCCTGTCGAGTACTGCGGGTTTGCGGCCAACTACCGGGCGCTCCGTCCGCTGAGGGTCTGTCGCCAAATACCGGGCGCTACCCAGGTAGCCTGCTGAGGTACTCCTCCTGTCGAGTACCGCGGGTCTGCTGCCAACTACCAGGCGCTCCGTCCGCCGTGGGTCTGCCGCCAAATACCGGGCGCTCCGTCCACTGGGCTAGTCGACTCACTCCAAGTCGAGTCGGTCAAGCAGTCGTCAGGTCTCAGCCGGCTACACGGTCTCCGTACTCTGCACGCTCGTCTCCACCGTTGCGGGTCTGTCGCTACAACCAAGCACTCACACTCCGTAGAGTATCGCGGGTCCGCCGCTACAACCAAGCGCTCCACCGCCAAGGATCTGCTGCTGCATCTAAGCGCACCACTACTGTCAAGTACCACGGGTCCGCTCCACGAGCTACTGGTCGATACTACAAGTATCACAAGGTCCCGCGAAGAAGTGTCTCAAAGAACCGTCTCGTCACAGGGGTCTCAACGCAACAGACGGTGCGTCGATCGGACGCCCGGTCTGTGAGTTATTAGCCTTTTCGTCCCAGGGGACCGGTTGGTTTCGTGAGCGAAACCAAACCCGGCCGTATCTCAACTGTACCCCGAACTCCCATAGGGTAAACTCAAAGGGACCGTTACTCAACGTAACCATCAACGCCGCTGACGGCTCGTCAAGCGGACGTCCTGTCTGAAAGATATCAGCTTTCCCGTTCCAGGGGCCCGGTTGGATTTCGGGTACAATCCAACCCGGCCATACTCCGACTGTATCCAAAACTCGGGCGGAGTATGTCAAAAGTTCCGTCTCATCAAGAGGAAGTCAACGAAACAGACGGCGCGTCAATCGGACGCCCGGTCTGTGAGTTATTAGCCTTTTCGTCTCCGGGGCCCGGTTGGTTTTTAAGGAAAAACCAACCCGACCGTACTCCACCTGCGTCCAAACCTCGGGCGGAGTATGCCAAAAGATCCGATTCACTAAGAGGAACACAACGCGACTGACGGCGCGTCAATCGGACGTTCGTGGCTCAAGATATGAGCGTTTCCGCTCCGAAGGCCCGGTTGGTTTCGTGAACGAACCAACCCGGCCGAACTCAAAGTAACCCGAAACCTTGAGTGCGATATACCGAAACGACCGTCTCGATCCAAGGATCGCGTTGCCGCAGACGGTTCGTCATTCGGAGGTCCGAGGCTCAAGTTATGAGCCAAGAACCGAATCTGGTCCGAAACGGGGGGTCCGGGTCCGGGCCGACCCGGCCCGACCCCCCCCCCGGGTGGCGCGGTGGTCGGCGGCGGCGGCCGGCAGCGGCGGACGGCGGCGGCGCGGTGGCCGGCGGCGGCGCGCGGCGGCGGCGGGCGGCGGCGGCGCGGTGGCCGGCGGCGGCGCGCGGCGGCGGCGGGCGGCGGCGCGGCGGGCCGCGGCGGCGGCGGCGGCGGGCCGCGCTGGCGGCGGCAGCGGGCCGCGCTGGCGGCGGGGTGCGCCGCACGGGGTGGTCACGCGGGGGCTTGATTGCCCCCGCTTCTTCACGGACGGCGCGGCCTTTGTGCCGCGCCTGGGTAACAAATCGGCCCCCACGTGGGGGCCGGTTTTGGAGAGTCAACCGGGGGGGCTGCTGCCCCCCCCCCTTTTTTTTGAACCGCCTCCCCCTCTTAAAGAGGGGGTTATATTGAACCGGCCGGGGAATTTAATTCCCCGGTTTTGTGACATCCGGCCGGCCCGCTGGCCGGCCGGTTTTTACCAACGGGACCGGAAATTCCGGTCCCGCCCTCGACTTCCGACGCCGGCGGCCCGGCCGCCGGTCTTTCCTTCCGCCGCGGCCCGGAACCGGCCGCGGTCTCCTCGTCCCGCCGCGGCCCGGAACCGGCCGCGGTCTTCTCGTCCTGCCGCGGCCCGGAACCGGCCGCGGCGTTCGTCGTCCGGCGCGGTGCGACGGCACCGCGCCCCTTTCGCCACACGTTAACTTTCTTTCAACGCGGCGCGACGGCGTCGCGTTCTTGATGTTCCTTCCATGGTGTGCGCGCGACGGCGTTGCGTAAAATAAACGCACGATCATCCACGTGGTGCGACGGCACCACGCCTCTTGCTTCCTCCCGCAAGAACAAACAAGATCATTGGAGGGGGTTCGGCCGTGTTCGTGCGGTCCGGCCCCCCTCACGTTAAATTAATAACGCATCTTAAAATAATCAACATCCCACGTTAGTTATACGAACCGCGAGAAAAAGAGATAATTAAATATTAAATCAACCACCCCTACCTCGGGTTAAGATTTGAAGATTTGATCACGCTCCGCGGAAGACGGCGTCGCGGAGGTCGGGCGTCGCGGTCGACGTTCGTCAAATCCGCTGACGAAGAGTTATGTCCGAAAAGACACGTCGCTCGGATCTTCGATTGCCGACGAAGAAGGTTCGGGGAGGAAGGAAAGGTCCGAAGATACCGGGTCGCCGAGTCGATGATCCTTGACGAAGTGTTGTCGTTCTTCCTTGAGGATGAAGACGTTCTTCGTTCTTCGTCAGAGCTTGGAGATGAAGGGAAAGCTCTCCAAAGACAAACAAAGAACTCCAAATAAAATAAGACTACCTCTTATTTTATTAACACAACACAAAAGAATTTCAAAGATTCGTTTCTCACCTTAGCTGCCGAACGAGGATCGGCTGCGGAAGAAGAGGCGTCGCCGAAGAACGTCGCGGGTAAAGCTCGTCGACGTCGCAGATCTCGGTGTGCGTCGTCGAATTTCGGTCGCCGGCGTTCTTCGCGTTCTTCGCGTTCTTCGCGGGGGGATGAAGAAACAAGATCCTCTCAAATCCTTTCAAAGGATTTTTAGGTTGGTCTTATTTTATAAACATGCCAACACACGAAACCGGTTAAGAAACGATCCATCAATTCGAAAGAAACGACCCATTAAATTCACGAAAGAAACAGTCCATTTAATTCACGAAATAAACCGCCCAATTAAATGGTCTGTTAAGAATTAAAGAAAACGCGTCGGTTGACTTTTCAGTTACTTTGACGGGTTTTCGCGGGTGCGTTACTTAGCGAAAGAAACGGCGGGGCTCGTGCGGGCCCCACCTCACAAATATCCTACCAAGGGGTAGGATATTTCTGGATAGCATCCTATCCAGTTCAACTCAGTTCAAGCCGCCTTTAAGTGGCTTCAAGTGGCTTCCAAGTGGCTTAAGCGAAATAAAATAAAGTTGTCGCAAAATTATTTTATTTCTTAACTTTAAGCCCGAAAATTAAAAACCACATCCGAGCAAACGCAACTCCGGAAGAGGCGTTTCTAAGCGAATACCGGCGCTGCGATTTCATCGGTGCCCTCAGAATTCGATTCCGGGCACCGGTTCAAAAGTTAGAAAAACCCGCTCGTCCGTTCACTGAACGTACCCGAGCCAAAACTTCGGCAAATGATTCCGGGCACACCGGGCCTCGGAATCAGGTGCCGTCAGAAACTGCGCTCTTGTAAAATTCCAAAGAAAATTAAGAAAAAAATTTCCTTGAAATTTACGGGTCTTTACACCCCGACCCCATAATCCCAAATCTGGTGCATTATTTTTGTATATTGACATTATTACAAGAAATAAAATCCAGAAGGACCAATCATTTTAGCTGTCTTGAAAAGTAGATTACATATAATAATTTTACATTATAATTCAAAATATAAAATACAGCATTGATAATCCTTTTATAATTACATTATTCTGCCAGCTTAACCCTTCATATAAATCATAATACACTTCTTGGCATCCTAGGGAAATAAAATATAATAAAGGGGTGAGATCCCAAGCTCAGTAAGATCAAACAATATAGTAGAAGATTTAATAAATAAGAATATACTTTTACGGAAAAGTATAAATTTATAACACAAGCCTTTTAAACATTACCTTCAGTATAATATGGAAAAAATAAATCAAATAATTCCATTTAATCATTCACATAGATATTCTACTAGTCTAATAATGACATGTAAGATCAATAACTAATCTCTCAATGAGGAAATTTAAAATGTCGAACATCATAACCGCACCGTAAAGGCCTTATTCCAAGACCACTAACTTACTATCAAGACCTTGTGCTAATACACTAGTTTGTCTCATGAGACCTACCAATTCATAGAGGGGCTAAAGTGGGAACTTCCTGTCACTTACTAAGTCCAACACATTCCTCTTAAGAAAATATGGAAACATAACATTAAAATTCTTATTAAAACTAGCATACAAAATGTTAATACATTAAACATAAACCATGAATGGTATAAATATATCACATCCATATTCAAATATGTCATATACCCTTCAATACAATATGGAATATTGTATCATAATAATTCAACCTCAAATAATCATAAAATCCAACAAAAGATATTGACATAGATGAAAATAATTTAATAAATTCATGAAAAATCTTTGAGGTTAAAATCCCTTTTTTACATTGAAATCATTTAGAATATACATAATTATATAAGAAAACATTTATTTTGAAAATAATGTTATAATATTGTAAGGATATATTCAAAATTTAAAGGTGTCATAAAGGTAGAAAATATCCTCTTGTGTCATATAAGTGAAAAAACAATCTCTCTTAAATTTTTCGAAAAGGTTATTTAATGTACTCTATTGGAAAAAGACGAAAATATTCCTTTCAAAACTTTTTGTAAAAATTCAAACATTGGTAAAAATTACTAAATAATTTTAAATAATATTTTGAATTAAATTTTAATAAATATGGACATTGATGATAAGGATGTCCCAATAGATACTTACATATAAGCAATCATAAATAATAAAGAGATTGTGAAATTAAAACGTACATAAAACTTTTTAAATATTAATTTTTGAAAACATTTTAATGAACATAAAAATAGATATAAAATTTCCTTTGTAATCTGTTTATATCCATATAAATATTTTTGTAAAATAATATCAAGAATATGGAAATGGAGAGTGGATTAATTCTTTAAACATTCAAAGCATCTCATATAACCTTGAACATTTAAATAATTATAATGATATCTTTAAATTGATATTTAAATTACTTGAAGAAAATTTATTCATGATATAAAATATATTAGGGGCATTACATACACACCACGCACAATAAATAGGTGGTGAACATGGCTTATATCTCACAAAAATTAAAAGTGAGATGGAATTCTCTCACCTTAGGTCTGATACTCTCTGTACGTGTATGAAACTCCAATATAATGTCTTTAGACAAATTTTTAACTTATAATAGAATCATAATAACTTTTATTATATCATTTATTATTCATTTATGACATTAAATTACCCTTTTATTAATAATTTCCAAGTAAAAACAACATTTTAGGTAATAATTGCTTTCTTTATCGCACATGTTTTGACTTGTTATTCTTGATAGTATTACTTAGATCATGATTTTATTACTTCAAGAATTTATAAAATGATTTATATATCATATAAATTCATAATATAAATATATAAAATAGATAGATATATGAAATTTAATACACCGTTCATTGAGATGGTAGGTCGTACGTACGCATGAACGTTGTTTCTATTTTCTTATCGTATTGAATGGAAGTAAGTGTTTGCCAATATTTAAATGAATAAATATATATATATATATATTATTCCAATAGAATTATTATGTAATATATTTAATAATTATTCATAGTTTTTATAATCATCCTTGAATGGTGAACTTGGAAGATGAATCCCATCACGTCATGGAGACGGTAAGTCGTACGTACGCACAAGCGATGATATCATTTCATTAATGGTTAAATGGTATGAAATTCTATGGAAAATGAATTTTATATAAAAAATATCAAGTTATATTTATTATTTACATCCTTTATATTCATTTTTAAACCCATAGAAATAATATTTGCATGAATAACAGTCTACACCACTGAGTGGAGATAATAAGCCATGCGAACACATGCATGGTGATATTGTTATTCGTATGATGGATAAAATGAGGAATATATTCTTCCAATGTTTATAATAAAATATTATTATATGGATGATACTCGAGTTATTTTTTATCTAATAAACATATAAATAAGAAGTAGAAAAAAGAAAAGAACTTCGAAAGAGGTGATAAAACAATTAACTCTCTTTCGGGTGTCTCCTTTTAGTTTGCAAAAAAGGTCTCATTAGGTTGGCTTTCTGCCCAAAGTGTGGCCTCTGGGATTAATTTACGAATGTATATAGAATAAATAAGTGGGGTTTTCCTAGTATAAATGGCTTTGTAAGTGTGACTTAAAGAGAAGGAGAAGTGCCCTTTTATAATGGAGGAGGGGTACTTTAGAAAAATCATGAAGTATTAATTTATTATAAATTGATTTTCGTTTTATAATTGCTCAAAAGTGATTTATTTTGAGGATAATATGAGGAAGGGTCGAAATAAACCCAATAAATAGATTTTAGACAAGTTTAGATCATAAAATTAACCTTATATTTTAGAATTAACCCATAGTTAAATAGTTTAACTCGTATTGTGTCTTATTGTATTTTTACACTATAGGGTTAATATATTTACTATAAAATTAAAAAATTGCCCCAATTGGATAATTTATGACATATTTAAAACAATAATAATTATTTGGACAAACCTTACTTTTTTATAAATTTTATAACATTTAATTAAATATTTTTTATTTTAAATTATCATATATGTCAATTTTGATACTATTCAAAACATGAGTTTTTAAAAATATCAAACCAATATGAAAACTTTTAAAAAATACTTATAACATGTAAATAAAATGTATATTTTATCAATAAAATTAATTTATGTTATTAATTAAGTAAAATTATATTTAGTTTAACATTTTTAATAGCATTTAATTGATTCTTTCTTTAATAATTCAATTATTGCATCATTATTTTTTCACCATTTAATTTAAATATTTATTTCCTAAAAATAAAAATAAATTAAAATAATGTATATAATAATTTTATATTTCTAACTACTATTTATATTTAACTATATCACTTATATATCCTCATATTAAATATGATAAAGTAAATAATATTTGAATATGACATTTTTAACTCTTCTTTAAATAAAAATAATAAATATTATAATCTAACACAAGTAGCTTAATAAGGATCACAATTTATAACTAAGGTTTATTTTAGTCGGAAAATACTTATCCAATGAAATTAGGACAAGTGTTAGTGTAATATTTTTTTATAATAATATTAATTTTACCTTCAATTACCCTATTTACCTTTAATCGTGGTAAATAAAATCCAAAAGTTACTATTTAACAAATATTATTTTGATATTATTAGAACAAATTTTTTATATTGATTACAACCATGTATGTACATTTTTATAAATTCAATTCATAGAAGCAGTAAAATTACATTTAATGAAAATCTTGTAGATGTGGCTAAAAGGAGGGTAAAAGAGAGATTCAAAAGTTTAATAATTTTTTATATCTAGTTCTATTTTAAAATGATTCCAATGAACTAAATTGGGCTAATATATTTATTATTTATCTATTTTTACTTTAAAATAAATTTAAAGTAAAATAATATTTTAAATGAGAAATTTGGTTTTTTAACAATAATACATTGTTTTCTCTATTCATCAAAAACTAAATGTTTTTTGAAAAATACCAAAAACTCACCCTAAACTAATTTTGATATTCCAAAATAAAAAATAAATTCTATTTTAAAAAATTCAATTTCTAAGTATGTCTAAAATTTATTTTTTTATTTTTCATAAAAAGACATAATAATTAGTCCCTTTAAGAAAATAGTATTTCTAAACATTTCACTCTAAATATTTTTTATTTATTTAAAAATGTTATAAATAACATTTAAGAAAAATTATTACTCTTTATATAACTATATTTAATGTATATTTTATAAATACATCATTTAAATGATTAAAACAGTAAAGTGTTGTTTCACATAAACTCAATCTTGTGTGTTACACAAGCCAATTTGATATTGCATGCAATGAAAACAATTGAAGTTAACATTCCATGAAGTATTACGGTGTTATAGAGTATAGTACCTACACATACAAAATAAATTATGGATCATTGAACTAATGTTTCAAACCCATCTAAACTCATTCTCACAGTTTTGAGTACAACACCTTTCTTTTTTACTAAAATGTCTTTTTAAACAGGAAACATGAACTTTGAGTCATACCAATCACATCATGTATCAGTTTAATGTGAGAATGATTCTTACACATCACAAATTCATTATGAATCATTTTCCTAAATTATCAAGATAATACAAATGTGTTCCTTCAGTTTTTTGTGAGTGAAACTTTTTGAATTAAAATATCAATTTTAAACATATAACATACACTTTGAGCCATTCTAGGCACATAATGTATCATACTGATGTGTGGATGATTCTTACATGTCACAACTAACATATCAATATGTAGCTTAAAGTATCAAAAAATATTAAAATTCATTATCAATTTTGAGTATGTCAATTATATTTTTTACTAAAATCAATGTCAATTTTAAATAAAAAACAACCACTTGGAGTCATACCAATGACACCGCGTTCCAAATTGAGGTGTGGTTGATACCTACATGTCTCAAAGTCTCAAAAAAATCCCAAACTCCAATTCTACCATTCTTTTCATTAGTATTAATTGTTGAACCTCCAAGATTGAAAATTGAGTCAATTTTCTTAGATAAAAAACCTTTTTCAACAAAGAATTTCAACTCAACATGAAGTGTTGCAATTCAACCAAGAAATCCAATAGAAAGTCTGGTAGCATTGGAATAAAGGAACATTTTTTCTCTTTTGACTATTTTTGCAGATATTAGATAGAAAAATAAGACTTTCCAAAATATCTGTGAAAAAACTATAATTATAAAATAAAAATGATAAGAAAATTATCTTACAAATAGTAGATAAAATGATGAAAAAATTAATTAAATAAGTTGTTGAAATTCACTATTTTACTGACAGTTTTATTTATTATTGACACATTTCTTTTTTAACACTATCTCAATTACAATTTCAAATTCCAATATCTCACAATCATGAGGGGCTTCAAACAAATCACCCTAATACAAACAAAAAAATCCACATGTATATGAAAAAAATTATTATATGAGTAATTCTAAGAAGAAATAAATTAAACATAAATATGAAAAAATAAATTAATTCTTTGGAAAATTATTATAATATTAAAACATAAATATTAGTGTTGGGATTGAGTAGAGGAAGTTTCATTTATTTTCCTATAAATGAATAGGAGGGAAATTGAACGAAATTGATAAATGATAAAACTGTATGGGTGAAGAATTTTTGAGGGAGAGGAAATCTATAGAAGTTTAGATGCAGAAAGGAATGAAATATTGATTAAAATATTCTAAAATAATGTAACTATAAAAATTTGAATTCCCAAAAGATCTGTGAGAAATACAAAATAAGTATTAGATAAAAAATGATAAGAAAATTAACTTACAAATAGTAGATAACTTGATAAAAAAATTAATTAAATAATTATAAGGAAATCACATTTTCATGATTTTTGTATACATTCTTAATGCATTTCCTTTTTGTCATTATCTTGTTTATCGTCTCAAAGTCTAATCTATCGTGAGTATGATATGCTTCAAACAAACCACCCCTTCTCAAACAAAAGAATCCACCTGTATAAAAAATAATTATTATGTGATTAATACTAAAAATAAATAAATAAAACATAAATAATAAATAATACATTAATTATTTGGAAAATGATTTTACTATGAAAATGTCAATATATCCTTTGTGGTTGAGCAAAGGTAGCATCATAGCTCTTCATGTAAAGGAAGTGGACAGAACATAAAGGAAAATAATAAATGCCAACATTGTAGGGGTGAAATTGTTTTGAGGGAGATGAAATATGTGCAAGTTTTGGTGTATAATGGCATGAAATATGGACACTGATCTTCTAAAATAAATGAACTATTCAAGTAATAATTAAAATTAAATCAATGTTTCTTTATATAATTCTTTGATAAAATAGATAGAGTATATCATAACAATACCTTTACATATTCCCAAATGGTTTCCTTCATTATAGTATATTATTCCATAGGATCGACAACATCATCATATGTAGAAGGTTTTTTTTCATGAGTAGTCAAACATTTAATTTAGATTATGTTAATGTAGAAGAAAATTTATAACATTATGAGGAAAAAAATAGTTTATTTAAAACACTTATCACATCTCATTGAACAATCATTATTTTTTTAAATGTTTTTGGGATTTGGTTCCTCTATCTAGAATCCCAATCCGCTCTATGTGGTACCCTATAATGTAAAATAAATTTTCTACATTTGAATTTCCATGAACTCATTGTGATATCCCAATGAAAGGGTCATCCTCGATTGTATTTTCATCTGACCTGACATTTATTTTAGTCTCCAGTAGGACAGTTGACCAATTCTTTCTTTCTAGATATAAGACGTAAAATACTTGCATTGTTTGTAATATCATTATGAATGGCTCATCTTTTCCCCCTTCAATACTTAAATTCACCTTCACGGAGCCCATTTTATCTTCTTTCACTACACTCATATTTTCAACCCATTTTTTATGGAAAATTGGCTATTTAAATGCTGTATAATCCAAATTTTATATATATTCAATAATTACAAAATATTAAATATTTTTATAAATTGTATTTCGATGTAACAACATGTGTTTTGAATTATATGAAAAACGAAATGAATTTTAACATTTTTATTTAAGGGGTGGGTCAAATTTAAAATTGTTCATCAGAATGAATTTCTAAGAGTTGTAACCTTTCAGAGTGACATTTTTTGACTTGTATGAAGACCCAGGATGTTTCTCATGTTTCTCAGGAAGTTTCAGGAGTGTCGGACTAAGAAAACTGTGTTTTGATGGACTTGTAGATGAAGCATGGTTTGTTTGAAACTGTTCAGACCACATCATGAAAATTGTGTGGCTTATTGCAGGTGGATAGAGGCTATCACACAGGATGCACATGGTTTTCCAAACCATTCACCCAACCTATTGGGTTAGTGGAAGAGTTAGTACCTCAGCACTATTCACCACATTGTTGGTGTACATTTTCCAAACTGTGCGGCTAGTCCATCAGGGGGTTCCCCAGGTGCCCAGTAAAGGGGATCACTATTGATGCATGGTTTTATAAACTGTGCAACCTAAACTGTGCATGGGGACCTATTTTAAAAACTAAATGAAATTAAAATAAAAAAATTAACACATAAAAACAAAACACTCACCTCTCCCCCTCTCACTCATGTCATGCCTCCCCCCTTGGGCTTCGCTTTAATCTGTGTGTCCCACCCCCCTCTTCGGATCCTCTTGATCAGCAAAATCCATCTGGATTTCATGTGGTTCCTCTCTCGAATTTCTATGGTTATTCCTTATCCTCACTTATCCTCCATCAATTTATTCATTTTCTTCTATTTCGGTGCTTGGTGAGGTTTAGTCGAAACCCTAGGGTTTGGGGATAATGGATTTTTAGTTTTTCTTAATTGTTAGGGTATGTGAAGTGTCTCTTGGGACCCCTTCTTGCATATTCCAATATCCTCCTCTAAAGTCGAGAAGTATGGGTTCAATTTGGTTTGCTACCAATAATTTAAGGTATTGGTTTCCATATGTTCTTGTTTTTTGTGAATTAAATTTAAAGTCATTCGGTTTTTTTGAGTCCCACGAATATTTTTTAGTGGGTTTTGGTCATCTTTGAAGACTTGTAATCATATACATAGGTCTGTATGTATATAAATATATATATTCCATTTATGTATTACCTCGTGGCTTGGGGAATAAATGCATTAGGTTTATATATGTATATATACATATATATATATATATATATATATATATATGAGGGTGTGTGTGTGAAAGGGTGGAGCAGTTTCGAGTGGTCGCTGGAAAAACTATCAAGCACCATAATGTTTGAATTCCTTTGGTCTACTTCCTGTGGTAGGGTGCCATTAATTTTTCCTTTAATTTTATAATGCATTAATTAATTGTTTCCCCACCATTAAATTAATGTTTTTCATTGTATAGTATTTTTTCTAAAATGGTTTCCTTTGGTGAATTATAAGTGAAGCTTAATTGAACCAATGAATTGTTTCATAAACAATAAAATTATTTAATAATAAAAACCCTCCAGTAGTGGTACTCTATCATCAAGATAAAAAAGAAAAGGTTATACCTTTATGATTTCTTAGTTTATTTCATTAATTTTTCCTTTTTATTTTCTCTTTTCTTATTAAATGGCATGTTTCGGGTTTTTCCCCTTTTTAGTTTCAATTGCCCAAGTGGGCATATTCCTTGTTTTTGTGACACCTCGCCTTTAAATGTAAGCCCATTAAATGTTGTTTTCAGGTACTGATGAGTTAAATGGATTGGTTAAAGTAATTGGAAAGGGTATAATGGCTTATGAATGATGGTAGGATTATTTAAGGGAAATGAACAAGATCATATCCTTTGGCACTTATTCCTTAAATCAATTTTCTATGTTTGGGAAAATTGAGTGAGATGACCTTGATTAGTATAGATCACACCAAATGGAATTCCCTATATTAAATAGATCGAATTAAATGGCTCCTTGAAATGTAATTGAACATGGTTTTATCTAAATGAATAAGAGGCATTTCCCCATGTATTAAATTATAAATGTAAGTAAAGGCATTATTAATGTGATAAAACCCTCATATAGGTTTGATAAATGACATGCATGATAAGGTTATTCATCATGTGATGAATCGTGTATGAATGTGACCAATCATAAGATAGTATTTTAATTGAAATTCTTAATAGGTGTTTCCTTGATTATAATTTTTGAACATGCATGCTTATATGTAATTGAAATGGACTAATGAGATACATGAGAGATTAATGAGTTATTCATTATATGTTATAAATGATTATTCCATATAGTCTTATGGAGCCACGAGACCATTAGCACCCTTGTGGGGAAAGACCATGTGGTATTTCTAGCAAGGACAGTGGATTGACCATGAGAGCTCCCCTAGTGACAGATTTCTAGAGTATGTCCTATTCCTTACAACAGGTGGATCCAAGGGACCGTAAGAGCCCTTGGGGGGAAAGACTGTGTAAAATTTCTTGATAGGCTAGGGGATTGACTGTGAGAGGTCCCCTGGTGACGTATTTTGGGATTACATCTCAGTTTTCACAGCATGTGAATTCTAAGAGACCATGATAGCTCTTGGAGTTGGGTTAGGGGCTACCCCGTGGGAGCTACCCCTCGAATTGGATTTCAGGGAGCTAAATACTAATCCTTTCCAAAATATATCTATATGTATATCTATAATGATACTATGTTTATATATATATATATATATATATAACATGACCCGATCAGACAAACCAACTTTGGGATGAAGCAGGTAGACCCATCAGGTGTCCTTTAGGAACCTGAGCGAGAGGATATTTGAATGTTCTATATCACTTTATTTTCCTTCCTATACCTGAACACAGTTTAATATATATTGAAGTTTCTAGATTTCCCTATATATCATGGGTTTCAGACTACAAAGATTCATATCTCAAACCCTGCTTGGGATACCGTTGCACTGTGCTACCTAAGAATACTATATTGTTTATAGGACTACGAACCTTCTTTGATAGCTTATGTTGTGTTTCTTGTACCTGGATGTTTGAATAAAAGGACAGATTTGGAGCTCAGGATTCTCGTGGAGATTCCCTTATGGATTTTTAGTTCGTTTCTTTATTTGAGTCTTGTATTGTTCTGAATTGTAAATCAAGATGTATGTTTACTATTTTTAGTTATGTATCATCACTATGACATGCATACATGTTTTGTATAGACTACTATTTCCTACTTTAATTCAGATTTTATAAAAAAATCTTCCACTGTTTCATCAATATTTACTACAACTTTAGTTCTTAACTATTATTTATTCTGTTATACCACTTTTCTACTCTGATTAGATGGTATAGTCTCCCCATTATCACCTCCTATGACCATTATTGCTAGTTGATAGCCTCTGGCATGTAGGGAGATGCGCTAGTGTCCTTGTGATCCACCAGTTCAGCTACTGTCTTAGTGGTCATCCAGGACGGGATGTTATAAAGTGGTATCAGAGGGTAATTTTTTTTTCATTTATCTTACTATTTTTGGCTTGTAAACATGAGACTAGGAATTTGTTGATTCTTGATTAATAATCATGCTTAGTATTAATCACCCCACATGGGGGATGTGACCAAATAGCTAGGGTTGGGATTGATATACATGTTGTTTTCTATTACGGTTGAATTTTATTTCCCCTTGAGTGATTGGTGTACTTTCCACTACTAAGGATTTATTGAATTTATGGTATTTTTACCCTTGCCCTAGTTTGGAAAGGATGAATCATTTCATAGGTAATTATACGTACATAAGGATTAACATGTCATGCATGCATCATTACAAGTAGTTTCATTTGTAGAATGCCTATTATATACTATGCCATGCCTTGTATTCTTTCACATACTGGTTAGTATGACATAATTTAATTCTTATATTCCTTGATTCTTGACTTTTTAACCTACTCTTTTGATATTCTAGGGATCTTTTTTATAGCCTGATTCAATATTACTACTTACGATAACATGCTATATTTTTTAAATATGTAATTAGTAGCATGGGATGAAAATATATGGGTTGTGAATGAATAAGAACAAGTTTTTTTATTGTAAGTTTTATGGGCCCTTATGGATGGGAATGGGTAGCCCATATATTCAAGCCATCTTGATCAATAAACAGTTATGTGTTTTAATTATATGGTTAAAATGTGAAGGATATTAAACTACAATGATAAAGTGAATTAATTTTGACTAAAGGGATCCAAATGCCAAACTGTAAAGTGTATGGGTTCTTTACAGGTTAGCAGGTGGCCAACCATGTTATTGGATCATTGTTTTTTGGAATGTTATATTCTGAAATGGGATTGGATTTGATTAATGGGAACTAATTTTAAATCCATTATGTGTATGGGTTCTTCATGAATTAGGAATTTAAAATCCGTGAAAAATGTAGAGGCATGATTTATCTTGAGATGGTATAAATGTAAGGGATACTTAAATTTTAATCTTAATTAAATAGGTTATCTCTTAAAATGCAACCGGACCCAAGTTGGTCAGTTGGGGAATGTTTTTAGGAAATGACTTGTTTGGGTGTTTGAAACTTTAATAATTTAACAACTGCCATTGGGTTTCATTTTGATGATCCCAGGTTGATTAAAATGGGACCCTCTTAGGTCGCCTCTTCTATTAAAATGTAATTTACTTAATAATTTTCCTAATAAAGATGAGATATCAGTGAATTTTTAAAATTTTTAAAAGTAATTCTTCTAAAACATGAGTATTTTTCCCTTGGGGGTTGGTTAAAATCATCTACCTTGTGTTTTTGTTTTGAAAAATGGTACATAATGTTTGGATAAAATCATTAAATGATTAAATATTAAATGTTCTTAAATATAAAGGTCTTGAAAATGGACCCAATAGTGGCGCCCTCTATTTAAAACTATCGTGTAAGGGTAGTTAAAGTTTCTCTTTGAGTTTCCTTGAAACAGAAGCATAAGTGTTTTCCATAGGCGTTCTTTTACTTTTCATTATGGATTAAATGATAGGCTCTTATTCCTAGGGACTTTTTTTGTGTGGCCTATTGATAGGCTGAGTTCTTCTAATTTCATAAGGGGCTAGCCCATGGTTCGTGTAACCCATAGAAATTTAAATCCATTTTAGTATTGTCAAATTTCTAACGCATGGAGTCTTTTGGGTGTCAGTTTCCCTTGTATATATTTTGGATTCTAACGAAAACATTTTTCAGAAGTGTGATCATTTTTTCTTATCTTTATTTATGTGGATGATCATTGGGTAATTCCAAATTTCAGTAGCTTAGATATGCCTCAGGCATAGTCAGAAGCTTGATTGGTCATTTTATGTATTATTTTTTTAGTGATAGATGAATCGGTACGTCTTCATCAAGGATAATAGTCATATCGGACAATATGAATTAGGGTTAAATCTCTTTTATAGGCTATCCAATACTTGCAACCATAGGGAAGACAGATTGTGGATAGTATTGTGGATGTGTCATTTGTTTCTATAAACTTGGGGTAGTATGAGTCTACATACGTGGTGCCTATTGAGCACTAAATGATATAACAAACTGAATGATGTTGGTGAAACATTGAGGCTTGTGTTGTTGGGTGCGTTCTTGAGTCATCTCTGAAGTAGATTGACCTATAAGTTAAAGATTAAGTGTGTCTAAATTTTCAAGATGAATTTTTCAAGACTCGAGTATTTTGAAATGTCAGTCGGTTTAGTTTTGGTTTCCTTGTCTAATGCTTTGACATTTGGGAGTGTGACTCTGAAGAGTGTCACACATTTATTAATAGTGTTTTTATCTAGTTCACTTGTGAGTTCTCAGTTTATCTCTTCTTTTGATGGCTAGGATAATCCATAGTTAGGGAGCATCATGTCAGTTCTAGTGGCTATGTTCCCTTCCAATTAGAAGCATGAACAAAGAGGAACAGTGAAATATGGTCGGTTTGATTGGAATTCCCTTGAGGCATGAAAGTGTTGAATCATTTCCGTGCTTTCTTGATAGCATGGATTCGATGTGGTTGGAAGTGTACACAACCCTTCGGAAACACTATTTTTCTCATATAGACTCTAGTGGTTAAGCTTTAATGATCACATAATTACCCAGGTGAAAAAATGCATTGTGATTGATTGCAATGGTGACAGAGCATCGGTAGGTCAATCCAAGTTTCTTCCTTGAAGTTGACCAGTTGTGGTTTGGCCATTCTGTTATTCAGTAATTGGGCATGATTGACTGGAAACATTTTCAATCTTTTTTTGTATTCTTCTTAGTGATGAACATGTCCCGTACTTTGACTCCATCTTGAATTCACCAAGAGATCTTTTTTCTTACAATTCACCGATGTTTTAAAATTTTTCGGTTTTTTTCAGTGACCTTTTTCAGTGTTGCATGTTGATGTGTGGTTCTTATCAAGGCATGGTGTTTCTGAGTGTAACTTGGGTTCCAAAAATAGAAATTGTGTGGAAAGACTCTTGGACACTAGTCATTTCTCTGCCTCGACCATCTGGTGAATTCCTTATAGAGTGTATTCATTAATCTGATGTGAATGTTTTGGCCTTGTGAAAACTTCTAATTTATAAATATGGACTACAGAATACATACGAGGGGTCCTTTAAACTTTTGTGTGATGAATATGGGGTTAATATATCTCATTGATAGGCTTAGAGTAAATTATTAAAGGGTGACTATTCTAGTGGGATGGATCTGGATTTCACCTTTGTTCATGATGTAGCACAAAAATTTAAATGGACAAGTGATAATTGTTTTGGAAATGTCATTGGTGGTCAGGGATGTACTTCAGAGTCTGTGTTCATTGTAAATGAGAGGTTCCTTAGGAGAAGGCATCATAGTTCTATTTTTGAATATCGATCATCTAATCCAAGAATCTTCTTGAATGATCGGTTCGAAGTGGCTCGACAAGTTTTCTCTCTTGTTAAATGAAGAGGTCAATAAAGGATCATTTCCATCATATTGTCAGGTGGAAATGATTTCAGTTTGTGTCATCCAGGGTCTTTCATGATAATTTGGCTCAACTTGGTTAAATGAGGTCTATGTGGGATCAAACATTTGGTAAGATCAAAATCAATCTAGTATCATAAATAAAATGAATAGAATGTGATTGGTAGGAAATTAAAATGACGGAGGAGAAATAGTTTAAAATGTTACCTCTTAAATGTTAAAGCATAAGTTAGGATGTACCTTTGTTCAGTTTCATAACAAGAAGATGATGTGATTGTGTATTTATTGGGGCGGGCTTGGGTTACTTCTGACTCGAAATTTTGGTTGGAAAATGAGCATTGGCTCAAGTCTTGGTGACTTATGTTCCATGTGTTTAAAATAATGATCAGAGGTTTGTTGTGTATTTGGAAACACAACGCAACCATTTGAATGAAGATTCATGAACCTTGTGGTCTAGTGAAGTTTTTACATTGTCACTAGAGGCTTTCTGGGGATGAGATGTTCTAATATGGGAAGGTTTTAATGACCTTTATTTTGAACTGAATGAAAAACCAAAGGAATTTAAACTTTTTCATTTACTGTACGGGTCGAATATAAAACCAATATTTGGACTAAAGTTCTGATATTTGGTACCTTTCAAAGTGATTTTTTTGAACTTGGTTAAAATCTTGAGAATTTTCTCAGGCGTCTCGAGGAGTTTCGGGAGTGCCAAATTGGGCAAATTTTGTTTTGAATGACCTGCATAGGGCGTATGATTTTTTTGAAACCATCTGGCCCATAGAAAGAAATTGTGCGGATTATTATAGGTGGGAAGAGGATATTTTATGGGATACACATGGTTTTCCAAACCATAAGCCTAGCCTTCATATTTAGTGGAGGAGGAAGTACCTCAACACTATTAACCACATGTTTGGTGCATGGTTTCCAAATCGTGTGATCAACCTGTGTGGGGTGCCTTAGGTGCCTAGTAAAGGGGTTCATAGTTGGCACATAGTTTTAGAAACTATGTGATCAAAACTATGTTTTGGGTCCTATTTTAAAAATTAAATGATATTAGAATAAAAGTAAATTAAAACCTAAAAACTAAACACTCATCTCTCCCCATCTCACTCGCATCAGGCCTCCCCCATTAGGCTCCCCTTTGAGCTGCGTGACACCCCCTCTCTGGCTCCTCTTGATTGGTGAAATCCATCGATAATTTGTGGTGTTTCTCATTATAATCTTCATCATAAGCCCTTCTCCTCCCTTATTCTCCATCACTTTGGTGTTTTCTTATCTTTCAGTACCTGATGATGTTTGAATGAAACACTAGGTTTTGGGGTTAATGGATTTTTTGTTTTTTTATTCATTGTTAGGGTATGGGAAAGGTCTATCAGGACCCCTTCATGCATATTTCAGAATCCTCCACCAAAGGAAAGGAGGATGGGTTCATTTTGGTTTACCACCAATGATTTAAGGTATTTTTTTCCTTCTATTCTTTTTGTTGTTGAATTAAATTTGAGTTCGTTTGGTGTTTTTGAGTCTCATGTATATTTTTAGTGGGTTTTGATCATATTTGAAGACTTTCAATCATATACATATATATTTATATATATAAATATATATATCTTCTATGTATGTATTCCCTCATGGAGAGTTAAATAATTGCATTGGGTTAAGGGATATATATATATATATATATATATAAGTGTATGTTTGTGCAAGTGTGGAGTAGTTTCGAGTGTTTATCGGTAAAACTGTAAAGAGCCAATGTATTGGAGTTTCTTTGGTATGCTTTTTGAGGTAAGGAACCATTACTTGTTCCTAAAATTTAATAATTCCATAATTAATTGTTTCTCTGACTTTAAATTAATTATTTTCAATGTATAATATTTTTTCTAAAATAGTTTCCTTTGTTGAATTGGAAGTGAAGTTTAATTGAACAAATGAATTGTTTTGGAAATAATGTCATTATTTAATAATAAAGCCCCTCAAACTCAGGTACATTGTCTTAAAGGTAAAATTTATAGTTTATACTTTTATATTCACTTAGTATATTTCACTAATGTTTCCTTATGTTTTTTCCATGTTTAGAAAGGGAATGTTAAGGCGGTTTTCCACTTTTTAGTTTCCATTTCCCAAGTGTAAATATGCCCTGTTTCCATGAGAGCTCTCCTTTACACTTGAGCCCTTGAAATTTATTTTCCATGTTTTAATGAGATTAATGATTTGGTTAAAGTAAATTTAAAGGGTATAATGTATTACGAAAGACTATAGGATATCTCACACTAGAAGTAATTCTTTTTATTAAATGGTTCAAATGAAATAGATCCTTGAAATGTAATTAAACATGGCTGTCAAAATGTATAAGAGGAATTGCCTTATGAATTAAATTATAAATTTAAATGAAGGTTTTATGATTGTGATAAAACCCTTATATGTGTATGATAAATTCCATGAATGATAAGGTTATTCCACATGTAGTGAATCTTTCATGAATGTGACCAAGACTATGATAGTGTTTCTATTGAAATGATAAAGAGGTGTTTCCTTGAGTATAAATTGTGAACATACCTGCTTATATGTAATTGAAATGGGATAATGAGATGCATGGGAGGTTAATTACTTGTGAATTAATTGTAATAAATGATTACCCCATATAGTCTTTTGGAGACAAGGGATCATTGGAGTCCTTGTGGGGAAAGATCGTGTGAGATTTACAGCTGGGCTAAGGGATTGACTATGAGAGATCCCCTGGTGATGGATGTCTGGAGTACATCCCGGTATATACATCTTGTGGATCCAAGAGACCATGATATCCCTTGGGGAAAACCCATGTGATCTTTCCATCTAGTCCAAGGTATTTACTGTGAGAGCTCCCCTGGTGATGGATGTATGGATAAGATCCCGGTTCTTAAAGAACATGCATGCCAGGAGAACGTAAGAGGTCTTGGAGTTGGGTTAGGGGATAAACCAGGGGAGCTACCCCTGGAATTGGATTTCTAAGATTTACATCTGGATCCATCCCAAAATATATCTATATATAATTAGATATAATGATATATATATATATATAATGTCACATGATCATACATACCATCCTTGGGATGTACTAGGTAGACTTGCAATACATCCTTTCGGAAACTGAGTGGGATGTTATTTGAATATGAGGTATTGCTTTACTTTTCTTCATATACCTTCACACTATTTAATTTATATTATATTTTATTTATTAAGCTAGATATAGTGGTTTTCGGCCTACTGAGATTCATATATCAGACCCTTCTCGGTCCAATATTTCACTGGGGTACCCAAGGAGACTCTTATTTACAAGACTACAGACCTTAGTAGATTAATTATGTCGTGATTCTTGTACCTGGAAGTTTGGATAAAAGGATTGTGCTAGAGCTCAAGATTCTCATGAAGATCAACTTAGTGATTTTAATTTCTTTTATTTTTTTATTCATATATTGTTATGAATTGTAAATCATGTAGTATGTTTACTATTTTCCATTATATATCATCACTATGAAATGCATTCATGTTTTGTATAAAATGGTCTTGACCACTTTAATTCAGATATTATAAAATTTTTATATAATTATTTTTTCAATCTTTATTAATAATTCCACTTTTAACTATTATTTATTCTGTTATACAAACGTGCTACTCTAATATGAGAGAATAGTCTCTTTACTGCCACCTTCTAAGATCCCAATTGCTATTTGGTAGCCTCTAGCATACGAGGAGATGTGATTGATTCCATGTGACCCACTAGTCAGGCTACCTTCTTAGTTGTCAGCTAGGTAAGGATGTTACATTCTATCCTAGGAACCAGATATGTACTTTAGTTCCACAACAAGTGTAACAACACTATTTTTCATCGTAATTCAGTCATCATATTGTTTTTTATAGAATGTATAACCATTGATTACAAAACCAATTTAAGATATAAAATTTTTATTTAGTCCCCTAGCTAGCCATCAAATTTGTTTAGAAATTTAATTCATATTTTCAGTTACCTCCTTATAAACTTGTTCTTGAAACCATCTTATAAACTATTGATTATGTGTATTTTATAACCCTCCTTCTTCCTTTTATGGATTGAAATCTAAAATAATTTCTTTGTGGGATTCAATGTATGGATCAACATATTCACTATTATGTAAAATGTAATGGTTTTCTTGATCCCAATATATTAAGGTAATTGTAACAACATCTCTTATAAAAATCCCATTTCCCATAAGGAATCCGTTGTGAGGAGACATTGGGAGACCAATGTGGTCAAAATATGATAGGTAATCGGTAAACAATTCAATAGCTTCTTCCATAATATATCATTCTACAAAACAACCTTTTGGCCATATTCAATTCTCAGCATACCCTTTCAAAATCTTCACATACCATCCAATGGGGAACATCCATCTATAATGGATAGGACCACATAGTTGAAACTCTCTAATAAAGTGAACCATCCAGTGGGCCATTATATCAAACAATTCTGGTGGGAAAAACATCTGCAATTCATAAAATATAATTACAACCTCCTTATTCATGATTTGAAACTTCATCGCATACATAACTTTATTGAATATGGCATTGAAAAGGGTGCAGATTCTTGTTAATATATGCTATATATTTGGAGGCAGAATGCAACAGAAATCAAGAGTCATCAAGTCTTGTATCAAAACATAACAATCGTGTGATTTTAATCCCTATAAATTGAAATTATTCATTGACATGAAATTATTGATATTTTATTAATACCCCTCTAGAACTTTTACACTATTAAGAAAAATAAAGAAATGCAAATTTTCCTCTCGGGAAAGAGTGTAAGCTGTTAGAGGAAGATAATTCCTCCCTTTACCCTTCACTGATGCTAACACTTCCCCTATCCCCATGTAAATCATTACCAACCAAGCCTTGATGTCGTATTTTTTTCCAAGAACATTTATTAATGTGACAATAACACTATTGAATACATTTTTTTCTATATGCATAGCATCAATAAATTTTCTAACATACAAATAGTTCTAATATGGTATTTTGAAAAAAATAGATCTCTTCTAATAACCTTATTTCATATGTTTTTTTAAATGGTTTACCAAAAACTATGTCAATATCTTTTACATTATCGAATAGTTGATCACCCATTACTGGATATTATGTTCTACCTTATTCAATATTATCATCGAATGTTGTCATCCAGGATCGGTATTTATTTCATCAAGGTAAAAAAAATTAATTTCCTAAAAATACAATCTTTGCGGAATATTTCAATTGAACTAAGTGTGTGTGTTCTTCACAAATGGGACTCCCCAGTATTCCTTTAATGTTATATCCTGATGAATTTAAATAATAGGGAAGTCATTTATCATCCCATACACATGGTCCTCAATGTGAATTCCTCACTTCTATGAAAATCATACATTGTAACACTTGTATCGCATATCAATTTTAGATCTTTAATAAATGGAGATAAATAGACATCAATATCATTATCCAGTTTCTTTGGTCTACATATAAATAAATACAAAATAATGTATTTTCTCTTCATACATAACCACGGAGGAAAGTTATAATTTACTAACAAGACAGTCTATGTACTGTGAGTACTACTCTTTACATTAAAATTATTCCTTCCATCTATAGATAACTTAAGATGAATGGTTCTCATCTCATTTAAAAATTCAAGATACTCATAATCAATTTTCCTCCATTGAGGAGAATCTATTGGATGATGTGGGTTCCCATATTTAATTCTTGTATCAGCTCACAATGTCAATTGTCTCATGGTTTTCTGACTTCAGTATAGTATTCTAAACCATGGAATGATAGTAAAATAACATACATATTTATAAAGACTTAATTCATTTTTCTTGTATCGATCTACGCCACACTTAGGGAATTTTATGATTGACTCATGATCCTTTTGTAACAATATGAAATCATTTGGTCATGCATGTATTTTTTTATTTATCAATCCCATTGAATGTATCATTTCATTAATGTCATATATTCGACATGGTCGTTAATTTTCTTCTGGTATTATATCATTCAAGATACCATGTAGCTCAATAAAGAAGGTGCCACTCCATCTGTAACCATCTTTCAAATTATATAACATCAATATAGATAAAAATGATTTGTATTTAGTATAATCGGTAAATAATAGTCTCTTGGTCCAACTACTATACTTCTCAAAAAACTTCGACAATAAAGAAATTCATCTTTAATTTTTATTTTCATTTATTTTATGAGATCTCCATCATCGTTTACAATGGTTTTCATATCAAATGATCCATAAACCACAGTATCAACCCAATAGGTGTGAACGTTCAGTTTGCTCCCATGTTTATTCTAAAATTTATAGCTTCATTCTATTTCTTGAAAAATAAAATGATCTTCCAACTCTTATGGACTAATTTTTATTTAATAAAAATAATTTAAACATAGAAAAAATATTTTATAGGGTTCTTATGCATGCCCTATTTCAAACATAATGAACTCATTAACTTTATATTCATACTATTTTTTCAAATTATTAGTGGGAATCTATTTTCAATTCAAATACATCATATTGCATCCATAAAATATTAATTTTGTAAATTAAATAAATAAATATACATAAACTTTTCATTATCAAAGGTGAAAGTTACAAATAATTCTAATCAGGGAAACCCAAAATTTTATTGTTTTAAATATTTTCAATATGATTTGACAAAAATGGAAATTGTATTTAAGGAAAAATTATTCCACTATGGTAGGTGTTATCCCATAAATTCATCAAAAGGTGAAATTTAAAGATGACTATCATCCTCATCTTCTCATCTCAAGAATAGTTATCTTTTCATTTTGTTATTTGAAACTCATCAATCATCTCTCAGGGACATGAAATTAAGTTTCTTGAAATACTCTAAGCAGCAGTCATCCATGGGATGACTACTATGACAACCCTACTTTTTATTAGAACTTAAACATTCTTTATTACATAAAACTTAACTTGATACAACAAAGAAGATCGAGAGGTTTAGTGTCTTTGGGGATTAGGATCATTACATAAAAACTTAAAACATGAAATACAACATCTTTGTTGAAAACTTCCTTTACATGACCACTACATTCCCTCGTACTTAGCATTGCATGGGATAACATAAGGACATGCATAAAAAAAGGTGAGCTATAAAGCCAAGTAAGGGAGTACACAAGGAATAACATGAGGAGTATAATACATATAAGACAATAGGAATATCAATAGAGCATAAAAGAAACATGAACATAAAATCATGATAAAGCATGATAATCATAACATGGAAATGTGGCAACAACACTTAACATGGATTTAGCATGAGCCAAGGCTCATTGTACATAAAGCATGAGTAAACCCTCATTTCACATGAAGCACGAGTAAAACCTCGTTGCACTTCAATTAGAATGAGTCAACACTCATTGCACATGACGTATCATGATACTATACTTTACCCAATGCATTGGAGCGCTATAAGGGCGCACCCTTCTTAAACATTTCATTTCATGCATAAGTGTGGCACATGGATCATAAAACATGGATTCATAAAACATAATCATTTATTCCACGATAAATAAATGAGGAATTAATACATGAAACATTATAAACAATAAGTAAATGTGCATAATGGTGAATACCCTTGATGGAGAAATGGGCATGGTATTCACTACACAATGGCATTGGCTTAGAAAATCGGTGCGATTTCGGCAGCGTAACGGCGTGACATAAGAATTCATAAAAATTGGTTGATAAGAGAGAAAGGGTGTCTCATCATATTTACATGAAATGGACAGTAAGGGGTCATATAGATACATGTCCAAAAAATTGTAATGGAATTTAGATTCATGATACAAAAGTATTTCTTGAATGTAAAAGAAGAGAGAGAAGTTCCTTTCGGAATTTCGGCATAGTAACGGGTGTACATGGGAGGAATTTATTGAGAGAGAAAGGGGTCTCCCATCATTCAAACAATACAAGGGTAGTTTGGGGGAGGTGAGAAACCATACCCCAACATTCATAATTGAAATTAAAAGAGAAATACAACTTAAAGAAAATTGAAAAAAAATGAGAAAGGAAGGGAAAACCCTTACTTGGAAGTGTGCTTCCAAAGGATAGAGAGAGGCTTGTGATAGGCTTCTTGGGAGCTTGGGGAACCTTGAGAGGATTCTAGAGAGAGTAGGGCAGAGTTTGGATGAACTCAAAAGGATTTTAGTGAGGAGGAAGTGGGATCTTGGGTGGGTTTATATAGGAAAGGTGAGAGAATACTTTATTATTTAGGTTTGGGACCCCTTATATTAAATTAATCCAAACCACAAACCATCCCATGGTTTTTGCCCATGGTTTTCTGGAAAAGGAAAGAGGAAAACAATATTTTACCAGGCCGAGGTCCGAACTTATTAAAATAATAAGGATGCTTATGTGGAGGTGAGTCACACTCCCATGGAAATTAATTTAAAAGGGCAAAGTGTTGAATAAGTCTTGAGGGGTTCATTAATGTTTTGAAAAGTAAGTAAAACCAACCCAAAACCTCATTATTGTAATGATAAAACATATATTGGCCGAACATAAGGATTATGGTATTTTATTACATCACCATTGGGTCATTATGATGTCATAAAACACATTATAAATTTAAACGGTATTTAATTTTTACCCAAAAATTTGATTGTCTCATAAAATTATGAAAAATTCACCGTTGGATAATTTCTACGTCCTTTTTCCAGAAATGACATTTATTTTATCTAAAATTTTCTAAATATGTTAATTTTAGCTTTTAAAATAAAAACCAACATTTATCGAAATTTCACGGGTTTTGACAGAAATGGCTTTCAAACCTTAATAAAAAAATTAATGGCATTCATAAAATTATAAGATCATTTATATTTAATAAAAATTAATTTAATATTAAATAATAATATTTTATTAAAATATTATTTAATTAAAAAATCCCTTAATTTAATAAAATTTAATCCTTAATTAAATAATAACTAAAAACACCATTTGTACTTTAAAAACTATTTACAATGTATCAAAAATGACTAGAAATTATATTCATTATTATATACAAAACTAATAATGTACATGAACATAGTACTACTTATTTGTTACATAACCCCTTAAAACAGCTGCATAAGACCTACGGGTAAGGTGTGCGATGGTGACAGACTCTTGGGGCAGCTCGGATAACATCGCTCGAGTGGTAATCTCTATCAACTTCCACTTTTCCCATAGACGATCACATTCGAGCATGAAATAATGAAGCTCGGCTTGGGCTTGGTCAAGGACGAAGCCCAAGGACGCCACCTCTTTTCTGAGCTCTGACAAATGGGCTTCGTATGGGGGAATTCTACTGGATGAGGCCATCGCTTCCTTTGTCTGAGTAAAATTGGGTTCGTTAAAGCCTTATATTTATACTAATCATGTGATCACTGTTCAACGGCTATAAAAGTAATGGTCACAACTCTTATTATAAAACCAAAGAAGTTGACATCTTATAAAAACATTTTTTATAAAGTGACAATTAACTGGATCAAGAGGTATTTTCCATTAATGAAACTTTGGGTCGTTACAATATTCCCCCCTTAAGAAATTTCGCCCTCGAAATTTTCCTTTTCCCACACTAAAACAAATGTGGGTAACTCAACTTCATCATATCCTCCGACTCCCAAGTTGCTTCTTCAAACTTGTGGTTTCTCCACAACACCTTGACAAGGGGCATTGTCTTATTTCATAGATCTTTTTCTCTACGATCTAAGATCTTCACTGGTTGCTCCTCATAAGAAAGATCATCTTCCAATTGTACCACCTCGGAAGAGAGTACATGTGAAGGGTCCGGTATGTATTTCCTTAAGAGGGATACATGAAGGACATGATGCACCTTGGCCATAGTAGGTGGAAGTGCTAGTCGATAGGCCACAGCCCCAACACGATCAAGAATCTCGAAGGGGCCGATGTACCTTGGACTTAACTTCCCTTTCTTTACAAACCTCAAGACCTTATTCCACGGAGATATGCGTAAAAACACCATGTCTCCAACTTTAAATTCAAGGTCTCGTCGACGATTATCTTCATAACTCTTCTGTCAACTCTGGGCTGCATTGATATGCTGCTGAATGGTTTTCACCTTCTCTACCATTTCTTCAACCATTTCTGGTCCAAGCAGATTACGTTCACCGACCTCATCCCAATTTGCTGGTGTTCTTCACCTTTTCTCATACAGGGCTACATATGGTTCCATTTGGATGGTCGAGTAAAAACTGTTATCATAAGAGAACTCAACCAGAGGAAGATGTTGATAACATCCTCCTTTAAAGTCCATTGAGCATGCTCTCAACATATCCTCAAGTGTTTGGATAGTCCGCTCGGATTGGCCATCAGTTTGAGGATGATAGGTCGTACTGAAGTTCAGTTCAGTATTTAGAGCATATTAAAGACTCTTCCAAAACATAGAGGTGAATCTTGGATCTCGGTCAGACATAATAGATAGTGGTACTCCATGCAACCTTACCACTTCCCTGATATATATCTGTGCCAGTTGATCCAAAGAGAAGTCCTCTCGAATAGAAATTAAGTGTGCAGTCTTTGTAAGACGATCCACAACAACCCATATTGCATTGTTGACTTTGGATGTCCTTGGAAGTCCGATGACAAAGTCCATGGTGATGTTTTCCCATTTCCATTCTGTTATGGGCAATGGTTGCATCATCCCCTTAGACTTCTGCCTCTTTGTCTTCACTTGCTGACACACCAGGCACTTTGATGTATATTCAGCGATCTCCTTCGTCATATTATCCCACCAAAAGTTTTCTCGGAGATCTCGATACATCTTTGTGATCCCTGTGTGAATAGAGAAATTTGAACAATGTGCATCATCCAAAAGTTCCTTCTTCAGCTCTGGACTTGTTGTAACACATAGTCTTTTCGCAAACCGCACAATTCCTTCTTCATTAACATTAAACTCTATGGATTCCCCCTTTTTCATATCTTCCACTTTTTCTTGAATTCCCACATCATCCTTTTGAGAATCCTTTACCCTTTCCAACAGAGATGGTTGAGCAATCATTTGTGAAAGTATTGATGATGGTCCCCTCTTTAAGATTCCCACATCCATCTTCATCAACTATAAGAATATTGGGTCCTTCTCAATTCTCATCATTGATAGAATAGTTGGATCCTCTCTACTTAGGGCATCTACCACCTTGTTCCCTTTTCCAGGGTGGTAATGTATTGAACAGTCATAATCCTTGATGATCTCTATCCATCTTCTCTGGCGCATATTAAGATCTTTCTATGTGAATATATATTTAAGACTCTTGTAGTCAGTATATATCTCACATTTCTCTCCATAGAGATAATGCCGCCAGATTTTCAAGGAAAATATCACCGCCTCCAACTCCAGATCATACGTTGGATAGTTTCTCTCATGGATTTTCAACTTCCTTGAGGCATAGGATATCACTTTATCATTCTACATCAGCACACATCCTAAGCCCTTCTTTGAAGCATCACTGAATACCATAAAAATCTCCCCACTTGTGGGTAAAGTGAGCATGGGTGCAGTGATAAGCCTCCTTTTCAACTCCTTGAAACTTTATTCGCATTCATCACTCCAAGAAAACTTTACTCCCTTTCGATTTAGCTTGGTAAGAGGGTTGGACAATCGTGAGAAATTTCTCACAAATTGTCGATAATATCCAGCTAACCCCAAGAAGATACGGATATCGGTTACCGATGTTGGCCTCAGTCATCCCTCAATTGCATCTGTTTTAGAGGGGCCCACAGATATCCAATTTCTTGTGATGATATGGCCCATGAATGAGACCTCTTTCAACCAGAACTCACACTTGTTGTACTTTACATAGAGCTTCTCCTTGCGCAAAGTCTCCAGTACAATCCTTAAATGCTCCTCATGGTCCTCCTTGGTTTTTGAGTATATTAGAATATCATCTATAAAGACTACCACAAATTTGTCAAGGTAATCTCTAAAGACTCTATTCATTAAGTACATGAATATTTCTGGAGCATTGGTGAGTCCGAAAGGCATTACTATGAATTCATAGTGCCCGTATCTTGTACAAAAATCAATCTTGGGGACATCTTCCTTCTTCACCCTTACTTGATAATATCCCGACCGCAAGTCCACCTTGGAGAAGTATTATTCTCTATGAAACTGATCGAACAAGTCATCAATTCGTGGGAGTGGATACTTGTTCTTTATCATGATTTTGTTAAGTTCACGATAATCGATGCAAAGCCACATTGACCCATCCTTATTCTTGACGAAGAGGACGGGTGCACCCCATGGTGAAGCACTTGGGCGTATAAACCCTTTATCCAGATTCTCTTGTAGTTGTTTCTTCACCTCTTCATGCTCAAAAACAGCCATTCTATATGGAGTCTTGGATATTGGTAGAGCCCCAAGTATAAGTTCAATTGAGAACTCAACATCTCTTCTTGGAGGAAGACCAGGCAGTTCCTCCGGAAACACTTCCGCGAATTCCCTCACAATAGGAATTTCTTCAAGGATGGTTTGTTCTTTGGAATCAATCATCTGAGATAGATACGCATGCTCATAGGGTAGTAATATCCATGCTTGAGATGATGGAGCACAAGGAGATTCATCTTCCTCCTGACACTTGTAAAGAATCGGGGGTCGATTCTCCATATGGAGGGTGATTTCCTTCTCCCGACAATTTATGTTGGCTCTATATAAGGAAAGCCAATCCATGCCAAGAATTGCATCAAATTCCACCAAATGGAGTATGATGAGGTTTGTGGGGAAATTCAATCCACAGATTATAACAGGGGAGGACTTATATTCGTGGGATGTAATGATTTCCCCATTTGTTGTACTCACCGACATCTTTACTTCCATGATTTGTGGTGGTGCTGGGATAGTTCTACTAAACTTTCAAGATATAAAAGAATGCGTAGAACCTAAATCATAAAGTACGTTCACTATTCTTGAATGAATAACTAGCGTACCTGTCACCACTTCGTTGTTGGGGTTCACTTCGGTAGAAGTGATGGAAAAAGCTCTTCCTTGCTATCTTGGAGGTTGTTGGTTGCCTCCGATAACCCTTGGATTGGGGCACTAATTTGCAAAATGACCTGGTTCTTTGCATTTGTATCATTGAACAACGTGTTGAGGTTCGAACGGAGTGTTCCTCTCCTCTGTCGTAGCTGCGGGTCCTTCTTGCCGACAGTTAATAGCTAGGTTCCCTTTTCTTCCACACCTGAAACATTTTCTCGCCCCCTTAAGGAAATTTCTAGGGTTCTTCTTTCTGCACATTTGGTAAGTGGGGTGCTGGAACTTCTTAGCGCCATTGGATTTATCCATCGGACCACCATCATTCAATTCCACCTTACACTTCTTATCCCCATGATACCCATGTGATTCTCCGATCTCCATTTCGACCTTGAGGGAACATCGGACAGTTTCCTCATAGCTGTCAAAATCACGGATCGCTAATACTTTCCGCAAGCTAGGCTTCAGCCCACCAAAGTAGCGGTCAACCTTGCATTCGGGGGTCACGATGAAGCCGGAAGCGTATCGTGCAAGCCTTGTGAAGTTTGCCTCATACTCTCCCACAGATTCTTCATATTTTTTCTTGAGGGAAAGGAAGTCCCTTTCCATCTTAAGCCGAAGGGTGCACGGAAAATATTTTTCGAAAAACATCTTCCTGAATTCCTTCCATTCCAAATCCTCGATCTCCTCCTCGGGCTTCGTATTTTTGATCAACGACCACCATCGATCAGCTTCACCCTCCATACGATAAGCATCCAGGAGAACCTTCTCTTGTTCAGAACATTGAAGGATGGAGAAGATCTTTTCAATGGAGTTGATCCATTGTTCAACAATCGTGGGATCAGATGATCCACTAAAAGTAGGAGGTCTTTGCCTCATGAAGCTCTCGATAGCGACTTGTTCCTTCTTAGGGGGGTTTGGACGTTACTCTTGACCCATGTTTCTATTAAAAACTTGAGTTATCTGAGAGAGAAGCGTGAAAAAGTTCACGATTCCCGCTCCCATTGGATTGGGCATCTCATTAGTACAATCATCACACTGATCTTTACAACGGTTGTTAGCACGAGTCCTCCTATTACCGGCCATTGGCTGGAATAAAAGGAAAGTTAGGGGTAACACATAAAGGGTAATCCAAAGACAAAATTTTATGACTTATAAATAAACATTCATTCCTTAACTCATGAGTCTATAGGCTTCAATCATGGATTTTCATGATCTACTTTCTAACATATATTCTTAGGGGCATTTTACCCTTAATAAGGGTTCATATTAAGATTGTGAATTTATCAAAACATATCCCCCAGGAGTGTCATAACCAAGAGTGAAGCAAGGCCCATTTTCGTGCACCAGTTCCCATTCGAGTCTAGCTCAAAGCGGTGTTTTCGGGTTTTACCCCTAGGATACATTTGTGCCAGAGCCGCCTCTACCTGCTCGTATCCAGACAAGGATGTATTTGTTTGATAAACCACTTAATTAGTATTTACCAAAACTTAGGGATGTTTTTATTATACTTATTCTTGTATCTAAGGCTTTACTAGGGCTTCATAATCCCAAAAATAACTAAACCTATCCTTTGATACCAACTATGACAACCCTGCTTTTTATTACAACTTAAACATGCTTTATTACATAAAACTTCACTTGATACAACAAAGAAGATCGAGAGGTTTATTGTCTTTGGGTATTAGGATCATTACATAAAAACTTAAAACATGAAATACAACATCTTTATTGAAAACTTCCTTTACATGACCACTACATTCCCTCGTACTTATCATTGCATGGGATAACCTGAGGACATGCATAAGAAAAGGGTGAGCTATAAATCCCAGTAAGGGAGTACACATGGAATAACATGAGGAGTAAAATACATGTTAGACAATAGGTATATCAATAGAGCATTAAAGAAACATGAACATAAAGGAATGATAAAGCTTGATAATCATAACATGGAAATGTGGCAACAACACTTAACATGGACTTAACATGAGCCAAGGCTTATTGCACATAAAGCACGTGTAATCCCTAATTGCACATGAAGCACGAGTAAACCCTTGTTGCACTTCAATTATCATGAGTCAACACACATTGCAAATGACGTATCATGATACTATTCTTTACCCAATGCATTGGAGCGCTATAAGGGCACACCCTTCTTAAACATTTCATTTCATGCATAAGTGTGGCACATGGATCATAAAACATGGATTCATAAAACATAATAATTTATTACACGGTAAAGAAATGAGTAATTAATACATGAAACATTATAAACAATAAGTAAATGTGCATAAAGGTGAATACCCTTGATGGAGAAATGGGCATGGTATTCACTACAGAATGGCATTGGCTTAGAAAATCGGTGCGATTTTGGAAGCGTAACGGCGTGACATAAGAATTCATAAAAATGGTTTGATGAGAGAGAAAGGGTGTCACATCATATTTAAATGAAATGGAAAGTAAGGGTGTCATATATATACATTTCCAAACAATTGTAATGGAATTTAGATTCATGATACAAAAGTATTGCTTGAATGTAAAAGAAGAGAGAGAAGTTCCTTTCGGAATTTCGGCATAGTAACGAGTGTACATGGGAGGAATTTAATGAGAGAGAAAGGGGTCTCCCATCATTCAAACAATAATAGGGCAGTATGGGGGAGGTGAGAAACCATACCCCAATATTCATAATTGAAATTAAAAGGGCAATACAACTTAAAGAAAATTGACAAAAATGAGAAAGGAAGGAAAAACCCTTACTTGGAAGTGTGCTTCCAAAGGCTAGAGAGAGGCTTGTGAGAGGCTTCTTGGGAGCTTGGGGAACCTTGGGAGGATTCTAGAGAGAGTAGGGCAGAGGTTGGATGAACTCAAAAGGATTTTAGTGAGGAGGAAGTGGGAGTTGGGTGGGTTTATAGAGGAAAGCTGAGAGAATACTTTATTATTTAGTTTTGGGACCCCTTATATTAAATTAATCCAAACCACGAACCATACCACGGTTTTTTCCCACGGTTTTATGGAAAAGGAAAGAGGAAAACAATATTTTACCAGGATAAGGTCCAAAATTATTAAAATAATAAGGATGCTTATGTGGAGGTGAGTCACACTCCCATGGAAATTAATTTAAAAGGGAAAAGTGTTGAATAAGTCTTGAGGAGTTCATTAATGCTTTGAAAAGTAAGTAAAACCAACCCAAAACCTCATTATGTTAATGATAAAACATATATTGGCTGAAAATAAGGATTATGGTATTTTATAACATCACCATTGGGTCATTATGATGTCATAAAACACATTATAAATTTAAACGGTATTTAATTTTTACCCAAAAATTTGACTGTCTCAGAAAATTATGAAAAATTCATCGTTGGATAATTTCGACGCCCTTTTTCCAGAAATGACATATATTTTATCTAAAATTTTCTAAATATGTTAATTTTAACTTTTAAAATAAAAACAAACATTTATCGAAATTTCACGGGTTTTGACAGAAATGGCTTTCAAACCATAATAAAAAATTTAATTGCATTCATAAAATTATAAGATCATTTATATTTAATAAAAATTAATTTAATATTAAATAATAATATTTTATTAAAATATTATTTAATTAAAAAATTCCCTTAATTTAATAAAATTGATTCCTTAATTAAATAATAACTAAAAACACCATTTGTACTTTAAAAACTATTTACAATGTATCAAAAATGACTAGAAATTATATTCATTATTATATACAAAAATAATAATGTACATGAACATAGTACTACTTATTTGTTACATAACCCTTTAAAACAGCTGCATAAGACCTAAGGGTAAGGTGTGCGATGGTGACAGACTCTTGGGGCGGCTCGGATAACATTGCTCGAGTGGTAATCTCTATCAACTTCCACTTTTCCCATAGACGATCACATTCGAGCTTGACATAATGAAGCTCATCTTGGGCTTGGTCAAGGGAAAAGCCCAAGGACGCCACCTCTTTTCCGAGCTCTGACAAATGGGCTTTGTATGGGGGAATTCTACTGGATAAGGCCATCGCTTCCTTTGTCTGAGTAAAATTGGGTTCGTTAAAGCCTTATATTTATAATAATCATGTGATCACTGTTCAACAGCTGTAAAAGTAACGGTCACAACTCTTATCATAAAACCAAAGAAGTTGACATCTTATAAAAACATTTTTTTTATAAAGAGACAATTAACTGGATCAAGAGGGATTTTCCATTAATGAAACTTTGGGTCGTTACAACTACTATATATAGTAGTAAAAGAACCATAAAAAAGATGAGGTTTGAGCCCCAAGAAACCAATATCAAAAATAATTTTTTAGGATATGAAGCTAATGAGGATTATAATTGTACTCCATTGTGTTCTATAAAATGGGTAATGCCTCCCATATATAATAATTACACCATTGGCATTGGTAATTAACTCATAGCCTATTGAAGGTGATATTGGGTGGAATAAATGTTCTTTTCTATGATTCAAGGGGTCTCAGTAGGGAAATGTTATGATATATGAATCCTTGGGGCCTCTATGAATTCTATATTTGTAGGAGAAATCTCACTTTTAATACTTTTCAGTCCATTAACTAATACTTGTCTTTCCTATATTTAAATGATCCATAAAGTTTTTCTTAAATCCCGTAAACAAATTAAAATATAATATAGGTAACTTAAGATTAATAAGAAACCAAAATATAATAACCAAAAATAATAAACACTCAATCCATCAACTATAAGGTATAAAAATGTATTGATAAAACATTTTAATAAATAAAGATTTATTTCTTATACATGGATTGTAATCAGAGATTCCAAAGGGTGGAACCAATACATGTTGACCTAAAATGATTAATACCTAAAAATAATATCTAATAATTATTCCAACATATATAGAATTTTATAACCTCCTTTCAATTTTTCTGGAACAAGTGAAGTGACAAGATAAGGAATTATTACATTTATTATTAATAGTATATAAAATATTTGAAAACATCTAAAAGTTATAATATCAATTTCAATTAAAAATAGATAAGGGATAGAAAAAATAATTTTAGGAAAATAATATAACTAATAATGATAAATTTTTTAAAAATATAAAAATTCTTATTTGATAAATTGATTCAAGAATTGTGTCGAGATAGGTTCAAAACAAGAATTACATTCAAGAATATGAAGAGTAGGCTTTATTAAGAAAATTTCAATTTCATGGCCATTATGGGTTCTATGTTGATTTTGGGAACATAGTATAATATTTTAGTCATAATGAGAATAACAGTAGTAATTATGGAATATATAGAGGTTTTAATTTATAAGAGATATGATCCACTCTTGCAAAAATAGTTTCAAAGTGAGACAGATCTTCATAAGTAAAATTGGACGATCAATTTCAACCATTGAATTAACTATTTTGTAAAAGTGACAAATTAAACGGTTTTATGAAGGATTTTTATGATTTTATGAAAACATAGATTAATGTGAAGAAATAATTAGAAATGTGTTATTTGAAAAACAATGGTATGTAATAGGGATTTGCAATTGATTTCACGCTAAAGGATTTTCAAAATAAACATCCTTTCATATTACATATTGTTTGTTCATATCACATATGATAGGTAAATTGATGTAATTAAATATTTTTGACATGTTCAAAGGGAACTGATTATTTTATAAATTGTGGATCTTATAAGATAAATTGTCTGTATTTAAATGTTGTTGGAAATAAAAGTCAATGTTAAAGAATGATCTATTTTTATCTGGATTATATTAAAACATACATAGTGTTTATTAGATGTGTGATGAATTAAATGAAGTGATATTTATGAAGTATTAATGTATAGGTTGTCATTTCAAAGATGGATATTTTTTTACAATGGAGAAGAAAACTAGTCGAACCATATTCTAATTTGGGGTCGGTGAAAATTTATGGTTATCGTGTTTGAAATAGGAAACTAATTTTTGGTAGTGAAAAATTGATCATTTTAGATAATGAGACATTTAAATACTAACAAAAAACGGGTGGGTTGAGATGTTATTATGATGACAATATAAAATTAATAGATATTTTTTACTAATTAGAATGGGGAGATTGTTAATCATTAAAATAATTATGTAGAGATTTAAATGAAACAACCATTGGATATTATTCACTATGATATATATGGACCCTCAAAGAATAAATTAATTAATTGTGATAAGTATTTCATTTCACCAATTTATAATTAATTTCTGATCATTTTTATTATATTTTATCCATATATATAATTCTCTAAAGTGGATTACAATTTTAATAAGAATTATTAAGAATGTGTTTGATTATGTGGTAAAGAAGTCAATATTATATTATGGAATTACTATCAAAGGATTGTTACTCAGTGTGTTGTAGTGTGAGGTGTGGTGCGGTGCACCCGGTGCGACCTCATTGAGGTGTCCAAAGGCATGCACCTCACGCGCCAACTTGAGATGAGTTGTAGTTCCAGGAAAGATAAAGACGCACCACCGACTTCTGAAATCAGGGGGAATAGGGTGGTGGAATTTGTGGGTATAGGGGTGGATAAAATAAATGGTGAACCAATGTAATTCAGAGGAGGCGGTGGAATGAATGATGGTAAAAAAACACAAATAGATATTTCCAAATAAGTAATCAATGAGTGATCAGGAGGAAAAAATAACTTACCCCGGATTGAAGCTTTAAATCGTCCTATAGAAAATTGATATATCACCAAACCTAGAATTCGTTCAAGCCTTGGATTCTTTCAACCCTTCAATCGTCTATGCATTAGATTCTAGACATGGAATTGTTTGAGGCTTGATTCAGCCATGATTAGCGCATGGATTTGATGAGGAGGATCTCTTAAAGTGAGTGGCTTCCTTGGGATGCTTCAAAAATCACGACTGGTTCTCGATTGGCTAGGGTTTGTAAAATAGATTGGGACACTTTTATCCATACTTCCAAAAAAGTGCTGATAGAGATCCCTTTTAACAGTACTAAATTAATAAGCACCCATAAAAGGCATCTTTATCAGTACTTATTACTTATTCATGATAACAGATTTATAATTATTATAATAAATAAAAGATATAATATAATTATATAATTATATATATTTTATAAATATATATATATATAAATATAGTAATTATATTCACTATTTAAATATATTTATAATAATTTTATAATTATTTAAATGTATAAATTTTTATATATAACTACATAAATACTATTTAAATAAGTAATATTTATATATTTATATCATTATATATATTTATATCATTGTATATATTTATATAATTATATATATTTATATAATTATATATATACATAATAAATATAGTAAATATATTCATTATTTAAATAAATTCATTATAATTTTATTATTACTTAAATATATATAATTATTCATTTATAATTATATATATACTTTTTTAAAAAATATTTATTTATTTATAATTATAAGTATTTAAATATATATATATATTAAATATACATTTATAAATATATTAATTTATAAATATATTTTTAGAATTATTAATGAATATTTAATTTTTATTTCATGCATATTAAAAATGAGTGAAATTGAATAATTAAAAATGGGTTCACTTTTATAATATTTAAAAAAATGGATAAGTTGTATTAAATAAATATAAATTATTAGAAAAATATGGATATATATTGAAATAAAGATGAATAAATATTTAAAATATTAAAATATACTAAATATATATATATAAATAAATAATAAATTTTTGATTAAATTCCAAAAAAAAATATTAAAAATGAATTAATACCTAATTGTATTAAAATTAAATATAAATAAATAAAATTTACTAATTAAATACTTTATATGTTATTTGTCTCATGTTATAATGAAATTCGAAAATGAATACTTAAATTTGAATAAATTATATAAATATTAGGTGTTTCTGTTTCTATATAAGATTTCATTAATTATGTTAATATTTGTGTGTGTGTGTTATATATAAAAATGAATTAATTACATATATGTTTGTGAAATCAACATAACACATGTTTCATATATGTTAAATTAAAAAATCAAACAACATTCAATTATGTCTATTACTCGATGAAATTAGTCCGTATTTTTTACTCATATTAATTTTTAATCATATACCATTCTTTACTAAATATAAAACCATTTAATGTAAACCATAAATATTTTATATTATATAAATCACAATTATATACATTCATATATATCTGTATATTTACTATATACTGTTTATTAATATTATCAATAATTATTTAATTAATAAGTTGTTTAATATTTTCATAATTTACTTATTTGAAAATTTTAATTGTTTAATTTTCATTTTACACACACACACACACACACACACACATATATATATATATATTTAATATACAATATTGATTAGTATTTATAATTTATATATAGTATAATTAATTTATTCATTTTTATCAATATTTATTTAATTAGTAAAATTTTTAATATTTTTTTAAACAAACTCATTTTTATTTTCTATTTATTTAATTATTTCATTCTAGTCAGGACCTTTATCAATGATAAAAATAAAAAAATGATAATTGTTACCTTTTATTAGCATAAAAAATAAATCACTCATAAAATATATTTTTTATCACCACTAATGAAAATTGTTGAAAAATGATACCCTTTATTATCACTAAAAAATGCACTGATAATGGTTATAGTTTATCAGTGTTAAAAAAGTGCTGATAAAATGTGCCCTTTAACAATCCTTATTTTAGTGTAGATAAAGGTTATCACTGTTAAAGACCTGTTTTCTAATAGTGCTTTATCAGGGCTATTTTAGAACTGATAAATGGTGTTTGTAATTAAAATCATTAAATCCTATTAGAATAATAATTCATTACCAAATTTATTTTTATAATTCATGTAATACAAAAAATTTAAATTTATATTAAGAAATTAGAATATTTAATAATGTATTAAAATACATTAGAAAAATGTATAAGTAAATATAATATATTATAAATTAATTTAAATGATTATATAAGTATATATAGGTTTTAAATAAATTATATAAATATTTTCACGTATCCTATTTTTAAAATATTAATATTATATACTGATATAGTTTAAGGAAGGAGGATGGGTTTTGGGAGTCGGCAATATATCTCTCCCAAAGGTGATTAGGGTTTCCGCCCCACCGCTGGAGCTATCTGTTATGTTGGTTGCAGTATGTCACCGTTGTAGTAGTAGTTTTGTTTCGTTCTCACAATATCACTAGTCTGCACCACTGGATTCATATTTGTACCAATGGAGTGTCATTTTTTAGATAGTGTTCCACATTACACCATTGGAGTTTCAATTCCTTGCTTTTGGTTGTGCTTAGAGAGAATGGAGTCTGAAGCTATTTCCTTCCTCGCTCAATGAATATTCGATTCACATAGGTTTTTTGTGGAGGCTTCATCTAACCCTTAGACCCAATTGATGGTCACAGATGAGGGATATTCTCATCTTACTAGTGGAATTATGTTTCTGGCAATGCCAGCTTTGGATTCAAAGCCACCATGTGAATCGGGAGATGTAAATTCAGGGTTCACCTCATGAAAATTTGAAATGTCAGTGGACTGTCATGGTTGGATTATAGGAAAAGTGTATCAGCCTTATATTTGGATGCCTCTATTATATTGGGGATTGGATATTTAAATTTGAATGTGGTTAAAAATGGTTCTTTCACAAATAAGTTGAAGTCAAATCATGTTTTCACTGACTAAAGGGGTGAATCCTCTTCCAGGGTCATGAAAAAATATTAGTATCAAATTACGGAATCCAATCAGCAACTGATTGAAGAAATAATTGAGCTATAAAATCACTCCATACTTGTGAGGTTGACTTCACATGGTCAGGGTAATCTTTGGAACATTGAAGATATGAGGAAGTGGTTTCTTCAAATCTGGGACTTCAGTGGATGGAGGATCACTAAAATCAGAAAGGGGTTTTTTCATGTTGTGGTCCCTTTTGATGAACTGAAATATAGAGCATGGGGTTTAGGTTTTGCTTCCCTTAAACCTATAATTTTAATGATCCAAGATTGGGATACCATCTTTAGTCCTTTTGCGATGAAGAAATCCATCACTCATACTTGGATACGAATTCACTATCTACCATGGTTTATTTGACATTCTTAGTTGATGGAGGATATTGCCTCTATAGTGGGAACTCCAATTAAATTTATCATTGAAACAGAGGTTTCACACTATGGACATTTTCTTACAGTACTTTTGGAGTTTGATCTCGGTTCTACTCCTACAGATTCAGTTCTAATGCTTGCTATTGATCGACGATTATCACTCTCAATATAGTTTGAGAAGAAGCTATCCTTTTGAAAGATATGTGATAATATAGGGAACTTGGACTCTGAATGTTTTAAGAAAATTGTTTTCACCAAGACCAAGAAAAATGGTCACTACATGGTAAATTGAAAAAAAATTATTCCATTGGTCAAGGATATGATTGATGGGGAAGGTAATCCCATTATGGAGAATAATTTCAACCAAGCAATGGATGATAGATTTCAACCTCTAGATAAAGATGGACTATATATTGAACCTAACAATCAAAAGAAAGATGCGATTGATGAAGTAAATTCCACACAGGGTTATGCACAAGGTGGTGATGAGCTGGACCTATAGAGGGTTGTACCTATATAGATATCTATTAAGAAAAAGATTTGGTCTCATATTGTTTCCAAGGATAGTTCATCTCATGATTAGGGGTAGAGTGTAGATGAGAACAGACAGTGAAAGATTGAAACATGAGCTATGACTGAAGAATCAAGAAGCAGTAAATGTAAGAAGAACCTGGAGAATTCAATTAATGCAGCTCTAATTGACATGGTTACTCTGCACGATACCCTTAATGAAGCAATTAATTCTTGGGTTTTTGATTGTGCCCTCCAAGAGAATGTGGAAACTGATGAGCATACCACTGTTCTTCCGACAATGGATGATAAAATTATTGTAGGGAGGGATGATTTAGAAGCGGCATGGCAGCAGCCCAAGTCTTTAAAATGGGGTCATTATCTAAAATGTCATGGTCGGGGATGTGGTCGTGAGGGTTATACTACAACATGAGGGTGTTTTCATTCATCAAGAAAACTCACTGTGGAGTAAAAAAAGCTTAGAGAGAAGTATTCTATGCTCTTCACTCAAGGTAATTCAAAATCCAAGTGGGAATCTGCTGATGATGCCTCTTATCATGATTATGGGGATGCCTGATCCCCTTTGATTATAGTTTTTTTATGTATGAGGGCTTGTCTCTTTTGGACCCCTTCCTTCCTTGCTCTTTTGTGATATTTATTTTCTAAAACAATTAGGAGCAATAATGCAAGTCTGTTGATCCATTTGCATATATTATTATATTATTAATAAATATATAAATATATAAATGTATAAATATATAAAATTTATAAATATAAAAATATAAAATAAATACATTATAAATATACAAATATATAATATAAAAATAAAATAAGTAAATGTAAATATATAAATATATATATACACACATATAAATATATATATCAATATATATACACACAAATTTTGGAACAAATATATATAAATATAAATAATAATATACAAATATATGAATATATATATATACATATATAAATACCCAAATATATATATATATAAACGAATATATAAATATAAAAAAATACAGATATGTGAATACACCGCCAAATATATATATATATTAATATATATATAGAAACACGCACATTTTGCAACAAATATATATACAAATTCATAAATATACACATAATAAATCAAAAAAATAAATATATAAATATAAACAATGGATAAATACATATAATTATACATAAAGATATATACACATGTTTTAACAAATATATATATGAGAATTTTGGAAGAGATATAGATATATGCACACATTTTTCAACAACCATATAAATTTATACACATTAATTTGTATATAAATATATACACAAATATATATATACGACAAATATATATATACACATTTTTCAATAAATATATACATGTTATATATATATAAAATATATGTACACATTTTTTATAAATATGAAAATTTTATATATATTAATACACACAGACACATTTTGTATATAAATATATATATAGAAAGTATATGTACACATTTTGAAACAAATATATATATACATACACACATACTCACACACACACACATTTCAGAAAAAATATATATTAATACACACACACACACACACTTTACAAAAACTATATATATATATCATTGTGTAGAAAAAAAGAACAACTTAAACTAGTGTTAAGGTTTCTCGTTCATAAGGTGTTATTCAGGGATTCAAAACAAGCTAAAAGTAAAATTATATCAGAATTTTGGGTGGTCTTCGCATGCGATCTTTTCATGGGATCACAACAATTCATGCCTTCCCTCACAGGTGTGTAGGGTGAATCTTGACTTTTATCAATAATAAAAGAATCACAATTAAATATTTTTTTAATAGCATTGGTAAAATTCATAGTCCTTTATCATTTAATGAATTATCAGTGATTATTAGTGTGGATAAAAGAATTTTCTAACACTTTTAAATAATTGGTCCGCAGTACTGGTGGGAGTGTGGGCTCAGTGACACGGTGAGGCGTGCTGGTGTAGGGGAGGCATGACATATCATACACAAGGCATGGCATGGAACTTGAAAAATGGATATAAAAAAATGTGAAATATCATATCACATGTCCATTGAGTTTTCATTCCATTCTCTCGGGGGATTTTTGATGGTTTCATACACAGTATAAGGATTGGTCTAGATCATCCCAAACTTAGATTTTTTTATATTTAATGGATAATCTGTAAAAACATGATGAGAAATCACAATACCAAAGTAATATACCCAAAGAATATGGGCAAAGAATCCTGGAACCAAGAAGAGCGAATCTTTCATGAAAATTTTATAATTTATTTAATGATAAAAATTACCTGAGTATTGAAATTCTTTATTTGATATAGATTTTGATCGTTTAAATATCATTCATTTTGTACCATAGTTATAGTGATGGGGACTAAAGAAAAGTCAATATAGTGGAGATCATCATGTTTTCCACAATCTTCGAATGATGTTGATGGAACTTCGGGTGATAGATTAGATGATCTAAATGTATTAAATTTATCATCCTAATTCTAATATAATTATTTTAGTTTGAAGTGTTGTCTTGCATTTTCTCTTTATCTTGAAAGGAAGGAGAGAGGTGGAGAAATTCATTAGGTCTTGAGAGAGACCCTAGAGATGTTTTTCATAGATAGAACTCTCTAGAGAGAGGAGGTGTCATGAACAACAACAAAATAATTCTCCAATGCTATAAAATTATATAATTGGGTGTACACAAAGTTAGATTTATTATTCATAATTTCACAAATTCCATTAAGCAAATAAAAAATAGAATATATTTCTCATGCAACAATTTGTAAAGTACACAACATATCCTACTTTTTGTGAACATATTTTATCATTTTTTTGTTCAATACATCAAATTACAAGAGTTGTGAAGTGAATTGATAATAATGTTAAAGTCTATGTATCATTACACACATTCATTGATAGGAATATCCAATGACATGTAAACATGTGAAATTCTTATAGGCATTTATGTCCTCATAATATCTCATCATAAATATTACCAAGTTATAACTACATGAGATAAAGTCTCATCCACTTATGAGTATATACACCTAACTGTGAATGTATAATATTTCCTATCATAGAATGTTATCCTAAATATAGTACATAATTATCCCATCTTGGACTTCACACTGTGCTTCAGCAATGGTACCCCACTCTTTGATAAGGCCAAGGATATGTTCACTAGGATAACCCTCTGCATTCAAGAGAAGCTGAATATAACTCAGGTGGTGACATACTCTTTGATCCTTGATGATTATCTTCTTGGTAAAGGCCCCACTCCCAGGTCCATATCCTACCTCTTTAGGATATGTAAATCCCTTCTTTGCAATAATATCCAAGTGACCCACACATGGTGTGAGGGTAATAAGGTCGTGGATCACATGGCTTATTTGGAATACTAGATCTCCAACAACTCTAGTCTACTTACTATTAATTTCTTGAAACCATAGGGTGTTAATTTGATTAAAGGGGATTCCCTCATCCTGCACTAATTTAGACCTCCCTAATCTTGGGTTTTTCTTTGTTGTCCTTGTTGTTTTCATTCATTGAACAAAACTTTATTTGGATGGATTGTGGGGAACAACTATGATCTTTCAGTGTAACAAATACTTTTAAGACATTATCATATTAATGTTCCATATAAGAATATAAATTATGTGATAAGTTGTTTATTTTTTATTAAATTCCTTAAATATACACAAATAAAATTCTGTCCTACTCCCATTGCTATATAGTCATGGTTTGGTTGGAAAATGGACATATGTCACACAATAGAAATAGTTTTAACTATGGATATAGAACCCCATCCACAAATTTCAGACCTTTATTATTTCCCCTCCTCACCACCCCCCCCCCCTGATTCATTACCCTATCTTTCCCCTAAACATTGATGCCTGATTCCCAATGGTCGATGGTTCCCCAGACCTATCGTTCAAATACTCCACCCTTTCCATCTCATTTGACTCATCAACAGACGGTGTGGCTTGTGTTCATACCCCTCTTACCCTTGATGTCTTTCAATTTCCATAGTTTTCACCCCCCCCCCCCCCATCTAATTACCTAACAAGGCATCATATCTCTACTAACTCCCATTTTACACTCTCACTCACTGGACCATCTACACACTACTAGACCCTTAACAACCATCAACTCAACTATTAATGGTTTATTTGTACTAGATCTATAAAATTCTTTTTTTGTTCAATTGTATATACTTATTTTCAATTATTGATTTATTTTTTATATCATTTTCTCTAGATTTTTTTGTATTTATATCACATTAGGTTATGATTATTTTAATTTTTCTTGATTAAATGTTATTAATTTCTCTTGAAATTTGTATTAAATTGTTGATCTATTGGTAAGTAAATCCACCAAGTAAATGTTAGGAAAATATATGATTAGTTAGTTTTTTTTGGGTTCAGGTTACGTAAAAACATGATTTCAGTGATGAATCATATATTATTTAAACTATTATGAATTTAATTTATAAGGGAAATTTTTTTCGAAATGTTCTTTAATTTGTAACGATTTCCTTATAAACATTTGGAGATGTTATATTGATGTGAGATGGAAATAAAATTTTATTATACATTAGGGGTTATTATTTTAAGTGAGTGATGTGTTATTTTTATGTTAGTAAAAAATGTCCAAGTTGGTTACTTTTATAATGGATAAGATACCCAATAGATATTTGATTGAATTATAGGGATTCATATTTGAACTATATAAGTTGTTGTGACTAAACTTTTGAATGTAATTTGGAATACGAAGATATAATTTTTGGGTTATAAGATTTTGTGGATATAAAATTAGATAGTTTATGTGTTAGTGATTCAAAAAGTGGTCTCATATAATACATTGAGTTTATGAACCTAAAAATAAACATTTTTCTGTGTTTTAAATATTTATTCAATCCAAATATATGTTTATCATGTTATTTTTAGACATGAACAGTGGGTTTAATGTTTTAAATGATATTAAATAATGTTAGTGATATGATAGGTCCCTGAGAAAACATATTTGAGATCATAAGTTTCAAAATGTAACCAAGGGAAATCCATTAATTATTTATGATTAATATCTCTTCCACTAAATATTGTATTATAATCCAATAGAAGTGTAATTTTTATCTCTATAATTATTATTTATATAATTTTTTTTCTAAATTATTTTATATTATTATCAATCTACATTTTTATGTTATAATGGATAGAATTTAGATGTATAATAATGAGCACATCTCAGTAGTCTTTCAAATGAGATGATATTTTTCTTATATTTTACTTTCTGTCATGTTTCAGATGGAGGTTTTATTTTATTACCTTGTTATGATTTCATTGTAAGACCATGTTTTTTTCAGGAATAAGTCTATTACTATATCATGAAAAACAATTTCCTAAGGAAATAATATTTTTGTTAACATAGTGGAGAAAGTGGTCAAGTAGAGGGGGAAAATGGATTAGTTGAAATTATTCATATAGAGCATGTCATACATGATTTCTTCCTGTTTCTTTATTATGATGAAACTTCTTTTAATTAAGTTCAAGATGAAAATAATATCCTTATAAAATTTACATCTATTTAGAATTATGACAATATATTTAAAGTTACAAAGATAATGTATGACGCAAGGACCCCGATATTTTAGGCATATCCTAAAATAAAAATATTGTAATACATATGTGATTGTACATTAAAAAATGTATGGAATTAATAATTATAGAATTTATTATCTTCTTTTATTTTTGAAGGAATGACTACCAGATAATACAGGTATTATAGAAAAAGACTTCATGTAATCAAAGTCAATTGATAAGTTTGTATTTTTGATAGTTGTATTTCATGCATACATTTTAGGGTGTCTTGTAGTATTAATTTCTGTATTTAAATGATTAATATATCATTTTTGTTATAAATTTGACATCCTGTGTGTTTTATGGCAGGATACATATTATCTTTTGGAAAAGAGGGAAAATATTCAAATATTGGAGGAAAACAACAATTTACGGTGCGGGCAAAGCGAAGCAGCGCAACATCATATTTTTTAGGTTGAAGCAAAGTTATAAAACTAGAGAAGAAGAATTTACACCTTGTGTATATCAATTACATGATGTGATTTTTATTAGTAAATGTTTTTGTAAGAGATACAAAAAAATTAATGATTCCTGTAAATTAAAAGAATACACATCGTGAAACCACATTACACATCGTGTAAATTGTCAAGATGAATTTTAAGTGCCCAGATTCTGCATATCTTTGATTTGTGGATAAATAATCTATATGGGACCCAACCCTTACCACCTTTGAACCAATTTTTAATGATCCTAATAAATATCGGATTTCATATAGAGCCTAAAAAGGAGAGGTAGTCTGGTACTGTTGGGATATTCAGATCTGTAGGCCAATACTTGGAGCTAAAAGCTGAAAGGACATTTCTAAGTTGTTTTCCCTTTGGTTTATGATTTATTTTTATTTTATAATTACCTCTTATTCTATCACAACTAGGATAATAGGGTAAACCGACCACGTTCTAGGGTAATGTAATAAAAGGGGGAAGGTTTTGATGGATTGATTTATTTTATATTATTCAGGTGTTTGGTTTGCCGAAATTTATTCTCCATCTTCCAATTTGTTTCTTTTACTTCTATCATGACCATTGATAATTGAATTAAATAGTGAAATTAAAAATGTGAAATTGAAAACCCTAAAGAAGTAGTGACTATTTTCAACTTTTGGGTAACTCAATCTTAAATATGGTATTGAGACAAACTTGATTACGTGAAATTATAAATTATCGGACTAAGGGAAACAGGGTATTCCCATGTTAAGAAGGAGAAACCAAGAACATTGTAACTCCCTTGTCTCTAATACAACAACAATCATGAATTAATATTTCTATTTTATTAAATACAATTCCTCCCAAACCCAAAAATTACACTAAACCCTAGCACACTTTCAGAATCTCTCTACAAATCTAATCAACCAACTTTGCTTTCATCTTTTGATTTCTGAAAATCAAATCAAACCAAAAATTTCTCAACACCTTAACCAAATTAAAAATAAATAAATCTTTTTGAAAACCTAATGAAACTAAATTTACCATCTCTTGGAGTTCTACCTCAAACTTCCCTAATACTACAATTTAATTAATGGTGTATCAAAGTTTGAGTTTTTAGAAAAAAAAAATAACAGACCCATAGTGAATTAACAATCCCCTCTAGGCCTATTAATTTTTATCTCAAAGGATCCAAAATCACCCTAATGAATATATTTTTTTAGAAAGAAAGTGAAAAGGTGAATTTTTAATAAACTATGGTTTATCAAGGTGGAAGAATAATGAATATGGGACCCAAACTCATGTATTAGAAAAGGTAATTTGTCACTTTCTACTGATTCCAATACTTAAAAAATTATTTGTGTCAGAACAGTTGGTAACATAAAAGGGATAACATGAAGATGAGAGGGATAAGAAAAACTATGAATGATTTTATCAAATGTATGGATTAATATGGAAGAAATTTAATTGGGAACATCCTTCTTTTTCACTTGAACTATGTAATGTTAGATTGAAATTATGATTTGATAGATTCAACAAGTTTCGATAGATGTATACTTCACATGGTATACAGCCTATTTCCATTCACATTTATAACCTTCTACCATGTTTATGTATAGATAAACCATTCATTGTCATATATGTATAGATATATGGACCATGTTATCCAAGAAATGATATTGATGTATATTATCAAACCTTAATCAATGAGTTCTATGTGTTTTGGAAGAAGGGTCTGTGGACAAATTATGCATCTTGAAAGGATCAATTTGTAGTGTGTGAAATATTATAATAGATGATAAATGATTTACCTTCTTATGGAATTATTTCTGATTGGAGTACAAAGTGAAAATTATCATACTCTATTTTTAGGGAAAATACGCGTTCTATAAGATTAAAATATCAACAAACATTCAAATTCATTGGTTATTATTGATTTCTACCCTTAGAAAATATATATTGAAAAAATTATTTCCAATTTTAAAATAAAATGAGAGAGATGAACCACAACATCAAATTTTAGTGGAATAAATTCTCTAATAATTTTATTTCTATAATTTGTTTCATGGTAAGGATGAAAAAAATCCCAAATGAGGAAGGTTTATCCTTTAAATTTTGATAGAAATTGGAGGAAAAATTAAATTTTTTTGAATTACTATATTGGTCATAAAAAGTTTTGTGACATTATTTAGATATAATATATATTGTAAAAATAATATGTGAAATCATAATTGTGACAATGCTAAATATAAAGGTAAAACCAAAATATAGTTTGCAACCATGTCATGGCTTAATGGATTATTGTATAAAGTATAGCCTACATCCAAATATTATTAGATAAAATAAAGGGAAGGTTCCTTTTTCCTATTATTCAATGACGTATTTATAAAAATACCTTATTATTTTGTAAAGTATAAGGGTTTTAGATGGTTATTGGATCAACATATTAAAATGGGTAAATAATAAATACATTAAACTGAAATCCCTTAAAACCCATGATTACCATATCATGCTCATAATGTGGTTCCTAACATCATTTGGAAATTACATGAAAATAAAGCGACGCTCATTGTTATTCGGTTATATATGTTTTTTTAATCATTTTACTAAAATTTAAAAAAGAGTTTCTGTTAAAAAACTTCAGAAGGATATAATGATCATACTTTATAAGTTGGAAAAAAAATCCTCCATCATTATTCATATGTATATTGCATCTACCTATGAATCCTCCCACTAAAGTCTGGTTTGGGGGTCATGTTTCATATAAAGTGATATATCCTACTAAAAGGATAATGTGTAATCTAAAATAATATGTCTGGAATATAAATAATCATTAAATATTCATAATAAAGGGATATTTTCATAGTAATGGATGGATTTTTTTCATTTTATTTGGGTAACTTTACTAGTAGATGAAATAACCCAATTATATATAAAGAAGAACAGTATGATCCAATTCAACATATATTTCTATCACTACCCCAACCTGGTGAGATATGAGGATTATAATCATTATGTACATTGATCCCTAAAGAGTGAAATATGGCTCATCAAACAATATTTTTTTACTATGGTTTGGTTGATAATTATATAATTCTAATAAATTTTGTATTATGTTTTTTATTAATAATAATTTATTAAACTTATAAAAAATATACTTATTTATTAATTTATAGTGAACAAAAAATAGTTTAAAACAAAAACATACCATTCATTATCGATAAAGAACAAAGTGATTTTTTATGGTAGTGAATTCCCTTTGTGGTTCAAATCAAAGGTAAGATAGTTTGGTTTTTACAATATTAATTTATGGAAAATTATTCTATTCAATGGATTAATATATTTCAATTTCATGGTTTATCAATGAATTATGTTTCTTCTAAGGTTAGAGAATTTTATTCTAGTCTGAATAATATGGCATGGGAGTGTAAATAATTTATCATCAATGGTTTAAAAATCATAATAATTGACCATGAAAAAAACATGGAAGAAAAACATAATAGTGTAGAATTAAGTGAAATAACAACTTGTTATGCCACTATTTCAAATAGGTAAACTCGATGTGATGATATATCTTATTATGGGGATGTTTAAAAAATAGTCATCTTGGATTACTATGCACAAGGTTGATTTTCTATTTTGGTGTATAATTGTCTAGATTCCATAAAAAGGTAGAGAATGAATATAGATTACTATGGGTTTATAGTAAAATAAATGAGGCAACAACTTTGTACTGATGATCCATATATTTTAGCTTCATAAGAAAAATAATTATTCTATTAACTAATTCTTTCAAACTTGAATTTGGTGTTATTTATGATGTTACTCCAAGACATATTTTTGAGGAATGAATCAAAAAAATTATCATTTGCAAATAACTTGTTGGAATTCAAAAAAATATAAAATTTTATGAGGAAAATGATTTGATTATTAGGGTTGACTATGAAATTGAAATTATTTTAGATGGCATGTAATACTACCACATGGTAATTGTGTAATTTATTTTCAATTTTTTTAAATTTAATTTTCATTTATAAAAATTTTGGGTATTTAAAAATATTATGACTTTATAAAACTATCATATATTTTTAAATTAATTGATTCAGGTTATTATTTTCAATGGTTATGTTATAGTGTCAAAATATGAGGATTTCATTATAAAAAACGCAAAAAATTGAGCTTCACATTTGGGAGAGGGAGTTGACCCCTATCATCACTAAAATGATTAAAATCTCAATTAAATTTATTAATGAATATGAAAATAATGACATTCACATTTCATTTTAAAAATATCTGTCCCCTTATAGTAGAAATTTATATTTAGATGACGTGTACGTAGGTAATTTTGCATACATGACATTGGGAAATCTTGACATTGTACCTATTAATAGATCTGAACACCCCACATGTTCATTTCCTCAATAAAACCATTTTATGCCTACTTCATCTGATTACCATATTACACCCATAAATAATTATACCCCTACTATCATCCATCCATGTTATCCAAAACACCATTACCTATACAGCAAGGTTTTGTCCTCTAGTTTAGGAATTTTCTTTATTCACCATCTTATTGAGGTTTCCTTCCTCATCATTAGTTTCCATAAACTAGTTTACAATGGACTGTGCCTATTTTCAACACCCTATATATCACTCTTAAATCAACAATTATTCCAACTTATGAGTTTTTTGTCCCTATGACTTCTAAAATAGTTTTTTATTGGGATTCTTATTGTCCTTCTTCTTGTATATGTTTCCACTCTGATTTAATAAATATAAATTATGTTATCTAAAATTAAATATTTTAAGTTGTTTCCCTTTTCTATACAATAAGTATAGTCGGGTCTAGTAACATTTTAAGAGACTATACTAGGACATGTAATTTTTAGAATAGACACATGAAAATAAGGGATCACTGTAATAAGGATATTTCAACTATTGAAAATAATTAGATGGAGTGCATGAGATTTACGGGTAAATTATAAAAAAGTAACATTATAAATGTGCAATATATATCTTTAAGGGAAGTCAGAGAAGAAATAATATCATTTGGGAAGAGATCCGGGTAACAATAAAAGTATTTAAACTCATTTTATATATATATATATATATATTGTGTGTGAGTGTTCATATATTTTTCTTGAAAGTATCTATAATACAATTTCCCTCAAAAGAAAAGTATGAAGGCTACCAAGTTGATGTATTTATGAGAGATTTTGAAGGTATATTATCATAATATATACATGTGTTATAAGATTAGATAAGAAATAAGTCTTGAGGGTATACTAGGCATAATTGATGACCCTCTTTTTCAATACAACTAAATTATTTCAAACTAGAATAGTTCTACTTTTAAAGTATTTGTTAAAACTACAACCAATTTTTCATATATAGTATCAGATCTAGAATCAATAAGAATGATTTGAATATATATTTACAGGTGTTATATGAATAAAATAAAATAATAATAAATATTTTTCATATGATTGGGAATACATCTTACTAGATCTTGAGCAGGAAAGAGTTAAATTTTCATTTCAATTACCCACAAACGAGCACACACCAATACAAATACACACACATGAACTCATTCATAGTTCACTATTATCAAATATTGATATATAAAAATAAATTCTAGGGATTGAAGGACATGCCTCGTATGGATCATTTTTTATTTGAAGTAGAAAATTGAAGGATAGAAGTGAGGCCAATAGTTAGACACATAATAAAATTGTAAGGGAATTTTATTATTTTAAATATTTAAAATTTTAATTTTTAAATTTATTTTTATTTAAAGGAATTAAAATTTTAAATAGGATTGATTTAGATCTATTAAAAAGATTGAATCAGAAAATTATGGTCCATATTATCATCTAAATTAGGTTATGGGATATAAGCATTGAGTTAAGGTTCATTATCAACCAGGTAAGAATAATTTACCATATAAATATTGATCATCTATAGGTGTGTCTTATAGTGGTCCCACTATTATTATAAATGAAAATCTATGTAATTACATTGAAGATGAAAGCCAATGTGTTGAAAAAAAAATCAATAACATGAAATGAGAATGTCTAAGCAGTTTCCAAAAGCTATATCAAATTATTTTTCATAACTCCCATCTAATATTTTATTGGTTTTTTAGGCTTTATTAGCTTTGATATGGCTAGTTTTTTTCAGTCCTCGTCTACTTCCACTACCCTAATGGAGATGGTGATGGTGAAAATAATGAAAGTGGCAAAAATGATGCTGTAAATTATGATAGTGTTTATGGGGATGTTGATATTAGATGAAATGAGAATGGTTGGGATAATAATTAAAATGGTGGAGATGGTGATGAGAGTGTAACACCAGGGGATTTTGTGAAATACATTTTTTTTCAAATAAATTTAATCTTTTCAATAAATTTTGTAACAAGAAAATGTTATTTTGGATTGCATTACAAGTAACACTAAGTTTATCATTCATTGCATTCAGGACTAATTTTTTCTTGTATTACACACAATACAAAGATTATCTTGCATTAAACAAGACGTCATGTTTAAATGAAACGTGAAAGAGTCTTGAAATTTTATTATATTATAATTAAAACTTACCCATTAGAAATGTGGGTATGTGCAAGATTAAATAAATTATTAAACTATATAGTTTAATAATTATATATAATGAATTATTTAGTAACCCATTAGTTATAAATGAAAAGAAAAACATTTTTAAAATAAGAAAATATATTTATAAAAAACTATTTTTATGCACATAAACGAATTTTATCTCAAAAAATTAAATGAATAACATTTTTAAAAAGATTTAAAATCAATATATATATTATTTATTAAATTAAATTCTTAAAAATATTCTTATGTGTTCTATATAAAGAAATATTAAAAAAAATACAAATTTACTCTTAAAGCTGTATTTTCAAAAAAAATACATTATTTTCGCTTTTGGCACACTTAATTTTTATATTTTTTATACAAATTTTAGAAAATTTATTTGAAAATTTACCTTCATTTTTTTAATTTTAATATAAAAATTATATTCTGTTGAATTTTTTGTATTTTTCTAAAACGTTCCATTTTTTGACGAATAGTAAAAAAATACAGAATTTCAATTAAAAACTACATTTTTGATTAATTTATTTGTAAACACAAATTATATTTTATTTTTGTTTAAAAGTAAAATCATTTCAATTATACATCCATTAATACAATTTAGGTAATTGGAGTTAATTTAATATTGGATTTAGATATAAAAACTTTGTAAAATTTCATACATTTTCTCTTTAAAAATATACATTCTCATCATGTCTGTGGGATTGATTTTAAATTTGATATTACGAATTATGTTATTTGATTTTGTAAAAAATGATTTAATATTTCAATTTATAATAATTTATATTGTATAATAGTCTTAACTTAATTTATGACTAAAATTAATAGTAAATGCAGTAAAAATTAATTACCACTGTTAATGTAAAAATGGGTTTGTTGGGGGTTAGAGTAAAACAATAAGGTTTAAAATTTCCTATAAACTTCTATAAAAAAACATTATGTACATAGTTAGACCATTAATACTCTAAGGTTAACTAATAGACCATTTTATACCCTTGTGACATATGAAATACGTGGGAGCACACAATTCTTTTCAGAAATACCAAGTGTGTCCTCTCCCCCACAAATATAAGGCCACCCCCTCTCTTATCTTCTTCACACATTAAAACCATATTTATTTGGAAAATAACTTCAAAATTAACTTTCCATATTTCCCCCACTAATCATATAATCCTTATTTTAGACAAAAATCCAACCAAGGAAGGGTTGTACTGTAATTCTAAGGAGGATACATGAAGAAGAGGTAACATTTATCTATGAGTGTTTTTGTTTTCGTTCTTCCTCCACATCCATAAATTATTATTATATCATGATGATATAATAAAATAATTTTATCCCAAATGTTAAGATTTTTTTATTTTAATGGAATGGCCTAAAACCATCTCTACTTCCATCAAATGGGTTTTGAAATCATCATTCATGTGTACGGTCAATGATTTCCTTGTGAACTGTTGTCGTTCATTTTTCCATTACCACTTCTCACAGTTGAAAATAATTATGGATTTATTCTTTATATATTATATTTATGATATTATTATAATTCTTAAATTATTATATCACACATAACTTCATGCTTTACATTTTGTTCGAATATAATAATGTCGCTCATGTGTACGGAGAACTAACAACTCAAAAGCAATGTGATCCATTAACAATTTACATGGAAGTTATTAAGGATGGTTTTAAAGGAAATATGTGATATATATGAAATAAAAATCATTCAAAAATTATAATATATCTTTTACATTTTTTTCAATCCATCACGAAAATGGAAATAGTGTTCATGCTTATGTACGACTTATCGTCTCTATGAACGGTGTATCTCATTTTCTTCCACAAAATTTTATGAATTACTATATATATAAGGAATAAATATTGTATTTATATTATGTTTATAATTCTTGAGATTATGGAACCATGATCATATTAATAAGACCAAAAATATAACAAATCAAAACATATACGAAAAACAATGTCATTATTACCCGAATTGTAAATTTAACATAAAATTTTAAATAGGCATCTAATAAAATGTCATAAGAAAATAGAATATGGAATAAAATATATAAATATGTTTCTATAATATATATATATAATAAAATTATAATTATTTTATAGTAGTTTTAAACATGTATTATGGAAGTCAATACTTAAGGTAAGGGATTTGTATCTCACAACTATTTTTCTATGAGACACATGCCACATTGAGCACATGATTATTTTATATGGTTTATATAATAAACATGAATTTATTTTATTATTAATCTCATAAAAATTATTATTGTTTTCAAATCCATTCTAGATTCTCTATTTCATGAGGTTTACGATTCAAAAGTTACCAAATCGATTGTGGGTCTTTTTCTCAATTTTCCATCTTTGAGACATACATTATAGTATGCAATAATCTTCTTTGTATGTTGTATATATACATACCCTTTTACATATAATATCATAAATTTATTTATCCTAATTGTAGTTTAAGTTTCATTTAATTACATTCCTTCATGGGAGTTATGTTTCGATTTCACCAAAGTTGTAAAGATTATATATTTTAATCTGATCATTTTTCATAATTTTTTATGATTATGTTTTCGATGAAATAATATTATGATCCATCTCTCAATAAACTCGTAATGTTTATTATCCTCCGGTATGCAATTATAATACATTTTTTCCCTTCATTTCCCCCTCTTTATGTACTCAAGAGTTCAAAAATATTTTTTTAATAAAAATCATCTTTTCGGTCAAAAACACTATTTCTTCTAAACCAATGTTTTCTAAAAAACATATTCAGAATTTTTTAAAAAATAAAATTTATTTATTAAATAAATTTTTACCCATGTTTTACTTTTTTAACCATAATGTTTTGAGACAAATCATCAGGTCATTTTCTAAATATTTTCTATTTGTATTATACCAAAAAAGTAAAAGGAACCATTGTTTTAACATGTATGACATGAATAAAACTTACTTTTATCATAAAAATTATATAATTTCATAATTCCTGGATAATTTTTAAAGGTTATTTTAATATTAAAATATTTTAAAAAAAATTATCTTTTAAATTTTTTTTTTCAAAGAGGATTGTATATTTTCCCTATGTTATGTTTTAAGTGATCGACCAAAATCATTTTCCATATAAGATGACATTTTTTGATGTTACATATACCTTCCTTTGGATATGATACAAGGATAGAATTATTATTATTTATTTGAATGTATTGTGATGAATATATGTTTATGAAACTCATTTTTATTCCATGAGTTTTAACATAATGAAATCATTATGAAACTTGTATCTTTTTCACATGGTGTGATATGAGGAAATGCTTGTGAAACGTGTTTCATTTCATAGGGTTTGATATAATACATTTTTTATGATCTTGTGGAACACATGTATAAGATTTTCTATATCTATTAGTTTAGACCTATATCTCCCTACAAAGAATTGGGTAAATATTTATATCTCATTAGATAGACAGGACTGGAATGAAGAGTGTATCTCATTTAGTAAGGGACATTGTTTACTATGATGATATTGGGAGTAAACCTTGACTAAAATGGTGTAATGCATGGACATGTATTTCATGCCCCTAATGTTATTCGTGAACCTAATTAGATGTTCACAATGTTATGCATGGACCGATATTTCATTTCCATAATGTTTTTTTGGGATTTGTCTTTCGTGTCCAAATTGTTATGTGCGGACCTTGTTGAATATACATAAGTTTATATGAGGGTTTGATTTCATTTCCTTAACTTAATGAGTAAAACTGATACAATTTATACATGTTCACAGTGTTATAATCAAATATGTATGAAAAAAATCTATTTCTTATGCCAATTTTTTAATCTCATGGCTTCGATTCATCGATTTTTTATGATTTGTGTCTTAAAAACTACCATGATTAATCTAGGCTTTTAATTAGGATTTTTATCAGGGTATGGATTTCAAATGTTAAGATGGTGTTCTCATACACTTATTCTCATTTAATACATATGTGATCACTAATATATCACTTTATTACCCTTAATAATCATTCGAGCCCAACCTTTCTCATGTTTCCTTTCTCTAGGTTATGAAGAAAGGTTTTAAGTTATGTATGTTTGGGAAGAGTAATAAAGGGGAAGATATTTATGGGCGATGTTGAGGATAATTCACCATGTTAGAATATTATATACCTATTCTTAAAATCCACTAAACTATTATGGTCCTCGAGTATATGTTTCCATAATGTATTGAATATGCATCTAAAAAGATGTAATATCCATGCATTATAATAAGGGGTCGCTATATTTGGTATCAATGGAAAGGTTTAGTTAACCTTTGGAAACTAGGATAAAAAAGATTAGTGATATACCTAGGGATATTTCTAAGTATATGTCTATAGATTTCTCTATGGATAATTCTAAGTATGAGACAAAGTATAGGAAAATATCTTTTAATTTTTGTTAAGGATAGAGAAAGTTGTTTCCAATAAATTGCATCCAGATATGGATACTACACGTGGATGTGGCTCTAGAACATAGGTAACAAGGTCTAATAACTTAGAAAAGGGAACACTTATATAGACTCAATCATCCCACAGTGCATGAAAATTAGCCTTGTTTCACACCTATTTTGAAACTTCAAGGGGATATGCTTTGGTAATTCACAAACTCTTTATGAATCAACATAAAGGATTTAAATATATTATGATAAGGAATAACATAGGGTAAACCTAATGTGTCGTGATTTAGACATCCTATAAGTTATTTTTTTTCTTGGTTATCTAGATTTCTACTATGATTAGTGTTACTCACACTATTCTTTTGGGTTTTAGTCAATGACAGGAACAATAAGGAACTATGTTAATATCTAATGTGAGGGGAAATTTGCTGATGAGTAGTTAAATGGAATAATGACTTCATTAAAGGATGTTACGATTATACCTAATCAGTTATCACAACAAATGTTTAACAATATGAGCATTAAACAACTCTTAGACTCACTAAAGAAGAGAGGGATAGAGTTTTCAAATATTTTAGGTAGTGGAGACCAAAGAAGAAAGAAGATTCAGTTTCATATATGTCTAGAATGTTGGAGGAATCACTATAAGGAATGATTCAAATTAAAGATAAAGTGTTTTATGTGTGGAGAAGAAAAAATAGAGTATGAAATTTTCAAGAAAAAATGAAAAGTTCAGTTAGTGAAATGTATGGTAATTTTGGTGTTCCTAAGGTATTATCAATCGAAAAATGTTTTAAATGTCGAAAGTAAGGGTAGTATGAAAATCAATGTAAATGGGGGGAATATTGTCAAGAGAATCCAAATAGTGGTACAAGTAATTTTTTGTATTACAAATGATGAAGAAACTATGAATGAAATATGAAATAAAAGATTTATCATGGAATAACATGAGGGATCCTAGTTAATGGATTAAGGATTATGTGGAATAATAAAAAAATTTATGTATTGGAATTATAGAATTATGTTATATGAATATATATAAGGATTTTTTGTAGAAGGTTTTAATTAATTATATTCAAGAATATGTTAAATTTTACTAATGGACTAGAAAAGTGATTTAATGGAAATTTCATATTTTGATTAATGTAAGACAGCCATTAATATGTTCTGAATGTTGAGATAATTTTTTTGGGATAAAGAAATGTTAGATATGAATAAGTAAATTGGATATTATGTATTAACTTGGAATTAATTAAGGATTTGTTGACAATGTGTTTTTTTCTATCATTTATGGATTTTATATAATTTTTCTATTTTAGAAATATATTTAAAATCAGTGTTTTATATAAGTAATGAGGAAGCATGTGTGTTTTTATTAAGGGTTTATGGTAATTCAGGTTATTATCATGTTTTAATAGAATTAATGATGAAGGTGTTCACATTTTTGGTATATTGAGAGCTATACAATGTTGTTTTGGGAATGAATGTAAATTTGACTTTAAAAAATATATTGGCCTAATTTATAAATTTTTTATTTTGGAAGGGTAATATAGTTAACCATTTATGTAATGTTTTAAGTTAAACTTTGGATGAGGTGGTAGATGTTAATGTGTTACATGGATAACCTATTCTAACCATATTGTTGTGATGATAACCTAATATAGATGTAATGAATTATCTTTCTATTTATGGATCTTATGATCTGTTAGTGTTTCAGGACCAACAAATTCTCCTCTATTTCTTGGAGTAATATATAATGTTGAAATTTATCAAGGAATACCCGAAGGATGATATTGTTCTTATGAAATTAATTGAGATCAAGTTTGTTAATCTTCTTGGTAAAATTATTTAATTTTTTGAAAAGAAACATGAAATAAAATGGTGTCATATTTTCACCATTTTTTTATATCAATGACCTTTTTTGTGGGCCCATAGATGTTTTTAGCCACTATCTCAAACTATAATGGTTTTAATTATCAAAAATCATGTCATATATTAACATATATATTATTTTATGTTAAGTCCTATATTATGAAAAAACACTATCTTGAATATCAGATCATTTCATTCATATAACTATTTAAGTGTGCTAAAGTCAAAACAGAATTTTAATTGATTATATGTGTGTAATTTTGAGGATAACCTATTTCAAACTTTGTTGAATTACAAGATAGACAGAACATATAAAATTTTCTAAGTATTAGTCACTGACACCAACAGGTAGATGAATCACCCTTAGACATATGACTTACTGACAGACAGATCAAATAGGCATATTTTCTATGTATGTGAATCTGACACTGTTGGAAAAGACTCACCATTGTACATGACACCTACAAATAAAAGAATCACCATTTCACATTCTACCGACTTTGACAACCAACTGTTAGTTCAAATGACCTACTGTAGTATGATGATACTGATTCAAGGACTCGCCGTCAGTTAAAATGAGTCACTGTTGGTTCAATTGTCTCACCAACATAAGGATGGACTCACTTTTGATATGATTCACTGATAGTTCATTTGTCTCATCAATGAGAGGAGACACGGACCCCAAGAGTCATCAATTTCAACTGACTGATAATGACAGACCGATGCCAATGAGACACCGAAACTTATGACTCACTCATAAAAACTATTTTTAATTTATTTATTCAAATTTATATCTAATAGTCATATTTATACAAATTAATGTTTCTAAAATTATTAAATGTTTTCTATAGGAATTTTAGCAGATATTATGAGATATGATGAGCTTATACACATGAAATGTACATGATATCTACCATCCCTTAAAAATAAGAATGATTTTAACAAGAAATAAGATAGATAGAACACATAGAGCTGAGTGTGGTCATGAATGCTTACAACAGAGACATTATGAAGAACATCAACTCTCATAAAACTAATGTGATCTCAAGAATAGAAGAACACAAGGAAATATCAATCAAATTAACACCTAATTGATAACTCACGTCAGTATCTCAAGAAGAAGAACAAAAATGAACACCCATACCTGTATCTCGAAGCCATTCTATGATACTCTGTTTTAGAGCCGACTTTCAGAAGAGTACTCAAACATCAATTTCACTACATCAAACGAGTCCATAGCTTTACTTTATAATACAAAGGGATTTCTAAACTTTATTCTATATCTTTATTCTATTGTGTTATTTTGTTATCTTTTCTTGAGAATTGTGTGTATCTTTCTGTTACACACACACTGACTGCTGTGCATAACTTGAGGATACTTGATATCCTCAAACTCATTCTTTATTTTACTCTTTCCATCCCACGTAGAAGATTGGAATAGGTAAAGTGTGACATCTTTGTTGTTTTTTCCACAAATATCAGTGGTAGAGGTCAAGTGTGACCTAGACAGCCTTGTGTGCAGTTGTGAACCCTGATTCACAGTGTGGATCAATCTGTTTATTAATTTAAAAAACATGGTGGCAGGTGATCACCAAGTAGAGAGGACTAAGTCTCCACTTGAGACTGAACCTCTTGTTTATTTATTCTGGGTTTTACTCTTTAGTTTTACTCTATTTTATCACAATTTCATAAAACAAAATTGAAATTTTATATTTATTTTATCAAGTGTTTAAAACTATTGTGAACAAGTTGGTTAGTTTAAAAAGTTTTATTAATCATTATATTAACACTGTTTAGAACTAATAAATCTTTTCAGAAATTAAATAAACATTCAGGACTCATATAAATTCACTATAAACTAACTTAGACTATATTTTTAATTGGGTAATTTTAAAAGAACCAATTTTTAACAGTAATTTTTAAAGGACCAACTTATAGTTGTACATTAAATACGTGTAAATTTTTGTTAGTTCTAAATTTATAGCTCTTTAAAATTATTCTGTTATTATGGAAAATATACTTGAAGGTGATTCTACCAACAGACCTCCATTATTTAATGGAACTAATTATTCCCAGTGGAAAATTAAAATGAAAATGCATTTAGAAAGTATGGATTTTGAAATTTGGTCTTTAATTGTCGATATGTATAAGATTCCCTCTACTGCTAGAAATAAATAGGATGATCCAACTAAGACTACTTATAATAATAATTTCAAATCCATGAAATCTTTTCTTTCAGAGATAAGGATTTTAAGAGAATTTTTGCATGTAAAACAGCCCAGGAAATTTGGGATACTTTTTCTATTTCACATGAAGAAAATTCAAGTGTTAAGGAAATGAAACTTAAGAAAATATAGTATTAAATATGATAACTTTAAGATGAATCCTGTTGAGCCTATTTCTGATATGTATCTCAGGTTCAATGAAATAGTGAACATTGTGATATCTTTGGGAAAATATGGTAGATCTAAAGAATAAATCAGGAGGATTCTTAGATACTTACCTCATAGATGGAGAGGAACCTCTGTCTCAATTAGAGAATCATGCGACATAAGAAAATTACCTATCAAAGAACTCATTGAAAAGGTAATTATGTACTAAGAAGAGCTGAAAGTAAACAAGGAAGAGGAGGATGAACCCAAAAAAATATGTGGCATTTAAGACTACTACCTCTAAGAATAAGGAAAAAGAGATGGTGCTAGACTCTGTTGAAATCTCCAGTACTGATGAATCAATATTTGATAGTGATGGAGAGATGGGTCAGTTGGTCAGAACATTCAAGAAATTATATTGAAATAATATGTTTTTCAAGAATCCCAATTATAAAGGAAGGTATGATAACAAGAGAAGCTGGAAGAAGGAATATAAAAGAAATGATGAATTAGAAGATATTGTTTGCTATGATTGTAAGATTAGATGACAAGTCAAAGATGAATGTCCAAAGTTATAATAAAAAAAGAAGTATAAAAATAAAGAAAAGAAGTATAAGAATGCTATGGAGGCCACCTAGAGTGCTTCTGAGGATAACTCCAATGAATCAGCATCATCTCATGATGACAAAGACAACATGGAAAATATGTGTTTTATGACAAACACATATGAGGTAACCTTATACTCACTTTCACATAATTCCTATTATTCTGAAAATGAAAGTGAGTCTAAGAATATGACAAATGATGAAATATTTGAATATTGTGACATATTGGAAGAGAGATGTGATAAACTAAAAGATAAGTATAAATATTTAAAGAAGCAACATTCTTTTATTGTGACTGTTAAATCTAAACTTATTAATGAAACAAATGCTCAAGTGCTTAAAGAAAATAATGAATTAAAAATGTCGAATGAGAAATTGAAGAAAGATTTAGAAAATTTTACCAATGGGAAAGACACTCTTACTCAAATTCATTGTACACATATAGATCCTAAGTACACTTATATTATTGGATATCAACTTAGACAGATAAACTTATCTAAAACACATTTATAAATAAATTTGGAAAATATATTCTTTAACATAAAAATCAAATCGTTGTTACTAGTACCAGTTCAGGAAAATATTTTATTACCTCTTGTTTTTCTGGAAAAAATAGAGTTTATTTTTAAAATATGTTTCATAATGATTATAGGAAACTCATAAGTAAAATGTGGGTACCTAAAGCATTGATTACTAATGTCACAAGACCCAAACAAGTCTGGGTACCAAAATCTGTTTTTTTATTATTCTGTAGGAAAGTTGTCTAAAAATATCTTATAAGAGTCAACAGTACTTGGATAGTGGGTGTTCAAGACACATAACAGGGTACTACACAAGCTTCAAGAGTATCATCAAAATTTATGGAGGACATGTCACATTTGGTGATAATTCTAAAAGAAAAATAATTGGCCTAGGATAGATTGGTAACTCTAACTTAGTTTAAATTTCTAAATAACTTTTTTTATGCATTAAAGGACAATCTACTTAGTATTTCACATTTATGTGATGATGGATTTCATGTAAAGTTTGAAGATGATTCTTGCAATGTTTTTAACTCTAAAGATGAATTATTATTTTCTTATTTCAGAAATGAAAATGTATATTCTGTTATTTTTGATTCCTTAGCCTCTAAAGATGTTTCTTGTTTAAGTGACTTTTATAAAGTGTGTTTCATTTGGAATAGGATATTAGGATATTCTAATGTACACTCTCTTAGAAAGCTTACTAGAAAAGGCCTAGTCAAGGATCTACACAAAATTTATTTTCCAAATGACAGTTTCTATAATCTTTTTCAAAAGGGAAAACATCACAACAAATCATTCAAATTAAAGAAATAAATTTCTACTTATCAACATTTAGAGTTGGTTCACATGGATTTGTTGAGACCATCTCTACTTTTTAGTTTAAATTTGAAGCACTATTTCTATGTTATTGTGGATGAATATTCTAGGTATACTTGGACTTATTTATTTTCTCACAAAAGTGAAGCATATACTTACTTCTCCAAGTATGATAAAACTGTAGAAAATATTAGTGGACATAGAATTAAATCTCTAAGAAGTGATCATGTCCATGAGTTTGAAAAACAAGAGTTTGAATATTTTTGCTCACACAATAGCCATATACATAAATTTTCTTCCACTAGGACACCTCAACAAAATGGAGTTGTATAATGGAGAAATAGGGCCTTGCATGAAATTTCTAGAACAATGCTTAATGAATATGATTTACCTATTTACTTCTGGGTTGAGGTTGTGAATACATCTTGTTATATAATTAATATAGTATTAATTAGACATATCATCTAGAAGAATCCTTATGATATATAGAACAATATAAAACCAAATATTTTTATTTTAAAGTTTTTTTGTTGCAAAGTATATATTCTTAATACAAAGGATGATTTTGAAGAAATTTCATCCAAGTATGACGAAGGAATATTCCTAGGTTACTCAACCTCTAGTAAATACTATAGAGTCTTTAAAAAAATAACCAAGTGTGTAGAAGAATATATGAATATCAAATTTGATGAAATAGATCCACATGAACATAAGACCTCTCTAGACAACCTTGAAGATGATATATCAAATCTAGACATAAATGAAAAATCATCTAATCCTTATGTCAAGAAATCTGTGAAATAAAAAAATTATGGAAATTCTTCAGAATCTGAACATGATGAACCCAAACCTATAGATGAACCTGAAATAAATAGACCTACCTTTTCCTGACCAACAAAAACTATCAAGAACCATCCTCTATATGTTATTTTTGGAGACATATATAAAGGAACACAAACTAGATCTTCTCTTAGAAATATGGTTGAACATTAAGCTTTCTTGTCAGATCTTGAACCTAAAAGCATCAATGATGCAATTAAAAATGAATTTTGGGTGATGTATATTCAATAAGAACTTAATCAATTTGAAAGAAATAATGTTTGGAAACTTGTGGATAGACCCAAAGAAACCATGACCATTGGAACTAAGTGGGTGTTTAGAAGTATAGTAGATGAATCTAGTAATATTGTCAGAAAAAAATCTAGATTAGTTGCACTAGGTTATATTCAAAAGGATGAAATTGACTATGAAGAATCTTTTTCACCTATTTCTAGACATGAATCCATCAGAATTCTGATTTCCTATGCTACCCATCTTAAATTAAAACTATATCAAATGGATGTTAAAATTGAATTCCTAAATGGATATATAGTTGAGGATGTTTTTATTGAACAACCCCTAGTTTTACAAACCCTCATTTTCAAAATCATGTTTTCAAGTTGAAAAAAGCTTTATATTGTTGAAAACAAGTTCCAAGAGATTGGTATGATAGATTAAGTAATTTTCTTATTTCAAAAGGTTTTACAAAAGGAATTTCAAATCCTACTCTTTTTATAAAGTGAATGTCTAAATATGTTTTAGTAGTCCAAATCTATGTTGATGATATTATTTTTGTATCTTAAAGAAATTATTTATGTATTCAATTTTCTAAAATGATGCAAAATGAATTTTAAATGAGTTTAATGGGTGAGCTCAAATTCTTTCTTGGATTTCAAATTTTTCAAAATAAAGAAGGTTTCACTTTAAATCAAAGTAAGTATACATAATATATTTTAAAAATATTTGGATTTGATAGAAAAAAAGTAGTGAAACTCCCATGAGTACTACGTGTAAGTTGGATTTTGATGAATATGGTATATCTATTGATGAAGCCACTTACAGAGGAATGATTGGAAGATTTCTCTACATGACTACTAGTAGGATAGATATAATGTTTAGAGTGTGTATGTGTGCCCATTTTCAAGCTAATAAATAAGAATATCACTTTAATTATGTTAAAATAATTTTCAAATACCTCAACCTTATAATCAATTTAGGCTAGTTTTTTCCCCAAAGGATAATCATTTGATATAGTGAGTTATTTTGATGCTGATTTTGGTGCATGCAAGTTAGATAGAAAGAGAACCTCTGGTACAAGACAATTTTTGGGAAAATATATGGTTTAATGGTGTTGTAAGAAACAAAATTTTGTAGCATTATCTACTACTGAAGCTAAATACATAGATTCTAGTAGCTGTTGTACACAAATTTTGTGGATAAAACACACTATTCAAGACTATGGATATCAATTTAGACATATACCTATAATATTTTACAACACAAGTGATATTAACATTTCTAAGAACCCATTTTCTCACTCTAGAATAAAATATATTGATGTAAGACATCACTTTTTGGCATATCACCATCAAAAAGGTGATATAAATCTTGAGTTTATTGGGACTGATCATCAACTTGGTGATATATTCACCTAAACCTTAAAGTCTGAGATAATAAATTACATCAGACATGATTTAGGAATGATAAACCAGTAAGAACTTGTGTTTTTCTTTCCTTTAATCATTTTTTGTGAAGTTCTCAGGCTGACACCGTTGTCATGCCGACACCATTGTCATGTGGACACCATTACTATTTTACAAATTTTGTCATGCCGACATCAATGACTCGTCACTTTTATAAGTTTTATGTTTTTTTCAAAATGACATTGTTTCATCAATTTAAGTGAACCCGGTTATCTATTTTACGATTGTAAAATCTTAAAATACCTAAATGATATAAATTTGAATTGATCCACTCTACTCCCTTTACCGCTACTCTCTCTCTATGTTGCCTTTCTCTTTCTCTACTCCCGAAAATTCACCTTATGAACTCTAGACTGAACTGATCGTAATGGCGCAAGTAAAGTGAGCTCTATAAGAGGGCTAGTCTTGTACGTCTAAGAATCAAAAAGGGGAATCAATAAAATCATCAGGTCCTTTGAATCATATTCTAGTAAACTATGTTGTAACTTTGGAGAAGGATGTTTTGTGGAATGGATCTTAGAGAGAAAATAATTATTGTTGATAGTGCAGAAAGGTCAAGGATGGCTTCAATGGTTTACAAATAATGATATATTCATTTATCAGAATCTAGTTTATCAGTTTTATATGAATATGTAACTTTTGTTGGAAGGAAGAGATACGACATTGATGAAGTTGATTATGAAAGGGAAGAAAATAACATTATCTTCAAGGTATTGGGATGAATGTCTTAGGTTACCTCATGAAGGATGGTTTTATGATTACCAAGGAACTTATCTTCCTGAAAGTGAATTCTTCTGCTATGATACTGCTCTGAATGAGCTAACTAGAATTGGAGAGCATAGGAGACCCATTTCCTCAGAATATAATGGTTAATGCAAAATTGTTTTCAAGTTTATTCAGCATTAGATTTTTCCCTGGAAATATGACTTTTCTTCTCTCATGTATCAAGATGTATACTTGGTTTATTTTCATCACAAATGTGTTAAATGGAATCTATGTTTATATTTGATGGTGCACATCAATGAGATGATACAACCTGGGTGTTGGTCAAATTCTCTCTTCTATTCAAGAACGATTTCAGCTATGCTGAAGGAGGAAGGTTGTGTAATTGAAGCTTAGGATATGGTAGTTAGTGATTGCAGTGGAATCTGCTTAAGCTCTGACATTAGTAAAATATTAAAAAACAAAAATTAGAACCCTTGGACGAAAAAATGGGTTGGTGATGAAGGCAAGTTATATAAGATGTTAAATCACATAGAAAATCCAGTTAGACAAGGGGGTCTATTGGATTCTGGTCTCTGTCCAGATGAACAAGTAACATATTCTTTAAATGAAGAAGAGGAGTCGGCTACCCCTATTTGAGATTTGGGATCACCAGTTGATGATTGAAGTGACCCAGAAACTACTAGACCATCAAAAAGAGACTCTATTATACCTACAAGTAAACCTCTTGAGTTACCCTCTCATGAACCAATCCTCAAATCTTTTGGTAGTGAAGAAACCAAAGTTGAAAGAATTGTAGGGTATGTCAGTGAATCCAATGAAGAAGAAAATGAAGAAGAAGATGAAGACGAAGTTGAAGATGAAGTTGAGAAAGTTTAAGATGGGTAGAACGAAGATAGTAATAATGAAGAAAGTAGTGAAAGTGAATGGGATAGTGACTCTGGTCACCCTAAATAAAATCCAAATGTTGTGAGTATAGAAGTTGTTGAAGCTAATACTGGTGTCTCTGTTGATGGTGTTGTTCAAGAAGAAAATGTTTCTCCTGATGGACTTGTTTCTCAATTTTTTTATACTAGGAAAAGAAATCTACTTATAGAAAAGAAACAAATCTAAGAAACCATGACTGAGGAGGATAAATCTTCTAAAAGAGATGGCACTGAGGGGGAGACTCAAGGACCAGTTTCTCAAGCTGATGAATAGAATCAAATGGAAAGAGTATGGATTGATACTATTTTTCCCTTTGATTCTGATATTCCTTCTGAATGAAATCCTGGTTATGTATCCTTGGGATTGGATTATAAAGATTCTGATGATTAAGTTGTCTCCCTTTCTTTAAAGAAACTAGTGGATGAGACCACTTCTAGTGACTATGTCACTAAAGACGATTTTGAAAAATTCAAGAGATATGTGCCTCTATAAGACACTCAGTGAAATATCAAATGAGGTATGAGATCAATAGAGCCATGAGACATAATACTGAGCTGACTGATAATTTGAAAGCAATCAGATCTGTGGTTTATGGTGTAAAGAATGTTGGTACTTCAGGTTCTTCTACTATCTCAACTAGTCCATCTCAATATGATGTGCTTATTTTTCAAATATGGTGATAAAAGAGATTCAGACAAATCTAATCACAACTGTAGAGATAATTGTGATAGTCAATACCAATGCTAGAAATTATATGAAGAAGTTGACAATTGGGATCAATGCCTTGACCATAGTGTATAGGAATATATTGGAAACTATCATGAAAGGTATTGAGAACCTTATTTCTCATTTTAAATCTCTTGAGTTTTCCAAGCTGAGAAATGAAGTTCAGTATCTCACCTCCTCTACTATAGCATCAAGTTCTACTCTACCTGCTCAATCCTCACAATCTACAGATCTTACTATTGATAGTTCAGTGTTTAAAGAGGAGCTACAAATTTTGACTGCAAGTATAGCCAAAGTTGAGGATACTTTAGATAAAGAGAATGGTCATGTGAAGTATTATACAAGAAGTACTTCATAGACTCATGAAGAGTTGATCAATGGGATGAATGAGTTTTTCTCCAAATTCATCACAAAGAACCAAATGAATAGTTTGTTTATGTATCTGGCCAAAACTCTTACTCTTCCTCCAATGACAAAAGGCATTTAAGGAAAAAATTCAAAAACTCAGAGAATTTACACCTTTTTTAGTTAAGTTTATAAAAAACAAGGATGATTTAGAAAAAATTAGGAAATATGGTGTAGATATCATTGAAGAATTCATCAAGATGTTGAAAATGTATCTTCATGTCCAAAGTGAAGCCATCATGGTACATCTTGATGCAACACTTGGCCCTTCTGGTTCTGTACCTAATCAACCACAAATGTCAATTTCATAGGCCTTATATCACATCAGACCATTCATCACAAAAACTATTCAATCTTGGGTTCTTTCTCAACACAAACCAACCCGTGCATCTATAGTTCCTGAAGGAGTGCCTCTGTCTTCTATCAAAATCAGTTCAAACCCTCCTGCTCCTCAGCCTAACCCTCCTAATAAAACTTCTATTGATCTTTCTGATAAGGTGAAGGAGCCCCTTGATCCTACCACTTGATCCTATCCCATAGTGTACAATGATTTAAATTTGATAGGGATGAGTCATTGTATGTCTACTTTGTCGGTGTGATCAGTATAAGAATGTTTTTTCATTGTTTTTACTTTACAATTTTTAATCTTCTTTTCTCCTATCACTTTTTTTATAATCTCAAGAGGGGAGAAATTTTATTAAGAATTATTAATAGTGAGTGAACTTTATGATATTCAATAATTCCATGGTTTTTGATTAACAAAACGGGGTATATTGTTGGTCCATAGATGTTGTTGGCCACAATATCTGTCTTTAAAGGTTTTAATTATCAAAAATAATGTCATATATTAACATATATCTTATTTTTTGTTAGATCTTATATTATGACAAAACATTATCTTTAATATCAGATCATTTCATTCATATAACTATTTATGAATGCTTAATTCTAAATAATATTTTAATTAATTATCTATGTGTAATTATGAGGATTACCAGTTTATAACATTATTGAATTTCAAGATAGACAGAACATCTAAAATTGTCTAAGTATGAGTCACTAACACTAAAAGGTAGATGAGACACCATCAGACATATGTCTTACTAATAGACAGATCAAACTGAAATATTTTCTTTGTATGTGAAGTTGACAACATTGGAAAAGACTCACCATTTGACATGACACTGATAGAAAAAAGACTCATTGTTGCACATGCTACCGATGCAGAAGACCAACCATTATTTCAAGTGAACTACCGTTGCATGATGCTACTGATGAAAGGAATCATCGTTAGTTCAAATTAGTCGCCATTGGCTCAACAGTCTCTCCAATAGAAGGAATGACTCATTGTTGATATGAGTCACCATTAATTCATCTTTATCACCGATGAAAGGAGACACTAACACCCAGAGTCACCAATGCTGACTGACCGATGATGAATGATGGATGCCAATGAAACACCGATACTTATGACTCATCGATAATCATAAAAACTATTTTTAATTTATTAATTAAAATTTATATCTAACAGTCATATTTAGAAAAATTAATGTTTCTGACGTTATTTATTGTTTTATTTAGGAATTTTGGCAGACAGTACGAGGTACGATGAGCCGATGCATATGGAATATTAATTCTATCTGTCAACTCTTGAAAATAAGAGGGATTTTAAAAATAAAGAAGATAGATAGAATATAGTGAGCTGAGTGTGGTTTTGCATGATTTCAAGGGAGACATACTAAAGAACATCAACTATAAAAAAACTACTATGATCTCAAGAATAGAAGAACATGAGGAAATCTAAATCAAACTGAACACCAAATTGACAACTCACTTCAGCATCTCAAGAAGAAGAAGAACATACCTACACACCCATACCTATAGCTCGATGTCAGACTTAGATACTCTATTTTGGAGTTAAATTTCAGAAGAGAACTCAAACTTCATCTTTACTACATTAAACGAGTCCAGATCTTCACTACAAAGCACACAAATACTTCTAAACTTTATTCTACATGATTAGCTCTGTTGTGTTATTTTGTTTACATTTTTGAGCAGTGTGTGTATCTATCTATTACACACACACTGACTCCTATGTATAAATGGAAGATACTTGATATCCTCAAACTCACTCACTATTTTACTCTTTTTATCCCATGTAGAATAGTGGAAGAGTTCAAGTGTGACATGTTTGTTATTTTTCCCAAGAATAACTGTGGTAGTGGAAAAGTGTGACTTGGACATCCTTTTGTGCTGTTGTGAACCCCGATCCACGGTGTGGATCAAACTATTTTTTAATTTAAACTTCTTGGTGGCAGGTGACAACAAAGTGGAGAGGACTATGTCTCGGCTTGAGAATGAACCTCTTGTTTATTTCTAAAGTGTTTTACTCTTTAATTTTCCTTTGTTTTATCAGAATTTCATATAACTAAATTCAACTTTGATAGTTAGTTTAGCAAGTGTTTATAACTGTTTTGAACTAGAAGGTTGGTTTCAAAAGTTTTATTAGTCTTTAAATTTATATAGCTAAGAACTAATCAATCTTTTAAAAAATTAACTGAACATTTAAGAATCTTATAAATTCACTAAAAACTGGCTTAGACTATATTTTTAATTGGGGAATTTTCACAGAACAAAATTTTAATAGAAAATTTTTATAAATACTCAATTAACCCCCCCCCCCCCCCCCCACTTCAGTAATATACAGACCAACATTTGTCGGGCCTATTTATTCTATGGTTTTATATTCACTAAGTTTCTTAGGATCACCCAATTTCTTGTGATTAGTGGTCTTTATAACTCTCTATAAATATTTACAATTTTATTCCATGTTCAAATATTCACTTCCCACCTATGTTCTCCAATGTGGAAACATAGTTATGGGTTAATTTAAGTCACCATTATGTTTCTAAATTTTTATTTTAAAGGAATTTTTATTCTTCATTTGTAGGATGTTCTTTTCCTTAAAGTAATTTTTCAATAGTTAAAACTTTGATGACCGAGTTGAATTTTGAGGGGGACATAATGTAACACTTCGAGATTTTCTGGAGTCATTTTTTTCAAATAAATTTAATTATTTATATATATTTTTGGACAAAAAGCACAGATTTTGGATTTATTTGAAAGTCATTATGAGTTTATATTATGTTTCATGAAACATTGAGTTTGGCTTGAGTTACACATAATATTTTGTATACATTACGTTACACACAACACTGAGTTTAAGAAAAACATGAAATAGTATTAAAATATTATTATATGATAGTTATCACCTAGCCATTAGAATGGTGGGTATGTTTGTGATTAACTAAATTATGAAAAAATATAGTTTAAAAATTATATATAATTAATTATTTGGTGTTCAATTAGTTATATATTAAAATAAAAACCTTTTGAAAATAAAGGGAATCATTTTCTAAAAAAGAATATTTTTATACACATAAATTCATCTTTACACAACAAATTTAATGAATCAAATTTGGTCAATGATTTAAATTAAATTTATATATTATATGTTAAATAAAATTTTATAAATTCATATTATAGTTTTTCTAGACAAGAGATAATAATAAATCCAATTTTAATATTACAACTATATTTAAAAAATAGTTTTTTCACCTTTTTCACACTTATATTAATTTTTTTTCCAATTTTAGAAAATATATTTGAAAAAATGAACTTAATTTCTTAAATATTAATATCAAAATTATTTTAGGGTGAATTTTTGGGATATTTATGAAAATGTTAACATTTTGATGAGTAATGAAAAATACTAATTTTCAATGGAAAAATACTTATTCATTTAATTTATTTACTAAGTTAAATTAAATTTTAAATGGGTTTTAAATTAAAATTAGTTAAATTATACATCCATTAACCCAATTTAGGTAATCAGAAACAATTTTATTTTTAAATTAGGTATAAAAACTTCATAAAATTTTGAACATTTTCCTTTTAAAACCTTGTTTGATCATCATGTCTACAGGATTATTTTGAAAATAAAATTTTTCAATAATCTTATTTGAATTTAAAAAAGTGTACTCCATATTTGGAATAATAATAATTTATTTTATCTAATAAGTTCAACTTAATTTTTGGCCAAACTAAAAAGTGAATTTAGTAAAAATTAATTATCATGGTTAAGGTAAAAATGAGTTTATTGGGGGTTAAAATAAATAGAAAAGGGTAAAAATGACCTATAAACTTTTCTAAATACTATTTTATGGATATATTTTGACTATTAAACCTATAATTTTCAAGTATGGATCATTTTTATCCCTTGGGTATATGAAAAATGTGGGAGTACTGAATTCTTTTCATGAATACCAAGTGTGCCATTTCCCCCACTTATAAAAGGTCACCCCACGTTCTCCCTTATTCACACCTTAAGACCCTTTTTTAAGACAATAACCACAAAAACCACTTATAAAATTTCCTACTATAATCATGTAATCCTTATTCTGTACTTAAATCCCTCCATGTATGGTTTTTAGTGCAAACTTATAGAGGATACCTGAAGACGAGGTAGCGTTCATCAACGAGCATTTTTGTTTTATTTATTCCTCCACATACATAAATTCTTATTAGGGAAAGTTTATATAATAAAATATTTATATTAAATATGTTTAGATATTCCTAAATTAACTTCATGACCTACAACCATATCCACATCCATCAAATGGGTTAGGAAATCATCGTTTGTGTGTACAGCAGACTACCACCATGAGAACTGATGTCGTTCATTTTTTCATTATCACCTCTCACAGTTAAACATACTGATGTATTTATTATTTATAAAATATATTTATGATATTATTACTCTTTAAGAATTATTATATCACACATAACTTCATTCTTTGTATTTTTTTGGAATATGATAATATCGCTCATGCGTACGGTGGAGTACTGCCTCGCAAAGAATTATGATTCTTTCACGATTTACATGGATGGTATTATGGATAGTTATAATTAACATATGTGATATATACGACATAAAAATTATTATTTAATTATAATATATCATTTAAATTGCATTCTTTTAATTTAATAGGAAAATGGAAAAAACATTCATGTGTACGTACGACCTACCATCTCTATGAACAAGGTATTTCATTTTCTCTCACTAATATTTTATGGATTGCTATAAATAAATATATACTAAATATATATGAAATTTATATATTTTTCATTATTATGGATATTATGGAACCAAGATAAAATTAATAGATCCAAAAATATGACAAATCAAAACATATATGAAAAACAATGCGGTTATTACACGAAACATAATTTTAAAATTTTGTTTTAAAAAAAGGATATTAAAAGGTCATTATAAAATAATATGTTGAATGAAATATATATATATATATATATTTCTTTAAAATACTTATAAAAAACTTATATTTATTATACATTAGTTTTGAACATGTATGATGGAATTGAAGATTTAAGGTAAGGGGTTTCTGTCTCACTTTTATTTTTCTGTGCGACACATGTAATATTAACCACATGTTTTTTTATGTGGTGTATATAATGAACATGAATGTATTTCTTGATTCTTATTATTAAAATTTTTAGGGTCTTTATATCCATTTTAGTATCTCTCTTTCATGGGGTTTATAGTTAAAAATTTACCAAATCGATAAGGGATTCTTATGTTAAGTTTCCTTCTTGGAGATGTATGTTATGTTATGCATATATCTTCCCATATGAGATTTATAGATAGAACCTTTGACATGTAATATCATGAATTTATATATTTTAATGATATTTTAAGTTTAATTTAATTAAATTCCTTCATGAGGCTTATGTTTTAAAGTTACAAAAGTTTTAAATATTTTATGTTACAATCTCATTGTTTATTGGGATTGTTTATGATTACAATTCTATATAATATAATGACCAATATCACATGAAACTCATGAATTTTATTATCCTCTATTAATTTAACGAGAATACGTGTTTTACCTTCATTTTCCACTCTTTAACTACTAAATAGTTTAAAAATAAATTTTTTAATAAAACTCGTCCTGTCAATCGAAAACCTTTTTTCTTCCAAAAACATATTTTATTAAAATAGTTAAAAAATTAATTTTTTTGAAATAATTTATTAAATAAATTTTTACACATGTTTTAATTTTTTTAGTAATAAAGTAACATTCTTTTCATTTCCCAAATAAATCCTTTTTGGATTTATCCAAAATTTTGATAGGAAACTATTTTTAACTTATACAAAATGAATGAAACTTCTCATCATCATGACCATTATTTTATTAGAATATTGTATTATGAGTATTCATTTTTATTTTAAAATAAAAATATTTTCAAAATGGTTTATGTTTTAAAAAAATCAAAGAGGAAAGTATATTTTCCTCTAGAAGTGTTTTAAATGATTGATTAAAAAGATTTTCCATCTAAGATGACATATGTTAATATTAAATTTTTCATACTATGGATATGATACTAGGATAAAATTATTATTCATTATTTGAATGTTTTGTGATGAAAATATGCAAATGAATCTTTTTTATCTTCCACAGGTTATACCATTATGAAATGATTATGAAACGTATCTCTTTTCTGTAGGTTATGATATGATGAAAAGTTTATGAAAACCATTTCATTTCATGGGAAATGATATGGTGAATGTTTTATGATCTTGTGGAACACATATGTATGATTTTTATTATGTGATGGGTAGTACCACTTTCTATCTCTAAGTAATTGGGTAAGGATTTATATCTCGTGAGATAGATAGGACTGGAATGGAGAGTGTACCCAGTTTAGTAAGGGACTTTTCCAACTATAATGGTATTTATAATGAACCTTAAAAACTATGATGTTATGTGTGGACAAATATTTTTTTCCATAATGTCATTAGTGAAACTAATTGCATATACACAATGTTATACATGGACCTATCTTTCATTTCCATAATGTTATGTGTGGACATTTATTTCATGTCCATGATGTTATGAGTGGACCTGGTTTCATGTATATAAGTTTATGTGATAGACATATTTCATGTTCTTAACTTAATGAGTGAAGATGTTTCTATTAATATATGTTCAAAATGTAATAAGCTATTGTGTATTCTAAAACTCTATATATTATGCCAATTTTTTACTCCCATGGTTCATGTTCTATGATTTTTTTTATTTGTATCTTATTAACTATCTTGTTTTATTCCATACCTATAGATTATAATCTTTGTTTGGTATGGTATGGTTTTAAAACGTTAGTCACTTATTATCATACCCTTATCCATATGTAATACTAATGTTATCACTGATATCTCAATTTCTTACCTTTATTAAGTGTTTGAGCTCACCATTTCTTATGATTACTTTCCACGGGTTATGAAAATATGTTTTAAATAGGGTATGTTTGTGAAGAGTACTAAAGGTGAATATATTTATGGGATATTTTTAGGATCTTTCACCAAGTAAAAATATTGTATACCTAGTCTCTAAATTCATAAAAGTCTTATAGTCCACAGGCATATGTTTCTGAAATGTATTGAATATTCATCTAAAAATATTTAATATCCTTGTATGAGAATCATGAGTTCCTATAGATAGAATGGAGACCCACATTTTTCCTATGTGATTTTCAAAATAATTCCTCAATATATTATTATATTAAAAGCTTCTGATGATCTTTTGAGGTTTTTTGACTTAAAAACTATGTATGTAATATATTAGGCACACATATCATAAAAATATTTTAAATGTTATTTAATTTTATTGGAATACTTTTTTATAATTCTACCCTAGGTCTCCTCAAATAATATGATATCCAGGGTATATTAATCAATAGAAAAGCATGAAAATAAATCATAGTAAGGGGATAGATAAAGGAAATATAAAATAAGTGACCATGGATAATTCACGAGGCATAAAAATAGATCTTGAACATAAATACATGAGGTGTAATATAAAGAACGTGCATAAGTATATGATTCATAACATAGAAATGTGCCTATAACCTAAAAAATGAGACATTAATAAGCATACCACCAAGGTTCATCACCATGGTTTCGTAAAACATATTACCAATGTTGATCATGAATTTAACATAAAACATTAACAATACATGCTTCCAAGGTATCACAAACATTTTATCTCTAGAGATTAATTCTTTACCCAATACATTGGAGCACTATTAGAGTGTGCCATTAATATATCAAAGTTTATGTGTTCTTTATATATCATTTATCATAAGAACGTTTTTCATCATTTTAACCTACAAGTAAGAAATGCTCGTTTTATAAAAGGCATTACCCCATCATTGAAAAATAGTTATATATATATATGAACACCCTTTATTGAAATTTGGGTTGAGTATTCAGAATATAGAATTATGGAATGGAAAATCAAGGAATGCTTTTTAAAACCTAATGGGTTTAGAAAATTTTTATAGAATTTGATTAATGAGAGATAAATCTAGTATCTCATTTATAAGGAATCATTTGGATAGTTAAGTAATTATTGTGAACATAGGGAAACATAATCAATTGAAAAAACGGCTTATTAGAATGGAATTACTTTAATAAATGGAGAGAGGAAGAAAATCACTCACTTGAAAAGTGGATTCCTAAAGTCTGATAAGGTATACTTATAACATTAATGTAATGTCCTGGATTTTTTAATGTATTATTCTAATATTATATGGGAATTAGTTCGAGACCAGGCCTTGAGACGGCGTGCAGTTCCGAGGACCGGTGAGCCTGGAACAAATGTTTCAATTTAATTTAATAATTAAATTACGTGCACATCTGGTTTTCCTAAAAAAGTGTAATATCTCCTAAACTGGTGCTCGGATCAAAAATTTAGTGGCACCGTTGCGTTCAGAACAATGGGTTTACCCTAGAAGAGACCTTACATCGACTGGCACAGGTCGGTGGTGAAATACGGTTTTTTGGATGTAACCGTAATAAAATATTTAATTTAAAATATTTTATTAAATATTTTTTGCAACGGAATATCTTTATCCTTTTTAAATGAATGCTTGCACAGGGGTCTAGGGTTACAAACCTCATAACCCTGAAACCCTTGGTGGTTCTGGAGGCTCTGGAGAAAACCTCCCAACGCGACGACGACGTTCCTGACGATTTTTGTCGGTGATGATGATGTGGTGACCAGATCTTCACCAACAAACACCGAAGATCCATGTAGGATATTTAAATTGTGATTTATTCTCCGTTCTTGATTTCTACGATGAACGCAGGCTAATCCACGAACAGATTAGTCCGCGGATCGATAGTTCTTGCAGGATAGGATTTTTGCGAGGATTTTGGGATATTGAATCCATGTTGTTCTTTTGTTGTTGATTTTTAGGCTCTGTTTAATCATATTAATGGGAGTAGATCAACGCCGGTACAAACGATGGTGGAGGTTTGTTCCTCAAATTTGTTTCATTGGATTTCTCCCCTTTCTCTTCTTCGCGTTCTTTGCGTTCTTCACGGGGCGATGAACAACAGATCGTTGCACATCCGTTCTGCAACGCAACGTTCTCAAATTACAGATCCAACCCAAGAACGATGTCATGGAGGTGAGATGGCGGTTTCGGCGGACGATTCGAAGCGGATCGAGAGTTATGATTTTTCGGGCTTTTTTCTTCCTATGGATCGTTTGAAGTTTATGAGTCGTTTAAGGACCAAAAACACCTATTACGGTGTTCGCATGATGAAATGAACCAACCCCTAGAGTATCGGGGTGAACGGACGAGAAACCATGGATCCGGAGGATCAGCCGCGGCATGAGGAGGAAGACGATGTTTCTGGAAAAATCTCGACTACACGGCGTGTGTTCGTCGACGGATCACCTGGTGTGTACTCCGGGAGTACATGGACATGGGTTTGGTTTACGGCCAAGGACAGGGCATGTATACCCCTCCCCGGCCAGACCTGGCCAGATACACGGGATACTCTGTGTACTGGTACACGGGCAGGCGACATGGACACGGACAGAGACCGTGTACGGTCACATGGCTAGCGTAAACAGAGCGAGTCCAGGTGCTCGAACATGGTGTGTGATTCTTCTACAGGTCGTGCAGTTACATTATATCTGACAAGACGAATGTCATGCTCCATTTACACGGGCAGTACCCGAAGTTAAGGAACACGGCGTGTGATTCTCCTACACGCCGTGTAGTTGAGTTTTATATAGGTTGAACGGGTGACACAGTCTATTTAAACGGGTAGCACTCGGGGTCAGGGAACATGGCGTGTGACCATACTATACGCCATGTAAAAATTTCATCATGTCTTGATCCACTTGTCTTATGTGATTTGGACTAGTTTTCTTAGGGTTCGTACCCTTGGTCTTTTCCCTGAAGGTTCTGGTATCATTTCCTTTATACAGGAGTATGATCCCTTCGGCAGGACTTCCTGAATAGATTTGTTGGAATCCCCTCTGTGAGACTTAGAGCCAGATCCTCTATTCATTCCTAGAACCCTAGGTAGAGTTCTTGGTATCAACGTGACCAACTTTACCCGAGCACTAATCCTCTGCTTAACGGATTAGCTCAGACTGAGTTGTCGCAATCACCCCATGACTTGGTTGTGATCCTCATCTGAGCATCATGTTCTCAAAGTACTTGTGGAGTGTGTTCTCTCGGAATGAGTAATTCGTGTCTCTCTCTTCAGACCTAGGAGTGTGTTCTCCTTGTTACGTGCTTAGTGGAATCTTTGAGCTGGATCTTAGTGGTGGTTTCGCGATAGTCGATTGTGTATGAGTATATCTGGATATTCTTGTTATATGTTTTGTAGACATATACTGTGTGGAGCTGACTGTATCTTTCCTTTGTGGTATTTCCCTTGTTGTATTTCCTTTGTGGTTTCAGGGTGTCCTACTGGGTATTGTTATACTCACCCCTACATGGCCTTTGTCCGCACGTTTCGTGTCTTGTGTAGATGAGCGAGCCTTTTATAGTATTCTAGGAGGACAAGGACCGGACAGTGCTCAGTGAGATCAGGCAGGCCAAGGTTTGTTCCTATGGCTACAGATCACAGTCCCAGTACCTTTCCTTACAGGTTGGACTTTGTTACAGACTTTCTATTTGTGGGCTTGTACTTTTGGCCAAGGGTTTTACACGTGTTGTACTTTAATTTCCAATCATACTCTGTTGGATGAGATTTTTAATGTATGCAGGCATTTCCTTTTTTAGTAGTTTTTACTTTTCAACTTTGTGGGCATGGAGATGTGTGTGCGTGTGTACAGTGTTATAGGAAATTCCTCCCATGTTAGTAGAATGCCTACTCGGTGTTAGTCACCATCCCCTGGCCCATTGGAGGAGGGCTTGGGGATTTGTGGCTCAGGCCCCACTGGGACGGGTCGTGACATAGTGGTATCAGAGCTGGTCAGTTATACCTTAGGACCGAAAGTCTATGAGTTGGTTTGGGGAAATATTGTTTAGTGTTTCAAGTTCTTCTTCTAAGTCAGGGACCCTAGTGTTGGTGCGGTCGGCTGACGTATCCATACACTAGGACTCTGATAACTTGCGTTTCGACTCAGAACATGAGAACGCTAGTTGCAGGGGAAAATAATGGTACATGCATCATGTAGGAATGGGTTGTGGTTTCCATGTCCTTTTTGAGTCATCTCTCCAGATATACTCACTGACTGTGATACATCTTGTTTTATTACAGGATTCCTCTACGACGTGCACCCTCTAGGATCCAGCAGCGCTATCACGAGGATGACCCTCTCAGTGATAAAGCATCAATTCAAAGACCAAATCCCCCAATTTTACCATCGGGTGGTGTGCCAGTTATCCCTCCACCTGTGGAGCAGTTTTTAGTGCCTACTGTACCAGTGGAGGAGGGGCGTAGGCTGAGCGCACTCCATAAGATTCAGAGACAGAGACCCCTCAGGTTTCTAGGCGAGCATGACCCTCAGGCAGTAGAGGACTAGCTTGAGGCAGTGGTGAGAGTCTTCTGTTTGGTCAGGACACCAGCAGACCAGATGGTGATCCTTGCAGCGAGCCTTCTGCAAGGCTCAGCAGGGTGATGGTGGTGTTTGGTTATCTAGATCCATGAAGAGGCAACTCTTGCATGGTTCGAGTTTGAGCATCTCTTCAGAGAGGATTTTTCACCGGTAACTCTGAGAGCAGTGCGTATACAGGAGCTTCTTCAGCTCCAGCAGGGAACCATGATGGTGGATGACTATTCATCAAGGTTTATCGACCTCTCACGGTACTCGATGGATATGGTCATAGATCAGTACTTTAGAGCTCGAACTTTTGAGCAGGGCTTGCACAGAGATATCTGAGCTAGCATCATACCTATGAGCATTCCTACTTATGCTGGGGTGCTCGAGCGGGCTTTGGTGGCCAAGGGCTTCTTGGCAGAGTAGAGACAGCCGGCAGTTGTTAGTAGCGAGCGAGCTAGAGCAGAGACCTCGGCAGTAGGGAGCCGACGTCAGGGACCCAGGTGTGGGAGACGTTTTCAGAGGAGATCCCAGGACAGGGGATCTACCGTGTAGGGTTCGTAGGGCGGATCCATCCATCCTTGAGATAGGTGATGTTACTCATGTGATGGTCAGGGACATCTCGCTCGAGATTGTCTGACCCACCGTACTACTGACACAGGATTAGTGGATGGACCACAGAGGCAGAGGCAAAGTGTGGAGCAGACAGATCCGTGGGGCGGTGGACGTGGTAGAGGACCTGGGAGACCAGCTGGAGGTGGTCGGTGTTTTGACCCTTTACCACCACCACCCCCAGGAGGTCCACCCCAGGCTCAGGGAGCTGGAGGATAGAGGCAAGGACAGCTACAGGCGGTAGAGGGTTATGACCCAGGTACTCCAGGAATGATTAGAGGTACAATCTGTGTCTTTTCTACTTTGGTTGTCGTACTAATAGACACAGGCGCTAGTCATTCCTTTCTGGCTACTTATCTTTTTCGAGACCTTGAGATTCCAGTTGAGTTGTTGACTCAACCCTTACACTTAGAAACACCGACTGGATAAGATTTAGAGATCACACACCGTTGCAGATGGTATGACCTGACCCTTGGAGGCGAGAGTTTCGGTTGGAAACTATTATTGGTAGCATCGAGGCCTTATGATTTCATTCATGGTACGGATTGGCTATCCATAGTTCATGCAAAAAATGACTGTTTTAGGTAAAGGGTGCAATTTGTCCGCTGTGATGGAATGGGGTTCTCTTTTTTCGGTGAAAGAGAGACCCAGGCATCACAGGATGGACTCGTGCGTAGGAAGGTGCAACCGATATCCTATCAGTTGGCTAGCCTATCCCTTGGCGTAGTAGATGTTACGAGTTTCTAGTTTCCGACAGTAGTGGCTGAGTACGAGGACGTATTTCCGGAGGATGTCCCCAGACTACCTCCCCGTCGGGAGATAGATTTCTACATTGAGTTGAAACCCAGGACGACACTGATATCAGCATGAGCATATCGGATGGCTCATGTAGAGCATCATGAGCTGAGGGTGCAGCTGGAAGACTTACAGAAGAAGGGCTTTGTAAGGCCTAGAGTTTCACCATGGGCGGCCCCAGTGCTGTTTTCCAAGAAGGCAGACAGGATCTTGAGGCTGTGTGTGGATTACCAGCGCTCGAATTAGGTGAACGTGAAGAATCGGTATCCACTACTGAGGATCGATGACCACTTCGACCCGTTGAGAGGGGAACGATGGTTCTCGAAGGTTGATCTACGATTAGTCTACCACCAGTTTCAAGTATGTAGTGTTATGTGATGCATCAGGAACCGGGCATGGTTATGTCCTGATGCAGAGGCAAGCGGTGATTGCCTATGGCTCACGTCAGTTGAGTCCATACGAGCAGAACTACGCGACCCATGATCTTGAGTTGGCAGCGGTAGTCTTCGCGTTGAATATGTGGCAGCACTACCTGATGGGTGAGTAGTTTATCGTCTACTCTGATCACAAGAGTATAAAATACATCTTTTCTCAGAAGGATCTGAATATGAGACATTGGCGGTGGCTTGAGTTCCTCCAGGATTATGACTTTGAGATCGTTTATACTCCTGGTAAGGGGAATGTTGTGGTGGATGCTCTCAGCAAGAAATCCAGTTCACAGTTGCTGGATGAGGCGATGAGGCAGTTGTCCTCCATACAGTTATCCTTTGTGGATAGATATGGGGGAGCTTACCTTCAATCGGTGGTTGTTATCCCTCCACTCCTACAGTGAGTCAGGGAAGCACAGCTCGGGGACGCTAGCTGTGAGACTCTACGTGCTCAGATATCCACAGGTCATGCTGCTGATAGATATTCAGAAGATGGGTAGTACGTTGTTCTTTTCAGAGGGCGTACAGTAGTACCAGTGACGTTGCGGGAAGAGGTTATGAGGTAGTTCCATACATCTCCTTTGGCGGTGCATCCAGGCATGGCAAATATGTACAAAAACCTCCGACGTCAGTTCTGGTGGAATTTGTGTATAAAAACAGTTATCATTCCACTATTGGTATGGGACCATTCGAGGCTCTGTACGGGCGACCATGCAGGTCACCACTTTTCTAGACTGACCCCGTAGAGTCAGCACTCATGGGCCCAAAGATGGTGAGAGATACTACAGGGAAGGTGCAGGTCATACAGGAGTGGATGAAGACTGCACAGAGTCGGCAAAAGTCTTTAGCCGACAGGAGGCAGAGACCCTTGGAGTTCGAGGAGGGAGACCATGTGTTCCTTTGGGACTCAACTCGATTGGGATTATGGAGATTTGGCCTAGGTGACAAGCTATCTCCGAGGTTCATCAGCCCTTTTTAGATTCTGAAGAGAGTTGGTGAGGTGGCATATCGCTTGGATCTACCTCTTCATATGGACCAAGTACACAGCGTCTTCCATGTGTCGCAGCTACGGAGGTATGTGCCGATCCATCACACGTCATCGACTGGGGTGAGCTGGACATCGATGATGGAGAAACCTTTGCTGAGTACCTAGTGGAGATCGAGCATCGGCAGGAGAAGATCCTTCGTGGGCAAGCTATTCCCTTGGTGTGTGTCTGGTGGCAGCACAGGAATCTCCAGGAGAGCACGTGAGAGCGGGAGCACGTGAGAGTGTGATGTAATGTCCCGGAACTTTCCATGTATTATTCTTATATTATATGGGAATTAGTTCAAGACCAGGCTCTGAGACGGAGTGCAGTTCCGAGGCCCGGTGAGCCCGGAACACATGTTTGAATTTAATTTAATAATTAAATTACGCGCGCATTAGATTTTCCTAATAAAGTGTAATAACTCCCGAACGGGTGCTCGGATCAAATATCTGGTGTCACCGTTGCGTTTAGAGAAGCGGTTTTACCCAAGAAGAGACCTAACATTGACTGGCACAGGCCAGTGGTGGATTCTGGTTTTTTAGACGTAACCATAAAAAAATATTTAATTAAAAATATTTTATTAAATCTTTTTTGCAGCGGAATGTCTTTATCCTTTTTAAATAAAGGCTAACGTAGGGGTCCAGGGTTAGAAACCTCAAAACCCTGAAACCCTTGGTGGCTCTGGAGGATCTGGAGAAAACCTCCCAACGCGGCGACGACGTTCGTGATGATTTTCACCGGCGACGATGACGCAGTGACCAGATCTTCACCAACGAACATCGCGGATCTAGGTAGGATGTTAAAATTGTGATTTATTCCATGTTCTTGATTTCTACAATGAAAGCGGGATAATCCATGAACAGATTAGTCTGAGTCTCGATCGTTCTTATGGGATGGTATTTTTGTGGGGATTTTGGGAGATTGAATCCAGGTTGATATTTTGTTGTTGATTTTTCTGCTCTGTTTAATCCTATTAACGGGATGGGATCAAGGTCATGACGAATGATGGTGGAGGTTCATTCCTCAAATTTGTTTCATTGGATTTCTCCCCTTTCTCTTCTTCTCATTATTTTCATTCTTCGCGGGGAAATGAACAACAGATCATTGTGCATCTATTCTGTGATGCAACGATCCCAAATTGTAGATCCAACCCCAGAGCGATGTCACAGAGGTGCGACGGCGGTTTCGGCAGACGATTCAAAGCGGAATGAGAGTTATGAGTTTTCGGGCATTTTTCTTCGGTTGGATCGTTCGATGTTTATGATCCGTTTTAAGGACCGAAAACACCTGTTACAGTGTTATCATGATGAAACAAACCAACCCCTGGAGTATCGGGGTGAACGGATGAGAAAAAATGGATCCGGAGGATCGGCCGCGGCGTGAGGAGGAAGACAGCGTTTCTGGAAAAATCACAACTACACGGCATGTAGTATGGGATACACGGCGTGGGTTCGTCGACAGATCACCCAGGGTGTACTCCGGGAGTACACAGACATAGGTTGTGTACACGACCAAGGACATAGTGTGTATACCCCTCCCTAACCAGACTCAGCCAGATACACAGGATACCCCGTGTACTGGTACTCGGGCAGGCGACACAGACACGGACAGAGACCATGTACGGGCACTGTCCAGCGTACACGGAGCGATCCCAGGTGCTCGGGCATGGCGTGTGATTCTTCTACATGTCGTGTAGTTACTTTCTATCCGATAAGCCGAATGACACGGGCCGTTTACATAGGCATCACCCAGAGTCAAGGAACATGGCGTGTGATTCTTCTACACGTCATGTAGTTGAGTTTTACACAGCTTGAACAGACGACACGGGCCATTTACACGTGCAGTACATGGGGTCAAGGAACACGGTGTGTAACCATACTACACACCCTGTAACAATTTCTTCATGGATTGAGCCACTTGTCTTCTCTGACTTGGACTAGTTTTCTTAGGGTTCATACCCTTGGTCTTTTCCCTGAAAGTTCTGGTATCATTTCCTTTATACGGGAGTATGATCCCTTCAGTTGGACTTCCATAATAGAGTTGTTGGAATCCCCTCTATGAGCCTTATATATGGATCCTCTATTCATTCTTGGAACCCTATCTAGAGTTCTTTGTATCGACGTGACCAACTTTACCCGGGCATCGATCCTCTGCTTAACGAATTAGCTCGGACCGAGTTGTTGGAATCACCCCATGACTTGGTTGTGATCCTCATCTGAGTATCATGTTCTCAAAGTACTTGTGGAGTGTGTTCTACTGGAATGAGTACTTCGTGTCTCTCTCTTCATACCTAGGAGTGTGTTCTCCTTGTTACGTGCTTAGTGGAATCTTTGAGCTGGATCTTAGTTTTGGTTTCGCGATAGTCGATCATGTATGAGTATATTTGGATATTCTTGTTATATGTTCTATAGACATATACTTTGTGGAGCTGACTGTATCTTTCCTTTGTGGTATTTCCCTTATTGTATCTCCTTTCTGGTTTAGGGGTGTCCTACTATGTATTGTTATACTCACCCTTGCACGGGCTTTGCCCGCACGTGTCGTGTCTTGTGTAGACGAGCGAGCCTTTCACAGGATTCTAGGTGGACCAAGACCGGACGGTGCTCAGTGAGATCAGGCGGGCTTAGGTGTGTTCCTATGGATACATATTGTAGTCCCAGTACCTTTCCTTATAGTTTGGAATTTGTTACGGACTTTCTTTTGGTGGGATTTTACTTTTGCCCCAGGGTTTTACGCTTGTTGTACTTTACTTTCCTGTCGTACTCTGTTGGTTGATATTTTTAGTGTATGCATGCAGTTCCTTTTTTAGTAATTTTTACTTTTCAGCTTTGTGGGATTGGAGATGTGTGTTCGTGTGTATGGGGTTATAGGCAATGCCTCCCATGTTAGTAGCATGCCTACTCGGTGTTAGTTACTAGCCCCTGGCCTATTGGAGGCGGGCTTGGGGAGTTGTGGCTCAGGCCCCACTTGCATGGGTCGTGACAATTAAAAACTCCTCTCAATGACTCTAGAGGGATAAAATGTGATTAAATTAATTCTTAAAGGATCTTCTGTGAATAATAATGAAATAATGGAAGAGTATATATAGTAAAAGTGGGGGAATTGTTTATTAACTTCTAAACATTGGTTTTGACCTCTATTTTATAAAAAATGAAAAACCATTGGCCTTACCAAGGTTTTAGACCATGGTATTTTTCAATGGGGAGTGTTTTTTAGTATTTTAATAGTTTATGAGATTAACCTCCTTTAATATATATTATTTTGGATGTGGATAATATACTTATTCATAAATATTTACTATTAAAAACTTAAAATATACTTTAGGTTTTTGTAAGATTCATTATTGATATCATATTATATTAAAATGTATTATTTTATTGGGAAAAATCATTTTTGGTTCATCAATACTTTATATTATTTATTACATCACTTTTAAATCATTATGATGTTATAACACTTACCCTATATTTACACAGTATTTTTTTTATCCAAAAATTCTACTATCTTGAAAAATTATGAAAAATTCTTCATCGACTAATTTCAAAAATAATTTCCATTATATCAAAATGATTTTATAAACATTAAGAATTTTAATTTTTTAAATAAAATACTTATTACTAGTTTTTGTGAAATGACTAACTTTCCAACCCATAGAAATTTTACTCAGTAGATCATAAAATTATATTATCATTTATATCCTAATAAATAGTTTTTTATGACACAATTTTATAGGAATATAAATTATTTTAAAACATTAAATTTATCATAAACAAATATTGAAATAAAAGAAATATATTTCACCAAAAATATTATTATACCTAAATTGTAATAAATATAAATTTTATAATATTGAACACTTTTATTCCATTATATTGTGATATAAATTCTTCCTATTTTAATTTAACAAAGTTCCAAAAAATACTAAATTGCATTTTTTCTAAATTCATATTCAAATATTAAAAACAATATTCTATTAGATTAAAATACATTGCATTTCTATAATAATTTACACTTTATTAAAACTCATCCCCTATATACATAATTCCTTATTAAAACATCATAAGCTTTAAGGGTAACATGTGTAATGAAGGTACTTTTGTGGGGTGTTTCATCTAATTTCGATTTGGGGAATATATTAAATAACTTTAACTTCTCTCATAGTCAATTCCACTCAATAATAAATTTTTGAATTTCTACTTGGGATTGGTTAAGAAAAAACCATAGTGATTCTACCTCCCTCTTAAGCTCTTATAAATAGCATTTCAAAGGCATGATCCTACTAATTGTAGCCAAATATTCTACCTTTTGTATAAATTATCTCTCTCAATTACCCCTTTATACACTAATAATAATAGTGACATTATTACCAATAGTCATAATAATAAATCGTCATAATAACCAATGGTTATAATTCCCAATTGTCATAATGACCGAAGGTCATAATGCACAGTACCCATAATAACCAATAGTCATAATTCCTAATGGTAATAGTTCCTAATGATCAAATCCTAATGGTATCATTTCCCATTAAACAACATATATACTCTACCAATCTCATAATTCACTATTTACTACTTGGCTTATAAGGTTCTAAACATCCCTCTATAATGTTAATCAAATTATTGGTTCTTTCATTTTTTTTATTACTTTTATAGTAGAGGTGATCTTCATGGGATAATCCATGCCTATGGAGTTTACCATTAGGTATACATTACTTTTTTTTTAAGAAATATACTCTTCTTATTTTTTTTCATCAATATGATTACAAGATGCATACTGAAAATTAAGAGCACTTATATGTACTTATTTTGTAAGAAATAATAAAATATTAATTGTGAAACATGAGTAACTTTATTAATAATAAAAGTAAATTTTAGGTCATTTCATCCCCAAAGAATCTTATCCCTCGTGATTTTTGTCTGAACTAAAAATAAATGGTGGTATTTCTACCTCATCACTTCTTCAGACTCCCGTGTTGCTTCTTATAAATTTTGTTTTCTCTCTACAAGACATTCACTTATCGGGTTTTCTTGTTCCTAGACACTTTTTCTCTTTTATAAAGAATCAACATTGGTTATTATTCATATAAAATACTAGTTTATAATTCCAAATAATTTTTCTCAAGTATATGTGTTGGTTATAATATATACTTTCTTAACATGGACATGTGGAAACGTTATAGACCTTCTAAAGATTTGGAGGTAGTTCTAAACAATAGGCATCTACTCCAACATGCTCTGGAATCTCAAATAGTCCAATTTACCTTGGACTCGGTTTCCAATTCTCTCTTAATCACATAACCCATTTACATGGTGATATCTTTCAAAATATATGGTCTCCAGTAGAAATTTATTTTTCATTCCTCTGATTGTTATCATAACTCTTTTGTTGAATCATTGTAGTCTTGATATCATTTTAGATCACATGTACCTTCATCATAGTTTCTTTTAAAAAGTATGGTCCTAGTAGTTCTCCTTCTCTAACTTTATCACTGAATTTTGAAGTTTAACACCTTTATTCATAGAGTTCTTCATATAGATCCATTTCAATTCTCAAGTGGAAACTGTTATTATTGGAGAATTCAAAACGTGTAAGATATTGGTCCTAACTCCCATTAAAATCAAGTGATCGGGCCCTTAACATGTCTTCCAATTTTGAATAGTACTTTAGGATACCCATTAGTTTTAGGATGATAGGTTTTGGTTCATTTTAATTTTGTATTTGTAGCCTCTTAAAGTCTCCTAAAGAACATATAAGTAAACATTGAATCATGATAAAAATCTATTGATAGTGGTACTTTGTGAAGTCTCTACACATCATGAATATATAGACTGTAAGATGCTCAAGGGAGAATCCTCTCATATAATGATAAAATGAGTAGCCTTTTTTAACATATCTGTGATTAAACCATATGGAATTTCTTTCTTTAGAGGTATTATAAATTCCAGTAACAATGTCCATAGTGATGTTTCACCACTTCCACATAGTTATGGTTGGTGGTTGCATAACTCCTTTGGGATTCTACCATTCCACCATCACTAACTGATATACCAAACATCTTTCCATATAATTAATAATATATATTTTAAGACAATCTAATCAGTAATGATTGTGCATATTTATATATATCTTGGTGATTCTGGGATGTATAGAGAATGTAGCACTGTGAGCTTCATCCATTATCTGTTTCTTCATCTCTAAAATAGAAAGTATACATAGCCTTTTATTGGACCACAATACTCACTTTTGATTAATAAAAATCATTGTAACTTTCCTTTTTTCTTAAATTCTTTTTTTATTTGAATCATGGGATAATATCTTTGTGTTTTCTTGATCTTATGAAGCAAATATGGTTGGAAAATAGTTCAGGGTAACATTGCGTATATTCATTCCCTTATGACTTCCATGTCCATCTTTACTGAGTCCTTGGCCAATGGATCTCCTTTAAATATTATCCATGTAAGAACTTTCGGGTCTTTCCTACTCAATGAATCATCCAATTTGTTTGATTTTATAGGTTGACAATGAATAGAACAATAATGGTCCTTAAGAAGCTTTAATTGTCTTCTTTGTTTAATGTTTAGTTCTTTTTGTTTGAATATTTACTTCAAACTTTTTTTTTATATGTATATATCATACTTCTCTCAATAAATATGATTTATTTATATCCTTAAAGAAAATATTACTATATCTAACTCTAAATAATTAGTAATACAATTTTGTTAATGAGGCTTCAACTATCATGATTCATATGCAATCTCCTTGTCATTTTTCATGAGTACACATCTAAGTCCTTTGAAGAATTCATCACTATAAATAAATAATATTTCCCCATTAGATAGTAATATCAAAAAAAGTGTACTGACCAACCTCCTCTTCGGTTCTTGGAAACATTATTCACACTCCTTTGTCTAGATAAAAATAACACTCTTTTGAGTTAACTTAGACTGAATATTAGATATCCATGAAAATTTTCACACAAGATTTTTATATTATCCTACAAGAATAAGGAAACTATAAATATCAGTCACTGTTATAAGATGAGGATACACCACTACAACCTTTTTATTTAAAATATCAATATAGATTCCTTATTTAATGACCCACACCCCCTCCAAATGTACCCATATTGGGATGATAATGAATAGGGTGAATAACTTCCAAAGCCCGCTTCTAGTAGGACCCGTGCTAGTAACTAGAACCATGGGAATAAAACATACGATGGGAGGCATTACCCTCATAATGTATGTCAAGTAATAGATATAAGAGGAGAAAAATCAATAAACACCGTACCATATATTATAAAAAACATCCATAGAGATGAGTACAATAATGAATTCCATGTCATACTGAATGAATCTCCAAAAATAAAAAATCCAAAACCACTCCTAAGAAGTGGGTTCAAACAGAAACTCTAACTCTAAGCTAGTTTGGCCCATCTCGATTACCAAAAACCTTTGGATCACTTGGAAATATGTATATATATATAGGGTGATAATGATACATATACTCAATAGGATACTCTTTAGGACCACTCAAAAAAATGTGAGAAAATCATACTAATTCTCCAATGAGTAAAGAGTATAACTAATATGCACCTTTTTGGTCAACTATCCATTCCTAGACTCAATAAGTATCTCCCACAGAGTATCACATCCATGTATAACATGATAATAATCAAAATAATATAATCAATGTATCCCCGTAACAACTTCACCATTTTGGGCATGTACTATCTCAACAATACTCTATAAATCTTATTGATTTTGATGCAAAAAATACACTTGATTATTTAACTAATGATATCACTTTGAGTTTTTTTTCATGAAATTAATATTATTTGTAATATATATTCTGGAATTATCTTCAAGTTATTAATCCTCATGGAATATTCATACCCTACGTTGATAAGAATAATTTAAGGAATGAACTCTATATTCTAAATAGCATGTATGGATTTCATACCCTACATTGACTGAAAGTATTGAACATAATCCCAATGCTGAATAGTTAACATATTGATTATCAACCTTACATTTGAATAAATTTTTGGAATTTAAACCCAACATTAATGTTTGCAGTCACTGTTCAAACCTTTCCTTAGATTAATGAACGTATGGATAATCAACCCTACGTTTGGAAAAAAAATCTTACACTAAAAGGATAAATGTATAGATTTTCATCCCTACATTACCTTAGATCCCAACATTACACACAGATGAAAGTATTATTCAGGAACCATATGTTGGTTTGAAACCTACACTATGTAAATGAACCCTATGCAATGCAGTTCAACCCAATGTTCATTTATTCAACAACAGAGATTTAAATCCGCAATTTTATCTAAGATTTCTGCAATAGTCTTGACCGAAATAATGATTAATTTAAAGATACTCTACAACCAATTCGAAGTCTCATTATGATAGATTCAAAGAAAAATATTAAATGGAAAAATCACTCATATTTTTAATGGAAGTTATGACTCCCTGGTCAAATTGAATTTGAGTATCTATAATCTATCAGGTGGTTTTCTTGGATCTATTCAACCAAAAGAGAGTTATATATATGAACAAAGTATTTTCTAAATATGGATGTTATGTGATATGAAAAAAAAAATCTGAAAACTTGTGTATATAATTTATATATATATATATCTAATACAAAGAAATATAGAATCTATTATTTACATGTAGTCTATACTTTGAAAGTTCTACATATTTCAACCTCCTACTGCTGAATGGTTACTACTACTATTGGTTTCAACTTTTATTGAATAAAATTTGAAACAAGGATCTCTTGAAAGCTATTATTTCTTAAAGAAATTAATTTCTTTAGAATAAGAACCATATACTATTAGTTTCCACTGCAATTGTGAGGTAAAATCCAAACCATCAACAAATAAAATCTATTTTGATTTATTTGAGTTTCAACTACTCACACTCAGTTGTTGAGAAGTGTCATCTTCTTTTACAAAGATTTGGATAGTTAGTTCCCAATAAAATAACCGTAAGGATCTGTTTATAATTTCTGTAAAGGTTTCAATTGCCTTCACTTAGTTTTGGATTTAAAGGTCTTGTGATAAGAGGACTTTTCTAGTGAAATTCACCAAGATCCTAGAGAGAGTGTTTGTGGAGTGGACTAGGGGTTCGTGGTGCCCAGAACAAATATAAAAATTGTTTTATTCTTACTTAATTTTTATTCACTGCTCATAAAAATTATATAAAAGAAGGATGCATATCTGTATAAAACAAAAATATTCTTTAAAGCCATAATCTTTCAAGATTATTGAAAAGACACAATTCACCCTTCCCCCCTTCTTGTGTATCTTTGTATTATTCTGATGTAACAATTGGTATCAAAGGTGAGATTTTTGTTAAAAAAGATAAAGCTTTATAAAACTTGAAAGAATAAGTTCTATCTAAAGAATATGTTAATGGATGATCCAAAAGAAGGTACTTCAATGGATTGTGCGCCATATTTTAATAGTGAAAACTATAGATGCTGGAAATCATGAATGATTATCTACCTAAAGAATTTGGGATTCAATGTTGATTCAAAGATCATTACTCTTTATGAAATTACTAAGAAACCGTAGACTTGGGATGCTAAAACATAATCTTAGTATAACATCAACTCAGAAGAAATGAATGCTATTATCCTTGGTCTTGGACCTAATGAATTAAATCAAGTATCGCAATGCCCTACTACCTATAAAATTTGGAAAACAATAGTTGTCACATATGAAGGAACAGATAAAATAAAAAAGATGAGGTATGCAACGGAAAAACTAAATTTTAACACCTTTAGAATTTTTTATGGTGAAAGAATCACTCAAATAGATGGATGTCCATCCACTTTTGGTGATAATGTGAAAGGAAATATTGTTGGAATTGGAACTGTTGGAGATCCAAAGTTAGTCTCAGTCAAAAAATTACAATATGTACAAGAGATAAATCAAAAATGGATAAGTATTTCTCAAATTTGTGATGATGTATATTATGTTTATTTGGTTAAAAATTCATCTTCAGTTTTTAAATATAAATTTATTAAATATATAGCACCTAAAATAGATAATGTTTATAATCTGCATCTTAACTCCTTGTGTATACAAAAAGATAAATGTTTAACTATAAAAACAAATGATCCATGCATCTGGTATAGGATACTTAGACACTGTAATATATATTATTTAAATAAATTAGCTAAAAAATAATTATTTTCTGAATTTTCTAGTATTATACTTGAAAATGAAAGACTCTCTAATTTATGTCAAATTAGAAAATAGTACAAATCATCATTCAAATCAGTTAAAAAAATTTATACATCTAAAGAATTAGAAAATGTCTATATGGATTTTTTTTTTGTACCATCTAGAGTAGAAATTTTGGATAGAAAATTATATGTATATGTTTTAGTTGATAATTATTCCATATTTACGTGGGTTTATTTTCAAAAATTGAAAAGTGAGTTATTCACTATTTTTGAAAGTTTTTGTAAAATTTTACAAAATTGAAAATGTTTTAAAATAATTTCATTGAGAAGTTATCATGTTGAAGAATTTGAGAATCAAGAATTTAATTCTTTTTCTCAAATTTAGGTATTAAACACACCTTATCTTCACCAAGAACACCTCAAAAAAAATTATTATTGAAAGAAAAAATGGAACTATTAAAGAACTGAAAAAGAACCTTACTCAATGAATATATCCTACCTACCTATTTCTAGATAGAAGGTCTAAGAACATCTTACTATATCATGAATAGAATTTTAATAAGACCATTAATTATAAATACATCATATGAACTTTTAAATAACATAAAACCTAAAGTAAAGTACTTTAATGTCTTTGAATGCAAGGTATATATCTTGAATAATAAGGATATTCGTGGTAAATTTGATCCAAAATCTGATGAAGGAATCTTTTTATATATTATTCCAATTCTAAATCCTATAGAGTGTTTAATAATAATTCACGGATTTTTTAAGAATAATTTAATGTGATGTTTTTTGAAACATTCCCTTTCAAAAAAAATAGATCAAACAGATGAAATTAATGACTGTTTTGACAACATGAGGCTTGTCTCATCTAAGTCTGATTTTGAAAATAGAATTAATGAAATTCAATCCAGTTCAGAAAAAAAATAAATCTAAAGAACCTAAAAGTGTCTTACCAATACAGTCTATAAACGTAAAGGACCATCTTTTAGAAATTTTTATAGGAAACCTAGACGCTTGAGTTAGAATAAGAAGAAATGTTGGAAAATTATTTGAATTCTATAACTTTTTATCTTAGTTAAAACATAAGTCTATTGAAGAAGTTTTAGAAGATGATGTTTGGTTGTTATCTATATAAGAAGAACTAAACTAATTTATAATAAATGAATTTTGGAAATTAGTAGAAAGACCAACCAATTACCCATTAATAGGAACTAAATAGATATTTAGAAATAAATAGGATGATTAAGTGATCATAACCAAAAACAAATCTAGATTAGTAGATAAAGGATATAATTACGACTGACGAATATATTATGAAGAAACCTTTGTAAATGTATCTATATTAGAAACCCTCAAAATTGTTTTAGCTTTTGAATCTCATATGAATTTTAAGTTATATCAGACTGATGTCAAATCTAACTTTTTAAATCGATATTTAAATGAGTAAGTTTTTATTGAACAACCTCCTAGTTTTGAAAAGGCTCAAAAACAAAAAACAAAATAAACTTACAAAAGCTCTTTATGGTCTCAAACAATAACCTAGAGCTTGGTATTAAATATTAAGTTCTCTTTTAAAAAAGTTTTTTATCTGGGATTAGTATATCTCTCTCTTTTTTTAAGAAAATATTAATTCTAATATTTTATTAATGAAAATTTAGGTTGATGATGTTATTTTTGGTTAAATAAATAAAATGTTTTTTAATTATTTTTCAAATATAATGCAAAAATAATTTAAAAGGAGTATGATGGGATTATTGAATTTCTTTTTATGATTTCTAATCAATCAAAAAGATTATGGAAATATTTTAAGTCCAATAAAATATGTTAATGATTTATGGAAAAAATTTTGACTTGAAAATAGTAAGACTTACACAAATCTCATGAGTACTAATTTAAAACACGATTTGGATGAAGCTGGGAAACTAGTTGACAACAAGTTATATATAGGTATTATTGGTATTTTATTATATCTTACTACTAGTAGACCAGAAATAATTTTTTATATATTTCTATGTAATAAATTTCAGTCAAACCCAAAATAATCTCACCTTAATGCTGTTAAATTAATTTTTAGATATTTAAAAGTATCTATTTTTTAATCTCTACTTTTCCCCAAAACATTGGATTTTAATTTAATTTCATATTCATATGTTGATTTTGGAGGATGCAGCTTAGATAGAAAAAAACCTTAGGAATCTATCACTTTTTAGGAAAATCCTTACTATCATAGTCGAGTAAGAAATAACATTTAGTTTCCCTATTAATATCCAAGGTAGAATATATACTTTCTCGAAGTTACTATGTATAAGTGCAGTGGATGAAACACAATCTACTAGATTTTGAACAAAATTTTAATAATATTCCTATTTTATATGATAATATTAGTGCTAAAAATATTTTAAAAATCCAATAAGTCATTTTAGAAATAAGAATATCGATATAATGCTTCATTTTCTGAGAGGTCATGTTCATAAAAAAGATATATCTTTAGAATTTGTAAATATCGAACATCAATTAGATGATATTTTTAATAAACCACTTACCACTATAAGTTTTGATTTTATTAAGTGGGATTTAGGATTATTTATCTTTTAAATGAATGATTTATAATTTATTTAAATTTATTTAAATTTACTTTGTTTATTTCTATGTTAATTTTTTTTAAATTGTTTGTTTAAGTAATATAATTTTATTCTTCCACTTATTTTTATATCTTATTTTTTAAAAATTATTATTTTTAATGATTACACCATGAAATCATCATAAAAAACCAAAACTAAGCCATTTGACTTATCACGCACTCATTCCTACCCATTCGACCCTTCATATTACAGAGCATCTCTTATTCCAATTCTCATGATCCCTCACCTTTGACCCTTCAATCTTCAAACCATCGAAAATGGATTTTTTAGGATTTTTTATGAATCTTATATAAATGAGACTATCCACCATGTGATTTATCAAAAAAATTATTAAAGTAAAGGTATTCTATTTCACTTAGATAAATGGAACAAATTTTTTTATAAATAATGAAATCATATTTTACGAATGGGAATATCTATTTAGATAAGGTCGTACACTTTTTATTTTTGATATTGAATTTAAATAATTTTTTTGGAATGCTTCTTTCAGTGTTGGATTTGATGAAGAAATTTTTGTTTCTAAAACATACAATGAGGAATTTTCTATTTCTTCCCTAAAAATTTCTAAACTGCTGATTTTTTCCCATGAGGGGGGTCTCATTTCAATTTGATAAATCTAGGATATGAGAAATTAAGATTAGAGGATGTAATTATTTCTATCTTTGGAACTATAATTATCAAGAAGATGAAGACTAAATACCTAACTCCAAATAAAAAGTTCTTGCCAAAGTTTATTTAGTCTGAAATTGTTCTAAGGACTGCATAATTAGAGAACGTTTTTTATTTGGATATGTATATTCTATTTTTACTAATAAACTATATCAAACTGAATTTCTGTAGGTATATGTTGTGTTATTTGAGTAATTTTTGTTCTAAATTAGCTAGAATGAGAATTTATCCCAATGGAATGATTCATTATCATTTATTGTTTATATTGGGAAAATTTAGAGACATATCATTAGGTCAGAGATGTCAACAATATAATGTTTTAAATTCTGGAACTGTAAGGAAGATAGGATATTTTTGGAGTAACTCGTGCAATAATATGTTACTTTTTGGAACAATGGAGCAATATAGGATGATGTAAAATACTCAGGGGGAGCAGAGAATGTTACCATCGGCTGGATCTATTAAACCCTAACCAGAAGAAGAAACTAAATCTAAAATTGAGGAATATCTTACTTATAAAATAATATTTCCAATAAAAATTTTCGAGGCTGTGAATGTAGCTTTGGAAGGAAATAAATGAAGAGTTTATGCTAAAGGGGTTGAGAATGTAGAGCAATAGGCTCAAAGGAAAAATGAATAGAGGGAAGTAGTCCCTGTTCTAAGTGGATCCGACCCTGCCAATAAGTCTTTAGTTTTTTCTAATTTAGTAGATGTAGAAGTGTATACATTAAGAGAAAGAATATAATTTAAACGAATGACTAGTTCATAAAGATATCCATGGTTTGATTTATTGGAGGTTGGATAGACTTCAAGATCTATTTATACAGATTATTCTAACTCTTAAGTTGAAGCTTAGGTTCGTAATAATAATCAGCTAGATGAGGGGAACTTATCTCTAAGAGAAGAGTTGTAAGTTGAGAAGAATAATGTTGAAGATCTAAGAAGTTCAACTTTTCTTAGAGCTAAGTTTAAATCTATTCAGTATAATTTAACAGAAGTTCAAGAAACTATAGTTTCATTTTCTAACATTGAATATTTTATTGGAACTTTAGATATATAAATGAGAAATTTAAAAGAATAATCTTTGAAGAAATTTTATTTTTAGGAGTTGAATAAAATTTTGGGAAGAGGGTCTCAATCTATACAACAAATTCATTAGGTATCAACCTATTCTCCTCAAACTTCTAAATATTTTATCAAAATATTTGAAGTTATTACTTCAATTTTCATTGATTTCAATGATAGGATTTACACTCTTCAGTTTGAAATTACCCCCATTGAATGCTCTTTTAGATAATCAAATACATTTGGTCAGTCAGTATAACTATAATGATTCTTGGTTTGGGAAATTTATTCATCAAGTGAGAGATAAGATGATTGCTTTCATTTAGTTTGAAGAAACTACTAATGAGTTTGTCAAGGTAAATTTGATTAAGAGATTAATGAAGGAATATGCTCCAGAAGTGGATCAGAATTTTCAACAATCATTTTCATAGCTTTTTGGTGAAGCTAAATGATGTCCAGGATGTTTTCCAGCCCATTCCTCAACCTACTGAATCCACTTTTAGTGAAGTAGAATAAGAAGAAGCAACCCCATCTGACCCAAGCCCAACCTTTTAAAAACATTTCTTATACAACTTTGTGGATTGTAATCTATTTTTAAAACATTTTGTTTACAATTAAATTTACTTTGCTATATCTTTATTTCCCTAAATTTAATTAAGATTTATTGTTTTATTTTATTTATGTTAAATTTTTCAATGACAATCCTAAATTTATTTATCTTTCACCAATTTAAATAACTATTCAAATACAGATATGTGTTACATTGAATGGGTTTTAATCTATTTTTAGCTTTCATTTTGATATCACAAAAAGAGGGAGAAAATTGGGTAAACACAAATTCTCAATTGTTCAGGTATCTATTTCTTTTAAAAGAAATAGTACTATGAAATTGAATTAATTATTTGATAATGATTTTATAAAATTACTCTTTAATGAAACAAATGTTTATTTGAAATATTATTTCTTTTAAGTTTTTTAAAATTCCTATATTTTCTATAAATTATGTTATGTATTTTTTTTATCATCAAAATGGGGGATATTTTTCGGCATGTATTGTCTCAACATGACTCTATAAATATTATTGATTTTGATTCTCCAAAATAACCTTGTTTTTTCAATAATGATATTAATTTATGTGAGTTTCAGTAAATTAATAATCATTGATATATTTTTCTAGAATTATCTACAAGTTATTAATCTATAAGGATTACTCATCAAAGCATTCAAAAATCATTTAAGTGTTTTCTAGAAACACCATTCATACCATGCATTGATAAGCGTAACATAAAGAATGAACTCTACGTTCAAACCAGTGCATATGAATTTTATAACCTATGTTGACAGAAATTATTGAATGTCATCCCAATGTTGAATAGTTAAAGTATGGACAATGAAACGTACATTTTAATAAATGTATGGAATTTCAACCAAATGTAAATGTTTGGAATCATTGTTCAAGCCCTACATTTGATGAATGAATGTATGGATAATCAACCCTATGTTTGGAATCAATCTCATACTAGAAGGATGAATGTATTGATTCTCATATCTATGTTACTTTTGGTCCCTATGTTATTCAAATATGAAAGTATGGTTGGGGAACCATATGTTGGTAGTAACTCTAAGCTACGCAAAGGAACCCTATGCAACGCAGTTCAACCCTATGTTTTTTTATTCAACAATAGAGATTTAAATCCATTATTTTATACAGGATTCTTATAAGGGTCTTGAAATTAATAAAGTTTGATTGAAATATATTCTAGAACTAATTCAAATACTCATTATGATCCATTCAAATAACCATATTCAATAGAGAAAATCAATCTTATTCCTAAGGTAAGATATGACTCCCCTAGTTAACTTGAATTTTAATATCTACGATCTATCAGGAAATTTTCTTGGAACTATTCAACCAAAAGAGAGTTATATATATGAACAAAGTATTATCAAAATATAGATGTTAAGTGATATCATAAAAAAAATGTATCTTCCTACTAGTTCATATCCTTGACATGCAAGTCTGATGTAAATAATTATCAGCTCTATTATTTACAAAAGAGGTTGCACTTTCAAGGTTCGATATATTTCAACCATGTACTACTGTAACATTATCACTACTGTTCATTGCTACTTTTATTAAATATTATTTTCTATCAATATATCTTTGTAGCTATTTTCTCATGAAGTTATTAATTTATGAATTAAAAGATCTATCTATTTCCCGTTGTTGTTGCACTTGTGAAGTATCACCTGAACCATCAAAAAATAAAATCTATTTTGATTTATTAGAGTTTTAACTGATCATACTGAGTTATGGAGAAGTGTCATATTCTTGTATTAAGTTGTGGATAAACGGTTCCCTATAAAAGAACTAAAATTTCAATTTAGACTTATTGTAAATGTGTCAATTTCTTACACTTGGCTGTTGATTTAAAATTATTGTGATAAGAGGACCTTTCAAGTAAAATTCAAAAGCTCATAGAGAGAGAGTTAGTAGAGTGTAATAGGAGATATTTGTGCCCCAAACCACTATAAAAGTTATTGTGTTCTGATTTACTGCTTATCCTCTTATCATACTTATTATTGAATAGAATGCTATATATATTTGTCAAGAACCAGTCCGGGTCGACCCTGAACCGGTCACCCGAGCCGGTCCGCGGCAAGTCCCGAGGGGCGTTCCCGATCCCCCCGGGATGGCAACAAGTGCCGGGCATTAAAAGTTTCCATCGTTGGGAACGATTTTAGCCCAAACTAAAAACAGGATCAAAAGAACGAAAGTAAACTAAACAAACGGGCAAACACTAAAGACATAAACAAAACTAAACCACGACATACCTCCACGTGACCTCGCGGGTCACCACCCAACTACAAACCAACGTCGCCCCATCACTGAGCGACTCAATCCAGGACAACCTGAACACAAGGAACCTGCAACTGAAGTGGTAAAAGATAGGCGTGAGCACAAAAGTACTCAGTAGGTGAGCCCAACAACAAATCCCAAAGCACTGCCAGTAAACAAAGAATCTACCTATTCCAGGTTTGAACTACAATATATAAAAGTATGCTTTTATAATGTTTCACTTGAAAAAAAACTAAACACAATCCATTACCCTTATTCCTTTTCAAAAGTTGAATTTCTTTTCATTGATTCTAAATTCGTTCTGAACGATAAAGAAGTGTTACACTTTCAGTTTTACCACACAAGAGAAAAACGCATTTTTTTTATTTGAAAGCCATTTCCGCAAGGCAACCAGTACAAGCTGTAAAGAAGAACTGAATGTAACAGGCAGGAAAGAAAACAAGTGAAAGTAAAAGTAAACAGGCAAGGAAAAAAAACCAAGTGCAAGTAAAAATAAACCAGAAGTCATCAGCAATAACCATGGGCACACACACACACTCACACACTCACACACACACACACATACTCACACACGCACACACTCACACCCAAGTGGTCCCCCGTATGCCGACAGAAGGCACCACGCCAGAGATGGTAGAGCACTATGGGTAAATCCCCTAAGGTTCATCTAGCTCGCGTGGGACCCTAGAACCTCGTGTCTCGGTGAAACGTGGCTTAGAAGGCCACGACCCTCAGAAAACGTGGCTTAGAAGGCCATGACCCACAGAACACATGGCTTAGAAGGCCACGACCCTCAGATATCATATGTTTAGTTAGTGTTGCAATCGTCAATCCAGCTAAGTGAAACAGGGACGACACCCATCCGGCTCACTAGCACACTAGTTCTAGTCCGCCCACCTAGATACCCAGGGTTTCCCAGTGTGCTCAAACAAGCTTCACATTCACATAGTATATTTCTTCCTCACATCGCAGGCCAAACAAGATATCGCACACAAAAGTCACCATTTCCACACCCAAATGATATTTCAAAACTCACGCACGTCAAAAATACCTTTCTGAAAATATAATTGTCATTACCTAATCATTTCGCAAAAACCCCTTTTTGGAAACTCTCACACAAGAACATAAACAAATTTCACAACATAGAAAACATTATTTTTAATAACACAACAAGGGAAAACATTTTTTGTCAACCAAGAACCACATGTAAAGTTTCCAAAAAAAACAATTTCAAAGGGTCACACGACGTTTTCTCTAATCAAGGTTATAAGAAAACACCATTTCCATAAACAGTACATTTACTAATTTACACATGCCAAAAACATTTCAAAACCCAATTCAACATGTCTTTCATTACTCAGGAAGAACCATTTAGCGACATTACTATGAAATCCCACAATTGAAACCAAGAAAACACTTTTAATGAAATTCTAGAATTAAACAGTTTGCATTATCAGCAGATCACCACACTATAAAAACTACTTAATATTATTTTTTTTTAAAATTTATTGAAATTCAATAAAAGGACAAGGAATAAATAAATTCTTAATTTAGAGGCAAGTGCATAGGGAGAGCTACCTCAGGACGCAGCTCGGATATGACGACACAGTATACCTCGCACTGGCGCACAAGCACGCGCAAGCCGATGTTCGCGGTGTCATAGGGTTACCTCGCCAACACGCTGAAACAAACACATGGTAACTAAGAACACGAAGCCACTGACTCAGAACAAAAAAAACGAACAACCAATTCAAAGGAACCAGATTGATATATTTTTTTTTCAAAACACATCCCGCGAAAGAATAAGGATTTATCCAAATTAAATAAAAACACCGATGTTGAATAAAGAGAAAATTAAATAAACAATAAGACATAAATACAATAATAAATAAATAATCAAAAGAATAAAAAAATGAACAAATGAATAAATAGATAGATAAATAACTAAAATAATACATAATTGAACGAATAATTAAATAATTAAATAAATAATTGAATAGGTAAATCAATAAATGAAAGAAAGAGTGAATAAGTAAATAATTAAATAACTAATTAATTAACAAATACTTAAATGAATAAATAAATAAATAATCACTCAATTAATTAATAAACAAATAAGTAAATAACTAAATAATTGATTGACCAACAAACACTTAAATGAGTAAATGAATAGATAGATAATTAATTAATTAATCAATTAATAAATAATAATAAAAATAATAATAAGATGTTAATAATTAAAATGATAATAAATATAATAATAATAATAATAATAATAATATAGAATTAATAACAATAACATAATAATAATTTTAATAATGATATAATAATATTAATGATAATATTAACATAATAATAACAATAATAATAATAGTATAATAATAGTAATGGTAACATAATAATAATAAAAATAAAAATAAATAAAGAAAAACAACCTTACAACGGAGGGAGGGGGGGTTGCGCGGCGAAGCCGGGACGGGGTCGGTGCGGGCCGGTGGCGGCGAGCAGGGGGTCGGGTCGCTGGGACGGCGACGGGGAGTCGGGGCGGCGGTCGGGCGAGGGCTGAAGGAGGGAGGCCAGGGCAGGGGGGTGTGTGCCGGTGCTAGGAAGGAGGGGCGCTGCGGTTCGACGCTGGGGTGAGGCTCGGGCGCCGGACGAGCAGGGGCGAGGCCGGGATGATGAGAGGAGCCGGGATGAGCGCTGAGGCGCTGGGGGGAGCGGGAGCCGGCGCCGGAGAGGGTGTGGCGCGGGTCGGTCGAACCAGGAGGAGGCCAGAGGTGCGGAGCAAGGCCGGGGGTCGGCCCGGCGGGTTGGCGATCAGCTGGTGGAGGAGGCCGCGTAGAGGAGGCCGGGACAGGGGGGCCAGACGGTGGTGATGGCCGGGACGCCGGCGGGATGCACCGGAGATGGAGGCGCGGCGGTTCGGTTGAGGTGGAGGCGGGGTCAGGGTGGTGTCACCGCCGGGGGGGAGAGGAGGCCGGCGGAGCGCCGGCTACGGGGTCGGATAGGGGGCCGGTGTCGGGAACAGGCGGAGGGAGGCGAGGGGGAGTGGGGCACCGACGGGCGCTGGCGTGACGAAGAAGAGGCGGAGAGCTGGTGCGGGGAAGAAGAAAGAGGAGAAAGGGGAGGAAGAGAAGGAGAGGGAAGAGTGGCGGCTACGGGAGGGGTCTAGGGTAGGCTAGGGTTAGAGGGTTAAAAAAAACTATATATATATATATATACATAACCAATAATAATAATAATAATAATAATAATAATAATAACTATAATAATAATAATAAAAGACTAAATAAAATAATAAAAACTAATCTTAATAAAATTTATAATAATAATATTAATAAAACTTTATAATAATTATAGTAAATAAAATTTATAATAATAATTAAAAATTAGTTAATTAAAATAATAATTATTCTGATCAAATATTTAAAATAATAAAATCATTTTAAAAAAAACACGCATATATATATATATATATTTGTACATATAGAGATATATATATATATAAACATAAATACAGTAAACATTTATATATAAACATATATATAGACATAAACTTGTATAAGCATATATATATATATACATATATAGACATATATATATATATACAGTACTACACACATATATAAACATATATAAGAACACCACAATAATGATAACACAATTCAAATGGTGAGAGTAGTAAAATGTCAACGCAAAGACTTTTGTATTTAAAACCCCGGGTGAGCACATAGTCACCCGAGCTGAAAGCACGGTAATTGCTAGCGATGTGGTGACCGCGCACCGGCACGAAACCACCAATCGCAATTAATCTTCGAATAATTTAAACCGGGACCAAGAAAGGAGAAAAATTTCGGACGTCCGCGGTCGGGGTGTGACAATTCTCCCCACCACAGACACTTTCTGCCCCCAGAAAGTCACCAGGTCACAAGTCATCCAAAAACCAAGTCTATGCCCAAACAGAACTAAAGGAACTGAAGAAAACTGAGGTTCTCGGGGATGACCTTACTCTACACAGGTCACACCCGACCAATTCAAGAGAAAACTGGGGTCTGGGATTGAGGGGAGAACACGAAGGGGTTCTCCCCACCACAAGATCTCAACTTGTGCAGAAAAGTTGACCATCTAAAAGGAAGACCCTAAAAAAAGGGGGGTCGACGCGGGAACTCCCAACCAATTCAAACCAACTCCTGTAGCACGATTAAAACAACACTTCCGTCAAGACATTAAATCCTCGACCAGAGTCAACAACCTTCAACACCAGGGAAAAATCCATAGAAAAACATTTAACCAGCATCAAATTGGAGACATGGTCCACCGAAGTCCCCGAAACATAACCACATCTTAAACATAACTAAAACGAGGTCAACTCACACGAGAGTCAAACACACTTTTAAGAAGGACACACGATTTAGAATATCACCCCCACATGACAAGTCTGCTTAGATTATCACAGAACAAATCCATTGTCACTTTTTAGAAAAAAAACACATTTACAACGCTGTTGAAACTTTTGTAGCAGGGAAACAAGTACTAAAAGATCTTGATTGTTCCACTGCTAACACGGAACACAAAACCTGGACCAAGGCTTCACAACCCTGGGAACTCCTGACTATGCGCGAGCTTCACCCCGAGACTTGTGGTTGGGGCTCTGATGGCTGAAGCATCTTCTGCCTCACAGTCAGGTACTGACATTCTCCCATCACAGCATCCTCTTCAAACGACGCTTCCTGCAAAACTTCTCCAGATGACCCAGACAACCACAGCGATGACACGTCTTCGGAGGTTTGCGACAAGACGACTTTAAATGCCCGAAACGACCACACTGATAGCACACCATCGAACGATCTGATGAACTGGAAGCTGGAACCAAAGGGGATAACTCCTTAGGAACAGGTATCTCTGGCGCCTCTTCCTCACCAGAGGGGGAACTCTTACGAACCACAACAGGGGACGCTGAAGTATTAACCACCCGCACACCAGAAACTAACTCAGCCAAGAAAGCTTCCTCCACGAGCTTCTCGAAACAGGGGTCTTTAGAAGGGAGGACTCGCTCCTTGATCTCTGGACGAAGACCCCAGTGAAAAGAGAGGCCTTCATGAGCTCATGCGACGCTACCTCTGGAGAAAAGGAAATTAGTTCCTTGAAATGGTCAACATATGCCTTCACCGTCCGTCGACCTTGTTGAATATGCACAAGCTCCCTCTTTTTCTCCAACTTCACTTCCTCAGGTACAAACCATTGGATGAAAACTATTTTAAATACATCCCACGTCATTTCACCTTACATTGATGATGGGGGTAACCCTCTTCCATTGGTCCAGAGATGGACCCTCAAACAACTCCATAATTGCACGAACCTTAACATTATCGGGAGTTCCCAACATTCTAAAGACACGCTCCACTTCCTCGAGCCATTTCACGGCCTCTAACGGACCCTGATCACCATGGAGAATAGGTAGAGTCTGAGGAGGACTAAAAACTGGGCATGACATATCTGAATCCTTAGAGACCTTTCTGGGCGGCATTTCCTGAGCGATATATAAAACTCAAAGCCAAAACCAACATCAAATCGAAGCAACATCAATAAAAGCGTCTTCATCAAAAACAGTCAGCACAAGGACCAAACAGATACAACACAACCCAAAACAAAATATCCTCTTTAAAATTCCCTTTTCATTTTTGATTTCAAAACCACCATTTTTCAAGATCACTTTCCAAAAACCAATCCACTTTCAAACCAAAACTTTCCAAAACCGTTTCCCATTTAAAACCAATTTAGAAAACAAAGTCAAGCCTTTAACTTAAAATACACACCCAGGTAATCTCATGAACCGTTGCACATGTCTTCATCCACATTCCATTCATACGTGCATCAACACACAATTTCCATGCATTCTCACACATGTTCAAACGTTCATAAAGAGGAACCGAGGTTTCAACCCAAATCATTCTTATCCAATTCCAAGAAAACAACTGATTTCCAAATAAAGAGATTTCAGTTTTAAAACCCATTTCATACATTTAAAGTCCTTTTAAAAGAAACCAATCCAATTTTCAAAAATCCTTTTTCATTTCAAACAACGCACTCACACAAACCAAAACAAAAGCAGGATCCAAATTTGCATCAACCACTGAAGTGAGGGACCAGTAGTCACTTTCAACTAGGCGACATGGTAGTGGGCCATGTCCCAAGTCAGCGTCGACCACTAGGAGGAATTCAAACCATGTACTCGGACTCCACATGGGTCACTACTCCATGTGAAATTACGATGTAACATCGGCTTGCCTCCATTGTCATCTCTCAATCCAAAACAAACCAGAAAAGACAAGGACACAATTCCCGAACTACCCCTGGTAACTCGAGGATCAGTGCGGGCAAGAGTTCGCGACGCTCTTCCCGTGCCTACCCCTCGAGTTCCGACAGTCCTAATCTCCTTCTACCGGACAACCCAAATAACAAGAACCACCTCTGATACCATTTTGTCACGAACCAGTCCGGGTCGACCCTGAACCGGTCACCCGAGCCGGTCCGCGGCAAGTCCCGAGGGGCGTTCCCGATCCCCCCGGGATGGCAACAAGTGCCGGGCATTAAAAGTTTCCATCATTGGGAAGGATTTTAGCCCAAACTAAAAACAGGATCAAAAGAACGAAAGTAAACTAAACAAACGGGCAAACACTAAAGACATAAACAAAACTAAACCACGACATACCTCCACGTGACCTCGCGGGTCACCACCCAACTACAAACCAACGTCGCCCCATCACTGAGCGACTCAAGCCAGGACAACCTGAACACAAGGAACCTGCAACTGAAGTGGTAAAAGATAGGCGTGAGCAGAAAAGTACTCAGTAGGTGAGCCCAACAACAAATCCCAAAGCACTGCCAGTAAACAAAGAATCTACCTATTCCAGGTTTGAACTACAATATATAAAAGTATGCTTTTATAATGTTTCACTTGAAAAAAAAAACTAAACACGAGCCATTACCCTTATTCCTTTTCAAAAGTTGAATTTCTTTTCATTGATTCTAAATTCGTTCTGAACGATAAAGAAGTGTTACACTTTCAGTTTTACCACACAAGAGAAAAACACATTTTTTTTATTTGAAAGCCATTTCCGCAAGGCAACCAGTACAAGCTGTAAAGAAGAACTGAATGTAACAGGCAGGAAAGAAAACAAGTGCAAGTAAAAGTAAACAGGCAAGGAAAAGAAAAACCAAGTGCAAGTAAAAATAAACCAGAAGTCATCAGCAATAACCATGGGCACACACACACACTCACACACTCACACACACACACACATACTCACACACACACACACTCACACCCAAGTGTTCCCCCGTATGTCGACGGAAGGCACCACGCCAGAGATGGTAGAGCACTATGGGTAAATCCCCTAAGGTTCATCTAGCTCGCGTGGGACCCTAGAACCTCGTGTCTCGGTGAAACGTGGCTTAGAAGGCCACGACCCTCAGAAAACGTGGCTTAGAAGGCCACGACCCTCAGAACACGTGGCTTAGAAGGCCACGAACCTCAGATATCATATGTTTAGTTAGTGTTGCAATCGTCAATCCAGCTAAGTGAAACAGGGACGACACCCATCCGGCTCACTAGCACACTAGTTCTAGTCCGCCCACCTAGATACCCAGGGTTTCCCCATGTGCTCAAACAAGCTTCACATTCACATAGTATATTTCTTCCTCACATCGCAGGCCAAACAAGATATCGCACACAAAAGTCACCATTTCCACACACAAACGATATTTCAAAACTCACGCACGTCAAAAATACATTTCTGAAAATATAATTGTCATTACCTAATCATTTTGCAAAAACCCCTTTTTGGAAACTCTCACACAAGAACATAAACAACTTTCACAACATAGAAAACATTATTTTTAATAACACAACAAGGGAAAACATCTTTCGTCAACCAAGAACCACACGTAAAGTTTCCAAAAAAAACAATTTCAAAGGGTCACACGACATTTTCTCTAATCAAGGTTATAAGAAAACATCATTTCCATAAACAGTACATTTACTAATTTACACATGCCAAAAACATTTCAAAACCCAATTCAACATGTCTTTCGTTACTCAGGAAGAACCATTTAGCGACATTACTATGAAATCCCACAATTAAAACCAAGAAAACACTTTTAATGAAATGCTAGAATTAAACAGTTTGCATTATCAGCAGATCACCACACTATAAAAACTACTTAATATTATTATTTTTTTTTAATTTATTGAAATTCAATAAAAGGACAAGGAATAAATAAATTCTTAATTTAGAGGCAAGTGCATAGGGGGACCTACCTCAGGACGCTGCTCGGATATGACGACACAGTATACCTCGCACTGGCGCACAAGCACGCGCAAGCCAATGTTCGCGGTGTCATAGGGTTACCTTGCCAACACGCTGAAACAAACACATGGTAACTAAGAACACGAAGCCACTGACTCAGAACAAAACAAACGAACAACCAATGCAAAGGAACCAGCTTGATATATTTTTTTTCAAAACACATCCCGCGAAAGAATAAGGATTTATCCAAATTAAATAAAAACACCGATGTTGAATAAAGAGAAAATTAAATAAACAATAAGACATAAATACAATAATAAATAAATAATCAAAAGAATAAAAAAATGAACAAATGAATAAACAGATAGATAAATAACTAAAATAATACATAATTGAACGAATAATTAAATAATTAAATAAATAATTGAATAGGTAAATCAATAAATGAAAGAAAGAGTGAATAAGTAAATAATTAAATAACTAATTAATTAACAAATACTTAAATGAATAAATAAATAATTAATTAATTAATCACTCAATTAATTAATAAACAAATAAGTAAATATCTAAATAATTGATTGACCAACAAACACTTAAATGAGTAAATAAATAGATAGATAATTAATTAATTAATCAATTAATAAATAATAATAATAATAATAATAATAAGATGTTAATAATTAAAATGATAATAAATATAATAATAATAATAATAATAATAATATAGAATTAATAACAATAACATAATAATAATTTTAATAATGATATAATAATATTAATGATAATATTAACATACTAATAACAATAATAATAATAGTATAATAATAGTAATGGTAACATAATAATAATAAAAATAAAAATAAATAAAGAAAAACAACCTTACAACGGAGGGAGGGGGGTTGCGCGGCGAAGCCGGGACGGGGTCGGTGCGGGCCGGCGGCGGCGAGCAGGGGGTCGGGTCGCTGGGATGGCGACGGGGAGTCGGGGCGGCGGTCGGGCGCGGGCTGAAGGAGGGAGGCCAGGGCAGGGGGTGTGTGCTGGTGCTAGGAAGGAGGGGCGTGGCGGTTCGACACTGGGGTCAGGCTCGGGCGCCGGACGAGCAGGGGCGAGGCCGGGATGATGAGAGGAGCCGGGATGAGCGCTGAGGCGCTGGGGGGAGCGGGAGCCGGCGCCGGAGAGGGTGTGGCGTGGGTCGGTCGAACCAGGAGGAGGCCGGAGGTGCGGAGCAAGGCCGGGGGTCGGCCCGGCGGGTTGGCGATCGGCTGGTGGAGGAGGCCGCGTAGAGGAGGCCGGGACAGGGGGGCCAGACGGTGGTGATGGCCGGGACGCCGGCGGGATGCGCCGGAGATGGAGGCGCGGCGGTTCGGTTGAGGTGGAGGCGGGGTCAGGGTGGTGTCACCGCCGGGGGGGAGAGGAGGCCGGCGGAGCGCCGGCTACGGGGTCGGATAGGGGGCCAGTGTCGGGAACAGGCGGAGGGAGGCGAGGGGGAGTGGGGCACCGACGGGCACTGGCGCGACGAAGAAGAGGCGGAGAGCTGGTGCGGGGAAGAAGAAAGAGGAGAAAGGGGAGGAAGAGAAGGAGAGGGAAGAGTGGCGGCTACGGGAGGGGTCTAGGGTAGGCTAGGGTTAGGGGGGTTAAAAAACTATATATATATATATACATAACCAATAATAATAATAATAATAATAATAATTACTATAATAATAATAATAAAAGACTAAATAAAATAATAAAAACTAATCTTAATAAAATTTATAATAATAATATTAATAAAACTTTATAATAATTATAGTAAATAAAATTTATAATAATAATTAAAAATTAGTTAATTAAAATAATAATTATTCTGATCAAATATTTAAAATAATAAAATCATTTTAAAAAAAACACACATATATATATATATTTGTACATATAGAGATATATATAGATATAAACATAAATACAATAAACATTTATATATAAACATTTATATAGACATAAACTTGTATAAGCATATATATATATACATATATAGACATATATATATATATATACAGTACTACGCACATATATAAACATATATAAGAACACGCAATAATGATAACACAATTCAAATGGTGAGAGTAGTAAAATGTCAACGCAAAGACTTTTGTATTAAAAACGCCGGGTGAGCACATAGTCACCCGAGCTGAAAGCACGGTAATTGCTAGCGATGTGGTGACCGCGCACCGGCGCGAAACCACCAATCGCAATTAATCTTCGAAAAATTTAAACCGGGACCAAGAAAGGAGAAAAATTTCGGACGTCTGCGGTCGGGGTGTGACAATATTCATAAATCTCAAAGAGTTTTTAAATCCATAATCTTTTAAGATTATCAAAAAGACACAATCCCCACCCCCTCTTGTGTATATTTTTATTATTCCAGCCTAACACTTCATTGGTTTTTTGCTCTCACAACCCAACATCAAACATATTTTGCTCGCATCTTTTCATACCAGATGAGGATCAGGTTGCAACCCTACCTGACCCAACTCTCTCAATGTCTAACATCTCATGTTGGAATAATGAAAGATCCACATATCACATCATCACATCATAACCACATCACATACACATTAATCATATTAGAACAAGAGTAGCATGGTATCCTAAACATGAAAGATGTAAACCTCATTCCCTCCTCCTACCATTCATGATTCCAACCACATAACCATCATCTTGTAATCACCAAATCATCAAGTAAAACAAATACCACTCCCACTCCTTGAATGATCATACCAACCTCGAGCCATCAAAACTAGTCTACTACTAAAAGAAGAACAGAGAAGAGGGGTTAGTCAACCATCTTCTTTCCCCAACATGGATATTGTGGAAAATTTCTAGAACCAAAACATTTCATAAAAACATAAAATACACAACTCAGGTGGGGTTCATAAATAAATCATAAGAAAATATATGAATAGATATTGTCAAATAAATCCCACTCTAGGTGGTGCACAAAAATATCCTTAAAACAAATTGTTTATTACACAATTTCATCACCACTAACCATCCATAATTTCTTTCTATATAAAACAACCATCTAAAACACACAAACCAACAATAAAAAACATCCACAATTCCATCCTTATTCATTCATTCAACTAACCATATATTTCCATTCATCAACAAAAATTAGTTTCATTAAGCCATTTATTTTACATTTTTAATAACATGATATTCTTATCTATCACTCAAATTTATTCCAATTTGTTACTCATTTATTTCATTCATATCAATTTTAACCTACACCTATTTATTTCTAGCTAGGATACTTCTTCAGATTTAATTAAAAGCCTATAGTATCTTATTACAACCATAACTTAGTTTCTATATTTATTAATTTCATACCATTCTATACTGCTAGGAATCACCAACAAATCTCACATCATATACCAAACACCACACATTGAACAACCCACAGAGTAGAAAGAAACCTTTGTATTTCCAATCATATATAATATATAGGCCAACACCAATAACATTCGGGTCCAAATTATCCAAATAAAATATTAAATTACTATCTGTAATTATTATTCATTTACACAAGGTTTTTTTGAGAAAAAAACATAGAAACACTTAATATTTTAAGGGAAATAGTGTCACAACAATCAATAGGCTCACACAAATAAGAAATACACAAAACATAAGTTCTTTAAAATTTAAAAGGCTATAAAAAACATAATGATTTTAGGGTTTTCATGCCACTTCATTCACATAATTAATTTTATATCCATTACTATAAAATTTCCACCTTTAGTTATTTATACTATAATATTTTATATAAAATAAAAAAAACATCACATAAAATAACACATAGATATATATAGAAAATATAGGTACAACAATTACATTTCCTTATTTTCATCTTATAGAATTTTATCTTCTTTAAGTTTATTCATACTAATTACCCAACGAAGACAAAATCATGATAAACTCACAATTAATACCAAATAAGAGATGAGGACTTGAATACCCTCCCTATGAGAAGTGTCATTACGTGTTGCACAAAAAAGGGTAGTGAGATAAAGAATAATAAGTCTAAAATGTAAAAAAGGACATGAACTGTTATTGGAAGGCTAGAATTTCTGGAATAAAGGAATATATATTACTGATACTCGAAGAATAACTCCCCGAACCAATATGATGAAGAATCTTCAATTTAGAGGAGAACATGTATGGTTTTTATATATTTCTAGAACACTCATCAAACTCTGATATTTTATTTCACATGGATCTAGTTTCAATTTAATTTATTCACATGATCCTTTTAAAACTTATATAATAAATAAAGTAAATATTTAGATCCATATTCCTCACAATAGGTTTAAATAAAAAAATTACCAATTATTATTTCCATTAAAAACATTTTAGATTGATTTAGAAGGAATGTGAATTTTCCTATATGAAAAACGCTACCTTTATAAGAGAATATACATTGCATAAGTGTATATGGGGTATATTTTTATGTTGATTCAAATACCCTGAGGTCAGGATTGAATCTCATGATACCCTGACATGACACAAAGTTTCTTATAAATGAGAAATTCATCTACCCTCATGCGACATGAATTTATAGGCTAACCCTAGCATAATATGGAAGAATTCAACCAACCATTACATGAAAAATGAAATAAAATCTTACCCACATGCAGACTCTATCTACCCTCATGCAAGACTAAAATCAACCATTTTGTATAAGAATAAGGTATGATCTAACCCTTTATAGAACTATCCAGTTACCAGTATGTGTGAATCCTCTCACTTTGATGTGAAACCCCACTCTCTCACAATAAGGAATTATCCTTGACCACTACCAGACTATAGAATATTGCATGGGGGAACCACCTAGCCATTTCAACCTTCAACACTGAATATCACTACATAGGGGTACCCCGCTCACTATTTTCCTCCCTTGCTAGTGTGCTCAGCCTCACTATGCACTTGAATGATGACACACATAACACCTTGGGATTTTCCCCTACCCATTTTACATAGGTGGGCTATCCATAAAAAAATATCTTCTAAAACGAAATCCCATGTCATTTCAATCCACGATGGTGCACCCAGAATCCCACAAGAACTCCCAAAAATCCAACCCCATTACAAAACACCTCAAAATTTCTGAAAACACAAAGTGAGGAGTTCGGAAATCGATACTCTTACATCAGATACCTATAAAAAAATTCTCATTCTCAAAAATTAAAATGAAACACATAATGAAATTAAAAAGGTGATCTGAAAAACCACTCGGTTAGATGCCACTCATAAACCTCACTATAAAAAAATCATTACCAACACTTAATAAGGATAGAATGCTTGAAACATGTTAAAATAGCCTCCAATATCATAGTAACAGATAATATAATTATCAAATAGAAGTAACACTTCTTGAAACACATAAAGGATAACATAAGGTCAGTTTTTTAAGGATTCCATAGAGCCATAATATTTTTTGTTAAAGTCGCACAAAGTACAATAAAAGTGCTGAGGTACTCAGTGTAGCCCCAACCAAAAAATTATTTCAAACACCTATTTACCATTATTTTCAAATAAATTAGATGTTTCCAGTATATTATCATTTCCCAATTTCATATTAACAAAAAAATCATTACAAGATTTAAATAATTAGCCTTTTATGGATAGTGATTTCATTGATCCAACTATAACAACAAAATTAAATAACAATAAAAATAAATATTATAAAAAATAGTCACTTCATACTAATATTATACAAAAGGTCAAGAACCCCATAGAATTTATTTTGTTAGATAAACTCTTTATGTTAGTCATCATTTAGAATGACCATTTATAGTTCACGAAAATATATTTTCAGCAAACATATCAGCACTTCAGAGAAAACATTAAGCCAACAAGTTTGTACTCAAGTGGTAGAGGCTCCGACATGGCATCCAAAAGTTCCCTGATAAAATTCAGGTGGGGGTGAATTTTTGGGTTACTATAGAATTATGATAGTAGTTACTATAATGAGTATTGTATGGTACTGTAGAATATAGAACTATTCATCTGATTTTGGATTTCAGGCCACTAGTAGGGCATATGGGTCATAGGGAATTTGGGCCACCTCAGACCTTAAAACTATAAGGAATTTGGGCCACCTTAGTCCTTTGGGCCATGGTATTTCAGTATATAATGACATATAATAATATTAGATGGACCAAATACAAGTTGGAACCAAAAGATGATGTAAATAAAGTAGCATCCACCAAATCAGAGCTAACCAGATTAGAATAACGAGAGGTTATAGTGATATCCATCATTACCAAGTACCTTGAAGCTCAACATAGGGAAATTCAATTAATTAAATAACATGAGGTGGTGAGATAGACATTAAATGATGCATATGATAGGGAGGGGAAGTTATAGTGATGTATAGCTTGGTCTCTTGATCATGAATTTCGCCTTACGGCTCTGAGAATTTGGATCATTTATTGGGCCTTGTTTCACTTGGACTATGGGTCATGTAGGGTTCCCTCTAAACCAAAATAACAAGTGTATTGTCTAAAATAACAAAAAAATATAAAGGGATTAGGGTCCTTCATGGTAGAGAAAACATCAACAAAATAGTTCATCATGACCAATTTTTATTTATTTAAATTACTTTCGAAGAAATAATCATATATGGTCACTTGAATAATTTTTTCCCAAGTCAGGCATTTATATTTCTAAAAATATAAACTATACAGACATTAATTTTATGTTTTATGCTGGTTAGGTTTAGCTGGTATTCTTGAATCAAATAACAGTCAATGAAAACATGATTTCAAGGAACATAAGGGTTGACATGCTTTTACTTTATCACTTAATTTCAGGATATTTTGCAATTCATACTTTATACTCAATCAAAAAATATCATAATGAATTATATTATAATTTCAATCATAACATTTGGAACTCAACATACGGGGCATGAAAAAAATGCAGAATTTTTTTTTATAATGTTTATTAAAAAAATTATAATTTCTCAATTAAAAAATTAAATAAATACTTCCTTTTAAAATTCAATATGCATTAGGAATGAATTTAACATTTTCCAAAAGTCAAGATATTAAATCAATAAGAATCTACAACTCTAATCATTCTCTTCAAATAAATAAAAGATACTTATAACTTATAGTTAATTCAAATAAATTTTTCTTAGCACATTGAATAAAATTTTTCATTAAGGTATAATATAATCCAAGAGTGTTGTTTTAATCATGAATTAAAAAAATTTATTATTTACCATCAACATATTTTTATTTCTTAAATTTTTTTTCATTTTTAAAATTTAATATTTCTAATTAATAAAAAATCTTTAACATACTACTTATATAGGTTTTGGACAATACATAAAATTTCTAACATACTCTAGAATGTTTATTAATTAACAAGATTTAATTTTCATATTTCTATAAATAATATGGAACATTACAGAAAACCAAGAATCTTCCCATTTCATGCCTTGTAATGAAGCATGTTTTAACAAGTATAAATAAATTTAAAAATAATGCATTCTAATTATAAATACCATAGTATAAATAAAAACTCAATTCACAAGAAAAATCATAAATCTAACTATGAAAATGATTCAAGCACCCTTAAAGGGAACGATAATGTACCTATAGAATTTTAATCACTGAAATTTTTCTTAAAATGACCTTAAATCAAAAGATTATTTTAAAATGTGAAAATACTTCATTGAACCCATAAATTAAAAAATTTATAAGAAACCATACTCATTTTAATTTTTTCCTTTTAAATCATTCTTCTTGTTAAGTCAAAATCAATTTTTGTAACTTCAAAACTAGGAAATTTCATTCAACACGTTACATCCATCACAAAAGATAAGGTTGTTTCATTTTACTTTACCCAATTTAAAGATCCTATCGGTTATTAACATATCTACAATTATTACGGATAGAACCAAGAAAACACTAAAAATATTTATTACTTCCATTTACTAATTTATTTAGATGAAAGTCATTAATTCATAGAATATTAAGTTAACACCACATTATATTACAAAAACAATACAAGGAAAAATATCATCACAAATAGAGCTTCCACAAGAATATAAAATCAAGGGAACATATCCACCATACCATGATATTTTCTTCCTTGGGAGGCTATGTCTCTTACAAACGGATTTAAAACATGTCAATAAATAATGTTTTATGATAGTAGAAGTTTCCACCTCTTCATATTATTTAATCCATAACATACATCACCAACATTAAAAAAATCCATAATCTTGGTATCATGGAATTCAATCAAATTAATTTAATTAGGTTCACTTAATTCCCAAGATCACCATATTCTAACACAATTGAAAATTGATATAATTCATATACCTTTCCTAGAGTCTACCATACAAGATTTACCACTTCACTTGATCATTTAGTTGACTAAAATTCCATTCATTGGACTATGGGAGATCTAAAATAATATTTCCTAGCCATCCTCCCAACACTATGTCATACCCCAAACTCAACTGAAACCATTTCCCTACCAACCCATGACATCATCAAAGTGCCTAACTCTAAAATTCATCCTATATCTCAGCCATAACCTCCAATAAAACTCTATCCTAACCCCCCCCCCCCCAATGTTACCCCTATTACGATGAAAATTAACAGAAGGAATGAACCTAAGAGTTCACCTCAAGTAAACCCAGGCTGGTGACTAGCATCAAAGTTATAAAAGATATAATGGGTGGTGTTTCCCATAAAATATAATTTAAATACAATATATAATAGGACAAATTCGTATAAAAAATACAACATATAAAATAAATCAAGATCCACATAGATAAATACAATAGATAATTTCATGTCATATAGAATAAATCTCTAAAAATCCAAAAACCACTCCTATGTAGTAATTCCATGCAACAAATCTATCTCTAAGATAGTTAGAACTAACTCAATCACCAAAACCCTCTAGATCAATAGATAAAAATATATAAATAAATTGGGTAAGAATTACTTGTATAATCAATAGGTTCTTTCCCAATACCTTTTATGAAAATGTGAGAAAATTATATTAATGTTTCAATGAGTAATGAGTAGAACCAACATGCACCCATTTGGTCAACTACCTATTACCAACCTCACCAAGGCTCACTCATACAGTATCACATCCAATTATAATATGATAATAATCATAAAAATACAATCATAGGCTCCTCATAACAACTTCCCCATAGGTTTTCCACTCTCACACCCCAACATCAAATATTTTTTTCTCTCATCCATTTCTACTTGATGTGGATCTGGTCAAAACCTTACCTTATAAAACTCTTTCAAGGTCTAAAATATCATGTTGTGTCAAAAAATCCAAATATAACATTATCACATAATAAACACATCACATCAAAATTCATCACCTCAGAACCGTATAATTAGGTTATCATGAAGATAAAACACATCAACCTCATTCCATATTCCTAACATGCATACCCACCACTACATAATCATAATCTCATAATCACTAAATCATTGGATCCACCACATGCCACTCCCATTAAATTCATAATCATACCAACCTGGATCCATCATAACCAATATACTAAAAAAGGAAGATATGAGAAGGGGGGTAGTCAAGTATCCACCCTCATCAACTTGAATAATGTGGAAAACACTTGGAACCAAAACATTTGGAAACAATATAAAATACTTGACTCGGGTGGGTTTAATAATGAAATAATAAGAAAATACATGAATATGTAGTCTCACAAAAATCTCGATCTAGTTTCTTACACAAAAATTACTAAAAAATACTTTAATTCCACCAGTACATCACCACTGCCCATCCACAAACATTGTTTCCTTTGTAACACAAAACATCCCAACCACAAAAAACAAAGATAATAACTATCCATAGTCACATCCTTATTCATTAATTTATCTAATTATATATTTCCATTCATCAACCAACATTAGGTTAATTAGGAAATTTATTTCCTATTTTTAATAAAATGTTATTCTTATTCATTATTCACATTTATTCCCATCTATTACTCATTTATTTCATGCATTCATATTTCAATTACTGCATGCATCTACTTATTTTCTACTATGCCACTTCTCCATATTTAATTAATATCCTACAATATCTTATTTCATACACAACCCAGTTTCTACGTTTATTAGATTCAAACAATTCTATATGATGAGAAATCACTAACACACCACACACCATATACAACCCACCTCACATTTTTAAGCACACACAACATCAAGAATCCATCAAATATCCAATCATATGAAATATATGGTCCAACACCAACAACATTCAAGTCTTGATTATGAAAAAATACAATTAAATTAACAATTTCAATTATTATTCATATACTTGAGGTGTTCCCAATAAATAGGCATAAAAATCATGTTTTGGTGGAAGCAATATCAAAATAATCAATTGGCTCACACAAAAAAGAAATGCATGTATTAGAATTTATTTAAAATTTATAAGGATAAAAAATAGAGATTTAGAGGTTTGAATTCCACTTCATTATCATAATAAATTCCATATCCTTTACTACAAAATTTCCCCCATCATTTTTTATACTTTTATATTTTATTTAAAATGATAACAAAAACTCATAAAAGAATGTATATATTTATATATAGAAAATAAAAATTAAATAATCCTCGTTAATTATGATTATCTTATGGATATTCCTATTATTTATGTTGATTCTTACTAATTAACAATTGAAGACAAGGTCATGATAAACTAAAAATTTACTCCAAAACAAGTTATCATTTCTTTAATCTTCTAATTTTAAGAATCTTCCATATGAGCTTCATCAAAACACAGAGAGAGAAAGATAAGAAATAACCAACTTGGAATGTGAGGAATGGATTTCTCTAATTTTAAAAGGCTATAAGATCTCAAATTAAGTATTTGGGATCACCCATACTTCAAGAATAACTCGAGGAACCCATATGAGGTAGTCTCTCTGATTTAGAGGAGAACAGATATAATTTATATATTTCCATAACACTCATAAAACTCCCATATTTTATTTCACGTTAAATTAGTTTCTATTTATTTCCTTTTCCCAATCATTTCAAACTCATATAATCAAAAAATCAAATTTTAGATCCATATTCCTCATAATAAGTTTCAAACCATGATTTTACAATTATTATTACCATTTATTCCTATTAAAAATATTTCATATTGATTTATGAAAAACACTACCCTAATGTGACAACATGCGTTATGTAAGGATAGATTGGATCTGCCTTAATTTATCTTCAAAGACCCTAATTAAAGGGTTAAATATCATAGTTAATTAATGCATCACTGAGTTACCTACACATGATAACTTCATCTACCCTAACGCAACACCGAATTCTTGGCTAACCGTGATGCATGACTGAATAATTCAGCCTACCTTTATGTGATAGAAGAAAAAATAGATTAACCTCACACAAACTCTATCTACCCTCACATTATCCTAAACTCAACCTTTATGTAGAGGAACAAGGCATGATATCACCCTTATATGGACTAATGGATTACACACATACGATACTCCTCCCACCTTAAGGTGAAACCGGACACTCTTGTAAGAAATAATTTTCCTTGAATGTCACTTCACCTTGGACTATGACTTTGTGAAATATCCCTATCCATTTTGACCTTCCACAACAAATACCACGATGTAGGGTTACTCACTCATCATTTTTCCTCGTCACTCACACTCTCAAGCTCACCACACCCTCAAACACTGACATACCTAGGGCCTTGGGATTTTCCCCATTATTATTTTATACAGGTGGGATATATATGAAAAAGACCTTCTGAAACGGTATCCCTGGCCATTTTACCCGTTGTGGTTCACCCAGTACCCCATGATCATTCCCAATATTCTCCCACCTTTTCAAAGAACCTCTAAACTCCCCAAAAAAGGGATAATTTTGGATATCCAATCCTTTATAACTTTACTATTCACAATGTGTCCTAATAATTCTACTTATTATAACCATAAATCACATTTAATAAATTTACAACAAAATATTATATTTCTTAAGAGCTTATAGTATGTTCATTATCTAATCCTCATGCTTCTCATGAATTTTAGAATATATCATATTATCATAAATAAATACCACTAAAATTTTCACAAGGTGTCCCAAATGACTTTATTCATCGAGTATATAAATATTTTAGGAGAATTAGTCAATTGAAAGAGAATAAAAAAATGTGTAACCTTATATATTTTAGATTAAAAATACTATTCTTGATAGCTATCTTGTTATGCAACATTAAGCTATAGGCAAATTGTGATATAATAAAAAAAATTAAATGGGACTTTTATAGACTAGACATTAAATTGGAAGGTATTAATAATAATAACCACACTATGAAAGATATGTATAAAGGTTTTATATAATGTAAATATATTGATTAATGTACAATAAATAAGTACACGATTTTCAGTAATGTCATTTTATAATTGGAATGTTTTGAAGGCCTTATAATTTTATTTATTTTGGACAATACCATTTTCTACTAGTTCTAGAGGGAACCCTTACATAACCCATAGTAATAGAGGTTTAAGGGATAGTATATTAACAAAATGCAAAGTGGCATAAGGATTAGTACATGACCTGAAGGCCCAAAGACCCGACTACACTGGAACAGCCCCTCCCGGGCATATTCTTCATTGATGGTACCTAGCTCCCCACCTTACATGGATGATCTGATAGAATTGGTCCATGTATATATGAATGTTTAATATTACCAATGTAAAATTTTCCATACACTCCTTTCTTTCTAAATCTGGTTATCTCTGCTCTGGTGGATATTACTTGCTTTGATTCCTCTTATAGGGTCTACTCTTATATGGTCTGGCCTAAATGCTTCATGGATGTAACACCCCAAAAACTTGTACCTCTTGTATTGATAAGTTTATGTTTTCATTTTGTTTGAATTTTATAATAACTAAACAAAACTTGTTATTCATGAGTATTTAATAATATGGTTTTAATTTATATTAGAATTTAACCAAGTAAAACATACAAATGTACACAAGGCTTTTCATAATAAAAAGGACACTGTTGTGTTTAAAATGTGTCAAGATCACAAGGAAATATACTAACCAAAAATTCCTAACAAAAACCCTAACATAACTAAGGGAAGGTTCCCTACAAACACAACAAGACATGGTAAATAAAAGAGATCCTTCGGATTAGTGAAAATAAAAAACAACAGCACCATGATCACGAAGACTGTAATGAACATCAGGGGTATAACAAGCACCATCCTCGTCACTTGATTTAATCTTAAGACACCCCAACATAGGGTTCTACAGGTAATCAACCTAAACATTGCTCAGGTGGCTTTTGAAAGCTAATGGCCATAATTATAGTTGTTGGACTTTATAGGGTAAATAATATATATATATATTTAATAATTAATTGGTTTCTAAATATATAAGTTATAGTTAAAATTATAATATAACCACCATTTATGAACTCTAAAAGGATATGGTTTAATACTTTGAATTACACTTAGGTGATTTTGAGAAGTATTAAGGAATTCAAAACACATTGAAAATATTTCAAATACAATTTAATGATTTTCATTTCTTAAATAGTGTTATAAACGATGTTTAAATTCTTCAAATTAAATTATGTTTTTTTAAACTAAATTTTCTATAATACTAGTATAAGATTTAGCATGTGGGTTTATTTATTCTCTTTTTTATAACATTTATTTTAAAGGTTTGGTGTTTATAAATTTAGAGATACTTTTAACTAAAACAAAGTTTAATTAATATCCAAATTCATAATAAAATCCATGTTTAAGGAGATAATTTCTTTATAATTATAATAAATGTAGTGTTTCTCTTCTTTAAAACATTGTTTTTGTTTTTGTGGTCTTTTGTAAAAAAAATAGGCCCTCTGGGGCCGGCCCTTTATAGGCTAGGTAGAGGAAGGAAGTTCACACTAAGTGGCTGAGTCCAAACCTCAGCCTGAGCCAAGTCCGGCCCAAGCATGGGTAGAGGTTCCCCGAAGGGTGCACGGGACAGGAGCGCATGGGCGCACCAACGTGGGTGTGAGGCCATGGTGGGGCATGGGTAGGACAAGGCATGTGGGGGTGGGAGCCCATTTATAGGGCCCCCTTCGTGTGTGTTGTGTGTTTTCAGAACTATCTATAAGAGGCTCAGGCTTATAAATGAGGTGAAAACAGCTCTCCATTTCGATGTGGGACGTGTTTTTTCAGGAAAAACATGATCTGGGCTGTTGGATCACGTCGCGCACGATCTTAACCACCGATCACGATCTTGTTTTCGACCTTCAGCAACCGTGGGTTTCCACTGTGTTTTTGTATATCGTTCGATCTACCAATGATCTAATCTAAGCCGCCTCTTTCTTTTTAAAAGCGTGGATGCACCTCATCCCTTGGATCAAGGTTGCATTCAATCTAAATGGTTTTTTTCTCCGGTTTTCCCTCTTGTTGCGTCGTCTTCTTACTTCTTCACAAGGGTTTACACTAGTAACCCTACCCTAGTTCACCATCTCTTTTTATTCACCACTAACCACCGGTGGACCCTCCTTGTTCCCCCTTTTCTTCAAGCATGAAACCATCTATTTAATGCACCTCAAGGGAGGGTATGTTTCTTCATTATTTGTTTGTGTTTTTTTGTATATAAGTAACCGGTTGCGCCCAAAGAAATTTCGGTTCTTCTCCACCGCTCAAGCCTCCAGAAAGTCCCATCCAACCTTTCTTGAGTCCTCCTCCCCCTAGTTTTAAAGTAAGGGTTATATTTTTCTTGGTTTTTCTGTTTTGAATATACACACACATATATATATATAGTCATAAAGTTGTGTATTTTAAAAACCCTACAGGTTAGTTGAGACCATTCTTATAACCAAACCTAAGTCTCTAAGTTTTGTATTCTCGGAGTATTTGTAAGTTGTTTAATGTTTAAAAATCATAAGATGTACTATATATATATATATACATATATATGTGGTTATATTTACTCTGGTTTATATATAAATATGCAGAGGCATGGTCTTTCGATTTGATAATATACCCACGAACACTCAATCCATCAAGCTTGAAAAGATTTCAAGATGAGAACTTCAAATTCAAAGAGTAGTATTTCGGTATGAAGTTTTCATATAATTAATTATGTACTACGCATATACATATACACATAATTTAATATATATATATATATATATGGAAAATTTTATATATGTTCGGTTTTAATAGAATTGTATGGGTAGGTATTCATAAACAAAATTTTATGACTAATGGAATGACTTGCCCTATATAAAACATTGTTAAACTAATATCCTTAGGGGGTTAATGCACATGGATGTTCCAATATTTTTTGTATGAGTGTGGTTACATAAATATATCTAATATGTTGCATGAACAATTATTTTACCGAGTTTTGAAGTCTTTACACATTAAGTCTCGAGTTTAAGTACAGATTTAAAACATAAGAAATGTTGTGTTATTCAAAACTTATATTCACATTTATGAATCACTTATTTTCTTATATTTTAAATGATGCTGACTATGGGAAAGATTCATGCTTTATATTATGGACATTATTATGTTGTATACAAAGGCTTATCAGCATTGAATTATTTATCATCTGCAATCTTAAAACCCTATATGAAATATTTGGTTTACCTTTTTAATGAATTGGTTAATAAGGTTTTAGAATTATAAGAATAACATTTTAGGTGAAAAATTCTGTTTTCTTTTCTTTTAGTACCTTAGATGTAAATATATGTGGCATAATCTGCCTTTATTTTTACCATTTAATGATAGTCATGTAATTGTTAGCTCGGTTTTTAAACATCTAGATGCATGTCTGAGTTTATAATATATGTAAATGTTAAAGGATGAAATAAAATTACAATGACCAATTATGAATGAAATTATCTAATGTGGTATGGGACACTTTGGATACTTTGAGATTAGAAATTTAATATTTAAAATGTCATGGGATATTTTGAATATAAAACCATTTTTGGAATAGGAGGAGTGTATTGGAATACTATGTTCCAGGTTGGGGACCGGTAAAAGTAAGCCCTCTGGGTTGGAGTCTGGTAACAGATGCTCCTCGGGATGGAGTCTGGTTATAGATACTCTCCAGGTTGGGGTTCGGTTACAGTTATCCCTAGGTCTTGGTTCGAGGCCTTGACACAGAAGTCTGACATTATACATCCCCTCATTATGTGTAAGATAATTAATTAACCTAATGGATATTCGACTAGTAGAATATCTAAGGTTAAGAGCCAGTACTTATGAGTATCAGAAATGTAAAAGCTTATGGCATGACATATTATTTAGTACTCTATGAATTAATTTTCAGTGAATGAAATCTAAGTTATTACCTGTATGCACAACTCTGATTAGTCATTTTAATTTGTGCTTACACATTCATAGGATATACATGTTTTATATTATATTTTATTTAATACCCAAATAATAATTCCTATAATAGAATCATGTATCCTTGTAAGTATATTAGCATGTTCTTTTATTTAATCACTTTTATAATCTATTACATGTGTTATAGCATTCCTTTAGGAAAAGGTTTTATGGAATGTTTTAAAGAATGTTTTCCAAAATTACATTGGTTTATTTTAAAACCCCTTAATGGCCATTCTTATGCTCACCCTACATTTTGATTTAAATTTTTTCAGGTAACATATTTTAAAAGATGAAACTTTTTAGAAGTACCTAGTTTCTTAGAGCCTGAATCAAATTCGAACCTCTGTATGGGACATGATGTGTAGTTTATCAGTGCAAGTTTTGTTTAAAAAGGCACATCATGTCCGAAAGGCATCGGCTCCTAATTTTCTGGGGGTGGGTCTTCACAGTTGGTATCAGAGGATTCGGTTTGGATAACTCTAGAAAACCAGAACAGAAAAAAAATAAAAAATTTACTTAATCGTTACTAAATCTAAGGGTTTTCCTAATTTTCAGATAGAAAACGAAGGTTTTGGTCTTTTTCCTCTTCCCAACGAGTCCTTATAAATGATAATTTCCATCGCCAGTCCTGAAAATTTATAAGCTATGCCCATATATGTATGTCATGCAAACATCTCTATGACATATCCAATTCTCCCTGAGTACTTCAACTCCATCGAAAAGCAGGTGTGGATTACATATTCCAGATGCAATCCCAATTTTCGTCCTACGCACGATGGGGAAAATACAATGAGGGAATTTTCAGATGCTTCACCGCTGCGGAAGGCATTCCGTCCCTCACGACCTACCAAGAAGCTGCAGCATTGGGATACCTTCATGCAGCGTATATGTGTCAGGTATTGTCTTATGGCCATTTCGGTCAAGTAATGGACTTCCGAGTTCTTGAATACGAAGCCACCCAATCGGTGTACACACATCAGGTGCATATTGATGTCTCTCGGCTATACACCCCTCATGTAAGACTATGGATACACCATAAGTGATCCCACGATATCGAACCTAATTTCTCGGGTTGCATATGGTTTAGGGAGATCGAGAGTTTTGAACTTGATCTGGGGATTCGTGTATTAGGGAACTGGGGAAACCATTAGCCTTTCCCTTTTTATGAACAAGTGGTGTGATGGATTCTCGAGAGCACTCCTCGACGGTGACTCCTCGAAACCTAGGGTTTTCCTGCGATGACTGATATGCTCTTGATGATTCTTCTCTATAATTATCTCTAATGGCTTCCTTTGAACCTGAATAGTAAAGGGCTTTATATGGAGAGAGTTCCAAACCCCAGGCAGCGCAATCCCTTCCACTCATTAAATCGCAAGTAATCTCCTTCCTGGATGCTCTTAAGGGGTCTGATCTGATCAAATCATGTGATTCGAAGCGTTCGTTTTGCAAACAGATGGATGATGGGTTCTATGCAGTTGAGGCTAATCCCGATGACCTCCTGCAACATTCACAACTTTTTAAGTTCTCTATTATGGGCCGAATTTCTTATCTAATTGGTGATAAACCCTGGAAGTATTTTGATCGTAAATATTGAATTGCTCACATCTGGGTGTTTTCTAACTGGAAGATTGTTCCAATTGGATGGGGATACTTTCACATATTACTAGGCTCATAGGAGGAGCTGGATCAAGTCTAGAAAATTTGAAATGTTCATCTCACACCTGGGGTGCTGCGGTTTTCTAAATGGGACTATGCCTTCAACCACCATACACATCAGAACACGTCGGCTCAGGTCTGGGTAAGGCTTCATGGGCTTAGCTTCTCCTTCTAGCATCCCAAAATCCTTAATGTCATAGTTTCTTGTATCGGAACTCCACTCATGATTGATCAGAGGACGCTCAATCCTGATCTGGGTCTTTATACTAGAGTCATGGTTTATGTCAATATTGACTCCAAACATCTGAAGTCAATTTTCTTCAATGCTAATGAATTCAATATAGATATTTGCATTGAGTATTAGTGTATCCTTCCGTTCTGTGATTTTTTTAAGATTGTTGGACACTCCTAACTCAACTATCGAGTGATGAAGAACCAAGTTAAGATATAAGAAAAGAAACCTATGGATGAAGGGTTGACTCAAATTCGAAATCGGAAAAAGGATAAACCTGTATTGGGTAAGTCTGATATCCCCTTGAAGAATCCTAGAAAATGGGTGAAAAAACCTCTTCTACAGGGCGAGATGTCAGGTGCCTTATGGTCTGATATGGTTGATGAAGAGGAGAAAATTTTGGTGGATGATGACATTCTTAAGGAACTGGAAATCATCATTGTTAGCATTTGTGAGTAGAAATAGGTTGCTCTCTCTGTGGATGGTCCTGCTACAGAGGATCTAGGAAACTCGTTGGACGATATTCCTCCATCTGACTCTTCTAAAGGCTATGAGGAAGAAGCACTTATTGCCTCCGAGGTGGTTGCTGAACCAGCCAGCGAACAACCCCCCGCCCTTGTCTCAGTGGACAATACCTCTCATTCTGGATTGTTTTCTTCTAGGCAGCAGGATAATGACTCTTCAACAAAGGATACTCATGCTCTAATTGAAGCTAGACAGAGGGCTAGTGCTCCTATGAATCCTTCCATAACCCTGAACTCTCCTTGCACTCCCAGGTGATTGGCACTCCTTGTGTGAATTCTTCATCTGCTGTAAATTCGCTTATTGTCACAACAGGACTATCTCCGGTGGTGGCTGATCCAGTGGAGAATTCCCTTGGAAAAGTCTTCGAGGCAAAGGATTATCCAGTAGTGGGTACGATTCCCTTTGCCACACCGTTGAAGTCAAATTATTTTAAAATAAATCATAAGGATGCTAATTCAGTTGATTCTAACAATACTTCTATCTATACTATGATCCAGTGGGGAAAGAAAACCAGCCCCCCCCCCCTCTTCCCAAGCTGTCAGAATATCAGGGAGGAAGAAGGGTTGAGGGGGGGAAAAGGGAGTTCTAAATCTAAACGCAGGTTTCAATGAATTTTCTATTTTGTTATTGTTAGGGTCTTTTGAACACTGACACTTTTTTTGTATTAAAAATATTTCTTTTGACTCATAAACCTAAAACAAATTCTATTATTGAGCCCAAAATTAATTTCTCTGACAAATGCTTGCATATTTTCTCTTTTGGTTATAACTTTTTTGGCTCTTGCAAGGATGGAAATACTACTAAATCCCTTTGGGTTTTTTTATCACTCTTCCTTGCAATCTGTTAATGAATTAAAAGTCTCTGATAAAATTCTTACCTTTTATTTTTCCTTGGATGGTTTCCATTATTTTTATACTATGATCTATGATAAAATTATATATTAGGACCATAGACCCCTTTGGTATGATCTTAGTGCTTTGGCCAATGTTATTCAGGCCCCCTGGTTTGTGATACGAGATTTTAATGCGATTTTTGACTCCTCTGAAAAAATTGGCCCCTCTCACTCATCTATTTCCTCAAGGGAATTTAATTGTGCCATTGAGGATTGTAACCTTCCAGAAATCAATCTAACAGGGGGAAAATATACTTGGTATAGAAGGTATATTAATAGGGTTGTTGTTAGTAAGCTAGATAGAGATTTTACTAATACCTCTGTCATTAATAAATGGGACTCCATATCTTGAATTACCTTATCTAGAATCAACTCTGATCATCATCACATCCCGGTTAGTCTTCTCACTAGAAATATTAAACTCCATCTTCCTTTCAAATTTAATAATTCCTGGGATGAGTACTCTGATTGTTCAAGCTTTATTAAAAGAGTCTGGGAAGGCATGCAGCATCACTATGATTCTTTCGCTTATATCACCAAATTAAAACTCCTCAATCAATGCCTCAGAGGATGTTGTAATTCCAAATCTATGAAGATTGAGAAGGACATATCCTCTCTCGAAAGTGACCTTGTGCAAATTCAGACCTCTAACACATGTTCTGACTTCCCTTTGGATCCGAATATAGAAATAAATATTACTCTAAAACTAAACTCCCTTCTAAAACAAAAAGAAGACATGAGAAAGCAAATTTTTAAAACCAAATGGCTTTTAGATGGTGATCTTGATACAAAATTCTATAACTCTCTCCATCAAATTCAAAAAGTCTATAGGCCTCTTGCCCTTCTTAAGTAGATGATACTCTCCTTGACTCTGAAGAGGCCATATCGAATCACGTTAACTCTTACTTTCATAACCTATTTAATGGTCCAGTTGTTAGTAAAGACCTCATTCCCGACATTATTCCAGATTTGGTGACTACTGATGACAATGATGCTCTTCTGAGCATTCCTCTTGATCATGAAATCAAGGACACCGTTTTCAGCCTTAATCCTGATAGTGCCCCGGGTCCTCAAGGTTTCAATAATGGTTTCTTCCACACTACTGGGAGATTATACATTTGGATGTTTGTAATCTTGTTAAATATTTCTTTTCCACTAGATTTCTACCTTATGGTATTAATACCCAGTTTCTTACCCTTATTCCTAAAGTGGAGAATGCTTCCAAGATTCATCTTTTTCTCCCCATTTCTCTTATTAATACTATCTAAAAAATCATTACCAATATCCTTGATAATAGTCTTTCCCCCATTTGTAATATAATTATCTCTTGGAATAAATTCGGTTTTATTAAAGGTAGGTATATTCAAGATTGCATTTTCCTTGCTTCAGAATGTATTAAAATTTTAAACAAAGGCTCTATAGGTGGTAGTGTTTCCATTAAGGTAGAAATTAGGAAGGATTTTGATACCATGGATTGGGGTTTTATTTTCAAAGTTCTCAAAAGATTCAGGTTTAATGACTCCTTCAGTGGTATAATAAATAATTTATTCAATTCGGCTTCCATCTCTATTCTCTTAAATGGGGCCCCTAAGGGATTCTTCAAATGTAACAAAGGAGTTCGTCAAGGAGACCCTCTCTCAGTGATTCTTTTTTCTATTATTGAGGACTATTTAAGCAGACTCCTTACTCGCCTCATGAATCAGAACATGATTAAACCTTTATATGCTTCTAGAAACTTATCTATTCCCACCCATCTCTTATATGCTGATGACATTATTCTTTTCATTCAGGGAGAATAAAGGAACATCCAAATTCTTAAAAATGACTTTTCTCACTATGAAGATATCTCTGGCCAATCAATAAGCTGGAACAAATCCTCTGTGTTCTTTGGAGAAAATTTTTCTCCTAACAAGAAAAGTATTATCATTAATTACTTCGGCATCAAGGAAGGTTCTTTCCCATTCATTTATCTTGGTGTTCTGATCTTTTGGCGAAGACCTAAGTCCAGCTATTTTTACAACATTGTCAATAAAATAACCAAACAGATCTCTTCTTGGATGGGTAAAACTATCTCTATGGCTGGTAGAATCTATCTTGTGAAATCAACTATCATCTCCAAAATGGTTTACTCGATGATGGTATTCCATTGGCCTGATAGTCTTCATCAAACAGTCAATTTCTATATCAAAAACATTGTCTGGTCCAGAAGTACTATTGAAAGAAAGATTGTGACCAAACCTTGGTCCACCTGCTGCAAACCTTTTGACAAGGGTGGCCTTGGAATCAAGAATATTAAGTTCTTTAATGATGCTCTTCAATCTAAGTTGACTTGGAGTTTGCTTCATACTAACTTGTATTCCACTACCTTCCTTTAGAGCATGCTTCTTTCCAGGATTAAGAATGGAAATCTAAACTAAATCACTTCTTCCATTTGGTTATCCATTCTTCACTCCTTTTCCAACATTATGAACAATTCCATATGGATGGTTAGTGCTAATTCCTCCATTAAATTTTGGATTGATAATTGGACTGGTGTTCCTCTTATATCCATGTTGTCACACAACTTTCTTCCTGTTGATATCAACTCCTCTATCAAGGACATTTTCAATTCTCAAGACACTATTCTTCCGGATGATATCACCAACATTATCGACAATTATTACTTTTCCAACTTTGGGGACTTCCTCATTTGGTAACCTTCTCCTAAAGGTGTTTTGGACTCCAAAAATTACTACAATTACAATTTCATAAACTCTATTTATAACCTGTGTTGGATGAAAATGTTAAAGAAACCCTAGATTAGGGCCTCGATATTTAGTCTTGTTTGGCATATTGCGCAGCACAGAATCCCCATGGAAGTTTGTCTGCAATCCTTTGGGATCAATATCTGCTCTCATTTCCACTTATGTAATAAGCATAGAGAGGATTTCAATCATTTGTTTCTATCATGTGCTACTGCTGCAGCTCTCTGGAACTATATTCTTGATATTTTTTAATGAAGGTGGCTTTTATTTGACTCTATCAGCTCTCAATTGTAGAATTGTGTAAATCTTGATTCCTCCCAACAAATCAAGAATCAATTTTTGGCTACTCTCGTTGAACATCTCCATGCTATCTCGTATGACATGAATAATTTCATTTTTAATAAATTCTCCGTTAAGCACAATACTGGTAAGGCTCAAATTATAACTTCCTTTCGGGAAGCTTCCTCGGTCCATAAAGCGTATTGTGACAATTCTTTTCATGACTTTCAGATCCTACATCATCACCGGATCAATGGAATTTACAGACAGTCGTGGTCCACCCGTGAGGTCTTCTGGAAAGCCCCATTTCCGGGATGGCTCAAAGCTAAAGTCGATGGTGCTTCAAAAGGAAATTTGGGACCGGTAGGCTATGGTTCTATTTTCATAGGCTATCTTGTCAGATGTCAGGGATGTTTCTTTAGTGGTTGTGGTACAACCACAGCCCTGGAAGAAGAAATTATGAGAGTTATCTATGTCATTGATTTTGCTAAGAAAAAAGGATTGTAACACCCGAGACTTTTATGTTATATAAATCATCAAAGGAATCTTTTTCTACCCAACACTTTCTTGGCTTGCTTTACACGCAATCGTGACCTTCCTCGATAGCTTGCGTTGTACGCAATACCGAGTTTCACTAAACAACAATATGCTATTAAAACTAGCCATTATGAATATTAATAACCACTTTTTGAAATTTTATAAATTTTATTTTTTAAAATGGACTTCATTTTTGGACTCAGAATATCGAAATTAGCCTAGGGTGAAATTTTGGTATTTTTCTGAAAACTTTCAATTTTTGATGAATAGTGAATCCACTAAGTGGTAGGTTAAAAACTGAATTTTGCATAAAACTTAATTTTACCGCTTCTGTGAATGGAATTTTGAAAATATTACAGACACGGTTGATATCAGTAAGTAAAATGTGGTTCAATGAGATAAAAATAATTTTTTGGTGAATAGTAACTTTTTACTTTTTTTTACCGCGGTTAATAGTAAATAGGGTAACTAAGAGTAAATATGATATTACTATTACCCTAACACATGTCCTAATTCTATTGGATAAATGTAATTCGACCAAAAACAACCTTATGAATAAAATATGACCATTTAGGCCCACTTGGGTTAGATTAGGACATTTATTATTAATTTATTTAAAGAAGGGTTAAAATAGTTAAAATCAAAGTTTAAAAAGAAAATCATTTTTAATATGGGGTTATACATAAGATAAATTCGACTATAAATATTAATTAGAAAGCTAAAAAGATTTACTACATAATGGTATTTTATTTATAATTTTTAGACATTAAATAATTTAATTTATTTATGACACAATGATGATGCAGTAATTATCTTATTTATGAAATATTGACATAATTGAAGTTATAAATACCAAAATAAATGTAATTTGAGACTTTTAATGAATTAAACAAATTTTCTAGGTTACTATGATATATTAGTGTTGATTTAATCAACTTGGTTCGAACATATAATTCTGTTATGACTTTCACAAAAATCATATATCAAATAGTGTCAAAATTGACACAAAATAGTTTTTAAATCAAATATTATATTATTAATTGTGATTTTATTCCTAAAAATCTAAGGTTCGGCCAAATGACTTAGATAAGGATATATATATTAATAATAAACAATTTGGGGTTCGTTTGTCATGTTATAGTAAGTGTATTAACCATATAGTGAAAGAAAACAAAAAGACATGGTAAAAGTTAAATTATTTAACTTAAAGTTAAATCTAATTGATAAGGTTAAAATAATACCCTAAACTTGTCTAAATCCTATTGGTTGATAGGATTTAGACCCTTCCACACTTTAGCTTAGAAATAAGACCCTTTGGAACCATTATAAACCGATTTTGACTTTAATATAAAATAATATTTTGAGATATTCCTAAGGTGCCCATCTCCTCCCTTATAAAAGGGCACCTCCTCCCCCTCCTCCTCACACCAATTTGAGCACTCACGCTCGGCCAACCCCTGACATTTTCTCCTCTCCACTTCCCTAGAATAATCCTAGAGGTCCTGGTCTTCTTCAAAGACCAATCTTAGTTCCCTAAGTGGAGGATTCAAAGAGGCGTTCCAAAGAAGAGGTAATATCCATTACCGATCTTTTCAATTTCTTTCTTCTTCAACTTCTTCTTCTTTAGTTGTTTCATGATAACATCAGTATTACTTAAATACTGATATGTTATTATAAATATGAAACAACCCTAATTTACCTTCTATCCATCCTACGGAAAAAATGAAATCACCGCGCGTGCGTACGTACGGAATACCGTCTCCACGCCGTGGTGTAATCTATTTTTCCACCATCACTTTACAAGGATGGGTATAATGGTGTAATGAGTAACTATTTATGATTATTATAAATTAATATTGATACTGAAATAATATATATATACTCTAATATAGTTCAACGATCATAGGAATGATATCATCACTCGTGCGTACGTACGGAATACCGTCTCCACGATGTGATGCGACTCGTTCTACATGATCATCATTACATAGTAATTATATAAATGAATTGAATGAATAAATATGATATATGTTACACTAATACCATTATGGATATAAGGTATCTATAACCTTAAAAGAAGAATAAGAATGTATTCGGCAAAACACGCATAAGAACAAAAGGCAATAAAGACCCGAGTAACAAGTAACAATGAAATATTACTAACAAGAAGCTAAGAATATGACCATATATGATATCATATAAATATGTATGATTCTGGAAAAAGTCAATAAAATTATTTAAACCATTATACAGGAGCTTTGGACACGTACAAAGCAAATCGGACCTAAGGTAAAGGAAATATCACAATCTCATTTTTATCCGAGATTGTTTATTCGTAAGTATTTACTGGGGTGTATTTTATCATCCACATACATGTTTCATAAATATGTAATATTATTTCCATCCACCTACAATTGTTTAAATCCATTTTTACCCTTCGGTGAGTTTTTAGTAAAAGAAATGAAAGGAATCTTTTGTCGTTTTTCGTACGAGGTACTTTTTGACTTTTCCGACAAAAGTACGAACAATGTTTTTTTAAATTATACGGCATGAATGGATTTCTAAAACATTATTTCCAAGAAGTTTCCTTTACAAGTATTCAAGTTTATTTTTAATCAACTTCTTTTAGTTTAAAATTGTATGACATGTTAAGAAAGGAAAAGTTTTTTTGAAGTAGAAAGGATATTTTCCTCAAGAATGGAGTTCAAATGTTTTATCAAAATTATTTTCCATTTAAGATAATATAGGGTTCTGTTTTTATCCCTATTACTACATTGATTTGATTATGTTTTGAGGAAATTATTTTTATGAAGTCATTTACCTTATATGATTTGTTTTATGATGTCATGATGTTTCAAGAATCCCATTTTTGTTACATGTGTTATGCGATGATGTATGATTTATGATTATGTGGCACACATAAGAAAGGATTCATTATAAGATGGGTGGGACCTATATCTCCCTCCAATGCATTGGGTAAAGATTTATATCTCATGAGATAGACATGGCTGGAACAGAAGGTTATTTCGGTTCAGTGAAAGAGGACTGAAACGAGGAGTGAACTCGGTTCAGAAATGGACTTTGTCCGCTACGATAGTCTTGGCAATGAGTCATGACTAACAAGAAATGATTTTCCATGATTATGTGTGCATGCCACAAAGTTTCAAGTTTCATGTTATGATTATGGGGATCTCATTTTCACTTCTATGATTTATTCCATGTTAAGATATTATGATCTCTTTTGCAGGTTATGATTTTCAAAAAGATATGATATGATTTTTATTTCCTTTATTTGCCCTTGCTGAGCATTTGAGCTCACCCTTTTATGTTTTCTTTTCCCCAGGTCAGGAAGATGGATATTAAGTAGAATATGCTAAAAGGGACCCTAGATATGATGAAATAAATGGGAGACACTGTAGAAGATTCATGAACCAGTTGTTTATGTTTCCCAGTTTCTAAAGACACTATACCTATACGATCCTTTGTGGTTTTGTCATATGTTGTAATAAGTGTGCTTCAATTTTGAAGTATTAACAATGTATGTAAAGTATGGGTCGTTATAGTTGGTATCAGAGGAAAGGTATAGTCAACCTTTGGAAACTAGGATGTGAAAGCCTTAGTAAGAACCCTAAGGATAAGTCTAAGCATAGAACACAATATTAGTGTTTTAGAAATGGCCATGAATAACCTAGGATAAGACCTTAAGCATGAAATTTTTATTCTTGAATTATTTGGTTTTCCTATTATAATTAGTGTTGCTCACACTATTCTTCTTGGTTTTAGTCAATGGCTGGAACCCGAAGGAACCGTGTTAATGCGGAATGTGATGGGCAATGCAATGATTGTCCCCCTGAACAACCAAATGATATGGGAGCTGGAATGCAAAATCTTGTATCCATGCTCACACAACTTTCTCAGGCTATGAATCATGCAGGACTTCCAAACGAGCAAAGGAAGGAGCAACATTCTATTGAATCCTTCATGAGGCAGCGTCCACCTTCTTTCAGCGGGTCTACTGATCCATTAGTTGCTGAACAATGGATTAGTACTACTGAAAAGATATTTTCAGTTCTTCAATGTTCTGAACATGATAAAGTCATCCTAGCAGTGTATCGTTTGAAGGAGATGCTGATCAATGGTGGAATCTTATTAAGAATACGAGGCAAAGGGATGAAATTGAGTCTATGGAATGGGACGAGTTCAAGAACTTATTTTTCAATAAGTACTTCCCTCGTATTCTCCGAACAAAGATGGAGAAAGAGTTTCTTGAACTGAAGCAAAGGGATGATGAATCTGTTGGTACCTATGAAGCAAATTTTACAAGACTTGCAAGGTACGCTTCTGGTATTATTATCCAACCTGAGAGTAAGATCGATCGATTCTTTAGTGGCTTAAAACCAAGTCTTCGAAGGGCGTTAGCCATAAGGGACTTCAATAGCTACGAGGAAATCGTTTGATGTGCTCTCAAAGTCGAGATGGAGATTGGAGTAACCCATCAATCACATGGGTTTGATAAGAAGAGGAAGATGGAATTCAAAGGAAAATCTAAAGAGCACACTGAAAAGAAGATGAGCTTTCCCTTATGCTCAAAGTGTGGAAAGAAACATGGAGGGAGTTGTCTTAAAGGGACAAGTAAATGTTTCAAATGTGGAAAGGAAGGTCATCGGGCATTTGAATGCCGCGATAATGGGAAGAAGATGTCTAATGATGCAAACAAAGGAAGGGATACACAGAATGAACCTACTACACTTCAATGTTTCAAATGCAAGGAGATGGGGCATTATGCCAATCAATGCCCAAATCCAAGGGTTGATGATGATGGTCGACGTCAACAAAATCTTAAGGCTAAAGACAAAGGAAAGTCACATGCAATTTCTATCAGCGATGTGGAGTACGATATTGAAGTGGTGAAAGGTACACTTAACATCCACTCTAAAGTAGAAAATGTTTTATTTGATTCTGGATCCACCCACTCCTTTATTTCTAAATAATTTTCTAAGGGTATCACCGTACTACCTCAACAATTAGATGTTGAGTTAGTTGTGGCAACACCTAATAGCACAACAGTCGCATCAAAAGTTTATAATTCTTCTCCGATCGAAGTTTGTGGGAAAGTGCTTCCTGCAAATCTTGTGATCCTTCCTTTAGTGGAATTTGATGTGATTCTTGGCATGGATTGGCTTTCTCTACATGGAGCTCATATAAATTGCCAAAGAAGGGAAGTCACATTTCATATTCCAGATCAATCTACGATCGTCTATCAATGCAAGGATGAATATAACCTTCCAGTGGAAATTCCTTCCATATTATGGGTGTTGATTCGACTAAATGAAGGTTATTTATCTCAAATGGTTGGTGAGAAACTCACGATTAAGAATATTCCCATTGTACGGGAGTTTGATGATGTATTTCCAGAGGAATTACCGGGTCTTCCACCAAATCGTGAAGTTTAGTTTTCAATAGAACTCGTACCGGGCGCTTTTCCAATTTCAAAGACACCTTATAGAATGACCCCAATTGAGTTGCAGGAATTGAAGAAGCAACTCCAAGAGAATCTTGATAAGGGATTCATACGCCCTAGTGTGTCACCTTGGGGAGCACCTGTTCTATTTGTTAAGAAGAAAGATGGATCAATGAGACTCTGCATTGACTATCGAGAACTTAAAAAGATCAATATCAAGAACAAATATCCTCTCCCACGCATTGATGACTTATTTGACCAACTACGCGGAGCTCAATACTTTTCCAAGATTGATCTTCGTTCAGGGTATCATCAATTAAGGGTCAAAAGGGAGGATATACCAAAGACGGTTTTTCGTACAAGGTATGGACACTATGAATTTATAGTGATGCCATTTGGTCTTACTAATGCCCCTGCTATCTTCATGGATCAAATGAATAGAGTCTTTAGAGACTATATTGATCAATTTGTGGTAGTCTTTATAGATGATATTCTTGTCTATTCAATGAGCAAGGAAGATCATGAAGATCACTTGAGAATTATATTGAAGACCCTGAGAAAGGAGAAGCTTTATGCCAAATTTACCAAGTGTGAATTTTGGCTTCAAAAAGTTGCATTTTTGGGTCACATAATCTCAAAAGAGGGGATATCTGTGGATCCAGCAAAAACAGAGGTTATCGAAAGATGGTCGAGACCAACAACAGTAACTGAGATATGAAGTTTTCTTGGTTTGGCTGGATATTATCGACGTTTTGTAAAAGATTTTTCACGATTATCTAATCCACTCACCAAGTTGACTCGGAAAGGAGTTAAGTTTGTTTGGACAGAGGAATGTGAAGAGAATTTCAAGGAGTTGAAAAGAAGGTTATCCAGTGCACCTGTACTCACACTGCCTTGTAGTGGAGAAAAGTTTGTGATCTACAGTGATGCATCCAAGAAGGGATTGGGGTGTGTTCTTATGCAAAATGATATGGTGATAGCTTATGCCTCACGACAGTTGAAAATCCATGAGCAAAATTACCCAACTCGTGATTTGGAGTTGGCTGCGGTAATCTTTGCATTAAAGATTTGGAGGCATTACCTTTATGGTGAAAGGTGTGATATTTATACTGATCATAAAAGTTTAAAGTATATTTTCACACAAAAGGAGTTGAATATGCGTCAAAGAAGATGGTTGGAGCTGATTAAGGATTATGACTGCTCAATCCATTACCACCCTGGGAAAGCAAACAAGGTGGCAGATGCATTAAGTCGACAAGACCATGCTAGTTTATCCATGATGAGGATCACAAAGGATCCAATATTTATGGATTTAGAAAGGATGGTTCTTGGAATTATAATGGAAGGGGAAAAATCTTATCTTTCTCAAATGAATGTTCAACCATCTATACATGTGAAGATTAAAGAGGCACAGAAAGAAGATGTCGAGTTACAAAAGAAGGTGAGAAATGTTCCTGAATTCAACCTTGATTGTGATGGGATAATAAAGTTCAGGAATCGGGTTTGTGTTCCTCCCATCCCCGAATTAAAGAAGGAGCTGCTGGATGAGGCTCATAGTTCATCATTCTCTATTCATCCTGGAAGCACGAAGATGTATAGGGACCTGAAAGAGTACTTCTGGTGGGATGGCATGAAAAGAGATGTTGCTGAATATGTCTCTCGATGCTTGGTTTTTCAACAAGTTAAAGCTGAGAGACAGAAGTCTAAGGGGATGTTACAACCATTACCCATACCCGAATGGAAATGGGAAAACATCACTATGGACTTTGTCACCGGACTTCCTAAAACATCCAAAGGAAATAATGCTATTTGGGTCATAGTTGATCGTCTTACAAAGTCTGCACACTTCATTGCTATTAGAGAGGATTTCTTTCTAGATCAGCTTGCCAGGATATATGTAAAGGAAGTGGTAAGATTGCATGGAGTACCACTTTCTATTATATCTGATCGGGATCCGAGATTTACCTCGAAGTTCTGGTGAAGTCTTCAGCATACTCTGGATACAGAGTTGAGTTTCAGCACTGCTTATCATCCCCAGACAGACGGTCAGTCTGAGAGAACAATTCAAACCCTAGAAGATATGTTGAGAGCTTGCTCTATGGATTTCAAAGGAGGTTGGGATCAACACCTACCTTTGGTGGAATTTTCTTATAATAATAGCTTTCACTCCAGTATTCAGATGGCTCCTTATGAAGCTCTCTATGGAAAGAAATGTAGGACTCCAACTTGCTGGGATGAAGTTGGGGAAAGAAAGCTATTAGGACCTGATCTCGTTGATGAAATGGCAGAAAAGGTCAGATCTATTCAACAACACATAAGAGCAGCTCAGAGTCGACAGAAAAGCTATGCCGACAACCGAAGAAAAGACCTAGAGTTTGAAGTGGGTGATAAAGTGTTCTTATGAATATCTCCCTGGAAGAGGGTTATGAGATTTGGAAAGAAGGGGAAGTTGAGCCCTAGATATATCGGTCCTTTCGAAATACTGGATCGTGTTGGAAAGGTAGCTTACCGATTGGCGCTTCCACCGAATCTCTCTCAAGTTCACAATGTGTTCCATGTATCTCTCCTGAGAAAGTACATACCTGATCCTTCACATGTACTCAGCTCAGAAGTTGTACCGCTGGAGCAAGATCTTTCTTATGAAGAACAACCGATAGATATTATGGATCATAGCGAAAAAGTACTACAAAATAAGACCACTCGGTTGGTGAAAGTTTTATGGAGGAACCACCAACTTGAAGAAGCTACATGGGAGCTTGAGGATATGATGAGCGAGAAGTATCCTCATCTGTTTGTTACAAAGTGACGAATTTCGAGGGCGAAATTCTTTTTAAGGGGGGTAGAATGTAACACCCGAGACTTTTATGTTATATAAATCATCAAAGGAATCTTTTTCTACACAACACTTGCTTGGCTTGCTTTACACGCAATTGTGACCTTCCTCGATAGCTTGCGTTGTACGCAATACCGAGTTTCACTAAACAACAATATGCTATTAAAACTAGCCGTTATGAATAGTAATAACCACTTTTTGAAATTTTATAAATTTTATTTTTCAAAATGGACTTCATTTTTGGACTCAGAATATCGAAATTAGCCTAGGGTGAAATTTTGGTATTTTTCTGAAAACTTTCAATTTTTGATGAATAGTGAATCCACTAAGTGGTAGGTTAAAAACTGAATTTTGCATAAAACTTAATTTTACCGCTTCTGTGAATGGAATTTCAAAAATCCGACAGACACGGTTGATATCAGTAAGTAAAATGTGGTTCAATGAGATAAAAATAATTTTTTGGTGAATAGTAACTTTTTACTTTTTTTTACCGCGGTTAATAGTAAATAGGGTAACTAAGGGTAAATATGATATTACTATTACCCAAACACATGTCCTAATTCTATTGGATAAGTGTAATTCGACCAAAAACAACCTTATGAATAACATATGACCATTTGGGCCCACTTGGGTTAGATTAGGACATTTATTATTAATTTATTTAAAGAAGGGTTAAAATAGTTAAAATCAAAGTTTAATAAGTAAATCATTTTTAATATGGGGTTATACATAAGATAAATTCGACTATAAATATTCATTAGAAAGCTAAAAAGGTTTCCTACATAATTGTATTTTATTTATAATTTTTAGACATTAAATAATTTAATTTATTTATGACACAATTATGATGCAGTAATTATCTTATTTATGAAATATTGACATAATTGATGTTATAAACACCAAAATAAATGAAATTTGAGACTTTTTATGAATTAAAAAAAATTTATAGGTTACTATGATATATTAGTGTTGATTTAATCAACTTCTTTCAAACATATAATTCTGTTATGACTTTCACAAAAATCATATATCAAATAGTGTCAAAATTGACACAAAATAGTTTTTAAATCAAATATTATATTATTAATTGTTATTTTATTCCTAAAAATCTAAGGTTCGGCCAAATGACTTAGATAAGGATATATATATATTAATAATAAACAATTTGGGGTTCTTTTGGCATTTTATAGTAAGTGTATTAACCATATAGTGAAAGAAAACAAAAAGACATGGTAAAAGTTAAATTATTTAACTTAGAGTTAAATCTAATTGATAAGATTAAAATAATACCCTAAACTTGTCTAAATCCTATTGGTTGATAGGATTTCGACCCTTCCCCACTTTAGCTTCTAAATAAGACCCTTTGGAACCATTATAAACCGATTTTGACTTTAATATAAAATAATATTTTGAGATATTCCTAAGGTGCCCCTCTCCTCCCTTATAAAAGGGCACCTCCTCCCCCTCCTCCTCACACCAATTTGAGCACTCAAGCTCGGACAACCCCTGCCATTTTCTCCTCTCCACTTCCCTAGAATAATCCTAGAGGTCCTGGTCTTCTTCAAAGACCAATCTTAGTTCCCTAAGTGGAGGATTCAAAGAGGCGTTCCAAAGAAGAGGTAATATCCATTACCGATCTTTTCAATTTCTTTCTTCTTCAACTTCTTCTTCTTTAGTTGTTTCTTGATAACATCAGTATTACTTACATACTGATATGTTATTATAAATATGAAACAACCCTAATTTACCTTCTATCCATCCTACGGAAAAAATGAAATCACCGCGCGTGCGTACGTACGGAATACCGTCTCCACGCCGGGGTGTAATCTATTTTTCCACCATCACTTTACAAGGATGGGTATAATGGTGTAATGAGTAACTATTTATGATTATTATAAAGTAATATTGATACTTAAATAATATATATATACTCCAAAATAGTTCCACGATCATAGGAATTATATCATCACTCGTGCGTACGTACGGAATACCGTCTCCACGATGTGATGCGACTCGTTCTACATGATCATCATTACATAGTAATTATATAAATGAATTGAATGAATAAATATGATATATGTTACACTAATACCATTCTGGATATAAGGTATCTATAACCTTAAAAGAAGAATAAGAATGTATTCGGCAAAACACGCATAAGAACAAAAGGCAATAAAGACCCGAGTAACAAGTGACAATGAAATATTACTAACAAGAAGCTAAGAATATGATCATATATGATATCATATCAATATGTATGATTCTGGAACAAGTCAATAACATTATTTAAACCATTTTACAGGAGCTTCGGACACGTACAAAGCAAATCGGACCTAAGGTAAGGGAAATATCACAATCTCATTTTTATCCGAGATTGTTTATTCGTAAGTATTTACTGGGGTGTATTTTATCATCCACATCCATGTTTCATAAATATGTAATATTATTTCCATCCACCTACAATTTTTTAAATCCATTTTTACCCTTCGGTGAGTTTTTTGTAAAAGAAATGAAAGGAATCTTTTGTCGTTTTTCGTACGAGGTACTTTTTGACTTTTCCGACAAAAGTACGAACAATGTTTTTTTAACTTATACGGCATGAATGGATTTATAAAACATTATTTCCAAGAAGTTTCCTTTACAAGTATTCAAGTTTATTTTTAATCAACTTCTTTTAGTTTAAAATTGTATGACATGTTAAGAAAGGAAAAGTTCTTTTGAAGTAGAAAGGATATTTTCCTCAAGAATGGAGTTCAAATGTTTTATCAAAATTATTTTCCATCTAAGATAATATAGGGTTCTGTTTTTATCCCTATTATTACAATGATTTGATTATGTTTTGAGGAAATTATTTTTATGAAGTCATTTACCTTATATGATTTGTTTTATGATGTCATGATGTTTCAAGAATCCCATTTTTGTTACATGTGTTATGCGATGATGTATGATTTATGATTATGTGGCACACATAAGAAAGGATTCATTATAAGATGGGTGGGACCTATATCTCCCTCCAATTCATTGGGTAAAGATTTATATCTCATGAGATAGACATGGCTGGAAGGGAAGGTTATTTTGGTTCAGTGAAACAGGACTGAAACGAGGAGTGAACTCGGTTCAGAAATGGACTTTGTCCGCTAAGATAGTCTTGGCAATGAGTCATGACTAACAAGAAATGATTTTCCATGATTATGTGTTCATGCCACAAAGTTTCAAGTTTCATGTTATGATTATAGGGATCTCATTTTCACTTCTATGATTTATTCCATGTTAAGATATTATGATCTCTTTTCCAGGTTATGATTTTCAAAAAGATATGATATGATTTTTATTTCCTTTATTTTCCCTTGCTGAGCATTTGAGCTCACCCTTTTATGTTTTCTTTTCCCCAGGTCAAGAAGATGGATATTAAGTAGAATATGCTAAAAGGGACCCTAGATATGATGAAATAAATGGGAGACACTGTAGAAGATTCATGAACCAGTTGTTTATGTTTCCCAGTTTCTAAAGACACTATACCTATACGGTCCTTTGTGGTTTTGTCATATGTTGTAATAAGTCTGATTCAATTTTGAAGTATTAACAATGTATGTAAAGTATGGGTCGTTATAAGGATGGAACAATATCTAGATTGAAATTGACTCAACCACTATCATCCAAACTATTTAGAAGGGGGTGGTGCATCTTGCCTAACCGCTTACCTCCCTTTGGATCAGCTGTCTTGATTCACTCGTGAATATCAATTACATTGCCACTCATGCGTTCCGGGAAGCTAAAATTGTTGATGACGGTCTTTCCAATATGGGAGTCATCCAGGATATTGCTTGGCACGATGATTTTCCTAGAGACATACTCCCTATTTTTGAAAAATAGTGAAATAAGATTCCTTCTTTTAGACTCATGTAATTTGTCTTTATCTTCTAATAAATTGTGCCTTAGTCTTTTACTGATTCACCACCCATTTTTAAAAAAATGAACAAGTGTTGATTTGTGAACATAATTTGTTATCCCTTCATTCTTTCTGATATCTTGTCTGTGTTTATGTTTCTGAATAGGTTTCACTGATGGATCTTTCATAATAAATTTTCATATGGAAGGACAAACCCATATGTTATCTCTTCTTGTTGAGATCCTGGAGATAATTGCGATCAAAACCTGTAAAGAAGAGTGTCATCCCTTTGTAAACCTGTGAAGAACATGCAAGCAACTATATAAAGTGTCAAATAGTCTAGATATTCTCTGCACTTGTTAAGGGAATGCTTCCATTTACTACCACATAGTCGTTCCCAACTGGATGAGCATGGGCGAATAGGAAAATACCGCGAAGGGATTTTCCTATGTTTCACCTTAGGCATGAACTACACGGCCAGGGTAAGATTTCAAGAGGCTGCTTTGGAGGTAAACCTGTGTGCGGCCTACATGTACCAACTTCTCAGTTTTAGACTATAGGACAATGTCTATAACATAGGTGTTCTCAATCGAGACATAGTTCGGCGAGTTATTCGTGTGTTGGTCCATTTGTAAATTTCCAAACATTCTACCCTTCGAGCCTCCCTCTAGAATCCCGATTGTTCGATGCAAGAGTTCAACCCATTCTATTCGAGGTATGTCTGGGTCAAAGAACTAGAGAAGTTGAGCATCAATTTGAGTTTCCCTCTAAATGCACCTAAGGATCCTTTATAATGGGGGATGTGGTGAGGACATCGGAGAACCTTTATGGTTGTATGAAATGAATTGCGAGGATGAAATTCTTTGTAGGGGGGATAATGTAACACCCCAAAAACTTGTACCTCTTGTATTGATAAGTTTATGTTTTCATTTTTTTTATTTCATAACAACTAAACAAAACTTGTTTCTCATGAGAAACTAATAATTTGTTTTTAATTTATATTAGAATGAAAGAGAGTAAAACATACAAATGGACACAAGGATTTCCATAATAAAAAGGACAACTTATTTCTTACAATGTTTCAAGATCACAAGGAAACATCCTACCCAAAAATTTCTAATAAAAAACCCTAACAAAACTATGAAAAAGCTCCCTTAAAATGCAACAAGACACGGTAAATAAAAGATATCCTTTGAATTAGTGAATACAAAGAACAACACCACCATGATCATGAATACCGTACTGAACATTAGGGGTATAACAAGCATCGTCCTCGTCACTTTCTTTAATCTTAAGACACCCCAACATAGGGTTTTATAAGGAATCTACCTGACTGTTGGTCTGGTGACCATTGAAAGCTAACGGCCATATATAATTATAGTTGTTGGACTTTGATAGGGTAAATAATATATATATATATATATATATATATATATTTAAGTATTAATTGGTTTCCAACTATATAAGTTATAATTAAAATTATAATATAACAACCATTTATGAACACTAAAAGGATATGGTTTAATACTTCGAATTACACTTAGGTGATTTTGAGAAGTTTTAAGGAATTCAAAACACTTTAAAAATATCTCAAATACAATGTAATGATTTTCATTTCTTAAACAGTTTTATAAATGATGTTTAATTTCTTCAAATTAAATTATGTTTTTTTAAACTAAGTTTTCTGTAATACTAGTATAAGAATTATCATGTAGGTTTATTAAATATTTTTCTAATAACATTTATGTTAAATGTTTGGTGTTTATAAATTTAGAGATATTTTAACTAAGACAAAGTTTAATTAAAAACCTAATGCTTAATAAAATCCATGTTTAAGAAGTTAATTTCTTTATAATTATAATAAATTTAGTGTTTCTCTTCTTTAAAACTTTATTTTTGTGTTTTTGGGATTTTGTCAAAAAAATAGGCCCGCTAGGGACATCCCTTTATAGGCTGGCCTGAGGGAGGCATCTCACAGTAAGTGGCTGAGACTAGCCCTCATCCTGGGCCATGTCCGGCTCGAGCATGGGTAGAGGTTCCCTGAAGGGCACACTGTAACGCCCCGACCCCAGCTACCCAGAGTCGGTGCATTACTTCGTAACATTGGCATGATCACAAAAGTTCAAGTCTCGAAAGACCAATTAGTTTAGTAGCCTTGGAAACACTAGATACATTAATAAGTCTTACATTACATCATAAAGTGAAAAACTAATAACAAAGTCTTCATAGTTCACACTCATATCCTCTTCTGACTATCCCTGCAGGTCATTCCTAAAATACTTCTTCACATCCTGGAAAATATTAAAACATTGAATGAGGTGAGCTCAGAAGCTCAGTAAGGATAAAAATATAGCGGAATCTTTCATCAATAAACATAAACATTTAAGGCAATGTATAACTAAAACAAAAGCCTTTTAAACATGCACATCAACATAATATGGCAAAAGTAAAATGAGATAATGCCATTCACTTCTTCACATGGATATTCTACTGGTCGAATAATCACATGCAATATCAATAACCACTTTCATAATGAGGGAATGTATAATGCCAGACATTCTGAAACATTTTTTCAAGGCATCGGCCAAGACGTCTAAAATGATTAAGGCCTCGTCCAAAACCATAAATCAAATTGAGAAAGGGCCTCGGCCAATTCCACGTCTAGTTGTCTCATGAGACCTACCGATGTAATTTTTTAGAAGATACTTACGTTTAAAATTGCTCAAATATAATCCAGTCTTTTTCTGAAAACATTATGCAAGCTTCTGAAAACAAAATAACTAATTCTGAGACTTCTCGACTAATTACAGGCCATGATGGGTCCATGCCCAATCCCTTCCTGTCTACCACACTCGAGAGTCGGGTTTTCTGAAAACATTTTTAAGCTTGCGTTAAATACGTATACATTTGCACTGGATTTTCATATATTGGAGAGAAATATCTCTTTTTTGAAATCATTTAAAAATCACATAATTATAAAAGAAAACCTTTTGAATAAACGTAAAAGTCAAAGGGGTTTATACACTATATAAATGAAAGTTGTGTATAAAACCAAATATGCCTCAATGAAAGGAGATTGAGACAAAGTACTTAAAAGATCATTTTTAAAATAAAATAGATCTATTATGTGTATTCACTATAGGTACACATGAAGAAAGTAAAAATACAAAATAGTACATAATAATATCATGACATAATTTGAAAGTAGGAGATTAACCCAAAGAATGGAAGTTGGGTTAAGAAATTCCCTTACAAAGATAATTTTTTAAATAAAATAGATCTATTATGTGTATTTACTATAAGTACACATAAATAAATTACAAATACAAGACATCACAGAATAATATCATGACATAATTTAAAAATAGGAGATTAACCCAAAGAATGGAAATTGGGTTAAGAAATTCCCTTACCTCGTGTCTGACTTGACTCAACCGTTCTTTAACCTCCTGAATAATAAACTAGAGTTAATATATACCTTATTAAGAACCATTTTCAATTTAATTATCCTTTTTATATCAGTTATTACAATGATATGAACATTATGTAATTATTTAAGTTAATAACTGCCGTTTTGTCGATTTTGGTACTTGAGTCAACAATAAACTTCTTATAATTACAAGTTGTTTATGTGGTAGAATATCCATTATCTCCAGAATTATATTCATGATTTAGATGTCATATATATCATATATATCCAGTATATAAATTCATTTATAATATTACGTAACATTTAGAGGTAAGAAATGAAATGCACCGTTCATGGAGACGGTAAGTTGTACGTACGCATGAACGCTACATTCATTTATATTTCGTATTTAATGGAATGAAATTATAATGATATAAATGTATAATATAATTACAGTATAATATAGTGTATAATACCATTTACTCCATCCTTTATACATCTCACATATGGCATTAACGATTCAAATCACTTTGAGGGGGCGGTAGTCCGCACTTCCTAAAATGAAATTATCGCGTTTACCCATAATGGAAATCATAAATTATGCCATAAATTAGAAATACAGAAGCATAAGTAAAACATAAACATATTATATATCATATATAAATATAGTGACATCTTAATGTCCACCTTTGAAGGTGTTATATGAGTGTTGAACAATCATCGTTTCGTGGGGCAGAAATTCGCCATCCACAGAAACCGTATGTTCTTTAACCATTAGATGTAGGTGTGTGTAAGTGTAGCTCGAATCCTTCTTAAAACAACATCCTAGTATATTGATTATACTGTTGTTGTTACAAAATGAATGAATAAAAAGAGTTTAGGGGGTCGGAGAAGAAAAAAAAAACAAAACAACATTAGAGAAGACATTACCTCAAAATCGGGTAACTCTTTTTGATTTGAGCCAAAGGCTTCCTTGGGAAGCGTTCTGCCTAAAGTGAGGCTTCTAGGAGTAAGGGAGGGAAGTTGGGAGAGTATTTGGGTAGATTTTGGCCGATCCAAATGGCTTGAATGTGTGAATAAGGTGGGAGTGGTGGGGGCCTTTTATAAGTGGAGAGGAGGGGCACTCTTGGAAAGTAAAGAAAAGTCACTTTATTATAAATGAGTTTCGGATTTTAGAGGTCCCACACTTATATAATTCGAGGATAATGTGATAAGGGTTCTAAATACACCCATCCAATAGGTTTTGGACATGTTTTGGTCTTAGATATTACATTATCTTTCCATTTTATTTAAATCGTTAAATAATGAGGTCATCGATGCATCATCATGATGTCGTAAATAATTTAATTTATTTAATGTATAAAAATTATAAAAAAAATACTATGATGTAGGAAATCTTTTTATCTTTCCAATGACTATTTATAGTCAAAAATATGACTTGTATAACCCCATGTAAAAATTGTTTTAGTAAAACATTTCATGTTTGTGTCATTTTTTACTTTAACATTAAATAAAAGGTATTTATGTCATTTTCCAACTAAAGTGGCTCCATGGGGTCCCAAAGATGACCCATGGATTGTCTTGGTCGGCCATGGAACATCCAATGAGGGTAGGACATGTGTCAAGCTCATCTCATATTATTAAAACATTATTTTTACCTTAAACTACACTAATTACCTCTAATCGCGATTAAGAACTTAAAAGTTACTATTCACAAAAAAATTATTTTAATCTAATTGAACCACATTTTACTTCTTAATGACAACCATGTATGTCGGATTTTTGAAAATCAAATCACAGAAGTGGTAATATTTCATTTAAAAGAAAAATCAGTTATTTAACTACCACTTAGTGGTTTCACTATTCATCAAAAATTGAAGTTTTTCATAACAATGCCAAAATTTCACCCTAAGCTATAATTGATATTCTGAATTCAAAAATGATGTCTATTTTGCAAAATTCCAAACATATAAGTTGTGTTAATTAATTTTATAATTAATTCCCGCTGTCACAATAGTAGCGTGTCTTTAAGAAACAATTTATATCAAAAGATTGGCAATTGTTTATGTCCAATTTCAATTTTAAATTAATTCTAATGACCACCATTGGATAAAATGGTAAAAATATATTCTAATTATACTTTTAAACCACTAAATAGTATAATTTATCACTATAAATTTTTTTGATTAAAAAATTTGTTTTTAAGTATTTTTCACTATTCATAAAAAAATTAGAAGTTTTCAGAAAAATACCAAAAATTCAACATAGGCTAATTTTGATATTCTGAATCCAAAAATGAAGTCAATTTTGAAATATAAAATTTCTATAATTTTAAAAAGTGGTTATTACTATTCATAATGGCTACTTTGATTAGTCGCGGTGTTTTAGAACTCAAAGTTGTGTACAATGCAAGCTATTGCATTATTGAATGAGAAGCATATCGTGGAAGCTCGGGGTGTTACATTCTCCCCTCCTTCAATAAATTGAGTCCTCGCAATTTGAAATTTTTCTTTGAAAATAAAAGGTTGAAAAGAGAAAATACCTTTGTGGAAAACCCACATCAGAAATAAGATTAATAAAATTTAGCCTTAATAAGAGGGAAAGGGAAATGAAAAAGTCACCACCCAATTATGATCTCGATTAGGAGAACATTGGTGGAAATTAGAGACATATAATTGGAGGAAAAACGTAAATATTTGTAGGGAGTTATTGAGGTCATCAATCACAAACAACTGTCAAATTCAGGGCCTCAAAGCCTTCAATCTATGTTGATTTAAAATATCATCAGTTCAACAAGACATAAGGTATTAGGATAACACATTTTTTGTTTTAATATACCTTTACTAATGTTTAAGAATTAATTTATTCATTGAATAAGAGATAGGTATATATATATTTATGCTTGACAATTAGAGTTTCAACCTTCAACTCATCTTTCACTCAAAAATAAAATAGAACTCAAAAATATTATACTTATCCTAATTGTATAAGGTTCCAAATGTTAACACATACCATTTAGATTAGTAAAATTATTTTTGTAATAACCAGGGACTTCCTGTAGGCTAGTGGTAGGAAATAAAGGCCTGTCGCACTATGGTTGTGGGTTTGATTCCTACAACTTTGTCCGACGCGACGGGTTATGCCCCACCCTGCAGGTTGTACTTTTCCTAAAACAATTGTATTATAATATTCCAAAAATAATCTTCATAAATTTTTTAACCTTAAACAACACTATCCAAAGATCAACTTAATCTACTCCAACCTTTATAGTTATCCAAAATACCTCTGTCCAGACTTTCTCTAAAAGGTATCTTAATTCCAAAATCAATTTATCAGATTCCCCAAACAAAGTAAAGTTTCTCTTATTGTCACATACTAAAAATATAATTAACTTCATCATATTAAAACCTTACTGAAAACAACATGTACTGCAGTACAATCCTTATATATATCACATTATTCTTATAACCAGAATATAATCCTTGAGTCCAAAAGCACCAATACATTAATTATTCCGCTTCAACTGTAGTAACAGCATAAGATTGTCCTTGATCCCTTGGCCTTTTCTGAGGTAAGTTTCCCTGACACTTAGGACATTCATTTTCATAATGCCCCATTTCCCTACAATTGTAGCATTCAACATTGATAACCTCTTTCTTTCCCTTGCAATCACAAGCCTGGTGACCTTTTTCTCCACATTTATAACAAACTCCCATTCCTTTTAGGCAAGTACCAGGGTGATTCTTCCCACAATTATCACATAATGGAAAATCCTTCTTTCCCTTTTTCCCTTTATCCGTCTCTTGTTCCACCATTCTCTTATTTTCTTGCTTTTCTTTAAAGTCATGAGACTTAGAAAATTCCTTTTCCATTCTGATAGCACATGAGACAATATCTTCATATGACGAGAAGGTTTGTGAGACTAATGCTCGACGAAGAAATGGTTTTAACCCATCAAAGAAACGATCAATCTTACTTCTTGGGTTATGTATATAATCTGCAGCGTGCCTTGCTAACCTTGTAAAGTTAGCCTCATACTTTGAGACATTCTCATCCTCCTTCTGCCTCAAACTCAGAAATTGTCTTTCCATATCTGCTCGATGGTCATGTGGAAAGTATTTTTCTAAGAAAAGATCTTTGAACTCTCTCCATTCCATATTTGATACATCATCATCTTCCTTTGTGTTTTGAATCAGCGACCACCACTGATCGGCATCTCCAGTGAGGCGGTAAACTGCCATGACAACTTCTCCCTTTCGCTACTCCCCAAGGCATGGAATATTTTCTCTAAGGAGTTTATCCATTGCTCATCTACTAATGGATTTGTACCCCCATTAAATATTGGCGGTTGTTTCCTCATGAAGCGGTCTAACATTGATCCTCCACGTTGTGGATCAGGGTGATCCATACGAGTAAGGTTATTATTCATAACTTGAGTGAGTTGTCCCAGTAGGGTAATAAGTTGATCAGCACCAGTTGTATCTCCAGATCCACAATAATTATCTTGTGCAGGAGGGCAATCCCTACACGGAGTGCGTGCATTGATACGGTTTCCATTCCTTCCACTAGGCGCCATTTCTAAACAATGGCACAAACTAGATTAGTTTATGAATTAAAATACATAATTCCATATTTGTAAAACACTTTACATAAATTGAACTATTTATGGATAAAATCCATAATCATAAAAAGAAATTTTTTCTTTAAGGAAGTATATACTCATAACCCTTCATAGTGGTTTGTAAAGAAAATGAGAATTATCCTAAGCATATCCCCCGGGAGTGTCGTAACCAAGAGTGCAGCAAGGTCCGTTGTCGTGCACCAGTTCTCGTTCGAGTCTAGCTCAAAGCGGTGTTTTCGGGTTTTACCCCTAGGTACATCTGTGCCAGAGCCGCCTCTACCTGCTCGTATCCAGACAGGGATGTATTGCTCGGAAAACTCACAACATCTCTACAATACCAAAATTCTAGGAAGTTATTCTATACTAATCCTTAAAGTCTATCTTCGGGTTATGTTCTCTAATCAGAGTTTATCTAAATCTAGCTTCCAAGGTTAGTACTAAACTGCCTCTGATACCAACTATAACGCCCCGACCCCAGCTACCCAGAGTCGGTGCATTACTTCGTAACATTGGCATGATCACAAAAGATCAAGTCTCAAAAGACCGATTAGTTTAGTAGCCTTGGAAACACTAGATACATTCATAAGTCTTACATTACATCATAAAGTGAAAAATTAATAACAAAGTCTTCATAGTCCACACTCATATCCTCTTCTGACTATCCCTGCAGGTCATTCCTAAAATACTTCTTCACATCCTGGAAAATATTAAAACATTGAAAGGGGTGAGCTCAGATGCTCAGTAAGGATAACAATATAGCAGAAGCTTTCATCAATAAACATAAACATTTAAGGCAATGTATAACTAAAACAAAAGCCTTTTAAACATGAACTTCAACATAATATGGCAAAAGTAAAATGAGATAATGTCATTCACTTCTTCACATGGATATTCTACTGGTCGAATAATCACAAGGAATATCAATAACCAATTTCATAATGAGGGAATGTATAATGCCATACATTCTGAAACATTTTGTCAAGGCATCGGCCAAGACGTCTAAAATGATTAAGGCCTCGTCCAAAACCATAAATCAAATTGGGAAAGGGCCTCGGCCAATTCCACGTCTAGTTGTATCATGAGACCTGTTGATGTAATTTTTTAGAAGATACTTACGTTTAAAATTGCTCAAATATAATCCAGTCTTTTTCTGAAAACATTATGCAAGCTTCTGAAAACAAAATAACTAATTCTGAGACTTCTCGACTAATTACAGGCCATGATGGGTCCATGCCCAATCCCTTCCTGTCTACCACACTCGAGAGTCGGGTTTTCTGAAAACATTTTTAAGCTTGCGTTAAATACGTATACATTTTCACTGGATTTTCATATATTGGAGAGAAATATCTATTTTTTGAAATCATTTAAAAATCACATAATTATAAAAGAAAACCTTTTTAATAAACGTAAAAGTCAAAGGGGTTTATACACTATATAAATGAAAGTTGTGTATAAAACCAAACATGCCTCAATGAAAGGAGATTGAGACAAAGTACTTAAAAGATCATTTTTAAAATAAAATTGATCTATTATGTGTATTCACTATAGGTACACATGAAGAAAGTAAAAATACAAAATAGTACATAATAATATCATGACATAATTTGAAAGTAGGAGATTAACCCAAAGAATGGAAGTTGGGTTAAGAAATTCCCTTACAAAGATAATTTTTTAAATAAAATAGATCTATTATTTGTATTTGCAATAAGTACACATAAATAAAGTACAAATACAAGACATCACAGAATAATATCATGACATAATTTGAAAATAGGAGATCAACCCAAAGAATGGAAATTTGGTTAAGAAATTCCCTTACCTCGTGTCTGACTTGACTCAACCGTTCTTTAACCTCCTGAATAATAAACTAGAGTTAATATATACCTTATTAAGAACCATTTTCAATTTCATTATCCTTTTTATATCCCTTATTACAATGATATGAACATTATGTAATTATTTAAGTTAATAACGGTCGTTTTGTCGATCTTTGGTACTTGAGTCAACAATAAACTTCTTATAATTACAAGTTGTTTATGTGGTAGAATATCCATTATATCCAGAATTATATTCATGATTTAGATGTCATATATATCATATATATCCAGTATATACATTCATTTATAATATTACGTAACATTTAGAGGTAAGAAATGAAATGCACCGTTCATGGAGACGGTAAGCCGTACGTACGCATGAACGCTACTTTCATTTCTATTTCGTATTTAATGGAATGAAATCATAATTATATAAATGTATAATATAATTCTAGTATAATATAGTGTATAATACCATTTACTCCATCCTTTATACATCCCACATATGGCATTAACGATTCAAATCACTTTGAGGGGGCGGTAGTCCGCACTTCCTAAAATGAAATTATCGCGTTTACCCTTAATGGAAATCATAAATTATGCCACAAATGAGAAATACAGAAGCATAAGTAAAACATAAACATATTATATATCATATATAAATATATTGACATCTTAATGGCCACCTTTGAAGGTGTTATATGAGTGTTGAACAATCATCGTTTCGTGAGGCAGAAATTCGCCATCCACAGAAACTGTATGTTCTTTAACCATTATATGTAGGTGTGTGTAAGTGTAGCTCGAATCCTTCTTATAAAAACATCCTAGTATATTGAGGATACTGTTGTTGTTACAAAATGAATTAATAAAAAGAGTTTATGGGGTTGGAGAAGAAAAATAAAACAAAAGAACATTAGAGAATACATTACCTCAAAATCGAGTAACTCTTTTTGATTTGAGCCAAATGCTTACTTGGGAAGCGTTATGCCCAAAGTGAGGCTTCTAGGAGTAAGGGAGGGAAGTTGGGAGAGTATTTGGGCAGAGTTTGGCTGAGCCAAATGGCTTTAATGTGTGAATAAGGTGGGAGTGGTGGGGACCTTTTATAAGTGGAGAGGAGGGGCACTCTTGGAAAGTAAAGAAAAGTCACTTTATTATAAAATGAGTTTCGGATTTTAGAGGTCCCACACTTATATAATTCTAGGATAAGGTGATAAGGGTTCAAAATCCACCCATACAATAGGTTTTGGACATGTTTAGGGCTTAGATATTACATTATCATTCCATTTTATTTAAATCGTTAAATAATGAGGTCATCACTGCATCATCATGATGTCATAAATAATTTAATTTATTTAATGTCTAAAAATTATACAAAAAATACTATGATGTTTGAAATCTTTTTAGATTTCCAATGACTATTTATAGTCAAAAATATGACTTGTGTAACCCCATGTAAAAATTGTTTTAGTAAAAGATTTCATGTTTGTGTCATTTTTTACTTTAACATTAAATAAAAGGTATTTATGTCATTTTCCAACTAAAGTGGCTCCATGGGGTCCCCAAGTTGACCCATGGATTTTCTTGGTCGTCCATGGCACATCCAATGAGGGTAGGACATGTTTCAAGCTCATCTCATATTATTAAAACATTATTTTTACCTTAAACTACACTAATTACCTCTAATCGCGATTAAGAACTTAAAAGTTACTATTCACCAAAAAAATTATTTTAATCTCATTGAACCACATTTTACTTCTTAATGACAACCATGTATGTCGGATTTTTTAAAATCAAATCACAGAAGTGGTAATACTTCATTTAAACGAAAAATCAGTTATTTAACTACCACTTAGTGGTTTCACTATTCATCAAAAATTGAAGTTTTTCAGAACAATGCCAAAATTTCACCCTAAGCTATAATTGATATTCTGAATTCAAAAATGATGCCTATTTTACAAAATTACAAACATATAAGTTGCATTAATTAATTTTATAATTAATTCCCGCTGTCACAACAGTAGCGTGTCTTTAAGAAACAATTTATATCAAAAGATTGGCAATTGTTTATGTCCAATTTCAATGTTAAATTAATTCTAATGACCACCATTGGATAAAATGGTAAAAATATATTCTAATTATACTTTAAAACCACTAAATAGTATAATTTATCACTATAAATTATTTTTATTAAAAAATTTGTTTTTAAGTATTTTTCACTATTCATAAAAAAATTAGAAGTTCTCAGAAAAATACCAAAAATTCAAAATAGGCTAATTTTGATATTCTGAATCCAAAAATGAATTCCATTTTGAAATATAAAATTTTTATAATTTTCAAAAGTGGTTATTACTATTCATAACGGCTACTTTGATTAGTCGCGGTGTTTTAGAACTCAAAGTTGCGTACAATGCAAGCTATTGCATTATTGAATGAGAAGCGTATCGTGGAAGCTCGGGGTGTTACACACACAGGACTGCAGTGAATGGGCACACCAATGATGGCACAAGGCCGTGATGAAGCATGGGTTGGCCAAGGCTTGTGGGGGAGGGAGCCCATGTATAGGGCCCCCTTCGTGTGTGCTGTGTGTTTTCTAAGCTATCGATTGGAGGCTCAATCTTATAAAGGAGGAAAAAACAACATGCCATTTCGATGTGGGACGTGTTTTTTCAGGCAAAACGCGATCTAAGTCATTGGATCGCATCGTGCGCGATCAGAACTACCGATCACGATCTCGTTTTCGGCCTTCATTAACTATGGGTTTCCACCACGTTTTTATACTCCATTTGATCTACCAAAGATCTAATCTGAGCCACCCATTTCTTTTTAAAAGCGTAGATGTTCCTCAGCCCTTTGATCAAGGTCGTATTCGATCTAGACCGTCCGTTTTTCTTCTGTTTTCCATCTTACTGTGTTTTCTTCTTCCTTCTTCACATGGATTTACACCAGTTACCCTACCCTAGTTCACCATCTATTTTTCTTCACCACTGACCATCGGTGGACCATCCTTGTTTCCCCTTTTTCGTCAGGCACTAAACCATCCATTTAATGTACCATAAGGGAGGGTACATTTTTTCATTATTTATTTATGTTTTTTTTTGTATAAGTAACCAGTTTCACCCAAAGAACTGTCGGTTCTTCTCCCCCACTCAAGCCTCCAACAAGTCCCAGCCAACCTTTCTCGAGTCCTCATCCCCCTAGTTTTAAAGTAATTGTTATATTTTTCCTGGTTTTTGTGTTTTGAATATGAATATATATATATATATATATATATATCTGTGTGTGTGTTTATATGTATACTCATAAAGCTGTGTATTTTAAATAACCCTATGGGTTAGTTGAGACCTTTCTTATAACCAAACCTAAGTCTCTAAGTGTTGTATTCTCAGAGTATTTTGATGTTTTTTAATGTTTACTAATCTTAATAGGTACTATATATATATACACATATATATGTGTTCATATGTAGTCCGGTTTATATATAAATATGCAGAGGCATGGTGTTTCATTTTGAGTATAGACCCACGAACACTCAATCCATCAAGCTTGAAAAGATTTCAAGATGAGAACTTCAAATGAAAGATTATTATTTCCATATGAAGTTTTTATATAATTAATTATGTTCTATGCATATACACATACACATAATTTCATATATATATATAAATATATATGGAAAAAGCTATATATGTTCGGTTTTAATAGAATTGTATGGGTAAGTATTCATAAACAAAATTTTATGACTAATGGAATTAAAATCCCTATATAAAACATTGTTAAACTAATATCCTTAGGGGGTTAATGTACATGTATTTTCCAAAATTTTTAGTATGAGTGCGGTTACATACATATATCTTATATGTTGCATGAACTTTTATTATACCCAGTTTTTAGGTCTTTACACATTAAGTCTCGAGTTTGAGTAGAGATTTAAAACATAATAAATGTTGTCTTATTTTAAACTTATATCCACATTTATGAGTCACTTATTTTCTTATATTTTAAATGATGTTGATTTGGTGAAGATTCAAGCTTTGTATTATTGATATTATTATTTGGTATACAAAGGCTTATCAGTATTGAATGATTTAGCCTCTGCAAGCTTAAACCCTACATGAAATATTTGCTTTACCTTTTTAATGAATTGGTTAATAAGGTTTTAGAATTATAAGAATAACATTGCAGGTTAAAAATTCTGTTTTCTTTTCTTTTAGTACCTTGGATGAAAATATATTTTCCATAATCTGCCTTTTTTACCATTTAATGACAGTCACATAATTGTTAGCTCTGTTTTTAAACATCTAGATGCATGTATCACTTTATAAAATATGTAAATGTTAAAGGATGAAATACAATTACAATGACCAATTATTATCCAAGGTGGTATGGGACACCTTTGATAATTTGAGATGAGAAATTTAATATTTAAAATTGTATGGGACATTTTGAATATACAACCCTTTTTGGTATATGATGAGTGTGTTGGAAAAGTATGTTCCGGGATGGGTACCAGTATAAGTAAGCCCTCCAGGTTGGAGTCTGGTTACAGATGCTCCCCGGGATGGAGTCCAATTACAGATACTCTCTGGCTTGGGGTCTAGTTACACTTATCCTTAGGTCTTGGTTCAAGGACTTGACACAGAATTTCTACATTTTTCATCCCCTCATTATGTGTATGATAATTAATTAACCTAATGGATATTTGACTAGTAGAATATCCAAGGTTAAGAGCCAGTAATTATGAGTATCAGAAAAGTAAAAGCGTATGGAATGAAATATGTTTAGTTCTCATTGAATTAATTTTCAGTGAATGAAATTGAAGTTATTACCTTTATATGCAACTATTATTAGTCATTTTAAGTTTTTCTTAAACATTCATAGGTTATACATGTTTTAGATTGACTTTTATTTAATATCCAAATGAGAATGCCTATAATTGAATCATGTATCCCTGTAATTCTGTTAGCATGTTCTTTTATTTATGCACTTTTATAATCTATTACATGTGTTATAGCTTTCCTTAAGGAAAAGGTTTTATGGAAAGTTTTAAAGAATGTTTTCCAAAATTACATTGGTTTATTTTAAAACCCTTTACTGGGTATTCTTATGCTCACCCTATGTTTTGATTTAAATTTTTTTTAGGTAACGGCTTTAAATAGATGAAACTTTTTAGAAGTAGTTGTTTCTCAGAGCCTTAATCGAATTCGAACCTCTATATGGTACATGATGTGTAGTTTATTAGTGCATGTTTTGTTTAAAAAGACACATCATGTCCGGAAGGCACCGGCTTCTAGTTTTCTAGGGGTGGGTCTTCACAATGGACCATAGGCCCTATGGCCTAAAATCCCATGGCCAAAAGGCTTAAGGTATCCAAAATCTCAAATGGTCTAAAGGCCTATAGGGGATCTAATTTTGTGAGGCCTGAATTCCCAAATCTGTGGCCCATTGGCCCAAATTGGGGGAATAGTTCTGAGGCTAAATTAACTACTAAAACGAAATTTTTTGCTAAATCCTCTAATATAATATGAACTGGATTACCTCCTAAATTATCACCTACTCGGTTTTGAACTTGGGTCTTTTGGATGTAGGATTATGGAGTTTACCACTCAGATGCCACCCCAACTAACATTTTATATTTCAAAAATATGTATTTTTTAGAAATAGTATTTTGTATATTTTTTGAGAGAATATTATAATTGATTTATTAAAATTTTATAAATATTATTTCATAAAATATTTACCATTCTTTCAATAATTATTTAAATATTATTATAGGGTAAAATTTTGGGGTTTTTCTGAAAAGATTAATTTTTCAATGAATATTGAAAAAATGCCAAATTATAGAAAACGGTTTCTCCATTCAAGTATTTGTGAAGCCTCATTTTGTTTTTAATTTATTTTAAAGTTTATTTAGTAACTTTTTATTTCTAAAAATCTAATTAATTTCATGGTAAATTAAATTATGGTCAAGTTTGGTATAAAAATTTTATACATAAAAATTCATTTTTTTAAACTCATTTTTAATCACAGTTTTCTAGTTTATTTTAAAATTATTTACTATCATTTATAGGTATTGAATTTTATAAAATGAATTAAATATTTCCAATAAAAATTTAAAAATATATATATATTTAAAATTTATTTTTAGTCTTTGTAAATAGTAATTGTCGTAAATATCTGTCACATCGGTAAGGGTAAATAGAGTAATTAGGGTTAACAATAATGGGATAAGGATTCAAAAAAATTTTAACACATATATTATTTAGATTTTATTTTTTTAGTTCTAACATCCCCATGAAATATAAAAAAAATGTGGAATTTTGGTTCCATTTGTACTTTAAAAAGTCCATTATATTATTTTAATTAAAGAATAAATACAAAATGTCACATTCGATATTTGAAAAAATCTAATATTCTTAATAGTGATAAAAAGAGATTATGTTCAGTTAAAAATTTTTATTTTAAAAACTAAGGAATTTTTTATCAGAATAACTTATTTTAAATTTTTAGTGATGAAATATTTACCTTAAATACTTACGCAACGCTACCACAATGCTTGTACAAACAGTAGATAAATAAAGTAAATGATTTTAGAAACATAAAAAGTAATATTGTTTGGATAGTTTTAGTTCACCGTGAGTTTTTTGGATAAATATAATGTATTATTTATGTTTTAAAAAAATTTATTCTAAAATAATTACTTTATTTATATGTTTTTAAAGTAAAATTATGTTAATAGTTCTAAACTGACTAGTTAAATTTTACGTTAAATAATATTTTATTAATTGATTTAAATTTCATAAAAATATATTTTTTCAAATAAATGTGATATTTCTGATAATATAAACTATTTTACATCCATTTTTCGATCCATTTTTCCTTTTGTTAACATTATTGACCACCAAAGAGTAAAAAACTTGTAATCATGGTAATAGTTAAAAGTATTAATGAGTGGTTAAAACAAATTGGTGAGGGTTAAAACATCACATAAACTTATATATATTTTATTTTATGATATGAATTAAAATTATATCTATCCTATATTCTAAAGATATCATTTTGGATATACTTAAACATGAAAATTAATTTATATTAATTTAATCCATTAAGTAATTCCAAGGGTTCCACTCTCCCCTCTTATATAAGGACACCACCTCTCCTCTCTTACTCAAACTTCTTGAGACACTTAGCTCAACAAAAGTCTAATAAAACCAATAATTAATATCATTATAATAATTATAGAGGTGATGGTATTATTATAATACCTTCCTAGGGTCTTTAAAGATATATCCAAAGGATTTTATTCATAGGTAATGTAATCGTCTTAATAAAGCATTTTCATTTTTCTTCTTCTTCTACCTCCTTAAATAATATTCAAACCATTTTAGTATAATATAATCAGTATATAAAATATAATTAAATTTTATTAATTTAATTTCATAACATTATTCATCTCAATTTTTATCAAATATTGAATGAGAATAACAGTCGTGTGTATATGTGCATTACCTCCTCCACGAAATGTTGTGTTCTATATTCTATCACAGCCTCTCATGGATGTTTATAATGATGGATTTTATGTATATATATGATGTTTATGGAATAATTATCAGTATTTAAATATAATATGTCATCTGTTTTCATACCCTTCAATCCATTGGAAAATGATAACATTGTTTGTGTGTACGTACGGATTACCACCTATAAAAAAATATGTGATTCATTTTACTTGTACACATTTAATGGATGGTTATAAATTTATAGTTAATGTATAAAAATAGTTATTATTTAATTATTATTATTCTTTAGATGATTTAACAATGACCCCTTTGACCTTAGCTAACCTACCAAAGTGATTTTTCAATTAGGAATTGAACGTCCTTAAAATACATGTCATGGACTTAAGCAATAAAGTATTTAAATATGTCGTTGAAATAAATAAAACAAATGGATTAATTATTATTAATTAAAACTGTTAAAGTTCTTCAAACAACAAAATAATTAATATAATTTTATTATAAATGAGTTAAAGGGCATTCATATCAAGATGGCAGTCGAGATAAGGGGTTTATTAACTAAATTTACATTCATTGAATTATTCTTTTACTTAATTGGATGTGTTATTATAAGATTGTGTGTGAAATGACCATTGATTATATTATTTTTTAATCTCAATTTTTTTTGGTTTCAAAATTTATACACATAAAAACTTCATTGATTAATTCTAACTTCAATGATACAATCTTTGTAAGGATTATTTGTCTCAATATTGTTTCTTTGATACATGTCTCTTTTTATGCGCATACTTCTATTTATAAAATGTGTTTACCAAATTTTGTTGATATTATATCATAAATTAATAATTTATAATTATATTTTAAGTTCCTTTGAAGTTGTGTATTTCATGAGATATTGACTCAAATGTTTTAGAAACTATAAGGGGTTTCATGGACTCAATTTTAATTATTTGAGACATAATTCTTGTTATGCACCATGTTTTATTTTATATAGTGTAATTAATAACCCATGAACATTTTTTCCTATATTATTCCATATTAATTATGGTTTTTATAGAATTAGTTAAAGTTATTTCATTCAATTTCATTTAAATTCAAGAACTTAAAATTTTACAAAGTTTTCTTGTCTCAAACTTCCTTTTTTGAGACATACCTTGATTGATAAACCTATATTATTTTTTATAATGTAAATAATAGATCTTTAAATAAAATATCATAAAACTTTTTATATTCATGGGATGTAATATTTCTTTTTATTTTATTCTTTCAAAGGGTTTTTTTAAATATTGTAAATGGTTTCTTAAAAAATGTTGTTTTAAAGGTTTTAAATACATATAACCAAACTCTTCCTCCATGTCCTTTATCTTATTTCAATAAGGTTATTTTCTAAACATAAAAGACTTCATAAGGTTTTTTTCCATGATATTCGAGTTTATTTTAAAATCTTTTAAAAGGAAAATTTCTTATGTTTTCCACATGGGTCACTTTTTGGTTCCTTTTACAAAAGTTTTAAAAGATTGTTTATTTTTAACATGTATGACATGAAATTAATTTTAAACCCTCATGAAAAATATTTTATTTGAAGATTATTTTACAATTATTCATGGTTATTTTCAAATAATGTACTTTTTAAAACATTTTTTTAAATTTTGAGGTTTTATAGGTACCGAAAAAAAGGTATTTTCCTATTTTCTTATAAATGTTTTAAATGTTCTTTTAAAAGTATTTCCATCTATGTATACATGATTTAATTGTTCCAATTATTCATTGGAGATGTGACATTATGATACCATTTAATTCCTTTCTATGAATGGTTTTTTATGATGTTTTAAATATATTTTTGGAAACCCCTTTCTTTTTCAGGGGTAAATCAATTTATGACTAACTGAAAATAAACATTTTTTTGGATTTTATAAATGATCACTTTATGGATGAGTGGTAACCGAAATAACAAAGTCATGCCATCATGTAGGAACAACAAAAACATCAGGAAGGAAAATCAAAATACAAATTCAAAAATTCACAAAAACTGACGAGATCTGGAACTGAGATACGCGCACATCACCAAAGTCACATCGCCTGCCTTCTTAGACACCGCAATAGACGTCAACGAACAAACCATTGTTATCATCACTGAATTCCTGAATCGTCTCCAACCGCCGGCATGAACCAATCGGACCTCATCCCATTTTCTGAACCTAAAGACGGAGAAAAATCCACTGCGAGACACCACTTGGAGCACCGACGACCGCTCAAACTCACAACCCAAAACACCGGAGAAACCACCACACAAATCCAAATGGTGGAATCCCAGAGTAAGAGCAGAGAAATCGGACTCAGGCCTCGACAAGGAGCTCATTTCCATTTCCACCCAACACTGATAGCCACCACAGCATCCAGAAACACGCATCACCAAAACCAGAAGCACCGATCGAAATCGACTCCAAACATGCAACATTACTCGATCGCACCATGGAATCATATCCCATCAAGCGAGTAATAAACAAATCACCAAAACCAATATCAAGCAAGCGCGCCTCATGCAAAAGAAAAATCTGTCAACACGCCACCATCGAGAACCAAACAAACAAACCATCACCGAAAACATAAGAAAGAAAACCAAACAACACAAACACAAACCAGCGTCGAAGAGCCATGTCTGGAATGATGGTGGTCGCCCAACCACACCTACCATGATGAATGTCTGATGCTCCAAAATACCTAAACTCTTTTCTAATTCTTTTCGTGAGTTTTAATGGATACTTTTCTCGAGGATTATTTTCATATGGCTCATGATTATTGAAATATTTGAATCCTATATTATGTTTGATATTTATTCCTTGTTTCATAATTTATCATCCCCATTTTGATCTATATAAATTCTATTATGTTATCCTCATTAACTTTTTTTATGTCATCATACCCTTATGCTCAAATTATACTCAGTGATGACATTAAATTGTTAATTCTTATATTAACCCTTACTAATAGTTTGATCTCACCCTTACTATGTTTTTCATTTCCCCTGGTTATGAAGATTAATTTTAAATAAATTATGTATAGAAAGGTTTCATGTGTGAATAATTTTATGGGATATTTTAAATAATTATTGTGAAATAAGAAAATTTGGGTAAATTAGAAAAAATGATAACATGAATACATGGGTATTGTTACGTAATATTTTGTCCTAATTCTTTAAAACTAGAAAACAAAAAATTCATTAGTTTTATAAGTTATCCAATGTTTCTATATGATGTTGTGTGTTTTTTATAGATAAAATTGGGTCATGTTTATTGGTATCAAATCCATAAATGCAAGGATTGTTTTTTTAGCACCACATTCAGGATTTCAGGTTCTAAGATGTTATAGTTCATACCATGAATGGTTTATATGACTATGGATATTAGGATTATTTTATGATATGTTAACTTAAGAGTAATGGATTCCATCATGGGTTTATAACATTAATTTTGATCATAATTTCAAAGGCAAAGATACCCATTTTTTGAGGTTTTATGTGGTGGGATTTTAAGGTGATTAATGATATTATAGTAGAAATTTTATTGGGTTGAGGTATATTTACACATTATGTGTAATATGGAGGATTATTTCAAAAGAGTTCTATTGCATTTTTTTATGTAAGTTGAAAGTTATAATACAACCGTAGAGGTTAAAACATTCTTTATTATTCAGGTTATTAAGGTTAATTGGGATATTGGGTTATTTATTTAGGGAATGATCTAAGATGAAATTTTTTTGTTATTTAGAAAATTTTAGATATTAACATTTTACATCATCATATAGAGGTTTATTTGGGTATAATATTATATTTTTATTTCCATTTTTAAATTATTAAAGACAGGAAGAATATATTTTCATCCATTTATATACCTATTGGTCAATCAAAATTTGATTATAGTGCTTCAAGCATTAAATATTCCTATTTATCTTTGGGAGTAAAAGAGGAGACAATGTTGTAAAAGTAATGAAGTACAAAACCAAAGGATGATATTTCCTTTATGGTGTTGAATAAAATAAATTAACTATATTTTCTTATGTTCTTAGTCATGTTGGTAAAGGAATTCCTCAACTCTAGAAAAAGGATCTTGAAATAAAAATGTTATCCTATTTTCTATATTCAAATAAATTGATATTCTTATTAATCCCTTATTGATTTATGGTTTATTTGTCATTAACTTTCTCATAATCATTTTTTATCACTCTTTATTATTTCTTATATTTTATTCTCTCTCCTTTATACCCATATTTAAACTTCTTATTAATGTTCACCTTTTTTGGGAACCCGATTATCTATTCTTCTATGTGGCTTTCATATTTCCATTTTTTTTCTTTTCGAAATGATGTCTTATTATACATTTTGTGATGCAGCTTTTCAATAAAGTTATTTTAAAATATTTTAAATATTTTTCTATTCTTCATCATAATTTTTATCTCCCAATCCTTAGAATTGAGTTTAAAAATGTTTTAAACCATTTTTATCAAGAATCAGATAAAATTTTGAGGATGAAATTTCTTTTAGGGGTGGAATGTCACACCCTGAAAATTTATTTTAAAATAATATTATACTCAATGTATTTCTTAACACATAATGATGAGCATTAAGTGAATTGTAATATAATATAAAAATATTATTATTTAAATATAATCATTATAAACTAGTTGTTAAATTGTAAGGTATGAATTGAAATAACCACATTATGAAAAATATTTATAAATTTTTTATATAATGAAAATTTATTTATTAATTCATAATAAATAAGTAAACAAATTTAGTAAATTAATTTTAAGCTTAAAAATATGTTTTACTCAAAAATGGTTTTTATTAATTTTTAGAGAATATTATAATTAATTTCCACCAATTTTAGAAGTTCTGTTTTTTAAAAAATTTATCGACTTTTAAATCAGTATGTAAAAATTATCTTAGTGTGAAATTTAAGGATTTTTCTGAAAACATTAATTTTTTATTGAATAGTGATAAAGTATTGACTTTATAGAAAAATTTATTTATCATTCAAGTATTTGAAAAATAAAATTATATTTTGAATTAATTAATTAATTTAATTGGAAATAAAGTTATGTTTAATTTTGGTATAAAAATATTTTTATACTTAAAATTTCATTTTTCTTGATAACTGTTTTTCATCACGTTTTGTGGGTTCATTTTAAAAGTAATTTATGCCCCTTAGAGTGATTGAATTTGATAAATTGGATTCCACATTATTAATCAACATATAAAACTTTTTGATATATTTCAATTTTATTTTTAGTCATTATGAATAGTAAGTGTGGTAAATATTTGTCACCACAATAAGGCAAAATCGTGTAATTGAGGTAAGAAATAATGTGATAAGGATTTAAAAGTATATATAACACCTGAATTATTTATTTTTTATGAGTTTAATTTAGCTGTTTATATCCAATAATTAAAAATGTATAATTTTTCAGTCCATTTATCTTCTACAAAGACTTTTATATTATTTTAAGTAAAACTAATACTAAATATCACTTTATTTTAATGACTATAATATTTTTATAGAGATAAAAGGAGGCCATGATCAGTTATAAAATGTTATTTTAAATATTAATGATTTTTTATCATGGTAATTTATTTTTAATTTCTATTTATGAAATAATTACCTTAAATACTTACGGTACTCAAAAAGTGCTTGTGAAAGAAATAGAAAAATCAAGTAAATTATTTTAAAATCTTATAAAGTAATATTTGTGGGGTGATTTATAGTGTTACAATAATTTTTTATATAAATATTATTTATTAGTGATTTTTTAAAAGTTCATATTATAACTATATTACATTATTGATATTTTTTAATGTCAAATTATGTAAATAGTACAAAAAATGACTTTAACCGTATTTATGTTAAATAATATTTTATTAAATGATTTTAATTTTATAAACATATTATATTTTCCCAAATTAATGGTATATGATCTTTAATATCATCCATTTTCTATTTATGAGTCACTTTTCCTTTTATTGTAACTTTTTTGACCTTTAATGTGTAAAAAACATTGTTATCATGGTAATCATTAAGAGTCTACTAGAGGCTAAAACTAAGATAAAAGGGTTAAAGCATAGACTAAATTTGTCTCAATTTTATTATATTGGAAGATTTATAATTATATCTATACTATATAATAACTATATTATTTTTTATCCACTAAAATATGAAAATTAATTTATATTAATTTACTACTCTAAGTAACTCCAAGGGTGCCCCTCTCCTATCTTATCTAAGAACTCCACATATCATCACTTCTATAAACTTATTAATATTATTAGATTTATAAAACCAAGATAAATACTCTTATTAAATTACTTAACTAAATTTTATATGTAATTTTATTCTTAAAAGTCCATCCCTACGGTTCTTAAGGAGAGATCCAAAGGAGGTTATTCAAAGAGGAGGTATTCTTGTTAACCAATAATTTTAATTTTACTTATTGTTATACCACTTTAAATTAAATAATAACAATTTAAATATAATAAAATAATTATATATTATACATTTATATGATATTATTTTAATATAATAACCTTATTCATCTAATTTTTCCATCAAATGTGGAATGAAAACGTTATTTGTGCATACATGTGGATTACCACCTCCACGAAGTGATGTGTTTATTTTTCCATTAATTCCCCTAATTGATGTTTATAATGATTGATTTAATGTATATATACTATATTCAAGACATAATTATCATTCTATAAAGGTAATATATAATCTATTTTCTTATCCTTCCATCTGTTGGAAAATGATAGTGTTGTTTGTGCGTACGTGTAAATTATCACCACCATAAAGTGATGTGATTCATTTTTCCTGTATGACTTTCATGGATGTCTATAAAATTTTATTTAATTTATAAAAATAATTATTTTTCCATGATTACGTTTTATATTATGGAAAAATTACTCCTTTTACCCTACTCAACCTACCAAAGTAATTTTTGAATTATGAATCGAACGTTCTCAAAACCACCAATGTGGACTTAAAAAATTATGTAATTAAATGTTTTCCAAAATTATATGGTTCAATGATATTTTATTAAGAATAGAAAATGTTTTTAAACAATTAAATTATTAATATAATTTTATTATAATGGATTTCAAGGACAATGTATATCATGTTGGAATTCAAGGCAAGTGTTTTCTTAACTTAATTTCCATTCACGGGGTTATAATTCTACTTCATTAACTATGTTATGCCATTATTATATATGAAATGATATATTATATTATTATTTTATATTTCAACATGTTTTTTTGTTTTTAAAATTGAGACAAATATTCACTTTATTGATTAATTCTGACTTCAATGATATGAACTTTGTAAATATTATTCTAAGAAATATTGTTTCTTTGATACATGTCTCATATTAAGCACATAATTCCTTTTATAATGTTTCCATTTTAGATATTGAGATATTTTATCATGAATGAATATTTTATAATTATACTTAGATTTCATTTGAAGTTATCTCTTTTATGATATACTGATTTAAATTTTATAAAAATTTCAAGGGATTTCATGGTCTCAATTTCATTTCTTTGAAACATAATTCATGTTATGTAACATGTTTAATTTTATATGGTGTACTTACCACCCCTTGAACATGAATTCACATATTATTTCATGGAAATTATGGGATTTATATAATCATTTTAATCTCCTTCATTCAATGTCTTTTTAATTCATGCATTACCCGGGTAGTAAGTGTTTCTCATCTCAAACTTCTTTCTTTAGGACATATTTTGATTGATGGAACTATATTAATTTATATGGTGTATATAATGAATCTTGAAATATAATTTCTGGAATATTTTTTTACTCATGGTTTTTTATTTTCCTTATTATGTTCTTTCTTTCAAATATTTTTTTTAATTCTTTAAATGGTTTTTCTTTAAATACATTTCTTTAAATGTTCTAATGACTTTTAGCCAAATTCTTTATCCATGTTTTTTATCTTATTTCAAGAATTTTCTTTTCTAAACGTAAATTATTTACTAATGTTATTTTCTATGTTGTTATAAATTATTATAAAATGTTTTAAAATTAAATTTCTTACCATTTTCAACATAGATCACTTTTCACACTCTTTAGAAAATTTTGAAAAGAATGTTTACTTCGAATTTTTATGACATGAACAGAATTTTACACCATCATGAAAAATATTTTATTTGAATATTATTCTAAAATTTTCTATGGTTATTTTTAAAAAAAATAATTTTTTTAATAATGTTTTAATTTTTAGTTTTTAATGGTATCGAAAGAAAAGGATATGTTCCCTTATTTTCTAAAAAATGTTTTAAATGTACTTTTAAATGTATTTTAATCTATGTAAACTTCCTTTAATGATTCATATTCTTCATTAAGGATATGATATTAAGATATCATTCAATTCCTTTCTCATAATGATTTATGATGATGATTGAAATAGATTTATAGGGAACTCATTTCTTTTTCACGGGTAAATCAAGTTGTGAAATTTTTTATGAAATACAAGGATTCGTGTATTTTATTTCATGATATAGTACTTCGACATTATTAATATAAGAAGGGTTGGGGATTGAAACCAAATACTTAAGTTAATTTTTCTGATATGTGATGGGTGGATCCATTATGACCCTCAAATTCATTGGGTAATGATATTGAGTTAACTTGATGGAAGTTACTCCTAATGAACAATAGAATAATGTTACTATTAACAGATCTTGGAGTCAACAGAATTTAACATACTCCTAATAGATGAAGGATTTTATTGATTATAGGTTACTCATAAGAGATATGGTAATTATCCTGTTAGGTAGTTCCATGATGAATTTATGATGTTCCCATATAACTACACGGTTTTTCAAAGGTTTTTATGATTTCTAATGGATCCTTTTCTCCTGGATTATTTCCACATGGCTCCTGATTATTGAATTATCTAACTCTTAACTTATGTTAAATATTTATGAAATGTTTCTTGATTTATGATCCATGCTTTAATGGGTATGAATTATCTTATGTTATGCTCATTCACTTTGATTATTTCATATTACCCTTATGCACATTTTATGTTCACTGATGGAATTTAATTTTTAATGCATATATTTACCCTTAAAGAGTGTATGAGCTCACCCTTACTTTGTTTTCCATTTCCACAAGTTATGAATAATAATTTAGAGGAATTATGTTATAAATGTTATATGTGTAAACAATTTTATGGGTGATGTTGAAGACATATTGTAACAACCTAGTTACTTATAAAATATCTTTTTTTCCTTCTGGAATTAAATAGTTAAATTCATTATAAATGTATAATGAAATAAGTGGTATTTATAATAATTATTGAATGTATTCTAATATAAAATTAACATAATATATGATATTATAAATAAAATTTATGTAATTTATAAGTGAAAATATGATATATTTATATCATGTATTAAGTAAATAAATATTTCAAAAATGATAAATTAATTTTCGATATTTTAGTGACACATACATTTTTATTTACAGTTTTATAATTAATATAATGATTTGAAAGTAAATGTATCATCCTAAAATATATACATAGATTAATATTTTGTTTTATTATGGTTATAGTATAATTTTATAAGACCTTAATTAATTTTTCAAAGAGTTGTAAAATTAATTATAATTTTAAAATTGGTATTTTTTTAATAAATGATAATTTTAATTAAAAATTAAATTTTTCATATTTAGAAAATTATTTTCATAAAATGGATATATTTTTTTAATTCTTCATGTTGAAAAATATTTGGGCTTAATTTTTGGGATTTTCTTGATATAGTTGGGTTTTTTTGTGAATAGTGAAATATGATATATATATACATTATAAGTTAAATACACTATTAATTAAGTAATTTCTGATTTAATCACTATAATATCGAACTAAAATTAATTATTTTAATATATTTTGTGATAATTCTCAAACAATTCATTGTCTTGAGCTAAAATTATAAACTAATGAATAAAATATTCAAAAAACATCCCTCTCCTCCACTATAAATACCACCCCTCACACCCTCTTCTCCTCACACCTCAAAGATTTGTAGCATTTTTAATTTCTACCCAATTCCATTCCCAAGACTCTTACTCTTTTACAAGACCATTTTTTCTCACCCAAAGGTCAAAGCCATGTTCTGTAAGAAGGTTCTCAAGGAGAAGTATTCAAGAGGTAAAATACTATTTCATTTTCTTTTATTTTATTTTCAATTTATTTTATTTTATTATTTTCTACTAACATCGCCTAATACAAGTGAAATGATAACTTATATATCCTACATATAATGTAATTTTATTATGTTAATGGAATATCCATCATCTAACCTCTCAACTTCTCCTCTTATTCTGAAAAAATGACAACATCATTCGTGATGTGTCAATTTACCGTCATCATTGACGATGTGTTTTAATTTTCATTTACTTCCTTCATGGATGATCATGAAATCATTATAATGGTTAACTAAGATTTTATTATTCATATTATAAGTTTTATAATAATCTATAACTAATATATAAAAATGATAATAAAGAAAATGATATAATTTCGTGATGTTCGTAAAGATTGCCAAAATAAATTAAATCATTTTCATTAATGTTTTATCTAATGATTCATTCTCATATCAGAAAAAAAAATTATATATAAAATCATTTAAAATTATTGAAACATATTAATACCATTTTTCCGCTTATTTATTTTTTTCATTCGATATGAAAATCCATAACGAACAAACAATTGAAACCATGAAAAGAACACACCTGAAACAATGAAAATAACAAAATATTATTAATTAATGGGTCAAAATTTTTTATAAAAGGATAATATAAGGTATTATAGATATTAATATAGTTATTTAATATTTTAATAACACTATTTAAACTATTATACAAGAGGTTGAGAACATTTGAAGTAAGACAGCCTAAGGTAAGGGACTTTTCTTCAAAAATCCTCTCTTAAATCTCTATTTTCCAAAACAGAAAAGGGATGTTTTTATGATGAAATTATTCATGTTTTATGATTATTTTTTGGTTCTTGAGAATTTTTTATCATTAAGTTTGGGACCTATATCTCCCTATAATGAATTGGGTTTTCATATGTTAGAAGTTGACTGTAATGGTTATTTGAAGTGTAACTGTTATGGTTACACAATAAAGTAGCCGTGAGGGATACATCAAAAGGTAGTTATGTGGGTTACACTATAAGGTATCCCTGAGGGTTACAAATCATATGGTATCTATGAGGGTTATAGAAATAATTAAGTAATTCCCCAAGTTACCTAAATGGTTTATCTATGTTTTATATGTTTTATGGAAATATCATGTTTTCCCAAAGTATATGATACTTTAAGGATGAGAAGTATATATTTGTGAAAATTATTTAATTTTTTATTAGTATTCATGTACTAACTATAGTGAAACAAGATTTTTACACATATCATTACATAATTAACTATCAAATTACAAGCTAAGGATTGTAATATCTAGTGTCTCTGGAAGACTAGGTACATAAAACTGAAAACATGGGACTAAAAAAATTCTTTATTTGTCATCAATTATGAGATCCTAACTTCAATTTTATCCTTCACATATTAAAAGGATATCCTAGGGATAATATGAACAAATAGATGAGCTAAAAACCCAATAAATGAATAAACATAAGAATAAAGCCTAGCACATGGGTTAGAAGGCATAACATAATGATATAAAAAGGCATGGAACATGATTAAACAGAAGAAATAATAACATATATAACACGGGATCATATAATAATAGAATATTAATAATGTGGAAAAATATAAAACATTACTTTAGCACTATTCAAGGATCGTTTCACATAGATAATCATCAGTCAAGGAAAACCACTAAGATCGTTGAACAAGGAGCATGAGTCAGGGCTAACCAACAAGACCGTTTCACAAAATGTCTCATGAGATTAAATATTACCCAATACATTGGAGTGATATTTGAGAAAATCCATAATAAAATGTTCATGAATATGTTTTCCACATAATTAATCATACATGAGTAATCAAACATCAATATAAGGGTTACCCATGGAAAGAATTATGAATCATAATCACGTCATAACGCCTAATAAATGGGTGTATTATAAAAGTGTCCATGAAATAAAGGAATTAAATCATAGATAGACATTAATAAATGAAAATTTACCTAGATCATGATTAGTTATGTCAAAATGAAGTTATAACATGTAAAAATATATTTAAGAAACTTTGTTATTAAAACATTTTAGTGTGGTTTAAAAATATATTAAATAATAGTTAAAGTAGAAAAGTTAATAAAAATTAATATAAAACTATAAGTGAAATAATAATGTTTTCATAATAAAATTATTTATTTCACAAAAATAATGGTGTCTTAAAAAATATTATATAGTGCACTTGAAATTGGGTAAAAATTCATGAAGTCCTCTCAAATCGGGCTTGCTTAACATGAAGAAATGAGTATGGAACCTTTTAAAAACATGTACTTACCCAAAAAATAAGGATTAATGGATATTGATATATTATTTTTGAACATATAATTAGAATTTATAATATTTACATAAAAATAAAAGATAATATCATTTGGATAAATAGAGAGAAAGAATAACTCAAAGGAATAATGGATGTTTAGGTAGAATCCCTTACCATAAGTCCAAAGGTGTTCTTCACTTGATATTAATGTCCGGGATAATTAAATTAGATTAATTAATTTATAAGTTCAGAAAAATTTATACATGTATTTTATTTTTTATAACATTATTAATTTAATTTATGTCCTTTTTTATGGGTTATGATATTCAATTTCATTGTTTGGGGGTGTTGGTTTCCTTGGTTTCCATGACCAGTTTACTTGTATACATCTATGAAAGGTTGTATAAAGTATGGTTAATTATCCCAAATTGAACAGATATGTTATTAATGATCTTGAATAGGTTAAAATGGTTTTATATATCATTTAGTTTTATGGCATGAGAATGAATCTTTAGAAAAATTGTTAATAATAATAATTTGGGTTTATTTTTGGTGGTTTTTTATAAAAAAAACTACTTTTTATTTATAAATTATCATCGTATGTAAAAATTTATTCTATAACATTACATAAGATATAATATATAAACAAGAAAAACTTATAGTATATGTATGATATTTTCATTCTTAAAGTAAAATAGAGAAGAATAGATTTGATAAATAATTATTCCATAAACAAGAAAAAAGTATAGTATATGTAAGATACTATAGTTTTCATGCCACTTGTAAAGGGAGAAGGTGAGGATAGAAAAGTAAAATAAAGAAACTTGAAAATAAATTAAAAAGAAAAGGAAGTGGGTTTTACCTCTCGATTCCTTCTACTTGATAACCTCTTTAGGGGATTGGTTTTGGTATTTTGTTAAGACAAAAATCTAATGGACACAGGGGAGGGGCTTGGGGGGATATTTGAACATAATTTAGACAAGGATAATGTCATGAGAGGAGTGAGTATAAGAGGTTGTGAGGTTGTGAAGGTGGTATTTATAGTGGAGGATAAGGGTGTTTTCTCATTATTTAATTCATAAGTTTATTATTTTTTTTAATACAAACATTAGTGTTGATTAATGAGACTAAATATAGTAATTAGACCATGTGAGTTTAAAAAAATTGTTATTACATCATCCATGACATAATAAATAGATTATTTAACTTATAATTTATATAACCATAAATTATTTTATTTTACTATTCATCAAAAATTCAACTACTTTAAAAAAATCACAAAAATTCACCCTCACCATTTTTTGATGTGTATAATTCTAAAATAAACTCCATTTTATGAAAATAATTATATAAATGTGAGAAATTTAATTTCTAATTAAAATAATAATTTACTTAAGAAAATATATATTTTAAATTATTAGATTATTCATAAAATTTTAATTAAATATTTATGACTTACAAAAATACTAACACTTAATTATTAATTTTTAAAATATTTATTTACTTATAACATGATATAATTATATCATATTTCCACTTATATAATGAATATATTTTGTTAATACTTTCAATGGTGAGATTACAATTTAATTGTTTGATAAACTATTCATAAGGGCCATGTTACTATTCCAAAGGTTGAGAAACTATTCCTTTGGTATAAATTCATTAACTTAAGAAAATGACTTTTATTTCATTAATTAATCGTTTTTAAAAGTTTTAATTTTTTTCTCTATGTCATTTTTTATGATTATAACATACGAAATAATTATAATAAGGGAATTCTCGTTGATAGAATTCAGGGGAATTACATTCTCGCCCTTATGAAATTTCACCCTCAAAAGTTCAGCTTATATTCTAACCTAAAAGCATGTGTGGGTAATTTTCCTTCATCACATCCTTTGGTCCCCATTTTTCCTCTTCGTAGTTATGGTTCGGAAATAGTACTTTAACCAGGTGAGCAGTCTTGTTGTGTAAAACTTTATCTCTATGATATAAGATCTTCACTGGCTGCTCCTCATATGAGAGATCATTTTCCAACTGTACCACCTCTAAATTCAGTTCATGTGAGGGATCCGGTATGTACTTCTTTAAGATGGATACATGGAATACAACAATTATTTGAGACATTACTGGTGGAAGTTCCTTCTGAAAGGCCACAGCTCTGACACGATCAAGGATCTCGAAGTGGCCAATGTTCTTGGGACATAGCTTCCCTTTTTTCCCAAATCTTATTATCCTCTTCCATAGAGATATGTGAATGAATTCCAGGTCTCCAACTTTAAACTCAAAGTCCCATCAATGACTGTATGCATAGAACTTTTTTCAAATTTGGCCTTCCTTGATGTGCTGTTAAATGTTTTTCACATTCTCTACCATTTCATCGGCCATTTCTAGTCCAAACAACTTACATTCTCTGACTTTATCCTAAAATTATAGTGTTCTGCACCTTTTCCCATAAATTGGTTCCTATGGATCCATATGAATGCTCGAGTGGAAACTATTATTGTAAGAGAACTCAATAAGAGTCATATTTTGGTCCAGTACTCCTTTTAAGTCCATAGAATTTGTTCTCAACATTTATTATAGTGTCTCGATAGTTCACTTTGATGGGCCATTAGTTTTAGGAATATAGGTCATACTAAAGTTCAGCTCAGTGCTTAGATAATGATAGAGACTTTTCCAAAATTTCAAGTTGAATCTCAAATCTCGATCATATACAATCGATAGTGGTTCTCCATTTATCCTTAGCACTTATTTGATATATATTTTTTCAAGTTGATCTAGTGATAAGTCCTCTTGAATTGCGATAAAGTGATTTTTCTTGGTAATACAATCTAGAATAACCCATATAACATTTTTCCTATGGGTGTCTTTCGAAGTCTAGTAAAAATTCCATGGTGATGTTTTCACATTTCTATTTTGGTATGGGTAATGGTTTCATCATTCCATTAGACTTTTTCCTTTCATCCTTCACTTACTAAAATACCAGACACTTTGATGTATATTCAGAAATTTCCCTTTTCATATTCTCCCACCAAAAGTTCTCCTAGAGATCTTGATATATCTTTGTGCTCCTTGGGTGAATAGAAAAGGTTGATCTATGTGAATTATTTAGAATCACATTCTTTATCTCTAGATCAGATGATACCCACAATCATGACCCAAATCTTATGAATCAATACTTATCAGTATTGAACTCATAGGATTTATTATTTCGGATAGCTTCCACCATTTTCTGAATTTCCACTTCATTTCTTTGAGAATCCATTATTTTCTCCATAATGGATTGTTAATAAATCATTTGATAAAGGATTTATGATGTTCCACCCAAAATTATTCTTATGTCCATCCTTTATAAGTTTAAGAATATTGGATCCTTCTCAATTCTCATCATTGATAAAGATGAAGGATTTTTTCTACTTAGAAAATCTGCCACCTTATTTTCCTTACCCAAATAGTAGTGGATTGATTAGTCATAATCGTTGATGAGATCTAACCATATTCACTAGCACATATTAATCTCTTTCTGTGTGAATATATATTTGAGACTCTTGTGATCAGTATATATCTCACACTTCTCCCCATGGAGATAATGTCGCCAGAATTTCAATGTGAATATCATAACTGCTTACTCTAGATCATTAATAGGATAGTTTTTATCATGTATTTTTAACTTGATTGAGGCATAGGCTGTCACTTTATCATTTTTCATCAGTACACAGACTAAGACTTTCTTTTAAGCATTGTTTTACACCACAAAGAGTTCTCCACTTGTTGAGAGTGTGAGTACTGGCATAATGATAATCCTATTTTTGAGCTCCTTAAATCTTTCTTCAAATTATTAAGTCTATAAAAACATCACTCCCTTCCAGATCATATTGGTTATTGGGTTTTTATATCATGATAATTTCTTCACAAATCATTGGTAATACCAAACTAGGCCACGTAATCTACAGATCTCTATTACAGAAGTTGTCCACGGACACTTTTAGATTTCCTTTAACTTGAAAGGGTCCACAGATATCCCTTTTCTATTAAAAACATACCCCAAGAATGATACTTCCTCCATCCAGAATTAAATTTTATGGTACCTTTCATAGATTTTCTTCCTACCCAAAGTCTACAACACAATATTCAAATGATCTGCATGTTCCTCCTTTCACTTAGACTATATCAAAATGTCATCTATAAATACTACCACAAATTTTTTGAGTTAATCCCTAAAGACTCTATTCATTAAATACATAAAAAATTCTAGAGCATTATTAAGACCAAATGGAATCACTATGAACTCATAGTTTCCATACCATTTTCTGAATCCATTCTTGGGAATATCCTATTTCTTCACTTTTAATTGGTGATATCCTGACTAAAGGACTACCATAGAGAAATAATGGGCCCCATGCAGATGGTCAAACAAGTCATCTATTTGTGGTAGGGGATACTTGTTCTTTATCATGATTTTATTGAACTCATGATAATCAATGCATAGGAACATTGATTCATCCTTCTTCTTGATAAAGAGGACTGGTGAACCCCATGGTGAAGCACTTGGGCATATAAAACCCATGTCCAAATTCTCTTGTAAATACTTATTTAGTTCTTCCAGTTCAATGGTGGCTATTCTATAAGGTGTCTTTGATATTGTTATATATCCAAGAATAAGTTCAATTGAGAACTCAACCTCTCGGTCAAGAGGAAGACCATGAAACTCTTTGTTTAATAAATCAATGTAGTCCCTTACGATGGGAATTACTTTAAGAATGATCATATCCTTTTTCCCAATCGTTTTAGCTAGATGTGATTTATCATAAGGTAGTAATATCCACACTTGGGATGATGATTCTGAAGGATTTTTATCTTTCTCCTTACACTTGTAAAGAATTTGATGATGCTTTGGGATGTGATGAGTGATCTCCCTTTCTTGACAGTTGATGTTGGATTTTTATAATGATAGTTAATTCATTCACAAAATAGCATCACACTCTACCAAAGGAAGTAAGATAAGATTTTATAGGAGGTTCAGTCCACAAACATTAATCGAGGTGGAGTTATGTACTCTGGATGTAATAATTTCCCCATTATCTATTCTCAGAGATAAATAAACCTCTAAATTTTGAGGTGGTTTTTGAATTGTTATACTAAACTTGCAAGTTATGAAAGAATATTTTAAACCAAAATCAAATTTTAAATTTTATATTCATTAATGAATAACCACTGTAACTATCATCACATAGTTGTCTGGATCCACCTAAGTAGTAGTGATAGTGTAATACCTTCCTTGATTCCTTAGAGGTTATTGTTGATTGCCTCTGAAAACCCTAGGCTTAGGGAATTGGTTTGAAAAATTACCATGTTCTTTGTAGTTAAAAAACTGCACTATAGGCTCAATGTTGATCTAAACATTCCTTTCTTCCTCCAGATTAGTGTAATTATTCATATCTATTCAGTGGTTCTTTGCCAGATTCCCCATTCTTCCCCATTTGAATCATTTATTGGTTAACATTAAATAGTCCCAGAATTCTTCTTCCCATAATTTTGACACGTGGGATATTCGGCCTTCTTTCCATCATGGAAGTTATTTTCTAATACACACATATTAGAATCCATTTTCCTCTTTTTATTCACTAGGCCCATGAGACCATTGAGAATATTTGATCTCCATTTCATTATTCAGGGAACAACAGAAAGTCTCTCTCTAAATATCAAAGTCTTGAATCACTAGCTCTTCTCAAAGACTTTACTTTATTCTACTAAAGAAGCGATCCACCTTTCTTTTGGTTTTCATGAAAAATCTTGAGGCATATTTTTCAAGCCTTGTAAAGTTTGCTTCATATGCCCGAACAGACTCATCTTCCTTTTTCTTAAGTTTGAGTAACTCTCTTTCCATCTTGAGATGAAGGTTTTGGGGAAAATATTTATTGAAAACATTCTCCTGAATTATTCCCAATCCATCGAATCAATTTCCTCCTTGTACATTGAATTTTTGATCAGTTTTCACCACTGATCAGCTTTCCCATCAAAATGATAGACCACCAGCACAACATTCTCCTCTTATGAGAACTGGAGGATAGAGAATATATTATAAATGGAGTTAATCCATCGTTCTGTGAGGAGGGTACTGGAATATCCACTAAAAATAGGATCCCCTTTTTCATATAAGATTTAACGGAAACTTTCTCTTCCCATATAGAAGAAGGGTATTCCACAAGATTCAAGTTGTTATTCATAACTTGAGCTAACTGAGAAATTATTGTCATAAATTTTTGAGTACCTATTCCCATCATATTTGTCATATTATTAATGTAATAATCACATTTCCTATCACATTTATTATTGGCATGTTTTCTTTTATTTCCTACCATTAACTAAGAAACATAAATCAAAATTTGGGGGCTTGAATACTTAGCTAATAAGCCTAAAAAAATTTAAAAATAAAAGGATAAACTCTTAAACAAATTATATCCTAACTTGTGATTCTCTAGGTTTCAATCAAGGTTATCCATGATCTTTTTCCTAACATGTATTCTTAAGTTCATTTTCCTTACTCCCTTAATAATGGTTTGTAATGATCTCATGAATTTACCAAAGCATATCCCCCAATAGGGTCAAACTAGGTGTAGTGTAAGGCTCGTTGTCATGTACTTGGTTACCCCGAGTAAGGCCCGAAACACCTTTTTGGAGTTGTTACCCCAAGGTACAAATATTCTAAAACCACGTCCTCTTATAGTATCCAAACAGAGATGTATTTTCTTAATAAACCACTTACTCTATACTTACCAAAATTTATGGATGTTTTATTAGACTTAGTCTTATCCCTAAGGTTCTTGCCAAAGTGCTCGATTCATAATATCCATAAATAACTATATCATCCTCTAATACCAACTATAAAGACCCAATATTTTTACACAAATCATTACATAATTAACTCTCAAATTACAGGCCAAGGATTATAAAGTCTGGTTTCTTTAGAACACTAGGTACGTAAAACAGAAAACATGGGACTAAAAAAAATTATTTATTTATCGTTAATTATAAGCTCCTAACATCATTTGAGCCTATACATTTGTATATGATAACATGGGGATAACATGAAAAGATGGATTATCTAAAATCCAAGTGATGGAAGAAACATAAGAATAAATCTTATCACATGGGTTATACGGCACAACATAATGATATAAAAAGGAATGGAAAATGATTAAAAATAAAGAATCAAAACATATAAAACATGGGATCATATAATCACTAAATATTAGTAATGTGAAAGCAACATAAAACATGAATTTATCATGATTCAGGTCTCATTGCACATAGAGAACCATGAGTCAAGGCTAACCAAAAAGAAATCTTCATATGGAGTACGAGTCAAGGCTAACAACCAAGATAGTTGCACATAACGTCCCATGAGACTAAAAATTACCAAATTAATTGGAGCAATATCTAGGAGAATCTATCATAAAATGTTCAGGAATATGTTTTCCATATAATTATTCATACATAAGAAATCAAACAGAAACATAAGGTTTACCCATAGAAATAATTGGGTATCATAATCATGTCATAAATCATAATAAATGGAAGTATAATAAAAGTGTCCCTGAAATAAAGGAATTAAAAAATAAATGGACATTAATAAAGGAAAATAGGCATAGATCATTATTGGTGATGTCAAACTAAAGTGATAACATGCAAAAAGAATATTTAGGAAACTTTATAATTAAAACAATTTAGTGTGGTTTTAGAAAATTATTAAAGAGAATTTAAAATAGAAAATAGAACAATATTTTATATAAATAAATAATTGAAACAAGTATTTGTTTTAATAATAAAACGAGTCATCTTATAAAAAATAATGGTGGATTAAAACAAATTATATAGTGCACTTGAAATTGGGTAAGAATTTGAGAAGTCCCCTTAAGTCGGGCTTGCTTATTTGGAAGAATTGAGTGGGGAACCTTTTAAAAACATGTATATCCATGAAAAAGAAGAATTAATGGATATTGATACATGATTTTGGAAAATATAAAAAGAGTTTAGAGTATTTAAATTAAAATAAAATTTAATTTAATTTAGGTAAAAATATAGAAAGAATATTTGAAGGAATAATGGAGGTTTAGGTAGAATCCCTTACCTTAAGTACAAAAGCATTCTTCACTTGATATTAATGTCTTAGAAAATAAAATTAGATTAATTAGTTACTAATTCCATAATATATTATACATGAATTTGATTTATTATAACTTTATTAATTTCATTTATGTATTTTTTTATGGGTTAAGAGATTCAACTTCATCTTTGGGGAGAGTTGGTTTAGTTGGTTTTCATTATCAGTTTACTTGTATACATGTACAAAATGTCATATAAAGTGGGGGTAATTATCAATAATTGAACTTATATGTTATTAATGATATTAAAATATTAAAATATGAATTATATATAATTTATATTTATAGAATGAGGATTAATCTTTAGATAAATAGTTATTGATAATCGTTTGGGTTTATTTTGGCGGTTTTTGATCCAAACGAACTCATTTTTTTTTATAAATTAACATCATGTTTAAAAAAATGATTAAAAAACGTTATATAAGATATAATAAATATATAATAATCTTTTCAAACCACAAAAAAGGTTTCATGATCATCCTTGAAGGTAGAATTGAAAGATGAAAGCACATCGTCCACGAAGGTGGTATATCATCACCTCATGGATGATGTTTTCATTATGAAAGTAAAAGAGATAGGAGAAGATATTGGATGAAGAATTATTCCATAAACATGATAAAATTATATTATATGTAAGATACTAGTGTTTTAATACCACTTGGACAAGTTGAAGGTGAGGAGATAAAATGAAAAGAAAGGAATTTGAAAAAAATTAAAAAAAAGGAAGAGGGTTTTATATCTTGACTCCTTCTTGAGAACCTCCTTAGGGGATTGGTTTTGGAATTTTGTTAAGAAAAAAAGCTCCAAGACATTGGGGAGGGGATTGGTATGATATTTGAGCAGAATTTGGACAAGTCTCAAGGCTTGAGAGGTGTTAGTGGAAGAGGTTGTGAGGGTGGTATTTATAGTGCAGGAGAGGGGTGTTTTCTCATTATTTAATAGATTAGTCTATTATTTTTCTCAATAAAAGAAATATTATTTGTTATTGAGACTAAATAAATTTATTAGATCATGTTATTTCAAACCAATTGTTCTTACATCATCCATGACTCAATAAATAGTGTGTTTAACTTATAATATATATAACTATACATTACCATATTTTACTATTCACCAATAATTCAAGTACTTCAGAAAAATCCCAAAATACACCCTAAACATTTTTTGCCATGTAAATTATAAAAATAAACTCAATTTTAGGAAAATAATTTCTTAAATATGACAAAAATATTTTTTAATTAAAATCATAATTTACTCGAAAAATAATGATTTTAAAAATTATAACAAATTTTATTACTTTAAAAAACTAACTATCATCTCATAAAATTTTCTTATAATTATAATTAATAAAAATACTTATTAATTAATAAATTTTATGGAAATAAATTTTCTTTTAAATTATTAAATTAGTCATAAAATTGTAATTAAATATTTATGACTTACGAAAATACCAACACTTAGTTAATAATTTTTAAAATATTTATTTTATTATACTATGATATAATTATATCATATTTTCACTCATAAGATGAATAAATTTTTTTATACCTTCATTGATGAGGTTACTATTCAATTATCTAGTTTACTATTCATAAGGTTCGAGTTACTATTCCAAAGGTTGAGTTACTATTCTTTTGGTATATGGTATTCAACTTCTAGAAATTCCATTTTTCATTAATTCATAATTTATAAAGTTATTATTATGTTATCTAAGTGATTCTATTCGATTATACCTTATAACATAATTATAGTAACGGAACTTCCATTGATATAATTCAAGGGTGTTACACTAACAATTTCTTTTTTTCTTTATATGCCCATTAATGATATATTTATACTTATCCCAAGTTTTTAAAATATTTTTCATAGGTTTAAAGGATGGGTAAGAGAAAAGAATAATCTAAGCTAAATGTTGTGAAAAAATTTCATGAAAAGATTTCATGTCTTATTAAAAATATTTTTATTGTGGAATAAATGAATATTCTTTTAGTGGTACCCACTTTGTATGCATGGGTTGATATTTATGAATTGTATCCTAATTAATTAAAAATATAAATTGGAAATATCTTTGGGAATGTAGGAAGGTTAATTCTAAAATAATTTACTAGATTAAGTAATGTTTAAGGTCTATCCTTTATAGTTGGAATAATAACATGGTTTAGATAGATTTAGGGGTTAGGATGATGTTAATAGAATACCCATAAATTATTTTTACCTTATTATTAGGTTAAAATGATATAGAACTTAAATATTTCCATGTTGGTTCATCTAATATATGTATTTTCAAAATGGTTTTCCATTGAAGAAATAAGAAAGCTGAAGTAGGAAGGAACTAACAGAATGATATCCTTCCAAATCCAAAACCTAGAATGGTGGGAATTCTTACCGAGAAGTTTGTGATAGTAATGGAATATTTGACAAAGGACATAAATGGTGGTGTCATCCATGAAAGATAACAACGATATCTACCACAATGGAACATGATGATAGTGGAACATTTTATGCGGCAACACCCTCCTACTATCAATGGATCTTCTGAACCAGTAGTGATTTAAGGGTTAATTAAATCCCTTGAAATGATATTTGATGTCATGGGTTGTTTAGATAATCAAACTCTTAGTCTTTTAATTTATCATTTTTAAGGTGAATCAGACTAGTGGTGGTCAATTGTCAAGAATATTAGGGATAACGAGAAGATTGATTCCTTAGAATGGGATGAATTTATGAATCTTTTACTTGAAAAAAATTTTACTAATGTGGTTCGACTTAGTATGGAGAATAAATTATTTTAATTGAAACAAAAGGAGAAATTTTCATTGTTCATATATGAATAAAAGGTCACCCGATTTTAAGGTTATGCTCCAAAACTTATTTGAGATATTGATAGTAAAATCAAACATTTTACTCAGGATTAAAGCCAAGGAATCAAAGGGAATTGGATTCCCACAAATTCAAAAGTTATAAGAAACTTTTTCATTGTTTTGAGAGGGTAGAAATTGATATTTCAGATGATCATGTATAATTTGACAATAAGAATAAGAAAAGGTATAGATGGAAAGAAGTGGCTAAGAATAAATCAAATAAATCTGAAGGCAAGAAAGTCTTGTTTCTTACTTTGGGGAATTTTGGTAAAATTCACTCTTAAAAATTCCTTAACAAATCTAGGAAATGTTTTCTATGTGGTACATTTAGACATATGGCTATAGATTTCAATGAAAAATATCTTAGTGTTGGTATAATTAATTTGGATAGACAAACTGTAAAGTGTTTCAAATGTGGTGATATGGTGAATTGTGAAAATACCTACCCAAAGAAAGATCTAAATGATGGAAAGTAGCCATATTATAAGAAGAATAGTGTAGTGAAATCCTTTTTGATTACTTCAGTAGATGTTGGGAAATACATTGATGTGGTATTAGGTAATTTATTTTGTTTACTTAGATTTTTCTGATATCTTGTTTGATATAGGGTCTACACATTCCATTATCTCTGAGAAATTTTTTGGTGATTTGAAAATTTCACCTTAATAAATGAAATAAGAACATATAGAAAAAACACTAGGTGTAAATATTAAGGTAAAATGGAATTATAAGAATATTTTTATTATTGTATATAGAAATAAAATACCTGAAAACCTTGTTGTTTTTCTTTATTAGAGTTTGATGTTATTCTAGTTATGTAATGGCTTTCTTTTTATCATGAAAATATTGATTTTTGATCTAAATAATATGTGTTTGGGAAATAATTTTAGTTTGTATTTAATAATGGACACATGCCATTAATAAAAGTTTAGGAAGATGAGGAACTTTTAAAATATGAAAATGAATTTTATCTTGCACATATTATTGAAAATAAGGGAATTATTCATATTAATGATGTACCAATGGTAAATTAATACTTGGATGGTTTTCATGATGAGTTTCCTAATGTTATACTTGATCAGGAAGTTGAATTTACTATTTACTTAGTTTCTGATGCTAATCTAGTATCAAAACCCCCTTATCGAATGGCTCAAGTAAAAATTTTAGAATTGAAAAATAGGTTGCAGGAGATTCTTGATAAAGGTTTCATTCATCCTAGAACTTAACCTTGGGGTGAACATATTTTGTTTATTAAAAAAATATTTTTCCATGATACTTTTCATTGATTATATTTCTTTGAATAACATTAATATTAAAAATAAGTATTTATTTCCCCATATCGATGACTTGTTTGATTATCTCCAGGGATATCAGTATTTTTACAAGATTGACTTGAGATCCAGGTACCATCAGTTGAAGGTGAAGGAGGACAAAATCCCAAAAACAACTTTTTATACTAGATATGGTAAATGTGGGTTTTTTATTATGCCCTTTGGTTTGAAAAATTCCCCATCTATATTTAATAAACTTATGAGTAGAATGTTCCATGAATATTTGGATGAGTTTATTGTTTTTTTATTGATGGTATTTTGGGGTTTTTAAAAAGTTATGAAGATCATGAAAAACTTATAAGGATTTTCCTACAAACATTCAAAGAAATAATTTATATAGAAACTTTAGAAAATGTTATTTCTGGTTGCAATAGATTTATTTTCTTGGGCACACTGTAAATAAGGATTGAATAATGGTTGATCTTTCCAAAAGAAAACTGGTTGATGAATGTCCAAGACCAAAATTTGTAACATAAATTCGTAGTTTTTTCATCTACAGTGAAGCTTCACTGAAGGTACTTGGTTGTGTTCTGATGTATAATGATCAGGTAATTTCTTATGCTTTAAGACAACTAAAATATCACGAGTTAAATTATCCCACAAAATATTTGGAATTATTAGTTGTTTTTTCACTTTACAAATTTGGAGGCATTATTTATATGGATCCAAATGTGATATATATACTAACTATTAAATTTTAAAGTATAAATTTACTTGGATGTAATTGAACATGAGGTGGAAAATATATATGGAACTCATAAAGGATTATGATTGAATGATCAATTACCATCCTATAAATCCAAAGAAAGTGGAATATGCCTTGTGTTGAAAACATCACACTACATTAACCATGTTATGTTTCGAAAATTACCCCATAAATAATGATTTGATGAATTTTGGCCTGGAAGTTATTGGTGCAAGAAATTACTCTGTTTTGTTTTAGGTGTCAGTGCAATCATCTTTGTTAGACAGAATTAACTAAGTAGAAAATAAATATCACGAGTTACATAAAAAGGTAGAATTGGTTAAAAGGGGTATGTTTCTAAAATTTGAAAATGATAAATATTTTTTTTTGAGATTCGTTAAGAGATTATGTGTGCCTTTTGAATCCATGTTGAAGAAAAAAATTATTATGTGAAGCTTATATTTCTATATTTTCAGTTAATTCTATAAGCACTAGGATATACAGAGACCTTTATGATTATTACTGGTGGGATGGAATAAAAAATATATTGTTGATTTTACCATGAAATTTTTTACTTTTAAATATGTTAAAGAAGAGTAAAAACTACTAAATGTGTTTCCTCATGGTTTTCCAATACCATAGTAAAAATTGGAAAATATATCCATGGACTTCATGGTGGTACTACCAAAGGCTTCTCGAGGTAACAATGTTATTTGGGTGATTATTGATCGGCTGACTAAATCTACACATTTCCTTTCTATTCAAGATAAAATGGATTTAGATCATAATTCTTCAATGTTTCTCAAAGAGTTAGCTAGGTTACATGGAGTTTCTATCTCTATTGTATTTGAACGTGATACCAGTTTCACTGTAAGCTTTTGTAAAGGCCTTAATAAGTTATTGGTAAATGAATTGAATTTCAGAACTACTTTTCATCCTTAATATGATGTAAATAGAGAGCAAACAATTAAGACATTGGAGGAAATGCTTCGATCTTATTTAATGGACTATCCGGGAAGTTGGGATCATTAAATTTCTTTAGTAGAGATTTCTTTTAATAACAATTTTCATTCCATTATACATATGGAACCTTTTGCGGCATTATATAGAAAGAAGTTTCAAACTTTATAATTTTGTAATGAAGTTAAGGAATGGAAGTTTATGGGACCATAATTTGTATAGGAAGTAGTTCAGAAAGTAAAGAAGATCCAGTAACACATGCGGAAATCTTAGAGCATGCAGAAAAGTTATGCAGATAAAATAAGTAAAGGCTTTTATTTTGAGGTAGATGATCATGTTTTTTTTTAAAATATCTCCATGGAAAAGTGTTATTCATTTTGGTATGAATGTAAATCTAAGTCCATGGTTCAATGGACCTTTTGAAATTCTGGATAAAGTTGGACCAATTACCTACCGAGTAGCCTTACCTCTAAGTTTATCTCCAGTACACATTGTTTTTCATGTTTTGATGTTAAGAATATATGTTCCTGATTCATCTCATGTTTTGAGTCTAAAAGTAGTTAAGCCAGAAGATAAACTTTCTTATGAATTTTATTAATAGAAATTTGTTCAGATTCTTGATCTTAGAGATAAAGTATTACGGAATAAGGTAATTCACTGGGTTAAGGTTTTGTGTAAAAACCAAAAGGTTGCAGAAGCAACATGGGAATATAAAAATTATATAAGGGAAATTTATCCTCACATATTTAATAATTGAATGAAAATTCTGAGGATTCAATTTCCAAAAGGGGGAGAATGTAACAACCTAGGTTCTTATAAAATAAGTTGTTTTTATTATAGAATTAAATATTTAAATTCATTATGAATTTATAATGAAATAAGTGGTATTTATATAAATTAAGGAATCAAAACTAATAGAATTGTAACCTCATATATTAGAGTAAAATAAAATTTATAATACTATATGTGAAAATATACCATATTAATATCATGGATTAAGTAAATAGATGTTTTAAATATGATAAATTAAGTGTTGGTATTTTTGTGACACATAGATTTTTATTTCAAATTTTATAATTAATATAATGATTTAACAGAAAATTTATTTTCATGAAATAGATTTATAAATTTATATATTGTTTTATTATGATTATAGGTTACTTTTATAAGACCTTAATTAATTTTTTAAATAGTTATAAAATCAGTTATGATTTTAAAATTATTATTTTTTTAATAAATGATGATTTTAATTAAAATTTAAATTTATCATATTTATAGAATTATTTTCATAAAATGGATTTAATTTTTGAATTATATAAATCAAAAAATGGTTGGTGGGGATTTTTTTGATTTTTCTAAAATAGTTTAATTTTTTTGAATAGTGAAATAATGAATATTACAGTATGTATACATATATATTATAAGTTAAATATGTTATTACTTGATTAATTGGTGATTTGTTCACATTAATATTGAACCCCCATCCATTACTTTAGTATATTTCGTAATAATGGTAAATCTATTCACATCTTTGATCTAAAATAATAAACTAATGAATAAAATATTCAAAAACTGCCCCTCTCCTCCACTATAAATAGCACCACTCACAACCTCTTCTCCTCACACTAAAAATTCTTGTAAGTTGTTTAATTTCTACCCAATTACCTTACTAAGACTCTTACTCGTGTCCAAAACCTGGTGTTCTCACTAAAATACTAAAACAAATTTCCTTAATAAGATTCTCAAGGAGAATAAATCCAGAGGTAAAATCCTCTTTCAATTTATTTTATTTTTCTTTTGAATTTCATTTTTCCATATTATATCCTCGCCTACCCTCATCCAAGTGACATGATTTTTCCATTATCTTACATATACTATAAATATTTTACGTTAATGTAATATCCATTATTGAACCTCTCCTCTTCTACTCTTATTCTAAAAAAATAAAACATCATCGGAGATGTGTCGATTTATCATCATCATGAACAATGTATTTTTATTTTCATTTATCGCCTTCAAGGCTAGTAATAAAACCATTATTATGATTAAATAATATTTTATTATATATATTATAATTTATTTCATGTTTTGGAACTAATATATAAACATTATATTAATGAAAATTATATAAGTTCGTGATGGTCATAAAAACCTCCAAAATAAATTTAAAAAAAATTAATTAATATTTTATCTAATGAATCATCCTCATATCAGAAAAAAATGATATATGGAATAATCTAAATTATGGAAACATGGTCATACAATTTAATTCCAATTTTTTCTATTTTCTTTCATTCAATAAGAAAAACCATAATGATATGACCATGAAAACCATGAAAATAATGCACCCAAAAAATGGAAATAACAAAATATTATTAATAAATTGGTAGAAACATGTTATGGAAATATAATATAAGGAATTATATATTTTATTATATTTATTAAATATTTTAATAACACTCTTTAAACTATTATAAAAGAGGCTTTAACACGTTTTATGTAAGAAAAACCTAAGGTAAGGTACTTTTCTTAAAAAATCATCTTTTAAATATCTATTTTTTAAAATTCAAAAAGAATGTTTTTATAATGAAATCAATCATGTTTAATGATTATAATTTGGTTATTGGTAATTATTTATGGAGAAATGTAGGTCCATTATCTCCCTCCAACTCATTCGGTATGTTAATGTTATAAGTTAACCATAATGGTTATTCCCATTGTAACTACGATGGTAACACCATAAGGTAGCCATGAGGGTTACATCAAAAGGTATCTGTGAGAGTTGCACTATAAGGCATCAATAATTTTTTCAAATCATATGGTAGTTTCCTGAGTTAAAATATTAAGTAATTAATTCCCCAAGTTACCCAAATGGTTTATTTTTGTTTTCCACGTTTTATGGAAATCTCATGTTTTCACAAAGTATAGGATACTTTAAGGGTGAGAAGAAAATCTTTATGAATATTATTTGATATTTTTATTTGTATTTATGGACTAATGGTTCCTTTATTTATTTTAATTCCCCTAACTGTGTTTTTTATGCTTATCCTATGTTTTTAAAATGTTTTCACAGGGTTTTAGGATGGGTAAGAGAAAATAAGAATCCTAACTGAAAGGTGTGATGATTTTTCATGGAAATATTTCATGTTTTATTAAAAAAAATTATTATTTAATAAATGGATATTGTTTTAGTGGTGCCCATTTTTTAATATTTTGCATTGATATGTATGCATTATGTCCCAATTCTCTAAAACTATAAACCTAAAAGATCTTTGGGAATTTAAGAAAGTGAACTTTGAATAAATTTACTATATTCTATAATTTTTAAGCTTGGGACCTTATACTTATTTTAAAATAATAAATGTTGGGTATATTAGAATATTTATCACTTGAAGACATGGGTATTGTTATGTAAGAGTTTTTCCTAATTCTCTATTACTCTAAAACTAAAATTTCCATGGGTATGTAAGTGATATAATATTTCTAGTTGATGTTATATGTTTTGGATGGCTAAAATTGGGTCACGTTTATCAGTATCAAATCTATAAAGGTAAGTATTATAGTTATAAAAAAATATTTGGATGTTTATTTTGGGTTTATTATAAATAATGTTCATATATTCTATGTAAGGTATTCTTTGGAATATATTATTTCTTCACCCTCAGATGATGATACCCCGATTAAAGGTCAATCTTGGAGAATAATTGATCCCAATGAATATGGTTGAATAAATAATTAATCCTTTGAAGTGGGTATTTATTCTTCACTAGGATACCATTAAGTTCTATATAATCAATTAAAAACTTCATTAATCCATCCTTATTATTTAAAAAGACAACAGGTGCTCACTAAGGAGGCACACTCAATCAAATAAAAACTTTCTCTAAAAGATATTGATGTTTCTTATTTAATTACTCTAACTCCTTCTATTCCATTTTATATGGGGTATTTGATGTAGGTTTGTACTCAGGTACGACTTTAATTGAAAATTATACCTCTCTTTTTGAGAGATATCCGGGTAATTATTCAAGAAATACATAAATGTATTCATAAATAATGAGTACATCTATTATATTTATTATTTTATTTTATTCCCATTCTTCTCTAATAACTTCCATAAATAAGACTATAAGAGGTGTTTATTGACAATACTTTTTTTAGGATATCTCTACTTTCAAAATAATAATAGGGTTTCCCTTTATAACAACTAAAATTCCCTTACAACTACATTAGATCATGACATTATACTTTAATAGTCAATCCATAATAAGTATTATATAAAATTACACAATTATAATGATTATCAGGTTTGAAGAGAGATTTTACTCACCTTCATTTATAAGGGAATATTTATGTATCCTTTATTCATGAATCATTCCACCATGATTTTTAACCAATAACTTTACCACTTGTATTTCAGGGTTTAATTTTATGTTCTTTGCAAACACGACAGAAAGAAAATACTTTTTATAACCATATTCAAACAATGTAATTAAAATATTGAGTGTTCAATGATTTTACTTACAAATAAAATATTTGGAGCCTCGAGTTAGAATGTTGTGATTATTAAATCATGTCCAAATTTCCTTATCCTATGCTCATATTAAGGGTAGTTTCCCTCCATTATCCTATAATTTGGAAATTGTTTAGAAAAAATTCAATAATCCCCATACTTAATGAATTGTAAAATAGTTTGTTCTTTCACAATCTTCCCTTTTCTATTTAAATTTAGGTGTTAAGGACTTATGTCTCCATAATAGTTTCTATCTATATGGTTATCTTTCTAACACTTGTAACACTTTCCATTTCCTTCTAGAAAATTCCATGAATTCTTATTCCCACACTTTTTTTTACATTAGTAGTTATTATTTATTCCATTATCTTTCTTGGTTAAAATTCATACCAAAATTTTGATCTATCCCCATCTTCTAATTATTCATCCCATGAGACCACTTTGAATCTCCAAACTTCGTTTCCACTTTGAGATAAAATATCACTATCTCCTCGATACTCCTATAGTCTAAGATTACTATAGCTTTCCATATATGATTTTTTGTTCCACAAAATAATCAATCGATCTTCCCATAAAAACGAATGAAAAATGTTTAAGTGTATCATGAAATCCATTTAAATTGCATTTTATTACTTCCCAACGATTCGTTATCCTTTTTCTTTAGGTCAAGGAAATCCATATCCACAGTCGTTCAGAGGGTATAAGGAAAATACTTGTTAAAAATACATTTTTAAGTCTTCCCAATCTATAGATTCAGCATCATCCATTAGCTTCATATTCTTGATCAGTTACCCCTATAATCATATTCTCCCTCTAAGTTGTATAATACCAAAGTAAATATCTCCTACTCAGAACAATAGAGTACATAAAATATAATTTATATAGTGTTGATCTATTGTTCCATAATCAATGGATCATAGGTTCTACTAAAATAAATTGGTCATTAGGGAATAAAGGATTCAAGAACTGGTTGTTCATTGCTGAAGTTGTCCACTCCACATGGTTTAGATTATTATTTAAAGCCTTAAGATAAATTATTCAGCGTCATCATGAATATTTTAACTTTTACTTCTCTCGTATTGGGACAATCTTCATTTAATTTTCCATTTCATCCATTATTTACATGGGACCTTTTATTTCCAGCCATATTTTTCTAGGATAAGATATCATAAATCAGAAAAAAAAATTACTAATTTAGTCTATTGATAATAGTTCTTAAGGGAGGTTTAATCCTAATGTTTCTAATATCATTCCTCTGGAATCGTATACTTTAATCCTTTATAACTTCTAAAAAATAATTACATTAGCTTTGCATCCTTCACATTGGTTTATATAATGAATATGATCAACCAAATCATATCCCCTAGGAGTGTCAACTTAGGTGTGTAGTGAGGTCTCTTTTTCATACACTAAGAGAATATAGAGTTAACACCATACCAGTATATTAGGCTTATTACCCCTAGGTGTTGTGTTTCTAGATTCTAGACCCACTTGTTTGTATCCAAGAAAGGATTTCATTTCAAGGAAAATACACGCTTTATACTTTACCAAAATTTATTATATTTTCCTATATTTAGACTTATCTCTGGGTTTTTAACTATTTTTTCTAGTCATAATTTCCAAAAATTACTATAACCTTCATTTGATAAAAACTAGGTTGACCTAACTTTTTCTTAAATGATTTTTAACATAATTCCTTCAGAAAATATTACGTTAATAATTTTCAGGGATATTTTGAGGCTTAGTGTCTTGGAATCTATGTGTATGACACATAAAGTACATAGGTTATAAAAAATATAAATTTTATTTAATCCTCTTGAAAGACTTATTTATAAATTCATCCTAGGATGCCTTATATAGAATGATTTCCTGGAGACATGCATTAATAGAAAAGGGTGATCATAAATCCCGGTAAGGGATAAATAAAATAAAAATGTAGTAAGTGACCATGGTTAATTTATGAGGCATGATAACGAATCATGATCATAAATACATGATCCATAATATAGGATAATAATCATAAGTACATGATACATAACATGTAAATGTGGATACAATGTAAAAATGATACACTCGTAGTCATATCACCAAGCTTCATCACTAAGGTGTCACAAAACATATTATCGAGGTTCATATAAATACTCGACCATAAAAATTAAATAATATTTCATTTTAAGTCAAGAATTAATTATATTACATTTGAGTATCTTTTCAGGTTTAGAATTTTATAGAATTATCTAATAACACATATGTAAAAAATCATATAATATAATGTGGACATTTCCATTCAGTATCAATTTTTCTCACCGTATAGAACTTTTAAAACAAACGTGATTTATTTTCATGAAATATATTCACAACATTCAACTTTCTCTCTTCTTTTCCCTTACCCAACCTTAAATCCTATTAAAAAAAATTAAAAAAATTGGTATGGGAACAAAAATCTCCTTAAGGGACCTAAAAAAGGAGAAAATCGTTAGTCTAGTGAAAAACATGAAGACCCATGAAAACCACTTCTTAAAAACATAACTTTCTTACCCATAAAGGGAATTATAATTAATTTAAAAAGATCATTTATATTAACTTTCTAAAACAAATTATTTCCATGAAAACTCTTTATAAACACTATAAAATTTATGTAGGTACCTTGGGACATCAAATCATAGAACCCATACAAAACCCTTACAAAACCCTTACAAAATAGAAAAACCATATGGTTAACTTCCAATATAATTATCTAGAGAAAATAATCATTACCAAATGTATTAGAGTGTTATCTATTTTCACACATCATAAGATATGTAATAGAATCTCCCAATACGATTTGGTTGCACCCATAATATATAATTTACAAGAACCACAACATCAATAAAACATTTTATTCTTTCAGTTTTTCATCAGAAAATATTTGAAAAACTCTTTTAAACTCATATAAAAATCACTTTTGGTTATCAAAATACCATTTTCATTTCAAACCCCATTTTCAATACCAAAATATATAAAAAAAGAAAAGATTATTTTTCATTGAAGAAAACATGGAAGCTTTCAAAGTAATCCTAAAATAAAATAATGGCCATGGAGGTGGAAACTTTTCTCCCCATGTACCTTGAAAATAATACATTCCTTTATCATTTTTCAAGACATTACGTATAAAACATATACAAAGATTCTTTTTGAAAAACTTTAAAATTAAAGTAAAAAAAGAGACATAAAATATACTTTAAATCTTTTAGTTCCATATAAAAAATTTTATAAAATCATTTTTAAAACATGGACAATCAAAAGGAAATTTTGGAAGGAAAATATTAAAAGAGGATTTGTTTTTAAGGAAACTCCATTATCACCTTAGAAATATTTGAATAATAAGACCCATGAAATAATAAAAATAAGAAAAATTTAAATACCATGATAATAGATAAATTTATGATATTACAATTCAAAGGAGCTTTATATACACCTCATAAAATAATATAAATGCATAACATCGAAATATACCTCAATGAAAGGAAATTGAGACGAAGTCCCTTACCTTGATCTGAATTATCATGTATATTATTTATATTCCTAAATAATAATAAAAAATAATTATTTAATTTCTTAGTAACCTTTTTTAAGTTTATTATTCCTTTTATTTTCCCTATTACCATGTTATATATGACAACTTAATCAATTAAGTTTATGTTTGACGTTTCGATGATATTTGGATTACGTGTTAAAAATGAATTTGGTAGGTTGTATAAGGTCAAAGAGGTCATTACTTAAAAATATCTTGAATAATAATCAAGAAATAATTATCATATTTATTCATAAATTATACTTTTAATACCAATAAATAAATATGTTTTGAGAAATGATGTATGTTTCATTCATGGAGACGGTAGCACGCACATACGCATGAGTGATATTTCCATTTTTTAATGACCATTTTGGAAAGGAGGTAAGTAATATTTGATATTTAAAGAATGATAATAATATATAATATTATTTCGTTAAATATACATACATATATATATATATATATATATCTTCCTTGTGGTATGGTGATGAAAATAGAGTCGCATCGCTTCGTGACGGTAGTTGTCCACACGTCCATGAACAACATTATCATTTTTCAGTGAGTGAAAAGGTAAGAAATAGCTAAATATATTGTATTTTAATAATAATAAATATGTCATTAATATCATAATGATCTCATATATATATCATATATTCATTATATTTACCCTTATTACCTGGCCTATAAATCTTCCGTGAAAAATGAATCACATTGTTTCGTGTGGCAGTAGTCCTTCATACAAATGAGAAATGTTATCATATCCACTATGGAACAGAAATTATAAAAAATATATATATGATATAATGAATAAAGTGGAATAATTATGTTGTAAATATCATATATATAATTTAGATCTATTATCATACCCAATGGTGAGATGAGGTAATGGAAAAAGAAAATGAAATCGGATCATGAGGTGGTAGTCCACTTTACACAATAATGATGATTTCGTAACCTATTTGACAGAAGAGGAGAATGATTTAGGTTATGAAATTAATATAATAACATCTCAGTATATATAATATATTTAATTTATTATATAATCATGGTTTAAAAATAATTTAAGGGGTTATTGAAGAAATAAAATCAAAATGCATGTTGAAGAACATTACCACTTCTTTAGGTCACTTCTTTTAGTTTTCACCAAAAGGCATCTTAGGTAGACTTTATGATCAAGATAAGGATTATAGTATGAGATTAGGGAATTATGGAATTAATTTTTTTAGTTACTATCAGATTCAAATGGATTTAAAAGTGTGAATAGGAGAGGAGAGTGGGTGGCATTTTATGAGTCAGTTGAGTGGTACATTTGTAATTTTTTAAAAGAAAAGGGTGTACCTACATTTTTCACATTCCAAAGGGATAAAAAATATATTATTATAGAAACTTATACATTATAATGTCTAAATAGAGTCATAAAAAATATTTTAAACAAGTTTTTAGTTCATTTTTACCCTTCTCTTTTAACTTTAACACCCCCCCCAGATAAATCCATTTTTACCTTAAACACAAAAATTAATTTTTATTGTTTTCACTATTAATTTTGGTCAAAAAGTAAGTTGAAATTCTTATATAATATAAATTATTCTGATTCAAAATATTGAATATGTTTTACCTAATTCAATTCACATAAATGGAAAAATTAAACTTAAAACAAAACCTACATACGCGACAAAAAGAAGAGTTTTTAAGATGTATATTTTTCAAGAAAAAGTTGACTTTGAATTCACTCTATAATTAATAATAATAATTATATTAATATGAATTGATATTTATTAATATATAATATACAAATTTCATTTAAAAAATTCCTCATTGGGGATTATATTAATTAATTAAAATGTAGAAACATTATGCATTTTAAAATAACTTTTAGAAAAATCTCATTTCTAAACTCAAAAACAAACCTATATTAAAATAAATATAAATTTTATTTGAAAGTAATTAGTTATAATAAATATAAAAAAATAATACATATGTTACATGAAATAATATTCAAATCATGTATCAACCTCATTTTCAAGTAACCCTTCACATATAAATTTGAAGTATATAGAGTGTTTGGGTGACGTTTGGGAGGGTTTAGAATAATTTTGAAATGTTTTGGGGATTTTTTATAGGTTCACAGTTGGTTTTCAGTTTTGGAAAACCTTGAAACTCTAATAGGAAACCATGTACAGTTATATAAATGAAAAGGAGAATGTTCATGGGTAGGCACATGGTTTTTCAAAACTATGTAGCTAAGTATGAGAGACTATGTAGAGTGGATAGTGGTATTTTACATCGTTAGCACATGGTTTGTCTAACAATGCGGGACAACTATGTGAGGTCCCTCTTGAGGCAGATACTGGCACACAGTTAATGCACAATTTTCCTAACCATGCAACTGACCATGCACAGTTTAAAACCATGATGCTCAAAATATGAATCTAGGTCGAGATTAAACATTAATCCTTTTTTTCTACATTTTGTCCTTAACTAAAACATTATCCCTCTCAAAGGATGTGGAACCCTTCCCCATTTAATTGTAAGTGATTCTGAGGAATTTGTTGGTGTGTTCAATCCCGATTCCCTTGGTAACTTGATGCATGTAAAAGTGTTTTTAATAAATGGTTGGTTTAATTAGAATGGTTTTTAGGAAAAGAGTTTTGAATAAATTTTTGGGTTTATTAAAATGGTTTTTGTTTTGGTTTTCAATAAACATGCGGTTTTATTGAAATGATTGAATTGATTTGGAAAATTTTGTATTGGAATGTGGTTAGATTAAATGGGTAATCATGGATGGAATTTCATTATAGTGTTCGTGAAGTACCGCTATCAAATGGTATGAGTTATAGATGTAAATTTCCACCATAAATGGCAACACTAAGCTTGTGTGGTTGTGTGGTTAAGTGTGAGTGTGTGATTATGTGAAATGGAATGGGTTATTATAACATGGAAATTGAGAATGGTTAAATGAATTATTTGGTTTCTTTCCTTGGAACTTGGTTTTGTTTTGGGAAAACTATTTTTGTATAGAGAGCTGCTTTGGAGTTAAATTTCTTGGTCTTGACATAAACTATTTTCAATTGTTTTATATAAATTTTTTATATTAATTTTATTACATGTTCTATACTATTGGCATGAGTAGGGAATTAATCTGTGGAAATCCTACTAAGTTTCATTACACAATACTAATTTGGAACTTTGGTGGTTTTACCGATATTGTTTATCAAGACACGTCCAAATGTAAAGTATCACACTTATTTAGTGGTGCATCGTGATACTTGGTCTCTTTTGTGGAGTTAGATCATGGGGAAGGTTGAGGATTTGGAGTTATATGGTTTCCATTGAGATTTGCTGGTTTTGTCTTCCACTATCTTCTTAGATGTTAGTTTCCTTCCATTGTGGTACTCTTTTGTAGTTTTCTTATATCAATGTTATTACATGAGTTGTTTTTCATTATTATCATGCATCTTGTAGTGATTATCTGATTATGGAAGGTTTAGTTTATCTATTTTATTTTCAAAGGGAAAATCATCCCCTCTCTACAAATGAATCCCATCGAATTTATTTCTAGCCTTTAGCGTCTTGGTGATGTGTCTTAATGCCAAGTAATGTCCTTCTTCCTTCTCAATACAACGAGGTGGGGCAGGATTTTACAAGTGGTATCAGATTGTTCGGCCCTTGACAAATAATTTTTCTTTAGTTCTGTTAGTCTTGAATTAGAAATTTATTCTGATTTATTTCTTTTTTCAGGTTAGTTTAAGGGATTAGGATTATCAGGACTTGAAATGTAGACCATAAAAATACATAGCTACCTTTTTATTTTGAACTTAAAGTTACCAAGGATTTGGGTACATAAGTATTTTGGGAGACACATATAGGATTTGGAGTCTCATTTTAATGGGTTTATCCAATGATATAAGTAAGACATGTATTATAAAAATGACCTCCCACTAAGACTGAATATTTCATTTTGAGTAATAATTTAAGATTTGGTGAAAATTATTTATTTTTAAAATTTGTTAAAGTTGTTTCAAAACGTGATATTTTGAAAAGGCGTGAAATGGTAATATTGAAAATGGATTAAATTCTAAATGTATGGTGATAGTTTCAAAAAAATTGAATATATAAATGTTGAATTTTGGAAAGAAATGTTTCGATAGTATGATGTGGTATAATTTAAAAATTTTAAGCCTTCAGTTGATAGAGAGTAGGACTTATGGCATTTTTTGTCTGTATAGAAAATGAAACTTTGTAGGCAATGTTGAAACCAATTGAAGCAAGCTGCTGAGAATGTCGTTACACCTACACCATAGGAGAACTAACAGCTGGTTCAGAGTATAGTCCAAGATTTTCTAGCTTTGGATACATGGAATAGAAGGGTTCAACCAATGAAATTGGATCATTTAGTATAGTTACAGAAGAAGAATCCACACATCTTTTAGGGTGATTCAGAACTAGAAAAGTTATAGGTTTGGGTGAATATGACAAATTGAATATTTAATTTCCTTAGCACACCATCAGAGCTGAAATTCAAGTTAGTGATGTATATGCCAGAAGATCTTTCATGCTGGTGGTGGGACTTATCGGTCCAGGATAAATCAGACTAAGGCCCTGCATTGGAGGATTTTGAGGAATTTTTCGACAAAAAATTCTATCCTTATACGTTAACGATTTCCAAAATGACAAAATTCATCATCTTGAAACATGATATCCTCATATTGACAATGTATTCAAATAAATTCATGAATTTAGTGTGATTTTCACATAAAGTTTCTTCTAGTGCATCCTTGAAGGCATGCATCTTTGAATCGGGGATTAGTCATGAGATTCACTCAAAGATTGTTATGATATGTATTATTGATTATATAGAGATGGTTAATAGAGTGAATGTGGGTGAAAGGGACATATTATAAGCTATGGGTTGAGGTAATATATTGATACTTATAGGAAATAGTGGATACTCCTATTGTAGGAGTAAGAGGAAGTGGGACACCTATTTCCAAGGTGGGATCAAGGCTCAGAATCAAAAAATTGGATTAAAAAATATTCATCCAAAACCTAATAGAAATTTGGGGTGTTTATAATGTGGTCTTAATAGTCACATAAAGAGAGATTTTACGGAACCACCTAGAGAATAATGAAATTGTTATCAGATGGGTCATCTTTAGGGATATTATTATAGTGCTCTGAGATCAGTTGTTCGAGAAACTTATCAGATGTCATAGTCATCATATTTATCAATGGGATGAGGACATTAAAAAAATACTAATAAGTGGAATAGAGCTATCCATGGTCATTCTAGAAATACCAGGACTCCTCAACAAGGGAAATCTCAGTAGGGAAATAAGGAACAAAGTACTGAAAGTGAGAAATTATATAGAGATGAACAGCTTATTATTGGTGATCAGTCCAGACCATCGATGGTGAGAGTTATGATTCTCTTTAATTCTACCCTTATGTAACATTTTTTTTATATGGGTTCATCCCAGTCGTTTATTTCTTCATGTTCAATTGATTTTCTTTTTTGAGTTTTGAGAATAAGCCTTCAGTGTTGAAACTGTAAACTCCTCTTCGTAAAAGAGAAAGTCGGGCCTTAATGTGTAGAGCATGTTTTATAAGTATTTATGGAGATGAGATGATGTGGGATTTATACAAGAGATATATTTTTATGTTAAATCCTCACATATACTTTTATACCAGATGATTTAGTTTTATGACTAATAATGGCATCGAGCATCTTTTTAGAGGAGATTGTAATGTAAAGGAAAGTGAAATGGGATTATTATCATCCGCAGTTGGAAAGATCTTGTACCAGTTGGTTGGTTTGACCTCGGTATCAATGGAAGATATTGAGAATAGAAATTATATTGCATTGTTTGATTGGTTTTAGAATGTTTTTCCTAAACATTTCTCAGAGTTCCCACCGATGAGAAAAGTTGAGTTTATGATTTATCTCCTTTCGAGGACTGGTCCTATTTCCTGTAAATATTACTAGATGGAACCAAAAAAATAGGGGATTGAAATTGTAGTTGGAAGAGATGTAAATCAAATGGTTCATTAATCCTATAATTTCTTCGTGGTAAGCACTAGTCTTGTTTATCAAAAATGTAGATGGAACTTTTCAGTTGTGTGTGGATTATTGTAAACTTAATCAAGTTATGATAAAGAATCTGTATCTACTTACGTGCATTGATCATCTATTCAATCAATTGAGGGGATCTCAGTGGTTCTCCAAAATTAACTTTCCCAAAGGATATCACCAGTTGTGATTTCAGTAGGAGGATATTATAAAGACAGCTTTCAAAAGTAGATATAGACATTTTGAGTATATGGTAATGTCTTTCAGTCTTATGAATTCATGAGCAGTATTTATGGAATTGATGAATTGGACATTACATAGATATCTAGATTCTTTTTGGGTAGTGTCCATGGTTGACATATTAGTGTATTCAAGGACATGGACTGAGCATGAGAAACACTCGACGATAGTGTTGGGAATTTTGAGGGGTCATCATATGTATGCCAAATTATCAAAGTGTGATTTTTTTTTATAGGAGGTAAGTTTATATAGCCATTTAATCTCTAAAAAAGTTTTTTATTGTGGATCCATAAAAGATAGAAGCTATTATCTCTAGGAAACCACCAATGAATGTCTCTGACATATGCATTTTCCTTGGTCTAGCTGGTTATTACCAATACTTTGTTCATAATTTTTCATGACTGACCTCGCCTATGATAGATTTGACATCGAATAATTTTCCATTCCAATAGAAATATGAATTTCAAAAGTCTCTCGAAATCATAACGTTCACCTTACGTCAACACCAATCTTGATTTTTTCAAAATCAGCAAAAGGGTACATGGTATGTTGTGATTATTCCGGATCAGGGTTGGAATGTGTTCTCAGGAAAAGAGACCATGTTGTTTCATAAGGATCAATCTAGATATGAGTGAAAGAGAATAATTATCCAACACAAGATTTGGAGTTAGCTACCATGGTCTATGCTTTTAAAATATTGCATCATTACCTCTTTGGTGAGAAATTTATTGTGTTTACAAATAATAAGATCTTGAAACATATTTTCTCACAAATTAATTTGAACCTGATATGAAGAAGATGGATGTAGTATCTCCAAATATTTGACTTTGACTTGATTTATACACCGGGTAAATGCAATATGGTTGAATATGCATTAAGAATAAATCCATATGCTCAGTTGGAAAAAGAAGCTTCATATGAATGGAAATTGATATCGTTCCAAGCCGATATGCACTTAGAATGTGAAGACCGAGGTGAAGTTGAAATTTTCTTTCCAATTTAATTTTTTCATGATTTGGTTGAGACAGTTAAATATACATAGACATATGATTCATAATGTGTTTCTATGAGGTCCAAACTCAATAGTGAGGAGGCCATTGAGGGCTAGAGGCTATATGGGAGTTTCGTGTTGTGGTTCAGAAATTGGATGGTCATACAAGTGGCTTCTCTGGAACAACTTCTTAATTATTTTCAACATTCAGTATGGGTTTTCCATCCTAGAATATATAATTTGTATAAGGCATTGAGAGCATAGTTTTGGTGGTTCGGTATGAAAAATAAGTTGGTTGAGTTTGTTTTGAGATTCTTAACTTATCATAAGGTTAAAGTATAGCACCTAAAACTAAAAGGTATGTTGAAATATTTACTTATCCATGTTTGGAAATGGGAGTAAATAGATATGTATTTTTTAATAGTTCTCCCAATAACGGTTCAGAAACAGGATACCATATGGGTGATACATAGTGGATAGGATAACAAAGTTGTCCCATTTCATCCCTATTTCTGAATCCCATATGGTAGAGGAATTGTTAAAAATATATATCTAATTAGTGGTAAAAATTCATGGAATACTAGTTTCCATAGTATCAGACAGATATCTAAGTATTATATTTTATTTCTGGAAATCCTTACAAAAATACCTTGGGATTCAGTTGACTATGAGTATAGAATATCATCCTCAGATGGATGGGAAATTTAAAAGGATGATACAAACATTAAAATTTATATTGTGGGGTTGTGTAATCGATTTTTATGGATCATTGGAGGAGTATGTACCATTAGTGGCATTCTATTATAATAAAATCTATCAATCCTCGATACAAATGGATCATTTTTCAGAATTATATGGCAATCCTTATCGTTCAACCCTTTTTTTGATGGAAACAATTGAAACTTCACTAGTTGGTTTTATCTTTATCTAGTAAACAATAGAGAAGCTTTGGTTGATTAGAAAACGGATAGAGATGGATTAGAGTCGTCGGAAATCATATAGAGATCATCATCGATGTTTATTGTCATTTGTGGTGAGTGATCAAGTGTTCTAAAGGATATATCCAAGGCATAGATGTTGTTATATCGAGAAGTAGGGGAATTTATATCCTTGATTCATAATCCCTTTTTGAGATTCTTGAATGGGTTGGTGAGGTGGCATATTGGTTAGAATTTCCACCACAGTTTAGTGTGGTGCATAGTGTGTTTCATGTATCTAATTTGAAAGAGTATCCTCCTGATCAAAACCATGTGATTCTATGGGATCACATTGACTTAGATCTGGATGCTACATTAGTGAACATGACAATATAGGTTTTAGATAGGCAAGAGAAATTATTTTGTGGGAAAAGCATCATTCTAGTGAAAGTTTTGAAGAAATGTGGTCAGATTTAGGAAGAGACTTGGGAATGGGAGAAGGAAATGAAATATAAATTTCCAGAACTCTTTCAGGGAAATGTTTGTTTTCTAATTTTTGGATATTGAAAGGCCAATACTAGGGAGAATGTATCACCCCAGTTTCAATTAAATAGTTCTTAATTTATGTATTTAAAGTATATAAAGTTTTTAGGTGAAGTTTAAAAGGTTTTGGAAGACTTTTGGAATATTTTGGGGGATTTTCTATAGGTTCATACTTGGTGCACAATTTGGGTAAACTATTCAAATCCTACAGGGAACTATTCATATTGAAACAGAGGCTAAGGGGAAGGCGCATGGGTAGTCACATAGATTATCCAAACTATGTGGCTACCTAGGAGAAATCGTGTAAAGTTAGAAAGTGTAATTTTTCATGGCTGGCACATGGTTTTTCTAACCGTGTGGGAAAACCACGTGATATCCCACTTTAGGCATAGTTTGGCACACTGTTAGCACATAGTTTTCTTAAACTTATGATTAATCATTCATGATTTAAAAACAAGATCCTAAAATTGTGGATCTAGGTCAGAATTAACCTTTAACCCCTTATTTTTTCCCTATTTTGGCCCTGACTTGGAAATTCTCCCTCCCAAAGGATGTGTAACCCATCCCCATTAAATTGGAAGCAATATAAATGTATTTCCTGGTGCGTTGAAGCTTTATTCCCTTGGTAAGTCTTCATTTTTGGAAGTTTTATATGGTTTCTCCTAGATCTACTTCATTATTTCTCTCAGCTTCTTAGATCTGGTCCATTTTAGATAGATATAGGGCCGTTAATTCCAATCATGGTTATATTTTTCTGTTTTTATGATAGGGGAAGGTATTTAAGGTTGGTTTTTGGAGATTAAATCTGGTTTTGTGGGAATTTTCATGTCTTTCTTTTTTTCTCCATAATTCTCGTGGTAGGTGTCTTCACTCTCGAATACTCTTACTATAAAAAGAAGTAAAAATTTCAAATTTAATGTTTTTTGTGAAATTGATTATCAAATTGTTCTAAAATTTATTAATAAAAACCTTCTTTGGTGATATTTTAGGGTATTTTTAAAAATTGTGTGTTTTAGTGGAAAGTGAAAACGGTAACTTGATTTTAAAATGATGATTTTTAAATGGTTATTTGGTTGTGATGCATGGAAAATTGTTTTCAATATACGGTTTATTTTATTAGAATGGTTCTTTGAAAAAGTTTTTTCTTTAAAGTGTGGGTTTTATTGAAATGATTTGTTTTTATTTGTTTTTAATAAACATTTGGTTTTATTGAAATGACTAAATTTGTTTGGAAAAGTATATATTGGAATGTGGTTGGCCTGAATGGTTGAGCATGGGTGGAATAGGATAGATAATGGTCATGAAGTACCACCATCAAAGGGTATAGGTTATGGACAAAAAGTTCCACAATAAATGTTAACACCAAGCTTGCCTGGTCGGGTGGTTAAGTGTGTTTGTTTGTGTGTGATTATGTGAAATGGAATAGGTTATTCCAAGATGGAAATTTAAAAATGTTTAAATGACTTTCTTGGATTCTTTCCTTGCAGCATGGTTTTGTTTTGAGAAAACTGTTTTAGTATAGAGAACTATTTGGGTTTTAAACTACTTGGCCTTGATATAAACTATTTTCGATTGTTTTATATAAATTGTTTTATATAAATATTATAATATGTTCTATCCTAGTGGAGTGACTTGGGAGGTCATTTATGGAATGCCTATTGAGGTTCATTAATCATCGCTGCTTTGGAACTTTGGTGCTTTTGAAGATATTGTCTATCAGAACACTAGAAAAGGTAAATTATAACACTTATTTAGTGTTTCATCATGATACTTGGGTTGTTTTGTGGATTTGAAGAATAGATATGGTTTGATCCCTATAATTATGTGGTTTTCCTTGAGCTTTATTGGTTTTTTCTTCCGCTGTCTACTTTGATGTTAGTTGTCTTCCACTATGGTACTCTTTTATAGTTTGTTTTTGATATCAATGGTACAAATTGATTTGTTTTACATTTTTTTCATGCATCTTATAGTGGTTATTTTGTTATGGAATATTTGGTTGACTTGTTTTTTTTCAAATGGAAAATCATCCCCTGTCTGCTAATGAATCCCTTGACATTTATTGTCGGCCTTTGGCATTTAAGGGATGTCACTTAAGGCCAAGTAATGTCCTTCTACCTTATCAAGCCAATGAGGAAAGGTGGGATATTAAAAATAAAATTAGGGATTTGAATATTCTTCAATTATTAAAAATAATTACATTTTTTTACAAAAATCATGATTTTTCACTATTCTTTGAAAATCAACATTTTTTGAAAAATACCAAAATTTCGACATTAGTAAAAAAAATTATTATGATTTAAAAATTATATTCATATTTTAAAATTATAAGTCTAAAATTTATAAATTAATCTTTAAAATAAAACCTTATAAGAAAAGATTTTAGGTAAAACTATTTCCTTTTTATTTAAAAATTACATAACATTTTTATAACAAATATAACTATCTAATTCATATTAATAGATATGAAAATTATTTATAATATCATTTACTGGGTTATTAACTTATTCAACAATTTTATAAATTAAATTCTATCAATTATATTCACCTATTGAAAAAGTTCATATATCCCTCATAGAATTTTTAAATTCTCTTTTTTCCTCTTCAACCATATAGCTTTTTCATAAAACCTAAACCTAGTGAATCAAATTATTCTAAAAAACAATCTTTCTACGGTCCATAATCTAAACTGGATATTCCTCATAAAAAATATTTTCTTCCAACTAAACGACTTCAGGGATAAAAATAGGAGATGAATAGAGATCATATTTTCTTAAAATTGAAACATTAAATATATCTTAAACCTAAGATAAACTCTAAATAAAATCCAATCGATATGAAATTGATCTAACTTTCTCTATGATTTTAGATATTCTAATGAACCATGGAATTATATTCCCCATTTTAAAAAAACACATAACATTTTTCTATGGAGATACTTTGAGAATGACATGATCAGTTACTTTGAAAGAAAGATCTTTCCTCGAGTTATCTGTATAACATTTTTAACTGATCTGGGATTTCCTCATATGTTATTGAATCAACTGCACCTTTTTTCCATTTCCTCTACTGGCTTTGGTCCCATAAACTTCCATTATCCTACACTATCCAAAAAAACTAGATTTGGACACTGATTTCTATATAATACCTTAAATGGTTCTATCTGTATACTAGAATGAAAAATATAGTTATAAGAAAACTCATCAAAAAAAAGATCTCGATCCCAACCTCCATGGAAATATATATTACAATAATGAAGCATATCTTCCATGGTATGAATTATTTTCTCAAAATATCCATCAAACTAGGAAAGAAAAGTTGTACTAAAATTTAATTCAGTACACAATTACTTTTGAAATCCTTTCCAAAAATTAAATGTGAACCTAGGATCATGGTATGGTGCAATGGATATAGGCACTCCATGTGACCTGACTATCAATTTTAGATACAGTTGAGAAAGATGACCTAATGAAGTTATATCTAAAATGGGAAGTAAATGTACAGTTTTAGTTAATTGATCATTAATAACCCAAATCACATTATTACCTCAATAATTCTTTAGTAATCATACAAGGAAATCCATCGATATATTTTCCCATTTCCACTTTTGTACTGGAAAATGCTGAAATGTTCCATTCAGTAACTATTATTTTGATTATACCAGTTAACAATTAAAGCACTTTATGGTGAAGTTAGCAATTTTTTATTTCATTACATCCCACTAGTAATACTCTTAAAGGTATCTATATATCTTAGTGCTACTCGAATGAAAAGAAAACATAGAACTATTAGATTCACTCAACAACACTTTCTTTAATTGGAAATCATAGGGAACACATAATAATTTTCCAAATAATAAAAAACCTTTTCATCAATATTAAAATATGAAACTTACCCTTCTTATAAGATTATACCTTTTCCTATAAATATTAATCCTCTTTTTGATATTTCTTAATTCATTATAACATGTTCAAATTCAATGAAACCAGAAACAAAATAGAGGATGTCTCTACATCCATAACTTTTAGGCCAAAATTTATCAAATCATTAAACAAAGGGTCATGCTCCAAACATGCTACGGTTAAAATAACATTATTTTTTTGACACAAATCTTCAACCACATTTTTTTTATTTTTCTAGTATGGTAATGAATAGTGTAGTCATAATCCTTGATCAGTTCTTTCCATATTCTTTGTATGAGGTTTAATTCTTTCTGAGAGAATATATACTTCAAACATTTATGACCAGTATATGTTTCACATGTCACCCCATATAGATGATACCTCCAATTTTTTAAAGAAAAAAACACATAAACTAACTCTAGATCATGTGTAGGATAATTTAACTCCTGATGTTTTAACTAACATGAAGCATAAGCTATTACATGATAATTTTGTATTAGAACAAAACCAAGTCCTTTCAAAGAAGCAACACTATAGATGACAAAATCTCTATTTTTTAAATGTAGTTCCAAATCTAGATCATTCTCCAATCTTCTTTTTATTTCATGAAAAAATCATCATATTATTTTTTCTATATTAATTTAACTCTTTTTTGAGTTAACATAGTCAGTGGGCTAGAAAATTAGTTAAATTTTTCAATAAAACATTGGTAGTATCTTTCTAATAAAATAATACTAAAAATATCTATGATTTTTACAGGTCTTTTTCATTCTTTAACAAATTTTATTTTAGTAGGTTTGATATTTATGCCATCTTTAGAAATAATATATCATAGGAAATAATTTTTTTGCTCCAAAAATTCACACCTATAAATTTTCTCTTATTTTAAGGTTTTAAAAACAATCCATAAGTTTATTTCATGTTCCTTATGGATTTTATAATATAAATAAATTTTATCAATAAACACAACCAAAAACATGTCCAATTACTCATGAAAAAACCAATTTATAAGGTCTGCGAATATGATAGGTGCATTCAAAAATCCAAAAGGCATAAATACAAACTCATAGTGCCAATATCTAGTCCAAAATGTAGTCTTTAAAATTTCATCCTCATTCACTATCAGTTGTTGGTACCCTTACCTTAGGTAAACCTTCAAAAAATACTATGCTCATGGAGCTAATCAAAAAAATCATTGATATTAAGCAAATGATACTTGTTCTTAACATTGATGTTATTCAAATCTCTATAGTCATTGAAAAGTTTCATTAAACCACATTTATTTTTTAAAAACAAAATATGAGAAACCCATGGTGAATTTATAGGTCTAATGAAACTTTTATCTAATAATTCCTAAAATTTCTTTCTTAGTTCTAAATGTTCCACTTGATCCATTTGATATGGGGGTTTAGAAATAGTCTTAGTGTTGAGAACTAATTTAACAGTAAAATCAACCTCCCGATCAAGAATACCATCAGTAAAATCATCCATAAAAACATCCATGTATTCATTAACTAATGACACATAACTAATTTTAATTGGTTCTTTATTTTCAATAATATAATCTAGGTAACTTTCAATGCCATCATAAATTATTTTATTAGATTCTTGGTATGTTATCAAAGGCATAAAATCATTGAATAAAACTTTATTGGATTTGTATTCTATCATAGCATGATAAAATAAAATCTAATCTACACCCAACATAATATAAAACTCTACTATGGATATTTCAATAAGATTTGTAGAAAAGACCATCCCACTGATTTGGAAGAATAATTTCCTCTTGTTTCCTTCCTACTACAACTTTCCTATATCCTCTATAAAACTTTTTTTAAAACATAGTTTAGATGAAGTAATAAGGTAATCCTAAAATTCTATATCATTTCAACTTATCCATAATGTAAAATATTTCAAGGGAATTCTATTAACATTATCATAACATCTATAGTTTTCTAAATAATCCTCTAATACTAACTATAGTGACATAGCCTTAAATATTAAAAAAATCTTGTGTTTATGTTAAGAATTCATTATATTGTATTTGAGGATATTTTTAGGTTTGGAGTTTTAGAGAATTGGTTCATAACTCATATATAACAAAACCATATAATAAAAATCTGAAACTTTCATTTAGTATACATTTTTCCAATTGTATAAAACTTTTAAAATAAGGAATGATTTTTTTATATAAAAAATGTACAATATTTTCAATTCAAAATCTTCCTTTACCTTACCCAGCCTTAAATCTTGTGAAAAAGAATTTAAAAATGTGGGATGAGCATAAAAATCTCAGTTACAGACATAAAAAATAAGAAAACCATTAGTCTAATGAAAAACATGAAAGCTAAGAAAAATATAACTTTTTACTGATAAATGGAATTATCATTCCATTAAAAATCTTTTAAATTAAGTTTTGAAAAAAAAAATCCATGAAAACTCAGTATAAATCATAGAAAATTCTAGAATATACCTTGGGACATCATCTCATAGAACCCTTAGAAACCCCTTATAAAACCTCAATAAATTAGAATAACCATATGGAAAACCTCTAATATAATACTATGGATAAAATAATTGTTTCCCAATGCATTAGAGTGCTATCTGTGTTCACTAATCATATAAACTATAACAGCTTCACATAGTGCTATCTGGGAACACCAATAATATATAATTTACAAGAACCACAACATGAATAAAACATTTTATGGTTTCACTTTTTCATTAGAAAATGTTTGAAAAACTCTTTTAAACTCATATGAAAATAACTTTCGGCTATCAAAATACCATTTTCATTTAAAACCCCATTTTCAGTACCAAAATACCCAAAAATGGAAAATATGGTTTTTCATTGGAAAAAACATGAAATCATACAAAGGATTCTAGAAATAAAATAATGGTCATAGGGGCAGAAAATTTTATTTTCATCGTGTATGCTAAAAATAGAACATTCCTTTGCCATTTTCCAAAAATCCGTATAAAAAACATAAAAGGATTCTTTCTAAAAACCATTTAAAATAAAGTAAAAAGAAGACAAAAAAATACTTTATAAATTTATTATTTCTGTATAAAAACTTTCAAAAAATCATTTTAAAAACATGGACATAGAAAATTAATCTTTGGAAGGAAAATATTAAAAGATGTTTTTAAGGAAAAGACCCTTAGCACCTTGAAATATTTTATTCATACTACCCATGAAATAATAACATTAAAAAATGGTTAATAAAATTTGAATAGATAATTTCATGATATAACATTTCCAAGGGCCTATATATACACCTCGTAAAAAATATAGGTGTACAACATCAAAATATAGCTCAACGAAAATAAATTGAATCAAAGTCCCTTACCTTGCGTCTAACTCACCAAGAATATTTTTTTCTTCCTAAATAATAAAATTATGTTAATTGTTTACTTGTTTAAGAACTTTTTTCAAGTTTATTATTCCTTTTATATTACTTTTTACCATGTTATTTATGATTACTTAATCATTTATGTAACACCCCAAGATTTCATAGTACGTTATCTCATTAAAGTAATTCAATAGCTTAAACTACACACAACACTGAGTTCGAGCACACCAAAACTTACCATACTAGCCATTCAAAAATCAGTGGTGAATAGTACTAACTGCATTTTTAATCTTATATACTCTATATAATTTTAACATCCATATTTTTTGTTTCTTAGACATAATATAATAACAAATTAATTTTTTTAGATAAAAGAAGTATTTTTCAAAAAAATGCAATTTTATCTCTTTTTAATGGTGAACCCTTTTTAAAACCAATATTTTACACTTTTATATATTCAATTTATGGAAATTAAATTATTCTTTAGAAATGGGACATAAAAATTTATTTTGGATAAATTATTGGTACTTTTATGATAACTTTTATATTTTGATGAAGCTTGGAAAATACTATGTTTTAATTGAAAAAAACTTTTTTAATTGAAATAATTTATAGTGTTAAATTATTCATATTATTTGTTTTGAAATATAATTAGATTATATTTTTATCATTTAATACAATTTAGGTCATTATAAGTAATTTCACATTTAAATTTTACATAAACACATGCCAATCTTTTAATAGTTTTAACTTTTCAAAAAACCCACTTTTTGGTTTTGACAACGGGAATTAATTTTAAATTAATAAATTAAAATTCTAGGTTTTGAATTTGGTAAAATAGACTTTATTTTTAAATTCAGAATATCAGAATTATCTTAGGGTAATTTTTTGGTATTTTATTGAAATCTTTCAATTCTTGATGAATAGTGGAAAACATTGTGTAATTATTTAAAACCGAATTTTTATTTAAGTAATTATTTATTTTAATTTATTTTATTTTAGGTCAAAATAGATACATGATACCTATATATATTCAATTTAATCCATTGGAGAAATTTTATAACAAATTTAGATATATAAAATTTTATTGAACTTCTTACCGACTTTTACCCACCTTCTAGGAGCATTTGAAAATTTTCATAAAACTTAATTTTACTGATTCTATGAATTTAATTTCAAAAATTCAAGATACACAGCTAACATAATTAAGTAAAATTTTGTTCGATAAGATAAAAATAAATTTTTATGAATAGTAACTTTTTACTTTTATTTACCATGGTTAAAAGTCAATAGGGTAACTAAGGGTAAAAATGATATTATAATTACCCTAACACATGTCCTAATTATATTTGATAAGTTTAATTCAACCCAAAACAACCTTTGGAAATAACTATTATCCTTTAGGTCCACGTGGATTAGATTAGGACATTTATTATTATTTTATTTAATGAAGAGTTAAAAGTGTTAAATTCAAAGTTTAATAACTAAACCATTTTAAATATAGGGGTACACATAAGATAAATTCAACTATAAATATTCATTAGAAAGATAAAAATATTTTCTACAAAATTTTATTTTATTTGTAATTTTTAGACATTATATAATTAAATTTATTTATGACACAATGATGATACAGTAATTACCTTCTTAATGAAATATTAAAATAATTGATATTATAAATATCCAAATAAATATTATTGAGACTTCTGATGAATTAAACTAATTATATAGGTTAATATGAAATCTTAGGGTTTATTTGATAAAGTTTTTTCTAAGTGGTAAGTTTTTTGTGACTTTCACAAAAACAAAATACCAAATAGTGTCAAAATTGACATAAATTAATTTGAAAAAAATACTATATTATTGATTGATATAATATTCCTAAAAATATGAGTTATTGCCAAAGGAATTTAATAATAATATATATGTCTTTAATGAACCAATTTAGGTTCTCTTTTAAGTTTATATTAAGTTTATTAACCATATAGTGTAATAATACAAGAAGACGCAGTAAAAGATAAAATATTTAACTAAGAGTTAAATCTAAAAGATAAGGTTAAAATTGTAACCTAAACTTGTATAAAACCTATTGGTTGAAATTATTTAGACCCATAACCTCCTAGGATCAAAATAAATTCATTTTTATCCATTATAAACCTAATATGATTGTATAATAAATTAATATTTTAATCTTTTTCTAAAGTGACCATCACCCCTTTTATAAAAGGGCACTTCCCCTTCTCTAAAACTCACACCTCCAAAGCCATTTGTCTCTGCCAAATCCTACCCAAATATCCACCCAATTTCCCACAAATAAATCTAGAGTCCTTACTTTGATCATAAAACTAACCTAAGGAGCCCTTTTGATCAAATCAAAAGGAAACACCCGAAGAAGAGGTAACAATTTCACCACCCTCTTTCAAGTTCTTTTCTTCTTCTACTTTCTCTTTCTTTTGTTCTATCCATCCTATGAATGATAATGTCACCAGGCTTGTGTGCATACGGCTTACAGTCTCCACGTCGTGGTGTAATTTGTTATTCAACACTATGATATTTGGATGGATATAATAATGAGTAATATGTATATGAATAATGAAAATAACATTATGATGTCTTTGTAAAATTAATATACCATCCAATTCCAAACCTTTTATTCATTAAATAAATGACATTGTCGCTCGTCTGTACGTACGGCTTACCGTCTCCACGACGTGATGAGATTCATTTACACATTCACCATTCTACGATGATTATAAAAATATATATTATTAATAAGTACATAATATATGACATAATAATGCTATTGAATATATATATATAAATATATGTATGTATGTATGTATGTATGTATGTATGTATGTACTTACATATATCTTATTCACTTACTTCCATTCAATACAATATGAAAATGGAAACATCGTTTATGCGTACGTACGGCCTACCGTCCCCATAAATGGTGTTTTACATTTCATATATATATATACTATACATATCTATATTCTAAATATATATTATATATAAATCATGTTTTATATTCCGGAATTATGTAAATCATGATCCAAATGATACGATCAAGAATAACAAGTTAAAACATGTATGATAAAGAAAGCGATTATTACCCAAATATTAATTTAACATGGAAATCATTATTAAATGAGTAGTATAAAGTCATAAATGAATCATGTGTGATATAATAAATATTAATTTGGTTCTAGTATATTTTAATAACATACTATGGTCATTATAAAGGAGGTTAAACATACCCTCGACCAAATAAAAGTGTAAGGTTAGGGTTATTTCCTCAATCTCATTATTATCCGAGATTGTTTATGTGTAAGTATTTACTAGGAAATATTTATCATCGATACATATATCTCATAAAAATGTTTTCAAAAGGAATCATTTAAGGTTTTATGTGAGGGTCTATTTAACAAGATTATAATTTTAAAAGTTTTAAAGATTTATCTTTCTAAATACTTTTAATTAATGTTCACGTTAGCAAAATGATTTTAATGATTTATTTATATGGACATGAATGTTTTGAAATGATAATTCTTTTAAAAAGTTTCAAATTGGTATGGAAACTTTGATTCAAAACTATATTTTAAATTAATTCCTTTATAAATTATGTGACTTTTAAATGATTCATAAAAAATGGATATTTCTCTCAAAGATTTTTAATGATCATTTTCAACTATTTCAACATCCTTTACATGATATTATTCTTGATCGAGGTTGATTTATTATGATAAAAATATTTCATATTGTATTGAAGGTTTTGTGATATCTTTGACTATGGGTGTGTTATTTTTAAACCATTCATGGTTTATAGATAAAGTATTGACATTTAGTATGCTAGTTTTAATATGAATGTTTATATTATGTTTAAACTGTATCATATGAGAAATGAATTGGACTTAGTAAGTGACGGGTAGATCCTGCTATAAGACAAATTAGAGGGTTTATTTTTTAGAATCTAACTATCTATGATTCCACTGATAATTCCCTACATGGTTCGATATGTCCTCCTCTCTTACATAAATATCCTTCACCATTATTGGATGACTACCATATTTAGTTTTATATTCATCACTCAACTAAACCTCATGATTAATATACACTTGTTCCTTATCCAACTATCTAACTACATCTGGAACCTTTGGTATTCCAACCTTTGGTATTCCAACCTTTTGAACCTTTGTAAGTTCTGGAGCTTGATTTGGACTATCTAAACCCACATCATGAGTTGCAGACCCCAATACTTATACTCCTTGAGAATCTATAGAATCAGCATTCTATACCTTCCTTCTACGATATTTTATATAACTTATAATAATATATCCCTTTAAAGAATAAAAAGAGCAAGCCATATTTATACATAAATTCACCTTCTGATGTTGAGTTACTTGAAAACCTCATAGAATATAGGAAGCCTTTCATACTTGATATGTAGGTTAATGCCATATTCATAATTATAAGGAAATCCCAACTTAATCATAGTGTTACTAAGATTAAATCGCATAGTTTCATTGTAAATTTGTGATATAGTAACCCTTTTACAATGATCTATCACAAGAACCCATTTAAAACATGCTCTAACCACTAGATCTGAGCATGGGGGCCCCAAACTTGGGTTTCTTATGAGAAAAAATAAGAAGAACTGTAAGTATAAGAAGAAACAAAAATGACATTTATATTTTCTAGATCCAATATTCCCTAGATCATAGAAATTTTACCCTAAAAATAAAGGAATCACCAAAATTTCCAATAAGAACCTATGGTTAGATAACCCTAGATGTAAGAGAAAAAATGGGGGTTTATGGAATATTTTAGGTTAAAAATAATATTTTCATAGTTAATTAAACTCATATCACGGTTAGGTTGCATGATTTTGAAAACTGTGTGTCAACAATGTGAATCATCACTGCACCCAAAAACAATGATACAACCATATGCCAACCCATAAGTCCGCCTTACCCCCTAACATGATTACCAAGGAAAGACACATGTTTTCTCTAACCTTTCTCAAACCGTGAAAACTGAACAACACCTTCATAACCTTCAAAAACTAAATAGAAACTTCCTCAAGTTGAACACAAACATTCCATAACATAAAAAAAAGATGATATAAATCACAAATTGGGTTTATTACATTAAACATTTCACCTCCAGATATTAATTCTTTACCCAATTCATTGTACCTCTATCAGGGTTCATCCTTTATGTGTCTAACTTTATATGTGTCACATAAATCATATATCATAAGAATTTTTTTCATAATTTTAACCCAGTTGTAGGGAATGTGATTTTGATACATGGTACTCCCAAATAAGTGAAGTATAGATATATATTTATATATATGAATACACATGAATGAAATTAGGATTGGTTATTCACAACATAAAAGTATGGCATGTAAAATCAATGAATGACTTAGATAGTATAATGAGTATACATAACAGTTTATCAAATGGTATCAATGAGAGAGAAAGGTTGTATCTAATTAATAGGGAATAATTTGGAAATTAAAGGAATCATTATGAAAACACAGAATTATAATAAATTTAAAATCAAAAGGCTTATTACAATGTAAGTAATTTAATATTATGAGGGAGGAAGATAATCGCTTACATAAAAATTGGATTCTTAAAGCTTTAAAAGGGTTCCTTAAAACACAAGAATATCTTTGGGATCACTTTGAAGAGGGAATATGAGAGAAAATTCATTATCAAAACCTTTGGGAAGAATATGAATGGGATAATATGTGGGTATTTATATCAAAATACGAGGAATTTTTTATTAATTTATAAACATAGGTTTTGGACTCTAAGTTATAAAAAATGTAAAACCATTGGCCATACCATCGTTTTAAACCACGATATTATCCAAGGGGGGTGGATTTTATTATTTTAATATTTTATTAGATGAACTCCAATTAATATGTATTATTTTAGATGTGGAAAAGATTATTATTCAAAAAGAACTATTTTTAAAAATAAAAAAATATATATACTTTATGTTTTTGAAAATTCTTTATAGGTTTGCAAAACTAATTTTATTATATAAATGAGGAAAAAAAATTTGGTCGATCAAAATTTTATATCATTTATAACATCTCATTTTAATTCATTATGAAATCATAATAATTAATGTATATTTATATTTCATTTTATTTTTTACCCAATTCAATTATCTTAGAAAATTATGAAAAATTCCCCATTAACTATTTTGAATGTAATAATTTTAAAAATGAAATCCATTTTATCAAAATAATTATATAAATATAATAAATTTAATTTTATAAATAAAATAATCATTAGAAGTTTTGATGATATACTCGGTTGTCTAACTCTTATAAAAATTAGTTGGGACTTCATAAAATTATATTGTCATTTATAACCTAATAAATATTGTTTTATAAAAATATCTTGGAAATATCTTGGACTTGATAACATTAAATTTATTATAAAAATGTATTTTAATAAAACATATATATTTTACCAAAAATATTATTATTAGTTTATTACGATAGATGTTTATTTTATTATATTTAACACTTTTATCTCGCTGTATTATGATATAAATTCCATGTGTTTTTATTTAAAAAGGTACTTAGAAATACAAAATTTCCACCTTAACTAAATTTATCCACAATTATTAAAAACTTTATTGTATTAGTTTAAATACAATTTCATTTCAATAATAATCTACATATTATAAATAATTATCTCATATATATATATCCTCTTATTACAACAACATAAAATCTAAGGGTAAGGTGTGTTATGGTGACATCATATTGGGGTGGCTCAGCTAACATTGATCTTGTGGTGATCTATACTAACGTGAACTTCTCTCAAACTCAATTTTGCTTGAGCCTCACTTGAAAAATCTCTTCCTAGGTTTGGTCAAGGGTGAATCATATTAAAACTACCTCTCTTATAAACTCTGATTAATGTGATTCAAAAGGTATAACCCTAAGATTTTAATCCATAATTTCTCCCTACTATATCAATTATCTCTTGTCATTGTCATTTATATATAGTAATTAAAATGGTAATATTATTACCAATGGTCATAAAAATCAATAGTCAAAATGACCAATGGTTAGATCCTGATGGTATCATCTCCCAATACACACTGTATATACTCCACAATTCTCACACTTAATTATTTGCTACTTCTCTTACAATGGTCCAACACTTCCATTGATAATGTTAATCATATTCATAAATATTCTATTTATTTTTACTTATTTTATATCAAGGGTGATATTCATGGGAGAACTTTAGACTATGGATTTTACCATTGTGTATACATTATAATTTGGTGTTTATTTACATGTACTCATCTTAGTTTTTATCATCAATATTATTATATGATTCACAATAAAATTTAATAGTCATTATATGTTTCTATTTTGTAAAACATAATAAAATAGTCATTGTAAAACTTAAGGTCATTTATTAATAATAAAAGGTAATTTTGGGATATTGTGGATAGTGATAAGGATAACCTTTTTTATTTATAGCCTTGGTAATCTGAAATACCAATAGGATTGACTGATGGTTTTTATTCATTGTAATGATATTTATATGATTATATGAATCTTTTTGTTGTTTTCTTGGTTTCATTTAGTACTATTTTGATTGTAATTTTTTCTTTAAAATTTAAGTATTTTAGTGTGTTTTTTTCAAACAGTGACTCTCTTCCCTTCGAAAATGATTGAATTTTTGCATTTTCAATTTTGAACTTTTGATTGATTCATTATTGAGATGGAACTATGAATAATTAAGTATAAAGGAACAAATAATCAATAAGTTATGGGAAGCCTATATATAGGATATTTTAATACCTCTCAAAATATGAAAATATATAACAATATAATTGTCCTCATAAATTTTTTGCATGCATATTCAATTCCTTCTTCATGTTTTATAGTAATCATTTTTGGTAAAATAAATTTTTTATTATGAATTATTAATTGTGGTTTGTGTCATTTTTTATGAAAATAGAGTGAAGATACCTATTTAGAAAGACCTTAAGATATATGATAAATAGTATTTAAAGGTGTTGTAGTCTGAGGTTGCTAGTTATTTCATGGGGATTATTTTTATTTTTTATATTCCTCTAATAAAATAGTAAAAAAATTTGTCTTTAATTTAAAATAATGATACACTCTAGTAGGAAATAGAAAAAAAAATATTTCACTCTATCTAATTATGTCCTCCTCATCATTAAGGAAAAACACTCTAGATAATGTGTATATACTTTTTAATTATTATAATGGAATTGGTGTAATTTATTAAGGGATTATTGGAAATTTTTATTTATAAAGGGAGTAATGTTCATTTTTTAATCCTGGAATTACATTTTGAGTGTCAATTCAGACTCAAAGTAATATTTGAACCTATGCATGTGATTTTGGTAAAAATATTCTATAATGTATTTTTAAGCTATATCAATAAACCACACGTGAATCTGATGCTTGTATTTCTAGGTATGATCTGAAATTCCATTTCACCATTATAATTCAATTACGAAAACATACTTCCCACCATAAGGTTAACCCAAGAAAATGAACTTGGATTGATGTGAAAACTTAAGCAAATGATTTTTTAATAATTTTATGTAGGAATTGAATGAACAAGAATCTGATAATCATATTTCACATTTTGATTTGAAATTTCTAATTTCACCTATATAATTCTATAAAAATGGAATTTCTCCCATCAAGGGGTCCAAACTGATAAAAATCACTTATATTGTCATGAAACTAAGGAGACATATCGTTGAATCATTTTTAATCTATATGAATTCACTGACCATGAATCTTATGCTTAGATTTCATGGTGTGATTGGAAATTCCATTTCACCTTTATAATTAAATTGAGATTATAAATTTTCTATCGGGGGTGAAAATTGAGCAAACATGCATGGATTGATGTGAAAATTTTAGAGAAAATGTGTTGGATCATTTTTAATATGTTACAATTGACCCTGCATCAATCAGATGGTCATATTTCTTAATATGATTTCAAATAACAAATTTCACCTTTATAGGTCCACTAAAATGATATTTAACTTATTCAGGGGTATAAACTGGGAAAAATAATTTTTATTGGTTTGTAAATTCAAGAGAAGGGTCGTCATATCATTTTTAATCTATATAAATTTATCATGCATGAATTTGATTCTCAGTTTACTCTGTATGATTAGAATTTCCATTTCAACTTCAAATTTTAATTAAGTTAATGCATTTACTTTCATAAGGTAAAAAGTGAGAAAACAAACAGCGATTGATGTGAAAACTTATGATAATGGTTTTTGAATCATTTTTAATATATATTAATTGATTCCACATTATTCTTATTCTTGGATTTCTCAGTATGATTTGAAACACTTGATTTCACCTTTATAATTCCATTAAAATGTAATTTCTCCCATTGGGGGGTCCAAACCAAGAAACTTTTCTTGGATTATCTTGGAAAATTAAGATAAGTTTCATCAAATAATTTATAATCTATAAAAATTAACCACGTGTGAATTATATTTTTAGATTCCTTGGTATGATCTAAAATACCATTTCCCCTTTATAATTAAATTAGATGATATTTTTCCCATTATGGGGTAAAAACTAAGAAAATTAACATGGATAAATGTGAAAACATAGGATAAAAATCTTCAAATAATTTCTATTATGTTGAAATTGACAACACAAATGACACCTCATGGATGTGATCATCTCAATTACAGATCTTAAAGAAAATATTGTGTTGTGATACTTTCTCAGCACCATTAAGGTTTAGACATTTAGAGAAATTGGACAAAACATTAGCTAATAAAACTCTTGTCTTTTCCACCTAGTGAAACGTTTTACCACTTTATAAGAAATTAATTAATCTATAGCAAGTCTTCAATATCTATCATAAGTTCTACACACTAGATACTCTTATGGACACATTATATGCATTATTTTTTCTTTTTAACTTTAAGAAATAGAAACACCATAAGGGGATGAACTCGTATTCTTAGTAAGGGTAAAAATAATTGATAAAACTAAAAAAATATAAGTCAACAAAATATGAGATAAATTTTATAATCAATATATATAATAAAATAATACCTAAAAATATTAGATCACAAAACATGAGTCATGGAATACAACATGGAGTAATATAATAAATGAATCAAGACAGTGTCGAGACATGAGTCATCAAACCTAATCCATGATATGATAACTTAATCATAAGTATAAGTATAAAACTAAGGTTTACCAAGGAAATTTATTACTTCCTAAAATTAAAGACATTATAAAACTGTGTCAAAACCATAATCATAGGAGCACATTGTGATAAAATTCAAATATGGTCACCCTTTAGTTTGTAAAAAAATCCAAGTGTTTACACCCATTTTTTATGAAAAACCCTAACCATATCCTCTCATCAATATCTTGTGAGATATAAATACTTAAATAATGCATTAGAGGGTGATATAGGACCGCACCCATCATAATCCATACATATGAGTGACACTTTAAATAAATCATTCATCACACCATAAAGAACCCAAGGGAAGAAATGGGTTTCATTAATCACATCATATAGAACCCAAGTAAATAAAATAGGTTTCATATCCTTTCCAATGGAATTTTCTTAGAAATTCATTTATAATTCCATCAATAATCATAACATGATAAACCTAGAGAAAAAAATGGGTATCCAATGTCATCATGTAACTTTTTTGGTAAATACCATTAAATCAAGATAATAAGGCATATAATATTTTCATTATATAGAAAAAGGTTATATAGGTATGTTAATAATTTATCCAATCAATTAATGTATGAAATCTGGGCGAACACCCTTCAATCAAAGGAAGAAAAAATAGTGTATTCACATAGTTAAATCATTGGAAGAAAAATTATTGTTATATAATGAAGACGATTAGGTAAAAAAAGGTATTTAAGGATCATTCCTCAAATAAATATATAATGTTTCAAATTTTTGAAAACATAGTTAAATAATCCATCTATAAATTAAGAATACTTTTATAATAGTGGTATAATTTTACATTGAAAAGAATAATCAAAATGACTATTTTCCATGAAAACCCTTTTAAATAAAATTCATTTAATAATGTTAAAATAATTTACATTGTAAAACCACGAAACATGGGAAATAATATTAAAAATTATGGGAAATATGTTCATGTGAAAATGTTTTATAAGAATTTTCTTATCTTATTTTTATAAACAAAAGTCTTAGAAACAAAGTCACTAATTTCTTTTGAAAATAATTTTTCAAAAAGGTTGGAAAGAAAATTTTGGAGATGTATTAAAATGTAATTTTTTAAGAAATATCCAATAGTGTAGTATTTAAAAAGAAAAAAATGTTTTATAGATAAAATATGGAGTGCAAGAAAAGAAAAATGTCCATGATACGTAAAGCCTTTTAATATTTAGGAGTACCTTTACTAAAAAACCACCTGATAAAATAGGTAATAAAATTTCTATTTGAAATGTGGTGATGATAACTGAGAGGATAAAATGAATTAGTCCATATTTTAGTTCCTAAAAAGTGATATAAACATTGGTAAGAAGTAAAATATGAACATGGAAGAAAATATTCATTGGTAAAAATGGGAGTTATTCTTACCAATTCTATACTTTTATTTTAGAAAATATTTTTTCAAAGCATTGGTTATTGATGATGAAAAGTATTACCTTAGATAATGATAGGAAATACCATATAAAAATGGGAATGTAAGGATCAAAAAAACTTGAAAATTATATTCTATTAATAAATATTGTGACCCAATGTATTGGAAATTGAGTCAATGAAACACTTAAAAAATTTGAGAATTTCAAAAAAAAATCCTTAAAGGTTATGAATTATAATGAATCATTAAAAACCATTAATAATTATAGGATCATGATATAAAATATTAGTCGATCATTATATACACCATTTCAAATAAAACATGGTGTATAATAACAACTAAGTCACAAGTGATTTAAAATTGATACGTGAAACCCTTACCTTAGTTCCAGAATACCCTTGACTTATATATATATTCATAAGGTTCTTAAATATTTTATTAAGATGGTTAATTTTTTATATAGTAGAAACCCTTTCCTTAGTTCCAGAATACCACTAAAGTACTTGAATCTACTATATAAAAAATAACCATCTTAATAAAATATTAAGAACCATATGAATATAAATATAACCTTTTATAAACTTCATTTATAATTATTCTCTACATTATATTTGTAAGTTATTATCAATTTTCAATATGAGGTGTGGGCTGTCTTGATTGTTTTGAACTAGTTTTATAATAGCAGTGTCGTTATTTATTCTTATACTAAATTTTATCATTCCAAGATCATTTAAGGTAATATAATATATAAATTATGTTTATTTATAAATATATTATTTCAATCCATTAGTGATTTAGTTATTTTGTGTGAAAATGGAATCGGTGTTGGCATATTTCTGTAATTTTACTGATCAAAGATGATATTTTAATAATTAGTTAAAACCCTAATATAAAATTTAATGAACCATAAAAATAATTATTTTATTACTTAATTATAATATTATTATTTTTTAATTCCTCATGGTAATCTACTATATAATTTTATATCATTATTCAAGTAGGTGGTCAGACTCACCCCAACATCAACATACTATAATTTGATATGTGAGTATGGATAATAAATTTTTTATTTTTACATAATATCAATATAACGGAAGAATAATTTTGTTATTTATATTTTTTTAAGTTTTTGATACATATTTAAAGTAGTTTTTATAAATTATAAAAATAAATATGAAAAATGAAAAATGTTACAATGAGGAGGTGGTAGTCCACAAAGTGCTCGGTTAATGCTTTCATTTCCCAATAAATGAGAGTAAATAGAGGTGAATTATAATTTATCTCTTAATATTTATAACTATATTATATATTTCAAATTTATTCTTAATTTTTATCCTTATAACCACTGAATATAGGTGTTGGTGAAAAGTAAAAGATGTCTCTTCATAAAGGTAGTAGTCTACACAACGCAAGATCGACGTTCTTTTGTTTTTCTAAGTGGATGAGAAGGAATAAATGAGGGATGTTCCATTTATATAATTAAACTTAAGTATACTAATGATAATAAGTTAATTTTATTATTATGTTTAGTTTATTTTTGTAATATAAATATTTATAATAAAAGGTCAGGAATAAGTTGTAATGACCCACCAAATCTCATTGGCTTGAGAGTACAATGAGTTATTACCATGCATTAAGCGACATACCCAAGACGCCAAAGGCTAGAAATAAATGTCGAAGCATTTCAAACACAAGTGGGGGTGATTTAACCTTTAAGAAATGAACCGATAAACCAACCAGCCATAACCAAAAATTCACTTTATGATTCATGAACTAATAAAAGATAACTCAAAAACTTCATGTATCTCAAAAGCACATCAAAGTATGTAAAAGCGGATTAATAACCGAGTATTAAAGTACACACTGGATAAACGACACAGGACTCTCCAAAGACTACAAAACTCCATGCTTCACAATCTTTAATCTCCCTAGTATCCGAACATACCAAACATCACGAGGTAGTGCTAAAAATGTGGGAAACGTTACCTTTTACCCTATCTAAGAAGATGGCATCTGCAAAATCACCAAAGTGACAAAGCAGGGTGAGTATAAAACTTAGTAGTTTACCCCAATGAATTCCCTACTCACGCCACTAGGATAGAAGAGTTATAAAAAATTACATAAAATATTTTATATAGAACAATTACTCAAAAGAAGTTTATAACTAAATATAAACAATTTTCAAAAACCATTCATTACTAAAGGCATACAAGTGCAATGGAAACCAATTTTCCCAGCAAGATATTTTTCCAAAAAAAATAACTAAACAAGATTTAAAACTATTTCAAAGTATCCCTTTTTGGAATACCCAACCCTTCCAAAAACCCATACAACCATCCATCCATTCTACGTTATGATAATTCCATACTCATGAGTTGTTTCTCATCTATCTACCAAGTCGTCACAAGGTAATTGTTTCCCATGTACCATTAATCCTTTGGCACCGAGCATAAGGTCATATTTCAACCAAGCCGCGTGTTTGAAATTTTAACTTTATATCCCATGTTCCATTTAACCTTTGTCATTCAAAACAAAGTCATATTTAAACTAATCCCAAGAAATGAAATAGGAACTCACACACCAATATTCCCAAGGATCATTCAAAAACACCTTCTCAATAAAAACACCATTTTTATTGAAACCCAATTCCTTCAAGGTCATTTAAATACCAAACCATTTCGATAAAACACCTTTTTTATTGAAAACCAAATTTTAATCAAACCATTTAACAATTCTAGAAAATCAATAATTTAAAATCATCATTTTAAATTCAAGATACTAAATCACTTTGCACAAAAATTTACCACGATTTCACAATTTTACTAAAACCTTAAATCATCACTGGAGAATATTTATTCCATGATTTTTACAATAAATCACATTCAAATAAACGAATTTAAAACTAAGTAAATAAATTATAGCAAGAGGAGTTGAGAGAGAAGCCTCCTACCTCAATGGTTTTGATGAAACTTGACAACAGGCAAAGAATGTACAAGAAGGCGGGTCGATTCTCCAAGAACGGACTTAGTTATCTTATAATAGAAAAATGAAGACTCAATATTGAATTATATGGAATCAAAGAATGTAGATCTACCCACTATAGGTTCAGATATGAGAAATAATGGAGATCAGAGAGGTAGTTCTAAGGAGATCAAAGAAAATGTGACAAATCAGGAAAGAATGGTGACATAACTCAAGAATCAGATTAAGATTCCAAGAAAGAAGCTTACATGTCTTCATATATAATTAAAAACACTATATTTATCCTTTCTCAATGTTAAAAAACTTATATCTACCCATGGGATGTGTATATATAAGAAAATGAGAAGGATAGAAGGAGGAGTTTGCATGAAATAGAAAATAACCAAGAATATCCGCACTTAACCCAAGAATCAGGCTTGAAATCACCAAGGAAAGGCTCTAGGTTGGCTCTAACTCCTGTAGGGAGGGTTCTCCAGCCTTATAGGGAGAGAAATATTGAAATAGGGACGTTTTCAATCCAAAAATATATAGAGAGAGAGAAAAAACAGGTAATCTCCTAGAGAATATGATCTAGATTTAACATATGCATGTGGTTTGACCACAAGGTTTGGGCAAACCGTGTATGGATCGTGCGACCTTATTTTTTGGTCCGAAAACTCTTTATAAAACCCCCAAAATATTCCATCTTTCACTGTTAACCTTTTTATGGAAACACGTTTTTTTATGGAAGCATCATCCTTTACGGAAACACCCCATGTTATGGAAACACCCAACTTTATGGAAACAAACCACTTTATGGAAACAAACCACTTTATGGAAAAACACACTTTATGGAAACACCCAATTTATGGAAAACCCCACTTTAAGAAAACAACCCACTTTATGGAAACACCCACTTTATGAAAACACCCACTTTATGGAAACAACCCACTTTATAGAAACACCCAACCAAAGACACACCATTTAAAAAAATGAGGAAAGGGTTATGTACTAGAAACTAGGGGTACTACATTCTCCCTACCATTGGTATTTCTGTCCTTGGAAAGTAGAAAACCCTTGCTGGCCAAAATGAGTTCTGGCCACTGCTCTTTAATTTCCTTCTCACATTCCTAAGTCTCTTCCTAAATCTGACCATGTTTCCATAAAATACAAACTAGTCTAATTATTTTCCCATGAAAGACTTTATCTTGTCTATCAAAAATCCACATTGGGATATGTACCAATGATGCATCTGGTTCTAGGTCAATGTGATCCAATATGATCACATGGTCAGGATCAGGGTGATACTTTCTCAACTAGGATACTTGGAACACATTATGCACCAAGAAAAACTATGGTGGTAATTCCAAATGATATTCCACCTCTCCAACCCATTACATTATCTCGAAAGGGCCAATTTATCTAGTCGATAAATTTCTATGCTTCCTGAAACAACGATGTCTAAGCTTGAGATAGATCCTCAAGAAGACATAATCACCCACAATGAATAACAACGGTCTCCAATGGTGATCTGCATAAGATTTATAAAAAATCTGAGCCATCTCCATCCTATTTCTAATCAAATGGATCTTCTCCATTGTTTCTTGGACAAGGCCTTTCCAGACTAGTGATGTTTTCCCGTTTCAAGCTAGCATAGTGGAGAACAACAAGGATGTCCATACAATGCTTCCAACGAAGCCATGTGTATCAAGGACTGATAGATATTATTGTATGAGAACTCCACTAAGGGTATATGTTCTTCCGATGATCCACAAAAATCCATTACACAATCCCACAACATGTCATCCAATATTTTTATCATCTTCTCAGATTTCCCATCTGTCTAAGGATGATACGCCGTGCTCATAGTCAACTGAGTCCCAAAGGCTTGCTGTAGAGATTTCCAGAAACGAGATGTGAACCTCGGATCTCTATTTGAGACTATTTACATTGGTACTCCATGCCTCTTTACCACTTCTCTAATATAGATTTTTGAAATATCCTCCACCATATGAGTTTCATTAATAGGGATGAAATGGGATAAATTGGTTAGACGATCCACTATCACCCAAATATCATCGTGTTTCCAGACCATTCTTGGAAGACCTGTAACAAAATACATTTCCATATGATCCCATTTACACAATGGGATGGGCAAAGATTGTAACATATCATCTGGTCTTTAATGCTTTGCTTTAACCTGCTGACAAGTTCAGCACCACGAGAAGAACTCGGACACCTTTATTCTCTTGCTGCTCCACCAAAACTACACCTTAAACTCTTTATACATCTTCTGTATATCTGGATGTACAACTCATCTCAAATGGTGTTAGTCATGAAGGATTTTTTCCTGAAAATCCATAGGTAAAACCATCCGATCTCTGAAACACAAAACTAAACCCTCATCAAGTTTCAAGACTTCAATAGTCTCCACACCATTAAGTTTCAAACTCACAACCACACATTCATCATCAGATGTTTGTGCCTCTTTGATCATTTTCACTAAATCATGAACAAGCGTAGCTAAAAATAATACAACAACATCACCTTGGTCTTTACCTTCCACATGCATGTCGGCTAAGACTAACATCAACTATCATTCATCTTAAGCCTCTTTTTCCAACTAGGCATATGACCTTCTACTCAATGCATCTGCCACTGAATTTCTTTTCCTTGGTGCATAAATCAAATAAAAGTCAAACATTTGGAGATAATTCTTCTATATCCTTTGCCTCATATTCAAATCTCACTATGAGAAAATGTGTTTCAAGATTTTTTGATCTGTAAACACAGTAAATTTCTCACCAAAAAGATAATGTATCCATGTTTTCAAAGCATGGATGACTGCAGGTAACTTCAAATCATGTGTTGGGTAATTCTTCTCATGCACCCCCAAATGCCATGAACCATAAGCAACCACATGATCTCTTTGAATAAGAACACAACCCAACCCAGATCCCAAAGAATCACAATACACCACATACCCCAGTCCTGATTCTAGAAAGATCATGATAGGTGCCGATGTAAGCTGAATTTTCAGTTCCTAGAAAGACTTTTTACATTACTCTATCCATTGTAATGGAGTATTATTATTTTTTAGAGCTGTCATTGGCGAAGCTAGTTGTGAGAAATCATGCACAAAGCATTGGTAGTAACCCGCTAGACCCAGAAAATTTCGTATATCGAAGACAATATTTTGTGGTTTCCACGAGATAACAGCTTCATTCTTTTCAGGATCCACATAAATTCCTTTTTTAGAAATGACATGGCCAAGAAAACATACTTCCTATATCCAAAAATCAAACTTTGATTATTTGACATACCAACGATGATCTCTCAATATTTATAACACTATTTCCAGGTACTCATCATGGTCATCCCTTGTCTTTGAATAGACCAAAAAAATTTCCACAAACACCACAACAAAATAATCTAGATATTGTTGAAATATCTGATTCATCAATGTAATTAATACCGCTGGTGCATTCATTAGACCGAAAGGCATGACTACATATAAATAGTGGTCATATCTACTTCTGAAAGCAACCTTTGGAATATCCTCTTTCCGAACTCGCAATTAGTGATATACTAATCTCAAGTCTATCTTGGAGAACCAATGAGCTCCTCTTAATTGATATAATAGATCATCAATGTGTGGAATTCGATATATTTTCTTTATCATAACTTGGTTAAGCATACGATAATCAACACATAGTCTAAGAGATCCATCTTCCTTATTCACAAACAAAACTGGTGCTTCCCAAAGAGACATACATGGTCGAATGAAACCCTTGTTTTCCAGCTCCTCTAAATGCACTTTCAATTCCCATGACTTTATTGGTTCCATCCTATAATATGGAAGGGAAATAGGACTCATCCCCAGAAGGAGATCAATCATAAACTCCACTTCCCTTATAGGTTGTATCCCTCATAAGTTCTTGGGAAAGACATCTGGAAATTGATCCTCAACAGCTAGAAAACTATTTTCCTCCATATCTTCCATTAATTCCAAATTCAATGCTTCCAACATATAAGAGATAGTTCCCACCATTGATTCCAATGAGTTCTTTTCACCTTTGTTTGCAATATTTTCTTCTATCAAGAGATGCCTGATGTCGTCCTCGGTCATGAAACTAACTATTCTCCTATAACAGTCGATTTGAGCCTTAAACATTGTCAACCAATCCATACCTAGGATTAATTCATAGAAATCTGTATCCAAAATCAAGAAGTCCCATTTGTGCTCAACTCCATCAATAGTTATAGCACATTCTCTAAACACAAAGGCTTGACATTTTCTTTCATAGAGAGGAGTTTTCATTTTCAAAACAGAAGGCATCATTTCAAATTTTAAACATAGAAAGTCAACAACATGAGAATCAATGAAGGAATGTGATGCACCGGTATCAAACAACACTTTCATAATGGTATAATTCAAAATAATCATACCTCTCACTATATATTCTCCATCCTAATCATAAAAAAAACTTTTTCTCAACTCCATACAATTGCTTCGTCATTGAATTGTTCTCATTGTTTCTTTATTGAGGTTGCCTTGGTTGAGGAGTCATGGTTTTTCTAAAATCACTATGGCTATGTCTGTTATACTAACGATATGGATACTTATTTTCTTTACCTATTGAAACATACGATGCTTGCGACGCATGAGAACTCTCTCGAGCACCTAACCTTGGAGAAATATGACAATAGCACTGAAGATGTCCCATTTTGTTGCAATTGTGACATGATCTAGGTTGTTCTGTACAATCTCGCTTTATGTGTTCAAGAGAACCACATTGAAAACAACATACTTTTCTCTAGGGTTAGGGATGAAGGTTTACTGATCCATCCATCTAGTTCTAATTTCCACTTGCACCATGTAAATTGGTTTCCCTTTTCCATTTGTTCCCAGTAGTGGAGTTCCCACCATTTTTTGTAGGTATTATCATGCCTCCTCCCATAATCTCGAGATATAAAATTCAGAAACATTCACTATGTTCACTTTCTCTGTATAATCTTTAATACAAAGTACTTAAATCTTTGATAAAATTTCCAGTCGAAGCCCCGATTTGAAGATGTGTGCCTTCAAAGAGGCACTTTTCGCAACTTCTGCTGAAAAGTGCACTAAGTTTATGAACTTAGTCGCATACTCTATGACAGATAGACTCTATTGTTTCAGGCTAATGAATTCTATAATTTTCTATATCTTGAATTGTTTAGGATAGAATTTTTTGTTGAACAATTGATTTATGCTCAAATTTACCCAAGAGAAGAAGGTAGAATGGTCTTTGTAGTCGAGTTTGGGTTGTCGAATCCTCAGAGATCTTAGAAGTAACCTACATACACGTACATTCTATGGATTGTTTTTGTCTATTAAGTGGCCAACATGGGTTGATTTTAGATGGTTTTAATGTATCAATAACAGATTTAAGTTAATTCAAATTAAGATAATTAGTTGATCCTAGGTTATCGCTTGGGGTGGATTGGATGAATTCCTTTTCTAAGGATTTCAATTTATTATATTTGAGATGGGTTTATTTAATAAGATCAAACAAAATAATCACTTACTGGTTTAATAACTACACCCTTTAATACTAATCACCTATACACTTGAAGGATCAAAGTTTTTATCACTTCAAGGTAATGGTTCTTATTGGCACTTAAAGTGTGTGGCCTTAAATTCAACAAGGACGATGGAGTTTAAAATCATCAAATAAAAATCTCAATTAATGAAGTGATTAGACATTAATGGGGTGATAAATAACATACAATATAGCCCCTTGATACTCCCTTGGATCAAACCATAAGTGGGTTAGCCCTCCATTGATTCTAGGGTTTCAATGGAAGCAGGAAGTAGACTCGTGAGGGAGGAATTGAAGAAGTCAAGAAAACAATAAAAAGAAAATAATCACTCTACCGTTGTGTGAATAATTTCACAAGTTTTGGTGTAAATAAATTCTCAGCATGAGTAAACGGTATCAAATTGAGATGGATAATAACATAATAATAATATAATAACTTTTATTAAGAAACAAGGATGAATTACAACAGCTTACATGTTGAAGAAAAACTTGAGACAACAAAATCGCAGCATAACATTGCAATGAAAGAATGCTCAAAAGATGATAAAATCCTCCACCACCACTGCATTAAATAGGAATTTTGGTAGCCTTGTGTCAATTCTCCAACATTACAAAGAATACCACTTGATTATGGTTGGCCTAGGGTGGTGGAAATCTTGTGGAACTTGGACTTTTCCACTCTTGACCTAATGTGGCAGCCATTTTGCAACCAATGAACAGACTCGTCATAATAAACTTTTAGGTGGAAGAATTATAGTGGGATATAAAGGAAGAAAATGGATCTTAAAATGTATCCTAAACTCCTGTTAAATTTGGGCCCATTTGGAGTTGTGAATCGGGATTTATGTCCCATTTAGTGGGATAATATTCTGTGCCACAAATTCTGGACCAGATTTTGATATTCTATTTGGGCCGCCTTAATTTCCCTCATGGAGGCCTAATTAGCACTGGCTCCTCAATAATTATTTGTTCCTATATATGTATTATATCAGCCCATGAAATTTTGGATTTATTGGGTTCGTATTTTGGGTCCCACATTCTCATCAGTGGGCTGGTGGCCAATATTCCTTCTCTAAAATTCTTTCCATTCATTGCCAAATATCTCCATCATCCTTTATGAATCCTCTATTGATCCCTGAATGAAAAATGTTCTTATTTAAGTGTAGATACAGTTCCCAAAATATCAAATTAAAATATGGATAATTAAAATCCTTAAAATTAGATGAATCATTGGGCCTAAATTGGTGTCCATTAGACATGAAGTGCACAAATGATAAGAATGGATCTTCAAAAGTAAAATCCACTAACTCAGGCCAGAAGATCAAAAATGAAAATTTAATACCATTAAAATGTAATTAAAATATGTATTTTTATTATCTAATCACACCCCCGAACTTGGTATTTTCTAGTCCTAAGCAAAATGTATCTCAATAATATGAAATTTGAATTCCCTTTTACGAAAACATTTTAATACACAATGATCACAAAAAACCCTTATACCAAACAATCATTAAACCCATCAAAATATTTTAATACAAGATAGTTTCATAAGTGCATCCCAATCCCAAACCCATTCCTTTGTTCAAATGTATCTCCATATTTCATCCAATATCAATTAAGAGTGATGATGCGTTGTGAATTGCATTAGACATGGGGGTTCATCTTTATTCAAGAGGGAAATGATGGAAGTGCTAGGTGGAATAACATTTCAATATTAATATGAGTATTTAAACAAAAATTATTGTATTTTTATTTATTTATTTATTTTTTTTGTTTTTTTTTTTTTGCAATTTTTCCATGGTAATTGAAATTGCACTCAAAAGAGTCAACCCCTATAGCAAGACTTTGCCAATGACTCCCAGGCTCAAATGCCTTAGGCCACCAAGTGAAGCCCACATACTTGGGAATCAACTCGAGTTAACTCAATGAAAAACAAAATCAAATTACCAAAAATGGGGATAAAATTATAAACTCTGGGCCAGACAACTATGGAGTCACTATCCCCAAGTGTCGAAAGCCACGCATTAGGACATTTCATTGCTCTACACGCAAATTTATTGTTTTTTTTAATTTTTTTTTGAAAACTCATATTAATACTAAAATGATCACCAAACCTATGCTATTTGTTTGGGGGACCCCATGAACTCAAACTAATACCCCGTTGTCCAAAGGATGTGCTTTGTGGTCTTTTTTTTATTTGGATGAAAATATAAATGATGACATTTCACATTAGACAGCCACACTTTCCAAAATATCTATGCTCATGAAATTAGACATGGATTAAAATAAAAAACAGGGCATGCTAAATTATTTGATATTCAGTTTCAAAGTGTACAATGTCTATTATCATGTTCAAGGTTAAAGAAATTTTCCCTTCCATTAAGGCACACCTTTTTTCAAATCAGCCATTTTTTTGACACAAAAGCATTTTTTTATTTTATCTCCTCCCCCCAACTTAAAATAACACTATCCCCAGTGTTTAAAGAAAATAAAATTTAGAAGGGGGTAGAGGTAGATAATGGGAGTTTAAAAAGGAAATTGAAAATAAGGATCATGGAATGAATTCACTTGGTGGTTGAATTTGAAATTCTTACTACTCCCTTTTAATCCCTTGATATCGATGTCACTCTGATATTTCACTAGTGGAAAAAAACAATGAAAAAAAACAAAAAAACTATATATATATATATAATAAATAAAGTAAAATATAAGTATATATATAAAAATTATAGAATATGGAAGCACAATAAGCCATAGGTCAGTGGTAAGTGTGAGCCCCTGTCTCCCTTAGGTCCTGGGTTCGAGTCCCTGTGGCTTCTCTGGTTGTGACGGGGTTTTCCCTACGACCTACAATGTGGCCTTTTTTTATTAATATATATTTTTTTATTTTTTTTATTTTTATTTTAACCTACAAACACATAAAAATAAAACATACTGATGATACATTTTCTTCTTTTTAAATTTCTAGGTAAGGTATTACTCAAGCATCACACCACATGACACGGATGAATATGGTGCTCCCCTTTTATACCCATCCATACTCATAATAGAAGAACATGTCAATAGTCTAATTTTTTATTATTTTTAAATATAAAAATGATTAATTAATCCTATTTGAAAAATAAAGATAACATGAAAACCACGGGTTGCCTCCCGTGCAGCGCTTTTGTTTAATGTCGGTAGCCCGGCATGGATCCTAAATCTATCAATTTTTCCTAGTTCATAGGTTGGCTCAGTTAAATCAACCTCTATTTCCTATTTATTGAATGATTCAATGAATGGTTTTAACCTATGACTATTGACCTTGAAAATGTGACCACTAGTGGGATCGTGAATCTCTACTTCCCCATGGGGGTACACATAATGCACTATGAAAGTATGTGACCATCTAGAACTTAACTTTCCCAGGTGTAAATGAATTTTTGAACTATACAAGAGCACAAATTTTCCCAGTTCAAAATTTTTGAATTTGATATTACTATATTGGTAGGATTGAACTCTTTCTTTATTGATCCTTGAATTTTCATAAGCCTCCATCCTTAGTTTCCCAAGTTCATTGAGATCTAATTTCCTTTTTGTTCCAGCCAATGAGAGGTCATAGTTTATTTTCTTAATTGCCCAAAAAGCCTTATTCTCAATTTCAAAAGGTAAATGGCATGATTTTCCATAAACCACACTATATGGTGACATTCCTAGGATGGTTTTTCATGATGTACGATATGCACAAAGAGCATCTGAGAGTTTCTCGGACCAATATTTTTGAGAAGGATTGATAGTTCTTTCAAGAATATTCTTAACCTCCCAATTTTCTAACTCATCTTGACCATTGGTTTGGGGATGGTACGTAGTGGAAACGTTGTGATAAATACTATACTTAGACATGAGTGAAGAGAATAGCTAGTTGCGGAAATGGGTTCCTCGGTCACTGATTATAGCCCTAGGAATTCCAAATCGAGAAAATATGTGCTCTTTCAGAAATAAGATCACAACATGATGGTCATTAGACGTGGTGGGAATGGCTTCTACCCATCTTGAGACATAATCAACAGCTAATAGGATGTAGAGGTATCCCCTAGAGTTTCAGAAGGGACCCATGAAATCGATTCCCCAGCAGTAAAATATTTCAATAACTAAGATGGGAGTGATTGGAATTTGATTCCTTTTTGTGATTGACCCTAATTGTTGACACTTAGGAAAACTTTGACAAAATGTGTAGAAGTCCATTGAGAGGGTGGTCCAGAAGATACCACACTAAAGAATTTTATAATATGTTTTCTAAGAGGAAAATTGACCTCCACATGCCTCACTATGACAGAATTTAAGGATGGACTCTTGTTCAGATTCTGGGACACACCTCCTAACGACTTGGTCAGGGTAGAAATTATAGAGGTATGGATCATCAAACACATAGTGTCTAACATCAGAAAGAAATTTCCTTCGAGCTTTATTCCCTAAGAATTTTTGAATGACTCTTGTAACTAAGAAATTGGTTATGTCAGCATACCAAGGGCAGTCACTCACAGAGTATAGGTGTTCATCAGGAAATGAATCAGACACAGAAAGATGATTTGAGTTGTATTTGAATTCCATTCTAGAGAGGTGATCAGCTGAAACATTTTCAAAACCTTTTTATCTTTATTTTGAGGTAAAATTCTTGTAAGATAAGGACCCACCTAATCAGTCTAGCCTTAGCATATTGTTTTTGGAATAGGTATTTTAGTGTTGAATGGTCAGTGAACATAGTGATGGGGGATCCAAAGAGGTAGGACCTAAACTTCTATAAGTAAAACACAATAGTAAGTAACTCCTTTTCAGTGGTGTTATAGTTGATTTGGGCATCATTTAAGGATTTTCTTGCATAAGAAATGACATAAGGAGTTTTAACACAACATTTTCCTAAAACAGCTCCTAGAGTAAAGTCATTGGCATCACACATAAGTTTGAAAGGAAGGTTCCAATTTGAATATTTCATAATGGGAGGAGAGGTGAGAGAGGATTTGAGGGTTGATAATGAACCCTCGCATCTTTCTGTCCAAACAAATAAAAAATCCTTTACTAGGAGAGCATAAAGGGGACGTGAGATTGAACTAAAGTCCTTGATGAATCTTCTATAGAAACCAGCATGTCCTAATAAATACCACACATCCTTGACAGGTTTTGGTGTTGGATGGTGACGAATAATGTCAACCTTGACTTTATCAACTTCAATCCCCCAGCCTGAGACTAGATGGCGTAGAACTAGTCTCTTTTTAACCAGGAAATTGAATTTTTTCCAATTTAGGACCAGATCCTTTTCTTCACATCTTGAAAAGACTCTCTCCACATTCCTCAGACATCCCTCAAATGTATCCCCAAACACAGAGAATTCATCCATGAATACCTCAAGAAAATCCCCTAACATGTCTAAGACGATTCCCATCATGCACCACTGAAAGGTTCCAGGGGCATTGCATAACCCGAAGGGAATGAATTTTAAGGAAAATGTTCTGAATGCACATGTTAATGTAGTCTTCCCTTATTCCTCTAGGTAGACCTCTATTTGATTATACCCTGAGTACCCATCTAAGAAACAGTATAAGTCATGACCTTCCACTCTCTCAAGGAATTGGTCAATGAATGGTAAGGGGAAATGGTCCTTCTTTGTGAATGATTTTAGCTTCCTATAGTCAATGTAGACCCTCCATCCACTTCTCACCCTAGTTGGAAGAATATCTCTATCCTTATTGGTTATCAATATGATTTTTACATTCTTGGGAACCACTTGGATTGGGCTAACCCACACACTCTCAGCTATGGGATATATGATACCAGCTTTTAACAATTTTAAAAGTTACCTTTTTACTACCTCCATGAAATTAGGATTGATTCACCATTGAGTTTGATGAAATGGATTTGAATCAGATTCTAAAATAATCCTATGAGTCCCAATAAGTGGGATAATCCCAGGAATATCAGACAGGGTCCAACCAATGGATTTATAATGTTTCATAAGGACATATAAAAGAATCCTCTCATGATTGGCTTCAAGAGAAGAATAAATGACAGTAGGATGTGTTTGATAGTCCCCTAGAAATGCATAATTGAGTGCAGCAGGAAGTTCCTTCAATTCAAGATCAGGTTGGTTCATAATTTCAGTAGAAGACTGGGACATTGAATCAAGATCAATTTTGTTTCCAAGAGTTTTAGATAGGATTGCTTCCCCACATGTATAAGGTTCAGCTACTAGATTTTCTTGATCATATTTTAGGAAGGAAGTTGGAGTGGTCTCCATGAAAGAGGTTTCCTGAAAGGTTTCACTGATTGTTGGACCTAAGACTTCATCATAAGAGCAATTTGAAAATGATTCAAGACAAGGAGATAAACTTCTTTCATGTGAACATAGAAAATAAATTTCATCCGGACTTAAATATCCATCAAACATTCCTTGATGTTATATGGATTCATTATCAATGATTCCTATCATGTTTACTCCATGAATGTCCTCATCATCCCCTATTTGCGAACTTTAATAATAGATGTTCAAATCTAGACTCATGTTTCCAAAGGTGATGGTCATGTTCCCATTTCGGACATGGATAACAGAGTTGATTATTGCAAGGAAGGGAAGACCAAGGATGATTGGGGTTTGTTCCTTATTTCCTAAGTTTGTATGGTTATCAAGGACAATAAAGTCAGAAGGGTAGATGAAGTTTTCAACCTTTACCAGAACTTCCTTTAAAGTCCCCTTTGGAACCCTAATGCTACGATCAGTAAGTTGAAGTGTGATAGATGTGGGTTGGAGCTCTTCTAGGCCTAACTGGTAGTACACAGCATAGGAGATGAGATTGACACTAGAACCTAGGTCACACAAGGCATTGACAACTTTTCTCTCTCCTAGTTCAACATTTATGTAAGGGAAACCCGGGTATTTCAACTTAGGAGGAATGGTCCCTTGAAGGCTGGTACTCACATTAGCTACCAAAAGAACTTGGTTTTTATGTGAAAATTTTCTTTTAAAAGTGAAAAAGTACTTAAGGTACTTTGAGTAGGAAGGTATGGTTTGGATTTCATCAAGAAGGGTAATATTCAACTTGACTTGTGATAAGATTTCCCGCAATGTTTCACTCGATTCAGGATTGGTTTCCCCCTCATGCGTTGAGGAAATGGTGCAGGGTGTGGGGTTGTTTGTTGAAGAGTTTTTTCTTTGAAAATGTTATCAGTTTCCTTAGTTTGATCTTGTGGTTCATTTGAATTTTCATCCAAGTTTGAATATTTAGATGGGTTCTGAATTAGTTGTTCAGGTTTCTCAATTGATTTCCCACTTCTTAAAACAGTCATAGCCTTTAGTTGTTCAGGATTTGTTTGAGTATAACTTGACTCTCCCCTTGAATTTGAGGATGGTACTGCCTGAGTAGGCATGGGTGACATTCCAGTTTTGATGGTTTGAAGTTCTTATTTTAGGGAAGAGACTTCTGAGTTTATCCTTTCCATTTGTTTGCACAGTTGTTCTACCAGGCTTTGTGGAATAGTTTGGGTTGGTGCTTGAGAAGATTGGTTTATCCCAGGGGGATATTTTAGAGATGGGATGCTTTGTTGAAAATGGACCGGTGGCTATTGGTATTGGATAGGTTGGGTTTGGAACTGGTTATGGGTTTGGTAGTTCTGATGGGGGTAAGGATTTTTTCCTTGTGGTTGACTAGGTTGTTGGTTATCTTTCTAGCGGAAGCATGGATGGTCATTATACCTTGGGTTGAAGTTTTTTTTTTGTATTGAGGCTTTTGAAAGTTCAAAGCATTTACTTCTACTTGGGGTCCTCCTAAAAGAACATCCTTGATGGATGGAATGGTAGGGAATTTGTCTGTTTTATGGTCATGTTTGTCACAAATTGTGCAAACAGGGTCTACAGTTTGGATTTGATGGAGTTTCCTAAGATCTATCTCTTCAACCTTCCAAGAGAGTGCTATGAGTTTATCCCTAAGGCTTTACTCTTCTCTATGTGTATGAATTCCAGTAGTTCTTTATGGATTTTCAGAATAAGGTTAAGTTCCTTATGTTTGGTTTTGTTCATCAAGGCTTTCCAGATACTCGTAAGCATCATTTGGGGCTTTTTTTTTAAAAGTTACATTACACGTAATGTTAATGAATTGTTTGTTCCTTGGACCCGACCCTTCATAAAAAAATTTTACTTGTTCAGGAATAGAAAAACCATGGTTTTGAACCTACATAAGAGTGTCTTTGAACCTCCCCCATGTTTCATAGAATGACTCTCCCTCATTTTCAAAAAAGTTTTTGATGATATTTTTAAGTGCAATTGTTTTGTGGTGGGGAAAGTATTTTTTGTATAATTATCTTTTTAATTGGTCCCAAGAGTTTATAGATGATGGTCTCAAATTTTTTATCCAATTTTTATTTTCATACTTTAATGAAAAATGAAATAGACTCTCCTTATCTGATTCTATATGATGTGGGGGACACATGGTTTCAACAATGTCAATGAACTCCTTAATGTGGAGGTAGGGCATCTCGAACTCCATTCCATGGAATGTGGAAAGATGGTTTAGGACATGGTGTTTAAAGATGCAGTTGGAATATCTTAGGGAGTTGTGTCTAATGCATGAGGTGGAATTGGTCTAGGAAGGTGTGAGGTAGTCATTCATGGTTTCATCATCTGCATTCCCCAAGTTTGGGGCTGCCTCATTTGGGTTTCCATTTTGGTTCCCACCCGGGTTATGAGTTGGTTTCTTTGAAGACCTTATATTGAAATGGGATCAATTTTGGACTCTAGAATATCAAGAGGATTAGGATATAATGGAAAGAGTTCCTTTAGTGTAATTGACTCCCCAATCCCAGGACTATCCACCCTAACTATATGGTTTGATTGATCGCGGGTGTAGGCAGACATGCACCAAAAGAAAAAAAACGAGAAAGGGACAAGATAAGAGATCTTGTGTGAGAATAGAAGAAATGGGATAGAATAGAATGGGTTTTGAGATGAATTACTTGGGTCCCCATCAAGGGCACCAAAATTTTATTTACGCTCAAATTCACCCAAGAGAAGAAGGTAGAATGATCCTTGTAGTCTAGTTTGGGTTGTCAAATCCTCAGAGACCTAAGAAGTAACCTACAGACACGTACATTATATGGATTGTTTTTGGATATGAAGTGGACAACTTGGGTTTATTTTATATGGATTTAAGTTATCACTAACAGATTTAAGCTAATTCAAATTAAGATAATGAGTAGATCCTAGGTTATCACTTGGGGTGGATTAGATGAATTCCTTTTTTAATGATTTCAATTTCTTATATTTGAGATGGGTTCATTTAAGAAGATCAAAAAATATAATCACTTACTGGTTTAATACATACACCCTTTAATACTAATCACCTGTAAACTTTAAGGATTAAAGTTTTGAGCACTTCAAGGTAAAGGTTCATATTAGCACTTGAAGTGTGTGGCCTTAAATTCAACATGGACGATGGAGTTTAAAAATCATCAAATAAAAATCTCAATTATAGAAGTGATTAGAAATTAATGGGGTGATAAATAACATCCAATACATCCCATTTCTACTCCCTTGTATCAACCCATAAGTGGTTTTTCCCTCTATTTATGCTATGGTTTCAATGGAATCAGGAAGTAGACTCATGTGGGAGGAATTGAAGAAGTAAAGAAAACAATAAAAATAAAACGATCACTCCACCGTAGTGTGAATAATTTCACAAGGTTTGGTGTGAATAAATTCACACCTTGAGGAAACGGTATAAAATTGATATGGATAATAATAGAATAATAATATAAGAATAACTTTTATTAAGAAACAAGTATTAATTACAACAACTTACATGTGGAAGAAAAATTGGGGACAACAAAATCGCAGCATAACATTAAAATAAAAGAAAGCTTATAAGATGATAAAATCCTCCACCACAACTAAATTAAATAGGAATTTTGGGAGCCTTGGGTATATCCTACAATAGTACAAATCATTCTAATTGATTATGGTAGGCCTAGGGTGGTGGAAATCTTGTGGGACTTGGACATTTCCACTCTTGACCCGAGGTGGCAGCCAGCTTGCAACCACCAAAAAGACACGTTGAAATGGCCTTATATATGGCCAAATTAGAGTGGTCCATAGACTATTAAAATGGATTTACAGATGTCTCCTAACCTCTTGAAAAATATGGGACCATTTGGAGTTGTGAATCGGGAGTTATGTCCGATATAGTGGGATAATATTCTGGGCCTCAGGTTCTGGCCCAGATTTTGATATTCTATTTGGGCCGCCTTAATTGCCATCATGGAGGTCGAATTAGAACTATCTCATGAATAATTATTTGTTCCTAAATATTTCTTCTATAATCACACGAAATTTAGGATTTATTGGGTTTGTATTGTGGATCCCACATTCTCATCAGTGGGCTGGTGTCCAATCTTCCTTCTCTAGAATTATTTCCTTTCATCATAAAATATCTCCATCATCATTTATGAATCCTCTTTTGATCCCTGAATGAACAATTTTTATATTTAAGTGTATATACAGTTCACAAAATATCAAATTAAAATATGGATAATGAAAATCCTTAAAATTAGATGAATCATTGGGCCTAAATTGGTCTGCATTGGGCATGAAGTGCACAAATGGAAAGAATGGATGTTCAAAAGTAAAGTCCACTAACTCAGACCCATAAGATCAAAAATGAACATTAATAGAATTAAAATGTAATTAAAATATGTATTTTTATAGGATAATCAACAATTCCTCAAAATCCTTCCATGTAATCAGTTCTTCTAATTTATCCTGCACCGCTAAATCCCACCACTGACGTGCAATATCCTCGAGCATATATGTCACCAGTTTGACCTTTATCACTACTGGTGCATCGATGAAGTCCAAGATACGATTCATCCTATATATCCACACCTCTTTCTTCTCAGGTTTAGAATCACCTTAGAAGTTAGGTGGATTCTGCTTCATGAATTGATTGGTATGATCCACATGTCGTGGCTCATTCTTCTGGTTCCCAATGTCCACAGCTTGAAAAGCTTGGACAATACTATGAACCATCTATCGGTTCACATGTGGTTTAGGTGAAACCACATTCTTTGCAGTTTCTTCAAGTTGGTTTCGATGACACCTACTGGGTTCCATTTTCTAAACCAACAACAAACTAGTTCAATCTCACTCTCTAGTAACTGTGGGCTTAGCATTTCAAATTCTATCAGATCAATTGTCACAACATTTTTTTCCAAAACAACTTTTTTCCCATGCTCAACCATTTTTTAAAACACTTCACATGATTTTTAAAATTAAACCATTTTCAAAATATGAAAATCATTCGCTCTTTCAAAATCTTTCATTTGAAAACTAGTTCAATACTTTTTCAAAAATTAACACCTTTTTTTACAACATTAATCATTACTCAAAATGATGTATATACTCCTAGTGGAAATTCATTCCTCTAAAATGCATGTCATGATCATCTCATCTTCTAAACCCATGACAATGAGATTTCAAAACCCTAGTAGTGTCTCTAAAAATTTATTTACCCAACTCCCTAGTAACTTGAAGTTCAGCATAAAAAGGTTATCTACGTACTTCTATGCTATACATTTCAAGTTCTGACAATCCTACTTCATTCTAGGATTCTCACCCAAGGAATAGACAATAAGGGATTTCATATCCAAAACTAGGAACATCGATGACTACTTGGTGGGAAAGGACCGAACAAGCGGATACCATTTGTAGCGACCCACCAATTCTCACTGGCTTGAGAGTACAACGAGTCATTACCGGGCCTTATGCTACATCCCCAAGATGCCAAAGGCTCGTAATAAATGCCGAAGGGTTTCAAATACAAGTGGGGCATGATTTACCCTTTAATAAATAAACCAATAAACCAACCAACCATAACCAAACATTCACTATATTATCCATGAACAAATGAAAGACAACTCAACAAATTCATGTATCTCAAAACCACATTAAAGTATGTAACAGTGGAAGAATAACCGAGTGTCAAAGTACACAGTGGATAAACGACACAAGCCTCTCCAAAGACAACAAGACACTATGTTTTAGAACCTAAAATATCCACAATCTCCAAACATCCCAAACATCACGAGGTAGTGCTAAAAACGTGGGAAACATTACCTTTTCCCCATCCAAAAAGATGGCATCTGAAAAAACACCAAAGTTTCAAAGTAGGGGTGACTATAAAACTCTGTAGGTTTTCCCCAATGACTTACCTACTCACACCACTAGAATAGAAGGTCCAAAAACAATTATATAAAATAGTTTATATAGAAAAATTTCTCAAAAGTAGTTTATAACTAAATATAAACAAGTTTCCAAAACCATTCATTAAAAAAATATACAAGTGCAATTGAAACCAATTTTCCTAGCAAGATATTTTTCCAGAAAAATAACTAAACAATATTTAAAAACATTTCCAAATATCCCTTTTTGTCATACTGAACCCTTCCACAAACCCATGCAACAAACCATGAATTTTACGTTATGACATTTCCATACTCATGAGCGGTTTCTCGTTGATCTACCAAGTTGTCACAAGGTAATTCTTTCCCATGTACCATTAATCATTTGGCACCGAGAAAAAATCTATATTTTAACCAATCCCCATATATTCAATATGAAATTTATATCCCATGTTCCATTTAATTTTTGGAAATGAGAAAAAGTTCATATTTCAACCAATCCCTAGAAATTCAATATGAACTCACACACTAATATTCCCAAGGATCATGCCAAAACACCTTTTCAAAAAAAACACTCTTTTTATTGAAACCCAATTCCATAAAGGTCATTTCAATACCAAACCATTTCAATAGAACACCCTTTTTATTGAATACCAAATTTTCATCAAGCCATTTAAAAATTCCCGAAAATCGATAATTTAAAATAATTAGTTTAAATTCAAGAGGCCAAATCACATTTCCCAACAATTTACCAAGATTTCACAATTTCACTAAAACCATAAATCATCACTAATGAAGATTTATTCCATGATTTTCAAAAAAAAATACCATTCAAATAAACCAATTTAAAACTAATCCAATAAATTCTGGAAAGAGGAGTTTAGAGAGAAGCCTCTTACCTCGAAGGTTTTGATGAAACTCAATAACAGGTGAAGAATGCACCAGAAGGTGGTTTGATTCTACAAGAATGGACTTAGTTATATTATTCTAGAATGATCACAACTCAATATTGAATTATTTGGAATACAAAAATGTTGATATACCCAATATAGGTGCAGATCTGAAAAAAGAATGTATATAGGAGAAGTAGATCTAAGGAGATCAAAGAAATATGACAAATCAAGAAATAATGGTGACATACCTCAAGAACTAGATCAAGATTCCAAGAAAGTAGCTTAGATCACTTACTCTATCATAAAAAACACCATATTTATCCTTTCTTGACGTTAACAAACTTATATCTACCAAAAGGAGGTGTAGATCTAAGAAAATGAGAAGGAGAGAAGGAGGAGTTTGCATAAAATAGAAAATAAGCAAGAAGATTGGAACTTACCCTAATAATCAGGATTGAAATCACTAAGGGAAGGCTCTAGGTTGGCTCCAACTCATGTGGGGATGGTTCTACAACATTATATAGAGAGAAATCTTGAAATAGGGACGTGTTGAAGCCAAAACGAAATATATAGAGAAAAAACTAGAAAGCTTCTAGAGAATAGGATCTAGATTTAACCTATGCACAGGGTTTAACCACACGGTTTGGGCCAACTATGTATGGATCGTGCGACCTTATTTTTGGTCCGAAAACTCCTTATAAAATCCCAAAAAACTCCCATCCTTCACCTTTACCGTTTTTATGGAAACACATTTTTTATGGATGCATCCTCCTCTATAAAAAAACCACACTTTATGGAAATACCCCACCTTATGGAAACAACCCACTTTATAGAAAAAACCCACTTTATAGAAACAATCCACTTTATGGAAACACCCACTTTATGGAAACACCAACTTTATGGAAACAACCCACTTTTTGGAAATATCCACTTTATGAAAACACCCACTTTATGGAAACATCCCACTTTATGGAAACACCCCACTTTATGGAAACAACCAACTTTATAGAAACACCCAACCAAAGACACACCATTTAAAAAGACATGCGGAAAGTGTTATATACCCAAAACCGGGGGTACAATATATGTAATACTTATGTAGAGACCTTGAACTTCCTCTTGATGAAATCCTTAGAATTAAAATACTTAAGCTAACTTGTAGTGACCTAGGATTTTAAAATTTTTAGGGTATTATAGGAGAAAAAATATGGTAAAGGATTCAAGGGTATTTTTAAGGTAAATTAGATAATTTAAAGGTTGTAAGTGATCTTCTTTTATAAGTTAAGAAAAAGAAACTTTTGTGAATACCCTTTACATTTCAATGTTATCATTACACAATTTATGTGTGAAAAAATTAAAAAAAGTTTAAAATAATGTAGTTTGGGGTTATATCAGATCTATGAATCCTCAAACAAGTAATTAAACACATTTCTTAATCTTTTGGAAGTCATATACCCTTAAATATTTACATTTACCTTTTTTTATTTAGGAAACTAATTGTTTCCCAAGTAACATATGTTTTACTAACAATATAAAATAACCCATGTCACCAAATTTGGATGTGATGAACCTAAATGTATTCTTAATTAAATATAATTAAATTTCTAAATAATAGAAAATTTACTTTTAAATTAACCCATTTTATATATAGAAAAAGTTTTTTGTAGAAAAATGTGGTTTTCACCGTTAAGTGTTCTTAATCTTATATAGTATTTATTTTCAATCAAATGAGTGATAATATATTTATATATAGGTTTAAAAATTATATTGAATAAATTTTTTAAAAGATATTAATTTCTTTTATTAGATAAAAAATACATCATCTTAATAAAACAATTCTTTAAAAATAATAGTTTATCCGTTATCATGGTTATTAACATTAATCTTAGTAATCATAATTTTATGCCCAAAACTAAAATTAAACTTACTAAATAATATCATAATGTTTATCTAAAATATGAATTCAATTTTTTGGATTTAATTTCTAAAAGTAATGGAAACTAATTTTTAAATATTAGTGAATAAATCATTTTTTATAGTGAAATATCACTTAAATTTTCAAAACATTACACATGAGTTTAATAAATAAAACATGGTATTTTTTAAATGGTGTATTTTACTTTATATATATATATAAGGTTTCAATCAATTTTAATTAATTATTGTGTCAAAAAAGTGACACTTTTTAGCAAAATAAGTATTTTTACTATTCACATAAAATCAATTATTTTATAAAAATATCAAAAATTCACCATAAGATTATGTTAACATGCTTTATTAAAAAATTAAGTTCATTTTAAAAAATTAAAATTCTAAAATTTATAAATTTATCTTTTAAATTAAAATAAAATATGTAAAGAAATTTTTCTTTTGTTATAAAATCCCATTTAAAAACATTTAGTATTCTTAGCCATATTTTATATGCATTTAAAATTGATTAAAATATTTTTATCTACCATAGGTTTTATTATTATTTTAATTTTCTTATATAATATTTCTTATATTATTTTAGTTTAGTTTTATGTGCAGAGAAACCTATTGATACAATATCTATTAAAGGGAAAATTTATTCTAAAATCTCAAGGGGTTATATCCCCCCCACCCTCTCCCTTAAATAAATTTCAACCTGAAATTTTTATTATCATATAATAATAAAAATAATTAAGTGTATTCAAAGACTATCATGACTCAAGATATAACTTCTAATTGATACAAACCTTTCAAAGTTAAGGGAGACTATGTGACATTTCGTTTCCCTTATAATAGAAATATAACTAATGTTATGTTTTTTCTATAATAATTTGTTCTAAATACCCCAAAATAATGGGATTAATTTTTCATAGGGAGTTTATAGTTATCATTTTATTAGTAGGTGGTCATGGGTTTATTTTTAAATTTTATTTTCCTAACTTGGAAATTATCATTGTTGGGAGACTCAATCTGTGACTAATATCACATCAAATCTGACTAAAGGAAGGATAATAGTATTTTATTAGACACATATTTCTATAAACATTATTAGAGAGGATTTATATAATTTGGATAAAATAATCATACCAATATAAGTTTTTATTAATAATTAAACATTTAGTTATTAGGGTGTTGATTTTATGTTTTTAGTAAACATTCTAGGTACGAAGGAGGAGGTTGAACAAGATATGAATACATAACTCATATATATTGAGTGGGTGATCAGTTTTCCTTATTCCATATCATTTTTTGGAACTAACTTCGATATTTTTTAGTGCATAGGCTTTCTATTATCTTGGAAGTTGCTGGTGTTGATCATTCATGTTATCCATTGGTTAAAGGAATTGGCTTGGATAATGCCTAAGTTCCCCACATTTAACACATTTAACTGTTGGACATATCTTCAAATGAACCATGCTTAATTTTACTATGTCCACAAATCTCTTAAATTTTTCTCAAAAAATAGTTTCTCTATACCCTCTTTTTACATGAATATAACATCTCCTAGTTATTTTGAGACATTTTCCTTTGTGATTCTTCCCACATTTTTGAGGTGTAGGAAATTGAACCATATTTACTTCATCATATTCTTCACCCAAACTTATATGAGACTCCATCTTTATATTATTTAGTTTTTTTAGGAATTTTACTATATTCACATTGTTAATAAAGATTCTTGATAGCTATATCATCATAATCATAAGGTTTCTCACTTTATTTATTATCCTGTTAGGTTGCTCATTGAGACGATAACTGAATTTTCACTGGTATCAATTTTTGACTTGGTTCCTTCAAGCCTTAACCATTATTAAAACCAAAAGGTTTTAATCATGAGTGGTGAATAATTGACACAATAATAGAATTATTTTAAGATAATTACATGAAAAATTCAACCTCAAAATGTCTTACTCCTTGATATTATTATATTATGTTTTATTTAAAACTAAATCAATCCCATTTAAATCTAGGTTTCTTTCGGTAAGGTACCCTTATATTAATTAATATAATAAATCCTTTATAATTTCTTGTAAAGAGAATGTTATTAACCAAATAATATCCACCATGGGTGTTTAAATAGGTGTATAGTCTTAGACCCACTCATCATCCACTAGAGTGAAGGTTGAGTTGATACCCAACCAAAATTTTTTAGTGTGATTACCCATAGTTGTGCCTTTTCCATAGCTGCATCCACCTTCCAGAATCCATACAGGAGTGTAATTTATAAAAAATCACATAGTATCTACTTCAAATAACCTCTGAGATGTTATACTATACTAAGACTCATTCCATATACTTACCACGTGGTTTTTCACTAAATTTTTCTTATCTCAATCCCTAAAATATTCAATATTACCTCAAATAGATGAAAAAGTTATCTAAAACATTGGAATCATGATCAACCTTAACTTCTCAACCCTTAAATTATCATTAACTATCATCCTAACCTATAAAATTTTATAAACCCTGATCTGATACTAAGTATGACATTCCATAGAAATGACTATCTCAATTTCACATATTAATAAAATATTACATTATGATACATTTATGGGACATTATAGGTTTAGAGTTTTATAGAATTAGAAAAAAACATTACCTAACAAAACTCATTTTAATTTCACCTGATAGATATTTTCCCACTATAAAAGAAACTTCTTAATATATAAAAATTCTTCAACGTCTCTCAAAAATATTCTACATAAGGTAATATTTTATAAAAATCATACATATTACTTTTTTTCAAAACCCTTGTAAATGGAAAATAAGAAAGGGGTGAGATCAGATGATTAGTAAGAGTAAAAAAAATTGATAACGATCAAAGATCATAAGTGAGCATAAGATCATCATATTGGTATAATTAAAATATATAAGAAAATCAAACCCAATAAAGATTAGATCATAATACATGATTCGTGGAATAAAACATGTAATAACATAATAAATGAGTCAAAAAAGTGTGGAAACCTGAGTCATTGAACATGATCAATGAGATCATAATATAGTCATAAAGATTATCATAAGATTATTGAATAATAAGCAAATGTATCATAACCTAAAATAAAATGCATCATAAAAATGTGGAACAACCATAATCATAGGAACACATTGTGCACAATTACAAGTATGTCCACAATTTATGTTGTGAACAAATCCAAGTATGTACACCTTTTTTATTGTGAAAAAATAAAATAATGTCCATTCATCGTTATCTCATGAGATATAAATCCTTAACCAATGCATTAGAGGGAAATATAAGACACCACCCATAATCATCCATACATATGAGTTCCACTTGAGATCATTCATTCATTATATCATAAAGAACCCATGGGAACAAAATTGGTTTCATTAATAACATCAAAGATAACCCATGGAAATAAAATTGGTTTTATAACCTTTTCAAATGGTTTCACATAAATAAATTATTTATAACTTCCTCAATAACCATAACATGATAAACCAATAACAAAAAAATGGATATACAAGGAAATCAAGTAACTTTATAGGTAAATACCATTCAATCATTATAATAAAGCTTAAGTGTTTACACCATATATATAAAGAGTATATAGTTAATTTAATAATTTCTCTAACAAATCAATGTATGGAATCTTGGTGGATATCCTTCAATCAAATGAATCAAAAATATGTTAATCACATAAGATTAGAATTAGAAGAAAAATTATGGTTATACATTAAAGATAATTAGGCAATAAAATGGTAGTGATAGATTATTTCACTTATATATATTTAATTTTTCTCATTTATAAAAACATAGGTAAAGAATCAACTAGTATATGGAGAATTCTATTATAATAATAGTACAATTTTAGTTTGAAAATCATGATGAAAATGACCTTTTTCTGTGGAAACACTTTGAAATAAAATTCATATAATAATAGTAAAATAGTTTACTTTGTAAAACCATGAAACATGGGAAGTTATATTAAAAATTAAGGGAAATCCATTCATGTGAAAACGTATTAAAAATAATTTTATCTTTTTATTTTTATAAGGAATGTCTAAGAAAAAAAGTAATCATTTTCTTTTAAAAATTCATTTTCAAAAAGGTAGAAAAGATAAATTTTTAGATATATAAAAACATGACCTTTTAAGAAATACCCAATAATGAATTCATGAAAAAGAAAAAAATGTTTTATAGAGAAAACATGGAGTTGAAGATAAAAAATATTCCCATGTTACATAAAACCTTTTAATATTGTGAGTAACCTTTACTAAAAACCCACATCGTAAATAGGGAAATAAAATTTCTATTTATAAATTGGTGTTGAGAAATTAGGGGATTGGAATGAATTGATCCATATATGATTTCCCAAAAAAATTAAAAAAATTGGAAGCAATGAAAATATAGACAAGGAAAAAAATATTAATTGGTAGGAATGGGAGTTATTCTTACCAACATTATACATTTATTTTGGAAAACATTATGTCAAAGAAGTGTTTACTGATGATGAGGAGTAATTTACCAAAATAAAAAGAGGAAATTCCACATAAAAATTGAAATGGTAGGATCAAATAAATATTGGGAAGTATATTCAAGTAATAAATAGTATGAACAAATATATTTGAAATTGAGGCGATGAAACACTTACGCCATTAGAAAATTTCAAATTAAAACACCTTAAAGGATATGATTTAAAATTAAAATTTAAATACCATGAATAATGAGAGTATAATGATACAAAAGTAAAATAAGATACACCATTTCAATTAAAACATGGTGTATAATAATAAGTGTGTCTCAAGAGATTGAAAATTGAGACATGAAACCCTTACCTTAATTCCTAATTTCCAATAAAGAACTTTAATATAATAGTAAACCAAAATAACTATATTAATCCTTTATTTAATAACCTTATTAATATATATAACCTTTTATAAACTTTTTTTATATTTATTCTCTACTTGTATATTAGTTATCATCTATTTTTAATATCAGGTGTGGGTTATCTTCATCATTGTTAACTTGTTTCAAGATACAGGAGCTGTTATTTATATTTGTCCCAAAGTTCATCATTAATAGATAATTTATTGAACTATAATAGATAAATTATATTTATTTATTACTATATTTTCATTCTATTAGTGTTTTAGTTATGTTTTGGGAAAATGGAATCAGTTTCATCTTATTTTAGTAATTTTAGTGATCGAAGATGATATTTTGATAATAAGTTAAATACTTAATAAAACCATTATATAAACATAAAAAATAATTATTTTATTATCAACTTATAATGATATTTGTATTTAATATCCCATATTCATCCATGATAGAGTTTTATGCCATTTTTCAAGTATGTGGTTAAACTGAACCAAACATGAGCATACCCTAATTTGATTGGTAAGTATGGTTAAGAAATTATTAATTTTAACATAATATCGCTATAGAATAATTATAATGATATTGTCTTTATTTTTAAATTTTTTGAATCATATTTTAATTGGATTTTATAAATAATGAAAATCAAGATGAAAAAAAAAACTTTAATTCATGGAGGTAGTAGTTTACACAATGATTGGTTAACTTTTTTATTTCCCAAAAAAATAGAGGAAACAAAGGTGGATTATAATTTGTCTCCTAATATTCAAAATTATATTATATATGTCTACTTCTATAAAACAGTCCTTTAATAGCACTAAAATTAACATTTATCAACACTAGAAAATCATTAACTACTTGATTACGATTGAAATCCCTAGGCTTTTATCAGTACTGTAAAAGCATAAATAAAGGGGTCGTTTATCATCTATTTTTTTAGTGTTGTTAAAAGGGATTACTGCTGTGTGTTGTAACAGAACATTACAGCACCATAAATGGCACTAGAAAGATGAAAAATCAAGTAAAAATATACATTTTAAAGAAAATAAAAATTACAACAAAAATATAGTGAAAATTCTATATTATATACATTTCAAACATTGGTTTATACAATTACATAAGTACAAATTATGACATACATTCAAAAAAGATCAATATTCTAGTGTAATTTTTACCTGATCCCAACTAATGTTATTCTCAAACAAACCAAACCTGCTAGAGAAAAAGAATGCACCTGTATAAGAAAAAAATTCTTATGTTAGTAATAATATAAAGAGATAAATTAACTAGGAATTGTTAATTTTAAACTAAACTTTGAGTCATACGAGGAATATTGTGTATCAAATTGAGTTTTGGTTGATTCTTACATGTCACATAATTTCTTCTTCATCTTCAAGAATTGTCTCTATGAAAACTAACTAAATAATTCTATGATAAAAGTAGTAAGAAAAATAATTAATTAATAATAGATATAATTATAATAAAACAATCTAGGATTGTTTGGTAGGTTTTTCCAATGTGATGTGCGTTTTAAACTAAAATGACACTTATATATTAAAAACACACACTTGGAGTCATACTGGTTACACAATGCATCAAATTGAGTTTAGGATGATTTCTACACATCCCAAATGACTTATGGATCGGTTTTATAATGTATCAAAACAAAATAAATGAGTTTTCTTGGTTTTGAGTATGTCACTTTTGTTTCTTACTAAAATGTCATTTTAAACTAGAAACACACAATTTGAGTCATACCAATCACATCATGTGTTGGTTTGAGGTGAGCCTAATTCCTATACATAAAAAATAAATTATGAATAATTTCCATAAATTATAAGGACAATACAATTATGATTTATTTGTTTTTAGTGAGTAAAATTTTTTGAACTAAAATGTCAATTTTAAACTGATAATGAAAAATTAGAGTCATATCATCCACATTGTGCAATGGATTGAAGTTCAGATGATTCCTACATGTATAAAATGATATATAAACCATTTTACTAAAGTATAAAAACAATTTGAATGTTTTTTCTCAGTTTTGAGTATGTTAGTTGTCTTTTTTTCTAAAATTAATGTCAATTTTAAATAAAAAGACACACTTTGAGTCATACTGGTCACACCATGCATTGGATTGAGATTAGGCTAATTTATAAACATCCCAAATAAATTATGTATCATTTTATTAAATTATTAAAATAATATTAATGTTTTTCTCAGTTTTGGGTATGTCACTTGTGTTTTTTTACTAAAATGTCATTTTAAACTAAAGACACAAACTTTGAGTCATATCAATCACATCTTGTGTCAGATTGAAATGATACTAGTTTCAGCATGTCACAAATCACTTATGAATAGATTTCCTAATTTATAAATACAATTCAAGTAAATTTTATTAGTTTTCAGTGAGTGACACTTTTAAAAGAAAAGTAATTTTAAATTGATAACGGACACTTGGAGTCATACTGGTCACACCATCTATTAGATTTAGGTTCAGCTGATTCCTATACATCCCAAATTATTTATGGATAATTTTATAAATTATAAAAATAATATGAATGTTTCTTCTTGGTTTTGAGTATTTCAGTTGTCTTTTTTACTAAAATTAATGTTAATTTTCAATAAAAAGACACACTTTGAGTAAAACCGTTTACACCGTGCATCATGTTGAGGTGAGACAAATTACTACACATCCAAAATAAACTATAGATAATTTCTCTAAATTATCAAAAAAATATGAATGTGCTTTCTCAGTTTAGAGTACATCACTTTTGTTTTTTACTAAAATGGAATTTTAACATCGAAACATGCACTTTGAGTTATATCGATCACATCATGTGTCAATTTGACATGAGATAGATTCCTACATATAAAAAATGACTTATAAATTTTTATCCTAAATTATTAAGAAAATCTGAGTGTGTTTTCTTAGTATTAAGTGAGTGAAAATATTTCAACTAAAATGTCAATTTTAAACAGATAATGGACTCTTTAAGTCATACCAATCACATCATGTGTGAGATTGATGTGTGGATGATTCCTATAAGTACTAAATGATATATAGATCATTTTAATATTTTATAAAGACAATATAAATGTGTTTTCTTAGTTTTTAGTATGTTATATTTCTTTTTTACTAAAATTAATGTCGATTTTAAATAAAAAGACACATTTGGAGTCTTACCTAGTCACACCGTGCATCAGATTGAGGTTTGGCTAATTACTACATGTACCAAATGACTTATGGATAATTTTCTTAAATTATCAAAATAATATAAATGTTTTTTCTCAATTTTGAGTAAGTATCTTGTGTTTTTTAATAAAATTTCATTTTAAACTGGAAACACGCACTTTGAGACATACCGATCACATTGTGTGATGGTTTGGTGTGAGATTGATTCCTACACATCAAAAATTAATTATGAATCATTTTCCTAAATTGTCAAGATAATATCAATGTGTTTTCTTGGTTTTTAGTTAGAGATGTTTTTTGAACTAAAATGTCAATTTAAAACTGATAACAAACACTTGGAGTCATACTGGTCACATCATGCGTCAGATTGAAGTGTGGTTGATTCCTAAACATCTAAAATGACATATGTATCATTTTTATAAAGTATAAAAACAATAAAAATGTGTTTTACTGGTTTTGAGTGTGTTAGTTATCTTTTTAAAAAAAATTAATGTCAATTTTTAATAAAAATATTCACTTGGAGTCATATTGGTCACATCGTATGTCAGATTGAGGTGAGCCTAATTCCTACATGTCTCAAATGACATATGGATCATTTTCTTAAAGTATAAAAATAATAAGAATTTTTTTCTCTATTTTGAGTATGCTGGATTTCTTTTTTACTCGAATATCATTTTAAACATTCACATTGAGTTATACTGTTCACATTGTGTGTCAGTTTGACATGATACTGATTCCTACACATTAAAAATGAATTATGAATCATTTTCATAAATTATCAAGACAATTTGAGAATTTTTTCTTGGTTTTCAATACATCACTTTTCTTTTTTACTAAAAATAATGTCAATTTTAAATAAAAATGCACAATTGGAGTCATACCTAGCACAATGTGCATCGGATTGAGGTGCATCTTATTCCTACACATTAGAAATAACTTATGGGTTTTCTTCCTAAAGTATAAAATTAATCTTAATTTTTTTTCTTGGTTATTAGTATGTAATGTGTCTATCGAAATAAAATATAAATTATAAACTAAAAACATATAGTTTGAGTCATACCTATCATATTGTGTATCAGATTAAGGTGTGTATGGTTGAGTATGTGATATGTTTTTTTATTTCAATTATATAAAAAATATAGAAAATAGAGAACATATTCTTTTATTATGGAATAGAAACCCTAAGCTCCCTGAAACACATCATGTTTGATGTATCATGGGGTTTTATCTTCCATCATAGAGGAAAATGTTCATGATTTTTTGCCTTTTTGTAGATAGTTGAAATAAAAATATGACTTCCCAAAATATCTGTGAAAAAACTAAATAAATATTAGATAAAAAATATAAGGAAATTAAAATAAAAATATTAGATAAAATGATGAAAAAATTAATTTAATAAGTTATAGTAATTCACCTTATCATGATGGTTGTATACATTATTAGCCCATTTTCTTATTCTTATTATCTCAATTGCATCCTCAAAGTCTAATCTCTCAATAGAATGAGCTGCTCCAAACAAACCACTCTAACTCGAACAAAATAATCCACCTGTATAAGAAAAAAATTCTTATGTTTGTAATAATAAAATAAATAAATAAAAAATAAATATGAAATAATAAATTACTTCAAAGGACAATGATTTTACCATGAAAACAACAATATTATAAAGCTTGTACAAGATAATAAGTTTTTTAAATATTCATAAAGAACCAACCAACCAAGTTGTATTTTAACTCACTAAATTTCATAGATAAAATATTGATATAGGTTAACATAGTTTGAATATTGGGGAATGTTTTTGCTCTTTTTTGAGTATATGATGTGTGTTTTAAACCAAAATGAAAATTATAAACTAAAAACAAATAGTTAAATTCATAACAAGAACACAGTGTGTCAGATTGAGGAGTGGATAGTTGATTATATGATGTTTTTTTCATTCAATCATCTACACCAAGCCTGAAAAGAGAGAAACATTCCATTTAGATGGAAGATAAAACCTCATGATGCCTAAAATTCCTCATGTAAATATACCATGTTCTCTCTTTTCTTCATCGTTTCAGAATATTGAAAGAAAATATGACTTCCAAAATGATCTGTGAAAAAAATAGATAATTATTAGATAAAAATGATATAGAAATTAATATAAAAATAGTAGATAAATTGGTGAAAAAATGAACTAAATAAATAGTATAAATTAACCTTTTCATAATCATAATAAAGGATTGAATCATCCTTGTTGATGAACTAATTTCTTTATGATCTATGTGAGAATTAAAAAAATGAATATTTGATAAAAATGATGAAAAAATTTCCAAAAAAAAGTAGATAAAATTATCATAAAATAAACTAAAAGGAAATTTTTCTATTTATATATCGTTAAACTATAATATAATTATTCATGATAATATGAAAATAAATAAAATAAATTTAGTCAAACTTAAATGACCCTAAAATAAAATATTTTATATGATGAATTTTAAAAACATGATATATTTAACCAATTTATAATAACATAACATTCCTGTATTAAAAAATCCCATAAGAACTATTATCCTCTTTGGTTGGTGTAAAACTCATATATAAACATTTTCCTTCTTTTTTTCTATAAAAAACATCACACAACATGTCATATTTTCCTAGATAATATTAAACATTAGTGTATACCTTTATTTATTCCTAGAAAAGATTAACCCTTAGTAAAAACCTATTAGAATTCATTAATTAAACTGAAATAAATATTTAAATTTGAGTTTTTATAGAACATAATAAAATATATATTTCCATTTCACCATCATAGAGAGTAAAAAATTCATGATAAACCATTTACCTTCTTTGATGGAAAAAACTTCAATGTGACCCATTATGTATTTTCAAAAGATACTAAACTCCATTATAAAGTTTTTACCCCTTTTTGATAGTATTAAACTTTAGTATAGCCTTTTATAACATCCAAATAACACTAAAATATAGAGAATTAATTAAAATGGAAATATCTCTATTGACATATATTTTTTATTGAGAATGATGATGAGTTTTTAATTAATGATCTTGTGGACATAGATCATTTTATATAATGAATGTGTACTTGTATATTAATAACAGACCAGTGGAAACATTTTTTTATGGGGATTCAGGGAACAAGTATATATATTCATAATAAGGATTGGTTAAAAACCTATTATTATCTAAGTATTTTAAGATTTTATGTTATATAATGGTGGTATGATTTAATTTCACATCATGTGGACTCAAAAGAATCATTTTTAGTTAATCCATTTCACTAATGATAAATTTAGTGTTACTTGGATGGATTTCACTGTCACTTTTGATATTATATCATGCATCTAATTGATGATATAATAGCCCAAATAAATCCCAACCCACCAAAGTGAAACCATTATATTTAAATTTTAAAAAAATAATTATTTTGTGGATGAAATTTTGTATTTATTTATTTTTTTAGAGTTTTTAGATAAAGCTACTAGCTTCTTTTCAAAGGGGTTGTCATTTGTATTTTTGGTGCTTCGTGATTTTAGTTGAAGAAGGTTTTTCGTTTTTAGATATTACTTCATAAAGAAATTTCTTTTCATTTGATTTCATCTTTCCCTTGACAACAGCCTTCTTCGATGACCATGATCTCTCAATGTTGGTTGTCCTCTGATATTTCTCTTATACACCTTCTAGATTCATTGATTGATTACACACATATTTATTCAAACATTTCAACTGATTTATATAATTTTTTTATGATTTCATTAGTTTTGTATGACTCTCAAGTGATTATTGGATCAACTACTAAATAGATATATGGTTTCTATATGGTAAGTATATGTTAACTTTTTGAATTTATTGTTGTTGTAATGTTGCATTATTGGTTTTCTTTTCATTTATATTATTTAAAACAAAAAGGTGTGACCTATTTAATACCTAAGATGGATCTTTATCCTCTTCATCATTCATTTTCTCTTCCTCCTCCTCCACCTTAGGCTTCGAATCCACCTCTGACTTGGTTTCCTCCCCCGCCATCGCCCAATAATTTTATTGTTTGAAAGCTAGTGCATCTAAACAAATTTATTTCCTCCATTATACTTCTCCTTGATAAATAGATAAAAAATAATATATAATAGTTCTAATACTAATACTTTACACCCTAAATATATTTCTAAGGTTATATCCCAAACTAGATCATAATCATAGTATGTAATCACCAAAATATTTTCCCAGAAAATATTCTGGCACCATTTACATTGCCCACTCATATCTAAAAAATTACTTATTCTTTTGAGTATGAAGGATGTCATAAATTTTGGTAGTGCTGAGAAAATATATAAAAAAAGGACTAATAAATATTTTAATTTAAATTTTAATTACCATTGAAAATTATCACTTTGACAATTCTGCTCTTTTCATGGTTTATGATCTGTCTCATAAATTTTCAAACATAATATCCACAATCATTGACATTGTCTTTCTTCAAACACAATAGAAACATTGAAAAAAATAAGTAAATTATTTTTCAATATGTTTTGATAATTAAATATTTCTATATATACCATAATATGTTCCCATTTTAAATAATCCACGGGGTTTTTTTGTTCATTCACTGACTTCATGCAATGAATTAGACTATATTTATCGACCATAATATCATAACAAAATTCTTGTTAAAAAACATACTAAAATATATAATTTGGATTTTATCTGTAAAATATTGATTTTCAGGTATTACAAATTCACAGTATACATCATGTTTGGTTGGTTTTTTGGATATCCATGCATTGGATCTAAAAAATATTTTTTTTGGGTATCCATATTGACTGTGATCAGTATCTAGTGCTACCTAAAAAATGAAAACAAAAATGTAATTCAAAAAATAAAAATATATTTTATGTGATTATATTGTAGAGTTTTACCCCCTATATTTTAGGCACCAAAAATAGTCTATCATCTATTATTTTTATCTCAAACACATCGTACATCTCATTTCTCTTCTTCTCAATCTTATCCTTATCCAAAAAAGTTTTTTCCATAGAAATGATACAGGGATTAATGAATCAAAATCATGCTTCACATGATTTTCCCTTTATATAATAGTAATTTAAATTCCTATGGAAAATATGAATAGTTATTAACTTTAATGAACATATTATATCTCTATTTGGGATGATTTATTATGAAAATGTACCTTATTTATACTGAGGCTCACAGCCATTCAAAATTGGTAATCTCATTTATACTCTCAATACCAAAGAAATCTATAATCAAAGTTACAAATATTTTTTATTTATATAAAATATAAGACATATTTTTGTCTTTAAATGTGTTATCTACATTAATTTGTAATGATAATAAATTTTGATGTGGAACTAGAGGGGGAAAGGTACTCTCGAAGGGTCCTTTTGATTTCTTGGTTGATTCAATAGATTTCCTTGATTCGACCATCTATTTCTCTTTTTATTTATCCATATATAATAGAATAACTCACTTGAGACCTTTTTCATCAACTATTGTAGGTGTTTCACAATAAAAAACAAAATTAAAGACATACCTCATGTATCTTTATAAGATAAGATGACCATGCTACAAAAGTTCCAATAAAATCATTGACCATTGTAATATCCAGATCATCAAGTGGAAGAGGAAACTCAATAGTAATATCATGATATACCTCAATCCCCACCCTCATGTAATCTTTTGGGAGTTATTTATGGTGTATCTTTTCTTCTATAATATTAAACACCATACCTCACTCAATAAGGTGGTATGTGGATTTTGACAGATAGAAATCACATACAACTTTACCCTATATAATTTTAGTAAAATAAAGTTATCAGAAGTTATTTGATGCATATTTAGAAGAAATAGTAATTAAATAATTTATTACCTTGGGTAATTCATACAATTAAGGGTAATTACTATCCTAAAATCTAGTGGGGTCATTTGGTTCTCCATCTCTAGATCTTTGTTCCACCATCATTCACTTTGATCCTTTCTCATATATCAGTCTACCAAACTATACCAGAAAATAATATATTGAAAAGAATCTACTCATTCCTACAATCCTTTCATCATATTAGATACAACTTCTTATGGTTATGTATTCTCAAAATATGTTTTATGAGACACTCCAAAACCTAATCCTCTAACGCGACCATATTGTTTCGGGCACCTCAAATCTACTAAAAGTAGTTTTTATTCTGGTTTGGTCATTGCTAATTCTTGTTTCTAAACCATATAAAAACATATTAACTTAAATACATATTTTTATTTTATACTTATATAAAGAATAATAAATTTTTATTATTTCATACTTACACATGTTTCTTATAATAATTTTGTTTTTTTAATCAACTAGTTTACCTTGTTTATTTACACGAGCCACTTTCCACAGAACATGATGTGGGATGGAAGTGGATTCATATTTTGATTCATTAATCTGCATAGAAATAGAGGAATATATATTATTTTATATCACATAAAACTTTTATTATTTATTTTAAATATATACCAATTTATTATCTTGTGAATCATACCCCACCCTTTCTTTGAGATAGGGTTAGATTGGTTTTGATGCATGTTCTTTATTGTCAACACTATTTTTCTATTTTATAAATTAAAAATTTTGAATCAAATTAAATAAAAAAAATAATGTAAAATAATATATTATAGACTAAAATTCACCTAAAACAATTTCACATCACGATGAATGATGAAATCATTCCATGTTTCCTGATTTATAATGTGTGCATAACTAACTGGTGGGGGGTTCTTTACTTTCCAATCAACATCCCTAATATGTAACTTGGTAATAAAAGTATGAAAGCCTCTATCGGTTTTTATAGTGTTTATAAAAACATATTTATTCTGAAAATATTCTAAAATAAAATAACTTTGCAAGGAATAATGATAATTAAATCAACACTTTGTTATATATTTTTTTAGTAAAATATATAAAGTATATTGTAACATTACATTTTTATGTTCCCAAAGGGTTTCATTCATTACATTCTTGATGTGGAACCATGAATCTATATCAACTATAAAATTTATCCTCATTGTGACCCCAACATAACTAATTAACATTAATTTTTTTGCGTCAATAGCTTGGCCACATTTATTCCAGCGAACCTCAAATTTTATACCCTTACTTCTTGCCTTGATAGTTTTATTCAACACTATGGTGTTCCATTGTTATTATTTTTTCATCAACATGATGTTGATCCCCTAATAATTATTTAATTTTATCATCAATATATTGTTCTTCCTTGGGATTGGTAACAACATATTATGTAGAAGAAATTTTTTGTCTACATGATTTTTCAAACATTTAATTTAGATTATGTTAATGCAGTAGACAAAATATTTTATTAATAGGAAAATAATTATATACTAAAAAAACTTCAACCATATCATTTAACTCTCTTTATTTTTTAAATGGTTGAAGGGATTTTGATCTTATATCAAGAATCCAAATCCCCTTTTTTGGTCCCCTATAACATGAAAAACATTGTCTATATTGGGACTGACATGAACTAATTATGATCTCCCAATGAAAGGTTAATCTTCAATTCAATTTTCATCTTACCCTATAGTTTTTTTACTTTCTAATTGGATAATCAAACAATTATTTTTTATTGGATTTGAGATATAAAATACCTAAAATTCTTGTGAATCCATCATGAATGGCTCATACTTTTCCCCTTCCATGCTAAAATTCACATTCACGAATCTCATTTCACCAACTATCATTATACTCCTATTGTAAACCCATTTTTAATGGAAAAATAGAACTTTAAATGTTTTATAATTGAACTTGTATGTCTATTTGATAATTCCTAAATATAATATATTCACATATATTGGATTTCTATCCTTGGAACCAGATATGTGCATCGCTTCTGCCAGGTGTGTAACTTTATTGTTTAACATCGTACTACAGTCATCATGTTCTTTTTTATAGAACATGTAACCATTGATTAAAAAACCAGTGTAAGATATAAAATTTTAATTTGGACCACTATTTATCCATCAAAGTTATTAGACAATTGAATTTGTATTTTTATATAACTCATTATAAATTTAATCTCAAAACCATCTTATAAACTGTTGATTATGTATATTTGATATCCAGACTTCATCCCTTGATGGATTTTAATCTCAAAGAATTGATTTTTGGGCTTCAATGTATGGGTCAACATCTTCACTATTAGTTAAAAAGTAAAGGTGCACTTTCTCCTTCTCTGTGATGGTAATTGTAACAACAAATATTCCAGAAATCCTTTTTCCCTTAACGCGTTTGTGGTGACGAGACTTTGGGAGACCAATGTTTTCATCATCTGATAGGTAATTAGTATAGAATTTAATATATTCTTTAACAATATATCGTTATAAAATACAAAATTCTATCCAAATTTGATTCTTGATATACCCTTTAAAAATATCTATATATCGTTCAATTGGGTACATCCATCTATAATGGATAGGACCACATAGTTGAACCTCTCTAACCAAGTGAACCATTAGGTGGACCATTATATCAAATAATTATGGTGGGGAGAAAATATATAATTCAAATAATATAAATTCAACCACTTTATTAATGATTGGAAACTTCACTAGGTCTATAAATTTACTACGTATAACTTTGAAAACTAAGTAGAGACTGGTAAATGTATATTGTAAATTTTTAGGTAGAATGCAATGAAAAGTAATGGGCGCCATATCTTGAATAAAAACCAAAAAACGTGTGATTTTATTCCCTTTATATTCAAATTAGTCATTGAAAAAAAATTATGGATACTTGATGAATACCCCTCTGTAACTTTTACAACATTAAGGAAAATTAAACATTGAAATTTTTTCTATCTGGATAGAGTATAAGCTACTAGAGGAAGAAAATTCAGCCCTTTACCCTTCACTGGTGACAGATCTTCCCTTATCCCCATGGCATTCATGTATAACCTAGTCTTGAATCCATATTTTTTTTCCTAGGAACATTTAGTAATGTTCCATTAAAACTTTCAAATGCATTTTTTTATACATGAATGATATCAAGAAAATTTCTGACATATAAACAATTCCAATATGGTAATTCAAATAAAATTGATCTCTTCTTATAACCATATTTCATAAGGTTTTTTGAAAATGGTTTACCAAAAATAGTGTCAATATATTTTACTTTACAAAACATTTGATAACCCTTTAATATAGATGGTGTTGTACCTTGTTCGATACTCCCATCGAATGTTATTATCCAGGATCGATATCTATGTCATTGAGGTAACAACTTTTTATGTCATAAAAAACTATCTTCAAGGAATTTTTCAACTAAACTGAGTGTGTAAATTCTTCATAAATAGGACACCACAACATTCTTTTAAGGTTATTGCCTGAAAATTTTCCATAAGAAGGAAATTCATTTATCGTCCCGTACAACATGGCCCTCAATGTGTATTCTTCACATCTATAAAAATCATAAATCATAAAAAATGTATCCCACATCAAGTTCATATATTCAACCAATGGATCCAAATAGACATCAATATCTTTATCAGGTTACTTTGGTCTAGATATAAGCAAAGACAACATAATGTAATTACACATCTTGTATAAACATGGGGGAAATTTATAATTTACCAACATGATGGGCCATATACTGGGAGTACTACTATGTACACCAAAAGGATTTATTCTATCTGTAAATAACATAAGATGAGAGTTTCTCGGCTCATTTCCAAATTCAAGATACTCATAATAAATTTTCTTCCACTGAGGATATTCTATTGGATGATGTAGGTTTTAATTTTTTTTAATTCTTGTATTTTTATTCCATGTCAATAATCTCATGGTTTCCTGACATCCATATAGTATTCTAAACCATGGAATTATTGGAAATTACCATATATATTTCAAATCACTTGGTTCATTCTTCATGTCTTGATCTGCACCACACTTAAGTAATTTTATGATTGATTCAAAGTCCTTAAAAAATAATATTCATTAATTTAGATAACAATGTTTTTTTGGAAATAATTCCCATTGAATGTAGCATTCATTTAGCATCATATGTTTGACATGGAACTTCATTTTATTCTGGTATCATATCATTTATGGGGATAAGTAGTTTTATAAAGTTGGTGTCACTCCATTCATTTTCATTTTGTAAATTATATAACTTCAATTCAACTGATAATGTTTTATGTTTAGTACAATTGGTATACAATGTTCTCTTAGAATATCTATCTAACTTCTCAAACAACTTTTGGATATCACAAATTTCATCTTCAATTTCCATTTTAATTTATTCTATGGAATCTTCATCATTGTTTAAACTAGTATTCATATCAAATGAACCATAAACCATAGTATCATTCCAATTGGTGTGTATGTTTATTTTTCTTCCATGTTTAGTATAAAATTTATAACTTTGATCTATTTTATGAAAAATCAAATGGTCTTCCAACTTTTCCAGACTAATTTTTCTTGAATAAAAATAACTTAAACATGGAAAAAGTATTTTAGATGGGTCGTATGCATCCTCTATCATAAAATTGATGAACTATTTAACTCCATCTTCATACTCATTTTTCAAATGATTAGTTTGAATCTATTTTTGATTCATATACATCCTATTAGGTTCATAAAAATAATTTTGTATAATAAATAAAATATATTTATTATCTAGGTGAAAGTTATAGATAATTCTAGTAAGAAGAACCCAAATTTTGTTTATTAAAATAATTTATTATTCTTTGAAGGAAATGGGTAATTGAATTTAAGAAAATAATTAATCTACTATGATAGGTGTTATCCTCTAAATTAATCCAAAGGTGGAAGTTATAGACAACTTTCATACATATGATCTTTGTCCCCATAATAGTTATTATTGAATTTTGTTACTTAAGACTCATCCAATGTCTCTTATGGAAAAGAACTTATGTTGCTTGAACCACTCTGATAAGTAGTCATCCCACACTGAGTACCAGTGATCATTTTGAATGGATACTGCTCAGATTAGTTCAAGAAACAAAGTAGATATGGAGGATGAGTCTTAAGAAACAAAATTCAACAATAACTATTCGGTAGATGATGTATATAAGGATGACAGTTGTTTACATAAAACTTTTCAAATTACAACATATTAATTTATAATTTCAAATATCATCTCAAACCCACATTAAAAATTCAAAAGGATGTTTTTTGAATTTTTAAAACCCCACTTAAAATGTTTTTTTAATTCCACATGAAAATTAGACAATTTTTTTCAAAACACTTAATGGGATATGAGTCCCCATTCTATAAAAACTATTAACATCAAATGAAAAATTTTAAAGACATATTCAAAAACCATTAAGAATAAATTAAAAATTCCAAACCATTTCCATGGAATTATGAACACTTTGAAATTTTTAAAACTTTACATGTTTACTTTGAAATCACGTCATGTGTTACAAAACACTTAATCCATTTTAGTTCATTTTAAGTGAAAACCTCATTTTTTATTTAAAAACCAACTTTAAAATTTAAAAAAAAGTTTCCTTTTTCAAAAATAAAATTTAAAATGGGAATGAACATAAAAATTATAATTAGTACATCACCTAGTCTAAAGTAAATAATGGTTATTAAAAATTTCATAAACATTTTATAAAGTTGGCATGAATAAAATATTTTTCAGAAGAAAGTAGTAAATTGAAATTTTAAATCATAGCATGATTATCTGGGAGTACCCACCTAAATACCAAGGTTTTCAAGGGATTATTTCAAAATTAAATCATGGTACTTTTCATTTATCAAAAACTAGTTTCATCAAATATCACACAAGAACCAAAAAATCCAAGCATTCACATACCACACAATTTATTCAAGAATCAGCATCAAAATGGTTTTAAAAATATTCATGAAATTGAAAACAATTTTCCAAAATATCCTGATGTGTTAGATGGAGTCCTTTTTTGATAAAAAGGTTAGGATTTATTTGAATTTATGTGAGTGTGATTCGAATTAGAGGTGCTCTAGTACCTAGGGTGAGAGAATGATAACAGATTTGGTTTTTTTGGGAACCAACCATGAAGTTAGACCATGTTTTAAGTTTGTAAATTGTTGTGGGTATTTAAAAGATAATGGGACGAATTTGGTTGTTTAGGAATCATGATAGAGCGATGATATATCACTTAAATGTGTGAAAAGGATCATTTTTAGTGAAAATTTAGTAATAGGAGGAACAAATAATGTTTTTGCATGATATTGGGTGTGGTTATATGGAAACCACATCATTTGTGTTGTTCGTATTGTATATTTAAGATTTTTTTATTATGTAAAGTCTGTTAAACATGTTTACTTGTTTTAAAAATATTTATTTTGTGAAATTAAATATTGGAATTGTGTTCTTTAATTATTTACATTCTTTAATTTATATGAGTTCATTCCTAGAAATTCTATAAGATCCAAATAATTTTAAGATCCACAAAGTAATGTAACTGTCATATGTTTGGGTTATGTTACCTCACTTTATTTTGATAAAGTAACCTAAATATTCAAATGTCATGTACCATTTTTTTAAGAAAGAAAATTATTATTTAGTACATATTTATGTTTTGATATCTTGAGTACATTTCCAAAAACTGAATTTGGTTGTAAGTCATGAGTTCAAATGGTATTAATATACTAAGTTCACTATTCCCTTTTATACCTTAAGATCGTAACCTTAGATGGGTGAAAATATTGGTACAAAAATATCCTTGTTATAAACTAAGGATATAATTTATCAATTACTAAGATATATTGTTTGAAATACATATGGAGGATATGTTTTTATTCTTTTAAGAGAATCCAACCATGATCTTTTCCTGATATGGATCTTTAAAAATGAATAATTTTATAAACCATCATTTACAAACATTTATTAAACTATTTTATTTTTCCTTTTAAATGAAAATAATCACTTAGAAATAATTTTCCTTTTCACAGTACTTATTTATTAAAAATGCACATTTAAAAATCCATTTTGGATTTGTTTTTAAAGAAATAGCACTAAGAAGGAAAACCCAGTATAAAGAAATGTAACAAAAATGAAATTATTAAATATTCTTAAGTCATCAAAATAAAAAATCATCATAATTTGATCATGAGAGGGGTGCCAAGATGGTGATAAGGTTGCTGGTTGTGCTCAGTTGTGGCACCCGATTGATGTGTCCCACAAAATAGGGGGATGAGGGGTGTTAATTTCCTTAAAAAAAGTGTCTTAGTAAATTATTTTAATAATATATGGTTGGATGGTTAAAATATGTGCAAAAAAAATATTAAGATGCAGAAATGGAATGCACAAAGCCACACTACGCCATGTAACAACATAGAAAACTCCATGGTGTGCCATCCCAATTTGGCTATTACACAAGCGTTGTGTGGCACAATGGTCATTGGAGCTAGCAAAATCATGATCATACACCAGTTGAATACTTATACCTAGATCTTTCACCAAGATAACCAATGTTTTTCATGACATGTAAGTGGAGGCTAATGATAAAATATATCACATCTCAATACAATAAAAATAATTATTAAAATTTTCAACAAACATAAACTCACTCATGGATTCGAACACCCTTTAATGAAAAACCCCTTTCATAATAATATAAATAATAAAATGATATAAATAACCCATTATCAATCTGTATTACAATAATAACTAACTTTTCACTTATGAATCAATAAGGGGATTAACATCAAGGGTGTATATAACACAAAAATATTAATCTAATTGGGTATAATATCAAACATATCTTATTAACATTAAAAATATGATAAAAGATATCAAAATTCCCATTTTAATCTCATCCATAAAATTTAAAATAATGAAAATAAAAAATACTCTCATGTTCTTTTCTAATGTAAAAATCATCTTGGAAAATAGCCAAACATGGCATAATTAATATAAATACTTGATTAAAACATAATGGTAGTTCATTGTAATTCACAAGAAATAATTAAATGAATTCCATTTTGATTTTTCAATAAAAACCATGGGTGGGATTTTAACAAACACTTTGTGTGTATTATTTCCATAGAAGGAAGTTAAAAACATCTAAACTTAAGAAAAAATCCTTTGATGTTAATGAAAACTTAAGAAAAACACTTATAAATCCATAACCTCATCATGGATAATTAAAATAGAATTTACTTTAGATAAAAACATGGATTTAAAATATGAAAGTTTTCATGGTTCCATTTTTAAAGGAAAGTAAATGGAGCCACCTACCGGAATGGATGAATTGGTGTCTGGAAGTCTGGATATGTTACAAAGAAGCAAGAAAATCCCTTAAAGGGTCAATAAAAACCCAAAATCATAGAAACCCCCAATTAGAAATTCATTCTCAAAGGGAAACCAGTGATGGATAATGAATGGAAAGAGATAAGGAACAAAAAAGTAAAAATATATCACCAAAAAAGAAATCAGCGAGTGAGGAGGAGGAGAAAATAACATACCTTTGATTGAAGCTTTGATTCATCTGAGAGAAAGTAGAGATATCACCAAATATTGGATTTATTTGATCCTTGGATTTATTCAAGCCTTGTTTTGTTTGAGCCTTGGATTTATTCGATCCATGTTTTGAGCCATGATTTGAGGTTAGATTTGATGAGGAGGAGCCCTGATAATAGGTATCTTCCATAGAAAGCCTCAAATATCATGACTGGTCAAGGTTCTTTAAATATATTGAGGACACTTTTATCGGCACTTCCAAAAAAATGGAAATAAAGATCTATTTTATTAGTACTAGATTTATAAGCGCTAATAAAAGGCATCTTTATCAGTGCTTTTTTAGCAATGATAAAGATGGAGCATTATTAGGGCTAAAAAAGCGTTGAAAAAAGTCATCTTTATCATCACTACAGGTTTACCGCTGATAAAAGGCATCTTTATCAGTTCAAAAACTTTAGCACTAATGAAGAATTTATAATTAAAATCATAAATAAAAAATTTAATATTTATATAATTATATATTTATTTATTATAATTTTATAATTATTTAAATATATATTTATTTATTTATAATTATATAAATAATTTTTAAAAAAACTATATTTTGTATTTTGGATTATAAATATATAATTTTATTAATATAGTAAATATATATTTTTTAAATATATTTGTAAATATATTTATAGTTATAAACATATTCATGTCATTATATATATTTATATAATAATATATATTTAATAAATAAATATAAATATAAATGTATTAAATATATTCATTATTTAAATATATATATTATAGTTTTGTAATTATAAATATATTTATATCATTATATATATATTTATATGATTAAATATATATATATATATATATATATAAAATATAGATAAATATAAATTTAAATATAGAAAATATATTCATCATTTAAATATGTTTATTATAATTTTATAATTATTTGAACATATAATAGTTTATTTATAATAATATAAATACTTTTTTTAAAATAATATTTATATATTTATATATTTATATATTTATATATTTATATATTTATATATTTATATATTTATATATTTATATATTTATATATTTATATATTTATATATTTATATATTTATATATTTATATATTTATATATTTATATATTTATATATTTATATATTTATATATTTATATATTTATATATTTATATATTTATATATTTATATATTTATATATTTATATATTTATATATTTATATATTTACATCATTTTATATATTTATATATTTATATATATATATATATATTGTCAAAATATATATATATATAGTAAATATATTTATTATTTAAATAAATTCATTATAATTTTATAATTATTTAAATATATATAATTATTTATTTCTAATTCTATAAATTCATTTTTTAAAAATAATATTTAATTACATATAATTATAAATTTATAAATTTATAAATATAGAAAATATACATTTATAAATATATTTATTTATAAACATTTACAAATATATTTTTAATATTATTAATTAATATATATCTTAAATGCATGCATGTTAAAAATGGGTGAAATTAAATAATTAAAAATGAGTATACTTTAAAAATTATGAAAATATGGATAACTTGTAAAAATTAAATATAAATTATTAAAAAATATGGATATATATTGAAATAAATATGAATACTTATTGAAAATATTAAGACATGGTAAATAAATATAGAAAAATAAATAATAGAAAATGATTGAATTATAAAAAATAAAAAATATTAAATATTAAAAATGAATTAATACCTCACTGTAATAATATGAAAAATAATAAAATAAAATTTGACAATTAAATACTTAATATACTAAATTTATTATAATGAAATTCTAAAATGAATGATGAAATTTGAATAAATTACGTAAATATTAGGTGTATATGTTTCTATATAAGATTTCATTAATTATGTAAATATTTGTGTGTGTATTGTATATAAAAATGCATTAATTATGTATATGTATGTGAAATCAATATAACTCTCATTTGATATATGCTAAATTGAAAAATCGAATGACATTCAATTATTTCCATTATTCGATGCAGTTAGTCCGTATTTTTAATTGATACTAATTTTTAATTATAAACCATTATTCACTAAATATATGACTCTGAAAGCATGAAGGCCTTAGATTTTTATTGATTTTTGGATAATACCCCTTTTAAGGATTGAGGGGGAACCCTTACCTGACCCGTTGGCTGGAGGCACAAGGCTCATACATGACCTGAAGGCCTAGAGGCATGAGGCCCAATACATGAAATTGAAGGCCCAAGACCTGACACACTTGAATCAACCCCTCCCCAACATCTACATTTTTAAGGCGCCTAGATCTACACCTCACATGGCTAATCGGCTAGCATTTCCTTGTGCAGAGCTTCACAGTGCCTAGTACCAATTCCAGTTTTCATACCCTATCATTCTTCCAATCTGGTTAGCTCTACTCTGGTGGTTGATACTTTGCACTAAATCCTCTTCTAGGTATGCTTCTGTATGGTCTTCTCTAGTTTCTTCTTGGTCTTTGTGGCCCAAAATCTATGTTTTCCAAACACCATGAGTGGCCTAAAGGCCCTATGGCCCGAAAAACTTTGGTGGATCGAAGGCCATGAGACCTGTAGGCCCAAACCGGTGGCCCAAAGGATCAAATCAGATGAATAGTTTCAAATATTATAGTACCGCAATGTACCTACAACAGCAACTACTAAAATACTGCTAACGTGACCCAGAAATTTACCTCCACCTGGATTTGATCCTGGGTCTTTTGGATGCCAAGTAAGAGCCTCTACTGCTTGGGTATTGGATCGTTGGTCACTAAATATACGACTTATTTAATGTAAAGAATAAATATTTTGTATTGTATAAGTCGTATTTTAGGAAATATTTTATACATTCATTAATATGTATAGATATATATATATATATATATATATGAATGTATTTTTATATTAAATGTAGTAATGAATAATTGTGTTTAAAAACCATTAAAAATGAATAAGAAATTAATATGTTTTTAATTATTATATTTTATTCATTTTCTATGTTTATATTTAATATATATTATTTATTAATATTTATAACTTTTATATATATACATATATATATATTAAACTTATCCTTTTTTGTTAATAATTTTTTCATTAATAATTTTTTTAATAATTTTTTAATTTATTCATTTTTAGTTTTTTTGTTGAATTGTTATAATTTATTCATTTAACATATCAATATTTAGTATATACTATTTAATAATATTTATAATTTATATATCTATATAGTAAATCTATTAATTTTTATCAATAATTAGTTGATTAATAAAATGTTTAATATTTTTCTAAATTTACTCATTTTTAATTTTTATTGGTTTAATTATTTCATTTTACATATATATATATATTTAATATATTTTTTTATAAATATTTATAATTTATATATATGTATATTAAATTTATTCATTTTTATCAATAATTATTTAATTAATACAATTTTTGATATTTTTAATATTTACTCATTTTTTATTTTATTTTTTATTTAATTATTTCATTTTATTTGCGACCTTTATCAGGGATAAAAATAAAGCATTAATAAAATATATCTTTTATCAGTGGTAAAGAAAAGTGCTGATAATGGTCACCCTTTATCAATGAAAAAAAATAAGTGTTGATAAAGGGTACCTTTTTTCGACGCGTTTTTTTAGCGCTGATAAAAGGAACTCATTATCAGTGGTTTTTTAGCGATGATAAAGGGAATCTTATTAATCACTTTTTTCAAGTGCTAATAAAGGTTAGTCCTATTAAATTAATGTTTTGTATTAGTGTTCTCATTTATTCTTTAATTCCATCCTTCTAACCTTTAAAGAGAGGCAGTGGTGAAAAATGGAAGATGTCGCTTTTGTGGAGTCGATAGTCCACACAATATACAGTCAACATTATTTTGTTTTTCTAAGTTGATAAGAAGGAATAGAACAGGGTTTTTTCATTAATATAATAACAATTTAGTATACTAATTATATTTAGGTCATTATATTAATGTGTTTAGGAAAGTTTTGTGAGTGAAAGATTATAAAGAAAACATAAGAAGTAATACTTACATAGAGACCTTGGAATTTATCTTGATGAACTCTTTAGAATTAAAGGACCTAGGATAAATTGTAGTGATCATGGGATTTAGGAAATATAATAGAATTCTAGGAGAGTAAAATTATGTGGGTATCCAAGGATATTTTAAAAGGAAAGTGGATAATTGAAATGGCGTAAGTGATACCCTTTATAAGTAAAGAAAATAGCACTTTTGTGAATACCTTTTACTTTTCAATGATATCATTACACTATTCAAGGGTCAATGACTCCAAAGTTCTAAATAATTTATTTTGATATAATATTTATAGAACCTTGATATTTTAATATAACACTATGTTTTATATCTTACATTGCACGCAATAACGAGCCTAAACAAATCCCATAATATTATTATTTAAATATAATTGTTATAACTTATGTGTTAAATTTGTGGGTATGAATAGTATTAAATGGATTATGAAATATATATATATATATATATATATACAAATATATATATATATATATAAAGTACCTACTCAAAATAAATTAATTGATTAATTCTTATAAAATATGTACTCAATCTTTAGTAAAGTTATTTTACGCTCTAGAAATACGTTTTATTCAAAAATGAGTTTTTTTACTATTTATGAGTGAATGTTATAATAAATTTTTGGAAATAATATAAATTTTCGTTTATAAAAATAATATCAGTTTTTAAATCAGAATATTAAAATTATCTTAGGTTGAATTTTTGAGATATTTCTCAAAGGATTGATTTTCCATTGAATAGTTAAATTTAACGATTTTTATAAAAGTATCATTTTATTTATATTAAAAAGTCTCTTTATGATTTATATTTTCATATAAAATTAACTTAAGTATTATTTAGTTATACATAATCTAATTAACTACATTTTAATTATCCTTTTACTTTAATTTGGTATAAGTATATTTTTTGGCTTAAAAATGCATTTTTCAAGAAAATTATTCTTCGTTGCATTTTGTTGGATTAATTTTAAATTATATTCTTCCACTTATGTGTTATGAATTTTTGAAAATGGACTTAATATTTGGATTTAGTAGTTCCAAATTTAATAAATAGTACTCTTATTTTTTTGACAGAATGAATAGTAATTATAGTAATTTTATTACTATGGTAAAGGGAAAATCGTGTACATTTGCTTAAAAATAAAATGATAAAAACCACTAAATAATCCAAAAACTTACCTAAATATTATTTCATGATTAAATATCGACCATATTGGTCTAATGGTCTAATTTAAGACATTTTGGGGCCACCTGGATGAGATTATGACCTTTATAGTATTTTTTTAATGAAAAGTCAAACATCTCACACTCTTATTTTAATAAGAGTAATCTTTTTAATATGTGGTTAACCAAAGGATATGTTAGAATATAAATATTATTTTTAAATATACAAGATTTATCTTCATAATTGTAATTTATTTTTAATTTTTAGTGAATAAATAATTAACTTCAATTATTACACAATGCTCATGTAGTAATTATTTAAAACATGGAAAATCAAATAAATGATATTAAAAATATTAAAAGTAATATAATTTGAGATATTTAAGGTAATACATGAATTATATAGATTAAAATTACATTTTTAGGATACAATAAAATATATATTTTTAATTTTAATTATTGAAATAATTTTTTAATGTTAACGTAATGAATAATATCAAAATTGACAATAATGATATTTTATGGGATTAATATATTATAAAATTATTAAACAATAATAAAAAACAGTAATAAGAACAAATTGGATAATATATGGTCTAAAATATCATCCCTTATGCATCTATAGTCTATTTTGAATCATTTTACTCCATAATAGTCTCATTATATTTTAATCTTTAGAGAAATTCCAAAAAAGTTCCACTCACCTCAATTATAAAAGGGAAACTTAACCCACACTTATTAATGCCACTTTGTGTCTTATATATTGACCAAGTCCTATAAATTCATATTATAAACATACTTTTCAAAGTTATAGATGTTTTATTAATTACATAAGACCAGCCCTATATCTATTAAAGAGAGAACAAGAGGAAGTCCACTCAAGAAGAGGTAATCGTATTTACAAACACATTCAAGTTTATTTATTTCTATACTTCTTCTTAATGTGTTTTTTACATCCTAAATTAATAAATTAAGTATCATAAATATACTAGGATGTTATTATGATTATATTGAAACCATTTTTTCCCTCTTTTTCATCATATGAAATGTGAAAACATCGCTCGTGTGTGCGTATGGATTACCGTCTCCACCTAGCGATGTAATTTGTTTATCATCGCCAATTTAATTTTATGGTTAAATATATGAAAATAATGAATATATATGATTTATAATACATAGTAATTAATTATTCTTTAAATTTTATTTATTCATTAACATTATTTAGTTTCATCCATTGAAAAATAAAAATAGCGTTCAAGCGTACGTAAGACCTATCATCTCCATGAATGGTGTAATTCATTTTTCTATATATATAATTATGTATGAATCTAAATATCTATATATTTAATATATGTTATATTTAAACCATAAATAATATTTTATAGATTATGTAACTAAATCCTATGCACAAGAACTGAAACCTACATGAAAAAATATGCATGAGAAAATGGAGCGGCTAACACCCGAAATAAGAGTAATTAGAAACTATTATTAATAACATTTTTAAAACCATTATACATTATTTTAAATAATGTTCAACTAAAGATAAATGTGAGGTAATGGTTTCTCATTTTACTTATACTTCTATGAGACATATGTCATATTCACCACTTATTTCTTTTGTGTGGTTTATATACTACCCCATTATTTTTTTATATCATGAGTTTATTTATATTAATGAAATTTCAATTTTATTTTTAGGTTATTTATTTTATGTGTCTTATGAATGAAAATAAACCCAAGTGGTAATGGTTCATTTCACAATATCTTCATTATTCAGGATTGTTTATATTTAAGAATCCTCTAGGGAATATTTTGATTCCATTTCAATGTTCTTTTAAAAAAATTCCAAATTTTTTTTTAATATTCTCTTACAATTGTTTAAATTTATTTTTACGCGTGTTTCACTATTTATAAAATGTTTTCAAAGGAATCCTTTTTTAATTTTCCAAACAAGGTACTTTGTTACTTTTCCAACAAAAAAATGGAAGGAATATTTTTCAACAAATATGGTATGAGAGAATTTTCTAGTTTTCATGATGCCTTAATGCTTTAAATATTCATTTAAAAGTTTTCAATATTATTTTCAAAGAAAATTTTTTTCTATATATTTGTATAGTTTATTTTTAGAATTCAATTTCAAAGTGAAAAATATATTTTCCTCAAAAATGTTTTTAATTATATATTTATGGAAAACCCCATTTTTTACTTACTAATCACTATTTATATGTTTAAATGATACCATATTTTAAATAATTCACATACTTATTATCATTAGATATTAAATTTATCTTAAATATCCATATTCATGTATCGTGTGTATGATTATTACCTAAGTTGTATAACATTTTTACATATGATGTCACATTTTGAAAGTATCAAATTGAATGAGGAATAATTGATAAATCCATATTAATTACTCAATATATATTTTTTGATAAGTAATATAGATTCATGAATTAAATTAATCATTCGATTTGTGAGTAATGATTTGGACCTACTATGATGGGTGGGGCTTGAAATCATATAGCCCCTCAATGCATTGGTAGGTCTCATGAGACAATTTTTTTTTCCAAATTAAATGGTTTTTTACCCATAATGATTAAACTTTCTTGCGAAAGGTCTTGAAAGTATATATACCAAATGTATGAGATCATGGAATCCAATAGTAAGAATTTCCCTCATTAAGAATTTGGTTATTATTATCCATGATATCTTCACTATGATATTATCTCTAGAATCAAATCGTGCACAAGTTATTGATTAAATGGAATTTGTTTCCAATTATTTACATTTCAATAATTATTATTCCTTATTTTATCATGATATACAAGTTATTGATTAAATTCCATGTGTGTTTATTTATTTACCTTTCCATATTTATCATTCATTCTTGATTCAAGATAGATTCCATTATATGTATCCCTTATTGAGTATTTGAGATCACCCTTATTTTGTTTCATTTGCCCAATATATGAAGAAGAATACTTTAAATTAGTTCAAGTATGCTGATGAATTTTCTTTGTTATATTCTATTTTTAATTACCAATTTAATAATGGTACCATGTCTCTATCTAGTTCTTCAAGACCAACAAACTGATCGATCATTGGCAATGTGATCCCTTGTATCTTATGCCAATGTAATGAAATGATTACTAATTCTAGGATTTTATAGTCAAGTTTGTTTCAATATTGTCTTAATAAAGTCTCAAACAAGTATTTACACATGCGTTTTAAATATTTTGGAATTCGTATTCCCTTCTATTGTTACTTTTACCATTTTTTTACTCAGGTAATGAGATTTTACCCAAGTAACTTATGTTTTACTATAAATTTAAAAATAAACCCTCCTACCAAATTTTTGGGTTTTTCAAATAAATATAATCTCCATTTAATATTGTTAAATTTCTAAATAATATAAAGATTAACTATTAAATTAAATCATTTTACATATAAGAAAAATATTTTTTAGAAAAATGTTGTTTTCACCATTAAGTGCTCTTAATATTATTTAGTACTCATTACCAATTAAATAAGTGATAATATATTTATATATAGGTTTAAAAATTATATTAAATTCATTTTTTAGAAGACATTAATTTATTTGATTTCATAGAAATTACACAATGTTAATAGAATAATTCTTTGAAAATATAATGTTTTACAATTATCATGACAATTAACTTCAATATTAGCAATCATACTTTTACGCCAAAAAATTAAATTGACCTTATTACACAATATGATCATGTTGATATAAAATATTAAATTCATTTTCTGGATTAAATTTCTACAAGTGATGAAAATTATTTTTTAAAATATAAGCGAATAAATCAGTTTTTTGAGTTGAATATTACTTAAGTCGCCAGAACATTACACATGGGCTTAATAAAATCAGAATATTATTTTTAAATTATTTATTTTACTTTATAAATATATATTTTTATATAAAAAAGATCTCAAAAACATTTAATTCATTCTTGAGTCACAAAAGTGACAGTTTTTAGCAGAATTGGTATTTTCACTATGTACCTAAAAATCAATTATTTTAGAAAAATCTAAAAAAGTTTTCATAAGGTTATATTAACATGGTTAATTCAAAAATTAAGTTCATTTTACAAAATTAAAATTCTTAAATATATAAATTTAACTTTTAAATGAAAAAAAATATATATAAAGAAAAACCACTTCTGTTAAAAAATACCCATTTAGAACATTAAGTATTATTAATCATATTTTTTATGAATTTATAATTTATTATAATATTTTTATCTACCATAGGTTTTATTCTTATTATAATTTTATTATCTAATATGTATTAGTTTTTCTAGTTCGGTGTTTCGGGTGGAACAAGATATTGATATAATTTTTATTTAAGGAAAACTATATTATGAAATCATAGGGTGTTACAACATGTAAATATGATGCTTGGATTGCTTGATATGATTAAAAACACTCAATTTCACCATTATAATTCCATTAAAATGATATTTCTCCCATCATGGGGTAAATTAAGAAAACCCATTTGTATTGGCATGGAAACGTTAGAGAAGGACCATAAAATAATTTTTAATATGTATTAATCATATGCACGTGAATCTAGTGCTCGGAATGTTCATTTTGATCTGAAACACCATTTCACCTTTATAATTAAATTAAGATGATGTATTTCCTATCAGGTGGTCAAAACTGACAAAACTCTCTTAGATTGATGTGAAATTTTAAGAGAAAAATAGTTTAATCATTTTTAATATCTAAGAATTGATCGAATGTAAATATTATGGTTGGATTGCTTGGTATGATTCAAAGGGCCCTATAATGTTATGTTTGGTTGAATTAATATAATTTATAATTTTTTTAATTCATGATTTATATATCCATGGTCAATGATTGTATCCATAGATATAAGGAAATAATCTGTTTCTAGACAAGGTCATACCCCTATTGCTATAGTAATTGGGACAGGGACTAATATTACCATTTATATATGTTATAGCCATTTTCATATGGGTTATAACCACGTTTATAACTGAGGATATAGCCTTAATTTATAAAATTGATACATGTAATCGAAATCATGAAGTAATTAGTTATAAGAAACCAATTCTAAACCTTTGGGCTTTTTCCTCCTAGGCCTTTAAGGCCATTGATAATTATAATGGGTCAATGTGGGTGATTTTCAATCTTAGTTGGTAAGTATGATGCTTAAATCACACCTCAAATGTGTGTGTTTGTGTGTGTGTGTGTGTTTATTTTTTAATCACTCCAACCTCAGTAAATATTAATTGGGGCATGCATCAATGCATCCATGCCTCAGTATGTATATATGTATGTAATCTCTCCAACCTCAGTATGTATGCAAATATGTATGACTCACACACACTCTCTTTCTTTATGTATATATATTAATTTTATATAACTAAAATTTATTTTTAATGTTATGAAACACTATTATATATGTAATCTTATTAATATATATATGTGTGTGTGTGTGTGTGTGTGTGTGTCTGTATGTATATGTGTGTGTGTGTGCGTGTGTGGTTGTGTGGGTGGGTGTATTAATGATCATTTATTTAATTATTATTAATTAACTATAATGATGTGTGTGTGTGTTTATATATATTTATGTATGTATTCTTGTATCTATGTATCTATGTATGGATGTGTGTGTGTATTAAATGAAAACCTTTTAATTTGTTATTTAATTTAACCACATTTTAAAAATATGGTTAAATGTAAATTAGTTTGTTTTAAAATGTGATTAAAAATAACTACTGAATTAGCCACATTTTTAAGAAAACATAGCTAAATTAATAATTAGATAAATTTTAAAACTTAGATAAAAAACACATGTAAATTTGAAATGTTTTTAAAAAAAATTGGTTGAATTAAAAATTATCCATGTTTTAAGAAAACACTACAAAAAATATGATGAATTGCCTATTTTTTGTTGTATGTGATAAGCTTATGTTATAACATTGACCGGTTGGGATGAATAGAAGTATGATGGGGGAACAATGAAGCTATAAATAAATTTTTGAAAAAATTCAAATAAAAACCATGAAAAAAAATGAAAATAAAAGGTGAACACAAAAATTTTAATAGGAAACCCAAATTGGGAAAAAACCACAGGTGGAGGTAGCGTCGAAAATTCACTATGAGATCTAGTTGGTAAAAAAATTCACATAGATACAAAAATACATTTATATAGGAATTTATTTCAATCATTAATGAAGAGATAATTCTCAAAATTAATGGGGATAACAAAGGGGTGTTGCCTACATTAATTGAGGATACAAGTTACAACACCAACAATCTTCACCTTTCTCTGAATCCCCAATATGGACCAACAAAACATCAATCTCCAGAAACAAAACTACACCTATTTCACTGAATCCCCTGTTTTTTATTCTTTCATCAGGGCCCATGCACAACGTGCATCCCTTTTTCCCCACATTACCACTTTTAAAAGGTGGTTGGATTTCATCACTTTCATTGGTGATGTCTACTCCTTCATCGAAATGGTATTAGGGATGTCGATTCCACCTTCAATGGATTCCTCCTTGGTACTTGTTACCTAGAATGGGTCTCCCTCATAGAGTTAATTCATGTACGTGGAACTCATTCTCAGTTCCATCTTCATATGGACACTAGTTAATTGTACAACTTATGTCTGGATATTTTGATTTCTTCTTGACAGGGCAGCAACCTTTGGTCAAGATAGTGGTCACATTGAGTATTTTCGGGCACGTTTGGATGCTGGGAGCATTGGTTGCCTGTAATTCTTCCTCTAAGGAGAAACTCTCATTGAGGCATCTTAGGAACAGAACCCAAGGAATCCCATTCTGATCACGAAGTAATGGACGCTAGGCGTATATATCTTCCAAGGCTTTTACCTCAGGCATCCCATTTTTTGAATGAGGTAGATGGCGTCATGGGAACATATCTTCTGAGGCTTTCACCTTAGGCATACCATGTTTCTCATGGAGTGTGTGTTTGAATTAGGGCACAAATTTAACATCTTGTAGAAATGGATTAGAATATCTGGTTAATAAGGATCGAGGAATGAGTTTAACATCTTGTGGAGATGGGATGTGTGGATCAAGACAAACCCTGAGATGGACTTAGGGTGAATAGACCAAACTGTTGGGCATGTATTTTCTCAACAATACTCTATAATTTATAATGATTTTGATGCTCAAAAATACCCGTAATTTCTTTACTAATGATTTTATTTTAAGTGTATTTCAATGAATTAATATTCTTTATAATATTTATTCTAAAATTATTTTCAAGTTTTAAATTTGAAAGTAATGCATTTTTAAGCATTCTAGAAACATTGTTCATACCCTACATGAATAATTGTAACATAAGAAATAAACATTATGCTTTGTTGTAATGCCCCAACCTCAGTTACCTAGATTTAGTGATTTATTACATAGCATTGGCAAGATATAAGGAAATAATATCCCCAAAGACCGATCAGTTTAGTATTCCTGGAAATAGATTACATACATCAACTTCACATTAAAATTTCAAACATAAAATACAACATAGGTAGTTATTTGAGAACACCATTATCCCCTTTTAGCTTAACCCTGCATATCAATAATAATACACTTCTTATAAATCCTGGGGAAATAAAACATAACAAAGGGGTGAGCTCAGATGCTCAGTAAAGGTAAAATATTTAGCAGAATATGTCATAAATAATAGGCATGGTGAATAATTGAAAACTCATGCCTTTACAAATAATAAACAAGAACACTTTATGGAAGAAATATGATCTGAGTAAATAATGCCATAATAAAACATAGTCATGGGTATTCTACTCGTCAAATAACTACATGAACCATCAATATTATTTTCATAATGAGGGAATGTATAATGCCAGACATTTGGAAACATTTTTTCAAGGCCTTAGCCAAGACGTCTAAAAATGATTAAGGCATCGGCCAAAACCATATATCAAACTGGGAAAGGCCTTGGACAATTCCATGTCTAATTGTCTCATGAGACCTATCGATTCATCGAGGAGCTATAGTGGGCTTCACCTGTCACTTACTAAGTCCAATACATTCCTCATATGAAAAGGTTAAAACTAAACATAAACATTCATATTAAAAATAGCATATGAAATATCAATAATTTAACCCTAAACCATGAATGGTATAAAACTAACACATCCACAGTCAAATATATCACAAAACCTTCGATACAATATGAAAGATTTGTATCATAATAAATCAACCTCAATCAATAATAATATCCTGTAAAGGATGTTGATATAGTTGAAAATGATCAGTAAAAATATTTGAGATAAATATCCCTTTTTCATGAAATCATTTAAAAATCACATAATTTATAAAGGAATTAATTTAAAAGATAGTATTGAATCAAAGTTTCCCATACCACATTAAAACTTTTGAAAGTAATTAACATTTTAAAAAATTCATGTCCATATAAGTAAATCCATAAAACCATATTGAAAACATTGACATTCATGAGAAAGGTTTTGAAGAATAAATTTTTAAAACATTTAAAATTATGTTTTAGTAAAAAATTAACTTAAAAATAATCCCTTTAAAAACTATTTTATGAAACATGGATATGGATAATAAATATTTCTCAGTAGATATTTACATAAAAACAACCTCGGATAATAAAGAGATTGTGAAATTAACCCTTACCTTTCACTTTCCTTTGGTCAAGGGTACATTTAACCTATTGTATAATGACCATACTATGTTATTAAATTATAGAATAACCATATTCATATTTATTATATCATATATAGTTAATTTATGACTATATACTACCCATTTAATAATTATTTCCATGTTAAATTAACATTTTGGGTAATAATCGCTTTCTTTATCGTACGTGTTTTAACTTGTTATTCTTGTTCGTATCATTTAGATCATGATTTAAATACTTTCAGAATATAAACCTTGATTTATATATCACATATATTTATAATATAAATATTTATAATAGATAGATATATGAAATGGAAGGCATCATTTATGGAGACGGTAGGTCGTACGTACGCATAAATGTTGTTTCTGATTTCATATCGTATTGAATGGAAGTAAGTGAATAAGATATATGTAAGAACATACATACATACATATATATATATATATCCAGTAGAATTATTATTTCATATATTAAATACTTATTAATAATATATATTTTTATAATCATCGTTGAATGGTGAACGTGGGAATGAATCTCATCGCGTCGTAAAGACTATAATCCATACGTATGCACGAGTAACAATATCATTATATTGATGGTGAAATAGTATATATTTGGATGGTATATAATATATAAAGAATAAATAACATGTTATATTTATTATTTAGATCAGTTATACTCATTATTATACCCATCCAAATAATGAAGTGTTTGAATAACAAACTACACCACGATGTGGAGACGGTAAGCCGTACGTACGCAGGTATGGTGACTCTGTCATTCATATGATGGATAGAATAATGAATATGGTTGTAAAATTTTTATAATAACATTATAGTATATAGAAGATACTGGATTTATTATTTTAGAATGGAAACAACAAAGAAATAGTAAGTGGAAGAAGAAAAAGAACCTGAAAGAGGTGATGAAATATTTACCTCTTCTTCAGGTTCTTCCTTTTGATTTCATAAAAAGGGATCTTTAGTTTGTCTTTATGATCAAACTAAGGCCTCTAGGTTGAATTGAGGGGAATTGGGAGGATATTTGGGTAGGTTTTGGCCGATCCAAATGGATTTGGAGGTGTGATTTTGAAAGAAGGTTAAGTTCCCTTTTATAAGAGAGGTGAGTGGCACCTTAGGAACAGATTGAAATATTATTTTATAATAAAATCATTTTCGATTTCTAATGGCTCCAAAATGATTTATTTAGAGGATAAGGTGGGGATGGGTTGAAAACCTCACAACCAATAGGTTTTAGACATGTTTGGGTAACCATATTAACCTTATCTTTTATATTTAACTCTTAATTAAATAGTTTAACTTTTACCATGTATTTTTGTATTATTATAATAATTGGTTAATAAACATACTATAAAATTTCAATAAAACCCCAAGTGGTTCAATAATGAAATAAATATCATTATATAAGTTTTTTTTAAGAACCTTATATTTTTAGTACTATTATATAATTTAATAATATAATATTTTTGTTTTAAAACTCATTTATGTCAATTTTGACACTATTTAGTATTTGGTTTTTTCAAAAGCCATCAAAACTTGATTACTTCCAAAAAAATACATTGAATCAATACTAACATGTAATATCCACCTTTAAAATTCTTGGATGGCATAAAAACTTTTAAATTATATTTATTTTATTATTTAAAATATCATTTATTTGGTTCTTTTATTAATAAGAAAAATAATGCATCATTAATGGGTCATAAATAAATATATTTATTTTATGTCTAAAAATTATAAATAAAATATCATAATGTAGGAAATATTTTTATATTTTAAATGAATATTTATAGTCGAAAATATCAATTATATAACCCCATATAAAAATGTTTTACTAAAAGATACATGCTTTTGTTATTTTTCTCTTTACTTTAGATTAATTAATATAAAATGTCATTATCACTCTCAAGTGGCTCCATGGGGTCCCAAAATCGACCCAAGGATGAACATGGTCGGACATGTGTCAAAAAATAATAATAGGATACATTTTATGGTAATTTAATATTATTATAATATTATTTTTTACACTTATTTTCCATATTTACCCTTTAACCATGGAAAATAAAATATTTACCGAAGTAATTATTCATAATGTCTAAAAATAAAATTTACCTATTTAAAAAAAATTGAATTCCTGATTCCAAATATGAAATTCATTTTTCAAAATTCAAAAAAGAGAAGTGGCAGAAATTAATTTAAAATTAATTCTCATTGTCTATACAAAAAACGTGTTTTTAAAATATATTAACTATCAAAAGATTGACACTTTTTTATGTCTAGTTTAAATGTGAAATTATATACAATGATATAAATTATATTAAATTATAAAAATATAATCTAATGAGTCTTTAAAACCACTCAAATGTATAATTTAACACTATAAATTATTTCGATTAAAAAGGTTGTTTTTTATTAAAATTTAGTATTTTTCACTATTCATCAAAAATTGAAAGTTTTAAGAAAAGTACCAAAAATTTATCCAAACTAAATTTTTATGTCCATATTATAGAGAAGAATTTAATTTCACTCGATTTAATATATAAAATTGTCAAATATTGGATTTCAAAAGGGTTTGCCATTAAAAGGTGAAAAAACTGCATTTTTAGAAAGATACCTCTTTTATCTTAAAATTTGAATTTTTCATATATTATGTATAAGAAACAAAAAATATGAATTTTAAAATTATATAGAATATATAAAATTTAAAATGTGGTTAATATTATTCATAACCTCTTTTTTGAACGACTATTTTGGAAAGTCGTGGTGCGCTCGAACTCGGTGTTGCATGTAGCACAGGTTATTGAAATACTTTAAAGAGATAACATACTATAAAATCATGGGGTGTTAAATTATCCCCTCATTCAATAAATTTTTTCCTCACAATTTGAAATTGTTCTTCTAAAATAAAAGCTTAAATATAGAAAAATACCTTTGTGGAAAACCCAGATCGGAAATTGGGTTGATAAATTTTAGTCTTAATAAGAGGGAAAGAAAAATGAAAAATTCACCAAAAAATTATGATATCAATTAAGAGAACATTGGTGGAAATTAGAGACACATAATTAAAGGAAAACGTAAATATTTATAGGGAGTTATTGTGGTCATCAATCATAAACAAGTGTAAAATTGAGGGCCTCAAATCCATCAATCTATGATGATTTAAAATATCGTCGATTCAATAAAACATAAGGTATTAGGATAACACATTTTTGGTTTTAAGATCCCTTACCTAAAGTTTAAGAATTAATTTCCTCATAGAATAAGATATAAAAATATAATTGACAAGTATAGGTTTATCCTTTAACAAATTTCTACCACAAACTCATCTTTCACTCTAAAAGATAATAGAACATAAAAATATTCTATTTATCCTAATCCTATAGGGTTCCAAAAAATGAATTTATAATTCATCTATAAGTCCTTTTAAAAAAACTACATTATGCAATTCAGGACATCATGTGGGCCAGTGGTAGGTGATGCACCCATGTTGCTCTTCAGTTGCGGGTTCATCTCTCACAGCCTTGCCGGACGCGACGGGTTGTCTCCTGACCACCGGGTTGTCCTTTTTATGAAAATCCAAAAATAATATCAAGAAATGATTTAACCTTAACAATAGTATCCAATGTCAAACTTAATTGATTCCAACCTTTATAATTATCCAAAATACTTCTGTCTAAACTCACAGTCTAAAATTTATAAGGAAAGTAAACACATTGAAGATCCTTTTTCCCATGTAATAACATGTGAAAACCTTCATCATGTATTCTTTTAAAAAACTGTAACACCCTGAATTACCATAAAACCTAATTGATTACATTCATGCACCCTTATTCCTTATAGAAAACTGGATATACTCCTTCTATCCAAAAATGTTTTAAACTCCAATAAATGGAATATACAAATCATTAATTAGTTTCAAGGTAGTCAAGAATATCCAATATAATTTATTCAAATCAATCATATATTATTCCAAAATCACTACCTCAGTATCAGAACCATATTATGGTTTATCTTTCTCTCAACCATATATTTTCCAAAAACAATTAACTTGCTATTGAGTCACTTTTCTTGGTTCCACGCAATCTCAAGTTCTTAATGAAATAGTACTACAGTACAATCCTTATATACTCTATAATTATTATAACATGTAAACCATTAATACAATACTCAAATGAAAAAATAATTTAATAACAATATAAGAACTCTAATCATTCCTCTTCATCTTTGATAGTATCATAACTTGATTATTATCCAATAGTAGCATTTCGTGTATACTCTCGTGATTTGGACATTGATTCACGTAGTGTCCCAACTCCTTGTAGATGAATCATTGTACATTTGAAACCATTTTCTTACCCTTGCAATCACGTACTTGGTGTCCTTTTTCTCCACAATTATAACAAACTCTCATTCCCTTCAATCATTTACCAAGGTGATTCTTTCCACAGTTATCACATATGTGAAAATCCTTCTTTTCCCACTTCCATTTATCTATCTTTCTATTTTCCATCCTTTTCTTCTTTTTTCCCTTCAAAGCCACAAGACTCAAAAAATTATTTAATTATCTTATTAACACATGATATTATTTCTTCATATGATGAGAATACGTGGGAGACTATTTCCCTTTTAAATGTTGGCTTAATACCATAAAAGATATCATCCTTCTTAATATTTAGATCATACGTATTGCTAGAATTCTCATTCCTTCTACTAGGCACCATTTCTAAAAAATGGAATATGCTAGGTTAGTTTATGAATCGCAATGCATAATTCCAAATTTGTAAATTACCTGACATAAATTGAAAAGATTATGAATATAATATATAATCATAAAATTTTTTCTTTAAAGAAGTATTTACTTCTAAATCCTTCATAATGGAATGTAATGAAAATGTGAATTATCCTAAGCATATCCCCCAGGAGTGTCGTAACCAAGAGTGCAACAAGGCTCGTTGTCGTGTACCAGGATACCCTTGGTCAAGCCTGAAACTCCTTGTCAGAGTTTTAACTCCTAGGTACATCTGTTCCAGAGCCACCTATACATGATCGTATCCAAACATGGATGTATTTCTTAGAAAATACACAGAATCTATACATTACCTCATTTCTAAAAGGATCTTCTATACTAATCCTCAAATTCTATCTTAGGGTAATTTTCTCTAATTAGAGTTTATCTTAATCTATTTCCAAGGTTGTTTCTAAACTTCCTCTGATACCAACGGTAACGTCCCGACCCTAGTTACCCAGATTTTGTGCTTTATTACATAGCATTGGCATGATACAAGTAAATCATGTCCCAAAAGACCGATCAGTTTAGAAATCTTGGAAATAGATTACATACATCAACTTCACATTACAATTTCAAACATAAAATACATCATAGATAGTTCTTTGAGAACGCCATTATTCCCTTTTAGCTTAACCCTACATATAAATCATAATACACTTCTTGGAAATCCTGGGAAAATAAAACATAAGAAAGGGGTGAGCTCAAATGCTCAGTAAAGGTAAAAAATTTAGTAGAAGGTCTAATAAACAATAGGCATGGTGAATAATTGAAAACACATGTCTTTACAAATAATAAACATGAACACTTTATGGAAGAAATATGATCTGAGTAAATAATGCCATAATAAAACATAGTCATGGGTATTATACTAGTTAAATAACTACATGAACCATCAATATTATTTTAATAATGAGGGAATGTATAATGCCAGGCATTCTGAAACATTTTGTCAAGGCCTCAGCCAAGACGTCTAAAAGTGATTAAGGCCTCGGCCAAAAACATATATCATATTGGGAAAGGCCTTGGCCAATTCCACGTCTAATTGTCTCATGAGACCTACCGATGCATCTAGGAGCTATATTAGGCTCCACCCGTCACATACTAAGTCCAATAAATTCCTCATATGAAATGGTTGAAACTAAACATAAACATTCGTATTAAAACTATCATACGAAATGTCAATACTTTAACCCTAAACCATGAATGGAATAAAAATAACACATCCATAGTCAAATACATCACAAAACCTTCAATAGAATATGGAAGATTTGTATCATAATAAATCAACTTCGATCAAGAATAATATGTTGTAAAGGATGTTGATATAGTTGAAAATGATCAGTAAAAATCTTTGAGAGAAATATCCATTTTTCATGAAATCATTTAAAAATCACATAATTTATAAAGGAAGTCATTTAAAATATGGTTTTGAATCAAAGTTTCCCATACCACATTGAAACTTTTGAAATTAATTAACATTTTAAAACATTCATTTCCATATAAAGAAATCCATAAAACCATTTTGAAAACATGGACATTAATGTGAAAGGTTTAGAAGAATAAATCTTTAAAACATTTAAAATGATGTTATAGAAAAAAGGTACCTTAAAAATAATCCATTGGAAAACTATTTTATAAAACAAGTACATTTATAATAAATATTTCCCAGTAGATACTTACATAAAAAAACCTTAGATAATAAAGAGATTGTGAAATTAACTCTTACCTTTCACTTTCCTTTGGTCAAGGGTAGGTTTAACATCCTGTATAAGGACTATAGTATGTTATTATATTATAACAGAACCATATTAATATTTATTATATCATACATAATTCATTTATTACTTTATACTACCCATTTAATAATTATTTCTATGTTAAATTAACATTTTGGGTAATAATCGCTTTCTTTATCGTACGTGTTTTAACTTGTTATTCTTGATTGTATCATTTAGATCATGATTTAAATACTTCCAAAATATAAACCTTGATTTATATATAATATATATTGATAATATAAATATTTATAATAGATATATATATATGAAATGGAAGGCACCATTTATGGAGACGGTAGGTTGTAGGTACGCATATATGCTATTTCTGTTTTCATATCGTATTGAACGGAAGTAAGTGAATAATATATATGTAAATAAATACATACATACATACATACCGATATATATATATATATCCATTATAATTATTATGTCATATATTAAATAATTATTAATAATATATATTTTTATAATCATCATTGAATGGTGAACGTGGGAATGAATCACATAGCGTCGTGGAGACGGTAATCCATACGTACGCACGAGCGACAATATAATTATATTGATGGTGAAATAATATGTAATTGTATGGTATATCATATATAAAGAATAATTATCATGTTATATTTATTATTTACATCAGTTATACTCATTATTATACCCATCCAAATAATGAAGTGTTTGAATAACAAACTACACCACGACGTGGAGACAGTAAGTCGTACGTACGCACGTATGGTGAATTTGTCATTCATATGATGGATAGAATAATGAATATGGTTTTACCATTTTTATAATAACATTAAAGTGTATATAAGATACTGGAGTTATTATTTTATCATGGAAACAACAAAGAAAGAGGAAGTGGAAGAAGAAAAAGAACTCGAAAGAGGTGATGAAAAATTTACCTCTTCTTCAGGTTCTTATTTTTGATTTGATCAAAAGGGCTCATTAGGTTGGATTTATGATCAAACTAAGACCTATAGGTTTAAGTGAGGGAATTTGGGAGGATATTTGGGAATGGTTTGGCCGGTCCAAATGGATTTGGAGGTGTGATTTTGAGATAAGGGGAAGTGCCCTTTTATAAGAGAGGTGAGGGGCACCTTAAGAAAATATTGAAATATTATTTTATAATAAAATCATTTTCGGTTTATAATAGATCCAAAATGATTTATTTAGAGTATAAGGTGGTTATGGGTCGAAAACCTCTCAACCAATATGTTTTATATAGGTTTGGCTCACTATATTAACCTTATGTTTTAGATTTAACTCTTAGTTAAATTGTTTAACTATTACCATGTATTCTTGTATTATTATAATAATTGGTTAATAAACATACTATAAAATTTTAAGAGAACTCCAAGTGGTTCATCAGTGACATACCTATAATTATATAAGTTCTTTGTATGAAACTTATATTTTTAGGACTATTATATAATTTAATAATATAATATTTGGTTTTTAAAACGCATTTATGTCAATTTTGACACTATTTAGTATTTGGTTTTGTGAAAGTCATCACAACCTGATTACATAGAAACAAATACATTAAATAAATCCTAACATGTAATATTCACCAAAAAATTCTTGGATGGCATAAAAACTTTCAAATTATTTTTCTTTTAATATTTACAATATCATTTATTTGGTTTTTTTATAAATAAGGAAAATACTGCATCATTATTGTGTCATAAATAAATATATTTATTTTATGTCTGAAAATTATAAATAAAATATCAAAATGTGGGAAATATTTTTAGATTTAAAATAAATATTTATAGTCGAATATATCAATTATATAACCCCATATAATTTTTTTACAAAAAGATACATGCTTTTGTTATTTTTGTCTTTACTTTAGATTAATTAATATAAAAAGTCATTATCACTCCCAAGTGGCTCCATGGGGTCTCAAAATCGACCCAAGGATGAACATGGTCTAACATGTATCAACCAATAATAATAGGACTCATGTTAGGGTAATTTAATATTATAATAATATTATTTTTTACGCTTATTTACTAGATTTACCCTTTAACAATGGTAAATAAAATATTTACCGAAGTAATTATTCATAATGTCTAAAAATAAAAGTTACCTATTTACACAATTTTTACCTCCTGATTCCAAATATGGAATCAATTTTTCAAAATTAAAAACACATAAGTGGAATAAATTAATTTAAAATTAATTTCTGTTGTTAAAACAAAAAGCGTGTTTTTAAGAAATATTAACTATCAAAAGATTGACACTTGTTTATATCCAGTTTAAATAATAAATTATATAAAATGACCTAAATTATATTAAATGATAAAAATATAATCTAATGATTCTTTAAAACCACTTAAATGTATAATTTAAGACTATAAATTATTTCGATTAAAAAAGTTGTTTTTTAGTAAAATTTAGTATATTTCACTATTCATCAAAAATTGAAAGTTTTGAGAAAAGTACCAAAAATTTACCCAAACTAAATTTTAATGTCCCTATTCTAAAGATGAATTTAATTTCACTAAATTTATTATATAAAAGTTTCAAATATTGGATTTAAAAAGTGTTTTCCATTAAAAGGCAGAAACAATTCATTTTTTGAAAAATACCTCTTTTATCTTCAAAATTGAATTTTTCTTATATTATGTATAAGAAACACAAAAGATTAATGTTAAAATTATATAGGATATATAAAATTTAAAATGTGGTTAATACTATTCATAACCTCTTTTTTGAACGACTGTTTTGGTATGTCATGGTGCGCTCAAACTCAGTGTTGCGCGTAGCACAAGTTATTGAAATACTTTGAAGTGGTAACTTACTATAAAATCTTGGGGTGTTACATTTGTATAGTGTGTATAGATCATGAACCTTATGTTTGTATTCAACCATACACTGGATGGAGAAAGTATGGTATCTCAATCCTACTTTCATAATAGTACATATGGTTAATAAACCCTACATTGTCAGAAAAAGAATGGTTAAAGAACCATACATTTGAAAGGAACCTTACTCTTGTCAAGAGAATAAATTATGGTTAAAGAACCCTATGTAAGTAATATACCTTAAATTTTAGATAGAAACGTAAGGATCATCAACCATTCTTTTATTATCAACCTTACGTTTTCAACCTAATGTTAGAGAGATGAACACTACGTAGTTGAACCTTATGTTTGGTATTTTTTTCATTTTTTTAAGGAACCCTATGTTGGACTTTTAAATATCTAAGATTTAAATCTACGATATTTTGTGTGATTTTTGCAACAGTATTGGTGGAAAAATTGGCAATTTCAAAGTGTATTTTTGGTCGATTTAAATCTTGTTATATTTGATTCAAAGAACCATATTCAATGGACATTTCCACTCCAATACTTAAGGGAAGTCATGAATCCCCTATTTTATTTCAAATTTAAATATCTATGATTTATAAGGCATAATTTGTGGATCTATAATTCTCAAGTAGGATATATTCTTTATATATTCAATCGGTGTATCGTTTATTAAATAAACATGGGATTTTTGTAAGGGATATATTTTTATATACAATCATACTTTAGTTGAAAATATTTTTATGGTGCTACAGAAAACAAACAACCCTTATACAAGACTACACTTTGGAGATATACATGTTCTATCTCATTCTTCTATAAGCTTATTACTGCTATATTTTATTACTACTTTTTAATTGAATATATTTATGTAATCGGGATCGCTTCAGATTATTTCATTCTTGAAGATATTATTTTCTAAAAAAGAAGATCTATCAATTGTTAGTTTCTTGCTTCTGCAACTATGAAGATCAGCCCGAATCAACAAATCAAACTCTTTTCATTTATTGGAGTTCCAAATCATTGTACTCAGTTATGGACTATCATTTTCTCGATCTAATCTCTAGATAAATGATTCTCTATTATATAACCAAAAGTCTTTGTTATTAGTCTTATTATAAAGGTATCAACTGCCTACACTTAGTTGTGGAATTTTTATCTTTTGATAAGAGGACCATACAAGTGAAATTCACCAAGCTCGCAGAGAGATTGTTTGGTGGGGGGACTAGGGGATATTTTTTCCCAAACTACTATAAAACTTTGTGTTCTTTATTTCTGTTTGTCCAATTCATATTTTTATATAGAATAAAAACCCTTCATTTACACATCAATCATAGTGCGTGTCAAAATCCAAAATTTTGGAATATTTTTGAAAAGACAAAATTAACCCCCTCTTGTGTTACTTTGTATATTCCAACCTAATAATCGGTATCAGAGGATAGATTTTTGATAAAGCTATAGCAAGATGAAAATTATAAGGTCTATAAAAAAATTAAAATGGTTGATCCTAGAGAATTAATGTCCAAGTTACGTGCTCCATACTTTAACAGTGAAAATTATGCATGCTGGAAATAAAGGATAATCATATATCTGAAAAATCTTGGATTCAGAGTCTACTCAAAAATTATTACTTCGTATAATATTCCTGAAACCCAAAAAACTTGGGATGCAGCAACATAAGCTGAATATTATATGAATTCAAAGAAAATTAATGCTATTATTTTTGTTCTTAGACAAGATTAATTTAATCAAGTATCACAATGTACTACTCCTATGAGATGTGTAAAACCATTGGATTTCCTTATGAAGGAATAGATAATGTTAGACAGATGATATATTCTAAATCTAAGCTAAAATTTGACACATTTAGAATTTTTTATGGTGAAATCATCACATAGATGAATGTAATGCTTATATAAATTATCAAAAATATAACTACCTTAGGATAATCCATCAAAAAAATTGATCAAGATTTGAAAGTAATGAGAGTACTATCCTTTAAATAGAATGTTATATCTTCTTATATTCTCCAATCATCACCTATAAAGAATTTGACAATGAAAGAGTTAATGGTCACTAATGATGTATGAATCAAAAATGCAGGATAAAGATGAATATCATAACATTACAGTAAAGAAATAAAATACTGCTTTTAAAGTGAAATCTTAGAAGCATAGTGGAAGATCAAAGCAAGAATTAAATGAAGTGAAAAATTTATACTAATTAGATTCTGAAATGGAAATCACTCATCTATCCAAAAAGTTCAAGAAATTATACAAAAAGAAAATAGGATTCAAAAAATCCTTCTGGAATGATGAAAAATAACCAAGAGAAGTTCAATGCTATGAATGTAAGAAATTGGGGAATATCAAACCTAATATTCCTCAATTTAAATATGAATGTAAAAGTATAGAAAATAAATATAAGAACAATTATGATTATGAGTACAAAATAAAAATAGAAATGAAAGATACATAGATTGTATCTAAAGACTCTAGAAGCTCTTAAAAATCTAATTCAGAAAAAGAGAAATCAAATCTAAAATCCAACATGTGCTTTATGTCTAACGAAGAATAAAAAAATGTAAAAACTTATTACTCTTCAAATTACGATACTAGAAGTTTCTAAAATGATAAATTGGAAGCCTACTATTCTATGTTAGAAGGAAAATATGATTCCTTATTAAAGAAACATAAAACTATGAAAATATTCATAATTTTGTTTTAGGCGAAAGAGATACCCTTCTAAAACAACAATTAGAGTTGATTAAAAAAATCAACTCATCTACCACAAAAGGAATTGATCATGAAAAAGTATTAAATAATTTTAATATAAAGTATAATACTATAAGAGTTTTACTCTTGTTTTTACTAAATTAGAAAATATTTTAAAGGAAATTCTTAAAAATAACATCATTAAAATGGAAATATTTGGAATAGGAAGACAGGGAAATAAATAAAAACTATAAAAAAATTATTTTGTGCCCAATTCTAAAAATATTACCTGTAATCATTGTGGAACAAAGTTCATTTCACTAATAATTCCAATTTGAAAAATCCTAAAATTAGTGGTATTGAAAGATCCTTTATTTCCAAAATATTGTCTAAAAAAGTGATATAAATTTTGGAAACATAAATCAAATCTGGATTCCCAGATCACTACTAGCTAACACTGGTGGAACCAATAAAGTATGGGTACCAAAACAAAAATTTGTTTAATTTATTTTCTAGGTAATAGGACACAAGAAAAAAAATTGCATATGGTATATGTACCTTGGTTGTTCTAGATATATGAGTGGAGATCCATAAAACTTTCATATGCTAACTCAAATGGATGAAGGTATTGTCACTTTTGGTGATAATTCCAAAGGAAAAATAGTTTGAGTTGGAACTTTTGGAGATCTGAAGTCTATATCAATCAAGAAGTACTGTATATAAAAGGGATAAAGAAAAATATGATATGTATTTCTCAGATTTTTTATGATGGTTTTTATGTTGATTTTTCTGAAAATTTATACTTAGTTTTCAAAGATAATTTTCTTAAATGTAGAGCACATAGAACTGACAATGTTTTTACTCTGGATTTAAATTCCTTGTTTAAAAAAATGAATTGTTTAACTACTAAGACAAATGAGTCATGGATCTGGAATAGGAGACTTGGTCATTGTAATGTCTATTTTTTACATAAATTATCTAATAAATATTTAGTTTTTTATTTTCCCATTCTTAAATTTGATAATGATAGATTATGTTATGCTCTCAAAATTGGAAAGTAGCACAAATTTTCATTCAAATCAATTAAAAAAATTTCTATATATAATCCTTTAGAACTTATCCATGTGGATCTATTTAGACCATACATAGTAGAATGTTTGGCCTGTTAATTATATATTTATGTTTTAGTTGATGATTATTCTATATTTACCTGGGTTTTTTTCTAAAACTCAAAAGTGAAGTTTTTACTGTCTTTGTAAGTTTTTGTAAAATTTTTCAAAAGGAAAAAATATTTAAAATAATTCCATTGAGAAGTGATCATGGTAGAAAATTTAAGAATCAAAAATTCAATTATTTCTGCTTAAATCTACGTATTAGACACACCTTCTATGCATGAAGAACACCTCAACAAAATGAAATTATTGAAAGAATAAATAAAACTATTCAAAAAATGGAAAGGAATATGCTAAATGAATATAGTATTTCTACCTATTTTTAAGAAGAAGTTGTAAGAACAACTACTATATCAGTAATATAGTTTTAATTTAACGCATTTTCAAAAAGATACCCTTTGAACCTCAGAATAATAGAAATCCAAAAGTAAAGTACTTTAGAGTTTTTGGATTCATGTTGTAAATCCTGAACACCAAGGATAATCTTGGTAAGTTCGATCCAAAATACGATGAAATAATATTTTTAGGATATTCTACTATTACTAAAGACTATGAATTGTTTAATAAAAATCCAAGGATTTTTGAAGAATCAGTTTATACGAAATTTAATGAAACTAATCCCTTCATTTCAGAAAAATATAAAATTGATGAAGTCATTGATTTTAATGGAAGTATGAGACTTGAATCCCTTAAAATGATTTTGAAAATAATATTAGTAAAATTCAGTCTAGTTCAGAAGAACATGATACTGAAGAACCAGAAAGTGTTCTACCGAGACAGTCTAGAACCCTAAAAAATCATCCCTTAGAAACTGTAATAGGAGACTTAGACACAAGTATTAGAACCAGAAGAAATATAGGAAACCTAACTGAATTCTCTTTCTTTCTATCCCAGTCAAAACCGAGGACTATATAAGAATCCTTAGATGATGAAAGTTGGATGTCGGCTATGCTGTAAAAACTAAATCAATTTAAAAGAAATGAAGTTTGGGGACTATTAGAGAGACCAACCAATTATCTAGTTATAGGAACCAGATGGGTATTTAGAAATAAAAATGATAATCAAGTGATCATTACTATAACTAAATCTAGATTAGTATCCAAAGGTTATAATCATGAAGAAGGAAGAGATTATGATGAAATATTTTGCACCTATAACTAGATTAGAATATATAAGAATCCATTGAGCTTATGCATCTCATGTGAATTTTAATTATATCATATGGATGTTAAATATAACTTTTTAAATGGTTATTTAATTGAGGAAGTTTTTATTGAACAACTTCCTAGTTTTTAAAATCCCCTTAAACCAAATTTTGTTTTTGAACTTACTAAATCTCTCTATGGCCTTAAGCAAGCACCTAGAGATTGGTATGAAAGATTAAGTTCTTTTCTTATGAAAAATGGATTTACTGTTGGTTTGGAATACCCAACACTTTTTAAGAAAATAGTTTGTTTTGATATTTTATTAGTTCAAATTTATGTTGATGATGCTATTTTTGGTTCTTCAAATAAAAAGCTTTGTAATGATGTTTCAAAATTAATGCAAAAATAATTTGAAATGAGTATTATGGGAGATCTAAATTTATTTTTAGGATTTCAAATTTATCAAAAATATTTTGGAAATGTTTCAAATCAAAGTAAATATATCATTGATTTATTGAAAAATTTTGGACTTGAAAATAAAAAGACATATACAAACCCCATGTGTACCATCATAAAACTTGACTTATATGAAGCTATAAAACTAGTAAACAACAAGTTATATAGAGGTTTGATTGGAATTTGGTTATATCTTACAGCTAGAAAACCAGAAATTATGTTTTCTATGTCTTTGTGCTGGATTTCAACAAAATCCAAAATAATCTCATCTTATTGTTGTTAAAAGAATTTTTTTATATTTAAAAGGAACTGTTTTTTAATCTCTTATTTACCCCAAAACTTATGATTTTAATTTAATTTCATATTTAGATGATGATTTTGGAGGTTGTTTGTTAGATAAAAAGAGTACCTCAAAAACCTATCACTTTTTAGGAAAATATTTAGTATCATGTTCTAGTAATAAACGATACTCAGTTTCCTTATCAACAGCTAAGGTATAATATGTATTTGTTGGAATTTGGTGTGCACAATTATTGTGGATGAAAAACACTCTACTAGATTTTGGATTAAATTTTAATAGTATACTTATTTTATGTGATATTACTAGTGCTATAAATATTTCAAAAAATCCTATAATTCATTCTAGGACTAAGGCACATTGATATAAGGCATCATTTTATAAAGTATCATGTTCTTAAAAAGGATATATCTTTAGAATTTATTAATATTGAATATTAATTAGCTGACATTTTAAATAAACCACTTCCCACTTTTATTTTTGATTTTATTAAGGGAGAGTTAGGTTTATTTAATTTTAATTAAATGTTTCTTAAATTATTTCAATTTAATGAATTTTTATTTCAATAAAAAAATTATTTGTTTATTTCATTTTTTCTATTGAAATTGATATTTTTTTTGAATAAATATTTTATCATTTTTAAGAATCACATGTTTTAAATAATTTCTTTTAATGATTAGCCCACGTAACTGGAGTGGTAAACTTGGCCACATCATTATCTGTTAGAAACCTTTCTACTTACCTTACCCCTTTGTTTCCAAAACCTTTTCACCTACCAAATCCTTCGTCTAACTTTGAAACCCTAGAATCTAAAAACCTTATAACTTCATATTTTCAGAAATGGAGAAGACCAAGCGAACTGGTGAAGGAGAACCCAGTGACCCGAAGCATCAATGAGTTCCATCAAAAAAGATTCTTCAAATTAACATCATAGAATTCAAGTGCTTGTATGAGACAAACCTTCTTATTAAGTAATCATTAGCATTTAAAGGTTTAAAATTTTTATTTAATGAGGCGAATAAAGAGTTTTTTATGAGGTAGAAGTCAAGAATTTCTATAGTAGTGTACAATTCAGTTTTGGTGAAACAGAAGATATTGTATCTGTGAAAATATAAGACAAGGAATTTTTAATTTATTCTGTAGAAATACCTCAGATTCTGAAATTCCCTCATGAAGGTGTATTTCATTTTAACCTTCGATTTATTGGAAATAATGATCATAAGCCTGCATACATTATGTATTTTTTTTTGGATCGACATACAATAGGAAAATTTTTGTTAATGATCTTGAGGTAGATCAGAAAGTCTTGGTTAAGTTTATGCAAACTGTAATTTCCACAATATCTGCTGAAATGGAAAAAATTTGAACCCTAAAATGTACATCATGTTTTTGTTCATCAGTGACATAAAGATAAATTTTTATGGATACATGTTGAGATATCTAAATTATTTTTTCCCGGAAGAATCTCAAATGTCTTTTTATCCTTATGGAAGGATACTTTCCTTAATTTTGTTCAGAAAGAACTTGATTCGTTTGTCATATTCATGAGTGAAGTGTCATCATAGTAATGTTCTGAATGCTAGTACTCTAAGGAAGTTTGGTTTTTATTAGAGTAATGGGAAAGGAAATCATATGACAATTAGTGGGGATGACCAACAGAAGTATAGATCTTTTGATTAGGGGTAGAAACGTGCTACAAGAAATAAAGAATTTGTGAATACATAACTAAAGGTGTCTATAATTTAGATAAGAGAAAATTGAGATTTGATGGTGCAGCATACCAAGAATAAGAATAATAATTTACAAAGGATATTTCTATGAAACCAGAAAATAGATAAACACCATCACCTGAGGAGTCGGTGTTAGGTTTAGGAGAAGCTACCCATTTGATTCATTTAGAAGAACTAGTTCATGAAGAGGATCAAGAAGCTGAAAATCAGGTTCAACAGCTTCAGGATGTTCCTCAACCAGTCGATCAGATTCGAGATGAATCTATTCGAGAATAAGTAGTTCTAGAAGAGGATTCCTAATAAGAACAACAAATGAAAAGATCAGCAACTGAGTTCAGCAATTTTATTAAGCATTAGGCTATAGCATCCATTGATCAGTCTTTAGAGAGACATGGATCTTTCTCTGGAGAAAAGATACAAGTTCTTGGTAATATTACATGTTCTTGTGAAAATTCTTTTGAAAAGTCTTATGCTAATCCCTTATCCATTATGGCTATTGACCGAACCAAGGATATAGAGGAAGGGGCCTCTGATTCTTTGAAAAATATGATTGAGGGTCTTTTTATTAAGTTCAATAAGGTTCATAAGGATAATTTTGTTCTCAAATAGGAGATGGAAGCCTCAAGAAAGTTGTTTTATGATTTGAAAAATTCATCAGCCCCGAGGATAGATTTTGAATCAGTTCAGACTCATATTTAATAAATTAAAGAACATTATGTTTCAATTAAATAATGTGATGCTTTTAAAAGGAAAAGGCTTAATGAAATTAGAAAGATCAAGTATGAATCTATTTTTAAAATTGATTTTTCAAACCTAAAATGGAATTTGGGAATCCAGTTTGAGTTCATCAAGGGAAATGTTAGTCAATCCAGTGCATCTACCTCTTCCCCTTTAACCTCACTAAATATTATTAGTAGATTTCAATAAATTGTATCTATTGTGGCTGATATGAATGATAGGTTTCATAATCTTCAGTGAAACAGTGCACCTTTTTCAGTCTTGTTAGACAACCAAATATTTCTTATTGAGCAACTAACCTCAATTGAACCTTATACCAGGCTTATGTTCCATGGGTTTAGTGGTTAATTGGTTCAATTTATGCTGAAAGAGGATATTTTTCATGAATTTTTAAAAGTCAATTTAGTTGAAAATCTACATGTGAGTCAGTATTCTAGAGTTTTGATAAGGAATTTGGAAGATAATCTTGCTGAAAGGTTATAGGTGGAGATTTCAGAACTCAAAGAGGTTTTTCAAGTTGTTCAGGCCCCTATATAACCTATACCAAAAACAGATCCTAACCAAACATTTTTACTTTTTTCCAGATCAACTGACTAACTTGTTTCCCATAGCCAAACTGTCTACTGTATTTGTATATTTTTTTAATGAAATTTGGTTATTCTTTTTTATGTTATTTATTTGATATTTCTTTGATGATAATATCAGTTGTTAGAATCCCATATCAGGTTTACCCAAAACAATCCATTATAAAATTCATTTCTTATTCTATGAAAAATTAAAAGTGTTTTAATATTTTTTATACTTTTAAATATTATAAAAGGGGGTAGAAAATTGGGTGAATACAATACTTTATTTTATCAAAATAATATTCTAAAATATAATTTTTTAAATATTTTCTTTAAGTATGTTTAAAAAATTATATATTTTGTTAATAATTGTATAAGTTTTTGATCATCAAAATAGAGGATATTGTTGGGAATTTATTGCCTCATAAATAATCTATAATTTATTATGATTTTGATGCTCCCAAATACCCTTATTTTCTTATTAATGATTTTATTTTAAGTGTATTTCAGGTAATTAATATTATTTATAATATTTATTTTGAAATTATTTTCAATATTTTAATTGGAAAGTAATATTTATTAAAGTTTTTGGGGTGTGTTTTTAAGCATTCTAGAAACATTGTTCATACCCTCTGTGAATAAGTGTTACGTAAGGAATAAACCCAATGCTATGTACATAGTGTATGGATAATTAACCTTACATTTTTATTTAGCCTTACACTCTATGAATAAAGTATGGTATCTCAACCCTATGTTTATAATATTACATATGGTTAATCAAATCTACGTTATTAGAAAAGTATGGTTAAACAACCTTACATTTGAAAGGAACCTTAGGTTTTTCAAGAGAATAAATTATGATTAAAGAACCCTACATAAGTAATGTACCTTACGTTTTAAAGAGAGATATATGGATCATAAGCCTTACTTTTATAATCAACCTTATATTTTTAACCTTACGTTCAAGAGATGAATTCTACATAGTTGAACCCAATGTTAGGTATTTTTTTCATTTTATGAAGGACCCTACATTTTACTTCTCAATGTTGTAGATTTAAATCTGATATATTTTGCGCGTTTCTGCAATGGTCTTGATGGTACAATAGACTGTTTCAAATATTATTTTCAACCAATTTAAATATCATTATATTTGATTCAAAGAACCATATTAAATGGATATTTTTACTCATATTCTTAAGGGAAGTTACAAATTTCCTTTTTTATTTTAAATTTGAATTTCTATGATTTATCAGGCATCTTTTGTGGATCTGAAATTCTAAAGTAGGATATTTTATTTATATATTCTATCAGTGTTTTGTTTTTTAAATACCCAGAGGATTTTTTTCAAGGGAAATATTTTTATATAAAATCATTCTTTAGTTGAAAATATTTTTATAGTTCTACGGTTAACAAACAAATCAGATAGAAGAATACACTTTAGATATATATATGTTCTATCGTGTTCTATTGTAACCTTGTTACTACTCTGTTTTGTTATTGCTTTTTAATTGAAGATCATTGTGTAACCAAGATCACTTCAGACTATTTCATTCTTAGAGATATTATTTTTTGAAGAAGAAGATCCATAAATTGTCAGTTTCTTGCTCTTGTAATAGTGAAAATCAGCCTGAATCAACAAATCAAACTCTTTGGATTTATTAAAGTTTCAACTACTCGTACTCAGTTGTGGTGGAGTATCAGCTTCTCAATCTAAGTTGTGGATAACAAGTTCTCTGTTATAGAACCAGAAGGATTTTTTATTAGTCTTATTATAGAGGTTCCAACTTCCTATACTCAGTTGCGTAATTTCAGTCTTGTGATAATAGGACCATACTAGTGAAATTCGCCAAGATCACTGAGAGAGTATTTGGTGGAGTGGACTATGAGATATTTGTGCCCCAAAACAATATAAAAAATTGTGTTCTTTATTTTTTTATCCATATCATATTTTCATACAGAATAAAAACATTTCATATCCATATAAATCTCAGTGGGTGTCAAAATACATAATTGTAGAAGATTTTTGAAAAGACACAATTCACCCCCTCTTGTGTTAGTTTGTATATTATGACCTAACACTAATTCCCCATAGAGTTAGAACTAGGATGGTTGGATATAACACCCCATGGAGTCATAATCAGGATGGTTGGATCTAACGCTCCATAAATGTGGAACGAAGATGGTTGGATCTAACACCCCATGGAGGCAAAACCAAGTTGGTTGGATCTAACACCACATGTCGGCGGATCGGGGAGGTGTGTCCTAAGGAGGGACCACCCAGGTTTACCATTGGTTGGGATTGAAATTTAGGGAGGCTTTTTACATACCCTATTTAGAAGAAAAGTATCAAATCCCATGTAGTTCGATGTAGTAGTTTAAGGTCATGTGACCGGACCGATCCATACAGTCTAATGTCATGTAGTAAGGATACTCTTGTTGAGAAAGGAGATTATATGATAGACAGTACAGGGATTATGCATTGATTTTTTCCTTCACAACAGGATTGATATTGATTGAAGTAGTGTGGGGATTAAATATTGAGTTTCCTAGGTTCTACTAGGTGCAGTGATAATGTGAATGGGGCTTACGTGTTGAAGCTTCCTTCATAAGAGGATTTTTCTTTAGGGAAGGGAGTGGGTCTTACACATGTTATCTACCCAGAATGAAAGGTCTGTGTACCTCAGTGGGAGAGAAGGTTGCATCCTATGATGATCATACATGGGGAATCTCATGCTTGTCACATAAGTTGGGATGTGGGTTCATCCCTTTTCAATCGTACATGGGGCATCATGTAGTTGATGTGTAGGTTAATACCATGTTTTTGCATCATGTGATGAGGATATTGTCATGAATTTTTACATTGTACGACTAAGACGTGGATCTAAGAAGTTTTACATCATGTATCTAGAATGTTAGGGGACTCACTCATTACCCCTTGGGATTAAGTGACCACCTCCCATTCACCTTTGAGTGGGGAATGGAATTGAAACTTCCGTAGAGGAGTGGTAAATCATGAGTTCCATGTTACGATCCCTATGCTAAGAAGCAACAAGGATTACAATACCAACACTAAGAAGAAAAAGGTAGGTGGTAGGTTCAATCTGCACTCGGAGTGGAGTGGGAGGACATATTAATGGGTGGAATAGGTCACATAGGGACTCAAGGTATAGTTGGATCGGTCCTAGCTAGGTGTGGGGGCCCTAGACATTCAACCTTTGTGAAACAGGTTCATTAGAAGGTAGACACCATGGGGAGGCCCATTATAGGAGTTTCATAAAACATAGGGACATATAGAGATGTTTTTCTTAATTCTCAAGTTCTTTGCGAAGGTCTTGGGATTTACGAAGGAGTAGGCTTTGTAAAACTGGGTGACCTTGCCTCGGGACAAAGTCCTAGATTGGAAAAGGAGTCCTTCATGAAGGCTGAATGCTTCGTGAAGGGCACATTCCTTCTCAAAAGGCATCTCTACCTGGGGTGGAGGCCCTTAAGAACTCTAGGAAAAGGGTTTCATGAATCTTAGATACCTTAGGTGATTTATTTCTCTTCAGTTTTTGATGCTTATAAGGTTCATGAATTGGGAGAAATTTAGAAGCTGAAAGGTCAGGTAACCTTCCCTAAAATGTCAAACTGAAGGGGTATTTATATAAAAAGGGTTTCAAAAAGATCTAAGGCCTATACAAAGACTTATGGGATTCATTAATGGGTGTGTATTCATGAGTCTAAGATTCATATTCATGAAGATACCATTAATACTTCACAGGTTCATGAAGTGCTCCACAACTCTGATAGTCGTTGCACGGAGAGTTACCATCAAACTTTTGTGTTCTCGTGAAGGGACGTAGCGGATAGGGATATTACCTAGTTCCGATCATTCAAAAAGGGGATGGGCTTCAAGAAGCATACCCTTTAGAGGTAATTTGAGTCATGTTGGCTCATATTCACTTCGAACCAATTGTTCCCCCCTTGACCATTCCTGTGGGACACCATTTTAGTGCCAACAAATACCCCCTCATAAAGGGAGACGATAAGGAAAAGGTGGGTCATATTCTGAGGGATAATCACTAAATATTGGAAATCTAATCCCATTATCTAATCTCACTCATGAATCCTATTCATAATGGATACATGCATTAAGTCCATCGTGAAGCTTGGTCTGGCCATACCCCCATAAATAGCATGGGGACCTCAAAGGCACATAACTTATGAGGTGAGAAAAACTATTTTATCTCTTTTGATGAAGCTCTTTTTCTCTGTGAACTTGCTCCATGAATTCTAATTTAGAGAATAATTCTTATGGAACTCTAATCTATGAATGCTTCTTGGAAAACCAGACTTAGTTTACCCATGCTTCACAAAGTGAACCCCATGAATCTAATATTTGTGAACCAAATCATTGTGAATGATCTTCATAAACGAGCTTATTGAAAGACCTCCGTGAGCTTGTATTAGAGAACACTTAAGTCTTGAATCCAATGGATTCTTAGGGATTCAATGCTGATACTAGTCAAAGTGAAGATACGGTTGAAAACATCATGACCAGGGAGTGCGTATGAAGATCCTTGAACCAAAAATCATTGCTCGAACTACTGATAGGGGCTCATTAGGAATATCCTTTGTACAATAGGTTTCCACTTTATGAATTCACATTGAGATATATTGTTTTCATCGCAGAAGAGAGTAGATATGAACAAATTTACCAGTTTAGAGGCATACAAGGTCAGTACTAATGGCATAAATGTGGTGTAGACCACATATAAAAGGATCATACTCCAATTATGAACCATATAAATTAAATTGATAGCGGGAATTTATAAGATGAGGAATCCCTGCTGCTATATTAGAATATCCTCAAGGAATTTTTGGGGGATCTATAGTAGGGTTGGAATGATGGCTAGGATTTTCTCTAGGGTAGAAAATTTATAGATGAGTATTCCAGGGCCTACTAGGTGTGCACGTCATGGGCTGAGTTTGAGGAAAATCTAAAGCAGGTAGGGATTTTTGAAGCAACATGGGATTCGTTTTTTATTGTCTACCTCCACCAATAAATCATGCATGGGATGTTGAGAATATGGTCACTAGGGACCAACATGTTTCACTTACATCATGGGGAGGTTAGAATCATCCTATGGGACCTTCATCAAATTGTCAGGATCCTGATTTTGGGAGAAATGTATGATGAGTTCCTCACTGCGAAGAATGTATGGGGGGCTGTGAGTAGTTTCTGACTTTGGAGAAGGCACTGTTGGATCTTATGTAGGGCACTGGTGAAGAAAACCTGGGGATGAAGGATATCCCCTTTAATAAATGGTTTAGGTAATTCCTGAATGATCTAGTGGACAAGATACAGATGAGTCTGTGTATATGACCAAGGTTATTCTACAGGGGAAAGGATCGCACCTATTGAAGAATTTTGGAAGAGATCTAGTGGTAGTAGTGGGGATAAAGCATCAAACCTGTGGCATTTATAATGGTCAGGATGTCTGGGTTCATCACTACACGTATCTATGGATGGATGATCTTGGTGAGGGATACACACATGCAGGTGTTTTTTAGAACCTTCATAATAGTGGTGATGCTGGTGGTGGGGTAGCTCATTAACCTAGTTTTCCCAATACTGGTGAATTTATACAAGGTAATTCACTACAATAGTGAAGGGAAGACTATGTTGTATATTTACAGGCCCCTCCACTTTCTGTATAGTTGGGTGGCTTCACAAATGGGGGTTATGAGTACCTGAACCCCATCACTCCTCCTTCTACAAACTTATGTCTGGTGATCTTAAATATCACGGGGAATCTCCCTTTCAAGTTGGGCTTTGAGGAGGTGCTAGAGAAGGTTGGGCTAGTAAAGAACTACATATTCCACCCATTTTCCCTCCCAATGAGGATGGTGACTGATGATGGTACAGGTACCATCGATAAAAGTTCAAACCTCTAGGCCTTTTGAGGTGGGGTACTTGTGGCGAGGGTTGAATGTGATCCAATATGTGATCCATAAAACCCACATCAGTTCACCGGGAAATTTTAGGTGTCTACAGAGGTTGATATGGAAGGTATAGTTATAGTTGTTTCATGAATTTCACCTTTTGGTGATGAGTAAGATCTGTAATATGTTTATGATTGAGGATGGAAAAATACAGAATGAGTTTCCTCTACCAACTACTGTGTACGGGATAGTTCATGAATATGTGAAAATCTGGGAGAGTGCATATCCTAGAGAGATGCTGAGATGATGGTCTATCTGAATCAATTAAGGGGTGTCCCTAAAACTAAGGAGTTGGGGCTGAGTGGTATTTAGTTCACTCTATGGTGGTATATTTTTCCCAATGGGAAGTTCAAAAATAGCTGGTCCAGCTGTACGTGGGCCCACAAAAGCAAGATCCGAAGTAAGAGGAGTAGAGGCATTAGGCCAGACATTTTTGGGTAGACGATGATGGTAATAAGTGGATACCTCTAGGGTAGTTTCAAGAATATTCTTCCAAGCTCTTGAGAAGAATTTATGCCACATGGACATCCAGAGGGATGTCATATTTTCTGGATCCTAATAAAAGTAGGATGTCTTCATGTAGTCCTCCCGTGTTCACAAGATTTGGTAGTATCTTAATTGGGATATGGTTCATCGTGTTGGGATTAGTCATTCCAAGTATGGATTCCTCATGTCTTGGGATGAGGCAAAATTATATGTGGTGAAGTTAGATATGCGTGCACTTATGCCTGAGGAGTTAGATGATTCTAGGGGAAGAAATGCCTACCAAGGCTCCTCCATGAGAGGAAGAACTACTAATGACCAACTAAATATCTATATTTTTATGTTCATTGTATATAACCTTCTTTTATAACTATTTTCTAACTCATTTCCACTTACACAGGAATCATACACAGAGGATGGGGAGGTCTATGATGGACCTGAAAAGGAAGTTGATGGTTCCTCAACCATTTAAGGGGTAAGCTTGGGGTCCCTTACTAATGTTGTGGTCGTGAGTGTCCAACCATCAGTGCCTACAACTGAGTTAGGGGTGCAGAGAGAGCCTCGCCTGGGGGGATACCTGTGATTCTCTAGGAACTCCTTGTTGAGGTGTACAATTCATTTAAGGACCTTATTCATTTATTCCATTGAATAATTTACATTTCCTTCCTATGATTGACTGATGAATTTTGGAAAAATAGTTCGAACGGTGCTCGAGACTTAGCTGCTAGTGCCAAAACATAAATTAATGGAACCCGGGACTGAGGTGGAGATTGAATATGCTACTCCCCTAATAAGAGCGGTCGAGGAAATCATAGTTGTCAAGCTGGCCACAGAGGTGCCATTGTAGGGGACCACTAAGACCATACCTTTGAGAGAGGGGTTTGAGGAGGTACCTATAATATGGTTGGATGAGGAGAATATAGGGGTTTACCCTATTATAAAGAAATCACTGGAGACGACTGTTGGAACTGAATACATGATGGGGGAGGCAGCTAGCATGCCAACAGACAAGGTGACTGGGGAGAATGCATTGGATGTGCCCACCCCATAATTTCCACTAGTGGTATCTTCAAAAATTGAATCTGAGGTTGCACCACCAAAAGGGGTAGATAAATAAGCTAGGATGATCACATCTATATCAGGGGTACCACTAGGGATAGCGGAGGCTTCTTCTATAGGTGAAGAGGTTGGTGAGGACCTGCTCTAGGAGATAGTTCTCCATCCACTCATAGACAAATATTTTCACTTGTAGGATCTATCTGATAACATATTGGAAATATTTCCTCCATATGATCCTACACCAAATAAATATTTTGAAGTCTCTATCTTAGAGTCTATTAAGGAGAATCAAATTTTTCACCGCAAGGAATGAAGGTATGTGAGAAATTTCATCACCTAAACTCAAATAGATGAACTTCCACCATGGGTGGGATCTACCCATAATTGGTTAGTCAGTCTGGGGACTGATGGGGTGATCTCTAGAAACCTCAAGATGTTGGATTAGGACCTCCTTATTGAGAAGGCATGTGCTGAATGGCAACCGCTTGACCTATCTTGGAAAAAGCACAAGGTCGAGGGCTCCAAATCACTTAAGGAATCTAAGAAAGAGATTTACCATCTAAAGGGGTTGGCATAAGAGAAAGTGGAGGTAACAGATACTTAGGATGAGGTGATTAAAAACCTGATGGACCAGTTGGTAATGGCTAAGTCCAAGGTAGAAAAAGAAAAATCCTAGGAGGATAAGTGTCAGGACGATAAAAACAGGCAGCAGATCAAGGTCAAGGATTCCCTCCCTAAGGCTGATAAGGAGAAAGAATACCTAGAATTATGGCAATATATCCTAGAGGATACTCAAAAGTGGCTGGAAGATCTTAAGTACTCAATCATCGAGGTAAATCTCTGAAGGAATCTTGAAAAGGAGAGGCTCCAATGTGTGGATGGCCCTCTGAAACTTTATCTTATTTTGTTTATTCAAGATTTAATGTGTTCATTTTATTTTTATTATCACAATTTTATCATATTTATGAGATAACCAATAACCAATCCCTAAGCTCAGATGATCTATCCTCGGTGTTAGAAACACAGGATGGCCATATGATTGCTCATTTTTATGAGACTGTGAGATAATTATTGAACAATCAGGGTTTGTTGACTGACCACCAAGAGTTTTTAGGCTGATAGAGGTTGTGGTTTGAGAACAAGGTTCTTATAATAGAAAAATTCCTCTTCTAATGTGTTCTAGTTCATGAATGGGATAACACCAAAGGCATTTAATTCTACCTGATAAAAATAGAATGAAAATATTGAATCACAATACCCAAGATTTGGAACAAAATGGGAGTGGCATCACAATATAGGACAACTATTGACCATGTTTGAAACATAGTATCCATATTTCTTATTCAGGAATGGGGAAAAACAAATGAGGGTTGACCACTAACCATGTTTGAAACATAGATCTTGTCTTAGAATTTCATCCAAAGTCCTCTGGGGTGTTATCCTAGGATGGTGGGAGAGCCTTGGATAGACACCATTCCATTAGGGGGGGCTTCAAATATTGAAAGGGATCAGGATCCAAATGAGGGGAATGTGAAGCATGGATGTGAGGTGATGGGATGTTTGAATAGATTCCAATACTCCTATAATTATTCCATCATTTCTTAGAGAACATTGGGTAGGTGTATCAGTCTCAACAAAATTCGGACTTGTCTTTCAGGGAGAGCTTCAACTTGGATGTCAAGCGACGGTTGAAGAACATGAACAATGTGGTAGGTGATAGACATTGGTGGAAAGGGTTTCTCTGAAAAGGTCCTATAATTCCTTGTCATTTAACATCATGAAATGTGGAAGATAGGCACAAAGTTTTACATCATATGGTGAGGATGTTAAACACGTAGTTTCAACATTATATGGTGGGGATGATACATTGTACAGTTTAATGTCTTGGGATCAAAACGAATCTCATAGTTTAACGTTATGTGACTGGGAAATTGTGCATAGTTTAAGTACATATATCCTAGACCATGGAAAAGTAATGTTATGTGGAATAAAGGTGGTAGTGTATCAATGGTATGTATATGATTTTGAAGGAATAAATCTTAACATGAATGGTAGAGCCTAAGAGGCCACATGATGCCATATAATACACCCTTGAGACAAATCACTCATAGTTTAAGTTCATGAATATTGGACTGTAATATGGATACTAGTTTAAGGTCATGGGGTTTAGACCATGGGGTTCCCTAAAGTCTTCTATATAGCATGAAAGTGTATTAACCCGACATGAATGGAGGGTTAGAGAGGCCCGCGCTCCATGTGAAACATAAAGGATAGGTTGTAAATAGATTAAGGTTGTGCTTATTGGACCCTGGTGGTAATTAGTTTAAAGTTGTGATGTGTGGACTATAGAATTGTTAGTTTCAAAGGCTAATCATGTTGATGTAAAGAGGTAAAACTCAATGTGAATGAGACAAAGGAGGATTTCATACCACAAAAGTATCAAAAATAAAATGGCACATAGTTTAGAATCATAAGGCCTAAATCAAGGAAAAGAGAAAAAACCCATCATGATGCTTGGACTCATTTGTTCACACCATATTTGTTATATGGGGAATCCTGGACTTGTTTGGGGTAACACTGCAGTTTAACTCCATGCGCTAAGTAAATTAGGCTTTGTAGTTTAAATTTGTACATCTCAGAATATAGGGGCTACAAATAGTTTATGTTCAAAATTATTTGGACCTATTGAAAGAATTTTAAGGTCATGTTTCATTGATTGTAAGATGAATACTATTTTAAGGTTATAGAGTCTGTACCATGGGGAGGAGTTCCTCAAACAAACTTATGTAGCATGGTGGAGTGAAAAAACCCAACATGAATGAGGACCAAGGAGGTCTCATGTCACACCACATACTTCTAAGAAGGATTGTACATAGTTTTAAGTCATTATGTTGGACTTGAACTCCCAATTTAAGGTCATAGAGTTCAAACCATGAAGGATATTGTAATTTTGAGGTAGTAAAGCTTAGACCCTTATGAATAGTATAAGGTCATATTTCAAGTGTTGTGGATTTATGTGGACTGACCACATGGGTACACACTCTACCAAGAATCATAATCCCATGTTAGTCATGCTCAATGTTGGAAACAAGGATTTATGAGGGGACTTCCCTAACAGATGGAAGTACATAGCATGGGTTAGGAGAAGTTGGGTTGAGATTGTCCCAATGACGTTGATTGGCTTACTCAAAAGTCATAGATGTGTGAAGGGGTAACACCAAGGGTTTTAGAACTCTATTAAAAAATAGGAAGGTGAAAATGAGGTAATTCAAGACTTCTGAGGTCCTAATAAGGGTGAATGATGGATAGGGAATGACTATTGACCATATTCAGAACATAGGGACCACAACAGCACCAGTCAAAAATGGGGTGAGAAAATGTAGGATAGACTATTTACCCTCTTCAAAACATAGAATCTTCCATTTTCACTTGAGATCCATTAGATCATTAGCCTAGGATGTGACATGATCCATTTTGACCAGACACCATCACCGTTGGGGGTTGTTTGGATTTGAAAGATGATGGGAATCCAAACAGAGAAATAATCAAAGTGTGGGAATAGAATGAGGGAATATCTACGTGAGATTTAGCACTCTAGGTTCCATTCCATAATGCATATGGGTATTCTAATGGGGAAAACCAGAAAGTAGTATTTGAACTTGGATGTCAAAAATAGTTTAAGTTTGTATTGCATGAACCATAAGGCAGCTACTGGTTTGTGGTATTAAAACTAAGACCATTATGAATCCAAGGGGCCAATGGATATAATGAATTTGTAGTTGGGACTATAGAAGAGAATTTTTGGAATCGCTATGTATCCCATAAGGATGAGAATCAATCCACACATAGTTCTGTAAGGTGGATCACATAGTTTAAGGTTATATGGTCTGGACCATGAAAAAGCGGAGTTCAAGGATGTTTACATGGTGTAAGATTTAAACACCTAGAGTGGATGAGCAAAGGATTCCCTACACCACATGAAGCGATCCTAGATATGGTTTCACATAGTTTAAGGTCATATGGTTAGTACTATGGGGGATGTTTGTTCCAAGGGTATATGTATGGAACGCAATAGGTAAAACTTGATGTGAATGGAGACAAGGAGGCCCATGAACCACATACACACCTTAAGAAAAAATATATACATATTAATGACATAATACTTGGACCTTTACTGAGGCCATAGGGATGAACGGTTGGTGAATTTGTGGTTGGTTCTAGAGACGAGAAGTCTGGGAGCGGCTACATATCCCATAGAGCTAGGAATCAGGCCACACGTGATTATAGAACATGGAGTGGTAAGAGACAAATACCAGTGGGAAAATCATATCTGGAGAGGGGAATCAAGGCTTCCTATAGTTACTCTGAGGCATCTCATGTCCAAAAATGGGGTAAGATTTTATAACCATCTCATACATATCATACGAGGCATCCTAATTTTGTATAGTGTAGTCATCATATCTTACTTAAGAGTTGTCCTGATTTTTTATGGGGTAGAATCACAATTTAACGCCGTGCATTAATGATGTTGGGTTTTCTAGTTTAAATTAATATATCTATAACTATAAGGGATGCTTACAGTTTAAAGTAATAGAGCCCAAACTATACATGAATAGTTTAAGGTCATGTTTCATAGACTTTAGGGTGTATTATAAGTTTAAGGCCTTAAATATTAGACCATAGGCTCTTAGTTTAAATTTATATAAATTGGACCATTAGATGAGTGTCTCAAGAAGATATGTATAGTGTTTTGTCATGATAAACCTAATGTGAATGAGGTCCCAATGGGACTTAACACCACACAACACATTCTGAATGAGACTCTCATGTAGTTTAAATTCACGATGTTATGACTTGAACTCATAGTTTAAGGTTATAGAGTTCAGATATGGAACACTTTTAATGTCGTGTGACTGGGATGGAGTAAGATCTTTATGCGAAGTACTGCTTTAGAACAATTAAATTGGTGGGAGGAGTGATACACTCTCCTTCCAAGGTGATCAAAGAGTATATTCCATTAGAATATACCATATTAATGATATAAGGTCCTTCCCACTTGTGCTCCAACTTTGGTGTCTTTTTTCCAGGTATCATTGTCATCTTGAGAGCTAGTACCATGTCACCCTATATGAAGAAACAGAGGAAAAACTTCTTGTTTAATACTCTCACTATCTTAGTTTTGTGCCTCTCTAGATTGTGCAAGGCCTAGAGCCTATTTTTTTCAAGGGTATCCAACTCATCTAGACAGACTTCTCTCATTCTGTCTAGAATTTTTTTGTCATAAATAGTTGTTCAGTTCAATGGTAACTGAACCTCAATGGGTAGTACTAATTCTGGTCTATAAACTAGGGAAAATGGGGTCACTTGGGTGGAATTTCATTTCATTTTCTGAAAGGCCCAGAGGTAATTGGGGAGCTGGTCCAGATAGATCTTCTTGTTCTGGCCCACCATCTTCTACAGAATGTTATAGAGGGTTTTGTTTAAATCCTCGATCAAACCATTTTCCTAAGCATGGTAGCAAGAAGTATGTATTGACTAGATATTTTACTTGTCATACAATCACTTTGGTTTGGTATCTTGAAATTTGGTTCCACTATTAGTGATAGTGGTGTGGGGAACTCTAAATCAGTGAATGATGTGGCAGCTCATGAATTCGATCATAGACTAGTCCATAACCTCCTTAAGGGAAATCACCTCTTCCCACTTGGATTATAAATATGTCACGATCTAAATAAACCTACATTGGTAAGATGTTACATGGGTATAAGGGCCTACAACATCGATTCCCCATATTTAAAATGGAAAATAAAACTTAGTGGGGTAAAGGGGTTGCGGTGGTCAATGAAAAAAAGATGGCATGGATTTCAAACACATAAAACCTCTTGAAAAACTTAATGCATTAATGGACCATGGTGGGATAAAATTATCTCATCCTTAAAATCTAGTGGGGGAGCTTCAATCCTTCCTGATGGTCACCACAAGACCTGACATGAACTTCTTATATAACCTAGTGAATCTAAACTCCTTGGATGCAACGGAGGATAATTCCATCAAAACTGTATTTGTAGAGAGTTTTCTCAAGATTAGTCCCATTCAATAGGGTGAACTATGTTGTATGCTGATGGATTCACTCATTCCCAACTCGATATAATAGTATAATTCCATTCTAGAGATACTAAATGAAAGTAGTTTTCCAATAAAATGTTTCCTTATCTAAAAGGTAACCTGGGGGTCCTGACATAGAAGCACCGGTAGTCATCTAGTTTACTTATTGGTTGTCATCATCATCTAGGAAAAAAGGTGTGATTTCCCTCTGATGTTCCACAACAATGAATAGGTTATCTTGGTTAGGATTTTCAAGAGACATGGCCAAATCAGAAAAGATATAATCTCGACCATTCTATTATTGAGGAACATGATTCACTTCTATATGAGAAGTTAATTGGACCATAAGCTAGAGAGTGTACTCTAACAGAGACATGAGATTTGGATTTATGATAATGTAATCACCATTAATCTATTTTATGAATTACTTGGAGTCTCCCTTCACATACAAGTAGGGGACATAAATCTTGAGGGCTATCTCAAGATTAGTGATGAGATCATGATACTCTTCCTCATTGTTGGTGCATCCCTTTGACAGTAGGAACAAATATGGAAAGATGGATTATGTTGGGGTGATGAAGACAATCCCCAAGACTACTCTGTTAATCTTGGGATCATTTGTTCTTTTACCAGTTTGGCTTCAAGAGGCACCATCAAAATGAATCTTCTAACATGTGGTTTCCTGATCCACTAAGAGGATGGCCTTATCTAGGAATTTTACATCTAGAGAAAATTCTTCAGAAGCTGGGTGATCATACAAAAAGTTGCCCAATGTCTAACCCTTGATATCTTTCTATAGAACAAACCTAATGTCAAACTACTAGAGGATCACTTCCCAGTGTGCCAAAGGTCCTATCAACATTGCGAGATTTAGGATATTCTTTAGTGGATCCACTCAGGACACCAGTTACATCTCATGATGTTGTAGATAATACCACAACTTATGCACTATGAAAACTAGCACGATGTGAATCTTCTCAGTAGGGGAGTATCTGGTATCCTTATTTATGAGCATGTGGATGAGATAGTATAAATTTTTCTCTCTTATCTCATTGTTTTTCTAGGTGAAAAGGGCACGGAGGGATCATTCTAAGGTGCTCACATAGAGGAACAAAAGATTCCCAGAAATGGGTGGCATTAGAACCGGAGGTTGTATCTGATACTACATGATTTCCTCAAAGGAGGTATGTCACTCCTCATCCCAATAGTAGGAGTTTCCTTTCTTCACAAGCCTCAAAAATGGATTACACTTTTCATCCAGATTCATGATGAATCAGCATATACAGTCTAAGTGGATTTGGAGGCCTCATATCTCTCAAAGCATTCTCAGAGGAAGCATCTAGATGTTGTCCTTCATCTTTTTTGGGTCAATCTCAAATCCTCTATATCTAACAAAGAATCTAAGAAACTTCCCATAGGTAACCCTGAACACACACATCATGGGGTTCATCTTCAAATGATGGGAGTGAAGGAAGTTGAACACTTTCTCAAGGTCTCTGATATGGTCATGATGATAGTAGGATTTGACAACCAATTCATCCACATAGTATTCCACTAGAATCCATAGTATCAATTTGAAGGTTTGGTGTATGTCCTATAGATAAGTGGATCCCACATTCTTTAGGCGTAAGGTCATCACTTGATAGAAAAAGTTCCCTTACGGTTCTATGAAGGTGGTAAAATCATCATCCTTGGGGTCCAATTGAATATGGTTATACCTAGATTATCTATACATAAAGGAAAGGTCCTAGAACCCAAATGTATCATCGATCAATAACTCTATCACTGGAAATGGAAAATATTCCTTCAAAAAAAGGTGGTTGAGGTCATGGAAGTCAATATAAACTCTAATCTACCTATTCTTATTCTTTATTGGGATGGTTTTAGCTAGACATTAGGTGTACTGGACTTCCTTAAAGAAATTGTATTTGATAATATTATCAACCTTGACCTCGACCATAGCACCATGGGAATGGTACATCTTCCTGGGAGGCTACTTGAATCTGTAATGACTTGTTAGGAGACAAATATGGTGGATGGTGACCTAAGGGTATAGTCCTAGTATCTCATCATAGCTTCATGAGAACATGTTTTGATTCTTCTTCAATAAATCCATATACTACTATTGTTCCTCCGGGGGAATAGTTGCTCTGATCAGTTTCGACCTCAGATATTCCTTAGTTCCAAGATTCACCTCAATCAACTCATCTTTGGTGGTGGAGACACCCTCTTCAAATGCATTAGGAGTATCTTTCAAATCCTATTCTTCAAATGAGGTAGGATAATCAGTGGAGAGATACAATTCAGTTGGGCCAACTAACTTGAGAGGAGCACTGGTGCATGCTTGGGAAAATGTGGAATCGTTATAGGAGGACTTCTGCTCTACTGAAACCATAGAGACCAATGATATTGAGACAATTACATTAGGACTTTGTTTGTGGGTTCCATTCTTGATGTCAAAGTAATAGTGGTGGTTTAGCTTCTTGCAATTCAATCATACCATATAGAACATGTGAGAAATTCATGGAATGTTGGTCGTAGGGAAAACCTCTCAGTACTTCATGGGGGTAGGGGATTCTGGTATAACCCAGGCCTATTCTCTGTAGGAGTACATGTTAATATATAGATTATCTCTATGATTAGGGATACTACACCTCTTCCCCTCAAAAACAACAAATCAACTTTCCAAATCAAGGGTCATGGCCTCCAACCGGTGTATTGGGAGAATGAAGGCGTCATCCAAGCATGCACCTGGGCTGGCTACAACAGTTGTGCACCAACCTCATTCGTCTGAATTTTATTCCTAGATATATTTTAATATTTTGTGTCCAAATAGAGTGATTTTTATCAATCTAGTGGGATTCATCACCTTGGATTACCCCTACTCTACCATTGAGGGATTACTTTAGACATTGGTGATATGAGGAGGCGGGTGCTGCATGTAGATGAAGCCAGTGCCTACCCAGTTACATGTTGTAGGTGGTATCCTATGAGATGTAAATGAATTTAGTGTTTGATATCAAGACACTAAACAAATTCCTCAAATTAATCCTACCACAAGGTCTATACTTAGTCCTATCATAACCCTGAATCTTCAAGTCGAAAGGAGTTAGGTTTGTTTCGGTTAGCCCCAACTTATGGAGTATTCAGCTCAGGATGAGGTTAATCCAAAAACCTTTGTTCACCAGGAAATGGTGTATTTCCATGCCATTGAACTTGCATGTGATTAATAGTGAGTTAATTTTCCCCATCATGGGGACACCCTCATCTTATCTCGAGAACTAGGTGATGGCTTGGAATTCCTCTCGCTTGACCCTCTCTACATAGTAGGTCTTTGAGGCAGCTACCACTATTTAAAACTAAAGAGGGATCTTTGATGCCTCTATGAGGGCCTCTATTATTTATTTTGATAGTCATAGGGCCTAGAATATCAAGAATAATGCAGGTATACTGGTGAGGTGCTTCAATACATCTTACTTCTACTCTAGGTGCGCATTTCGGCTTGTAGGAGGATGATGGTTGGTAGGAGGCTTGAAGGATGCTACCAGTTGTACCATTGGTCTCTGGATAGTGTTGGGAATATCTTGCTACTGACCAACTAACTCATCTAGAACCACTGTTGGATGACTTTCATATGTTTTAGCTCTATATTTAACTAGACATGGTTGATGATGGTGCGATCATGGATTCTCTACCTAATCATTTAACACATTTAGTTGCAGATGATTTTCTTATTCAGTTAATATGGTCAACTAATGTGGCACATATTATAGAGTGATATAGGAGTAATGCACTTTATAATCTATGTGCATCACCTTCTACCTAGTTTCGATAACATGCATGGATGGGTCTAAAGCATTGGCCTAATAATTATGGTGGTATGTATTTCCTTTACCTCCCCTTCAATGGAATCGGTTGGAGGCATTTGAGGGGTTTTTAGGGAATTTCTCATCATTAGGTAGTGTGAAGTGGCCTGAAAACTTGAAAACCTTCATAAATTCATATTTCTACTCATCATCAGAAGGGTCTTCCAGCGCTGGGCAGACCCTATGGGTGATTCCAACTATAGAGTCAAAACATTTCCTAGGGTGCAAGATAGATTCTCCATTGGTGGGGGACTCTGATTTCCCTTGTGTCATTGGTGCCTACTTATTTGACATTTGGGAGGCTAGGATGAAAATATAAAAGTGGGTTATGGAGAAGTTTAGGTAACCTTGGAAGGTTTTGGCCTACCTAAGAGAGCGCATATGATTCCATAGGCACGAGAAACTTCTTTATGGGCCAACTAGTCATCATAATTCTAGGTTCCATGGTTATAAGCTTGCTTCCATTCACCTGAACCCTCATTATCATTGTTGGGATCAGAAAAGATGTGTGCGAATTGTGTGGGGATGTTTCCCAACTTGACCATACCATTATCTAGTTTTTCCTAATTCCAGTACTTGAACACATAGTATCCCTTGATGGTATTTCCAATGATCATGTGGTAAGGGTAATGATCGGGGTGGTCAGTGCATCCAGCTTCTGGGGGCCTCTTTCACTCAGGCAGCTTCAGAATCCCATACTCTAAGGAACTGAGGAAATAACTATGGACCTATGAATCCTTAAAATAATAGGTTTGGTTCCTCCTGTTAAAGAAAGGTGTTATAGGAGCCCAGCCCTAATAAGGATTCAGAGCCTAATGAGGGGTTAGAGCTACATTCTCTTTTTTAGGAAGTTGATCTCAGTGAGGTGGAACCTAACGGTTCCACACTGGGTAAGGCAATGCTTAGTTGGTCGGCTGCACTCAGTGATTCTCTTTAGGAAAAGGGGGCAAAAATTCTAGCATCACGGGGGGTCCCTACCTATACTATGATGGAATTATATACTCTTATATCTCTTCTTATAGGAGTTGGATGAGGAAATGGGAGTTCATATTTAGCCATCTCTAAATCCACATCCAAATGCTGGGCCTTGTTAGAAAAATCCTAAAACCTTCCTGGGAAGTACTGAGTTATCAGGGTAAGGACCAAGTTAGTATTAACATTACCCATGCACATCGTTAGTATCTTCTCTTGATTCAGTGGCATGTCGAGTGAATACATGAGGCCTTTCCACCAGGTGATAAAATCTATGAATTCTTCATTAAACATTTTCTTTCACTTGAAGAGGTTAGAAATACTTATCTTACAATTAGTGGAGCTGAACTAGTTGAGGAACTTCCTATTAAGGTCTTCCCAACCAATGATGGACCCTATGGGTAATATATTGTACCATACAAACACAGTTCCTTCCAATGTTGGGAAGAAACATAGGATCTTGGTAGCCTCCTACTGCTCTGGGGTTCCCAACATCATCCCACGCCATGAGATGAATTGTGTCAAATGTTGTATTAGGTTGCCTATGTAACATCCCCAAATGATAAAGGGTTAAATGACTAAATGATATGACTCATGTCAACAAGGTGCACCTTCCTTTTTAGGAGCCTACCTAATTAGAACTCCATAGTTAAGCATGTGTGGCCTGGAGTAGGGATCAAGATGGGTGACCTCATGGGAAGTTTCTCAGGGTGTGTGTGAGTGAGGACAAAACACACAGGAAAGGACATGTGTTGGCCTATGGGAACTGTCATTAGTCAGATAACCCTTTCAGGCATGTGGGTGGACCCTGGGGTTTGTCCCACGTGTCTGCAAAGGAAACTGGTGGTACCCGGTAGGCCATGATCCGGAGACCTTGTTTAGGCGGGGTGTCTGTGCAGTCACTGGGACCCGGTTGTCACATTTGGTATCAGAGGAGAAACCCAGCCTTAAGTGTGGTGCACTGCCTGGGTTGAGATTTAGAGCCCACAACGAGGGCGTTGTGCTCTAAAGGGGAGGTGATTGTAACATCCCCAAATGATAAAGGGTTAAATGACTAAATGATATGACTCATGTCAACAAGGTGCACCTTCCTTTTCGGGAGCCTACCTGATTAGAACTCCACAGTTAAGCGTGCGTGTCTTGGAGTAGTGATCAGGATGGGTGACCTCCTGGAAAGTTTCTCATGGTGTGTGTGAGTGAGGAAAAAACACACTAAAAAGGATATGTGTTGGCATGTGGGGACTGTCATTATTCCGATAACCCTTTCAGGCATGTGGGTGGACCCTGGGGTGGGACCCACATGTCTGCGGGGGCAACTGGTGGTACCCGGTAGGCCATGACCCGACGACCTTGTTTAGGCGGGGTGTATGTGCAGTCACCGGGACCCGGTTGTCACAACCTATCCAGATGAATGGGAGAAATCTTGGGTTCCCAAAATCTGAGGGTGCTCACATGTCTTTCACCCATGTTGGGTATGGATTTTCATTAGGTGGTATCACAACTTGTCACATCTCTAGGGTTTTGAGGTAACTCAAGATCTTGTTCATTCTACTCCCTGAGTTACTGATACCACCTCACAAGTTGATGATTCTTTCAATGAATTGGTGGCTAGGAACCCTCTTCAAGATATGGACCCCCATCAGGTTGATTTGATTGTTGGCCTGTGGGGACTGTCATTAGTCAGATAACCCTTTCAGGCATGTGGGTGGACCCTGGGTTGGTCCCCACGTGTCTGCGGGGGCAACTGGTGGTACCCGGTAGGCCATGACCCGACGACCTTGTTTAGGCGGGGTGTCTGTGCAGTCACCGGGACTCAGTTGTCACAACCTATCCTGATGAATGGGAGAAATCTTGAGTTCCCAAAATCTGAGGGTGCTCACATGTCTTTCACCCATGTTGGGTATGGATTTTCATTAGGTGGTATCACCACTTGTCACACCTCTAGGGTTTTGAGGTAAGTAGTGAGGTATCTATCAAATCATCCTGATGAGGTTCCATATCTTGAAGATGGTTCCTAGCCACCAATTCATTGAAAGAATCATCAACTTGTGAGGTGGTATCAGTAACTCAGGGAGTAGAATGAACAAGATCCTGAGGAAGATAATCAAGCTGCTCAGGGGAATTCAATGACTCATATATCAGTCAATTTCCATGAACTCCTACCTACGATCTGTCTGGATGAAAATGGTTACTAGGATCGAATGGGTAAAACTAGACAAAGAGGACTTGATTCACCTTTATGGGAGAAATGGGATCTCAATGGGTGGCACTATAATCCGGGTTCTGATCAGCAATGAGCTCATCAATGATCCTTTTTTTCTCTTCGACCTATTGGAGAAAGGTGACAATCGTGGGACAAACCTCTTCCTTTTTTATGACCTCAGTTGTATCTAAGGTTCTAATATGTTTCTTACCAATTTCAATGTTCTTATGAGCATTCAATGTATCTAAGGGATCCCTGAGGCTGAATACTTTCCTATTCAGGTGAGTACAAACACATGTATGAGGGTTTGTCTGGTATTGTGCTTCCCCTAGGAGAGGATTTTCTCCATCAAACTCTACATCATATTCTCTATCCTTGGAAAACATGGTAACAACCGTGTTTACCATGACTATACCTAGAGTAGAATTGTCTTCATCAATGGTTAATTCAGACTTTCTCAAGACAGGGATGAAGTGGAGCATAGCGTACTATACCCAGCCACTAATTTGCACATGTGCATATGCCTCTTACATGATTCGGTAGAGAAATATGAGTCTCATGAAGCATATTTGTTAGAGGTTATGGTGGTATTCAGGTGACTCGGTGTGTTGAGCTATTAGGAGTGCTACCAACTCAATGATTTGGAATTATTGATCGATGTCTTTGAGGTTCCCCTGGGATCCTGAGTAAGCTAACTAATGATCACAGAGGTGGAAAAACATAACCCAGATGGTCTAGAAGAAACACACAACCTGACCCTCAGTGAGGGACTCCAGGATGTCGAAGTTTGGAGTTGTATTTGACCAAAACACCACAGATAAGTGTTCAATGGCTAGGGTCTCCCACAATATCACTTTCTTAAAGGTAGTTACATACTCTTGGTAAGCCAAAACAATTATTAGTTCCATAAAGAAGATAGGTTGAAGTACAAATGTGGATCAATATTGTGGTGGGTTGGCTAGAAGAGGATACACTACAAAATTCATCTCCTCACTGCTCATTGGTTCATCGCTTGTAGAAATTATTAACCACATAATCACATCCCTATAAGATAGTGTGTTTTCCACTACCTCATGCACATAGGTGGTGACACTCATTGGTGGGTCGAATGGGTGCTCACCATCCACGAGAATCATCCCAATCTACGTTAGATATTCTAAGTCTAATAGAGAGTTTAAGAGATAAGAGACTAACAGTGATGGTGATGGTTTCATCATGAGCTCCTAGAAGAGAGCTAGAACTTTCTCCACCTGCATGTACCTACGGAAGGATCTAGGGATCATGTGGATTTCATCTTTTGAGATGGATAACTTCACCTGTCAGGATCCTACCCCAGACTCTAATATTCATTTTTTAGATTCCATTATCAAGTCATCTACATCTTCAAAATTGTACAAGTCAATGAGGTTGATGATGACTTCGTGTTTCCTAGGATATCACCTCCATCGATGATTTTTCAACCTTCTTCCCTAAGATGATTATTTGAGGTAGGGTACCTCTTCTTCATGGTGAGTACATTCGTGCTAGTAGGTTGGGATATGGGGAGGGCCTCTTTATTATTTATTTTCATAGTGGGTAGGACCTCCACCTTTACTGGTGAAGGAGTGGGGTGGACCTCTACTCTGGTTTTCGATGAACCCGGGAGGACCTACACTTTGGTCGGTGGGAATATAGGGAGGACCTCCATGATGATTGTTGGAAAATCTTGGAGGACCTATACTTTGATAGGTTGATAAATGGGGAGGAACTCCATGTTGGGATGCATGATTATGGGGGAACACATCCATACTAATGGTCGATAAATTGGGGATGACCTCCTCTTTGGTTGGTGCTAGAGCAAGGAGGACCTCTACTTGAGTAGGGAATGTCATACGGAAAGAATTTGTGATGGTTTTTGAAAGAGATGGGAGAACCTCCACTTGGGTTTTTGATAGTGTGTAGAGGACCTTATCACTGAAATTCATCATTACGAGTTAGCCTATAATGGATTTTAGTGGTGCCAGTAATTGATAAAGTCAACCCAGCATGCCTGTGAGGTGGATGAGGTCTCGATCCCAATCAAGAAAAGATGGATCCATGCTCATCTGTTGAAAGGATATAGTGGAATGATATAGTGGTGGAAGGATCCAATAGATCAATAAAATAAAATTACACATTTTGAGAATTCTCTTGAGCTTGTTCTTGATGTTGGTGTCGGGTGTCTCAGAACAAGGCTGACAGAGTAGGGTTAAAGTCCACCTACTCTTCAGCCTAAAGTAACAGTCATTGTTGGGACTAAAGAGGGCTAGTAGGATCTCTCCTTGGCAGATCTTAGGTAGTATTCATAGTCAGGGTGACCTTAGAATCCCCAACCTCCTCAGGATAGGGGATTGAGTCATAGGATCACTCTAGGGAAAGGCTCTCAAAGCATTTTGTCATTGGAACAAGGAGTGGTTTCTCCCTGCACATCCCTTGGGGTGGTGATGTCAAAGAGGCACTGACACATCTAGGTCCCAGTGGGCTATATCCCTTGTTGTAATAACCCCCTTCTACTCATACTGATTCATAATAATGTTCATATCCCTCCTCTAGATGATTTTAGAGGGTGATATGGGGTGTGGGTGCTCGGTATCCATAATTTTAGCAGAATCTGTGGAGGAGGTGGTGTCCTATAAGGTTTCTGCATTAACATTTCACCCACCCATGTGCCTATAGGTGTTGGGAGACTGGTATCCTATATATGGGGTCTTGAAAGGTAGGTGGATTTGTTTTTTATTATGGATAAAAAGAAAGAAATTTCCAATGCCCCAGCACCATCCAATTTTCTGAAGTAGAGAAGGATCCACACTAATGATATTGTAGACTAGAAATGCCCAACATTTAATGCCCCAATTTCTGGTGAGTTCCATGCTAGGACCATTATTTTCTTATTGGTACCTATCATAGGACGTTTCAATCTAGTTAAATTCTAATCTACTGATGTCTTGAATGCAAATAGTCCCCATGTTGAGGATAATAGTTCACTTCAGGTTCACAATTTATATTTCTGATGCTTTTTTTGGGGCCTGCGTGTGACCCAGGTCTTAGTTTCCTCGCATTCCCACTTTCCAAAGGTGGGAATATTTCATCACTTTCATTGGAGATGTTTTATCCTTAATTGAAATGGGATGATGGGATGTCATTTCCTCCTTTATGGCTTCCTACTTGGAACTCATTTCCTAGTCTAGGTCTCCCTCATATAGTTAAGTTGTGTTTGTGGAAATCATTCCCAATGTCATATCCTTATGGACACTGGTTAATTAAACTGCTTATTTTTGGACACTATGATTCACTTTTGATAGGGAAGAAACCTTTGGTCATGAGAGTAGTCACTTTGGGCATCACTGGGAATGTCTAGATACTGGGAGAATTGGTCACCTATAATTATTCCTCTTAGGAGGGAATCTCATTGAAGTGTCTTAGGTGCAGAACTAAGGAATCTTGTATCTATCACGAGGTAATGGATTCTAGGGGAATATATATTCCAAGGATTTAGCCTCAGGAATCCCATGTTTTTCATGAGTTATCTAACATAGTGGGTGCATATCTTCTAAGGATTTCACCTTAGGCATCCCATGTTTCACATGGAGTGTGTGTTTCAATTAGGACATGGGTTTAATGTCTTTCATAAATATATCAGAATTTCTGGTTAATATGGATCAGGGAATAAGTTTATCATATTATGGAGATGGTATGAGTAGATCAAGACACCCCTTGAGTTTTAATCAGGGTTAATGGATTTAATACCCCATGGAGGTGGAACCAAGATGGATGGATCTAACGCCCCATGGAGGTGGAACTAGGATGGTTGGATATAACACCCCAAAGAGGTGGAACCAATATGTTTGGATCTAACACCCCATGGTGGTGGAACCAAGATGGTTGGATCTAAGACCCCATGAAGGTGGATCGGGGAGGTGTATCCCTAGGAGGGAGCAACCAGGTTACCATCACTCAGTATTGAACCTCAAGGAGGCTTCCTACATACCATTTTTAGAGGAAAAGGGATAAAAACCCACATAGTTCAATGTCGTAGTTTAAGTTCATGTGATAGTACCAATCCAAACAATTTAACATCATGTAGTAAGGATTCTCATGTCATGAAAGTTGCATCGATCAGATATGGTATGGGGATTATGCATTGAATATTCCCTTCACAATAGTATTTCTCTTAGTTGAAGCGGCGTGGGGCTTACATATTGAGTTTTCCAAGTAATTCAAAGATAAATGATGATGTGTATAGGGCTTACTCATTGAATTTTTCCTTCATAAGAGGATTTATCTTTAGGTAAGGAGGTGGGGTTTACACATTTTAGATACCCTCTATGGAAGTTCTGTGTACTGTGGTGGTAGAGAGGGAGGCATCCCATTATGATCATACATGGGGAATCATGTTCTTGTCAAGTGATGCAGGATGTGGGTTCATCCCTTGTCAATCGTACATAGGGAATGTTGAGCTTCATGGATAGGGTAAGGCTACATTTTTATATCATGTGTTGAGGAAATTTTCTTGCAGTTTAACGTCATATGACTAGGATAGGGAGCTAGACATTTTTTACATCATGAAACTCAAAATTTGGGGTACTCACTCATTACCCCTTCGGATTATGTGACCACTTCTCATGCTCCTTTGGGTAGGGCATGGAATTGGAACTTCCATGGATGAGTGGTTAATCACGAGTTCAATGTTATGGTCCCTATGGTGAGAAGAAACTGGAGTTACAGTAACTATTCTGATAATAAAAATTTAGGTGGTAGGATCAAGCCACACTCTGAGTGGAGTGGGAAGACATAGTAATGGGTGGAACATGTCACATAGGGACTCAAGGTGTTGCTGGACTATTGTTGGTTGGTTTTGGGTTCCTAGGGAACTCAATCTTCATGTAATAGGGTCAAAATAAGGGAGGCACTAAGGGAAGACCTAGGAGAAGAGTTTCACGAAGCTTTAGGGCCTTATAGATAGGTTATTTGTAAATATTGGGTGCTTAGTGGAGGTCAGTGGATTTGATAATTAGTAGGATTCATAAAACAGGGTGACCCTACCTTAATAAGAAGTCTTAGCTTGGAAAACGAGTGATTTGTAATAGATGAATGCTTTGTGAAGCCTCAAGTTTCCGATGGGGCCTTATTCCTTTTTGAAGTGCGTAGGACTTCGTGAAAGGTATCTCTATCTGTGGTGGAGGCCCTTAAGAACCCAAGTAGAATGGTTTCATGAATTATAGATACCTTAGGTGATCCATTTGTTTTTGGTTCATGATGCTCATAAGGTTCGTGAATTGGGAGCAATTCATAAATCAAAAGGTCGAGTAAAAATCCCTAAAATTTCATACTAAAGGGGTATTTATAAGAAAATGGTTTCATGAAGATCAGAGGCCTCTATGAATAATTATGGGATTCACAAATGGGCATAACTCTATGAGTCTAAGAGTCACATTCATGAAGACACCATCAATACTTTGCGGGTTTGTAAAGCACTCTACGGCTCCAAATGTAGTTGTATGGAGAGTTACCATCAAACCTTCACATGATCATGAATGGACGGTCAAGGAGATTCATGAACTTTGATCATTCATGAAGGTTATGGGACTCATGAACTATCCCCTTTAGAGGGATTTTGAGCTATTTTGACTTGGATTTTCTATGAACCAGTCATGCCATCCTCGATCATTCTTGTGGGACACCATTTCTATTCCAACATTCCCTTAGGAAAAAAATAAAAATGAGAGACAAACTAAATCTAATAAATGCTTGAACTTATAAATATAAAGATCTTTGGTCATCATATCTATAGGATTATCATGATTACTATCCTTTTTCACAACAATATTTCCAAAAGAAATAACATCTCTCAAAAAATTACTTCTCACATCAATGTACTTTGTCTACTCATGAAATATATGATCCTTTATGATAAATATTGCACTTTAACTATAAAAATAAATTTAATAAATCTTTAGATCTATAATTATTTCACTAATCATTCTCTTTAACCAAATAGATTCTTTAACAGTCATTGTAATATCCACATACTTAGACTTAGTGGTAGATAAATAAACAATATATGTAATAATTCTATCCAAATAATAGAACACCCAGTAATGGTAAATACATAACCAATCATATATCTTATCCTATCAAGATCACCTACAAAATCAGAGTCTACATAGCCAATCACACCATCCTGTGATCACCCAAAATTCAAACAAATATAAATATTCCTGCATAGATATATGAATATCCATTGTCTACCTTCCAATTTTCTTTACCAGGATTTTCCATATATATATTAACTCCATTGAATCCATGATATAAATCTAGATGGGTTAAAATCATATAATAAATTAAATAACCTACTACACTAGAATATAGAACATGATACATATATTCAACCTCATCATCTTATTGATAACATAAATAATATTAAAGTATAAAATGAGTAGCTAAAGGTGTGCTTATAGGCTTGAAATTATTTATATTAAACCTATTATGAACTCTCTGAATGTATCAATTTTGAATAAAATACAAGATGCCCAAATATTTATCCCTTTGTATCTATATTCCAAAAAAAAAATTTACAACTCGAAAATATTTCATTTCAAATTATGAATTCAATAGATCATTGACATTACTAATCTATTTATTATCCATATCTACAATCAACATGTCATCAACATGGAGAAATAGATATAAAAATATCCATCATAATATTTCTTAAGATAAATGAAACTATCATAACTACACCTTCCAAAACTATGAAAGGCCATAAAAGAGTAAAACATCTTATAGCATTTCCCGGGTGACTATTTTAGGCCATAATGAGATTTATTTAATAAAAATACATAATCATACTTATCTTAAACTATAAAACTATTTTTCTACTACATAGAGATATCCTCCTTGATATATCCATGAAAAAAAAATTCACATCCAATATCTGTAACTCAAGATTATAAAAAGCCATAATATCCATCAGAACTCAAATATAGATATGATTTACAAATGGAGATAATATATCTATAAATTCAACAAATGGAACCTGAATTTATCCTTTAGTAACTAACCATGCTTTATATCTTTATCCTTCAACTCTTGTGACACTTTCTTTATTTTTGAACACCCATTTACAGCAAACATCTTTCTTACCCTTAGGTTTTTTTTATTCCCAAATAATTTTTTTAAGAGACTGTATCTATTATTTTATATCTAGCATCCATCTACCTAAATCGTTATAAAACTAACTAAATCATAATAATTCATAGGTTCCTAATTCGTATCAATTCCACATTTAGTGTATAATCAACCAAGTTAGCCTTATCACACCTCTATGGAGTTAAAATAGTTATTTTGGAAAAATATTTTCCTATAGAATACTGTGATGAGGGTAGAGAAGTAGAAATATCATATGAGACATCTAATTCATTATGAGATGAAGAATTCTGTACATAATCTAATTGAATCTCAACTTCAACATGATTACTAGATTTATATTTTTATTAAGTCATTATAAGGTGAGGGACTTCGCATGTAATTCTCATCAAATATTATATTCCTTATAATAATAAATCTTCTACTTCTAGGACACCATAACTTGTATCCTTTAACCTCTTATTTATAAATAAGAAAGATACACTTTCTCAATTTGGGTTATAATTTTCCATTGTGAATATCAACATAAGCAGGACATCCAAATACTTACAAAATTATAGTAAGACACATGAGAATCAGACTATAACACTTCTAGAGTCTCATTTATAATAGGAATTGAAGGATACTGATTTATTATAAAACATGTAGTTTCAACAGCTTTAACCCAAAATGATTTGGGTAAATGAGAGTTAGAGAGAACACATTGTACCTTCTCCATCAGTGTCATTTTCATGTGTTCTGAATCATCAATTTATATGGAGTACCAATAATTTTAAAGTGACTCAAAATTCATTCTATTTTGAAAAATCAATTAAATTCATCAAAAAAATCAAGAACATTTTTGGTGCGAATACACTTCACTTTTCTCCCAGTTTTATTTTCAATCATAATCATCCTCTAATTAAAATTTTAAATGACTAAATTTTCTAATTCAATAAGAAAACCCACAACTTCCTAGAAAAATAATTAATAATTATTAACATGTAGCTTGAACCTTCCATAGAAGGCACTCTAACCCCCAAATATCAGAATGAATATAGTCGAGTGTCCCCTTCGAATTGTAAGTTCCCTTTTCGAAGATAACTCTTTTATACTTCACAAATATATAATGCTCACAAAATTATAGGTGTGTAGGGGGGCCCATTCCCCCACTCCATTTTCATGGTGGATCACCCCCAGTTTTTTTCTATTTAGATTTTCATTGGATATGTTGATAGGATAAAGGTGATTCTAAGAGTCCAAATCTTATTTTTCTCTATTTATTTTAATTTTTAGTGTTCTCGCACTATTTATGTGGATAATTCCCTATTTTCAAGGAATTTTTTTGGTTCTTCCTTTTCTCTCATTTTTTCTCAAACTGAATTCCAATATCGGACAAGTGGTTTCCTTTGAGGTTAAGGTAGGTGGTCTAATTTCTTTTCCCTTAATATCTTGTCATCGTATTACATTTTTGGTTTTTAAATTCATGTCAGATTATTAGAAATTCAACCTAATAATTAAATTAAATTTTTATTTTCCCTTTTTATTCCTTGAGTACCCCCTTAGACTTATTAAAGATTTTTGGAATGGGTAGATCACAGTTGGAACCATTAGAGTGTTGAGTTTGTCTAGTTCCTTGGAGTTAGTTAATAAAATTGGGTGGCTTAAGAATTTTCCTATAATTGAATGAATTTAATTTGAAATGTTGGTTTCCTAGGTTAACCCTTAGGAACTAGTGATTCTTATAGTATTGTAAATCCTAAAAGAAATTGTGAATTTGGTATAAATAGTGATTTTTTGTAAAAATTGTTAAAGTTTTATGTATGTGGAATGAACCAAAGTATTGGTCTTGGATTTAATTGTTAAATTGTGTTATGTTTGAATCATGGAATAATGACTTGTTTGATATTATTGGATTTTATAGATAGAATTTTAATTCCTTGGGAAGTCCCATGAATTCTTTATGTAATAGAGGTGTGTGTAATTCCATGGATAGATTCCTTATGATTGGTATTGGTGTGGAATTCTATGGATGAGCCTTGGATTCCACTAAAAGACACATGTGAATATCAGGAGTTTAAATTTACTTGGGTTCAATGAGGTATAAATATATCAAATTCCTTAAGTGAGCCAGTGTATTCTACTTAGATTCATTACCATGAATTACATGAGGAGGCTCCCCTTTAGATTTAGGTCATGTCTACGCTTGTTGAATTACATAGATTACTATAATGTATTCTTGAGAGGTACCCTTGTTTAATGTCATGGTATGAGCTCCCTAGATTTGGTTTTATTGTTATTGGTATATAATGCCTCGGGTGTGAGTCATGGGTTCTGATCAACTTGTGCTTCTGAATTTCAAGGGTGTCCCTTGAGTTCTAAACAGACAAATGATTTTTTCTTGATATTTACTGGGATATAATTCTCTTATGACCCATGTGGATTCATATAATACCACTTTATTATATTTTCCTTAGTTATGAACCCTGGAAACAAATTGATACATAGTTATTCTACTGAGATTAGAGAAACTGATAAGGACAAAGTAGGTAATGTCAGCCTTATTTGTTCTATTGAGACATGAGGCTTGACTGGGTTCTATTTCCTTATTTGAATTATTATTATTGGTTAATTTATTTATTCTTTACACTCAAAAATTAGATTTTAATTATATCCTAATGGTGTTGACCTACTAAGTTATATCCATACCCTTATTGAGTTGCCCTCGCATATGGGTACCCGATCATGTGGTACTTGGTTTCAGGTTATAACTGTGACACCCCATATGTCATGATGTTGTTGATTTGGTTTTTTTTACCTTTTATATAGTGGAGACGAGTTTTGATTGGTGGAAGGCCAAAAAAAATAATTTTTGAGGAATTTTTTGTAGGATCATGGTTATCTCGCATAGTTAGGAATAACCATACAGTGCCTGTGTGGGTGGCTATGTCATTATGACAGAGCTATTTTGCATAGATTCTAAAAAGTTTTTCAAACTATTTGGGGTACCCCATAAGGTCATGAAGGGTTTGGGATGGTTCTAGGATGAGTAACATGGTTTTTCCAAACCATGAGGCCTCTCATGGGTAACAGTGTGAGATGGTGCCTATCCTGGGTAGTGGAAAACTGTGCATCCTGTCTAGGTGTTTAAATTTTAGGTCTTTACCAAAATTCCTATTTCGATTTTTAAATGATTTTACCCCCTATTCTTCCCCTTCATGTTATAAGACCATATTGGGAGCCCTTGTAGGAGTTTCAACACCTCCAACTTGGATTATTTTCCTTCAATTGATGATTTCCATGATATTTGAGGTGAGTTTTTCCTCTCTTTACCTCCTTCTTTCTCCCTCTCTTATCTCTTGGATTTGGTTTCCCCCATGAACCCTAGTTATAATGTGTCTCGATTTTAGGGTTTTGAGTGGATATAATGATGGGTATTTTGGTGTGTAGGTATTTTAGACACTTTTGCTTTTCCTGTGGGTGTGATTTCTATTGAAAATGATGAGTTTCGAGGTTCTTTACCTTGGTTTTATTCTCTTTTAGGTAGTTGTTATTATGAAATTGTTTTGTTTTGTAATTATAAGCATTATTGCTCTTTATAAATTCCATTTTTATGAAAGTATGATTATATTTCATATATTTTAAGTGTTTTGAAACCATTTCATGGTGTTTTGAGATTGGTATAATTGGTTTTTAATATGAATTTCATGTTTTCATGTTTGAAATGGAATTTTTAATGATGCTAAAATTTTGAGAAGTTCCCATGTGGATTTTTATAATGGTTTCCATGTTTCACAAAGGGTTTTGACCAGTTTTGGTTTTAAATGAGTGAAAACAAGGTTTTAAAGGAAAATTTAATTTCTAAGTGACGTTGACCTCAATTTGTTTTATAAAGGGGGTTATTTTGTGGATTTAAAATGGTAATTTGAAATTTGTGTGTGTTATACCCCTTGTGAAATTCCATTGTGGCTTGTTTAAACGTTTTGATAGAAAATGGTTGTCTTTTTTACTTATTTGGGTTTTCAAAGAGGAAGACCCTTATTGAAGAGTATCTTTAAAATGTTTTAAAAAAATGGGTGATTTCATTAAACCAATTAAAATGTTTTAATTGGTATTTTATGAAAAGTGGGATAGAGGTAAAGGCGGTTTTCCTTATTTTGGTTTTTAAAAGAAGATAGACCTTATGTAAGGGTTTATTTGAAATATTAAGTCTTGGGTATTTTATATTGTTTTATTAATAGTTTTGGGAAATTTGGTTTATGGAATGTTAAAGGTCGTGGAATTTTGATCTATTTTTTGGTGTTAAAGGAATGATTGGAACTTTTTTTTAAAATGGTGATAGTGAAAGACACCCCTTGATTCCACCTTAATTTTTTACCCCTTATGTGGGACACTTATCACTATGTGATGATTTTTTCTCCCCTTGTATGGGAATGTACTTATTTAAGTAATGGAGTAACTTGTATGTTGGGATTTTCTTCATTAGGTGTTAAGGACGAGGGTAGATTTGGTTATGCCTTGTGTGTTAGACTCGGCTTGTTTGCAATATGCCTCACTTATTTCATTGGTCATGGGATTTCAGGTACTAAGTAGAAGATCTAGTTTGTTCCTCTATTTGGTTCACACATTGTTAGTTTCCCACTGGTCATGTTAGGAACAAGGGATAGGTAGGGTTTCAACATCCCTATGATGCTTATGTGGGATAGTGGGATGACGGTGTATACATAGTATATTCTAGAAGCTATTTCAGGTGGTTATACCCTTATATGTAAATATTCTTGTAAATCTAGGATTCCTAGGGAAGATCCCATGATGCATTTAGTTTCTTGATTGGTTAGTGATTGAGGGGAATCTGGTCTAGTGATTTCTTTTATCATTTCCCATGTTTCTGATATTGTTTCACCTTCCTTGTTTATTTTTCATTATTATATGCTTGTGTTGTATGGTGTTGCATTTTTTTTAACCCATGCGGGTGTTGGGCTGATTTCCTTTTAAAATTAGTTTTTAAATATATTTTAAAAACCTATTTTGGATTTTAAAGGCTCTTGTGTGTGAGTGATTTAAAAAGGATTTCAAAATGGGTCTTCGGCTATATAGAGGGCTTCGTTGAGTTACATATTCTAAAATTCTATCCATTTAATTTTAATCAATGAAGGTGTTTTTTTTAATAAATGGTAATGGTTTTTCATGGTTGTAAAATGTATTAGGATGGTGGTTTTGTTTTCAAAATGTGTGTATTTATTTTTGGAAAACAAAGTGAAATATTTTGTGTGGTGATTATGAACATATTTAGTTTTTCTTATATGTTATATTGTAAAAGCCTGTTTTGTGGTTTAATTTCAAGATATCAATGTTGAATTTATTTTTGAAACATATTTCATTGTTTTGGTGGGTTTTGGGGGCCAACTGGGCTTCTTAGCTCATGCTTATAAAAATTTTGGTTTCAAGTTTGCAACTGGATCCTGCTATAACATCTTGGATTTTCATTGAGGTAAAAAACCTTTATATTTCATTTTAATTCCTTGTCTTGGAAATAATATGAATTTATAATGATTTCACAAATGTTTAAAGAGTTTATAGGGATTTTTTGGATCCCGGATCCATGAATTTGGAGGAAATAACTTGGCCACATGGTTAGTAAAAAGCATATAGCCCAGTCCACATGGTTAGACAAACTGTGTGGCTGCTATAGGGCTCCACAAAGGGGAGTGCACAGGTTATGAATAGTTTTTATAATTTTGTGCTATATGTAGTGTGGTGTATATTTCCAAGGATAGGGAAACATGGGTAGAGCATGATTATACAAACCATGCTCCCCAACTATGTGAGGAACTATCCTCGGAAAGTGGATGGTGCATGGTTAGCACATGGTTTGGAAAAACTTGTGGCCTAACCATGCGCCTATTTAAATTTTGGGTGGGTTTACCATTTTTCTCTCCTTCTATTTAAATCCTCCTCCCTTTCTATTTCTCCTCCAATAGAAATCACTTCCTCACATTGAGTTCTCTCCCATTCTGAACCTAGGCTTTGGGATTTCTTATTCAACTAACTTTTGATCAATCCACCATTCATCTTATTGTATACCTCTCCATAAGAGATTTGATCCACTTATTTCTTTATCTCATTTATCTTTACATCTTCTATATTATTCTGGTGTGATCTCATATTCTCTATTTTTAGGTTATTTGTATATTTTGATTATTTATTCCATTATAACTTAAATAAAAATTCAAAAATGGAGAGGGTTTTTCTACCAACATAAGTTAGGTGTTCTATCTCTTTCCCCTAAAGTTACATTTAATTTTATCATGATACCCTGTGATGTACACTGGAATCCTCCAGTGTCGCATCCATAAAGCTTAACTATTAAATTAAATGTTTTTCTATGCTTAATATAGTCCTAGCTAATGGAGAATCAATATTGTTGGTTGATCATCTAAACGTGAGCCACTCCCATAGGTGTTCCCTTCATTAAATGATTAAAATCCTCATGATTATAATGGAATTAAACCACCAATTTGAGGTGTGTGTTTTCCCTTGTAATAAATACTTTTGAATTTTGAAATTATCTAAGGAAAATGTTCGAACATGGGTTAAGCTTTGTGCTTATTCCATAGCTTGAATTACTTGGATAAAAAAGAATTTTACAACTTGATTAAAGTATTGTGATTATAATTACTTGTTGAAATGGTATGAGGTCTTGATATCCAAATTATACATTCATGCCAAGATGAGGGCGATTCAAGGGTTTTGAATTAAGTACACATTGGGAGGGCTCATCGTGCTTTATAATTAGGAATTGTTAGGGATTGTAAATATTCCATGATCGATACTTGGATTTTTTATAGAATTCATTGGATGGGATCACCAGGTGGATTAATTACCTACTCATGAGCGATATTGGTTCCCCAGGGGAGTCTCCTTGGATGGTATTGATGGAAAGATGGTTATTCTATGCTAGGAACACCACTCGGTCCCCTGTGTAAGATACTAGGGATGATCTCAGGGGATTATACTTACATCATGGTGATAGTGATACTTGGGATTCCTTTTACTGATCTCCTTAGATAGACTCCTACGGTGATGGGTATTTATAGTGCTCTAAGATGATACTTGGGTTTCTTTTTATGGATGAACTTTAACAGGATTAGGATGCCATTTATTAAATTATAAGGATTCCATTCATATAAAATTCTAATAAGGTAAAATATTATCCTAGGGATAGGTCTTCCAAGACAAATAACATGCTTGGGTTTGATCCATTATAGATGCTTGATTTATGGTGACATGTTATAACACCCATATCATATTTGTACAAGGTTACCTTAGTTAATATATATTAGTATTAGGTCAAATCATGTAGTGTCAATCAGGTATCACATGAGGAACTTGGTCTAATTTTCTATTTGTTTATTTCCTTGCATTTATTATGTACCTGCACACTGTTCATTTTATTTTCATGGACCAAAATGTTCAAAAAACCATAGGTGGTGGCCTACTGAGTTTATCTCACATGATATTTAGGCTAACTATGGTACCTAAAAAGACTTCATGGTTATAGGTATAAACAAGAGGAAGCTTCCAGCTTCTTACGTTTGATTTTTGGTGCTAGAATGGAGTATAGGAGGAGAGGACTGAGCCTATGCTTGTAATTCTAGTCATGGTAGATTTTGGTACTTTTTATTTTGTTTAGAATAATGTATATTCATGTACCCCTATATCCCATATAATTTCATTTTTGTATAGAATCATGGCATGATCATCATTTTTGTATATAATATTGATTTAGCTTCTACCTATTAGCTATATTGGATGATTTATTTCTTATTTCGCTATTGTTTATTTATTATTGTTTCCACTATATAACAATATTATTTATCATTGTGTCTTACTATGATCATGAGGGAATAGTCTCTACACTATCCCATTAAAAACCCTCACTGCTAATCGACATCCTCTGGCATACAAGGAGGTGTGATTAAGGTCATGTGGCCAACTGACTCGGCCATCATTTAGTGGCATCCATGTAGGGATGCTACAAAGTGATATTAGAGATTATTTTTCCTTTTTTATTATTATTTGGGTATTAGAAAAAATACTAGGATGTATCATAATTTGGAAATGAGTTTGTGTTTGGGAGTACCTAGCCCACATACAAGGGAAACCCAAATTACCTAGGATGGGATATTGTTATTCTTGTTTGTTCCTATTACAGTTGTACTGATTTCGCTATTGGGTTATGCACATTTTTGTAAAGTTATTATTTATAATATTATTATTGATTTAATTTTAATATTGTCCTGTTATAGAAAGGATTTATCATTTCATACATCATTATAGGAACTTGAGTATTCACATGTCATGCATTATGCCATGCCAAATTTATATTACTGTGTTCTTTTCCTGCATTGCCTATGATTGTTGGGAGTGCCTTAGTTATTATATGTGGAAATATTCTAAAATTTCTTGCATGGAAAAAACAATTGTATTAATTAAAGTGTATTCATAAATTTAAATGGAGTTTTACTATATAGATTTATAATGACACCTTAATTAACCAATTACATCATGTTTGATCCATGAACCACCGTTTATATGGGTTGAAACATTAGATAATTTTAATTACATGAATACCAATTGTAATTTTTGAAACATGTACTTCTATAAATTGGGAATGGTTATTCATTTAATCAAATCATTATACATGACCTGATACATCCTGATACCAGACATAAAGGTTAGTTCCTAGTTACATGTCACCCCAATTGCAATTTATAAAGTGTATGGGCCTTTATAAATTGGTAATGGTGATGCATATAACTAGGTGGTGATATATTTATACATATAAATAAGTATGAACTAAATTAAATGTGAAACTTAAATGAAATGGTTATCGATAAATGGGGATTCCAATTATAAAGTAACTGATTTTTTCCTCTTTACCTCACATTCAACACTCCATATATCGAAACCTCTACTATGTTACAAGAGACCTTGACCCTAACCTAACCCTAGTATTGGTAAGTGATCAGTGTATCACGTGACTTATATGATATTTATTATTACCTAAACCTAGATTTAGGAGAAAGAAGATAAGTTTGACTCATTTATAGGAAGTTTGTGTACCTGTCCTTTCCTGTTATCTTGAACCTACCTTCTATTGTAAAATCCTATCTAAAGATTTCATTTAGAAATTTTAGATCTGTTACACTATGACGTCCTTGATTCATGCACCATGAGGGTGGAAACGACCATGATCTAGAGGTGGTGGGCCCAAATCCACCAGTATTACCTCATGTAGTGCCACCAAAGGCACATCTTGTTCTTCCTCCAATGGGAGATGATGCTAAGTTTCAAGATAACTTCTTATGTTGCAGGAAATTTTTGTAGGTAAATCCATGGTCTACCCCTACTATGTAAGATTTTACATGAGAATTCTAGCAACAGTATCCTCACACCTTTTTGGGAGGCGGTGGTCCTTAGGATACAGAGTCATGGTTGGAGGACATGTTATCGATCTTCAAGTATATTAATATGCCTCCATAGTAGAGGGAAAATCCTTCCACTTTTATGTTATGTGATTCCTCTAAGCGTTGGTGGGATATCATATTTCAGGCTAATCATCATTAGGGTGTGGTATGGGAGTAATTCTAGACATCCTTCTATGACTACTTCCTTCCACAACTTTGTAAGAGGACCATGCTAGAGAGTTTATACACCTATAGTAGGGTGTCATGTCTATGATGGAGTACTCAACTCATTTCACCGAGATTCAGTGTTTTGTGCTAACACTAACCGATGACGAGTTGAAAACTATAAGATAGTTTGAGGATGGGCTTGCATACGCCATCCAATCATAGGTGAATGTATTCTGGATAACCACCATTTTTGAGATAGTGAACCAGGCCCTCATTACTAAGCATAACTTGAGGGAATATGGAAATGTGATCCAAGTTATTTCAGCATTGTGATAGGGAGATGGTTTTTCTAGTGGTAGGAAATATCATTTCAAGGTTGCTCATGGGAAACCACCAGTCATAGGACGCACACCAAAATTTATGTGGTGTGTCACCGGTGTGGTAAGACAAGACATTAGAAGCCACAGTGTACAAGGAACCCAATTGAGTATTAATATTGTGTTAGGATGGGTCAACTTCAGTGATTCTATTGAATTTTCACACCAGTTCCTAGTGATAGGGGATTTGTACCAACACCGCATTCAAGTACAAGATCCATATATCCACGTTAGGCTAGGATTTGGTCTACTGCTAGCTAGTCAGGCTGAGGAGGTGGTTGTGGCTAAGGTAGTCGGACTTCATAGGTTCATCACCAACATATCAGACCTACTCAGGTTATTTAGGATACATCTTAGAGTCATTGGTTAGGCCATGTCTATGCAGTGCATCCAACTCTTGAGGAATAGAGTCGGGTGCCTTATATAGTAAGAGGTACTCTTCTAGTAGCCTCTAATTTAGTTTATAACTTATTTGATATAGGTGACTCACACTCTTTTATATCTATGGAAATTATGGAAATTCTAGTCCTAAAAATGGTGTACTTATATGGTGTGATGACTCTCAAAACACCATTAGGGTTCAATCGGATAGTATACGCCAGTTCAAGGATTTCCCTCCTAAGGATGGCATGTATCTCTTCCTATGGAATATTTTTTTCCTCGATAGGGAAGGTTTCAATATCATAATTGGAATAGACTATCTTTTACCTTTCTACACCCATGTTGATTTCTATCTCTATAGGGTGTCTTTTACATCACTTAAGAGAAGTTCTTATGTTCATAAGGGATAATGGGGTGTCCAGGTGAGTCGAACTAGAACCAAGTATCATGGGTTGGAAAGAGTGAAATCCTAGATGGATAGTCTCTTTATGAGTTATCATTGAATTTGTCATATGAAATTACCTCCTGTGGTGAATCATTTTAGGGTCATATTCCCTGAATAATTCTATGGATTACCTCCTATGAGAGAGGTAGATTTTATGATTGAGTTAGTATCAGGAGAGGCACCAATGTCCATTTCTTCTTATAGGATAACACCAAAAAATCTGTAGGAACTCAATAAGTAGTAATGGGACTTATAGGAAAAGGTTTTTATATGATCTCGTACTTCTCCATGGGGTTCACTTGTCCTTTTCACAAAGAAGGTGGTTGGTACCCACAATTTGTGCATGGGTTACTATTGGTTGATCTATCTTATAGTAAAGAACTAGTATCCACTTCCTTGTATAGAAAACCTCTTCAATCAGCTCTAGGGAATGATGGTTTTCTATATGATCAATTTTATTTTGATCTACCACCAGGTGCATGTGATAAAATCATACATGTCATATATATCATTATATAGTAAATACGGCTTATATGAGTATCTGGTTATGTCATTCTTCAATATGAATGTGCTCTCCATTTTAATGGATTTGATGAATTGGGTTTTTCACCTATATTTGGATTATTTTATGGTAGTATTCATGGATGACCTCTTGGTGTATTCTCATACTTGAAATGACCATGAAAAACCTCCTAAAAACATTTTGAATACACTAATATATCATTTAATGTATGCTAAAATCATCAAATGAAACTTTTGGATCGATAAGGTTTAGTTATTGGGTCATATCATTTCAGAAGTAGGAGTATCTATTGACCAAGAGAAGGTGAACTCATGGTTTCCTAGGAATAGCCCAAGAAGTTTTTTTGACATACATAATTTCTTGGTTTGGGATGACTATTATAGGTGTTTCATTCAAGACTTCCCATGCCTAGTAGTTCCTCTCATGGGATTGACTAAGAAGGGTTTAAATTTCTTATAGTCAGATACTTGTGAGATATCCTTTTAAAAGTTGAATGGGGTGTTGACTTATATGTTTATCTAGATTCTTCGATAACCAGACAAGAATTATATAGTTTATTTTTATGATTCAAGAATTGTTCTAGGAGTAGTTCTGATTCAGGTAGATTGGGTTGTAGCATACGAGTCATGCCAATTGAAACATCCTAAGTAGAATTACCCTATGCCTGACCTCGAGATAGAAACTGTGGTTCATGATTTACATTATTGGAGGAATTTTTTTTTCGTTGATTAGTTTTTTGTTTACATTAATCACAAAAGTCTCAAATATAATTCCATGTAGTGTGACTTGAATCTTAGGCAATACATGTGGGTATAATACTTGCATTTTTTTGACTTTGATATTTATTATACACTCACAAAGGGAAATGAAATAGGTGACACCCTAATATAGAAGACTCAGACACATTCCATATAGGAGGAATCTAGTAGTGAGTGGCAGTTTATGGATCAATATTTTGAGATGCACCTTGAGGTTGAGGAATAAATGAGAAGCTTGTTTTAGTAGCTTTGACAATGGCATCCTCCCTTCTATAATGGGTAAGGATGAGAAAAATTTCATATCTCGAGGGCCTGGTCATGAGGAAGAGTGTATCATGTGAGGACCACTGCCTGGTTGGGTAATCCATGAGGATGACAATCTGCACTTCCACAGACATGTTTGGGTTCCATCAGACATACAGGAAGAGTTGATGCAGGAATCTCAAGCCTCTTTTTGGGAAGTTCACCCTGGTATTACCAAGATGTACCGAGAAATAGGTAATCAATATTGGTGGTTGGGTATAAAGAGGTATATTATCAGCTTTATCATAATATGTTCCATCTATCATCTAGGAAAGGTAGACCAACAGTGGCCTACTGGAATTCTACAGCCTCTGTCTATGTAACACCCTAGGATTTCATAGTATGTTATCTCTTTAAAGTAATTCAATGGCTTGCGCTATATGCAACACCGAGTTCAAGCGCATCACGACCTATCAAACTCGACATTTAAAAAGAGGTTATGAATATTATTAACCACATTTTTAATTTTAAATATATCTTATATAATTTTAACATTTATATTTTGTGTCTCTTAGACATAATATATAAATAAATTCAATTTTTCATATAAAAGAAGTGTCTTTCAAAAAATGAAATTTTACAGCCTTTTAATGGAGAACCCTTTTTGAATCCAATATTTGAAACTTTTATATATTTAATTTGACAAAATAAAATTCTTCTCTCGAAACAAGACATAAAAATTTATTTTGGTTAAATTTTTGGTACTTTTCTAATAACTTTCATATTTTGATAAATAGTGAAAATACTAAATTTTAATTAAAAACAACGTTTTTAATTGAAATAATTTATAGTGATAAATTATACATTTGAGAGGTTTTAAAGAATCATTAGATTATATTTTTATCATTTAATATAATTTAGTTCATTGGAATCAATTTTACATTTAAATTGGACATAAACACATATCAATCTTTTGATAGTTTTTACTTCTCAAAAACCCACTTTCTGGTTTTTGAAAAAGGGAATTAATTTTAAATTAATTAATGAAAATTCCATGTTTTTAATTTGGTAACATATACGTCATTTTTAGATTCATAATATCAAAATTATCTGTGGGTGAAGTTTTTGTATTTTTCTGAAAACATTCAATTTTTTATAAATAGTGAAAAACACTACATTATTGTTTAAAACCGGCTTTTTATTTAAAAAGTTATTTATTTTATTAAAATTTATTTTAAGTAAAACTAGATACATAATACCTATATTAGTTCAATTTAATTCATTTGAGTCATTTTATAATAAAATTATATGTATAAAATTTTATTGAACTTTTCAACATCGTTTTCCCACCTTCTAGGCACAATTGAAAATTTTCATAAAACATAATTTTACCACTTATGTGAATTGAATTTCAAAAATATAAGAGACGTAGTTGAAATCAGTAAGTAAAATGTGGGCCAATTGGTTGAAAATATTTTTTGGTGAATAGTAACTTTTGAATTTAATTTACCACAGTTAAAAGTAAATAAGGTAATTAAAGGTAAAAATGATATTATAATTACCCTAACATGTGTCCTAATTCTATTGGATAAGTGTATTTATACCAAAATAAACCTTATGAATAAAATATGATCTTCTTTGATCCACTTGAATTATATTAGGACATTTATTATTATTTTATTTAAAGAAGAGTTAAAATCTTAAATTCAAATTTTAATAACTAAAAAATTTAATATAGGGTTATACATAAGATAAATTAGACTATAAATATTTATTAGAAATATAAAATAATTTACTACATAATTTTATTTTATTTATAATTTCTAGATATTAAATAATTAAATATATTTATGACATAATGATGATGCATTAATTACCTTATTAATGAAATATTAAAATAATTGACATTATAAATATCCAAATAAATGTAAATTGAGAATTTTTATGAATTACACTAATTTTATAGGTTAATATTACATTTTATGGTTGATTAAATATTTTTTTTTTAAAGTGATGAAGTTTTTATGACTTTCACAAAAACAAAATACCAAATAGTTTTAAAATTGGCAAAATTGAGTTTTTAAAACAAATACAGTATTATTAAATGATATAATATTCTTAAAAATAAAAGGTTCATCCATATGACTTAAATAATGATATATATTTCATTAATTAACCACTTGGGGTTCTCTTGGATTTTTATAGTAAGTTTATTAACCATTTATTATAATAATACTAGAAGACATTGTAAAAGTTAAACTATTTAACTAAGAGTTAAATATAAAAGATAAGGTTAATATGGAGACCTAAACTTGTCTAAAACCTATTGGTTGAGAATATTTCGACCCATCCCTACCTTATCCTTGAAATAAATCCATTATTATCCATTAGAAATCGAAATTTATTTTATAATAAAATAATATTTCAAGCTTTTCCTAAAGTGACCCTAACCTCTCTAATAAAAGGGTACTTCCCCTTCTCTTAACTTCACACCTACAAATACATTTAGATCAAAAAAAAACCTACTCAAATATCCTCCCAACTACCCTCAATTCAACCAAGAGGCCTTACATTGATCAGAAATCCAACCTAAGGATCCCTTTTGATCAAATCAAAAGGAAGCACCCGAAGAAGAGTTAATAATTTCATCACCTCTTTCAAAGTTATTTTCTTCTTCCACTTACTATTTCTTTGTTGTTTCCATACAAAAATAATAAATCCAGTACCCTATACATAATATGATGTTATTATAAATACGGTGCAACCATATTCAATATTCTATCTATCCTATGAATGAAAAATTCACCATACGTATGTGCGTACGTCTTACAGTCTCTACATCATGGTGTAGTTTGTTATTCAGCACTTCATTATTTATATGGGTATAATAATGAGTATAATTGATTTAAATAATAAATATAAAATGTTAATGATTCTATATATGTGATATATCATCCAATTACATACTATTTCACCATCAATATAATGATATTGTCGCTCGTGCGTACGTATGGATTACCGTCTCCCCGAACAAGATAAGATTCATTCCCCACTGTAACCATTTAATAATAATTTTAATTTGATGATTTAAAAATAATTTTTAAGAACATAATATCATTATATATATGAATCAAATTCATCTTATCCATAACAAAAATTAATTATGTAACAAAACATATTAAGAAAAATGAATCAGTTAACACCCGAAACAATGATACTACTGAAATATTATTAACAAAGCAATATTAGAACATCATACATGATATCATATTTATGTATGTGGTTCTTGTATAATATATTAAAAATGATTTAACTATTATACATGAGGTTAAATTACCCTCTAATAAGTAAAAGTACAAGGTAAGGGTTAATTTTACAATTTCTTTATTATCTGAGGTTGTTTATATGGGAGTATCTACTGGGACCTCTTTATCATCCACATCAATATTTCTTAAAAATGTATTTCAAAATATTTTTTACTATTCCCAAGAATATGGTTTAAATTCCTTTATACCCTTTTTTACTTTTTATAAAGAGTTTTTAAAGGAATCTTTCTGTCATTTTCCAAACAAGGTACTTTATGACTTTTTCGACAAATTAAGGTAGAATATTTTTTTAACTTATACGGTGGGTGAGGCTATTTTTTTCCATTACAACACCTTTTAAACTTCCCTTAAAATATTATAAGAATATTTTTAAAATAAATTTTTTTTTATAACTATGTGACTTTTAAATGATATCAAAATAGAAAGATATATTTCTCTCAAGTATTTTTTATTTCATCTATGTCAACATCCTCGGATGGATTTTACACTTGTTTGAAGTTCATTTATTATGATACTTTATTCCATATTGTATTGAAGGTTTTGTGATATTTTTTACTCTGGATGTGTTTTTTTATATCATTCATAGATTATGGTTAAATTATTAACATTTAGTATGCTGGTTTTAATATGAATGTTTATAATATGTTTCAACCTTTTCATATGAGGAATTCCTTAGACTAAGTAAGTGATGGGTGGAGCCTCCTATAGCTCCTCAATTCATCAATAGGTTTCATGAGACAAACTAGTGTCTTGGCACAATTCCTTGACAAAATCTTATTTTTAGTCTTGGAATGAGGCCTTGACTATGTTGTTATGATGTCCGACATTATGCATTTCATCGTTATAAAATTAGGTATTGATATTACATGTGATTATTCAACTACTAGAATAACCATGTGAATAAGTAAATAGAATTATTTGATTTATATTTTCTATATTTTTCTAAATTTTAAGTTTAAAAGGCTTATGTTTTAGTCTTATACATTACCTTAAATGTTTATACTTATTTATGAAAGTTTACGCTATATTATTATCCTTACTAAGCATTTGATCTCACCCCTATCTTATGTTTTATTATTCCCATGATGTGAAAAATTATATTATGATTGACCTGTAGTAATAGGCTAAGGGATATGAGTGTGTTCAAAAGGGGACACAATGTTGCTGTTTTTTCCATTTCATAATGTAATGTAAAACTTATGTATGTATCTAGTACTTTCAAGGATACTAAACTGATCGGTCTTTCGGACTTGATCTCTTGTGATCATGCCAATGTTATGTAATAATGAACTGACTCTGGGTAACTAGGGTTGGGGTGTTACAGTTGGTATCAGAGGATGTTTAGTACAGACCATGGAAACTAGATTTAGAAAAACCCTGATTAGAGAACATTACCTTAAGATAGACTTTGAGAAATAATATAGAAGAACAACCAAAAAATTTGGTAGTGTAAATATTATATGGGTTTTCCAAGAAAATACATCCATGTTTGGATATGATTAGGTAGAGGCGGCTCTGGCACAGATGTACCTAGGAGTGAAAACTCCGACAAGGAGTTTTGGGCTTGACCTGGAGTATCTTGGTACATGACAATGGGCCTTGTTTCACTCTTGGTTACGACACTCTTGGGGAATATGTTTAGGATAATTCACAATTTCTTTACAAACTATTATGAAGGATTTATGAATAAATACTTCCTCAAAGAAAACATTTTTATGATTATGGATTATATGCATAAAATTTTCAATTTACGTTAGCTATTTTACAAGTTTGGAAATATGCATTGAAATTCATAAACTAACCTAGTGTATGCCATTACATAGAAATGGTGCCTAGTAGAAGGAATGAGAACTCCAGCAATACGCATGATCTAAAGAGTAAGAATGATCATATACTTCACGGTCTTAAGCCAACATTTATAAGGGAAATAGTCTCCCATGTATTCTTATCATATAGAGAAATATTATCATGTGTTAATAAGATAAGGAAATAATTCTCTGAGTCCTATGGCTTTGAAGGGAAGCCAGAGAAGAAAAGGATGGCAGAGAAAAATATGGATAAAGGGAATAAGGGAAAGAAGGACTTTCAAACATGTGATAACTGTGGAAAGAATAACCTTGGAAAATGCCTTAAGGGGATGGGAGTTTGTTATAAGTGTGGAGAAAAAATACACCAAACTCGTGATTGTAAGGGTAAGAAAAAGGTTTCAAATATACAATGCTTCATCTGCACAGAGTTGGGACACTATGCGAATCAATGTCCCGATCATCAGAGTGTATCCCAAATGATTCTATTGGATAATAATCAAGTTATGATACTACCATATAAAAAGAGGAATAATTAGTGTCCTTATATTTTTATTAATGAATTATGTCATTTGAGTGTTGTATCAACGGTATACTAGTTATATTAATTATGGAAATAAATAAGGATTGTACTTCAGTACTATTTCATTGAGGATTTGAGAATATATGGTACTAAGAAAAGTGAATCAACAGCAAGTTGCATTTTTTGGAAAAATACATAGTTTAAGGAAAGATAAACCTTAATATGGTCCTAATATTGAGCTATATATTTTGGAATAAGAGATGGTTGATTTGGATAAATTATATTGTATATTCTTAACTACCTTGGAACTGATTAATGGTTTGTTTATTCCATATTTGTTGGAGTATTCATAATTTTTCAATATAAGGAATATATATACTATTATATAAATAATAAGTGAGCATGAATTTAATAAATAAGGTTTTATATTAATTTAAGGTGTTACCATGTTTTAATAGAATGCATGATAAAGGTACTCACATGTTGTTATGTGGAAAAAGGAGATCTTCATTATGTTATCTTGACCTTCCTTATAAATCTTTGGACTATGAGTTTGGACACAAGTATTTTGTATAAGTCTAAAGGTTGAAATGGGATAATTTCGACATTGGATACTACAGTTTAAGTTTAAAACATTTCTTAATATTATTTTGGGATTTTTTTTATAAAAAGGACAACCCGAAGGTTGGGAAACAACCTGTCGCGTCAGGAAAGGCCGTGAGACTTGAACCCACAACCGAAGGGCGACAAGGGTGCATCACCTACCACTAGCCTACATGATATCCTTGTTTGTATAATGTAGTTTTTTTAAAATGGTATGACAGATTAATTATAAATTCATTCTTTTTGAAACCCTATATGATTAGATTTAATATAATATTTTTGAATTCTATTTTATTTTGGAGAGAAAGATGAGTTTGTGGTAGAAATTATTTAATGGATTGAACTCTACTTGCCAAGTATTCTTTTATTTCTTATTATATGAATAAATTAATTCTTAAACATTAGGAAAATGATCTCAAAACCAAAAATGTTCTATCCTAAAACCTTAGGTTTTGTTAAACCGATGATATTTTTATGGCTTTGAGGCCCTCAATTTTCCATTTATTGTTCACTTGTTTGTGATTGATGACTTCAATCACTCCCTATAAATATTTACATTTTTCCTCCAATTATGTGTCTATAATTGCCACCAATGTTCTCCTATTAGAAACCCTAATTTGGTGGTGACCTTTTCATTTCTCTTTCCCTCTTATTAAGACTAAATTTTATTAACCATATTTCCGATTTGGGTTATCCACAAAGGTATTTTCTATTTTCAACCTTTTATTTTTGAAGAGAAATTTAAAATTGTGAGGATGAAATTTATTGAAGGAGGGGAGAATGTAACACATTATTATTTCATTGTATGTTATCTCTTTAAAGTAATTCAATAGCTTCGCTACACACAACACCGAGTTCAAGCGCATCATGACCTATCAAACTAGTAATTTAAAAAGAGGTTACGGATAGTATTAACCACATTTTGAATTTTATATATATCCTATATAATTTTACCATTCATATTTTGTGTTTCTTAGACATAATATATAGAGAAATTCAATTTTTCATATAAAAGAAATGTCTTTCAAAAAATGAAATTTTGCCATTTTTTAATGGTGAACCTTTTTTAAATCCAATATTTGACACTTTTATATATTCAGTTTGACAAAATAAAATTCTTATTTATAAATGGGACATAAAAATTTAGTTTGGTTAAATTTTTGGTACTTTTCTGATAACTGTCATATTTTGATGAATAGTAAAAAATACTAAATTTTAATTAAAAACAACTTTTTAAATCGAAATAATTTATAGTGTTAAATTATACATTTCAGTGGTTTTAAAGTATCTTTATATTATATTTTTATCATTTAATATAATTTAGGTCATTGGAAGCAATTTTACATTTAAATTGGACATAAACACATACCAATCTTTTGATAGTTTTTACTTCTCAAAAACCCGCTTTCTGGTTTTAACAACAGAAATTAATTTTAAATTAATTAATAATTTATTATATGATTTTAATTTGGTAAAATAGAAATAATTTTTTCATTCTGAATATAAATATTATCTTAGGGTGAATTTTTTGTATTAGTCTGAAAACATTCAATTTTTGATGAATAGTGAAAAACACTGCATTATTATTTAAAACCGACTTTTTATTTAAATAATTATTTATTTTATTTAAATTTATTTTAAGTAAAAATATATACATAATACCTATATTAGTTCAATGGGATTCATTGGAGTCATTTTATAATAAAATTAAATGTATAAAATTTTATTGAACTTTTTAACGTCTTTTACTCATCATCTAGGCACATTTGCAAATTTGCATAAAACGTAATTTTACCGCTTATGTGAATAGAATTTCAAAAATCTGAGAGACATGGTTGACATCATTAAGTAAAATTTGGTTCAATAGGATAAAAATAATTTTTTTTCAATAGTAACTTTTGAATTTTATTTACCACGGTTAAAAGTAAATAGGGTAATTAAAGGTAAAAATGATATTATAATTACCCAAACACATGTCTTAATTATAATGGATAAGTTTATTTAGACCAAAATAAACCTTATGAATAAAATATGATCATCTTTGATCCAGTTGGATTAGATTAGGACATTTATTATTATTTTATTTAAAGAAGAGTTAAAAGTGTTAAATTCAAATTTTAATAACTAAAACATTTTTAATATAGAGTTATACATAAGATAAATTAAACTATAAATATTAATTATAAAGATAAAAATATTTCCTACATAATTGTTTTTTATTTATAATTTTTATACATTAAATAATTAAATATATTTATGACACAATGATGATGCATTAATTACCTTATTAAGGAAAGATTAAAATAATTGATATTATAAATATCCGAATAAATTTAAATTGAGACTTTTGATTAGTTACAATAATTTTATAGGTTAATATTATATGTTAGAGTTTATTAAAAAAAATTTTTTCGAAGTGATAAAGTTTTTATGACTTTCAAAAAAACAAAATACCAAATAGTATCAAAATTGACATAAATGAGTTTTTAAAAAATATTCAATATTATTAAATGATATAATATTCCTAAAAATATATGGTTAACCCAAAAGACTTATATAATGATATATATTTCATTAATTAACCACCTGGGGTTCTCTTGTCATTTTATATTAAGTTTATTAACCATATATTATAATAATACAAGAAGACATTATAAAAGTTAAACTATTTAACTAAGAGTTAAATCTAAAAGATAAGGTTAATATGGTGACATAAACTTGTCTAAAACCTATTGGATGATTGTATTTAGACCCATACTGACCTTATACTTGAAATAAATCCATTATTATCCATTAGAAACCGAACATTATTTTATAATAAAATAATATTTCAAGCTTTTCCTAAAGTGACCATCACCTCTCTTATAAATGGGTACTTACCCTTCTCTTAACTTCACACCTACAAATCCATTTGGATCGGCCAAACCCTATTAAAATACCCTCCCAACTACCCTCACTTAATCTTATAGGCCTTACTTTTATCATAAAACCAACCTAAGGAGCCTTTTTGATCAAATCAAAAGCAAGCACGCAAAGAAGAGGTAATGATTTCATCACCTCTTTCAAAGTTCTTTTCTTCTTCCACTTACTATTTCTTTGTTGTTTCCATAACAAAATAATAACTCTAGTACCTTATACATATTTTGATTTTATTATAAATATGGTACAACCATATTCATTATTTTATCCATCCTATGAATGAAAAAGTCACCATACGTGCGTACGTACGGCTTACCATCTCCACGTCGTGGTGTAGTTTGTTATTCAACACTTCATTATTTGGATGGAATAATAATGAGTATAATTGATGTAAATAATGAATATAACATGTTAATGATTCTTTATATGTGATATACCATTCAATTACATACGATTTCCCTATCAATAGAATGATATTGTCGCTCGTGCGTGCGTACAGATTACCGTCTCCATGAACGCGATAAGATTCATTCCCCATCATAACCATTAAAGAATAATTTTAATTTGATTATTTAAAAATAATTTTTAAGAACATAAAATCATTATGGATATGAATCAAATTCATCCTATCCATAACAAACATGACTTGCGTAACAAAACATATAAAGGAAAACAAATCAGTTAACACCTGAAACAATGATACTACTGAAATATTATTAACAAAGAGATGTTAAAATGTCATATATGATATCATATTTATGTATGTGGTTCTTGTATAATTTAATAAAAATTATTTAATAATTATACATGAGGTTAACTTACCCTTTACTAAGGAAAAGTACAAGGTAATGGTTAATTTGACAATCTCTTTATTATCCGAGCTTTTTTATACGTGAGTATCTTCTCGGACCTCTTTATCATCCACATCAATGCTTCTTAAAAAGGTATTTCAAAAAAAATTACTATTTTCTAGAATATTTTTTAAAGTAATTTATACCCTTGTTTGAGTTTTTAAAAAAAAAATTGAAAGGAATCTTTATGTCGTTTTCCAAACAAGTTACTTTATGACCTTTTCGACAAATTATGGTAGAATTTGTTTTTTAACTTATATTGCGAGTGCAGCTATTTTCCACTGTTATAACACCTTATAAGATTTCCTTAAAATATTATAAGAATATATTTAAAATAAATGTTTTCTTTTATAATTATGTGACTTTTAAATTATTTCAAAATATAAAGATATATTTCTCTCAAATAGTTTTGATTTCATCTATATCAACATCCTCTGATGGATTTTACACTTGTTTGATGTTCATTTATTATGATACTTTCTTCCATATTGTATTGAAGGTTTTGTGATATTTTTTATTGTTGATGTTTTATTTTTATACCAGTTATGGTTTATTGTCAAAATATTAACATTTCTTATGCTAGTTTTAATATGAATGATTATATTATGTTTCAACCTTTTTATATGAGGAATACATTGGAATTATTAAGTGATAGGTGGAGCCTGATATAGCTCTTAGATTCATTAGTAGGTCTCATGAGACAAACTATTGTATTGGCACAAGGACCTGACAAAATCTTATTTGTATTCTTGGCACGAGGCCTTGACTATGTGGTTATGATGTTCGACATTATGCATTACAACATTATGAAATTAGCTATTGATATTACATGTGATTATTAGACTAGTAGAATATCTATGTGAATAAGTAAATGGAATTATTTGATTTATATTTTCTGTATTATGATGAATTTTAAGTTTAAAAGGATTGTGTTTTAGTATTATACGTTGACTTAAATGATTATGATTATTTATGAAAGTTTCCACTATACTATTATCCTTACTGAGCATCTAAGATCACCCCTTTCTTATGTTTTATTTTTTCCAAGATGCAGAGAAATATATTATGATTGACCTGTAGGAATAGGCTAATGGATATGAGTGTGTTCAAAAGGGGACATAATTTTTTTGTTTCTTCATTTAATAATGTAATGTAAAACTTATATATGTATCTAGTACTTCCAAGGATACTAAATTGATCAGTCTTTCAGACTTGATCTCTTGTGATCATGAAAATGTTATGTAATAATGAACCGACTCTGGGTAACTAGGGTTGGGGTGTTACAGTCAGTATCAATGGATGTTTAGTACAAACCTTGGAAACTAGATTTAGAAAAACTCTAATTAGAGAACATTACCCTAAGATAAAATTGGAGGATTAGTATAGAATAACATCCCAAAAATTTGGTAGTCTAAATATTATGCGGGTTTTCCAAACAAATACATCCCAGTCTGGATAAGATCAGGTATAGGTGGCTCTGGCACAGATGTACCAAGGAGTAAAAACTACGACAAGGAGTTTCTGGCTTGACCTGGGGTATCCTGGTACATGACAACGGGCCTTGTTGCACTCTTGGTAATGACACTCCTAGGGGATATGATTAGGATAATTCACATTTTCTTTAAAAACCATCATGAAGTATTTATGAGTAAATACTTCCTCAAAGAAAACATTTTTGTGATTATGGATTATATGCTTAAAATTTTCAGTTTATGTTTGGTATTTTAAAATTTTTTAATTATGCATTGCGATTCATAAACTATCCTAGTGTATGTCATTATTTAGAAATGGTGCCTAGTAGAAGGAATGAGAACTCCCATAATACACATGATCCAATGAGTAAGAAGGATCATATATGTCATGGTCTTAAGCCAACATTTTGAAGGTAAATAGTCTCCCATGTGTTCTCATCATATGGATAAATAGAATCATGTGTTAACAAAATAAGGAAAGAATTCTCTGAGTCCTATGGCTTTGAAGGGAAGCGAGAGAAGAAAAGGATGGCAGAGAAAAGATGGATAAAGGGAAGAAGGGAAAGAAGGATATTCCCACATGTGATAAATATAAAAATAATCACCTTGGTAAATTCTTAAAGGGAATGGGAGTTTGTTATAAGTGTGGAGAAAAAGGACACCAAGTTCATGATTGTAAGGGTAAGAAAAAGGTTTCAAATATACAATGCTTTATTTGCAAAGAGATGGGACACTATGCGAATCAATGTCCCAATCATCAGAGTGTACCCTAAATGATGCTATTGGATAATAATCAAGTTATAATACTACCACAGATGAAGAGGAATAATTAGTGTTCTTATATTTTTATTAATGAATTATGTCATTTTAGTGTTGTATCAAGGATATACTGGTTATTTGATTTATGGAAACAAATAAGGATTGTACTGTAGTACTATTTCATTGGGGATTTGAGATTATATGGTACTAAGAAAAGTGACTCAACAGCAAGTTAAAAATTTTGGAAAAATACATGGTTTAAGTAAATATTAAACTTAATATGGACTTGATACTGATGTAGTGATTTTAGAATAAGAGATGGTTGATTTGGATAAATTATATTAGATATTCTTGACTACCTTGGAACTGATTATTGGTTTGTTTACTCCATATTTGTTGGTGTATTCAGATTTTTTGGATATAAGGAATATATCTACTATTATATAAGGAATAAGGGAGCATGAATTTAATCAATAAGGTTTTATGGTAATTCTGGGTGTTACCATGTTTTAATATAATACATGATGAAGGTTCTCACATGTTATTATGTGGCAAAAGGAGATCTTCATTACGTTATGTTGACCTTCATTATAAATTTTTGGACTATGAGTTTGGACACAAGTATTTTGTATAAGTCTAAAGGTTTTAATGGGTTAAGTTGGACATTGGATACTATGGTTTAAGGTTAAAACATTTCATAAGATTATTTTTCGATTTTTTTTTATAAAAATCACAACCTGAAGGTTGGGAGGCAACCTGTCACATCAGGAAAGGCCGTGAGACTTTAACATGCAACTGAAGGGCGACAAGGGTGCATCACCTACCACTGTCCTATGTGATGTCCTGGTTAGTATAATGAAGTTTTTTTACCCTATATTATTAGGTTTAAAATAATATTTTTGAATTCTATTATATTTTGGAGAGAAATATGAGTTTGTGGTAGAAATTAGTTAATGGATGGAACTCTACTTGTCATGTATTCTTTTTTTCTTATTCTATAAAGAAATTAATTCTTAAAAATTAGTGAAATGATCTCAAAACCAAAAATATGTTATCCCAATACCTTCTGTTTTCTTAAACCGATGATATTTTATGGATTCGAGGCCCTCAATTTTCCATTTATTGTTCACTTGTTTGCGATTGATGACCTCAATCACTCCCTATAAATATTTATGTTTTTCCTCAAATTTTGTGTCTATAATTTTTACCAATGTTTTTGTAACGCCCCAAACCCAGTTACCCAGAGTTGGTGCATTATTACATAACATTGGCATTATCACAAGAATGATCAAATCTCGAAAGACTGATTGGTTTAGTAGCCTTGGAAACACTAGATATATTCATAAGTCTTACATTACATCATAAAAATAAAAACTACAACAAAATCTTTTCTTCATAGTCCACACTCATATCCCCACATACTATCCCTGCAGATCATTCATAAATTACTTCTTCACATCCTGGGAAAAATAAAACATTGAAATGGGTGAGCTCAGTTGCTCAGTAAGGATAACAATATAGTGGAAACATTCATAAATAAGCATAAACATTTAAGGCAATGTATAACTAAAACAAAAGCCTTTTAAACTTGAACTTCAACATAGTATGGCAAAAATAAAATGAAATAATGTCATTTACTTATTCACATGGATATTCTACTAATCGAATAATCACATGCAATATTAACAACCACTTTCATAATGATGGAATGCATAATGCCAGACTATCATAACCACATGGCCAAGGCCTCGTGCCAAGACTACAAATAAGATTTTTCCAAGTCCTTGTGCCAAGACACTAGTTTGTATCATGAGACCTACTGATGCATCAAGGAGATATAGCGGGCTCCACCCATCACATATTAAGTCTAATGCATTCCCATATGAAAAGGTTTAAACATAACATAAACATTCGTATTAAAACTATCATATGAAATGTAAATACTTCATCCATAAACTATGAATGGTATAAAAATAACACATCCACAGTCAAACATATCACAAAACCTTCAATACAATACAGAAGTTTTGTATCATAATAAATCAACTTCAAATAAGCGTAAAATCCATCAAAGGATGTTGACATAGATGAAATCAAAACTTTTTTTAGAGAAATATCTCTTTCTATTTTGAAATCATTTAAGAGTCATATATTTATAAAATAAAATATTTTCTTTGAAAATATTCTTATAAGATTGTTAGAGAAGCTTCGACGATTTTATAATGGCAGAAAATAGCCACACCCGCCGTATAAGTTAAAAAAACATTCTTACCTTAATTCTGTCGAAAAGGTTAAAAAGCACCTTGTTTGGAAAACGACAAAAGATTCCTTTATAAACTTCTTATAAAAATTCAAACAAGGGTATAAATGACTTTAACCCATATTCTGTAAAATAGTAATAATGTTTTGAAATACATTTTTAAGAAACATGGATGTGGATGATAAAGAGATCCCAGTAGATTATTACGTATAAACAACCTCGGATAATGAAGAGATTGAGAAATAAACCCTTACCTTGTACTTTTCCTTGGTTGGGGTTGGTTAAACTCCTATATAATGGTGAAATAATTTTTACTAAATTATACAATAATCATATACATTAATATGATATCATATATGATCTTTTAACATTGATTTGTTAATAATATCTTAGTATTATTGTTGTTTCGGGTGTTAACTTACTCGTTTTCTTTTATATGTTTTGTTACGTAAGTTGTGTTTGTCATGGATAGGTTGTATCTTAATCATATCCAGAATGATATCAAGTCCTTAGATACTATTATTAATCATAAAATGAGAATTATACTTGAATGGATACGATGGAGAATGAATCTCATCGCGTTCGTGGAGACGGTAGTCCGTACGTACGTACGAGCGACAATATCATTCTTTTGATGTTAAAATAATATATAATTGGATGGTATATCATATATAAAGAATAATAATCATGTTATATTTATTATTTACATGAATTACACATCATTAGTATACCCATCCAAATAATAATTTATTGAATGACAATTACACCATGACGTGGAGACGGTAAGTCGTACGTACGCACATATGGTGACATGCCATTCAAAGGATTGATAGAATAATGAATATGGTTGTAACATATTTATAATAACATAATAGTATATATAAGATACTGGATTTATTATTTTAGAATGGTAATAACAAAGAAGGAACAAGTGGAAGAAGAAAGGAACTTGGAAAATGGTGGTGAAATCATTACCTCTTCTTCGGGTTCTTCCTTTTGATTTGATCAAAAGGGGCTCTTAGGTTGGCTTTCTGACTAAAGGAAGGCCTCTCGGATGAATTTAGGTAAGTTGAGAGAGTATATGGTCAGAGTTTGGCCTAACCAAAAGGCTTTGAAGGTGTGAATTAATGAGAAGGGGGAGTGCCATTTTATAAGAGGGGTGAGGGGCACCTTTGGAAAAGCTAGAAATATTATTTTATAATAAATTCATATTCAGTTTCTAATGGCTCCAAAGTGGATTATTTAAAGGTTAAGGTGGGGATGGGTCAAAAACCACTCAACCAATAGAATTTAGACAGGTTTGGGTTACTATATTAACCTTATCATTAAGTATTAACTCTTAGTTAATTAGTTTCACTTTTACAATGTCTCTTTGTATTTTTATATTATATGGTTAATAAACATACTATATACATCTAAGAGACCCCCAAGTGTTCCATTAATGATACACCTATCATGATATAAGTCTCTTACCCGAACTTTAGATTTCTAGGAATTTAATATCAATTAATAATATAATATTTGTTTTAAAAACTCTTTTATGTCAATTTTGACACTATTCAATAATTGATTTTTGAAAAAATTATAAAAGAATTATTACTTCAAAAAAAGTTAATTAAATAATTACTAACATGTAATATTAACCTATAAAATTATTTTAATTCATAAAAAGCCTCAAATTATATTTATCTGGGTATCTACAATATCAATCATTTTAATTTTTCACTATTATGGTAATTACTGCATCACCATTATGTCATAAGTAAATTAAATTATTTAATATCTAAAAATTATAAATAAATTACCATTATGTAGTAAATATTTTTATCTTTCTAATGAATATTTATAGTTGAAAATCCAACATATATAACCCTATGTAAAAATTGTTTTTCTAAAAGATATATGCTTGTGTCATTTTTGTATTCATTTTAACTTAATTAAAATAAAGTGTCCCTATCACTTACAAGTGCCACCATGGGGTCCCAAAATCGACCCAAAGATGTCCATGGTCGGACATGTATCAACCAATAAGGTTAGGACATGTTTTAGGGTAATTTGTTATTATTATAATGTTATTTGTTTAACCCTTATTTACCGGATTTACCATTTAACCATGGTAAACAAAATATTTACCGAAGTAATTATTCAAAATGTCTAAAAATAAAAGTTAACTATTTACACAGACATCATGATTCCAAATATGGAATCCATTTTTCCAAATTTAAAACACAGAAGTGGCAGAAATTAATTTAAAATTAATTCCCGCTGTCAAAACAAAAAACGTGTTTTTAAGATATAATAACTATCAAAAGATTGATACTTGTTTATGTTCGGTTTAATTGTGAAATTATATCCAATTAAAAACATTGTATTAAATGGTAAAAATATATTATTAATATACTTTAAAACCACTCAAATTCATAATTTATCACTATTAATTATTTTTGATTAAAAAAGTTGTTTTTAATTAAAATTTAGTAATTTTCACTATTCATCAAAATATTAAAGTTATCCGAAAAGTACCAAAATTTCACCTTAGGATAAATTCGATACTCCGAATCCAAAAATGAAGTTTGTTTTGAGAGATAAAATCTCTAAAATTTTAAAAAGTAGGTATTACTATTCATAACGGCTAGTTTGATCGGTTGTGGTGTGTGTTAGAACTCGAAGTTGTGTACAACACAGGCTACTGTATTATTCAAAGGAAAGTATACCGTGGAAGCTTGGGATGTTTCATTGTAAATTTTTGATGTCCCCATTCTCAAAAGTAAATTTATTTAGTCAAATTGAATATATAAAAGTTTAAATTATTGGATTTAAAAAGGGTTCACTATTAAAAGTTGGTAAAAGTGCAATACTGAAAATGAATTTGTTCTTACATTATGTCTAAGAAACTCATAATATGGATTCTAAAATTATAAGGATTATATAAAGTTTAAAATTTAGTTAATACTATTCATAACCTCTTTTGAACAGCTTGTTTGGTAAGTCATGGTGCGCTTGAACTTGGTGTTGCGTGTAGTGCAAGTTATTGAATTATTTTGAAGAAATAACACACTATGAAATCTCAGGGTGTTACATTCTCCCCTCCTTCAATAAATTGTGTCCTCGCAATTTGAAATTGTTCTTAGAAAATAAAAGGTTGAATATAGAAAATATCTTTTTGGGAAAACCCACATCGGAAATTGGGTTAATAAAATTTAGTCTTAATAAGAGGAAAAGAGAAATGGAAGGGTCACCACCAAATTATGATATCTATTCGGAGAACATTGGTGGAAATTAGAGACATATAATTGAAGGAAAATGTAAATATTTATAGGTAGTGATTGAGGTCATCAATCACAAAAAAGTGTAAAATTTAGGGCCTTAAATTCATCAATCTATGATGATTTAAAATACCATCGGTTCAGCAAAACATATGGTATTAGGATAACACATTTTTTTTGTTTTAAGATCCCTTCACTAAAGTATAAGAATTAATTTCTTTATTGAATAATAGAAGAAGAAAAATATATACTTGACAAGTAGAGTCTCATCCTTTAACTAAGTTTTACCACAAACTCATCATTCACTCTAAAAGATAATAGAACTTAAAAATAATATTCTATTTATCCTATTCGTATAGGGTTTAAAAAATGAATTTATAATTCATCTAGCAGAACCATTAAAAAAACGACATTATTCAATCCAGGACATCACGTGGGTCAGTGGTAGGTGATACACCTCTGTCGCCCTTTGTTTGTGGGTTCAAGTCTCGCGGCCTTGCCAGATGCGACGGGTTTCCGCCCGACCTCCATGTTGTCCTTTTATGGCAATCCAAAATAATCCAAACTAGAACTATCCAAAATACTTCAGTCCAAAATTTATAAGGAAGGTAAACACAATGAAGATCCTTTTTCCCACGTAATAACATGTGATCACCTTCATCATGTATTCTTTTAAAACACTGTAACATCCTGAATTACCATAAAACCTTATTGATTACATTCATGATCCCTTATTCCTTAAAGAATAATAGATATACTCCTTCAATCCAAAAATGTTGTAAACCCCAACAATGATGAAATATACAAATCATTAATCAGTTTCAAGGTAGTCAAGAATATCCAATATAATTTATCCAAATCAATCATGTATTATTCTAAAATAACTACCTCAGTATCAGAACCATATTATGGTTTATCTTTCTCTCAACCATATATTTTCCAAAAATTTAACCTGCTATTGAGTCACTTTTCTTTGTTCCACGCAATCTCAAGTCCTTAATGAAATAGTACTGCAGTATAATCCTTATATACTCCATAATTATTATAACAAGTACATTGTTGATAAAACACTCAAATGACATAATCAACATAAGAACTCTAATCATTCCTCTTCATCTGTGGCAGTATCATAACTTGATTATTATCCAATAGCATCATTTGCGGCATAGTCTGATGACTGGGACATAGATTCGTTTAGTGTCCAAACTCCTTGCAAATGAAGCACTGTACATTTGAAACTATTTTCCTACCCTTGCAGTCACGTACTTTGTGCCCTTTTCCTCCACACTTATAAAAAACTCCCATTCCTTTCAGGAAAGTTCTAGGGTGTTTCTTCCCATAGTTATCACATATGGGAAAATTCTTCTTTTCCCTCTTCCATTTATCCATCTTTCTCTCTTCCATCCTTTTCTTCTCTTTCTTCCCTTCAAAGCCATAGGACTTAGTAAACTCTTTACTTATCTTATCAATACATGATATTATTTCTTCATATGATGATAATACATGGGAGAATATTTCTCTTATAAATTCTTGCTTAAGACCATGAAAGATATGATCCTTCTTTCTCTTTGGATCATGTGCATTGATGGAGTTCTCATTCATTCTACTGGGTGCCATTTCTAAACAATGGCATACCGTAGATTAGTTTATGAATAAAAATACATAATACCAAACTTGTAAAACACAAAACAGAAATTAAATAGTTTATGGATATAATTCATAACCATAAAAATGTCTCCTTTGAGGAAGTATATACTCATAAACTCTTCATAATGGTTTGTAAAAAAAATGATAATTATCCTAAGCATATCCCCCGGGAGTGTCGTAACCAAGAGTGCAGCAAGGCCCGTTGTCGTGCACCAGTTCCCGTTCGAGTCTAGCTCAAAGCGGTGTTTTCGGGTTTTACCCCTAGGTACATCTCTGTCAGAGCCGCCTCTACCTTCTCGTATCCAGATAGGGATGTATTGCTCGGAAAACTCACAAAATCTCTACAATACCAAAATTCTAGGAAGTTATTCTATACTAATCCTCAAAGTCCATCTTAGGTCTATGTGCTCTAATCAGAGTTTATCTAAATCTAGCTTCCAAGGTTTGTACTAAACTTCCTCTGATACCAACTGTAACGCCACGACTCCAGTTACCCAGAGTCGGTGCATTATTACATAACATTGGCATGATCACAAGAATGATCAAATCTCGAAATACCGATTGTTTTAGTAGCCTTGGAAACACTAGATATATTCATAAGTCTTACATTACATCATAAAAATTAAAACTACAAAAACATCTTTTCTTCATAGTCCACATTCATATCCCCACATAATATCCCTGCAGGTCATTCATAAATTACTTCTTCACATCTTGGGAAAAATAAAACATTGAAAGGGGTGAGCTCAGATGCTCAGTAAGGATAACAATATGGCGGAAACTTTCATAAATAAGCATAAACATTTAAGGTAATGTATAACTAAAACAAAAGCCTTTTAAACTTTAACTTCAACATATTATGGCAAAAATAAAATGAAATAATTCCATTTACTTATTCACATGGATATTCTACTAATCGAATAATCACATGCAATATTAATAACCACTTTCATAATGATTGAATGCATAATGCTAGACTATCATAACCACATAGCCAAGGCCTCGTGCCAAGACTACAAATAAGATTTTTCCAAGGCCTTGTGCCAAGACACTAGTTTGTCTCATGAGACTTACCGATGCATCGAGGAGCTATAGTGGGCTCCACCTGTCACATATTAAGTCCAATGCATTCCCATATGAAAAGGTTTAAACATAACATAAACATTCGTATTAAAAATAGCATACGAAATGTAAATACTTCATCCATAAACTATGAATGGTATAAAAATAACACATCCACAATCAAAAATATCACAAAACCTTCAATACAATACAGAAGTTTTATATCATAATAAATCAACTTCAAATAAGCGTAAAATCCATCAAAGGATGTTGACATAGATGAAATCAAAACTCTTTTTAGAGAAATATCCCTTTCTATTTTGAAATCATTTAAGAGTCATATATTTATAAAATAAAACATTTTCTTTGAAAATATTCTTATAATCTTATAAGGGAAGCTTCGATGATTTTATAACGGTGAAAAATAGCCGCACCCGCCGTATAAGTTAAAAAAACATTCTTACCTTAATTCTGTTGAAAAGGTTAAAAAGAACCTTGTTTGGAAAATGACGGAAAGATTACTTTATAAACTTCTTATAAAAAGTCAAACAAGGGTATAAATTACTTTAACACATATTCTGTAATATAGTAAGAATGTTTTGAAATACATTTTTAAGAAATATGGATGTGGATGATAAATAGATCTCAGTAGATTATTACGTATAAACAACCTCGGATAATGAAGAGATTGCGAAATAAACCCTTACCTTGTAATTTTACTTGGTTGGGGTAGGTTAAACTCCTGTATAATGGTGAAATAATTTTTATTAAATTATAAAATAATCATATACATTAATATGATATCATATATGATCTTTTAACATTGATTTGTTAATAATATCTTAGTATTATCGTTGTTTCGGGTGTTAACTTACTCGTTTTCTTTTATATGTTTTGTTACGTAAGTTGTGTTTGTCATGGATAGGTTGTATCTTAATCATATCCAGAATGATATCAAGTCCTTAGATACTATTATTAATCATCAAATGAGAATTATACTTGAATGGATACGATGGAGAATGAATCTCATCGCGTTCGTGGAGACGGTAGTCCGTACGTACACACGAGCGACAATATCATTCTTTTGATGTTAAAATAATATATAATTGGAAGTTATATCATATAGACACAATAATTATCATGTTATATTTATTATTTACATGAATTACACATCATTATTATACCCATACAAATAATAATTTATTGAATGACAATTACACCACAACGTGGAGACAGTAAGCCGTACGTACGCACATATGGTGACATGCCATTCAAAGGATGGATAGAATACTGAATATGGTTGTACCATATTTATAATAACATAACAGTATATATAATATACTGTATTTATTATTTTATAATGGTAATAACAAAGAAGGAACAAGTGGAAGAAGAAAGGAACTTGGAAAAGGGTGGTGAAATCATTACCTCTTCTTCGGGTTCTTCCTTTTGATTTGATCAAAAGGGCTCTTAGGTTGGCTTTATGATGAAAGGAAGGCCTCTTGGATAAATTGAGGAAATTTTTGAGAGTATTTGGTAATATTTTGGCCGAACCAAAAGGCTTTGAAGGTGTGAATTAATGAGAATGGGGAGTGCCCTTTTATAAGAGGGGTGAGGGGCACCTTTGGAAAATCTAGAAATATTATTTTATAATAAATTCATATTTGGTTTATAATGGCTCCAAATTGTATTATTTAAAGTTTAAGGTGTGGATGGGTCGAAAACCACTCAAATAATATAATTTAGACAGGCTTGCGTTACTATATTAACCTTATCATTAAGTATTAACTCTTAGTTAATTAGTTTCACTTTTACAATGTCTCTTTGTATTTTTATATTATATGGTTAATAAACTTACTATATACATCCAAAATACCCCCAAGTGGACCATTAATAATACACCTATCATGATATAAGTCTCTTAGACCATCCTTATATTTTTAGGAATTTAATATCAATTAATAATATAATATTTGTTTTAAAAACTCTTTTATGTCAATTTTGAAACTATTCAATAGTTGATTTTTGTAAAATTCATAACAGAATTATTACTTCTAAAAAAGTTAATTAAATCATTAATAACATGTCATATTAACCTAGAAATATAGTTTAATTCATAAAAAGTATCAAATTATATTTATTTGGGTATCTACAATATCAATCATTTTAATTGTTCACTATTTTGGTAATTACTTCATCACCGTTGTGTCATAAATAAATTAAATTATTTGATGTCTAAAAATTATAAATAAAATACTATTATGTAGGAAACCTTTTTATCTCTCTAATTAATATTTATAGTTGAAAATTCAACATATATAAAACTATTTAAAAATTGTTTTCCTAAAAGATATATGCTTGTGTCATTTTTGTATTCATGTTAACTTAATTAAAATAAAGTGTCCCTATCACTTAAAAGTGGCACCATGGGGTCCCAAAATCGACCCAAAGATGCCCATGGTTGGACATGTATCAACCAATAAAGTTAGGACACGTTTTAGGGTAATTTTTTATTATTATAATATTATTATTTTAACCCTTATTTAACGGATTTACCTTTTAACCATGGTAAATAAAATATTTACCAAGTAATTATTCAAAATGTATAAAAATAAAAGTTACCTATTTACACAATTTGAAAATCCTGATTCCAAATATGGAATCCATTTTTCCAAATTCAAAACACAGAAGTGGCAGAAATTAATTTAAAATTAATTCCCGCTGTCAATACAAAAAGCGTGTTTTTAAGATATAATAACTATCAAAAGATTGATACTTGTTTATGTTCGGTTTAATTATGAAATTATGTCCAATGACCAACATTGTATTAAATGGTAAAAATATATTCTGAATATACTTTAAAACCACTCAAATTCATAATTTATCACTATTAATTATTTTGATTAAAAAAGTCGTTTTTAATTAAAATTTAGTAATTGTCACTATTGATCAAAATATTAAAGTTATCCGAAAAGTACCAAAATTTCACCTTGGGCTAAATTCGATACTGCGAATCCAAAAATGAATTCCATTTTGAGAGATAAAATCTCTAAAATTTTAAAAAGTTGGTATTACTATTCATAACGGCCAGTTTGATCGGTTGTGGTGTGTGTCAGAACTCGAAGTTGCGTACAACACACGCTACTGTATTATTCAAAGGAAAGCGTACCACGGAAGCTTGGGAGGTTTCATTGTAAATTTTTGATTTCCCCATTCTAAAAAGTAAATTTATTTAGTCAAATTGAATATATAAAATTTTAAATTATTGGATTTAAAAAGGGTTCACTATTAAAAGTTGTTAAAAGTGCAATACTGAAAATGAATTTGTTCTTAAATTATGTCTAAGAAACTCATAATATGGATTCTAAAATTATAAGGATTATATAAAGTTTAAAATTTAGTTAATACTATTCATAACCTCTTTTGAACGGCTTGTTTGGTAAGTCATGGTGCGCTTGAACTCAGTGTTGTGTGTAGTGCAAGTTATTGAATTATTTTGAAGAAATAACACACTATGAAATCTTGGGGTGTTACAGTTTTCCTATTCAAAACCCTAATTTGGTGGCGACATTTTCATTTCCCTTTCCCTCTTATTAAGACTAAATTTTAGTAACCCTATTTCTAATGTGTGTTATCCAAAAAGGTATTCTCTATTTTCAACCTTTTATTTTCGAATAACAATTTCAAATTGTGAGGACGCAATTTATTGAAGGAGGGGAGAATGAAACACCCTAGGATTTCATAGTACATTATCTCTTTAAAGTAATTCCATAGCGTGTGCTACACGCAACACTGAGTTCAAGCGCATCACGACCTATAAAACTAAACATTTAAAAAGAGGTTATGAATAGTATTAACCAAATTTTGATTTTTATATATATCCTATATAATTTTAACATTCATCTTTTGTGTTTTTTTAGGCATAATATATAGACAAATTCAATTTTTCAGATAAAAGAAGTGTCTTTCAAAAAATGAAATTTTACCACCTTTTAATGGTGAACCCTTTTTAAATCCAATATTTGACACTTTTATATATTAAATTTGACAAAATAAAATTCTTCTTTAGAAACGGAACATAAAAATTTCGTTTGGTTACATTTTTGGTAATTTTCTGGTAACTTTCATATTTTGATGAATAATGAAAAATACTAAATTTTAATTAAAAATAACTCTTTTAATCAAAATAATTTATAGTGTTAAATTATACATTTGAGTGGTTTTAAAGTATCATTAGATTATATTTTTATCATTTAATATAATGTATGTAATTGGTAGAAATTTTATAATTAAATTGGACATAAACACATATTAATCTTTTGATAGTTTTTATTTCTCAAAAACCCACTTTCTGGTTTTGACAATGAAAATTAATTTTTAATTAATTAATGAAAATTCAATTTTTTTTTAATTTGGTAAAATAGAAATCATTTCTGGATTCGGAATATCAAAATTGTCATAGGGTGAATTTTTGGTATTTTTCTGAACACATTTAATTTTTGATGAATAGTGAAAAACACTGCATTATTTTTTAAAACCAACTTTTTATTTAAATAATTATTTATTTTATTTAAATTTATTTTAAGTAAAAATATATACATAATACCTATATTAGTTCAATGTTATTCATTGGATTCATTTTATAATAAAATTAGATGTATACAATTTTCTTGAACTTTTTAATGTCTTTTACCCACCTTCTAGGCACATTTGCAAATTCGTATAAAACGTAATTTTACCGCTTATGTGAATTGAATTTCAAAAATCTGAGGGACATGGCTGGAATCAGTAAGTAAAATTTGGTTCAATAGTATGAAAATAATTTTTTTGAATAGTAACTTTTTAATTTTATTTACCACGGTTAAAAGTAAACAGGGTAATTAAATGTAAAAATTATATTATAATTACCCTAAAACATGTCCTAATTCTATTGGATAAGTGTATTTAAACCAAAATTAACCTTATTAATAAAACATGATCTTATTTTATCCACTTGGATTAGATTAGGATATTTATTACTATTTTATTTAAAGAAGAGTTAAAAGTGTTAAATTCAAATTTTAATAACTAAAATATTTTTAATATAGGGTTATACATAAGATAAATTCGACTATAAATATTCATCATAAAGATAAAAATATTTCCTACATAATGTTTTTATTTATAATTTTTAGCCTTAAATAATTGAATATATTTATGACACAATGATGATGAATTAATTACCTTATTAAGGAAAGATTAAAATAATTGACATTATAAATATCCAAATAAATGTAAATTGATACTTTTGATTCATTACACTAATTTTATAGGTTAATATGACCTTTTAGGGTTGATTAAAAATTTTCTTTTTTTGAAGTGATAAAGTTTTTATAAATTTCAAAAAAACAAAATACCAAATAGTGTCAAAATTGACATAAATGAATTTTTAAAACAAATTCAATAGTATTAAATGATATAATATTCCCAAAAATATAAGGTTTAGCCAAAGGACTTATCTAATGATATATGTTTCATTAATTAACCACTTGGGGTTCTCTTGGGTTTTTATAGTAAGTTTATTAACCATTTATTATAATAATACTAGAAGACATTGTAAAAGTTAAATTATTTAACTAAGAGTTAAATATAAAAGATAAGGTTAATATGGTGACCTAAACTTTTCTATAACCTATTGGTTGTGAGGATTGTGACCCATCCCCACCTTATCCTCGAAATAAATCCATTTGTATCCATTATAAACATAAAATAATTTTATAATAAAATAATATTTCAATATTTTCCTAAAGTGACCCTCACCTCTCTTATAAAAGGGTACTTCCCCTTCTATTAACTTCACACCTCTAAATCCATTTTCCTCAGAAAAACCCTACTCAAATATCCTCCCAACTACCCTCACTTCAACATAAAGGCATTACTTTGATCATAAATCCAACCTAAGGATCCCTTTTTATCAAATCAAAAGGAAGCACCTGAAGAAGATGTAATAATTTCATCACCTCTTCAAAGTTATTTTGTTCTTCCACTTCTTATTTCCTTGTTGTTTCCATACCAAAAAAATAAATTGGGTACCTTATACATACTATGATGTTATTATAAATATGGTACAACCATATTCATTATTCTATCCATCTTATGAATTAAAAAGTCACCATATGTGCGTACATACAGTTTACCATCTCCACGTCGTGGTGTAGTTTGTTATTCAACACTTCATTATTTAGATATATATAATAATGAGTATAATTGATGTAAATAATAAATATAACATGTTAATGATTCTGTATATGTGATATACCATCCAATTAAAAATTATTTCACCATCAATAAAATGATATTGTCGCTCGTGCGTACGTACGGATTACCGTCTCCACGAACGCGATAAGATTCATTCCCCATCATAACCATTCAAGAATAATTTTAATTTTACGATTTAAAAATAATTTTTAAGAACATAATATCATTCTATATATTAATCAAATACATATTATATATAACAAACATGACTTATGTAACAAAACATATAAAGTAAAATGAATCAGTTAACACCTGAAAGAATGATACTACTAAAATATTATTAACAAAACAATATTAGAAGATCACATATGGTATCATATTTATGTATGTGGTTCTTTTATAATTTAATAGAAATGATTTAACTATTATACCGAAGGTTAACGTTCCCTTTACTAAGGAAAAGTACAACGTAAGGGTTAATTTTACAATCTCTTTATTATCTGAGGTTGTCTATACGTGAGTATCTACTGGGACCTCTTTATCATCCACATCCATGTTTCTTAAAAATGTATTTCAAAAAAATATAAATTTTTTCTAGAATATGGGTTAAAGTTATTTATACCCTTATTTTACTTTTTATAAAAAAAAATTAAAGGAATCTTTCTGTCGTTTTCCAAACAAGTTACTTTATGACCTTTTCGACAAATTAAGGTAGAATGTTTTTTTAACTTATATGGTGGGTGTAGCTATTTCCACCATTATAACACCTTCTAAGATTCCCTTACATGTTTATAAGAATATTTTAAAAATAAATTTTTTCTTTTATAATTATGTGACTTTTAAATGATTTCAAAATAGAAATAGATATTTCTCTCAAATTTTTTTGATTTCATCTATGTCAACATCCTCTGATGGATTTTACACTTGTTTGAAGTTCATTTATTATGATACTTTCTTCCATATTGTATTGAAGGTTTTTTGATATGTTTGACTGTGGATGTATTATTTTTATACCTTTCATGGATTATGGTTAAATAATTAACATTTCATGTGCTATTTTTAATACAAATTTTTATATTATGTTTCAACCTTTTCAAATGAGGAATGCATTAGAATTAGTGAGTGATCGGTGGAGCCCGCTATAACTCCTTGATGCATCAGTAGGTATCATGAGACAAAGTAGTGTCTTGGCACAAGTCCTTGACAAAATCTTATTTTTTAGTATTGGCATGAGTCCTTGACTAGGTGTTTATGATGTCTGACATTACGCATTCCATCATTATAAAATTATCTATTGATATTACATGTGATTATTCGACTAGTGGAATATCCATGTGACTAAGTAAATGGCATTATTTGATTTATATTTTCCATGTTATGTTGAAGTTTAAGTTTAAAGGATTATGTTTTAGTCTTATACATTGCCTTAAATGTTTATGCTTATTTATGAAAGTTTTTGGTATATTGTTATCCTTTATGAGCATCTGATCTCACCCCTTTCTTATGTTTTATTTTTCCCAGGATGCAAATAATTATATTATGATTGAACTACAGGAATATGATAAGGGATATGAGTGTGTTCAAAAGCGAACACAATGTTGTTGTTTTTCCATTTCATAATGTAATTTAGAACTTATGTATGTATCTTGTACTTCCAAGGCTACTAAATGGATCGGTCTTTCGGACCTGATCTCTTGTGATCATGCTAATGTTATGACATAATGCACTGACTTTGGGTAAATAGGGTTGGGCCATTATAGTCCATTCTTGAGTGGAAATGGGAAAACATCACTATGGAATTTCTGAAAGGTTTTTAGAGATCCCCTTAAGGTAGAGATGCAGTATGGGAGATCGTCGATAGGTTAACCAAGGTTTCACACTCCCTAACTATCTAAGAGACCTTCTTAGTTGATAATATTGAAAGGATTTATATTCGAGAGATTGTGTGCCCTCATGGTGCTCTCTATTCTATTGTATCAAATCGAGATTCTTGGTTTAAATCATTATTTTGGTAGGGATTGTAGAAGGAAAAGGGTTCACAGGTGATTCTAAGTACATTATGTCACCCTCAGACCAATGGTTAGTTTGATCATATGATAAAGTTGTTATAGGACATTGTTCGGGCATGCTTTATCGATTTTGTGGGTTCTTGTAAAAATTACTTACCTCTCGCTGATTTTTCTAACAATAATAGATTCTAAGAAGTGATTCAGATGTACCCCTATGAGGTCATTTATTGTAGGTAATTTTGTTCACCCTTGTTCTAGTTAGAGGCATGTGAGGCAGTACTACTGAAACCTCATCTCACTTAAGTGAAATCAGGGAAAGTACAACTGATTCATAAACATATGGCAGGAACTCGTTCTAGGAATAAGTCTTATACCTATCGTCACCTTTGACCTCTGGAGTTTGAGATGTGACATCAGGTATTTTTGTGAGAATCATCTAGATTGGGTCATAAAAGGATTCAGAGATAGGGAAAGTTATCACCTCATTATATCAGTCCTTTTGAGATCATGGAGAGAGTTAGGATGGAAACTTATTGGTTGGATTTACCTCATAGATATTGGGCTATGCATGACATCTTCTATATATCACAGCTTCACCATTATAATTCAGACTTGTCCCATTAATTTGATCCTAAGGATATTGAGCTGGAGATAGATGCATCCTTTGAGGAGAATCTAATACATATCGTTAATCAGAGCATGGAGGCTCTTCAATATATGCCAGTTACTCTAGTCCGGGTGCTATGGTAGAATGGTCATGTATAGGATGAGACTTGGGAGTGAGAGGTTGTACATACTTAGTGGATGGAACTTTTCTAAGAATATGTGTTACCACCCTCATAAGGGAAACTTAGGGATGGTGTGTTTTAAGGAGGGAAGGTTGAAATGTCCCAGATTTTCTTTATGGTGTGAAACCTTTAGATTTCAATTTAATTTCTTGTCTTGGACATAATATGAATTCCTAATGAGGTCATGAGGTTTCAAGGGTGTTTGGGGATTTTTTAGATCCCATATCCCTAAATTTTGGAGGAAATAACTGGTCCACACAATTAATAGAAATCATGTAGCTGAGTCTACATAGTTAGACAACCATGTGGGGTGTTGTAGGGATCCACATAGGGGAGTTCACAGTATTGTCTTGGCTTTTCTAACCATGAACAGTAGCCAATTCGAGGTGTGTTTCCTTATAAAAGGGGTTAGCATGGGTAGAGCATGGTTAGACAGATCATGCTCCCCAACCATGCAGGACATTGTCCTTATATAGTATTTAGAGCACTATTGGTGCACAGTTTATCCAACCTTGTGAACAAATTATGCGCCTCTTTAAATTTTAGGAAAATTATCATTTTTCTCTCCTATTTAATTCCTACCCCATTTCTTTTTTCCGTTCATTGTACATCCCCTCCCCACATTGATCTCTCTCCCACACCTAACCTAGGATTTGGAATTTTTTCTTTATCTAACATCCAATCAATCCACCATCCATCTTTTTGGGTCCCTCTTGGTAAGATATTTGATCCACTTACTTATTTCTCTCATTTATCTCTCCATCTTATGTGTTATTTTGGTGTGATATCTTATGCCCTATTTTCAGGTCATTTGTCTATTTTGATGATTTATTCCATTCTAGCTCAAATAAAATGCCCACAAAAAATGAGGGGTTTTCTACCAACCTAAGGTAGGTGGTATATATCTTTTACCTAAAGTATCATTGCATTTTATCATGCATCATTGTGCTATGTGTTGGAATCCTCCTATTTCACCTCTATAAAGACTATATAATTAAATTAAATGTTTTTTCAAACTTAATATGGTCCTAGATAATGGAAGATCAATGTTGTTAGTTGATTGAGTCAATGCGATTCACCCCCATGGGTGTTCCCTTCCTTAAAGTCTTAAAATAATCATGATTAGAATAGAATTAAACCACCAATTTGAGGTGTGTGTTTTCCCTTGTAATAAATAATTTTAAATATTGAAATGTTCTAAGGAAATTTATTTTCCATGGGTTAGGCCATTGTGCTTATTCTATAGCTTGGATTACTTGAATAAAAATTAATTGGAAAACTCGATTAAAGTATTATGGTTATAATGCCTTATTGAAATGGTATGAGTTCTTAATATCCAATCCATACCGTCATACCAAGATTAGGGTGATACAAGGTCCCAATTTAAGGGCACCTTATAAGGTCTTATCATGATTTATAATTAGGACTTTTTATGGATTGTAAATACACCAAGATCGATATTGGGATTCTTTATAGAATGCCTTGGATGGGATCATTAGGAAAATTACTTAACTACCCATGAGTGATACCGGATCCCTAGGGGATTCAACTTAGATGGTCTTGGTTGTAAGATGGTTATACCATGCCATGTGAGACACTCATTCCCCTACATGAGATACCAAGGATGGGCTCAGAGGGTCATACTTACACCATATCGAGAGTGGTACTTGGGATAACTTTTATGGATCGCCTTAGATAAACTCTTACGGTGATGGGTAGTTATAGTGTTCCTAGATTGATACTTGGGTTACTTTTTATAGATCACCTTTTATGGGATCAATATTTCATTTATTAAATTCTAAGGATTTCCTTTATATTAAATTTTATGAAGGTAAACTGTTATCCCATAGACGCTTCTTCCAAGCCAAATAACATGATTTGGTTCAATCTATTATTGATGCTTGATTTATAATGACCCATTTTTTCACGCATATCATATCTATACAGGTTGAATTTGGTTCAGATATATCTAGATTAGGCCAAAGAAGGTATTTTCAGTCAGGTATCCATTGAGGAACCTGGTCTGATGTATTTATTTATTTATTGGTTTGCATTTATTATGTACCTACACAATTCTCAATTTATATACACATACCTGATTGTTCTAGACACTATTAGTGGTGTCCTAATGAGTATATCCCACACCCTATTAGGGCCACCTATGGTACATGAATAGAACTTATAGTTGCAGGTATAGATAAGTGGAAGCATCCAGCTTCTGATGTTTGATATTTGGTTCTAGGATCGAGTACAGAAGCAGAGGACCGAGCCTATGATCATGATTCTAATCAAGAAATATTTTAGCCTTTTTAATTTCATTTAGCACGTTGTATATTCCTTTACCCTTGTATCTCGTGTACTTCTATTTTTGTATACAATCATGGCATGATCATCATTTTTGTATTTTATATTGATTTAACTTCTGCCTATTTGTTATATTGGATGATTTATTTCTTATTCCACTGGTGGTTATATATTACTATTTCCACTTCTTATCATTATTATTTACCAATATGACTTACTCTGGTCATGAGGGTATAGTCTCTCTAATGTACCTCATAAACCTTCACAGCTAGTCGGTAGCCTCTGGAATACGAAGAGGTGGGTTTTGAGGTTATGTTCCCAACTGACTTGGGGAACCGCTTAGTGGAATCTAGGTCGGGGCACTACACTTTATTGGTTTTTTATAGCCAGTGCAGGATGATTTGGGTAGTGGTGACAAACCTGAGGTTTCATGGAGGTGGTTTGGGCTTGGCTCAAGTTGTTTGGTTTTGTTTTCATTTTCTAGTTGTTTCTTTTAGTTCTTCTTACTTGTTGTTTTTCTTTTATATGGATGTTGTATGTATTAGAAAATGGGTTAAATCATTATAGTTTCTTATGATATATTTTTCTTGTTTACTAGTTTTGGTTTTTGTATTTATTTAATTTTATATTTATTATCTGAGACGGTCCGGTTCAAGTGTCGGGTTAGATGGCAGCCTAAGTCAGTTCATGAAAAAATGGTATTAGAGGATGGTTTTTTCTTTATTAGGAACCTAAGATTTTTATTTTCCCTTATTATTTGGTAATATCCCGATATAAATGAGGTTAAGGTTGTTGGGGCTTGACAGGTAAGTGTGGGGAGAGTTTAGCTAGCTCTTTCTTATCTTGAACCTCAAGCTACCAAAGGTTGTTAGGTTTAAAATTTTGAATTTGATTTTTATTTAGTTGTTTCTGGTGGATTTTTATATGATTGACGTTTCTTAGATCCCCTTTTATTATTTATGTGATATTTTGGATCACTCATTGGTTTTTGGGTGAAGTGGAAGGAGACTCAAGATGCATGGTTGGATCGCATGGCCTAAGAAATTGTGTGGTGCTTGTGTGGTTGAGTTAGCCTTCTTTGTAGGGTGTGTTTCATAATGGACACATGGTCACTCAAACCATGGTTGTTAACCATGAATAACACCGTATTTCCTTAGTTATCCTAGATGGACTCCTATAGATCTTGGGTTTTTCCAAAAAATGGTTTTCACCCTATAGAGGTGGAATGAGGAGTGTATTTTTTACCTTTTTGGGATGTGATTCTTGTGATCCTTTCTTGGATTCTTCTGTATTGTTTTTTTTTCTATTGGGTTTTAAAACCATATTTTTTAAAATAAAGTTTTTTTTGTGAAAATGTTTATTTTTAAACTTTTTTTGGTTGTATGTTAGTGAAAATTGGTTTTTCTCTTGGGTTATTTGGAAAATGAGATGTTTAAAAAAGAAAGATTTTGTTTTTTAAGCAAGTTTGGGAAGTTTTTTGAAAAATGGAAATGGTTTTTTCTAAGTATTTTTGGATTATTAGTTTTCAAATTAAAGTAATATTTTGAAAGGAGTTTTGTATCTTTCCTTTCTTGGGGAAATTTGTGTGTTCTACTGAGGTTGTTTTATTTTAAATCCCGTGTTGGCTTATGTTTTTGAGTAGTACCTTGGTAGAGGGTGATTTCAAATTTCCTTGGTGAAACAGTGGTTTCTAAAGGAAAAGTTTCTTTTGGATATTAATTTTGTGCCTTGTGAGAGTGATTTATATTGTAGTCATGATTCCTACCTTGGGACATGACTTTAGGAAGTACATGTATTTTTTTTATAGTCCCATAATGGGAAAAATGTTTTCTCTAAATCTAGTTCCCACTTAGAATCTAAATCTATTTCCCACTTAGAATCTAAGTGGAGTGGTGGATGTGGGACTTTTATTGATATTGGAAGCAATGAGATAGTTGTGAGAGATTGAGGTGATACCTAGTTCTCTTGGGACACCTCAAGACTTTCTATAAAAATCTTGTTAGTCGGTTTTATCCAAGTTGGTGTGAATTTTTGGTATCTCCTCTATTGTTAGAGGTTTTGGGTCAAATGTTTTAGGGGTTTGTTCATATAGTGGTTCCTTCCTAAGGTTTTGAAAGGAGAGAAAGTGCTTGAGTATCCATGATTTTTCCACCATTTTGGACTTTGGTTCATCTTCATACGTTTTTTATCTCTGTTTCTATAAGAGGTCTTGGGTTTGATCATTTGAGGATAAGTCATTTTGTTTGTATCTAAGAACTTTCTCCTTGATGGTTGTGATTTTGACCTTGGGGATTTGGATATTGTGTTTGTTTTTTATGTATTTTTTCCCTTCATGAGATATTTATTATATATGTATCCCTTTTGGGATGTTGTGATGGATGGTTTTATTAATGGTTTATGACATGTTTTATTCTGTTATATAATTCCCCCCCCCCTCTCCCACCCCCTTTTATGTTTTGTTGTTGGGTTGTGAGTGTCACTTCATCAAGCCTCATTATTTGGGGAAAAATTTATTAGTGATAGTGTGTTGTGCTTGTTCTTTTAGTTGATCCTAGTGTTGCTCATTTTTTTGACTTGATAGAGGCCTTTGGGTTCACTATTGGGTAACTAGGGTGTGTGATACATCAGTTGAGGGTGGTATACTAAATGGTGTTTGGATATGTACCTTTTGTAGGATGCATTATGAGAGGTTGATCCAATTCTTAACCCTAGGTTATCTATGCATGTCATGATATGAATTTAGTGCTCTAGTCATTTTTTAAGGATATTTTTGGTTGTTATTACTTTCATTGTGTTTGTAAGTTCTTGTGATTGAGAGTATGTTCCACTTGTGGTTTCCCAGTTGTTCGAGAATGTGTTATCGATAGTGGTTTTTTTGTTCCACCATGTTATATGAACTATAAATTATGGAGAGACCATGTTAGAGGAATTATAAATGGTGGGGAGACCATGGTAGGTCTCTTATGATTTATAGGACCTTTTTTAGGTTCTCGTTGTGGTTGTTCTTGGATATTTTTGGTGCCTTATGGTTTCTCGATTTGATCATCTTGAGAATATCAGTTTATTGTTTTGAGGTTTTTTTCCTGTGAATAGTTTTTATGGGTTAGGTCCTATTTGGACCTTTTGTTTTATTTCTCTTATCATTTCAACTAGACTTCATAGGGGAAGAAAGTTTCAAGGTGGGTAGTTTTTGACACCCCACATGTCACATTGGTGTTGTTATTGTGGTGTGTTTTTATATTTACTAGAGTGGAGAGGAGTTTTGGTTGGTGGGGGGAAAATTGAATTTAGGAGACATTTTTGGAAAGAAAAAAGTTGGTATGTATGGTTAAGATTTATCATGTGATGCTCATGTGGGTGGTTGTTTCTTTTAAACAAAGTTTTTTTAATGTATTTCGCGTGTTTTTTCAAACCCTATGGAGAACCCTAGAATGACGTGGAAGGATTTGGGTTGTTCTAGGATAAGATGCATGGTTTTTCCAATCCATGCAGCCTCTATGGGGTAACGGTTCCAAGTGGTACCCCTCCTAGGTAGTTTTCAATGCAAGGCTAGTACACAGTTTGGAAAACCATGAATAAAAACCATACACCCTAACCATATGTTTGATTTTTGTTTCTTTCTAAAAATTCCTCTTTCAATTTTTATGGGGTTTCACACCCTATTCTTCTCCTTCACATCAGCTGATCCTCTTGGGATCTCTTAGATTATTTCCACATCCTCCACCTTAGATTATTTCCCTTTCTTTGATGATTTCCAAGAGATTTTTGGTGATTTCTTCCTCTCTTTCCCTCTTTATTTCTCCCTCTCTTCACTCTTGGATTTGGTTTCCCCCATGAACCCTAGTTATCATGTAGCTTGATTTTAGGGTTTTTTGTGGATCTAATGATAGGGATTTTGGTGTCTAGGGTTTTTATACACCATTGTTTGTCTAGTGGGTGTGTTCATTGTTGAAGGCATTGATTTTTTAGGTGCTTCACCATGGTTTTCTTCTCTTTGAGGTAGGTGTTTCTATGAAATTTTTTTATTTTGGAATTATAAGAATTATTATGCTTTTTAAATTCCATTTTTATGAATGTGTTATTATATTGGACATATTTTAAGTGATTTAAAAATATTTCCTGATGTTTTGAGCTTGGCATAATTGATTTCTCATATGAATTCCATGTTTTCATGTTTGAAATGGAATTTTTAAATATGATAAGATTTTTTGAAGTGACCTTGAGTTTTTTTAAATGGTTTCCAGGTTGTGAAAAGTATTTTGACTCAGTTTTGGTTTTTAATGAGTGAAAACAATGTTTTAAAGTAATTTGGATTTATAAGTGAGGTGTTGACCTGAAATTGTTTTATGAAGGGGTTATTTTATGGATTTTAAATGGTAATTTGAAGTGTGTGTGTATGTGTGTGTGTGTTTTACCCCTTGTGAAATTACATGGTGTCTTGTTTAAATGGTGTGATAGAAAATGATTGGCCTTTTGGCATTTTTTGGTTATCAAAGAGTAATACCCTTATTAAAGGGTATATTTAGAATGTTTTAAAAAAAGTGGGTGGTTTCATTGAACCTGTTAAAATGTTTTAAGTGGTGTTTTAGGAAAAGTGTGATAGAGGTAAAGGCCTTTGTCCATGTTTTAGTTTTTCAAAGAAGAGAGACATTCTGTAAGGGTGTCCTTGAAATGTTTTTGGGTGTTTCCCATTATTTTTCAAATGGTTTTATGAAATATAGTTTATCAAATGTGAAAGGTATTGGAATTATGAGCCTTGTTTTGGTGTAAAAGGCCAAGTTAGCACTTTGTTTTAAAATGGTGATAGTGAAAGACACCCCTTGATTTCTCCTTGCTTATTTACCCCTTATGTGGGTCCCTTATCTCTATGTTATGCTTTTTTCTCCATTTGTATAGGAATTTTCTTGTTTATTCCATTATGAAACTTGTATGTGGGAATTTTAATCATTGGTTGTTAGGGGTGTGGGTATATGTGGTTATGCCTTGTGTGTTAGAATTGGCTGGTTTGCATTATACCTCACTTATTTTATTAGCCATGGGATATTAGGTACTAATTGGAAGATATATATTTTTTCTCTAGTTGGTTCACACGCTGCTTTTTATGACCCCCTCCCTCCAAAGATACCACAATGTGGAGAGAGAGATGATAAACCCCGAGTCCTTCCTCCAGTAGGCCCGGGGTTAGAGACAAGCACCAAGGGTATAAAAATCTCATAGTATGGGAGGCATTACCCTCTATAAATGAAACAAGATCAAGAGATAGGATAAAAATCACCAAAGAACTCCAGTAGACAATATAAAGGTAAACCAAAAACCATCCCACAATGCATGAATAAAGTAAAATTGATACATATAAAAGCCTACAAAGTAAATACCAAAAAATAGATATATGGAAGAAACTCAATAGAAACTCTATCCCATATAGTAATTTCCATATTAGTCCCCAAAGTCCTCCTAAAGACTAAAACATCAGTTTATATACATAGGGTTAGTATAACAGTTTTACTCAGTATAGACAAAACCAAGGCCTCAAGTTCACTTGTTAAAATTGTATGCTAATGCACCAGTGAACAAACAATAGAACCAAAAAGAACCTATACAGGTTATCTAACCAAACCCTGCCTCACTGTGGCTCGCTCTCCAAATCACACATTCGATATAATAATATAGCATTGATATCATAACAAATCAAGGTGTCATGTTTCCTCTTTCTCACTAATTTTCCTCTCTCTCACCCCAACATAGAGCATCTTATGCTCCCATTCCTTCCACACATATCACATTACATCCCTCTCACTGATACCTAGTCCATAAATCACATCACATTCGACCCACAGACACCTGTTTTTCACATCATATCCTATCTTAATACACTTGGGCCACACTTCAGATTACATCACATCATTACTAGAACCAATTTAGTAGGTTATCACAAACTTAAAAGAAATCAACCTCGTTCCATCATCCTACCATGCATGACCCCACCACATATCACATCACACCACATCAAATCTCTCACATAGACACTAGGTCCAACACATTGCATCCCACCCAAAGACAACTGGTCTATCACATCACTACTAGGTAATCTCAAACACTAACCCATATCATTATTATTAAAGGAAGAGTGGGGGATAGGGGTAGTTATCCATCTATATCACTATTATCCTATATGTTGGGGGGGAACCCAAAACCCAACACCTTTGAGAATTGTTAAGGTTATCTAACTCAGATGGGGCCTATATAAAATAACATGAACATACATGATATATAGATAACACATGATACCCAACTTATGGGTTCACATCAACAACACTAGCTCACACCACATCACTACCATGTACCACACATTAATCATTTCAACCGATGCCACCACTATATGCAACACACCACATAACCACAACACAATCCACACAACATTTCACTTTCCACTTACAAGTTTTTACACTTTTATTAGTTATCTATTTTATTTCACATTAAACTACTCATTCATTCAAACAATTCAGTTTAATTAAATTATCCCAAATTTTTTTCCAATCCACCTTGTTTATTTACCAACCTATTTTTTTAGTATATCATCACAGTTCATCCCATGGATAACCAGGAAACTAACATAACCATGCCTCATAATAACTGGACCAACTTACACAACCACAACCATCACATCACACATTAACTACTGTCATTACGTCACATCTCCCAATCCATCTCACAACACAACTATCATATAGCGTTATCATCACATACCACGAAAAATCCATTATGCCACAACCAGTATGCCAAAACCATGGTGCCACAACAACTACACCACAACCAATGTTCTAAATCCTTATTTCACCACATCACACAACTTCCAACATTGCATCCATGCTGACCAACCTATACATCACAGCCCCACAAACCATATGGACCATCCAATCACCTCCATCACCATACAACATCCCAAACCATGTATGAAAAACACACAGCATAAACACCAACCATATTCCACAATTATTCATGGTAATTATTACAGATATTCTTTATTTAGTATGGGTATTATCCAACAAACTAGATGTCCATCGAAATTCAATTATTATCCATATACACATTCTTTAACCTTTTATTCAGGGTGTGATCACACAACAACACAAAAATGGTGATTAAATAATTAAAACTACAGTGAAAACAACACCCCCAACAGCTATTATTTTCATAATTGGAAATAGGAATGCATAAAAACCTCAAAAACATGTATCAATACATTAAATCATATGATAACTCCCTATATCCATCAATTCTAGACATGAAAAATAATTATATCATTATTCTGGCCCTTTCTATCCATTCAAAAGAAAGAAAAATCATGAATATCTCACACATAGCACATAAATAGGTGAGAATGAGGATTCCCTGCCTCAATAAAGCTTTCTGATCTCACTATTCTCTGAAAGGAAAAAAAGAAACTGCCCAGAAACTGCCACCACATAAGGAACTCAAGGATCAGCCTACATTGTACCAAAGGGTTGTTAAAAATGTAACACATACACACCCCAAACCAAAACCGCACCAATGTTGTGGATCTATGAATAATAATGGAAGGAAACTCATGAGAAACAGAGGATAACTCACCACTTATTTTCAATAGGAATCCATCGGAACCAACAGATCAAAACAGAAGGGAGAGGGCTAGAAGATCTTCTCAATATATCTAGGGTTCATCCAGCATGAGATAGATGTGTGTGTGTGCGTGTGTGTGAATGAAAATAAATCAGCTAAAAGGGTTATAAAATTGCCTAGAACCGGACACTTTCATGTTTTGTAACACGTTCATGATGTGAATTACCATTTTTTCCTACTTCCTCAGAAATTCAAGTCACCTCAGATTGAATTAATCACATTTTGTGAAATAACCTTTCACAAGGTGAATCCATTTCACACTGCACACCTCAATCTCTAGATTCATAATCCATGTATCACCAATTCACATTGTGTAAATCATTCATGATGTGAATATCCCACATCACCTATGTTACACCTCCAACAACAATGAAACCTCATCAAGCCTCCTCTGAAACACCTCTAATACCTAAAACTGACAAATTAATAGACTGGGAATTCATAGACCATTACATTGTTAATCATTCTAGGTATAAGGGCTACATGAGTCTTTTTTATCATTATGATAATTTTGTGGGATAGTGGGATGACAGTTGGACTTAACACATATCCGTAGCTAGTTTGGGTGGTCATACCCCTATATGGTTAGATGATTGGCACATTAGGATTCCCATAGTAGATCCCATGATGCATTTGGTTTCTTGGTTGGTTAGTGATTGTAGGGAGTCTAATCTAGTGCTTGTTTGTATCATTTCCCCTTCTTCCATTATTGTTGAAACTTTCTTGTTTATTTTTCATTATTATATGCTTGTGTTGTATAGTGTTGGATTTCTATTTTTAACATGTGAGGGTGTCAGGTTTCTTTCCTATGAATATGATCTTTCAAATATGTTGTTAAAACTTATTTTATATTTTAAAGGATCTTGTGTGTGAGTGATTTAAAAAGGATTTCAAAATGGGTGTTTGAATTTATAGAGGGTTTCATCCAGTTCCATGGTCTAAAATGGTATCTATTTCATTTTAAATAAAAACAGTGTTTATTTTAAAAAGAAAAGGGAACTGGTGTGTGTGTTTGTGAAATGACTTAGATCGATGGTTTTGTATTAAAAATGCATGTTTTTGGTTTTAGAAACCAAAGTGAAATGTTTTGTGTGGTGATTGTGGAAATATTTGGTTTTTCTTATATGTTATATTTTAAAATCCTATTTTTTTATTTAATTTTAAACTATCATTAATGATTTTACTTATGAAACATATTGCATAGTTGTGGTGGGTTATGGTGACTTATTTGGATTTTTAGCTCACACCTATAAAATTTTATGTTCTGGGTTCACAGTTGGATCCTTATTGGTTTATTTTTTTCGCCATGGGGTGAGTTGGTTGGTGATGAGAAACTGAAGGTTTCATGGAGGTGGATTGGTCTTGGCTTGAGTTGGTTGGTTTTATTTTCATTTTTTATTTTGTTTCTTTTAGTTTTGTTTCCATGTTTTTTTCCCTTGTATATGGATTTTGTGTGTATATAAAAATGGGTTGGATCATTATAGTTGGTTATCATATGTTTGGATTGTGTACCAGTTGTGGTTTCTATATTTATTTACTCTGTTGTTACTTATTTATGATTTGGGGATTTCATTCCTAAAGGAGTTCCTATGATGCCCAGCTTCTTATCGATAGCCTGTGGGGATCTACAGTTACCTTAGGATCATATGAACTGTCAGGTCGGGTGTTGATTAAGATGGAAGCCTAGTCTGGTTCATGATAATAGGTTCAAGGCAAGGCCCGATGTGATACTTGATTGTATGGCTATGATGCAGCTTGGGAGTTGGGATCTGGGCTAAAGTATGGGACTTTAGGGGTTATGTTATCTTATATTACGTATATAGTGTCATTATGATATTACATGAAATTAGATTTGGTAATTTAGAACATGTAGTTTCTTTATCTAGTTTTTAATGTCATGTTATGATTTCCTTATTTAATTATGTGTTTTACACTCTAGTAACAAGGGAATAGTCTCCCCATGGAAACTTCATAGGCCCTCTCTGCTAGTTAGCAGCCTCTATTGTATGGGGTTGTGCTTGAGGCCATGTGGTGCACCATCTTGGGACATCAGTTCATTGGTATCTGGGTCAGGGAATGAAAAATTGGTATTAGATTAGTCTTCTATTTTGTCTTACTATTTGGTAATGGTAAAAAATAGAATAGGATATTATGAAGGATTGATAATGAGCTCGTTCTTGGGAGTTATATCCCCGTGTATAGGGGAAAATAAAAGTTGTTGATGTGGGAATTTTTGTTCCTGCATTGCGCTTTTACAGTTGAATGATTTCCACCTCGAGCGGTGCATTTGGGTATGATGTTATTGATTCATGTGATTTTTAATATTGTCTAGTATGGAAAGAGGGTGTGTGTGTGTTCATGCATCATATTAGGCATATAGAATTTATATGTCATTTTTATATTTAAAGTTATTGATAGATGTATGTTATCCATATATGTTTGTGTTTTATTCACTTCCTGTAAATTGTATCTACTAGTGATTTATATTTTCCCATGTAATTAAATAATTGAGAGGTGTAGATTATTTAAAGTTTTTGCATCCATTTATGTGTTTTTTCTCACATAAAAGTGTATGGTGGCATTCTACATGGAAAACTCTTTGAGTGGCCCTTTGTAAATTTTGGGTATATATAAATGGGTTATTAAGGTGATTTTTTTGGTTAAATAAGGTTCCAATAAGAAACTTATAAAGTGTTTTCATCTATATATTGTGAATGGAATATTATCTAACCAAATTAGGGGATGTGATATCGAAATAAATAATTATGGTTAAAGCATGGAATCTTATTGAATAATGGAAAAGGATTAAAAATGTGAATCCTAGACAATAATGACGTATGGATTGAATATTGAATTGGGATTGTTAGAGCACCTGAGTTATAAAAACCTAGTTTTATATCACATGAAACTACACTTTAATTATAGATTATTAAGCTTGAATCTAAATTTGTGTTAGTTAAATGGGGTTTTAATCATAACTTAAAGAGTTTTTTTCTCTATAACATGTGATTGAACATTTATATAATTACACTATGGTGGTGGAACTTGAAAACTTAAGGGAATTGGAAAATGGTAAAGGAATTAATATATATTATGTTTGGGACCTTGATTAAATCAAATGGTGGTTGTTGTTAAATAAAATTCCAATAAGCAACTTATCAGGTGTTTTCCCTCATAACTTGGTAATGAAATCCTATTTGACCAAGCCAAGGAACATATAAATCTAAAACCTATGAAATGATTAGATTCCCTAATTGAATAAGAAAATGTGAATCTTTCTAGAGTAATGGTTTATGGCCTTGATCGGTAGGTAGGTCTCAGGGGAGCACCCATGTTGTGACCTTGTGTGAATGGAGGTTAACCCTAATTATGGGAAGATTAAGCTAAAGAGAGAGATCATGTTATTATTACTTTATGGTATGCATGTTGATATGAATATGTGTGAGATCCTTGAGTTTGGTGGTTGGTTCTGGACTGTTAGGTGGCGTGTGGTCTTGAGATGGGTATGGGGTTGTTTCCTGCGATCTATGGATTGGGTTTTTATAGATTTTGGGATAAGTAGAAGGACCTATTGACGCTTAGGCGTGACCCTAGTTCTTAGTTAGTAACCTCTTAGTGATTTGTGAGGGTGAACCATAAGGGGGTTAACCCATTCTTGTGTATGTTTGGATGTGTGAAGCTTGGGTCTAAGCTTTGTCTTATGGTATTGATGCAAAAGATGTGATACTATGTAAGATCCTATATACTTTTAGGTACATATATAGCAACCATAGCCCAAGAAACTGGACTCAACCCTTATAAATGTTGTGTATTTTTTTTATAAAAGAAACATAATAAATACACAACATTTATCACAGCAGAGAACCTTTTACCAATCTAGGTTCTATAATATTAGATACAAACTTCTTACCTTTATCAGATTTTCAACAAGCATAAAATAAAACAATAATCCTTTATACTTCCGCATTTTCTAACACTAAAAATGATAACGTCCAACTTAGGACATCAAAGTGACCTATGGAAATAATTTTAAACAAGGGGTGAGTATTTAATATGCCTATTAAGTTTTTAAAAAAAAACCTTCGATAAATTTTTTTAACACATTACTTTAAAATAAACATACATAAGTAAAAATATATTTTCACAACACTTGTATATATTTGGAAAACTAGTATCTCACAAACTAAATATAATTGAAATTTTTTGGGAATTATCCTTTAAAAGGAATAATTTTTCAGTGGGTCATTCATGATGTTTGGAAGTCATATTAAAAACCATACATAAGGACACTGGTCATAACTAATACTTATGGGTTCACTCCCCATAATGTCACATATTTCACCAATGCCAGTTTTTGAAAACATTTCCCCATGGCCTTGACTCTCTCATTTCTTACCCAAAACATTTTTAAATACATACATAGTAGTTTTTTCTATAAAATAAAATTACTTTTCTCATAACATGTCATAAACATTTTTTTGAGAGTTTTCTAAAAACTAGTTTTTAGAGAATCCCATATTTGAAATAAACGTATTTATTTTTAAATCATAAAAAATGGCTAATGAGGTCATTCACATTTGATTTGAAAACACATATATAATTTTTTCTTCTTCAAATAATTTTAAAGAATAAATAATTATGCGACTCACATGAAATTATTAAAGAAACATTTATGTAACATTTGTTTTGTATGTCGATATATATTGTTAGGTCCACTAGGTCGAATACCCTAAGAGGGGGGGTGAATCAGGGTATGACAGATTAAAATTTATTCTCCTTCGGATCTTGTTTCTTCATTAAACAAAACTCTCTTCTCTATTTTTCTCATTGAAAAGTATGAACAAAATTTAAATCATGCACGAGACACAACAATTTTTACTTAGTTCAGCCTCACTAGGCTGCGTCCAAGGAGCATACAATGACAATGTGTCGGTGTACCAAATTCACTAAGGCTAGCTTCTAATAATGAGTAAAATGTTTGGGATAGATCTTATAGTACTAGGCTCACTAACGTTTCAAGATTTAGGGTCTACTCATTGCATTACCAATGGTGACTCTCTATGCCTCTTTCTCTCGCTCACTGATAGTAGAAAGGGTCACTGTCTTCCTCTTCCTTCGCTCACTTCTCTTGGAAAGGAATTCACTCATTGTTTATAGACTTGTAGGTCAAACACGGTTTATGGACATGTAGGTCCATTAATTTTCATGAATTCCTACATCCTCAACTTTATTTAGATGCTCTGTTGAAGTCCCTTTTTCACCCGTAGATGAAATCCACCTTCTCGGGTACTGCTAGGTACCAGAAAATACTTTCGCAAACTGATTTAAAGCTTTCGCAATCCTCCTTGAGAAAATTGCGAACCACGTTCTCCTCTCTCATACTGAGTAGGGTTTGGTATGTGTAATACCTCCTCCATGTACCGTTTTCACTTATGTGAACCACCCTCCATCGGCGGACTACCTATGCCTTCGTTATCGCGTACCGCTTCCATGTACCAACTCTGTGAACCTCCTATGTGAATCACCCTATCTCCGTGAACTGTTCAATATTTGTGGACTGCCTCTACTTTGGAAGAATATCTACCATTCCATACTTCCTTCTATACATACTGCACTTCCTCTTCTGTGTACCAATTCTTTTATAGGTTTGAGTTCCTGCAAAAACCTTCAGTGAAATTGCTTCTGTGCGAACCACTTCTCCTCGTGGAAATCCTCCTCACGAACCACTTTTTGATTTCACCGAATTCCCAGAGCAAAGAGATGTTCTATAATGATATTATCTCTCCCCTCTAATTGGTGGTATTAGTGATCCATATATAGGCAAAGATATCTACAAAATATGATAATCCAAGATTTACCAAATCTTTAATTCGGTACATCCTTCACCGTATACCGATCCTCCTGCTGCAAACCACACCCATTCCATGAACCATTTTTACATAGTGGTATGTGTACTACCTTTGCTCCTATGAGGTTCTATTTGCTTCTACCATCCTACGAACCATCCTGCATTCTGCATACCATACGCCATTCTCCACAAACTGTCACTACGAACTATTTCTGGTTCCGTGAACCACTCCGACGTACCGTTCCCACGGCCTGGTACGTGGTCAAGAACCATTCCCGAACATAGTACGCGGTCCATGTCCCAGGCTCTGTGTTTCTCTTCCATTGCTAATTCTGTTCACTGTTCTTCACACAACTCAGTCCTATGAAGAAAACCTTACATTACCAAACACAAATTTCGGATTTTGAGTCTCAAAAATTTGGCAAACACTGGGAAACTATGCCACCTTAAAAACATGTCTTCAGCAAACACCAACCAAACTCATTCACAATCATCTATATTTTTCAACAAACACAATCACACCCAAAACATACTGAGAGGACACATTGAGGTATTTCTTCCCAACAATATCCCCCTTTGGGTTTGCTAACAACTCTTCTCATAATAATTCTTTACATTTTGATACCTTGTTATAACTCCTTCCATCTCCAACCACCATTCTCTTCATGTGATTAAGATAGAAATGAAGGATTTACTCAACACATACTTTAAGCCCACAAGACCCATGCTCGTCATGAGAAATAATAGTATAATGAAAATTTCATCAATAAATCACTTCATTATTGACACCAACTCTTGAAACCAATCAACTACTTTCATCACGAACCTCAGCTGTCATAATATGTCATATTTGGTCGATCACTTATAGAATTGTAAGATTTAATACTCCCCCTACATCACAGCTCCTCCAATCAGTTTCAACTCAACTTCGAATCCCTCTATCTCACTGCTCAACTTAACAGCTTCTCCCCATGCCTTTTCTCTCCCTAAATAGTCACACTTTCTCCCCCTTTGTTAACGAACCCGAAGGGCACTTCAAGGTTGTCTGCAATAGAGTTAAGAACACATATCAGTACAATAGGGAAAGATAAATCATACCTCAGAGAGAATGGGTCCCACATCCACACTTTTTCAAGTGCGGGGAGTTGATTGGACTCTCAGATCCAATCGATGCACTACCACAAAACCGGGCAAGGCAGGCTCCTGCCTTTATCAGCGCTAATGGAAAAGCGCTGATAAAGGGGTAGGACTTTATCGATGATAGATAAAAGCACTGATAAATGTACCATTTATCAGCGCTAAAACAAGCTTTGATAAAGGTGTGCCCTTAATCAGCGCTTTTTTAGCACTGATAAATGCTACATTTATCAGTTCTTTAATTATCCCTTTATTAGTGCTTTTCTTAGCGCTGATAAAGGTTACATTTATCAGCACTTTGCTTCATATTAAATTATTATATTTATATTCAAAAATAATTTTTATTTTATACATTAAATAAAAAACACATGTTATAACTAAATATATATATATATATAATTAAATAATTATAAGATTAATAATAAATATATTTATTAGATTTATAAGATTTATTAGATTTATTAATTCATTATATTTATTAGATTTATTAATTTATTATATTTAATGTATATATTTATTATATTTGTTTATATTTATTGTATTTGTTTTATTTATAAATATATATTACTTTTTAATATATATATATAATTAAAATTGTTGAATATATATGTGTTTTCCAATGAATTGGGGTCAATGAATATATCATGTGTATATGTTATGTGATCATATATGTGCATAAATAATGTTCATTTATAGATTATAATTACATATCACTTTGATGTGTTATTGATTTATAATTCATTATGTTACCCATATAATATATATGTTCTAAAAAATGTACACTTATAAATAAAATTATATTATATTTAAAAAATATTTTTTTTATTATATTTTCAATGATATATATATAAATATACCTTTCAAAAACATTTGTAATTATAATTATAATTAACTATATATAATTAATATATTTATAATCTTTTAAATATATATAATTAATATATTTATTTTATATATTTATATGATTATAAATATAATAACTATATTTCTTATAATTTTATAAGTATAAATAAAGATATATTTATTTAGAGTTATAATTATTAATAAATATATTTATATATATTTATCATAAATATCATTTTAAATAAATATATAATAATATAAATAAATTATTAAATTTATACTTTTATCAGCGCTTTTATTAGCGCTGGTAAAGTATGGATTTATCAGCGCTACAAAAGAAATGATAAAGTGGGTCTTTATCAGTGCTAAAATGAAAATCGCTGATAAAGACACTCTTTATCAGCACTACAAAAGTGCTAATAAAGTCATACCTTTATCATCGCTAAAAAAGTGTTGATAAAGGGGGTTTTTATCAGCGCGTTTCATTTTAGCGCTGATAAATACCCCCTTTATCAGTGATTTTTACTATCACTGATAAAGGTCCCCGTGGGATTTATAAATTCCACTGGGTCCTCCTCCTCCTCCCTGCACCCTGTCAAGCTCTCGCAGAAGCCCTACCCTGTGCCTCCACTACTGCCTCCTCTCTGCCACTGCCTCCTCTCCGCTGCTTCCTCCTTCTTCTCCTCCTCAACCGTGGTCACCACCTCATTCTCCTCCTATGGCGCCTACTTCTCCTCCTCCTCTTTCTGCGTCTCCTCCTCCCCACACCCTGTCAAGCTCTCACGAAATCCCTTCCCTATGCCTTTGTCGCTACCTCCTCTCCGCCGCTTCCTCCTTCTCCTCCTCCTCTGCTACGGCCGCCGCCTCATTCTCCTCCTTCGGCGCCTACTTCTCCTCCTCCTCCTCTTGTCGCGGCTCCTCCTCCTCCTCCTCTGCCATGGCTCCTCCTCATCCTCCTCCTCCAACGCGGCCTCCTCCTCCTACTCCTCCTCCACCTCTGCCTCCTCCTCCTCCTCCTCCTCCGCCTACTCCGTTGCCTCCGCTGCCTCAACTACCTCCGAGCTACCTTTGCTGCCTCTGTTGCCTCTACTGCCTCTGCTACCTCCACTGCCTCCGTTGTCGACGCCTCCTCCTCCGCCGCCACCGGGTCCTCCTATTTAAGGTGAGTAAAATTTAATTTGCATGAATTAATTATGTTTGAATTTATTTCCAATATTGATATTAATTATGATTTGGCGTGATTCTTGTGTGTGATGCTTGTGTGTGTGACAAATGTATATGTGGTTGGTTACTTGTTTGATCTTGATTAGATCTCCCCACTATAGCCTTGTGATAAAAACATTAATAGAGAGAGTATGTTTTGTGAAAGTTTGTTACACTAGATTAGGATTTCACTCCGTCTAGTGGCCCTTATTATGGATCTTTTTCTGATTTTGGATACGACCCCATAGGTAGGCTAGGTAGGGTTTGAACCGTTCATGTTGGTGAATTCATACCATCAAGTGAGGCATGCCAACGGGATGAGACATATGTTTAGTATGTTCTATATTGTACACTATTCTCCTTGGGTTCTAAAAAAATGAACCTTAATAGGATTTATATCAATTCCTACTCACTACCCACTCTCTCTGGGTTGGATCATATGCCAATTTAAATATCACATCCTTTCTTATAACATAACAGTTCCACCAACCTCTCACATTGGGTGTGATTCACATATCCTATAATTCTACAACATAGTAGTTGCTCCCCTATCACTTATGGTGGGTCTCACCATCACATCAGATAAAAAACAATTTGAGGAGGGAATCTCTATAGACAACCTCTCACAAAACTACTCCAAACCAATACTAAGTGATCCCCATTTCTATATCTCACATCATATTATCATACAAAAAATGATTTAAGGAGGGAATCACAATATCCAACCTCTATCACAAGTCAAAATGCACCATCAATAGGTGGATCCCATAAAAGTCACACACTAATCCCCTTTGACCAATGCCTTCTCACACAAAGTAGGGTCCTACCAACACCTTCTCATTTAAATAAAGTCCATCCATCTTTTCTCATTCCACAAAACATATAAATAGTAATCTAAGGAGGGTATCTAGATAGCTAGCCTCTCGTACTATCTAAACCACATCATCAATAGGTGGTCCCCATGTATGATCATACTTCAACTAGGTGAAAGTCATATGAAGTCCCAATCTCTTAGTATGTCTGACCATAAATGATAAAAGTCACCATCCATTTATCCTTGCATAATAATCTCCTTAAAACAATCTTGGTTATACATGAAAATTATTCCCAACCTATCAACATTCTAATTCCGCCTATAAGGGAATCTAATGGGTTCTACAAACATAACCCATCTCTACTCATTGATACCAACACACACTCATCTCTACATGGTAATGTCACAACCCACATGCTATACTTGATCTAGTCCTCGATAGTCTAGTTTATATCATCTTTTAATTCCCACATTAAAACTCATTAAAACTAAATAATGACCATCCTAATAAACTCACACTAAGAGCCTTGGATACCCTATGCTAAGTCATCCAGACTATTACCATGACCCTCACTTAGGTACCATATCATATCTCCCCATGGAGATCTCTTAATCCAATTATAAGGAGGAAATCCTCTATGTCACACTTCACCAATACCTATATGGAATATCCTACTCATCACACACACCATGACTCTTATATATCCTTAAGAGGGTGTTCCCCATCATACATGAGATATAAAACTATATTATCCATATTATTTAGTCCTAAGACTCTAATACCTACTCAAATAGCCTTAGAAAACCTAACTAGGCTAAACAAATCTCATACCAGACCCGATCCTCTCATAAAAACAACTAGAAACCTCACCTACATGGAGACATAATCTCTAGATGATCACAAAATCACAAACATTCAATAGAACCCTCACTCTATCTCTTAGTGGATCAAAAACATCCTATTTATTTACCTAGGTTGCTCTTTATTTCTATCCCTTTCACTGGAAAACATATACTAATGCATGAATTCACAATCATGCATAAATTGGAACATGGTTTTGTATTATAGGGTCCACCTACCTCAAAAAATAGAGTAACCCCCTCACCAAGATCAACTCATCCTCAACCAAGACTATACATGCCTTATCTAATCTTATACCAATGATTAAGACCCAATCTCAAGGCACAATTCCCAAATAATTAATTATAGAAACTTATAATTAATTATTCACCTTAATATAATTAGGAATAATCTTTTAAAAACTCACTGGGAAACACAACACCACCTAAACCACACAAAACATGGTGCGTTAATCATATGAGGATAACCTCTATCCAATACAAACAAAATCTACATCATATGAATTGATTTGAAGATGATATAGTGAAATAATAACACAAATCCAAGTTAAAATCATCCCAAATCATAGGGAAATAAAGGATAATAGTAATGGAGGAAGTATGAGGGAAGAACTCACTAATGCACTATAAAAAACATCTAAGAACCACCCCTCATCAAGGGGGTCGAAGAGAGGAATAGAATGGATAAATCCCAAGAACCGCCCAAGATTTTCTATTAATGAGCATGCCCCCACCATTTTTGAAGTATCTAGTTTTTTATCTAAATGATACTCATATTCCTTCTCCCCGAACCTATATACCCATCCTTTGGATTTCAAATAGGATAAATATAAATAAAGAATGGATGAATGTCAATCGGTTGACAAAAGAGTATGAAGAAGGCGTGAAAGAGTTTATCAAGTTTGCAAAAGATCATGCATATGACCCTTCTCAAATCCTTTGTCCGTGTTTACACTATTTTTATTCAAAAAAAATTAGTCCAGAGGTGTTGGAAGAACACTTGATCTGTCACGAAATAGATCAGAGTTATACATGTTTGAATAAACATGGGGAAACAATGAATGTAGGTAGTGGTTGGGATAACACTGTGTTTTATGGATCATCTGATATGATTACAAGCATGAACAATTAAGATGACCGTATGGAGGATGTGATTATAGATTTGAATGATGATGAAGATCATATTGAGGAAATGACAAGGACCGTCGAAGATAAACTTCGTGATTTCCCAAAATTGTTTGAGAAGTTAAAAAGTTGTGCAAAGATGCCATTGTATGCTGGTTGAATTAAATATATAGCATTGTCAGACGTACTGAAGCTGTATAATTTGAAAGGAGACAACGGGTGGAGTGACACCAATTTTACGGAACTACTTGCTCTCCTGAATGACATGTTCCCAGAAGATAATGAGCTCCCGAGCCAAACATACGATGCCAAACGAATGCTACGCTCGATGGGTATGATCTCTGAAAGAATACACACATGCCCAAATGAATGTATAATGTTTTCCAAGGACCACAAATCACTTAAAGAATGCCCAAAGTGTGGTGCTTCTCAATACAATAAAGATGAATCCAGTCCTACTAAAGTTTTATGGTACTTTCCAATCATTCCAAGGTTTAGGCGCCTATATGGAAGTGAAGAGACTATAGGACAATTGACATGGAATGCAGATACAAGAATTAAATATGGGATACTACGTCACCCGGAAGACTCTCCTCAGTGGAAAAGAATTGATCATGAGTATCCTGAATTTAGAAACGAGTCGAGAAACCTTCGTCTAGCGTTATTTATAGATGGAGTGAAACCTTTTGGTTTTCAAAGCAACAGTCACAGTACATGGACAATTATGTTGGTAAATTATAACTTACCACCATGGTTATGCATGAAATGAAAATACATCATGTTATCTATGCTTATATCAGGACCAAAACAACCGGGTAATGATATTGATGTTTATTTAGCTCCATTGATCGAAGATTTGAAATTATTGTGGGATTAAGGTGTTACATTGTATGATGCTTACAAAAAGGAATATTTCACTTTGATATCCATGTTGTACGGGATGATAAATGACTTCCCTGCTCATGAAAATTTTTCAGGATATAGCATTAAAGGAACTCAAGGGTGTCCCGTTGGTGAACAATGTACACAATCAATTAGGTTGAAACATTCATCGAAAACCGTGTTTCTATGAAATCATAGATTTCTACCCCAACGACATAAGTACTGGTCTTGGATGACATCATTCAATGGAAGTTCAGAAGAACGTACAACACCATCTCCACTAATAGGCGATCAATTGTTTGAGAAAGTTAAAAATGTGGACACTACTTTTGGTAAACCGACTTCGAAAAACCTTACGAAAATCGGTTGGGAAAAGAGATCAGTTTTTTTAATTACAATACTGGAATTGTTTGTATGTCAAACATTTTCTTGATGTTATGCATGTAGAAAAAAAATTATTTAATAGTGTCATCGGCACGTTTCTAAATACACCTGGAAAAACAAAAGATGTAATTAAGTCTAGGTTAGACATGGTTGAGATGGGAATACGAGAAGAGTTGGCACCAGTGAAGGGTGAAAAACAAACATTTCTTCCTCCTACTACTTAAAATCTTTCTAGGAAAGAGAGATATCATTTTTGCAACTTCTTGAATGATGTAAAGGTTCCAGAGGGGTATTTATCAAATATCAGGAACCTCGTGTCGATGAGAGATTTGAAGTTAAAAGGTCTGAAATCACATGACTACCATGTTTTGATGTAAGATATTATTCTTATTGCTTTACATTTCATTTTTCCCAATAATTTCCACCATACATTAACAAAACTATGTTTCTTCTTCAAAGATATATGCAGCAAAGTTATAGACCCGGCGAAATTGCCAACTATGGAAAGAGAAATTTCCATCATATTATGTGAATTAGAAATGTTCTTCTCACCTTCATTTTTTGATATGATGGTTCATTTGATGGTCCACTTGGTGATAGAGATTCAACTATGTGGTCCTGTACATTACAGATGGATGTACCCCATTGAATGGTATATGAAGATTTTGAAAGCTTATGTCAAAAATCGAAGTCAGCCAGAGGGTTTTATTGCGGAGCGATATATTGTTGAAGAAGTCGTTGAATTATATACCGAATACCTGTCTGGCATGGAAATCATTGGCCTACCGAAATCTCGTCACACTGGGTAGCGTGAGGGTGAAGGAATTTCTGGAAGACAGGTTATCACAATCAATATTACAAATCGGGAGCAGGCCCACCTTTATGTTTTGTATAATAGTTTCAATGTTGACCCATATGTTGAAACCCACAAAGAAATTATAAGGCATTTGAATCCATCTAGGGCTGAAAAATGGATATCAGATACACATAATCGACAGTTTATAGGATGGTTTCAGGACCATATTTTTAAGAAGTCAGATGAAAATCCAGAGTCAATTTCAGAACGACTTCGATGGCTAGCCGGAGGACCAAGTGTGTATGTATTATCTTACAATGCTTATGTAGTTAGTGGTTATACATTTTATACTAATGAACATGATGAAGACAGTACCATGCAGAATAGTGGGGTTACACTTGTGGCTGAACCGATGCATGTTTCCGGTGCTAAGGACAGAAATCCAATTTATGCGAATATGTCATACTTTGGCATCATCAAACAAATATAAGAGTTAGATTATACAGAATTCCAAGTTCTGATTTTTCAATGCAAGTGGGTTGATAATAGGTGTTCTGTTAAAATAGATGAATTGGGATTCGTGAAAGATAATTTCAGTAAGGAAGGGGAGAAAGAAGAACCGTTTATAATGGCATCATAGGTAGTGCAAGTATTTTATGTTCCAGATCCCGCAAACCGAAACTGGTTAATTTTTCTGTTATCGACCAAAACAAATGAAGGGTCAGATGAAAATTCAACAGAGGATGACCCTTTCATTGGGACTTCGCAATCATTTCGTAGCGGTCCCAATGTAGATGACGTTTTGTATGTTAGAGGAGACCACAATGAAAGGATATGGATAGTCGATAGAGGGATCAAATCCCGTCATCCTTTAAAAAAAGAGAGTTCAATAATCAGGTTATTTTTTTATTTTAATATAGATTGTGTTACATTATGTTATTATCTATTCGCTGCTGCTTTTATGTGATCTAAATTAAATGTTAAACCACTTCTGTAGATAATGACTTCTGCACCTGCTGATGCACCCAATCCCAAGACACAACAGGTTTCTCAACCTGTTGTAGCTGGTCCCACTACTGAGGTACAACAGGTCTCTCAACCTGTTTCAGTTGGTCCCACTACTGAAGTACAATAGGTTTCTCAACCTGTTGCTGCTGGTCCCACTACTGAGGTACAATAGGTTTCTCAACCTGTTGTTTTCAGTCCCAGTGTCGATGCTAGCACTTCGGAGGAACATAATGATGATGCAGAAACCGAGGAAATGGTAGGCAATGAAACCCCAATGGCACAAAAAAAACAGGTGCGTCGTAGTTTGACAATTTTAGCCAAAATCCTTAAGGCAAAAGCAAAAGGCATCAAATATGAGGTGGGATGGAATAAGTGAGGCTAGCATGTAAACCCCAACAAATCCATGTTTAGTAGATACATTGGAATCGTCACTCGGCAACGCGTGCCGATTGATGTAGAGTCGTGGCACCATGTTGTCAGTGGGATGAAAGCATTAATGTGGGAAGAGATTATGGAAACATTACTATATCATTTATTTAATTTATTAAAATAAAATAAAATAAAATACTGAAATATTGACTAAATCTTCATCATCTCTTGCAGAGTGCATTTATATTAGATTTCTCGCACAAATAATATGTATTAAGACTGGCAGGAAGGGTTCATAGAGTCTTTTAAACCATTTTAACGAAATGTCATCTGAAAGATTCTGAAGGGAAAATCAAGATGCACCCACCTCCTCTTTATGCAAACTTGATATCCCAAGGAGCGTGGGATGCATTTTGCAACCGTCATGTAGAGTAGACTTTTCAGGTACATTGTGTTTAGTAACACATTGTTTAACGTTGCTTGTATTCATCACTTTGATTGAAAGTTTTTTATTTATGAAATAGCAACTAATTGCTGAAAATAAAGAACGGGAAGCAAAACCATCATACCCCTACCGTAAAGCAAGGTTGGGGTACGCTTAAATTGAAAAACAATTGGTACATATTTTAAAAGTATTGTAATACTTTTATGTGACATAAAACAACATTGTAACCATGTTTATTTGTTTATATGCAGATTGATGAATCAAAATCCCAAGCCACTTCAATCCCATTCCATGTGCTATGGAAGGAGGCTTGTGTTAATAAATAAGGGAAACTAGTAGATGAAAACACACACAAAAATGTAGGAAACATATGTAAGTATGACATAATATAAATTTTTTTTGCTTTAAATCACTATTACATAACGATGATTACATATTTTCCCATATTTACTATTTGACATAGTCACAAGAATCAACAACACCCGCACCGGATGTGGACATACTTTCAGTAGCCTTGAAACAGACAGAACAGTATGGTCGCGTCAGAGGTGTGGGTTTTTGGGTGACACCCCGGACATATTTTCAGAAAAAAAAACAAGAGGATGAACAAACTAAAGAAATGAAAATGATGAGAGATAGACTAGCTACCCTTGAAGAAAATTCCAAAGTCAGGGAGAGTTGCTAGCAAATTTGATGGGGGATAGGCGAAGAGAAGAAACAACTCAAGAACAACCCACACGAGAAGATCCCGCCACACCCCCCACCCCCCCCCCCCCACCAACTTTGAGGCGATCCATTCCCCTCAAATACCTGACTTAACCGAGGTAATAAATGTTCTAATATTTGTTTCTGTGAAATTTTAATCACATAGACACTGATACCTTTCTTGTAATTATATTCTACAGGGTGAAAATGACTATGATTTATATCTGTCAACTCCCACCCATCACCTTGTAGCGAGGGCTACGGTGTTCAATATGCATAATGACACGCTACACTCCAGACCACTTCCAACCGGTCATGTCAAAGTGTCAATTAACATAGCTCATGAGCCGAGGGCTGAGCTACCCATGCCAAATGAAGATGATGACATTCATAAGGTGGAAAAGTTTGTTGGAACATTCGTTGCATGGACATCGAATCTTGTAAAAAAACATGTCGACCAGGAGGTATTCATTTCCAATTCATTTTTCAAGTAGAACCTTTAACATTTAATTTGAAAAGGGATGAACTGATGAATGTTATTACAGAAGGACAAAATGAAGGAGCTAAAATGAAATAGAGGATCAAAAGGATCAACCAACCAATCAAAACGATCTACTAAGAGCACATTCACCCCGCCCGTTCTATATCCACATTTAATATCATTGCAAGCTCATGTGGATACGAAAATAAAAGGCGGCAATAATCACATAATTTTTTGTGAAAAGGATATGTACAGAGAGGAAACATTAGATTTCGTTAGTGCTGACGTTGTAGCTAAAATCATCACATACGACTGGTTAGGAACCTCAGTTATAAATGTATACATGAGGTATGTTTTCATGATTTTATTTTATAGAAGCTGATATACTATGATAATTATGGATAAATATATTTCATATTTTTCACAGGTGCATATATGAAAAACAATTGAAGGGATTTTCCCATGAACACAAATTTGGACTCATTAGTCCTCACACCATGTCTACACAAAAAAAATAAATAGATTCATATTTTTAGGAAGAATTAATGTCAAACCTGCTCAGAACGTTTCAATGAAAAATTACGACTGATATAAGTTTCAAATTGACATTAACTTTAGAAAACAACACAAGTGACATATGGAAAACCAAGCAAATGAATTCGGATTGTTTTTATACTTTAGGAAAACGATCCATGATTCATTTGTGATGTGTGAGAATCAACCGAACCTCAATCTGATGCACGGTGTGACCGATATGACTAAAAGTATCTGATATCAGTTTCAAATTGACATTAACTTTAGAAAACAACACAAGTGACCTACAGAAAACCGAGAAAATGCGTTTGTATTGTTTTGATACTTTAGGACAAAGATCCATGAGTCATTTTTTATGTGTACGAATCAACCGAACCTCAATCTGATGCATGGTGTGACCGATATGGATAAAAGTGTCTGATGTCAATTTCAAATTGACATTAACTTTAGAAAACAACACAAGTGACATAAGGAAAACTAAGCAAACGCGTTCGTATTGTTTTGATACTTTAGGAAAATGATCCATGAGTCATTTGTGACTTGTACGAATCAACCGCACCTCAATCCGACGCATGGTGTGACCAATATGGCTAAAAGTGTCTTATATCAGTTTCAAATTGACATTAACATTAGAAAACAACACAAGTGACATACAGAAAACTGAGCAAATGTGTCCGGATTGTTTTGATACTTTAGGACAATGATCCATGAGTCATTTGTGAAGTGTAAGAATAAACTGCTCCTCAATACGACACATGGTGTGACCAGTATGCCTAAAAGTGTCTGATATCAGTTTCAAATTGACATTAACTTTAGAAAACAACAGAAGTGACATACGGAAAACTGAGAAAACGTGTTCGGATTGTTTTTAAACTTTATGAAAATGATCCATGAGTCATTTGTGATGTGTACGAATCAACCGCACCTCAATCTGATGCACGGTGTGACCAGTAAATCTTTTCATTAGATAAATAATTAGTATTTATTAAATGAGATAAATCATCCAAAAACATATTGATTTTATATTTTTCCCTTTCATTATTATCAAAATGAAAACATTTGAGTTTATCATTTCCATATTTTAGTTTCATATTTCCATATTAATGTATTCTTTCATATTAATTTTTTAATTTATTTCATTATTGTATTACTAACATAATATTTGTTTTCTTATATAGGTGAATTTTTTTCCTTAAGTTCGGATGCTTTGTTTGGCAACAAATACCATGGACGACAATTTTTGAGAGGGGATCACAGATATCAAAAGATGAAACATTAATGTTTATAAATTTTGTTGGATAATTTTAATTTTAACCATGTAAAACATTTTTTGAAATGTATATAGCAGTGTGTTTTTTTGTATTCATGATTTTAAATAAATGTATATAGCATTGTTTATCAAAATATTGTGTGCGTTGTGTCATCTTTTGGTTCTTAGTTTGTGTGCAGGTGCTATTTTATGCAGGTGTGCAGGTGTGCATGTGATGGTTGTGCAGGTGCAGGGGCAGGTGCCTTTATCGGTTCTTTTTTGAGCGCTGATAAAATATTCCTTTAATAGCGCTAAAAGAGAGCTGATAATGGGCCCCATTATCAGCGCTTTTTTAGCACTGATAAAGGTGAACTTTATTAGCAATTTCGGAGCACTGATAAAGGGGACCCCCCCCCCCTATCTATTCCAACATTAACATCACTTTTATAGTTCTTTTAATGTTGGTTTTTAGTGCTAATAAAAGGCCAAGTTGAAGTAGTGATGTCTTTCAAATGCTTCTTTGGGTAAGGCATTTGTAAGAATATTTTCAACTTGTTGTTCTGTTGAAACATACTCCAACTTCACAAGCCCTTGCTCCGCTTTATCCTTGATAAAATAATATTTGATTTCAATGTTCTTTGTCCTTGATTGATGGACTGAATTTTTCTCATATTTATAAAACTTGAATTATCACAATGGATTCTAATCACATATTTCACTTCAATTACCATATCCTAAAGATAGTGTTTCATCCACAATAGTTTCATGAAATCTTGAGTAGCCACAATATATTCAGCTTCTGCAGTGCTCAATGAAATGAAATCTCATTTCTTGGTCAATCAAGAAATACACAATCCTCCAAGATAAAAGGAACCTCCTGACGTTGATTTCTTATCATTTGCTAATTTGGCCCAATCTGCATCTGTATATCCCAATAACTCTGGATGAGATTTTTCATTATACATTAAACCAAAATCCATTGTTCCCTTGATATACCAAAGTATTATTTTTACTACAATCATGTAGATCACCTTGGGATTTCTTTGATATCTTGCTTCTTGGTATGTGGAAAATAAAATATCAGACCTTTTCATTGTCAGGTATAAAATACTTCTAATGATTTGCATGTATTCTGTGATATTAATTGTCTTTCCTTCATCATATCATGACAGTTTCAACCGAGTAACAACCAGAGTCTTCATTTCATTGGAATTATCCATTTCAAACCTTCTCAAAACCTCCTTAGTATATTTATATTGAGAAATAAAAGTGAAATTCCTTCCTTTTGTCACCTGTTAGAGAAGGAAAAATGTCATCTCACCAATCATCGACATTTCAAACTCACTTTTCATGAATTCAGAAAACTTTCTACATTGTGCTTCATCTGATCCACCAAATATTATTTCATCAGCAAAAAATAGAACCATCATCCTTTGACTACTGCCATTGTTGAAATACATATTTTAATCAACTCCACCATGCTAGAAACCAAGATTATTTAGAAACTGATCAATCCTTGAATACCATGCTCTTGGTGCTAGCTTCAAACCATATAAATACTTATTTAGATGAAAAACTATGTTCTCATCTTCATGAATGAGAGATCCATCTGGTTTCTCAACGTAAACTTCTTCTTCCATAACTCCATTCATAAATGCTGACTTGACATCCATCTAGAAAACCTTAAACTTTCTTTGCACTGTTATGGACAAGAATAATCTGATTTTCTCCATCCTTGAAACAGTTGAAAATGTCTCATCCACATCAATATCCTCTATCTGGGTATACCCTTTGCACACCAGTCATTCTTTTTTTCGAATCACAACACCATATTCATTCATTTTATTGCAAAAGACCCATTTTGACCCAATAAAATTCTTATTTTCTAGTCTCAAAAAAATCTCTCATGTTTTATTCTTTTCAATTTGTTCAATCTCTTCATTCACAAATTCTTATCTCCAACTGCTTCATCAAATCATTTAGGCTCCACCTGTGATAAGTATGATGCTTGCTGTAGAGACTTTATCCTTATTGTCTACACTAGTGATTTGTGATCACCATTTATGTTATGCCTATCAATTTCAGATATTCTCATGGGTCTCTAGGTAGACACTGATTTATTCTCACCAATTGAGTCTTCTTTTGAATCAACCTCTGGATATAGAGCATCTTCTGACCTACTCATCTCTTCATCACTATCCTCTTGATTCTGATCATGTATTTTTTGAAGATTCTATTCATTCTCTACTATAATCACATCATGACTTTAAACTACCTTTCCTAGATGCTTATTGAAGCATTTATATGCTTGTATTTTCTTTGAGTATCCAAGAAATATCCCTTCATCCCCATGGGATTCAAACTTCTCGTGTTTCACTTTATTGAGAATGAAACATTTACTTCTGAAGAATAGAAAGTAATTCAATGATTGCTTCTTTCTATACCATAACTCGTATGGAGTCTTCTCCTCTTTTAGACAAAGTAAATCTCTATTTGAATTGTAGATTGTTGTCATCACTACTTCTTTCTAAAATTTCTCTGGAATGTCTTTCTCAATGAGCATTATTATGGCCATGTTATTGACAATCCTATTTGTTCTGTTGACTAGTCCATTCTGTTGTGGAGTTCTTACTATTGAAAATTGATGCCTTATCCCATGTTTCTCTAGAGAATCCTCTGCTTGACTATTTGTGAACTATGTCCCATTATCTGTTAGAATTTTCTGGATTTTTTTACCAAACATCTTTTCACATTCCCATAAATATCTTGTAATGTAACTAAACACTTCAAATTTTTGGGTGATTATTGAAACCCATTCCATTCTGTTATAGTCATCAATGAAGAGAACATAATATCTCCTCCCATCAATATCCCCTGGCAAAATTGTCCCACACATCAATATGCACCAACTCAAGAAATCTTGTTGACTTTTGCTCCTCCAGCTTATATCTCTTTTGAATGATCTTCCCCTATTGACAAAAATTGCATGTATGAGATGATCATGTGATAATCTAGGGAGATTTAGAGAATCATAATATTTCACCAGATTTTCTAAGGATGATTGGATTATGTGTCCAAGATGCTTATTCCATAACTTGTTTTCTTCATCCTTGGATAGAAAGCACATATCTTCTTCTCCACTCATGAGGTAGAGATTCCCTTTTGTACGATTTCCTTGCAACACAACAGCACCATAATTTTCCTTGATTATACATAATTTCTTGGAAAAACTTATGGCATGCCCTAAGTCACACAATTGAATAACACTAACCAAGTTGTGACAAAGCCCCTCAACAACCAAGACATCTGCTCGTCTCATGTCTTTTCCTCCAAACTTGGATTTTCCTAAACCAATAATTTTCAAGCCCTCATCATTACCAAATCTTATGATACCATATTTATCATATCTAATTCCTATCACAATATCCTTATTCTTATCATATGGTAAGTGCATCCACATTTAATGATCCATATCCCAGTGCGATCTGATGCCTTGAATGCAATTTCTCCAACCATTGCATGCTCGACCCTTTTCTTTTTTACCCAAGTCTTTGACTTTATACCTGACATGGTGTAATGTCCTTGAATTTATGTTTAAATTTTTTTAAAATTGTATGGAAATATTTTCAGACCACACACTTTTACAGCACGTGACTCTGAGGCTCGGTGAGCCCAAAACATAATTTTGATCTTTTTTTAAGTTCACATAAGTAAACGTGCAAGCGGGTTTCCCTAACTTTTAAACCAGTACTCGGATCAAAAATATGATGGCACCGATGAATTCAGAATGTTGGTATTCTACTAGAAAGGGATTCACTTTAACCAGAAAGGGTTGGATAGAAAAGTTAATTTTTGGAATTTTTGAAAAATAATAAAATAACTTAAAAAGTTATTTTTTTCACCATTGAGTGGCAGATGACGGCACTACGGTGCGGCGACAAGGCACATTAAAGCAAGATCCTTAATGGATCATTTTTGTGTAGCGTAACAGATACACTATTTCATAAATGAAAAGGCATAACAATGCAACATCACAGTGTAACAGAAACGTTGCAGTGTATTTTCTTTTAATAAGATAACACGTTGGGGGAACGAGAATTAAATCGTTGAAATTATCTGACAAACCTACAGAAAGTATTATCTCTAACGAAAAATGATGAATTCCAGTAATATCTCTAGCAACATTGATGCTTTACGAAGAACGATATCGGGAAGCAACAAATGCTAATAGAGTTTTCATCATCGAGGGCAGACTACTTCAATGACAAATGTCAATCGAGGTAGGGGTTATTTGAGTGATTTCCTTTCCCCGTTATTTTTCTAAAGAGACAAAAGTGGGTCAACCCATGAACAAGTTGACCTGTGAATCATTTGTCTATGTGGGATGATGTCCTTTTTCTTTGGGATTTTTATATCAGGATTTAATCTTTGTGTTTGACATAACATCATCCCCTAAACCTCCCCCTATTTTAAAACTCTAACACGGCGGGCATGGGATGACACGAACAAGGCCTGAGCCCCTCCGCTTGTGCATTCTTCATGTTCAATAATTTTTAAAGGGGATTAAAGGTAGATTCAAGGCCTTCATAGGGAAGGCGATACCCCACAGAGGTCAAAGGCGCAGTCGGTGCAAACAATAGAGCATCGGTGCTGACCCGGTGGTCCGCGGAAGAGCCCGCCGGCGCGCCAGCACCGGTGATCGTTAGAGGTTTCCTGCAGCAGCGAATAAAGGTGGGTGGAAGAAACCCGAATTTGAAACCACAACCCACTTGGGCCACAGCATAGCGGGAAGATCCTCCAGCTCGGCTGGCGGCTGGTGACAGAGACATGGCCCCTCGGCCGCGTCGGTGGAGCGGCCAGTAGCCCCTCAGCCACGGTTCACAGGAGTACATGGTCGATTGAACACATGCGGGGAATCTTTCCATCTAGATTGGTCGGCCAGGTAGCATCAGTCGTGGTCTCTTGACCACAGTGGGAGTCGTCGGCCCTGCGGATGACCCGTGGGGTGAGGGAGATGGATGCGGCCTCCTACTGCATCCCGACTAGGAGAACCGGTCCAGCTCTGGAGAACTGGACAGGCTAGGGGGTCAAACCTTCCCCAGTGGCCCAACGGACTGAACCCAAGCTGGTTCGGGTCAGCAGACCCAGTTCGGGTAGGTGGACCCTGGGCCGGGTAGGACCGGACCCGGACCCAACCAGCCCCTTTTTGAAAAAATGTCAATATCTTGCATATCGAGCGTCTGATTGATGAGACATTTGTAGCATTGGAAACCTCGCAATGAGGTAGATATTTTAAAATACTCTATGTAGGATTTCATGGAATTTGGAATTTGATGAATGGCTTGGGGAGCAGTTCTCCCAAGATCAAGCGTGCTACATGCGAAAACCCTATGGTTGGTTGAGACCTAAAGACTACTGATGAGAAACCCTGTGTGGATCAAATACTATGGCCTTATGGGAATCAGTTTATGTGTGACCTGGCAGGCCCATGGTGGGGAGTAGCTTCTGTGTGACCTGGCAGACCCATGGTACTTTATAGGAGGAGTACCTCCATATGGCCATAGGTGGGAAGTAGCTTTTGTGTGACCTGACATGCCCACGGTGGGGAGCAGCTTCTATGTGACCCAGCACACCCACGGTAATCTTTAGGGATGAGTACCATATCAGTACTAAGGTTAGTGGGAATTTTCTTCTGTATGACCCAGTAGGCCCACTATACTCATTGAGGAGGAGTTCTCCAGCAGCCCATGGTGTTTGACGATGTGACTAGTGGTTATAATTTCCTACTCTAGAATATACCTGGTGTGAGTTGTATTTCTTCATGACCATGCTTGGTGATCATGCTTTGTGGTTTGTTTGTGGATTACTTTGTGGTATTTCCTTTTTTTTTATCTTTACTGAGTATATTGTTACTCACCCCTGCACGGGCTTCGCTCGTACGTGTTGTATCTGGTACATACGACTGATGCCTTGACGGAGGACTTGGTGGATCAGGATTCGGTGGTGCCCAGTGAGACCAGGTAAGTGAGGCATACTTCTACGGCTTCCAGCAGCTACTTAGTACTTACCCATTAGGTGGGATTTCCAGTAGATGGATTATAGAGTTTCTTTTTTAATTTCATATTTTCCAGTTAGTCTTTTGTTGGGTTTGTATTCTGGATCATTTGACTTTCAATTATACTTGTAATAAGTGTTTGTTTAGTGGAATTCTTGTTTAATTTTCCATCTTTGGGATGTGGTTCTGTGTGTGTGCGTATAGGTACTCAGTAAAATTCCTCCCACTTACAGGTTGACACATTTGGCGCTAGTCGCCAACCCTTGGCCTTCAGGAGGTGGGCTTGGGGTATGTCATGGCACGGGCCCCGAGGGATGAGTCATGACAAAGTGGTATCAGAGGTGGTCGGTTCTACCTAAAATAATGAGAATTTGTTGTTGTTTTTTTTTTAAATAGTTTTGAATGTTTCAAGTTCAAATTTCATGTTCGGGGAGTCCAGTGTTAGTGTAGTGGCTAAAATATCCATACACTATGACCCTAAATTCTACTTTTTGGCTCTATACATGAAAACACTGGTTTCATAAGTGTCTCCTTATGATATTCTTAAATAAGAGTCATCTCATCTGGTATAATCTTATGAATGTGGTACATCTTGATCTGTATCAAGATGCCTCTATGCAGACGGCTAGCTAGGCTTCCTATACGTGATCGTGTGGACAACCCGCTTAGCGATGAGGTGTCAGTTCAAGGATCGGTGGTAGAGATGGCCCCATCGGGTGGTTCACTGGTGTTTCCACCACCCATTGATAAGTAGTTAATACTGGTGTTACTGGCAGAGGATGTACGTAGACTCAGTTCCTTGCACGAGTTTCAGATACAGAGAACTCTTAGGTTCAGGGGAGAGACAAATCCTCATGTCACTGAGGACTTTCTGGAGGAAGTGACGTGGGTCTTTCACTTAGTGAGGAAACCACTTGACCAGATGGTGATCTTAGCTATGAGAATTATTTAGGTCTTGGCAGGTAGATGGTGGGGTCTGATGATTCAGACTCATGATGAGGTGACCCTCACATGGACAGACTTCGAGTGGATTTTTCGGGAGGATTTTTTCCCCGCAACCTTGCGCTCGGTGCGCATACAGGAGATAGTTCTCCTACAACAAGGTATCCTGTCGGTGGATAAGTACTCTACAAGGTTTACAAACCTCTATCTCTACTCCATAGACATGGTATGGTACCCTTTCTTTAGGGTCTGGAACTTTTAGTAGAGACTCAGATGGGATATCAGTGCATCCATGTTGTCTCTCTACATCCCTACTCAAGATGGAGTGCTGGAGTGATCCCTTCCTGTGTAGATCTTCCTAGAAGAACAAGCACTGACATCCAGAGCCACCGGTAGACCTCAGGTGGCAGAGTCTTTAGTAGTGATTAGTAGGCAACAGACACGGGGGCCCAAACAAGCCAGGTCTTTCAGGGGACGACTCCAGGACTTTAGGTCGGCAGTATGGGGTTCCCAGAGCAAAGGGAGTTAGCAAGGAACTGGGTTGTGCTTCACATGCAGTGGGTACAGACACATGGCTCGTGACTACCCAAACCACCGCACAGAAAATCAGTAGATGGTTGAGGGAATGTTAAGACAAAGTCAGAGGTTCGGGTGAGGAGGTCTGCAAGGCAACAGACGTGGGAGGAGAGAAAGTCGGGCGGTAGGCGGTGGATGATGGTTTGAGGTGCTACCACCACCACCCCCAGGTGGTCCGCCACAGGCTCAGGGAGCCGGCGGATAGGGGAGAGGCTAACTTTAGGAAATTGATGCCCATGACCACAGTGCTACAGAGATGATTAGAGGTACAATATATGTCTTATCCACCTTAGTTGTAGTTATTATAGACAAAGGTTTTAGTCACTCTTTCCTTTCCACGGACCTCGTTCGAGGCTTAGATATTCTAGTGGATCCATTGGATCGATTCTTATGATTATAGACTCATACGGGATGGGATTTGATGATTACACACTGGTGTCGGTAGTGTGAGCTTACTCTAGGAGGTGAGAGCTTTGACTGGGATCTCCTAGTAGCAGCGTCGAGACCTTATGAGATCATCTTGGGTATGGACTGGTTATCCACAATCCATGCTCAGATTGACTGTTTTAGGTGCAAAGTGTGGTGTTTCCAAAAGGATGGGACCAGGTTTTTTTCACCAATGAGAAGGGAACTTTTTATCATAGGATGGACTTTCTTAGAGGAGGGTGCAGCCAATCACTCACCAGTTGGCTAGCCTCACCCTCGGCACGGTGGATGAGAGGAGTCCAAGATTTCCTATAGTGGTGGAAGAGTATGAGTATGTCTTTCCTGAGGATGTTCTGGGACTACCACCTTGTAGGGAGGTAGACTTCTGCATCGACCTATACTCCGGGATGGTACTGATATACACACCAACATATCAGATGGCTCCCACGGTGCTATTTGAATTGAGGGTATAGCTGGAGGACTTGTAGGACAAGGGGTTCGTGAGGCCCAGCGTTTCACTATGGGTATCCCCAGTGTTTTTTTTCAAGAAGGTTGATGGGAGCTTAAGGCTATGCCTGGACTTCCGGTGCCTGAACTAGGTGACCGTGAAGAACAAGTATCCACTGTCAAGGATCGATTACCTCTTTGATCAGCTGAAGGGAGCGAGGTGGTTCTCAAAGATAGACCTCATACTAGGCTATCATTAGCTTCTAGTACGGGATGAGGACTTACTGAAGACAGCATTCATATGCCGGTATGGCCACTATGAATTATTGGTGATTCCCTTCGGTGTGACCAATGCCCCTTAAGTGTTCATGGGACTCATGAAAAAGATCTTCCAGCCTTACCTCGATCGTTTATGGTAGTCTTAATTAATGACATCTTGGTGCACTCAGCGTCGGAGGAGGAGCACTCTAAACACCTGCAGATAGTTCTGGATACACTCCAAGAGCACCAGCTTTACGGTAATCTCTGAAAGTGAATATTATGGATTTGAGAGGTCCAATTTCTGGGACACGTCATCTTAGAGGCTAGAGTTGCAGTGGATCTAGCAAAGATAGAGGCGGTGCTTTCTTGGGAGCCACCCAGGAGCATGACTGAGGTGAGAGGTTTCTTGGGATTAGATGGATACTACTGGAGGTTTGTTCCTGAATTTTCCAGAGTATCAACACCTTTATCAGCCTTGACATAGAAGGGACAACCCTTCATGTGGATAGAGAAGTGCCATCAGAGTTTCCAGAAGTTAAGGTAGAGACTGAAGAGTGACCTCATCCTAAGACTACCAGAAGAGGGAATTGGGTATGTAGTCTTCTAAGATGTATCAGGGACTGGATTGGGTTATTTCCTGATGCAGGAGCGAGTCGTGATCACCTACGGCTCATGGAAGTTGAGGCAACATGAGCAGAACTATGTGACCCATGACCTACAGTTAGTAGTAGTGGTATTTTCCTTAAATATGTGGTGGAACTACTTCATGGGTGAACAGTTTACCATCTACTCTAACCACAAGAGTCTTAGGTATATATTCTCACAAAAGGACTTGAACTTGGTATATTAGCGATGGTTGGAGTTTCTCTAGGACTATGAATTTGAGATAGTCTATACTCCTGTTAAGGGGAACGTGGTGGTAGACGCGCTCAGCAAGAGGTCTGGTTTACAGCTGCTGAGTGAGGCAATGAAGTAGCTAGCCATAATACAGATATACATCATGGATGATGATAGAGAAACTTACCTTCAGTCAATAAATGTCACTCCCCAAATCTTACAATGAGTTAGGGAGGCACAGCTTGTGGATGTTGAATGTGAGGCCCGACATGCTCAGTTATCCTCAGGACAAGATCCTGGGGGATTTTTGATAGGTGTGGGGCACATCATCCTTTTTAGAAGATGTATTGTAGTACCAATGATGTTACGAGAGGAGGTATTGAGGGAGTTCAATAATTCTCCTTTGGCGGTACATCCTCGTGTGGTGAAGATGTACTAGTACCTCCGAAATTAGTACTGGTGTTTGGGGATGAAGAAACGGTGGTAGAGTTCATTTCACAATGCCTCACTTTTCAGCAAGTGAAGGCCAAGCATCAGGTCCTTGTAGGCTTGGCACAGCCACTTAAGGTACCAGAATGGAAGTGGGATGGTATCTTCATGGACTTCATGATGGGGTTACCATGCATGTTCAGGGGCCACGATTCTATCTTGTTGATCATTGACCGACTCACCAAGTTCTCTCACTTCCTACTCATCTGGGAACAGGGATCGGTAGAGGGATTGGGACACCTCTATGTCTAGGAGATAGTGCAGCTTCATAGGATTCCTTCGACGATTGACTCAGACTGTGATGCAATATTTACATCCCAGTTGTGGAAGGGATTGCAATAGGCGTTCGAGACTTAATTGCGCTTGAGCACGGCCTTTCACCCCCAGACAGATGGTCATACGGAGTGGACCATACAGACCTTGGAGGACATGTTTCATGCTTGTGTCCTTTATTTTGGTCATAGTTGGGAGGACCAATTACCAATGGTGGAGTTTGAACACAATAATAGTTATCAATCAACCATTGGCATGACACCGTTTGAGGCCTTGTATGGGTGTCTATGCAAATCACCTCTATGTTGGACAGACCCAGGGAAGTCAACACTCATGGGTCCAGAGTTGGTAAGGGATACCACTGAGAAGGTTCAGATCATCAAGGAGTGGATTAGGACTGCACATAGTAGGTATAAATCATATGCTTATAGAAGACAGAGACCCTTGGAGTTCGAATAGGGAGACCATGTTTTTTCTAGGGTCTCACCTCAATGGGGAGTGTGGAGATTTGGATGGGGCAGAAAGCTATCTCTATGGTTCATCGGACCTTTCTAGATTCTCAGAAGAATTTTCGAGGTGGTCTACCACCTATCTTTTCCCCCACAGATGCATTGGGTTCATGATGTTTTTCATGTGTTGTAGTTGAGGAGGTACGTGCATGATCCATCGCACGTCATAGACTGGGGCGAGCTGTACATTGATGATGGGGCGATGTTTGTGGAGTTCCCAGTGGAGATAGAGGATCAAAAGGATCAGGCCCTTTTTGGATGGTTGATTCCTCTAGTGTGCATTCAATGGCATCACAGGAATCTATAGGAGAGCACATGGGAGCGGGAGGCTCATATTCATGCTCAGTACCCCCCATTTGTTTAATTAGACCTTGTTTTGGATTTCAAGGATGTAAATCCCTAAGGTGGGGAGAATTTAATGTCTCATAATTTCAATATAATTTTTTTTTAAAATTGTATGGAATTATTTCGAGACCGCACGCTTTGACGGCACGTGATTCTGAGGTCCGATGATCCCGGAATGAAATTTTGAAAAAACAAATTTAAGTTCACTTAAATAAATGTGTGAGCGGGTTTTCTTAACTTTTGAACCGGTGCTCGGATCGAAAATATGAGGGCACCATTGAACTCAAAATTCAGGTATTCACCTAGAAATGGCATAACTTCGACCATTAAGGGTCGGACGGAAAAGTTAATTTTTTAACTTTTCAGAAAATAATAAAATAACATAAAACATTATTTTATTTTGTTTTCACCATTGAGTGGTGGAAGACGGCGTTGCAGTGTGGTGACGAGGCTCATTAAAGAAATCTCCTTAATGGACCATTTTTGTGCAGTGTAACGATGCAACATCACAGCGTAACAAAAACACAGCGATGTGTTTTCTTTTAATAAGCTAACGCATTGGGGGAATAAGAATTAAACTGTGGGAATTCTCTGAAGAACCTACGGTAAGGATTCCCTCTAACTACGAAAAATAAATGCCAGTAGTATCACTAGCAATGTCAACGCTTTATGAAGAATGGGACTGAGAAATGACGAATGCCAATGGAGTTTGAATCCCCGAGGGTGGAGCGCTTCAATGATGGACGTTGATCGAGGTAGAGGTTGTTTGAGTGATTTTATTTCCCTGTTCTTTTTCTAAAGCGAAAAATGTGGGTCAACCCATGAATAGGTTGACCCATGAATCATTCTTCAATGTGGGAGGATTCCATTTTTCTTGGGAATTTTTATATTAGGATTTAATCTTTGTGTTTGATAGGTCATCATCCCCAAAACCTCCCCATATTTTAAAATTCTAACACAGAGGGCGCGGGCTGACATGAACAAGGCACGAGCCCCTTTGCTTTCACGTTATTCATGGATGGTCATTTTGAAAGGGGTGGAAAGGAATATTCAAGGCCTTCATAGGGAAGGTGATACCCCACATAGGTCAGAGGCATATTTGGTGTAAATAACGGACCACCGGTGTGGACTCGGTGGTCCGCAAAAGATCCTATAGGCGCGCTGGCGCTAAGGATCGTCGGCAGTGGCCCGCGGTGGTGCGCTGGAGTTGACTGTCATGGTCGGTTCGGGCCGTGGTGCAATAGGAAGAGCCACTGGCTAGTCTGGAAGATGGCGGCAGAGACGCGGCCCCACATCCGCGTCGGTGGAGTGGCCCGCAGCTGCGAGCCATGGTTCGAATGAGCACGCAGTCAATTGACTGTGTACGGGGAATCTGGCCATATATATTGGCTAGCCATGGTCATTTGACCACGGTGGGAAGCATTGGCCCTGTGGACAACCCATGGGGTGAGTGGAGTCAGACGCAGCCGCTTGCCGCATCCCGACCAGGCGGAAAACTGGTCCGACTCTGGCGAACCGAGCAGGCTAGTGGGCCGAACCGACAGACCAATGGACCAGACCCAAGTTGGGCCGAGGTCCGGGCCGGGTCAGTGAACCCAGGTCGGGTTGGTGGACCCCGGGCCGGGTCGAGTCAGATCATACCCAGACCCTTTTTGGAAAAACGTTAATATCTTTCAAAACAGACGTCTGGGTGACGAGCCATTTGCAGCATTGGAACCCTCGCAATGAGGAAAATCTTTTTGAATACTCTATGGAGAATTTAATGGAAATTTGAATTCAAAGAATGTCATGGGGAGCAGTTCTCCTGAGATCAAGTGTCCTGCATGTGGAAACCCAATGGTTGGTTGAGACCTAAAGACTGCTGATGAGTGACCCTGTGTGGATCGGATACTATGGCTCAATGGTAAGCATCTTCTATGTGACCCAGAATGCCCATGGTGGGAAGTGGCTTTTGTTTGACCTGGTAGACCCACAGTAATCAACATGAGGAGTACCTCAATATGGCCATAGGTGGGAAGCGACTTCTGTGTGCCTCATCATGCCCATGGTGGGGAGAGGATTCTTTGTGACCCAGCATACCCATGGTACTCATCAGGGATGAGTACCACAACGGTCCTAAGGATAGTGGAAAGTGGCTTCTGAGTGACCCGGCGGGCCCATTGTACTCATTGAGTAGGAGTTCTCTAGCATCCCATGGTGTTCGATGATGTGACTAGTGGTTCTACTTTCCTACTCTAGAATATACCTGGTGTGGGTTGTCTTGATTCATGCTCGTGCTTAGTGATCATGCTTTTTGGTTTGTTTTTGGGTTACTTTGTTGGATTTCCTTTGTGTTTTGGGGTCCCTAATGAGTATATTATTACTCACCCCTGCACGGACTTCGCCCGCACGTATTGTGTCTAGTGAAGATGACTGATGCCTTGACGGAAGACTTTGTGGCTCAGGACTTGGTGGTGCCTAGTGAGACCAGGTGGGTGGGGCTTACTTCTACGGATTCTAATAGGTACTATGTACTTACCCATCTGGTGGGGTTTCCAGTGAGCAGCTTCCATAGTTTCTTTTGTAATTTCCTATTTTCTAGTCAGTCTTTTGTTGGGTTTGTATTCTGGCCCATTTGAATTTCGGTTGTATGTGTACTCAGTGGTTGGGTAGTGTCATTCTTGTTTATTTTTCTATATTTGGAACGTGGTTGTGTGTGTGTGCGTATAGGTACTCAAAAAAATGTCTCCCACTTGCAGGTTGATGCCTTCGGCGCTAGTTGCCAGCCCCTAGCCTTCAGGATGTGGGTTTGGGGTATGTCACAGCACAGGCCCCGGGGGACGGTTCATGACACATGGAATGATAATCTTGATCTTCCTTGGTATATGATGGACCAACTTCAACTTGCAGAGTTGAAAATCTATTTTGAATTTTCATCTCTCTTGATGATACATTTGGCTGCTTCTTATGAACAAATTTAGTATGTCTCGGCACATTCCTATGCATTTTTTATTTGCAATATCTTTCCATATGTCCGAGTCCTTTAATCCTGAAACAAATACCATAAAATTATGACCTAGAATGGTGATCTTTGTACGGCCACCTCTATTGGTCATGTTCCCTTAGGTACCTCTTTTCTATGGAACATACATTTTGAGAGTGTCCCATCTTACCACAACAATAGCATCTTATGTGAGGAACATTTCTATGTAGAAATGATGCACCACTAGTTGTGCCTTGGGTTCTCTAAATCTTCTGAATCTACTTCATACCCAAATCAATATTCAATATTGGAGTGGGTTCTTGTGGTTTTACTTGAACCATAACTTATTTCTATTTTATATCAATCCCCATACCATCCTTATCATTTAGAGTTGATTGTTTATTTTGTTTGAATAGACCACTCTGCTCAAATCCCATCTTCTATGTTGCATGTATGATCTTCTTTCTTAATGTCAAACTGAGAGTTAACAGTTTCTACTAATCTTTAACAGTTCTTCACAGACTGACGACTTCCTCTTATAGTTCATAGATACGTTTGATTTGATATTTTCTAGTTTCATCCAACTATCGATTTCAATTTTCTGTTCTTCAATTTTGATTTTGTACCCAACCACCTTTTCTAGGATTTTTGGCATTGAAGACCTCAACTTTTCAATTTCTACATTAAGCTCAAAATTCTCTTCTTCCTGCTGCTACATATAGATTTTTGGCATCATGAACAACTTTGTTATATTTATTTGTTTTGGCTCTCAAAATATCTACCTCTTTCAGGGAAGTTTCTAATTCATCCTGAAGATCAACTCTTCCTTCAATTTATCCTTCTTTATTATCACTTTCTTCTCTTGTAAAAGAAATTCCAACAACTACCACCAAAGCATCTACTTTGTGATCCTTACAGTCCTCCAAATCTTCTACCTCAGATTCTTCTAAACTTTCATCTTCTTTTGAAAGAAAATTATTCTTTTTAAATAACTTTCTCTTATTACTTATCCTACCTTTAACATTTTATGAATACTTCTTTTGGGTAATTTTATCATCGTCTTCATTGTCATCAACAAACTTCTTAGGACATTTTACTACAAAATTCCCAATCTTTTCGCATCAAAATCATGAAAATGGAAGTTTATAATTAAACTTACCTTTTATCCTTTATGGATTTGAGGAGAGAAATGGCATGACATTATCCAAATTTTTCTCCTCAAGACTATATTCAATAGAGAGATTCTTTATGGACTTGAATTCCAATTCTTTTGATATTACCTTTTCCAATACATCATTATCATTGTTTCTCATTTCATATGATACAAGGGTACTATGTAGGTTATCTAGTGTCAACTCTTTTGGGTCTTTGTCTTCCAATACTGAAACTTTCAGATTGAACCGTGGTGGAAGTTTCCTCAAGATATGTTTCACAATCTTTATATCTTCAACGACTTCTCCAAGACCCCACATGTCTTCCATAATAACATTTACCCTGTCAAATAATGCATCAACAATCTCATTGGGGTTTATTCTGAGATCTTCATACTTGTTCTACAGAACCTACAGCTTTGATTCTCATACTTTTGTGTTTCCCTCATAAATGTTCAATAATTTTTCCCACATATCAGGTGATGTTTTAAAGGAGGTCACCTTCGTATAAATTTCATTTGATAGGGATCCCCCCTAAATCATTGATCTCTTTAGCATCATTATCCAATTCCCTTATTTCATCTTCTAATAAAGCACCACTATTGATGTTAGCTGATATTCCATGCATAGCTGCTGTGAAGACATCCATCCCTACTGATCGGAACTAGTGCTACATCTAATTCTTCCATAGTTGAAAATTATTTCTATCGAAGATCATAATTTCTTTATGATTGACCACCTCCATTTATTCTTCTGAAATAGAATCACTGACTTTCAACCTTTTTCTCTGATACCAATTGTTAGGTCCAGTAGGTTGAATACCCTAAGAGGGGGGTGAATCAGGGTATGAAAAATTAAAATTTATTCCCCTTTGGATCTTGTTTTTTCATTAAACAAAACTCTATTCTCACTAGTTCTCATTTCAATGTATGAACAGAATTTAAATAATGCATGAGACATAGAAATTTTTACTTGGTCCACCCTCATTAGGCTATGTCCAAGGAGCATACCATGACGATATGCTGATGTACCAAATTCACTAAGGCTCACTGCCAATAATGAGTATAATGTCTAGGCTAGATCTTCTATTCCCAGGCACATTTTCTTTACAGGATTTAGGGTCTTCTTACTATATTCCAAAGGGTCACTCTCTATGCCTCTTTCTATAGCTCACTGCCAGTGGAAAGGGTCACCATCTTCCTCTTCCTTTTCTCACTGCTCTTGGAAAGGAATCCACTCACATTTTATAGACTTTTAGGTCAAGCATAGTTTATGGATATGTAGGTCCCTTCATTTTCATGAATTTCTACATCCTCAACTTTAGGTAGATGCTCTGTTGAAGTCTTTTTTCACCCGTAAATGAAATCCGCCTTCTCAGGTATTGATAGGTACTAGAAAATACTTTCTCAAACTAATTTGAATCTTTCAAAAACATCATTGAGAAAACCGTGAACCACCTTATCCTTCTACATACTAAATATTGGTTTTGGTACGTGGAACGCCTCCTCCACATACCACTGCCACTTCCAAAAACCGCCCTTCGTTCGTGGATTACCTCTTCCTTTGTTGTTGCATACCGCTTCTGTGTACCGACTCCGCGAACCTCCTCTGCGAATCACCCTCTATCTGTGAACTATTCTCTATTCATAGACTCCCTTTACTTCTACAGACCATCTCTCCTCTGTGTACCGGACTTCCTTCTCCACGTACCACACTTCCTCCTCTGCATACTACTTCCTTTGCAGTTTTTATTTCCCTGCAAAAAACTTTAGTGAAATTGCTTTCCCATGAACCACTTGTCCTCGTGGAAATCCTCCTCGTGAACCACTTTCCGATTTCACAGAATTCCCAAAGAAAAGAGATGTTATCTAGTGATATTTACTCTCCCCTCTAATCGGTGGGATTAACTCTCCATATATAGGCAAAGATATCCCCAAAACCTGCTAATCCAAGATTTACCAAATCTTTGATTCAGTACAGCCTTCACCGTATATCGATCCTCCTACCACGAATCGTACCTATTCCGCAAACCATTTTTCCATGGCGGTCCATGAACAACTTTGCTCCTATGTGGTTCCATTTTCTTTTTCCATCCCATGAACCATCACACCTTCCTCATACTACAATCCCTTCACCACAAACCATCACTACGAACCGTTTCCAGTTCCGCAAACCACTTCGGCGTACCGTTCCCACTGCCTGGTACGCAACCGCAAACCCTTCCCAAACATGGTACTCGATCCATTTCCCAAGCTTCGTGTTTCTCTTACTTTACCAATTTTCACTACTACAAATCTGGGCTATAGCCACGAACCTATAGCCACAGTTTTATAGGTCCGTGGCTATAGCTTTTATACTACCACGGTTCATTTCCCTCTCCGTGGCTAAATCAATAACCCCATTTTTTTTCCAATTAGCATCGGGATCCTCCTCCTCCTTCCCTCGCAATTCCTCCTCATCACGCCCTCCTCCTTCCCTCGCAATTCCTCCTCATCACGCCCTCCTCCTCCCCAATGCCTCCTCATCGCGCCGTCCTCCTCCCCGACACCTCCTCGCCGTATCGGGAAAGACCTAAGCACAAATTCGCGTTCGAAAACATCTCCACGACTTGTCTTTCCAGGTCTTCTCTCCCGCTTTCTCCCCTGCTCTAGGCTCGATCATCTTCCATTTCTTTGGTAATAAGGTTTTGCTGGCCGGATTTTCATGGATTCTATCAATCGGCGAAGCTGTGATGGTGGTGAAAGGGGGGAGGCCGTTGCGTCTTTCGTCAAGGAAGTCGCCCTCTTCTGTGGCTATCCTCACTCTACTCCTCATGTTTTCTGTCATCATCCTCCTCCTCCTTTCTCTCGGGATTCTCTCGATGCCCAGCAATTCCGGCAGGTCTCATAAGGAGAATGATCTTAACTCGATTGCGCGCAAGACTACTGAAATGTAGGCGGCATCGATTTTGCCAATTTTTAACGAATTTTGGCTGAGTTCTGGGGCTTACATTGCCTTTTCTTTCACTATTGTTTTTTAGGCGTGACGATGGACACGGGAAAGATGATCAGTGGACTGAAGTGATCTCCTGGGAGACTATAGCTTTCGTTTATCATAATTTCTTGGTATGATTCCCATTCATCTATCATCTTTGAAAATTTTATGTTTGGTTATGTTGTATATTACACCGTAGTAGCATAATTTGTTGGCGTGGCATTTTATTTGGGCATTCTTTGTATTGTTAGCCTATTTTTTAATCGCAATCCTTATATATTAATATTTATAAACTACAATTGTAGTTTTTTCTTGGCTGTTACATTCTTGATTCTCATCTCAATAGAATGCTTGCATAAGAATTATTTATCGAGGAAAGAACATACATTTTTTTTCTAAGAGATCGTGCTATTATATAGATTTGTTATTTCTGTTTTCGCCTGTTCTTATGAGAACTACATTTTACTTCGTTATCAACTACCTGTATTCCATTAGTGGGGAACAAATAACTGGAGAAGAAGAATGCATTTGCTGCTGAAAATAAAATGATATTTTATGTCTGCATGGCTGATGGTCTTCCATTTTTTCCTATAATTCCCCTTGATCGAGAGGTTAATTTAATACTGTAATACTTGAATACATTTTTGATATTTCTTTATCTTTTCTGGGCATTCCAAGGAAGAATTTGAGTACCTGATCAATCTTGCAAAGCCTCGCATGAAGAAGTCAACCGTAGTGGACAGCAAAATAGGCAAGAGTGTTGATAGCAGGTGCAAAGTAACTCTTTTTGGTTTCCTGACTACCTTTGCTTGTTTGTTGCCTTTCACTGATGGTATTCTATTCTAATTTCTTTTGCAGAGTAAGAACAAGTTCTGGAACATTTTTAACCAGGGTTGGAGATCAAATTATAAGAGATGTAGAGAAAAGGATTGCAGATTTCTCATTCATACTAGTCGGTAAGTACTGGAGGGATTCATTCACTCAAGTGCCCTACGATTTTTTCTTCTTATTATGCCTGTTTTGAGTTTTTACCACCTTGCACATCATTTTGGTCTCATTTTTTATCTGGTGTTGCAAAAAAAAAGTCTTCCGTGCATATATTCCAAAATGATGTAGATCATGCCATTGGGATTTATTTTGAAAGATCAATCCTAAATTCAGCGAGTGAAATTGTTTTCTCTGTAATGAATTTTGACGTGTTTGCTGCCATTCTACAGCTTCCTGTATAAATATTCATATGGATCTAGGTATTTTCTATGTTTTTTGTACAATGATGCATCTGGGAAGTCAACTGAATGGCTTATGCTTACTGTGATGTAATGTTTTTAGTCCCATTTGACATCACTTGACAAAAACTGCTTACACCACTCATCACTCATGTTAAGTAGTTTGAAAAAATAAGCGGTGTTTGTTCTATTTATGAAAGAGCACATACAGTTATATTTCAGAAGAAAACCACTTAAATAGGTTGCAGAAAAATACTTTTTAATAATCAATCTAGAAACACTTATACAGGAGCAGTTGTAGAAAGTGATGGTGCTGTAAGCAGTTTCCAGTAAGTGATCTCAAATGGATACTTAGTTTATCTTTATTTGACTCAGTAGTCACTGATATTTTTTCAGTAAGTGTTGTCAAACAAAATCCCTACAGATTATCTTTAAATGATTGTGTAGTCACTGATATGTTTTTGATATTCTCTTAGTGTTTACCCTATGATATTGGCTTGAATACTATCAGATCATCTTCTCTATAGAGGGATTCACAAGTTGGTTCTCAATCTTATTTTTATATCATGTTCAATCCACCCCCCATCGCCCTCCTCTATTCTTATCTAATTTTTTATTGAATTTTATAGGGGTTGGATGGATGATTTCTATATATAATGGTTAAATCCCAACACTTTAATGGTTTTTTTGGTTTATAGAGTGCATCCCAATACACTGAAATCAATCCATTATTCATCGTTTTATATAAGGTATGTTTTCTATTGTGTTTTTAAAGGGTTTGTGATGATTTTTAATTAAATTGGGCTTCAATTAGGTGTTAAAATTGGTTATTTTAGTTAGTGTATGCTTGATGGGGGATTAGATGTGAAACTCATGAGGTTTCTCATGATTCTATCATTGAAAGACTACCTGTTTAGTTTTTCACTAGTAATAAAAATTGGGAATATTTGATTAATTATTTAATTAATTAATTTGTTATCACTAGTATTTGGGGAAGGTTCTCAAAGGATTGTTTAAGGTTGGATGATAACTCAGTTGGATTTATTATACCTTTAGGAGAGTCTCGATGCTTTAGGAATATTTTGTTTCATTTTTATAATTAATTATAAATAATTATAATTTGTTATTGATGAATCATGATGTGAGATTATGACTTGGGAGTGGATGCAGTTCATGGATGGGCCAAGGAAGTGATGACTTGGTGTATAATTATATGAAATAATTTGTTTAGAGGTAGGGGCCTTGGTCTAATTTGATACTCTTGTTTAATTAGATATTTTTTTTTGTGCCATCTTATTAATGGTTTTTATGTAAAATGTGTTGTGTGAATTAACTAAAAATATTTACTTATGGAATAAAAGTGTAGTGGGGATCATGAATGATGCCAAATACCCCTAGAGGATCAAGGTGGGTCCATGGGACCCTAGTGGATTCTTGCTTGTGGGACTAATCCTGGCGGGACTTGTGCAGTGATGATGAGTTTGTGAGTTTTGAGACTTCCTATACGTCGTATTCTATTTTAATATACTGTGTAACCTTATTCCATGCAGAACTCCCTAATTGAGTAGGGGTGAATTGAGGTACTGGTAATTGGTCCTACTAAGAACCTATAGTATGGGTCAATATGATTTGGTCATCCCATGAACTAGTGGTATGGTCTAATGTACTGATTTAGGAATCCCAATAACTCACTGGATAGGTTGAGAGAATCCCTTAGTTCTTTCCTTGATGGTTTGGTAGGTTATTATGTTCTTTCCCTGATGGTTTGATCAGATTTCATTTATTAAAGCATCTTAATCAATCTCAGTTGAAACTGATAACTTAAACAGTGATTCAAGGTCTTCCTCTTCAAATGAATCTTGGTTCGTGTTCTCTCAAAAGATTCAGCTGCCCTTGACCTCTCTCCATTCTGGTTTTATATGTAATTGCATAATGGTTTTTTTATTCTTTTGTTCTTCAGAAGATGGGTTCGCATCGAAGAACATATGTTTCTATTTGTAGGTTAGCAGTACATATGTTTCACACATTCAGTATTCTCTTCATTGATATTGACTAGGGGTTTTCACTTCTTTGAGTTTGCATTTAAACGGGTTTCTATCTGAGTTTCTAGAATTGACAAGGTTTGTTTAAGTTTTGATATCGACTCATAAATATCATTTGGTTTTGACTACGAGGCCTTATTTCTCGTAACATAGTTGATGTTGTTATCTTTGCTAATATTAGTGGTGTATGTGACTGGATCAGGTCTGGAGTTGGCCTCCACAATTAATGTCATATAGAAATGGTATTTGGGAAAGATCTCGTACACTATCAGATGAGGTATGGTAGATCTTCTCATTGACTAACTTGGATTTCATATCCCATAACTTCCTGCAATTATAGAACTGTCAGGCTTCAATTACACTGGATCATATCATACAACCTAGCTATGCCTATATTATTTTATTCAATACATAACTTATGTCTCTTAGTTACAGAATATGCTATTTCTTAGTTGTAGATATCATCACACCAACCCCGCCTGATAAAAAATAAAATATATACAAGGGAACCCCTACATGGAACAAACGATGAAAAACAATTCTTCCTTGTGTAAAAAATAAGGGATCTTCCAAGTATCAAAAGGGTTCAATAGAACAGAGGATTTGGACTTTAGAAAGGCTGGATCCTTAATGTAAGGTGCAAAATTTTTCGAAGTCCATTAAAGAATGATCATGACTATGAAGACATGGATTATGAGTCAAAAGAGATTCGGGTTTCTATGTGATATATACCATTCGAAACAACCCAAAATCTCTCTAAATATGGCATTTAACTCAATTAACATCAAAGGAAACATCGAAGGGGTGAAACTAGAAAATCTGGGATAAACTAGAAATGACTCATAGATTAGTAAGATGAGTCTGTACAGATTCAGTCTCATCTCCATGAATAGTTTAAAAATAGTAGAATGTTTCCACAAACTTAGGCTCCATTTAAAACACTTGCTGAAAACTGCTCGCAGCACTTATCACTTATGATAAGCAATTTGAAAAAATACGCAGCATTTGTCATGTTTCTGAAAAAACACTTAAACACAAAATTCCAAAAGAAAACAACCTAGAAAAACTAACATGGGAAAACTTTTTCAATAAGAAATCTTATAACAAAGCACTTATCATAAGTGATAAGTGTTAGAAACCATTTTCAATAAATGCATCCAAATGGAACCCAACAAAATATTTCCATATTTGAATGTGCAAACAAATTATCAGATGATGTTGCAGGGTTTAATGTAGTAAAAGCCAAACATATGGAAGCACTTGCCTTGGGGGAATTACATGATGCAGTGATTTCATTGATCCTTATGTAAGAGTGAATATAGGTTCCATAAGCAAGTGCAACCGATATGATAATCAAAGCAGCTATGAGACAATCCAGACAATTCTTAAGCAACTCGGCATATCGGGTTTCCTCCAATTGACTCTTGAACTTCTCAGCACTAAATTATGCCTTGGAGATGCCCAGGGATAATTTAAACCTCTCCAAAAAATTTGAATGAGTGTGGAGAGCCAATTGAGTTTCCTTTAGTTGCAGTTTCTTCACTTGAAGACCGAGCTCATAGGCCTTCATATCATTGTACCGAGTTTGCTGTATCAAAGACTTCTCGAAAGTACTCAGCACAGACGGTTCAACAAGTGAAGATGAAGAAATGGCTGAGGAATGTTCATCCATTCATTGATGCAGTGTAAGTTCTAGATTCATTGAATCAGTTTGCGTATTCTCACTAATTCTTTCTACCATACTCAACTGGTCATTGGTTCCATTAGTGGGAAAAAACACTTCTTCCTCTAGGTATTCCTACACATTTCTAGATTTCCAAACCTCACCGAATTAGGTATATCAGGGGTCATCCAATCCTCTAGTCATCACATATTAGCATTCATTTCTTTAAATCTTCTGAGAAAACATCCACTCATACCATCCATATCATCCTATTTGAAACTAAGTGGAAGATGTTACCCCGCGGATGTCGCTGGACTGGGCCAACACGTTGTGGTCATGCTGTGGTCACGCTGCGGTCACGCCGCGGTCATGCCGCGGTCACGCCGCGGTCATGCCGCGGTCACGCCGTGATTTGACCCTGCTCCAGGACGACACCCTGCGGCGGTTACACCTCCAGGACGACACCCTGCAGCGGTCACGCCGCAGTCACGCCGCGGTCACGCCGTGATTTGGCCCTGCTCCAGGACGAAACCCTGCGGCGGTTACTCCTCCAGGAAGACACCCTGCCGCGGTCACGCCGTGGTCACGCTGCGGTCACGCCGTGATTTGGCCCTGCTTCAGGACGACACCCTGCGGTGGTTACTCCTCCAGGAGGACACCCTGCGGCGGTTACTCCTCCAGGACAACACCCTGTGGCGGTCATGCCGCGGTCACGCCGCGGTCACTCCACGGTCACGCCGCGATTTGGCCCTGCTCCAGGACGACACCCTGCGGCGATTACTCCTCAAGGACGACACCCTGTGGCGGTCACGCCGCGGTCACGCCGCGGTCACGCCGTGGTCACGTCGCGGTCACGCCGCGGTCACGCCGCGGTCACGTCGCGGTCACGCCGCGGTCACGCCGTGGTCACTCCGTGATTTTGCCCTGCTCCAGGACGACACCCTGCGGCAGTTACTCCTCCAGGACGACACCCTGCGGCGGTCATGCCGCGGTCACGCCGCGGTCACGCCGTGATTTGGCCCTTCTCCAGGACGACACCCTGCGGCGGTTACTCCTCCAGGATGACACCCTGCGGCGGTCACTCCGCGGTCACGCCGCGGTCACGTCGCAGGGTGTCGTCCTGGAGGGGTGTCCGGTAGGGGGGGTGTCCAGGCAGGGGGGAGGGGTTGTCCAGCAGGGGGGAGGGCTGTCCAGCAGGGGGGGAGGGGTGTCCGGCAGGGGGGAGGGGTGTCCGGCAGGGGGGAGGGGTGTCCGGCAAGGGGGAGGGGCTGTCCAGGCAGGGGGAGGGGTGTCCAGAAGGGGGAGGGGTGTCCAGCAGGGGAAGGGGTGTCCAGCTGGGGGGAGGGGTGTCCAGGTAGGGGGAGGGGTTGTCCAGCAGGGGGGAGGGGTGTCCAGGCAGGGGGAGGGGCTGTCCAGCAGGGGGAGGTGTGTCCAGCAGGGGGGAGGGGTGTCCGGCAGGGGGGAGGGGTGTATGGTAGGGGGAGGGGTGTCCGGTAGGGGGGGCGGCCTGTCCAGCAGGGGGGCGGGGCTGTCCAGCAGGGGGGGCTGTCCAGTAGGGGGGAGGGCTGTCCAGCAGGCGGGAGGGTTGTCCAGCAGGGGGAGGGGTGTCCAGCAGGGGGGAGGGGTGTCCAGGCAGGGGGTGGGCTGTCCGGTAGGGGGGCAGGCTGTCCGGCAGGGGGGCGGGCTGTCCGGCAGGGGGGCGGGCTATCCAGCAGGGGGGAGGGGTGTCCGGCAGGGGGCGGGGCTGTTCAGCAATCTGTTTTGTTGTCTTTGATTTTGACACCACCTGCACACTAGAAGAAGTAGTCTGATCAGGAGAAGGCTCCCCTAGAAGTATACATACTTCTTTAGAACCAGGTGTAGCAGCTTTTGCATCAACAGAATGGTCAGCAGAAGCAGGAATCCCACACTACACTTTCCCAGATTCAAAAAAATGAGAAACAGAGGCAGGCTGGTTTTGTTTATTAACAATATCCGCCTCCTTCACTGTGTCTTGTCCATCTTCCTTCATATTTATGTTTACCTATGCACTAGAGGCATCACTAGAGGCAGCAGAAAGTAAATCTTGTGCCATGAGACTTTCATTGGCCACACCAGCCAAGGAGGAAACCTCCTTACTAGTGTCAATCTGAGCAGAATCAGATTGACACAGTGAAGGGGGGCTGGGTTCCTTGCTTTGAGAAACCACTTGAGCATAGGAATGGACAGTAGTAGTAACAGGGAGAGCAGGTGCAGGATCCACAACTTCTTCCACAATGTCAGCCCATGTTTTATGGGGGTGCTGGTGCAGCTGGGGGCTGGGGTTGGGGGCTGGTGCAGGTGGGCTGCGGGGGGGGCTGGGGGCTGGGGGCTGGGGTTGGGGGTTGGTGGGGGGCAGGGGGCTGGGGTTGGGGGCTGGTGGGGGAGGGGCTGTCCAGGCAGGGGTCGGGGATGTCCAGCAGGGGGGAGGGGCTGTCCAGGCAGGGGGAGGGGTTGTCCAGGCAGGGGGCGGGGCTGTCCAGCAGGGGGGAGGGGCTGTCCCGCAGGGGGGGAGGGGTGTCCAGCAGGGGGGAGGGGCTGTCCCGCAGGGGGGGAGGGGTGTCCAGCAGGGGGGATGGCTGTCCAGCAGGGGGAGGGGTGTCCAGCAGGGGGGAGGGGTGTCCAGCAGGGGGTGGGGCTGTCACGCCGCGGTCACGCCGTGATTTGGCCCTGCTCCTGGACGACAACCTGCGGCGGTTACTCCTCCAGGACGACACCCTGCGGCGGTCACGCTGCGGTCACGCTGCGGTCACGCCGCGGTCACGCCGTGATTTGGCCCTGCTCCAGGACGACACCCTGCGGCGGTTACTCCTCCAGGACGACACCCTGCGGCGGTTACTCCTCCAGGACGACACCCTGCGGCGGTCACGCTGCGGTCACACCGCGGTCACGCCACGGTCACGCCGCGGTCACGCCGCGGTCATGCCGCAGTCACGCCACAGTCATGCCGCGGTCACGCCGCGGTCACGCCGCAGTCACGCCACGGTCACGCCGCGGTCACGCCGTGATTTGGCCCTGCTCCAAGACGACACCCTGCGACGGTTACTCCTCCAGGACGACACCCTGCGGCGGTCACGCTGCGGTCACGCCGTGATTTGGCCCTGCTCCAGGACGACACCCTGCGGCGGTTACTCCTCCTTAGAGAAACATTGAGTGGTTAGCTCTATAATTTGTTCGGTAATTCTTCTTTTTCCTCATCCTCTTCACATGTTGTCCGAACCAGATCATCCTCATCCTCTGCACATGTCTTCTAAACCGGATCAGCCTGTTGTGATAGAAATTCAATGTCTGCTTTTGGCTGTTTTAGATGAAATTCCTTCCATAATTCCCTCATCTCATGTAGCACTCATTAGAGGAGGAGGATCACTGCCAAGTTGAGTTTTAAAGGCTGCACACAATCTGTTTGATGCAATTCCAAAGAGGTTGTTCTATTCTGAGGGCCTATTTCATGCTGGAGTTCCCACATTTCCCCCACAAGGTGGCAAGGGAGGTCTATTTGGGCCTATGCAAACAGGGCTTGTTTGTTATGGAAAAAGATGCAACTGGAGACCTGGTTTGCTTGAAGAGTTTCCATGAAGGGTCTTCACTGTAGAGGAGACTAGCTCTGGTCTGTATTTGTTAGTTGCTTCCATGATGGTTCCCACAACCGTTTGACTGAATTTCACACCAAACCAAGCCCTGCTAGTGACTATTTTTCGATGCACTATAAAAATCCCATGGCCAACCCACCAAAATCAAACCAGTTATTCCAGGGCCATTTCCACTCTCACTAAAAAATCCAAACTCAAGCCCTACTACAATTCCAAGCTCCCACTTCAATTTAGCCACTATGAACTCCTTCCTAGTTGGGGCATGGGGGTTGTCCAGTGGGGTGCAGGGGGGCATGGGGGACTAAGGGGGGCATGGGGGGTGCAGGGGGGTGTTCAAGGGGCTGTCCAGGGGGTTGCAAGGGGGTGCAAGAGGGCTGTCCAGGAACCTAAGCCCATGCAGGTTATGAATGTCTCTATAGAGAAAATGTAGTGCTGTCCAGATCTGGAAAATATCATAAAACATCCCATATATACTTCACAGGAACCAGGTATAACTATTTCACCACCTATAGATAGTGAGCACAGTGCTATAAAATCTGGTAACTCTATTTCAAATCATAATTCCAATGTTTTGTTTAATGCAGTACTACATGAAATGCAAGCAGATTTTATCTGAGGATGAGCATGTGTGACCATGATTTCACCAAGCAGTTTTTTTAGTTGATAAACAGTTTTTATGGTAATGTTTTCCAATTTCAAATATGTTTTATTTTATTTCTATAAACATTTTATAGTTTATTCTATTTTATTTTCCAGACTGATTATATGTATGTTTTCCTAGATTACTCATATATAGCTACTTCTGAATTTTGTTTCAAGTGTTTCCCAAGTCCTACTAAGAACCTATAGTATGGGGTGGTCCTACTAAGAACCTATAGTATGGGGCCAGTGTCCAGTAGGGGTCCAGTGTCCAGCAGGGGTAAATATGCAGGGGGAGTCCAGTGTCCAATAGGGGTAAATATGATTTGGGCATCCCAAGAACTAGTTTCCAAGGGGGATTCATGTGTCCAGCAGGGGTACAAGGGGGCTGGTAGGGGTGGGGGGGAGTATGGGTCCAGTGTCCAGGGGTAGGGGGACTATCAGGGGACTGGAAGGGTGCAGGGGGGGACTGGCAGGGGGCAGGGGGACTAGCAGAGCCTCTTTATCTTACTATGGCCTTTTCTTTTTTTTAATTACTGAATCCAACATTTTTAATTCAGGTTTTATTACTTATTTCTCTCATTTATATCTCTGTTTAATTTGTATACATTTAATTCATTTCTACTTGTTATTGAAATATTTCCATTCAGGGGGGCGGGGTGTCCGGCAGAAGGCTGGGGTTGGGGGCTGGTGGGGGGGGGGGGCTGGTGCAGCTGGGGGCTGGGGTTGGGCAGGGGGCTGTTGGGGGGAAGGGGGCTGGGGGGCTGGGGAGCTGGTGGGGGCAGGGGGCTGGGGGGGGGGGGCTGGTGCAGCTGGGGGCTGGGGTTGGGAGCTGGTGCAGGTGGGCTGCGGGGGGGGGGACTGGTGCTGGTGGGCTGGGGGGTGGCAGGGGGCTGGGGGGGGGGGGGGGGGGGGCTGGTGCAGCTGGGGGCTGGGGTTGGGGGCTGGGGTTGGGCAGGGGGCAGGGGGCTGGGGGGCTGGTGGGGGGGCTGGGGGGTGCTGGTGCAGCTTGGGGCTGGGGTTGGGGGCTGGTGCAGGTGGGCTGCGGGGGGGGGGGGGGACTGGTGCTGGTGGGCTGGGGGGTGGCAGGGGGTTGGGGGGGCTGGTGTAGCTAGGGGTTGGGGGCTGGTGCAGGTGGGCTGCGGGGGGGGGGGTGGCAGGGGGGCTGATGGGGGCAGGGGGCTGCGGGGGGGCAGGGGGCTGGTGGGGGGCAGGGGGCTGCGGGGGGGAAGGGGGCTGGGGTTGGGGGCTGGTGGGGGAGGGGCTGTTCAGGCAGGGGGCGGGGCTGTCCAGCAGGGGGGAGGGGCTGTCCAGGCAGGGGGAGGGGCTGTCCAGGCAGGGGGCGGGGCTGTCCAGCAGGGGGGGAGGGGCTGTCCCGCAGGGGGGGAGGGGTGTCCAGCAGGGGGGAGGGCTGTACAGCAGAGGGGAGGGGTGTCCAGCAGGGGGTGGGGCTGTCACGCCGTGATTTGGCCCTGCTCTAGGACGACACCCTGCGGCGGTTACTCCTCCAGGTCGACACCCTGCGGCGGTCACGCTGCGGTCACACCGTGATTTGGCCCTGCTCCAGGACGACACCCTGCAGCGGTTACTCCTCCAGGACGACACCCTGCGGCGGTCACGCTGCGGTCACGCCGCGGTCACGCCGCGGTCATGCCGCGGTCACGCCGCGGTCACGCCGTGATTTGGCCCTTCTCCAAGACGACACCCTGCGGCGGTCACGCCGCGGTCACGCCGTGATTTGGCCCTGCTCCAGGACAACACCCTGCGGCGATTACTCCTCCAGGACGACACCCTGCGGCGGTCACGCTGCGGTCACGCCGCGGTCACGCCGCGGTGCTGAAGATGTTGTGGTTATCAGATCAGATAAACTTGGTTATCAGATCAGGGGGAAGGGGGACTAGCAGGGGACTAACAGGGGGCCTAGGAGGGGGCCTAGCAGGGGGCAGGGGGCCTAGCAGGGGCAGGGGGACTAGCAGGGGGCAAGGGGGCTGGCAGGGGGCAGGGGGGGCTGGCAGGGGGACTAGCAGGGGGGACCGGCAGGGGGTGGCAGGGGGGGACTGGCAGGGGGCAGGGGGGGCTGGCTGGCAGGGGGGCAAGCAGGGGGTGGCAGGGGGGGAACTAGCAGGGGGTAGGGGGGCTGGCAGGGGGTGGCAGGGGGGACTAGCATGGGGCAGGGGGGAAGGCAGGGGGACAAGCAGGGGGGTGGCAGGGGGGAGGGGTGTCCAGGCAGGGGGGAGGGGTGTCCAGGCAGGGGGAGGGGCTGTCCAGCAGGGGGGAGGGGCTATCCAGCACAGGGGGGAGGGATGTCCAGTAGGGGGGAGGGCTGTCAAGCAGGGGGGAGGGGTGTCCAGCAGGGGGGGAGGGGTGTCCAGGCAGGGGGAGGAGGGGGCTGGCAGGGGGACAAGCAGGGGGTAGGGGGGCTGGCAGGGGGACAAGCAGGGGGGTGGCAGGGGGGACTAGCAGGGGGTGGCAGGGGGGACTGGCAGGGGGCAGGGGGGTGCTGGCTGGCAGGGGGGCAAGCAGGGGGTGGCAGGGGGGAACTAGCAGGGGGCAGGGGGGCTGGCAGGGGGGTGGCAGGGGGGACTAGCATGGGGCAGGGGGGAAAGGCAGGGGGACAAGCAGGGGGTGGCAGGGGGAGGGGTGTCCAGGCAGGGGGAGGGGCTGTCCAGCAGGGGGAGAGGGGTGTCCACGCAGGGGGAGGGGCTGTCCAGCAGGGGGGAGGGGCTGTCCAGCAGGGGGAGGGGTTGCCCAGCACGGGGGGGAGGGCTGTCCAGCAGGGGGGAGGGCCGTCCAGCAGGGGGGAGGGGTGTCCAGCAGGGGGGAGGGGTGTCCAGGCAGGGTGGAGGGGTGTCCAGCAGGGGGGGAGGGGTGTCCAGGCAGGGGGAGGGGGGGCTGGCAGGGGGACAAGCAGGGGGCGGGGGGGGGGGGCTGGCAGGGGGACAAGCAGGGGGGACTAGCAGGGGCAGGGGGGACTAGCAGGGGCAGGGGGGACTAGCAGGGGGTGGCAGGGGGCAGGGGGGACTGGCAGGGGGGTGGCAGGGGGGGACTGGTAGGGGGTGGCAGGGGGTGGCAGGGGGTGTCCAGGGGGGTGTCCAGGGGATGTTGAGGGGGTGTCTAAGGGGGGTTGGGGGGGGGTTGGGGGGGGTTGGGGGGGTATTTTTTTTATGGATTTGGACACCCTATAGCCACGGTTTAAACCGTGGCTATTGGTTTATTACGACGGTTATTAACCGTGGCTATAGACATAATGCCACGGTTTTAAACCGTGGAAATTAAGTCTGTCCGACCTTTAGTATAGCCACGGTTGTAACCGTGGCTATAGGTATACAGCCACAGTTTGAACCGTGTCTATATACCTATAGCCACGGTTGTAATCGTGGCTATAGTGTTAAAGCCACGGTTTGGAACTGTGGCTATAGGTCTAGGCCTATAGCCACGCCAAACTTAGCCACGGTTTTAGGGCCTATAGCCACGATTTAGAACCGTGGCTATAGCCCAAATTTCCAGTAGTGTTTGTTCACAATTCTTCAAACCGTTCAGTCCTATAAATAAAACCATACATTTCTAAACACAAATTCTCGATTTTGAGGGCCAAAAATTTGGCAAACGTTGAGAAACTTCGTCACCTTAAAAACCTGTCTTCAGTAAACACCAACCAAATTCATTCGTGGTCATATTGATTTTTCATAAAACACAATCACACCCAAAACATACCGAGAGGACATATTGAGATATTTTTTACCAACATATATACTTTTTACATGAATTAATAGAATCTTTTACATTTCCATATTCATAATTCAATTTATCTCACGTTTTTACATGTTTTTCTTGCACAATTAAAACATGTAACAATTGTTTAGTATGTCAATTTTTATATATATATACTTAAATAACATAAAGTCAAAAATTAATATATATGGATTTATGATACCCATGTTATCATAAAATCATTCTTACACAAAACTTCAATAAATAATAAATTCACTCTATGCAAATGCATTCATATATATATACATTAAATAAAATTTATATATAAACAAGGTAAGAAATGGCATGGATAATTAATGATGTATGGCCATAAATCATAATCATCAAACATAAACCCAAAAATCGCTTATATTTTTATAAACCATAAATTTATATTCTATGTTAAAGAACTTAAATTTAACATAATCATGTATACATATATATATATATATACATATTAGTATATATATATATATATGTATATATATGATAAGAAATTCACATTACACAATATCACCGAGAAATTCATGTTTACTCAAGACTTTGATAAATAAAAATATAAGTTTCTAAAAAGAATCAAAACATAGTTTGGATAAACATAAAATACCATTTTCAAAAGAATGCAATTAATCTTATCACATTTTCATGTATTAAAACATGTTTTGATAAAAAAATAATTACATATCAAATTTGAACATATAATTAAAACATAAATTATGTACAATACTAAAAAAATTCTTATTGCAGCAGATTTAACATAATTTTCATAAAACATAAATTATGTACATAAATAAATAAACTGATGGCATATTTATGGATTTAAACATAGTTATATATATAAAACCCTCACAACATAACAATTCAAAACACGGTTTTGTAAAAATAAATATAATTCTTTATGATAAATGTTGGAGGAAACAAATAAATAAACGATTGATTTGAAAATAACAAACAATAGAAGTATGAATAAATTTTTGAAATACATTCCCTTACCTTATAATTTTATGAAAATTATATAGATATGAAATCATGTATGTACATATATATTTGTATATATATATATATATGCTTATGTATATCTAAGTAAAATAACATAATTTGGATAGTGTAATTTAAACCCTTACCTCATAAAAATGGCCCAACAATACTTCTGCCCAGAAATTGGATAAACCAGCAAAACCAAAATGAAGGGGTAGTGAAGAATTTCATTTATAGATCAATGGAAGTTCCATAGTACACCCCTGGGATTTATATATTCAACCCTTGAATATCACTTAATTAAATACATATATTTTGTAATCAGGTATATATGAATTGGATGTGAATATATGTTTGTGGTTCTGAAGAAAAGCGTGTTGAGGAAATTTCATATTGGTAATGTATTATAAACATTGCTGTCAAAATTAGACAAAAAGTTGCATTGTGTAATGATAACATTTATTTAAATTAAAGAAATCTTCTGCGCAAAGCTTTATGGGTTCAAGATAAACCAGACAACATGATCGCAAATCGTTTTCATGATAAAACTGTGTGGAAACCAGAACACGAACCTGATCGACAAAGAACAGGGATATTGATAAAGAAAAATGATGTACAAATCAAAGTTAGTCCGAGATTGAAAAACAGTTCGGACAAAAACACCTAAAAAGGAAGATAGGAACCCCACCTTGGTAGGTTGAAGAAGATCTGAACCTCCACTTTCAGGGATATAGATCATGCAATGGGCCAAGTGATCATAGCTTCAAAATTCAAAAACTGAAAACCAAACCAAACCACACATTCTAGCATGTGAAAATCATAGGATAAAAATCCATACACTCAAAGGACACCCACCTGAGGGCCTCTGATACCAATTATAAAAACCCTAGCCTGAGAAACTGGAATAAACCCTTATAAATGTTGTGTACATTTTTTTATAAAAGAAACATAGTAAATACACAACATTTATTACAACAGAGGACCTTTTAATGGTCTTGGTTTTGAAAGATTAGATAAAAACTTCTTACATTTCTTAGAGTTTCAACAAGCACAAAATAAAACAGTAATCCTTTTATGATTCTACGCGCTAACACCAAAAATGATGATGTCCAACTTAGGACTTTAAAGTGACCTGTGAACGTAATTTTAAACAAGGGGTGAGCATTTAATACGGCCATTAAGTTTTTTTTAAAAACCTTTGATAATTTTTTTTAAAACATTTATTTAAAATAAATATACATACATAAAAATAGATTTTCACAACACTTGGATATATTTGGAAAAATAGTATCTCAAAAAATAATTATAATTGAAAATTTTCCAGAATTATCCTTTAAAAGTAATAATTTTTTAGTGGGTCTTTCATGATGTTTGGAAATTCACATTAAAAACCATACATAAGGCCACTGGTCATAACTAAGACTTATGGGTTCACTCTTCATAACATCACATATTTCACCAATGCCAGTTTTTGAAAACATTTTCCCATGGTCCTGCCTCTCTCATTTCTTACCCAAAACATTTCTAAATATATACATAGTATTATTTTCTTTAAATGAAAACGAATTTATCATAACATGTCATAAACATTTTCTTGAGAGTTTTCTAAAAACCAGTTTTTAGAGAATCCCATACTTGAAATCAATGTCTTTATTCATAAATCATAAACAAAATGGATAATGAGGTAATGTACGTTTGATTTGAAAATGCATATATAATTTTGTCTTCTTCAAATAATAGTAAAGAAGAAATAATTGTGTGACTCACATGAAATTATTAAAGAAACATTCTATGTAACAATTGTTTTGTATGTCGATATATATATATATACATATATATGTAATCTTATTCCATATTCATAATTTTATCTCATATTCTTACATGTTTTTCTTGCGCAATCAAAACATGTAACAATTGTTTAGTATATCGATATATATATATATTCTTAAATAACATAAAGTCAGAAATTAATATGTTTGGATTTTGTGATACCCATATTAGCATAAAATCGTTCTTACACAAAACTTCAATAAATGAGAAATTCACTCAACACAAATGCATTCATATATATATACATAAATAAATTTATATATAACAAGGTACTAAATGACATGGAAAATTAATGATGTATGTCCATAAATCATAATCATCAAACATAAACCCAAAAATCAATTATATTTTTATAAACCATAAATTTATATTCTAAGATACATAACTTAAAGTTTTACGTAATCATGTATACATATGTATATATATGATAAGAGATTCACATTACAAAATATCGCAGAAAAAGTTCATGTTTACTCAAGACTTTGATAAATAATAATATAAGTTTCTAACAAGAATCAAAACATAGTTTTGATAAACATAAAAAACCATTTTTAAAAGAACATAATTAATCTTATCACACCACCATGTATTAAAACATGTTTTGATAAAAATAATTCATTACATATTAAATTTGAACATATAATTAAAACATAAATTATGTACAATACTAAAGAAAATGTGTGTTGTAACAGATTTAACATAATTTCCATAAAACATAAATTATGTACATAAATAAATAAACTAAGGGCATATTTATGAATTTGAACATAGTTATATATATAAACCCCTTACAGTAGAACAATTCACAGCACACTTTTTAAAAAAATGAATGTAATTATTTATGGTAAATGCTGGAGGTAACAAACAAATAAACGTTTGATTTGAAAATAACAAGCAATAGATGTTTAAATAAATTGTTGAAATACGTTCCCTTACCTTATAATTTTATGAAAATTAGATAGATATGAAATCATGTATGTACATATATATATATATGTGTGTGTGTGTGTGTGTGTGTAAATATATATATATGCATATGTATATCTAAGTAAAATAACATAATTTTGATAGTATAATTTAAACCCCTACCTTAGAAAAATGACCCAACAATACTTCTGCATAGAAATTGGATACGGATTTTTTTTTTAAATACATTTTTAAAAAAAATATTTTTTAAAAAATGCCCAGGTTAAAAATATTTTTAAAATTGTCCCTCAAAGGCGGCAGGCGCGATGCCGCCTTTGCGTTTCGGGGCAAAGGCGGCATCGCGCCTGCCGCCTTTGGCCTTTATCCGAAAGGCAGCATCCGCGATGCCACCTTCCCCCTAAAAAAATTTAATTTTTTTTTTGAAAATTTTTATTTTTATTTGTTTTGTTTATATATATATATGTGTATATATATAACAAAAATTTTCAGCAGAATTTCTCTGCTACTAAATATCCAGCGGTACTGCCATTACAGCAGTCTGGATTCTGACAGAAACCCTCACCCAGACCTTCCTTTTATAAGATGGCTTGCCCTGGAAATCATTCTGCATTTTTGATGTGGGATTCAGGTTCTCTCTTTCCTGCGCAGTACATTCTGCATTTTCGATGTGGGATTCTGTTTCAAGTGCGTGACTTTGAAAGACAATAAAATATAAACTATAAGACCAATATAAATGAAATTTTAAATATTGATTAAACATATAAGAAATAGTTGAAAACAAAAAGAATTTCCTTAAAAATGATGATGCAAAATAATTTATAAGGTTTCAAAACCGCTTACCTGAAATTTAAAAAAGTTTCAAGTACGTGAATTTGAAAGACTATAAAATATAAAATATAAAACGAATATAATTGAAACTTTAAAGATTGATTAAAGATATAAGAAATAGTTTAAAACAAAAGGAATTTCATAAAAAAGGTTGATAGAAAATAATTTATAACCTCTCAAAACCGCTTACTTGAAATTTAAAAATGTTTCAAGCACGTGAATTTGAGTGACTATAAAATATAAACTATAGAACAAATATAATTGAAACTTTAAACATTGATTAAACATATAATAAATAGTTGAAAACAAGAGGAATTTCATAAAAAATGTTAATGGAAAATAATTTATAAGCTCTCAAAACCGCCTACTTGAAACTTAAAAACGCTTCAAATACGTAAATTTGAACGAGTATAATTATATAAGTAATAATTAATAAGTAATAAGTAATAATTATAATGAATAATAATAATTAATATTTATATAACTTATTAATAATTAATAATTAATAATTACTAATTACTAACTAATTAATTATAATTATTAATTATATTACCAATTAACTAAATAATTAGTATATATATAATAATTAATAAGTAATAAGTAATAATTATTAATTATTAATTATAATAAATAATAATAATAATAATTAATATTTATATTACCAATTACTAATTAATAATTAATAATTACTAATTACTAATTACTAATTACTAATTAATTAGTTACAATTATTAATTATATTACTAATAATTATTAATTAATAATTAATTAATCATTATTAATTATTAATTAGTAATTATTATATATGTAACAATAAATAAGTAATAAGTAATAATTATTAATTAATTACTAATAATTATAATGAATAATAATAATATTTAATATTTATATTACTAATGAACTAATTAATAATTAATTTGTAATTAGTTAATTAGTAATATAAATATTAATTATTAATTAGTTAATTAGTAATATAAATATTAATTATTATTATTCATTATAATTATTAGTAATTAATTAGTTAATTGGTAATATAAATATTAATTATTATTATTCATTATATATGTAATAATTAATAAATAATTAGTAATTAGTTAATTATTAATTCGTTAATTAATAATTATTAATTAATTACTAATAATTATTAATTAATTACTAATAATGATTAATTAATTACTAATAATTATTAGTTAATTATTATTAGTTAATTATTAATTAGTTAATTAATAATTATTAATTAATTATTAATTAGTTAATTATTAACAATTGTTAATTAGTTAATTATTAATTAATTATTAATTAGTTAATTATTAATTAATTACTAATAATTATTAATTAATTACTAATAATGATTAATTAATTATTAATTAGTTAATTATTAATAATTATTAATTAGTTAATTATTATTAATTACTAATTAATTATTAAGTAGTTAATTATTAATTAGTTAATTATTAATTAATTACTAATAATTATTAATTAATTACTAATAATGATTAATTAATTACTAATAATTATTAGTTAATTATTATTAATTAACTAATTAATAATTAAAAAATAATAATTAACTAATAATTATTAGTAATAATTAGTAATATAAATATTAATTAACTAATTAATAATTATTTAATAATTATTAATTAACTAATTAATAATTAACTAATAATAATTATTAATTAATTATTAATTAACTAACTAATAATTAATTAACTAATTAATAATTATTAGTAATATAATTAATAATGATTAATTAATTATTAATTAATAATTATTAATGATTAATTAACTAATTTATAATTATTAATTAACTAATTAATAATTATTAATTAACTAATTAATAATTATTAATTAAGTAATGAATAATTATTAGTAATATAATTAATAATGATTAATTAATTATTAATTAATTATTAATTAATAATTACTAATTAATAATTAATAATGATTAATTAATTATTAATTAATAATTATTAGTAATATAATTAATAATCATTTAGTTAATTAGTAATATAATTAATAATTGTAACTAATTAATTAGTAATTAGTAATTAGTAATTATTAATTATTAATTATTAATTATTAATTGGTAATATAAATATTAGTTATTATTATTATTTATTATAATTAATAATTAATAATTATTACTTATTACTTATTAATTATTATATATATACTAATTATTTAGTTAATTGGTAATATAATTAATAATTATAATTAATTAGTTGGTAATTAGTAATTATTAATTATTAATTATTAATAAGTTATATAAATATTAATTATTATTATTCATTATAATTATTACTTATTACTTATTAATTATTACTTATATAATTATACTCGTTCAAATTTACGTATTTGAAGCGTTTTTAAGTTTCAAGTAGGCGGTTTTGAGAGCTTATAAATTATTTTCCATTAACATTTTTTATAAAATTCCTCTTGTTTTCAACTATTTATTATATGTTTAATCAATGTTTAAAGTTTCAATTATATTTGTTCTATAGTTTATATTTTATAGTCACTCAAATTCACGTGCTTGAAACATTTTTAAATTTCAAGTAAGCGGTTTTGAGAGGTTATAAATTATTTTCTATCAACCTTTTTTATGAAATTCCTTTTGTTTTAAACTATTTCTTATATCTTTAATCAATCTTTAAAGTTTCAATTATATTCGTTTTATATTTTATATTTTATAGTCTTTCAAATTCACGTACTTGAAACTTTTTTAAATTTCAGGTAAGCGGTTTTGAAACCTTATAAATTATTTTGCATCATCATTTTTAAGGAAATTCTTTTTGTTTTCAACTATTTCTTATATGTTTAATCAATATTTAAAATTTCATTTATATTGGTCTTATAGTTTATATTTTATTGTCTTTCAAAGTCACGCACTTGAAACAGAATCCCACATCGAAAATGCAGAATGTACTGCGCAGGAAAGAGAGAACCTGAATCCCACATCGAAAATGCAGAATGATTTCCAGGGCAAGCCATCTTATAAAAGGAAGGTCTGGGTGAGGGTTTCTGTCAGAATCCAGACTGCTATAATGACAGTACCGCTGGATATTTAGTAGCAGAGAAATTCTGCTGAAATTTTTTGTTTTATTTATATATATATATATATATATATATATATATAAACAAAACAAAACAAAATAAAAATAAAAAATTTTAGGGGAAAGGCGGCATCGCGGATGCCGCCTTTCGGGTAAAGGCCAAAGGCGGCAGGCGCGATGCCGCCTTTTCCCCGAAACGCAAAGGCGGCATCGCGCCTGCCGCCTTTAAGGGGCAATTTTAAAAATATTTTTAACCTGGGCGTTTTTTAAAAAATTTTTTTTTTTTTAAAACGTATTTAAAAAAAAAATCCAATTGGATACACCAGCAAAACCAAAATGAAGGGGTAGTGAAGAATTTTCTTTACAGATCGATGGCATTGTCATACCACACCCCCAGGCTTTATATAGACGACCCTTAAATATCACTTTATTGATATACAAATATATTTTAATCAGATATATATGAATTGGATCCTAATATATATGTGTGGTTATAAAGAAAAGTGTGTTGAGGAAGTCTCAGATTGATAATGTATTATAAACATTGCTATCAAAATAATACAAAGAAACTGCATTGTATGATGCTAAAATTTATTTAAATTAATGAAATATTCTACACGAAGCTTCATGAGTTCAAGATAAACCAAAAAACATGATCGTAAATCATTTTCATGATAAAATTGTGTGTAAACCAGAACAGGAACCCAATCGACAAAGAATAGGGATATTGATGAAGAAAAATGATGTGAAAATCAAAGTTAATCCAAGATCAAAAAACGATTCGGACAAAAACACCTAAAAAGGAATACATAAACCCTACCTCGGTAGGTTTAAGAAGATCTGAACCTCTGGATCTAGATATCCATGCTTCGGAAACCCTAACTGCAATCGAAGCTCAGACCACCACATGACTTCGATCGAACCATCGTCGATGGCTGCACCCCATTCTTCCCTCACCGATGTGACTCTTCTGCCTGACCTTCACTCCTCTGGTCCGAAGCGATACATCCCAGCCACGCAAATTGGAGACCTCAGCTCCTACTTCTCACCTGTGCATGCCTCAACCTGAACGGATGGACCCCCAAACCTTGTATGCGGTTTTCTCTTTTTTTTATTTCTTTTCATTGTGTTTTTTTAATAACCTTATTTTCATAGTTTGTTTTTTATAAAAACGATATATATATATATATTGTATTAAATTTTCAAAAACTATAATTATTCATTTTTAAAAAGTATAAAAAATAATAATGATGATAATTAATATATAATTTTAAATTTTATACTGCTTTAAAAACACCTTATTTTCACAATTCGTATTAAAAGTAATAATAATTTAATACATTTTATAATAATAAAATATTGTTTTATAATATTTATATAATATCTGCTTAGAATTTATTAAAAAAATTAAAATAATTAAAACATTTATTTTATTTCATATAACATGTATTTCAGTATAATAATTTTATAATACTTTTGAAAAAATTAATTCATTATGAAAATCAATTAAATCTATGATAATATATAAAACTATGTTTTATAATTTAAAATATTAAATTAATCTTAAATATTATATTGATTAAAAAAATATCTTATAAAAGTTTTATTTTAAAACATTTATTAGTTAATTATAAACAAACTATTAAATTAAAATTACTAGTTATATTTCTTGGGGTGTTACAACATCCCTCTTTGAGTTTTGGTTGAACCTCTTTTAGTTGGGTTTTCTTTCTTCTTTAAACCCTGGTGGTCGAGTTCATTTTTGTGAATAGAAATATTTTGTTGGGGAAAATGACCTAAAATTCATGGATGTATGTTTGTTCAAATTAATTTAGTTTGGGTATAAATGGGTTAAGGGGTTATGAGGGTTCTTCGTGAGTTTGGAAGGCATTGGAGGTGGTTTGGGCTTTTCCTGAAGAAATTGATCTGAGAGATGTTTACTGGGAACTTTCACATCATGAATATTTTCCACAGCGTGAATTTGTTACTTGGAACAAGTCATAAATTGGTTCAGGGAATTAAATAGTTACATGTCGTGAAAATGGTTCATGTCGTGAAATGGTCGATCGGGGTTATTTTAACCCGAGGTGATGTGTTTTTCAGCATAACTCAAAAATAGAGAAATTCACATCATGAAATATTTTTACATCATGAATTTATTAGGCTCAATGGTTTTAAATCCATGCTATGCATATGATATATTATTCATCCTCCATGCATCTCTCTCTCCTAGACCCTAGGGAGACTCTAGGAAATGTTGGAACGATTTCTTCCATTTCATACACCTCGATCACGTGTTTAATATTTGGTGATTTTCTTCTCTTTCATTTTCCTTTTCTCTTCTATTTGTCCTTCGTGGTCACAGTGTAATATCTTGAGCGTTGTTGAACCAGGGTCAGATCTTGGGTGATCTATGTTTTTTCCTTATGATTGATCTCCTTCACCTTCATTCCTCATTGGCATTACTAGTTGATGAGTTGCTTGATTTCAAGATAAAGGTAGGTGGTCTATAATAAACCCCTTTGGTCTTTTTTTATTTGTTCAAGTATATGAAATATTATTCGATTTCACTAACGCAACTTGCACATTAACTAATAGAATAATGGGTTATGATAATCATGAATTTGATCTACTCCTTGTATCCCTTTTGATACAGTAGTGTTGAGACCTGGCTTACGAAACCATGAATAATAAAGAACTAGCATGTGCCTTAAAATGTGTTTTAGTATGACACAAGACCTTAGGTGATTTCTTATGATAGATTCACCTTGAATAATGGATTACTTGATTATTGAATGAATGGGTAATTGAAGGAAAAATCGTAATTGTCTAAATTGACCATTATGGATTATGATGTTATATTGTAGTAATTTTGTCATTATGACCTATGTTATGATTTATATTGAAATTATTATATAAAGGGAATTACATGGTGATGTTGAAATACTTATATAAAGGTATTTTCCTGGTGATGCTGAAATTATTATATAAAGGGATTTATCTAGTGATGATGAAATGCTTATATAAAGGGATTTTCTAAGTCACGCTGAAATGATTATATAAATGGATTTGCTCAGTGATGTTGAAATGCTTATCTAAATGGATTTTCCTGGTGATGTTGAAATTATTATATAAAGGGCTTGGCTTAATTATTTTTTAATTCTTATAGTACTTAACCTGGTTATGTGATTATGCCATGGATGTGCGGTTTTGGTTGGCATGGTTATGTTACATGCTCAAAAATATTTCAGCATGGTTCTAAAGTAGGTTGATTTTTGTATTGTATTAATTGATTAATCAATACTTCTATTTATCATTTTATTATATGCACTTATTATCAGATAGATTTTGTTTAGACACAGTGGTGTCGACCAACTGAGTTTTACTCACACCCTATTCTATCCGTCATTTGGTACTCAAGTATGATTACATGGATGCAGGTTTGGATAAGGGAAAGATACATTTTTGTTGATTTTTTCTTATTGGATGGGTTAGAGCTTGGATATGGGACTGATGTGGGGTTTGGGGCTAGGGTATTTTGAGTTTATCTATGTAATCTTGTTCTTTTATATGTATGATTTTCAGTATGACATTAGTCACATTACATCCTGACATTACATGGTTCATTATTATTTGGTTTCTTAGTTCATTATTTATCTTCTAGTTGTATGACGTACTATTTCCTCTATTTTTATTACTCTGATATTTGTTTTTTTCTACTATATTGTAACTCTGTATCGGGGGTATAGTCTCCCTAATATGTTCCTTACACCCACACTGCTAGTCGGCAGCCTCTAGAGTACAGAGAGGTGTTCTTGAGGTCCTGTAACCAACCTAATTTGGTCACGTGAGATAGACACAGGTCGAGGGATGTTAAAAGTGGTATTAGAGGCATCAAGTTTTCATTTTCTATTTCTTTACTATTTATGAAAGGTATAAAGGAGACTAGAATATGTTAGGGATTGGTAATGAGCTTGTGTGTGGGAGTAGTTAACCCATATACAGAGGAAAATACAAGAACCCAGAGATAGGATTGTTGTTGATGTTGTTCACTTGATATGGTTTGATATTATTTTAGCTCTGGTGATTCACATGTTGTGTGATGTTATTGTTTCTTGATATTTATAATTATAGCCCAATATGGCACTAGATGAGTATGCATGATTCATGATAGGAATGTAGGTACATATCTTGAAATGCATTATTCATTATAGGGATATATTTATTACATGTGATATATTTTCCTGTATGATCTATGAAATGAGATACCAGTTATATCTGATGAAAAAGGGAATAAATGAACTGTTATGGCATGCTAATTCACTTTTTAATCCATTTTTAGAGAGACTATGATCCTATGGTTCTTTTTTGTTATCACCTTTTGAGGTTGAACTTGTTTTATCCAATATTATAAGGAGTGAGTTTGTCTTGTATAGAAAATTCATCCCCGTCATCTTAAAATTGAGCGTCAGGAGAGCGGCAATCAGCACGCTCCTAATGTAGCTGAACCGTAGCTTCATGTATCTCCTGAGGATCATATGAATGTTCAACTTCATGATAGATTCCTGAGGGTTAGGAGATCTATGGAAAGTGATACTGTCTGCACCATACCTTCGATGTCTAATCTAACGAGAGAATTTTAGTTGTAGCATCTGCCTACGTTCACTAGGGAGGAGACCCCAAGTAGCTAAATCTTGGATTGAGTAAGTCCATATGATCTTAAAGAACATCAATACACCCAATTATAGGAGGGTAGATTTTGTTTTATATATTCTTTTTGGACCATCCATGCATTAGTGGGACACTATAGAGAAAGCTGGGTAGTAAGAGGAGTTATCCTAGAAGGAATTCGAGGTGAATTTTATGAGACACTTCTATCCTAAGATGTTGAGGGATGAGATGGATAATGAGTTTATGAACCTAACATAGGAGAGAATGTTAGTGATGGACTACGCTGGAAGTTTCACTGACTTACAACACTTTGAACCATATTTAGCAGCTGGTGATATTGTCAGGGTAAGGCGTTTCTAGGATGGATTTTTATACGAGATCAGGTCACATGTGAACGTTTTTAACTTGAGTAGATTTTAAGATGTGATGAATCAGGATCTCATTAAGTAAGAGAAGTTGATAGAGAAACCAAGAAAGGTTTAGGTTGTTTTAGTATGGAAAACTATGATCTCTTCTTCTAGCGGCATGAAGAATCGTTATGATAGTTATCACCAAGTAAACGGTAAGAAAATCATCCAGGGAAGTGGATGGACATCTCAGGACCATATTCTATTTCAATGTTATCGGTTGGGAAAGTTTGGCCATAATAAGTATCAGTTTACATACCATTCTTGTGAGTTCTATGTTTGTGGTAGGTTGGGCCACTTGAAGAAGTTTTGTATGGGCATACAACAATAGAGCAGTGGTAGGGGACAAGACAGGTACCATAGTCTGGGAAGGACTTAGCTACCCCTCAGTAGACTGGTAGCTGGAGTTATACTGGACATTCAGTTCAAGGTAAGGGATATGGTACCCCAATGCAGGAGTGGTAGTACCAGGTAGAGGTAAAAATTCATGGGAGTCAAGCTAGACCCTAGGGAAGAGGGGAAAGTCAGCTACATGTTATACAGTCTACTCCAGCTAGTGTGGATGAAGGACCTTCTATCATCAGAGGTACAATTCTTATATCATCTACCTTAGATTTCATTTTTTTTATACATAAGCATCACATTCATTTATATCTACTCTCTTTGAAAATGGTTTGGTCTTGGTTGTGGAAAGTATGTATAGTGTCTTGACCATTGACACACTGTTGGTAATGCAGTAAATGAATATCAAATTTTTCAAGGTGTGTTCTCTATAAATTTATGGTTATCATTTCTTTTGGGAACCGTTTGTTCTAGAAATGAAAAGTTTCAATTTGATTCTTGGTATGGATTGGCTAGTTCTATAACTAGATCATATCAACTATTATCGAAGGAGAGTTACCTTTCTATCTTCAGAATGAGGCAGCTATTTTCTCTAGGGTGAGTGGGATTTTAATGAACTAACCTGAAATAACATCTAAACCGATACATGAGCTGATTCACCACTAACCCGAGGAGCATTCCCAATCTCCACGGGCTAGAGATAAACACATGGGCATTAACAAATAACCATTGGGAATTATTTCCACCTCAATGTATTCCAATAAAAAAGTGAAATTCAAAAACATCATCGGATATATATATCAAACGATATATACATATCGTAGTACAAAGAGACACTATAGAAACTGAAAGCATAACATAACAACCAAAACCTGTCTCAGGGTGGTCCATGACCACCCACCAAGTCCCAAGTCACCCACCCTTGGTCACCCAAGCATGAAACCACAAAGTAATGTGATAGAATGAACACCTTCTATAAGATAATAAAGGGCCACAAACACCAAAAGGTACAAGTAGGGTGTGAGCTAAAGACCCCAGTAGGATTCCACCAAAGAATCTATGTAATTACTTCATAATGCAATTCAAATTTTCTAAAAGATTAGTAAAAATGGGAGGGTATGAGGATTAGCTTTAAAAATAGAGTTTTAAACATTTAAAAATAATTTATTAAACTAAACCTATAAAACATTCCAATTCACATTTTAAAAACTAAACATTTTCCTAAAAATATTTGAAACCCATTTCATAAGCTAAAGTCAGATAATTAAGAAAAGATGATAATATTCACCTGATATGTAAAGATGAACACGAATAAATACAATAGATTCAAGGTGCATAAAACAATAAATGAAGCAAGTAAGTCAAATCCATTTTTAAATGGGTATAACCAACATTTTCATGTATTTAGATCAAGTATATGGAAGTCATGGGTACAAATAGTTTATATAAATTGAAAAGGCATGTAAAATAGTATTTAACAACAATGGAATATATTTCAAATACAAACAAGTGATCCACCTGGTCATATTCCTAAGAAGGTATGATATTTCCAATCTAAAGGGACTCCACACATTCTCAAGGTGACACGAGAATATGTACATACATCCCTTTGAGATCAGTTCAAAGAGGACTAATCACCATCGCCTAAGGGATGTGACGTACTGCATTATTATTTTAGAATGTTTTATAATCATAGAGTGATGTCCAAATAACTCACTAACTACCTAATTCCTACATGTTCTCTAGTACAAAATCAATGATGGGAAATTAATTTTATAAAAAAAAAGTAATCTCATTCTCTATTTTAAATATGCTAATTTTCTATTTAAAACCATAACATGGGTTTTTAATCAAAACATGCATTTTTCCACAATAAAACCCAAAGGTTTATATCAAAACAAATTTAATCCATTTTTATCAAATAAAACTTTTAAATAAATTTACATAAATTAAAATCCACAATTAAATTTCAAACAAATTCCATCCAATTTCACAATCCATCTAATTTCAATTCAAAATCTTTTATACAATTCAATATTCATAAGTGTAATAATACCTGACTCCTTTCAAAATTCATCATAAAGATTTCAAATGGGCCTTTAAAATAATAATTTATTTCAAAGTATCCCTAAATAAATTAAAGGAATTATTAAAATTTTAAAAGGATTGAATACATTTCAAAATATGGGTTTACACCCTCTTTCCATGAAGATAAAACATTTATTTCAAATAACCCAAGAAAACCCATTTCAAAACAATGTAAAAATCATTAAAATGGGGTTCTAGGTCATTTAATAAACTCATGAATTTAAAACTATTTTGAAAACATCAAATAGTTCAATTTATTTAATTCAAATCATGGAAGATCATTTTATAAATCAAAACATGGTCTAAAGCCCTAAATTTCAAAAAAAATACCCTTAAAAAGCTCTTTAAAATAAATCAAAAGAAACATGGTATTTTTCAATACACAAAAAGGTGAGAGAAATCAAATTAAAATCCATTTAATTCATGCCATATTCAATTTGGAGAGAAAAGGGTAAAAAAATATTTTATGAGGAATTATATTGACATATTTCATTGAACATGTGTTAGAAAATAGGAAACACATATCCATGAATTTATCAAGAAATGATGAATCGAAAAATGAAGGAAAATTATTGAGACACCTACATGGAAATTAAGGAATCCAACCACAAAAAATCTGAGATGTGACACCATTGATGGAAATCAATGGATCTAAGAAGATAAAACTTGAAAGAAGAGAGATTAGATCCTAGATCTATAATTCCACATCAATCAATCAAGATCCAAACAAAGCTCAAGGCTTTCACAACCTTTCAGAGGAATAAATCAAGAGAAGAAGGGAGATCCAAGAAAAGAAAAGAAGAACTCACAGAAAGAGAAGATATCTGCTTCGATTGGTGCTTTGATCTGATAAAATATGGGGTTTGGGGAGTAAACATTACTTCATAGGGCTCCCAAAAGCATAAGGATCAAATTATGATCAAGTGGGAGGAGTTTGGGGGGGGGGTTGGGGGGTTTTGGGTCTTTAATTACAATTTTCATAAGTTTAATTACTGTTCGCACAGTTTCCTAGGCCAATTCGCATGGTTAGTACTAACCATGTGCATGTAACACCCCAAGATTTCATAGTACGTTATCTCTTCAAAGAAATTCAATAACTTGTGTTGCACACAACACCGAGTTCGAGCACACCACAACTTACAAAACTAGCCGTTCAAAAAGTGGTTATGAATAGTATTAACTGAATTTTAAATTTTATATACTCCATATAATTTTAGAATCTGTATTATGTATTTATTAGACATAATATAAGAACAAATTTATTTTTTCAAATAAAATAAGTATTTTTCAAAAAATGCAATTTTACCGCATTTTAATGGAGAACATTTTTTAAAACCAATTTTTGACACTTTTATATATTCAATTTAATTAAATTAAATTATTATTTAAAATCGGGACATAAAAATTTAGTTTGAATACATTTTTGGTACTTTTCTGATAACTTTCATATTTTGATGAATGGTGAAAAATACTAAATTTTAATTAAAAATAACTTTTTTAATCAAAATAATTTATAATGTTAAATTATAAATTTGAGTGGTTTTAAAGTATCATTAGATTATATTTTTATCATTTAATATAATTTAGGTAATTGTATGTAATTTCACATTTAAACTGGATATAAACAAGTGTCAATCTTTTGAAAGTTATTATTTCTTAAAAACACGCTTTTTGTTTTGACAATGGGAATTAATTTTAAATTAATTTATGCCACTTCTGTGTTTTGAATTTGAAAAAATGGATTCCATATTTGGAATCAGGAGGTCCAAATTGTGTAAATTTTTAACTTTTATTTTTAGACATTATGAATATTTACTTCGGTAAATATTTTATTTACCATAGTTAAAGGGTAAATCTGGTAAATAAAGGTAAACAAATATTATTATAATAATATTAAATTACTCTAACATGTGTCCTATTTTTATTGGTTGATACATGTCTGACCATGGGTATCCTTGGGTCCATTTTGGGACCCCATGGAACTACTTGAGAGTGATAATGGCACTATATTAATTAATTTAAAGTAAAGACAAAAATGACATAAACATATATCATTTAGTAAAATAATTTTTACAAGGGGTTATATAAGTTATCCTTTCGACTATAAATATTAATTTTAAATATAAAAATATTTCCTACATCATGGTATTTTTTTTATAATTTTTAGACATTAAATAAATAAAATTATTTATGACACAATAATGATGCAGTGTTTACCTCATTAAAGAATGATTTAAATAAATGAGATTATAAAAATTAAAACAATCTCCAAAACCAATACAATTCTTATTGTATGATTTTATTTTAAACATGAGTCATCTTATCTTTGACTTTAATGAGTTTTGGACCTTTATAAATCAAAAATCATTATATAATAAAATAATATTTTCAAACATTCCTAAAGAGCCCCTCCTCTCCCTTATAAAAATCCCTCACCTCTAACCCATTTCTCACACCTCTCAAGCCCCTTACCTCGTCTAAACTCTACCCAATTAATCTCCCTACATCCCTCTATTCCTCTTAGAATCCTTACCTTAGGTACAATACACTTCAAGGAATCTTTTTGGTTCAAACCTAAGGGAGTTACCCAATTTAAAGGTAACATCTCCTCTTAAGTTCTTTTCTTTTATTTTACTTCTCCAACCCCCTAAAATCTCTTTATTACTTTATTTTATAACAACTCTAGTATCCTAAATATACTAGGTTTTTGTTATGAGAATTATTTGAACTACACTTACACACACCTCCATCTAATTGGTATAGAACGTAATGTTTATGTAGACGGCGAACTACTGCCTCACGAAATGATGATTGTTCAATCTTCTACTACCACCTCTTATGGTGTCCATTATGCCGTCACTATAATTATATATGATATTTATGATATTTATTTTATCTATAATCTTATTAAATTCTCTTTTATATCATACATTTATTCTTTTCATGTTGTATATATACGATAATTTCATTTGAGGAAGTGCGGACTACCGCCCCCTCAAAGTGATATGACTCGTTCATACCATACATGGAACGTATAAAGGATGGTGTTAATGAAATTACATAACATATATAAAATATTATATTATAATGGAATAATAATATACCTATGTATAATTTGGTCTTCTTTAATTTTAAAATAAAAAAATGAAATGGAAGTAACATTCGGGCGTACGTACGGATTACCGTCTCCACGAATGCGATGAGATTCATTCCCCATCATAACCATTCAAGAATAATTTTCATTTGATTATTAAAAATAATATTTAATAACATTATATCATTCTGTATAGGAATCAAATACATCCTATCTATAATAAACATGACTTACGTAAAAAAACATATAAAGGAAAACAAATCAGTTAACACCCGAAACAATGATACTACTAAAATATTATTAACAAAGAAATATTAGAAGATAATATATGATATCATATTTATGTATGTGGTTCTTGTATAATTTAATAACAATTATTTAACTATTATACATGAGGTTAATGTACCCTCGACCAAGGAAAAGTACAATGTAAGGGTTAATTCCTCAATCTCATTATTATCCGAGATTGTTTATCTGTAAATATTTACTGGGACATTTTTATCATTCATGTACATGTTTCATGAAAATGTTTTCAAAATAAATATTTTAAGGTATTTTGGAAGGTACTCTTTATCAATATCATCATTTTAAATGTTTTAATGATTTATTTTTCTAAATCTTTTTAATTAATGTCCATGTTTTAAAAATGATTTTAAGGATTTATTTATATTGACATGATTGTTTTAAAATGTTAATTCCTTTCAAAAGTTTCAAAGTGGTATGGGACACTTTTATTCAAAAATATCTTTTAAATAACTTCCTTTATAAATGTGTGACTTTTAAATGATTTCATAAAAAGATACGTTTCTCTCAAAGAGTTTTAATGATCATTTTCAACTATGTCAACATCCTTTACTGGATATTATTCTTGATTGAGGTTGATTTATTATAATGCAATATTCCATATTTTATTGAATGAGTTATGATATGTTTGACCGTGGATGTGCTTTTTTTATATAATTTATAATTTATGGTTAATTTATTAACATTTTTTATGCTAGTTTAATACAAATTTTTATGTTATGTTTCAACCATTTCATATGAGGAATGCATTGGACTTAGTAAGTGATAGGTAGAGCCTTTTATAGCTCCTTGATGCATCAGTAGGTCTCATGAGACAAACTACTGTCTTATCACAAGGTATCGACAAAATCTTATTTTTAGTCTTGGCACAAGGCCTTGACTATGTGGTTATGATGTCCAACATTATGAATTTCATCATTATGAAATTAGTTATTGATATTACATGTGATTATTCAACTAGTAGAATATTCATGTGAATAAGTAAATGGCATTATTTGATTTATCTTCTCCATATTATGCTTAAGTTTATGTTTAAAAGTATTTTTTTTAGTTTTATACATTTTCTTAAATGTTTATGCTTATTTATGAAAGTTTCCGCTATATTTTTATCCTTACTGAGCATCTGAGCTCACCCCTTTCTATGTTTTATTTTTCCCAGGATTCAAAGAAGTATATTATGACTGACCTGTAGGGATAGTCTAAGGGATATGAATGTGGTAAATGGAGACAATGTTGTTATTGTTTTTCATTTTATAATGTAATGTATCGTTCATGTATGTAATCTATTTTCCAAGACTACTAAACTGATCAGTCTTTCGAGACTTGATCCCTTGTGATCATGCCAATGTATTAAAATAATGCACCAACTCTGGGTAACTGGGGTCAGGGTGTTACAGTTGGTATTAGAGGAAGTTTAGAAATAAACTTAGAAACTAGATTTAGAAAAACTCTAATTAGAGAACATTACCCTAAGATAGACTTTGAGTATTAGTATAGAAGAACATCCTAGAATTTTGTTAATGTAGAGATTTTGGGAATTTTCCAAGCAATACATCCTTGTCTGGATACAAGTAGGTAGAGGCGGCTCTGGCACAGATTTACCTAGGAGTGAAAACTCCAACAGGGAGTTTTAGGCTTGACCCGAGGTATCCTAGTATACGACAATAGGTCTTGCTTCACTCTTGGTTACGACACTCCTGGGGGATATGCTTAGGATAATTCACATTTTTTTACAAGCCATTATGAAGGATTTAGGAGTAAATACTTCCTCAAAGAAAACATTTTTTTATGGTTATAGATTATATGCATAATATTTTCAATTTAAGTTAGGTATTTTACAAGTTTGGAATTATGCATTGTGATTCATAAAACTAACCTAGTGTATGCCATTGTTTAGAAATGGCGCCTGGTAGATGGAATGAGAACTCTAGAAATACGCATGATCCAAAGAGTAAGAAGGATCATATATTTCATGGTATTGATCCAACATTTAGAAAGGAAATAGTCTCCCATGTATTATCATCCTATAAAGAAATAATATCATGTGTTAATAAGATAAGTAAAGAATTATATGAGCCCTATGGATTTTAAGGGAATCTAGAGAAGAAAAGGATGGTAGAGAGAAAGATGGATAAAGGGAATATGGGAAAGAAGGATTTTCCCATATGTGATAACTATAGAAAGAATCACCTTGTTAAATGCTTGAAGGGAATGGGATTTTGTTATAAGTGTGGAGAAAAAGGACACTAAGTATGTGATTTTAAGGGTAAGAAAAAGGTTTCAAATATACAATGCTTTATCTGCAAGGAGTTGGGACACTACGCGAATCAATGTCCCCATCATCAGAGTATACCGCAAATGATGTTGTTGGATAATAATCAAGTTATGATATTTCCACAGATGAAGAGTAATGACTAGTTTTCTTATGTTGATATTAAAGAATTATGTTATTTGAGTGTTGTATCAACGATGTACCGGTTATAATAATTATGAAGTATATAAGGATTATACTGCAATACTATTTCATTAAGGATTTGAGGTTGTGTGGTACCAAGAAAAGTGACTCAATAACAAGTTAAACTTTTTTGGAAAATACATGGTTGAAGGAAAGATACACTTTAATATGGTCCTGATATTGTGGTATTGATTTTGGAATAAGAGATGATTGATTTGGATAAATTATATTGGATATTATTGACTATATTGGAACTAATTAATGTTTTTTTTATTCCATCATTGTTGGTGATTACAACATTTTTGGATTTTAGGAGTATATCCAGTATTCTATGATTTACATAAGGAATAATTAAGTGAATATCTATTCAAATATAGTTTTCTGGAAATTCATTTTATTACCACATTTTAAGAGAATACATGATGAAGGTATTCACATGTATATTATGTGACCTTATAAATTTTGGACTATGAGTTCGAACAGAAGTATTGTGGATAAGTCTAAAGGTTGGAATAGATTGTGTTTGATATTGGATACTATTGTTAAGGTTAAATCATTTCTTGATATTATTTTTGGGTTGTCATAAAAAGGACAACCTGGAGGTCGGGCGACAACCTATCGCGTCCGGCAAGGCCGTGAGACTTGAACCCGCAATGGAAGGGCGACAAGGGTAATCACCTACCACTGGCTTACGTGATGTCCCAGTTTTTATAATGTAGTTTTTTTTAAATATTAAGACAAATGAATTATAAATTCATTATTTTTGTAACCATAGATGATTATGATAAATAGAATATTTTTGAATTCTATTATCTTTTCGGGTCAAAGATGAGTTTTTGGTAGGAATTAGTTGAAGTATGAAACTCTACTTGTCAAGTATATTTTTTTCCTCTTATTCTATGAATAAATTAATTCTTAAAATTTAGGGAAGGGATCTTAAAACCAAAAATTTGTTATCCTAATACCTTCATTTTTTTTGTACCAATGATATTTTAAATCATCATAGATTGATGGATTTGAGGCCCTCAATTTTACACTTTTTCTGTGATTGATGACCTCAATAACTCCCTATAAATATTTAGGATTTTCTCCAATTATGTGTCTCTAATTTCCACCAATGTTCACCTAATCGAGATAAAAATTTGCTGGTGAGTTTTTCATTTCTCTTTCCCTGTTATTAAGACTAAATTTCATTAACCCAATTTCTGATGTGGGTTTTCCATAAAGGTATTTTTCTATTTTTAACCTTTTATTTTCAAAGAAAAAGTTCAAATTGTGAGGATGAAATTTATTGAAGGAGAGGATAATGTAACACCCCAAGATTTCATAGTACGTTATCTCTTCAAAAAAATTCAATAACTTGCGTTACACACGACACTGAGTTCGAGTGCACCACAACTTACCAAACTAGCCGTTCAAAAAGTGGTTATGAATAGTATTAACTGAATTTTCAATTTTATATACTCCATATAATTTTAGAATCCATATTATGTGTTTCTTAGACATAATATAAGAACAAATTCATTTTTTTAGATAAAAGAAGTATTTTTCAAAAAATGCAATTTTACCACCTTTTAATGGAAAACCTTTTTTAAAACCAATATTTGACACTTTTATATATTAAATTTAGTGAAATTAAATTATTCTTTATAATAGGGACATAAAAATTTATTTTGGATAAATTTTTTGTACTTTTCTGATAACTTTCATATTTTGATGAATAGTGAAAATAGTAAATTTTAATTAAAAACAACTTTTTTAATCGAAATAATTTATAGTGTTAAATTATATATTTGAGTGGTTTTAAAGTATCATTAGATTATATTTTTATCATTTAATATAATTTAGGTCATTGGATGTAATTTCACATTTAAATTGGACATAAACAGGTGTTAATCTTTTGATAGTTATTATTTCTTAAAAACACGCGTTACATTTTAACAACGAGAATTAATTTTAAATTAATTTATGGAACTTCCGTGTTTTGAATTTGGAAAAATGGATTCTATATTTGGAATCATTAGGTATAAATTGTGTAAATAGTTAACTTTTATTTTTAGACATTATGAATATTTACTTCAGTAAATATTTTATTTACCATGGTTAAAGGGTAAATCTGGTAAATAAGGGTAATGAAATATTATTATAATAATATTAAATTACCCTAACATGTTTTCTATTCCTATTGGTTGATACATTTCAGACCATGGGCATCCTTGGGCCTATTTTGGGACCTCATGAATCCACTTGAGAGTGATAATGACACTTTATATTAATTAATTTAAAGTAAAGACAAAAATGACATAAACATATATCTTTTAGTAAAATAATTTTTACAAGGGGATATATAAGTTATCATTTCGACTATAAATATTCATTTTAAAGATAAAAATATTTAATACATCATGGTATTTTTTTATAATTTTTAGACATCAAATAAATAAAATTATTTATGACACAATAATGATGCAGTGTTTACCTCAATAAAGAATGATTTAAATAAATGAGATTATAAAAATTAAAACAATATACAAAACCTGTACAATTATTATTGGATGATTTTATTTCAAACATGAGTCATATTATATTAGACTTTAATGAGTTCTGGACCTTTAGAAATCGAAAATCATTATATAATAAAATAATATTTTCAAACATTTCTAAAGATCCCCTCCTCCCCCTTATAAAAATCCCTCACCTATAACCCATTTCTTACACCTCTAAAGCCCCTTGGATCATCCAAAATCTGCCCAATTAATCTCCCTACATCCCTTTATTCCTCCTAAAAGCCTTACCTTAGGTATAAGGCATTTCAAGGAAGCCTTTTGGTTCAAACCAAATGGAGTTACCCGATTTAAAGGTAACATCTCCTCTTAAATTCTGTTCTTTTATTTTACTTCTACAACACCCTAAACTCTCTTTATTCCTTTATTTTATAACAAAAACAGTATCCTCAATATACTAGGTTGTTTTTATGATGATTATTTGAACTACACTTACACACACCTCCATCTAATGGGTATAGAACATAATGTTTCTGTGGACGGCGAACTACTGCCTCGCGAAATGATGATTGTTCAATCTTCTACTACCACCTCTTTTGGTGGCCATTATGATGGAACAGTAATTATATATGATATTTATGATATTTATTTTATCTATAGTCTTCTTTAATTCTCTTTTATATCATACCTTTATTCTTTTAATGTTGTATATATACGATAATTTCATTTGAGGAAGTGCGGACTACCGCCCCCTCAAAGTGATATGACTCATTCATACCATACATGGAATGTATAAAGGATGGTGTTAATGAACTTTCATAAAATATATAAAATATTTTATTTTACTGGAATAATAATATACCTATGTATCATTTGTTCTTCATTCCTTTTAAAATAAAAAAAAATGAAATGAAAGTAGTGTTCGTGCGTACGTACGGATTACCATCTCCACGAACGCGATGAGATTCATTCCCCATTGTAACCATTCAAGAATAATTTTCATTTGATTATTAAAAAAAATATTTAAGAACATTATATCATTCTGGATATGAATCAAATACATCCTATCCATAACAAACATGACTTACGTAACAAAACATATAAAGGAAAACGAATCAGTTAACACCTGAAACAATGATACTACTAAAATATTATTAACAAATCAATATTAGAAGATCATATATGATATCATATTTATGTATTTTGTTCTTGTATAATTTAATAACAATTATTTAACTATTATACAGGAGGTTAACGTACCCTTGACCAAGTAAAAGTACAAGGTAAGGGTTAATTCCTCAATCTCATTATTATCCGAGATTGTTTATGTGTAAATATTTACTGGGAAATTTTTATCATCCATGACCATGTTTCATGAAAATGTTTTCAGAATAAATATTTTAAGGTTTTGTGGAAGGGAATCTTTATCAAGATCATCATTTTAAATGTTTTAATGATTTATTTTTTAAAATATTTTCAATTAATGTCCATATTTTAAAAATGATTTTAAGGATTTATTTATATGGACATGATTGTTTTAAAATGTTAATTCCATTAAAAAGTTTCAAAGTGGTATGGGACACTTTGATTCAAAAATATATTTTAAATAACTTCCTTTATAAAGGCATGAATTTTAAATGATTTCACAAAAAGGGACATTTCTCTCAAAGAGTTTTAATGATCATTTTTAACTATGTCAACATCCTTTACTGGATATTATTATTGATTGAGTTTGATTTATTATAATACAATATTTTATATTTTATTGAATGATTTATGATATGTTTGACTATGGATGTGCTATTTTTATACCATTCATGTTTTATGGTTAACATATTAACATTTCATATGCTAGTTTTAATACGAATGTTTATGTTATATTTCAACCTTTTCATATGAGGAATGCATTGGACTTAGTAAGTGACAGATAGATCCCACTATAGCTCCTCGATGCATCGGTAGGTCTCATGAGAAAAACTAGTGTCTTGGCACAAGGCCTTGACAAAATCTTATTTGTAGTCTTGGAACGAGGCCTTGACTATATGGTTATGATGTTCGGTATTATGCATTCCATCATTATGAAATTATCTATTGATATTACATGTGATTATTCGACTAGTAGAATATCCATGTGAATAAGTAAATGGAATTATTTGATTTATATTTTCCATATTATGCTGAAGTTTAATTTTAAAATGATTTTTTTAGTTTTATACATTTCTTTAAATGTTTATTCTTATTTATGAAAGTTTATTCTATATTGTTATCCTTACTGAGTATCTAAGCTCACCCCTTTATATGTTTTATTTTTCCCAGGATACGAAAAAGTATATTATGACTAACCTGTAAGGATAGTCTAAGGGATATAAATGTGGTCAATGGAGACAATGTTGTTGTTGTTTTTCTTTTTATAATGTAATGTAACGTTCATGTATGTAATCTATTTTCCAAGACTGCTAAACTGATCAGTCTTTCAAGACTTGATCCCTTGTGATCGTGCCAATGTATTAAAATAATGCACCAACTCTGGGTAACTAGGGTCTAGGTGTTACTGTGCAAACCATGAAACAAGTTGAATGATTTATTTAAACCATGCACAAACTACTCAATAGGTTGAACACTTTGTTTAAATCATGCACAAACCATGAAAAAGGTTGAAAAATTTGTTTAAACCCTGCACAAACCCTAAAAAGGCCTAGAAACCTTCAAAAGGATTCTGTAAAATACCAAAAACAATCCACAAAGAGATACAAACATTAGGATCTCAAATAAATGGGTCAAAACACATAAAATCAAGTAACTAGATGTTACAAACTCCCCACCGTAGGACTTTTTGTCCCCAAAAAGCTTCCAGTGCGAAAGATAGAACATGACGACACAACAAGAACTTCCTCATTTATTTTGTAAGGTGAATGGTCTCTATTTTATAATTGATACTCACCCAAAGTATAACAACACATGCACACATCCAATATCTAAACACCAATATCAACACATGTCTCCAAAAAAGATAAAGACAAGAGACCTCTCATAGGTATCCCCGCTATTTAAAGATTCACCATAATGGTGTGACATAAGAATGGAACATCCCTTAAACCCAAATAAGAGACTTTAACTACTCTCCAAGGAGAAACATAAAAGATAAAACATCCACAATCAAGGTAAAGAGATTATAAGTATTTCTACCTTGGGTAAGTATTCAATGGTAACCTGGAATTTTTAAAAATCAAGCCTCGTAACTCGATGAGCTCATCAAATCAAACATCAGCACCACTATGTTCCTAGTCTATCAGAAATCCAAATTTTATTATTTAACTGCATACATTCCAAAGGTTTATACAATTCCAAATGGAAATAGGTTAAACATCATGGCCAATGCATTATAGAGAACTACACTCTCACACGAGAGATCATCCAACACATCAAAATTGAGCTCTAACCATCAAGTCAAAACAAGAGGAACACTAAGGAACAACAAACAATATTTCAAGAGAAGGAAATAATTATTACCTCTATAATCCACAAATGACCCAAACCATGTTTTATAAGATATCATTACAAAGATCCCAAAACAAAAGGTTTCCAAAATATAAAATACATAAGAAGGAAAACTCAAACAATTTTCACTCGAGCATCAGAAACTACAAGATGGAAACCAAAACATCCTCCAATGTGTGAAAATATTCACTCAGTGGCCTATGGTTGGAGCCCTATTATCATGAAGAATCTTCTAACCCATAGTAAGAAGATGATATTCCTGACTGAATTTTCCATTTTTGATATAACAAATTACAAAACCTCTGAAGGTGACCTCAACTACCACACCATCTTCAAACCTTTGGATATTTTGAACACAACTTCTTAGAATGGATTGGCTCTCCACACTAGAAACTCACAGTATTCCTCTTCTTTTTTTAAGGAGACTGAACTTCCATAATTGGGAATGAAAAATTTATCCATTCATGTTTTATTTCTAGATCCACTTCAACTGAAAAGGCCCTTACAAGAATCTCTAGATAAGAGATCAGCTATTACATATGCATGGTGGTTATAAGGTCTAGGTCAATAAATTTTCTAAAAGTTACAGCCTTAATAAATTCATTATAAACAAGATCGGGTATTAAACATACCAAAAATGAGAATTTCTTGGCATACTCTACAATCGACATCTCATCTTGACCAAAACCCAAGAACTCATAAACTTTATCCTTCACTTATTCAGGATATTTTGATCAAATAAACAGAGAATTGAAGGATTCCAAAGATATAAATTCATGCATACAAGGGGGAATCACAACTTTCCACCACTTATGACTAGGTTCCTGAAATAAAAAGTCTATAGAATTAACCTTCAGAGTATCAAGAGTCTTGAGATAATCGAAGATCCCATCAACTTCTTCATGCCACTTCACTGCCTCAAGATAACCTTGTTCATCTTTATAATAAGGTGGATGAAAATCCAGGAATTCAAGGATGGGGTTCAAAGTGAATAGGTCAAGTGATTTAGTGAAGTTGAAATTTTTGTCAATTTCTTAAGAATGTGAAAAAGTCAATGAGTGAAAATCTGATGATTTCAGAGATGTTCCTAAGTTCCAAGACATGTGAAAATGGATGCACAATGGTCACACCATTTAAAGGAGTTCCATGAAAAATGATTTACTTTTCATGATGAGTTTCTAAGGTTGGTTGTTTTTTATTTTTGAGTTTACTAGATATGTTCTATATGGATTTTGGAAAACGTTTTTTAAATGTGTTTATCAAAAAAATTAAGTCAACACCACATATCCATCTTGTGGAGAAGCACACCACTGTGGGTAGGCTATCTCAACCCCAAGACAGCCTGTATGAGTTGTCCATAGTGCAAGGGGAACGCCTATGTGAGTTAGAGAAGTGGAGAGGTACCACCATGTGGTGTAGCACGGTGGCGGAGGTGGGCACAGAAGTGAGCCCATAGAGAACCGGTATGGGGTGGTACTAGAGAGCGAGAAGAGAATTTTAAAACTGGGATGTTTCACTGAGTATTATAAGAGAGGAAAAATTCTTAGTTTGTTTTGATGTGGGATAAAAAAAATTAGCATCGAGTGAATCTTAGTCGTTGGATCTATTCAGTATTTTTTTTTGTCGTCTGATCATCTCGTCTTTATTATAATCGTGCAATCAGTTCAGTGATTATTCCAAGCCATCCAATCAAATGTTGTATGTTCTCTTACCTAGTAAGCCTTACACCTAAGCTACTATTCATCAAAAGCTCCATGCCATGAATTCTGAATCTCAATCCAAGGCCTCTCTTCATCCTTTCATCGTTTCATCGATCAGAAAATTGGAGGGAGACCGAAATCATCTATTGATTCTTTTTCATGGTAAACGATTTTCAACCATAGATTCACAGTGATATGAAAATTTTATTTTATCTAGTGACGATCATGGTATGAGAAACTTGAAGGAAGTATCTCATTGATTCTAGAATATACTGAGATGATCTCTGTTGCCTATAAATACCATTAAAGGAACATGATTTCATTTCTGGTGAGTTTTTTGGAGAAGCTCTAGTTTCTATAGAAATGAAGCATCATTAATCGCTCTAGTTTGTGAAGGTTTTCACACTACTATTTTTTGCGTGAAGAAGACTATAACACACAATCATTAAACATGTTTTTTTCACACTTTAATTTCTTCACAATGAACCGGTTCCATGAAGCACTTGAGATTGCATGATTTTCTTTTCTCTAGCTTGCACGAAGGGCTTGAGGAACCATAGACAGTGTATACTTACACTACATTATGTGAATAAAGTATTACATGTGCACACTATAAATCCAATAAGTAGTGTGATATTGTTTGATTTTGCACAAATGAATGTTATGCATGAGATAGAAACCTCCACTCTCACTTATTTGGGCTTGTGCATGAAATAAGAAAGTTATACTATGATTTTTTTCTTTTGTGCACATGAATTTAGTAGGTTTGTACAAAGAAGAAAGGTGTTGTGCATGTTGTATATGCATGAGGATTTTTCATGTGATCAGTGCGTACAAAGTGAGTGCATAAGAAGTGTAATCATTGTAAAGGCCGCACAAATTGAGAAAATCAGTATACAATATATGAAAATCTTTATGCAAATACATTTATTGAATTTAAAAGGTGTGGATTATGTGGTTCATTCAATTTTTGTGTGAAGATAGTGAGAAAGCACATGCATATGTGATTTTGTACATGCTTGTACATAAAAATACTTGCATGAAAGGTTGGTTTGTTCATGTTTGTTGTTGTATAAAAATAAGAAGGCCATGAAATGTATTAAATACATGCATGATGTTTGAGGAAGTGCATGTGTGATTTATATTGCATATTTAGTGTGCGTTAATTTGAGTCTGAAGTCGGAAAATTATTTCTATCAGTGATTTAGAAGTATTTTTGTATCCGAGTATTTAGTGTTTAGTGAGGTCAGGTCTTTAGTAGAAGAAAGAATTCTTACCCAATCAGTGTTGTATTGAGACAGCTGATTATATTCAGTTATCGGAATTATTTGAGAAAGTCTAGCATCAGTGAAAAGGTACTTTATTTGTACATGAGAAAGTGTGATCCAGTAAGCTTTTGGAGTAGGATAAACTGATTATCCTATCTGTGGATCAGATATTCAGAAGAAGAAGGAGCTTGTGATTGGGGTGTCTAACCAGTTGCTGAAGAGGATCAAGAGACCGGGGTCTAACCAATCGAATGATTGGGGGTATAAACAACTGAGGCAGAAGAGTTAGATTTATGGGTGTTATAACCATAATCAACTGAAGTATTAATTACTAGGGTGTATAACCAGTTTCTTTGTAAACCATTGTAATTGATAAAAATATTATAGTGGATAATCCATATTGGGGGGTCTAACAAACATGATAAGTATGTAGGTCTTAGTACCAAACCTTTTAAAAATACTATGTGTTGTGTTTCATTTACTTTTAACATTGAATGCATGATCCACTCATCTTAATAGGTGACATAGGTTCAAATTAAAAGGTGAAAAAGAATTCAGTAAAATTGGTCACATATGATTCACCCCCCCCCCCAGTGTGACTTCATGATCCTAGGACACTTCAATTGGTATCATAGGATAGGCCACCTCTGATTAGATCCACTCTACTTGTCCAATAGTTTATATCAAAAGTATATGAAGTGCATATTTAAGTTTGAAGAAAATTTAGAATATATTTAGATAGAAAATCTTATCTCTACTCTTGAGGTTAGAAATTTTTATGTTTCAGTCAATTCATAGAAAAACAGTCAAAAAATAGTGGAAAAGAAGTTGAAGAATAATTCAAAGATGAATGAAAATCAACCAGTATCTAGTGGCACTTAGATTTTAAATTGTTTAGTAAAATCAGTTGATGAATAAAGTTCAAGGTGTGATGATGTTATGATCAATTCTAAAATTAGAAATCATCTAAAGAAACTTCCCAAATAAGTGGTCACATATATGACCAGAGTTTTTAATGAACTTAGGGATGAAAAATTACAGCTAGAAGAAGAGGAAAATTCTATGGAAGAATCATTATCTAAAAAGGTTGGCATTGACAACACTCTTACAAGACTTTTGAAAGCAAAGGAAGAAACAATATATCTTTGAAAAGAAAGATATACTAGAGCTATTGAAGAATTGAATAGTAATATCTGTGAGAAATAAATTTTTGATATTGTTTTTATAGAATTTATCCATGCACTTGAAAAGCTATATAGTATATATCTATGAATGTCAAATATACTCAATTGAATGATAAAGTAGAAAGAATCAAGGATCTTGAACATTTATTACTAAAGGAAAATAAGATTCATGAAGAAGAGATTCAGAAGGTGAAGATTTAGTGGGAAGAAATCATGAAAAATATTAAAGATGAGAATATTTCTCTCAACTTAAAGTGTCTTGAATTGGAAGTGAAACTGATAAATATGGAAGAGATGCAAGCTTATACTTCCCAAGTTACTAAGAAAATAATTATTGGCAAGGATTCATCTAATAAGAGTCTTATTTCTAAAAATACTAAATCTAGTGGCAATAAGAGTTTGAGATTATACAAGGATAAATTTGATACATACTCATTAAAGAAGGTAACACTTTGTCCTGATAAATTTATGTGTAATAATGTTGATTTGATGACTAGTGCAGATTCAATATTAAAATCTGGGCAAACTTGGGTAAAGAAAAATTATCATTCCCCAAAGAAATCACAGAAGAAGAAATGTGTTAGCCAAAAGTATTAAAATGTAAAATATAGTCAAAACTTGTCACAAAAGAAGAATTCAAGATTTTTTTGCTATTTTTGGTGTTTTTGGAAGTTTGGGCATCAGGAAATTAATTATTGGAATAATATTTCATTGTATCAAAATTATAGAATATCTACATTTAAGGGGAGAAAGTATGAATAGAAATTAAAACCTTCACAACAGAAGAATAATTCATAGAAAAAGAATTAGTTTATTAGGAACAGATATGATTACTTTGAAAATTTTGTGATTATTGCATCAGAATTGGTCATTGTTATGATGAGTGCTAGTATGTACCAATAATTCACAAATAATATATTGATGAAAATAGAAGATCACAATAGAAAGTGTAGTAGGTAAGATATGAAGTTAACAGGTCATCCTTGGGGTGTGAATAGAAGAAGAAAGTTGCTAAGAAAACAACCCTCAAGAAGTTTGTAAAGAATGATGTGAAGAGTGTCTCACCAAAGAAAATATGTTTTTATTATGGTAAGAAATGTCACATCATGGATCAGTGTGAATTGGTCATGAACATTCATACTAAATAAATAAAGAGAGAATCAAAGAGAGAATCAATTCAGAATAAAAAATATATGATGGATTTGGTGAATGACATTATTAATGAAGAATATGAAAAGGCTTCCTAAAAGTGGTAACTTGTTGAATTTTAAAGTTATGTGTGATAGGTGCAACATGTTTGGACATTCAAGTAAAAAAATTCCATTGTTATCTGGTCAAAAAGAATTATTAATGAAAATGGGAAAGCATGTGTGACTTAAAATTATGGGGAAAATGAGTCTATACTCAGAGTGAAGACTGAGCATGTTCCTAAAGAGTTTTTTATCATATGACTAGAGAAGTTGGAAGAGGCAAGAAGGATGGAACAAGTAGAGAGAAATGAAACTGTATTTCTATAAAATATGAAGAATAATTTTTCATCTAAGAAGATTGTTGGGTTGAGAAGCAACTCTCAGCCCTGTTTCTTTAACTGAGGAGCATTGAAGAGCCACCTTATTCCCGTTTTTTCATGCATTGAATTTAAGGTGAAGCATATATTCAAGGGGAGACCTGAATTTATAATAGTTATCCATCATGGAAGACTATTATCATTATGTTTTATCTTTGAAACATATCAAACATTATTGTTTGAATATGCTTGATGTTTATTCTTGAAGAAACTCAATCATGATGAAGAAGTTTTGAGTGCATCTCTTAAGTGGGAGCACAGAAGATCATCTGTCAGATATTTTTGTCTCAATTAATGTTCTATGAGTATAAGAAGTTCTATTGAGGTATGAATCTAATAATTCTAAAAAATAAATGTTTCTAATCTATTTGGTGAGATGTATGCAGGGGATTAGTTGAAAATATTTTGAGAAATTCCTGAAAAGAAGTTTTAGTGATTGGTATCGCAAGTTGGAAGTTTATAGATAGCATTGATGTTAAATTTGATCACTATTATTTTCTACACAAATAATTTCTCACATATACTTAGAGATGATTAATTTTACCTATTTACTAATCTATTAGTGATTCCATCCTTCTCGAAAGTAAACCAGACAATATGTGTTAGAAGAGAAGAAGATATTGTTAGAATTTAATGAGAATTCCTTCCCATGCTTATAACTTTGGATTTATTACCAATAAGGTAGAGAAGATATCATTTAATTTTAAGATGAATTGGGTATTTACAATAAATCCAAAGGGGGGTATTAAATATGTCAAGTGATTTAGTGAAGTTGAAATTGTTTTCAACTGCTTAAGAATGTGAAAAATTCAATGAGTGAAAAATCTGACGATTGTAGAGATGGTCCTAAGTTCTAAGACATGTGAAAATAGATGCATAATGGTTACAACATTTAAAGGATTTCCATGAAAATGATTTATTTTTTATGAGGAGTTTCTAAGGTTGGTTGTGTTTTATTTTTGAGTTGATTTGTTGTGTTCTATATGGATTTTGGAAAATATTTTTTAAATGTGATTATCAAAAAATTAAGCCAACACCACACAACCATCTAGGGGAGAAGCACACCACTATGGGCGGATGATATCAACCCCAAGACATATCGTATGGGTATTCCATAGTGAAAGGGGAATGCCTATGTGAGGAAGAGAAGCGACGAGGCGCCACCATACGGTGCAGTACGGTGGAAGAGGTGGGCATAGAAGCATGAGCACATAGAACTGGTACGGGGCAGTATCAGAGAGAGAGAAGAGAATTTTTAAATTGAGATATTGCACTGAGTATTATAAGGGAGGAAAAATTATTAGCGTGTTTCGATGTGGGATCAAATATTTTAGCACCGAGTGAATCTTAGTTGTTGGATCTGTTCAGTATTTTTTGTTGGTCGTCTGATTGTCTCGTCTTACTTATAATTGTGTGATCAGTTCAGTGATTATTCTGAGTCATCTGATCAAGCATTGGATGTTGTCTTCTCCAACAAGCCTTGAACCTGAGATTCTATTCATCAAATCTTCATTCAAGAAGTCCAAAGCTCAATCCAAGGCCTCTCTTCATCGTTTCATCGATCAAAAAATCTGAGGGAGATAGAAATCATTTGCTGATTACTTTTCATGGTAAAAAAGGTTTAACTATGGATTTGCAGTGAGACACAGAATTTATTTTATTCAATGATGATGATGGTATAATAAACTTGAAGGAAGTATATTTTTGATTCTAGAAGATTCCAATATGATCTTTGTTGACTATAAATACCATTCAAGGAGTATGATTCCGTTGCTGGTGAGTTTTTTGGAGAATCTCTCATTTCTATAGAAACAAAGAACTATGAATTTCTCGGGTTCATAAAGGTTGTCGTGTTACTATTGTTTGCGTGAAGAATACTATAACCTTCAATCATTCAACATGTGTTTTTCACACTCGAATTTCTTCATGATGAATTGGTTCTGTGAATCACTCGAGATAGCATGATTTTCTTTTCTTTGGATTATGCGAAGGGCATGAGGGAACACTGATAGTTTATACTTACACTATATTATGTGAAGAAAGTCTTGCGTGCACACACTATAAATTCAAGAGGTATTGTGATATTGTTTTAGTTTGTGTGAAGGAATGTCATCAACGAGGCAGAAACTTCCACTCTCACTTATTTGGGTTTATTCATGCAAGAAGAAAGTTATATTGTGAGTGTTACATTTGTGCACATGAAGTCAGTGGGTTCATGTAAAGAAGAAAGGTGTTGAGCATGATGTATATGCATAAGGATTGTTCATGTGATGAGTGTGTAAAAATTGAGTGCACAAGAAGTGTAAGCATTGTGAAGGCTACACACATTGAGAAAATCAGTATACAATATATGAAAATCTCCATAAAAATACATGTATTGAATATCAAAGGTGTGGAAAGTGTGGTGAATTCAATTTGTGTGTAAATATAGTGAGAAAGCACATGCATATGTGATTTTTTAGATGCAGGTACATAAAAATACTTGCATGAAAGTGTGGTTTGTGCATGTTTTTTGTTTCATAAAAATAAGAAGGTCATGCAATGTATAAAAATACATTCATGATGTTTGAGGAAGTGCATGTGTGATTTATATTTCATATTCAGTGTGTAGTAATTTGAGGCTGAATCTGGGACATTATTTCTATCAGTGATTCATACATATTTTTGTATCTGAGTATTCAGTGTTTAGTGAGTCCAAGTCTTCAGCAGAAGAAATAATTATTGCCTGAGTATTGTTGTACTGAGACAGCTGATTATATTCAGTGATCATAATTATTTGAGAAAGTCCAGCATCTATGAAAAGGTGCTTGATTTGTACACGAGAAAGTGTGGTCCAGAAATCTCATGGAGGAGGGTCAACCGATCATCCTGTCTGTGGATCAGATATTTAGAAGAAGAAGGATCTTGTGAATGGGGGGTCTAACCAATTATTGAAGAGGATCGAGAGACTGGGGGGTCTAACTAGTCGAACGGTTGGGGGTCTAACCAACTGAGGTTGAAGAGTTGGATTGTTGGGGGTATGACCAGAATCAACTAGAGGATCGATTACTGGGGTGTATAACTAGTTGCTTCCTAAACCATTGTAATTGATAAAAATATTATAGTGGATAATCCATGTTGGGAGATCTAACCATCATGACAAGGATGTAGGTCTTAATACCAAACCATGTAAAAATATTATTTGTTGTGTTTTATTTACTTTCAGTGTTGCATGCATGATCCACCCATCTTAATAGGTGATAGAGGTTTGAATTAAAAGGTGGAAAATAATTTAGTAAAATTGGTCACACCTGATTCACCCCCCCCCCCCTAGTGTGACTGCACGATCCTCGGACACTTCACAAAGGTTAGATAGTAATAGGCACTTCCACTTGATATGGAGTTTGGGTATAGTCGTTGACAAGGGATTCAACTTCTAAAAAATGTTAAGAACTACCTCGAGGACTAGACCGTTGGACCAAAATTCTATATTTATTGAAGGAATTTCTAGGATACATTTCTGAATATCACTAAACACAATCATACAAACTCTGTCATCAAAGAAAACTCAAAAATAGCACACAATATTTTAAAAAAAGTCACATTCAATTTTAATCAAAACTTTATTGATTTCAAAATGCATAAGATTTCACCATTTATAAAACATTACTCTTTGGTAATTGAAAATTTTTCTAAAAGAACATACCAATACTTGTTTTAAGACACAATTTAGTTTTCACAAGAGATTTAAAATTATTAAATTTGAAACAACCAAACAAGAGCATGAAACAACCCGCATCCATAATCCACAAAACAAACCTCACATAAGTGAAGTCACTTGTAAGAAAACGGATAAGGTTTCAAGTTCATAACCAAGTTATAACTACAAAAGGCTTGGTCATATGGGTGAGTAAACCACACACCAACCTCACAACTATTCATAGATGGGTTTCCAAATCAGAAACACTGATTCCTCATAGTTTACCAGACTGTGAAAACATGGTGCCACTGTGGTCATCCTTCCATTTTGATTCAAAAACTCATAAGAGATTCCCCAAATCAAAGATATACCCATTGGGAATCTAAATATAATTTATCATCAAAAAACCAATAACTCAAAAGAAAGACTCAATTCCCAACATCCCTAGTAACTCAAGTCTCACAATGAAGGGGTGGTGATCAAGAACCCATTCACGGACTAACTCCTGAGTCCCAACACATTCTTAATCTCTTTTATACCATAAATCACCCCAAATAATATAAGGATTTCAAATTTAAGTATTTCCCTTTAAGTAAAGATCTCCTCTGATACCTTTTATAATGAACCAACCCAGAATACCATCTAAACCAGTACCCGAGCTGATTCACCACTAACCCAAGGAGCGTTCTTGATCTCCACGGGCTAGAAACAATCACATGGGCATTAACAAATAACAATTTGGAATAATTTTTTCTCAAATTATTATAATAACAAAGTGAAATTTAGAAACATCATTAGATATATGTGTGTGTGTGTGTGTCAAATAATACATATATATTGTAGTACAATGAGATACTATGAAAAGTGAAATCAGAACATAACAACAAAAACTCGTCTCCTGGTGTTCCATGACCACCCACCAAGTCCCGAGTCACCAACCCTTAGTCACCCAAGTACGAACCCATGAAGGAAGGTGAGAGCATGAACACTTGCTATAATATAATAAAGGTCTATAAACACCAAAAGGTACAAGCAAGGTGTGAGTTAAAGAGCCCAGTAGGATTCCATCAAAGTTTCTATGAAATTACTTCATAAGGTAATTCAAATATTCTAAAATAGGATTAAAAATAGAAGATTCTGAGGATTGGTTTTAAAAATAGAGTTTTAAACATTTAAAAACCAATTATTAAACTAAACCTGTAAAACATGCCATTTAACCTTTTAAAACAAAACATTTTATTGAAAAGATTTGAAAACCATTTCACAAGATAAATTCAGGTAATCAAGAAAAGATGATAATATTCACATGATATGTAAAGATGAAAAAGAATCAATACAATATATTCAAGGTGCATAAAATAATAAATGAAACAAGCAAGACAACTCCATTTACAAATTATGACAACCAACATTGTCATGTATTGAGATCAAGTATATAGATGTCATGGTTACAAGCAGTTTATATAAATTGACAAGGCATGTAAAACAGTTTTCAAAAACAATGGCATATATCTCAAATAAAAAAAATTGATCCACATTATCATATGCCTAAGAAGGTAAGATAGTTCTAGGCTAAAGGGGATCCACACACTCTCAAGTTTACACGACAATATGTACATACGTCCCTTTGAGCTCAGTTCAAACAAGACTCATCGCCATCTCCTAATGGATGTGACATACTGCATTATTGTTATAGAACGTTATAAAATCATAGATTGTTGTCCAAATAACTCACTAACTACCTAAGGATTGCATGTTATCTAGTAAAAAATCAATGATGGGAAATTCATTTTATAATAAAAATGTAATTCATCTCATTCTCCATTTCAAATATGTTGATTTTCTATTTAAAAACCATAACACATGTTTTTAATCAAAACATGCCTTTTCCATGATAAAACCCAAAGGTTTCTACCAAAACTAATTTAAACCATTTTTATCAAATACAACTTTGAAATCAATTTCATCAAATCAATTTCCAAAAATTAAATTCCACAATTTAATTTAAAAAAACTTCCATCCAATTTCACAATCCATCCAATTTCAATTCAAAACATTTTATACAATTAAATATTCAAAAGGGTAATAATACCAGCTTCCTTTCACAATTCATCATAAAAATTCCAAATGGGCCTTTAAAAAATTATTTATTTCAAAGCAACCCTAAATAATTTAAAGTAATTATTAAAATTTTAAAAGTATTGAATACATTTCAAAACATGGGTTTACACCCTATTTCCATGAAGATAAATCATTTATTTCAAATAACCCAAAAACACCCATTTCAAAAAAAATCAAAATTATTCAAAGGGGATTCTTGGTCATTTAATAAATCCATGCATTTAAAACTATTTTGAAAATGTCAAATAGTTCAATTCATTTAATTCAAATCATGAAAGTCCATTTTATAAATCAAACCCCAAGCCAAATTCCTCAATTTCACTAAAATAAACTTTAAAAGATCTTTAAAAATAAATCAAAACAAACATGGTATTTTTCAATTCAAAAAAAGGTGAGAGAAATAAAAGTCAAATCCATTTAATTCATTCCATATTCAATTTGGAGAGAAAAGGTTCAAAGAAGATTTTATGAGGAATTATATGGACATATTTCATGGAAAATGTGTTAGAAATTAGGAAACATGTATCCATGAATTTATCAAGAAACGATGAATTACAAAATGAAGGAAAATCATAGAAATGCCTACTTGGAAATTAAGGAATCCAACTGCAACAAATTCGAGATGTGTTTCCTTCGATGGCGATCACCAAATCTAAGAAGATAGATCTTGAAATAAGAGCGAAGAGATCCTAGACCTACAATTACACATTAATAAATCAAGATCCAACAAAACCCAAGTCTTTCACAACCTTTAGGAAGAAGAAATCAAGAGAAGAAGGGAGATCCAAGAAATGAATAGAATAACTCACTGAAAGAGAAGATCGCTACTTCGATTGGCACTTCGATCCACCAAGAGGTGAGGTTTAGGGACCCAAAATGACTTCATAGGGATCCCAAAAGCCTAAGAATCATATTATGATTGAGTGGGGGGTTTAGGGCTGTTTAGGGGGTTTTAGGTCTTTAATTACGATTTTCAAAACTTTAATTACTATTTTCATGGTTTCTTGGGCCAAGTCACACGGTTAGTAATAACCATGTGCAAACCATGCAACAGGTTGCACACTTTGTTTAAAAAATGTGAAAACCATGCACAAACTATGAAATGGGTTGCACAGTTGGTTTAAACCATGTGAAAACCATGCAACAGGTTTCACGCTTTGTTTAAACCATGCGAAAACCTTCTGCAAACTATACAATAGGTTACACACATTGTTTAAACCATGTGAAAACCATGAAAAGGCCTAGAATCCATCAAAAAGACTTTGGTAAAATAATGAAAACAACCTGTAAAGAGATCCAAACATTAGGATCTCAAATCAATGGGTCAAAACACATAAAATCAAGTAACGGGATGTTACAGGGATCTTCAGGCTGGTCGTGTAGGACCAATTCAGTGCAGTTGTCTAATGGATCAGATAGTAGGTTTTTCTCTAGATGGTGGTGGAATACAACAGGATGCTTTTCCTCCAATGGTAGACCATTTTCATAATGTCTTTACTAAGGAGTTCTATGATTTACCACCCAAGAAGGAGATCTAGTTCATGGTTGAGTTAGTGTCAGGAGCAGATTCAGTTTCTATCCTTCCTTATAGGATGGTACCATCAGAACTTCATGAGTTGAAAGTTTAGTCGAAATATCTAAAAGCTAATGTTTTCTTGGGACCTAGTACGTCTCCATGGGGTTCTCTGTTCTTTTCTCTAAGAAGGATGATGGGACTTTATGCTTGTGTGTGGACTATTAAATATTGAACTAGATGATGGTCAAGAACTAGAATCCCCTTCCACACATCAACAATCTTTTTGATTAGCTACGAGGTGCCTGGATTTTCTCTAATATTAACTTTAGATTAAAGTTTCATTAGTTGATATTGAGATGTTCAGACATACCTTGAACTGATTTTATGAGTAATTATGTCTTGCATGAGTTCATGGTGATGTATTTTGATTTTAATAACACACCATTGGTATTCATGGATTTGATTAATTGGATATTTCATCCTTTTCTATACCAGTTTGTGGGGGGGGTTGTTAATAAAATCTTGGTGTACTCCTAGTCTAAAGATGATCATGTCCAACATCTTAACATCATCCTAAGTACAATGAGAGATAATTGGATTTATGATAATCTATCCAAATGCAATTTCTGGATTGATAGATTAGAATTATTGGGTTATTTCATCTCATAGGATGGAGTGTTAATAGACCTAGAGAAGGTTGCAGACATTGTATCTTGGGAGTGACCCAAGAATGTCTTTGAGATTCAAATATTTATGTGTTTAGCAGGTTGTTATAGATTTTTTTTCAAGGAATTATCCCATATAGTATCATCGATGTCCATGCTAACCAAGAAAAGAATGAAGTTTTTTTGGTCAGATGATTGCAAGAGAGATTTTCAAGAGCTGAAGGGCAGGCTGACCTCAGTAATGATCCTTACTTTACCTATTTTAGTTAAGGCATATACCATATACTGTGACACATCCATAGTTAGAATTAGGGAAGTTCTAATGCAAAAGGATCAAGTGGTTACTTATGGATCCTAATAGATGAGATCGCATGATAGGAGTTATCCTACACATGATTTGGAGTTAGTTGTGGTAGTAAATTTCTTGAGATGTTGGAGACACTATCTTTTTGGTGAGAGGTTTTTGGTGTACACGGACCACAAGATCCTCAAGTACATATTTTCTTTGTGATACTTGAACCTTCGTTAGATGAGGTGGGTCGAGTAATTGTAGTATTTTGACCTCAATATGGATTACACACTGAGAAATGGAAACATCATTTCCGATTCCTTGATCCAAAAGATGCAGAAAGAGGTAGTGCGAAAGTCTTTCAATGAGTGGTGGATGATGGGACTCTTTGAATACATGTATTTAGATGTTTAGGAGTCCTATGGTTGAGTATATCTGACTTTGATATCTGTTATACCCATGCTTCTTGATTGTATCAAGACAGAGATGTTATCTAATCTGGAGGTCTTATCTCTGAGGGTCAACTTATATGGTGGGGAGCCACCATTAGGATGGTCTCTTGGTAGTGGTAATGTTTTTCTTATCTATGGTCTAGTATGGATTTTGGCAGGCTTGCATGAGGATCTAATGAGAGAGTTTCATGATTCTAGATGGTCGGTACATCCAAGTCTGATAAAGATGTATCATGATCTTCATAAATAGTACTAGTTTCTAGTAATGAAGAAGGAGGTCACAGGATTCATGGGGAGATATTTCACCTATCAGTAGGTGAAATCCAAGTATCATAGGCATGTTGGGTTATTTCCACCTCTGCCCATTCCAGAGTGGAAATGGGATGATGTCATTATGTATTTTCTGATAGGATTACCCAGGACACCTCGCAAAAATGATGTAGTATGGGTGATCATATATTGACTAATGAAGGTAGACCACTTCTTTCTTATCAGGTAGACCTTCACTTTTGATGATCTGTGTAGTCTCTAGGTGCAGGAGATAGTCTGTTTGCACAGTGTTTTGAGGAGTATCATTTCTAGTAGATATCCTCATTTCACATATCAGTTCTGGAAGAGTCTTTAGAAGGCTATGGTATCACAAGTTTATCTGATAATAGCCTATCATCCACAGACCGATGGCTAATCTGAATTGACCATTCATATTCTAGAGGATATGTTACGAGCCTGTGTTTTGGATTTTAGTGGTTCATGGGAGCATCATTTAGAACTCATGGAGTTTGTTTATAATAACAGCTTCCAAGCATCAATCCAAATGGCACCTTTTGAGTCCTTATATGGAATACCATTCAAATCACTTCTTTGTTGATTGGAGATAGATGAGTTAGAACTTTTTGGACCTAGTCTCATGTAAGAGACATATGAATAGATTCATCTAATTAGGAGGTGGTTGGTGACTGTACATAGTAGGAGGAAATCTTATGATAACCATCAAAGATGGCCTATGGAGTCTGAGGTTGGTCACCATGTTTTTCTTCGAGTGTCACCTAAGTTGGAGAAATTTCATATCAAGAAAAATGGAAATATAAAGCCTAGATTTGTTAGACCATTTGAGATAGTATAAAGGGATGGTCCAGTGATATACCAATTATCCCTTCCATAACTTCATATTACCATTCACGACATGTTCCATGTGGCACGTCTTCTAAGATATCATTGTGACTCTTATCATGTGGTAAACGTTGATGCATCCTTAGTGTAGATGCGTCCTTTGAGGAGCATCTGATATGGATTATGGACAGTAGTGAAAAGTATCTCCAGGTAAAGGCTATACCTCTAGTTCGAGTTCAGTGGCAGCATGGGCATGTTCAAGAGTAGACCTGGGTAAGGGAATCTGATATGTAAGCACAATGGACAGACTTGTTTTTCGACACCCCACTTTGATACTTGGAGTAGCTCGGGGATGGGCTATTATATGGTGGGGAGGTTTTAAGATCCCTTCTTTTTCCAGGTGCGCCCCTCTTTGAGTTTTGGTTGGGCCTATTTTAGTTGGGTTTTCCTTCATCTTTAAACCCTAGTGGTCTAGTCCCTTTTGGGAATGGAGATTTTTTCTGGGGGAAATAACCTAAATTTTAGGGATGTATGTTTGTTTGAATTAATGGATTCTGGGTATAAATGTGTTTAAGTGATTACAAGGGTTCTCTATGAGTTTTGAAGGCTTTAGAGGTGGTTTGGTATTTTCCTATGAAAACTGGTCTAAGAGTTGTCTATTGGGCACCTTCACGCCTTGAATATTTTACACTATGTGAATTTATTGTCAAAAACAAACTATGAACTGGTTCAAGGTGTCAAACGGTTACACACCATGAAAATTGTTTACATTGTGAAATGGTTGATTGGGGTTATTTTAACCCGAGGTGATTAGTTTTTCGATGTAACTCAAAAATAGATAAATTCATGTTGTGAAAGGGTTTTGCGTAGTAAATTCCTCAAGATCATTGGTTTTAAAGTCATGTTGTGCATATGATATATTCTTCGTTTGTTGTGAAACTCTCTCTCTCTCTCTCTCTCTTGGACCCTAGGTAGACTCCAAGTGATTTTGGATAAATTCCTTCTATTTTGGATGTCTCAATAAAGCATTTAATCACTTGTGAGTTTCTTCGCTTTGGTTTTCCATTTCTCTTCCATTTATTCTCAGTTGTCACAGTGTAATATTTTGACCACTGTTGAACCTAGTTCTGATCTTTTGTGATCTAGGTTTTTCCCTTTTTATCTCATTCACCTTCTTTCCTCATTGGCTCTCTTGGTTGAATACTTTCTTTGATCGTAGGATAAAGGTAGGTGGTTCATAACAAACCCATTTTTTCTATTTCTATTTGTTCAAGTATGTGCAATAATATGTGATTATGTCAATGAAACATGTACATTAACTAATGGAATAATGGGTGATTATAATCATGAATTTTATCTACTCCTTATACCCCTTTGGATCCAGTAGTGTTGAGACCTGTCTTGTAGCTCCTCTTAGGATGAGCCTAACCTTGAATAATAAATATCAAGAAAATATCTTTAAAATGTGTTTTAGCATGACATGAGACCTTAAGCGATTTCTTGTGATAGATTCACCTTGAATAATGGATTACTCTATTATTGAGTGAATGGGTAATTTGAATATAAATGGTAATTGGATAAATTTACCATTGTGGCTTATGATGTTATGTTGTAGTAATTTGACCATTATGACATGTATTGTGATTTATGCTGAAATACTTATATAAAGGGTTTTTCCTAGTGATGTTGAAATGTTTCTATAAAGGGATTTTCCTGGTGATGTGGAAATTATTATATAAAGGGTTTTACCTAGTGATGTTTAAATTCTTATATAAATGGATTTTCCCAGTGATGCTGAAATACTTATATAAAGTGACTTTTGCAATGATGCAAAAATGAGTATATAAAGGGGGTTTTCAGTGATGTTGAAATGATTATATAAAGGTTTTGGACCAATTATGTTTTAATTATTATATTTCTTGACTCTATTATGTTATTATTCCATGGATGTGTGGTTGCGGTTGGCATGGTTATGTTATATGCTCAGATATATTTTGACATGGTGTCGAAGAAGGTTGATTATTTTATTGTATTAATTGATTAATTAATACCCATGGTTAATGCTTTATTGCATGCACTTATTATCATACTGGTTTTTTTAGAAAAAGTGGTTTCTACCTACTGAGTTTTAATCGCACCCTATTCAGTACATCATTTGGTACCTGAGCAGATTACATGGATACAAGTTTAGACAAGGGAAAAGGACTTTGTTGTTGATTATTGCTTGTTGGATGAGTTAGATCTTGGAGATGGGACTGACATGGGGTCTGGGACTGGGGTATTTTGAGTTTATTTGTGTCAAATTGTTCATTTATCTATATGAATTCCAACATGACATTATCTACATTCCATCCTAACATTACATGGTTCATTATTATTTGGTTTCTTGGTTCATTCATTATCTTCCATTTGTATAATGTAATACTTCCACTATTTTTGTAACTCTGATATTTGTTTATTTTTGATGTATTATAACTCTGTACTAGGGGTTATAGTCTCTCCACTATGTTATTTACACCCCCACTAATAGTATAAATCCTCTAGTATATGAGGAGTTTCACTTGAGGTCACATAACTAACCTAATTAGGATAGATGAGAGAGAGATGAATCGGGGGATGTTACATATCGAGTATCTGGTTCTGATGCTTTGTATGCCTTGGGTTGGTGAGTGAGATCACTTTTTGTTATATCTCCCTAGGATTTGAGGCCAGTTTTGGAAAGAAGGATTGTCCATATGCCTAACTAGTTATCTTTTTGGTTGAGTTTTATTGGTGTGGTCGATGATGAACTTAAATGTGAGGGTCTAATTTTAGTGAAGCATGGTGAAACACTCTGGGTTAGAACCGAGGAACAATATGTACTTGGAGGTGTAAAATTTAGGAATGGAATGCCTTGAGAATACCCTTGGAAGGTTTTGACAGATACTTGTGGGTTACCTCATCTTTTGGAGTCAAGGGAACCTTGAGTGCTAATGCTCATAGTGTCTAGGTTGGGTTACAAGGGTGGGATAAGTGTGATGTCTGGCCCTATGACTTTTAAATTTATTGTGGTATACATCATATTTGGTTATATTCTCTGTGATGGAATGACACTCGAGTGACAAATGGTATTGGGGTAAGTTGTGGCTTGGTCAGGGGACTGAACCAGCATGTGAACAGATCTCAAAATAATACAAATCAAGGTATTATGAGTCGTAGGTTGGAAATGGTTACTATGGAATCATGTGATCCATAGGTTTCATTAAAAATTGAGGTAGAAAGTGCCTATTCAAGGGGTGTGTTACTATTGAAGTGATGAGACTAGATTTTTTGGGAGTGAGCACTATTTGTTTTCATTATAGTCAAAGTGGTGTGTTTTGGATATGCATGGGTTCTATTAGGTTGGATTGGGGAAACAAGACACATAAAGGTCTATGGTGAATCGTTTTTGTCTTGGAGTATCTCAAGCAATGCGAAGATAGTAGTTTTGTGGTGGGAATGGGTTTATAGTTTCTTTCTCGAGGGTCATGGAACCCTAGCAGTTTTGATCAGAAAGTTCCTCTCATAGTGAGGTGATCGAGGAACTGTTGATGATTTCAAGAAATATTACCGGAGTCTTTTAACATGAGTTAAGGTTTCACTTATTAGGTAATGGAGACACCGTGAAGGATTGGGGTGTGTTAGCACCATCATCCCTAGTTACTCCTAATGGAAGTGCCAGGGGTAGATGACGTGGGTGAGCATGGCTTGAAGGAACCGACATGTGTATGTTGTGGTTAAGTCTGTTTGGATTTCAAGGATGGTATATATAATCCCTGTGTCATAGAGTACACCATAGGATTTTTGGGTTGTGACCCTTGTTTTGAATTAGGTTTTTATGGACATCATGGATGACCTTCTTATAAGCCAAGGATGAGAAATGACTATTGTATCATATTTGGTGCATGGATTTAAGTGGGGTGGACACATCCAATTATTATGTTCGGTGAAGAAAAATACATGGGTCGGTGAGATTGAGAGTTTCCTTCTTTAAATGAAGACAAGGAAACTTCTATGGATGGGAGCTTCAAATCATTCGTATAAGGTTCGACCCCTATGTTTAGGTGTCATCGATGTGGTGAGACTAGTCATTTGGATGGTGGATCTGAATTGTCTAAATGCCTAAGAGGGATTCCAAGAAAAAAATTAAATGTGTTATCGAATGAAATTTTATCATTTACATCATCTTGAGATGTCCTAGAGGTGGTTTGAGGGTGACTTTGATCAATGAGGCGTTGATGATTGTGATAAAGCAAGATGATGAGCTCACTTAGTGGGCAACTCAACTATGGATTTTCACTAAAGGTTGGGGTTGGACTTTAGTAATATTTTTTGTATATCTAGGGAATGACTCTAGAGTATAAGTCATCTTTATCGGGTTCTCTAGTGATGTGTTAGGGGTATGGCCGAGTGATCAGAATAGTCATCCAATGAGGATCCTACTATTATTTTCGCTTGTAAATGGATATGGAGGGTTGAAAATCGGTGTGTTTAGACCATAAGTATGGGGTATAGTGAAACTCATTGGTTTTTTCTAATACAAGGAATGAGGAGTTATACTGGATTTTGATCGGTGCTCGGTTATAGAGTTGGGTGTTGCGTGTTGGAACCTTGTGTAGACCAATCTGGACCGAGTTTCCATGGGTGGTTTGTCTTAGCTCTGAAAGTGGTTGCATAAGATGTCATTGTGTTAATAAATCCTGAATTAAGGCTTGAGTTTTTGGATTGTTCAAGTATTTTTATCAAGGATCAATAACATGAATTTTTAGCTAGAGGTGGGTATCATCCAAGCTTGTGCCCGTAGACTGGTAATAAGGATGCCCTATAACGGGGATCACACCATAGACTGGTTGAGCATATAGTTATCATTTCATATAGTTTTTGGTAAACATCAGGAGTAATGTGTTGACAAACCCAATGGGTGAGGGTTCAGTTTTAGGAGAACACCCAGGTAAGGGTGTCTGTTGTTTCATTTGGTTAGAGTCGGTTCGTTCAAGGCTAATGAACGATAGTTGTCAGTTGATGGTTAGGTGTTCAAACTGAGTGTAAGTATCGGGAGGTAAGATGGTTGGGTGATCAATTATATGAGACTATGGTGTTTTGAGTTGGCATGTTGGTGTCAATTTTGAGTTGAGGCCTTGTGAGATGGATAGTCTCGGAATGGAGGTTGTGCTTTTGGATGCGGTTTTAAGTGAGTGTGATCTAGTATAGACCGTTGACATCAACCTGTGAGTTTTGATGTTGGTGAATCATGACTTCAGGGATTTTATTGGTATTAGGGCGTCGTTTTTTATTTGGGTGATTGATCAGCACTGTGATACACGGGCTGATGGGTCTTTTAATAGTGATGTTGGTTAGAGCAGTATTGGTATGACCATAACTAGTGAAGCGTACATATTTCATTCATGGTTCAAGGTTCAATGTTTCTCAATTGTATAGCTTAGGGACGAGCTATCATATAGTGGAGAGATTTTAAAACTCTTTCCCATATGTGTGTTTGGTTTTTTTGGAAAGTTTGAGCTTTTAGTTAGGGGAGGGGTCAGTTTTTTTTATAGGAATTTGGATTCGAATTCCAAGCATTTTAACCCCTCAAAAGATCCATTTTGTTCAAGGATTTAAGTTTTCTAGGGGGTTTGGGGATTCGGGAGCACATGGGAATATCGAGGGGTGGACAGGTCATGAGGATAAGAGGTTGAAGTACCATCGGCTAGCCAGTCAGAGGCCATTGGCTAGTTAGTGGCCTTCTAGAGGGCCTAGGGTTCTTGCTGGGCTCACTAGAAAGCTAGTGAGGCCAGAACCAACCATCCATGGAGTTCTAGATCCCTTTTCTAAGGGGGGGAGGTGCATTTCACCCCTTCTCCCCCTTTCTTCGTAACTCATATTTGGTTAGTTTTGGCCAAATTCTAGGTGTGTAGTATCCCTCCTTCCCCTCTACTTTTCCATGGTAGATCTCCTCTAATTATTTTCAGTTTTTCTTATCGTTGGGGGCATTGGAAGGCTAGAGGTGATTCTAAGGGTCATCTTCTTCCCTTTCATTGTTTCTTTTGTTATCTAGTTTTATCATGTTGTTTATGTGGGTTATTCCCTATTTTCAAGGCATTTGTATGGTTCTTCATTTTATCTCATTTTAAATCAAACTAAAGGTTGATATTGGATGAGTGGGTCTCTTCAATGTTAATTTAGGTGATCTAATTACTTGTCCCTTAATTTATTTCTATCTTATTGCGTTTTGGTTTGTAAAGTCACACTGGCTTATCAAATGCTCGACCTAATAATTAAATCAAATTGTTAGTTTCCCTTTTGATGTCTTGAGAACCCCCTTGGACTTAGTAAAGCATGTTGGAATGGGTAGATATTAGTTGGAACTTTTAAAGTGTGGGGTTAGGCTAGTGCCTTGGAATTGGGAAATCAAATTGGGAAATTTAGGGCTACCCTTGGAATTGAATGAGTTTAATTTAAAATGTGGGTTGCCTAGGTTAACCCTTAGGAACTGGTAATTCTTATGGATTTCAAAATCCTAAATGAAATTTTGAATTCGGTATAAATGGAGATTTTGGTTTAAATTGTTAAAGTTTTATGCATGTGAAATGAATTAAAGTAGTGGTTATGTCTTGAATTGTTAAATTTTGTTATGCTTGAATCTTGGATTAATGACTTTTTTGATATTATTGGATTTGATTTTGAGAATTGGAATTTCTTGGGAAGTCCCTTGGATTCCTTATGTAATGAATGGGTGTTGAATTCCTTGGAGAGATTCCTTGGATTCTTTTTTATTGGTATTGGTGTGGAATGACATGGGTGAGCCATGGATTCCACTAGGGGACTCATGTGAATGTCGAGAGTGGAAATATACTTGAATTCAATGAGGTTCAATACTATGGAATGCCTCAAGAAAGCCAGTGGATTTTACTAAGATTCATTACTATGAATGCCATGGGGGGGATCCCCATTGGATTTGGTTAATATCTACATTTATTGAATGTCATAGATTAATGTTGTGGATTCTTAAGGGGTACCCTTGTTGAATGGAGTAGGATGAGCTCCCTGGATTCAGATTGATTATTATTGGTATAGAATGCCTCGAGTGTAAGCCATGGGTTACAATTGAGTCATTCTTCTAAATTTAAAGAGAAGTCCCTTGAGTTTAGGCCATAAAAATGTTTTTTCTAGGGATTTTCTGGTAGAGAATGTCTGTATGAGCCACAAGGATTCCTCTTGGGACACTTTATTATGGATGCCTCGGTAATGAACCTTGGAACCAAGTTGAGACATGGTAATTTCACCAAGATTAGAGATACCAATGAGGTTGAATCAAGTAGTGTCGGCCTGGTTTTTCCTCTTGAGACTCGAGGCTTGATCGGGTTCTATTTCTTTATGTAGCTTTTTGTTACTCGTTAATTTATTTATTACACACCATTATGCTTTACTCTCACAAGTTGGAATTTCATTAGACATCATTGGTGGTGGCATACTAAATTATACTCACACCCTGTTCGGGCCGCCATGGAACCTGGGTACCCGAGCAGATGCTACTTGGTCGCAGGTTATAGGTCCAGGGCAAGGCCCGATGTGATGCTTGATTGTATGGCTAGGATGGAGCATGGGAGCAAGGAGTCATGCTGGAGATCGGGACTTTTGTGGTTATGTTGTCTTATGGTATTTTCTTTTTGATATTATTGGGTTGTTGTTCTTGACTTTATTGATATGTCATGCCTAGCTTGTTATGTTTGTATCATCATTATGATATTGCATGGGATGAGATTTGGTAATTTAGAACTTGTAGTTTTTTATCTGATTGTGATGTCCTATGATTCGTACCTTATTTACTTATGTGTTGTGCACTCTGATTATGAGGGCATAGTCTTCCTACAGTAACCTCCCAGACCCTCGCCACTAGTCGGTAGCCTCTGGCATACAGGGAGGCATGCTTGAGTCCATGTAACGCATCGGCTCAAGGCACTGGTTCAGTGGTATTCGGGTCAGGGTGTGACATTGGCCATCAAGAAGACCTATCCTTCTCAATTCAATCATTCCATTTTGGCTCATATGCCCAAGTCGCATATGCCATAATTTGGAAATATCATCATCCAATAAAGGAGTAGAAACAGTTACAGCACCAATGACAGACAAACCTTGAAGAACATACATCCTACTAAATTTTTTCCTCCCTTTCATCACAACAAGTGATCCTTTAAGAACATTTAAAACTCCATCATTGCTAGTATACTTGTATCTGTTTGTATCAAGAGTACTTAAAGAAACTAAATTTATTTTCAGATCAGGGTCATGTTTCACATCTGTAAGAGTTTTCACAACGCCATCAAACATCTTAATTATGATGCTTCCAATTCCAACAATTTTGTAAGATGCATTATTTCCCATCAACACATCAACTTTTGTGACAAATTCATATGTTGAAAACCAATCCTGATTGGGACACATATGAAAGTACATGCTGAATCAAGAATCCAATCATCACATAATTTAGATTCACCATCAGAAACAACTAGGAGTTCCCCATCACTGTTATTATCCTCGACGACATTGGCTTCAATATATTTTTCTACTTGCTTTCCTTTTTGATTAATAGGTCTCTTATTATTGTTCTTATTTTACAACTTGAACCATTCATATTTAATATGCCCCTTCTTTTTATAGTAATTGCAGTTTTTATCTTTATTTTGAGATTTTAACCAACCCCTTTCAGAAGTAAAAATTTTTCATCCACTTATTCTCCCTCGAGCAACCAAACCCTCTGTATGAGATTCAGAACCAACCACAAGCTGTTTTATTTTCTCATTCGAAAATAAAGCCTCACAAACATCATCGAGAGTAATTATGTCATGACTATAAAGAATTGTATCTCTAAAATTCACATATGAAGGAGGCAGAGAGCATAACAAAATTAAAGACAAGTCTTCATCATCATATTTTACCTCCTTGTTTTCTAGATCAGAAATAATTTCTTTAAAAATTGTTAAATGATCTGTAATATTTGTACCTTCCAAAGTTGCACCAATTTCAGCCATAACACAATAGCAGTTTTCTCTTTCAAAACATCCAACAAAATACGATTCGGTGGATGTAGTTGGATTTGTGAGAAAGCCTTATGATCCTTGCATTTTTTTCTTAGTCAATGATCTAGGCACCTTGTCGAATCCCAACAATGCATCATCTAGATCCATATGTGTGAGAACAACCCACATCTTAACTTGTCATAATGAAAATTTAGTGTTCGAATCCGAAATTGGAATATCGAACTTCACGACTTCCATTCTGAGAAAGTGAAATAAGATCATGAAATAGATCGGATCTTCAAAGTTCTTCGGATCACGAAAAGCCCGATTGGATATATGGTTGATCGAACCAGATGCTTTGATACCAATTTGTTGTAAAAAAACATCGGATGAACAACCATGAAAAAAAGGGAAAATAAAAGGTGGATGTCAGGACTTTACATGGAAAACCCAGATTAGGAAAAAAAAACCTCGAGCCGAAAATTCACTATGAGGTCGAATTGGTAAAAAAATGTCTTGTGGGGCTAAAAAATGACATAAATAGAGAAATTTTTCTCAATCCTTGACGGAGTAATAATTCTCAACATTAATAAAGATAATAAAGGGGTGTTGACCGCATTAATTTGATATATAGGTCACAACACCAACAGAAAGATTGAAGAGAATAAGTGGTATGCGGATGGAGACAGAGGACTTGGTGGTGAAACCTTGAAATGATTTTCAAGTGATAGATTGTTAGGTTCAATCGTGTGGAAACCATTTTTCAACCATGGAATTAGAACTAATGGAAGAAGAGGTTCTAGAAATCTAATTTTTGGAACCCGGATGGAGATGGTGGAGCACCAACGGTCAACATCTAGAAGTCTGGAAGTAGGTAGACCATATGCAGGTAGTCGGAAGCACCCAACTGAAAGCATGCAATCGAAAGCCTATTCTTGAAAAGTCTAAAGGTGAAAGTGCGTTGACACAAATGGCATGTGTAAAGTTTTCGCTGTTGATAAGGGTTTTCTGAGGCTACATAATATTTTTAGTTTGACAATTTTTCGATAAAGGAAATACGTAGGGGTCTTCAGAAGGTTGCGTAAGAGTGAACTCGTGGAGTTTCCAGAAGCACATATAGTTCACTGGAAGAGGAAATTAAAGCGGTGAAAGTCCTTCACCAAGCGAAGGGGTGCCCGTGAAGATTCGATCTATGTGGGCATTTTAATCACAAAGATCATAAAAGGGTGGTGCGAGTTGCATCTGGTGGACTCTACATTAAGTAGTAGGGTGGGGGCATTTGTTCGGATAATTTGATAATTCAATTGTAATTATCTTATGTTTCTTAACTAAAATAGTTTGCAGGGTTTCCTCAAATCTTTTTTATTTTTTATGAAAAACAGTACATGAAAAGTAGCATTAGATGTCAAAATCAAAAACCGGCAAAGCACATGCGGTTTTTTGGTATTTTCAGTTAAAAATGTGTTATTTATCCATTTTAAGACTTAAATTATCTCTCGCCTTTCATCATTTTCTATATATATTTGCTTTTTCCGGCACGCCGGTAAAAATCTAATTGATATTAACGGCTGGTGGATTTGATAAAAAAAATGATTATTATTTTTTAATGGGAATCTTAATGATCGGGGGCCCCACCGGGAAGGCGACGGCGCGGCGGGGAGTGGTCCCACGCGCCAGCTGGACGCGGAAACCGTGGGCACGCGCGCCCGGTTTGACACCTCCGGTCGTCCGGACCGTTTTGAGGACGGCGCCGTGACCGTTGGATTTATCGTTAAAATCGAGGCTGCCAGCGTGACCAGTTCCTCGGTCGGGCGGCCGTTATTCCGGATTCCCCGCGTGATTTTCGGTGACAGTTGGGTTTCCCACCGGACCCCAACTTCATATGATTAACAGAATAAAGTAATAACTGATTTGAATAAATTAATTATTATTTATTAATTGATTATAAAATTACTGATTTTAAAGGTACCTTGACCTTGTTACCAAGATCAATAGACATCTTCACATAAAAAAAATATTTTTTACAAAAAAAAAAGTATATTCACTTAAATATTATTAATTAAAACATGTCTTATATTTTAATAAATACATTTTATGTTTAAAGGTGAGTTTATAAAAAATTGGATCACCTTAAAAAAAACGCTTACCAATTTCATGTTAAATTAATTAATTATAACCCCTTATTGCATTAATGTTTTCTAATTGACAAAAATGTCGAGACATACATCATTCATGTAATGAAAAGATGAAACGATGTCACCGGAAGTGGTCAAATGATGAACATCGCGTACCCATCGTATGCCAAAATGTTGAATTGAAGTTCTCTAATCAGGTCATGGACCATGAAATTTGATATTTCCTATTTCTTTCTACACTCTGAAGGCGTCGGACTTGATTATGATGTATAAATGTTCACGATAGAGATGATAATTATTTTTGTATTCTTAAATAAATATTATATTGTTTTATTTCTTTTCTCTTTCATTTTATTTCTTAAAAAAATATATAAAATAAAGTAAGCGTTCTTCAAGAACAACATAAATATATTTTATTGATATTGGTCTCCCAAAATGGATGAAAATGCTAAAATGAATAATACACCAACAACAAGTCTTAGAATCAATTAAACGAGGTCAACTGCATGGATCAATATCTCTATCAAAGACAATATTTTCATTAAAACAATTTAAAACAACATCATCTTGAATGATCTGTTTAAGAGTCCTTTTACGTATATTTTATGATCACAAATCACACCAAAATGCATCATAAAACCCAATCAAATAATTTTATCACGTGAATGAGAATATTCATTGAAAAAATGCATTTCATTTCCCAAAGCGAATGAAAATAAACATGATTTTATTTAAAATCAAGTTTGTGGTGAATATGATATCTTGTGATGATCATTGTGCCTTATTTGTTTATAAGGAAAATAAACAAATAATAATAATATAATCATCAAGAAGGTTTGATGACAGTAAATATTTAAAGAGTACAATGAATTTTATTAATATTTACAAAATATTGAACCCCCGAAGAATGATATGAAAATAATGTCTTGAAATTATTTTGGAAAACATTTTTGTTTATCAAAATTTTCTCTTATAGGGTCAATATCAAAAACAACAAATATTATGTATCCCATGCTAATAGATTATCAATATCATCTCATGCAATTCATTTAATTTTATCCCTTCATGGGAATGTTATTCTTCTTATAATTCATAAACGAGATGATAGAGTTATATGACTTTTATAATCCAATATATTTTATGAAAATAAATTTACCACCTGGAGTGGTTAAACAATTCTCATCATGATAAATAAAATTATTATTTTTATACAAGACGATCTTTATTTTTTAAAAGTTGATGTCGAAGAGTTTATTTGGGGAAAAAGGATACATTATAAAGGAAAACAGACACACATACAATGCAGAGATGTACTCGGCGATACTCGAACTTGAGACCTCACCGAGATCCACAAGGGCAGCTATCACTGAGCTGTACCATGGGGGCTACAAGATGATCATTATTGATAAATAATAAATTATCATTCATGAGTCATAATATCCAATGAATGAATTCATTCCCTGATGTGAATATAATTTTAATTGCTTTTATTTCATTCCTTAATGGGAATGTGAATATTCATAAAAAAAATTGATATGATTTGTGTGTACTTGAAATTTTATCATGAATATTTAGAAGATATTTTTTTTTGCTGAATGATTTCTCCTTTATTTGGTGAAGTTAATGTTATTATAAAAATTATTCTATGAATTATAATTAAGATTGCAATGAGGTGTGTTGTAAATCCAAAAGATTCTTCCACATTGCTTCTCACTACCACATTCACTAACCTTGAAATACACGGGGGCTCCGCTCCTTAGTAGATGTATTTTTAAAAATATTTGGGAAAGAAGTTCCAAAATATAAAATATCTACTAGATGATGAGCCTAAACCATTATGATTATATTATGAATCCATTAATTGATGATCAACCACCAAAAGTGGAAATTACATCGATAAATATGGGTATTTTAACTTTTCATCACATAACATGAACGTGTTAAATATGCATAATGGAAAGATCTTGAAGATCTTATGTATATTGATATTGAAGAAAAAAATTTATAAATATTATTTTAATGCTTCAAAAGAACACACATATGTTTATTATTAATAAAAACTCATGAAGAGTTAGTATATGATCATGTAAGTACATTTACTAGTAGTGCAAATTAATCAAAAACTCCAAAAGAGTGAATATATTCCTAAATGGCAGTACAAAATTATCAATAAATAATGCTTTGTTATATTTGAAGTATTGATGAAATAAATCTAACATTAATGATATCCTTGAAAATGAATATCATATAGAGACATTGGATAAATGAGGTGTCAAATACCTCTACATATAAGAAGCATTCATAATAGATAAAAAATGGATTCTAAAGAATTCATGTACAATCAAATCAATTATGACAAACCAAAAATTTATTGATCCTGATACATAAATACATAACATGATTATTTAGGTCATTCATGATCAATTATAATGAAAATTATTGATACAAGTATACATGAGAATCAATTTGTTGATAAAATAGTTGACATCTTGTTGTCCCAAGAATGTATGGAAATTACACTACGGGGGGGGGGGAATTACAGTTTACAAATAACTATCATTTTTTATCCCACCCGAGTAATAAAACTATCAGAAATAGTTAAATCAGATATACCCACAATACAATCAGAGTAAAATCAAAGTAAGCGTAGCAGTAATAGAACAATCATTATTTTATAACTACTGATCAAAGCAATAAATGCAGCATAAAAATTAAACTAATGGTATTTTGACAACAACCATTAAAAGTAAAAATACAACATAAAGAAAAAAACACAGAGTATTAATTTACCAATCAAACACCCTTTAAAGGATATTATTAAAACCTCACTTTTAACCCAAAGTGAATAGGTAATGTTAAACTTGATTCAAGGTATCCTCAACATTAAACCTGTCAAAAGGTATCCACTTCTATAAACCAGAAGCTCTGATTTGTCTTCCAATCCCCAGTAACCCCTTACTAAACTCATTGGTAGGAGCCCGATTCAACAAACTCGAAGTTGGGTATTCCCGCATTTACAAACTGAAAGCTTGGTTCTGTCTTCCACCCATGAAATCCCTCAATCAATATGATTAGTAACACAATGATTACAGTAAGAAAACTAAGATCTCTTTAAATGAAGCCTCAAAATCATAAGCTCTTAGTAAAACACTCAAAAGTAAGCACACTAAACAACAAGCAATTGAAAGATTCAAGAGATTTTTGACCTTCAGAGTATTCTGGTCTGTGTCATTTGTTCCTCAAACATGACTCAACTTATAGACGAACCTACAATAGTCGGATTCTACATTCTTTGGGTTCAGTTGTAATGACATTGATAGAAACTTTGTCATCTACTGATGAACTCAGCTTCTAGCTTTATCTACCAATGAAATTATCTAAAACCGCCACAATGCCTGTACATATGACATAAAATATTCTAATTAAAAACATCCAGTTTACTAGTTTTCATGAACCATTAAACTGTCGATATTTTGAAATTCCTCATATCATTAGATTTTCAAAAATCCTCAGTCCATCAGTATTTCGAAAAACCTTAGATCATAAGTATTTCTTTTAAAATGGTTTTACATTCTACACATCAAAAAGGATGAAAAATGCTAAAATGAATAATACACCAACAACAAGCCTTATAATCAATTAAATGAGGTCAACTACATGGATCAATATCGCCAATTAGCTCTATCAAAGACTATATTTTCATTAAAACCATTTAAAACAACGTCATCTTGAATGGTCTGTTTAAGAGTCCTTTTACCTATATTTTATGATCACGAAGCACACCAAAATGCATCATAAAACCCAGTCAAATAATTTTATTATGTGAATGAGAATATTCATTAAAAAAATGCATTTCATTCCCCAAAGCAAATGAAAATAAACATAATTTTATTTAAAATCAAGTTTGTGGTGAATATGATATATTGTGATGACCATTGTGCCTTATTTGTTTATAAGAGAAATAAACAAATAATAATAATATAGTCATCAAGAAGGTTTGATGACAATAAGTATTTAAAGAGTACAATGAATTTTATTAATATTTACAAAATATTGAATCCCTGAAGAATGATACGAAAATAATGTCTTTTGAAATTATTTTGAAAAACATTTTTGTTTATCAAAATTTTCTCTTGTAGTGTCAATATCAAAAACAACAAATATTATGTATCCCATGCTTATAGATTGTCAATATTATCTCATGCAATTCATTTAATTTTATCCCTTCATGTGAATGTTATTATTCTTATAATTCATAAATGATATGATAAAGTTATATGACTTTTATAATCCAATATATTTTATGAAAATAATTTTACCACCTGAAGTGGTTAAACAATTCTTATCATGATAAATAAAATTATTATTTTTATAGAAGACAATAATTATTTTTTAAAAGTTGATGTTGAAGAGTTTATTTGGGGAAAAAAGATACATTATAAAGGAAAACAGACACACATACAATGCAGAGATGTACTCGACGATACTCGAACTCGAGACCTCACCGAGACCAACAAGGACAGTTATCACTGAGCTGCACCCCGGGGGATACAAGATGATCATTACTGAGAAATAATAAATTATCATTCATGAATCATGTCACGAACCGTCCCCCGGGACCCATATCGTGACTACCCCAAGCCCGCCTTCCATAGGCCAGAGGCTAACGACTAGCACCAAAGGCGTAACTCCCTAAAAACTGGGAAGACATTGCCTTTATAAAACGTAAACACACACAACCAGAGTACAAACGGAAGCAAACACTAAGTAAAGCAGTATAACAAGCGTGTTGAAAGTACAAAGAGGTCGGAAATACTAGCCCAACAGAAATGTACAACTACAACTGAAAGACAAACAACTGGAAGATGGAAGCAGCTCCTAGATCGTCCTCCGGGTTCCTACCTGAAGGGTAGGTACAGATGTCCTCCTCAGCACTCCGCGTCTGTCGGTTCGCTCCGTGTGCCGTCACGCCGAGTGTCCACCTCCGGGTACCGTCCAGTCCTCGTACACTCTGCCTCGATCAGCGTTGTCCGTCGTCTGCATCCAACACAACGAGGTGCGGGCATAGTCCGTGCAGGGGTGAGTATAACGATACTCAGTAGGGACCCTGAGACCCTCAAGGTCTCACTAAAAATCCAACAAGGATAAACCACAAAGAAAGATCTCAACAGACAACCTTTACTTAGGTATATGCCCATACATATACCTAAGTTATCAAGTAACTCATCTCAATCATGAGGAAAACACAAAGGTCATTGACTCAGCTCAAACCAGGATTTTATTCATGATGTCGAAACCACGGATGCTAGAGAACTCCTCCTCTGTCGAGTACAGTGGGTCTGCCGCTACAATCAAGCGCTTCTCACTAACCTTGGACTGCTGAATTACTCCACCTGTCGAGTACTGTGGGCCTGCTGCTACAACCAAACGCTTCCCACCATGAGTCTGCCACTACAACCAAGCGCTCCCCCTCATAGCCTACAGAGATACTCATTCTGTCGAGTACCGCGGGTTTGCCGCTACAACCAAACGCTCCTCCACCGTGGGTCTACTGCTACAACCAAGCGATCCCCACTGGGCCATCCGAATCACCCTGAGTCGATCGATCACTAGTCATCAAGCCTCAGCCAGCTACTAGGTCTCTGCACTCCGTACGCTAGTCTCCGGGAGGGTCCGCTCCACGAGCTACTGGTCGATACTTCCAAGTGTCACGTAACCTCACGTGGAAGTATCTCAAGGGACCGCCTCGTCATAAGGGTCTCAACGCAACAGACGACGCGTCAATCGGACGCCCGGTCTGTGAGTTATTAGCATTTCCGTTCCAGGGGCCCGGTTGGATTTCGGGTACAATCCAACCCGGCCATGCTCAAACCACATCCGAATTTTGTGTAGAGTATGCCAAAAGAACCGTCTCATCAAGAGGAAACCAACATAGTCGACGACACGTCAATCGGACGTCCGGTCCTTAAGTTATAAGCGTTTCCGCTCCGAGGGCCCGGTTGGTTTCGGTTTCGAACCAACCCGGCCGTTTTTTCGAAGTCGTCCAAAACTCACTAAGAGTATCGCAAAAGGACCGTCTCGTCGTTAGGGTCCCAGTGCCGCAGACGGTGCGTCGATCGGTCGTACGATCGTGAAGTTATTCGCATTTAAGCGTATGGGCCCGACCCGTTAGGCCCAGTGGGTTGGCGGGTCGGTCCGACCTAGTACGGCGGGTCCAACCCGGCATGGGGTGCTGGCCCGGCCTAAAGAAACGTGACCCAACTTGGTGGCAGGCGCGGCCCGACACGAAGGCAGGCGCGGCCCGGCCCGAAGGCATGCGCGGCCCGGCCCGAAGGGGCGCGGCCCGGCCCAAGAGGGTGCGGCCCGACCCGGCTCGGCGCGGCACGACCTGGCTGGCCGCGGCTCGGCCCGAAGGGGGCCGAGCGGTTCGCGGTGGGGGGCGCGGCCCCCCGGCTGCCCGAACCGGCGGCGCCGCCCTCCCTAACCGGCTGGTCGGAGCCGGCCGACCTTCTTGGCGCAAGCGGCCCGCACGGGCAGGCAGCGGTTCATCCGGCGGGGCGCCCTCCTGGCGCCACGGGTCTCCTCCGCCTGACCGGCCTACAGGCCGGCCGGTTCTCCTGCCGAACCGGCCGGCAAAGCGGGCCACGGTTCCTTCCGCACAGCCGGCGCGGCCTGCCCTGGCCGCGGCTCCGCGTCCCCGGCACGGCGCGACGGCGCCGTGCTTCCTCCGTCGCGGCCCGCTTGGCCGCGACTTTTCTTTGCATGTGCGACAGCGGCCCTTGCGCCGCTGGCCTCTTTCGCGTTCCGCCTCCGGTCGTCGATTCCAAAAATAAACAAGATCCAACGGAGGGTCGTCGGGCCGTGTTCGTTCGGCCCGCGCCCACCGCGTTAGGCGGTAACACATGGCCAATGGCAAACAAAGATATTCAACAACGAACGTGGCACAATTTTTATTCAAATAAAAATTGTTCAAAACTCCCTACCTCGATTATGACGTTGCACGTCGTCGAGCCGCGAAAAGAGGACAAGCGTCGAGGTAGAACGACGTCGCGGGGAGACAACGTCAACTTGTTGATGTCGAGGAAGAAAGACCGAAGATGGCGCGTCGTCGGCGTTCCTCGCGAGTGGCTCCTTCTCTTTTGGTTTGGCCGAAGATCGACGACGATGAATGACGTTCCTCGACGGTTCTTCGTTGGAAGGTTGGTTGTAACAACCCAGACCTGGCCAGCCACCCGAACAGTGCCAAACGGGTTGGGTGTCACTACCTTAGGCGCACCTCCCCTTAACGCCAAAGGCTGTCGACTAGCAGCGAGGGTCTGAATAGGTATAGTGGGGAGGCTATACCCTCTTGGAGGATCATAGTAAGGGTACTGGTCCGAGTATAACAGTAAAGATGCAGCGGAAATAAAGACTCAGCAGAATCAAACCAGACCCGCAGAGCGGAAGCATAAACAATATAGATAAACAGCGAAAGCAGTATAGAAAACAACTGCAGCGGAAAGTAAACAGAACAACATGCCAGCAATCAACTACAACAACTACTGTAAACAACCAAACATGCATCCAAAGCAGGTCATACACAACTGAATATAAAAAGGGTGCCAATGGCTAACCAACAGTAGCTACAACAAGTAAGCATGCTGTTACAGAAAAGTAAACACAACAAGGTAAACCCCAGCTAGGTATGACCTCAAGGTCTGTACCATCTCCATGCAACAACTAACGCAGCCCAGCTCTTGAAGCTGACCTCTTTCCTGCACGTAAATCCATAAAGTCTGCACGCGTCCCGAAGGGCCCGTGCAGGGTGTGAGAAAAATCTCAGTAGGATACAACCCAACGGTGCGTACCAAATATATGTGTTTAAGCAGTCATGCATTTACAAGGAAAGCAATAATCAGTACAATGCACAAATAAACACAAACTCCACTGGTGCTCAACAGCCACCATGGAGTGTCACCTGCTTCGGCCAACGCCGGAATCTCTGTCATGTAACCCGGCACCGTGTGCCACCTGACACCTCGTGTCTCAAGTACCGACGTCCCGAAGGCACGCCCAAAATAGTAACCCGACACCATGTGCCTCCTGACACCTCGTGTCTCAAGTACCGACGTCCCGAAGGCACGCCCAAGAACAGTAACCCAGCACCATGTGCCTCTTGACACCTTGTGTCTCAAGTACCGACGTCCCGAAGGCACGCCCATCCCCTAAAGGCTCCTCACCTCCCACGTGGATTTCTACGGCAAGCACCCCCAACCAAAATACCTAACCGCAACTACGGGGGCCTCTACCCACACGAGCGGTCAAAACCACCTCATCACGGAGTATCTCTGTGTGCACACTACTCAAAGTCCCAGTAAGCAGTAATCACCAAAATAGTCTTAAGCCACCAACATGTCTGACACCTCGTGTCCCTGCGACCATGTCGCTCAAGTCCGATGGCATCACCACCCTAGTATCCCGGGCCATGCCCAATCCTGACAGTCGTACTGCCTCAAGCCGACGTCCATGACGCCCAATCCCGTGGTCAAAACCACCCAAAGTAACCCGGGCAAAGCCCCAACCTGTGATCAACATCACTCTAGCGTAACCGGGCCGAGCCCAACACAACCCGAAAAGGTCCAGCAGATGCAATCCAGCAATTGCATATATAACATATTCAAACAGAAAACATACACAGGCAAAACCAACTAAACAGTTGAATTGCACTATACCAGGTGCTGTCCCATACCAGGACTGAGGTCTTAAATGCCTCTAACAATTATAATAGGCTCTAATAAATTAAACTAAACAGTTTAACATTTTAATATTTCAATTAAAACCATTTTGGCATCCCCCGGCCAAAATGCCCTAATGAGCAACGACCCCTCACCCAGCCCCGCTCACGCAAACTGATAACCGGGCATACCCAAAGGCATCCCAGAGGTCCCATAAGCAATACAATATGAAAAAGCATATAAAACGGGTCCCGCTCAAAATACCCGAAAACGTGCCGAAGGCCGCGTCACCCAAACAACCATGAAAACACAAAATGAGGTATGCACCACCTACCTGAGACTCTCACGATGCTACTCCTCTAGTAACACCCGCCAATTCGGTCTAAAACGCGGTAAATCTACAAAAGATTCAAAACCGCTCAAAGGGATATAACTCGTTCTAGAACGAAAATCAGACAAAACGGCCAAAGAGGAATCGAGGCCTTACCGAGGGGGTTCCAACACACTAATCAATGATCGAATTGGGTCTCAGACGGAAGAATGAGAGGAGAAAAGGGGTTCGGTCGGCTCTCCCCGCTCAACCCGACGAAGGGGATGAGTTCTGCCTAAAAAACGAGGCTACTTCCCGTTTTAGCGAAAAAAGAAAGTACACGGTGTGTACTTTAGGACTACATGCCGTGTATATTTCATTTAACTGTTCAAAAGATGGCTGATTCCGCCGACTTACTTTCCGAACCTGCCGTCATGAGTACACGGCGTGTACCTCTGGGTACACGGTGTGTACCGGGTTCCTCTTCACTTCCTCGCCGACATACCCACACGCCATGTATATCCCTCATACACGGCTAGACTACACGACATGTCCAAAGGGAACACGGCGTGTCCCTGGTTCTTACCCGGCCAACGGCCTACACGCCATGTATGGCCTCACACGGTCAGGGGTCTACACGGCGTGTTCAAAACTACACGCTGTGTAGTAAGAAACTACTACATGGTCATCACACGACATGTACTCAGCGAGCACACGACCTGTCACTCGGTTAACACATACACGACGTGTACTTGAAAGTACACGGCGTGTAGTCTGGAAATTTCCAGAAACTTAGCATTTTCTCCAGTTTCCTCAGAAACCAGTCAAAAATTCAAACAGGGTCGGGATTTTGACCCGTTCTGAAAACCCGGGTTCTTACATTGGTGTTCTTCGTTGAGAGAAAAACACCCTTCACTATTTCTCCAAAGCTCTCTCACCCAAACCTCTCAACACAACGAAAGCCCCATTAATAAAATAATAGCAAAGCCATTATTTTTATTCACACATGCCATTCAAAATTCAAACAACTTAATTAATTTAAGAGGTTGAACTCATTAATTAAAATGTGTTGGCATACATTTAAGAGGGGGAGAGGGAGGTGAAGAGTTCTCATTAATAAGGGGGAGTTGTCACATTAAATGGAAGCTCAAAGATTCAAGGGGGTTAAAGGGGGTTTGAAGAGAGTTATGGGAGGTGAAAGGTTGGGGCTCGTGTGGGCCCCACCTTTCAAATATCCACACATGGGAAGTTGGGTGTATGTGGGCCCCACCAACAACTTCCCATGGGAGGAAATAACTTCCATAGATATATAAAATTGTCCCAACAATTTTATTTAACTATTTCCAATTTCTCCAAAAATTAACTCTCAACCCGCAAAAAAACGCAACTGCGGTAAAGGTCCCTTTAAGAGAATACCGGCGCTGCGAGTTCATCGGTGTCCTCAGATTTCAATTCCGAGCACCGGTTCAAAAGATAAAAAAACCCACACATACGTTTACTGAATGTACCTGAACAAAACTTTGAAAATTGATTCTGGGTACACCGGGCCTCGGAATCAAGTGCCGTCAGAAGCCACAGTCTCGTAAAATTCCAAAGTATTTAAGAAAAAAATTTTCCTTAAAATTTTTGGGTCTTTACAAATCATAATATCCAATGAATGAATTCATTCCTTGGTGTGAATATAATTTTAATTACTTTTATTTCATTCCTTAATGGGAATGTGAATATTCATAAAAAAAATGATATGATTTGTGTGTACTTGAAATTTTATCATGAATATTTAGAAGATATAAAATTTTGCGGAATGATTTCTCCTTTATTTGGTGATGTTAATGTTATTATAAAAATTATTCTATGAATTATAATTAAGATTGCAATGAGGCGTGTTGTGAATCCAAAAGATTCTTCTACATTGCTTCTCACTACCACATTCACCAACTTTAAAATACACTAGTAGATGTATTTTTAAAAATATTTGGGAAAGAAGTTCCAAAATATACAATATCTACTAGATGATGATCCTAACCCATTATGATTATATTATGAATCCATTAATTGATGATCAACCACCAAAAGTGGAAATTACATCAATAAATATGAGTATTTTAACTTTTCATCACATAACATGAACGTGTTAAATATGCATAATGGAAAGATCTTGAAGATCTTATGTAAATTGATATTGAAGCAGAAGTTTTATAAATATTAATTTAATGCTTCAAAAGAACACACATATGTTTATTATTAATAAAAACTCATGAAGAGTTAGTCTATGATCTTGTAAGTACATTTACTAGTAGTGCAAATTAATCAAAAGCCCGAAAAAAGTGAATATATTCCTAACCAGCAGTACAAAATTATCAATAAATAATGCTTTTTTATATATAAAGTATTGATGAAATAAATCTAGCATTAATGATATCCTTGAAAATGAATATCATATGGAGACATTGGATAAATGAGGTGTCAAATACCTCAATATATAAGAAGCATTCATAATAGATAAAAAATGGATTCTAAAGAATTCATGTACAATCAAATCAATTATGACAAACCAAAAGTTTATTGATCCTGATACATAAATACATGACATGATTATTTAGGTCATTCATGATCAATTATAATGAAAAATATTGATACAAGTATACATGATAATCAATTTGTTGATAAAATAGTTGACATCTTGTTGTCCCAAGAATGCACGGAAATTACACTACGGGGGGGGGGGGGTTGAATTACAGTTTACAAATAACTATCATTTTTTATCCCGCCTAAGTAATAAAACTATCAGAAATAGTTAAATCAGATATACCCACAATACAATCAGAATAAAATCAAAGTAAGCGTAGCAGTAATAGAACAATCATGATTTTATAACTACCGATCCAAGCAATAAATGAAGCATAAAAATTAAATTAATGGTATTTTGACAACAACCATTAAAATTAAAAACACAACATAAAGAAAAAAACACAGAGTATTAATTTACCAATCAAGCACCCTTTAAAGGATATTATTAAAACCTCACTTTTAACCCAAAGTGAATAGGTAATGTTAAACTCGATTCAAGGTATCCTCAACATTAAACCTGTCAAAAGGTATCCACTTCTATAAACCAGAAGCTCTGATTTGTCTTCTAATCCCCAGTAACCCCTTGACTAAACTCATTGGTAGGAGCCTGATTCAACAAACTCAAAGTTGGATATTCCCGCATTTATAAACTAAAAGCTTGGTTCTGTCTTCCACACCTGAAATCCCTCAATCAATATGATTAGTAACACAATGATTACAATAATAAAACTAAGATCTCTTTAAATGAAGCCTCAAAATCATAAGCTCTTAGTAAAACACTCAAAATTAAGCACACTAAACAATAAGCAGTTGAAAGATTCAAGATATTTTTGACCTTTAGAGTATTCTGGTATGTTTCATTTGTTCCTCAAACATGACTCAACTTATAGACGAACCTACAATAGTCAGATTCTACATTCTTCAGGTTCAGTTGTAATGACATTGGTAGCAACTTTGTCATCTACTGATAAAATCAGCTTCTAGATTTATCTACCAATGAAATTATCTAGAACCGCTATAGTGCCTGTATATATGACATAAAATATTCTAATTAAAAACATCCAGTTTACCAGTTTTCATGAACCATTAAACCGTCGATATTTTGAAATTCCTCATATCATTGGATTTTCAAAAATCCTCAGTCCATCAGTATTTTGAAAAAACTTAGATCATAAGTATTTCTTTTAAATGGTTTTATATTCTACACATCAAAGATAAATCAACAATCCTCGAGTTAAATCAAATACCTAATGAAGTTTTTCGTGATTTTCAAGACAAATAAAATAATGAAATTCTTGACTCAACAATCTCCCACTTTTTGAAAATCATAAACACGCATAGAAAAATTAAGGCTATTAGAATTTTAAAAATAAATACTCCATGTGATTTCCATATAATTTGATGAACTTAGTAAATCCCCCCCCTTTTGAAAAATAATCAAGCAATATAAGTCCCCCCATCACTGTAAAAAACAAATAGTATTGATTTTTCTTTTAAATAAAACTCCCCTTTATGAAACAAATATAAAGAAAATCTTTTCAAGTCTTGAAAATTTCTATGGATTTTTCTAAAATTTATCCCATTTTTAATTTTTGAAAATAAAATAAATATATAAGGGAAAAAATGTCTCCTTTAATGTGTGAATTAAATTACATTGGATTAAAAGAAAACATCTCCCTATGGGAAATTAGTTAATAAGTCCTAAAATACAAGAAGCATTAAAAAATATAGAAGATCAGTAATTTAAAATAATGAAGCATCAATGATAATGAAACATTGATGATTAAAAACATTGAAGTAATGATAGTTTAAAATATCGAAGCATTAGTAAATCAAAATGTTCAAAATTAACAAGGTCAAATCCAAAAATATTTCAAGTGATGGAATTCAGTCTTTTTTAGTAGTTTTAGACATTATCTTCTCATGTCTCATTTTCCTCATTTAAATATTCTCTACATATGTTTTTACCACACTTTTCTTGGAATACTTGCTTTTAATCATTTATTTCAAGGTTGAAATCTCTTATTCTTGGACTTCAAGATCCTGTTCGGACTCTCTCAGCTTCTGTTCAAGTTCTTTGATTATTTGATCTTGATGATTAGCTAAACATACCGATTCATCAAATTCCTTACTATTATAATCATTATGATTCCTAAGATATTTTATATTTTTATCTTGAATTTTCTCAAACTCAACGAGTTATAAAAAATCATAGAAACAACTTTCACAATTCCCTTGGAGAATTACTTGCTTGGTTTTCAACTGAATTAGTTGATCCTAAACATGTCTAAGTTATTGTGAGGATTTGATTCTAAAAACATATGAATTTTTTTATTTTAATTATAAATTTTTCAAAAACAGTTTTCGATAAAATGATATATTCTATAATATATACATTAATAAAAACAAACCTTTCAAATATCCGGTAAGTTAAGTATTAAAGTTATGATTTTTAATAAATTATTTTTTGATATATTTGGTTTGATATTCATCTTTAAAATATGGGTCTAAATAAATATTAATATGAAACATGTATATTCACTTAAAATTAAGAAAGTAATTTGTTTAAAAATTTGGCTAAAGATAATAACAAACCCCCCTAAATTAAAAGATTCAATGCCAAATTTGTAGTAAAGCATAGAAAAAATATCAAAACTACTTTAATTATGAAACATGTTAAAAAAATTATAGTTCAGGTAAAATTAAAAGAAAATACCAAGAACCATTAATAGATTCTCAACGTTCAGTATAAAACACCTTCATGTCTTTAGAAATTAGTCTTCATAAGATAAATCTTTATAGGTCCATCAATATTTGTGAAAATAATTTTTAGCATCCAAATCTGCTTGGACATCTAATGCTCATAAACAATTATTTCCCCAGAGATAAAATCTCAAGATCTTATGAAAGATTAAACTTGGTTGAGTGAACAATTCTTCCTCCATTGTCCTCCACTTTCACACATAAAACAAAATAGTGCATTTCTTGGCACAATATAATTTCTTTGACATGTTAAAATTTCGATCATTTTACTACCCAAACCAGATGTAGTTTTTTTAGTCTCATTTTTTATATATTTTCTCAAACTCCTTTCTACTAGTAGTGAACTTAGTCAACAACTTCTCTAGGATCTTAATTTCATACTTCAACTTAATAACCACTTTTTATCTTGAACAAAATTCACACTCTTTGACTTCTTTTTAGAATTATTTTTCTTTTGGTCATATAGCTTTAAATGATGTTACAGTGGTTCAATATTATTCTTTACCTTCAAATCAATGGTAAGTTTTTTATTCTTTTCCTTTGAATTATCAAACTTAGAAAAAAGTTTCACATTCTCCTTTATAACTTTAGTAAGTTTATGCTCAAATTTCACAAAACTTTATTTTATTTTAGAAGTTTTATATATAAGATCAATGTAATTTTTATAAAGTTTTTGATACATTTTTTCACATTCAACAATATAGGATTTAATTTATTCATAGGTCTCAGGCACTTTTTCTTTATTATATGAACAAGATAATCTTATCAGTATCATTTTCAGAAGAATACAAACATTTTGAATCTAAAGTTAGATTTATATGCACTTCAACAATTAATCTTCCCATAAAACACTTTTCATTATTTGTATAGAATCCGATGTTTTTTTACTATTTTCACTATCTTTTGATGAACTGTAAGAACTAGTATCACCATAACTTGAAATACATGTACCCATGAATTTAAGATCTTTATTCTTTGAATACTTTCTCAAATAATTTTTTTATTTCCTTTTGAATTCAGGATAATCAGGTTGAATGTGACCATGATTTCTATACTCATAACATATAGGTTCTGTAGAATCATTTTTCTCTTTTAAATGTTTTGAACAATTTACCCAAAAAATATTCTATTTAAATATCCTTCTTTCTATGTTAGCAAGTTCACCACTCATTTTCTCAAGATCACTTTTATTAGAAACTTTCCTCAAACTTCTCATAGATGTACTTGGTTTACAAGTTCTAATATTTGTAATTCTGGTCATTGTAATAGAAACTCCATTTCTATTATTCTCCTTTTCTATATCTCACTTTAATATACTATTATATTTCATGAGAGTTATAATTAAGTCATCAATACTTAGATTAGTTTTAGTGACTCTGGTTTTTCTATGTAAGACTTTTGGAATATTTCTTGGAATATTTTGAAAGCTAGACACTGAGTCGGCATGGGATTATGATGCCTGAAGAGCCTCAGTGTAGTCATATTAAAAATATTAAATATATTTTATCATGCTTATGAAGTATTTTCAGTTAATGTGTAATAAATCATGTTTCGAGTCTTAGATCAAAAATCCGAGACTATGGTTGAGTCTGGAACATGGGGTTTACTCTAGGAATGACATAAAGTTCTTTAGCATCAGGCGCCCGGTTGGAGGAAACCATTGGTGGGGTGTTAAATGAAGGTTTATTAATTTAATAAAATAAAATTAATAACCCCCCTTCGGCTTCCTAAGTATGGAAGGTGGAGGGGAGGTTCTCTCCCATGTCGATGGACAAACTGAGGAGGAACTGAGCCGAGGAGGTGCCACCAAGATCTTTTTTTAATGTCGATCATAACAAGATAGAGGTGTAATAGATTCTACGAATTTCATTAGACATGAAGCTTCAACATTTCACTATGAGGTAGGTTGATTTATGATATTAACATCCCGATCCTCATATATTCATTGTTTTAAGGTTTTAGATCCCTTAGACGTTTTCTAGGGACCCCATGAGGGTCAAATGTAGGGTGGATCTGGAGAAATCAGGGATCTTGGGTAGCTCATAGGGGATTCCCATTCAGAATTCCTGATCACATGACATGTAGTTCAGGAGTACAGACTGCGTGTTCTTCCTCTTTGGGGAATATGAACTTTTGGGACTACAAGCCATGTATCAGGGGTACACGCTGTTTATTGAGCCCAGGTCGTGTGGCTAAGGACATGGACAGACTCTCTATGTTGAGGGACATGGCAATGTGTTAGTACATGACCAAAGGACATAGTCACGGGTTGCGTTACATGGGCATGGCCATAGAAATGGGCTTGGTCTGGGTCAAGAGGAACATTCCATGTACTTAAGGAACATATCATGTGTGGTGACATGGCCAGTTAGTCTGTGTGTGGGAGAGGAGATTCTCAAAGATTTGGATGGGGTCGCATTCCATGTGATGAGGCACTACAAAAAACTGAGTATTTAGTGGTGGTTTATTAAACCGCCGTTAATATTTTTTTAAAAAATTCTGTAGCGGTTTTTTATAAACCGCTGCTAAATAATTACATTTTTTTAACATTCAACTATCCCCCTCCCTTGAAACAATCGACCCCCCGACCCCCCGACTCCCCCAAATCCCTACTCCCTCACATCGCTGATCTACACCGACCGTCACCGTGCTAGCCTCGTTGCTGGTCATCGCCACCAATCGCCACCCCTCACCTCGCCTCTCTGTTCCCCGCTGACCCTCACCGCCCCTCGGATCGTGGTCCCTCATCACGCCTCGCTCCTCTAGGTATGACGTGATACTCTTTTTTCCTTCATTTTACATGAATCCATATCAAATTCTCATCAAGATCATACTATGGCTTTATTTTTATTATGATTTTTGAGTTATTCTTAAGATTAAGTGAGTATAATTTTCTTTAGGAATTTATTTAGTGAGTTTTTTTATAATAGAATGAATATTAAGGGGTAATGTTAAAAAATAGTAATTGATAGGTATTCTCAAAGAAAGGGGTGAGAATATTACAAATTATTGTAAAATGGTTAGACAAATCTTCATATAATTTGTACAATTCATTAACAAGTTTTAGATTTTCTTGATAATGACTTCATATCACAGTTGGTTGATTGTCTAGATTAGAGGATAGAAAACAATATTGATAATAGTTTATCTTTTAGTTCATTCATAGTATTAACCCAGATAAAATAATTTATTTTCCATTTCAAGATTTTTTTTTGTTTTTTATACAAGATTTACATATTTTATATAATTAATGATTAGTTTTGGTTTAGTTATAATTAAATTTAGATATTTTCCATTTAAATTAAAATCTTCTTTCTGAATTGGAATACTTTTTGAATTATTACATTGTTTGTTGGAACTTCCTTAAGGAGTAAATACTTTTCTCTTTCACACAGAGTTATGTTGATATTCATATATATATATATATATATATATATATATATGTTTTTCATATATTGGTTATATAATACATGTTATTAATACAAATGGTTATGTATTATCAGTCACGTGTAGGAGTTATATGCTCATGGTTATGTTTCGTTTTTAAAATTATATTTCTCAAAAAACTATTCACATATACTAGTACTCAAATAGGTCATTATTGGTGAAAACATGTAGTATTGAACATATAAATTCATCAATTTTCAAAATCCTTTAGAGTTCTTAGTCATTGTATAAGATTTATTTTGGTAAAATTTAATTGTTTCAGTTATGTATGACATTAAATTCATGAATTAGAATTTCATTTTTATTTATGTATAGATTTGATTAGTGGAATATCATCTTATCTCTTGTTCATTTTAATTTACAATAAAGAGGGAAATGACTCCCATTTAAGATTATATACCCTCAGTCAATGTTCATATCCAATGTTCATATCCTATGGTCATTACCCCTCTATTAAATGTTGAAAATTCCTTTCAAATACTAATAAATGTAGTCTAACATATTCATCTATCGATATAAGGTTGGTGGTATCATACTTTTACATATTTTTGGGGGTTTTATGTTAGGTTTTTGTTGTTCCATATTACATACTTTCCCTGTGTTTCTCCTAAAATAGATAAACCTCAAAACTAATTATTGGAATTCAATTCTAGACATGATAGGAGACCTTGATATCCAGTTGGAGGTGATTAACTCAACCAAACCACCGCATGGGCTAGTTTCACTACATTCATTAATGACTTATGTTTCTTTTGTGACCTAAGCACCACTAAGCCATTTTAGACTTTGATTTAGCTAGTGAAATGTGATAAAGTGATTTAATAAAATGATATAGTGGAACAAATTATACACCATGTCCCCTCATATTATTTAGAAACTATATGGATTAAATGATTAAATTAATTGAATAATGGATTGAGTGTTATTTTTTATCCTTGAATGTAGTTTGGAAGGGATGTGATTACATCATTAATAAGATTTATAATGTACATGAAATTACTTATTTTTATTATTAATTTAAGGACATGACATTCATTAACGTGCACTTAGAATATACATACATGATGTTTCTTATTTCTAATTATAATTAATGAAAATGATACTTTATATTACTTATTTGGAGTCTCTATACATGAAAATCCTCTATTTTATTCATAATTAATGGTCATGGAGTACCATATTGTCAAAAATTAATTAATGGACATGATGTTACACATTTTCCTTTTTCAAATCAATGGGAACAACATCCTCTTAAAACACAACACTGTCACTATGACATAGAGATACCTAAATTTATATTTCCACTAAAGATCATAGGACTATCCTATATAGTTTTACATCCATCATGAAATGAGGAAAATATTGTTTCAATACATCCCCTTATATATAGAATTTATTTATTTATTTATTTATATAGGAAAACCTTATTTAATATATTCATATATTTTTTAAAATGTATATATGAATCTCTTTTCCTATTTAGTAATAGTTATGTGTTTTAATTTTTTTTAATAATCTGTAGGTACATTGTGATATATATGGATAAAAGTTGGATCACATTACCGAGGAACACACCTTAGTATGCTAAGGGTTAGGAGGAGTTTTATATTTTACAATTTTCAATCGATCTGTTGATGGGAGAATAAGATGTCCATGTCATAAATGTAAATTTAGAAGATGGTTGAACAGAGATAAAGTTTATGAACACTTGATATTGAAGCAATTAACTACTCAATATTTGTGTTGGATTTGGCATGGAGAATCAAATGTTACAGAAAGGTTGAGCACTAATGTCAATCTACATAATGAGATACCAACTTCGTTGACAATGGAAAATGAAATGAAAAACATTATAAATAATGCATTAGGCATTACAAGACACCAACATCAACATCAAAACATATTAGAACAACCAGTTGAGGGTGCTACAAATAGCAATGTGACAAGTGATGTTTCTGAGATTGTAGGCCAACCAGATCAAGATTGAAAAATATAATTGGATCCTCCTCTTGATTTTGTGGAGACTAATGTAAGAGAAAACTTCACTGAGAAAAACGAGTTTTATAGTTTAGTTGATGATGGAAATCAAGAGTTTTATAGTGGATATTTGAAATATTCAAAACTTTCTTTTCTGCTGAAGTTGTACTATATCAAATGCCTATGTGGAATTACAAATAATGTGATGTCCATGATATTGAAATTGTTGTGTGATGCATTTCCTGAAGAAAACACCCCTGAGTCTATTTATGATATGAAAAAAGTTATTAACAGTCTTGGTATGAATTATACAAAAATACATGCGTGTCCTAATGATTGTATGCTTTATTGGTGAGAGGATTCAAGCAGATAGGATTGAAAAAAATGTTCTTCTTCTAGATGGAAGTCAACAGGTGATGTTGGAAGTATGAATCAACATACTACTATGAATAAGAAGAAAAAGAACACACCTGCAAAGGTTTTATGTTATTTTACTTTAAATCCTTGATTGCAAAGATTATTCATGTCATCGAAAACTGCCAAACACATGAAGTGACATTCTATAGATAACAACAATGATGGGTTAATGCGACATCTAAGAGATTCAAAATCATGGAAAACATTTGATTCATTACATCATGATTTTTCATCTGATCCTAGGAATGTTCGATTGAGATTGACTGCTAATGGATTTAACCCATTTGGGACTTTGAGTACCAGTTATAGCATTTGGCCAGTTGTTTTTATCCCTTACAATCTACCTCTATGGATGTGTATGCAACAAACATAATTTATCATTTTGATGATTATTCCTGAAAAAAATTCCTAGAAATGATATTTATGTATACTTGCAGCCTTTAATTGAATAATTACAGGAGTTATGGAGCAACGATGTTGAGGCATATGATGCTTCTTCTAAAACTATGTTCAAAATACAAGCAGCTCTAATGTGGACCCTTAGTGACTTCCCTAGACTTAGGAATTTATCTAGTTGGAACACTTATATGGGTTTTTATTATCCTATTTGTAACTTTGATTTTGAGTCCAAATGGCTACCTCATAGTAAAAAATGGTGCTTCTTGTTCCATCGAAGATTTCTCGATCCATCTCATAGATTTCGATTGAACAAGTCAAAATCCAATAGTTTCATTGATCGTAGACCACCTCCAAAGTTGTTAACTAGTTTTGAAATATTGGAACAACTTGAAAATGTGTAAACAAAATTTGGGAAGGTGAATCATTTGAATGATAGTGGGAAATGAGTTCTAAGTGCATCGTCAAGTGAAATCAGAACGCAATAATGAAAGAAAAAAAGAATATTCTTCAAACTTTCATATTGGGAATTTAATTTTTTGTGGAATAATATTGATGTGATGAATATTAAGAAGAATGTTTGTGACAATTTGATCTTCACATTTCTTAATGAGTATGGAAAGTCGAAGGATCATCTCAATGCTCAGAAATACTTAAAATCAATGAACATAAAGCGTGATCTCTGGACATATGAGAATGAAAAGTATGCTTCGGTAAAATTTTCAATGAAAAATAGGGATAAAGATACATTCCTTAAAATTTTAAAACATGTGAAGGTATCTGATGGGTATTCAAGTAACATCTCAAGGTATGTTAACTTAAATCATTATAGGTTATATGGATTGAAAAGTCACGATTCACATATTTTGTTATAGTAGTTACTACTATTGGAATTGCATATATTATTACCTGAAAAGGTTACTATTGTTATACTCCAATTATATAGATTTTTTATACAACTATGTGAGAAATATCTACATGAATTTGAGCTTTACAACCTTCAGGAGAGATTTGTATTGACACTTTTTGCAATAGAGATGATCTTTCCTCCATCATTTTTTTCTATCATGATGCATTTAACTATGCATTTGGTTGAGGAATCTAAATTAGGAGGCCCTGTACATTATCGATGGATGTATCCAATTGAGAAGTACTTTATCTATATTTTTTTAGTTAATTAAACAATTCTTGGAACTTAATTAAAGACATAATTATGTTTTTTTATTTTATTTTACAGATATCTTGGGCATTTGAAATCATACGTGAGAAATAAAGCTCAATTGGAAGGATCTATTTTTGAAAGATATTTGGTAGAGGAGTGTCTTACATTTTGTTCTAGATACTTGGATGATATTGATAAAATATTTAATCGAGTTGGATGTGTTGATGACACATCGACTAAATCTCAAATACATGAGAAATCAAAAATATTTCCTGACATTGGCCGATCAGTTGGGAGGACCTCAAATGTTACACTTACAGAAATGGAATTATTAAAAGCACATAGATATGTGCTGATAAATATTCAAATTGAAAATCTATTTATTAAAGAGTTGAGAATATAAACAAATAGATGAATGAGAGTAAATATCTTGTAGAGTGGTTTTCACGACGTGTAAGTACATAAATATTGCAATAAAAATGGATATTAGGTTGGCACATATATTTTGTAAATATAATAATTTATATTTATTTTTTTAGATGATGAATATTGATACTCGAGGAGAGTTGTTATAAGATTTGAAGTTTCTTGCTCGAGGTCCTATAAAAAAAGTTTGAAAATTCGACACTTACAACATGAATGTCTTCAAATTTCATACAATCGATCGAGAAGAGGGTTTAAAAACACAGAATAGTGGTATATTTACATTTGCTAAAGTGGGATACGATAGGAAGTTGAATGATATTATCGAATTAAACTACCACAAACATTTTTCAGTTGTTTTATTCAAATTCAATTAGGTCAATATTATCAGAGGTGTTAAAATAGATTCCTTACAATTTACTACTGTGAACTTCTCTCGCTTGATGGATATTGGTGACCGTGAACTACATGATCCGTATATCTTATCATCGTAATAGAAAATGATATATTATATGGAAGATGTTGTGGATGAAGGGTGGAGTGTAGTTTCTCACATAAAACAAAGAGATTTTCATGATATGGGTAATGAAGTGGGAGATTTGACCTATGAAATTGAATCTCACCAACAACAAGAAACAGACTTATTTTTCCATCATGATATTGAAAATATTAGTCTTGAAAGGGTGGATGAAGTGGATGAAGCAATGGAGAAGAAAACTAACATGATTAATGGGAAAAATGTTTTTATGTACAATTATCCATTCATTTATCAACCACTTATGTCATTTGTGAAATCATTCATTATCATTGTTATGTATATTTTGTTAGTACTGTTCATATGTTATCGTTTTTAATTTTTTTCCTACATATTTTTTTGAAATATATGTTCTGAACTTAATTTTATTTGATTAAATGATAGGAATTCCAAGGAGGAAGCATCACATTGTTTCATAAACCACACCGACAGATGACGATCTATCTGTCTCCCTCTCTACAGCATGTGAGACACCATCCACTTTCCCCCCTGAACCATATATCACACCCTCAATGAGCATCCCTTCAACAGCTTAGGCGACACCTTCCCCTTCAGGAGCCTCAGCAGTGAGAGAGCGGGGTGCCACTTATTCAAGCTTGGTCAAGATCTCCTTGCAGTTGCAATGGTATTAGGTTTTTTCTTCTTCGTTGGTCGATTGATTTTCATATGAAATGGTATTCTCCCTCAGCTATGGTTTGGGTCAGTTTTCATCATCTTCCATTACCTTTTCAGAATCCATCTGTTATAAAAATGTTGGGTAATATTGTGGGTAGATTCCTGTGTGCTGATAGCCGCACTGAAGCGGTGTGCCATCTGATTAACCATCATGTATGAATTGAGGTTGATGATTCTAGAGTTCCGTTTGAGTTTGTTTGGATAACAATTGGCGAAGAATATAGGTGTAAACAACAAGTTGTTTATGAGAACTGGTATGATTTTTGCTCGACTTGCAACCATTTTGGACATCTTCCGGGGAGATGCTGAAGAGAGCCATCATCTCAGGTGCTGAATCCTTGGCGTCGGGAGTATCAGGCCCCAGTTAGGAGGGAGGATACATTAGGGATTACCCCTGTGTCATAGCTGATGGTAGGTCTGGAATTGAGGAAAAATGATATGGAGGGGGAAAATGAAGGTTCCCAATCACTGGGTCCTTTAGTTCAGCAACTCGCAGAAGGGGCTGGCAAGGATCCTTATGGGCATGGTGATTTCACAACCTTGATGGATGTCATGGAAACTCAATGTAATCCAAAGGTTCCAGATGCATGCAAGAGCCAGAGACAAGAGAATTCTAATACTAGGAGTGATCCAATGAATGGTGACACATCTGGTGGGGAGACTTTGAGGGATCATAATCTGGGTGATACCTTGGATATGAGGGATCATAGGGTGGAATGTAAAAAAGGTGATTCGACAGTGACTCTTGGCAGGAATGGGAGAAATCAGGACAGTGGAGGATCGGGTGTTGCATCTACACCTATGCTTCCTTTTAGTAACAGGTTCCAGGGTCTTTTTGAAGAGGGTATGGATGCTGTTGCAACAGATCAAGAGGAACCCCTGGAGCCTAGTACGCAGGATTGTTTGGTAGGAGAAGCTAACCGTGGAGTTTCCTGTGAGGTCGTGGAGGATTCTACTATGGAGAATACATCTTACCAGTAGGGTAAACCAGCCGACTTGAGAAATGTTCTTGAGGGGAAAGGAAAAGGAGCAGTTAAGTATGATGGCATCGCGGGCATTTACATGTGTGATATTGACTGCAACATGCCTTATCAGAGGAGTGTAAGAGATGTGGAGGGCAAGGAATTATCTTCGGACAACATCCTTGGGAGGAAGGGGATGCTCTCCAGCTGCGATAAGGAGAATAAAGGTGATATGGTCAATCGTTCCTTTAGCGATATAGTGCAAGGTGGAGACAAAACCAGGACTGAGGATGGAGGAGCAACTTTTGCTACTCCAAAAAGAAAAGGCAAGAAGGATTACTCCTATCTGCCTCGACCATTGTGCACCAGAGCCTCCTTTAAGCGGGACCATGGGGTTTCCCTGGCTTTCAAGAAAGGCAGCCTATCCAGGCAAGATGGTTTTGGGAGAGTCATGCTGGATGACGTGAGGTGGGACTATGATGGTGATTTCATGAGGTGTTTAAACCTGACTTCTGAATGGGTAATGGCCACCGCGGAGGGTATTTCATGCGCTGGTGGAGATGACGGGTATGGTAATTATGATTTTTAGTTTTTGTTGACTATTTGGGTGTCTGTTTGTTTGTTCATCTTTGGAGGGGCCTTGGTTGTGATTTTTGGGATTGAAGTGTCTTTGGGTTTCTCACTTTTCCTAAAAGTGTTTGAAAATAATAAAAAAGTATTTCGGATGATGAAGATATAAATAATGCAATTATGGAGAAAAATATAAAAAATTCAAATGTGTGGAATCTGATCGGATAGATGATAGTTGTCCCATTTGATTCCTATGGGGTCCCTATAGATGACGTTGTAGGAATACTTGGCCAGATTTTGGGTTAGCAGGTTGCAGAGCTGGTTTCCCTTCCTATTACTTATGATGATTGGAGGTATATGACTTAAAATTAGAAAAATGAAGTTTTTGATTCACAAATAAAGGTAATTTTAATACATTATGGTGTAATTCAATGTCATTCTGTTATTAAATTATAATATTCTCAAAATGCATTTCTGTGTACAAATGTTTTCCCACTTTATGCTTGCTGATGTGCTAGCACTAAAGTGGACATTGAAAAATCTAGTAAAGAAATGGAAAGACTTTAAATGGAGATTGTGGGGTGATGTCAACGATACTTCATTGAGCACCCAACAAATGTATGACAAGGTACCCAATGGGGTACCCAAAGAGCAATGAAAAGTTTTTTTTGATAGACATCATGATGAGAAACAGATGGTATATATATATATATATTATTAATCTCATTTTACATTTATACATGTATATTAGAAGGAGATGAAATTTCATATGTTACTATTAAATTAAATTTTATTTATTCTAGGATCTTTCAAGGAATAATGCATCAAGCCAGTCTAAGCAAATCATCCCTCACACTGCTGGGTCAAATAGTTTTTCTAGAAGCTGATCCGCTATGGTAATATTTTTATTAGTTTAAATATTTATAATATAATATTATTTGTTTAATATATTATAATTTTTTATTTATCTTTGTTTAATGTAGTCACAGAGTTTAGGGCACCCAATATCCCAAACAAAACTATGGTTGGATGTTCATAAAAAATCCGATGAAAGTTTTGTTAATGAGTCTTCCAAAGAAGTTGGGGTATGAATTAATTTTTCATTATAATAACTTATTTTTATTTATCACTATGTTATTATATATTTCTTATAATATAACTGATATTTGATTTATAGGTAAAAATTAAAGAACTATGGGATACCAATCCCGTGCAGTCCTACTAAGTCTCCCAGAATGGCCCAATTGGTCAAGTGCTTGGGAAGGAGCATCCTGATCGAGTGCGTGGGATGGGTATGAGACCCATACCATCTAAGGTCTTTGGAAGACCATCGGGGATTGATGATACATCTACTATTGGTTATAGTCACTCCCTATCCTGAGATTCTCATAGAGATTTTGTTTCAATGTAAAACAAAATTGAGGATCAGGGGACTCAAATATCCACTTTTTAGAAAGCGTTGATTGATTTATATCATATGATGAACAGATATGTCCCAAGTGATATTTAATTGATGATGGGTGGTGGTGAGTAGGTAAATCACAAAAATTCAAAATCATTTATTTTGCAAACATTTATTGGTTTTAAGTTTAAATATAAATATACAACAATATTTAATTTTCAATATAATTGTCTTACAGGTGCCGGTACCAAGAAGTAAAGATGGAGGTGGAGAGGGTGAGGAGATATATTCATCATTGGAAAATTATTAGTGGTTTTGTTAATATGTTGGGAAAATTTGGAAACACTTGGTTTGTTTATGTATCATGTATGGCACAGAGTAGTCACCAAACATATTTTGTTTATGTATCATGTGTGGCAGAGTAGTCACCAAACATATTTTCATTTTAGTTATGATAGGATGTGTATATTAGATGGTGTATTAATAAATACTGTTAGATGGATTAGATTATTCTATTATATAAACTATGCACATGGTTTTTTTAGGGTACTGGTACTGGGGATGCAGAACAAGCAACAATTTTTTATTTGTAAATATACATTTAATGGAGGTTTAAACCGCTGCTAAGTAAATGGTGCATATTTAGCTATGGTTTAAACCTCTACTAAAATGTGGTAGAATATTATTGGAGGTAGTTTAAACTTCCGATAAATTATACAATGCATATATTTTAGTGTCTGTTTTTTGGTTTTAGCGACGATTTTCGAGGGGAAAATTGGATTTTTTAGCGGTGGTTTACCGCTACAAAAACTCAATTTTTTCCCCCAAAAACCACTGCTAAAACCTCAAAAAACCACCGCTAAAAAGGTTTTTGCAACACTTAACAAAAAATACCGATAGATTGAAGAAATATCCATGTATTGGTTTCCTACACTCAATTTAGCGGCAGTTTTATGAAACCGCCATAGAATCATATGGTGGCGGTTTAAACCTCTGTTATGCAGTGATTTTCTTGTAGTGACGTGTACACATAGTTTATGATCTTTATACATGTCAAGTACCAAGAGGGAACACAACCAAGGGGTGGTTACGATAGACATTCCATGTACTATGGGTACACACCGTATACTTCTCTTAGATACATTTCTCTCACGCATCCCCATCTTTAGGACTCAAATAGAGGTATGTGAGTAGTCTATCTTGAGTAGTTTTCCACATAGGATGTGATGGTGGAAATGGTTATGGTGTTGGATATGTGATGTGAGGTGACATCGTGGGATACTTCTATTAGTTTTATATAGACTAGTATCAGTTGAGTGAGTTTCCTCAGTTTATTCCTATGAGGGTTTGGTGTAGCATCACATCCTCATCATTGAATTGTGACCCCTATATAAGATTCCTTGAGCTTGTGCAGTGTGGGTGTGTTACCTTTTTTTTGGAGTGAGTTAGTCTCAATCAGCTTCTATGAGGGTTTAGTATGGAATCTGGTCTCAAGCATCAAATTTAAGACCTCTCAGCGGATTAGATCTTGTATCACTCTGAGAGGCCCAGACCGATCTTAATTTCCCATGTGCTCCCTAGGTAGGGTTTTTAAAATCAACATAAACAAAACTACATGAGTGTCAATCGTCTATCTATCAGGATAAATTCAGTAGGGTCAGGTGTCACCCTAGTGAGCCCTAGGTGTTGACACCTTATATGTGTATCGATCTCTTCAATATTCTACCATGTTGTTTTCCTGAGGTGGGGCTCATAGAATCAGTGTGACCAACATTTACATGAGCATCGATCCCCTATATAGTATGATAAATCCAGTAGGGTTTGGTGTCCTTCCCAGTGATCCCTAAGAATTAAACCCCTATATGTGTATCGATATATAATCTTTTCAATGAGGTATTTGTCCAATAGAGCGTGTATCTCAGACGAGTCCTCTCAGTTTCCAGTGTAACTTTATTCATGGAGAGATTCAATGATCTTGTTCTCTTGGATGTATACCATCTAGGATGGTAGGGATGTGCCATCAGCTTAGTGATATCTGATGAGTGGTATATCTTAGTTGAGAGACATCAGGGATAGAAGGGCTCATGGAGTGATATCTCCCAAACAAGCATTACGTTTGATCCTTGACTAGAATCCTGTGGCCGACAGTGAGGTCGGGACCTCATGAGACTTGGATTCTATTATGAGTATATCTAGGATATTCTTGGATACCTTATGATATGTGTCATTTTTCTTTACATACATGGTGGTGATGAGATTACTAGTCATTTATAACTGATGAATGATCAAGACATAGTTTACTTATCTCTCTCACTTGGGTTTTCTCCTCTGTATTTTTCTCAAGATATCTGTTTACTTTCAGATTCTACCTTTTTATTTTGGGTTTTTAGAATACCTACTGGGTATTTTTATACTCACCCCTATACAGTCTCTACTTATACATGTTGTGTCTTGTGCAGATGATAGTTATCTTAGCTCTGTCCTTGGAGGACTAGGAGTGGGTGGAGCATAGTTCTGGGCTAGACTGACTGAGGTGTGTACCGGTCATGCATTTGACAAAAGCCCCCTCCTTATGATCATGTTGAAACCTTTTTGTAGTTTTTGGCGGGCTTGTATTTTTTCCTTTCTTGATTTCAATACTTTTGTTATACTCTAATTATGGGATAAATGTATGCATGAATTTTTGGTATCAGTTATTTTATTATCTCTACATTGTTGCATAGAGATATATGTGTTTGCATGCGTATAGGTACTATAGGACAGAGCTTCCCTTGTGTGTGATATTCCTACTCGGAACTGGTCGACAACCCTTGCCCTATTAGAGGTGGTCTTAGGATAGTTGCGGATCGACCTTCCTCTAGCCAGGCGGGTCTCGATGGGTTAGGTCTTACATTAGTATTGTGTTCAATGTCGTGTATAACTATCCTTTTAGATTCCCATTCCTTAGGAATTATTTTAACCAATTTCTCCACTAACTGATCATTTGATAGCTCTTTTTCTCTAAGTGAATGTAAATTTTTCACAATGGTCATGAATCTCTAATGAATTTTAGTAACAGATTCACCAGGAAGAAAATCAAATGATTGATAATATACTACAAGCATGGATCTTTTAGTTTTAAGAAATTTTTAAGTTTATAAATGAGTAATTTATAGTTCTTTCCAAATACTAAAATTAATTTGACAAGAGTATACTTGAATGTAGATATTCCATTGAATATAATTAAATAATGTATTCTGAACATGAAAATTTTACTGAAATTCATCTTATTTTCTTCTCTTGATGAAGTAATAATTTATTTTTCTATAATCTTGTAACTACCAGTAAGTATAATAAAATTTTCAAATCTATTATTGATAACATATATCTTCATATAGTCTCACCAATACTCATAATCAATTCCATCAAATATAGGTGTTCTGTTTGGATTCAAATATTCAATAGTACTAAAATGTATTCCTTCCATATTTTTTTTATCTACTACTGGTTAGTGTAAGGAAAACTGAGAAACTAAAAATTTGATAAAGTAATAAGAAATTATAAAAATTATCTCAAGCTCAATCTCAAGTGTAAATACCTTCTTTGATCCAAAATATTGTCCCAATAATGTATAAAAATCACACTATACAGGGGGTGAATTTTAATTTATAAACAACCATAACTTTTTATCCTCATAGAGTAATAAAACTATTGAAAATACATAATTTTAATATAACCACAATATAATCAGAGTAAAATTAAATTAATCATATCAGTAACAGTACAATTAGAAATTCACAACTACTAATAAAAGTAATAAATGTAATGGAAAAATTAAACTAATGGTATTTTAACAATAACCATTAAAATTACAAGCATAGTGGAAATAAAAAAACACAGAGTACTAATTTACCAATCAAGTACCTATTAAATAAAACTATTAAAACCTCACTTTTAACCCAATTGAATAGGGAATTTTAAACCTAATTCATGGTATCATCTATTATAAACATGTTGAAAGGTATCCACTTCTATAAATCGAAATCTCAGATCTTTCTTCCAATCCCCATGAAACCATCAACTAAACCCATTAGCAGGAGCCTGCTTCAACAACCTAAAAGCTTAGTATTCTAACCTCTAAAAACTAGAATATCAATTTTACCTTTCACACCTATAATCCCTCAATCAGCATGATCGGTAACACAAAAATTTCAATAAGAAAACTAATAGATCTTATATTAAAACCTCACAATAATATTCTCTTATAAAAACACTCAAAATTAAAAAACTAAAAGCACATTAAAAAAAATTAGTTCAAAACATCAAATGATTACCGCCCTTTATAGTATTTTTGTATTTTTCTTATATTCTTTTAAGCGAGACTCTATTTATAGATGATACTCTAATAATTATATTCTGTGTTCTTTGGATTAAGTTATAACGAAATCTAAAACAACTTCATCATCTACAGATAAACTCAACTTCTTACTTTATATATTAATGAAGTTATCTAGAACTGCTACAATTGTCATACATTAGGTGAAAAAATTACAATTCAAAACTTTAGGTTAACATTTTTTCACAAACCTTTAAACCATTACTATTTTTCAATTCCTTTATCATTATATTTTTGAAAATCCTTAAACTATCAGTATTTCAAAAAACCTTATATAATCTATATTATGTTTAAATGTTTTTACATTCTAAACATTAAAAATAAATCAATAATCCTTAAGTTAAATCAAATATTCAATGAATTAAATTTCCAATATTTATATGAAGTACAAATTATGAAATATTAATATGGGTGCACCCAAAGACCATGTGAAACTATTTAAATATTATATGAAAGATGCATATATTAAATGGTCACATGCATTATTATTTTCTGGTGAGTATACATCAAATGCTATACATATTGATTAAAATAAATATTGTTCATCATATACCATATATAAAATTGTCTAAAAGAACCATTAAAAATATGCTCACAACACTTTTATGAACAATTTAGTTGTGAAGTGTTAAAGATAAATAGTATTATTATACACACTAGAAGTGTGATTGAATTGATTATATAAAATCATTTTTCATCATGAGTATAAAATAGTAAATATATTTTACTTTGAAGAGGAAAATGAATTTATCAATGTCAATATGTATTTTTTTAGATTTTTCCCCTAAAACGACACTTATACTAGATAAATTATGAGATCTCATTCAATGTTATTGATGAAATATTTGAATATTTGAATGCTTTAAATACCCATTGATTATAATGGATTTTTGAGAGATGTCTACATCAAAATACTATCCAAAAATATTAAAGTAATATATGATTTTTTCAATATATAAAGTTTTGGATTGGTAATCCAAATTAATAAGATTATTGAATATATATGAGATTATTATAAGAAATTTTCCTCCATACGAATTTGTATATTTATATATTTTGATTATATCCAATTGTTGTTTTCATTGTTTATCTATATAGTATCATTGATTATAATATCTGTGAATCCTTGAAGGGTTCAAAATTCCTAAATCATATTCGAAATAATGAAAGATTCACCTAATTTGATAAATTACAACATGTGGTGAACTAAATAAGATATATTTTATATATCCATTAAAAAATAATATTAAATTGATTTTATCATTCCATGGTTTGTATAAATCAATTTATTTATTAATTATGTTATCAAGATATTTTGAAAAACATCAAAACTCTCAAAGAGTTACTGAAAGTAATGAATTATTTGATTATCAAATTACAAGGAATTCCTTTTATTTTGAAATTAATTATCTTTATGTTGAAATTATAAATTTTGGAATGATCTTACATATTCAAGATAATACCCTTAATGAATAATTAAATATCAGTATTTAAAGAAATATATGTTTCACACATTAGGGGATATTGAATAACTTAGTTGACCTATAAGGATTAAATATTAATGCTGTAAAGGATCAGATCCTTATAGCCCATTAATTTTCATGGTTCTTGGAGGAAGCCTAAAACAGGTTTGGTGGAGCTTGGGAGATGAAATCTAGTTATAGGAGGAGTTCACGATGTGCATGGGTAGTTCTCAACTTGAAGTGTTTGTTTGAAACTCACATAAGATAGGTTCATAGGGTGTGATTTATGATGTGTCCGGTATATTCATGATGTGAATGGATGAGGTTTGTATTCAATGAATATGTCCATGAAAACTCATGATGTCGACATGAATTTCATAACGTGAATTAATCCCTATTTTTTGGATCTAGGTGATGCATTTTTCAACGAGCCTTAAACTCATTACATTCACGACATGAATAACCCATTAACAATGTGAATAAACCATTCATGTTGTGAAAGTATGTCTGGAAGAATGCCTACAAATCCTCTTACACCCTCAAATTTTCTAAAAAAATATGATTCTCTCCCAACCACAAGTGGTTGTAGGTGCTTCTTTAAGGTGTTTTGAATCCCTTTCAAAAGGGATTGATCCCCAAATTCCTGTGTTCGATCTGTGGTGAACCAAAGTAAATTTTCCCTATTTATTTTTTGGTTTCTTCTTTGACCAGTATTGTTTCCTCTTATTCATTCTTTACATTCTATGGTGTTTGATCTCCTTTGATCTTATTAATTTATTTTTACATTTATTGGTGTGGTTGTGGTGCGACATCCTTAGAGGGATGTAGTTTTCTTATGAGATATGTGATTGAAGATCCATGTTGTTGTTCTATTCTAAATTAAAGAACATTAGAATACTTGATGCAGAGGATTCATCACTTCTCTTATTATTTCCTGTAAAATTATAAAGTAATCATGCTTTATATCTTTGGGTAATGGTGGAATTAACCTTAATAAAGAATAAACTGGATTGTTGAAAAGAAATTGTTTATAGTTGTAGCGATCACATGTGTTTCCACCATGACAATGAGTTGCCTCTTATTTTACTAGATAGTGTGATATCTATGTTTATGATTTGTTTATCATGTTTTTTAGGCTTGGGTTTATCATGTTAATTTGATTAAAATGATTAATAATATAAATCTGATAATGTTGTTGGCTAAAGAATGAAAGAGGTTTGTTTATCGAATCCGTTGATTCTTATAATTTTATGGAAATCAAATGATTCCTAATGCATGTTTAATTGAAATTGTTATTCCATATGTTAATGGAATTGTATAAATAACATGGATTTATAAATACTTATTGTTAATAATAACAAATAGGCATATTAATGAAATGTTCTTCCTTAAAGTTTAATAAAACTATAAGTTATAATTGAATGCATGTTTAAATAATTATTAGAATGTGGTAGATAATGAATTAGGTTTCTTATAGTTGTAACCAGTGATAAATGAATCGATTAATCCAAGATGGTAATAAAATTGTTTTTTTAATAACAATAAATTTTTGGGGAGAGCAATCCAATATTCATGTGTAGGCAGGATGCTATGTTTTTAGGGCCTAGATTCCATGTCAAATTTGTTTGTAGTTTTCTACCTTCATTGTTTTCTTTAGATGTGATCCTCGTTATGAAAAGTGATGTGAGAAAGAGATGATTAATGGTTTGGAAAGATATGGGTGGGGAGGCCTGGGTTTTTTAGTAGCAGTTAATGCCGATGATGGCTGGATGGATGCCTGGTGATATACATAGTGGCATTGGAGATGAAACCAGGATTTATACAATGGGTTGAAGTTGGGCTTGGCCATTGTTATGCTAAAAGTTGGATGCTTTCTTGATAAATATTTTCTTAAGGCCCGAATGGATGAGTTTACTATTTACCTACATTCCTTTTCCCGCTGCTAGTGGTATCTAGTTATGCTTGGTTTATGTATCTATTTTATGGTACCTTAGGATGTTTCCAAGAGTACTTGAAATTATGGAATGATAATGAATGATAAATGTTTTAACCCATTGGGTTTATTCTTGAATGGAATGTAAATGTTGATAATCCTGAGGAACCATGGAATTAGTTGGATTATGCCTGGAGGGCATGGAATTCACTTGGTGGTTAATTAAATGTGAATAAAATAATGTTAATTAATGGTTAATTAATTAATTAATGAAAAGTGAAATGTTAAAATGAATAATTAATTTAATTAAGTTTCTTATAACTCTTGTATTCTTATAATATATCTAGTTCTTAGCAGCTGTATCTGAGTGTCCGAGAGACAATAGTTTCAGTTGAGCCTAAGACTAGGTTCATGACCATAGTATGTTTGTTATCTATATTATATCATATATGTTTTGTGATTTCATATGCTAACCTACCCATGTTGGTAGGGAAACTAACACTCATTTTACCCTGGGAGGGTTTTTTCCCAACATCTAGGTTGGCGAGCAATGGATGCATGACTACCCCCTCTAACCCTGCTATCTTTTCCTGGTAGTATAATGTGTCAGTATGCATGATGGTTACCTTTTCCATATATATATATATATATGTATAGAGGGATATAATAGATTGTGGTTATTTCACACACATGTATCTCTAGATATAGTATCATATGAATTATTATAGGTATGACATGTATGGGTTGTAATAGATTGAGGTATAATACACGATATACAGGATGTGGTGGCTCCCAAAAACTACTCATTTAGTATATGGATATATGGAATGGGATGATAAGATGATATGATGCATGGGGTGAATGATAAGTGATGATGAGATGATGTGATACACATAGTGCATAATATGATACTCAATACCAATTATCTTTGAGTTGGATTAATTTTGGAGAGATATGGATTCGAACATACAATGTCGGGGAAGAGTGGAAAAACAATGGGTAAGTGGTTATGAAGTACCTTTTTTTGATATTATATTATATGATCTCTTGTATTTGATACTTGGTGAGAGATTAATGGTGAGGCTGGGAACTTAGAATACCTATTTAGGTGATGAGTTTTCATCACTTTTTGTTCACTATACGTTAGTAGGCTTCATTTATATTTTTCATAAGAGACTATAAGGAGGATCCTACTGAGTATGTATGTTATGATCACCCTATATATATATATAAACTATTTTTAGGTTATAAAGAGTAGGTTGGTGATTGGGCTGGATATTATTAGCTTGTGGTTTTTGAGGAGATGTTTGGACTTCATGGTTGCTGCTGACTTTATCCTTTAGTACTTGTAGTTTTATTTACATTTGTTTTATTGTATGAAATTACATGCATATTTTTGGGTTCTTTATTTAATTTTATCATAATTAGGCGTTTTTGTGTGTTTTTGGGTGTTTCTATTTTATCTCTCTTATTTCTCTAATCTTATAGGGAAATGCCTTTGATTTGCATGTATGATACACTCTCGGTGCTTATCTCCAACTCATAACCTATTAGAGGTGGGATTCGGGCATCATTATCTCTCTTCTCTCATTTTCTTCCTAGGAGGGGTACCTTTTGGGGGAGGGGGTCATGACAGAGTGGTGTTAAAGGTTTATGTTGGGGGATATGATGGAGTTTATAGGTAGGCAAATGTGAGGACTGCATGGGATTCAAGGGAAACAATGTTAACTAAGTTTAGAAAGAAATGAAAATAAGGGATATTAACTGAGACATGAGTATTTAGAACCCCCTATGATCCGTTTCATATACCTTTAAGTTTACTAATCCTATTAAGCGATGCGATACTAGTTACATGGTATAAACATAGGAAAGGATCATGCATCATTCTTCTTTGCACCAGTGTTTGGAATGGAAATAACTTGGGGTTATATTGAACCATAAATAATTAAATAAATCTTAAATATTATACATTTCAGGTTTAAAAGTCCCTAATAGTTTTTTCTTTTGTAGGTATGGATCTAGGTTGACGTCCCCTTCAGCTTCATGCTGAAGATGTTCACTAGGATGTACCAGCAGATCACCATAGAGTAGAGGTTGATGAAAAAAACAATTAGAGTAGGACACATTGAGAGTTTCAGTACTAGAGTATAAAAAAGTTTTAGTGATCTATTTCAGACTCCATAATAGAGGATTGGTTAGAGGAGATAGAGATAACCTTTAGTTCAATCCATACCTAAAAGAAACATTGGGTTTTTTTGGTGGTGATGATGCTTCATGGAGCAATGAGGTAGTGGTGGTTCTTATTCCTTGGGGACTGTGAGGAGTCATCAGTCTCATGGTAGAAGTTTCAAGACCAATTCCAATTAGAGTTTATTTCTTTAACCACAAGGGTATCTAGACATCATGATCTTCTTACCCTTCGAAAGGGGTGTTCCTTCTCATGAGAGTCCATGATCCATTTCCATAACCTTATTCATTATTCTTTGTGATTGTTTCTAGATGAGTAATCTAGTGTGAGGAATTTTGAGGAGGATTTACATCCAGAGATCTAGTGCCAGGTCACCCCGTTTATGTTGTTGATATATCTTAAGGTATTTGAAATAGTAAAGGTCATTGAGTGGACACTGGTTAAGAATGGATCATCATACTAGAGGAGTTGATAGGATTCCTCTAAATTTAGACCTATGGTATATGGTTCCCAGTTTCCTAGACAGAAGATTTTTCATATTTTTGGGGGTAGGTCTATGCCCTCATCATCTTGTTTCTCCTGGGGTAGAAGCTCTTAGGACCCTTCCAAGGGATCAAATGCATGTTTTTTTGTGTAGGATGAGTTCATCAGTGGTGAGAGTGCCTAAACTTTTTAGAAGCAATATGAATCGGTTTTTCTACTTCAGGTTCCTCTATTGAGGTAGTTTTAGCCGAGGTAGTAGCAGTAGGGTGCTCCATCTTTGGATCAACAGAGAGGAGATGGGGTAAGAAGATGATGGCCCTAAGATTCTCTCTATCCTCAAAGATTAGATAATGACCATGATGGTGGTCATAATTAGGGTTATAGAGGTTATAAATAAATTCATGGTCAGCTACATGCTTTGAATTTTCTAGTTCCAGGTGATCCAAATTTCATTCAGGGTACACTTTTCTTGTTTTCAAGTTGAGTGAATGCTTTTTTTGATTCATGAGCTATGCACTCCTTTATATCACCTTCTATAGTCTATGATTTGGGACTTGAGGTAGAGAGGCTTTTAGTTCCCTTGGCATTCACTATGAAAGTTGAAGGTTGAGATTTTATATATAAAGTTTGTAGAGATTATGAGATAGTTCTAGTGCAACACCGCTATTGGAGAGAATTACTATATTTATGAATATAGCCATAAGACATCATCCTCAACATGGACTAGTTGTATTTGGTGGTGGATATCATGGATTTATTTAGAATATAGATTTTGTTTTATGATGTTGATAAAGATCCTGCAATTCTCTCTAGAGAGTGAGAAACTCATATGGTCCAAAGGTGTGTTCAATCCATATCTTCCTTAATGATTGATCTGATGTTGAGTTTATTAGAGTATCAATAGGGGGTGTTTCTTAGGGTTTTAGAAGAGTTACCTTATGTATTCCTCAAGGAGTTTGTGTCATTACTTCCTTGATGGGAGATCAAGTTTGTGATAAAGATATATAAAAGTGCTTCTCTGATATCAGTGAATCCATATAGGATAACTTCTTCCGAGTAGTGAGAGCTTTAGGTAAATATCAATGATCTTTTTCAATGAGGTTCTGTTTATCCAAGCAAGTCACCATGGATTGCTCCAATTTTATTTGGGAAGAGGGATGATGGAAGACCATGTCTTTGTATTTATTATCATTTCTTGAACTAAGTGACTGGGAAGAACCACAATCCTCATCCATGGATTAATGATATATTCGATCAATTAAAAGGATCTAGCTGGTTCTCAAAGATCTATCTGTGGTGGGGATATCATGAGATGTAGGTAAAAATGATGATAATTAGAAGAGAGATTTCCAATATCGTTATGTTCATTATGATTCTGTTTTGATTTCATTTAGTGTGATGAATGATCTAGACATATTTATGGGTTTGATGAACATAGCGTTCCAAAAATTTATGGATCGGTTCATGGTGGTTTTTATTGATGACATCCTTATGTACTCCATATATAAGGAGGATAACCCAAAGCATATGCGTTCCATTTTTAGGAAATATTTATTTTCATAATATTTTTAGAAAGATGATGAAGTGTGAGTTTCTAGTCCCATGAAGTCATTTCTTAGGGAATTTAGTGTCCCAACAAGGTGTAGTTTTGGATCTTTTGAAGATCAAGGTTTCTTTTCTTGGAAAACCTCTAAGATAGTTGTAGAGGTGAAAATATTACTTCGTCTTATAGGATATTATAGGAGTTTTGTAGCTAATTTATATTTGGTTTTGACCCCCTTTACATCCATGAATAGAAAGGATCAAGAATTATTGTGGGCTGATCAATGTTAGGAATTTTTTGAGTACCTGAAGAAGAAGTTGGTCACCACTCTAATTATTCATTTTCCAGAAGAGGGAGTTTAGTTTGAGGTTTTATGTTATGCTTCATGTCTTGTGTTGGGATGTGTTCTAATGAAGTATAAATCTTGTGTATCTTATAGGTCTTGGCTGGTACATCCCTAGGGGCACAACTATTCCACCCATGATCTCTAATTGGAAGTAGTCATGTTTTCCTTGAAGTTGTGATGACATTAAATTATCGATGAGAATTTTAATGCCTTTTATCGATCAAAAGAGAGTGAGCTATATCTTCTCCCAGAATGACCTAAAATTGTGATGATAGTGACCCAAGCCTTTTACACACATTATTATATGTTTCTTAACACAAAAATTCAATAAGTACAATCCACAGAATGGGAGGCCTAGTGTCTTTGAATACTAGGTTCATAATAAAACAAAAACAAATTAAAACGTGGATTCATATTTTATTCTCCATAATGATCCCCTAAATCCATTTGATATCCTAATACTGAATAAGATAACCCGAGGAATACATAAAAGAAAGGGGTGATTTAAAAATCCCACTAAGGGAATAAACATGAAAAGGAAATATAATATGTGAGTCAAAGGTATAACATGATATCATAAAAGAGAAGGTTCATGAGTAATCACATAAAACCATAACATAAAGAACATGGTATCACATGATCATGGAAACATAGGGAATTTTTCAGTAACATATAACATGACAAAAACATGAGTCAAGGTTAACTTCACAAACCATATCACATGGTGGATAAAGTCCCACAATGGATTAGGTTTACTCTCCAATCCCATACATAACGTCTCATAAGACAAAATATTTACCCAATATATTGGAGTGCTATCTAGGTGCACCCATAATAACATGTTCATGATTATGTGTTCTACAAAATGAAATCAATTGTAAGACAAAAACATAAGAATTACCAATGTAAATAAAATGGGATGCGTAATTTCACCTCATATCACAATCAAATGAAAATTCATAATGATGGAATTTGAGGGATAAAAATAAGGCATGTATTACTCAATCAAAGTAAGGGATAATAATATAGGTATATATGTGATATATATATACATAATTTAGAAGTAATCTATAAAATTAAAGGTTTTATTCATTTATGAAAATGTCTTTAAATATTACATGAAATATTTCTTGATAAAAATACCCTTTTCACTTTGAAATAATTTCTTTAAAATCTAATAATTTCCCAAATATTATAGAAAAAATTTTATTTTAAAGAACCATATAAACTTGTAAAGGAAACTTCAAATAATTTAGTGGTCATGACGCTGGGAAATTTTATACATACCGTATAAGTTAAAGTAAAATATTCTATTCATAAAAAAGTACATTGTTTAGAAAATGAGAGAAATATTAATTTTAAACCATTTTGTAAAAACTTCAAATATGGGTAAAATTATCTTTAAAAAATAACATAATATAAAAACAATTCTTTAATTTTTTTAGAAAACATGGATATGGAAGAAAAAGGATTTCTGATCGAAGAAGCAAATAAACTCATATTTTCTTAAAAATATTTTCTAAATAATTTTAAGTAATAAAGAGAGGGAAATGGGATGATTGATTTAAAATATCATGAATAAATAGAGGATAATAAAATTAAATGGGTTTATTAGATAATGACTAAATAATTTCTTTTAATGTAAATTCAAGCACAAACAATCCTGATTAAAATGAGATCGTGAAATAAACCCTTACTACTTTTGAAACTTTTTGAATAGTAAGCCGCATGGAAGAAATAACATTAAATGAAACATTAAATACCATGAATAAAAAGATATTAATGATATAAAATTTATTAATGGAAATATATATACCATATAAAATATATTAGGTTCATAGGAATAAAATATGCCTCAATGAAGGAAAATTGAGACAAAATCCCCTACAAAGATTGTATCATTGAAGTGGGAATTAATTAATGAATTTATTATGTGTGTCAAATGTAATTACACATAAAATAATTTGAAATAAAACATAAAACAATTAAATATAAATAGACACATAATCTTAGCATATCAATGATATTTAAGAAAAAATCTATCCCAATGAAAAGAAATCGAGTAATAAAATCCCTTACTAGTTGGTAACTTTCAAGTAAAATCCCCTTGGATAAAATAATTTAAATTGAAACTTAAAATACCATTAATTATGAAGTATTAGAGATATTATATATAAAATGGGTATTATATATACCATATAAAATAAATTGGTGCATAATATTCAAATATTTCTCAATGAAATGAAATTGAGATGAAGTCCCATACGGTTTAAGAAACATCTTACTAAAAAAACCACTTGAAAGAGAGAGTACTTAAAGTTAAAATTAAAATACCAAGAATAAGAATAATACATGATTTTAAATATTAAATTTTTAGTATATAAACCTTTTAAAATAAATTAGGTTCATAAAAGAATATGTGTCTAAAAGAAGGAAGTTTTGAGACAAAAACCCTTACCTTGAATCCATACTTTTCATGTATGTCCTTTATATCGTGTATGATAAAATTATATCAGTTTTTTTTAATAACACTTTAAATGTTTAATAAAATATAATTAAACCATTAAATACATTTATTTTTATGAAATATTTAATTACTTAATCAGTTATGTCCACATCGGGTGTCTTGAGGACGCTCAGTTCATAATTTTAAAACGACATCGGTGTGTTGACCATGGTCAAAGGGGTAATTTTTACATAATATAAATAATAATAATCATGATTTAATTATAATTTTTATATCTCAATAATAATTTTAAAACCAACCATGAGATACAGTTATGAAAAATTAACTACAATACAATCATTAAGACGGTAGACAATACTTACACATGAGTAACGTTTCCATTTTTCAAAGATCATGATGGAAGGAAGGTAAGCATTATTTTATATTTCTATAATTATAATTATATCATAAGTATAATAATATTTCTATAAATTCACTTATATATACCATCCTAGTAATGTGTTGATGGAAAACGAATCAGATCACTTCGTGAGGAGGTAATCCGTCGTACACATGAATGATGTTAGCATTTTTCAATAGATGGCAAGGTAAGAAATTATTTGATAAATTATTTTTATATAATTATAAATATGTCATTAATGTAATATATATACATTAAATCCATCATCATAAACATCTGTGAGATGTGATGATGGAAAACAATTTATGTACGTTTTCGATGTGGTAGTCCACCATACACATGAATAATGATTTTGTTTCCCATTTGATGGAAGAGGATATGGATGTAGGTTATTAAATTAACATAATAACATCAAAATATATGTTAGATACTGAATAAATTATATTATCATGGTTTAATAAGATTTTAATGAGGTGTAATAAGAAACAAAAAAAACGCTCGGTTAGGAACAATACCGCTTCCTCAAACCGCCTCTTTAGGATTATACCTAAAGACTTCCTAGATTGAATTTATGATAAAAAAATAGATATAGTATGTGGGTAGGTAATTAAGGAAGTTATTTGGATTGGTATTTTATAAACTAAAAGGATTTTTAAGAATGTAAAGTCGAAAAGAGGAGGTTCCCTTTTATAAGTGAGAGGGGGTGACATTTTTGTAAATACTCAAAAATATCCAATAATGGGAAGTCACTCCCAATCCAAGTGCCTCAAAAATTGATAAATAATGGAGTGGAGGAGATACATGGTCAATAAAAACCACCACAATTGAAAATAAAACATACTTTAAACATTTTATTTCATTTACATATAAGGTTACTCATCTTTATCATTTTAGTTTTTCACCACAGTAAAGAGTGTTTTTTACCGTTTTAACTATTTATTTTGAAAAAAATTAAGTTAAAATTTTTAACTAATATTTATTATTATAATTAAAAATATGGAATCAATATTATCAAATTAAAATCACATTTGGGTAAGAATTTAGTTTAAAATTCAACCCGTAAAACATGTTGAAAAATAATTTTTCAAGAAATGCATTTTTCAAGCAATAGATGATCTTATATTAACTATGTGACCAGAAATCATCATTATAAGAATTTAAATTCATATAAATAGATGTATAATATAGTTTTTTCTTTTAAATATTTCCTTAACATGGGTTATTTTAATTAATTAAAATGGATAAACTTTATTCACTTAAAAATAGTTTTTTGAAAGTCGTGTTTTTAAGCATAAAAATAAACTTATGCCAAAATAATCAAAATTGATGATTCAAAAGAAATTAATTATATTATTATAAATAAAATGGAACATATGTAACTTTAATACAAAATCCAAAATATAACGTAACTTTTAAATTAATTTATTTAATAAAAAGAAATGACAGTAATTGAAAAATTAGTAATTTTCACTATTCACTAAAAAATCAATCATTTTAGAAAAATACCAAAATTTCAGCATAATTAAATACTGATATGATGGTTTTAAAAATTATTTTCAATTTATAAAATAAAATTTCTAAAATTACAAGAAATAAATTGTAATATTTTCTCTCAAATAGCAATAAAATTATTTTTCAAGAAAATATTTTTTTGAAAAATATATTTATTAAAAATTGAATGCCTATTTCCTAGGGATTTATCAATACATTTATATTTATTAGTTACTTTATATATATTTCATAAAGTAGTAAATACTATTCATAACCACTAATTTAATGATTAGAATATATCGTTCATATTTAAATAGTAATATTTCATGGTTCATTTAGGTTTGACATTGCATGTTGTATACACTATCAAACTTAGTTTTATTTTTTTTAATACTAAGGTGTTACATTCTTACCCTATTTAAAAAATTGAATCCTCAAAATTTTAACTTGATAATAGTAATAAATGGTTTTCCATTTTAAAATACCATTTTTGAAATTCCACATCGTATAAAGGGTTAATAAAACTTCCTCTTGATAAAATAGAAAGGGAAGTATAGAGGTAATCTAGAATGACACAAAAATAGGTTTCCAGGTAGAAAAACATTAGTGGGAAGTGAAAATATAGACATGTGATAAAATAATAATTCCCAAATAATGATGGTGAGTGATATATATTATTGATCACAATAAAGTGAATGATCATGAGAAAGTTAATGACCATAAAACCATAAATATGTGATGAAAATACCATAAATTCATCCAAAATTATTATAATAGGTAATTTTTTTCAAGATAATTTTTTTAGAGTTGAGGTTTTACTTTACTATCTAGAATAAAAACATAATGAAATATATTTAGTTGATATATTTTTATTTCATAAGTACAGTTTCATCCTTTGGTTGTGCTTCAATCAATTTCCATTTCATCTCTTACTCCAAGTAATGAATATCCAATAAGAATTTTTTTATACCTGAAGCACTATAATTAAAGTTTAATGGATTATAATATCCATGAAATAATAATAATATATTCCTCATATATTTAAATATCACCCAAAACTGAAATTGTTACAATAAGGTAAGATAATAACAAAAAATGTATAAACCTTCATATGAAGAAATAATATATTTTACTTCAAAATGTCCACCATATCTTCAAATTATATTATTTCAAAAATAAATAACCCTACATCCTAAATAACCTCTACATAAAAAAAATTTAATTTTGTTCTTTATAACTAATCTTTCATGTTAAATCACATTTTAGACTCAATGGATACATATACCTCAATCCAATGAATCATTTCCCAAAATATCATTAGTCACATAAAAATCCTAAAAATACAAAAATATTTGATTCTATAATATGTTTCCAAAAGTAAACATAATATTTATATAACAAATAATTTAATAAAAATAATTCCATACTAACCAGGACATCACGTAGGCCAGTGGTAGGCGATGATCCCATGTCGCCCTTCAGTTGTGGGTTCAAGCTCTACAACCTTGCTGGATATGATGAGTTGTCACCCGACATACAGGTTGTCATTTCTTTAAAACTATCCTAATATAATTCCTATAAAATTCCAAAAAAATATGATGAACATACTCAAAATAATATTAGTCATCAAATCAGTTTGTAACCACTAAGTTTTCTATACAAATTATTTTCCCCACAAAATCAAAAAATCTTAATTTAATATTATTACCTTAACATCAAATATAGGATAAAACTTAAAGGTTACCAATACCTTTAAAATAATTTTTGGAACCGGGCATACAACAGAAGCCCCAAACAGGTGGGTTTTTAAAAATTTTCCATTGACAATCGATGTAAACTTTTTGACGTCGGTGAAAAACATCCTAGTCTTAGTTGAAGACCACGTGTGAAGGATTTTAAGCACAAACATAAACCGTAAAATACCTGGTTTAGATCCGAAGCTGCACACGACGTCTGCTCATTATTGGAAATCGCTGCTCAAAGAATCCGAATTCAAATTCCTCTACATCATCCACACACACTTCAAGGAATCTATGGGAGCACCGTTCGTCATAATCCGGGTGCTAGCATAGAATACCAACGACACCTTCGACACTCCAACAATCACCGCATCGCTTCGTCAAGCGATGACTGAGAGAGAGCTCCATCCGAGCTCCTTGGATCCAGAGAATCTCTCTCTAGACCATGTGAGAGAGGAGAGGAGAGAGAATCCCCATGAATAGTTATTATAAATATCCTCTCCTTTAATATTTATAGTGGTTAATTAATTACCTGAAATTGCCAACCCGGCCCTCGAATACTTAATGCACTATCAACGACATTTTATGACTACTTTTCTGAGTCATAAATATTATTATCACTCAATTTTATTATATTAAAATATATTACATGGTAATAATTAAGTCATTAACTAGACTCATCGCTCCCATAAATATTAATTGAACCATGAATAATTTAATATTTGTCAATTAATATTTTTTATATATTTACTAAAACTTGTAAATACATTTAATAAATAAATTCAATACTCATTATTATAAACTCGAATAATATGAATTCATTTATTATATTGGTGATCGATTTACCTTGGACAAATCTCGGACCCCTGTGGTGGGGCCCATCATGTCCAAAACTCCTATTCAACTGAATAGGGAAGATTCTTGAATACGGTATTGTGTGTGACCCTCTAGGCCCTTATCTCGATAGTAGGGAATAATATTCACAGTCCAAGAGCAGGATCTAGCAACCCATCATGGCCCCTGAAGAGATAAGGATTTTCACAGCAGTGACAACTAACCTACGAACACACACTGTGTAATATAATCGCTTTGTCTGTAATATCTCATAAAGCAGAATGCACTCACGTGTCATTGCCCTTTTTCTTGATTTATTGTTTTTTGATTTAAGTGGATGGATTTACCCTTGACTACCATGGCCATGGTCTTATAAAGGTACTTCCATCCATATCAACATGACCTGAGATATATTACTTCCATAACTCGGAAGCGACAAATCCTTTCTTGACTATTCAACCAATGTCATGCCACCAATTACGCGTCCAACACAAAATACCTCACCACGAATTCATCACTATGGTTTTCATCTTGTATCAAATTACTCAATCAAATGACATACATTGGTAATGATCTCAAGTCAGGAGACCATTACACATGACCGTAGATAGGAACATCCAATGACACCTGAAACATGTAGAGTTCCTATTGACAGGTAAGTCCTCATGATCTCACTTCTAGAGATCACCAAGTGAGAACTTCATGAGAAAAATTCTCAATGATTATGAGCCCCTGACACCTGATAGTGAAACATCAACTGTGTCCAATCAGTAAGATGTATCTAGACCATAGAACATATATTTAAGATTAATTTCATATTATCTCGAGGTTCTTATTATAGCTTGGAAACTACTATAACCTTTCAATATGACAATTAATCTTTGGACATTACCATTTCAATATTGGATACAGAACAATCTACACTATAATGTTAAGATGAAATCATGCATATCTAACTGTATACACGATATGGTAATCTATAGTATTGAATAGTTGGGTCTAGGACACCCACTATTTCAACACTCCAACTTGCACTAGATCCAACTTGCTAACCAAAATTGTTAGCTACTCACATAATGAACATCATGTTTCTGCTGAGTAAGGGCTTTAGCTTTTGGGTCCTCCACGGTTTTGCTGCATGGCTATTCTGCTATTGCGACCTTATATCATTGAGTAAAACTTCTCAAGAGATGGTATCCTGAGTATATACCTTTTTTTCCACTGTCATAACTTGACATCTTGGCTAGTAATAATATCATAATCTACATTATGATAATACTTTTCTCACCACATGCGATTCCAAGAACTAGAACAAATCTTTACATTTAACTGATTCTTAGACATCTTAGAAGCTGCAATGTACTCGGTCTTATAGGTATAGACACCACTGGATGATATGATCTTGACTCGCTCATTTCTTTTAGCCTAACTGCAATAATAGATCACATTGATCTATAGAAGACTAGTTTGTATCCCCCAAAACTAGTATCCTTTCTTCTCCACTTACCAAGTACATATCTTTTGTACTTGAAAAGTACAATTAGATAGTTCTGACTACATCCCTTGAAGTGCTCCTAGATATAACTGATATATACCAAATATACCTTGGAAATATCAGTTCTTGTACATATCTTGGCATGCATGATTGATCCATTGCTCTGATGTATGGATCTCAACTCACCACATTTATCCCTTCCCATGGCACAAAAAAGTCAACATGGAGAGATTATGCCCTGTGACATAGACAACAATTCATTTCTTGAAATGTTCTAACTTGTATTTTTCAATAAAATTTCACTATATGTACAATTGACTAGGACCAAGCAACCTATGCATCTACCTTAGTAGATCATGTTTCCTAGAACTTAGGTTGCTACTTTAAGTCAGTCACTAGAGAGTAAATTTTATCTTGGTCTTAACTAACTGGAGACCAATGTCTGTTTTCTATATTTTTCTGAACATATTTTTTTTGGAAAACATTGGTGCTCCCACTAACCTCTAGTAGACACATGGAAATAATTTGTTGCAAATGTATATACTATGATCATGATGCTTACTTTAATCCTAAACCAGATTTCAGTAACTTGAAACCTTTATTAGCATTCTGTGATGTGACCATCCCTTTTTGGTTACATCGTATAGACACCATCCACGATTAGTGGTCATGACATCCAATGCTAAATAAATTGATCATAGATATTAGGTATGATAAGTAAAATTCTAATAGATTTAGGAATAATGACTTGGTGAAACTAATCGAACCTTATTGGTACTACACTTATACCATCCATGTATCAATTCACTTGAATACCCACCAAAATATTCAAAATAATAATCCCCTTTCTTCTCTTTGATACATGGAATCCATTAATTGAATTTTAGTTGGTCTTATCAATTTTAGCTAATTTCCATATATTGCTTGCTTGTAGGAATTATTATTCACATTGAATAATAGATCACCGACAGCGGAGAATATAAAAACCATCACCATGGTTTTATCCTTCCTATGTAGTATGTGTCTCTAGAACATAATCTATTCCACATGCGCTTATATAACTAGTTCCTATGCCAACTATTTGTGCATCATGAGCATTGACAAAACACTAGTCAATACAGATCCCACTATCTCTAATAGATATGTGAACCCTTATATAGAAGTGTAGTCTATTACTTGACTAAAAATTTTTATATCTTGGGGATTTATGTAATATCCTAAGAAATCCTTATGATAAGTACCTGATTCTCACTCAAATTTGCCCAAGAGAAGAAGGTAGGACGGTCCTTGTAGTTTAGCTTGGGTTGTCGAATCCTCAGAGACCTAAGAAGTAACCTATAGACACGTACATTCTATGGATGTTTTTGGCTATGAAGTGGCCAACTTGGGTTGATTTTATATGGGTTTAAAGTAACTCTAAGATACTTAAGTGAATTCAATTTAAAAGAATGAGTTGATCCTAGGTTATCGCTCGGGGTGGATTGGACGTATTTCCTTTTCAATGATTTTAATTTCTTACATTTGAGATGGGTTCATTTAAGGAGATAAAACAACATCATCACTTACTGGTTTAATTCCTACACCCTTTAATAATAATCACCTATACACTTTAAGGATAAAATTTTTGAGCACTTCAAGGTAAAGGTTCGTATTAGCAATGAAGTTTGTGGCCTTAAATTCAACAAGGACGATGGAGTTTAAAAATCATCAAATAAAAATCTCAATTAAAGAAGTGATTATACATTAATGGGGTGATAAATAACATCCAATCCATAACATTTATACTCCCTTGGATCAACCCATAAGTGGGTTATCCCTCCATTGATTCTATGGTTTCAATGGAAGAAGAAAGTAGACTCATGAGGGAAGAAATGGAGAAGTAAAAAAAAAACACAATAAAATAACAATCACTCCACCATTGTGTGATAATATCACAAGGTTAGGCATGAAAAAGTTCACACCTTGAACCAATGGTATCAATGTGATAAGGATAAGAACAGAATAATAAGATAAGAATAACTTTTATTAATAAACAAAGATGAATTAAAACAACTTACATGTGGAAGAAAAATTTGAGACAACAAAACTGCAGTATAACATTACAATGAAAGAAAGCTCAAATATAATTCAATCCTCAAAAAATACTTCCTTAAATAGGAATTTTTTAGACCTTGGGTTGAGACTCCAACATTCAAAGTCTCCTTAATTAATTGTGGTAGGCCATAGGTGGGTGGAAAGTAATGGAGAGTTGATTTTTCCACCCTTGACCCGAGGTGGCAGCCAACTTTCCTTCACCGAACAGACGCGCTTGTAAGATCTTCTAGATGGCAGAATCAGAGTGGGAAATAGAATAAGAAAATGGATCCCCGGATGTCTTATAACCTCCTGTAAAATTTGAGCCCATTTTGAGTTGTCTATTTTGAGATATGATCATATTAGTGGGATGTTTTTCTGGGCCGCAGAATCTGGCCCAGAATTTTATCTCTAAATTGGGTCGTCTAAATGGACACCATGGAGGCTGAATTAGCATTTGATACTGAAGAGTGATTTGTTCCTATACATGTCTTATAGAATCCATAGAAATTTGGGATTCATTGGGACTTTATGTTGGGCCCCACAGTCTTATCAGTGAGATGGTGTCCAATCTGACTTCTCCAGAATTGTTTCCTTTCATCACAAAATATCCCCATCTTCTTCCATGAATTATCCATTGATCCCTGAATCAAACATGTTCATATTGAAGTATAGATCAATTTCAAAAAATATCAAATTAAAATATGTATAATTATATTCCTTAAAATCAGATGAATCATTGGGTACTTCAAATGATGTTAAAAAATGTACCACATAATAGTGCATTTTAAGAAGGTATTACAATCATAATGTGAAATGATGTTCAAAGTGTAAAATGCACTAAAATGGTGTTTATGAATAATAAAGAACATGAATATTATATATATTAATAATGAATATTAGCCTCATTTAGTGGCTAATTAGTACCTTAGATGCACAATGTGTTTATCTTGATTCAAGTTTGTTTGTATCCGAACAAACTATTTGCATCCAAACACATTTCCTTATGACATAATGGATTTACATCATACTTAGACTCACATGATATCCATCTTTCATTATAGTTGGTATATGGATATGGGATATCACCCTTATTCCCAAATCATTTCATAAAATATAATGGAAGTTTCTGCTAGTTACAACATTTATACTACTTATATCAAAATTTTGATGTATTACATATGCATTTAGGAATTACTCCACGCTACATGTTTGTTAATCAATGTTGATATGTAAGACTTTATCATCAATCCTCCTTATTAACATCAATATCATGATGTCGATAAGGTAATGTGCATTTAGGAATTTCTCCACACTACATTATTATGATTGATGAATGCTTGGTCGAGATATTCTTCAGTATCCCAACCCGAAGCAACTCATATCTCCTGACCATGTATATACTTCACTTTATTATTCATTAATTACTTAAAGAAATATTATGAAGTATATATACCACTAGATTATATTTGGAATAGTACATGCTTACTTGTTGAACTATTTCCAAAAGCTTTGTGACATACCTTTATTTCTAAAGGCTCCTTTGTCCAAACTAAATATGTCGATAATACCAAAAGTATTTATCCACGCCGAGACTAAATACCATACTTGGTATATTGATGACATTCAATTTTAGTATTAGTTGACAAAGAATTATCTTGTCACAAATGAGTATAATTCTTACATTTATATTCATCACTAATTGCCTATGATTCATGTATTACTGAACTAGTGATTGAGTTTACCAAAACAACATTCATTCCAGAACCTAAAAGAATGTATCTTTTAATATAAGGACACATGAGATTAATGTTTGCAGTTATACTTAATAATAGTTCAACACGAATCTTTTACATTGCATTTAAAAAAAGTTATGCACTTCTCATTACTGGCCAAGGTATCACTAGCCACTTGGAGAATACACCTGACTTCTAGTAATGTTTCTATACTTACTTGGTTAATTTATTTAAATACACATATGTAATAATAATATAGCATTAAATACCCAAGTAGTAAAATGAAACATTACATTGATGAATATGCCTGATGTAGAAGCGGCAACTTGCTCCTTTAAATCAGTTTATTGCTTTTAAACTTCCATTGTATTATTTTATAATATGCAATGAAATAACCTTTTTTAATACCTCATTATTTAAAGGATGTCATAAATGTGTCATTGGCATTAAATTCCTTTGACATTTCCACATTTTCTTTCAATTTTATTTTCCATAAGAATTAAAACTAAATTGTCTTTTATTCTTATCCACTTGGAGAACCTTACCTAGATAGGTAATGGAGCGTTTTACTCAATACTTGTTCATTTTGTAACTTAAAACGAGACTTGAGTAAAGTGGTGAAAATGATATGAGAAAGGGATTCATTTAAAGATCATGATCAATCTTTAAATTTACACATGCCGGTGTAATATCGCCTTATTCATATCATTGCTTCGCTTTCTCCTTGAAAACTTATCAGAGATGATACTTTATGTTATATCATCTATATCTTGGTGTAGCAACCACAACTGACACCGGACATTGATAAAGAATAATGATATAACTATTATATGCTTTGAATATTAGTCTCCTGTAAGTAATTTTTACCTTTGCTTCTTGAGGCAGTTTAACAGTGTTGGGGACATTGACACCTTGAGTTTCCTATATCATAGTACTATGCGCACATGCCTATACTATTCATGGATACTCGTGTCAGTGTGGACATTTAATTTTTCTATTATAATATCATAGTTTTAATCTTGTGGTATAACTTTCCATTTTTCTACAAAAAATGAATTTTAGTAGATTAGTGCCTTTTATCTGAATTACCAGTTTAGACATTTTTTTGATTAATTACTTAAATCATTTAATGTATCCCACTATTTTATTGGATTCTAAGAACCCTCTATACTAGAATTAGAATACTCTATTTCTTGAGTATTCTAGTGATAAAGATCCCAAAACCACCCCTCATAGTATACAAGCTATGGAAACACCACTACTTGGAGGGTTCTAGGTAGGCTTTTGGCTAGCCGACCACTTTAACTTGCGACTTCTTGATCTGTTGAGTGAAGTCCCAACTTCTTAAAATCAGAACATGATTTACTCAATGCTTTCCTCTAAAATTACAACAAGCTATCTATAGCTATTTATTTTCTGCAATTTTAATTAAGTCAACCCATCATTCTTATAAGGACTCCCCGGTAGTAAGAGGCACCCTCTGCTATGGCATGAACAACACCTCAAATAGCTGGTTTTTTGCAAACATGAATGACAGAAGTTGGTTATGACTTAATATATATTTTGAGGGTTTTATTATTTTTAATGTGATGAATGAAATCATTTTCTATTTTTATAAGCATGTACTATATGATTGCACTCACAACTGACTGTGAAATAAATAGAAATTTCATTGCGTCACATGTTCATTTTATCTTGAATGCTTGTTTATTATTATAATATGTGATCGTGCAATAAATTACACATGCACAAAAATAATAAACCATGAAAAAATAAAACGAACACCTGATCACGAGCTGGTACCATTGGTTGATCCGTTGAGTGAATAACAGACCTACCGAAACCCTAGGGGTAAGTAACTTTTAGTCCAGTGGCTTGCAACTTGAATAGAAACATCTGACCATCCAATGCAACTCTTGTCTGGTGCGTCGCCATCACTTGGAACAAAGTGCGTCATGCTTCATCTCTTCATTATACAACTGTACTCGCACGTAGGCGAGGGGGTCTCGGGGCGTAAAAACTACAACTCAGAGAAGTGGGCACGCATGTCCTTATACATATAATGACACTGAGACGATACACAAATCACATTTAAATTAATTAAACTAATTATTAAAATACCATGAAATAATTAAATAAATAAATTAAATAAATAAACAAACACCATACATGAATTGGTAGGTCGACGACTCATGACCAGCATATACGCGTTAAACTCACGTATATTAAATAAATGCAGAATAAAAATTAAACTTGCATTAAAATATACTTGAGGGAATTAATTCTAATGAATTAAAATTTAACTCTAATTTTATTCAATATTAATACGTCGTTCGGTCCCATTTAATTAATTTAATTTTAAAACTAAAATTAAATCAACTAACTAATTTAATTTATCACCAAATAAATTAATTACGCCGCATTACTTATAAACCGAAGTTAATATTTAATTAATTTAATTCTGAACCGAAATTAAATTACTTAAATTAATTAACTTTTGATTCAAATAAAAAATACCCGATCCCCATAAACCCCGGGCATGGCTTGTGCGGATCGGGGCGAACCCGCTTAGGCCCAGTCCGGGCTATACCGACCCCGTGCTTGGGTATTTTGGGATGGGCAGGTTCGCCTAAGCTCGTTCTGAGCTAGGATAACTCGCCCGAGCCTATTATGAGGCAACACATGTTACCTGCCCGCTAGGAGGACCGGGCGGTGGCCGGAACGAGGCGGTTGGGTGCGGTCCTAGAGATCCCGACCATAGGAGGGCCGCACGGCAGCGGGGAAACTCGTAGGTCTGGTTCTTCCAGTGCCTAATTCAACAACTAGATGAGCCTCACTGGAGAAGGGAGGAACCGGTCCATTGGAAATCAGGTGGCCTGGAGCCGGACTAGCCGGAAGAAGGTGTCCTTCAGCCTGGGCTGGCTAGAGGCGCAGTTTTTCGGTATGGGTGCAGGGTGCAACGTGCCTGCTGCATGTCCGTGAGGTCTCCGCGAGGGCTCTAGCAAGCTGCCACCAGGTGCACAACAGCAGGACAGAGAGATCAGGGGTGCCGGAGGTCTTCTGCAGCGTGGCGGGAGGTGTCGAGGCTTGACCTAGAGAGGCCAGGGCAGCCAAGGTCGAAGTTGGATGGCCGTGGTGTGCCGGAGGCGTTGCAGCGGCTGGTCTGTGCCGCTGCACTGCGGGTGTTGCTACATGGGAGAGAGCTAGCCGGGCCGCCATTGCACCGAACCAAGAGGAGGCGCTAGAGAACGCCAGGTGGTCCGGCGGCTTGGGATTCCTAGAGGGCGAGGCACTTTCTGGCGCTGTGCGCCGCACGACGCGGGTGTAGCAAGATCGAGGTGCTGGGTTCTAGGGATGGAACAGGGAGGTGAGGGAGGTGGGCTCTGCCCGCGTGGCGTGGGTGTGGCCTACACCCGCAGGGAAGGCCGATGGAAGAGAGGGAGGCAGGCCGCTCGTCCCCCCAAGGTAGAAAACCTTTTTTTAATTACCTGCTTTCCTGTCTGCCCCATTTACTTTAAAAAAAAAAAAATTAAAAATGGAGACCTGCAAAGAATCCCCTCCCTTTATTTTTTTAAAAACAAAGACTTACCCCTTTAAAATTTCTAAAGCCTATTTAGGCTTTAGAAATTAATAATAATATTAAAATATTATTACAATAAAAATATAATAATCAAAATAATATTAAGATAAAACCATTATTATTATTATAATATAATTATTATAATAAACACAATTATTTGAATCACCAGAAAATACTATTTTGGTGATCCGATTTTTTTTTTCAATCCGAAATCTTAACTTCGGATGTCCGCAGAATGGACATGTGACATCCAATTTAGATTCCATTTGTGGAGTTAGGACCGTATCGACAGCCTCTTTATATTTTAATTCAAATTAAAATTTTCTTGGCTTAAAATTGACACGCGCTTCCTCTGATACCACTTATTGGAACCGGACATGCAATGGAAGCCCCAAACTAGTGGGTTTTTAAAATTTTTTGACCGTCGATCGACGTAAACTTGTTGACGTCAATGCACAGCAGCCCAGTCTTAGCCAAGGACCACGCGTGAATGATTTTAAGCACAAACATAAACTGTAAAATACTTGGTTTAGATCCGAATCCACGCACGACGTCTGCTCGTCGTTGGCGATTGCTTCTCGAAGAATCCGAATTCGAATTCCTCTACATCATCCACACATGCTTCAAGGAATCCGCGGGAGTGCCATTCATCATAATCTGGGTGCTAGCGCAGAATATCGATGACACCTTTGACGCTCCAACAATCACCGCATCACTTCGACTAGCGATGCCCAAGAGAGATCTCCATCCGAGCTCCTTGGATCCAGAGTATATCTCTCTAGATCATGGGAGAGAGGAGAGGAGAGAGAATCCCAATTAATAGTTATTAGAAATATCCTCTCCTCTAATATTTATAGTGGTTAATTAATTACCCAGAATTTCCAACCCGACCCCCAAATACTTAACGCACTATCAATGACATTTTATGACTACTTTCCCGAGTCGTAAATATTATTATCACCCACTTGTAATATATTAAAATATATTACCTTTTAATAATTAATTCATTAACTCGACTCGTCGCTCCCATAAATATTAATTGAACCTTGAATAATTTAATATTCGTCAATTAATATTTTTCATGCATTTACTAAAACTTGTAAATACATTTAATAAATAAATTCAATACTCATTATTCTAAACTCGAATAATATGAATTCATTTATTATACTGGTGATCGCTTTACCTTGGACAAATCTCAGACCCCTGTGGTGGGGCCCACCATGTCTAAAACTCATATTCAACTGAATAGGGTAGATTCTTGAATACGCTATTGTGTGTGATCTTCTAGGCCCTTATCTCGACAACAAAGAATAATATTCACAGACCAAGAGCGGGATCTAGTAACCCATCATGGCCCCTGGAGAGATAAGGATTGTCACAGCAGCGACAACCAACCTACGAACACACACTTTGTAATATAATCTCTTTGTTTGTAATATCTCATAAAGCAGGACACACTCACGTGTCATCATCATTTTTCTTGCTTTTATAGTTTATTGATTTAAATGGATGGATTTACCCTTGACTGCCATTGCCATGGTCTTATAAAGGTACTTCTATCCATATCAACATGTCCTGAGATATATTACTTCTATAACCCAGAAGTGAAAAATCCTTTCTTGACCATTCAACCAATGTCATGACACCAATGACACATCCAACACAAACTACCTCGCCATGACTTCATCGCCATGGTTTTCGTATTGTATCAAAGTACGCAATCAAATGACATACATTGGTAATGATATTAAGTCAAGAGACCATTACACATGATTGTAGATAGGAACATCCAATGAAACCTGAAACATGTGGAGTTCCTATTGTAGGGTCAGTCCTCTTGATCTAACTTCTAGAGATCACCAAGTGAGAACTTCATGAGAAGAAGTCTCAATGATTATGATCCCCCAACACCTGATAGTCAAACATCAACTATGTCCAATCAGTAAGATGTATCTAGACCATAGAACATATATTTAAGATTAATGTCATAGTATCTCGAGGTTCTCATTATATCCTGGGAACTGCTATAACCTTTCGATATGACAATTAATCTTTGGAAATTACCATTTCAATAGTAGATGTAGAAAAATCTACACTATAATGGTAAGATGACATCATGCATATCTAACTGTATACATGATATGGTAATCTATAGCACTGAATAGTTGGGTCTAGGGCACCCACTATTTCAACACTTATATCCAAAAGAATATAAATGAATTATTCCTCAAATAACTTTTTTTACTAAAACTCATACTAAACCTAAGGGTTATATTACCATAAATGTCTCCCAAAATACTCTTATTAATCTTAGACTTTTGTAACTTAAAACCTAAAATTGTAATTTATGCCTTTAAACTTATGATAAAACTTAGAATTGTCAACCAAATACACTTTAGTTTTAACCAAGGTCATCCATGATTATCAGCTATTTAATTCCTTTATGATGGTTCGTAAAGAGTATGAGAATTTTCAAAACATATCCTCTAGGAGTATCAAACCAAGTGTGCAATAATGCTCATTGTCATGAACCAGGTGATGATTGATTCAAATACCAATGCACATTTTTAGAGTTATCACCCCTAGGTACAACTATTCCAGATACACATCTAATTATAGTATAAATATAGGGATGTAATTGCTTGAAACCCACTCACTCTATACTTTACAAAAATTCCAGGATATTTTTTCTATACTTAGTCTTATCCTTATATTTATCCCTAGGGTTCTCGCTAAATTATTTTAGTACGAATCCTAAAAAATAACTAGAAATTTCTTAGATACCAACCATAGTGGTTTGGAATCCTTACCAGTGGGCTATAATTAATACCCATCAGAGCACTCCATAGGTGACTACACCTCTTAGGAAGGACTCTTACCACCATCCCTAGTGGAATACCTTTCCTCATGAAGCCCTTGGGCAGAGAGCCATGATTTTCCAAATGCTCACTTGTGAGAGTTCCTAAGTATTGTATTCTTTCCTTTTCTATGATACCAATTATAGAAACCAAATCCTTTCACACATATTATTACATGATTTTAAACAAAAACATCCAATAAGTATAACCCAAAGATCATGAGGCCAAGTGATTTTAGAAACTAGGTTCATAATAAATTTAAAGGAAATTGAAACATTAAATTATTATTTTATTCTCCATAATGAGCTCCTAAATCCATTTTATCTCCTAACACTACATAGGATAACTTGTGGAATACAAAAAAGAAATAGGTGAGTTAAAAATACCATTAGGGGAATAAACATGATAAGGAAATATAACATGCGAGTCAAAGGTATAACATGATATCATAAAAGATAAGGCTCACGAGTAATCACATGGAAGCATAACATAAAGAAAATGGTGTCATAAGATCATGGAAACATAGGAAATTTGAAATCAACATATAACATGACATAAAAATGAGTCAAGGATAACTACATAGACCATATCACATGGTGCACAAAGTCCCATAATGGATTAGGTTTACTTCCTAATCCCATACATAACATATCATGAGACAAACGCTTTACCCAATTCATTGGAGCACTATTTGGTCACACCCATCAAAACATGCTCATGACCACATGTTTTATAAAATTAAATTAATCATAAGGTATAAACCTAAGAATAACCCATATAAAGAAAATGGGTTGCGTTTTCATCATATTATAATCAAAGGAAACTTTATAATGAATGCATTTGAGGGATGAAAATAAGGCATGGATTACCCCATAAAAGGAAGGGAGAATAAGATAGTTATATATATGAGAGACATATATATAAATAATTAATAAGTAATCCATAACATCAAAGGGTGTCATCATTTATGAAAATGTATTTAAATATTATATGGAATATTTCTTGACGAAAATACCCTTTTAAATTTAAAATAAATTCTTTAAAATCTAAAAATTTTCAAAATATTATAGAATTTTATTATTTTAAATAACCATGGAACTTATAAAGGAAGATTCAAATAATTGAGTGGTTATGATGGCAGGAAATTCTGCAATACCATATAAGTTAAAAGAAAACATTCCTTTCACAAAAAAGTACCTTGTTCAGAAAATGGTTGAAATATTAATTTTAAACCATTTTAAAAAACTCAAACATGGGTAAAAATATATTTAAACAAATAAGAGAATATAAAATACATTATTTAAAACATGGATATGGAATAAAAAGGATAGCCTACTGAAGAGGGATATAATTTTTTCTTTTATTAAATTTTTTATCAATCATTTTAAGTACCAAAGATATGAAAATAGGAATATTACTTGAAAATATCATTAATAAATATAGGATAAGGAAATAAAATGAATTTATTATAAAATTAGTAAATAGTTTCCTTCAATGTAAATTCAATCATAAATAATCCTTATTAAAATGAGATTGTGAAATAAACCCTTACCGCATTGGTTACTTTTGAATCATAATCCCAATAAAAGAAATAACATCAAATGAAACATTAAATACCATGAATATAAATAGATTCATTAAATAACATGTATAAATGGTATCACATACAACTTATAAAATATATTAGGTTAATAATAATAAAATATTCCTCAATTTAGGAAAATCGATACGAAATCCCCTTTAAAGATTACATCATTGAAGCAAGAATTAAACAATGAAGTTTTTATGTGTTTCAAATTTAATTCCACATAAAATAAGTGGAAATAAAACTTAAAATAATCAAATTTTAATACACACATAATCTTATCATATAAAATATAATGAATAAGTAATTTAACCCAATAAAAATAAATTGAGTTATAAAATCCCTTACCACTCGGTAACATTCAAGTCAAATACCCTTGGATAAAATAATTAAAATTGGAACTTAAAATAACATGAATCATAAAGGATTCAAGATATTTCATGTCAAAGGGGTAATATATATACAAAATAAAATAAATTGGTTTATAATATTAAAATATTCTTTAATGAAAGGAAATTGAGATGAAGTCCCTTACAGTTTAAGAAGCGTATTAATAAAAAAAATACTTGAAAAAGAGAAATCTTGAATTTGAAGTTAAAATAACATTAATAAGAATAATAAACGATGTTAAATATTGAATTTTCAATATATAAACATTTTATAATAAATTAGTTGCATAAAAGAACATTTTTCTCAAATAAGGCATTTTTGAGATAAAAACTCGTACCTCAAGTCCATACTTGTCATGTATATAATCTATCTCCTATATGAAAAACCTACATAGATTATATATTTTATTAATAAAATTTCTCAGTTTTAATCCTTTATACTTAAACCATTTACTCCATTTATTTTAATGACATATTTAATTACTTAATCAGTTATGTCCGTATCAGGTGTTTTGAGGATTCTCAATTCATAATTTCAAAACAACATCGGTGTGTTGACCATTATCAAAGGGGTAATTGTTCCATAATATATAGAATAATAATCATGAAATAATTAAAATTTTTATATATCATTTATAATTTTAAAACCAATCATAAAATATGCTTATGAAAAATGATCCACGTTACAATCAAGGACGCGCTAAACCGTATGTACAAATGAGTAACGTTCCGTTTTTCAATGATCATTAAGAAGTAAAGTGTTATTTTATCTTTATAAAATGATAATTATATCATAAATATGATAATATTTATTTAAATACACTTATAAATACCATCCAGGTGATGTGATGATGGAAAAAGAATCACATCACTTCGCGAGTCGGTATTCTGCTGTACATGTGAAGAACATTATCATTTTTCAAAGGATGGTACAATAAGAAAGAATATGATATATTATTTTAAAAAAATTATAAATATGTAATTAATATAATATATATACATTAAATACATAATCATAAGAAACCATGAGAGGTGATGATGGAAAATAAAATACATCGGTTCGTGAGGCGGTAGTCTGTTGTATACACTACCAATGGTTTTGTTTCACATTTGATTGAAGTGGAAATGGATGTAGGTTATGACATTAAAAAAATAACATATAAGTATATGGTATATACTAATGATATTATATTATCATATTTTAATAATATTTTAATGAGGTAGAAGAAGAAAGAAAACAAAAATGCTCGGTTAAGAATGATACCTCTTCCTCAGAGTACCTCTTTAAGATTATACCTAAAACCTTCCTAGATTGGATTTATGATCAAAACAAGGACTCTAGGATGTGTGTAGGTAAGTAAGTTAGTTATTTTTTAAGGTATTGGATAAACCAAAATTATTTTTAAGTGCGGAGAGGAGAGGAGAGGAGGTCCCTATCACAACCCGCCCCCTGGGGCCCGTGCTGTGACTACCCCAAGCCCGCCTTCCATATGCCAGGGGTTGGAAACTAGCACTGGAAAGGAGTGTCCCTGAAATGGGAAGACATTGCATTTAAACTTGTACAAACACATAGTCCAAGAACACAACAAGATGCAACCACGAAGTAAATCTGCTGTAGTAAAAGTGTGTACTGAAAGTAAAGGGGCCAGAATACAAGCCCAACTAAAAAGATACAAATAAAATAGAAAACAGAAAACATATCCTGAAATAGTCCACCAAGGATCCTACCTGAAGGGTAGATACATCTCGTCTCCACATATCTCCACCTCAACCATTCACCTCTGTGTACCGCCTAGTCCTGGCTCCTGTAGTCTCAGCTAAGCTGCTTGTTGTCTGCACAAGACACAACAAGGTGCGGGCGAAGCCCATGCATGGGTGAGTATAACAATACCCAGTAGGGACCCCAAGACCCCCAAAGGTCTCTTAGAATTCCACAAAGGAAAAACCACAAATCATGATCTCAATCACAAAGCACAAAGAAAAAGACTCATCTCAAACCAGGTATACAACTCATAGATTATGAATAAAGATGATTAGTATTAACCTATATAATTTTATTCCATTAGGAATTTACACATATGAACCACAAAGAATTTGTTACATTGTCGATTCACATAGGGTTGTATGTTGCTGATCCACGATGGGCTGCTCTAGGGCTGGACCTCATCGGGTTGCACACTACTGATCCACACAAGGTTGCTATGATAGTGATCTATACAAGGTCGCTATGATGCTAATCCACACAGGGTCTCTATGATGCTGATCTACACAGGGTCTCTATGAAGCTGATCGACATATGGTCTATATGATGCTGATCCACACAAGCTCTCTATAATACTGATCCACACAGGGTTGCTATGATACTGATCCACACAGGGTTGCTATGATGTTGACCCACAAAGGGTTGCTATAATGCTGATCCACATAGGGTCGCTATGATGCTGATCCACACAGGTTGACTATGATATTGATCCAAACAAGGTCATTATGATGCTAATCCATACAGGATATCTATGATGCTGATCCACACAACGTTTCTATGATGCTGATCCACATAGGGCCACTCTTCAATTGACAACCAGCCACAGGATTCTCCGCATCCAGTGCGCTTGAGTTCTGTAGTATCCACTCCTCAAGATATTGGTCATGCCTCAACTACCATGAGTTTTCACAAAGTATTAAACCAAAGGACCACTCTGTCATAAGGTTTACAATGCGACAGACGACGCGACAATCAGAAACCCGGTCTATTAGTTATAAGCATTTTAGTGTCGAGGGCCTGGTTAGATTCAGGTTTGATCTAACCCGAACATACTCAGACTTTCTCCAAAACTCAGGTGGAGTATCCCAAAAGGACCATCTCATTCTAAGTATTCTAGTTACATAGACAGGTTGTGAAACAGATGTCTGATTTGTGAGATATGGACTTTTAAGCATATTTGGACCGAAAAGGGTCCGAGTCCGGTTGGACCGACCCGACCCGCTCTGCCCTGGACCGACCCAACCTAGTCTGGGTCTGACCCAGGGCCAAACTAACCTAGGGTCGACCCAACCCAGTCCGGATCGTGGGGGAAATCCATGGCGGGCTCGGCCCGTTGGGCCACGAATCGGCTCGGTTCTCCTCAGCTGGGTGCGGCCCGCCGGGTGACTTGGCCCGATGGCTGGCACGGTCTGCTAGCTGGGCGACCCATGCGGGGGTGGGGTGGGAGTATCTACCCTTTCCTAATGGCTGAAATTCGTTCAAATTTGCAACGGCGACGCCACATGGTGCTGCCTGCCTGTCAGCAGGACCTGCGGGGCGTGGGTACCCTTCGCCTCTGCTGTGGCTTCAAAGCTGTGACCACATCCCCATGGTGCACGACGACACGCCACTTTCTGCTAAAATGGAAGACCGAGGGATGGACACCACCTGTTGCCACCATGGCCGGCCGATGTCGAACGCCGTCATCGCCCACCGGCGCCGCCGTGCCGGTGCCACACTGGTGGAACTTCTTCAGGAAACTGGGTGTGCTCCGGTGGTCTATTTTCCCTTACGAAAACGTTTATGGGCCTCCCGAGTTTCTTCTATCACCGCGTGGCTCCCAGATTCAAGTTTCCATCATGTTCAAACTTCTCCCACGAAGAACGCAAAAAAAATCAAAGCAGTGGAGGGTCCAGGCCTTGTTTGTTCAGCCCGCTCCCTCCACGTTAGCATCATAACAAGTGTGTAGTAATTAATTCAACATAGATAAACCATAATACTTCCATGATACATCATTATTTTCAAGAATTAGGAAAAGAAAAAAATTTATTTGAATTAAAAAAACCCTACCTCAGGTTTGAAGGACATGTCAAAATTGTGAAAGAAGAATCCATGATTGATGAAGCCTCCGACGTTCGTCGATCTTGGATCGATTCCTCCAATGACGTCGTTCGAGCATCCATTCTTCGTTGGTGGATGATACTGCGGTACTTCACCAGAGGTTCCTCACTTTCGTGTCAAAAACCCAATCCCGAGCCTCAATTAAATAGAGGGGAAGGATAATTGACGTAATGAGAGTTTAATGAGGTTCATTAATGAATGAACCTCTTAACTCTCAACAGTGTGGTTACAAAAACAAAGATTCAAGCCATTAAATGGCTTGACAACTCAGCGGTCCCACCACTGCTGCTCAACCGTTGGTAGAAAAATAAAATAACAATTTCATGTTATTTTATTATTCTTTAAAAATTCCGCAAAACTAACTTTTTCACCTGAACTATTAGGGTTGAAGTTTAGCCTTCCTTAGGTGAATCACGGCACTCTGGATTCAAAAGTGCCCTCATATTTTTAATCTGAGCACCAGTTCAAAAGAAAGAAGATGTTGTCCAGACATTTACTGAATGTACCTTAAAAAAGGTTCGAAAATTCATCCTGGGCACACCGGGCCTTGGAATCAAGCGCTGTTAATTTTAGAAGACTCATAATAATACCAAATAATTTAAAAAGAATTTATATGGAATTTATGGGTCTTTATATTATCCCCACCTAAGGGTTTTTCATCCCCGAAATCTAAAATAAAACTTGGGTAACAAATGGGGGCACTAAGCATGTATCTGAGCCTCATGATCCCATTTGATCTCCTGGAGGTTCCCATGTTGCCAATGAACTTGAACTAGAGGAATCGACCACCCACGAAGAACCCTCTCCCGTCGATCCTCTATCTCCACCGAAAACTTTGCAAACATCACCCCATCATCGATGTCCATATTGCCCCAGTCGATAACATGCGATGGATCATGCATGTACCTCCTCAGCTACAACACATGGAAAACATTAGGCACCCGGTGCATCTATAGGGGAAGAGATAGATGGTACGCTAGCTCGTCTACTCTACTGAGGATCTGGAAAGGTCTTATGAACCTCAGAGATAGCTTGCCGCCCCAACCAAAGCTCCGTAATCCTCATTGGGGTGATACCCGTAGGAAGACATGGTCTCCCTCCTTAAACTCCAAGGGTCACTGTCTCCTGTCGTCCTAAGACTTCTTCCATATCTGTGAAATCTTTATCCTCTCCTGGATGATCTGCACCTTCTCTGTGGTAGCCTATACCAACTCTAGACCCATAAGTGCTGACTCCCCTGGGTATGTTCAGCATGATGGTGACCTAGAAGGTCGCCCGTATAGGGCCTCAAAAAGAGCCATGCCGATGGTGGAGTGATAATTTTTGTTTTAATAGAACTCCACTAGTGGTAGGTGGTCCTCCCAACTGCGGCCAAAATCAAGGACACAAGCACAAAGCATTTCCTCAAGTATATGAATAGTCCACTCCATCTAACCATCTATCTGAGGATGAAAGGTGGTGCTCAGATGTAGCTAATTCCTAAATGCCTCCTGTAATCCCTTCCACATGCGGGATTTAAAATGAGCATCATGATCTAAGAAAATCATCGATGGAACCCCGTGAAGACGTAAAATATCCTATATATAGATAAGTCTCAAGTTCTATACTGATCCCTAATCTCAGATGGGTAGGAAGTGGGACGACTTGGGGAGTCAGTCAATGATCACCCATATGGAATCATGGTCCCTGGATGTATGTGGTAGCCCTATCATGAATTCCATAGATATACCATCCCACTTCCACTTCGATACCTCAAGTGGCTGAGCTAAGCCCGCTGGTACCTGATGCTTATTCCTCACTTGCGGACAAGTGAGGCATCATGATACAAACTCTGCCACCGCTTTCTTCATCCCTGGACACCAGTACTGATGCCAGAGGTCCTGGTACATCTTCTCCACTCTAGGATGTACTGCCAAAGGGGATGTATGGAACTCCCTCAACACCTCCTCTCATAGCATCATTGTTACCATGGTGCGTCCTCTAAAGAAGATGACATGGTCCCCACCTTCAAAAAATCCATCAGGAGACTATCTTGAGGATATCTAAGCATGTCAAGCCTCATAGTATACATCCCCAAGTTGTGCCTCCCTGACTCGCTGAAGGAGTGGGGGAATAACTATCATAGACTAGAGATAAGACGCTCCATCACTATCCATGAAGGATAACTGCAACGCGGCTAGCTTCTCTATCGCCTCACTCAGAAATTGTAGACCATAACTCTTGTTGAGTGTGTCTGCTACTAAATTCCCTTTACCAGGAGTGTATACTATCTCAAATTCATAGTCCAAGAGGAACTCTAGCCATCGTCGTTTTCTTAGGTTCAGGTCCTTCTATGAGAAGATATTCCTGAGACTCTTGTGATTAGAGTGGACTGCAAAACGTTCACCTATCAAGTAGTGCCGCCACATCTTTAGCTCAAAGACCACTGCTGCTAACTCCAGGTCATGGGTAGAATAGTTCTGCTCATACTGTCTCAACTTTTGAAAGCCTTAGGTGATCACCGATCACTCCTACATTAGGACACAACCTAGTCCAGTCCCTGATGCATCGTAGTAAACTACATACCCAACACCCTCTTCCGGTAGCCTCAATATGGGGGCACTCATCAGTATCTGTCTTAGTTCTTGAAAACTCTAATGGAATCTCTATGTACACACAAAGGGTTGTCCCTTATTTTTTAAATCTGAAAAGGGTGTATCAACTTTGGAAAAGTCAGGTACGAATCTCCGGTAGTACCCATCCAGTCTGAGGAAACTCTACACCTCGGTCACACTCCTGGGTGGCTCCCAAGAAAGAACCGTCTCTATCTTTTCCAGAACCACTGCAACTCCAAACTCTGAGATAACATGACCTAGAAAGTGGACTTCCCATATCCAGAATTGGAACTTTGAGAGATTTCCATAAAGATAGTTCTCTCAGAGTGTATCCAGAACTATCTGTAGGTATGTGGAATGCTCCTCCTCCAACGCCGAGTATATCAAGATGTTGTCAATGAAGACCACCACAAAGCGATCGAGGTAAGGCTGGAAGATCCTATTAATGATCCCCATTAACACTGTTGAATAATTAGTTACACTAAATGGAATCACCAAGAACTCATAGTGGCCATACCGACATCTGAAGGCCATCTTCGATACGTCCTCATCTCATAATCTGAGCTGATGATAGCCTGATCTGTAACATCCCCGACCCGGAAGCCCCTAAACCGATGCTCCAAGCTGGGTAGTTACATAACCTTAATCACGCCTCCCCATACGCTAAAGGCTTCTGACTAGCAGCGGGGTTCTTTGTGGTCAATTGGGGAGACTATACCCCCTTTTTATCAGAGTAAGCCACAATAGAAATAAACCAATATCGGAAACAATAATCAATGAACAAGGAACATGTATAACAACCATTTCCAACAATAAATATTCCATGTCTTACTACAAGTGAAAAAGTGAACAAAAATCCCAAAATAAAGACAATGGACAAAATCCCCAAAATGGTCCCGACTCCAAGTCCGGATCCTCCACCAAGTGCTACCCATGTCCACTCAACTATCTAGAAAGGAACCTTTCCCTTCTCCTGACCTGCAATAATGAAGTCTTATCGGGTACCCAATGGCAGCCCGAGCAGGGTGCAAGTATAACTCAGTAGGCCACCACCAACGGTGTCTACAAAATATCCAGTATGAACAGTAAGTGCATGAAAAAGGAATATGAATGATAATTTCCAAGTAATTATTTAAGGCGTCCTTAACTAGTTCAGAGCCAAAGCCATTGCCACTTCCATTACCATTCATTTCACACCAATTATCATCATTTACCATTTCATCACATTTCCATGGGCTAATCACATACATTGTGTTACATGGGTCTAAGTCCAATAATCACATGCAGGAGGGTAAACACATTGTCGTCCTATCTCACTAGGACTAACCCACACATAGAAACCATATCCTCACCTCGAAGCCTCAGTCTGAGTGGATGCAACTGTTAGGAGAATATATCCTCAATCCCCATTCCTAACCCATGCATTTAGGGTGGAGTTCATAGCATCAGTCTTCACTCGACCCGTGGGCGTAGATCCTCAAGTCATACCCCACTCTACCAAGCCATGTGCACATGCTTATATATATAAGTAATAATCAACCCACCATACCATTGTCCTTTGACAAACACAATTCACAACAAACCACACGGGAATTCACATTATGCCTTAACCCATTAACACAACATCATTTCACATCATTTAACCATTCACCCAATTCCCATGTGTTATGCCTATCTCACTAAGCATTCAACACTATACCCATAACCTATCCCGTTATGGTCTTTAATCAGTTTACACATTAACCCATTTAACCCATTCATCATTTCCATGAATCAACCATTCAACCCATTCCAAATAACATTTAGGTCATTGCCAAGTCTAGGTGCATCACCTAACTTCTATCACAAGTTCAACCAATCTTGCCAACATATTCGTCAAGGGCTCTACCATTTATTACAACGAAGTCACTTGTTTAATAACAATCCCTAAGCCCGAGAAAAGCCGACACACCCCATGGATGGCCCCAATTAGGTCAAGTCATTCTCACGCATCCCATGGGGATTGCGAGGGTTCCCATTTACCAGTTTTAAGCATCCTTTATACCAACGCATCCAGGTTGATCAAAGCTCATCAAAAGGAAACCATGAGCAAAGCCACACATGCATAAATCCACCATAAAACAATGGGATAACGTTTGTAGAGCACCTACCTCAAAAATGTGGTTGAATGCACACTTAATAGAGTCCTTAGACCTCGATCCAACCAGCCTTTGGAGCTTCAACCTAGAACTCACCCAAAAGATAGGGTTTTAGAGCTTCGGGACAAGAGGGAGAGAAGATACAGACCCTAAACCAAAAAGAGAAGCAAGGATGGGATTAGCCTTACCCAGAGCTTTGATCCTCATCCAATGGAACCAAAAATGCCTTAGAAATGAGGGAGATTGACCTCTCAGAGCTCTTGGGCGATTTGGTTTGTTCCTAGGGAGAAGAGGGAGGAATGGAGAGGAAATCCCGAGTGGGTTCTTAAATCCTGGGGTGGAAATTTTGTAATTTTCCCAACTTTAAGAGGCCGAACAGTTTGAGAAACCATGCACATGCTACTATCTAGAGGAGGAGGGGTCACATGGTTTACCTGGGCAGGCCGCACGGTTTTCCTTGGCAGTGCGCAGGCCGTGCGCCCAAACTTGTCTGGCCTAGCTTTCCTTTCTTTCGTGCCCCGAGCCCCCGAAACACCCCCAAGACCTCTCATACTTTCAAAAGACATCCCTTGAATAAAAAAAAGGGATTCAACCAAAACATAACGAAAACATACCTTTCCAAAAACTAGGATCTTACAACCTACCCACCTTATAATGGCTTATCCTCGAGCCGAGTTTCTAAGCCTCATTGATCCACCGAAGAGAAGAGTTCGGGCCACTGAGCTCGCATATCTGATTCTCGCTCCCAAGTTTCTTCTTGAACTTTCTCATGCTACCATAGTACTCGCACTAATGGCACAACCTTGCCTCGCAAGAACTTTTCACTACAATCCACCACCCGAACTAGATGCTCCTCAAAGGACGCATCAGCCTCAAGCTCCACATCCTCCACATCAACCACGTGAGATGGGTCAGGGTGATACCATTGAAGCTGTGACACATGAAACACAACATGCATCCCACCATACCACTGTGGGAGAGCCAATTGGTAAGCCACTGGTCTAATCCTATCCACAATCTCAAAAGGTCCCACATAACTGGGTGCCAACTTACCCTGCTTTCGAATCCAACGGTGACCCAACCTTGGCGACACCTGAAGGAACACTTTATCTCCCATCACAAACTCAAGAGTTATATGCCTCCGATCTTCATGTGACTTCTACCTACTCTGAGCCGTATCCATATGCTTCCTGATCAACTTAACTCTATCTGAAGTCTCCTGCACGAGACTTGGCCCCAACCACTCAGATTCACCAGCCTCTAGCCAACACAATGGAGACCTACATGGCCTCCCATAGAGTGCCTCAAACGGTGCCATCTGAATCGTAGCCCGAAAACTGTTGTTGCAGGCAAACTCAACTAACGATAGGTGCCTCTCCCAAGAACAACCAAAATCCAAGACACACTCTCTTAACATGTCTTCCAAAACTTGGATCATACGCTCCGACTTCTCGTCCGTCTGCAGGTGGAAAGCCGTACTCAAAAACACCTGCGTATCAAGCTCCTTCTGCAACCCTTGCCAGAAATGCAATGTGAAATGTGGATCTCGGTACAAAACTATGGTCTGTGGAACACCATGAAACCACACTATTTCCCAAACATACAACTCACCCAACTGGTCGACTGTAAAGGTCTCATGAATCGGTAAGAAATGAGCCACCTTCGTTAACCAATCCACAACCACCCAGATTGCATCATTCTTACATGGTGTCCTCGAAAGACCCATGACAAAATTCATTGTTACATCATCCCACTTCCATTCTGGAATGGGTAATGGATGCAAAAAACCACCTGGGCGTTGATGCTCGGCCTTCACCTGCTGACAGGGAAGGCACCGTGCCACAAAGCCCACAACTTCCTTCTTCATTATAGGAAACCAAAACTACCTTTGGAGATCACGGTACATCTTGGTCAAACCAGGATGCACTTCCCACTTTGATGCATGGAAATCACACATCAACTCTTCCCACATACACTTTGGCACAACCACACGATCACGAACACGAACAACATATTTCACGTCGACAGCCCAACTAGAAGGTAGATCCCCACCTTTAAGCTTTTCCTTCATGATCGAACACTCAAGATCATCAAGCTGATCTTCCTTAACTCTACTCAAAAGTGTCGAATCCATCGCTAAGGAAGAAAGAGTGACATGACCACTCTCCTCCTGCACCTCCATGTGCATCTCTGCAAACAAATCCCTCACCTTCCACTCAGTGCTAGAATCCTGAACCACCTGATTCTGAACCTTCCTGCTCAGAGCATCAGCAACAATGTTTCCCTTTCCCAGTGTGTACACCAAATCAAAGTCAAAATACTGGAGATATTCATTCCATCTTCACTGCCAAAGGTTCAAATCCCATTGTGAGAATATGTAATTTAAACTCTTATGGTCAGTAAACATAGTAAACCGTTCTCCCAACAGATAGTGCCTCCAGCACCTCAAGGCATACACCACTGCAGCCAACTCAAGGTCATGAGTGGGATAGTTCTGCTCATGGGGTCTCAACTGCCTTGACCCGTAAGCCAAAACCCACTCATTCTGCATCAACAGAGCCCTAAGTCCGACTCTGAATGCATCACAAAACACGATGTACTTCTTACCCGGCTTAGGTAAGATCAAGATAGGTGCGGTTGTTAACCACTTCTTCAACTCTTGGAAGGCATTCTCACAAGACTCAAACCACTCGAACCTAATTCCTTTCTTGGTCAAGCCCGAGAGTGGTGCTACCAAGTGAGAGAAATCCTGAATGAACTTTCGGTAATACCTGGACAAACCCAGAAAACTCCGAACATCAGAAACACTCTTGGGCTGCTCCCAAGATACAACTGCTTGCACTTTCTCTGGATCCACTGACACACCTGCCTCCGAGATGATGTGACCCAGAAAATGCACCCCACCTATCCATAATTGACACTTTGATAGCTTGTCATATATCTGATTCTATCTTAGCGTACCCAAGACGATGTCAAGATGTTGTGCATGATCGTCATGAGTTTTCGAGTACACTAAAATATCGTCAAGAAAGACAATCACAAACTGATCTAGATAGGGATGAAATATTTGGTTCATCAAATCCATAAACACCTTTGGTGAATTGGTCAAGCCAAAAGGCATTACCACAAACTCAAAAAACCCGTACCGACTCCGGAAAGCTGTCCGCGGTACGTCATAAGACCTCACCCTCATCTGGTGATAACCTGACCTCAGATCAATCTTAGAAAACACTGATGCACCCCTTAACTGATCAAAAAAGTCATCAATTCTAGGAATAGGGTACCAATTTTTCACCATCATCTGATTCAACTTTCGATAGTCAACATATAGCCTCAATGACCCATCGGCCTTCTTTGCAAAAAGCACGGGAGATCCCCAAGGAGACATACTAGGATGGATAAACCCCTTACACTCCAACTCCTCAAGCTAAAACTTCAGTTCCTGGAGTTCTGCCGGTGCCATTCGATATGGCGGAATAGAAACTGGATCCGCTCCCGGCAGCAACTCGATCGTGAACTCGACATCCCTCTCAGGTGGTAACCCCGAGAAATCGTTAGGAAACACATCCTGAAACCGATCCACCACGGGAGAAAAATTAGATTGTTATCCTCCCTCATCATCATTAAGCATGAGACAAACCAATTGAGCCGTGAGTCCACTCATCTGTTGAAAAAACGGCCATGCACGCCCTGCTCGAACATCCCATTCGTCACAGTGGACATAAGCGTCACCCTCAAGCGACCTGAACGATACTCTGTGACAATAACAGTCTATGTGCGCCTGATACAACACCAACCAATCCAGTCCCAATATTAGGTCAAACCCTGACATCTCGAGAATGAAGAAGTCCCACAGAAAACAATACCCACCAAATTCCAAGGCACATCCCTTTCACTGCTTGATATCCTCAACCTGCACCCCCAACAGAGTGTCAATTGACATAACCACACACACCCCCTCCACAGGTAAACCCAACACTACCATTAGTTGAGCAGAAACAAAATATTGTGTGGCACCTCTGTCAAACAACACACTAGAAAATGTATAAGCTACAAGGATCATACCTCTAATAGTTGACGGTTCGACCTCACCATAACTGGGCACAAACTGAACTGCCTAAAGCTGACCTGCCCCTCTACCTTGGGCTCTAGCCTGAGCACCCTGCGCCGCACTACCCTGCTAGCATGAGCGATCTTGCCTTGGAGTTCCATGTCCACCGCCCCTACTAGTACGGACCATGGAGCTCCAACTACCTGCCGGATATGGGGAAACTAATCCCCTTCCTATACCCGATACCTTCTTTTCATCATCATGGTCACCCTTCTACCAAGGGTTCCTGCAGAACCTCTACACATGCCCTATCCTGCCGTACAAACAAAACTCATCTAAAGGTCGAGTAAACTAACCACACATATGCCTCGACCTACCGCACTGATAACAGAACACCTGGTTCCCACTCTGAGAGGATGACCCTCTCTTCTGACCACCTTGCTGGAAACTTTCCAAACAGAGCTTCTAACCTTTGGAAATGAACCACTTGTCCACCCAGCTGGCACGACAAGCCCACCACCTGAAGCTCCCTTCAGGTTCCCTTCAGAGATGAGTGCCTGATCCATCACATCTGAAAACCTCTTCAAGTGGAAGATATTTACTTGAGACCTGATCTCATGTCTCAACCCATCCTTGAAACGCTTTGCTACTACTGCCTCATCCCCTGATAACACTGGGACAAAGCGTCGCAAATCAGTGAAGTGACTAGCATAGTCCATCACCGATAGCAATCCATGAGTCAGGATCATAAACTCTACAGCCCGCTCCTGCCTCAAAGTCTCTGGGTAGAAATGCTCTAGAAAATTCTCCTAGAAAACCTCCCACAACGTCCTCTCATCCTACCCGGTCTGAGCCTGAATGTCCCACCAACGCTTTGCCTGGCCCCACAACATAAAAACGGCCAGCTTTAATCAATTTTCAATAGGGGTCTCCAGATGATACAGTATCGTATGTACATACTCTAACTAGAACTCTGCTGCCTCTGGACCACCCTCTCCGGTGAAGGTCATAGGGTGCTACAGCTGGAACTCCCTGGTCAGCTCAAACATACTCGGTGCAACCCACCCTGGGTCCCGATCCATCATCTGCATAAGGAGAGCCAGGTTCTTACGGAACTGATCTTCTCTACCTTCATTGATCACCACATTTTTGTGATCTTCTACCAGAGGAGTGTTCTCAACGACATCCTCCCATTTCCCAACTGGTAACCGACATCGTGGTGCCATCTCTCTACATTGCCAAGCACGAGATTTAGCAGGCATACCACAAAACTTTCAAGACTTCATCAAAAGCTATTTACTAACTACAACAACCCATTCTCATATACTAATTCAATGACATTAACACCTCAGATTCACCACCCCGACCATCCCTACCGCGGGCCATGGTCCAAATGGGGTAAACAACCATGCAGTACCACCAAACTCGCACAACATTTTACAAAAACGTTTTCCACTTCATTTAAAACCCTTATATTTCATTAAACATCATTTACCCACTTGATTTATCTCATTCTTCTCATTATTTCTTGGTTTCATGAAATGCATGATGCACCCTACTTTCCTGCCTCATACACTCACCCCGTGCGTGTGCATAACACAATGCATTTCACCTATCTCCCTAGGTGCCTACAATGATGCATGAATGAAAATCCTCATGAAGTTAAGGATATGAGCCAAATATCATAAAATAGTCACATCAAACCACATGTGCATAACCCAATGGTGAAATATCATCAACTGTAACAACACACAACCAAGAACAACATTTCCCACCCATGGTGACTTGGGTTTTCCCTCGTACATGGGTTAGCTACTCCCAAGCACGAGCTCATTTACCAAGGCCTGACACATCTTAACCCTTGGAAACCTATCCCAAATAACAATACCTCAGAGAAGGAGAAGAAAGACCTCCTCTGATACCACTTTGTAACATCCCCAACCAGGAAGCCACTAAACCGGTGCTCCGAGCCAGGTAGTTATATAACCTTAAGCACGCCTCCCCGTACGCCAAAGGCTGCCGATTAGCAGCGGAGGTCTTTGTGGTCAAGTGGGGAGACTGTAACCCCTTTTTATCAGAGTAAGCCACAACATAAATAAACCAATAGAAGAAACAATAATCAATAAACAAGGAACATGTATAACAACCATTTCCAACAATAAATATGCCATGTCTTACTACAAGTGCAAAAGTGAACAAAAATCCCAAAATAAAGACAATGGACAAAATCCCCAAAATGGCCCTAACTCCAAGTCCAGATCCTCCACCAAGTGATACCCATGTTCACTCAACTATCTAGCAAGGACCCTTTCCCTTCTCTTGACCTGCAAGCATGAAGTCTTCTCGGGTACCCTATGGCGGCCCGAGCAAGGTGTGAGTACAACTCAGTAGGCCACCACCAACGGTGTCTACAAAATATCTAGTATGAATAGGAAGTGCATGAAAAAGGAATATGAATGATAATTTCCAAGTAATTATTTAAGGCATCCTTAACCAGTTCAGAGCCAAATCCATTTCCACTTCCATTACCATTCATTTCACACCAATTATCATCACTTACTATTTCATCACATTTCCATGGGTTAATCACATACATTGTGTTACATGGGTCTAAGGCCAACAATCACATGTAGGAGGGTATACACATAGTTTTCCTATCTCACTAGGACTAACCCCCACATAGACACCATATCCTCACCTCGAAGCCTCAGTCCGGCTGGATGAAACCGTTAGGAGAATAGATCCTCAGTCCCCATTCCAAATACGTGCATTTACGGTGGAGTTCAGAGCATCAGTCTTCACTCGACCCGTGGACGTAGATCCTCAAGTCATAACCGACTCTACCAAGCCATGTGCACATGCTTATATATATAAGTAACCATCAACCCACCATACCATTTTCCTTTTACAAACACCATTCACAACAAACCACACGGGAATTCACATTATGCCTTAACCCATTAACATAATATCATTTCACATAATTTAACCATTCACCCAATTCCCATGTGTTATGCCTATCTCACTAAGCATTCAACACTAAACCCATACCCTATAACATTATGGTCTTTAATAAGTTTACACATTAACCCATTTAACCCGTTTATCATTTCCATGAATCAACCATTCAACCCATTCCAAATAACCTGTAGGTTATTGCCAAGTCTAGGTGCATCACCTCACTTCTATCCCAAGTTCAACCAATCATGCCAACATATTTGTCAAGGGCTCTACCATTTATTACAACAAGGTCACTTGTTTAATAACAATCCCTAATCCCGGGAAAATCCAACACACCGCATGGATGGCCCCAATTAGGTCAAGTCATTCTCACGCATCCCATGGGGATCATGAGGGTTCCCATTTACCGTTTTTAAGCATCCTTTATACCAATGCATCCAAGTTGATCAAAGATCATCAAAAGGAAACCATGAGCAAAGCCACACATGCATAAATCCACCATAAAACAATGGGATAACGTTTATAGACCACCTACCTCAAAACCGTAGTTGAACGCACACTCAATCGAGTCCTTAGACCTTGATCCGACCAGCCTTTGGAGCTTCAACCTATAACTCACCCAAAAGATAGGGTTTTAGAGCTTCGAAATAAGAGGGAGAGAAGATACAAACCCTAAACCAAAAAGAGAATCAAGGATGGGATTAGCCTTACCCGGAGCTTCGATCCACATACAACGAAAATACAAATGCCTTAGAAATGATGGAGATCAACCTCTTGGATCTCTTGGGAGATTTGGTTTTTTCCTAGGGATAAGAGGGAGGAATGGAGAGGAAATCCTGAGTGGGTTCTTAAATCTCGAAGTGGCAATTTTGTAATTTTTCCCAACTTTAAGAGGCCGCACGGTTTGGCTGCATGGTTTGAAAAACGTGCTTAAACCATGAACATGCTACTATGTGGAAAAGGAGGGGTCGTACGGTTTACCTGGGCAGGCCGAACGGTTTTCCCTGGCCGTGCGCAGGCCGTGCGTCCAGACTTGTCTTGCCCAGCTTTCCTTTCTTTCGCGCCCCAAGCCCCCAAAACACCCCCAAGACCTCTCATAATTTCGGAAGAAATCCCTTGAATCCTGAAACAAGGGATTCAACCAAAACATAACAAAAACATACCTTTCCAAAAACTGGGATCTTACATGATCTGAGGTCTATCTTTGAAAACCATCGAGCTTCCTTCAGCTGGTCGAAGAGATCATCAATCCTTGGGAGTGGATACTTGTTCTTCACAGTCACCTCATTAAGGTGCTGATAGTCCACACAAAGCCTCATAATCCCATCTACCTTCTTGGCGAACAAAATCGGGGATTCCCATGGAGAAACACTGGGCCTTATGAACCCCTTCCTTTGCAAGTGCTCCAATTGTACCTGTAACTCATGAATCTATATGGGATCCATATGATATGATGGTGTAGATATCAATGTCATCCCTAAGTATAGGTCGATGTAGAAGTCTACATATATATGAGGAGGTAGTCCCAGAACATCATCAGGAAAGAAATCAACATATTGGTCCACCACTACAGGATAACTTGGACTCCTCATGTCAACTGCTCCGAGGGTAAGGCTAGACAACTGATGAGTGATCGGTTTCACCCTCCTCCGAGTAAGTCCATTCTATGCTAAAATAGTTCCCTTCTTACCGGTGAAAGAAAACCTTGTCCCATCCTCATGAATACACCATACTTTGCATCTAAAATAGTCAATATGAGCATGGACCGTGGATAACTAGTCCGTACCCAAGATGACATCGTAAGGCCTCAACGCTACTACTAGGTGATCCCATCCAAAGATCTTGCCTCATAGAGTAAGCTCACACTGCCAGAACTAGTGTTTAATCATCGAATCCTCTCCCATAGGAGTCTCTAAACGTTAGGATCGAGCTAATGGCTCTACCAGAATCTCTAAGATTTGAACGAGAGATGTGGAAATGAAAGAGTGACTAGCACCTGTGTTTATAAGTACTGAATATAGGGTGGAATAGACATAGATCATACCTCAAATCATATATGGAGCTCCATGGTCGTAGGCCTCATCTACCTGAAGTTGAGCTCGTCCCTATCCGCCTGCTCCCTGAGGTTAGGTTGGATCACCTGGAGGTGGTGGTGGTAGAACCTCAAATCTCCATCCACCGCCTGCTGGATGGCTTGCTCCTCTGCCATTTCCACTGCCCTATGGACCTCCTCTCTCAAATATTTTCCTTTGCCTCGATGGTACCTCGATCTCCTGCTGATCATCGGTACGACGGGTCAGGCATTTGCGAGCCATGTGACCCTGCCCGCTGCACGTGAAGCACAGTCTTCTCCCCTGTTGGTCTTCTCTACCTTGTGAGCTCCGCACCTCCAACCCTACGTCCTGGGGTCATCCTCCATAAGGTATGACCTGCTTGGACCTCTACATCATCTTTCTACTACCTACTGCAGATGACTCGTCTACCTGTCATCCGGTGGTGGCTCTCACCGTCAGTTCCTGATCAGCTAAGAAGCTGTCCACCAATAACACTCACTCGATAACTCCAACCTGTGTTGGGATATTGAGCGATACCATAGATGCTTTGATCTCCCATCGGAGACCCTGTTCAAAGGTCCAAGCCCTGAAGAAAGGGTCCCGTACCATGTCAGTGTAGTAGCACGAGAGGTCAGTGAATCTCGTTGAGTACTTGGATACTATCAGGCTGTCCTGCTGTAAGCACAGGAGCTTCTGAATACACACAGAGCATAGTGTTGCTAGAACAAACTTCTCCCTGAAGAGTCTCTCAAAGTCCATCCAGGTGAGGGCCACCTCATTGTGTAACAGGAGCATCAGGATCCACCATCTCCCTCCTGTTCCTTGGAAAAGGCTAGTATCTAGGATCACTATCTGATCTGCTGGTGTCCCAACTAGGCAGAAAAATCTAGCCACAGCCTCCATCTAGTCCTTAGCTTCCTGGGGATCTGTCTCACCTCAAAACCTCAAAGGCCTTTTCCGCTGAAACTCGTGAAACACACTCAGTCAGAGTTCACCTCCCAGTGGGGATGGTGGCAACTGCTTCCCAATGGGTGGTGGTGCTACTAGTGCACCACCCAAAAGTGCTATCACTGCAAGAGGGACCTGCACCGAAGTCTCATTGATCGGTGGGCCGTCATCATGAAATCTCTCTGGATTCCTGGCTAGCTATCTACGTGGAGTCATCCTAAAAATAAACAGGTGCACCATGGTCAATAAGTTATACTTGGCGAGCTGAATCAAAAGAGATAAAAAGTAAAACATTTCCAAAACACACGCAATCAGTGTTTTCGTGCACCGAGTCGGAAATCAGAATTCAGGATCCTGGTGTATAGATACATCGGCCTCCACACAAACACTGGACTCCTCAAACTAAAATCCACACTCAAAACACTTAACACTATTGCTCCATTGTAAAGATCAGAGTCCTAGTTCTTCTAGAAGAACCGACTCCTCTGATACCGCTTTGTCACAACCCGTCCCCTGGGGCCCGTGCTGTGACTACCCCAATCCCACCTTTTATAGGCCAGGGGTTGGCGACTAGCTCTGAAAAGGAATATCCCTAAAATGGGAAGATAATGCTTTTAAACCTGTATAAACACATAGTCCAAGAACATAACAAGATGCAGCCATGAAGTAAAATTGTTGTAGTAAAAGTGTGTATTGAAAGTAAAGGGGCCGAAATATAAGCCCAACTGAAAAGATACAACTAAGAAAAAAATAGAAAAAAACTCCTAAAATAGTAGACCAAGGATCATACCTGAAGGGTTGGTACAACTCGTCTCCAAAGCTCTCCACGTCAACCAGTCTCCTCCACGTACCGCCTAGTCCTGGATCCTATAGTCTTAGCCAAGTTTCTCTTCATCTGCACAATACAAAACATGGTGTGGGCGAAGCCTGTGTAGGGGTGAGTATAACAATACCCAGTAGGGACTCTAAGACCCCCGAAGGTCTCTCCGAATTAAATAAAGGAAAAACCACAAAGCATGATCTCAATCACAAGGCACAAAGAAAAAGGCTCAGCTCAAACCAGGTACACAAATCATAGATCATAAATAAATATGATTACTCTTAATTTATATCATTTTATTCCATTAAGAAGTTCCACATGTAAACCACGAAGAAGTTGTTCCATTGTTGATTCACACAGAGTCATATGTCGCTAATCCATGATGGGCCTCTCTAAGGTTGGAGCTCCTCAGGTCACGCACTACTGATCTACATAGGGTCACTATGATGCTGATCCACACAAGGTTGCTATGATGCTGATCCACACAGGGTTTCTATGGTGTTGATCCACACAGGGTCGCTATGATGCTGATTCACACAGAGTCACTATGATGCTGATCCACACAGTATCACTATGATGATGATCCACATAGTGTCACTAGGATGCTGATCCATATAGGGTCACTATGATGCTTATTCACACATGGTCGCTATGATGCTGATCTACACAGGGTCGCTATAATGCTAATCTACACAGGGTCGCTATGATGCTGATCCACGCAGGATATCTATGATGCTGATCCACACATGGTCTCTATGATGCTGATCAAAATATGATCGCTATGATGCTATCCACACATGGTCTCTATGATGAAAATCCACACAGGGTCACTCTTCAATTGACAGCCAGCCACATGATTCTTTGCATCCAATGCACTTGAGTTCCGTTGTATCAACTCCTCAAGATATCGGTCATGCCTCAAATACCACGGTGTTCCACAAAGGAGTAATCCAAAGGACCACCATGTCGTAAGGATTCCAACGTGACAAACGACACATTAATTGGATGCCCGGTCTGTGAGTTATCAACATTTTAGTGCCGAGGGCCTGGTTGGTTCAGGTTCGATCCAACCCGGCCGTACTCCAACTTTCTCCAAAACTCAGGTGGAGTATCTCAAAAGGACCGTCTCATTACAAGGATTTGAGAACTATATAAGGTTCATCAAAAAGGCGTCTCATTTTTAATATATGACCTTTTCAGAATATCTGGGATGAAAAGGGTCCGGGTCCGGTCCGACCCGACCCGCTCTGCCCTGGGCTGACCCAACCCGGTTCGGGTCCGACCCATCCCAGCCAGAACTGGTTGGGCCGGCCCGAGTGGGTTGTGTTGTAGATCGGCCCACCCCGCCTTGGTTGGGCATGGACCGCCGGGTGACTCGACCCAATGAACGGTGTAGTACATCAACCGGGTGACCCGCGCAGGGGAGGGGGGGGGGGGTCAATCACCCTTTCCGAACTGCTGAATGCCATTAGGCTTTGCAACAGCGGTGCCACGTGTTGTCGCCTACCTGTCAACGATACCCGTGGGGTGCGTGTCCCCTTTACCTCTACCGTGGCTTCAAAGCCGTGACTTCTTCACCACGGTGTGTGATGGCACGCCACTTTCTTCCAATGAGGCTGAACGATGGCTGACCACTGCCTCCTGCCACCACGGCTGGCCGATGCTGGCCACTGTCGTCGCCTGTCGGTGCCACCACACCGGTGCCACACCAGCGAAACTTCTGTGGGCCACTGAGTGATCTATGGTGGTCTGTTTTCCCTTCCAAATGCATCTACGAGCCTCACAGGTTGATATTGTCACTACGTGGCTCCCAGATTCAAGTTGTCGTCGAGTTTAAACTTTACCCATGAAGAATGCAACAAAAACTGAAGCGGCGGAGGGTCCGAGCCTTGTTCATTTGGTCTTCTCCCTCTGTGTTAGCATCATAACAAGTGGGTAGTAATTAATTTAGCATAGATAAACTATAATACTTCCTCGATTCATCATTATTTTCAAGAATGGGGAAAAGAAAAAAATTCACTTGAATTTAAACAAAACCCCTACCTCGGGTTTAGAGGAGATGTCGCGGTTGTGGAAGAAGAATCCATGCTTGATGAAGCTCTCAGCGTTCATCGATCCCGGATCGATTCCTCCAACGTCGTTTTTTGGGCCTCCATTCTTCGTTAGTGGAAGATTCCAAGGTACTTCACTAGAGGTTCCTCACTTCCATTCAAAAAACCCAAGCCCAAGCCTCAATTAAATAGAGGGGGAAGGATGATTAACACAACAAGAGTTTAATGAGGTTCATTAATGAATGAATCTATTAACTCTCAATGGTGTGATTACAAAAACAAAGTGTCAAGCCATTAAATGGCTTGAAAACTCATCGGTCTCGCCACCGCCACTCAACCTTTGGTAGAAAAATAAAATAACAATTTTATGTTATTTTATTATTCTTTAAAAAGTATGCAAAACTAAAATTTTCACCTGAACTACTGCGGTCAAAGTTAAGCCACCCTTAAGCGAATACCAACACTGTGGATTCAATGATGCCCTCATATTTTTAATCCGAGCACCAGTTGAAAAATAGAAAACACCATCCGCATGCTTATTAAATATACCTTAAAAAAAGTTAGAACATCCGTTCCAGGAACACCATGCTTCGAAATCAAGCACCGCCAATTTTTGTAGACTCTTAATAATCCCAAATAATTTTAAAAATTTTTTAATGTAATTTTCGGGTCTTTATAATCCCCTTTTACAAGTGAGAGGGAGTGACATTTTTGTAAATACCCAAAACTATTCAATAATTAGAAGTCATTATCGATCCAAGTGCCTCTAAAATTGATAAATAATGGATTTTATGGGTAATATGGTCGATAAAAACCTCAAAAAATTAAAATAAAATATTTCTTAAACATGTTATTCAATTTACCTCTATGGTTACCCACTTGAACTATTTTAGATTTTCACCACGGTAACTTGTTTTTTTACCGATTTTACTATTCATTATTACCAAAAATTAATTTTAAATTATTAAATATTATTAATTATCATAAATAGAAATATATAATCCATTTTATCAAATTAAAATCACATACATGAAATAATTCAATTTAAAATTAAAACCACAAAACGTGTCAAAAATTGTTTTTTCCAGAAATGCATTTTCAAGCAATGGGTGATCTTATATTAAATCCATGACTAGAAATCTCCATTATATGAATTTTAATTCATATAAATAGATTTATAAAAAATTAATTTCATTTAAATATTTCCTTAATATGGGTTATTTTAATTAATTAAAATGGATAAACTTTATGCACTTAATAACTATTTATAGAAAACTTTGTTTTTAAGTATAAAAATAAAATAATGCCTAAATAATGAAAATTTATGATTCAAAAAAATTAATTATATTATTATAAATAAAATGGTTCATATGTAAATTTAAGACTAAATACCAAATATAATGTAACTTTTAAATTACTTGATTTAATGAAAAGAAACGAAAATAATTGAAAAATCATTAATTTTCATTATTCATTGAAAGATCAACCATTTTAGGAAATTCCAAAAATTTAACCCTAAGTAAATTTTTGATATGTTGATTTAAAAAATTATGTTCATTTTATGAAATAAATTTTCTAAAAATTTAAGAAATTAATTGTAATATTTTCTCTCAAATAACAAAAAAATTTATTTTTAAAGAAATATTTATTTTTGAAAAATATATTCATTAAAAATTTAGTTCTTATTTCCTAGAAATTTATCAATACATTTAAATATATTAAGACCTTTATATATATTTCATAAATTTTTTAATACTATTCACACCCCCCAATTTAAGGACTAGGTTATATCGATCATATCTAAATAGTAATATTTCATAGTTCACCTAGGCTTAGTGTTGCTTGTCGTATACACTATAAAACATAGTTTTATTTTTTAAAATTATCACGGTGTTATAGTGATAGTGAAAGTGGATTTAATTCTTGAAAGATTACAACTTCAATATTTCAAATACACAAGGCAAGGGAAATGATTTAGCTAATTCACTAAGCATGTAGTCACACAATGATGTCGTGTGTGAATATGAAGTTTTCTAGAGAGTAATGGAAGTTATATATATGATGCATCTTATTATGGGAGAGGTTTGTGGTAGAGGTATCCTTTTTCAGATGATAGTTCAGTATTATTTGGTGTAGCAGGTATAGGAGTCCCAGTGGGGGATTCTGTGGTGGATGTTTGGACAGTCCAATTTGACTTTGGTGATGCCCCTAATGGATTGTATGGGTATGTAAAACACTGGATGTTGTTTTAGGGGAGTCTTTTCATCCAGTATGAAATGAATTATATAGTTCTTCATGAGTCCCATATATCACCCTTGGTAGTACATCCTAGTGCGATAAAGATGTATCGATCTCTGAGAGGTTAGTTTTGCTGGCCTGGGTTGAAGCATTTGGTTATTGAGTTTGGGTCTCGATGTTTGGTTTTTCAAAAGGTGAAGGTTAAGTATCATGTTCCTAGTGGGTTTCTCTAGTCTTAGGATGTTATTTAATGGAATTTGGAGGGAATCTAGATGGACTTCATCACTGGTTTAAATCAAGATCATAGAAGCTCTGATTCTATATGGGTGATATTGTACCATTTTTAAAAAATCAACACACTTTATAATGATAAAAGAGATGAGATAAGTAGATGTTTTGACGAGGTAGTACCTGGAGGATGCGGTGAGACTCCAAAAATTCCTGAATACAATCATCGTTGATCATAATCCTCATTTTACCTCCAGGGAGTGGATAGGTCTCCAACATGATTTTGGCTCTAAGTTATACCTCAGTACTGATTTCCATAAAAAAATTATCAGAAAAAGTGGAACATTTTGATAATTTAATACATGTTGTGTGCTTGTGTCCTAGATTTTATAGTTTTGAGGTCATGGCACCTGCCTTTAGCTGAGTTTTCTTACAATAATAGTTTTCACTCCACCATTTTTATGGAACTGTTTAAATATTTGTACAATCGAAATTTCTATTCTCCATTATTCTAGACTGGGGTTGGAGAGTAAGTAATTCTTAGGTTGGAACTATTTTAAAGCATGACAAAGATAGTTCAAGTGATTAGTGAGAGGATAAAGGCTGTTCATGTTCATCAAGAGTCTTATGCTGATCAAATTAGGATACCTATAGACTTCGACATTTGAGATCATGTGTTCATGAAGGTGAATCCTTATAATTGGAAGTAAAGTTTTGGACATGGGAGTAACATTTCTACCTATCTTTTCAGGCCATTATAGGTGTTGGATCATGTAATAATCATTACACATCGAACAATACTTCCCCCATAGATGATCAAGATATATGATGTCTTCCATTTTTCATAGCTTTTACATTATCTTCATAAAGAATCTCACATCATCTATTAGCATGAGATCGATGTTGATGATGATGCAAACTTTTAGGAGCATCCCATAGAGATCCAAGATCACTAGAAGAAGGTGTTGCATGGGAAATCTATTCCCTTGGTTTGTTTCCTTTAGAAGCATGATGACATGGGGGAGAGTACATAAAAAAAGCACCATAGATACCTGATCAATATCATAAGCTATTTTTTAACTCTTCTTGTCAAATCTACGACTTATTTTAAAGGTATTTTTCATTTAATTTCAATTCTTTCTTTTTTTTGGGTTTCCCATGCATTTTTGGAGGAAAGGATGAGTTTTCATGATTTAGGCCAAACTGTGAACCCATTTCCCGATTTAAAAACAAATTTTTTTTCTTTTATAACTTTTTCATTTTTTAACATTTATCACCTATTCCACTTCTCACATGGCCTACCCTAACCTATTAAAACTACCATACCCATTTTTAACCCTTAGGAACTTATTATCATTTTAGATTTGGGTGATTTATTTAGGCATTGGGCCAACCCGTGAGCCCAATTCCTGTTTTAAAAATTATATTTTAATTCTTTCATATGTTATTCATTTTTTACTCTTTTTCTATGATTAAACCTCCCAATATAATCCAAAATCCTGAGGATCACCCCCATTATCTATTTCTCTGATTTGGAGCTCATTTGCATCGCAGATTAGGGAAAATTGTCTCAGGGTTTCTCAAATCGTCTAGATTTTAGAAGGTAATTTGAATCTTTCATAAACCTTTCAATTCTCACTCTTTTTCAATATTTTAGTCCACACTTGACCTACTAAGACTCATTAGAGCCTCCCTATTATTTTTTTTAATTTAAGATTCATTTTTTTGTGGATTTGGGGCGATTTCTTCAAGATCTCTCAATTAAGTGAGTTTCCTCTCATGTTCCTCCAATTTGCTTAGGGTTTATTCCAATTTTCTTGAGGTTCTAAAATTTCTAGAAGCTAGAGTTAATACCTAGGGTTTTATTTTGTGTCATTTTTGGTGAAATATTGTGGATTATGGCTTGATTTTACTTTCTTATGGTGCAGAATTGGTGTGGTTGAAGTTTCACACAATGATTTGGATTTTTTGGCACAAATGGTAGGTGATTCCATGTGTAAGAATCCTAAGATGAGTTAGCTTTATGTTCTTAATTCATTATGTATTGTGGAAAAATCATTTTTTATGGAGTTTGTTAGGCGTTTAATTTTATAGGCGCACTTTTTCTTCAAATTGGGTGTTTTCCACGTGGAACCCTTGTGGTAATGTTTGGGTTCATTTTATAACATATGCAAGTGGTTTGTTAAATGTTATTTGGTATTACATTACTGATTTGGTAGATTCTTGGTGTGGTTTTGGGTATAAAATAAGGTTTTTAAATGGGTTTTATGTGAAAATCTTGGATATAATCTTTAGAATCGTTTTATGAATGTTTTTAATGGTTTATTCATTTATTTAAGGGGTGAAACTATGTTGGAAAGCGGTTTTGGTAGGAGTGTAATATTGAAATGGTCCATTTAAATGTGAAAGGGATGTTATATTATGTGTATCATCTTGTAAAATTTTTATAAAATTGTTTATAGGATTTATTTAAGTGTGAAAGAGACGTGAACCGTGTTGTAGGCTATTTTGGAGTGAGTATGAACTCAAAATGAATTTGAATGAAAAAGGGGATTATGTGACACATGTGTGGGATTTTTGTTGTGTGTATGTGATTTAAAAATGGTATTTGAATGTGAAAATTGTATTTCATGGCTTATGGAATTATTTTGAGCACGAAAGGGAAAACCCAGGTATCTAGGTGGGTGGATGTGTACTAGTATGCTAGTGATCCTGTGGGGTTTGGCCCAAGTTTCATGTAGAAAATTTGATTATGACAACACTAACTAAAATATGATGATGATGATGATTATGATGATGTTGATGATGATTTTGGGGGACCACTAGGTTATGAGTATGATCCCTACTAGTGGCTTGTGTGCACGAGAATAGATATTTGTATGGTTACTTTCACCGAGATACGAGGTACCTGAGACCCACAATGATATAGTGCCTAGGGTTATTTCTCCTTCTAGTGATCATTTGATATTTTATTATAATTACCTTCATCATATGGTATTTTTAGATGGATAAATTTAATAGCTTTTTCATTCAATTTAAAAGTGTTTATTTCTTTTAAAGTTTCCCACTTGAAAGTTGTTTTTATTCAAAGTTGTAGCTTTTAGAAATTGTTACTAGCATTTCTTATTTACAAAACTTGCAAGATTTTTGTCTTATAATGATTATCACATGGAATATTTTAGTGGTGGAATCATACTAGGATTTGGATCACACCCTACTTACACATTTAGCTGTAAGTAGGCTTGGTTATTTTGTCGTAGGTTTGGGTAAAGCTTTTAGTTCCAATGGTTTGGGTTTTTATCGGCCCTTCTTGGTGCAGTGTCATAGAGATGGCTTGAGGGAGTTGCCTCTCTCCATGATAAGGTTCTTGGGCTGTCCTTTTTGGTTTTATTCCTTTTTAATAGCCATTAAACATTGTTCTAAATTGTGTAATTCAATTTTTATTTTTTTAAAAGATTCTTTTGTTTGAAAGATCCATATTTGTTTTATTGGATTAGTTTTTTTTTTTATGTTTATAAACTTGTGTAAATCATTCCCAAATTTAATTTTATGATACCCGGGTACTTGTTCCAACCCATGGGGATTGGAAACTCGCTTTGGGCCTTGTTGTGGACCAGGTTGGGTGTCGGTTTTGATGGATACCAGATTTGGTTTGTGAAAAAATGGTATCATAAGAGGTTAGGTTCACTCTTTGGGTCATGTTATTTGGGGAAGAGTTGGGAAAGTCTGAATCCAGGATTGTCCGGACTTGAAATTCTAGTTATGGGTAGTGTTCCTGGCCAGAACACCGCATTATGGGATTCAAGTCACCAGGATAAGTTAGGTTTTATCCGAGTCCTTTTGTTTTAATGGGTCATCGATGATTGGGGAAGTGAAAATAGAGTTGGGTCAATGGTCTCAGTGAGCTCATAGGGCATAACAAGACAGGTAGAGCCATGGATATTGTCATAGAACACCCTCTATGATGGTGAAGTGATTGACATATTACCTCCAACCATATATCCAAGTCACAAACCAAAACTAGTTTCCTCTGACATTGTCTTCTGTCCTTTTGCTTTGGAATCTTGGAAACTTGGTTTTAAAATTATAAATAAGACTTGATTTAAGAAATGTGAACTTTTATGAAATGATTTTTCAGTAAAGAGGAAGTTTCTTGATTTCTAAAATGGTGGAAATGAATTTTCAGAACTATTTTAAAACGGTAAATGGTGTATTTACACCTCTTTTAAAAGTATGAAGTATATTAGAGTGGGTTTTGAAAATCTATTCCAAATAGACTTTTCTGAATTATTTACAAGTGTTTTGAGTTGAATGAAGTATTTTGGGAATTTATGTGTGGGGTTTTAAGATAAATTTTTATTTGTTAACAGGTAATCATTTAAAAAGTTTTATGAATCATTATAATCTTGTTTTAAATAAGAAGAGATGGGTTTTTAAATGGATGGGTGTTGAAAATGGAGTTTTTTCATAAAACTAGGAGTTTTTTGAAATGGGTTGAAATGTTTTGAAATTAATGTATGGATTGAAAGTGAGTTTTTATTTTAATTATTGGGGCTTTCTAAAATGTTTTTTAAGATGTAAATTAGGTTCATATTCTGTGGTTAGTGATTTTTAGAAAAAGGGAAGTTTCATTTAAATGTTTTGGTTTTGAAAAGTGTAAGGACTTTTTTGTTTTAAACTTTGTTATTTTTTTGAGTGACCTCATGAATGGGGTTATATGGGATGATGGATGGTTAATGGAATGAATGGATGAGTTCTAGGATTTATATGTGGAGGGTTCCTAGTGTGGCACAGAAACATGCATGCGTGAGGCCCATAGGATACCATTGGTGGGTTTTCTAACCACTGGTCCGTTTATTTTCAATGAAGTTACTTCTTTTAAAAGAAAACATGATGTCTAGATGACCACTTTGGGTGATGTGTCTTATGTGATTTTGAAAATGTCGTTGTTGTGGGTTGTTTTGAGTCCAAGAACCCCTCTTTTTTGAATGGTATTTTGGGTTTATGTGTGGCCGGTAAGATGGGTTGAAGGGATGGTTAGTGGTCTCCTTATGAGAAATGTATTAGGATGCATTTACAATGGTTCCCTTTATGTGTTCAGATCTAGTTTGAGGTATGTCTTGACCAATGGACCATATTGGTTGGGTCCTTGGGTTCTCTCGTTGGATAAGACACACCCCCATTAAGGGTTAGTGCACAAAGGAAGTGAAACCCGAATTGATTCACCATTGTAAGATCCTCTGGTTGATCAATATAAGGAATCTTTTTCTTGATATTTGGATATTGAGTCTACACCATTTTACTTTCTTGGTTTTGTGGATCCTCTTGTAGCGGGAGAGTGTTCACGAGAGGTTGAAAGAGACCTTAGTTTCTTAAGTTACCTGAGTCATAAAAGGTGACAGTAGTTTGGGGTTGTCAGTGTTGGATGTTCTATTAGAGGGCCTCCAGGTCCTTCGTTAGTATCTTCAAAGTGAGGGCTGATGTTAAGTCATCTCTGTGGAAAATTTGGTCAAGAGAGGATATTGTTTCTATTTTCCAGAATCATGTGCTATTTGGTACTTAGAATAAGATCCCTTTCCTTGTCTTATTTCTATCAGTCACAATGATCATTTTTGGCGATGCCTTGTGATGTCATGTTCTCATTTTAATGTAAAGGTGAAGGTTGTGCAATCCTTTGAGAGTATCCGATTTTTGGAAGTGTGTCTCCCTTTGGAAAATCACAACATCCTCTATTTAGAGGAAGGTGTTTCCATATGTCCTTTCCTATTTCCATTTCTAATCTAAAGAAACAAGGGGTGATGTGTGTGCATATTCTAATCCCTTATTATGGTAAAATGTTGGGATATGGTAAAGTGAGGTTTGAGTGTGTTATGTCTCATTGAACCCATCTGGGATCTCGGTTTAATAGTTTGTGACACCATAAGAATAAATTCCATTTTGGGTTTTCCAAATCCTAACTATGAGACTGAAGATGATTTAACCATTTGAGATCTATCCATAAATCCCAGAGTGAAGCTGATACATAGTCAGGTAAATCCCTAGGTCATTAAAACCTTTGGTTTAATTCCATCCTCTGTATGAAATATGTGAATAGTTTAAACCTATGGTGTCATCATCTTGTTCAAATTGTCCCCGTTCGGTGGTAGATGTGGGAGGACCTCATTTCCATGTTGTATCCTGAGTTAATACTCTCCCCCTTTGGGTTCCTTCTAGTTTTTTGAGAAAATGTTGAAATTTGGTCTAGGAAGATGGTAGCGGATGGTTTGCGCACAGTTAGTAGTATCCATGTGCCAACCTAGGAAACAGTGTGATAAAGGATAGTAGCTACCACGTGGTCTCTGAATGGCCATGTTCCTTGGCCCATGTAACCATGAGAAGATTCCCCTTTGGACAGAATGCTCTGCACGGTTAGCACACGGTTTCCCAAACCGTGCGGACTGACCGTGTGGTTGTGCCAACTCTTTAAATTTTGGGGTCTTTTTGTATCGGCCTGTGTTAGTCGGTTAAGATGGTTAGTTCTTATGGTGGGGATACCCAATATAGGTCTCATGTAAGTTATTTCAGAAAATTATGATGAAATTATACCTATTATTCCAGAGAGTCCGTTCAGGCCTCCCCCTGTTAGTGTCATGATTCTATCTTGGGAAAATTTAAGTTGTCTCTTATGGTGGGAAGCCCATTTGTGTCTCCCCATATCAATAAATTAGTTTTGTCCTTAGTATTGTCTTGGAAATATGTTGTCTAATTTGTAGATATTTAACCACCAACTTCCTCCTTGGGTAAATATTGGGATTAGAGTGCGCCCAACGGTTTTGTTGAAGTGAGATTGTGGTAACCCTGTTTGATGTTGTTGTTCATTCAGGTAAATTTCTTTAGTCTTGTTCGAATAGTGTTTTAGGTGTTTTGTTTTGGGATGAAGTTTGAATGTGCTTCATCATTTTAAGAAATCGGTGTATATTTTGGTTGGTGAGAGTCTTCCTTCCCTGATTGACCAACTGGAGATATCTTAGCGTTTTGGGGGCGGGCGAAACTTGACAAAGGAGTCTATTTTGGCCTATCGGTTGAGTTTGGTTTTTGATTTTGGACTTGTTGTGGATTCCCGATGGTGGAAGGATTTATAGTGGGGATAATTTTCACATCCATGACTTATTTTAAAGGTATTTTTCATTTAATTTAAATTATTTTTTTGTTGCGGGGGTTTCCTATGCATTTTTGGAGGAAAGGATGAGTTTTCAAGATTTGGGCCAAACCGTGAGCCCATTTCCAGATTTAAAAAAAAATTTGTTTCTTTTATAACTACTTTATTTTTTAACATTTATCACTCATTCCACTTCCCCCTTGGCATCACCTGAACTATTAAAATTATCATATCCATTTGGACCCCTTAGGAACTCATTATTATTTTGGATTTGGGTGATTTATTTAGGCATTGGGCTAACCCGTGGGCCCAATTCCTGTTTTAAAATTTTATTTTAATTATTTAACATCTTATTAATTTTTTACTATTTTTCAGTGATTATACCTCTCACCCAAATCCAAAATCCTGAGGCTCACCCCCATTATCTATTTCTCCACTTTGGAGCTCATTTGGATATAGGATTTGGGTGAATATTCTTAGGGTTTCTCAAATCGTCTAGATTTGAGAAGGTAATTTGATTCTTTTATAAACCTTTAAATTTTCACTATTTTACCCCATTTCAGTTCCCACTTAACATAATCAGACCCATTATATCCTCCCTATCAGTTTTGGTTACTTGGAGATTCAGATTTTGGTGGATTTGGGGTGATTTCTTCAGGATCTCTCAATTAAGTGAGTTTCCTCTCATGTTCCTCCCATTTTCTTCGGGTTTATTCAACTTTTCTTGAGGTTATAAAATGTAAAGAATATAGGGTTAATACCTAGGGTTTTATTTTGTGTCATTTTTGTGAAATATTGTGGATTACTATTTGATTTTAGTTCCTTGTGGTATGACGGTGGTGCGGTTGAAGTTTCACACAACGATTTGGAGTTTTTGGCATAAATGGTAGGTGATTCCATGTGTATTCATCCTAAGATGAGTTATATTTTCTTAATTTATATTTTTATCATGTTCTTAATTCATTATGTGTTGTGAAAAAAACATTTTTGATGGATTTTTTTAGGCGGTTAATTTTATAGGTGAACTTTTTCTTCAAATTTGGTGTTTTCCATGTGTAACCCTCGTGGTAATGTTTGGGTTCATTTTATAACATATGAAAGTGGTTTGTTAAATGTTGTTTGGGATTATAGTACAACTTTTTTAGATTATTTGTGTGTTTTTGGGTATAAAATAGGGATTTTAAATGGGTTTTATGTGCAAATCTTGGATATACTCTTTGGAATCATTTTATGAAAGTTTTTAATGGTTTATTGATTTATTTAAGGGGTGAAACTATGTTGGAAAAAAATTTTGGTTGGAGTATACTCTTGAAATGGACCATTTAAATGTGAAATGGCTATAATTTTATGTGTTCCATCTTGGAAAATTTTTAAAAATTGTTTATAGGATTTATTAAAGTGTGAAAGAGATGTGAAACATGTTGTGGGCTATTTTGGTGTGAGTATGAACTCAAAATGAATTTGAATGAAAAATGGGATTATGTAAAACTTGTGTGGGATGTTTTTGGTGAGTTTGTGATTTAGAAATATTATTTGAATGTGAAAATTGTATTTCATGGCTTGTGGATTGTTTTGGTCATAAGAGGGAAAACATGGGTATCTAGGTGGGTGGATGTGTACTAGTATGCTAGTGATCTCATGAGGTTTGGCCTCAGTTTCACGTAACAAGTTTGACGATGAAAACACTAACTAAACTATGATGATTATGATGATAGGGGACCACTAGGTTATGGGTATTATCCCTACTAATGGATCATGTGAACGAGAACAAATATTTGTATGGTTATTTTGACTGAGATACGAGGTTCCTGGGACCTACAATGAGCTAGTGCCTAGGGTTGTTTCTCATTGCTTGTGATCATTGGATATTTTATACTTATCATAGACACACAGTATGTTTGGCTGAAGAAATTATGCTGTTTTTTCATTCTATTTAAATGTTTTTATTTCTTCTAAAGTATCCCACTTGAAAGTTGATTTTATTTAAAGTTGCATCTTTTAGAAATTGTTACTAGAATTTCTTGTTTAAAAAACATGCAAGATTTTTGTCTTATAATGATTATAACATGGAATATTTTAGTGGTGGAATCCTAATGGTCTTTGTATCACACCCTACTTAGACCTTTGGATGTTAATAAGCTTGGTTATTTTTTCATAGGTTTGGGTAAAGCTTTTAGTGCCAATGGTTCGGATTTCTATTGGTCCTTCTTGGTGTAGTGTCGTGGAGATGGCTTGAGGGCAGTGCCTCTTTCCATGAGGTGATTATCAAGCTATTCTTTTTGGTTTTGTTCCATTTTAATAGTTTTTAAACATTGTTTTAAATTGTGTAATTCAATTCTTAAATTTTTTAAAGGATGGTTTTGTTTGAAAAATACATTTTTGTTTTATTGGATTTGTTTGTTGTTTTATGTTTATAAAATTGGGTAAATCATTCCAATATTTCATTTTATGATACCCGAGAACTTGTGACAACCCATGGGGATTGGGAACGCCCTTTGAGACTTGTCATAGACTGGGTTGGGTGCCAGTTTTGATGATGATCAGATTCGGTTTGTGATACTTTTTTGCATTGATGTTTAGTGGTTATCAACCTTTATCAGGTTTATGAGATGGTTTCATCTTCTTCAATGATTTATTGGAATTTATTAGATGAATCCTTGAGAATTTTTGGTGGAGTTTTGGATTTCAAATCTGGTTTTAAGAGGAGTTCATGACGTGAAATGTAGTTTACGATGTGAGGGGGGAGTTCACGACCTGAAGCGGTTGTTTGTAGATTGTGTAAGAGAGGTTAGTAAGGTGTGATTCACGACATGTATAGTTTATTCATGGCATGGTTGGATTAGTTTTAGATGCAATGAATCTATCTATTAAAACTCATGATTTTAATAAGAAGTTCATAATATTAATTAATCCTTGGTTTGTTGGATTTGGGCGATGCACTTTTCGGCAGGTCTTAAACTCAAGACATTCATGACTTGAATAACCCATTCATGCCATGAAATTCAATCTGATAGAATGACTATAAATACTCTTACACCATAAAATTTTCTCAGAACCTCTAACTCTCTCCTAACCCTAGGCATCCAAAGGTGCCTCTTTAGGGTGTTTTGAATCCCTTTGAAAAGGGATTGATCCCTGGATTCATATATTTGATCTGCAGTGATCCAAGGTGAGTTTTCCTTATTTATATTCTAGTTTATTTTTTGATCGGTCTTGTTTATTTTTTTTATTTAATTATATGGTATGGTGGTTGATATAATTTGCTCAGATGGAGTTATTTTGAGGTTTGTTGTTGCGGTTGTGGCATGGTGTCCTTGGAGGCATGTAGTTTCCTTATGGGAGATGTGATTATAGATCTACATTATTGTTATATTCTTGATAAAAAAATATTGGAATCCTTTAGGTATGGGATTCATTATTTCACTTAATATTTTATGTGTAATAATAAATTAATCTTACTTTACCTCTTTGGGTTATGGTGGAATTAACCTTAATAAATAATAAAATATATTAATGAAAAGAAATGGTATATGGTTATAAATATCACACGTGTTTCCAATATGATAATGGTTTTCCTCTTTTCTTACTTGACAATGTTCTATATATATTTATTATTTGTTTAAAATTTTTGTTATGCTTGGGTTTAGCATGTTAATTTTTTGAAAATGGTTAAGAATTTAAATCCCAAATATTTTTTGGATAAAAAATTAAATAGATTTGTTCATTGATTATAATTTGGTGGAAATAAAATTATGTTCGATGCATATTTAATTTAAATTTCTATTCTACGTGTTAATGGAATTGACTAAAAAACATAAAGCTGGAAATGGTTGTTATTGATAATAGTAAATATGCATGTTAAAGAAATTTTATTCTTTAAAGTTTAATGAAACTGGTTGTTATGCTTAGAATAATGTCAAAATAATTATTATCTTGTGGTAGATAATGCCTTAGGTTACCCATAGTTGTAACCAGTGATAAAGGAATATATTAATCCATAATGATAATAAAACCAGTTGTTTGATAAGGTTAAATGTTTAGGGAAGAGTGAGTCTATTTGTATGTGAAGGATAGATGCCTTGTTTTAGGGCCTAAATGACCTATCAATTCTATAATTTGCTTCCTTCTATGTTTTCTATGGATGCGATCCTTTCTACAAGACATGATGTGAGAATAGGTAACCTCATCATGCCAAGAAACCTATGTTAAATTGGTCATAAAATCTACATCATCCCATAACCACTTCTAGATATCTAGGATAATACAATATTATGAACATGAAATAAATCAACCTTGTGCCCTCATATTACCATGCACGACCACCACAAAAAACCCCCTCATAAATTTTATCAATCAATCATAAGTGAACTATGTTTGCAGTCCATCAAAAATCATGTATAAGAATATCATGGAAGAGGGAGTAGAGAATAAGGGATATCCAACCACTTGTCTTCACTACCATGGATTTTGGAAGAAACACCCCCAAAACATTTGGGTGTCAGTACATGGTGCTCGGTATGGGTGGGGTGTGTATATAAATCCCAATGAAAGTTAAGTATATAACAGTCACATAAAAGGCCAACCTACGTGTTCAAAGAAAGAGAACCATCATAACTTGCAATGTCTCTACAAGGCCTCACCACCTCTACCACTTCCATTTACACCTCTAAAAGAATTACCCCCCACATAAGAAAACCACAAACCAAAAAACATATTCCTTATTTCCATTTCAAGTTAATCCATTTCTAGATTTTTCCAATTATCAACCATTCCTCTTTATCAAGCCCATTTATTTCATGTTTAACAATAACCACTTTAACCACACTTCTTATTTTTTTAGTTCAAGATTTCTTTATCCATTCCAACACATTTCATTTCAGTTTTATCATTAACATTTCATTCCATAACTATCAGGAAACTATAACAACACATCATAATAGATCACAAACCATTATCTCCACATAAACAATCTTCGCATCACCACCACCACCCATCATAACCTCAAATGATCCATACATCCCAACCCCTATAAAAATACCTACCACCACACATCACATCCACAAAAAATTTTATCCACCACACAATTTTTTTTAGTACACATCACTTTTCAGTTTTAACAAAGGGATTTCATCATATTTAATTTTTTATTTTCAAGGGAATTCTCACACAAACCGTGATTCCATGGGAAATTAGTTTATTAACCGTATATACATCCTTATCATTTATTATGTGTGGTAATCCAATTCAACAAGATTTTTTTTCAACAATTCAAAAACCACAATAATATAAAAAAATTGAACATAAGACAAATAAGGAAAGAATATAAATCATTATCAAATATATAGTAAGAAACATATGGATAAGTAAAAATCATGCAAATTATTCCCCCCTTAAATTTCATATAAACTAATTAATTATCATCAATAAGTTAGTGAATACCATCTTCTTAAATAAAAAAAATCTTGATATCCCCACATGTAAAACTAAAAGAGGAAATATAAAGGATACCCTACCTCAAAAAAATATTTCTAATTTTATGTGCAAGACTAGAATAAGAGGAAGGGGACTTTCGAACACCACAATAAAAGGAACCACTTTGAAAAAACTAGAGAAAAATAACCCACACTATTATTTTAACAAAGAATTACCAAAACTTGTTTTTTCCTTGATAGTATCCTTCTCTAGATGAAGAATGGGAATAAATCAAGGAGGAAACATGAATGGAAATCACCAAGAATCACTAGGGGATGATATCCCGAGGCTGAGGTTGACAGAAAATGAAAGGGGGATGAAAGAACTCCAAGGGATGCTCCTGGGTCACTGAAATACCAAGAGAAAAGGTTAATGAATGATGGGATTTAGGAATTTATAGGCTTATTGGAAAATACAATACCATATCTATAAAAGTGTTAACATAGAACAAGATTATCGTGTAAAGGAAGGGACCATGACATAGTGGGGATGGTCAAAGCTATGTATGAGAAACATAGTGAGGTCCATGCTATATATATATGATAAAGTATAAAAAATAACTATGATTCTATGAAATCCACCATTCCACATAATTCAACCACAAAAAGGAGGGCTACACCACAACCCAAATCCATGACATAACTACCTCAAAAAATATAAAACCATAAGAATCCCTCCTCTTAAACTTCAAGACATAACCTATCTATCTACACCACAACTATTTTGAAAATGAAAGAACAACAAATAATACAACTCTAAGTCCCTATTATTTATCTAACCTCTCAAAAAAAAAAAACATTATTTATGGTGTAGTATAATCCTTCAAGATGTGAAATCCTTCTCCAGCTCAAATCTCATCCATAACTCCACCATTCACCCTTCAACATCCTCAAAAACTTCATAAAAAACCCCCAACACCTGAATTATCAAAAACTAATGGGTTTTAATTTCCATACTATTAAATTTTATTCATATAACTCTAGAACCAAAGGTACTTTAATAGGTCCTGAAGTAGTCACAATTCAGATAATCTTATTTAACAAGGTTGTTTTTTGACAGTTCAAAATAACTTTAATTTTTTACTTTTAGTACCATTATTATGATAGATATTTTACTATTAAAGAATCATAATAATTATTTTTTTAATATAAATTTCATATTCAATCATAAAATAAGTTTTAATGACTATTTATTAAGGATTTAAGTATATAAAAACATCATTATTCACTTAGGTAGAGTAAAACCACCATGGAAAGAAATATTTTTCAAGAGTTAAAAAAGTGAAACAACAATAAATATTTATCTTTTATAAAAATTAAATTATAAATCATATAATTATTTAGGGTTAATTTTTTAATATTAATTATATTATTGAAAGAGTTAATGAATAATTGAAATGAAAAGATAGTCTTTGAAAACCCTATATTTTGATGTTGTAACAGCTTAAAAAAAGAGCCTAATGAGACATAATGGATCATATATAATAATTTATGGATAAAAAATATGATAATAACATGGTAATATAATCATGGAAGAAAAATATAATAATTTTTAAAAGTGTTCTAAGATAAAAAATCATAAATAAGAAAGGAGAAAGAAGCTTGGAAACTCCTACCTTGATCCTCAAATCACCTCCTCCGGATTGAGTCCAAATCATTTGAAGAAAGGACTTATAGAAAGGAAAAATCCTTATGAACATGTAAAGTGAAGTATAAAGAGATATATTTTTTGAATACAAAGATAAAAGTGAACTTGATATGTTTTTTTGGAAAGGTTAGAATAATACCTCTTTTATATGAAAATTTTGATGGTGTTTTCACAAATATTCAGTCTTTAAGGTTCAAGAATGTAATTTTAAAGTGGAAATTGGTTCATAAATGTGAAATGTATGATATTATCAACCATTAACCATATAAAATGACATAATATAAAATTTTATAAATTATTTTTAACATTAAATAGCAATTAAATACATTTTAGGGTTATTTTCTTAAATTGACATTAAAAATATCTATATAACTATGAAATTTGAATTTAAACATTTTAATAATTAATTTAATATCATTTTTATCCCCTAAAACTATTCAAGGCTCTAAATAACATGAATATTATCATTTTAAATATTTTTAATGGCATTTATTCGACTTTTCTTCTACTTACATAAGCATTGTATTGACATAGTTTTGGATAATTATCCTATTATTTAATATTAAAAATAAATTTCCAACATCAATATAATCATAAAAAACCATTAATATTATTAATTATTCCATTTATATAATGATAAAAATTTTAAGATAAGGATTTATAATTTTCTTACCTTGCGCAAGCACTGGGTAAGAATTTGGATAATTAACTTGTTATACAATTCTAAAATTCATGGATATATTTCAAAATCATGATTAGTCACAATTTATATCTATTTTGGTTGATAAAATACTTATCCTTTACTAAATATTCTGACATACTAACTTGGATAACCCACTTAAATAGAACTCAAATCAATTCTAACACGGTTCGAAAGAAATTCTTGATCCCCACGGGCTGAGGGCTAATGCTTGGGAATCAAAATAAGAAGAGGGAATGACTTAACCATAAGAATACCTCATAAATATAAACAAGAGGATATAAAAAAAATAGTCAGTATGATAAATAAAACTCAAGAGAGAAAACACTACAAGTAGATGGATAAAAATATAAAAAACAACATGATAATAAAGACATAAGATAAGACTATCAAGACGTCATCATCAAAACCCTATGTAAGAAGTGGATATAATGTTACACTAGTCACCACCAAATCCCAAGATCCCACTAATCTAGTACACCCACTACCTCAGAGTGTATTTTTCCATTTTACACGACATTTCATAAGAAAATATATAAAGGCCCCAAGGAAAAAGTAGGATGTGAGCAAAAAATCCTAGTAGGATCTCACCAAGCAACTCATAATAAATTTATAATAAATAAAGTAAATTTTCTAAAATTTAAATAAAAAATGGAATTAAAATATTTTCACACTTCATATAAAAATATGTTTTCAAAAAAAAATCAATGGATATTATAAAACAAGTTTCAAATTAATTTTCCATCAAAATAGAAAGTTATAAGAATCTTTATTGAAATGGCCATGAATAAGCATTTCTATCAAAAATGACATGAGTAAATAATTTAAATCAATAATTGATATTTAAAATCATTATAAATCATAGAACCATGGTTAAGAGAATTTATTTTAGATTATTATGGTTAGTCTCACACATTTTAGTGAAATATGGGTCCATGTGTACACACAATCCATATACTACAAGTCTAGGAGGAATAGGAGAGAACCCCAAAGAATAAAAACCTTGCCCTTGATATAGTTTAGTTAGAATTATCATCATAAATATATCTATTATTACCACCCAAATATCCAAGATCCCATTTGATTCATGGTAAATCAAATATTTATGAGGATATCATTTAGTTCAATCAATCTCAATCATTTAAAATAATCATTTAAATTGGCCCCAAATTCAAGTTTAAAAAACATGTCTTTCTTTTGAAAAACCAAAAATCAAGTGGTTTTCATAAAAAAACTCATGCCTTTAAATTAAAATTATCTCAGTTAAAATAATAAAACATTTCATGCCTTTTAATCTCATCAAAAATCATTCTTCAAACCATTCATTTCAAATTAAGATCATTTTTAGGCAATTAACACTTAATTTTAAAAATCCATTATCAAGGGATTTAATCATGCACACCATGAAATTTAAAATAATTTTTCAATAGAATCAATTCAAGATTTAGTAATCAATTAGAAAACCAATTTAAAATAAATATGCATTAAATGTTTCAATTGATAGAGATTACCTTACAAAACCACATACCGCAACCAAGATCAACAACACCCACATGGGATTCACCAATGGATTATCGATTGAAAGAATGATCAAGGAATATTATATGAATAAAAATTAATTAAGTTAATATATATATATATCAATGACATGAGGATTAACCAATCTCTAAAATGGATAGAGAGAGGTAGAGAGAGAGAGAAGAGGAAAGGAGAATCCATGATCAAATAGAGATTACACTCACTAGAAGAGATCCAACATAACAAATGAAACTTAAATCTATGAAAAAATCAAGGATAAAGGAGCCAAAATCAACTCTAGAGAGCCTAAAAGGACCAATGGCTCAAATTAGGTTTGATAAGAAGGGTATTATAATTTAAAATGGGGGTATTAATAATTTAATTAAGAAAATAAAAGAATTAAATTACCATCACACAGTTTGTCTCCATTGTTTGAAAAATGGTGTGCTAACCACCTATTACTGGGATATTAGATAGAGTTACATGATTTATACAAATAGTTTGACGAAATATATTCCAACCATGGCCCCCCACCTAGGATATTGGAAAAGGTTTCATGGTTTGGCTGCATGATTTAACTAATTGTGTTCTAACCATGTGCCTCCCACTTTTCTAAGATACATAGTTTTAGGGGTAGGATACATGGTTTTTACTAACCATGTGCCTAACTACACACCCTACTCTAGAATTCCAAAAATAGGCACAAATTGTTTTGGTCTAACTCATATGGTTTTCCTTTACCATTTTCCAACTATTTATAAACTTAGGAAATTAAAAAAATCCAAAATTAATCCAAAACAACCCAAGGGAAGATTCAAACAAAAGATAATAAAAAATAAGGGATAAAAGTACCTAAAATTGGGAGTGGGGATGTTATAATTCTCACACTCTCACATCTCATGAGAATTAGAACCATGATACCATAATACCTATAACAATGGTTTTGAATTTATACAAAAGAACTTTATATGAGAATCAAAAATCCGAACTAGATTCTCAGTCATAGATAAATCTAGTTCTATATCAAGGTTGTCCCAGCTTAAGACATGAGATGGGTTAGAGATATAATTTTTGAGCTATGACATAAGGAAAATATTATGGATAAATTTTATATGACGTGGAAAAGATATATGGTAAGACATATTTCAAATTTTCTCAATAACCTCAAATAGTCCCATGTATCTAAGTGCTAATTTTCTCTATTTTCTAAGCCATTGGTGACATAAATGAGGTGAAACTCTCAAAAACACCAAGTCAAAAACCAAGAACTATAAAGTACATTTATGAAGAGTAACATAAGATTTATATCATCTATGTAACATCACCATTATCTAAAGAATCAATAAAATATTTACTGTCATCTCTTATAATAATTTAGGCCCAACCAGGGAAGCTTCACCAATCCCCAACCAAAACAGCAAAGATCTATATGCTCAACCATACAAGAACTCAAAGGGTTATAAATTGATGAAAAAATGGTAGCTATTATTATAGGTAAAATTAACTAGGACCAAATGGAAATACTAAGATCCACCAAAGTTAAGAATGCAAGCTCAAAGCTTGTCCTCCAGAATCTATATAGCTAGTTCTATTTGAGAATCTATTTCAGGATGGTATGTCATGCTCAACTTTACTTGGGATCCCATCACCTCTTGGAGGCATATCTAAAAAAAATAAGTGAACTGAGGTTCCCTATCATAAATTTTGACTGATGAAACTCTATGAAATTTGATGATCTCTTATGCATGAATATTTATAAAGTCCTCAACCTTAGCTATATCATGAATGGGAATAAAGTGGTATGGTTTTTTCAGTCATTAAATCACCACCAAAATTAAATTCTTTACGTGAGGTGTATGTGTAAACCCAACCACAATTCCCATAGATATCTCATCGTACTTCCAAGTCGGTACAAGAATGGGATGGATTATTCCTGAGGATTTATAATGATTGTACTCAATCTATTGATAAGTATAACAATGATTAATGAAATAAAAAATGTCTCATATCATACCTTTCCACCAGAAATGATGCCTCGTATCATAAAAAATATTCATTGATATAGGGTGTACCAGCCACTAGGAATGATGAAAAATCACTATCATAGTTTTCCTCATAGGTAACCAAAAAACATAACAATTATTGAAGAAAAGGATACCCTTAGAAGATATAGACAATTATTTGATGGTCTCCCCACTATATAAAGATTCCCTAATGCCTCAAAACTCATCATCAAGCTACTGTTCCTGAAGAATAATCATGAGAAGTGAGGATGAAAACTAACACTTAATAAAACAACCTCAGTTTAATCCTCCCAAAACCCTATATGAGAAAAGAGGGCCATGAAATCCCACTCCTCATAATATTCTTTCACGGACTGGGATGAAATTTTCCTGCTCACACTACAAAAAAATAGCAGATTAGTGGTGGGTTTTTAGAGTGGTTTATGCACAGACCCCTCTAATCATCAAAATTAGTGGGGGTTCACAACCAATTTTAAAATTATTATTATTACTTTTCTAGTATTTGGTTTGATTTTAGAGGATGTTATGTTAAAATCGCCGCTAATTTAATAATTATTAGCACTATTTATTCAATTGGGTTTTAGAGGAGAGATATATATTATTAATTTGGATATATATATATATATATAATTTATTTTTTAAAAGGAAATATTGGGGGTTCACAACCCCTTTTAATTTAAGATATTTGAGGGGGTTCATGAACTGTCGTTAATCACTTAGATAAGAAGGGGTTTTGAACCCCCTCTATTTCAAGAAATTTGATGGGGGGCATGAACTACTGCTAATCTCTTTGATTAGAGGGGGTTTTTAAACCCCCTCAAAATTTTTATTTATTTTTTAAAATAAATCTCATATAAATTCAAATTTTATAATATATATGTGTGTGCACGCACGTGTGTGTATATATATATATTACATAAACACATTATATAAATGTATTTAAATACATTATATATAAGGACAATATATAAACACTTAAATACTTATACATATAAACAAAAATGTATACATATATAAATATTGGTATACATAACATAAACGTAATTTTAAATATATTTATTCAAATTTATAAAATTTATATATGGTTTTAAAAGCACTATACATTTATATTATGATTTATATTATACATATATTATATTAAATACATTTTTATTGTATATTTTTTTATAAATATATTAATATTACATTATGTATACAAGCATATATAATATAGAAAAAATTAAATATAAATATAAATATATATAAATAAATAAATATTATATTATAAATATTTAATTACATATATATTTTTATATTATATAATTATTTAATATATATTGTAGTATACCATATTAATTATAAATTTATTTAGTAAATATATATATATATATATATCATTTAATTATATTTTATATTTCCTATTATATGAATGTATTTAGTTTTGTGTGTAGATATATGATATAATATAAATATATATAATCACATACATAAATATATAATATAAATGTATTTAATATAATATATGTGTAATATAAATCAGAAAATATATAAATGAAAAGTATTTATAAAACCAATATATAATTTTTAGAGTTTAAAAAATAGGTGTAATAAAAATAAAATAATTAATAATATTATTATTACACACACACATACATATAAAAAATATATAAAAATGATTATATAAATATTATAATATAATTATATTATATCTATAAATATTATATAAATACATAAATACACACATGCACAAAAATATATGTATAAATGTATATTTATATATGTAAATATAATTATTTACATATATACATATTATATTTTATCTAATATTTATGTTTCTAATATATTATAGACAAAATATATACATCATATATTATACACAAATACATTATATATATATATTGTACAAATATATATATATATATATATATAATACATAAATATATCATATATAAATATTTATATCTATTTAAATATTTATTCAAATAATATATATCTATATGACCTTCTTAATATGTATCAATATAATAATGTGCAGTTAACAAACAAGAAACCATTTTCCATAGTGAAAAAATCTAGCGCTCTATAATCTCAATGTTAGTGCTTCGATACCCATCATTCTTTCATTTTACAAAGGTGTGGCACATCGCATGGGGAAATAGGAGGTAAGGTGGTGTGGGGGTGGGATAAGACCGAGAACAGGAGGCAAGGGTAGGGCGTGATGTTGCCAGACCTGAATGGGAAGGGATAGGCGAGATAGGGCATGAATGGAATGGGATGTAAGGAAAGGCTGGAGGGGCGGACTAGAATGGGAGGCAAGGGTGGTGTAGGAGGCAAGGGAGGGATACAAGGTCAGACCAGAACAAGAGGGGGTAGGGGAAGAAATGGTAGAGTGAGGATTTGGTGGGGTCTGTTCGAAATTCAAAAAACAAAAACAAATTAGAGGTGGTTTTCATAACCGCCTCTAATATGTCCTATATTAGAGGAGGTTAAAACCCCATCTAATAGGAACATTAAATAGAGGCTGTTTGGAAACCACCTCTAATATGTAACTTATTATTCAAATAGAAATGGTTTCTAACTGCTTCTATTCTAGTAAATATATTATAGGGGGTTAAAACCCCCTCTAATCTATGATTCTATGATGAAATTTGATGGGTTTTTAGCCCTCTCTAATCTAACCACTGCTAATTTTCCCACTACTTTACCAGTGGTTCTTCAAAACCGCCTTTAACAATAGTAGGCAGGCATATTAATGGTGGTTTGTCACAACCACTACTAATGTGTTTAGAGGGGATTATAACCCCTTCTAATCTAAAAAACAACCCCCTCTAATAGGGTCATTTTTTTAGTATTAGAGCATCGATAATGACCTTTCCCTTACCAGGGGTATAAGCAATGTAAAAGTCAAAATATTATAGGTATTCCACTTATTTCTTCTACTGAATATTCCAATATTTTTGTAAAAATATATAACTAAATATTCTATAATTAGAGTATATAGTAAACCTCTCCCCAAAAGGATAATTTCACCAAATCTTTAGAACATGCATCATAGCTCCAAGTTCAAGATCATATGTGGGATAATTTTTTTCATGTGGCTGAATCTAACGAGAACCATATCCACCACATTGACATCCTTTATAAGAATGAAACCTAAACCTAAACCGAAACCTAATTCACTAAATAAGACCACATAGACTTTCCCATATTGGAAGATTGAACACAAGAGATGAAGTCAAATTACACTTCAAATCATCAATGGAATCCAATAATTTAAAATTCCATATGAACTATACGCACATTCGAGTGAGGGCAATGAATGGAGAAGCCAAATTTTATAAATTCTTCAAAAAATGGTTATAATACTATACCAATCCCAAGAAGCTCTAAATATAAAATATATTTAGTGGTTCCTACTAGTCCATAAAATCTTTTACCTTATTAGGATCAATTGAAACGAATTTTTCAGAAAAATGTGTCCTAATAACTTTACCTCCATAATCTAGAATTTTCACTTAGAAATCTTGGAATAAAGTCTGTGATTTCTCAATATGTCCATAACTTCTCTCATGTAGTGCACATGTTCCTCCTCATTTTTAGAGTAAAATAATATTTCATCCACAAATTCCACTACAAAAGTATTAAGGTAATGATGAAAAATATTATTCTTAAATTCCATAAACACATTATAAGAATTGGTTAGACCAAATTATATAACATGGTAATCATAGTGGCCATTCCTACTAATGAAAGTGGTCTTAAGTATATCAGTCTCATTGATCCTAATATGGTGATATACATACAAAATATCAATATTTTAGAACCACTTCACCCCTTTAATCAAGTTAAAATACCATCAATATAGGGAAACACATATTTTTTTCTTAGCTATATCATAATTGAGCTTTCTATAATCAACAAAAAGGTGAATGGTATAATTAGTTTTCTTAGTAAAAAGAACATGTGCTTACCATGGAGACAAACTAGGCCAAATGAAACCTTTGGACATCAAGTAATCCAATTGATTCTTTAAATCATTTAATTCATCTAGTGATATATGATAAAAGGAAACATAAATAGGATTGATACTAGGTTCTAAGTCTATAGAAAATTACACATCCCTAAATAGTGGAAAACCAGAAAATTATGATGGGAACACATTAGGAAACTCAGTAAATACTAGAGAATATCATAAGTTGAAATTTTTTTCTCATATTAAAAAAAACATGGATATTATCCTACCTAACTCCAGAAGAGGAGGTCCAACTAAACTTGACCTCGAGTCCCATTCTCCCTGAAAAATACAGCACACCCCATCAGGGTAGTAAAATAGACCTACAAAAGATAATAGTTATTATGATCTTTATAAGTGATCTGCTAATCCTTTTCGATAATGAAATCTAGAGTTTTCATATCTAGAACAAAAAATACCCAAACAATCTCAATTTCTACTAAATAGAAAGTAATAAATGGGAATTAGAGACCCTTATCTTTCTTCAACCCGACAGGTATAGTAATATTCATAACATAAGTTATGAGATCTGTAAGAATATTTAATAGTTCAACAATATGGTTAGATATAAATGAATGAGTGTCACTAGTATCAAATAAAGTAGTCACTAAATATGAATCAATGGTAATGGTATCTATCACAACCATATAAACTACATCAGCTTCCTTTAGAGGCTCATCCACTATGTGAAGAAACTTTATTACTAATTCCTATGGTTAGATTCCCATTATTCTTGAAGCATTTGACTATTCCACAGATCCTCCCTGTAATTTTGAGCCAATACCATTGTGAGGAGTGATAAAAACATGGGAAACCCATTGCAAGTGACATGAGTGTCTATAAGAGCTATAGATCTTTGGTTTCTATGTACATGATCACTTCGAGTGGATGCGTTTTCTACATTGGAAAAAAGTGAATAGTTCATTACCGGATACTATAGAATATTTGGAAGAGGTATAATACCAAGATCCACTACCATGGTTTATAACATGAGACCAATCCCGCTTCATATTTCCCTTAAAGGGACTATTATAACTACCACTAGAAGTAAGGGGAACTCTCTTCAAACCTAAATTACATGAAAAGTTAAGTTATGCCATCAAAAATCTATCCAAAACATCACCATACAAGGTGGGATTTAGCTGAAAAACCCAATATCAAATATCTTCTTGAATAACCATATGAAACATTTGGGTTTTTAATCTTCTCATTCAATACCACCTCTATTGAGAAATGAAAAATATCAAAAAAATAGTTTTCATACTGAGTCACTACATAATCACCTTGATGAATTTTAAGGAACACCGTTGACTTAGCCAAGACCATTGGTTCTGGATAGATTTGTTCCATAAAAAGAGACTTGAAGTCTTTCCACTACAAGACTACATTCTTCCTAGATATAACTATCAAATACCTCCACTATCTTCTAGGAACTTCATGTTTAAAGATAAAATATTTCACCTTAACAAGGTTTGTCATCTCAAAAAACCCAAAGAGTTTCTCAGCCCTTTTCAACCAATCCTATACCTCCTAAGGATCATTGGTACCATTAAAAGATGGTGGTTTGAGATAAAGGAAATTATGGGCACATTCTCTTCTGTCATCCCTATGAGGTAAAACCCTTGAAACCTAAATGTAAATATGTATAGTTACCCAAATCTAATATTAGGCCAAACAATAAAAACCTCTTCAAGTTTCTAATCAACTAGAGGGTTTTCTTATTGTGGTTCATTAGTATATCCCTCTCAAGGTCTGTTCAAATTTCTTATTAGGGGAATGGTACTTACAACATCAACAGATAATAAGAGAAACACTAGAAAAGAGACACAATATCATGAACTCTATCAATTATAATTCAATTAGGAAATGAAATTATCAGATAAAATATTTGGAAAAAAGTTTAATATTATATCAAATAATTATCCAATGAAACTTTTACCAATAACACATGGTAACTTATAGATCTTTATAATGAGATATGGCTAGAAACTCACTCATAACTTCCCCTCAAGTCCCGAAAATCATGTCTCCTATCTACCAAGATATTAAAAACTTCATACCAACATAAAAAAGAGGCATTAAAACCTTTAATAACAAATTTTCATGAACTTAACCAAATAACCTACCTAAATAGTACCCAAAATTAATTATGACATAGCTCGAAGGGCATTCCTGATCCCCATGGGTTGGAGACTAGTTATCGAGCCTCAAAACAAGGAATAGGAAATTATTTCATCAAAATAATAACTTATAGAAATAAATATGTGAATATAAAATGATAAATATTCTATATTACAAATACTCCTCAAGAGATAAAATACCACAAGTAGATAGATACAAGTCTCAAAAAATAGCATGAAAGTCAATTCATCAAATAAGATTATCAAGTACACCCACCACCTCTGAGTGACACTTTCCCTTTTCCTAAACATGGAATAATAAAATTTATAAATTATCATTGGGAAAGGTAGGATGTGAGATACAAATCTCAATAGTATCTCACTAATAATTTCATAAGTAATCTATTATAATTAAGCTAACTTTGGTCAATTTTTTTAAACAAATTGCATGCAAATATTTTTAGAGTTCATATTGAAATATATTTTTCAAAAAATATCAATGGATAATAAAAAATAGGTTTCAAAGAGGATTTACCTTAAAATAGGTAGTTATATACATCTTTATAAAAATATGAATGAATAATAACTTCGATGAAAACAGACATGAGTAAATCATTTCGATCAATCATAGGCATGTAGATTCATTTTCAATCATATAACCATGATTAAGAGACATGGGGATAGATTAATATGGGGATTCTCACACATCATAGTGAAATAAATCTCCATGTGTGAAAACACTCCCTAGATCCCAATCCTAGGGGGAATAAGAGAGAGTCTCAAAGAATAAACTCCCTACCCTTAAGATAGTTTAGTTAGTGTTTTCATTATCAATTTACATGTTCTTACGACCTAACTATCTATACTCCTATGTGCTTCATGGTAAATAAAAAATTTATGGGAATATAATTAAATTCAATCCATCACTATCATTCTAAACTATGACAATTTCAAGTTTCAAAAATATTAATTTCATTTCAAAAACCAAACATCAAATGGTTTTCATCAAAAACTCATTCCTTTCATTTAAAATCATAAAAAAATCACACCTTTTAATATCATCAAAATACCACTTTAAATCATTTATTTTAAATCAAGATATTTTTTTTAATACTAACAATTAATTTAAAAAATCCATTTTCAAGTGATTTCATCACACACACCTTACCATTTAAAATATTTTTTCAAGCGACTCAATTAAAACTTTGGAAATCAACTAGAAAACCAGTTTAAATTAAATTGTAATCAAATATTTATATTGATAGAGATTTAATTATGAAACCACCTACCTCAATACAGATCAATGACACCCACATGAGATCCACTAATAAAATATTGATGGTAGGAAGAATCAAGGAAGTGTACTAGAATCTCAATTTATTAAGTCAAGATCTTGATCCCTCAAGGACATGAGGATTCGCCACTATCAAAATGGAGAGATAGGAGGAAAAGGGAATCCATGATCAAATAGGGATTATACATACTAGAAGAGATCCAATGCACTATTTGAAAATTCGAACCATGAAGAATCAAGATTTAGAGAGCCAAAGTATACTTTAGAGAGCCTCAAATGACCGAAGGATTGAATTAGGTTTGACTAGGATGTGATTAGAATTTAAAATGGGGGTCTTGAGAATTAAATTAAGAAAATTAAAGAAATATATTCCCATCAAATGGTTTGTTCACATAGTTTAACAAACCATGCACCAACTGTGCATATCTTACTAGGATAATGGAGAGAGATACATGGTTTGGACAAATGGTTTTGAAAAAATGTGCACTAACCATGCTCCCCCACCTAGGATACTAGAAAAGGGTGTATGGGTTGGCTACATGTTTTGAAAAACCATGTGCCAACCAAGTACTTCCTACTTTCCCAAGTGAAACAATTTTAGGGGTGGGTTACAAGGTTTTCAATAACCATGTTCCTATCTATGCGACCTCATTTGGAACTCTAAAACTAGGAATATGGTTTCCTAGGTTTACCATCATGATTTTCCATAACCATGTGCTAATTATGCATAGGCCTCAGAAATTCAAAAAAACTCCAAAATCCAGCAAAAAAACCCCCCAAGTAAATATCCCCATAGAAGATAATCAAAACTAAGGAATAAAAGTACATGAAATTAGGCATCACGAAGTTATAAATACTATCATAAAGTCATCAATTTGAATTTTTCAATATTGCACAAGCACTGCGTTAGTACTAATAGATTTTTCCATATTTATCTTGACATAAAAATTAATTTATATTAATTTAATTATATTTATATGATATTTTGAGTATATAATCATGTAAGATGCATTACATAAGTTTCATAAATATTTTATATATATATATATAACGATGATGTCATAAACATTCATAAAAACAATATTTTTTTACAAAAAATAATCTTTCTTATAAAAATCTAAAAAATTCAACCTAAGATAATTTTTATATTTTGAAAAAAATTTAAGTATATTTTATCAAATAAAATTTATAAAATTTAGAGAGTTAACTTTTAATTAAAACCATATAGTACATTTAAAAGCAATTTATTTACAAGAAAGCTATTATTTTATCAAATGAAAACCATATTATTGTTTCATAACTTGATTAATATATATATATATATAAATTTCAATAAAAATATATTGAATTAAAAAACATCCATTTATAATATATCCAATAATTAAATAATGATTTAGACAGAAAAAGTATAAATTGTGTCAATGAAATATATAAAACACATTTTTAATTACAAAGTTAACATAATAATTTTAAATATATAATTATTATATAATTAATTATATAGTTTTTCAGACCTAGTGGGTTGAATATCCACTATTTTGCGAGTTTCCTAAATTGTATTCCACTTTTGACATGTTTTAAAAACAATATATCTTTCTCTATTCAGTTGGGATGTATCTCACACCCCATCATTCTTTGTGATATTACTAAAACTCCTTTGACCAACATGGCCAAGACATTTATGCCATAGTTTATTTTCATCCTTGTCACTCAAATAAAAATAATTATAAGGATCACCAATTTGAAACAAATTGCCACAATTTTTCTCTCCCATGATGATAATTATTATATATTTTAGAAACATTATGATGCATGATTTTTTCTTAAAAATTAATTAATTTTTATCATCAAAGAGTTGGATACTATTTAGTATATTGTGTTTAAGACCCTTGAAAAAATTAACACATTTGATTTTTAGATAGACATAATTTATAAAAGTCATTACCCATAAATCATACTATTTAGTTTTATTTAAGAGTTTTTTATCCCTAGTAATGCGAAAGGAACAACCACTATAAAAAATATATGGATTACATTCTTTTCAAGATTTTAAAGATACTTCAATAATTAAATAATTTTCTTACTTATTAATTTTATAAATTCCATTTTTTTCACCACAGGAAATCTATATAGGAAGAGTAATCATATAATACTAAAAAAACGATCACTTTAAGAACATATTCTACACATTTATTATAAAAATTAAATCTATTATAAGTGGATAGATTTGAATTGATTTTCTTCAAATATTTTTCATTACCAAAACCATTCTTCATAATCCTAGAATTTATTCTTTTCTTTTCATAGTTTCACACCCTTAACCCATTATTATTCCAAATAAGTGACATGTTATATCAACCTGAATAGGATTTGTGCCGAAAAATTCTATAACACTTGAAATATCCTCTAAAATTTGTTTTTTAATATTGATGAAAGTTCTATTCAGAGAACTATTGTTGTTTTCCAACAATTTTATGTGATTCTTTATGAATAGGAGAAATAGTTCTTCTGGAGATACATTCTTTTTTCATTGAAATATGAGGAAATTTCTCATTACTCTTCTCATTCCAAAACTTTACCATTGTCAGCATAAGAGCATGAACTATTATAAATAACAAATTCATTTTGAGGTTTAATAGCGGAAGTCTTTACCCACAATTTTGAGAGAGTTTTCTAAGAAAATTTGGATGTTTAAACTTTGAATTATACTACTTTATTGAAGTCCCCACTTATCTTATTTAGGGAATTTTCAGCTCAAATACATTTTTATTATGTATTATTTAACTATTCTTATTTTATAGACCAATTTTCACCATGATCATTAATAATTTTATCTTCATCTATAACATTAAATTTGAGATTTATAATCTCATAAAATTATCCATCTCCATTTTTAATAATCTCTTCCTTTATTTTATTATTCTTTTCATTATATTTTTTCTAAAGCATTATTTACTTCTTATGTTTAGTGTTTATGATCAATATTGTATTAATGTTATATATTTAACATATGATATATATATTTTTCTTCACCTTAATATTTTTCACTTTGCGAGGTTTCTTCTTATATTTCAACAAGATCCATGATGTTTTTGAATATTTCAGTAGCCACTTCCACTTATTGAATATTGAAGCAAAGTAACCTTAACATTTTTTTCCCATTATACTTATTCTCTTCCTTCTATAAATTTTTTTATTGCTCTTAAAATATTTTAAGACTTAATTTGAGTTTTTATCCCATTTAATTTTCCATTGTCTTTATTCTTACACATCATCCTTATACATTCCATATTTATTTTACGACAAATTAATGGAAAAATTACTAACTCCACCATATTAAAAACATTTTAGAGGGATTTTAAATTTTATAAAATTCCTTGACATTAGATCTATAATTATCTTATACTCATAATATTCACAACCACTTGAGTTTTCATATTCTTCCTCCACGAGTTTCAGATTTTTCATGGATTTAAAAACCATTCCATCCATTTTCTCATTCTTATCCATTAGATCTTTCTCTATATAATAATTAATAATAATATTACGAAGTTCATCAAGGGATAAATCATATATTCCTTCTAATAAAGATATTTTAGGATGATACATTTCTGGAAAGTTCCTCATCTACTTATTAAAAATAGTGGAGTCTTATAGTTTTTTCTCAACTATCTCTAGTGTTTCTCACTATTTCATTGAATCTTGTAATCATAAATGGTTTCATCATCATCCATCCCAAAATATTTAATCTTACTTATATTACTTTCATATTTTCTTCTTAAACCTACACATTCCCTTAAAAAATGATTTCCTATTTTTCTAAAATCTCATTTTCTATTGGAAGTCCCATTACATTGTTATACACTTTCCCTGAAAAGACCATAATAATAACATTTACTATGTTTCCATAAACCATCGAGTTTATCTTGTAAAAAAAATATTGGGTCATCTTTAAATTTTTTTTGGAACCCCATAATAGAAGTATATATTAATTATAAGCTAAGTGAAATAAGATAGAGAATAATCTTATTATTCCATCATTGATAATTTTCCCATAAAAGGTTAGAATATCTCTACTATTATCATAATTTAACTTCTATATCACTAATAAAATTTAAATCTTATAGAGTGAACCTGGTTATATTTATAACATTTGAATTTCCTAGGAATGGTCTTTACCACTGATGGGGGGATGCGATTTGAATTAGTGGTACTTATTTTCTCAATTTATTTTCTATAAATGAATCTCTGTTACTTGTTATTATATGATCTACTAAAATATTATTTCTTAGCCTTACCCATATGAAATGGAAGTAAAATTTACATAAATCACACAATATTTTTACAAGGTTTTTCCCCAAGGGGTGACTATGTCCTTGTTGTGATCAAGTCAACTCTGAGTCACATATTTTCCACCAATATCTAATATGATTATAGGTGGTTTTGGATAGGTATCATCCTGAAAAAAATAGTGTTTCATAACATTTTTTTCTTGAAAATGATTATAATGGTTCCCATTATTTGATAAAAAATCCTCTAACAATGTGAAAAACAGATTTAGATGAACTCCAAGATATTAGAACATAACTATATGAAATCTTATTCTTCCACTAATAGGAATTAAAAAACCAAGAAATATTAAAAAGTACTAAACTGTAAGTAAAAATTCTTTATAGTTTTTTAGAATGATAAATGCATGGATTAATTAAAATACATGCTATCGTCTTCTTCCTTAACAATTCTCAACTTCTATAGTAAGGTTCTTCAAATTTGTCACAACATCAGTTATCCATCTTCTTTTTTTGATAACAAATGATTCTTACTCTATAGTTGTTATATATTTATTATATTCCCAATATATTGGTTTTTATATTTTGAAATATAAAAACCCTTTATTTATAACACTTCAATTTTCCATAATTTTTGGTCTAGCCAATCCGATATAAATTTACATAAATAAAATTCATGAAAATTAGACCAAGATCTATTAATGATAACCCACTTGATTCTCAATATTTTTTAATTCCTCATGACCTCATCAATCATCATGTAAAATTACCTTAAAACTTTGAAAACAACTTCTTACACCTTAACCTCCATGTATGCATGAAGAAACATACATAAAAACAACTGTAATCATGAAGAATTATCTCATTTAATAACTTATTTAGATATTTTCATCACTATATCATGGAAAATCCACTCGTGACATGAAATGATCTCCCATTTCATGTTAGTGTTGAGACTATATTATATGGTATACCAACACGATGTGAATATTTCCTATAACATATTCTTCATCATGAACCATAGTCTTTCCTTATCCTCACAGAGTGGTAAATTCATGTATTGTGGGTGTGTCGGGCCTTGTGCCTTGGGCCTACGGGTCATGTACAGGTTCCCCTTCAATCCTTAAAAGGGGGATTATCCATAATAAAATAAAAAAGAAGGCCTTCAGGCCATTCGGTCTGGAAACCTACATCATGGTGTGGAAACTATATTAATTAATTCTACATGAATTTCAGCTTGAATCATGGATTAATCCATGGATCTTGATATTTATAACTTTAAATAACAAAAAGACATCGACATACTTAATTTTTAAAACCATCAGATCATATATATGAAATATAATTCCTTCACATGAATATTACACATATTGAGATGTATCTTATGCATTGAATAAGTTATTTTTTGACTTAGTCATATTCTGTTGAGAATTTTAATGAAAAACTTACACATCAGAAAAAAATGTTATGAATGCTCAAAGAATTTCTTATATATTCACGTAGGGTTTTAGACTTATCCATTTTTCTATAATTATCCATAACAAATATTTTATTCATGAAAAATTTACACTTTCCATTATTTTTAAAATTATCATCACACAACTTAGAGTAATATCTTATATATATTCTGGGGAGAATCTTATTTAAATATGTAAGCTATATAATTTTTCAATTTTATATTATGAGTAATAACTTATACATTCCAAGGAGAAAATCACACATGAAAGGCCTTAGACAATTATTCTTTGAGACACAAAAATATATTACGCATCATATAATTTCCTTGAATATATAAGTAACTCAGAACCTTTTCAATTTCATCCTCAAAACACAAAATTCCATAACTTGTGAAAAAAATCTCATAACCTCTTCAATATATATTTGGGAATATCCAGTCAACATAAAAATTTTCTCAATATATTTAAAGACATAATTAATAACTTTCAATTATCTTCACTGAAAGTCTACCATAAATATAACACAATAAAAATTCTATTGGGTTCTTCACCTAGTCAACTGCATATGATGTGCTCATTTATTTGGGTGAGGGGCATGTGATGTACTCATACACTATAATAAATGACACATTTATACTTGAAGAATTGAGGATGTATAATTAGGTTATATGATATTAACACAATTCATTTCCCTTGGTCACTTGATGTATTAGACAAAGGGATTATATGATTATGCATACTTATATATGATGCAACTGGTAGACATAGGTATAAAGACACATGTGTTTGATGGAGATCACACTAGATCACTTTGTAGATTTATTAACATTAAATATTTCCTAGAGGATAATAATTACTTAATTTTTTGAATTTTTGAATTCATATTTCTTGTTCATTCTATAAATTCCCATTGGGTTACACTTTTTGGTCATGCGAATGAGGATCAAGTTTATGAAACTTTATGTTCCACCCAAAATGGAACACTATAGGGACCTAAGATATTAGTGATTATTTATAATTAATAATTATTATTTTGAGTATCTTATGTTACATGAAATGATAGACTAAACAAAAAAAAATCAATAAAATTAAATAAAATTAAATTATTAAATATAATTATTATAGCCGTTAAACAAGTGGGAATAGATAGTAGTGACTACATTTTTAATTCATATATTTATCATAAATTTAGATTTTTAATTTGACCAAATTAACTTCATTTTTGGATTTATTATATAAATATTAGCTTAATATGTAGTTTTGGTATTTTTCAAAAATAATTTATTTTTTAGTGAATAGTAAAAAAGTTGATTCTGCAAAAAACTATAACTTTTATAATACAATAATGACTTATATGTTTATGAAAAAATTTTTATATAAAAATTTATATTTAATAAGTAATATAAATAATTTAAAAATAATATGCTAAATTTATAAAGCACATGTTTAACATTTTTGAAACTCAAGTAATATTTCACACTAAAAATGGGGTTTACATTTTTTTTAAAAGGTTGGGGCCGAAGCCTCATTTTTATTATTAAATCAAATCCCAGACCTCTTTTTAACTAGGAAGAGGGAAACCCATTACATAGCCCGAAGGCCCAGTGGGATTGTAGCCCATTACATAGCCCGTAGGACCAAATTCTAAGGCCAATTCACATTCTGTGAATAGTAACCTGCTGTTACGGTACCAAACTGTATCGCCGCCGCTACAGTGCCTGGCCGCCGCTACAGTACCTGCTGATGAATAGTGTCACTGCTGCTATAGTACCGCTACAGTACTGCTACAGTGACCTGCGCCCCATGGGTTTTGAACCCCCATTTTCCATGTAGTATTACGGGGTGCTTACCACTAAGCCAAACCCCAACTACATGGGGTTTACATGCTTATATTAAAAATAAGATTTTATAACCTTTATAAATTGAATATAAAAAAATTTATTTCCTATTTTAGTTCAACATGGAAATATTATTTAATAATTTTAATTTCATTTTTAGGCATATAGATAATATTAATAAGATTAATGTTAATTTCCATGATAATGGTAAAATAATTTTTTAGAATAATTGTTTTATTAATATCATGTAATTTTTATTTAATAAGTAAAATTGTTCTAATTTAAATGATAGATCTAATAATATGTTAAAAACTATATATAATTATATTTACACTCATTAAAATGGTAATGAATACTAAACAAGATTAATAACACATGATGGTTAAGTGTCATTTTTCCTACAAAAGTTGTTTTTTATATATTTTATATTTTAATATTAAAGTTTTTTTTATCATATTTTGAAATTTAATTAGACTAAATGGAAATTATATTTAGGTTCAAAACATAAAATATTTTGTTATAGGTATTGAATTATATTTTTTAAATAAAATATAAATTACTTAGTAAAAAACTAGTTTCCAAGGTAAAAATCAAAATGATAATGTGTAAGAACCTATGGTAAAAGACTTTAAATATGTTTAAAAAATGTGTGGAAAGTATTGATTTAGGATTTATTTACTAAATAACACTAAAAAATACATTATTATGAAATTTTTGAGTCATTGGAAAAGGAATATTGTAATGATATCATTGAAGTTTAAAGGGTATTCACAAAAGTGCCCTTTTCTTCACTTATAAAAGTAGATCACTTCCACCCCTCCATGGTTACAATTTAAATTCATATTATCTTAAAAATATTCCCAGAATAACTTAAATATAATTATTTTCTCATCCTTAATCCACTGATCTCTATAATTTTTCTTAAGACATTCACTTCTAAGGGTTCTCTAAGAGAAGATCAAGTATCCAACGTAAGTATTACCTTCTTCACAATATTTTCTCCTTAATATTTATATTAAAAATATATTATATTAATAAAAAAACAATTAAATAAATACAATTATTATAATTATATTTTATTATAATAATTTTATAACCTTGATTTATTCCTCTCCATATGCTAAAAAAAACCGTCGTTAATGCATTGCGCGGACTATCGCCTCCACAAAGCGATGCCTTTTGTTTTTAATCACCGCTATCCATATCTAGTAAAAATGAAACAAAATATGAATAACTATTATATATATCATATAAATATGATTATAAAATTTAAAAATTATCATTCTCCTTCATTCCCTCTCATTAATCGATAAATGTAAACACTGATCGTGTGTACGTGCATACTAACACTTCCAAGAGTAATGAGTTTCATTTTTCATCACCAAACATCATGGATGGATTTTAAAATATATTTAATATATACTTTTTTCTATATAAATATTAATATTATGGATAATTAAAAACTATTTTACAACAATTTCAACCATGGTCAACATATATAAGGTGTTACAGAAACATTGACGGAAAAACCCCAAGTAACCGACATAAGCAAGAAAAATATATTATAAATAAATAACTTATGATAGTTAATGAAACTTTTAGTATGAAATATAGTTGAATAAGGCTATTATTTAAGTATTTATTAAACTTAATTTGGTTATTCAAGAATTTAAGCACAAGTACAAAGTGAATTGAGCCACGATGATAATGGATCTTTCGTACATCCTTTATGACTTGTCGAAAGAGCTTTCTATTTATTTTTCTCCATTTTATAAAATATTATTATTATGTACATATTTTATGTTTTTATATATTACCCTGAAATATATACCTAATAAAATACCATTTTAATTTTGGGGTTACACATGTATTAGTTTCTTTTCAAATTACCACTTTTAAGTAAACCTATTTTAAGGAAACTTTCCCATTTATTTTATCATGTGAAGAATAACCCCCATAAAATGTTTTTAAAATATGAATATATTATAAAAAACCTAATTTTTTGTGAATAAATATCTTATTTAAATTATATTTTTATGGAAAATAATATGTCCTTTCCTTCTTTAAAAACATCCTTTACTTATAAAGCTTCACCCAAGTGGTACATTTTTATTCTTTATTATACTAGATACTTATCATAAAATATATATATATTATAAATAATTGTTAAAGGCCTATGTTTATTTTAATAAATATAAACATAAAAAATGATTTAATTCCTTATTATCTTGGTAATCCTTATGATTGATCCTTTGCTTATTCATTGAATCATAATTACGAAAACAACTTCCTTATCAGGGTATTGAGCATGATTATGATTTATATATGGTTTATATTACTCACGTGGCATGCATATATATGATTTTCATTTGAGACATGGGTTTTAAAAGAATTATATATCCCTTAATTGCATTCCAAAAATATTTATTTCTCACAATATTTTATGTAAAGTATTAGGGAGTGAACCTAATCCACCATAGAGATTTTTCCACTTTATGATAATATTTTTGGGAGTGACCCTTGACTTATGTTTATGATTCATGTTTTATATTATTTCTATATTTTTATGATTCCATGATCTTATAACATCCTTACCTTATGCCATTAACCATGTTTATTATCATTCTCATTATGATATCATGTTATTCCTCTTGACTATCATGTTATGACTTATTTCCATGTTTATCCCCTTACTGGGATTTCTAGATTATCCATTTCCTCTTGTTTTTCCCTAGGGTATCCTATACAGTTTTAGAATAACTAGGGGAGTTAGAATAACTATGTTATGTTTTAAATAAATTTTATGTTTTATGTTTAATATGATGTATTTATGTGTCTAATCATCCAAAGGCACTAAACCTCTAGATCCTTGAATTTTATTTGTTGGGAAAATATGTTAAGAACTATATAATAATTTGTGTTCCAGGATTTGGTCAATATAGTTTTCATCAGAGTAAGGTTTATTTTTTTTTGGAAATTAGGATAAAATAACAATAGTTAAAACTCTAGGGGATAATCATAAGTATAGGATAACATCCTAAAATTTTAGAAAAATTTTACGTATATGGTTTTACTAGAAATGACATCCCTATCCGGATACCACAAGTGGATACATGATTTAAAAGAAATGTATATAGGGGAAATAAACCTATAAAGGGTGAATTGGGTATTAACTTGATCATCACCTAGTGAATGATATATACAATTAACTAAACACATAGTTTGATAAAGGATATCCTTTTCATAATTAATATGATACTTATAAACCATTATAAAGGATTTGAATGTTTTTTGGAACTTAATTGGGTTAGAAAACCTAATAGAAAAATGAACATGGATAATATAGATTGAAACATATAGATTCATAAGTTAGGTTATGAACATCATGTATGAGTTACTTCTTCTAAGTTTATGGTTTACCTTTTAAACATGTATTAATCAAAGAATTCCCATACCTAACTATTCTTTATTTTATAAAATCGATGGATATAAGAGGAATTGTTTTAATGAAATGTTTAATGGTAAATGGGATGAATTCCCTAATTAAATTCATAACATGATGTAAGTAGGGTATTAGAACCTCATGTAATTTTACTCACAGATAACTCAAGTTATCAATAATAACACAAGTCACATTGAACTCCCTTAGACATATAATGTTGTATTCGAGTCCTTTATGCATCATAGACCTCAAAAGTTTAGTGTATTTTATGATCTAATAACTTATGAACAATGAATTAACTCCATTGAGAAGATATTATTTATCCTTCAATGATTTGAGAAAGTGAAAGTCATTTTGGATATTTACCTCCTTGAGGGGGAATCTTATTAGTGGTGGACACTAATCAAGAATAAAAATCTCATAAAATACATTTAATTAATAGAGTGGGATGAATTAAAGTGGCTATTTATCAATAAATATTTCCCTCATAGTCTCTTTTCTTAAAACAAAGAGAAACTTCCTTGAACTCAAGAAAAATGAAGATGAATCTCTCAGATATTATGAGAAAAATTCACAAGGATCTTATAATACAAATATAGTTTTATCATTAACACAAAAAGTAAAATCAATTTCTTCATTTGTGTGATAAATTTGTATATATGAAGAGATTTTTAAATTCATGACTTTTACATCTATAAATAATATTTCTGATGTTCCCTAAAAGTTGAGATGGAAGTGGATGATTCTCTGTGGTCACGTGGGACTAGAGGTAATAAGCATAGAATAGAGTTTAACTATGGGGGATCACTAGATAAAAATCATGGAGGTAATAAAATCTAACATCCCATAAGTCAAAAGTGTGGAAAGAAGCATCCTGGAAACTATCTCTAGGGTACTAGGAAATGTTTCAAGTGTGGAAAGGAGGGACATAAATTAAATTTATCTATAAGTGAGATGAAAATTTCCAATAATGTGATTGAAGATAAAAAATGTTCATATCAATCCTAATCCCATTGTCTAATGTTTAAACTAAAGGAAATATGGACACTATGAAAACTAATTTACTAATCTAAGGGTTTTCAAAGTTAAAAAATAGCAACAACCCCTAAGGATAAAAGGGAAAGGGATGGCTTAGGATATTACTACTATAGAGGTGTATCAATAAAATGATGTAGTGACAACTATGATAGCTATTAATTCAATAATATAAAACATACTAATTGATTCCAGATTTATGTACTCTTTCATATCATGAAAGTTTAGTAGAACTATTCAAACACCGCTGTAAAACATGGAGGTTAATTTATTAGTGCAAGATTAAAATAGAGCGATTGTTTCCTATCAATTATATAACTCTTTTAATGTTGATAAATTTGAGATGAATATCTCAGTAAACCTTCTCATTATCCATTTAGTGTAATTTGATGCTATATTAGGAATGGACTGGTTGTATCCATATAGATCCCATATCAACTATCATGAGAAGGAAATCACTTTCCATATCAAAAATTATCCTATGATTCTATAAAATTGTAAAGTGAAGGATGAGAATCATTTTAAAAGTTATTTAGAAGAATGGATATTGTGGCCTTATGAGAAATAATATCTTACTCAAATGATTGAATTAAAGGAAGGGACCACTCTTGATGACATTCCCATTGTAAGGGATTATACAAATTTATTCCCAAAAAGAATTTCCTGGACTTCCTCCTGTTCGAGAGGTTGAGTTCTTAATTGAACTTATACATGTATCTCTATTTATATCTAAGACTCTATATAGAATGAACCCCATTGAACTAGATAAACTAAAAGAGAAATTAATAGAACATCTGGACATGGGTTTCATATTCCTAAGTTCTTCACTATGGGGTGCACCAATCCTCCTTATCAATAAGAAGGATGTGTCTATGAGTCTATGAATCTATTATCATGAACTCAATAAGATCAAAATAAAGAATAAGTATCATTAACCAAAGATTTATGATTTTTTTATTAGTTATATGAAGATAAATAATTCTATAAAGTAGATCTTTAGTTGAGATATCATCAGCTAAAGGTGAAGAAGGATATTTATAAGACCACATTTTTTACCTGGTACGGGCATGAAAAGTTCATATTCATGATATTTTGACTCATGAATTCTCTAAGGATATTCATGGAATTAATGAATAAAGTGTTTATAAGTTACCTTGAATTTTTTTGGTAGTATTTGTAAATTATATTATCATTTACTACGAAATAAAGAAGGAACACAAATATTATTTGAATACTATGTCAAAGACACTAAGTAAGGATAAGTTATACACAAAGTATAGTAAATGTGAGTTTTGGATGGTGCGAGTAGCATTGTTAGGGTATGTGATAACATGTAAGGGTAATCTGTGGACCCTTTTAAGACTAAGGTGATTGAGGATTGACCTAAACCATCATCTATGATGGTAATATATAGTTTCCTTATATTATCTAGGTAATATCAATAACTTTTGAGAAAATTTATCAAGATTTTTAAACCCTCTATCCAAGATTACTCATAAGGGAGTGAAGTATGTATGGACAAATGAGTGTGAAAATATTTTTAAAGAGATGAAGAAGAGGTTGACCAAAACACCTGTGCTCACCATACCACAAGTATGGAATGATTTGTGATATATAGTGATGTATCAAAAACGGGATTATGATGTGTACTAATGCATAATGATAGAGTGATAAAATATGCCTCAATATAGTTAAAGGTGCATTAATAGAACTATCGAGCACATGTTCTTTAGTTTTATACAGTAATCTCCACATTGAAAATTTGGAGGCATAATCTCTATGGAGAAATGTGTGATATATAAAGGGATCACAAGAGCCTAAAAAATATTTCAAACAAAAGTAAATCAATATACAATAATTAATATGATTAGAGATGATCAAGTATTACAATTTCATAATCCAATACCATTTTGGTAAGGTGAATAAAGTGGTAGATTCTCTAAGTAGAAAATAACCTACACCATTATCTATGATGAGGATTGAGAAGGATTAAATCTTCTTGGACATAAAAACGAAAAACATGAGAATTATGAATAAAGGAATATTATTCTACCTTTATCAAATTATTTCTCAACCATAACTACTTGAGAAGATTTATAAAGATCAAAAGAATTATGTGGAGATATAGAAGAAGGTGGATGCTGTGAGGAAGGGAATAACCTTTGAGTTTAATGTTATTGATGAAGTATTTGTGAGATTTGGGAAAAAAATTATCATTCCATTAGATATTGAGATAAATAAGGTTATAATAAATGATGCTCATAGTTCAAAATTTTCCATCCACCTAGGAAACATGAAAATGTAAAAAGATTTCTTATAATGATATTGGTGGCAAAACATGAAGAAGAGCATTGTAGAATATACATAAAAGTTCATAGTGTGTTAAAAGGTGAAGGTCGAGAGGGAGAAGTCTAAAGGGATAATGCAATGATTTTCTATACCTACATGGAAATTGGAAAAATTACTATTGATTTTTTCATTGGAATTCCAATGATATAGAAATGGTACAATTCTATATAGGTTGTGGTGAAACATCTTATAAAGATAGATCACTTTATTTCCATTCAAGAGGAATTTCCATTGATCACCTTGAAAATATATACATTAGAGAAATAGTGTGGATGTATGGAACACCACTTTCTATTATATATTGTTGAGATCCAATGTTTACCTCAAAGTCATAGAAGATACTTAAATATTCTCTAATAATAGAGCTGAAATTCAGTACAACCTATCATCTCTAGACTAAAGGACAATTTTAACAGGATTTCTAGACACTTGATGATATGTTGAGAGATTTCTCTATAGCGTTAGAGGGAGTTTAGGACTAACATCTTCTTTTTTTTGAGTTATCTTATAAAAAATTTCCACTCATGCATACAAATGGTCCTATATAAAGATATCTATGGGAAGAGATGTAGAACACCTATGTGTTGGGATGAAGTAGGTGAATGGATATTTATAATAACTAAGATGGTCAAGGAAATGGTAGAAAAGTTAAATTCCATTCAACATCACTTGAAAGTAATGTATATTTGATAAATTATTTATTTAGATAACCATGAATGAGACCTAGAGTTTTTGTTTTGTGATAAAGTTTTCCTCCATATATCTTCGTGGAAGAGAGTCATGATATTTGGGAAGAAGCATAAGCTAAGTCTGAGACATATTTTACCATTTGATATTATTGATCACATCATATCCGTGGAGTATTGAATTTTGATCCCACTAGACCTATCCAAAGTACATGTTAAATTCCACATATCCATCTTGAGGAAGTACATAGCAGATCCATCACATGTACTGAATTCAGAGGTGATGCAGTTGGAAAATGATATCACTTTTGAGGAGAATCTACTGAATATCTTGAACTACAAAGGATTGTTTTTGAAATAATACTAATAATATTATCAAATTAATTTGGTTAAACCATATGAATTAAGAGGCAATGTGAAAACCTAAACAAACTATGAATCAAAAGTAACCTCATTTGTTTTCACCTTAGTGTCTGAAATCAAATTTTAAGGGAAAAATTTCTTAAAGGGGTTTTAATGTAACAATATGAGATATTAGTGATTATTTACCCTTATTATTTATTTTTTTGATTATCTTATGTTACATGAAATATCAAAATAAACAAATAAACCATGAAAATTTAATAAAACTAAATTATTAAAGATGTCCGTTATAACCGTTAAACTAGCAAGAATATATAGTAGTGACTAAATTTTGAATTAATATATTAATAATAAATTTATAATTTTAATTTTACCAAATTAAATTCATTTTTTGATTTATTATATCAATATTATCTTAAGATGAATTTTCATGATTTTTAGAAAATAATAATTATTAGGCGAATAATAAAAATACATATTTTTCTAAAAATAATAACTTTTATAATACAAGAACAACTTAGAAGTTTAATAGAGAATTTTTATATACAGAATACATATTTAAAAATCAATATAAATCATTTAAAAAAAACTATACTGAATTTTTGAAACTTTTTTTAATATTTATAAATTCAAATAATATTTCTCACTAAAAGGATATTTACATGATTATATTAAAAATAAGACTTTATCACTTTTATAAATTGAATATAATAAAATGTATTAAATATTTGATTTTAATATTTCAATATTATTTAACAATTTGAATTTAATTTTTATGTATAAGGAAAATATTAGTAAGATTATTGCAAATTATTGCAGTAATGGTAAAAAAGTTTTTTTAAAGAATTGTTTTATTAACACTGTGTAAATTTTATTTAATAAATACAGTTGATATAATTTAAATTATTAATCTAATACTATGTTTAAACCTATTTATAATAATATTAAGACTCATTCAATTACTAATTAATACTAATTAAGATTAAGCATGCATAATGTTTAAAAGTCATATTTTCTAAAAAAACCATTTTTATATATTATATATTTTAATTTAAAAATTAAATTTATCATATTTAAAAATGAAATTAAAATAAATGGGGATTAAATTAATTTTAATAAAATAAAATTTTGGTGATAGCTTATACCTTATATTTTTTAAACATAATATAAATTAGTAATTTAAAAACAAGTTACAAACGTAAAAATTGAAATGTTAAAATGTAAAAACCTATTGTAAAAGACTTGGAAAATGTTTAAAAAATGCGTGGAAATTATTATTTGAGGATTTTTAGACTTTATACAACCATAAAATTCATTTTTTGAAGTTTTTTGGTCACTGAACAAGGAATAGTGTAATAATATCATGGAATTGTAAAGGGCATTCCCAAAAGTGCCAATTTCTCCACTTATAAAAGGGGACAAATCCCACCCCTCAATGGTTATAATTAATAATAAAATTTTCCTTGAAAATATACACAGAATAAATCTACTAGAACTAATTTTATAATCCTTAAGCCCCTAATATCTAAAAATTAGTTTAATTCTTTTACTTTTATAGAGATCTCTAAGAGAAGATCAAGTCTCCAACATAAGTATTACCTTCTTTGTAATATTTTCTACTCAATATTTTTCTTCCAAATATATCTTATACAAAAAAATATATTTAAATAAGTATCATTATTATGATTATTTTTTATAATATTAATTTAATAACCATTATTTATTTCCCTCCTTCCACTAAGAAGATTAAAAGCGTCGTTAGTGCGCTGCACAAACTACCTTCTCCAAAAATCGATGCCTTCCAGTTTTATTCACCACCATTAATGGATGGTAAAAAGGATATAAAAAATAAGTAAATAAGATATATATAATATATATATTATTCTAAAATTTCCAAATTATCATTTTATTTCATTCCCTCTCATTCTTTGAGAAACGGAATCATTAATCTTACGTATGTGCAAACTGTTACTTACTTGAGCAATGAGTTTCATTTTTCATCAATACCCAACACGAATATATTTAAAAATATATTTATTTTATAAAAATTATTTATATAAAAATATTAATATTATGGATATTATGAAACTATTTTACAATGCTTTTGACCATGGTCAACATATATGAAGAGTTATTGAAAAATTGACCAAACAACCTCATATAACCGTTATAGGCATGAAAAATATATTATAAATAAATTAAATATGATGGTTTAAGTAATTTTGAATATAAAATATAGTTGAATAAGGGTGTTGATTAATAATTTAATAAACTTAATTTTGTTATTTAATAAGTTAACTGAAAGTGTAGAGTGAATCCAGACACAATGGTAAGGGATTTTCCGTACCTCCTTCATGACTTGTTGTTTACACATTCTCTATCATTTTATCCATTTTATGAAATATTATACTCATGAAACTCTTATATTTTTTATATATTTAACTTAAATTTATACCTATTTAAATATACTTTTCATTGTTGGGGCTTTATATATTTTAGTTCTCCTTGAAATTCATACATTTAAGTAAACCTGTTTTTGGGGAACTTTCATATTTCTTATTTCATATCAAGAATCACCTCCATAAAATATTTTAAACCATAAATATATTAAAAATACCAAATTATTTTATAAATAACTATCTTGTTTAAGTTATAGTTTTATGTAAAATAATAAGGATTTTCCTTCTTTAAAAATTGTCTTTACTTATAAAGCTTTACCCAAGTGGTATGTTTTTATTCTTTCTTCTCCTAGGTCCTTATAAAGAATTCACTATATTGGAACTCAATATTTAATACTCATGTTTATTTTTCAAATATAAACATCCCAACTTATTTAATTCCTTATTATCTTTTTATTCCTTATTATTCATCCATTAGTTATCCCTTGAATAATAATTATGAATGACACTTCCTTATCATGAGTTTAAACGTGCTTATGATTTATGTATGGTTTATTTTCATCATGTTGCATGAATATGTTTGTATTTACTTAATGCGTTGGGTGGTAAAAAAATTATATAGCACTAAAATACATTGGGTAAATCTTTATATCTCATGATATGTTATGTAAGGGATTAGGGAGTGAACCTAATCTACTATAATACTCTCTCCACTTTATAATGATGGTATTGGGAGTGACCCTTGACTTATGTTTATGATATCATGGTTTAAATTATTTACAAATTTTTGTGTTTCAAATATAACATAAAATCATTTCATTATACCATGTTTCCAATGTTATTATTTTCCTTTTTTGATATCAAGTTTTTCCTCTCGACTATCATATTATTATTTATTAACATGTTTATTCCCTTACCGAGATTTCTAGATCACCCTTTATATTATAATGTTTTAAATAAATGTGATGTTTTTAAGTTTAATATGATATATTTATATGTCTAATCATACAAAGACACCGAAAATCTAAATCATTTCCTTGTATTTGTTGGAAAATTACATTAAGAATCAAGAAATGATTTTTTATGGATTAGGTCACCAGAGCCACCCCCATGCAATTGTTGTATAAAAAATTATATAATTATGTGTTATTTTAAAAATTTGGTAGTTTTTAAATTTTTACATTTTAATTTTTAATAATTTTATTTGTTTCACAGTTACCACAAAACTACCATATGGTTAGTAGTAACTGTGTGTTCCTTTTCAAACATAAGGATTTTCTTCAATGAACGATGCATAGTTAGAAAATGGTTATAATAACCATGTGGGAAAACTTTATTCTAGGGGAATAATCATGTATATAATCCTTAAATTTAAGGGAAAACATTTTAGTAAATACTTATATATGGGTTTTCCAAATCATTTTGGTGGCATATGGTAAGTGCATGGTTTGTTGTAACCTTGTGGTCTATTATGTGAGGTTTTTGATACTTAAGGATTTTTTTGTTCTATCTCTTGAACATGAGTTAAGAATAGTTATGGGTTATGATTCATGTTACTCTTACATATGGGTTCTAACTATGGAACATAATTAACACACAATTTTTAATGAATCACGTGAGTTTCAGTAGTAACCATGTGTGTTACTCTTACGCGGGTGTGTTCCTTTAGTGTTTAGTGTAAAGTTTGTGTGTGTGTTTAGAGAATTATGTAGAAAAACAATGTGTGGTCTGTAACTAAATTCTAGTAGAGGATACATATTTAGTGAACAATTTAGTGAATCATGTGGCCAAACCATGTGAGTTTCCCAAAATTGAAATTTGTAAAATAAATCATATACACCTATTCAAATTTTTATATATTTGACCTCCTATGCTCCTTATTTTTGCACAGTTTACTGAGAGGAATAACAAGGGAGTTTCTCTCATTCCCCAATATCCCAAATTTATTTCTTAATTGGACTTCAAGTGTATTTGTATGGTAAGGTCACTCTTTTCTCTTCCTTATTCAATTTATTTTTTGGTTCCTTCTTCTCTCTTTAAAACTAATTACAGTGATGGATGAACCCGGGATTTGAAAAGGGTTAATATTGGGGGTTTGGAGGTCTAAGGCTTGTGGTGGAGGTCTATATTTATCCATCTAGGGTGAGTTATTTTTGGTGGTTGAGGTAGGTGTTTTTTTTGAAATAATTTTTATTTGATATTTCATTAAATTTAGCGATCTTTCTAAATTTATTTTTTATCAAGTTATTCCATTTTATGATACCCTTAATGGTTTTGTAAAATGTTTAATTTTTTTTTCTATACATGGAATGATGGGATTTCTCTATATTTCTAGTCGAAACTTGTTAAAAGAATGATTGTGTATGCCAAGTGTTTTTGTAAATGTTTGAGAGGATTTTTTCAAAATAATTTTAATTCAAATGAGGTTTTTGATTATGTTTTGATTTTAAAAGAGGGAAGTGTTTTTTATAGATTATTATCAAGGGTTTCTTCCTTATGGTTTTGTTTTCAAAGGATGTTATATGACTTGGTTTTCTAGGATAATTTATTGGCCTATTTTTTCACTTGATAAAAGGTTTCATTGATATGCATATTAAGGATATTTTAATGTCTTAACTTCCCATGTTTGTTTTGAAATTATAGATTTTACTTTATAAAAATAGTTTTATTGATTGTTATGATAAACCTTGTGTAATTTATATAGATTGGAAGAAGGATTAATGTATGATACTTGTTTTATTTATTAATTATCATATGAAAACCTACTTTCAAAATGATGTTCAAAATATCATTTTAGATTTTTTTATAAATATAACTATATATAATCATTGGTGAAATAATAATAGGAATATTTAGATCCCACATTACATACACACTTGCATGTGTGAGTAACTCTCATGTTTTTATTCAGGTACCTATGTTTTGATATTAGATTATATATTGTCCATGTTGGTCCAATTATGGAAGTTTTAGGATATTATAGTAACCTTGTACCATATGTCTGTGATTTTTTAGTTATTTGGGTTTATGATTAATCTTGTTATGTTATTGTATTGACCAATTTTTCTAGTTTTTATCATGTATTGGTATTTTCTTTATATTGAATATGATTATGTATTCTTGATGATGTTGTATATATTTTAAAAGTGAGTTTGGTTTATTATTATTTATTATAAATTATTTTGTTATATTTATTAGATGAAACTAATTGTTTCATATTCATGAAATTATATTGTATAGATGAACCATACTCAATTTTTGGTAATGATCTATTAAATTTTTATTATTATTTCAGGGTCAAATAGTTCCCACTAATTATTATTTGATACTATGGTAGTTGTTTCCAACCCAGGGTTATCAGAAATGTAGCGAACCAGCCCCAGATATCCCATAACCGATATCTTTTTCTAAATAAATTGTTAAGATTACAAGGAACAAATACTTGAAGGACTGATCAATTTAGTAGTCTTGGTAAACCAGATACATAAATGAGTATTGTATTATAAATGAATACATTGATTACAACATATTTTTTTTGTTCTTTCTAAATAAGAAACTCTAAGGATAAATCTAATCCATATAGTAAATACATACATATCTTTCATAATAAGATTCTTGAATTTTTGGGGAAAGAAACAAAATAAGGGTGAGCTCAAATGACCAGTAGGGGAAAAATATAGTAGAAGAAACAATGAATCAATGAGAATAGTTAACATGGAAAGGTGAAGAACTGAACGAACATTCCATGTAATCAATAAACTAAATGTAAGTACGTAAGAAATATGGAAAGGTAATAACTGGAAGCACATGCTATTTGAAAAACTAGATAAGGAAATATCAATATAGAAGGTTAGGAAACTCAAACACATGCCATTTATTCAGTGAAATGATAATGAAATGTATCCATAGATATGTCGATGCATTATCTCATGGATGAGTAATAACTGAATCTAGAAAATGAAACACCTGCAAAGATATGTCGATGAAAAATCTCATAGATGAATAATATCAAAATATAAATGAAGGAAATGATTAATTATTGAATTCCAGGTTTACTAGGTACATGATACCTTTACCATTAAGACCTTTCACAAGATGGTTAACAAAATATAGGGTAAAAACCCACCTAAGGTGGCTATCCAAAATGACTCTTCCCATGAGAGTACTGATGCATCGAGGGGATATCAATAACTGGGCCCCACCCATGTCGTACCAATCCAAAACATTCCTCATAGATCAAATAATTTATTTAACAATTTTTCTTATCTAATATGTTTATGGAGCAGAAGATACATATTAATCAAACAATATTCAAAGTATACACTATATGTAAAATGTTATACAATTAAGGAAATAGTAATATCCATGATAAATGAAATTTATGATTTAGGGAAAATTCAATGTTCAATGATCATAAGATATTGAATATTTAAAGGGTGATAATTAATAAATCATGGAAGTGAATGTGAATACTATCCTTGGCCAAATAAATCATAAACCATCCCGATCAAGATTAAAGATAATATCAATACAACAAATACAACATGGAGTAAAATTGAGGGTTGTTGTAGTTGATAAAATAAAAGAATAGATTTTTAAAATATTATTTAGGAAAATATCATTTTCTTTTGAAAAAACTTTTGAAATTATTTTTATTTAAAAAAAAAACTTTTAAACTTTAAAATAATGATTTAAAGGAATGACAACAAATGAATCTGTACATGTCATATGTGGTAAAAATAATATTCCTTTTGTATGAAAAATGGTTATAAAATGCCTCGTTAGAAAGATAAAAAGAATATTCCTTCGAAAAATTGGTAAAAAAGGGTAAAAATCTATTTACCAAATCATTTTAAAATAATTTTTGAAAAACCTTTTAATAAAACTTGGGTTTTTAAAGAAAACTGATTCTCTGACTAAAGATAGAAATAAAGTTGTTTTTTCTTAAAAACATTTTCTAAAACACTTTGAGTACCAAAAAGATGGAAAATGGTAATAATACTTGAAAATTTTCATGAGTATCTAGAAAATAATTAAAGGGATTTTTTAACAATGGTAATATAATTTCCTCTAATGGAAATTCCATTGAAAGATCATTAGGATTATTGTTGAGGAAAATAACATTTAAGGTTTCCAAAGTGTCCCATACCACATTGAAATATTTTAAAACATAATCCGCATAAAGGAATAAAATTATATGAATGTTTACAATATCATGAGAGTAAGGATATTCATGATATATCATGTAAAGGGTTGTACATACACCTTGTAAAAGAAAATAGTTGCATAACAACAATTAAGCCTCAATGGAATGTAAATTGAGATAAAAATCCCTTACCAATGGGGTAACAAATGAATTGGAAAACACAAAGGTATGAATCATTAAATAAAACATATAAATACCCTGATGATAAAAGGTTTTATGATATTATATGTCAATGTGGAAGTAAGTACACCATATATAAGAAATTATATCTACACGAATTAAGTATGCCTCATGAAATGAAAATGATATAAGAATCCCTTACCTTGTGTTTCCTTTCGGGAGAACATCATTTAAGTTCCTATATAATAAAATAATGTTACTTTTATAATTTATTTATAACCTTCTCATGTTTATGATTAATTTTATGTCACTTATTACTATGTTGTTTACAACTACTCAAACAATTATGTTTACATCGAGTGTTTTTGACCAAATTTGGTTTGTGTAAAAACAACTATTGTTGGTAAAATATGGTCATAAGATTCATTATATAACATATCCAGAATAATAACCATGACATAATTATCATATTTACACATAAATTTTAATTTTAAAATCAATCATTAAATATGTTTTTGAAAAATGAATCAATGTTACAATCATAGAGACGGTAGGTCGTATGTATACATGAGTAACATTCTCATTTTTAAATGATTGGTGAAGAAAGAAGGTAAGTTACTAAAATATTTAAAAAATGACCATTATATAATAAATATCACATTAATTAATCATATATACTTATATATATAGTTATGTTGTGTAAAAGGAATCACATCATGTCGAGGGGGCGGTAGTACACACGTCCACGAACGACGTTATCTATTTTAAATTGTGTGAATGGGTAATAAAGAAAATAATATATATACATATATATATATTTACAGAAATTTAATTTTGTTATTAATATCATATATATGTTTTTTATGTCTTATATTTTTAATTATAACCATCATTTTTTCACTCCATGTATCATGTGAACGAATCACATCGCTTTGAGGGGGCGGTAGTCCACACTTTCTCAAACGATGTTAGTGTATTAATGTAAAATAGAAAATACTAAATTTATGTATTATAAAAGGTTTAAATAAGTCTAAATAAATAATAACTATTATATATAACATATATAAACAATTTTAACATCATAATTTCCACCATGAGAGACGGTAATAGAAGAATGAATAATCATCATTTCTTGAGGCATCAGTTCGCATTCCCCAGAAACATTATATTCATTACCCATTAGATGGTGGTGTGTGTAATTATATGTAAAAATATCAGAATAAAAGATCCTAGTATATTTATTATACTGTTGTTGTTAAAAAAGAATAGAATAAGGAGATTTTAGGGGTTGGAGAATGAAAATTAAACAAAAGAGATTGATAAAAGACATTACCTTTTAATCGGGTATATTCATTTGGTTTAACCAAAAGGAATACATGGAAGGTATTCTCTCCAAAGAGATGCATCTAGATTGATTTTAGTGATTATGGGAGACTATTTGGGCATACCTTGTCCTAACTTAAGAGGTTTGGGAGGTCTGAGGAATGGGTAGATGTGGTGGCCTTTTATAGGCAAGAAAAAGGACTCACTTGGTATTCTTGAAATGAGGTTAGTTATACACATGTTATTACAGAAAAAAATCATAAAATATTATCCAAACTCTTTAGTGGAAGCCGAATGTATGAAATATGTCCAAAAAATGGGTGTCAGACAAGTGGATAGGTCATTTGGGTCCTTAAACTTAGGGGTTTAGTCCATTTTTAAGCCTAATTGCACCTTAATCACTGTAACTAATTTTAATCACTTTCACTAATCATTTTTTTCAAAAATTAATTTTTTATTATTAAAAAAAATATTATCTTGATTAAAATGATGTATTTCATATTTTCAAAATTCAAATAACAGAAGCAACAAAATTAAGATTAATGCTAATCTCACAGATATACAGATTAACTAGTTTTAGTAGAAAAAATGTTCAAAAGATTATTATGTTTTTATATTCTATTTAAAATTTATATTGTTTATAATGAACTAAATTTTATTAATATATGTATAAATGAATAAATTTTTAATTTAAAACAAATTTATTATATATTTTGACATTAATAATAATTTAAAGGAAAAGAGAATTTTTAACTAAAACACAGTATTTTTCACTATCCACTAAAAAATAAAGTTTTTCAGAATAATCTCAAAAATTAATCCTAAGATAGTATTGAAATTGTGAACTAAAAAATGAAGTTTATTTTTATCAAATTTAATTCACAAAAGTTTCAAAATTAAGATTTAAAATTGGTGTGCTATTAAAAGGAGGTATAAATGCCTTAATAAAAATCTAGGTTTTTATGTGAAATATTGTGTTTTCTCATATTTTATGCTTACCAAATCAATTGTATGACTATAAAAAATAATTTATTTAATATGTAAAATATTTGTTACATTAATATCACTCACTAGTTTTAATTAATTTAATCAATTAAGGTAATTTTTTTTTGTGAGAATAAAAATATTCTTTTAATATTCAATTAGTTCTTATATTCATTTCTAATTTATTTAGAACCAATGATTTAGTTTTCTATACCATATATTTTCATAAGTTAGTTAATACTATTCATAACTACTAGTTTATATCTTATTATATTATATAATAATGTTTTAATTATAGATTTTTTCTCAGTAAGACTCAATATTGTGTATAGAGAAATCCATCAAAGAAGGTCGCTTTTGCATATAATGAAAGATATAAAGGAATGTAATTTTTGTGTATGATGTACGATAACTTAGTGTCATGTGCATTGAAATATAACATGGTATTTCATGCATTAAAGTATATAGAATATTTTTTTAAATAGTAAATATATTATATTGTATACAGATATTATATTACCTTACACACTTGCTGTCGTGTGTCATACATGGTATCAAATACAAGATTATTCCTTTAGTTTTTTGAGGTGTCACATTCTCCCCACCTTATTTAAATTGCATCCTTGAAATTTAAACTCAATCTTGGTAATATATTGTTTTATATTTCCTATGTAGAAATATCCCACATCATGAGAAGAGTTCATGAAACATACTCTAGAAAATAGAGAATGGAAAGTAAAAAGGTCACATGGACTACCATGAAACTAGGTCTCTAAGTAGAAGAACATAAGTGGAGAGTAGAGATACATACTCGGAGTAAAAGCCTAAATATTCATTGGAAGTGAATGAGGTTATCAATCACAAACAAGTGAACTATCAATGGAAAGTTTTGGGCCTCAAATACCTAAATCTTTGACGATTTAGAAAACTATTGGTTCAACAAAAACTAAGGTATTATGACAACATTTTTTTTCGAAGTTATTTTACTAATGGTGGGTAATCCTTTTACTGACTAATAATATAATGAAATATTCTTACATGATAGGTTTTAATATCATATGTACTGTCCTCACTTTTGGTTGTGCTTCAGCCAAATTTTAATTCACCCCTTTACTCCCAAAATTAATTACCAACAATGAATTTTTTATGCTTGAAGAACTAAAAGAATCATTTAAAGAATCATAAGGCCTATAAATGAGCAAAAAGTCTTACTATTTGTATTTAACTATCTCTAAAAATAAATATGGTTTATAGATTAATTTATATTCATCAAAAATGTTACTATTGGTTCATCATTAATATTTATTCATTAAATTGTTTAACTAAAAACAATAAAAATTAACAAGGACATTGTGTAGGTCAGTGGTTAGTGTAAAACCCTTATCATCCTTCGATAATGGGTTTAATTTTCACAGCCTTTCTAGATTTTATTGGTTTTCACCCGACTTACAGGTTGTCATTTTCTAAAACCATATTAATATAGCTTCTAAATATAAATATTATGGAAATCCTTGAAATTAGGTTAACCACTAAATAGAATTTTAACAAAGGTTTTCAATAAAAAATCAATACATAAATAATTCATCCACTTATTCCCACATATATCCTTCCATGGTCTATAGTTTTTTTATAATATCATCAGTTGGATTTCTAAATCATGACACCTTATCTTCAATATAAAATACCTTAGGTTTAACATTGATTATTCTTTGTCAAAATCCTTTCAAATTCTTCATAATGTTTAGTAAAAAAAACATAGATTATCCTTAGCATATACCATGGGAGTTTCAAACCAGGTGCGCAGTAAGACCCATTGTCATGTACTGGTTACCTTGATTCAAGCCCGAAACACCTTGTTGAAGATGTTACTCCACGGTACATCTATTCCAGAACCACGCCCACTTGTAGTATCCAGATAGAGATGCATTTCTATAAATACCCTCATAATCTATACATAACAAAAATTCTATGGTTTTCATCTATAATTATTCTCAAATTCTACATTAGGGTTATGTTCTCTAATCTATGTTTTCTTGAATACAATTCCCAAGGTAGCTACTAAAATTCCTCTGATACCAAATTTAGTGACCCAACCCTAGATAGCCCAGAGCCGGTGTTTGCTACCAAATACATTGGCATGATTACAAATAATCAAGCCTCGAAGGATCGATAAGTTTATTAGTCTTGGTAAACCATATATATAAATGAGTACAACATTATAAATGGATCTATTGATTAAAACATATATTTTTTCTTCTTTTTAATGAAGTAACTCTCAGGATAACTCTAATCTATCTAGTAAATCCATGCATATCTTTCATAGTAAGCTTGTTGGATTCTTGGGGAAAGAAACATAATAAGGGTGAGGTCAAATGCTAAGTAAGGAAAAAATATATAGGAAGAAATAATGAATCAATGAGAATAGTTAATATGGAATGGTGAATAACTGAACACACATACCATTGGAAGTACGTAAGAAATAAAACAAGGTAATAACTATAAGCACATGCCATTCAAAAGAATAGATAAGTAAATATAAATATATAAGGTTAGGAAACTAAAACAAATACCATTTATTAAAATAAATGAAAATTAAATGTATCCATAGATATGTTGACACATTATCTCATAGATGAATAATAACTAAATCCTAAAAATGAAATGCATCCATAGATATGTCGACGCAAAATATCATGGATTAGTAATTTAAAAATATAAATTATATAAATTCTTAATTATTGGATACCTTGTTTCCTAGGTACATGTTACTTTTACTATTAATACCTTTCACAAGATGGTTTACAAAATGTAGGTTAAAAACTGATATAAGGTGGCTTGCCAAATGACTAATCCTGTGAGACTACTAATGCATCAAGAGGCTATCTATAACTGGGCCTCACCCATGTTGTACTAGTCCAAAACTTTCCTCATCTATCAAATTATATATTTAACAATTTTCCTTATCTAATATCAACATGGAGTATAAGATACAAATTAATCAAAAAACATTCAATGTATACACCATATGTAAAATGGTATATGGTTTTGGAAATAGTAATATCTATGATAAATGAAATGGATAATTTAGGAAAAATTCAATTTGAAATGATCATAAGAGCTTGAATATTTTAAGGGGATTAATAAATAAATCAAGGAAGTGAATTTGAATACTATCCTTAGCCAAATAAATCATAAACCACCAAGATAAAGACTAAGGATAGTATCAATACAACAAATCCCATGTGGAGTAAAAATTGAGGGTTGTTGTCGTTAATGAAATTAAATAATAGATTTTAAAAATATTCTTGAGTAAAATATCCATTTATTTTGGAAAACCTTTTGAAAAATTTTTTCTTAAAAAAAATCTTCTAAATTTGAAAAGGACGCTTCAAATAAATGATAGCAGAATAATCCGTAAATGTCCTATGTGGTAAAAAGAATATTCCTTTTGAACAACAAAGGGTTATAAAATGCATGATTAATAAGGAGACGAGAAGATTCATTTGAAACATTTTTAAAATAAAAAAGGGTAAAAATATATTTACCAAATCATTGTAAAATAATTTATGAAAAACCTTTTAATAAAATATGGCTTTTATAACAAAATAGTTTCTCTAATTAAAGAAAGAAATAAAGTCGGGTTTTCTTAAAAAAATTTTCTAAAACACTTTGAGTACCAAAGAGTGTAAAAATGGTATTGATACTTGAAAGTGGTAATGAATAACCAAATAATAATTAAAGGGATTGTGAAACAACGGTTATAAAATTTTCATGAATGGAAATTCCATTGAAAGGTCATTATGACTATTCTTGAGGTAAATAATCTTTAAGCACTCCAAAGTGTCCCATACCACTTTGAAATATTTTAAAACATAATACTCATTAAGGAACAAAATTATATGAATTTTTATAATATCATGAGTGTAAGGTGGTTCATTATATAACACGTAAAGGGTAGTACATACGCCATGTAAAAGAAACTAGGTGCATAACAACAATTAAGCCTCAATGTAATGTAAATTGAGATGGAAATCCCTTACCAATGTGGTAAAAAATGAATTGGAAAAAACAAAGGTATTAATCATTAAATAAAAAATTTAAATAACTTTAAGATAATATATTTTATGATATTATATGTCAATGTGTCTATATGTATACTATATATAATAAATTATGTGTATAACAATTAAGTATGCCTCACAAAATGAAAATGAGACAAGAATCCCTTAACTTGTCATTCTTTTTGGGAGAACATCGTTTAAATTTATGTATAATATAATCATGTTAATTTTACACTTTATTTATAACCATTTTCATGTTTATAATTAATTTTATTTCAATTATTACCTTGTTTTGAACAACTACTCAAACAATTAAGTTTACATAAGGAGTTTTTAAACAAATTTGGTTTTTGTGTCAGAAAAACTATTGTTGGTCAACTATGGTCATAGGGTTCATTATATTAAATCTCAAGAATAATAAACATTATATAATTATTATATTTATAAATCAATTATAATTTTAAAATCAATCATTAAATATGGTTATGAAAAATGAATTAATATTACAATCATGGAGACAGTAGGCTATACATACGTATGAGTAACATTTCCATTTTTAAATGATCATTGAAGAAAGAAGGTAAGTTACTAAAATCTTTAAATAATGATAATTATTTAACAAATATTATATTATTTTATCATATATACTTATATATATAATTATATAGTGTAAAAGGAATCACATCATGTCGAAGAGGCGGTTGTACACACTTCCGTAAACGACGTTATTTCTTTTAAAGTGCGTGAAGGGGTAATAAAGAAAATGACATATATATATATATATATATTTACATAAAGGTAATGTTTTCATGAATATAATATAGATTTTTTTTATTTCTCATATATTTAATTATAACCATTATTTATACATTCCATGCATCATGTGAACGAATCACATCACTTTGAGGGGTTGGTAGTCCACACTTCCTCAAATGATGTTATAATATTAAAGTAAGATGGAAAGTAATAAATGTATGTTTTATAATTTTTGTAAAGAAGTATAAAGAAATAATAAATACCATATATAACATATATAAACTAATTTTATATCATAATGTCCACCATGATAGGTAGTAATGGAATAATGAACAATCATCGTTTTGTGAGGCAGCAGTTCGCTGTCCACAGAAACATTTTGTTCGTTACCCATTAGATGGTGGTGTGTGTAAGTGTTGGTAGAAATATTATAATAAAACCATATTAGTATATTTATTATAATGGTGTTTTTACACAATAATAGAATAAGGAGATTTTAGGGGTTGGATAATGGAAATGAAACTAGAGAGACTGATAAAAGACATTACCTTTTAATTGGGTAACTTCTTTTGGTTTAACCAAAAGGAATCCATGGAAGCTATTATGACCAAATAGAGGATTATAGATCGAAAGGAGTTATTATGGGAGAATATTTGGGCAGATATTGGACGAATATAATAGGTTGGATAGGTTTGAGGAATGAGTATAGGTGGTGGCCTTTTATAGGGAAGGAAAAGGATTCACTTGGTATTGTTGAAAAGTGGTTAGGTGTACACATGTTACGATGTAAAAAAATTCATAACAAACCACCAAAAATAATTAATGGAAGGTTAATGGACTAAATAATTCCATACAATTGGTGTTGTACAAGTGTCTAGGTCATTTGGTCCCTTAAACTTTGGGTTTTAGTCCAATTTTAAGCCTAATTACACCTTAATCACTATAAATAATTTTAATCACTTTCACTAATTATTTTTATCAAAAATTAAGTTTATATTATTATAAATAAAAAATTATATTTATTTTATATCATATTTTAAAAATTCAAAACACACAAGTGGAAAAATTAAGATTAATGCAAATCCCATAGACAGATGGATTAACTGGTTTTAGTAGACACATGTTCAAAAGATTGTTATGTTTTTATATTAAATTTAAATGTTATATTGATTCTAATGAACTAAATTTTATTAATATATGTATAATTTATCCAATGAGACTTTAAATCAAATTTATATTATAATTTAACATTAATAATTATTTAAATGAAAAGGCAGTTTTTAATTGAAACACAGTATTTTTCACTATTCACTAAAAAAATGAAGTTTCTTAGAAAAATCCAAAAAAAATGATCCTAAGAGAATATTTAAATTTTTAATTAAAAAATGAATTTTATTTTATCAAAATTAATTCATAAATGTGTCAAAATTAAGATTTAAAATATGTTTTCCATTAAAAGGTGGTAAAAATTCCTTAATAAAAATATAGGTGTTTATGTAAAATTTTGGGTTTGCTCTTATATTATGCTCAAAAAATATATTGGATGAATATAAAAAATAATTGATTGAATATGTAACATATTTAGTACATTAATATCACTCACTAACTATAATTAATTCAATCTATTATGGTAAAACAACTTTGTGATCATAAAAATAGTTATATATAAAAACATCCTTTTAATATTCAATTCGTTCTTATATTCATTTATAATTTATTTTCAACCAATTATTTAGATTTATAGACCATATATTTTAAAAAGTTAGTTAATACTATTTGTAATGGCTAGTTTATATCTTATTATATTAAATAATAATGTTTTAGTTACGGATTGTTTCTCGGTAAGACTCAATATTTCATATAGAGAAAGCCATCTAAGAAGGTCTCTTTTGTGTGTAAATCAAGCTATAGAGGAAGGTAATTGTTGTGTATGATGTATTCTAACTCTGTGTCGTGTGCATTGAATTTTAATTCAGTGTTTCATAAATTTAAATATATAGAATATATTTTAAATATTAAATATATAATAAAGTATACAGATATTATATTACCTTACACGCTTGGTATCACATGTCATACATGATATCGAATACGAGGTTATTACTTTAGTTTTTGAGGGTGTCATAAGAAATGTGCCTCAAAAATTTTTTAGGATGACTTGGGAGACATAGAAGGTAGACCTATGTTAGTTCATGAAAAATTGGTATTAGAGATCCATCTTATTATTTAGGTGAGTTATGGTAGTATGATGATATGATCATCAGAACTCAGTAGATAAGACAAAAGTTGATTCTTTATCACCAAATTTTGTGATGAAACTTGGATTTTAATTAGAATTTAATAATTCAATCATGAATTTTAATTTTTTTTTGATTATTTTCAATGTATTTTCATCTAAACTAATGTTATTTTGATCCATATTTATTAATATAAGTTATTTGGAAGACGGGGGGGGGGGGGGGGGTTATTTGATATTTGGGGTAAAAATAAGAGAATAAATAGTGGTGAATAGTTAAATAATGTAGTATAGAAAAATATATGTTCATCATGCATATGGTTCCATAAACTTTCCAAAGTTTGTGACATAGTTGGTTCACGGTTTTCCAAATCGTACAACCAAATTGTGTACAATTATACATCACTCCTAAACTCATTATTTGGACCTGTTTTTATTTATAAAGTTTTTTAATGTGATTATTTTTTATTAGAGATGAGTCAAAGAGTTTTTTTCAATGTATTGATATTTTTGAATTAAGGAATTATTTATGTTTCTTGTTATGATGTTTTTATTTATGTTTTAGAAGCTATTTTTGTGCGAGAAAAAGTAATTTTATGGAATGTTTTTAATTTTTATAAACATGTTTTATGATTTATTTATAAAAGGATATTGATATTTATGTAGTTTTTTTTAAATTGGTTTATTTTATGATGATATTTGGGAAATGTATTGAAAGTAAAGTGGAATTTATGTAAATATTTTTGATCCATTAGTTGGGATTGTGGAATGGAGTTGAGAATTAAAATTTGTTTTTTTTGTTTTATAAATGAATTAGAATGTTTTCAAAGTGTGAATGACCTTATAAAATGAGTTTTTAGAATATTTATTTGATGATTGTGATTTAAAGGCGAGGTTTTTTTATGGTGTGTTTTAATTTAGTGAATTTTTCCTTTTTGATTTGATCACTTGGTTTATATTAGGATTGTTTTAATTAATTTTTAAAGAATGAAATGGTTGAGATCATGTTTTATGTTATTTATAATATTCCTCCAAGAATAGTATTGATAGAATTTATAAATTCTATCTCTAGGGATGATCATCAGGGTGATTCATTTCTTCTTCTGGGCATGCCCCTCCCAATTATTGATAATTCCTAGAATATGGATTTGGTGTTAGAGTTGGAATATATTATACTCTTGGAAATTTTTCAAGATTTTTTAAATCATTGACCATCTATTTCTATAGTGATAAAGGTCTAATCAAGGTAAAATAGTGGTTAAAGAGGGTTAAGGTAATCTCAAACTCTTTAGAAACTTCTGAATCCTCAAGGATTAATGCTACCATAGGAAATATTGAAGGAACGCACCTAGTGTGGTGGAAAACCATTTTTACTTCTTAGTTTCATGATGATAAGTCATTTAAATTATTTAAAAGCATGTTTATTCAGTGGAATTATTTCTAGTAAGTGAAGGAAAATAAATCCATTGAATTCATGAGTCTCTATATGGGTGAGTGTATTGTTAAGGAGTATACCGATCATCATTCTGAGTTGGTATTATTTTTCATAATCTAGTTTCCAATGAAGTTTTAAAATCTCAATTATTTTAAAAATGTATTCAAACAAACCTTGGATTGGTTATATTTGAATATATCCACAAATTATGTGAGGAATTTGTTAAATAATCCATGTTGATTAATGTTAATCAGACAAGAAAATATATAAAGATTGATTCCTTGTTTTAATTTGATATGAGTAAGGATATTTCATCCTATGTGAAGTAGAGGCTAGATGAGCTTGATTCAAAAAATGAGGTTGATGAGGGTCAATCTTCTTAGATTCTTTCGACTCCTGATAAAAAGAGATATCTAATGTCTTTTCCAGTGTGGGTCACTTAGGAATTCTAAACCATATTTCTTGAGAGCTCTTAAGAACTACCTTTGATGTTTCCGTCTTACACATATTCAAATTTTTTTAAAAATAAATTATCAAGGAAATAGAAAAAAATTTGGACGTATCTTGGATCTGAGTGATTACAAATTTTGATATTCATGCTTGATGAGTTTAGGCCCAATATGTCTTTTGAGGTAATTTCTGTTTAGTTTATTCTATGGGTACACTTCTATTATTATTTTAGGATATGTTAGTTATTTGTGGTTATTATCATGAATCCTTGATTTTTAAACTATTTTATGTTTACATAAGATGTTATACATGCTATGAGATGTTTATTTTTATTAGTTACTCATGGGAATCCCAAGGTATATGCTTGGTGAACTAGGATGATTGCTACACTAGTTTAGATTATTCACTAGTTTGTTCCACCAGTGGAGATTATTCAATGGTTGGGATTTTATTAGGTTCACCATGGGATAATGTTCCCTGAGTGTGGTCACAAATTATATTCCCTTTTAGATTCATGGAACAAGGTTAGAACCTATGTTGTTTCATGTTGAGGCATCTTTCTGATTGATTCATGTTCTCTATTTCTATTTTATAGTATATTGATGTATTTTTTGACATTATCATATGGTATTTTAGGTATTATTTAAATTTTTATTTCCTTTTTAGAATTTTTAGCCATTTTTTCAATTGTTTATTCTTTGCTGGTGTAGAAATATTATTTTCTATGGTATTTGAGTAAATGTTATTTATTTGGAGATGATTTCTCATAGGAGTGCCTATCCCTATGTCTCACCATTTTATAATTAATTCTAAATGTCGGGGAGATCGATTTCAAGAAATTGTGTTATTTATGATTCATTATCACGACCCGTCCTCAGGGCCTGTGCTGCGACTACCCCAAGCCCGCTTTCCATTGGCCAGGGGCTAGCGACTAGAACCAAAGTCGAATCCCTGATATAAAGGGAATGCATTTTTTTTAACCTGTAACACACACACACTCCAAACACAAGCAGAAGAGGAAACAAATACTAAAATAGAAAAGTAAGGTATGCTGAAATTAAGTGGTCCAGTATACAAACCCAACTGAACAACAAGTACAAGTACAAGTGAAAAGGGAAAACAGCTCCTAGATCATCCGCTCAGAAATCTGACCAGAACGGTAGGTACAGAACTCGATCAAATCGTCCCTGCTGTATGTCCTGTCTTGTCCAGCTCCGAGTAGCCTCTGTCCAACACCCTCAGCCTTGATCACTGTTATCCATCGTCTGCACAGAACACAACAAGGTGTGGGCAAAGCCCGTGCAGGGGTGAGTATAAAAATACTCAGTAGGGGACCCCAAGACCCCCTGATGGTCTCCCAGAATCCATAAACGATAAACCACAGAAGAAAGATACAATCAAGAAGTATCAACCAACCCTACTTAGGTATATGCCCATACATATACCTAAGTTACCAGTCACAGTCCCGACTCCAACTCTCGATCCCAAACACAACCCAGTCCATAAAGGAAGTAAAGTCAATCACCATGATGATAATGGTTGAAAGACATGACTCAACTCACATAGGTATACATTTTTGTAGAGTGATAGAGATGATTACGTGTAGTCACTGATTCATCTAAGCTGTCGGGCCCACACAGGATATAGGACCAGCTAAGCTGGCGGACCCACACATGATACATGACCAGCTACTCTATCAGACCCACACAGGATACAGGAACAGAAGTCAGAACTGTCAAACCCACATAGGATTCTAGTACAGTAATCATCACTATCGAACCCATGTAGGATTCTGGTACAGTAGTCATCACTGTCGAACCCACGTAGGATTCCGGTACAGTAGTTTTCTCTGTCGAACCCATGTAGGATTTCAGTACAATAGTCATCGCAGCCAACTCTAGGGTTCCCGCACACAGCACGCTCGATTCCAGGAGGGTCCTCTCCTCGAGTCAAGTGTCGATACAACAACTATCATGAAGTCCTGAGTTGATGTATCCAGTAGGTCCGTCTCATCAAAAGGAACCCAACATGACTGACGACGCATCAATCGAACGCCCGATCTGAGAGTTATTGGCATTTCCGTTCCAGAGGCCCGATTGGATTTACGCTCGATCCAAACCCGTCCATTTTCCAAAGTTGTCCAAAAATCACTTAGAGTATCAAAAAAGGACCACTTCGTCATGAGGGTCCAAGTGCCATAGAAAGCGCGTTGTTCGGATGCGCGGTCTTTATGACATTTGTAATTGAGCGAAGTCGGGACCGGATCGTCAAGACCAGTGGCCCGACGGGTCCGAACCGGCTGGGGGGTCGGCCCAGCCTGGTGGGGCGCGGCCCACACGCAGACCCAGCACGCACTGAGGGCCGGTACGGTTCGCCCGGCGGTGCCGGATCTCCCTGCCCGGTCGGCCGTAGCTAGTCGGTTCTGCCCAGCACATGCGGCCTGCACAGCGGGCCGCGGTTCTACTCCACGCATTGCCTGTGGGCACCGCGGTCCACCCGCCCGGCCGGCAGGTGGCTGTCCGGTTCGCCTAGAAGAGCGGCCCACGGAAACAGGCCGTGGTCTTCCACCACGCGGCACCTACAGTCGCCACGGATCTTCATCCTGGCCAGCAGGCAGCCGACCGGTTCACTTCAAGCGAGCAACCCACAGATGTAGGCCACATCCTCCACCGCCACGCAGCCGGCGCGATGGCACCAGCCCTCCACCGTCGCGGCCCGGCCTGGCCATGACCTTCGGCTCCGCAGCACGGCGCGACGGCGCTGCACCTCTTCCTCCGTCATGGTTTTCCTGGCCGTGGATATTCTCTGGTGCGGTGCGACGACACCGCTCCCTTTCGGGTCTGCCTCCAACGTCATCATACGAGACTCAATGGAGGGACGTCGGGCCGTGTTTGTTCGGCCTGCGCCCTCCGTGTTTGGTGATATCATTTGGCCACCGTCGAAGAATGAGGATATAAGTCATACGTAGAAATAATAAAAAATTCCCCCTACCTCGTATCTTGACGTTGAACGTTGAAAAGTTGCGGAATACGGACGTCACAGAAGATAGACATCGTTCCATCTACGTCGGAAGGAGTAGAATCTAGTGTAGTAGAGTCGAGTCGACACCGTCGGTGTACTTCGTGGGCGGCGGTTCTTCCCTTCCTTGCTCCGGTTGAAGAAGTTAGAAGGTGTTGCTTCACTTTCTTCTAGACGTGGAGTGTTCATCGTTGAAGAATGACATTCTTCATCGAGAGAATATTATTTATCCAAGAGTTCCTCCCAATTCTTCTCAAAGTTCCATACCCAAACTAAAATAATAGGATCTCCTATTATTTTATTATTGACAAGATTTTCAAAATTCAAAAGATAGAATTAATTAAATTTAATAAGTTTAAGTCATTAATTAGATGGTTGGCACACTTAAAGAGAGGAGGAAGGTGGAGAGTTCATCCAAAATAAATGAAGAGTGGTGGCTTTAATAAATTCAAGGGGAGTTTAAGGTGTTCAAGGGGAGTTGAGGGGTTAGGTGCTTGTGTGGACCCCACCACATAATATCCTCCCATTAGAGGTTATGAGGGGGTGGGCCTCACCTCCAACTTCCCTTTGGAGAAATTAACCACCACACATTTAAAAAAAAATATGCTACACATATTTTTTTATTAAATTTTGAAATCCCCCAAAAATTGACTTCCACTCCCACTAAAATTAAACTGAGGTGAAGGTCTCCTAAAGTGAATAACGGAACTGCGAGTTCATAGGTGTCCTCATATTTCACTTTCGTGCATCGGTTCAAAATATATAAAATCCCGCATGTATGTTTACTGAATGTACCCAAACAAAACTTCAGAAATTGATTCCGGGCACACCAGACCTCATAATCAAGCGCCGTTAGAAACTGCAGACTCGTAAAATTATTATGTATTTAAGAAAAAATTTTCCATGGGATTTCTAGGTCTTTAAATTCTCCCCACCTCTGGTCTTTACGTCCCCATAAGCTATAACACACACTATGGGAAAAAATGGGGGTACTGAGCGCGCATCTGAGCCTACCGCTCCCATATGCTCTCCTGGAGGTTCTCGTGCTGCCAGAGAATGCCCACCAGAGGAATTTACCATCCACGTAGGACCCGATCCTATTGATCTTCAATCTATACTGGAACCTCTGTGAATGTCTCCCCATCATCGATGTCCAGCTCCCCATGGTCGATGATGTGGGACGGGTCGTGCACGTATCTTTTCAGCTGAGATACGTGGAAGGTGTCGTGCACCCGGTGCAACTGAGGTGGAAGGATCAGGCGGTAAGCCAACTCACCTACTCTGCTAAGAACTTGGAATGGTGCAATGAATCACGAAGATAACTTGCCACCTCAGCCAAATATCCATATACCTCATCGAGGCGATACCTGTTGAAAGACGTGGTTTCCATCCCCAAACTCCAATGGTCTCCGTCTCCTATCAGCATAGAACTTATTCCTACTATTTGCAGTCTTCGTCTGCTCCTGGATGATCTGAACCTTCTCCATCATATCCTGCACCATCTCTGGTCCTACAAGAACTAACTCCCCTGGGTCAGTCCAGCATAGTGGTGATCTACAAGGTCGGCCGTACAATTCCTCGTAAGGTGCCATCCCGATGGTGGAGTGGTAGCTGTTACTGTACACAAACTCCACCAAGGGTAAGTGATCCTCCCAGCTACGACCAAAGTCAAGGACACATGCATAGAGCATGTCCTTGAGAGTCTCAATGGTCCTCTCAGTCTGACCATTCGTATTTGGATGGAAGGCAGTGCTCAAGCGAAGCTGCATCTCGAAAGCTTCTTGAAACCCCTTCCATAGTCGGAAAGTGAAATGAGCATCTCGACCAGAGACGATCATCGATGGAACACCAGGAAGACGTACGATCTTGTGTACGTAAAGGCATCCCAAGATCTCTACTGAGCCCTGCTCTCTGATCGATAGGAAGTGGGACAACTTGGTGAGTCGGTCGATAATCACCCAGATAGAGTTGTGTACCATGGATGTACGTGAAAGTACCATCACGAAATCCATGGATATCCCATCCCACTTCCACTCCGGGACCTCTAAGGGCTAAACCAATCATACTGGAACCTGGTGCTCCTCCTTCACTTACTGACAAGTGAGGCATCGCGAGACAAACTCTGCTACTGCCTTCTTCATATCCGGCCACCAGTGTTGTCGTCTGAGATCCTGATACATCTTCATCACTACAGGATGTACCGCTAGAGGGGAAGTGTGGAACTCCATCAACACCTCCTCCTGTAGTGCAACTGGTACCATGGTACATCCTCTAAAGAAGATGATGTGCTCCCCACCTTCAGAAAACCCATCAGGTGCCTGCCCTGAGGATATCTGAGCACGTCGCGTCTCACAGTCCACATCCCCACACTGTGCCTCTCTGACTCTATGAAGAAGTGAGGGAGTGACTATGAGAGACTGCAGAAAGGATTATCCATGTCTATCCACAAAGGATATCTGCAACGCGGCCAGCTGTTCTGTCGCCTCTCCTAGCAGATGAATGCCTGATATCCTACTGAGAGCATCTGCTACAACGTTCCCCTTCCCAGGAGTATAGAATATTACAAAGTCATAGTTCTAGAGGAACTCGAGCCATTTTCGTTGTCTCAGGTTCAGGTCCTTCTATGAGAAGATGTACCTGAGACTTTGGTGGGCAGAGTAGACTGTAAAACGCTCGCTCATCAGATAGTGACACCACATCTTCAAGGAGAAGACCATTTCTGCTAACTCCAGGTCATGGGTAGCGTAGTTCTTCTCGTGCTGTCTCAAATACTGTGAACCATATGCGATCACTGCTCGCTCCTTCATTAGGACACACCCGAGTCTGGTCCCTGATGCGTCGTAGTAAACTACGTACCCTACGCCCTCCTCCAGTAGCCTCAAGATGAGCGCAGTGGTCAACCTCTAACTCAACTCTTGAAAGCTCTGATGGCATCTCTCTGACCACACGAAGGGTTTCCCCTTCTTCATCAATGCTGAAAGTGGTGCTGCAACTCTGGAGAAGTCTGGGACAAATCTCCGATAGTACCCAGCCAGACCCAGGAAACTCCGCACCTCCGTCACACTCCTGGGTGGATCCCAAGAAATCACTACCTCAATCTTCACTGGATCCACTGCAATTCCAGCCTCTGAGATGACGTGTCCCAAGAAGTGAACCTCTCAAATCTAGAACTGGCACTTCGAGAGCTTACCATAAAGCTGGTGCTCTCAGAGTGTGTCCAGTACTACCCGCAAATGGTAGGCTTGCTCCTCCTCAGTAGTCGAGTAAATCAGTATGTCATTGATGAAGACTACGACAAAGTGATCGAGGTAAGGCTGGAAGATCCTGTTCATGAGACTCATGAACACTACTGGAGCGTTGGTTACGCCGAAGGGCATAACCAAGAACTCGTAGTGGCCATACCAATACCTGAAGGCCGTCTTTTTTACATCCTCGTCTCGAACTCTAAGCTGGTGATAGCTTTACTTTTGGTCTATCTTTGAGAACCATTGTGCTCCCTTGAGCTGATCAAAGAGGTCGTCAATTCTTGGGAGTGAATACTTGTTCTTCACGGTCACCTGATTCAGGTGACGGTAGTCTACACAGAGTCGCATGCTCCCATCCGCCTTCTTGGCGAACAAAATCGGTGATGCCCAACGTGAAATACCGGGTCGGATAAATGCCTTACCCTTCAAGTCCTCCAACTGTACTCGCATCTCACGAAGCTCGGTGGGATCCATCCGATATGCTGGAGTAGATATCAGTGCTATCCCGGGGTACAGGTCAATGTAGAAGTCTAACTCTCTTTGAGGAGGTAGTCCTAGAACGTCGTTAGGGGAAACATCTGCGTACTGATCCACCAGTACTAGAAAACTCGGACTCCGCACATCAACCGCTCCAAGGACGAGACTAGCCAACTGATGTGTGATCGGCTGCCCCCTCCTCTGTGTAAGTCCATCCTGCACTGCAAAGGCTCCCTTCTCACCAGTGAAGGTGAACCTAGTCCCATCCGTGAGGATACACCGCACTTTTCACCTAATACAGTCAATATGATCATGAACTGTGGATAACCAGTCCATACCCAAGATGACGTCGTTAGGCCTCGACGCCGCTACAAGAAGATCCCATCCTAAGCTCTCTCCTCCTAGAGTAAGCTCACACTACCGGAACCAGTGTATAATCGTCGAGTCTGCTCCCGTAGGAGTCTCTAGCCATAAGGATCGAGCCAATGGCTCCATCGGAATCTCCCGAGCTCTGAATGAGGGTAGTGGAAATAAAATAATGACTCGCACCTGTGTCTATAAGTACTGTATAAAGGGTAGAGTAGACATAGATAGTACCTCAAATCATCTCAGGTGCACCGTGGTCGTAGGCCTCGACTGTCTAGAGATGAGCCCGCCTCTGTCCGCCAGCTCTCTGTGGTCTGCTTGGACCTATGCGTCATCTATCTACTACTAGCTATAGAAGACTCCACTATGTGTCACCCTATGGTGGGTCTCGCCACTGGTGACTGCTCAGCAAGAAAACTCTCCACTAGAAGGGCTCGCTTCAGCACCCCCTTCTATGTCAGGATGCTGAGGGGAATCATCGAAGCCCAGATCTCATGCCTGAGTCCCTGCTTGAAGGTCCGGTCCCTAAAGAACGGGTCCCATACTATATCCGTGGAGTAGCTTGAGAGGTTAGTGGACGTCACTGAGTATTGAGATAATGTCATGCTGACCTACTACAGATGAAGTAACTCATGAATCCGCACCGCACGAAGAGTGGCTGGAACAAACTCTGAGCGAAAGAGACTCTCGAAGTCTATCCAGAGTAATGATGCCTCGTCATGCACCTAGAGCATCAGGCTCCACCATCTGCCTACTGCTGCATGCAGGAGACTCGCGTAAAGAATCCCCATGAGGTCGGATGGTGTCCCTACCAATTGGAAAACTCTCACAACAGCCTCTAGCCAATACTCAGCTGCCTGTGGGTCCGTCTCTCCCCGGAACCTAGGCGGCCTCTGGTGCTGGAACTCGTGAAACGCACTCATGCAGCGTGTAATCTCTGCTGCTGGGGCTGGTGGTATCGGTGACCCAGCGGGTAGTGATTCCGCTGGTACCTCTGCTGTGATGGTTCCCTACACCGAGGCCTAATCGCTCGGTGGGCTACCATTTCGTATGAAACTCAGAACCCTAGCTGGCTGCCTTCATGGGGCCATCCTAAAAAGAAACAGGTGCACCACAGTTAAAACAGTATACCAGGTGAGCTGACACAAAGTAATCAAGAAGAAAACTTTTTCAAAGGAAACACACACACAATCAGTGTTTTTATGCACTGAGTCGGAAATTAGAAGTCAGAGTCCTGGTGTATGGATACGTCGGCCTCCGCACCAATAACGGTTTCCCTAAACTGATAACGAAACCCAAAACACTTAACACTGTTGCCGTTAAAAGAATCAGAGTCTAAGTTATGCGGTAGAACCGACTCCTCTGATACCAATTTTTCACGACCCGTCCTCCGGGCCCTTTCCATGACTACCCTAAGCCTGCCTTCCATAGGCTAGGAGATGGCGACTAGCACTAAAGGTGGATCCCTAATATAAAGGGAAGATATTGCCTTTTAACCTGTAACACACACAAACTGTCCAAACACAAGACAAGAGAAAAAAAAATACTAAAATAGAAAAGTAAGGTGTTCTAAAAGTAAGTGGTATAGTATACAAACCCAACTGAACAAAAAGTACACGTATACATAAAAAGGGAAAACAGCTCCTGGATTGTCCGTTCGGAAATCCTACCTAAAGGGTAGGTACAGAACTCGATCAACTCGTCCCTGCGGTACGTCCCGTCTTGTCCAGCTCTGAGAAGCCTCTGTCTGACACCCTTAGCCTCGATCACTGCTGTCCGTCGTTTTCACAGAACACAACAAGGTGCGGGCGAAGCCCGTGCATGGGTGAGTATAACAATACTCAGTAGGGGACCCCGAGACCCCCCGATGGTCTCCTAGAATGCACAAAGGATAAACCACAGAAGAAAGATAAAATCACAAAGTATCAACAAAACCTACTTAGGTATATGCCCATACATATACCTAAGTTACCAATCACAGTCCCGGCTCCAACTCTCGAGCCCAAACACAACCCATTCCACAAAGGAAGTAAAGTCAATCACCACAATGATGATGGTTGAAAGACATGACTCAACTCACACAGGTATACATCTTTCGTAGAGTGATAGAGATGATCAAATTTAGTCACTGATTAATCTAAGCTATCGGAACCACACAAGATACAGGAACAACTAAGCTGTCGGACCCACACAGGATACAAGATCAGCTAATCTTTCAGACCAACACAGGATACAGAAACAGAAGTGAAAACTGTTGAACCCACGTACGATTTCGGTACAGTAGTCATCGACGTCAAACCCACATAGGATTCCGGTATAGTAGTCATCATTATCTAACCCACGTAGGATTCCGGTACAGTAGTCATCACTGTCGAACCCACTTAGGATTTCGGTACAAATAATCATCACCGCCGTCTCTAGGGTTCTCGCACACAAAACTCTCGATTCCATGAGGGTCCGATCCTCGAGTCAAGTGTCGATACATCAAATATCACAAAGTCCTGAGTTGATGTATCCAGTAGTTCCGTCTCATCAAAAGAAACCCAATGTGACTGACAATGCGTCAATCAAACACCCGGTCTGAGATTTATTGACATTTCTGTTCCAGGGGACTGGTTGGATTTACGCTCGATCCAAACCCAGTAATTTTCTAAAGTTTTCCAAAACTAACTTAGAGTATCGCAAAAGGACCGCCTCATCGCAAGGGTCCTAGTGCCGCATATGGCGCGTCGTTCAGACACGCAGTCTTGAAGATATTCGCAATTAAGCGAAGTTGGGCATGGCCTGTCAAGCCCAGTGGGATGGCGGGTCGGCCCAACACGGTGGGGTGCGGCCCACCCGCGGACCCAGCTCGTGCTGCGGGCCGGTTCGGTTTTCCCGGTGGTGCCAAGCAGCGCCGCCTCTCCCTGCATGACTGGCCGTAGCTGGCCGGTTCTGCCCGGCGCACGCGGCCCCCACATTGGGCCACAATTCTCCTCCACGTGGTGCCTGAAGGCGCCGTGGTCCACTCGCCCGGCCGGCAGGCGGCCGACCGGTTCGCCCAGCAGAGCGGCCCACAGAAGCGGGCCATGGTCTTCCACCACGCGGCGTCTACGGGCGCCGCGGCTCTTCCGCCCGGCCGACAAGAGGCCGAATGGTTCACTTCGTCCGATCATCCCATGGACGCGGGCCGCGTCCACCACCACCACGTGGCCGGCATGACGACGCCAGTCCTCCTCTGCCGCGGCCCGGCCTGGACGCAGCCTTCGGCTTCGCAGCGCGGCACGACGACACCGCGCATCTTCATCCACCACGGTTTTCCGGGCTGTGGATATTTTCCGGCGCGGTGCGTCAGCACTCCGCCCTTTCGGCCTCATCTCCAATGTCATCAAACGAGACTCAACAGAGGTACGTTGGGCCATTTTTGTTTGGCCCGCACCCTCTGCATTAGGTGATATCATTTGTCCACCGTCGAAGTACAAGGATGTAAATCATACATAGAAATAATACAAAATTCCCCCTACCTCGTATCTTGATGTTGAACGTTGACGAGTCGCAGAAGACAGACGTCGCAGAAGATGGACATCGTTCTGTCTACGTTAGAAGGAGTAGAGCCCAGTTTAGTCGAGTCGAGTCAACACTGTCGGTGTACTTTATGGGCGGCAGTGCTTCCCTTCCTTGCTCTAGCTGAAGAAGGTAGAAGGTGTTGCTTCACATTCTTCGAGACATGGAGCATTCTTTGTTAGAGAATGGCGTTCTTCGTCGAGAGAATATTATTTCTCCAAGAGTTCCTTCCAATTATTCTCAAAGTTCCACACCCAAACTAAAATAATAGGCTCTCCTATTATTTTATTGTTGAGAAGTTTTTCAAAATTCAAAATCTAGAATTAATTAAATTGAATTAGTTCAATTCATTAATTAGATGGCTTGCACACTTAAAGAGAGGAGGAAGTTGGAGAGTTTATCCAAAATAAATGAAGAGTGGTGGCTTTAATAAATTAAAGGGGAGTTTAAGGGGTTCAAGGGGAGTTGAGGGGTTAGGTGCTCGTGTGGGCCCCACCACATAATATCCTCCCATGGGAGGTTATGTGGGGGTGGGCCCCACCTCCAACTTCCCTTTGGAGAAATTAACCACCACACATTTTAAAAAAAATATGCTACACATATTTTTTATTAAATTTAGAAATCCCCCCAAAATTAACTTCCACTCCCGATAAAACACAACTGGTGAAGGTCTCCTTAAGAGAATACCGACACTGTGAGTTTATCAGTGTCCTCAGATTTCAATTCCGAGCACCGGTTCAAAAGATATAAAATCCCACATGTACGTTTACTGAACATACCTGAACAAAACTTTAGAAATTTATTCCGGGAACACTTGGCCTCAGAATCAAGCGCCATCAGAAACTGCGAACTTGTAGTATTCCCATGTTTTTAAGAAAATATTTTCCACGGGATTTCTGGGTCTTTACATTCATGCCTCTTAATTATGATTTGGGTTATTTTCAAGGTTATAAGATGATACATTGGGATTATTTTATCATATTTTGAAGAATTGGGTGTTTGTTTGATTCATTTTTCACATTGTACCTCATTTAGTTTTTCCCAAGTCTCCCACCTAGTGTAACTTGATAAAGGGGTGGTGGTATGAGTTTTTTTATATAAACTCGAATGTATGAAAGGTATATAATGTTCTTTCATGAGATAAATCATTTTTACTAACTAACTTAGTCAATTTTATTGGTATACCATTGAACCTTGATTAAGAAAATGGGTTCTATTACTCATTGTTTTCAAACTTTTCCAATTACTTTTTATGGGTTGAAAATGTCATCATGGGGAGAATTGTGAAACCCCAGATCATTATTGCAAAAAATATTATATAATTATTGGTTATTATTTATTTTTAGAAGTTTTTTAATTTTTAATTTTAAATTTTTGTATATTTTCTCTGTTTTATGGTTTCTATATAGCTATGACGTATTTAGTAGTAGTCATGCAATAATTTTCATTCATAAGTATTTAATTTAGTTAATCATGTATGGTTAGTGAACGATTACTAATAACTATTTTAAATCCTTATTTTTAGTGGTAAACCATGTGGATGAAATTTAGGTTTATGGGGAAATTGTGTGGTAAAGCCTTACATATGGGGTTTCTAGTTCATTTTGGGGGTACATAATTAGATCATGGTTAGGAGTAACCATGTGTTCTATTTTGTGATATATATTTATTTTATCTCTAATGAATTGGTTAAGCATGGTTAGTGGTCACTATGCATGTTACTCTTACTTATAGTTTCTCATAGTAGGGTATGGTTGACACACATTTTTTGGTAAACTATGTGAGTTTCATTAGTAATCGTGTGTGTTACTCTTACATTGGTGAGTTACTTCAGTGGATGGAACATGATTTTATTTTGGTTTGGTGAACTATGTAGGCTAACCATGTAAGGGTTGGAACTTTATTCCAGTGGAGGATGCATGAGTATAATATAGTTTTGTGAATAGTGAAGCTGAACTATGTGAGTGGCCCAAAATTAAATTTTTATGAAATGAATCACATAAACATATTTGAATTTTTATGTATTATTCCTCATCTTCTCTTGATTTTCACATGGCCAGTCTAGAGGGATCCCAAAGGAGCCAAGTCGACGAAGCAAGGTACTTCCAATCTCTATTTATAACACAGATTGTCATCAGATCGAGGAGAAGCAAAATATACACATCGTTCTTCACCCGAAGCTTTGGAATTTTTCCCTCAAGGTAGGCAAATTTGATTTTTTGTCCTGATCCCTTTTGTTATGAATTTTTCTAAGGTTATAGAGCCCTTTTTTAATTTCTATTGATCCCTTGTAGGTAGATTTGTGGGTTTTTGGTTAAACTGGAGAGAATAAATAATTTTTTCAGGTGATTCCCAACTAGAATTACTATATACATAACATGTATTCTAGAGAGACATGTTGTGTTGCCATTCCTATTTGAGGAATATGATCTTTTCAGATTACATGCCATTGACTGGGGTTACACGCTGTGTAGTTCCCCAAACTGTGTGACCATGGGACATGGATTGGGTTATCCATTTGAAACCACATGGTTGTGTACAACCACATGGATAAAGTACATAGACACGGGGTCTGATACACAAGAATGGGTAAAATATATGGGTACTAGGCTGTTTATCCTGGAAATAACATGTAGTATGTGATGCACAACATTTAAGTGAAAAGGTTGGACAGTCTGTGTAGAAGAGGAACATAGCTAGGGAATGGGTGTACTGGGACACAAAATGTGTCGTCACTACATGTTGTGTACCCCTAAATGGGTTGGTAGACCATGTAAAGGAGGATACATGACTAGGTGCTTGGGTGGGCTCACACAACCTGTGATCCCTAGTGCACACTGTGTACCCCTAAGTGATCTTTTTTAGATCATCCACATTTTGTATCTCCTTATTTGGGACTTAGATTCAGGATTGTCATTAGTCTATCCTAAGAATTTTTCCCACATTTAATATAGTGGTATAAAAAATTATGGACTACAAGATGCGAGGTGGTGCGAATCAAGCATGACTCTTGTGAAGAAGTTCTTAACCAATGTAGTAGTTGGGTGTGGTTCGTTTAGAGAGACACTGGGACTGGTACGCCTTGGTGTCTTAAGGGTGTGAGTTTCCCTGACCTCTCATGTTTGGTAGATATGGGACTCCCCGTGTCATGGTAACAGGTTCATTACCCTTGGGTAGTTTCCTCTAGGGCTGTTACTCCCTTAACGGACCAGTGCATGAGTTCCTTGTGATGTTCATACCGTTAGAAAATTCTCCCTTATCGTGCCAGGTTATGGTCCCCCCATACCCGTTAGAAGGTAGAGTAGGTACTCCCCTATTGGACTAGGGTGTGAGTCCTTTATCTATGGAGTTGGTAATATTCTGTTGGACCAGGGAGAGGATGCTCTATATATGACATATAGATAGAGTGGCTACTCTGATACCATGTTAGGGTGAGGGTCCTCTATCCTAGGAGTCATTACTCTACTATAGTTCTAGGGTGTGGGTCCTTTATACATGTTATTCTGAAATAGTTGGTACTCCTTGCTCATTCTAGGGAGTTGGTCCTCTAGCCCAGGGGAGGTACTCCTCTATCATGTCATGGAGTGAGTCCGCCATAGGAATCAAGTTGGTAGAGTAGTACTCCCCTGTCATTCCAAGGTGTGGGTCCTCTAGACATAGAGTGGTTATCCTCTATCGGGTTAGGGTGAGGGTTATCTATCTATATATTTGTACTCCCATGATGTATCAGGGTGCATTTCCTCCATTATATATTTAGTGATCCATTTTCATTCTATTGTGTGGGTCCTCACTTACAGATTAGTATCCCCTATCTCCAAGTTGCAGTGGGGAGAGGGTCCTCCATTAGAGTAGTGATCACTTGTTTGTGGAGTACAATATGAGGAGGTAGCCCGTCCACTAGATATTTATGATACCTGATTAGGATTTATTGCTACCTTGATGAACTAATATGCAGAACACTCCACTTAGGAGAGAAAGAGTTTTTATGGATTAGTTAGGAGCTAGTACTCCCTCGACTGCGGGGCAGTGGCGAGGTGTGGTTACCTCAGTTCTCTCTTTTTTGAGAGAATACAAATGGTGCATATTCTGTAGTAGTGATCCCTCAAATATGTGCAGTGTTAAGGGGTGGGACTCTTCACATAGGTTTCTTTATCTTGTACAGGGAACAAGTGATGATAGGACCTCTGGTTTTGATCAATAGAGCTGGACCTAGTAAGTTGTTCCTGATGGTGCGCGTTCTCTTCGGCATACCATTCATAATGGTAGAGTCATTCCCGATGGAGAATATATATCAGACTGGTTACATTGGGGAGATATGAGCTTATGGAGTGTGTTATCCTCATTTTGTGTTACCTTTAGAGCCTCTAATAATATCCCTATTGCTATCTACGAGGTTGGAACCTCATTAAACTTAGATTCTAAGAAGAGCATATCTGGGTGTTTCTTATTGTCCTTGTGGTGTTTTCACATGTCAGGGTTGACGCACCTTATAGACTTATCTGAATTTTCATGTATAGATGAGGATGGTTCTAGATGGAGATTATCTATCTATTTGGTTTCATCTAGCTAGCTTGAGCAGACTATTTCCTTTTTCTTTCTCCCTTTTTTATATTTGTGGGTTTTGGGGCCCTTACTGAGTATTTTTATTCTCACCCCTGCATAGGATTTTTACATGCATGTTGTATATTGTGAATATCAAAAGCCTTTAGATGGAGTCCATGGAGGACCTGAGGTAGGTGGATCTTAGTGAGCAAGACCAACTGAGTTGTTTAGCCTAGCTGGGCTAAGGAGGTTTTCGATTATTGCATTTGACAGTGATCCCCTCTTTCTGAGAAGGTTGGATTATTTTACTGTTTTCTTTGGTGGGTTTTATTTTTTATCTATATGCTTTCAGTAATTTTTTTACTCTCATTTGGGATAGATGTATGCATACATTTTATTTTTCCATCAATTTTATATCTCAACATTGTTTCATTTAGGTGTTTATGGGTGTGTTTGTATAGGTACATTAGGAAAATGTCTCCCAACTATGTGATATGCCTACTCGGTACTAATATCTTGCCCATGGACTATTGGAGGCGAGCTTGGAGAGTTGTGGCCCGAGTCCCATTGGGTTGGGTCATGACATATCGTTATCATAGGACAGTTCCACTTTGGGACCATAGTGTCATGAGCTTGGTTTGGGTTTTATAGCGATAGTGTTATGATGTTTTGTGTTTGGATTTCAGTTTAAATGTTCTAGTGTTGGTGCATCAACTAATCTATCCCCTTACTAAGAGAAAGAAAACCTACCTTTCAACTCAGAAAATTAGGGCATTGGTCACATGGAAATAATAGTAAAAGAATCAAATAGGACTGGGTTTTGGTAATTTGTTTCCTTTTTGAGTTTTCTCCTTTGATATTCTATTGACCATGGTGCATCTTGAATTCTACTTCAGGATTCCATCACGATGAAATACATACAGGATTCCAAAGTGGGATTGTGGTAACAATATACCATGTGATTAGGCTTCAGTATAGGGCATTGGTTTATAGGCATTAACTCTAGGTGGTCTTCTAGTTGAGAAACCACCTATTGAGCAGCTAGTAGTGCTTGTAGTTTAGGTCGAGGATGCATACAGGATGAGTGTGATACATGAGTTCCTAAGGTAGTTACCTATAAAGTAATGGGGTTATCCACACCCCCATCTAGTATATGACTAGCTCAAGGTAGTCATGCATATTTCCGTATTAATAAGGACACCTCCTGATCAGATGGAGATCCTAGCGGTGAGCCTTCTGTAGGGTTATATTGGGTGGTGGTGGAGTTTAGTGATGTAGTCTCATGAAGAAGCAATTCTTACTTGGGTAGATTTTGAGAAACTCTTGAAGTAAGTGTTCTACCCAGTCACTTTGAGGTTAGTGCGTATCTAGGAGCTACTGAAGCTTCGGAAGGGAAGCATAGTGGTGAAAGAGTTTTTGATGAGGTTCATAGACTCATCCCATTACTCCTTGGATATGTTTCAGGATCCATTTTTTGGGGAATGAACCTTCAATCATGGCTTGTTCTAAGATATTAGTGAATTTTTGATTCTAATGTGCATTCCCATATATGCTAGAGTACTAGAGTGAGATTTGGTGGTAGAAAGTTTCCTAGATGAGGGACAGTGGATGTGGACCAAGGTAGTAGTCATGAGGATGAGGTGTCTGCAATAGATGGTAGATAATAGATGACATGATTTTATCACATGAGGCAAACCCATGTCTAGACTCAGGAACATGGGCCTATGACATAGGATCTATTCTAGGGATTATTTCAATAGTAGGAGAAACATTGTTATGATTGCAATGATTGTGGACATATTTCTAAGTACATTCCTACCCACAGTGCTGTTGAGAGAGAGACAGTTGACAAGATACCTTGGTAGAGTTAGCGCATGGATTAGGGAGCTTAGTAAGGTGGAAGACGAGGAGAAGGAGCTAGTAGAATAGTATGAGGTGGAAGGCGGTTCAATATGTTTCCACCCCCACCCCAAGGTGGTCCATGCTAGGCTCAAGGAGATGGAGGAAACAACTGGGGATAGATGCAATCCATATAGGCCTCTAATCGTGAGTCTATAGGAATGAATAGAGGTATGCCTTGTGTCCTTTCTACTTTCTATAGTAGAAATTTTTATACATTGTTGTGAGTAATATTTTATTTCTGCTTATTCCATGAGGTTTATCCGAGGTGATGTGTGGCATTGGAAGAACCCCATAATGGTAGTTTCATTTTTCAGCCTAATGTAAATTTGGAATAATGATGATATCTCAAGATATATAGAACAGATTCATGGGAGAAATATATTTTTGGATAGATAAAGAGTTTATATAAACATCATTAGTTCATGAAGAAGTACTAAAAGGATATTTTGATACTCTAAAAAATCATCAAAGATTCTAAAGTTGGTTTTCAACTGTATAATGAATAAATTTGAAGTCCTTTCGTATTTATTTTTCAGTATGTTATAAAGATGTCATAATTTTTCAAAAACTAGTGAGGTGAAAATACAATAAGTTTATATTAATTTCATCAGTTTACATTGAAGGCTAAAAAAGTCATTTGAATGGTCAATAAATTATCCAATGTTTTGGAATGATGTTTTAGGAGTAGTTTTTCCAGATCATATGGCTTCTTTTTTTTGAAGACATTTATAGTTTTCAATGTCCGATTGATTTAATTCTTGAATTGTTGGAAATATTTTGACATAGAATAGAAATAAGTCTTGTGGATCACCAACCCTACACTAGATATTAAGTGTATAGATCAACAACCCTATATTTGGGAATCAACATGCGTAAGGATCATTGTACCTACGCTAGAGTTTGGAATTACTGTTCATACCCTACGTTCGAGAAAGTTGAACATATGGTTAATCAATGATATGTTTAGATTTTTATTCTAAAAAGGTGAATGCATGGATTCTCATCCATACATTACTTTTTGATCCCTACATTATGTGAAGATGAAAGTATGGATAAGGAACCATACATTTGTAGGAACCCTATGCTATGAAAAGGAACCACACGTTACATATTTGAACCATATGTTTGGTATTTTTTCATTACATGAAGGAACTCTATGTTTGACTGGTCAATAAAGGAGTTTTATTTAATTATATTATCTGTGATTTCTACAACGGTCTCGATGGAAGTATATATCATTATAAGGATGTTTTATAACCAATTAAAAGACTCACATGGAACAAATTAAATTATTCCTATTTATAAAGGATGTTACAAATCTATTTGAATGATTTGATTTCAAATATTAACGATTTATTGTGAAAATATTTTTATGGACCTGTTTTTACTATATTTAAAGGGGTTTGAATGGATTTCAATAGGAGTTTTAAATTGTTCAACGCTTCTATTATTATGGAGAAATTATTGGAGGAGTTATTCAAATTATTATGAATGCATTTATTAAATATTTACTCTACATGAATAAAGTGACAATGATGTTACACTATTATTGGGGATATTTATAAAATCTTTTGACACAATTTATTTTTGGTATACAATGGAAGAGAAATGTTGTTACAATTACTATATATTTATTCTCTATATATGTCTCTCTCTGGTAGGAAATTAATACCAAATGAAGAAAAGCAGAGATAATAATACTCTATTAAAAATAAAGAGCTAAAAATATTCATATTAAAGCTCGACACATTTTAAGAGAGAATTAAAATTATTTGTTCATTCTTATTATCTCACAGTTTAAAGATGAAGGATGCCTGCACAAAAATTCTATAATCTATTTACTACTGTTTAAAGATAAAGAAGAATTCTCAACATTGAAGATTAGTTTTCTACTATTGTTGTGTTATATTGAATATTTGATTTCATCTATCAGTTTCTACATCAACTATGAGATAAATATATTTTATAAGAAACTTCATCTCATCTATTTTATTTTGAGTATCAGCTACTCAGACTCATTCATGGTGGAGTGTCATCTTCTCAGACTAAGCTGTGGACATTTACTATTCCATTTTAAAGAACCATATGGACCTATAAAATCCCTGTAAGGTGTCACCTTCCTACACTTAGTTGTGGATTGGAAGGTCTTGTGATAGGAGGAACAAATATTGAAAATCACTAATATCATGGAGTAGAGCATTAATGAATTGGGAAAGGGGATTTCTGTGCTCCGAATGACTATATATCCTTATGTTATTTTTGTTTATTTATTTCCACTACTTGCTTGACTTTAAGGGAGGAGATGATTTCTTCATTTTAATAGGGTTGTTTTAATATTATCATGATTTATAAAAGGAAAGAATTCAACCCCTATTGTGTCTTCATCATAGCCATCTTGACCTAACAATTGGTATCAAAGGGTGAAATATTTTGGTATATTGAAGATTTCTTTTGGCTCTAAAAATCCTGAGTTAAATATTCAAAAGAAGAAAAATCTGAATGGAAAATTTCAGAGAAGGTATGTAGATGATCCGTAGTCCTTATTTTAATGGTGATAATTATGGATACTGGAAATCTTGCATGACTATATATTTGAATAATCTTGGTTTGAAAGTTCATATGAATGTTTTCAAACATTATGAAATCCTCATAGAATTGAAAAAGTGAGATGCTATTAAGTAAGTTGAGTATGATATTAATTAAAAATCCATGGATACAATTATATATGGTGTTGGTCCTGATGAATTTAATCATGTTTCTTAATGTACTACTGCTTATGATATGTGAAAGATTATTGTGGTTGCATATGAAGGAACTGAAAATTTCAGAAAACTATGATATAATATTGCAAAAAATAAATTTGACACATTCAGGATAGAGGAATATGAGAGCATCACAAAGATGAATGGAAGATTAACAGAAGCTGTTAATGATGTTGTTGCCTTAGGAACTCCAATTCCAGAACCATGTCAGGTGTTTAAGTTACTTATTATTTTAACTTCTAAGTGGAATGGAATACCATATACTATTAAACAATCCATACCCATTAAATAATTAAATATGAAAGAATTGATCAGAACCTTGATGATGTATGAAGTAGAGATGGAAGAAGAAGATGGAAATCATATTTCTATACAAAAAGGAAACAACTAAACTCAAAGTTTCGATTAATGAATTTTCTGATTCATATTCTAGTAATTCAGGTTCAGGTGATGAGTTACCACATCTTGAATTTTTTTTTGGAAAGCTGTATAAAAGGAGAAAAGAGAAATTGAAGTTGAATAAAGAGAAATAATTCAGATGCTATGATTGTGAAAAGAAAGGTCATTTGAGACCCAACTGTCATTTTCTTAAAGCTCCAATGAATGTTGAATATAAATGAAAAGGAAATAATTTCATGAAGGCTTTTAGTAATTCATATGAATATTCAAGTGATGAATCTACTAAAAACTCAATAGCTGAGCATGAAAATAAAAAGGTTAATCTGTGTCTTATGGCTCATGTTGATGAGGTACAATCTTCTTACTCTAGAAGTTCTAATTCTAAATGTTTTTCTTATGATGAACTTAATAATATTTTTTATGCTCCAAGATAAATTTTTATCTTTAAATAAAGAGAATAATAATATTAGAAAATCTTATGATGCTATTTCAATTGATAAAGAGAGTTTGTTTAAAATGTTTACATATTTAAATCTAATACATCCAAAATTTATTGTGTTCTACATGAATCTAAAATTAATGAATTATTGGTTGAAGTTGATAATTTTAAGAAAGATTCAAGTATGATTATCAAGGAAGATAATTATTCAAATCAAATTCTTAGTAACAAAAATTCACAAAGGAAAACTCGATATCAGTAGTAATGGAGAAAAACCAATATTATATAATAATTATTTTGTTCCTAGTTCGAACCAAAAAAGAATGTCCACTATTAAATGTTTTTATTGTGGTATTAAATGAGAATGACTGTTATTTTAGAAAATCTCAATTTTGTGGTGTCAAACATGTTCATTATTCAAAATCATTATCTATATTTAATTATAAAATGTTTGATCAAAATAAACATATTTGGTTACCTAAATCATTAATTACTGACATTGCCAAACTGAAAAGTATATTGGTACCAAAAGACACTTGTATTTGAGATATTACAGGTATCCACCACCGAACATCATCATTATATCCTCAAGTGGATTCTTAAAAATTATGAGAAATTATTATACTTTTATTTCTTATTCTATTAAATATAAACTTCATTAGAGTTGGAATGGTTAATCTAAGAAGTATTTTATTCAATTTAAATGAATTAAATATTTATATAGGGGATAATTTTTTAATGTTTTATCTTTTATTCCTCTACATTTAATTGTTCTCTTTCATAAACTAATAAATCTTTTAACACTATTATTTTATCAAATGAATTAATTCATTGATTTATTTTATTAATCAATGAATATTAAACTTTCTATTAATATTTTTTATAAATATTTATCTTACATATAATAATGTGTTTAATGAATGACTATTTAAATTAATTGAATGTGCTAAATTAATATCTTTCTGTTTATAATACATTATTATATTATTAGATTACAATATTTTGGTCATTTATGATATACGTAAGACTTTAATTAATTTTTTTTGAAAATCATTTAATTAAATTCATTGAAAATATTTTAATTAAATTAGTTTAAAATCATTTATTATTTTCATTATTTGTTTATTTATTTTTAAAAATATTTTACTTAAATTCCTTGAAAATCGATTATTTAAATTCCTTTAATATCATAAATATTTATTCTTGGTCTTAAGGGGAGTACTTTAAATATTTATGTTGTGTTTACATGTTTTATTATTATGACATGAATTAAATGGTTTAATATATTCGTTTAAATTTCTTATTATTCATTGAATAATATTATATATGTTTTCAAAGCACCTTGATTATCTCTTTTTATCCTTTTGAAGGAAGCATGAATTTAGGGTGAGCTTATATTACTATATGCATTTAGAACATATTTGAAAATAACTCATCTCTTTAATATTAAAAAATAATTCAAGTTTTAAATAATTTTTTATTTTTTTAAATTTTAAATATTAAAAAAATTATATTTTTCATGTTTTAAGTATTTAAAATATATTCATTGAAATTTTAAAAATGGGAATAATATTTTATTTCTCATTTTATTGGGGGAAGAAAATTTTGTTTTTCAAATTTTAAATTATTTTTATGCTACTTAAAATTTCAAATTCCTATTATTTATACAAAAGGTAAATATATTGTATTATTTAATATACTCAAGAACTCATATTTTCGATCCTTACAAAATTGGGGAGAAAAATTTGGTAGTGAGTAAGGGTTTTGTAATTATCAAAAGGGGGATATTGTTGAGTGAGTCCGTTTCATTCTCATTTTCATTTAGTATTGATAATTACATCAACCTGTCAATCTTTGTTTTCTAATAAATTTGTTAAGTTTTTCAGATTTAATATGCCAGAGTTTTTAATTTATATTTGAAGCAATAGTGATCAAATTATTATGGATTTTACTCCATTGGAAAGATAAGAATATTATATTCATTTCATATGTTCATGTCGAAATCCAGTTCAATTATTTTGATGGTGTAAAAATTCAACGAAGCTGTTACAAGCTGTTCAAGTGATATTGCATTTTTGAACTTAATTTAAATTTGGAATTATGGTGATATCTCAAGATATATTGAACGGATTCATGGGATCATTATATATTTGGAAATATAAGGAGTTTATATAAATTTAATTAGTTCATGTCATAGTATGAAAGGGATGTTTTGATAATCTAAAAAATAACCAAATGTTTTGAAGCTGTTTTGAAATTGTATAGTGAATAGATTTGAAATCCTACCATATTTATTTTTCTGTATATTATATAGATGTTAGAATTTATAAAAACCTAGTGTGATAGAAAGAAAATAATTTTATCTTAATTTCATCAGTTTATATTAAAGGATAAAAAAGTCGTTTGTATGGTCAATAATAAATGCGATGTTCTGGAATGCTGTTTTAGCAACAGTTTTTTAGATCATATGGCTTTTGTTTTTCTAAGATATCCGGGGTTGTCAAAGTTAGATTGATCTGATTCTTGAAACTTTATAAAGATGTTGAGATTTATTAAAAATAAGTCTGATGGTATTAAGGTTTAATATGATGATAAAGGGATAAAAAAAATTCAGTGAATTCAAAATTTAAGTTGTTCACATTTTCTAGAAACACTGTTCATACCCTACGCTGATAAAAATAACATAAGAAATAAACCCTATGATATGCTGACCAATTTTCATTGGATCACCAACCCTACACTGAATATTAAGCATATGGATCTACAACCCTTTGTTCAGGAATTAACATGCGTACAGATTTCAATCTCTACATTGGAGTCTGAAATTACTGTTCATACCCCATGTTTGGGAAAGTTGAACGTATTGTTAATCAATTCTACATTTAGATTTTTATTCTAAAAAGGTGAATATATGGATTCTCATCCCTAAATTACTTTTTGATCCCTTTGTTGTGTGAAAATGAAATTATGGACAAGGAACCATACTTTGGAAGGAATCCTACTCTCGTAAAGGAACCATATGCTGCATAGTTGAACCCTACGTTTGATATTTTTTTCATTAAATGAAGGAGCCCTAGGTTTGATTGGTCAACAATAGTGTTTTATTAAATTATATCTTCCATGATTTCTATAACCATCTTTATGGAAGTATATATCCTTATAAGGCTGTTTTATGATAGATTCAAAGGCTTGCATGGAATGGATTAAACCATTCCTATTCCCAAGGGATGTTATGAATCTCTTTGAATGATTTGATTTCAAATATTCATGATTTATTATATAACTATTTCTCAAGAACTATTTTGACTATATTGAAAGGGGTTTGAATAGATTTAAAAAGTATTTTTATATTTTTCAACACTTTTATTATTATGGAGATATTATTGGAGGAGTTATTCAAATTATTTTAAATGCATTTTTTAGAGATTTATTCTATAGGAATAAAGAGACAATGGTGCTGCGCTTTTATTTGGGAAATTTATGAAATATGTTGACTCAATTTATTTTCAGTATCCTAAAGAAGAGGATTTTTGTTACAACTTCAAGATATTTATTCTCTCTCTATATATATCTCTCTCTAGATAGAAAATAATACACAATGAAGAAAATACGATACATGAATACATTGTTAAAAATAAGATGATGAAAATATTTAAATTAAAGCTCGACGTATTTGAAGAGATAATTGAAATTATTTATTCATTATTCTTCTCTCATGGTGTAAATATGAAGGATGGATGCACAAAAATTTTCAAATCTATTTTCTTCTTTTTAAAGATGAAGATGCCTGCTTGACATTGAAGATTATTTTTCTAATGCGGTTGTGTTATATTAAAGATCTGATTTCATCTATCGGTTGCTGCTGCAACTATGAGCTAAACCTATTTCACAAAAAAATTCATCTGATATATATTTTTTAGTATTGGCTGCTCAGAATCAGTTTTGGTGGAGTGTCAGATTCTCAAATTAAGTTTTGGACAATTACGGTTCCCTTTAAATGAACTAGAAGGCCCTGTAAATGCCTTGTAAGATGTCAACTTCCTACACTCAGCTATGGATTAGAAGATCTTATGATAAGAGGAACTACTAGTGAAAATCATCAAGCTCGCGGAGTAGAGTATTAGTGGAGTGGATTTGGCAATTTTTATGCCCTGAACCACTATACAGCCTTATGTTCTTTTTATTTATTTATTTTCTCTCTTTGCTTGACTTTAAGAGAAAATGAAAGGATCACTTCATTTGAAGAGGGGAATTTTAATATTGTCAATATTTTTAAAAGGAAACAATTCACCCCCCTCTTTTGTCTTCATCACAGACATCCTAACCTAACACCTTTATCAACACACTTTTTTAGTGCAGATAAAAGGAAACCTTTATCAGTGAATTTTTTAGCAGTAATAAAGTGCATCCTTTATCATCGCTTTATGTTTAGCACTAATAAAGGACACTATTTAGGAACACTTTATATCTAGTTCCCATAAATGAATACTTTATTAGTGATTTTTTATCACTGATAAAAGTATGAATAAAATGAAATAATTAAATAAATAAAAAATAAAATTGATTCTATTAAAATAATATTAAAATTTTATTGATTAAATAATTATTGATAAAAATGAATAAATTGATTATACTATATATTAGTTATAAATAGTATATATTAAATATATAGATATATATAAAATAAAAATTAAAACAAATGAAAATAAAAAATAAATAAATTGAGAAAAATATTAAACATTTTATTAAATAAATAATTATTAATAATTTTAATAAATAGTATACATTAAATATATAGATATATATGAATGTATATAAATATGATTTATACAATAGAAAATATTATTTATTATTTACATTAAATAGTAATACATTTAATGAATAATAATTTATAATTAAAAATTATTACGAATTAAAAAACTAACTAATTGCATTGAGTAATGAACATAATTGAATGTTGTTTGATTTTTCAATTTAACACAAATCAAATATATTATATTGATTTCTCATATATGTAACTAATGGATTTATATATATATACAGACACATAAATATTTTTTTTGGGAATTTAATGAATTTATATTATTTATTTTTAATATATTTATTTTCTATATTTTAATATTTTCAATATTTATTCATATTTATTTCAATATATATCCTTTTTTAATGATTTATATTAATCAAAATTTTCTGAATTTTCAATATTATACTCATTTTTAATTAATTAATTTTAATCATTTTTAACATGCATGCAATTAAGATTGAATATTCATTAATAATGTTAAAAATACCTATATAAAAAAATATTTACAAATAAAAATATTTATAAATGTATATTTCTTATTTTTATACATTTATAATTATAAATAAATAAATAATATTTTTCTAAAAGGTAATTATATAATTATAAATAAATATTTATCATATTATAATAAATTTATTTAAATAATGAATATATTTACTATATTTATATATATATACATGAATAATTTTATAAATATATATAATGATATAAATATACATAATGATATAAATATATATAATGATTTAAATATTATTTTTAAAAAAAGTATTTATATAATTATAAATAAATAACTATATATTCAAAGAATTATGAAATTATTATATTATAAAAAGTACTATTTTAAGTATTATAATTGTATACAATAATTATAATTTTATTTAAAAATTTTATTTTTTAAAGTATTATAAGTATTTATCAACGCTTTTTTAGCACTAATAAAAATATATATTTTTCATAGCTAAAAAAGCATAGATAAAATCAATTTTTATGAGCACTAAAACTATAGTGTTGATAAAGATCCATTTTATTCGAGATTTATTGAAAGCACTGATAAAAGTGTAACGATATATTTTTAATAACCATAACCATTGAGAACTAGTTTGTGATATAAAAAGCTCTCTATGGAAGTGATCTACTTTTGGACCTCCTCGTTTTTGAATACAAGCTTAGATCTTAGCTAGAATCAAGGCTCTAACTATTTGAAGCTCAGATCCAAGGGTTAAACAATTCAAGGGTTGATTGAAACCAAGGATCAAACAAAATCCAAGTTTTTTGATATCTATAATTTCCCTCGGTTATCCATTGAACTTTCTCACCCCACATCCGTGTATCCCAACAAGTCCAGTTGCACTATACTACAATAAACAAATCCAAAATTCATTGTTTTTTCTTTTGAACGAGGTCCAAGATTCTTGAAAAAGCCTATGATGTTTAGATTAAAACAAATTAGAATGTTTTACACTTTCAATTGATATTTTTATCCAGTTTTATCTCTATGTAGTTTTATTCATTGTTTCTATTCAGTAAACGTCAATGAAAAATAAAAATACATATAAGTGGAACCAATAGCACCTTGCTCGACAAGATGCACACTGCATGAATGAATAAAATATAATCCATCTTTTTTTATTAGTAGGCTATATATTGGATTCTTTCTCAATGGTTTGGCTTGTCTTTTCTCATTATTTTGAGTGTTTCATCTCCTAATTTATCTTACCAGTATACTACATACAAATATCAGTAGGTTTGAGTGAGTTTTTCTAGTGAATTTTTCTGCCTAGAAGAAGTAGATGAAATTATCAACAATCAAGTAAGGGAGATTATCCATTTTATTTTTATGTTTAGAATTTAATATTTAGGAAGTTTATTTTATTATAAGGATTTATTTTGTAGATGATATTTTTTTGGAATTATAATCTTTGAAAGAGATTAATTGTTTATTTATTTTAACATGATTTATTTTTCAGAAAGGAATTTATTTTCACATGTCAAATTTTTATTTAGTTACCTTTCCATATAAAATTTATATTTCATTTGAATTATAATAATTATATTTGATTGGTTATTTATTCAGATTACATTATTGCAAGTGATTATTTTTGAATTGTGTAAATACTTACATTTTTCAACAATAATTACAATACCATGTATATATATGTATATTATGTTGATATATGTATATGAAAACTTTTCAAGTTATTAAAATTTTTAAATCATGTTTTATATTAATTTAGGTGTTTTTATTTTTAAAATATAATATAAAATAATAAATTTTTTTTGCTTGTAACTGATAAGTGGATTTGATTTTGTCAAAATATATGTTTATATATAAAGCAAGAAAAATTATTATTTTATGCCTCTACAATAAAAAGTAGTTATTTTCATTTGATTATTATTAGTGATAGTAAGTTTTAAATAATTAAAACTATCATGTAATGTTTGAAAAATGCATATAAAATCCTGAATTCCATTTGTAATATAAGATATGACCATCATCTTAAATCATGACATAACTTGCGTGCACTAGTTTTATTATTTATGTACAATTATGTGTTTTGAATGAATCATCCCTTTATACCTTCATCTTATTATGCGTGCACTAGTTTTATTATTCAAGTTGTTTTAAGGTATAATAAGCTCCCAATACCTATATTCCATGAAATATACCTCTTCACAATGATTAAATTTTTAAAAATTCATCCATATAGTGGTCAATGTTGTCATTGGTTTGGAATATTTCATTACAAATCACTTGGGAACCTATTTTTCATATTTTTATTAAGAAATTAATATACTATGATTTTCTTAATTCACCTATAAACTAAGGGAAATGTTTCACCAATCATAGAAATTTCGATATCATACCTCATATGATCCACAAAAAAATTGCATTATGCTTTTTGCAATCCTCAAATATCATGTATTTGACATATATGAGTAGTAAAAGCCTTTGATCATTCTTCTTATTGATGTAGAGGGTGTGATCAAATCCATATCATTAAAATTTTTTTTATTAAGTTTTGATCCAACCATAAATACTAGGTCCTGAGTGATTTCTTTATCTTATACAAAGAATTCTTTAATTGGCACACCTTCCTCTCATTTTCATAAAAAATTAACCAATCTGGTTTCTTAATGTATACTACCCCCTTAAGAACTCCTTTGAGGAACTAATATTCCAAATTCATATATACTTTTTATTTCCATTTAAATAAGGGTTTTAATTATTTTATTAGATAATGTGTATGGTTTGTTATTAATTTTTCTGGAATGAGGCTTCATAGGGTTTCAAAGGAAGAAATGTAGAAAAAGTGAAGAATTAAGCTATTACACATCATGAACCATCATGACATGTTGTGTAATAGGATTTCACAACATTCAGAAATTCATGAGCCATGTTGTCAACCTTTTCATGAAGAAAGTATAAAAATAATCCATTACACATTGTGGATGGAAAATACCCAACGTGACCATATTCAAAACCAATGAATGAGAAATCCACTCTAGAGATGCAGCTAGAAAGCTAGAACACATCACGAGTTATCAATACACAACATGATATCTATAAGACCTCAGATTTTGGATGAGATACACACGAGATACATGACATATTCTAAATGCATGGAGAAGCACACAGATCAAAATTACATGTTGTATAATCTATTACACGTTTTGACTCATTTATCCTATATATAAAGCACCTCAGCAATGGTTTTCAGGGGATTCCAGAGTAGAGTATTTTTTGTATTTTTTTCCACTCAAGGTTCCTTTCACCCCTTCCCTCTCAAAAATAATTTTCTTCCCCATTTTCATATTTTATTTTAATATAGGAGCTGTGGATTGTTTTTTCATCATCCCATTCAATTTCCTTTCCCATCGCTTACTATAGTTCATCATCAAGGTCATATCAAATCCATTTCCACTTTCATTACAAGTAAGTACATGGTTAAAATTTTGATTTACATTTCTTTAAATCCCGATTGCATGATTTACCTTTTTAGTTAATAGAACCCTTGCATGATTTTGGAATTTTTAATTTCAAATCCTCTTAGCATGTGAAGCATGGTTCTTATTTGGTTATTCTTATACCCTCCTACCCTGAGTATCTAAAACACCTAGGGGTAGGGATCAAGAGTAGAGGAATATGAATACTTAAATCTATAATTCTAAACTCGGGAACCTTAAGGATTAATAATCAGGTTAAATAATTAATGTATATCCAATTCGATTAAACATCCCTGATCTTGGGATGTTTAAAAGGAAAACCCTATCCTAATTGGAGTATATTTGTACATGAAAACTTGCCTAAGATACTATATGCCCTAAGAGTTATTCTCAATTCATCTAGGTTTTCTCTATCTCATGATCAAGGAATATCTATCCCCCAGGTAGAACAAGGTGACTTGAACAAAGTCAACTAGTGATTTTCGATTTCTTCACAACCTAAATCTTAGGATCCTAATAAGATTAGAGTTAAGATCAACCTTTTTATAGATACCTGAAATTTATCCAATTCCCTCTATCATTATTAAAGAAACCATTAACCACTACAGATCTAGTTTTACCAAATGATAACAATCTAGAAAGGACTTCTAACCTAAAGAGTATTCAAGCCTTTGTCTTCTAGAAACCAGCAATGCTCCCCATGGGATCGGTCTCAGACTCTCAATATACTACACCCTTATTGCAAGTGAAGTGTGGGAAACCCTACAATTATAATCTGACTGTAACCCCTTTGAATTCAATGACAAATTGGGTGTGTTAAATTTTGGAACTATTGTCGGGGATCACAACACTTTTCTTTCAATCCTATGGAAATTAAGACCTAGAATTACGTTTCTCAGACATACTTCTCTATTTCCTCCCTTTATTCAAGACTTACTTTCATAAAACCTTCATGTTATAGTGAATATAACACAAACCTTAGACTAGTTCAGAGATCCTTGAGACAAAAGAACCATTGGACTTCGATCCTAGGATCATGAGGTATCTTTCCTCAGACTTTCAATTAGCAATGCCTCAACAAAACAACCAAGAGGGACCTAACCCTACAAACCCTCATCAAATTATTTTGGGAGAGCACCTGATGCATCAAGAGAGGACCATCATGGATTATGTATTTCCATCAATCCATGGTGAAACCCCATTCATAGTTTTCCCCCCATCCAAGATCATACCTTTGAAATCAATCTTGGACTCATTCACATGATATAGAACATTGGGAAATTTTTTGGCATCCAGAGTGAATATCCACATGATCACGTCTTCTAACTTCCTGTAAGTTTGTGTTACCTTTTTCAATAAGGGAGTTTCTTAATACACAATAAGATTTTGCATCTTCCCATTTATTTAAGATAAAAAGCTAAGGAATGGCTAAAAATTCAAGATCCTGAGTCAATCATGACTTGGGATGATATTTCTAAGAGGTTCTTGGATAAACACTTTCCACCGATTCAGACATGGAGGCTCCAAAATGATATTCATAACATTTCTAAAAATGATGGAGTATCTGCAAGGGAATCATGAGATCAATTCAAGGAGCTGATGAAGAAGTTTCCATATCATGTAATGGACCTATGGATTCAGTTACATATGTTATAACTTGGACTCTATCCAGCCACATGAACTGTTGTTGATGCTTCCACTGATAGGGGACTGATGTTCAAGACCCTGAAAGCTGAAAGATCCATTCTCGATAAAGTATCTCACAATGGATGCCAATTGAAAAGTGATCGCGGACCACCTTAGTATGGTATGCACCAAGTGGATGAGAACACTTGATTATCAACGCAAGTTGAAGCGCTCACAAAGTATCTAAAATATTTTCAAATGCCTACTTTACAACCCCCTCCATCCCCATGATGGAAATACAATCCCACAAGATGTGTGCTGGCCTAAATATTTTCCAATATTGTAAGGAAGTATTTGAAGAAAAAAAATCTCAGGGTTGTAATTATGTCAATTGCAATCAATGGAACCCACCTTTTCAACAACAACAAAAATACTAATGATGAAGTCAGTTCATAGACCTCAACAAAAGATGCAACAACAATCCTTCCAAAAAAGAGCTCAATAATAATTCCAACCCGCTCAACCTAGACCTTAGAAACAACCTATTACTTCTCAAAGTAACCTATAAAACCTCCTTTATACATTATTTCAAAAATAATATCAAATAATGAACACTTAGAAAACTTAAATGAAAAACCAAAAAACTTATTTGAGAAATATTGAAGTTAAAAAGGGTAAAATATCGAAGACTTTATCTGATATATTGATAGGTACCATACCTAGTAATACAGAGATATACCCAAGGGAGGAAGCTAAGGTGGTAGTTCTAAGAAGTTGGAATATTTTGTACTTTCAACAACCAAGTGGAAAATATGCATGGAAACCTAAAAAACCTAAGAAACAACCACCAGAAGAAGAAGAAGTTGAGAAAAATACACCTAAGGAAGTTTCACAAACTGAAAGTGAGCAAAATAATGAGAAAGAAAAGGAACCAGTTTTTGTTTCTCCCCCACTATACAAGCCACCTCTTCCATTATCAAAAATAGAGAGACAAGGATGAAAAGCGACAAAATACAAGAAGTTCCTAGAAATGTTCTAGAAAATATACATCAACATACCATTTGGATAATCCTTTGCCAAGAAGCTAGTTTATAATTTTTTTTTTCAAGGATTTACTATCCAATAAAAGGAAAATATAAGATCTTAGGGTTATCTCATTAAAAGAAGAATTTTCTACTATTTTCCAATTGAAAATCCCAAAAAATATGAGTGATCCCAAAAGATTTTCAATTTCTTATGCTATTAAATATTTCAAGTTTGGAAGAGCTCTGTCCGACCTTGGAACCAACATCAACTTAATTCCAATGAGTGTATTTAAAAAGTTAAAACACCATGTACTCAAAACCACTAGAGTATAAATAAAAATTGAAGACAAATCAGTAAATTAACCTAGGGGTATTCTTGAATATCTTTTAGTTAATGTCTTAAAAATCATCTTTGTAGTATAATTACTAGATCTGGTCATGTAAGTGGAATGGAATGTCCACATTATACATGAAAGACCATTCCTATCCAAAAGAAAGGCTTTGATAGATGTGAATCAAGGATGTTTGATCTTTCTATTTGGAGAAGAACATGTAGTGTTCAATCTGGTCACTGCTACGCAACAACCAGATGATGCTGTTGATTGTAATGCCATCTCTCTCACATAAAAAAGAGATGAGTACATGGACATTGAAGAAGAAAGTGAAGTGTTACTCTCAAAGATGGAATAAGAGTACAATTTTGAGGCACTAATCTTCATTGAACCTCTTAGAAGGTACACCTTGCAACCTTTCATTCCATCCATCCTTCGAGCACCAAATATGGAACTAAAGCCTTTACCTAGTACTCTTAATTACTCATACTTAAGATAATCATCCAGTCTTCCAGTAATTATCAAATATGAAATGTCTCATTAACAAGAAGAAAAACCAATTGTTTTCTTAAAGGGACATAAGCATCCAATTGCATTGGGAGTTGATAACATCAAAGGAATCAATACTACTAAATGAACTAATAAGATTCTACTTGAAGAAGATGAAAATAAAAAATATCAAACTCAAAGGTGTGTCACACCACCGATGAAGGAAGTCATTAAAAAGGAAGTTTTGAAACTCATGGATTTAGGAATAATCTTTTCCATACAATATATTGAATGGGTGAGCCCCCTACAAGTTATTCCTAAGAAGGGTGGACTCACAATAGAGAGAAATAATGAAAATTAATTAATTTCAACATTCACAATCACTGGATGGTGAATCTTTGTAGATTATAGATGCCTGAATACAATAACAAGGAATGATCTTTTTCCTCTATCCTTCATTGATCAAAATGATGTAAAGACTCAAAGGTCATGAATCCTACTACTTACTAGATGTATATTCAGGATACAACAAAATTGCATTCGATCCCTATAATTACCCAAAGACCACATTCACATGCCCATTTGATATTTTTTCATACATGAGAATGTCATTAGGAATGTGCAATGCTCAAAAAATGTTTCATAGATGCATGACTCATATTTTCGATGACAGAGACGAAGAATTTTTAGAAATATTCATGGATGACTTCTTAGTCTATGGAAGATCATTTGTTGTTTTTAAGCAATCTGGAGTTAGTCCTCCAATACTATGAAGAAAAATGACTCATCCTAAACTGGAAAAAATATCATTTTATGGTCCAAGGAGGAATAGTTCACGAGCATAAGATCTACAATGAGGCATGGAGTTCGATCCAGCCAAAATAAAATTCATCAAGGACCTTCTCGAACCATCAAATGTGAAGTGAATAAGAATCTTTTTGGTCCATGTATAATGTTATAGATGATTTGTAAAGGAATTTTCACAAGTTTTCCATCCATTTATGCACTTATTTTTAAAATAATTCCCCTTTCAATTAACTAAGGAATGTCAGAAAGCTTTTAATACCTTGAGGGAAATCCTTATAGCATCCAAAAATCATTATTTCACCCAATTGGGATAAGGAATTTGAGTTAATGTATGATGCTAGTGACCTTTCCATTGGAGTTGTGTTAGGACAATGAATTGTCCAGGTATTTTTTACCACATATTATGCAAGGCGAATGCTGATTGATGCTCAATTCAATTACATGACTATATAGAAATAACTCTTAGCTGTTGTATATGACTTTAATAAATTCCATTCATATCTGGTATTGTCCAAATATATTGTACATACTAATCATTCTGCTCTAAAATACTTGATGAAAAAGAAAGATTCCAAACCAAGGCTAATATGGTGGATCCTCTCTCTACAAGAGTTTGAGATTGTAATCAAGGACACAAAAGGAATTTTTTTTTTCATTACTGACCATTTATCCCAACTTCCATTATATTCATTAAGGAAGATGAGGAGGTTCACATTAAAGTATACTTTCCAGATGAAACCATGTTCAATATCAAGGTACAACCGTGGTTCTATGGTATCACCAATTATCTTACCATGGGATTTTTACATCACAAATTCTCATATCAACAGATGTAAATATTCTTGGTAGATGAAAATCATTACTATTGGGATGAACCACTATAGTTCAAGAAATGTGTTGATGGATTATTGAGATACTGCATTCCTGAGAATGAAACCACAATGTAATTGAGATGTATCACACATAACCAATAGGTGGACATCATGGACCTGAGTTCACGGTATCCAAAATTCTACAAAGTGGATTTTTATGGCCCACACTATACCAATATGAGAGAGAATTCTACCAAATATGTGATAGATTCTAGCTCACTAGAAACATTGGAAAAAGGAATGAGATGCCGCAAAATCCCACCATAGAAGTCAAGATCTTCTACATTTGGGGTATATAATTCTTGGGACCATTTCCCACTTCTTATGGAAAATCCTATATTCTTATTGGTGTTTACTACGTCTCAAAATGGGTTTAAGCTGAAGCAACCACACATGACACATCAAAAGTTGTCATGAAATTTCTGAAAAATAACGTGTTTTCAAGATTGTTTATTTCCAAGATTAATAATTAGTGATCAAGGTATAAATTTCACAAACCAAGATATGAAAGGATTACTAGATAAATATGGAATCAGATACAACACATGAAATCCCTACCACCCACAAACAAGTGGGTAGGTATAACTATCAAATAGGGAGATAAAGAAAATTTTGGAAAAGAATGTGAATAAAATCTGAAGTGAATAGAGTATCAAACTAGATGATTCACTATATAAATACCACAATGAATATAAGACACCCATAGACACAACACCGTTCAGATAGGTTTATGGGAAACCATGTCATCTTCCAATGGAACTAAATAATCATTCATTTTGGGTGATTAAGAAACTAAATTTAGATTATGAGAAGGATTGAGAAGCTAGGATGCTATAATTAACCAAATTAGAATATATCAGAAGGGATTTATACAATTATTCTAGGATCTATAAGTACAAAACAAAGAAATGTCTTGATCAACACATTTCTATAAATATATTTTCACTAGGGAATAAGGTACTCCTATTTAACTCAAGGTTGAAACTATTCCCTAGTAAGATAAAATCATGATTGTCAGGCCCCTTCAATGTTTTGAAAGTTTATACTTATGGGAAAATAGAGATTTAGGGAGAATATAGACCACCATTTAAAGTGAATTGTAAAATACTAAATATTTTCCAAGAACCTTTCTAAGGGGGCTGTGTCATTAGCCTAAAATTCAATTAAGTTGAAATTGAGTCAAGATATCAACTTAAAAGGAAGCATGGACTGGGAGGTAGCCTAGGGTAGGACATATTATCCTAAGTTAGATTAGGATAGCCTTAGGAAATTTTTAGGTAGGCCATAATTTGAAAGCAAGGAATGAAAAAATATTGAGCTAAAAAGGTAAATTTCACAGCATGTAACCACCTTACATGATGTGAACCTTTTCATTCAAAAATACATTTTATTCCACATGTACATGATGTTAATCCTTAGTACACATCGTGTAATGATTCAGATCTATTTTAAAAAATGTAGGTTATGAACCTTGGGTTCACAACCCATGACCACCCGACCCTTCACCTCCATTATCCTATATCCAAAACACCTATGACCTCTATTCTCCATCGCACACCCATACCTTCCCTTATACTTATATCATGACCTTCTCCCCCCTCCCGAACACTTGAAACCCAATTTCGCACCTTCCCACTAATCCCCCTCTCACCGTGAGTGCGCACCCACACCCAACCCTCTCTCCTTCATAAAAATTTACCACTACTTCCCCCTAAAAAAACTAGACTAATACTCCCTCCTTATGTGATGGAAAGAAAAAAAAACAACCCAAACCCTCCAACTCTTTGTCCTCAGCCTCTGATGAGTGGCCACTAACATGCCACCACTTCTGTGTTGCATGCTATCGATTATATATCTATTGGAAAAACTTACACCTCTCCTTCCATATGTGCTCTACCAGCTGCTCAAGATGACTCCTCACCCACCTTAAAGGAGTTATACGTTGATGAAAACCTCTACTTTCACCATATCCTCTACTTTACTAGACCACAACATCGGGTCAATATCTTCTGACTCTTGGCTAATACAATGTTTATGAACAAGACCCTAGAGATACCCATCCTAGAAAGGATGAAAATCAACAATTTCGTCCTTGGAATACTAGAGATTCTCCATATCGACAACAATCTCATGGTTCATGAGGAGACTTACGGAGAGTTGTTTCTAGAGTTTCTGGTGTCATTCATGATGGCCATTGATAGCCTCAAATTATTCCTAGGTGGCCAGTCACATGAGCTTTCATTCTTTGAGTTTAGCATAGGCCTCGACATTTAAACTGATGAGTTTTTCATTTCAAAGGTCTATCTGACTCTATAGATGGAGCCACCCTAATCCAAATCTCATCATCTCTAGGAGATTATTTCCTGTAATCCTTATTTGCACCATAAACCACGCATCATAAAATATACCCAGTCGCATGGACTAACACTGCATATCCTTCATAAATCCATAACACATATATGGTTCTCTAGGGAAAAGTCACATGAGAGAATCATCCATATAGATGTGATCATTCTAGAAGTAGCCATGGGTGGCCCAGCCATCAACATGGCTTCCCAGTTTTCCTAGTATTACAAAGCCCACACTCAACGAAATCGTGGAACCTTGGTGGGAGGGTCCTTTGTTACTCACCTGGCTAGGCACCTAAGTGTTTTCAATACAACACTACCCCTAACCTCCCTAGGAACTTTTGAGATAATCAATTTCATGATGATGTACAAGATAGATCTATTGGTGAAGGAGGATGGTCTCTATAATTTGGCACCAGACATGTAGGAGGCATCACCACCATAGGAGGCCCCACCACATGTAGCAGCAGACCCACCAGTTGATCCACACACTACCTCCCCACCCATTCCACCCATTCATCCAAATACCTCTGCTACCACCTCATCCACCATTCCTCCGGTAACAAATCCCACCCTTTCAAAGATCTGGGATACCTAGAAATGCATCCTGATGAGTCTGCAATAGATTTACACTCATCTTCATCTTATATTCATTGAGCCAATAGAGTACACCAATCCACCACCACAAGCCTCTACCAACCCATCGTATTCTACCATTACCACACCACTTATATCCCATATTTACCTTCTAGCCAATATTACTAACCCTCTGACCCTGTAGGAGTATTTAGTTGAGAAGGTCCGATGGGGAAGGGGGCTGGCCACTGTTACTTTCACAGAGGCCCCTTTTGTCAATCCAACTACCCGACCCATGACCTCTTTACGGATCCACACCTCTCCACCACAGACTCCATACCATGTATCCGAGACTACTAATCCACCATCTTCCACCGATACACCTGCTTCTACTTCTATCATAGCCACTGATCTAGACTTACCACTTCCATCACCACTCGATGATAGATTGACGATGGAGAAGATATTTGGCCTTGAAAACTGATTTGTTATTTCTATTTATTTTTGGGATTTATAATTTCTTGATTGGGATAATCATTTATTTTTTTCATTTGTACATACCCTCATTTTTTGTATTTGTCACTTTTATATATAGAAATTCATTTTTTCATCATTCTTACATGGATTTATTTTCATTTCATTCATATTTTAAATAGACTTTTATAGCTCCTATGTGTCTTCCATAGCTATCAATGGACACATACCACCATCTATTCTGGTCCAAAGAGTGACTCAGCGCATCGCAAAAAATATAACGATAACTTTAGGAAATTTCCATGAAAATCCATGCATAACAACAACCACCACAGGCCTTGATACCATTCTTTCCATACCTGATTCATGCTCATACTGCTGCTGCACCTGAATTCATAAATCCAGCCAAGAGTCCTCATGAGCTAGAGAAAACTACCATCAATAGTTGCAAGCATAAGAGGATCAACTATGCTGATGGACCCCACTACAGGATATCTTAGTCCATCCATTGAGATGATGACGTCTTGTTAGCACTTTTTGGTAGGCAACCCATAGTTGATCATTTGTCTAGATTGAGTTATCTTTCTCAAGCATTATTTATTTTTATTTTGAGTCCCTTATTGAGATATATTGATAATATCTTTTGAAATTTAATAAAAATGGTTATTCATGTTCATCATACTATTCACCTTCCCTATATTCTGCTTTTCAAATTCATAACACCTGTGGACTAATGTTTCCTCTAGTGTAGGGATTTATTTCTAATTTTTTTTACAGGTGGCCTAAATTTCACATATAAACATCCAAATTACCTTCTGTAATGATAAAATCTATGGAGTTCTTGATTCCATTAATTTTTAAATATTAAATACCATTTCTATTTTTATAAGATTTACTTTCCATAATTCTCCCACAAAAATTCACGGACAATTTAGACACTATACCCTTCTAAGTTTTGGAGAGTTTCTTGTGATTTTTACTCTTGATACAATTGAATTATTGTCTATTATCACCTATCTTGGAGACATTTTTCAAATTTTAAGCATGATTTAGACTTGAAAAATATTATACCCATTTAAATAAAAGAAAATTTTTAGTTGGAAATAGATAGAATCTGGGTTTTGTATTTGTTTAAAATTTTAGAATGATTGATGAGATAGGAGTTTTACTTCAAATTCAGCATTTTTAAAATTATGAGTAATAAGATTATTACTTGGTTTTATACCCCTTGTAATTTCTATTTTCTATTGTTATCCTCATTACTGGAGTGGACTCCAATCCTAAAATTGCATATTCTTTTCTGAGAATATTTCTTGAGTGTTACCTAAGACATGTAAACCTATAATAACATGCATTGAGATCTTATTGAGGCTGTGACTGAACAAGTATGATTTTAAAATTATTGAGGAAATTTTTTTATCCATTTTTTCCTGATACCCACAATACATCTTTCCTTAATTTATCCTATAGTTTCCATGAATTTCCTTTTAGGATGGTGTTATTCCAAGCCGATTTTCCCTTCCTACCCTACTCCTTGTATAATGCATGATGTTACAATTGGACAAGTGTGGGGGAGTCATTTAGATAGAATGAGATGCTTCTATTTATAGACATTGATGGTGTACACATCATACTATTTGGTTATGATCCATATTTACTTTTTATCATTTCAATTTTATTCTGTTCCTTTTCAAAATAAAAAATAAAAGAAAAAATGACATGGGTAGTGTATTTAGAGGGTCAAAAATCACTATCTACAGACCGATTAAGCCCTTGAAGGGTCATACATGGTTATTGGATGGATGTGAGATCTATAATATACATGAATTTCAAAAAATATAAATACAAAATAAAAATGAAAAGAACAAGATACATTTTGTGTACTTATTTGACATATATATGGATCCAACCAGAGCTAATGGGAGTGTGAAATTGATTAGCTAGGAGGAGGCATTTTATTACACTTATGCTAACATTAATGCATTGTACTTCATATCTTACCCTCTTTTTGAGTTTGATTTTCACTTTTTACCTACCAACCCACAACCACAGAGTCATTTGAACCTAATTTCTAAAGCCCTCATGATTAATTTTGTACTTGTATTTACAAAGTGAAGATGATAGAACCAATGTAAGCCAATGGATAGAAGAATGTACCCAGGTAATGAGCATAAATCCAATTTCATTTTACTCTGAGTGATGAGAGAAAACTCATTGTGAAGTAAAATAAAAATGGGTGTATAATTCAAAGAACTGTTAGAATATTTTAATTAAAATATTAGAATTTGTTTAAGAGAATTGAGATATGAGTAATGACTAATATTATATGTAGGAATGATTCTAGAAACTAACCTTTCCTCTTACACTTAGTTTCATTTATCTGGACATGAGGATATTTCTTGCTCTAAAAATGGATTATCTTTTTGAAATCATTATTGAGGACATTTTTTCTTGTGGAGAAGCAATTGTTCAAGTTTGAGGGAATTTGATAAGAAAAATTCATATATAATTTTTCTTACATTTTAATAAAGGTTTTAAGTGATTTATTTGATAATGAACTTAGTATGTGCTAAATTTTTTCAGAATGGGGATTTATAGGGTTTTAAAATAAGTAATGTAGAAAAACTTTATAATTCACCTATTACACATCATGAAATATCATTACACATCATTTAATAGGATTTCACGACATCCAGAAGTCATGAGGCAAGCTATAAACCAAGTCGTGATGAATGAAAAAAAAGAATACATTAAATGTAATGAATAGACAATACATGCTGTGACCTCAGTCAAAACCATTGAATGGGAAATATGATCCGATGATGCAGCTGGAAAGCCAGTACAGGTCGTGAGTCATCGGTACATGATGTGATATCAGTGAAACCTCAAATTTCAGATGAGATACACATGAGATATGTGCTCAATTCAATATATGTGGAGAAGTACATATACTGGCATTGCACGATGTGTAATTCAATACACATTGTGACCTATTTCACCTATATATACAAACACCTCTATAGTGGTTTTAGTGGGATTCCAGAGTAGAGACTTTTCTGTATTTTTTCTCCTCTCGAGTTTCCTTTGAACTGTTCCCTCTCAAACTTAAATTTCATTTCCATTTTCATATTTTACTTTAATTTAGGATCCATATATTGTGTTTTCATCATCGCCTTTTATTTACCATCTCATCGCTTTCCCTTTTTAGTGAATCAAACCCTCGAATGATTGTGAATTGTTTAATTACAAATTGTTTTAGCATGTCAAGCATGGTTCTTATTTTTTTTATTCTCTCCTCCTACCATGCATAGCTAAACCACCCAGGGGTGAGCCTAAAGAGTAGGGTAATCTTAATACTTAAATCAATAATTCTAAACATGGAAACCTTAAGGATTTTTAATCAGGGTAGATAACTAATGTCAATATAATTCGATTAAATATCCTTGATCACAAGCTATTTAAGTGGAAGAACCTATCCTAATTGAAGTAGATTAGGAGATAACCACTTTCCAAATATAATATCTTCCCTAGGAGATAATCTTAATGCATCTTGGTTGTCACTATCTCCCGATAAAGGAATAACTATCCCTTATGTAGAACTAGGTGACTTGACCAAAGTCAACTAACAACTTCCTCTTTCTTAAAATCCTAAACCTTAAGATCCTACCAGGATTATAATTGAGATCATACTTTTTACATATGCTCAAAATTGATACCAATCACTCTCTTATTATTGAAGAATCCACCAACCACTAAATGATAACAAACTAGAAAGTATTCCTACTACAAGGGGTCTTCAAGACTTTAACTTATAGAAGTGAGAAATGATCTCCATGAGATCGACCTCAGAATATCACTATTATATTCCCTTGTAGAAAGTGAAGTTTTGGAAACCTTACAATTCTAATCTGACCGTAGCCCACATGAATTCAACAATTCATGTAGGTGTGTCAGGAACATAGATTTGAATTTCATATGTACTATATTTTGAATAAAATAAACAAAAAATTCAAATAGTTTCCAACTGGGTTATGGGAGAGTAAATTTATCATAAATATATATTCCATTGATCTAAGAGTCCCCCTTTCACACTATACATTATTTATTTTGATCCAATTTTCCATATTAAATGAGTTTATTCCTAAACACCCATTTGTTTATGATAATATTTCTTTCCTCTAGCATTAGATCAATTTCTCATGCCACATTGTCCCTATTCATATCAAAATACTCATGCATAAATTTTATCCAATTATCATCCGTGTCATGCCTCTTCAAATGATTTAGGCTCTACTTAGAAAAAAAATGAGGTTTTTTTGTAGAGTCTTAGTCCTTCAAGTTTTCATCGAAACTGCTCAATCACCAATGAAATTTTATTCATTGATTCCATCCTTACTTGTATTTATTATAGTTGATAATACTTGTTCATTTCCCTCACCATCAATGTATTATTTTGAGTCTACCTCAACCCTATGTTCTTGCCCATATACTACTTAGTTTAACATTGATTTCCTTCGATGTTTCATCATTATTTGAATAATTAACAATCTTCCCATTATAATTATTAAAAAATATCTACATATTATATCTTATCATCCTAAAAACATCTCAACCCACCCTTTTTAAGTTAGTATTTAATTGTCTCATTATCTAATATGATAAAATTTTCACTACCAAAATTCAATTTCCTCTTTTAATAATGTTTTCATAATAAAATAATTATCCATAGAATTAATTTATTTTTCATAATTATTATATTATATTTATTTATTTTTAGTTTTAAATATATAATAATTGTTTTCTTGTACATGTGGATTATTTTATTAGATTTGTGGTGGTTTTTTCGAAACTACTCATGATCTTGAAAGATTGGACTTTGAGCCTGCAACTGAAATAATTAAAACTAGGAAATGCATCAAGAATGCATATAACCATTAGGAAAATGTGAATTCCTACTACTTATTTAATTAATTTTGTCATCATTTTATCTACTATTTTTATGTTAATTTCCTTATAATTTTTATCTTATAGTTATTTAATTTTTTAACAGATATTTTGGAATGTAAAATTTTTCTTTCAACTATCTACAACAATATACAGTAGAGATAAAATTATTCTTTCTTCCAATATAACCACGTTTTACATTTCCATTACCTTTCTTTATCCAAATGACAACATTGTATATTGATTTGATGTTGTTAGCCAAAAAACCATTCTCGCTGTTGAAATATAGGAGAATAGAGGAAGCTTATGTGCCCATTGTGGTAACTTCTCATGATATAATGGGAATATGAGATTCCTTTACTATTTTGAATTTCCACAATGATAAATTTTATTTTTCTAAGAACACTGAGTCAAAATGTAGCGTTGGAAGATTGATATAGAAAGAAAATAGAAACATGATTACATTAGAATTTAGGATTATTTTGAGACTTTGTGATGTTTAGGAATCAACCACACCTCAATTTGACACATGGTGTGATCAGTATGACTCCAATTGATTCTTTTATTTAAAATATAATTTTATTTTAATAAAAAGGAAAACTGATATAATCGAAATTCAGAAAACATATTTAAATTATTTTGATAATTTAGGTAATTTTCCATAAGTCATTTTAGACGTATATTAAGTAGACACACCTCAATTTGACACACAGTTTCCCAGATATTACTCAACGTGTCCGTTATCAGTTTAAAATTGATAGTTTAGTTTAAAAAGTGTCACTCACAAAAAATAAATAAAACATGATCTAATTTTTTTTGACAATTTAATACTTCGATTCATAAGTTAATTTTGACATGTAGTAATTGATCTCATGTCAAACTGATACACGATGCGACTGACATGGGTCAAAGTGCTTTTTTCTAGTTTAAAATGACATTTTAGTAAAAAAAATAAAGTGGCATAATCAAAAAAGTGAAAACACATTCATATTGTTTTGATACTTTAGTAAAAGTATTCATAAGACACTTAGATGTGTATTATCCAGCCATACCTCAATACAAAATGCAGTGTGATCGGTATGACTCCAAGTGCGTCTTTTTATTTAAAAATAACACCAATTTTAGTGAAAAAAAGAACTGATCATTTTATTGTTTTTATACTTTTTTTTAAATTATCCACAAGTCATTTTTGATCTATAGGAATTAGGCTCACATCAATCCAATACACTATGTGCCCAATATGACTCAATGTGTATGTTATTAGTTTAAAATTGATAGTTTGGTTCAAAAAATATCACTCCCTGAAAATCAAGGAAACATGCTCATATTTTCTTGATAATATAGAAAATTGATTCATAATAAATTTTTGGCAGTTTAGAATTGGTCTCATGTAAAACTAAGACATGATGTGATCGGTATGAGTCAAAGTGTGTGTTTTTAGTTTGAAAAGATATTTTAGTAAAAAATACTGGTGACATACTAAAAAATGAGTAGATTCTTTTGGATTATTTGGATACTTTATGAAAATAATAAATAATCCATTTGGGACATGTAATATTAGACACACCTCAATCTGATGCATGGTAAGATCGATGTGACTCCATTTGCATCTTTTTATTTAAAATTGACATCAATTTTAATAAAAAGGACAACTAAACTACTCAAAAATGAGAAAACACTTTAATATTGATTTTATACTATAGTGAAATTATCTATATATCATTTTTGATGTGTAGGAATCATCCACAAGTAAATCTGATACACGATGTGTCTAGAATGACTCAGTGTATCAGTTATGAGTTTAAAATTGACAATTTAGTTTAAAAAATGTTACTCACTGAAAATCAGGAAAATAAACTCTAATGTTTCTAATAATTTATTAAATTTAATCCTAATTCATTTATGACATGTTGGAGTCATTATCATTTCAAATTAATACACTATGTGATTGGTATGAGTCTAGGTGCATGTTTCACTTTAAAATGAGATTTTAGTAAAAATGACAAGTGGCATATTCAAAATTGATTAAACACATTATTATTGTTTTGATACTTTATAAAAAAAATACATAATAGATTTGGTACATGTAAGAATTATCTACACCTCAATATGATGCATGGTGTGACCAATATGACTCCAAGTGTGTCTTTTTAATTAATCTGTGATCAATTTTAGTAAAAATGACAATTAGTCTACTCAAAAATGAGAAACCACATTTGTATTGTTTTGATACTTTAGTAAAATGATGTATATGTTATTTATTATGCATAGGAATCAGATTCACCTCAACCCAATACATTATGTGTTAGATATGACTCAATGTTTCTTTTATAATTTTAAAACTGACATTTCAGTTTAAAAAGTGCCACTCACTAAAAACTGAGAAAAAATGCTTATATTTTCTTTATAATTTAGTGAAATAATTAATATGTCAATTTTGATGTATATGAATTATTTTCATGTCAAATTGACACATTATATGATTATTATGAATCAATGTATGTGTTTCCATTTTAAAATGACATTTTAGTAAAAAATACAAGCACCGTACTCAAAACTGAGAAAACACATTCAGATTGTTTTGATACTTTTGGAAAATGATACATAAGTCATTTCAGACAAGTAAGAATCAAACACACATCAATATAAAACATGGTATGACTGATATGACTCTAAGTGTATATTTTCAATATATATGTATCATTTTAGTTTAAAACGCGCACCACATCACCAAAACTAAGAAAATGAGCCTAGATTGGTTTCTCTTCGTTTAAATTTTATATTTTTACTTGATTTTACTAATTTTATGTTGTTTTCGGTGCTATGGTGTGTTATTACATCACACTACACTGGTGTTGTAGTGTGTTGTTATAACACACTGTAGTATACCCCTTTATCCATGCTTGTAAAAGAACTAATAAAAGACCCGATCTTTTAATCTCACCCTAGTAGCCAAGACTTATATAGGCATTGATAAAGTCCATTTTTGTTCTGTTAAAGGCTTATTTTTTAGTATTTTACCTATCAATCTAGGGTGTGATACCTCTATATTCATTAGAATGTGGAGTAGGTACTCCCTTATTGGACTAGGGTGTGGGTACTCTATCCAAAGAGTTAGTACTCCCCTATTGGGATAGGGTGCAGTTCCTCCATATATGATGTATAGATAGACTGGGTACTCCCCTACTATGTTAGGGTGCAAGTTCTCTATCCTAGGAGTTGGTACTATCCTATTGTTCCAGGGTGAGGGTCCTCTATACATTTTGTTTCAGAAGATTTGGTACTCCATTGCCGTTCCAGGGAGTGGGTCCTCTAGCTTGGGGTTGGTACTCCCCTATCATGTTAAGGTGCAATCCCCCATAGTAATTGAGCTGGTAGAGTAGAACTCCCCTGTCCTTCTAGGGTGCATGTCCTACATCCATAGAGTGGTACTCCCCTACCTAGTTAGGGTGCATGTCCTCTATCTATAGAGTTGTACTCCCTTGACCTATTAGGGTATGAGTCCTCTCCTATCTGAGTATTAATCCCCTATCGTCCTAGGGTGCGAGTCCTTACTTGAAGAGTAGTACTACCCCATCTCCAAGTAGTAGTGGGGAGTGGGTCCTCTATTGGAGTTGTGCTCCCTCGTTTGTGGAGTACAGTGTGAGGAGCAGGCCCCTACAATTTATACATATGATACTCAATTAGGAGTTAGTGCTCCCTCAACAGACTGAGGTATGATCCAATCCAATCCAAAGTGATAGTGGTTTCATGGGTTAGTTTGGGGATAGTACTCCCTCAATTATAGGGATGTGGTGTTGTGTGGGTCCCACTTTTCTATATCATTAGAGATAATGCACGAGGTTCATAGTATAGAGCAGTACTCCCTCAAATGCATGAAGTGGCAAGGGGAGAGCCTCTTCAATTGGGTTTCATTAGCCTTGGCTGGGTGAAAGGAAGTGATGATAGTACCTCTGGTGCTGGGCACTATATATGGACCTATTAAGTTGTTTCTAAAGGAGAACATTCACTTAGACATACCATTAGTAATTTTAGATTAATTCCTCATGGAGAATATCTCTTATATGGGTTCCATCTAGAATGGATGATCTAGTGGATTGTGTTCTCTTGGTTTTGTGTTACCTTTAGAGAATCGAGTAATATACTTGTTGTTGGATATGTGGTCAGAACCTCATGATACTTGGAGTCTGAGATGAGTATATCTGGTTGTTTTTGGGAGTCCTTATGGTGTTTCCAAATTTTAGGGTTGAAAACCATTGTATACTGAGATGTGTTGTCATGTACAACTGAGGATGGTTTGAGATGTGGCTTCTCTCTCGATTGGTTCCCTATGGCTAGGTCAAGTAGATAGTTGCCTTTAAGTTTCTCCCTTTTTATTTTTGGGGGTTTTGGGGAACCTACTGAGTATTTTTATACTCACCCTTATACGGGATTTTTCTGGATGTGTTTTGTCTTATGAAGACCACACGCCTTTCAACAAAATCCTTGGGGGACCTGAGGTAGGAAAATCTTAGTGAGAAAGACTGAACAAAGTGTTTACATGAGCAAGGTCAAGGATCTTTTCCAAATTTACATTGGATAGAGATGCCATACTTTTGATAATGTTGGATGCTTTTATAGTTTTTTTTGGGGAATTGTTTTTTCCCTTTTCACTTTCAGTACTTCTATTGTACTCTGATTTGGGATAGATATATGCATGAATTTTAGTTTTCTAGATATTTTATATCTTTGCACTATTTTAGTGAGGTGTTTTTGGGTGTATATTTATAGGTACATTAGTAAAATTCCTCCCATGTGTGGTATGCCTACTCGACACTAGTCACCAGTACTTGGATGATTAGAGGCATGCTTGGGGAGTTTCAGCCTGAGTCCCATTAGGTCTGGTCATGACAATAGACCCTAGTATTGGATTGTTGTACTAGATAAATCTGGGACCTTAAAATTTCAAAAAAAAAGTAGATCTTGACTGCTTATTATTTTATAGGGTACCCAACATCACACTACATTGAGAGGTAAGTTGAACAAGGTGATTCTATAGGTGACTCATGGCATTGAAGGAATTGAATATTGGATTATTGAAATTTGGAGATAGTAGGAAATGGTACACCCTATCTAGGTATGATTTTCATTAAAGAAGTTCTATTGATATCTATTTCTCCATAGACTATAGAAAAGTGTTGAGAGCATTGATATACTAATATTGGGATGCTTTCTCACCCATATTACCCTTCATGGATTGCTCACTCATGATGAATAGTGTCTATGGTCAAGTGAAAAAAAGACATATTGATTGACTAGAGAGGTGTTTGCAGGGAATGTTTGATAACGTGGAAGGTTGGAAAACCCCCTTTATTAATCTTGGTTAGACAACTAAGGGTTGTTGGTTATCGATACTCTGTAAAAAGTTAGACAAGATCATCTTGAGCATTATCCCAATTGGGATTGTATCCTATGAGGATCTTAACACTAAAATTTTTATAACACATAATCTCTTAGAAATGAGTGATTATTAAGGAATCTGATATGGTTGATTCAACATCCTCGAGTATACTTGAAGGTTTGGCCTCACCCTTTCCTTTTTCAATGCACCAATGGGTGTTTAGGAGTTGTATCTTATGTGGGATCCCAATACCCATGGCCTATCTCTATTGATGGGTGTAGACACATCCAATGTGATTTACCCATCTATACTAATCCTCTAGGGAATGTTATTATTCACCTTCTTGATGAGTAATTACATGCTCCTAAGTTTCAAAAATAATGAATATGGTGTGATTCATTATGGAAATGGTCGGTGGTGAATGATAACTGATATCATTAAGAGGGATCACTATAGGACTTTATCCTTATTTATTGGGAAGTGTGAACATTAAAGAATCATATTTTTTCCTACATCTAGAACACATGTGGTGAGACACCACTTCAAAAAGACAATATAATATTATGAGAATCTCAGTATAATCCTATTTGAAGATAAGATGGTATACACAAGAGTCTGGATACTAAACCACCCGAAGATCCACACTTTTGACCCCCCCAATACTACTAGATAGGGAATGAAGGTTCTTAGAGCTTCTAGGGTAGGAAATATTATTAATGTGAAGGTGGTTGAATGTCACCGATAGGTTCTATCATAGATATGTTGTGGGATTTCATTAAGCATATTTGGGATGGATAAGTGTAATCTCGCGTGTGTCCATAAAATGAATGGGTGTTGATTGGTGTCTATAGATTCGAACAATATCTTATCCTCATTCTCAAAATTCTTGGAAGGATGGTCTTGTTCTTCATTACTCTTAAAATATATATGATGCTAGTGGAGAGAGTGACATAGATCTATTTTACTAAAAATATTTATAAGTTGGTTCCGTTGTTTGAGAAATCTTTTCCCAAGCTGGGAAGAGGTCTTGTTGGGATGACTTAGGCTACAAAAGTACATCCATGTTGGATGGGGATTAGAAATCCTCATCTTGATGTGACTCATCAGTTACCTTTGAATCTTATATATGCTTCTATTTATCATATAATACCATGATAGATCATGGTATTTCCCCCACATCAGGTATAGAGGTTTGGAGGAGGGAAGATGAAGATGTCAAAGGTTGAATCATGGATAGTTACTATAATAAAGAATATACATATTTTATGTTTGAGTACTTGTTGATGGACCTTGCTACCTTGTGCACTTTGGATTTAGGGATGGAAATCCACAACTGATGAGTGAACACCCTAAGGGTTTTGGTATTGGAGGTAATAATATCTCCACAAAATCCTTGCTGGTTTAATATTTTTGATATATTATAGATAACCTTATGTTCATACTCTTTATTATGAATTCAACACTGATATAGAAGCTCCTTGAGTGTGGTATCTTTTATTCAGAGGGATACCTTCCATGGAAATTGTTGTTGGGTTTATGGGGAGACACTCTATAATGGATAGTATTTGTGTAACCCTTGGGAGGACCTTCAGGTTAGTACCACTCTATTTCTTATATATGAACTCTAAGATGGATGACGGTGGGGCCAATGGTCGAGAGAGTTGGCCCAAAATTCTTGGTGGGTTTCAAATATCTCTAACATAGTCTAGTGAATATGTTTAATCAAACAATGGTAAAAATATATAGGATACAATGGAAAGAGTAGGTGTTCCATCCTATAGAGGAGTGAAGGTCTGACTCTATGTGGGAACCATGAAATATAGATCAGAGTAGCCAAAATTGGAGTAAGAATTTTTTTAACCATGATCTAGGCAACCCTATGCTGATAGTGATGTTGGGTTGTGTAAAAATCTAATGTTTATTCAAAGAAATTCAATTATTATAATTATTTATTATAATATAATCACTTAAGATTAATTATAGAACAAAATATAATCCTTATAAATAAAGACTGTGTAAAATAAAATGTATCTCTAGAAGTTAAGGAACGTATACTGATAAATTGACATATGGAATAGTAATGTGATCCTTATGAATTATAAACCAACCAATTGAATAGTAACCTCACTAATGAAAGTATAAATAAAATTTACTCATCCTATAAGTGACATTGTGTAATAAATATATCATAGTATAAGTAAGTAAATATTTTAGAAATTATTGATCAGGTGTTGGTATTTGTGTAAGTCATGTATACTTAATCAAAATTTTATGATTAATTTAATAATTTAAAATAAAATTTATTTTCTTGGAATTTATTCATAATTATTTATTTTTATGACTTATGATTATAGGATAATTTTAAGATACCTTAATTATTTTTTCAAAGTGTAAGAAAAGTAGTTTTAATTTTTAAATTTTTATTTTTTAAGTAAATGATGATTTTATTTAAAAATTAATTTTCTCATATTTAAAAAATTAATTTCCTAAAATATAGTTCATTTTTGAATTCTACACATTGAAAAATTGTTGGGATGAATTTTTGGGATTTTTCTAAAATACTTTAATTTTTGATGAATAATAAGATACGATAATTTACAATAAATTCTAAATAAATGAATTTATGCATCATGATTAAGTCATGGATGGTATAAATGGCCTTTGGTTCAAAATAAAATTCACATATTACTGTTTTTGGTCACAATAATAAAGATTATTCGTAGTATTGAGCTAAAATATTAAACTAATGATTAAAATAATAGGGAACCCCTCATCTCCTCCACTATAAATACCACCACTCTTTTCCTCTTCTCTCTACTCCTCTTAAGCCTTACGCCTATTCAAAATTATGAAAAAATATCTCCATAAGTACATATACCACATCCATCAGACCTTTTTCACTTAAAATGACCAAATACTCTCCCCTAAATAGGATCTCAATGAATATTTATTCAAGAGGTAAATTCCTCTTTTCATTTCTTTTATTTCCTTTCAAGTTCCATTATTTATTTTTATTTTCTCACCTCCTTTAATACAAATGGTATGATAACTCCAGTATCTTAAATTTACTATAATGTTTTATGATAATGGAATAATTCATCATCATCTCTTCTTTCCACTATGTTTATACTAGAAATGAAAACACCATCTGAGATGTGTTAATTCATCATATTCAAGGATGGCGACTTTTCAATTTCTATTATCATTTTCAATTACATTCACAAAACCATTTTTATTATATAAATAAAATATAATATATGAATTATGTCTCATGTAAGTTTTTGGAATCTTTAGTACACATGATATTAATTAATAATGGAAAATGCATTCATTATGATAAAATGAAACCGCTAATTAACCAAAATGGTTATCATTAATGATTTATATAATGATTCGTATTCTCTCCAAATAAAAAAATTAATTTCATAACCATGTAATATTAAATATGTTCACTAATAACATAAAACTTCAATTCTGGAAAACAATTCTCATCTTACCTGTTTATCCTTACACGTATATTAGTAGACCAATCATGAAAACCAAGAAAATGAATTCTCCCAAACTAGGAAATTGAACCACGTAACCCATCAAAAAGGTCATGAAATAAATTAAAAAGGTTATAATGAATCAATTACATGTATAATAGGTTATTTAAATATTAATTAATGAATATAATTTTCCTATCTAGGATATTAATATCAATCGAGGGACACCTTCAGACTTAAGGTAAGGGACTCTACCCGAACCTTCATTATTCCTTGAGGCTGTTCTATGTTTATTTTTACCCAAATTAAGTTATCTATTATTTTTATGAACATATTATAAATTATGTTTATATTATCAAAACTCATGTTTCATGATCCATTCATCATTATCTTTTTGGGATATACATATTTTTAAATGATTCCCTCTTAAATTATTCCCAAAAAGTATGCCCGTTTTAAGAGAACTTCCCGAATTCATACCAAATTTCAAGTGCACTCTATTATATGTTTTAATACACCATTGTTTTTATAAAATCAACATTATTATTATGAAAAACTTCTTGGTTCAATTTTGGATTTATATAATTTATTATTCCCTTTTCTATTATAAATTCTCTTTAGTATTTTCCTTAAAACGCACTAAAATGTTTTAATGCCAAAATTTCTTAAATACTCATCTAAAGTGTTGTAAATTATATTTGACATAACATAAAATGATATATGAATATATTACATTATGAATGTACAAATATGTTTTAATTCCTTTCTTTCATGGACACTTATATGATACACCCATTTATTATGCTTTATGACAAGATTATGATACCTACTTCTTTCCATGGGTACTCTTATGTTTTTGTATGATAGATCATGTATGATTAAATATGTGGAAAGAATATTAATTAACATGTCATGATAGGTGAACCTAAATATTTATGAAATGCATCGGGAAAAGTTGAGTCTCATTTGACGTTATGTGTAGCTGTCTTGGCGGTTAAACTTAACTTGTGATACCATGTGCAACGATCTTGGTGCTTAACCTCGACTAGGTATCCTCCATTTTCAATGATCCTTGAATCATTCTAAAGTCAAGTTTTATGTTTCTGAAACATTACTATGAATCCATTATTATATGATCACATGTTTATATTTTTTTATTCCATATGTTCAATGCCTTTTTATATCATTATGTCCTACCTCTTAACCCATGTGATAAAGATTTATTTTTATGTTTATTACCTTATTGGGATTTTTAGATCATCCCTTTGTTCTTGTTATCCCTAGGTTATTCTATGAAGATGTTTGAGCACCATAGAATTTAGGTTCTCTTTATGATGATTAAATAAAGAAATGTTTTATTCAGTACCATGTTTTATGTACCTAGTATTCCACGACACTCGAATTTATGATACTTGGTTTGTAATATGAAGTTTAATTATGGTTAAAATCATGTAATGTTATGTTTAAAATGATGGGGTTTATATAGTTGGTATTAGAGGAAGTTCTAGTCATTTTTGGAGATTAAGAATTGAGCACTTTAGTAAGAACCTTAGGAATGTGACTAAGTATAATAAAACATCCCTATATTTGGTACAATAAGTGGTTTATCAAGCCAATATAAACCTATCTGGATAAAAACAAGTTTATGTGGATTTGGAAAATTTGTATCTTGGGGTAAAACCTAAAAACACTGCTTTGAGCTAGACTCAAATGGGAACTGGTGCAGGACAATGGACCTTGATTCACACCTGGTTTGACACTCCTAAGGGATTTAATTTGGTAAATTCATAAGCTCATTAAGAACCATTATTAAGGGAATAAAAAAAATGCACATAAGAATATAATTTAAGAAACAAATCAAGGATAACCAAGATTAAAACTTAGGTAATCACAAGTTTGGATATACTTTTTCTTTAAGAGTTTATCCTTTTATGTTTGAAGTTTCTATTTTATTCTTATTGGCTATGTATTCAATCCCCCTATTTATACGTTCTTTTTCTTAGTTAATATAGGGAAATAAAATAACTCATGGAAACAATCAATGTGATAGGAAATGTGAATATTTCCTTAATGATATGCCAAATATAACAGGAATGAGTGCTCAAAACATTATAACAATACTTTCTCAGCTACTTAAGTTATGAATAATAACTTGAATCATGTGGAAAACCATCCTCCTCAAAGGAAAGAGAAAGTTTTCATTGAATCCTTCACACAGAAAGGGCCTCCCATGTTTTGTGGATCTTCATATCCTATCCTCATAGAATAGTGTATTAACTCTATTGAAAATATATTATCTGTCCCCCAGTGCTCAGAAGAAGAGAAAGTCATAAATGGTGGTCTATTGTTTTGATACAAAAGCTAATCAACGGTGGTAACTGATCAAGAATACAAATTACCAAGAAAAATTAATTCCATGGATTGGGAGAAATTCAGGAAAATGTTTTTCAACAAATATTTTCTCCAAACCCTCCATCTCATGATATAAATAGAGTTCCTCAAACTTAAGTAGAAGGAAGATTATTCCATCAGGGTGTATGAATCAAACTTCAAAAAGATTTCTAGATATGCCTTCATCTTTGTCATGAATATTGAAATCAAGGTGGATTAATTATTTAGATGGCTAAATACGAGTCTATGAAAAGTGTTAGAGATTCGAGACTTCAAAAGTTATAAACAGATTTTCTATTGTACCCTCAAGGTTGAAATTGAGATCAGATACTCTCAATGGTCTCATGGGACGAGTGACAAAAAGTAGAAAATGGTGTCTAATATGGGTGGTTCGATAAATAAATTCCATAATGGAAAGAAGATCAAACATCCCACTTTTAAAAATTGGGGGAAAAATCATCTTGGGAACTATCTAAAGGGAACCAATACTTTATTAAAATGTGGAATAATGTGATGTATGGATATGGACTGCTGAAGAGATATGAGGAATCCCAAAAATATGAAAAAATAATGGAAGGTTTAGATCAAATCATAGCCAGTAGTGTAGTGTTTCAATTGAAAGGAACATGGGCATTATGTGAAAAATTTCTCTAAGCCAAGGATTTTTAGATGAAATCCATGAAAACCTCCAAGGCAACAAGTAATGGATTATGCTATCAATACAACTAAGGTGGAGCCGAGTGAATATGCAGTGATATGTATGCTATTTATTCATTCAAGAATAGTGAACATACTATTTGAGTTTAGTTCTACACATTTTTTCATATCTTTCAAGTTTAGTATAACTATCAAAACACCACCTCAAAATTTAGAGGTTAAGTTATTTATGAGAACAACAAATGGTAAAATTATTTCATCAAAGTTTAATAACTCTTCCTTGACAAATTTTTGGGGACTGAACCTCCTAGAAAATCTTGTCATACTTCCTTTAGTTGAGTTTGATGTTGTCTTGGGCATAGATTTTCTATCTTTATACAAATTCAACATAAAATTTCTAGAAAGGGAGATCAATCTTCACATCTATGGGTATCCTTAAATCCTAAACAAGTGTAAGGAGGAATATAAATCTTTTTCAGAATCATTGTCTCAAGTGTGGATAATGTTTCATTTTTATCAATAATATCTTTATGAAATCATTGAGACAAAGGAGATGATACTAATCAAAGATATTCCCATCATGAAAGAATACACTGATGTATTCCCTGAAGAATTTCCTAGTCTTATTTTTGATTGGGAGGTTGAGTTCTAAATTGAACTTATTCTTGGATCTTTTCCTATATTAAATACACCTTATAGAATGACGACCGTTGAGCTAGAAGAGCTGAAGAAGTAGTTATAGGAGAATATGAAGTAGGGTTTTATATGCCCCAGTGCTTCACCATGGGGTACAACATTCCATTTATCCAAGAAGAGGGATTGTTAAATCTACCCATGCATTGATTATTTTGAGACCAATAAAATTACAATAAAGAACAAGTATCCCCTTCCTCAGATAGGTGAATTTTTCGATCAGATATATGGGGCTAGTTATTTCTCTATGGTGATCCTTCAGTTGGGATATCACCAATTAAAGGTGTGGAAGGAATATATTCCCCATACTTCCTTTTGAATTATGTATGAACACTATGAGTTCATAGTGATTCCCTTTAGACTCATTAATTTTCTATAACTTTTTTTGGATTTAATGAATATATTCATTAGATATTACCTCGAAAAATTTGTGGTAGTCTTTATCAATGATATTATGATTTACTCCAATAGAAATGAGAAACGTGAAGAGTATTTGAATACTATGTTGATGACTATGTGAAGAGATAAAATTTATGAAAATTATAGTAAATGTGAGTTCTGGATGGTGGAATTATCTTTCTTGGATCATGTTATCACCAATAATGGGATATCTATAGAACCTTCTATGATAAAGGTAATTGAAGAATGGCCCAAGAAAACATCTGTAATGGAGATCCATAGATTTCTTGGTCTAGTTGGGTATTAACAATGATTTATTGAGAACTTATCATGATTTTAAAATCCAATGACTAAGATGAAACCGAAGGGGGTGATGTTTGTTGGGACTCAAGAATGTGAGGAAATCTATAAGGGGCTTAAAAATAGGCTTATCAAGGCACCCGTACTCACTCTCTTGATAAGTGGAGAACTCCCAATGGTGTATAGAAATGATTCAAATAATGTTTTAGGTTGTGTATTGATGGAAAAAGATAGAGTGATAGCCTACACATCAAGACAGTTGAAAATCAATGAACAGAACTATCCCATGCATGATCTAGAGTTGGCAGCTGTGATCTTTGCTTTGAAAATCTGGCGAACTTTTCTCTATGGAGAGAAGTGTGAGATATATATTGATCACAAGAGTCTTAGATATATATTCACATAGAAGGAGATTAATTTTTTCTAGAAAATATGGTTAGATCACATTAAGGATTATGACTTCTTAATCCACTACCATCCTATTAAGGAAAATATGGTGGTTGATGCTCTAAGTAGAAGAGATCTTGAATCTTTACCAATGATGATAATTGAAAAGGATACAATGTTATTAGATTTTTAGAATATGGATAAGAGAATAATTAATGGAGTAATATCATCAATACTTTCTCAGTTTATTTCTCAACTATACCACATGGAGAAAATAAAGGATGCTCAAAGAAAAGATGTGAAAATTCTGAAAAGGGAAGAAGCTATTAGAAATGGGAAATCCTCTGAGTTCAAGATTGATGTGGAAGGAGTTGTAAGACTGGGGTCACAATTATGTGTACCATCACATATAAAGATAAATAAGGTTCTTTTGAATGATGCACATAACTTAACCTTCTCTATCCACTATGGGAGCACAAAGATGTATCGAGATATCTGATAGAACTTTTGTTGGGATAATATGAAGAAGTAGATTACTGAATATATATCAAAGTGGCTGGTATGTCAACTAGTGAAGGATAAAAGAAAAAATTCTAAATGGATGATGCAAAAACTATCCATACGAACATGGAAGTGGGTGAACATCACCATGGACTTTGTCACTAGACTTCCAAGAACATCTTGAGGAAATAATGATATATGGGTCATTGTAGATCATCTTACAGAGACAACTCACTTTATCGCAATATGAGAGGACTTATCATTGGATCAACTTGAACATATATATATATATATATATATATATATATATATATCAAATAGGTGGTAAGTCTAAATGGAGTACCACTATCTATTATATTTCATAGAGATCTGAGATTCACATCAAAGTTCTGTAAAAGTCTCCAGCACACCCTAAGCACTGAACTGAACTTCAGTACGACCAATCATCCTTAAACTGATGGACAATCTGAGTGAACTATGTAGACATTAGAAGATATGTTGAGAGCATGTTATATGGACTTTAAAGGAGGGTGGTACCAAAATATTCCACTCGTCTAATTCTCTTAAAATAATAGTTTTCACTACAACATGAAAATGGAACCATATGAAGACCTTTATGGGAAAGTTGTAAAACACTAACATGTTGGGATGAATTCAATGAGCGTAAGCTGCTAGGACTTGAAATGGTTGAAGAAATGGAAAATAAGATGAAAAACATTCAGTAGCATATCAAGGCAGCCCAAAGTCAATAGAAGAGTTATACAGACAACCATTGACAGAACCATGAGTTTAAATTTAGTGACATGGTATTCCTCTAAATATCTCCATGGAAGAAGGTTATGAGATTTGGGAAGAAAGGAAATCTGAGTCCCAAGTATATCAACCCCTTATAAATCATTGATTGTGTTGGAGTTATGTCCTATCAACTAGAACTTCCACCTACCATGTCTAAAGTACCCAATATCCTCCATGTATCCCACATAAGGAAGTACATACCAAACCCTTCAAATAACCTCTCTTCATAGGTGGTATAGTTGGAGAATGATCTTTATTATGAGGAGAAGTTAGTGAGAATATTGGATCATCAAGATAAAGTTCTACACAACAGGACTACTCATATGGTCAAAATTATATGGAGGAACCATAAGTATGAAGAGGCAACATGGGAACTAGATGAGGCAATGAAGGAAAAATACATGCATCTATTTACGACATATAACGTAAAATGAAATTTCGAGGGAGAAATTTCATAAGGGGGAGAGAATGTAATGACCTAATGTTTTATCATTGAAATTCAGTTCTTATAATTATGTTTTATAGTATAATAACATAATATTACTTATATAACATAATAAAAACATTTTAAATGAAGAGTGAGTAAAATAAAAGGTATCTCTAGAAGTTATGGAACATGTATCGATGAAATTGTAACTTGAACTTTGGAAGAGTAATGTGACCCTTATCAATTATAAAAAACACAAAAATGAATAGTAACCTCAATAAGGAAAGTATAAATATAATTTACCCATATTATAAGTGAAAATGTGTATTAAATATATCATAGTATAAGTAAGTAAATATTTTAGAAATTATTTATTAAGCGTTGTTATTTATGTAAGACATGTATACTTAATTAAAATTTTATGATTAATTTAATAATTTAAAAAGAAAATTTATTTTCATAAAATGTATTGATAAATATTTATTTTTATGACTTATTTTGTTAGGATAATTTTAGGAGACCTTAATTAATTTTTCAAAATGTTAGAAAAGCAGTTTCAATTTTAAAATTTATATTTTTCAAGTAAATTATGATTTTATTTAAAAATTAAAATTCTCATATTTAAGAAATTATTTTCACAAAATGGAGTTCATTTTCTAATTCTACATGTCAAAAAATTTTTTGGGTGAATTTTTGGGATTTTTCTGAAATACTTGAATTTTTGATGAATAGTAAAATATGATAATTTACAATATATGCTAAATAAATGAATTTATGCATCATGATAAAGACATGGATGATGTAAATGAACTTTGGTTCAAACTCACATGAAATTATTACTATTTTTTGGTTACAATAATTAATACTATTAATTTTCCTGAGAAAAAATATTAAACTAATGATTAAAATAATGGGAAACCTCTGCTCACCTCCACTATAAATACCACCACTCTTTACATCTTTTCTCCACTCCTCTAAAGACTTGTTCCTAGTAAAAATTATATAAACATATCTCCATAAGCCCCCATCTCATGTACATAAGTCCTTAATCTCTTCAAAATGCCAAATCCACTCCCATAAAGTGGTTCTCAAGGAAGATTTATTCAAGTGGTAAAGTCCTCTTTTCATTTATTTTATTTACTTTCAAGTTCCTTTCTTTCTTTTTATTACCTCATATCCTTTCATAAAAATGTTATGATAACTTCAGTACCTTAAATGTAATATAATTTTTTTATGATAATGTAATAATTCACCGTGATATCTCATTTCCCCTCTGTTTATGCTAGAAATGAAAACACCATACGAGATATGTTAATTCATCACATTAATGGACGATGGGTTTTCAATTTCTATTATCATCTTCAATTATGGTCTTGAAATTTATTTTGATGGTTGAAACAAACTATAATACGTTTATTTAGTCTAATTTAATGTTCTAGAATCTTTTATACCCAAGATATTAATTTATAAATAAAAATGTATTCCTTGTGATCAAAATACAAAAAATTAACCAAAACAGTTATCATTAATGTTTTATATAATGATTCATCTTCACTCCAAATAACCAAATGAATTTAATAACCATGAAATATTATGGATGTTAACTTTTAACATAAAAATTCAATTATTTACAAACATTATCATATTATATGTTTATCCTTACATGTATATAAGTAAACCAATCATGAACACCAATAAAAAAATGCTCCTAAAAGATGAAATTGAACCACTTCACCCATAAAAAAGTTATTTAATTAAATTAAAAAGGTTATAATGAATAAATTACATGTATAAGAGGATATTTAAATAATAATTAATGAATTTAATTTGGTTATCTAGGACATTAAGATCCAGTGAGGGACACCTTCATACTTAGGTCAAGGGACTCTACCCGAACCATCATTATTCCATCAGGTTGTTCTATATTTATTTTTACCCAATTTAATTTATCTATTATTTTTATGAACATATTATAAATTATTTTTATATGATCCAAATTCACTTATCAAGATACATTCATCATTATCTTTCATGGGATATACAGGTTTTTAAATGATTCCCTCCTAAATTATTCCCGAAAATCAGATCCGTTTTAAGGGAACTTCCGAAATTCTTATCGAATTTAAAGGGCACTATATCATCTATTTTAAGAAACCCATGTTTTTATAAAATGATTATTTTTATTATGAAAACATTTTTGGTTCACTTCTGGTTTTATATAAAGTATTATTCCCATTTCTATTTTAAATTCTCTTTAGTATTTTCCTTAAAACCACACAAAGATGTTTTAATGCTAAAATTTATTAAATAATATTCTTAAATGTTGTCACTTATATTTGACATAACATACCATGATATATTCCTCTTTCCATTATTAATGTCCAAATATGTTTTAATTCATTTCTTTCATGGACACCTGTGTGATACATCCATTTATTATGCTTTATAAGAAGATTATGATACCCATTTCTTTCTATGGGTACCATTATGTTTATGTATAATAGATTATGTAAGATTAATTATGTGGAAATAATATTCATGAACATGTTATGATTGGTGTTCTAAGATATCACTCCAATGCATTGGGTGAAGTTGAGTCTCATGAGATGTTATGTGCAACGGTCTTGTCAATTAGCCTTGGATAATGATAATATGTGCAATGGTATTGGTGTTTAACCTCAACTTGTGATAATACATGTGAAATGAGCCATGAATCATGGTAAAATAATGTTTTATGTTTCTGAAACATTAATATGGATCCTTGTTTATATGATCCCATGTTTATATGTTATGATTTCATATGTTCCATTCCTTTTTATACCATCATGTCATTCCTTTCAACACACGTGTTAAAGATTTATTCTTATGATTGTTCCATAATTGGGATTTTTAGATCATCACTTTATTCATGTTGTACCTAGGTTATCCTATGAAGATATTTTAGCACAATGGAAGTTAGGATATCTTTTTGAGGATTAAATAAAGAAATGTTTTATTTACTCCCATGTTTTTAGTTTTGTGTACATAATATTCTAGGATACTAGACTTTAAAATCCTTGGAATTTAATATGAATTTAATTATTTATAAAAACATGTAATGATAAGTGTAAAAGGATTGGGTCTCTATAGGTGGTAAGAGACCTCATCTAAGACTCCATAGTGGTAGTTAAAGACAGGACACCTTGAATTTCCTCTCCCTCCATGGTGTAGGGGAAGGTTCCATCAACATGCTATGTGGATAAACCCTAAAATAATTTGGTAGTGTGAATTAGGGGGAGGATTTTTTCCCCTATGAGATATATATTATAGGGATATAAGAATGGTTCCATAGATTCAAGATTATAAAGGTCCATTTTTTTGGTGGAGATGGTGCCTCATAATCATAGTAGTGAAAAAAGGTATGGATGAACCTATGTTGTATGATATTTATTAAGAAAAGGGGGTGATGGTACCTAGTAACTATGAGATAGGTAGAAGATTACACTTGAGAAAAAGTATAAAAGATCATCCCATTCAGTTTACCAGATGTCTTAGTAGAATCATGGGTGCTTCTCCCTCCCCCATGTCTATTAGTGGTGGTTGGGAAACCTCTCTTATCTTGTCTAATGACTGGAATTCTAGAAGTGGATTTGAATATAACCCTGAGTAGATTCTTGATGATAGTGATTCCCAATATAACCTAATTTACCCATCCTGTCACTTTTGAAGGAGAATATATTTACATCAGGTTCACCAATCTATTTTCCAAGACTTTCGACCAGGATTTCTTTTCCAAATTGTGTTGAGATAATCTTGATTTGGATCCTGAATTATTTATTTCCAAACTTAGGTGACCAATCACCACTGGGGGAATAATGATGAAACCTTTATCAGAATGAGAGGATGAGAAGTTGACACTTCACTTATAGTATTTCATTACCTAGTATAGGAATCCATATTATATTTAATATATTCTCGTGAATCCTATCCATGATACTATATCCATGTGGATATTTATTAATTACATATCTTGCTACATTAGTAAGGGGAAAACTATAAGGTTATAGGTGATTTTCATTTTAGGTATATTAGGCATCTGGATAGTTCTTTATTTATCTTTTTTATATAAGGCTATTAGGTAATCTCACTCCTGTCACATAAGACATCATAGGCTTGTCACCGAAGTCATTCCAGGTATAGAACTAGGGAATCTTGGGATCATCACATTAGGAATCCTTCACTTATCACCTAGGGTATCCTCAACGCATAACTTAGGGACTACTAATATCATCACCTTGGGAATATTATACTCTAAACATAACAAGATATAGTTTAAAGTATTGTGTGTATGATCATGATTTAAATTCTATAGAGGGAACTCATTGTTTAAGGTCCAATAGGGATGCTCATTATTTATAGTCCCATAGGAGTGATCATGGTTTATATATTATAGAGGAAACTCATGGTTTAATCTGCCATGGTGAGTCTAAAAATTTAAATTCCATAGGGTTCTCATGGTTTAAAGTTTATGGGGGACACTCCTGATTTAAATTCAACTGAAGATACTAATAATTTAATGTTCAGTGGGGACACAAATGGTTTAATGTTCATGTAGGATCATAATATTTTAAAGTATATAGGGTAAAAAAATAGTTTAAAGTCCAATGGTATTCTCATGGTTTAAAGTCCAGTGGGGACACTCATGTTTTAAATTTTATGTGGGATGATCATGGTTTAATGTATTTTTGGTGATGCTTTTGGTTTAAATTCCCTTGGGTACACTCACAGATTAAATTTATGTGGAAGTTGTTCTACTTTTCCTCATCACATAAGGTAAGTCATCATTTGTTCTCCTATGGAGATGTTTTTTATATTTGGTACAATTTATAATGATTTTAATGTTTTAGTGATACTAACGCATAAGGGGAGAATATGTGATGGTGATGTTATTTAGATGTTTGGATTGAACGTCAAATAAGTGTCTTGTTTATCTTATTAAGAGAAAAATCAAAACTCACATAGTTCAAGTTGAAAACATTAAGGTCATGTTATAGGGCCTTTTATTGCATTTTAATTTCACATTATAAGGATACTTGGGTAATAAAAGAAGGGAAAATAATGGACTTGGATTCCTAGTTAGATTCAACCTGGAAAGTGGATAACGTGAAGGTTGGTTATGTGGATTACACATAATAGGAGGCCTTTTGGGAGGCATGGATCTTTGTGTGGAATGAGGATCAAACCCTAAATGTGGATTTTATTTGGTATTTCAATATTTTTTTCTTAATCATGCTTGGAGGTAACTGATATGGATAATGTTTGAACTATACATAAGACAAAGGACTTGGATATTAGAGGCCACAAATATGACTATGCACATAAAGTTTTCACAAGTCAATATTGGGAAAAAATTTGTCCCATGATCTATAACCTCAAATGGAAGTTCACTTCATAAAGGAGGAAAGAAATTGGTTACTATGGTGTGGATTTCATTAAATATTGGTGTTTTGTGAAACCATGACTTTCATGAGGCTTTGTATTTTTATGTGAAGGATGTACTTTATTACAGGTATTAGGGTGAGGACATCTAAAATACTTATCACTAATTTTAAGGTCCTATTAAAAGTAATTCATGTAATATTCTCACCTATAAGAGTCTATGGTGGTTTCTTGGATTAGATGAGGTATTATAGTTGAGGTTGTGTAAGTTGGGAGATTCAACTTTCCTAAAATATAAAACCCAAAATCCAAACCCCTAAGATAGTGAGATGAGGTGTATTTATATTCCACTATCTTATATAAATTTAATTCTCATGAATGATTTGTGTTATCGCTCAATCATTGTCTTAGATGGTTATACATGATACGTTTTTTGGAAATAGTCCATGTGTATGAAAGTACTGGGTTATACAGTACCTTTAGTTATAGTCTTGGACAACTGTGGTTGCATGTGAATCTATAATTTTCTCTGAAATTACTTCTCTTAGCCATTATTCATATTTAATTATTATTTAATTCTTATTTTATGATAAAAAAATTCCCCTCTCAATATTCAAACCACTATTCTATTTAAGATGTATGGATATACTAATACGCTTTGAACATCGAACACCACATGAAAAGTGATAAATAGACAAGAGACTACAATACATGATATTTTTACAACATTCGATACTAATATGCGAATATAATACTTATTGAGTTTAGGTAATGTTTGAGATATATATTTTATCACTTCTATTTTAATGTGATTACAAATGGGTGAGTATGGGTTATCCTTGACTGCAATTCTACACCATTTGATTTTACTCTACTGGAAGCCTTTTGGTAGTTTCGACATCCAATTCCCTTAGAAAATAACTATCTACATATATGTATATTTATACTTACCCCCCCAAATCTCCACACTCTTTATTTTTTGGGATTTTAATCTACGGGTATCCTCTAATATTCAGTTCTCCTCTTCTTGAAATCTTAAAAAGATCATCTTTTCAGTTTTAGATTTTACTGTAGTGACTATAAGACCAAATTCCTTTGGAACTGGTCTATGACTACTATTATATATTATGATATAGAAGAATTATAATAATCATTATTCTTTAAATCAATAACAATGTGATATTCAATCACAATAACTCAACCTAAAAGAGTCTCGACACCGAATATAGACAACAATAACAATACATTTCAATCACTCAGTCATGATTATTTTTCTTTATTCTATGTCATATTCTGTGATATAGAGATATAATAGGGATTATTGTCCTCTATATTCTATGATATGCAGATACTACAGGGAAGCAATTATATTTCTTCTCTTTCATTTCTTCTATACTATTCTTCCGCTTTGATACAAAATGTATGTTATCAAATTATTATTGGGTTCTATTTCTTCAATACTCACTGTATCAGCCACTTCACCATTTAGTTGATGAAAATAATTCTAATAATGAATATGGTATCAGTTCTCAGTAACTAACACCTCAATTTTTATCCATTATATATATTATCACATGAATTTATTTTCTTATTTTAAAATGGAAATCTCCCTTGATTAGGGACATCATGATCTTATCATTTGAAATGGTTAATAACAATCTCAATAAATCCTATAATTATTTATTATCATTAAATCACATTAAAATATATATTACTTTAATATTTTATGAGACTCGATATTATTATTTTTAAAAAATATCAAAAAAACCATGAATAATAAATAGACTAGTTTTAATTAAAATATGTTATAAACTTCATGGTGTAACATATCTTTCAAAATGTGAGTTTGTTCTCACTTTTATCCAATATAATATGGTTTTAACTTCAAATATCATATCAGAAAATGATAGTATCTCAAATTTCAGAAGCATCTTCAACTAAAATTTCATTCTCAGACTGCTTTATGATGTGACATAGAGACACACGTATTATCAAAACTCCACTAGAATCACAATCTACCTTTGAGTCATTATTATTTTCAATTCATGGGTGAATAACTTATACCTCATCTAACTTTATTTCCAATTTTACCTTTAGAAGAATCTCAACTTGAAATTTCATAAACATATAGAAAATTATATATCATGTGCTAACCATTATGTAATAATCAGTTACAATTATGTACCATAATCTAATTTAGGAATTATATAAATTTCAAGTTCACTATATCCATTATGAGGACTCTTATATATTGAGAGAATATATTTTATGTGTAGACACTAAATTTTACATATCCCAAATTTATTTTTTCACAACACAATAGAAATATTTAAATTTCCATATTTATACTTCGATTGACACAATTTACTCTTATATATTCATGTAAAGTTTTTACCTTTTTTAAATTTTAAATATTTATTTTCGATAAACTGTTACATATGAGATCAATGACTCTTATGTATCTCAATGAGAGTTTTTAATTTTTTTAAGTATTCAATCTACATTTTCTAGATAAGCTTTATGTATTATGTGTATTTTCAAGTGTTCCAGTCTATTGTTGGAATGAATCTTATATATCCAGGATATATTCAATACTTTTCCAATTACAAGAATTAGTAACATAATTATAAATATATTAAAATAATCTCATAAATTACTAATATCTTTATAGGGAATCTATAATGATACCAAAACATTTTAAATAAACTTAAAGAAAATTTTAAATTATCACAATTTTTACAAATCTCTTAAAACACATTTTATAAATACTTTTACAACATATAATAACTCTTCTGGAATTATTGGAAATATCTTCATTGCCTCAATAATTCCTTCTTTAAACTTATCCTTATTTAGTACAACATCCAAGATATAATCTTCATTTATTATAGTATCCTTCATAATAAATAATACTTTGATTTATTCCCACTTATCCATCTATATTTTCTATTTAATTTCATCGCTTCTTTTGATTCTAAGTAACCATCTTCTCATCCTTCATAAGTATTTTCTATTTTAGACAATGATATAAGTAATAATATAAATTTTTATTAATTAATTTGAATTTTATCACAATAATTATTTAGTGAAAAGGTTTATCCCTTGAATCAATTAATCTAACTGCTCAAAACATAAGTAATAACTCTTTCAGATTTTTAAGGGTAGTATCAGAACATTTAAGTTCCCCTTTCTATGATACTCATTATTAATCACGAGGTTCTCTAATAACATCTTTTATTGGGACCATAATCTTCACCTAACACATATTGAAAATACAATTGAAAAAAAAATCATCACAAATTATTGGGGTCTTAAATATCCTATGATTTTTTTGTTAATACCCTTAACTTCTTCATATAGAAAACTATCAATATATCTTCAACAGTCCTTCTTTTATCTCCCACTTACTGATAATAAATACAAAGATGTAAGTGCATGGGAAATAACTTAAGATATAATACTTAAATTAAATATTATCTTATCCCCTTTAATAAACCATTATCCACTCAGGAGAAGGATGTCACTACATTTTATTGAGAAATGATCAATCAATTAATCAACTATAAGTCTACTTGAGTTCATTCAATTTATAAAAAAGGGTGATTAACATAAATAAAAAAATATCTATAAACTATTAAATATGTGATACCACTCTTAGATGTATCTTACAAGGGTATGTTAATGTTGTTTTATAAATAATCATATACATATATCATAAAAAAACACTTTAAAAACCTTCAAGTAAAAGATAGTTCACTCCCAATTTATGTTTAGCATTCCCCCATTAATAATAAAATTTTTTATAAACCAAAATAAGATATAAAATAAATTAATATACCTCAATCTTATTTTTGAAGATATTTTTATAATTATTAATTCACATAAAATAATAAAATTCTCAAGATTTTCTTCTCTTCATAACCCCCTCAAGAGATGAAATTTAATATCTCTTCATTATGTATGGATCGCTTAAAAATAAACTCTAATAACCTTATCATGTCACTTGAAACATTGAAAAGAGGAAAAATTATTAAATTTTATGTATTCCACGATGGTTGAATCTTCAAATTTTATACTATTCACAATTATTTTCAAGTTTTCTATCAAGATACATCACCTTCAATTTCATACATACACTAACAAAAATACAACTATATGTGTATAAGGTGGGTATTCCCTTTCTTTTTAATGACATCAATAGGGTTGAGATTTACTTCCCATCCAATATACTCATTTATTTTTATATTTATATTTGAATTAACTCTTTATACCTACTCCTACTTTAGTTTTCCAGATTTTAACCTCTATAGACTACTTGTAATTGTTATCAATTTTAACTTTTATCTTGTATAGAATTAAATTTTTCAAAGTGTCTAGTAAAGTATAATCATACTTACCTATATGTTTAGTGTAACACCATAATATTTTAAAATGTATTTTTCCCATTAAAACTGAATATATCCAATATATTTCTTTACACACAACACTAAACTAAAATGAATCAATGATACACTATAATAAAATTTGACTATTATAATATATCCATTAAATAGTGACTGTAAAAGGAAGTAACCATATTATGAAATCAATGAAGAAAAATGAAAGAAATGACATTAGGAAGTAGAAGTATCCCTTAAGAAGATCATTTGTTTGAGATTGGAAAAAAATATCTTCACTAGGTTTTTCCTTAGAAAATAAAAATCTAAACTCGAATAATTATGACATGAGTGAAATGAAATGTGAGATAAATTAAAGCTCATGGAAATTTCCATGAGATATATTCTAGAGGAAGCACCACCCTTAACTACCCCCAGATATTATCTTGTTATTAGATGATACATTAAAATATTGAGGGGATATGTAACTGAAAATTATTATAATATAATTAGGTAATTATTAATGTAATAAGTTATTTATCACATGTATTCTACATATTTTTAATTTTTATTATTAAATAAAAATAAAGTTTATTTTGTTAAAAAATATTTTTTCTTTATATTTCATATTTAAAAGAAAAATTTAAAGGATTCAATAAAGGATCTCATCTATGTTGTGAGGGATATTCTCAATCAACAAGAAATTCAATTTTCTTTAAAATTCAGTGACAATTATTATTCAAAACGTTAGTTTCTCTACTGCCTCATGGATTTGTTCTATGTAGAATGGGATCTCACCTTCAAGGATATGGTATATCAATATTATAAAAGTAAGAAGAAATTTTTGGATAAATAAAATCTCATGGGTAATTTGGGGTCAATGAAGAGTAAAATTATCTCTTTCATAGAGGTTCTCCTTGGTATAGATCTATCCAAGGATGATTCTACCAAACCATAAATATTTGAAAAAATTAAAGATGGTTGTTTGCTAGTTTTTTTTCATCCAGAATCTCTCTAAAAAATATTTTTCATGTTGAAATTCTCTATTCTTGAATTAATCTCATATTCTAAAGGTAATAAACCATGATACACTTTAGATATTAAATCCAAGATTATGCATTACATGGAAAACTATGACTAAAAGTTGATCCTGAATGGAAGAGGGTTCTCTCACCTTCTCCTGTGATGTAAGGAGGATCTCAATACAACATGAAAAACTGGGAACAAACCTTTAAAACATATAGTATTGAAAATTTATTTCTGGGATATCTATTTCAACCCACTCAGTCAATGGAATTATACAGTTGAGATCTAGGCCAGGATTCATGGTTTGAATTATTTTTTTGGTACAAAAAAATTATCAATGATCATTCTTATTACATTAGAAATTCACTAAAGTTGAACTAGAAAAATCCAAATAGATAATTAGGTTATTATTCTAGGATCTTGGTTGATGAAAATTTTGATTCAAAGCTTTCATATTTGATCAAATTCACTACAAATGACCAAAAATATAAAGTTAAGGTGGAGTATGAATATATTTGAAACTTATAAAAGGTTTTTTTAATTTTAGTACATTAATTTGATGTTTTTTGTAGAGATTCAAAAATAGGTGAATCCACCCATTGATTCCAATTCCTGGAAAGACTTCGATATGAATAGTAAAGGAAAATCTATTTCCCAAGGCAAATGTGATCCCTCAAAGAGAAATGATTCTAAAAAATGGGTGAAAAATAAACATAATACCTTTTAATTAATGGATCCAAATAGAAAATCTCAGGTTGTTCTTATTAAAGAATAAGAAAATAAGAATGATATCTCTATGTCATATATTGACATGGACAATGTGGATATGGAATTTGTTAATGGTGTGGGATAAAATACAATAATAGGTAGTGATGAGATAGCATTTTTCTGGAAATTTTTAAAGATATCATAAGCCTTTTTGAATATCTTAAACATAGGATAATTAATAAAATATATAAAAAAAGGGATCATATCCTATCATACTAATAGAATTGAATAACCTTCCTCCCATTGCAAAGAGAGTCCCCTAGATGGAATTCGTGTTTCAAAAATAAATTCTAAGGATTCTGGTGGAACTCCCATCAAAAATTCTATATAACTCCATGTGAATACCATCCAAATAGATTCCATACATGATCTAACTCATGGAAAAGGTGCATTAGAGGCTAATATATGTTCCTTAAAAAATCATCCAGATAGGTTATTTAATGAAAATCCAATCCTGAATGAGAATGATCATAAAAATTGTGAAGAGTGTGAACCCCCTAACATAAAACCTTATGAAATTAATAATTGGAATGATATCACTATAAATTATACAAATTATCAAGGGGATTTGAAAAGTGAGAAAATTCCCATGGTTTTTACAATATAATACCAATGTCTTGTTGATGGAAGTAATCCAAATTCAAGGGATTCAGGTTATCAAAACATCTCAAACACTATGTGTAGGAAAAAAGATTATATAATGGATGTTGGTGAAAAATTATTTTTCTATCAAGAAGTCATCCAGGAAGAAGAAATCAGGGTGAAAGAAAAAAAGGGGGCTGCATCCCCAAACACAAGTATAAATTAGGATCCTATTTTGGAACTCTCAGGGTCTAGATGGCACTAAAATAGTCATATCTATTTGGATTTTCATCCAAACACACAGTTCTAAGTTGCTGTGTTTATCTGATCCCAAAAAGATATTCTCTTCAAGGGTTGATTCTATTTAAAGTATGATTTATTAGTCTATTAGTAAAAACTAGTATTCTATAGATATAAAAAGGATTTGGGACCTTTCTACATAATTACTAGAAGGTACCTATTCTATTTAATCAACTGAAAAATGGCCACACTTAGCTATAATTTTAAGGGAATGCAAAAAGTTTATTCTTTCATTAATGCCTATAAGGGATAACAAGAAAGGAGGGTTTTATAGTATATTATTCAATATATGTGTTCCACAATTTATAGTACTTGGAATAATCTTTAGGATTTCAATTCTATCCTCAATATTGATGAAAATATAATCTTTATAAGTGATTTTTCTTCTACTAGAGATTTTAAGGATTGTATTGAAGATAAAAACCATTTTAAGTAAATTTAGTGAGTTCTAAGTACACTTGGTGTAGAAATCACCTCAATAAAATGGTGTCCAGAAAACAGAATGGATATTTTGTCAATAAATAATCCATTTATATATGGAATTCCATTTTTATACCAACCTTACCGGAATGAATTAATATCACTAACTATTTTTTTTATAATTTTGTTATTAAGGATTTTAAACCTCCTTTCCCTTTCAAATTCAACAATTCTTGGGCGTTACACCCAAAATGTAAAAAACTTGTTCAAGATACATAAAGGTCCTTAAAACCAAAAAAATAATGCCTTAAACTATGTTTTAAAGATAAAACCGCCCAAAGATAAGTCAAAATATCGGAGTATATAGCGTTTCAGTTCTCTTGAAAAAATATTGATCATATCTAATCTTCTATTTATAACATTTAAGAGAACATAACTCATAGTGATTTTTCAAAAAGTATTGAATAGGAAACTGTGGTCTCACAAGATATTAATAATCTTCTCAATCTTAAGGATCACATATATAGAGCAAAGTGAAATGGATATAGGATGGGGATAGAAATTATATGTTCTTTAATTATCTTTAGAGAGTTAGGAAGGTCAATAAACCATTGGTCAGCCTAAATGATGATGGGAAATTTTTTGACAAGAGGGATGAGATTTCTAATTTTGTTTTCTCTTATATAATTGTGTCTTTAATGGTGCCTTAACCAATTATAACTCTCTGGAAGACATCTTACCTAGGATTGTTAACCAGAAGGATAATATGAATCCCACTTTAATTCCTCTTTATTTCGAGATCAAGGAAGAAGTATTTGGATTAAATACTAAGGGTTACCTTGTTCGAGACAACTTCAACAATTTATTCTTTCAAATTTTTTTGTAATTAATTTATCTTGATCTTTGTTTACTTGTCACTCACTTCTTTAAGAGAGGCCAGCTCACTCAGGGTATCAATGATTAATTCATTTTCCTCATCCACAAAGTGGATAATGTAAATGAAATTAATCTCTCTAAGAATGTTACACTTGTCTAATAAATTAAAAAAAATCATTGGAAATGTACTAGAAAACAAGCTCTCCAATGTTTATAGTAGGTATGTTTCCCCTAATAAATTTTGTTTTATTTATGGAATAAGCACTCTAAATTATCTCATTACTTATTTTTAATGTGTCAAACTTCTTAGAAAAAAACTAGGGAGAGGAAACATAGAATTAAAACTTGATATTAAAAAATAATTTTATATGATGTATTAGGGATTCATCTGTAAAGTCCTCGATATATTGGGTTTTAATGAGTCTATCAGAAAATGGGATAAAATTGTCCTAAGAAGATCCCATATTTTTGTGCTTATGAAGGGTTCTCCCAAGGGGTATTTCACATTCTCCATGGGTGTTAGGAAATGTGATCTTTTCTCTGATATCATTTTTCCCTTATAGAAGATTATCTAAGAAGGGTGATACTTAATATGGTAAAGAATCAAAAGATTAAGTTTGTAGGAGATTACAAAGGACTTATTGATCCCACTCAATTTTTTTATACTGATTACATAACTTTTTTTACTAATAGAGATAATATAAATGTAAAAAAATATTAATGATACTATTTGTCACAATGAAAAAAAATTTAGGAAAAGAAATCAACTGAAAAAAATACTTCTTATAGTTTAGAAAGTGCATTCCTAAAGACATAAAAATTAAAATCATTAAGGATATTAGAATTAAAGAATGTGTGTTACCATTCACTTACTACGACCTGCCTATATTTTGGGGTAAAACTCATGCCTATAATTTTACTCATATTATAGGACAGATTAGAAAATACTTGGCCTCTTGGAAATGAAAATCATTATAAATGGCTCATTGTTTCAGTCTTGTGAAATAAATCATTGTTTTTATTTTTTTTATCTATTTATTGTCTATAAATGACCAACTTCCATTATCAAGAAAATGTAAATCTCTATCTAAAATTTGATTTGTAGTAGGATAATATTGTAGATAAAAATAATTACTGCTCCCTGGAAGAAATAATTCAAACCAATTTATTGTTGATGTATTGGTATTAAAAATTTAACCAAATTTAACCTTTTTTTGTAGGAAAATTTTATGTGGAGGCATATCAATGATAAATACTAAATTCTTCGATTTCCCATATCCATATTTCATGACAAGATTAAATATGGGAATATAAATTATATGTAGTCATCTATTTGGCCTACTTTTAGAGCCTCATTTTTAAACATTTATACCCACTCAAATTAGGTTTTCAGTATTAAAACCACACTCACATTTGAAAAGACAACCAGATAGGTACATATTTCATAAAACTGTTAAAATATTTTTAAAATTCAATGGATATGAATGTATCAATTAAGAGACAAAGGTATATTTCTCTGAATTTTGTTCCTATTGAGATCAAAATAGTGGTTTCAAATCATGAATTCAATACCTGAGATGAAATAATTATATGGGAATATACTCCCAATAGGTAGATCAAATCTATGTTGAATTACCTTAATATAGCAGACGACCACCTAATAACCTAGAAAAATGGGTTAAATAGAATCTAGTAGCTTCCCTAAAAATTCATCCTCATGTGGAGGCTGGAACACTCTAAACATCTAGCATATGAATGCCTCTAGTTAGTGGGTATCTCTCTATAAGAAAGATGCATTCCTTGCACTCAAAATTGGTATAATATTAACTATTTATTTGTGAGTTTCAATTCATCTACATCACTATGGCATGAATTTGATGATATTTTTGAGGTATAAACTCATAAGATGTTTAACATCCTAGAGCATCATAAAGCCTGTTCCATGTTCTAGATTTTTTAGCAGCTTACCAAACTATTTATTATGGACCATTCAAAGTTGGTTCTTGTAATATGGAAACACCACATTAAATTAAAACATGAGAATGTAACTTTAAAACTTAAATCATTTCTTACATAAATTTTAGTTTTTATGAAAAATGATAATCTTCTACATAACGACCACTGTAATAAATCTATTCTTATTTTTACAGTCTTTATGCATCTTAGAATTTTAGGTAATTATTATTTCCCTTATGGAAATCTGTATGTGTGGTGGATTCCTTTATTCTCTAGATGGATTCAATGTAATAGATTTATGGAATCAAGTGGTAATCTTGGTCCTTCTCTTTGTGGAACTATTTTTAAAAACCAACATGGAAATGTCACGGGATATCTTTGTAGTTCTTGTAGAACCACCACATATCCTGATATTGAAATCCTTATTGTGATCAATGAAGTTGAAGTGGGAATAAAAGAGGTTAGTGAAACTCATGGTTGGAATGTGACTCTACCACTACTGTAAAATCTATCTAAAATAGCATAATTCATCTTTCTTGGAAGTTAACTACCAGATTGATCAAATGTATGAAAATTATTTCATCTATGAACTATTTTATCAAGAACACATATCATGAGGAAAAATATCAAACCAATAATTTTTTAGATAAATGGGTTTTTTTAATAATAAAATATCGTCTAATGATTTTTCAGTATGAGTTTTTCTCTGTCTTTCAATGATATTTTTTATAAAATACCCTACTTCAGACTATTGTAAATTTTTTTGTCTTCAACAAAAGAGACTTGTTCAACTGGGAAAGTTCTCATTCCCACAAAAAATAAATTTTTTTATAATTTTAATTTAATGAAATTAACTTCTATTTAAAAGTAAGTTTGTAAAAATTATATGCACATGAGTTTCTGAGTTTTTTTTAAATTTATTTATTTTTTGGTTAATAGTGAATATAATAATTTTTCTAAACAACTTCAATTTTATGGAATAATATAAAAATATTAATAAATTAAACATTTATGAAACCATTTTGATATAAATGATATATATTTTATAATCAATATAAATCCTTTAAAAATACTAAGTTCAATTTATAAAATCCATATTTAACCTTTTGGAAACTCGAGTGATATTTAACTCTAAAAAACTATTTTTATTCACTTATTTTAAGAATTATTTTTCATCACTTTGAGAAATTAAATATAAAATAATAAATTAATATTTTTGATCATTATTTTAATATTATATATTTATTTCAATTTCATTTTTTTATAAAAAAATTTACCAATGTAAATTTTTGTTACCTCAATAAAATGATTATTTTTCAAAGAATGATATTTTATAAATACTGTGTATTTTTTAGTTAAGTGGATCTATTTTAAATTAAGAATCTTAGATGATTTTTACAAATATAAAAAAATAAATTAACAATAATTTTACTAATAATAAATGTTAAATAATGTTAATAACACTTAATAATTAAAAATGACATTTTTCTACGAAAAGAGTTTTTCAACCCATTATATGTTTTAATTTAAAAGTTAATTTTCTAATATATAGAAATTTAATAATTTTATATGGTGTCCAGATTTAGATTCATCATGTCTAAATTTGGTAATAATGACCATATTATATTTTTAGTAATAAAATAATTACCATTTTAAAATTTTATCAAGATGAACAGAGGTTAAAACGGATAATCGAATATGGAGTGATTTTACTACATAAATTTGAAAATTAGGCCCTCTAGAATACCTTTTTTTTAGGTTGTGAAATCCAACCAACATGTCGCACTAAAAGTTACTGACCTAACTCACCTAACTCTATTGAAATTATATTTTTACCCCTTACCAAACATTCTTTCCCTAAGATTAGTCAATATTTTTCACATATAAAAATTACTCACTTACACCCATTTAAACCCACACCCCTTCTTTAAAATTCCCATGAAAATATTCCCAATTTACTTAATATATATCCCTTATACACTTTTGGAAGCTTCTAATGTCAATAAATTTCCCCAAGTCCTCAATTTACAAAGGGTACTTAAATAGTTGAATAAAATTCTCAATGAAATTATTTCATATCCTTTAACTTCCTTTATCTATATTTATTATCCAACCTCCTACAAACTAATTATAACCATATGTATATAATGAAATCAATATAAATAATATACTAAAACTTTATTATATTGAGGGTATAACCATTATACATAAATGACACATTTCATTTTTCATCACCACCTTCCAAGGATAATTCTAGAAATTGGTTTACTAAATAGATATGATATTTATGTCATGATTTATATTCTGGAAATATAAATTTGGTATTTTATAAGATATATTATCAATAAGTGATCATTATGAAACTGATTTCATAAAATAAACATATCAAGATTAAATACGATTTATTTATAAGTGAAAACGTCATTTTCATTTACATTTTTGTCATAAATATTACTAATTTTGATTCATCAACTTAAAAACATCTAAATAATTTCATTATATTTTTTGTGATAATTATATTAAAATAAAATATTATTTTTGATAGTCATACTCACACATAGATTGTAGCACGTTCTTTCTTTGTCATATTAACCACATACATGAACAATGCCATAAATTTATATAAAGGATGGATTTTTAAAGTTAATATTATATATTAATAAGTAAATAATATTTATTTTTGGTTTTGGAATGGTAACATAAACATTTACCTCATTAATTAAGACAAATCCATTGGTTCTTTATAAATTAACAAAATAAGCTCACAACTGAATACATCTTATAAAATAATAACTAAAATAACTATGAGATGAAGCTATAAAATATTAAATAATTATAAAAAATAAATTAAAGTACCTTTTATGATTTTTTAATAGAGAAATTTTGGATAATAAGGAATAACAAAACCTCTATTATGAAACTAGTATAAAATGATCAAGATTTCCCACATAGGATATTGAAAATGGGTAACTAATATAAATATAGAGAATAATTATAAATGGAGTTTATAAAATGTTATGTACATTAACAAGTCTATTAAATTAGCAATAAATATTTTTATTTTTTTTATACAGGAGATTCAAGAAATTTAGCGGAAGTTGAGAATTAAGGTAAGGGGTTCTTTGTCACAAATTTTATTTATTGATACATGTTTCTTATTCAGCACCATGAAATATATAATATGGTATGATTATTTTCTACTGAATTTATTTTTACATTTTAAGAAAATTCATTTGGTTTAAAGGGAATTATCATATTCTTTCTTAAATTGGCTCTTGTTATAAAATATACCAAAGTTAAAACTATTTTTGTTAACTTAACTCCCTTCTTTGTGTTACAATGAATTCTCTTATCCGTTTTTTGTCTATGTTAGGTATATTTGACCCTAAGATTTTATTTCAAGGTATATTCTCTTCCACTATATTGATAATTTATTTCTAATTTAAAATTTTGAAATTGTTTAAATTCTTCTTTTGAAAATATATTATTCTTAAGAATAATTACCACCCTCTTTAATGATAGTTCCACCTCCTTGATCATATTTTACGTCCTCCAAAGTTTTCATTTATATTTGGAAAACCAGTTACGCATTATATCATGTGATATTTATATTTACCTTCTCCTATTTTCAAAAAAAATGTTTTATTCCTCTTTTTATGATGAAGTATTTAAACAAATATACTTTTAAGTAGTAAAATAGTTTTCCTTCTAGGGCCAACTATTTTTTTCTTTCACTCTAATTTTTTTGGGATATTATTTAGGTATTTTTAAGGATCCATTATTGAATTTTATTTTTTAAGAGTAAATATTTTCAAAATTATTCACTTCTTATTTTTGAAAATAACTTTTTAAAGTAACCTGTAACATAATTGTTTTTGCGAAAATATTAAAAATATTTTATAAAATATATTTTACATTTTAATTCGATGTGTACTATATAAAAACAAGATAAAAATATATTTTATTTTACATAATTTAAATAATTTTAATATTAAATCTAACAAAATAATCTCTCTATCCCAATAATTTAATGTTTAATGAATTTGATGAAAAGTTATATAGATGACTTATTTTCAAAATCTTGCAAACAATTCTCAATAATATAACTATTTTAGAACCCTTTATAATATTGTCATAATTCGTAATTATCTTCAAAAATTTTTTAAGGGAGACATATTAATGGGGTAATTTTAAATGTTTAGTAAGGGGAAAATATCATCCTGACATTATGGGCTAGATCATTAGCTAATAAGAAAACATTATTGGGTAGAAATTTAATATTAAAAATAACATAGGAAAATAGGAGTTGTATATATGTCATTAAGGAAAAATATTAAACCCAAAAATGAAAAACATATACGATGAGATAAAATAGTGACATAATAATTAAATCATGTAAAATAGAAATTAAAAAAAAAATTTAAGGAATCATAAACATGTGGCATCAATATAAAAACTTAAATCATAAGCACAAGACAAGGTTCACTATGATGACCATCATTACACAGTGGATAAAAGAAAAAAGTGTATTTGGTTAACTCACAAATACCATATATAACATATCATGACATGGATGAATTACCTAATGCATTATAGGACTATATAATTTCTGCCCCACTCTTCACATAACATAGTGTGGTTAGGCTAACACCCATGCACCATATATGGTATCTAATGAGATAGTAACATTTCAAAATGAATTGGATGAATATATAATTATAGTCCCACACATAAAATAATGAAAACCATAATATATATATGAAAATGTGTCCCATATGAGTTTAGGAAACAATAAATAAGGCAAAATAATGAAAAAACCCTTGAGGAAGGCCACCGTTTCAGAATCTTTCCTCAATGAATAAGTATGTGATATATCATATGGATTACAAAGAGAAGAAGTAATTAAATAATTTTGGATGTTAATATTTTATTATAGAAATATATGCCTTTAAAATTGAGTTATAATGTAGGAAATTTAAGTAAAAGATCAAGGAGAGTTAAGAATAATAATGAACCACATAAGTGGTGTTTTTTGAAATGAGAATGAGATATTTCAAGGAAAAAATTGACTATAATTTCAATTTAAACCATAATTGATCTGGGATGGTTTTATATAAAATAAAAATGTTTTTTTAAATCTATTAATATTTAAACACACTTTATATAGGATATAATTGTCATGAAATAAGAAATAATAAGGTTCCCTTTTAAAGCTTTTAAAAACATCTTTATATAAATCCCATATTGTTAAAAGGATAATGTTTTATTTTTAAAATAGGATAAAATATATATTTAGTTCACATGAGATAAAAAATAATTAGGTTTCAAATTAAAATGTATAACATTGTTTGGAAGTAAAATTATGGACAAGGATGGGAAGTCGTCATTAAAGAGGATGATAATTATTGATAATAATGGTATAATTTTGTGAAAGAAATTCATAAAGTTATATATTTTAATCACAAATGTAACTTTAACTAGATAAAGTAATTATTTTATCATAATGGAATTTTATAAATCCATATTTTAAAACTATATTTACAAAATAATCATTATGACTGAAGAAATAAGTTGAGTCAAGAAAAACCCTTATAGATTTTCAAATATTTGAGTCAAAAAACCTATGAGAGAAAGAAAATTTAATTCAAAATTTAATATAATGAAATATAATAGAAACATGATTTTAAAATCTTAATGGGTATTAGATATTCCATTCTAAAGAAAACATGGCACATAATAAGAAATATGTCTCAAGTTGTGAAAATTGAGAAAAGAAACCAATACCTTTTACCTTGACTTTCTCGAACATGATATAACCTCCCATTTAACATTAAAAAATATTTTAATTAATTATATTCTAACATTATTTATAAATATTAACATTTAAACCCCTAATTTATTTTTATTCTATACATGTACATTAGTTAGTTTTTATATATTTTCAATACTGGGTGTGCGTAATCACAATATTTTTGAACTAGTTTTGTAATAGTTGGGTTGTTTTTTGTTATTGTAATATATTACATCATTCATAGACAATAAAAGGTAGTTTAATTTATTATTTATTATTTGATATAAAGTTATAATTTAATTCTATCTAATTTTTGGCTATTATCCTTTCAGGTGAAACAAGAAACGAGAAAGTTTCAGTGTTTTAAACAAATGAAAGATAGTATCTTAATTAATGTGGTTAAAATCAATTTTAACATTAAAAAACCAAAATAAAGTCATTATATAATTTTTTTATCATATATTGTCATTACTCATTTTCTCATAGTCATCCAAGAAATTATTTTATAGTTCTATTTATGTAAGTGGTCAAACCAACCCAAATAAAGCATACGGTAATTTAATAGATGGTTATGAAGCGTTTAAGTTGTAATATCACTATACCATATGAATAATTATTTTAATTATTTCTTATAATTGTGATATATAAATATTTTAAATATTTGTAAATACAATATTACTTATACAAATCCATTATATAGAATAAAAAGATGGTTTTCCTTTTAGTGTGCTTGTTTTAAGATGGTGAATTTTTTAATATTAGATTGTTGTTGATTTCATTAATAATTTGTTAAATTTATCTAAATATAATGTTAAAAATTACATAAAAATTATATTTATCCTTTTAAACCATTCATAAATCCATCAGTGAAATGCGGGTAAAGAAAATGAACATATTAATTCATGGAGGCGGTAGTCCGCACATACACAAGATTAACTTTCAAAATTTTATTAATGGAAAATGGAAATGTGGTTAATTCCCATATCATAATTATAATAAAAAATATAATATTAATACTAATATTATTATTTATTATGGTGTAATTGTATTTTGTGTAGAATAATTGCAAATAAATAAATAAAAATGTGGAAAGAGAAGATATAATTTTTTACCTCACTTCTAAGATTATTTTTTTAAAGAGGATTACCCCTGAGGGATGGTATTTTGTGAATATAAAAACCTATGAAACGTTTATATAAATTTTTAGGATATTTTTCATCAAATTTGGATCTAAAATTGTTGTTTTGGGAATCTAGGGGAGGAGATCCACCTTTATAATTGAAAATAGATGACATTTTTATAAATACCCAAAACATTTTGATAATGGTAATTCAATATCAAGGAAAGTGGATAAAAAATTTATAAATTATAACCCAGGTAATTATTATAAAATATTAATTTCATTAATTATTAACATTCACTAATTAGGTTTTATATGGCCATATTCAATATAATAATATAAAGTAAATTTTTAATAAAAAATTAAATAATTTTATTCATACTAAATTCATTTAAATTTATTATATGGTTCTAATAAAAAGTTAAATTTCCAATTTTAGAAGTATAATTTTAAAAAACTAACTTAATTTTTTTAATTATCAATTCAAAATTATCTTACTGTGAGGTTCTGGGAAAAATCTCTAAAAGTTTATTTTTGGGTCAATAGTAGAAAATTAAGATTTTCATGAAAATAAACTTGTCCTTTCATGGTTTTACAAATTAAAATTATATTTTGGATTTGTTTTAAAATTCAATTCGATTTTATTAAAATTAACACAATTAATTTCATTAGGATCAACTTTACACTTGATTTTTGTACAAAAACATAATTATACATAAAATACATTTTTTAGAAAACATTTTTCATCACGTTTTATGGGGTTTTTTCAAATTAATTTCTTCCACATATTGAAAGTTAACTTGATTAAATATAATCCATAGTTTTATTAAACATTTAATTTTTTTAAATGAGTTCACTTTAATTTTTTTTCATTTTGAATAATAACATTGCAAGAAAAGATAATTGTTGGTGTAAGAGTTAAAATGGTTAGAAATAAAAAGATAAGGGTTAAAATAAAATAAAATCACATATAAATCCTATTTTATGGTTATAGTTTTACTCTATATTATCTTTTATTAAAAAGTAGTCCATTTTTGAGCCATTTTTATTGAGTAATACTTTAATATATTTAACATTTTGAATAATTTTATGCGTGTGGTCTCCCTCACTTATCCATACTTCAATTGTCTTTTAGCTCAAAAAATAACTAAAAAATAATTTTTTGAAATAGATCCCCACATACTATAGGTCTTGGTTTGATAAGAATACCATCCTAATAAGGATTTAGGTACAAACCTAAGGAGTTTTTTTACAGAAAAGGTTGAGTTATTAACCAAGTATTTTATTTTTTATTTGTTATTTTACCAATTTAAAAACTCTCCTAAACACTCTAATATAATAACATTAGTATCTATAATATACTCAAATGTTATTATTTTTATGCAATAATTTTTTTCCTCTACTTATCCAGCTAATGGAAAATGAAAACTTGTTTGGTGCGTATGTGTGAACCACCACGTCTCCAAGCGAAGTGTTTCATTTTTCATCACCGACTCTAATGGATAGAAATAATAATGAATTAAAATGAAATAATGTGATATATATTATATAAATATCATTCTATAACAATAGATAAATATTATAATTATTTTTTTAAGATCCAAAGAAATATAAAAACATTGCTCATGCGTATGTACAGACTACCACCTCGTGAACCAACACATTTTATTTTTTCATAATCACCTTACAAGGATGGTATATATTGGTGGATTTAGTTAAATAAAATTATATTTATTATATAATTATCATTCTATAAAAATAAAATAAAATTTACGTTCTTCCACGCATTTTCATTGAAAAACAAAAATATTATTAATGCGTACATATGATCCACCATCTCCATGTTATAACAAAATTAATTCTTCATAAACATATTACATAGTAGGTTATAAAATTATAATTAATGTATAAAAATTATAATTAAAACATTAATAATATTCTGTAAATGATTTAATAACGATCCATTTGACCATTGTAAAACTAAAGAATTCATTTTGGACTTATGAACTAAACATCTTCAAAATGCCCGAAGTTAACTTAAATAATTAGGTAATCAATTATTAAATTATAATAAGTAAAAATAAAATGAATAATGAAAATATAATTAATTTGAAAATTAATCTTAATGAGGTAAATAATTAACATAATTTTATTATTTAGGAAGATAAAGAACATACACAGCAAGTCAAACTCAAGGTAAGGGATTTCTAGTCCCAATTCCATTTTTTGAGATTTAAGCGATTTTCACCACTTATTTTTTTTGTGGTGTATAAAACAAAATATAGATATATTTGATAATAATTATCTTTAAATTAGTTCATTCAAAATTCAATTCAAATTTCTTTCTTTCATGGTTTCATTTTTTCAAAATTTATCAAATTATATGGTATATTCTACTGTTTTTAAAATGTTTTGAAAATTTCCTTCTAACATTTTTAATAAATGTCTATATTTTCTGATGTATGTTTAAATACTAAAAAATATGAATTAAAAATTTCATTTAACCACTCCTTGTACTTTCTTATAATGGTTATCTTATTGATTTTTTTATATTTTATATGGAATATTTTCCTTTCCTTCCAATGTATAAAAGGATTTTTTTAATTTATATAGGATGATTAAAATTTACCATAATATTAACCATTATTATTTAATAATATTCCTTCCCATGTTTTAATGGGTTCTCAATGTAATATCCAATTTTCTATTCTTTAAGAATTTTTTTAATGATTTTTCAACAAAAAAGAAGTTTTATCCTAATTTTTATGTAAATCTGAAAAGTGTTTTTAATATGTGTTGAATAGATTATTTTATAATATTTCATGATGGAAATTTAATATTATATGAGTTTTATATATGTTACATTCCATTTTAAATTTTTTATGATGGTGGTTGAGTGTGATATAGCTCTCAAATGCATTGTTTAATGATTTTCTTATCCATAGAATTATATTTGAATTAATTGAGTTGGTTATTCTATTTGTAAGCATTCTTAAAAGGGTAATTGTAATGGTTCTAGGAAGATTATTTCCCTAGTCACCTATATGACTTTTCTATGCTTGAAAATGATTTTTCATTGAAATATTTTCATTTCAGAAGTTATGTTTTTGATCTTTAATTTAAAGGAATGATTATTCCCTTTATGTGTAAAAGGTTTTATTTTAATAAAATAATTTTTATGGATTATCATATAATCTAAAAAACCATCATGATTATGATTTTTCCTTTATTTTTCTTATAATGTGTTTTATAAAGGACATTGAATTGTATAGAATATTTCATTTTAGAGTAAATGATAATTCTAGATCAAAGTTTATTATGTTAAACCAAACTATATTATATGATATCATTATTTTGAAATGAATTAATGAGTTTATTTTATTTTTATTCATGTCCTTTATGTATATTTTTTATCATCCCATGTATTAAATATTTTCATTGTGTTCAAGGATGAGTATGAACAATGATGAAATCAACTTAAAAATAATGAATATTATTCATGGAAAAAAATTATTCATTTTAAAAATTCTATATTATGGAAAAAAAGACACTGAGTGAAAGATAACACTTTTTAATGTATGAGACTATATTTTTAGAGTTATAACCTAATTCTATAAAAATATTAACTAAAAATTCCCTTGATTTTAAAAAAGTGAAACCATTTTCATCTATAATGTAATTATGGATTGATTATAGACTGGATCCTTATATTTGGAATTAATGGGGATCTATATTTCGAAGATATTTGTTATTTTTTAATTCAAATATAAAATATAATATATTTAGATTGATTAATCTTAGGGAATGATTCATATTTTTTATTATTAGAAGAAATTATAAAGGAATAGGATGAGAATATTGTTTAAAGGATTGTAAATAACACTAAATGGCTGAAGTGATTATATGTAAGATTTCAAGAGTACTGATATTTAATGTGAGGATTGATAAATTTAACGATTATAATATGTTTAAATTAATTAATAATATTTTGATTTTTTATGAGATTGGGTACTTTGGGAGACATTAATTGAGTTTTAGTAGATGTTTGGGGTTTATGTAACTCTTATGTGTAACTTTTTCATTAGTGAGAAATGGTATTAGAGGAATAATAATTTATATTTTGGGGAAATATGTAAAATTGAATTGATAACCTTTATTTTTAAGATGATATATGATGTTGAAATAATTATAGTTAAATCATATTAAAGTGTTATTACTTTTTAGGAAAATAACTATGAGATTTAATAGTGATTTGTGGACTATGTGATTAATGTTATTTTTGAATAATTTCACTATTTTGGGAACATTAAATGATTAATGTAAGTAGAATTTGAGGAGTAAATATTGTGATAATTTATGAAAGTATATATGATTTTATCATGGTAAAAAATTTCCAAATTTTGGAGATTATATGGTTACTCTGTATACATTTTTGGTTTATGACTTTAGTATTTATTAAATTAATTTAGAGATAAATTTTACATTCATATTTGAATAATATGTGATCAAATATTTTTTATTTTTTTGTTTTGAACTTTACATAGCATATTTTGAAGATATGTAATGTTATTTATGTATGAAAACATTAAAATTCATCTTTGGGAGTTATTATTGGGGATTTGATGATTAATGTAGTATTTTTTCAAAGGAAAGTGTATTAATATTATATTTTATCTTTAGTTATTATAATAATTTGGTTTGTGTAATTATCTATATATTGGACGAAAACATGTTATCCTTTTTGGGTTTCTATGATCCATTAGATTTTTATTTTAATGATTTAGGCATTATACATTCATCTAGAATTATCATTATTTTGAATGGGAGATGATATAAAAGTGGAAAATTATTGAGGCATAACGAAAGAATGAAATTTTATTATGAAATGGTAAGAAATCAAGTAAGTATATTTTCACATGTTCTCTATCTTTATAGTAAAATAATTCATTAACTCTTGGAAACAGATATTGGAATAATAATGTTCTCCTTATTCATCACTTTTAGATGAATTGGTGGTATTATTTATCCCATAATAATTTTTATTCATTAAATTTATTATGATTATTTTCTTTATCAATCCCCATTATTCCTTATATGTTATGTTTTTTTAGGTCTATATTTTAACATTCTGTGAATGATCTCCTTATTTTGGAACATGATAATGTGTTATTCCAAGTGAACTTCCTGTTTAGCTTCCCAATGTTCAAAAGTATGTTCTATTTTATGTTAGTTATATGTGGGTTTTAAAAAAAGGTATTTTTAAATATCAAAATGGTTTTCCTTTCGTGATTTTTTGTTTTATCATCCACTCCTTGGAATTTATTTTGAAAATGTTTTGAACCCTTTCTATCAGGATGAGATAAAATTACAGGGAATTGTTTTTCCAATGGCTGGTAATATTGTAACAACCTATGTAATTTTTATAATAGATCACTTCCAATGCATATTAATTTTAATTAATTATATTTTATAGATTTATATTGACTATAATAATAATAATATTTTTTTTCAATAAAAAAATGAAATATTTTTTATCATACTAAATTCATTTACTTATATTATTTTGTTTTATTTAGATGTCTAATTTCTAAATTTTTAAATTTGAAATTGAAAAATTGAACTTAATTTTTGAAATCATAAAGTAAAAATTACCTTATATTGATTTTTATAAAGAATTTTATAAGAAAGTTGATTTTTGGGTGAATAGTAGAAAATAATTTTTTTAGAAAAAAATCCTTTTCTTTTTTATGCATTTACAATGCCAAATTAAATTTTAGAATGGTATTAAAATTCAATTATTTTTTTTAATTAATCATATTATAATAAATTTTATTATGATCAAAATTTCACATAATTTTTCTATAAAATCTTTTTTATATATAAAAATGATTTTTTTGAAGAATCATGTTTCATCGACATTTTTGGGTTTGTTTTTAAATTAATTTATTAAAATTAGAGAAATATAATATAATTAAATTGAATCTATACTTGGAATCATATTTTATAAATTTGGTAAGGATTCCACTTTAAATATCTTTCAATTTGAATATTATCTTTTTAAAGAAAATATAGTTACTATAATAAGAGTTAAAAGAGTTAAAAATAAAAAAGATAGGAGTTGAAATAACCTAAATACTTGTATAATGCCTATTGGGTTTTCATATTTCGTCCCAATATTGTATTTTATTCAAATATTATATATTTTCGAACCATATATATTGAGTAAGACATTAATATATTTTAGTATTTAAAAAAATTCCAAGAATGTCCTTTCCCTCACTTATTAAAGGACACACACTCTCTTCTTTTCTCCACACATTAAGAGACTATCAGCTTGAAAAATACCAAACCAAATCCTTTACTAACATTCCTCTACACATCATAGTGGTCAATTTTTTATGTACCTATAATTTTATTAATGAAATTATCTTTTGAATGAATAAATATCTTGTTAAGTAATATAGTTATATAAAACACATGAATTACTTTGGTTATTTTGGACAATTATAAAATATAGTCTATAAATTTTAAAATCCTATAATTAATCTTTCAAATAAAGGTATTTTATATTAAAATTTTTAGAATAGTATATATTAAGGGTTATGATGAAGTCTAATTATCATAGGCGGAAGAAGTGAAGACCTCAACTTGTAGGATCACACCATAGAAAGCCCATTTGTTGATGCTTCCAAGGGGGATGGAATCACTAGGCCTTGACCTTAAACAATTCCAATCTAATATTCAATAACTAAAGATTTAGAAAAACTATTTATGATAACAGTTCTATATTATCAAGATCATGGGCCAAACCATGTTTACTGAACCACCATAAGAAATTAACACCATCACACACCTTACCCATAGTGCATACACCAGTGTAATATGTGGTCATGTATATATACACTATTAATATGAATTTTAATGTTTTATTTATAATAAAATGGTTATTATATTAATATTTTTTCTTTATTAATTTATATATTCAATTATATATGTGTTGATGAAAATTATATTTTGATATAAAGAAACAAAAATTATAATTTTTTGGATAAGATATAGTTTGAAACAAAACACTATTTTTGATATATTAAAGATTTTTAAATACATTTTATTTTCATAAACTATTATTATTAAATAATATTTATTTATTTATATATGATATTATAATTTTATGAAGTTCAATTTAAATTTTATAAGGGTCATAAATATGTTAATATCTTGAAGAAAATTATTTTCCAGTAATTTTTTTTTACTTAAAATAGTAAATTCCCATATTTAGAGAATTTTTTGACAAAAAGAATATTATTTATGAATTCAACTCATCAAAATTCTCCAATGGTAATTTTTTCAAAATTTTATGAGACTAAGTTTTGTGAAAAATTAAATATGGTATAAATATACAGTATGTATTATGATATAATAATTTCCCAAAAGTGATTTAATAAATACTATAAAGGCAATCCACGATTGAAAATAGATTTTCCCCTTAAAATAATGCGATTTTATGTTATTTTATTAATTTGATAAACCTTTAATGAATCCTCTGAATCCTATATTATATTTCATGGTTTTAAAATCAATTATTTACGAACACGACCCACTTCTACATCAACAATGGTGTTATTTTAATATGTTTGGTTCTAGGACTTATAAAATATTTAAAACCACTCCTCTTTGTTAAAAACTATGGGACAATTTATCATTTTGACGATTTTATCATATAGTGTCCAAAATCTAAGTTCATAAATTAATAATGAATTCCTCTATCTTTGGCTATAAATACCAACCCAACCCCCTATCGTCTTCACTCAAAACCCTTTAAATATGGATTTACTCTCCCAAACCCTCTTTAAATATCTCCCAAGGTGTTCCCAAGATATTAATAATCTCCTATTAAGCTATTATAAGTGACCTATAAAGGTAGGGGATTCACTTCTCCCCCTCTTTAAGTAAGTAATTTCTTTATATCATGCATTTTTATTTCAAATAATTGAAGATATAATATATTATTACCCATAAAATTTAAATAACTTTTATAAAAAAGTAATTATATACCACCTTTTACTCTCATTAAACCCTTTCATGAACCTTTATGTACATCCTTATACGACATAAATCGTCTTATTATTTTCCAATATAATTTTTTTTGTTATGAATACCCATCCCCATTTCCACTCAAGGGTATTCAAATAGATTAAACAATACATTATTTTTTAGGGAATTCCATGTATCTAAACCAAACTCCTTAATCATGGGATTAAAACTGATGAAATACATTCTTATATTGTTAGATATATATGGGACATAGATGCATATAAATTACATAATTGTGATGGATGCGCCCAAAATTATATAGCCCTATAATGAATTGGGTAATGTACCATGTATGGTTCATGAAAAGTAATTCTAAGCACATATGTTTTGTTTTCATAGTGGTTATCGTTGAATTATTCTTATAATGTCATGTTTTATGTTACTGCTACATTCTTATGTTGCCTTGATCTTATCATATTGTACCATGATTTGATGTTGATTATTATAATTATCACCTTTCTATGTCATCATGTTATGTATATTGAATCATATTTACTACCTTACTTTATGTTATGAATTGATTATCCCCTTAATAGGATTTATAGAATACTCCTTCTAATCTACATCCCCAGATTGTCCAATGTTGTTTTAGAATGATTAAAGGAATTTAAGATCATATTTTGGGATTTTTTAATATTTTTTGTATACCTATTTCAAGTTATGATGTTATATAACTAATTCACCAAAGAAACTAGGACTTTTGATCATTTGGGATCGTATGATGTGTTTTTTATGTAATAAGTAATGAATTATTTTTAATAAAATACATGGGTTGTCGTAGTTTGTGTGTAAGAGAGTTTTAGTTATTTTTTTAGGATTATGGTTAGAAAACCATAGTTAAGGCCATAGGGATAGGTCTAAACATAGTAAAATATCCATAATTTGGTTAAATTACATATTAAGTGGCTTCCATGAATAAAAATCCCTTTCTGTATATTACAAGCAGAAGTGACTCTGGCATAGTTGTACTTAAAGATAATAACTATTCAAAGGGTTTATTGGTTATTAACTTTATCATAATCCAGTGCACAATGAAGAAGGTTTTCTGCACACCTATTTTGACACTCCCAGTGTATATGATTTGTTAAATTCACAATCTCTTTATAAACAATTATAAAGGTAAAAATTTGCCATAACTTTTTTGTTTGGAAATAGACTATGTATAACATATATAGAAACCTAGAAATAAATATGTTAAATAATTTTTTTCATTTATGAGTCATCCCATAAATGTTCATGGTTTCCATTTTATGTGTGTTATAGTTTGAAAATTCTCATTCCTATTTTTTCCATTTATTTTAGTTAATGGTTGGAAATAGGAGCAACCGAGTCAAGAACTAATGTGATGGGAAGTGTAATGACTACCCAAATGAGATTCCCAACCCTATAGGAGTAGGATTTGAAAAAAAGTTATGTTAATAATTACACAATTAACTCAATTTTTGATTAAAAACTTGAATTAAGAGAAAATCCCAGATTCCCTTATGAAAGAGTAAGTTGCTATTGATACCCTTATGTGAAGGATCCCTCCAACATTGAGTGGAGCTTATGATCCCTTAATCCAGAAAAAATGAATAAAATCTATTGAAAAGTTATTCAACATCATTCAATGTTATGAGTAGGAACAGTTCATGTTGGATGTTTATCATATGGAGGAATAATCTGATCAATGGTGAATGTTTATCAAAGATAAAAATCCCAGAGGAGAACAAATGGACTGGGTGGAAGGAATTTTAATTTTTTTCAATAAATATTTTCCTCACTCTCTATGACTTATAATGGAGTGGTATTTATTTGTACTTAAGTAAAAGGATTTAGAATCCATTGAAGCATATGAGGATAACTTCACAAGACTTGCATGATGAACTGTTAGATTTTTCATTAACCATGAAAGTAAATTCACCACTTCTTTAGTGGGATAAAGTAAAATATAAAAAAATATTTTTTTTTGATTTGAGACTTTGATATCTGTAATGAAATTGTATGATATGAAATTTTAATTCAAAAATTTACATTAGGAAATCTAAAGAGTATAATGGTTTTGAAGATAGAAATTGGTGAATGGATCCTGGGGGATTTATAGAGAAATCTCATAGGGATACGATATTCCATAAAACCACTTATAAAAATGTGGGAAGAAGCACTATAAAAACTAATTGAAGGGGAAAAGGAAATGATTTAGGTTTGTGAAAGAAGGTATAATTGATAACGAATACTGATGGGAGAATACAACTAATTTATATGAATAAATAAATTCTATATTCAAAACTTAACCCACTATCTAATGCTTCAAAATGGAAGGAATAAGGAAAATTTGTGAATAAATTCACTAAGATAAAGTTTTCTGATAATAACATTAACAGCATCGAGAGATAGGGTGAGATCACACCACCAAAACTGCTAAGGAGGATCTTGGTAATGATGTAATGAGAGGTATGCATATTACCTTTTCAAGGTTAGTGAACATATTATTTAATTTTGGTTCTACCCATTCTTTCATATAATGCAAGTTTAGTATAACTATTCAAACACCACATCAATATAATTAAGTAGATATATAAGTGAAAATAGAAAATGGGGAAATTATTTCATCCAAATTATATAACTTATTGCCTATCTATATTCATGGTCTAAAATTACATTCAAACCTCGTGACACTCTATTTAGAAGATTTTTATGAAATTATAGGTATAGATTAACTTTATTTGCTTAAATCCAACATAAATTTTTGAGAGAAGGAAATCACTCTCCATATCATAAATTAGCCTCTAATTCTATACAAGTGAAAGTAGATTGAAGAATTTCCATTAGATTCATCATCTAAATCATTGATATTTTTTCCTAGGAGAAAGATTATTTATATCAAATGATTGAGACTATGTAAAATATCATCCTTTATGCCATACCCATTGTGAGGGAATATGATGATGTGTATCTCAAAAAATTTATTGGTCTTAATCATATATAAGAGGTTGAGTTATTGATCAAAATTATTCCCAAATCCTTGGGAATATCCAATAATTGATATAAAATGGCCATTGTTGAATCTAACGATTTGAAGAACCAATGAAAATAGAATCAAGAAAATGGTTTTATATACCCAAGTGATTCATTGTGGGCAGAAAGAAGGATGGGTTGATGAACCTTTACATTGATTATTGGGAGATGAACTTGATTATGATAAAGACTAAGTATATTCTACCATGGATTGATGATTTTTTTTATTAGATATGCGATCCAAGTACCTATATAGGTTTTATTTGTGGTCAAGATATTATCATGTAAAGGTGAAGAAGAAAGAGATCCCCAATACTACTTTTTGTGCAAGGTATGGACACTATGAGTTTAAAGTGATTAACTTTGGAATCACTAATTCTATAGATTTATTAATTGAAATAATGAATAGAAAATTTAGATATCACATCCTAAAAAATTCATAGTCTTTAGAGATGATATTTATAGGTGCTCAAAAATGAAGTAGGTGTATGAGAAGAATTTGAATGTTGTACTGAAAGCCTTTCTAATAGAAAATTTATACAATAAGTATAAAAAATAAAAGTAATGTATTGGAAAAGTAAAATTTATGGTTAATGTTATCACCAAGAAAAGGATATCTATGGATATTTTGAAAATAGTGGAAATTGAGGGATAGTATTGGCCAACATCTCTGATGGAGATCCATAGTTTCCTTAGATTAGCTGAGTACTATCATTGATTACTGAGAAAATTATCATGATTTTCAAGCCCAGAAACCAGGCTAATTCAAAAGGGACTAAAGTTTTTCTAGACTGATGAACGTGGGAGGGATTTAAAGAGTTAAATAAGAGGATAATCACTTTAACTATGCTAACATTACCCATAGGTGGGGAATGATTTTTTTATATAAAATTATGTGTCCAAAAAGGGATTGGGTTATTTACTCATATAAGATGGAAAAGTGATAACCTACACCTCCCACCAATTAAAGATGCATGAGCAGAACTAGCCAGTACATGATCTAAAATTTTATATAGTGATATATCACCCCAATATTTTAAAAATAAAACTTTTTTTGATAGCTTATACAACACACAACACTGGGCCTCAACAAACCATGAAATATTGTTATTTAAACATGACCATTATAACCTAACCATTAAATAGGTGGGAGTGAATAGTATTAAAAACTTTATAATATATATAAAAAATTCTAAATAAATATATATGAATTAATAAATTTATAGGAAGTACTCAATTTTTAATGATTAAATTTTATTATCACTACTACGGATTTAGCCATTAACACTACAAGGCTTTAATAATGCTAGCTAAAAGCACCGTTGAGGGTTCCCTATATTAATTCTAGAAAAAGTGCTGATAAAGGGGCCTTTATCAGCACTAAAAAAGTAATGATAATGGGGAGTCTTTGTCAGTGCTAAAAAAATTGCTAATAAAGGTCCCCTTTATCAGCACTTGTAAAAAAATAACTGAAAAAATCCTCCAATTTTATCAGTACTAATAAAAAAGCACTGATAAAGGGGTCCCTTTATTAGTGCTACTAAAAAAGAACTGATAAAGGTTGGCATTTATCAGTGTTAGTAAAAAGGAGATGATAAATGGGGCTATGTATCAACAATTTTTTCTAGCACTCATTAAGGGTAAAAAATATATTTATTTAGAAATTATATATTAGTATAAAAATATTTTTATATTGATATATATATATATATATATAATATTTTTAAGTATGTATCAGATAGGATAAATATGAATTTAAAATTAATATATAAGATATTTGTGGAGATAGATTATAATATAATGAAAAAATTTAATTAATAATTTCTTAATTATTATTGATCAATAATCATTTAACAATAATTTAAAGATAGATAAGAAAACAAAAAGTCAATAAATTCTATTAAATAATTTGAAAACATGACTCGAACTTCAAACAAGTATAAATTATGATACGAGTGTCCATTTAAGCTCTACCACATATCAAATTGAAGCTTGTGATGAGGTCTATATATTGATGATTGGGGGAACCTATTGTCATATTTTTTCAATTCCAAAAATGGCCCATAAGGCCTCCAAAACTCATTTTTTAATCGGGGTATCCTAATTTTTTAACATTTGATGCATTTTCAATGTTGTTTAGGGGGGTATTATTTTATTTTTTAGTGGGGAATTAATTTATTCCCTAGGATAACATTCATATAGATATTATGCTTTTAATGTTTTATCATTTTTCAAAATGTAGTTTTTTATAATTAAATGTATGTATATTTTATAATATTTACTTAAAATAAATCAATTTTATATCTACATATTTAAAAATATTTAAATATAAAATGTTTATTAATTATATAAAATCAATATTTATTATTCATTTTATTTAAAATAAAAAAATGATCCATTTTATTTACATTATAAAAATGAATTAATATGTATATATATACCTATAAAAGTAATATTTAAATATAAACATGTGTGTGTTAATAATAAACAAATATATATGTAAATTTATATTAAAATATATGTAAATAGATATATATTATGTAAATATATGTATGTGTATGTGAGAAATATAAATATATACTCATGTGTGTGTATCAATATGATGTAAATATATCATATATACATGTATTTTTATAAATAAATCACTATCATTATGATTATCATTAAATATAGCATATAAATTTTTTTTAAAATAAATTATAAAAAATTTATATTTATATATACAATTATATGTGAACATGTCAATATATAGACATATAAATGTATATATAGCATATGAAATTTATATTTAAATATACAATATATATATGCATATTCTAAAAATGTATTTAAAACAATATCTAACAATTTCTGTACATTATAAAAATATATGAATATATATATATTTATAAATACTTATAAAAATATATATAATGTTTATATACATATATATTTGTGTATTAATAAATATATATATTTATATTATATTCCAGTATATGTAAATGAATATTAGTATATAATATATTTAAATAAATATACGTATATATATATATCAAGAACATAAACATATATTTTATAAAAGGATTTAAAAATAATAAAATAAATATATGAAAAAAATATGCATGTATATATATATATATTAATAAATCAAAATATTGAAAAATATATAATAAAACTAGCTAGTGTAGTGGTAAAGACATTCAAATTCTAAGGGGGAGGTCCAAAGTTTGAATCGAGGCGCATGCATGAGGGAAGGAATTTTCTAAAGCACTGTTAAAGGGTGGGGGGAAGAACTATAAAAGGTGGGAATGCGAGTACGTGAAAAGTAAAGATAAAGCGTGGGGGGGGGAGCTGGCGGCGGGGAGAGGACCGGACAATTTTTTTCTCCATCCTTTATTAGTGATTCTTGCGAGTACTAATAAAGGTTATATTTTAAACCCAATTTTATAGAGAGTGATATGAAAGCATTGTTAAATCCCAAAACTAATGTTGTTAAAAGTCTGTTTTATAGTAGTGTCTTCAAAAAAATTAGTTCTCTTCAAAAAAGTTTTTTATTATTTTTAAGATAAAATAGAAAATTTTATTTTTTTAAATTTTAGAAATTTTATTTTATAATTGAAAATAATTTTTGAAATTATATAATATCAAAAATGACATAAGATTGAAATTTTTTATTTTTCTAATTTTTTTAATTTTTTCAGAGAATAATTAAAAATACTAATTTTTTAAATAATGTCATTTATTTTCATTAAATCAAGTAATTTTAAAGTTAAATTATATTTTGGATTTAGTATTAAAGTTTATTATGGATAATTTTATTTATAATAATTTAATTAATTTCTTTTGAAGCACCAAATTTCATGATTTTGGTATAAGTTTATTTTTATGATTAAATACGCATTTTTTTGCAATCCGTTTTTAGGTGCATAAAGTTTAAACTTTTAATTAATTAAAATAAAACCTATTAATGAAATAATAAAATAAATATCATCATTATTAGGTCTATTTTATAGGAATTATTATTAATATAATAATAATTTTTAGTAATAGTGTTGATATAATATCATCTATTGTTTAAAAAATGCATTTCTTGAGAAACCATTTTTCGACACATTTTTGGAGTTAAATTATAAATTAATTTCTACTATTTTTTTATTTTAATTTGATAAAATGGTATCCATTTTTGAGTTAAAAATAATTAATATTAGGTAACAAGGGCAACTTAATATTTGGCTATAATGAATTGTAAAACATTAAAAAAACATGTTACCATGGTTGAAAAATAAACAGGTAAAAGTGAGTAACCTTAGTGATAAATGTAATAAAATGTTTCAAAAATGTTTTATTTTGTATGTTTGAAGTGTTTAAATAACATTTCACCTATCCACTCCATTATTTATCAATTTTGGAGGCACTTTTATTGAGGGAGACTTCCCATTATTGAATAGTTTTTAGTATTTACAAAAATATCACTTCCTCTCCCAAATAAAATGGAACATCAGCTTCTCTTTCTTCCATAATTAAAAAGTACTTAGTTTTTACCAATACCAAACCAAATAAATTATTTAGTGCACTCTACATGTCCTATAGGTCTTGGTTTTATCATAAATCCAATCTTAGAAGGCATTAGGTATAATGCTAAATTGGTGGTCCGAGGAAGAGGTATCGTTCCTTACCGAGTGTTTTTGTATTGTTTATTATTCCATCTCATTAAAATATTATTAAAACTTATTTATATAAAAACATAATTAACTCCCATATACTGATATATCATTATGTTAACGTAATAACATAAATCCATCTCCTCTTCAATCAAATGGGAAATAAAATAATTATTCATGTGTACGAAAGATTACCTCCTCGTGAACTGATGTAATTTGTTTTCCATTATTGCATCAAAAATAAGTTTATGAATATGGATTTAATGAATATATATGATATTAATGATATATTTATTATTATATTAAATTTATATATCATATAATTTATTACCTTACCATCCATTGAAAAATGATATTGTCATTAATTCGTACGGTAGACTACCGCCTAATCAAGCAATGTGATTTTTTTGATCACCGCATAACCTAGAAAGGATATATATAAGAGTATTTATTGAAGTAATATTATTTTCATTATTTAATTATCATCCTATAAATACAAAATAAAACTTACCTTCTTTCCATCACTATCATCGAAAATTGGAAACGTTACTTATACGTACATACGAAATACTGTCTCCATGATTGTAACATAGTTAATTTATCATAACATTATTTCATGATTGGTTCAAAAATTATAATTGGAGTATAAAAATTATAATACTATAATGATTATTATTTTTTATATGGTGTAACATTGAATCTACTGACCATAGTCAGCACACCGATGCCGTTTTGAAATTATGAACTGAGCATGTGGACGTAACTGATTAAGTTATTAAATATTTAATTAAAATAAATGAATTAAATAGTAAAAATATAAGGGTTTAGACATGTTTAAGTTTCTTAAAAAATATATATATACATATATATATATGTATATATAATTTTATCATATAGGATATATAGGATATACGTGACAAATCTAAACTCATTGTACGGGTTTTCATATCAAAACGTACTTCTTTGAGACACATGTTTTATGAAACTAATTTATTTTAAAAGGTTTATATATTAAAAATTGATTATTTATCAACATGTATTATTCTTTTTCATGGTATTTTTACTTTAAATTCATTCTCTATCTCTTTCATGTATTTTTATTAATATATTTCTTAAACCATAAGGGACTTCATCCCAATTTCATTTTATTGAGGTATATTATTATATTATATTCCTATAACTTTTATGTGGTGTATATACTAACAATTTTATATATAATATCATAAATAATTCATACTTACTGGTATTTTGGGTTTCAGTTTTAATTATTTCAGCCAAGGGAATTTTACATGAAAGTTACTAGTGGTAAGGAATTTTATAACTCAATTTATATTCACCGGGTTATACAACTTCTTCATTTACTTTGATATAATAATATTATATGTGTAAGGTCCTTTTATTTTTTCATATTTTATTTCCATTTTTTATTTAGTCTTACATTTTAAACACATAATAACTTCATTCATTAATTCTCACTTCAATGATAAAAACTTTGTATGGTATTTCATCTCAATTTTCCTTCATTAAATAATATTTTATTATTATGAACCTAATATAATTTATAATATTTATATAATTCCATTTATACATGTTATATAATTAATATTGTTATATTATTTGTATTTATGGTTTCATTTGAGGTCATTTCTTTTATGGGTCTTATAATTTAAATGTTACTAAAGCGATAAGGGTTTTTTCCACAATCTCATTTCAATAAGGATTATTTATGGTTGAATTTCCATTAAATGTAATAATTTACTCATCATATAGAAATAAAATTTAATTTTATTATCCTTTGGTAATTCATTATATTTTCAAGTTATAGTACCATTTTACTCCCTTTGGAACTCAAAATGATTAGGAATTTTTTTAAGTAAAGTCAAATTTATTTATTTCTTCAGTCATGAAGTATTCTTTTTATATATCTATATTTCATAAAACTATTTTCTTGGATTTTTATATTATCATATTTATTTAAATAAAATCTTTCCAATTTTTTACTTTTTAGAAAATGGTTTAGATGGAATGTTTCTATCATTTTAGAAAAAGTTACTTTTTTTGTGATAGAAATGTTTTATTTTAACGTATATTATATGTATGGAATTTCTCAAAATCAAAAGCACTCAATTATTTGAATGTTAATTTATTTTTTTTCTTTCAATGAAATCATTTTATATAATAATTTTGTAAATTTTTACATTTTAAAGAAGTGATTTCAAATTCAAAGTCATTTTTTATTCAATAAATATTCCATGTAATCATTAAAGTCAATTTTATCCATGAAGACACACATTGTTGTTAAGGATTACTTATAAATTATGTATATACATATCTCATATATATATTTAGATAATTATATATTCCTTTTATGGGGTAATAAATTTTTTATATCCCTCCCTCAAATTCCTTAATTATGGACTTTCCTCTCATTATAAATGAAAAAAAATTATTCAACCCATTTTATTTTCATAGGAAATTTATAGGTTTATGCCTTATGATTAATTTACTTTTGTGAAACATATAATATAAAACATGTTACGATGTGTTTTCTAGATAACACTATAATTTATTGGGTACATATTTAGTTTCATGAGATGTTATGTTTGAGACTAGGGAGTAAACATAATCTATTATTTGACTTTTTCAAGTATGTGATATTGTCTTGGATATAATCCTTGAGTCATTTTTATGTCATATTATATTTTTTGGACACATTTCCTTTGTTACCATGAATATTATGGTACCATATTATTTATATTATCTTCAATGTGATTACTCATGCAATTTCTCTTTTATAATATCATGTATCCTATTGGATTGAGACATTATGTTTTCTTATCTTTTTTATTCACTTACTAATATTTTTAGATCACAACTCTATTTTATGTATTCTATAGGTTATAATTCATAGTTTTAAAAGATCTAATAGATTTAGGAGATATCAAATGAGAATAAAAATAAGGGTGTTACGTTTTAGTTCCTTTTAATGTTTTATATACCTAGTATTTCAAAGAGACCAGGCCTCACAATCATTGGTTTTGTACTTATTGAATATTTATTTTTTAAAATCAATCAATAATATGTGAAAAAGAATCGGTTCAATTTAAGTTATCTTTACTTTAATCATTTGTAGAAATTATCTCTATAGGGAAAAGTGTGACATATATACAGATCATAAAATCCTCAAGTATATATTCACAAAAAGGTTCACAATATGTGCCAATGAAGGTGTTTGGAGTTGATCAAGGATTATGATTGTTCAATCTAATACTATCACAAGAAGATGAACAAAGTGGAATATAACCTGAGTAGAATGGATCATGTAGCCCTATCCATGATGAATATTTAAATACATCGTATATTTTTAGACATGAAAAGGATTGTAATGAGAATAATAAAATTATCTTCTTAATACCTTTCTCAAATAAATTATCCACCATCCATTATTAAGAGGATCAATGAGACCAAAATAGAAAACAATGAGCTATAGATAAAGGTGTCAAATATTTCATAGATAATTTTTTTAATGATGGAGTTATAAATATTGGAACCCATATATGTGTCCTATCCAAATCAAAGAGGAAGAGGGAACTTATAAAGATTGTGCATAACTCATCCTTCTCTATTTTTCATGGAAGATCTAATATGTATAGAGATATGAAGACAAAATTATGATGGGATAATATAAAGAGGGAGATTTTAGCATTTGTATCTTGATGCTCGGTATGCCAAAAAGCCACACCTAAATGATATAAGACTAAGAGTATGTTAAAACCATTTTTATACCAATATTGAAAAAGGAAAACATAACCATATATTTCATCATAGGAATCCCTAGTATAACTAAAGCCACTAACACCATTTGGGTGGTATTCGATCACCATAAAAATTTAATGAAATTAATTTCTATCAAGGAAGATTTATCCCATGGAAAAAATACTAAGATATACATAATGGAAGTGGAAATTCTATATGGATTACCACTATCTGTAAGAACCTGGATCTTCAGTTTTCGGTACAGATCTCTTTTATTGGCTTTTTAAGTAAAAATGGAGTTTCTGAAAATTTTTAAAGCACATGCCATGTACTTTCTGAGTACACACCGTGTACTCTTATCCCCCTCGAAGCCGTGTGATGGCCGTGTCTGGGCCACACACACGGTGTGTAGGGGTGACGTGGTGGTCGATTTTGGCGGAGTACGGAAAAACCCACTGCACGCCGTGTACTTTAAAAGTACACACCGTGTACTTTATTTTTATTTAATTAATCGGACTGGGGTCGTGCCTAATGCTCATAAATGTCTTCTTCTCCGCCAAATTCCATCCAAAGCGTCCGAAGAGGCTGATTCTTCCCTGAACCACCGATCCGTCACTGGTTGTCCAAATCAAACTCCGTCAATTGCAGAAGAATCGCAGCGGTGAGTTGTTGGTTCTTCTTTGGCCTCATTTCCCGATTCTTCCTCTCATGTTAGTTATCTAAGGTTGAAAGATTTATACGGTTTTGCAGATCTACTCAATTCTAGGCCGATTCACGGGCCGAGGTTCAAGTATATCGATCTTCGAGGATCGAGGTAGGTGGTTTGTTGCCCTACGCTGAAGTTCTTTGAGTTTTGGTTGAAAAAGTGCCAGATACCCATGTATCGGGTATCCCGGGTTTAATATTTTGATCATATTATTTATTTTACCAATATTTCTTTTTAGATTATGATTAATTGTTGTGAATATATGCTTGGTTTTATGTTTGAGGATCCCCCCATGGGTGTTTCTCCCTTTTTGGATGTTTATCGCCGTTCGACACCGTTTTCCTGTGAGGCAAACCCTATTGAAATTACTAGTTTACTTGTTATAACTTTTTCATGTGTTGACTACTATTTATATGATTTTGATGCATGGTATCTTTTATCCAAGTAGTTTTTGAACTTACTTAGGGCTGCTGACAGTCGATTACCCACGACTGGACTGCTCAAGGCTGTGAGAACCTGGTGCGGGAGATCAAAGAGGGAATAGACAATTAAGTTCTTCCCCAGAGGGTCTGTTGGTTTTAGTTTCATAAGAAGGAACAACGGGAATAAGAATTTGTGCTTCCCAAGGTTTTTCTTAGTTTACACACGCATTGAGACCACAGGAGGAATTAGACGTTAGTGCTTCCTCAGAGAGTCTGTATCTATCATTACAAGACCATTGGGGAATTGAAGTGAGAGCTTCCTAGAGTGTATTTGCCTTGTTTGATTACTGGACTATAGGGGTCTGCTAGTTTGATCCACCTAGAGGGTCAGTGTGAATTTTGATGGTTGGTTGTGATGAGTCCACCAAGCCAAAGAACAAGCTTGGGTTTTGTACTGCTTGTGTTTCGATAGTCTTTTGAGATACCTATTGTGTTACTTGCTTACCATGGAATAGAAAGATTTTCTAGTTTTCCATGGTTGTTTAATTAAATGAATGTGAATGGTAATTTGTAGTATTATTTACTGGTATACTCTTATTCCATTACTGTACTTATTTTCCTTTACTTTTTCTATATTACTCACTGACAGTTGGGCACTAATCTTGTGGTGATTGCCTACTGGGATTAGTTTGACACCCTGTTTGGGTCCTGATTTTCAGCCCAAACAGATTATATAGTTGCGGGTGTAGATTGAGATTGTGGTCCTTCTACCTCAGGTACTTGATTGCTGGTTGGAGTTGGAGAGCATGTTACCTGGATTTGGCTTGCGATGCTGTTGGAGTTACTGTTTACGTTTAGTACTTGGTTTCAGTTGTATTTAGCATGTTTATTTGTTTACTGCTTTCCATAGATACATGTACCATTCTACATCATTATTATATCAGACATTTCTTTAACTTTTAGATCAGTTGTTGTATGTTGTTACTGCTTCCACTATTGTTTATGTTTATTCTTCCGCTGTGTACTTTACCAAATGCGGGCATAGTTTCCCCACAGACTCACCAAGGCTCTTGCTGCTAGTCAGCAGCCTCTGGAGTTTGGGGAAATGCTATTTAGGTAATGTGGCGAACTGGGTACGGGGTGCCAGTGGAGTGGCTCCAGATTCGGGTCGTTACAAAGTGGTATCAGAGTAGTTTTCTTCTTTTATATTTCCTTACTGTTTTGCGACAATAGACAGGGATAAGAAGAAATGGGTAGTTAGTACTTAACTGTGCCCAGGAGTAATTAACACGTGTACAGGGAAAAGCTATATTACCTCGTAATTGAATTTTTCAGTTTTTGCAAGTGTTACAGTTTATTATGTTTCACCGTTGGGTGATGCACATGTTTCGTGCTGTTACAGTTTATATGATTGTGGTTCTATTTTGTTGCAACCCGATGAGATGAGGGTGTTCCATCTCATGAATCATATTGGCACTGGGTAGGAAATCACATGTCATGAATTTTACCATGCCATCTAGGGTGCATTATAATTTCTTGCTTTTGTGATAGATGCCTTGATAAATTATGCATGATGTTGTGATAGTTGCTGTGATAGACATAATTGTTGTGCTGATAGAGTATTTTTTATTTTACAACCTATTTAACATGGATGCCAAGCTCTGGTCTTAGAGGTGTTATGGGCCCTTGGGGATCTTAATTTGGTGGATCATTGGATTGTTATGCTGTTTCCTTGTTATATGCATTTTTATGATGCCAAGCTTCAATTCACGGCACCACCCGTCATATGGTTTATCACGTAACCACCCGTAAAATGTCCAAGTACCATCATTACACATAAAATATTGAAAATATAAACATTTCAATAACAACATTTCATTTTCAATCACAATAAGTAATTCCAAGATATTTAATTAATCAATCCATTTTCAAAAATCATTTAAAAGAGATTTTTAATCAAAGTGTCCCATACCACTTTAAAGCTTTTAAGGGAATTATAATTTTAAAACATTAATGTCCATATAAATAAATACTAAAAACAATTTTGAAAACATGTACATTAAATATAAAGATTTCTAATAATAAATCCTTAAAACATTTAAAACGATATCTTTGTTAAAGAGTTTTTAACAAAATGAGAGACTCTTGAATACAAATAATTGCGAAATAACATTTAATTTGAACATTATAATATCATGAGAATAAAGGGATTCATGATATAATATGTCAAAGGATAGTATACACACCATATAAGAGTGAATTGGTGCATAACAACAATGAAGTCTCAATGGAAATGTAAATTGAGATGAAATCCATTATAAAGATGGTATCCTTAAATTAAGAATAAATCTATCACATAATTATGTGTGGGAAATATAAATACACCCAATATAAGTGGATATTAAGTGTGAAAAAATCATAGTTCATTCACACATATTCATATGATGACATGTTCAAGAAGTACAATTTGAACCCAAAGAAATCGAAATTGGGTTAAAACATTCCCTTGTAAAAATTCGACACCCTAACAACGTCACTTCAAAATTCAGAAAATTAGTCGATGAGAGAGTGAATGGTATATCATCACTTGGACATAAAATTTACATAAATAAGGATATATATGAACATATCCCAACATAATAGTATGTGAATTAAAAGACATAACAAAAGAAGTCTTTTAAAAAGAGGAGGGTGAAGTTCCCCATACCGAGTTGGGTAACTTTCAAAACGTACACCCCATGGAAGAAGGGTCATACAATGAAGATGTAAATACCCATAAATGAAATTATATACACAAAGTGTATAATAATGTTCAGTACATACACCACTCAAAGGAAATAGTGTAAAACATAGCATAAATGTCACGGGAATAAAAGTGAGATGAAAAATCCCTTACGAAAACTCGGCAGCCTAACGGCACCACTTAAAACTTTCAAAAATGGATTTATGATATAAAATAGGGTCTCTAATAATATTAAAATAAAAATTACATCATTAGGAATATAAAAGAACATCCCTAAACATAAGAAAGATGAGCTTAAAAGAAATGACATAAAACAGAGTACTTAAAAAGAAAGAGAGAGATAGGATCCCTTACCACAAGTCTGACTTGTCTTGTTCGTTTCTTTATATTCATGAATAATAAAATTTGTTTAATTTATAATTTCTTAATGACCTCCTTTAAATATTATTATTCAGTTCATATCACATATTATAATGTTATAATAATTGGTTAAAATTGTGATTTCATATCAGACGTTTTTGTCGATGTTTGGTACATGAGTCAAAAATTAACTTGTTTGAAAATGATTGTCCATGTAGTTATAAGTAAATAATCTCCAGAATAGTATTAATGATTTAAATATCATATATATCCAGTACATATTCATTTTATACTACTCCATAACATTTGGAGATAGAAAGAAATGAAATGCACTGTTCATGGAGACGGTAGGCCGTACGTACGCATGAACGCTACTTTCATTTCTTGTTAATATTAGTGGAATTAAAAATAATTGAGATATATATATATTATAATTAAATTATAATATATATGTTATATAGGTCACATATGTTCATTAATTTCATTATTTATACATTCCATGTATTGCATGAACGAGTCACATCACTTGAGGGGGCGGTAGTCCACACTTCCTCGTATGAAATTATCGCATTTGCACAACATGAAAAGCATAAAGGCATGTTATAAATATAAAATTCAGAAGCATATAGAAAACATAAATACCATATATATCATATATAAAGTATAGTGACATCATAATGGCCACCATGAAAGGTGTTAAGAGAATATTGAACAATCATCATTTCGTGAGGCAGAAATTCTCCATCAACAGAAACAATATGTTTTTTAACCATTATACGAAGGTGTGTGTAAGTGTAGCTCAAATCCTTCACATAAAAAATCCTAGTATATTTAATATACTGGTGTTGTTACAAAGGAAAGGAATAAAAAGATTTTAGAGGGTTGGAGAAACAAAATAAAATAAAATAACACAAGGGAAAACATTACCTTTAAATCGGGTAACTCTTTTTGATTTGAGCTCAATGGCTTCCTTGGAAAGGATTCTGCCCAAAGGTGAGGCTTAAATGATGAAGAGAGGGATGTGGAGAGATGAAATGGTCAGGGGTTGGCTGAGCCAAACGCTTGAGAGGTGTGGCTAAGGTGGTAGAGGTGGGTCCTTTTATAAGAGGAGAGGAGGGGCACTCTTAGAAAGTTATAAACTTTTACTTTATTATAAAATGATTTTCGGATATTAAAGGTCCAAAAATTATATATTTAGAGGATACAGTGATAAGAGTTCGAAATACACCCATCCAATAGGTTTTTGACAAGTTTAGGTCTTAGATTTTACATTATCTTTTCATTTTATTTAAATCGTTAAATAATTAGGTAATCACTGCATCATCATGGTGTCATAAATAATTTAATTTATTTATTGTCTAAAAATTATAAAACAAATATAATGATGTAGGAAATATTTTTATATTTATAATGAATATTTATAGTAAAAAATATGACTTGTATAACCACATGTAAATATTGTTTTAGTAAAACAACACATGTTTGTGACATTTTAATTTTAACTTTAAATAAAAAGGTATTAATGTCATTTTCCAACCAAAGTGGATCCATGGGGTCCCCAAGTTGACCCATGTATTGTCTTGGTTGGCCATGACTCTTCCAATGAGGGTAGGACATATGTCTAGGTCATTTCATATTATTAAAACATTATTTTTACCTTAAATTACACTAATTACCTCTAATCGCGATTAAAAACTTAAAAATTACTATTCACCAAAAAATTATTTTAATCCCATTGAACCAAATTTTACATCCTAATGAAATCCATGTATGTCAGATTTTTTAAATTCAAATCACATGAGTGGTAAAGTTTCATTTAAACGAAAAATCATTTTTTAAACTACCACTTAGTGGTTTCACTATTCATAAAAAATTGAAGTTTTTCAGAAAAATACCAAAAATTCACCCTAAGCTATTTTTGATATTCCGAATTCAAAAATGATGTCTATTTTACAAAATTCAAAACATATAATTTGCATTAATTAATTTAATAATTAATTACCGCTGTCCAAACAAATAGCGTGTTTTTAAGAAACAATATCTATTAAAAGATTGACCCTAGTTTAAGTCCAATTTCAAAGTGAAATTAATTCCAATGACCACCATTGGATTAAATGGTAAAAATATATTCTAATTTTAATTTAAAACCAATTCAAAAGATAATATAATCATATAAATAAATTAGATTAAAAAGGGGTTTTAAATTAAAATACCACATTTTTCACTATTCATTAAAAAATGAACTTTATTGGAAAAATATCAAAAATTTACACAAAGTAAGTTTTGATGTCCCGATTCTAAAGAAGAATTTTATTTTTTCAAATATAACACATATAATTGTCAAAAAGTGGATTTAAAATAGGTTCTCCATCAAAAGGCGGTTAATCGACCTTTTAAAGAATATTAGAATGTTTACGCTTAAAATTGGATTCATTCGCATTTTTAATCCCCTAACATTTATTGGATAAAAGTAAAAATATTTTACAAACATATATAATTATTTTGTTGTTAGTTCCATTCATTCCCGCCATTACAATGGCTAGACGTTCACTACCATTTAAAATAATATCATTTTATTATTAGAGTGCAATGTAAGATTTCAAAGAAACTCGTTGTTGCGTATTGGGTACGCCATCGAGCATAGTGTTCCCTTTAAAGTAATATTAATACTTTATTCACAAATATGGATAAATATAAAAATGTCATATTCTTTATTTACATGGGTTGTTACATCCTTACCCCCTTTTGGGAATTGCGTCCTCGCAATTTTTAAATTGGGATCAGAAACATCATTGAAATTCCCACATCGACACAAGAGTCGGTAAAACAATCACTTTAAAAGCAATAAAGAGAAGTACATAGGTCACCCGAGTTTACCCATACTAGGATTCCATGTAAGAAAACATGGATATGGAAGAAAAAGCAAAGGGTCATGTTCTGCAGGAGAGTGATAGAAAACATGTTTAGGAGAAAGTTAACCACAAGAAAATCACAAACTTGTAGTGGGTTAAATGGTATTCGATTCCCCAGTAGGAAAAATTAACAGACAACATTTTGGTTTTAAGTTACTTTTCATTGAGGAATTTATTTATTAGCTTAACTAAAACATAAGGAAACATACTTACTTGTCATGTTGACTTTCAAATTTTACTATATTTCTTACACAAACTCATATTTTCTCCAAAAGACAAGTATTTAGGATGATTTGTTCACATTAAGAGAAATATAATCAACTTCTAGAGAACCAACTAATCCAAAAAAAAGAACTATATACTTCCCATGTATTTAGACCTTAACCAAAACTAAAACCAAAAAGGTTAGTATGAGATCAGATAATACCCCAAAAGGATAATCCTTTATAAAAAAAATATATTCTTAATCTCCAAAATATGTCAAACAATACCCAAAGTTCAACAAAGACCATTCAATAAACATCTATCCATAAAATTCTTCAAAGTAATCAAAACTAATACTGAAACCCAAATCTCTGAAGGATTTAATCACATAGTCTTCCAATATAAACCTTAAGATTTATCTCCAAATAACATCAATTACTCTTAAAGTCCAATACTGAAAAGTAATTAACCTAATCATATATCCTCAATGACAGGTCAATAATTTCCATAGATAACCCCAAATCGAATTACTCTTGATTCATAAAATCATCTAACTAAAAAATAATTATTCAAACTGACCAGGGACTTCACGTAGTCCAGTGGTAGGTGATAAATACCAGTCGCACTATGGTTGTGGGTTCGATTCCCACAGCTTTGTCCGACGCGGCGGGTTGTCACACGGTCTGTGTGTTGTCCTTTTTCCAAAAGTATATAATTCTTATAACATTCCCCAAAAAACGATAAAATCTTCAAAAATAACCAGAACATAATTTAACCTCAAGTTTATCTCATGCCTTTCATTTTCCATCATAACATATAGTAACCCATAATTACCTCAAAAGTAAGGATCATATAAACCCAAATGGTTACCTTTATAATTATTACATGAACTTCCACATCGAGTTGGTTCTCTCGTACATGATTCATTAGAGAACTCACCAAGGTTCAAGTGGTTGATCATGACTTCTTGATAGTTGGTTTAGAACAACCACGAGATTTCTCATTGAATCCCCCATTTCATCCAGTCTCTTAATCAGTGAACCACCACAGTTCCCTTCAAACCCATTGTCACTTTGGTGCCTGCTAGATCCATCCATTTACTAAAACCAAAAATGTCAGTGTGAGTATATAAACAAAATCATCATGTACTAAAGAAGAAGATAAACACTAATATATACTTAGTCATTCACTTTATCTAAAAACTATGACTCTTTCTGAAATCCTAGACATTATGGTAATGTCACTTATACTTAAAGAATACCCTAACCTCTAAATTTATCTAAACCGACCTCTGATACTAACTATAAGGCCCCGTCCTTAAACATTACTTATTATTGAATTAAATGAATAATTCACATTGAAGATATTTTAAGGTTTAGACTTTTAGAGAATTAGGACATAACTATTACATCTCAAAGATTACAAAGTATACACTTCTACTAAGTTTCCATAAAATAAAAAACTCTTAAAAAGAAACATGTCTAGTTCCATGTTTTAGATAACATGTCCTTCCTTGATCCCATCCTTGACCCTATTCAACTTTATGTCCTGTGAAAAACATTTCAAAAACTTGTGATGTGCATAAAAAGCCCAGTAAAGGATACACAAAGAAGGAAAACTGTTAGTTTTTCAAAATAACAAGTAAACTAGGAATACTTTATCAATGTAATACTTTTCACCTTTATGAAGTTGTAAAAAACTCTTCACTGAATAAAAGATCATTACTTACACTTTTGTAACCAAAATATCATTACTTACCCTTTTGTAACCAAAAGATCACCATAAAACCCATATAAAAAAACACATAACATATAAAGGTAACTCGGGACATAAACATACTTAAATAGAATAACCATATGGTCGACTTCCACACATATCACTTAATGGAATAGCCATACAGACAACTTCCATATCCAATGCATTAGAGGTTATAACGTAACCACCCGTCCTGGTATTCACGGCACCACCCTTCATATGGTTTATCACGTAACCACCCGTAAAAATTCCAAGTACCATCATTACACATAAAATATTGAATATTTAAACATTTAAATAACAAAATTTCATTTGCAATCACAATAAGTAATTCCAAGATATTGAATTAATCAATCCATTTTCAAAAATCATTTAAAAGAGATTTTTGAATCAAAGTGTCCCATACCACTTTGAAGATTTTAATGGAATTATAATTTTAAAATATTAATGTCCATATAAATAAATGCTGAAAACAATTTTTAATACATGGAAATTAAAGATAAATATTTAGAATAATAAATCCTTAAAACATTTAAAACGATATTTTTGTTAAAGAGTTTTTAACAAAATGAGAGACTCTTGAATACAAATAATTGTGGAATAAAATTTAATCCAAACTTTATAATATCATGATAATAAAGGGATTCATGAGATAATATGTCAAAGGACAGTATACACACCATATAAGAGTGAATTGGTTCATAAGAACAATGAAGTCTCAATGGAAATGTAAATTGAGATGAAATCCATTATAAAGATGGTATCCTTAAATTAAGGATAAATCTATCACATAATTATGTGTGAGAAATATAAATACACCCAATATAAGTGGATATTAATTGTGAAACAATCAGAGTTCATTCACACATATTAATAGGATGACATGTTCAATAAGTACAAGTTGAACCCAAAGAAATCGAAATTGGGTTAAGACGTTCCCTTGTAAAAATTCGACAGCCTAACAGCGTCACTTCAAAATTCAGAAAATTAGTCGATGAGAGAGTGAATGGTATCTCATAACTTGGACAAAAAATTTACATAAATAAGGATATATAAAAACATATCCCAACATAATATTATGTGAATTAAAAGACATAACAAAAGAAGTATTTTAAAAAGAAGAGGATGAAAGGTCCCCTTACCGAGTTGGGTAACTTTCAAAACGTACACCCCATAGAAGGAGGGTCATACAATGAAGATGTAAATACCCATAAATAAAATTATAATACACAAAGTGTATAATAATGGGCAGTACATACACCACTCAAAGGAAATAGTGGAAAACATAGCATAAATGTCAAGGGAATAAAAGTGAGATGAAAAATCCCTTACGAAAACTCGACAGCCTAACGACGCCACTTAAAACCTCAAAAAATTTATTTATGAGATAAAATAGGGCCTCTCATAATATTAATATAAAAATTACAGTATGAGGAATATAAAATAACATCCCCAAACATAAGAAATATGATCTTAAAATAAATGACATAAAAGAGAGTACTTAAAAAGAAAGAGAGAGATAGGATCCCTTACCTCAAGTCTGACTTATGTTGTTCGTTTCTTTATATTCCTGAATAATAAACTTTGGTCAATTTATAATTTCTTAAGGACCTCCTATAAATATTATTATTCAGTTCATATCACATATTATAATCTTATAATAATTGGTTAATAAGGTGAGTTCATATCAGACGTTTTTGTCGATGTTTGGTACATGAGTCAAAAATGAACTTGTTTGAAAATGATTTTCCATGTAGTTATAAGTAAATAATCTCCAGAATAGTATTAATGATTTAAATATCATATATATCCAGTACATATTCATTTTATAATACTCCATAACATTTGGAGATAAAAATAAATGAAATGCACCGTTCATGGAGACGATAGGCTGTACGTACGCATGAACGCTACTTTCATTTCTTTGTCATATTAATGGAATTAAAAATAATTGAGAGATATATATATTATAATTGCAGTATAATATATATGCTATATAGTTCACATATGTTCATTAATTTCATTCTTTATACATTCCATGTATTGCATGAACGAGTCACATCACTTGAGGGGGCGGTAGTCCACACTTCCTCGTATGAAATTATCGCATTTGCACAACATGAAAAACATAAAGGCATGTTTTAAATATAAAATTCAGAAGAATATAGAAAAAATAAATACCATATATATCATATATAAAGTATAGTGACATCATAATGGCCACCATGGAAGGTTTTAAGAGAATATTTAACAATCATCATTTCGTGAGGTAGAAATTCGCCATCAACAGAAACAATATGTTCTTTAACCATTATACGAAGGTTTGTGTAAGTGTATCACAAATCATTCACATAAAAAAATCCTATTATATTTAAGATACTGGTTTTGTTACAAAATAAATGAATAAAAAGAGTTTAGAGGGTTAGAGAATCAAAATAATACAAAATAACACAAGGGAAGACATTACCTTTAAATCGGGTAACTCTTTTTTATTTGAGCTCAATGGCTTCCTTGGAAAGGATTCTGCCCAAAGGTGAGGCTTCAATGATGAAGAGAGGGATGTGGAGAGATGAAATGGTCAGGGTTAGGCCGATACAAAGGCTTGAGAGGTGTGGGTAAGGTGGTAGAGGTGGGGGCCTTTTATAAGAGGAGAGGAGGGGCACTCTTGGAAAGTTATAAACTTTTACTTTATTATAAAATAATTTTCAGATTTTAAAGGTCCCAAAATTATATATTTCTAGGATAAAGTGATAAGAGTTAAAAATCCACCCATCCAATAGTTTTTTGATGAGTGTAGGTCTTAGATTTTACATTATCTTTTCATTTTATTTAAATCGTTAAATAATGATGTAATCGCTGCATCATCATGGTGTCATAAATAATTTATTTTATTTAATGTCTAAAAATTATAAAAAAAATATCATGATGTAGGAAATATTTTTATATTTATAATGAATATTTATAGTAAAAAATATTACTTGTATAACACCATGTAAAAATTGTTTTAGTAAAACAACACATGTTTGTGACATTTTAGTTTTAACTTTAAATAAAAAGGTATTAATGTCATTTTCCAACCAAAGTGGCTCCATGGGGTCCCTAAGTTGACCCATGGATTGTATTGGTCTTCCATGACTCATACAATGAGGGTATGACATGTGTCTAGGTCATTCCATATTATTAAAATATTATTTTTACCTTAAATTACACTAATTACCTCTAATCGCGATTAAAAACTTAAAAATTACTATTCACCAAAAAATTATTTTAATCCCGTTGAACCAAATTTTACATAATAATGACAACCACGTGTGTCAGATTTTTTAAATTCAAATCACAAAAGTGGTAAAGTTTTATTTAAACGAAAAATCAGTTTTTAAACTACCACTTAGTGGTTTCACTATTCATCAAAAATTGAAGTTTTTCAGAAAAATACCAAAAATTCACCCAAAGATATTTTTGATATTCCGAATTCAAAAATGATGTCTATTTTAAAAAATTCAAAACATATAAGTTTCATTATTGAATTTAATACTTAATTCCCGCTGTCAAAACAAATAGCGTGTTTTTAAGAAACAATATCTATTAAAAGATTGACACTAGTTTAAGTCCAATTTCAAAGTGAAATTAATTCCAATGACCACCATTGGATTAAATGGTAAAAATATATTCTAATTTTACTTTAAAACAAATTCAAAAGATAATCTAATCATATAAATAAATTTTATTAAAAAGTGGTTTTGAATTAAAATACAACATTTTTCACTATTCATTAAAAAATGAACTTTATCGGAAAAAGACAAAAAAATTACACAAAGTAAATTTTGATGTCCCGATTCTAAAGAAGAATTTTATTTTGTCAAATATAACACATAAAATTTTCAAAAAGTGTATTTAAAAGAGGTTCACCATCAAAAGGCGGTTAATCAACCTTTTAATTAATATTAGAATGTTTACTCTTAAAATTGGATTCATTCACATTTTTAATCCTATAACATTTATTGGATAAAAGTAAAAATATTTGACAAACATATATAATAATTTTGTAGTTAGTTCTGTTCATTCTCGTGATTACAATGTCTTAGCATTCACTACCATTTAAAATAATATCATTTTATTATTAGAGTGTAATGTAAGATTTCAAAGAAACTCGTTGTTGCGTATTGGGTACGCCATCGAGCATAGTGTTCCCTTTAAAGTAATATCAATACTTTATTTTCAAATATGGATAAATATAAAAATTTCATATTCTTTATTTACCTGGGGTGTTACACTGTGTGTTGGGAGAACACACCGTGTAGTCTGGGATGTTACACAGCCAGTAGTGGCAGAAGTACATGCTCATGTTAGTGGTTTTAACAAACATGCCATGTAGTTTAAATACACGCCGTGTAGTCGTGTTTTGCAAACTTAAGTGTTTCTCTTTCCTATTCCCATTTTGTACTCTTGTGTTTCTGTCCTTGTTAATCCTAAAGATGAAGTGTGATTTTGTTTTCTTAGAGCTATGGCACCAAGACGTCCTCCCGTTGCACGCTAGGAACCCGGTAGTGACCGTACGCCTGATACGGTAGACCAGGGACTACCTATAGTTACGCTGATCGTTCCGGACATGGCACCTGTAGTGATTCCAGACACTGGTGCTGATGCTCAGTTCAGAGAGGGTTTCATGAGGTTCATGTAGACCTTCCAGGGAGCTCAGTATCCTACCCCGTCTATGGCTAAGCTAATGCGAGTATTCCAGTAGTAGCATCCTCCTACTTTCACAGGGGATGGAGGACCTCAGGCTGTAGAGTCATGGCTAGAAACCATTCTTTCCATCTTCGAGCATTTAGAGACACCCCCAGACAGAAGTGTGAAACTCACGACTTACATGATGCGAGATTCTGCAAAGAGATGGTGGAACTTAGTCTTGCAGTCAAGGCACCAACGGACTATGTCTTGGGACGAGTTCCATCGTACGTTCTACGACTACTTCTATCCAGCGACGCTGAGGGCTGATAGAGCCAGAGAGTTCATGAACCTACAACAGATTAATCTTTCGGTTATGGAGTATTCCTCCCATTTCACTGAGTTACAGCGTTTCACTCCCGTTCTGGGAAATGATGAGCTATTTTTGGCAAGGAAGTTTGAGGAAGGCCTCAAACCAGAGATCGGATCGCAGGTGAACGTCTTCCAGTTGAATTCTATTATCCTAATAGTTAACCAAGCATTGATCACCGAACGAAATATGAGGTAGACTGGAGTTGTTGACCAGGGTGGTTCGGTATCCAAGACTGATTCATTACATACTGACAACATGAAGTGCCACCGAGAGTCTACACGAGGTGACTCGAGGAAGTGAGGAAATTCTTCTAGAAGACGATATATTTTTTATGGAAACTAGGTGGTGGGATATTAGTGTTGAAAGAGAGGGAATAAGAAGCCTCAGTGCCCGAGAGATCTAGTAGAGTGTCGAGCTTGTGGTAAGATGGGTCATATGCAGCGTTTTTGCAAGGTTATTCTTCCAGCAGCTAGTGAAGGAGAATCAGTTTCTACTCCTCGTGCTGGAGAAGAATTACCAGTTCCGCAGAAGACTGGGGGATGGAGTTCTCCAGGTCGTTCAAGCCAGGGTAGAGGTCAAGGATTCCATATTCAGGATCAGGGAGTATCATCTCAGGGATATCAGGCTGCTACACAGGGCCATGGTACTGGCCAGATGTTTGCGGTAGAGCATATTCATCGGGAGCTGGATCCTGGAACTTACACTGTTAGAGGTACGATCTTAGTATCCTAAGTTTTATCTTCTGCACTTTTCGATACCAGATCTTCTCATAGCTTTATTTCTATGCACACTGTAGATATCCTTAGACTTACTGTCCTTACTTCTGAGGATACGTTGGCACTAGACACTCCTTTGGGACATAGAACTGCTAGTGTGCATCAGTGCAGGGAGTGCCCCTTGAGGTTGGTGGGTGTCACTTATTGTGGGATCTTTATGTCCTTGATATGACGGGTTATGATTTCATTCTCAGAATGGACTGGCTAGTTTCTTTCCAGGCCTTTTTCGATTGTTATCGCCACAGGATTAGTTTCACGTCACCAGAGGGCGGGTCTTTCCTTCACAAGGGAGAATGGGATGTCCAGGAAAGCAGAGCTGGACCAGAGCATCATGGGTTGGGCAATGTTACATCCCAGATTGCTAGACTGTATATGGATGATCCTGGGACTTCTCAGATAGAATTCCCTCCAGTAGTTGACTGTTTTCTTGATGTCTTTCTAGAATACTTTTCAGGGTTGCCTCCGGAGCCTGAGGTAGAATTCTCTATTGAGCTTGTCCCAGGAGCAACACTAGTATCCATACCTCCTTATAGGATGTCTACGCCTAAATTGCAAGAGCTCAAGAAGCAGTTGGAGGAGTTGCAGGCGAAGGGATTTATCCGACCTAGTACTTCCCCATGGGGTTCGCCGGTGTTGTTTGCGAAGAAGGTGGATGGTACCTTAAGACTTTGTGTGGACTATCGGAAGCTAAACCAATTGACGGTCAAGAACCGATATCCATTGCCGAGGATTGACGATCTTTTAGATCAGCTTTGAGAAGCTAGGGTATTCTCAAAGATCGACTTGAGATCCGACTATCATCAGTTGTGGGGCAGACCATCTGATATACCTCTCATAGCTTTCTGAAGCAGGTATGGTCTGTACGTGTATCTGGTTATGCGGTTCGGTCTCACGAATGCGCCGACAGATTTCATGGTGCTGATGAACAGAGTTTTCCATCCTTACTTGGACTCTTTCGTTGTTGTCTCTGTGGACAATATCTTGTGTACTCTCACACTCGACATGACCATGCTACCCACCTTGAGATCGTATTAAGTACACTGAGAGAGAATCAGTTATATGCTAAGCTCTGAAAGTGCCACTTCTGGATGTACGAGATTCACTTTCTGGGCCATGTCATCTCAGAGACAGAAGTATCATTTGACCCAGAGAAGGTGAGAGCAGTAGTTACCTAGGAGCAACCGAAGAATGTCTTCGAGGTATGGAGTTTCTTGGGACTGGATGGTCATTACAGGTGGTTTATACATGACTTCTCACGCTTAGCAGAGCTGTTGACGGGATTGACTAAGAAAGGTGTGAAGTACATTTGGTCAGAAGCTTGCGATTCAGCCTTCCAAGAGATGAATGGGATATTGACTTTAGCACCGATTCTAGTTCTGCCAGAGCTGGGCAAGAGTTATACAGTTTTCTGCGATGCATTCGACATCGGGCTTGGAGCAGTGCTTATGCAGTAGGATTGTGTTGTTGTGTACGGATCTCGGTAGTTTAGGCCCCATGAGAAGAACTATCCTACGCATGACTTGGAGTTGTCTACAGTTGTTCATGCTTTGCGTTGTTAGAGGAACTATCTCATGGGAGATCATTTTGTGGTATATACTTACCACAAGAGCCTTAGGTATATCGTCATGCAGAATGACTTGAATCTGAGACAATGGTGGTGGGTCAAGTACCTATAGTCTTTCGACTTCGAGCTAGATTATACGCCTTGGAAGTAAAATGCTGTGGCTGACGCACTGACCAGGAGGACTCAGTTGCAGGAAGTTCATGAGGCCAGCAGCGAGTGGCAGCTTATGGATCTGTTCTCTGAGATGCATTTGGAGGTTCACGACAGACAGGGAGAGATAGTTATTTATTCTGTAGCTGTTACCTCTACTCTTTTAGATCGACTTCGAATGAGGTAGCTATCGGACCCAGAAGGCCTAGTCCTACGGGAGGGTGTGTCAGATGGAGACCCTACTTCGGGGTGGACAATGGGCGATGATGAGGTGCTAAATTTTCATGGGCGTGTATGGGTTTCAGTGGACATACGTGAGGAGATGATGCGGGAGTTTCATGCTTCAGCTTGGGCAGTTCATCTGGGTGTCACCAAGATGTACCGAGACTTACACCATCAGTATTGGTGGCCACGAATGAAGAAGGATGTGGCTGGTTTTGTTATTTGGTGTTCCACCTATCAGCAGGTGAATACAGAGCATTAGGGACCCATAGGGCTTTTACAACAGCTACCCATCCCTGAGTGGAAATGGAATGATGCCGCAATGGACTTCATAACAGGGTTACCTAGATCTCCTCGAGGAAATGATGCGCTTTTGGTTGTAGTGGACAAGCTCACAAAGGTTGCACAGTTCTTGCCGATCAAGGAGATATTCAGTGTTGATGAGCTGGGACGGTTGTACATCCAAGAGATTGTACGCCTGCATGGAGTTCCACACTCCATTGTTTCAGACGGGGATGCATGTTTTACTTCGAACTTCTGGTAGGGGTTACAGAGGGCTTTGGGACACAGGTACTTTTGAGTATATCATACCATCCCCAGACTAATGGCCAGTCCAAGCGTATGATCCAGGTGCTTGAGGATATGCTCCGAGCTTGCATTCTAGACTTTGGTGGTACTTTGGAGAAGCATATCCCTCTGGTGGAGTTCGCCTACAAAAACATTTTTCAGGCGACAATTCAGATGGAACCTTACGAGGCTTTGTACGATATGCCATGCCGATCACCCTTATGCTGGGTGGAGGTAGGAGAGGCAGCTTTGCTAGGACCTCGTCTTGTTCAGGAGACCTCAGAGCAGATAGAGTTGATTCAGAAGAGAATGGCTACTGCACAGTCTCAGCAGAAGTCTTATGTTGATCAGCGGAGATGCCTTTGGAGTTAAAGGTTGGAGACCATGTTTTCCTGCATGTTACCCCGAGGTAGGGACATAAGAGGATTAGGAGAAAGGGGAAACTCTCACCGAGATACGTCAGGCCATTTGAGATTCTGGAGAAAGTCGGGCTAGTTTCTTACAGGTTGCAATTAACTCAGAGGTACCAGGCTATGCACGACGTCTTTCATGTTTCTCAGCTTCAACATTATTTCTCAGAACCATCTCATGTTTTTCTACCCGAGGAGGTTGAGTTGGAGCAGGATGCATCTTTCGAGGAGAATCCTATCAGGATTGTTGATCGTAGTGCAAAGGTACTCCATGGCCGGTCTTTTCCTCTAGTATGGGTGCTATGGAAGCACGACCATATATAGGACGATACTTGGGAGAGGGAGGCTGATATGCGATCAAAGTGGCCAGAGTTGTTTGATATTTCTTCTTCTACACCTCGTTAGGGAAATTCGGTGACAAATTTTCTTTAGGGGGAAAGTTTGTAAGAACCCGGATCTTCAGTTTCAGGTATGGATCTCTTTTATGGGATTTTTAAGTAAAAATGGAGTTTATGGAAATTTTTTAAGTACACGCCGTGTACTTTCTGAGTGCATGCCATGTACACTTTTACCGCTCGAAGCCATGTGATGGCCGTGTCCAGGCCACACACATGGTGTGTAGGGGTGACTTGGAGGCCGATTTTGGTGGAGTACAAAAAAACCCACTACACGCCATGTACTTTCTTTTTATTTCATTAATCGGACCGGGATCGTGCCTAATGATCATAAACATATTTTTCTCTGACTAATTCCGTCCATAGAATCCGAGGAGGCATATTCTTCCCTGGTCCACCGATCCGTCACTGGTTTTCCGAATCAAACTCTGTCAATTGCAGAAGAATCACAGTGGTGAGTTCTTGGTTCTTCTTTGGCCTCGTTTCCTTATTCTTCCTCTCGTGTGAGTTATCTGAGGTTAAACGTTTTAGAAGTATTTGCAGATCTACTCAGTTCTAGGCCAATTCATGGGACGAGGTTCAAGTATATCGATCTTCGAGGATCGAGGTAGGTGGTTTTTTCCCTACGCTGATGTTCTTTGAGTTTTGGTTGCAAAAGTGCCGGATACCCATGTATTGGGTATCCCGGGTTTAGGATTTTGATCCAACTATTTATTTTCCCTAGATTTCTTGTTATATTATGATTAATTACTGCTAATATATGCTTTTTTGTATGTTTGAGGATCACACCACGAGTGTCTCTCCCTATTTGGATGTTTATCGCCGTTCGGCACCATTTTCCTGTGAGGAAAACCCTATTGCAATTACTAGTTTACATGTTATAACTGTTTCATGTGTTTCCTGCTGTTTATATGCTTTTGATTCATTGTATCTTTTATCCAAGTAGTTCTTGAACTTACTTAGTGCTTCTGACAGTCGATTACACACGACTGGACTACTCAGGGCTATGAGAACCTGGTGCGGGAGATCAAAGAGGGAATAGACGATTAAGTTCTTCCCTAGAGGGTCTGTTGGTTTTAGTTTCATATGCAGGACCTAAGGGAATAGGACTTTGTGCTTCCCAAGAGTGTTCTTAGTTTACACATGCATCGAGACCATAGGAGGAATTAGACCTAAGTGCTTCCTCAGAGAGTCAGTAGCTATCGTTGCAAGAATGTAGGGGAATTGACTTGAGAGCTTCCTAGAGTATCCGTGCCTTTTTTGATTACTAGACTATAGGGGTATGCTAGTTTGATCCACGCAGAGGGTCAGCGTGAATTTTGATGGTTGGTTGTGATGAGTCCACCAAGCCCAAGAACAAGCTTTGGTTTTGTACTGCTTGTATTTCAGTAGTCTTTTGAGATACCTGCTGTGTTACTTGCTTACCTTGGAATAGAAATATTTTCTAGTTTTCCCTGGTTGTTTAATTAACTGAATGTGAATGGTAATTGGTAGGATTATTTACTGGTATACTCTTAGTCCATTACTGTACTTATTTTCCTTTAATTTTGCTGTATTACTCGCTGGCAGTAGGGCACAAATGTTGTGGTGATTGCCTATTGGGATTAGTCTCACACCCTATTTGGGTCCTACTTTTCGGCCCAAAAAGATTATATGGTTGCAGATGTAGATAGTGATTGTGGTCCTTCTACCTCAGGTACTTGATTTCTGGTTGGAGTTGGAGAGAATGGGACCGAGCTTTGGCCCGCGATGCTGCAGGAGTTGCTGTTTACGTTTAGTACTTGGTTTCAATTTTGTTTCAGCACGTTGATTTTTTTACTGCTTTCCATAGATACATGTACCATTCTGCATCATTATTATATCAGACATTACTTCGAATTTTAGTTCAGTTGTTGTATGTTGTTAATGCTTCCGCTATTATTTATGTTTATTCTTCCACTATTTAATTTAACAAATGAGGGCATAGTTTCCTCACAGACTCACCAAGGCCCTCACTACTAGTCGGCAGCCTCTGGAATTTAGGGAAACGTGCTTGAGGTCATGTGGTGAACTGGGTACGGGGTGCCAATTGAGTGGCTCTAGATTCGGGTTGCTACACTATCCATTATATTTGATCGAGATATGAGGTTTATCTCAATCTTTAGGGGAATCCTTCAATAATAATTGGATAGAAATCTAAGTTTCAATATTTCTTATCACCCTTAGAAGTATGGTCAGCATAAAAAAACTATTAAAAATCTAGAGGATATGATGAGATGATGTTCAATGGATTTCCTAGGATATTTGGATCAACACCTTCCCCATTTAAAGTTCTCATATAACATTATAAAATTCAAATGTAACCTTATGAGGATATTTATGGGAAGAGGTGTTGGTCTCCAACATTCTGGGATGAATTTGGAGAGTGGAAGAATATGGGAGCTAACTTGGAACATCCTATCATCCTTTTTGGGTAATCTTTTATTCATATTTTATTTTTCTTCTTCGTTTGGGTACATTGTAGGATTCTTGAGGATGAAGATCATTTTTGGGGGAAAATCACCTAAATTTTAGGGATGCACATTTTTTTTAATTAATGGAGTCAGGTATAAATTTTATAATGGATTTCTGGGGTTCTCCCCATATTTGGAGAATGTTAGGAAAGCTTTAGTGTTTTGGTGTTAAAAAACTGGGTTTTGTGCTATTGGCCAGGTGATTAAACACCATATATTTTTTACATCAATTTATTTTTCATTAGGGAAATTTTGTGATGATTTATAAGGATTTAAAGGTTACGCACTATGTAACTATAATTCACGACATTTATGGTTGAAAATTGGTTTTTAATAAAAAGACGACGCATTTCTTGGTGTTTTCAATATTAATGGATTACAAAAAATATAATGGAATTACATGCTATGTAATTCTCATGAGTTGTGGGTTTTAGGGTTATATAGGAGTGATTGTCATTTAATTCAACTCTGAAACCTTCATCTATTGTCCTAGAGCCTTACCTTGGTAGTATGAAGATATCCAATACTTTAAAAAATCGGAATTTTAATTGTAAATGACGATTGATTTAAAATGAGATGAGTTTCTTATTATTTATTGATTTATTGAGTATATGTGATTCTGGGTAGTTAATGGATTATTTGGGACTATCATAGTAGGATATTAATCCACTAGAAATGGATTAGCATGGAAAAATTTAACAAAAACCTATTTTGACATGATTGTTCCCAATGGATTGTTGATGAGTCCTATTTATCCTAATGCCGAGGAGTGTGTGCACACATTTTTATCCATGATCACTTATTTGAGAAGTGTGAGGATATTATAGTTAGAAACTAATGTACTTTAGGGCATATGACCTTCATTCTTATTGTTTATGATTTGATTATATGTTTAATTGATTATAGAACTATTTTACTCATTTAAAATTATTTATATAAATGATTTTATATAAAATATTTATTTAATCCGTGTTTAAAATGATTTCCATCTATTGAGAAGAAATATTATTTTTTTAAATATGTTAAATGATATGTCATTCTAGACCATGTTTTAATTAAATTTAAATAACGAACGGTTTATTTTTATATAATAATTATGTTACACTTGGTGATACCCTTCTAAGATTTATCATGCACACCCTACCTTTTCCTTCAAGCATTTTTAGATTTTCATATTTTGGGTATGATAAAAGAGAAAGTTCTGCAGGGAGGTGGTGGATGTTCTTGATCCTTTGAACCATAGAGTGTTGATGGAGGTCACCTGTGGATATGTTATCCACGTGTTACATGGGATATTTAAGTTTTTATCTTGTTAGAGACTGATTACTTTGACAGTATACTACTTTTGGTTCTATTTTACCTATTTGAATTCTGGTAATTTATCCTTTTTTGAATGGTGAGCATACTGACATGTATCCTTATCTACCAATATATTTTTTGGAAAATTCATCCCCTATTTTGATCATTTATGAATCCCGGTGCTAGTCGCAAAACTGTTGGGATTGGGAACACCCTTTGGGGTTTGTTAGTTTTAGCTTGGGATGGATTTTTCTTATTGACAATAAGGCCTAGATTTAGTATTATCTTCAGTGGGTCTCCTTTACAACACCCATTGCGGTGTACTGTGTTTTTTTGGTAGAATGGGACCCACGTTTGAGTATAACCAAACCACATTTTCAGTACTTTGGTAGGATCATTAGATTTTTATTTTTTTACTTAGAGTAATAATCTTTGAGTGATGATTTGCCCAAAGTCATTTTTGATTTTCCATACATGTTTTTTATGATTTATCTAGTGTACCACCTATGGGGGAGGTGGATGGTTCTGTTGATTTAGAAGCTGGTAATTAGTAATTTTCTATTCCCTCTTACCATATAGCATCAACTAAACTAAAAGTGTTGAATAATCAGTTTGATGATCTCCTAGAGAAAGGCTTCATTCACCCGGGTTTGTCTCCCTGGGTGACACATGTTCTATTTGTAAAGAAATATGATTTAATACTTTACATTTTTGTTGATAACTGGAAACCTAACCGAGTTATGGTAAATAAAAATTATCCATTCCCACACATTGATGCTATTTTTGACTAGATTAATGGGGTCAAGTGGATCCTGTAGATTGATATTCGATTTGGTTATCACCTATCGAGAATAAAAGAATATAACATTTAGAATACTTTCTTTAGGATCATGTATAGTACCTTTGAGTAGCTTGTAATGCCATTTGTTCTAAGGAATCATCCTCCAAAATTTATAGCTTTGATGAATAGAATCTTCCACAACTACCTTGATATGTTCATGGCGGTCTTTTTTAGAAGATATCATTGTTTAATCTCAATATTATGAGGATAATGTGTGTCATCTGAGATAAATTCTTGAAATGTTGAGAAATTACCGAATCTATGCCAAGCTATCTAAATGTGATTTTTGGATTCAGAAAGTGAAGTTCTTGGGACATGTGGTATTAGAACATGGTATCTCTATTGTTACAGAGAAAGTGAAAACTATTGTGATGTTGGATCAACTGTATAATGTTTTTATTATTTATATATTTTTGTATTTCTAAGTAATTACTATAGATTTTTCAAATATTTATTGAATTTGGCTTCCTTGATGACCACTATCACACTTAATGGGGTGAAGTTTTCCTTTTATAATAAATGTCAGTGTTATTTTGTCGACCTGAGACATCCTTTGACTTAGACAACGATGTTGACTCTTCTAGAGGATTGGAAGGAATATCAGGTCTTTTTTGATGTATCAAGTCTGAGTTTTGTTTGTGTTCTTATGCAGGGAGATCATGCGGATCATATGGTTATTGAAATCATAGGCTAATTGAGAAGAATTATCCAACCCGTTGACCATGAACTCGTAGATATGATTCTTTCTCTTAAGATATGGAAACATTAAATTTTTAAATAATGGTTTAGCATGTTTTATGACCACAATTTCTTAATTTATATCTTCTCTCAAAAATATTTGAACCATCAGAAAAGGCATTGGGTGGATTACCAATAGTTTTTTGAATTCAGCATTGCCTTTCCCGTAGGAATTGAAAATCTCACTGCTGATTATTTGAGAAAGATAAAACCAACTCTAACCATTAAAGATTCATCAAAATAGTGTAACTTAATGTATATTTTTTCTCAGTTTCATTTCTAAGTTCCGGAGGAAGAATCTGATGTTGTTTTTTTAAAGAGTTTAGTTGGCCTCCTCTATTCTCGAGATGATTATTCAGGGGAAGTAACATGATGATGAATTATATATAAATACGGGCTTTATTTATGGTGGGGAGACCATTGGATAGTGGTTGTTCTATTTTTAGAGCATAATATGTTTCTAGAAGAAGTATGTTTTCACTTTTCTAGTGATAAAATTTGTGTTGGGAGATTTACATAATTCCCAACGAGTAGTACACCAGGGCACCAGAAATAAGTTCTATGATAGTAAATGATGATTCTGGTGGCTAGGTATGAGGTGATACATTCTAATTTTGTTTCACATTTTTATACTTTCCATCAGGTTAAGGCTGGGCACTAGAGACCATTGGGTTTACTTCAGCCACTTCTAGTGTTGATTTCAAAGTTGGAAGAGATCTCGACGGACTTTATGGTTGTATTGTCATGTACCCTTCTAGAGAATAATGTGATATATTTTTTGACCAATAGGATGACCCATTCAACTCATTTAATCCCATTTCGTGATACATCCAATGTTAAAAGTTTATAAAATCACTATGTGAAAGAGATTTTTCAATTTTATAGAGTTCCATCTACTATTGACTAAGCTAGTTATCCCTGTTTGACCTCTCATTTGGGGTAAGGCGTTTTAGAGGTGATGGAATATTAGGTTCATTGGAGAATAGAATATAATCCATAGATGGATATCCAAACAGAGAGAGTTATACAAATTATTGAGTATATTCTATGTGCAAGTGTTCTGAACTTTGGTGGAGCTTGGGATGACCACGTGGGATTGGTTCAGTTTTCTTTAATAATAGATATTTGTCCATAATCAGAATGGATTATTTTGAGGTATATTTTAGTCGACCATGTAAATCTCTATTTTTTTGGTCGAATATTTTTAAAACTTCCTTGGTTGGTCCAATTTTGGTCTAAGAGATGACAAAAAATATTTTGTTGGATTTTTAGAGAATTTTAACAACATAGAGTCAATATAAATATAATGTTAACCATCTTAGGTGACCATTGGATGACTTGGTTGGTGACCAAGTGTTTTTTAATGTTTAACCTTAGTTTGGTCATCAAAAACTTGGGATTAAAGAGATGATTTTTCCTAGTTTTGTGTGACATTTTGAGGTTATTAAGAAGTCTTAAAAAGTGGATTACCGTTTATAACTTCCACCATATTTGATTTTAGGGAAACGTGTGGTCACTGTATCACAACTTTAGAAGTATCTTTCTAACCCATAACATATCTTGAGTTGGGAGGATCTTAATGTTGAGCTAGATTTATCTCTGATTGACAATTTAGTTAGGATTGTTGATTCAGTGACAAAGGTAGTTGATGGGAGGACTAAAAATTTTCTCCATGTGATATGAGAGCATGATTCTATTTCTCAAGATACGTGGGAGTGTGAGGCACTTATGAGAGGTAAATTCCCTCATCTATTCGATATAGAAACCTCTAGATAGGATTTTTGGGGAAAAAATATTTTATTGTGGGGATGTTGTAACATCCCATTTTGCTTTTCAGGTATTCCTTTATCTTGTTTTGTTTTTCAACCTCATTTGGGTGAACTACAGGATTCTCGGGGATGGATATCCTTTAAAGGGTAAAACGACCGAATGTTTGGGAATGTATGTATTTTTGAATTAATAGAGTCTGGGTATAAATGTGATAATTAATTTTTTTTGGGTTCTCTCAATATTTTTAGAATGTATATTGTATTTTAGTGTTTTTGTGTTAAAAAAATGGTTTTTTTCTGTTTATTGGGTGATTACATGACTAGTATTTTGTTTACATGACATGTATTTCTCACCAAGAACATGTCATAAAGATTTATAGGTAATTAAAAGTCACAGGTTTTTTATATCAAAATTCAATATGAAATTTTTTCTAATAACATAAATTGGATTAATAGATATATAATTGAACTAATTTTACTTTTAAAAAAATTAAAATATAATTTTAATTTATCAATAATTTAAATGAAAATGCAGTTTTGCATTAAAATTTATCATTTTTACCATTTATAAAAAATGAAACATTTCATAAAAATATAAAAAATTAACCCTAATATAATTTTGATTTTATGATTTCCAAAATAAACTTTTTTTTAGATAAATTTTCTAAAAGTTGTAAAAACTAATTTTAAATCATGTTAAAAAAGTGTGACAAAATGATCATTTAGTGAAAATATATATTTTTAAAATTATTTTTTGATATTTGAGGAGTTATTTTACTATCTAAGATTATAAGGGGATATAAATACTTGATACATTTATATTTCATAAGAAATTTCCTCCTTTGGTTGTGCTTTGATCAATTTTGAATTTATCGCTTACTCCAACAAATAAATGTCCAAAAATGAATTTTTTTTCCTAAATAACTATAAATCACTTTTAATAGATCATAATACCACAATATAATGGTAAGTAATTCATTATATCTCTAGTTATATTTAGAAAAAATGGTTAGCCCAGGTTATCCAATATTAATGAATCTCCATATGGTGAATTAATTCATTAATATCTAAAAAATTATCAAAAGTTTAGCTTAAAAAATTTCATAAACTGAAAATCTTACAGGCCTTCAAAAATATTAATATCTATAACATTGTAAATAAGGATATTAAATTTTCAAAATGGACATATCATTAGCACCCTAAACAACATGGAGTATCTCTTAATAGTCACATGATAAACATTTTAATACCTTCATCATGTATTTTCTTGAAACATAGTAGTAACCTGAATTACCATAATTTTTTTTGAAAAAAATAAATGCTTACTTATTCTTTAAGTAAGAAACTTATTATTGTTTATATTCCATAAATCTAAAGATTATGTATACCTTATCAATGATAGTATGAAACACTGTGTGAAAAAAATATTAATCAGTCCCAAGGTAGTCAGTACTATCCAATTTACATTATCCATATATATCATCTCTTTATACCAAAATCATCATCCCAACATCAGAAACATATTAAGGGTTGTCTTTCCCTCAATCATGGATTTTCCAAGAAGTTCAATTTGACCCAAAATCATTTTTCTTAGTCATTGGTACTGTTCAACATACACTTTCAAATCCTTAATGGAAAAGTACTACAGTGAAATCTATAAACAATATCTAATTATTATAATTGTGATATCTTTGAAACAAATACTCAAATGACATAAATCTTGAATCCAAAAATAAGAATATTAATCATTCCCCTTTATCTGTGGTAATATCATAAGCTTGACCATGATCCATTTATTTCTTTTTATGTATATTACCTTGAAACATGATCCATTTATTTGTGTAGTTCCCCATCTTCTTATAGTTGAAGAATTGTATATTAAAAACTTTTTTCTTACCCTTTGGATTATAAGATTGTTGGAATTTATCTCCACACTTGTAGAAAAATTCTATTCCTTTCAATCAAGTGCTAATGTATTTATTTCTACAATTATCACTTGTGGAAAAATCCTTCAAACCCTTATTCAATTTATCTATATTTTTCTCTACCATCTCTTCTTCTATTTATTCCCTTAGAATCCATACTAATTAGAAAATTATCTATCTATCCTTTTAGCACAAGACACTATTTTCTCATATAATTGTAATTCTTGGGTAAATTGTTCCCTATGAAATATTGTCTTAATCCTATCAAAGAAAAAATTATTCTTAATCTTTGGATTACATGAATTGATGTGACTTCTATTCCTTTAGATATTTACTGTTTATAAATGATGGAATACAATATATTAGATCATATCATTATGAAACATAATATTTACTTCCAAAACTAGTGAATCACCTAACCTAAATTTGAAAATTTATGCATATCTATTCTCATAATCATAAACATGGTTTCTTTGGGGATATATATATTTTCAACTCCTTCTTAATGGTTTTTAGATAAAATGTGATTTAAACTAATCATATCGCCTAGAAGTGTCCAAATAGGTGGGAGTAAATCCCTTTATCATTTTCTAGGTGATGATCAGTTTAAGCTTAATGCACCCTTTTTAGAGTCATTACTCCTAGGTACATTTGTTCTAGAACCACTTTCACTTGTAATATAGGGATGCACTTTCTTAGAAAAACGAAAAAATATCTTTCTTAAAAAAAACTTTATGATTTTATTCTATACTTATCATCAAATTCTATTATAGGGTTTTGTCCTTTAATCTATCTTTTCCAAAATCATGTTCCCAGGGTTTCTATTAAGTTTCCTATGATACAAATTGTTGTGACCCAAACCCCAATAGCCGCAATTTTTTGTTTTTTCTTTATTACATTTTTATATGATAAAAGGAAAAATATCACAAAGAACTAATTATTTTAGATTTCATGGTAAACTAGATACTTACTTGAGTCTTGTATTAGATTTGAAAACAAAAATTGAAAAATATTTTTTTATAGAGAATGAAATTATTACCTATAACTAATCCGTGAGCATCAATCACAGTAAACTTCCTGAAATCCTAGTTAAAATAAACAAAATAAAGGTGAGATCAAATTCTAGTTAATGTTTATGTACAGAAGAAGATATCAAGAATAAATGAATCATAATAAATAATTATTGACCAATATGGAATGGTAAATATCTGAACACATATTCTATTTATATAATTCACTAGCATAATCAATGTCAAGGTAAATAACTAAAAACACATTACATTTAATCAAAAAAATGACTATCATAACTGGATAAGGAATAATAAATATAGAAAGGTAAATAATTGAAGACACATGATATATAACCAATAAACCAAGAATGAAATGAATAAGTAGAAAATATCATTATGAAAATATCATAGATGATAATAAATGAATTCTTAATGAAGGAAATGATTAAATATTGGGTGCCATGTATCAGGAACATGATACATCTACCTTCAAGATCTTTCTTTAATACAGTTAGGTGGGTGTAAACCTAATTGAATAAATATATCCAATTGATTCATCTCACGAGACAAGTTGAGGCATAGAGGGTCTATCTATAACTAGGACCTACCCCTATATGAATGTCCAAAACATTCCTCACATATAAAATAATTGATTTAATTCATGATAATGTGCCTTATCATCAAATATTTGTATTGAATAAATAATACATGTTATCAATATTTTCCCTGTCAATCAAATAACTTTCAAAGTAAAACACTATATGTAGAAGTGAGATACGTGTTAAGAAATAATAATATCCCTAATAAATAATTTGGATATTTTGGGAGAATTTAATGTGTAATGATCATAGGGATGTGAATATTTCAAAGAAAAACAAATGAATACAAAATTTAATCAATAAAGTGAATTTCAATACCTTCTCATGTAAAATTATCATAAAACATCCATAATAATAATAACGATGATATCAATACATCGTATACCCATTGGATTAAGAATAAATGATTGTTGTTATTGATGACTAGAAGTATGATAAAAAATTCATCAAAAACATTCTTGAGGAAAATATCCATTTCATTTGGAACAGTACTTTTTAAAACTAAAATTTCACAGAATATTTTGAAAATAATTTCTTTGAAAATAATATTTGAAACTTATAAAGGATGCTTTAAAACACCGAGTGTTTATGATGACAAGAAATTATATACATGATGAGTACGTTAAAATAAATATTACTTTCAAATTTTTGGTAAAAAAAGAGGCCATTGTTTTGATTTTTTTTTAAATTTTACTTTATTTCAAAAAAGGTAAAATCATTAAAATATCTTTAATAAATGATTTAAATAAAGTAAAAAAAAATTTCTCGATTATTTTAAGTATAAAAGAGTAAAAAAGTGGTATTATTACATGAAAAGATCTTGAATAACTAGATTAAGAGAAAATGACATTGGATTATTATACAATTATCAAATAATTTCCTTCAACATAAATTCAAGAATAAAAAATCACAATGAGAATGAGATTATGAAGTAAACCTTTACAATGATCATAAAACTAACATGAGAAGAATTCAATGAATTGATTATGTGTATCAATTGTAAATAAAAATAAATCTAGTGGAAATAAAACATAATATAATTAAAAGTTATTTCACACATAATCATATCATATCAAAGATGATGAAGAAGTAATATAGCCCAATGAAATGAAACTTAGTTATAAAATTCCTTACAACTTGGTAACTCTTAAATGCACTTGGATGAAATTAGTCAAATCGAAACTTCCAATACATTGAATTATTAATAAATAGTGATTTTACATGTCAAAGGGGTAGTATATATATCATATAAATAAAATTAGGTGAATAACATTACAATATGCCTCAATTAAGAGAAATTGAGATGATGTCTCTTACCACCTACTTTCTTTTGGTTGAAAATTTTTTATCATCATGTACAATGGTTTTAAACATGTTATAAACTTATAAAAAAACATTTTAATATTTATAACATCATATATGATCCCAATAACTTATCACCTATTATTTAATATTCATGCATTATTTTCATTGTTTCAGGTGTTAATTGACTTGTTTTCTCATTCATGTTTAGTTTTTAAAGTTCCAGTTCTTATGCATATTATACCATCCCATAATATTCAAACTAATAATCATGATAAAATTATCATATTTATACTTCAATAATACACTTAATACCAATAATTAATGACGATTTTGAAAAATTGTGTATGTTGTGATCATGGAGATGGTAGACCATATGTACACAAGAGAAACATTTCCATTTTCCAATGATCATTATCAAAAATAGGTAAATAATATTTTAAATTTAAAAATTATAATAATACCATATATATTACATTTTTTCTTTTAGTATACTTATATATATATCCTTCATGTAGTGTGGTGATTAAAATAGAGTTACATCACTTCATAAAGAAGGTAGTCCAAACATACACAAACAATCACTACTACAAATCATGCCTTTAAGAGTGATAGATTTTATCAACACTAACAAAGATAACTAACCAATCAAAAAATCATTGTGATAACAAAATATTTCCAAGGAATCAACACTTTTCCAGTGCTCATCCTTGGTGAATCGATGCTTGAATCAAGGATCGAATCAAGGTTCGAACAATTCCAAGGCTCAAATCCAAGGCTCAAACTATTCAAGGCTCAAATGAACCCAAGGTTAGAATCAATTCTCAGTTTTTGATATCTCTACTTTATCTTGGACTTATTCATGTTGGAAATGAACTTTTTTAGACCTGTTCTTGGGGTTCTATTGATTAATTTCATACTATGCTCAAGTTTACTGTTACTATTGGTGATCATATTTCATATATATAAAGGGAAATGAATATGTTCACATTGGAGAATTACGATTAGAGGTAGGGCATGCATGAAATGAACATTTGAAACTATGTGATATCATGTCCCATCTTTTTAATTTGATAATGTCAAATTGGGACAAAAACTGTGATATTTTCCCTCTAAAAGTTTAATGGTTTCATGATGTTTTTATTGATGACCTATCTATTTTTACACCTTAGATATGTGTTGAGTTTTTTATCGACCTTATGTTTGGAACTCATCTGATTTCTAATCCACCTTATTATATATCTCTAATGGAGAATTGTGATCTTAAGTCTTAGTTATGATACATAGAGGATAAGGGAATTATTCTACCGTGGGTGTTCTATTAAGGATCCCCTGTTTAATTTTCCATGATTGAGAATTTATCATTTCTATAATGCATTAAATACAAGAATATCTATAGTTTCATCAAATTTCCACATCCCTCAAATATATAATATCTATGTGGAAGTCTTACTAGGGTCAGCCCAAGGGTTGTTTCATTAAAATATCTAATTTATTTGTTTAATTTTTAAAAATCCCCCCATTCAAATTAGAAAAGAATATATGTCGATTTTTATTTTTATCATAGAAAGATATTTGCAAAACCTTTATAATTCAGTATTTAAATGTATCATTATCTAATATGTTCATTTTTTTACTACCAAAAATCAATTTCCACTTTCAAATAAAATTTCCATAAATTTTTACCGACACCAAATTAGAATATTTGTCGGCTAGTTTTCTATAACTTTATAAAAATATAGCCATATTTGAAATGATTACCCACTCATTAATACTTCTTTAAAATCTCCCCATTTGCTTCATGAAACATATAATAAACACTTTATATGTTTTACTATAATCCATCTAAAAATACATCATTCCTTAAGATTTCATTTTATTTCCAACATCTTTTAAATGCAAAAAATTTATCATAAGAGATCCAACATTACTAAAATAATAATTACCCTTCTAGATATGAGCTAATGAGGATGAATTTTATCTATAACTTTCAACTTTTTATGAATTTAAGGTATAACACCTACCATAGTGGAGTAATTATTTTCTTAAATTTATTTACCCATTTTATTCAAAGTATATTGAAATAATTTTAAATAATCAAATGTTGGGTTTCCTTAATTAGTTTTATCTACAACTTTCTCCGTAGATAATGAATATATTATGTGTATTTATTAATTATAAAAAACTAATATTTTATGAACCCAATAGTCTGGATATAAATCAAAAATTGATGAATTATAATCATTTTAAAAAAGTGTATGAATATGGAGTTAAAGAGTTTATAAAGTTTTCAATACAGCATGCATACGATCCTCCCCAAATCCTTTGTCTATGTTTACATTATTTTTATTCAAGATAAATTGTTCTGGAAGAGTTAGATGAAAAATTGATTTTTCAAGAAATATATCAGACCTAAAAACATAGGAATAAACATGGGTAAATCTGAAAGCGCACACCAATTGGGATGATTCTATGATTTATGGATCATTTCATATGCATAACAGTGAAAATAATGATGTAGACCGAATTGAATAAATTACAATGGAAATTAAAGATGACCTTTGTGATTGTCCAAAGATGTTTTAGAAGTTAAATAGATGTGATAAGTGACCATTGTATATCGATTATACTAAATACACAACATTTTCTATTGTATTGAAGTTATATAATTTCAAAACTAGTAATGGATGGAGTGACACCAGCTTTAAAAAACTACATGATCTGTTGAATGATATGATACTGGAATAATATGAACAACCTTGTCAAATATATGATGCTAAAAAAATTCTATATTAAATGGGAAAGATCTCAAAAAAAAAATAGTTGCTTGTACAAATGATTTCATATTGTTTCAGATGGACCATGAGTTAGTCATAAAGTTCCCTAAGTGTAAAATGGATTGATATTAGAAAAATGAATCAAGTCCTTCAGTATGTGTATGGTACTTTCCTCTCATTACATGGTTTATATTAACATATAAATGTTAGAAAATCATGATATAATTGACATGTCATGGAGATAAAATAGTTAAATATGGGAATTTATGGCATCTAGCATATTCTCCCTAGTGGAAGAAAATTGATTATGAGTATCAAGAATTTTGAAGTGATCTAGGAAACTTTTTTTCTTGCGTTATCTATAGATGGAATAAATACTTTTGGTATATAGAGTAGTACTCAAAGTACATGTCCCATCAGGTTTGAAAATTATAACTTTCCACCATGGTTATATATGATGCAAAAATACATTATGTTTCTCTGCTTATATTGAATAAAGTAACTTGGTAATGATAATGATATCTATTTTGATCCACTGATCGAAGATCTGAAATTGATGTGGTATTAAAGTGTTACAATGTATAATACTCAGAGATGTGAAGAATTCACATTGGGGGCTATGTTGTATGGGATGATAACAGATTTGCTCACTTATGGAATTTTATTAGGCTATAACATTAAAGTAATATTATTGTGTAACATCTATGAAGAAAGGACACATTCAGTTTTGTTGAAACATTTCTTAAATACTATGTTTTGAGTACATCAGAAATTTTTACCTTGATGAAATAAATACTGATCCTGGACAACAACATTCAATGGGAATATCGAACCATGTACAACACTATCACTAGTAACATGTGATCATCTATTTGATAAAGTAAAAATACATTGATACTTTTTTTGATAAAATATTTTCAAAAACCTTAAGAAAATAGGTTGGAAGAAGTGATCAATTTTCTTTGAATTATTGTACTGGAATTGTTTATATGCTAGAAATTTTCTTGATTCCATACAAGCAGAAAAAATATATTTGATAGCATTTTTGGAACATTTCTAAATGTTACTAGAAAACAAAATATTACATCAAGGCTAGGTTGGACTTGATTGAAATTCGGATAATGGAAGATTTGGCACTGGTGAAGGGTAATGTGCAGACTTTTCTTCCTCCAGTAACTTACACTCTATCCAGAAATTTTTTTTCAATTTTTTATTTTCCTTAATAGTGTAAAATTTATAGTGGTCTATTCATCAAACATAAATAATTTCATGTCAATGATTAATTTAAAGTTGAAAAATTAAAAATCACATGACTGTTTTGTTTTGAAACAAGATTTTATGTGAGTTTCTTTCCATTTCATTTTCCTCAAATTTTATGGAATACATTAATCACAATATAATTCATTTTCAATGTAATATTTAGAAAATTTATAGACCCTAATAAGTTTAAAATCATGAATAAAGTGGGTGAAATCATATTATGTGAATTGTAGATGTTTTGGCCACCATCGTTCTTTGATGTAATGGTCTACATGATGGTTCACTTTGTTAGAGAGGTTAAATAATGTGATTCTATCTATTACAGATGGATGTAACCCATTGAATAATATATGAAGATTTTGAATGGGTATGAAAAGAATCAAAATCAAGAATAAGGTTGTATTTTAAAATAATATATTGGTTGAAGAAGATGTTAAATTTTGTAATGAATACCTATCAGATGTTGAAAACATTAGTCTCTTAATGTTTCATCACAACAGATGCCTTACGAGTGAAGGTATTTACAGAAGAGTTATTCTTACAATTACATTGATAGAGTGTGAGAAATATAACCTTTGCATTTTATATAATAGTGATGATGTTGATCTATAACTTTAATATCACAAATAAATTCTTAGATATTTTAATCAATCAAGGTCTTAAGGATATGTATCAAATGCACATAATAAACAATTTATAGGATGGTTTTGTGATCATATTTTTAAGAAGTTATCTGAAAATAGGAATTCAATTTCCAGAACACAACAATGACTAGCCTAGTAAGTGAATATTTTTTTATCTTACACATGTTTTTCAATCAATGGTTTTACATTCTATACAAAATAAAATGAATACTGTAGTACGATGCAAAAAAATTGTGTTATTACTATGGAATAAGAGATTCACATATCTGATTCCAAGGATTAGAATATCATTTATGAAAATATGTCATATTTTGGCATTATCAAATAGTTATAAGAGTTGTATTATACATCATTTAATATGATGATTTTCAATTTCAAATGGGTTGAAAATATGAGTGTAATAAAATTTGTTGAAATGGGATTTATGAAGGTGAATTTCAATGAGGAATAGAAAAATACAAGTTTTTTTTAGAATGGAATCACAAGAAATGAAAGTATTTTATGTGTCAGATCTAGAAAACAAGAATTGATTGATTGTATTACTAGAGACTAAAACAAATGTTTGGTCAGATGATAATTCAATCAAGTATGGCCCTTTCATTGGGAGATCACAATCAATTCATGTTTGTTCAAATGTAGACAATGTATTATATGTTATAGGGGACTACAAAGAGGGGATTTATATTTTCAATAGAGGAACAAAATACATAAAACCTTTAAAAAATAAATAGAGTTCTATGATAAGGTAAACCTATTTTTTATATACATTATTTTTCCTCAAAATATTATATATTCTTAACTACATTAACATAATATAAATTAAATATTTTACTAATCATATAGACAATGTATTCTGAACATGATGATGTCACCAATCCTATGAAATAACAAACTAGAATGAAGTAAAACCTTTGGGAAGGTGTAAAGGTAATGTTACGATATACTTTCTCTATTTTACTGAAACATTATATAATGAAACATTGATTTAATTTTCATTATTCCTTGCAAAGTTTTTTTATTTTAGAAGATTTATTTCCATATTCCATTCCTCTCTAGACCAATGTTTCTAGTTAATTATTCTCCCTCAAATCCTTTTAACCCATTTATTTTGGGAATTTATCACTTTACTTCAAGTTTGCTCGACTGCCTTTGTAGTTAGAGAAACAACACAGACTCTACTCAATTAGAGAGAAAATATTATTATTTTCACAGTTAAATAATTATCCATAGAATTAATTTATAATTTTTTATTTATGTTTAGTTTATTTCTTTTTAGTATTACTCATATAAGAATTATTTTCTTATATAGGTGGATTGTTTTGTTCATGTTAGGGTGGTCTATCCATATTTCATGCCTTTATGCACCAATACTTATATAAAATACTTCTACCTCAAAAATCTTCACCCCTATAGTATTGTAATTTATCACATTCCTTCATGTTTTTTCCACTTCCTTTGCTGGAGGAGAAACAACACCACCTTTATTCAATCCTAAAGGTAATATTGAGGTTTTCCAAGTAAAATCATTATCTATAAAATTAATGTATTGTTTAGTATTTATGTTTAAGTTATTTATTTTTACCATTACTCACATAATAATTGTTTTCTTAAACAAGTGGATTATTTGATTGATTTGGGGCGGTCTATTTATCATTCATGCCTTTATACACAAAACCCCCCATAGACTTCTTCTTCCTTAAAACTTTTTCACCCCTATAGCGTTGGAATTTATCACTTTCCTTCATGTTTCTTAAACTTCCATTCCAACTAGAGAAAAAATAATTCATATACTCAATCACAAAGGTAATATTTATGATTTCAATATAAAATCATTGTCCATAGTATTGATATATTGTTTCATATTTTATGTATAATTTATTAATTTTTAGTATTACTCACATAAGAATTTTTTTCTTATACATGTGGATTATTTTATTCGATTTGTGGTGGTTTTTCTATCTTCCATGCCTTTATACACAAAAAAAAATTCCAAAAAATTATTCTCCCTCAAAACCTTTTCACCCCTGAATTATTGGAATTTATCACTTTCCTTCAAGTTCCCTCCTCTACCTTTGTAGGAAGAGCAATGATGCTGCCTATGAAAAATCACAGAGTTAATATTGATGTTTTCATAATAAAATATTTTTCCATAGAATTAATTTTTTGATTCATATTTATGTTTAATTTATTTCATTTTAGTATTACTTATATAATAATTGTTTTTTTATACATGTGTATTTTTTGTTCATGTAATGTTAGATTTTTCGAAGCTGCTCATGCTCGTGAGAGATTGTACTTCGAGAATGTAATTGAGATAATGAAAATAAGGAAATGAATCAATAATTCATAAAACTATCATGAAAAGGTGAGTTACTAATACTTATTTAATTAATTTTGTCATCATTTTATCAACTATTTTTAAGTTTATTTCCTTTTCATTTTTATCTAATACTTATTTAGTTTGTTTCATAGATCTTTTGGGAAGTCATATTTTTCATTTAACTATCTACAACAAGCCACGAAAGAGATAAACTATTCCTTTATAAAATGGTTATCATGTTTTCTATTTATTTTATTTTTTAACTTCAACACTGCATATTGAGTCGATGTTCTTATCTGAAAAGGGGGTTTTAGTTAAGAAAATCGACTCAATATGAAGTGTTGGTAGTTTGACAAATAAGTACAATGGAAACCATGGTAATATGTTTTGGGATTATTTTGAGACTATGGTATGTGTAGGAATCATTTTTACCTCAATTAAACACATGGTGTGACTGATATGACTCCAAGTGCCTCTTTTTATTTAAAATTGACATTAATATTTGTAAAAAAGACAAATAACCAACTCATAACCAAGAAAAAATATTCAGAGTGCTTTAATACTTTAATATAATGATCCATAAGTCATTTGTGACATGTAGGAATCAGATGCACCTCAATCTGATACACGACATGCCCGATATGATTCAAAGTGTCCGTTATCAGTTTAAAATGGATATTTTAGTTCAAAACGTTTCACTCACTAAAAACCTAGAAAATTTGCTCAGACTGTGTTCATAATTTTGGAAAATGATTCATAAAACATTTTTGACATATATAAATTAGTCTTTTCTAAAAAAAATACACGATGTGACCGATATAAGTCAATGTATGTGTTTCACATTTATAATGAAATTTTAGTAAAAACGAAAAGTGATACACTCAAAACCAATAAAATGGATTCATTTTGTCTTGATTGATTATAAAATTGATCCATAAGTCATTTAATACATTTAGTAATTATCCTTAAATCAATCCCACACACAATGTAACTGCCATGAATCCAAGTGCACATTTTTATTTAAAATTGACATAGATTTTATTAAAAAATGAAACTAACATACTCAAAACAAATCAAACACATTACGTTTATTTTAATACATTAGTAAAATTATACATAAGACATTTATGACATGTAGGAATCAACCTTACCTCAATATGATACATAAAGTGATCAATATGACTCAAAGTGTGTGTTATCAGTTTAAAATTGACATTTTAGTTCAATAAGGGTTACCCAATGAAAATTGATAAAACACACTCATATTATCTTGATAATTTAGAGAAATTATTAATAAATCATTTGTTTTTTTAAGAATTGTTTTCATTTCAAAATGATTTATATATAGACTAATGTGAGTTGAAGTGCATGATTCCAATTTAAAATTACATTTTAGTAAAAAAGATAAGTGTCATACTCAAAACTATGAAAACACATTCATATTGTTTTGATAGATTATTAAAATGATCCATAAGTCATTTGAGATGTGTAAGAATCATATTCACCTTAATTTGATGAACAATGTGACTGGTATGACTCAAATTTATTTTTTTATTTAAAACTGATATCACTTTTAGTAAAAAGACAATGGATATACTAAAAACTAATAAAACAAATTCTTATTGTTTTAATACTTAGGGAAAACTATCCATAATTCATTTTAGATATGTATGAATTAGCCACACCTCAATCTGATGCACAGTGTGAATGCAATGACTCCCAATGTATCTTTTTTATTTAAAATTGGTATTAATTTTAGTAAAAATACAAATGGCCTACTTAAAACTATGAAAACATATTCAATTATTTTGATAATTTAGGAAAATTATGCCTAATTAATTTTTAATTTATAGGAATAAGCCGCACCTTAATATGATACATGATATTCCTAGTATGATTCAATTTAAAATGGATATTTATTTCAAAAAGTGTCACTCTGCGAAAACTAAGAAAACACACTCATATTGTCTTAATAATTTAAAGAACATATTCATATTTAATTTTTAATGTGTAGGAATTGAGCTTATGTTAAACTGATATATGATGCGACCAGTATGATTAAAAGTTATTGTTTCCATTTTAAAATGACATGTTTGTAAAAAAGACAAGTTACATACTCAAAACCAAGAAAATTAATTCTTATTGTTATGATAGTTTAGAAAAATGATCCATAAGTCATCTGAGATGTTTAGGAATCATATTCACCATAATCCAATGCTTATGTGACCAGTGTGACTCAATGTGCATCATTTTATTTAAAATTGTCATCAATTTTATTAAAATAGGACAACTGACCTACTCAAAACTAAGGAAAAGAATGTGTGTTGTTTCCATTCTTTAGGAAAACGATCTATATGTTATTTTTTTGTGTTGGAGTTTTCTATAGTTCAATCCAATACATGATGTTCCAGGTATGACTCCAACTTTCCGTTATTAGTGAAAAATTTACATTTTTGATCAAAAAGTATCACTCACTAAAAACTTAAAAACACACATAAATTTCCATGATAAATTTTTTCAAAATTCATAAGTCATTTATAAGGTGTAAGAATCAGTCTCATATCAAAACATCAAATTATGTGACCATTATGACTCAAAGTCTATGTTTTTTTTAAATGACAATTTAGTAAAAAAAGACAAGTGGTGTACTCAAAAATGAGCAAAAATCTTTTTGATTGTTTTGATACGTTAAGAAAATGATCCATAAGTCATTTGAGATCTATAAGAATCAGGAAAAGCTTAATCCAATGCATGGTGTGACCATTATGACTCAAAGAGTGTCATTTCAATATATACATTTCATTTTATTTTAAAACAGGTATCACATTTTCAAAACTGAGAAATGATCCTAGATTGTTTTCTCATTAATCTATATGATATTACTTAATTTATTTTCTTATCATTTCTATCTTGTAATTATTTAATTAATTTTCATAGAGATAATGTTTGAAGTCGAAAAATAAATGGTGTGATGTTCAAGAATCAATCAAAACTCAATCTGATACAAATTTTTCCCAGTAAGAATTAAAGTTTAGTTTAAAATTAACACTTTATGTTAATTTTTTTCTTGATATTACTACTAACATAAGAATTTGTTTCTTACAGAAGTGCGTTATTTTTATCAAACATGGGTGGTTTTTTCGAAAATAAGATGAGTTTGGTTTAGGATCAAAAGACAAAAGAACATTTATTTTTTTGAATGTATGTAATAAATTTTACTTATGTAATTGTATAAACTAATGTTTTGAATGTCTCTTATATATTTTTTGTTCATGTATTTGTGTTTTAAATTTTTTTCCCTTTAAATTCTGTGTTGGTATGTGATTTGTTTTGATATTTAGTGGTGTTTCTGGTTCTGTAGTGTAATGTTACAGAACACTAAACTGGTGATAAAGTGTGTTGTTATATCACACTATAGTTTCCCCATTTATATTCACTATTAAAAGGGCTGATAAATGCCCATTTTTCTGTGCTTCGATAAGCACCAATAAAGGTCACATTTATCTACAATAAATAAAACCACTGATAAATGTTGTCCTTTATCTCTACTTTTAAAAGAATTGATAATGTACCACTTTATGAGAACCTTTTTAGAAATTATAAAACCTATTGGATTTTAATCTTACTCTAGTATTCAAGGTTTCTCTATCACTGTAAATGCCATTTTTTGCACTGTTAAAGGCCTATTTAATATTAGTGGATGCCATCATTTTTTAGTGTAAGAATGAAACTAATATATTATATATTCAAAATGATAAATTTCTAGTGAATTTAATAATTATTTTATATATATCACATATTATAATTATCCTTATACTTATCACATTCCATGTAAGGAATTAGTGAAATTCGAACCACATTGCTTTGTGAAGTGTTAATCCACCATTCACACGAGATACGATATCATATACCCTACAGAATGGAAATTAAAAAACATTATATATGATATAATGACTCAATTGGAATAATTATGTTATAAATATCATATATATACTTCATATAAATCATCATACCCAACCATGAGATGTTTTAATTAAAAAACGAATGACATATGTTCGTAAGGAAATAGACTGCTCTACACACGATTGATGATTTCATAACTCATTTGATGGAAGTGAGAATATCTTTAGGTTATTAAATTAATATAAAAAACATATCAGAATATGGAATATAATAATATTATTACATCATCATAATTTAATAATAATTGAAAGATGTGTAAGAATAAATAAAATAAAAATGCTCGTTAAAGAACGCTACCTCTTCTTCGGGTAACGTACTTAGGTTTGCACCAAAATCCTTCCTAGGTTGGATTTATTCCAAAACCAAGGATTATAGGATGATAAGATCAAATTTTGGTAGTGTGTTTGTTATGTAATGTTAAAATAAATGGTGTGAAGGAGTGAAGAAGATAAGTTATGGGCGGTATTTTATAAGTGTGGTGAGTGGCGCACATGTAATTTTTGGGAAGAGAAAGGTTCACAGATGTTTTTCAGATCCCAAAAGGATCCAAAATGAAGTATTATTGAGACATAAAAATTATAAGGTTAAAATATTTCTATTAAATTTTTTTACATGTTTATATCTTATTTTATCCCTTATCTTATTAGTTTAACCCCTAGAAAATCAATTTTTAATTTAACTTCCATAAATAATTTTTACTATTTTTACTATTCATTTTGATAATAAATTAAGTTGAACATATTAGATAATATACATTCTTATTATTAAAAATATATAATCCATTTTTCAAAATTTTATTCACATAATTTTAAAAATTAAATTTAATATTAATCCCATAGACATGATGACAAAGCGTGTTTTCAAGGAGAAGATGTTCATAAGTTTACAATGTTTTTATAAAAAAATTCAATATGAAAAATTATTCCAATGACCCAAATTGAATTAATAGTTATATAATTGAACTATTTTTACATTTATTTTTTTTTTCAAATATAATATAACTTTATAAATAATTTAAATGAAATGATAGTTTGCAATTAAAATTCAGGATGTGCACAATTCATAAAAAAATGATTTTTTTTAGAAAAATACCCAAAAAATAAAACTAAGATAATTTCAATATTATTATTTAAAAAATGAAGTTTATTTTTTTAAATAAATTTTATCATATTGGTGAAAATTAATTTTAAATTATGTGTGAAAAGTGTGATTAAACCATTTTTTAAGAGAAATATAATTTTTTAGGAAACATTTCTTATAATTTTTGTTGATTCTTATTTTATTTATAATAAATAGATAACCATAATTTTAACAATTTAGTGATTAATATTCATACTTTCCAAATTAAAAATTTTGTTGTAATGGTATACTATATTAAGGTTTATTTTCACTTGATATTTCATGTTTTTTAAGATTTTGAAGTGATTAAATTTATTTAAATGAAATATTTTGTAATATATTTAGGGTTATATTTTATTCTAAGATTGGTGTTTCTTGTCATAAATTCTATAAAAATATGTTCTTCTTTTAAAATATTTGGGTGTTACCTCTAGAGTTTGAGGTTAGAGCTAAGGTGTTCCTTTATATATCACTAGGGAATAAATTCATGAGGTTTGGGAAAAAGGGAAAGCTCATTCCAAGATATATCACCACCTTTGAAATTATTGATCACATTAGAGTTGTGGCCTATTGAAAATAACTCCCACCTAACTTATCTCAAGTAAATGAAGTGTTCCATATATCCCACTTAAGGTTGTAAAAACTAGACACCTTACTAGTACTGAATCTAGAATTGGTACCCTTGGAGAGTGATATTTCACAGTAAAATAATTCGATGATGATCTTAGATTATAGAGGAAAATATTTATGTAATAAAACAACATTCATGGTTATGTTTTTGTGGTAGAACAATAATTTTTTTGAGGCTACAAGGGAATAATAAGAGGAGATGAAATAGAAGTACCCTAATCTATTCTAGGGTATAAAATGAAATATTGTGCAAAAATATTTATAAAGGGGGGAAGAATGCAATGGTCCAAACTTTTATAAATAAAATTCCATTTTGAATTAATAAATTCCAAATTAAGTAATATAATTATATAAAAAATATGAAATAATTTGATTATTTTGTACTGTTAAAAAATATAGCCACAAAAATTTAAAAGACCATTAAGAATCACAACTATTGATAAAATTGTTTTTGTATAGTGACTATTATAATTATTACATATTAAGGGTTATGATAAAGTTAAATTGACTCAAATGGAAGAAGTGATTTCCTCGACCAGTAGGATATTACCCTATAATCGCATTTATCGGGGATTTTGAGGGATATGGAATAAGTAGGCCTTTCCCTTACCAATCCCAAGATGATACTCAACCACTAAAGCTTGTGGGAAATCATTTATGTGATATGTTTAAGATTTTTTTAAATCATGACACAAACCATGTTCACCGAAGAACCTTAAGAAAAAACTATAATGACACATCTTACACTTAGGGTGTACACTAGTGTAATAAGAGTTTTTTGTATCTTGTCCCTTGTAGTATGAATTTGTGTGTTTTCTTTCTAATGAAAAAGATTATATTTACCAGTTTATATTATTTCTTTATTTATTTACTAATATATTATTGGATGAAAATTAAATTTTGTTGCAAAGAAACCAAATTTTAATTTTGGAAAATATATGGTTTCAATTAAAAAAATTCTTATTAATAAATTCAATAATTTTGAAATAAATTTCATTTTCATAAAATATTCTTATTAAATAATACTAATTTATACATACATAATAATATAAATTAATGAATATTAATGCAATTTTTATGTGGGTAAGAAGTATATTAGTATCGTAAAAACAAGTATTTTACAAATAATAAGGATTTATATTTAAATGTGTAAATTTTCATATTTAGGGAATAATTTTGTTAAAATTAATATTATTTTTTAAATCATTACACCCAAATTATCCAATGGCGAATTTTTTATAAATTTTTGAGCTAGTCAATTTTTTTGGGAAATAATTAGATATGGTATAAATAAAGGGTATTTTTATGACATCATAATATTAAAAAGTGATGTAGTAACTACTAAAAAGGTAATAAACAACTGACATATATTTTACCTTTATAATAATGTGTTTTTGAGTTTATTTGATTAGTTTTAGAAACCACTAATGAATCCTCCGAAATCTATGTTATATTTTAAGGTTTTAAAATCAATTCTATATAAGGATGACTCACTTCAAAATCTCCATTGGTATTATTTAAATATTTTTGGTTCTTGGTCTTTTAAAACATTTAAAACCCATCCTATTTATAATAAACTGTGGGATTAAACCTTGTGTTTGTTTTTTTGATTATTTTAACATATAGAGTCCAAAAACTAATTTTAGAAATTAATAAAGAATTCACCACTCTTTTGTTATAAATTAATAACCCAAAGTGATTCATGTAATATTTATGTTTTATTTATTTTCAATGCACTAATTTGATTAAAATTCAATGGTATAGTGATTTTAGTATGTAGGTCATATAATTTAATCAGTCTTGAGAATTATTAATTTGGAAATATTATTTTGATTTGAAGAGTTTATTTAGATAAAGAAACATTAATTGTGATGATTGTGGAGATGGTATTAAGTTCAAATACATGTGTAAATGTTATTTTGAATGACACATTGATCTATAAAATTAATTTTATGGACATTGTTTGAAAATGAGTCCATGAAAAATTATGGGGGTTTGATGATGTTGTTTTGAGTTGGTTCGATTTGTATCAGATGGAATATGTCAATTTTTTAATGGAGTGTTTATTAAAAAAGTGTCTAGAAATTACCGACCATCATGTGGGATCCAGCTGCACCACTACATAGGTGGGAACTAGGATCAACCACAATGAAAAACGACAGAGAGTTGAGGAACTTTCACTGCACACCCGGAAGTGTTGGGGAGTAGTATGTAACCACCATACTCGGATGCCTAGAGGCGTAGTAGAATGGTGACACTGTGTGATGCCAGTGAGGGGAGGAGTTTCCAATAATCGATATTTAGACCAATGAAGATGTTCATTGTATTATAAAGGAGTGCCTAAAAAGTTTCTATTATGATGTGGGATTAGGTAAGGCACTATATCTCCATTTTAAAGATAGGAATTGAACATATGCCATTTGATCAGAACAATAAAAGACATTAATCAGACCAACAAGCTCATGTTCAACCATGGCCTCACCCTAGAGTTCCATGTGTCAGGATCTCTATTCAGTGAAGTTGATAGAATATTGAAGAATGACTTCTGAGATATATTTATTCATTCTAATGATTTGAATGAGGTCGAAATCACGTGAAACATCATTTTTATGTGTACATAAAGAAAAAACCAATATAACGAATTGTGGAGAAAAATATAGAATTTTTAAATATGGAGATATCCCATTATGCATAAGTTGGTGTAGTGTCACATAAAATGATTCAATGTGTGCCTCTCCATGATTTTTGAAGGTACATAGATGATGAACGCTTTCTATAAATATCATAGAATGGGATCATTTCCGTTGTGATTTTATCTCTCCTCCAAGAGTGTTTTTTGAGAGAGAAACAGAGGATTCAATTATCTATGAATCTTACTAAGAGATTTCCATGTGCTCGATTCATTCTTGTTAAATTATTAATATGGCATGATATTAGTTTTAATTTTTGTGAATTTTTTTATTAAGGATATTGAATAACCGCGTACACTAATATTACACAGAGAATATAGAATCACCATGTAGTCTCGTAGATGAAGAGAAGAAAAAATATACAACAAGTGTTCAAAAAGTTCTTAGACCACTTGGATTTATTCAAAAATATATGATCTATAAATAAATTGGGTAGATCATTAAGAATATCCCTTAGTTTCCACAAAGTAAATTATGTTTCCAGGAACTAGTGTTGATTACTACACTGTTGTTATGCAATGAAGATGATAGAAACTGCCTTGTTCATGTGATATTGAATCATTAAAACCAATGATAAGAAGACTGAGATTCATGTGTTTTATACACGTGAAGCTGATTTAGAACTAGTATCAATTTTGCATGACCAAAGATATATGTATTTTAATAATGAAATGGCATTACATTTATACCATGAAGGAACATCAAAGTGGTATTGCACAATTAATTGGGTATAGTAAATAGAAGATTCTCGAAATTTTTTTCATGAATGAAGGATATAATGATGACATTACATGGGTTTAATTCATGAAAAAAATATTCATGAATTCTTTGGAGATTAATTCATGAAAGTGTCAGTGTGTGTGTGTTTCTTGAGACACTTAGGTTAAAAATTGAACTCATAATTATTTCGATTTGTGAAAGGCATACCAAATGGTTCTATTAAGAATATAGCATAATATATTTGGTTTTCATGAAGGTGTAAACATTTCATACTTTCAGAAAAAATATCAAAAGAATAGAAAGTGTTGTGCATTTTTTATTGCAAAAAGAAGACACAAATATATTGTGGATAATTACATGCATTAAATATTTTCATGTGATGATGAGAACAACAAGAATAAAGAGTACATGTTTTTTATGGGTGTAATAATTGAGTTGAGAAAAAGGAATATTTTTTTTGTAAAGTGTGGAAGAAGAAAATTTAATGATTTTTGATAAATTATTCAGTTGTTCATTCTACTATTACAGTGAACTGAAGTGGAAGTAATATATTTCAAACATTTAGAATTGTATACTAAAATTATTTGATGCAGTGTTATTGGTTACATTAAGTGGTAGGAGAAGAGTTTCAGTTGCAGTGGGAAAGTATAGAATTAGTTTATTCTTTTGGATCAAAGAGGAAGATCAGTTTTGTGTTGCTGTGGAAACTTGAATTTCTTGTGATGTTTCTCACTGTGTTAAGTGTTGTGTTTGAAAATATTGGTGGGATTATAGTATAAGTAACACCTATAGGATTCTATTATAAATAAAACTGGAAGGATATTGGTATAATTTGTGAAACATTTCACACCAACCCACCATGGATTCATGGTGATACCTGACCAACCCACTGGTAATTTTTGATTGATTTCTAGGGGATAATCTGTGACCTGGATCATCTAAAAAAATACAAGGATGTAATCACTCACATCAGAGAAAACATTTAAAAAAAATACTATATTCTTATTTTCATTTATTTTTTGTCTTGAATGTGGTATAATTTTGTTTCTAAAATGGGAAGATTCATTAAATCTAACATGCATGCATGATTTCTAGATTATGCATGATTCACATGTTGATATGAATACATGAACAAAGTATAGTTTTATGGAAAGTGTGATATTGTGTGTTTTTGATGGCCTTGTGCACATGGGTGAAAGATTTCACTCATACTTATTAGGGTTTATTTAAGGCAGACCAAAGGATCCTAGAGCGGGTTTTGTGGAAACATTGTCCGATTCGGGAAGAAACTTGGGAATGGGAGAAGGAAATGATCTAGAAATGGATAAAACACTTTTAGGGAAATGATGTTTTTTTACTTTTTGAGGAAGAAAAGGCCAATGGTGGGGAGAATTTAGGACCCCTGGTTTCAAGTAAGTATCCCTTTCTTTTTGTATTTTAAGTATGTAAAGTCTTCGTGTGAATTTTGGGAAATTTCGGATAACTTTAGGAATGTTTTTAGGGATTTTATAAACATTCATGGTTTGATAATGCTTATTGTAAACTGTGAAACTCTTAGAAGGAACTGTGAATAGTGAGTTTGGGGATTTTGGGCATACACACAATTTTTCTAAACTGTGATTCCACATAAGAGTAACCATTTGAAGTGGGATAGAGGGATTGACATGTTTGGAAGATACTTTGTCTAACTATGTGGGTAAACAATGTGAGTTTCTCCTTGAGGTAGATGTTGGTGCACAATTAGCACAGAGTTTCCCTAATCAGGTGACTAACTATGCATGGATTAAAAGTGAGATTCTAAAAAAGTGGATATCACTTGTATATGCCTCTAAGCCTCTAAATTTTCTTTCATTTCGACCTTAATTTGATTTTTATTCCTCCCAATGGTAGTGGAGTTTATCCTTTCGAAACAGAAGCAATCTGAAGGTAATTCATTGTGTATTGAAGCCTGATTCCCTTGGTAAGACTTTGTTTGTAGTATTTTTTCTTAGATCTACTTTCCTTAATTATCTTGAAATCATTGATCTAGTTATATGGGGATAGATATATGATTTTTGATGATAATAATGATTACATATGGTTGTATTATTAATAGGTAAATAGATCTAAGGTTGGTTTTTGGAGATTCAAACCTATTTTGTTGAAGAATTAGTGTCATTCTTTGTTTTTCCATAATTTTCATGTTATATGGATTCAATCTCATCTCCTATTATTAGAACTTGAAGTCCTGACTAATTTTTTTTTTCTAAAAATTGATTATGAAATTGTTGTAAAATTATTTGTATAACCATCATTGGTGACGAATTATGGAATTGTGCAAATTGGGTTTTTTTTTGTGTAAAGTGAATGTGATAAAATGAATTTAAAATGATGATTTTAAAATAATTGTTTGGTTTTGATGCATAGAAAAGTGTTTTTAATAAAATCTAAGTTTTACTAAAACTGGTTGGAAAATATTATGTTGTATTGGTTGTTTGATTAATTGGTTTTACATGAGATGAATGGGATGGATAAAGGTCATGAAGTACCACCATCAATGGAATGGAGTATGGATATGAAGTTACACCATCAATGGTAAACACCAAGCTCATGTGGTTGAGTGTGTGAGTGTGCATGTCTATGTTAAATGAAATAGGTTATACCAAATGAATTTTAGAAAAGGTTAAATGACATGTTTGGTTGCTTTTCTTGGAAACTGGGTTGATAGGAAAATTATTTTATATTTATATATAAACTATTTCAAATTGTTTTAAATAAAAAGTTTAATGTAAATGTGATAACATGTTATATCTTAGTTTCATGAGTGACGAAGTCATTTTGGGAAAACCTACTGAGTTTCATTACTCACCCCTACTTTGGCACATTGGTGATTTTGCTAATATTGTTTTTCAATACACCATAAAAGGTAATGTATAAATTTTATTTAGTGGTGCCTAATGATAGTTGGGCATGAATGTTGGACATGAGGCATGGATCTTATTATGAGTCACAAATTTGTTTTCTTTGGTGTCTTTTAGTTTTTTTGGCTTATTCTTCCACTTTATAGTTGACATTGATCTTGATTTCCATTTAGTACTCTGATATTTTTTAGTTTTTTTATATACTTGAGTTATCTTAAATTGATTCCATGAATCATTTACTAGTTTTTCATTATGGTATTTTTAGTTGTGGATGTTTTTCTTTCTCATGGAAAATCATCCCCCAATTTTTTGTGAATCACTTGGCATTTATTGCCATCCTTTGTTGCCTTGGGGATTATCACTTAAATATAAGTATACAATTCTCCTCAACTCAATAAAATTAGGATGGGGGGATGTTACATTTTCCCTTATATATTTTCTTTTATCAAGGGACTATATGATGGAATGTCACAACTTTAAAAGGAAGCTGAGTATATGGAGCAATCTTTGGAAATTTTGGTTTCAAAGATTTAAAATTTTTACACAAATTATTAAATATGGACATGAAACTATATCACTTATTAAAGAACATTTATCCTATGTTTAAAAATAATTTCAAAGAAATGTGTGTAAGAAAGAAGTAACGAAGATGGTACTTACTGATATGATTTACACACTTGAAGAATATCAAAAATATACCATGAGTATTAAGGATCATTAGTTGGAAATCAAATATAAATATGAGACATTTTCCCTAGATTAAGAATCAAAAGAATAGTATGTGTTGTATTATATTAAAGGATTCACTCTTGTTTAAGATTAATTACAAAAGACTATTTTTGAGAAGAATGTGAATGATAAAGTTTATAAAGAAGTGATCTTTGTAATGGAGAAACTATATTAAACTTATATGAATTTTATAGAACCCCTACTAGATGTTTAGATAATGGTAATTAAGGATTTTAATAATTATCCACTAGAGTGAAATCAAATTCATGACATTCAAGTTAAGATAATGAAGAGTCAATGGGAAGGTAAATCTAATGTTGTTGGGAATGAGAAAATTTTCCTCCACATTAAGTGTCTTGAAACGGAATTTAATTCTAAAAATATGAAGGAATCAAAATTAAATACATCCTTGAAAGAATGTGAATATATGGTGAAATCACATGAATACCATAAGAACTCACTAAATCTAAAATTTCTTGAGTTATAGGTAAATTTTAGAAACATGATAAACAACCAAGATGAATCTTCACAAAATGATGGGAACATAAAGGCTACCAAGAGTAATTTTGAAAAGTGTTTTATTTATAAAAAGACTCATTTAAGTGGTGAAAATAGATTGAGATTATCTAAATATAAATATATTACATTCTCATTGAAACAAGAAACCATTGTTCTAGATGTTTTTTTGATACTATTACAGTTTTATCTAGATGTTCATGTTCCAAAAAGAATTTAGATCAAACATGTGTGAAGAAGACTGATGATAAATCCACTATACTATCAAAGGTGGATATGAAGAAGAGTGGGCAATATTATTCCCTACAAAGATATCAGATAAAGAACCATATCATACTAAAGCAACAAGATTTTGAATATGGACAAGTTATAACATAAAAGAAGAAATCAAGAATTGTTGGCTATTATTAGTGTTGTTGGAGATTTGAGCATTATTCCATTGATTATTGGCATAATTTATCAATTCACGATAATTATAATAGGATAATATTAAGTGGTATTAGATTTAATGTGAAGAGAAATATTTCAAAATTAAAGAATAATTCATAGACGAAGAGGAATCTTTCTATAAATAATAGATTTGAGTGTTTTGATGACTTCTGTGATTATTGAAATAGAACTAACCATATTTTTGATGAGTGATGGTATGTACTAATCATGCACTATGAATATGATGATATAAGTAAGATACCAAAAAAAATTAAGTGGTAAATAAAAAAAGCATAAAATTCCTTCTTGGTGTATATATATGAGAATAAAGTTAAGAAAACTATAAAGAAATCCAGAACCAAAAAGAATGATTAGATAAATGAAACACCATAAAAGGATGCTCATATTGTGGAAGAAAATTACATATAATGGACCTTCTAAAATAGTTCATAAACACAGATTCTAGTGGAAGAAAGCTAAAAAAGAAAAAGAAATTAATCTCAAAATAAAAAAATAATGATTTTTTGCATGAAAATCAAGATGAAAAAGTAGAATTTTAGGAGGAGGTTGTCTAAAAATGGTAACCCTATGATGGATGGATATTTGTGTGGATGCTGCAGAATGTTAGGGAATATTTCTAAAAAATTTATGACATGGTTTCAAAAAAAAATGCTACTGTGAAGAAGGATTTTACACATGAGAAAAATTTGTATCATATACCAAAGGATTTCTTAGTAATATTGCAAGAGAATATTGAAATGGCTAAAAATATGGAACAAGAATAGAATAGTTAAAGTGAACTACCTATCAATATGAATAATCTTATTCCATTTAATATGAGATATTACTAAATCAATAAGTCCATACTTTAATTAGATGAAAAACATTGGAAAGTTAAAGAATGAGAAATCATGGGGGCATTTTAATAAACATTAAGTAGAATTGAATAGGGTTTCTAGGTTGAGAAATAAATCTGATCCCTGTTGTTCTAAAAGAAAAATCATTTAAGATATATCGTATTCCAATTTATATTTTGTGTCTGTTTATTATATATAGGTAATTTATGGCGAGGAATATACTCAAGGGGAGTTCTAAAGATATGAGTTATGTGAAAATATGATACACCATCTAGAAGTTTATTCATCACATAGGTATTTATTTCAATTGCATATAAAATTAATCTTGAAGATAATTCTTGAAGACAGTCAATCATTATGAATAATATGGATAGAACTTCTAGAGTTTAATATCTCAATTAGTATCATTTAATTTTTGATATTTTGGATTGGTATTTTTCTTATTTTTTCAAATCCTGGATATTGAAACTTCTTTTAAAAATGATATCAGTTGAATATATTTTGACCATCCACTAAATGAAGGTTTCAGTGTTAGCATCATATTATGAAAATTATATTGACAAATTTGTTATATATATTGATCACTCTTGTTTTCCCCATAGGCTTATCCCACACAGAATTATAGATGGTTAGTTAATGAATCACTACTTTAAGAAAGGTGTTTCCTTCCTTCTCCCAAAAAGATCAATTTTATTTCTGGATAAGTGGAATATCTTATTAAATGAGGAGATTAGAGGAGATAATAAGATAAGTTTAGTTGATATAGAATAATATGAGTTAAATTCATTCCTATACTTATATCTTTGGTTTTATAGGAAATTAAGGGGGATAAGAAAAACATTGAATTTGAAAGTAAAATGTGTATTAACAACAAATCAAAAGGGGGAGATTGAAGTACCCAAATTTATTAAATTAATATATATGATGTAATTATTGTCAATATACCTTTTAGTTGAAAATTCAATGTTATAGTGATAGTATTATAGAGGTTATATCATTTAATCAATGTTTTTAATTATTACTTTTGAAAGGTTGTTTTGATTTGAAGAGTTTCTTTAGATGAAGTAATAATAATTGTGATGATTGTGTAGTTGGGATTACGTTCAAAGAAAATTTTCAAGGTTATTGAGTATAACACATTGATCTCAATAAGAAAATTGATGAAGAATGTTTGAAAAGGATTCCAAGAAAAATGAGGAGGGTTTGATATTTTTTATGATATTATTCTGAGTTAGTTGGATTTGTATCATATGGAACATAGAAACTTTTTAATGGTGTGTTTATGAAAAAAGTGGATAGCAATTACCAGCCAACATGTAGGATTTTGGGGCACCATTGCTTAGTTGGGTACTAGGATCAACCATATTGGTGGCCAGAATAGAGCCGAGGGACTTCAATGGTGCACCCAAAAGTGCAAGGGAGTTGCATGAAACCACCACAATGGGTGGTATAGTGGTTGAGTAGAGTGTCGACACAATGTGGTGCTAGTGAGGGGATGATTATCCTATAACCGAATTCTGGACTATTGAAGACGTTCCATGTATTATGGAGGAGTGCATATTGACTTTCAATTTTGATGTGGGATTGAGTAAGGCAATGTAGCACTATTTTAAAAATACATATTAGCTAACTAAAAATTATCTTTTTTTTTATTTTCTAAATACCTGTTTAATGGGTGAGCAGTATCCATGACACCACCATACCCAAAAAACCCTTACACCAAATCCTAGATCTGAATTCAATGATTGAAAACCAAAAATTCAAAATTCAAAACAACCATAGAACCCGAGGATAACGTGAACCGCGAGAACCCACAATAGCCTATGACATCCCCCACCATCATCATGCATCAGTTATGCCTCTTCCCCTGCACCATCATCTCCATCATTCTTTTCACCAACTTTATCAACACTTCAAGAAAGAAACACCAATGTTGTTTCCACCCTATCATCACTGGAGACGATAACCATAACTATCAAAAATATAGAGACCACATCATCATGAGTAGATCGAGGCTCCTTTTGCGAGGTCACCCGTAATGGAACCCAAACTACCATCGCAGATAATCCTGACGACTGCCATCAGAACCAGAAGAAAACACCCAAAACCAGACCAAACAATATCACTGAATAAAAAAAATAGAACAAGAAAAAATTTCATTGAAATAAACCCAAGAAATACAAGACGTTCCCCAAATCAAACTCTAAATATAGACATTGACGAAGGCCTCTCTCCGGGAACACCTGCGGCCACCGAACCACACACCCAAAACCTTTGTGTAACCACTGCTCCTGATCCTAATTGGAGAGTCATGGTAGAACATGATTTCATAGAAGGAAATGGGCAGATGACGGTTCCAAATGAATGTAGTGACAATGAAGCAGAAGAAATCCACCAGAATAAGAACAAGCCAATTCACAGAACGAGATCATTTTCAATATGAGTTTATTGGTCCTCCAACAGAGTATTTTGAGAGTGAAATAGAGGAGGTAAATCTCTATGAAACTTGTGTATTTAGTTCCACGTGCTTGATCCATTCATGATGAATTCTCATGATCGCATGATATTAATTTGAGTTTCCATGAACATTTTTCTTGAAGGAGGTGGAAGATCTGCGTACATTGTTATTTTGTGAATAATACAGCATCATTGTGTATTATTTTACAAGAAGGATAATAAGAAGTATATCATAAGTTTTCAAAATGTTCTTTGTACACTAAGATTTCTTCACAACGATTTGATCTATGAAGAAATTGGAATTAATTTATAACATCTCCCTTGGTTTCTTGTAAGTGCATTATGTTTCCACAAACTACTATTAAAAAATTCATTGTTGTTATACAAAAAAGATTATAAAAAGTGTCTGGTTCATGCGATAGTGAAAGTTGAGAACCAACCAAAAGAATACTAGGATTCACATGTTTCTTTCACATGAAGTATATTTAAATATTGTATCAATTTTTCCAGGACATAGATAGATGCATTTCAAAAATAAAGTGGCATCACGTGTACACCACGAAGGAACAACAAAGTTGTATTGTGTGATTAATTTGAATGTATTAAAAAGAGGATACTCATACTATTTTTTCATGAATAAAGGGTAGAATGATGACATTATATGATTTGAACTCCTAAAACATAATATTCACTCATTCTTGGTAGATTATTCATGATTCACATTTTTATATGAATGAACAAACATCTTATAGTGTGAAGGAAAGTGTGATAGTGTGTGTGGGTTGGCCTTGAAACACTTGGGTGAAAAATTACACTCATAGTTATTTGGGTTCGTGCAAGGTAGAATAAAATATCCTATGAATAATTTCATAAAATATATTTTGTTTTCATGTAGGTGTAATCATTGTGTACTTGCATAAAGAAGATCAAAAGAACACACGGTGTTATGCATTTTCAGTGCCAGCAGTTCTGGATTTTAGCGGTTCTTCTTGGCGTAGTGTTATGGGGATGGCTTGAGGGTGGTGACTCTTTCTATGTGGAGGTTTTTGGCTGTCTATTTTTGGGTTTTTACCTTTATAATGGCCTTTTGTAATTGTTTTAAATTGTACAGTTTAGTTCTGAAATTTTGTAAAAGATGATTGTGTTTGAAAATTTAGATTCATATTTTTGGATTAGTTGGTTGTTTTAGGTTTGTAAACTCTGGTAAATCGTTCCCAATTTTCATTTTATGATACCTGGGAACTTTTTCTAGCCCGTGGGGATTGGGAATGACCTTTAGGCCTTGTCACGGGCCAGGTATGGTGCCAATTTTTATGGAAACTAGATCTGGTTCGTAACAAAATGGTATCAAAAGAGGACTAGGTTAACTCTTTGGGTCATGTTATTTGGATAAATATCGAGATAGTATGGAGTTAGGATTGTCGGGACTTGGTATTCAATTTATGGTTTTTGTGACTGATCAACACACCTCATGAAAGGATTCAAGTTTCCAGGGGAAGTTAGGATTCATCTAATTCTTTTGGTTTCCTTGGATTGATGATGATTTGGGGAAATGAAAAGAGAGTTGGGTTAATGGTCTCAGTGAGATCGTAGGTCCTGGAAAGCTATATGGAGATGTGTATATTCCTTAGAACACTCTCTCTGATGGTGAAGTGATTGGAATATGGCTACCAACCATATGTTCAAGTTACCAATTGAAACTAGTTTCCTCTCATATTGTCTTGGGTTCTTTATTTTTGAAATCTTGAAACTTTAGTTTTAAAGTGACTTGGTTTTAATAAGCGTGAAGTTTTTGTGAAATTATTTTCAAATAAATAGGGAATAGTTTTATTTATGAAATGGTGGAATATAATTTTTATAATAATATTGAAGTTGAAAATGGTGATCTTACACCTCTTCTGAATGTAGAAACTATATTGAAGTCGGTTTTGAAAAAGTGTTTCCGATAGAGTTTTCTAAGCAGTAAAAGGGTGTTTTAATGGGATGAGATGTTTTGAAATTGATGTAAATGACTTTAAAGTGAGTTCTTATCAAAATGGTTGTGTCTTTATAAAAAGTTATGCAAGATTTAAATTGGGATATTTATTTCTTGGTTTGTGGTCTTGAGAAAAAAAGAAAGTATTGGTTGACTGTTTAGGTTTTGAAAAGTGGAAAGGATTTTTATTTTAACCTTTTGTATTTCAATGAGCGACCACATGATTGGGGTTATATGGGATGAGTGATGGATAATGGAAAGACTATATGAGTGCCAGGATGGATATGAGGAGGGTTCTCGGTGGCACAGAAACATGCATGTGTGAGGCCCATGGGGTACCACTAGTGGATATGCTAACCACTAATTTGTTTGTTATCAAGAAATGTTTTGAAAGGAAAACATGATTTATTGATGAAAAATTTTCGCTGGTGTATTTTATGTGTTTTTTAAAAATTTTGATGTTGTGGGATGTTTTGAGTCCAAGAACCCCTCCTATTTGAACAATGTTTCGAGTTTGTGTTTGGTTGGTAAGTTGGGTTGAAGGGCTGGTTAGTGGTATCTTATAAGAAATGTTTCGGGATGTCTTTATGGTGGTTCCCTTCATGTGTTTGGATCTAGTTTATAGCATGTTTTGACCAATGGACCAGCTTGTTTGGGTCCTTTGGTTTTCATATTGGATAAGGTACGCCCCCGTTAAAGGTTCATGCATGACTAAAGTGAAACCCGGATTGTTTCTCCATTGTAAAATCATCCAATTTATCAATATAAGATATATTTTTCTCGATATTTGAATATTGAGTCTACACCATTTACTTTCGTGGTTTCGTGGATCCTTTTATAAAGGAAGATTGCTCGTGGAAGGTTTAAAGAGACCTTAGTTTCTTAAGTCACCTGATTTGTTGAAGGTGGAAGTGGTCCGGGGTTGTTAGTGTGGATGAGTGTATGGATGGTATCTAAGAGGGCCTCTGGGTCCTTTGTAGTCTCTTCAAAGCAGGAGTTCATGTCAAAACAAAGACATGGGAAATATGGTCATGAGAGGCTATTATGGCCACTTTTTGGAATTCTGTGATGTTAGTGGACATTGTATAATGTCCCTCTCCATGTATTGTTTCTATCAGTCACTTTGGTCATGTTCGGTGACGCGTTGTGATGTCGCATGTTTTTTTGACTGTAATGTTGAAGGTTATAGAATCATCTAAGAGTCTCTATTTTGTTGAGAGAATGTCTCCCTTGGAAAAACTTCAAAATCCTCTGATTTATAGGAATCTATTTATATGCATCATTTCCTTCTGTTGTTTGTCACCTGAAGAAACATGGTGTGATGTGTGTACATATTCTAAGAACTTGTTTAAGTGAAATTTTTGGTTTGGGTAAGGTGAGTTTAGAATGTGTTATGTCTTGGTAAACTTATCGAGGATTGCGGTGTAGTTTTTTGTTTCACTAGATGAAGAAGTTATTTTCAGATGGTTTCCAAAGCCAAACTATGAGGCTGAAGATGCTTCAATCATTTGAGCTCCTTCCATAGGTCCCAGAGAGAAGCTAACATGTAGTCAAGGGAAATCCTAGGGTCATTTAAAAACTAGTACAAAGTCCTATCCTTCGTATGAATGATAGTATGAGTTTAAACCTATGGTGTCATCATCTTGTTCCAGTTGTTCCCATTTGGTGGTAGAGGTGGGAGGACCTCGTGTCCATGTTGTAGCATGAGTTCATACTTTCCACATTTGGTTTCGACTGTGTATTTTGATAAAGGTTTGAAGTTTGTATAGATATCTTGATCACATAGTTTTTGATTAGTTAATAGTGACCATGCCTCAAAAAACCATGTAGATTGAAAGATCCCCATAGTTAGCGCGTAGTTTCCTAAATCGTGCGGACTAATCGGGTGGTCGTCCGAACCCTTTAAATTTTGGTGTCTTTCTGTACCGACTCATGCTGTTCGGTTAAGATGGTTGGTTCTTATGGTGTGGAGAACCACTATGAGTCTTATATATGTTATTTTGTAAACGTATGATGGAATTCTACCCCTTCAACTAGGGATTTTGTTCAGGCATCCCCCTGTTAGGCTCCTGAATCTATCTCAAGAAAATTTGAGTTGTCTCTTACGGTAGGGAGTCCATTTGTGTCTACCGATACTAGTAACTCAGATTGGTCCTTGGTCTTGGCCTGGGGAGAGGTATTATTTTTCAGAGAGATCTAACTACCAACATCTTCCTGGGGTAAAAGTTGGGATTGGAGAGTGACCAATGGTTTAGTTAAAGCAAAGTAAGTGTAACCTTGTTCATTGTTGTTGTTCATTTGGGTAGATTACTTGAGTCTTTTTCATACAGTGTTTTAAGAGTTTCCTTTCAGGGATAAAGTCTAAATGTTCTTTATAATTTTAGAAAATTGATGTAAGTTTTGTTCTATGAGATAATTCCTTCCTTAATTGATCACTAGAGGTGTTTTGGCCTTTCATGGGCAGGCCAAACTTGGCGAAGGAGTACATTTTTGGTCTATCTGTTGGGTTTCGTTTTTTTGCTTTTGGCCTTGTTGTGGATTTACGGGGGATGAAGTTTTATGGTGGAGAGAATTGTCACATCCATGAATTATTTTAAAGTAATTTTTAATTCAATTTCCTTTGTTTCTTTGTTTGAAGGGTTTCCCATTCATTTTGGTAGAAATGGTGAGTTTTCAAAATTTGGGCCAAACAGTGAGCCCATTTTTAGATTTAAAAATAAATTTAATTTAATTTATAAATCATCCATTCTTCAAAAATTTACACTCATTCCACTACCCAATTTTCATATCCTGGTATATTAAAACCACCTTATCAATTTTGACCCCATATGAATCCATAATAATGATGGATTTGAGTTTTTTATTAAGGTTTTGGGCCAGCCCGAAAGCCCATTTTCTCCATTAAAATATTCTTTTAATGCTTTAATATCTCATTCAATAATTATGTTTTTTCATTTATTCCAACTCTCACCCGAGACCACATACCCAAGGCAAGCCACCAAGCTCTCTTCCCTCTCTTTGGAGCTCATATGCATCGCGAATTTTGGCAATACTTCTATGGATTTCACAAATCTCTCAGATTTGAAAAGGTAAATTGATTCTTTCATAACTCCTTCTATAGTTACTCATTTGCTCACATTCAAGTTCCTATATGACCTCCTCAGACTTATAAGAACCTCACTTTCATTTATGGATGTTTTGACAGTCATATAATGCTGTATTTGGGTCGTTTTATTCAATATTTATTCGGATAAGTGTTTATCTCTTCATTTCATTACTTCTCCTTAGGGTTCCCCCCCCTTTGATTAATTCCTAGAGTTTATAGAATTTATGGTTCATACCTAGGGTTTTATTTGGGGTATGTTTTGTGAAATATTATTGTTTGGGGTTCGTTTTACTTCCTTGTGGTGTGGAGGAGGTGCGGTTGAGGTTTCACACCAAGATTCAAGGGTTTTGACTCACAAGGTATGCGGTTCCATGCATAACCAATTTTTGATGAGTTATTTTACTTTATTTACCACTTTTAATAGTAATCATATGCTTCTTGTATTGAAAAAATTATTTTTTATGGATTTTCTTAAGCATTAAATTTTATAGTTTCATTATGGTAAGAAATTGGATGCTTTTCCTGGATGACTCTTAGGGTAATGTTTGAGTGTATTTTATAACACATGAAAGTGACTTATTGGTGTTTAAAGGGGATTCCAATTGTGGTTTGTTAATTAATTAGTGTCATGTGGGCCTTGAAATGGTGTTTTTCAATGGGTTCAAGGTGTAAAATCATGTTGTACTTCTTAGAAGTGATTTTTGAAAACGTGTGTTTTTCATGTGCGTCTTGGTGGTGTTAATTGAGGTATTTTTATAACACTTGGGGTAGTTTAATAAATGTTGTTAGGGATTCCAATTATGTTTTTGATTGGTATTGATATGGTTTTGAACTTGAATTGGTATTTTGAAATTGGTTTTGTGTGCAAACCATGGTTATACCTATTGGGTTTGTTTTATGAAAATTGTAAATGTTTTATTTGGTTAAACAAAGTGGGAAAAGGGTGTATATTTACATTTTAGGTGAGTATATTCACATAATATGGGGTTTTTAAAGGTAAAGTGGTGATTTGAGATGTAAAATTTTTTTAGAATGTTTTATAAATTTTTGAGATGTTTTACTAAATTGTATTGTGGGTGTGAAACATGGTTGTGGGCTGTTTCTTGTGAGTTTATTACAAAAATAAATTTTGAAGGTTTGAATTGTATTATGTGATATTTTTTTGGGATGTTATATGAGTTTTTATTTATTAAAATGGTTTTGTAAATTTTTTTTAAGGATTTGTGAAAGTGTTAATGAAATGTGAAAAGTGTTGTGGGCTATTTTGGTGTGAGTATGATTTCAAAATGCATTTGAATGAAAAAGTGAATTTCGTGACTTGTGTGATGTAAATGTGGGATGTTTGGTGAATGTGTGATGTGGAATTGGTACTTTCTTGTGAAAATTATATTTATTGACTTGGTAACTTGTTTGAGCACAAGAGGTAAACTCGGGTATCTAGGTGGGTGGATGTGTACTAGTATGCAAGTGAATCCATGGGTTTTGGACTTAGTTTCACGTAGTAAGATTGATTCTTACAACACTAAATAAAATATGATGATTATGATTGGGGACCACTAGGTTATGGGTATGTTCTGTACTAGTGACTCATGCACGAGAACAAATATTGTGATGGTTAATATCACTAATATACGAGGTACCTGAGACCCACAACGAGCTAGTGCCTAGGGGATATTTCCTATTTCTTGTGCTCATTAGTTACTTTGTGATTACAATAGACATAAAATATGGTTGGATGGAAAGTTCAGTAGTTTTGACATTATTTTTAAAAGTGACGATTCTTAATGATATCCCACTTGAGAACTGTTTTAATTTTTATGTTGCATCTTTTAGAAATTGTAACTAGTATTTCTAGTTTATGAAAACTTGCAAAATTTTCATAGTTGAATATTTATCACATAGAATATCTTAATGGTGGTATCCTACTGGGATTTGGGTCACAACCTAATTACAACTTTGGGTGTAAGTATATTTGGTCTCTTTTTGTCGCAGATTTGGGTGAAACTTTTAGTGCCAGCGGTTCAGGATTTTAGCAGTTCTTCTTGGTGTATTGTTATGGAGATGGTTTGAGGGAGGTGCCTCTTGACATGTGGAGGTTCTTGGTTGTTTTTGATACCACATAAGAAAACAAAAATACTATGAAGAGAAATTTATATATTTCAAATATCAAGGAAAGTTTCCAAAAGTTCAAAAGGAAAATCAAAACACTCCCAAAGAGCTGCGCGACTGACCAGTGCGGCAGAACTGTGCGACAAAATATGTTTTTGCACCTATGCGGAGTACCTATGCAACAAATCTGCACGACAGAGCTTCACGAGAAACATTTCTTTGACCAGGCCCAATATGTTCTTATAAATATATCCCTTGGGCTTCCCATTTGAAGACTGAAAAAATTGAAGAGACTCTCAGAAGCTCCCATTGCGTAGCTCTTTCGCTTAGATCCCTCAAATTGTCTCATGTAGCTCTCTAAACCGTGAGAGAAGAGATAATTAAATGGTATAAGCATGCTTTGAATGTCTTTTTACAAATTTTACATAGGTTTGATCCTCCTATGTAAAAAATATTTTTGAGTCATCATTCATACATGCATGCCAAACCTGCATGGTATACCTATGTGGTACATCAACGTGGGGTACCTACGTGGCATACTTTCATGGGGGACCTATGCAACCAACTCAAGTAACCTTTCTAAAGCTATTCATGGTAGGGTCTCTCCTTCCTTGGTTCCCTTATCTAAAAGTGATTAAGTTAAATCCTCCACCAAAACCTCCTGACGTGTCAAACCTTTGGGAAAGGCACATTACCGTCTTCTATTTGGGTTAGTATATCCACAGTTATAGGATTCTCACATTTTTTTCACAATGGGGTTATGATTCATGGAGTGTCTGTGTGTTTGTATATCCACAGTCACCTGAACCTTTCTCCTAGAAATAGTGTTGGGATGTTCTCAGTTTGGAGGAGGGTTGGGTCCTGGCTTCTCCCTTGTCAAAGAGGCAACTCAGAACCTTGGTTCTTTGGTAGGGAAGGTACAATTCATGCCTACTTTTCCTTTTAAAGAATATAGGATAATTCTCTCTTCCCCTACCAGGATCAATTTTAGGGAAACCAACTTGGTGTAGGCCCATAGCTTTTCTTGCAGGAGGTGGAATCATTACTCCTACTCTCTTCTTTGGTGCCAAAGACCAAGGGGGGATGGGAATAAGGACTTTTGTTACCATTTACCTATCCTTCTACACTTTGTTACCATGGGAATCCATCCTGGTATAATCCCCTCACCTTCATCCCTTCCTCCTTACATTGGACCCTTGTTCAATGTAAATAGAACAGAGGGAAGGCTTCTCTCCTTTCCCTCTTCCATCTGTGGAGGAGGAAAAGTGTGAAGTGTCATTGTTGAATCTTTAAAATCCTCTTGTTTCTCATACCGAGCATGACTCACGTGGGATTACAGATACGTGGTGGTTACAACATGTGAACAAACACTCATTTTAATGAAATATGAGAACTCTGATTCCCATCATAATCGGGATACGTATGAAGCCTTCTCAGGGACCGAGATCATTGAAAATAATCCTCAAGAGTACAACCCTAATTCCCTTAATATGGGAATCCTCCTTAGGAATAATCCCCAAATTAAACCCCCAAGTCATCAAGGAATCCTTTTCATAAAGTAAACCCAAACTAATTCTCTCTCAAAAGACCATACTCTCCTATGAGACTTATCAAACTATGTGGGATTTGATTCCCATCCATATGGGATATGTAGGAAGACTCCATGAGGTTCAAACCCAACACTTAAAATCAACCCTGTTCTCCCTGGTCCATATTCCCAACAGGGACTTATTTTACTTGGAAACCTGTATCCTTTCCAACCTCCTTGGGCTGCTTCAGTAAAAGTCCCACACTATGTTTCAACTAAAAACCTTCCTCTTAGAGGTCCTTATCAGATGACCTTAAAAGGTATGATGTGTCCCATTCAGTGGCACTGAACTACAAGGGGTCTATTTCCTTTCACATGGATACATAGGTAGCCTATCTTATAGGCATGATCCCAAAATCAAAACCAAACCTTCGTCTCCCATGGTGATAATAAAATTCCAGAGTTCCCCACTGAATGGATTAAAAACCAACATTATCATAAACGATGAGTTAAAGAATCTATAAATAGTATATTAAAGGATACCATTGATGGAAAACCTAAAATTCCTACAGATATTTCCATTAATAAAGAACCTTGAATGCATTCTGATGATTCTAAATTTCGCACATGTTAATAAGTGATTACGAATTCGAAGGGATACTTATGAAATACATGGTAAATTAATAAGGATTCATGAAAATATCTTAAATTTAAAAAGAGTGTCCTAGAGTAGACAATAATTCTGGCTAAAAGGGTGTGATGAGTCTGACCTCCCATCCTCTCGACCAATGCACATTCTTAACTATCGTAATGTTCAAACTTAACGGATGCCTTCCTTTGGAAAATAGGTCCTCTTTGGATAAATAACTATTGGATGTTTCCGGTTCCATTAATGAATCTAATGAAAACCACCTGGAAACAGTGATTCTTATAACTAGAACACACGTTTCAAGGAACTACGAAACAAAAATGGTGAACCTGACATGAAACCTTATCCAAGTTAATAATGTTACCCACCTCTAAGGCCCCTATCAATTGATAAAGGAAGGCCAGAACAAAGAATTAATCATGCATTTTTCATTCTAAAAAAATGTTGTTTTAATAGATCTTGTTCTTGTATTCAATTTTCTATAGAACTCCCTTCAATACAAAGAATGGATTTCACCAAGACAACATCTGTGAGCTTCCCGACCACTGATCAAACTGGATCTCCATCTACAGGAAGGATGTTATCACCAACCCAGCATATTCAAAGCTAGGTCTATAATGTGTTGGTAAAGGAATATCGCCATCACGGTATAATCCCGACTTTGGAGGCTGTTCGATAGGACCTCCAAGCCAACAACAATACTCGATCATCTGGCTAATGATGACCAATGATCAAGAAGAAAACAGTTCCAACCACAATCTCCAAACATTTTGGGTCTTTATCCCCATAATTAAACAATCAATCCCTCCCATACTATAGGGAGGTGGATCAAGAGGTCACTCAAGGACTCAATTCATGAATGGAGGAGTCCTTCCTGAGGACTCCCACTAGTAGTCGCCACCAGAATCTTGTGGTAGTGAACTCCCAACATGATGGGGGTATTGAATCTGGAAATTTGGACCAATTCTCTCAAAATAGGGCATGAAAGATGAACCACCAGGGACAATGTTCAGTTAATAGGGAGCATGTTCTCACCTCTGCCTTCATTAGAGAAGTCCATCAATTTAACTTTATGGCAAACAATGAATGGGAACATACCCCCATATGTCCTAATTTTGCTATTTAGTAGACTCTTCTAATAGAAACCAACCAATTACACCAGATAAACCTCGTGGAGTACCATGAATAGGCACATATATCTGTTTACAAGTTATCAGCCAGTTAGTAGGCTCTTCTGACTACATTTAAAGAAGTTTTCCAATATAATGTAGTGGAAACTGGTAAACAGGAACATACACAAGTTTACAATCACCAATTCTGTCAGTAATCTCATCTGATAGTATTGAAGAAAGTCTGTCAACCACACTTGACAGGAAATATCCAGCAGACACATACTCCTGCCAATGTTCATCAAGCCTACCAATAGTCTTGTTTGGTAGAAACTAGAGAAGTCAACCGGAATGCTCCGACGATAAATTTGGGGGCAGACCCAACTCTCTACCACCATGCATGAGCACTATCAATACCCATTAAAAAGAGAAGGAGGACAAGAGTAGACACATAAATGTACTCCCAATACGGAATGGATGTTTATTCTCATTTTAGCCACTGATGTCACCAAACATATTCTATCAATGGTGAAATGACATACGCAAATCCCTGCCTATATTCTGGAAATGTGCCAAGATATTTTAACTACTTTAGTATTATCAGGGGAATAAACACATAAATCTATCCCCACACATGGGATGGCACTTTGGCATGCCATCTCGGAGCAGATACACACCTCTTCTCCAGTTCAAGAGGGTCATGGGGAATACTCCCCCATATCTTATGGACAACAAGATTGGGAACATACACCCTTTCCAATTAGAGGTAATCAGTTTGTTCTGGTAACCACTCCAGCGTAGGCACATACACTTACCCATGATAATCACTTTTCACAGCAAGTGGTCCCATCTATGTATAAGAGAACATCCAAGAAAAAGTATCTCTAAACATTGTTAGAAAATCAAGAGTTAAGATGTGACATGGATCCTCTTAATGTTGGAGTTCTTGAAGCCCCCAGACATTTATCTATTGTTGCTCAAGATATTGTCCTCTCATTACCAAATTATGGTAGTGGTAGTTTCAATTACGATGTTACTCATTGGAAACTTCATCATGAAGGCTTGCTTCATGAAAATTCAGTCAATCCAGAGTGCCCATCTCCAGATGAGAGCCACAACAACCCTCCTTGTGGACAGAAGACCAAGGAGCAAGAAGATTTATCCCTTACTGTAATCTATCGTGGTGATCCTCCCCATGATGGAATTTTCGGCGAAAGTCCTCTTTGTAGTAGTATTTCACATTGTCAAGAAAATTCCATAATTGATAATGTAGCGATGTGAAATCCCTCCTATATTGAGGCACTTGAAAATACAAAGCTAGTCATTTATGATTCCTTGATACTTATGGGTGAAACACTTTCTCAACCAGAATATATATTAAGGGAATGATCCTTCTCTGAACCACCTTTAGGTCATTTATCTTATAATACCGAGCATCCACTCTGGTTAGATCAAGTGGAGAAATATCTATTGAAAGATGGTGAAGATTTGTTAAACATGAGAAAACAATTAGCTAAATGAGAAATACCAGTCATGTTCTGGACTTTGGAAAATTCTTAGTATAACATTCCAGAATTGATGACAGAATATTTCATTCATGACATTCACCTCAACTTATGGAAAACTCTTTGTCATTTGAAAAGCAAAGTATTACCATATTATGAATATAAAAATCATATAAAGGTGATAAAATGGTTACAAATCCAAATTGACATGGAATCTCTCTCAGTTTCCCAACATCCAAAGATTGAATAACAACAGAGAACCCTTAAGCACACATGTCTAAATGATCTAAAGAGGCTACACAAGTTAATTTATGATTCCCAATCTAGTGTTCGTATTAGAGGACGGGGTGCATATAGAGTGTTTCATTTCACAGCACTCCCAAATCAAAAAAGTCATCCAAAAGTGGTCTCATGCAATGCTATTGCCCACGGTCAGCCATAATCAATAGGTTTTGTATGTAATCAAATGTACGCTCAAGAACGGGCCTCAACCAGTTCTCATCAGAATCAGGCTTAAAGAAAAGAAGTTGTTGAGATAATTTTACATCAAGTATCCATGAATCTTGAACATGCATTCTGTTTAGAGTATTTTAGGCATCAGAGGATGAAAATATTTGAAATAGCACAACGATCTTATGAAATAGGCGATTTAAGTGATTGTCGGATGATGCACCCAGCTAATGTCCGAACCAAAATCTACAAAATCAGACGAGCAGTTGAATGAATTTATACCCTAACAGTTCAAGAATCACCCCATCTTTCCATGTTGGGGGCTCATTTAATTCAACATTCTAATTCATTAAACAGTGTTCAAAGATTTGAGGAAGAAGAATAGGAATAGCCCCAGCCTATAGTGATGGGGTTTTTTTTCACATCTTCAATCCCCTCCTCAATGGAAGTTAGTTTTCTCCCGATTAGGGAAGAAGCCAAAAGGAAATCATACAAATGAACTATCCAAGGATTCCATTCAGGGTACTATCCACCAAACAGTTCCAGGGAATTCTTCATATAGTAGAACAAAGTCTTGTGGAAGTCACAAAGGGAGGTGATCTAACAGAAACATTGATAGCATTCCATCTATGCATTATGTGTCTATGAATGTTATTAACACCATAACAGATGATCCTCTATAAAATAAGTCAAGTTCAAGGGAATCAGAAGATGAAGTTGTTTCCTATAGTATAGCACACATTGAGGAAAATGAAGAAGGTGTGCTTACCCAAAATCAGAGGCTTACCCAGAATCTAGGTATGCCTTTAAATAACTAACTCCCCCTCTCTGAAAGGAATATAACAACGGGAAAGGAAAAAGTCATATTGCATCTCACTTTTCCGATGGATAAGGTCACTATCTTTCGCTTGAAGAGAGATTTTTATAGGAAGAAGAGGAAATGAAGGAGCTGAAAAGACTCAACACGGAGTTACTTTGAAACAAAATTTCTGCTAGACATACTCCCCAGGCAATTCCTCAACTTTCAAATCCTGTAGGAGATTCTTAGCGAAGAGGATTTGTAGTAACTATAGAAGTGGATAATGAATTCCCTCTATTTGTTACACAAGAAAGGCAGGACCATATAAATCCTGATAGGCCTTTTTCCGTAGGTTATCCAAGGCAGATATAAGCACCACTATTAATGGTTTTACCAGTCGCTGCACCCTCTCAAGCTCCAGTTGCTATACCAGCACAGGTTACAGCTCATTCAGATGTTCCCCAAATACTTATGAACACAATTGAGGCATTAACAACTTGATTAGAAGCTATGGAGGAATTATATCCACCAGTTCAGCGGGCAAAGGGATCTTACTCTGAATGGGTGGATGCAATTCCTCCCCCTCCAAATTTTTTAAGTACCACATTCCCAATCTTTAATGGTTCGGGAGATCCGGAACAACACTTAACACATTTTTCTTCTCATTGTGATCCCATGATGGGACCTTCTCAACAACAAGAAGTTCTTAAGATTAGGTGTTTTGTGCATCCATTGTAAGGATCAGATTTTGTCAGGTATACATGTTTGCAATCTCGATCAATTACTGGATGGAAAGATCTTTGTCAAAAATTCCTTCTCGAATTTTGCTCAACGCTACCAAATACAACAGTTTTGGATCTTAACAATTGTAAAAAAAGGGATAATAAAAGAGTTTCATATTTCATTTCATTATGGAAAGGATTAACATATTCCTTAAGTCTATAACTCCATGAAGAAGAATTGCTGCCAATATGTGTGGAAAATCTGCGTGTTGAATTACACACACCATTGAATCCTGTGAAATACACCGGAGGGTTTCGAGACCTTAATTCAATCGATCAACAGATAGAAGACTCTATTATATAAAATAAGGATAAAACTTGTGTAATTACATTAGTTATGGGGAGGAGGATAGAAAACGAAGAAGCTGCTACAATCACCCTCAAACAGGCACCTGTACCTGCTTCTACTTCAAGACCCTCATCATACCGAAGGGCTCCACCTCCAGAGAATCAACAACAAGGACTGCCTCATCAAGATGATCAAAGATATCAAAGGCGTAAACAGTTTGAGGAATTAAAGAATAAATTTTATTCTTTAAAAAATGAACAAGTTCCTCATTACTTTATCTCATCATTAGAAAACAATTTGGTTCAGTTTCCAAGATCGAAAAATCCAAATAAAGATGGAGATGAAGATCGTCCAAATTATTTTCCCTTTCCTCAAATTTTGGGATACCCCATTCAGGAGTTCTTTGTTTTTAAAGACCTTCTGTAAAAAGCTGGTATACTCTAGAGGAAGAGGGCGAATGGAAAGAGGAAGAGGGCGAATGGAAAGAGGCCAAAAGTAATAATGTGAAAAAATATGATGATTGGATGATTAGGAAAATGATCAACTGGACTCATGCCATTTTACGAACACAGTGGAAAAAACCAATTGTGTCTTCTACCAGTCCTTCCACAGGAAAACCATATGCATCAAAATGGAATTCCTCAAAGAAGAAAAGTGATCATAAAGACAAAGAGCAGTCAAAAGAAGATGAGATCGTGTCAAGGACAAAGTTTTGCTTGACCTTGGTAGATTTTATGGCATATGTTTCAAAAGCACGGGTACCGCCCTACTAAATGGTACAACCAGAATTAACCTGTCAAGAAGAATCTTCATCATATGAAGAATTAATCTTTCGTTCTGTTAATGTTATCCATTTAACGGATCCTTATGCCAATGGTGATTTTCGTTATAGTGATCCAAAATTCCTTGTACCTAATTGGGGAACAAGAGGAAGGGGACAAGGATAAGGATACTGGGGAAGACGTGGGAATTCCAAAAACTACCATTTTAACTCTACCCATACTCGAACCATATGTGCAGCAGAAACTCGTGGAAGATCCCTTCAGTGGGCTCAACAGGAAAAATGAGTTTCTTCCATGAAATACAGGTTTGGTTCTGATATAATTATTTTTTAAGACCGATTAGAAACCACACCATCTTCTTCTCAACACTTGAATAGACTTAGTCAGTCTTATTTACCAAATCCAACAGAATTTCTAGCTTCTGCTCCGAAACAGTGTACATCTACAACAGAAGCATCAACTTCCAAAGCACTTGAAAAATCACATCTCCATGCTAGGAAATGAAGACCTTTTGACCAAAAGTATGATTTCTTGAAACAATTGTCCCAAGTGCCGACCATGTTTTCAATTATGGATGCTTTGAATCTGTCAAAAGATCTTCTAGAGGCACTCATTGAGGCATTTTCACGCCCTTAAGTGTTTTAAATCGAAGTGGCTTTTGCTAAGGTTTACCATATAGAGAATGATCATGTAGAATGTCATGTAGTCATATCTTTTACAGATGAAGATGAAGATAGTGTTGTGCATTGGAATATCAAACCTTTGTATTTGTCTAGCAAGGTCAATGACATAGACATCCGATGATCCTTCATTGATAATGGCTGCTGGGTCAACCTCATTCCCGTTCGTACAATTCATCGATTGGGCCTAACCAAATATGACTTATCTCCTTCAACTTTAATGTTGCTAGGATATGAAAATAATGAACAGGAACCTATGGGTAAGATTACACTCAGAACTCAGTTTGGAGATCTTGTTTCTAATTCAGATTTCATGGTTGTTCGTCAAGACATAGCCTTCAATATTCTTCTTAGAAGGCCTTGGTTGCATCAACATGTAGCCAAAACATCGTCATACCACCAATGTCTGAAATACTATTTCAATGGTCAAATCAGAACACTGTATGGTGACAAGGCTCTGTTCAGAACTTGTAAATCTCAATACATTGAGGCAGAGTTTTATCACACAAAAAGAATGAAACACATGACAAAGGAGATAACCAAATTTAACGCTCCAAATGGACTAGAAAAAATCCCAACAAATCTATTCATACAATTGAGTATAGATTATGTGTTACCCGTTAATCAAATTGAAAGGGTAAAACCAAATCTAAAGACTTGTCCAGTAACTTCCATGATGTCAATTGTGGTAACTAATCCTAATAATATGGGAGAAATTATTGATACAACAAGAAATTATGGAAGCTTGAATGGAGATGTTTTCATCTCATCTGCTGAACTACAACAAGCCTATGCTTTGTCAACCAGAGTAAAAGAGATAGTGGTAATGCTAGAGGAAGACAAAGATGTTGATTCTCAATCCATAAATACCTCTTTATTACCATAGAGAGACCCTTCATAATTAGTAGGATCAGATATTGTGGCCTTTTTTTTGGGATGTTAAAATACTAATTTCTCCCCTAACACTGGAAGATTTTACTCATCATCTACAATGCAAGTGGAAACAGAAGAGGTAATACATAATGAATAAGAAGAGGAAGATCCTTGGGATGCTCCTCCAGCATTTTAAGATGTTGTCTCTACCACCGTGTATGAACTCAGAGAAATAAATTTGGGTACACAAGAAGATCCATGCCCCACTCTAATTTGTGTATCCATGACCTTTGAAGAACAAGAGGTGTATACTTCCTTTCTAAAGAAACATGAAGATATATTTTCTTGGAATTATACAGAAATTACAGGTCTTAATCCTGATGTAGGCACTCATCATTTGGGTTTTCCAGAAGAACATCGTGGATTTAAGCAAGCAGCAAGGAGAACACACCCAACTAATGCCTCTAAACTTGAAGATGAAGTTGATAAGATTATAAAGGCTAAATTTGTTAGTTAAGTTTAGTATCCCAAATGTCTGGCCAATATTGTCCCAGTGAAAAAGAAGAATTGAAAAATTAGAGTCTGCATTGATTTTAGAGATCTTAACCGGCATTGTCCTAAAGATGATTTTCTAGTCCCGATTATAGAACTTCTAATTGATGAAACAGGTGGTTACGAAGCTCTTTCCTTCGTGTATGGATTCTTTGGGTATAATAAAATCTATATGGACCCATAAGACAAAGAGTATATAGCCTTTAGATCCCCTCAAGGTGTGTTTTGCTATCTGGTAATGCCCTTTGGCTTAAAGAATGAAGATGCAACATACCAACGTTCCATTAACCATATCTTCAGACCCTTCTTTGGGAAATTTGTTGAATGTTTTGAGGATGATTTGGTGGTAAAATCATGACAATGTTCTAATCACTTGAATGATTTGGAAACCATATTGAATAAATTTATGCAACATAGTTTGAAGATAAACCCCTTGAAATGTGCTTTCGGGGTAACCTCAGGAAAATTCCTTGGCTTCGTTGTACACCATCATGGTATCGAAGTTGATCCTGAGAAAACAAAATCAATCCTTGGTATGTCACCTCCTAAAAATTTATAATAATTAAGAGGACTCCAAGGACACTTGGCCAATATTCGGCGCTTCATCTCCAATTTGACAGGCATGTGTTTTCCCTTCACTAGATTAATGAATAAGGGAGTTACCTACCAATAGACTAAATATTTCCAAGAAGAAATTGATATCCTCAATAAATACCTATTGATTCCACCTATATTAATTCCACCTGTTGAAGGAAGAACACTTATTTTCTATGTTACAACTTTAGAGCAATCACTAGGTGCCTTCCTCACCCAAAAAGAATGATGTTGGGAATGAAAAAAACCTTTACTATCTCAGTCAAACAATTATTGATGCAGAAACATGATATTCAAGTATTGAAAAGCGACGTGTGGCATTAATTTTTTCAATTCAGAAATTGAGGCACTACCTGTAACATCATGAGGTCCAATTTGTGTCTCGTAATAATCCACTAAAATTTATCCTCAGTCGTCTTATGCTTACGGGATGTCTGGCACGATGGGAGGTTATTTTTCCACAATTTGATATCCAGTTTGTGCCTCCGAATGCAATAAAAGGCCAAGATCTGGTTGATTTCCTTGCTGAGCATCCATCTGTGAAAGATACATCGTTCAATACAGAAAATCTTGATAAAGATGTCTTCTCTATTGAAGATAATTTCCAAACATGGGAAATGTATTTTGTTGGTGCTTCTAGATGTCCAATAGGAAAAGGAATTGAAAACCCTAAACTCAACAAGGTTGGATTTCGAATTTTCCTTATTTCCCTAGAAAAGGTAGTGTTGCCTTGTTATTTCCTATTATTGAATGGTGATACCAACAATGAAGTAGAATATCAATCTCTCATCACAGGTTTGGAATTATCCCTTTAGGTGAAAATGGATCATTTAAAGGTAAAAAGTGATTTAGAATTGGTAATCAAGCGAATCAATGTGGGATATTATATTAAAAAAGAAGAATTAATTCATTTGTGTGATTATATTATAGGGTTAATGGCGAAATTTCCCTCATATATGACATTTTTTTATGTCCCGCGATCATAAAATGCTCAAGCTTAAGCACTGGATAACGCAGCTCCTACCTTGGCAGATCCAAATCAAGATGAGGCAATTGTCAGCATAACCCATCATCATGTGGTCTCACCTTTAGTTTAAACCATAATGGAGGAAATTAATGAAATTTTCCCTATTTCTGAACCATTTGGTCATACCACGGGATGGAGAACATCCATCATGGAATATCTTGAAAATGGAGTACTTCCACCAGATAGGGATAAGAAGAAACATATCCGGCGACCAGTGGCCAATTTTACTCTTTATGATAGTCCAGACCACAAAAAGATCATCTACAAGTTATAATTTGATGGAATTATCTTCATATGTATTGATGGAGAAGAGACTGCATCTGTCGTGAAATAAGTACATTCAAGAGCTTGTGGTGCCCACTAATCTGGGCACATACTTTCTGATCAGATCTAATGGTTTGGATTTTTTTGGCCTCCAATGACGTAGGATTATACAGATTTTACTAAAAAATTTCATCCCTTCCAAGTGCATGAATACTTCATTCATCAACCCCTAGAGTTTCTACATATATCTAAATACTCCTGGCTATTAGCCACATGGGGAATAGATGTAGTACGGCCTTATCCTCTAGCCACAGCTAAGAAGTTCAAGTGTATTCTCACTCCTACTGACTTCTTCTCTAAATGGGTTGAGGCAATACCTCTCAGGGAAGTCAGAGGCAAAAGCATTGTTAATTTTTTCAAAAATAATATCATCACCAGATTTGGTGTCCCTCATACTATTTTGATGGACAATGGATCCAAATTTTGTCCTGCTGATGTAAAAAAGTTGTATTAGGAACATAATATCAAGTCCAACCATTCATCTCGTTATCATGCAGCAACCAATAGATAGATAGAGAACTTCAATAAGACCCTATCAAATATACTTCAGAGCATGGTGGATAAAGATAAGAAATCATGTCCTGATAAACTTTTGAATGATTTATGGTCTTATCGGGAAACTACATGTACTACTACCTAATAAACTCCTTATTCATTGGTATATGTAACTGAAGCAGTTTTTCCAATTGAAATGAAATTTACTTCACTTAGTGTTGCAATATTTGATCATTTTATTTTATATGAGAGGTCTCAAAAATGGCTCAATGAGTTGGAAGTATTATACGAAAAAACATTGCATACTTTTCATCATTTACAAGTCTATCAGAATGGAATAGAGCGATATTTTAACAAGAAAGTTTACCTCTATACATTTCTTCAAGGAGAATTTGTATTGGTTCTTAGGACTCCAATGATACCAGGGAAGAAACCTCCAAAACTTGATCCAATGTTGGAATGACCTTATTCCATTCATAATGTCTATTCAAATGGAGCTTATGCCTTAATGTCAATAGATGCAGAGCTTATTACAACTCCAACAAATGTGAGATTCTTGAAGAAATAATTTGTGTTGTTGTGAACATTAGTCCTCAATGCAAGACTTTAAACTAGACAGTGCAATTCCCTACAACAAGACTTAAAACTAAATAGCCCCTATGTCCTAGTTGTAAGACATTAAAATTCATAACAACCATAAGCGTCCATGTTTCATGATGTTAAAATGCATAGCAACTTTGTCCTCGTCACGTGACGTTAAACTGAATGACATCATTTGAACAACTAACATTCTCTCTATTTGACATTAGGAGATTCAATAATAAAATATCATTGACATCATCACTACTCCTTAGTAGTACATGAGTCCCTCTCTTTCCTATGTCAGAGTCAGATCTACATTGAGATCATGATTCAAGAACTACGTATGGATCGGTTCTTATTTTCAATGAGACACATTGAGATGCCTAAATATCTAATTTTGGGCCCAGCCACAATAAAAAAATCTTATTATTTTCTTTTCTCCTCTTGTATATAAATCAGATATTTAGGGAGTGTTTCCTTAAGATATATTATTTGGTTCTTATACCATTTTAAGTCTTATTATTTACCGTTCTCTCAGAACATGTCAAAAGACCCCATTCTTCATGTAAAACTCAATTATCATGAGGAATGATTGTTTAAAGAACTATGTATGGCTTGATTCTGAAATATTTTGAGATATGTAGAGATTCCTAGATCTCAAATCATGGGCCCTACCATGATGAAAACCCCCTTTATTTCTTGTATAAGAATCAAATCTGCATAGGAAATGTTTTAAGAATTATGCATGACTTGATCCTTTCCCCAACAAGACATATAGTGACACTTGGGTGTTATCCCTTAACTTAGTTACAATATGTCTTTTCCTTTCATATTGGTTCATTATCTTCCTTACCATATGATGTTAAACTGTATAGAAATCTGATACCCCCATTCTTCATCTGTGTCACCTTTGTATTATAAAAGAGACCCTTACTACTCCTTATTTGTCACATCGAGCATAGATCAAGTGAGATTAGGAATTGGATAAGGTGATTCTTTATATAATTAAGGTGTTTTAATTCCTTATGGGGGTGAAAATGTCCTCATTGCATGACTTTAAACTGCACATCATAATATTAATTCAGAAGAAACAAAGAAAGTCTCCATTTTACATATGAGTTAGATCTATGTAAAGGATGTCAAACTCATGGCCAATACTGGTTCAAATATTTCTCATATGAATTAAACATAAACCCTTTCCATATTTCATACTCTTAATTTTGAATACTTTTCAGATCTTCATAATCTTTCTTACGGTTTTTTGGTGACAAAGTTTCTAATACCCGAGAGCTCTTTTGTCTGACTATGCATCACGTGCCCTTAGGCGGCCTTGCATAAGTTGCCTACATAACAATTCTATCAGTCAAAAGATTCCACTATTTGGATATGCAGCATATTTCCTAGTTGGATATATATAATACAACCCCCATAACGAGATTTTCAAATAATGGTAACTTCTTTCTTGGTTATAGTATCTTTTTCCCCTTTAATCATTGATGAAAATATACAAGAATCTGTATTTTAAAACAGTCATTCAAGTATACTTGTCCCATTATCTTTCTCACAATCTAAAAGTCTTCAAGACCATGGTTTAAACATTTCCCTCACCATGTGTTCAATACAATTTGAAATAACCTTGAAATCACTTGGCCACATATTATATTTTGTTTTCATTTATGGTCATAGTTGTATAGCCTAAAACTACAGACACCATGTCTCTTACGTTTGGGTAAAACCTTCTTAAAAGTCTTATTCCTATGATTATTTGGACACTCTTGGTTGGAAATATCCTTTCCATATTTAGGTACCTTTCTCCATAAATCAAACTCTGTGCTTCGGAAAATCTGAATCTCCATTAAATTTCTTCAGATTTTAGCAATATAATGTTAAACTTGTAAGATCTGTTTTGTTTGAATATGAAGTACGTGCCCTTAGGTGTCATTGCATAAGTTGCCTACATAATAGGACTATCAGTCAAATGATGCCACTATTTGGCTATGCAGCATATTCCCCAGTTGGCCCTACATTAGACAACCCCCATAATGGGTTTATCAAATAATGGTAACTTTGTTCTGGGAAAAGAATTCCTCTAATGCTTTTATTCCCTTTTCCATATCATTTCCTGGTTTCAGAAATTCCCAAATCACTATTTACAATCCTCCCTTCCATACCTGAATATAATAGTCTGTTTTCAAAAAAATTATCAAGAAATTGGGAGAGTTTTCTCATACCATTGGTCAGAGCTAAATACCTTAAATCAAAGCCATCAAACATCCTCACTTCATGACTTAAAACTGCATAGTATAACGTCCTCACTGCATAACTTAAAACTGCACAGTACAAGTCCTCACTGCAAGACATAAAACTGCACAGTACAACATCCTTACTGCATGACTTAAAACTACAAAGTATAACGTCCTCACTGCATGACTTAAAACTGCATAGTATGATATCAGAAAATACCCCTTTCTGATAAATTTTAAACATTAATCATACAATAAATGTGTATAGAAAGGGTTTTCCTATTTTTCACTTATGTCTGTCTAAATTTTCCTTTTTCATTCTTAAAATTTCTTTCCTTGGAAAAACCACTCACTGTGGTCTTGAGTTGCCAAAATCTTATTTTCCCCTTTATATCAACAAAAAAATTTAAACATAAAAGAAATATTTTTTCCTAACTATGTAGTATGTTCCCTTAGGTGGCCTTTCATAAGTTGCAGATATAACATGCCTGTCAGTCAAAAGATGCTACTATTTGGCTATGAAACATATGCCATGTTGGCCCTGCATAATACAGCTCCAATAATTGGTTTTCCAAATAATGGAAACTTCATTCTTAGAAAAGACACCCCTTATATTGATTCATGTTTTGAATTTTGTGACCATAGAAATCATGGCTCAAGATTCCCCTTGGAAACATTTAAAGAATATTAAAGAATTTTTTAGCCACAATATTTTGTTTGGTATTTGATTCAATATTTATGGTGAAAGAAATTCGACCCTAAATATTAGCCCATTATAGTCTAATATGCTTGACTCTAAACTACCAAACAACAAAAGTCTTGGTAATCATTAGATTGGGAACCTGCAGAGGGCACTCTAAACAAAAGTCGAGTCCCAGCTCACTAAAGATGCATCTTTGTATGATTTAGATAATATTGGGAAATAAAAGGGTCAAAAGATATGAAATTTGTGGGGTTATCCATATAAACCTAGAAAAAATCAAATTATGCTCATTAGGGCCATCAGTTTAATAAGAAAATTTTGAGCACTCGATTCATGCAATTATAATAATGATTCCCTTACATAAAGGAGTCATTATCATCATTTACCCTTAACATTGTAATTATGGAAAACATGAGTGAAGACGTATATGATTGAAGACAAAAGTTCTCTTATTCATATTAAATCAGAGGGACATCCAAAAATTGGACCTCTATATCATGTTTTAGAATAAATTCTCAACAAGAATTTTCATTTGTTGGACCACTTCATAAGATTTATCAGCTACTTGTTGAAGTTGAGACAACTGAGCAACTCCAATCTCCTCTGCCTGACGAAGTGCTTCCTTAGTAGTTAAAATGGATGTTATCCCCTCTAGATGGGTTTCTACCAATTTTTCATTCAACTACTCAAGTTTTTTATAAACAACATCCAGTTTCTGTTGAAGATATAACGACTCCTTCATGGCCTCTTTAATTTGTTGGATAATTTCAATTGATTTGTTGTTATGATTTTCCTTCACCTAAACTACTACATCCTGAAAGCCCTCAATATTGAGAAGTCGTTTAGCCTCTTCAAAATTTTATCAAAACTTATGCTCCTACTCTCACCGGCGAACGACCTCTTTCATAGCATCATGGATTAGTTGGTAATTAAATCCCCCAAATCCCAATACACAAAACAATGCTAGGAGATTGAAAAAATGGGACAAAAATTCATCTAATGGCTTCTCATCAATTATGCTACATATATGACACCATGTATTATTATGTTCCATGCCAAGAGAATATTTTATCTCTAAGTCTAAATCTGAGTCACTACAATGAGGTAAAATGTTCTCTAGAAATAGGTCAATTAAAGAGCCTCCTTGTTCCACTTATCTTGGAATAGTAGAAGCTTCACCTTCTGATCTAGGAGCTGACAACCCTAAATGATAAATCAAGGTCATTGTTAGTTTCAAATGGAAGAAACAGATATGATTTAGACAGTTGATTATATTTTCCAAATAATAAGTCAGCTACTTGATTGAATTCATCTTCTATATTCTCAGCTTCAGTAATTTGAACATATTTTTCTTGAGAGGGGACATTCCCTTGAGTTTTCTCAGTTGTTATATTCGAAGGATCTATAGAATCTCTTGATAGAGGATCCTATATAAGTATTTCTCTATCTCCAACTAAAGGATAGAATGGGATACCCCATTCCTAAAGAGCCTTTGTGACATTTTCTGTAGATAAAGCTGCATAAGGTGAACTTTGATGTAAAGAATCAAATAAATAAGAATAACTACATATGGAAAATTCAATAATAAGGACTTAAGTCCTTGTAATTCCTCATGAAAATCACCAAATTCCTTGATGAAACCTAGAATATTTATAATTAGATTAAGGTATTTCACCATTTCAGTATATGCAGCTTGGTATGTTATAGAATCCTCACCATTTAAGGTATCCAAAAAATGTTGGTTGATGCCTAAAATGGATCCACTGATATTTTGTTCCATAGACTCTTCAATTGGTATAACAGCATCAGGTCTTTCCAAGTGTGGGTCAACATCAGTATTTGTCTCAGATTTCCCTAGGTCTTTATTCCATTCTTCTGAAGCAATAAGAACATCAATGTTGATTTTTTTTAGGATCCTTTGACAAAAGAAGCTGAGGACTGTATTTACTCTTACCATGGCTTTCCTCTCTCTCAGTAGATCTAGGAACTGGTATAGTTGAATCTTTTGATGATTTATCTACTGAAATTGTAGATTCATCAACATGAACTTGGGTTTTTCCTGGGGTTTCTTTTTTGGCCTTGAAGAAACAACTCATAATCCCTTGAAAGAGGAGAGAGACATAGATCCTACAAGCGGATAAAACATGGTTACCAGAGTGTATTAAGAAAATTATATGCCCTAAGGATAGTATAATTACTTACTCCTTCTATGAACACTTCAGATCAAACTCATTGCTCTCTTGCATTTTTTCTTCAAAATCTTAGGGAGAGATTGAAACACTCCTTTTAGCTGGAGAAACTTGAGGTAATGGTTGGGGATTATCTATCACCATTACCCCAGTCATGATTCTTGCTCTTGGAGAAAGTTTTGGAAACCTGGGATGAACATTTGTTGCATTAATAAGAGAGCCTACAAGACCATACTTAGCTGATTCGAAAATTGGTCAAGAACTTCCTTCTCTACATTCAAGCTACACAAATATATATTCATCAAGATTAATGATGATAAATGGTAAAGCATAGTTGAGAAAAATAAAAAGGGAAATACATTCTCAGTATTAACATAAATATCCCACTATTCCTCAGAGACGATAATTACCCCTTAATGTACTTCTACGTCTAAAATATGAGATACTCGTTTAGAGGTTGGGATTTGTTCATAAGTTGCATATATAAAAGCCTACATTTCCGTAATGTACTTATATACTTCAACCAAGTTATTGTCCATATTTCAATCAGTAGGTTCTTTGATGTCACCAATATCTGGTATTTGAATTCCATGCTGGAGAAATGCCCATGCATCCTTAGGATCACGAGTTACAATTTCCCAAAGATGAATGGCTGAAGGTCACACAAAATTCAATCTTGGTATGGTTGATTATGGAGAAGATTCAACGCCTTCTGAATAGTGAGCTTATTCAGGCCTCATTTTTTAGAGACCCGTAATTTCCATGTAATTTTTTTATATAGATTGGAATTTTACGAGTCTGCGAAACTTGACGGTGCCTGATTCTGAGGCCAGTTGTGCCCGAAATAAATTTCTGAACCTTTTTTTGGGTATGTTCAGTAAACCTACGAACGAGTTTTTGTAACTTTTTAACCTGTGCTTGGAATTGAAATCTGAGGGCACCATTGAACTCATAGTACTAGTATTCTTTTAAGGAGACCTTCACCTCGATCGCAGTGGGTCGAGAGTGAAAGATAATTTTTGTGCTTATTCCTGAAAGAATAAAATAAAATAAAATTGTGTAAAATTTTATTTCCTTTAAAACTCCCATGTGGATGTTGAGAGGCGGGAACCACCAGAACTAGACCTCCCATGTGAGGGTATGGAGGTAGGGACCACCATAACTAACCTCCCATGTGGGTTATCTTGGTAGGGACCACTCGAGACTTAAACCCTCTTGAACATCCCTCTTAATGGGGAGAAAACTCTGGATATTTCCCCACTTTAATTGTGCCACCCGCCTTAATTACATATACCAACTCATCAATTAATTAATTAATCTAATTTGAAGTTATTCCAACAAACATAATAGATAATTTGTTCTATTATGTGGGCAAATTTTCATTTTAGTGGAATTGAGAGGAAAGGGTTGGCAAGAGGAGAACTTGGAAGAACACATCCTCCAATGAAGAGATCCTCCAATGAAGAACGCCGATGCATGACTTCAACTTCTTCCTCAGGACATCCTCCAACATGGGACGTCTTCAATAAACGACCTTCCTTCCATCCTCATCAACATCAACAAATGAATGTGGTAGGGGTGTGTTTTAATTTGATCAATGTTAAATTCCCTCTCACATTGAATCATCTTCCTTGAGCTGTAAGGTACCTCCCTTACATGGAGGGAACATGCCAAACAATCATGGCCTGACCACTCTACAAATATTTTGGATATTTTGTGTGATCTTTGAAACGGTGTCGGTGACCTGTGCCGACAATTGGCATCGGTGAAACATGAGAACCGCAATGAAGGCGAGGAACGAAGGGCGACCGGTCAAGCCGGCTTCCGGTGAATGCACGACGCCCCGCCACCCAGCGGCCTCCACACCCTATGGAATCCGGATCCAGTGGCACTCCGCATACCCCGGGCCTCGTCATGCCGCCCCGTGGCCTCTCCGCCCTCCCCACAGCCACTTCCACCCAGCGGCCTCGCCACGCCGCCCCGCGACCTCACCGCGCCGCCCCGCAGCCACCGCCGTCTTGTTTCCTCCTGGGTCACCCCCTGCCTCACTGCGCCGCCCCTAGCCATCGCCTCCCCACGACCACACCACACCAACCCATGGCCACAAACACCCCCAACCACCGCCATCCTGCGACCACCGCCTTCCCATGGCCACCGCTGCCCCGCGACCACCACCGCCCTGCAGCGTCACTACGCCGCCACGTGGCCTCGCGGCCCTCCTCTGCCCTCCGTAGCCATAAAACCCCATCATACCTCCCAGCACGGGCCGGGCCACCCGGCGGGCTGGGCTGGACCTAGCGAGTCGGGCCGAGTCTACCCAAATTAGGTTGGCCTAGGCCGGGTCAGACCAGACCCGGACCCATTTCAACCCATTTATGTTCTTTTGTCCATAACTTTGGAACCAGACGTCCGTTTGATGATCTGTCAGTGGTGATAAAAACCTTGGAGTGAGAAGGTACCTTTGAGTATACCCCATTGGAGATTTGGATAAAGTTGGAGTATGGTTGGGTTGTATCGAGCACGAATCCAAACAGACCCTTGGGACTAAAAGGCTAATAACTCACAGACCGTGCATCCAATTGACGCACCGTCTATTGCGTTGGGACCCCTATGACGTGGTGGTATTTTGAGATACTTATTCGTGAGACTTTGTGTTACTTGGAGTATCAACCAATGGCTTGAGGAGAGGACCCTCTTTGATACAAGAAAGCCTAGTGCGGGAACCCAATAGTTGGCTGTGACGTGAAGAATGAAGAGCAATCTTGTGTGGGTCAACACCTAGCGATCCTATGTGGGTCAGCACTGAGTGATCCTATTTGGGTCAGCACCTAGAGATCCTGTGTGGGTCATCACCGAGCAATCCTCTGTTGGTCATCACCGAGCGATCCTGTGTGGTTCTGCACCGAGTGATCCTGTGTGGGTCAGCAACATAGTAATTTGATTCAGTAGTTACATATAATAATATCTACTACTGTACTTAAGTCATACCTGGTGTGAGATGAGTCTGTACATGTGTGGTACTTTCCTTCGTGGTAATACCTTGGTGGTATTCTACTATGTAGCATACCTGTGTGGTACTTTCCTTTGTGGTATTTCTTACTTTGTGGAATAGTTGCGCTTGGGGATTTAGAGTTGGACTCTATGTTTTCCTTCTGATTGAGATGAGTTTACTTGATAACTTAGGTAAATGTATGGGCATATACCTAAGTAGGATTTTCAATTGATTTCAAGCCTTGTGGTTTATCATTGGTGGATTTTGTGTGACTGTGAGGGTCTCGGGGTCCCTAATGAGTGTTGTTATACTCACCCCTACACGGGCTATGCCCGCACCTCGTTGTGTTTGGTGCAGAAAATGGACAACACTGACTGAGGACGAGAGTACTAGGACTAGCGGTAGCTCGGAGGTGGACCTTAGACGAGGTGTATCACAGAGATGATTGTTTGAGAGCTGTACCTACCCTTCAGATAGGATCCTTAGTGGGTGATCACATGATCTATTCCAGTTTACTTGTACATTCAGTTTCTTGTACTTTACTGTTGGGATTGTATTATTTCCCCTTTTTACTTTCAGCACTCTTTTTTTCTATACAGTTGACGTGTGTTTTAATCTTGTTGTTTTCTTGGTTTCTTGTGTTTACAGGTTATAAAGGCAAAGCCTTCCCAGTTTTAGGGAATATGCCTTCAGTGCTAATCAACAGCCCCTAGCATATGGAAGGTGGGCTTGGGGAAGTCACGGCACAGGCCCCGGGGGATGGGTCATGATAAATTGGTATCAGAGGAGTCAAATCTGCCGTAGAAAATAGGACTTTGATCTTTATTTTTAACGGCAATAGTGTTAAGTGTAGTGAGTGTGGTTATCAGTTTAGGGAATCCATTGTTGGTGCGGCGTCTGACATATCCATACACCAGGACCCTAACTTTTGATTTCTGACTTAGTGCACGAAAACACTGATTGCGTGTGTGTTACAAGAGTTTTCTTTATGATCTATTTGAGTCGGCTCACTAGGTATAAATTTTTTATTGTGGCACACCTGTTTGTTTTCAGGATGCCGCCACGGAGACAACCAGATGGGGTTCTGGATATAGTACGCACTAATAGCCCACAAAGTGACAAGGTCTCGGTGTAGGTCCCTTTTCCAGAACAGGTACCATCGGTACAATTAACCGTTGGGCCATCGATGCCACCGGCCCCAGAAGTAGAGGGTACACACCACTTGAGCGCGTTGCACGAGTTCCAATGCCAGAGGCCACCCAGGTTCCGGGGAGAGAAGAACCCATAGGAGGATGAGAATTGGCTGGAGGCCATAGTGAGAGTTTTCTGACTGGTAGGGACACCAAATGATCTCATGGTGATCATTTCTGCCAGCCTTCTATAGGAAGCAGCAGGAAGATGGTGGAGCTTGATGCTCGAGGCTCACGATGAGTTGACGCTTCTCTGGGCAGACTTCAAGAGCCTATTTTGGGAAGAGTTTTTCTCAATGACTCTTCGTGTAGTGCACATACAGGAGATTGTTCATCTGCAGTAGGGTAGCATGACTGTGGCTTAGTACTCGGCAAGGTTCACTGACCTCTCACACTACTCCACTAATATGGTGCAGGACCCATTCTTCAAGGCCCATACCTTCGAGCAGGGACTTAGGCGGGAGATCAGGGTTTTAATGATCTCACTCCGCATCCCGACGCAGGAGGGGGTGTTAGAGCGAGCCATTTTAGTGAAGAGTTTCTTTTATGAGTAGTCACCAGCAGTGAGACCCACTACTAGTCATCACATAGTGAAGTCTTCTATAGCTGGCAGTAGACAGATGTTATAGAGGTCCAAGAGGATCAGACCTACAGGTGGATGACCACAGGATTCAGAGTCAGTTGTGTGGGGAACCCGAGGCAGAGCCAGTCATCCTTGGAGTGGGAAGTGCTACATACGGATGGCAGGGCCGCATGGCTCGTGACTGTCCAACCCACTATATGGATGATCATAAAATGGTTGAAGGACTGCCCAGGCAGAGACAAAGATTCAACTGAGGAGGTCCGTAGGGAGAAGGCGGACGTGGCAGAGGAGCTGGCTGTGTAGCTGGCGGTGGGTGACAATTCAAGATGTTACCGCCACCACTGACAGGTGGTCTACCCCGACCACAGAGAGCAAGAGGACAAGGGAAAGCTCAGCTCCAGGCAGCTGAGGCCTACGATCACGGTGCTTCAGAGATGATTCAAGGTACGATCTGTGTCTATTCCACCTTAGCTGCTGTACTTATAGACATAGGATCCAGTCATTCTTTTATTACCACTACCCCCATTCAAAGCTCATAGATTAAGATATTTTCATGGATCGATACTAACAGCTAGAGAATCCTACGGGAGTGGATTTGACGATTACGCACTGGTTCCAGCAGTGCGAGCTTACTCTAGGAGGTGAGAGCTTTAGCTGTGATCTCCTAATAGCAGTGTCGAAGCCTTACGATTTCATCTTGGGTATGGACTGGTTATCTACAATCCATGCTCAGATTCACTGTATTAGGTGCAAAGTGAGGTGTGCCCACATGGATGTGACCAGGTTTACCTTTACTGGTGAGAAGGGAGCCTTTACAACATAGGATGGAATTACCCGGAGGAGAGTGCAGCCGATCACTCATCAGTTGGCTAGCCTTACACTTAGACAAACTTATGTGGAGAGTCTGAGTTATCCTGTAGTGGTGGACCGGTACATGGATGTATTACCTAATGATGTTCCGGGTTGACCTCCTCGTAGAGAGGTGGAATTTTACATTGGCTTGTACCATGGGAAGACACCGATATCTACACCAGCGTATCAGATGGCTCCCATAGAGCTTCATGAGCTACGGGTAAAGATAGGGGACTTATAGGGGAAGGGATTCATACGACCCAGTGTTTATTTTTGGGTAGAACTGATTTTGTTCGCCAAGAAGGTGGATGGGAGCTTGGGGATTTGTGTTGACTATCAGTGCCTGAACTAGGTGACCGTGAAGAATAATTACCCACTTCTTAGGATTGACAAACTCTTTGATCATCTGAAAGGAGCACGGTGGTTCTTGAAGATAGACCTCAGATCAGGGTATCATCGGCTCAGAGTACGAGACAAGGATGTGCAGAGGATAGCTTTCAAATGTCGGTATGGCCACTACAATTTCTTGGTTATGCCATTTGGACTAACCAACACTCTAGCTGTGTTCATGGGACTCATGAACAAGATCTTTCAGCCATACCTTGATTGCTTTGTAATAGTCTTCACCGACGACATTCTGATATACTCAGCTACTAAGGAGGATCATGCCTATCATTTGCAGGTAGTACTGGACACACTCCGAGAGCACCAACTTTATGGTAAGCTCTGGAAGTGACAATTTTGGATATGAGAGGTTCAATTTCTAGGACATATCATCTCAGAGGCTGGAGTTGTAGTGGATCTAGTGAAGATTGAGGCGATACTTGCTTGGGAGCCACCCAATAGTGTGATAGAGAGATGCAGTTTCCTAGGATTGGATGGATACTACCAGTGGTTTATGCGAGATTTCTATAGAGTTGCAGTACCTCTATCAGTGTTGACGAAGAAGGAGAAACCCTTCCTGTGTTCAGAGAGATGCCAGAGGAGTTTTTAGAAGATGAGGCAGAGGATGACTAGTGCCACTATCTTGAGGATTCTAGAGGAAGGCGTAGGCTACGTAGTCTACTACGATACATCAAGGACCAGACTCGGATGTGTCCTGATGAAAGAGCAGGCAATGATCTCTTATGGTTCTCGACAATTGAGAAAACATGGGTAGAATTATGCTACCCCTGACCTAGAGTTAGCAGCAGTGGTATTCACCTTGCAGATGTGGAGACATTACTTGATGGATGAGCATTTTATAGTGTACTCTGATCACAAGAGTCTCATGTATATCTTTTCTCAGAAGGACCTGAACCTGAGAAAACAATGATGTCTTGAGTTCTTATAGGACTATGAATTCGGGATAGTCTATACTCTAGGGAAGGGGAACGTTGTAGCAGATGCACTTAGCTAGAAATCTGGTATACAGCTTCTAGGTGAGGCGATGGACCAGTTGGCTGCTTTAGAGATATCCTTCATGGAATATGATGGAGAAACTTTCCTTTAGTCTCTTACAGTCACTCCCCCACTTCTTCAGTGAGTTAGGGAGGCGCATTATGGGGATGATTACTGCAAGGCTCGACGTGCTCAGATATCCATAGGGAAGACACCTGATAGATTTTCTGAAGGCGGGGAGCACGTCATCCTCTTCAGAGGACATACCATGGTACCAATGTCACTTCGGGAGGAATTGTTGAGGGAGTTCCACATATCCCCTCTAGTGTTACGTCCAGGAGTGGAGAAGATGTACCAGGATCTACGATGACAACACTGGTGGCCAGGAATGAAGAAAGTAGTTGCAGAGTTTGCCTCTCGGTGCCTCACTTATCAGCAAGTGAAGGCGGAGTACCAGGTACCAGCATGCTTGGTTCAGCCTTTAGAGGCACCAAAGTGGGAGTGGGATGGGATATCCATGGACTTTGTGATAGGAATTCCACGTACATCTAGGGGTTGTGACTCTATTTGGGTGATCATCAACTGACTCACCAAGTCTTCCCACTTCCTACCGATCAGAGAGCAGGGTTCAGTAGAGAGCTTGAGACGCCTCTATGTGAAAGAGATTGTGAGGCTACACAGAGTACCCTCGACGATTGTCTCCAATCATGATATGCATTTTACTTTCTGGCTATGGAAGGGGTTACTGAAGGCTTTCGGGACACAGCTTAATTTGAGGCCTTCCAACCTTAGATGAATGGTCAGAATGAGTAGACCATTCAGACCCTTGAGGAAATGCTGCGTGATTGCATCGTTGACTTCGGTCGCAGCTGGGAGGATCAATTGCCTTTCGTGGAGTTTTCATACAAAAAAATCTATCAGTCCACCATTGGGATGCCATCTTTGGAGGTGTTGTATGGGCGACCTTTCAGATCACCTTTGTGCTTGACTGACCCAGGGGAGTCACCACTAGTGGGACCATAGATGGTATAGGCTACCATAGATAAAGTATAGATCATCCAGGACCAGATGAAGACTATACAGATCAGGCAGAAGTTATATGTCGGCATGAGACGGAGACCTCTGGAGTTCGATGATGGCGACCATGTCTTTCTACGGGTCTCACCCCAATGAGGTTTACAGAGATTTGGCCGAGGCGACAAGTCATCTCCAAGGTTCATCAGACCTTTCAAGTCCTCAGCAGAGTTGGAATGGTGTCTTACCACTTATCTGTTCCTCCTTAGTTGCACTAAGTGGATTACATCTTCCACGTATCCTAGCTGAGGAGATACGTGCATGACCCATCCCACGTTATCGACCATGGTGAGCTAGACATCGATGATGGGGAGATGTCTTCAGAGGTTCCAGTTGAGATTGAGGATTGACAGGAGTGGGTCCTTTGTGGGTGGTCGATTCTTCTAGTGCGCGTTCATTGGCAGCACGAGAACCTCTAGGATAGGACATGAGAGTGGGACGCTCAGATATTTTCTCATTACCCCCACTTGTTTTCCTAGTTTTTTGATGTGGATTTTTGGGTCGCAAAGCACTAAGGTGGAGAGAATTTAAAGAACTGGAATTTCCATGTATTTTATTTAAATATGTGGGAATTTTATGAGTCCATGAAAATTTACGGTGCATGATTCTGAGGCCCGGGTTTCCGGAATGAATTTCTGAACTTTTTTTCAGCTACGTTCAATAAAAGTGAGAGAGAGTTTTTGTAACTTTTGAACCGGTGCTAGGAATTGAAATCTGAGGGCACCATTGAACTCACAGTGCCCGTATTCACTTAAGGATACCTTCACCTCGATCCTAGTGGGTTGAGAGTGAAAGATAATTTTGGTGCTTATTCGTGAAAGAATAAAATAAAATAAAATTGTGTAACATTTTATTTTCTTTGGAACTCCCATGTGGATGTTGAGAGGTGGGGACCACCATAACTAAACCTACCATGTGAGATTATGGATATGGGGACCACCAGAACTAACCTCCCATGTGGGTTATGGTGGTGGGGACCACCCAAGAATTAAACCCCCCTGAACTTCCCTCTTAATGGGGAGAAAACTCCAGATCTTTCCCCCATTTAATTGTGCCACCACCCTTAATTAATTATACCAAATCATCAATTAATTAATTAAGCCAAAAATCATAATAGATAATTTGTTCTATTATGTGGGCTACTTTTCATTTTGGTGGAATTGAGAGGAAAGGGTTGGAAAGAGGAGAACTTGGAAGAACACATCCTCCAACGAAGAGCTCCTCCAATGAAGAACGCCGACACATGACTTTGAATTCTTCCTAGGGAGATAATACAATGTGGGATGTCTTCAATAGACGACTTTACTTCCATCCTCATCAACGTCAACAAACAAACGAGGTAGTGGTGTGTTTTAATTTGAACAATGTTAAATTCCCTCTCACATTGAATCATATTCCTTAAGCCATATTGTACCACCCTAATGCGGAGGGTATGGGACAAAAAAACATGGCCCAACCCCTACACTAATCTTGTGGATAATTTTTGTGATCTTTAAAATGGTGTCGGAGACTGGTGCCGACAGTCGACCTAGGCCTAGTCGGACCGGATCCGGACCCATTTCGACCCATTTACGCTCTTTTGGCCATAACTTTGGCACCAGACATCCATTTGAAGAACTGTCAGCGGTGTTGGAAACGTTGGAGTGAGATATCCCCTTTGAGTATACCCCACTTGAGATTTGGATAAAGTTAGAGTATGGTCGTGTTGGATCGATCACGAATCTAACCGGGCCCTCGGGACTAAAAGGCTAATAACTCATAGACCAGGCGTCTGATTGACACACTGTCTATTGCGTTGAGACCCCTATGACATGGTGGTCTATTGAGATACTTCTTCGTGAGACTTCATTGAAGTTGGAGTATCAACCAGTGGCATGAGAAGTGGACCCTCCTGGAGATGATCAATCCTAGTGTGGGAACCCAATAGCTGGCTGTGACGTGAAGAATGTAGAGTGATCCTGTGTGGGTAAGCACCTAGAGATCTTATGTGGTTCAACATCGAGCAATCATGTATGGGTCATCACCTAGTGATTTTGTGTGGGTCAGAACTGAGTGATCCTGTGTGGGTTATCACCAAGTGATCCTGTGTGGGTCTGCAACAAGCGATCCTATGTGGGTCAGCAGTAGAGTAAGATGATTCAGTAGTTACGTCTAATCATCTCTACTACTGTACTTATACTTGGTGTGAGATGAGTCTTTACCTATGTGTTACTTTCCTTTGTGGTCATTTGTTGGTGGTATTATTATGTGTGGCATACCTGTGTGGTACTTACCTTTGTGGTATTATTAACTTTGTGGAACAGTTGAGCTTGTGGCTTTGGATTTGGAATCTGTGTTTTCCTCATGATTGAGATGGGTTTACTTGATAACTTTGGTATATGTATGGGCATATAACTAAGTAGGATTTTCAGTTGATTTAATGCCTTTTGGTTTATCGTTGGTGGATTTTGTGAGAACTTGAGGTTCTTGGGATCCCTAATGAGTATCGTTATACTCACCCTTACACAGGTTATGCCCGCACCTCTTTGTGTTTGGTGCAGACGACAGACAACACTGAATGAGGACGAGAGTACCATGATTGGAAGTAGCTCGGAGGTGGACCTTAGATGAGGAATATCGTAGAGACAACCATTTGAGAACTGTAGCTACCCTTTAGGTAGGATCCTTGGCAGGTGATCACAGGAGCTATTCCAGTTTACTTGTACCTTCAGTTTCTTATACTTCACTGTTGGGCTTGTATTCTGGCCCCTTTTTTACTTTCAGCACTCTTTTTGCTACATAGTTGACTTGTGTTCATATCTTGTTGTGTGATTGGTTGCGTGTGTTTATAGGTTATAAAGGCAAAGCCTTCCCATTTTTAGGGAATACGCCTTCGGTGCTAGTCTCCATCCCCAGGCCTATAGAAGGCAGGCTTGGGGTAGTCACGGCACGGGCCCCGGGGGACGAGTCCTGACACCTTTCTTCAGAAAGTTCAACATATGGAATAGGAATCTCTATTTGATGGCGGTGACTAGATTTTCTTGGTGTTGTAGGTATTGCTTCTCTAGCCCTGGTCTTCCTGGTATACCTCTTGTAGAGACATTTTGAGGGATCTGAATCCTCTAAAACTTCTGTATCATCCTCGACCATGGACATATTACCACAACTTCCTTGTGCAATAGTCGTTGTAGCCACCACTCGATATATTACTTTTATCAAAGATCCTTGAGGATATGAAGAGGTCCAAGCTTTGGGATACCCAGCTCCCAATCCAATCGATGCATCTGGTGGAGGTAGCATAATTGATAGTTTAAATACCTCTAAATCGGTTAAGATCCATAATTATTGCACTACCATTGGTTGTTTCTCTTGTCTGACATACGTGGGTGGGTAAGTGTTTGATTATTGAAGGTATCTGAATTGACGAGAAAACCAATAAGGGACATAATCCTCGTAGATAATTTCACCATCAATCCTGGTTGAAAATACGCCATCCCTAATTACTATCAATCCAATCGATGCATCTGGTGGAGGTAGCATAATTGACAGTTTAGATACCTCTAAATCTGTTAAGATCCATAATTATCGCGCTACCATTAGTTGTTTCTCTTGTCTGACATACGTGAGTGGGAAAGTGTTTGATTGTTGAAGGTATCTGAATTGACGAGAAAACCAATAGGGGACATAATCCTCACTAATAATTTCACCATCAATCCTGGTTGAAAATATGCCATCCCTAATTACTATCATATAAGATCTCAGCTCATAATTCTTTTCTTAACCATCATCAATAAATGCTCCAACTAGTGGTTTACCAAAAGGAAGGAAGATAAATTCTCCTGATACATTCAATACTATTAGCACCACATCAGGTCTCAAGTTTAGAGGCTGAATACCAGAAAAGTTCTGTAAAAAGGGTGTGAATCGACCATTGGGAACTATAACTGAATTCAACACTTAGTATGAAGAGAAATGTGATGCAATCTAGCCCAAAAACACTTTGAATGGATCGATAATTCTAAATAGATCCTCACCATTATATAATTCAGTAGAAGATGGTAAATTCCTTCCAATACAGGGGTTTCTAACCTAATATACTTCCCTTCTACCAATTTAGCTGCAATGATAAAAGTCCTCAATATTACACCACCCCCAGATTCAGGGACTGGAAGCAAATAAACTCTTATGCACATAGAAAGTAATTCAATTAAGAGTACTTTTGTATATATATCGGGTTTCACTTTATATCCCCAGTGCTTAGAGTCACCCCTTTCCAGCATAGACCAATATGTACTTGACCTGCCCCAGTTATCTGTAGAAGGAAAAACAGTAGGACATCCACATGTTGGGCCTTTCTCTATTGTTGGTTCCAATAAGGCTTCCATCCACACTCTGTCATGTATATCTTTCTTGTATTTGGGTAAATTATTTGCTATCTTAAATAATTCAAGGGCCAGTGGTGGTGTTCCAGTATCATCACCCCATGTTGAAGCAGGCATAATGAATTCATCATACATTTCCCATTGAATGATAATCCCATCTATTTGGTAAATATCCCAGAGACTAATACCAACTCCACCATGCATAAAATTAAAGAAATTAGTTTGTGGACCCCCACATCTCAGTAATTGAGGAATGAAATAATTTTTATAAACATATGTTTTCCCTATCCAGACAGATTCGTAGATATGAACATCTGATAACTCTTTCCCAAATTCACCACAAGTCTGACATACCCAGAATGCCCACATCCACTCGGGTTTGACACCTCCTCCAAAATGAAGATCCCAGTCTTCCTTCTAACTATTAGATTGATCTGTTTGAGAAGAAATAAAAGTGTAATCATAGCAATGTGGTCTTGTATCTATAACATGATTCTTAATATCGAGAGTGCAACCACTATGATGAATAATGCAACTAATAGGGATTGTTCCTTATTGTACTGAAACCCCATTTCACTAATATTCATGCAGTTATAGTTGGAGTATTGAAGAATATAGTTCTTTGGAAAGTACTTCTTAATAGATGGAACATGGGAATCTAGCAAAAGCCGATGAACATACAAGGGTAAGTACGGAATTTGTGGATAATCACACTGGTATGGAATTAAACCTTTCCATAACCCCTAAAGATTACTTTCAACAACATCATAGTAGTCTGGTCCGACGATCTTCATCATTTTATTTTTACATGCCTTAGAATCTTCATTATGGGCTATCAAATGAGTCATTCTTTCCAAAAAAAGAATTACCAAACTTCCACTATCAGGTTGGAATTTTAAAAAGAGATAAATCAAAAATTTGGAAAATTACTTTGTTCGCATTGGTCCTTCGACGAGGTCCATCACGTATTTCCTTCGATGAAGTCCATCACGTAGGTCCCTCAATAAGGAGTCTAGTGAAATTCCTTTGATGAACTCATTTACCTTAGCTACATCGATTAAATAATTTTACCTTGAAGAAATTTAAATGAAATTATGTGATAGCATAACACGATGGGGCTGAGCGAACGAACTACACAACAAGAGCTGTCAAAATATGAAAAGCACTGGTGAAGAAAATCACAAAGGAAGAGGCCTATTTATAGACAAACCGAAGACCTACGTGCCAGGATTACCCATAAAATTTTCACGGGATATCTGTGCGGGGTGTCTACATAGTAAGTTTTCCCTCTTCAGAAATTGATCCATAGTCTTTTTCCCCATCAATCCACCTCAGGTCTCGACCTTATTTCTATTTTCTAATCCGATCCTGTGGGGGTTTTTTGTTAGTACCACATAAGAAAACAAGAAGAATATGAAGAGAACTATGGATATTTCAGATCTCAAGGAAAGGTTCCAAATGTTCAAAAGGAAAATCAAAACACTTCCAAAGAGATGCGCGACTGACCTATGTGGCTGAGCTGCACAACAAAATATATTTGTGCACCTAGGCAGAGTACCTGTGCAATGGAGATGTGCGGCGGAGATGTGCGAGAAACATTTCTTCTACTAGGCCCCATCTATGCCTATAAATAGAGCCCTTGGGCTCCCCATTTTAAGACTAAAAAATTAAAGAGACTCTCTAAAGCTCCCATTGCATAGATCTTTTGCTTAGATCCCTAAAATTGTCTTAGTTAGCTCTCTAAACCAGGAGAGAAGTGATAATTAAATGGGATAAGAATGTTTTAAAATTTTTTTTAGAAATTTTACATAGGTTTAATCCTCCTATGTGAATCATATTTTTCAGTCATCATTCATACCTACGCACCATACCTGCATGGTATACCAACGCAGCACATCAACACGAGGTACCTACACGACATACTTAGGTGAGGGACCCACGTGACCAACTTAAGCACCATTTTTAAAGCTGTTCATGGCAGGGTATCTCCTTCCTTGGTTCCCTTATCTGAAAGAGACTAAGTTAAAGTGTAACGACCCAATGATTTTCAATTTAAATTCCCTTCTTATATTTATGTTATAAAATAACATGAAAACACAAAAAAATGAACTAATAAGTGATAAGTGACCTTTAAACATAAGTTTTTCACTTCTATGTTTGGAATTTTGAAAATTCGACATACACGGTTGTGTTCAAGATGATTTTTGGAGTCTAATGAAACAAAAATAATTTTTGGTGAATAGTAACGTACCCTTAGGAATAGTAACATACCCTTATGAATAGTAATATGACCCTTATGAATAGTAAATCATCCAACATAAGAGTAAAATTACCTATGAATAATAAAATAAAACTTTGACATCTTAGAAAGTGACAAATTGACCTTAGTAAACGTTTTGGTATTTTGTAAGTCATAAATAATTAATTATAATTAATTAATTAATTAAAAAGAATTTTTATTTCCCTAAAATGTAGTCATAAATTATTTAATCAATTTATTATAGTTTATAGATAATTTTTTTAAGACCCTACGTAATTTTTGAAAGCACTATAAAATCACTTTTAATCTTAAAAACTATTTTTTAAGTAAATTATGATTTTAATTAAATATTAAATTAATAATATTTAGAAAATTAATTTTGAAAAATGGAATTCATTTTTGGATTCTACACGTCGAAAAATGGCTGGGGTAAATTTTTTGGATTTTTCTGAGATATATGAATTTTTGATGAATAGTGAAATACCGTAATTTACAAAATAAGCTAAATAAGCTAATTATAGGTTCATGTGTGATGTTATGATGATGTAAGCCCACTTGGTTCGGGATTAAATTATAAAAATACTATTATTGGTCGTTTAAGACTCACTATTCCTTGTCTTGTGGGGAAATAATAAACTAATGAATTTTATATTAAGGAAACCCCTCTCCCCTCCACTATAAAAGCCACCCTTCACACCCTCATTTACTCACACCTCTCAAGCTACAAGACTTCTCTAAAATCTACCCAAAAACCTTACCTAGACCCTCCCCCAAATCTAAGAGCTTCTGTTCTCATCAAAATACCATTCTTAGGCCCTTAAGGAGGTTCTCAAGAGAAGGATTCAAGAGGTAATTTCCCTCCCTCTTCTCCTTTAATTTCCTTTCAAGTTCATGTTCATTTCTTGATCTCTACCCACATATCTTCATCATAATTGTATTTTAACTCCATTATAATAAATATAATATAATTTTATGATTCTAATGGGATATTATATCATCCATCCAACTTTCCCTCTTCCTTTTATTTTATTAAAGAGAACATTCTTCGTGAGGTGTTAATTTATCATCTTCAAGAACGAAATGATTTCTTCTTCCATTTCTACCTTCAGATATGGTCATGAAACCATTTTTATAGTTGAACCAGAATATTTTATGTGTATTATGTTCTATTTAAAGTTCTGTAAATAACCTATGTACATATTACTAAGTGATAAGTTAAAACAAGTTCGCTGTGATCAAAAAACCGCCCAAATTGACCCAAATAACCATCATTTAATTATTATCTAATGATTCATCCAAATGGATATAATATAACTAATTATAAAATAATTAAAGCTCCTGTAATATCATTAATGACATGTAACATCATTTCTGGATGTTTACACATGTTCTACCCAAACTTCAATTTAAGAATACAAGTGAACCACCCCAGAAAAACCATAAAAACGAACATCCCCGAACAATGTTTTTAAACTCTATAAGTCATCCAAAAGAACATAATATGACATAATGAAACCATAATGAACCATATAAATGTACACATGGTTATTTATTTCTAATTAATGAATATAATGTCATTATACATGACATTAAAGAGAAGGAAGCATTCGGGTACAAGGTAAGGGGAAATCTCAAACCCAATTTTCTTCCTTCGGGTTCTCCCTATTTCACTCCATTTTTATATGGTTTCTCCTTAAAGATAATTTGTTCAGTATTGTCTTTAAATTTCTGGGATATAAATGTTTTTCACTAGTTTTTATGTACAACAAAAAAATGTTTTCCAAAAGAACTCTTCTTCTAAGAACACCCCTTTTTTACTTATCACTCAAAGTGGATAGTTCTTGTAACATGTATGTTATTACCGCTATATTTTGGGAACCTAAAGCTTATAAATGTGTTATTATATGATTAAAACCATTAATTTACATGGTTTAGTTATGTACATTTTTTATGTGTTCTATGTGGCATGCATGATAATTAAAATATTATGATGTGAGGGGTGCACCCTAAATTATATAGCACAATTATGAATGTTTCAAAGTGACGGGTGCGCCCAGAATTATATAGTGCTCTAATGCATTGGGTAAAGTGATGAATCTCATGAGTAAATTTGAAATGATGTGTGAACAAGATGCTAGCTTAGTCCACAAGTATGTGTGGCAGTTAACCATTAAGACATGATGTTGCATTTTTATGAATTGCCACATTTCATGTCTTTTATTTATGATCCTCTCATGTTCATGATATTTTGCCTATGTTATGATTATCCTTACCCCATGATATATTATTTCAATCTATCCTCTTATTGGGATTCTATCTCAACCCATTTGATGTATATCCTCAGGTGGCTACATGTACCAAGGAGAGGAAAAGTGCCAATAAGAATCTAGAGAAGAAGAAATTAAATAAATGTTTTTGTTGGATGTTGTATTTGTTATGTGTGGTCCAAGTTTTCCCAAGACACTAAACCTTTGTATCCTCTATGAGTAATACTATTATGTTGTTTATATTTTAAATGATGTAATAGTAATGTAAGAAAAGGTCGGGCCGCTATAGTTGGTATTAGAGGAAAGGTTTAGTAAATTTGGGAATCAGGATTAGTGAACCCTAGAGAAAAACTCTAGTATGAGACTAAGAACAAATATGCACACAAGAGTTTTTACCTAGGGATCCCATATTTTATGTTTTTTTATAAATTGTTTAAATGAATATGTTATTCATGACTTTTTTACTTATGCTTTGTTATAACCTTTTCTATTTTAGAAAATAGTGGGAACCAGGAGAAATCAGGCCAACAACTCATGTGAGGGCCAATGCAACGATTGCCCGAATGACATCCCCAATGATTTGGTAGGTGGAGTTCAAAACTTCATGGATATGCTTACCCAATTATCTCAGGTTATGAATAATAACCATAATAATGGGGAGCATCCTCCTTCACCAAAGAGGGTTCAACTGGATATCGAATGTTTTATGCGGCAACGACCACCGAAGTTTTGTGGATCTTCTAATCCACTAGTTGTGGAACAGTGGGTCAAATCCATAGAGAAGATCTTTTCTGTGCTTCACTGTTATGAGATAGAGAAGGTGAATCTAGTCGTTTATCGTCTAGATGGAGAATCTGATCAATTGTGGGCTTTGATTAAGAACACCAAGCCAAGGGAGGAAATTGAAGAGATGGAATGGGAAGACTTTAAGATAATGTTTCTTAACAAGTATTTACCAAAAACTCTTCACACAAAAATGGAGAGAGAATTCATAGAGCTCAAGAAAAAAGAAGGAGAATATTTCACAACCTATGAAGCAAATTTCACAAGGCTTGCAAGGTATGCTTCATGTTTTGTTATAAAAAATTATAGCAAAATTGATAGATTCTTTAGTGGATTAATACCACACCTTCGAAAGGCTCTTACAATTTAAGACTTTTGAAGTTATGAAGAATTTTTTTGGTGTTCTCTCAAAGTGGAGATGGAGTTTGGATAATGGTCCCATGGCTACGGGGATAAGAAACGAAAGATGGAGTTTCAAGATGGTGGATCTAGTGAAAAAGGTGCGAAGAAAAATCAACGAACCACAGGCAAAAAATGTGGGAAGTTGCCCCATGGGAATTGCCTCAAAGAGACGGGGAAATGCTTCAAGTGTGGGAAAGAAGGACACCATGCTAAGAGTGTTGAAAAGACACAAGAAGGAAGGATAATGTAGCCGATGAAAGGAGAGAACCAATCATGGTTCAATGCTACAACTGTAAGGAGCTAGGGAACTATGCACACCTATGTACTAAACCTCGAGTACTCGAGGGTAATCAGCATCAACAACCACCAAAGCCAAAGGAACAGGGGAAGTCTTATGCCATCACTACTGTGGAGGTGGAGCATGATAATGAAGTAGTACAAGGTACACTTCCTATTCACTCAAGAATGGAAAAAGTCTTATTTGATTCTGGTTCTACGCATTCCTTTATATCTTGAAAGTTTTCTAGAACTATAGAATCGAAGCCCCAAAACCTTGAAGTAGAGATATCTGTAAAAACATCAAGTGGTGCAATCATTACATCCCAAGTGTTTGACTCTTCTCCTGTTGGCGTATGTAGGAAGATTCTTCCGGAAAATCTCATAATACTTCCCTTAGTGGAATTCGACGCTATAATGGGAATGGATTGACTCTTGTTATATAGAGCACATATCAACTGTTGAGAAAAGGAAATATCGTTTCATATTCCAAACCATCCCATGCTCCTCTACAAATGCCAGGAAGATCATGAATCTCCTTTGAAAAATCCTTCAATGATGTGGGTGTTGATTCCATATGAAGAAGAATACCTAGACCAAATGGTTGAGTCAAAGGAAAGTGCCAAACTTGAGGAAATTCCCATCGTGAGGGAATACATCGATGTATTTCCCGAAGATTTGCCAGGAATTCCACCGGATCGTGAGGTAGAGTACTTAATTGAACTCATACCCAGAGCTACTCCTATCTCAAAGTGCCCCTATAGGACAGCTCCTATCGAACTGGAGGAGCTAAAGAAGCAGTTGTAAGAGCATCTGTACAAAGGGTTGATACGCCCTAGTGCATCACCTTGGGGTACGCCAGTGCTCTTTGTGAAGAAGAAGGATGGAACCATGCAGATGTGTATCGATTATCGGGAACTCAACAAGATCACCATAAAGAACAAGTATCCTCTCCCAAGGATTGATGACTTGTTTGAATAGTTTAGAGGAGCTCAATACTTCTAAATGGTGGATCTTCATTCTAGATATCATCGGGTAAAGGTGAGGAAGGAAGATATTCAGAAAACTGCCTTCCGTACAAGGTATGGGCACTATGAGTTTTTGGTGCTGCCCTTCGGACTTACTAATGCCCCTGAAATCTTCATGGATTTGATGAATAGAGTCTTTAGACATTACCTCGACAAATTTGTGGTAGTGTTTATCGATGATATTCTCATCTAGTCCAAGATAAAGGAGGAACATGAAGAACATCTAAGACTTGTGTTGGAGACATTGAGAAAGGAGAAGTTGTATGCCAAGTTCAGAAAGTGTGGGTTTTGGATGAATCAAGTCACGTTCTTGGGACATGTGATCACAAGTGAGGGAATTTCTATGGATCCTTCAAAGACAAAAAAGATTGAGTAATGGCCTAGGCCCTCTAGTGTCACAGAAATGCGTAGTTTTCTTGGATTAGCTGGGTACTACCGACGTTTTTTGAGAAACTTCTCATGATTGTCAAGCCTGCTAACTAAGTTAACAAGGAGAGGGGTAAAGTATGTCTGGATGGAAGAATGTGAGGGAAGCTTCAAGGAGCTAAAGAGAAGGCTTATCACTGCACCTGTACTCACACTATTGAAAAGTGGAGAAAGTTCTGTGATATACAGTGATTCTTCAAAAAAAGTCTTGGGTTGTGTACTCATGCAAAATGATAATGTGATAGCCTATGCCTTGAGAAAGTTTAAGATTCATGAGCAAAACTACCCGACGCATGATCTAGAGCTGGAAGTCATGATTTTTCCCTTGAAAATTTGGCGACAATACCTTTATGGTGAGAAGTGTGACATATACACCGACCACAAGAGCCTAAAGTATATATTCAGACAAAGGGATCTCACCACGCGTCAAAAGAGATGGTTAGATCTAATCAAGGATTACGATTGCTCTATTCACTATCATCCTGGAAAATCGAACAAGGTAGCTGATGATCTAAGCAGAAAAGAACCTGCTACTCTATCCATGCTGCGGATTGAGAAAGACCCAATCTTCTTGTATATGCAAAGAATGGATTTGGAAGTCATAATGGAAGGGGATACGTCCTACCTTGCCCAAATGATTGTGCAACCATCCATCTAGGAGAATATTATGGAAGAAAAATAGGATGATGTTGAGATACAAAAGAGGGTGAATTAAGTAAAGGGAAGCTGCAAGAGTTCCATATCGATGATGATGGTGTGATTTGGTTTGGAACGCGGCTTTGTGTGCCTTCTTCACCCAGGATAAAAAAGGTTCTATTGGACAACACACATAACTTAACTTTCTCTATCCATCATGGGAGTACCAAGATGTACCGTGATCTCCGAGAACACTTCTGGTGGTATAACATGAAGAAGGAGATTGCGGAATATATATTGTAGACACCCTAAGCTTAACGTACATGGACATTAAACTAATTTTGCGGAATACTTAGTACATAACAAAAACACACACACAAGGACCATAATAGTTTAGTGTCTTTGGAAACTTGGAACGTAATCTTCTAATCATGGTGAAAGATCATCAACATCTCCCATAAAGATCTTCCCCTTTTTTTCTTACCTAAAACCTTTCTTTATATCCTGGGGAAAATAAAACATAAAAAGGGTGAGCTCAAATGCTTAGTAAGGTTAACCATGGATAAAATAAAACATACCATATACATTTTATCTTAAAAACATGAACATAATGTTTAAACATCAAAAGTATGAGAAATGACATAAAACATGGAAGTACGTATGGAATAGATCATAAAGAAACATTAATAATCATAAAATAGCATGGGAATAAAACATGTAATTGTGGAAACCATTAATCACATGTTATGATTTCCATAGTAGCCAAGGAATTGCTGCCAAGACCATCTTAGTGGACAAAGTCCCTTTCTGAATCGAGTTCACTCCTCATTTTAGTCTTGTATTACTGAACCAGTTTAACTTGCCGATCCAGCCATGTCTATCCCATGAGATATAAATCTTTACCCAATTCATTGAAGGGAGATATATGTCCCACCCATCTCATAATGAAATCATTCTTACTTGTGCCACAAAATAAACATACATCATTCATAATAACCCAACGAATAAAATGGGTTTCATAAACATCATCCCATCATCACATAATCCATATAAAAGAAATGGAATCATTTCATAATAAGAAATGTGAAACCATGTAAATCATAGAGACTTTATACTTGAAACATACACATATGAAATAAAGTCATCTTAGATGGAAAATGGTTTTGATAAAACACTTGAAATGAATTATTGAGGAAAATATCCTTTCTTCTTCAAAATGAATTTATCTTCACAAAACATAATGCAATTTTAAAAGAAAAATATTTTGTTGACAATAGTAATGAAATATTTTGGAAGAAGCTTCATGAAAATAAGGCTTTATGAAACTGTAAAAATCTATTCATGTCGTATAAGTAAAAAAAACATTCTTCTCGTACTTTTGCCGGAAAAGTCAAAAAGTACCTCGTAAAAGAAAGATTCCATACATACCTTGTAGTAAAAGTAAAAATGGGTAAAAATGACTTTAAACATACATGAGAACACTTTTATAAAACATGGACATGGATGATATAAACAACCCCAGTAAATACTTACGAATAAGCAATCTTGGATAAAAATGAGATTTGAAAAATTATCCCTTACCTTAGGTCCGATATGCTTCGTACGTATCCAAACCTCTTGTATAATGATTTAAATAATGTCATTGACTTATTACAGAATCATATTCATTGTTATTATGTCATATATGGTTCACTTATGACTTTATATTACCCGTTCTTTTGTAAATTCCATGTTAAAGAATGTTTTGGGTAAAATCATTTTATTTGTTGTCCGTGTTTTGATTTGTAATTATTCATATGATTACTTAGATCAGGATTAATTAATTCCATAATATAAAACATGATTTATATATAATATATATTCAGAATATACATATATATAATAGATCGATAAATGGAAAGAAATACACCGTTCATGGAGATGGTAGGCCGTACGTACGCATGAACGCTGTTTTCGTTTCCTTATTGAGTTGAATGGAATTAGGTAGATGACATACATATATATATAAATAAATCCAGTAGCTTTGTAATTTCATATATTTCATTATTATTGCTTATATATACTTTATAATCATTCTTAAATGGTTAACATGGAGAATGAAGCTCATCGCGTCATGGAGACGGTAGTCCATACGTATGCACGAGCGATGATATCGTTCCCATAATTATTGAATTGAATTGGATAGGATGATAAAATATATCATAATAAGTATGATTTTATAATAACTATGTATAGTTATTCTTTACACCATTATACCCATCCAAGTAAGGTGGTGTTGGAAAAACAGATTACACCACGACGTGGAGACGGTATTCCGTACGTACGCACGCACGGTGATTTCGTTTTCCATAGGATGGATAGATGGTGAAATAGGGTTATTTCATAATAATAACATATCATTATATGAGTGACACTGATGTTATTACTTCATAATGAAAAAACCTAAGAAGAAGAAGTGGAATAAAAAATAAAGTTGAAAGAATCGGTAACGGACATTACCTCTTCTTTGAAGCTTCTCTTTGAGTCCTCCTCTTAGGGCACTAAAATTGGTCTTTGAAGAAGACCAGTACCTCTAGGATGTTTCTAGGGAAGTTTAGAAGAGACTTTTTCAGGGTTTGGACGAGCTTGAAGTCTCAAGGTGGTGTTAGGAAGAGAGGGAGGAGGTTCCCTTTTATAAGGGAGGAGAGGGGCACCTTTGGAATAACTAAAAATATTATTTTATTATTAAGTCAAATTCAGTTTTAAATAGCTCCAAATTGATTTATTTCGAATATAAGGTGGGGATGGGTCGAAATCCTCTCATCCAATAGAATTTAGACAAGTTTAGGTTCCTATTTTAACCTTATCATTTAGATTTAACATTAAGTTAAATAATTTTACTTTTACCATGTCTTCTTGTGTTCTTATACTATAAGGTTAATAAACATACTATAAGAAGCCAAACGAACCCCGAGTTGTTTATTATTAATATATATAACCTTATCTAAGTCATTTGGCCAATCCTTAGATTTTTAGGAATAAATTAAAAATTAATAATATAATATTTGTTTTAAAAACTATTTTATGTCAATTTTGACACTATTTAGTAATTGATTTTTGTGAAAATCATAACAGAATTATTAGTTCAAAAAACATTAATTAAATAAATACTAACATGTCATATTAACCTATAAAATTAGTTTAATTCATAAAAATTCTGAAATTACATTTATTTGGGTATTTATAACATCAATTATGTCAATATTTCATTAATAAGATAATTACTGCATCATCATTGTGTCATAAATAAATTAAATTATTTAATGTCTAAAAATTACAAATAAAATACCATTATGTAGGAAATATTTTTATCTTTCTAATGAATATTTATAGCCGACTTTATCTTATGTATAACCATATATTAAAAATGATATACTTATTAAACATTGATTTTAACTATTTTAACCCTTCTTTAAATAAGTTAATAATAGATGTCCTAATCTAATCCAAGTGGGCCTAAATGGTCATATTTTATTCCTAAGGTTGTTTTTGGTCGAATTAAACTTGTCCAATAGAATTATTAAATGTGTTAAGGTAATAATAATATCATTTTTACCCGTAATTACCCTATTTACTTTTAACCGTGGTAAAAAAAGTAAAAAGTTACTATTCACCAAAAATTATTTTCATCTCATTGAATCACATTTTACTTACTGACATCAACCGTGTATCTCAGATTTTTGAAATTCCACTCACAGAAGCGGTAAAATTAAGTTTTATGAAAAATTCATTTTTCTTAACTACCACTTAGTGGTTTCACTATTCATCATAAAATGAATTTTTCCAGAAAAATACCAAAAATTAGGCCTAAGCTATATTTGATATTATGAACTCAAAAATGATGTCTATTTTACCAAATTCAAAACATATAAGTTGCATTAATTAATTTAAAAATTAATTCTCATCGTCAAAACAAATACAGTGTTCTTAAGAGATAATAACTATCAAAAGATTGACACTTGTTTATATCTGGTTTAAATGTGAAATTACATCCAATGAACAACATTGTATTAAATTGTAAAAATATATTCTAAATATACTTTAAAACCACTCAAATTAATAATTTATCACTATTAATTATTTCGATTAAAAAGGTTGTTTTTAATTAAAATTTAGTAATTTTCACTATTTATCAGAAAATGAAAGTTATCCGAAAAGTACCAAAATTTCACCCTAAGCTAATTTCGATATTTCGAATCCAAAAATGAAGTCCATTTTGAAAAACAAAATTTACAAAATTTCAAAAAGTGGTTATTACTATTCATAACGGCTAGTTTTAATAATATTTTAATAGCATATCGTTGTTTAGTGAAACTCGGTATTGCGTACTACACACGCTATCGAAGAAGGTCGCGATTGCGTGTAATGCAAGGCAAGTAAAGGATGCATGTTGTGCAAGCTCCTTTTGGTGTAGCATACAACATAAGACATTAATGAAATTAAAAAGAATATTTTTCATAAAATCTCGGGGTGTTACATTCTACGCCCCTTAAAATGAATTTCTCCCTCGAAATTCATCAGGGTTATAAATGGTTTACTACTTGAAAGTTTATTTAAACCCACATCATAAAAAGGAATACCAAAACCAATATTTAAAAAAAAAAGTATGAAACGTAACGGTTACCCAAATAAACTAGTTAGTGGGTTTCCACATAGGTGAAAATATGGATATGGAAGAGAAATCTAATCATCATGTTCTGATGGAGAGTGGTAGAGAACATAGATATGGAAAAGACAGAAATCACAAAGCCATAAACTTGTGACGATCTAAGGTACCATATGATTCATCAGATATAAGAGCACTAGGACAACATTTTTGGTTTTCAAGATCATTTCCCGAAAGTTGATGAAATTGGAATTAGAAGAAATACTTTCGTGATTTTGGTATAGTCTCACCGTTGGTCATTCTTTGGAAAATTTCCACTTCATCACTTAATGAAATGAAGTTGAATTTGTCATTCGTGATGTGTCAGCAGATCATGTGATAGAATGATGGTTCATTCCATCTGTCTCAAACAAAAGGTTATAAAAGTTATCAAAAAAATACATAAGTCCATCCATAGTGAGATTAATCATATATGGTTCCTAAAATGGACTTATAATTATTATATCATACTTCTTAATATAATAAAACTAGTTTCTACTAAACAAGGACTTCCTGTAGGCCAGTGGTAAGCGATAAAGGCCAGTCGCACTTTGGTTGTGGGTTCGATTCCCACAGCCTTGTCTGACGCGATGGGCTGTCGCCAGTCCTGTAGGTTGTCCTTTTTCTAAAGCTATATTACTATAATATCCCATCAATAATATCGAAAAAAGTTCTATACTTAAACAATACTAACTTATGTCCAACATAATCCATTCCAATCTTTAGGCTTATCTAAAATACTTCGGTCCAAGCTCATAGTATAAAGAAAATGATTACTTGAAATGTCACATAACAATCACGTGAATGCCATCGTTTATCCCCCATATATCATAAGATATATCTTGTTGGTCAAATTACAAACATGTGAATACCTTAATCTTGTATTCTCTTGAAGAATGAATACCCATTGAACCTTATTGAAAACATGAATTCTGTTAAAAGTTAACTCTTTCCACATACCCAAATCCTCAAAATTCTATATACTCAAACCATGATATCACTTAGTCTTTATATCAATCATGAGATCATGAATACAATCAAACATCTCATCATCTTCTTATCCCTTCATTATGTTCATCTCATCTGCTTACCAAAAATATCTCAATCACTTTCCATGGTTACCGGTACCATAAAATTATTGAAAACCACAATAGACCAATACATAAATATTCCAATATTCCACGATACTATATACAAAATTATTTTGGAATCCCATTACATAAACACTTAATCATTCCACCACATCGTTGTCATATTCAACATTGCAAATAGTGATCGTATGTGACTTCCCTTTGTCCTTTGCCTTAAGTGGTTTATCATGTCGATCATCACTAACCCTTGGATTAGGGCATTTATTAGCATAATGCCCCATTTCCTTGCACTTGAAGCATTGAAGTGTTGGTGGTGCGTTCTCTGTAGTATTTTGTTTATTCACATTATTAGAAACCCTTTTTCCATTACTTCGACACTTAGCTGCTTGATGACCTTCTTTTCCACACTTAAAACATTTTCTAGTCCCTTTAAGAAAATATCCACAATGCTTCTTTCCACACTTTGAGAATAAAGAAACATTCATCTTCTTTTCACCATTATTCTGATATTTCTCCTTGAACTCCATCTTTCATTTCTTGTCAAAACTATGAGATGGATAAGTAACACCAACTTCCATTTCTACCTTGATAGCACAACAGACAATTTCTTCATAGCTACTGAAGTCTCTTATAGCTAATTCCCTTCGAAGATTTGGTTTTAAGACACTGAAGAATCGATCAACTTTACTTTCAGGTTGGATGATAAATCCAGATGCATACCTTGCAAGCCTTGTAAAATTCTCTTCGAATATACCAACAGATTCATCATCCTTTTTTTAGTTCAAGAAACTCCTTCTCCATCTTTGTTCGAAGAATACGAGGGAAGTACTTATTGAAAAATAAGTTCTTGAACTCCTCCCATTCCATGGACTCAATTTGATCTCTTGGCCTTGTATTCTTGATAATATTCCACCATTGATCAGCATCACCTTCCAAACGATACACTGCTAAGATGAATTTATCAAATTCAGAACATTGAAGAACTGAAAATATATTTTCAGTAGTACTGATACATTGTTCAGCAACAAGTGGATCAGAAGACCCACTGAAAGAAGGTGGACGTTGCCTCATGAAGGACTCAATAGAATATTGTTCCCTTATCTGCTCATTTGGAAGTCCAGAATGATTCATAGTTTGTGTAAGTATAGCAATAAGATTTTTCACTCCATCTCCCATAACATTTGTTTGTTCAGGAGGAAAATCATTGCATTGTCCATTACATTGATCAACACAGTTCCTTGGGTTCCAGCCATCGTCTGAAACCCAAAAAGAATAGAGTGAGACGTAAAAATAACACTAGGGAAAACAAAAAAATAAAGGGGGAGTACCTTTAATATCTAACATCTTAGGTTTAATTCTATGATGGTTAGTGCAATTCTAGGACTATAACGTATACTTAACCTTAGGGACATCCCTAGACATACCTTAGAAATATCTCTAGGGATCTAACTAAAGTTCTCGCATCCTAGTTTCCAAAGGTTGACTAAACCTTTCCTCTGATACCAACTATAGAGACCCTAAGCTTAACGTACATGGACATTACATTACTTTTGCGAAATACTTAGTACATAACAAAAACACACACACAAGGACCGTAATAGTTTAGTGTCTTTGGAAACTTAGAACGTAATATTCTAATCGTGGTGAAAGATCTTCAACATCTCCCATAAAGATCTTCCCCTTTTTTTCTTACCTAAAACCTTTATTTATATCCTGGGGAAAAGAAAACAAAAAAAGGGTGAGCTCAAATGCTCAATAAGGGTAAGCATGGATAAAATAAAACATACCATATACATTTTATCTTAAAAACATGAACATAATGTTTAAACATCAAATGCTTGAGCAATGACATAAAACATGGAAGTACGTATGGCATAGATCAAAAAGAAACATTAAGAATCATAAAAAATCTTGTGAATAAAACATGTAATTGTGGTAACCATTAATCACATGTTATGATTTCCATAGTATCCAAGACATTTCTGTCAAGACCATCTTAGTGGACAAAGTCCCTTTCTAAATCGAGTTCACTCCTCGTTTCAGTCCTGTATTACTGAACCAGTTTAACTTGCCGTTCCAGCCATGTCTATATCATGAGATATAAATTTTTACCCAATGCATTGGAGGGAGATATAGGTCCCACCCATCTAATAATGAAATCATTCTTACTTGTGCCACAAAATAAACATACATCATTCATAATAACCCAATGAATAAAATGGGTTTCATAAACATCATCCCATCATCACATAATCCATATAAAATAAATGGAGTCATTTAATAATAAGAAACATGAAACCATGTAAATCATAGAGAATTTATACTTGAAACATACAAATATTAAATAATGTCATCTTAGATGTAAAATGGTTTTGATAAAACACTTGAAATGAATTCTTGAGGAAAATATCCTTTCTTCTTCAAAATAAATTTCACTTCACAAAACATCATGCAATTTTAAAATAAAAATATTTTGTTGACAATAGTCATGAAATATTTTGGAATAAGCTTCATGAAAATAAGGCTTTATAAAACCGTAAAAATCTGTTTGTGCCGTATAAGTTAAAAAACATTCTTGTCGTACTTTTGCTGGAAAAATCAAAAAGTACCTCGTAAAAGAAAGATTCCATACATACCATGTAGTAAAAGTAAAAATGGGTAAAAATGACTTTAAACATACATGAGAAGACTTTTATAAAACATGGACATGGATGATATAAATAACCCTAGTAAATACTTACGAATAAGCAATCTCGGGTAAAAATGAGATTTGCAAAATTATCCCTTACCTTAGGTCCGATATGATTCGTACGTATCCAAAACTCCTGGATAATGATTTAAATAATTTCATTGACTTATTATAGAATCATATTCATTGTTATTATATCATATATGGTTCACTTATGACTTTATATTACCCGTTATTTTGTAAATCCCATGTTAAAGAGTGTTTTGGGTAAAATCATTTTATTTGTCATCTGTGTTTTGACTTGTAATTATTCATATGATTAATTAGATAATGATTACTTAAATACATAATATAAAACATGATTTTTATATAATATATATTCAGAATATACATATATATAATAGATCTATAAATGGAAAGAAATACACCGTTCATGGTGACGGTAGGCCGTACGTACGCATGAACGCTGTTTTCGTTTCCTTATTGAGATGAATGGAATTAAGTAGATGAAATAAATATATATATAAAAATAAATCCAGTAGCTTTATAATGTCATATATTTCATTATTATTTCTTATATATACTTTATAATCATTCTTAAATGGTTAACATGGAGAATGAATCTCATCGCGTCGTGGAGACGGTAGACCATACGTATGCACGAGCGATGATATAATTTCCATAATTATTGAATTGAATTGGATAGGATGATAAAATATATCATAATCAGTATGATGTTATAATAACTATGTATAGTTATTATTTACACCATTATACCCATCCAAGTAAGGTGGTGTTGAAAAAACAGATTACACCACGGCGTGGAGACGGTATTCCGTACGTACGCACGCGTGGTGATTTCGTTTTCCGTAGGATGGATAGATGGTGAAATAGGGTTGTTTCATAATAATAACATATCAGTATATGAGTGATACTGATGTTATTACTTAATTATGAAACAACCTAAGAAGAAGAAGTGGAAGAAAAAATAAAGTTGAAAGAATCGGTAACAGACATTACCTCTTCTTTGAAGCGCCTCTTTGAGTCCTCCTCTTAGGGCACTAAAATTGGTATTTTAAGAATACCAGGACCTCTAGGATGTTTTTACAGAATTTTATAAGAGAATTTGGCAGGGGTTGGACGAGCTTGAAGGCTCAAGGTGGTGTGAGGAAGAGAGGGAGGAGGTTCCCTTTTATAAGGGAGGAGAGGGGCACCTTTGGAATAACTAAAAATATTATTTTATTATAAAGTCAAATTAGGTTTTAAATAGATCCAAATTGATTTATTTAGAAGCTAAGGTGGGTATGGGTATAAATCCTCTAATACAATATAATTTTGACAAGTTTAGGTTCCTATTTTAACCTTATCATTTAGATTTAACATTAAGTTAAATAATTTTACTTTTACCGTGTCTTCTTGTGTTCTTATACTATAAGGTTAATAAACATACTATAAGAAGCCAAACGAACCCCAAGTTGTTTATTATTAATATATATAACCTTATATAAGTCATTTTTCCGAACCTTAGATTTTTAGTAACAAAATAACAATTAATAATATAATATTTGTTTTAAAAACTATTTTATGTCAATTTTGACACTATTTAGTAATTGATTTTTGTGAAAATTATAACAGAATGATTAGTTCAAAAAACATTAATTAAATAAATACTAACATGTCATATTAACCTATAAAATTAGTGGAATTCATAAAAAGTCTGAAATTACATTTATTTGGGTATTTATAACATAATTATGTCAATATTTCATTAATAAGATAATTACTGCATCATCATTGTGTCATAAATAAATTAAATTATTTAATGTCTAAAAATTACAAATACAATACCCTTATATAGAAAATCTTCTTATATTTCTAATGAATATTTATAGTCGAATTTATCTTATGTATAACCCTATATTAAAAATGATATACTTATTAAACATTGATTTTAAATATTTTAACCCTTCCTTAAATAAATTAATAATAAATGTCCTAATCTAATCAAAGTGGGTCTAAATGGTCATATTTTATTCCTAAGGTTTTTTTTGGTCGAATTAAACTTATCCAATAGAATTAGGACATTTGTTAGGGTAATAATAATATCATTTTTACCCGTAATTACCCTATTTACTTTTAACCGTGTTAAAAAAAAGTAAAAAGTTACTATTCACCAAAAAATTATTTTCATATCATTGAATCCTATTTTACTTACTTACATCAACAGTGTCTCTAGGATTTTTGAAATTCCACTCACAGAAGCGGTAAAATTATAATTTATGAAAAATTCATTTTTCTTAACTACCACTTAGTGGTTTCACTATTCATCAAAAATGAATGTTTCCAGAAAAATACCAAAAATTAGGCCTAAGATATGTATGATATTATGAACTCAAAAATGATGTCTATTTTACCAAACTCAAAACATATCAGTTGCATTAATTAATTTAAAAATTAATTCTCGTCGTCAAAACAAATATCGTGTTCTTAAGAGATAATAAATATCAAAAGATTGACACTTGTTTATGTCTGGTTTAAATGTGAAATTACATAAAATGAACAACATTGTATTAAATTGTAAAAATATATTCTAAATATACTTTAAAACCACTCAAATTAATAATTTATCACTATTAATTATTTCGATTAAAAAGGTTGTTTTTAATAAAAATTTAGTAATTTTCACTATTCATCAGAAAATGAAAGTTATCCGAAAAGTACCAAAATTTCACCCTAAGCTAATTTCGATATTATGAATCCAAAAATGAAGTCCATTTTGAAAAATAAAATTTTAAAAATTTCAAAAAGTGGTTATTACTATTCATAACGGCTAGTTTTAATAATATTTTAATAGCATATCGTTGTTTAGTGAAACTCGGTATTGCGTACTACACACGCTATCGAGGAAGGTCGCGATTGCGTGCAATGCAAGGAAAGTCAAGGATTTGTGTTGTGCAAGATCCTTTTGGTGTAGTGTACAACATAAGACATAAATGAAATTAAAAAGAATATTTTTCATAAAATCTCGGGGTGTTACATATATCAAGGTGCTTGGTATGTCAGCAAGTTAAAGCTCAGTGACAAAAGTCCAAGGGTATGATGCAGCCATTGCCTATCCCTATGTGGAAATGGGAAAATTTTACTATGCAATTTGCCACGGGTCTCCTGAAGATGTCAAAGGGAAATAATGCGATATGGGTTGTGGTTGACCAACTCACCAAGACTTCCCATTTGATCGCTATTCGGGAAGACCTCTCTCTTAAACAACTTGCAAAGATATATGTGAAGGAAGTGGTGAGATTGCACGGTGTTCCAATCTCAATTGTCTCTGAACGTGATCCAAGGTTCAAATCTAAATTCTGGAGGATCCTTCAATATGCTTTGAGTACTGAATCAAATTTCAGCACGACCTATCACCCCCAAACCGATGGCCAGTCTGAAAGGACTATTCAGACGCTTGAAGATATGCTAAGAGCATGCTCTCTTGAATTAAAAGGTGGTTGGGATAAACATCTCCCATTGGTTGAGTTCTCATACAAAAATAACATCCACTCGAGTATCTGGATGGCTCTATATGAAGCTCTGTATGGAAAGCGATGTAGAACTCCAACCTGTTGGGATAAAGTTGGAGAAAGAAATCTACTTGGACCCGACCTTGTTCAAGAGATGACAGAGAAGGTTCAAGTCATCCAAAAACACATCAAAGCTTCTCAAAGTCGGAAAAAGAGCTATGCTGACAACTATCGAAGGAACTTGTAGTTCTACATTGGAGATAAAGTCTTCTTCGAATATCTCCATGGAAGAGAGTCATGCGATTCCGGAAGAAAGGAAAGCTAAGCCCAATGTATATTGGCCCCTTTGAGATCCTTGACCGCATAGGAGATGTGGCCTATCATCTTAAACATCCACAAATTATGGCTCAAGTTCATAATGTTTTTCACATATCACTACGGAGGAAGTACATACCAAACCCCTCACATGTACTAAAATCCGAGGTGGTGCAGCTGGAAGATGATCTCTCCTATGAGGAGCAGCCAGTAAAGATTCTGGATCGGAGAGATACGGTTCTACGCAACAAAAAAACCCATATTGTCAAAGTTTTGTAGATAAACCATAAGTTTGAGGAAGCAACTTGGGAACTAGAATAGGCAATGAAGGAGAAGTACCCTCACCTGTTTGTGTAGAGTGAAATTTCAGGGGCGAAATTTCTTAAAGGGAAAAATGTAACGACCCAATGTTTTTCAATTGAAATTACCTTCTTATATTTATGTTATAAAATAACATGAAAACATAAAAAAAATGAACTACTAAGTGATAAGTGACCTTTAAACATAAGTTTTTCACTTCTATGTTAGGAATTTCGAAAATTCGACATACACGGTTGTGTTCAAGATGATTTTTGGAGTCTAATGAAACAAAAATAATTTTTGGTGAATAGTAACGTACCCTTAGGAATAATAACATACCCTTATGAATAGTAATATGACCCTTATGAATAGTAAATCATCCAACATAAGAGTAACATTACCTATGAATAATAAAAAAAGCTTTGACATCTTAGAAAGCGACAATTTGACCTTAATAAACGTTTTGGTATTTTATAAGTCATAAATAAATAATTATAATTAATTAATTAATTTAAAATAATATTTATTTCCCTAAAATGTATTCATAAATTATTTAATCAATTTCTTATAGTTTTTAGATAATTTTATAAGACCCTACGTAATTTTTGAAAGCACTATAAAATCAGTTTTAATCTTAAAAACTGTTTTTATGTAAATTATGATTTTAATTAAATATTAAATTAATAATATTTAGAAAATTAATTTTGAAAATGGACTTCATTTTTAGATTCTACACTTCAAAAAATGGTCGGGGTAATGTTTTGGGATTTTTCTGAGATACTTGAATTTTTGATGAATAGTGAAAACCCGTAATTTACAAAATAAGATAAATAAGCTAATGATTCATACACATGGATCTAATATAATTCATTATAAAATCATTCAAAATCATGTAATATCATTAATTAAATGTAATATCATTTCTGTATGTTTACTCATGCTCTACCCAAACTTCAATTTAAGAAAACAAGTGAACCACCCAAGAAAAACCATAAAAACGAACATCCCCGAACAATGTTTTTAAACTCTATAAGTCATCCAAAAGAACATAATATGACAGAATTAAACCAGAATGAACCCTATCAATGTAAAAATGGTTATGTATTTCTAATTAATGAATATAATATCATTATACAGGACATTAAAGAGAAGGAAGCATTCAGGTACAAGGTAAGGGGAAATCTCGAACCCAATTTTCTTCCTTTGGGTTCTCCCTCTTTCACTCCATTTTTGATATGGTTACTACTTAAAGAAAATTTTTTCATCATTGTCTTTAATTTTCTAGGATATAAATGTTTGTCACTAGTTTTTATGTACAACACAAAAATGTTTTCCAAAAGAACTCTTCTTTTAAGAACACCCCTTTTTTACTTATCACTCAAAGTGGACGGTTCTTGTAACATGTATGTTATTCCCTCTTTATTTTGGGAACCCAAAGCTTATGAAGTGTTATTATATGATGAAACCCATTCCTTTACATGGGTTAGTTATGTACATTTTTGATATGTATTCTATGTGGCAAGCATGATGATGATAATATTATGATGTGATGGGTGCGCCTGGAATTATATAGTGCAATTATGAATGTTTCAAAGTGACGGGTGCGCCCGGAATTATACAGTGCTCCAATGCGTTGGGTAAAGTGATGAATCTCATGAGTAAATTTGAAATAATGTGTTAACAAGATTTTATCTTGGTTCACAAGTATGTTTGGTAGTTAACCACTAAGACATTATGTTTCATTTTTATGCATTGCCACATTTCAAGTCTTTTATTTATGCTCCTATCATGTTCATGATCATTTTCCTATGTTATGATTATCCTCACCCCATGATATATTATTTCTATTTATCCTCTTACTGGGATTATAGATCACCCCTTTTGATGTATATCCTCAGGTGGCTACATGTACTAAGGAGAGGAAAAGTGCCCATAAGAAGCTAGAGAAGAAGAAATTAAATAAATGTTTATGCTTGGTGTTGTATTTGTTATGTGTGGTCCTAGTTTTCCCAAGACACTAAACCTTTGGTTCCTCTATATGTAATACTATTATGTTGTTTATATTTTAAATGATGTAATATTAATGTAAGAAAAGGTTGGGCCGCTATATAAAGACTCCACCAAAACCTCCTGGCTTGTCAAACCTTTTAAAAAGACACATTAGCGTGTCTTCTATTTGGGTTTTTATATCCACAGTCATAGGTTTCCCACATTTGTTTCACAATGGGGTTTGGATTCATGGAGTGTCTGTGGGTTTTTAAATCCACAGTCCCATGGACATGTCTCTCAAAAATAGTGTTGGGAAGTTCCCAGTTTGGAGGAGGGTTGGGTCCTAGCCTCTCTCTACTCAAAGGGGCGACCCAGAACCTTAGGTGTCTGATAGGGAAGGTACAGTTCATACCTACTTTTAAATTTAAAGAATAAAGTAGAAGTCTCCCTTCCCCTACCAGGATAAATTTTAGGGCAACCAACTTGGTGTAAGCCCCTATATTTTCTTGCAGGAGGTGGCATAATTTCTCCACCTCTCTTCTTCGGTGCCAAAGACCAAATGGGGATGGTCACAAAGAATTTTGTTACCCTTTCCTTCTCCCACTGTTCTTTTTTACCATGGGAAGCCATCCTGGTATAATCCCCTCACCTTCATCCCTTCCTCCTTACATTGGAACCTTGTCCAATGTAAATAGAGCAATGGGAAGGATCTTCACCTCTCCCTCTTCCATCAATGGAGGAGGAAAAGTGTGAAGTGTAATTGTTGAATATTACACATCCTCTTGTTTGTCACACCGATCATGACTCCCGTGGGATTAGTGATACATTATGGTTTTAACATGTGCACAAATGCTCATTTGAATGAACTACGAGAAATCTGATTCCCATCATAATCAGAATATGTAGGAAGCCTTCTCTGGGCCTGAGATCGTCAGACATCCTCCCCAAGAATCCAACCCTAATTCCCTTAATCCAGTAACCCTCCTTAGGTATAAGCCCCAAAATAAAACCCCCAAGTCATCAAGGAATCCTTTTCATGAATTTATACCAAACTCATTCTCTCTCAACACACCATACTCTCCTATGAGACTTATCAAACTACATGGTCTTGGATTCCCATCCATATGGGATATGTTGGAAGCCTTGTTGAGGTTAAAACCCAACACTTCAAATCAAACCTATTCTCCTTGGGCCATATTCCCAATAGGGTCTCATTTTACTTGGAAAACCATATCCTTTCCAAGTTCCTCAAGCTACTTCAGCATAATTCCCACACTATGTTTCAACTTAGCACCTTCCGCTTAGAGGTCCTTGTCACATGACCTTAAAAGGTATGATGCGTCCCATTCAGTGGCACCGAACTACAAGGGTTGTATTTCCTTTCACATCGATACATAGGTATCCTATCTTATAGGCATGATATTAAAATCAAAACCAAACCTTCATCTCCCTGGATGATAATAAAATTACATCATGCCCCACTAAGAGGATTAAGTATCGTAAAGTTCAAACTTAACAGACACCTGCCTTTGGAAAGAAGGTCCTCTTTGGATAAAGAACTGTTGTAAGTTTCTGGTTCCATGAATAAATCCAATGGAAACCACCTGGAAATAGTGATTCTTAAAACTAGAACACACATTTCAAGGAACTATGAAACAACTATCAATTTTTGGTTTTGTACCTTTCTGATGGTCTTTTAGAATTGTTTTAAATAGTGTAGTTCAGTTCTAAAATTTTTTAAAAGATGATTGTGTTTGAATAATCAAGATTCTTATTTTTGGATTCGTTGGTTGTTTCAGGTTTTTAAACTCAGGTAAATCTTTCTAAATTTTTAGTTTATGATACTCAGGAACTTGTGCCAACCTGTGGGGATTGGGAACACACTTAGATCCTTTTCACGTGATGGGTATGGTGTCAATTTTGATGGAAACCAAATCTAGTTCATGAAAAAATGGTATCAAAGGAGGATCGGGTTAACTCTTTGGGTCATGTTATTTAGGGAAGTGTCAAGATAGTCTAGAGTGAGGATTGTTATGACTTGGTATTCTAGTTATGGGTTGTGTGCCTAATCCCCACACCTCATGATAGGATTCATGTTTCCAAGGGAATTCTGGATTTATCTAAGTCATTTGGTTTTCTTGGTTTGATGATGATTAGGGGAAATGAAAAAAGAGTTGGGTTAATGGTCTCAGTGAGATCAAATGGCCTGGAAAGACATGTGGAGATGGGGATATTCCCTAAAACACTCTCTGTGATGGTGAAGTGATTGGAATATGGACTCCAACCATATGTCCAAGTCACCCACTGAAACTAGTTTCTTCTCATATTGTCTTGTGTTTGTTATTTTTGAATTCTTGGAAATTAGGTTTTAAAGTGACCTGGTTTTAAGAAGTGTAATGTTTTTATGAAATAATGTTAAAATAAATATAGAATGGTTTGATTTGTGAAATGGTGGAACTAAATTTGCAGAATTGTTTTAAAATGGAAAATGGTGTGCTTACGCCTCTTTTGAAAGCATGAACTATATTGAAGTTGGTTTTGAAAAAGTGTTTCAAATAGAGTTTTTTAAACAATAAAAGGGTTTTTTAATGAGATGAGGTTTTTTTAAATTAATGTGAATAAATTGAAAGTGATTTATTATATAAATGTTTGTGTCTTTCTGAAAAGTTTTTTAAGATTTTAATTGGTATTTTTATTTCGTGGTTAGGAGTCCTGAGAAAAAAGGAAGTATTAGTTGACTGTTTTGGTTTTGAAAAGTGGACATAATTTTTTAAACCTTTGGTATTTCAATGAGAGACCACATGCATGGGGTTATATGGGATTAAGTATGGCTAATGGAATGATTGGATGAGTGCTGAGATGGATATGAGGAGGGTTCCTAGTGGCATAGAAACATCCATGTGTGAGGCCCATGGGGTACCATTGGTGGATATGCTAACCGATGAACCATTTTTTTTCAAGATATGTTTGTAAAGGAAAAAATGATGCCTTGATGAATGATTTGGGATGGTGTGTTTTAAGTGTTTTTTTGAAAATGTTGATGTTCTGGGATGTTTTGAGTCCAAGATCCCCTCTTATTTGAACAGTGTTTTGGGTTTGTGTTCGGTCAGTAAGATGGGTTGAAGGGTTGGTTTGTGGTATCTTCTAAGAAATGTTTTGAGATGTCTTTATGATAGTCCCATTCATGTTTTCGGATGTGGTTTGTGGTATGTTTTCACCAATGGACCATCTTGGTTGGGTCCTTTGGTTTTCTCATTGGATCAGGTATGCCCCCAGTAAGGGTTCGTGCATGGATAAAGTGAAACCCGGATTGTTTCACCATTGTAAAATCATCCAGTTGATCAATATAAGGAATATTTTTCTCAAGATTTGGATATTGAGTCTACACCATTTCTTTTCTTGGTTTTGTGGATCCTCTTACAGTGGGAGAGTTCTCATGGAAGGTTCAAAGATACATTAGTTTCTTAAGTCGCCTGATTCATTGAAGGTGGAAGTAGTCTGGGGTTGTTAGTGTGGATGAATGTATGGATGGTGTCTCAGAGAGACTCATGGTCATTTTTAGTCTCTTCGAAGTAGGAGTTCATTTCAAACCATCGGTAAGGGAAATCTGGTTATGAGAGGTTGTTATGGCCACCTTTTGGAATTCTGTGTTTCTAGGGGACATTGTATAAGGTACCTCTACGTATATTGTTTCTTCTAGTCACTTTTATCATGTTCAGTGATGCGTTGTGATGTCGCATGCTTGTTTGAATGTAAAGTTAATGGTTGCAAAATCCTCTAAGAGTTTTTGTTATTTTGAGAGTTTGTCTCCCTCAGAAAAACATCAAAATCCTCTTTTTTAGAGGAAGGTGTTTATATGCGTCATTTACTTCTGTTGTTTCTCACCTGAAGAAACAAGGTGGGATGTGTGTGCGTATTCTAAGACCTTGTTTCAGTGAAATGTTGGGTTAAGGTAAGTGAGTTTAGAATGTGTCAAGTCTTGGTAAACATATCGGGGATCGCGATGTAGTTGTTTGTATAACTGGAAGAAGAATTTCTTTTCTGGTGGTTTCTATATCCTAACTACGAGGCCGTAGATGATTCAATCATTTAAGCTCCAGCCATTGGTCCCAGAGAGAAGCTGGCACATAGTTAGGGGAAATCCCATAGTTGTTCAAACCCTTGTACAAAGTCCTATCCTTAGTATGAATGATAGGAAGAGTTTAAACTTCTGGTGTCATCATCTTGTTCTAGTTGTTGCAGTTTAGTGTTAGTTATGGGATGAACTCGTTTCAATGTTGTAGCATGAGTTTATACTTTCCCATTTTGGTTCCAACTGGGTATTTGGAGAAAGTTTTGATGTTTGGATAGATAGGTTGAGTGCACAATTTGTGCATGGTTATTAGTGACCATTCCCCAGAAAACCATGTAGATAGAAATATCCAAATAGTTAGCTCTATGTTTCCCAAACCTAGGAGACTAACCATGCGGTCATCCCAACTCTTTAAATTTTGGGGTCTTTCTGTACCGGCCCATGCTGGTCGGTTAATATTGTTGGTTCTTATGGTGGGGAGACCCACTATGATTTTTATATAAGTTCTTTTGTAAAGGTCCAATGGAATTATAACCTTTAACCAGGGAGTCCGTTTCAGACTCCCCTATTAGTTTCCTGAATCTTTCTCAGGAAAATTTAAGTTGTCTCTTATGGTGGGGAGACCATTTGTGTCTCCCCATAATAGTAGCTCAGATTGGTCCTTGGTCTTGGCTTGGAAGGAGGTAGTCTTATTAGGAGGTATCTAACTACCAACATAATATCAGGGTTAACATTGGGATTGGAGAGTGCCCAATGGTTTAGTTAAATCCAAGTAAGTGTAACATTGATTGTTGTTGTTTTTTGTCTGGGTATATTACTTTAGTCTTGTTCATATAGTATTTTTAGAGTTTCCTTTTGGGGATAAAGTCTAAATTTTCTTGATAATTTTAGAAAATTGATGTATATTCTGGTTTGTGAGACAATTCCTTCCTTAATTGATCACTAGAGGTGTTTTGGGCTTTTGGGGGTGAACCAAACTCGGTGAAGGATTACATTTTTATTCTATCAGTTGGGTTTGGTTTTTTCTTTTGGCCTTATTGTGGCATTCCGAGGGTATAAAGTTTTATGGTGGGGATAATTGCCACATCCATGAATTATTTTAAATGCATTTTTTATTTAATTTCCATTCTTGATTAGTTTTGGGGGGTTCACATTCATTTTGGAGGAAATGGCGAGTTTTCAAAATTTGGCCAAACCATGAGCCCATTTCAAGATTTAAAAATAGTTTTTTTTAATTTATAACTCCATAATTTTCAAAATTTTACACCCATTACACTTCCCAATTTTCTTCTCCTGGTATATTAAAACCACTATATCAATTTGGACCCCATATGAATCCATAATAATGATGGATTTTAGTTTTTTTATTAACATGTTGGGCCAAACCGAAATCCCATTTTCTGTATTAACATATTATTTTAATTCATTAATATCTCATTCAATTTTTATGTTTTTTGGTTATTCCAACTCTCACCCGAGACCACATACCCAAGGGGAGCTCCCAAGCTCTCCTCCCCCTCTTTGGAGCTCATTGTCATCACGAATTTGGGCGGGAAGTCCCTGGATTTCATAAATCACCCATATTTTAATAAGTAAATTGATTCTTTCATAACTCCTTATAGTTTTACTCTTTTTCTCCCATTCTAGTTTATACATGACCTCCTCATCCTTATCCGAACCTCACTTTCATTTATAGATATTTGGAAGTTCATATGCTGGTGTATTTTGGTCATTTTCATCAATATTTATTCTGGTTAGTGTTTCTCTCTTCATTTCCTTCATTCTCCTTAAGGTTTCCTCCCTCTTTCATGAATTTATAGAGTTTACAGAAGTTATGGTTCATACCTAGGGTTTATTTGGGGTATTTTTGGTGAAATATTTTGGTTTAGGGTTCATTTTCACTTCCTTGTGGTGCGACAGAGGTGCGATTGAGGTTTCACACCATGATTCAAGGGTTTTGACTCAAAAGGTTGTTGGTTCCATGTGTAAGCAATTTTTGATGAGTTAAATTTCTTGATATACTAGTTTTAATGTTAATCATATACTGCTTGTGGTGCGAAAACCATTTTTATGGATTTTCTTAAGCATTAAATTTTATAGTTTTATAATGGCTTGAAATTGCGTGCTTTTCATGGGTGACTCTTGGGGTAATGTTTGGGTGTATTTTATAACACATGAAAGTGACTAATTGGTGTTTAAAGGGGATGACAATTCAGGTTTTTGAGTTCCTTAGTGTCATGTGGGACTTTAAATGGGGGGTTTTAATGGGTTCAAGGTGTAAAACCATGTAGATAGAATGATCTACATGGTTGACACACGGTTTCCAAAACCGTGTGGACCAACTGTGTAGCCGTCCCAACTCTTTAAATTTTGGGGTCTTTCTATACCATCCCACACTGGTTAGTTAAGATGGTTGGTTATTATGTTGGGGAGACCCACAATGAGCCTTATATAAGTTCTTTTGTAAAGGTACGATGGAATTATACCCCTTGATCTAGGGAGTCCATTCAGGCCTCCCCCTGTTAGTGTCCTAAATCTATCTCGTGAAAATTTAAGTTGTCTCTTATGGTGGGTAGCCCATTTGTGTCTCCCCATACTAGTAACCTAGATTGGTCTATGGTCTTGGCCTAGAGTGAGGTAGTCTCGTTCGGAGGTATCTAACTAGCAACATCTTCCTCGGGTAAATGTTGGGATTGGAGAGTGCCCAACAGTTTAGTTAAAGAAAAGTAAGTGTAACCTTGTTAGTTGTTGTTGTTCATTTGGGTAGATTACTTGAGTCTAGTTCATAAAATGTTTTAAGAGTTTTCTTTTGGGGATAAAGTCTAAATGATATTTATAATTTTATAAAATTGATGTATGTTTTGGTTTGTGAGAGCCTTCCTTCCTTAATTGACCACTAGAGGTGCTTTGGCCTTTCGGGGGTAGACCGAACTTGGCGAAGGAGTACATTTCTGGTCTATAAGTTGAGTTTGGTTTTTGATTTTGGTCTTATTTTGGCTTTTTTGGGGTCATAAAGTTTTATGGTGCAGAGAATTTTCACATCCATAACTTATTTTAAAGTCATTTTTCATTTAATTTCCATTCTTTCTTTATTTTGGGGGGTTCCCATTCATTTTGGGGGAAACAATGAGTTTTCAAAATTTGGGCCAAATGTGAGCCCATTTCTAGATTTAAAAATAAATTTTGTTTCATTTATAAATCCTTTATTTTTCAAAAATTTATGATCATTCTATTTCACTATTTTTATCTCTTGGTATATTAAAACCACTATATAAATTTGGACCCCATTTGAATCCATAAGAATGATGGATTTGAGTTTTTTTATTAAGGTGTTGGGCCAGCCCTAAATCCCATTTTCAGAATTAAAATATTCTTCTAATTCTTTAATATCTCATTAAATTTTTAATTTTTTTGGTGATTCTAACTCTCACATGAGCCCACTTACCCAAGACGAGCCCCCAAACTCTTCTCCCCCTCTTTGGAGCTCATTGTCATCACGAATTTGGGCGGGAATTCTCTGGATTTCACAAATCTTCCAGATTTGAAGATGTAAATTGATTCTTTCATAACTCCTTCAATTTTTAATTTTTTTCTCCCATTATCATTTCTACATGACCTCCTGATACTTATTCGAACCTCACTTTCATTTCTGGATGTTGTTAAATTCAGAAACTGGTGTATTTTGGTCGCTTTCTTCAAGATTTATTCAGGTAAGTGTTTCTCTCTTCATTTCCTCCATTCTCCTTAGGGTTTCATCCCTATTTCATGAAATTATTGAGTGTCTAGATGTTATGTTTCATACCTATGGTTTGATTTGGGGTATTTCTGGTGAAATATTATGGTTCAGGCTTTTTTTTTTCACTTCCTTGTGCTGCGGCAGAGGTGCAGTTGAGGATTCACACCAGGATTTAAAGGTTTTGACTCAAAAGGTAGGTGGTTCCATTTTTAAGTACTTTTTTATGAGTTATCTTGACTTTTTTACTATTTTTAATGTAAATATTAGAGTGTTTGTTGTGAGAAAACTATTTTTTATGGATTTTCTTAAGCATTAAATTTTATAGTTGCATTATGTCTTAAAAATTTGGTGTTTTTCATGGGTGACTCTTGGGGTAATGTTTGGGTGCATTTTAAGACACATGAAAGTGACTTATTGGTGCTTAAAGGGGCTTCCAATTATTGTTTTTTAATTCCTTAGTGTCATATGTGCCTTTAAATGGGGTTTCTGAATGGGTTCAAGGAGTAAAACCTTGTTGTCCTTTGTGGTGTTAATTGAGGTATTTTTATAACACTCGAGGGTAGTACAGTAAATGTTTTTATGGATTGAATGGATGTTTTTTATTGGTATTTGTATAGTTTTGTTCTTGAATGGGGATTTTGAAATTGGGTTTGTGTGCACACCCTGGTTATACCTCTTGTGTTTGTTTTAGGAAAAATTTAAATGTTAGATTTGGTTAAACCAAGTGGGAAAAGGGTTTATATGTAATTTTTGGGTGAGTGTTTTCACCTAATATGGGGTTTTGAAAAGTAAAGTGGTGATTCTATTAGTCAATTTTTTGATAATGTTTCATAAATTGCTGAGACGTTTTACTAAATTGTGTTGGGGGTGAAAAACAGGGTTGTGGGATGTTTCAGGTGAGTATGTTGAAAAAATAAAGTTTTAAGTTTAGAAGAGTATTATCTGATATTTGTGTCAGATGTTATGTGATTGTTAATATCTTGGAACGATTTATTAAATTTTTTTGAAGGATTTGTGTAAGTGTTAATGAAATGTGAAAAGTGTTGTGGGCCATTTTGGTGTGAGTATGATTTCAAAATGCATTTGAATGAAAAAAGAAGATTTTTTGACTTGTGTGATGTTCATGTGGGATTTTTGGTGAATGTGTGATGTGGAAGTCGTAATTTCATGTGAAAATTATATTTATTGACCTATTAACCTATTTGATCACAATAGGAAAACCTGAGTATCTAGGTGGGTGGACATGTACTAGTATGCGAGTGAATCCTTGGGGTTTGTCCTCAGTTTCACATAGAAAGATTGATGCTTACAACACTAAGTAAACTATGTTGATGATGAATGGGGACCAATAGGTTATGGGTAAGTTCTATACTAGTGGATAGTGCATGAGAACATATATTGTGATGGTTACTCTCACAGAGATATGAGGTACCTAGGACACACAACGAGCTAGTTCCTAGTGGTTATTTCCTATTTCTTGTGCTCATTAGTTACTTTGTGCTTACCATCGGAATAAGGTATGGTTGGATAGAAAATTCAGTAGTGTTGAAATTATTTTCAAAGGTGTTGATTCTTAATGATAGCCCACTTGAAAACAGTTTTAATTTTTTTGTTTCATATTTTATAAATTGTAACTTACATTTCTTGTTTATGAAAACTTGAGAGCCTTTAGTCATTGAATTTTTATCACATAGAATCTCTTAGTGGTGGAATTATACCAGGATTTGGGTCACAACCTACTTACACCTTTGGGTGTAGGTAGATTTGGTCTCTTTTTTCGCAGGTTTGGGTAAAACTTTTAGTGCCAGCAGTTCGGGATTTTAGCATTTATTCTTGGTGCAGTGTTATGGGGATGGCTTGAGGCAGGTGCCTCTTACCATGTAGAGGTTCTTGGTTGTACATTTTTGGTTGTTCACCTTTGTAATGGACTTTTGGAATTATTTTAAATTGTGTAGTTCAGTTCTGAAATTTTGTAAAAGTTGATTGTGTTTGAAAAATCCAGATTTGTATTTTTGGATTCATTGGTTGTTTTATGTTTGTAATCTCATGTAAACTGTTCCCAATTTTCATTTTATGATACCCAGACACTTGTTCCATCCCGTAGGGATCTAAAATTCCATTCGGGTCTTGTCATGGGCTAGGTATGGTGCCGGTTTTGATGGAAACCAGATGTGGTTTGTGACATGCATGTAGAGAACATGATGTGGATCTGTGTAATAATTTAGTTGAGTTGAAGGAATATTTTTGTAGTAAAGTGTGGTAGAATACATATTTTAGTTTGTTGATAAATAATTTATTTGTTCATCCTAATATTAGATCAAGATGAAGTAGAAGTAATGTATTTCACTCATTCTAAAGAGTATACTGAACAAACATGCATGTAGTGTTGTTGGTTTCATTAAGTGGAAGTCAAAGATTTTCAGTTGAAGATGGAAAGTGCAGAATCTTTTTATTGTAGTCGCTCAAAGAAGTATATCAATTTTGTGTTGCAGTGGAAGCTTGAAGTTCTTGTGATATTTTTATTGTGTTAAGTCTTGTGTTAGAAAACACTGGTGGGATTCTACTATAAATAGTACTATTTGGATTCTAGTATAAAGAAAACCAATGCGATATCGGTATAATTTGGGAAAAGGTTTATACCTATCCATCATGGAATCAGGGTGATACCTTACAAACCCACTTATAATTGTTTATTGATTTCTAGTGGAGAATATTTTTCTCATATCCTCCCAACAAAATAAGGACGTAGTCTCCCACATCAAGGGTGAGCCTCGTATAAATACTGTGTGATGTGTTTCATTTACTTTCTATCTTGAATGTGGTATAATTATTTTTTTGTAAATAGGGATGATATATTCACTCTAACAGGGTGAAAGGTTTTAATTAAAAAAGGGAAAGTGAAAATAAAATAAATATTAGTAAAATTTTGGGTATATTGATTCACCCCCCTCTCAGTGTACCTACATGATCCACTAGGAACTTCAGTAAATATCGTACCAACCTACCACTCCTCTTCAATGGAATGCCATTGATCGTGAATTATCTCTCACTATCACTCTAGAAATGCATCTTATGGAGTTCACAAGATCTTAAGAATCTACCCCAAATATTTTAGAAGTTCCCTCTCAAGGTAATTGATTTTAACCTTATTTTCTTTAATTAACCACTTTATTTTTATTATTCCTTTGGACTTCTAATCATTTATACTGGAATATGTTTTGATAGATACCATTAATATCCTTATGATGAAAAATTAATGAGATACCACATTTCACATGCATTAAAATCTTACATGTACCTTTATATACACCATTTATACTGCCAAAATAATCCCCTGATTTTCCATACCAACCATTTTCATTCTGAATACCAATCCCCATTTCCACTAAAGAGTATTCACCTAGATATATCTATCCTTCATTTATTGCAACTTACAAGTATATAAAATACACTAATTAATCATGGTATTAAAAGTGAATAAAGTGGTTCTTATGTTTCCTGATCTACGTGGTATACAAATCAATATACACGATATTGATATGATGGGTGGACATTGAATTATATATTATTCCAAAACATTGGGTAATGTTTTTGTCTCAAAAGATACCATGTATGGTACATAGGTGGTTAACCTAAGCACACTATTTTATGTTGTCACAAAAGTTAGACTTTACTAATTCATATGATTAAATTTTTTATGTTGAAGGAAAATTCTTATGTTTCTTTGTTGATATCAACCATATACCATGATTCGATGGTCATGATTTTGATTCTCACCTTTCTATGTCATTCTCTTATTCCTCTTACCTCATATATAATAATTTACATTATGATTTGGTTTGATTATTACATTATAGGGATTTATAGCTCACCCCTTTCTTATCTAAACCCATTTTGTATCTAGTTTGGTGTTATTATATTGATGGAATTTAAAGACATGTCAAGGGATTTTTAAATAATGATGTTGTATCCCTAATTCACGTTACGATGTTATATATCTAATGACATAGAGACTCTAGGCCTTTTAATCTTTTGGGATCATATCAAGTGTTTATTTTTCTAATAAATAATGAGTTAATTTTTATAAAAGTCATTTATTTTCATATGGTTTGATCATCATATCATCTCAAGACGTCTTTGGGTATAAACCTATGGATGTTGTTTGAAGAAGAAGTGTAGTTTTTTACGGTGTGCTTTATTTTTATTTCTTATTTTACCTCTTTCAAAGATCTCCTAAAAATTATGATATAATAAAATTAGTATCTATAATATATTTAATTATTATTATGTTTATGGTATAACTCTAATTTCATATACTTATCTATCTAATGGAAAATAGAAACATATTTTGTGTGCATGTGTATACTACCTTCTCAAGGGATGATGTATTTCATTTTTCATAACTAACTCTCACAGATAGTAATAATAATGGATTAAAATGAAATAATACTATATATATGATATAAATTTCATTATTAAATGGTGAATAAATTCATTAATTATTTCTTTAATATGAAATGATATATAAAAAAACAACTCATGTGTATATTCAGACTTCCACCTCACGAACTGATGCATTTTGTTTTTCATCGGTTCCTCATATGGCTAGTATATATAAGTGTATTTAAAGATAAAATATTATATATATCATATAATTATCATTATAGAAATATAATATAATATACACATTCTTTCTCCCATGTTAGTCGAAAATTGGAAATATTACTCATGCGTACCTATAAACTACCATCTTTATATTTTAAAGAAATTAATTATTTTAATTATCCTATGATTTTAGTTATGAAATTATAATTAATGTGTAAAAATGATAATTATAACATGATTAAGATTATTTAAATGATATAATCATGACCCACTTGACCATAGTCATTCTACTGAAGTCATTTTAGACTAATGAACCAAAAATCCTCAAAATGTTCAAGGTAAAATTAATCAATTAAGTTATTATCTTTGACATGGTAATAAGGGAAAGAAAAATAATAATAATAATATAATAAAAGTGAAAAATATTTGTAATGAAGTGAGTAATTACTAATAATTTATTATTCTGTAAGATAAATAACGTAAATGATAAGTAGGGAATGTGGTAAGGATTTGTAATCTTAATTCTGTTTGTTTGAGACCAAAGGTATATTAAGAACATGTTTTTTTCTTATGGTGTATAAAACAAATTATGGATTTATTTTATCATTCTTACCTAAAAATTATTGTTTTTTAAATACAATTAAATAACTTTAATTCACTATCTCATTTGTTCAAAATTTATCAATTCATATGGGATATTATGTCTTAAAACATAGTATTAAAACGTTTTGAGGATTTATTTTTAATATTTATCTTTTGTGTCTATATTGTTTTGTGGATGTATAAATACTTAAATAAATTAATAATATAGGTAATTTTACCTCTCTTATGACTCTCTTATAAAAATATTTGAAAGTAACATTTTTACATATTTTAAATGGAATGCTTGAATTTATTTATAATGTACAAAATGAATGTTTTTGACATTTATGATATAACCAAAACATCACTTAACCATGAATATTATTATTTAGAAAGATTCCTCTACATTTTTTAATAGTTTTTCAATAAAATATCAAATTTTATATTCTTCTAGTATTTTATTTTATTTTTTAAAATATAAATTATTTTTATCTTTTTTTATATAAAGCCCAAAAGTGTATATGTATATGTGTTAAACATAATATTTTATGATATTTTATGCTAAATACTAAAAATTATTTTTTTTTTGTATTTTATGGTCCTTGGGACTTGTTTATAATGAAGGGTGATCCTGATATAGCTCTACAGTTCATTAGTTAATGATTATGTTATTAAGAGAATTATGTTGGAATTAACCACATAAGATACTTCATTTATAAGAGTTCTTTTAAGGGTTTAATGAAGATTTTTTCACAAGTAAACCATATAAATTTTCTAATCTTAAAAATTATTTTTCTTGAAAATATTTTGATTCCATAAGGGATGTAAATGATGATCTTATTTAATGAATGATTTTTTTCCTTTAATGGAAGACAATTGTTTTTAAGAAAATTATTTTCGTCGATTATAATGTTTTCTAAGAAACCCTCATGATTAATATTTTTTATTTAGTGATTTAATATAAATTTTTCTATGAAAAAAATAGTAAAGTAAATCTGGTTTCATGTTAAATTAAATTATTATTTGAGCTCAATGGTTTTTATGTTAAAGGAAAAATATCTTATATGATATCATGATTCTTAATATAATAAATAGTTTATTTTATTATTTATTTATGTAACTTAATTTCATTTTTTTGATCAAACCATGTTTCAATTTGTTTTTGTATAGTTAAGGGATGAGTCAGAATAATAATGAAGCTAAGTTGAAAATCATGAGGAATTTTCATGATTAGAAAACTTATTTCATTTTAAAAGTACCATACTATTGAAAAAATTGATACTGAGTAGAATTATACACTTTTTAATGTATGGGTTCATTATGCAAGATTTATGAACTAATTATATAAAGATCTAAGTTTAAAAGAACCTCAAATTTTTGAAGGTGAAACCCTTATCATTAATCATGTAATTATGGGTGGATTGAGGATTTTATCCTTAAAAAATAATGGATAAGGTAAGAGATAAGGCTGATGAAATCATTAAACACTCATTATCATAAATGTTTTAAATATGTTTTTGGTCACTCCATATTGGTTACACCATTTTTATCCTTTCATATGTTTACTTTGGTAACTATTTTTTGTTAATTTAATTTATCCTTTACACATGAAAATAAATTGATCCTTATTACATAAATTGGACCTAATGATTAAAAATTTTCAATTATTTTTATTATATTAATCTTATTAAGGTGGTAAAATTTATTTTGAAAATACAAAATGTAATATGAATTAATTTTTTTGGAAAATATCACTTAAGTAATAAAATGTCAAATATGGTGATTTAAATTAAAACTAAAATTTTTATAATTATAAATTCACTTATAAAATAAATATTTTTACTTATAAAATGGTTTCATGAATATCCAATTTATACTTATATACTAATAATGTAAAAAAAGTTATGTTATTTGAAAAAATAATATTTTTCAGTATCCAAATAAAAATCAATATTTTTATGAAAAATACTTAAAAATAATCTTAAGTTAATATTTTTTTGATAATTCAAAAATGAATGAAATTTGTTCAAATTCACATTCTGAAATTTATAAATTTAACTTTTAGAATAAAATAATTAAATATTGTGATAAACTGTTTTTTAGGAAATTGTTTTCTTGAATGTTAACTATTCTTTTAAAATTAGTATTAATAATAAATATATCAAACTTGAAAAATATCCATTTTATAAATTCTATTTTATGATTAAACAATATTTTATTATCTTTTTAGTCAGACCTATCAAAATAATATTAAAACATTCCATTATTTCATTAGTTGGTTATAACTATTTGTTCCTAGTTATTCAACAGTTACCATACATTGGTCAATATATTTTTTAATAAAAATATTTTTGGTCTATTAGGGTTTTTAATTTTTTATGAAGCAATTTATTTAGAACTATACTTATTTATGGAACATGTATATTGAAATATCAGGTCATTACATTCCCCCTTTTAAATAATCTACATCCTCAAATTTTTATCTATTCCAAAGTAATGTAATATTTAAAGGGATCCATAAGATATAATTGAATACATATTTAAATTTATAAAGAGGTTTTGTCCTAACTATGTTGGGGTTCACTGGTGAACACATCATTTTTCTCATAATAGGAATATAACTACTTATGAGTTTTTCTTTAACCACTTGTGCTAAATACCCCAACATAGTGGGAGTAATTTCTAATGTGGAGTTTATAGTCATGATTTTATTAATAGGTGATAAGGGGTTGAATTTTAGATGTGATTTTATTATTTTTGAAATTTTCATTGTCAAGATATACAATCCTTGCCTAATATCCCATCAAATTTTACTAAAAGTAGGATAATAATATTTGTAAGAAGAAAAATAATATAAATATATTTTAAAGATGTGTTATATGATTTTGATGTAATAATATAACAAATATTATTTTTTATTAATAATTCAACATCTAGTCATAGTGCTGTAAATTTTATGTTCTTATCTTACATACAAGGTATCAGAGTGGGGTGAATGAGACACAATTACAATACTAATAGTTATTAAATGTATAAGTGGAATTCTTCACTCCAAATCATTTTATGAACTTATTTTAGTAGTATTGGTTGCATAGTATTTCCCATATTTTCTTGGTCTAAAAATTTATAATGCCTATCATCCTTATTCTACCTTGGATTAGGGCATCGATTTGGGTAGTTCCCAAGTTTACCATATTTATGACTTTTAACTGTTTGTGGTACCTTTAGATGAACACCATTTCATTTGTGTTCAATGAAATAATCAATTTTCATTAACAATTAGTTTCTATATTCCCTAATTTACCACACAAAAAACATTTCCTTGTTGCTTTAAGACATTCTATATCAGGATTTTTACCACTTTTTTACCTGAAAAAATCGAGTCTTCTTTCCTTCATAATCTTCATAAAAAAACTTCTTTGAGAAAAATCCTTATCTTATTTGGTGTGATTTTAAATAAAAATAATTTTATATTATTAATAATGATTCTTTATTTATGGTTTTTAGTATTCATAATATTTCTCATTCTATATCTTATTTCATTAGATTTGACATGGAGAAAATATTAGTCTATGGAATTCATTGTCAACTTGGTTACTTCATGCTTCAACCAGTACTTAAAATAAATTAAGTTAAAATGATTGATAAATATTTAAAATAATAGTAGAATTATCATTAATTATCTCATGAACCCTCAATATAAAAACGTGTTACTTTTTGAAATGATCACATTAGCTTTCAGTTCAACCTAAATCATTATTAGTTTAATCTAAGTCTTTTAGGTTGGGTTATCTAATACTCCTTATCCTAATTAATTAAAAAAATAAATCCTTCATAATAAGTTGTTAATATAATGTGATTAAATAAATCATATACACTAGGAGTATCAAACTAGGAGTGTAGTTAGGCCTCGTTTATCCTTCACAAGGTTTCAATTAAGGTAATATACAACACACCCTTTTTAGTGTTATTACCCTTAGGTAGATCTATTTTAGATCCTACATCCACTTACAGTACCTATACCAGGATGATATTCATACAATAACCACACAATCTATACTTTTATAAAGCATTATGTTGTTATCCTATAACCATATTTATCCATAGAGTTTCCACTAATGTTCTCAAAAATAGTCCCCAAAATACAAAAAATCCTAATAAATAACTAATTTTTACTCTGAAACCCACTATAGTGACCCAATATAAACGAATATTTATTTTACATCATTTAAATAATTTAAACATTACATATCACAAAATAATATCATAATAACAAGAATGTAAGGTTTAGTGCCTTTGACGATCAGTTTCATTTGCAACTTATTTTATAAATATTGTCAACACTTCACACTAGTGAGACTATTATATAACCCTTCTATACTTATCATAAGTTTTACTAATTTTAACCAAGAGAATTGAAATATAATAAATGGATGATATCAAACATTTGTTAAGGTAAAAACCATATCAACATGTCTTTAAGGACTAGATCATAAGTATATAATAAAACATGAGTAGGGAGATATTTCTTATTAAAAAGAACATGGGAAAAATGAATTGTCCATAAATCATGATGGAAGGGCATGAAATCTGAAAAGAAGAAATTTTTACAATGAAATGATAGTGAGAGAAAATCCTAGATACACAATGTAAGGAAATGGTAGTATAAATTCAAGGAATCATAAACAGGTAGAATCAACATAAAGAATTAAATCATATGCATATGTCAAGGTTGAATCGCTATAAAATCATAACATAGTGGAAAAGTCCCATAGTGGATTAGGCTCATTCCCTAATCTCATATATAACTTATCATGAGATGGAAACACTAACCAATATATTGTATAACTATATAATTATTGGCTAACACATCCTATAGCATAGTGTGCTTAGGCTAACCATCCTTGTCTTGTAGAAGGTATCTAATGAGATTGATATTTTACTTATTACCTTGGGTGGTTATATAATTATAGGGCCTTCAATTTCATAATGAAAATCAATATATATATATATATATATATATATATATTCATAAATGTTCCACATGAGTAAAATAAACCATACATAAATCTTAAGTATTGTAAATCCCACGAGGAAGGAATTGGATTAATAATATTTCCTCGAGGAATAAAAAAATCCCATATCAAAAAAATTCTCAAGAGAAAAATTAATTTGATCATTTTGGATATAAATATTTTATTAAACAAACATATGTATTGAACATTTAGTTCCAATATTAGAAAATTCATGAGAATGATCAAGTATTAGTAAGAATAAAAATGAATTTCATAAGTGTTTCCTTTCGAAATGGGCATAATATTTTTTAAAGGAGGAAATAACTAATAACATAAATTTTAATAGGAATTGAACTAGGTTGGTTTTAAAAAATATAATATTGGTTTTCAATATCTATTCATGGTGAAAATCATTTATTGATGTAAAATCCTGGTTTTTCTATGAGGTTCAAATATATTATAGTTTAGTTTGAACCTTCATTTATCTTCTTATAAATGTTCCTAGACACTTAAGGAAGGAATGATGAGTGTTTGAGATTTGTTGGGAGCCAAAAGATCCAATTTATAGAGGAAACGTTTCAACACATGGTTTAACCTTACCATGCCCATGGGGATTCATGGTTTAGAAAAACTGTGTGGGGTGATATTGGGATCCTCAGAGGGGAGTGCATAGGCTGTACATGGTTTTTCTAACAGTGTGCTATAGTTAATGCAGTGTCTTCACCTTGGGAAGAGGGGGACACAGAAGTAGATCATTTTTGGGAAAACCATTCCCCCAACCGTGTGGTCCACTACACATAGATATTGGAAGGTTCATAGTTGGCGTGCAGTTGAGCTGATCGTATGGCCAAATTATGTACCCTTTAAAAATTTTCTGAAATTACATTTTTTTTCTATGTTCCTTTATAGAGGACAACCCATTTTATTTCTATTTTAGCAAGTATCCTCCTCTCACTTGTAGGGAGCTCCACCACCCTATTACATATGTTTTTAGAGATATTTAGCATCTGATGCATGATTCGAGTTACCTTTGTCTGGTTGGATCATCCATGGTAAGATACATGATCCATTGTCTTTACTTTTTAGTTTCTCTCTCCATTCATGGCATGATCCTCATATAGTATCTTATGCCCTAATTTTATGGCCTTCTTCTATAATTCCGTTTTCTTTTTATTTGGATTGAATTAGAGGATGATACTGAATGATTATTCCTCAACGGGTTTAAGGTATGTTTTCTATACCTTTTCACCCATCATTTGGTTATTTATACTGTATTTCTATTGTGACCTACATTATAATTTATAAAATTTCTTCCTAAATTAATAAAACCTAAATTTAAAAGTTAAATTAATTTTTAAGACATTTTGTGATACCCTTATTTTTGGTTGAAGGTTATGCACCTCAACTAGAACCACCCATGAGGATGGTTCTTTCTGTTGATCATGATTATTCCACCCTTGTGGTGTGTAGATCTCATTGTACAATGTTGGGAATTGAATATAGTAATAAAGTGGTTTATTAATGGTTATATGTACCTTAAAGAAACTTTTAATTTTTATATAAATGGTATGAAATGAATAATCCATTGGCTTGTATATAATTATGAAGGGATTAATGAATTTGTTAATGAAATGGTTTATTAATTGGTTATAATGATAATTAAGGGTTTTCAGTATGACGCTGCTGAACAACTAGGATTCCTTGGAGATTTATAATAATTCGATCTAGATTATTTGTCCCACCAGGATTCCATTTACATTTCTACTCCTTAATCCAATTTAATTAGCTCATTATGATGCCATCGAAATTTATACCCCTTGGATCCGGTTTATATAGCTCCTTAGGATTCCTTGTAAATTTCAAATCCATGGAATTGACTCACTAAGATTTCTTGGAAATTTATACTCCTTCGATCTTGTTTACTTAGATAAGTAGGATGCCTCAGACATTTTTACTTCATGGATCTGACTCACTTGAATTATTTGGACATTTGTACTGCTTGGACGTAGTTTACATAGCTCACTAGGATTCCATGGAAAATTCTACAACTTTTATCTAACTCACTAGGATGACTTGGAAATATATAATTCTTTGATATTGTTTAATGTAATTACATGGATTCCTTGAAAATTTTTAATCCTTGGATCCTGATCATGTTGGTTTGATAATCTATTACTCATTGTAGTCCATTGATGATGCATACCATGATTTAATGTTATCCTTTTTTATATGGGCTCTTTATCAAAATGTACCCTAATAAATAGGAAAATATCACTTATAATTTTATCACATTATCCCCATTATACATGCATACTACTTCAGCATATATGTACAGAATAGACATGTTATAGACATCCCTACTAGAGGCCTACTGATTGTTAACTTGAACCCAATTTGGGCTGCCATTTGGTACTTGTACTGATTTCATGGATATATTTAGAGGCAAAGGAAAGTTATCACTTAGTGATACTTGATAGATTGTTTCATTGGATTGGGGGAGCATAAGATCAATCTATGGATCATTATTTTATCTATAGATTTATTCTTTTTAGTATTTTTATAATTTTAATAAAAGTATTGTACTGGATGATGGTTTTTATGTATTTAATATCTATTGTATAGAAATATGAAATACAATATATTTTTATATGATTCTGACTTTGTAATTGATAATTATTTATGACGTTAAGGTGATTTATCTTATATTGCTAGTTGATATTATGATTCCACCTTTTTATTCATTTATGATACCACCGTATTAATCTAATTGTGATGATATAGTCTCCCCACCTATAATGACCTGCTAATTCTCATTGGCTTGAGAGTCCAACGAGTCATTACTTGGCCTTATGCAACATCCCCAAGACACCAAAGGCCATAAATAAATAGTAAAGGGTTTCAAAAACGAGTGGGGTGGGGGTGGATTTACCTTTTAAGAAATAAACCAAAAATCCAACAACAAAACCTTTCACTGATGATTCATGAAAAGAAAGAAAATTAAACAACTTCATGTTTCTCAAAACCACATCAAAGTGCACAACGGTAGAAGACCAAAAAAGCATCAAATTAAACTGCAGATAAACTACTAAAGGCCCTCAAAAGACTACAGGACTTAAAGATCCATAATATCCAAGCTCCACAATCACAAAATATCCCAAACATCATGAGGTAGTGCTAAACACGTGTGAAACATTACCTTTTCCCCTGTCCTAGAAGATAACATCTGCAAAAGAACCAAAGTGCCAAAGCAAGGGTGAGTGTAAAACCCAGTAGGTTTTAACCAATTTATTCCCTACTCACCCCACTAGTATAGAAGAGTTATCAACAATTACATAAAATAGTTTATAATAAACATTTTCTCAAAACATTTTATAACAAAATATAAACAAGTTTACCAAAACCCTTTATAACTGAAAGCATAAAAGTGAAATTGAAACCAATTTTTACAAAATGGTATTTTTACAAAAAAAATAACTAAAAAACCTTAAAATCATTTCTTAATATCCCTTTTTGGTATCCCAACCATTCCACTAACCCATGAAACAAACCATGCATGCTACATAATGACAGTTCCATACCCATGAGTGGTTTCTCATCGATCTACCAAGTCGTCACCAGGTAATTGTTTCCCATATTCCATTAACCACTTTGGCATTGAGAACATGGTCATATTTCATCCTATACCCATATTTGAAACCTGAACACACACCATATATTCCCAATGATCATTCCAAAATATCCCTTTAAATAAAAACACCTTTTTATTGAAAACCATTTTCGTCAAAAACATTTTAGTGTCAAACCATTTCGATGTGAAACCATTTCAATAAAACACCATTTTTATTGAAAACCATTTATTTTGAAAAACCCTTTTCCATAAACCATTTAGAAATTCAAAAAAATTCATAATTTAAAATTTTCATTTTATATTCAAGAATCTTAACCCCTTTTCCCATAAATTCACTAAGATCATGAAATTTTACAAAAACCATAAATTATAACTAAAGAAGATGTATTTCATGTTTTACACAATAAATTTAATTCAAATAAAATAATTTTAATATAATACAATCAATTCTAGAAATATTGGTCTAGAGAGAAGCCTCATACCTTTAAGGTTTTGACATAACCCCCAAGAAACGAAGAACGCACAAGAAAATCCGGTCGATTCTCTAAGAATCCTCCTTAGATCTATTCTACTAACAAGATCAAGACCAAATATAATCATATTTGAAATCCACACACTTATATCTACCCATAACGGGAATATATCTAAGAAATCCAGAGAAGAGTAGAGGCATATCTAAGTAGATCTAAGAAACTGATCAAGAACGGTGAAGAACGATCACATACCTCAAGAATCTGGCTTTGATTCACCTAGGTAAGCCTTCGGATCGCCTTCAAATTGATTAGAGAACCTTATATTTCCTTAGGATAAGAAAAATCCTAAGTTATGGCCGATTAGGAGAAAAAAATCCAAATAAAGGAAAAAACATGTGAGATCCACGTTTTTAGGATCTCATTTAAACCATCCGCACAGCCAGTTCGCACGGTTAGACAAAGCACACACTAACCTCGCATTAGTTACTACATTGGAAGACCCACACATGACCTCCTTGCATGGTCCCCCTAATTGTGTGCACACCGTGTCAATGCTTTATGCCTCAAACTTTCCAATTCACATGGTTTGGCCACATGGTTAGAAAAACTGGGTGCCGCCCGTGCAATTTCCATTTAGCTCCAAAAACATCGCCCAAGTTCTCCCAAATTTCCCAACAATCACCCTGTAACCATAAAAATAATTAATTAAGGGTTAAATACAAGAAAATTGGGGTTCTAAACCCCCAAATAGTCATAGACCATCACTGCTAGTTGGGAGCCTCTAGAAAACAACGAGGTTCATTTGAGGCCCTGTGACCCACTAGCTCGAGGAACTGATTAGTGGTGCCCGAGTCAGGATTTTTCAAAGTTGTACTAGAGAAATATTATTTTATTTTGTCTTATAATTTGGTAATATTGCAAAGGAGACTAACAAATAGTTGTGATTTGGTAATGAGTTATAAATGGAAGTAGCTAACCCACATTTAGGGAAAATCCAAATTACATGGGAATTAGACTTGATGTTATAGTTTTCACTTATTACTATTGATTTATTCTAATTATTGTGTGAAAAAAATTATATGGGGTTTTGATTATGATTTTTAATTTCCCCTTGTACCCATTTGGAAAGGATATTATTGTCTCATGCATCATTTTAGGAATATAAGAAAATCAAATTCCTTGCATACACCATGTCATTTAGGATGCATTGATTGACTACAAGACATTATGATGGGTGACTTATGTGATATAATTGTTATTTGACTAATGTATTTAAAGGGAACTAAGAAAAATAATTGGAAAATTAATGTTATTGTATAAAACATAATATATTTTCTTGCATATATTGATGCAGACACCTGAAGTAATCAATTATATAATGTTGAGTCTTAGACCATTGATCACATGGGAAGGAACACATTTAAGATTGTGATTAAATGGATTCCATAGTTCAATTTATAGTGTAATATAATTTATAAATTGAAAATGGAAATATATATAATTCAACCATTTTAGAAGATTTTTAATATAAATAAATCTTTATTTAAATGAAATTGAATTCTAAAATGAAAAGGTTTCCCTTAAATGGAGGTGTTAATTACAACTTAAAGGTTGTTTTCCTCTATAAATCACATTTGTAACTATGTATATCGGAGCACTTATTTTATAGTAAAGAAAATTACCCGAACTCAACCTTAATAGTAGGAATTATGCAACATCTCTTACATTATTTTGATATATATATCGATCAGACCAAGATTTAAGAGTAGACAGAGGTGTGTGACCCATATATAGGAAGACTTGTGCATGTCGTTTTCATATATTTGTGATTTTATAATCACCAAAAATAGAGTGAGGTGTGTTCATAGAAATTGTAGATACATTCAACCATGATGGCCACTAGTTCTTCTCTAATTGGGTGGTGATGACCATGATCTAGAGGTGGGAGGCCCTAGGACACTAATAAAACCTTCATTAGTGCCACGTATAGAACCACTAGTTACACCTGATGTAAGTTTCAATGACTTGTTTTGAGATGGTTTACTATTCTTTATGTAGACTATTCAGGGAGACCCATGGACTACCTCAAATACGGAATAGTAGATGCACAAGTTTATTAAACAACATCCACCCACATTTTTGGGGATGACGGACCACATGCGGTAAAGTCATGGATAGAGTCCATGTTTTTGATTTTCGAGCATCTTAAGACACCTTCCAAGAAGATATTGAATCTATATTTGTATATTATTTAAGATTCCACCAATATATGTTTGTAAGTTATTAATTAGGGTGATCCTCATAAGGATATAGCTTATAGGGATTTCCAGATGAACTTTTGTGATTTTTTTTCTGAGATGTTGAGGGCTTATAGAGTGAGGTTAGTTCCTTATCATTATTATGCTGAATTATATCACTAAAGGGTTACTTTCACATCACCATAAGGTGTATGTTTTTTCACATGCGTGAATATGATGTTCTGGTGAGCCGAGTTGGACATATATAACCTAGATATTTTGTGGAATATATATATTTTTTCAATGAAGTTATTATTTTTAATATTCTATTCTACACAAATTATCTATTTTAAATTTGAATACACAAAACATTGTTCAAGCCTTAGTTACATTCAACAATTAGTTTCTTTGATCGATTTTGTCACACACAATACATAGTTTTACCAAACAACGATATATTATTACAATTATTATTTAACAAATCATCAAGATGTTAGAATGAAGAATGTGAATAATAATAACTAAATAATAAAAATATATAGTTTAAACACATTATTTTAGTTATCTATTTATTATAAGTAAAATAATAATCATTCGAAGTAAAAATAAATTTTTTCAGAAAATATTTTTTTTTCTTCTAATAGATAGTTTTGTCACACTTTGAACACATAGTTTAAAATTAAATTTTACCACTTTTAGAAAATTATTTTGATAAAAATTAATTAAATTTTGGAATAATCATGTAAAAATTATCTTAGGGTGAATTTTTGGGATTTTTTGAAAAAGTATCATTTTCTGATGGATAGTGAAAATTACTGAATTTTAATTGAAGTCTATATTTTCATTTAAATTAGTTATAAATATTAATTATATTTTAAATTGGTTTTAATGTAAAACTATTTCAATAATATATCAATTAATACAATTTAGTTTATTAGAATAAATTTAATATTGAAATTGAATATAAAATCTAGGTAAAGTAATGAACATTCTTAGTTAAAAGAATATGCTTTCTTGTTGCATATACATGATTGATTATAAATTAAATTATTCTAATTATATGAATGGAATTTGCATAAATGGATTAAATATATGGAATATGAATATTTTTGATTTCTAATAAGGATAAATTAATTTTTTTACCATAATGATTAGTGAAAATAGTTAAAATAAAATACTGTGATTATTGTTAAAATGATGTTTTGGAAATTACATGTGTTTATAATAAAATTAATCTTACAAACATATATTATTTTTATTTAATGAATTTCATTTCATATTTAAAATTAGAATTTTTAAATTATCTAATGAATTTAATTTTAATATTAGTCTTAAGGGATACATTACCTAGGTAAACAAAAACATACATGTTACCAGAGTAAAAACAAAAAGGGTAAAATTGACCAAACTTAAAGACGAAGGAATGAAATGATATAAGTGTGTTTATTTTTTTATGTTTGAAGTTATTCTTGATAAAATAATACCTAAAATACATTTTTGATCAATTTTTTAGGTACATGTAGGAATATGTACCTCTCAATAGTGAATATTTTTAATAATTTACTTGAATGGTAGTATTCAATTATAAAAGGGAACTCACTCTCTTCACACCTTTATAACTCTCAATCCACTTGTCTCAACCAACCCATACCCAAAAAACTTCTCAAATTACATCTTATAACCCTATAATTCTTATTTTTTTCTATAAATCCATCCATTGATGGATTTTAGTGCCAACCTAAGGAGAACACTTTAAGAATACGAAATGTTCATCAACGAGTGTTTTTGTTTTATTCCTAATTCCACCGATTCAGTTATTTTTATATCATTATAATGTAGTAAAATAATTATATTATATAAAATGATATTGTTTTATGTTAAGTTAATGATCTAAATTCATATACACTTCCATCAAATGGGTAATGAAATCATCTTTCTTATGTATGATGGACTACCACCTCATGAACCGATATCATTTGTTTTTCTATTTCCATATTACACAGTTGGACATAATTATTTATTCATAATTTATATATTATATTCATGATATTTATTATTTTATCATGATATTGGAATTAATATATCACACATTCCTTCCTACTCTTGATTTTGTTGGAATACAATAACATTGATCATACATATGATTGACTATCACATTTTGAAGTGACGTGATTCATTCACACTTTACATAAAATGTATTAGTGATAATAATAATGAAAACATGTGATATACATGAAATAATCATGATTGTGTAATTATAATATATAATTTAATTTTCTTTCTTTCAATCTAAGAATAAAATGAAAACAAAATTCATGCGCACTTACAACCTACGTCTCCTTGAACGGTGTATTTCATTTTATATCACTAAATTTTATATATTACTATAAATAAATACATAATAAATATATATGATAAGTATATCATTGTTTTAACTCTTGAGACTATGTAACCATGATCAAAATAAGATGAACAAAAAAAAACAAAACATATATAGAAGACAAAGTGGTTATTAACTAAAAGGTAACATTAACATTGAATTATTAAAAAATGTGTAATAAAAGTTAATAAGAAAATAATATATGGTATGATATGTATGAATATGTTTTGGTATTATATTTTGAATAAACCTATAGTTATTATATAAGAGGTTTCAAATAGTACAATGGAAGTGAAGGCTTAAGGTAAGGGATTTCCATCTCACCTTCATTTTTTTTGTGTGAGACATATGACTTATTCACCAAATGTTTCTTTTACACGGTGTATATAATGAACATGAATTTATTTTATGAAGATTATAATTAAAATTATGGGTATTTTTATATCAATTCTAGGATATCTCTTTCATGGTGTTTAATGTTCAAAAGTTACCAAATCTGTATGGGGTTTTTGCCTCAATTTTCCTTTTTTGAGATGTGTGCTATGTTATGATCCTATATTATTTCAAAATGTGAATATAAAAACCTTTTGACATGTAATATCATGAATTTATTCATAAAAATTATATTTTATGTTTCATTTTATGTTATTTCTTCATGGGACTTATGATTCAATGTTACGAAAGTGGTAAAAAATTATCTTACAATCTCCTCATTTATCGTGATTGATTATGATTATTTGTCCAATTATGAAATATTTTGATCTATATCTCAATAATTATAATTAATTTTATTATCCTATAGTCATTACATGAGAATAAATTTTTTCTCAATTTATTTTCATCTCTTTATGTTCTCATGATTTCAAAAGAATGTTTTTATGAAAGAAATGTGTTTTTATATGAAAATTATTTTTCATCCAAAACCATGTTTTCTAAAAATTTTTCAAAATTGTTTTTCACATTATTCAATTTATTGATGAATTTTTTCCCAAATCTTTAACTTTTTAAAAAATATTTTTTAAAGAATCTTCATTTAATTTTAAAAAACAATTCCCATTTGGCTTTTACCGAAAATTTGAAAGGAATATTAGTTTTATCGCATACAACATAAATATAACTACCCAAAATTAAGAACATTATTTTATTTGAATATTAATTTATAAGTTTTTAAAGGTTATTTTCAGAGAAAACTGTTTTCAAAATATTTTCTATTTTAAAAATTGATTTTAAAAAAATCTATTTTCATTAAGAAATTTCTTATGTAATATTTCAAAATTATTTTCTATCTAAGATGAAATCATTTAATATAAATTATCATTTAATGGAGATATTAAAAAACGATACTATTCATGTTTTTATCTAAAAGTTTTATGATGAACATATATTTATGAAATAAATCTATCAACCTTATGTTACACCATGATAAAACTAATATGTAACCTGCTTCTTATTCCATGGGTTGTGATATGATGAAAAGATGAAATTATTATGAAACCTATATCTTTATCACATGTTTTGGTATGATAAAATGTTTATTAAACCCACTAAATTTCATGGGTTATGATATGTAAAATGTTTTGTGATTTTTTGTCACACATATATATGATTTTCATTATGTGATGGGTGAAAACTCTATCTCACTCCAATGTATTGTGTATTGATAAATGTTCCATGAGATAAATGTGTAAATAAGTTGTTATCCCAAGATCGAAAGGGAGTGAACAAACGTGGGTAACCCAAGACTGAAAAGGAGGGTACATGGGTGGTCATCCCAATCCTGAAAATGAGGGTACATTGGTGGTTATCCTAAACCCGAGAAGGAGGGTACATGGGTGGAAAACCCAAGACTAAAAAGGAGGGTACACAAGTTATTAGACCAAGCCCAAAAATAGGATACACATTTAGTTATCCCAAACCAAAAATGAGGGTACTTGGGTGGTTAGTCTAAGCCTAAAGAGGATTGTACAAGGTTGGTTATCCCAATTCTGGATGTTAGTACGTAGGAGTTCATCCGAAGCCTGAATCATGTACATAGTTGGTTATCACAAGAATAACATGTTATGAATGTCTTAGTGGGTAACCTTGAGACTATATTTTCTATTCTTTTCTATTTACCATAAATCTATGTCTTATTCCAATGTTATTCTCTCATAGATCATGTTCTTTGATTCCCTTATTTCTATTGTATTATGAAATACCAATCATCATTCGATGACTCGTGTTTATGATCTATGACAGTTAGGGTATAAAATTCATAAGTTATGTTCATTATAATTTACCCTTATGCTTAAATTATGATTTAATATGGTCATAGATTGATATATCTTATCTCTACCCTTATAAATAATCTCAACACATCCTTTCTTATGTTTCCATTAATAGGTTATGATCAAAGATTTTATTTTGGGTATATCTATGATGAGTAATAAATGGGAATATGTTTATGGGAAGCATCGAATATATTTCACCAGATTAGAATATTATGATCTAAGTTTCAAAAGGTACTATACTGTTATGGTCCTTGGGCATATACTTATTTAATGTATGTAATATTCATATAAAAATATTTGATATCTATGTATGAAAAACTTGGTTTATATAGTTGATATCATAGAAAAGGTTTAGTTATCCTTTGAAAAATAGCTTGTTAAAACATTATTGACATTACTATGGATATTTCAAAGGATATGTCTAGGGATGAATATAAGGATAATCTTAAGGATTAGTGAAATTATACAAAAATGTCCTAGAAATCTGGAAGGATAGAGTAAATAGTTTCCATGAAATTATTTCCCTGTTTGGATACTACAAGTTGGTGTGGCTTTGGAATATATATACCCGAGGGTAACATCCCTTTAAGAACTGTATTGATCAAGAATTGATTATGAATTGGTGAATGACAATAGTACTTTCTAAACCTAGTTTGACACTCCTAGGGGATATGATTTGGAAAATCAAAAAATCATTATAATGCAGCATGAATGATTTAAGTAGATTATGATCATGGATAACCTATGTTAAGCATAAGGTGTTATATATTTAAAATAACTTGTCATTATTTTAAAATCTTATAAGTTATTTTTCACAATTATGTGCTTTTCCAATATTATTAGTGTTTCTCACACTATTATTCTTGGTTTTATTCAACGGTGGGAACCTGAAGAAACTGGGTTAACATTGAATATGACAAAAAATTTCCTAATGAGAAGCCAAATGGGATAATTAATGGAGTCGTGGATGTTGCGATTATGCCTAATAAGTTTTCATGGAATTTGATTAACAATTTATACTTTAACAAACTCTCAGACTCACCAAAAAAGAGAATTAAAGTGTTCACTAAGAGTTTGGATGATAGTAGACATGGATAAATAAAGATTCATTTTTCTAAATGTCAAGAATGTTGAAAGAAGAACCCAAGTGAATGTATTAGAGGAATAGTAATATGTTTTGATTATGGAGAAGGAAATAAATAAAGTAATTGAATGGGGAAAATTAATTTTTTTCCAATAAAATGGATGATAATAATGGTATTCCTAAGGTATTATTGACTATAAAATGTTTTAAATGTGGAAGGAATTGATGTTTTGCAAATTTATTTCAAAAGGGGAAAGGTAATGAAGTGAATCAGCAGGGTTTTATTAGTAATTATTTTTCTATTGATGTTAAATAAACTACATATGAAATATGAAAGGAAATAGTTATTGAGGAATAAGATGATGAGTCATAGTTAATGGATTGAGAAGGAAGTAGGATGATTATTGCATTTATGTATTAGAAATTATGAATTTTGAAATATATAAGGACTGTTCAAGTATATGTTTCGGGAAAGATTTTTAGAAATATGTTTAATGTTTCTCATGATGTTGAAATTATATTTAATTGAAAAGTTATATTTTTTATAAATCAAATTATTAAGGTAAGGTAACCCATAATATGTTCCTGATGTTGAGAAAATGGTTCTTTGTTTGGAGAAATAGACAATTGATATGAATAATATAAATTGGATAACATTTTCATCCTTGGAAGAGATTATGGATTTTTGGGAAAAGTGGTCTATGCTATCATTGATGGAATTTACAACATTTTTGTATTTAAGGAATATGTCCAATAGTATTTTATTTTTTTATGGAATAAGGAATCATGCATATTTTCAACAAGGTTTTATGGTAATTTAGGTCATGACCATGTTTTAGGATAATACATGATGAAGATATTCACATGTTTGGTATGTGAAAATCAATATCCACTTTATGGCATATGAGGATTAATGATGAGTTCATTTTGGAAATTTAGTGAACTTATTTCTAATGTTTTTGGTATTTTATTATTTGAGATGGGTAATAAGGCTAACCATTTTTGGAATGGCTTAAGTTGAATCTTGGATTAAGATTTAGATATTAATATATTAATTCACCATATGAATATCTATCAATATTTGATAACGTGTGCTAATCATTTTGTTTTGATATTAACTAGAGATAGAATGAATGAAATGTCATTCTTTTATGGATCTTATTTAGTTCTTTAGACATGAAAGAATTCAACTCTTTTAGTAAAATATGAGGAGGAAATTAATTATTGAATAACTGAATAGTGAGTTTGTGCCTATGAAATATGATGTAACCAATAAGTATATTTTCTCATGAAAATTTCATGACATTAGTAAAAGGACACTAATACAAAAAAATTATTTCAGTAGATTAATATATATCTAATCAAATTGTCCCTCAAATCATAATAGATTTATGTTTTGGTAGCTGTAAAGACCCTTAAATTTCAATGAATTTTTTTTCTTAATTTTCTTTGGAATTTTACAAGAGCACAGCTTCTGACGGCACCTGATTCCGAGGCCCGGTGTGCCCGGAATCATTTTCTGAAGTTTGGCTCGGGTACGTTCAGTGAACGGACGTGCGGGTTTTTCTAACTTTTGAACCGGTGCCCGGAATCGAATTCTGAGGGCTCCGATGAAATCGCATCTCCGGTATTCGCTTAGAAACGCCTATTCCGGAGTTGCGTTTGCTCGGGTGTGGTTTTTAGTTTTCGGGCTTAAAGTTAAGAAATAAAATAATTTTGCAACAACTTTATTTTATTTCGCTTAAGCCACTTGGAAGCCACTTGAAGCCACTTAAAGGCGGCTTGAACTGAGTTGAACTGGATAGGATGCTATCCAGAAATATCCTACCCCTTGGTAGGATATTTGTGAGGTGGGTCCCGCATGAGCCCTCGCCGTTTCTTTCGTTGAATTAATTCTACGCTATCATTGAAGGAATTTACAAAGAAAATTAAGAAAAAAATTTCCTTGAAATTTACGGGTCTTTACATTACTCCCACCACAGGGCTTTACGTCCTCGTAAAGCTCCAACACAAACTTAGGGAAACAAAGGCGGTACTGAGCACGCATCTAAGCCTTCCACTCCCAAGTGCTCTCCTGGAGGTCCCCGAGCTGCCAAAGAAAGTGCACAAGAGGAATCGACCGTCCTCCTAGGATCCGCTCCTGTCGATCCTCGATCCCCACAGGAAACTCCGTAAAAGTCACCTCATCACCAAAGACCAGCTCCCCATGGTCAAAGATTTGTGTCGGGTCGTGCACGTATCTCCTCCGCTGAGATACGTGGAAACGTCGTGCAGCTAGTGCAACTGAGGTGGATGGACCAAGTGGTAAACCGTCCCGCCTACCCAGCTGAGGACCTAGAAAGGTCCGCTGAACCTCGGAGATAACTTGCCGCCTTGGACACATCTCCGTAACCCTCGTCGAGGTGAGACCCATATAAGGACGTGATTGTCATCCTCGAACTCCAGAGGTCTCCAATTCTTGCTGGAACTGAAACTCAAAACGACTGCTGCCACGAGAGTAAGGTTGACCGACTCAAGAGTGATCAGTCACACCCTCCTATGCAAGAGTTACCTTGCACTTCTTGGGGTTTCCTTTTCCACCGACCAAGGAAAACCCATCTCGACGTTTGCCTAAAACCATCAATTTGAGTTTGAACAGTTATTGCCCACTCCATACTCAAACTAACGTCGTAAGGCCTCGAAGCTACCACCAAGAGATTCCAACAAGAACTCTCACCTCGAGGGTCTGACCACACCGTCGGCGTAAGTGTGATTATCAAGTCTCCTCTCAAGGTATCTCCAGACGAGAGGGTCAAGTCCACGGATTACCAGAAACTCTAGGTCTGGAACAAGATTTGTGAAAGTGAGGAATGATTCATATCGACGTCTGTTACTACCGCAGCTAGTAGTGGACATAGACTGTCCCTTGAATCATTTCTAGAGCCATTGGGTCACACTCCTTGACCGCATGCAGCCGCACTCTTCCTCTGCCCTCCATCTCCCTGATCCTGGCGGGAAAAACTAAGGAGGTTGGTTGTAGCATGTTAAGATGTACACCACCTCATGCTGCTCTCCTAGCTTTGCCTCCACGTCTGCCGCTTCGCAGACTCATCTCTATTTAAAGCTACCTCTTCTTGAAACATTTAACACGCCCGAGTCTCTAAGACTGGCACTGGTTTCCTGTTTCTTACTGCACTGTGCAGTCTTCATCCGCTCCTAGATGAACTGCACCTCCTTTAGTCTCAGAAGAGCTGCTATGATTTCTTCTTTGCCGATAAGAGAAATATGGTCTCATCCCCTGGATGAACCACATTCGTTGCCTAATATAGTCAATCCTGGCACGAAGGATGCATTCATGCCATGGATGACGTCGTAAGTCCTCGACGTAACTACTAAGAGATCCAACTGTCACTCTTGCCTCCAAGGGTCGAGTCACACTGTCGGCATCAGTGTGAGGTCACTGGGTCTCCTCCAGTAGGAATTTCGAAAGTGAGGGTCAAGTCAACAGTCTTAACCAGGACCACTTAGTAACATCATAAAAGAGGACAGGAAAGCAAACATCACAAGATAAGTGTCTTTATTTTATTACAGATCATGGTAAAAAGACACAAAAACAACATCAACATGGAACTAGAAGTACAAGAGACATATCCACTAGTTCCGCTCCTGTACACCTGCTCTAGGAGCTCTACTGCCTTGTCCACTGCTCTACTGTCGCTCAAGCATTCGTCGCTGCCTCTGCCTCGGTGGCTCCTCAAAAGCCTATGGGTCAACAGTACGAGGAGTCGGACAGTCACGTGCCAGGTTCCCCTTTCCACCACACGAGTAACACAGTCTGCTTCTGGTACGCCTGGCTCTGACCCCACCCCGGGTGCCCCGCACCACCGGTCCTAAAACACGAGATCGCCCAACTGCTGGTCTGGTCCTCCTAGACCTCTGCATCATCTGTCTACTGCCCACAGATGACTCGGCTTCTGATCAAAAAACATGCGGCAAAGGCAGCAGCTCCTGAACACGCTCGGGGTGCAGTTGAGATACGGCTGGGTTTGGTTCGCTCACGAAACCAACCGGGCCCCTGGGACAAAAAGGCTAATAACTCATAGACCGGGCGTCCGATCGACGCGCCGTCTGTTGCGTTGAGACTCCTGTGACGAGGCGGTCCTTTGAGTTACTTCTTCGTGGGACCTAGAGATACTTGGAGTATCGACATGCAGCTCATGGAGCGGACCCTCCCAGAGTCGAGCGTGCGGAGTACGGAGACCGTGTAGCCGACTGAGACCTGACGACTGCTTGACCGACTCGACTTGGAGTGAGTCGACTAGCCCAGTGGACGGAGCACTACTTTGTTTGGGTGCAGACCCATGGCGGATGGAGCACTACCTGTGTGATAGTGCAGACCCGCGGTACTCGTCCGGAGAGTACCTCAGCAGGCTACTAGGGGGTGTGCACTACTGTGTTTGGGTGACATACCTCGGCGGGAAGCACTACTGTGTTTGGGTGGCTGGCCCGTGGTACTCGACAGGAGGAGTACCTCAGCAGTCTTAGGTTAGTGAGCAGTACCTCGGAGTCGTGACAAGACCACTGTACACTCTAGAGACGGAGCTCTTCAGTAGTTACGGTTTCGATAATGAAAATCCTGGTTTGAGCTGAGACTTTTGACCTTTGTGTTTCCTCATGATTGAGATGAGTTACTTGATAACTTAGGTATATGTATGGGCATATACCTGGGTAGTGGTTATCCGTTGATCTCATGATCCTTGTGTTTCCTCATGATTGAGATGAGTTACTTGATAACTTAGGTATATGTATGGGCATATACCTAAGTAGAGGTTATCTGTTGAGATCTTCTTTGTGGTTATCCTTGTTGGATTTAGTGAGACCTTGAGGGTCTCGGGGTCCCTACTGAGTATCGTTATACTCACCCCTGCACGGGATATGCCCGCACCTCATTGTGTTGGTTGCACACGACAGGCAGTGCTGACGGAGGCCAAGTGTTCGAGGACCGGACGGTACCCGGAGGTGGACTACACGACAAGTCAGTGTCCGGAGGTGGACTTCACGGCGAGACGACACTTGGAGGAGGTTGACGGACGAGAGCACTGTGGAGGCTATCTGTACCTACCCTTCAGGTAGGAATCGTGGTGGACGATCTAGGAGCTGCGCCATCTGTACCAACCCTTCAGGTAGGATCCGAGGAGGACGACCCAGGAGCCGCTTCCGTCCCTCCAGCTGTTGTCTTTTTCTGTTGTACTTTGTTCAGTTGTAGTTGTACTTTCTTTTGGGTTTGTATTCTGGCCCATTTACTTTCCAACACTTCTTTTTGTACGTAGTGTTTTACTTCCGCTTGTACTCTGTGGTGTTTTGTTACTTTTATAAAGGAAATGCCTTCCCAGTTATCGGGATTTACGCCTTTGGTGCTAGTCGCCAGCCCCTGGCCTATGGAAGGCGGGCTTGGGGTAGTCACGGCACGGGCCCCGAGGACGGGTCGTGACAAATAAGGAACCCGTTTTTATGAAACAATTTTATTTCATTAAAAATTGTTTCGGATATGCGTTCATGTGTTGAACTTTAATTTATCCCGTTGTTTATATCTAACGCGGAGGGTGCGGGCCAAACGAACACGGCCCGACAACCCTCCGCCGCTCTTCGTTCTTGTGTGGATTTGACGACCAACGACGGAACGTGCCGCAACAGATGTTTGATGATCCCACAGTAAAGAACGGAACCCGGGAGGAACAACGGCGCAAACAGGAAGGAAAATGGGCCACCAGAGCAACTCCGGCGGCCGGAGGCGGCGGCACCCCGCGGGTGTCCAGGGCGACACCCCGCGGGTGCCGCGGGGTTGTCACGCGGCACCCCGCGGGTGTCCAGGGCGGCACCCCGCGGGTGTCGCGGGGTTGTCACGCGGCGCGTCCGGCTGTCTGGCCGACACCCCGCGGGTGCCGCGGGGGTGTCACGCGTGGCGGCGGCTTTCCCCCACGTCGGCCACTCGGCCGAGCCGAGCCGGACCGGCCCTGGCCGGGCCGGACCAGGCCAACCGGGTCGGACCCGACCCGGTTCGGGCCAACCAGGGGGGGGGGGTCGGGCCGGGTCGGCCCGGGGCCGGACCCCCCCGTCTTCGGACGACTTTCGTTCAAACGCCCGTAACTTGAGCTACGGGCCTCCAAATGACTCGCCGTCAGTGGCAACGCAATCCTTGGAGCAAGACGGTCGTTTCGGTTTATCGTACTCAAGGTTTCGGAATACCTTGGGTTCGGCCGGGTTGGTTCGTACACGAAACCAACCAGGCCCTTGGAGCGGAAACACTAATATCTTGAGCTACGGACGTCCGATTGACGTACCGTCAACTTTGTTAGTTTCCTCTTAGTGAGACGGATCTTTTGGATCACTCCGCCCGGGGTTTGGGAGCAGGTGGAGTACGGTCGGGTTGGTTTTGTCTTAAAAACCAACCGGGCCCCTGGGACGAAAAAGCCAATAACTCTCAGACCGGGCGTCCGATTGACGTGCCGTCTGTTGCATTGAGTTCCTGTTGACGATACGGAACTTTTGGCATCCTTCGCCCGAGTTTTGGATACAGTTGGTAGTGGCCAGGTTGGATCGCACCCGAAATCCAACCGGGCCCCTGGAACGGAAAAGCTGATAACTTTCAGACAGGACGTCCGTTTGACGAACCGTCGGCGGCGTTGACGATCACATTGAGAAAAGGTCCCTATGAGTATACCCTATGAGAGCTCGGGGTACAGTTGAGATACGGCTGGGTTTGGTTCGCTCACAAAACCAACCGGGCCCCTGGGACGAAAAGGCTAATAACTCACAGACCGGGCGTCCGATCGACGCGCCGTCTGTTGCGTTGAGACCCCTATGACGAGGCGGTCCTTTGAGTTACTTCTTCGTGGGACCTTGAGATACTTGGAGTATCGACTTGCAGCTCGTGGAGCGGACCCTCCCAGAGTCGAGTGTGCGGAGTACGGAGACCGTGTAGCCGACTGAGACCTGACGACTGCTTGACCGACTCGACCTGGAGTGAGTCGACTAGCCCAGTGGACGGAGCACTACTTTGTTTGGGTGCAGACCCATGGTGGACGGAGCACTAGCTGTGTGATAGTGCATACCCGTGGTACTCGTCCGGAGAGTACCTTAGCAGGCTACTAGGGGGTGTGCACTACTGTGTTTGGGTGACATACCTCGGCGGGAAGCACTACTCTGTTTGGGTGGCTGGCCCGCAGTACTCGACAGGAGGAGTACCTCAGCAGTCTTAGGTTAGTGAGCAGTACCTCGGAGTCGTGACAGGACCACTGTACACTCTAGAGACGGAGCTCTTCAGCAGTTACGGTTTCGATAATGAAAATCCTGGTTTGAGCTGAGACTTTTGACCTTTTTGTTTCCTCATGATTGAGATGAGTTACTTGATAACTTAGGTATATGTATGGGCATATACCTGGGTAGTGGTTATCCGTTGATCTCATGATCCTTGTGTTTCCTCATGATTGAGATGAGTTACTTGATAACTTAGGTATATGTATGGGCATATACCTAAGTAGAGGTTATCTGTTGAGATCTTCTTTGTGGTTATCCTTGTTGGATTTAGTGAGACCTTGAGGGTCTCGGGGTCCCTACTGAGTATCGTTATACTCAACCCTGCACGGGCTATGCCCGCACCTCGTTGTGTTGCTTGCAGACGACAGGCAGTGCTGACGGAGGCCGAGTGTTCGAGGACTGGACGGTACCCGGAGGTGGACTACACGGCAAGTCAGTGTCCGGAGGTGGACTTCACGGCGAGACGACACTCGGAGGAGGTTGACAGACGAGAGCACTGTGGAGGCTATCTGTACCTACCCTTCAGGTAGGATTCGTGGTGGACGATCCAGGAGCTGCTCCATCTGTACCTACCCTTCAGGTAGGATCCGAGGAGGACGACCCAGGAGCCGCTTCCGTCCCTCCAGCTGTTGTCTTTTTTTGTTGTACTTTGTTCAGTTGTAGTTGTACTTTCTTTTGGGTTTGTATTCTGGGCCATTTACTTTTCAGCACTTCTTTTTGTACTTAGTGTTTTACTTCCGCTTGTACTCTGTGGTGTTTTGTTACTTTTATAAAGGCAATGCCTTCCCAGTTATCGGGATTTACGCCTTTGGTGCTAGTCGCCAGCCTCTGGCCTATGGAAGGCGGGCTTGGGGTAGTCACGGCACGGGCCCCAAGGACGGGTCGTGACAGTAGCTGTTAACTTTCTCTGGATCAATCAATTTTTTTTGATCAATGATCTTTATCACTCTCTATAATTATTTATGATTTTATTTAATGTCCATATATTTAATTCCCACCAATTTTCTCCAACTTGGAAACCTAGTTATGATTTTATTTGGTAAATCATTATGTTTTCAACGTTCCATTTTAAGGGAATATTTATTATTCATTTGTATGATGTTGGTTTTTAGGAATGACTTTATAGAGACCTTATTTTTTCCTTGTAAGAATTTTAAATATATATATATATATATATATATATATATATTTCCAGATCCAGGGACTCAATTGGTGTATGATTCCGTGGCCCAGTTTTATGAGAATTAATTTTATAAAAATATTAAATATATTTTCTCTTACCCACACGTAGTTCTTAAAGAAAATGGGATAAATACTTAATGGAATATCATATTAGATAATTAGGCCACAATTTATTTTGGAATAAAATATTTTCCCTAGGTGAGACCAAAAATAGGCCGGTGTGGGGCGCTCTTACATCTCAATTATTGGTGAAACATTTCATGGATTAATTATTTAATTAATTCATTCATTAAATTTTACCTAAAAATAAATTCAATAATAATATTTCCATAAGGATATTCCTAAGTTTATCCTCATAATCATGGGATATTCAGAGAGATTATCTTTTCTTCTTCTGTTTTTGAATCACATCAGATGATGTTGAAACTCTAAATTGAAACAAATCAAGACACAAAGAACACAATGACTGCCTTTAATCGTTAGAGAATGTGTTCTTAAATGATGAATGATCCAATTTCTATTTAGGAACCATCAATTTGTGGTTTAAATCCTCTTTGATTAAATTTATTGAGAAGAATCATTCTTTTTATGCTCTTCACCAATTTTTGGACCATTACATGTACCCAAGTAAAAATTAAATTAGAATTTTAATGGATTTCTAATCATGGTATCCCCATTTATGATTGTTGTCCAAGAAAATTGAGAATGATATTTAAATCCTTGGTTCTTCTGCTTCCCCCCTAATTGCTTAATGTTATTCACTTTTTGGACCCCGATGTCCTGGTCTGATGTTGTCAGGTGATACCATGCCCGATTAAACCCCCCAGAATGGAAACCAATTCACAAAAAAGGGATAGATTGATAAAATGTGGATAGAACTGGGATCATTGTGGTATGAGGATTTATAATTCAGATGATCTATAGACAGATCATCATTGATTTAATGAATCAAGGAATGCATTGTGAGAGACAAGCATACAAGATCACACCAAATCAAACAATATTTATATTTCCAGACATCAGAGGGAACAAATCAATTAACCGAAACAAGACACACTAATAAAAGGAAGAAATGAAGCCATTATCAAAGAAGAATGGTTATAATCAAGTAGTGGGAAGAATATGTGGAAATATATGAAAATACGGACAACACACCATTTATCAAGATGAGCACACAATGTGTAGGCCCTGGGCTATGACAACTGGGGTTTCATAAGATTATATGTATGAAACGATAGGTATGCCTTCTAAAAAACCATGTACCTCAATCCTGGGTGGATGAGCTATGTAATGGATCATAATGGTAGGACTCTGTGTGGGAGTACACAACCAGACACACGTCTATGTATCTAAGTACACAGACATGGCCATAAGGACATGTGCCGGTCCCTGGTAGTTTGGGAATTCCATGTTGTCCACCTTCACAACATGTACTTCTACTTGGGTTGGAAGATTTGGGTTGGACCGTGACATGTCCAAGTGTTGTAGAGGGACCACACATTATGTGGGTCCCATCACACACTATTTATAACTTTGTTTCTTTTTAGAAAACATTAAGGTTCCATATATCCATCATTCAGACTCATATTTTGACCTGTGTGTTGCCTATCCTAAGTGTATTTTTTGGCATAGATTATGATGGTGTCATCATTTGTGGCTTTAGAGATACAATATAATAATTTTGAGGTCCAAATCATGGTTAGTAAATGCTCGACTATGACAGTGATCGCATGGGATCACCAGAGACTCCCAGAGTGAAACCCACCTATTGTACTAGGGAACCAGTACTATACCTGAAGATGTTAGCCCCTAAACTTTGTGAAATAGTGGTGAGGCATGGATTCACTTTGATGATTTCTGCTAGACAGACATGTGAGATGTTGTGCATCATCGATGGAATTTTTGAACTATTGGCGACTCTTCCTTCTGGGATGAGATATGTGATGGAGATCCCCTTTCTCTCTCATTTGGGTTGCTTTTGACTGACCACATATATATTCATATGTACCCATAACTTTGGATTTTTTTACTATACTTCCACATGTTTTGAAGACGTATGGGGTATTCCATGTGATTTTTTGTGTTTATCTTCTCATGGTATGATGAATCTACTCTCCTATTATAAGTGGTAGAGAATTAATGTGTAGTTCATCTAAACACTATGTTGATCCCCTTGTGTTTGGATGTGGTTAACCTATCTTGGTTTTTGGTTGAGCTGTTCTATTTCACTAGATCTTTCATATTGTGTACTATCTACTACCTTTACATTCTTTTTTCATCTCTTAAATCACCCGTATAGCTTTCAAGGTGTAATACTCAGTATTTATATACTTTCCCCTTCATGGGGGTTTTCTTTATGTGTCATGTATTATGAAATGATAGACATGTCAATATTGAATTCAGAGGAGCTTAGGGATATATGGTACATTGGAAATCATACAATTGTTATAACTTGGAGATCAAGAGTTAGTATTTCTCATCATTTTACCTTTCTAGTTCTATTAGGCTGGGACTTATTTCTAATTGGGTGTGTATTTTACCCATTTATATTTGAGTTTTCACTATCATACTCTTGGACACCCAAGAGGTTTTTTATGTTTGGTTTACTTTATTGATGCTATATGTTTTTATTTTTCATTCATTTTAACTTATTCTTTTAGATGATTTGGTGTGTGAATATAGGTATTTGGAAAAGTCTTCCCATTTAGGATATTTCTTTTAGTGATTGTCACCACCCATGGCCTATAGAGGTGGGATTGTGGTAGTTGTAGCTTGAGCCCCAGCTTGGGCGAGGGCATGACAGATTGGTATTAGAATGGTTCATTCCATGGGACATTGTCTGGAGTTAGATCCATAGGATTATTTGGTAGGGTTTATGTAAATAATTTCAGAGTGACTTGAGTGTTTCTCTTATGAAAGAGAATCCGGTGATGGTGCGGGTGGCCGACATATTTATTTACTAGGTCCCGGACTATCTGCTTGTCGACTAGGCATAACGATACATTGGTTACAGGGATCAATGGTACATTAATCATATAGGATTGAGTCTTTTATTGTCCTTATTGAGTTATCTCTATATTTTTATGTTTATATATATGTTAATTGGACTGTGGTATGTTTAAATTAAAATTTCTTGATGCAATCGCAACAAAAACCATCTAGGATACTAGTTCTGGATCATTACAGAGATCTAATAAAAAATGAGTCCTCAGTTGAGGGTCTATCCCATGGGTTTCTTTTTTCTAGAATGGTAGGTAGAATCATCTCCACCTATTGAGTAGCATATCATCTTAGTAGAGATGGTTGGGGATGTTCACAGGCTTATCACGCTCTGTGAGTTCTATCACTAGAGGCCGCTGATGTTCTGCAGCAAGCTAGTTCCATAGGTAGTAGAGTATTTTCTAGATTTAGTGGTACATGTCTTCAAGATCATCAAGAAACTAGAATATTAGGTGATTTCACTAGTAGATAGACTTTTCCAAGGACCATCAGAGAACTGATAGAGTCTTGTTATATAGATGTGCGATGAGTCGACACTCTCATGGCCCAACTTCCTGCAGCTCTTCCATGAGGAGTATTTCCCCTCATTCCCATGCTTGGTTCAGATTTAGAAACTTATAAAGATACATTGGGGAGGGATGACGGTGGATGAGTATGGAGTGAGGTTCAAATACCTTACCTGGTACTCCCTTGAAAAGATCTATGATGGCTACTTTAGAGCACCCAAGTTTATACAGGGACTCTGCCGAGAGATTTGTGCTAGCATGTTGCCCTTGTGAATCCCCACCTATTCCACAGTGATGGAGTGAGAACCAGTGATAGGTATATTTTGGTCAGAGGGATGATACATAGCTAGATCTAGATGCGGGTGTCACGGATCTGAGTCATTTGTAGTAGCTAGCAAGCACCATCCAATGGGATGTTGGCACAAAAGATCTTTTCATGACCAAAATCATTAGTGTGGTCAAGAAATATAGGGAAAATGTAGAGAACCTAAGAATACTATAGAAGGTAGGTTTTATTCTTGTGAAAAGTGATATCACATAGTGCATGGTCGCCCAAACAGAAATTATGAGGAGAGCATGCAGATAACTAAAGGACTGCCATGATAGAGGCAACGTTGTGATTAGATATCTCTTAGGTGGGGTAGGGTGGTCCCCAAGGAGGTGGATCTAAAAGAATAAGAAAAAGAGATATGGGTGGTGGATGATGCTATGAGATACTTCCACCACCACCACCACCACCACCAGGTGGCCTATGTCTAGCTCAGGGATCTGGTGGCTGGGGCCATGGACAGTTACATTCTTTGGAGGATTATGACTTCTTAGCACATTATATGATTAGAGGTATGATCAGTATGTTTTCTACACTCACATAAGTGTTAGTATACATTGGTTTTATCCATTCCTTCATCTATATACTCTTGGTGTGAGATATAGAGATCCCAGTAGAGGCACTTTCCCATCATCTTAATCTTGATATTTTTATAGGGAACATCTCTTATGTATCTTTTTTCCATAAAGTGTGAGATATAACTTGGTGGAGAGAGTTCAACATGGAACCTTTTGGTCATCATAATGGAACACTATGCCATCATTTTTGGTATGGATTGTTGTCTGTGGTTTGTTCCAAGATTCAGTGTCACCGAAGACAAATCAGATGCTTACGCACCAGGGGGATGAGACTCTCCATTTTCAGATAGAGAGATATCATGGAGGGATGAATGGTTTTATGATAAAGAGGCTATATCTAAATACCCTTCAGTTATAAAGTATTTAATTGGGTGCAATAGGCTCTTGAGGCATCTATATTCATTCAGTTTTGGAGGACTATAAGGAAATATTCCTCGAGGATGTTTTGAGACTACCTTCGAGATGGCATATAGAGATTTCTATTGATTTAGATCATGAAAACACTCCAATATCTTCTATGGAATATCAGATGGCCCCTACCAAGATCAAGGAGCAACGGTATCCCATGGAGTACCTTCGCGAGAAGGGTTTAATTAGACCCAGTGTGTCCCCTCTCGACAGCTCCAATGTTTTTTGTAAAGATGGTGGATGATAACTTATAGATTTGTGTGAATTATCATCACCTGAACTAAGACCCAATAAATAAAAAGAACCCCTTTATGAGTATTTATGATTTCCTTGACCAGTTAAAAGGTTCGAGATAGTTCTCAATGATTAATATCCATTCTATCCTTCACTAGATGAGGGTTTTAGGCTGATATCCCAAAGTTGTAATTCTAATGTCATTACAAACACAATTAGTTCCTTGTGATACTATTTGGTGTGAAAAATTCCCCCAATGTGTTTATAGACTAGATGAACTGAATATTTTAGCTGTAATTGGACCAGTTTGTGGTCATCATCATTGACGACAAACTCATCAACTCTACCTTAGAGGAGGAGCCCACCGAGCACTTGAGGATGGTTGTAGATTTTCTTTGAGAGTACAAGATTTATGAAAAGATCTCAAATTTAATGTTCTAGATTTATGAGATAAATTTTTTTGGGAGTTTCATTTATTAAGATAGTTTATCCATTTTCCCAACTAATATTTATTTATCACTATCTTGGGATCCACCCAAGCGCATTCTTGAGGTGTAGTGTTTTCTTGTCTTCGATGGGTACTACAAGAGGTTTGTCATAGAATTATCCCAAATTGAATCCCCATTGACCGCTGTGATGTGGAAAGGGAATCCTTTTTTTGGACTGAGAAGTGGCAGAGGGTCTTCAAGGAGTTGATGTTAAGGTTGATGAGTGCTCCTATGTAGTGACTAATAGAAGAGTGAATGATGTATGTAGTGTATTTTGATACCTCATGAGCAGTGCTTAGATTCGTTTTGACATTGTAGCAGGGAGAATTAAACTTGAGATAGAGGATCCTATTGGATTTCCTATAGGAATATAGCTTCTAGATAATCTAAAATCTAGGGAAGGGAAACATAGTAGCAGATTCCATTAGTTGGAAGTCCTAGGTATGCTTTGAGTAGGATGTTTTAAATCATTTAACCTCCCTAAAACTGATCCTTGTGGAGCAGGAGGGTTCAAATTTTCTACAGTTATTGGTGTTGACTACTCCACTTCCCAAGAATGTGAGATATTCCTATCTAGAAGATATTGATTGTGAGATATTGGGTGACCAAAAACCCATATGGGACTCACCAAATGGATATTATAAATGAGTGAATCACATAATCTTTTTCCATGTATGGAAAGTGGTTCTTATCTCGATGCTAGAAGAGGTGATGTGAGAGTTCTGCATTTCTCATTTAAGTATGCATCCTGGTGTGGGGAATATGTATAGAGACGTTCAGTGTAAGATTTTATGGTGCATCATGAGACATAGTGTAGCTGAGTTCATCTCTCAGTTCCTCACTTGTCAAAATGTGAAGGATAAGCACTAAGATCCGATAGTTTTGTTGTATCCCCTTGAGATCCCATAGCAGAAGAGAGATAGAATTCCCATGGACATTATGATAAAAATTCCATGGATAGTGAAGGTCCATGACTATCTAGGTAATAGTTTACTAACAAATAAATTCAGTACACTTCCTTGTTTTTAGAGAGCAATATTTGGTGAATATTTTGGGGAAGTTGTACATACAGGATATTGTTCTCCATAATGTACTGTCATCGACGATTGTCTCCAATCATGACGTATGGTTTATTTCATGGTTGTCGAGATTCCTAAAGGAGGAATTCAGGAGCTAAATGAGGATGAGAAATACCATTCACCCCTAGAACAATGGGCACACTAAGAGCACGATCCAGGTTTTGGAGGATATGCTGGGGGATTTCCTATTAAACCTTGGCTAGAGTTGTGAGGATCACTTTACCATACTATAGTATGAACAAAAAAATAATTATCACTCTTACACCCACATGAACCCTTTTGAGGGTCTATATGGGAGACCCTTCATGTCACCCTTATGCAGGACATAGATTGAAATGACTTCTTTTGTGAGCACAAAGATGGTGATGGTGATAATGGAGAAGGTCCAAGTCATCTGTTAGAAAATAAGGATGAACCATATCATACATAAATCTATGCATATCACCATCGTAGACCCTTGGAGTTCAATAAAGGATTATTTATTTTCATGAGTGTCTCCCCACAATGAGGATTATAGAGGTTTGACCGGAGAGTCAAGCTCTCTGCATGGTTTATCGGGCTGTTCAAGATTGTGAAAAGGGTTGGTGAGGTTGCTTACTACCTCACCCATCCCGTATAGCTAGAGTAGGTGCATGGAGTCTTCCATTTGTCATAGTTGAGGATATAAACACATGAACCCACACACATTATCAACTAGGGTAATTTGAACATCAAGGATAGAGATACCTTTGGAGAGTACCCAGTGGAGACTGAGGATCGATAGGAGAGGACCCTGGTTGGATGTACTACTCCCTTGGTCTGTGTGTTGTGGCAGTATAAGAACATCAAGGAGAGTTCCTAGGAGTGGGAAAGCCCAATGTGGGCTTAGTATTCTGAGTTCCTTGTTTAGTTTTTATTTTCTGGTTAAAAAATATTAAAGGAGGGAATGATGTACAAACCTTATTTTTTTCTTGTAAGACTTTTATATATTTTTATATAAATTTCTGGAGTTACGTGTTGAGAAGACATGCTATTTTAAGGTCTGGTGTGTCCAAAATTTAATTAATAATAATATTAAACATATTTTATATTATAAAATCTAATTTATTAAAAAAAAGGATAAATCTTTAATGGAATCATGAATCATAATTCCAAAACACAATTGAGTTTGGAACATATTTTTTAACCAAATCATGACCTAAAATTGGTCGGCGTGGGGCATTCAAACAACTCACTCATTGGAAGTATGTTCACTGAATTAATTAATTAATTTTATACTAGAAAAAATTCTATAAGTATACTTCCATGGTGATATTCTCATTGTTATCCTCATAATCCTAGGATCTTTTGTGAGCTTCTACTTCCTCCCTCTATTGGTGAATTTCATCCAGCGATGACAAAACTATGGATCAGAGTACATTATGGAAAATATTATGAAACGAATTCCTTAAATAATTGGTGAAAATATTCCTTGATTTTTAACGATCCTATTTATAGGTAGTAATACTGAATTTTTGATTTACACCCTCATTGATTCAGTTAATTGATCAGAATCATTCTGTTTATGATCTGTGCCAATTACAAGCCCATTGCATGCACCATAGTAATAATTAAATTCATTTTTCATTGGTTTTATAAACATGGTAACCCCCATTCATGATTTTTATCCAAGTAATATTGGAGAAAATATTTAAAAACTTTATTCCTATGATTTCCAATCTCAATTTCTTCTCATTCTTCACTAGTTGGATCATATAGTCCGGATTTGATGTTGTTGGGAAGTACCACACCTGATAGGACCCCCAAAATAACTAAATATTCTTGAGAGAGGGGAATATTGATTAAAAAAGGATATTTCAGAGATCATTGTGGGATGAGGATGATCATTTGGAATATTAGAATCTGAATCATCGTCGATGGAATGGATCAGGGTGTGAACAGTGCGAGAGGCACATTCAAGATTGCATGAAATCGAACATGATTTATGTTTTTAGACACCAGAGTGCTGGAATTCATTATCCAACACTAGATACAAATATAATTTATTGAAATGAAGCCTAAATATAATTGGGATGGATGGAATAGAAATGTTGGAAGTGGATTTAAAAATATGTAAAAATCCCAACTACACGCCATGTATCAAGACAAACACACGATGTGTAGCCCCAAGTTATGGTGACTTGGGATTCCAAAGTTTATAAGGGGGGCACAATATTTATCCCACCTATACACCTTGTACCTCATCCATGGGTGGAAAATCCATGTTATAGATCACACAGGGAGGAATCCATGTGGAAGTACATGGTTAGGCAAAAGGCTGGGTACCGAAGTTCACGAACATGGCTAGAAGGACACAACCCGGTCCCAAATAGTTCAGATAAGTTATTTATTCCACATTCATGGTTTGTAATTCTACCTGGGTTGGGATCCATGTTCTTTCTAGGGACACAACCATGCGATGGAGAGAGACCACACATCATGTGGGTCCCCTCATATTTTGTGCACTACTTGGTTCCTTTTTAGGAAAATTCAGGGTTCTCTATCTCTTTAATTTGACTCAAATTTTGGTCTATGAGTAGACTATTGTGAGTGTTTTTCTATATATAATGGTATGGTTATCACTTTTGGGGATTTTGAGATTAGATTTAGAGTGTTTTGGGCCCAATGCTTGGTTAGGAAACAATTGATGATGGGAGTGATCACGCATGATCACCACAGACTCCCAGAGTGGAACCCTCCTGTTATACCAGGGAATGGGTCCTCTAACCAAAGATTGTGCCCTATAAACTATTCATACCACTTATGAGTCATGTATTGACTCTTATGGCTACTTATAGGGAGAATTGTGATATGGTGGGTCTCATTGATGGACTTTTGGAACTATTGGTGACTCTTCTTCCAAGGTTGAGTTGTGATATGGAGATCCCCTTTCTCTCTCATTTGGGTTTCTTTTGACTTAGCACATATATATATTCATCTATATACATACCTTTGTATTCTGTTACTCTCCTTCCATGGGTTATGAAGATGCATGGGGTATGCCATGTGCTTTCCGTGTTTAGCTTCTCATGGTTGAATGATTCTACTCTCCTACTACAGGTAGAAAAAAATTGATGTATAGTTCATCAACACATCGTGTTGAGCCCCTTATGTTTGGACAAGGTTACTATCTCTTGGTTTTGGTTGATCTGTTATCTTTCACTATATCTTACATCCTATGTACTATTTAATATCTTTATATTCCTATTGTATCTATTACTGATCCCCTTATATCTTTAGGGACGTCCTACTGAGTATTTATATACTCACCACTACATGGAATTTGTCCACATGTGTTGTGTCTTATACAGATGACGAAAAGGTCGGTAGTGACTTTGGATGAGCTTAGAGAAACCTAGTACTTTGGACCATGCACGATGGTCACAACTTTAAGATCTAGAGTAGAGATTTCTTAGTAGTTTACCATTAAAGTTCTATTAAGATGGGGTATATTTCTAGTTGGGAATGTATTTTAGGCCTTTAATTTTCATTTTTCACAATCATACTCTCATACAACCTAGAGGTTTTTATTTCATTGTTTACTTTCTTGCTATTTTACCTTTTTTATTTTTTATTCTTATGCACTTCTTCATTGATATTGTCAGGTGTGTAGGTATAGGTACTTAGTTAAAGGCCTCCCATTTTGTATATTCCTTTCTGCACTTGTCTCTACCCCTTAGCCTATGGAGGTGGGCTTCGCGTAGTTGAGGAATGAGTCGTAGATTGGGCCAGGTGGTGGTAAACTTTTCAAATGTTAAACTATTGACATCATAGATGAATTTTGAGGGTGAAAATCATTTTAAGGGGGTAGAATGTTACACACCAAGATTTTGTGAAATATATATTTTTCAATAGAATTTAGTATTTTTGATATTTTGTGTTACATTAAATATATAGTTCATCTTATGTTACACAAAACTCTAAGTTAGTTAGTGTTACACATAACAACAAGTTTCTTTAATAGCTTGTGTTACACACCAGACCGAGTTTTATCGAACTATAATATATTATTAACATTTTTATTTAATATATCTCATTGCTCTAGGAATAGAGGATATTAATAGGATTAACTAAATTATAAAAATATCTTGTGAAACATATTTTTAATCTATCTATTTATTAAAAATAAAATAATAATCTTTTAAAATAAAAACAATTGTTTTGTGAAAAAACTGTTTTTTAAAATAATGGTTTAATCATGCTCTGTGAACATAATTTACAATTAATTTTCACTATTTTTAGAAAATTAAATTTATAAAATAATATTTATTATTGTAATCATAATGTTAAAAATTTATTTGGGTGATTTGTTTTGGGAATTTTCAAAAAGGTTTTATTTTTTTGATGAAAAGTTTAAACAGTGAATTTTAATTAAAAACATCCTTTTAATTTAAATTATTTATAAAATTAAATTATATTTTATATTGGTTTTAAAGTAAAATTAGCTCAATTATCTATAAATTGATCCAATTTAGTTCATTGGAACAAATTACATACTGAAATTTTATATAAAACATGGTAAACTTTTGAACATTCTCACGTAAAAAAGAACTCAATTTCTTGTCACATCTGTAGAATTAATTCTAAATTAAATTCCACTAAAATTTTGATAAATAGAGTCCATATTTAGAATCAGAATTATTTATATTATAAAATAAGGTTAAATTAATGTTTTACCATAATAATCAGTGAAAATAGTTAAAATTAATTACTGTGATTTTGGCTAAAGTGCGGTTTTATGCCTTACCTGCATTTGTATTAAAATTAAGTTTACACACACATATGATTTTTATTTAGTGGGTAAAATTTCACATTTAGGATAAATAGGTTTAAATTATGGTATAAATATCATTTTAATTTTATTCTTAAGGGTTAAATTTCCAAGGTAAATAAAAATATACAATTTACAACAGTAGAAACAAAAAATGCAAAATTGATTAAATTTAAAGAATAAGGAACAACATGATAAAAATGTGTTTATTTTTGTTTTTTAGTGGTGTTTTTAGACTAAATAATACATAAACTCCATTATTGATAAATTTTTTGTGGTAAATGAGGTAATATAGACCTCCTAAAAATGAATAATTTTGGTTATTTACCTGAATGATACTCCTCAATTATAAATGGGAACTCACTCTCTTCACACCTTGACACATATAATTCCATTTGGATAAACAAAAACCACACAAAATAACTTCCCAAATTCCCTCCACTCATACTAGAATCATTGTTATTGGCATAAATCCTTCCAAGGAAGGATTTTAGTGCAAAATTAAGGTGGATACTCGAAGAAGTGGTAATGATCATCGACAAGCATTTTGATTTTGTTTCTTCCTCAAAAAATTAAATTATTTTTATATAATTATTATATAAAAAATTGGTATCTTCTATATACTAAGATTTATTTTTTAATTTAATTACCTAAAACCATCTCCAATTCCATAAATAGGTTTATGAAATCATCACTTGTGTGTACGGTGAACTATCGCCTGGTGAACCGATGTCAGACATTTTTATATTACCAACTTTCACGGTTTGAAATAATTATAAATTTATAGATTATAAATGATATTAATGATATTAATTATGTTATTATTATTCTTTAATTATTATATCACACTTTTTATTTTCTCTATCCATTTTTTGGGAATACTTTAGCGACGTTTGCCTGTATAGCAGACTACAGTCTCACGAAGCGATGTGATTCGTTCATTATTTGAATTGATGATATTAAGAATGGTTTTAATTAAATTAGGTAATATATATGGAATAAAAATTATTATGTGATTATAATATATCATATAATTTTCTTTCTTTCAATCTCACAATAATATGAAAATAGTGTTCATGAATAATTATTACATACCGTCTCCACGAATGGTGTATTTCATTTTCTATCCATAAATATTATGGATTAATGTAAATAAATTTATTATATATATATATATATGATATTTATATCATGTTTATCAATTTTAATATTATAAAACCATGATCAAACTAAGATAAAAAAATATAATAAATTAAAACTTATAAGGAAAACCAAGCGGTTATTAACCGAAACATAACTTTAACAAGGAATTATAAATAAATAGGTAATACAAGGTAATAATAAAATCATATATGTTATGGTATCTATGAATATGTTTTGGTAATAGATTTATAATAAAATTATATTTATTATATATGATGTTTTAATGAGTATGATGGATGTTAAGAATTAAGGTAATGGATTTCCCTATTACCTTCATTTTTCTATGATACACATGCCATGTTACCCAAATGTTTCTTTTATATGGTGTATATAATTCTCATGAATGTATTTTATAATTATTTTAATTAAAATTATTTTTATTATATTAGAACCATAAAAAACATCCAAAAGATTCACCAGGGCTACCAATCATGATCTTGTAGCATAGCTTGTTTCACAGGCTTTGATTTTACTGGTCATGGAGCCCGAACAGAGTTACTGATTAGAAGTTATGTCCATTAAGTTTTTGGATGGAAATTGGTTTGTAGAGCCCATTCACAGAGCTCCCTTCAGAGAGATCCCCATGTGAATGTATCTTCTTCCTGGCATATATTTCCCTTTATGGTTCGTAGAGCTCCCCGTGTAAACGTATCTTCTATGCGGCATCCCATTCCCTTCACGAGCCAAACAAAAATGTATCCTCTTCGAGGAATCACGTTCCATTTGTGGAGCCGATCTCGAATGAATCTCCTCCACGAAATCCCATTTCCTTCACAGCACCCAGTTGTTCTTCAAGGCGAGCTCTAGGAATCCTGCCGACCTCTTTTGCCTATAAATCGCCGGATCCACCACTTCATAAGAATGGTTACACCACCCTTTCATCATCTGATATGCCATTTCATGGTGCTCCCGAGCACTACGAAGGAGGGATCCCCTCTTGGGTTGCTCTAGGCTCTGTGAAGAATTAATCCTTTACATAGTAATCTCCAAATATTGTGATCCTTGGTAAGGGGACTCCCTGCTCTGCTGAAGTCCTTCTTTCGTGAAGCACCCTTCTTTCACAAATCTCCTTTGGGACACCCTTCTTTCGCAAATATCCTTTCGCACCCACCGGTCCCTACCATTAGTGTTACACCCCCAGAACCTTGCTCGAGTTCAGTGTCGGGCTGTTCTCCCAGCCCTCCAGGCTGGTCCCTTCTCTACCGTCACTAACTCTCTAGGAAAATGGAGAGTCAAACTGTGAAAATGTCAAGACCAGTCAATGCCATTTTACCTTTCACCCTTATGCGCACCCCACCTTCCACCTATAGAATATCATGATACAATATACTCTTCCACACTCCTTGAAATAGCATGAGTTGATATATTACTCTTAGTCCCTTTCACATGTCATGATTTGAGATTCTCATATTCAATTCCTTGAGTACCTTCAGTCAATCCATTCCTCATGAAACTCCTCTAAACCCCACCACCTGGATTCCATGTCAATTTGAACCAGGAAGGGATTCCCTTCCAAAAGTCCCCACACTAGCCATTTCATGGAACCTTTTGCCTAATATTCCTCACTTCATGACTTTAAACTATAATACACCATATAATACAAACATAGGAAGCCTATTGTTTCAAATAAGAAATGAATTATGTCATAAGAATAAGATGCCAATCATCCTAACTTCCTGACATTAAAATGTAGTACACTCTGTAAGACTAACATATGATGCCTCTTTTTTTGAATAAGATAAGCCTTATGCACCATGAATAAGATGCCAATAGACCTCACTTCATGACTTTAAACAATAGTACAACCTATAAGAAAAATGTAGGATGACTCCTATTTCAAATAAGATATTCCTTATGTGCGAATCATAAGATTCAAATAGTCCTCACTTCAGGACTATAAACTATTTTACACCCTATAAGAAGAACATAGTATGCTTCTTGTTTTGAATAAGAGATTCCTTATGTGCCAAGAATAAGATGCCAATAATCCTCACTTCATGAATTTAAATTATAGTACACCCTATAAGTCAAACATAAGATGGATCTTGTTTCGAACAAGATATTCCTTATGCGCCAAGCAAAATATGCCAACAGTTCTCACTTCATGAATTTAAACTATAATACACCCTATAAGACAAACATATGATGCCTCTTTTTCTAAATAAGATATGACTTATGCGCCATGCATAAGATGCCAATATTCCTCACTTCATGAATTTAAACTGTTTTACACCCTATAAGACAAACATGGGATGACTCTTGTTCTAAATAAGATATGCCTTTTGCACCATGCATAAGATTCCAACAGTCTTCACTACATGACTTTAAAATATAGAATGAGCCATAATTCAAATAATAGTATGCTTCTTGTTCCAAATAAGATATGCCTTATGCACCAATCATAATATGTCAACATCCACCACTACATGAATTAAAACTATAGTATAAACTATAATTAAAATAATAGGATTCGTCTTATTCCGAATAAGAGATGATTTATGTGAAAAGCATAAGATGGATCATGCCATCATTACAGTGGCATAATTCCAAGAGCATTGGAATCCTTCTGAACACTCCATCACTCAACCTCATGATTTAGGTGTCCTTCAGTTGGATATTCATCATTTTCATCTCTAAAGGGACCCCCTAATGGCCTATCATCATTCCAATTTGGGTCACCTACCATCTTGGGTCAACTCCCCAAAAGAATTTGGATGAAAATTCGAATTTAGAACACTATTTTGAATATGGTCAGTGGTTGGCCCTCGTTCATTTGTTTCCATATGAGGCTAAGACGATGTTGATACTGCATTTCGAATATGGTTAGTAGTTATCTTTTTTCATCATGCCACCCCCACTATGTTCTTAATGTGGGGAATATGATTCAAAATTTTCATCTCCCTTAGTTCATATTGATTCCAATGCCCTTGGAATTATCCTACCAATACACTAGTACATAGGTGTAGGTCCCAATTATATGCCTAAACCCACTAGCGAGTTGGGATTCCCTCACGTCCAGACTAGAGGAATACATTACTGGTAGCTTCCATGCATAACCCCATCCACTTTTTCTACTCCTTAGAGGCACCCAGAAATCTTCCATGCATAAGCCCCATCCATCATTTCTTCCCCTTATTGTCACCCAGATAGATTCCTTTCATAAACCCCATCCATCATTAGAAATACTTAGTGAAACTCGGGATGCTTCGATGCCTAAGCCCCATCCACCAATGTTGCTCCATAGTGGAACCCAAAATTCTTCAATGAGTAATCCCCATTCACCACCTTTCATAGTCGCACCTTTTCTCCTCAATTGTCAGGTATGTTGTTGCCTCTTTTTTATCACACAGAGCATGACTCACATGAGCTTAGAGTAAACAAATACCATGAAATCATCATTGGTATACTAACCATGTGTAAGCCCCAACATATATTTGGGTAACTAATAATGTGTAATGCCCTTTCCCATTTCCATTGAACTACATGGAATTTGATCCCCACCCTTTTCAAGAATGGTATGTAAGAAGCCTCCCCGAGGTTCAAGACCATCACCCATCAGTCCTGAACACTTCATGTGGGATCAACCTCATTCCGTATGATGTTAAAATATATTCCCTATTTGTCTCGCATGATGTTAGGATTTATTCTTTAGAACTACGTTGGTTTTGATCCCTGTCTCTTAGACAGGTTACATAAGAAACCTTAGTGAGGTTCAACCCAAACACTTATAAAATTTGGAATCCCCTTTGTTGGGAGCCACATACTTTTTCCAAACCTTAGTGGCATTAGACCGGTCCTTAGGTAGTTAACCATTCATAGGACCCACCATCTATCCATAACCCTCTAACCAATAGTGTCCCTCTTACGATGGTCCCCTAACCACGCATATGCCCCAACTTGTCATTGGGTTTCTGTCCTTTGTGTACACCTTGATTCCATGCACTATCCCAAACCATGTGGCAATTGATTCCCTGCTTTGGGGATATATAGGAAGCCTCCATGAGGTTCAATCCCATCACCCATTCCCATCCTAGTCTCTCCCCCAAACCTTTGTGTCTCTGGAAGATGATTCCCTAATTCAAAGGTTCACATACTCCAGATCCTTTTCCATGTGATCCATTCTCACGGGCCTCCTCTTTATGTGTCCCATCACCCCACCAGACTACATGGAGTTTGATACCTACCTTCCAGGAAGGGTACATAGTGAGGATCCCTGAGGTACGCGCCCAACATACCGTCATATTTCCAACGGTTCTATATCATTCACCATTCAATTCATTAACCCTCCATCATCCATAAAGATTCTTACTGGGGCCACCGCATCTCGATGATATTATTCCATTAAACATTTCCACTTGTTAGCATCACCCGACTAGCTAACCATGTGTAAACCCCAAACCACCCTTTCAAACTATGTGCGTTTTGATACCTATCTTCTACATATGGTATGTAGGAAGCCACCCCAAGGTTCAATCCCAACTAATGGTAAAACTGGGTATCCCCGTTTTTGGGATACACTCTCCCTGATCCACCCTTAGTGGTGTCCAAATCATCCTTCATGGTGTGATATCTTCCCTTTATGGGGAAAACCTCCGTAGGTCCGCTCTCATCGGAAATTCTGATCTATCCATCTGGTTTCCCGATTTATGGGGTTCACTTTCCATGATCCTCCCTCAAGGGAGTATAGATCAGCCTTCATGGTGTGACAACTTCCCTTTATGGGACACACCACCCTAGATCCATCCTCATTGGGTGTTTTGATCCACCTATCCGGTAAAACTTCTAGGTGCTCCCTCATTAGGATATACTAATCTAATCCATCTCCGTGGGGTGTTCTGATCAATCCTATCTATCTCTAAAAGATGTTAAACTCATGGAATACCCTATGTTGAACCTGAGATGTCTGAGAAAAACCTCAAAAACGATGAATTTGACGTAACTATCTCTAAAAGATGTTAAACTCACATAATACCCCTTGTCAACATTGGAATCCTAAGAAAACATCAGAGAGATGCCTACAACATAAAATTCCATATGATAAACATGGGATGAATCACATTTCTGCACCCTTAAGAAGCCCTCTATTGAGGAAGAATAAAGGTTTCCTAATGTCCACACATTCATATATGCCTTGAAATTCTTGATGTTACCATCTACTCTGACAAGAGGTTTCTTCCATGTTAAGACTCCTTAGAATGTCTTGATACAAGTGATTTAATTAACCATTGTATATAAAGAGATGGCACCGGGAAATAAATTCATGAACAATGACTCAAATCTATGAGGGAGAACCAACCTTGGTGAAAAATTATAAGGAGGATTCCATAGAGGGAGAAACTGGCATCCCATCATTCCATTTCGATCAAGGAGAAAACATCGCTATAGAAGTGATGGATTCCGCCCACTTTTAGTAAGTAGGAATGCAAGGTAACAATAAGCACATCTCCATTGATGATGTACACCACAATGGAAAGCATAGGAAACCTATTCATTTTTTAATTTTAGGATCTCTATTTCATGGGGACTATGATTCAAAAGTTACCAAATCAATAAGGAATTTTTGTCTCAATTTTCCTTCTTTGAGATGTATGCTAAGTTATGAACATATATTCATTCATGATGTGAATATACAGACCCTTTGACTTATAATATCATGAATTTATGAATTCTCATGATATTTTTTTGTATAATTGTATGTTATTACTTCATTGGAATTATGATTAAATGTTACTAATGAGGTAAAAAATTTGTGTAACAATCTCCACTTTTATATTGGTTACAATTATACTTCCAATGATGAAATATTATTATCTATCCCTTGATAATTCTATTGAATTTTATTCTCCTTTGGTTATTTCATGAGAATAAAATTTTCATTAATTTTCCTCTCTTTATGTTCTCAACATTTAAAAAGAATGTTTTTATAAAAAAAATGCATTTTTGATCAAAAACACTTTTTCTAACAAAACCATGTTTTCCAAAAATGTTTTCAAAAATATTTTTAACAGTGGTCAAATGATTTGTTAAATACATTTTTACCCATTTTTCAATTTTTTAAAATTGTTTTAAAGTAATCTTCATGTCATATTGAAAAATGAAGCTTGATTGGATTTTACTTAAAATGATAAAGGAATCTTATTTTTAACATTCATCTCATGAATGAAACTTCTCAGCATCATAAGAATTATTTTTTATGTATTCCTTTATATGTTTTCAAGGTTATTTTGAAAGAAAATTCTTGTCAAATTTTTTATGTTTGAGAAATTAATTTTCATTGAAAATTTATTTTCCCCAAGAAATGTCCCATGTAATATTTCATAATTAATTTTCATATAAGATGACATCATTTGATGTTACTTATGATGTATTTGGTATATAAAAAAATGATTCAATACCTTTTATTTTTCTTTTTGGTTTATGATGAAAAATATTTATTAAACTCATTTATTTTCTATGGTATAGACCATGGAAATAATACTATTAAATGAACTTATTTTTCAATGATTTATGCTTTGATGAAATAATGAAATGATTATGAAAACCACCTATTACCATAGGTTATTATATGATGAAATTTTCATGAAATCCATTTCATTTCATATGTTATGATATAATGAATTGTTTATTATATTGTGACACACATATGTATGAATTTGATTATATGATGGGCATGACCTATATTACCCTCCAATGCATTGGGTAGTGATAAATGTTCTAAAATCTTAGAGGGTACATGATTGGTCATACAAATTTCAAAAATGACGGTAATTGAGTGGTCATCCCAAGACCAAAAAGTGGGTTCATGAGTGGTCAGCACAAGACTGATACGGAGGGTTCATGGATGGTCATCCCAACCTTGAAAAGAATGGTACACAGCTAGTTATCCCAATCCTAAAAAGGAAGGTGAATGGGAGGTCAAACCAATCTCTAAAAGTAGGTCACACATGTGGTTTGACCAAGTCTAAATTGTTGGGCACATAGGTGGTTAGACCAATCTCAAAGAGGATAGTACATAGGTGGTTATCCCAAGCTTGAAATTGGGTACATCCAAGGTCATTCCAATTCTAAATAAGGTACATGAGGGGTTATCCAAATCTTAACGTGTTATGAATGTCTTAGTGGGTATCCTAGAAAAACAATTTCTATGATTTTGTTTATTGCAAGAATTTATGTCTTATTCCAATGTTATGCTATCATAGACCATGTTATTTGATTACCATATGATTCATGTCTTCTGAACTACCAATATTTTTTACAATATTCTTATTTTTGGTCTTTGATAGGTTGGGTATGAACATCATAATATATGTTAATTATATTGTAACCTTTTTCTTATATTATTATTAATATTATCATAAATTAATATCACTTTTGTTTACCCTTACTGAGCATATGATCTCTCCATTTCTTATTTTTCTATTCTTGATGGTATAAATAATGGTTTTATTTTGGGTATATCTATAAAGTGTACTAAATGGGAAAATATTTGGGGGAAACATTGAAGACCTTTTACATGATTAGGAGATTGTGTTATATGTTTCCAAAGGAAATAAAAAATTATGGCCCTTAGGCATTTAATTTTTTAATGTGTTGAATATTCATATAAAAATATGAAATATACATATATGAAAAGCCTAGGTCACTATAGGATTCGTGAAACATGGTTGGGCTGGATGATAGCCTATATTTCTAGTGTGTATCTGGATGATCTAGGCGAATGATAGGCATATTTTTCTTAGTGGTAGATTGTTTTAGTGATGTTTTCCTAGAAAACGTTTTAGGACTACCTCCTATGATATAGGTAGAGTTTTCTATTGAGATAGTTTCTAGATTAGAAACAATATCAATTTATTCTTTCTGGATGTCTAATATTGATCTACAAGAGCCCAAGAGGATGATAGAGGATTTGGATGTAAAGGGGTTCATATGAACCAATACTTCTCTATGGGGATCACCAATCCTTTTCACTAAGACAGTGAGTGGAAAACATTGTTTATGTGTAGATTCCTAGAAATTGTACCAGTTGATAGTTAGGAACCAATATCAATTTCCTCATATATATGATCTCTTCGATCAGCTACGAGTAGAAAGGGTTTCTCAAAGATTGATATGGGAATGGGTTATCATTAGGTGGGTGTTAGACCATCAGATATACTACATACAACAATCCATAGTAGACATGTCTTGTATGAGTATTTTTTTCAAGTCGTTTGATCTCATGAGTAGGCCAAAATTTTTCTTGGAAATGATGAACCAGTTTATCCATACATTTTTAGATTCATTTGTGGTGGTATTCATGGATAACATCTTGGTGTATTCTAACACTCGAGAAGAAGATTCCAAACATATTGATATCATATTAGATAAACTGAGAGAGCATTAGTTATATACTAATTTCAAAAATCTCCTCTTTTGGGTGGATAATATTTACTTCCAAGGTCATGTTATCTTAGAGATATGAGTATGAGTTGACCCATAGAATGTGATTGCTATAGTTTCTTAGGAGTATCCTAAGAACATCTTTCATATATAGAGTTTCTTGAGGCTAGTCGGTTATTACAGTGACTTCATTTGGGAATTATTATACCTTGTAGTACCTTTTACATGCATGATTGAGAAGGGTGTGAAGTTATCATAGTCTAAAGACTATGAGATATATTTTCCAGAGCTGAAATAGAGATTGAACTCAACGCCAATCCCAATTTTTATAAATCTAGGAAGAATCTATATAATGTGGTGTGATGCATCAAGTATCGGTCTAGGATTATTTTTGATGAAGTAGGTGAAAGTTGTGGTGGATGGGTGTTTTTAGTTGAGTTTACACAAGAGGAACTACCCGAAAGACAATCTTGAGTTAGCCACTATTGTTCGTGGCATGCTTTATTAGAGATATTATTTACTGGTTGATCATTTTGTGGAATATATGAAACAAAAAATCCATAATTATATATTTACACAACATGGATTTAATAATATAAAATGAAGCTGGTTTGAATACTTATAGTATTTTGACACCAAGATTGCTTATTGACATAGAAAGTGCAATGTAATTACTGATTCTCTAAGCAGGAGGAATTGCAAACATGTGATTTGAGAGTCCAATAGTAGGTAGTAGCTTAAGAACCTATTTTATGAGATGCACATAGAGGTTCAATACCATCTTGGATATTATATAATTTCATCATTATCAGTGACTTATACACTTATAGAGAGAGATTATGTGGCATATATCATATTCTAAGGGGTTGGTCCTACATGAGAGTCATTTAGGAGATAACCTACCACAATGTTTGAGCATTGATATCATTGAAATTATACATATTTATGGATTATTTTGGGTCAAAACTGATATTCAGTAGTAACTAATGTGAGAGTTTCATGCCTCTACTTGGGTAGTGCATTCTGGTCCTACTAAGATGTATTAGGATTTATCTTTCCAGTATTGGTGTCTTGGTATGAAGTGAAAGCTAGCATGTTTTGTGACTTAGTGCTCCACCTGTCAGCAGGTGAAGAAAAAAAACCAAAAACCAATGGGGATTTTATATATGTTTTCCATTCATGAGTGTAAATGGGATGAAATCACCATGGATTTCTTGACCGAGTTACCAAGGTCACCCAGAAGTTTTTTTTATGATTCATTATAAAGAGGATGAAAAAGTTTTCCCATTTCCTAGCTATCATGGTTTTCTTCATGAGACTATATATCCTAAAGGGGTCCCCCATACCATTTTATCAAATTGTAATGCCCTGTTCACATATTGATTTTTCCTGGGTCTACAGGGGGAATTGGGGTTACATGTGTTTTTGAGTATGGCATACCACCCTCAGATAGATGTTTAGTTGGAACGTATGATATATGTTTTATAGGACATGATCCATGAATGTGTCTCAGATTTGGGTGGTTATTTAGAGAGGAATGTACCCCTCATTTTTTAAAGATGAATCCATGGTCCAAAAATACCAAAGCACAATTATTATAAAAATAATGTTTACAGGAGTCTAAAATATGGGATTATATTACAATATTTTTCATGTAAGTAAATAAGATCAATAGGGAGGTCTTCAAACCAGGTGATGTATTGATTTACTCCCATGTTGGCTAGGCCATCTAAAACCGTATTTTATTCTCGATTAACATGAGTGATGATACAGTTGAGATATTTAAGCGAACAAGTGTATTCCATCCAACAAGTAGTAATCACCCAAGAATGATGAATAATGCCATTACAAATCACTTGCATGTTGGTCGTCGAGTCACTTTTAATCCAATGGTTGTTCCAACCAAAGAGCTTAGTGAAGGTAATATCATTAATTAAGCTAATCATCTCAGCTTCAAGGGTGGTGGAAATTCCACCACTATCCATGAAGAAACCAAGGATATGCCCGAGATGATTCTTGAAGATAGAACCACATCCCCAAGGGATTGGATTTCCATTAGGGGTGCCATAAATATTAATTTTGATACATCCAAGAAGAGGATCTCTCCCTAAAACCTCCATGGTGTGGCGAGGTTGATAGAAATTTTAATTAATTCTAAGATGTCACAGGATTCCAAAGTCCTGAAAAATGTTGTGGAAATATATCCTTTTTATTAGAGTAGGTTCATGTATGGAAATAAGGATCCGAATCCGACCTGTATTTTTCTTGGATTAGTAATTCTCATGAATAATATAATTTTGATCATACCATATCACATGGTGGAGCTCAACAACCACAGCCTGGAAAATGTTCTTGACTTTATGGGAGCCTTGCATTTCTACACATTTCTTTAGTTGAGTTAGGATATAGTCAAAAATTAACTATCTACAGTAAAAAAATGTCAAGAATATAATTCCAAAGAGTATAAGCAGTAGCACAAGAAATAAAGAGGTGGATAACGTCTTCTCTGTTCTAATTAAAGAGTTTTCACATGTATTATAGTTCAATTCCAAAATATTGAAGGAAAATATCTGTGGGAACAATGTTGTGAGCAGTATGACAGATGAGATAGAATCTAGAAGGTTTTATCCAAGGCTTATTGAAATTTTTTTACCAACTATAATAATTTTCAATGTTATAGAAAAAATGGTTATATAAATTTTTGGAGTTTAGTAGACCATTGTGGGCAGGTTCCCAAATTAAGAAATAATTAGTGTAAGTGAAGGAGTAATTTTCAATGACATTCATAATATCATCTGGGATTTGGTCAATTTGAGAGTTTAAGGTTTCTCTAATAGAGGAGTTAACATTATCAAGAGTCTAAAAGGGAGATAACATAGAAATGAAAGGAGTGGCCATCTAGTTATCCAACCATAATTTCATTGAGGTTTCCCTAGAGACCATCCATTTGGAATTATTCATGATGATGGAGAAAGAATGTATGAAGGAGGGCCAAATGGTAGAGTTGATGAAATTTGAATTACACTTATTACGTTTGTCGGGAAATCTATTTTGGAGGAAGGTAATAACTTTTTAAGTATTGGGAAAAGGTTCCAAGTGAGCCTAGATTGAAGGGAATCATTGAATTACTTTATATTTTAAATGTCTATACCACCTTTCTCAAAGGACCTGCTGCATGTTGACCAGGGGACAATCAAAATATTTCTTTCAAGAATAATGCCATTCCAGATGAAATTATTAATAGTGGTGCTCATTTTTTTTATAAGACCCGCAAGACATTTATAGACCAACATGGAGTAGACCATCTTGGAGAAAATAGTGGATTTAATAAGATAAGTCCTACCAGTGATAGAGAGAGATTTTACTTTCCAAGAAGATAGCTGATTTAGAACTTGGTCAATAATAGTTGAAAATTGGGAAGCCTTGGGTCTACCCCAAAATATAGGAACATCGAGATAAGTGAATGAGATCGTACCTTCTTTCAGAACAATATCACTGATAATGTTACATTTTCTAATGAGAGGAAAGTTATTCACAATGAATATTCAATATTTGTTCCAAATAATGATTTGAACAAAGACCTCTTTATTGTGTGAGAGTGCGGTTTTGAGGTTGTGAATGTTTCCTTTTTCACCTTTATGGAAAATGATGATATCATCAACATACAAATGGTGGGTAAGACCATTTACATTCCTGGAGACATGGATGGGGTTTAACTTATTCTATTCCACGAGACAGGTGATCAGGCGACTAAGATAGTCCTTTTCTATTGAGAATAGAATGGTAATGAGGGGATTCCCCTACGTGACACCTTTGGAGCATGTAAAGTAGCCCTTTGGAGAGTCAATGATCAAAATCGAGATAGATGTTGAGTTAAAAAATGTTTTTTATTGTAGTGATAAAAGTTTCACTAAAACCAAAACTTTGAATAAACTTGATGATAAAGCTCCAATCCATGGTGCCAAATTCTTTTCTGATATTAAGTTTAAAAGAAACATTCCCTCCTCTATTAGCCTTATTCATGTTATTGACACATTCAGAAGCAAGGTAGATGAAGTCCTAAATGGATATTTTCTTAATAAAACTAAATTGGTTCCCGGAGACATGTTTGTTAGTGATATTTGGATTTCTATTTTCAATGATTTTAGTGATGATTTTTAAAGAGTGTTGATAAGAGAAAAAGGTCAAAACAGATGAATCTGAGAGGCATTATACACTTTTGGAATCATGGGGAGAAACTATCTATTAAGGGAATGATGAAGAACACCATTGGAGAAAAAGGATTTGAATAGTTTACAAAGATAAATATTAATCATATCCCAATAATGTTGGAAGAAACCATTATTGAAACCATCCGGACCCAGAGCACTATCTGGATTCAGAATAAATACAGTATTTTTGATTTCATGATCCAGGAGAATACTAAAAAGCAATGTGTTGTCTTCATCAGTGACCACCATCAGAATGATTTCAGGAATGTGGTCTTTATTTATATGAGGACCACTAAATATGTATTCATAGTGGGAGAATATATGATGAGAAATTTCATCGTTAGTGTCAAGAAGCTTGTCCCCATAATTCCGAAAGGTTAATAGCTTGCAATCCTTCCTGATTCTTTGAAGAGAGTTATAGAACATAGTATTTCTGTCTCCTTCTATTAACCATTTAGCTTCAATGTATTTTTCCTCATATTTTCTTTAAAAGTGTGCAGTGAGTTGAGTTTAATTACAAGGTTTATTTCTTGATTTGAATCAGTGTTGAGGTCTGTGTTTGGGATTTTTTGAATATTGTTGAGTTCTTACTCAAGAAGAAGGATTTCATTATTGATTTGTTTGGTTTGGAGCTACACCAACTCTTGAGTTCATGGTTGAGATATTTTAATTTGACCGGATAGGAAAAGGCATCATTATTGTGAGACATTGAAGACCAATAGTAGGGATTCAGGTTGGTAGCCTATCTATTATTGTTACCTCGGTTGTACTGAGTCATGAAGGATATCTCCCATGTATCTTAGCTACGTTGTTATCACTTAGACCATATCACACTATTTTTATTGATGGGGTTGAGTTATAGGTCGATCTTTCCTTCGAGGACAACCATATATGCATCATCAACCATAACACAAAGGTTCTACAAGGCTAGTATATTTCTCTTGTATGGATTCTTTAGTAGCACGACCATGAATATGATGAGACTTGGGAGGAGGAGGATAACATATGTGACTAGTGGCTGAAATTATTCTTAAATTATTCTTCACCACCCCTCAAAGGGAAGTTATGTAATTAATTACATTATGAGGGGAACACTATATGATACTTTTTGTTTCTATGAGGTATGGGTCTTTTAAATTTTAGTTTCAACATTCATTTTTCTCTTTATTAATGTGACTAAAAACTTATTGATTGAATTGAGAGTTTCTAGGAATTTTTTGGTGCCCAGTGCTCTGATTTATGGAAGAAAAGGGAAGGATCGTTTTTTTAAAAAAATATTAATTGGAGACCACACATTTTGGAGAAACCTTATGTGGTTATTTATGGATCCTTAGAAGAGAGAAAATGAGTTGTGCATGTTTTGTTTAATTGTGTGTTGTAGTCTGTGTGGGGTGTGCACCATGGGAATATGGGGACATACATATAGATCCCATTTAATAAAACTGTTCACACCCAACCATGTGGTCCACTTATCTTGGATAGTGGAAGGATCATGGTTTGTCTAATCGTGAATCCAAAGCATTCGCTTATTAAAAATTGGAAAAAATTAAATTTTTCCCTTGGTTCATTAAAAGCGGATAACCCTATTCTCTTCATTTATATCCAGCAGCCTCCTATAACATGTGGGGATTTCCTACATCCTATTTCATATGTTTTAATTGATCTCCACTATCCAACACCAAATAAGAGTGTTTTTTATCTCATTTGATAACCACCAGTAAGACCTGAGATCTAGTGTTTTCCTTTCTCTGTTTCTCTTTCCATCCATGGTGTGATCCTCATGTAGGATCTTATGATATATTTTCATGATATTTATCTATTAATCCATTTTATTCCTATTTTTACCTAATAAAAGGAAGATATTTGATGATTTTTACTCAGAAAGATTATGGTTGGTGTTATATACAAAGTTTGGTTGTTTATACATTCTTTAAATTATGTCATGCAATGGAAATTCTAGTGTTGCTTCCTAAATTAAAAAACCCTTGAGTTGATGGTTAAATTAATGTTTAATACATGTCATGACACCCTTATATTTTGTTAAAGGTTATACATATAAACCTGAACATCCCATGGGGTGGGTTCTTTCCTTTGACCATGATTATTCCACCCTTGGGATGTGTAGATATGTTGTATAATGTTAGGAGTTTAATATGATAATAAAGTGGTTTATTGAAGGTTTCAAGCAACTTATAATTTGTATATGAATGGTATGAAATGCATATTACCTTGGTTTATATTTAATTATCAAGAGATTTATGAATTGATTAATGAAAATGTTTATGAAATAGAAAATGAATTGGGTATAATGATAATTAAGTGTTCACAGTACATAACCAATGTTCCATTAGGATGCATCCGGAATTTATGTTCCTCTGATCAACTTTATTTGACTCACTAGGATGGCTTGTAAATTTCTATTCCATTGATCTAGTTTATTTGAATCACTAGGATGTATTGGAAATTTCTACTCCATGGATTTGGTTTACATATCCCAATAGAATGTCTTGGTCATTTCTAATCCTTGGATCTATTTTACTTAGATCACTTGGATTACATTGAAATTTATACTCCATGGATCTAACTCAATAATAAGACTATGAAATTTATAATCCTTGGACCTGGTTTACTTAGTTTACTAGGAAGCCTTCTACTCCTTAGATCTAGCTCCCCAGGATGCCTTGGATATTTCTACTCCTCAGATTCGGTTTATTTCAGTCACTTGGATGCCATGTGAATTTCTAAACCTTGGATATGACTCAATAGGATGTCTTGGAAATTTATTATCCTTAGATTAATTTTACTTTTCATACATGGATGCCTTAGAAATTTCTACTCCATGGATCCTTGCCATGTTGTTCTGATACTTGATTACTCATCATGGACCATTGATGATGCTTACCATGCTTTACAATTATCCTTTTTTTGTGTATTATTTATCATAGTGTTCTATAGTAGACAAAAAATATCACTTTTACTTTATCACTTTATTCATATTAAAAATGCATAGAAACTCATATTATATTCATAGATTGAACATGTTATAGACATGGTTGGGGGTGGATAAATGAGTACTATCTGACACCCTATTTGGGCTATCATTATATACATGGACACACTTCATGGATGATAGATAAGGCCGAGGAAAGATTCTAATTGGTTATTATTGATTGATTATTTTATAGGAGAAAGGGAGTATAGTATTCGGTTGTGGCTAATGATTCTATATGGAGATAGCTTATTTTTGGTATTTTTTTAATTTTGATACATTTATTATACTATATGATTATTTCCATGTATTTCCTATCCATTTTATTGATTCATAACATACTCATAATTTTTTATACCACTCTAACTTTGGATTTGATTATCATAACTGATGTATTGTTGATTCATATTTTTTGAAAGGTTGATTTTATGCATCTTACTTTTCATTCGTTTATCATATCGATGTTTTACTCTAATATTGAGGGTATAGTGTCACCACAATACCATAATAGACCCCTAATGATAATAAAACACATCTATTATATGTGTAGGAACATTTTAGGTCGGGTGACCAACTCTCTCAGGGCACCAGTTAGTGGGTTCCTGGTAGGGATTTTTAAATTGAGGTGGAACTTATCAATAAATATGAAATCATAATTTCCCCTTTTTATATTTTGGTAACACATTTTTTTAAATCATATATAGTTGAATAGAAAATAAAAAATTATTCTGAGAATATGATAATGTAAATATGAAGTTATCCTTGGATAAAAAATTATTAAGCATACAATTAAAAATGATAACAATAGTGGGAATATAAATTATGGAAACGGAAGGGAAATCATCATCAAATATGATATCAATTATTCAAAAAAAATGTTACAATTTTAAGAAATAAATTTATCAAGATAAATATTTGAATAAAAATTTACCTTTACCAATATATATTAATTATATTTTCATTATAGAATATAATAAATACATCTTTTACAACCATAGTAAAAAATCATTATGAATATAGAAGGAAGTTTAGCCAAGAAAAACCCTTACCACTTTTGAAATATTTGAGTCAAAACCCCTATAAGAGAGAGATAGAATTAAATATAATAGAATAATGATTAAAAAATAATAAATTTTAGAAGAAACACCAATCAAAAGAAAACATGGTATATAATAAGAAATATGTATAAAGGGGATAAAATTGAGACAAGAAACCCCTACCATTTATATTCACTTCCTCTAACATGCTCTAAACTACTAAACAATAAAAGTAAATATCTTAATTAATTTTTCTAAAATTTTATTCATAAATATTACCATATATATAAATCATTTATATTTATTATCTACTTGTAACAAAGTTGGTTTTTACCTATTTTCAACATTATGTGTGAGTAATCTTGATCATTTTGATCTACTTTTGTAATCACGGTGATGTTATTTTTGTGTATCCCAAATATAATCATTAATAAAAACTTAATTCTAATTATTTAGAAAGTTATAATATAATTCTAATAGAGTTTTGGCTTGGATTCTTAATGGTGATTTCGGTAACGAGCAAGTTTAAGTGATTTTTAACCAACAAACAGTGGTGTTTTGTTAATGAGTTTATTACCAATGATTCCATTTAATAAATAAAATAAATTTCTTATTTACTCATTTTTATCATATATTATCATTATTAATGTTATTATAGTCATCCAATACAATATTTTATAGTATTGTTTAAGTGGGTTGTCAATCCAACCCAAATAAAACATACCATATTTTAATAGATCATTATGAAGTTATTAAGTTTTAATATCAATATAACAAAATAATAATGATCTTATTTAGTGTTTATAAGTTTGATATATCAAAATATAAAAAAATATAATTTTAATATAATTTTAATAAATCGATTACTTATAATTAAAATATATTTTTTCTCTTGGTGGGATTTTTTGAAGACGACTAATTTTATAACGATTTTTTATTCTTCATATTATTAATAAGTGATTATACATTAAATAGTATAACAATAAAAAATAAATAAAATCATATTTATCCTTTAAACCCATTTATAAATCCATCCATGAAATTTGATTAAGGAAAATGAACATGTGACTTTGTTGAGGCGGTAGTCCATACGTACACACGATTCCATTTTTTATTTTTCTTCACTGAAAAAGGAAAGGTGGCTAATGATTGTACCATAATTATATTTAAATAATAATATAATAATTAAAAAAATGTTATCATTTTAACATGGTTTAATTTAATTTTACAAATTTTAAGTGCATGTTAAGACATATAAATGAAGGAGTGGTTAGAAATTTATACCTCAGTTCTTCAATTATCTTCTTTTAAAGGTTGTTAATACCTTTAGGGAAGGTATTTTTAGAATAACATAACATCTAAACGGTGTATAGTAATGTTTATGATAGACTTGGGTAGTGTTTGGGATAAACTAGGGGTATTTTGGTGTGAGGTGAAGCAAGGAGAGGAGAGGCCCTTAAAAAGGGATGAAAATTTTGAAAATACCCAAAAACATTTAATAATTGGAAGCCACTCCCAAGAAAAGATGCTAAAAATTCATAAATAATTTATTGGTTAAGATATAAGGTCTATATGGGCCTTAACCACTCTTTACCACACTTGTTTTAAACATGTTTTTGGGCTTTCCCTCTTCATTAAGCAGTTTTCACTCCTTTTTATTTTTAACAAGGTGACTAGTTATTAACATAGTATTTTATACTATTTGATTGAAAATATTTTCTTCCATATTAATTAATTTGGACCCAATTATTTTTAATTTTAAATAATTTTATTATATTAATTTTTTAAAAGTGATAAGAATAATTTTTAAATACAAAATGTATAACGCCTTAAGAATAATTTTTCTTCTAAAATTATAACTTAAGTTCTAAAATGTTAAATTTGGGTTTTTAAATTAAAAAAATATATATAAAATTATAAGTTCCATTATATTATATATATTTTTCTTATAATTTTTTATGCATTTATACTTTTTACTTAGATACCAATAATATCATAAAATTGATATTATTTATAAAAACTATATTTTTCGGTATTCAATTAGAAATAATTCTTTTTAGATTAATCCTAAAATTAAACTTTGGTTAGAATTATTTTTATAATTTAGAAAATTTATTTAATTTTTCTAATTTCATATTAAAAAATATAAAAATTTGTCTTTTAAAATAAAATAACAAAATAATGTAAGAAACAATTTTATTGGAAATAATATTTTCGGTAGATTAAATATTATTCTAAAATTAATGATAATCATAAATATAAAAAATTTAAAAATATACATTTCCTAAAATATTTTTTAAAAAAGGATTTTAATAGTTTCTTAGCCACACTTGTTGAAATAGTGTTAAAAGAGAAATTATTTCGTAATTTGGTTATAAATTTTGTACCTTCTTATTCAACGACTACCATATATTCTTAAATATCTATTTTAATATAAAATTATGGGGTCTATTAGGAATTGGTGTTACATGTAAAACAAGATATCTAACACAATACATATTTAAGGAAAATAAAAATTGAATTCTTTGGTCGTAACATGAATTTATTTTTCCACTAATTGGTATGTTTAATATGAAATTTTCTCTTTATGCTTTCATGTATTGTCAAATAAATTTTTTCTCTCCTAGTTTTAAAAATAAATGTTTTCTAATGGATGAGGATATTTATTTTTTCCAAATAATTTTTTTAATGCTTCTAAAAGGGTATTTTTAATCTAGGTCAACACCGTTTACTCATTCCTATTATATTATCTTATGATTTCATCAACCTTTTTTCTCTATATATTTTATTCCTATGTTGGGTATTATCATGTAACCCATTTTCTTTTTGTAATAATTATAATTTAATGTAATTATGTATAATTTATTTTTGTGGAACACATAATGTTAGACATATTAAGGGTATGATGTGATAGTACTCTAATGAACTAGGAAAAAGTCAATCTATTGGGATAACATGTTCATGATGTCTTAGAAACGTGCCTTGGTAAAGTTTCATAATACCTTGGTGAATTACCATGGTAATATGCTTTAAGGATAATTTAGTGATGAACTTTGGTAATATTATTTTGAAAGTATCATGTTTATTTTATTGATTCATTTCCATGTTATGCCTGATGTAAATATATTCATTTTATTCCATAGAAACTTATATTCATTATCTTATGTTATCACCCATGTCATTCCCATTATATTTTTTGATTTTATTGTATTTACCTTTTTGAGAATCTGAGATAAACCCTTTCTTACATTACAATATCACCACGTTATGTTAAAAAGTAAGATGTATTATATATCTAGAAGAGTGTCTGGTGAGAAGAATTTATAGGAAATATTGAAGAATTTTTATGGTTTGATCAATCACTCATATACATGGAAAAATATTAGTATGTTGAAAAAGTCATGGGTTTTGTTAGTTAATGTTTTTTTATAACTCTCTAAAATTATAAACCTAGATGGTATTGGGAATTTATGTAGTGGAATAGTTTATACAAGTCATGTCATTATGATATGGTCATTTATATGTGAAATTATAGTTAGTATCAAAGTTGGGTTTAGATAACTTTTTAGGTTAGGATGTTAGTGAATGACAATTTAACAGTCAATAAGTTACAGATGATTATAATTTCAAAGGTATAGAAAATAATTTATATTAGTTAAGATAATACTGATTTTATTGGAATTATGATAAGAAAAATTAGTGAAAACACTTGGGATATGTCTAAGTGTAGGAAAAGATTTGAAATTTTTAGTAAAGTTAATATTGTGTGGTTATCCTAGAAATTACATCCATGTCTAGATATTAAAAATTTATAGCAACCCAATCTTGACATACATGGACATTAAAATTGTTTTGAAGAATACTTAATAAATGACAAAAATAGATTCCTAAAGATCGAATTATTTTAGTGCCTTTATAAATGTTTGAAATAATATTCCAACTTGGTGAAAGATCTTCAACATATCCCATAAATATCTTCCCTATTTTTTCCATCCTAAAACATTTCCTTATATATTGGGGAAAAGAAAACATAAAAGGGTGAGAGAAAATGATGAGTAAGGTTAAACATGGGGAATATAAAACAAAACATAAACATAAGAATATAGAAACATGAACATAAAGTCTAGTTATCAAAATCTTGGGTTATGAAATAAATATTGACAGTTCGTAAGGCATAAATCATAAATGAACACGAACCATTATAAAATAACATTAACATTAATCATGGAATTATGGAATGAAAATAAGCACATAATATGATTTCCATAGTATCCATGGCTTTGTTTCCATGACCATCATAGTGGAAAAAGTCCATTACTGAACCAGATTTACTTGAAGTTCCGGTCATGTATTACTAAATCCGATTTACTTTCTATTCCAGCCCTATATTACTGATCTGGTTTTACTTGATATTCCAGTCATGTATATATCATGAGATAAAAATCTTTACCCAATGCATTGGAGGGAGATATTGGTACCACCCATATCATATGGAAATCATTCTTACATGTGCCACAAAACATTAATCATTCATCCTAGCATAACCTATGAAATAAAATGGGTTTATTTAACATCATTACATAATAATCCATTTAAAATAAATGGATTCCATAAAAATAATTCCATCATAAATAGAATCAAAACAAAGTAATAATAGTGATAAAAACATAACCCTCTGTCATCTTATATGTGAAATAAATTTCATAAAACACTTGAACTTAATTCCAGAGGAAAATATCCTTTATTTTTCAAAAATGTTTTCTTTTCTAAAAATGCCATGAAATTTTAAAAGAAAAGAGTTTAGTTGAAAATAAACTTGAAATGTTGTAGAGGAATATTCATGGAAATAATGAGTCTTGAAACACTTAATATCCATTCATTTTGTTTAAGTTAAAAACATTCTTCTCATATTTTTTCCAGAAAAGTTAAAAAGTACATCGTATGGAAAACAAAAGAATGATTCCATCCATACCAGTAAATAAAAAATCACCAATGGGTAAAATTTTATTTAAAAAGCAGTAGAAGAATATAAATAATAATTTATATTTATGAAACCTGGACGTGGATGAAAAATATATCCAATTAAATACTTACGAATAAGAAATCTTAGATAAAGATGAGAATTTCCAAGTTATTTCTTACCTTAGGTATGATTTAATTAATATGTATCAGAAACTAATGTATAATGATTTAAATAATGATATTAAATTATTAAATAATCATACTCATTTTTAGGATTTCAAATAAGATCATATAATCATCCGTTTGTTAGTAACATTTCATTGTCACCCATTATTATGATATTAACTAATTTTTGTTTTATGCATGTTTTGTCGGATAAGTCCACGATCCAATTATTTGGTTATAGTTATATCATTTACATAATTATATTTGTATAATGTATATCAAATTTATTCCTTCCATTAATGTATATAATCATTTTTAATGAAGATCGTGTAGAATGAATCAAATCGTATCGTGGAGACGGTGGGTCGTACGTACGCACGAGCGACAACATCATTCAATTAATGGTTAAATGGTTTGTAATTGGATGATGTATTAATTTTAATTAATAGTTATCATGTTATATTAATTATTTAAATCCATTATACTCATCATTATATCAATCCAAATTAAGTATTTTTGAATTAAAAATTAAACCACATAGTGGAAACGGTAAGTCGTACGTACTCACACACGGTGATATTGTTATTAATAGGATAGATAAAAGGAGTTATATGGTTGTAAAATAATTATAATAACATATAGACATATAGAATATAATATATTTGTTACTTTATAATGGAATTAACATATAATGAGTAAGTATAAGAAGAAAATAAATTGATTTGAATTCGTAAATCAATTTCCTCTTCTTCATTGGGCTTCCTTTGGAGATCTTCTTAGGGACACTTTGCATGGAATTTTTGGAAAACCATAACCTCCAGAAGATAACATAGAATATTAATACGAGAATTTTTCAGGGGTTGGTTCATCTAGAAGGCTCAATGAGGTGTGAGGAAATGTGGGAGGAGATACCTTTTTATAAGAGAGGAGAGGGGCACTTTAGGAAACTCTCAAAATATTAAAATATAATATGACTAATCTAGATCTAAATAATTTAAAATGGACCATAATTGGATATTATAATAAATTTCATCACATATATTATCCCCTTGTGATTATATAACACTTATGTGATTTATAAATAATTTATTAATAAATTAATTCTACAGAATATTATTATTTCCAAATTTAATATTGTTCGTTTAGTTTGACTTGAAATACAATAAGAGAAAGTGTAAATTCAAATATAATTGTTTAAAAAATCTATAATATATATTATAGAAATTTGAAAAATTTTATTCACATTAAGAAAAACAAAATTTAACAAAATTAATATTATTATAATCATTTATTCAATTTTTATGTTAATTGAATAAATATTGTTTTAGAATTGAAGAGACTTTTAAGAAAATTTGATTACTTCTAAAATTAAAAATAAATTTATATAATTAAAAAGGATTCATTTATATCATAATAAAAATTTATATACATTCATATACTTATTTTGTCTCAATGTGGATACAAAAAAGATATTAAAATACACGATAGTGATATCTTGTAACTATCTTTGATTTAAATCATATATAATTAATTTTCATGTACAAGTGTCAATGTAACAACTCAAAATAGATCATATTATGATAAGTATTGAATATTATTTTTCTAATAATTTTTTTGGACATTTTTCGGTTTTATTTTAAAACTTATAATTTTGATTTACCCTTAATTAATTCCTTTAACTCTTACGAGGGAAACATGTCTTTTTATTACTAATGGTTAATATATTCACTATAAAATGAAAAATGATCCATAAATGGACCATTTTTTACTTATTTAACTTCATACTAATTATTTTTCCGAATTTTATTTTTTTATTAATTTTATATAATTTAATATAATATTATTTATTTTAAAATATCAATAGTGTGAATCTTAACACTATTCATTAGTTGACTTTTTAAATATATCATAACATTGATACATGTTGAAAAATAATAATTTAAACCATAAATAACATGTCAAAGTCTTCCATAAAATTAGTGTATGACATTAATTCTCTCAAATTATATTTATTTTAATAATTTTAATATCATTTATTTGATATTTCCTTTAATAAAATATTTACTATAATGATTTTGGGTAAGTATTTAGTATGCTTATTTTTTGAGTAAAAATGAAAAATAAAATTCTATATTGAAGATAAATTTAATATATTCCATTATAATATATGTAGTTAAATTTATCTTTCATAAAATCAAACATGAAAAATGTTATAATTATTAAAGTATGAATGTGACAACTTTAACATTACTTTAAATAAAATAACATAAAGGTCATAATATTTTTTATAAGTCTCCAAATGGTCACTAGATTGAAATTTGTATGATTATGGTCAATATATAAGCTACCAATAATATTTGGTCATGTTTGTTGACCTTTGTATTGTTATTAATATTTTAATAAAAATTGTTTCATTGATTTCTCATGAATTAATCAATTTTTACATCATCAAAGTATAAGACATTAAGGTAATTATATATTTCCTAAAAATTAAAAAAAATGTAATGAAGGTAATTATTTTATATTTACACATAAAATTTATTTTTGAAGATATCACATGGTTATCCACATATTAAAATTATTATACTTATAAGTAATGTGAGTTTATTATTTCATCACTTTCACTAGTTTTATTAATATCTATGTCATTTTGTTTTTCAAGTGGACATTAAATTACTAAGTTTCAAACATAATATGTTAATGGTATAATTAAATTCATAAAATAACATTTTTAAGGTTTTTAGATAATTGTATTGTCCCTATAATATTATTTGTTACACTAATTTACTCGATTTACCTTTAACCGCGTTAAATAAAAATTATCGTAGTTATTATTCATAATATGAAAAAATTTAATTAACCTATTAACATAATTTGGAACCACTAGTATTAAATATAGGATCCATTTTTTAAAATTCAAAACATAGAAGTTGTATTAATTAATTCAAAATTATTCCTGTTGTTGGAATAAAAAAATGGGTTTTGTTTAACTGTTAAAACATTGTAAAAGATTGAAATTATTCTACCTATTTATTCAATGTAAAATTAACAAAACTAATGTAAATTGAGTTAAATTATAAAAATATATTTTGTTTATAATTTAAAACCATTAACTAATATAATTTACTATATAAATTATTTTGAAGAAAAAATTTGTTTTTAATTAAAGTTATAGAGAATTTTTACTATTCATATAAATATGAAAGAAATCAGAAAAATATCAAAAAATAATCCAAAGTAAAATTTTATATCCTACCACCAAATAAGAAGTTAATTTTTTTTCAAATTGAATTTATAAAAGTGTCAAAAAATCCATTTAAAGTGGGTGCGTCATCAAAAGGTGGCAAAGCTTCTTTTTTTGAAAAAAACGTCTTTTATCTAAAAAATTGAATTTGTTCTTTTATCATTTTCTTGAAAATAGATAATATGAATTTTAATGTTATATAAAATTGAAAATATGGTTAATACTATTCATAATAGCTAGTTTATCTCCCATTAAATAATAATATTTTAATAATATGTCGTTGTTTAGTGAAACTCAGTATTGCGTACAACGCAAGTGATCAATGGAGGCCACTCTTATGTGTAACACAAGCCACGTGTAGTATTGTGTATACTGAAAGCTAATATGGTGTTGTGTATAGAACAATCTAATCTTGGTGTATAGTAAAATACAAGACATCAATGAAATTAAAAAGAATATATATCATAAAATCTCGGGGTGTTATATATTCTACTCACCTTAAAATGAATTTCTACCTCAAAATTTTTGAGGGTTATAAAAGGTTTAATACTTGAAAGTTTCTTCCATAGAAACCCACATATTAATAAAGGAATTATAAAACTTTATTTTAAAAAGGAAAGTTAAACATAGCAGTTACCCAAAGTAACTCATCATTGGGTTTCCATATAGGAGAACATAGGTGGGAAGTGAAAACCTTGATATGGAAGAAAAATATGACCATAAAGTTCCAATGGATAGTGATAGAGAAAATAGTTTGGAGAAAGTTAACAACTAGAAAGCCATTAATTTTCATGATTTAAGGGACTATCTGATTTATCAGATAAGAAAGTAATGGGATAACATTTTTGGTTTTCGAGATCCTTTTCCTCAAGTTGAATAAAATGAGAAGAAATACTTAGTTGATTTTAGTACAATCTCATCATTGGTCTTCCTTGAACAATTTCCACTTCATCTATTATTTTAAAAAATGATGTTGAATTTGTAATTCTTAAAGGGTTAAAAGATCATGCAGCCCATAAATTTAATGGCAGGCCATTCCATCTGTCTTTATCACAAATAGGTTTTCCCAGGCTATAAAATATTCATAAGTCAATCTATAGTGAGATTAATCGTATATGGTTCCAAAAATAGACTTATACTTCATCTATAATACCTCTTAAATAAAATAAAACTAATTTATACTAACTAGAGACTTCCCATAGAACAATGATAGGCGATGAAGCCTATCACACTTCTATTGTGGGTTCGATTCTTGTGCCCTTGTCTGACATGACGGGTTGTCACTCATCGTATGGGTTTTACTTTTTCTAAATCTATACTAGTATAATATTCAACAAATAATATTTGAAAAAATTTATCCTTAAACGATACTATCCTCTGTCCAACTTATTCCATTCCTACTATTAATTTTATCCAAATTACTTCTGTCCAAACTCACAGTACAAAACAAATTACAAGAAAGGTCATATAAGAAGCATATGAATATCTACATTTATCCCCCATATATCATAATATATATCTTGTTGGTCATATTTCAAACATTTTAATGACCTCATCATGTATTCTCTTCAGTCATGGTAATAACCTAAATTTTGATATACCCTTATTGAAAACATACATCTTTCTTTATTCAAAAATTTATTGTATATATTCCTTAAGTCCCAAAAAGTTGTATACTTCACCCATGATAACATAACCCTCTTTTTGCTAAATCCATAATCAGTTCTCAAGAAATCAGCATCATCCAATTTACATAATGAAATCCAACACATTATTATCTAAACATCATTATATTAACATACAGAACATAATAAGGGTTATAATTACCTTAATCAAGTGTTCTCCAAGTATATCACCTTACCTTTAAATTACCCTTTTGTATTCTTAAACTATTCAACATATCCTTTCAAATCCTTAAGGTTTCTCAACCTCAATCTTCTTAGGTTTAATGTAAACAATACTGTAATATCATCACATACATTTCACATGTCGTTTACAATATATTTATCCTCAATAGTATGAACAATAATAGTACCATCGTTATGATTCTCTTTACGATATTTCCACTTAGGAGATAAATCTTCATAATTATCATAATTTTTACATTTAAAACATTCAATGGTTAAATATGTTCTATGTAGTTTTGGATATTGACTAAGACTATAAATAAAAGTATGAGAAATACATATCAAAGATTCAAAAAACATAATTAAGGTAAATTACTTATAATATTTCAATATTTTATATATTCAGTTTTTCCCTAGGTTAGTAATGATTATCATAAAATACCTAGGATTGTAACCTATATATAGACTTATCCTTAGTACATGACTGTTAATATCCTCAAAAATATCTCTAGTGATGTCACTAAAGTTTTTTTCATCCTAGTTTCCAAAAGTGACTAGACCTTCTGATCTGATACCAACTATCGAGACCCAACTAGATGCACATAGACATTACATTACTTTTTCGGAATACTTAATACATGACACAAACATATTCCGATGGACCGTATTAGTTTAGTTCCTTTGGAAACATAGAAAATAATCTCCCACCTTGGTGAAAGATCTTCAATATCCCCCATAAAGATCTTCCCATTTTTATTTTCCTACCTAAAACCTTTCTTTATATCCCAGGGAATAGAAAACATAAAAAGGGTGAGAAAAAATGGTCAATAAGTGTAAACATGGAGAACATAAAAAAACCATAAATTTAAGAATGTAGAAACTTGAACATAAAGTCTAATTATCAAAATCCTTAGTCATGAAATAAATCATGGCAGTTCATAAGGCATAAATCATAAATTAACATAAACGATGATAAAATACCATTGAAAAAAAGAATGGAATTGGGGAAAGAAAATAACCACATAATATGAATTTAATAGTATCCAAGTAATATCTTCCATGACCGTCATAGTTGAAAAATTATATTACCAAACCTAGTTTAGTTGCCGTTACAACCCTGTATTATAGAACTAGATTAACTTGTCATTTCAGCCCTCTATTACAAAACAAGATTTACTTGACATTCCATCCATGTCTATATCATGAGATACTAATCATTACCAAATTCATCAAAGGGAGATATAGGTCCCACACATCTCATAATTAAATCATTCTTACATATTCGACAAAAACATTAATCATTCATCATAGCATAACCCATGAAATAAAATGGGTTTTTAAATATTATTCCATAACAATACATTTAAAATAAATGGATTTATTAAAAATAATTCAATCATAAATATAATAAAATAAAATTAATAATAGGGATATAAACATAACCCTATGTCATCTTAGATGGAAAATAAGTTTGACAAAACCCTTGACCTTAATTCCTTATGAAAACATCCTTTCTTATTCAAAAATGTTTTCTTTTTTAAAAAATCCATGAAATTTTAAAATAAAAGTGTTTAGTTGAAAATAAAAATTAAATATTGTAGATTAAGATTCATGAAAATAAGGAATCATGGAACCATAAAAATCCATTCATGCCGTATATGTTAAAAAAACATTCTTCTCATATTTTTGCTAGAAATGTCAAAAAGTCCATCATATGGAAAATGAATAAAGATTAAATCCATACGATTTCATAAAAAATCACCAATGGGTAAAAATGACTTTAAAATATATTATAGGAATATAAATAATACTTTATATTTAGAAAATATGGATGTGGATGATAAATATATCCCAATAAATACTTACGAATAAGCAACCGTGAATAAAAACAAGATTTGTAATGTTATCCCTTACTTTCGGTCTGATATGATTCATATATGTCCAAAAATATTATATAATTATTTTAATAATGTTATATACTTATTAAAAAATCATATTCCTTTTTATGATATCATATATGATAATATTATCATCTGTTTGTTAGTAGCATTGCATTGTCACCCATTATTCAGATATTAACTGCTTAATGTTCTTAGGCATGATTTGTCTGATAAGTTCATGTTACAATTATTTGTTTATAGTTATACAATTTAAAGAATTATATTAGTATAATATATACCATATTTATTAATTCCATTCAAGTATATAATCATGGTGTAATGAATATTATGTTGAATTAATCGCCCCGCATTGTGGAGAAGGTAGGCCTTACGTACGCACGAGCGACGATATCATTCACTTGAAGGTTAAATGGCATGGAATTGGATAGTTTATTAATTTTACAGAATAATTATCATGTTATATTCATTATTAAAATCCATTTTACCCATAATTATATTCATGGAAATTAATAATTGTTGAATAACAAATTACACCACCGTATGGAGACAGTAAGCCGTACGTACGCACACATGGTGTCATTGTTGTTAATAGGATGGATAAAAGGATGTATAAAATTGTACCATAATTATAATAACATATTAGAATGTATAATATACTAGATTTATTATTTTATTATTTAATTAACATAGAAATAATAAGTATAAATAGAAATGAAATTGAATTGAATTGGTAAAGAAATTACCTCTTCTTCGTTGGACTTCCTTTGGATCTCTTCTTAGGGACACTAGGCATTGAATTATTTGAAAACCAGAACCTCCATAAGTTAACTAATATTATTTATTGGATAATTTTTTAGGGTTAGGTCAAGCTATAAGGCTCAAGGAGGTGTGAGAAAATTTGGGAGGAGATGAAAACTTTTGGAAACTCTCAAAATATTAAAATATAATATGACTATTATGGATCAAAAGAGTTAAAAATGGACCATAACTGAAAAATATAATACATGTTAGACCATATATTATCCCCTTGGGATTATTTAACATTTTTTATGTTGAAATAATTTAATAATAAACTAATTAAATAAGATATTATTATTTCCAAATTTAATACCGTTAATTTAATTTGACTTAAAATACAATAAGAAAAAGTTGGAATCTGAATATAATGATTTCAAACATCTTAAATATATCTTATATATATTGGAAATTTTTTAGAAACATTAAATATTCCAATATATTACTAAATTAATATTAATAAAATCATTTTTTTCTATTTTTATGTTAATTAAATAAATATTGCTTTAGAATTGAAGAGACTTTTAAGCTAATTTTATAACTTATAAAAATTAAAAAAAAATTATATAATGAAAAAGTATTCATTTATATCTAAATAGACATTTATATTTGTTAATATCTTTATTTTGGCCCCATGTGGACATAAAATATATTAAAATACAAGATAGTGATATTTTGTAACTATCTTTGATTTAAATAATATAAAACTTATTTTCATGTAAAAGTGTTCATTAAAAAACTAAAAATAGATAATATTGTGATAATTATTGAATATTATTCATCCAATAATTGTTTTGACTTTATTTTAAACCATATAATTTTGATTTACCCTTAATTAATTCTTTTAACTCTTACCATATCAACATGTCTTTTTATTACTAAGGGTTAATATAGTCACTCTAAAATTCCAAAGGAGTCATAAATGGACCATTGGTGACATATTTAACTTCATCTAGGTTAGTTTTCTGATAAGCATTCCACTGGTAGATTCTTATATTGTGATACCTTGTTCCAACATCTATGAGGGTCTTGTTAGTCTTTTTTCATAACCCATTATTATTATATTGGTCACTAGTTTATTTTCCAAAGAAGAAAAACCATATCCAACTGATTGATAGTTATTCATTGATAATCATAAAATCATTAGGTGATTGGGTGGTGCACGATAATTCCTATGGGGTTTTGACTTAGGTATGTTCATGAGATCATGTTAAGTCATTACATTCCATATATCCAATAAAAATAAAAAATTCCTCATTATGATCATTAATGTGAATAATATACCCAATAATAGGTTTATTGACTTCCCTAAATATCTCATCCTATCTTTTATATGATTCATTATCCCTTTTTAATATACCTTCTGATCAAATGGATGGTTTCCATGCAAGATTATTGAAAACATTCTATGATATTTTGGCTCAGAATATTAATTTAATTATTATTAAAGGACTATTTGAGGATAATTCAAGGAAAATACTTAATATAAGACACCAATATATTCATTTAAAACATTCTAATTCTATTTCAAAATACCACTTAAAATCTCCAAAATAATGTCATAAAATTATCATTAAAGAACTACTTCAAACCCAATTAAAAATTACCCTACATTCTATAAAATTATCAAATTTTATAGTCTATTTGATGTTATGTGAAATCCAAAGTCACATATGTGAGACGTATTTATTTATTCAGAAGATGATTTTAATCTTACATGATCTTATAAATAATATATTTAATGTAACATAAGATCCATATTATTCATATATGAGATCCAGAGTCATCATACGTTTTCCATTCAAATGATAGAGTTGCTCATGTATATAATTCATATTATCCATATAAGATATTTTGAATATTTAATTTATTCTTATATAAAAAGAGTAATGTAAATTTTACCCAAACATGGCCACTCCATTTCCTCCATCATTCTCAAAACATCTCTAAACATAATTATCCACATCATATAAAAAGATGAATATTTCCAAACACTTTTAGTGCTAATAGAAAAAAATTTAAATCAAAAAAATTGAAACTTTAAAAATTAATTGGGTTCCTCATTCTCCCTCATTGGTGTTCTTCCCCATAATTAGAACTAAAAAAATAATATCTCTTTATTCTAGGAAATATTATGATTTTTCACTATCTGATAAATTAATTTTTTTAAGATAATTATATCTCTCAGTATGGTCTTCATTTTTCCCCACAATATAATTTACTAATTTTATTCATTTTAATGATATAAAAAACATTAGATTCCATAATCACATATCAAATGAGTTATATATACCCCCCCACATTAATATCCATTTAAATGTTGGTAAAGTACAATATTCCTTATATAATAGGGAAAGGTAAAACACACATATTCCACCATATCACTTTAAATTAGAACTCTATAATATGATTTGTAAAGATATTTGTAATATGATTCATCTTGTAAGTATAGTAAAGTCTCACATAATTATTTTTTACTTCTCCTTGATAAAATTTTATTTCATTTTGATATGTTTGGATCTTATATATTCCACTAAATGCTTTAAAATATTCTTTTCACTTTTTTTTCATATCTAATTTCCAAAAAATTTAACCACTGATTTCTAATCCTTTAGTGATCCCTTAATCCAAATCATATTTGTACATGATTTAATCGAATATACATGATTAAACATTTCTTTAATAAGATTGATTGAATTTATAAATTATTGTGATAACTTATAAAACTTTTTACAAAGAAAAATGTACCTCCAAATATTGATTTTATTGTCTTTAATATGTCCAATATAGTAAATTTTTGTATAGAAAAAAATCCATCTTTTCACCAAAGTTATATAAAACCCATGATTTTCTATACCTTTGATATTTCAATTAATTCCTTCTACTTCCTTCATATTTGATTATTTAAGATCACTCAGAAATTATATACACATAGTCTCTATATATACTATGTAAGTTCTATATGTTTTAAGATATATTGGGACCACAATAAATTTTAAAAAATTATTTTGATTCACTATTTTCCATATAACATTATTTCTATACTCCACTCCAAAATTCAGAGGTTTTTTATATATTTTGGTCATTCAATAGAAAATTTCTTTAAACAATACTAGGCATATTTATTCTAGTGTAAAAAAATTAATTTCTTTTTTTGTGTAACCTGTAATTACAAAACATCCCATCTTTCCAACCATTGAAATATCAAAATATATAATTTTTTTAAATCCACACAAGTATAATTGAAGTCACATGTAATAATAATTTCATCAATATATAAATTTCTAATGAGATTACCTTTTTCCATTTACTTCATATAAATGTTATTTTATGTTTTTAAATTGATGCAATCCATATCCTTAAAACATGAGTCTACCTTTGAATTCTATTCCCATGGGGGATATTATGATGAATGAATTTCATTATTAAACAAGAAAACACCTATTTTAACATTAATAAGGATAAATACTTTAGTGTACTCAATAAAAACATATTCCTAAAAATCAACATTAAGAAATATAGATTTCAAATCAATTAGATTGACATTATATTGATTATGTGTATCAAAAAAAAGATTATTATGAGAGCCTCTCATCACAATCCAGTACCCCATTCATAGAATTTATTTATTATTTGTGTTTAATATATTATGAAATGAAATTTTCATCAGCCTATGAAACACATTTTTTTTCTACCAATTCAAAATTTTCTTTTTAATTTCATTGATAACCCCCACAATTATGAATGATATTGTATGTATCAACATAATTTGGAAATATTTTGAGATTTTTCATTCATTTAAAATAGGATTTTCTGGATCTATAGTATTCCCTAAATTAATATTGATGTTTCTTAACTCATTTTCATCTACCTTTCCACCCACATTTTTTTAATTCCATATGTTATCGTCATCAAAATGTTCCCATAATTTTATCACAAATCTCAATATGATTGGGTTTGTTTTCAATGAACTTTACATCATTGTAGTTTACCATAGAATTTAATCCATTTTAGGCCATTTTTTTCATTTGAAGTGGGATAAATAGCACATAAAAATTTCTCCTTCAATAGCCTCAATAAATATTCCTAGATCAATATTTTTTTATTACTCATGGACAACCAAACACTTTAATGTACATTGAGGATTGGTTCTTCTTATACAACATATCATAATTAGTCATATTTGATATTGGTACAAGAAATAATATATTAGATAAATATATAGTAGTTTAAATAGTGTCCCTCTAAAAGAACATTATGAAATTGAATTTATCCAAAATAGTTCTCTCAATTTCAGAGGGGCTTGAATTATTTCTCTATGAAAATCAAATTTTATGTTGTATATTAGGGGTGTTATAATCATGAAAATACCAAATTTAAATAGATATTATTTACAAAATTTATACATCTGTCTTAAATCATAAAAAAATAAATTAAATAAAATATATTATAGGGAACCCATCCTTCTACACATATTGTTACATGATTTTAAGAATATTTATCCATAATGTACAAATATAGGATGAGAAGGTCTAGTGTTATTAGAAGACTTGATACATAATTAGAAAAAATGAAAATACAATAAAAAACAAGATAATTAATCGTTATAATGAGATCCTAAATTCCATTGAGCTTCTAAAACGGTATAGGATAACATAGGGAATACATTGTCACGATCCGTCCCCCAGTCTATATGGTATAGGTTTTTTATTAAAAAGGGCTCAGTAGAATTCAAATCTGATCCAACCGGGCCATACTCGTAATTATGCCCAAACTGAAGTGGAGTATCTCAAAAGGACCCCCTTGTCATAAGGGTCATCGCACTGTAAATTGCGTATCTATCAAACACCCGGTCTGTGAGTTATTAACATTTTAGTAAATAGGGGACCGGTTGCGATGAGGCATGCTATGACCCGATCGGACCGACCCGAACAACCTAGCCTAGGGATCCCACACACATTGATTTAGAATCGACCAACTCGACCTGACCCGGTTTGGGTTTGGGTTGGTCCGGTCTGGTCTGGCCAATGGGCCTTGCCCAATGAGCCTCACTGGATCTGGCCCTGTTTGGCCGAGGGTCCAGTCCGTCGGGTCGGTTGGTGACCCAGTCTAGTCCGGATTGGCCCGAAGGGAGTGGGTACGAACTATCGGTGTGTGTATAGCCCTTCGATGTGGGTCTGGCCCGCTGGGCATGTGAATAGCCCACTGGGCATGAAATCGAATCGACACACTGGGGGCTCAGACTGCCAGCCGAGGATCAGCCGTTGGACTGGATTGTGGTGCACCACCCACCCAGGATGCTGTAATCGGCCATGTCCGACCCTCTCTTCCCCACAGGATGCCATAGGGCCTCCACCTCTAGCCATGGTCCATGGACCGTAGCTTGTCGAACTGGCCAGGTGGCCCAGACACGGGCCACCCCCCTTCACGTGGCACCATGTCCCACGCTGCCATGACCTGATGGTCACAGACTCTAGGCTCCATGGAACACCACTCCACCTGGATTCCAGTGTGGCTGGTGGTCCTCTTTCCCGCTGACCAGCATGTGGCTGGCACATTCCGCTTCCGTCACCGTGAAGGTAGATCCTTCGACGAACCACCGGACGCGGACTAGTGGTCCGTTCTTCACGATGCCTATGTCTATGGCCCTTGGAGTTCTTCTTATTCACTGTAAAGGAATTAAAGAACCCTTGCTATCATTTTGAGAATTCATCCATCAAGAAATCACAATTGAAGGTGCTCGAGCATTGTTCGTGTTAGCTTGGTCCCTCTGCGTTAGAGGCTTAAAATCAAGGGGGATGATCTGGGATTGTTGTTTGATCATAAAATAATAATCTTAATCCTAAATAGAGAAATCCCCAATAGTGTTACCCTCTACATAAATGCATGAAGCGTCGGTGAACCTGTTCTTATGTTGATCTACATTCATTGTTTCGAGAAAAAATGGGGAAGAACAACAAAATCAAATAAATCTCTTACCTCCTTGACGTTTGATGCTGGTGCCTTTACCCTTGAGGATTCAAGACATCGACATCATCACTTCCATCTCCGTTCTTCGAGGTTCATCGAAGTCGGTGAAGTATTTTCGGTGTTCTTCACCATTCTTAGTTGGGGAGGAAATTCAACAGAGTTTTGTTAGAGAATCCTTCAAGTATAATTCCCAAAACCCACAAACTGGATTATTTAAAGAAAACAAAAAAGTTGCAACAACGACACTGTGCCCATAAATAATGCTTATTAAATTAGCCTCATTTAATTGGCCACATTTAATGAGCAATTAAGGTAATAGTGTTTTGGTTTTAAAGGATCCATTAATGAAACTCCATCAATGCACCTCATTGTCACGTCGCTGCTGCACCACAACATCACCATCCACCACCCAACGGTCAGAATGAAATAAAATATTTCATTTAAATTATTTTATTATTTTGGTAAAAAATACTAAAAAATAATTTTTTTCTTGGACCTTGCAGAATAAAGTTATGTTATATCTAGGTGAATCCAGGTGTTGGGAGTTTAATAGTATCCTCAAATATTTATTTCGAGAACTGGTTCAAAAGATAGAAAATCCTACATGCAAATTTACTGAACGTACTTTAAAAAATTTCAAAAAATAACAACAAATTTCACCATCAAACCATGTCGGTCGAGGTTAGGATTTTCTTAATGCAAAAACTCCTCCACGAGTTCAACAGTACTCACAGATTATCAATCTGAGTTACCATTTTGAAGTTATAAGGGTTTTAAAATAAAATAATTGTTAATTATTTTATTCACGACCAAAAATTAACCTCCACTGTTGGCCCGCTCCAGATAGTGTTAGGATCTGCCTAAAGAAATCATACCCTCACATGTTCAATGGTGGTCTCATATTTTTAATCCGAGTCACCGTTCATGAGTTATACTCATTTGAAAAATAAAATAATTTTATTTAATTATTTTATTTTCAGTTAAGCCGTTTTTTGGGTTTCCTCACTGGAGGTATGCATCGACTAAAATTAAGTCACTCTTAGGGTAAACCTACCATCCTGAATGTCACAATGTCCTTAGATTTCTGATCTGGGTACTCGTTCAAGAGTTATTACACTTTTTAAAGAAAACTACGCTGGTGTGCTATTTAAAGTTTAACATTTTTCAAAGGATCATTCTGGGCACTCCAGGCCTCGTAATCACATGTCGTCAGAGCATGTAGTCTCAAAAAATAATTCCATATAAATAAAAAGAAATTAAATGTAAATTAAGGGACATTAATCCCTCCCCACTGTAAGGATTTATGTCCCTGAAAGTAAAAATGATGGAAATCTAAACAAAGAGGGTACTGAGCATGAATCTAGGCCTCTTGGTCCCATGTTATCTCCGATAGATTTCAGTGCTGCCACCAAATGCTCACCAGAGGAATTAAGCATTCTCATAGGATCCGCTCCTATCGGCCCTCTATCTCCATCGAGAACTCTGTGAATGTCACCCCATCATGAATGTCCAGCTCACTCTAGTCGACGAAGTGTGATGGGTCATACACGTTTCTCCTCAACTGTGACACGTGGAAACAATTGTACACCCGATGCATCTGTGGGGGAAGAGAGAGGTGGTATGCCACCTTGTCAACTTTTCCTAGGACCTGGAAATGTGCGATGAACCTCAGAGATAGCTTGTTGCCCCAGCCAAATATTCAAAATCCTTGTTTTGGTGAGACCTGAAGGAACACATGGTCTCCCCCTCAACAACAAGGTTCTCAGTCTCTTGGTCACCAGTACTAATGTGAGAGGTCCAAGTACATTTTCTCCACAGCAGGATGTACCACCAAAGTGGATGTATGGAACTCCCCCAACACCTCCTCCTGTATTGTCATTGGTACTACGGTGTGTACTATGAAAAGGATGACGTGATCCCCACCAATCAAAAATCCATCAGGTGATTTTCTTGAGGATAACTGAGCACGTCAGGGCACACAGTGTACATCCACGAAGTGTGCCTCCTTAACTCGCTGCAAGAGTGGGGGAGTGACAATCATTGACTAAAGGTAAGCTACTCCATCAAAATCTATGAAGGATATTTGTATCACAACTTGCTGATTTGTTGCCTCACTTTGTAGCTGTAATCCTAACCTCCTACTAAGATTTTCTTCCACCACGTTCTCCTTCCCAGAAGTATAGTCTCATAGTCCTGGAGGAACTCTAGACATCACCACTATCTCAACTACTGAAAATCCTATGAGAACATTTCAATCAATGTGAATGGAAACCCCTTTTAACTAATTGATGTGCCCATCGACCCTTTGGTAGTAGGGACTCATTCACCATGACCACTTGATTAAAGTAAAGGTAAAACACACATAACCTCAAACACTAGGTCTAATTAATCCCTTCCTCTGTAAGTCCCCCACCTACGACCCTGCTTGTGAAGTTCTATGAAATCCCTCCGATATACTGATGCTGATATCAGTTCCATATCGGGGTGTAGAATAATATAGAAGTACCTCTCTCTATGAGAAGGTAATTCTGGAAGCACCTTTTGAAAGGATGTTCCCTCACTCTGCCACTACTTTTAGGAATTGAAAACTCAAAACATCTGTTTCCATGATGGTAAGGCTAGATGATTCAAGAGTGATTGGCTCCACCTTCCTATGCATGAGTTTATTCTGTGCTGCATGGGTTTTTTTCATCAATGGAAAACCCCATTACAATGATGTAGATATACCACATACTTTTGCCTAAAATAGTTGATCTGATAATGAACTGTGGATGAAAAGTCCATACCCAGACTAACGTCATAATGCCTCGATGCTGTCACTAAGAGCTTCCAACCAAAACTCTCACCCCAAGAGTCATACCAAACCGCTAGTGTAAGTGTGATTATTGAGTCGCATCCCATAGTTATCTCCAGATGTAAGGATGGAGTCAATAGTTTTATAAAAAACTCTAGGTCTTGAACAAGATTCATGAAAATATAGAATGATTATTACCTATTCCTTTTAATACAAAATCTAGTAGTATACACAAATTAAACCTAGAATCCTTCCTAGGGCCCTTGGTTCATACTCCTTAACTGCATGCAGTTACTACCTTCCCATGTCCTTCAGCTCCTTAAGCCTAGTGGGGACCACATTGGGGTACATGTTGATATATTCTAAAACATATATCATCTCATGTTGCTCTCCTATCTCCTCATCCACATATACTGCCCTAGAAATTCATCTGTCCCTATCGCTTCCTCTTTCGGAAACATTTTACACATCCAAGTCACTGAGACTGACGTCAGTTTCTTACTTTCCCACTGTTGACATTCACTAGCTATATCTTCTCATCCAAAGAACATTCACACTCAAAGGTTCTCTCTATCACACTGACATAAGTAGGCATGCACAAAGGATTAGTGATGGCTCACATGTCCCTAAATACATCTTGCTCAGAGGTCTGATCTCTGAAGCACTGGTCATATCCTATTCAGTGAATACTTGGAATGGTCGATACACCTTGATGAATACTCAGGTACTAACATGCCATCCTGCCAAAGCTACCGAAGCTCTTGGGAACACATTCATCTTTGCTTTTTAATAGAAAGTGACCCCTTCCATAAGAAAGGTTATCAAGATATTTCCATGTAAGAGTCCCATCATCATAAGATCAGGGTAATATAAACCCTGTTATCTCTTGGTGGAGCCATGTAGAAGGCTCACTGACAGGACCACCATATGATCTAATGGTTCCCTGGCTTGATGGAAACTCGGCCACCACCTCAAGCCAGTCCTTATCCGCCTATGAGTTTGGATCATATCAGAACCTGATGGGTATCTATCCCTGAAACTCATGTAAGGAATTGAGCTTAAATGTGTCCTCAACTGGTAGTGCAGGTAGTAACTGCTAACCAACATGTAATGGTATTTATGGGACACCACCCAAAGGTACCATCTCAGGAAACAATACCTGTACCGAAGCCTCATCACTTTTCGGACCATCCTCATGGTCATGCACTGAAATCCTGGATTGCTGTCTATGTAGAGGCATCTTGAAAGATAAAATAGATGAACCACAGTCAAAAGGTCATACCCGGTGAGCTGACTCAAAAGATATAAAGAGAATTTTTTTTTCAAAACAGAAGGAATTAGGGTTTTTGTGTACCAAGTTGAAAAAAATAATTAAGGATCTTGGTGTATGGATACGTCTGCTGGCACACCAAAAATGGACTCCCTGGACTAAAATCCAAACCTAACACACTTATCACTATTACCCCCATTGAAAAAAATTTATACTCTTAGTTCTTCTAGTAGAACTGACCACCCTTTGATACCACATTTTCATGACCCGTCCCCCATGGCCCCTGCCTTAACTACCCCAAATCCACCTTCCATAGGCTAGGGGATGGTGACATGCACTAGAAAGCCAAAACATGAAAAGCGAAGGCACTGACTTTAAACCTATACACACAGAGATAGGGAACAATGAACACAAGAAAAACACATCAAAAAAGGAGTAGTACAACAACCACTAAAAATCACCATTGAGATTAAAATTATGTAGTGAATGAAAAATATGACATTCTATTGGAATAACTGAAAGAGAAATATATCAAACATAAAACAAATATCTAGAGATCATCCGCCAAGGATCCTACCTAAAGGGTATGTATAACTCATCACTGTGAATCACCATGTCAATCGGTCACCTCCGTGCACTGTTTGGACCTGGCTCTCTAAATTCTCTATCAAGCTATCTCTCCTCTGCGCAAGGGAAAATAAGGTACATGAAAATCCCATGCTGAGGTGAGTATAAAAATACTTAGTAGGGACCGTGAGACCCCAAAGGTCTCTTGGAATTCCATAAGGTAAAAACTACAGGCATGATATTTAATCAAGGAGCACAAAGTAAAAGAAATATCACACTATGTATAACTTAAAGTATAGAGGTAAGGATGATTAGTTGTAAAACTATATCATCTTATTATATTGATAGGTTCTATTGATGATCCATGAAGGGTCTCTATAATATTTATTCACAAAGATTCGGTTTGCAGCTGATCCATGAAGGGTCTCTCTACTTCCAATCCACAAAGGGCCCCTCATCTACTGATCCATGGTGTGTCACTCTACAACTGGTCCATGTCGGGATGAACTACTACTGATCCTCAATGTGTCACTCTCATGATAATCCATGAAGGGTCTCTTTTATGCTGCTCCATAAAGGTTCACTATTGTGCGGATCCAAGAAGGGTCACTTTTTATGCTAATCCATGAACAATCACTTTTATGTTGATCCAAGAAAGGTTGTTTTTATGTCGATCCATAAAGGGTCACTCTTAATTATTCATGTTAGAGCTTGCCACTGGATTCCCGCACCTAACACACTTGATTATGGGAGGATCCTCACCCGAAGTGATCAGTCATACATCAGCCATCATAAAGTCCAACAAAGTGGCAACCCAAAGGACCGTCTCATCGTAATCATCCCAATGCAATAGAAAACGTGTCATTTGGATTCCCGATCTATATGTTATAAGATTTATAGTAAAAAGGGACTGGTGGGAATCGAGTCTGATCCAAATCGGCCATACTCCAACTTCCACCAAAACTAAACTAAAGTATCTAAAATAGACTGCCTTGTTGGAAAGGTCTTCGTGCCATAGATGACGTGTCAATCAAACACCCGAACAACGAGTTATTAAAATTTTAATAAACAGTGAACTGGTTGCAACGGGGCTCAGTCCGACCCGGATGGACTGACCCGACCTACCTGGCCTAGGGGTCCCACATATCCCAATTTAGAATCGACTGACTCGACCTGACCCACTTTGGGTTTGGATTGGTCCTCTCTTGTCTGGCCAATGGGACAGGTCCAATGGGCCTCGCTAGACCCAGCCCGGTTTTGCCGAGGGTCCTGCCCGCCGGGTCACCCAAAAACTCGGTCTAGTACGAACCGACTTGTAGTGTGTGTGTCCGGCCTAGCGGTGCGGGTCCAGACCACTGGGTGTAGAACCAGCCCAACCCACTGCTGGCTCAGCCACCAACTGAGGACCGGCTGCTAGAGCGTCCAATGGTGTGTTGCCCGGTTGTGACGCAAAAACTAGCTGCATCTATCCCGCTCTACCCCACAGGATTCCATGGGGCCTCCATCTCTAGATACAGTCGACGAAGCAAGGCTCATTTTTCTATCCGAGTGGCACAGAAACGAGCCTCCCCCCTTCATGTTTCACCCCACCTAGTGCATCATCCCCCACTACCATATCTTGATGGTCGTAGTCTCTATCCATTGTGACTTGCTGACAGGTGTACCGCTACACTTGGCTGCCAGTGTGGCCATTGAACCTCTATTACGCCGTCTGACATGTGGCTGGCATGTGCCACCACCAACGCGATGATAGATCTTTAAGCGGACCACCAGACATGCACCGGTGGTCCGTTCTTCATGCTTCCTGCATCTATGGCCCCTGGAGTTCACTTTATTCACTGTGATGGAATTAAATCACACTTTCCATTGTTTTGAGAATTCAGAAATCAAGAATAAACATGAGGAGGTTCTTGGGCATTTTTCATGTCGGCTAGGGTCCTCCGCGTAAGAGGCTTGAAATAAAGGGGGAGGCTCAGGAATTTTTGTTTGATCATAGAAGAATAATCTTAATCCCAGATAAAGAAATCTCTAATAGTGTTAAACTCCTACATAAACACATGAAGTGCAGGTCAAAATGTTCTTGGGTTGATCCGTGTTTTTCATTTCAAGAAAAGAACAGGTAAGAAAATCAATGTAGGTGAAGTCCCACCATCATTCTTCCAGCTTCGTTCATCGGGTCAAAATTTTCATTGAGGATTCAAGATGTCGATGTCGTCACTTCCATCTCTGTTATTTGTGTTTCATCGATGTAGGTGCAGTCCCACTATCATTCTTTGTCATTATTCAATGGATATTAATTTCACCATAGTTTCATAATAGAATCCTCCAAATTTAATTCCCAAACTCCACACGTTGGATTATTTATAGAAATCAAAAAAAATTCATAGATATCACACACATTAATAATGCTCATTAAATTATCCTCATTTAATGAGCTACATTTAATGATCCATTAAGGTAATAGAACCATGGTTATAGATAGTCCATTATTTACTATTCATTAATTCACCTTGTCACTGCCTTGTCGCTGCACCACAACGATGCCGTCTTCCACCCAATGATGAGAATGAAATAAAATTATTCTTTTAAATTATTTTATTATTTTTCAAGAAATGTATGAAAAATAACCTTTTCGGTCAGCCCTTTCTGGCTGAAGTTAATTCATTTCTAGTAAAATATTATCACTATGAGTTCAATGGTACCCTCATATTTTTAATATAAGAAACGATTCAAAATATATAAAATCCCACTCGCACGTTTATTGAACATACCTTAATAAAAGTTCAAAGAAAAAAACTTTCAGACTCAACCTATATCGGTCGAGGTTATGATATGCATAAGGGAAACATTCCCCCACGAGCTCAATTTTATTTTTTTTCAATGTTATATATAATTTAATATTTTAAATTAATATTATATTATTAACACTAAGTTTTATTTGTAGATCTTTATTCGTGAGTGTGGTAATTCTGGTGGATTAAGTGTATCCAAATTTTTCTATTATCTTATTTTATATTTATTTTCCTGTATTTATATTTTTCATTCTTATTGGATTATTATCTAAAAAATGAATCTTTATTTTTTATGAAGATATATTTTTTATAATTACAAGAAGTGAAATTCCATTTATCAAACTATTTGTTGTTATATTCTTCCCCCTTAAGAAATTTCAACCTTGAAATTTCATTTTACGAACTAAGGTGAAAACATTTGAGGGTATTCTTTCTGTATTGCTTCTGTTGGTTTTCATGGTTCCCCTTCATAATTTTGGTTCCTACCTACTACCTTGAATAGGTGAGTAGTTTTTTAATAGAAATCTGTCTCTATGATCTAAAATCTTTACTAAATTCTCTTCAAAAGAGAGTTCATTTTACAACTGTAACACCTTTGAGTTCAGTACATGTGAGAGATCCGGTATGTAATTTCTTAAGAGGGATACATGGAATAAATAATTTATATGATATGTGGTTGGTGGAAGTGATATTTGATAGGCCACGATTTTGACATATTCCTAAATCTTTTAGGGGGTAATATTACTAAAAAAAACTTTCTTTTCTTTCAAAATCTCATGACTCTCTTCCACAGAGATATACAGAGGAATACCTTGTAACCCACCTTAATCTCTAAGTCCCATAGATTATTATTTACACTAATATTTTGTCACCTTTTTGCATCCCATATATGCTGCTAGATGGTCTTCACATTTTCTACCACTTTCTCAAACATTTTAGGTCCCAATTGCTTACGTTCACCAACTTCATCCCAGCATGCAGGTGTTCTATATCATTTCCCATAAAGGGTTTTATATTGTTCCGTTTGGATTATTGAGTGAAAATTATTATTGTAAGATAAATTGACCATTGGAATATGGTGATCCCATCCTTCTTCGAAGTCCATTGATCCTACTATCAATATGTATTTTAGTGTTTGAATGGTCTCCTCAGATTTCACATCAGTTAGGTCGTGATAATATGTACTAATGTTCATCTCAGTGACTAGAGTATGTTGGATAACATTCTATAATTAGGAGGTAAATATAAAATTATGATAAAATATAATCAATAATGGTACTACATGTAGCCTCACCTCTTCTATGATGAATATCCATGCATGTTTGATGAGTGATAATTCTTCTCGAATCAAAATAAATTGAGCAGTCTTTATATGACAATCCAAAATGACCCATATAAAATTATTTCCTCTGGATATCTTTGTAATTCCAATGAAAATGTCCATGTTGATGTTTTCTCTTTTCCTTTTAAGTTTGGGTGATGGATTCATCTTCCCATTAGAGTTTTTACTTTCAGCCTTCACTTGCTAACATACCAGAAACATTGATGTAAATTAAACGATCTTATTCTTCATATAGTCTCACTAATAACACTGCTAGGGATATCGATATATATTTATGATCCCTTGGTTTACAGAGAAGTTAGAGCTATGTGAATCATTAAAAATATCCCTATTTGTCTATGGTTTTTATGGTTCACATACTTGTGAAACAAATCTTACAACTCCTTCCTACTGAATTTTATATTCTAAGAATTTCATATTTTTTATAACATCCACCTTCTTATGAATTTTAGCATCATCACTTTGAACATACCCTATATTATCAAAATTTGATAGTTGAGAAATCATTTTTGAAATGAGTGATTAGGTAACTTTCTTTATGATTCCCATATCTATCCTTTTTATCTATAATAAGATTGGATCCTTCTCAATTATTATCATTGTTAAAATTTAAGGATCCTTTATGTATATAGCATCTTCCACTTTATTTCCTTAACATATATGATAGTGGACAGATAATTTATAATAATTGATGAGAAATAACCATATTAGATGGTTCGTATTATTCTACTTTTTTGTAATATATATTTTAGACTCTTAGGATTAGTAAATGTCTCACACTACTTCACATAGAGATAATGCTCCATGATTTTCAGTGCGAAGATAACAACAACCAACTCCAAATCATTCATGGGATTTCTTTGTTCATTAAAATTTAGAGGCCATGAGACATAACCTATCAATTTATCATTTTCATAACTAAATATCCTAATCCCTTCTTTGAATCATCATTGTATACCACAAATAGTTCCCCACTTATAAGAAGTGTACGTACTAGTTCAGTGATAATCCAATTTTTCAACTCTTTGAAGTTCTCATCAAATTTAATAGTCCATTAAAAAAATTTTCCCTTCTGAGTCATATTGGTTATTAGGTTTTCCCATGGAAATAAGTTTCTCTAAAATCTCTAGAAATACCCTGCTAGTATATGGAATCTATGGATCTCCCATACAAATGTTGTCCTGGTCCACTTCTAATTTGCCTTTTTTGAAGGGTTCCTAGATTTCCCTTTGCTAATAATAACATACCCCAAGAATGATATATAATCCATAAAGAACTAAATTTTACTATACTTTTCATATATTTTTTTATATTCACAAATTATTAAGCACAATATTAAAATATTACTCATGTTCATAATTTCTATTGGGGTATATCAAAATATCATCTATAAATACTAATAAAAAAATTTCAAGGTAAATTATAAAGAATTTATTAATTAAGTATAAAAAATTACTTGATCATTAGTGAGTCTGAAGAGCCTTACAATGAACTCATAATTTCTTTACCTTGTTTGAAAGGAAGTTTTGTGAATATTATCCTTCCCTCCTTTAATTGGTGATATCCTGAATGAAGGTCCACCTTAGAGAAATACATTCCCCCTTGTAATTTATCAAATAAGTCATCTATCCATGATAGTGCATACTTGTTCTATATCGCGATTTTGTTGAGTTAATGATAATCAATGTAAAGGCACATTGATCTAACACAATTCTTGATTAAGAGGACTAGATCACCCCATGGTGAAGCACTCAAGTGTATAAAACCCTCATCCAAATTCTCTTGTAACTAATTCATTCATACTTCAAACTCAATGGTGACCATCCTATAAGGAGTCTTTGATATTGGTAGAGATCTGGGTATAAGATCAAATGAGAACTAAACCTCTTTATCAGGTGGAAGACCATGAAGTTATTCATGGAGCACATCAGGTTAGTCCCTATCCATGGGCATGCCTTCAAACATGATTCTCTCCTTTGTTTAAATCTACTGAGATATATATTCTTTTGTCATAAGAAAATAATATACACATTTGAGATGATGATTCTAAAGGATATTCAACCTCCTTCTAGGACTTGTATAAAATTGGGATATGGATTGTGATGTGTTGAGTGATTTCCTTCTCCCAACAATAAATGATGGGTGTGTATAAATATAGCCAATCCATTACCAATATAGCAACTTATCACACCAAAATAAGTAAATTGTGTTTTTTGTGAAGTTGAGTCTGAAAATATTAACTAGTGAGGAGTTGTATAATTTGTATGTAATAATTACCCCATTATTTTTTTCTAATAGATAACTTAACCTTCATATTTTTAGATGGTGTTTTATAGTTCCACTAAACACAAAATATGTAAAATAATTCATAGATCTAAAATATAATAGTACATTCACAATTATTGAATGAATAATCAATGTACCTATCACCACATCATTTTGAGGTTCCACCTCAATAGTAGTGATATAATATTCCCTTCCTTTCTACCTTAGAAGCTTCTTTCAGATATTTTCATCTACAACCCTTGGCATAGGACAATGGATCGCATAGTTCCCATATTATTTCCAGTTAAATTACTACATGATCATCATTTTATTAAACTAAACCTTCCTTTTAACTTCCACATTAGTGGGATTATTCATCTCACTTTGGCATTTTTTATATTTGTTCCCATATTTTCCACCTTTGAAGCACCTTCTGGTTCCCCTAATGTTATTTCAGAAATTCTTCTTCTCACACTTTTTAAAAGTGGTATATTGGGATTTCTTTCCTCCATAATATTTTTCTATTGTTCCTCCTAAAAATAATTCCATATTAAATATCTTGTCTCTAGTCCCTTGAGGCTATTCAGAATCACCAATATTCATCACAACTTTAAGTAAAAAATGAACAATATTTTTATAATTATCAAAGCCTTTAATTTTTATGGATTTTCATAGACTTTATTTCCACCCAATAATGAATCGGTGCACCTTACTTTCTATGATGATGAAAAATATAGAAGCCTAATAAGGACCACTTGTGGATTTTTTCTTATATGTTTCGATAGTCTCATCATCCTTTAGTTTTAGACTGAAATACTCCCCCTATATCTTAGGACAAAGTTTTCAGGGAAAGTATTTATTGAAAAATATTTTTGTTAATTTTTAGCATTTATTGGAATAAATTTCTCATTAGACATTGTGTTTTTGATCAGTGTCCACCACTAAAAAAATTCCTAATCAAAAAAATAGACCACCAATATGATTTTCTATTTTTCCAGGCATTGGAGGATAGTTAGTATCTTCTCAATGGCATTAATCCATTATTTCGTGATGAGGGGATTAGATGATACACAAAAGATAAGAGTATTTTGTCTCATAAAAAATTCAAACAAAACATTATATTTCTTATTAGATGGAGGGTGTTCCACATGATTAAATTTATTATTCATAACTTGATCCAATTGATCCAGTATAATATGAAGTTCTCAGATCCCACTCCTTTAAGATTTGGAATCTCATTAGGGAAATCACCGCATTACCTATCTCATTTATTATTGGAATGGGTTCTCCAATTTCAAAAAATTAACTAAGAAAAATAAAATAAAAATATGGGGCTTGAATACTTTGAAATCAAGCGTATAGAAAAGAGACTATGAACATAGTAGGACACACATATAAATGGAAAAGATACTCTAACATGAAATTCTGTAATTTTCAATCTTTGTTATCTATGGTGATAGAATTATCCCTAGGCTCCTTACTGGAGTCTTATAATCCTAATATACTAATATTATTAGACCATTCCATTTATACCGGCTATCGATAATTAGAGTTATTTCTAGTTGACTATATCTAATACCAATCATATCACTCCATGGGTGGCAACATGTCCTGGGCGAGATACTAAACCATTCCCAGTGGAATCCCTTTCCTCATGAAGACCTTGTGCAGAGTGCCTTCATGTGTTTAATGCTCACACATGATATTTCACAACGAAAAAATTATTTTCTTCGCTCTAATTCCAACTATATAGACCCTATCCTTTTACACAGATTGTTACATGATTTAAAGCATATTTATCCATAATGTAAAAGCCAAGTATTGGAAGGTATAATGTCATTGGAACACAAGGTACATAATTAGAACACATAAAACAAGAATAAAATAAATTTTACTTAATATTCTTAATGAGATCCTAACTTAATTTGTTCTCTACACCTGCATTACAAAATATAGGGAATATATAGATAAAAAGGGAAGAACAAAAAAGTGTAGTAAGGGAATAAACATGGGAATACAATATAACACATGATTTAGAAGGAATAACTTGTTAACATAAAATGTAATAGTACATGAATAAAAATATAGAATCATAAAATATAGAACATGAAATCATATGATCATGGAAATATTGGATTGAGGTAACAACATATAACATGGACTAAATACGAGTCAAGTATAACCTCCAAGACTAATCACACGGTGGACGGAGCCCCATAAAGGATTAGGTTTACTACATAATCTCACAAATAACATCTCATGACACAAAACATTACCCAATTAATTTGATTACTATCTAGGTGAAACCATCATAACAAGTTCATGAATATGTGTGGAACATAAAGAATCAAACATAAATAATACACATATGGGTTACCTATGGAATGAAATGGTTATAACAATCATTTCATATGGCTTCCCCAAGGGTCTTATAATAAAAGTATCAATGAAAGAAGGAATTTAAATAATTATTATTAATTCATATGAAAAAATAAGAATAGATTTGGAATAATGTTGTGTAACTAAGTTAGAAACAACAAATAGTGTGCTTAGGTAACATTAAAAATAGCCCTCTTAAGTGTTTTTTAGGGAAAAAAATAAAGGGTTTTTAAAGAGGATAAAATAATTATTATTTTTATAAAATAGGAAATGAAATAAGAAATATTTTCATGATAAAATAATATATTTTAGATAAATATTGATGACTTAATACAGTTTATGGAGTGTATTTGAAAATTGGTAAAAAATGATGAAGTTCTCTTTAATTGGGCTTTCTTATCGAGAGAAATTAAGAAGGGAATCTTTAAAAACATGTATTTCTGCATAAAATAAAGATGAATTGAGATATATAATTTTTATCAGAACATATTCATAGAATTAAGGATAAATATTTAGTAATAAAGAATAAATGCATTGGGGTAAAGAGAGAGAATGTGTAAGTTGAAGGAAAAATAGAGGTTCGTAGAGATCTGTTATCTTATGTATGGATGCGTTCTTCACTTGAAATTAATGTTCTAGATAATAAAATTGGATTAATTAATTAATTAATTAAGAACCTATTCTACATGTATTATAATTTATGGAAGTTCATTTATGGTTGTTTCATGATTTACAATGTTTAATTTCATCATTCTTGGAGTGTTTGTTTGATGGTTTCATGGTCGGTTTAGTTCTATATAAATATGGAATTTATTATCAATTCAGAATAATTCAATAGAATTAAAATTATATGGTTTTAATTAACTTACAGAAGTTTATATTTTCCCATATATCATTTTTTTTCTGGTTTGAGGATTATTCATTTGATGAAATGTTAATGCTAAATTTATAGTTTATTTTGGTAATTTTTTGATCATCACGAACTATTTAAATTTTCTTTAAAATTATGTCTATATATTTGTTACATAACATGAAAAAAAGTTATAATATTTATTTTAAAATCATTTTTATCCATAACAATGGTTTTATGACCTTCCTTGAAGGCAGTAATGAAAAAAGTAAACTCGTCGTCCACGAAGGCAGTGAACTGACATATCACTGATGATGTTTTCATTTTTCAAATAAAAAGAGAAGTGAATATATTTAAGGATGGATATTACATTAAAACAATAACATTATAGTATATATATATATATATTATAGTAATAAAATATTTTGGATGGGGTAGGTGAGGAAAGGATAAGAAAATAAATGAAATTAAAAGAGGATTGAGGATCTTACCTCTTGAATGTTGTCTACTTGAGAACCTATTTAAGGAACATGGGTTTTGTATTTTGCTGAGACCATAATATTATGGATTTGGGGAAGGATATTGGTTGGGGGATTGGTATGAATATTGAAAATTTAAAAGGCTTCGAAGGTTTGATGAGAAAGGGTGGTGAGGGGTGGTATTTATAGGGGAGGGGAGAGGTATTTTTGATTATCAGATTCATTAGCTTATTATTTTGGATAAAAAAATATAAATAGTGTTTATTTTTACCACTAAATATTTTAAATGTTTTAGGACAATTTTGACTCATGGGTTCTTACATCATCCATTTCTCAAAATTTCATGTATTTCTCTTATAATGTTAAATACCATAAATTAGTGTGTTTCACTATTCATAAAAATTCAACTATTTTAGAAAAATCCAAATAATTCACTCAAACAATTTTTGATATATATATATAGAAAATTAAATCAAATTTAGCAAAATAATATTCTGAATATGATAAATTTAATTTAAAAATAAAATCAACTTTTATTCAAAAAAATACTAATTTTAATTTTATAATAAATTTCATAACCATTTGTAGATCAATTGAAGTCAAATAAAATTATATTATAATATTAATACAACATAATATTAATTTATTAATCCCATTTTATGAAAATTAATTTTCTTTTAAATATTTATATTAACTATAAAATTCTAAATAAATATTTACATTTTATAAAAATACTAACACTTAATTTATGATTTTTAATACCATTATTTACTTATATCATGAAATAATTATATCATAATTTCATTTATATGATGCTTAAATCTTATTTATAATTTTATATATGATGTTACTATTCTAATAGCCGAATTACAATTCCTAATGGTTAGATTACTATTCCAATGACCATGTTACTATTCCAATGGTATAGGTTCCTTTATTTCCACTTATTTTATTCAATCTCCATTCACTTATATTTTTTCTCAATGTAATATATACTTTAATATTTTAAAAAAATATTATATTATTTAAATTAGGATTTATTTCTATAGTTTTTTTTTGTGAGTGCGACCATTCTAGTGGATTGACCAGATCAAAAATTTCCTATTTTCTTATTTTTATATTTATTATTATTATATAATATTTGGAATTTTATGGGATTATTAGATAACTAAGATATCATTCTTAATTTATGATAATAAGGTTTTTATTAAGCGTTTTACAATTATAAAAAGGGAAATTTCATTGATAATATTTTGGATCATTACACATCCCTTAGTTAATTGATGTCTCATTAGCCGACATAAATCAAAATGAGTTAGTTTATGTGGCCATATAGACTATATCTCTACTTTCTTGTTAATTCATTGTAACACTATGGGAAGACATGATTTTGCGACGGGCTATTTGCGAAGGGATTAATTCTCGTCACAAATAGTCCCTCCGAGAGGTTATTTACGACGTGGGGTTCTTCCCGTTGCAAATAACTGGTTATTTGTGATGGGTTTTGGGCTCCCGTCACAAAAGGTAATATGCGGTTTGGCACGGGATACGAGCCAAAGCACGAGAAGGTTTTTTGCGATGGGAGCCGTCACAAATACCGGCTGCGGTAAATGGGTTTTTGCGAAGGGATGTTGTCCCGTCGCAAAAGGTGTGTCAGCAGGTCACCTTTTGTGACGGGGCCTGCCGCAAATACCCTTCCAACCACCGATATCAATTAATTCGGGCAAAGGTATTTGCGATGAGTCCGTCACAAAAAGAACCTTTTGCGATGAGATTACCATCGCAAATAGTCCTGTCGCAAATAATCTAACCAATATATACCCCCTCCGTTTTTCTCTTCCTCTCATTTCTCATATCCCTTCTATATCTAAACTCTATTTTTAGAGTAAAAATTTCTCTAAGTTAGATTTTTTACAAAGAAGTTGTGAAGTCGCTTACATAAATAGGAGATCAAGTCTAAAGGTATTTATATTATACTTAATTTAGTATTTATTTCATTTTTATGTTAATTTTAATTATTGTTGATTAGTTGTAATTAAATTAGATTTAAATTGTTTTGTTATCTGTATTTATTTGTAATAATAAATTGAAATTATTAATATTAATTATTAATAATTATTAATAATTAAAAATTAGTAATAATTAATAATTATTAATAATTAAAAATTAGTAATAATTAATAATTATTAAGGAAAATTAGTATTGTCTATAAATAATTACCTGTAATTAGTAAAAAGTAATTAGAAGTTGTAAATTGCAGTTACTAATACCAATTAACGGTAATTAGTAATTGTTATGTTTAATTAATAATAGTTTTGGTTAATTAGTAATAAATAGGAATAATTAGTAATAAATAGGAATAATTAGTAATAAATAGTAATAAATAGTAATAATTAGGAATAATTTGGAAAAATTAGGAAAAATTAGTGTTAACCAGGGATAAATAGTAATAATTAGGAATAAATAGTAATAAATAGAAATAATTAGGAATAATTAGTAATAAATAGTAATAAATAGTAATAAATAGTAATAAATTGTAATAAATAGTAATAAATAGTAATAAATAGTAATAAATGGTAATAAATAATAATAAATAGTAATAAATAGTAATAAAAAGTAATAATTAGTAATAAATAGTAAAAAAAGTAATAATTAGTAATAATTAGTAATAATTTGTAATAATTAGGAATAAATATGAATAATTTGTAATAATTAGGAATAAATATTAATAAATAGTAATAATTAGGAATAATTAATAATAATTATGAATAAATATGAATAATTAGGAATAATTAGAATTAATAAGTAATAATTAGTCATAATTAGGAATAATTAGGAATAAATAGGGATAAATATGAATAAATAGTAATAATTATTATTAATTAGTAATAATTAGTAATACTTAGTAATAATTAGGAATAATTGGGAATAATTAGGAATAAATAGGAATAATTAGTAATAATCAGGAATAATTAGTAATAATTAAAAATAATTAGGAATAATTAAGAATAAATAAAAATAATTATTAATAATTAAGAATAATTAGTAATAATTTGGAATAATTAGGAATAATTAGGAATAATTATGAATAATTAGGAATAATTAAGAATAATTAGTAATAATTAGTAATAAATATGAATAAATTGGAATAAATAGGAATAATTAAGAATAAATAGGAATAATTAGTTATAAATATGAATAAAAAGGAATAAATAGGAATAAATAGCAATAAACATGAATAATTAGGAATAAATAGGAATAAATATGAATAAATAGGAATAAATAGGAATAAATATGAATAAATGGAAATAAATAGGAATAATTAGGGATAATTAATAATAATTAGGGATAAATATGAATAATTAGGAATAAATATGAATAATCTGTAATAATTAGGAATAATTAGTAATAATTAGGAATAAATATGTATAATTAGTAATAATTTGGAATAAATATGGGTAATTAGTAATAATTTGTAATAATTAGTAATAATTAATAATAAATATGAATAAATAGGAATAATTAGTAATAATTAGAAATAATTAGGAATAATTAGGAATAATTAGTAATATTTAGGAATAATTAGTAATAATTAGGAAAAATTCAAAATAATTAAGAATAGTTAGGAATAATTAGTAATAATTAGTAATAAATATGATTAATTAGTAATAAATAGGAATAAATAGGAATAAATAGGAATAATTAATAATAAACAGGAATAAATAGGAATAAATAGGAATAAATAGCATTAAATAAGAATAAGTATGAATAATTAGCAATAATTAGGAATAAATATGAATAATTAGGAATAAATATGACTAATTAGTAATAATTAGGAATAAATATGAATTATTAGTAATAATTAGTAATAATTAGAAATAATTTGTTATAATTAGTAATAATTAGTAATAATTAGTAATAAATATTAATAATTAGTAATAATTAGGAATTATTAGGAACAGTTTGGAATAATTTTCAATAATTAGGAATATATCGGAATAAATAGTAATAATTAGCAATAAATAGGAATAATTATCAATAATTAGATATAAATATGAATAATTAGGAATAAATATGAATAATTAGTAATAATTTGGAATCAATATGAATAATTAGTAATAATTAGGGACAATTAGCAATAATTAGTAATAATTAAGAATAATTAGTAATAATTAGGAATAATTAGTAATAATTAGTAATAATTAGTTATAATTAGTAATAATTAGTAATAATTAGAAATAATTAGTAATAATTAAGAATAAATAAGAATAATTTGTAATTATTTGGAATAATTAGGAATAATTAAGAATAATTAGAAATAATTAGGAATAATTTGGAACAATTAGGAATATTTAAGAATAATTAGTAATAATTAGAAATAATTAGTAATAATTATGAATAATTATTAATAATTAGAAATAAATTGGAATAACTAGTAATAATTAGTAATAAATAGTAATAAATATGAATATTTAGAAATAAATAGGAATAATTAGTAACAAATAGTAATAAATATTAATAAATAAGAAGAAATAGTAATAAATAGAAATAAATATGAACAATTAGGAAGAAAATAAATTTTAATAAATTGTAATAACTTGTAATAACTTTTCACAATTTCCATTGGAATAACAACACTCCTTTTGCTCGATGAAGATTCTCCTTTCAACTTTTACTGACTCAAAACATTATAAAATGTATGCTACTACGTATGAATACCCAATCTCGTATGCATGAGTTTGAATATAATTTGCAGGACCACATTTTTCATAATTTGTTCAGGCGGTGATAGTTGCAGGAAGACAATTCATCGACCAAACGGGGGCTCTTTTGTATGACGGCTCATTTACATGCAACTTTCTCACACATAAATCACAATGAATAATCTTCTCAAAAATACGCATATTAATTCTTGTGCATATGAGAATGAATATGCGTACCTCTGAGAAGATTCTTCATTGTGATTTCTGTGTGAGAAAGTTGTAACTAAATGAGCCGTCAGACAAAAGAGTGGCAGTCAATCCACCGGAAATTATGTCTCCTATAAGTAATGGTAACTATTAAGAAGTAGTTGTAATTATTTATCTTTTTTTAGATAGTGTTTCTATAATTTTAAATTATTCAAAAATAGTAATGATTTTATATTTTGTAGAAAAATATGGAACAAGGTATTCGAAAAATATCACTATTAGATGATCGCAAATGGATAAGTTAGCGTATAAATGAAAATGTTTCTGGTTTAAATCTGGTATATATTGAGGGTGTGGAGGCTTTCTAATCATTTTCATTATCAAAACCAGAATATTTTTCAGAAGGCACAATAAAGTTTCCTTTTAAAAAATGTGCTCTGAGAACGTTTGACACATTTGACAAGGTTGGGGGACATCTGTTGCTGTTTGGTTTTAAACCAGATTATATTTTTTGGTATCAATATGGTGAACAAATTTATAGATAAGATAATAATAACTTGATTCTAGATCCATCACAGTTTCAAAATTTAGTACATGATGTTGTATTTCTATTTGTTCGACAAACTAAAACTCAAGATGATTTTGATTTAACTACTGAGTTGGAACCAATCGAATTTTATGAGTTGTTGAGGTCAGTTGAGGATGCATTATATCCTGGTTTCAAGATAAGAAAATTAGAAGAAGTTGAAAAATTTATGTCTATTAAATCAGATAATACAATGTCAAAAATCTATTTTGATCAGATTTTTTATTTAGTTAAAACACAATTACCTGTAGGAAATGTGTTGCCTGTAAATTACTATGAGAGAAAGAGGCTGGTTCGTAATCTAGGCCTTAGTTATCAGAAGATTCATGTATGTCCAAATGATTGCATCTTATATTTTAGTGAAAATGATTCGTTGGATAGTTGTCCCACATGTGGACAATTGAGGTATAAAGAAGCTCAACCAGGTAATCCTAGATCGATTCTAGTGAAACAGTTGAGATATTTCCCCCCTACACCTAGGTTGCAACATTTATTTATGTCTCGAAACAGATTGTCAATGATTTCATGGCAGAAAACCAATATTTCAACTGATAAAATCTTGAATCATCCATCTGATGGTGATTCTTGGAAATTTTTTTACCATATTCATATGACATTTTCTTTAGAATCCCGTAATGTGGGATTGGGTCTTTCTACTGACTGTTTCTGTATTTTTGGTTATTATAGTAGTCAGTATTCATGTTGGCATGTCTTTATAACTCCGTAAAATTTACCTCCATGGATATTGATGAAGGATTCCTATATATTGTTGACCTTATTAATCCCTGGACATCCGAAAAAGAATATTTATGTTTATTTGAAACCATTAATGGATGAGTTAAATGCATTTTGGATTGATGGTGTTAGTACATATGATGTTTCTGTGAAACAAAATTTCATATCAAAAACTGCATTGATGTGGACGATTAGTGACTTTCTGGCATATAGCTTGTTATCTGGCTAGAGTACACATGGTCTGAAATAATGTCCTTACTATATGGAAGACAACAATGCCTCTATGATCGTCAATGGAAAAAAACCTTTCTATTTTGACTGTCACCACAGATTTTTTCCAACCGATCATCCTTTTCGGAGGAAAAAATCTCATTTTAGAAAAGGTATAATTGAAAGGGATGAACCTCCAAAATTTATCTAAAGTACAGAGTTAAAATTAGTTGTATTTTTATCACCTCCCATAACATATTTTTTTTGCGATATTCTATATTGGTCTAATTTGTTGGTCCACCACATGTTGGATGTCATGCATATTGAGAATAAATATTTTGATAATTTATTTCATACAGTTTTAGATACACAAGGTAAGACCAAAGATATTGTAAAGGCATAATTAGATCTTTCCCAAATTTTCAGAAGACTAGAACAATAACTATTTTAAAATGTCAGATCATAGAGGTTAATGAATCCAAAAGAAGCTTATAAACAGTACAAAGCAAGTCACTTACTATTTTGTCAGTGGATTTAGTATTTGAGACTTCCGGATGGGTATGCTTCCAATTTTGGCAGATGTGTTAAGAATAATTATATTATTAGATTAAAAAGTTATTATTGTCATGTTATAATGGAAAGACTTATGCTGATTGGATTCAAATGTTTTTTGAATTATATGATTTGAGATTCAATAACAAAAATATCATATTTTTTTCGAGACATTTGTGCAACAACAATAGACTATTATGCGCTAAGCAAACTGGAAGAAAATGTTGTTGTAATTATTTTTAAACTGGAAAAAATCTTTCTGCTGGATTTCTTTGACTCAATGGAACATATGATATTACATTTTCCACATGAAGATAAATGTGGAGGTATAGTACATTTTTTATGGATGTACCCATTCGAGAGATGCATGCATAAATTGAAGAAAAAAGTACATAACAAAGAATCAGTGTAAGACTCAATTGCTGAACATTATTTGAAAGGGGAAATTGATTTTTTCTACTGTCATTATTTCGAATCACAATATATCTCAAAACACAATCACATGGGATGAAACAAGGGGAATGATAATGAAGAAATGGACAATAAATTTTTAGTTTTTAATCATCCAAATCTTGGTTTCAGTGGAGTTCATGAACGATGGTTTTCAGATGATGAACATCAGAGAGCCCATTCATATGTTCTGCTCAACTGTGAATAAATGAAATCATTTTTATTGTGATTTCTTCTTTAACTTATTTTATAATTTATGTTATAGTATATAAAAATATTTTATTTTTATGTTATATGATAATAATATCAAGAAACAACTTCCACAAATTACAGCAGCTGCTCTTGAAGAAAACAGACAAAAAAATTTCTCAATGGTTTCAAAAACTGGTAAAATAAATTATTGATGGTTTAATATAAATTCCATTTATTATTTATGATATTGATAATTGTTTTACTAATTTTTAGCTATCTCAACATGTTGATAAAATTGATAAGAGACTGTGTATATTGAGTAACCCACCATCCAAAATGGTTAAATCTTATAATGCATATGTGGTGAATGGTTTTCAATTTCATACAAGTACATATGGGGAATAAAAAAACAATGAATAGTGTAGTTTTCTTGATAGGATATCATCATAGAGGAACTGATGTTTACTTTTATGGAATTATGGATGAAATTTTTGAACTCAGTTATCTAGGACAGAAATACATAATGATGTTTAAATGTAGGTGGTTGGATACTGAGAGAGGCTTGTGTGTTCATTCGACTCAAGGAATTATCGATATTAAATATAAAAGTCTTCTTGTAGTAAATGAACCATTTTTAATGGCTCAAAAGGCACATCAAATTTATTATGCAAAGTACTGTCCTACTTCAGGAGACTTGAGTGATTAGTGGAGCATAATAAAAATGAAATCTCATGAAAATCTGTTTACTCAAACTGAATGTGGTTCTGCTGAAGTGGAAGGAATTGAAATTTTTCCAGAGACTACTCAAAATCAATCTTTATCACAAAGATACATGAATTTCTTTGATGACACTCCATAATTAAGGATCGATGTTGACGAAGATGTTAATGATATTACAAATGAATTTGAAATAACAAGATATGATGAAATTGAAACTCATATGGATAATGATGATGTTGAGGAGGAAGATAAAGACATTGACATTGACATCTATGGATATGAGGATGAAGATGGACATTGAAATAGTTAAATGATGGTTATAATCATAACTAATAAATATATATAACAGTTATTTTCAAATATCAGATAACAACAATCATTTTGTGTTATAGATGAATCCTGATCTATTTTTCAAGTTACAGGAGGCTGATCTACCTTTGGATGAGGAGGATTGTAGACCATCTAACCCTCAGGCTACTGATAGTTTAGTGGGTATGCGGAGGGGGGGGGGGGGGGTCTTGCCTGACTGATTCTTCCTGACCCTATCCCCGAGCGATGTCCACATCTTGGTTACGATCCACACACATGGAGGTATGGTAACCTGTATATTTTAGTTATCTTTGATTAATTTATTTTTATATATATATATATAGTAATTGTTTGATTATTTATTCATTTTCACAGTTTTTTGAATGTATCTATTGGAAAGGGAGTGCTATCTTGCGCAATTATTTTTCTTAGCCATGGATCACATGGGAACAGATTCCTGTTGATGTGCGACGTGACATGTTCGATCATTGGCTGGTACGTAAATAAATAATATTTATTTTGAAATTTATTTTTTAAATAACTTGATATTATAAATTTTTTGTAGGGTTTATGGGTTCCCATCGATGATAGCATGCGTGAAGCTTTCCACGCGGCATGGAAGGTGTTTATGCGTGACCATTTCCATTATTTTTTGCAAAATTTGAGAAGAACAACCATTAAGAAAGAAGAAGTGATAGATTTTGATGAGTCGTGTAGAGCCCACCGACCAGAGTACATTTCATCCCATGTTTGGGATGGATTATGTTTACATTGGATTGGCGGTGGATTCCAAAGGATATCTTTAGTGGGACAGAATAACTAGGGGAGACAGGACGTGATACATCGAGCTGGTAGTTGTACATTCAGTATGCATAGAGAGCATTTAGTAGGCATATATTTTAAATATTTTATATATGTTTAAATATAAATAGTTTATTTTATATTTTTGTAGGCAATCAAGAATCCCAATATTAAGGAGTTCGATGTTTATCAAAGGATGTACAGTGATCTGGCCACTGGAGATATTAGAGGTGATCGCCAGTGTCAGATTGTGGCTAGTATTATTTTTTTTTCAGTTTGACATTAACTGAATATAATATTTTCACCATTTTAATTTAAAATTGGAAATGAAGGAATCATATAAGGCTGCGACCTCTCAGATACAGGCTGAGAGTCGGGACAAGATGACTGACCAGACCAGTGCCCACCATTTTGATGAGGCAACATGGATGTAGGCGACTCAGTTTGAATTTGAGATGGGCCGAGTAGTTGGTATCGACTCTCATTTGACTCATGGTACTTATTTTGGTACTTCTACTATGTCCGCGTCCAGCTCGAGATGAGCTCGTAGAGAAGCATCATCTTCGGTCTCACAGTATCATGAGCTATTGTGAACTTAGTCTGAGATTATAGAGAGTTTTCTGAAGCAACATGAAGATATGTGTCAGCGGCAGTAGTAGCAGCAGCAACACGGGGTGGAGATGCGTCGATTTCAGCAGCAGCAACAACAACATCATGAGTAGATGGAGTACATGCGCCATATGACTCGTAGTTTAGAGATGAGGTTTTCTCCACCATCTCCTACAACTCCTCCACCTCCTTTAGAAGATGAAGCCCCAGTGATTTGTATTTTATGTTAAAAACATTTGAATTGAATATTTATTGTAATATGAACTATTTATAGTTTCTGTCTTTTATATTGGTGCAAATATTGTATAATTTAATTTTTAATTTTTAATATTTTTTTATTTATTGTTAGTATTATATTTTTTTAATATTTTTTATTTTACTAATAATAATAACATTTTATGATTTTTTATATTTTTTTGTAAATATTGATAATTGCAATAATTTTTTATTTTTTAATTATTTTATTAAAAGTAATATTAATTTTTTGTTAATCATAATTTTATTAAATATACTTTTTTAGTATTATATTTTTTAATGTTTTTTTATTTTACTAATAATAATATTTTTTATTTTTTTAATTTTTTAATAATATTAATATAATTTTTTCATTAATCATAGTTTTATTAAATATTTGTTTTATTAAGGTTAGTATTTGCGACGAGACCTTTTGCGATGGGATCCCATCGCAAATAATTTAAATATAATTTTTTATTAGTAGTATTTGCGATGATCCCATCGCAAAAGATTTTTATATATAATGTATGTAATCAGAGGTTTATTCGCGATGGGGCAATTCCCTGTCACAAATACTATTTACGACGGGCCCGTCACCAAAGGTTTATTTATATATACTGTATATAATCAGAGACTTATTTGCGATGGGCTCATCGCAAAAAATTATATTTGCAACACCGTTTTATGCAACATGATATTTGCGACGGGGCACCATCACTAAAGCCTGTTTGCAAAGGGATATTGTCGCAAAAAGCCCATCGCAAATACATCTAATTCTAGTAGTGTAATATTTTTATTTTTTAAAAATTCTCAAAAAACATTGTTTATTTTTATTTTTAACTTGAGAAGATCTCCTATAGATCATTATTTTAAAATTTTACTCATACTTCATTGGAAAAGGGGACCATGCCCTCTATGCTGTATGTCGTTCTCATCTACTATACTAAAATAACACACATCATTTATTTTTGTAATATAAAATAAATTACCACTAGTTTTTATTACCTTAATGATAACACTTCCAACCTTTATATTTTTTATAATTAATTTATTTCTCAAAAAAATAAGTTCAATTACATTATCACATAGTTATATAAAACTCAAACTTTTAGGTTTTATCCCATAAAAAGTCACACTTATATAGAATTCAACTATTGAGAATCAAACTCAATGAGGTGTACTCCCTTAATTTTCAATTAATATTATTTGAAAAAATTCATTGATCCTCTAAAAAGGACTCTAATTTTCTTCAAAATCATTGTATATTTAGTAATGTTAAAATAGGAACCAATATCAACAATCCACATATTATTCAATTTTATCACTTTTAAAACAAATAAAATAACAAACTATTTCTCTAATTTTATTCTTACATGATTTTAATTACATTCATTATCTTGTATCAATTATACTATAAATAATGAATTTTTTTTATCATAATGATTGGCTAGATCTATAACGTCATAAAATTGTTTCAATGATATTTCCCTTCTTATAATTCTATTAAGGGACATAAGGCACATACATCACAAAGAGTAAACAATAAAAAAATATTCACATAAATGAAGAATGATAAATAATTTATAAAAAACCTATAATAATTTTTAATATTATAGTGAGATAATAAATAGTAAATAATTTAAAAAGACTAGGATTATTTGGATCTCTTTGATACACCAGAATAACAACACCCATAAATAATGATATTGAAATAAAACATAACATTTATAATAAAACATTCATTTTGAAGATGAAAGTATATATAATATTGAGAAGAAGTTGAATTGAATGCATAATGAAGTGAATATGTTGTATTTATAATAAGTAGTAAACCCATATAGCCATTATAAACATGACCATTGGAATAGTAATATGATAGTTGGAATTGTAACCTCACTATTGGAATAGTAATATAGCTAATAAGAATAGTAATTTGACTGTTAGAATAGTAACCTCACTTATGGAAATATAAAATAATATTTAGGTATAATATAAAATAAATATATGATATATTTATATAATGGAAAAGTAAATAATTTTTTTAAAAATGATTAATTTAGTGTTTGTATTTTTGTAAATCGTAACTCTTATATATGCAATTTTATAATGAATCTAATGATTTAAAATAAAATTTTCTTACATAAAATGGATTTTTTAATTTTTATTATGTTTTATTATAATTATACGATAATTTTATGAGGAAAAAATAATTTTAAAAAGGTTCATAAAATATTAGTAATATTAAAATCAGTATTTTTCAAATAAATGATAATTTTTTTTAAAATTAAATTAATAATTTTTAGATATGCCACAACCCCCTCCCTCCAAAGATGCACCTTCTATGCTAGGAATGTAGAAATAGAGATAATGGCCCTCGATTCCTGCCTGCAGAAGGACTTGGGGTGGTGACCAACACCAAGGATATATAAATCTGACAAAATATGAGGCATCGACCTTTTTATAGTATCTAAGATCGAGAGATCATATTTATCAAACACAAAAAACTCCAAGACATATATAAAAGAAATTTGAAATCCATCCCATATTCATGTTTTAAAAAATATATGTGCTACAAAAAAAGCACCTCCACAATTAATACCAAAAGGGAAAACCCAAGAAGTGACATGAAAACTACCCCAACATGTGAGATTTTAACCCCAATACAGTCCTCGTAGTCCTCATAGAAACATAAAATAAGTTTTATTATATATGTTGAGCATCAAAGTATACTCACTAGGAAAACCAAAGAATCTCGGGCACAAGTGGAAAAGCATACTAATCCCCCCATAAGAAACAACAGAAACAAAAAGCACCTCACCGGGTATACTAGCCACCCTAACATCACTAGAGGCACACTCAGCAAATAATGCAATCCAAGTAAAGTAATATAGTAATAACTTCAACAATATGGTACCCCACACCACTTTCCAACTGATTAGATGCTCTAATACCCTAACGGGAAACGTCCTGGTGCTCCAACCTCTTTAGAAAGTACCACGTCACAACCCACCAACACACACCTGGGCCGAATACTATACCACATCCTACACGCAAACACCTAGGACACATACCACACCATATACTACTCATAGAAACCATGGCCACATACTGCACCATATCTTGAATACACTTAGGAAAGCACAACCCGTCTCACCCCAAAGACATTTGGGAAACCCCAACTTGACTACACACACCAGGGCCCCACAAACCACAACCTCCCCAAATTATCTTGGGATAACACTTCCTGTAAGAGGGATAAGGGAAGAGCGAGTGGCCAGAAATCCATCCTCCCACTAGGATGTTTTGGAAATACACCCTCCCCTTGACAATGGGGGTGTTCGACACATTGTTCTCAACTAGGGTGGGGTGTGTGTAGAATCACAAAAAATTATAAGTATATATATATATATATGTAGGTACCAAACACTCAGTCTATCTTTTGGGTTCTCAAGAAAACAACCACCCCATAACACTATCACCATTGATACTACCTCTAAATACACGTACCATGATGAACGACGCTCACTTACAAAGTTGATAAAAGAAATCTAATCCACACACAATAATTTCAACATTATTAAGAATCTTCCACTTACTCCATCCCTACCAGGGAAGCTAACAACCACAACACACAACCATCCTTACAACCAAGCCAAACAGAGGAAGAAAAATATGATAAAACACCCCACTTCACACTACCTACCCATTTGGATCCCAAGACAACCACTTCCATTATCATTATTCAAATTAATGCCCCCATCTCCTTTCTCTAAACAAGAAAACCCCCAATTTATAGAAAAACCTCACAACACACGTTATCACTACCATAATAGGAAACCATACAACATAACAAAACTATACTGAGTAACATAAACATAGAACAAACAAAATCTATAGCCCCTCTTCCCAACCACTAAACATCCATTCCACAATCAATAAATATCTCAACATGGCATACCATTTTACCACAAATAACACCCCAACAACACCATTTCTCTCAAGATCAGCCCTAGAAAACCCAGACAATGTAGAGATAGAAAAGATCCACACATATCAAACATCCACACCAAACAAGGAAGAGTGTATTTAGATTTAACACACACATTATTTAATTCCTCCTTTCTAAATTAGGGGTTATCACATAACAAGTTTGATCACAGGGAATCCATTTATTTAACTAGGGATACGTGGTTATTAAATTTCATAATTCCATCAATTAAATAGGGGATTCATAATAAGTGTAGAGCATCACCTATGCAGAATAATGGACCACCAATGGCCATGCTTTTCAAAAGGCACACAATTCAAATCATAGATCAAAGATATCAGATAAAACAAATTATCATCATCATCATCATCTTCCCTACCCTTCATTTATTACTAATGTAAAAAAACCATTATCTTAACAAGTCTAATTATCTCTATAATAGGTTATATTATCTTTGTATCACTGGGATTCAATTGTAAACACAAAGGGACATTATCTTACCCACCCTGAATGATACACAAATAAATAAAGACTGAGGGATACCTACCGCGAAGAATAGAATATTTGAAACTCCTCCTCCTGCCAAAATAGGGGGGTACACAAGCACTCAAATAGACTTTAAGGGGAAACTCGATCAACGTCTACATCACATATGTGACTCTTCAATGATGATAGGTTTTAGAAACACCAAGTGAAAATGGAAGTGTTCAAGGAAGAGAGGATCTCATCTTTAGAAAATTCTAGATTATATATCAATAGAAGAGAGACAATTTTAATGTACTTAAAAAATTCACATCGTAGTTAAGACCATGCGATTACTCCATTTTAAAGTCTCTGGGGTGTTAGGATATTAATGATATAGTAAATATCCTTTGAAACTACATCAGAAATGGTCACACAAGGTCTTAAACTCTATTTACATCAGATAAAATGTAAGAAGGGACAAACTAGAAAAACTGGGAAAAGATAGAAATGACTCACCATTTGGTGAGTCCCCAACACAAGTCACCGATGGCTGAGTAACCATAGAGTGACTCACCATTGAAAAGGTCACCAACATGACCCACCAATGCCACCCACCGATGCAACCTATAGATGCCACTCACCAACACCACCTACCATCGCCACCTACTCGCGCCACTCACCGATGACACTAACTAAAACCACTCATAGATACCACTCACCAACACTACTCATAGACACCACTCATGGACACCATTCACTGACTCCACTCACTGACACCACTCACCATTACCAGTCACCAATGCCTGACATATCAAAACCCTTCCTACTGATTCCAGAATTAGTGACGATCGACCTACCGATTCCTAACCTACCTACACTTGACCTATGGATTCCATACCTACTAACGTCTGACCTACAACTGGGGAACTAGATTTTTTTTTGAAAACTCTTGAAAATATTTTTCGTGACTCCCCAAAACACCTCAATCATTGAATTTTGACAAAGTAATGGACAATAGGGGTCCAAGACATTATATCAGATAACTATCATATTATTATCATCCTCAGGAATTCAAAATAAAACCTGAGAGGACCAGTTTGGGATATATCTAACACTGAGGGGGGGGGGAGGGTAAATCAGTTTTGGGGACTTTTGAAACGAATTCTAACTTTTTTATCCCTATACCTCTTAACCTGTTAGGATCTTGATTTTCTTATTCTCTTTTCCCTGTCGCATGTAATAATAGAAAGCAGTAAAAATATGCACATGATATTTTTACAAGGTTCACCACTCAATAATAGCAGCTACATCCTTACCATGCATTATAATGACCAGTACATGGATTCTTTACAATAATGTGCTATGATATTATAGTGGTTGAATAGGAAAACAATCCACTTGTAAGTGTGGATCCCTACACCTAGAGGGAGACGAAGATAATCAATTCCCACTAGAAACAGGTAGGATATTCCCTTAAACATGCTGGTTCTTTATACTACATAAGAAGAAAATCTTCTTCTTTCTTGAATAAGGTAGGTTCTACTCTTGATCTTCTTCATTGATCTTCACTTCTTTTCTTGAAAATTAGTAGGCAAGAACTCTCCTCTTCTTCTCTAGTGAAAAACCAAATACTATACTTCTTATACATTCTTCTTATTAATTAAAAAAACAACTTCACAAATATTCTTCTTTCTTTAGCAAGAATCACATACACAAACATGATTATTCAAGTAGTGAGGTTCAACTTACTTGGAATCATCAGAGTCAATTCTTTTCTTCTTGTGCATGAATGCATGTGATCATGCATATGGAATTTAGGTTGAACTCTTCTCTTATAAAATTATTTTTCTTATTTTCACATGTGAACAACAATTTTGGTTCTTTCTTTAATTGTCTTTAAGTGTTCATGTGGATGCATGAGTGCATGCACATAATTCATCTTACTTTTGTGTGAAACCCTAGTAGGTATAGTTCTTTAAGAACACACACTAGGAATATTTCCCCTCATTCTTTTATTTCTTCCTCTTCCACTTAGTTAGGGTATTTATTTATGTTTATATGTGTGATTTATCAAACCGAAATGGGTGAAACCTTTTTATTGTGTGAACTACTTCTTCAAACACTCCAACACTAACTCATGATTCTTCAAACAAAACTCATACGTGCATGCATTTGTGTTTGGAATCTCTCCCTCTTCACCAAATAATGAACCCATCCAATTAGTGTGATATAAGCATGCAAACAGAAGGGTGTTTTCACCATTTTTCATGAAACCAGGGGGGCCATGGGTCTTCTTCTTCACACAGAGGATATGTGGCTTGTCTTTGCCCAAAGTATTCTTGACATCACAAAGTACAGTGGGAGGATAAGTTTAAACCATTGGATCATGGTTTTTTGGCCTTCTCAAAGCACAACGAAGTTTTGAGGAACCAATTACGTGTTTGGAGGAACTAGTTCTTTGCGAAGCTAATTGAGGGTTCATATAACCTATCGAAGTCTTGAAGGATCTCTCCTTCTCAGAATCTTGAAGAATCATGGTGCTCTAATTTCTCTTCGCAAAGTGATGCATAGGGAGTTGCTCTATTTTTGAAAATAGGATCTCTTTGATATGTAGGAGCATCCAGATTCTCTGTCTCAGGATCCTCCTTTTATAGGTAGGGCAACCCCTCTTCCATGTTTGAGATTCATGTAAAAATCCATGGAGATCATGAATTTGAATTCTTGGGATTTCTGGGGTTTTAAAACTCTTCAAACCCTCTAGAGGATTTTCTGGGATCCTCACGTTGTTTCCATTTTGAACATGTGATTCTTCCTAATCTTGTTCATGAATTTGATATTTTCATTTATCTCATTTTTAAATTTGGCACAAATCAACCATGAATCTCAGACAAAAGTTATGGCCTCAAAACTCGGTTTTCTTTGGCCTCCTTTAATATATTAACATGAACATAACATGTAGATTCCATTCATGGTCTTAGTTCAATCATGAGAGTCTTTTTGGATGGCTAAGGATCATCTATGGTGGTCAGTGTTCATCTCCGGTGAGAGCAGTGTCGTCGGTGGGTGGTAGTGGCGTTGAGAGGTTGAAGACAATGGAACAAGATGGATTGAATGCTGCAGAAGGATAAGACAACCCTAGTTAATACTCACAGATCGCGAGATAGATGGACAATGGAGATTAGATCCATCTGTCGTGGATTGATCGAATGGTAGACCAAGATGTGGGACTGGATGGATGGAGGAGATTATATCTATATTTCTTAAAACTCACCCCACATCGAATTGGTAAAGCTGGAATTCCACAGTTTATCAATCAACTCCCCATAGAAACCTGTCAGGATTATCCTCTCCCCCTCCAGTGCTACCCTGCACTGGCTCTCTGCAGGCGTGCTCTTATCACCCACTCTTCATCCTCATGCGTGCACATATATCCCACTATGCACACCCCATGGGCTTATACATGCCCCCATGCACCTCTTGTGGGATGGATCTTCCTTGGATTCCCCATGGGTGCGGTCAACCCCCTATGGTCTCGTATGTGGCTCGGATTGAGGCTGGGTAGCTAGCTCTGGGGCTAGCCCCATTTTTTAATTAACCCACATAAAAATACTTGTTAGGAGACAAAGTATGCACAAAAATTCATGGCCATCATTAAAAACAAACCAACCATATACATGGCCACCCTAAAGCCCAAACCTCTTCTTTAACCTTCTTCTTCTCTTTATTCTCTCATATTCTCCATGATATCCACTTCATGCAAAGCACATGAGTCTTCTATATTTTTCATGATCACAATTTCATTCTTCAATCATCCTTAATATTATGCTACTTAAAAGTTGTAAACCTTGTATCACATTTTGATAAAAGTTCATTGAACTTTTAGAATTGGTCCTCAATAATTTGAATGGTAACAACATATAGAATTTTCCAAGCGTGGCATCTAGAGATATGAATACACAACAATTATTCAGAAATATTTACTTCAACAAATCTTTATTCACTTTGGAGTTCCTTCTTTATTTTGAAAACTATTGACCCCTGTGGACAAAAAATACAACATATACCCAATGTGGTCCCAACAAAATCCCCCCTTTTTTTTCAACACCTTCAAATTTATACAAAAATGAATGTGTCAATGTCAAAATGAGAATCTTCTCTCTCCCCTATACTTTCATTTCACTTCTCTCTCCCTTATTGACAAGAAACCCAATGTTCGTGGTAGAGAGGGTATCATTCCATATTTAAGAAATGTGACATAAATCATTTCACTCTATGTTTAATTGAGAAATTCTCGGTGTAGAGAACAAGAGGATTTGATTTCGACCACAAATATTTCCATTACCCATTGAATATAACACTTCATGAGATGAGAACTCATGTACTTTTCTAAAAGGTATTTACACTTTCATTCCTCTTATGTCAATGATTAACTTTGTTACTCCCCCTTTATATAATGTTATTTATTTTGAGTAACCAAGGATGAGATATTTAGAAATAATATACCTTTACAATGCATGATCTTCAAAAAATAGTCAGAGTAATTGAATTTTATACCAACTGATATTGATACTGATTGATATAATGACTATGGATGCTTCTACGTGTGTCTCCCCCTCAAGGGAACACTTCTCATCACTGAATCTCAGGTTCCTTCCCTAAGATCTTGCTTCACCTTCAATTCCTTGTATAATAATAACAAATAAAATACACAAAGTTTTAAGGGAATAAGGTGGATCCTACTTGCTTCATCAATGTGAAAAACAAGGTTGAGATGATTTTTTCAACCAAGATACTCCATTCTTCACACTTTGACAAATGATCTTCAATGCTGATTGTGATTGTTAGGGCCTCAGTACATCTTCCATTTCATTGTGTGTGAGTCTTATCTCTTGAAGGGCTTTCAAAGCACTTGAATCTTCTGGTGCAACATTCATCTTCTTGAGGAATTCTTATGGGGTTGGAGTAAATTCAAATCATTTTCTAATAGTGTGATTATCCTTGTTGTACCTCACACACATAACTTATTTGTCTTAATGTAGAATATTATTTTCGTTTTTTCTCACTATCCTTATCCTGTGCATCTTCCATCTTTCTAATTCTATCCAAATATTCTGGCCAAACCACTAATATATCATTAGGGGTTGAGGAATCAAGATTGGATCTTCTGCATAGAATCTTATGAGTGTCACCCTTCTTAGTAGTTATTTTGGATGGAATAACCATAAACTTCATATATTTACAATCCAATATTTTCTAAACTTTCTTCCTTAGAGTATTCTTGGGAGTGTTTGATTTTCCAACATTATTCTTACTACTTCCCAAGGATTCCTTTTGTTTCATAGCCAAATCCTATGATATTCTTTTCTTATCAGCTTTGGGTACATGTTGAAATGAACATGAACCACTCATGTGACCACTCCTATTGTATACATCACATATATTATCTAACATTCCAAATATATTTGTAGTATATAGATGCTTCTGGATCTATGGATGTTTTTCTTCTTCTTTGGATACCACCTTGATATGGGCTTTATATATGCTTTTTCATTTAATGTATTGTACCAATAATGTAGTGCACAATTCCAAAATATATTACAGCACCAATATTGACCAACAACCCTTAACTTATTGATGTTATTTTTATAAGGTTGATGAGTCTTCTTCTTGATATGTTGTTCTTCCTGTGGGGAGATATCTTCCATCTTATTTCTCATATTCACCCTATCTATGGTGATAGGTACCTCGTCACTTTTCATCATCCATGCTTGTTTATAATTTTTCAACAAACTTGCACTTTTGTAGAATTTTTTTTAGAAACATGAGTACAAGTCAGTATGGATGATACCTTTACTTTCTTAGATACTTTTGATAGATCAATGAGTGAAGCCATGATATTATTATCACATGTTGAGGGCCTTTTGATTGTAGAATCCTCTAGAGAACATTGACTTCCATTAGCTATTTTTTTCTTTTTTTGTGGAGACTCAATATGTGTCTTCTCAAGATTGGTCAACTGAGCTTGCAATTTTAGACATCTCATATTGAGGACAACTTTCTGGTCTTCAATCATAGTCATATTCTCTTCACAAGCCTTATTTAATCTTCAAACTTCATCTTCATGAATCTTTTATTTTTTTTGTAACAAAGAGTCAAGTTCTTTGATTTTCTTAAACTCTTCTTCAAAATATAACTCCTTAACTTCATTACTATTTCTCAACTTATCTTCAAGTGAATGGATATTCCCTTTTAGGGAATTCTTGACTCCCTCCTTTTCATTAACATATTTGAGCCACTTTGAAGAACTTACTCAAAATAACCTCTTTGTTACTTCAAAGGCTTGAAACAATCTGAAGATCATTACACATTCCACAATTTTTTAATTTAAGCATTTCTCCAAAACATCAGTTTCTTCTTCCAACTATGTGATATTTTCTTGTATACATTTTAATACTCTACAAACCGCGGTTTTAATTTCTTCAGGAATACCATGAAGAATCATTCTTAATCTTTCAACTAATATTTCTTGAGATGTTGTAGATTGATCATCACTACTTGTTCTAGGAATTTCAACTTGAGATTAATTTTCAAACGTACTAACACATAACTCTTGATCACTTGAGGTAAGAAGGTTGTCCATATTATTAGTGGGGACTTGATCCACCTTCTCATTACTTTCCAAGTCTGGCGTGTCTTTAATGTCATCCAGAAATAGAGAACCACATTCTTCTTCTTCTTTGGATAAGAGGGTCTTCTTATTCAAGTTTCTCTAATCATTCTTTTTCTTATTCATCATGGTCTGGGTAGATATAACCTTCTATTCAAAGAGAAATGAATCATCACTCAAAATGAACTTCATTGATAACTCAGGAAAGAAACTTAGGTCTTTAAAAGAGAATAACTTCACTATAGAGAATCCAACAGAGGTGATCATGTCTCTCTCATACCAATTGAGAGGACCAGTTTGGGATATATCTATCACTAAGAGGGGGGGGGGGGGGGGTCAGTTTTGGGGACTTTTGAAAACAATTGAAACTTTCTATCCATGTACCTATTGACCTATTGGGATATTGATTCTATTATTCTATTTTCCATGTCACATTAAATAATAGAAATATGTAAAAATATGCGCACTATATTTTTATAAGGTTCACCACTAAATAAGAGCAGCTATATATTTTCAATGAATGGGAATCACCAGTGCATGGATTCTCCACTATAATGTGATATTCTATTTCAGTGGTTGACTAGGAAAACAATCCACAAGTCGGTGTGGCTCCCTAAACCTTGATGAGGGAAGACGATAATAAATTCCCACTTACAACAAATAGTATATGCCCTTAAATTTGTTGGTTCTTGACACTGACTCTGAAGACAATATCATTTCTTACTGAATAAGGTAGGTTCTTCTATTTATATTTTTCAGTGCACTTCACTTGGTTTCTTGCAAAAAAGTAGGCAATCAACTCTCCTCTTCCTCTCTAGTGAAAAACCAACTGCACTACTTCTTCTACTTTCTTCTTCTTAGTTCAACAACCTACTGCACTAATATTCTTATTTCTTTAGATTGAATCAAATACACCAATGTTATTATTCATGTAGTGAGAATTAGATTACTTGGACTCATCAGAGTCAATTATTTTCTTTTAGTTAATGTATTCATGTGATCATATAGATGGAATTTATGTTTAACTCTTCTCTTCAAAACTTCTTTTTCTTATTTTCATATGAACACCACAATTTGGGTTCGTTATTTAATTGTGTTTAGGTGTGCATGTACATGAAAGAGTCCAGGCACTTACTTTTTATTCCTTTTGTGTGATTCCCTAATAGTTTTAGTTATTTAAACACACACACACACTCAAGATCTTTTCCCCCTATCTTTTCAATCTTCGTCTTCCACTTAGTTAGGGTATTTCTTTAGGTTTTTATGTGTTATTTATCAATCCCAAATTGGTAAACACTTTGTCTTGTGTGAACTACTTATTCAAAAACATAAACATGGACTCAGGATTCTCCAAACAAAACTCATGCATGCATGCATGTGTGCTAGCTTTCTACCCTTCTTCACCAAATAACAAACCTCTGCAAATAGTAGATTATAAGCATGAAAATAGTAGGGTATTGTCACCTTTATTTATGATACCAAGGTGTCCACGGTTCTTCTCCTTCATATAGAGGATGCATGGTTTGTCTCTTCACAGAGTGAACTAGAATTTGCAAAGCATAGTGGGAGGATAAGGTTCAACCACTAGATCATGGTTGTTTGGATTTCAAAAAGCACAATAAAGGTTTGAGGAACCAATCACATGTTCATGGGAATTGGTTCTTCAAGAAGCTTTTCAAGGGTGCATAGAACCTGTCAGAGGCATTTAAGATCCCTCATTTATAGAACCTTGAAGACTCGCGGTGATTTGATTGATCTTCATAATGTGATGCGAACAGTGATACTCTATTTTTGAAAACTAGAGGTCTCGAGTATGTGGGAGCAGTAACATTATTTGTATCGGGATCCTCATTTTATAGGTTAGGGAAAATCTACTTCCACATTCAACATCGGTGTAAACATTTATAGAGATCACAACTTGGAATGCTAGGAATTTCTGGTGTTTTGAAACTCTTCAAGCCCACATGAAGATATGTTGTGATCCTCAGGTTGTTTCTTTTTCGAATGTAGGATTCTTCCTGATCTTGTGCATGCATTTGAGATTTTCATTAATCTCATTTTTAAATTAGGCATGAATCATACATGAATCTTAGACGAAAGTTATGGCCTCACAAATTTTTTTACTTTGGATTCCATAAAGATATTCACATGCATGGAAGATGTAGACTACATGAATGGTATCAGTTCAATCACGGGTCACTTCTTCAATGGATAGGGATCAACCATGGTGGTTGGCCTTCATCACCAGTGAGAGAAGTGTCGCCAGTGGGTATCAGTGGAGTCGAGAGGTTGAAGATGATGGCGCGGGATGGATCAAATGATGTGGGAGGACCAGACGACCCTAGTTCACACTCACACGATGTAGGATAGATGGATGACAAAGATTAGATCTATGTGCCACAAATTGATCAAATTATAGAGAGAGGCATTTGATTAGATGGATGAAAGAGATAAAATTTTCATTTTTTTAAAATCAACCCCCATTTAATTATTAATGTACTAATTCCGTAGTTTATCAAACAACTCCCCCTAGAAACATGTCAGAATTCTCTTATCCCCCTCTGGTGCCACCCCACAACGGTTTTCTAAGGGCGTGCCCTTAGCGCACACTCTGCCTCCTCGGGCACACACCTAACACCCACTATTCTTACCATGTGGGATTATACACGACCCCCATTCACTTATTTTGGGATGGCACTGCATTGGCTTCCCCATGGGCGTAGTTGACCCCCTGTGGCCCCACATGTGCCCCGGGTTGAGGCTGGGTAGGTAGCTTGTGGGTTAGACCCATTTTTTAAATATGCCAGATAAAAATACTTGCTAGGAAACCGAGTATGAAAAAAAATTCATGTCCATCATTAAACACAAACTAATGTTATGCATGGACACCTTAAAGTCCAAACCTCTTCTTTAACCTTATTCTACTCTTCTTTCTCTCATATTCTCCATTATCCCCACTTCATGCAACGAACATGATTCTTCTACTTTTTTTATGATCATAATTTCAATCTTCAATCATCCTAAATAGGATGATTCTTAAATGTTGAAAACCATGTATCACATTTTTATGCAAGTTCATTGATCTTTAAGAACTATTACTCAATCATCTGAATTTTAACAACATAGAGAATTACCCATGTATGCAATCTAGTGATATGAATCCATAAAAATTCTCCAAGAATACTTAATTCAACCAATCTCTATTCACTTTAGAGTTCCTTATTCATTTTGATAACTATTGACACTTGTTGAAAATAAATAAAACTTATACACAAAGTGGTCATAAAACTTGACCTATCAACACTCGACCTAGAATACCTAAATTAGAGATGCTTGACCTACTGATTCTTGACCTACTGACACCTGACCTACTGATTCCAGACCTGCCGACGTCTGACCTACCATTGGAGAACTATATTTTTTCACAAACTCTTGAAAAGAGTCCCTATGACTCTCTAAAGAACTTCAAATAATGAATTTTGACAATGTAATGGGCCTAAGGGGTCTAGGACATTACATTAGAAAACTATCATACAATTATTATCCTTGAGAATTCAAAATGAAACCTAAAATAAAGAGTGGTCTGAACAATCACCTCATAAGATACCTCTCAATGATCTTGATGCACTTGAAACACCACTACTGTTATCACAGTTCAACGATAAACCCCCCGTGTGTTGTTTGAAAGTTAAAGTAAAATCTCAACATCTAAGAACACTTCCCCTGACATCTACTACCCCCAACTGACCAGAAGACAAACCACATGAGAACCAAAACCACATTGTCTAAACACATGGATCCGGGAATTCCTCCATCCATGTCAGGATACTATCCACTATGGGCAGAACTAACTCACCCACATGGGTTTAATCACATCTCAATTAATGTGTATTTATTAAGAATCAGGTCCTCCCCTTTCCATATGTTAGGACTTCATCACACATTATAGAACTAGGAAAAAAATCTTCTTATAGAAAACCGGGTTTGACCATTGTATCACAAATCAAAACACAGAAGAAAAACTCAAAAGAACTCTGGGAACTGGGCATGCATCTTTGAATATTGCTCCCAAGTACTCTCCTCCTGGAGACCATGAATCCACAACACACAAACAAAATGAAATTTCCATTCATGAAACACCTTCTCTCAACAATCATGGATCTCCATTGGCCGCTCCATGAATGTTGTGTCATACTCGATATCCAACTCTCCCCATTCAGTGACATGAGAGTCATTAAAACGATAAAGACAAATCCATGAGACATGAAATACATTGTGGATCCTCTCCAACTATAGTTGCAATGATAACTGGTATGCCACCTCCCCAACTCTTCCCAATATGTCAAAGGATCCAATGAACCTCAGAGAAGGATTGCTCCCTATGCCAAAATTTTTCTGCCCACTTCGAGGGGAAACCTTTAAGAACATGAGGTCCACAACCAAAACTCTAAGGGACTCCTCCTATAATGGACATATGACTTCAACCGATGTTGTGTTTCCTTAATCCTCTCATGAACAAGCTGAAACTTTACTGTTGTGCTTTGCACTACCAAAGAGCCAAGAATAATTGTCTCCCCAGCCTCGGTCCAACCCAAAGGTGAATGACATGGTCTCCCATACAAGGATTATAATGGAGATATACCAATGGAAGAGTGATATATTTTATTGTAATACAACTCTACCAAGGGAAGGTTTCGTACCCATGATCCACCAAAAGTTTATGGAGCATGCCCACAACATATCCTCCCATGTTTGGATGGTATGCTCTATAACGCACTGAGATTTTATGAGAATTTTTTTTAATTTCTTATGTTATATGCAAAGAAATATTTCGCTGCACACAACACTAGCTTGGCTTGCGTCACATGCAATCGTGACCTTCCTTGATAGCGTGTGTAGTACGCAATACAGGGTTTCACTAAACAACGATACATTGTTATAATATTATTATGGACAAGATGTTATGAATAATATTAACTATATTTTTAATTTTATAACATTATTATTCATCTTACATATTTTCTAGAACATGGTATGAGAACAAAATAATTTTTTCGGGTAAAATAAGTATTTTTCAAAAAATGCAGTTTTTCCACCTTTTGATGGCGCACACATTTTAAATATAGTTTCTGATGTGTTTATAAGTTCAATTTTACAAAATAAAATTCTTCTTCGGAATCAGGATATAAAAATTTAATTCGGATAAAATTTTCATATTATTCTGATAACTTTCAAATTTTAATGAATAGTAAAAACACGCTATATTTTAATTAAAAACAACTCTTTTTCATTGTAATAATTTATATGGTTAAATTATAATATTTAATGGGTTTAAAGTATAAATAGAATATATTTATACCATTTAATATAATTTATGTCATTACCATTAATTTTACATTGAATTCATAGGTAAAAACATTTCAATCTTTGCCAATGTTTTAACTTTTAAAACCCATTTTCTTAACAACAGGATTAATTTTAAATTAATTACTGCAACTTCTGTGTTTTGAATTTTGAAAAATGGATTCCATATTTGAATTCTATGGGTCTAAATTATATTAATAGGTTACTTTTATTATTTTGATATTATGAATAGTAACTGCGGTAATTTTTATTTACTGCATTTAATGGTAAATCGGGTAATTAAGGATAAAAATAAGATTATAAAATTCTCCTAACACCTGCTAAAATTCTATTGGATGACTAAAAGTCGACCCATATCACCTAAGGGTCGGAATAAATTAATTTTATGGACATTTGACCATGAAAATAATTTAATTATTATTAAAACCAATGAAAGTTACAACATGCCACTCTCTTAAATCTTATAAGTATAATAAATTTAATTTAGTGATAAACTTCATGAAACATCTAACATGAATAGTATCCATTAATCCAATAAAATTATATACATCATTTGAATTTATTTAGAATTTTTAGGGATTAAATAATTATCATTTAAGGAGACACAATAGTGATGTTGAAATTGCTTTATTAATTGAAATATCAAATAAATGGTTTTCAAAATACTAAAATAAATATTATATGTACTATTTAATGTGCTACAATAATTTTATAGATAAATATTACATGTTATTTATCTATTAAAGATTTTAGTTCGAATATATTTTCTATGTATATTTTATTTAAATTCAAATAAATGAATAGTGTCAAAATTGACACTATTGTTATTTTATTGTTTAAAAATCATAAAAATATTTAAAAATTATGTAATTAAATTTATATGGTATACAATGTCATAATCTATCTAATTATGGATAATTAACAGCACATAGGTTTTAAGAATTTATTTGACAAAACATGCATAAGAACATAAAGCAATGAACACTCAACTAACAAGTAGCAATGAAATATTACTAATAAGAAGGTAAGAATATGACCATGTATGATATCATAACAATGAATATGATTATGTAATAAGTCAATTACATTATTTAAATCATTACATACGAGGTTCAGATACGTACGAAGCATATCAGACCTAAAGTAAGGGAAGATCTCACAATCTCATTTTTATCCGAGATTGTTTATACTTACGAATTTACTGGGGAATATTTGTCATCCACATCCATGTTTCCTCAATATGTAATATTATTTCTATCCTACTACAATTTTTAAAATTCTATTTTACTTATTGGTGAAATTTTAGTAAAATATATCAAAGGAATCTTTTTTCGTTTTTAGTACGAGATACTTTTTGACTTTTTCGGCCAAGTACGAGAGGAATGTTTTTTTAAATAATATGACATGAATGGATTTTTATGATTCCATAGAAAATTATTTACATGAATCTTCCTTTAAAAGTTTTCACGTTTATTTTTAATTAACTTCTTTTAGTTTAAAATTTTATGACATGTTAAGAAAGGAAAAATGTTTTTGAAGTAGAAAGGATATTTTCCTCAAGAATGAAGTTCAAGTGTTTTATCAAAATTATTTTCCATCTAAGATAAAATAGGGTTCTGTTTGTATCCCTAGTTTTACATTTATTTGATTATGTTATGAGGTAATTAATTTTATGAAGTCCTTTTATCTTATATGGTTTATGTTATGATGGCATGATGTTTAAGAATCCCATTTTTATTACATGGGATATGCTATGATATATGATTTATGATTTTGAGGAACACATAAGAATAGTTTCATTATGAGATGGGTGATACCTATATCTCCCTCCAATTCATTGGGTAAAGATTTATATCTCATGAGATAGACATAGCTGGAACAGAAAGTTAATCAGGTTCAGTGATACAGGACTGAAACGAGGCGTGAACTCGGTTCAGAAATGGATTTTTTCTACTAGGATACTCTTAGAAATGAGTATTGACTAATAAGAAATGATTTTCTATGATTATGTGTGTATTCCACAAAGTTTCATGTTTTATGTTATGATCATTGGGATTATATTTCACTACTATGATTTATCCCATGTTATGATATAATGATCTCTTTTTCGGGTTTAGATTTTCAAAATGTTATGTTCTTAGGAATATGATATGATAGATATTTCCTTTATTTATCCTTAATGAGCATTTGAGATCACCCTTTTTTTTATGTTTTCTTTTCCCCAGGTCAGGAAGAAGGGTATTAAGTAGGATATTCCAAAAGGGACTCTAGACAAGATGAAATAAATGAGAGACAATGTAGATGCTTTATGAACCAGTTGTTTATGTTTCCTAGTTTCTAAAGACACTATACCTATATGGTCCTATCAGGGTTTTGTTATATGTTGTAATAAGTATGCTTTAATTCTGAAGTAATAACAATGTATGTAATGTATGGGTCCTTATAGTGGTATCAGGGGAAATGTATAGCCAACCTTTGGAAATTAGGATGTGAAAGCCTTAGTAAGAACCCTAAGGATATGTCTAAGCATAGAGCAAAATATTATTGTTTTAGAAATGGACATGATTAACCTATCATAAGACCTTAAGTGTAAAATTTTATTCTGGATTATGTGGTTTTCCTATAATGATTAGTGTTTCTCACACTATGCTTCTTGGTTTTAGTCAGTGGCTAGAACCCGAAGGAACCGTGTTAATGCTGAATGCGATGAGAAATGAAATTATTGTCCCCCTGAGCAACCATACATTATGGGAACTATAATGAAAAATCTTGTAGCCAATGCTCACACAACTTTCTCAAGATATGAATCGTGTAGGACTTCCAAACGAGCAAAGGAAAGAGCAACATTCTATTGAATATTTCATGAGGCAGCGCCGACCTTCATTCAGTGGGTCTTCTGATCCATTAGTGTCTAAAAAATGTATTAGTACCATTGAAAAGATATTTTCAGTCCTACAATGTTATGAACATGATAAAGTCATATTAGCATTATATCATTTGGAAGGTGAAGCTGATCAATGGTGGAATCTTATCTAGAATACGAGGCAAAGAGATGAAATTGAGTCCATGGAATGGGATGAGTTCAAGAACTTATTTTTCAATAAGTAATTCCCTCATATTCTTATAACAAAGATGGTGAAGTTGTTTCTTGAAATTAAGTAAAAGGATGATGAATCTGTTGGTACCTATGAAGAAAATTTTACAAGACATGTAAGGTATGCTTCCAGAATTATTATCCAACCTGAGAGTAAGATCAATCAATTCCTTAGTGGCTTAAAACCAAGTCTTCGAAGGGCGTTAGCCATAAGGGACTTCGATAGCTACGGGGAAAATTTTCAATGTTATCTTAAGGGTGAGATGGAGATCGGATTAATCCATCAGTCAAATGGGTTTGATAAGAAGAGGAAAATGGAATTCAAAGGGAAATCTAAAGACCACACTGAAAAGAAGATGAGTTTTTCCTTATGCTCAAAGTGTGGAAGGAAACATTGAGGGAATTGTCTTAAAGGGACAAGTAAATGTTTCAAATGTGGAAAAGAAGGTCATCAGGAATTTGAATTCAACAATTATGGGAAAAATATGTCTAGTGATGCGAACAAAGAAAAGGCTACACAGAATGCACCTCCTGCACTCCAATGTTACAAGTGCAAGGAAATGGGGAATTATGCTAATCAATTCCCTAATCCAAGGGTTGTTGATGATGGTCGATGTCAAGAAACTCTTAAGTCCAAAGACAAAGGAAAGTCACATGCAATTTCTATCGGTGATGTGGAGTACGATAAAGAAGTGGAGAAAGGTACACTTACCATCCACTTTAAAGTATCAAATGTTTTATTTGATTATGGATCCACACACTCTATTATTTCTGAAGAATTTTCTAAGGGTATTTTCGTACTACCTCAACAATTAACTGTTGAGTTAGTTGTGACAACTCCTAATGGGACAACGGTTGCATCAAAAGTTTATAATTCTTCTCCAATTGACGTTTGTGGAAAAGTGCTTCCTGAAAATCTTGTGATCCTTCTTATAGTGGAATTTGATGTGATTCTTGGCATGGATTGACTTTCCTTATATGAAGCTCATATCGATTTCCAAAGAAGGGAAGTCACATTTCATATTCCCGATCAATCTATGATCATCTGTTGATGCATGGATGAATATAACCTTCCAGTGGAACTTTCTTCCATCTTAGGGGTCTTGATTCCAAAAAATGAAGGTTATATATCTCAAATGGTTGGAGAGAAACTCATGATTTAGAATATTCCCATCGTACAGGAGTTTGATGTTGTCTTTCCCGAGGAATTACCAGGACTTCCACCAAATAATGAAGTTTAGTTTTCAATAGAACTTGTACCGGGTGCTTTACCTATTTCAAAGACACCATATAGAATGGCCCCAATTGAGTTGCATGAATTGAAGAAGAAACTCCAAGAGAATCTTGATAAGGGATTCAAACTCCCTAGTGCATCACCTTGGGGAGCACCTGTTCTATTTGTTAAGAAGAAAGACAGATCAATGAGACTCTGCATTTATTATCAATAACTTAACAAGATCATTATCAAGAGAAAATATCGTCTCCCATGCATTGATGACTTATTTGACCAACTACGTGGAGCTCAATACTTTTCCAAGATTGATCTTCGTTCAGGGTATCATCAATTAAGGGTCAAAAAAGAGGATATACCAAAGATAGATTTCTGTACAAGGTATGGACACTATGAATTTATAGTGATTCCATTTGGTCTTACTAATGCCCCTGCTATCTTCATGGATCTGATGAATAGTGTCTTTAGAGACTATCTTGATCAGTTTTTGGTAGTCTTTATAGATGATATTCTTGTCTACTCAAAGATCAAGTAAGAACATGAAGATCACTTGAGAATTGTATTAAAGGCCCTGTGAAAGGATAATCTTTATGAAAAATTTACCAAGTGTGAATTTTGGATTAAAAAAGTTTCATTTTTGGGTCACATAATCTCAAAAGAGGGGATATCTGTGGATCCCACAAAAACAGAGGTTATCGAAAGATGGTCGAGACCAACAACAGTAACTGAGATCCTAATTTTTCTTGGTTTGGAAGGATATTATCGACTTTTTGTGAAATATTTTTCACTATTATCTAATCCACTCACCAGGTTTACTCGAAAAGGAGTTAAGTTCGTGTGGACGGAGGAGTGTGAAGAGAATTTCATTGAGTTGAAAAGAAAGTTATCCCGTGCACCTATAATTACACTGCCTTGTAGTATAGAAAGGTTTTTGATCTATAGTGATGCATCCAAGAAGGGATTGGGGTGTGTTCTCAAGAAAAACGATATGGTGATAGCTTATGCCTCACGACAGTTAAAAATCCATGAGCAAAATTACCCAACTCATGATTTGGAGTTAGCTGCAGTAATATTTGAATTGAATATTTAGAGGCATTATCTTTATGGTGAAAGGTGTGATATTTATACTGATCATAAAAGTTTAAAGTATATTTTCACACAAAAGAATCTGAATATGCGCCAAAGAATATGGTTGGAAATGATTAAGGATAACAGATTCTCATTTCATTATCACCCTGGGAAAGCAAACAAGGTGGCAGACACATTAAGTCGACAAGACCATGCTAGCTTATCCATGATGAGGATCACAAAAGATCCAATATTTATTTATTTACAAAGGATGGATCTTGGAATTATAATGGAAGGGTAAAAATATTATCTTTCTCAAATTAATGTTCAACCATCTATACATATGAAGATTAAAGAGTCACGAAAAGAAGATGTAGAGTTACAAAAGAAGGTGAGAAATGTTCCTGAATTTCACATTGATTGTGACGAAATAATAAGGTTCAAGAATCAGGTTTGTATTCTACCCATCCCAGAATTAAGGAAGGAAATATTGGATAAGGCTCATAATTCTTCATTCTCTATCCACCCTGGAAGCACGAATATGTATAGGGACCTGAAGGAGTACTTCTAGTGGGATGGCATAAAAAGAGATGTTGTTGAATATGTCTCTTGATGCTTGGTTTGTCAGCATGTTAATTCTGAGAGACAGAAGTCTAAGAGGATGTTACAACCATTACCCATAATAAAATGGAAATGGGAAAACATCACTATGTACTTTGTCACCGGACTTCCTAAAACATCCAAAGGCAATAATGCTATCTGGGTTATAGTTGATCGTCTTATGAAGTTGACACACTTCATTTATATTAGAGAATATTTCTCTCTTGATCAGCATGCTAGGATATATGTGAAGGAAGTGGTAATATTGAATGGAGTACCACTTTCCATTATATCTGATTGGGATCCGAGGTTTACCTTGATATTTTGGGGAAGTCTTCAGCATACTCTAGATAAAGAGTTGAGTTTCACCACTGCTTATAATCCTTAGACAGATGGTCTGTCTAAGAGGACAATTCAAACTCTAGAAGACATGTTAAGAGCTTGATCTATGGATTTCAATGGTGGTTGGGATCAACACCTACCTTTGGTGGAATTTTCTTATAATAATAGCGTTCACTCCAGTATTCAGATGGCTCCTCAAGAAGATATCTATGAAAAGAAATTCCGAAATCCAACATGCTAGGATGAAGTTGGGGCAAGAAAGCTATTAGGACCAGATCTTGTAGATGAGATGATAGAAAAGGTCCGATCTATTCAACAGCACATAAGAGTAGCTTAGAGTCGACAAAAAAGTAATGTCGATAACCAAAGAAAATACCTAGAGTTTGAAGTGGGTGATAAAGTGTTCTTACGAATATCTCCTTGGAAGAGAGTAGTGGGATTTGGAAAGAAGGGAAAGCTCAGCCCAAGGTATATTGGTTCTTATGAGATACTGGATCGTGTTGGGAACGTAGCTTACCAATTGGCGATTCCACCGAATCTCTCTCAAGTTCGTGATGTATTCCATGAATCTCTCCTGAGAAAGTACATACCTGATCCTTCACATGTACTAATCTCAGAAGTTATACCGTTGGAGCAAGATCCTTCCTATGAAGAACAGCCGATAGAGATTCTGGATCATAGAGAAAAAGTTCTATGAAACAAGACCACTCGCTTAGTTAAAGTTTTATGGAGGAACCACCAATTAGAAGAAGCTACATGGGAACTTGAGGATATTATGAGGGAGATGTATCCTCATCTGTTTGTTATGAAGTGATAAATTCTGAGGGATAAATTCTTTTTAAGGGTGGTAGAATTTAACACCCTAAGATTTTATGAGAAATATTTTTTTAAATTTCATATTTTATATGCAAAGGAATCTTTCACTGCACACAACACTAGCTTGGCTTGCGTCACACGCAATCGTGACCTTCTTCGACAGCGTGTGTAGTATGCAATACAGGGTTTCATTAAACAATGACATATTGATATAATATTATTATGGAGTAGACATTATGAATATTATTACCTAAATTTTAAATTTTATAACATTACTATTCATCTTACATATTTTCTAGAACATGGTATGAGAACAAAATAAATTTTTCGGTTAAAATAATTATTTTTAAAAAAATCCAGTTTTGCCGCCTTTTGATGGCACACCCACTTTAAATATAGTTTTTTACATGTTTATAAGTCCAATCTGAAAAAATGAAATTTTTCTTTGGAATTATGATATAAAAATTTACTTTGGATGAATGTTTCATATTATTCTTAAAACTTTCATATTTTAATGAATTGTAAAAACACGCTATATTTTTATTAAAAACAACTACTTTTCATCACAATAATTTATATGGGTAAATTGTAATATTTAATGGTTTTAAAGTATAAATAGAATATATTTTTACCATTTAATATAATATATGTCATTACCATTAATTTTACATTGAATTCATAGGTAAAAGCATTTCAATCTTTGGCAATGTTTTAACTTTTAAAACCCATTTTCTTAACAACGAGATTAATTTTAAATTAATTACTACAACTTATGAGTTTTGACTTTTGAAAAATGGATTCCATATTTGAGTTTAGTGGGGCCAAATTATGTTAATAGGTTACTTTTATTTTTTTGATATTATGAATAGTAACTACAGTAATTTTTATTTACTGCAGTTAAAGGTAAATCTGGTAATTAAGGGTAAAAATAAGATTATAAAATTACCCTAACACCTGCCAAAATTCTATTGGATGACCAAATGTCGACCCATATCACATAAGTGTCAGAATTGATTAATTTTATGGACTTTTGACCATGAAGATAATTTAATTATTATTAAAACCAAAGAAAGTGACAACAGGTCACTCTCTAAAATCTTATAAGTATAATAATTTTAATTTAGTGATAAAATTCATGAAACTTAAAACATTAATAGTCTAAAGAAATCTAATAAAATTATCTATATCATTTAAATTTATTTAGAATTTTTAGGTATTAAATAATTATCATTAAAGGTGACACAATAGTGATGTTGAAATTATTTTATTTATTGAAATATCAAATAAATGGTTTTAAAAATATTAAAATAAATATTATATGAACTATTTAATGTGATCCAATAATTTTAGAGATAAATATGACATGTTATTAATCTATTAAAGCTTTTATTTAGAATATATCCTCTATGTAGATTTTATTTAAATTCAAATAAATGAATAGTGTCAAAATTGACACTATTGTTATTTTATTGTTTAGAAATAATAAAAGTATTGGAAAATTATAAATTTAAATTTATATGGTCTAAAATGTTATTAAGTATCTAATTATGGTTAATTCATAGCACATAAGTAATTATTTATATCAATTTAAAATTTAGAATATTATTACCACCAATAAAATTAAATAGGTTAAAAAAGGATAAATCAATTTGATAAGGTTTAAAATAAATTCACATCATTTATAAATTTTATTGGTTGATGAGATTACAACCATATATCATCTCATCCTCTAATTGAGTCATTTTTTGTGGTTTTTAAGTGGGGTTGGAATTTATTATAAATTAATATTTCTTATAATTCCAAAGGTGCCCCTCTCCTCCCTTATAAAAGGGCACCTCCTTCCTCTCCTCCTCACACCACTTTGCGCCTTCAAGCTCGGCCAAACCCTGGAAATTTCTCTTCTACACTTCCCTATAAATATACTAGAGGTCCTGGTCCCCTTCAAAGACAAACTTTAGTGCCCTAAGAGGAGGTTAAGAAGAGGCGGGTCAAAGAAGAGTTAATATCCTTTACAGATTCTTTCCAATTTATTTCTTCGTATAATTATTCTTATTTATTTGTTTTATCATAAATTAATAACATTAGTATCAATCATATAATGATATGTTATTATAAATATGAAAAAACCCTATATCACCTTCTATCCATCCTATAGAAAATGAAATCACCGCACGTGCGTACATACAGAATACCGTCTCCACGATGTGATGCAACTCGTTCTACATGATCTTCATTGAATAATGATTATATTAATGAATTGAATGAATATATATTATATATATTACACTAATAACATTATATAAATAAGTTATCTATAACCTAAAAAGAGTAATAAGAGTTTATTCGGCAAGACATTCATAAGAACATAAAGCGATGAACACTCGAATAACAAGTAACAATGAAATATTACTAATAAGAAGATAAGAATATGACCATGTATGATATCATAACAATGAATACGATTCTGTAATAATTAAATGAAATTATTTAAATCATTATACAGGAGGTTTGGATACGTACGAAGCATATCAGACCTAAGGTAAGGGAAAATCTCACAATCTCATTTTTATCCGAGATTGTTTATACTTATGAATTTACTGTGGAATATTTATCATCCACATCCTTGTTTCCTAAATATGTAATATTATTTCTATCCTCCTACAATTATTTAAATCCAATTTTACTTATTGGTAAAATTTTAATAAAAGATATGAAAGGAATCTTTTGTCATTTTCAGTAAGAGATACTTTTTGACTTTTCCGGCCTAGTACAAGAAGAATGTTTTTTAACTTATATGGCATGAATAGAATTTTATGATTCCATAGAACATTATTTCCATGAAGATTCATGTACAAGTTTTCAAGTTTATTTTTAATTAACTTCTTTTATTTTTAAATGTAATGACATGTTAAGAAATGAAAACTGTTTTTGAAGTGAAAAGGATATTTTCCTCAAGAATGAATTTCAAGTGTTTTATCAAAATTATTTTTCATATAAGATAAAATAGGGTTATGTTTCTATCCCTATTTTTACATTTATTTGATTATGTTATGATGGAATTAATTTTATTAAGTCCTTTTATCTTATATGGTTTATGTTATGATGGCATGACTTTTAAGGATCCCATTTTTATTACATGGTATATGCTATGATATATGATTTATGATTTTGTGGCACACATAAGAATGGGTTCATTATGAGATGGGTGGGACCTATATCTCCCTCTAATGCATTGGGTAAAGATTTATATCTAATGAGATAGACATGGCTGGAACGACTAGTTAATCTTGTTCAGTGATACAGGACTGAAATGAGGAGTGAACTCAGCTTAGAAATGGATTTTGTCAACTAAGATAGTCTTGGCAATGAGTCTTGACTAATAAAAAATGATTTTCTATGATTATGTGTGTATTACACAAAGTTTCAGGTTATATGTTATGATCATTGGGATTAAATTTCAATACTATGATTTATCCCATGTTATGATATTATGATCTCTTTTGCAGGTTTAGATTTTCAAAATGTTATGTTCTTATGAATATGATATGATTGGTATTTCTTTTTTTTACCCTTACTGAGCATTTGATATCACCCTTTTTTTATGTTTTCTTTCCCCAAGTCATGAAGAAGGGTTTTAAGTAGGATATTCCTAAATGGACTCTAGATATGATGAAATAAATGGGAGACAATGTAGATGCTTTATGAACCAGTTGTTTATGTTACCCAGTTTCTAAAGACACTATACCTATACAGTTCTATCAGGGTTTTGTTATATGTTGTAATAAGTATGCTTCAATCCTGAAGTAATAACAATTTTTGTAAAGTATGGGTCATTATATGCTCTATCTTTCCATATATCTGAGGGTGAAAGGTACTGCTGAGGCTCAATTGAGTGAAAAAATCATGCATCATTCCTCTCCAGAATAACAAGGTAAAATTTGCATCCCAATCAGAGAAGATGCATCTTATAAGACCATGAAGATGCACTTACTCATCCATATAACTTATTTCCAAGGCATCCACTGTGCTTGAAAAATTAATTTCTAATAAGTGAGCCAATTTAGTTAGTTGGTCCACCACTACCTAGATAGAATCACAACCACCCTGAGCCCTATGATGAAATCCATCAAGATGCCATCCCACTTCCACACAAGGAAATCTATGGGCTATAACAAACCACTGAGAACTCGATGATCAACCTTCACCTCATAGCACACTAGGCATATTGATACAAATTTTTCCAATTCCTACTTTATCTAATTCTAACCATCCTTCGACAATCCCTCTCAAGGATCACTTTGGTCAATGCGATAATGCATCACCTCTGCCTTTGAGTCTCACCACTAGGACTCCTCCACCTATTACCTCAGATATAACTAAAAAATTATTTGAAATAGACATCCTTTATCACTATCCATTCCTACATCTATGTGCGAGGCATCTAACTCATCCATTTCCATCCAATCATATGAGGAATATTGAACAACCTACTTCAATGACTTCCTGCTCAAAGCATTAGCCACAATATTCCACTTCCCAAAGGTGTAAGAGATCTCAAAATCATAATCCTGAAGAAGTTCCATCCACCTACACTATCGCAACATTAGATATCACTAAGAAAATATATACCTCAAGCTATTATGATATATGAAGACCATAAAGCACTGCATAATGAGGTAATTCCACAAACAATTTAGCACAAACACAACAACTTATTGCTCCAGATAATGGGAGGAAATGTTATGTTCATATGGATGTAACTAGACCCATAAGTGATCACACCCTATTTCTGCATCCACACATGCCCAAAGAATATATAAGAATAATTTTAAAAAACCCCGAACATCACCCCCTCCTATGGTAACCGAAGAACTAGAGCATTGACTAACTCCCCTTTCAGGTAGCTGAAAGATTCCCGACACTTCCTACTCCAAACAAAGGCATGGTAATTTCTGGCAAGAACTGTTAATGGAGTTGCAACTTGAGAAAAATTGGGTACAAATCTCCAAGAATATCCCACCAGACTAAGAAAACAGTGAACCTTTGCAACATTCTTGGATACTTCCCAAAAATCAACTACCTCGACCTTAGATGGGTCCACTACTACACCCTACTGAGACACCACATGCCCAAGTAACTGTAAATCTCTCATAAGAACATGCACTTGGAAAACAACCCATAGATATGGTAGAATCAAAGGGATTACTAGACAATCCTGATATGGTTATCATGATCCTCCTATGACTTCGATAAGATCAGGATATCATTGTTAAACAATACAATGAACTAGTGTAGGAAGTCACTAAAGATAGAGTTCATGAGCCACATGGAGACAACTGGTGCATTCGTAACACCATACGACATAACCATGAACTCAAAGTTCCCTTACCTACACGTGAATGTAGTCTTTAGGATGTCACCCTCCTTCACCATCAACTTGTGATACCCAGACCATAGATTGATCTTAGAAAAACAAATTTCTACCCTAAAAAGTCGAATGGATCTTCTATCCTCAGGAGAGGGTTACAGTTCTTGATTTTCATATGATTCATCCTTTGGTTTTCTATGCACAGCCTCAGACCACTATCTACCTTCTTTGTAAACAAGATTGGAACGCCCCCTGTTGAAACACTTGGCTGGATATATACCTTCTTCATTAGATCATCTATCTGAATTCTCAACCCCCACATATTAGAAGGTTCCATCCGATAAGGAGCCATTGAAATCAGAGAAGCACCAAGCTATAAGTCTATCCCAAACTCAACAAAACATCAAGGGGTAAAGTCACAAACTTATTGGGGAATACATACAATAATTCCCTAATAATGATGGGAACCTCATTCATATCATTATAAACTGATTTCACTGATATATTATCCAACAAGGAAGGAATATGATTTACATGTCGACTTCCCATATGAAGACTCCACTTGCAAATGGAAGACACACGCTGGCCATCCACTTATGAAAACATGACCCTTCTCCGAAATAAATCGATAAGAGAATCTAAAGAGTACAACCAGTTAATGCCAAGGATGACATCATATGGTTTCATCAGTAATAATAAAATATTCTCATTGGATGGATCTTTCCCCATCATTATTTTATATCCCCAACATACATCAAACAAGTTTGTCTGACCTTCAACGGGCGTACTCAACACTAGGGGCATGGATAGCCTCTCTATGTCTAGTCCCACAGAAAGGGATAGAGTGGGTTCAATGAAGGAGTTAAAATCTCCTAAATCAAAAAAATCATAAGAAAGATTACTAAAAGAGCTAATCATACCTTCCATGATCTCCAAACCTATTAGAATTATTTCTTCTACGATGTGAAACTGACCAAAACTATCTCTTATCTACCTTTTGCTGAAGACAGCCTCCTAGACCACACCTGGGTAGAGTTACCTAATGAACACCCTGAGGTCAGGATCCATCTTCTTTGTCTCCCCTTTGTGGGGAAAGAGCCAATTGTCCCTACTATTGAAATGGATTGGCCAGAAACTATGGTTGAGGCGGACACTGAACATGCTCACCTACACTATACTGATCTCGAACTAGACATTGGATCTAAAGGTTCCTACGACCTCCACAAGAGAAAAACCTGAGTCCAAACACTATAGGAAAAGAATGAGGACCATAAGGTCAAAACTAAAACTACTAAGGTTGAATCATTGATTGATGAAATCTCAAATCCCCCAGTTCCTAAGACATACTACTGGTTTCCTTGCCTTTCGAAGAACCTTAATAGCTACCCTCTCACGGTAGACCTCCTCACGAGTTCATCATATCAACCACTTACACCATATTCTCGACCTTAAGTTATATTAGAATAGTGAAGGGAGTTACTATGTACTAGAGTGAATAATGAAGTGCCTCCTATACGCGTCCCACATGAGACTCCTCATCAAAAAAGAGATCTGAAGTGGAGCGAAGGAGTACCCCAAACTTGATCCCCAAATCCCACAAAAATATACTCTTCTAATAGAGGGAGAGTAAATCATGTTGCTTCTCATCCTTCATGGTCAAAGAAAGAATTCTTCTTGGAACTCCTTGAAATCATCCCATTGAACAAAAAAATACCTTCTCTCCCCCAGGTACATTGTCCAACATGACCAAGGAAACCCAGTAATCTATCAAATCCCAAATTAGACTGAATGTGATCTCAATATCCTCGCTCTATCTCTCCATCTCAATGTCCAAGGAACATCCCTCATACTTTCCCATGGCATGAATCTAGGAAGAACATAACATTATCTGACACTGGTTGTCCTCATCATCTGGATCAATTATCCTCTGCTCAGCCGAATCGGCCTGCTGAGCCTCTTTTGCCTAATCCACTCATGGACAACGACCGAGTGCCATAGCTTAGAGGTAAAAAAAAACTCCTAATACCAAGTAGTATTTAATTTTGTTTAATATTATTTTTAACTCATTATTTATTTCTACTCCCTGAAATAACCAGTTAAAACAGAAACACGAGTAATCATGGTGCATGTACCTCCCCAAGGGTCTCCACCCTACAAAAAACATTGCCTCTCTTGGTTGTTCAGTAAGCTCAGAGTCCCTACATCAGATCATGGGAGCCCCTAGAATCCCATGTCCTAGCCAGTCTGCCTTGTCCTATGTCACATACAAACACCATGGGAATATAAATCTCTCAAAATTGGATGCATTATTCATTTTATTATAACAAATATATGGAGATAAGATGTATCAACCTAAAAAACTTCAGGACATATATAAACGAAATCCAAAATCCATCCAACATGCATGTTAAAAAAAATAAAAGTGATACAAAACAAAAGTCTCAAAATAAATACCAAAAGAGAAAATCTAAACAACACCACGTTAATTTCCCCAACGTCCATGCTTGTAATGCCCATTATTGTCCCCATATTCCTCCTGGATACCTGAAAGGAGTTTTATAATGTAGGGTGATCATATAATCAATAGGAAAACCAAAGTCTCTCAAACACAAGTGGAGAATCATACTAACCCCCCATGAGAAACAACATAAACTATAAACACAAAACAAGGTATACTAGCCACCCGAACCGCACCAAAGGAATGCTCACAAAATAACATAAGTTAAGTAAAGTAATATAGTAATAACAATGATAATAGGGTAACCCAAACCACTTTCCCACTGATTAGCCACACTCACACCATAATGGAAAATGTCATGGAACTCCCACCTCTTTCGAAAGTACCAAGTCACCACACTTCTGCACACACACAGAACACATACCAAACCACATCCTACCTGCAGACACGTAGGCCACATGCCACACCACATCCTACCTGCACAAACATGGGCCATATACCACCCCACATCCTGAAGATACCAAGGAAATTACAACCCATCTCATCCCAAAGACACCTGGGAAACCAAAAATCACTTGAAAACACTAGGGCCCCATAAACCACAACCTGCCTGAAGTATCTTAGGCTAACACTGCTTGGAAGAGGGATCTGGTAAAAGTGGGTGGCCATCCATCCATTCTCCCATAGAGAAGTTTGGAACATTAACCCTTCCCCATCAAAATGCGGGTGTTCGGCATGTAGTGCTCAACTAGGGTGGGTTGCATATAGAATCAAAACCAAGTTAAAGTATATATATATATATATATTGGTATCAAACACTCAGCCCAACCTATAGGTTCTCAAGTAAACAAAAACCCCATAACACTATCACCTTTGCTGTTACCTTTAAATTGAAAAACCATAATGAATGTTGGTCACTTCTGATTTTGATAAAATAAATACACTCAACACTCAATCATTTTGAAGTTATTAAGAATTTACCAGTTATTCCATCTGTACCTGGGAAACTAAAAATGAAAACACACAACCAGAATCATAACCAATCCAAGAAGAGGAAGAAAACTATGATAAGACACCCCACTTCACACTTCTTCCCCATTTATCACCCAAGCCAACCACTACCATTATCATGATTCAATATAATGTCACTGTGTCCTTTCTCTTAATAATTAAACCCCTAACTTATAATAAAACCCCGCAACAATCCTAATCACAATCATACCAGGTTGCCCTAATACATAACGACACAACACCCTTTAAGATAAACATAGAAAAAAAAGAATATGCATCCCCAATACCCAACCACTCCCCATACATTCCAAAATCAATCAATCTATCAACCTAAGATTCCATTTTACCAATTTTATCTCCCAAACAACACCCGTTCTCTCAATAACTGCACCACACAACCCATACAAAGAACATATAGAAAAAAATCACACAGATCACACATGCACATGAAATGAGAAAAAATATATTCATATTTACCACACTCATTCTTTTATTCCACTTTGATGAACAATGGGTTATCACAGAACACATTTGATCGTGGGCCATCTTTTTATTAAACTAGGTACACATGGTTAATAAATTTCATAATTCTAGTATTCCAATAGGGGATCCATAATAAGTGAAAAGCATCACCTGTTCACAATAAAAGACCACCATAGACCATTATTTTCAAAATTCATAAAATTAAAAACATTGATCAAAGATAACATATAAAAAAAATTTTCTTCATCATTATATTCCCCAACCTTCATTTATTATTAATGTAAAAAACCCGTTATCCAAACGAGACTGATTATATAAATCACATGTTTGATTATCTTCGTAACATTGGGAATCAATCATAAACACCAAGGGAAATTATCTTACCCACCCCACATGATAAAAAAAATAATGAAAGACTAAGGGATCCCTACCCTGAAGAACATACGATCAACAACTCCTCATTTTTCCAAAATAGGGTGTCACATAAGCAGTAGGAAGACTCCATAGGAAAAATCAATCGATGTCTACAACAAATATACGACTACTCGGGGAAAACAATTTTATGTTCACCAATAGAAAATTGATGGGTTCAAGGAAGAGATGATCTATGCTTTTAAAAAAGGCCAGATCTTATATTAACAAAATGAAAATGATTTTAAAGTATAGAAAATTTCCATCATGGTCAAGATCACACGACATGTCCATTTAAAAGTATCTGGGGAATTAGTATTTTAAAGATATAATTAATATCCTTTGAAACTACTTTAGAAATGATCAAAAATGTTTTGAACTTGATTTAGGTCAAATAAAATGTAAGAGGGGTGAAACTAGAAAAACTGAGAAAAGATTGAATTGATTCACCATTGGGTGACTCTTCAATGGGATTCACCGATGGCTGAGTCACTATTGAGAGACTTAATTTTGAATAATTCAACAATGCCACCCACCAACACGACCCTTCGATTCCACCTACTGACACCACCCACCAATGCAACCTACCATTATCACTCACTAATGCCAGCAACCGTCACAACCTACTGATGCCACTCAAAGATTACACTCACTGATGCCAGTCACTAATGCCACTCACTGATTCCCCACACGAACACCACCCATAGACACCACTCACTAATGCCACTCACTAATGCCACTCATCGATTCCACTCATCGTTGCAACTCACGAATTCCACTCGTTAATGGAACTCATCAATGCCTGACCTACCAACAGCCAACCTAAAAACACCTAACCTCCTAATGCCTGACCAACCAATGCCTGACCTACTGATTCTTGATCCACCGACACCTGACCTACCATTAGAGAACTATATTTTTTTGGAAAACTCTTGAAATGAGTCATTGTAACTCCCTAGAACACCTCAAACACTGAATTTTAACAAAGTAATGGACCGAAGGGGTACGAACCATTAAAATAAAACTATTTTCATAAAATGGATTCTATTTTTCAAATTTACATTTCACGAAACTTTTATAATAAATTTTTGATATATTTTTAAAATAGTTGATTTTTGGTGAATAGTGAAATACAATAATTTACAATATTTAACCTTAAAAGAAATATACATGAATTTTTGAGTCATAGACAATGTATTAACATATTATTTCAAAACACACATTCACCATTTACTATATATAGTCATTAGAATCAATACTATTAATTGTCTTGTGCCAAAATTATAAACTGATCATTATAATAACAAAAAACACACCTCTTATATCCTAATAAATACCACCCCTCACCACCCATTATACTAACAACTTATAATTATTTAATATTTAAAAATATCTAAAAAACTCTCCTCTCCACTATCCCCACATTAATGTTCTATTAGTATCACTAGAAGGACAATTCTATGTTCCTTAAGGGGTCCTTCAAGGAGGTGATATTCAAGAGGTGACATTATAAAACTAGATATTTAATTTATTTTATTCTTCTACATTCTCATAACTTCTTTCATAATTCAAATAATAAAAACTATAGTATCATTTATATAATATAATTTATATTTCTACAATAATATCTTATATCCACCCATTCTTTTATCTCCTCTTATTCAATGAAAAATGAAATCATTGTCCACATCATGTAGGTTAACCACTACTGTGGACTATGAGTTTTCATTTTCCACTAATTTATTATTAGACATTTTAAATTACCATATAATTTTTTAAAATGAACTAATTATGTTTATTATATGTTTTTTAACATTATTAATGGATTATATGTCCATAACATCAAATAAAATGAAATTAGTTCAGGATGGTTAGAAAAACTACTAAAATAAACTAAACCTTTTCTTTAAAGTTTTATCAAATAAATCATCCGTATGTAAAAAACATAAAATGATATATGAAATCCTGAAAAGATAAATAATTTCAATAATAACATTTCATTTAACTTTTTTAGTTTTATTTACACTTGAAAACAAAATACATAATTATACAAAAGTGAACAGACTGCGAATCCTTGAAATGAATACTCCGAGAAAAAAAGGAAATTAAACATTATAACACATTAAATGGAAATAAATTAACTTAACAAGATTATAATAAAAAATATATGGGTAATATATTCTGAATTATGCAATTAGTTAAAATAATTTTTTTATCCACAAAATTAAGTGAATGTGAAAAACACATTCATACATAAGGTAATGTATCTCTAAAAATCTCTATATTTCCTTTGGGAAATGATTTAGCTATATTTTACTCAATTTATCTCTTATTATTTTTATATACATATACCATATTATGTATATATATTCCACACATATATATTTATCTCAATTAATCTCTCTTTGATGGGAAATAAATGTTTTTAAAAGGTTCCCTTCTCATTTCTTCTAGATAAGTATGACCAATTAAAGGGATCTTCTCTGATTCTTTCCCATTTTAAAGTATACTCAATAAACTATTTTAATCCAAAAATATTTTAATAAAATCACTCATTTTATCATGAAATATAATTTTATTTAATTTATAGTTTTATTAAATTAATTATTCTTTTATCATTTTTAATGATTCTTCATTGTTTTCCCTAAAATTATGTACAAGTGGAACATTTATTAGGTTACGTAGCCACTATTTATATGTTTTAACTTTAGTTAGACTTAATTATTCATGATATATATTTCATTTATGTATGTACAAGGATGATTTAATGACTTCATTCATGGATACCATTTTGATATTCTCTTTTTCTATGCCTTATGTCATGATTTCGAAACCCATTTGTTTCCATCGGAGACCCTTATGTTTATTCCTTATATAATATTTTGTTATTTGGGAAAATATGAAATTACATATTATAATGGATGTGTATAGATATATATAAAATTAATTGGGTGATGTTTTTTATGAGGAGAATTTTCTTATGGGATTAGGGAGTAAACTTAATCCATTAAGGGACTCTGTACACCATTTGATATCATCTTAGTAGTTTTCCTTGACTAATGTTTATGTCATGTTATGTGTTTCTTCCAAATTATTATATTTCCATTATCATATAATTCCATGTTCTACATGATATTCCTCTATATGGTGACTTAAGAAAAATTCCTTTTATGTTATCATGTTATTCCTTCTTACTCTTGTTTAATGCTTTATTTTCATGTCTATTTCGTTTCTATTTTTTTAGATAACCCCCTTTTTCTATGTATTCCCCAGGTCCTATGATATGATAGGATATTAACGGGAGTTAGGAGAAAATTATGGAGATTAATAAAAATATTTTTTTATTCTAGTTTTATGTTTTCTATTTATGTTCATTTTCTTCCAAAGACATTAGTATTTTCGATCCTTGGTTTGTATTTGATGAATAAATATACATAGAATAATTTAATAATATTTGTAAAAGGATTGGGTCACTATAGTTGGTATCATAAATTGATCTAGATATTTTTGGGGATTAGGGATTGAAAAATTTAGTAATATCCCTAGAGATAATTCTATCACAACAGATAACCAATATTGAAACCTAGGGAATCATAAGTTAGGATATACTATTCATATATATGTTTATCCTTCAATATACATAGTTTCATTTTTATATTCTCAATAGTTATGTATTCAGGCCCCCTAATTTTATATTTCTATTTTTAGTTAATGTATAGAAATAGGAGAACCCCTATTAATAACTTATGTGATCAGAAATGTGATGATTTCTTTAATGAGATTCCAAACTGAATGGGAACGAGAATTAAAAAATATATGAAAGTACAGAATAAATTGGATAAAGTTATGAATAATAACATAAATCATGTTGAAAACTATCTTTATGATAATAAATATCACTTTGTGGTCAAATAATTTAGGTGAAAAATGCCTCTAATATTTATTGGATCTTCTGATCCCCTTATCATGGAACAATAGATTAACTCAATTAAGAAGATATTCTCTGTACTTAAGTTACCGGAATAAGAGAAAATCATATTGGAAGTTTATTGTTTTGATGGGGAAGTTGATCAATGGTGGAAACTAATAACTAACATGAATTATAAGGAGGAAATTGATTCCATGAAATGAGAACGATTCAAGATAATATTTTTCAATAAATATATTCCCCAAACCATCAATTTTAGGATATATAGGTAGTTCCAAGGACTAAAGAAATTGAAAGAACATTCCATCAGGGAAAATGAGGAAGCATTCACGAGTATTTCATCATACTTCTGATGTTTATTAAGAACATTTAAATTAAGGTGGATCCTCCCTCTATCGGATTAAATCCAAGACTACGAAACGAATTGGCAATTTGTGTCTTTAATAGTTAATAGAAAGTTTTATTTTGTGCCGTTAAGGTTGAGATGGATATTAGAAACTCTTAGTGGTATTTTAGGATTAGAGATAATAAGAGGAAAATGGATTTTAATATGGGAGGATTAATATATAAATGCCATGTAAGAAATAAAACATACAATCCCTTGTGTAAAAAATGTGTAAAGAAGTATACCGAAAATTATCTAAATGGGACTAAGAGATACTTTCAATGTGTAAAAGAGGGAAATCCAGATAATCATTACTAAATGAATATAAATAATTTCCTAAATTTGGAATAATAAAGGAAGATTCAGATCAAAACTCATCCTGAATATTTCAACTTCAAGGAACACAATCATTATGTGATCCAATTCCCTAAACAAACAATTGTTGTGGGAAATCAATGAAAAAACCTACAAGGAAGTAAAGAAGAGATTATGATATCACTACTATTGGGGTATATGATTAAAGTTTGTTTTTACAAGTACACAAGTTATTAATTCAATAATATTAAACATTATTTTTTTACTCTGGTTTTCACATTGTTTAATATGTTGCAAGTTTAGTAAAACTATTCAAATATCCTATAAAAATATGGAGGTTGAGTTATCCATGAGAATAGTGAATGTGGAAATTATTACATATATTGTATATAACTCCTTCATGATTAATGTTTTTGGACAATACCTATTAGACCCCAATATTTTATTCTAGGTATCTTCATAAATAAATCCAGTTTCTTCGATAGCTTACGTTAATCATAACACCCCGCTTTAACGAACATATTATTATTTCATAAAAATTAAAATATGAGGAATGAATAACATCTAACATATTATTAAATTAATATATTATATATTCAAGCAATTATTTTGCAACCATACTAAAAAATTTATAGGTGTAAGATAATAATGTATCCAATTTTACAAATTAAAAGGCTATATTTTCCTAATGGTAGTTTTACTGCCTTTTAATGGAACTTTCTTAAAAATTAAATTTTGAAAAATTTACAAATTATATTATAAAATTAAACATAAATTTATAAGTAGATATAAAAATAAACTTTGGTCAAATGTTCAGTATTTTTCTAATTAGTTTCATTTTTTATAAATTGTAAACAAATACTGAATTTTAATTGAAAATAGATTTTTCATAAAAATAATTTATACTGTGAAATTATATTTTTGATTGGTTTTTATGTATAATTAGATAAATTTTATATCATTTAGTAAAGTTATATCAATGGAATCAATTTCATATTGACTTTGAAGAGAAAAATATTCCAATCTTATGAGTGTTTCTACTTTATTAACCCGTTTTCTTACCCAGTCAACATGATTAATTTTAAATTTATTTTATCCAATTATATGTTTTAAAATGAAAAAATGGCTTCCATATTTGGAATCATAAGGTTCATATTTATAAAATATTCCTCCTTTTTTAAAAATATGAGTAGTTACTTTTGCAATTTTTATTACCATGGTTGACGGTAAATCGTATAAATAAGAGTAAAAAACAATATTATAAATATTAGAAAATTACCATAAATATTTTCCTAATTTTATTTCATGAGTTATTTTCAACCGAAAGCATCCTTGGGAAAAATTTATGTCATTTTATATAAACTTGGAATACTTTAATCCTTTTATAGTAATTTATTTTAAAAAAAGTCCAACATGTCATACTCATGTTTTTAATAAGTTTTACATTTTTATTATATTTTTTAGAATATATCTTCATATATAAATAGTAATTTTAAGGATAATATGTTTATTGTCATCATGGTGATTTTTTTAATTTCTATGAAATATTCTATTACCTTAAAGGCATACACAATAGTGATGCAGTAATTATTTAATTAATAGAAATATCCAATAAATGATAGTTAAAATATTAAATTAAATAAAATTTGATATAATTAATGTCATAAACGAATTTTATAGATTAATTTTATATGTTAGTGATGTGTAAAAAAAGTTTTTTCGAAGATATAATGTAGTTATGATTTTTTTAAAGTCAAGTAATAAATATTATCAAAATTTACATTAACGATATTGTAAAGGAAATAATATTTTATTAAATGATATAAAGTTCTTAAAAACATAAATTTAATCTAAATTATTGGGATAAGGTTTATAATTTCATCAATGGTCCATTAATGGTTCATTTTAATTTTATAGTAACTATATAAACCCTTAAGGAGTAAAATTACAAGTTTCCATGGTAAGAGTTTAAGTGATAAAATAAGGGTTAACTCATAGGTTAAGGGTAGAATTGTGACCTAAAATTGTATAAAAATTATTTTTTGAGATTATTTCAACCCATACTTACCTAATATTTTATATAAATCACTTTTTAACCATTTTTTTGACAATTAGTTTATATTATTTTAATATTTTTCAGTTTCCAAAAGTGTCTCTCACTGTAATTATAAAATTGAACCTCCTCCCCCGCTTATTCACACCACATTGAGCCATATAGATCAACCATACCCTAAATTTCTCTTAAAAATATCCTTATACAACTTTTTGAGGTCTGGGTTTTCCGTGAAGACAAATCCTATATCTTTAATGAAGAGATCTAAAGGAAGTCTTCCAAAGAAGAGGTAATTGTTTTTAAAAACTCATCTAAGTTCATTTCTTCTTCTACTTACTGTTAATGTGTTGTTTCTTTGAAAAATTAATAAATATAGTATAATATATATTACTATATTTTATTATGATTTTTGGAAAACCATATTCCTCCTTTTATCCCTCATATGAAAAATGAAATCCCCACACGTGCGTACGTACGACTTACCATCTCCATAGTATGGTGTAATATTTTTTTAATCACCACATTACTTGGATGGGTATAATGATAAGAATAATAGATATATATATTATAATTATTATTATTACATAATATTGATTCTGGAAAAATTAATATACCTTACACTTACTTAACCATTCACCAATAAATAAATGATAGCATCGCTCGTGCGTATGTAAGACCTACTCCCTAGATGGCACGATGTGATTCATTTTAAATGTTCAACATTTATGAATGATGAAAAATATATATACAATTAATAACTATGATATATATAACCTTAATATCATTCCAGATATTATGGAACTATATTCTATTCCAAATAATCGTGACTTACAAGATTAAATGTGCATAAAAAATGAAGCAGTTAACACCCAAAGAAATGATAATAACAAAATATTATTTAAAAATAAGTGATAAGATAATACAAAAGGTTAATATATGATATAATAAATATGAATACTATTATTTAATAAATTTATTACATTATTTTAATACTTATATTTGAGTTTTATAGATGTACAATAAAAATCATTTCTATGTTAAGGGTTATTTCACAATCTCATTATTATTTGGGATTGTTTATGTTTAAGACTCCAATGGGGAAAATTTTTATTGCATGTCCATGTTTTTTTATAAATTACTTCAAATTTTTTTTAATATTATCCTACAAAAGTTTAAAGTCATATTATCAATGTTTTACTTTTTATAAAATGGTATGAAAAATATTTTTGTTATTTTCCAAAAAAGGTATTTTATTATCTTTTGGACAAAAATACAAAAAGAATATTTTTTTAACTTATGTAGAATTATCAGTTTTTTCCAGTCATTAATACATAATATTTTTAACATTTCTTTTATAGGTTTGAAAGGCACTTTTAAAAGAAAATTATTTCTTTTATAATCACAAAGCATTTAAACTAAATTATTTCAAAGTAAAAAAATGTATTTATCTTAGGAATTCTCAATGCTTTTGTTGGAGTATTTTCATATATGTCAACACACTTTGTTGATTATTATAATTAATTGAGGTTGATATTTTTTGATATCATCTACCATATTTTATTAAATGTTTTTTAACACATTGCCTATGAATATGCTATTTTGATATCATTCCCCATATTACTCAAAATATCCTGTGATTGTGTTTACTGATTGAAGAGTGTTATTTAGATTTCATATTTATATATTTCATATGTTTTGGCCCAATCATATAAGAAATTTAGTGTACTTAATAAGTGATAGGTGGGGCCAACTATATCCCCTCGATGCATCAGTAAGTCTCATGAGACAAACCAAAATGGGATTTTGTTGAGGCCTCAACCATTTATATTTAGATGTCTAGGCCAAGCCCTTAATGGTATGCTTTAGATGTCTAGAGTTATGAATTTCAACAGTATTATATTATTTATTTATTTTCATATGATTATTTAGAAGTATAATTTCTAGGTAAATGTTTTCAATCTCCTGGTATTTTTTATATAGAAATATTTTATCACCTTTTATATAAGCCACATTTTTCTGAAGTTATTGATTAAATGAAATGTGTTTCAGTTATTTACCTAGACACAATTTTTATTTAATTACTTCCTCTATATACATATCCTTACTAAGCATCTAAGCTCACCCATTTATTAGTTTTTTTCCCCAAAAAGCCAAGATGTATATTATGATTGACATGAAGGGTAATTCTAGGAGACTAATGGTGTTACCAGTGAAGTTACTATATTGTATTTTATATCTTCAATCATAAAGTAAGATTCAGGTATATATCTAGTTTTATAAAACAAATATACTGTTTGGTGCTTTAGGATGTGATTACTTGTACTTCGTAATAGTGTAATAAAGTAACCACCAACTCTAGGCTATAGGGGTTGGGGTTTTTAGAGACTCTCACAAAAAATATAATATTACTTCCTTTAATGGAGTTTGATGCTATATTAGGCATGGAATGACTATTTATTTCCAAATACAAAATTGACTATTGGAAAATGGATATCACTATTCACATCCCAAAGAATCCTCTAATTTTTAAAAATGTAAGGATGAGGATGAATATCCACTGAAATCTCCTTCTCATATATGGAAACTATTTCTTTATGATAAATTATATTTAGCTTAAATTATTGAGGCAAAGGGGAGGACCATGCTTAAATATATTTCCATTTTGAGGGACTATACTAATGTGTTTCATGATGAATTTATCGGTATTACCCCCTAATTTAGAGTTGAATTTATCAATTTAACTTATACATGGATATATTCCCATCTCAAAGGCTCATTTTAGAAAGTGCACCATTGAGTCGTATTAATTGATCAACAATTTACAAGAGAATCTAGACATGAGTTTTATATTCCTGAGTGCTTCCCTGTGGGGTGATCGAATCCACTTCATCAAGAAGAAGAATGGATCAATGCACATCTACAATGATTGTCGCGAGCACAATAAAATCACAATAAATAACATGTATCCACTATCAAAGATATATGACATGTTTGATCAACTACATGGGGATAATTATTTCTCTACGGTGGACCTTCATTAAATATATCACCAATTAATGGTGAAGAAGGATGATATTCCCAATACCACCTTTCAAATGAGTTATAAACACTATGAGTTCATTGTGATTCCAATTAGACTCACTAATTTTCCAAAATTGTTCATACAATTAATTAATTGATTATTTATATATTATCTCAAAATATTTGTGGTAGAATTTATTGATGATATTCTGATATACACCAAGAGCAAGGAGAAGCATGTGGAGCAATTTAAAATTATGGTAAAGAATTTTTTAATGCAGAAAATATATTCAAAGTATAATAAATGTGATTTTTGGATGGAGGAAGTATCTTTCTTGGGGAATGTTATCTCTATAAAATGGATATATGTAGATCCTTCTAAGATAAAAAATTGAGGAGTGTACTTTCCCAGTATCTATAATTAATATCAATAATTTCCTTGGTATAGTTGGGTGTTATCAATGATTTTTAAGGAAATTATAAAAATTGTAAAACCCACTATCCAGGCTCACTCAGAATGAATTAAAATTTTCCTGGACCCATGAATGTGAAGACTACATCAAATAGTTGAAAAAGAGGCTTATCACTGCACCACCAATTACACTACCCATAAGTGAAGAGATCTTTGGGGTATACAGTGATGAATGTAGGAAAATATTAGAATTTGTATTGATTAGAAAATATAAAGCGATTTCCTACAACTCAAGGTAATTGAATGTTCATGAGAAAACTATCCCACATATAATATGGAGTTGGCAGATGTGATCTTCATGTTAAAAATCAGGTTAAATTTTATTTATAGGGAGAATTGTGGGATATTATATTATCATAAAAGGATAAAATATATATTCACATAGAAGGATCCATTATTCTTAAACATGAAAATGATGTACATGGTAATCATAAAAAAATGAATATCATCATTATTTTATCTTGTTTTTTATCAACTACCCATTTTAGATGATATACAGGATTCTAAAAGGGATAATGTTGAAATTTAGTATAAGGTGGAAACTATCTAAAATGGGAAATCCCCATAGTTCAAAATTAATGAGGAAGGATTCAGAAGATTTTGGTCACAACTATGTATACCATAAAATGAAAATGGAACTAAAGATATTACAAATGATGCACATATCTCAACCTTCTCCATCCCCCTTGAGAACAAAAATATGTACGAAGATCATCAAGAACAATATTTTTGGGATAATATAAAGAAAGAGATAAATAATTGTACATACAATTCATGGGTATGTCAGCATGTAATGTCTAAAAGGAAAAATTATAAGGGGATGATGCAACCATTACCCATTCCAACATGGAAATGGAAAAACATCACCATGGAATTTTTGACTAGAATTTTGAAGAAATCTAGAGGAAATTATTGTATACGAGTTATTATGGATAATATTACAAAGACTACTCACTTTATTTTAATTCAAGAGGACTTATCACTCTTTCAAGTTGCATGATTATACATCAGAGAAGTGGTGAGACAACATGGTGTGCCATCATCAATTGTAGCTAATTGAGATATGAGATTTACCTCCAAGTTCTAGAAAAATCTCTAACATGCCTTAACATGGAGATAAAATATAGTATAGATTATCACCCCTAGAATGATTGTCCATCAGATCATACTATTCAAACAATAGAAGATATGTTGGGAGTATACTCAATGGACATGAAATGAAGATGGGATTAATATCTTCCATTGGTCATATTCTCTTGTTACAATGGTGTTAATTAAGTTATCCAAATAGATCTACATGAATGCATTTATATGATGATATCTTGAAAAAAATGAATGATGGGATGACATTGGAGAATGTAAGTTGGTGGGACAAAAAATGGTTGATGAAATAGTCAAAATGCTAAAAACCATTCAGAAGAACATCAATGTTTTCCAAAGTCGACAAAAGTTCTATATAGACAATTATCAATGGTAATTAGAGTTTTAAGATAGTGATAAGGTATCCCTCCACATATCTACATGGAAGATATCCATGATATTTGGTAAGAAGGGAAAGCTAAGCCCCATGTTCATCATCCAATTTGATATTCTTAATCAAGTTAGAGGTATGGCCTATCAACTATCACTTCCACCAACTATGTATTAAGTATATGATGTATTCCGTGGATCCTTATCAAGAAAGTAAATACAATATCCCTCACATATGAAGAATTTTGATAATGTATAGTAAGAAAATAACCTATCTAATGAGGAGTATCTATTGAAGATCTTGGACAATAGAAAAATATTTCTACGAAATAAGAATACTCACATGGTCAAAGTACAACAGGGGAACCATTAAAAAGAAGATGTGACACGGGATCTAGATAAAGTTGTGAAAGATAAGTACCCATACCTATTTTTTATTTAGAATGTAAAAAAAAATTTTGAGATTGAAATTATATAAGGGGGGAAGAATGTAATGGAATAAAATTTTATCATTGAAATTTCACTTCTTATAATTATTTCATGTGGTATAAGGAACATACCTCACATAGAGAAACCAAAAAAATCATTATAATAATAAATATATAATGATACATAATCCAAAAAATAAATCTATCATAATATCGAATATTAGAGCAGGATAGTACATATATAATAATATATTAAGAATAAGATAATTTGGATCTTCTCAATCTACCAGAATGAAATCAATCACAAACAAAGATGTACAAATAATACGTAATGATGATAGGAAAGTTTATATAAACATGAGAGTAAGTAAATTTGAATGAATAATGAATATATTAAGAGGTATTTATAGGAATTATTATACAAATTTTATCATTATAAATCTTCCCACCAAAAAAATAATATAAACATTGGAATAGTAACAAAACATTTTGAATAGTAATATGACCATTATAAATATTAATATAACCATTAAAATAGTTAATCACCTATGGAAATGTAAAATAATATTTAGGTTTCATATAAACTGAAAGTATGATATTTTCATATCATTTCATAAGTAAAAAAATGTTTTAAAAATGATAAATTAATTGATGGTATTTTTTTAAAACGTAATTATTTTATTTAAACTTTTTTTGTTAATATAATTATTTAAAATAGAATTTTTAATTATAAGAGAATTTTATGAGACCAAAAATAAATTTTCAAAGGGTTATAAAATATTTATAATATTAAAATTGACATTTTTCAAACAAATTAAGATTTTATTTGAAAATTAATGTTCATATATTTCAAAAATTATCTTCATAAAATGGATTAAAATTTCGAAATATAAATATCAAAAAATGTTTCGCGTTAAATTTTGAGATTTTTCTAAACTAGGTGAACTTTTGGTGAATTGTGAAATACGGTAATTTAAGGTATTTAACCTTATAAGAAAAATACACAAATTTATGAGTCATGGATGATATTAGAAACCATTATATAGAAATCACATGAGCCACTTAATGTATTTATACCCTTGAATAAATAATATTGATATCCTTGATAAAAACTAAAAATCTAATGATTATAAAAAAACAACCCTCTCCTCCCCTTATAAATACCACCCAACACCACCCCTTATCCTCATACCTTATTGGCCTAGAATCATAAAAAACATCTGAGAAAACCTCTCCTACCCACTCTCCCTACATCAAAGTAATAGTTTTGAAAGCAATATACTTATTCTATGTTCATTGATGGGTCATTCAAGGCCGTGATATTCAAGAGTTAACATTATGAAACTACCTCATTAGTTTCTTTTGTTTTTCTAACTTATCCTCATCTTCTCCATCCATAAAAACATAATTACACCCATGTCTTGTATATAATGGAATTTTTATATTTTTAATGGAATATATATTATCCACACCTTATTTCAACTATTATTACTCAAGGAAAAATTAAACCATTGTCCATATTATGTCGGTTAACTACCATCATGGATGATGAGTTTTATTTTTCCACTAATCCTTTCAGGGAAGTTTTAAATTCACATATAATTGTTCAAATTTTACTAATTATTTATATTATATTTGTATTCAAATAATGGAAGGATTATTTGTCCATAATAGTAAATAAAACAAAACTTGTTTGAGATGGTCGGAAAAACCACCAAAATAAACCAAACATTTATCAGTAAAGTTTTATCAAATGAATATTCCTTTTGTAAAAAATGATATATAGGGCTATTTAAACTTTTGGAAGTGCATAAATACCATTTTATTTCATTTATAGAGTATCATTTCCCCTTGATAAGAACTACCATAATTATAAACAAGTGAACCGACCATGAATCCATGAAACAAATCCTCCTAGAATAAAAAATTAAACTTTATAACTCATTAAAATGGCCATAAATGAACTTAATAAAAATATAATAAGTAAAATAAATGTGTAATATATTATTAATTAAGTAATTAATGAATATAATTTTATTATCCATGACCTTAAGTTAAATTTTAGAATGTAATCAGATATAAGGGAATGGATCTATATGACATAAAAATACACCCCATTAACTATTTGAAGATTAAATATTGTTTCTAAAATAACTCATTTTTTCATTATAAACAATTTTAGTTCATTTATGGTGTTATTTAAGTAATTATTCCTTTATACTCTTTACATAATCTTCATTTTTTTCCTTACAACTATGCTTAAATGGAACATTTATAAATCTACATAGCCATTTCTTATGTTTTCACTTCAATTAGAACTTTGTATTGATTATATATTTTTCTATTATAAATGTACAAGAATTATTTAATCACTTATTTTGGGGATTCCATTATTATATGCCCTTTGGATATGCCTTATTTCATGATTACAAAACCCATTTATTTCTATGGGTTACTCTTATATTTATTCCTTATATTTGATTAAATTATTGGGAACCAAAACAAATGTACATATTTTTATGGGTGAACACAAATAGTTATATAATGATTTGGGTACTGTTTTTTCTCATGAGATACTATTTATAAGGTTAGGGAGTAAGGCTAATCCACTATGGGACTTTGTCCCCCATGTGATGTCGTCTTAATAGTTACCCTTGACTAATGTTTATGTCATGTTATCTGTTCCTACCACATTACTCTTTTTCTAGGATCATATGATTCCATGTTTTATATTCTATTCCTTCATATTTGTACTCATGATTCAAACATTTTATGTGATTATGTTATTTAATTAGACTCAATTTATATTATTTATTTCCATATTTATTCACTTACTGTGCTTTTTGACTCACCCCATTTTTTCTATGTATTCTCTAGGTTATACTATATAGTTATAGGAGCTCAAAGGTAGTTAGGTGCTTATTATGGTGATTAATAGAAATATGTTTTATTCTAGTTTAATGTTTCTTAATTATGTATGTAATATTCTAATGAAACTATAATTCTTGATCAATTTTTTGTATTTAATGGAAAATCATTCTTAGAATCATGTAATAATATGTGTAAAAGCATTGGGTCTCTCTAATAAAATATCTTAAATAGTGTTCATCCAAATATTTAAAATACTTTTGAGTAATCAAATTTGAATTCATTTATTTTTTATCTTGATCATGTTCAAGTTTATTGTGCATATTTTGAAATTCACTCCTCCTAAATTCATGCTATCTATTTCTACAGATATATGAAATCTTATAATAGAAAATATAGGTCTTATATACCTAATAATATCTCATGAATTATAACCTAAAAATTTATTTTTTAAAGATAATATAAATTTTGTCTACAAAATTTCTATTATTTTCTAGGTGAAAATTGAGTCTTTTCTTACTATTGAATGGAAAAATACTTCTTTCATATTAAAATCTGATTACTTTTATATTGAAGTGTTTTTATCTTTATTTTTATCAACTAAAACATGCATTCAATTTTTAGAATCTTCATCATTATTTTAAATAGATAAAATATATTTAAAAATTAAAAGAGCATATTTGTTCATTTTTGTCAGGTTAATTCTAAAAGAATATTTTCATTATTCAGAATTTAATTAAAATGAATTATTATAGTCATCTCTCATAATTCTTAGTGTAATTTTAGAATCAAGACACTTTAATTTCACTTCAATCAGTTCACATTCATTAGTAGAATATTTTTTTATCATAGAAGATCAAAATATTTTCTTTTTATTTTACATTGAGATAAAATAACATAAGTTATTCGTTAAATTCCACATTAATTTTTTGAAAAAAATTAATTTTTTATTTCAGTTTTTCAAAATCCCCTTTTTGTTTTATAAATTGATTATTGATCTTGTTATTTAGATCATGAAATGAATAATGTTTAGTTTTTAACATATGATTAGTGTTAAATATTCATCTCCCTCATCACTTCTTGGGCATTAAATTTGTTTTCCTCCCAATCCAAAAAAAAATATTTTTTAATTTCAATTGGATAAATTTTTAATCTTAATCATATTTTAAGGATTAATCATTTTTTGAAAGAAATATTCTTCAAATATTTAATCCTCATATTATTGATACAATATTTTCTCAACTCAAATGTTATTTTTTTATTTTGTATATCAATACTTGAGAATTTATTTGAAAATCTATCTATAAGTGAGGGTAATTTAACATCAATTATACCTTGAATTATCATTAATATCTTTTTCACAACAATGGATATATATAATCTTTATCTATTTTTTTTGGTTTCTAAAAATTTCTCTAACTGTTGTATAAAAGTCCTCAATGATTTTATCATTATCCATTTTCAAATATTTAAATATATCACTCTAAATTTATATTTTTTCTTATTCACCTTCAAATTCCATTCATTAATATTTTCATGACTATCCCAAATTTCATTCATATTATTTAATCCCATCAACAAGGTAAACACTTTTTCAAATAGGGATAAAAAAACTTATTTCCATCCCATAATATCAAAATTATATTTTTCAATATATTTCATAAGATTATATTCCTCATTAGGTATAAAACCAATTGTGGATGCATGAATAACCACAAGGATAAGGGATATATGATATATGTCATTATATTTTTTCAGAAATTATAATTATTCTATTTAAAAGTGGGTACACCTCTACTATAAAATAAATTGATTTTTTAATATGAACTTTAATCAATAATAAACTCATTGTAAGAAAATTGGATTGAATTGTTACTAATTCTGATAGCTACATGATCAATAAAGTGATAATAACAAGGTGTGGGGGTGGGTTGAACCAATTTTATGTTATTTTATAATTTCTTACGAAATTAATTTTTATGATTGGTTAAATTAAATATCCAAAAAATATAAGAAATAAACCTCAGGTGTATCTTGTTAGTAATGAAAGGAATGAAATCATAAATTATGTTTTCATAGTTTTCCCGCAATATGGATGACTATGTCCATGATGTTTTTAGTGATATATGAGACACATGTAGTCTAATTATATAGTAAATTGATTTAATTAGGGAAGATATCATCCTTGAACCTTGACTGTTTAACATTTTTTTTGACTTGAAACCATTTGTTTATATATAATCCCTCAATTTTATAATAATGATTAAGTTAAATAAAAAGTTCATCAATAGATTTTATATTTTTTTAAAATAAATAAGTAGATCTTCACTGAGAATCTAGGATAGTCAACATGAATATGTGATCAATAATTTATAAAATATATATAGAATATGAATTTATAGAGGAGAATCAGGTTCTCTTAATATCCAACCCTCTTATTATTAAAGAATTCAATATTTTAACTATCATATAAGAAGACACAGATTGTTACAATGTTTTAATATTGAAAAAATCATTGATATAAAATCCTAAGATCTCTATTAACTACTGGTTGAAATACTATTGAATCCAAATAATACGTCGATCCTTAATATAAGAAAATTAAAAATCTCTTTTAAAACATTATAATTATTTTTGAAAATATCCCATCAAATTTATAAAATCATATGAATTAATTATACTAAAATGATTCAAATTAAATTCAAAATAATATCATGAACTCCAAAACTATCTCCAACATTACATTTGTATAATTTTATATAAGAATTGTAATCACATATGAAATATTATATTTTTCATATGTAAAATATTTTTAATCTTACATTATCTTTGAAATATTTATCTTAATCCAATGCAAGATATATATAATTCATACAAGGGATCTACACTAATAATACATGGATTTTTAAAATATGAGGATAAACTTACCTTGGCATCATAATTTTCATTAGTGTAACTCAAAAAAATAGATTTATTAATACATATAAAGTTAAAATTTATATTTACTCGAACATTACTACTTTTTTCACTTGACATCTTAGAACTTCACTAAATAACATAAACAACCTTATATAAATGTAATAAAATACCAAAAAACATTAAATGATTCATAAATATTTATGATTTCAAATAAAACCATCCTTAAATAATTATTTGGATTCCTTTTATTTAAACATAGTACCATGGGGTTGGAGTCCTGATTGATATTACAGTTCCAACGTAATATTAATTTTTTGTTTTATAAAATATTATTACACAAATTATGATTTTAGGGATGATTTTTATATAAGTTAATTTTTTTCATTTCCATGAAGTTTTTAATTTTATAATATATAAATTTTTAATTTTTAATACAATGTTGAGGTCATAATGTGGTCTTGTAAAAGTTTATTCACATTATGAGTTTTTTTTATTGTTTTATTCCTTTATGAAAAAATAAAAAACATTTATTCATAATGATGATCTAAGTTTTTAATTTCTATAAATTTATTATTTCTAGATCATGGTGTAGATCATAGGGTGTGATTTTATTTTAAATATATGGTATGAGTTTCACTTTATTATATTTTATAGTTCAAAAGTTTATAGGAAAAAGTATAGAATAATTCAAATTATGGAATTCATTGGGATTTTAGTAGGATTTCACAAGTTAATTTTTATTTGGTTAGTAGACATAACTATATTTAAAGAAGGTTGGATATGGTATCTATCTTTAGTGGTATTATATAAGGTAGTGTTTTAGAGAGAGAAATTGTTGTTTTTTTGATTTTTAATCAATTAGGTAGAGATGATTACCATATCTTATCCCTTACGTACTTTTTGAATAAAATAATTCAATTTTTTCATTAGTATAAAATTATATTAGATTATTTTTTATTTAACCTTTCATGGATGTTTTTTTCTTTTTAGGTTTGTTTATTGGGGAAATATTTTGAAAGTGGTTATAGTTTTGGGATTTTATGGTTTAGAAGAGGAACAAGTGGATGGTGAATGTTTTACATGGAATGAATGAATGGTGTACTTCAAACAGCCTATATAATCCGGAATCTCAGATAAGTTGAATTTTTATTTATGAATGACTTTAAATTTGGTTTTGGGTAAAAATATTTATGTTGAAGACCATTTAAAAGTTTTGTGTTTTTGGATAAATGATTCACCTATATTATTTAAATATCACATGGTATATAGGATAATTATATTTAGATAGTGTATTAAAAATGTGCATTTCTTATAGTTTTTTCAAGATCATAATTTCCCTAAATTAATTTCAATGGAGAGTTTGTATGTTTACAAGGTTTGAAGAGTTAGTTTTCTATTTAAGGATTTTTTAATTTGATTTTTTATATTGTTATAATTATTATAGCAATCAGACTATGTTAATATGGTAGATGTTTTTTAAAGATGTTTCTAGAAGGGGAGGTTGTGGGTATGAACATTGGAGGGAGTGGATAATGAATTATTTCCAAGATGGGTGCACATAACACCATTTTAATAAGTTTTTATATGGATTTGGTTAATAGAACTCTCCCATATAAAGATCATTTGTCCAAGAATATAGGGGAAATAGATTCATTTGTTTTTTCCTTAGACTAAACCAAATCTAAACTCAAGCGATTATGGTATGTGAGGAATTATAAATGATAGAAATTCATGCTTATAAAAATTTCCATGAGATATATTAAAGTAGAATCAAAACCCCAAATGCCACTAAACCTTACCATATACATAGATAATATATTAAAATAATTAGGGGATATGTAACTAGAAATTAAGATTATATAATCAGGTAGTTATCAATGTTTTGTTTTATTTATCACATGTATTTTACACACTTCACAATTTGACATTTAAAGAATAAGAAATGTAATTTTCTATAAAAATAGGTTTTTCATAATCAATATTTAAAATATAAATATATAAATTTTAGAATTTTAATTTGATGAAATTAAATTAATTTTTAAATTAAAAATATCAACACTAACTTAGGCTGTTTTTTATATTTTTCTAAATAATTTATTTTTAGGTGAATTAGAAAAAAACATATTATTCTAAAAACTACCCATTTTATGAAATTATCATAAAAAATAATATCTTATGAGTTTAGAAAATATTTTTCATAAAATTTTTATATTTTTTAAGGAAATAATAATTATATAAGAATACTATGTTGAATTTTTAAAATCCATGTTTATTGTTTAGAAACATAAGAAATATTTTACCCCAAAACTATTTTAATTAACTAATTATTTACATCACTTTTAGAAATTAAATATAAAAAACATAATTAAATATTTTAGATTAAAATTTTTATATTATATAACAAGGTTACTTTTATTTTTAGTTTTAAAATTAATTTACCAAGGTAAATGTCAGCTATCGTAGTAAAATAGTTTTTTTTCAAAGAATGATACATTTCAAAAAATTTAATATTTTTTTAATTAAGTGGATAAATTTTAAATTAAGAATGAAATATGATTTTAAACATATAAAAAAAATTAATAATCAATTTATTATTAATCAATGAAAAAATAAGATTAATAACTTTTAAAAATAGCATTTTTCTATAAAAACAAATTTTCACCACATGATAAGTTTTAATTTAAATATTAAGTTTCTTATATTTAAAAAATTTATTTAAATTAAATGGATTAAAAATTCAGATTTATTATATTGAAATTTGATAATAAGTTTCATATTATATTTCTAGTATTAAAATAATAACCAACTTTACATTTTAATCAAGATTAATAAGTGTTAAAATGGGTAATCTAGCGTGGATTGTTTTTATTTGAAATAAATTTTACCATTAAACATTATATAATACCTTTTCTTTTAATTTTTAAATTTGTAACTATTTTTATCACCAATAATTCCCCACCTAACTCTAATGAAATTACATTCTTTCCCCTTACCTGACATTTTCTACGAAATATTTCTCCCTCTTTTTTCACATATAAAAGGAGCTCGATTCCACCCATTTCAAGGCACAACCATAGTTATAAATTCTGATGAAACATAAATAAATTTACTTCCACAATATCCCCTATGAAAATTATTTAGTTTGTAGCCTAAAAATATAAATTAAGTCCTTTATTTCAAAGTAAACTTCAAGAGAATATCAAAATTTCTAATGTAAGTATTAGTTTCCCTTTAACTTCATTTCTTTATCATTATAACACACCCTCATCCAAAACTATTCTAAACTTATGTATATATTGACATAATAATAATTAATAATATGAGTTCATGTTATTATATTTATGTTCTAACTATTATATATTCCCCTACCATTTAATCAGATAAAAAATAAAAACATTATTTATGCGTGTATGAAGTCCACCACCTTCATGAATGACACATTTCATTTTCCATCAACACATTTCATGGTTTGCTATAGAATTTGGATTAGTGAATATATTAGTTATTTATAACATGATTTATATTATATTAATATAAAATTGTAATTTTATAAGTAATAGTTGAAATAAGTGATTATTATAAAACTAACTGCCTAAAATGAACATACGAAGAGGAAAAGAGAATTATATATAAGAGAATACTTCAATTTCATTAAAATTATTTTTTAAAACTATTATATATTTTTATTAATAACCTTAATATCAAATAAATAATTTAATTATAAATTTTTTATTATTATATTATGAATAAATAATCACTTTAATAGCCATTTTAATATTTGGAAGCATAATATTAGATATAAATAATTAAATAATTATTTTTTGGTTCTAAAATGGCAATATAAACATTTAACTCATTAACTAGGACAAAACGATTTGTTCTTTTTAAATTACCAAAACAACCTCGGCACAGACTTTATCATCATGAATAATAACTAAATTATTGAAGAAATGAAATCATAGAATATAAAATTATAATAAAAAATAAATTAAAATGCATTTTATGATCTATTATTGTTGATATTTAAGAGAGTAACCAACTCTGATATTATGCTACTAGTTCAAATCAATCATGATCACTCAAACTCAATATTGAAAATAGATAACCAATATACATATATTGAATAGATATAAATTTAATTTTATAAAATAAAATTTATATAAAAAATATTACTAAAATTTCTATTACGTATTATATTTTTTTTATAGGATATTTATACACTTTAGTAGAAGTCGAGAATTAAGGTTAGGGGTTCTTAGTCACAAATTTAATTCCTGGAGACATATTTCTTTTTTACAAACCATGATATCTTTGATATAGTGTGATTATTTACTAGTAAATTTATTTTACCATGTTAATGAAATTAGTGAGGTTTAAAGTGCCATATCATGTTCTTTAGTCAAATGGATCTTAATTCATAATTTACAAAAGTTGAATGTATTTTTTTAAACTCAACTCCCTTTGTTGTGTTATAAGAACTCTTCATGAAATATTCTCTTTCATTCTTGGTTTATTCCCCCATAATATTTTATTTCAAGGTGTTTTATCTTTATTTTTAGTTATAATTTGTTTTGAATTCTTTTTTTTTACGTTGATAAAATTATTCCTTTAAAATTATATCATTATTATGAACAATTCCCATCACTTTAAGAATAGTTTCCCATCCTTGTAAATATTTTCCTTCCCACTAATGTTTTGTTTTATATTTAGAAATATAATTACATATTATTATATCATGTGACCCTCATGTTTCCCTTACCCTATATTTAAAATAAAATTTTATTACTCTTTTTATGATTGTGATTTAAGTAAAACTATTTAAAAATTATAAAATGGTTTTCCTTCCAAGATTGCTAGTTTTATCTTCCACTCCACATTTCACTTGGACACTATTGAGCAACTTTCAAGGCATAGTGATAAAAGGATATTTTTTTAAATTAAATTATTAAAATTTCTTTATATTAACCTTTTTGAGAGTAGATTTTTAAAGTGACCACTAATAACATCATTTTATGAAAATATTAAAATTATTTCCTAAAATCACTTTTTATATTTTTAATCCATATAAACACATATTCCTTTATTTTTTTGTTATTTCATATAAAAATTACTCCTGACGCTATCATGGATTCAAAAAGAAATTCTCACATTGTCAGTTTTATAAATACTTGATTTCTAGTGGCCATGTAAAATTTATATTTCTAAATAAATTTTATTTATGATAATAAAAATGGTATCTTAAATATATTCTATGACCTTATATTCATTACAAATATATTATATTATGATTACATCCACATTATTTCTTTGGATAAAATATGATTATATTTTATATTATTATTTATCCAATTTACTTCTTTGTTAAATTATTATTTGAGTGAATTATGTATGATTTACATATGTGGAACACATGATGTTAAACATAAGAATGGTTTGCCCTAATTTTGATCCAATGTATTGGGTAAAAATATAATCTCTTGAGATGAATGATTCACAATACCTTGACTGCAAGCCTTGGTAACATTTTATGTTACCTTGTTGAATAACCAGGGTAGTTTTATTTTATGAGAACATAGTGATTAAATTTTGTGATATGCTTATGAATGTCTCATGTTAACATTGTAGGAAAATTTTGATATTATTCCACATGATAGATTTTCATGATATTCTTCTAGTATTTATGTTCATGTTCTCATGTTATGGCTAAATTCCTACCCATAATATGTTCCGATTTTATTGTTTTACCCATACTGAGCATATGATATCACAAATTTATTATTTATTCATTTACCTAGGGTATAAAGAAAATAAATATGAATTATGTTTTTATAAAAGAATTTGTGGGATATATTGAATAATTTTTGTGGTTTAAGATGTTAATTAATAGTGTAAAAAATATCTGTTAGTTGAAAAATGAATAGTTTTTATTAATTAATGTTTTTATAACTCTTTAAAACCCTAATCCTAAAATTTCATGGGAATTTTTTAATTAAATATCTTATAAAATTCATGTAATTTATATATATTTTCTTGTGGGTTGTCATATTTACTCTATCTAGCTAACTTCAATGGTGATTAAACTTTCTTTATTAACATACCATCCTATTATAGTAGAATTGTAATGCATTTTTAAAGAGTGTGATTGACCATTATCACCTTACAAATATATTTCAGTAGTTAGAGGATTTTAACCTATTAAAATACTCTCATAAATTTCATTAACTTATTCATTTGTAATTTTTTGATTCTATTTAGCATAAGAATTATATTTATCTTTCTCAATCATTATATCCATTTATTATTTCATTGGAAAAACATTCAAAAACTATTTTATAACATGATACGATTTATTGAATTTTACACATGGTTTTTTAACATACATTTAGTTACTATTTTTAGAAAACATATCAAACACTTCATCCCAGATATCTTCCACCAAATGAATAATTTTATTTATCACTTGGATTGATTGTCTCTTTGTTTCTAGATTTATTCCTTTAACTCCTATATTAATAGACTATTTGAAATGGTCTATGGTATGTACTTTTCTACAATAATATAAGAATACTTTATTTGGTGAATCCACCTTCTCATTGTTCTTGTTGGGTGTATTTTTTAACAGTATTCTTTACATTTTTAAACCCTAAGGGCTACTCATCCACGTTTATTTATCTATATTTCTGGATTTTGGCCTTATTTCTCTTATAGAGTATGAGTCATGTTTTGTTGAATTATAATAGAACTTTTAATCAAATTGACCACTTCTATTGAAATTATTTTTATAAATATTCAAATAATTAAAAAATGTTACTGATGGATAGATTACCTCCCATATTCTCCGATGTAGTTTGGTTATAGTTAAATTTTTATTTCTTAATATTAAATCGGTTATCCCTTAATCAAATACCTTTATAACCTTTAGTAATTTATGTTTTATAAAAAAAAATATAATGGAACTATTTCAAAACCACCAAATAAACTGATGATGGAAAATAAATTTTGTTCACTTGCATTTAGATGAAATATGTCTGGTATATACCCCTTGTTATTTCTGGGTAAACAAATAAATATTTTGGTACCTTTAGTGGATCCACTCTTCCAATAAATTATTACATATAATATTGATGTAGTGGTGTATTTTAATAATAATTCCTCCAATAGTTTCCTAGGTTTTTATTTGTTACCTTTACTAGTAGAAGGAATAAAATTAGAATGTAAAACAGTTTCTAGGACAAGGGTTACCTTTTTCAATGAACTTGATGCAGATATATCTATAGAACATCTAACTAATTTTTTCTAATTATATAAGTATTTTTAGATGAAATACTCTTATAATGAATAATAATATAAACATAATGATTTTCTGTATTTTCAGAAAACTCAGCATGTGTTGATTATATATTACTTTGTTTAACTTATACTTAGGTCATATGATATCATTTCTTCCTTTATGGCCTTCTTACTCATAATAAATTCATGCATTATGCCTATAATTCTTCACATAGATGAAGGAAAAATTCAACAAGATTTTTCATGGATTCCCTCATCATTATAAGGATTTATGGGGATGTGTTTCTGTATTCTCATGTTTGTCTCGAGCTCCTCAGACAATGGTTGTGGTGGTTCTATGGTGCAAGAGTGACTTTTTGTTCAAATTTCAAATCTACGAGGAATTAAAGGCGGCTCAACATGATATGGACCAATTTTGGTAAATCATAAACAGCGCATAGTGAATGTAAATCCCACATTAGAGTTAAGCATGGTCGGGGGATTATTTTTTAAATCAATTCTGGGCTGAAGACCACCAGATGAGAACCACTGATACCTTACTATTTTGGTCCTCATATACAGAATCTCTCTATGTTAGTATCTCCACCATGACACAAATTCTCACCCCTGCATTGACCAATATCATGTCTTTAACCCCTCTTTGCATCCAGCCAGTTATTATGATGATTGGTAGGCTATATTAGCTCGCTTGATCTCTAGGTATTTTATAGTTGGCCACTTTTTACACCACAAAAATAAACAAATTTCACTTAATATTTCTTTTAAAATATTTAATAGTTTTTATTCTTTTAAAATTATTTTTAAAATGATAATTTTTTTAAAAATTTAATATAATGAAAAAATCAGGTAAAAATATCAAAAAATTAATTAAATTAATGATTTATTATTAAAACGATATGCATTAAATATAGTTATAAATCCTCCCCACACATAGAATATTTATTTTCCCCAAGCATGTAATCTTAGCATGTATCACCAAGAAAACCATGTAATAAATATTTTAATAACAATGAAAATAAAAACAAATGCTCATAGAGGGAGATAAATTTTCTAGAATCACATAGAAATATCGATCTTACACCTCTATTTTCAAAGAAAAAAAAAATCAAATTTTCATTTTTATATTTTAATTTAAAATTGATGAATATTATCCAAACATTCATTCAAGAATCTAAATTAATAAATAGTAAACATTACAATTTTGATCTACCTCACATTGTGTTTTTTCTCTCACTACTCAAGGTAACAATTTTAAATGAAGGTATATCAATAACTTGAATAAATGGCCCTAAAAATAATATTTCATTGAATCTAAAATATCATATCTAGAAATACAAATACCATAAAAAAACGAGGGCTTCACATTAAGGATCAAATGACTATAAGTTTTATTGTAGGTGGGTAATGATGTAAAAAACATATAAGGACAAAAATGAACAATTTTAAATATAAAATAATTTTATGATATATAAAACTAAATCTAAATAAAATTAAAAATTTAAAAGTGACATCACCCCACTTCCCGTAAACCCAAATTAAATTCTCATGGTAATGATTACAATGAAAGATATCCCAATTATTTTTTTTCTACCACTATTTTCCTTTTTTATTTGAAATTTGTGCTTAGGAAATGTACCATAGTCCTCACCCAACCCATTTTTGATATCCAAATAAAACCAATAATAATAGTTAAAACCTGATAATATGTTGAGATAAGGGTGATTTTTTACCAACATAAGATACAACCCATTTATTTAATTTTTTTATTATTTTCCTTTATATATATATATATATATATATATATATTTCTCAAGTGGGACTAACAAAGAAGTATAATGATTGATACTTGTAAATCTTCCTCAAATGTCATGAAACCCTCTCAAATATTATCATCAATGTACCAAATACATTCTCACTATATAAAACCTCTCCCCACAATTGAATTAATAAATATCATGAAACATATAAATAGTAGGGTAAGAAGGAAAATATAGGCTTGTAATGTGGATATTCCCTATAAAAGGTCATTCATGGATTATATGGGATAAATAAAGAGAAATGAAAGGGGGGTTTCAAAGATAGATTTATTAAGAATAAAAAAAATATCCAATTAGGTTAAATGTGATTTTTTATAATTATATTTTTGAAAGATACAATAAAACTCTAAGAGTGTGAAATAACAAAGTATTTGTCTGGATATTTTCTTGAAGGATAGAAAAAATCAGGTCTTGAATTCTCTTAGGAATGGGAAGCATAAAATTTTGGGTCAATCACTAATGTAATGGAATATTATAAAAAAAATCCTCATAGGATTCAAAAATTAAAATCATGAAAAAGGGAAGGTAAATTTCATCAACATAAATAAATTAGCATCCTCAAATCATAATTCAATAAATAAATACCAAAATGATTATATTTTATCCATCAATCTGGAAATATTTTTATTAAATAATATTACACATTTAAATATAAAACATGTCATCATATTAATCCAAAAAAGTTCTTATATCATAAATCAAAAGTAGAAAATGCTAAGGTGGCCCATCCAATTTTTTCCCTAAAAATCATAAAAAAAATTCAAAAATATTGGGACATAAAAATAAATAATAAACATAATATGGTACTATAATAAACTCAATAATTATGGAATAAATTATTTTTATATTTATGAATACGAATTATATATTTATATTAATTATTAAAATATCATGTAATTTTTAATCAAAAAGGAAATTGTTTTAATCAAACAAATTTTTTATGTTATTTTATTTGAGAGTTTAATTTATAAATTTTGTAATTTTAATTTTACAAAGTGAATATAATTTTTTAAATCACAATATTAAAATTTAATTTGGGTGAATGTTTTTATTATTCAAAAAATATTGATTTTTCATTTAATAGTAAAAATATAAATTATTGTAAAAAATGTCATTTATTTTTAATAAATTCATTAATTGAAAGGTATCAATATGTTTTGAATATGTTTTAAATTATCTCAATTATTATTTGGTTATATTTAATTTAATTAATTACTGTTAAATCAAATTTATAATGGTTTTTATTATACGTTTTTTATGTTTAAAAAGTTGATATTTTTAATTATTTTTAAAATGATTAATGTTTTTCCTTTTTAATTAATTAAAATAAGACCTAATGAGGAATTTTTCATCTAAAAATTATAGATTATATAAAATTAAATATCTTTTTCAATAAAATGTATTTATGAGTAATAGAGTTAATATGTAATCATCTTTTTATAAAAAAACTCTTTTTTAAAATATGTTTTATCACCAAATCCGGGTGATTAACATTTAATTCAATGTTTTCCACTAATGTAAATTGAATTTGGAAAAGTAGATTTCATATTTGGATGGAAAATAATTTACACTATATAATTATTCCAAATTATTTTATTACCAAAAATATTAATGAACGAAATTAAAATTAATTCTAACTATTATGGTAAAAACAAGTTAACTTAATAGTCAAGATTTAAAGGTTATAGTAAAATTGACCTAAAAACTTGTAAAAAATTCAATTCATTGATATATTTAGACATTATAACTTATAATATTGAGTTTGGGGAATTATTGGGTCTTGGTTAATAAAAAAATGTTGGTGTAATTCACTATTTCAAAAAAATTAAAAATGTGACACTCACCTCAATTATAAAAGTCTACAACCACTCCCTCACTCTTCACAAATTAAAAACCAATTATTTTGGCCAATAAATCCCCATATAAAATCCAAAGTCTCTTATAATAAGTATAAGGCCCCAGCCTTAAACCTTACTTAATATTGAATTAAATGAATAATTCATGTTGAGGATCTTTTCAGGTTTAGAGTTTTAGAGAATTAGAACATAACTATTACATCTCAAAAGATTACAAAGTAGACACTTCTACTAAGTTTCCATAATAAAAAAACTCTTAAAAAGAAACATGTCTAGTTCCATGTCTTATATAGCATGACATTTCCTTGATCCCATCCTTGACCTTATTCCACTTTAAGTCCTGTGAAAAACATTTCGAAAAAACTTAGGGTGAGCATAAAAAGCTCAGTAAGGGATACACAATGAATGAAAACTGTTACTTTTTCAAACATCAAGTAAACCATGTATACTCTAAAAAAGTCATACCTTCACCATAATGAAGTAGTAAAAACTCTTCACTAAATAAAGTATCATTACTTACCTTTTTATAACCAAAGGATTACCATAAACCCATATAAATAACATATAGCATATATAAAGGTAACTTGGGACATAAACATACTTAAGTGGAATAACCACATGGTCGACTTCCACACATATCACTTAATGGAATAGCCATACGACCAATTTCCATACATACTTAATGGAATAGCCATACGTCCGACTTCCATACCCAATGCATTGGAGGTTATAACGTAACCACCCGTCCTGGTATTCACGGCACCACCCGTCATATGGTTTATCACGTAACCACCCGTCAATTGTCCAAGTACCAATATAAAATCATAAAACATAAAACCAATATAAAGGAATGATAACATTTCCACATTTCAATCACAATATATCATTTAAATATATTGACATAATAGAATCCTTTATCAAAACCATTTTCAATACCAAAATACATAAAAGATTATATGGTATTTATTTTACTTTAAAAACATTACGGCTTGTTGAGGAAGCCAAAGACCAAATAATACTCGTGGCGGCGGAAAATGTCGTTGTCACCGCGTACGTTAAAAAAACATTACCTTTTGTTTTTTAGTAAAACACTTCATAGAAAAAGATTCCTTTTGTATAAAAGTAAAAGTAAAAGGAGTTTATACACCGTATAAAATAAAGTTGTGTATAAAACGAAATATGCCTCAAAGAAAGGAGATTGAGACGAAGTCCCTTACCTCGGGTCCGACTTGACTCGATCGTTCTTTAACGTCCTGAATAATAAACTTGAGTTAATTTATACTTGTTTAAGAACCTTTTTAAATTTCATTATTCCTTTTATATAACTTATTTCCATGTTATAAACATTATGTAACCATTTAAGTTAATAATGTTTGTTTTGTCGATATTTGGTTCTTTAGTCGAAAGTGGACTTCTTACAATTACATGTTGTTCGTGTGGTCAAAGGTTCTTTATATCCAGAATGACATTCCTGATTTGGATATCATATACATCATATATATCCAGCATATACATGTATTTATAATATTACATAATCATTTATAGGTAAGAAATGAAATGCACCGTTCATGGAGACGGTAAGCCGTACGTATGCATGAACGCTACTTTCATTTCATTTTCATATTAATGGAATTAAAACTAAATGAGAGGTATGTATATTTTAATTCCAGAATTATATTCATCATTTAGATATATCATTCATTATATATATCCATTATATACATGTACTTTTAATAGTACATTACATTTTGGGATAAGAAATGAAATGCACCGTTCATGGAGACGGTAAGCCGTACGTACGCATGAACGCTACTTTCATTTATATCTCATACTTTAATGGAAGGAAATAATAATGATATAGAGGTATATTATAATTCCAGTATAACATCATATATAATAACTTTAAATCCATCTTTTACACGTCCCACATATGGCATTAACGAATCACATCACTTTGAGGGGGTGGTAGTCCGCACTTCCTTAAATGAAGATATAGTGTTTACCCATAATGGAAACCATAAAGGTATGCCCAAAATAAAAAATACAGAAGCATAAAGAAAACATAAACATATTATATATCATATATAAATATAGTGACAGATTAATGGCCACCTTTGAAGGTGTTAAAGTATTGTTGAACAATCATCGTTTCGGGAGGCATAAATTCACCATCCACGGAAACAGTATGTTCTTTAACTATTAGATGAAGGTGTGTGTAAGTGTAGCTCGAGTCCTTCTTATAAAAACATAATAGTATATTGAATATACTGGAGGTGTTACAAAATAAATAAATAAAAAGAGTTTAGGGGGTTGGAGAAGCAAAATAATACAAAAGGACTCAAGTGAAGACATTACCTCAAAATCGGGTAACTCCTTTTGGTTTGAGCTCAAAGGCTTCCTTGGGAAGACTTCTGCCCAAAGTGAGGCTTCAAGGAGTAATATAAGGAAGTGGAGAGACAAAATGGGCAGGGGTTGGCCGATCCAAAGGCTTTGGGAGTGTGGGTAAGGTGGTAGAGGTGGGGGCCTTTTATAAGAGGAGAGGAGGGGCACTTTTTGAAAGTAAAGAAATATTACTTTATTTGAAAATGTGTTTCGGTTACAAAAGGTCCCACATTGATATAATTCGCGGATAAGGTTATAAGGGTTCGAAATACACCCATCCAAGAAGTTTTGGACATGTGTAGTTTATGGATTTTACATTATCTTTCCATTTTATTTAAATCGTCAAATAATGATGTCATTGCTGCATCATTATTATGTCATAAATAATTTAATTTTTTTAAGGTCTAAAAATTATAAAAAAATACTATGATTTATGAAATCGTTTTAGCTTTCCAATGACTATTTATAATAAAAAATCTGACTTGTATAACCCCATTTAAAAATTGTTTTAGTAAACCATATCATGTTGTGCCATTTTTTACATTAACATTAAATAAAAGGTATTTATGTCATTTTCCAACCAAAGTGGCTCTATGGGGTCCCCAAGTTGACCCATGGATTGTCTTGGTCGGTCATGACACATCCAATGAGGGTAGGACATGTGTCTAGGTCATCTCATATTATTAAAACATTATTTTTACCTTAAACTACACTAATTACCACTAATCGCGATTAAAAACTTAATAAGTTACTATTCACCAACAAATTATTTTAATCTCATTGATCCACATTTTACTTCTTAGTGACAACCATGTATGTCGGATTTTTGAAATTCTATACAAAAAGGTGGCAAAATTTCATTTAAATGGAAAATCAGTTTTTATAAGTACCACTTAGTGATTTCACTATTCATCAAAAATTGAAGTTTTTCAGAAAAATTCCAAAAATTCCCCCTAAGATATATTTGATATTCCGAATTCCAAAATGAAGTCCATTTTAAGAAATTCAAAACATATAAGTCAAATTAATTAATTTAATAATTAATTCCCGCTGTCATGACAAATAGTGTGTTTTTGTGAAACAATAAGTATCAAAAGATTGACACTAGTTTAAGTCCGATTTCAAAGTTAAATTAATTCCAACGACCACTATTGGATTTAATGGTAAAAATATTTTCTAATTTCACTTTAAAAACAATTAAAATAATAATCTAATCGTATAAATAAATTATATTAAAAAGAGGTTTTGAATTAAAATACAACATTTACAATATTCATTAAAAAAATGAACTTTATCGGAAAGATACCAAAAATTTACACAAAGTAAATTTTGATGTCCCGATTATAAAGAAGAGTTATATTTGGTCCAATAGAATATATAAGATTGATCAAAACTATATTTAATGAAGGTTCACCATCAAAAGGTGATAAGTGAACCCTTAGTGAAAATTAGGGTATAAATGCCTAAAATTGAATTCTTTCCGTATTTTAAGCCTTTATCTTTTATTGGGTAAAAGTAAAAACATTTAAAAACATATATAATCATATTTTAGTTATTTCTATCCATTCCCACCAGTACAACGGCTACATGTTAACTAACATTTAAAATAATATTATTTTATTACTAGTGTGCAACATAAGTTTTCAAAGAAACTCCTCGTTGCGTATCGAGTATGCTATCGAACATAGAACCCCCTTTTAATTAAAATTAATATTTAATTAGTAAATATTAATTAATATGAAAATTCTTTATTCTTTATTTACCTGGGATGTTACATCCTTCCCCCCTTTTGGGAATTGCGTCCTCGCAATTTTATTCACTTATCAAAATAAGTGGGGGTATTTATCCCTCATAGCATTTTCAGATTCCCACGTTGCCTCTTCAATCACATGGTTTTTCCAAAAAACCTTTACCTGATTAATCACCTTATTCCATAACACCTGCTCCCTGTGGCCAAAAATATGGACTGGTCGTTCTTCATAAGATAGGTTCTCTTCCAGCTGAACTACCTCTGGACTCAAAATATGAGATGGATCTGGCATATACTTCCTCAACATTGAAACATGAAAAACATTGTGTACCTGAGATAAAATCGGAGGTAAATCCACTCGGTAAGCAACTGATCCAACTTTCTCTAGAATTTCATATGGTCCAATGAACCTTGGACTCAGCTTTCCTTTCTTACCAAATCTCATCACACTTTTCCATGGAGAAACCTTGAGATAAACATGATCACCTACCTCGAAAGATAGATCCTTCCTCCGGTTATCAGCATAACTCTTCTACCTGCTCTGAGCTGTTCTAATGTGTTTCTGAATCAACTGAACCTTTTCTACCATCTCTTCTACCAATTCTGGTCCCATCAACTTCCTTTCACCCACTTCATCCCAGAAAGCTGGAGTTCGACACCGCTTCCCATATAATGCCTGAAATGGTGCCATCTGTATACTAGAATGAAAACTGTTATTATATGAAAATTCAACCAAAGAAAGATGTTGGTCCCAACTTCCCTGATAATCCATCGAATAAGCTCGTAGCATATCCTCCAAGGTATGAATTGTTTGTTCTGACTGCCCATCTGATTGAGGATGAAAAGCTGTACTAAAATTTAATTCAGTACCCAACGACTTCTGAAGGCCTTTCCAAATGTTAGAAGTGAACCTGAGATCACGGTCAGATACAATAGAGAGAGGAACTCATTGTAACCTGACTATCTCTTTAAGATACAAACAGGAAAGTTGATCTAGATAGAAAGTATCTCGTATAGCAAAGAAATGAGCAGATTTGGTCAAGCGATCAACAATAACCCAGATTGCATTATTACCTCGAGATGTCTTCGGTAATCCCACAACAAAGTCCATGGATATAATCTCCCATTTCCACTCTGGCACTGGTAAAGGCTGAAGCATCCCTTTAGGTAACTGCCACTCTGCTTTAACCTGTTGACAAGTCAAACACTTCACAGTAAAATCAGCAATATCTCTTTTCATTCCATCCCACCAGTAATACTCCCGCAGATCTCTATACATCTTAGTACTGCAAGGATGAACTGAAAATGGAGAACTATGAGCCTCACATTACAACTCATTCTTCAACTGTGAATCAAAAGGCACACATAATCTCTTCCCAAACCTGAAAACACAATCATTATCAATGTTGAATTCAGGAAACTTACCTTTCTGAACCAGCTCTACCTTTTTCTGCAACTCGCTGTCTTGCTTCTGTGCTTGCTTGATTCTATCTGATAGAGAAGATTTCACTGATACCTGAAACAAAATAGAAGGACTTCCTGCACCAACAACTTCTATGCCAAATTTCATTAAATCAAAAACCAAAGGATCTCGTTCCAAACGTAGCATGGTTAATGAAGCATTACTTTTTCAACTCAAAGCATCAGACACTTTATTTGATTTTCCTGGAAGGTAGTGGATTGTACAATCATAATCCTTGATTAATTCCAGCCATCTCCTCTGTCTCATGTTCAATTATTTCTGAGTGAATATATACTTCAAACTTTTGTGATAGGTATATATTTCACACTTTACTCCATACAAATGATGCCTCCAAATATTTAAAGAAAAAACAACAACAGCTAATTCCTAATCATGTGTAGGGTAATTCCCCTCATGAGTTTTCAACTGAATGAAGCATAAGCAATTACCTGATCATTCTGCATAAGGACACAGCCAAGTCCCTTCAATGAAGCATCATTGTATATAACAAACTCACCATTCCTGGAAGGAAGTGCCAAAATTTGAGCATTCACCAATCTTATTTTCAACTCCTAAAAACAATCATCACATTCTTTTGTCCAGATGAACTTAGCACCCTTACGAGTTAGCTTAGTCATTGGACTAGATAACCATGAAAAATTTTCAACAAACCTTCGGTAGTAACTGGCCAAACCAAGAAAACTACGGATCTAGGTTACATTTGTGGGTCTCGGCCATTCTTCAACAACTTTTGTTTTAGTAGGATCAACAATTATGCCATCTTTTGAAATAATGTGACCCAGGAAAGAAATTTGTTGTAACCAAAACTCACACTTGCTGAATTTTCCATATAGTTTCTTTTCTTCTACGGTTTTCAAGATATCCCTTAAATGACTTTCATGCTCCTCTTTACTTTTAGAAAACACCAAAATATCATCAATGAAAACAACCACAAACTTATCCAAGAACCCATGGAAAATTCTATTCATAATGTCCATGAATACAGCAGGTGCATTGGTTAACCCAAAAGGCATAACTACAAATTCATAATGGCCATATCTAGTACGGAACACAGTCTTCAGAACATCTGCTTCTTTTACTTTCAACTGATGGTACCCCGACCTCAAGTCAATCTTCGAAAAATACTGAACTCCCTGGAGCTGATCAAACAAATCATCGATATGAGGCAAAGGATACTTGTTCTTCACAGTAATATTATTCAAGGCTCTATAATCAATGAAAAGTCCCATTGATCCATCTTTCTTTTTAACAAACAAGACAGGAGCAACCCATGGTGATGTGCTAGGTCGAATGAAACCTTTATCTAATAACTCCTGGAATTGTTTCTTTAACTCTAAAAGTTCAACTTGAGCCATTCGATAAGGGGGTTTTGAAATTGGCTTAGAATCAGGAACTAAGTCAACATTAAATTCAACTTCCCGATCATGAATAATACCAGGCAACTCATCAGAAAAAACATCAAGATACTCATTTACCACTGGCACATAATTAATCTCAACAGTTCCTTTATTTTCAACAATATGTGCAAGGTAACATTCATTTCCATCTTTTACTAGTTTCTCAACTTCCTGATACGTTATCAAAATAAAGGGTTCATTCTTGTACACAAACTGAAAATCTTTCTGAAAAGAAACCATTTTAGCTCTGCAGTCAATCTTATCATGATAAACAGAAAGCCAATCCATGCCCAAAATAACATCAAACTCTACTAGAGGCAAAACAATAAGGTTTTCTGGTATATTCTTTCCACACACAAGGATATGAAGGTTCTTATAATTCCTTTTTGCCTCAACGTTCCCTCCAGGTGTTTTTACCATAAGTTCAGGGTTCATATCTTGAGATGGAATTTCCAATTTACTAGAAAACTTCTCAGAAATGAAAGAGTGGGTAGACCCTGAATCAAACAAAACATTGGCATAATCTAAACAAACAAACAGGGTACCTGATACCACTTCATTCGATGACCCAACATCTTCTGAAGTTGTTGCAAAGGATTTCACCACCACTTTCTGCTTGTAGTCTGGATGCATTCCCCCATTTGAGTTTTTCGTTGGACACTCGTTTGCATAATGACCCATTTCATTACACTTAAAACATCTTACCGTTGGCTTTTCATTGCCTGCTTTATCATCTTCCTTACACTTACGAGCAATATGACCAGTCTTACCACACCGAAATAACTTACCAGACTTGGATAAACATTCTCCAGGATGCATTTTACCACACTTCTCACAGGATGGATATTTGGTTTTCTTACCTCCTTGCTTCTTTGAGGAATTATTCCCCTTTGACTACCAACTAGACCTCTTATTCTGTTGTTTGTCATAGAACACCTGATCATCGGCAAACTCAATTTCCACCTTCTCCGCACATCGAACAAGTTTTTCATAACTTTTGAACTCACGAGAAGCTAAAGACCTTAGATACTTTGGCTTTAACCTTGAGTAAAAATGGTTTATTTTACTATCAAGATCTCGTATGAAGTTTGGAGCATACCTTGACAATCGAGTGAACTTTGCTTCATAAGCAGCCATTGAATCATACTCCTGCCTCAATTCTAGGAACTATTTTTCCATCCTAAGACGAACCACCTTAGGAAAATATTTCTAAAGAAACATACCTTTGATTTCGTCACAGCGAAGATCCTCAATCTCATCACTATCCCTGATATTTTTCACTATCGACCACCACTGATCAGCTTCACCTTCAAAATGGTAAACATCAAGACTAACCTTTTGATGTTCTAAACACCCCAAGAAATCAAAAATCTTCTCCAGTGCTTTAATCAACCCTTCATCTTGCACAGGGTAAGATGATCCTCTGAATGATGGGGGATGTTGCCTCATGAAGTTTTCTACCACTGACATGTTCCTCTGTGGTTGATCTGGCTGATCTCGTGCATGGATACCACCACCATTTATAGCCTGAGTCAACTGTGTCATCACTGCAAAAAACTATTCAGTTCCGATTCCGACCATCTCAGGTTTCTGATTTGGAAGGTTGTCTTCCTCCTGATGTCGTCCCAACATAGCTGCTTTGTTTCCTCTGCGGAAAACCATTCTGAACACAGAAATATCTTAGGCGAAGCAACATGGTAATCTGTAAATGCTATATCATTTCAATCATATCATAAATTAACTTATAATTTAACTATTTTCTAACTCCTAATGTTGTCTAAACCGACCTTTGATACCAACTATAAGGCCCCAGCCTTAAACCTTACTTAATATTGAATTAAATGAATAATTCACATTGAGGATCTTTTCAGGTTTAGAGTTTTAGAGAATTAGAACATAACTATTACATCTCAAAAGATTACAAAGTAGACACTTCTACTAAGTTTCCATAATAAAAAAAACTCTTAAAAAGAAACATGTCTAGTTCCATGTCTTATATAGCATGACATTTCCTTGATCCCATCGTTGACCTTATTCAACTTTAAGTCCTGTGAAAAACATTTCGAAAAAACTTGGGGTGAGCATAAAAAGCTCAGTAAGGGATACATAAAGAATGAAAACTGTTACTTTTTCAAACATCAAGTAAACCATTTATACTCTAACAAAGTAATACCTTCACCATCATGAAGTAGTAAAAACTCTTCACTGAATAAAGTATCATTACATACATTTTTTGTAACCAAAGGATTACCATAAACCCATATAAAGAACACATAGAATATATAAAGGTAAATTGGGACATAAACATACTTATGTGGAATAACCACACGATCGACTTCCACACATATCACTTAATGGAATATCCATACGACCTATTTCCATACATACTTAATGGAATATCCATACGGCCGACTTCCATACCCAATGCTTTGGAGGTTACAACGTAACCACCCGTCCTGGTATTCACAGCACCACCCGTCATATGGTTTATCAGGTAACCACCCATCAAATGTCCAAGTACCAATATAAAATCATAAAACATAAAACCAATATAAAGGAATGATAACATTTCCACATTTCAATCACAATATATCATTTAAATATATTGACATAATAGAATCATTTATCAAAACCATTTTCAATACCAAAATACATAAAAGAGTATATGGTATTTATTTTATTTTAAAAACATTATGTCTTGTTGAGGAAGCCAAAGACCAAATAATACTCGCGGCGGCGGAAAATGTCGTTGTCACTGCGTACATTAAAAAAAACATTCCTTTTTGTCGTTTAGTAAAATGCTTCATTGAAAAAGATTCCTTTTGTATAAAAGTAAAAGTAAAAGGAGTTTATACACCGTAAAAAATAATGTTTTGTATAAAACGAAATATGCCTCAATGAAAGGAGTTTGAGATGAAGTCCCATACCTCGGGTCCGACTTGACTCGATCGTTCTTTAAGATCCTGAATAATAAACTTGAGTTAATTTATACTTGTTTAAGAACCTTTTTAAAGTTAATTATTCCTTTTATATCACTTATTTCCATGTTATAAACATTATGTAACCATTTAAGTTAATAATGTTTGTTTTGTCGATATTTGGTTCTTTAGTCGAAAGTGGACTTCTTACAATTACATGTTGTTCGTGTGGTCAAAGGTTCTTTATATCCAGAATGACATTCCTGATTTGGATATCATATATATCATATATATCCAGAATATACATGTATTTATAATATTACATAATCATTTATAGGTAAGAAATGAAATGCACCGTTCATGGAGACGGCAAGCCGTACGTACGCATGAACGCTACTTTCATTTCTTTGTCACATTAATGGAATTAAAACTAAATGAGAGGTATGTATATTTTAATTCCAGAATTATATTCATCATTTAGATATATCATTAATTATATATATCCATTATATACATGTACTTTTAATAGTACATTACATTTGGGGATAAGAAATGAAATTGACCGTTCATGGAGACGGTAAGCCGTACGTACGCATGAACGCTACTTTCATTTCTATCTCATACTTTAATGGAAAGAAATAATAATGATATATAGGTATATTATAAATCCAGTATAACATCATATATAATAACTTTAAATCCATCCTTTACACGTCCAACATATGGCATTAATGAATCACATCACTTTGAGGGGGCGGTAGTCCGCACTTCCTTAAACGAAGATATCGTGTTTACCCATAATGGAAATCATAAAGGTATGCCCAAAATGAAAAATACAGAAGCTTAAAGAAAATATAAACATATTATATATCATATATAAATATAGTGACATCTTAATGGCCACCTTTGAATTTCTTAAAGGAATGTTGAACAATCATCGTTTCGGGAGGCATAAATTCACCATCCACGGAAACAGTATGTTCTTTAACCATTAGATGAAGGTGTGTGTAAGTGTAGCTCGAATCCTTATTATAAAAACATCCAATTATATTGAAGATTCTGGATTTGTTACAAAATAAATAAATTAAAAGAGTTTAGGGGGTTGGAGAAGCAAAATAATACAAAAGGACTCAAGTGAAGACATTACCTCAAAATCGGGTAACTCCCTTTGGTTTGAGCTCAAATCCATCCATGGGAAGACTTATGCCCAAAGTGAGGCTTCAAGTAGTAAGAGAAGGAAGTGGAGAGACAAAATGGGGAGGGGTTTGCCGAGCCAAAGGCTTTGGTATTGTGGGTAAGGTGGTAGAGGTGGGGGCCTTTTATAAGAGGAGAAGAGGGGCACTTTTGGAAAGTAAAGAAATATTACTTTATTTGAAAATGTGTTTCGGTTTGAAAAGGTCCCAAATTGATATAATTCGTGGATAAGGTTATAGGGGTTCGAAATACACCCATCCAATAAGATTTGGACATGTGTAGTTTATAGATTTTGCATTATCTTTCCATTTTATTTAAATCATCAAATAATGATGTCATCGCTGCATCATTATTATGTCATAAATAATTTAATTTATTTAATGTCTAAAAATTATAAAACAAATACTATGATGTAGGAAATCGTTTTAGATTTGCTATTACTATTTATAATAAAAAATCTGACTTGTATAACCCCATTTAAAAATTGTTTTTGTAAAACATATCATGTTGTGCCATTTTTTACATTAACATTAAATAAAAGGTATTTATGTCATTTTCCAACCAAAGTGGCTCCATGGGGTGCCAAAGTTGACCCATGGCTTTTCTTGGTCGGCCATGACACTTACAATAAGGGTAGGACATGTGTCTAAGTCATCTCATATTTTTAAAACATTATTTTTACCTTAAACTACACTAATTACCACCAATCACGATTAAAAACTTAATAAGTTACTATTCACAAAAAAAATTATTTTAATCTCATTGATCCACATTTTACTTCTTAGTGACAACCATGTATGTCAGATTTTTGAAATTCAATACACAAAGGTTGAAAAATTTCATTTAAATGGAAAATCGGTTTTTATAAGTACCACTTAGTGATTTCACTATTCATCAAAAAATTGAAGTTTTTCAGAAAAATTCCAAAAATTCACCCTAAGATATATTTGATATTCCGAATTCAAAAATGAAGTCCATTTTACAAAATTCAAAACATATAAATCAAATTAATTAATTTAATAATTAATTTCCGCTATCATGACAAATAGCGTGTTTTTGTGAAACAATAAGTATCAAAAGATTGACACTAGTTTAAGTCCGATTTCAAAGTGAAATTAATTCCAACGACCACTATTGGATTTAATGGTAAAAATATTTTATAATTTCACTTTAAAACCAATTCAAATAATAATCTAATCATATAAATAAATTATATCAAAAAGAGGTTTTGAATTAAAATACAACATTTACAATATTCATTAAAAAAATGAACTTTATCGGAAAGATACCAAAAATTTACACAAAGTAAATTTTGATGTCCCGATTCTAAAGAAGAGTTATATTTGGTCCAATAGAATTTATAAGATTGATAAAAACTATATTTAATGATGGTTCAACGTCAAAAGGTGATAAGTGAACCCTTCGTGAAAATTAGGGTATAAATGCCTAAAATTGAATTCTTTCCGTATTTTAAGCCTTTATCTTTTATTGGGTAAAAGTAAAAACATTTAAAAACATATATAATCATATTTTAGTTATTTCTATCCATTCCCGCCAGTACAACGACTACGTGTTAACTAAAATTTAAAATAATATTATTTTGTTACTAGTGTGCAACGTAAGTTTTCAAAGAAACTCATCGTTGCGTATCGAGTACGCTATCGAACGTAGAAAAACCTTTTAATTAAAATTAATATTTAATTAATAAATATTAATTAATATGAAAATTATTTATTCTTTATTTACCTGGGATGTTACAATCAACCTATTTTTTTAGGGTTTTAGTCAATCCATTCACGGAAAGCATTAGTTGAAAACCAATGGGAGATACCCGATGAAGATGTAACATTCATCAACGACCATTTGTGTTTTATTTCCTCCTCCATGGAATTTAATTATATATATACCATGATGATATAAAAAACTATATTTTAAATTTAATTATATTTTGTTACTATGTGGTTATGAACTATATTCATTCACACATCCATAAAATGGGTTATGAAAACACCATTCATGTGTACGACAGAATACTGCATTTTGGAATGATGTGATTCATTTTTCCATTACCGCCTCTCACGAATGAGAATAATGATAAATATAATGTTCATATATTATCATTATGACATAATAACACCTTTATATTAATTATATCATATATAACATTATTATATCCCAATATTTAATGGATACAATAACTTCATTCGTGAGTATGGCGGACTACCGCCTTGCTAAGTGATGTGATTCGTTTTCCCCAATTCATTATATGAAAGGTAATAAGCATATATATAATGAATATATGTGATATAAATAAGATATTATAATATAAATGACATATTTATCATTATTTAAGTGTAATATAACATTTTCTTTCTCTCATTTTTACTCAATGAAAAATTAACAACTTTATCCATGGACGTGTGGAATACCACCTCCTTGAAGTGATGTTATTTTTTATTAAACAAATATAAACAATGATATATATATATGTAATTATATATAACTAAAAATTATGGCAATATTTATATAAATATCATTCTTTATATATAAATTTTACTTACCTTCTTTCTAAAATGTTCATTGAAAAATGCCAACAATAGTACTGCATTCGTACGACCTACAGTTTCAATCATACTAAAATGAGTTCATTTTTAAAATCCATATTACTTTATTGGGTTTAAAACTATAATTTATTTATAGATATGTAATTATGTCCTGATAAATATTCTGGAGAGTTTTAAATAATGGACTCTTTGACCAAAGTTGGCCCACTAAAGTAGTTTTTGGGACATAAGCTGAATATGGTCTAAAAATCCTACATAAAAATATTTGATTATCTCATAGTAAACAACATTATAATAAGTAACATAAATTTAATAGTAAAATTTGAAAGGGTACTCAATATAGTAAATAATTATTATAAGTTTACTATTAAATAATATAAACACACACACGACAAGTTAGAATCAAAGTAAGGAATTTCGTCTCAATCTCCTTTCATTAAGGCATACCATGATTTTATACACATATTATATTTTAAGAGATGTATATAAAACACCTTTAACAAGTACAATCATGAATTACTTTATTCTCATGGTATTTAAATTTTGTTAATGTTAATATTTCATTGGGTTTATGATTCAAGTGCTTCAAAAGGTATAAGGAACTTTCCATAAAAAATAATATTTTTATGTTTTTCCTTCAAAATATCTTTCCTTCCATATCCATGCTTCAAAAATTATTTTTTGAATGTTTTTATATGGATATAAATTATTTATAAATTATATTTTAAACATTATTTTCATATTTTTTCAAAAGTAATCCTTTTACATGTTTTATACAGAATGTTTTGAACAATAAAAAATGAATTTCTTTATATACTTACTCACTATGGATTTTATAACACTAGGACCATTATTTGTTTTATGGATTCCGTTGCAATATTTTATGTTTCCTTCAATGAAAAAAATATTTTTTATTTTATTTGGGTATTTGGGTATTGAAAATATTTTTTTCAAAATAAATTGGTATTTTTATATTGGAAATGGGGTTTTAAAAGAAAATTGTATTTTGATGTCCAAAAATGATTTTCATATGTGTTTAAGATAGTTTTTAAAATGTTTTATGATGTAAAAGTAAAAGAATAAATTTTTTATTCATAGTATGGTACTTTAGTACTATATAATTTGGTGCCCCATATAGCATCAGGCGAGGCTTTTACATCTTATATGATGGGGTGGACCCGATAGCTTTGGGTGAGCATGTTAAAAATTATATAATCGGGGTGGCCAGATAGTGTTGGAAAGACCGTCATATACTAAATCATAGTTAATTATATATATTGATCTAATTAATTGGGTAATGTTTCTTTTTTAACAGGAATAAAGGACGGAGTTACCAAAAGGTTTCTCTATCAGTTTTAACTGGGCTCTAGTTACTTATGACTTGAGTTTAAAATGGATTATGAATGTAATAATATATGCTACCAAGATGGCATTTTAATTTTTTTTGGGTTTTAGTAATTTTATTTTAGAAAAAATTTATGTGTTTCTTCACGTTAAAATGTTTTATGTAATATTATTAAAGAAAATTGAAGATAAAGGTAAAGGTTATATGATTTTTTATGTTTTATTTGGATTAGTGGTTTTACATCTTTCTTCATCCCTTAGAATGATTTTTTTCTCAGCCCAAATTTTTAAATATTTTTCCTATGTTTTAAGGATTGGTAAAAGAAAGGAATAAGTCACGTTGAAATTGTTGAATATTTTCCAGGAAAATGAATCATGATTTTTTTAAAAGTTTTTTTATTATGGATAAAATGGATAGTGACTAGAAGTGTCCAAATTTTATTATGTGGTTTTGTAATGTATGAGTTATGAACTAATTCTATGAAAATATAAACATGAAAACGTAATAAAAGTAAAAGTTATTAAATTCTTGACTAAAACTCAATTTTTTTCAATGTTTAATACTAGTTAAATATAGTTGGTATTAGAATAAAGGTTTAGATAACTTCAGAAGTTCGGTTAATGTAAATAGATTTCCCATTAAATATTTTACCATTGAGTCAAGTTAAACTGAGAAAAAATTTTAAAATTTCTATTTATATTTTCCTATAATATTTCTATTTATAATTGATTTCAGTATAGTAAACAGAGAATGTGTACTCAGATGGAACCAATGGGAGAATATCCTTCCAAATTAGCATTCTAAGATGGTTGGAGTCAAAAAATAATAGTTTTTTGTAGTGATAGATCAGTTGACACATGCTATATTTGTGGTGATATCCATTCTATAAAGGAACCAGATCTACCATGAAGGAACATGTCTTTGTAGTTCATTTTATAAGGAAACATCCCCCATCATTCAGTGGGTCATCTGACCCAGTTCTATCCATGTGACACAATAATGAACAAGAAAAGATATTTGAATTCATGTGAAGTTCATAATGATACACAGAAACTCATTACATTTATTTTTTTGAAGGTGAACCTAATCGATGGTGTAATTTAGTTTAGAATACCTGAGAGAAAGACGGAATTTATTTCATGAAATGGGAATCATTAAATTATAATTTCATTGATAAATATTTCACGAGAGTTTTTTGGTATCTTATGGAAAAAAATTCCTATAATTGAAGAAAAATATGGAGATTCTATTGTTAAATATGAAGAAAACATCTTGAGAGTATCCAAATGTGTACTGGATTTTATTTTGGACAACGATAGTAGAATTAATATATTTTACTCAGGACAGAGACCACACTTTTGAATAGAATTAGATTTATGAGAATTTAAAAGTTATGAGAAAGTGGTTCGTCTTGCAGAAAAAGTTGATATGGAGTTTCTTGACATGCATGGTCCTGGAGATGAAAAGAGAAAGAAATGGTCAATGTGGAAGGAAATAGAGAATCAACCATTGAAGAAGTGTTGAGGTAAGATCTAAAAATGTTCCAAATGTTGAAAATAAAATTTCAAGGAATGCTTGATAGGATCTAGGTAGTGTTAACTATGTGAAATGTTTGGCCATATAACCCATGAATTCAAGGAAAAGAATCTTGAAGAATCAAAGAATGGTGTAATAGATATGAATTCAATAGTGAGGTGCTTTTGTTTCAATTATGGGGGTCATTATATTAATACAAATAGAAATTTAGTTATACAGGATAGAAATGATCATGATTAGAAACATAAAGGTGATATGAAGTCATTTCCTACTACTAAATTTGATTTTGGGCTGTCAAAATATGTGACGACTGGTACATTACTTGTGCATTCAAATTATAAAAATAACAATTTCAAATTTAGATCTCTAAATTCTTTATTTTTTTAGAAATATCAAATTAAATTTAGAATATCAAATTATGAATGTAAGATATAACTTTTAGTGAAAAGTCAGGGTGGAAGTATTAAATAAACCAAGATTTATAGGTTTCTTTCTATTGCTGTCAGTGGGATATTATTTCATTCAATTTTTTTAAACTAGACCTATTAGAGTTTAATATCTTTTGTGGTATGGATTATCATTCTGTATATCATGCTAATATATGTTGAAGTTTTAAGAATGTTTTATTCAATGATTTCATAACATTTATAGCTTACCAAGAATCTAAAAAATTTATTATAGTTGTAAGTAAAAGTTACCAGTCTCACATCATTGAAAATAATGAAAATATTCAAATTAGTGATGTGATCGTAGTACATTATTACTTGGAAATATTTCATAATGATTTGAATTGTGTTATTCTTGACTAGGAGGATGATTTTACTATTGAATTAGTACTTGATATGAAGCATATTTCTAAACCCCCTTATCGAATGGATCAATTGGAACTTTTAAAATTAAGAATTCAATTTCAAGAGTTTTTTTTATAATAGTTTCATCTGACCAAGAACTTCACCATGGGGTTCTCTAGGTCTGTTTTTTAAAAACAAACATGGTTCAATGATACTTTGTATCGATTATAGAACATTGGTTGAAATCTCTATTATCAAAAAGTATTATTTACATCATATCTATGATTTTTTGATTATCTCTTGGGAGATCATTATATATTGAAGGTTAATTTGAGGTTAGGGTACCATAAGTTGAATGTAATGTAAGTAGAAAATTTTAACACTGTCTTTCACACTAGATATGAGCACTATGAGTTTTTAGTTATGCCGTTTGGGTTTTATAATACACTTGGTTTATTTATACACCTTATGGATATAATTTTCATGACTTGTTAAAAAATTTTGTGGTTTTTTTATTTATGAAATTTTGGTATATTATTCAATTCAAGAGGAATATGTAAGACACCAAAGTATTGTTTTGAAACCCTTAAAAGAAATAAAAATTCATGGGAAATTTTCCAAGAGTGAATTTTGTGCAGAAAAAATCTCATTACTTGGTCAAATTTGTATAAATATGGAATAACTATAGACCCTTCTAAAAATATTTATTGAGAAATGGACCATACCCGCCAATTATTACATAGATTTTTAGTTTTTAAGGATTGGAACATTACTTCCAACAGTTTTCAAAAAACATTTCTTAGTGGTCTAGTCCACTTTTAAAGTTATCTCGAAAATGAGTTAAGTTAATTTGGTAAAAATGTGAGGATTTTTTAGAAACTAAAATGAAGATTCATTAATTCTCTATTTTGACCATACTTTCCATAAATGGTGAATTTTTCATCTACTCTGATACTTAATTGAAAAGAATTGGTTTTTTATGAATGCATTGTGATCATGTAATTTATTAGGGTTTACATAAAATGAAACCACATAATTTAAATTACCCTAAAAATGATTTGGAATTAGCTGATGTGGTTTTTTATTTTAAAATTTAGAGGAATAATTTGTAAAGACAGAATTGTGTAATATATAATGGTTATAAATGTTTTAATTTTATATTCAATCAGAACTAATTGAACATGAGATAGAGAAGATGGATAGAACTATTAAAGGGTTATGATTTCCTAATTCAATATCTTCCTAAAAAGGAAAACAAAGGGTCTGATTATCTGATTCAACAAATATTACTACATTAACCATGCTACATTTTAAATGTGACCCTTTCATTAATGATATATTAAATATTTTTATAGAATTTGAGGATGTATTGAAATCCTTTGTTTTTTAGGATTCAGTCTAGTTTACTTTGTCGGAAAGAGTTAAGAGAGCTTTGAAGGAGGATCAATCATTACAGAAATTGGTATAATACATTAATAAGGGTATTCTTCCTTATTTTAATATTGATAAATACTGTATTATTTTGATTTGTAAAAGGATTATATGTCCCTTATGATTCCCATTTGAGAAAAAAGTAGTATAATGAAGCTCATTTTTATCCATTTTCCATTCATCTAGGAAGCACTAAGATGTACAGAGAAATTCAGGAGTATTGTTGGTGGGTTAGAATAAAAAGAGATATTGCTTACATCACCATTAATTGTTTAAATTATTATAAAGCTAAAGTAGAATGATAGTTACCAAAGGGGATATTTTAACCTTTTCCTGCGCTAGAGTGGTATTGAAAAAATATTTCCCTAGATTTCATGATGAGATTTACAAGGACATGAAGAGGTAAAAATGTGATTTGGGTTATTATTGATTGATTAACTAAATATCCACATTTTCCTCGTATTCAATAATAATATATTTAGAATAGATTTATCATCTTTATCTATAGGAAATATTAAGTTTACATGGAGTTTCACTCTCTATTGTATCAGTCTATATCCGAGGTTGACATAAAATTTTTATAAAGGACATTAGAAGTCATTGGGAAATGAATTGAATTTTAGTACAACTTTTCATACTCAATTCATTGGATAGTCTAAGAAGATGATTTAGACCATGGTAGACATTCTTAATTCTTGTTCAATGGATTACCATGGAATGTGGTGTCAAATGAAATCTTTTTGGGTTGATGTTGGTGAAAGGAAGTTGATGGGATGAGTGTTTTTATAGGAAATAGATTAGATGGTGTAGTTGATTGAACAACATATGAGGACAACTTAGAGTAGAAAAAATGTTATGTGGGAAACCAGAGGAAAGATCTCCCATTTTTGGTAAGTAATATTATCTTTCTGAAAGTTACTTTTTGGAGACATGTTCTAAATTTTAGTTAAATTGGAATGTTATATTCCCAGTTCATTGGAACTTATGAAATCTTGGAGAAAGTTGGATTAGTTTCCAAATGAGAGGCTTTTCTCCTAAGTTTATCTTAGGTAGAAAACACATTTCATGGTTATATATTAAGGAAATATGTCCAGGATATATATCACATTTAAAACCTAAAGTAGTTAATTTAGAATAAAATATATCATATAATGTACCACCAGTTCATAATCATGACTTCAGAGATCAAGTGTTCTGTAATAATTTTATTCAATGTGTTAAGGTTTTATGAAAAACTGTATGGTTGAAGAGGAAACATGTGAATTTTAAATGGCTATGAGGGAAAGATAACCTCACATATTTAATAAGTAAATAAAAATTGGAGGAAAAAATTTTAAAATGTTGAAGGACTAAACAACCAATTTAATTATTGAATAAATAATTTTCATATTTAGTAATATGTTTTAAATTGTTATATTAGTTATACAAGTATCAAGTAATTTTTAATCAAAAGAACATCGTTTTAATTAAAAAAATTTCTAATATGGTTTTATTTAAAAAATAAATCTCTAAATATTGTAATTTTAATTTTATAAAATGAAATTATTTTTTAAATTATCATATAAAAACTCACTTTGGGTGAATTTTTTTAATTTTTATGAAAATATTGATTTTTCAGTTAACAGTAATAAATATAGATTAAAAAGGCCATTTCTTTATAATAAATTCAGAATTTAAAAAGCCTCAATATTTTTTAAATATTTTTTCAAGTAACCTAAATATTATTTATTTAAATTTAATTTACCAAATTAATTTTTAATCATCTTTATATTGGTATTTAATATAAGTTTTTTTAAAATGTTTTCCTAAATAACGTTTTTTAATGCATAATTCTTGTCCTTTACAATTAATTAAAGTAATCCTTAAGTGGGGATTTTTAAATAGAATTTATATATTATATATAAATAAATATTATTTTAGTTTCATGTAATAATTTTTATTATTCATAGAGTTAATATAAAATCACCATTTTCTAAAAAAACACTGTTCTTAAAAACAAATTGTCTCACCGAATCTGTGTGATTACTATTAATTTAAACTATTAAAAAAATGTGAATTGAATTTGGATAAATGGATTCCAAATTTGTGATTATACTAATTTATAATTCCAAATTAGTCCATATATTACTTTTACCAAAAATATTAGTGAAATAAATTAAAAATAATTACAACGATAAAGGTAAAAATCAGTTTTCTTTGTATTTAAAATAATTATTTTTGGCACCTAATGACCAGGAAAAGTAATAAGAAAAATATAATGGACATATTTTGGCCTAACACCTTATATTCCTGAAATTATATCATTATTAGGGCCCGATGACCAGAAAAAAATAACGGTGTAATTCACTCCTTTAAAATATTACAAATGTGTAACTCACCTCACTTATAAAAGGCCACCACCTCTCCCCTATCTTCAAAAATTTATAACTATTTTTTTTAGAAAATAAATACTCAAATCACTTACCAAACCCCCTGTACTCATCCTATAATCCTTAATTTAGTCATAAATTCAACCAACGAAGGCCTTTAGTGAAAACTAAAAGGTGATACCTGAGGAAGAGGTAATGTTCATCAACAAGCATTTTTATTTTATTTCCTATCCACCCCTTCAATTATTCTCTTAGAATTATGATATAAAAACGTCAATATATTATTTGTACTTTTATTTTGTTATGATAAGGTTATGAACTACATCCACACACACTTATATCAAATGGGTTATGCAATCATCATTCTTGCGTACAATGAACTACCTCCTCACGAAATGATGTCATTTGCTTTCCATTACCACCTGTCAAAGGATGGTATAATTATTAATATAAAGTTTATATTTGATATTTGTATAATAATTATACATATAGATTAATTATATCATGTTTAAAAATGTTATATTCAAATACTAAAGGGATACAATAACATCATTTGGGTGTACGATGGAAAACCTCCTCGCGAAGTGATGTGATTCTTTTTCACTAACGCGTTACATGGAAGGTAATAAGTGTAAAATTATTTAATATATGCGATATAAATAAAATATTATGACATTATTTAAATATTTATAAATTTATAACTATAATAAAACATTTTATTTATTACCTTTTTAGTCACTGAAAAAGAGATAACATCGTTTGTGGACGTATGGACTACCGTATCCTCAAAGCGATGTGATTTATATTTTATTCACCACATCACTATAATGAAATATATATTTATATATAATTAATTTTTTTATTTATTATATAATTATAATTAGGTAAATATAAATGTTACTTACCTTCTTTCCATAATGATTTTTGAAAAATAGAAACATTACGCATGTGTACGTACAACCTACCATCTCCATAGTCACAACATTAGTTCATTTTTCAAAACCATATTACATGATTGGTTTTAAAATTATAATTGTTGCATAAATTTTATAATAATATCATTATTATTATATTTAATGTGTTATAATAATGGACTTTTTGACCAAAGTCGACCCACCAAATCCATTTTGGCACATAAGCTAAATATAGTCAAAACATCCGAATGAAACATAATTAATCAAGTAATTGTAAATAACTTTTTATTAAGTGAAATAAAATTTATAATGAACATGATAGAGGTAATTAAGAATTTAAACTAATAACAAAATTATATTATTCCTGAATTTAAAGACACACATGTCAAGTCAAACCCAAGGTTTGGGATTTCATCACAATCTCCTTCAATTGAGGCATATCTTTATTTTATACAGATATATGTATTTAATAGGTTTATATACAGAACATTTTACATTATATATCTTGAATTTATTAATTATCATGGAATTCATAATTATTTTAATGTTAAACTTTCATGGTGCTTATAATTTATGTGTTTCTCAACTAATAATGGACTTTTCATTTAAAAAATAATCTTTTAATGATTTTCCTTAAGCATTCTTTCTCTTAAATGTATATAGTTTTACAATTATTTTATAAAAGTTTATATTTGGAAATAAAATATTGATAATTTATATTTTATATTATGTTTTTGAATGATTTAAAATGGGATATTTTTACATATTTTATACGGAATGATTTGAAAAATGAAAAAAATGAATTCTTAACAAACACAGTGAGAATGCATTTTACCATGCAGTGACCATTATTTGGTTTCTTGAATTCTTTTAAATATTTCATGTTTCATTAAATGAAAACACCATTTTCATTTTATTTGGGAATTTTTTTTTTGAAAATTGGTTTTCAAAATAAAAGTTTATTTTTATATTGCAAATGGGTTTTTAAGAAAACAATATTTTGATATCCAGAAGTAATTTTCTTACGAGTTTAAAATAGTTTTCAATAATGTTTTACGATGGAAAATTGAAAGAATAATAATTTTTTATTCATGTTGTGGTACTTAGAAAATATATGATGTAACATGCCAAGATTTCGTATTATGTTATCTCATTAAAGTAATTCAATAGCTTACGCTACACGCAACACCGAGTTCACGCGCACGACAACTAACCAAACTAGCCAATCAAAAAGCGGTAATAAATAGTATTAACTGAATTTTGAATATTGTATACTTTATATAATATAAACATAAATATTATGTTTTTCTTAGATATAATATAAGAAGGAATTCATTTTTTTCAGATAAAAGAAGTATTTTCCAAAAAATGCAATTTTACCGCCTTTTAATGGTGAACCTTTTTTAAAACGAATATTTGACACTTTTATATATTCAATTTAATGAAATTAAATTATTATTTAGAATAGGGACCTAAAATTTTAGTTTGGATAAATTTTTGGTACTTTTCTGATTACTTTTATATTTTGATGAATAGTGAAAATACAAAATTTTAATTAAAAACAACTGTTTTAATCGAAATAATTTATTGTTTTAAAATATAAATTTGAATGTTTTTAAGTATAATTAGATTATATTTTTTTAGTTTAATATAATTTAGGTCATTGGATGTAATTTCACAATTAAGATGGACATAAACAAGTGTTAATCTTTTGATAGTTATTATTTCTTAAAAATACGCTTTTTTGTATTGATAATAGGAATTAATTTTAAATTAATTTCTTCCACTTTTGTGTTTTGAATTTTGAAAAATGGATTCCAAATTTGGAATACGGTGTTCCAAATTGTGTAAATAGGTAAATTTTATTTTTAGACATTATGAATACTTACTTCAGTAAATATTTTATTTACCACAGTTAAAGGGTAAATCTGGTAAATAAGGTTAAACAAATATTATTATAATAATATTAAATTACCCTAAAATGTGTATTATTGTTATTTCTTGATACATTTCTGACCATGGGAATCCTTGGGTCGATTTTGGGACCACGTGGAGCCACATGAAAGTGATAATGAAACTTTATATTAGTTAATTTAAAGTAAAGACAAAAATGACAAAAACTTATATATTTTATTTAAATTTTTTTACATGGTGTTATATGAGTGATCAATTAGACTATAAATATTCCTTATAAATATAAAAATATTTACTAAATAATGGTATTTTATTTATAATTTTTAGAAATTAAATAATTTAATTTATTTATGACACAATGATGATGCAGTAATTACCTTGTTAATGAAAGAATCAAATAAATGGTATTATAAATATTAAAATAATTATAATTTCAACATTTTTATGACATCCACGAATTTTCTAGGTGAATATGACATACTAATATTGATTCAATGTATCTTTTTCGAAGTAATAAAGTTATGATGACTTTCACATAAACCAAACACTAAATAGTGTCAAAATTTACCTAAATAAGTTTTTAAAACTGATATTATATTATTAAATTATATAATATTACTAAAAATATATGGTTCAGACAAAGGGCTTAAATAATATTATATATGTCATTAATTTAATTATTTAGGTTCTCTTAGAAGTTTATACTAAGTTTATTAACCATGTAGTGTAACAATACAAGAAGACACGGTAAAAGTTAAACAATTTAACTAAGAGTTAAATCTAAAAGATAAGGTTAATATGGTGACCTAAACCTATCTAAAAACTATTTTTTGAGTGTTTTTAGACCTATACAAACCATATACTTGAAATAAATCACTTTGGGGCCATTATAAACCAAAAAATTATTTTATTATAAAATAATATTTTAAGCTTTTCTTAAAGTAACCTTCACCTCTCTTATAAAAGGGAACTTCCCCTTCTCTCAAAATCACACCTCAAAATATTTTTGTCTTGGAGGAAACCAGCCCAAATATCCTCTAAACTTCCCTCAAATCAACCTAGAGTCCTTAATATGATCATATATCAAACCTAAGGATCCCTTTTGATCAACTCAAAGGGAAACACCCGAAGAAGAGGTAATAATTTCACCACCCTCTTTCAAGTTTTTTTCTTGTCCTACTTTATCTTTCTTTTTTGTTTCCATACCAAAATAATAACTCCAGTACCAAATACATACTGTGATGTTATTATAAATATGGTACAACCACATTCATTATTCTTTCCATCTTATTAATTATAATGTCGCCATGTGTGCGTACGTACGGCTTATCGTCTCTACGCCGTGGTGCAATTTGTTATTAAACACTATGTTATTTGGATGGATATAATGGTGAGTAATATGTATATAAATAATAAAAATAACATGATAATGTCTCTGAAAAATTAATATATCATCCAATTCTACACCTTTTAATCATTAAGAAAATGACATCATCGCTTGTGTGTACTTACGACTTACCATCTCCACAATGCGATGAGATTCACTTCCACATTCACCATTCAACGATGATTATAAAAATATATATTATTAATAAGTATGTAATATATTAAATAATAATTATATGGAATATATATATATATATGTATTTATTTACTAACGCACATCTTATTCACTTCCATTAAATATGATATGAAAATGGAAACGACGTTTATGCGTACGTACGACCTACCGTCTCCATAAACGATGTTTTACATTTCATATATATATATATAACATACATATTTATATTCTAAATATATATGAAATATAAATCATGTGTTATAATTTATAATTATTTAAATCATGATCTAAATGATATGATCAATAATTACAAGTTAAAACACGTACGATAAAGAAAGCGATTATTACCCAAAATGTTAATTTTACGTGGAAATCATTATTAAATGGGTAACATAATGTCATAAATGAATCATTTATGATATAATAAATATTAATATGGTTCTGGAATAATTTAATAACATACTATAGTCATTATAAAAGAGGATTAAATTACCATCGACCAAAAGAATGGGCATGTTAAGGGTTATTTCCCCAATCTCATTATTATCAGAGATTGTTTATGTGTAAGTATTTGTTGGGAAATATTTATCATTGATACCCATATTTCATAAAAATATTTTCAAAATGAATATTTTAAGGTTTTATGGGAGGGTCTATTTAACTAGATTATCATTTTAAAAGTTTTAAAGATTTATCTTTCTAAATCCTTTTAATTAAGGTCCATGTTTTCAAAATGATTTTAAGGATTTATTTATATGGACATGAATGTTTTGAAATGATAATTCTTTTCAATAGTTTCAAATTGGTATAGGAAACATTGATTCAAAAATCTATTTTAAATTACTTCCTTTATAAATGTGTTACTTTTAAATGTTTTCATGAAGATGGGATATTTATCTCAAAGAGTTTTACAAATCATTTTTATCTATGTCAACATCCTTTGATGGATTTTAAATATGTTTGAAGTTGATTTATTAGGATAGAAATCTTCCATATTGTATGGAAATTTTTGGGATATATTTGACAGTGGATGTGTTATTGTTATACCATTCATGGTTTATGGTTAAAGTATTGACATTTTTTATGCTAGTTTTAATAAGAATGTTTATGTTATGTTTCAAAAATTTTATATGAGGAATGTATCGGACTTAGTAAGTGGCGGGTGGAGCCCGATATAGCTCCTCGATGCATCGGTATGTCTCGTGAAACAATTTGATGTGTAATTGGCTAAGGCCTTTCTGAAATTTCATATATGGTTTTGGCTGAGACCTTAATAATTTTTATACGTCTTTTCCGAGGCGTTGAAAAATGTTTCAGAATTTCCGGAATTATACATTCCCTCATTATGAAAATATTATTGATGGTTCATATGGTTATTTGACTAGTATAATACCCATGGTTATGTTTTATTATGGATTTATTTACTCGTCTCATATTCCTACAATAAAGTGTTCATTTTTATTATTTGTAAAGGCATGTGTTTTAAATTATTCACCATGCCTAATGTTTATGTTATATTTCGTTGCATTTCTTACCCTTACTAAGCATTTGAGCTCACCCCTTTCTTATGTTTTATTTTCCCAGGACTGAAATAAGTGTATTATGATTTAAAATAAGGGTTAATATAGTGGATTAATGGTGTTATTAAAGGATCCTTTATGCTGTGTTTTATTTTATAATGTGTAATGTAACATTCATTTATGTAATCTATTTTGAAAGACTGCTAAACTATCGGTCTTCCAGGACATGATTCCTTGTAATCATACTAATGCATTAAAATAATGCACCAACTCTGGGCATCCGAGGTAGGGGAATTATAGTTGGTATCAGAAGAAGTTTAGAAACAACCTTGGAAATAGATTTATATAAACTCTAATTGGAGAACATTACCCAAACATAGACTTTGAGGATTAGTATAGAATAACTTCCTAGAATTTTGGTAATGTAGAGATTTTGTGTATTTTAAAACAATACATCACTTTCTGGATACGAACAGGTAGAGGAGGCTCTGGAACATATGTACCTTGGAGTGAAAACTCCAACAAGGAGTTTCGGTCTTGACCTATAGTATCCTGGTACACAACAATGGGCCTTGCTGCACTCTTGGTTACGACACTCCCGGGGGATATGCTTACGATAATTCACATTTTCATTAAAATCCATTATGAATGATTTAGGAGTAAATACTTCCACAAAGAAAACATTTTATTATTATATATTATATTTATAATATTTTCAATTTACATTACGTATTTTACAAGTTTCGCATTATGAATTTTGATTTATAAATTTACCTAGTGTATGACATTGTTTAGAAGTGGCACCTAGTAGAAGGAATGTGAATTCCAACAATATACATGATCACAAGATTAAGAAGGATCATATCTTTCATGCTATTAAGAAAAAAATTAAAAGGTAAATAGTCTCCCACGTATTCTAATTATATGATGAAATTGTATCATGTGTTAATAAGATAAACAAAGAATTATTTGAGTCCTATGGCCATGAAGGGAAGCAAGAGAAGAAAAGGATAAAATATATAAAGATGGATAAAGGGAAGAGGGGAAAGATGGATTTTCCCATATGTGATAACTATGGAAAGAATCACCATGGTAAATTCTTGAAGGTAATGGGAGTTTGTTATAAGTGTGAAGAAAAAGGAAACCGTGTACATGATTGCAAGGGCAAGAAAAATTCTTCAAATGTACAATTATTTATCTAAAAAAGTTGGGACACAACGCGAATCAATGTCCAAATCATTAAAGTATACCACAAATGATTCATTTGGATAATAATCAAGTTATTATATTTCCACAGATGAAGAGTAATGACTAGTTTTCTTATGTTGATATTAAAGAATTATGTCATTTGTGTGATATATCAATGATGTACTAGTCATATGAAATATGGAAATAAGGACGGATTATTCTACAATACTATTTCACTGAGGAATTGAGATTACATGGTACTAAGAAAAGTGACTCAACAGCGACGACACAATTTATTGAAGTAGGGGAGAATTTAACACCCCAAGATTTCAGAGTACGTTATCTCATTAATGTAATTCAATAGATTTTGCTACACACAACACTGAGTTCGAGCACACCACAACTTACCAAACTATCCATTCAAAAAGTATTTATGAATAGTATTAACAACATTATGAATCTTATATACTCTATATAATTTTAACATCCATATTATGTGTTTCTTATACATAATTTATGAACAAATTCATTTTCTTCAAATAAAAGAAGTATGTTCCCAAAAATGAAATTTTACAGCCTTTTAATGGAGAACCTTTTAAAAAAAAAATATTGGACACTTTTATATATTTAATTTAATGAAATTAAATTATTCTTTAGAATTGGGACCTAAAATTTAGTTTGGATAAATTTGTGGAACTTTTCTAATAAATTTCATATTTAGATGAATAATGAAAAATACTAAATTTTAATTAACAACAACTTTTTTAATCGAAATAATTTATAGTGTAAAATTATAAATTTGAATGGTTTTAAGTATAATTAGATTATATTTTTATCATTTAATATAATTTAGGTAATTGTATGTAATTTCACTTTTAAACTGGACATTAAAAAGTGTCAATCTTTTGATAGTTTTTATTTCATAAAAACACATTTTTATACAATGAGAATTAATTTTAATTTAATTTATGTGAATTTTGTGTTTTGAATTTTGAAAAATGGATTCCATATTTTGAATCAGGAGGTCCAAATTTTCTAAATAGGTAACTTTAATTTTTATACATTATTAATATTTACTTCAGAAAATATTTTATTTACCATGGTTAAAGATTAAATCTAGTAAATAAGGGTAAACAAATACTATTATAATAATATTAAATTACCCTGACATGTGTCATATAACTATTGGTTGATACATGTACTAACATGGGAATCCTGGGATATATTTTGGGACAACTTGGAGCCACTTCAGAGTGATAATGAAACTATATATTAATTAATTTAAAGTAAAGACAAAAATGACATAAACATATATCTTTCAGTAAAACAAACTTTACAATGTGTCATATAAGTTATCTATTAGACTATATATATTAGTTAGAAAGATAAAACGATTTCCTACATACTTTTATATTATTTATAATTTTTATACATTATATAATTTAATTTATTTATGATGCAATGATATTGCAGTAATTACCTTATTAATGAAAGAATCAAATAAATGGTATTATAAATATTAAAACAAGTTAAATTTCAAAGTTTTTATGACATACACAAATTTTCTAGGAGAATATGGCATGATAGGATTTATTAAATGAATCTTGTTCTATGTAATAATGTTATGATGATTTTCACATAAACCAAATACTAAATAGTGTCAAAATTGACATAAATGATTTTTTAAACAAATATTATGCTATTAAATTATATTATATTCCTAAAATTCTAAGGTTCCGAAAATGGGATTGAATAACATTCTATATGAAATTAATGAACCTATTGAGGTTCTCTTTTAAGTTTATAGTAATTTTATTAACCATATTGTGTAACAATACAAGAAGACATCATAAAAGTTAAACTATTTAACTAAGAGTTAAATCTAAAAGATAAGGTTAATATGGTGACGTAAACCTGTATAAAACCTATTGGTTGGGTGGTTTTCAACCCATCCTTACCATATACTATAAATTAATTACTTAGGATCCATTATAAACCAAAAATTATTTTATTGTAAAATAATATTTCAAGCTCTTCTTAAAGTGACCCCCACCTCTATTATAAAAGTGCAGTTCTCTTTCTCACAAAATCACACCTCCAAATCCTTTTGTATCAGACAAAACCTGGCCAAATATCCTCCAAAAATCACTCAAAATAAACCTAGTTTTATTACTTTGATCAGAAAGACAATCTAAGGACCCCTTTGGATCAACTCAAATGGAAACACCCAAAGAAGAGGTAATAATTTCACCACCCTCTTTCAAGTTCTTTTCTTCATCCACTTGCTATTTCTTTATTGTTTCAATACCAATATAATAACTACAACACTTAATAAATACTGTTCTATTATTACAAATATGGTACCACCATATTCATTATTCTATCTATCATATCAATGATAATGTCACCATGCGTGCGCACGTACGGCTTACCCTCTCCATGTCGTGGTGTACTTTTTTATTCAACACTATGTTATTTGGATGGATATAATGATGAGTAATATGAATATAAATATTGAAAATAACATTCTAATGTATCTTTAAATGTAATATACCATCCAATTCCAAACCTTTTAATCATTATGGAAATGACATCGTCGCTCATGTGTATGTACGAATTACCGTGTCCACGACGTGATGAGATTCATTTCCACATTCACTTTTAAAAGATGATTATAAAAATATATATTATTAATAATTATGTAATATATGAAAAAATAATTCTATTTAATATATATATATATATGTATGTATGTAATTATATATATCTTATTCACTTTCTTCCATTCAATATGATATGAAATCGGAAACATCGTTTATGAGTATGTTCGACCTACCGTCTCCATAAACAATGTTTTACATTACATATATCTATCTACTATACATATTTATATTCTAAATATATATGATATATAAACCATGTGTTATATTCTAGAAGTATGTAAATCATGATCTGAGTGATACGATCCAGAATAACAAGTTAAAACACATACTATAAAGAACGAAATTATTACCCAAGATGTTAATTTTACATTGAAATAATTATTAAATGGGTAACATAATTTCCTAAATGAATCATGTATGATATAATAAATATTAGTACGGTTCTGGTATAATTTAATAACATACTATGGTCATTATATAAGAGGTTAAACATACCCATGACAAAAGGATAGTGCATGGTAAGGGTTATTTCCTCAATCTCATTATTATCCGAGATTGTTTATGTGTAAGTATTTACTGGGACATATTTATCATCAATACTCATATTTCATAAATTTTTTTTCAAAATAAATATTTTATGGTTTTATGGGAGGTTTTATTTAACTAGATCACCATTTTAAATGTTTTAAAGACTTATCTTTATAAATCCTATTAATTAATGTCCATGTTTTTAAAATGATTTTAAGGATTTATTTATATGGACATGAATGTTTTCAAATGATAGTTTTTTTCAAAAGTTTCAAAGTGGTATGGGACACATTGATTAAAAAATATCTCTTAAATTACTTCCTTTATAAATGTGTGACTTTTAAATGTTTTCATGAAAAAGGATATTTCTCTCAGAGATTTTTACAAATCATTTTCATCTATGTCAACATACTTTGACGGATTTTAAACTTGTTTGAAGTTGATTTATTATGATACAAATTTTCCATATTTTATATAAAGTTTTGTGATATATATGACTATGGATGTGTTATTTTTATACCATTCAGGGTTTATAGTTAAATTTTTGACCTTTCGTATGTTAGTTTTAATACGAAATTTTAAGTTATGTGTCAAGATTTTCATATGAGGAATGTATTGGACTTATTAAGTGACCCATGGAGCCCACAATATCTCCTCAGTGCATCGATAGGTCTATTGAGACAATTAGATGTGGAATTGATCGAGGCCTTTCCCAAATTTGATGTATATTTTTGGCTGAGGCCTTAATCATTTTTAGACATCTTGGCTGAGGAATTGACAAAATGTTTTAGAATGTCTAGAATTATACATTCCCTAATTATGAAAATATTATTGATGGTTCATGTGGTTATTAGACTAGTAGAATACCCATGGCTTTTTTTTATTGTGGAATTATTTACTCATCTCATATTCCATCCATAAATTCTTCATTTTTATTATTTGTAAAGGAATGTGTTTTAAATTATTCACCATGCCTAATGTTTATGTTATCTTCCACCATCTTGCTTACCCTTACTGAGCATTTTATCTAACCCCTTTCTTATGTTTTATTTTCCCAAGATTCTAAGAAGTGTATTACAATTGATAAGGAGAGTTAAGCTAGGGGATTACCGGCGTTCTGGAAGGATCATTTATGTTGTGTTTTATTTTCTAATGTGTAATGTAACATTCATATGTATAATATATTTTCCAATAATGCTAAACCATCAGTATTTCGGGACATGATTCCTTGTAATCATACAAATTTATTAAAATAATGCACTAACTTTGGGCTTCTGGGGTCAGGGAATTACATAAGATGGGGTGGACAAGATAACACTAGGTGAGCGAGTTAAAAATTATATATTGGGGTGGCATGAATATTTCTTAGTGATAATGTTACAACTTATATGATGGGGTGACCTAGAGGGAGCCAATCAGTCACATTATATCTTGAAGGATGGGTGTTCCTAGATAACACTCCAATGCATCTGGTAATGTTTCTTATATTAATAGGAAATAAAAAAGTTGTTATCAAAGTATTTCTCCTATGGATTTAATTGGTATCTAGTTACTTACAACATAGTTTTAAAATGAGTTATAAATGTTATGATATTTGTTACTAAGAAGGGAATTTAGATTCTTTCTATAAGTTTTAATTTTTTTTATTTATGAAAAAAGTGTGAGTGTTTTTCATGTGATTTTTTTTATTTCATATGATCAAAGGAATTTTAAGATAGATATAAATGTTATATGAAGATTCACGTTTTCACCTAAATAATTGTTCTTTTCTTTGTGTATCCCATACTGAGATTTTCTTCCTCATACCACATTTTTGAATGTTTTTCATTGGGTATAAGGATGGGTAAAGGAAATAAAGAAGTCAAGATGAAAGTATTTAATATTTTATCTAAAAACAAAACATTATTTATTTTTAAAGTTTTATATTATAGGAAAAATAGATATTGATTATAAGTGTATAATTTTTATTATATGGTTTCATAATATAAGATTTTTACCTAATTCTATTAAACTATAAACCTAAAAATATCCTCAAAGTAAATGAAATTAAATTATTTATGAAAACAAAATATTATGAAATTTTTAAGTTTGAGTCCTTATGCATAATCCAATTTCAATATGAACATCGTCATATTTTTCACTTATTTCAAATTTCCTTTTAAATTTATCTATCATGTCCCTACAAAATTAAAATAACACACAAACACATACGGTCCCTGCATACTTAAGATAAAAAATAAAATGGGGAATTAAACTAAATCATAATTTATCACTAAACTAACTCATTGGAAATCAATAATGATTAATGTTCTTTAGATGCGCCCATAAGGGGCTCATCCACAATGCTAGGGTTTCCCCATCGCCACCGTTCCTTTCCTGGTTAGCATCAGATTCTCTTCTTAGTTCATAGCGATTTCTTGGTGTGCCTCTCCTACTTTGGTGATGATGAGGATCAATTACAGAATTCAGTATCATTGTAAGCTCGAGATCTTTTGTTTCGAGGGTTCATGGGTACTCTGGCAGCGTCGTGGGTGGCAGACATCATCAGGCTTCTATGGCGTCGAAGACTCACGATCTTCGGTGGGTTCAGATTCCTTGGTCGCGTGCTGTAGTCCACGGTCGAGAGCCAGTTTGTTGTAGTTTGAGGTTGCAGCCACGTCTCATCTATGTTCTTGGGTGGATCAGCGGGCTCTTCGAGCGATGGTGGTGACGGGCTGTGGATCAATTCCTTTGTGGCGGTCTTCTTCCCAAATGGTTCTATATTGGTGGTAATGGTTTTTATTTTTTGTTTTCGTGCTTGGTTATGGGATCTATGCTCGCTGTCTTATTCTAGATTTTTGCTGTGGAGGTTCTACCGTTCCCACTTGGCTATGGCTTTCAGATCTACTCCCCTTCCAGGTTGGTTTGGCGTGTTGGTATCAATGGTGGGTTTGGGTTCTGTTTGTGCGAGTAGTAGGGTTCTCCAGGAATTTTTGGGAGATTCAACCAGTTGAAAAGGATGCCAGTGCAGTCAGGGGTGAATTTCAGTTGTTGATGAAGTTTTTTGTCAGAGACGGTGGTTGTCAGTGTTGTTAGCTGCTGAGACTTGAGGCAGGGTGGTATGATTTTTTAATGGTGACAGCGGTTTCAATATGGATGATGATGTTTTGAAAGTTTGATTCTTGAATTTGCGGGGTTTTGGAATGAACGACATTAGGGCTGTGAAGGGTTTTGATAGTGGATTTTAGTGTTCTGATTTAATTTTGTATGATGCCGTCAATGATCCAATTTAGTCGGATTCGATCACATGGATTAGACCCCAAGGAGGAGTTAGAGCTGGTGGTTCATCATTGCAGTGCTTTTCGGATTCAGATGTTTGAGAGGGTATGGAATCAGCCGTCGGTTCGGGCCTGTGCTATGACACATGACCCTTGCTTGCTGATCAACTATGCAACGATGAAGAGATTCATCACGATCAAATGCTGGGTAGGGGTAGTTCCAAGTTTTCATATGGTTTTAATCTTTGGGTCTTGTTTTTTCTTTATGTCTAGGAAGTCTCTTAGGGTTTCCCCCTTCTTCCTTTAAAAGGGTGGATTATTATTATAATAAAAAAACATGAAGGCCTTAGAGCCGTTGGATGGATTAAATTCCTTGAAGGTAATAAATCCTCAAGTTACCTACCAAAATCTATTTGGTTATGGTCATTTATGTCCAAATTATCTTTTCATACTAATGAAATAATAGTATAAATCTAACCATAATTTATTGAACAATATTAAATTTATAGTGGAACTATTGTAGATATAATCCACCTCATCTTTGAAGTAATTCTTCCACAGGGAGGAGGTAACCGAAATCTAGATAACAAGAATGATTTGAGATGTGGTTGTCTTTCTGTATTTATTTGGTTACTTTTTTGGTGGATTTTCATGATCGTTCACATTTGATTCAATGAAGACGTAATTTCAGAAGGTAGATAGAAACTAGAAATTTACCTATAAAATATTATAAAATGAATTGGTTGAGAGGATGGGAGGTTGGGTTTACCATATCCTTTTGATGTATATTATTTTCTACTATGGGAATCCATTATATATTTAAAACATGTTCATGTTGTGTACCTAGTAATGTTAGTCATAATACTAGTTGCTTTCATGAATGACTATTGATTAACTATTGAATGATATTATGGTTTAAAGCCTCATTATCAGGGAGCTCTAGAATTTTGTATCATCCTAGAAGATATTTGGAATTTATTGTTGGGATAGGGACCATTAAATGGGGTTCCTATATACCCAGGTGATGGGAATCAGATCCCATAATGTTTGGTTCCACTTAATATACTTTTTACCTTTTAAGGTTGTGTGATGAGGAAATATTCCAAGTAGTTTAAATGATACAGAGTAGACTACTAGGTGACATGAACTTATAAATTATTGGTTTGGGGCTTATGTTTGGGAGGAACTTTTAACTGATCTTGATTGGTAATGTGGGATAATAAGGATGGATAGAGTCAAAAGATATAAATATGGACTACCGAGTTGAAATATAGTCCCATTAGGGTTATTTCCTAAAAAAAATATGATGACACTTGGAGGGTATATGTCTATATAGATAGAAACTTGTTGTCATCATGGATATAATATGACATAAGAATATGAATGTGCTAAGAATATGGCTCAGTATGGGGCCGTTATGGAGTGAAAAATATTTTGTGATATTAGGTTTAATCCCTGAAGAGGCATCCTAGTTATTCTATTTGAGGTTGAAATTAGAGCCCATATAGTTCGAGTGAAATAGTTTATGGTCATATGTTAAGGATTTACCATTCATTTTAAAATGTAGTTGTCATGACCCGACCCATGATGGGGCTTGGGCCACAACTTACCCAATCCAGCCTCCAAAGTCCAGAGGCTGGAAAAAAGTGCCAAAGGCATAACAAACTTTGGGAGGCCTTTGAATAAGTACCTATACAAACACACATATACAACTCAATGAAAAGGTGAAGAAGGAAGTGAAAAATAAGATACAACACTACTATATATAAACCATAAATATGCATCTACCTCTAAACAATACAAGTACAGCTGCTGTAATGTAAATTGGAAGGGAAAAGGGAAGAAATACATGTCTAAACAAAAGAGTTCCACAACTTGACAACAAGTAGAAAACTAAAACAGTTGACAGATTCCTACTCCTGGATCCCTAGATAAGACCACATCATGCGGTCTAATCACCCTGTATCCCTAAGATCCTTTGATTTTATTATTAACCTATCCATCATGTACAAGGTCACACCAATTTCAGACAAATCCCAAGCATGGGTGGGTATAAAAATACTCAGTAGGATGCTCCAAATGCTCAATGGAGCTACACAATATGTACTGTAATGGGGAATAATAGATAGAACAAGGTATAGTAAAATAAATTGTAGTTCAACCCAACCAGTGTGGGAAATAATATCATCCAAACACAAGGAGATATAAATGGTGAGAACATGAAATTCTCTTCAAGTCTTCATGACCTATAGTAGGAGAGTAGACTCATGCAACAATGAGAAGCTAGAAACAGAAAGCATGTGGTATACCCCATTCATCTTCGCCTCTCCTAGAAGGAGAGTAACCAAAACCCATTGAGTGGGTACTAAAATAGGATATATATACATGATCAACCAAAGATATTTGATTCAACATTCATGATAAAATTATTAAAATTATTTATTTTATTTATGAAAATTCCCTCCCTGAATTTTTTTATAGAAGACCCACACCGATAAAAGTTATGTCATGCATATGGTAAAAGCCACACTCCGAACTCAACTGTGGCCTTAGTTTTTTGATCTAATCTACCACTTGAGATATGTACCATTTTTGTTGCATGCATAGTATAAAATATAATTAATATTTTTGTATCACTAATTCGGGTTACTCGGGGCCTCAGAATCACATGCTGCCTGAGTGCCTAGATCTCGAAATATATGAAGAAATATTCCAAAAGTATTACAAGGAAAAAACTGGGTCTCTATATCATTCCATACATCATTATTTTCATCCTCTAAAATAAAAACTTGGGAGAACAACTAGGGTTTCTGAGCCCACACATGGATCACCCGCTTTGAGGAAAACCTACATGTTTCCGTGTGGAAACCCCATACAAACCAAAATGGATGGTCTATCCTCTTTAGGTATTCTCTTGTAAATGAGGAGCATAGGTTCATGCATGTATCTCTTCACCTGTGACTTATGAGAGATGTCATGTGCCCAATCTAACTGTGGGGTTAGGGAAAGGTGGCTGGAAACCTCGCCAATGCGTTGTACTGTCTCGAATGGCCTGATGAAATTTGGGGAGATAGTTTGTATCCCAAGAAATACCTCTACATATTTCATTGTAACTGGAATCATTGATTCCACCTTGAAGATGGACTTAGTTGATGTCTCAAAACTGTGACTCTCTTACACGCTCTATAGGTGAAGGAGTCAATACAATCAATTAAGGAAAACTATACACTCCTGCTCTACAAGGGTCAGCTGTTGGGAAGATAACTACATTGAAACTCTATGCACTTTGTGAGTTTGGGAGTTCCTTCTAAGAATATGCTACACTATTTACCATTACCAGATCATATACTATCTCAAAGGTGTAGTCCTACAAGAATTTCCAACCATTGTTTCCATCTTAGGTTTTGGTCTCTCTTGGTGAAGATTTACTTGATACTATGGTGGTTTATGCAAACAAAAAAGTTCACTCCCAGAAGGTAGTGTCTCCACATCCTCAGAGAGAAGGCTACTGCTTCCAGCACTAGGTAGTGAGTCACATAATTCATTTTATGTGGTTTCCATTACCTGATCTTGTACTTCATTACTTTAGTATTATGTCTTGATGTTGAGAAATAAAGGTACCAAGGAATATGGCTGGTGAGTATACTCATCGAACCGATAGAAGCTAAACACAGAAATCATGTTGCATACCACACACATCTTTCCCATATTGGATAGAGAGTAATCCCCAAAATAGGTACTCTACCGATCCCACTAGTGGGATATCAAGAAAAAATAGGTTAAGAAGAGAAACTCCACTAGCACTGTTAGGACCCACTCTGACACTCCACTACACTACTCCACCCTGAACACATACATCAAAGGGATTCATCCACCAAATCTCAATATTATCCACTTTTTATAGCATAGAATCATCCTCGACGTTTTTCTCATATCACAAGAATGAATCAATGTGGGGGAAAAACCCCTATTCGTCATGCATTGAAGGCTACATTGAACAACATCAACATAGGGTTACAGTAACACCCCACATCACTATAGAAAAACCTTAAGAAAGATGTAAGGAAAAAAAGGGTAACCTCACCCAGTGTGTAACGAGTTTAATGGAAAATTTTTAGAAAATTCACAGGGAATGTATCTTATTATCTCAAGCACAGTAAGAATATAGACATCTATAGCATGAAGCTACCCGTGGCCCTGACCGCCAACTCCTCGAGCCTGATGTGGGCCACCTGGTGGTTGTGGAAGGATATCATACATCTTCCAAAAAATTAAACTACTCCTTATCCCCTAACTGCACTACCTCCCCTAGGACCACCATATCCGCACCTAGGAGATCCCTAATCTCATCGCCATCTCATCAATGGTGGCTTACTATTCACTTGGAACGCTTAGAATGTACTGTCGGCCAGTCTCATGCCATGTGACCTTGCTCATCACAATAATAACACTAAAACTCTCTAGGATATCCCTAAAATCTATGCTACCTCAGCCCCATATGACTACGTGCCTAAGAAAAATTAGGGAGAGGCCTCCTATGTTGATATCTTGTCGTTTGACACCTGATAGTGGCAGAAAAAATCTCATCTATGTTGCACCCACTACCACAAACTTCCCTATAACACACCTCTAATAGAAATATCTCCATCAATAGTTCTTTCCCCAACATCCCAACAAACGTGGGGATGCACATGGGTATTTTGATATCATGGTTATCTACACGAATTACCTTATTGAACTTCTGTTCTTGGAAGTTCCCATTATGGATCATGTCCAGAGAGTAACATGTAGGGTTGGCGAACCTAGTATCATACTCAGCCATCATTATCCCTCCATACTAAATCTGAAGGAGCTCTTAAATCCTGATGGAATGTAAGAAGGTAGGGTAGTTCTTATCTTGGAACAACTACTAGAATCCATCCCATATGAGTACTAACTCATTGGGTATCTGAGTAATTGGACACCACCAACATCCAGTTGCTATTTAGAAAACATTGGCTAAAAAATCTGTAATTTGATCTATTGGTGTCTGAACAAGCCTGAAGAGTTGAACCACCAACTCTAGCCAAACCTCCAATGCTGAAGGTTGTAGATCACCATGGAACCTTAGTGGTCTCAAATTCTGGAACCCGCGATCCACGATCATCCTATGCTAATCCTCAATCTGTGCTACCGGTAATAAATATTACTCAATGGGTGGAGGTGCTGCTACCTATCCACCTAGAGTAAGTTAGACCGTATGGTGGATTCTGAACCGAGGCCTCATTGCTCAAGGGGTTTTCATCATAAACTAGAGATTATATCTTGGCTGGCTGGATGTCCTTGTGGAGGCTTCCTAAATCCGATCAAGGAGTACCAAATTCATGAGCATATATATATATATCAATTAAGATGGGGAGATGACTCAAGAAGGATAGAAAATGACTCAATCCTATATGATGCATGTACCATTGTTCACTACAACATATATCCTTTCATACTGAGTCCACAATAGGGTAATCAGGGTCTTAGTGAATGTCTACATCGGCAGCGACACTATCACTAGACTCCCTAGCCTGAGAGATGCCATCGAGACACGTTGACACTGTTTCTCTAAAACCGAACCAATTCCTTTTTAGGGAATCTACCAAAAAATTTCCAAATGAATGAACAACCTCTAATACCACTTTTTCTAGACCCAACCCATGCCTAGCCTCCAGCCACAGCTACCCCAAGCTTTCCTCCATAAGCCTGCGGCTAGAAACAAGTGTTGAACAGATAACAAACTTAGGGAGACCTTTTCTTAATTTCCTGTACTCACATGCACAACAACTCAATGAAAAAGTGCAGAGGGAAAGGGAAAAAATATACAACACTGATATATATAAACCAAAAATAGGCATTTACCTCTAAATAGTACAAGTACTAGTGCAATAAAGTAATTCAAAACGTAAAAAGTAAAAAATACACGCCCAACCAAAAGAGTTCCACAACCTCGAAACAAGTAAAAAAGTAAAAAACGGAGAGATCCTCGTTGTTGTATCCCAATATAAAACCATCGTATGCTATACAAGAACTTTTTATGCCTAAGCTCCTCTCATATCATTATCAACATGTCCATTATATTCAAGGGAAGGATAAGTGAAGGAAAATCCCATTTAGGTTTGAGTATAAAAATACTCAGTAGGATGCCCAAAGGCTCAAGGGAGAAGTAAAAGATGTACCGATGTGGGTAGAAGTAGATAAAACAAGGTAAAATAAAAGAGAGTACACATCAACCCAACATGAGAGTGAATTAAGCACATCTAAACACAAGGATCTAGAAATTTTGAGATGATGAACTTCTCATCGTGTCATTATGACCTATATTGGGAGAGTAGACTCATGGAACCTGGATAAGCTAAACATAGAAAGTATGTGGCATACCATGAACGTCTTCGCCTCTCCTGGAAGAAGAGTAACTAATACCTAAGGAGTGGGTATTGCAAAAGGATATATATAAATGCTCAACAAAAGAAGCCCCAATGAGGGAGTAAGAGGATATATATCTAATAGGTCAGCACAAAAAAGAGTACCAATAATTATAGAAGTAACCACCAATGATGCCCAGCATCCCTCACATCTTCTCAAAACATCAATTCAAAAGGGATCAATCAAAACACCTTGGTACTATCTGCTTTAGGTAGCTCTTTCTCACCCACACGATTTTATGTCTAGTTACAAGGACATGTTTCTATGGGAAAAGAATCTGTCTTTCTCCTGAGACCAAAGGTACTTAAAAGAATTTATCTTCACAAATTCTCATATCTAAGAGATCATGTTCAAGGTTGAGAACGCACTACCCAACTCCCCTGGAGGGTATGCTCGGTACTGTCATCAGTGAACACCACTGCCCAACCCCGCTGAAGGGTAATATATTAGAGGATAAGCCTAAATGTGTCATAGGAAAATTCCAATACCTAACCCAGCCAGAGGTTAAGCCAAAAAGTGTCATAGGTGAATGCCATTTACCATCCCAGCCAAAGGGTAAGCTCGAAAGTGTCATAAGGGAATGACACTGCCCAGCCCAACTAGAGGGTAAGCCCGAAAGTGTAAAGGATAATGTCACTACCCAAACCCGCTATAGGGTAATCCCTAAAGAGAATATTGAGATTGTCACTACCCTGCCTAACTGGAGGGTAAGCCCGAAAGAGTAAATGGAGGATGCCACTGCCCAGTCCCACAAAAGGGTAAGACTATAAGAGTAAATGACAAGCTACTACCCAACCCCACTAGAGGGTATTCCCAAAAGAGTAATGGTTGAAAACCACTTCTCATCCCTACTAGAGGGTAAAATAGTACCACTCTATCCACCAAAGATGGATGCTACCTCTCAAAAAACATCGAGGAACTACACTACAGTCATCAGGTATTACCTTAGATATGCGTCACACAAGAAACATCTCCCACATTATCTTGAAATCCACTACAAACATCACCACCACATTCTATATGGAAAAGACCCAGGATAGGATACTTGTAGGCCAAGATCCAGGTATAAAAGTGGGATATAAGAGAGGTAGATAATTCATAAAGTGGTATACGGTACGTGTGGGTTCCACATGACGTGTGGCCCCACATTATCACCAGGCTATATACCTAGCTATACTCAGGGTACTAAACTATGAACTAGTACCCCTATCTATGAAAAAATACTTCCAGAGTACATGAAACCTCTGGGCGAAAAGGTTGATGAGTGCACGGTGCTCCTTGTTTGATCTGAAGGGAGAATACATAATTCTATAGACACGCCTCTTCAAATGGGCACAAATTATCAAACGTATCACACCATCACAATCATTGTGATAAAACACATAAGATCAAATATTTATTCACTTGAATTAGACTCTCGGTGAAGAAACTGCATTTTGTAGCATTGCGCATGAATGGTGATTCATGGGGCCCTTACCATGATCCCAAAAGACATCAAACAGATTGCACCATTAAAATTCTCTTGGAAAAGAACACATGCTTGGATATTCGTTAGTCCTGAATAAACACCTAGTAAAAAGACAGTATTTCACCACAAACACCCAAATTGGGCCTCTTGGGGCCTGAACCTCCATTTAGGTTTAAGCGCCCAAAATATGTCTTGGAATTTGTTCCTGAACTCTAGGGTCACAACAGATCTGATGGCACATCAATTGGAAGTCGTATGCAAACTTATGATCCAACACAAGTTTCCCGAATAATAATAATTATAATATTATTAATGTAATAGGAATTTTATTGTCATTGAGACTTGAGAATGAATTATAAAAATCCCCAAACAACCAAAAAATCTCCTCATTGAAGTAAGGGTTGTATTTCCACTGATGGCATGTGAATCGGACGTCCGGTTTGCAACCGAGTTCTGATACAAGATTTCTTAATAATAATAATAATTTTGTTATTATTATTATTATTATTAAACTCAAGTGTTTTGTGGTACCGATCCATGAAAACCAAACATAAAAGTCCTGAACATGAATGAAAATATCAATATTGAAAAGAGGAATGCATGGCCATAGACATGACGTAAAATAGATGCTCTGTTTAGGAGTTATTGGGGTTTGATGAAGGCACATACAGCCCCGGTCCTGCACGACCACCTCTGCCCGATCCGCATAGTTGTGGCCTAGCCCCCACCGCCATAGCCCAACCTGCTCTGCTATGGACCTCCGTAGCTCTGCTTCCCTACCGTGTTGGTGTTCTACACTATGATCTAAGTGCCCCCGCACTATATCCTGAAACACATGGCTGTCACGAGTTCATCTGCAAGCCTCCACCAATGTCGTGGCCCACCGCCGCCACAAGTCTCCATCGCAGCCTCACAGACTGCCATCAGTAGCCAATGGTGCCACCACATTGGTGTGGAACCGATGGTCTTTCCACAGACCACCCAGAATAACCCAGTTTCAAAAATCTCATTATGAGACTAGATCTAGACTCCTCTGGATGATACCATCACAGACCCAACCTTCACTTAAAGATACTTTGACGTTTCGGTGTACCACAAAGTAGTTGTCGCTTTAGATCATTGGTGATTCTCCTCATATTCCTAAAACATAACAAAATTGTATATTTGGAATACCTGTATCACCAAAATTATTGAAATGTGCCCCACTTGACATTTAGATGTCATTTCATCACGTAGAAACAATTACCGATGAAGAACGTAAATACTAGTGAAGAAAGACCGATCCATAAATTATACAGCTGATTGCTATTGTCATTTTGTCCATCTGTAATGGATTTCAAAGTAGATTAATTGATATGATGTAAAAAATGACCACACATTCTTTAGTCGGGGTGGTGTGGAATCTGAAATAGAAATCTGACCTTGATTTTAGAACCGTTGTAGGGTTCGCTGCACTCTAATACACTAGCACCTGCATCTTCATCCTGATCTACCATGAATTAGATATCGAATTACGATTGGAAGGATAAGAGGAGATATCACCAACATCTTCCGGGGAAATGATCCAACCCTTGCTCATTTCCCTTAAAATCATATTTATAGAAAACCACCAGCAGTTGGGGAATCTAAACCTCCCGCTACCTCCCACTATAAGTCACACTTAGGTAAAACAACCCATTCCAAACTCAATAAAGGTCCTTAAATTATAATATGAGACATTGGTTAAAATTTATTTTATTCAAATTAAAAGATTCAAAAATTAAATTCAATTATTTTAATAATGAAAATTCCCTCGATTGATTTTTATACAGAATACCCACACCAATAAAAGTTATGTCCTGCACAAGGTAAATTCCACACTCCTGACTCAACCATGACCTTAGATTTCTAATATAAACTACCATTTCAAGTATATAACATTTATTTCATGTGCATAGTATAAAATAAACTTAATATTTTTTTTTATAATTTATTACAGGCATTCCAGGACTCAGAATCAAAAGTTGTCTCAGTTCATGGATTTGGAAATATATGAAGAAATATTCCAAAAGTTTTAAAAGGAAAAAAATGGGTCTCTATATCATTCCATCCTTCAGAATTTTCATCTTCTAAAGAAAAAACATGGGTAAATAACTCGGGTTACAGATATCACACATGAATCTCATGCTCTCAAGAAAACCTGCACATTTCCATGTGCGAACACCACGCAAACCAAGAAGGATAGTACATATTCTTACAGTTTACTCCTGTCGATGATGTGTTTAGGCTCATCCATGTATCTCCTTAGTTACAAAATGTGGGAGATGTTGTGTGCCCACTTGAGATGTGGGGGTAGGCCAAGGTGGTAGGTAACCTATCCAACACATTGCATCTTCCCAAACAGCCTCATGAAACTCATGGAGATAGTTTCTCTCCCCAGCAAAACCTCTACACCCCATTTTGTGACTGGAATCACTGTTTTCCCTGGAATAGGGTTTCAGTTGATTTCTCAGAACTGGGAATCTATTACATGGTTATTAATCAAAGGATTCGACACCATCGATTGAAGAAATCTATACCCTCCTTCTCCACAAGGGTCTGTTATAGGTAAGCTAAATGCTCTAAATCTCCCTATACTTTGAGAGACAAAGAAATCTTTCTAAGCATCTACTACAAAGTTGCTGTTTCCTAGATCATAGACAACCTCTAAGGCAAAGTACCGTAAATATTTCCAACTTGTGTCTCCATATCAGGTTGAAGTCTCTCTGGGTGAAGATGTATCTTAAAATTTGGTGGTCTGTGCAAACCAAAAACCACTCTCCCCAAAGGTAGTGTGTCCACATCCTTAAGATGAAGACTATTGCTTCCAAATATAGGTAGTGAGTCGTGTAATTCTATTCCTGGGGTATCCATCTCCTAAACATGTACTTGAATACTGTAGTATTATTACTTGATGCTAAGCATCATGGTACCAGTGAATAGGACAGGTGGGTAAACTCATCCAAGTACATGTGGCTAGACATAGAAATCACGTGGCATACCCCCACTCATATTTCCCCTCTTGGATGGTGAGTAATCCCCAAAATAGTTTCTCTACCAATCCCACTAGTGGAGTCTCATGTAAAAGGGGTTAAGAAGAAAAACTCCACTTGAAATGTTTGGACCTATTTCGACACTCCACTGCACAACTTTGCCCCGAACTCACAGGTCAGTGATATTTATCCACCACACCTCGATAGTATCCACTTTGGGCTACACTGAATTTCCCTCACAGTTTTTCTCACATCACAAAAAATGAATCTTAGTGGGGGAAGAAAACCTAATCCCCATGCATTCAAATCTACATAGAACAACATTGACATAGGGTTATAATAACACCCCAAGTCACCGTAGAAAGACCTTAAGCAAGAATCATTGAGAAAAGTATACCTCACCCAGTGTCTAAAAGGTTTTAATGCAATTTTTTTTGAAAATACATAGGGAATGCATCTTATAATATCATGAACTATAGTATTCTTGACATCTATATCATGTAGCTACTCAAGGCCCTCACTGCCAGCACCCTAAGCCTGATGTGGGCTTCCTGGTGGTGGTGGAAGGATCTCGTAGCATCGTAAACCAAAGAAAACTCCACCTACTCCCCTTCTTGAAACAACTACCTTATAGAAAACCTATCCCCACCTGGGATATCCCTGCTCAAATCACCATCTCATCCATGATGTTTTGTTTACTATACACTTCGAAATCTCAACACGTGTGGTCAGGAAGTCTCATCCCATGTGACCTCGCCCATTAAAAGTATAACATCGACCCTCCCTAAGTAGTCCCCATGCTCTACGCTGCCTGAGACCCACATGAACATGTGCTTAAGAGAGATTAGGCGGAGGCCAACTATGTCATGATCTTATCATCTGATGCCTTCTAGCTGCACCAGATATCTCTACCCTGTTGCATCCACTCCCACAGCCAACTATATGGTGCCCCTAAAATATAAAACGCTCCATCCCTAGTTCTTTCTCCATCACTAAAACATAGGCATGGATGCACATGAATATTATGATAGCATGGACCTCTCTATAGAGTCCCTTCTGGAACTTCTGTGCTTAGAAATAGCCATCATGGATCATTTCCAGAGTGTAGTAGGCATGATCTATGAACCTAGTCGCATACTCAGCCACCTTCATCTATCCATACTAAAACTAATGGAGCTCCTGAATATGGATGGAGAGTAAGTTGGTAGGGTAGTAATCCTCATAGAACATTTTTCTGAAGACATCCCATGAGTGTACTGACTCATCAATTATCTGAGTAACCAGACAACACCAACGTCCTGTTTCTATATGGAAGAGCCTGGATGAAAAATCCACAATCTAATTTGTTGGTGTCCAAACAAGCCTGAAGAGGAAAACCACCAACTCTATCCAAACCTACACTTCCTAAGGGTATGGATCACTGTGTAACCTCAGTGGTCTCTGATGCTAGAAATCTCAAAGCCTGCTTATAATGTGATCATCATCGTCTTGTGATACCGGTATTAACTACTACTCCACAGGTGGAGGTGCTAATAACAATCCACCTGGAGGAAGATAGATCGTATGATGGATTCTAAACTGAGGCCACATAGCTCATAGGGTTTTCATCATGAACCAGAGATGATATCTCAGATGGTTGTAATTGGGGAGGCATCCTGAATTTGATCCAGGATTACCAAATTCAAGAGAATATATATAAACCAACAATGATGGGGAGGTGACTCAAAAAGTATAATCAAGGACTCAATCCTATATGATTCTTGTACCATTATTCCCTGCAACATGTCACTTTGAATACCAAGTCAAAAAGAAGGTAATTAGGGTCCCAATGAATGTCTACATCAGCCGCTACACCATCACTAGACTTCCAAGCCTGAGAGCTGCTCTCGAGACACATTGACACTGTTGCACTAAAACCCGACCAATTCCCTTTTAGGGCACATCCCAACAATTTACTAAGGAACAAACCACCTCTAATAGCACTCTATCACAACCCGAACCATGTAGGGGATAGAGCCACAACTACCCCAAGCCTGCCTCCATAGGGTAGGGGCTATCGACAAGTGCTGAATGCATAACAATCTCCGGGAGGCCTTTTCCTAAGTGCTTGTACATACACACAACCAACTAAATGAAAAAGTGCAGAGGGAAAGGAAAAACAATACACATAATTGCAATATATAAAATAAAAATATTCATTGACCTCAAAATAGTACAAGTGTAGGTGAAGTAATTTAAACCAAAAGGGAAAAATAGTGAAAATACATGCCCACCTAGAAAAGTGCCACCACCCAACAACAAGTAAAAAAGTAATACAACTGAGAGAGCCTCGCTATTTGATTCTGAACTATGAACACTGCATGTGGTCCAAGCACTTAGTATCCCTAAGCTCCTCTGATGTCAGGATCAAAATATCCATCATTTTCAAGGGCACACTATGTGTTGGAAAATCCCATGTAAGGGTGAGTATATAAATACACAGTAGGATTCCCCAAAGGCTCAAGGTACCAAAAAAAGATGTACTGAAGTGGGGAGTTATAGATAGGACAAGGTAAAATAAAGGAGTGTATAGCTCAACAAAACAATAGAGTGAAATATGATTATCCAAAGACAAGGAACTAGAAATGATGAGAAGATGAAAATGTCCTCAAGTCTTCAAGACCCATAGTAAGAGAGTAGACTTGTCTAACCAGGATAAGATAGAAACAGAAAACATGTGTCATACATCACGCATATTTTCCTCTCTTGGGAGAAGAGTTACCAAAACCCAAGGAGTGGTTATTGTAATTGGTTATATATACGTTCTCAACCAAGGAATCCCAAAAGAGAGAGTAAGAGGATCTATATCTCACAGCTCAACAAAGAAAAAGAGTATCCAATAGTTCTACAAGTAACCAAAAATGATGCCCATCATCTCTCACATATTTTCTAAACTACAAGTGAAAGGGACTCAATCACCACACCTTGATACTTTCTTATTTGGGAGGATCTCTCTCACCCGCATGGATTTAAGTCACCTTATAAAGATGCATCATGGTAGAAAAAACTTCTCTCATTACCATGAGGTTAAAGGTACATCAAAATGTGCCTCTTCACTAATTTTCATAGCTGAGAGATCATGCCTAAAGGTGAAGAACCCACTACCCATCCCTTTTGGAGGGTATGCTCATTACTACCATCGAAAAACACTACTACCCATCCCTGATAAAGGGTAATATGTTGGAGGGTAATCCTGAAAGTTTCATTAGTGAACATCACTACCCATCCCACCTATAGGTTAACATAGACCATTTCATAAGAAAATACCAATGCCCTTCCCTTATGTTGGGTAATCCTGAAAGTTTCATAGGCGAACACCACTGCCTAGCCCAGATAGAGGGTAAGACCAAAAGAGTAAACAACAAATACCACTACCCATCCCCACTAAAGGTTAAGCCCTAAAGAGTAAACTATGAATTTCACTACCCATACCTACTAGAGTGTAAGCCCGTAATATTAAATAGTTAACGCCACTACCCATCCCCACCAGAGGGTAAGCTCAGAAGAGTAAACAACAAACACCACTGCCCAGAACCACTAGAGGGTTAGATGGTACTACTCTTTTCATCCTTGTCGGATGGTACCTCTCTAATGGAATTGAAGAACTACACTACAGTCATCGGGTATCGCCCCCGATAGGCTTAAAACTAGGGAAATATCAGATCAAATCTTGAAAGCCACTATAGAGGGAAACATCACGTTCTATGTGGAAAAACAATTTGGATAGACTACACTCATGTTAATATCCAAGTTCAAAAGAAATATATATGGGAGGTAGAATATTTGTAAAGTGGTATAAGACATGTTTGGGGCCCACATGATGTGTTTCCCCACCTCATCGCCTGGCCATGTACCTATACACACTTGAGTAATAAACTATGAAAAATTACCCCATTGGAATGTCAGCGGAAACCCAGAGTACATGTAACTTCTGGACCAAAAGGTTGATGAGAACACAATGCACATTGTTTTATCCAAAGGGAAAAAATGTAATTCTATTGACATGCCTCTTCAAATGGTCCCAGATAATCAAATGGATCAGACCGTCATGATCCTTGTGGAAGAACACATAAGGTCGACTATTCATTCAACTGAGTTGGACTCCCAAGGAAGAAACATCATTTCACTGCATTCTGCATGAATTATGATTCATGGGACTCATTCCATGATCTAGGAACACATCAATAAAATTTCACCATTGCAATCCTCTCAGAAAATCACACGGGATTGGCTATTCCTTCATCCCAAATAAACACTCGGTGAAAAAGATGTATTTCACTAAAAATGTCCAAATCATGCATCATGGGGCCCACATATCCATTTCATTTTATGTACCCAAAATCAGTCATGAAAATTTAAACTCAACTCCAGGGTTTCAATTCTTTTGAAGGCGCGTCAATCAGACATCTTTTGCAGACGTACGGTCTGATATAAGTTTTCAGAACAATAATAATTATATTATTATTATTATAATCAGAAATTTCATGCCAAAGAGACATGATCATAAATTATAAAAATATAAAAATAACCTTAAAAGGCCTACCTCGAAGCCAGGGTCATGTTTCCACAGATGGCATGCGAATCAGACATCTGGTTTTCAAGCTAGGTCCAATATAAGATTTATGAATAATAATAATTATTATATTATTATGATTAAAATCAGGTGTTTCATGGAACTGAGGCACGAATCAAAAACATAAAAGTTCTAACCATTCTAGAAAGTTCCTTCTTGAAAATAAGAACATGTATTCAAAGATGGACTGCAAAATGGATGCTCCTTTTAGGAGTTATCGACATTTAAAGAAGCCCCGACCAATACTCTTCTGACCTAGCCCCCTCGGCCTGGCCTGAACCGCTCGGCCCGGTCTGGCTGCATCGGCCTGACCCAACAACCATGGACCAGAACACCCTGGTGTATCCCTTCCTACTCATCTAAGGTCCATTTCAGCTCGGTCACCCCTTCATGCCGATGTCCCACACCACTGCGAGTTCCACTACTTTTCGCTGTCATCATTGTGGCCCGCCACATATGTTCGACTCCATCACCACCGGCACCCACTAATGCATCCATGTCGATGGTCCTTCCGCGAACCACTATAAACATTCCAGTTTCCTAAATATCATTCTGAGACCAGATCCAGATTCCTTGGGATGAGACTTGAACAGAATCAGCCTCCTCTCGAAGATCTGTCGACATTTCAGTGTAACGAAAACTAGCCGTCACTTCCGCTCACTAGTGCGCCTCTTCCGGTGCTCGAAACAAAAAACCTTCATAGATCTGGAATCCCTGGATCATGAATTTCAAAAAACAATTCCCCAATCGACCATAAAATTTTGATTCAATGTGGATAAAAGTTAACCAATGAAGAAAGTGAAGAACGATTAAGAACATTCGATCCAAAAACTAAACATCTGATGACCGTTGTTAATTCTTCCATCAACTAAGGATTTTAATGAATTGAAATCAATTAGAAGTCAAAAACTACAAGAAATTATTCAATCATGGAGGTGTGGAATTAGAAAGCGATATCCTACCTCGATTTTGGATAAATTTTTGTGTTTGTTGAGCTCTAATATACTAGTGTCTTCATTTTAATCAAGATCCATCAAGAATTTGACATCAAATTTCCATTGGAAGGACAGGAGGATCTCTCACCGACATCCATAGGAGAAACGAAAAAACCCATTCCTATTTTACATAAATTCCTATTAATAGAAAACCTCCAGCGATTACAGAATCCAAACCTCACACACACTCTGACTTTAGGTCACGCTTAGGTAAAACACTCCATTTCGAACTCAATGGCATGCTCGAAATCCAAATCCAAGTCCTTGGTCAAAAGTAATTTAGTTCAGAGTTCGAGATAACATAATTAAATTTATTATTTTATTTATGAAAATACCCTCCTTTCCTTTTTCTGTGGACTAATCATGCCAAAAAATGTTATGTCCCGCCTAAGGTAAACACCATGCCTCAGAATCAACAGTGGGCTCAAATTTTTGATCAGACATGCCATTTGAGAGATATCCCATTTCCATCACATTCATAGTATACAATATACTTAATATCTTTTTATAATTAATTCTGGTCACTCCGAACCTCAAAATCACACGCTGTATCAGCATCTGGCTCTGGAAATATATGAAGAACATTTTCCAAGTCTTACAAGGAAGAAAACCTAGTCTCTATAGGAGTGTTTAGGAATTTTTCCACTTAGGTCAATGTAATTATATAGGTACATTGTCCATTCAGTTTAAAGTCATGTTTCCAAGACATTGGATACATACTATTACATCATTTAAAAGGGACATTAGGGTCCTGAATTGTATGAAAATAGATGATAGATTGGGGATTACACAAATGGTTCTTACCTAGAAGATAGGTTGGGGATTAAAACTACAAGGGGGAAAAATATTTATAATTTTTAATTATTCTAGTGGTATGATCATCAAATATATCTAAACACATGTGGTTCATGCTGGGTGTGGGAAAGAAATAGACAATAGAAGATCCACCACATTACGTAGTCACTTTTGGATGGGAAAGAATCCAATATAGGAAGCTTGATATTGATCATCCTTCTTCATACACTAATAGATGATGGTGGTGATATGGAAGGATGGATGGATATGACATCCTATAAGAAATGATAGGGGATTAATCCTATAATGATTCCATATAGTAATCTACTCCCCACCCACTAATGGGAGTAGTGTGGGATATGGGGCCATCCCATAATGATGATTGTAGGATTAATCCATGAAGGATACACATTCCCATCTTCTTGTGTGTTCATAAACCTTGGATTGGGACTTAAAATTTTAGTAATAGAAAATCATAAGGCTTTGATTCATCCTAATTTGATTCACATTTTATAAAGCATAAAGAAGGTAAGATTCACTACCTAAAATGAGAATATTCACACAACTACCTCTAGTATTGTGGTCCTAATTAACAAGGGGATACAAGATTCAAAACATCACTAAAAATTATCTATAAGAGATATTATGTTGGAGAAATAATTTACCAAGGGAATAAAACATTAGAAGGGGAATGCTGATGCACCTAATACATTGATCAAGAAAATATTGCGAATGTGGTAGAGGCTTTGATTTGGATTGTTTAGAGTTTTGACCCTAGAAAATAGAGTCTATGGGATACTAGAAGACCTTCGATGTGGATGATTAAAGATGCAAATGGAGGGATCTAAAAAATGCACCCATGAAGGAGGGGTAACTAAAGCTCCACCGCCAAGTATGGGAAAAGAAACATAGAACATGAAAGGGTGTGCGATTAAATTATAGTATAATGTATCCATGTATCATCCATGGAATATAGATTATTTCACAAGGGTTTAATATGATATGTTGATTTTTGTGGGATAGTTCTCACATGAATGGATTATGAGATAAATTAATGTGGGAGAATATCTTATTATTATTCATTTCAGACTATTTGTTCCTTTTTTCCTCAGAAATCATACTCTTTTAGTTGATGTTTTTCTCAATTTCCTAGCCTTTGTTCTTGTCTACCCATTCCAAAAGCGTGTATTTAGAAGAAAAAATTGATTATGTTGCTATTACGACATGTTATAATTTCTTGGAGTATCATGATTTCATAATCATTTAATCTAAAATAGTAAAGTCCTGTCCTCGAGCTACAAAACTAGAACCATGGTTCATGGCCACATGACTGGCCTACCTCTGATCTATAAAACAAGTGACACTAGAGTCATGGGACTAGATCTCATGGGTTTGTCTCGTATTCAGTCCATGTGAGAAAGAGTTTCTTACAATGTTAGGATGATGGTTCTTACAAATCAAAATTTTTCTTTTAATCATAATTGATTCTCCCAATGGATCATTTTCCTTTGACATTTCTAAGGAATTTTTTCTAAAATCTAACTTGTTGGGAGTTATCTTCTGAGAAATCGAGAATTGACAAATCCCCAGCTATAAATTGGGTTCGATATGTAGAATAAGAATACACTTTCTAGGTTTTTTGAATCAGATGTGGTGTACTTGTGTTATAAGAGTGGTCAATTATTAAATATCAGAACAAGTGGACCCTAATAATCATCTATCATAATTTGAATAATTTTCTAGATTTCTATATTTCTTATTTGTGATCAACCAAAAAGAATTCAAATGATAGAGCCTCAAGTATTAAACCACATGATATATTCCATGTAACATCAACTATATATTTAATACTATATAGTCAAAACTATATAATATAAAAATATATCTTTTTTTATCACTATATGAATTTGAGCTTTATACTATCTCTTCCACATAGTGATCATATGGTCTATAAAAGGATCATATTGTGGTTTTGATATATAATTTATTACATTTACATATTTTAATAATCTACACATTTTATGCTGAATGGATTTAATGTATGAAGGATGAGTTGTGGTGATAAAGAAGATATGGATAGTAAGAAACATAGTATTTCCTCAATGTGAGCATATTATACTACATTGTCCCAGACCTTATGAGTTGATAAAATCCAAAAATAATAATTTTCATTTCATGCACTGAGAGGTTAAGGAGATCCTCTGGTATGTGTGCATGATCTATAAAGATCCAATCATAGAAGAAATGTATGTGAATTTGGTCCTTTCTCATATTAGTGGGATAATGATGAGAAAACCTCTTGAACTATCAAACAACTATTTGTTCCATTGATAGAGATCCTAACAATAGATTTTTTTCCTAATGAATGATTCCCCCTTTATTGAATGTGTTGATAATTTTTTTAGATAACCAAACATGATCAATGGTTGAGGAGGTACTGAGTTTATTATATCCAAAAATCATGAGGAGATTGTTATTATTACCCTCCAACCACTGAATATGGCTAGTTCAATTGTTGGGTTTGGAAGGTCACATCCAAATATGATCACCTAGTTGATTTTGTGACCATCCTAAAAACAATCCTGATGAGATATCTACTCTAAGTTTGAGAATCAATGAAATAAGTGAGAATTAGTGCATTTGTAATGGCTACTGAAAAGGATAGTAGCATACATATCATTTTTTGATATCCTGGTTCTTTCTAAGTAATATCATCAACTAGGATAATATTTCAAAGGAAATGATTAGTTAAACTTGTTAAAAAGTTATAGGTTCTGTGGGGATGGATGGTAGAAAAAATGGGTTGATATTAATTTATAAGCATATAATATATTCACGATGCTGAGATTAGTCCATTATCCATATTAATAGTGTAGTTTCACTGAGAACACTATGTGTCTCATAAAAAAGAACAAGTTGAACAAGCATGATTCGTTTGTCATCACACCTTATGAGTTCTTAGTTGACAGTATTATTGAGTATTTTGAGGGTGATCAAAAAACATGTTGATTGTTTATATCCCTTTGAGTAGGCTATTTTCCCCTTATATAGAAAAGAAAGTAATATGTTTTTGTTTTTCACATTGAATATTTTGGAGGAAATTCAGTTGAATCTAGATGAAATGACCAGTTCCTCCTGCTGGTGTATGAATAAAGAGTCCTTATATAATAGTCCATCAAATAGAGATATTTATAAAGCGGGTGGATCTAATTATTTTAGTGATCCTTCCACCATCAAATTCTATTATTGGGACTAAATCATTTTTTATAGAGACTTAAATATGCCCACAACACAGTGGGAAATGTATGAAATGTTGACAAAATACGAGGATGGATCCACACTAGGGACCTCAAAAGAGGTGTAGAATCCCAAAAAGGGACCCATTATATGGGAGCATATATTATTAAAGATGATAAAAATGAAACTAATCTATTTATACTTGTTTCCTTCTTCTATTATAATGCCCTTTTCTACTCCGGTTTCTATCACAACATCCCTTAGAGACGCTTGCATATAATGTGATTACATATGGATTACCCATTTTATGATATAAGTTGGAATATATCAAAGAAGAAGAAATTTAAACTTTTGGGTATGAGAATATTTCCACTCCTAAACATATATATTTTTAGGGGTATCCCCAATGAAGTGATAATTTATCTTGTAGATACAGATAAATCAATTCACTCTTGAAAGGGGATGGTTTATTAATTAGACTTAGTGATAGATATATTGAGGTCATGGGCTGAAGTTACTAGATCTAAGGATAAGGTAGAATGTATTCCTATTTTTTTTTAATTCTACCCTTCACAAGTATAGTGATTGTTATTTCCATCACATTCCTACAGGCAGAAGAAGGTGAAGTGAAAAAATTAATTCCTTACTGTATTTGGAAGGGGTAATAGTGCATGGGGTGGATACCTCAAAGAGGTAAATGTATATTAAGGTTCCTTGGGATTATAAAATAGAAAAATGACACGATTGATGATCTTGTGAGAGAATTGTCACCATAAACCCCACCAACTATTCCTTTTATAATAATTTTCCACATGGGGGGCCACTCAGTGGATTTATGTGGAAAGGAAAATGATACTTCTCCATTTAGGATAGACAAATGAGTATCAAAATTCCTTTGTCATTTTATTGATCACCCCTATTTTCTTATTGATAATGTAATTTTTGTGGATACAACACTAATAATTGTGCATATTAGGGAAATTTTCATTAAAAATTCCATGACATCAGTACCATTCAAAGGGGGGTCTACAGATATTCAGAGGCTAGGGAAAGTGAAATATCAAATAATCTTGATTATTGAATTCTTAGAGTGTTATTATTTATGGATTTTTGTCCTTGTACCAATTATTTTTACTTTTATTACATTTATATCTTGTAATTTGAATATTAATAAAAAGTATTATTATATGTTATTCATTTTTCTATATGAAATTGAAGTAATAATTTTATAGGGTATATTTTTCATTGATAATGTTATAATAGTTTCCTTCTATGACGAGAAACTTGAATTTCCACAATGATATTATTAAAAATAGTTACGTGGTTGAATAATGTACTATGATGGGGGACCTAGTATATAGACTATATGGTTTTATTACTCAAATGTTTATGAGGATTTTTCTTAAGATGTTTTTACCTAGAAATATCCAATATAATAGATTATGGGAATAAACCCACCAGTAAGGATTCATCCTTTTTTATTGTCATTGGATATTACTATCTGTGAGTTTGTGTAATGGTTATTAGACTTTATGATTATACTTGGTCATGTTATTACTCATGCACTTAGATTTACTGAAAAAACATCATGCCACATGTTAGATAGAATTGGGGTTTGTTTGGTCTATCATGAATGACATGATATTAGTGGATAAGTCTAGGACAAATTTTTCCTTTTAATATTTATGGAAGATAATATCATGGCCCATTGATTTGAATAGAACCACCAAATTAAATTCCACGTACATGGTTTAAATATGTGTTTACTTTAGATGGTAAAAAAACATATATTGAGAACACAGGTGGATCAAATGGATGCCAAAACCACTTGATGATATATTGAGAAACATTTATCATATTATAAAGTGAGAATTTTTATGTTGTTATCAATGTTGCAACATTAAGTTATTTCTCTTGGGTTCCTTGAACCATTTCAAGATATTAATATTGGAATTTTGGAAGGCTTGCCTAATTCCATTGAGAATGAATCCTAGAGGGAAATGAACTCTGTGTTTTCATTGATATTGATAAAATTATATTTAATTTAACTAATATAAAAAGTATTATTCTCAAGACCAATGAATAATTTTATTCTTGTTTTATTAATCACTATTATTCAAAAGGGAATAAGTAATTTATTATGTATATATTTATTAAATATTTATTCTAAATATTGTGAATAAAATATTTATTTTATTTATTGATAAATAAAATATTTAATTAAATATTTATTCCCATATTTAATAAATATCGAGGAAATGGAGTGGACCAAGAAGATGTTAGGTGAAAAATATTTATTTGCAAGTTAGTAAATAATATTTGTCATTACATGAGTCAGTGAAAACTAGAAAATAATAATTACAACAACAACAAGAATAATAATATTAATATTATATATAATGTGGTTTAATAATGATAGATATATTTTTTAATGGCTGGTATGAAATTATATAATATATTTACCTAAATGATAACTTTATAAATAGTTGTTTATGTCTATTCTATAATGTTATGTCGAGATTTTAAAATGATTTTGCACAACAGGATTATCTCTCCATTCATCCTCTTCTCTTCCTGTCAAGAATGAGATGTGAAAGAGGGATACCATTAAGATCTAAGAAACTACAAGCAATGAACATGAAAAATGAAAGATGATTGATTTCACATTATAACATACAAATAAATTGGTATCATTTGGAGATTAATTAAGGATGTGTGGATCACCACTAGATAGATTCAACACATTGATCCTAAAAACATAATTAAGGTAATCTAAAAAGGATATTTTAGAAGATCAATAACATCATGGAATAATATATCCTAAAACGAGGTAACTTATTTATTTATATCTAAATATATCAATTAAAAATTTAACATGTAAGATCCTCTATTGAGGTTTTTAGAAACTGGTAGAAAAATTAATTTTTGATTTATCACCCACTATTGGTGAATCTACATCTTCTGAAACACTAATCTGGTATCAGAGTGTTCATATTTCAGATTATAAGGATTTGATTTATTGATGATATATTTTCAAAATAGCAGTTATATTTTCATTTCAGGAATTATTCATTCTTTAAATTGTTTTTAATTGAAATGTTTTCAACATATTAATCATCATCATTCAATTTTTTATTTTCTTAAAGGAATAATAAAAGACAGAAAAACAAAAAATGATGCCCATAGGAAGTGTCAAGGATTCTGGAAGGTGGGATTACACAACCTGTAGTCGGATTATATGTCCTGCACTGATGTTTACTGCACTTGACCTTGTTGCAGGATACATGATGCATTAAGAAGTAACAAAATGTGGTAAATTTATTGTATTTCATATTTATATTGTTCCAATATGGAGCACAACATATCAGATTACATGGTGTGTAGATGGAATACACACTAATCATTCCACATAGTTTAGTAGAATAAGTCATGAAAACTGCTTTATTAGATATACAATTATAATTAGGTGTCACTAATAGCCTAGTGCATTAATGAAGTGAACAACATGTAGCTAGTGTACACATTGTGTAGTGTATTAATTCCATATTTTGAGATACACGCCAATTTCCTCAGTGAGTAATATGGATACAAAATATGTGATATAACTAGCATGCATCAATATTGTTCATATTGTGTAGTCCCACATCCGATTAACACACCGACCCCTTCAACGAGTGGCATGGACACATGAAATTTAGACCAAATGACATATAGTTCATTAGAGAACACAATGTAATTCACTAATATTCATGATGAAGACCCATATGTGTATTTAGTGAACACATTAAGAGAAATAAATGGCATGTAGTTTGATTGTACACATGGTGTATTCTATCGAGGATACACGCCAAAGTCTCAGGTGTGTATACTGGGTAAATGGAAATTGGGGTACATGATATAAATCTCATTTATATCAGATGTGTAGTCTCCAAATAGAGGAAAAAATAAATTACATTTAATTCCTAATTGTAGAATTAAAACCTTATTATAATGATTTTCAACTACTGTGTTTAACAATTTAATAACAGTTTTAAAGAGTTATTAAAATATTAATAAATTATTTATAATTATATGTTATTATTGTTTCTAGAATTTATTTTTCATGAGTGTCTTTATTGATGGGTATCCATAAGAGCATTCAGATAGTTAAAAATATGAAGGGTAATCAATCAATCAATCAATTATTTAATTAATTAAAGAAACTTTTTCTTAATAATAATGAAAAAATATAAATAAATGTTAATTGGTTTTACTTTTTCATTTTCCTTGCATGTATATGAATATTCATGGTTTTGGCGAATAAATGTGTATGATTTGGATTTTTCTAATTTAATTTATTATATGTTTTTTCATTTATTAATAATTAAATTAAAATTATGGCCTGTGTGTCATACCTCTCACCATTATTATGTAGGATATCAGTGTCCATGGTTATTTATGTAATCCCCATCAAATAATATTATGGTTCCCCTTGCCTTCATGAAAGTTATAAATATATGTAATTAATGGAGAATCCCAACGTTCATGGAGGTGGACCAATATGGGACAATGTATATTCCAACCCATATGATAGACAGTTCGGTAGGTAGTAAGGAAAGTCATACCAAAACTTACACAATGAGTTTTCCCCAAGGCCATTGGTTGATTTTTTCTCTACTCAATAATTCATCCAATAGATAATATTGTAACGCCCTGACCCCAGTTACCCAGAATCAATGCATTATTACATAACATTGGAATGATATTAGGAATCATTTCCCAAAATACTGATCAGTGTAGTAGACTTGGAAGTACTAAACACATACATAAGGTTTACATTACATCATGAAATTAAAAACAAACATTTTGTCCCCTTTGAACACTCTTATATCCCTTTGCCTATTCCTGTAGGTTAATCATCATATATTTCTTTGCATATTTAGAACAATAGAAGATAATAAGGGTGTGATATGAAATGATCAATAAGGATAACAATATAACGGAAACTATCATAAATAAAAATAAACATTTAAGGTAATTTATAGGACTAGAACACAATCCTTTTAAACTTAAACTTTAACATAATAAGAAAAAGATAAATAAAAAATTAATTTACTTATTCACATGGATATTATACTAGTAAAATAATCACATTTAATATCAATATCCAATTCCATAATGATGGAAGGCATAATGTCGGACATTCTGAAACATCATGTCAAGGCCTTGACCAAGACGTCTAAAAATTATTTAGGCCTCAGCCAAAACCATATATCTAATTGGGAAAGGCCTCAGCCAATTCCACATCTAATTTTCTCATGAGACCTACCATGGCATTGAGGAGCTATAGAGGGCTCCACTCATCACTTACTAAGTTCAATGCATTCTTCTTATGAATGGGTGAAACATAATCTAAACATTCATATTAAAACTATCATAAGAAATGCCAATATTTTAACCACAAACCATGAATGGCATAAAAATAGCACATCCCCAGTCAAACATAACTCATTAAATACCGTATGGTTGATTTTATTATGATAAATCTACCAAAATCAAGAATAAAATACAGTAAAGGTATTTACAGAGATGAAAATGGTCATTAAAAATATTTTTAGTGAAATATACACTTTTTCTTGAAAACATTTTAATGACGCACTATTTATCCAAGAAGCCATATAAAATATATTTTTGAATAAAAGTGTCCCAAACCACATAGAAACATTTAAAAGGAATTTTAATTTTAAAACATTAATTTCCATATAAATAAATCCTTAAAACCATTTTTAAAACATGGACATTAATGAGAAATATTTAGAAGAATAAATATTTAAATCATTTAAAATGATATTTTAGTTATAGTTCCTAACAAAATGAGAGACGCTTGAATAAAAATAATTGAGGTAACAAAAACATTAAAATATCATGAGAATAATGGGATTCATCATATACTATGTCAAAGTACAATATATACACCAAATGAAAGTTAATTGGTGCATAACAACAATGATGCCTTAATGGAATGTAAGTTGAGATGAATTCCTTTTTAAGACCGTAACCTTATGTTAAAGATAAATCAATGAAATAATTATGTGTGAAAAATATAAATACACTCAATATTATTGGATATTCTGAGTAAATCAATCAGAGGACATTCACACATATTCTTGTAAAAATAACACTAATGACTTGGATGTTTAACTCAATGAATAGAAATTCAGTTAATATTACTCTTATCATGTTTATATGAGTGACTTGAGAATTTATCAATGGTGTGATTATGTGTATCAAAAGTATATCCACAGAAAGGGTAGTGTAAATTACTACATAAGTAAATAAATAGTGATTTCACACATAATCATGGAGTAAAGTGATCAATGATATTTGCGTAAAACCGAATGAGTGGGAATTGAAATTTTAAATTCCCTTACCGATTTGGTAAATTACTGAACACACACCCCATGAAATAAGTATCATAAAATGAATATTTAAATAACCAGAAATTATATTATGTTACACAAATAATACAATTATTTGCAGTATATACCCCACACAAAAGAAAATAGTGGCAATATAGCAAGAATCTCATGGGAATAAGAAGTGAGACGAAAACCCTTACCTTGCACCTTTCCTAGGTTGATGGTACGTTAAAATCCTGTATAATAGTTAAATAATTGTTATTAAATTATAAAATAACTATATACATAAATATGATATCATATATGATCCTCTGATATTGCATTGTTAATAATATTTTAGTAGTATCATCATTTCAGATGTTAACTGATCTATTTTCCTTTATATGCTCAGTTTGGTAAGCCATGTTTATTATGGATTGGATTTATTTTATTCATATCCATAATGATATTAAGTTATTAAACATTATTTTTAATAATAAAATGAAAATTATTCTTGAATTATTACGATGGGGAATGAATTTCATTGCGTTCGTGGAAACGACAATCCGTACATACGCACAAGCGACAATAATATTATATTGATGGTGAAATAGTATGTAATTGGATGGTATATCATATAAAAAATAACTAACATGTTATATTTATTATTTTAATCAGTTATACTCATTATTATACCCATCCAAATAATGATGTGTTTGAATAACAAACTACACCACGATGTGGAGACGGTAATCTGTATATACGCACATATGGTGACTTTTTCATTCATATGATGTATAGAATAATAAATATGGTTTTAACATTTTTATAATAACATAAATGTATATAGAATATACTGGAGTTACTATTTTACAATGGAAACAACAAATAAAGAGGAAGTGGAAGAAGAAAAGAACTTGAAAGACGTGATGAAATATTTACCTCTTCTTCGGGTTCTTCCTTTTGATTTGATCGAAAGGGATACTTAGGTTGGATTTATAACCAAGGGAAGGCCTATAGGATGATGGTAGGAAATATGGGATGATATTTGGGCAGGGTTTGGCTGAGCCAATGGCTTTGGAGGTGTTAAATTAAGAGATGGGTAAGTACCCTTTTATAAGAGAGGTAAGGGTCACTTTAGGAAAAGATTGAAATATTATTTTATTGTGAAGTAATTTTAGTTTTAGAATGGGTCAAAAATGATTTAGTTCGAGGATAAGGTGGGTATGGGTCTAAAACCTCTCAACCAATATGTTTTAGATAGGTTTAGGTCACCATATTAACCGTATCTTTTAGATTTAACTCATAGTTAAATAGGTTGACATTTACCATGTCTCTTAGTATTTTTATATTATATGGTTAATAAACTTACTATAACATGACAAGAGAACCCCAATTGGTTAATTATTAATATATATATCTATTTAATTTGGCCAAAACTAATATTTTAAGTAATATTATATCAATTATTGATATATTATTTGTTTTAAAAACTCAATTATGTCAATTTTGACACTATTTAGTATTTGGTTTTAGTGAATATCATAAAAGCATGATTACCTCAAAAAAAGTATTCAATCAACCCTAACATGTAATATTAACCTATAAAATTAGTGTAACTCATCAAAAGTCTCCAATGAAATTTATTTGGATATTTATAATATCAATTATTTTAATATTTCATTAATATGGTAATTACTACATCCTCATTGTGTCATAAATAAATTTAATTATTTAATGTCTAAAAATTATAAATAAAATACCATTATGTAGGAAATATTTTTGGATTTATAATTAATATTTATATTCAAATTTATCTTATGTATAATCATATATTAAAAATGGTTTAGTTTTTAAGCTTTGAATTTAACACTTTTAACTCCTCTTTGAATAAAATAGAAATAAATGTCCTAATCTAATATAAGTGGACCAAAAGAATCATATTTTATTCATATGGTTGTTTTTGGTAGAATTACACTTATAAAATAGAAATAGGATATGTGTTAGGGTAATTATAATATCATTTTTACCCTTAATCACCCTATATATTTTTAACCGTGGTATATAATATTTAAAAGTTAGTATTCACTAATAATTATTTTAATCTTAATGAACCAAATTTTACTTAATAATTTCAACCATTTAGGTTGGATTTTTGAAATTCAACTCACGAAAGTGGTAAAATTATGTTTTATGTAAATTTGCAGATGCCCATTGAAGGTGGGTGAAAGACAGTAAAAAGTTCCATTAACTTTTATACATCTAATTTTATTATAAAATGAATCCAATGAATTAAATTGAACTTATATAGGTATTATATATCTATTTTGACTTAAAATAAATTTAAATAAAATAAATAATTATTTAAATAAAAAGTTGATTTTAAACTATAACGTTGTGTTTTTCACAATTTATCAAAAATTGAATGTTTTCAGAAAAAACACTAAAACATTACCCTTAGATAATTTTGACATTCAGAATTGAAAAATGAATTCTATTTTACAAAATTAAAAACATATAAGTTTGATTAATTAATTTAAAATTAATTCTCATTGTCAAAACCGGAAAGCGGGTTTTTAAAAATTTAAAACTATCAAAATATTGACATGTGTTTACGTCAAATTTGAATGTGAAATTACTTATAATGGATTAAATTGTATTAAATGATAAAAATATAATCTAACTATACTTCCAAAACATTCAATTTTATAATTTAACACTATAAATTATATTGATTAAAAAAGGTTACTTTCAATTAAAATTTATTATTTTTCAGTATTCATCAAAATAGGAAAGCTATCAGAAACGTACCGAAAATTTAGCCAATTTTTTTATGTCCCAATTTAATAGAAGAATTTAAATTCATTAAATTTAATTCATAAAAGTTGAAAATATTGGTTTTAAAAATGGTTTCCTATTAAAAGGTTGTTAAATTGCATTTTTTGAAAAATACTTCTTTTATTTTAAAAAATGAATTTGTTCTTATATTATGTCTAAGAATCACATAATATGGATTCTAAATTTATATGAAGTATATGAAATTTAAAATTCAGTTAATACTTTTCATAACTAATTTTTGAATGGCTAATTTGGTATGTCGTGGTGCACTCAAACTCATTGTTGCGTATAACGCAAGCTATTGAATTACTTTAAAGAAAATAACTTACTATGAAATATTTGGGTGTTACAAATATCATGATCAAGTCATTTATTTATTTCTTATGAATTATTTACTTTATGGATCTAACACTATTATCATATAAAAAAATGAACTAATGTGAAAATATATAATATAAATAAATAGATTAAGCGTAAATATTTTATCAAAACATGGTTAATAACTTATATAAAATCCAATTAATATAAACAAGACATGTTAAAGATAAAATGAGTTAATTTTACACATAATAAATACATTCCATAAATAAAATATTATGTTGTATTTTTTTATAGAAGTTTTTCATTTTGTGTCATCTTTTACAAAGAGAAGCATCCCTCAATATATTTTATATAACCTAAGTATATTTTTTAGGAAATCCATCTCAGGATTTCAGGATTGGTGATTCCACTCAACAGTTCAGTTAGTTACTAGGCCATAATTTGAAAAGGCCTTCCTACCTAAATAAGTTCAAATAATGTTACCAACACTTTTTGGGGTTATATAAAGGGATAATTGATCCTTTCCACTAGAATGTACTAGAAACTAGAAATTCAGAGTTCAATAGTTGGGGTTATTGAGACTTGATGAATTAACAAGAGATATAATAATTTATCATTATTATTATCATTTTGAAAATATTTTTTAATAATGAAATGTACTAATAATCTACTCTATTAAAATGTAGAAAAAATTGAAACTTCATCTTCCAAACTATCCCTGTGATTAATATTAGAGAAAGACTATGTCATCACTAGTAGTAACTTCAAGGACTGGTTCATATTCCTTCGGGTTATAATGTATCATGAATATAAATCATATGTGATATAATCTTCAATTCTTGAACCACATTCCAAAAAGGCAGGTGATGAAGATTTCCTTATCTATGATGAAGATATGAAAAATGCGCTCGATGTTTTGTTTTATATGATATCTTATATATCTAATGAACTCATGAAGTATCCTGAAAACATGGATTATTAGAGCATGATCAAGCATCTCCATGGTCTATATAAGGAGATATAATGAAAATAATGGGTTTGTATATCCTAACAACTCTTTTAGATTGTGTGCCAATTTGGTCTCATGTAGTCAATCTAATTAGCTACATCATGCACTTAAATTTTTTACGATTTAAACTCTTTGATGAAATTAATATTGATCTAATTCTTGCATCACACCCTCATAGATTCCACGGTTTTTGGTAAATTTTAACATAGAAAACATTGATAAGACTCTTCTATATCTACTCAATCTTCTTTAACCAGTAGATAAATATACGAAGCATGAAAATAATTCCATACTTATAGTTAAAAAATACCCAGGTAAACCAATGATATATAACTATTGATCTTATTAATCCTCTTCAAATAATAGAATCATAAAGGGGAAATAAAGAGAGTAGGATGTTGTTTTTATTTCATGTGGAAACAATGGTCACAAGAATATAATCTTCACATATCCTAATTAGAAAGGGTATTCTTCAGGTGCAGTTTTTAATGAGTGAAATTTATCTATTTTTTAAAATTGGGTATTGGATATAGCTTTTGGTTCCCACATATCTATTCTAATATAGGAACCGGGTAGATTTAGATATATTGATAATGGATAGTTAGATCGTCAAGCATCTAGTAGAGCCAAACTAGCTATTGTGGCAATCTGGTAAAACCACCTCACATTTCCAATGAAGATGATATTGATTTTAATGATTGTTATTTTTATCCATATGTTAATAGAAAATATTATTTCTATATCAAAACTTGATAAAATTGGATTTATATTCAACATAGATAGAAATTATTTCTCACATTAAAGATATACAAATATTCATGGAACGGAACATTGAAATACCAGACATTATGTGTTGGCTTGCATGAACCAAGTAAAGGAAGTCGACAATGAAACTTCATTACATGCCCCATTCCACACCCAACTTTGGCATCACTATCTAGGTCAGGTAAATGAAAATAAATTTCTAAATTATAGAAAGATGGATATTGATAGTCTTTTAATCAAATACCACTTCATGTGTCTCACATATGAATATATGGTAAAATGACTTAATCAACTTTTAGTGGGAATGGTGAAAGGGCCAAATATATTCTTGAATTAGTTCATACTGATGTGTGTGGACCACTTCCTATTTCTGAAAGGGTGGATAATCATAATCCATACCTTTTATTAATGATATTTTTAGATATAGATATATCTACTTGATGAGGTTTAAGTCTAGTTACATTGATAGATTTAAGGAATACATGAATGATGTTGGTAATTTAATTATTAATAAGATTAAGAAACTCCACTCAAACTGTGGTGGATATTATCTTATTTAATATTTCATTGATTATTTTTGTGAGTATTCAATCCAATCCCAAACCACTCTTTATTGAAAACCTCAATGTAGTGCTATAAGCGAACTGAGGAAACAAACCTTGTTAGCCATATTCCGATCAATGATGAGTCAAGGGAATCATGAATTATCCTTTAGAAATACACATTATTAGCAACAAAAAAACAGAAAACAAAGTCCTACTAATGTGTTAGAAATTATCCCATAATATTTATGGAATGGACTTACTGAAAATTAATTTTTCAATATAAAATCACTTTTAAGGAATAAAGTCAGAAACCAAATGTTTTCACCCAGGATGATAAACCAAATAATAGATCACAAAAAAATTTAAAAACAACTTGGGTTTATTTGTTTTATATTCCATATGCTCTATTCTTGTAAGAAACATGGAACCTAAGGAAAAAAGTGTTCCTTTATAGGATACCATAAGGAAATAAGAGGATATTACCTACATGACCCCATATACAAAAAACTAATAGTGTAAAGACATTCCATATTTATTGTGAGGTGGGAAATCACTAATATAGGTAGTTGGAGTGGTATTGACTTTGATGAAGTTGAGGCTCAAGGTACCCCTGATTTAGAATAGGAATAAAATCCATAAATATCCATGAAAGAAGATTTTATTGAGAGGCTTGTACTACATAAGAGTATTAGAGTGGTTAAAGAACTATAATGATATGGTTTTCTAGTAATCAAGGATGGAAACTCATTATTATTTGATAATAGTGATCCTATAACGTACAAGGAATAAGTAATTGGAATTTATGTTTCTAAGAGGCAACATGTTAGGAATTATAAAATAGATTCCATGTACAAAATCCATGGTTTTATTTTGGTAGATCCTCTAGTGGATGTAATTCATGTTTTTTGTAAATGTGTATTAAAGAATAACGTGCAAATTAATAGAAAAATAAATTTCTATAAGGTATAAATATTTTCAATAGGGTTTAAATTTTTTCAATGGATTGACTATAATGGAAAATTTTCACCCATTTCTATGATAAAATATAGCATAATTCTAATTTACAGTGTGGCCTTCCCTGAATATGAGATTTGAAAAATGTATTTCTAAAGAACCTTTATTAACAAGAACCTTCTGGAAGACATCTACAAGACATAAGCTGGAGTTTTTTTTACTCTAAAGGATTCTATTAAAGTTTTAATGTTTAAAAGTTCCATTTATGGGTTTAATAAAAAATATTTTTCATGGAACATTCCTTCTAGTAATTTGTAACATAAATTTGTTTCATAAATAATTAAATTCATCCTTGTGTTTAGGAGAGGTTTTGTGGGATTGCGTTCATTTTTATAATATTATATGTCTATGAAATATTAATTTTTAGAAACGAGAGAACAATTTTATAGTCTATTAAAGTGTGGTTGAATAAATTATTCTCCATGAAGCAATTATTCTAGACAACATAAATTATTGGGATCAAGATCCATAATGAAAAATCCAAGAGATTGGTCATCTTAAGACAATGCATATATATTTATAAGATACTAAAGAAATTCACTATAAAAAAATAAAATAAGGTACTGTTATAAATGTCCCATGGCATTCATCTTTCTAAAAAATATTTTTTAGATACATTAATAAATAAAAACAATGTAAAGGATTACAAACACATTGTAGATTTGATCAATCACATATGATATTCTATATATTTGTATAGATATATATTATGCCTTAAGTGTGGTAGTTTGATATCAAGATATCTAAGATGACCACCATTGTATGAAAGTAAAGATAATATTTAATTAACTAAATAATACTAATGTTATGTTACTAGTCTATAGAGGATATGGAGAAGTAGTTATTAGAGGAAATGACAGTTATAGTTTCCAAATTGATAAAGGTAATATGAAATCAAATATAAGATACATCGTCACTATGAATAATGGTATCATTAGATGGAAGAGATCAAAGTAGGTAGTGGTCATATTTTTTATAGTAGAGTCTGAGTATATTATGTCTTCAGAGGTAGCTAATGAATTAGTAGGGATATGAAACTTCATCTAGGATCATGATTTGTTACCCATCAGTAAAGATCATATCACACTCTATGGTAGTAATACTGCAGTGGTGGTTCTCACAAAAGAGCTAGGGTTACATAAACTAATAAATCATATAGTTTATACACATTATCTCTTGATGGTTTTTTATCAGAGGGGTGATGTTTCAATGAGGAGAATTTCCATGGATGATATCATGGAGGAACCATTTAATAAAACCATGAGTTAATAGAAAAATGATTATCAGGTGATTTATAGTGGAATGAAAGGCATATGCAGCTAAATGTAGTCCATGAGGGAGTTTTTTTGAGTTAGTGTCATAAGAAAGACTATTTTTCACTTTAATTACATGAATGTTTGTTAACCTTAATATTAATAAATCATATTGCTCCATATTTTTCATTTTTCTTCATGAATCTGATGTAATAATTTCTTATTGTATTTTTCATATTGATAAGGTCACAGTAGAGTTATCTTATGAGGAGATCACTAATATGAAATCATTATATTCTTAAATACAGTTATGTGGTCAGGTAATATAATTTAATGAGGAACATAGTATATACAATGTAAAGTTCATGTACTCGTAAGTGGATGCGACTTCTTCTCATGAATTTTAAACTTGGAAATATTTGAGATGGAATATTATGAGAATAAACCTGAAATTTGGAATTCCACATGTTTTTTTGTCATTTAATATTACTTTGTACAAGCATGTGTAATGGTATTTGGAGTTCAATATTATCATTAATACATGTCATGAATTTGAAATTGAGATTTACTAATAAAAACCACTGCATATGTTGGCGAGATGTTGGGAATTATGGGTTCATCATGAATGAAATTTCATTAATGGTTATGTTGAGGAAGTATTTTCACCTTCCATATTTATGGAAGTTGATATCTCATCCCTTTGATTGAAATAGAACCATTTTGTTAAATTCTATGGCTATGGTTTAATGATGATTTTATTTCGCATTGTCAAAGAAAGATATATTGAGAATATAGGTGGATGTCGGGTATGTGAACATGAGCCTCAACCCAGTTGGTGAGGACTCTCTAGGTTCATCCAAGAGACCTGAGATCAAATCCGGGTGGAGGAATATTTATGGGCTACTGAAGCAGTACTGTAGCAGGAACTGTTCAGTACTATAGCAACCGAAACTATTCATCCATATGGGCCTTTGGGCCACTAGTTTGGTCCTTGGGTCCTGCAAGGCTTTCGAGCCACCCAAGGCCTTTAGGACAGTTGATTCTCAAGGCCTTCGGGCCACCATTATGCCTTAGGGCCACCCCAAGGCCTTCGTGCCACATGAATGAAGTCCCCAGACACACTATAGAAAAGGAACAACCCCAAAATAGGATTCAGGGAAGGTGCACTCACCAGAGCAGAGCCAAATGGTTTGTTAGAATGAGAGGGTATGGCTATGCCATCTTTACTAGCCTGTTCTTGCACGGGAAGCCTAGCTAGACGGTCATGAAAAGGTAGAGAGCTACTATCAGGATGCAGATGCTGGGGAGGGGTAGTTCCTTGTAGTTAGTCTGGTTGAATTCCCTAAGTCCTTCGGGTCATGTAATGTCCTAAGCCTACGTGCCATGTAATATCTGAGCCTACGGGACTTTTAAGGGTTCCCCCTCATCCCTAGAAAGGGGGGTTATCAAAAATCAATAAAAATGAAGGCCTTTAGGCCATTCAGATGTAGATGTGAATACTTCATGATGGGATATTGAGACAAGGAAATTATATTAAAAATTGAGTTTTTTTATGAGGTTGTATACATTCCTATAATATGTTATTTATATGGGTGCCTCCACCCATTGCAAGATAGAAATCTTGTACTATAAGAAAGCATTCCTAATTATAATTATAAGAATCCAGGAGGAGTAGAGACTAAGTGTTTTTTTATCTCAATAAAATTATATTTGAATTTATTTAAATAAATAAATATCATTATCAAGACTGAGGAATAATTTTATTCATGTTTTATTGACCACTACTATTTTCCCGGTAATAAATAATTAATTACATGAATATTTGATAAATATATATTTTATATATTATGAATAAATTATTTATTTTATTAATTTATGAATAAAATATTAAATTAAATATTTATTCATGTATCTAATAAAGGTTGAGGAAATGGAGAAGACCAAGATCATGTTTGTTGATGAATATTTTCTAGCAAGAAGGTAAATAATATTTGTCATTTTTCAAGTTATAAAACATTGAAAAGTAAAAAATATAATAATAATATTATATAGAACGAGGTTTAAAAGTTATTAATATATTATTTATGGGATGATACATAATTGAATAATATTTTAACATAAATCCATACTTTATAAACTTATGGTTGTATCTGTTGTTGAGGGTTAAATTGAGATTTGGGAATTGTTTCATACAATTGAATTCTCTATAACTTCATCCTCTTATATTTCGTTCAATAATGTGAAGTGAAAGGGATATACCATCAATATTGAAGAAACTACATAAATTCAACTCGAACAAAATTAGATTGTTGATTTGGCATGTTAGAACGGCTAAATAAATTAGTGTCGTTCTAAGTTGGTCGGAGAATATGTAGATCACCACTAGAGGGATTCGACACTTGGATCATTATAGTACAACATAGGTATTTTTTAAAGGATCTTTTGGAAGATCAAAAATTTCATCAAAGAGAGGATCCTATTACAAGGTAATTCGTTTCTTTTTATCTAAATAAATTAATTTCAAACATAAAAAGAAATACACTCTATTGGGATTTTGAGAAATGATAATTCAAATTATTTTTTTGATTTATCACCCACCATTAGTTCTTATCTTTCACAAAAATCCTACAATTCATTGGATTTGATATTGGTAGAATGATTGGGGAGTAAAGTCATATCCGTTTTGGCTACCAACAATTATGATTTGACATTATAAGTGATACATGGGAAACTCTTGAAGTAATAAATCTGAGTACTCAAGATAAAATGACATATATACTTCTAGATATGGGGTCTTTATAAATGATAGAGGATGGATTTGTAACAAAAATGAGTAGGGTTGTCCTAATAACCAAATCTCGTAGCCATTATTACCTTCCATAATGGGTTGGTGGAAAATCTCATGGGAGTTGATGACATAATGGATTATCTAATTACTGATATTTATGTAGTTAAAGTGGATATATGAAAAAGATTATATCCCTTAAAACATGGAGATTCATATTTTTAATTTTAGTTCATGTAAAGATTCATTGAATCCTATCAACAACCCTATATAACTCATTACACTTTTATTCATGGAAAGTCTAAATCAAAGATTCCTAATAGTCCTTTCACAATGGAAATGGAAATAGTTCCTTTAATTATGGGGGAAGATTCAACACCCTTTAAAAAGGTGGTAGATCCCCAAAGATAAACATAAAAATTACCTCAGGGGGTTCTACAAGATGTTCCTACTATTGAGGATTCATATGGTACAATAAAAAGTGTAATTATTTCATTTTTTAACAAATTCTCCCATCAGTATACCATTGATATACTCTAGTTATTTTTTCGGTGTTATCAATGAAAATTTTCAATTTTCAAGACGTTTTACCTCCAACATGTAAAGGAGAGGCTAGGGACACGCTAACATGTAGGGAGAAAGCTTGTTCCTATGTGTGTACCCACTCTTGTGAAGGTATTTTAATTGGATGTTGAGGCACAAAGTTCTCTTCATTTCTATTATCACTTCATATAGTTGGACAAGTAGTGGTTATTCTTAGAGACCCCATTAGAATATTTTATTTTATAGATCTAGAATCTATATATCATGTTTCTATCAATGGGATATCCATGATTTTATTTCCATGAGGTCTTTTATACTATAAATAAAATCACTTTCAGATGAGTACAAAAGTCGATTTCATAAAAACTCCTCATATGGGTGATGTTTTCAGAGTAATTTTTGATCCTTGAGACTATGATATCATTGGAAAATACACATTATGTTGAAGAGGTGGTATTATATCAACTCCAAATCAACGATGAATACATTTAGGCATTTCATCTTCAACACAAGTTAGATTAAACCAAATTAAATCATGTTGAGTGCTTTTAATATTTTGAGGCAACCCAGGCACTAGAGAGGACCACTATTACCACCATAGAATGTAATTTTCACCTTATTTAAGATTATAAAGAAATAAAGTGATATGATATTTGAAATGATGTTGATTAATACCAAAAATGAGTTCATTGAATAAAAAAATTATATAGATAGTATTCTCTATCATGTTTTTCATTACATAGATAGAATCTATTAAATGGAGATTCCCCTAATATTTTCTACAACGAATGAAAAATATTTTGTGCTCCAATGTTGGTCAATACATTAATTTGTATTATAATTGATCCACCATTTCATTATAACCTATAAAATATTGAATTTTATTAATTGAGACAACCTAAATTTATTTATATTAAAACACAATTAATTGCATTAACTTGAATTTTTTGCTATTAAATTGGGAACCTCATGAGTTATTTTGGGTATTTTTCTTATTATTATTTTCCTGTCCTACATTTTTCCTGGGATTCATGTTGGGGAATCCCAGTGAGTATGAACATAGATTTTTAATAAGTTTTCGTTATCATGTTTTCTTAATAATAAGTCTTATTCTCTTTTCATTAACTTTTTAAGGTCACGTAATTTGGACTAATAGATTAGGTGGTTTGAGGTCTTTCAATGGAGATCAAAAGGTTTAGTAATTACATATTACATTCATATCTTGAATAATCGTATGGTTCATAGGGACATAACATAAAGGATATAAAAACCAATTTAATGGTTGAATTATCAGTTGTGTAAATCCTATTCCATAGAGTTTGATCCATGGATGATGAAATTGGATAGTTATGAAAAGGATGAACTTTAGTCATGCTGGGATGATGGGTTTTAATATGTTATTTTTAGAGAACATAGATATTGGAGGACCCTTCTCTCTGAATGAGATTATTTTGGTTGGGAGGATGATATGAGTGAACATATACAAAGACGTGTGGGGGAATATATTCCCAGTAAAAAAAGTTTCCCAATGAGTGGGAATACCTTCCACCGAAAGCAATGAATGATTTTGGAGACTCAAAAACATAGGATATGAAGCATTTTATAGAAATAAAATTCCAAATATGGGTTTGTATACCCCAAAACCTACATCACAGTGTACTAAACACATTGTAAGGGTAAAATATATATAAAAATAATCTCTCCATATTTTTTCAAGATCACTAGATTATGATACGACAAATAATCTTTTCCTAGGTTTATATAGTAGACCGTATAAGATTCGAGACTTAATGATTTTCACTCTATATATTTTCTAATCATTGAATATCAGAGACTTAGAATGTGGAAACCTGAATTTTTCTTAGCTTTCCCTTTTTATAGTATATAGACTGATAAGTTTTGTGTTTCTTTCACTAGTAGTTTAAGGACATGCAATTTTCACTCTCAATGGTTGGTGTTTAAGCTTGACCATATTTTGTTAAAAAAATTTCGTATTCAAAGGGTTTTATTGTTTACATCAAATTCTATAAGTATTTAATACTCACCATCTAGATAGGGGACTTCAGAAAACTAAGGATACCCATATATACCATGGAATATTGATGATGATGACGATATAAGACACCAAACGAGGTTCTTGTATTGGGGATGAGGAAATGGGATAGGTACATGATGTATGAATACTAGTAGTATTCAGATTATGGGTTTCTTTATGATGTTTTTAGGGTATATGAGGGTTGGAAATCCCTCCCTTCAGGATGAGTTTTTTCTAATTGATTTTATGATATGAGGTCGCATATATGGGGTCGTATGGTGAAATATATGCATTGTAAAATAATACCATCCCTAGGAGCATAGAATATTTTCTACTAAATGACTTAGAATGTTATAAAAATCTATATAAGTCAAGTAATGTTGAAAAGTAATACCGTTAGAGAATATAAGACATAATCTTATCATAAAAAGATTTTTACCACCTTAAGTGAAGGGGTGTAAATGAATGGTTCTGGGTGGATTGGTCTAGAATGTATGGTCTATATGACACTACACATCCCGACTCAATTAATAATCAGTCCAAAAGTATTTCATGAGGATTCACCATACACATATCAAGTTTCTATGTAGGGGAACGATATTTTTGATCAATGTGAATTGTGGATGGGCCTAAGATTAGAGATCATAGTGTAAAACATATCCCACTATATGGGAATAATTCCACATGAAGTACTTGGAAATATATTCCACATATATATAAATATATCTATATTTTATATAAAATAAGGGATATTTATGACCTAAGATATTGGTAAATTCTATTATAGATACTTTTACTTTTATCAAACCCTCATATAAGAGAGAAATATTCCTTAGGGTATGGTTCAATATTTTCATTTTAGGGTCATATAGGATAAAATTACAAAATTTTTTTTATCATCATGTAGCAAGGATAAAACTATTGGTTTATAGTGCTACTTTGGTATTCCAACTAGAGTGATTCACTAGGACCTATGAGACCACTTGATTCGTGCTCAGTGTGTGAAACAATATGTGTCTAGGAGACACCCAATATTTTTTTAGAAAGGCATGATAGGGGAGAAATAATAATATAGAGGGAATTATCACTATACCGGATTACATGTTGTTGGTTTATTTAGATCTTGGGCCAATTTCAAAGTGTCAAGTTTTGCGGAAAAACCATGGATTAGTATGCGATATGTGATTATAAAAATTACGTATCCTATATAGATAAGAATCAATCCACAAAAATTTATTATATATATCACTTGCACATATCTACCTCATATGTAGGTGAATGGAATTTTTTGGTCAATTACTGAGTTATCCTTAACATTATAGTAAACCAAATGTTTTCTATATAGATAATTCTCATTCATAGGTTAGGGTAATTTCTATATTCTACTCTATTACTAGGATAAAACAATTAATACTATTACTGATTTATAGATATGGGTATATAAAATATACCCTTATATTGATCAAGCCCTCATGTAGGTGATATGACCCATTGGAAGGCCCATTATAAGCAGTTTAATATCATAAAAAATAAACGATGATGTTCTAAATATTAACGTTAGGTTAATATGATTTGTTTTTTGTGGTTTAATATAACATGGTGAGGATAATGACCATGGTTTTTAACATCATGTGGTGAAGACAATGACACTGTATAGTTTAGAGTATTTCCCCCATTATTTTTTTTAGTCTCATGCATCATGTGAAATACATCTTACAAAACCTCATATTGGTGGTGGGTGTTATGTGGTAAAATCCATGGTAATCAAATAATGGTCCACATTTGGGTAAATCTTTTATATGATATAAGTCCTTTAGATTTTGGATCCAATTTCAGAGGCTTCTTCCCATGAATAATTGGGACCCTAAGGGATAACATGAGATCTCATTATAGAAATGAATTATTGAATACCTTTTTATTGGAGGTCAACATTACTGGGTTTGGATTAATTTTTTATTTTATGCAGTGTATGAACCCTCTTCCAATTAAGTTGTTTCAATTAATCGAATCAATTTTGGGAGTGTTTATCCTCATTCAACTAGTATTATTTTTTGGTAGTAGTTAGGGAAACTGGACCTCCATGGGTAAAACTTCCTCTATCCAATATAACAACAAATATGGGGCAAGTTTCAGGGTAGTTTAGGCAATGTTGTGATGGGCTCATAAAGTATGTAGAATATTATATAACCAATACTTCTTTCTAATAACCACATTTTGAATAATGTCAGACAAAGTTTTGTTAATGGATTTTATATGCCCATTTTATGTCATATGGTATAATGAATAACAGTTGGAATAGATTTTTTGTTTTTGATATATCCTTCTAACTAAAAATAATGAAAATTTATGGCATTTTCATTCACTATCGTGTGCTACACACCAAATATTGTGATAATGTTTTCCTTCATGAATCTTACGAGAAACTTTTTTCTGACTACCTTGGGGGATGTGGCCTCATTCATTCTAAAGAAAATGTTAGTACAATTAAGAATAAATTTGAACACTTTGATGTATCCTGGGGATATGACCCCATGATATCCATACATAATCTTGGAAACTTCTAGGAATATCTTACGGTATGTAAAAATTCTCATGGTTGATGGATGGAGTTGGCATATAACTGACACACATGGAATTTTGGGTGAATTTAGAACAATATTGTATCATCATTGGACATAAGTTCCCAAGCCTCTTGATCTAATGGGAGAGCTTGGTTCTTGATTGAGTGGAACTTTATTCTTCAGAATGAACCCATTTCGTGAAGGAAATGATCACCTCCCCTTTGATTCATATAAGGAACTGAACATAAAATCCCAATTTTTATAGGAATTATCATGTAATTGGGTCATCTTAGAGAACAAAATTTACTACATTATTTCATATATTCTTCTTCTTCACATGATCTTAGGGATATGACCATTTTATATATTATTCTATGGGGGAAATCCATTTATTGGGAGAATCTATTGTTGAGTACATCAACTTGTCAGACTTTAGAATTTTGATGATATCATTAATTTACCCCATGTTATATTTGAGGACTTGATAAATAACCTTACAACTAAAAATGTGAAAAATTGTTTCTTCTTTGTCAGGATCTTATAAGACTACATGAAAACTGGTTAGAGCATCTTCATGATCATTTTATGATCGTTGGACATGTGTCAAAGTCATATTTTGAGAGTATTCCACTATTAGTTCAAAAAATGATTGAAAGGTGGGATAAAATCAACCTTTGTAATGGAATATTAACCCCTTAACCTACTTGAATCCTTGATCTGAATCACATTTAATGTACAAGCATGATACAAACATTTGAAGGGATATCTCAAAGACAATGAAGATATAATGATACTCTTCTACATTATTGGTGTATCCTTCTAAAAGTTGAAGGTTACATGGCAGGACCAACTTAGTTGGGGAAATAAACATGAATCCCAAGATGGATAGATTGTCTTTCAATTAATCCAATGTTTTTATATTGGGTATTATAAAAGCTATGTCAAAGTTCCGATCCCAAATTTAGGGGGGGTGGTAAATGAGATAGTCATCATTTTCTGGGTGTTTGGTATCAATTGGTGTATCTTCATGGAGAAGATGTGATAAGATAAAATCTATTATCACCTATCCATTGAATAATTTCTATAAAATTAACTATATATTAAACTATTTCAATATAACCACCTAGTGAGACAATCATCCTATTATCATTGGAATATTGAGGATATATTTGTGTGGGTAGATGTAGGATACTAAGTAGTCTTTATGGTGATGCAATAATATCTGAGATTTTTCAATATTAAGTTCATCAAAAGGCAATTTTTTTCAATGTCAGAAAATTTTTTCTCTAAATTTAACATTTTCCCTCTAAAATTTTACAATAAAATTTCATTTTTAACTATTATTTTGGGTATGGAACATACTAAACCATCACTCATGATATTCAAAATAGAGGATAAGAGATTTAATTTCAATGGGTTTCATCTGGACTAGTGGTTACTGAAGGTTCTGATAGAGGCTATCAATGTCTTATTGACAACCCTCATCCCACTTATTGGGGAACCCATTTCTCATCAATCATATGATGTCAAACCATTTTTCGAAAAAATTAGAATTGAAGCCCATGATATGTATGAGAAATTCCTTTAATACCCTCAACTTTATAAGTTTATATGGTGGGGAAATATTAATTATTTTTATTATTTCCTTATTATTGACCTCAACACCAGTATGGTGCACCAAAAACATAGGAATTTTTCCAATGTTACTATAACGACTCATTTCAAGGGATTCATTTTCAAATAGTGTTGGCATAACTCTCAGTATTCCATTTCAATATTAATAAGGTGATCATAGCTCTTGTAGAACACGAGCACCAGATTTTTTACATAACACTCAACAATATTTCTTGGAGGAGACTTGGGTATATTGTTTATGGAATTTTGTTATATGGAAACAATGTTTTTTAAAGAAAAACTAATTATGAAATATCATTAAACCCCTTCAGGAGATCTAAAATAAGTGGCCTCTTCATCATCCTAGATAATCAAGATTTCATTATAAACTATGTATAAATCCATGAAGAAAAGGTTCTAGAATCTAATTGTCACATTGATGTATTATTATGTGATCTGAATAAGAAAACAATCTTAGGGGAAATATTGGTTGTGATACTTAGAATCAATATAAACCCATATCTTCTAATTATTTTTCTTCACCATGACCACCGTGGATCGCCACTTTGGGAATTGGAATTCTTAGATGAATTTATTCGTGATAATCTTGTCGACCTAAACTTTTACCCTAGCAATGAGGGTAACATGAATCCTCTTTGTTTTCATATTATAACCATGATGATCCCCTAGAATCCCCAAATGTTTGGGGTCTACCTCAGGTTCTAACTTGGTAATCTTGATATAATTCTAAAAAACATCATAATTATTTTACAAAAAGTTCACCTTTTAACCTTATTTGTTGGGGGGGAGGGTCATGGAGGCACTAATCATGGTAGGACATCGGTCGTTATCTACGTTGAGTTTTATCTACTTAAACTCATAAAATGTGGTAGAGATACATTCCTTGAATACTGGAGGGTAATCATTAAGATCTATTCTTTCCCCAATCCCCTTATTTAGATCTGGTATAGGGATCCAATAGAGGTATATTGGTTACATTATCATCACCATAGGGGGAGTGTGAGCTGGCCTCCAAAGAGTCAAGAAATAGTATGAGGTCATTTCTATTGGAAAATCTATCATTTTTCAGGATAATTTTCAAGGTTATCACGCATTCTCCCTTGGATGTTTGGGAAGATTCCTTCTCAACATCTAATGTGATTGATATCATGAAAACCAATGAATATAAAATCTGTTAATTTGTTGTTTGATCGACTTGATACGTGTCATTGATATTACTCAGCACCTCAACTATGTTAATGGGTAGCACAAAATTTTCTCCAAGCATACTCCATGGATTGGGATAATTGGCGTTCAAGCCATTTGAGATCATGATCTAGTCAACATATCATATTTATAGATTCTTTCTAACCATTTTGTAATGGGAAACTTATATATACTAATCCTCACATGAATTAAATGGGAATTCATCTCCATGAAACATTCTAACTTGTCCATTATTTCAATAATTTAAGCTATGATGAGTGTAATGAAATATCCATGTGATTCCATGGTCTTCCTATAATAACATTGAACCTTAATTCTAATAGATGACAGTGAATTCAGTCTCAAATATATGATTCCTAAACATTCCATTCATCTTTATGTTCCCAAGGATAATTTTCTCACATTTCTTATATCCTTGAATGGTCAAATAGAACAAGGATTGATCCTTCTTAATAAATTCAAGGCATCGAAGGGTCTAAAGATAATTAAGATCAATTATAATACAATTATCTACAAGTGTTCATTAAAAAACATAATCAAGTTTCACATCCTAATAGAGTGTTCAAATATGTACATATACAATATTCTATCTATCATGTTCCATAAATGAGATAGATTTGTGACACTCTACATGATTATTCTCTGCTTGGTGAACCTCTACAGTAGAAACATCCACTTCGAATTCTTATGGAAAAAAGGGTTTCTTCTAAGGATTACAAAGGGTTATTAAGAATGAAAAGGGTATGAAAAATCATGATATTGGTTGTTACCACAACCAATTGTTTTTGGAACATTATATTTATGAGATAAGGGGCATTTTTTTAGTGGGGAACTACAACCTATGTGATTTTCATGAAGTTTATTCTCGTTATCTCAATGACTTATGACCAATACTTATAGATTCCTTCATTCATGGAATGGATATCACTGATCCATTTTTATTTTTATGAATTAGATCATTCAAAGGTAAGTCTCCCAACTAGTTATCTAATATAAAAGGGAATAACTGAGATCTAGATGATTCATAGGCCAATAGGTTCTCCAGTTCATATCATTAGAGCACCTATCAGTTATTCTCATATTCATATATAGATTTTGTAGAAAAATTTCTCACATGATTTTTTATCCTGATATTTTATCCCATATCCCCTTCTACTTCTACAACCTCATCTCATTTGGCCTCCTCCTCAGTTATGCATAGGAAATCGAAACTCATGTTTATATTTAGTTTCCCTAATTGAAAAGATGTAATTCAAATAAATGATGTTTATAAAATCATGTAATAATTCTTCATCTGGTAAGGGTTCAATTTTTTGGATTTTTTCTAATTATACAAACATCAATGTATATAAATATTATTGAATATGAACTAGCATGAGGATCATTCAAGGTTCTTCTTCTTCCTCTTCCCGATCCCTATTGATTATCTACCCACTGTGTTTGCTACTGGTTAGATGAAGTGTCAAATTATGTGATTCAGTTATTATGGAGGTAACTGGGCATAAAAGTTTCTTATTCAATTTCACCTTGAGTATGGAATATTATAGATCGATGGTTTTTGGGATATCTAACCATAAAAACTTTCTGCACATTTCACTAGGACTACCTCACATGCTTCTATATCCTCCATAGGAATATTGGTGACACATAAAAAATTGTATTAATGTTTAACCTATTTAAATACACTAGATTAAAGTACATTATGTATTATATCCTTACAATCATAGTATTCTTAAATATTATTCCCCAACATCTTGTGGTTGGGCCAATAAACTGGGCGATCATTAAGAAAAATGTTATTTAGAATCTTGAATTAATGAAATATGAGGATTCTATTTTACATGGATTTTATAAAATATCCTAGGTCCTTATCCATTATTAAGGAATAAAATTTATTATTTTTATCTTTAAAAAAGAGAGTAAATTGTTTTATCCTCGCCTAATGTCGATGGTTCTATTGTTTTTGTGGTCTCTTAGGGAGAGGTTTGACACAAAATTTTGTGGGAATTTGTATTTTCCCAGTACCAAAATTGGTCTAACTGTGAACAAATATATTTTTGGTTTAACCACCCCCTTTTCTGGTTAGTCAGCATGGGAAAAACATCATCCTTATAACTATGATTACTATCTTCAAACCATTTTGGTTTTGAGGCTAACTATTTGAGTCCAAAAAATATTTCCTTGGGATAAGGTGTGTTTGTAAATCATCATGTAGATTCTGTATGTATAGTTAAAACAAAAACCTCTATAAAAGGTATATATATAAAGAATATGTGATACTATTAGACCTGAAAATATAAAATTAGACCCCTTCATTCTTATATTGCTTTTAGTTTTATGGAATGTGATTAATGTCTTTTTTCAACCTGGGGTTAAATTGAAATTGAATCTGGAGACACAGATCTACTAAATTTTCAATTGATTATGAATGGATGTTTCATATACTGAAAAAAATCCAATCCCTCTAATGTTTGAAGAAAACACATGAGTTTGGAAACTTGTTATTTCACAATTTTTCCCATCACGGGGCCACAAACAAGGCACAAAATGTGTCAAAATATTGTTCTAATCCCCAACACCATAAAATGTCAGTAACATGAGATTCCAAAAGTTAGGAAGATAAAGGTTAAAATATTTCCATTCAGGTTAGGTACTTCTCTTTGGAATTACTAGATCACTCATACCTTATATGTCCTCCATTCGATTGATGAGGTCCTTGATGGAGTTGAATAGCACTGGGGATATTGTGACTGAGGGGAAAGTTGATTTTATATTGTGTTTGGTGCCTTATATGGTATGTTTATATATATATATATTTAACCTAATTTTTGGGGTCCTAAATGATAAATTGACGATGCTTGAGGTTATAAAGGCTGATTATTTTAATACTTCTCGACTATATGATCCTGGTAGGCTGGTGGTATGAGATCCATATTGACTAGGTGACACGATCCCTATAAAATATGAAATATGAATTTATGGATACAAAGATCCCATTATAGGGGGATAAATTAGTTCCAAAAATAGAATATTTTTATTGGAAATCTACCCCTAATAATATAAGTGTTGATCAATCTCAATTACTATATTTTGGCCACACATTATGCCAATCACTCCTCAATTGTAGGTATATTATCTTGATTGAGGAGATCATGGGATGATTTTAACCTCTTTCCCTTATCTCTTATCTATACTTAGTGTGGGGGTGGAATGTGAGTTCTTTGTGGTTGCAATTTCCGATCTTATAATTGATTTTTTTGGAAATACAACCTCCTCACTGAGTATCTTGGTTGGAGTTTGATGTTGGACTTGTATGATGATATGTTGTTCTTATAGACCGATATTAACTTCTTTCATTTTGGAGTTAATGAAATTAAATGAATCATAAAGTATAAATGGAATCACATCATCACCGTCATCTGTACCATATAGGACTACATCATCCTATGGATTCTCATCAAGATATAGTATAAATTATGTTATCTCCATCTCTTTTATGGAAGTCTATTTGGGCCTACAAATCCTTGGATGAATAATTTTTCCTCTAACCCACCCTCTAGAGAGTTTCTTATATTGGGTAACCTAAAAGCATCTACCAATGACTCCTTTCAATTATATCCCTACTGTTTGGGATATGTAATTCATTAAAATAATTGGTATATATACTTCTGGTGAGGGTTATCCTTGCCTTGTGAAGACTAATTTTCTTTGTGGGGATAATGGTAATTTAAAAATGCTCTAGCACTGTGGGATAGGGTTAGTTCTTACCTACTACCATATTGTTGTTGGTAAATATGATTATAATTACCCCTTTCATGTGGGATAGGATATTTCCTTGATTGCTTCTAATGATATAGCCATTGAAACTTATCTACATTTTCATCCATTTACATGTGTATAAGATGAGTAAAGAACAGGTTGTGAGTTTTATTCCATCAAGGTGTATCCCATGGTTGGGGGTATTGATATTCTAAACTTCAAATCCTTTTAAAATTTTTAATATGCCTGATGTAGTAATTTAAAGATGGTATATTTTGGGGAGTGCATCATTTTTGGGATTTAGAAGTGGCATAATAACTTTTCAGAACTGACTAATTAGTATATGCACCCACTGTCCCCATGACCTAGACTAAGCCAAAAACATTTCATGAGTAATTACCTAAATTAATCTTCTAGATTGGGATTTTAGTAAAATAAAACACCCCTCATTCACCCCAACCTCAAATGTTCACATTAAAGAAAGAACCTGTAATTTTTTATTGAAGTTGTTTTAAACTATCTAGAAAAATTGAATTAGATTATAACACCAAATTTTAAATCTTGTGGTTTACACTACCAATATTAAGGATGAATCAATATTGGGGAAAATATTACATAATATCTTAAGAAGGTGATTATATCTCGAATTGGGAATATGTTTCCCCCTCAAGTGGGGGTTGGTCATCCACAAGTTAGTGCATGGATATTATACAAATTCAGCTCTTATAATTTGAGGGACCTCAAATTGGGAGGTGGATGTGTGCCAAAACATGCCCTATATATCTTTATTAACTTTTCCTCTACCTATATCAATATTATATTTCCCATTCTCAATGGAATACTCCTCTATATGCTTGGACCATAAGAATCCCTTTTTTAAGATGGAAAGACATGATTTTTGGGAGGTAGAAATGATAGCTATTGAAATAATTCACCACTTGATCAATATGAAAAATTATTAGATACTGATAGGGAACCATATATAGTTGACCTGTATAATTCTAGTACACCTATCAGTGTGGAGGTACTCTGAAAGGTAGGGTGTATCAATGGCTTCGTGATATATAATAATGGGGATAATTTTAACTTTGTATGTTAAGGGAAGAGTTCCAATGATCATTCTCTATGTTTCTAAATGGAGGAATTCCATGGTCGATATTTCCTTCTAATTCTAATGAGGATTTATAGGATATTTGGGACACCATATATAAGTGTTTTAGGGACTCTAAGAGATTACCATTTATCATGTCAGTAATATCAACTTGCTTATGATCTATATATAATTCTTGATGATGTTTTACATTAGACACTTCTCATTGAGATCCAAAGGATGTATATTGTCTGTGGGAATCCTATTATGTTGGTATCCTCTAAGATGATATTTGTGCCACCATAGAAACCTACCCATGATATTGTATTACAGTTTTGATGGGATAAACCCACTTTTTGGTGACTATGAGGATATGATTAGAACTACCTGCACTATTGGAAAGGGAATGAACCAACCCCAAAGTGACTATCAAGATGTGACAATAAACCCAAATTAGAATAGAAATATGCACTCATACCTATTTTCCATTGTTCTCAAGAATATACTTGTGAACCTACCAAGTTTTAGTGAGAATATTAACCCCATCATATATTTCCTTTTATGTTTTCCGATGTGATCCTTAAATAACATTTTTTAGAATATCTGTCTGACTTGTGTCGGAAAATAGAGTATGCTGACCTTCTATTCCTGTTTACCTAGCTGGAATATACTAAGTACTTTTTGTTATATGAAAAGGGATGTAATTATAATATTTATTTTTCTTTTTGAGTTTGTTGTTTGATCTCTGATATATTTTTTCTAGGGATATTCACATGTCCTATGGTGATTGTTATATTATGCTGACGAACCCATGTTTGAATGGCGATATGTGAATGATCATGTGCCTCACCCTTCACCAAAATATATTGATGAAATTTTTAAATGGAATAAAGTATATTATATTCATATGGAGTAAATATTTGATCATGTAGATGAACTGATCTGGTTGTCAGTATAGGAATATATGCCAGAGCCTCTATAGTTGTTGGAATATGATGATATATTTCTTTTATGATAGTTAGCATATGATGGTTGTTCTAAAGAATCTGAGAAGATATGTGAGTTTAATAGTATGATATTTCCACAATATTATGGAAGGTATCTTTGACGGTAGATGGAATATGTCCCGCTCATGTGTTCTTTTTTTCTTTCTATTATTTTATGCTAACTCGGATATATAGGGGGGAATAAGAATATGAACTTTCCCCAAAGATATTATCATTTGTGGTTGATATCTTTCAATGGGAACTAGAACATGAGCCAACTCCTATTATGGTTCCAATATAATTGGGTTGGTTTCATTGAGAGGAAGAGGAATATTTCTATTCCTCCTATTGAAAGTTGGGATATATTAACTAAATTTCTCCATGAGAATGAGATCATAAACCCACCCTACGGGTTCTGTAGCCCCTGTATCCCTCTTCCCCTACTGAGGTCCACTGAGATGACCTAGAATATCTAGCTATATAGAAGTTGTAGAGAATGCATTGATATGTAGGATGTTGAGTATTAGAGGTAGTGTGGTTTTGATGACATCAACTAGTAGGTTGATCCCCCCTTTTCACTTCTTGGGAACCGATGTTTTTGAGCTATTCCTCTACCTCAATCGAATATGGGGGTATACATTTTTTCATCCTAGGGAAAGAGCCAAAAAATGGTTGAATGTGGGAATAGTTTTCTCCTTTTCATTCTATGGATTCCATTGATTATGTAGGATATGATATTTTGGAATGGAAGGACTCTCTCGAGCAACCTCCAGAGTTGGTGGTGTAACATTGCAATGATATTATTTAACCATGCTATAAAAAATATATTGATAGAGACACTAATAGTGTGAAAAAACCTCTGAATAGATAAAACCTTTAATTTTATTAAATAAATGGTGTAAGAGTGAGCATTCGATTATGATTCCATAGTTTTGGATTGATGAGATTTTTAAAATACCACCAACATGAATTAAAAAAAACCAAAATCAAGAATACCCAATTGTACAACTACATTGATAAAGTTAACCTAAATTAAACATTTTTTTTCATAATGTAATTATTATAAGTATCATGTTAGGTTAATAATTTTTTATGTAATTTTACTCCCATTCTCAATTGATTCAATACAGACATAGTTTCTAATGGTGGGCTATCACTGGAACGTTACATAAGACATCTTTGAAAAGGTTTTGGTTGAGAGGATGGAAGGTTGAGCTCACCAAAACCTTTATAGGGGGATTATTAATACTTTATGTATCTATTATTTATCTAAGACTTTATAATGGAACATGACCAGTATGTTTAGTAATACCATTGGTTTTCCTCATAAATGACGATCGATTAACTGTGGAATGATTTTTTATTATAATTACTTCTTATTAGGGCCCCTGGAATTTTTCATTATCTATGAATAAAATTGTGATATTTTGTTAGGATTTTGACCATGAAACGGTCTTCCAATATAACCCTGTGAAGGGAATGTGATCCCACATTTTTTTGGAACTACTTAATGATTCAAGTCACTCCTTTTAAGGTCATGTGGTGAGGACTAAATCCAAACAGTATAATTTCATACAGAATGGACTACTAGGTGATAGATATATACCAATTTTTGGTGTGAATCATATTGGTGGGAGACTATTTATGATGTTCTCAATGGTTAATGTGGCCCATTTATAATGGATGGGGTTTAATGGTAGGGATATAGTCTACCAAGAATTTGTATGATATCATATGGTATATGGGATAACAAAATAAATTTGATGACATGTGTAGGGGATATGGCTATCTAATAGAGAGATAAGACTATCCGGTATATATTATAGAATAATAATATGATTATATTATGAAAATATTATAGTGGGGGAACTTATGGTTTGATGGATACTTGGGGAAATGAGGTTTGGGCCTTGAAGAGGCATCCATTGTATCTAATTAGAGATAGGAATTATATCCCATACAATTATAGTAGCCTTGTCTAAGTTCATATGCTTAGATCGTTCCGTAAAGTTTAATTCCAGGAAGTAATAACATTTTCTATATAGTTTAATGTATCTATTCATGGATGTTGGAGATGAAATTTTAAATCATTTTGTGAGGTTTTTTTCCCCATTGTTTAATGTCATGTTTTTGGGAAATTTGTATCATGAAATGTATAAAAATTTAGGATATAATGGGGATTACACAAATGGTGCTACTATATAAGATAAGTTGGGCCTTACATGTAGTGGGGGGATTAGTGAGATGAATTTTTTATTATAATTGTGGAATGATATTTTAAGATATCTAAGAACTCCTGATTTATGCTTAGTGTTATAAACTGAAGACAAAAAACAATCCCCCACATCATATTATCATGTTTGGATGAGTCTTGCACCTAAACTGGAAGCCTGATATCGAACTTCCTTCCTCACATACCAATAGATAAGGGAGGGGATATGGAAGGTAGGAGGGACATGTGATCCTTAAATAATGGTGATGGGATTACTATATGAGGGATTCCCTTTAGGAATATTCTCTTTAACTACTAAGAGAATAGGGAGGGGATATGGAGGAAAACCAGTAAAGAATACTAGAGGTTTACACCAGGAGGTATGACCATTTCCATCAACATATGTTTTTATAAACCTTGAATTGGGACATAAAATTATGTTTATTAGAGAATTTAAGACCTGGTTTCGGCATAATTTTCTTCATGTTTGAGGAAGCATGCTTGAGGAAAACACGAATTACAGAAGTGGGATAATTCTCACCACTAGCTATAGGATTCAAGTACTCATTACCGAAGGGATATATGAATAAAAATATCTAGTTTCCACTATATATGAGGTTTTTTATATGTAATAAATCATTTTACAGGGGAATATAATTTCTAAATGTGATACATTATTGTGAATCGTACTTTGATAAAGCGGATCTGGTGTCCATGGGGGGGGGTTGATTTTACTTGTTTGGAATTTTGAATCTAGATAACTAAGTGAATGAGGTTCTAAATGGCCATGCATGGATATAATGTATCATACGAAGTGACGGACCTACAAAAGGCGTCTAAGAAAGAGGGATAATGGAAGCCTCATTGGAAAGGATTATTGTAATAAGGTATATCATGAAAAGGTATGGTATTATGATTACCGGGGATTCATTTTTCTATCATCCATAAAATGATAATTATCTTATGTGGTATGAATCTCATGGAATGGATCTTATAAGAATGGATGATATAGTAGATTTACATAGGTTAATTAGGGATTATTGTTTTTCTATCTCATGATTATTTTTTACCTATGGAATCCTCCTCTTTCAAATCTCTATTACTCCTACTTTATTAATTTTAGTCCCCATTCACCCCCTTTGATAGTGGGTATGTAAAGGTGAACCTAGGATACATGATAATTTGTACATGTGGTAGCTTCATGGAGTTTTCTATGGTTGTGAATGTTCAATCAACAATGGAAGAGGCCCTTCACAAAACAAAAAACAAGAACCATGGTTTCTAGAAACATGAATGGTCCACCTGAGAGCTATGAGACAAGGGACAATACTATCAAATGGACCAGATCTCATGGTATGGTATTTTATTTTATCTGAAAGATTTGTATTTCATTAAAAGATCCCATTAATGGAGCATGTGAAATCAAAATTTCAATTTTTTTTCGAAACTGATTCTCCCAGTTGATAGTTTTCAAGGGAAAATTATGAGGAAAATTTATACCAAACATGAACTTATTTGAATACATATTCTGCTAAATTGGAAATCAACAGAATTATTCTTCCTTTTCATCTTATTTGGGTTGACCTTATAAAAATTTATTGATTTTCATAGTCTAACCAACCAAATCCTTCTATGCACATCATTTTTCTTAAATATTTTTTATTCCATATTGAATTTTTAAATTTTAGCAACCAACTCTTCTTATTATTATTTGAAATGTTTAGTTTTAGATTCAATATAAATCTAAAATTTTTACATAGTTTTTCCATGATGTTGATATCCTCCTTATTTTCATCCATGTAATCCTCTTATTATTTGGATATGTTCTCCTGGAGTTGCAACCATTTATTGACACTTGTTCCATTCTTTGTAGGATAAACTCATTCAGAATAGATCTTGTTTGTGGGACTCTTGATCGATATTTTCATTCCCATCCTTGGATATTTGGATCTTTATATTTTGTAGAGAAATTATTTGGGACATATTTCCCATTTGTATCTCTATATAGATGTGAAAAGTTATATTTGTATGTTATGTTCACACACAACCACAGAAACTGAATCACTGAAAGGAAAACAAAAGAAAATATAATATTAAATGAACTAACATAAATAATGTAGATAAATTGCATTGTTATAAAATATTACAAAAATAATTTCAAGCCCATGGAAATGGTTCTAAAAACATGGCTAAGTTGTATAGTGCAATTGCCTCTTGCATTGTATTCTTGCTCACATTGAATAAATGCATGATGCAAACCATTCATCACCATAGAAAAGGTGAAACTCAAATAGAACACACATGGACTCCCTCATAATTACATGGTCTTATGGAGATGTGTCGAATCTTCACCATGTTGGTGTCAGGATCCTCAAGAAGTGGCCATGGATATTATATGACATATGAGGGATGTATGTGGTACTAATAGAAAATTAAAATAATATGATGTAGATTAGAAAAATATGGTGATATTTTTCTAATTGATGAATAATTCTCGATGAATGTACATCCCACATTAGATTTGTTCATTGTTTGGGGTATCATTATTAAAGAATATGTGCTAGATGACCACTATATGAGCACTGGTAGTACCGACCTATAATGGTTCCCATTCCTTGCACCCTGGAACACTTGGCTCTCTTATTTTACACACACACATTCCCTAACACCAACCTTCTCAGGGGATTTTCATCCATTATGCCCCTATCCAACCATTATGTTGGTTGGATAAACCTAGTTGTTGGCTTGATCACTGGTGGTTGGTTGACTAATCACTTTTTACCCATTATAGGATATTGATAATATTCTTGTCTTTTCCCATTGGTCTAAAAAATAACTCATAATGTCAGCAGTATTGACATCATGAGTGATAACTAAGGACCAAGAGAGGGGAAATAATCATTTTTATATAAGTTAAAAGCTTCTACCGATATTGTAAAACAAATAGAAATACACTTACCATGGATCTTTAATGAAATAAATTATTTATTATGGTTGAAATTGGATCAGAAATTCCCATAAAATATACATAATTTCTTATTAAACAAAAATATTGATTTTTATAAAATCTAAAATGTTCTCCTATTATGGAAATCATAAATCATTCCTCCAAAAATGGTACATACAACATATTAAAACAATATTTACAACCTTCCTTCATGAGGGCCGTCTTTTATTATTAGTCTAAATTTTTTATTTTAAACTTCTTGAATAAACTTAATTAGTTCTCCTAAATTTCCTCATACTCTATTGAATATAGATGTTTTGTGAGATTTAGTGGTTTGATGGTTTAGGTATTAAAATAAATAAATAGATTAAATAGAGTACTGATTGATCCTAAATAAGTGGGTTTAGATCATGAAGGGTATAAAAATGATTAAACTTGTTAAAAGTCAAATAGAAATATGTGATAATTACAATAAATATAGAAAAAAAACTCAAAATAGTAAAAACTAATTTAAATGTAGAAAAAATGAGAAAGAGAATGATAAATTTTTATTCTTATAAAGATTTAGAATAAGACATATTCTATTCAAATAAATCTTATTGATTTCTAATAAAATAACATTTTCATATAAAAGGGTTTTAGAAAATATATCAGCTATATGATTCTTGATATTAATAAATTCAATAGAAATATATCTTTCTTGTGTGAGATTTCTAAATAATTGATTTAATTTTATATCTCGAATGAATTATTAAATTCCATGTATTTTTTATAGAATAATTTTTTTTTCAAATTTAATAGGAACATGATTAAAATTAAATTGAAAGTACATCAAGGTGTGATTTATACACAACACGTACAAAAAAAACTTCTAGATACTATGTACTAAGATCCAGCAGTTGATAATGATATAAAATATTGTTTTTAGTAGATTAGGCAACCAAATATTTAACTAAGGTGAGGATGGTTTCATAGTCACTATTTATATCTATCTTACACCATATGAAGTCAGCATTAGAATACATTAAACTTCCTTTTAACAGCTTGCAAATTAAATTAATTGGGATTAACTATAAATACAATAGATAAACACACAACAAACATAGTTTTCTACAACTAACAATTAGATATATTATAACATAATTTAATCCTATATATACCATATTTTCCACTAGTTTCACATTACTATGTAAATAAACTTTTACTTTCGAAATAATAGTAATTTCATAAATATAAATTTTTAAAGTCACTTTTTTAATTAATTCATGTAATTATTTTCTTTTATTTAGTAAATTTTTATGTCTTTTTGATAAATTCTAAAACATAATTTTTTTTATTTATACCAGAATACTCATTTCAAATTCCTTCTACATGAGTTTAAAAAATCAATAAACAAAATCTTATATGTTAAACAAAAAACACCATCAATATAAATTTCAATTAGTAACATATCATAAGATAATGTTTTGTTAAATAAAGTCATATCTAATGATCTAATAGAATAATTATTATATTAAATAAATGAACTTAATATTTTATACAAAGATCTTTGTGCTTGTTTAAATATTTATAATGTTTTATAATGTTTAAAAATTGAACCGTGGAAGTGAGGATTTTCAATACCTATAAACTATTCAACAAAAACATCATCCACTATAAAAATATTAGTATATGTATATTGAATATCCATTTGAAATATTTTCATATTCATATATTACTTATAAGAAAATACGATTCTAATAAATCTTAGTCTAGAAATGTGAGAAAAGGATTCTCCATAAACAATTACACCCTATTAATTATACCCTATGGCCTATAAATTTTCCTAATTCCTAATTATCACACTGAGTGTATCTTTTTTATTTGTAAATATCCACCTAGTTCCAAAAACTATGTAAACATAGGTCCAATAAACTAATTATCAAACCTTTATTCTCTTGAATTTGATTAAAATTTATTTATTTCTTAATACCTCTCTCTTATCCATCAAGGATTCATTTATACTTTTGGGTTTAAGTAGATATTAAAAGTAAAAATTTCAATATGGATTATAGTAAATTTTATCACTAAATTCTTCATTAGGGTTTGATATAATTGTTTTCAATTGGATGTTTACAATGGTCTAGGATTTCTTGGCAGTACACATTCATGATCACCAGTTTTCAACCCCTCCGAATTGGGTTCTTGTCTATAATTTTTATAATTATCATCTATTTTATTTTAAATATTAGGGTTATGTTTTATGTTATCCAAATTATCCCTAATATCATCAATTTGAGTTTTCTTCTGATCAAAGGGACCACTTGAATGAAATTTCAAAAGAGCTGATTCTTTAACTATACTTAACTTTTTTTTAAAAAATATCATTGTTTGAAAACACATATTTTATTACACCATAATTAATAATTTATTAGATAAAGGTATACAAGATTAAATTACTAAATATTATGAGGCCTAATATATTTGGGAAATTAGTTACATATCACAATTACATAAAACATGGATTCAATGAAATTATTTTAAACTCCACAATATTTCCTTAAAATAATTTTATATTCTAATAATTCATGGGATGACCTGAGTATATATCTATGAATGGGGTGAGATATAAATCATAGTATTGGAATAATAAAATCATAACATGATGTAAGTAATACACATTTTCTAGTAGTCATATCAGGGTGACATAAAAGTGGTGAGAATACTAAACATGATCATCAAAGCCTGTTTTATGATAATAATAAAATGGAAATAGAACAATTTGGAAAAAATATAAAATATGCTATCATAAACATAATTTGATACTAACTATGGAGATATAATAACGTAGTGTGATTATGATAACATCTTTTGTAACATAAATTGAATCTAATGAGAAATAATCATTGCCCAATGTATTAGAGGATGATATAATTCCAACCCCACCCTTCACATTTAAATCATCTATATTCATAAGTTATCCACATAGGTTATACTACATAAAAATGAATTTCATCACTTTTAATCCTACAACTAAGAAGTTTTGGTTTTATATTTGGAAGTCCAAAATCAATGAAGGATAGGTATATCAAGGTTAATACCACTAAGTGGGAATGACAGTGGGTATCCACTATACAAATGTACTTCATGGAAAATTGTACCATTATTTTGGTGGTATGAAAGTGGTAATATTGATTCATATTAGTGTTCGATGAGATTTATAGGGTCCTATCATCACTTGAAAATTATAATGAAAACAAGAGTGTTGTGAAAAAACATATCCCAACTTCAAAAATTGGAAATAAAAAGGGTATAATATAAATAAGGTCCATGAAGAAATAAGAAAATGATAAGACACAATACCTTGAGATGGAACTTATCAAAGATTAGGGTTGTGCATACTATTATAGTATTTATTAATTCACTTGTTGTATTTTATGATGTCATATTATGTATTGTATATTTACATCATATTTATTTTTTACCTAAAAATTTGGGTCTCTTAATGAAATTTTAAAAAGTCACTGTTGGATATTTTTGATACATTGATTTCAAAAATCGTATTTAATTTATCAAAAAAATTATCTAAATATTAAAATTTAAACATTTAAATCAAAAATAAAGATTTATTGGAAAAAATAATTGGTTTTTTGATGATAAAAGTTTTAGACCCCTGTATAAATTACATTTGACTTCATCAAATAATATTATTATTTATATTTAAATAAATATTATTTAATTTGAATATTTTATTAAAGAATTATATTTCAAAAATTATTGAATTCATAAAAATATTTGTTTCATTGAAACTATATATTTACAAAAAATGAAACTTGTGTTTCATCATATAAAAATATTACATTTATCAAACTATTTATTCAATAATTTATAAAATAATAATAAAATGGATAAATATAATAACTAATTTATTAAAAAATATATAATATTCATACTATTAGGTTTTATATATATAAACCTTTATTTCCTAACATATTCCCTATGGGAAAGGTGCGTGATGGTGATAGGTTTTTGGAATTGTTCAATGAACATGGTTTGGGATGTGATCACAATAAGCTTGAAATTCTCCCTTAAATGATACCACTCATTTTTTAGTTTTCTAATTTAAACATGGGATTATTCAAGGGAAATTCATATTGATTTAATCATCATTAGAAGATTTAATAAATGTGATTCATATTCTAAGATCCTTCTGCCCAGGGCCATCTCTTTGTTCCTATATGTCAAGTAGACTTTATCATAATACTTTATATATACTAATCTTAATGGTCATCATAAAACAGATATATTATCAATAGTTATGATGCATAACAGTCTTTTAAATATTATATAATATAACTAATAATGAAAAAAATTACCAATGTAGTGAATGTGTTATCTATAACATCATTACTTACAATTATTTTATTTATTTGAGAAGTCAATTTAATTTATAAAACATCAAGTTGTTACATACTTCCCCCATTCTAAAATTCCACCATTAAAATTTTATTTACTTAACTAAAATAAACAAGGGTAATTTTTTTAATCAATTATTTGAGTACTGATTTTCATTATTGAAATTTGTGGTTCCACCAATGTACCTCGACCATGTTTGTTGTATTGCTTTTTGAATGTTGAATCTACTATATAAGATCTTAACCAACTGATAGTTGTATGAAAGATCATTCAAAAATGGTAACACATTGATTTAGTACATATGATATGTCTTGTAAATACTTCCCCAAGAGGGATTAGTCGAAGACAACATGAATTTGATGTAGGTTAAGTAAGAGTGTTAGTAGATAGGTAAAAACTCCAATGTGATCAATGTTATTAATGGGGATTATATATGTTAGACTAGGATTTTTCTTCTTCTAAAACCTACAGAAATTTATCCACATAGATATTTGAAGAGACACTATTTTTCTAACCTCAAACACTAGATATATTCAATGGTTATTTGCATAGATGTTTTGTAAACTTTATATATATTTTACATTAAATTCAATGGTTTGAACCTTGACTATAATATATTATACAAGATTGAGTCCCATGAGGTTCCTATCTCTAACTTCAACATAACTAGTTAGAGGCTAGGACCTCTTCACATAGATAGTAGAATATAGCACCATTTGAATGCTATAATTAAAACTATTATTAAATGATAACTCCACTAGGGGAATGATTTGATCCCAACATCATCAGAAATCCAATGAAAATGGTCTCAGCATAGGCTTTAGTGTTTGAATGTTTGTCTTGGAATGCCTATCCATTTATGTGTGGTAAGAATTAATAAAAGTCAAAATCATATCCAATGATTGCTGAGGGATTTTACTGAACCTCAAGGAAAACCATATATCTTAATCAAATACACTAGAGAGTGGCACTCCATGTAGTCTTACCACTTAACTTTTTTTTATCCTGGTGGATTTTTTGATGAGAGAAATCTTCCATGATAGTAATGAAATGCACTTACTTTGTAAGTCGATCGACAACCATCCAGATGGAATTATTTCTTTTAGATGTTATAGGGAGTCCTTTGACCAAATCCACGTGGTTTCCCCATTTCTATACTAGTATGGAAAATAGTTTCATCACTCCCTTATAATTCAATCATTCAGCATTTACTAGTTCTTATAATAAGCAAGTAGATGCAAATTCTACAATCTTCCTCTTCATGTTATCCCTCCAACTTTTTTTCTTCATATATTTATACATGTTAGTACTTCAAAAATGAATAGAGATTAAAGAGGTATGCACATCATCCAAAAATTCCCTTTTCATATCTAGTTTTTGTATGAAAAATGTCAGAGTTCTAGACAATATAACTCCATATTTATAAAGGTTATACTCTCGAATATTCTCTAACTTTTTATGTAGAAACTCACAGCATTTACAAGCCTCCTTTATCCTCTCAACAATAGATGGTTGAGTAGGTATTATTCAAATGTTATATAAAGTTCATTTTATTATTCCAATGTCCATCCTTTTAATGTTCAATAATATTGAATCCCTTTTAATTCTCATTATGGATAGATTTATGTGATCCTTTCTACTTAGAGCATTATCCACTTTGTTCCCCTTCATAGGATTGTAGTGTATTGAATAATCGTAATCCTTTATAATATCCAAACACCTTCATTAGAATACATTGGTCTCCTTTTTTGTGAAAATAAACTTATGGATTTTATGATCCCTATATAAGTCACACTTCTCCCTATAGAGGTAATGTATCCACATATTCAATGAGATGATCACCAAAACCAATTATAGATCCTATGTTTTTTAGTTTTGTTCCTGAATCATTAATTGTATGAATTAATATTCTATCATTTTTCATCTGGCTCGAGTAAATAATCCAAGCCCTTTTAGATACATCGATGTAGATCACAAATCCTTCCCCAAAGGGGGTAAGGTGGGAACAGTTGTAGTGATTAGCATATTATTTAAATCATTAAATCTCTATTCACATTCATCTTCCCAAAGCAAATTGAATTCATTATAAGTTATCTTTGTTTGTGGGATTGAGAATCATGGTAAGTTTCCCATAGATCAATTATAGTACCAATATAATCCCATAAAATTTAGGATTTAAAACATACATATTGGTTAGAGAAATCCTTAAATTTCCTATATTTTTTAAGGATTCACACATATCCCTTTATTAATGATATCATTCCCCAAAAATGTTACTTTCTCCATAAAATACTCTCATTTACTATACTTAGAATATATTTTTTATTTTTTTAGGGTCCTTTGTAGATCATCCAAATACTCCTCATATTACTCCATGATTTTAGAGTAGATAAGAATATCTTCAATAATAAAACAAGAAATTTGTATAGGTAAAACTTAAATAATACATTCCTCAAGTCCACGAAGTTATCTAGAGTATTAGTGAGTCTATATGAAATAACTAAGGATTCATAGTGTCAATAACTCATATTAATAGCTATCTTGGGGATATTAACCTCTTTCATAGATACTTGATAATATCGTGAACAATGATCACACTTAGATGACTATTCGAATCCATTTAGATGATCAAAACATTAATCATTTAGTGTTAGAAGAAAGATTTTCTTTATTTGATTTCTTGTTGATATCACAACAGTCAATGTAGAGGAACATTATCCTATCCTTTTTTATAAAAAATAACTGTTTCACTACACATTGATCAACCAGGGTGTATAAAACCATTATCCAGATTCTGCATTATATTCTTACTCAAATACTCAAGTTCAAAAGTGGATATTATATATAGATTCTTGGATATTTTACGAGTTTTGGGTATACATTCAATAGAGAAGTAAAACTCTAGGCTAAGAGGAAGTCCAGATAATTATTTGGGAAACACATCATCAAATTTCCTTATAGTGGGCACATCATTAAGATGGATCTATTCCTTATTCTCAATTATTTTATTGAGATATAATTGCTCAGAAGGGAATAATATACATTCATAATACAATAATACAAAATTATTTTATTCTCCTCTTTTTACTTGTATAGAGTTTCATGGTGATTTTTAATATAGAGGTGGATTTACTCGTATCATTATTTTTGATGGATATATAGAGGGGAATCCAATCTAAGTCTAAAATATAATTGTAGTATACTAAAGAGAGTATCATATGGTTTTCTATGTAATCTAGTCTACAAATCTTGATAAGGGACGCATTATATGCTGGGGATGTAGCAATTTACCCATTTATCATCTTTAATAATAACTCTACTTCCATGTATTGAGGTGGTTTTTAAATTGTTATTCTAAAAATGTTAGATACTAAAGAATGAATATAACTATAATAAAATAGTAAATTCGCTGTCCTTCAATTAATAACTAGTGTACGTATTACTACTTCATTTTTAGGATCCACCTCATTAATTGTGATTGAATATTCTCACCCTTACTCTCTAGGCCTTGGAAGTTATTATTGCTTGATATCATCGACAACCTTTAGGTTGGTGCATTGATTCACGTAGTGTCCTTATTAATTACAGTTTATCAATTGGAAAATATGTTTATCATTGACTAGATAATTCATTTATTCCATCACATTTTTTGGTTTCTATTAGAGAATTTTATTATCTTGGTGTCCTCAGTTCCCAAATAATATGTATTTCATTATTCCATTCATGAAATTTACAGGATTCTTGTTCCCAATTTTTTACAAGTGGGACATAGGAATTTATTTCCTTCACGAGTTTTCTCTATTGTAATACCAATGCTAAAATACATCCTATGATTCCTATATATATCCATAGCAAAGCCTTCATATTTTATGATCATCATTTCAATTATGTGGGTATATTAGAAAATTCTATTATAGCTCTCAAAGTCTCGATTCACTAAGGTGTTTTGTAGACTCAAATTTATCCCACCATAGAACTAGTCAAATTTAATTTCTAGGGAGATTTAAAAGATAGAGTAGTATCAATAAATTCTTTTGAGGTTCACCTCATACAACCTGATAGATTCATCATCCTTTTACTTAGGGCTACAATATCCATTCACCATTTTTAGTTAGAGGGAATGATAGTATTATTTATTAATTTTTTTCATGAATTCATTCCACTACATCGCTCTGATATCCTCCTCATGCTTTTTTGTTTTTATAATTGAACACCATTAATTAGTTTCTCCCTATATAAGACAAATAGCCAACACGACCTTATCTTTTCTTATTGTTGAAGGATGGATAAGATATTTTAAAGGGATCTGATCCATTATTCCATGATTAATGGACTAGAAGATCCATTGAATGTAAGAAGCATTATGCTATAGAATTCTAAACATTATCTTTCCCTTTCTTAGGAGATGTGGTGTTTCCCTTTAATTAACAATTCTATTAAAAATGGGACCTAATTTAGAAATTACTACCATGAAGTTCTCGAATCCTAATCCCATCAGGATGGGAATCTCATTTGTGTTGTCATTACATTTCCCTTCACATATGTTGCTGACTCAGTTCCTACTATTTCCTCCACTGACTAAAATAAAAGGGAAAATAAGGTTGAAAAATTTTATAATATTAAAAATATAAACAAGAAACCCTGAAAATGAACTGGATAACTCATAAATTAATTTTATTATTTAACCCATCAATTTTTAGGTTCGAATCTATTTTATCCATGATCTCTTTTCTAATATAAAATATTATGGGATGTTTTTTCCTTAATAATGGTTCATAAGGGGATTCTGAATTTACCAAATCACATAACCCAAGAGTCTCAGACAAGGTGTGAAGTAATGAGTCTTTCTTAGGAATTAAGTGATGATTGAATCAATCCTATTGTATCCTTTTTAGGTATATTACCCCTAGTAACAAATAATCTAGATCTATATCAACTTATAGTATCCAATCATTGATGTATTTTTTTTAGAAAAGTACTCTATTACTTAAAAAAATTAGGGGTGTTTTCCTATGTTTAGACTTATCTTTAAGGCATTCATATGGGGTTTATAATCCTAATCCCTAAAACAAATATAATTCCTTTTGTCAAAACAAACATCAACCCATGTTTTAAAACACTTTAATTGATGATTTTTTACATAAAGGTTTACATAAAAACAATCTCAGAGGATTGTGAGACCTAGAGTCTTTGAGAAAAAATGTACATAGAAAAATAATATATAACAAAGATACAATTACATTTTTAGAAAACCCAAAATATTCCCTTAAAATCCATTGAACTTCTAATACTATATATGAAAAACTCATGGTGTGAATAAGAAATTGGTGTGAAATAAATCCTAGTAACAGAATAATAAAATAATAAGAAAATGAAAGTAATATATTTTTGTCAATAGGAATATCACGGTGACATAAAATGGGTGAGAATCATAAGCATGATCATTGAACCATGATATAATATTATACCATTAAGGAAACAAAAAAATGTTGAAACTACATAATACAATATATCATAAAATTAAGTCAAGGATAACCTTCAAGTCATAATAACATAGCGTGATTAGGATAACATACTATGAACCATAAATGGTATCTAATGGGATAAAAACATTACCTAATGCATTGGAGGGATATATAATTCCAATTCCACCTATCATATGCATATCATGTACATGCATAAGGGTGAGAAATAAATTAGACAACATAAGAATGCATTTCATTACTTTTAATCCCTTGATTAAGGAGTATCAGTTAAATAAAAGGAAGAAACCATTCAATGAGGTATAGGTACATCTAATTGATTTCCCTTGAGGGGAAATGAGGGTTTATATTCACTAAACAACTATTTGTGTTGAAAAAACAAATGATAACTTATGAAGAATAATTGGGTAACATAAAGGTTTATATATGGGATTAATGAGACTAAAAGGGGTCTATTGTCACTTGAAAATAATAATAATGGTAATAATTATTAATAAAAACAAATTAAAAAATTAAAAATTAAAAATCAAGAGTCTAAATATAAATAAGGTTGTTGAATAAATAGGACAAGAGTAGGATCCCTTACAATAAAGGGGCTCTTCTAATTACACGGGTGGAGCTTACTCTAAGATTGCAAACACTATTGGAGGGATATGGAGAGGTAAAGGTAGATTACTATAAAAATGTTTTGAGTTAATTATAAGGATTTGGTGGGAATGTTTTTGTATAAACATACCATGGAATGCATTATTAATTTCTAAACATGGGTTTTGAACTCTATATAATAAAACAATAAAAAATAAAAACCAAACCACAATTCTTCCCATGGTTTCTACAAAATATTCTTATATTTAAATATTTTATATGTTAGGGAACCTAAATAATTAATATAATAAATGTGGTGATGTGGAAGTGAGTTATGTTTATAATGAATTAATTTCAAAATCATTAAATATGATACATGTTTTGGAGGATTCATTAATTGTTTATAAAATTATTGAAATATGTTTTAAAAAACATTATTTCAAAAGTGAAACATAATTTTAATCTTGGACAATATTTATAGAATTTATTACATATGTTTTTTGATTCTATGTTTTCATTATAAAAATAGTATTTTTTTATCTTATTTAATCTTTACCCAACAATTTCACTATATTGGAAAATTTTAAAAAATTAATCTTTGGCTAATTATGACATGATTACTTCAAAAAGAAAATATAATTTTAAAAAATATTTATCTACATATATTAGAATTTCATATAAAAATCCCCATTTACTGGATTATACAAGTTTATTTGTTGATAATAGTTTCTAACACATATAAAAATTACATTTAACTTAATAAAATAATATTATCATTTATAATAAAATAAATATTTTTTAATAATAATACCTAGAAAAAGAAATTTATTTAAAATATTATTGAATTATTCAAAAAAATTTCTTTATTGAAAGTATACATTACCTAAAAATACAATTCTTGTTTCAGCATACTAAAATATAATTTTTATCAAACTCGTCATTTAATCATTTTTAGAGTAATAATGAAAAAGATAAATATAATAATAATTATTTTTTAAAATAAAATATAAAAATTCAAACTATCAGGGTCTAGAAATACAACCCATATTACAAAAATTTATTCCCAAAGGGAAAAGGTGTGAGATGGGGGTATATTCTTGATCTGTTTTAGAGAACATTGCTTGTGTCATGATCCCAATAAGATGGATCTTATCCTATAAATGATTTTTAATAAATTAATTTTTGAATATTTGCTTGGTCTTGGTCAAGGGAAGATCCCATTTATTCCATCTCCATCATAATCTATGATAAATGGGATTCATATGGTATATTCATACTCTTTAAGGAGATTTCTCTTTCATCTTTTTCAATTAGACTTTATTATAACCCATAATATGTACAAATATTAATGGTCATTGTACAGTGACTATATTATCAGTGATAATTATGCATAATTTCCTTTTAAATATGAAAAGATATAACTTATAACTATATAAAATAAACTAAGTAGTTCATATCTCGTCTCTAACATCATTACTTAATAATTCATTTTTAAAAAGGAATTTCCTTTATAAAACATCATGTGGTTACACTATGGTATTTAGTGTTCGAATGTGGATCCTTGTTAAATAGAACTATTTGTTCATGTACAAGAAATAAATTTAGTATATTTTTATATAAAAACCTATTGAAGGTATTCATGTCCAGTCGACTATAATTTAACTAGTTGTAGGGGACAATAGGATGTTCAAATATTTTTATGGAGTCTCGATCATCTAATGTCGTTAGTGAAATCTATTGATGGAAGGATAAATATGTGTTTACCTAAGAAATATGAAGAGGTCAATAGATTTATTGGAAATCAAATGTAATATTCTATGTATACGTACTCCATGAATGTGAGAAGGTGGTGTGATTGGAGAAACCAGATGATCTTCTTATAAAATTATGTGGGGTATGAAGGGAGATAATTATGTGTAGAATGTATAGTGCATGGACAAAGGGAATTATGAATCTAAATTTTACATTTTTCATTAATTAAAATGAAATATTTCTAATGGCTTTTTCAGTTAGTGTAACATTTGGAGTTCCAAAAATGAAAGAATGTCGTAGTCGTTCTTACCATACAAATTAGAGAAGTTATTTTGATTGTTTTTTTAAATGCATACAAGATTTACTTTGGGTGGTAGGAATAGTGTCATTATTTCCTATATATTATATTCATAGTTAAGGGGAAGTAAAATTCCTAGTTTATATGTTGGTAAGAGTGTAATAGATTAAAGTTTTCAAATAACAAACAATATTAAATCATTTGAATGACTTTAATATGGTCCAAGGGAAGCTTTTATCAGTGATTGATACATTTTATGATGTTGGATGGACGTTTCTACTATAATCTTTACTAAAAAATAGTTGGGATGATATGGTTATTAAATTTATTAAATCTAGTGGAGAAACTAATTTTGGGTTTGATGATATTTCGAATTCTTTCATGAATGTAGATCTCAAGTGGAGGAATGTTCATGATACATCTAATAGTTACCTTAGTACTAATTGAAGGGAAATAATTCCTCATTAAAAAGGGAAAAAGAAACCAGTGTAACAAAAGCCTCATAAAATGATTCAAAGAAAATTGGACGGACTCGGTACCATATGATAGGGTTTTACAAAGAAAGGGAATATCAAATATAATTGTAACCATCATATGGAGAGAACATAAAATAATTCCAAAATCTAATAATTTAAATTTCATCTACATAATGAAATATATTAAAATTATTTTATGTTTGGGAATTCTCCATTAGAATCCTAGTGATTGATTATGGATAATCTAATCATCAAACTGGTTAACAAAAATTCATAGTTAATTTTTTATCAAGGAATTTAGGGAAAATACCTCAAGAAAAAGATGAATACCTATAATTAGTTAGAAAAAGATATTTTATTATCTGAATGAATAATGGGGGATTTTTGAAGACAAAAAATGTTTAAGAGTCTCTATACTTTAAAAATGTATATGTTAGACAATTAAATTATACAAGTATGAAAATAATTTTAAATTTGGGATATGGAAGGTTTACCAAAGTTATATGGTGATTGCATAAGTGGTAAAATATAAAAATCCTTATTTTATTAGAAATTAATTTTAGAATTCAGGTGATAGAAGTAAAAAAATATTTTATCTAGAAGTTTTTCACTCTAGGTTTGGTCTCCATAGTGAAAAGAATCAAAATCTTCCAAAAGTTAATGGCATACAAAATCTTGATCATATAAAAATTGGAATGTGTGAAAGTTGTTTACAATGAAGGAAAATAAAAGTGTACTTCAACATAAATGGTTAGAATCCTTGGAACCTAAATTTTGAGTTTATGCACTCATATATTTGGATACCATACCCTATTGAGTCCTAAAATAGTTAGTCTACTTTTCTTCCTTCATTAATGATGATACTAGATCATTATGGATTTACTTTTTGAATCATATAACTGATGTATTTTAGGGGTTCACTTGGTGGATAGGTTTTTTAGAATGGGTTTGTGACTATAATTTGATGTGAATTCAAATAGAAAATGTCTGTGAAAAAACTAGAAAAACATCAGGAGCATCTATGAGAAATAATGAAGATGGATTGAGAATATGGTGTTCTGAAATACACAAAATAATTGAGGAGACGAAATAATGAACATTAATTTTTAGAGAGATATCAAAGAACAAGGTTTCACTCATGAATTCATAAAAGAATTTGGATAGAGGAACTCAACTCAACAACATATCTCATTTAAAAAATTCCAGCATCAGCAGTAGGTTAGGAACATATAATATAGTTTTGGTCTAGAAAATGACTAAAATTTAAACATATTAAAGTCTTTCATAGGCTATAATAATTATATGTTAGGTATTATTAAATTATAAACATTAAATTATAATAAATAAATATGTTGTTTCCTTGGTTATTAAGATGCAAAATTTTTTATATCAATTATGGTATGACAAAATGAAACAAGTAATTAGGGGTTGGTGTATTATCTTAAATGAAATGGTACTATGGGATTCCCAAAAGTGGAAAAGGAATAAGTGGAAGAAAAATTATCTATTGTTGTTTAGTTTTATCAATGTATAAATACTTAAAGTTATAAATTTATAAATAACTCTAATGATATTTTTAAAAGTTTAAATATTCTAGGAGTAAGATCATTAAAAATACTGTAATATTTATGGGAAGATGAAGCTCAAGTTGGATTATCATAAATATGGGATCAAAACGAAATATTAATGATAGTTATGGTACCAGAACAAAGAATATATCAGAACAACATAGTGTAGCAAACTAAATGAATGAGGATAATCAAAATCAGAAATCTAGTTCAATTGTTTGGGAATTGTTTATAAATTTACACTCCTAAAATGTTTATGATAACTTAAACATCTTGAATAAGAAGTTTTTCCCAGTGACTCAAAATAGTTGAAGTCATCCATGAATGAGAGGATGGGTTCGTTTAACTTCAATTAAACATGGTAATAGCTAAACATCCAAAGGTAAAAAGGTACTTGAAAATAAGTTCATTTATAGGATTATGGAAGTGATTAATGGTATGAATAGATATAAGATATGACTAGTAGAGTAATGTTTCTAATAATAAGAATGATTTATTTTCTATGAAATATTCAAAATGGTTTTAAAGAATCTACCTTATGAATTGTTTTAAATATAGTGGAATTGGAAGATATATTTGTAAAATAGATATGCCAATATATATTTAATTAATTTTTATATAGAGGATTAAATTTTAATGGGGAAAAATAGTTGTTCCTGAATTTGGGATCCATAACATTTTATATAAACTGAATAAATCCTTATAAGCATTGAATAAAGAATCACAATAGAATAATTAGAAGTATAATTGAAAAAATGATACAATAGGTATAATGATGATCACTATTGATATCAGAAGTAATGGGATGATGGATATTTAATTATATTATTATTCTATTTCAATGAATCATTATTGGTTGGATTGTATGATCTAAATATTTTTAAATTGAAGTGTATATTACTTGGATGTTTTGACATTAAAGATCCTAATATTACAAAAAAGATATTGGGGATGAGTACTGAGAGAGAGAGAAAATCCAAAAATGGAGTGATATCTTAGAAATTTTATATGTAAAAATAATCAAATGGTTTCAGATGATCAGATTCCAAAATGTATGGGCTCCTCTTTCTAAACACCCTAAAATATCAACCACACAAGAACCTACAATAGAATAAGAGAATCAATACATGTATAGGTTTCTTTTATTCAATTTTTTTAAATTTTAATGTAAATTATGATTTTCACTTAACCAGATATATAATATGATGTTTAATTTCATAGTATATTTATATATATCCCTGGAAAAGAATATTGCAATATGTTAAAATGGATTGTTTCGTATTACAAAAGACCAGAAGATATATTTTTTTATTTTGGAATGGAAGATTCATTACATAGTTTTATTTACATTAAACTTGTTGGAGACTCTAATAGTTTAAATTACAAAATGAATTTTTTTTACCTTTTTAGGAACATCAGTTAGCTAGATTTTATGATTATTTAAGATCATTACACTAAGTATAGTGGATGCTGAGTTTGTAGATTTAATTGAAGCAAAGAAAGAGATCATTTGTTTGAATAAATTGTTGATGGATTTGATAATGATTAATGAACTAGTAATTATTTTCGGAGATAACTAATATGTTACTCACATGGATAAAAATTTGAGATTCTATTCCAGGAAAAAACATTTAGACCTAAAGAACCACTTTAAATGAATAATACATGATAAGAATGTGCTTGATCTCTGAATGATTGATGGTCCCCAACATTAGGTAGATATGTTCACCAAGAGTGTATATTAAGATGTAATTAAGTGGAATCACGCCTCAATGGGGCTTCAATGATTAAAATAAGGTGAAGGGACAATACATTAATGTTACAAATTTTATATAAATTGAATTTTACTTTTGACTAAATAATACTTAACATAATTATGTATATAATTCTATTTAATAACATGAAAAACCTAATTCTTTATTTTATTAAATGATAAATTTGAGTTTATAGTATAAATATATCCATATGAATTGAAAATATTAAAATAGTTAAATAAATATAAAATTAAATAAAATTTCATGTATAGGAAAATTTGAATCAACCTAATTCACTGAGATCAATATAATGATGTACAACTCTGTAATAATAGTCAAATCCTTAGTAAATCTATTTAAATTTTAGAAATTAAAATTTTGTAACATATAGTGGAATTTTGTTGAATATTTAATGAAGGAATGAAGATGTGTGTATAGGCAGTAATATATTTAATGTAATAGTAACATAACCATTAGTTGTAGTAACCTATCTACAAGGAATAGTGACCTGGTTGTTGGAATAGTAAATTGACCTCAAAATTGTAAAATTTCATATAAATAAAATTTATCCTTATTAATTAAACAAAATATAATTATTTTAAATCTATTAAATAGATATTATGATTAAAAACAAAAAATCTATTATTACCATATTTTAAGAAACTATATTTTATGGTTTTTTATAAATATCATAGTATTTATTTTAATAATTAAAATTGCAGATATTATAAAATAATTTTAATAAAATTAATTAACTTTTTTTAATCATAAAATTTAAAATTTAAAGGGTTATTATTTGTTAATTTTATAATATACTTCAATTTATAGTGAATTGTAAAAAATAGTATTTACAAAACTGGGGTATTTTAATTACATCATTCAATAGGTAATAATGGAATATTAAAATTCTATAACAAGTGTGTTGACAATAAAATATTTTAATAAGACAAATGAGTCATTAAAAGATAATATATTTAAATTGCAGACCATATTTTTTTTCTCCAATGTCTATAATGATAATGTATTCAATTACTATTTTAATATTTTCATTTTCCACATTCCAGTTTAATAAAAAATTTAATTAGGGTTTTTAATGATTTAAATTTTCAAGAATCATTTTATTTTATCCAATTATGACTTAAATTTTCAATAATATCAATATTATAACACTTACCATGGAAATTATATTTTATTAAATATTTTATCCTAAAAACACCCTACTCCTCAAATATAAATACCCCTCTCTTTTCCTTTGGAAAGACACATCACCCTCACATAACATTGACCAAAATACTTCTAAATTCCCTCTATTAATCTCTTTTGTATCTTTAGGGACATTATGGAGTCACTAAATTCCAATAATTCATGGTTTTTAGTACCCTTGAAAGGAAGGAAAACTGAGAATATAGTATGCTTTCATAAATTTTTTCTCTAACTTTCTTCATATCAACCTCGTTTTATCCATTAAATTCAATACCAACCCCTATAAAATTAATTAAGTTGGGGTATTTAGCTAATTGTAGCCACACCTGTCTCCATTTATAGGGATTTCAATACGGTGATGTGGCTTTGGTGGGGAAATGCCCATGGTGGAGGAAACTTGTGCTTCTTCCATGAATTGCATAGAGGTAGTTCATGGGTAATATGGATCAGTGGTTGGAACATCAGTGTGGGTATTGTACTAGTATCCAAAACAATGGGGAGGCCTTTTGGTGGATAGGGTTGACGACAATGTGGGGATCAGACCGGTGGAGGTCGAATTTTGTAGGTGGGTATGATCAGGGTGGTGGGTCTCGATGGATGATGCAACAGTTGAGTATTGCAGTCCTCTAATGGAAATGATCTTCTCGAAAACAAGCACTACTAGAACCTCATATAGGTGAGGGGGATATCTTATGAGGCGGTTTTTCCAGCAGTTGCTGTTTGTATAGTGTAGTGAGGGAGGTTATTTGATGAGGTGATGGTCCCATCATGTAAGTGTGACATGATATTCCCTTTGGTGGTTGGACCTCCCAAGGTCATGAATAACTTACGGGAAAGGTTCAATTATTAAAAATAAATTAAGAGGTCTATGTGCCTTATAATGGGTGGGTTATTCAGGGGGGATATGACCAACCCACGAATCTGTGTGCGGTGTGTGTTTGTATTCTTTGGTTTCATTGTACCCTTAATCACCTATAATATATATATTTATGATGTATTTCTATTCAATACTTCCCTTTCCACTTTTTTGACAATTTTTTTTAATTTTAGGTTAACCACCCAAAAGGACATTGAAAACTCTTTAATTATCACAACCATTATAGAAAATTATAATAAATTATTTTATAATGTACTAATGCAAAAATATTTTTTTATAATCCTATAAGTTTTAATAATTATAATTCTTTAAATCTAATGAGTGTACGATATTTTATGGAAAATATTATACCAAGGAGTATCACCTTTAATAGTGGGAATAATGAAATATAATCAAATTATTATAATTTATCAAAGGTGAAAAGAATGTATAAAATTATTATTTTTGAAAAGTTTAATAATATTATTTTTATTATATATGAGGCATAAAATCAATGAAATAAATCGAGATCTATGGTAAGGGGAATCTCAGACACAACTCAATTTTGGGTTATCTATTCTTTCTGGTTTTTTGTATATATATTCATCTGATGTATATAATATTTTTTTAACTATTATTTACCTTTTATTTTTTAGGATATACGTTTTATTTCCCTATTGAAATGATTTCTAAAACTATTTTAGAGATTTTAAAAATTGAATTTATTTTCCCAATACACTTCATTGACTTCTCTTTAGTTGTTTCTTCCCCACGAAATAGTGATGATATTTTCTGCCAAAATATTATTTACATATTAATTTTTGAATTCCATAGGTTATTTCATAAATTATATTTTATTAAACATTTATAAAATTAACTCTTTTATATGGGCATGTTTCATGATAATGTTCTTTATGTGATCTCATCCCTTGTAACATGAATGATTATGATCATTTTATGATGTGATTAGTGTGACTAAACTTATATATCCCCATTACATTGGGAATTGTAATATATCTCATTATATTATGTGTATTAAGTGTGAACATTTTTCTAGAATTGTTTATAATTATGATTTTTTGAATTATAAACATATGTTATGTTGGAACAAGATGTTAGCTTTGTTCAAGCCTTGTGTGGTATTTGGACTCTATGTTATGATATTTCATCATTATACATATTCCACATTCCTATCCATTTCTAATGATTACCTCATACCTGTGATGATGATCTTATACTTATGACATGATGTCAATGATTGTTCTCTTCCTTGTATTAGTGATTCATGTCACTTTTCCATCTATCTTATCCCTCCATTTAATGGTATTTTAGATCAAAGCATTATTTCTTGTATATCCTCAAGTGATTACACGTACTAAAGAGAACAATAGTGATTTAGGGGGGATATGAAGAAGGAATTAAATAGTTATTTATTTGTTATTAATTATGAGATACATTTGAACTGAATTATCCCAAGATACTAAACCTTTTGATTATGGAATGTATTAATATTATGTTATTTATACTAAAAATTATTTATTTTCAATGTAAGAAAAATCTATATTTATTTAGTTGGTATCATAGTATGGTTTTGTTAATTTGTGAATTAGGATTAGAAAACATTTATGAAAATCCAACGAATAAGTCCATGTGTAGGTAAACATCCACTATTTTGGTAAATTAGAACATCATATAGTTTTCAAGTAATTAAATCAATATCTAGAAACTAAAATTGGATGTTACATTCAAAGAAATAAATATTGGGGTAACAACCCCAAATGGATTTTTGGGTATTAAATCAACTTGAATGTAGTGAATGAGAAAGAGTCTTTGGTACACACTTGGTTTGAAACTCTCATGGGATATTCATTTCTTAATCATATGATCCATACAAATTATTTCATAGGATATATATAAAGAGTAATTATTTATTTTAAAGAATTAAAATATTAACGTACATTATCTGAGAAGCATCTTGAGAAGAATGATATGATGAACATAAGTATCACATAAGATATGACTTTATAATTTATTTTCAAATAAGAATAAATTATTTATTTATTCATTATTGACTTATTTTTTTAATATATTTTAATTTTGATAATGGTAGAAACCAGGAGAAGCCAGACCAATAAATATTGTGAGGGAAAATACAATGATTGTATGAAATGATTTCCCATTGTAATGGGAGTTGGAGTTTAAAACATCAGGGCAACTCTTAGCCAGATTTCAATGGTAATGATCAATAACGTAAACCATAAAGAATGTTTTCCTTCACCTAAGAAGGTTCAATTACCTATCATGTCTTTTTTTGGGAAATGAACACTAATATTTAATGGATCTTAAGATCCACGTTTTATGGAACAAGGGGTTAACTCGATAGAGATATTATTTTTTGTGCTCCACTATTCTAAGAAGGAGAAAGTTACTTTTGGTGATAATAATTTAGATGGATAAATAAATTAATTGTTGGTTTTCATAAAGAATACAAATTTTGAATATGAAACGTAAGAAATTGTGTGGTAATAATTTAAGAATATATTTCTTAACAACTATTTCCAATGAAAATTTCACACAAATATTAAGATAGAATTTCTTGAGCATAATCTAAAGGAGTATAAATTATTCATGAATTATGGGAAAAATTTTAATATACATGTCGATATGAATCATGTTTAATTTAAAAAAAACGATACAATAAATATACATTCATTAATTTTTGAAAACCAGATATTTGAATGGTTATAACTATAAAATAACTTAAGGGTTATGAATACGAGGTTTGATATGCTATCAAAATATATTTTGAGTTTAGATAAGGATCCAATGGATAAGTATATAAGAAGAGAAGAATGATGTTTCAATATAGGGGATCTAATAAAAAAGGAGGAAAGAAAATCCAACCACCAACTTTTCAAATATATGGGAAGAAGAATCTTGGGAATTTCCTCAAGGGTATAAATAAATTCATTATGTATATGGGATAAGGCTACCAAGATCATGAAAGTTTTAGGGAATTAAATAATCAAGACAAAATGATATAGGAAAGGAAGGTAACACATAATTTACCTCCCTTGGTTCAATGATTCAACTTTTAGGATAAATGACACTATACATGCTAGTGAACTAATACACAAGTCTTAAACTATTATCATAATTATCTTCCACCAATGATATTAGATCATGGTAGAACTTATTCCATCACCACCTCTGCGGTGGAACAAGAGAATGATGTTTTATATGTACAATTTATTTTCCCACAAGAATTGATTTTTTTATTTGATTATGGTTTTATGCATTTTTTTATAATCTATATTTTTTCCAGAACTGGTGACTCACTTCCTTGATATACTAAAGTAGAGAGATATGTAAAAATAATTTATTTTGAGATCATTGTATCCTAAGTGTTGGAATATTCTCCTATTAGTTTCTATGGGAGGATTCACCCAATGAATTAATAATCCTTTCCTTAGTGGAAATTTGGAACCATAATAGGAATGGAGTGGATATCATTAAATAGGACTCACATCCCTCATCATAAAAAGTAAAAATCGTTCTATATTACAAACTATTACTTGTTCATATCAAAATACAAGGAAGATAATGAATCTCATTTCGGACATCCTTATATGGTGTGGATGTTGATACAAAGAAAATAAGCATAATTTTCCAAAATTACATTGAAAATGAAAATCATAAAATTGCATGAAATCCCCATTATGATGGAATATATTGATATATTTGCTAAACAGTTTCCCAACATCCCCTAGATCATAAGGTAGATTTCTCAGTAGAACTTATACATAGAGACACTATTATTTCCAAAATATCATAAAGGATGGACCCAATAAAACTAGATGAAATAATGATACAGATGCAATTGATTTTAGAAAAAGGGTCTATATTTCATAGTGCAAAACTTTGGGGTTTTTTAATGACATTTTTTTAGAAAAATTATATATTTATGAGGTCATGAATTGATTACCAAGAGCTCAATAAGACCACTATGAAGATTAAGCATCAAATACTAAGGATTAATGTGTTCTTCAATCAACAGAATGCATCTTAGTAATTCTTAAGGTGTTTCTTAATTATGGATACATATACTAATGTTGAATTAGTTTATTATTCTTTAGAAAACTTATCATACTTGAATTGACTCTATGATTTCATAATAATGACCTTTAGACTTACTAATTACCTTTAAATATTAATGTATTTGGTGAATAGAGTCCCCAGATAATTCAATTAGCCAGGGTCAATTTATCACTGGGAGGGGGAGGTAGAGGATCAGTGATATCTGTTATTTTTAGGTTTCCTTTCATTAGAAAGAACCTTCATGTCATGTTAAAGAGTTATCACCTTTATGAAAACAAAAAATCACAAGTCCACAGGGACATAAGAATTTACAAGATTCACTACTAAACAAGAGTAGCTATATCTTTGGAATGGTTTGGAAACAATCCAATACCACACAATCCACTAGAAATAAATAATTTTTGTTTGGATATAAAAAGTTTGATATTGCCTCCCACATATGGAGTACTATGTTCAATACAATAGTGCATGTGGTTCTAGTATGATGAAATGATTTAACTAAAATATGTCTAACAGGTTATGAAAATTTCACCAATTTCTTCCAAACATGTTTATGCGATTCTTTATAAGCATTAAAAAATATAAAATTCAAAACAATTCTTCACTGTCCTACCAAAATAAAGGTAAGAATATATCTAAACATTGTAATGATACTCAGTATGATACCAATGTCTGATTTTCTAGTCTGATTGATCAGTCCAGAAATATAAAACGTCTAAAACACCATTCACAAAATAATGTACCACATTTATCATAGTTCCAAAGTCTCATTCATGTTTCATAGGATGATCACCTAGTCCGGTCTAATAACGCACTAAATATGATTTTCATTCTTCTTATTATTCTTTTGTCTATAGAACATCCTCATGAAATCCTAATACAGAAACTCCTACTCTCTAAATACTTTTATCATCATCTTTCTCTCTTCACCCATGAATAGTAGATTTGTTCGAAAGTAAAATGTATTCACACTAGTTTTAGGTGTGCCAAAAATGGTTTAGGTGGGAATTATGAATTTTTCCCATATAACCAAATATCCCATAATTTCAAATTGCATATAAATTTGGATACATATTTAAATTTTTTCAGCACATCTCAATTCTTCCATATTTTTATCAAAGATTTTCTAATATTATAAAAACTTTAGCTCACTTTCTACTTTATAACATTTCTTCAGTCTGATTTTGTTTTTTTTTTCAATTTCTTCATTACAATGAAGAAATATATAAACCATTAGATTCTACATTATGATAATCTATAAGAAATAAATGAAAAAAATATCTTTCTAATTTTCTAAATAAATTAATGGATATAATACCTTCGAGATAATTCTTCCATAAACATTGTTGCAACTCTGTTAGACATTAATTTCTATTGGTTTTTCTATAATCATAGCTGTAATATCAAAATATTATTGCACTTACTCAGAAAATCTTCTGTGACAGCTTTTAAACCATTCAATAAAATATCATTTTCTATTTTTTCTCAGACTGATGTTCCTCTTTTTAATGAATTCTTGCATTCGATGACTTTTATTGGATAAAGCATATGGTTGAGGGATTAATCACTATATTCTTATGATGGATTGGCATCACCTTCAGTCCTTTAGTCGGCACCACATGTCGTTTGATATCTTATGACCCATATAATGAAGATACTATTTATTTTATCTTGAACTAATTGAAAACTCAAGCAATTCAACCTGATTAAATTTTTTTACTCTATTATTGATTGATATATGATCCCATTTTTCATTAGTCCCAAATAATTTTAATTACTCATTGATATCAATAATTTTCTCTTACTGATATTCTTAAATAAACTATTCTACCTCTGATTACCTTTGGCAAATAACACTACATTTGATGATCAATTTCATTATTACTCTGATGATCATTGGCACACAACATCTGATGGACTAGTTTTTGTAGCAACTTCATTACCTACTAACTTACCCCTTAAAATATTTGTATCGTGTGGATTAATATTTTACCTATAAACTAGAATCTTCATTTTCTCATGTTCAAAAAATAAAACTTTTCATCAAGTTATCTCACACTAATGAACTAATACCATAAAAGTTTGACTTTAGAAAACTGCTTCATTCACAAACTTCTACTGGTTTCATGACTCCCTCATAACTTTGAGAACATTTATGGCTATTATAACATCATCTCAATTATATTGGGAGGTATTGTAACTTACCATCCTAATAAGAAACTCTTTCTTTCCAACCAATGTTTCAATCCTCCTGGTAGAACGTGCTTTTTCTCTTTCCTTCATAAGGCTTGCATCACATATTTTCCAGACAAATTATGAATTATGAGAACTCAAATATTAGAAAAACACATTCATATTTTCACCAGAGACATTAAATATATGATACACTGCTTCATTATGATAAACACTCTCATTTTGGACCCAAGGTCAATTTGATGAAGCTTTTATTCTAGAAAAAATTCATGTCGATCAAATGGAATTTCTTAAGCATTCTATATCAGATTTCTAGATTATGATTGTGAGTCTATTCACCATATTTTATAAAATTAGGTGATTTATTTTTTTGATAAAAAAAGAAAACACTTTCACCAGAGACCTCTTCCACCTTCCAAAAAATAACATTGTTCGAACTTGATCCCAACAATATCCACCTTTATATTTTGTATGAAACCATGGTTAATAAGTCCCTGAACATTGTAATCTCAATCAATGGATTATTTTTCAACAATTAGATGCCCATGTGAGCTAACTCATTATATGAAATTAGAATTATTGACCACAAAACAATGATGTACAAAATTTGTGGACCATGCAATATCTTCAGACTTTCTTCACATCCTTCTCTACTTCCTCCACTTTACGATAAACAAAATTTTCCAACAAACACTACAAAAAACTATTTGAATTGTTTACAAACATACATGATGAAATCAAAAGATACCCACAACTCCCCTTACATACATACATGCATAAATCGTTTAACATATATCAATGTATAGATTTATGGAAAATCTCACCCTTTGCAAAAATATACAATGAAAAGATGAAATAGGGGACATAAACACACACCTCAACCTTGATGATAATGTGGTTGGATGCCCATGTTAAACCTCAGTTTGTAAAAACCCTCCTTTGATAATGGTTTTTTGAATATTTTAGAAAATTTTTTTGATGTAAGAATAGACTCCAACTTCAATTCATTCTTCTGCACATTCTCTAGGATGAAATGATGTTTGATATCAATATAATTTGAATGATATTGTCTTACTGGATTTATCATAAGGTTTAGGATACATTTATTATCCCAACAAAATAGAAAAGGTAAAATTACATTGACAAGTAAGTCTTCCAACTGCTTCTACATCCAAATAAGTTGGGTAGTAGTATGAGTGGAAGAAACATACATAGAATCATCCATGATAAGTGTTACTAAATTTTGTTTCCTCATATTTCAAAAAACAAAACTTTTCCCCAGAAATAAAACTCCACTATATGTGGATCTTCTATAAATAAAATTTCCTACCAAATCACCATATGAATACCCAAACAAGACAATTATTTCTAAACTATTATACTTGATTCCAATTTGTTTGTGGATTTGATATATATGAGAATTTTTTTTCTATACAATAGATGTGATTATTTTGGAGCACACTAAAATCTTTAATATAAGGTAAAAAATTAAAAAATCTATATTCCTACGAAAGTAAGATATAATAATCATCTACTCAGCATCTAATACACTTTAGAGTCAAATTCCTTATCTTCACCATTTTTAGTAAACTAGGATTCCATTGAAATCAGTGTGTAAACATGTTTTGAAATTTCTTTTCAAAACATATTATGAAGTTCCTTATCATGATTTTGTTGGAATGAAATATGTGTTTCATATTTTATTGGATTTGTAACCCAATAAATTATTTTATTTCACCCATCATGGACATCTCAAAAAAGTTTATAATATATTTAGAAAATCTTTAAAAAATTATTTCATCATTCATAGAAAAAATAATGTGATCAACATAAATAATTACAATGATAGGAAGTTATTGACTTTATTTGATATACAAATTACAATAAAAACATACTCTCTTAAAACATTCTTTTATTAAGAAGGTATCCAATTTGGAATACCATTCCCCCAGATCTTGTTTTTTCCCATACATGGTTTTCTTTAAACTGAACACATAACTTTCATCCTTCCCAATAATAAAGCCACACTATTTTTCAAAATAAGTTTCCACATCGATTTCACCATTAAAAAATGTGGATTTGGCATCCATATGAAAAGTTTTGTGACCGCATTACTCAGTGATAGCATGAAAGATTATGATTATTTCCAACCATGAAACCAGAGAAAATTATTCATCAAATTCAATGCCCTTGATGTGAAAATAAACTTTTTACACTAGTCTTGATTTGTTTCTTACCACTTAACTGTATTCATTTAGCCTATTTTAGAAAACCCACTTTTCACCAATAACAATTTTGTCCTTTGTTTTAGGTATGATTTTATAAGTATCATTATTTTATATCTAGTCAAATTCTTCATTCATATATGGGACCCATTCAAGATGATCGAAAGCTTCATTCACATATTTTGACTCAAATTTTGAATATAAGGAATTATGTTTAATAACATCTTATGTTTTTCTTATTTGAACCATTTTTTGGGATATCCAATATTAATTTTAGCTTCCACTTTTTTTCTCGTCCTTAGATGATATTTTCATTATTCTCCCTCATTTGTAGAAATAGTTGTGTCTGATTCTTCTTGTTTTGTATTATTACAAATATTTTCATCCTTACCGGAATTGTTAACAAACATTCGTTCATCCATATCATCTTCCAAATTTTCACAAGTTTGTTTAATATAATCGTCAATATTTTTAAAATCCTTTACATAAATAGTTTCAAATAATTTTCCTTTCTCTTTATTGAAACATTTATATCTTCTTCCTTTCGGATCATAGCCAACAAAATTTTCATCTTCAACTCTATGCTCAAATTTATTAAGTTTTCCACCATTATTTATAGATTCCTTGGGGTGACATACTTGGTTATTTATTATTTTAGAGAAAGATTCACTACATTAAAAAAATACATGCCCGATGACTGTTACAGTCTAGTGTCTTGGGAAACATGGAATAAAAATCATATTTTGTTGTGAAAGATCTTCAATATCTCCCATAAAGATCTCTTCCTTTATTAATTCTACCTAAAACGATATTTAATAACTTGGGGAAAGGAAACATAAGAAAGGGGTGATCTCAAATACTCAATTAGGGTAAATAAGGGAGGTATGTTATATAATCATATGTATAAGTATATGACAACATGATCATGAAAAAGGAATATCATACCTTGCTTATCAAAAATAATATACATGAATCATGGCATAAAGAATGGAATTTAATAAGACATTAATATTATGAAAATAAATAACATAATCCATGAAATAATTACATAGGAATAAAGATATGAATTGTGGCAGACACATATGAATATATAATGATTTCCATAATAGTCAGGGAATTGACACCAATACCATTTTAGTGGAAAAATTCTTGTACTAAATCATTTTCACACTCTATTCTATCTCTTCATCAATAATGTAATTTCACCCCTCATTGCAGCCTTTTATTATCAAACAATGTTTATTTCTTATTCTAAACATGTAATATTGAACTGAGTGCATTTCTCATCCCAGCCATGTCTATCTCGTTATATATAAATCTTCACCCATTGAATTTTAGGGGGATATAGGTCCCACCCATCTTATAATGAAATGAAACAAACATGTTCCACATGATTACAAAAAATCATATCATAACCCATGCAATGAAATGGGTATCAATAACATTTAAATATATCATAAACTATTGAAATAAGGAAGAGTATTCAACACCATTTAATCTAAAGTATAACCCATTGAAGATAAAATTATTTCATAAACTAATAACCCATGAAATAGAAAATGATTTCAAAAACATATAACCCAGAAAAAAGAAAAAAAATCATAAATATATAACCTGTGACAGAGTATCAAATTTCATAAACATAAAACATGTGAAATAGAAATGGTTTTGATAAAGACAATGGCATTCAACATAACCCATTCATAGAAATAATATTAATGAAACCTTAATATAATATCCTATAAGGGAATGGGAAACATAAATATATTTCATCCTTGATGGAAATTAATTTTTAAATATGTTTGAAAACATTTTTCAAGGAAAATATATTTTCTTTATTGAAAAAACTTTTTATAAAATAAATCCTTTTGAAAACATTTTTCTATGAAAACACTTTGAAAACATATAACGAAAGATTGATAATTTTTTGAATTTTTTTTACTTGGAATCAAAATAATGAATCTTGATGTTTCTTGGAATCCATTTCTTTTAAAATACATTGAAATATTATAAATAAGTATTGAAATAATTTTGAAGTCCATATTCCTTGATGAATTGTAAACGAATCTTGAAATTGTTTATAGAAACATTTTTTTAAAAATTTCTTTCTTAAAAAAAATTATTTAAAACTGACCTTTAGAAAAAAAATCTTCAAAATAATGATGATAGATAAATCCATACATGTATGCAGTAAAATGAACATTGTTTTTACATGATAAAAAGGTAAAAAATGACTCGTTTAGAATGAAACAAGAATATTTGTTTGAAAACATTGGGAACAAAAAAATGGGTAAAACTTTATTTTAATAATCATTGGATATTAGTATAATATTCCTGGAAACCATTCTATGAAAGCCTGGTATTAATGGAATGAAGATTTCTGAGCAAAGAGAGGGTAAAGTCTGGATTTCATAAAAATATATTATTAAATATTTTATGTACCAAAGAGTGAAATAATTTTTATGAATATGTGAATAAATCATGACTAATGTTAGTAAAAGAAAATTCATGAATTTTCATGGGTTATGGGTATTAATATTTCATCAAAGGATGTATAAACATAAACAATCTTGAAAAGCTAGAAGATTGTCTCAATAAACTCTTATAACATGGAAACCTGGGATTGTACTCTCTATTTAAGAAAAGGAAATTAAATAAAACCTAAAATATAATGAAAATAAATAAATTCATGATATAACATGTTAAATAGAAGTATATACACCTCCAAATCGAATTTACCTACATAACACAACACGAGTCTTGAAGAAGGACAATTTAGATAAAACTATTTCACTGATTTGGTAACTTTTTAAAACTTATACCGCATGATAGGAAGATAATAAAATGGATATGTGGATTCCATAAATTTACATATAAAATAAATGGAATATAATCATTGGTAGTACGTACACCACCCAAAAGGGAAGAGTGGTGAATAAAGCGTGTGTCTCACAAAAAAAATTAGATAAAATCTCCTTACCTTGTATCTCGAATCTCATCATACTCATTCAAACCACCTGTATAATAAATATAATTTTATTATAATTTTGTTAAAAAATAATATTCTTATATATAATACCATATACAGTTTTATTATGACCTTATATTACCCTCTTATTACCCAACCTATGTTATGTTTTAATTTCAAGTAATATTTTCTCTGTTTTTCATATGTGTCTATATTTTTTATATTGTTGTGCCTTATAGTTATATCATGATTCAAGAATGTAAAATATGAAATTAAGATATTTTATATTCATTATATTTGTATTATATTAGTTTATATAATATATATTTATGAAACAGAATACACTGTTCGTGCAGTTAGTCGGCCATACATATGCATGAACTCCATTGCCGTTTAATTGTCATGTGTTGAGAGAAAGAACATAAAATACACACACACACACATATATATATATATATAATTATTAAATTTTTTATTTTATATCATGTAAACAATATATATTCACTAAATCCATTATTAATATATTTCATGTATTGTGTGAATGAATCACATCACTTTAAGGGTCGGTAGTCCACACTTCCTCATACGAAAGTATCGTATGAACACCAAAAGGAAAGTAAAAAAGTTATATATTTTAAAAAGAAAAAATTATCTAAAAGAAATAATAAATATAATATATAAAATTTATGAATGGAGTTTCCATCATAATGACCACCATGATATGTGGTAATGTAAAAATGAACGTTCGTCGTTTTGTGACGCAGTAGTTCACTGTACACAGAATTAATATGTTCATTACCCGTTGTATAGAGGTGTGTGTAAGTTTATGTTGAACAATTTACAAAAAATAAATAAAATTAAGTTGAGGATAAATAATTTTTATATAAGCATGGAATAAAGATAGTTGTTGGGGGGGGGGGGGTGGAGAAATAAAATACATGAAAGAACTTGATAGAAGATATTCTCTCTTAGCCGGGTAACTCATTTCGGTTTGTACCAAAATGATTAATTGGATTTCATTATACCCAAAATATAGATTATAGGGGGAATGTAGTGATTTCATGAAGTCTATTGGTTATATATTTTCATAACATAAGATGTTAGAGAGTAGTGAGGATGTATGAGAGGTATTATCCTTTTATAGGGAAGGAAAATGATTCACATCGAATTTCTGAAAACAAGTTAGGTGTACAAATATTCTTACCAAAACAATGTCATAGCAAACCAACATAAATAAATAATAAAAGTTTTATGGAGGAAACATTCCCATTAAAGTGGTTTGGACAATTTTATAGGCCATTTGGGATCTTAATATTAATGTATAGTCCCTAATTATACTAAATTTGACCTTAATCAATTTGATTAATTTAAATCACTTTTACTAACCATTTTGGAAAAAAAATAAATATGACTTAATTAGAATATAAATACTATAATTATTACAATGGTGTATGTCAGTTTTTCAAAATTCAATTCCCAGAATTAAAAAATTAAGATTAATGTTGTATCCTACAGACATAACAAAATTATGTGTTTTTAAAGTAAAAATAAGTTCAAAATTGTATTAAGATTTTTTATAATTTACAAGTGAAATTGATTATAATGACCTAAATTTTATTAATAGATGTATAGTTGATCTAATATGACCCCTAAAAAAATCATAAATATAATTTATCATTAATAATTATTTAAATAAAAAAACAATTTTTAACTAAAAAGTAGTATTTTTCACTATTCATTAAAAAATCAAGTCTCTCAAAAAAATACAAAAAAGTCAAACTAAGATAATTTAACCAATAATTACAAAAAAATTAAGTTTATTTTATAAAATTAAATATCTAAATGTGTCTATAATTAATTTTTTTAAAAATTGTTTTATTCGAGAAAAAGGTATCTGTAAACAAAAAAGGCATTTTCCAAAAATCAAATCTTTGATTACCAATATTTTTTATCTATACAAAAAAGTAATTAATAATATTTGATAATTTGTTTTTACTATTAAAATAACTATTTTTAATGGATATGTTATAATTATCTTCTTCATTTAATTATAACAACAAAATGATTTTTCGTAGAAACATCTGTGTTTCCTCTAACATATGTTATGTTTGTTTTGAATGTAGCGCATGAAAAGTCAGTACCATATGAAATAAGTGTTTTAATTAGTGTTTTAGTTTATATATATATATATATATAACAATTTCTAGTGTCATGTGAAATGAAAAATATCAAAAATATAAAATAATTCGAAAAAATATAATTTGCAAACTCTCGGGGTGTTACATTCTACCCCATTAAAATAAAATTTCCCCCAAAATTCATCTGGGTTATCAAAGGTTTAATACTTGAAAGTTTATTTCATATAATCCCACATTGTTAAAATTATTACTAAAAGATCCCTTTAAATTAAATGTTGGGACCATAACATTTACCCAATGTAACATATAATTGGGTTTCCATATAGGAGAACGTAGTTTGGAAGTAAGGATAAGATATGGTGGAAAAGAATAAATATCTATATGGTGTTATTGTGTTCATAAATCAAAAACAAGTTGTTGGTGTGAAAAACTTATCACCCTTCATTCATGGACTCAAGACCCATGACCTTTCCAGACTTGATTTTTTATCACCCAACATACAGGGTTTCCTTTTATAAAACCATACTAAATTAATTTCTAAAATTTAATGGACATCCTTTAAATAAGGTTAATCACTAAATATCCTTTTTTCCAAGGTTTTAAATACAATATCAATAAATAAACACTTCATCCAAAGTTTAACTTAAACAATTCTGAAATATATAACCTTATAACCCTTCTGAATGATGAAAATCCAAATTCATTTAGAGAATGTAACAAAACCTGCTTAATAATGATCCCCCATATATCACAATGTAGCTCTTGGTAGTAACCTTCCAAAAATGTAAATATCGTCATGGTAAATTCTCTTGGATCATGGTAATGACCTGAATTACCTTATATTCATTTTGGAAAACATGAATTCTTTGTTATTCTATATGTTACGGGATATATTCAATAAATACTATAAGTTTTAAACTTCATCCATTATAGATGAACTACCTATAAAGATTCCCTTAATTAATTCCATGGTAATCAATACCTTCAATTTACTTATTCATATATTATATATCGTTATCAAGATAACAATATCCTAACATAAGAAGCATATTAAGAGTTTACTTTCCCTTAATCATGTTTTTCCCAAAGACATCACCATGACATTATTTCACTTTTATATTCCATCAGAACCATTCAACAAGTTCTTCTAATTCCAAACAAAGAAACATAAACTAAACAATCCAAATATATTTCCACATTATAATAACATACTTATTGAATAAAAAAACATAAAAGATTTTATTATTACACTTCATCCTTATACCATTAACAAGTATACCTCATCCTATTATACATTGACTATTTCCTTTCACATTCTTCAGTAGTCTCATCCTTATCAGTAATGTAACCATTACTCACACCTCTTTTCTGGTTCCCTTTAGGATATTTCATCATTGGAAATTAAGTTTCATAATGTTCATTTACTACACACATAAAACACATAACATTCAATGATGTATTATAGAGGCCAAGATTATCATTCATTTTATTAATCTAATTTTTTATTTTTCCATTAAAATAACTTTCTTTGTCACCTTCTTTACCACAGTCAAAAAACATTCTTGTTCAACTAATAAATTCACATAGGTGATTATTTCCACATTCTTGAAATAGATGAAACAAAATATTCATTCCTCCATGGTCACCATTACCTGAACTCTCAATGAACTCCTTATTTCTCTTCCAGAGTGAGTTTGAGAATTAGGGAAAGTTTATGTTGTTAATCAAGTTCGGTGAAAACTGATTTGGAATGATCAAACCATCTCTTACTCCATTGATGATTCCAATTGAATGATCATAATCAAATCATCAATCACAGTCAACATTAATCATTTTTCTTCTAGTTTCCCGCCATTGACTATAACTGGAATTATTGTGTAAGTATTACGTGTCATAGAAGAAAACCACATAGTCATCAAAATAATTACTTATAGGATTTCTAAATAATGACACCTTCTTTAATGTATGACAACCTAGGTTCATACTTGGTTATTATTATCGAAATTATAATTAAATCATTCATAATGTTTTGTGAATATTTTTGGGGATTTTCAAAGATTATGAGATGAGATTTTCCAACATGATGTGCAGCTAGGTCTATTGTCATGTTCCAGATTACACCGAGTTAGGCCCAAAACAACTTTTCAGATTTTTTACCCCTATATAAATCTCTTCCTGAGCCATATCCATTTGTAATGTCTATAAAAGAACGTATTTCTAAGAAATCACTTACTCTATCCTTCACCAAAAATCAAGGCCTTTTCCCTAAATGTTATCTCATCCTTATACTTATCTTTTGAGACATCCATAGAAATATACTTAGAAATATACCTAGGTATCTCACTAAGGTTTTCTTATCCTAGTTTCAAAAGGCTGACTAATCCATTCCACTGATACCAACTATATATACCCTGTATTGACATACATGGATATTAAATCATTTTAGATGAATATTTAGTATATTAAAAAAATATGTGCTTGTGGACTGTACTAGATTAATGTATTTAGATAGTTGAAAAAAAATATTCTATCCCAATAAAAGATCTTCAATATATCCCATTAATATATCCAAATTTTCTACTTTGAAATAAAACATTTCATTATACCCTTGGGAAAGGAAATATAATAATGGGGTGAGCATGAATGCCTATTAAGGGTAAATAAGGGAGATATGTAATCAAAATCATTAGCATAAGAGTATGATGAAAAGATCAAGAAAATGAATGAATATAACTTACTTAACAAAGATTATATTCATGAATCATGGCATAAATAATGGTGGTTCATAAGTCATGTATCTTAAGGAAATAAAGAACACAATCCATGGAATCATAACATGGGAATAAAACGTTGAATTTTGGCAGACACTTAAGTATATATAATGATTTACAGAGTAATGAAGGAATTAATGATGATACCATCTAAGTGAAAAATCCCTTTATTGATCTGGGTTCACATCCCATTCCATCCTTGTATTACTGAAATGAGTTCACAGCTCATTCCAACCCTGTATTACGGAACCAATTTCACCCCTCATTCTATCAATGTATTTATAAACGGAGGTGATTTCCTATTCCAACTTTTTAATAATGAATCCAGTTCATTTCTCAATACAACTATGTATATATCAGGATATATAAATCTTTACACCATGAATTGGATGCATATATATGTCTTTCCCATCTTATAATGGCATCATATATACATGTGATATAAGATCTTAAAAATTCATATCATAACCCATTGAATGAAATGGGTATCATAAATTTATTAACATATCATAACCTGTGATAAAATAATGAGGTTTCATAACAATTTCCTCTAAAGCATAACAAAAGAAAGAGAAATGGATTTAATAAACATATAACCCATGAAATAGGAATGAATTTCATAAAAATATATCCCATGAAATAGAAATATATTTTAAAAACATATAACCTATGAAATTGAAATGGAATTCATAAACATATAACATCTGAATGATAAACAGGTTTGATAAAGATCCTGAAATTAATAATAACCCTTTCAAAGAAGGAATACAGATAAAACCTTTAGATCATTTCCATAATGGGAATGAGTAACATCAACAAATATAATATTAGATAGGAAATAATTTGGAATGATCTTTAAAAAATGTTTTTTTGGAAAATATCCTTTCTTCATTTAAAAATGATATTTAAAACATAACACCTTTTGGAAAACTTTTTTTGAAAACATATTAATAAATATTAATTTTTTAAAACGTTTTAAAATGAAAAAATATGAAAAAATATTGAATTTTTTTTGAAAGAAATTTATTTGAAAACACATTTACAACTTATAAATGAGTCTTGAAATCATTTTGAAAATCGTTTTCTATGAAATCATATAAGTGAAGATTGAAAACATTTGGAAACAAATTCCTTGAAAACTTATAAAAGAAGATGGAAAACATTATTCAACCCATTTATTTATAATCTATTTTAAAAACATTTAATTAAAAAATAAATTATAAACAAGACACGAAAGATCCAAAATATTTATGTTGGATAAATCCATATATATATTACAATCTTAAAATAACATTCCTTTTTTCATGATAAAAAGTTTAGAGAAATTCATCAATCAGACAGTGAAAAGTATATTCCTTTGAAAAAATCGGAAAAAGGAAAAATTATAAATATGGATTTTAATGATCATAAAATATTAGTAGAATATTCTTGGAACAATTATTAGAAACCTTGGTTTTAAAGGAAGAAAAATTTCAGACCGAAGAGTGGGTAAAGTTGGGATTTCTTAAAAAATAATTCTTAACTATATTATATAAAAAATAGTGGACTAAATGGTACCAATATATAGATAAATAATTAACAACCATTGGATAATGAAATTAATTAGTGTTCTTGAGATATGGATCATACTATTTCATCAATGGAATCATAATCAAATATAATCTTGAAAACCGATGAGACTGTGCCGATAAACTCTCATAACATGGTTAGTTGGGAGATTACTCTCTATTTAAGAAAAATAATATTCATGAAACATAAAATATCATGAAAATAAGGAAATAAAAAATAAAAAATGTATAATGGAAGTATATATACCTTAATATAAAATTTATGTGCATAATAAATCCTGAGTTTCCTAGAAGGAAAATTGAGAAAAAACTATTTCGTGGATTTGGTAAATTTTAAAAACTTATACCCCAAGAAATAAAGATCATAAAATTAATTTCTGAATGGCCATAAATTTACTTATGAGAAACATTTTGTACAATAATGGTCAATAATTACTCCACACAAAAGAAAAGAGTGGAAAACCTTGCATGTATTTCACGGAAATTAAAAGTGGGATAAAATCCACTTACCTTATGTCTTAAATATCATCGAGATCATTAAAGAAACCTCTTTGATAAATATAAATTTATTAGATATATTTTTATGAAGTATATTATTTTATATAATACCATATACAATTTGATTATGACTTTATATTACCTCATTGTTAGCCATCCAATGTAAAGGTTTCACTTCGAGTAACATACATTTTGTTTTTCGTATCTGTCATAATTTTTTATATTGTTTATCCTTATAATTATATCATGATTCCAGAATATGGAACATGATACTAATATCATATATATATATATATATTATTTTTAGTATAATATTCTATTTAATATATAATTAATAAATGGAATACACAGTTCCTAGAGATGGTAGGTCATACGTACGCGTGAATGCTATTTCTATTTAATTATCCTATTGAGAGAATGAAAATAAGAGAAATATATTTATATATTTGAATATATATATATATATCATTATCATAGTACATTTACTATATCATATATATCATATATATTCATGAAATCAATCTTTAATACATTCTATGTACTGTGTGTAAGAATCACATCGCTTTGAGAGCGTGATGATCTACATTTTCTCATATGAAATTATCGTAATATCTTCAAGTGGGATGTAAAAAAGATATGGGTTGTAAAAGGAATTAATAAGACTAAATAAATAATAATTATACTATATAATATATATAAATATAGTTACTGTTATAATTAAAACCATGATTGGTGGTAACTGAAAAATGAACAATCATCATTTCATGAGGCAGTAGTCCACCATACACAGCAACAATATATTTGTTACCCATTAGATGGAGGTGTGTGTAAGTGTAGATATTAAAATTTACATAAAAAATACATTTATATATTTTTATACGGTTGTATTTATATAATCATATAATAAATATATTTTTAGGGGTGTGTAGAAGAAAAATAAATTACAGGAATTGAGAGAAGACATGACCTCTTAATCACATTACTCTATAAGGTTTGCGCCCAGAAGATTCTTTGGATAGACTTATAACTAAAGGAAGGATTATATGAGGAAGGAAGGGAAATTGTGAAATGTATTTTTTATATTTTTATAAACCTAATAGGTTTGATAGGTGTGAGTATTTGGTATAGGTGGTCGCATTTTATATGGAATTAAAATGACTCACTTGGAATTTTTAAAAACAAGTTACGTGTACACATGTTATTATCGAAAAATGTCATAAAAAACAACAATAAATCAATAATACATATTTTATGGTCGAAATATGTGCATAAAATGTGTCTTTTGAAATGTTTATAGGTCATTTTTCCTCCTAAGAAAAAGGTTTAGTCCAAAATTAAGCTTAATCTAACCTTAATCACTATAATTAATTTCAATCAATTTTACTAGTCATTTTGGTTAAAAATCAACATGAACTAATTAAAAAATAAATATTATACTAATTAAAATGTTTTATATTTGTTTTTATAAATCCAATTCATAGAAGCGAAAAAACTAAGATTAATGTTAATGCCATAGACATGACGAAGTTATATGTTTTTAAATTAAAAATATGTTCCAAAATATATTAAGTATTTATATTAAATTCCAAAGTGAAATTGATTATAAAAACCTAAATTATATTAAAATATGTATAATTTATCTAAATTGACCCTTAATCAAATTTATAACATAATTTTACATTCATAAATATTTAAACATAAAGACATTTTTAACTAAAAAGTTGTATTTTTTACTATTCATAAAAAATAAAGCTTCTCATAAAAAACCCAAAATTTGAAAATAAGATAATTTTTACATTATAAATTCAAAAATGAAGTTTATTTTATAAAACTAAATTTTTAAATGTTTCTAAAATTAACTTTATTATTAAAAGGGTTATTTTGAGAAAATAGTATTTTTAAATATAAAAGGACTTTACCAATAATCACATGTTTCCTTACCAATATAATTTATCTATATAAAACAATTAAAAAATATTTTAAAATTAGTAATTACTATTCATATATCTATGTTTAATGTCTAGGTTTTAATTATCTCATTTAAATAATTATAATAATAAAATGATGTTTTATATAAACATCTGTATTGTGTATTATGTACGCCGATTCGGTGTTGTGTGTAGTGAAAGACATGTCAGTGCCATGTAAAAGGAATGATTGAATTATTGTTTTCATATATATATATATATATACAAATTTATGCAGTGACATGTGAAATGAAAAATATCAAAAAGGATAAATTAATTTGAAAAAAATCGCAATCTCTCAGGTTGTTACATTCGTCTTTATCATGCATGGAATCCATGAAATTATTCTGTTTTTATAACATAGTGTTTTTTTCATAAACAATTTCATATGTAGTAATATATGAACTTTTCCAATATAGAAATTATTATTTTATATACATAAAAGTTCTCATGGATTGCCTCCAAAGGTATTGAGAGAGACCATGTTCAAGTAACGTAGTTTTCTCCATTTCAACCAGACTTCTATCTTTCCTTTTAGAAAAACCCTTTTGATGAAGAGTTTATTGTCTATTTAATTGATGCCAATTTCAATGATTCTAATTATAAATTTTAAATTCTTTATTCCTATATTCACCACCATTTATTGTTCTCAACGTCTTCACTGAATACTCACATTCTTTCTTAGCCTTCCTCTTGAATCTTTTAAACATTTTTAGATATTCAAACTTATGTTTAATATTCAAAAAATATTTAATATATGTAAAGACATAAATTAATGTAATTAATTATTTATATCTTTGAGTTCATTTATTTCTCATTTAAAAAAAAATATCTGAATTGATATGTTTCAGGGCCCATTTTGAAAAATGTCAAATTTCTTATGCACCGAGTTTATATCTTATCCTTTATGAAAAATTGTGTGACACCAATATCTTCTACTTGAAATGTCAATTATTATATTCATACTATTTTTATTTGATAACGTGATCATGCATATTTGAAAAGCGTTTCCTAGTCTTTTATTCCAGAACTGATTCTCTTCCACCATCTTATGTAAGAATAATTTTAAACCTCTCCAACTTGAGACAAGTTTCCATTTTTTACTTTGGTATCTTGAAACTATCATTCCATATTCCTATTTTTTCACACAAAAAAAACCATATTTTCAGAAAAAAACTTTGCCTTATACATCACAGATTTGTAAAAATATCAACATTTATTGATTCATCCCATCAAAAAACAAAACATTATTGGATTTCAACTTTTCATCCCCAATGATCAATAATAAAAAACCTTATATTTTGGTGATTAATTATTTTTGAGTTTTTTTATTCCTTCATTTATGTATTTATCATTCTTTAACAATTATAAATATCCTATCATATGATAGGAACACCCGATATTTATGATCTGAGGTCATTCTCCGTTTTTAGCTTTATGAGCGGCTTCCAAAAAAATTTATTTTTCTTTCTTTTTATATTTCTTAATATCTGGCATCTAAGAATAGTTAAAAACATTTTTTATACTGGTAAAAAAACAATACATCCCTTTTAAATATTTCTAGGTTGTTCACATCAATAGAAAATGTTCTTAGAGGTTTGTACCTATTTTACACTTTTACACCAACCTTCTAATATTTCATCAAAACATCATTCCATGATTTCTTGATTTAAAGGTATTGAGTTTCCCTTAATCTTTGACATCTTTAATTCATAGAATAGTAGTAATGTTGATGATTAATCCAATAAATATTTTCCATATTCTCTAATACCCCACCATACCATAAATATCCATAGATATAATGTTTTCATATGTTACTTTCAAATTGTCCTGGTCTACGAGCATGTTTCTTAGCAAAATTCTTATCTTTCTTATCAAATATTTTCTGAACACCAAAATTTCTATTCTAAATTAGAACCTTCTCCTTCAACATGTTTTTTCTTTCATCCTTATCAGAATAATAAGTATCCAAAACATCTTCCAACTCAAAATTTTTAGACATTTGTGAATTCTTCGCATTCTTGGTCTCTTCCACATATATTAAATTCCGAGATTTATTCTACTGAGAAGTAATATAAACTCTGTTCTAAAATATTTAATACGACTTTTCATTTCTAGGTTCACCATTTCCAAATATTTCAGAAAATATAAAAATATATTAATTAAATCATGTAACACTTTGTTTAGATTTATAAATTTATTTTTGGATAGGTTCCATTTCATCTTCTTTTTCCTTAAACTATATTTCTATATGTTCATTCTTATTATATTATTTCACTGTATATTTCTTAAAATTAAAAATAACATTCAGTAGATTGAAATTATCACCATTAAAAATTATTGATTGTTTCTTAAGGAACTTTCATTTTTCAATTTCTTGATTTATTTCTCTAGCGTTCCAATATTTCTCATATAGTTTTTCAATTCATCATTCACCAGATATTTTAATAGGGTTTCTTCTTCTTTAGAACCGATGCTTCGGAACTCTCCATTGTTAAAATTTCAAATTAATGTGTTATCCCATTAATTCTACACATACTTTTTAGATTCATATTAACTTTATTCTTATTATTTATAATCATTAGATAAAAGGAATCTCATTTTGGATTTGGAGATCCTTTTATCTTTCCCTTTGGAATGATATTTTTTCAGATCGCCTTGTTTCTTCCTTGATTTTCTTGGCCTTTTTAATTTTCAACACTATTATATTATTTCTTTATTTAAGGAAAATTATGTGAAATGTTTCCAATAATCCACACTAAAACACTTCAATGTATTTTTCCCTTTATACTTTCTTTTACCCCTTTAAAAAATTTTAGAAAACAAGGATAAAAATCTATCAATATTTTTAAATACATAAATTTGAGAATTAGAAACACCAACTTTTTCTTCTTGAATAATCTTTCAAATATTTTCTTTCCTACTATCTATGAATGAAATTTCTCGATCATTGTTTTTACCTTAATAACCCTCTCCATTATATTTTCATAAGTAATACGAGTTCTATGAAAATCATCCAAAGATAATGTTTCAATATATATATCTTTTAATGAAGAAACTTTGATGTCAAACTTTTATATAATAATTCTCAAGATCCTTTTAATAATAATATAATCTTATAAATTTTCACTAAGAAATCTGATAGGGATAAAAACCTCATTAAACCTGGCGAAGAAGTCACCAATGGATTCATACTCACCATTTTGATATCATCATACTTCAACCTCCAGATTTTTACCCTTTCTTTTTCCAATTTGTACCACCATCACAAATATTATTCATCTTTTCTCAAAAATATTCATTAGTGGAAAAAACCTTATCTCTTATAAAATCAATTTCAGAAAGTGATGAGATTAAAAATAATTACAACTTCCTTCATCCTCAAGAATGTTTTTTTCAATAGATGTAAAAGGAACATTTTCATTAATAGGTGGAAATCTTGTAGTTACAGCTACAAACATTAGGCCCATGATATATAAGATATGTAAACATTCTATAATTCAAAATATGATATTTCTAACCATCCAAGACTAGAATGACCTTATTTTTCACACAATTCGTTGTCTCCATCACAACTTCTCTTTCAAAACATCATAAAATAGTAAACTAATGGAAACTTCACTATGATCGAACTTGAATGCAACGACCCAAAATTTTGAATAAATCTTGTTTCCTAATTTTGTGTGTTATTTTATTTCATACTCCACAAAACTTTTTCATTTAATAAAATGAGTATAATTAAAATGAGACTATTGAGTTTTGACTATTATTTGACCGTTAGTCAGTATGACCATTGGAAACTGAATGTTGCGACTATTGTCTCTAAATACAAGTGATCTTGGTTAATTAATATATAAAGAAGATTCGATGGCCTTATCCAGAAGTCTTGGGACAATCGAATCCTATCTAACAGAACTTGGGAAGGAGGTAGCACCACCGGGATTTTCTCTGGACCAAACCCAAGCCGAACTTCATCATGTGAAGCTAAAAAGGAATTTCCTTCGTGAGAAGTTCAAACTGATAGAAATCACCCCTCGTGCGATGTTGGCCGAGCCACCCTCATATTATCCCACCTTGGAACACCTTAAACATAGGTCCTATGTTGGGGTTACAAGAGGCTATGTAAGGATACCATATCTACGTTGTGTAATCCTTTGTTATAAATAAAATTGTGATTTCTTCTTATGGTGAAGTTTATGTAAACCGTAAATAATTAATGATATGTAATGATTTTAAAAAAATAGTCTTCTGCAAATGTGTTCAGTAAGAAATTTAGAGTCTAATAAGATCAAATTAATTTTTGACGAATAGTAAATTTATGAATAGTGATGTTATGCTTAGGATTAGTAATGTGACCAAATCGATTTGTAATCTCACTTAGAGAAAGTATTAATATAATTTAGGGACCTTGATTAAGTAGTGTGATTCAATGAAATAGGTAAATAACTATTTCATTAATTATTAGTCAAGTATTAGTTTTTTCGGGTGAATATGTTTTTTAATTTAAAATTAAATTAAAAATATTTAGAAAAATATTTTTATAAAATGGACTTTATTTTTGAACTTTGAGCATCGATATTATGTTAAGGTAATTTTTGGGGATTTTTCTGAGAAAAATAAATTTTCAGTGAACAGTGTTTTTATTTAAAAATTATATTAAAAATATTTAGAAAAATATTTTTTTAAAATGGAGTTTATTCATGAATTCAGCGCATTGATATTATGTTAGGATAAATATTTTGGAGTTTTCTGAAAAAGTTAAATTTTCAGTGAATTGTAAAAATATAGTTTTAGGGTTTCAGTATGTTTAATGATATCATAACTGTGTCATGATGATGTCATGAGATATTTTAAGGGTTGTATGAACAAAGGTGATGAATTATTGTATGGGGGCACCACGTGGCCTATCACAATGGGAAATAACATGGGAGAGCCCATGGTTTTGAGAAAACCACTTGTGAGGTGTCCCTTGAAATTATTAAAGCATCACCTCCCATTCTCTATAAATACCCACCCTTTCATCCTTTAGTTTTCACTCCCAACTCCCCCCCCCCAATGAATATCAGGTTTAATTACCTCCCATATAGTCCTCCCAAGGTGCCCCAATCCCTCAAGGTCCCAAACATTGAGTTTTAAGAGTTACGTTTTAAGGTAAGGGATCCTACCTCTCTCTTTCTTTTCAAGTACTATCTTTTATGTCATTTCTTTTATGATCCATGTTCTTATTTTTGGGATGTTATTTTATATTATACTACTTTCCTTTTCATGTTCATATGATGGGATACCTTCTATTTCTCTCATAATTTCATTTTATGAATGTTTAAATGGCGCTGTTAGGCTCCCGAATTTTTAAGGGATTCTTTTACCCTTCTCATTTTTCAAAGTTCTTCTTTCATGTCAAGTCATTCAAGATCCTTTTATTATGTTGGCGTATGATCTCTATATCTATAATACTGATCTTTTATGTTCATATGATGAGAGACCCTATTTGATCTCGTCAATTCATTTTTTCGAAGTTTAAGTGACGTCGTTAGGCTGCCGAGTTTTCATAAGAAAAATCTTATATTTGTCTTCCTTCCGTGTTTTTCATTTCAAATGGTATGTCAATCAAATTTAATGTACATGTTATTATATGCTTTATATTTTGTCCCTATACTTTTCTATGGATCAGTTATGAGTGGCTTACCCATGTCCTCTCTCTCTTCAATATTTTCTAAAACCTTACAACATAGCCGTTATGCTGCAGAATTTTCGTCTCAAAATGTCTCTCTCTTTTTCTCAAATTATTTTATTTTATTAAGTTAATTACTCAAAACTCTTTATCCTACAGTGGTATTCACATATATATCAAAATTTTCTATTTTAAATTCTGGTATTTACATACATGAGACCTTCTTTCCCTTCCCGTGGGTTTAAAGTGACATAAAGATCGCGTCTTTAAAGCAGTTTTTAAAATGTTATGACTGTGAAATGAAACCCATTTCTTTTAGGATATATGGGTTATTTATGAAATGATTAATGATGATATATGTGGCTCACATGATAATAAAGGCAAATTTAATGTTGCTCCCTGATAGCGCTCCAATGGATTGGGTAATGAGGTAACCACTAGAGATTACAATTTTAACGATACCTTGGTGAATAGCCTTGTTAATTTTCAAATGACACCTTGGGGATGCACCTTGGTGATATGTTCATGACTGTATAAGTTAAATGTTGTAGTCACATATTCATGTTATGAAATATGTTATTTTTATTATGATATGCCTCATGATTTTTTTTCTCGTTCCTTATAGTTCTTTTTCATGACTTTGTTGACGTATCTCAAGTTCACATGTTAAATGTTTCCCCTTGTTTCCCTTACTGGGCCTTCTACTCACCCCTTTCTTTTGATGTATGTCCCCAGGTTATGAGATACAGTAATGAACCCAGGATGAAAATAAGGAGAATCCTTTCAGGTGTTTAAGAAGAATGTTTCATTATTTCTTGTTTTAAGTTCCTGGTTTCCAAGACACTAAACATTAATGATCCTCGATTTTGTAAAATGTAATGAAAAGTTTATGTGATAAAAAGGCGGGATGTTATTGTTGGTATCAAAGGGAGGTTTTGTTATTTCTGGAAATTAGGATATAAAAACATTAGTAATAACCCTATAGAAAGGTTTAAATATAGGAAACCTTCCTAGTATTTTGGTGAGTATTGAGTAAGTGGTTTATCAAGAAAATACATCCCTGTCTGGATACGAGTAGTTATAGGTGGCTCTGGCATATATGTACATAGAGGTAAAACCCGAAATAAACCGCTTTGAGATATACTCGAATGGGAGCTGGTACACGACAACGGGCCTTGATTCACTCTTGGTTACGACACTCCCAAGGGATATACTTCATCAAATTCATAAGATTAGTATGAACCATTATTAAAGGGACAAAGATAAAATAAAATAAAGATTCACATAAGAATATATGATCATGGATAACCTAGATTGAATCCTAGGGGATCACAAGTTAGGGTATACTTCTCTTCTATAAGTTTATCCTTCTATTCTTTATGTTTTCTTTTCATTATTATTGGCTAAGTATTTAAGCCCCCTAATTTTACGTTCTTTTCTTAGTTATTGGCGGGAAATGGAAGAACATGTCCCAACAACCAATGTGATAGGAAATGTGACGATTTCCCTATTAATGTGATAGAGATGACGAGAGATCAAGTTGAACATATTGTGATTATGCCAAAACATCTATCAAAAATCACAATTAATAATCGGCACCTAGTAGAATGCCCAAATTCATCAAGGAAGAAGAATATGAAGTCTCAAGAAGGTTGATCTGATAAAGTTGATAAGGTAAATAAGACCCATTTCCCTTCATGAAAAAAGTGTGTAAAGGGACAACAAGGGGAATTTCACAAAGGAACTGAGAGATGTTTTATGTGTGGGGTGATAAGGCATAAAGTGGAAAATTGATTCAAAAAAATGGATAATGTGATGAATAGAGATAAGGTTCGATCTAATGTAACTTATAATTTTCAATGTCGTAAATGTGGAGAAGTTGGACATTATCCAAGGAAATGATCTCTTGGAAGGGATGAGAAGCATGATGAGCATAAACAATCTTCAAGGACAAGGGAACAATGCAAGTCCTATGCTGAGATGGATCACGATGACTAAAGTACATGCAACCTCTTCGCAATAATTGTCTATGTCATGTATTATTTTAGTTCATGCTATATTAGCATATATTTAATGTTTTCTAAGAACATCAAGTCACTAACTAAGATAATTTTATATCATTAAAGAAAACATCTATTATTATATACCACTTCTTGATGTTGTGAAGCTATTCTTCTTTAAAAAAAGATGATTAGGGGATTAAAAGATGGTTATTATTTTGGAAGACATTCACTATTTTGGGAACCCTATATGATCGAGGTAAACAGAATACTATGATATATTCATTGAGGAGTAAAGGTTGAATTATATTTTGAAGAATCGATGAATTTAATGTGAACTTATAGTAATTTAGGTTACTTATAGAAATGATTAACCTATCTTGGGGAAAATATGATTAGGTAAATTACTTTTGTTATAAGATGTTAGGAGTGATTGATGTTGTTTAGAGATGAACTATAATGTTTATCATGGAATACTATGTTATCAAATCCTTCATATATTTGGGTTTCAATCTTAGTTTGGTTTATTTTGAGGAATTTTATGGACAGTTATTTACAGAATGGTCTATGATGAACTTTGGGTAGTACCATGGAACTTTGACTATTTAAAGTAGTTTCCCTTTTTATGTGGTTATTTCTTTTTGAAGAGTTGTTTTATCTTACCCTTTCTGTTTTTGGGATAAATGTTTAAAGATAGATAGTTATTATTTTGTGGATTACGTGATTCTCTAGAAGATGATTCTTGTACATTGATGAGACCAAGTAGTTTTTAATGCTCATTGTTTGGAGAAAACATCAGTCTTGGTGAAACTTATTAAGGGATGAAACTATACTTGAAGGTAAATATATTTCCTTGTGTTCTCATTCTATGTAGTAAATGAATTCCTCAAAATTATTAAAAGGAATGTAGAACAAAAACGTTTTTGGTTGATGTTTCCTTCTGGGTAATCAAAGTCCGTTTAACCCATCACATGTTTGTGATTTTCTAGTGGTTAACTCCCTCTTAGACATGTTTTCTATCACTCTACCTCAAAACATGAACCTTTGTTTTCTCTTCCATGTCCATGTTTTCCTACATGGAATCCTTGTATGGGTTAACTCGGGTGACCTTGTACTTCATTTTATTTCTTTCAATGTAATAGTGTTACTGACTCTTTTTCTGATGTGGGACTTTCAATGAAATTTCCAAACCCAATTTTTAAAAATTGCGAGTACGCAATTTCATAAGGGGGGAAGATTGTAACGACCTGAAATTTTAAATAAATCTTGTTTCCAAATTTTGTGTGTTATTTTATTTCATACTCAACTAAACTTTTTCATTTAATAAAATGAGTATAATAAAAATGAGACTATTGAGTTTTGACTATTATATGATCGTTAGTCAGTATGACCGTTGGAAACTGAATGTTGCAACTATTGTCTCTAAATACATGTGACCTTGGTTAATTAATATATAAAGAAGATTTGATGGCCTCATCTAGTAGTCTTGGGCCGATCGAAGCCCATCTAACAGAACTTGGGAAGGAGGTAGCACCACCGGGCTTTATTCTGGACTAAACCCAAGCCGAACTTCATCATGTGAAGCTATAATGGAATCGCCTTTGCGAGAAGTTCAAACTGATAGAAATCACTACTCGTGTGATGTTGGATGAGCCGCCCTCGGATTCTCTCACCTTAGCACATCTTACACTTAGGTCCTATGCGGGGGTTATAAGGGGCTATGTAAGGAGACCATAACTATATTGTGTAATTATTTTGTTATAAATAAAATTGTGTTTTCTTCTTATGGTGAAGTTTTTGAGTTTTCAAATGTTCAAATGAATATAGGATGTATTTTATTGATGTATTTTGAAAAAAAGGATATTTTAAAATATTTTTTTAAACCATAAATAATTACTGATGTGTAATGATGTTCAAAAAATGGTCTTTTGCAAATGTGTTCAGTAAGAAATTTAGATTCTAATAAGATCCAATTAATTTTTGATGAATATAAATTATGAATAGTGATGTTATGCTTAGGATTAGTAATGTGACCAAATGGATTGGTAATCTCACTTAAAGAAGGTATTAATATAATTTAGTCACCTTGATTAAGTAGTGTGATTCAATAAAATAGGTAAATACCTGTTTCATTAATTATTAGTCAAGTATTAGTATTTTCAGGTGAATAGTGTTTTAATTAAAAATTAAATTAATAATATTTTGAAAAATATTTTTATAAAATGGAATTTATTTTTGAACTTAGAGCATCGATATTATGTTAAGGTAATTTTTGGGGATTTTTCTGAGAAACTTAAATTTTCGGTTAATAGTGTTTTTATTTAAAATTTAAATTAAAAATATTTAGAAAATTATTTTTTATAAAATTTAGTTTATTTTTGAATTTAGAGCTTTTATATTATGTTAAGATAAATTTTTTGGAGTTTTTTGAAGAAGTTGAATTTTCTGTGAATAGTAAAAATACAGTTTTAGGGTTTCAGTATGTTTAATGACATCATAACTGTGTCATAATGATGTCATGAGATATTTTAAGGGTTGGCCAACCAAAGGAAATGAATTATTTTATGGGGGTCCCCATGTGGCCTAACACCATGGGAAATACCATGGGAGAGCCCATGGTTTTGAGAAAACCACTTGTAAGGTGTCCCTTGAAACTATTAAAGTATCGCCTCCCTTTCCCTATAAATAACCACCATTTTCTCTTTTATTTTTCACTCCCAACTCTCCCCCAACGGAGATCTGGTCTCATTACCTCCCAAATAGTCCTCCCAAGGTTCCCCCAAGCCCTCAATGCCCCAACCTTCGAGTTTTAAGAATTGCGTTTTAAGGAAAGGGATCCTACCTCTCTCTTTCTTTTCAAGTACTCTCTTTTATGTAATTTTTTTATGCTACATGTTTTAATGATGGGGATGTTCTTTTATATTCATCCTACCATCATTTTAATTTTAATATGATGAGAGACCCCCTCTTTCTCTCATCATTTCATTTTATGAAGGTTTAAATGGCGCCGTTAGGATGCCAAATTTTTAAGGGATTCTTTTACCCTTCTCATTTTTCAAAGTTCTACTTTCATGTCAAGTCTTTCAAGTTCCTTTTTATTTTGTTGGGGTATGATATCTATATTTATCATACTGATATTTTATGTTCATATTATGAGAGACCCTATTTGATCTCGTCAATTCATTTTTTGAAGATTAAGTGACACCGTTAGGCTGCCGAATTTTCATAAGAAAAATCTTATTTTTGTCTTCCTTCCATGTTTTTCATTTCAAATGGTATGTCCTTAAAATTTAATTACCATTTTAATATATCCTTTATATTTTTTCCCTGTACTATTCTATGATCATTTATGAGTGGGTGAACCATGTCCTCTCTCTTTTCAATATTTTCTAAAACCTTATAACATAGCCGTTATGCTGCAGAATTTTCATCTCAAAATGCCTCTCTCCTTTTCTCAAATTCTTTTATTTTATTAAGTGAATAACTCAAAAATATTTATCCTACAGGGTTATTCACATATATATCAAAATTTTCTAATATAAATTTTTGGATTTACATACATGAGACCCGCTTTCCTTTCCCATGGGTTTAAAGCGACATAAAGATCGCGTCTTTAAAGCAGTTTTTAAAATGTTAAGACTATAAAATGAAACCCATTTATTTTATGCTATATGGGTTGTTTATGAAATGATTAATGATTATATATGTGGCTTACATGATAATAAATGCAAATTTAAGGGTGTGCCTAGATAGAGCTCCAATGCATTGGGTAATGATGTAACCACTAGAGATTACAATTTTAAAGATACCATGGAGAATAACCTTGGTAATTTTCAAATGACACCTTGGGGATGGACCTTGGTGATATGTTCAGGATTTTCTAAGTTAAATGTTGTAGCCAAAACGTCATGTTATGAAATATGTTATATTTATTATGATATGCCTGATGATTTTTTTCTCACGCCTTAATGTTATTTTTCATGACATTGTTGATGTATCTCAAGTTCACATGTTAAATGTTTCCCCTTGTTTCCCTTACTGGGCCTTTTGCTCACCCATTTCTTTTGATGTATGTCCCCAGGTTATGAGATGCAGTAATGAACCTAGGATGAACATAATGAGAATCCATTCAAGTGTTAAAGAAGAATGTTATATGATTTCATGTTTTAAGTTCCTGGTTTTCAAGAGACTAAACCTTAAAGATCCTCGGTTTTGTAAAATATAATGAAATCCTTATGTGATAAAAGGCAGGATGGTATATTGAGATTACCCATCAAATATTTATGGTTTACTAAGAGGGGGAAGGTTTAACAAGTGATATATTTTATTTTTAAATTTTCTTTCTTTAGAAAAAACCTCCACCCTCTATTAAATAGTTGTCACTAAAAAATTCAGTCACACATCCACAGGAACTTAAGAATTTACAAGGTTCACTACATAAAAAGTGTTGATACATCCTTGGTATGGTTTGGAAAAAATATAATAACACACAATCCATGAGAAATTTCTTTTGCGTGGGTACAACATTGTTTCCTCGACGGATTTCGGGGATGACCTCCTGGATGGGAAGTTCAAACGTTTTGATCGGTTTCTAACGGGTTTGTTCGTAGAACCGGAAACATCCAATGATTCCACATCCGTTTGGACCTACATTCCAAAGGTAGGCGCTCATTAGTTTTTGGACTAATGAGACTTAGGAATTTGCATTGGTCGAGAGGATGGGAGGTCGGACTCATCACACCTTTTTGAGGGGAATTATTGTCTACTACGGGACTCTCTTTATAGATTTAAGTTATGTTCGTGAATCCTTATTACATTACCAAGTATAAAATGTTCTATCCTTTAGTTTTAACAATCAATGATTAAATATGCAAGAAATTTAGAGAATCTTTTATATGTATTCGAGGTTCTTCATCAATAGAGAATCATCTATATCTGTTTAGAGATTCTTGGTCAATGGTATCCTTCAAAACATTTATATAAAAGTCTCTTGGTCATTATGATGACCGGGATGGTTTTAAAGCCACTTAGTGGGGCACTTGAATTTTATCGTCATTCAGAAGGACAGGGATTATTTCAAAGTTGGGATAGAACCCATAAATGGGCTACCTACGTATCCTTTGTTTTGGAAAAGGAATCAGAACCCACGTAGTTCGAGTAATGGAGTATGATGTTTATGATTGATGGCTCAAAGATGAATTTCATAATTACTTTTACACTCTAAGCGCACGTGAGTCATGCTCGGTGTGAGAAACAAGAGGTATTGGTAAAAATTAGACAATTGTTCCATGAAAGATGCAATCATAAGAATTTGTTTGGGGCTTATGTATGTATGACTGCCCAGATAGATAAAGGTTTAGGATTTACTTTTAGGGAGAAAATCCATGAACAGGGTCCATAAAGTTATATGTGCTTCATAGAGAATTGAATACTCTAATCTTGGGGCTTACTTCTAAGAAGGATTCCCAAGTTAGGAGGGGACTTATGATTAGGTTTTACTCCTGAAAAGGAAACCCAAATCAAAGGTAAATTATGACTGGTTAAGAGAAATTTATGGGGGATTGGGATTTACTCTTGAAAAGGGACTTACTCCTAAAAAGGAGGCCCAGGTTAGGGGACTTGGGGCTTACTCCTGAAAAGGAAGCCCAAGGTTATGACTGAGTCTTATTCCTGAAAAGGAGACCCAGGTTAGGGATTAAGGTTTGGGGCTTACTCCTGAGGAGGATGCCCATATTTGAGGTTGGGGCTTACTCCTAAGAAGGATGCACAATTTGAGGTTGGGGCTTACTCCTAAGAAGGATGCCCAATTTGAGGTTGGGGCTTACTCCTAAGAAGGATGCCCATATTTGAGGTTGGGGCTTACTCCTAAGAAGGATGCCCAAGGTTTATGACTGGGGATTATTCCTTAAAAGGAGGCCCAGGTTATGATTCTCTCATCTTAAAGGATGAGGTTGACTGAATGAACTCTCCATATTTAGTGACATAAGGATATTTAAATCACTAGATTTTGAGAGATATTCCACAAAATTCCTTTTAGATAAGGAAGTAAAATCAAGAAATCATGCCATAAATGGCTTTGAAGAGTGTCTTGAAGACTGAATCTTGAAAAGGAAAGGTGAAATGGCTTAAGAGGGGTAAAATGGGTAAGATGGGCACCCAAAAAGATAGGGGCGCACAAGTCTTGAAAGGCGCGCAAGTATTGCGGCGGCGCGCAAGTTTTGGTCGTGCAAGTATACTTGCGCGACATGAGGGGTACTTGAAGGATTCTCAAATATCATTAGAATATTTGAGCGACTCTTTATAAATCCCTTTAGAATCCTCTTGAGGCTCTTCCAGAAAAGGGACGCGCAAGTTATATTGAAGGAAATAAGTCGGCGCGCAAGTGTTTGATAAGTTTCAACACTTAGGCCTTCCTTCTTCTCATTAGATCTTCCGTTCTAGGTAAGAAATTACCTTAGAAGTGTTCCGGAAGCATTGAGAAGAGACTTGGGCGTCGGGAGCTTCAATCCGAGTTTCTGAAAAAAGATCCTCTCGAATGGGGGGCCCACAGGGTCTATTTATAGGCAAAAGAAGACTCCGGGCGGTTACCACTTAGGTCACGCAAGTCACTTGCACGACCATAAGGCGTCGCGCAAGTACTTGCACGACCACTGGCGGCGCGCAAGTGTACTTGCGCGACCATGAGGGAACTTGCGCGACCTATGGGAAATGTTCTCCTTGTTCATCCCTTTGTCGATTTTTGATGTTTCTTCAAAGGATGAATCACTTTTTGCTTAGATATTCCCCTTTTCCGATCTTTATATTCTGTGACGAAAGGAGTGTCAACAAAAGTCCCCCCTCAGAGTTGGATCCGGAGATAAATGAGGATTTGACTCTGAGGAAATCAAAGACATCCAAAGGAAAAGGTGGTTTCCAAGTCTTCAGTGCACAGAAGGCAGCGCGCAAGTGTGTTGGAACTTGACTTTTATTCAGAGTTCCTTTGTCTTTTGTGGGCAGTTTAAAGTCATGCATGCCGGACATAAAGGGGCTAATGTTTAAGGTCGAAATAGATTTGACCAAAAATGGATTAGAATTGACACAATTCCTTGAAAGTTCATCTGAAAACATACTACCATACTCAAGTATGAGGGAAAATATGTAAACTATGGCTTAAGAATATTTGAATCTGAGGAATGATATGAAAAAGAGATAAAAGGCATTAGAAGTAGTAGTTTCCAAGAATGAAGTTACTATTATTTAACAAAACCCGTTAGGGGGTTGAAATATGCAGGGCCACCTAAGGGCATTGGCTGCATGGTTAAATAAATAGCATCTTTTGGTTGACAAGTCTGTTATGTGGACTGTTTATGCAAGGCCACCTATGGGCACGTGCTGCATAGTCAGGCAAAAGAACTCCCAGAAATTTACTTTCCTAGTGCTAAAAGCCATGTGAAAGTTTATGGAGATTCAAATTTTCTAAAGTATAGAGTTTGTTGTATGGAAAGAGGTACTTGAATATGGAGAAGATATTTCCGAAAAAGAATATCGAAGAACTGGATGAAAATCACTCCTACGAAGGTCTGATTCAAACGTAGGGAAGAAGAATAAATCATAGACTTGAATACTTTCAGATCATGAAAAAGGATATGGGACAAATATGTTAAGGATGGCTATTTTTTGTGGATCCCTACATACTGTCGTTTAAGACAAATAAGGACAAAAGAGGCATTCTTCCCAAGAATGAAGTTACTATTATTTAACAAAACCCGTTAGGGGGTTGAAATATGCAGGGCCACCTAAGGGCTTTGGCTGCATGGTCAAATAAATAGCATCTTTCGGCTGACAAGTCTGTTATGTGGACTGTTTATGCAAGGCCACCTATGGGAACATGCTGCATAGTCAGGCAAAAGAATTCTCAGAGGTTTGACATTTTTGTGATTAGAAGTCATGAAAAGGGTTATGGCGATCTGAAAATATTTAAGGTTAGAGTTATAACACATAAATATGGGTATTGTCTAATGTATATAGAGATACATAGGTCAATGATAACCATAATCATGTTGTGGATGGGTCCTAAATTGAAATTTTGGACTTCACTACGTATCTCATAAGAATGAGAATCAAGCCATACGTAGTTCTTGAAATGCAGTTTAACGTCGTGCAGGACGAAAGTATGAGTGATCTTAGTTTAGGGTCATATAATTCGGACCATAATAATGAATACACAATGTGTGTTTTCATGAGGACTTTTCAGCCAAGGGACTGAAAGTGAAATTTGGGGTTAGTCCCAAAAGACTTGGGACTGGATTCGAGGGACACTCGAATGTTCCTACGTATCCCATAAGGATGGGAATCAAGTCCACATAGTTCTAGAACTACCCTTTGTACAAATTTGGTTCGTACATGTGAAGGGTGAAAGGGGACTTTAGTGCAATGATGATTTAACCTAAGATAAAAAGTTCAGGCATTACCATGTATGCACGTAGTCTTTTGAAAATAAAAACCATGATTGAAAAATCAATATCAATAATAGTTCTCTTTCAAATGAGGAAATCAAAGAATATTGTAGTTTATTGTCGTACCGGACAAAAGTGTTTTATAGTTTAACGTCGTATTACAAGGACGAAAGTGAATCAATGTAAAAAATATTGATTCTAGGGGCGGTTTCACGAATCAACATCATATGAGATGGTGGTGAACCGATGTGAAGAGATTATTTTTGGGCTTGAACCCTGGGAGGATGCCTACATACCCAGCCTGGAGGGCAAGGATCGAAGTCTGTGTAGTTGAATTAAAGAATGAATTAATGATCAAGTTGTTCTTGGGGACAACGATCTAATTAAAATGTTGTTGGGACTTACACATGGTTAGTGGCCCAAAGGGAGTATTATGGTTGATATTTTCTCTAAGCTCACGTGAGTCATACTCGGTGTGAGAAACAAGAGGTAATAACAACCTTAACGATGCAGAGTTTAATGTCTTGTAGGACATAAAAAAGGGACTATGCAGTTTAAAGTCTTGCAGTTAGGACTATTGGTGCTGCACAGTTTAGTGTCATGTAGCAGGGACAAAATAACAGTTTAATGTCATGTAGGACATATCACGGACTTTCTGTACAGTTTAGCGTCATGTAGTTAGGACGATGGGGACAATACAGTTTAACGTCATATTGGACGAAAGGGGGATAGTTTAAGGTCATATTCATGAACCGTGGATGGTGCAGTTTAATGTCATGCTGGACCTTTGATGATTATATAGTTTAACGTCTTTTCGGACGTGAGGGACTTTTATACAGTTTAGCGTCATGCAATTTAGGACGTCACAGTTTAATGTCTTACTGAACATAAGGGATTTGCAAATAGTTTATGGTCATATACATGGACCAGGGATGATGCAGTTTAAGGTAATGCTGGACGGTTCATGGAACTTTTTCACAGTTTAATGTCATGTGGGACGAAGTTGCAGTTTAAAGTCATACAGGACCATTGCTGTATAGTTTAACGTCATATAGCAAGGACGAACTGGTGCTGCACAGTTTAGTGTCATGTTGTAGGGACATCTTCTTTTCTACAGTTTAATATCATGTTGGACGAAAAAGGGACTTTCCTATAGTTTAACGTCATGTTGGACGAAGTTGCAGTTTAAGGTCGTACTGGACCATTGCTGTATAGTTTAACGTCATATAGAAAGGACGAACTTGGTGAACCAATATGAGGATATCAGTTATGGGGACTTTTAACAGTTTATCATCATGCTGGACGATGAAAGTGCCATGCAGTTTAATGTCATGTTGCTAGGACATAATATAATTTAATGTCATCTCGGACATAATACAGTTTAGTGTCATGTAGGACATAATAGTAACCAATGTGACAGTTTAACGTCATGTTGGACGATAAGGGAACTGACACAGTTTAACGTCATGCTGGACGATGAAAGTGCCACACAGTTTAATGTCATGTTGCTAGGACACAATATAGTTTAATGTCATATCGGACATAATATAGTTTAATGTCATCTCGGAAAAAATATGGAACTTCTGTACAGTTTAATGTCATGTAGATAGGACATAATATAGTTTAATGTCATCTCGGACATAATACAGTTTAGTGTCATGTAGGACATAATAGTAACCAATGTGACAGTTTAACGTCATGTTGGACGATAAGGGAACTGACACAGTTTAACGTCATGCTGGACGATGAAAGTGCCACACAGTTTAATGTCATATTGCTAGGACACAATATAGTTTAATGTAATCTCGGACATAATATAGTTTAATGTCATCTCGGATAAAATATGGAACTTCTGTACAGTTTAATGTCATGTAGATAGGACATAATATAGTTTAATGTCATCTCGGACATAATATAGTTTAATGTCATCTCGGACATAATATGAACCAATGTGACTGTTTTGGCTCTGGGAACAATATTTTGTGTTTATACAAAATACTTCTTCAGAAATCTGGCATTAGTTGGAGTCGTGATGTGTTCTCCATCCATTGAGATTAAACAGAACCAAAGATTAACTCTTCGTCTGATAAAGATTCTGCCTGGTTAGCCTGTTTAGGCTGTGCCGTTTGATGGGGTGGTGCCCGTGGCTCTGAAATAGATGGCATGAAATCTGCCAGAGTCAAAGACAATTCAGGCTTTGATACATACTCATCTTCTCCTGGTTCCTCTTTCTTCTTTGAATTACGCTGCCCTTTTGAGGATTTGTCTTTTGATGGAGGCTTTATTGCAGCTTTTGTAGGAGACACAATTGGCTTCTTCAATTGTGTTCGCAAAATGGAATGGGTCCGATTGATTGTATTTCTGACCATCCAATCATCATATTTTTTCGCAGTTTTGCTTTTGACTTCCTGCCACTCGCCTCCTTCCTCTGGATATGTAGCGGTAATTCATGCTACATGAGCTGAAGAAACCTTCAATTTGACTTGTCCCAAGTCGACCATCTTTTGCATGAGGTCTTTAAAGACAAAACACTCCTGGATGGGATGCCCCAACATTTGATGAAAGGGACAATAATTGGGACGGTTTTCATCTCCTTCCTTGTTTGGCCTCTTCGTCACTGGTAATTGAACCAAATTATTTTCCAGAGCTGAAATGAAGTAACCAGGAACTTACTCACTTAGGAAAGAGTATGTTTTACTCTTCATATCCTCAAATTGTTTTCGTCGTTGATTTCTTTGATCATTTGGACGAAACGGCCTTTGTTTTTGGTGTTCAGGAGGTGGAGTCCTTCGAGAAAATGAAGGTTTTGAAGTAGATATAGGTACAGGTGCTTGTTTAAGCATAACTGTAGCAGTTTCTGCTTTACCCATTCTTCTTCCTAGAGCTGATGGAATTACACGAGATTTAACCTTAGCCTGTATAAGAGAATCTTCAATCTGCTGAGCGATTGAAGTAAGGTCTCGAAACCCTCCTGTGTATTTCATAGGGATCAATGGCATGCGTAATTCGTCACGCAAATTTGCCACACATATTGGCAACAATTCCTCCTGAGGGAGTGCTAAACTCAAGGAATACGTTAATCCCTTCCAACGAGCAATGAAATCAGAGACTCTTTCATTCTCCCTTTGCTTGTAGTTTGTAAGATCAAAAACTGTCGTTTTTGTCAAAGTTGAGCTAAACTGAAGAAGGAATTTTTGATGAAGATCCTCCCATCCGATGACTGACCGGGATTGCAAGCTTGTATACCAGACAAAAGCTGGTCCTTGCAAGGTTCGCACGAAGAATATTAGTTTCACTGCTTCTTGCTGCTCTGGAGTTCCCATCATAGGATCACAACAAGACACGTATTGCGTCAAATGTTGTTCGGGGTCGCCTGATCCATTGAAAGTAGGGAAAACAGGGTTTCCAAAACTGGATGGAGGAGAAATTGAATCTACCCATTCAGGGTAAACATTCTTTTCAGGTTGAACTTGCGCCCGTTTCCCTTCCATAGTTTCTAACTGAGCTGTTAATGACTCAATATTAGTTATTAACTTTTGAGAAACGTCAGGTTGAACTTGGTTTTGGGTAGGTGCAATGAATGGAGGTTGGAAAAACGTGGTGGTTGGTGCTGCAACTGATGGTAGTGCTGCCAACCATTGTTGCGTTTGACCCGTAGGATTAGACCTCTGTGGGTGTACTGATAAAGGAGGATATTCTTGATCCATCTCAGTAGTTACAACAAATTCCTTCGGCTGTCAGACTTCAGTATTCTTAAGAAGAAGACTACTCTGAAGTAGTTCTGCATTCAACCTTCTTAATTCTTTCATTTCTTCCTCCTGTTGTGCAAACCTTTTCTCTAATGAGAGCGATTGACCTCCTTCAGAGGAAGGGTGAGAAGTAACCGGATTCTCTCCTTTCCCCTTATTGGATCCTTTTTGGAGAGGGGGAAGTGGATTACTTGAAGGAATACCCAGTTTTTGGGTAAGCCTTTGATTACGTGTGCACACACCTTCTTCATTTAGGTCTGTGTGCACAAGTTCTTGAGCAGGAACCTCTTCGTCTGATCCCTCTGATTGAGCCTCATCTGGTGAATCAGCAGCAACGGCATTGATGACATTAATGGATGCATATTGCATGGAATCCTTTCTATCAGCATTTCTGTGATATTGTCTTCTTCTATGTCCATGATGAGACATGGAATTCCGTTGACTTGATCCCTCAGGAACTTCTTGGAGAACCGTCACTTGGAGAGAATCTCCTGATAGCTTGGCTCTTCGTTCCTCTTGAGGCTTATTCCCTAATCGAGAGAATACTGACTTTCTCTGAGGGAGGGATTGAGGATTTGCAAAAGTCCCCAGTCCGGAGGACTGGAGATGTTCCTGCTGCATCTGCTCAACTCCTCGAATCCCATTTGTTGACTCTGAGGGTTGGGTTAGAGAAGTCCCCAGTCTGGAAAAATGGGGTGTCTCTTGACATGCTATGTCTGATATCTTCTTAAAATCTCTCTTGATCATGCGAATCTTAGTTCGGAAATTAGTTGGATGCATTAACCTGTATCCACTTTCATTACCTGGTTCAACAGATCGTTGGATGATTTCCGAAACTTCTGTCATTTGATGACGTGTTTGCTCCAGATGAGAGGCTTGTGAAATATTCTTGCCTGCTTGATGTAGGAGAAATTCAACAACTTGTTCTCTATATACATGATTTTGAGAGGAACTAGTTGAATCCTATTCTTGAGCAAGCTTTTGATTATGAACAAAGCCCATTGACTGTGGCCGGCCATGGGCAATAACATTGCATGAGACCATTTTCGGCGGGCTTTGCTGACTGGAAAGCACTGTGAAATGTAGTGCTCCGTGAACACCCCATCCTCTGATATGAACATCAGATGGAGCATTGGAAATTAACTGACGCAATCTTCTTAGTGCGCCAAGGCATGAACGTTGAAGGGTTCTCTGTTGCTTTTCAGCCTTCGGATACCGAGAGACTGATAGAGATGCCAAATCAATCTGACGTTGTAGCCCTTCTATTATCTTAAGATTATTTTCATATTCATCGTAAGATAATACCTTCTTCTTTAATTGACAAAGAGTTTTCCATATGTTGAGACGAATATCATGGATTCCATCATCCGTCAACATCTTTGGAATGTCGTACTGGGAGTCAGCCAAAGGCCAAAACATGACTGGTACTTCACTTTTTGCCAGTTTTTTTCCTCATGTTCAGCATTTCCTCTTTATCATTAAATGAAGATTATTCTACCTGTTTGTACCTGAGTTGGTGTTTCCTTGTTTCTTCACCGGATTCAACAAGATTGGTAGAGAAATCACTATTCATGCTGGAAGATGAATGACCCAGGGATGGTTCGGAGAATAACCTGAACCCCAGGCTATCTTCTAATGGAGAAAGAGTTTCACCTGCTGATAGTAACGCATCAGACATGACTGGTTTTACGTTTGCAAGTGCCTCGAGATAGGAGGGATTTCTCATCACTACATTTCCTTCTGAAGAATTTTCGAGACAACGTGAATCGCTACTGCGGAGAGGACTTTCGTAGCGAATTTCATCACCATGAGGAGGACCATCATGATGGGTTACAACAAAAGATGAAATCTCTTGCTCCTTGGTCTTCTGACCACACAGAGGGTTTCTGTGGCTCTCATCTGAAGAAGAAACTTCAAGATTGACTGAACTTTCATGAAGCAAGTCTTCATGAGGAAGTGTCTGTTGAAGACCTTCAGAATTAATGTTCCCGTTATTAGGAACTGAGGGAGTAGAATCTTTAATTCCAACAGATAAATGTCTGAGGGATTCAAGAACTCCAGCATCGAGCAAGGCTTGGTTACAGATTGGCCTTTGATCTCCTGACTGTGCTGGGCAGATCTTTTTCTTAGATTCCTTCTTACTCACTTTAGAAACCACTTGATGACGAAAGTGATTGCTCGGAGCAGGTGTATGTGCCTGATCAGGAAAGATTGTCAGGTTAGGCTGATGATCTCCACTCAAATCAGGTGTATGAGCCTGACTTGGTTGTCTGTATGATATGGGAGAGTATGCCCCATAACCCTCTTGGACTGGAACATATGTGTGTGTCTGTTCCGGAGTGAATCGTTGATGTGTCACTCCATTGCTAGGGATAGATTTATGTGTCTGTCCCTGTGATGATGCTGAAGCTGTTATGATATCCTGGCAGGCATCCAGAATATGAGCAGGAATTTGCTTCTGCTCTTTCACCATTGACAAAATATGTTTGGTGACTTCAGCCACCGGAACGGGGATATACGTCCATTCCGGGATTGGAGTAGGTGTATGTGCCTGCTCCTGTCCTCCTTTTCCTGTCAGTGAATCCTGACAGTACTCAAGTGTGGAGGCAGAGAGTTGAGTCTGCCTCCTGTTTGTCGTCGGGACTTTCTGACTGACTTCTCCGTGCGCTAACAAGCGAGACTGTTGGTAGGCTTGATTAGTATTAGCAGGTGTATGTGCCTGCTGATTACACTTCGCCAAACGCGGTTGACGAGATCCATCATATGTAGTCAGACGAGCCTACTGACTAACTGGTGATGTATAAGCAGGTGTATGATCCTGCCTATAGTACTCCGCCGGAATTGCCTGGTGGGATCGGCTTGATGCTGCCAGACGAGTCTGCTAGACAACAGAATTAAAACGGGCAGGTGATTGTGCCTGCTCGTTATTTTCCACCAAGTTAGGTTGGTGGACTTCTCCGGAGATGGCAGCGATGACAACCTGCCTATTGTTAACCGGATTCCATCTCTGGCGGTTCATCTTGCCTGCTCGGGTTCGAGGAACCTGAGCTGAATGCCTGGAGTCGGTACCCTCATCATGTTGAGGGCGCACTACCGCACGAGTCTGGCGGCGATTGTTGATGGGAGCCCTCGGGAAGGACTCCTATCTTTTTGAACTAAGGCCCTGAGGGACCTGCTCATTCACTTCCTCAGAGTAAGGGAGTGAATGGAAATTGCGTTCCGGAGATAACGACCCGAAACGGTTGGAGAAGGTAGTCAGCACCGCCTGCTTCTTGATTGCTGGCCGCTGTTGTCCGGACGACCAGGTAGAGTTGTTAACTTGGAGGGCGTGACGAGTGGCCTCCAGAGTTGGGATAGTACCGTTGCGACGGTACTCCTTAACCAGTGCATTAGAAACCCAGCGTTGAAGATGCTGAGTTGGTGATGTCATCCTTAGAGCGGACGACGTTCCAGCAGGTGTAGTAGCATTGGTTTTCACAGCAGCAGACCTCACAGTGGAGGTGTTCGCAGCAGCAGTATTCACAGGGGTGAATTTAAGGAAAGCCATTTTGCAGAAGATCTTGAGAAAATAGTGCCTTTTCCATATAACAGGCGTAATCAAGATGAATCCAGCCGCTACATCTTTTGGATGAGCACATGTCAATGATTGATTTGTTTGGCCCAAGGGGCCTAACAAATAAGAAAAACATCACTTTAACTTGGTTAAGGATTCACGTTGGGTTCACCATTTTTGTTTCCTCGACGGATTTCGGGGATGACCTCCTGGACGGGAAGTTCAAACGTTCCGATCAGTTTCTAACGGGTTTGTTCGTAGAACCGGAAACATCCAATGATTCCACATTCGTTTGGACCTACTTTCCAAAGTTAGGCACTCATTAGTTTATAGACTAATGAGACTTAGGAATTTTCATTGGTCGATAGGATGGGAGGTCAGACTCATCACACCTTTTTGAGGGGAATTATTGTCTACTCCGGGACACTCTTTATAGATTTAAGTTATGTTCGTGAATCCTTATTACATTACCAAGTATAAAATGTGCTATCCTTTAGTTTTAACAATCAATGATTAAATATGCAAGAAATTTAGAGAATCTTTTATATGTATTCGAGGTTCTTCATCAATAGAGAATCATCTATATCTGTTTAGAGATTCTTGGTCAATGGTATCCTACAAAACATTTATATAAAAGTCTCTTGGTCATTATGATGACCAGGCTGGTTTTAAAGCCACTCAGTGGGGCACTTGAAGTTTATCTTCATTCAGAAGGAAAAGGATTATTTCAAAGTTGGGATCGAACCCATAAATGGGCTACCTATGTATCCTTTGTTTTGTAAAAGGAATCAGAACCCACATAGTTCGAGTAATGGAGTATGATGTTTATGATTGATGGCTCAAAGATGAATGTCATAATTACTTTTACACTCTAAGCTCACGTGAGTCATGCTCGGTGTGAGAAACAAGAGGTATTGGTAAAAATTAGACAATTGTGCCATGAAAGATGCAATCATAAGAATTTGTTTGGGGCTTATGTATGTATGACTGCCTAGATAGATGAAGGTTTAGGATTTACTTTTAGGGAGAAAATCCATGAACAGGGTCCATAAAGTTATATGTGCTTCATGGAGATTTGAATACTCTAATCTTGGGGCTTACTTCTAAGAAGGATGCCCAAGTTAGGAGGGGACTTATGATTGGGTTTTACTCCTGAAAAGGAAACCCAAATCAAAGGTAATTTATGACTGGTTAAGAGAAATTTAAGGGGGTTTGGGATTTACTCCTGAAAAGGGACTTACTCCTAAAAAGGAGGCCCAGGTTAGGGGACTTGGGGCTTACTCCTGAAAAGGAAGCCCAAGGTTATGACTGAGTCTTATTCCTGAAAAGGAGACCCAGGTTAGGGATTAAGGTTTGGGGCTTACTCCTGAGGAGGATGCCCATATTTGAGGTTGGGGCTTACTCCTAAGAAGGATGCCCAATTTGAGGTTGGGGCTTACTCCTAAGAAGAATTCCCAATTTGAGGTTGGGGCTTACTCCTAAGAAGGATGCCCATATTTGAGGTTGGGGCTTACTCCTAAGAAGGATGCCCAAGGTTTATGACTGGGGATTATTCCTTAAAAGGAGGGCCAGGTTATGATTCTCTCATCTTAAAGGATGAGGTTGACTGAATGAACTCTCCATATTTAGTGACATAAGGATATTTAAATCACTAGATTTTGAGAGATATTCCACAGAATTCCTTTTAGATAAGGAAGTCAAATCAAGAAATCATGCCATAAATGGCTTTGAAGAGTGTCTTGAAGACTGAATCTTGAAAAGGAAAGGTGAAATGGCTTAAGAGGGGTAAAATGGGCAAGATGGGCACCCAAAAAGATAGGGGCACACAAGTCTTGAAAGGCGTGCAAGTATTGCGGCGGCACGCAAGTATTGGTCGCGCAAGTATACTTGCTCGACATGAGGGGTACTTGCGAAATTCTCAAATATCATTAGAATATTTGAGCGACTCTTTATAAATCCATTTAGAATCCTCTTGAGGCTCTTCCAGAAAAGGGACGCGCAAGTTATATTGAAGGAAATAAGTCGGCGCGCAAGTGTTTGATAAGTTTCAACACTTAGGCCTTCCTTCTTCTCTTTAGATCTTCCGTTCTAGGTAAGAAATTACCTTATAAGTGTTCCGAAAGCTTTGAGAAGAGACTTGGGCATCAGGAGCTTCAATCCGAGTTTCTGAAAAAATATCCTCTCGAATGGGGGGCCCACAGGGTCTATTTATAGGCAAAAGAAGACCCCGGGCGGTTACCGGGTGGTTACCACTTATGTCGCGCAAGTCACTTGCACGACCATAAGGCGTCGCGCAAGTACTTGCACGACCACTGGTGGCGCGCAAGTGAACTTGCGCGACCATGAGGGAACTTGCACGACCTATGGGCAATGTTCTCCTTGTTCATCCCTTTGTCGATTTATGATGTTTCTTCAAAGGATGAATCACTTTTTGCTTAGATATTCCCCTTTTCCGATCTTTATATTCTGTGACGAAAGGAGTGTCAACAAACATGTAGGGTATACCCTTGCAGATGGGTAACACTATATTCAGTAAAATAATTCATGTGATTAATGTCACACAAAATGATGTAATAAAAATTTTTCAAACAAGTTCTGAAACATTCACCTATTACTTCAAAACATGTTACCGTGCTACCTTGTCAACTTTCACAAATATAATATTAAAAAAATCATAACTTTCTTACCAAGAAGTAAGTAATAACATTTTCAAAACTCATAATTATACTCAGTTTGATTCCCTAATGTCATTCACATGTCTGATTGCTCATTCTAAAAATATATGTCTTTTAGAAAAGCAATAAAACAATTCTGAACTACTTTTTTCTCAATCCTGATTCCCTAGTCTAGTTTCCTAATCTATTAACCGAGTCCGGTCCAACAAACTCACTGAATACTATATAATTTTTTTTCTTCTTCTGTTTGGAAAAGTTCCTTGTTAATTTTCAATCAAAAAACTATTTTCCTATAAAAACTTTCATAACTCCACCTTCTCTATTCACCCGTGAACAATATAGGTGTAATAACATATAATTTACTTCACTGTGTTTATAGGTCATCAAAAATTGTTTTTCTCTGAATTTCTCTTACCTAACCAAATTTCATGAAACTTCAAATTCCAAAAAAATTGGGATACATTTTTGAATTCATAAATTATTCTAAAATAGTCATTATTATTCTAAAACTTTATGAAATATTCTCATAAATTCATCTCACTTATGAATTTATAACCATTCTTCCGTCTGATTCTATTTTCCATTATAGTTTCTACATTACGATGAAGACATATAAAAAGTAGTATATTCTTCATTACAATGCACTATACCAACTAAATGAAAATTACTCTTTATGGTGATCTGAACTAACTAACATATATAAAAATATTGAAAACATTCTCCCATAAACATTTTTACTACTTCGTTATAATTTGATTTCCTTTCATGTTCCATGAATATAGTGGAAACTTCTAAATTTTTTTCACATCCTCGACAATACTTCATCACAAAAATCTAAACCAATCAATAAAATATCTTTTTCTTATTTCCTCAAACCAATGATCCTACATCCAATGAAATCGAGTATCTGACGACTTTTATTAACTTGTGACTATGCTTAATCGATCAGTATTTATCTTTCTCTGATGTATCGGTGCCACCTCCAGTCTAATAGTCAACCCCACATGTCTTCTGATATCTCTTGACCCATTTAATGAAAAATAATAACTTTTTACTTTTTTCCTGACCCAATTGAAAAAAATCAAACCAATGAAAATCGTTGACCATATTATTTATTGATCTCTAATACCATTTTAGTTGGTCCCAACTAATTATACATTGTTGTTTGTCTCAAAAATCTTCACATACTGACTTTCTTCAATAAACTTTTATACTACTGATACCCTTTTGAAATCATCACTATGTTTAATGATCATTGGTAGTATTACATTGATGATATGTTTCACACCACATCCAATGGTCCATTTTCTGTGACAATTTATTTCATTACCAACATCTTTCATCAAATATTTGTATCTCGTGTCTTATTATTCTAACTAAATACAAAATAGTCATTTTCTAATAATCTGAAAAAAACAACTATGTATTCGATGATCTGACATGGATGGACTGAGAAAGCATATATTTGACTTATAAAAATTCCCTTCCTCTATAAACATTTTCTTGCATCATGATCCCCTCAGGACTTTTTGAACATTGAACATTGACATAGAATCATCTAACTTACATTGCAATGTATTGTATCTTCCCATATTTCCAGTGAATTCTTTCTTTGCCACTAAATATTTAATCCAATTCGCATCACTTATCTTCCATCTTTGCTTCATAATTTTTGTATCACACATTTTATAGATAACATAAGATTTATATGAATTCCAATATTAGGAAAGTACCATTACATTTTCATCAGATTAATTCATACTTTGATACTCTTTCTCATTATGATAATCCTTTTCATTTCATAACCATGGTTACTCAGATGAAACTTTTCATATAGAAACACTTTTTTTCAATATGATACACTTTTTTAATCATTTAACATCCAATTCGATGATAAATATTGTGATTCTAATGACCAAAATTTACAACATGAGGTGATTTCTTTTCATTGACTACAAAAGACAATACTTTCACCACAAACTTCTTCTAGCTTCAAAAAAACTTATTTCCAACTTGGTACCAATAGAGTGTACCTAAAAAATTTTATGGTAGAATTTACTGATGATATTTTCATATACACCTAGAGTTAGGTTGAACATGAATAACAAATAAGGATTGTGCTGGTGATATTATGAAAAGATAAGTTATATGATATTTTTATAAAGTTTGACTTTTGAATGCAACATGATACATTTATAGGGCATGTAATCACTAGTGAGGGAATTTATTTTGACCCTTTTAAAATGAAGGTATTGAGGGATGGCCTAAACACTCATGTTTCATGAAACTCAATAGTTTTCATAGATTAGATAGATACTAATGTCAATATGTGAGAAATTTATTTTGATTTTCTAGAACACATACCATGTTAACATGAACTGGGGTAAAGTATGTCTGTATATAAGAATGAGAGGAATGATTTAAGGTTCTAAATAAGAGGATAATAAATATTCTTTTACTCACACAACCCTAAGTGGTAAAGGGTACATGATATATAGTGATGATTGAATGAAAATATTAGGTTATGTGCTTATGAAGATTGATAATTGACATCCTATTCTTCACAACAATTGAACATCAAAGAGGAAAAATAACTAACATAATTCTTATTGATTTTTGGAGTAATATTTTCATTATATATTTGGTTTCACTATCTTTATGGGGATTTGTATGAAATATATGCACAAAATAATTTTCAAAATTATAAATTCAATCAAAAATTGATCAATGTGCATCAATGAAGATGACTAGATGGGATCAAGGAGTATGATTACTCTATTAAATACAAACTTGGAAGGATGAATAAGGATTTATCTTAACAAAAGAAAACTGATCACTATCTATGACATTGATGGTGGAATATCCCATATTTAAGGATATACAAAGCATGGATATGGAAATTTTAATGGTATTGAATTAATACTATAGTGATCAAAGGATTTTCCATCCATCTATCTAAGATAATATCCAGAATGTACAAAGAGATGATTTAGTGATTCAAAATAATTCCTTAACATCAATGCAATGGAATTTTAATGAACTCAACATCAATAAATATGGTTTTATTCATTTCAAAACATGACATTTTGTGCCTTCATCACTTGATTTGAATATGAGAATTTATATAATATATATAACTAGTCTTCCTCTATCTATCCTGGAAGCATCAAGATCTACCATGATCTTTGATTGTAATTTTATTGGTATAATATATAAAAGGAAAACATGAGAATAGACATTGTCACTAGTATACCTAAGGACTATAAATGAAATACTGTGATATGAGTTACACTACCACCAAACTGGGCAAGGCCAGCGCCACCCATTTATCAGTGCTAACAAAAAAGCGTTGATAAAGGGGCCCCCTTTATCAGCGCTTGTTTAGTAGCGCTGATAAAGGGGGGGGGGGGGCTTTATCAGCGCTTTTTTTAAAAGCGCTGATGAAGGGTCGACTTCAAAAAAAATTAAAAAAATATATAAATATATAAATATAGTTATATAGTTATTTTGATATAAATATAATATATTATTTTTAAATATATTTTAGATAAGTATAAATGTACATTTACACTTAATATACTTAATATATCAGATATTTAGTGAAAATGGCCACTTAAAAAATTAAAAAAATATTTTAATTAATAATTTTCTAATTATTATGGAGTAATAGTCATTTAATAAGAATTTGATGACTAAAAAAATAAAAAAAATTAAAAAAAGATCCAAAATATGTTGAAAACGTAACTCAAACATCAAAGGCCCTAACTTTTGATCCGGGTGTCCGTTGTAGCTCTACCACATATCAAATCGAAGCCTGCGATGAGCGCTATGTCTTTGTGACCCAAGGGTCCATGATATAGCGTTTTTTCAGGCCAAAAAGGCCCAGAAGGCCTCCAAAACTGAGTTTTTAGTCGGGGTACCCAGATTTTTTAACATTTTGTGGATTTTCAGCCTCATTTAAGGGGGTATTATTGGTTTTTTTGGTGGAGACTGAATTTATTCCAAGGTATTACATTCATATTAATATTATTTCATTGAAATTTTATCATTTTTTATAATGCACTGCTATTTATAATCAAATATAAAACTATATATACATATTTTTTATATATTCACACATAAAAATTAAATTTTTTAAATAAATAATTAAACATTTTTATATATAAAATATATTAGATTTATCTAAATAATAACTAACATCCATTTTATTTAATATACCAATATATGAATATTTATTTAACTACTATATATTAATATAAATATAAATATATATATATATATATTAATATAAATATAAATTACTATAATAATAAATATAACTATATATATATATAAATAAATAAATATATCATAAATAAATAAAAAGTCAATATAGGGGAGTGGCAATGTCTTTAGGTGCGCAGGGGGGAGGTCTCGAGATCAAATCTAGGTGGAGGCAGGGGCTAGCACGCAAGGCTGATTTAGAGGGGCTAGCACTGATAAAGGGTGTAGGCGGTGCGTGCGGGTACTGGAGGGTGTGGGGAAAGCACTGATAAATGGGGGATCAAGCGCTTTAAAAATCCCCCCTACCCAAGATTGGCCTTTTTTTTATTTTTTTTATTTTTATCAGCACTAAAAAAAGCGCTGATAAAAGGGGTCTTTATCAGTGCTTTTTGGAGCGCTGATAAAGGGGACCCCCCCCCTTTATCTTCTCTGGCATTAATAGCGCTTTTTCTAGCGCTGTTAATGGACATTTTTTGTGCTGATAAAAGCTATATTTGTAGTAGTGTTATGATAGGTAATCTCACAAAGACTACCCACTTCAATGTGATTTGGGAAGATTTGTCCCTTTACAAAAACACTAATATATATTAACTGGAGTGTGGAGGTTTTATGGTTATCCAATTTTGATAATCTCTAATCATGATAAAAGGTTCACCTCTAGATTCCAGAAGAGTCTTCAACGTGTTATAAATATTTTATTTAATTTCAATAAGGACAATCACCCTCTAAATTATAGCTAATATGAAAGAACCTTTTAGTAACTCATGAATATGATGAGAGATTTCTCAATGAAATTTAATAGAAGATGGTACCAATATCTACGATCTATTGATTTCTCATACAAAAACAACTTACTCTAGTGTATTCAAATGGAACCACATGAATCCCTATATGTGAAAATTCATAGATATAATACATGTATAGAAAACAATTTTAAACAGAAGCTACATGGAATAAATATTTTGCATCAAATTATGGAGAATGATTAAGCTATACAATAATATAAAAATAATTCTTAGAGTTGTTAGAAAATATATGCTGATAACTGTTAAAGGGACTTGCAGTTTTAATTGGGGGGAAAGTGTTTCTCAAAATATCACAATGTAATACAGTCATGAACTTTTTTAAAAAAGGAAAGATTATCCATAAGAGAATTGGCCCCTTTTAGATCCTTGATTGAATATCATTAGTGAACCATCAACTAATACCTTCAAAAAATGTGGATCAGCTTCGTAATTATTGGCCAGAGTAAAGCAGTCAATAGGGGGGGTGAATTGAGTGTTTATAAAAATTTATATTTGAAAAGTTTTCATAAAAGGTTCCCAAAAAAATAAATACTACCCAGTTAATCAATGTAATAAAGTTATGAATGTTTGAATGTTTAAATAACTTCTCAAAAGATTGATTAGTTATCTTTAAGCTCAATATTGGTTATTTATATTACTTTAGAAGCTATTGTAATAAAGAAAATCAATTTTATCTTCTTTCAAAGATTAACTATCAGAGTAAATCAAGTGATTTCAAAATTATTCAATAAAACCAAGAAAACAAAATTAAACAACAAAATGGATATAAAACAAGTGGTTAAATCTCATGTAAAGACCTAATACACACCACATGGTGATCACCTACCACCACGCAGTTTATATTAATAAACATGATCCACACTTGGGATTAGGGTAAACAACAGTGCACATGACTGTCTAGGTCACATGACCTCTTCCATAGTTCTTTGTGGGTATAAAATACCAGGTCATAGAGGGACCTCTTACAAACTTAAATATGGGAATAAACAAGTTTAAATAGATAGGATGGGAAGGAAATCTTGTGTCCTTCAGTATATTTCCCGAAACAATATGTGTTTTAATACAGACAGACACACACTTCTTGAAAACTAAAAACAACACACCATAGAGAAAATATGATGAGATAAGGTTAGAAGTGCTCTGAGTGTTATTCTAGGAAGCTCTGGACTTCTAGGATGAAGGTGATGCAAGTATTTGGTCCACTTCACAGAAATAGAGTATCACAAGTCTGGTGCACTGGTTTCCAGTTAGATCTGGATCGTGTTCTTTGTGGAGTTTGTATTTATAAGATGTTCTTGTCTCTAATATATTGTATTCCAGCTTTTGGATTCATGATCACTTATTGTGTTCATTAGATTTATCTTTTTTGCATGTGTCGGTCCTTTTCGCAAGAATTCTCGCGCTTCTACTACTCTATCACACTTATCCAGTTTCAGGGCCACACTTTTCTTTTGATTCCTAGAGTAAATGTGTTGAAGATGATATGATGCATGTATTCTGCACCTCATACCATATACTTTTAGGTGACCTATCTAAAAATAAATATTAATTAAGTCAGTGTATTTAATAGACTCACATATGACTTTTAGAAATTAAATCTAAAACGACAAAAAAGATTAAATAACGGTGTCATAGTCTATCTGGAAATATTGCAACATGGAAATGGTGTCCCCATGAAACAAAGGATTATTCTTTTCCTTTGAGAAGTGAGACAATAATGATGGCCTAGTTTTAAAGATATCAAGAACCGATAGCACAAATGCAGTGTTAAGATCATGATGTCTAGTCCTTTTTGAAACTTTGAACGGTGAGTGGTCATTGTTTCTGGGTTGAGTTGAGTGGTCATGGTGTTTGGGTCATGGTGTCTAGGTCACAGTGTCAATTCCTTTGTCAAAAAACCAGAACCGATGGTAGAATCAAGCACGATTTATAGCAATTAATATCTTGAGAAACTTTATTTAACAACATAAAGAAACCAACCATATTTACACCTGATTTGAAATAGAATAAACAGGATGTATAGGATTTGTGATCATTAAAACATGATTAAAACATGAAGAGTCCAACAATCTCCCCCTTTTCGATGATCACAAATCATATGTGTTAGATATATGTTCTTAGTGTGTTGTGTGTCCCTTAGTGTATGGAACTCTCCCCCATTTGGGATTATCAAAAAGAGTGCACAAGTAAATAATAGAAAATTCAATAAGAGTTCATAGTGCATTAGGTGGAGAATGATGTGTCATTACATACAATAGGCAAAAAAATTAAAAAATTATCCCACTCAAAAGATAGTGTTCACTATTCTTTAGCACTGGTTGTCTTCTTTTTTACCCTGGAAGGAGCATCAATAGAATCCACAAGGGAAGAGGTAGAAGTTGAAGAATCGAGTTAACTAACTATCAGAGAAGGAGGAGGAAGTCATTCAAAAACAAAAGGGGCCAAGGTAGGTTTGGTGGAAGACTGAGGTAACTGTTGGTCAATGTTAACAAGTATGATCTGACTGAGATCCTGAGAGGTAAACATAGAAGCAGAGGCAAAAGCAGTGAATGGGGAGGGTGGCAAACCAGGCCGCAAGGGTGAAGCAGCCGAAGCCACAATAGCAGTGTTGTGTACATGAAGATAAGGCCCTAATAACTTGATGAAGTTTGAAACAATCTCACCACCATACTGGATTGCTATCTAAAATCCATATTTGTTCTCCAAGAACATGTCCAACAAAGGAGTGAAATATTTCATCTTTTGAACTTAATTTTTGAAAGATTCAGTGATATGTTGGATTTTTTGATTCTCTGCAAGGTACTTGAAATGGGTTTTCATATCATGCTTCGAGAAAATGCTATTAAATTAGAAATAAACCTTCTTAGTAATTGATTATTGTGAATAATTTGAAATATTAGAATGAATTCTTAAAAAACCAAGATCTCTATCACTATTCTTGACAATCACAGATAGAGATACTTCGTTGATGCCACTTAGAACTGATTGATGTTCTTCCTTGACAATCGTTCTGAGCAGATCACTATCCAAGGAGGGTTGAGCTGACTGTCTAGAGGTACAAGAAGATATAACAGCTGATGTAAGGGACTTTAGTTGATTCATAACTTCTTGAATACATCCCTTATACTCATCAGTCAATTTTTTTGAGACCAATAACAAAGTCACACATTTCTTGAACAATTCTCTTGTTTCTTTTAGGCACCTTTTCAGATAAAGAAGTTAGATTAGGTTGAAGTATATAGACAATTTCCTGTTGAATTTGACCACTACCATCCTCAACAGGATGAGAAACATGACCTGGTCTTGATTTTGACACTCTTTTTATATCTTCAACCATAGATTTGGGATACTTTACTTTATCACTCAACAGTTTGTTCTAAATTCTGACCTATTGAATTTCATAAATCATTTTTAGCTGAATCTTCCATATGATCTTTTCAAACAAAAGGACAACATATCTTTCACTTAGGTATTTTATAGGATAATTATGTGGGTTCATGAGCTTTTCAACTCTATAAAATAAAGTTGATCCAAGGGCATTCAAATCATCCATACTCACTAAGGTAGAAGGATCTTGTGAAGCTTAAAAAACTAGAGTTGAGACAGGCTTAGGTTCCTTTATAGAGATAACTTCAAGAGATGATACCAGTTTCAATTAAAACACATTATATAGATCTATACCTTTAACGAAGGATTATTGGGAATCATTAACATCAAAGTATCTAGGGAATTTATACCATATATCCACAGTTCTTTGATCAACTAGATTATGTATATCAACACTTTCTAGATCATGGTGTTGCTCCCCCTCAACAACTGGATCTATGACATGACTAATTGATTTAGTTCTTTGATTTAATTCCAAAATTTCATCCCCAGAAGCCTCATACATTTATATTCTAGCCAATTGAATGGCGTGCTCCATTATTCCCTTAGCAGATGGGATAATCTAATAAATATATTGTTCTTCTAAGTGCTTCTCAAAAGTAGCTTCTTTATATAGAGAATGTTCTTCTTCTAAATGTTCTTCCAGAACAACCTTTTCCTTTACATTAACAATGAATTATTTTTTAGTAATAGGTATTTCATCCAAATCAACAATTTCTTCAGGAACATGCACTTCCTTATCAATTATAACTAGAAGAACATGTCCACTGCCTTCAATATACAAGACAGTTTCCCAAGTGGATTTAACTACCTCTTCTTAGTCTTCATCAATAGAATTCTCAACAATTTAATCTGGTTCAAACTAAGATCAGATTTGTCCTTAGGTCTTGAATAATGCTCAAATAGGTTGAACATTTCATAAACCATATCACTATCCTCCACCCATTCCATTCTCCATGGATTCCCACTGATTTCTTTCTTTTACTGTAACATTAGAGATAAAAAAATTTATAGTCCGGAATGACTTCTTCACATGGTCCAACCAATGCTTTAGCAAGAAGCAAAACAGAGATTAAACCTGATTAGAGAAAGGATATTGAATTTGTGGTTGTCTTTATCAAATCACACATATGAAGTATAACATATTTAAATAGGTTAATATTGTGTCCATTCTTCATAAGATGTATCAAAAATACATCCTCATACATGATTGTAGAAAAAAATATTTTACTTTGACTAATAAAATTCTGAAAAAACATAAACAACAATTTGGTTTCACCATCTAACTCAGAAGAAATAGATCTTATCTTTGTTTTATGTCCAGTCAAGCATCCCAATGATTAATCTAAAACAAATATATCACTTAAAGGGAGAGGACCTCTCTAGTAGTCCTAAAAAATTCCATCATGAGGTATCCATAGGCAAGCAACCCATAACCATGAAGAAAAGGTACATCTTTAGTCCCTGAACCAGCTTCTACCAATAATACCATCTTTTGTATCAAATGATAACTGAAAGAACTGATAAAACTAAGCAAATAGATTGGGATAAATTGGTCTAGTCTACTTTGTGGACTAATCCAGCCATCCCTGATCTTTTACTACTTTCAAACAAAGGACTTACATGACAGCAGCCACTTGTTGATGATTTCCTCTTCTGGCTCCACTATTCTGTCAACAAGGTTTGAATTTAGAGGACCTTTCTGGAACTATCTTCAGTGCTATTTTCATATTCCTCTTTGATCTATGCTTCTTAAGAGTCGATGAAGACATGCATTTCATCCTGGTCATTCAATGAAGGTTCAAGATAGAGAGAGAGAACTAAATAGTGGAAGGTGGTCTTACAGTTTCAGAGAGATATGCATGGGTGAACAAAAGATTAAAACATATTGTGTTTTTATCATTTAGTGATATCAATCGTTGAAAACTCCAAATCATGGAAAATTAAAAGAACAAAATAATAAATTATAGTGATACGAGTTATAATATATTGTTAAAATGATACATTTTCTTTATGATGAGACCGGAATAGAATTTCATGGTGAGACCATAACCCGTTTTCCTGGTGAGACCGTAACAGGTTTTGACAGTGTTATCTCAATAGTGTGACTTAAAAACTGTGTGATCGTATTTTTGGAAAAAATATGTTCCAGATAGTAACTGAGAGATAGTAACTATGAGACTGTAAACATGAAATGAAATCTCTTAAGATAGTAGACTATTAAACTATAAGAGTTAAATAGTAATCTTAAGACAATGACTTATGAAACCATAAAATATGAAGCAATATTTTGTGAGACAGTACACTTACCACATAAAATGTATCATTCCCAATTCACGCATGATGTAATCTATTCTTTCATAATTTAATGGTTTGGTGAAAATATCAGCAAGCTGATATTCAGTTCAAATGAATTCCAAAGAGATATAACCTTTTTGATACTGATCTCTTAAAAAGTGATGTTGTACATCAAAATGTTTTTTCATAGAGTGTGAAAATAGATTTTTTGAGATGTTAATATCACTTGGATTGTCACAATATATAGGTACATGCCTAAATTGATATCCAAAATCTTTTAATGTGTGTTTCATCACCAAACTTCATGCATAACTACTACTAGAACACATGTACTCAGCTTCAAAAGTAGACAATGCAACATTGTTTTGTTTCTTACTACACCATGATACTAGTGACATGCCTAAAAAGTGGCATGTTCTAGAGGTTTTTTTATCTAACTTACCACCATCAAAATCAGCATCATAAGAACTAACTAACCCAAATTATTGTTCTCTAGGATATAATAATCCTATATTGGGTGTCTGTTTGAGGTATTTAAAAATCATTTTAACATCATTTAAATTGTATTACTTATCATTTTCTTGAAAATAAGCACATTTAAATACACTATACATAATGTCACGTCGTATTGAAATTATGTTGATTAAGATTCTAATCATATATCTGTAGGTGGTTTGATCAACATATTTTCCATCTTCATCAAGATCCAACTTACAAGTAGTACTTATTGGTATGTCACTACATTCAGTGTCATCCAAGAAAAAATGTTTTAGAAGATCTCCAGTACATTTTCTTTGATTTAAAATATTTCCATCATTATTTTTAAATGTTTTAAATCTCTGAAATAATTTTAGTTCACCCATTAAACTCGTTTCAAATTCATTTTACATCATTTTGGAAAATTCAACACATAAATAATTTTTTAAAGATCTAAAGATAATATCATCTACATAAATTTGAACTAAAAAAACATCATTTTAAATTCATTTTATAAAAAGGGTAGGTTCATCTATACCATTTATAAAACCTTTTGAAATAAGAAATGTACTTAATCTATCATACCAAGCTCTTGGACCTTGTTTTAAAAAATATAATGCTTTTGAAAATTTAAAAACCAGATTTGGAAAATAAGGATTTGTAAAACTAGAGGGTAGATCAAAAAATAAATCCTTAGCTATATACCCATTTAGGAATGCACTCTTAACGTCCATTTGATACAGATTGAAATTTAGATGTTCAGTATAAACAAGCATAATGCTGATGGTTTCAAGTCGAGCTTCTAGTGAAAAGGTTTCCACTTGGTCAATTCCTTCTTATTGACTACAGCCTTGTGCAACTATTCTATCATTGTTTCTAACTATGTTACTAGCTTCATCTACTTTATTTCTAAACACCCACACAGTTCATATGGTAAATGTGTCCATAGGTCTATCAACAAGTTTCCAAACTTTTTTTACTTTCAAACTGATTATGTTCTTCTTGAATATACATCACAAAAATTTATCATTGATAGACTCATTAATGTTTTTAGGTTCATGTTGTGATAATAAGAATTGATGTTTAACCTGATTTATATGAGAAGCTCTAGTTTGAGTTCCATTATCTATGTCTCCAACAACATCATCTAAAGGATGGTTCTTTCAAGTTCTAACATCTTTAGAAAAAGAATAACTAGTGACTTTAGGTTCTTCAATAGGCTTGGGTTCATCATTACTTGAATCTAAAGAAAATATAGAGTTGAAAGGTTTCAATGATTCCTTTACAAGATGGTTAGAAGATTTTAAATTAATGTCCAGATTTGACACATTATCCTCCATGTTCTCAGAAGTGGTCTTAGGCTCATGTGGATCTGTCTCATCAAATTTGACAAGGACAAAATCTTCTACATATTTAGTTCTTTTTTAAACACTATATAGGCTATACTAGAGATTGAATATCCCAAAATGATTCTTTCAACACTCTTGGATAATTTTTTTTTCAATATTTTTTTTTGAATAAAGGATATAGACTTTGCAACCAAATAATTGAAGTAGCATACTTTGGGTATTCTATAGTTCGATAACTCATATAGAGATTTTTTAAGAATGGGTCTAATCAAACCTCTATTAAAAATATTTCTTTTTGTATTTTTAACATCACTCCAAAAATAATTTGGTAAGTCATATTCAATACGCATGGTTCTTTCAATTTCTTGCAAGGTTTTATTTTTTCATTCTACAAATCCATTTTTTGGGGGGTTTTCTAGGGGCAGAAAAATTAGGCAAATTGCATTATGTGAGAAAAAGGATTCAGACACTTGATTTTCAATCTCACAACCATTATCACTTCTTTGGAGATTGACACTTAATTCTTCGAGTTGAATGTATTATTTTTTCTTTCCCTTTTGACAATGAGTACAAACTTTATCTTTTGGAAACCCAAGTTTGGGTAGATCTTTGACTAAGATTTTTATATTTATCTTTATATGAGAGAGAATATTATAGTGTCCTAGTCACCTATGCCAAAGCCAATAATCTTAGTAAAATACATATAAACATGAAGCATTTTGAGAAACTAAAGACTCTATGTTAATTGAGTATTAATTTTAATTTCTTAATGAAAAAAACACCAATTCATTTTTAGAATTTAAGAAATTGCATGAATCATTTTCTGATTTAACATGAAATCTGTCATCACAAAATTGTGAAATACCAATCATATTATATTTTAATGCATCATCAAAAGTACTTTGGAAATTAAAACTAAGTTAGAGTTACCGATTTGGCCAAGGCCGTGATTTTTTCTTTTGCATTGTCACCAAAGGTGAAATGTCAACCATCAATTTTTATTAAGTTCTTGAATCTTGAACAGTCTCTTGTCATGTGTCTTGAACACCCACTGTCCAAGTACCATAAGCTTTTATCGGAACTCTTTAAGCAATTTTACTACAACATAGTAAAATAAAAATAGACTTTGGTACCCATATTTGTTTGGGTCCTGTAATATTAGTGATTATTGGTTAAGGAACCCACATCTACTTAATAGGTTTCCTATAAGCATTATGTAAGGTGCTTGAAAAATAAACTCTATTTGGCCAGGAAAAGCGTAAAAAAGTAGGGAGTGTATCATAATTTTAACTAAATGAATGTTTTCTAGAACATGGAGTAATGATTTATATCCTAGATTTACAAAGAAAATCAGTTTTTCCAAAATTTATTTTACCAAGTTGATAGCCAATACTAGTATTAAATTTAATAGAAATCTATTGACATAGAATTTGTCCCAAAGTATCTTTACCATTAATAAAACTTTTAAATACCTTTTTTAATTGTTCATTAGATATATTTAGTTCTTTTTTTCTTTGGGTAATTGAACATTTTTCTCCCCTTCTATAGTACGTTTACATTTAACAGTTGAGCGAAGTGCATAGAGTTTCTTTAAAACTTGTATTTATCTTTTAGTTCATTACATGTCTCTTAAAGAATATTATAATACTCCAACATTTCTTATTTAGACATATTTTCAGAATCAATTTCATCTATAGAATAATAGGAATATTTTACCGGAGATTCCAGTGTTACCATAGATGTATTTGTCAAAAAACACATATTGGCTTTGTCAGCCAGTTCATCATGTGAAGATTCTGAGTCACTAGAACTATCCTCAAAAGCACTCAATGTTTATTTTGTTGCATTTTTATACATTCTATATTTTTCCTCATATATTTTTGTACTTGATCTTGGGACAATCATCCATTACATGCCCCTTTCACTTACATTCATAGCATAATATATCACCATACCTGTCACTTGTTTTCCAATATTTATTCAAGATTCTATTTTGATCATATCCTCCATTGAAATTATGATTTCAAAAAAATTTCTTCTTCTTATAAAATCTCTTAAACCTTCTGGATAATAGATCCATTTCCTCATCACTGTCAGGTGATGACTATTCACTACTGGAACTATCTACAAAGACTTCCAACTTCTATTTGTCTTTGTGTTTGGAGGTGGTGGTCTAAAATGAAAAAAGATTTTCGTTTGGGTTCATCCTATTATTCCTTAATGACTTTGATCTCCTCCTCATACATCATTAGTTTCCCAATGATATCTTTTAAAAGTAACTTGTTGATTTCGCATGAGTCTCTAATAGATATAGAGGTTTCTCTATATCTATCAGGTAGGCATCTGAGTATCCTCATGATTTTTCTTTGGATGTAACTTCTCTACCAAGAGAAATCATTGTGTTGACAATTTCTTTTACCCTAAGGTACATGTCAGAAATAGGCTCATTATGATTCATTTTAAAGTGGTAATATTTTATAATATAATTATTAAGTCTCATTTTGTTCACACTATAAGTTCCTTCATGTGAAACAAGAAAAATATCTCAAATTTCATTGGTATTATTACAAGTAGAAATTCAATTAAATTCCTCATCTCCTAAAGAAAAATTTAGACCATTCATGGATTTACAATTTTTGTTGTAGGCATTCTTGGTTGGGTCATCGCAAGTGCTTCTATCTATAGTAAGAATCATTTACTCATCTATATGTGAAGACCAAATTTCAAAACCCATACTTTATAAATGAATTTTCATTTTAATATTCCATTGGGCATAATTCGTTCCATTAATGAATGGTAGTATGTTTGTTTAATCAATTTCTTGTCTATTATCTATAATAAATAAAATCTTTGAAAGAGTTATAAATTTAGAATTAACTGAATTTTATAGATCTTAAATGTACAACTAAAATCCTATTTGAATAAGTTTAAAAATAGTGTCTTAGTAAATACCCTCAAATACCGAATGTTGGTCAGAGTAGAGTACTCAAGATGAGGAATAATTGAGTATCTAAAAAAATTTATGTTTGAAATGTTTTCTAAAAAGGTTCCCCATTAAAAATAAATACCGCCCTGTTAATCAAAGTAATACTGTTATAGAAGTTTTATAGTTTAAATAACTTCTCATAAAATTTATTGATTTCCTATAATCTCAATATAAATTATTAATATTACTTTTTAAGCTAATCTAACAAGTAAAAACTGTTATAACTTCTTTGAAAGATTAAATATCGAAGTAAATCTAGTGATTTATGAATTATATAGTAAAACAAGGAAAACTAAATTAAACAACACAGTGGATATAAGACAAGTGGTTCAGTATCAAGATGAGACCAAATCCACTCGACTTGGTGATAACCCACCACCAATCATTTTATTTTAATAAACTTGATCCACACCCCAGACCAGGGTAAAAATAGTGCAATGGATTGTCCCGGTCACATGACCTCTTCCATAGTTCTTTGTGGGTATAAACTACCAGGTCACACATGTACCTCTTCCATACTTATATGTGGGAATAAACAAGTGTAAAAAGATATGAGATGAAGGATATATTGTATCCTTTATTTTAGTTCTAGAGATATTGTGTGTTTTAAAACAGAGACACACACACTGCTAAAAACTAGAAACAATACAAAACATATCAATGATGATGAGATAGGGTTAGAAGTGCTTTGAGTGTTATTCTACATAGCTTTGGACTTCTAGGATGAAGCTGATGCAAGTATCAGGTCCTCTTGTGAGAAACAGAGTATCGCAAGTCTGGTGCTCTGGTTTCTAGTTTGATCTAACTCGTGTTCTTTTTGGATTTTTTATTTCAAAGATGTTCTTGTCTCTGATCTATCTTATTCCTGCTTTTCGATTCACAAATGCTTCGTGTGCTCTTCAGTTGAATCTTCTTGCATGTGTCGGTAATTCTCATTCATCTCTTCTGAATCGCACTTATCTGGTTTCAAGGCCACTCTTTTATTCTTATTCTAGAGTTCATGTGTTGGAGCTGATAGGATGAATGTATTTTTCACCTCGTACCTCATAATATCAGGTGACAAGTCTCTACAGAAATATTAATTATGTTATTTTATTTAAAATACTCAAATATGATTTTTAGAAATTAAATTAAGAACTACAAAAAGAATTATAGAATAGAGTCGTAGTATGACTGGAAACGATGTCACTTGAACACAGTGTCACCACGAAACAATGTCTTCTTATTTTCAATTGAGAAGTGATACAATCATGTTGGCATAGTTATATAGAGATTAGGAACTGGTAGCACAAATGCGGTGTTGGGATTATGGTGTGTGGTCACGGTGTCTGGTCAAGGTGTCTGGGTCATTGTGATTAGTCATGGTGTCTGGGTCATGGTGTCTAGGTGACGGTGTCTGGTCCTTTGTTAGAAAAACAAAACTGGTGGCAGACTCACAGTTTCTCATACTTAGTCTAATATTTGTATATAGACTTAAGTAGTAATATTCACAGAATGAATTATTCTTAATAATTCATGAATGAAATCAATATAGACCAATCTTAAATCAAGTGTAAAAAAATTAAACTTGATTTATAGAAATTAAGATCTTGGGAAAATTTATTTGACACCAAAAAGAAACCAACCATCTTTACACACGACTTGAAATAGATTAAACAACATGTATATGATTTGTGATCATTAAAACATGATTAAAATTTGAGGAGTCAAATAATGATTTTCTCCATGTATTATTCATGAGGGTGTATGAACCAAATCCCTCACTTGTATTGAATTTAGAGGTGGTACAGTTGGAGAATGACCTATCTTATGGGGAGCTACCACTGGAGATCTCAGATCGTAGTATCAATGTTTTATGAAATAGGGGAAATCTCCATGTTAAAGTGATTTAGTGAAAACAAATTATAATGAAGAAAAATTAGAACCTAAGGAAGAAATAAATAATAAGTACTCTCACATATTTGAAAAAAAGGATATTATTTTAAAGTTATTGTTTTAATTTTCTAAATAGGGGAAGAATGAAACAACCAAATTTTTTTATATATTGATTTTTCCTTATAATAAATTAGTATTTTCATAATTAGATATATTATATTGTTTAAAAACACATGACACACAATTCTTCATTTCATTAAATGATAAAACTATTACTATAAAATAAATATATCCACAATAATTAAAAAAATCATAATAGGTAAATAAATTTAAAAATAAAATAAAATAACAATAATAAGAATTATTAGATAATCTTGATTCCATAGAATCATTACAATGATTAATAACTTTATAAAAATTATGTAATACTAGTGAAAAAATAAAAATAATTAGAAATAGAAAATTATAAACCATGAGAGGAATAGAAGTGAATGTTTAATGAAGGTATAAATAATTATTTATTGAAATTAATACGATCATTGGAATAGTAACATGGCTCTTAGGAATAAAAAAATGACTATTTAAATAATAAATTCATCTCAAAATATTAAAATTTAATGTTAATAATATTTATCTATATAAATTCATGAAATTTTAATTGTTTAAAAAAATTAAATATTAAAAACACAAATGAATTATAATGATTCTCTAAAAAACTACATTTTAATGTCTTTCATAAAAAACATTATTATCATGTTAATAATTAAAATTAACTGTGGTTGAAAAATATTTTAATAATGTAAATAGATTTTTTATAATCATCCAAATGGAATTTTCTAAAGTTGGTTATTTTAATTTTCCTAAATAATTCAATTTTTAGTGAATATTAAAATTATAGTTTTTATATAACCAGGGTATTTTAATTATATTATCCAAAAGTCAATAATTATATTATAAATTTCCTAGATTTTGGATACGTTAAAAACTAATTTTATAAGATAAAGTAGTTATTTTAAAATAATAAACATAAATTATAAATCTAAAATTTATTTTCCTAATTTAAAAATGATAATGTATTCCATTAAAATATAATCTTTTTTATTTTTAGACAATATTTTTTACGAAACTAATGAATTTGGTTTTCAAGATATTTTAATATATTAGGGAAATTTATTTCATTCACAAATGAATTATAATATAAATAATATCAATATTACGATGTTCTCTATGGAAATTATATTTTTTTCATTATTTTATCTTCAAACATCCATTTCCCCAACTATAAATACCACCACTCTTTACCCTTGAAAAAACAATATCCCCCATCCCTTAAATCAAAAACTGTATAAATGAAACGATTTCATAATCACATTAGAATCCATAGGGTTTTTATGGAGTTACCCAACTTTTATCAGTCAAGTAGTTTAATTCCATAGAATGGAAGAATTACTGAGAAGATGGTATGATTTTATCAAACAATTTCCCCCATTTTATCTTCCCCTCCACATTTTCCCCATTCCCTTCAAACCAAAGCCTTTGGAAATTAACCAATTTGTATTTTAAATGTATATTAATGATTTTATACTATTATAATGTTCATATTTTGAATGTATTTATATATCATTCTTACTTTTCTCCTCTTTTGATGATTTTTTTCATCGGTCGGAAAATCACCCATAAGAACATCGTCAACACTCAAATTATCACCAAAATTTTGTATGATTATAATAAATTATTTAAAATTTATAAATAAATAAATATAAATATAAATATTTAAAATATTTTTGATTAGATTTTAATATTGTAGAATTAGGGATATTGTTAGATCAATAAATCAAAGTAAGATAGGGTATTTTAAGGAAAAGATGGTATCAAAACAATTTATCATTAACAATGGGATTTAAGAAGTATAATTATATTATTATAATTTCTTAGGAGTGATAAAATGAAAAAAATTCACTTATTGTTACATATTTTAATATATCAAATTTTATTGTACCGAAGGTGGAAAATAGATGTAATAAATCGGGTTCAAATGTTAGTGGATACTTGAACCCTAATCTTTCTTGTTGGGTTATCTCCTATTTCAAATAATTTTTAGTTTAGATATTCCTATAATGTCCTAAAAATTTCATTTAACAGTCCTTTCCCTTTTCATTATAGGTAAATACTTGTTTCTACCCTATTGAAATGATTTCTAAGCCAATATTAGAGTTTTTTCGAAATGAAATTAATTTTTTTATAAAATGAACAGAGTCCTCTTGGTTTTTTTCACCTCCACCCAAGGAAAATGATATTTATTGACAAAATATAATTTCCATTATTTATAGAGGAAGAAAAAAGGTTATTCATGAAATTTTTCCTTTCAAATCCCTTATGAAGCTCATTTCCTTCAATGGGGTTATTTCATGAATATGATCGTTATATATTTTCTTCTAATGTGGAATTGTTGATGATTATCATTTTATTTTGTTCATAGTAGGGATGGAATTATATATCCTATAATACATTTGGTAATGTGACATATCTCATGATATTATGTGTATTATGGGTGAACATTATGCTATCTTTTTTCAAAATTATGACATTATGAATTATCGAAATATGCTTCCTATGAACATGATAATAGATTTCATTATAACTAATTATTGTATTTGAAAACTATGATATGATGATTAATTATTAAGAATATGAAACTTTCTATATTTTTAGATGATACCCGAATTCTTATGATGATGACCCCATGCTTGTTATATGTCAATGACGATTATGCTAACCCATGTATTATCGGTTCATATATCATTTTTAATTTGATTTATCCATCCATTTACTGTGATTTTTATCACTTGTTTAGTAAATTTGTATTCTAACGTGTTTATATGTACTCATGAGAACATGAGATCATTTGGAGGAATGTTAATATGGAATTAAATTTTTTTTATTATGTACAAGTGATGTATGAACTTAATTTTCTAATGGTATTGCACCTTTTGATTTTAAAATGTATTAATATTATGTTATATATCATGAAAATGATTAAATAGTTATTTAAGGAATTTGGGTCACATTAACTATAAAATATAGAAGTTGGAAGGAGGTTTGTTAAAGTGTTTCTTAAGGGATTTCCCATTAAAAATCATTAAGTTAGAGATTATTGGGATTTGATGCCATGATTATGAGAACTATAAGTTCAGGAATCAGAATTACATTCACAAAAGTTTTAGTTAGTGGAACATAGTAGGGATTAAAGTTTGAACATCACCAGTTCATTCTATAGAAGTAGGCCCATTGAATGTTTAGATCTTCTGGTGGAGTCTTAATGGTCTAAAATTATAGACAAACTCTTTAAAGAGAACTATCTCAAATGAAGGCTCTAGAATTGTTTAAAAGTTCAAGCGATTGAAGTTAATTCAATAACATAAAATATATAATAACATTATATATGTATGGTATCCATGAATGTGGGATGGTTGTTTGACCATAGAAATCGGCTAAAGTTCTTATAAAAGGAACTGAGTACTAATGAGAACTAATGATGGGTGGAATACACTGTGCATGGTCCAAGGGAATTATGAAACTACTTGTTATATAGTTTCAAATTTCTATAATGAAATCAAATTACAGAACTTTTTTGTTGAATTAATTATTTTTTTATTCGGATAATAGAAAAAATTCATAATGGTTCCCTCCTGGAACATAGGACTACTTTTATGAAGCATGTTAAAATATTGGGTTCGTTTTCTACTTTATGTACTATAGTTACATTTACTTATATCACTTGAATTTTCATTCCTTTACATACCTTTAATTATTTTTTACTAATATGGGTGTTATGATGACTTTGTGTGGTGGGTCGGGTATCATTAATTCCTAGTTTCGGTGCCCATAGTTGAGTGGGAGTGAACTTCTAGAGGATATATTTTCACATTTTGTTGATCTGAATAAGTAATTTTGGTGGATATATGAGCTTAATTTTTTGTGTTTGGACTTATATATTAGCTGATTGTTGTGTCAAATGTTTCCCATAATTTGAAACTAGTAAAATATCTAATTAACATTCCATTATTACATATTAGATTATATTTTCCACGATTTTCATTAGGGTTCAAGATATACACCTTAAATCCAAAAGTATTAATGTATCCAACTGTGGGTTTTATATTATTACAAATATCATAGAGTTTTTTCATTATTATAGGACATATCAAAACCTTTTTTTATGATATAAAATGTTATGTTGATAGTTTCGACCAAATTGTGTTTTACTAATATATTGATATAACATTGTTGGATATTTTTTTAATATTCTTATTACTCATTTTAATAAAATCATAATTTTTAACAGTAATATAAAAATACAATGTGTTTCTAAAACACTTTTTTAAGAAAATTAATTAAAACAATTATTCTGAAAATATACTTCATTTTCAGTTATCAAAGGAAGAATTTTTACTTTTTTTTCAATATGAATCAAATCACAGGAATTTATAAAAATAGATCACGCTTCACTCTAAAGTCTTAAAATGTAACCCCATGTAAATATAGAGAAATCATCAACCAAAACATACCAAAAATATTTTACACTGCAAATATCTTCGATTTAGGTGTTTTATAATCCATGTTGACATGTTTTATAGGATTAAAAGTAGATTTTTTTGATAATTTTAAAATAAGTGTTGTATTTCATTCCAATTTTACATGAAGAACAAATCTTATTTTGTTTAAACTTATGTTTTTGGAAACCACAGATAATTTTTTATATATATATTTCCAATACAATAAATATTTTTATGATTCATTATTATATGACAATTAAAAAATTCATTAATTTCATAATTCAAACAGTTTACAATTTATACATAATTAGCAAGAATTTATTATATTAAAATTTTTAGTACAAGCCGCTTTAATTTTAATAAATTTTACATTAATCACCAAAATTTCATTATTTGAAAAATAAAATAAATAACCATATTCTCAAATTTGATAAATACTTATCATATTGTGCATCAATCTTTCAATAAAAATGAAATTTATTGGGGAGGATTGAATTTAGATCTCTAATATATACAACCCTAAAAATTATTAAGTTTGAATTATCACCCATTGTGACATAGACTCCATCCACTTATGACAATGAGTGGAAGTATAAAAATTATCCAATCATATCCATTAAAAAATAATTCCCATATACCATTTAACATCAATATTTCTATAAATTTTCCCTTGTTTATATATCAAATAAGTAGATGTTATGGTTCAAAAATACTCTTGTGTGTAGCTATGTTAACTATTAATTATTTAAGGACCCAAATCTATTTACATTTAGAAATATTCCATAATAAAATTTATATAATTTTTTAGAAAGAATTTTTTTAGATCAACTAAATATGGGTTTTTAATGTAGGAGTCATTTTCATAATGACCAAAAATACCATAATAAGAAAGGTGGTTTAAGTTAAGATTTTATTATTCAATCCTAATTAAAATTAATTTTGGTATAGTTTTGGTTTCCCATTATTATTTTTAACTCCTTGATCCTATTAGTTTTCATTATTTTTCCCATTTATTATATTTTGGTAATCCCCATTATTTAATTCAATTTCATCCTTTTACAATGATCATCCTCTGCTAATAATTCATTAATTTTATTATATTATATATTAAAAGTAGAAATATATTTATCTAATTTAAATTTTATTTCTTGAATATATTTGGTTAGATAACTGTTTTTGGTTAGCATAACATTAAAATAATTGTTATGTGATTTTTTATTCTTCTCAAGTGATTGATATTTATTTTCTCACAAAGAAAATTATTCAATTATTTTATCAAGAAGGAAAGTTTTCAAAAAAATGATCGAGAGTGGTTAGAAAAATACTATATATGACACAAAGAATATGTTTTTCTTTTGATTAGATAGGTTCCATTTTCAATCAAAATATGAGTCATCAATAGAGTCTTTAGATGTACCCAATTTTTTTTTGAAGTCCTTCTTTTCTTTCTTGTAATTTTTTTTATTTTAAATTTCTTCATATTTTTCATCATATCATTAAGATGTGGAGAGTCTGGTTTGACATATCCAAGATTTATTCATTCATAGTATCTCACTTATTTTAAATTTTCATAAAAAATATTATACTCATTGAAGGATTTATTGAATCCATTTATTTTTATATGATGCTTGTCTAACTGTATTACTAACTGGGAAAATTCATCTCTTGAATCTACACTGGTAGAATATTCTTCATCAGACGAGTTAGATAATTTTTTTTATTCTCTTATCATCCTTCTAATTAGAGACCATCAAGAAAGAATTACCCTATTTGAATAGTTTGATATATTTAGTTTAATCCAGCCTATTTTCCTCGTACATCATAAGAGTTTATATGTGGTATTTTATTCCTAAATATGACATAGGTTTATACTATCTGATGGTGGTAGATATCCCTTTCCATTCGAATGGAAAATATCTATGAAATTTTGGATCCTAATTAGATTTGTGTAATACATCTCCTAGGGTATAAAATTATTAATAATTTTTCTAATTATAACATTTATATAGTATATAAATTCACAATATATCATCTATAAGGTTTCATACATATGATTGGTAATATTATATCTTAATTATCTAACATTTTCTATCAATTCATATGTAATTTAAATGGTATCTCATATCTGATGGGTATTTTCACACTTAGAAACCATATTAAATTACACCAAATCAAATACAAATATAAAACCATGTTTATTTAGTGTAATTATGTCTAGGAAGTGAAAGGAAATTAAATCCATTGAATTCATTAGTCTCTATATGGATGAGTGTATTATTAGGGAGTATACCGATCATTTTTCAAAGTTGGTATTATTTTTCTTAATCTAGTTTCGAATGAATTTTTAAAGACTCAATTATTTGAAAATTTTATTCACCCAAACCTTGGATTGGATATATTTGAATATATCAACGAATCTTACAAGGAATTTATTAAATAATCATTTTTGATTACAGATAATCAGACAAGAAAATAAAAAAAAATTTATTCATTGGTTTCATTTGATATGAGTAAGGATATTTCATCCAGTGTGAAGTTGTGGCTAGATGAGATTAAGTCAGAAAATGAGGTTGATGAGGGTCAATAATCTCATAGTCTTTCAAATCTCTATAATAATAAGAGATATCTAATGTATTTTCTAGTGTAGGTCCCTCGGGAATTCTAAACCCTCTTTCTTGAGAGATCTTAAGGACTACCTTTGATGTTTACATCTTCGAAATATTCATAATTTTTTTAAAAAAATTATCAATGATATTGAAATTTTTTTGGATATATCTTGGATCTGGGTGATTACCCATTTTGATATTCATGATTGATGAGTTTAGGCCCAATATTACTTTTGAGGTAATTTTGTTTAGTGTATTCTATGGGTATATTTCTATTTTTATTTTAGGATATTCTAGTTATTTGTGGTTATTCTCATGAATACTTGTTTTTTAAATGATTTGTGGTTTATATAAGACGTTAAACATGTCATGAGATGTTTTTTTATGAGTTACTCAGGGTAATCCCAAGGTACATGCTTGGTAAACTAAAATATGTGGTACACTAGTTATGATTGTGCACTAGTTTGTGCCTGTAGTGGAGATTATTCCAGGGTTGGGATTTTATCAGGTTCCCCATGGGATAATGTTCCATGAGAGAGGTCAAAAATAATCTTCCCTTTCAGATTGATAGCCCATGGTTAGAGCCTATGTTGTTTCATGTTGAGGAATCTTTCTGATTGATTTATATTCTCTATTTCTATTTTATAGTATATTGATGGATTTTTGGACATTATCATATTGTACTTTAGGTATTATTTCAACTTTTATTTCCTTTTTGGAATTTTTAGTGAGTTTTTTAGTTGGTTATGGTTGGGGTGGAATTATTAATTTATTTGGTATTTATGTAAATTTTCTTTATTTGGAGTTTTTTTCTCATTGGAGTGCCTGCCCCAATGTCTCACCATTTTATAACAAATTCTAAATGGTGGGGAGACCGATTTCAAGACATTATTTTATTTATTATTCATGTCTCCTATTTTTTATTTGTGTTATTCTCAAGGTTATAAGATGATGTATTAGTAATAATTTTATCACATTTTGAGGAATTGTGAGTTTTTTTATTTAGTTTTTACGTTTTACCTCATTTAGTTGTCCATAAACCTCCCACCTAGTGTATTTAGATAAAGGGGTGGTGGTATGAGGTTTTGGTATATAAACTGGAATGTATGAAAGGGATATAATGTTCTTTAATGAGATAAATCATTTAAATACACTAACTTAGTCTATTTTATTGGTATACCATTGAACCTTGATTAGGAAAATGGGTTCTGTTTCACTTTTTGTTCAAAATTTTCTTTTTAATTTCTATGGGTAGAAAATTTCAATGTGGGGAGAATTGGGAAACCCCAGATCATTATCTTAAAAAATATTTTATAATTATGGGTTATTATTTATTTTTAGAAGTTTGTTAATTTGTAATTTCAAATTTTTGAGTATTTTCTCGGTTACATATTTTCTATATGGCTATGATATATTTAATAGTATTCATGTGATACTTTTAATACATAAGGATTTACTTTAGGTAATCTTGCATGGTTAGTGAAGGATTACCAATAATTATTTGAAATCCTTATTTTTAGGGGTAAAACAGGTGGATGAACTTTAGGTTTAAGGAGAATTTTTGTGGAAAATCTTTACATACGGGGTTTCTAGATCATTTTGGGGGCACACAATTAGTACACCGGTAGGAGTAACCATGTGTTCTCTTAGGTGAGATATATTCAATTTATCTCTCATGAATTGGATAATCATGGTTAGGGTTCACCATGCATGTTACTCTTACTTATAATATCCCATAGTAGGGCATGGTTTACACACAATGTTTGGTGAAATATATGTTTTTCATTCGTAGACATGTTAGTTACTCTTACATGGGTGAGGTACTTCAGTGGATAACACATGATTTTCTTTTGGTTTGTTAAACTATGTAGGTTAACCATGTTGGGGTTGTAACTTGATTTCAGTGGAGGATTAATGAATATAATATGGTTTTTTGAATAGTGAAGTCGAACTATGTGAGAAGCACAAAATTAATTTTCTATGAACTAAATTGCATAAACATATTTTAATTTGTATGAATTAGTCATCAATTGATCCTGATTTTTACATTGTCATCCAAGAGGGAGTCAAAAGGAGCTTTTCTCTTTCTTCTCTATGATTAAAAATTCCTTTCTTCATATGATTTCAAGTGGATTTGGAAGGCAGGAATATTATTTTGTCTACTTTATTACATTTTCTCTTGGATGCTTAATTTATATTGAACCTTAATGGACCTGGTGGTAGAGACTGGGGTTTGAGATAATCTAATATTGGGGAATTGGATGTTTAGGGATTTTCGAGGCTATCTTATACCTTGGTTACGCTTTCAAAACTAAGGTTGAATATTTTTCTAGGATTGTGGTATGTTATTTTATGAAATCATTTTTATTTGACATGTTATGAAATGATTCAGATGTATAAATCAATTTTTATTAAGTTATACCAATGTATGATACACTTAATGGGTTTGAAAAATGTTTCAAATTCTATCTGTACTTGGAATAAATGTTTTTCCCAACATTTCTATTTCTAACTTATTAAATAAATGTTTGTGCATTCTGTGTGTTTTTATAAATACCTTAGAGTATTTTTTTTAAAATGACTTATATGATTAAGGATGTGTTTTGACAATATTTTGATTTTTGAAGAGGAAATTTTGCTTTTCCATATGGGTTTCAGGGGTTGATGTCTTATGATATGGTAATCAAAGTATGTTTTATGTGTTGGTTTTTAAATATGTTTTAAAGGAACATTTCAATCTAGATAAAATTTATCCATTATATGTATAAAAAGTATGTTATTTGGGATTGAATTCTAATTTTTTCTTAAAAGTCTGATTGAAACTCTATAAAAATGGTTTCTTGATAGTTGTCCCACCTTTGTGTGAGCCTCATGGAGTTTTTTCATGTATATAATTTTTTTCCATTATGGGATTATTTGAATTATTTTCTTATGTCCATGAATATGTAAAAAGGGTAAATTTATTAAGAGGGTGTTGATGGTGAAATAATGTTTAATTGTTATGTTTTATTTTTGATTTACATGATGATCCTATGGTGTGTTTTTTGATCCCATCTACTTCTACTATGTCATGGGATCCCTAGGAATCTATGTATGAGATCTGTATATATACTACACGAGATTAGTTTACTACAGTAGACAATATTACATAGTCTAGGTCATTCCCTTGCTAGGGTAGTACCCTTGACGTACCTAAAGTGAGTGAATTGAGAGGTTAATTATTTTGGGAATGAAACATACTTTAATTTATGTTTAAAATTGATTATTTTATAATTTTACCTCATGATAGTAGCTAGTGAGTTTCCTATAATGATTATTACATTATTAATGATATTGTATTTGGGATTTTCTCTATACACCTCAATTGTATCCACCTTATCTCATCTTGGTTTTGTGGTACCATTTATATCATTATTGTTTATATATATTCATCCACTTAGATATGATTGTACCATATTGATTTTTTACTATTATTCATTCATGTTTTAGTTTAATTTTCAAATTGGTTTGAAAAATTATATTTTATTAAAAGGTTTTGAATGATAAAAATGATATTTTTATGAATTTTTAAGTCCTCATTTATGTTCTTAAAGTGTTTTATTTTCAAATTAATGGATTCTATTTTGATTAACAAATAAAGGTATTTGAAATAAACATTTCAAATTAAATTAGAATTATTATTATATTTTTATATGTTTAAAATCATTATTTAAAATCCAAATAATGATTTCATTTTTCAAAAATATTTCACATTATGGACTGTAGATAGGGATTAATCTGAAATACATGTTTTCTTTATGTGTTCTCATATGAAACCCAACTTTTAAAATGTTATTAAGACTAGTATTTTTGAAATATTTTATACAAATAATTTCATAGGATCTATGGTTAAATCTTACTAAGAATGTTTTTATAATAATATATATATACATTTGTCTGTGATTACAATTGTTTTGTTTTCATATATATTCTCACATTTTGACGTCAGATTGGATATTGTCATTATTGGTTCTCTGATGTATATTTTTTGATGTGTTAGTGACCTTGGGTCACATGGAGGATATTTTTCATTTTTTTGGTTTATGATTCATCATTTTACGTTCTTATTTTAAAAAATTCATCTAGTTGTTTATTATATATTGGAATTCCCTTTTTTTAGATCTAATTATATATTATTGATGAAATTTTATTTTTTCTTATGGATTTTTTTGTTATTAATTATTATTATCTTTTTGGATGGATTTATTATTTAAAACTAACATTTTATATTCATGGAAGTCCAATGTATGGATGTTCAATGTTATATTTTTGTTAAGGATCCACTAGTAATTTATTATTATCCAAGGGGAAAACCATTCCAACTAGTTTCTATTTGATTACCTGAACATAGTTTCTAGTTTTGGGTGATCACGAACACACCCCATGCCTTATTGTAGGACTATTTGGGTGACTTGGAAGGCTATCTTGTGCTTTTTTGTGAAACCAAAAGCTTTTTGGTGGATATTAAAATAAGTTCAAGATAGATTTTTAGAAATTTTTTAATATAATTTAATATATGGTAGATCTTATTGATAGATTTTCCAAAATTAGTTTTTTGAAATATTCAAAAGGAGTTTTGATAATGGTTTCATGAATTGGTATTTATAATGTAATATGTGGTTGAATGTATTGATTTATTTTCCTATAGTAGTTTTTGTAAATATTCAAAATGAGTTTTGGGTATGGTTTCATGTATTGTCATTTAAAATGTAATATATGGTGAAAATTTAATAATCATACGAGGTTTCAGTGCAATTGGGGTATTTATCAATTTTTGTACCAAGGTAACCACCACAACATGGGCTGCACTTGTGTGCACTAGGATATATTATAAGTCACATTTCTATGGTGGTTCTTACTGAGTATTATCATGTTATACGATACTGTGTGAGAATAAATTCTATTCTTCTTCTTTTTGTATCACTTGGTTATTCATCACTTGATAATGATTATAGAGTGTTAAAACCTATTGCATGTTTCCTTAAAAATTAAAAAATAAATGAGTAATTTTTTTCATCATTTAAAAGTGTAGATATACATTTAATATTAATGAATAATTCTAATCATTATTGGATGACAATTTTAGGTTGTGTAATGCCTAAAAATTGGTTAATTACTTATACATATTTTTATTCTGTAGTGTTGATTCTCCTACTAGATCTCCATAAATTAAGATAATCATTGAGTTCTTTATTTATTATATACATTTGACATAATATCCCAATATACTCCTAATAGAGAGAGTTACTTCCTAAGAATCAGAAGATTCATACAATCCATGGATACATCCAAAGTAAGCAGTATTCCATTTACTTCTCATTTATCTTGATCAAATTCTTGTGAAGATATTTTACAAGATTAATTGAATACTGTATGATATGATATTTTTTTATAGTTCTTCTTTTATATTACTTCCAAACATACAAATTGATTATATTTTCCATAATATTTTAGAGTTATTCATACAAAACATTCAATATGTTATACATACATATGAGACCTTTCATTGTCAAACTTATAGGAAGAGAAATATTATATGGATTAGAAAAAATATGAAGATAAATGTGTCAAATCTAAAAATTAAAAACACCTTCTAATGTCTTGATGATTTTTCTAGGATATGTGATCAAACTAGTCACTTTTATAAATAATTATAGACTATACAGCTTCAAAAATTACAACAATTAGTATTTCATAAAAATTATTATAAAACAATTAATGTTTAAAAATATTTTATATTATATCTTTGTTGAAAATTATTATTAGATAATCAATATATGAATTATAGGTAGTGATTGTTTTTATTATATAACTAGTGATAAAAATATTACAAAGAACATGAAAAGTCACAAATGGAGGATCTACAACTTTGGTAAATGATATTAACTTAAAAATCAAAGGAGTAGGTAATAATATAAATGGATCTCCAAAGCTAATATATAAATAATTACTGTATATTGATGGGCTTATGAATAATTTATTAAGTGTAATACAACCTTATGATTATGGAAATTAAGTAACATTCCAAAATAATGGCTGCATCACCAAAAGTTTAAAGGATATAATGTTTTATCACTTAAGGAGAGAGTATTAATAATCAATTATTCAAAATTTGAAACATCAGAACTCATTTTATTTTAGTGCTAAATGAGAGAATACAGTATAGAAAATTAGACCAGATCACCATGGGAAAATTAGTTTGAGTCAAATTAAAAAATATTTCACTATGAGAAATCATCCTAAATTTAATAGAGATAAATATGTTTTTTTATAAAATATTTATTAAGTGAAATATGGTATAAACAATCCCACAAAGACAAAATATATAGTCAAATGTGACATTATAATTAATATATTCATATTTTTATGGAATAATGAGGCATTAATGAAGAATGGTATTTTTATTTCACTGAATTTATTTTTAATTTTTTCATAATTTATATTGGAAAAAAGTATATTAAAATAAGACAATGTTAGAACCAATGTTATTAAAATCATAAAATATTAGAACCAGTTTTGGAGTCTAGGATTATTGTTTGATATGGTTTGTTTATTTATTATCAATCACACATGGATTAGCTGAAAGATATAGAGAATAATATAATATTTCTAATGATATTTGGAGTTGATTTCAAGAAGCAAGGAAAAATTTAAATTTAGTACACACGATCACACCATGATGATTGTTATGTATGAGTAAGCTGAAGAGATGGAAAAGAGAAATATGTTTTGGTTAATCATCTTCACTATAATAACTAAATATATACATCCAAGGTAATGTTTTATCTATAATGAAGGCCTTGTAAAATATATCCTTTAGGATTATTTCATGAAATTATATTTCATTACATATTTCTTAACATCACATCATAACATAGAATCACTTTTTAGATGATGAAATCTATATCATATCGCAATGGGAGGATATAATATAATTTTGTGAATCTATCAATATTTGGTTAATGAAAATCACACTATAATGGACTATCCTATAACCTAATGAGTTTGGTCTTAAAATATATGATGATACCAAATTTGTGATGTCATGAGATTCAAAGCTTAACAAGCCTCATGGTTTTCATATAATCCTATAGTTGAAGTGTTTGATAATGAAATAATTGTTAACATGCCATTATTTAGAAGCATTGGGTTCTTTGACAAGATTACTTTGATCTCAAATATTTTAACTACAAGATCTTTTTATTGTAGATTATTTGATCAAGTATTGAAAGAAACATTCCCTTATCCTGAGACTTATTTGATCTCAAGTGATGAAAATAAAAATGATTTGAACAATAAAACTTAGTTCATTTATAATGAATGCTCAGAAATAGAAGAACTAAGACCACTTTGAAAGTATGGAAAAATAAAGGTGATATAAATCATATAGGCCATGTTTAGTAGATCATGTTTTCATCCAACAATTTTAATCCACATGTCCAAGTCATTGATTTAAAAATATTACTAGTACAAAACTTTTTTGGATCTTTAGGATGGTAGCAATTACTCTAATAGATTTTGATATACCTTTAAAATATCATCCATTTGTACATGGTTTGTGAATTTCACTATGTTATTTTGGGATGTTCATGATTTGGAATGAAAAAATATTTGAAAATGAATAATTTTTTAGAAGGAAAATATCTATAAAACTAAAAAAACATTAAAACATTAGTAAAATAGATAAAATGTGTTAGGATTTATCAAAACATGGATATAAAAGATGTTATTTTTGAAAAAAAAACTAATAAATCTCCCATTTTGGGTAATTGAATGACCAACTATTAAATTATGTTACAATGAATAAGTAAAAAATAAAAGAATAAAAAAACTTAATAATCTTCCGAAATAATCCCCCTAGAGAATATAATTTTCACAAAAAAGAAGTCTCCCCTTGAAAATAAACTTATCATTTTAAATCCCCCCTTGTGATTTTAAAAAATGAAATAGAGTTAAATAATTGATAGATATATAATAATTATAGAAGAAGATTACATTAGGTTAAGTAATTTAGTTTTAAAATGTAAGATATATCATATTTATTGGAATAAGATGTGAAATCCTTCCTAACTTGTGATAGTAAATTTATGATTGCCAAATTTCATAGAGAAACCTTCATCACATAGTAGAATAATACTGATAATGTTGTGATTATGTTCTAGAACATAATGATTATTTGAAATTAATGTATCATCATAGATGGATACATCAAATATTCCTATATTTTACCACACACATTTTCTACATTAATAAAATACACACCTTTAACATTTAATAGGTTTTGAAATATATCATGTGTTGAGTGAAATTGATATCCATGTACTAAATAGTTTGGCTATTGGTACTCATCACATTCTCTTAAAACATACATAGCTAAAATTATAGTACCCAAATGTGTTTGGGTCTAGAAATATTAGTAAAGAAACCTTAGGAACTAAAAATATTAACATATATTCTATGTTTAGTAGGTGAAAATTTCATAGAAATATAAAATTTAATAGTATTAAAAGACAGCTTCTTTCTCAGTGAGCATTAATTTTTACAGCGATCACCCATTTGACAAAGAAAATAAAATGGCGCACATTCCAAAATAGGGTAATTGGAATGAAAATTTGACTTTGTAGAAGATGAAAATCAATTATGGATGATTCCTTTGGTGGTTTCACTTAGTATAACTATTTATAAAAAATTTTCATTCAATATTTAATGTTAGATAAAAAATTATTTAGACTCTCAATTTTGGATTTCAATTTTATAGCCTCATTTTGAACTTCATTAGGTTTTGATATAAAAATAGTTTTGGAATTCAATTCTTAATCAAATTGTATAATCATTATCATTTTGTTTATAATGATCTGACAAAATATGTTTTTATTTATTCACCCACATTTTAAAGGTTATCTCAAAGGAAACATCATATTAATCCATTTCTCCAATTTATTGATTGTTTTATTTTACATTATTATAATAATTATAATAATATAAATAATTTATTGATAAAGTTTCACTTAAATATTACATGAATCCAGTTTCATTCCTTGAAATAGTGATAAATAATCCGAAAATTTTCATAATGTCATCACTTTCAGAAGAAGAATATTCACCTTAACTCTAGGTCAAAAATAACCTTTATTAATTTTTTCCATTATATTTTTAATTTCTACTTGAATATTTCTCCATCCTTTTTAGTTTGGAAAAATCCATTTTTACACAAACCAATTTTTTATATCCATAGAAAATAAATTTACTAAAATATTTCTTGTCACCTCCCCTTTTGAATTAATAAATCCTATCCCTTTTATATTTTCAATTATTGCCTCTCTGGAGATTTATATTCTAAAAAATTCTTCCCATCTATGTTTCCTTCTAGGAAACACATTTTTATTGAACCCAACATCTCTTTCATCTGATTGATGTTTTGATTTTTACATGAAAGTTGGTTTAGAATAAGTAGTTATTGTATGTGCCCAATCAGTGTAACTGTATCACTGATAGACGAAGGGTTGATTTAGTGATATCTTTTTCTTTTATGTATACATTGAATAAACCTTCACCTCCTGTTAAAGATTAAATTCCTAGATAAAATAAATCAGATATACCATCCATAGGAAGACAAGTATTTACAAGGTTCAATATTCAATTAGAATAGCTACGTCCTTTGTATTGTTTTAAAATGACCTAATACAACAAAATACACTAGAAAAAAAATCCTTGGATTAAAATGAGTAGGATGTACCCTTTCACTCATGTACCACTATGAAAATAATCCTAATAGTGTGTGTGGACCCTCTTAGCACAAATAGGGAAAAAAATTGTGTAACAACTCATGTTACTTATGCTTATTTTAAATTCAAAACATATATTCAATTGAAATATAATTCTTCAATTTCTTAACTAGAAGAAAGGTAAAAACCTCATGGAAATTGTTATGAGAACTCAGCCTGATTTTTTCGAGTTTGATTCGTCTGAGAACAATTCTCTCTAATGAAATTATTTCAGTCCAATTTAATGATAGAATAAAATAGAGATGAATTGACACCACATTAATTTTGTATACAATTCATCCTTAGTCCAATATTCGTTTAAGATACAATATAAAGGAATTAGAACCACTTAAATTCCGAAAAAAAATTCATCCTTAGTTGTATTTTCATTCAAAATATATCAGAAATGAATCGACACCAATTCAATACTTGGGTACGATAAAACTTGTACAATTATTCCTCAGTCTGAGAAACCCAATACAGAAATCCTAAAGCCGATTAATCCTGCCCAATTTTATGATCAACCGAAAACAATTGATAATCTGAATATGATAATCAAATGAATATGATAATCATTGAGTATGATTATCAGTAGAAAAAAACATTGTGATCCTGTCTCTTCTCATTCACTTCTCCTTAAAAACATCTTAAAAAAAGTGAAAACGGTAACCTTTTTCACTCAATAAAAACTCAGAGATCCTCTCTTTACTGAAGTGAATAGTACTTCATCATCTTAAATTTATGGGTTACTTTTTTCCTTTTATAGGTGATTCAAATGATTCTTTGGTGAGAATCCCAAAATATATCCAGTTCTCACATATTCACCCATGTTTTGATTTCCCCTAAAATCTTTGGTACATTTATGACTTTTTCAATGCTTCTAGATTCTTATCGAAACTTCTAAAAATTTCATCTCTCCTTTTCCAGACTTATATTTCAAACATTAGCATAATTTTGATTGCTCATTCTGATTTTCTCATGCCAATTTCTTCAAAACAAAGCTTTGTACCAATTGAATTGTAATTGAATAAATCAAAACTGCTCTTGGAATTTTAGACACCCCTTAAAAACATAGTCATATGCTTTTTTTCAGAAATTCTCTTGACCCACTTAATGAAAAACATTTGAGGCTACATTAGTTCACCTGTTTCTTCCACCATCAATTCAAAAAACCATTCAACTCAACCTGAGTACAATTTTTTAGAGTACGATCTTTCTGAGTATGATTAGCCTAGGTGCGATCATTTATGGGTACGAAAAATTTTATATCTTGTCTGATGGATTAGTCAGATGCTATAGTAAATCAGGACTATCTTTTCAATAAGTATAATCTCTTCACTCGACACCACCTTTTCAATTCACACCACATTTTCAATCGACATCACATTTTCAATCATAACCACCTTTTCAATTGACATCATCTTTTCAATTGTCATAATCTTTTCAATTAGAAAAATCTTTTCAATCATCTTTTATCACATGTTCTCAATTCAACTTATTATTCATATGAAATTAAAATTATCAAAGCATCATCATATTTAATTTATCAGTGTCAGAGAGACTTTGATTCTCTATCAAAATAAACATTTCGTTCATAACGGCTCCAAAGTGATTCTAATGACCATTTACTTCCAACATGATATTTTCACTTCTTCCAAATAGATTATTCTCATTTCGATATACATTCAAAATTAGTTTTATTATTTTCAAAACATGAGTTCAATTATTCTTGAATCAATGGTCTGTATGATTATTTTGAAACCAATAATATTTTTCCCTAAAAAAGTGATTCAGAATTTCTTTCTTCTTACCCATTAAATCCAATTACCCACAAACTTCTTTCTTAATCAAATTTAAAAATTTATTCAATCCCTTTCAATCTAAATTCTTATACATCATGTTTTTAATCAACTAGATTGATTGATAGAAAATACAACAAAAACACAACATGGACCTAACAATCTCCCCATTTGTATTTGTATGCAACAACCACTTCAACCACATCATCCTCCTGAAAGAAATAGGTGGTATTATTTTTATATTATCTATTTTTATTCTCTCAATTCTTTTATTTATCCTCCATTTTTTTCACCTCTCCCCCTTCCTCTTATCTTTCCCCCATATTAACAAACAAATTCATAGGGGACATTAAGATAATTTTGTCTAAAATTATCTTATTTCGAGGGGTTGTATCTTTTCAATTCAAAATCCTGGAACTTTTCTTCAACACAGGCATCAAATGTGTTTATTAAAAAAGAACCTTCAACTAAAAAACTCTATTTCTATATGGGTCAAACCAGTATAGAAATGAAGAGTTTATTATCAGGGTAATCAATGTTTTCCATAACAAAGTCTTCATGTAAAACCATATTCACATTTCTTCAAACATTCTCATTATTGGACAAATACATGAATGTATAACAATAACCTGCTCCCATCTCGACAATCATATCAGAAAGTTTGGGTGTATAAAAACACAACTTTTCAAAACCTTATATTCTTCACAACCTTATAACATTATATTAAAAGAATAATAAGAGTATCATCAACTCTAGATTCCTTATTTTAAATCAATCAATTTCATGAAATTTAGCACATATATAAATCTTTTTAGGAAATAAGAAGGAACCTCTATTATTTCTTAGAAATAATAATTAGACTGAGAGTTCCCTCTCAGTCTTTCCTTTTTCTACTTTTTCTTGGCTTTTTAACTGGACACACTTTATTTCATCTCTTCATCCTTCTTAGATTTTGTAAAAACTTATTCCTTATATATAGAATATTCTGATGAGGATTTACACTTTTTTTCTTTTTTAGAAACATATTTTTTCAAAATAGTTTTCAACATTTTTCTAATGCTTGTCTTTTATTCTAGAAATATAGTTGAACAAATTTTGACATCATGCTTCTCTTTCTCATATCCACAATTTTCTAATACCATTTTGTCAATATTTATTATTTCTTCAAAATTCTATTTCTTCCCCTCTTCATTAAAAATATTTTATTCTTCCTCTAATTTCATATCCAAGTCAATGTGTTCTAGCAAGAAAAATAAGCACTCTTTCTTCTCAGACTTTGTAGGTATGTATTTCATAACTTCCAAAACATATAGATTATGAGGTTTGTTTAGATACTTTTTTTCCTAATAACAAAACTAGACATCCTTATACAAGGTTTTTAGGTTATTCAAATGATTCACAAATAGTTTCCAATGGTTGGAACCAATTTTAAATCTTCACTTCATCCTTTTTAGGTTTCTTCACAACCACCTTCTCAGAATTATTTATTTGAGGAGATTAACTTTCCCCAAACCTTTTCCTTACACAAAAATGGGGTAATATTAATGTTATTTATTGAACCATCACATATTTTCTGTTTGTCCGAATCAACCATAGTACCAGCAATATCCATATAAATAGTATTTTCCTTTAAAACTTTCATACCTATTGGACTTCTAAAAAAGTTTTTTAGCAACTCCATTTTCTTTTTTTTCTTAAGCAACTAACCATTATATTATCAATCAGTATTTTTTTCTTTGTATGTTTATCTATTTAAGAAGTATTGGAAACACTTCTAGATTCAAAATGTTTCAAAAAAATTCAGATTCAAGGTTTCTTCCACATTTGAATATCTATCTTCGTTGGTTTTGGTTACATTAATGACATTCCGTTAGTTTTTATTTTAGATACAAATCTATATTTATTCTCACCCTTTGAGGGTTACATTATTTGAAACTTATCTGGTTAATCATTTTGAGAAGATTCACCAAAAGTAGTGATAATGTCTTGGAATCTTTGTTTGTCAATATAGCTTTATAAAGTTTTTGTTAGACAAGATCCAAATCTTCTTAGTATTCCTTAAAATTATCTTATAGATGATAATTAAGATTATTTTATTTTAGAAGGGAGTTCTTCAAATCATAATATGTTCCATCAACTTTAATTTCTCATCAACAAAACATTCTTTATTGCTTATTAAGGAACATTTATCTTTTAACTTCTTGTTTTTCTTTTCAAGCCTTCCGATCTTTATCATGAATTCTTTCAACTTTTTTTATAGTATATTTCATGTTGAGCTTCTATTTCATTATGTATTTTTCTTCTGAATTATTCATCATTAATTGTTTCAATAAATATATTTTCTATATCCCACTCAATTTATTTTTCACATTAAACTTTACGTTCTTACACTTCTTATTCATAATAGCTACTTCCACTACTATAAGAACTTTTCTCATTAACTATTACAATAAACATGTTTTCATCAACATTTTTTGTAACCTAATCACTATTGTCTTTTTTATACAAAATTATTCACCTTTTATATTTTGATAAATTCTTATCTTCCCTCTTGGAATATAATTTTTCTTTATCACCGTTTTCTTACAATATCTTTTTGGCCTTCTTTCTTCTTATTCACATTCTTCCTCATCACATTCTTCTTCATCACATTCTTCTTCATTACCTCTTTGAGGGAAACTGGAAACAAAATCACCAATGGATCCACATGCATAACAATTTAAAGGATGTATTCCTTTTTTATTTACTTGATCCTATTTTCACAATTTTAGAAAACAAGGATAAAATTTCCTTAACATTTTATGTACCTCATTTTAGGAATAATAATCTTCAGTTTATTCTTCTTCTAGAATGAACTTTGAATTTTCTTTCTTGATATATTTGAAATAAATTTCTCTATTAACTTTTGTTTTTATCATTTAAAATCATTCTATATTCCCATTTCATAAGTAATGAGAGTACTATAAAAATCATCCAGAGATAATGTTTCTAGATATAAATATTCCAAAGAAGAACCTTAGAATCAGACCATTCTGGAAGGATTCTCAATATCTTTTCAACAATTGTTGAATATTATAAATTTTAAATAAGATATTTGATAGTTTTCACAATTTCATTTACTTGTTAAAGAATTCATCAACACGTTCATGGTCACCCATCATGAAGCCTTTATACTTTTTTTAAAGGTTGGGCCCAAAGCCTCATTTATTATTAAATCAAAGCAAAGACCTCTCTTAACTGGGTAGAGGGAGACCCATTACATAGCCTGAAGGCCTAACGGGAATTTTTTCCCATTACATAGCACATAGGATGATTTTTTTCCTAGAGCCCATTATGTGAATATTACTGCTATAGTACCCGCCTACTATAGTACGCAAAGTGCCTTTCCACTACTACAGTGACCCGCCGCAGCTACAGTAACCTGCTACTGCTATAGGACCACCACTGTTATAGTGCCACCGCTACTATAGTCCGCTATAATAATGATATAGTACCCTACACCCAATGGGTCTTGAACCCCCATTTTCCAAATTTTCATCTTTTCATTATTCAAGTTTTTTTATTGCCTTTATAAATTTTATTGAGCTTTTCATAGAGTCCTTTCTTAGTAGAATCTTATTTTACTCTTAGAAACTCACTTTCAGAAAGTAATGAGAGTAAACAATTCGTTGATCTCTATCATTATCAAGGTTTTCCTTATTAGCTATTGTGAGAGAAGGATTCTCAATATGAGGAGGGAACCGTCTATAATAACTCTATAAACATCACAAACAGAAGACATAAGATAAGGAATCATTATTACTTTATAAATATGATGATTTATATCATTTAAGATTGGAATCCTTATAAAATTCACATATCTCAGATTCTCCATAACACCTTCTTCTTTAAATACTTCAACAAATAACAATTGAAGGAAACCTACCTAGCTCTATTACCAATTGAAAGTGCCTAGTCAATGTAATTGTATCACTAAGAGGGGGAGGGGTGAATTAGTGATACATTTTTCTTTTATGATTCAATTTAAATAACCTTCAAATCATGTTAAAGATTAATTTAACTAATGAAATCAATTCAAACACATATTCACATGAAGACAACTATTTACAAGGTTCACTATTCAATAAGAATAGTTACATCCTTAGTATGGTTTGGGAATGATCACTTACCATAAAATGCACTAGAAAATCATCTTGGGTTTAAAATGAGTAGTATGTAGCATTTCACTCATGTAACACTATGAAAAAAATCTCAATAGTGTGTCTTCACCTTCTTAGAACAAATTGGGAAAAACAAAATTTCTGTAACAACTCATGTTACCTATTATTATTTAAAATTCAACAAATATATTAAATTAAAATACAATTCATCAATTCTTATCCTAAAAGAAAGGTAAAAACCTCCAGGAATTTGTTATGGGAAATCAGTCGGATTTTCTGAGATTGATTTCTTAGAGTATGATTCTCATGGAAACAGTTATTTTAGTCCTATTTTCTGATAGAATACTATAGAAATGAATTACAACTAATTCTAATATGAATAAATTTTTTCATATATCTGATTTTCCTTTCAAATATTATAAGAATGAATTGTAACAACTTCAATTTAGAATACAATTCCTCCTCAGTCCTATTTTCTTTCAAAATATAATATAAATGAATTGACACCAATTCAATACCAAAGTGTGATAAACCTAGAAAAATTATTCCTCGGTCTAAGAAACCCAATATGAAAATCCCCAAGATGATTAATCCGTCCTGATATAGAGATCTGCTAAATACAATTGAAAATCCCAATACGATGATCACTTAGTACAATTATCATCTAAAAATAATGTTGTGATCTTGTCTCTTATCTTTCACTTCTCTGTCAAATAATTGTCAACAAAAGTTAGTATGGTAACTTTTTTTATCATTGAAAACTCAAAGATTTTATATCTACTATAATGAATAGTACCTATTCATCTAAAAAGTACAGTGTACTTGTTTTCCATTTATATGTTACCAAAATGATGCTTTAGTTGGAATCCCTAAATATTTTTCAATCTAAAAAATTCATTAAATCTTTATTTCCTCTAAAATATTAGGTGCATTTATGACTTCATATACACTACTATATTCTTCATGAAAATTTTAAAAATTTCATCTCTTCTTCTCCAGAATTCCATTTTAAATATCCATGTGATTTTAATTGCTGATCCAGATTCTCTCACACCATTTTCCTCAAAACAAATCTCTGTAACAATTGAATTTTAAGTGAATAAATAGAAAATTATCATGGAATTTGAGACTCCCCATCGAAACCACATTCATATCCTTTACTTACAAACTTATGTTGACCCACTTGATGAAAAACATTCCAGAGTAAACCTGTTCCGCTCTTTCTTACTTTATTAATACAATCAACCATTCAACTCAGCATGAGTTTGACTGTTCATAGTATGATATTTTTGAGTAGGAGTAGCCTTGGTATAATCATTTATGGGTATAAAATGCTTATAGCCGAGTCGATGGATTAGTCAAACACTATATTGAATCAACTCCATCCTTTCAACTAGATATTTCTGTTCACTCAAAAATATCTTTTCACTCAACACCACCTTTTAAATCCACACCACCTTTTTAAACGTCACCTATTTTTCAATCGACACCACCTTTTTAATTGGAACTAAATTTTCAATCAGCACCACCTTTTCAGTTAAAACCACCTTTTGATTCGGCTTGTATCACATGTTTTCATTTAAACTGATTATTTACATGAAATAAAAATTCGTAAATCATCATCAAATTTAATTTATCTGTGTCACGGAGACTCCAATTCTTCATCAAAATAAACACTTCTTTCACATCAACTCCAAAGTGATGTTGATGACCATTTACTTCCAGTAATATGTTTCCATTTCATCCATATGGATTCTTCTCATTATGATGTACTTTCATAATGATTTTGATTCTTTTCAAAACAATAGTCCAATTATTTTGAAAACAATGGTCCGTATGAATCTTTTGAAACCAATACTATTTTTCCAAAAAACAAAGTGATTCGGAATTTTTTTCTTCTTTCCTAGTAAAACCAAACACCTATAAACATATTTATTAATCAAATTGAAAACTTTATTCAATACCTTTCAATCTGATTTCTCATAAATCATCTTTCTCATCATGTTGATTGATTGAAAACAAATACAACCAAAACACAACTTTGGCCTAAGAGCTATAGTTTAAGTAGTATTAAAATAAAATCCATTTATTATTTTATTTTTCATGGAATATCCCATTATCCAATTTACATTTTCAATCAATGTTATATTAAGTTCATCAATTATCAGAGTAGTAATATTTTTTGAATCTTTTAAAGAAGCCCTCTTTAATTTCTATTCTTTTATATGGATATCAAGAAAAAAATTTCAACTATTTTTATGTGTAATATTGGATTTAACAAGATATTATAGACAATTTAATGTGATAATAAACCTTTAATATATCTAAAAAAATTATCTATTTATTCATAAATTCAAAATTATTATAGCTATCCTAAAGCACTATATGAAAATCATGGTTTATCGACAATTTTTTCAAAGGAGTGGTTGTTTTATCCACCATCAATTGTTTTTGTTGAGGTTATTTAAACTATCACAAATATTATTTTCATAAATCGATTAGAACATGTTTTTGTTCATTTATTGGTATTTTATATTAGGGTATTTCTTATACATTTTATATAGTTTCTTTATTCATTTCGATGCGTATTATATCATAGAATTTTTAAATCAGTTTTGTGATAGTTAAATCAGACCCCCATTATAAATAATATATATATAAAAATATATGTATGGATGTATATATGTATGTGTGCATATATATTATTGAAACCGAAACTATCTAATTTAGTAGAGGTTTCATTTAATGGTGGTATATGCTAACCATCGCTAAAAGAGAGAAATGAAAAAAGATATAATTTTAAAAAATAATATATACAACACATATAAAAAACATATATATAACCAAGATTTAAATAAATATTAATAAAATATAAAATCAAAACATATTTAGAACATGAATATATATAACACACACATATATATACATAATAATTGATAAAAAACAATAAGTCATAAATATAGTTATCATATAGAAAGCATATATAAGATCGATGAACATCCACCTTCAACCCATTCATTTCCATTACTCCACCACATTGACTACACTTTACAACCTACACACACACAGATATACAAACTCATCATACAAGAAGTCCTCCAAATCACTATAATATCAACTAAAACAAGAAAAAGAAATAATTCATGACACATGATAACAATAAGAATTATTTATAGTATAATCCATGATACTGCTAAACCATAAAAGAAACGAAATCAAAAATAAACACTAAATTATTAATTTTTTTGGGGGTGAGAATGATCAAACACTTACCTATTATCAATATTTTAATGTTATAATACCAAACATGGAAATTTATGAAATTAAACATGGAAAACCATATACATAGAACTATTTAGACCATATATAACTTAATAATCCAAAAACACTTCAACTTATAAAACTAATTCATCTTAAATAAAAATAAAGTGGTTTAAATTGAATATGATACCATTATCATAAAATATTAAATATATATATATATATATATCAGAAATAATATTATCCAAATAGCACCACTTTACGACAATTTACCTAACAATTAAAACAATTTCAATTACTTGAAAATACTCTAAATGATTTTTTCAATACCACAGAAGAAAACATTTCTTAAATTACTAAAGAAAACATATTTAATCCTTATAACCCAAAATTAAAAATATTTAGGTAAAAATTAAGGATGAATTACCCAATTTAAATTTAATTGTTTCAGATTATAAAAAATAACTACAAGTTTCCAAAACTCACTCAAAAGAACACCACTACTGGATCAAAACACAATTCTATTAGATTAAAACATACCCAATATAATGAATCATGACCCATATTATTATTTTGGTATCTAGAGTTGTGTTTATTTTTTATTTTTAAATTCATTTATGAATTTAGGTTTTCATGGATTAAGTATTTTGTCTTTATATATGTGGATTGAGGTTTCATTTAAGGTTTAAGGGTTCTTGTTTGCAATGAGGTGTCATCACCTTTAGTTTTAAACTACTTCTCTCATAGAGTACCTAATGGGAGGTACTGTGTACTTGGTGAGTGAGTCAGTGAAGTGGGTGTCCTAGTGGTGACATTAGGTTCTCAACAACCCCATACTAATTAGATTTTTTCTGAATGAGATACCTTTGATATTGTTTTATTAAAATTATTTACTCCCATTTTTACTTACCTTAAAACAAAATTTACCCTAAATAAACATGATCCAGTTTAGTATAAATTATCATGTTTTAATAGATTTTTTGTAACGAGAATTAATTTCACTATTGTATGTTTTATATAAAATTTTGTATTTGGAAAATTATTAGTTGTTCATGTGTAAAATGTTATATTATAAATTTTTTTTGGATTCCTTGGAAAATTTCATTAATATGTTATTTTATCTTCAAATTCTATATTCTATATAATAAAAGTATTTTATTTTTTTAAATGGTTGAATACTTCCATTTATAAAAATGAGAATATATATGTTTAAATGTAAAAATTCTATAGTTTTGATATTGTTTCATTAGAAAAAACATTCTTGGGAAAATATCATTTATTATTTAATTTTTTTGTTAAAATATGATTTGGAAATACTTAAAATCTTTTTTAATTTTTTTTAAAATGTATTTACTATATTTTTTTAATGATATTGAAAGTACATAAAATGGTGTTTTGAACACTTTTCATTTTTACAAGACTGATTATATGATCGTTTAAATGATGAGTTGGGTAAAAAATTGATTTAAAATAAATAAATAAAGTATGGGATACAAATATTTATTTCAAATTGATATTGGTAATTAGAATGGTTCTTTAATAAAACCAATATTGGTGTAATGTAATCATTGAAAAATACCATTATAAATCTTTACGATCATTCATTGTCTATGTTTTTAAAATATTTATATATTTATACCATAGCTAGTTCCTCATCCAGATAATTATTTTTCTATCTATGTTATTAATTTTCCATGCCAATCACTACGTTTGAATTTATTTGTTGTAAAAATCTATAATTATTTTTTAAATATTTTCATGTTTATTTGTTATTGTTTCCTTAATTTGTAAGATATTAAATGGTAGTTAATATAATTTTTAATGATTTGGGAATATGATCTTCATTTTGGAGATTTATACATTGATTTACCATTTATTAAGCTATTATTTGAATATTAATATTTTTATGATGAATCATTGATTTTAAAAGGTGTTTTGATGTAAAGAAATAGTCTATGTAATAATCAACATTAGATGAAATATGTTATAAATGAGTAAATGGTAGATATTATAAGAGTAAATATAATCTGGAAAATGATGTGTAATAGTAACAATTAGGTGTTAAAACCACATCCTACTATTAATGTACCCTGAACTCTATACTTGAGAAGGCATCAATCCACCAATATAGCACTATAGAGAACTGTGAACATATGTTGCGGACATTGTCATATGACGGAAGTCTTATTTAGTATATTTGAAGGAAAATAGTTCTATTTTTAGAAGTTGAGAGTAAATTGGTTCTCCATTATAATCCATATTTCATTATTGTGATGCGACACCCATTCTTTAACCTATATTATGTTAACATAAAAGGACTGTGATAGTTACAACATAGATTGAGGGAAGCACTTCAAATTCAATCACCACCAATTTTGGATCATGGAATTAAACAGATGATACATATATAGGGTAATAATTATAAAACTACAGGGATATGGTTTAATGTCACATAGATTTAACTTAATAAGGTATAAGCTTTTTTGGTTGTTTAGATTGGAGAGTCTCCTTAAAAGGGAATCATCATCCAGGTGCCAAGATAAAAAACGTAACCTGATTGAAGGATCACTAAACATGTGGAAGATATTGAAACAAATAAGATATTATTGATTGGGTTAGGTGTAGAATATCTATAGATCACATATCCCATTTATTAGGAATCAAGATATATATAATTATTATAGGTGGTGTGGTAGGTGACCGACAACAATGTTCAGGCATGTTTGGAGATCAAAACTATTAGAAAGTTGGTTTTACTATTAGTTCAGGAAGAATTACATAGTTTAAGGTCACATGATATGTAACTTTATATATTTTGGAACTAGATACACTCTGAAAGGGGGTGAATTGGGGTGTTGGTCGTTTTAAAAAATTTCTTGGATTCATTATCTTCTTCTTTTAGGATCTTATTCCCTTATTGGAAGGAACATTTTTGACATCACAAACTTGATGAAATCCTTAATGAAAAAAATCACTAATATGTAGGAAAGTAACAATTTCATAGTATATAGGGATTTTTACTTTTCTCACCATATTGGGATAGTGTAAAGAGCATACACCAACAATGGGTATGTTATACCATAATCCATTGAGAATCACTTGTTTGGTGGATTCAGTGTTTTTGATCAGTTAGTACACTTTATCTTCACTACCATTGAAATGTTTAAGGTTTATATACTCTTCACCCAAGGCACAATACCTCTTTTTGACTCTCACTCAAAACTTCATTTATGGTTCTTTAATAGTTTATAGACTAATAAGTCTCTTCAATAGATTTGAAACATAAATATTAATCTCTAATAATCATGGGACTCAGAGTGAATCATAGACCTGATTTGAAGCTCTTTAAATTCACTATTGACTTTAAATAGATGGTAATTACCTATTGTTTTTTCAACTATTTATCTTTTGTAGATGTCCTCAATTTTCACATAATTTTATTTGTATCTTTAAAATATACAATCTCACACAAATAACACCTCATTAATATTGTGTTCATTCAGGTTTGTCCTTGATGTTTTCCTTGATTTTTCATTTTCACTCAACTACAATTTTTTGTAGGATAAATGTTTCATGAATCTCACTCACTCTGAGTCAACAAAACTAATTTTTTCATGAAAATTATGTTACCTATACATCTTCACACAAGAAGTTATTTTGCACAACTAATTTATGTGTGAAAGAATTATAGAAAAACACTTTGTCGAACTAATGAAATCACTTTATTCACATGGCTTATATTTTCATTCTTTTATCACATAAATCATTCATGATTCATAGCCTTCAGATATTCAAAATGTGTAGCTTCTTCAAATGAGTTGGGTTGTCAACTATTTATAAATGTGGCTAGACCTTTCAGAAGCTTCCATGCATGAAAATATCCTAGTTCTTTGAACATAATTGACTTAATATCACCATTATCATTTAACTCACTAATGACATACAGATCCATTTTTATTTCAATGTTCACACAACCTCCATGCATGCCACCAACACTACATACGATGTTTTTTATTTTCTGAATATAGATGATTTGATGTCATCTTTATCACATAATTCAATACTATCTATAAGTTCCCAGTTAGTTTATTTTTATCAATGAGAGGGGTATGGTTGAATCAATGATACACTTTTTATTTTCTGTTTCCTTTAAATCAAAAAAACCTTCTCCTCCTCATAAAGGTTCAGTTCCCTGGTAAAAACAAATCAATCACACATCCATTCGAACACAAATATTTACAAGGTTCACTATTCCATTTAAATAGCTATGTTCTCAGTATGGTTTGAATAAAATCTAATACCATACAATCCACTAGAAAAAAAATCCTTAGATTAAAATGAGTAGGATATGCCCTTATATAGGTTTAGCACATTGAATAAAATCTATAAGTGAATGTGCACTATCATAGCCCATATTAGGTAATACAATTTCTATGTAAAAACTCATGTTACATGTTCTTATTTTTACTTCAACATGTGTATTCAATTGAAATACAATTCTTCAATTTATTACCCATAATAATGTTAAGAAACCTCTGGACTTTGTTTTGAAAATTGATTCTGATTTTCCCAGTCTGATTCCTCAGAGTACAATTATTGCAAAATAATTTTTCAAGTTAAATTTTTTAGATAGAATACAATATAAATGAATCAGGACCACTTAAAATTATAATACAATACTTCTTTAGTATGAGAAACCCAATATGGTAATCCAGAAGCCAATTAATCCAACCCAATATAATGATAATAAGAATACAATGTTGAAAAATGAAGTATGATGATCCACTATGTATGATTAATTATGAGTACAATGATCAGATGAATACGAAGTTATGATATTATCTTCTTCCCCATTGAAATATCTTCAATAGAAAACAAAATGGTTTCAATTTCACTCACTGAAACTCAGATATTCTCTCTCAACCATTGTGAATAGTACTGATGGTTAGAAAGTACAATGTAATTCTCCTTTTATAGGTGACCCTCAAAAGGTTTGGGTGGAAATCCCAAAAAAGGTTCATTCTCACACAAATTATGCTACATTTCAATTTCCCCTAAATTCTCAAATGAATTTTGACTACTTCAATGCTTCTTGAAACTTATCGATTCTTTTTCGAACTTTATCTCCTTTTTCAGACTTTCATTTGAATCTTATGTAAGATTTCAATACATGAGCCTGATTTTTATCAATATGATTTCTCCAATAAAATGATCTGTATGAATTGAAAAAAAAATTATGATGAAATAGATAATATTCTAATTTTTTAAATACAATTCTTAGAACTGGTTTGAATCAAAATCATTCATTGGAATGTACAACTCTTCCTTGATAATTCATTCAGAAATATCCTTCTTTTTTCTTTTCTATGGACCCACTTGATATTCAAAACATCATTCAAAACCATGTTCTTGTATAATGGCTTCATGACTTGAAATTCATTTGAAAATAGCTTTAGGATTATCATAATTAGATTGGAATGTATCATAACTTTCATTCATTCTATATTCTTTGATTTCTTTCCAACCTAAGTATGATATTTTCTAAATAAAATTGGTCTAGATACAATTTTGTAGAATACAATATTTTATAGGTATGATCATTCTAGGTACGATCATTCTTGGTACGATCATTTTAGATAAGATCATTCTGGATATGATTTTCCTAGATACAATTTTCAAGAATATGATATTTTATAGGTATGATCATTTTGAAAACAATCGACACCATTTCCTACTATTATATCATCACCACTACTTCAATTAGCACTATATCTACAGTCGACTCCACCTTTTCAATCAGCACCACTTTTTCAATGGGCACAATTTTTTCAATCAATACCATATTTTCAACAGGAAGTACCTTTTTAATTAGTACCACCATTTTAAATAATATCACCTTTTAAAATAATTCCACCTCTTCAATCGGTTACATCTATTACTTTTCTGTCAATTGGATACAATTGTTTTGAAAAAAAAATTGGTATCACTTAATTATCTCTTCCACCAGGATAATATAAATTTGGATACAATAATTTTTTATTAGGAAGATCTCTTCCACTTCCCCTTTATTCCATAAATATTTCACCACAAGTTCCGAATTGAGCTTTTGATTTATATGAAATAAAAATCAACAAAGAATATTCAAAATCGATTCATTGTAGTCACAATGACTCATACTCAAAAATTTCACTTCATTCAGATCGATTCCAGAGTGAATCTGAAGAAATTTACATCTAGAAAGATGTATTCACATTCATTATAGACCTGAGTCAAGACCAATCAAAACATTGTCTTGCAGAACATCTTCTTCTCATTAAAATGTACTTTCACAATGAGTATGATTATTTTGAAAAAATAAGTCTGATTCATTTCAAAACATTTATCTGATTATTTTGATAACATGGATACAAGTATTTTGAAAGCAATCCTCATTACTCTATTTTCCAAAACCAGTCCCTCATTATGATATTTATCAATACCAGACCCTCATTATGATCTTTTCAAAACATGAGTCCGATTATTATCAATACCAAACCCGATCATTATCTTTCTCAACATACATTCTTTCTTTTAGGATATTGATTGATTAAAAATATATACAACCAAAACACAACTTGTGAATAACAATCTAACCCATTGTATTTTTTGTTAATACCCACTTCAAATACATCAATCTCAAAAAATAAATGAGTGGTATTATTTCCTTTCATGCCCCCTATTTATTTTTTCTCTCCCCTTTCTCTTTTCTCTCCCCTTTATTGAGAATCAAATTCAAAGGTTCCATCATGATAATTTTATCCCTTATTGAAATATGATCTCAATTTCAACTAGTTGGAACTTTTCTTCAACATGTGTATCACATGATTTTCATAAAAGAGATACTTTAACTAAACATCTCTATTTCTAAGTGGGCTAACCTGTTGTAGAAAAAAAGAGTATATAATCAAGGTGATCAATATTTTACATCAAAAAACTTTCATGTAATACCTTTCCCATCCTACCTAATACATTCTCATGACCAGGGGAAAACCTTGAAAATTTTTTAGGATAAAAGTTACCAAAACCCATATCGTTAAACACATCAAAATGTTTTGGTGTATAAAAACAAAACTTTTCAAAACAAACGTTTTAGATTCATCTTACATTATTTTTCATGACAATTAAGAGTCCCAACAATTCCATATACTTTATTTACATTTCTTTAATTCCCTATACCACGGTATTCAGAATAAAGAGGAACCTCTATTGTTCTACAGAAACAATAGTCGGACAGAGATACCTCCCTCAATCATTCTTTTTTATTATTCTTATTAGATTTTTTTATTGGACATGCTTTTTTTGTTCTGTCCATCCTTCTCATATTTTGTTACAAGATTTTTCTTATTTGTATAATCCTCTGATTGGGATGTCGACTTTTCTTCATCTTTAGAAACATATTTCTTTCTGATGATATTATTTTGTTCTATAACGATAATAGAATATTTTTGGATATCATACATCTTTTGATCATATCCAAAATCTGCTGATACCTTTTTGTCTACATTTTTAATTTCTTCATAAGTCTATTTCTTCCCCTCATCTTTCATTTTATTTTTGTGCTTCCTCTAATTTTTTAGACCAGTCAATGTTTTCTGACCAGATAAATAAGCTATATTTCTTTTCAATCTTAATAGATATATTTTTATTCTCTTCAAAAACATTCATCTTTTGAAAAATGTTTTGAAACTTGTTTTATTTTGGTAAGAAAAGAAGAAATAATTTTTCAAGGTGTTCAGGTTATTCACATCTTCAAAAAATAGTTTCCAGGGGATATGACCAATTTTCAATCTTCATTCCATTCTTTTCAGACATATTCTTCATGACAACCTTCTCAGTATTCTTTATTTGAGGAGAATTAATCCCCTATAAATCTCTCATTCCAGACCTGTGGGATAATAGTAATGTTTTTGGTGTTGCCACAAATACTTATCATGTGTCTGAATCGCCCATAATACCAGTAATATCCATAAAAAGGGCATTTACTTCAGAAACTACCATAATGATTATGATTGTTAATATGTTTCTCAACAACCTAGTTTTCATCCTTTGAAGGTAACTTTTGTCAAACCTTCTTAGTTTTCACATTACAAGAACATTCACCAACTTCATTAATAGAGTTTTGGAAAATTGTATTCTTCATTTTAGATTTAGATATCTTTTGTTGGACAAGTTTCATGTATTTTTATGTTTCCGTCGTCTTCATTTCTAGATTCTCATAATGATTTTTATATTCCTTAAGAGATTTCTTCAAGTCATCAATCACTTTTAGAATCTTTTTATTCTATTTTGAAAATCATTTTTGAATTGTTAATGAACCTTTATCTTCCAACTTCATATTTGTCTTTTCATGTCTTTTGATCTTTCTCAAACATTTTTCCAAATCTTCTTTTGAATGCATTTTGAGTTGAGTTTATTCTTCATCGGAACTTCTTTTTATAGAATCTACATTATTCATTATTGGAATAATATTATTTTCACCATCATGCTCAATAAATATTTCAGATTCAACTTCACTCTCTTCTTCTTATTTATAAAAACTACATGCACTACTTGAAAAATATTCCCCATTAACTATTTTAATAAACGTGTTGTATTCACCATCATTTGTAACCTACTCACTATAATATTCCTTAGACAAAAAGACTCTCCTTTAGGATTTAGATAACTTCTTATCATCCCTCTTGGAATATAATTTTTTTCTATCACCCTTTTTCTTCTAAAATATATTTTGGACTTCTTTCCTCTTCTTCTCTTTCTTCTTCATCAATCTCTTCTTCATTACTTCTTCAAGGGAAATTCTAAACAAAATACCAACAACTCCGCATCCAAAACTATTTAAGGTATTTTCCCATTTTACCTTTCCATACATATTTTCACATTCTTATAAAAAGGGATAAAATTGAATCAATATTTTAACATACCTCCTTTTTAGAATTTGAATATCTAGCTTCTTCTTCTTCATGTACATTCGTTGAATTTTCTTTCTTGACAACCTTGAAAGAAATTTCTATGTCAAATTTGGTTTTTTATCTCATTATCCCTTCTCATTTCAAAATTAAAGAGATTACTATACAAATCATCTAGAGACAATGTTTATAGATCTCTATCTTACAATGAAGAAACCTTGGCATCAAACTTTTCAGGAAGAATTATGTAGATATTTTCAACAGTAGTATAATCATATAACATTTCACTAAGTAAACTAATAGTGCTAAAAAATATCATTTGCCTTGTTAAATAAGTCATCAATATATTCATACTCACCCATATTTAGATCTTCAAACTTCAATCTACATATTTGTTACTTTTCCTTATTCACTTTTGTATTTTCTTTATAAATATCGTTCAACTTATCCAAGATTCCTTTAGAGTGGTAACTCCTTTTAATCATAGAAACTCAATTTCAAAAAGTGATGGGAGTAAATCATTCTTGGCTCTTCCATTATTCTCTAGATTTTCTTTATCAGCCATTGTTAGAGGGTAATTCTCAATATGAGGAGGGAAGCCATATGTAATAGCTCTTGAAAAATCATACCCATGATACATAAGATATGGAAGAATTATTATTTTCGAGATATGATAATTCATATTATTTAATATTGGAATCCCTTAAATGTCCACATAGCTCAAATTATCCACAACAACTTCTTATTAAAACTCTCCAACAAAGAATAATCAAAGGAAACTAACCTTCTGATACCAATTCTAAGTTCCCAATTAGTGTATTTGTATCATTGAGAGGGGGAGGGAGTGAATCATTGGTACTCTTTTTATTTTTTGTTTTCATTAAACTGAAACAACCTTCACCTCCTATTAAAGATTATGTTCCCTGCTGAAAACAAATCAAGCACACATTCATAGAAACACAATGATTTACAATGTTTACCATTAAATATGAATAGTTACGTCCTTGGAATGATTTGGAGACAATACAATTCCATTAAATCCATTAGAAAACAATCCTTAGATCATAACAATTATGATATTAACTTACACTCATGTAGAACATTGAAGACAATCCAAAAGTGTGTGTGTACCCTCTTTGCCCAAATATGGTAATACAATTATTATGTAACAACTCATGTTACCTATTCTTCATTTCAATTAAACTAGTGCATTCAATTGAAATAAAATCCTTCAATTTGTTACCTAGAAGAAAGGTAATACCCTAATAGATGTTTTCATGAAAACTGAGTCTGATTTTCCAGGGTCTAATTTTCCTAGTTTGATTACCCCATGTCTGTTTCTTTAAAAACAATTCTTGAAGTCCAATTTTTATATAGAATACAATAGAAATGAATTAACACCACTTCCAATCATAATAAAACACCTCCTCCATCTGAGAAACAGAATATAGAAATCCCAAATCCAATTAATCCAACCCAATACAATGATCTACCAAATACAATGTTTAAAAATCCAATATGATGATCCACTGATTATGATGAATTATGAATACAACGATCAGCTGAATACAACATTGTGATCTTGTCTTCTTCCCCATCAAATTGACTTGAATACAAAATAGTATCACTTTATCTCACTAAAAACATAGATATTTTCTATTTACTATGGTGAATAGTACTAGTGGTTAGAAAGTACAAATTACATCTCTTTTTATAGGTGACCCTCCAATGGTTTGGATGAGAATCCCAAAAAAGTTTTTCGCTCACCCAAATTCACCCACATTTCAATTTTTCCTAAAATCTCGAATGCATTTTGACTTCGTCAATGCTTCTTGAAACATATACATTTTTCATAAAATGTTATCCCCTTATTTAGAATCTCATTTGAATTATATATATGTTTTCAATACATGAGCCTGATTTTTCTCAATCTGATTTTTTAAATACAATGATATGTATAAATTGAAAATAAATGCATAAAGAAATGATACAATGCTGATTTACTGAAAATGATTCTCATAACCAATTTGTATAAAATATTTCATTTGAATTTATAGCTACACCTTGAAAATTCATTCAACAATATCCTTCTAATTTTATCTCTTGATTCACTTGAGATTAAAAACTTCTTTCACAATCCTGTGCTTGTGTCATGACTTCATGACTTTAAAATAATTTGAGAACAAATTTCGCATCATCAGACTTGGATTATAAATTATCGTAATATTTTAGTCATTACAGCTTCTTTATTTTCTTCCCAACTCGAGTATGATATTTTTAAAATATAATTTTTATGGCTACGATTTTCCATAATATGATCTTGTTTGGGTGTGATCATTCTAGTTACGATCATTAAGGGTACAATCATTCTGGATATGATCATTCTCGATATGACTTTTCTAAATACAATTTTATAGAATACAATCTTTTCTGGGTATGATCATTCTGAAAAAAATCGACACCATCTCTTACTATTCTATAAACACCACCTCTTCAATAGGTACCACCTCTTCAATCGGCCCCACCTATTCAATCGGTACTACTTTTTCAGTCGACATCACTTATTAAATCTTTATCACCTTTTCAATCAGCACCACCATTTCAATCGGTACCACATCATAAAACATCATCACCTTAAAAAACAACATCACCATTTAAAACAACACAACCTCTTCAATTAGAGGCATCTATTACATTTCTTTCACCTAGACACGATTGTTTTGAAAAAATATATGTATCAATTCTTTCTCTCTACCACCAAGATACAATATATTTGGATACGATCCTTTCTTCATAGACAACATATCTTCAACTCCCACTTTCTTCTATCAAGATTACATCATAATTTCTCAATTCCTAATATGTTTTATATAAAATACAAATTAAAAAAGCATCATCAAAATTTATTCATTGTATTCACAAAGTCTCTTATTAAAAACATTCACTTAATTCACGTCGGTTCGAGAGTAATTCTAATGAAATTTAATTCTTGTATGATGTATTCACATTCATTCCGGACCTGAGTCGAGTCTCATAAAACTTTTTCTTCCCGAATAACTTCTTCTCATTATGATGGACTTTCACAGTGAGTTTGATTCTTTTGAAAAAATGAGATCGATTCTTTTAAAAATTTTGATCTGATTCTTTTGAAAACAAAGATCACATTTCTTTAAAAGTAGTCCTCATTATGATATTTTCTAATACCAGTCCCTCATTACGATATTTTTCAATACCATACCCTCATTAAAACCTTTTCAAAACATGATTCCTATGTTTATCAATACTAGAACAGAACATTATATTTCTCAACATACTTTCTTTATTTTAGTATATTGATTGATTGAAAACAAATACAACCAAAACAAAACATGGTCCTAACACTATCACACACACTCCCATATATATTTCCACATTCACAATAATTTTTATGTATCTACTAACTCAAACTTAGAAAAAACTATACATAATTCAATAAAAACCTTCCTTTTCCATATTTTAATGAGGTAGAGTAACATACCATTACTAGATTTCAGGTAAATCATAACACTTTTTTAGTTCATACTTTGTTTGGGTGTTATTTAGAGTTATTTCTGGAATTTTACAGATATTTTTGGAAGTTTTTTTGATGTTCATGTATTGAAAAAAAATTGGAAAATGATTTTGTTTAGCCTAAAAAATATTCTTCCCTAAGATGAAGAATTTGAGGGTGGCATACAGTTAATTTGAACCATGTAGCCTCTCTACTAAACTATAAAACTTAGGGTAGTGGTGAGTGCATGGTTGGGGTATATATTTCTAATAGTGTGTCCAAGCCATGCATTATTCATTAGTGAACCATGGGGGAGTGTATGATTAGTGAAAATATTTCCTAATTGTGCTACCAAATCATGCATATCTCCCAATAATCCTTTTATGGTTTCATGATTTGACACATGATTATTAATAACTCTGTGGCCTAACCTAGGAAACCATGAGAAAAGTTTTTTAATCTATTTAAAATTGTAATAATGGATCCAACCCCTATTAAAAATTGGAAACACATCTTAATCGAACATAATCTGACCCTTTGGATTTTAGAGTCTCTATAGAGATGACTTTTGCTCCTCTAACCCCTTTCCGCTTGAATAAAAGTGCCATTAAATGTGATTTACTTCTCTATGGTAGGTTTACTATCTTTTATTTGGAACCCTAATTTATTATATTTTCTCTTTATTTGATAGTATGAATCCTTTTTTTATTGAAGGATCTAAACCATGATTTTTTAGAATGAAATTATAGGGATTCCTCCTTGATCATTCAATCCCTTGATTGTCCACTAGTGGTTACCATTTTAGGTGATTACTTAATCTTATAAATAAAGGTAGGTGGTTCCATAATTATTTTCCCTACACTTGAATCATTGATTTCATGCTTGATTAGAAATTTATTATCAATTTATTCCCTAAATTGAGAGGATTTGATGTATGATTTTAAATAGATTAATAATTGTGAAATGAAAAATATTTTCCTAGTGGTTTTGAATTTTTTTGGTGGATTTTTATAAAAGGTGGCTTGAAAAAATATGTGATTTCATGATTATCCTTGAGAAAATGGATTTAAATGAATGATGATTTTGAAAGGTATGAACTTGATAACGAACTACGATTTGGTTTTAAAATTGAAATACAAAATTGAAACATGAAATTGATTATTTTAATTATGAATGATGATTTTAATTGAAATGGTAGATTTAAACCTGATTAATTGATTTAAAATAATATGTGATCCTGAGTATTTATTTTTTTTATTTGGATAATCACCGTAGGACTTTGACTCCATAAAAATGGATTAATGGTGAAAAATTTATCTAAAACAAGTTCAAAATGACATTTCCTATGGTGGTGCTGACCAATTCTATGTTAATGGAATGAGACTTAAGAATGTGTTTACCCCTTGAGCTATGATAGATTGATTAACTAGTTTGAGTCTCCTAAATCTAGGACTAAGTAAACTCATGGCTTATAACTATGGTTCTTTATTTGATTTTATTATTATATTCCAGTGTTTATTGAACTATTTTATTCATACCATTTTATTTTATGAAATATTAATTTCATACCATTATGGATATACTTTATATCTATCAGATTTTAAAGATTAATTGAATATTAAATTTGAACAATGATCTAGTATGCCCTGTTTGATTTGAATTTTAAGAATAAATGGCTTATTTCTTATGAAACAAGCTATGGAACATTTGGTGAAATCCCACTAGATTGTTTTTTTCTCACTCCCAAAAATTAACTTTAGGTTTTTTAGATTTTGTTAAACTAGTTAAAGTGAAATTAATAGTTACACTTAGAGGTGGTGTGTGTGTTTGATTCATGCGACCTTGGGTGATGGAGGTTAACAATGTATCCATGATCCACTCATTTCATGTAGATTATAAATTTTTAACATGATTGATGGTGTGTCATTTATATGGATAGTGTAACATATGATATCTTGTTTTATACTTATGATACTTTTATTTTTTGGGAGTGTTTTTCATTCAAACTATTCATTGTTTTATCTTCTTCTATTCATTCTTGATTAGTTGTTCTTTCAGTGAAATCATTCCCTTTGCCCATGTATTGATGTTTTGACTCTAGTTTCTTGTCTGTGGGGATCAGGAATACCCTTTTGGTTATATAAATGTTGGATAAGGTATCAATCTACTAGGGTATTTGTATTGGAACATGAAAAAATGGTATCAAAGGCGGTTGTTCATTTTTATTGGTGTCAGTATGCAGTTTGGGATGTTTATGTAGATAGGAGGCAGTATTTCTGGGACATAAGGGGTAGCTTATGAGTGAGTGCATGACCAGTTCTCCCCCACGAGAGCCTCAAGCCCCCATGGGTGTTTTGTAAAGTTTCATTGAGGAATTAAGTGATATAATTATAGGATTTTCTTAGAAATTATCTTTGTACATTGAAATCCATGAAAATTGAATTTTATTTTACAGTACTATTTTTCTAGTATATCTTGATTTTTATGATGATCCATGAATCCTTACTGATGTTTATGTATTTATTATAGATATTGTGTAGTATAATTTCCTAAATAAGATGTTTTAACAAACTACATGACAGATATACTTATGAGCTACTATAAGAAAACCCTCTAGTTGATTAGAATATTGTTGATATAGTGGTGTGTGTAGTACATGATCAAGGATAGTCTTCCAAATGTGTTCCCATTCATGCTCTAGTAGTGTAACCTTAATTGGATGAAACTAGACATTTTACTCAAGAGTTTCTTCAAAATAACCACCATCTTTCCAATTCTCAAATGATCCTCAAGAGGCATAGTTTTTGTTTAAAAATATTGAATTGATATGTGTGTTTGTAGAAATTTCTAATATGATAAAGGTGAGATGTTCTACCTTCATGTTTTAATTTTATAGCTAGAGGTAGTGATATTACATGGTTACAATGAAGAAAATTTATTTCTTTGTGTGGAAGGACATTAGAACTCTTTTCATAGAGTATTTCAGTCAATATTTGAAGGTTTAATAAAAATATATGGAATTTCAAAGCCTACACCAAGGATATAGAACCATGACTCAGCATGAAGACTATTTTTATAGTCTTTTTAAATTTTCTCATAAATTAGTATCAAATCAGTGACCTAAACCCTGAATATTCGAGATGGGTATTTGAGCTAATATCTGAATCTTGTTTTCATGATGAACCTCACTTATTATATTGAAAATATTGGTAGAGATTTGATGGATAATCTTGACCACATGGGTAAATAATGGTTGAGAGGAGGTCCTCCTACTCCCAATGGAAGTTCTATTAGCCATCTTAAATGAACGAGGAAGTGTGATGACTTGCATGGTTGATCTCAATAGCAGGAATCATCCAGACCTTAAGTTATTTTTCGTAAAGGACCCTTGAATTTCTTCTAATATGTAATGTTCGAGCATTAAATGTAGGTTTTTTTGAAGGTACCAAATATTTGTGGTTTGGGTGGTCTCTAAGGGCACCTATAGAGGATTTTTCATTTCTTTGTTTCCTTATACAGTGGAATGGGATCATTAACACCAAAAAAGATCACATTGTAGTCATATGCTTTAAGAACGAAGGGGTTCTAGCCACAAGAATCAAGAAAAAATATTATTCACACATTGGGTGAGTCTCTTGGGGAAATTTATGCACATCCAACAATAGTGTGAGGTACCATCACTATAAAATCATATTTAGTGACTAGTTTATTTGATATCAGTGCCTCAAATACATTTGTATCAAATCACATTGTAAATCCATTTAACCTTCATACAAAGATTATGTATTATTTGAATGATATTTATATTCCCCTTAGAATGAAGAGAGAATTGGGTCTTTGATTCCATTATAGTGTCTTATCTTTTTCATATATTGGATTATTATAGTAGAAACCTTGTGCTCTGATACCATTTGTTTTAAGTATAATCATTCATGAAGAATTGTTAGTATATTCTTGTGAATAAGGTTTGTTTGAGTTGTGCGAAATCTTTAAGCATATGAGAGGTAGTCTTCTTTGAATGAAGATGGTGAGCATAAGTTATGTCTTTGGAAGTCCATCTATTAATATCACTTTAGATTTTTGTATATTATTGTTGATTTTGAGAGGATATTAATATATTGAAGAAATAGAGGTTAGTGATTCTCTTTGGTTCAAGAAAGGCATAGGTTCTGCACACACTCTATTTAAATGATTTAGTATTAGTGATTCCAGTGGAAAAATATTTGTTCACTACACACTAGTGTTTCTTTAAGAAGAACATTGTTCCATGAATCCACTAGGGAATCACATTATTCTTATCTATATACATTTTGGTTAATATGAATCATCAATAAACCACACAATATTATTTTCACATAAAGGTTAATGACGAGGAGGTGTCATATACAAATTATGAATTCAAAATTCTGAAGTGTGATCGCTTCGGAGAAATTAGGCATGATACAAAATGTTTCATGACAATTTTATCATCCTAAGAGATAATGAATAATTCTTCCAATTGAGAGTTTAAATAGATTAATCGAAAATAAAGGTTGAGAGACTACTCTCAATGTGAGTTCTATTTCTAAGCAATAAATTGGTTTCTCCTTATTTTTTAATATAAATGATTGTACTCTAACTAGTTTGGAATTGAAGGAAATGGATGGATCTATTGAGGGGTATCATAAATGATTTCAAGTTTCCCAATTTTAAATTTCTTTTGAAAAAAATACTTACTCTAAAATTTATTAATAAGAATTTAAAAGGGTAATCTATTTGTTCACTTGATCTTTATGATTCATTTATTGAGATGTTTGTAGGAAATATCTTAGCAATCTTGCTCAAAAGTTTCCCTATTATTTAATGTATTTGAAAAAAGTTTGAGAAATGTATCAAATTATAGCATTTGAATAGATTTTATTTTTAGGTACCATTTATATTGTTTTAGACACTGGGATTTCCCGTATGGACTCATATTTGATTAACTGATGGTTCATTTCTTTTATCTAGTGGGGTTTTATTTTGCTTAAAAAACTAAAGAGGGGAAGAATTTTACTTATGTATGATCTCCTAAACTCAACTTTTTATTTATTCCAAATAAGGGGTAGAAATAAAATTAAACATATTGATATCATTTGAGTATTGATAATAAAAAAAATGGGGAGATTGAATTATCCAGTGAATTGAAATTTCTTCCAATGAGTGTTTGGTAGAAGATTTCAATATGTTTCAAGATTTTTAAATGTGGATATTGAAAAACTAATTAGTACATACTTTTGAAATGTGTTATAGAAGGACACATTTTTTTACCAAATTTCATAGAATATTTTAAGATACCATGTAATATGAACATCTTATTTAATGAAGTAAAGAGTTGGATATATCACAGAATAAAAACACCTTGTTCATAAAGTATCGATGATGAGTGTTTGAGGGGTTTGGATTGGAATTACATTCAAAAGACTTTTTATTTATTTTTATTTCTTATATGTTTTTTATGTATATTGTTTGATTCATAATAAAAAATTTGTTTAACCCCCAAGAAAGGCCAATCAAGCTCGACCCAAGCCTTATGTGGGACCCCCGAGGGTCAACCATGGCTGAAAGATCCTGGTGTGGCCAATTCGGTTTGTGGAATAATTGATAGAGGTGTGTTTCTATAGGGGCGTAATAAAGAAGCATTGCACCACCTTGTAGGGTGAAAAAATGGCCATGGTGGGCTTGGAATGGGGTGGTGCTAGGTGGTAATGGGAGATGTCTGGAAAATATTTCTAGGATCATAAAAATATAGGTTGTAATATAATTAAAAAGGTAAGTGGTATTCATTTTGATGTCGGATGCATCACTGTTGCACAAAAATGAACGGTGTATATCCGATATCTTGAATATTTTATCCTAGCAATCAGATCATCTCAACCAAAAATCAAAACCATCTCATCTATTTGTTCTTTTATTTGTGTCATCTGGTCACTTCATATGCTTCATATTCTCTAGAAACACTTTCCTGAGAATTTTGTATGGTGGGATATCCATTGGAAAGTCATTTGTAGCTTGATCCAAGTTCTACATCCATCATTTAAGAATCTAAAAAATTATAGGGTGATCAGAATGATTTTCATATTTTATTTCATGATTAATTGAAGTTAAAACTAAATAAATGAAGCATAGTGAAAATAAAGGTTTCTCAATGATGATGATTTTAGATGTCACAACAGAGAGGCATTGTGTGCTTAAATTAATGCAGTACAGATGAATTATGATGGTGGAATATTTTTCAATAAATATCCTAATGTTCACATGTTTCTATAAGAATATATTTTCAAATTTTAGAGAGTATGTTATAGATTGTTTGAGATCCTCCATGGTTCACGAAAGGTAGAGGTCCAAACAACTTCATTTGTGTGAAGAAGAAATAACCCATGATGAAAATGACATGGGGTTTCCACACACATTTCTTCCAATTAATATCTTATATCTATGATGTAATTGAGATAGCATTATGTGTGTCTCCCCACCTTTCATGAAGAACCTATTTTTTTTGAATCTATATGTGTAAGCATGATACTCTACATGTGTATTCACCTGGATTTTATGATCTTAATGAGAATTTAGTATATGATTCACGATGAAAGAAGTGTCATGAATGGTGCACATGCCTTTAGTTTTCATGTAGGTTTTGGAAGTGTTCTATTTGTGTGCACATAAGGCAGGGAATTAGAAGGACACCTTTTTGAAGGAGTTTTGAAGGTGGGAAGTACTTGACAATCATACATGAAGTGGGTATGATGTTAATGGTGGAATAATATACATTCATCAAGTAATAAATATTTATCATTGTGTGTATGAGATATAATGTACTCTATATTCAATAGAATAACATTAGAGTTAGTTGTCAGCGATGAAGAAAGTGAAGGAGTTTTGTGTGATTACATTGTTCAATAAATGTTTGAACATCCGATTTTTTCATGTATGAAGGTATAAGAACTATGCATGTGTGATATTACACAATGTAATAAGACCATGAAATATATAATATACATGAATGAAATTTGAAGAAGTGACCATAAAATATTGATTGAATAATCATTTGGCAGTGATCTAAGGCTGAAGGCGAGAGAATATTTCTAGGTGTGTTTTATAAAACTTTTGTATCTGAGTTTCTAGTGTTTAGAGAGGAAGTTTCTTCAAAAAAATAAGGAATTGTTTCTTAAGAATTTTTGTGCTAAGGAAACTGATTATATTCAATGATCAGAATTATTTGAGAAATTTTATCATCAGTTTAAAGGTACATGATTTGTACACAATCCAGTGTGATATGATGATCTTGTGGAGGAGGATCTTCAATTGATCTTTCTATAATGGATCAATTATATAAAGTTGAAGGCTAAAATTGGAGATCTAACTAGTTTATTTAAGATTTTGATTGGGGGGGGGGTAACCAATCATTGTGAAGAAGGTACAGTTTGGGGTATAACCAACAATTGAAGGATAATTGGAATTGGGGGTAGTATGTAATTTGGGGGGGGGGGTCTGACCAATTACCATTATAATCACATTTTGAAATAACTAAGAATAATTTTATTGATGTTTGAACTCTTAAATTAACCTTTGTATTCATTTCCATTAATGTGGGGAAATAAAAGTAAACATGTTGATATAATATATTCATTGAAATCAAATATAAAGGGATGGGATTGAAGTATACGGTGAATTTCATTTTTTGTTCGAGGTTTCATTTTTTTAAAAAACTGAAGTGGACCCTTCAATTTGTGTTAGAGCACAAGGATAATTCTTTAAGGAACCAATATTTATTGAATATATTAAGATATAGAGTGTGAATTCATTCAACAATATAGTAATTCCATTCTTTTATGGAGAGAACTATTATGGATGCAAGAATCAAATGCTTCCATATCTTCCTTCAAAAGGGCTTGAAGTTAGTGATGATGTAACATTTGGTTTTATTCTACCATGATTAGATGCTATAATGAAACATTCTAATGAGAGAAATATTAAAGTATATGGGAAATCTAGAAATACTATTGTTCATACTTTTCGAATAAAGTTATTAAAAAAGTGATGTGATTAGAAATAACCAAGGATGTGTGGGATAAACTCGAAAATATTTATGTAGGAATGGTGATGATCCAAGAATCGAAAAATTAAATCTAGAGAGTAAATTTTTAATATATTATAATGGATGATGATGATATATTTTATGACTACTTTACTAGGGTGAATGAGATTGTATGTCATATCAGGGGTTTTGAAGATTCATTGAAATATTCATCTAATGTCAAAAAATTGATGTATAATTTCACTGACATATTTGGTTCAATGATTTTTGAATTGGAAGATTTTGGAGACTTATCACTTGATGGATTTAATAATAAATTTCAAAATTATGAGATGGGAAAAGATCCAATGTTCAAAAAGAAATATTTGGATGAAATATATTTCTATGTAATTAAAATTCTCAAGATCAAAGAAATGTATGATGAATTATTCTCAGATTATAACGAGGATGAGGTCAGTGAGACTAGTTATAAAAGATTCATGGAATTTATTTCTAAAAATTTCCGAAGTGTAAGAGGAAAATACGAAGGTATATTTCTCTTTAAGGGGTTTAATTTTTGTCATATTCCCCATTTTTCAATTGATTGTTTGATGAAATATTTTGATTATTCTGATAATGATGATGATGAATATGACTCTATAAAAAGAAGATCAAAAAATATATAAAGGGTAATAGTGGGAATAACGATATTTTCTCAAGGAAGTAAAAGAAAAATATGATGAGAATGAGAGGAGATGAAGACTCTTTAGAAAGCACTAAATCAAAAGATGACCGTTCAAATAAAAATTATAAAACCTTCATAGCACAAGTTAATAGTCATGTTGATTCCTGAAGTAGTGACGAGAAAGAAGAAGAGTGATATCATGAGTACATGTAGAGATTTAAACTTGTATCATGTCTTTATCTAAACACTATACTCAAAAAAAGAATAAAACTACTGGAGAAAGAGAAAAGAAATGAAAACAAGAAGGATAAGGATCTTATTGAAGAGATTAAAATTTTCTAGGTGAAAATTGTAAAAAAGGTTTTAATGATGAATGATATTAATGAAAATATGGATGTAAAAGAAGATGAATCAGGTGAGACACATTCTAGGTGTCTTAATGAATAAAAAAACATGAAAAAGATAAAATTTGATTTTGATAAAGTAGTCGATGTTCAAGATGAATCATCCAAATCTATTGGGAAGACCAGCCCAAAAAGAAGGTATAGTTTATTTCTGGTTTTATCTAGTGGTACGAGTTATTACATAAAAACTGGAAGAATATGGATTTATGATTGTAGCAATGACTTAAGTAAGTTTTAAAAGGAATGTTCATCAAGGTTGAGGCAAAATAATGGCAAGAGAGTATCCATATAGCAAGGAGTTTATCACCAACAAAATTTATAGGATACATAAACCTTGGATAGAGGACTTGGATTGAGATTCCGACGACATGGACATGGGGAACTCACTATACAGAAGTATCAAATGTCGATTACTAGAGTAGATAACACAATTTAAGTGATTGGATGGTCTAGAAAAAATACTGATTAAATCAGATGGTTGCAAAGCTCAGCTAAGTTGATTGGATGAACAAGATAAAATATTCAAGAAATTAGATGTTCGTAATTCATTTTTGTACTAAAGTGACACATCCCAAATATAAATGAATGCAGCTTACCCAATCACTTTTATTATGACCTATGGTTTTAGCCACTCATAAATCATTATTGAATCACTCCCATTATGTAACAAACCAAACTTTCATTAATAAAAATTCTTAATTATAATTATTTCATATAGTATAATCACATTATAGAACATTAATAATATAATTATAACTTTATAAATGAATAATTATTGAAATAAAAGGAATTTCTAGAAGTTAAGGAACATATTCCAAAGGAATAATAACTTGAACTTTGGAATAGTATATCTGAAAATAGAATAGTAATATCACCATTTAACGAATAAAAAATATATCCACTTTATAAGTGATAATATAATATAATTATATCATATTATAAGAAAATAAATTTTTTAAAAATTATTAAGAAAGTGTTGGTATTTTTTTAAGTCATAAATATTTATCTTCATTTTATGAATAAGTAAATTAATTTAAAGAAAATTTATTTTCATAAAATGTATTCATAAATTATTATTTTTATATCTTATGAATATAAAATAAATTTTTGAGACCTGAATTAATTTTTCAAAGTGATATAAAATTAGTTTTAATTTAAAATCTTTGGTTTTTGAGTATATTATTATTTTCATTAAAAATTATATTTTTCATATTTAGAAAATTATTTTCATAAAATGGAGTTCATTTTTGAAATCGACATGTCCAAAAATTCTTAGGGTGAATTTTGGAAAAATTTTCTAAAATATTTGAATTTTTGGTGAAGAGTATAATATGATAATTTACAGTATATATACATTAAATGATAAATACAATATTAATTTAGTCATGGATTATGTATTCACAATTGGTTCAGACTAACATGATCGTCTTAATGTATTTAGTTTCAATAATCAACACTATTTCTTTTCTTGAGCAAATTACTATACTGATGAGTTAAATAATGAGAAAACACCCCTCTCCTCCACTACAAATACTAACTCTTCTCCTCACACCTATCATCACTTGAACCTTGTCCAAATTTGAATAAAATATCCTCCCAATCACTTCCTTCACATCAAGGATCTATTGGTCATAGTAAAAGAGAAAAACCAATCCCATAAGGAGGTTCTCAAGAAGAAAGAATCAAGATGTAAAACCCTCTTCATTTCCATTTAATTTCTTTTCCAGTTTATTTTTTTTCACTCATCACATCCCCTTATCCAAATTTTATGATAACTACAGTAATGTAAATATAATATAATTTTGTTATTCAAATGGATTAATTCATCATATTCTCTCTTTCCCCCTCCATTAGTACTAAAAATGAAAACATTGTCCGTGATGCGTTAATTTATCACATTTGAGGGCGACACAGTTTTCAATTTCCATTACCATATTCAAGGTTGATCTTGAAACTATATTTATGGTTATATATTATAACTTCTTTGACATTTGGAAGTCATATTTTACACATGATATTAATTTATAACACAAAATGAGTTTTTTGTGATCGAAAACATCAAAAATAAACCTAAACAATTATCATTAACGATTTATCTAATGAATCATCATCATTCCATAAAACCAAATGATACATAAGAACAATTTTACCTATTTAAGATCATAAATAACATATAAGTTCAATTTGGGATAATTACCCCCACTTTATATGACCTTTTGTACATGTATCCAAGTAAACCGATCATGAAAACCAAGGATACCAATTCTCCAGAATGATGAAATTGAATATCTTAACCAATAAAAAAGGTCATAAATGAAATTTGTACAGTTATAATAAATAAAATACATGTTTAAATGGTTGTGTAATTATTAATTAATGAATCTAGTTTGATTATCCATGATATTACGATCTAGTAAAGAACACCTTCAGACTTAAGGAAAGAGATCCTACCCGAACCTCTATTATTCCTTCGAGTTAATCCTTCTCTCCTTTTACCCAAATAAAATTTTCTTCTATTTTTAGGTTATTGTTATAAATTATTCTTATATGTTTCAAAATCGTGTATCAATATCCATTCATCCTTCTTTCGCCTGGCTATACATGTTATTAAAAGGTTCCCTACTCAATTCATCTTGATAAGCAAGCTCGTTTTAAGGGAACTTCCTCAATTCTTACCCAATTTCAAATGAACTCTATAATCTATTTTAAGAAGCCATTATTTTTATAAAATCAATAATTTTATTATGAAAACATTATTGGTTCAATTTTTATTTTATTTAGAATATCTTCAATTTTATTTATTAATTGATCTTTAATTTTTTCTATAAATCCCACTAAAATGTTTTAATTCTACATTTTCTTATATACTCTTCTTAAATGTTATCACTTCAGTTTGAAATAACTAATCATGAACATTAACTATTATCCTTTATTAATGTCCATGAATGATTTTATTCATTTTTTATCATGGACACTTTTATGATACATCCATTTATTTTTCTTTGTGACATGATTGTGATACACAATTCTATCTATGGACAACCCTTATGTTTATGTGTGATTTATTATGTATGATTATTTGTGTGGAAAAAATATTCAAGAACATGTTAGGATAGCTTATTCTTGATATACGTTTAGTGAATTGGGTATTTTTTACTCTCATGAGATGTTATTTGCAACTGTCTTGGTAGTTTGCCTCTACTCGTTCTCCATGTGCAATGGTCTTGGTGGTTAGCCATGACTCGTTCGCCTCTATGTTCAAAAACTTTTGAATCATGCTAAAGTAATGTTTCCCAAGGTTTTCTTTTACCGATGTAAGGGATAAAATAAAGGTAGGATCTCTTTTTCAAGAATAAATAAAATATTTTCTTATCTTGGAATCATGATGCATAATTATCCACCAAATCCGTATGACACTAGAATTTATGACCCTTGGATTGTAATTTAAAGTTTAATTATGCATAATATCAAGTAATGATATGTGTAAAAGGATAAAGTTTTTTATACATTACTTCATTGCATAGACCCATTCCAGAACCTCCTCCATTGTCATGCCTCCCCGCAAAGTGGTGTCACGCTGCTCCCTTTCACCCCTATGGGAACACTCCTCGATGCATTAGGACACAAAATGGATTGGCCTCGACAGGATCCCTTAGCCATGGTAGACCCTCCATGGTCCCACATAAGGCTAGAGTCGAGATAGATAGGCCTTTATTATGGGTTGGATTAATTTTTTATTATGAATCAAATAGTATACATAGAAAATTTATAAGCAATAAAATTAAATACAATGTGCTTTGAATGTAATTCCAAGGCAAACCCCTCAAACACTCCTCATCCATACTTCCTGAATAATTATTTTAGCTTCCATGAAAATTATATCTCATTATTTATCCATGTAATAAGAAGTTTATATTATATTTAATCATAAAATATTACAAGAAATGTTGTAAACAATGTTTCCTAATTTGACACATGTCATCAGAACTCAATGACCAGTTCTAAAATCGTTACATTTAAAAATATTAAAACATATTGAAATCTTTCACCAAAGACTCATTGACAACAAATGAAATTCCTTGGATACTTCACTAAGGATTTTTTTTGGTTTTTTAAGGGTAAATCCTTGGTAAAAGACCATGACCTAATTTATTAAAAAGACAAAGTAAGCTACAAAAGTCTGAAGGAGGGGATTTTTTTACAGTGTTTTTTATAAAAGTGAAGCAGATAAACTGGAATCTCATCCGGCCAAGTAACATTTTGGCTGATCCTTTTGTTGGACAGACCATCGACAACCATGTTAGCTTCTAGATAGGCATGTGTGGTGATGAATCCGTTTTCTAAGTGCAAGGATAGGCATTTCATCCAGCGGGTAGTGAGAGGCCAAGAAATATGAACAGTACCATTCCATAAACCATGGAAAATAGTTGTCGAATCACTCTAAATCTAGAAGTTTCTCCACCTCTTTTTTATAGAAAAATCAACAGCAAGAATCACAACCTCCATATCAGCTTCAAGGGAAGAGGCACACCATATCCACTGTAGAAGCATCCATGACAATTTCCAAGCCAGTCCCTGAATATGGTGCCACAACAAGCAGGTCCCGGGTTCCCTTTTGAGGCTCCATCCACATTGATCTTGATCCATCTAGGCAATGGGGCTTGCCAGAACACCTCCAAGGTTTGTCGAGGGTGTCGGTAGAGACCCTCGATCTGAAGCCGACGAAGAATCACAAAGTCTCCAACAGAGTTGTTGCAATGAGAATTCTGTAGTGAAGCGACATTCTTCATGGCAATGAGAATCCTCATCCTACCTGCGTTAAGATTGAATAAGGATTTGTTGTGAAAAATGGAGTTACGATCATACCAGATGACATGGAGGAGTTCAGCCACATCAGCTAGTAAAAGGTTCTTGATTTGATGCGAAGTTCCAAGTTCAACACAACATTTTATCTGTGCACAAGTAGAGTCAGAGAGTAACCATTTGCAATCAAACATGTCAGTGATAAAATTCTAGAGAGCAGAAGCTGTAGCACAGGACAGAAATAAATGATTTGTGTCTTCTCTATGCTGATGACAGAAATGACATCTAGAAGATAGTTTTATGCCAAATGTCTGATGACAGACCTCAGTAGGGAGACGGTTGTGTGCAATGTGCCAAATTAGGTTGAGCCTTGAGGGCCTAATCTAGGGTTTATCAAACTGCTTTAACCATTGAAAATTAGAGTCCGAATTCAAAAAATTGTGGGAGTAAAAGCATTTAGAGTCAAGGACACCATTGTGGGTAGGCTCCCAAATAAGTAAGTCATCAGAGATAGAGAAGGTGTAATTATCGACCACCTGCATGATGTTATTTGGGATCTTATGATGTCAGTGTTGGAGAACCTCATTTATAGCGTCGTTGTAATTCTCAAAAGGTGTATTGGATGGAAGCATGGAAATAAGGGGAGAGCATTCCAATTGCCAATCCAGAAGCGCATGGAAGAATCCAGGTGAACCAACCATCTAGCATTGTTCATAATCAGGGCATATAATGTTTTGATGGAATGCTAGATTGAAGAATTAAAATTATTTAGATTCCCTTTTTTGAACCTTGGAAGGAATTTGTTTTTAAGAAACTCTGTAGATTCCGAGGAGTCATTAATCAGACTCCAAGTGATCCTGGATTGAAGGTCCTCATTAAAGAGTTCGAGATTTTTGATACCAAGCCCACCTTGTTCAAGGGGTTTACAACAGGTGGATCGAGGAATGGTAACGTGCTTCCTCTCCAGAATGCTACCAGTCTAGACAAAATTTTTAATGTATACATTAATCTTTTTAATAAGCCCAATAGGAAATTTATAAACCATCATCGAGTAAACCATTTGGGAAACAATGGTGTACTTCACAAGACAAATCCTACCTTCTATGGAGAGGGATTTACCTTTCCAAGAGAATAGTTGTTTGATAAATTGATCGACCACAGCATTGAAAAACATGGCTTTAGGCTGCCCCCAAAAGATGGTAACTCCTAGATAAATAAAAGGAAGATATCCCTCTTTAATTCCTAACCTTTCAAAGATGTTGCTTTTACGCGTGAGGGAGAAATTTTTACCAAAAAAACAAGAGATTTATTCCATCTGATAGCTTGACCAGATATCTCTTCATAGTGAGAAAAATCATTTTTAGGTGAAGAATATTCCTTTTGCCTCAATTAAGGAATAGGATGATGTCATTAGCATATAAAAGATGAGTCGGGACGTTTAGGTTTCTTCCCACCTTAATGAGTTTAAGATTGTTTTGTTTGAAAAGGCGAGCGAGGAGTCTGCTAAGGTAGTCCTCAACAATAGAAAAAAGAATGACCGATAGGGGATCTCCTTGCCGAACACCTTTAGTGCATGTGAAATAGCCCTTAGGGGAACCATAAACAGGGATGGAGATAGAAGCTGATTAAAAAAGAGTGAGTATCCTTCTTATAAAGATTTAATTGAAACCAAAACCTTGAAGTACCTTAAAAATAAAGCTCCAATAAATGGTATCGAAAGATTTTCTAATGTCAAGTTTGATAGGAATACTGCCTCCTCTAGAAACCTTGTTTAGAGAGTTGGTACATTCCAAGGCCAGACAGATGCAATCCTTGATGGATCTTCCTTTAATAAACCCAAATTGATTCCAATAAATAATTTTGTTGCCGAGGGGTGTGAGCCTATTTTCTAAAAGCTTAGTGATGATCATATAAATGGAATTAATACGATTAATAGTTTGAAAGAGGTGGATTTCAGAAGCATTAATCTGTAAGATTGGTATAGAGTAAGAGGTTTCCAACCTCTGATACCAATTGTAGGATCGAAATAGTGATGAGATGCTCAATATACAAGAGGGGGGTGAATTGTATACTTTAAAAATTCCTTTGGAACCTTTAAAGTTAGTTAAGAATAACTATGTTTTCCTTAAGAAAAGGAAGAGGCTAAGTTTAACAAACTTAAACTAATCAAATTCACAACAATTCTAACACCGAATGCAAACTAGGAAAGAGATTCCAAATGAGGGTTCAGGAAATATGGTTCTGGAAATTTAAACTTAACAAAAGATTACACTATGAGATTCTACCTTAAAGCGTATAGAATCTAAATGGAACAGATTACAAGTAAGGAAGTATAAGAAAGTTATACTTTCCTTATATTACAAAATGCCGCGGAATAAAAACAAGTAGTAAAAATACTAGTAACAAGATATAAGTCTTTTAACCCAAAGAGAAGGGTATCCAACAACCTTGGATAAAGGTCCTTTGATTTATACTTTCAAGCAAGTCTGTCTTACCCACACCAGGGTAAGCCCTCGATACGAAGATCGGAGTCTCTGTCTTTCTTTCCCCGCAAGCCCTCAACTTCAAGGTAGTTGGCAACCTCTGTCTTCCTCAGAAAGCAAGCTCTCGAACTTTAAGGTAGCCGGCACCTCTATCTTCCTATCCTCGGAAGCCCTCGAATGTAATCACCAACATTCGGAGTCGCACGAAGCTTTGAGAGTTAATAAGAGTCTCTCTCTCTAGAAATCACTTCAAGCAAATTAGTCAGCCTTTTAGTACTTTTATCAGCCATCAGCTTCGAGCTCTTTCAAATGAGCTCCTATTTATAGGTAAGGTCGGCTCCTTCTCCAACGGTCATATTTTCCTTATAGATCGGAGGGACCTGTACACGTGTCACTTAGACAACGGTTAGTTTATAACAAAACAGACGACATCGTTTTATAACAAAACAAGTGTAACAGAATGTACGACATCGTTTTAATTCTGACATAAAAGTTCAGAATGAAAACATCGGAGTGAAGGTTCAGAGTGTAAGGAACAATAATAAAGAGTAGACAAATTTTATAAGTGTAAGAAATATAAAAGTTCGGAGTCTAACAAAGATATTTTTCGGAGTCTGAATTAATTTAGAGTGTATAAAACAAAGATACTCAAATTCTGTTTAATAGGTGAATTCGGAATGAGAATTCAGAATAGGAATTCGTCATCAGAAGTCATAATGAGAATTCATCATCAGGATTCGTAATGAGAATTCGTTATCAGAATTCATAATGAGAATTCTTCATCAGAATTCGTAATGGGAATTCAGAATAAGATTTCTTCATTATAATTCGTAATGATAATTCTTTATTGGAATTCGTAATGAGAATTCGGAATAAGATTTCTTCATTAGAATTCGTAATGATAATTCTTCATTGGAATTCGTAATGAGAATTCTTCTTCAAAATTCGTATCCTGAATCTAGAATAGAACTTAGTCAGAGTTCATATCCGGTATTCGGAATGAAACTTCCTTATAGTTCTTATCCAGAATCTGAATCCTAAAACAGAATGCTTTATATCAAAGTTTCAATGATTCCGAGAAAATATAAATGAATCCGAATCTCATGCTTAAGAAAAATATGGATGAAAATAAGATAAGGATAATTTTTCTTATAAAAGCGATTTTCCTTATAAAAGCAATTTTCCTTATAAAAACAATTTTCCTTATAAAAGCAATTTTCCTTATAAAAGCAATTTTCCTTATAAAAGCAATTTTTCTTTAAGAAAGCAATTTTTCTTATAAAAGCTATTTTCCTTAAGATAAGGTGTTTGTGATTTTCAAAACAAGAAGGAATGGAAAAGTCATAAGGAAAACCTTATTGACTCAACAATCTCCCCCTTTTTGGAAAGCAGAAACATCCTTATGAAAAAGAAATTCTAAGAAGAAAGAAAAACAATAAGGCTTATCTCCATTTGCTTTAAGAATATTGATGAATACGACTAACTCCCCCTTAGGCTTTGAAACTATAAGGATCGTATTAAGATTTCTGGAGTGATAAATAAGAAGGTCTTCTTTAATGAAAAAACTCCCCCTTAAACAAACTCTTATTAGAGTTTTTCTTTTTCTTAAGGATCTTTTTTCTTCTCCCCCTTTGATAAACTCTTATTAGAGTTCTTCTTTTTCTTAAGGATATTTTCCTTCTCCCCCTTTGTGATTTTCAAAATGAATTGGAGGGAATGGAAAAAAATAACAAAGTACCTGAAATATTAGTAATGACAACAAAAGAAATGAGAGGCACAAATTTCATTAGGTTTGAAATCTCAACAACAAAGAAAAAATAACAACAAGAAGATCGGATTTGGTTATTTCGGATCTTTTTCCTTTGACATGAGCCCCTTTAGAATAGTCTTGATCTTCTTTAGGTCTTTATGATCTTCTTCAGATTGCTTCTCTAAGGCAACTATTCTTGCGGACTGAGCTTCAATTTTTTCTTCCTGGGCTTTTAGCTTTTCTTCCTGAGCTTTAATCTTTTCTTCCTGAGCCTTCATCCTTTCTTCAAAATCAATCCGATGATCCCTTTCAAACTTCCAGTTTTGAGAAACGGAATTGATATTCCCATTCATATCTCTTACTTCTTGAATCCGAATGTTCTTTTCTTCTGTCAACTTCTTTTCAAAAGATGAAGTTAACTCATTTATCTTCTTGTCCTCGGTCTCAAAAGAATCTTTAAAATTGTCTTGAAAATCATCGAATAACCTCATCTCTTCAACAGTCTTCTTCGACCAATTTGTCATCCTATTGGAAGATTTTCTATGAGCTTCGTAGCCAACGAAAAACGTTTTGAACTGAGCCTCTATTTCAACACACTTGTCCATAACCATAGATACAGAGTCAGTTTTCTGATTTAACGCATGTTGGAGCATCTGGCATCTTGAATCAATACATGAGAAGGTCGGAATGGATCCCACCAACTTCTTCAAAGACTGAACAACAAAGTCATGCCCTACTGAAGATGACTCCGAATCTGAAACTTTTCTTGGAGAAATTTCTTCTTCAGCAAGTTCAAGCTTTCTCTTTGAAGAGCTACCAACTTCATTCCTTTTCTTCACTTCTGAGCTCGGAGTATCAGCAAGAATTTGCTTTCCCTTGTCTTTTTCCGGAATTGAATCATGTTCCGGAGTTCTCTTCTCACTATCAGAAACTTGAACAACATTATCTTCTTCATCAGCGACTTCCTGAACACGAACCCCTACGATTTCCTTTTGAGCAACATCAAGTAAAAGATGTTCTTCTTCTCCATGATAAGAAACTTCTTCTTCTCCTTTCTCTTCTTCTATTGCTGGAGTAACTAGCTTCGAAGATTCTGCTTCAGAAGTTCGGAGTGATAAGTGTTCCGAATGATTCCCCTTGTAATCCTCTACTTGTTTCAGCACATCTCCAGTTTCACCACTTCCTTCAACACCCTCTTCTACTTGTTCCACTTGCTCAACTTTCTCTACTTCCTCATAATTCATAGTAATAGCTTCTTCCAGAGCAACAAAATTTCTTCCTGGAGTCTCAGGTAGAGATTCCAAGGAGAAAGATCGCAGAACTAGAGTAGTTGCTGAAACCATTTCATTGAATTTCAACAAATCCTGAGCTACCTCAGCCTCAGACATCTTCTTCTTGAGCTTCTTTTGCTTCGCTTGTTTTTCAAGCTCATCAGTAGTTTTCTCCTTCAAGGCCTTAGCCTCCAAAGGGTCCAATCCGAACTGCGGATCCCCTTCTTTTCTTTTTTCTTTATCTGCTCTCCACTTCATAACAACCTCATCAGGGTATACTTGCTTCTTCTTAGGCTTTGGAGGTGCGGAATGGACTTCCTTAGACTTAGGATTCTCTGCTTGTACTTCCACTTCTTTCAACTTTCTCTTCCTTACTAGCTTAGAAGATTCCGGTTCAGCAGCCTTCAGAGCCGCTTCTTCTTGATTTGGCAAATCGAAGAACTCACCAGTTTCCTTGTTGAAAGCCACATCCATCCTCTTAAGAGTACCATCGCTGACCAGCATGATCTTGCAAACTCTTGGCTTAGATTTGCAAGCCTCCTTGAAAGACTCAAGGCACCGAACAATTAACTTGGAGAGGATTGCTGGAAACATAATAATCTGAGCTCTCAGATTTCCTTTCTTCAAATTTTCAATAGTAATAAGAATGTGCTTCATCAAGTAAAACTTCCTTAGATTTATTAGGAAATCTAAGATATAGATCTCACTTTTCTTCAAGCTATCTTTATCACCTTTCCTTGGTACGATAAGCCCTTGTACCCATAACTCCAGAATCCGAAAATTTGTAGATAGACTTGCAATCTTCGGAGCCTTGTCATCAGCCAGTCTGAGAGTTTCTAAGGCTTTTTCCTTGTCGAAGCTAGCCTTAGAGTCTGGCAACACATGTGAAATAAATTCGGCTTCTCCATCATAAGACAACCCTACCAAGCTTGTAGCCTTGGTGTGAGAAAGCTTGTAAGTCTTGCCATAAGACTTAAAAGAGAACTTCTCCTTATTATCTTCCTGGAAGAAGGAAACTGATTCATAGAACTCAACATGTAAGTCTGAATACAATTCATCTTGGTTCCTGGTTTTTGATACCACAACATCTTCCCAGCCATTCAACATAATGTTCTTTGAAATAAGGGAATCATAGTTGTTGGAGAAATCCAGATGAACTAACCTTTCTCTGTAAACTAACCACTGAGAAATAGGCTTGGTGGATGACATTTCTTGAGACGCTAACTCCGCAGACATTCGGATCTGTAATCCTCTGAGAAGTTCGGAATGGAGACAACTGTATTTCAGAACGGACTTAAAACAGAGAGGCAGATATTCGGGATGCGAGAGCTTGAGATCGATGTGGGACGAGTATTTGGGTCCCCTTTATATAGGCAATGAAATGACGGTTCAACTTCTACGGTTGATCTAACGGTTAGAATGAGCTGAGATCAGATCTGACGGTTGAAAACTTGAATCCGATATTTTTGAGGTTTTTTTATTAAGACAAAGAATTAAGAAAACTATAATCCGAAAACATAGTACAAGAAAATTCCAGCAAGTAAAATATGACTATGAAAACTTGAGTAGGGAAATCATACCTTTTGGATTGGATTAGGAGGATTATTCGTAATGGGTAATATAACAAAGACAAAAAAAACTTTATTATGAGAAGACAGATTTCGCAAAACTTTTACTATGGAAAATAAACTTAGTACGAAAAACTCATTACAGAACATTCATTACGGAAAACTCAGTACGAAAAACAAACTTAGTATAGAAAAACTTAGTACAAAAAATATTACAAAATTTTGAAAATGAAACAAAAAAAACTTATTATGGAAGATTCGGTACGAAAATCTCGTTGTGAAAATACTACTATGAACATTTTTATTCCGGAAATTTTCAACATGAATACTTCCATTCCAGAAGTGTTCTGTACGAGAATGTCCATTTTGGAAAATTTTAGTTCCGGAAGATCCATTCCGGAAATCTTCGTTCTAAAAAGTTTGAAAACAAATTTTGAAAAACATTGTTTAAACAAACAATCAAATGTACTCCCCCTATGAAAAGGAGTTTATTACTGTAGGGAGATTTTTTCAACAGAAAGTTAATTAATAAATATTACCTTACGGTTATCATTCCTAACTTCTGTTTAACATATTCTAATCTATCAGAAGGCAAAGATTTTGTGAAAATATCAGCAAGTTGATCTTGCGTTTCGATATACTGAAGAATAATATCCCCTTTAAGTGTGTGATCCCTAAGAAAGTGATGCCTAATATCTATGTGTTTTGCACGGGAGTGATGTGCAGGGTTCTTACTCAGTGAAATGGCACTTGTGTTATCACACAATGTTTGAGTTTTAGTAAAACTCAAGCCATAGTCTGTGAGTGTGTGTTGCATCCACAACACTTGTGCACAAAAACTTCCAGCTGCTACATATTCAGCTTCAGCAGTGGAGAGTGCTACAGAATGTTGCTTCTTGTAGATCTAAGAAACTAAAGAATATCCTAAGAAATGACAAGTTCCGGATGTGCTTTTTCTATCCATTATACATCCACCAAAATCAGCATCAGAAAAGCTTTTTAGAACAACATAATTTTCAGAAAAATAAAATAATTCTAGATCCATGGTTCCCTTAAGGTAGCGAAAAATTCTTTTTACTACCTTTAAGTGAGATTCCTTAGGATTGGATTGATATCTTGCACATAAGAATACTGAAAACATTAATTCTGGTCGACTTGCTGTTAAGTAAAGTAGACTTCCTATCATACCTCTAAAAGATGTTTGATCTACTGGTTTCCCAGCTTTATCAAGATCTAAAGAGTTTGAGGTACCAATGGGAGTACTTATACTCTTAGTTTTGTCATAACCATACTTTTTAAGAAGATCTTTAATATACTTATGTTGAGATATGTAGGTTCCTTCTGGTTTTTGAGAAATTTGAAAACCAAGGAAAAATGTTAACTCACCCATCATACTCATTTCAAACTCAGATTTCATTAGACTTGCAAAAGAGTCAGTCAAAGATTGCTGAGTTGAACCAAATATAATGTCATAAATATAAATTTGAACAATTAATACATTTTTCTTATCTTTCTTTATAAAAAGGGTTGGATCTACATTTCCCTTAACATAGTTATTTTGAAGCAAAAATCCAGTGAGTCTATCATACCATGCTCGTGGGGATTGTTTAAGGCCATACAAAGCTTTGGTAAGTTTAAAAACATGATCAGGATGTTTTGTATCTTCAAAGCAAGGAGGATGTTCCACAAAAAATTCCTCTTGAACATAACTGTTAAGAAAAGCACATTTCACATCCATTTGGAAAAGTTTGAAATTAAAGAATGCTGCAAAGGCAAGTAGAATACGGATAGATTCAAGTCTAGCTACTGGAACATAGGTTTCTTCATAGTCTATTCCTTCTTGTTGATTATAGCCTTTAGCAACAAGTCTAGATTTATTTCTAACAATGACTCCATTTTCATCACATTTATTTCTGAAAACCCATTTTACTCCAATAACAGAAGTTTCCTTAGGTCTTTCAACCAAGATCTAGACTTTATTCCTTTCTAATTCATATAGTTCATCTTGCATTGCTTTGATCCAATCATCATCACCTAAAGCTTCATCAGTGCTTTTAGGTTCTAATTGGGAAAGAAATGCTAGATGTTCTACTTCATTTCTTAAGGAACTTCTAGTCCTTACAGGTTGGTTGACATCACCAATGATACTATCACTGGGATGATTTTTAAGAAACACCCGATTTGGGTTTTGTAATACCTGTTCATCAACATAGGGTAGAAAGTCTTCTGGGGTAAATGATTTAGAAGTATCTTCTAGAACAATTTCCTTATCAGAAGGTTCTACTATCAAAGGTTGACAATCAGTTTTTGAAAACACATCCGAAGATGTAAGTTGAGATGGTTTAAAAACAAAAGGATCAGACTCATCAAATTTCACATGTACTGTTTCTTCAACAGTACATGTATTTTTATTAAAAACTCTATAAGCCTTAGAGGTTGTGGAATATCCTAAGAAAATTCCTTCATCAGATTTTGGTGCGAATTTATGTAAATTATCTTTAGTATTCAAAATGAATACTTTGCAACCAAAAACCTTGAAGTAGGAAAGTCTTGGTTTTCTACCATTCCATAACTCATATGGATTTTTATTAAGAAAAGGTCTAATCAAAACTCGATTTATAGTATAGCAAGCAGTACTTACAGCTTCAGCCCCGAAATGTCTAGCAATAGAATATTTACTCAACAAGGTTCTAGTTATTTCTTGAGGAATTCTATTTCTTCTTTCAACTACACCATTCTGTTGAGGAGTTCTAGGTGCTGAAAAATTGTGAGCAATGCCTTTCTTACTACTAAAAGTTTCAAAATCAGAATTTTGAAATTATCCTCCATGATCACTATGAATAGTTTTCAATGGAAGGTTTTTCTCATTTTTAACATGAGATCTAAAACTTTTGAAATAAGAAAAAGATTCAGATTTCTTTGCTAGAAAATAGTCCCAAGTAAATCTAGTGTAATCATCAACAAGAACAAACACATAGTATTTGCCTCCAATACTTCCTGTTTGTGTTGGACCAAAAAGATCCATGTGCACCAACTGTAATGCATCAGTTGTTGAGACTTCACCGATTGACTTAAAACTAGATTTATGTTGCTTGCCATATTGACAAGGATCACAAACTTTAGAAGAATCAAATCTAAGCTCCGGTAGATCCTTAACTAGTTTCTTCTTAGAGAGTTTACATAGGTTTCTAATATTACAGTGTCCTAATCTTCTATGCCATAACCAATAATGATCTTCCATTGCGCTTAGGCAAGGTAAATCTTGGCTCCTGGGGTCTTCTAGGTTAAAAGTGTAGACATTCTGTTGCCTATTGGCTGATAGAATAAATTCTTCCTTGGAATTGTGAACTAAACACTTATCATTCCTAAAATTCACAAGGTAACCTTCATCACATAACTGACTTATGCTAATGAGGTTGTGCTTAAGACCTTTAACAAAAAGAACATTTGAAATCAAGGTTTTACCAAGAAAAACAATATTACCAATACCAACAATCTCTCCCTTAGCATTATCTTTGAAATTTACCTTTCCTCCTTTCGTTTTGATAATCTTTTCAAAAAAGATTTTATTACCAGTCATGTGCCGGGAACATCCACTATCCATGTACCATGTATTGTTGCTGGTACTCTCTTTGTTTTCCAGAAATTAATAAGAAAATTAGATTTTCGGAATCCAAACTTGTTTGGATCCGAGATTTCCAGACAATAAAATTCTAGGAACCCACATCTTCTTAGGAAAGTAAGCTTTGTGAAATCCTAGAGACTCGGTTTTGTTTAAGGAACAATTCTTTGCCCAGTGACCACAACATTGACACTTGGTAGAAAATGGGGCACTTTGAGGAACAAAATAATTGTGACTGAAAATAGGTTTTGCATGGGTATAACCAAATCCGGATTTATTTCTTAAAGTTTGTATTTGGGAATAAATCTTATCAAAATTTTCTTTACTATGGGTAAAGTTTGATAAACACTTCTTTAAGTAAAAAATTCCGGACTTGAGTTTTACAACCAAGTTTTTATCCTCAAAATCATTAGTTTTAGAACTAGAGTTAGGCTCGAAAACATTTTTCTTAGAAATTACTTTTTATAATTCTTTAGAAAGTTTATTGTTCTAAGAACTTACTTCCTCAATATTTTTTGAAATATTTTCAAAATAAGCATTTTTCTTATCCAGATCTTTAGAAAGATCTGTTATCTCTTTTGTAAGAATAGAATTTCTATAATTTGCCTTGTCAAGTTTCTTATTGAGTTTGGAATTCTCAATCTCAAGAAGTTCAGCAAACCTAGATACTTCTTCATAAGTAGGTAAAGTATTTTCCTCATCAGAAGATGATTCTTCATCAGAAGAGTTATAATAATTACTATCATTAGAATTTAAAGAAACATTGGTCAATGATTCAGCATTTCGTACCTTAGCTATAAAACAATGATTATCAATAGGTAATCTGGCTATAAGACCAAGATTCTTCTGTCCTGAAGATTCATAATCAGAAGATTCATTTGAAGAGTCACCACCACTGGCACTCCAGGTATCATTAAAAATCAGAACTTCCTTAGCTTTAGCTTTATAATACTTCTTCTTGTTTCTGAATGTATTTCCTTCCTTTCTTTCTTTTTGAGCATAGGGCAATCTGGTCTAATATGTCCAGCTCTTTTACATTCATAACAAGTAACTTCTCCATCTTTCTTATCTTTCCTATCCTTCTTCTTATACTTAGATTGAAAATTTCTCTGTCCAGCTATCTTGTTCATCCTTCATCAGAGCAAGATTGGCTAATTCATTTTCTGAGACTTTACTCTCACTAGATTTGGATTGGAAAATAACTTTCTTAGACTTGGATCTGGTTATTCTCTCAGGAGTCTTAGCTTTCATCTGATTTGAAGTTGTAGTTAAAGCAACATTACCATTTCCATTATTCTTCTTGAGGTTGTCATCATCTCCCTTCATTCTTGTTTCATGTTGTAGAAGAGTTCCAAAAATCTCATCAAGAGTAATTTGAGTTACCTTCCTGTTCTCATCTATAGCCGTTCTCTTGGATTCCCACTCATTAGGCATAATGTCAATTATCTTGTCCACAAGAGCTTCATCATCTAAATCTTTCTCTCCCATAGATTTTTAGACTGTTGAAAATAGTCATAAATCTTTGTTGAACTTTACAGATAGGTTTCCATAAGGAAAATTGAAGCCATGATATTCAGCTCTAAGCATAGCTCTTCTAGTCTCAATCACTTTGGAAGTCCCAAAGTGTGTAACCTCTAACTGCTTCCATATACAGTTAGCTTCTTCACAAGAAGAAATTTGGCTATATATATTTTCTAGTCATTGAACATAGTAAAGTGTTGTGTACCTTATAGTTTAGTTGATATTCTTGCTTTTCCTGGTTAGTAAAAGTTCTGACTTCCTTGTCAGGAATTTTATAATCACCAGTAAGCATAACAAAGTTGTCTACTCCAGTATTGATAACAAAAGTCTTCATACGATCTCTCCAGTATTCATAGTCATTACCATCAAAGATAGGTGGTCTTGTAGGATTCAGATTATCAATTGATCCAACATTAATTCCTGCCATACTTAAAATAACTTTGCACACAAACTTGTTAGTAGAAAAAGAATCGTAATAACAAAGTTCGGAATGGGAAAAGTTCGGAATGGAAAAATTTGTAATAAGATAGTTCGGAATAATAAAATGAGCAAGAAAAACTTGTATGTGAGTACAAGTATTTTAGAGACCTGCTCTGATACCAAATGTAAGATTGGTATAGAGTAAGAGGTTTCCAACCTCTGATACCAATTGTAGGATCGAAATAGTGATGAGATTCTCAATATACAAGAGGGGGGGGGGGGTGAATTGTATACTTTAAAAATTCCTTCGGAACCTTTAAAGTTAGTTAAGAATAACTATGTTTTCCTTAAGCAAAGGAAAAGGCTAAGTTTAACAAAGTTAAACTAATCAAATTCACAACAGCTCTAACACCGAATGCAAACTAGGAAAGAGATTCCGAATGAGGGTTCCGGAAATATGGTTCTAGAAATTTAAACATAACAAAATATTACACGATGAGATTCTACCTTAAAGCATATAGAATCTAAATGAAATAGAGTACAAGTAAGGAAGTATAAGAAAGTTATACTTTCCTTATATTACAAAATGCAGCGGAATAAAAACAAGTAGTAAAACTACTAGTAACAAGATATAAGTCTTTTAACCCAAAGAGAAGGGTATCCAACAACCTTGGATAAAGGTCCCTTGATTTATACTTTCAAACAAGTCTGTCTTACCCACACCAGGGTAAGCCCTTGATACAAAGATCGGAGTCTCTGTCTTGCTATCCCCGCATGCCCTCAACTTCAAGGTAGTTGGCAACCTCTGTTTTCCTCAGCAAGGAAGCCCTCGAACTTTAAGGTATTCGGCACCTCTTTCTTCCTATCCTCGGAAGCCCTCGAATGTAATCACCAACATTCGGAGTCACACGAAGCATTGAGAGTTAATAAGATTCTATCTCTCTAGAAATCACTTCAAGCAAATTAGTCAGCCTTTTAGTACTTTTATCAGCCATCAACTTAGAGCTCTTTCAAATGAGCTCCTATTTATAGGTAAGGTCGGATCCTTCTCCAACGGTCATATTTTCCTTAAAGATCGGAGGGACCTGTACACGTGTCACATAGACAACGGTTAGTTTATAACAAAACAGACGACATCGTTTTATAACAAAACAAGTGTAACAGAATGTACGACATCGTTTTAATTCTAACATAAAAGTTCAGAATGAAAACTTCGGAGTGAAGGTTCGGAGTGTAGGGAACAATAATAAAGAGTAGACAAATTTTAGAAGTGTAGGCAATATAAAAGTTTGGAGTCTAACAAAGATATTTTTCAGAGTCTGAATTAATTCAGAGTTTATAAAACAAAGATACTCAAATTCTGTTTAATAGGTGAATTCGGAATGAGAATTCAGAATAGGAATTCGTCATCAGAAGTCGTAATGAGAATTCATCATCAGGATTTGTAATGAGAATTCGTTATCAGAATTCGTAATGATAATTCTTCATCAGAATTCGTAATGGGAATTCGGAATAAGATTTCTTCATTAGAATTCGTAATGACAATTCTTCATTGGAATTCGTATTGAGAATTCGGAATAAGATTTCTTCATTAGAATTCGTAATGATAATTCTTTATTGGAATTCGTAATGAGAATTATTTATTGGATTATTTTTGAAGGCCCTATCAAGTTTGGTAGCAACACATGGTTAAGGTGTCTTCTATACCAAGTGTATTTAGCACCTGTAAGGTTTATTTCGATGAGATCACAATATGCTAAAGCAGCGCTAAATTCTCTAGAAGAAATGTTGGTGTGGGAAGGACCAATTCTTTCACAGGGGGAAAGAATGGCATTAAAGTCTCCCAACACAATCTAGGGGTCATTGATGTTACTAGCTAAAACAACAAGTTCCTTCCAAAGGGGCCTTCTATCTTGATATCTATTCTTGGCATAAACCGAAATGCAGAAGAAGTGTGTGTTATCAAGAAAAAAATCACAAGTTAAATGATGTTCAGAGAAACTATAAATATTAACAGTTTGTAAAGAGGAATGATAAAAAACCCATAGTGACTCGATAGCAGAACGAGATTTACAAGCACCAAAAAATTTATATCCAAAGGCAGCGAGATGCATAAAATTTGTGAAGAAATTTACTTTTGGATCATCGATTGAATTGTTTTTTGGCTTATGCATCAAAATTAACCGTTTGAGATTATAAAGAGTGTCAGAGTTCGCTAAACCCTGAAAATTCCAAAAAAAAAATCCATTTAGAACCTGGATTTGGAGCAGGAGCCCCCTTTTTTTCTTCGGGCCTCCCAGACCTTTCTTTCTCCCCAATCTCATAAAAGTTTTTGAAGAGGGTGGGCTCTTCTTTTTATCCTTCTTACTCATAATAGAATCATAAATAGTGTTAGCAGTAATTGTGTTAGTAGTAATCTGAGAAAAAGAAGAGGATTTTCTTGTCAAGGGGGTGGTATGTCCATCCTTAGAGTTAAGAGGGGGACTCTTGTTCTGAGTAATGTTTGGAAAATAAACTATCAACTCATACACAGAAGAGACATAAAGGGAGTTATGTGCTTCTAAGGGTGAATCCAGAGAGGAGCTGCCACACATATCAGAGGAATTATGTGAAATAGCTATGCTCTGTGTGACCGAAAGTGAGAAATCAGGTTTTTTTATACTTCCAACCTCCTCCAGAAGAGGTCGAGCATTGAGTTCCAGGACAAGATGTTTGTTCACATGGGATGGTTCACGTTCTTTCTGGTCTATAGGGAGAGGTGAAACGACTCCTGAAGTATTCTCTAAGGCAACTCCACATGTGCAGTCAGCAATAGGTACCTCAGCCGAAACATAGTTGCCCTCCAGAATGAGACCATCCTTGTTAGAAGTAACCTCCTCCAATGATTTGTCATCCTGAGATTGATTGCAGACATCCATAATCATGTGTTCAATTTCATCGGTGATGTAAATATCATTAGCTTAATTATCCTCCTCGGTGACTTGATCTGCCCAGGTGACGCCCAAGTACTCACCCAGAAAATTTGTTTTTTTGACCCATATATCCAGTTTCTTCTTGGGTGGTTCAGGTTTTTCAGGAGCAGGGATCTTACCCTTCTTCTTCTTAACCTCAATCCATCCATCTTCGTGAGGCGGCGCAACCTGAATCTTCATAATCCGACATTTTAATAGAGAATGGCCAACATTCTTACAGAACTCACAATACGGTGGCATACGCTCACATTCGACCCTAACTTTAGTTTGGAAATCGTTTTCTTGGAAAATAATTACCTCTAGTATTTTTGCAACAATGTCAATTTCGATTATAACCCTATCGTAGAGACCAATCTTAGCATTTAGAGTGCGTTTATCTATTTTGAGTGGGGTTCCAATATAGGAAGCGATATCATTGAGAATTTTCGGATGCCAAAAATACAAGTTGAGTCCATGAAACCTCACCCAAATTTGCGCCATGGAATTCCTTGAATTGTACGGGTTAAAGCAGAAATCCCACTATGATATCCGAAGAACCCCGGGCTGCAGTTAAAGATTTCCGAGCTCCCAAACGTGGTCCCGTTCATCCTGGGATTTAAATAACATGTGGAAATAACCTTTCCCAATTGGGACCAACATTTAATCCATAAATCCCCTAAAATTCACTATCCGCATCTTGACATCTGAGTTTTCCCATGGTTTGTCACCTTTAATGTATGAAATACGCCCCATAACTGAGAACTTACATAGAAGGGATCATTGTTGAAGCGCATCAGGATCCGCTTAAACATCAAATCGGCCTTCGTCTAGATTCTTGTAGAGGGACCTCTTCAAAGGAGATTCCATGGAAGAGTCTCCGCCTTTAAGTGCTTCCAGAAAAGTTATGCTTCTCAGTCTTTCCACTGGTGATGCTTCCTCATATTGAGATTTGAAACCTTGGTTAATAGAAGAAACTTTTTGATATTGTTGTAAGAACATGGAACTTCCTTTCAGGTATGGATCCTTTGTTTCTGGTTTTTTGAGAAAAATATATGTTTTAGGAAATTTAAGGAGTACATGTTGTGTACAATGAAGTACACACTATGTACCCAGTTGTCGCAGATGACCGTCTATTGGCCGTGTAACGGCTGAGTACATGGCCATGTGGGGTGACCTAAAGACCGCCTAAAGCAAAGGCCGGTTAAGGAAAGTACACGCCCTGTAATTTTAAAGATCATACTGTGTACTTTTTTTTAATTGGTATGTCAGATCAGGGTCACATCTAATCAATAGAAACCTCTTCTTCTAGGTCAGTCATGTCCAAGAGCAATGGATACCAATGAATCATTTCTAGGCCTCCAACTCGCCATCAGTTCTCTGATTCTACCACTATAAATTTCATTAGAATCACCATGGAGAGATATTCTTTCTTTTTAGAGCCTCATTTCCTGATTTCTCTTGTAACACCCCGAGCTTCCACGATTCGCTTCTCATTCAATAATGCAATAGCTTGCATTGTACACAACTTCGAGTTCTAACACACCACAACTAATCAAAGTAGTCGTTATGAATAGTAATACCCACTTTTTAAAATTATAGAGATTTTATATTTCAAAATGGAATTCATTTTTGTATTAGTAATATCGAAATTATCCAAAGTTGAATTTTTTGTAATTTTCTGAGAACATCCAATTTTTATGGATAGTGAAAAATACTTAAAAACAAATTTTTTCATCAAATTATTTTATAGTGATAAATTATACTATTTAGTGGTTTTAAAGTATAATTATAATATATTTTTACTATTTTATCCAATGGTGGTCATTATAATTATTTTCCCTTTGAAATTGGACATAAACAATTGTCAATCTTTTGATATATATTGTTTCTTAAAAACACGCTATTTGTTGTGACAACGGGAATTAAATATAAAATTAATTAATGCAACTTATATGTTTGGAATTTTGTAAAATAGAAATCATTTTTGAATTTTTAATATCAATTATAGCTTAGGGTGAAATTTTGGCATTGTTCTGAAAAACATCAATTTTTGATGAATATTGAAACCACTAAGTGGTAGTTAAATAACTGATTTTTCATTTAAATGAAATATTACCACTTCTGTGATTTAATTTTCAAAAATCCGACATAAATGGTTGACATTAAGAAGTAAAATGTGGTTCAATGGGATTAAAATAATTTTTTGGTGAATAGTAACTTTTAAGTTTAATTAATCGCGATTAAAGGTAATTAGTGAAATTTAAGGTAAAAATGATATTATAAAAATATGAAAATACCTTTACACTTGTCCTACCCCTATTGGATGTGTCATGGCAGACCATGAAAATCCATGGGTCAACTTGGGGACCCCATGTAGCCACTTTGGTAGGAAAATAACATAAATTACTTTTATTTAAAGTTAAAATAAAAATGTCACAAACATAAGTTGTTTTACTAAAACAATTTTTAAATGGAGTTATACAAGTCATATTTTTGACTATAAATATTAATTATAAAGATAAAAATATTTCCTACATCATGATTTTTTTTTAATTTTTAGACATTAAATAAATTAAATTATTTATGACACCATGATGATGCAGCGATTACCTCATTAATTAACAATTTAAATAAAATGAAAAGATAATGTAAAATCCAAGGCTTAAACTTGTCAAAAACCTATTGGATGGGTAGATTTCGAACCCTTATCACCTTATCCTCGAATTATATAAGTGTGTGACCTTTGAAATCCGAAACTCTTTATATAATAAAGTAACATTTCATTACTTTCCAACAGTGCCCCTCCTCTCCACTTATAAAAGGCCCCCACCTCTACCACCTTACTCACACTTTCAGAGCCTTTTGGCTTGGACAAACTCTTCCCAAATACTCTCCCAACTTTCCTCCCTTACTTCTAGAAGCCTCACATTGGGCATAATGCTTCCCAAGGAAGCCTTTGGCTCAAATCAAAAGAGTTACCCGATTTTAAGGTAATGTCTTCTCTTATGTTATTTTGTTTTATTTTGCTTATCCAACCCCCTAATTTTTTTTTATAAATTTCATTTGTAACAACACCAGTATCCTCAATATACTATGATGTTTTTATAAGAATTATTCGAGCTACACTTACACACACCTACATCTAATGTTTAAAGAACATATTGTTTCTGTGGATGGTGAATTTCTGCCTCATGAAAGGATGATTGTTCAACACTCATATAACACCTCTAATGGTGGCCATTTTGATGAAACTATTCTCATATATGATATATATATTATGTTTATGTTTTCCTTATGCTTCTTTATTTCTCATTTGTGGCATACTTTATGATTTCCATTATGGGTAAATGCGATATTTTCATTTTAGGAAGTACGGACTACCGCCCCCTCAAAGTGATTTGAATCGTTAATGCCATATGTGGGATGTATAAAGGATGGAGTAAATGATATTATATATGATATTATACTGGAATTATAATATACCTTTATAATATTATGATTTCATTCCATTAAATACGAAATAGAAATGAAAGTAGCGTTCATGCATACGTACGACTTACCATCTCCATGAACGTTGCATTTCATTTCCTACCTCTAAATGTTATGTAATATTATAAATGAATGTATATACTGGATATATATGATTTATATGATATCTACATCATGAATATAATTCTGGATATTATGTATATTTCACCACATGAACAACTTGTAATTATAAGAAGTTTATTTTTGTCTCAAGTACCTAAGATCGAAAAAACAACCATTATAAACTTAAATAATTACATAATGTTAATGACATAGTAATAAGTGATATAAAAGGAATAATGAAAATGAAAAAGGTTCTTAAGTAAATATAAATTAACTCTAGTTTATTATTTAGGAGGTTAAAGAACGATCAAGTCAAGTCGGACATGAGGTAAGTGAATTTCTTAACCCAATTTCCATTCTTTGGGTTAATCTCCTACTTTCAAATTATGTCATGATATTATTATGTCCTATCATGTATTTTTACTTTATTTATGTGTACATATAGTGAATACACATAATAAATGTATTTTATTTTAAAAATGATCTTTTTAAGGACTTCGTCTCAATCTCCTTTCATTGAGGCATATTTGGTTTTATACACAACTTTCTTTTATACGGTGTATAAACCCCTTTGACTTTTACATTTATTCAAAAGGAATCTTTTTTATATGAAGCGTTTTACTAAACGACAAAAAGGGAATGTTTTTCTTTCCATACATATGCAGCGACAACGACTTCTCTGCCGTCGTGACAATTATTTGAGTTTCGGCTTCCTCTACAAGCCAACACTTTTTTTAATGAAAAATAAATACAAAGTTTTAACTTTCTTTTATTTTGGTATTGAAAATGGTTTTGAAAACGTTTTTATTATATCAATGTGTTTTATTGATATTCTGTGATTGAAATGTGGAAATGTTATGTTTCCTTTATGCATGTTTTATGTGATATGATTATGTTATGGTTTATGATATGTTTAAACCTATTCATATGAGGAATGCATTGGACTTAATACGTGATGGGTGGAGCCCGCTACAACTCCTCGTTGCATCGGTAGGTCTCATGAGACAAACTAGTGTCTTGGCATGAGGCCTTGACAAAATCTTATTTGTGGTCTTGGCACGAGGCCTTGACTACGTGGTTATGATAGTCTGGCATTATGCATTCCATCATTATGAAAGTGGTTATTGATATTGCATGTGATTATTCGACCAGTAGAATATCCATGTGAATAAGTAAATGGAATTATCTCATTTTAATTTTTCCATATTATGTTGAAGTTAATGTTTAAAAAGATTTTGTTTTAGTTATACATTGCCTTAAATGTTAATTTTTATTTATGAAAGCTTCTACAATATTGATATCCTTACTGATCATCTGAGCTCACCACTTTCAATGTTTTAATATTTTCCAGGATGTGAAGAAGTATGTTATGAATGACTTGCAGGGATAGTCAGAAGAGGATATGAGTGTGGACTATGGAGACTTTGTTATTTTAGATTTTCACTTTATGATGTAATGTAACATTTATGAATGTATCTAGTGTTTCCAAGGCTACTAAGCTAATCGGTCTTTTGAGACTTGATATTTTGTGATCATGCCAATGTTACAAAGTAATGCACCGACTCTGGGTAACTAGGGTCGGGGTATTACAGTTGGTATCAGAGGCAGTTTAGTACTAACCTTGGAAGCTAGATTTAGATAAAATCTGATTAGAGCACATAGCCCAAAGATAGACTTTGAGGATTAGTATAGAAGAACTTTCTAGAATTTTGATATTATATAGGTTTTGTGAGTTTTCCGAGCAATAAATCCTTGTCTGGATACGAGTAGGTAGAGGTGGCTCTGGCATAGATGTACCTAGGGGTAAAACCCGAAAACATCGCTTTGATCTAGACTCGAACGGGAACTGGTGCACGACAACGGGCCTTGCTGCACTCTTGGTTACGACACTCCCGGGGGATATGCTTAGGATAATTCTCATTTTCATTACAAACCACTATGAAGGGTTATGAATATATATTTGCTCAAAGAAAACTTTTTTATGATTATGGATTATATCCATAAATAGTTCAATTAGTGTTAAGTGTTTTACAAGTATGGAATTATGTATTTTGATTCATAAACTAATCTAGTTTATGCCATTGTTTAGAAATGGCGCCTAGTGGAAGGAATGGAAACCGTATCAATGCACGCACTCCGTGTAGGGATTTCCCTCTTGCTCAAGATAATTATTGTGGAGCTGGAGAAACAACTGGTGCTGATCAACTTATTACCATACTGGGACAACTCACCCAGGTTATGAATAATAACCTTACTCGTATGGAGCATCCTGATCCGCAATGTGGAGGATCAATGTTATACCGCTTCATGAGGCAACAACCGCAAACATTTAATGGGGGTACAAATCCATTAGTAGCTAAGCAATGGATAATCTCCTTAGAGAAAATATTCCATGCCTTGGGGAGTAGCGAAAGGGAGAAGGTTATCATGGCAATTTACTGCCTCACTGGAGATGTCGATCAATGGTGGTCAGTGATTGAAAATACAAAGGAAGATGAAGAAGTATCAAGTATGGAATATAGAGAAAGATATTTTATTAGAACAATACTTTCCACATGACCATCGAGCAGATATGGAAAGGCAATTTCTAAGTCTGAGACAAAAAGAGGATGAGAATGTCGCAAAGTATGAGGATAACTTTACAAGGTTAGCGAGGCATGCAGCAGATTATATACATAGCCCAAGACGTAAGATTGATCGTTTCTTTTATGGGTTAAAACCATTTCTCCGTCGAGATTTAGTATCACAATCTTTCTCAACATACAAGGATATAGTCTCCTGTGCTATCAAGGAAGAAAAGAAATTTTCTAAGTCTTATGACAACAAAGTAAAGAAAGAGAAGAAGAGAACGGCGGAACAAGAGACAGTTAAAGGGAAAAGGGAAAGAAGAATTTTCCATTATGTGATAATTGTGGGAAGAATCACCCTGGTACTTGCCGAAAAGGAATGGGAGTTTGTTACAAATGTGGAGAAAAAGTTCACCAGGCTCGTGATTGTAAGGGAAAGAAAGAGGATATCAATGTGGAATGCTACAATTGTAGGGAAATGGGTCATTGTGCAAATGAATGTCCTAAGAATCAGGGAAACTTACCTCATAAAATTCCAAGGGATCAAGGAAAATCTTATGCTATTACTACAGTTGAAGCAGAATAATTAATGTATTGGTTCTTTTGGACCCATGGATTATATTGTGGTTATTAGAATAATGTGATATATATATATATATATATAAGGATTGTACTGCAGTACTTGTTGATTTCATTAAGGTTTTAATATGATTAAGGTAATCATATTTTTTATGTGACAATAAGAAAAACTTTACCTTGTTTGAGGAATCTGATGATATAATTGATTTTGGAATTTAGATACCTTTTAGAGAAAGTCTGGACGGAGATATTTTGGATAACTATAAAGGTTGGAATCGATTAAGTTGAACTTTGGATAGTATTTTTTATGGTTAAAACATTTATGAAGATTATTTTTGGAATATTATAATACTATAGTTTTAGGAAAAGGAAAACCTGCAGCGTGGGGCATAACCCGTCGCATCAGACAAAGCTGCAGGAATCGAACCCACAACCATAGTGCGATAGGAATTTATTACCTACCACTAGCCTACAGGAAGTCCCTGGTTATTAAAAAATAGTTTTACTAATCTAAATGGTATGTGTTAATATTTGGAACCATATACAATTAGGATAAATAGAATATTTTTGAGTTCTATTACCTTTTAATGTGAAAGATGGGTTTGTGGTAAAAAATTATTAAAGAATGAAAGTCTACATGACAAGTATGTATATTCCCTTACGTTCTTAGTAAATCTTCTAAATAAATTCTTCATCTTTATAAAAGGTAACTTAAAACAAAAATGTTGTTTGGTTAACTTTTTTAACTGGGGATTCAATGACTGTTTAACCAATCACAAGTTTATGATTTTCTTATGGTTAACTTTCTCCAAATCCAGTGTTCTACAACTCTCCATCAGACCTTGATGGTTTGTTTTTCTTCCATATCCATATTTTCATAGAATCCTAGTATGGGCTATCTCGGGTGACCTTTGTACTTCTCTTTCTTTCTTTTAATGTTATATTTTTATTAACCTTATTTCCGATGTGGGTTTTCCACAAAGGTATTTTCTATTTTCAAACTTTTATTTTCAATGAAAAATTTTGAATTGCGAGGACGCAATTTATTGAATTAGGGGAGAATGTAACACCCCGAGCTTCCACGATACGCTTCTCATTCAATAATGCAATAGCTTGCATTGTACGCAACTTCGAGTTCTAACACACCACAACTAATCAAAGTATCCGTTATGAATAGTAATACCCACCTTTTAAAATTATAGAAATTTTATATTTAAAAATGGACTTCATTTTCGTATTAGTAATATCGAAATTATCCAATGATGGATTTTTTGTAATTTTCTGAGAACATCCAATTTTTATGGATAGTGAAAAATACTTAAAAACAACTTTTTTAATAAAAGTATTTTATAGTGATAAATTTAACTATTGAGTGGTTTTAAAGTATAATTAGAAAATATTTTTACTATTTTATCCAATGGTGGTCATTAGAATTAATTTCCCTTTGAAATTGAACATAAACAATTGTCAATCTTTTGATATATATTGTTTCTTAAAAATACGCTATTTGTTGTGACAACGGGAATTAATTATAAAATTAATTAATGCAACTTATATGTTTGGAATTTTTTAAAATAGACATCATTTTTGAATTTGGAATATCAATTATAGCTTAGGGTGAAATTTTGGCATTGTTCTAAAAAAACTTCAATTTTGATGAATAGTGAAACCACTAAGTGGTAGTTAAATAACTGATTTTTCGTTTAAATGAAATATTACCACTTCTGTGATTTAATTTTCAAAAATCTGACATACATGGTTGTAATTAGTATGTAAAATGTGGTTGAATGGGATTAAAATAATTTTTTGGTGAATAGTAACTTTTAAGTTTAATTAATTGCGATTAAAGGTAATTAGTGAAATTTAATGTAAAAATGATATTATAAAAATATGAAAATACCTTTACAGTTGTCCTACCCCTATTGGATGTGTCATGGCCGACCAAGAAAATCCATGGGTCAACTTGGGGACCCCATGGAGCCACTTTGTTAGTAAAATGACATAAATTACTTTTATTTAAAGTTAAAATAAAAATGTCACAAACATAAGTTGTTTTACTAAAACAATTTGCAAATGGGGTTATAAAAGTCATATTTTGGACTATAAATATTACTTAGAAATATAAAACGATTTTATACATCATGATATTTTTTTTATAATTTTTAGACATTAAATATATTAAATTATATATGACACCATGATGATGAAGCGATTACATCATTAATTAACGATTTAAATAAAATGAGAAGATAATGTAAAATACAAGGCATAAACTTGTCAAAAACCTATTGGATGGGTTGATATCGAACCCTTATCACCTTATCCTAGAATTATATAAGTGTGGAACCTTTAAAATCTGAAACTCATTATATAATAAAGTAACATTTCATTACTTTCCAAGAGTGCCCCTACTCTCCACTTATAAAAGGCCCCCACCACTACCACCTTACTCACACTTTCAAAGCCTTTTGGCTTGGCCAAACTCGGCCCAAATACTCTCCGAAAATTCCTTCCTTACTCATAGAAGCCTCAATTTGGGCATAATTCTTCCCAAGCAAGCCTTTTGGCTCAAATCAAAAGAGTTACCCGATTTTAAGGTAATGTGTTCTCTTATGTTATTTTGTTTTATTTTGCTTATAAAACCCCATAAACTCTTTTTATTCATTTTATTTGTAACAACACCAGTATCCTCAATATACTAGTATGTATTTATAAGAATTATTCGAGTTACACTTACACACACCTACATCTAATGGTTAATGAACATACTGTTTCTGTGGATGGCGAATTTCTGCCTCACGAAACGATGATTGTTCAACACTCATATAACACCACTAATGGTGGCCATTTTGATGACACTATTTTCATATATGATATATATATTATTTTTATGTTTTCCTTATGCTTCTGTATTTTTCATTTGTGGCATACTTTATGATTTCCATTATGGGTAAATGCGATATTTTCTTTTTTGGAAGTGCGGACTACCGCCCCCTCAAAGTGATTTGAATCGTTAATGCCATATGTGGGATGTATAAAGGATGGAGTAAATGATATTATATATGATATTATACTATAATTATAATACACCTTTATACTATTATTATTTCATTCCATTAAATACAAAATATAAATGAAAGTAGTGTTCATGTGTACGTACGGCTTACCGTCTCCATGAACGGTGCATTTCATTTCTTACCTCTAAATGTTATGTAATATTATAAATGAATGTATATAATGGATATATAATATTTATATGATATATAAATCATGAATATAATTCTAGATATTATGTATATTTCACCACATGAACAACTTTTAATTATAAGACGTTTATTTTTGACTCAAGTACCTAAGATCGACAAAATGATTGTTATAAACTTAAATAATTACATAATGTTAATGACATAGTAATAAGTGATATAAAAGGAATAATGAACATGAAAAAGGTTCTTAAGTAAATAGAAATTAACTCTAGTTTATTATTCAGGAGGTTAAAGAACGATCAAGTCAAGTCGGACACGAGGTAAGGGAATTTCATAACCCAATTTCCATTCTTTGGGTTAATCTCATACTTTCAAATTATGTCGTTATATTATTATGTCCTATCTTGTATTCTTACTTTCTTTATGTGTACCTATAGTGAATACACCTAATAGATCTATTTTATTTTAAAAATGATCTTTTTAAGGACTTCGTCTCAATCTCCTTTCATTGAGGCATATTTGGTTTTATAAACAACATTCTTTTATAGGGTGTATAAACCCTTTTGACTTTTACGTTTATTCAAAATGAAATCTTTTTTATACGAAGTGTTTTACTAAACGACAAAAACGGAATGTTTTTCTTTCTGTACATATGCGGCGACAACGACTTCTCCACCGCCGTGACCATTATTTGAGTTTCGGCTTCCTCTACAAGCCAACACTTTTTTTTAATGAAAAATAAATAAAAAGTTTTAACTTTCTTTTATTTTGGTATTGAAAATGGTTTTGAAAGAATTTTTATTATATCAATGTGTTGTATTGATATCTTGTTAATGAAATGTGGAAATGTTATGTTTCCTTTATGCATGTTTTATGTGATACGATTATGTTATGGTTTATGATATGTTTAAACCTATTCATATGAGGAATGCATTGGACTTAATAACTGACAGGTGGAGCCCGCTACAGCTCCTCGATGCATCAGTAGGTCTCATGAGACAAACTAGTGTCTTAGCACGAGGCCTTGACAAAATATTATTTATGGTCTTGGCACGAGGCCTTGACTACGTGGTTATGATAGTCTGGCATTATGCATTCCATCATTATAAAAGTGGTTATTGATATTGCATGTGATTATTCGACCAATAGAATATCCATGTGAATAAGTAAATGACATTATCTCATTTTACTTTTTCCATATTATGTTGAAGATCATGTTTAAATGGATTTTATTTTAGTTATACATTGCCATAAATGTTAATGTTTATTTATGAAAGCTTCCGCAATATTGTTATCCTTACTGAGAATCTGAGCTCACCCCTTTCAATGTTTTAATATTTTCCAGGATGTGAAGAAGTATTTTATGAATGACCTGTAGGGATAGTCAGAAGAGGATATGAGTGTGGACTATGGAGACTTTGTTATTTTATATTTTCACTCTATGATGTAATGTGACATTTATGAATATATCTAGTGTTTCCAAGGCTACTAAACTAATCGGTCTTTCGAGACTTGATCTTTTGTGATCATTCCAATGTTACGAAGTAATGCACCGACTCTGGGTAACTGGGGTTGGGGCGTTACATCTCTCCTTTCATGAGATATCCTCAGTTGATAAACTTTGACATTTTTTGTAGATATACAATGTTCTAGGTCGATTTAAGCACCGACGTTGGAGTATATTGATCTTACAATGCTGAGGTAGGTGGTTTGTGAAATTATGTAGTTAGTCTTTGTATATTATGTGCCAAAGTTCCCAATAACCTAGAACTATGTATTGTGTGTCTAGAGATTTTAGCCCTGTTAATTCCTTCTAAGACTTTTGTGCCTGATTAGAGATTTTTTTTATTTTGAATAGGGTTATTTTCAATGATATGGATGTGTTTCCCATGTTTGTTTTGATATTTACCATTTGGTATATACTTGCTGGTGGGGCTGCTTGTTTTCCATGATTAGTGTTGTTAGGATGTAGTGATATTATCTGATGTAGTTATATGTTTGTAGTTGTTTAGAAAAGTAGTTCTTAAAATCTATTAGAAAAGTATTTATTAAGGATTAATTTGTCTATTGAACATCATTGTGCATGATTGAATTACACGGGGTCGTGGGAACCTGGTGTAGGAGACCATAGGGGAATTTGATGTGAGTGCTCCCTCAGAGTTTCTGTTTACGTTTCACATTGAAAGACCATAGAGGGGTTTGATGTGAGTTCTCACTCAGAGTATATGTAGATCCATGTAGAGAGACAACAAGGGAAATTGAATGTTTACTTCTTCCCCATAGTGTCTATAGTTATCCGACAAAAGACCACACAAGGAAATAACGGTGAGTGCTTCCTCATAGAGTCTTTTTTAAAACTGAATCAGAGGGGTTAGAGTGTGAGACCATTTTAGAGGGTTTATTGTGTTTGTATAGTTGAACTCGAGGGTTTATGTTTTGAGTAATTACCATAGGTTTTTTTGTGTTTATTTATCTTCTTACATGATAAATGTAAATTAGCGAAACTGAAACTATAGGATTGTTTACTTTGTGTACTTCCTTGTTTACTGCATCTTTTTTTTATTGCCTGCCATATATATTCACTAACTGTTATGCACAAATATTTGGGAGGTTTCTTACTAGGATTCATCTCACACTTGGTTTGGGTAATGATTTTGTGCCCAAATAGGTTATATTACTGTAGGTATAGATAAGGGAAAACACCCTTCTTCTTTAGGTTCTTGATTGTTGTGGATCTAGATAGCATGGGACCAAGCTGAGGCTCACGATGATGCTCGAGTTTAATTGTTTTATTTGTACTTTGGTTTAGTATACTATTCCAGCATTGCGACTTGTTTTCCTTGTTTCCAAGACATAATTATCATCCATAATTTATATGTGTGTTCTCCAGTTGGTTATTACTTCCAGTCTTCGGCTGTTTACTTATTGAATGTTATTACTACTTCTGATATTAATCTATGTTTATTTCTACTGCATTACTCTTCCAATGAGGGTATAGTTTCCCCTACCTCTCCCATGTCCCTCACTGCTATTCGGCAGCCTCTGGTGTTTGGGGAAATGCACTTGAGGCCATGTGACCAACTTCGTACGCGACACCTCTAGGATGCTCCCAGAACCGGAAAGTTATAAAGTGGTATCAAATTTATTTTTTTCACTTGACATATGATTTAGAATCTACAGAAAAGGATAGAAAGGAATCAGTACTTGGTAATAAGCCGTTTCTAGAAGTAGCTAATCCTTTTATAGGGAAAAATCAATTTACCTCATATATTATGTTTTTTGGTTTTGTAAATATTATGGTCGATTTGATTTCACCATTGGGCGATTCACATGTTGTGTGCTATTATTGTTGATATTATTGAGGGTCTATTTCTGTTTCAACCTGATGAGATGGGGGTATCCCATCTCATGCATCATATATGCACTTTCTATAGATCGCATGTCATGCATTATTGCCATGCCATTTTGGGTGCATTAATGATTTCATGTTGTTGTGATAGATATTATTATAAATATGCATGTTTTTGTGATAGATTCCTTGATGTAATACATTCTATTTGAAAGGGTATTTTTAATATGTTATGATTCATTATAGTAAGCACTAAACATTGGTTCTTGAGGTGTTATAGGCCCTCATAGATCAGAATTTGGTGGAAAATAACATTGTTATTCCTTGTATGTGACATGAGTATGATTCCAAGAATTCATTCACAGGGAGTACGGGCCCCCACATATTAGAATTTGGAACACTGATATCGGTTGTAGTGTTTTATGGGCTTTTGGGGTAGTTTTTGAGGTTTAATTTCCAGAAAAACCCAGAATACACAGTGTGTATTGAAGAATACACGCCCTGTGTCCTTCTATTTGGAAAGACACTTTTTTTCTTAAGTACGTGCAGTGTATTTTATGTACACGCCATGTAGTTTCTAAATGTGTTAATGGATATGTGAGTAGAGACACGCAAATTTGAAATTTTGGTGGGACATGCTATGTACCCAATTTATACATCGAGTCTTATGAGATATGTGTTCGCCCGTGTGACTAATACCACTGGTGGATTATGGGTAGATAATACAACCCGTGTCTGGAACAAACACGCCGTGTGACTAACAACACATGCCAGTGAAGTTCATTCTAGTAGACACCATGTCTAGAATAAATACAACTTGTAGTCTTGCTCTAAGTGTGCCATGTGAGTTATGTATTGTAGAAGAAATCCGGCTAGGGAAGAGGATTCAAGTACATGTCGTGTGTTAGGACAACATGCCATGAGTTTGTGGCGTTAGAAATCCATTATGGGAAACAATACACATCCATAGGAAAGCTTAATGGAACACACCATGTTGGAGTTTTACATGCGGTGTATCCACCTTTTATAAATCTTGAATGCTCTCTTTCTCATGTTAACTTATGGACCTTATAAGTTTCATTCCTTGTTAATATCGATCTATTGTGTGCCTTTAAACTTGTAGAGCCATGCTACCGAGAAGTGCTCCAGTTGTATGGCAGTTATAGGGTAGTGACCAGATATTAGACATGGAAGATCCAGAACTACCAGAAGATCCTCAAATCATGCCCGAATTGGGACAAATCTTGATCTCAGATGCGGGCCCCGATGCACCGTTCTAAGAGGGATTTAGGATGTTCATGCATACCTTTTGAGGAGTACCACCTCCTTCCCCACCTATAGTAGACTTGATGCAGGTTTTCCAGTAGTAGTATCCTCCCACCTATACAAGGGATGAAGGACCTCAGGATGTCGAATCATGGTTAGAGGCCATGCATTCAATATTAAAGCATCTGGAGACGCCTCCAGAGAGGAGGGTGTATCTCTCTACACACATACAATGGGATTCTTCCAATAGATGGTGGGATGTGATCTCACAGGCGGGGAGTGAGTAGGTTTTGGCTTGGGATGAGTTTCAAAATTCCTTCTACTATAAATTCTACTTAGATACTGTTAGGGACAATCAATCTTGGGAGTTCATGAGTCTAGAGCGGGGTATTCTCTCAGTTATAGAGTATTCTTCTTTCTTCACAGAGCTATAATTATTTACACCCATTATAGGGGAGATGACTTATTCCTGGTGATGATGTTTGAGGATGGTCTTAGGCACACCATTTGATCTAAGCTTAACATCTTCAGGTTGAATTCCATCACCTATTTAGTCAACCAAGCATATATCACAGAGCGATTTCTATGGGACTATGGAGCTGTGGGCTAGGGAGGCTCAACATCCGGAGTTGGTCCCCCTCTGACTAGCAGAAGGAAGCCCCTAAGGGAGTCTACGAGTGAAGATCTAAGTAGGAGAAATACTTCGTATTGTGGCCAGGTGGTGTGGTACCAGTACGGGAAGAGTAGGCATACACAACCACAATGTTACTGTCAGTTTTTCTCACTAGTGGATGGTGAAAGAGGTTCTTCTATGAATCCTCATTCCGAAACAACACCACTAGTTTCTCATCATTCTGGGAACTGGTGTTTGTGGTCGTGGGAGTTAGTCTCCAGAATTTCAGTTACAATAGGTTGGATCAGCACAGGGTGGTCATGCAGGGTCATAGGGATAAGATACAGTCTAGACTTATGCGGTGGAGTAAACCCAGTAAGGGATGGATTATGGACCCTCTACACTTCAAGGTACGATTCTAGTTGCATCAGTCTTAGATTTTTCACTTTTCAGTACATAGGTATCCCATAGTTTCATATCTATTTCATGTTTGTAGAGCCTTGGCCTCGGTATCATTACTTCAACTGATATCTTGTCACTGGATACTCTGTTTGGGACTAGACCGACTATTGTAAGTTAGTTCAAGGAGTTCCCTCTCGAGGTTGGAGGGTGTCACTTCTTAAGGGACATTTATGTCTTAGAGATGACATGATATGATCTCATTCTCAGAATGGACTGGTTAGTTCCCGTCCAAGATTTTGTTTATTTCTATCATCTTAGGGTGAGTTTTACATCACCATAGGGAAGATCCTATTTACATAAGGGTGAATGGGATGTTCAGGGAAGCAGGTTAGGACCTGACCATCATGGGTTCGTAGGATTTACAACCCAGATTGCTAGTCTATATCAGGATGACCAGGGGACTTCATAGTTCGAATCTACTACAGTGGTTGATCATTTCAAGATTTCTTTTATAGAAGAATTTTTAGGTTTGGCTCCAGAGAGAGAGGTGGAATTTTCTATTGATATTGTTATAGGAGAAGAACTAATGTCCATTCCTCCCAATAGGATGGATACACCAGAGTTAGTGGAGCTCAAGAAGTAGTTATAGGAGTAACATGCTAAGGGTTTCATCCGACCCAATTTTTCTCCTTGGGGTTTTCATTTCTTGTTTGTGAAAAATGTAGACAATACCCTTATACATTGTGTAGACTATCAAAAGCTAAACCAGTTGATGGTCAAGGACTGATATCCCTTTCCAAGGATTGAAGATCTCTTTGATAATCATCGAGGAGACAGGGTGTTCTCAAAGATTGACTTGAGATCCGGTTATCATTAGTTGTGCATTAGACTATTAGATATATCACTTATAGTCTTTCGGAGAAGGTATAATCTATACGAATACGTGGTTTTGTTGTTAGGTCTCACTAACATGCCTGTTGTTTTCAGGGAACCGATAAACCGTGTATTCCATCCGTACTTGGATTCTTTCTTGGTAGTTTCTGTGGATGATATCTTGAGGTACTCACACACTCAACACAACCATGCCACACATCATTAGATCATTTTGAGTACACTAAGATAGCATCAGTTATATGATAATATCCCAAAATTTAACTTTTGTATGGAACAAATTCACTTCGTTGGTCATGTTATCACAGAGACAGGAGTACCAGTAGGCCCAGAGAAAGTGAGAGAAGTAGTTTCCTAGGAGCAGCCGAAGAATTACTTTGAGGTATGATGTTTTCTAGGGATGGATGGATACTTCAAGCATTTTATAGATGACTTCTCACACTTATTAGTTCCACTTATGGTCTTGACTAAGAAGGGTGTCAAGTACCTGTGGACTGATTCTTGTGAGTCATCCTTTCAACAGTTGAAGGGAGGATGAATTCAATACCGATACTAGTATTTCTATACTCAGGAAAGTGTTATAATGTGTACTATGATGCATCGAGTATCGGGCTGAGAATAATGCTTATGTAGGGATAAGGAGTTGTTGCATACAGGTCTCGGTAGTGAGGCCACATGAGTAAATTTACCCGACTCATGATCTTGATTTGGCTTCAGTTGTTCATGCTCTACTCTATTGGAGATATTTTCTTTTGGGAGAGAATTTTTTGGTTTTCACTAACTACAAGAGTCTCAATTACATCTTCACATAGTACAATATGAACTTTTGAAAATGAAGGTGGGTTGAGTACCATTATTTTTTTGATTTAGAGCTCACCTACATGACTAGGAAAGGCGACGTAGTGGCTGAAGCATTGAGTAGGTGGAATCAAAAAATAGGCAGTTCCAGAGGCCAGCAGTGAGTGGCAGCTTATGGATTTGTTCTACGAGATGCATTTGGAGATGCACGATAGGCAGGGGAAGACGTTTCTTTCTTCTGTAGCTATTAACTCTACTATACATGATCGTGTGCCAATGAGGTACAATTAGATGATGAAGGCCATGTTCTATGAGAGAGTATGTCTTGAAAGGACCATATTTCTAGATGGACCACATGCGAGGATGAGATCTTGTGGTTTCTTGGGCATTTATGTGTGTCAGTAGTTATACGTGAGTAGCTGATGCAGGATTTTGATTCTTCAATTTGGGAAGTTCATTCTGGTGTAACCAAGATATATCGAGATTTTCACCATTAGTATTGGTGGCCAGGTATAAAGAGATAGGTTTTGGGGTTCCTCATGAGGTGTTCACATGTTAGTAGGAAAAGGCGGAGCATCTGCGACCAGCATGGATTTTGCAGCAGTTATGCATTCCTGAGTGGAAGTGAAATTATGTCGCGATTGACTTTATGACAGGATTACCGAGTTTTCCTCATGGGAGTGATGTAGTTTGTGTTGTCATTGATAGAATCATAAAGGATTCACACTTCTTACTAATAAAGGACTCCTTCATTTTTGATTATATAGAAAGGGTTTATATCCGAGAGAATGTATGTTTACATGGAGTTCCAAACTCCATTGTTTCAAATACAGATGCACATTTTAATTTTCGGGTCTGGAATTGACTATAGAGGGATTTGGGTACATAGGTACTTATGAGTACAATTTACTATCCCCAGACAGATGGCCAGTCTGAGGGTACGATATTGGTGCTGGGTGACATGATTCAAGAATATTTCCTAGATTTTGGAGGTTCTTGGGAGAAGCACATACCACTTGTGGAGTTTGCCTACAACAATGGTTTTCAATAAACTACCTAGATGGAATCTTTTGAGGTTTTATATAGTAGGCCATGCCGATCACCCCTATGCTGAATAGAAGCAGGAGAGGTATATATGATGGGATCTCATCTTTTCCTAGAGACCACAGAGAAGATATAGTTGATTCAGAGGAGGATGGTTATTTCACAGCAATGACAGAAGTCTTATGCTGATAGACGGTGATGACCTCTTGGGTTCGAGTACGGAGATCAGGTTTTCCTGCATTTTACACTGAGGTTGAGACACAAGAGTATTAAGAGACAGGGTAAGCACTCACCAAGATATGTCGCACCATTTGAGGTTTGGGAGAGGGTTAGGCCAGTTTCCTATCAGTTACAGCTACCTCAGAGGTACCGTTTTATGCATGACGTCTTCCATGTTTCTCACCTACAATGTAACTTATTGGACCTATCTAATGTTTTCAAACCTGATGAGGTTGAGATAGAGGTGGACACATTGTTTTAGGAGCATCCTTTCCAAATTTTTGATCTATGTGAAAAGGTTCTCTGTGGTTGGATCATTCTTCTAGTATGAGTGCTATGGCAGCATAGACAAGTATAGAACGAGACTTGGGAGAGGGAGGCCGACGTACGATCATTGTGGATGGATCTATTTGAGGATTCTTCTTCTATGCTGCATTGATAGGGAAATTCGGGGATGAATTTCATTAATCAGGGGAGTTTTTAATAACATGTCTTCCTTTCAGGCATGAATTCTACTTTTGTGGTGTTTTTGAGAAAAAGATATGCTTCATGAAATATAAGGAGTACATGCATTGTACTTTGAAGCACACACTGTGTTCCTGGTTGTCATGAGTGATTGTGTACTGGCAGTGTAACGGCCGAGTACATGACCATGTAGGGTAACCTAGAGACCCCCAAAAGAGGAGGCTGGTTAAGGAAAGTAAACACCATGTACTTTTAAAGAGAATTCCGAGTAATATTCTTTTAAATTGTTATGTCAGACCGGGGTCGTGTCTAAGGGACAAAAACCACTTCTTCTAGGCCCCTCTCACCTAGGAGTGTCGTATACCAACAAATCTTCTTCGGGCCTTCAACTCTCCATCAATTATCTGATTCAACCCCCATCAATTTAATTGTAATATCCACGCTGATATATTATTTCTTCCAGAGCCTCATTTCCTTATTTTTCTCATTTCGTGAGATATCCTATATTGAATGTTTTTTATGTTTTTGTATATATACCATGTTTTAGGTCAATTCAAGGGGTGTCACCAGAGTATATCAATCATACAACATCATGGTAGGTGGTTTGTGACTTTATGTAGTTATTATGTAAATATTATGTGCAAAAGTTCCCAATACCCTTGAACGGGGTACTGCGTGTTTTTAGATTTTATCCCTGTTAATGCCTTATATTCTTTCTGTTCCTGAGTAGATGTTGTTTGATTGTGAATAGGGTTATTTTCTATGCAACTGATGTGTTTCCCATGTTTGTTTTTGATATTGACAGTTTGTTTTAGCCTTTCCAGTTAAGGTCCTTGTTTTCTATGCCGAGTGTTGTTAGGATGGAGTTATATTATCTGATGTTTTATATGCTTGAAGTGGTTTATCCAAGTTCTTCTTGAAATCTATAAACCATTTAGTTCTTAAGGTTTACATTGGCCATTGAACATCGTTGTGCATGATTTACTTACACAGGGTTGTGGGAAACTGGTGTAGTAGGCTATAGGGGGACTGGACGTGAGTGTTCCCTCAGAGTGTCTATTTACTTTTCATGTTGTGATACCATAGGGGGGATGGACGTGAGTTCTCCATCATAGTGTCTGTTGGTCCATGTTGAGAGACCACAAGGGGATTTGGTTGTTGATTGATTTCCTATAGTGTCTATAGTTTTCCAATAAAATACCACAGAGGAATTGACGGTGATTGATTCTTCAGAGAGACTTTGCTAAAGCTGAACTAGAGGGGATAGACTATTAGTAGTTCATAGAGGGTTTATTCTGTTTGTATGGTGGAACCATAGGGGTTAGGATGTGGTTACTTCCATGTGGGTATCTTGTGTTTGGTTATCTTCTAACTTGATATATGTAAGTGAATGTAACTGAAACTATAGGATTGTTTACTTCTAGTACTTCCTTTTTTACAACTTATTTTTCTTATTTTCTTCCATATATATTCACTGACTATTAGGGACATTTATTTTGGCGGTTTCCTACTTGGATTAGTCTCACACCCTATTTGGGTCAAGATTTTGGGGCTGAACAGATTATATTCCTGCAAGTATAGATATGGGAAAACACGCTTCTACATCAGGTACTTGATTGCTATGGAGATGGAGAGCATGGGACTAAGCTGAGTCTTGTGATGATGCTAGAGTTTATTTGTTTTCTTGGTAATTTGGATTAGTATTGTATTCTAGAAATGTGACTTGTTTGGACACTTTTTTAGACATACGTATCATGCATCATTTATATGTGTCTTCTCTAGTTTCTTATTACTTCTACTATTCCACTGTTTACTTATTTCATGTTACCACTACTTCCACAATTGTTCTCTATTTATTCCCAATGCATTACTCTACCAATGAAGGAATATTATCCCTAAAATCTCACCCAAGGCCCTCATTTCTAGTTGGTACCCGCTGGAATTTTGGAAAATGTGCTTGAGGCCATGTGACCAAACGGGTGTGGGGAACCTCTAGGTGGCTCCTAAAATCAAGAAGTTACAATAATTCTAGGTATCGATTTACTAATTTTCTCTAAATCTTGGATAGTATTTCATCTTCAGTGGGTCTCCTTTACTACCCTTGATGGGGTGTGCTATGTTTACTAGGGAGAGTGGGTCCCATGATAATTTAGAGTCTAAAATCCTATTTGGGGTTGTACATGATTATATCAATATTTTATTTTTACCTAGACTAATATTTATTGAGTGGTGATGTTCTTTTATTTTTATTCATGTTTGCCAACATTTTTTCATCTGGATTTTCTATGTTTCTATATGTAAGGGATGTAGATCATTCGATTGACTTGGTATCTAGAACCCAACTTATCTGTATTCTATTCTAATTTATAGGACCTGTTAAATTGGGTGATTTAAAGAGTCATTTAGATGATTTTTTGTATAAATTATTTATTTTTCTGAGTGTGTCTCCTTGGGAGGCACCTGTTCAATTTTCAAAGAATAATAATCGAAGACTTTTACTTTGTGTTTATTACACGAAACTCAACTGAGTCATGATAAAGAAAAATTATCAATTACCATATATTTATTATTTATTTGATTAGTTGAAAGGGTAAAATTGGTTCTCAATGATATAAATTTGGTCATGTTATCACTATCTAAGAATTAAAGAGCATGACATTCAGAAGACTGCCTCTGGGAGAAAGTATGACCATTATGAGTCTTTCGATTTGACCACTGATCTGAATTTTTTATGGATGTACTAAATAAGATATTTCATATGTGTCTTGATTCATTCATGGTGGTTTTTTGGATGAAATATTGTTTTACTCAAAAATTGAGGAGGATAATTTTTATAATCTTAGAGAAATTCAGAGATTACTGATTTTATGCCATGATATAGAATTGCAATTTCTAGATTCTGTAAGTGAGTTTCTTTGGAAACATGGTCTTGAAATATGGTATTTTAGATGATCTTATAAATGTGAAGGTTTATTTTAAATGGTTAGAACCACAGAATGTTTTTGATATTCGAATCTTCTTGGGCTTAACAATGTATTGCTATCATTTTGTCTAGATATTCTCAAAGTTGGATTCAATGATGACCACTCACACTTGTTAAGTATTTAAGTTCTTATAGGATTGAATATTTAATAAATGGTTTGATGAGTTAATGTTTCTTTTTATCTTTTTCAATAGTGTTGAATCTTGAAGAGTTTGTGAAGTGCTATGTGGTCTTTTATAATGCATTAGTTTCTAGTTTGGGTAGGCCATCCTGAAGGGTGTTCATGTGGTGTCCTATGGTTTCCAAAATCATAAGACACATGATAAGAACTATCATACTCATGATTTCAAACTCACACCTCTGAGAAATACTCTAAACATTTGGTGAAATTTCCTTTTAGGAGAAAGGTTTCCATTATTTTTCATTTATAAAATCCATACGTATATATTATCCGATAAAATATTTGAATCTTCCTCAAAGAAAATGTGTACAGTACATTAAGTCCTTGAATGTTGACAAATAATACACCCCTAGTAAGAGGTATGTCATTATGATACCATGTTAAAAAAATTCCATCCCCGACAATGAAAGAATGACCTAAAGAGTAGAATTTGATGGATTTATTTTCTCATATACATTTGGGAGTTTGAAATAATGTGGTTGATATTGTATTTACAAACATTCAGTTAACCTACAATCTTATCATGATGATTCATCTAAATCAATAGCTTTATGGTGCGTTCCATGGAATTATGGTATGTATTCAAATATAGAAGACCCTCAGTGATTGATCATCTTCTTTTAAGGGTATCATATGATTATAGATCTATTTTATTGTATCTATGCCTATGAGAATTAATGTGATTGGGGATTTCCATAATTCCTACTGGGTGGTACACCCTAGAACCATGAATATGTTCTGTGATATGTGGTGATGATTTCAGTTTTTGGGTAAAATATATGACACTACTTACTTGGTTTCTCATTGTTATACATGTAAGTAGGTTATGTTTAATCCCCAAATTTTTTTTGAGTTTTCCTCTACACTTATTGTGCTGACTTGGAAGTGGGATGATATTTTGATGGAATTTGTGAATGGGATTCCTCATACCCATTGAGGGAATAATGTTATATGGGTATTTATTGATTAGAAGACAATATCATATCACTTTATCCATATTTTTGATAAAACCAAATTTTAGATCTTGAAAAACCTATATGTACAGGATATTATTAGGTCGAGGTACCGTCTTTTATAGCTTATGATCAAGATCCATGATTTACAACCCATTTTTTAGGGGAATCCAATAGGTTATTGGATATTAGGTTAGTTTGAGAGCAACGTATCATTCATAAATGGATTTTTCAAAGAAATTATCCATTTATATTCTTGAAGACATGCTTCATGCTTGTGTTCTTTAGTATGGTTGATCATGGAATGGACACTTAGGTCTAGTTGAGTTTTCTTAAAACAATAGTTACCATTCATCCATAAATATAGAACCCTTTGAGTCTTTGTATAGAAGACTATGTAAATCTATATTGTGCTTGTTATAAATTGGGGAATCTTCCATAGTTGGGATTAGTTTGGTATACGAGATGAAGATAATGATTATGTTATTTTTTTAGGGAATTGAAATTGAAGAAAGATTGTATAGATCCTACGTTGATCATCGATGGCATCCTTTGGAGTTTTCAGTTGGTGAGATGGTGTTTTTGAGGGTCTCACCTTAGTTGGGAAAATTAAGAATTGACAAATAGGTAAAGTTATCGCTGAGATATGTGGGATTATTTAAGGTTGTTGTTTAGATTGGAAAGGTGGATCGTTGTTTGGAGTTACCACCTCAGATGATGTCTATTCATAATGAGTTTCATGTGTGATATCATAGAATATATCTCTATAACCCTTCTCCTATATTGAGATTAGAGGACCTTGATGTGGATTTTGATTTATCTATCGATGAGTGTCCAGTTCATATCATTAATTCTGAGGTGAAGGTTCTTCAGGGGAGGTATGTACCATTTTTTGAAGTGATTGAGAAGCATCGTTTTGATTCAAAGAAGAAATAGGAGCATGAGTATCTAATGATAGAGAAATGGATTCATCTCTTGGTTATGGAGTATTATTTATTGGCTTTCTAGGGGTATAAATTTGTTATATTGGGGTTATTTTGACCTCAAGTTACAAGAATTCAAGTAATTATTTACCTTTTTTTATCTTCCTTTTCCTGTTTTATTGGTTTTTTTTGCTGTTTTGCAGATATTTTGGGATTTTTTAATGGATGTGCACATGTTTAAGTAAAATTATGTGGTTCATCCTAGAAAACTGTGTGCCCTATCTTGAGGCACTATAGGGTGGCCCACTATTAGTTCTAATAGTGAGACCTACTCCTTAAACCAAGTGAGTTGGGATATTAGGGAGTATACAATTTATTAACTATATAGGAAAACCATGGATCCTTCTCCAGTGTCCCATGAGGGAGTGTACAACTAGAGAAATGTTTGTCTAACTATGCAGTTAAACCCCATAAATGTCTCTAGAATCTCAGTAAGGGAGTTGTTTAGTTGAATGACTAGTACTAACCATGCGGCCTAACCCAGGAAACCATACAAATGAGTTTTTAATCCCCAAATATTAATAATTGAGGACCCAAATCCACTGTTACTAATTATAAACACTATTTAATAGAACTTAATCTAACCCTTTGACTTTCGTTGGATCTCTTGAGAGTATTCTGGTTCCACAAACCCCTTCCCTATCTGATTGATGTGCCAGTGGATGTGATTTATCTCACTCTAAAAAGTGCAGTCTACTTGATTTGGAATCCTTATTTATTTAATTATTGTTACAACCCAATAATTTGTTTTATAATTTTAAATACCTTATGTTACGAAAAATAATAATTTCAAATTATGTGTTTCAATTAATAATACTTAAATTTAAAATTTAAAGATTTCAAATTAATTTTAAATTAATTTCCTAAAAATAAATTTTATTTTGTTTAAAAGAATATTTTAATATGAATATTTTTATTTAAATTTTTTATTACAAAACATACTTTTATCAACGGATTATGTAATTAAATTTTTCATGAATAATATATGTACTGGGTATTATAATTATTTTGATAAAGACCAAATTATATTATAAATATCTTCACTATTAATATGACACCCCAACATTTTTCTGTTTGTTTCTTCATAAATAATTTCAATTCATTAAATAAATTATATTAAAACAACACTGAGTGTCTATGAAAAAACACATTGTTATAGTTATAACCCAGATGTTGAACTTAATTTTCCCTCTTTTGTGTTCTGTATTTCAAAAAACGAACATACATGGTTGTGTTCAGTAAGATATTTAGAGTCCAATAAAATCATCTTAAATTTTTGCGAATAGTAACACAACCCTTATGAATAGTAATGCACCCTTATGAATAATACCTTTACCATTAAGAATTTTAATGAACCGTTATGAATAGTAACCTCACCCATGTAAGTATAAATAAAATTTAGGCACCTTATAAATGAGAGTGAATATTTTAAAATTTAATAATTCTGTGTTTGTATTTTTATGAGTAATAAATATTTAATTATAATTTTATAATTAATAAATTAATTGAAAAAGATAATTATTTTTTATAAAATTTATTCATAAATTATTATTATTTTCCTATTATTTTATGATAATTTAACGAGACATTAATTAATTTTTTAGGGTATTACAAAATCAGTTATAATTTCAAAAACTGCATTTTTCAAGTGAATCCAGATTTTAATTAAAAATTAAATTTCCTATATTTAGGAAATTATTTTACAAAAATGGAGTCAATTTATGAATTGAATAAGTCAAAAAATAGATAGGGTTATTTTTTTATATTTTTCTAAAAGACTTTATTTTTTTGTGAATAGTAAAATATGACTATTTACGAAATATGCTAAATAAATGAATTTATTCATCATTCTTGAGTAATGTATAATGTAAATGGAAACTAGTTCAAAATAACATGTAATTATTACTGTTTGTGGTAATGATAATCAATATTATTCTTTGGATTGGGACAAAATAATAAAAAAAATGATTAAAATAATGGAAATCCCCGCCTCTCCTCTACTATAAAACCACCGCTCACTCCCTCTTATCATCACTACTCATAGCCCTAAAGCTTATTAATGTTCTTCTGAAATACTATTCCCTACTCCCCCAACCATGTCCATGAGCTCTCATTATTTTTCAAAAGTCCAAAATCCCTTCCCTTAAAGAGGTTCTCAAGGAGGAGTAGTCCAGAGGTAAAATATTCCTTTTTCCTTTTAATATCTTTTAAGTTCCTTATTTTTTTATTATCTCATCACCTCCTCTATACAAATGATCATGTTAACTCAATTATAATCTATATACTATAATTATATCATGTTAATTTAATAGCCATTTTCAGTCTCCTCACACTCCATCTCTTTTATTTTATAAAAAAAATCATCGTACAGAAGGTACCACTTTACAACCTTCGTGGACAACGAAGTTTTGTTCTTCAATTTATTCTTCAAGGGGGATCATGAAAATTATTTGTGGATGAACCAGATTCCAAAATATGTATTATATCCTATTTAATGACTATGTATCATCATTTATATATGATATTAATTAATTAAACAAAACTAGTATGTTGTCATCAAAAAACCGTCATAAAAATCTAAATGATTATCACTAAATGTCATGTTTATTGATTCCTCATGATACCATGTAACCAAATGATATAAATAAAATTTTAAACTTTTTTATTTTCATTAATAATATATAAGATCAATTATGGGGAATTATTTCTATTTCACATGAAATCCATTATTTATTATCAAGTGAACTGATCATGAAATCAAGCAAACAAACACTACAGAACGACATAATTTAATATTATAACTTATCAATATGGAAATAAATGAACATAATATAACTATAATGAATAAAATATATATATATGGTTATTAATTAATTATTTAATTTATTTAATTTTGTTATCTAGGACATTAAGTTCATGTGAAGAATACATTCAGACCTAAGGAACGGGGTTTCACAACTCACTTTTAATTCTGTGAGATATGTATTACCCACCACAAATTCTTAGCTGGGGTGTATGTATACTACATATTTATGTAGGATATAATTAATCTATTTATTTTCATGTTATTAAATGTATCATTTTAGGGTTATTAATTTTTGGGGCATATGATTCGATTTATTACAAAGTGGTAAGGGATTCCACCTGAACCTTTATTTTTCAATCGGGTTATTACTGTGCTATCTTTACCCAAATATAATGATTATTTAAGTTTGTGTACATATTTTATTTTCTATTTTTATGTTAAAAAATTATATAATCATATTATTTCACATTTTTTATGGGGATTTTATGTTTTGAAATATTTTCCTACATAATTCTTCCCAATAAACAAGCCCAATTCAAGTAAACTTCTCGACTTCTCCCCAATTTTCAAATGCACTATATAATCTATTTAAATCAATCATTATTTTTAAAACATAAAAAAATTTATCATGAAAATTAATCATGTTTCATTTTTGGTTTTATGAAAACAAACATGCATTTCCAATTTAAAATATTTTTAATATTTTCCATAAACTGCACTAAACTATGTTATTTCTAAAGCTTGTTTAAAAACACTTTTTTTCATGATTTCACTTCAGTGGTATATTATTCATGCCTGAAATGTAAATTATATGTACTAAGATTTTATTTTCAAGGATATACAAGTTTATAAACTGATTTAATGAAAAATACAAATGATTTTCCCAAATAACTCTTCTCCCTAATATAAAAAGGACTTTCCATGTCTCACTTTTACTTCTATGTGATATATGAATTATTCACCTATTATTCCTTACATATGGTTATGTTCTATCCTTTGGTATATCATATAAATTGTATCCTTATTCTCATGATAATTTAAGGGATTATTATTTGAATGTTTTAAGGTGGTATGAGACACTTTGGCATGTTTATGGAATATTTTATAAAGAATTTTTCAATGGTCTCACTTAATATTATATTCCTCTATGTAAAAATGGTTCTTTAAATATTATAATTCATTTATGATTAAACATTATGTTATCATATATAATATTTTGTTTAAGGGTTTCTGATTAGTTGGATGGTGGATGTGTTATCTAGGTACCATTCACCATATTACTCTGAATGGTTAGTGTTTATATTTAATGATTGGGGAAAGTTATTTACATTTCTTATGGTAGTTTCAATATTAATGTATATGTCAATTATGTTCACCCAGTTCATATGAGTAATGAATTAGAATTATTATGTGTTGGGTGGGTCCTGCTTTGTCCCCTCAGTGAATCCGTAGGTCTCATGAGAAAAACTAAATTGGGTTTTTCCCATTTATGTATTGTCTTTTCACAATGACTTGACTGTATGGTTATGAGGTCCCATATTACTTATTCTCTCATTATGAATCTAGTAATTTATCTTCCAAGTGATTATTAAACTAGAATAATATTTATGGTTATTTTTATTACGGTATTATTCATTCAAATCCTATTCCATCCATATTATGCACAATATTATGTTCTAATTCATGTGTGCTTTTATTTATTCACCATGAATTATTATTTGTGATTTTACTGTATTACGTACCTTTATTGAGCATTTGAGCTAACCCCTTTCTTATGTTTCATTTTACCAGGTTTTGAAGAAGAAAACATTATATGATCTTTCATGGATACTTTTTATTTCTTTTTATATTATATCATGTTTAATTTTCTTTTCCCAATATATTATGTGAATCATATATATATTATAGTTTTCCAGGAATGATAAACTGATCATTCTCTCAAGATTTAGTTCCTTGTAATCATTCCATCATAATCAGATATTGCACGAGCTTTGGGCTTTTAGGGTTGGGGAGTTACAGTTGGAATCAGAGGAAGTTTAGCAGCAACCTTGGAAACTAGATTTAGAAAACATTAATTAGAGAATTTAACTCTGACATAGACATTGAGGAAAAGTATGAAAGAACTTCCCAGAATTTCGGTATGGTATAGATTATGTGGATCTTCCTAGAAAATACATGACTATCTCAATAATTCAACTGGATGTGGTTCTGGCATAGATGTACCTTAGAGTGACAAATCTGATAAGGTGTTCTAGTTTTGACTTGGGGTAACCTAGTGCACGACAACGTGCCTTACTACACACCTAGTTTGATACTCTTGGGGGATATTCTTAGGATAATTCACATTTTCATTACAAACCATTATGAAGGATTTAAATTTAAACAAGTCCGCAATGAAACCATGTTTATGATTATGAGGTTAGTTATGAATTTTTTTTTCAATTTATATAATGCATTTCACTAGTATTACTTTTATAAATTTTTTTCATAATGATATGATGTAATCAAGTGTACACAATTGTTTAAAAATGTTTCAAGTGTAAGTATTGGGAACCACATACATGCACACAATTCAAAGACTAAGAATGTTCGTTACATCAATGGGTTTATGCCATTATTTTAAAAAGAAATAGTCTCTCAAAAATTCTAATCAAATGGGGAGATAGTATCATTTAATAAAAAGAAGGAGAAAGAGTTTTCTAATTATTATGGATTTATAAGGAAGAAGATGAAAAATAGCACAACTGGTAAACATATAGATAAAGGGAATAAGGGAAAGAAGTATTTTCCTACATGTGATAATTGTGGAAGGAGACACCTTGGTATATGTTTAAGAGGAAAATGAGTTTTCATCAACTGTGAAGAAAAATGACATCGTGTTCATAATTCTAGTAAAAGGAATGACTTTTCCAATATTAAATTCTCTAACTGTAAGGATATGGGGAACTACACAAATGAATTTACTAAACATTAAATAATTATAGCACCAAAAAATTAAAGAGATCATAGTCAAGCATATGATGTCACTACAGTCAAAATAATATAATTAACTTATTTCTGGAGTCAAGAACTATGTTATGATATTCTTTTTATAAGAATTATCGAATATTCACGTATTGTATTTAATTACTATATAAATAAGGATTTGAGTTCATCTATTTAATGGTACTAAGTTAAAGTGACTCAGTAACAAGTTTAACTTTTGGTAAAATATATGGTTGAGGAAAATACAACCCTTATTATGTTTCTAATACAAATATATCAATTTTAGAATAAATATGTGATTGAATTACATAACATAAATTGGGTAGAACTTACTATAACGGATCCAAATAATGGACTATTGACAAAGTGGTAGAGTCTACAACATTTTGGACTTGATGAATATATCTAAATTCTTTTGTTTACTAAAGGAATAAAGAAAAATGAACATATTACATTAGGTTTTTGGGTAATTAATGTTATTACAACACTCCAAGAGAATACATAGAGAATGTACTCACATGTTTGTAAGTGACAATTAAGGGACACTTCATGTTGATTAATAAGTTCATTATAGAAATTTGGTGACCTTCTTTCTAAATAATTGAACCATAGTGTTTTGATATAGATAACAATTTATGAAATGGTTGAATTTGATCTTTGTAAAAGGAATTATAAATTATTTATCCCTATGATACAACTTGGTCCATGAAATGAAGTATGAATAGTTAAAGGCACAACCAAAGGATATGATTGTGCATCAAGTTCTTATATTTCCTTACATTATTGAGTGAAAAAATTTATCAACATTAGGGAAAGGATATTGAAACAATTTTTTTTCTCGTGGTAACTTTTTACCAAATAATCAAATGGTTCTTTATATCCTCATAGATTTATGAATTTGTGAATGTTAACTTCCTCTTGACCATGTCCTCTATCACTTTCCATCAGAACATGATGGTTAAATTTTTCTTCCATGTACATATTTTCACTTAAAACTACTGTTATCCTATTAAAATGTATAGTTTTATGGTATACAATGAATTTAACCACCCCCCTCATTATGATAATATTTTATTAACCCTCTTTCTGATGTGAGTTTCCTATAAAGGAAGTTTCAAGTATCAACCTTTAACTTTCGAAGAGTAATTTTGAATTTCAAGGATACAATTATGTTGAGGGGAGAATAATTTAATATCCTAATAATTTGTTTTACAATTTTAAATACATTATGTTATGAAAATAATAATTTAAAATTATGTGTTTTAGTTAATAATACATATATTTCAAATTTAAATCTTATAAATTAATTTTAAATTAATGTTCTTAAAACAAATATTATTTTATAATATTATTTTACATAAATGAATATGTTAATATGAATATATGTATTTGATTATTTTTATTAAAAAATTAATTTTTATCAATTTATTATTTATTTGATATTTTAATAATAATATATATATTTACTATTATAATTATTTTGATATATACTAAATTATGTTACAAATATAGTCACTATTAATATGACACTCTATGTTTTATGGTATGTTTCCTCATAAATAATTTCAGTTAATAAGGAATATTATATAGACATGAAATTGAGTCTCTTAGAGAAAATAATTTTTTATAGTTATAACTTTATTGTTAAAATTATTTTTTCCACTTCATTGTTTTGAATTTTGAAAAAAGGATATACATGCTTACGTTCAGTAAGATATTTATAGTGTGATAGAATCAACATATTTTTTGTTGAATTGTATCATGAACCTTATTAATAGTAATAGGAACCTTATGAATATTAAGGTAAACTTATTAATATTCACCTCACCCATGTAGGTAAAATTAAAATTTATGGACCTTATAAATGAGAGTAAATATTTTAAAAATTAATAATTAAGTGTTGGTATTTTTTGAGAAATAAATATTGAGTTACCATTTTAAAATTTACAAATTAATTTAAAATATAACTAATTTTCATAAAATTTATTCATAAATCAATATTATGTTGTCCTATTATTTTGGGATAATTTAATGAGACCATAGTTAAATTTTCAGGGTAGTATAAAATCAATTATAATTTTTAAAAGTGTATTTTTCGTGTAAATGGGGATTTTATTTAAGAATTAAATTTCTCATATTTATGAAATAATTTTTAGAAAATGGAGTCGAATTTTAATTTTAAACATAAAAAAATGGTTAGGGTGAATTTTAGATATTTTTCTAAAATACTTGAATTTTTGGTGAATTGTAAAATACGATAATTTGTGAAAATATTCTAAATTAATGAATTTATGTATCATGATTGAGTAATGATTAATGTAAATGGAAATGTGTTCAAATAAAAATGCAATTATTACTATTTTTGGTCATAATAATCAAGACTATTCATATTCTTGAACCAATATAACAAAATAATGATTAAAATGATGGAAAAACCTGCCTATCCTACACTATAAAAACCACCCCTCACTCCCTCTTCTTCTCACTCATCTAAGAAATTATGATTATAAAATTTATATCCAAATACTCTTCCCTGGTACCCAACCAATTTTAAATTCTCTTGGTCTTTCCAACAGACTAAAACCCATTCACTTAGAGATGTTTTCAAGGAGGAGTACTCGAGAGGTAATATCCTCTTTGTTTTTCCTTTTTAATTTCTTTAATGTTCTTTCTTTTATTATTATATCTTCACCTACTATATCCAAATGATCATGGTAACTACAATATAATATATATACTGGAATTATACCATTTTAATGTAATAACCACTATGAACCTCATCACTCTATCTCTTTTATTTTTTAAATGAAATCATCATCTAGGAGGTGTCAATTTACAACCTTCATGGATGATGAAGTTTCATTCTTCAATTTATTCTTCATAACTGGTAGTGATACCATTATTATAATTGTAAAATATTCATAAATAGTAGTTTTATCTAACTAAATGATTCTATAACCATATTTTATACATTATATTAAATAAATGAACAAAACTAGTTCGTTGTGATCGAAAAACCGTTGAAAAGATATAAATGAATATCACTAAATGTATTATCCATTGATTCATCCTCATACCATGTAGCCAAATGATATATATAATTATTTAAAATTATATGTTATCATTAATAATATTAAATATCAATACTATAAAATTATATCCTTTCCACATCAACTCCATTACTTACAATCAAGAAAATCGATCAGGAAATCAAGGAAACCAACACTCTGGAATGATGAAATTCAATCTTATAACTTATCGATAAGAACATAAATGAACTTAATAAAACTATAATGAAAATTATATATGTATATGTGGTTATAAATTAATTAATTAATGGATTTAATTTGATTATCCATGACATTAAAGTCAAGTCGAGAATACATTCAGACATAAAGTAAGGGTTTTCTCAACTCATTTTCATTTCCATGAGATGTGCCTTACTCACCACTAATTATTTTGTGTGGTGTATGTATACTACACATTGATGTATCATATAATTAATCTATTTACTTACATGGAATAAAATGTATCATTTTTTGGTTATAAATGTTTGGGGTATACGATTCAATTGATTATAAAGTGGTAAGGTATTGCACCTGAACCGTCATTTTTTCCTTAAGATTATTCCTTCACTCTCCTTACAAAAATGTAATTCTTATTTTTCTGTACATATTATATATTCTATTTTTATGTTCCAAAATCATATATTCATATTATTTTATCTTTCATTTATGGATATTATATGTTTTAAAATAGTTCCCTTTCATAATTATTACCGATAAATAAGCTCGATTCAAGAGAACTTCTAGAATTCATACCCACTTTCAGGTGAACTATAGAATCTATTTTAAGTCAAAATTATTTTTATAAAATCACACATTTTATCATGAAAAACTATATTGGTTGATTTTTTGTTTTATGAAAACAAACATGCCTTTCCTCTTTAAAATATCATTAATATTTTCTTTAAACTGGACAAATTTTTTTTATTAATAAAGCTTCATTAAATCTATTTTTAAATTATTTCAAATTAGTGGTACATTATTTATTTTTCAATTATAATTTCTATGTACTTAAATTTTCTTTTCTAGGATATAAACATTTATAAATTGATTTAATGAAAAATATAAATGATTTTTTAAGAGAATTCTTATTTCTAATGTAAAAATGTTTTTTCTCATCTCACTTTTACTTATATGAGATATATACCTTGTAAGATATTTATTCCATACATATGGTGTATGTACTTCCCTTTGTTATATCAAATCAAGTGTCACCTTAATCTCATGATATTCTAAGGGATTATGAGTTGAGTGTTTCAAGGTGGTATGAGACACTTTGGAATGTTTAATGATTATTTTCTCAAGAATTTCTCAAGTGTCTCACTTAAAAGTATCTTCATATATGTAAACGTCCTTTATTTAATCTTGAACTTACTTTATGTTTATATATTATGATATCATATAAATTATGTTGCTGAAGGGTTTCTTAATTAGTTTTGACTCTTGAAGGGTTATCTTGATACCATTCACCATATTACTTTGAATGGTTAGTGTTTATGTTTAATGATTGGAGAAAGTTATTTATACTTCATATGCTAGTTTCAATATGAATGTAAATTTTTATTATGTTGATACATTTCAGATTAGGAATGAATTCTAATTAGTAAGTGTTGTGTGGGGCTGGTTATAACCCTTCAGTGCATCGATTGGTCTAATGAGACAAACTAATTTGGGTTTTTTACATGTTTATGTATGTTCTAGGAATGAGGAATTGACAGTATGGTCATGATGTCCTAAACTATGAATTACATCATTATGAAGTTATTAATTGATAGTCTATGTGATTATTTTACTAGTATAATATCCACAGGTATGTTTTATTATGGTATTATTAATTTATTTTTTACTCTTACCGTATTATGTTCATGATTATGTTCTAACGGAATGTGTACTTCTATTAAACCACCATGCCTTATTATTTATGATTTATTTATATTACTTACCCTTATTTATTATATGAGTTCACCCATTTATTATGTTTCATTTCCATATGTTATGAATAATAAAATATTTTTTTAAGCTTTCAAAGATGCAGTTTATTTAATTTTATATTGTGTTATGTGTTATTTTATTTTCCCAATGTATTATGGGTATCATGTATGTAATATAGTTTTCCAAAATTGCTAAAATGATCATTCCTACGGGATTTGATTCCTTTTAATAACTCCAATGTTATAAAATAATGAACCATCTATGGACTTCTAGTGTCGGGGAATTAAAATCATCTCCTTCTTTGAGATTGGTGGATCCTAATCTTGTTGATGAATATAAAACATGATTTATTGGATTGTAATCCTAGGGATTCCTACTTGATCTTCATCACCTTATAATATCCGTTGGAGGTTCCTGTTTCAGGTGGTTGATTGATCATGTGAATAACGATATGTGGTTCTATATGGATTCTCTCTACTCTTGAAAATTTGATTTCGTTCTTTATTTGAAATTTATTTTCAATTTATTCCATTAATTGAGATGATTTTATGTTTTATTATAGAGTCATGAAACTGAAAAATGAAAATCCCTTTTAAATGGTTTTTAAAAGATGTAGGTCCCTATAACACCTTGAGAGGGGAAGGGTAAATCAAGGTGTCAAATTTTTCTCAAAATGAGACAGATCTTGTCCCGAAAATGGTTGGAACTTTAAGAACATTTTTTGATGGAATCATGGAGTCATTAAACCCCAAGATAAAGAAATAGAAATGAAAACCCACAGTTTTAATTGGTTCACCATTAACAGATAGTCCAAGGAGTATATGCTAACAGTGCATTGGGTGTACCTAAATCCACAAAGATTCACTAGATTGTGTGGATTATTATTTTTCAGACATGATCACCTGATGTTAAGGGCATTGTCTTTCCATGAATTTCATGACAACACACTGCCTCCTACATATCACTATCACTTACTGCCCTTTGCTTCTTACCTTGGGTGAAGTCTTACGTTGTTTATCGACTTCAAGATCGCATTAATAGATTGTCTATTTAAGTATTGGTCCCTAATAAGCATAATAATATACTTTCACCATAGACTTGAATTAATGAACTTGGAAGCACATTTCACTAAAAATAGATGTTCACCACTTTTATTCCCTAATATACTATCCTGATGAATACCCCTTATTATTTTAAATAAACTTCATCCATTTTGAACCCTATACCTTTTGTGATTCTCCCCACCTTTGTGAAGGTCATATACTTCACAGAACTCCAATAACTTAGAAATATTCCATTATTTGAAAAAAACCCTTTTATAAAATTCTGTATGGACAATTAGTTATTAAACAAACTTTTTGTAAAAATTAGGTTCATGAAGAGTAATTGAATCATAAATAATTCCCTTCATGAATGGCATTTAATGAAATTTGAATGTTTCATTCATTTTAAAAAATCTAACCATGCATTATAAATATGAGATAGATATTATTTATATACTTTTCCTTCTATGAGGATTTACACCTCACCATGAACTTTTCTTGATTCTCTCTATTCAATTGAATTAATCCCATTTTCTCTTTAAAGCTCCACTAAAAATTTTCTCTTTCCCCAAGATTATTTTAATTAAAAATCTTACAATATTTTCGTTGTGCCTCATCCATTAATAATGAAATATCATTCGTGACCCTTCAAACATTCGTGGAAATAGATTCTAGTTTCCTTCAAGAAGTACCTTATCTTCACAAATTTCCAATCCTTGCGAAACTTGAAGCCTTTTCTACATTTTTAAGAGTCATTATAGAAAAACCACCTTTCGCAAAGATTTACCTGTCAACCTACCTTTATCCTCCAAAAAATTTGGAAAAAACTATTAAATGAAACCACCTTTAATAATGAATAAACCTTCACCATACGATTACTTATCTTGAACACTTTTTTATTAACCAAGTGTGGACTAAAAAACAATCTATTACTAGCTTTTAAAAACTTTAGTCCCCAAAATATAACCATTTCTGTTTATTGTAATTCTATAGATAAATTAAATAAATAATTCACCTCTATTAGAAACATAATATGAGTGAAATAACTCACCGATCACTCTAAGCCTCTATAAGAAAATATTGGTATTCAAAAAAGGGTGGTAGAAGAGTATTTTATGCATTGAATGTCCACTAACAAATCCTACAAACCTACAATTCATTAAATTTCACTTATCTCCCCCTTTTTAATAATCCCAATGAAACTATATTGGTACTTTTAGTACTAAAAACTTTTCAGTTAATTTATCTCCAGTAGATACCTACATCAAATCCACAAATAGAATAAAATAGTTAACATAAATGGAGTGTGGGGATCAACCTGAACATCGTCATGCAATGGGAGGTGTATGAATATCGAGGTTAAATCGATTTTTCTTAACATTTTGTGCTGCCAATGGATTATTCATAATTTCATGAACTGTATCATTAGTCCCAACATCCTCTATTTTAATCAAACATTGTTCATATTTTTCTTTTATGAGGTGATATATGATCTCAGTGTGTTTGGTACATGAGTGTTGAACCAGATTTTTCATAACATCGATCTCAATCCTATTGGTCGAGTGAATCACCATAAAATGGTTCACCTCATCCCAAATATTAGTAATTTTTGTCTTCATACATAATAGTTGAGTTCATTCCTAATTCAAGGAAATATTTTATGCTTTATTAGTATTAAGTGAAGTTATTTCTTGCTTTTTTCTCAACCATCCCACACATTTGTTACCAATATTGAATGTACCACCACTTGTGGGAATTTGATCCATAAAATATCAATCCTAATCAGAATCAAAAAATGATAATAATTCATTATCTCTCATTTCTTTAAAATATAACGGAACGTTATGAGTACCATGAATATACCTGATGATTATTTTAACAATTACAGAATACTCTTCCTTTGGATTACTTTGGAATCGATCCACTTGACATGTTTCAAAAAAAATATCTAGAATCATTGTAGTCAAATATAATAAGTTTCCAATGATCTTCCCATAAATGGTGGGATCCATTGATTTCCCATTTTCATTCTTTTCATACTTTTTCCCTACCACAATTAGTGTCAACGTTAGTTTAGAACCTTTCATGATGAATTTATTAGGAATCTCTCTTTTATAATTAACTGGATAAATAAAGGTGTGTTCCTTCTTTTGAATCACTTTTATGCCAAAAAAGTATGCGAGTTAACCAATCATACACATTTCAATTTCTTATTTCATGCGATTAGAAAATTATTCCACTGATTCATGCCTACTTCCACCAGTTATAATATCACCCACATACAAAATAACAACAAATTAATCTATCTTTGATTTATTCACATATATATTATGGTCAAAACGACCTCTTTGGAAGTGTAGTTTTTCTGAATAGGAATCGAGTCTAGAATTCCAGGCTAATGGTTCCTTATTTAGACCATACAAAGCCTTCATTAGTCTAAAAAATTTTGTTTCATCATTACCAATCATAAATTACACTAGTAGTTCAGTGTACAGTTCTTATTCAAGAACTCCATTTAAGAATTTTATTTTTAAATCCATATGATACACTTTTATCCTCTTTAAATTTTAGTGGATATGAATATCATAATTGAATCCATTTTAGTTACTGGAAAATGTTTTCTTTAACATCAATGTCATGAATAAGCCCTAGCCTTTACACACTAAGAATTATTTGTTTATGTTCACATTTCCATTATCACCAATTGGTTTATGGAAATCCATTTTTCTCCAATCATATTTTGATTTTATCGCCTCTTAACATGATCATAAGTATTGTTTTTTTCAATCTGATCGAGTTACCCTTTAATGAGCTTAACCCATGATTCATCTTCTACCAATTCTTCAAATGAGGTTGGTTTCACAACTGATAAGAGGGAAAAGTGTTCATCATTCCATGTTCTCCTCATCTGTGTAGGTGTATTCTAATCCCAAATGATATTGGATTGATCAACTTATACTCTTCTATTAATTGAATAATGTTATGGTGGGTTTTCTTCAACGATGGGTTTTTCTTCCGATTCAACTTCTGAATCATTATCATTTTGAGAGCCATAAATATTGGTAAATCCATCCAAAATTTTTGTATTTAAATATTTCCCTACATATTAAATCCTATCAATATATGATCTCCTTGATTTATTAATATTTCTATCCTCAATGATCTTGAAATAATTTCTCTCCACAATATTTATTAGAAGATTATTGTAGAACTCATAGTATTTACTCTTTATTTAATATCCACTGAAAATTCCGTCATCTATATAATCTCCATAATTTATTTGATTTCCTTCCTTTTATTGGATGTAACATTTACTTTAAAAAGCATGAAAACACTTCAGAGAGGGATTTTTCCCAAGAAATATCACATATGGTATCATGAATTTTCCTATAAGTAGCACTATTCAAATTTGAGTGTGCACTATAGCGTTAATAGCCTAATTAAAGTAATGAAAAGAAACAAAAATCTCAATCAATGTAGTTCTGGACATATTATCCACCTTTTATTTTTTCCATTCAATGACCCCATTTTTTGAGGTGTTCTCAGTATAGAAAAATCTTTCTTTCTTCCATTTTTTGAGATAATTTTCAAATTTAGTGGATGTGTATTCTATTCCACTGTTATATCATAATATCTTTTTTTACAACTTGTCTCATTCTCAACTCATTGAATATATCTGTTCATGCAATCAATAACTTTTCATTTATGATATACAGACATCAAAAAAATCTATTCTAATTTAAGAATCAATAAATATAATGAATTAAGTCTCCTTATATCTGGTAGAAACATTAATTATACCACACACATCTATGTGAACATTATCAAGAAGATTAGATTCCCTTGTGTACTTTGACCAATGAGAATTACTAACCATCATTTTTCAAATGTAATAATCACATGTATTTTCTCAATCACACTTAATATTTGAAGTATTCATAAATTTTTTTCTTAGATATGTTTTCCATGCTTTGTTGACTATTTTTACCCAACCTCTGATGCCAAATGTTATTTTCCTATTCAATAGTAAATATATAAGTGATTTATTTACTATCAAACTAGTATAAGATTCCATTATTCCTATATCCTTTTATGATAGAATTACCGATATTTACTTTGATAGTATACCCATTATAATTATATATCACTACCAGTCCTAAGTCAAAATGTTGAATCATTACCAATAGATTTTTATAAAAACCATCCATGTTGAGGACTTTTGTTTTCATTAGCTCACAATTTTATGATTCCATTTTTCCAATGTCTTTTAGGAACCATCATTGTTGAATATTATCATTCCATTAACCTTTTTCATAACATGATTCAATAAATATACATTTTCTATCATATGATTTGAGAATCCGGTAAAAAAATCATTGTTATACAGTTATTTGTTGCTTTGAGAGAGATATATTCTATGTTGGATTTCTTAATCATTTTTATTTCCATCCATGAGATACCTAATTAGGTAGTGGTAAAATATTCCATGACTTATATCTCTTCAAAATTCATCTATTCATTATACTCATTTTCTTATTTTAGAGGGGAATATAAATTTCAAGGTTAATTCTACTTTGTTGATTGGTATTGACTTGTCTCGAAGTTCTTGTATTTATTGTTCCAACCTTTCCTCTACCTACATTGAATAAATTTTTTGCCATAGATAGAACAATAAAAAAATATATATAGAAATAATTTCTTATATAAGATATAGGACATGTTCTCATTCTCATTTTTTGACTTCTAGGTCCTTCCCCATACATATAGCTCCTTACCTCTTCACAGTAAGACATTGTTATAGCCCATAAATCCATAGAATTAACATTTCAGAAGGGGAAATATCTTCTCAGTTCCATTAATTCATAAGTTCCCCTCTTTTGTAATGTTATTTAACAAGAAATATTATCTAGATACATGAGGATTAATTACCCATGTCTTCTCTGTTTGGTTTGAAGCTATCTTCATTATGACATTAGATGCCATTGTCATATGTTTAACTTTCTACTTCCCTTTACTTTTTCTCTACCCTTTTCCAACCATTGATATTTTTATATGATATCCAATTCCAATTTCTCCCACAATTGTCGATATTTTACCACTCAAGGATTTATCTACTTTATGAGAACCATGTTTAGTTATTTTCAAAATCTATTCGTATGAAAATATTATAAATTATAAATTATCTTCACTCCCCATGATTTTGATTCAATTTCTAGTTTAATCATTAAAGTAATGACTTCTTCTTCTATGCCCTCAACTATCTTATAATTTTCATCCAGCCTTGATGTAAGGTCATTGACTTATTTTTATTTCTCTTCAATCCAGATTTGAAACTCCAAGACCTATTACATGATTTTAATAGTTTTTAAATGTTCTTCTGCCTCTCCTTTTAGTTGATAAATATTTACTTTATTCTAATCCAATACATTGATAGTTCATTCCACAAGGATCCCATATTATTATTTTTATTTGTTTAAATGTCTATCTCATTAAGAGCACCCCTATGTTCTTTCTTGATATCTAAACCACCATTCAATTTATTATTTTCAAATTTTATCGGTTCTAATTTTTCAAATTTATCCATCATTGACACTTTAGAATCAGGTTTAAACTCTGGTTATACATCCTCCAAAAAATAATAATTATCTTTTTCTTGTTTGGATATAAATATCTTTCTCTATAAATTATATCTTGATTTGAATTATCCCTTTGGAGGGATCGTCTTTTGAGGATACCTCGTGATTTTTGCTTCATATTCTATATCATTGAACCTCCTTGATAATCAATCAGTAATGTTACCTTCTTTACCACACCAAAAGCAAGAAAAATTAATGTTTCCTTCAAATATCACTTTTCCTCTCTCAAAATTGTTAGTAAAAAGAGAAATAATTTATTCATCCACGTCATCTCCATCACTAATTACCTAGTATATGTCATATTTTTTCATGACTTTGAATTCCATTTCCTTTCTTACTTGAATATTTTTTTTGAATCTCCTTTCATAAGACACCTCAATCCTTAGCACATCATCAATAGAAATCATAAATAGATCACTTTAATCAAGGTATGTTTTTTATTGTAAGGAGTTGAGAGGCTTATCATGATTTTCTCCATAATGTCAATATCCTTAATTTATTCCCCAAGTCCTCTAATAGTTCAAAAAAAATTAGTAATGTGATTAAAAAAACTATCAATATTTTCAATTGGATTCATTTTCAAATCATCGAACTGATTGTGAAAAACATGAGTTTTTGATTCCATCGCTTTATTATCACCTTCATATATATTTTTAGTATGTTCTGTATTTACTTGGATGAAGTTAACCCCATCACCTTAAAATATTTTTGACAAAAAAGTGTGGCAGTAAGTGTATTTTGAGCCATTAAATTTTCATCAAGCATTTTCCTTGATATTTCAATGATAGAAATACCGATTTCATTAATGACTTAAATCCCTTGAGCCATGTAATAGAGAACTTATTTTCCAAGAGATCACAGTAATATCTCATTATATTATTTCATATCTAAATGTTTTTTTCAATTTAAAAGTCAATATTACTTATAATTCACGGAATTATCTATAAAAATACAAGAAAAGTATAAAACCCATAGCCTAGTATATAATACAACATGTAGGACCCTAGAACACCCTAAAAGGGGATAGGTGAATTTGGGTGTAAAAATTTTCTTTAAATGAGACAGATAATATTCCCACATTGGTAATAACCTTTCAAACCTATCTTGTGCAATCTTATTATTATTAAACACCCAAATTCCAAAATATAAATACAACAAAACATTTTTACTCAGGTCACACTATGGTATTTTCCGAGTATCATATTCTGATAGTGTGTTGGTCGTACTTAATTCCCCGAAGATTCAATAGATAGTGTGAATTAAAAATTTTCAGGCATGGATACTCATGCTAGGCACACAAGTATTAAAATAATTTTAGAGATAACACATTGACTCCCATAGTTCACTTCCATCGAATCCCCCTTACACACTACCTTGGGAGAAGTGTCACTTAGTTTATTGACTTGTTGTTTACTTCAATAGATTGGGAATTTAAGTCCTTTTTATTAATTATAATGAGACTATTCATGAACTATAGACCTCAATTTATTCACTTGGAATCACATTTAAGTAAAAATAAATGCTATAGATTACTATTCATAAAGATCCCAACCATCCAAAAACACCCTACTAATTTTAATGATACATCTGCCTTTGCAAACCCTATACCATTCATAAATATCCGAACCTTTATGATGCTTCCAGACTTCATAGATCTCCAAATACTCACACTGATTCCAATATTCATGAAAACCTCATTTTAGAAATTCCTAAAGGTCAATCATTTCTTAACCATACTTTTCATGAAGCTTGTGTCCATAAAGAGTAACTAAATCATGACGAATTACGCTCATGAAATGTTTTTCAGGAAATCAGAGAATTTCACTAAATTTTTAAATTCACTTTGTTCCTTATAAAGATGATTATCCTCCTATTTAAAATATTTAACTTTCTTAATGATTTCCATCTTACCATGATCATTTCACAGATCTCTCCATTAAAGTTCACGAAGCCCCTATTCTTTGTGAATCTCCCTTGAAAATTTATGATTTTATAATATTCTTATAATTGAAAAGATTACCATATTGTCTTCATGTCCAAGACATTCATCATGAAAACTCATTAAAAAACCTTCAAAACTCCATGAATATAGATTCTAGGTTCTTTTTAAAAGATCCATATCTTCATGAATATTCAATCATCATGAAAATCCAAAAAATTTCTATATTTTTAAGTTTCATTCTTGAAAGACCACCATTTTTGAAGATTACTCCTTCTGTGATTTTTGAGCTATAAAAATTTGGAAAACATTGGGAAATGATGGAAACATTATTAATGAATCCCCTATAACATTATATTACTTATCTTCCACACTCATTGATCAATCTAGTGTATATTGACAACAAATACAAAATAATCCTTTTCCATTTAGGAAAAACAATGGTCCTAACAGAAATACTTTGTGTATTCTTAGAAAATATGTCATAAAAAGAAAATTTATTTAATGAAATGATTTTATAATTATTATTAAAAATTTTATTTAAATAAATGGTAATTTTGAATGGCTTGAAATTGATTAAGACATATGATTTGTTTTTGAAATTGAAATGACATATTGATTCTTGAAACTAGGAATTTCAACTCTGAACGATGATTTGAATTGAAAGGAAATAATTAACCATGATTAATTGACTTGAAAGCAAATGTTATCCTTAGTAGTTTGTGGGTGATTAGAAAAATAAGAAATGAATATGACTCCCTATAAATGTATTTACAATGAAAACTCTAACTAATCCAATTTTGTCATGATTTTCCTAGATGGGGTTTTTACTGATTCTAACATAATGGAATGGGCCTTAGGAATGAGTTCACACCTTGATCCATGATCGATTGATTGTGTAGTGTGAGGATCCCAGATCCAAGATGTGATGAACATAAATTTATATGATCATGGCCCTTTTTTATTTTATTATTACATACCATTGTTTATTAATCTACTTTGTTCAAAACCTTATGTTGTATAAAATTTTCATTTAATTCAATTTTTTATATAGTTTATCTATTTTTTATTTTAAATCTTACTTAAATGTTAAATATTAAAATGATAAGTTGTTCCTTATTTAATTTAAAATTTATGTATAAATGGTTTATTTATTATCGAAATACATATGGAATTTCTTGTGAAATCCTACTCAGTTGTTTTTCCACACACCCTACCTTTACCTTTGGGAATTTTCATATTTTTATATACCTAGCCTAGGTAATGGAAAATTGTTACTTATAAGTAGTGGATGTTATTAATTCATGGGACCAAGGGTGATCAAAGTAACCAATGAAGCCATGATCCACTCATTGTATATAGATTAGGAGATTCCATATTTAAGGATGCCATGTTGTTTATATGGATGACATACCATTTAATCTTTATCTATCGACTTATGGTGGTTTTATTTATGTGGAGTTTTTGGTATACCAACAATTGTTTCAACTTCCAATGTTACTACTTGAAAACATTTTCATGAGGAGAAATCATTTACTTTGATCATGTGTTGATTCCCAGGGTCTAGTCACCAACCTGTGGGGATAAACACTTTCCTTTGGGTCATATTAGTACTATCTTGGGTACCGATGTACCAGGTTATTCAGGTTGGTTCACGATAGGAATTATAAAATTTTATCATTCATGAAACATCATGTAATTAGTGATAAATATCATGTAACTTTTCCATTTTCGTGAAAATATTTCCTTTTCCCGTACTCCTTTTCAACTTCCTCAAAACATTGGACCTCAAAAATATGGAAAACACTGTGAAATACCACATATATATATGAAAAAATTTATTTACAACTTATATGATTTTAAATTCATGTATCATGCTTCACTGCTTGGCCTCACTATTCCTTCTTCCAAAAAACTAGATGAGACCAACTCCTCCAGAATAGGGTTAAGTCCATTCCATCCAGAAATAAAAATAACATGTGAAACGTGACATGGATGGGAATAATTAAACATTATAATCATTCAGTTGTTTTTATCATTCAACATCCAGAAATGATTACTAACTGGGTGGTATCTGCATCTACTTGTCTTTAATATCTACATTGTGATAGAAATGATCATTACCATTCTAATACTCAAGTAATACTATATGAAATTGTGATTGAAAACAAATTCAACACCAAACATAGGTTTTGATTTAATATTCTCCACCTTTTTGTTTTTTGTCAATAATAGCATAAAACCATTCTATTATAGATACTCCATCAAGTACATGGATATTGATTTATAATTCCTCCTCTTCTTCCCTGATGAAATTTATTTCCCCCTTTGACATTAAAATTGGACAGGTCATATCAAACCAGATTTATTATTTTGGTTCCTTCCCATTAGGGTTGAATATCTTACTTTATGTCATCTCCCACTTTCAAAATCCTAACTAATTGAGAGATATTGAACCCAGATTTTCTCTAATTATCCTTCTATCACTATTAAGAACATAATGGAGTTCTTCATCAAAAACACTTATCCCCCTTAATAAATAATATCAATTAAATATATTTCCAATGTCCTTCAAAAACATGTGCGGGAACATAGTTATGCTCTAACTGCTGATATCTAGATAATACCACTATACAAATATAATGTCAGTTTTGTCATATTTCCACAAACTACTAGCATATTTACATAAAGTTTAATTACAACATTAAATTTACTCATTGATTTTTCCTTTAATCCCACCGAGTTAGAAATCATTATAGTAAATAATAATTTTAGCCAACAAACACCAATGTTTTCCATGTCACTCACTTCCATTGATTCTATTAGAAAAAATCTCTTTATTTCAAATAACATTTTGTGATATTAATGATACTAACCACAATGAATTATTATATAAGCATTAAATTATATTTTTTTCAGGCATACAACATCAAAATAAAAATAAAACCATTTTATAAATACAACCTCATTGTACCAGTTGGTATTCGGGAACTACAATTCTTTATAGGACTCCTTGGTTGGATATGGAAAAACATCCTAGAGTTTTTATCAATAACTCTCCTTGAATATATCCTCCTTGCTTCTAATTCCTCTTGTTTATACCATACATTGAGGTAATTCCATAGGTTTAATTACTATTTAAAATAGGGAAACCAATTTTTGGGGATACAAATGAATTTCTTATGGAATATTGGGATTATATAAATAGTATGCTAATACTTAATTTTCAGAAAAAAAACAAATAAACATGAAATAAATTAATTTTGATACTTCTATTCTAATATATATATTATTGGTGGTCAAATAACACTTAAACTAAGTCAATATACCAATGGTTGATTATTCAGTGTGACTTGGAAAAAATGGACCATTTCAATATAGCTTTCATTTACCTTCAGTTTCACTTTGGGCTCTTCATCATAATATATTCTATTTCTATAATACAATAATTTTATATATAGATATGAAAAATGGAATGTTTTTGAACACCACTTTTTGAATATGATACCATATGATAATTTTAAGTTTTTGGATTCTTCTGGTGGCATGTATATCCATTTAGATTATGCACCTATTCCATTTCAGAACATACACACCCCATGTATTTTATATCTCCATTGTGTATATACAACATATTACATATATTAGTAATAGTTAAATGCATGGTGAGAGTGGTACCACAAGAATCCTCAAGAATAAGATTTTGGTTGATCCATATGAAGAGACCCTTTGATAATTTTTTTCAAAGCACTGCACACTTTCGGCGATTTTTTCTAACTTCTTATCCAATCCCAATTGATTTATCCAATTAATTAGGAATTATTTATACATATCCTCTATATTTATAATATATTTAGGTTTTATAGGCTTATTTTTTTCCATAGTTGTGTGTCTAAATCCAGTATTACAGGGATCTTTTTCTAACACACCACATATACATTATTTTCTATGATTCTTTATCTAAGAAGGAATATTTAAATTTATCTAATCATATTTTTTATTCCTCCATTGAGAATCCCTTATTCATGAATTCATTTCTCATGAAGATATATTATTGGTAAGTTGACCACATATCTTTTTTCTATTTAATAGCTCTATAATACACTTTATTGTTTTTCAATTTATGTGAGTCTTTTTTAAGGTCCACAACCTTCTTACTCATAGCTAGATCAGACTCCCCTTATTTTTTTTAAATATTTGTTTATTTTATCTATGAGAGGTATTTTTTGATTTCATTATTATAGGCTATTTTTACACTGGGCATTTAACATCATGTTTTTCATCCAGTATAGTGTACCTATTTTCCATCTTAACAAGCCTTTTTTCCATTAGTGGATCCTTCATTGTATTCTACAATATTATAGGACTACTATATGGAATATTTTTTCCTTCACACATTATTCTATATGTATTTCCTTACCGCATTACCAAGGTGAGTATAGATAAAACTTCTTCCACTAAACACATACCTTGTTTCATCATGTCTCAGATTATATGTTAATTTTGTAATTTCTCCTCCACCATTGATCATTTCAGATTATTCACACAAATAATATTATGTCCCATTATTCCACAATAGTAGCATCTCATGACTTACTTCTTCTACAATTAAAAAATATTTTACTAGGAATTTTTGAATTTCAAATTCATATCCTTGCATACACTACTAGTATATACTTCATTTAATGAAAACTGCAACATCTCATTTCCTATAGACAAATTGTACTTTTCATCAATCTCCACAAACCTATAATATCTATCATTAATCTGACCTTCCATATACATTAATATGAAACTAGATTCTATTATTTATTTATTTTTCTAATATATCTAAGTGTTGGGAATGAAGATGTTTTCTTTAATCACATTCTCTATAAACATATTCTTTCTAATATTTTGAGATATTTATTTAAGATTATGAATGTGTTATTTAATCTTGGAACCCATATTATGTATATAAACATTTGGGGAAACCTTTTCCCAAGTTAACCTTTTGTTTTATATGAATAGAAATTTGAGGAATTTATAGTGTAATTACAGTATAATATCCCATTGATTCACCTTCTCTTGAATGGATTCAATTTGTTCTTTAACAGTGAAAACCCTATTTATGAATTTTTGACCATACATCATAGACTAATTCTCCCTGTTAGAGTTATAATCATATAAAAGTTGTTCATCTTTTCCACTAAAATCCTATAAAACATTTCCCTAAAACAAACACCATCAAATAAATCCCAAAAGTTTTTATTTTAAAGAACTCCATATTTAGTTAAATAAATGTTTTCATCATATTATATAACATAATATTTTATGGTTATAATCAAATTTTCAAGTACATTATAACTTTTATTTATATTAACTACTTATTTATAGTTTCACTGATTAATATATTGATCATTTAATTCATTTTGATGTGGCTTCATCTATACTTCAAGCTCATCCACATATTAAATTTAATATTTTAATATCTCATCAAACTTTTATTTTTCATCTCTTTCAATGTCTATTTATTTAAGAGCATATTCCAATTATTCCTATAGCTCAACTACACTCTCTGGTTATGTCTTTTAAAAGGATTAATTTTCACTTCCATAATTTAAATATAATATGATTCAAATTAGATGAAATTTTAAAATTAGTCCAATTCACCTAAATTTAAAAATGAGATCTCCCAAGGTTCAAATTCTTATTGTTTTTTTATTCTTACATTTTTTCATAAGTAACTCTCCATAGAAAATTATAAAATATTATATTGAGGAAAACTTAAAAACCTTATTTTATAATATCATTTTTTCAATAAATAGTTTCCAAGGTATTCTTCATTTCAAAATATGTGGAAAAAATTTATTTTCATACAAACATCATCGAATAATGATCTATTGATGATATTATCCACCTTAGAATTTATTATTCATTAATTGTGCTTAACTAAGTCATTATCTCTTCCGATATACTTTAGTTAGTCTTCAACACCAGCATGGAGGAACAAGGGAATTTTTTAATACCATCTATCAATGCTAGATCCATCACAAAATGGTTGAATTGTCATTGAATACATGTAAAAAATAAAATTACTACATCTGTGGTTAAACATTATGTATGAAATTGATATTGATACTTATTTTTAGAACTAGAAATACCCTGAGGGGGGATGGGTAGATCATGGTGTTCACATAATTATACTGTTTCTTTAATTTCATTTCTTTTATTCTTTTAGGATCTTGTTTCATCATTGGAAGGCACATATTGGAACCCTCACAGTCGATACAATCCTTATAAAAAAATCACATACATTTATTAATTAAAACATCCACGGGACAATAGGATTTATATTTGGATAATCACTAAAGGTTAGTCCAGCTGCATACACCAATATTGTGTTTTTCATACCAATGTTCCATGAGATTAAATAGTTTGGTGGATACAATATTTCAGCTATGGTTACTCCACACCAAGAATAATGACTTTAAAAGGCTTAGGTTTTGGACAGTCTTCACCAAAGGAACACATCCTCTTCTCCACTCCCATGCAGTACTTCGATGAAAGTAATTCTATAGTTTATAGACTTGTTATCATATTTAATAGATTTGTAACATGAGGATTTAACTTTGGTTAGAACAGAAATATGATTGCATCTTAGTATTAATTTTATAGTCTTTAAAGGCACTATTAAAATGAAATATATGTTCAATGCCGACTATTCGTACAACTCATGAATTTTTAAAAAAATACTTATTTCTTTACAACATTTATTGTGATTCGAAACTCCATACTTTTACACAACTATAACTTCAAAAAGGTTGTGTTCATATAATGGTGTCTATGTAGTTTCAAACAACATTTTTTTCCATAAACTATAAACTTCTCACTGTTGGAATGTTTATTTAATCTCACTTGGTCTAAGTCAACACAGGTTATTTCTTCACACAACTGATGTTGACCATATTTAATCATACAAGAAGTTCTTTTTCATAACTAATGTCAAAATGAACTCCTCCATAAAAATCACTTATTAAAACTAATGCATGTTATTTGTTCACCAAAATTAAGTTTTTATTATATCATCACACATATATTTTTTGATTTAAATGATTAAAATATTCCACAAGTATAGCTTATTCAATTGAGGTGTGTGGTCACCAATTTATAGAAATGCTTTTCCCTTCACACAACTTCCTAGAACGTAATAAATTTAAATGAAAATTTAATTCTTCACCAAACATAATAAATTTTAGGTATCCTCTAGCAAAAAACTCACCCTTTTCACATAACTATATATGAATTTGAATGGTTCATTAAAATTCATTGTTTTCCACCAACATTACACATAATTTTTTTGGTTCATTGAATTTAAAATCATTTGAAATCATCTTTAGCAAGAAATTGAATGGAATTGAAAAACTCATATATATATATATATCTATTTTTCATGTTTTCATGTATTTTCCTATGTTACATAACTCAATCTTTTATAAAACTATAGAACTTTCATTAAACACTTAACTTTTATTTATTTTACTGAGGTAGTCTAATATCTTCTCTTGTGTGAAACTTCATGAAACTATTGATACCCTTCACACAAAATTTTTAATTACACAAAAACTTTTCCTTTAATATAAACATATTTTTATCTTCTTCTATACACTGAACCCCAAAAATTTGGAAAACAGAAGAAAACACGACCACTGTATACATGCAACATTATGTACCACTTGTAGGATTTTGAATTCATGCCCTATTCCTCATTTCTTGGATACACTCTTCCTTCTACAAAAAAAATAGATAAGGAAAACTCTTCAATTTGAGGTTTAATTCCACATCATCCATAAGTCACAATAGCATGTGAAACGTCATCTATGTGTGTATAATTATTCAATGTAACCATTCGCTTGAATTCGTCCTTTAACATCTAAAAATGGTCACTCATTGAGAAATATTTTCATCTACATGTCTTCAATAACTTTTTTGTGATATAAATGATAATTAACATTCCAATACAATAGTCATACTATATAAAACTATGATTTTAAACTAATAAAATGAGTAACACTAGTTTGGGTCCAATACTATATAGTTTAACGTCATTTATGGAGGATTTTATTCTTTTTCTGTGACATAATATGAATAGGACATAAAAAATGTAGTTTAAAATCATGTAGAAAAGATGATGAACATATAGTTTAACATCTTATACTGAGTATGAAAGTGCTGTGTAGTTTAAATTTATGCATCATAGTTGATGGGGACTATATAGTTTATATTTATGTAGTTTAGACTATCAATACCTTTTGATTTCAATTATGTGAATCTCAATCATGTTAGAAAAGCAATCAACTAAATCCTCTAATCCCGCTTAATTCATGGTTGGTTTGAGAAACAAGGGTCAATGGAATATTTCCAATGTTATATAAGATATCATGATTAGGATATTATATTAGTAATATAATATCACATTGTATTATAAAAATAAGCCTGTGAGGAACGGGAACCAATAGGGGGTGATCTATAAGACTGATTCACCCTACCAATATAAATAGATGAATGAGATTCTATCACTAATCATGATAGATAGTTTGATTTTGATCACTAATCATGTTCTAAATACGGGTTATACTTCCTCACTATCAGAAATTTTGGAAGAAATATTCAAGATGACTGATGAAGAAATTAAAAATATAGGTTCCAGTACAATGATGCCAAGAATCTTTGTATGAGAGGTGGTTCGAGACTGGTGTGATATCCCATCACTATGAATAGAGGAGATTCCATTTTCAAATAAGGGATTTATGGAGAAATTTAAACTCTAGAGATAAAAATTATTGAGGGAAAATAAATAAGGATAATCAAAAGGGGTTCAAGAACCCTAGAGTTATACTTCCATTCATTGAGATTGTCGATGGGGGTTCATATGGAGTAATAGAGTTGAAAACACATGAGATACATGAGAGATTTTTTATCATTCCATGGGGAGATTTACTTATTTAAGATTCTTTATATTTATGGTTATATATCACAAACCATAAAGTTAGAGTTTTAGGGATACAACTTTGACCAAGGGGTGCTATGAGTTTATGGTCACGAAGATTGAACTATATGCGACAACCATTTTAGTGTCATTGAGCTAAGACCATGTTTATGTTTGGGTTTATGGTCATAAAACTTAGGCCATGGTGCGAGATGATCTATACAACAATGGTAAAAGAAACACAACATGAATCAAATAACGTTTTCAACTATAAACCACCCATGGGGAAGAAGTTAAAAAATTTAATCATATAATACTTACACCAAGGGGGAAGTAGTTAATATGTAAGATGTGGAACGTAAACTAGACATGAACTCAGGACTGAATGAAAATATTAAAAACCAATGAAGTGAATGCACATTGTTGATTATTATACTATGAGAGTTTAGGAATCTAAGTCCATCCATCCTTATACCATATATTTTGAGATGGATTATATACATAGATTTTATAAGGGTAATAGAACCAGATGACATGGCACCGGACATTAAGAAAGATTTAGGGAAAAAGGATAGTTGTGACTAACCTGAGATAAGAAATCTAGGATTCAATACATATCCCATGAAATTGTTATTAATCAAAATTTAGTTCTTAGAGGTGGATATTTTGTATAGATTTTATTTATATACCTAAGAGGGGGAAAGAAAGTTGGGTAATATTTAGTAGGAAAAGGAAGACTAAAACCTATTAGGAATAAATTGAATTCCCATATTTAAGGGTAAAGGGGAAATGGGTGTAGAGTATATTGTTAGTCCTTGGCTGGAGATCCCAGTTTCACAATGTATCTCATGAAGTGGGAATGACAATTTACATGGTTATTTAAATGTATCACAGTAGGTGACTGACACTAGTGTAAAAGAGTGTATCCTTTAAGGCAATGAATCTTGATCAATTCTATTGTTTAAGACAATAAAAAATTGATGTTAGATATATAATTTGATGTCATTCACCTGTAACCAATTTTAGTTTTATTTAACTCTATTTTATGATAAATGAGTATGATCAATTGTGGATATGCTATACACTAAGTGGGTGGGTGAATCATTATTGGAGTCTAATTTTCTAATTTTTTACTGCATCACACTTTTAACTCTTCCATATTTAGGGGGGTATCCTATTATTATCTTTATATTTATATTATTCTTCATTATTTCATGAAATAATACTAACCACACACACTCTAGATACATGAAGATTTAAAAGGTTCAACTTCCAAAAGTAAGGGTTAGTCTATGGAATTATAAGGGTTTCTCTAGGATCACACGAACAACTAGTATCAACCAATGAATAAAATTGGGTAGGGTTTATGAATTCACTCATGTTTGTTGCATCCTACACTCCACATCATCCCATTGATTCTTCATATTGTGATCCTGAAAGTTTACTACAAAGTGGAATAACAACAAGAGAGTCTAATATCAATCAATGCCCTTATCTTGTTATTGATGTACTGCATCCTCATTATTTCCCTATTCTTTCACTTGAATAATATCATAAAAGAACTTCTTATAATTTATGAAAATTAAAATTCAAAAAACTTCTTATCTTGAAAACAAGTTACTCTACTTCCTTTCTTGCACAGATTTTGTAACAACCTAGAAAATATTTTTCTTTTTTTAATGGATCTCTTTCCTCTAAATAATTTGTAATTATGTTTTAAAATAAAAGAACATAAAAATAATTTTTCATTTCATCATAACTTCTTATATAACACATAAATTAGGACTAGTAAAACATGGAATAATAATGAAATATACACATTAAATAATAGTATATTCATAATAAAAAACTCAACAGGCTTGAAATCCCCCAAGAAGAGTGCCCCTACTATAATGATCATAAAAAGGTAAAGAATCATTATAAAAATAAAAGAAATTATCAAAGTATGAGTAAGAACCTTTTAAAAAAAAAGTAATGAGTAATGATGAGAGTATTATTGGATATTTATAGGGAAATATAACTATTAAAAAATAAAAATATTGTGTAATACAAATGGTGGGAATTATTATAATTAATTAATAAGATGGCTGGCCAATATTATTATTGTTGGTGTAATAAAGTGACCATTGGGACCATTTTATTGAAAATTTATAAATATTTAATTTACATTAATAGAATAGAATATGATATATGTATTGTTTTTAAAAAAAATATTATTTCCTTGAAATTATCATCTGAAAAATTAAAAAGAATAATTTAAATTAGCAATGTCCGGTATAAGTTTTATAATTTTCAAAAAAGTTCTTCATGTTGTTAAAACTATTAATAATGAAAAATAAGGAAATTTATTTAAAAATAAATATTATTATTTTTATAGAATTATTTTGATAAAACAAGAGTCATTTTTCATTCTTGAACATTTTAATTATCTAGGGGGTGAATTTATGGTAATTTTCTAAAAATGTTTAATTTTGTGTTAAAAAGTGAAATTACTATTTTTACAAAATTCATTAACTCTTATGAAGTAATTATTACATGATAAAGAAATAAAAATTTTCAATCCCCACTATTAATAAAATATTATTTATGTAACAACATAGGACATAATGTGTTATATTTATAAACACATATTTAATTTGTTTTTTGAAAACAAATATTTTAACCATTAAATATGTTTTTATGATTTATATGCATATCATGTTAGAATTGATTTTTAGAACATTAATAAATTAAATTAAGTAAAATAGAGTACATATTTTTAATTATAATTTCTAAATTATGTAATATTTTGTATTCTATTTCAAGTCGTAAAAAATTTAACATGGTAAAAGAAAAAGATTTACTGTGGTATAGGTAAAATAATATAGCGGGTTAAAGTTAAAAAGTAAAAGATTAAAATACATAAAAAATACAACAATAAATGGATGGTTTACATTTTTCATGAGATAAAATATCCCTAAAAACAATAATTATCAACCAATTTTTTTGAAATTAATTCCACCCAATAGTGGTTATCCTTAAATACAAAATAATCATTGTTTATTCACTTAAAGCCACCCCACCTCAAGTATAAATACCCCTACCACCCCAACTAACCAATAAAAATTAAAAAAACCCATTAATTAATGATCTTCTCACCTAAAAAATATTCCACACGGTGTCTCAATGGTATTAGGTCCCCCTACATGATTTAGGAACCAACTCTTTAAGGTATGAGAATCCTCCTCTTCTTTTTCATTCAAGTACATCCTTATTGTGTGTCTTTTAAGTGTCCGACTTATTTATTTGTAATTATTGTCTTTTATTATCCCATATTTAAAAAAATACCAAAGGGATACCTCAAATATATCTCATTATTATTTTCCTATAATCCATGTTGTATGTCGTTATGATGTTGGAAATATTTCATGAATTTATCTCTTTTTCTAGGAAATATTTTCATATTTTTAATACCCAAACCAATTCCATTTCCATGGGAATTTACCTATATTATAAAATGTATTATTTATTATTGTATTTTAATATATTAAACGCATATTCACTTTTTATGGGTTAAAAATGTTTTTTTTCAAATTCAAGCGCTTTGTACACCATGATTTTTATACGAAACTCGTTATTTATTACAACGGGTCATTGGTGGAATGATTTACTTGATGTTAATTGTGTCATATATGATTTAAGAAATATAATGCGTTTGAATTGAATTTTATCCAATTGAGTGGGTAAATAATCAGTCTCTACATATGACATACTTATGATACCTTCGTGATTAAACTCAGTAGTTATGATTTATGACACCTTGGTGATAAACTGTGTTTACATGCTTATGGATGTCCTATTTTAATGTTTTAGGCACATTTACATGTCATTATTCATTTTATTTCTATTATGATATTCCTATTAATCATATTATCATGCCTTATTTATATTCATCTTGACCACATGTTAAGTTTTTTCCTTTATTTATTCCCTTGACAGGCTTTAAGAACACCCCATTATTTTATGTATGTCCCCAAAACATTAGATGAATTAAGAGTAACCTAGGAAGAACCAATGAAGAATTATAGCAAGTGGAATATAATAATGTTTATATTTATGTTTTTTTCATGTATTATTTTCTTATTTTTAATACACTAAAATTCAAAATATATTTTCAATTGATAAATTGCATATCATAAAATGATATATTTATGTAATAAAAGATGGGATTCCGTAAATTTAAAGATACACCGCCATGTTCACTACATAATAAAGTTTTACATAACACCATTTTTCTCCTTGATTCTTCTTAAAATTCGGTGCATAAAATAAATGCATTGAATTTCATTACATTCTTGAAATCATAATAATTTATCTTACCAAATAGTGTGTTTTTTTCTTTTCATCACTACTTTCGATGCATAAAGGTTTGACAAAAGGATAAGTTTTGGGTATATCATTATATCTATTGATGAGATATGAAAATTTATACCACAGAGACTCTCTTATCTAAATTCAATATTATTCAGTAGATACTCTACAAGGTGAAATTATCCCACTCACATTACATATCAGGTCCAAACATGCATATAGAATAATAGACTCAATAACCTAATTATTAGACATCTGAGAAAATATCATTTGAATTTTAGTACCATCTATCAAATTCTCCAAGAATTTATTCATAACTACTATAATATTACCATTAATGGTTAACAACTTCTCATTTCTTTTTTTTACAATGAACTAATTTATAATTAATCAATTTGAGTAATTACAAAGATTCATTCAATATTGGGCATGGATCATGGTCTAAAAACCAGGAAACATGATAGTGAATCATTATAGAAGCACTAAATCATCAATAGATTTCATATTTTTTGATTTGGAACATCACCCACTAAAATTATCTATAAAACACCCAACATTTTGATATCATGAGTGGTGTGTAACGAACTAGATCTGACCGCAATCAAAATCGGCACCTGAACCAGTCTGTGGAAGGACCTGAAAGGAATTCCCATTCCCCAAGGGATGGTACTAGTTCTCAGGTATCATAAAAATTTATTTTGGAATGATTTACTCTATTTTAGAAACCTCAAACAACCAACAAGGATGACTAAACTGAATCTTAAAATTTACAACAAACAAGTCTTAAGAAAAAGCAGAATCGAAATACACAGGTTTATAAAAGAACCAAAGACTAATAAAATGAATGAAATACCAAAATAACACCCCAGAACTACGTCATGGTATGGGTAATTTCCCTAAAACTATATCCATGACACCACATCATGAAGGACCAACAGAAACCTGAACCACCAGTTATAAGAGCATTACCCAGACCTACTGCAAAAATTACCAAGTCTACATACACTATGAGGTGTAAGTAGGGTGTGAGCCTAATCCTAGTAGAATGTCCCCCAAAATTTACTCTAAAAGAAAACAATATTTTCAACTCAAAAATCATCTAACTAAAGGGTATAAACCATCCCCAACAAACATACACCACCAAAGGTGCCACTAGGAGTGTCACAAATTCAATTCTAGGCCACCTCACCATCATACCTTTCCTATAACAAAAGGCAATTAAAAATACTACCCAAAAATTCCAAGAATAATGATTTAGATAAAGAACACCTAAGACACCAAATTTAATCCCCGAACACCTGAAAAATAAGTGAAAATTAAGAAACAAAAGAGGATTCAAAATAAAACATGGAATTGAACATCAGGGTGTGAAAATTCTCCCAATAATACAGCTTTCCATTCCCCTGAAATTCACAACAATACCAGATGCAAATAAAAAAACCAAAATATAGACCAATATGGACTCCCATTCCAAGTTGAACCTAACCCAAAAAATCCAAAATACTTCCAGTTGATTAAGAAAGGAAGGGATACTCTCACTAACATGAATTTACCCCACTTTCCTAAATTGATCAAACATATTAAAAACACATCCCTAAATAAAACACCTCAAACACTACCAATAGAAGCCCAAGTAATCCACCAAAAACGAATCAATGAACTTGAGAAAAATTACCACAACCTCACTTCAAAAAAACCATTAGGAATTCTACAATCCCATGTTTACCCAAGGAAGAAATTAGTGGTTAGATAGCCCTAAAAGAGACTACCTACCACTATAAAATCACCAAGGACAAAACTGGATCACTAATATTTGGAGACACAAGTGGGATACTACTATAGAAATGAACTAACACTCGATACTGGTCTAGAACACTAACACAAGGATGTCCGTACAGACTCCCCACCATAGGAGCGAACGTTATTTCCTCAGATAGAACTGAGAAACCAGTAGGAGGAGGCCCGAATGGACTCCCCACCATATCGGATAGACTAACATTAGAATTATTCCAAAAGAACCTAAAATAAACCCATGGTGGGTCTACCCACCATAAGAACCAACCATCTTGGCCGACTAACATGGGCCAACAAAAAATCGACCCTATAAGGGGAAATCCCCACCGCGGGGGGGGGGGGGGGTCGATAAACGAAACTAAAAAAAATAACGGATATAAGAGATACATCACTCTTACATACATTATCATCCCTAGATGAGTCAAACCAAAATTGAGATCCAAAATATCCTACAAGGTTATTCATACATGAACAACTGTACTGATAGTTGCACCCATGAGGATTCAGGCATTGGGTTTGAGAAAAGAAAGCCACTCCACCTACTTATATCCAAAGTGGGACTTCTTCATAAAAACATATTACAAACCCAAGGGATTGGGCATGCATGTCCCTTTTCACAACATGAGACCACATTAAATGAAACCACCATATAAAAACCTAATACAATCTCCACCTCCCACACTATAGAGAGAAGTTAAACTAAAATCTCTTACATCCATTGGGTTTTCTTGAATACATTACTAATTCACTTTGGGACATATAGATGGATCTCACATGATTTAAGAATATCTTTCCTCATAGTTCAACACTAAGAACCCCAAAAATAACATCATATTTTGGTTCCATAAGCAGCTACACCACAATCCAACAACATAATCCGAACACAACACATCCTGAAAAACTCTTACCATTTCATTAAACCTTCACAAGAACATGGTCTTAGAAGATGCAATTGCATCACCCATTTCAACCCAAACCAAAAACAAATAAATAATTGACATAAGGAAGACACCTTCATTCAGGACCGAGAACCTCTAGGATTCCAAGGAGAAAAAAGTTTCTTCTAAAACCATGGTCTTCAAAATTCCAGTAACACCCCCACTAGCATTCAAATGAGGATATGACACTAAAAAACGCCATAAATCATGATCATTGCAAATAAAGTGGTATTAAACATATAGAAACATTATATAGGTGTCATGGTAATATCACAAAATCATTCAACTTTTTTAGAATGTGTTTGAATAAGAATATGAGAGACCTAGAGGCCCTCTAGGACATAATCCTACCCCGAAAAACCTGGACCTCTTTCACCTTACTCACTATAATTCTCATTCCCCACTTATATATAAAACATATAGACCCCATTGTGTCATACTAAATCTTTTATGATTCAAGAAACTGTTGAAACCATACTCCTTTCAACTCCTTACACATCCACTCTTCTACTATGAGAGGATCTATGTAATTCAAAAAAGAAGAGAGATAAACTCAACCCTAAAACCTGGGAAGAGAGTTTATATTTGGATCTACCGGAGGAACTACCAACTGTAATCCACCCATGGAACCACTTAAATAATGAATTATCTCATTATGGGTCATAATTTAGCTATAAGGAAATTCAAGGACCCAACCAATCTGGTAATTTGGATAAAACATACCACAAAACAGAACCGAACACACAAGAGAAACAACCATAGGGGATTCCCGAAACATTTTGTAAAAGAGACCTCTACCATACACATTAACATAACTAAGTAGTGAAACAAAAATCGAAAACCTCATTCCAATAAGGGTGTCATTGTACTTAAATAATCCCATAAAAAACCCCAAAAGTACATAAAACACATTACCGAAACCCAAGTTCTCTAGAAATAAATGTTTCCTTAAAAATAATTTCTTGGAAAATAGACTTGGGTGGTGGTTATCACATTCACTAATGGTATCTCATGGGCCTCCCACATGCATGTTTCCATGCCACATTGGGAACTCTCCACATATCCATGCCGAAACTCATCCAATAATTTCATTAACCATCCATTATTCCTTATAATCCCATGTATGTGGTTACCCTTGACGATACCAAAAACCAAAAGAAAACATTTCCTCTTTTGAAAATCGAAACATTCTACCCAAAATTTCTCTTTCTTTAAACCACCAACCTCAAAATCAGAACCTAATTAAAATTTGAAGAACCATTTCAAAAAAGCACCAACCACAAATTGAAAATCACTTTCAAATCTTACACATAATTTTAAAAATATCTCTACCTATTTCAAAACACCTGCAATTTTATGAAAAACTCTATTTAATTAACACGCATTCATTCAAATAGTCAGTTAGCCAAATTTAAAACATGTTCCCCGAAATTCATGAAACATTACAAAAGAGAAATATTTACCAAATCAAAATTCATATTCCAACCCCACCCATAAATTCCAAAATACATTATTCTATTGAAATCACTTTTCAATTGTTCAGAAAACTCTATTTAAATCAGATTTTCGAATACCACTTTAACATAATTCATTCATTTAAAAGATGTGTAAACACACCATCTTCCATTTCAAATCAATTAAAAAAAATTCATTTACAACCATTAATAAACCAAAACTTTTTCTCTTTACTTGAAAATAATTTCAAAATTTTAAAATCTCTCAAAATCAAGTCATTTTTAATTTTAAAACCATGCTTCCAAGATTCTAACACAAAGAGACACAAGACCATGAGAAAGGAAATTAGTACCAATGGGTGGGTCTAACATATGTTTGGAGGCTATACAACAAAAGATTCAATATCATAGTGAATTTTCAAGGGAAATATCCCCAGATCCACATGGAATTCTAGTCCCTTCGAGCTCACTGAGAGCATTGACCCAACTATATTTTCATTTCCCCCAATCATCAATGAACCATAAGAAATGAAGATCTCAAATAAAACCAAAATTCCCTTTGGTGAAATGAATCTTGTCATTAGGTGTGATGTCTAGGAACACTACTCATAATCAGAATTTCAATTCTCGATATTCCTAGATCTGGTCTACCTAGACTCTATCCCCTAAAGTACATCACCTTAAAAGAGAAAACCTCCTCTAATACTATTTTGTCACAAACCAGATCTGGTTGCCTTTAGAATTGGCACCCAACCCATTCCATATAAAGACCCTAGGTGAATTACCAACCCCTGAGGGCTAGAAAATGTGCCTGGGTATCATAAAGAAGTTTTTGGGAATTATTTACATGAGTTTAGCAACTTAAAATAGCCAATAAGGATGAATAAACCTAATCTGACAATTTACACTAAACAAGTATTAAAAATAATTAAGAATTGAAATACATAAATTTATATAAGGCCCAAAGACTAATAAAAGAGAGGAAATCCAAAAAACACATCCCAAGAACCACCTCATGTCAAGGGTCAATTCCATCAAGTCATATCCTTGACAATGTCTCTCCAAGGACCGCTATAAACTAGGACCACCTGTTATAAGAGCTTTAACCTAACCTATAACAAACATTACCAAGTATACATAAATCGAAATGTGTATGTAGGGTGTGATTATAATCCAAGTAGTATTCCATTTAAAAGATATTCCATGTAATAAAAATTTTAAGATGAAAATCTTGCATGTTTTTAAAAACAAGAATGCCAGTAACAATTTCAAAGAGATTTAACTTGAAAATGAAAACAATTTTTAAGAGTTTTACTTTAAAGAAAGAACAATTATAATTAAAATGAACATGATACTGAATTTTCAATAAAAACACACCATATTCCAATGGTATTTATAAAATATCCAATGATCACTATTCAAGGAAAATAACCCTAGGCACTAGTAAGCTACGAGCCCTAGGTACCTCGTATCTCTGTGAAAAGTAACTATAAAAAATAATCATTCTCATGAATGAGCCACTATTAGGGAACATAACCATAACCTAGTGGTCCAAAATATCATAATAATAGTTTTTTAATGTTTTAATCATTAAAATTTCTGTGTGAAATAGTGATAAAACTACTCTAGATCACTAGAATACTAGTACATTCCACCCACCTAGATACTCGGTTTTCCCTCTTGTGATAAAACATATTCTACATCTTATAATGTACCATTTGAACATGACAATTCCATTTTCAAATCACAAACACACCAAAAATCCTATAATAATTTCACATATTACTCCTTTGACATTCAAAATCATTTTAACACTATACTCACACAAAACAGTCCACAAACATGTTTTATGTCTTTCTATAAATTTAATAATTACTTTCAAGAATTCATAAAATGTTATCAAAAAGTTTGACATCACAAATCACCACATCCCCATTCAAAAACTCATTTCAAGAACATTCAACCTCCAAATATTTTCCCCAACATCTTGTTCATATATTATGTAACTTAATAAACCAGTTGAGATTTTTATAAAACAACTACAAGTGGTATAACAAGGTTTTTCACACACAACCCATTCAAAATACAAATTTCAAGCTCAAAATCACAACAAAAACCTAAAAAAGAAGATTTTATAGTTCAATCCACATTTAATAAACCATTTTCTAATGTTTTAAAATGATCTTAATTGATAGAATAAGTGGTATAAAAGAAAAACACAACATTTCAAGAAACTATGCAAATGTAAAATTAACTCTTAACCAATTCCATCAAAAATAAATTTTCACCACACACAACATATGAGGAACATTATAAATAAGTAAATCCATCAATATAAATAATAAAATAATATTTACACATGGAATCACCAAAATTTTGTATCAAAACTCCAAATCATTGTGCAAAACATCAACCACACCCCTACCGCACCTAATGGGAATGAAAACAACCCCCAACCATGGATATTGAACAAACAAACTAAAAAAAACCCTAGTTATGTAGACCTATCTTATAGATATTTGTTACTTCCAGGAGGAGGAAATAAACCCAAATTAAAATGAATGAAACCAGAGAGGGAATTTCTTACTTTAATATCATTGGAGTTTTCCCACTAAAACCCCTTCAAAAAGGAATTCCAAATGATGTTGAGGGAGATTTGAAGACTTCCATGGATATAAGGTAGGAAATTGGGTGAAAGGGGTGCATTAGGGTCAATATCGAAAGGGTAAACTTGAAAAAAAAACATTTTTTATTGTCTTGGATGTTGTGCACGGTTTGTTGACACAGTTTAGTAAACAGTGTGGCTTGTTCTGGCCACCCAAGAACCTTCCATTTTTCTCCAATTTTAGAGGGGATAGGGGGGATTAAAGTGTTAAATATATGGAAAGGATATGAGAAAACAATTCTCTAAATAAAGCACCATTTTTAACCCAAAACCAATCTAACTAAAGGGTAAAAACCACACCAAAAGACATACCCAACAAAAGGATCCACTAGGAGTGTCACAAATTCAATTCCAACCACACTATCCCCATGTATTTCCTCTAACAAATGAAAAGGAAAAATACTACCCAGGATGTCCAATAGTAATAATTTAGATCAAGGACACCAGAGACCCCAAATTTAAACCCAGAACACCTAGATACTAAGATAAAACTAGGAACTAGAATAAGAATCAAAACAAAGCATGGAATTGAAAATCCGGGTGTGAAATGTTGTGTGAAACTTTAAGAAAAACACCCTTTGAAACAACCATCACCATGTTTATTTATATATTTTTTCTTCCACCTTATTAACTTTCAAATCCTCTTCAATTTGTCTAATACACCTATAAAAATGGAATGTTCTTAGTTCTTTGGCTGTTTTAATATTAAACGGTAATTTTCACACCAATATTAGAGTTAGAAATTTACAATAAGAACTTCACAAATGAAACATGCCATTTACTGTTGTGTATAGTTTCTCATGTTGGAAAAATTCTTCTCAACTATTGAATATATAAGCCGTACCCCATTTTAATCCTTCCTGCTTGACTAAACCCTTCTTCAATCTTCATAAAAGGACTAAACCATGACATACAAATCAGGATATATATCAATGAAGAAGATATTAATTATCATTTAATGATTTAAAAACTTCTAAATATACTTGGATACTTATTATAAAAACTCCTTCATCATAATAAACAAGATTTCTCTTAACTGAATTCTTCAACACATTGACATCAATGATTGATCCATGGTCATTGAAAATATTCAACACTCATTGAAAATAAATTCAATCCACGAATTTTCTTATTTACTATAATGTTGATAACACAATTTAACATCATACCATGAGAATGATGTTGTAAAAAATTCAAGGAAATGATAAAGGGACTAGGTTTCCATAGAGTTTGGGGTCATGTGATGAGGACCTATTTGAAGTAGTTTAAAATAAAATAGAATAATCTTAAACTATATATTTGATTGTATTATAGCTTGGACTAGTTTAATTTAGTTTAGTGTATTGGAACTCAGACAAGGAGGTCATAATTACCTACATATGGTATTTCGTAAGAAACCTTTTGTTAGTGGGAGGTGCAATGTACTACCATTCCACGGTGATTAACTATTTGACCTAGTAGAGTATGCCTTATGAGTAGAGAAGCTCACTACAATTTGGGATTTAACATTTATGGTTTTATTCTGGGTATCATTTTAATCTTAAACCCCAAAACTGGGTCACTCTAGAGGATGAAGTTAATATATAACTTCTTGTTGGAAGCTCGATGCACTCAATTATAATGGACCAAAATATTGTGTAGTTCTTGGATCCTATTTTCTTCTATATATTCCAATTAAACTATTTTTCCTTGGGATATTTTATCATGCATAAACTCTTCACATAATATTATTAAATGGGATGTTAAATGAACCTCGATGGGTAGTACTACTTATAATACATATATAAGGGAGTAAGAGGTCACCTGGAAGGAAGTCTAACTCATGGCAGTACATGCTTAGAATGTATTCGATATATTTTTAGTCCAGTTTTTCTTACTCCAATCCACCATCCTTTACATGATGTTAGGTATGAGTTTTTGAATGCCATGGTATATCCACTCACTATTGCATGATCTCAATGTTTATTGATGAACTAGACTCTAAATTTGGTAAAATCCTTATTAATCTCAGTGGATCAAAATTTGGGTCTATTTTTCATGAGAATAGTGTGAGGGATCTCAAATTTAAGGATAATGTGGGATTTAACAAACTCAATCATGTACTTAGTGTTGACCCCTTTTAGGGGGATAAAATTTTTCCATTTGAAGAACCAATTAGTGGTAGAAAAAATGAATTTCAACGGCCACACTATTTTCAAAGGGTTGTGATACATGAAACTAATTCCAAATATAGGGGAATGATAATATTACGTAGTGGTGCAGACAATTTCAGGTGGATGTTACATAAAGTTGGCATGAACCTGGAAAGTAATAAATTTTTCTGTGAATTCCATGTAGCCACGAATCTTGGTTGGAAAAAATAACCCATTATTTTGTTCTAGTTAGATATATTCACTCCTATTTTATGATATCTATATATACCAACATTAATCACTTATAACAATAGTGTAATATTCGTTCCTTTGATACAATATAGAAGAATCCTGGAAAAGATTCATCTAGGGAAGAACTTCTCTGAAATGGGGTCAGGGCATAGGGTAAAATCTACTCCTATTATATGGACTTATTTATAATATCCCTATAATTTGTTTTATAATTTTAAATACATTATGTTTTGAAAAATAATAATTTAAAATTATTTGTTTTAATTAATATCAATTATATTTCAAATTTATAGCATTCAAATTAATTTTAAATTAATATTCTAAAAATCTACTTTATAGTATTATTTCGGGTAAAAGAATATTTTAAAATGAATATGTGTATTTGATTATTATTATTATGAAATTAATTTTTATCAACATATTATTTAATTAAATATTATATAAATAATATATATATTGACTATTATAATTATTTTGATAAATAATAAATTATGATACGAATAGGTTCACTATTAAAATGGAACCCCGTGATTTTATAGTATGTTTCTACATAAATAATTTAAGTTCATTAGATAGATTATATGAACACAAAATTGACTCCTAGTGAAACAACACTTTTTTACTGTTATAACCTACCCATTAAACTTAATTTTTTCCACTTGTGTGTTTTGATTTTCAAAAAACGGTCACACACGATTGCATTCAGTAACATATTTAGAGTCTGACTAAATCAACATAATTTTTGGGGAATAGTAACATTACCCATAATAATAATAATGTACCCTTATGAGTAGTAACCTCACCCATATATGTATATATAAAATTTAGGCAATATATAAATGGGAGTAAATATTTTAAATATTAATAATTAAGTGTTGGTATTTATGTGAGTAATTAATATAATATTACAATTTTATAACTAATAATCTTAGTTAAATGATACCTCATTTTCATAAATTGTAATCATAAATCAATATTTTTTATTCCTATGATTTTGGGATTATTTAATGAGACCTTATTAAAATTTTCAGGGTATTATAAAATCATTTATAATTTTAAAAACTGTATTTTTTGAGTAAATTGTGATTTTAATTATAAATTAAATTTATCATATTTAGGAAATTATTTATCATATTTATGAAATTGGTTAGAGTTAATTTTTTATATTTTTCTAAAATACGTGAATTTTTTGTGAATAGTAAAATACAGTTATTTACAAAATATACTAAATAATTGTGTTTCTGTCTCATTATTGAGTAATGGATAATTTTAATGAACATTGGCTCAAAATAAAATGTTCTTATTAGTATTTTTGGTCACAAGAATAAAAAATATTCGTAGTCTTGAGTAAATATAATAAAATAATTATTAAAATAATTGAAAAATCCTCCCCTCCTCTACTATAAAAACCACACCTTGCTCCCTATTCTCTTCACTCCTTTGTTCCATGAACCATCACAATGTTCTGAACAAATACTCTCTCGTAGTCAATACACATTCCCAAGATCTATTGTTCCTAAAAAAAATACCAAAACCCCTTCCCTTAAGAAGGTTCTTAAAGAGGAGTACTCAAGATGTAAAATCCTCTTCATTGTTCCTTTTAATTTCTCTTATGTTCCTTATTTTATTATTATCTCCTCACCTCATCTATCCATATGGTCATGGTAACTTTATTATCATCTATATAATATAATTTTATCATGTTAATTTTATAACCATTAACAATTTCATTACTATCTCTCTTTTATATTATAAATGAAATCATCGTCTGGGAGGTTCCAATTTACAACCTTCATGGAGGACGACATTTACTTCTTCAATGTCATATTCAAGCATGGTAATGGAACCGTTTTTATGGTTGAACCAGATTCTAAAATATATATTATATATTATTTAATTATTCATAAAACCATCACTTATACACAATATTAAATAATAGAATAAAACTAGTTCACAGTGATCGAAAAACAATCGTAAAAATCTAAACGATCATCACTAATTGTCTTATATACTAATATATCCTCATAACATGTAAACAAATGATATATATTACCATTAAAACTTACTTATGTTCATTAATAATATATAAAATTAATTATGGAGAACTATATCAATTCCACATGAACTCCATTACTTATAATCATGTGAACCGATAATGAAATAAATTAAACGGACACTCTAGAATGATGAAATTCAATCCTAAAACATATAAATAAAGACATAAATGAACTTAATAAAACTATAATGAAACAAAGATATGTACATTATATTATTAATCAATTTATTAATGGATTTAATTTGATTATCCAGACCATTAATTTCTAGTGCATAGTTCTTTCTGATATAAGGTAAGGGTTTTCTCAACTCACAAACATTGCAATAAGATATGCCTTACTCACCACAAATTCTTATATATGGTGTCTATATACTACCAATTTATGTATCATATCATGAATATTTTTTTTCATGCAATTCAATGTGTCTTTTGATGATTATTTATTTATGGGGCATATGATTCCATTTATTACAATGGGGTAAGGGATTCCACCTTAACCTTCATTTTTTTTCTTCGGGTTATTCCTTCTTTATCCTTAACCAAATGTTATGGTTTTTTAATTTCTATGTAAATATTATATATTATTTTTTTTGTTATGAAATAATATATTTAGAATATTTCATATTCGGTTTATGGGGATTATATATTTGAAAATTGTTCCCCTCTTAGTTCTTCTGATAAACACGTTCAATTCAAGGGAACTTCTCGAATGATTTCCTATTTTCAAGTGCAATATATGATCTATTTTAAGACATAAATTTTTTTATAAAATGACACATTTTATCATTAAAAACTATCTTTTTTCATTTCTTATTTTATGAAAACAAACATTCCTTTCAACTTTAAAATCTCAATAATATTTTACTTAAACCACACCAAAATATTTTATTTCTAAAGCTTCTTTAAAAACTATTTTTACCTGATTTCACATCAGTGGGATATTATTTATCCCTCAAATATAATTTATATTTCATTTAATTCTATTTTATGCGATATACATGTTTAAAAACTTATTTAATGAAAAATAAAAATCATTTTCCAAAAGAACACTTCTTTCTAAGGTAAAAATAATTTTTCTTGTCTCGCTTTTAATTTTGTGAGATATTTTCACTTTTCACCACTTATTCCATACAAGTGGTGTATGTACAACCCTTTAGTATATCATATCAATATTCTCCTTAATATTGTGATATTGTAATGGATTATGATTTGAATGTTTCAAGGTTGCATGGGACACTTTGGAATGTTTAAGGATTATTTCATCAAGATTTATTAGTGGTCTCACTAAAAAGTATTTTAATATATGTAAAAATCTATTGTTTAATATTATTATTCATTTAATTTTATCTATTATGATGTCATCTAAAATATTTTTTAGAATTGTTTCTAATTAGTTTGACTGTGGATGTGTTATTTTGATACCATTCACCATATTACTCAGAATAGTTAGTGTTTATGTTTAATGATTAGGGAATGTTTTTTTCATTTCATATGTTATTTTCAATATGAATTTATATTATGATTATGTTAACCCCTTTCATATGAGGAATGGATTGTTCTTAGTAAGTGTTAGGTGGGGGCCGTTATAGCCCCTTATTTCATCGGTAGGTCTTAGGAGACAAATGAATTTGGGGTTTTTTAATCATTAATGTATGGTCATGGCACAGGGCCTTGACAGTATGGTAATGATGTCCAAAATTATACATTACCTCATTATGAAGCTATTAATTTATATTTTTTGTTATTATTTGACTATTATAATATCCATGGATATGTTTTATTATGTCATTATTCATTCACCTTTTATTCCTACCATATTATGCTCATGATTATTTTCTAATGGCATGTGTACTTTTAGTATTCCACCATGACTTATTATTTATGATTCTACTATATTATGTACCCTAGTTGATCATTTCATATCACCCCATTCATATATTTCATTTCCACAGGTTATGAAGAAAAAAATATTGTATAATATTTCAAGGATGTAGGTTATTTCATTTTATAATGTATCATGTTTTATTTTCTTTTCCCAATGTATTAGGGTATCATATATGTAATTTTTTTTTCCAAGACTGGTAAACTGATCATTACTTTGGGATTTTATTTCCTCTAATAATACTAATGTAATAAAATAATGCACAAGCTCCATACTTATGGGGTTGGGGTGTTACAGATGGTATCAAAGGAAGTTTAGCAGCAACCTTGAAAACTAGATTTAGAAAATATAGATTAGAGAATGTAAAACTATAATAGATTTTTAGGATAAGTATACAAGAACATACTAGAATTTTGGTAAGGTATATATTATGTGGATCTTCCTTGAAAATACATCCCTTTATGGATACTACAAGTGGAAGTGGTTCGGGAACAAATGTACATAAAAGTAACAACTCTAACAAGGTGTTTCAGGCCTGACTTGGAGTATCATAGTACATGACAACATGCCTTACTGTATACCTAGTTTCACACTCCCATGTGATATTCTTAGGATAATTTATATATTATTTACAAACCAATAGGAAGGATTTAAATTTAGAAATTTCCTCAAAGAAACCATGATTATGATTATGAGATTAGAAATAACTAAAAAATTCAATTTGGGTTAAGTATTTCACAACTATTGGGATTATATTGTAAGCTTCATAATGATATGATCTAATCTACTGTATTCAATTGTTTTTAAATGGCACCAAGCAGAAGGATTGAGAACTTCATCATTTCACATAATCTAAATAGTAAGAATAGTTATTCCTTCAACGGGTTTAAGCTAGTATTTCAAAAGTAAATAGTATCTCAAACATTCTAAACATATGTGAAGATAGTATCATCTCATAACAAGAAGGATAATGAGATTTCCAAATATTATGGATTTAGAAGGAAGCATATGAAGAAGAGTACAACTAGGAAACTGATAGATAAACGGAATAAGGTATTGAATTATTTTCCCACATGTGATAATTGAGGAAGGAGAAACCTTGGTATATTCTTAAGAGGAAAAGGTGTTTTCCTCAACTACGGAAAAAAAAGTACACCATGCTCATAATTGAAATAAAATGAAATAAGTTTCTAATATTCAATTCTTCATATATAAGGATATGGGGAACTATAAAAATAATTTCTCTAGCATCAAGGAAATATAGTAACAAAAAAGTAAAGGGATCATGGTCAAACTTATGATGTTACCACCATCAAAGTATAATAATTAATGTATTTCTAGATTCAAGAACTATGTTATGATATTATTTTTATATGAAATATGTAATATAAAAGGATTTTACTATAGTACTCTTTAAATAAGGATTTGAGTTAATGTGTGGAATGGTTCCAAGGAAAAGTGACTCAGTAACAAGTTAAACTTTTGGTATAATGTATGGGCGAGGGAAAGGATACCCTGAATATATTCCTGATATTATGATATCAATTCCAAAATAAATATATGATTTATTTGGATAACATAAATTTTGTATCACTGACTATCTTGGATATAAATAATAGATTGTCAACAATGTGGTAGAGTCTACAATATTTTGGACTTGAGAAATATATCTAAATGCCTATGATTTACCTAAGGAATAACATAACATGAAAATATTAAAAAAGATTTTGTGGTAATTCGAGTTAATATAAAGAATCAAGATAATACATGTTGAATGTAGTCACTTGTTTATAATTAATTATTAAGATAAACTTCATATTGATTAATAAGTTCATTATCAAAATTGAGAGAGATTATTTCTAAAAAATTGGATCATAATGTTTTGGAAAAGTTAACCATTTATGAAATGGTTTAATTTTATCCTTAGAAAATGTTTTAGAAATTATTTTACCATATGATACAACTTGTTCCATGAAATGTTGTATGAATTGTTAAAGTCACAACTGAAGAATAAGATTGTGTATCAAGTACATATATTTCCATACATTATTGAGTGAAGGAATGTCTCAATTTAAGGGAAAGGATCTTGAAACAAAAAATTTTATCCTAGTACCTTATTTTCCATTGAATCAAATGGTCCCTTATATGATCATAGATTTTTGGCTTTGTGAATATTAAATTTCTCCTAACCATGTCCTCTACCACATTCCATCAAAACACGATGGTTAAATTATTCTTCAATGTCCGTATTTTCACATCACACTAATGTTATACTATTTGAATGCATAGTTTTTAGTGGCTTATGAATTTCACTTTCCCCATCATTATGAGAAAATTTTATTAACCCTATTTCCAATTTTGGTTTCCCTAAAAGGAATTTTCATGCATCAACCATTAACTTTCGAAGTGTAATTTTGATTTGTGAGGACCCAATTCTGTTGAGAAGGAATAATGTAACAATCAAGTAACTCTTTTTATGATTTTAAATACATTACTTTTTGAAAAATAATAACATAAAATAATGTGTTTTAATTAACAATACAAATATTTAAAATTTATAGCTTTCAAATTGATTTTTAAATTTATCTTCTAAAAACAAATACTATTTTACAGTATTATTTTGTGTAAAAGAATAATTTAATATGAATATATGTATTTTAATATTTAATTAAAAAATTAATTTTTATCAATATATTATTTAATTAAATATTTCAATTATATATATATATCTACGGACTATTTTAATTATCTTGATAAATACAAAATAATGTTACAAATCTATTTTGTAATGACCTAATGTTTTTAAATGGAAATTCCCTTCTCATAAGTATGTCATAAAATCCAATTAAAACACAACATAATGAACTAGTATGTGATAAGTGACCTTTAAACATAGTTTCCTAACTTCTAGGTCTAGAATATCGAAAATCGGACACACATAGTGGTGACCAATATTTTATTTGGAGACCAATAAAAAAACATAATATTTGGTGAATAGTAACCTACCCTTATGAATAGTAACATATCCTTATGAATAATGATATACCATACAGAATAGTAACCTTACCTATGATATTATTTAAATTATATTCATGTGAAATTATGATGTAGGTTTATTTTAGAATAAGTAAATAAATGTTTTGAAACTGGGTTTTAATAATAAATTATGATTTTAGTAAAATATTAAATTAATCTTATTTAGAAAGTTATTTTTGAAAAATGGACTTCATTTTTGATTCTATACATCAAAAAATGGATAGGGTGAATTTTTTGGATTTTTTTGAAATACTAGAATTGTTATGAATAGTAAAATCCGATAATTCACAATAAATGCTAAATAATGGATTAATTGAGTCATTGATGAAGATTTACTGATGTATTCCCACCTGGTTCCAAGTCACATGCATTTATTACTGTTCTTGGTCATGGAATAGTTACAATTCCTTTTCTTGTAAATAAATAATAAACTTATGATTAAAAAATTATGAAACCCCCCCCCCCTCCACTATAAATACAACTCATTCTCAAAGGAGGAAGTTTCTAGAGACAAATTCTTCTTTTCCAATTCCTTCATTTCTTTTTTATTTATTTCTTTTTTGTTTCTTTCCTAACCACCCTTCCCCAAAATAGTATGATAACTCTAGTAACATACATGAACTATAATTTTTTTATTCTAATGGTATATTTCAATATGTTCTCTCCTTTCCCCACCTTTTATTTGAAAGGAATGAAATCACCAGTTGAGATGTGCTAATTTAGCACATTTAAGGACAACCGTTTATCAATTTTTATTATCATATTTAAATGTGGTCATGAAATAATTTTTGTTATGGTTGAACTAGATTATATATATTTAATATATCCTTTCTTGATTCTGTAATCTTTTTTTGAAATGGTATAAAGTTATAAATCAAAACTTGTTCTTTGTAATCAAACCCCCCAATTTACCAAAACAGTTGTCACGTTGGTTTTATATAATAGTTTGACTTCACTCTAAGTAACAAAATTAAATTTAAAACCATGAAATCTCTTCTGTAGAGACCCTAAGCTTAACGTACACGGACATTACATTATTTTTGTGGAATACTTAGTACATAACAAAAACACACACACAAGGACCGTAATAGTTTAGTGTCTTTGGAATCTTGGAATGTAATATTATAATCATGGTGAAAGATCTTCAACATCTCCCATAAAGATCTTCCCCTTTTTTCTTACCTAAAACCTTTCATTATATCCTGGGGAAAAGAAAACATAAAAAGTGTGAGCTCAAATGCTCAGTAAGGGTACACATGGATAAAATAAAACATAACATATACATTCTATCTTAAAAACATGAACATAATGTTTAAACATCAAAAGCTTGAGGAATGACATAAAACATGGATGTACATATGGAATAGATCATAAAGAAACATTAAGAATCATAAAATAGCATGGGAATAAAACATGTAATTGGGGAAACCATTAAGAACATGTTATGATTTCCATAGTAGCCAAGGCATTGCTGCCAAGACCATCTTAGTGGACAAAGTCCCTTTCTAAATCGAGTTCACTCCTCGTTTCAGTCTTGTATTACTGATCCGGTTTAACTTTCTGGTCCAGCCATGTCTATATCATGAGATATTAATCTTTACCCAATTCATTGGAGGGTGATATAGGTCCCACCCATCTCATAATTAAATCATTCTTACTTGTGCCACAAAATAAACATATATCATTCATAATAACCCCACGAATAAAATGGGTTTCATAAACATCACCCCATAATCACATAATCCATATAAAAGAAAAGGAATCATTTCATAATAAGAAATATGAAACCATGTAAATCAAAGAGACTTTATACTTGACACATTAACTTATGAAATAATGTCATCTTAGATGGAAAATGATTTTGATAAAACACTTGAAATGAATTCTTGAGGAAAATATCCTTTCTTCTTCAAAATAAATTTCTCTTAAAAAACATCATGCAATTTTAAAAGAAAAATATTCTGTTGACAATATTAATGAAATATTTTGGAAGAAGCTTCATGAAAATAAGGCTTTATAAAACCGTAAAAATCTGTTCGTGCCGTATAAGTTAAAAAAACATTCTTCTCGTACTTTTTCTGGAAAAGTCAAAAAGTACCTCGTAAAAGAAAGATTTCATACATACCATATAGTAAAAGTAAAAATGGGTAAAAATTAATTTAAACATACATGAGTAAAATTTTATAAAACATGGACATGGATGATATAAATAAACCCAGTAAATACTTACGAATAAGCAATCTCGGATAAAAATGAGATCCGCAAAATTATCCCTTACCTTAGGTCCGATATGATTCATACGTATCCAAACCTCCTGTAAAATGATTTAAATAATGTCATTGACTTATTACAGAATCATATTCATTGTTATTATCTCATATATGGTTCACTTATGACTTTATATTACCCGTTCTTTTGTAAATTCCATGTTAAAGAGTGTTTTGGGTAAAATCATTTTATTTGTCGTCCGTGTTTTGACTTGTAATTATACATATGATTACATAGATCATGCTTACTTAATTACATAATATAAAACATGATTTATATATAATATATATTAATAATATACATATATATAATAGATCGATAAATGGAAAGAAATACACCGTTCATGAAGACTATAGGTTGTACGTATGCATGAATGTTGTTTTTGTTTCCTTATTGAGTTGAATGAAATTAAGTAGATGACATCCATATATATATATATATATATAAATAAAGTATCTTTATAATTTCATATATTTCATTATTATTTCTTATATATACTTTATAATCATTCTTAAATGGTTAACATGGAGAATGGATCTCATCGCGTTGTGGAGACGGTAGTCCATACGTATGCACGAGCAATGATATCGTTCCCATAATTATTGAATCGAATTGGATAGGATGATAAAATATATCATAATCATTATGATGTTATAATAACTATGTATAGTTATTATTTACACCATTATACCCATCCAAGTAAGGTGGTGTTGGAAATACAGATTACACCACGGCGTGGAGACGATATTCCGTACGTACGCACGTGCGGTGATTTCGTTTTCCGTCGGATGGATAGATGGTGAAATATGTTTGATTCATAATAATAAAATATCAGTATATGAGTGATACTGATGTTATTACTTCATAATGAAACAACCTAAGAAGAAGAAGTGGAATAAAAAATAAAGTTGAAAGAATCGGTAACGGACATTACCTCTTCTTTGAAGCTCCTCTTTGAGTCCTCCTCTTAGGGCACAAAAATTGGTCTTTGAAGAAGACCATGACCTCTAGGATGTTTCTAGGGAAGTGGAGAAGAGAATTTGGAAGGTTTTTTCTGAGCATGAAGTCTCAAGGTGGTGTGAGGAAGAGAGGGAGGAGGTTCCCTTTTATAAGGGAGGAGAGGGGCACCTTTGGAATAACTAAAAATATTATTTTATTATAAAGTGAAATTTTGTTTTAAATAGCTCAAAATTGATTTATTTAGAATCTAAGGTATTAATGGGTCGAAATCATCTCATCCAATAGAATTTAGACAAGTTTAGGTTCTTATTTTAACCTTATCATTTAGATTTAACATTAAGTTAAATAATCTTACTTTTACCGTGTCTTCTTGGGTTCTTATACTATAAGGTTAATAAACATACTATAAGAATACAAAAGAACCCCAAGTTGTTTATTATTAATATATATAACCTTATCTATGTCATTTGGAATAACCTTATATTTTTAGAAATAAAATAACAATTAATAATATAATATTTGTTTTAAAAACTATTTTATGTCAATTTTGACACTATTTAGTAATTGATTTTTGTGAAAATCATAACAGAATGATTAGTTCTAAAAAAGTTAATTAAATCAATACTAACATGTCATATTAACCTATAAAATTAGTGTAATTCATAAAAAGTCTCAAATTACATTTATTTGGGCATTTATAACATCTATTATGTCAATATTTCATTAATAAGATAATTACTGCATCATCATTGTGTCATAAATAAATTAAATTATTTAATGTAAAAAATTACAAATAAAATACCATTATATATAAAATCTTTTTATCTTTCTAATGAATATTTATAGTCGAATTTATCTTATGTATAACCCTATATTAAAAATGATATACTTATTAAACATTGATTTTTACTATTTTAGCCCTTCTTTAAATAAATTAATAATAAATGTCCTAATCTAATCCAAGTGGGCCAAAATGGTCATATTTTATTCTGAATGTTGTTTTTGGTCGAATTAAACTTATCCAATAGAATTAGGACATGTTTTAGGGTAATAATAATATCATTTTTACCCGTAATTACCCTATTTACTTTTAACAGTGGTAAAAAAAGTAAAAAGTTACAATTCACCAAAAATTATTTTCATCTCATTGAATCACATTTTACTTACTGACATCTACCGTGTCTCTCGTATTTTTGAAATTCCACTCACAGAAGCGGTAAAATTATGTTTTATGAAAAATTCATTTTTCTTAACTACCACTTAGTGGTTTCAATATTCATCAAAAAATGAAAGTTTCCAGAAAAATACCAAAAATTAGGCCTAAGCTATATTTGATTTTATGAACTCAAAAATTATGTCTATTTTACCAAATTCAAAACATATCAGTTGCATTAATTAATTTAAAAATTAATTCCCGTCGTCAAAACAAATAGCATGTTCTTAAGAGATAATAACTATCAAAAGATTGACACTTGTTTATGTCTGGTTTAAATGTAAAATTACATCCAATGAACAACATTATATTAACTTGTAAAAAAATATTCTAAATATACTTTAAAACCACTCAAATTAATAATTTATCACTATTAATTATTTCGATTAAAAAAGTTGTTTTTAATTAAAATTTAGTAATTTTCACTATTCATCAGAAAATGAAAGTTTTCCGAAAAGTACCAAAATTTCACCCTAAGATAATTTCGACATTCCGAATCCAAAAAATGAAGTCCATTTTGAAAAATAAAATTTACAAAATTTCAAAAAGTGGTTATTACTATTCATAACGGCTAGTTTTAATAATATTTTAATAGAATATCGTTGTTTAGTGAAACTCGGTATTGTGTACTACACATGCTATTGAGGAAGGTTGTGATTGCGTGTAATGTAAGGCAAGTCAAGGATGCATGTTGTGCAAACTATTTTTGGTGTAGCGTACAACACAAGACATTAATGAAATTAAAAAGAATATTTTTCATAAAATCTCGGGATGTTACATTCTACCCCCCTTAAAATAAATTTCGCCCTCAAAATTCGTCGGGGATATAAATGGTTTACTACTCGAAAGTTTCTTTAATATAATCCCACATCGTAAAAAGGAATACCAAAACCAATCTTTAAAAACAAAAGTATGAAATGTAATAGTTACCCAAATAAACTAATCACTAGGTTTCCACATAGGTAAAAATATAGATGTGGAAGAGAAATCTAATCATCATGTTCTGATGGAGAGTGGTAGAGAACATGGCTACAAAAAAGCCAGAAATCACAATGACATAAATTTGTGATGATATAAGGTACCATATGATTCATTAGATATAAGAGCACTAGGACAACATTTTTGGTTTTCAAGATCATTTCCCTAAAGTTGATGAAATTGGAATTAGAAGAAATACTTTTGTGATTTTGGTTTAGTCTCACTGTTGGTCATTCTTTGGACAATTTCCACTTCATCTCATAATGAAATGAAGTTGAATTTGTCATTCGTGATGTGTTAGCAGATCATTTGATAGAATGATGGGTCATTCCATCTGTCTCAAACAAAAGGTTAGAAAAGTTATCAAAAAAAATACATAAATCCATCTATAGTGAGATTGATCATATATGGTTCCTAAAATGGACTTATACTTAATATATCATACTGCTTAATATAATAAAACTAGTTTCTACAAAACAAGGACTTCCTGTAGGCCAGTGGTAGGCGATAAAGGGCAGTCGCACTTCGGTTGTGGGTTTGATTCCCACAGCCTTGTCCGACGCGATGGGCTGTCTCCAGTCCTACAGGTTGTCCTTTTTCTAATGCTATATTACTATAACATCCCATCAATAATATCGAAAAAAATTATATCTTTAAACAATACTAACTTATGTCCAACATAATCCATTCCAATCTTTAGGCTTATCTAAAATACTTTGGTCCAAGCTCATAGTATAAAAAAAATGATTACTTGAAATTTCACATAACAATCACGTGAATGCCATCATTTATCCCCCATATATCATAAGATATATCTTGTTGGTCAAATTACAAACATGTGAATACCTTAATCATATATTCTCTTGAACAATGAATACCCATTGAACCTTATTGAAAACATGAATGCTGTTAAAGGTTAACTCTTTCCACATACGAAAATCCTTAAAATTCTATATATTCAAACCATGATATCACTTAGTCCTTATATCAATCATGAGCTCATGAATACAATCAAACATCTCATTATCTACTTATCCCTTCATTATGTGCATATCATCTGCTTACCAAAAATATCTTAATCACTTTCCATGGTTACCGGTACTATAAAATTCTTGAAAACCACAATAGACCAATACATAAATATTCCAATATTCCACGATACTATATACAACATTATTTTGGAATCCCATTACATAAACACTTAATCATTCCACCACATCGTTGTCATATTCAACATCGCCAATAGTGATCGCATGTGACTTACCTTTGTCCTTTTCCTTATGTGGTTTCTCATATCGATCATCACTAACCCTTGAATTAGGGAATTTATTAGCATAATTCCCCATTTCCTTGCATTTGAATCATTGAAGTGTTGGTGGTGCGTTCTCTGCAGTCTTTTCTTTATTCACATTATTAGAAACCCTTTTTCCATTACTTCAACACTTAGCTGCCCGATGACCTTCTTTTCCGCACTTAAAACATTTTCTAGTCACTTTAAGACAATCTCCACCATGCTTCTTTCCACACTTTGAGCATAAAGAAACATGCATCTTCTTTTCACCATTATTCTGAGATTTCTCCTTGAACTCCATCTTTCGTTTCTTGTCAAAACTATGAGGTGGATAAGTAACACCAACTTCCATTTCTACCTTGATAGCACAACACACAATTTCTTCATAGCTACTGAAGTCTCTTATAGCTAATGCCCTTCGAAGATTTGGTTTTAAGCCACTGAAGAATCGATCAACTTTACTTTCAGGTTGGATGATAAATCTAGATGCATACCTTGCAATCCTTGTAAAATTCGCTTCATATATACCAACATATTCATCATCCTTTTGCTTTAGTTCAAGAAACTCCTTCTCCATCTTTGTTTGAAGAATACGAGGGAAGTACATATTGAAAAATAAGTTCTTAAACTCGTCCCATTACATGGACTCAATTTCATCTCTTGCCCTCGTATTCTTGACAATATTCCACCATTGATCAGCATCACCTTCCAAAGGATACACTGCTAAGATGTCTTTATCATGTTCAGAACATTGACGAACTGAAAATATCTTTTCAGTAGTACTGATCCATTGTTTAGCAACAAGTGGATCAAGAGACCCACTGAAAGAAGGTGTACGTTGCCTCATGAAGGACTCAATAGAATATTGTTCCCTTCTATGTTCATTTGGAAGTCCAGAATGATTCATAGCTTGTGTAAGTATAGCAATAAGATTTTGCACTCCATCTCCCATAACATTTGTTTGTTCAGGAGGACAATCATTGCATTGTCCATTACATTGATCAACACGGTTCCTTCGGGTTCCAGCCATCGTCTAAAACCCAAAAAGAATAGTGTGAGAGGTAAAAATTACACTATGGAAAACAATATAATAAAGGGGGAGTACCTTCAATATCTAACATCTTAGGTTTCATTCTAAGTTGGTTAGCGCAATTATAGGACTATAAAGTATACTTAACCTTTGGGACATCCCTAGACATACCTTAGAAATATTTCTAGGGAACTCACTAAAGTTTTCGCATCCTAGTTTCCAAAGGTTGACTAAACCTTTCATCTGATACCAACTGTAGAGACCCTAAGCTTAACGTACATGGACATTACATTACTTTTGCGGAATACTTAGTACATAACAAAAACACACACACAAGGACCATAATAGTTTAGTGTCTTTGGAAACCTGGAACGTAATCTTCTAATCGTGGTGAAAGATCTTCAACATCTCCCATAAAGATCTTCCCCTTTTTTTTCTTACCTAAAACCTTTCTTTATATCATGGGGAAAAGAAAACATAAAAAGGGTGAGATCAAATTCTCAGTAAGGGTAAGCATGGATAAAATAAAACATACCATATACATTTTATCTTTAAAACATGAACATAATGTTTAAAAATAAAAATCTTGAGCAATGACATAAAACATGGAAGTACGTATGGCATAGATCATAAAGAAACATTAAGAATCATAAAATATAATGGGAATAAAACATGTAATTGTGGAAACCATTAATCACATGTTATGATTTCCATATTAGCCAAGGCATTGCTGTCAACACCATCTTAGTGGACAAAGTCCCTTTCTGAATCGAGTTCACTCCTCGTTTCAATCATGTATTACTAAACTGGGTTAACTTTCCGTTCCAGCCATGTCTATCTCATGAGATATAAATCTTTACCCAATGCATTAGAGGGAGATATAGGTCTCACACATCTCATAATGAAATCATTCTTACTTGTGCCACAAAATAAACATACATCATTCATAATAACCCAACGAATAAAATGGGTTTCATAAACATCATCCCATCATCACATAATCCATATAAAAGAAATGGAATCATTTCATAATAAGAAACGTGAAACCATGTCAATCATATAGACTTTATACTTGAAACATACACATATGAAATAATGTCATTTTAGATGGAAAATGGTTTTTATAAAACACTTGAAATGAATTCTTGTGGGAAATATCCTTTCTTCTTCAAAATAAATTTCTCTTCAGAAAACATCATGTAATTTTAAAAGAAAATTATTTTTTTGACAATAGTCATGAAATATTTTGGAAGAAGCTTCATGAAAATAAGGCTATATAAAAATGTAAAAATCTTTTCGTGCCGTATAAGTTAAAAAAACATTCTTCTCGTACTTTTGCCGGAAAAGTCAAATAGTACCTCGTAAAAGAAAGATTCCATACATACCGTGTAGTAAAAGTATAAATGGGTAAAAAGGACTTTAAACATACATGAAAACACTTTTATAAAACATGGACATGGATGATATAAATAACCCCAGTAAATATTTACTAATAAACAATCTCGGATGAAAATGAGATTTACAAAATTATCCCTTACCTTAGGTCTGATATGCTTTGTACGTATCCAAACCTCCTGTATAATGATTTAAATAATGTCACTGACTGATTACAGAATCATATTAATTGTTATTATATCATATATGGTTCACTTATGACTTTATATTACCCGTTCTTTTGTAAATTCCATGTTAAAGAGTGTTTTGGGTAAAATCGTTTTATTTGTCGTCTGTGTTTTGACTTGTAATTATTCATATGATTACTTAGATCATGATTACCTAATTCCATAATATAATACATGATTTATATATAATATATATTCCAAATATACATATATATAATTGATCGATAAATGGAAAGAAATACACCATTCATGGAGACGGTAGGTCGTACGTACGCATGAACGATGTTTTCATTTCTTTATTGAGTAGAATGGAATTAAGTAGATGAAAAACATATATATATATATATATAAATAAATCCAGTAGCTTTATAATTTCATATATTTCTTTATTATTTCTTATATATACTTTATAATCATTCTTAAATGGTTAACATGGAGAATGAATCTCATCGCGTCGTGGAGATGGTAGTCCATACGTATGCACGAGCGATGATATCGTTCCCATAATTATTGAATTGAATTGGATAGGATGATACAATATATCATAATCAGTATTATGTTATAATAACTATGTATAGTTATTATTTACACCATTATACCCATCCATGTAAGGTGGTGTTGGGAAAACAGATTACACCACAACGTTGAGACGGTATTCCATACGTACGCACGCGTGGTGATTTCGTTTTCCGTAGGATGGATAGATGGTGAAATAGGGTTGTTTCATAATAATAACATATCATTATATGAGTGATACCGATGTTATTACTTCATAATGAAACAACCTAAAAATAATAAGTGGAAGAAAAAATAATGTTGAAAGAATCGGTAACGGACATTACCTCTTCTTTGAAGTGCCTCTTTGAGTCCTCCTCTTAGGGCACTAAAATTGGTCTTTGAAGAAGACCAGGACCTCTAGGATGTTTCTAGGGAAGTGGAGAAGAAAATTGGGCAGGGGTTGGCCGAGCATGAAGGCTCAAGGTGGTGTGAGGAAGAGAGGGAAGAGGTTCCCTTTTATAAGGGAGGAGAGGGGCACATTTGGAATAGAAAAAATATTATTTTATTATAAAGTCAAATTCGTTTTTAAATAGCTCCAAATTTATTTATTTAGAAGCTAAGGTGGGTATGGGTCTAAATCCTCTCATCCAATATAATTTATACAAGTTTGGGTTCCTATTTTAACCTTATCATTTAGATTTAACATTAAGTTAAATAATTTTACTTTTACCGTTTCTTCTTGTGTTCTTATACTATAAGGTTAATAAACATACTATAAGAAGACAAACAAACCCAAAGTTGTTTATTATTAATATATGTTACTTTATCTAAGTCATTTGGCCGAACCTTATATTTTTAGGAATAAAATAACAATTAATAATATAATATTTGTTTTAAAAACTATTTTATGACAATTTTGACACTATTTAGTAATTGATTTTTGTGAAAATCATAACAGAATTATTAGTTTGAAAAACGTTAATTAAATCAATAATAACATGTAATATTAACCTATAAAATTATTGGAATTCATAAAAAGTCTCAAATTACATTTATTTGGGTATTTATAACATCAATTTTGTCAATATTTCATTAATAAGATAATTACTACATCATCATTGTGACATCAATAAAATAAATTATTTAATGTATAGAAATTACAAATAAAATACCATTATGTAGGAAATATTTTTATCTTTCTAATGAATATTTATAGTCTAATTTATCTTATGTATAACCCTATATGAAAAATGATATACTTATTAAACATTGATTTTAACTATTTTAACCCTTCTTTAAATAAATTAATAATAAATGTCCTAATCTAATCCAAGTGGGCCTAAATGTTCATATTTTATTACTAAGGTTGTTTTTGGTCGAATTAAACTTATCCAATATAATTAGGTCATGTGTTAGGGTAATAATAATATCATTTTTACCCATAATTACCTTATTTACTTTTAACTGTGGTAAAAAAAGTAAAAAGTTACTATTCACGAAAAATTATTTCCATCTCATTGAATCACATTTACTTACTGAAATCAACCGTGTCTCTCAGATTTTTGAAATTCCACTCACAGAAGTGGTAAAATTAAGTTTTATGAAAAAATCATTTTTCTTAACTACCACTTAGTGGTTTCACTATTCATCAAAAAATGAAAGTTTCCAGAAAAATACCAAAAATTAGGCCTAAGCTATATTTGATATTATGAACTCAATAATGATGTCTATTTTACCAAATTCAAAACATATCAGTTGCATTAATTAATTTAAAAATTAATTCCCGTCGTCAAAACAAATAGCGTGTTCTTAAGAGATAATAACTATCAAAAGATTGACACTTGTTTATGTCTGGTTTAAATGTGAAATTACATCCAATGAAAAAAATTGTATTAAATTGTAAAAATATATTCAAAATATACTTTAAAACCACTCAAATTAATAAATTATCACTATTAATTATTTCGATTAAAAAGGTTGTTTTTAATTAAAATTTAGTAATTTTCACTATTCATCAGAAAATGAAAGTTATCCGAAAAGTACCAAAATTTCACCCTAAGCTAATTTTGATATTCCAAATCCAAAAATGAAGTCCATTTTGAAAAATAAAATTTACAAAATTTCAAGAAGTGTTTATTACTATTCATAATGGCTAGTTTTAATAATATTTTAATAGCATATTGTTTTTTAGTGAAACTAGATATTGCGTACTACACACGCTATTGAGGAATTTTATGATTGCATGTAATGAAAGGCAAGTCGGGGATGCGTGTTGTGCAAGATCCTTTTGGTGTAGCGTACAACACAAGACATTAATGAAATTAAAAAGAATATTTTTCATAAAATCTCGGGGTGTTACATCTTCGATGATCACTAATATAATATAACTTCAACTCTGGAAAACCACATTCATCTTACATGTTTATCCAAACAAAAATATAAGTGAACCGACCATTAAAATAAAGTAAACAAATGAGCCCAGACAATGAAAATGAACCTTATAACCAATCAAAAATGTTATTAATGAACATAAAAGGATTATTCTTAACCAATTAAATATATAATTTGTTCTTGAATTACTAATTAATAAACCTAATTTTTTTATTCAGGTCTTCAATAACAAGTGCCGAACACTAATAGATTTAAGGCAAGGGATCCTCCCCATTTCACTATTATTTCAAGATTGTTCTCTATGTTTTTCCATTTTATGTGTGATCGCTGATGATGGGGTATTGTTTCTCACCTCCCCCATACTTACCTAATTATTTATAAGTTATTAGAAACCCCATTCACTCTCAAAAAATCCCTTTTAGGTACACCTGATACCATGCCAATAATCCGTAATGAATTCTACTCGAACATCCTTTAATCCTTCGGGTATCTCTATATTTATTTTTACCCAAATGAAGTTGTCTTATGTTTTTATGTATAACTTATAAATAATTTTTATATGCTTCAAACTCATGTTCCAAGATCCATCCCTCATTCTTGTTTGGTGATATACATTTTTTAGTGATTCTCACCTCGATACCCCCCGATATGCAATCATGTTTTAAGGGAACATCCCAAATTCTTACCCAATTTTAAGTGCACTATATCTTCAGTTTTAATCCACCATTGTCATTATAAAATCAGTATTTTTATTATGAAAACCTTCTTGGTTATCTTCTGGTTTTATATAAATGATTTTCCCTTTTCTATTTTAAAATCTCTATAGTATTTTCCATAAACCGCACAAAATGTTTAAATGCTAAAATTTCCCAAATACATTTCTTACAAGTTGTTACTCCTTTTTGATATCAAATACCATGATATATGCCTATTGAATTTCCGTCTATAATTACATATTTTCATGGACACGTTCATGATACGCCCATTGGTTAAGATTTTTGTCATGGTGGTGGTACCTTATTCTTTCCATGGGTACCCTTTTGTTTATGTATGGTTGATTATGTATGATTATTAGGGTGGAAAGATTATTTATGTTGAAACATTATTTATGTGGAAACAATATTCATGAAAATTTTGAGATGGGTGTGCCAAGATAGTGCTCCAATTCATTGGGTAATGTTAAGTCTCAAGAGATGTGATGTGAAATGGGATTGACGGTTATCCTTGACCCATACTAAATTGGGAAAAAAGATTGGTGGTAGGCCTTTACCCGTACTAATGAAATGTCTTATGATTTTCCACATTTATATTACTCTATGTTTATATGATCCCATTCTTATATGACATGATTTCATATGTTCCGTGCTTTTTTATCATTATTCCATGCCTTCGAACACATGTGCTTAAGATGTATTATTATGTTCATTCCCTTACTGGCCTTTCTAGCTCATCCATTTGTTCATGTGTTCCCCGGGGTACCCTATGTATATTTACGGGCTCAAAAGAAGTTAGGAGCTCTTTATGTATATTAAATAAAGAAATTTTTTTAGTCCCATGTTTTATGTTTTATGTACCTAGTCTTCCAAGACACTAGACTTAACGATCCTTGTCATGTACTCGGATGTATAATTATGATTAAAATGATGTAATGTTATATATAAAAGGTTGGTGTTTCTATAGTTGGTATTAGAGGATGACCTGATTATTTTTAGAGATTTGGAATAAATAATCGTATTGAGAACCTTAAGGATGAGACAAAGTATAATAAAACATACCTAAATTATTGTATGTATAGAGTATGTGGTTTATCACACAAATACATCCATATTAGGATATTAGCAGGTAGAGGCAGTTCTAGCACAGATGTACCTAGAAGTGAAAACCCCGACAAGGAGTTTCGGGCTTGACCGGGGGTATCCTGGTACATGAAAATGGTACTTTATTCACTCTTGGTTACGAAAATCCTGGGGAATATTCTTTGGAAGATTAATGATATTAGTACAAACCATTATTAAGGGAAAAAAGTCCATAAGAATATAAGTCAATAAATAGATTGAGGATAACCTAGATTTAAACTTAAGGAATCATAAGTTAGGATGTACTTCTTATTTATAAGTTCATCCTTTTAAGTTAAATGTCTCATTTTTAGGCTCAATAGAAAAGCATTCAAGACCTCTAATTATACATTCATTTCCTAGTCAATGGAGGTAAATAAAAGAACACACTCCAACAACCTATGTGATAGGAAATGTGAAGATTGCCCTAATGATATGCCTAATATGACTGGAGTAGGTGCTCAAAAATTCATGACAGTACTTGCCCAGCTGGTTTGAGTTATGAATAATAAATTGAATCTTGTGGAATATACTACTCCTCCATGTAAAGAGAAAGTTGTCGTAGAATCCTTCTTGCAGCAATGGCCTCCCATGTTTAGCGGATCTTCTAATCCCCACCTCACAGAACAATGGATTAACTCATTTGAAAAGATTTTTTTTGTCGTCCAGTGATTGAAAGATGAGAAGGTTGTACTGGCAGTATATCATTTTTATGGAGAAACTGATAAGTGGTAGACACTGATCTTGAATACAAAGTCCCAAGAGAAAATGGATTCCCTGGATTGGGAGGAATTCAAGAGGATGTTTTTAAACAAATATTTTCCCTGAACACTTCATCTCAAAATGGACAAATAGTTACTTGGACTCAAGAAGAATGAAGATGAGTCCATCGGGGCTTATGAAGAAAACTAGACAAGGCTTTCAAGGTACACCTCTAGCTTTGTCATGAACACTGAAAGAAAGGTGGGTCACTTATTTAGTGTACTATAGCCGAGTCGACGAAAAGCGTTGGAGATTTGAGACTTCATCCATTATGAGGATATTCTCTATTGTGACATCACATTTGAAATGGAGATTAGAGACTCTAAGTGGTCTTGTGGTCCCACTAACAAGAAGAGGAAAATGGGTAACAACATGGGTGGTTCATCAAAAATATCCAATGATGAAATGAAGCCTGACTTTTCCCCTAGCAAAAATTTTGGGAAGAAGTATCATGGAATCTATTTGAAGGGAACCAAAAATTGCTTCAAATGTGGAAATATTGGTCATCTAGCCAAGACCTTCCTAAGGGATATGAAAAATCATGGTAATGTTGTATAAGAAAGGAAGGTTCAGATCAACAGTTAGCCATCAATGTAGTGTTACAACTCTAAGGAGCATGGGAATTATGCAAACAATTTCCTTAAGTCGAGGGTTATCGGAAGTAATCAACAAAAACCTCCATGGAAACAAAGAAGGGAATATGCTATCACTACTACTGTGGGGGAGCCGGACAATGATGTAGTGATAGGTACGCTAGTTATTCATTCAAAAATAGTGAAAGTACTATTTGATTCGGGTTCTACACATTCTTTCATATCTTGCAAGTTTTGTAGAACTATTCTAACACCACATCAAAATTTTGAGGAAAAATTATCTATGAGAATAGTGATTGGGGAAATCATTGAATCTATGGTTTATAAGTCCTCCCTTGTAAACATTTGGGGATTGAACCTCCTAGAAAATCTCACAATAATTCCTTTAGTGGAGTTCGACTCTATCTTGGGCATAGATTGGATATCTTTGCACAAGGCCAACATCAACTGTCAGGAAAGTGAGATTACTCTTCACATCTCGAACCATCCTATGATTCTTTACATGTGTAAGGAGGAATGTGAGTCTCCTTTAGAATATTCTTCTCAAGTTTTGATATTGTTTCTTTATGAGAAAGAATTTCTAGCTCAAATGATTGATACAGAGGAGAGAATCTTGCTTGAAGACATGCCCATCGTGAGAGATTACACTGATGTATTCCCTGAAGAGTTGTTTGGTCCACCACCTCACCGAGAGGTTGAGTTCTCAATTGAAGATATTCCTAGATCTTTTCTTTTATCAAATACACCATATATAATAGCCATTATAGAGCTGGAATAACTAAAAAATCATTTACAAGAGAATATGGAGGAGGGTTTTATACGACTGAGTGCCTCACCTTGGGGTGAGCTCGTCCTCTTCGTCAAGAAGAAGGATGGATCAACGCGCCTCTCCATTGATTATTTTGAGATCAATAAAATCACAATAAAGAACAATTATTCCTTACCACAGATAGATGAATTGTTTGATCAGCTTTGTGGGGCCAATTATTTCTCTAAGGTGGACCTTCGGTTGGGATATCATCAATTAAAGGTGAGGAAAGAAGATATTCCCATGACTGCCTTTCGAATGAGGTATGGACACTATGAGTTCATAGTGATTCCCTTTAGACTCACTAATGCTCTAGCAATATTCATGGATTTAATTAATAGAGTTTATAGAGATTACCTTGAAAAATTTGTGTAAGTGTTTATTGATGATTTTATGATACACCCCAAGAGAAAAAAATGAACATGAGGAGCATTTAAATACTGTGTTAAATACTTCTTGAAGGGAGAATTTGTATCATGGTACAGTAAATGTGAGTTCTGGATGGGCGAAGTATCATTCGTGGGGCATGTTATCAACAACAAAGAGATATCTATGGACCATTCCAATATGAAGAAAATTGAAGAGTGGACTAGGTCAGCTCCTATAATAGAGATACATAGATTTTTGGGTCAATCTGGGTATTACCGATGATTTGTGAAGAAATTTTCATGATTTTAAAACCCAATGACAAAGATGAAACTCTAGGGGGTAAAGTTTGTCTGGATAGAAGAATGTGAGGTAACCTTCAAATAACTAAAGAGAAGCCTGATAACTTCACCTGTACTCACATTATCAAAAAGTGGAGAACATTTTGTGATATAAAACGATGATACAAAGAATTTCTTGGGTTTTTTACTAATGAAAAATGATAATGTGATAGAATAAGACTCAAGTCAGTTGACGATCAAAGAGCAGAACTACCCAATGCATGATCTAGAACTGGAAGTCGTGATTTATTCCTTGAAGATCCAACAGAAATACCTTTATGGTGAGATGTGTAACATATACACCGAACACAAGAGCCTAAAGTATGTAATCACACAAAATTATATCCACCTACATCAATGGATATGGTTAGAGATAATCAAGGATTATGATTTATCTATTCACTATCATACTGGAACGGTGAACAAGTTAGCTGATGCTCAAAGCAAAGAGAACCTGCTACTCTATCCATGTTATGGATTCAAAAGACCCTATCTTCTTGGATATGCAATTTATGGATTTAGAAATCATAAGGGAAGGGTATATATCCTACTTTACCCAAATTATTGTGCAACCATCCATTCAAAAGAATATTAAGAAAGCACTAAGGGATGATGTGGAGTTACAAATGAGGGTGAATTCAGTAAAGGAAGGGAATATGGAAGAGTTTCATATCAATGATGATGGTGTGATTTTGTTTGGAATGTGGCTTTGTGCGCCTTCATCACCCAAGATAAAGAAGGAGCTATTAGAAAATGCACATAGCTCAATATTCTCTATCCATCCTATGAGTACGAAGATGTACCTTTATCTCTGAGAATACTTCTGGTGGGATAACATAAAGATGAAGATTTCATAATATATATCATGATGCTTAGTATGTCAGCAAGTTAAACTAGAGTGACAAAAGTCCAAAGGTATGATGAAACCATTTCCTGTACCCTTGTGGAAATGGGAGAATGTCACTATGTAATTTTTCATGGGTCTCCCAAAGATGTTGAGTGGAAATAATGTGATGTGGGTTGTGGTTGACCGACTCAACAATACATTCCATTTTATTTCTATTCGGGCGGACCTCTAACTAGAACAACATGAAAAAATATATGTGAAGGATGTAGTGAGACAATATGGTGTTCCACTACCAATTATCTCTGATCATGATCCATGGTTCACTTCTAAATTTTGGAGGAGTCTTCAACATGATTTGAGTACTAAATTAAATTTCATCATGACCTATCATTCCCAAACTGATGGCCAATCTGAAAAGACTATTCAGACATATAAAGATATGATAAGTGAATTCTCTATTAAATTACAAGGTGGATGGGATCAGAATATCCCATTGGTTGTGTTCTCATACAATAATAGATTTCACTCGAGTATTTAGATGGATCCGTATGAATCTATGTATGTAATGTGATGTAGAATTCCAACCTGTTGGGATGAAGTTGCAGAACGAATGTTACTTTTATCCAATCTTGTGCAAGACATGTCAGATAAGGTTCAAGTCATCCAGAAAAACATCAATGCTGATCAGATTTGGCAAAAGATCTATGCTGACAACCATCGATGGGACTTGGAGTTCAATGTTAGAGATAATGTCTTCCTTCGAATATCACCATGAAAGAGAGTCATGTGGTTTGGAAGGAAAGGGAAGTTAAGCCCAAGGTACATTGGCCCCATTTAGATTCATGAACGCATAGAATCCTTGGCCTATCATCTTTCACTTCCACTGAATATGGCTCGTGTTCATGATGTGTTTCACGTATTACTCCTGAGGAAGTACATACCTGATCCCCCACATTTACTGAACTCAAAGGTGGTGCAGTTGGAAGATGATCTCTTTTATGAGGAGCATCCAGTGAAGATTCTGGACCGAAGAGATAAGGGTATACAAAACAAGACAACCCACCTTGTCACAGTGATGTGGAGGAAACAAATGTTTGATGAACATTCTTGGGAACTAGAAGAGGCAATGAAGGAGAAGTACCCTCATGTGTTTATGACTAAGAATGTAAAATGAAATTTCAAGGGTGAAATTTCATAAGGGGGGAATAATGTAATGAGAAAATGCTTTTAAATGGAAATTAAATTCTCATAAGTATGTCATAAAATCTAATGAAAACACAAAATAATGAACTACTAAGTGCTAAGTGACATTTAAACATAGGTTTTCCACTTTTATGTTTGGAATTTTGAAAATATGACATACACGATTGTGACCAGTAAGTTATTTGGAGGCCGATAAGGAAAACATAATTTTTGTTGAATAGTAACCTACCCTTATTAATAGTAACATATCCTTATGAATAGTGATATACCCGACTGAATAGTAACCATACCTATGACATTATTAAAATAATATTTAAGTTAAATTATGATGTACTTGTATTTTAGAATAAGTAAATGAATGTTTTAAAACTGGGTTTCAATAATAAATTATGATTTTAATTAAATATTAAATTAATCATTTGTAGAAAATTATTTTTGAAAAATGGACTTCATTTTTGGATTATACCAGTCGAAAAATGGTTAGGGTGAATTTTTTAGATTTTTCATGAAATACTGGAATTTGTTATGAATAGAGAAATCTGATAATTCACAATAGATGCTAAATAATTGTTTAATTGAGTCATTGATGATGAAATGCAGATTTAATCCCATTTGGTTTGAAGTCACATGCATTAATTATAGTTATTTTTTGGGGAATACATACTACTCCATAACTTGTGAATAAATAATAAACTAATGATTAAAAAATTATGAAAACCCTCATCCCCTCTACTATAAAAACAACACATTCTTACCTCTTCTCTGCACTCCTCTTAAGCCTTGTTCCTTGACAATATTCTTCTCAAATTTCTCCCCAATCTCCTCCCCTACATACCAAAGTCCCTAGATTCTTCGAAATACCCAAATCTCTCTCATTAAGAGGTTCTCATTGGAGGAAGTTTATAGAAGTAAATTCCTCTTTCCAATTCCTCTTTTCTTTTATGTTCTCTTCTTTTTTGTTTCTTTCCTCATCTCCATTCACCAAAATAGTATGATAACTCAGTAACATACATGTAATAGAATGTTTTTATTCTAATGGTATATTTCATTATCTTCACCGCTTTTCTCCCCATTTATTTGAAAGAAATGAAAGCACGGTTTAAGATGTGCTAATTTAGCACATTCACGGACAACAGTTTATCAATTTCTATGATCATCATTAAATATAGTCATGAAACCATTTTTCTATGTTTAAACCAGATTATATATGTAATATATCCATTTTTTATTTTTTATTCTTTTTGTACAAATGGTATTATGTTATAAATCAAAACATGTTCTTTGTAATCGAAACCACTAATTGAAAAAAATTGTTGTCACATTGATTTTATATAATAGTTCGACTTCACTCTAAGTAACCAAAATAAATTTAAAACCTTCTAATATCCTTTATATTCACTAATATAATATAACTTTATTTTTGGACAACCACTTTCATCTTACATGTTTATCCAAACATAAATATAAGTGAACCGGTCATCAAAATCAAGTAAACAAACGAGCCCGAACAATGAAATTGAACCACATAGCCAATAAAAATAATTATGAATGAACTTAAAGTGATAATAATAAACCAATTAAATATAGAATGGGTTCATGAATTATTAATTAATAAACCTTATTTTTATATTCTGGTCTTTAATAACTAGTGGAGAAAACCAACAGATTTAAGGTAAGGGATCCTCCCCATTTCCCTATTATTTCAAGATTCTCCTCTATGTTTTTTCATTTCATGTGTGATCCATAATGATGTGGTATTATTTATCACCTTACACATACATAACACATTCTTTATAAGTTATTAGAAACCCCATTATCTCTCAATAAATCCATTTTAGGTACACCTGATACCATGCCAATAATCCGTAATGAATTCTACCCAAACATCCTTTCCTCCTTCCAGTTTCTCTATCTTTATAGTTACCCGAAGGAAGTTGTTTTCCCTTTTTATGTAAAAATTATACATACAGTATAAATGATCCAAAATCATGTTCCATGATCCATCCCTAATTTTATTTTGGGGATATATAGGTTTTTTAGTGATTCCCACCTCGATACCCCCCAATAAGCAATCATGTTTTAAGGGAACATCTCGAATTCTTAACAAATTTAAAATTCACTCTATATTTTGTTTTAGTCCACCATTGTCTTTATAAAATAAGTATTTTTATTATAAAATCCTTCTCGGTTCACTTCTAGTTTTATATAAAAGATTTCTCCCTTTTCTATTTTAAAAGATCTATAGCATTTTCCTTAAAACGCACAAAATGTTTTAATGCTAAAATTTCCCAAATACATTTCCTAAAAGATGTCACTACTTTTTGAAAACATGTACCATGATATATGACATATTAATTTCAATATATAATTGCATTTTTTTGTGGTCATGTTCATGATACACACATTGTTTTTTATTTATGTCATGGTTTTGGTACCTAATTTTCTCCATGGGTACCCTTATTTTTATGTACGGATGATTATGTATGATGATTGGTGTGGAAAGATTATTTATGTAGAAAGAATATTCTTGAAAATGTTGAGATGGGTGCTCATAGATAGAGCTCCAACGCATTGGGTAATGTTATGTCTCGTGCGATGCAATGTGAAAAAGGATTGGAGGTTAACCTTGACTCATTGTAAAATGTGAAACGCGATTTGCAGTTAACCGTGACCCCTACTAAAGAAATGTCTTAGGATTATGCCACATTTATATGATTCCATGTTTATATGATCCCATGCTTATATGATATGATTTTATATGTTCCATGCTTTGTTATCATTTTGTAATGCCTCCTAACTCATGGGATTAAGATGTATCCTTATTTTAATTCCCTTACTGGGCATTTTAGCTCATCCTTTTTTTCATGTGTTCCCCAGTGTACCCTATACATATTTAAAGGTTCAAAGGAAGTTAGGATCTCTTTATGGAAAATAAATAAATAAATGTTTTTTAGACCCATATTTTATGTTTTATGTACCTACTCTACCATGACACTAGACATAACGATCACTGGCTTGTACTCTGATGTATAATTATGCTTAAAATCATGTAATGTTATATATAAAAGGCTTGGGTCTCTATATTTTTACTATTAAAATTACACCCTATTATTTTATGGAATGTTTATTCAAAAATTATTTCAATTATTTATATACAATATAAGAAAAAAATAATAATACAATGTGGGAGAACACTTTGTTATAGTTATAACCTAGCCGTTAAACATTATTTTTCCACTTATACTTTTTTAATTTTGAAAAATAGACATACATATTTGCCTTCAGTAAGATATTTAGAGTCTGATAGAATCAACTTAATTTTTGGTTAATAGTAACAAGACCCTTATGAATAGTAATTCACCCTTATAAATATTAAATTAACACTTATGAATAGTATTTTACGCATATTAATAGAAACCTAACCCATGTATGTATAAATAAAATTTGGTCACCTTATAAATGAGAGTAAATATTTTAAAAACTAATAACTAAGTGTTGGTAATTTTGTGAGAAATAAATAAATATTTATAATTTTATAGTTAATAAATTAATTTAAATAATAATTAATTTTCATAAAATTTATTCATAAATAAATATTTTTTTTCCTATTATTTTGTGATAATTTAATGATACCTTAGTTAATTGTTTGGGGTATTATAAAATCAGTTATAATTTTGAAACTGAATTTTCCAAGTAAATGGTCATTTTAATTAAATTTTATTTTCTCATATTTAGGAAATTATTTTCATAAAACTGAGTCCATTTTTGAATTATAAATTTTAAAAAAATTAGGTTTAATATTTAATACTTTTCTAAAATATATGAATTTTTAGTGAATAGTAAGTACGATAAATTTCCAAATATGCTTAATAAATGAATTTCTACGTCATAATTGAGTAATGGATGATGTAAATGGCCATTGGTTAGAAATAACCCGAAATTTTTACTATTTTGGTCACAATAATCAATGCACTTCATATTCTTATCCAAAATAATAAAATATTGATTAAAATAATCGAAGAACCATCCTCTCCTCCACTATAAAATACACCTATCACTCACTCTTCTCCTCACTCCCCTGTGCTTGCAATATTATCAATTTTATATCCAAATACTCTTCCCTTATCCCTACCCACATCCTAGAGCTCTTTGGCTTTCCAAAATACCAAAACCCCTTCCCTTAAGGAGGTTTTCAAGAAGGATTACTCAAGAGGTAAATTCTTCTTCCTTTTTCATTTTAATTTCTTTTAAGTTCCTTCATTTATTATTATCTCCTCACCTCCTATTTCAAAATTATCATTGTAACTCTAATATCATATATATACTATAATTATATCATGTTAATGTAATAACCAGTATCAATATCTTAACTCACTCTATTTTATTTTATAAATGAAATCATCGTCTCCACGATTCCAATTTATAACCATTATGGATGACGAAGATTTGTTCTTCAATTTATTCTTCAATGATGGTCATCAAACCATATTTATAGTTGAAAAACATTCAAAAATATTTATTATATCTTATGTAATTATTATATAACCATCATTTATAAATGATATTAAATTATAGAACAAAACTAGTTTGTTGGGACCGAAAAATCATCATAAAAATATAAACGATTATCACTAAATGTATTATCTATAGATTCCTCCTCATACCATGTAATAAAATTATATATATATAACTTTAAACTTATTTTTGTTAATTATTAATATATAAGATCAATTCTTTAGAATTATATCCATTTCATATGAATTACATCACTTATAATCAAGCGAACCGATCTTGAAATCAAGGAAACGAACACTCCAAAATGAAATAATTCAATATTATGACTTATCAATAAAAACATAAATGAACTTAATAGAAATATAATGAATCAAATATATGTATATAAGGTTCTTAATTAATTAATTAATTGATTTAATTATTTTATCTAGTACATTAAGGTCAAGTGCATAAAACATTCGGACATAAGTTAAGGGTTTTCTCAACTTACTTTCATTTTCATGAGATATGCCTTACTCCCCACTAATTCATATGTATGTTGTATTTATACTGACCATTAATGTATTATATCCTGAATATATTTATTTTTCGGTTATTCCTTGTATAATTTAATAATTATTAATTTTTGGAGCATATTATTTGAGTGATTACAAAGTGGTAAGGGATTCCACTCGAACCATTATTTTTTCTTTCGGGTTTTCCTTCACTATCCTTACCTAAATTTTGTTCTTATTTATTTTTGTGTAAATTTTATATATTCAGTTAGAATGTTACAAAATCATATATTAATATCATTTCATATTTCATTTATGGTGATTACATGTTTTAAAATAGTTTCCTTCTTAATTCTTTATGATAAATAAGCTCGATTCAAGGGAACTTCTTAAATTGTTACCCATATTCAAGTGAACTATATAATTTGTTTAAACCCATAATTATTTATATAAAATGAAACATTATATCATGAAAAACACTCTTGGTTCATTTATGGTTTTATGAAAACAAACATCCCTTTCCTCTTTAAAATCTCTTTAATATTTTACTTAAACAACACCGAAATGTTTTATTTATAAAGCTTATTTAAAAATAATTACATGATTTATCATCAGTAGGACATTACTTATGCGTCAAATAGAATTTATATGTTATTTCATTTTATTTTATGGGATATACATGTTTATAAATATTTAAATGACAATTAAAATAATTTTTTTAAAAAAACTCTTCTTTCCAAAGTAAAAAAGGTTTTATCTCATCTAACCTTTCCTTTAATGAGATATATGACTTGTTCACCACTTATTCCATGAATGTAGTGTATGTACTACCCATTCGTATAACATATAAAGAGTATCCTTATTATCATGAAATTATAATTGATTATTATTTGAATGTTTCAAGGTGGTATGGAACACTTTGGAATGTTTAAGGATTATTTCCTCAAGAATTTCTTAATGGTCTCACTTAAAAGTTCATTCATATATGAAAAAATAATTTGTTTAATCTTGTACTTCAGTAATGTTAATATATTATGATGTCATATAAAATATTTTATAAGGGTTTCTAATTAATTTAACTATGGATGTGTTATCTTCATACCAGTCACTATATTAATCCAAAGGGTTAGTGTTTATGTTTAATGATTGAGGAAAGATATTTACAATTAAAATTTAATTTTTAATATGAATATATATTTTGATTATGTTATCCCATTTTATATGAGGAATGTATTAGAATTAGTAAGTGTCATATGGTGCCCACTATAGCCCCTCAATTCATCAGTAGGTCTCAAGAGACAAACTAATTTTGGTTTTTACCTCTTTATATATTGTCTTGTCATGAGGCTACGACAATATGGTTATGATTTCCTGCATGATGTATTCCCTTATTATGAATCTATTAATTTATAGTGTGTGTGATTATTTGAGTAGTAGAATATCAATGGTTGTGTTTTATTATGGAATTATTCGGTCATCTTTTATTCTAGTTGTATAATGCTAATGATTATTTTCTAATGGATTATGTACATTTACTTATTCACCATGGCTAATTATTTGTGCTTCTTTTTATTATATACCTTTACTGAAAATATGAGCTCACCCATTTCTTATGTATTATTTCCCTAGTTTATGAAGAAGGAAACATTTTATAATATTTAAAGGATTAGGTTTATTTCATTTTAAATTGTATGATGTTTTGGTTTGTTTCCCATTGTATTATGGGTATCATGTATGTACTCTGGTTTTCCAAGACTACTAAATTGATCATTCCTTTAGTATTTGATTCCTTATAATAATTCCAATGTAACAAAATAATGCCCCAACTCTAGGATTTTCTGGTCAAAGAGTTACACTATTTATTCTCAAAACATCTTAATGGAATCATCCCAGGATATAAATTCTCATTCTCATTCATCGTTCAATCATATTCTTATTCAATGTCAGATATATTCAAGGGACCAACCTGGGAGGAACCAATGTTGATACGAGTGATATAATGGACTTTCCTATAAATGTTATGGGAAATCACCCTTTTATATACCTTATCATTGAACATTTCATCCTAGTTTAAATTATGAAGGGTAAGAAAAAGATTTTTATGGCATCTGCCTGATCATTCAGAGACTACGGAACAAGAGAAATCTTCATCTCATGAGTAAATTTTTTCATCATAACATGCATGCACTTGATAATGGGAAAGATATTATACTTATATATTGTTTAGTTATAGATGATTTGTATAACGACTATCTTGCATTATCTCATGATGTTGATCCTTGGGGATAGGTTGTCAGGGGCTAGTTAGAGACTGCTGATAAGGGTTTAGTATTTCCCCTATTATTAGTGCACCCCTTTAAAAGGAGGAATGAGTTTGACATGTGGTCATTTTAGGGATCGATGAAGAAAACACTAAGGATGAAACTATATATTTTAGGTTTATTCATCCTTCTCTTGGCAGGAATTTTAGAGGAACCATCAAAGGGCATCTAATAGTACTCCATTACTTCATTGATGGAGAGAATGAATTCATCAAGATAATCATGATCCAAGAGTGACTCCTCAGGGTTTAGTTGCATGAGAAATAAATATACATATTCATTATCCTTGAATTTTTTATAGGGGATGTTCTTCATGTTAAATTTATGATGTATCACTACCCTTCACACCAACTAACAGCAAGGATGTACTTCAGCGAGTCAATGTAGGAGATCAGTTGGACCTCATGATGTTTTCTATAATTAAAAAACATCTATAAGATAGATACTAAGTAAATGTATTTAATTTAAATGGGGGATTATAAATTAATGATTCATATTATGATTTTACTGAGCAAGAATATACTATTCCCCTTACACATATTATTTTTGGAGGCTAGGAGGGAACCTAGAGGGAGCTCTAGGGTCTTCATGTAGAGAATATGTGATTTCTATAAGACCAGTGAAATTTGAACCATGGTGATAATTAATTACTTCATGATGTTATTGAATGTTTCTTATAAATATTAATCATATTTGTAGGTTAAAACGTTATTCATCAGCTAAAATATGGACATAAACTTTCCTACCATGTTGGCAATAAAATGCTGGATGTAGGCTAAAATCCGATGAATATATCTAAACTATCATATATTTTGTAGAGGGGGTATGTTAATGATGGCCTAAATTTTATCTAGGTTGATCTTCATTCCTTATAGTAGACAAAAAAACCAATGAATTTCCTATAGGTAACCTAGAATGCAATCCTCATGGGATCATATTCCGGTTGTGGGTTTATTGTATGAAAAATAATTTCTCCATATTATTGAAAATGTTCTATAATTGGATGGATTTTAATAAAAAGTATTCCTTATATCACTCCAATATTGTTACAAATAGGTGATTGAATATTTGATGCATGTCCTATTGGTAGGATGCTCGAGTATTTTTAACACACATGCAATGACTTGATAACAATATGGTTCTTAGGGTTCCCTCAATGTTGTGGCCACATCATCCTTAGTATACATCATAGATTTTCTTGTTTCTAGAGTATCCATTAATTAAAAAAGGGCATAAAATATGGTGCTTTCATCGATCAGTAACTCTTTTAGTGGGATGTGGAATTCATCCTGTGGGAAAGGGAATTTGAGGTCAAAAAATTCGATGTAGACTACATTTTTTCTATTATTAATTATGACTTGGATAATGTTATCCAGCCAAAGGCACTGGAACTCCTTGAAGAATTTTTATTCGATCAACTTACTTACATCAAACTAAATCATGGGACTATGGGAGGTATGCATTCTTATAGGCACTTGTTTATGTCCACAGTTCCCAATGAAAAGCCCAAGATGGTGGATGCTGACCTATGAATCAAGCCCTAAAATATACTTTTAGTTATAAGATAATAAATCTTAAAATAACTTTAAGAAAACTATACACTTATCATTTTCATTAAGTGGCATGATTAAACAAATTAGTGTTATGCTTGTTCTTCCTAAATATCAAGGTTCACCTATACAATCTCATCATTGATGGCGAAAACTCCTTCTTCAAATGTGGGAGGGGTTTGACATAGTTCATTCCCATCGGAATCACGAGGAATAGAGGGATGATAAAAATCCATAAGAATAATAAATTATGGAGTGTCCTCCTCAACCCAGGTATAGGAATAATTATGAAGGTAGAAATTTGTCCCTTTGCGTCAATAGAGACCACATTGATTGACTTTTCAGCTCATAATATATGTATTATTGTCTTGTGTCATCCCTAAATTATATAGTATAACATTTTTCATTTGATCATAAGTGGGTCATCCCTACTCTTCTTCATACACAATGGAGACATTGATTGACTGATATAGGGAGAACTCTCATATTCTTTCTAGAAAAGGGTTTCTTATAATTTGGTATGCCAATCCCTCGTAACAATTTAAGGTGATCTAGAAGTACATCTATTACTTGAGAAAAATGAATTTGTGTCCATGGGTTGGATTTGAAGATTCCATATTATAGATAAATAGTAGAAAATGTAACTTCTTGTCATCCAATGTATATACAGTTGTGAAACCCAGTGATTTTATGGTATGTATCTTTTTCAGTTTAATTTATTCAATAACATAGGTTTCACACAACACGAAGCATAAAAAAACAACAATATACAATGAAATATCATTATTTTAAAATGAATGTTATAACACAGCTGTTAAATAATTATGAATGAATAGTATTAACTAAATTATGAAGTTTATATTTTATAAATTTAATGAATTTTTTTGACATTCATCGAAATGATTTTGTAGGCATATGATAATAATGAATCAAATTTTACGTATTAAAAGGATATATATTTCAAAAGGTAGTTTTTACAAGCTTTTAATGGTTCACTTGATTTAAACCTAAATTTTTACAATTATATGAATTATATATGAAAATATTTTTTTTGAAACCATAATATCAATATTTAATTTGGTTAAATTTTTGGTATTTTTATGTTAAAATTCATTTTCAATGAATAACAATATGACTGTTGGAATAGTAATGTGACCCTTAGGAATAATAATTTGTCCAATATAATTTTAACCACTACTATGAATGTATAAATAAAATTTAGGCATATTAGAGAGGAAAATATGATTTAATCATATCATAGTATATGTAAATAAAAATTTTCAAAAATGATAAATCAAGTGTTTGTATTTTTATAAAATAGAAATGTTTTTTTATAAATCTATAATTAATACAATGTTTTAAAAGAAGATATATTTTTATAAAATAAAATATTGAATTATTTTTTTATGATTATAAGATAATTTTTTGAGACCTTTTTTAATTTTTTAAAGTTTCATATAATCAATTATAATTTTAAAATCTATATTTTTCGAATAAATGATGATTTTAACTAAAAATTAAATTTCTCATATTTATTATTTTGTTTATAAAAAAAATTCATTTTTTAATTATACTCATATAGAAATGGATTGGGTGAATTTTTGTGATATTTCTAAAATAGGTTTATTTTGGATGAGGAGTGGAATACTATAATTTACGATGTATACATTATAAGATAAATACACTTCTTCATGGATCATTTGCAATGTCCAAACCATTTTATAGAACTCACATACACAATTAACTGTTTTTAGGCCCAAGAATAGTCACTATTTATTTTTTTGATCCAAAATAATAAACTAATGAATAAAATAATAAAAAACTCCCATAACCCCCATTATAAATACCCACCATCACTACGTCATCTCCTCAAACATATTAAGAAATGAATCTTGTAAAATTTCATAAAAATAATCTTTAGAAAACCCTCCCCACACCCATGATTCCTTGGTATAAAAAAATACAAAAATTATTTTCCATAAAGAGGTTCTAGAGGAGTTGAATTCAATAGGTAAATATGTTTTCTTTCTCTTTCATTTTCTTTTAATTTATTTTCTACTTAGTATATCCTTACCTCTTATAAAAAAAGTAACATTATTACTATAGTGTCATATATATACTATAATTTTATTATGTTAATGTAAAATCCATCATCAAACCCCTCCTCTATCCTTTTTTTTCTAAAAATGAAAACATCATCCATGTGGTGTTGATTTACCTCCTTTATGGATGATGTCATTTCATTTGAAAATTATGACTAAAAGGCTGGTAATAAAACCATTTTATAGTTAAAAATGAATATAATATATGTTATAAAACTTATTTAATATTCTAGATCCATTATATATTCATAATATAAATTTTGAAGACCAAACTAGTATGTGAAGTTCTAAACAACACGAAAATAATCTAAATGATTATCACTAACGTTTTATCTAGTAATTCATCCTCATACCATATAACCAAATAAAATATATAAAAATTTAATATTATTAATGTTTGTTAATGAAATATAATTTCAATTTTGGAAAACTATTTTCATTTTATGTGATTTTCCATACAAGTATATAGTTAAATCGATCATGAAACCAAGGAAACAAACGCTCCCGAATGATGAAATTGTACATTATAACTCATCAAAAAGGCCATAAATGAACTTAATAAAAATATAATAATTAAAATATATGTAGAAAAGGTTATTAATTAATTAATTCACGGATTTAATCTAATTATATAATACATTATGATCAAATTCAGACCATATTTGTACATAAGGTAAGGGGTTTCTCATTTCACATTTCTTTTCATTGATTTCCATCATTTTCCACTTATTTCTTGTATGTTGTGTATATATACTACAATTGGATATATAATATAATGAATCTATATATATTTATGGTATTAAATTATTAATTTTATGATTATTAATTGTTTTTCATATAATTCGAATGATTTCAATGTGGTAAGGGATTTTACCTAAACCGCCATTTTTTCCTTCAAGTTACAATTCCTCTCACTTTTCCCTTATGTAATTATTGTTTTATTTTTATAATTCTTATAAATTGTATTTATTTGATCCAAAATCAGGTTTATAGATCATTTCATCTTTATTTTATGGTTAAATACATTTTTTTATAAGGTTACAGTCTCAATTCATCCCGATAAACAAACCTGATTGAAGGGAACATCCTGATTTATCACCTATTTTCAAGTGAACTCCATAATTTGTTTTAAGCCACCATTAAATTTCTGAAATCCCTAATTTTATAATAAATATTTATCTTGGTTAAATTTTCGTTTTCTACAATCAATTATGCCTTCTCCATTTTAAAGTATCATTAAAACTTCATCTTAAACTACAATAAAGTGGCTAATTTCTAAAGTTCCTTAAAAACACTTTTTACATGTTTGACATCTTTTATGCATCAAAAATATTTTTTTGGTCCTTAAAATTTATTTTATAGTATATAAATGTTAAAAATTTTATTTTATCACAAATAAAAGTTATTTTTCCAAAATAACTCTTTTTTCCATAATAAAAAGGGGTTTTCTCGTCTCAATTTTACTTAGGTGTGATATAAGCCTTATTCACCCTTTATTCCTCATGTGTGGAGTATATAATTACATTGATATATCATCTCATGACTATTATTATTTTCATGATACTATAAGTTTATTTTAATATAATTCTATCATATGGACCATGATTTACATGTTTCAATGTGGTATGTGACACTTTAGAATGTTTAAAGATTGTTTTCAACAATAATTTTTTAGTGTTCTCATTTCAATGTAACTTCATATATGAAAATATACATTATCCAATATTCTAATAAATAAAATTATTTTGATAATTAATATTTTTAATGAATTTAATCAATGTATGGATAATTTATTGAACTTTTAGTGATGGGTAGGGCCTGTTATTGCCCCTCGTTGCATCAGTAGGTATCACAAGACAAAAGAGATGGAAAAAAACCCTTCTTGTTTGATTCAAAATATAATTAGATGGGTTTTTACCCACATAATTAAACAATCGTAATGGTATAATGATTCATGTTCTAGATACATGGCATCCAATTATTAAGAATTTTCTTCATTAAAAATTCAATTTTCATAATCTAGAGGATTTTCACTATGAAAAAAATCTATGGATTCATTTTCATTCTCATTTTATTGATTGTCGTGTGTTTTTTAAATTATTCACAATTCCATATTGATTATACCTATTGATTAATTTTATCTTCCATTGTACTTAACCATTACTATGTATTTGAGCTCACCCTTTTATTTGTTTTCATTTCTCATTATATTATGAAGAGTTCATTTAATGTGTTTTCAACGGTCTATTTTATTAGATTTGGACATATATTATATTTTGTTTTATTTTACCAATAAGAAATGGGTTCAATGTTTTTATCTAGTTCTTCCTTACTACTAAAATGATGAATCCTTGGTGATATCATCTTTTTTATCTAGCCATTGTAATATAATTACCACCGACTCTAGGTTACTAGGGTCGAGTCAGTTACAATTGGTATCAAAAAAAGTTTAGTAAATACTAGGGGAGATATATTTATAAAACAAAGTTTAGGGAATCTAACCCTAAGGTAGAATTTTAGGAAAAATAGAGAATAACATCTTAGAATATTGTTATGGTAGATATTAGGTGGGTATTCATAGAAAAACATCACTGAATAGATTCTACAAGTGTATGTGGTTCTGTCACAAATGTATCCTAGGGTAACAAATCCAATAAGGTGTCCCAAGATTGACTTGGGATAACATTGTACATGAAAATGGGCCTTACTACACACCTGGTTTGACCCCCCTCATGGGATATACTTAGAATAATTAAAACTCTCTTTACAAACCATTATAATGTATTTAGAAGTAAATATGTTTCAAAAGAAACCATATTTATGATTATGAAATTAGCTATGCATAAATTCTCAATTTATGTTAAGTATTTTACTAGTTTTGAAATTTTACATTATGATTCCTAATGTTATGAACTAATATAGTGCACATAATCATTATGAAATAGTTCCGTGAAAGGAATGGGAACTTCATTAATGCACGTGATCCAAAGAGAAAGAAGGATCATATAACTTATGGTCTTATTACAATATTTTGAAGGGAACAAATCTCCCAAAAAATATCATCATACAAGGACATAATATCATATGCTAATGAGACAAATATTCAATAAGTATTAAGGATTCATAATGAAGAAAGGAAAAAAGGGTACATCTTATAAAAATATGGATAATGGAATGCAAAGAAAGAAGTATTTATCAACGTGTGATAATTGTATAAAAAACACCCTTCTACTTACTTAAAATGATTGGGAGTCTGTTACAATTGAGGAGAGAATGGACACTGTGATTGTGATTCAAAGGGTAATAAAAAGGTTAGCAATCATGATAAAAAATGGTGAGTTTATAAGGGGTTATTTTTTTACATTAGAAGGAGTTAGAACCCCTTATAAAACCATTAACGGCAGTTCTGGGGAACCTCCACTAATGTGTTCACTTACTATTAGTAGGGGTAGTCTTTAGGAACTCCTGCTAAAGTCATGGTAACATTAACAACGGTTATATTAGAGGGGGGGGGGGGGGGTTTAAACCCCATATAATGTTGAATTAAATTCAATGAAAAATGATTGTATTGGTGGAAGTTTGGATGAATCCACCACCACATCAGTGCAATTAGGGTGATTTAAACCACCCCTAATGTGGTTACCGTAGCGGTAGTTGTGAAAAACATCCCCAAATCCTTCTATTTTTTTAATTAGTACCATCTCTCCCCCCATGTCAAAGTATTTTATAATTAGGTACCATCTCTCCGTTATTTTCACCGCATCCAACCTCCCCATATCTCATCCTGTCCACCCCATCCCGCCTCCCACCCTCTCTCCAGTTCCCTACCTCCCTCCTCCTATAGTCTCTAGTTCCCCGCCTGACGCCTCCCACTGTCTCAAGTTCCCTGTTTCCTTACCCTCTCCCATTCCCAAACCCTTTTCCTCCAGTTTGAGGTTTCCCCAAGAGCCACAAACCCCTCTTTTTCAAGTCCACATACCCACTACTCCCTCGTCTGTAGTTATTTAAAATGAGACACAAGTGGTATTCAATCCATGAATGAACCAAACCGCAAGTCTCTGCCACTAACCTATTTTAAAACTATAGCATTTGAATTTTTATATAAGTTTACTCATTCCTCTATTTATATATATTTTATTCATTATTTTAATAATTATTATTTATATCATATATTTCTATACATTTAATCATATAAACTATATATACTTTTAGATAAACTATATGTTTATACGTATATATGCATATGTTTATATATTGATTAATATATTCATTTAAATTTTTTGTATACTTAAATACTTATTTATATATTATATAATTTTTTATTTATATAATATATGTAAATAAATATATTTACACACACACACACACCACACACACACAGATATATATACATATATATACCTAAGTATATAAATAATTTAAATGACTAGATTTATAAATACCTTTATATGTCTGTGTGTTTGGATGTTTATATAATATTTATATAATTGATGCCCAAATGGCCAGACATCCTTTTTCTGTATTTTTAATATGATGTAGGTCATTTTTCTTCATTTTCTATCATATTTTCCCAAATTATTTACATTTTAAAAATGAAATAATTTCATGTTTATATAATATAATTAAAACATATATATATATATATATATACATATATAAATGTATGTGTGTGTGATAACAATAATATTATTAATTATGATTTGGTTTATTACACGTATTTTTTAAACTATAAAGTTCAACTATCAGTTTTATAAACACCATACATTTATTTTATGATTTATATCGTTCAAATATTATATTAAATGCATTTATATTATATATTTATGTAAATTATTATATAAAAAATACATTTTTATATATTATAAATCTGTTTATTTAAATAATTTATATAAGTATTCACATAATATATTTACTAAATGTATCTAAAAATATATTTATATAATCTATTTCAATAAAAATGTTTATTATTATATATATTATTAATATATATTTATTTTTATAAATTGTATAGTAATTTATATAATTAATATATAACTAATATTATATGAAATACATATATATTAAATACAATTTATACAATTATAGATATTATATATAATTATTATTAAAAGAAATGAAATTTATAGAAATATTATATATGAAATAAAATTTATTCAAATATTTATATTATGTTATATGAAATAAAATCTATACAAATATTTAAATAATGTATTTCAATACATATATTTTTTATTATGCACATTAATTAATACGTATTTCAATAAATATAATTCTATAATATTACAAACAGTAATATATATTTATTTTAATGATTATAATTGTATAATATTGTATACATTAATATATTATTATTTTTATAAATTGTACATCATATAATATTGATTGTATATAATATTAAAGCACAAACATATAATTTAAAAATATATTTATTGTTATTATATTATAAATTAAAAAACTACAAAATTGGTTTTTTATATGATATATTTTTTAAATAAATTATATTTATGTATATATTTATAGAATATGTTTATGCTTTTATAATATATATAATTAATATTATATAAAATAAAATTTATACAAATAAATATATATTAATGTACATAAAATTATTAAATTATATATATTTATAGATATGAATACAATTAAATACAATTAAATACAATCATATAAATATTATATACAATATTCCTATATACATAGTATTTAAATACATTTATATATTGTGTTTTAATTATATATTTATTATGGATGTTTCTTTTAAAAAATAGTAAGGGTTCACAACCCAGTTTAATCTCTTAAATGAGAGGGGTTTCAAACACCCTCTGATTTAAATACATCGAAGGGGGTTTCAAACCCCCTCTAATTTAAATACTTTAGATGGGGTTTTGAACCCCCTCCAACTTAATGACATTAGAGTGGGTTTTGAAACCCCTCTAATTTAAAGACATTAGAGGGGGTTTTGATCCACATATAATTTAATGATATTAGATTGGGGTTTGGAACCACCTATAATTTAAGACATTCGAGGAGGGTTTTCAAATCCCTTTAATTTAAAGACATTAGAGGTGGTTTTGAGCCCCCTCTTGAATCAAACATCATATTAAAAAATAAATTTTGAACATTTTTTAGGAGGTTTATAACCCCCTCTAAATTTGATGATTAACATAGGTTCTACATAATCTCTCTCTAATTTTTATTGAAAATTTATTTATAGGGGCTTCATACCCCCTCTAAATTTGAAGATTAGAGGAGGTGTTGTACAACCCCCTCTAATTATATAGGAAATGAATTTAGATGGGGTTGTTTATAACCATATCTAATATATTGTTTTTTTGTGAATGTGAAATGATTAAACTGCAAAGAGATTTAGTGCTACCCAAATCAATTTCTTAAGCATCAAAGGAATATACCCCAAAATAAGATAAAGGATCATAGTCAAGATTATGATACTGTCATAGATGGTGATAAATGATTAATATTTTGGTTTTTTTGGATTTAAGAATTATGTTATGATATTTTGGTTATAAGAGTCATAAAATATATATGGATCTTTAAATATTTTAAAGAATATGTTGAATGTATCCAAAAAATAGTGATTCAGTAACAGGTAGAACATTTGAGAAAATACATAGTTGAGGGAAATATAACCCTTACTCTATTCCTAATGCTTAGATAATGATGATAACTGAATTTTTATGGAAAAATATTGTTAATCAAGAAATTGGTGAGTGGTTTGATGGTTTATGCTATCATTGCAAGTTTTATTACATGTTTGGATTTAAGGAATGTGTTTGATAACATGAGTTTCTTAATCATGAAAACATACATGTTTTCATAATATTTTAATGGATATTAAGGTCTTTATATATTTAGTATGTGAAAATAAAAGCTATATAATTTTTAGAATCTTATGTTATGTTGATTTTGAAAATTCAGTGACCTTCCTTATATATATATTTTTTCTTTGAACTGGGAAAGAAATATTTTGGATTACTATTATTTTTAACTATATATGGAATGGATTAATGATATTAATTATTATGATTAAAGAATGATTTATCATATTGGATAACCTATGATAACCTTATTGGTTTCAGTAAACATTTAAATGTTGAAGGAATGACTTATAGATATCATGATTCCTAAGAGTTCTTAAAGAATAAAAAGTTGTCTTCAATGTTCATATTTTGGCTTATGAAATGAAGTATAGAGAGATCAATGCACAACTAAAGGATGGGATTATGCTGATTATATAGAAGGTAATCATGTAACTTTACTTTCTCATGTAATTATCAAGATATTTTAAGAATCCCTAAACTATAGGAAAAATATATTGGAATAAAACTATTATCCATGCACTTCTCTTCCTATGAAATCAATGGTCTTTTAACTAATCACAATATTTACAGTCTTGTGATGGTTAAATTTCTAATGACCATGCTCTCTATAACTCTCCATCAGAAATTCATGGTTTGATTATTCGTCCATGTGGATATTAAGACCTTGCACTAATGTTATCCTATTCAAATTCCTATTTATATGGTGACCTCTACATTTCCCTTTCACTCTTATTAATTATAAGGCCTCGGCCTTAAAAATTAAATATTATTGAATGAAATGAATAATTCACTTTGAGGATCTTTTCAGGTTTAGAGTTTTAGAGAATTAGGACATAACTATTACATCCCAAAGATTACAAAGTATACACTTCTTCTAAGTTTTCATGAAATAAAAAACTCCTAAAAAGAAACATGTCTTGTTCCATGTTTTAGATAGCATGTCTTTCCTTGATCCCAACCTTGACCCTATTCAACTTTATGTCATGTGAAAAAATTTAAAAAACTTGGGATGAGCATAAAAAGCCCAGTAAAGGATACACAAAGAAGAAAAATTGTTTGTTTTTCAAAACAACAAGTAAACCAAGAATACTTTATCAAAGTAATACTTTTCACCTTTATAAAGTAGTAAAAAACTCTTCACTGAATAAAAGACCATTACTTACCCTTTTTGTAACCAAAAGATCACCATAAAACCCATATAAAAAGATACATAACATATAAAGGTAACTTGGGACATAAACATACATAAATGGAATAACCATACGGTCAACTTCCACACATATCACTTAATGGAATAGCCATACGACCGACTTCCATACCCAATGCATTGGAGGTTATAACGTAACCAGCCATCCATGTATTCACGACACCACCCATCATATGGTTTATCACGTAACCACCCGTAAAATGTCCAAGTACCATCATTACACATAAAATATTGAAAATATAAACATTCCAATAACAAAATTTCATTTTCAATCACAATATATTGAATTAATCAATCCATTTTCAAAATTCATTTAAAAGAGATTTTTGAATCAAAGTGTCCCATTCTACAATGAAGCTTTTAATGGAATTATAATTTTGAAAAATTAATGTCCATATAAATAAATACTGAAAACAATTTTGAAAACATGGACATTAAATATAAATATTTAGAATAATAAATCCTTTAAAACATTTAAAACGATATTTTTGTTAAAGAGTTTTTAACAAAATGAGAGACTCTTGAATACAAATAATTGCGGAATATCATTTAATCTGAACTTTATAATATCATGAGAATAAAGGTATTCATGATATAATATGTCAAAGGACAGTATACACCCCATATAAGAGTGAATTGGTTCATAACAACAATGAAGTCTCAATGGAAATGTAAATTGAGATGAAATCCATTATATAGATGGTATCCTTAAATTAAGGGCAAATCTATCACATAATTATGTGTGAGAAATATAAATACACCCAATATAAGTGGATATTAAGTGTGAAACAATCAGAGTTCATTCACACATATTCATAGGATGTCATGTTCATGAAGTACAAGTTAAACCCAAAGAAATCGAAATTGGGTTAAGACGTCCCCTTGTAAACATTCGAAAGCCTAACAGCGTCACTTCAAAATTCAGAAAATTAGTCGATGAGAGAGTGAATGGTATCTCATCACTTGGACATAAAATTGACATAAATAAGGATATATAAGAACATATCCCAACATAATAGTATGTGATTTAAAAGACATAACAAAATTAGTCTTTTAAAAAGAGGAGGGTGAAACGTCCCCATACCGAGTTGGGTAACTTTCGAAACGTACACCCCATGGAAGAAGGGTCATACAATGAAGATTTGAATTCCCATAAATGAAATTATACTAAAAGAAGTGTATAATAATGGGCAATACATACACCTATCAAAGTAAATAGTGGAAAACGTAGCATAAATGTCACAGGAATAAAAGTGAGATGAAAAATCCCTTACGAAAACTCGGCAGCCTAATGACGCCACTTAAAACTTTCAAAAATGGATTTATGAGATAAAATAGGGTCTCTCATAATATGAACATAAAAATTAAAGTATGATGAATATAAAATAACATCCCCAAACATAAGAAAGATGATCTTAAAAGAAATGACATAAAAGAGAGTACTTAAAAAGAAAGAGAGGGATATGATCCCTTACCTCAAGTCTGACTTGTCTTGTTCGTTTCTTTATATTATTGAATAATAAAATTTGGCCAATTTATAATTTCTTAAAGACCTCCTTTAAATATTATTATTCAGTTCATATCACATATTATAATGTTATAATAATTGGTTAATAATGTGAGTTAATATCAGACGTTTTTATCGATGTTTGGTACATGAGTCAAAAATGAAGTTGTTTGAAAATAATTTTCCATGTAGTTATAAGTAAATAATCTCCAGAATAGTATTAATGATTTAAATATCATATATATCCAGTACATATTCATTTTATACACTCCATAACATTTTTAGATAAAAATAAATGAAATGCACCGTTCATGGAGACGGTAGGCCGTACGTATGCATGAACGCTACTTTCATTTCTTTGTCATATTAATGGAATTAAAAATAATTGAGAGAGATATATATATATATATTATAATTACATTATAATATATATGTTATATAAGTCAAATATGTTCATTAATTTCATTCTTTATACATTCCATGTATTTCATGAATGAGTCACATCACTTGAGGGGGCGGTAGTCCACACTTCTTCGTATTAAATTATCGCATTTGCGCAACATGAAAAGCATAAAGGCATGTTTTAAATATAAAATTCAGAAGCAGATAGAAAACACAAATACCATATATATCATATATAAAGTATAGTGACATCTTAATGGCCACCATTAATGGTGTTAAGAGAATATTGAACAATCATCGTTTCGTGATGCAGAAATTTGCCATCCAGAGAAACAGTATGTTATTTAACCATTATACGAAGGTGTGTTTAATTGTAGCTCGAATACTTCACATAAAAACATTCTAGTATATTTAGGATACTGGTTTTGTTACAAGAGAAAGGAATAAAAAGAGTTTATAGGGTTGTAGAAGCAAAATAAAACAAAAGAACACAAGGGAAGACATTACCTTTAAATCGGGTAACTCTTTTTGATTTGAGCTCAATGGCTTCCTTGGAAAGGATTATTCCAAAAGGTGAGGCTTCAATGATGAAGAGAGGGATGTGGAGAGATGAAATGGTTAGGTTTTGTCTTATCCAAAGTCTTGAGAGGTGTGGGTAAGGTGGTAGAGGTGGGGGCCTTTTATAAGAGGAGAGGAGGGGCACTCTTGGAAATTTATAAACTTTTACTTTATTTGTAACAGCCCGAGATTTTATGAAAAATATTTTTTTTAATTTCATTAATGTCTTGTGTTGTACGCTACACCAAAAGGAGATTTCAAAACATGCATCCTTGACTTGCCTTGCATTACACGCAATCACGACCTTCCTCGATAGCGTGTGTAGTATGCAGTAACGAGTTTTACTAAACAACAATATGCTATTAAAATATTATTAAAACTAACCGTTATGAATAGTAATAACCACTTTTTGAAATTTTTTAAATTTTATTTTTCAAAATGGTCTTCATTTTTGGATTCGGAATATCGAAATTAGCTTAGGGTTAAATTTTGGTACTTTTCGGATAACTTTCATATTCTGATGAATAGTGAAAATTACTAAATTATAATTAAAAACAACTTTTTTAATCGAAATAATTAGTAGTGATAAATTATTAATTTGAGTGGTTTTAAAGTATATTTAGAATATATTTTTACAATTTAATACAATGTTGTTCATTGGATGTAATTTTACATTTAAACCAGTTATAAAAAAGTGTCAATCTTTTGATAGTTATTATCTCTTAAAACACGCTATTTGTTTTGACGACGGGAACTAATTTTTAAATTAATTAATGCAAATGATATGTTATGAATTTGGTAAAATAGACATCATTTTTGAATTCTTAATATCAAATATAGCTTAGGCCTAATTTTTGGTATTTTTCTGGAAACTTTCATTTTTTGATGAATAGTGAAACCACTAAGTGGTAGTTAAAAAAATGAATTTTTCATAAAACATAATTTTACCACTTCTGTGAGTGTAATTTAAAAAATCTGAGAGACATGGTTGATGTCAGTAAGTAAAATGTGGTTCAATGAGATGAAAATAATTTTTGGTGAATAGTAACTTTTTCTTTTTTTTTACCACGGTTAAAAGTAAATACGGTAATTAAGGGTAAAAATGATATTATTATTACCCTAAAACATGTCCTAATTTTATTGGATAAGTTTAATTCAACCAAAAACAACCTTAGGAATAAAATATTACCATTTAGGCCCACTTGGATTAGATTAGAACATTTATTATTATTTAATTCAGAGAAGAGTTAAAAGAGTTAAAATCTAATCTTTTTTACTAAAACATTTTTAATATAGGGTTATACGTAAGATAAATTCTATTGTAAATATTCATTAGAAAGATAATAAAATTTACTAAATAATGATGTTTTATTTTTAATTTTTAGACATTATATAAATTAATTAATTTATGACACACTGATGATGCAGTAATTACCATAATAGTGAAAAATTAGAATAATTGATATTATAAATACCCAAATAAATATAATATGAGACTTCTTATGAATTACACTAATTTTCTAGGTTAATATGACATGTTAGTATTGATTTAATTAACTTTTTTAGAACTAGTAATTCTTTAATGATTTTCACAAAAATAAATTACTAGATAGTGTCAAAATTGACATAAAATAGTTTTTAAAACAAATATTATATTATTAATTGTTATTTTATTCCTAAAAATCTAAGGTTTGGCCAAATGACTTAGATAAGGTTATATATATTAATAATAAATAACTTGTGGTTCGTTTGGCTTGATATAGTAAGTTTATTAACCTTATAGTGTAAGAAAACAAGAAGACACGGTAAAAGTAAAATTATCTAACTTAAAGTTAAATATAACTGACAAGGTTAAAATAGGAACCTAAACAGGTCTAAATTCTATTGGATGGGAGGATTTCGACCCATCCCCACCTTAGCTTCAAAATAAATCAATTTGGAGATATTTAAAACCGAATTTGACTTTATAATAAAATAATAGTTTTAGTTATTCCAAGGTACCCCTGTCCTCCCTTATAAAAGGGAACCTCCTACCCCTCTTCCTCACACCACTTTGAGCCTTCAATCTCGGCCAACCCCTGACAATTTCTCCTCTACACTTCCATAGAAACATCCTAGAGGTTCTGGTCTTCTTCAAACACCTATTTCAGTGTCCTAAAAGGAGGTCTCAAAGAAGCACTTCAAAGAAGAGGTAATGTCTGTTACCGATTCTTTCATCTTTATTTATTCTTCCACTTATTCTTCTTTAGTTGTTTCATTATGAAGTAATAACATCAGTATCACTAATATACTTATATGTTATTATAAGTATGAAACAAACCTATTTCACCATCTATCCATCCTACGGAAAAAGAAATCACCGCGCGTGCGTACGTACGGAATACCGTCTCCACGCCGTGGTGTAATCTATTTTCCACCACCACCTTACTTGGATGGGTATAATGGTGTAAATAATAACTATATATGATTATTGTAAATTTATATTGATTCTGTAATAGTATAAATACACTCCAATAAAATTCCACGATCATGGGAACGATATCATCGCTCCTGCGTACGTACGGAATACCGTCTCCACGACGCGATGAGATTCATTCTCCACTTTAACCATTCATGAATGATTATAAAGTATATATAATAAGTAATCATGAAATATATGACATAATTATGATACTGGATTTATGTGTATATATATGTATGTCATCTACTTAATTCCATTCAACTCAATAAGTAAACGAAAACAGCGTTCATGCGTACGTACGGTCTACCGTCTCCATGAACGATGTATTTCTTTCCATTTAATGATCTATTATATATATATATATATTATGAATATATATTATATATAATCCATGTTTTATATTCTGGAATTAAGTAATCATGATCTAAGTAATCATAAGAATAATTACAAGTCAAAACACGGACGACAAATGAAACAATTTTACCCAAAACGCTATTTAACATAGAATTTACAAATGAAAGGGTAATATAAAGCCCTAAGTGAACCATATATGATATCATAACAATGATTATGATTCTTGAATAAGTAAATGGCATTATTTAAATAATTATACAGGAGTTTCGGACACATACGAAGCAAATCGGACCTAAGGTAAGGGAAATATCACAATCTCATTTTTATCCGAGATTGTTTATACATTGGAATTTACTGGGGTGTATTTTATCATCCACATCCATGTTTCCTCAATATGTAATATTATTTCCATTCACCTAAAATTGTTTAAATCCTATTTTACCATTCGGTGAATTTTTAGTAAAAGATATGAAAGGAATCTTTTGTCGTTTTTCGTACGAGGTACTTTTTTGACTTTTCCGACAAAAGTACGAGAAGAATATTTCTTTTAACATATACGACATGAATGGATTTTTAAAAAATTGTTTCCAAGAAGCTTACCTTATAAGTTTTCATGTTTATTTTTAATCAACTTCTTTTAGTGAAAATTTTATGACATGTTAAGAAATTAAAAGTATTTTTGAAGTAGAAAGGATATTTTCCTCAAGAATTGAGTTCAAGTGTTTTCTCAAAATCATTTTCCATCTAAGATAATAAAGGGTTCTGTTATTATCCCTATTATTACATTTATTTGATTATGTTGTGAGGGAATTATTTTTATGAATTCCTTTATCTTATATGAATTGTTTTATGATGTCACGATGTTTAAGATTCCCATTTCTATTACATGGGTTATGCTATGATGTATGGTTTATGATTTTGTGGCACACATAAGAATGGTATCATTATGAGATTGGTGGGACCTATATCTCCCTCCAATTCATTGGGTAAAGATTTTATATCTCATGAGATAGACATGGCTGGAACGGTAGGTTATACCGGTTCAGTGAAACAGGACTGAAATGAGGAATGAACTCGGTTCAGAAATGGACTTTGTCCAGTAAGATAGTCTTGAAAATAAGTATTGACTAACAAGAAATGATTCTATATGATTATGTGTGTATGCCACAAAGTTTCATGTTTTATGTTATGATTATTGGGATTACATTTCACTTCTATGATTTATCCCATTTTATGATATTATGATCTATTTTGCAGGTTAAGATTTCCAAAAGTTATGTTCTTGTGTATATGATGTGATTGATATTTCTTTTATTTACCCTTAATGAGCATTTGAGCTCACCCTTTTGTATGTTTTCTTTTCCCCAAGATATAAAGAAAGGTTTTTGGTAATAAAAAAAGGAATATCTTTATAGGAGATGTTGAAGATCTTTCACCACGATTAGAAGATTATATTCCGAGTTTCCAAAGACACTAAACTATTACGGTCCTTGTGTGTGTGTTTTTTTATGTACTAAGTATTCTACAAATGTAATGTAATGTCCATGTACGTCAGGCTTCGGGTCTTTATAGTTGGTATCAGAGGAAAGGTTTAGTCAACTTTTGGAAACTAGGATGTGAAAACATTAGTGAGATCCCTAGAGATATTTCTAAGGTATGTCTAGGGATGTCCCTAAGGATAAGTATACATATAGGATACAGTCCTAGAACTATAGTAACGATCATATAATTTAATCTAAGATGTTAGATACTGAGGATACTCCCCCTTTATTATGTTGTTTTCCCTAGAATGATTTTTGCCTGTCACACTATTCTCTTTGGGTTTTAGATGATGGATGGAACCCGAAGGAACCGTGTTGATCAATGCAATGGACAATGCAATGATTGTCCTCCTGAACAAACAAATGTTATGGGAGATGGAGTGAAAAATCTTATTGCTATACTTACACAAGCTATGAATCATTCTGGACTTCCAAATGAGTAGAGAATGGTACAATATTCTATTGAGTCCTTCATGAGGAAACGTCCTCCTTCTTTCAATGGCTCTTCTGATCCACTTGTTGCTGAACAATGGATCAGTACTACTGAAAAGATATTTTCAGTTCTTCAATGTTCTGAACATGATAAAGTCATCTTAGCAGTATATAGTTTGGAAGGTGAAGCTGATCAATGGTGGAATCTTATCAAGAATACGAGGAAAAGAGATGAAATTGAGTCCATGGAATGGGACGAGTTCAAGAACTTATTTTTCAATAAGTACTTCCCTCGTATTCTTCGAACAAAGATGGAGAAAGAGTTTCATGAACTAAAGAAGAAGGATGATGAATATGTTGGTATATACGATGCGAATTTTACAAGGCTTGAAAGGTATGCATCTGGATTTATCATCCAACCCGAAAGTAATGTTGATCGATTCTTTAGTGGCTTAAAACCAAATCTTCGAAGGGCATTAGCTATAAGAGACTTCAGTAGCTATGAAGAAATTGTGCGTTGTGCTATCAAGGTAGAAATGGAAGTTGGTGTTACTCATCCATCTCGTAGTTTTGACAAGAAATGAAAGATTGATTTTAAGGAGAAATCTCAGAATAATGGTGAAAAAAAGATGAATGTTTCCTTTTGCTCAAAGCGTGGAAAGAAGCATGGTGGAGATTGTATTAAAGGGACTAGAAAATGTTTTATGTGTGGAAAAGAAGGTCATCGAGCAGCTGAGTGTCGAAGTAATGGAAAAAGGGTTTCTAATGATGTGAATAAAGAAAAGACTACAGAGAACTCACCAATAACACTTCAATGCTTCAAGTGCAAGGAAATGGGGCATTATGCTAATAAATGCCCTAATCCAAAGGTTAGTGATGATCGACGTGAGAAACCACTTAAGGCAAAGGACAAAGGGAAGTCACATGCGATCACCATTGGCGATGTTGAATATGAAAATGATGTGGTGGAATGATTAAGTGTTTATGTAATGGGATTCCAGAATAATGTTGTATATAGTATTGTGGAATATTGGAATATTTATGTTTTGGTCTATTGTGGTTTTCAATAATTTTATGGCATCGGTAACCATGAAATGTGATTGAAATATTTTTGGAAAGCAGATGATATACACATAATGAAGGGATAAAGGGAATCTAATATGTTTGATAGTATTCATGAGCTCATGATTTATATAAGGACTAAGTGATATCATGGTTTGAGGATATCGAATTTTGAGGATTTTGGTATGTGGAAAGTGTTAACTTTTAACTGCATTCATGTTTTCACTAAGGTTCAATGGATATTCATTCTTCAAGAGAATACATGATTAAGGTATTCACATATTTGTAATTTGACCAACAAGATACATCTTATGATATATGGGGGATAAATGATGGCATTCACGTGATCATTTTCATTATACTATGAGATTGGACTGAAGTATTTTAGATAAGCCTAAAGATTGGAATGGATTATGTTGGACATAAGTTAGTATTGTTTAAGGATAGAATTTTTTTCGATATTATTGATGGGATGTTATAGTAATATAGTTTTAGAAAAAGGACAACCTGCAGGACGGGCGACAACCCATCACGTCGGACAAGGCCGTGGGAATCGAACCCACAACTGAAGTGCGACTGGCCTTTATCGCCTACCACTGGCCTACACCAAAATGAGCTTGCACAACACGCATACTTGACTTGCCTTGCATTACATGTAATCGTGACCTTCCTCGATAGCGTGTGTAGTACGTAGTAAAGAGTTTTACTAAACAATAATATGCTATTAAAATATTATTAAAACTCGCCGTTATGAATAGTAATAACCACCTTTTGAAATTTTTTAAATTTTATTTTTCAAAATGGTCTTCATTTTTGGATTCGGAATATCTAAATTAGCTTAGGGTGAAATTTTGGTACTTTTCGGATAACATTCATATTCTGATGAATAGTGAAAATTACTAAATTATAATTAAAAAAAACTTTTTTATTCGAAATAATTAATAGTGATAAATTATTAATTTGAGTGGTTTTAAAGTATATTTAGAATATGTTTTTACAATTTAATACAATGTTGTTCATTGGATGTAATTTCACATTTAAACCAGTAATAAACAAGTGTCAATCTTTTGATAGATATTATCTCTCAAAAACACGCTATTTATTTTGACGACGGGAACTAATTTTTAAATTAATTAATGCAACTGATATGTTCTTAATTTGGTAAAATAGATCTCATTTTTTAATTCTTAATATCAAATATATCTTAGGCCTAATTTTTGGTATTTTTCTGGAAACTTTCATTTTTTGATGAATAGTGAAACCACTAAGTGGTAGTTTAAAAAAATGAATTTTTCATAAAACGTAATTTTACCGCTTCTGTGAGTGGAATTTTAAAATTCTGAGAGACACGATTTATTTCATTAAGTAAAATGTGGTTCAATGAGATGAAAATAATTTTTGGTGAATAGTAACTTTTTACTTTTTTTTACCACGGTTAAAAGTAAATAGGGTAATTAAGGGTAAAAATGATATTATTATTACCCGAACACATGTCCTAATTCTATTGGATAAGTGTAATTTGACAAAAAAATAACCTTAGGAATAAAATATGACCATTTAGGCCCACTTGGGTTAGATTAGGACATTTATTATTATTTAATTCAAAGAAGAGTTAAAAGAGTTAAAATCAAAGTTTATTTACTAAAACATTTTTAATATAGGGTTATACATAAGATAAATTTGATTGTAAATATTCATTAGAAAGATAATAGTATTTCATAAATAATTATATTTTATTTATAATTTTTAGACATTAAATAAATTAATTTATTTATGACACACTGATGATGCAGTAATTACCATAATAGTGAAAAATTAGAATAATTGATATTATAAATACCCAAATAAATATAATTTGAGACTTTTTGTGAATTACACTAATTTTATAGGTTAATATGACATGTTAGTATTGATTTAATTAACTTTTTTCGAACTAATCATTCTGTAATGATTTTCACAAAAATCTATTACTAAATAGTGTCAAAATTGACATAAAATAGTTTTTAAAACAAATATTATATTATTAATTGTTATTTTATTCCTAAAAATATATGGTTCGGCCAAATGACTTAGATAAGGTTATATATATTAATAATAAACAACTTGGGTTTCTTTTGGCTTGATATAGTATGTTTATTAACCTTATAGTGTAATAAAACAAGAAAACATGGTAAAAGTAAAATTATCTAACTTAAAGTTAAATATAAATGATAAGGTTAAAATAGGAACCTAAACATGTCTAAATTCTATTGGATGAGAGGATTTCGACCCATCACCACCTTAGCTTCAAAATAAATCAATTTTGAGCTATTTAAAACCGAATTTGACTTTATAATAAAATAATATTTTTAGTTATTCCAAAGGTACCCCTCTCCTCCCGTATAAAAGGGAACCTCCTCCCCCTCTTCCTCACACCACTTTGAGCCATCATGCTCGGCCAACCCCTGACAATATCTCCTATCCACTTCCCTAGAAACATCCTATAGGTTCTGGTCTTCTTCAAAGACCTATTTTAGTGCCCTAAAAGGAGGTCTCAAAGAAGCACTTCAAAGAAGAGGTAATGTCTGTTACCGATTCTTTCATCTTTATTTCTTCTTACACTTCTTCTTCATTAATTGTTTCATTATGAAGTAATAAATCAGTATCACTAATATACTGATATGTTATTATAAGTATGAAACAACCCTATTTCACCATCTATCCATCCTGCGGAAAAATAAATCACCGCGCGTGCGTAAGTACGGAATACTGTCTCCACGCCGTGGTGTAATCTATTTTCCACCACCACCTTACTTGGATGGGTATAATGGTGTAAATAATAACTATATATGATTATTGTAAAGTGATATTGATTCTGTAATAGTATAAATACACTCCAATAAAATTCCACGATCATGGGAATGATATCATCGCTCGTGCGTACGTACGGAATACCGTCTCCATGACGCGATGAGATTCATTCTCCACATTAACCATTCATGAATGATTATAAAGTATATATAATAAGTAATAATGAAATATATGACATAATAATGATACTGGATTTATGTGTGTATATATTTATGTCATCTACTTAATTCCATTCAACTCAATAAGGAAATGAAAACAGCGTTCATGCGCACGTACGGTCTACCGTCTCCATGAACGGTGTATTTCTTTCCATTTACTGATCTATTATATATATATATATTCTGAATGTATATTATATATAATCCATGTTTTATATTCTGTAATTAAGTAATCATGATCTAAGTAATCATAAGAATAATTACAAGTCAAAACACGGACGACAAATGAAACAATTTTACCCAAAACACTCTTTAACATGGAATTTACAAAAGAACGGGTAATATAAAGCCATAGGTGAACCATATATGATATCATAACAATGAGTATGATTATTGAATAATTAAATGACATTATTTAAATCATTATACTGGAGGTTTGGACACATACGAAGCAAATCGGACCTAAGGTAAGGGAAATATCACAATCTCATTTTTATCTGAGATTGTTTATACTTTGGCATTTACTGGGGTGTATTTTATCATCCACATCCATGTTTCCTCAATATGTAATATTATTTCCATTTCACCTACAATTTTTTAAATCCTATTTTACCCTTCGGTGATTTTTTAGTAAAAGATATGAAAGGAATCTTTTGTCGTTTTTCATACGAGGTAATTTTTTGACTTTTCCGACAAAAGTACGAGAAGAATGTTTTCTTTTAACTTATACGACATGAATGGATTTTTAAAACATTATTTCCAAGAATCTTACCTTATAAGTTTTCAAGTTTATTTTTAATCAACTTCATTTAGTTAAAATTTTATGACATTTTATGAAATGAAAAGTCTTTTTGAAGTAGAAAGGATATTTTCCTCAAGAATGGAGTTCAAGTGTTTTCTCAAAATTATTTTCCATCTAAGATAATAAAGGGTTATCTTATTATCCCTATTAATACATTTATTTGATTATGTTTTGAGGGAATTATTTTTATGAATTCCTTTATCTTATATGAATTGTTTTATGATGTCACGATGTTTAAGATTCCCATTTTTATTACATGGGTTATGCTATGATTTATGGTTTATGATTTTGTGGTACATATAAGAATGGTATCATTATGAGATGGGTGGGACCTATATCTCCCTCCAATGCATTGGGTACATATTTTATATCTCATGAAATATACATGGATGGAATGGTAGGTTATACCGGTTCAGTGAAACAGGACTGAAAAGAGGAATGAACTCGGTTCAGAAATGGACTTTGTCCACTAAGATAGTCTTGGAAATAAGTCTTGACTAACAAGAAATGATTATCTATGATTATGTGTGTATGCCAAAAAGTTTCATGTTTTAAGTTATTATTATTGGGATTACATTTCAATTCTATGATTTATCCCATGTTATGATACTATGATCTCTTTTTCAGGTTAATATTTCCAAAAGTTATGTTCTTATGTATATGATGTGATTGCTATTTCTTTTATTTACCCTTACTGATCATTTGAGATCACCCTTTTGTATGTTTTCTTTTCCCCATGATATAAAGAAAGGTTTTAGGTTAAAAAAAGGAAGATCATTATGGGAGATGTTGAAGATCTTTCACCATGATTAGAAGATTATATTCCGAGTTTCCAAAGACCCTAAATTATTACGGTCCTTGTGTGTGTGTTTTTGTTATGTACTAAGTATTCCGCAAATGTAATGTAATGTCCATGTACGTCAGGCTTCGGGTCTTTACATTATTATAAAATGATTTTCAAATTTTAAAGGTCCCAATATTATATATTTCGAGGATAAGGTGATAAGAGTTATAAATTCACCCATACAATAGGTGTTTGACAAGTCTAGGTCTTAGAGTTTACATTATATTTTCATCATATTTAAATCGTTAAATAATGAGGTAATTGCTGCATCATCATGGTGTCATAAATAATTTAATTTATTTAATGTCTAAAAATTATAAAAAAATATCATGATGTAGGAAATATTTTTAGATTCCTAATGAATATTTATAGTAAAAAATATGACTTGTATAACCCCATGTAAAAATTGTTTTAGTAAAACAACAAATGTTTGTGACATTTTAATTTTAACTTTAAATAAAAAGGTATTAATGTCATTTTCCAACCAAAGTGGCTCTATGGGGTCCCCAAGTTGACCCATAGATTTTCTTGGTCGGACATGACTCATACAATGAGGGTAGGACATGTGTCTAGGTCATTCCATATTATTAAATCATTATTTTTACCTTAAATTACACTAATTACCTCTAATCGCGATTAAAAACTTAAAAATTACTATTCACCAAAAAATTATTTTAATCCCATTGAACAAAATTTTACATCCTAATGACAACCATGTATGTTTTATTTTTGAAATTCAAATCACAGAAGTGGTAAAAATTCATTTAAACGAAAAATCAGTTTCTAAACTACCACTTAGTGGTTTAAGTATTCATCAAAAATTGAAGTTTTTCTGAAAAATACCAAAAATTCACCCTAAGCTATTTTTGATATTCCGAATTCAAAAATGATTTATATTTTAAAAAAATTAAAAACATATAAGTTTCATTAATTAATTTAATAATTAATTCCCACTGTCAAAACAAATAGCGTGTTTTTAAGAAACAATATCTATTAAAATATTGACACTAGTTTAAGTCCAATTTTAAAGTGAAATTAATTCCAATGACCACCATTCGATTAAATTGTAAAAATATATTATTATTTTACTTTAAAACCAATTAAAAAGATAATCTAATCATATAAATAAATTATATTAAAAAGAGTTTTTGAATTAAAATACAACATTTTTTACTATTCATTAAAAAATGAACTTTATCGTAAAAATACCAAAAATTTACACAAAGTAAATTTTGATGTCCCGATTCTAAAGAAGAATTTTATTTTGTCAAATATAACACATAAAATTTTCAAAAAGTGCATTTAAAAGAGGTTCACCATCAAAAGGCAGTTAATCGACCTTTTAAAGAATATTATAATGATTACGCTTAAAATTGGATTCATTTGCATTTTTAATCCTCTAAAATTTATTGTATAAAAGTAAAAATATTTGACAAAAATATATAATCATTTTGTAGTTACTTACGTTCATTCACACCATTGCAATGTCTAGGAATTCACTACCATTTAAAATAATATCATTTTATTATTAGAGTGCAACGTAAGATTTCAAAGAAACTCGTTGTTGTGTATTGGGTACACCATCGAGCATAGTGTTCCATTTAAAGTAATATTAATACATTATTTAAAAATATGGATAAATATAAAAATATCATATTCTTTATTTACCTGGGGTGTTACATCCTTCCCCCCTTTTAAGAATTGCGTCCACACAATTTTAAAATTGGGCTCAGAAACATCATGGAAAGTCCCACATCGGAACAAGAGTCGGTAAAACAATCACTTTAAAAGAAATAAAGATAAGTATAGAGGTCACCCGAGTTAACCCATAATTGGATTCCATGTAGGAAAGAATGGATATGGATGAAAAAGAAAAGGGTCATGTTCTGCAGGAGAGTGATAGAAAACATATTTAGGAAAAAGTTAACCATAAGAAAATCACAAACTTGTGGTGGGTTAAACGGTATTCGATTCCCCAGTAGGAAAAATTAACAGACAACATTTTGGTTTTAAGTTACTTTTCATTGAGGAATTTATTTATGAGCTTAACTAAAAATAAGGAAACATACTTACTTGTCATGTTGACTTTCAACTTTTACTAGATTACTTACACGAGCTCATATTTTCTCCAAAAGATAAGTATTTAGGATGATTTTTTCACATTAAGAGAGCTATAATCAACTTCTAGAGAACCACCTAATCCAAAAAATAGAACTATATACTTCCTATGTCTTTAGACCTTAACCAAAACTAAAACCAAAAAGGTTAGTATGAGATTAGAAAATACCCAAAAAGGACAATCCTTTATAAAAAAAAATATTCTTTATCTCCAAAATATGTCAAACAATACCCAAAGTTAAACAAAGACCATTCAATAAACATCTATCAATAAAATTTTTCAAATTAATGAAAACTAATACTGAAACCCAAATCTCTGAAGGATTTAATCGCATAGTTTTCCAAGATAAACCTTAGCATTTATCCTCAAATAACATAAGTTACTCTTAAAGTCTCATACTGAAAAGTAATTAACCTAATCATATATCCTCCATGATAGGTCAATAATTTCCATAGATAACCCAAAATCACTCTTGATTCATAAAATCATCTAACTAAAAAGAATTAGTCAAACTGACCAGGGACTTCACGTAGTCCAGTGGTAGGTGATAAATACCAGTCGCACTTTGGGTGTGGGTTCGATTCTCACAGCTTTGTCCGACGCGACGGGTTGTCACATAGTCTGCATGTTTTCCATTTTTCCAAAAGTATATAATTCTTATAACATTCCCCCAAAAATGATTAAATCTTCAAAAATAACCAGAAAAAAATTTAACCTCAAGTTTATCTCATGCCTTTCATTTTCCATCAAAACATATAGTAACCCATAATTTCCTCAAAAGTAAGGATCATATACACCTAAATGGTTACCTTTATAATTATTACCTAAACGTCCACATCGAGTTGGTTCTCTCATACATGATGTATTAGAGAACTCACCAAGGTTCAAGTGGTTGATCATGACTCCTTGATAGTTGGTTTAGAACAACCACGAGATTTCTCATTGAATCCCCCATTTCATCCAGTCTCTTAATCAGTGAACCACCACAGTTCCCTTCAAACCCATTGTCACTTTGGTGCCTTCTGGATCCATCCATTTACTAAAACTAAAAAGTTCAGTGTGAGTATATCAACAAAATCATCATGTACTAAAGAGGAAGATAAACACTAATATATACATAGTCATTCACTTTATCTGAAAACTATGAATCTTTCAGAAATCCTAGACATTATGGTAATGACACTTATGCTTAAAAAATACCCTAACCTCTAAAATAATCTAAACCGACCTCTAATACCAACTATAAGGCCCCGACCTTAAACATTACTTATTATTGAATTAAATGAATTACTCGCATTGAGGATCTTTTTAGGTTTAGAGTTTTAGAGAATTAAGACATAACTATTACATCTCAATGAATACAAATTATACACTTCTACTAAGTTTCCATAAAATAAATACTCTTAAAAAGAAACATGTCTAGTTCCATGTTTTAGATAGCATGTCTTTCCATGATCCCATCATTGACCCTATTCAACTTTATGTCCTGTGAAAAACATTTCAAAAACTTGGGATGAGCATAAAAATCCCAGTAAAGGATACACAAAGAAGGAAAATAGTTAGTTTTTCAAAACAACAAGTAAACCAATAATACTTTATCAAAGTAATAATTTTTACCTTTATGAAGTAGTAAAAAACTCTTCACTGAATAAAATATCATTACTTACCCTATTTTAACCAAAATATCACCATAAAACCCATATAAAAAAAACATAACATCTAACGGTAACTTGGGACATAAACATACTTAAATGGAATAACCATACGGTCGACTTCCACACATATCACTTAATGGAATATCCATACGGCCGACATCCATACCCAATGCATTGGAGGTTATAACCTAACCACCCGTACTGGTATTCACGGCACCACCTGTCATATGGTTTATCACGTAACCACCCATAAAATGTCCAAGTACCATCATTACACATAAAATATTGAAAATATAAACATTTAAATAGCAACATTTCATTTGAAATCACAATAAGTAATTCCAAGACATTGAATTAATCAATCCATTTTCAAAAATCATTTAAAAGAGATTTTTGAATCAAAGTGTCCCATACCACTTTGAAGCATTTAATGGAATTATAATTTTAATACATTAATGTACATATAAATAAATACTGAAAATAATTTTGAAAAAATGGACATTAAAGATAAAGATTAGGAATAAAAAATATTTAAAACATTTAAAACGATATTTTTGTTAAAGAGTTTTTAACAAAATGAGAGACTCTTGAATACAAATAATTGCACAGTAACATTTAATCAAAATTTTATAATATCATGAGAATAAAAGTATTTATGATATAATATGTAAAATGATAGTATACACACCATATAAGAGTGAATTGGTGCATAACAACAATGAAGTCTCAATGGAAATGTAAATTGAGATGAAATCCATTATAAAGATGGTATCCTTAAAATAAGGATAAATCTATCACATAAGTATGAGTAAGAAATATAAATAAACCCAATATAAGTTTATATTAATTGTGAAACAATAATATTTCATTCACACATATTCATAGGATGAAATGTTCAAGAATTACAAGTTGAACCAAAAGAAATTGAAATTGGGTTAAGACGTTCCCTTGTAAAAATTCGACAGCCTAATGGCATCACTTCAAAATTTAGAAAATTAATCGATGAGAGAGTGAATGGTATCTCATCACATGGACATAAAATTTACATAAATAAGGATATATAAGAACATGTCCCAACATAATAGTATGTGAATTAAAATACATAACAAAAGATGTCTTTTAAAAAGAGGAGGGTGAAAGCTCCCCTTACCGAGTTGGGTAACTTTTGAAACGTAGACCCCATGGAAGAAGGGTCATAGAATGAAGATGTAAATACCCATAAATGAAATTATACTAAAAAATTTTTATAATAATTGGCATTACATACCCCATTCAATGGAAATAGTGTAAAACGTAGCATAAATGTCACGGTAAAAAAAGTGAGATGAAAAATCCCTTACGAAAACTCGGCAGCCTAACAACGCCACTTAAAAGTTCAAAAAATGGATTTATGAGATAAAATAGGGTATCTCATAATATTAACATAAAAATTAAATTATGAGTAATATAAAATGACATCCCCAAACATAATAAATATGAGCTTAAAATAAATTACATAAAAGAGAGTACTTAAAAAGAAAGAGAGAGATATGATCCCTTACCTTAAGTCTGACTTGTCTGGTTCATTTATTTGTATTCCTGAATAATAAACTTTGGTCAATTTATAATTTCTTAATTAAATCCTTTAAATATTATTATTCAGTTCATATCACATATTATAATTTTATAATAATTGGTTAATAATGTGAGTTCATATCGAATGTTTTTGTCGATGTTTGGTACATGAGTCAAAAATGAACTTGTTTGAAAATGATTGTCCATGTAGTTATAAGTAAATAATATCCAGAATAGTATTAATGATTTAAATATCATATATATCTAGTAAATATTCATTTTATACTACTCCATAACATTTAGAGATAAAAAGAAATGAAATGCACCGTTCATGGAGACGGTAGGCCGTACGTACGCATGAACGCTACTTTCATTTCTTTGTCATATTAATGGAATTAAAAATAATTTAGAGATATATATATTATAATTACAGTATAATATATATGTTATATAGGTCACATATTCGAATTAATATCATTCTTTATACATTCTATGTATTGCATGAACGAGTCACATCACTTGAGGGGGCAGTAGTCCACACTTCCTCGTATGAAATTATCGCATTTGCACAACATGAAAAGCATAAAAGCATGTTTTAAATATAAAATTCAGAAGAATATAGAAAAAATAAATACCATATATATCATATATAAAGTATATTGACATCATAATGGCCACCACGAAAGGTGTTATGAAAATATTGAACAATCATCGTTTCGTGAGGCAGAAATTCACCATCCACAGAAACAGTATGTTATTTAACAATTATACGAAGGTGTGTGTAAGTGTAGCTCGAATAATTCACATAAAAACATCCTAGTATATTTAATATACTGTATTTGTTTCAAAACAAAGTAATAATAAGAGTTTAGAGGGTTGTAGAAGCAAAATAAAACAAAAGAACACAAGGGAAGACATTACCTTTAAATCGGGTAACTCTTTTTGATTTAAGCTCAATGGATTCCTTGGAAAGGATTCTTCCCAAAGGTGAGGCTTTAATGATAAAGAGAGGGATTTGGAGAGATGAAATGGTCAGGTTTTGTTCGAGCCAAAGGTTTGAGAGGTGTGGGTATGGTGGTAGAGGTGGGGGCCTTTTATAAGAGGACAAGAGGGGCACTCTTGGAAGGTTATAAACTTTTACATTATTATAAACTGATTTTCGGATTTTAAAGGTCCCAAAATAATATATTTCGAGGATAAGGTGATAATAGTTCTAAATACACCCATCCAATAGGTTTTTTTACAAGTTTAGGTCTTAGATTTTACTTTATCTTTTCATTTTATTTAAATCGTTAAATAATGAAGTAATCGCTGCATCATCATGGTGTCAAAAATAATTTAATTTATTTAATGTCTAAAAATTATAAAAAACTATCATGATGTAGGAAATATTTTTATCTTTTTAATGAATAATTATAGTCAAATACATGACTTGTATTACCCCATGTAAAAATTGTTTTAGTAAAACAACACATGTTTTTGACATTTTAATTTTAACTTTAAATAAAAAGGTATTAATGTCATTTTCCAACCAAATTGGCTCCATGGGGTCCCCAAGATGACCCATGGATTTTCGTGGTCAGCCATGACTCATCCAATCAGGTTAGGACATGTGTCTAGGTCACTTCATATTATTAAAACATTATTTTTCCATTAAATTACACTAATTACCTTTAATCGCGATTCAAAACTTAAAAATTACTATTCACCAAAAATTATTTTAATCCTATTGAACCAAATTTTACATAATAATGACAACCATGTATGTCGGATTTTTGAAATTCAAATCACTTAAGTGGTAAAGTTTCATTTAAATGAAAAATGAGTTTTTAAACTACCACTTAGTGGTTTCACTATTCATCAAAAATTGAAGTTTTTCAGAAAAATACCAAAAATTCACCCTAAGCTATTTTTGATATTCTGAATTCAAAAATGATGTCTATTTTACAAAATTCAAAACAAATATGTTTCATTAATTAATTTAATAATTAATTCCCACTGTCAAAACAAATAGCGTGTTTTTAAGAAACAATATCTATTAAAAGATTGACACTAGTTTAAGTCCAATTTCAAAGTGAAATTAATTCCAATGACCACCATTAGATTAAATGGTAAAAATATATTCTAATTTTACTTTAAAAAAAATTCAACAGACAATCTAATCATATAATTAAATTAGATTAAAAAGAGTTTTTGAATTAAAACACAACATTTTTCACTATTCATTAAAAAATGAATTTTATCGGAAAAATAACAAAAATTTACACAAATTAAATTTTGATGTCCCAATTATAACTAAGAATTTTATATTGTCAAATATAACACATAAAATTTTCAAGAAGTGGATTTAAAAGAGGTTCGCTATCAAAAGGCGGTTAATTGACCTTTTAAAGAATATTGGAATGTTTACGCTTAAAATTGGATTCATTCACATTTTTAATCCTCTAACATTTATTGGATAAAATTAAAAATATTTGAAAAACATATATAATAATTTTTTTGTTAGTTTCGTTCATTCCTGCCATTACAATGGCTAGGCGTTCACTACCATTTAAAATAATATCATTTTATTATTAGAGTGCAACGTAAGATTTCAAAGAAACACGTTGTTGCGTATTGGGTACGCCATCGAGCATAGTGTTCCCTTTAAAGTAATATTAATACATTATTCACAAATATGGATAAATATAAAAATGTAATATTCTTTATTTACCTGGGGTGTTAAATTAATAATATATTTTATTAACCATGTTTTCGATGTGGGTTTTCCATAAAGGAATTTTAATGTATCAACCATTGATTTTTGATGTACAGTTTCAAATAGAGGGGGTTCAATTTATCTAATTATGGGAGATTGTAAAACCCCAATTTTTTTATATTTTTCTTTTAAAATTAATTTCTTAAAAATCATGGGTTTCATAGAACATCATGTTTTAATGAACAGTTACACAGAATTAAATATCATCATTTTAAAACAACCATTATAACTGAGCTTTTAAATTAGCTGGAATGAATGATATTAAAAAAAATTATGAAATTTATTTTTTCAATATTCAATCAAATGTTTTTATATTCATCCAAATGATTTTATAGGCAAAAGATAAGAATGAATCCAAATTTACGCTTTAAAAAGCTATATTTTTTTTTCTAAATGTAGTTTTACCACCTTTTAATGGCATAATTATTTTAATACAAAATTTTGACACTTTTATAAACTATATATGACAAAATAAAAATTAATTTTGAAATTATAATATCAAAATTCAATTTGGTTAATTTTTTGGTATTTTTTAATAACTTTAATTTTGGATGAATAGTAATGTGACCGTTGGAATAGTAATGTGACCCTTAGGAATAGTAATTCAGCAAATAGAATATTAACCTAACCTATTAAAGTACAAATAAATTTTTTGGCATCATAAAAATGAAAATATGATATAATTATATCATCGTATAAGAATATAAATATTTTGAAAAGGCTAAATTAATTGTTTGTAATTCTAGAAAACATAAATGTTTATTTACAATTTAATAATTAATATAAATATTTAAAATAAAATTTATTTTCATAAAATATAACTATAAATTAATATTTTCATTTACTATAATAATAAGATAATTTTGTGATACCTTAGTCAATATATGAAAGTGTCATAAAATAAGTAATAACTTTAAAATCGTTATTTTTTGAATAAATGATTATTTTAATTAAAAAATATATTTATCATGTTTAAAAAATTATTTTAATAAAATTGGGTTTATTTTTAAATCATACAAATCAAAAAATGGTCTGGGTGAATTTTTTGGATTTTTCTAAAATAGTTGAATGTTTGTTGAATAGCGAAAATGGAATTTTACAGTATATATACATTATAAGTTAAATGAACTATTTATTTAATCCTTTATGATCTAATAACCATTGGTTCAATATCACCTACACTAATTAATGTATTTATTTGTAATAATCCTTAGTATTTATTTTCATGATCCAAAACAATAATCTAATGAATTAAATAATAAAAAAACACCCCTCTGTTACACTATAAATACCACCGCTGACCACCTCTTCTCCTCAAACCTATTAAGCATTTACTATTGTCCAATTTCTACCCAATATTCTTTCCAAACTTCTCTCTCACATATAAGATCAATTTCTCATGACAAAAGTCCAATATAAATTTCTTTAAGGAGGTTCTCAAGTAGAGGAAGTCAAGAGGTAAATCCTTTTTCTTTTTCTTTCATTTTTTAATTTATTTTCTTCTTATTCTATCCTTAAATATTCTATAAAAAGATAAATTATAATTCCAGTATCTTATATATACTATAAATTTATTATTTTAATGTAAAATCCATCATCTAACCCCTCCTCTCCCAATTTTATTTGAAAAATGAAACCATAATCCGAGAGGTGTCAATTTATTGCCTTCGAGGAAGACATGATTTAATTTTTCAATTACGCCTTCAAGGATGATCATAAAATAATATTTATGTTTAAAAAAGAGGATAATTAAGAAATAAAACTTATATAATATTATATTACCATTATATATACATGATATTAATTCATAATAAAAAACTAGTTAGTGAAGATCGTAAAAGAAACCAAAATAATCTTAACGATGATCATTAATGTTTTATTTAATGATTCATCATCATACCATAGAACTAAATGAATAATATAAATATTTAATATTATTAAAGTTAAATAATTACATATAATTTTAATTATGTACAACTATACTCAATTGACATGATATTCCATACACTTATACAAGTAAATCAATATGAAATCAGGGAAACGAATGCTCTCGAACGATAAAATTGTTCCTTATAACTCATAAGAAAGAACATAAATAAACATAATAAAATTAAAATAAATAAAATAAATGTATAAAATTTTATTAATTAGTTAAATATAGTATTTAATATTATTATATAGTACATTAAGATCAATTTTAGAACATATTCAGACAAAAGGTACAAGGTTTCTCAATCTCACTTTTATTTTCACGAGATTTCCATTATTCACCTCTTATTTCTATTATGTGGTGTATCTATTCATAAATTTGATATGTAATATCATTAATATATTTATATTCATGATATTAAATGAATAATTTTTTATTATTAATTTTTAGGCATATGATTTGATTGACTACAAATTTGTAATGGATTTTACCCGAACCTCAATTTTTTTCCTTCGAGTTTCTCTTACTCTCCCTTTTACGTAGTGCAATTCTTCTTGATTTTTATATAATTATTTTAAATTATATGTATATATTCCATAATCTTGTATCCATATAATTTAATGTTTCTTTGAATGAAAAAAACATGTTTTATAAGGTTTCCTTTTCAATTCTTCCCGATAAGCAAATCCGATTAAAGGGGACTTCCTATTTTCTCACCCATTCTCAAGTGTACTCCATAATCTAGTTTATTCAACCATTGTTTTTATAAAATCACTAATTTTATCATAAAACATAATCTTTCTTCAATTATTTGTCTATTAAAATAATTAATCCCTTTTCATTTTAAATAACTATTAAAACATTTCCTTAAACCGCACTAAAGTGGATCATTTCTAATGTTCCTTAAAAACACATTTTACATGTGGGAAATAATTCGTGCATCCTAAATCATTTCATGTTGCATAGATTTTATTTTATGGGATATAAATGTTTAAAAATTTATTTTATGATAAATAGATATTATTTTCCAAAAGAACCGTTCTTTCCAAAATAAAAAGTGTTTTATTTGTCTCATTTTTTCTTCTATGAGATATATGAATTGTTTACCTATTATTCCTTGTGTGTGGTGTATGTAATTCCATTTACATATAATTTCATGAATATTATTATTATAATTCCATTAAAATAATTTTTTAATGTTATTAATTCATCGGTATTAGGATTTAAATGTTTCAAAGTGGTGTGGGACCTTCTAAATATTTAATGATTTTTTACTCATGAATTTTTCAATGGTCTAATTTAAAAGTATATTCATCTATTTCGACATCCATTTTCAAATAATATACTCAGTAAGGATATTTTGATATTTAATATTCCACACTAATTGAAACAATGTTTGAAGAATTCTTTGGAAGTATAGTGACTACAAGGTCCTGTTGTAGCCCCTTGATGCATCAAAACGTCACAAAAGACAAAACAACTAGCGAAAAAACCTTCATGTTTTTTTTCAAACAGAATTAGATGGGGTTTTCACCACATGATTAATCCATATTTATGTTATTATCATTAATTTTTTAGACACATGATTTAAAATAATTAATCATTTTCATCATTTATAATTCAAATATAACAATCTAATCGATTTCCAAAATAAAAAAAAAATATAAGGATGAATTTTCATTCTCTGTTTATTGATTGCAATGTTTATTTAAGTTATTCACCATTTAATATTGATTATTCTTATTGATTCAAGTAATCTTATACAGTAACTAACCCTTACTAAGCATTCAAGCTCACCTGTTTATTTTTTTTCCTTCCTAAGGTTATGAATAATAGATCATTTAATGTGTTTTTAAGGTGGAAGTATGTTAGTTTTCTTATGTATTATATTTATTTTATTTCACATTAAAATGGGTTACATTAATGTATCTAGTTTTTCATGGCCACTAAACTAATGATCCTTGGTGATGTAATCTCTTGTATCTGTTCCATTGTAATAAAATGACCACCGACTCTGGGCTACGAGGGTTAGGGTTATTATAGTTCTGGTGAGAATCCATTAATTTGGGTCATTGATTAACTCAAATCCCTTAATATGAGGTTTCATGAAAATCATCTTATCATGCCCAACATCAATGTAATTATTTTCACATGCATCAAGGGAAGGGGGATCACAAAAAATATAATATACTCAAAATTTGAGTATGTATTCATGGAATTGGTGATACGATGTGGGGATGAATCTATACGAGTATTGCCAAGGCCTTCCTTTTTAGGTGTCGAAAAAGTTCCTTTCAAGAAAACTATGAATTTGGTATTAGATACCTTGTCACAAAACCTAGATTTCAGTTGGATATTTCTAAGAGGTTTATGTTTACTATTGTCAAACCACTAAATTAACTAGTTGCATAAGTCTAGATATGAATTTTTGTAGCTGAAATTATTGAGTATCCAGGTAAGGATGTGGTTTACCCCAAATATATTATCCATTAGGCCCCAATGAACATTGATTCCATTGAGCTCACCCAAGAGGTATATGGGTGATTGTGTCCATATATGATCATAACCTTATGATTACTAAGAAAGGAGATGATGAAATGGCTCTCTTCATCTTTGGTTTTGACAAAAGAGTATGTTTTCTCTATATCCACATTAGTCTGAAAATCTAGAGGGAATTTAAAGACAATTTTTATGTCCTCAAAATGTTCCATTGATAGGTAAATCTCATGAAGGATTGAGATCTAGGATGGGATATCAATTATATGGTTTCATATATCATACTTCTGGTCCAAAGGGATTTTTTTACCTATGGGGTCACTCCGTGATTGGAATCATAGTGGGAACCACTGGATGATTTGAAGGTTCTAAATCAATATTCAACAAATTTTGTTAATGGTTAGATGGATGAGGCTCATCCTAATGGTCTACCATATATATGGGACATGTACTTTCATTGGGTTATATTTCCTTGGAGGACAATTTTCCCTAGTCTTGAGAGTATCGAGAAGGTGTTCTAGGAAGAGTCAACATGTGAGCGTCAATGATGGGATTATCACAATGGTTTACCAATCTAATTGAATTAATAGAGCCTTACTCTTATTAATCACAATAGGATTCTTCCAAAGATAGATAAACCATGGGATTTATTTTGAATTCATGGGGAATAATGTATATGAGAGTGAAAAATCTCTTTAGAGATGGAAGGGGCTCCTCAATATCCATATAATGTAGAAATCAACTCCTTCGAGCTTTAGAGTTATTTGATGCTAATAGTGTCACAAAAGTGGATGAACTAGCTAGGGATGTTTCTAGCTTCATTAAACATGCATAGATAATCCCTTGGGCTTGTGTGGTTAAATTTTGAGATTGTATAATCCTTGATTCAATATTTTCTGATAGTTCTCAGAGACTTGGTTATCATATGGGGAGGGGAAACCACGTATGATATGTGACCTTGGGTCATATAACTTCACTATGGATTTGTCCCAAAATATTTTAGTGTTATTACTTAAAGAAAAAAAATTATTATATGGGTTATCCAAGGAACATAAGATATGGGAATTAGTTGGGGTGATTCACAAGTCACCCAAGCTAAACATGACTTAAAAAATTCATTAATCACATGATTTAAATAATACATATCATAAATAGTCACATAACACAAGGAAATGAAGGATTAGTGTATTAGTGATTGGGTACATAAACATCTTAGTCTATAATATGTTCTCAACAGTAAAACTCCTCTGGACTCACTTATAGATTATACACAAGTTATACATATCTCCATAACCTAGGGAATGGAAAAACATAAAAAATGGATGGTCTCGAATGCTTAGTAAAGAAAAAAATATCAATATGTCAACATGGTATAAATAATAATAATATGATAAAATATGGAAAATAGGAAATTTATTTTAAAAAATAACATGGTATAATAATCGTTTTGGGTAAGCCCTGATATAAAGACACATTATCTAAAAAATCATATATTATAGAAAATGTGTGCGGAATAATAATACCTTATGCACGAGAAAAATATAATAATTATAGACATAATATTATTACATAATAATATGGAATAAGAAGAATCCTAGAAACCATATTTCATGGATACCTAAAAAGAAATTCATCACATAGTGGGTTGGGGATAACCACTTACTTACCTTTTAGGGCTTGGGATAATCCTCCTATGAACAGTCTTCAGATAAAATCTCCCTTATATCTTTTGGTCTTGGGAGAAATCCAATCATGTAACCCACGTACATGAGATAAATCTTCCCATGTACCCCTTTGTATTGAAAAAAAATTCTCTTATTCCATTTGTCTTAGGATAAATTCTCTCTCTCTCCCTTTAGATTTTGATAATTCTTCATGTGTACCCTTTTGAACTCATGAGACATAAACACAAACAATTTCATTATAGGGTGATATAAGACAATGCCCATCATTATACAAATATATACATGCCACATAAAATAAATAATCATAATTTTATAATGATATAAGGGAAATAAACATGGGTTTAACAACATTTCAAGATGGTATCACTGAAACTGACATTAAGCATGTAAATAGTTGATACCCAAAATTTAATAAACCTAATAGATTATTTCATCAAAAAATTTATAAGGTGGATTATTAAAAATAACTTCCAAAAAAATAAATCTATTATAGATAAAGAGGGAAACAATAGTGAAAATGTAAAATATTTTTATAAAAACCCTTTATCATTAACATAATAAAATAAGTTACAGTTACAGAGAATGGTAATTTTAAAAAAGTGAAGTGAGACTTTTTTGAAAAAAAGTTAATTTTAAAAAATAAACTTCCAATATTGAAGCCTAGAAAATATATAATGGTTTTAAAAGTTGAAGTGATATCACTTTTAAAAATTTTAATATTGAAAATAATATTTAATAGAAGATTTTATAAAAGACATAAAGTTTTTCAAAATGTAATGTGGAGTGGAAGATAAAACATTTGACTTTGAATGGATGGAGACCATTTAAAAAATTTTGAAATACTATTTTTGAAAAACCAAATTATAAGATACCGAAAGAAACATAATTTTTATAGATGATAATTGAAATATTAAGGTCACATGAGAAAACATATAGTTTTATATCAATTTTTAAAGGAGAACATAGGTGGAAAAGTTTAAAATGGACAAAAGGGGGTAATTGTTGTTAAAAGGGATGAAATTTTTTCCAAACATAATTCAATTTTCAGGAAGAGAACTAAAAAATAAGGGAAAATTGAATCAAAATTAGTCTCCCAAGATTGATATAGGGTAAACCATATGAGATGTAATATTAATATCAAAGAGAAACATTATAACTCAATAATAAAATTGAGTTATAAAAACCATTACATTTTTGGGAATATATTAATCATATAAAAAAAGGAAGAACATAAATAGAAGATATTTTTATATTTCAATAATAATTTGAGATATTATAAGTCACTATTCAAATTAATATTGTTTCATATTATCAAATCATGCCTCAATGAAAGGTTATTAAGAAGAAAACACATACCAACTTTCGTCATTTATTCAAATGCACTCTATGTTCTAGTATAACAAACATAAATATATCAATAAAATTTTTAGAACATTTTTAATATAGATTAACTTAATTTAACTTATTTTATATGGAAATCATTTAATGATATTAGATATGGGTTTTCACAACATTAGAATTAAAAATCAAGACATGATTTTAGTTGCATGATGGGTATACAAAAGGATTATGGAATGTGACTAATGAGTTATACTGAAGTTATATCATTTATAATAAGTCAAATGTATTATAAATTATTGATTTTGAAAATGTGGAATAAATATCACATGGAAATAAAAATGTGGGTATTTTTCTTAGAAACTAAAGTTGTGTAAGGGTTAAGAATGTAATCACATGGGTGTTAGGTGGTTTAGGTGATTTAGATGGGTAAATAGTGGGCGGGACATGTGGGTATGACTTTAATAACTAAAAATTATTTATATAAAGTTTAAGTGAACTTTTAGTTATTTACAATTTGAGATACATTATATACCCATTTTTTACCATTATTAATCTAGATTTAAAATTAACAATGGTAATTATTTTATTAATAAAAATATTTTATGACAAGTAATACAAAATTTCAATGTTCCTAATATAAATTTGGGTTATATTTAACCTAATTTAATATATATGTATTATTAAATTAACTTTTAAAATAAAATATATAATGTTTTAAAAAACCATTTTTGTATAAAATGAATTGTTAGTTATTGAGTTCTCTATGCATATATTATAATTAATTATCTATCAAATGAGTGCTAATTTATTTCTATGTATGTGTATAATTAATATTAGGGTCTTAATTTAAAATATATCCAATTAATACACAATATTTAGGAAGGTATCTTTCTTTCAAAAATAATTATTTTACTACCATAACTAGTTTTTCCATAAGGGAACTTAATATTTATGATTTAAAATTAAGTGTAACATATTAGATAATTAATAACTAATAATTCAAAATTTTAAATTAATTTCTTTTGATTCAATTTTAAATATTTTTAAAAATTAATTTTAATATTATAAATGGATAATGTATTAAAACAATTTTTTAGAAAAATATTACTTGAGTTTTAATATATCAAATATGGGTTTGTAAACCACAATAAATATTTTAAAATTTATAAAATAAATTATATTATATATTTTTTTAATATAAAGTATTAATAAATTTAAAATTCATACTTATATGTGAATAACATCATATAAATCATAATAACGGTATATTTCATTAGTCACTTAAAAATAATTTTTTAGAAAAATACCAAAAATTTATGCTAAGATAATTTTGGAATTATAATTCCAAAAATGAAGTTTTTTCATCTAATTTATATTAACATATTTATTTGTATTTTTAAATGAATATTCAGATTACAAATAAAAAGTTACTTTATTGAAAAAAATATGTTTTTAAACATTTTGTGCTCTTAATATTATTTCATATGATTATCTTATTTAATATATGTTAATATATTAGTTCATGTATATTAATATTTGAAAAAAATTATTTAATATATTAGTGTAAAATATTTAAAACATAAAAAAAATCTTTGAAAAAAAAGAAATATTACTTTTATAAAAAATACGATCTAACAAATACCATTAAGATTAATTATTTATGCTATAAAATTAAATTTTACCACTCCATTGTTATTTAAATATTTATTTGAATTTTATATATACATCATATCATAATTTAATAATAAAATGAATATTTATATGTAACATAAAGTTATATATATATATATATCACATTTTTATTTTATTGTGAGTAATATAATTTTAAATTTGATACTTAACAAAACATGGCTTTAGTTACCTATTGGATATATAACCAATGAACTTACTAACAAAGACCATGTTCTAGCCACCATATTTTCAGTGGAAATATTTAATTCATATATATATATCCTTACTAAAATTATTCCATTCACACTTCTTATTTTAATAGCATTAAACCTACATATGTAAACATGCTATATCATTTCATGTTATTCTTTCACATTCTAGTGTTTTCTATACTAATGGTGATTCTGAAAGGTGATAATGGTCTATGGGAGTTTCTAGTTATAAGGATATAACTTTTTTTAATTTATTTTCCCGCTTTAATTTTTTATGTTTTAATATATGTAATAATTCTTGTTGTGTAGTAATCCATTATATGTGATACATTGTTTCATGTAAATTCATTATAATGGTCTATTATAATTGAATAAAGTTTTTATATCTTTATTTATATCCTATATGAAACATTTTATAATATTATTTCAATCCTTTTAAAATAATAGAGAAATACCCTTTAAAATTATAGAAATATAATAATTATAATATTAATGTCCCATAAAATCTAGGGAATTAAATTCTCCACCATTAAATAAATCATATTCTCAAAATTGAAATTATCAATGACAAATTAAAATAGTTAAGGGTATCTAAAGATCATTATGACTTAAGATATAGCTTCCACAAAATAAAAATATTTCAATCCTAGGGAATACAATGTAAGATATATTTTACCTCATAGTAGGAATATATATACATTATATATTATTTATTCCAAATATATATCTACAAATAGTCATTTTAATTCTTAGTAACATAGCTTCCATAGATTTATTTTGAAGATCTTTTTTCCAACAAAATATTAAAATCAAAATGATTATGATAATATAAAAACTCTTCTATTTATTTCACACTTAAACATATTTTATAACATAAAACCATCACTTGATACAACATAGAATATTTATAGGTATAGTGTATTTGGGGCATTGGAAAATTACATAACAAATTAAAACATGAAATACACATCTTTATTTCAAACTTTTTTTACATGACCTCACACATTCTTTCGTACATAGCATTGCATGGGATAACCCGAGGACATGACTAAGAAAAGGGTGATCTATAAAGTCTAGTAATGGAGTAAACAAGGAATAACATGAAGAATAAAATACATGTTAGGAAATAGGCATATCAAAGGAGCATAAGAGAAACACAAACATAAAGTCATGATATAGAAGGATTATCATAAATGGAAATGTGGAAACAACACATAACATGGCATAATCATGATCCAAGGATCATTAAACATGGAGCATGATTAAATACTAATTTCAAATGAATTATCTGGAGTAAAACCTCATTTCACTTGACGTATTGTGATACTTATATTTACCCAACGCATTGGAGCGCTATTAGGGTGCACCCTTCTTAATCATTTCATTTCATTCATAAGAGTACCACATGCATCATATAATTGGGATTCATTAAGCAACATAATTTATTACATGATAAATGAATATGTAATTAATACATTAAACAATATAATCAACAAGTAAATGTTTATAAAGTTTAATGCCATTGATAGAGAAATGGTAAGGGTATTCACTACAAATTCACTTTAGCATGGAAAATCGTTGTGCAATTTCAGCATCATAACAGCGTGACATAAGAATTCATAAAAATTCTTGATGAGAGATAAAGTCATGTTTCATCATATTTAAATGAAATTAACTGTAATTGGGTCATATAGATACATTTCCTGACATATGAAATTGAATTTAGATTCTTAATACTAAAGAATTTCAGGAATGCAAATGAGGAGAGTGAAATTTCTTACTGAATTTCGGCATGGTAACAGGTGTACATGGGAGGCATTAATGATATTGAAAGGGGTATATCATAATTATATAGTAAATATGGAAGTATAAGGGTGGTGAAAAATAATACCCCAACATTTATATTTGAAAATTAAAGGACATAACATTATTAAAAAACATGGATAAAATGAGAAAGGAAGGAATCCCATACTTTGAAGTGTGATCCAAAAGGATTGTAGGAGGCTTATGAGAGGATTATTGGGATATTGAGGCACATTGGGAGGATACTAGAAATAGTAGGAAAGAGTAGGGATGTGCTCCAACGGATTTTAGTGGAGAGGAAGTGAGATATAGGGTGGGTTTATATAGGAAAAGTGAGGGAATTCTTTATTATTTAGGTTTTGCCCAGCACACATTAAACTAATAAAAACCACAAACCAACCCATAGTTATTGATCATGGGTTTTCACAAATTGGATTAAATAAAATTATTTTATAAGGCCAATATCCTACATTCTTCAAATATTAGGGTTTCTTATGTGGAGGAGAGTCACACTCTCAAGGAAATAAATTTAAAAAGTTAAAATATTTTATAAGTCTTGGAGGGTCCACTAAAGCATTGTGAAATAAATATAACAGACCCTAAATCGTGTTAAATTAATGGTAAGACATATATTTCCAGAAAATACCATTTATCGTATTTTATTACATTACTATTTGGTCATTATGATGTCAAAAAACAGATTATATAAATAAATGTTATTTAATTTTTTCCCAAAAAGTTGATTGTCTCAAAAAATTATGAAAAATTCCCTATTGGATAATTTCAACATCCTTATTAAAAAATTAATAATAATTTTACCTAAATAATTTTCTAAATACATGAATTTTTACTTTTATAATAAAAAAATGACATTTATCGAAAATTCATTGGTTTTGACAAAAACCACTTTCGAACCTTAATAAAAATCACAAATGTATTCATAATAATTATAAAATCATTTATCTTTAATAAAATTTAATTTAGTAATAATATTTCATTAAAATATTATTTAATTGAAAAAATCTATTAATTCATCAAAATATATTTATTAATTGGATATTAACAAAAAGTCCTATTTGTGATTTGAAAAAAAAACAATTTATAAAGTAACAAGAATAAAATGAATGCATATAACTTATTCTATAATAAAATAATACACTTAATCATAGTGCTAGGGTTTTGTTACATAATCCCTTATAACATCATCATAAGACCGAAGGGTAAGGTTTATGATCATGACAAACTCTTGGGGTGGATTGGATAACAACACTTTAGTGGTAATCTCTATCAACTTCCAGTTCTCCCGTAGGTAGTTCCTCTTGAGCCTAATGTGTCAAAGATCAGATTGGTCTTGGTCAATAGAGAATCCCAATGACACCACCTCCTTTCGTCACTCTGACAAATGGGATTCGTACGGAGCAATTCTACTTGATGACGCCATAACTTCCTTTGTGTGAGTAAATTGAATTTGTAAAAGCCATGTATTTATAATAATCATGTTATCAATGTTTAATAGATATATTATCTATGGTCACAATGCTTAACGGTATTTTAAAATCCAAAAATATAAAACCAAGGAAGTGTGCAATTTTTATATATCTATAATAAGACATTTAATTAATACAAGTGGAATTTTCATTAATGTATTTTTTGGGTCGCTACAATCACCTCCCATCAAGAAATTTTACACTAGAAATTTACTTTTCTCACACTAAATAGATGTGGTTAGCTTTGCTTCATCACTTACTCTGATTCCCACGATGATTCTTCAAACTAGTGGTTTCTCTAAAACACCTTGACAAGGGGAACTATCTTATTTGTTAGAACCTTTTCTCTATTATCTAAGATCTTCACCTACTTATCTTAATAAGAGAGGTAATTATCAAATGGTACCACCTCTAGATTGAGGACATGCAATGGGTTCGGTATGTACTTCCTCAAGAGTGATACATGGAATACATCATGTACTTGAGATAAGTTTGGTGGGAGTGCTAGTCGACAAGCCACTACTACAATGTGACCACGGATCTTAAAAAGGCATATGTACCTTGGAATATGCTTTTCCTTCTTACCAAGTCTCATAACTCTCTTCCATGGTGATATGTGGAAGAATACCATGTCTCCGACATCAAACACTAGGTCTCATCAACTATTATCAGCATAGATCTTTTTCGACACTGAGAAGCTTTAATGTGCTACTGGATGGTCTTAACCTTCTCTACCATTTCAAAGAATATTTCTGGAAATAATAGTTTTCTCTCCCCAACATCATTCCAACATGTCAGTGTTATTTACCTCTTCCCATACATGGATTTATAAGGAGCCATTTGGATACTTGAGTGGAAACAATTATTGTAAGAGAAATCAACCAGAAGAAGATGCTGATCCTATACTCCTTTTAAGTCCATTGAGAACTCTCTCAACATTTCCTCATGTGTTTGGATAGTCTTCTCATATTAGCCATCAGTTTAAGGATAATAATCCATACTAAATTTCATCTCAGTATCCAGAGCATGTTAATGACTCTTCCAAAATTATAGGTGAATCTTGGATCTCTATTAGACACAATTGACAGTGGTAATCTATGTATCCTCAAGACATATTTGATGTTCATCTCTGCCAGTTCATCTAGTGATAAATCATCATGAATTTCATTGAAGTTTGTAGTCTTACTAAGATGATCCACAACAACCCAGATAGAATTTTTTCTTTTGGATGTCTTCGGAATTCTGGTGACAAATTACATGGTAATGTTCTCTCATTTCAATTATAGTAAGGGCAATGGTTTCATCATCCCCTTAGACTTTTTACTCTCAGCCTTCACTTGCTGACATACCAGGCACTTTGATGTAAACTCATCAATCTTCCTCTTCATGTTATCCCACCAATAATTCCCTTGGAGATCTCAATCCATATTTGTGTTTTTTGGGTGAATGGAGAAATTTGAACTATGTCCATCATCCAAAAGATCCATTTTTAACTCCGAATTTGAGGGAACATATAGCCTTGAACTAAAATATCACAATTTCTTGTTCATTAACGTTGAACTCTGAGGATTTCCTTTTTCAGATAGTTTCCACTTTCTTTTGAATTCCCATATCATCCTTTTGATCATTCTTTAACCATTCCAAAAGAGATGGTTGAGAAATCATTTGTGAAAGGATTGAGGATGTTCCCTTATTTATGATTCTCATGCCTATTATCATAAAATCTATGAATATTGTATTCTTTTCAATTTGCATCAGTGATTGAATCGTTGGGTCCTTTTAACATATAGAATCTTCCCCTTATTAGCATTCCCAGGGTGGTAATGGATTGAGCAGTCATAGTATCTAATCATCTCTGGACACCTTCATTGGCACATGTTCAACCCTTTCTGTGTGAACATATACATGTGTATTTTGTGATCCGTGTATATTTCACACTCCCCACAAAGAGGTAATATCACAAAATTTTTAAAGAGAAGATCACTACAGCCAACTCCAGGTCATATGATGGATATATTATTTCATGAACATTAAATTACCTTTAATAATAGGCAATGAAATTGTCATTGTGCATCAACACACAACCCATGAACTTCTTCAAAGCATCACTGAATACCAAAAATAGTTCTCCACTAGTGGGTAGTTCTAGAACATGAAAACCCAAAAGCCTCTTTTTCAACTCCATGAATATATCTTCGCATTCATCACTCCAAGAAAAGTTTACCACCTTTCATGTTTTCTTGGTAATAGGGTTTGAAAATTGTGATAACTTTCACACAAATCGGTGATAATATTTAGTTAACCCCTAGAAGATACAAATATCCATTACTGATGTTGACTTCAACCATCTCTCAATTGCATCTGCCTTGGAGGGATCCTTAGATAAACATTAGCTTATGATGATATGACCCAATAATGATACCTCCTTCAACTAGAACTCTCACTTTCTGTACTTTTTAAAGATCTTATCCTTTCGCAAGGTCTCTAGTACAATTCATATATACTCCCCATGCACATCCTTGGGTTTGGAGTATATTATAATATCATCTATAAATACTGCCACAAATTTGTCAAGGTAACCTCTAAATTCTCTATTCATTATGTCCTTGAATATTTCTATAGCATTAGAGATTTATAATGGAATTACTAGGAATTCATAGTGCCCATACCTTGTACGAAAAGCAGTCTGGGGGATATCCTCCTTTTTCACCCTTAAATGGTAATATCCAGGCTGCAAATCCACCTTGGGGAATTATTTTGCTCTAGGTTACCAATCGAATAATTCATCAATTTGAGGAAGATGATACTTGTTCTTTATCATGATTTTATTGAGTTTGAGATAATCAATTCAAAGGCACATTGAACCATCCTTCTTCTTGATGAAGAGGACTGTTGAACCCCATGGTAAAGCACTTGGGCATATAAACCCTTTATCCATGTTCTTCTTGTAGTTTTTTCTTCAACTCCTCATGCTCCACAATTTCCATTCTATACGGAGTCTTCGATGTTGGCAACGCCGTAGGATTAATGTCAATTGAGAATTCAACATCTCATTTAGGAGGAAGACTATGAAATTCCTTAGGAAACACTTCAGCAAATTCCATCACAAGAGGCATGTCTTATAGGATTATTGCATCCTTAGAATCAATCATCTGATCTAGACACACATGATCATGGGGAATTATTATCTACACTTAAGATGATGGTTCTAAGAAAGATTCATCTTCCTACTTGAACTTGTATATAATTATGGGTCGATTCTCCACATGGAGAGTGGTTTCCCTCTCATTCCAATTTATGTGGGCTATATATATGTAAATCTAATACAAGATTATAATTTCATGAAATTACACCATAGATTGTATGATGAAGTTCATCAGGAAGTTCAATCATCAAATTAGGGAACTTATTTGGAATGTGACCTTGTTCATTATAGTTGAAATAATGAACAACATGTTGAGGGTCGAACAGTGTGTTCCTTTCATCTGTTGAAACCAAATGTTTTTCTTTTCAGAATTTAACGACTATGATACCATATCTTTCACACCTAAATCATTTCCTTATACCCTTATGGAAATTTTATAGGTGATTTATTCCATACCATTGGAATGTAGGGTGCAATATTTTCATAGAACCATTGGATTTATCCATCAGACCGCCAGAATTAAATTCCACCTTACCCTTATTATCCCCATGATACCACTGAAATTATATGATCTCTATTTCAACCTTGAGGGCCCATCAAAAAATTTCCACATATCTATCGAAGTCGTGGATCACCAGAAAATTTTGTAGGCTAGGTTTTAGCCCACTAAAGAAGCGGTCAACCATGAATTCAAGGGTGACAAGAAAGCCAGAGGTGTATCATGCATGCCTTGGGATTCTCACCTCATACACTCCAATGGATTTTTCATCTTTTTTCTTGAGGGAAAAGAAGTCCCTTTCAATATTAATTCAGAGGGTTTGAGGAAAATATTTTTTGAAATAAATTTTCCAAAAAACCATCCATTCCAATGCCCTGATCTCCCCCTCAGGATTCATATTTTTTTATCAATGTTTACCATTGATTGGCTTCACCCTTTATAAGATAAGCATCTATAACAAAATTCTCTATCTTGGAAAATTGAAGGATGGAGAAGATATTTTCAGTGAAGTTGATCCATTGTTCGACAATTGAGGGATTGGATGATCCATGAAAAGTAGGATGCCTTTTTCTAACAAAGCTCTCGATTTAGAATTATTCTTTACTGGGGGTGATCGTTCTTCATGACCCGTATTTCTATTAAATTATTGAGTTAACTTAGAGTGTATCATGAACATTTTGTGTTTCCTACTCCCAATCGACTGGATATCTATTTAGAACAGTCATCACATTAATCTTCACATTAGTTGTCATCATGATTCCTCCTATTACCGACCACTGGATTGAATAAAAGGAATGTAATTGGTAACAAATAAATGGTAATACAAGGAAAAAATAGGTGACTTAAAATAACTTTTATTTCCTTAACTTATGAATCTATAGGCATCAATCTATGTTATCCATGATATACTTCCCAACATTAATTCTAAGGGGAATTTTTTTATTCCCTTAATAATGGTTCTTACTTTTCTTTTAAATTTAACAAAGTTTATCCCTAGGGAGTGTTGTAACTAATAGTGTAGCAATACCATTACCGTGTAGTTGTTCTCATTCAATTCTAGCTCAAATATGTGTTTTGGATTTTACCCCTAGATACATCTGTTCCAAAGGCACCTCTACCCTCTTGTATCCAGACATGTATGCATTTTCTTGATAAAAAAATTACTCAATACTCACAAAAATTTAGGGATTTTTTATTATAATTAGACTTATCATTAAGCCTCCATTAGGGTTTTCTAATCCTAATCCAAAAAATAACTAAACCTATCATCTGATACCAACTATAACAACCCTTCAAATTATTTCACACATAAACATATTTTTTTTACAAAAAGCTTCACTTGATACAATAAAGATGATCAAGATTTATAGTGACTTTAGGTATTATGATCATTACATAACAACATAAAACATGAAATACACATCTTTATTAAAAACCTCTTTTACATGACTATACACATTCCTTTGTTCTTAGCAATGCATGGTATAATCTGAGGACAAGCATAAGAATAAGGTGACCTATAGAGCCCAGTAAGGGATTAAACAAAGAATAACATGAAGAATACGGTACATGTTATGAAATAGGAAAATCAAAGGAGTATAAGAGAAACATGAACATAAAGTTATGATATAGCATGAATATCATTACATTGAAATGTGGCAACAACACTTAATATGGTATTATCATGAGCCAAGGGACATTGGACCTGGAGAATGAGTAAAACATCATTGAACATGAATTATCATGAGTATACACTCGATTAACATGATTTTTAATGATACTAATCTTTTCCCAATGCAATGGAGTGCTATTAGGGCACACCATTCATAATTATTTCATTTCATGCATAAGTGTGCCACATGGATCGTATAACATGGATTCATTAAACAACATAATTTATTCCATGATAAAGGAATTTAGAATTAATAAATGAAACTAAATAATCAATTAGTAAATGTGCATAATGTTTAATACCATTGATATAGAAATAGGCTTTGTATTCACTATACAATGACTTTGGCATGGAAAATCATCGTGCAATTTCAGTAACATAACAATGTGACACAAGAATTAATAAAAATGGTTTATGAGAGATAAAGGGGTGAAACATAATATGTACATGAAATTTATGGTAACTGTGGAATATAGACACATGTTCAATAATATGTAATAGAATTTAGATTTATAATAAAAAATAATTGCTCGAGTGTAAACGAGGAGAGAGAAATTCCTTACGGAATTTCGGCAAGGAAACATGGGTGGCATTAATGAGAGAGAAAAGGGAATATCATCATTAGATCATAAATAATGATGTATAAGAGTGGTTAGAAATCATACCCCAACTTTTATAATTGAAAATTAAAGTACATAACAATATTAAAAACACAGGGATAAAATGTGAAAGGAAGGAATCCCATACTTGGAAGTTTGATCCCAAATGCTTGTAAGAGGCTTGATAGAGGATTCTTAGGATCTTGGGGAACCTTTTGAGGACACTAAAGAGAGTAAGGAAGATTACGGATGTGATCCAAATGCTTTTAGTGAAGAGGGAGTGGGAGATTGCGTGGGTTTATATGTGAAAAGTAAGAGAAGTTTTTATTATTTAGGTTTTCTCCACCGCACATTAAAATAATAAAAACCACAAACCAACCCATGGTATTTTACTATTTTTTTTACCAAAATATATTGGAAATAATTAATTTATATTTCTAATGTCCAAGATTCTTAAAATATTAGGCTTTCTTATGTGGAGGTGAGTCACACTCTCAAGGATATCAATTTAAAAAGTTAAAATGTTTTAGAAGTATTGGAGGGTCCACTAAAGCTTGGTAAAATAAACCAAGAAAACCCAAAATCAAATTATTTTATTGGTAAAAAATATATATTATCCAAAAATCCCATTTATATTATTTTATTACGTCACTATTAGGTCATTATGATATCATAAAACATATTATATAATTAAATGATATTCAATTTTTACCCAAAAATTCGACTATCTTGGAAAATTATAAAAAATCCCACATTGGATTATTTTAATGTCTTGATTCCAAAAATAATATTCATTTTATCTAAATAATTTTCTAAATATGTGATTTTTTATTTTCAAAATAAAAACTGACAATTATAAAAAAAATTACGGTGTTTGGAAAAACACGGATTTCAATCCATAACAAAAATCGTAATTATATTCTTAATAATAATATGATAATTTATATTTAATAAAAATTAATTTAGTAATAATATTTCATTAAAATATTATTTAATTTAAAAATCCATTAATTCAGCCATATATATATTTTAATTGAATATGAACTAAAAGTACTGTTTGTGTATTAAAAAACAATTTAAAAGTAACAATAATAAAATTATTTTATATAATTTATTCTGTAAAAAAATAATACACCTAATCATAGTAGTATGGTCTTGATACATAACCGCTTATAACACCCGCATAAGACTGAAAGGTAAGGTGTGCGATGGTGACCAACTATTGGGGAGGCTCAGATAACATCACTTGTGTGGTAATCTCTATCAACTTCCACTTCTACCAAAGGCAGTTCCACTCCAGATTAATGTTTTGAAGCTCAGATTGGGTTTTTTAAATAGAGAAGCCCAATGACTCCACCTCCTTTTAGATCTCTAACAAATGGTATTAGTATGGAGAATATCTTCTTGATGAGGGCATCACTTTATTTTTCTAAGTAAATTGGATTCTAAATAACCCTATATTTATACTAATCATGTGATCATTGTTTAATGACTATATTAGCAACCGTCACAATTCTTAAAGGTACTTTAAAATCCAAAAACATAAAACCATGGATGTTCATAAGTTTTATATATATTTAATAATTCAATTAATTAGATCAATAGAAAGTTTCATTAATTAATTTTTGGGTCATTACAGATAATATACAACTAAATCAGAGTAAATGATCATATGAACACTAAATCTCAATCATAAGATGTCTTCTCCAAGGAAACCCTCATTTTAACAAATTATTCATTCATTTAAAAAATTTCAAACTTGGTTTATCCTATATATTTGTTATTTCATCCTAGGTTTCTTTAATTTGTGCTCTCTCATATTTTATAAACCTAAATCCTTAAAGTAATTTGAAAATAAATCCTTCATATTGGTTTGTAAAGAGAATGTGATTAACCAAATAATACCCCTCATGATTTCCTATCTAGGTTTTTATTCATAGGCCCGCCCATTGTTTATTTTGGAGATTATTGATTCGACATTCAATATAGCCTTTTAGGATTATTACCCCTATGTGCATTTGTTCCACAACAGCATCCACTTTCAAGCTTGCTGACATGGATGATTTTATAGGAAAGCCACTTACTCAATACTTTACCAATATCATAGGTTATCATCCTACACATAGACTCATATATAGTGTTTTTACTAATGTTCTCTATCCTTAATAACAAAGGTAACTAAACAAATCTGAAAAAGTAAATAAACCCTTCTCTATTACCATCCAAAAAAACCAAAGTTAAAAATGTCTTAAGCAATACATTAATCTCATGAATTAACTAATACATCTCTTATATAGTCAAAAAATCAACGTAATGAAGGATTAGTCTCTTATATATTAGATACATAAACATATTAATCTATAGTCATTTCCCCATAATTAAACTTCTATAGACTCCCTTATAAGCATTCCACAAGATATACTTATCTTTATAACATAGGGAAAGGAAAAACATTTAGTAATGTGAAACATATCAACATGTTTTCCTGGCACAGATCAAACAAATGTGAAAAAATGGGTTGGGTAGAAAATTCTTATTACAAATAACATATAACAAAATCATTGTCCCTAATGGATGATAAAATTACTTGTAATCTCTAATGAACAAACATATACACTGGAAAATATGTGTAGAATCACAAGACAATAAACATGAGTTAATAATAAAATTATAGTCACATGATTATGAAATAAGATTATGGAATAAACTTAAGCACATAAACCATATGTTAAGGCTACCCAAAACAATATTCATAACATTGTATGACTAAGATAACCACCTATGTACCTTCTTGAGCTTGTTATAATCCTCCTTTGTACCCATGTGACTGGGAGAAAACAACTTGTGTATCCATTGGGAATTTGATAAATCCTTACATATAACAATTGAACTTGGGCTAAATTGGCTCTTATATGCCTTTGACTTGGTATAAATCCTCTTTTATACCCTTTATCTTAGGATAAATCCTCTCGTATGCCCATTGTATTTGGATAAATCCTGCCTTGTACCCTTTTGAGATAATGAGACATAAACATAAAAAAATTATTAAAGGATGATATAGGACCCCTGTCATCATCATACATCAGTATTTTCCCCATTTAAAATAAATCATCATCATTTCATAAGGAACCCGTGTAAATTGAAATGGGTTTCATAATATTTTTATATGGCATCGTTGAAATTTACATCAAGCATATAAATGGTTGATACCTAAAATTCATTATACCCAATAGAGGATATAATAAGAACATATATATGGTGAATCATAAAACGTAATATCTAAACAAATAATTCTGTTATATATAATGTGTAATATACTCCTGAAAACATAGAAGAAATTTTCAAAAATTTTTTATCTTTATCATGATAGAATAATTTATAATTACATTTGAAATTTGGTGAAGTCAAAACATTTGAAAAAAAAACTTTTTTAAAAATTAAATTTCAATAAAATATCAAGAAAAAGATAAAAAAGATTGAAGTAGGTGAATTTGAAATAATTAAAAAAATTAACTTTTAAAAATAATATTCAATAATAGGGTTTGGAAGGTATATAAAGGTCTTCAAAAAGGAATGTGGAGTGGGAGATAAAATATGTAATTTTGATGCGATGGAAAACCTTTTGAACAATGTAATACTATAGAGGAAAAAAGAAATATGAAAAGGTTGGATAAACATTATTTTCTAAAATGATGAATTGAAATATGATGGTCACATAAGAAAACACTTATTTTTATTTCCACGTTTAAAGTATAAAAATGGCAGGAAATGAAAATATGGGAAATGAATGGAAGACATCATTAAAGTTGATGGGAATTAAAATAAAAATAGTTATATTTTTAATAAGGAATGTGACTTATAAATAGTAATAATTAAAATAAAAATTGATCTCCCATGATTGAAATAGTATATATCATTTTAAAGGCATAATGAAAATCAATGAGAAACATTATAGCTCAAGAACCATATTTTGTTATGGAAACAATTATATTTTAGGATAGATATCATTCATAGATAACAACAAGGAAGAAGATATATAAAAGTGAATTTTACATTTTAAAAAATAATTTATTATATTATAAGTTATGTGGGAAGTCTTTATACCATTGAAATGAATATTGGTGCATAATATCAAATAATGCCTCAATGAAGGGTGATGGAGGAAGAAACCCATAAATTAATTCTCCACTTAGACAAATTCATTCCGAGTTCCTATATAACTAACATAAATAACATAATTATAAATTTCATAACTATTTTCATATCAATAAAATTTTATAAAATATATTTATATGGATACCCTTGAATGGTATTAGAGTTGCGTATTCACAACATGAATATGTAGAATCATGGAATGATTTCTATATCATGATGGGTATATAAAATTATAATAGACATGTTTAAATAAGTGAGAATGGTAGTGACTTATTTATATGAAATCACTTGTATATAAAAGTATTTATTATGAACATGTGTAAGTATAATGACATGGAAATCAAATGGGTTATTACAAAAGAAGTTCTAGAACTAAAAATTAGAGGGAGAGAATGAAAAACTATTTTAGGTAGTATGATGATTATAAAAAGGCATTATGAAATTGTTTTAGTGCGAGTTAAGTTTAATATCACATCAATAATACACCATTGGGATAGTAAAATATATATTATGAACAAATGAAATCATAATCATATGGAAATCACAATGGATTATCAAAAAATATGTACTAGAAACAAAATGAAGAGGAGGAGAACCCTAACCTTGAGATTTATATTATTAAGGATTTTTAGGAGTACATAATACCTAATGAACTCATTGGGAAGGATTTAGAGATTTATAGGTAAGTTAATTTCATGACCAAGGAATTTTGGGTGGAGAGGGATGAGAGAATGGGTAGTAATGATCACATTTTAAAGCTGTAATAATTGGCTTTTATATGTAAACTAATCTGAGGTAAGGGATAAGAAATGAATCAAATGGCTGTTAGGTGGGTTAGGTGAGTTAATTGGATAAAATGTATAAATGGTAGGTGATACATGTGGGTATTAATTTAATACCAAACAAGGCTATCAATATTGTGTAAGTGATATTTATTTTAAATTTGAGATACTTTACTTACCTATTTTACCCTGATTAATCTTGATTTTAAATTTACCAGGGTAGTAATTGTATTACTAAAAATATAATATGACCATTATTATAAAATTTTGATGTTATAAATCCAAATTCATACTTTATTTAACCAAATTTAATTTATAAAATTTATTAAAATTCAATTTTAAGTTAAAACATATAATTTGTAGAAATGTTTTGGTAGAAAATACTATTTTAAATGATATGTTTTCCTAATATTAGTTATCATTTATTATATTTTAAATTATTTTTAATATATTTTTATGTATTTATATACTTTATATTATATTCTTAATTTAAAATGTTTCTATTTAAAACATAATATTTAGGAATTTACCATTATTAGAAAAATTACCGCTGTGCTCCGGTAACTAGTTTTCACCTAAGGTGACTTAATCCTTAGGAATAAAAATAAAATGGACCTTATTATATAATTTGCACAAAAGGATTATGAATTTTAAATCTATTTTGTCTAATTAAATATCTAAATTTTTTAAAAATAATATTAATTTAATATATATATACATAATGTACTAAATGAAAGTTTTGAAAATAATATTACATGATTTATACAAAATCAAATAAATATTATTAAATTACAATAAATATTATAAAAATATAATTTTAATTATAAAATTCATTTATTCTTAATAAAAGCGTTTATTTTATTTTTAATTCATACTTATATACTATTAATTTCATAGAAGTCTTAGAATCAGTATATTTCACCATTCACTTAAAAATCAATATTTTTTAATAAAAAATATATAAAATCATGTGTGGATAATTTTTAAAATTATAAATAAAAAATGAGGTTTGTTTTATCTAATTATGATTATAAAATTTATGAATTTATTTTTTAAATGAAAATCCGAAATATAAAGATAAAAATATTTTATTGAAAAAATGTTGTTTTTAAACATTAAGTGTTTTTTATATTAGTTATTATCAATTTATAATTGAAATTCTGTTAATATATTAGTTCATATAAGATAATATTTTTATAGTGTTCAATTTAATCTATTAGGATAAAATATATAATACTTAAAAAAATATTTCCTTGAAAAATAAATAAATATTAAATTTACACTAAATACACTTTAACAAATACCATTACCATTAATTATTTATATTCCTAAATTTAGTTTTACTACTCCATAGATATGAAAATATTTATTTTAATTGATTATGTACATCATATCATATTTTCAAAATAATATTTATATATATAATTAATATATATATATATATATCATATTTTTATTTCATTATGAGTTATATTAGTTTAAATTTATGCATAATAATACATGACTTTAGTATATGTTATTTATATTTGAACAATGTCCATATTTGGAATAACCAAATATCTAACAAACATATTTACAATGACCATATTTACAGTAGTCATATTTCATTTTGATATATATATATATACATCCTTTCTAAACTTATTCCTTACACACTTACCATTTCTAAACTTTTCTTTCCTGATCTGACATAATTCTTTCTCCATTCATGGTGGTCTTTCTCATTGTTGGTTTTGTTAAATTAAAGTTTATTCTTAGAGGCGATGATGGTCTAGGAGTGTTTTTAGTTATAAATATTTTATTCTTTTAAATTTATTCTCCCATTTTTATTTTTGTAGTTTTAATGGATGTAATAATCCATGATGTGTAATAATCCATTTCACGCGATGCATGGTTTCATATACATTCAATATAATGTTCCATTATAACTTAAGTGTCTTTATCTTTGCTCTTATATTTTATTGTATATTTTCAAGTTATGTTTTTATCATTTTGAATGAATAAATAATCAAAATTTAGAACTATAGATATATAATAATAATGATAATATTTAATGATGATGTAATGATGATGATGATGTAATGATCATGATGATAATGGATCCTAAAACCTGGGGTGTTATAAATTCTTTAACTAATCATCTTATATAAGTTTTATATCTAGATGCTCGAGAATATTCTTCAATAAGGAATAGATGAAGAATCAGGAGACTTGCTCATCTTTGAAGTAATAAACCCAATTTTTTCAATCCATGAGTTTTTTTCCATTTTCCCCTATAAAGGGGCCTGATAATTTCTCTTATCTTGATATTATACTTGTTGGGGGTTATTTTATGGGTCCACCTAGAGTCAAACTCACTCACAGTTCATAGTATACATCACATAAGGTATTCTGACTCTAATAGAGCTTCATATAGGAGAATGCAGTGGTTTATATGACATTTTCTTGGTCTAAAATGTGGCTTCTACTAAACATTATGACCTCTCAATAAACTCTTGAAATCTTCCTTGGTACTTCAGGGAGAAGAGAGTGAGGACATACTCATCCCATATATTCTTTACATTCATTCCTAATAACTATTCTTATATGATTGAGATTTCATGAAATTATATCAAGCCATGACACCTTGTGAAGAAGTTAGTGGTGTACTCATTATCCCACTATTTTCACTTAGAGAGGTTACTAAAAATTATAATATGCAGGGAGGAGCAAGAATGGTACACGAAATACTGATGGAGTTCCTCCCATTTATTTATATATGTAATGACTCGAGTTTTGACCTGTAAGACTTTGGAATATTCTTAGTTATATTTCAGAAGATGGGTGTTGAGTCTGTGTGGGAAGCTAGGGCCCAAGGATCCTCTGTGCGGTGATATTAAAAATATTAAATATATTTTTTCATGCCTGCACAATTTCCCTTGAAAAGGATAACAACACACATATGAAGTCTCATATCGAATTTATGAGGCCACGATTGAGTTTAGAACATCATGTTTACCCTAGGCGTAACATAAAGTTGTCTTCATCGGGAGTTTTATTCAGAGGAGAGTTTGTGGGGAGTTATGTAGAAGATTAATTGATTAAAAGATAATTTAATTAACTAATTAACATTAAACTAATCAAATCCCTCCCCTCCTCTTGTTTTGTGTGCATGGAACAAAGTAAGAATCATCCCTCCTCCACTATCTTCTTTTCCCTTTGGAAAAGAATGGAAATGAACCCAAATCAACAAATCAATGTACTTAAAATCTCTATTTCTAATGAATATTGTCATCTGATCGAGGAGAAGCACAATATAGGCATCATTCGTCTCTAGAAGATTTGTAATTTTTCCCTCAAGGGAGGAATATTTGATTTTTTTGGTCTTAATCCCTTTCGTTATGCACTATTTTAAGGTATAGATCCCTTTTTAATTATTATTCATCCCACTAAGGTAGATTTGTGGGTTTTGGGTTAAACTAGAGAGAATCTATAAAATTTTCAGGTGATTACGAACTATAATAACTATCTACACATCATGTAGTCTATAGAGACATGCAGTGTAGCCCTTCCTCTTCGTGGAATATGATCTCTGTGGATTATACGTCGTGTATCAGGGTTACACGCCGTGTAGTTCCCAAAACTGTGTGACCATGGGACATGGATTGGGTTATCCATTTGAAACAATATGGTTGTGTAAAACCACATTGATAAAGTACAAGGACACGTGGTCTAGCACACAAACATGAGTAAATTACATTGGTAGGAGGATGTTTATCCCAAACACGTTATGTTGTATTTGATGCACAACGTGTAAGTGAAAAGGTAGGTTGTCCCGTGTAGAAGAGGAACATAACTATGGGATGGGAGAAGCGGGACACTAAATATATCAACACTACACGATGTATACCTCAACTCGGGTTTTAGACCATGTAGAAAAGGATACATGACCAGGTACTCGGGTGGTCTCAGTCAAACTGTTAGCCCCAGCGCAGGCCATGTACCCCAAAGTGATCTTCCTGAGATCTTACACATTTCTTATCTCCTTTGGGACATTGATTTGGGATAGTGGGTAGCCTATCCTGAGCATTTTTTCCCACATAGAATATGGTGGTGTCCTCCATTATGGCCTATGAGATGCAAGGTGGTGAGGATCAATCACGACGCTTGTGAAACAGTGCCTAACTGATTTAGTAGTTTGGTGTGGTTCATTCAGAGAGACACTGGGACTGGTACTCCTCTATGTCATAATGGCATGGGTTTCCCTAACCCCTCCCATTTGAAAGATATGGGACCCCCCGTGTCATGGGAATAGGTTCATTAAAATTGGGTAGTTTCATCCTAGGCTGTTAATCAACTAACAGATCAGTGTGTGAGTTCCCTATGATGTTCATACAGTTGGAAAATTCCCCCTATCATGCCTGGGTATGGGCCCTCTATACTCATTGGAAGGTAGAGTAGGTACTCCCCTGTTGGACTAGGTTCTCCGTCCTCTATCTATGGAGTTGGTAATATTCTGTTGTACCAGGGATAGGGTTCTCTATATATGACATATAGAAAGACTGGCTACTCCCCTACCATGTTAGTGTGAGGGTCCTCTATCCTAGGAGTCAGTACTCTGCTATCATTCCAATGAGTGGGTCCTTTATACATGGTTTTTTGAAAGAGTTAGTACTCCCTGGTCATTCTAGTGAGTAGATCCTGTATCCTAGGGTCGTTACCGACTATCATGTTAGGGCACAGATCCATCATAAGAATCAAGTTGGTAGATTAGAACTACTCTATCATTCCAAGGTGTGGGTCCTCCAAAAATAGAGTGCTACTCCCCTATCAAGTGAGTATGAGGTTTCTATATCTATAGAGTTTCAATCCAATGATGTATCAGGGTTCATGTCCTCCATTATCTGTGTAGTAGGCCATTGTCATTATAGGGTGTGTGTCCTTACTAATGGAGTTGTACTCCCTGTCTCTGAGTAGCCGCAACGAGCAAGTCCTCCATTGGACTAGGGATCCATTGTATGTGGAGTACGGTATGAGGAGAGGGAACAACCACAAGATATGTATGATACCTAATTAGGATTTAGGGCTCCCTAGATGGAATAAGTTGTGGGCCACTCCACTTAAGAGAGATAGAGGTTTCATTTATTTGTTAGGAGTTAGTACTCCATCTACTGCGAGGCAGTGGCGAGGTGTGGTTACCTCTGTTCACTCTTCTATGATATAATGAATATGGTGCATAGTCTGGAGTATTTATCCCTCTACTATGTGCTATTTTGAGGGGTGGGGCTCTTCACATGGGTTTATTTTTCTTGCACAGGGCGCAATGAAGCGATTATAGGACGTCTCATGAATATCACTAGAGTTGGACCTAGTATGTTGTTCACGATGGTGCATGTTTTCTCTGACATACCATTTGGAATGGTAGAGTCATTCATAAGGGAGATTATATCTTAGAAGGGTGACATTGGGGATGGATGATCTGGTGGAGTATGTTATACTCATTTTGTGTTACCTGTAGAGCCTCAAATAATATCCATATTTCTATATATGACATTGGAACCTCATTAAATTTAGAGTCTAAGAAGAGAATATCTAAGTGTTTCTTGTAGTCCTTGTTGTGTTTACACTTTTTGGGGTTAACTAACCTTATATATTGATCGGAATTTTCATGTATAACCGAGGATGGTTCAATATGGATATTATCTATCGATTGGGCTCCCTATAGCTAGGTTGAGTAGAATATTTCCTTTTTTTTCTCCATTTTTTATTTTTGGGGGTTTTGGGGTGCTTACTGAGTATTTTTATTCCCACCCCTATACGCGATATTCCCACACATGTTGAATATTTTGAAGTCCTCAAGACTTTAGACGGATATCATGGAGGACTCGAGGAAGGCGGATCTTAGTGAGTAAGACCAACTGAGGTGTTTACCAAAGCATGGCTAAGGATGTTTCCCATAATTATATTTGATAGTGATCCCCTATTTCTGAATAGGTTGGATTCTTTTATAGTATTCTTTGGTGGTTGATTTGTTTTCTCTATATTCGTCCAATACATTTTTTATACTTGTATTTGGGATAGTTGTATTCATACATTTCAGTTTTATAGATATTTTATATCTTAGCATTATTTCATTGAGTTGTTTGTTGGTGTGTTCATACTGTTATATTGTGAAAATGGCTCCCAACTATGTGATATGCCTAATCAATGATAAGATACAACCCCTAGACTATTGGAGGTAGGTTTGGAGAGTTTCGGCCCAGGTCCCATTGGGTTGGGTCCTGAAAAAGTGGTATGAGAGGATGGTTCCACATTGGGACCATAGTTTCATGAGCTTTGTTTGGGTTTTATAGGGATTGTGTTACGGTGTTCTGAGTTTAGATTTTAGGCTAAAGGTTCTAGTGCTGGTGTGGTGGCCGATGTATCAATTCACTTGGACTCTATAAACCTGCCTTTCGACCCAGTAAATTAGGGCACTGGTCGTAGGTAAATAATAGTACAAGCATCTTATAGGAATATGTTTTGGTATTTTTTTACTTTTTGAGTCTTCTCCCTAGATATTCTATTGACCATGGGGCATCTTGAATTCTATTTAAGGATTACATCATGACGAAATACATATAGGATTCCAATGTGATATTGTGGTAACAGTCTACCCATGTGATGAGGCATCAGTTTATGACACTAGTTCTTAAGCATTACCTATGGGTGGTCTTCCAGTTGAGCGGCCACCTGTTGAGAAACAGGTAGTGCTTGTAGATTAGGACGAGGGCACACACAGGATGAGTGGGATACATGAGTTCCAAAGGTAGATATCTCTAATGTAATGCGGTTATCTAGACCCCCACCTGGGATATGACTAGATCGAGGTAGTCACACAAGTTTTCCTCTTAGTAAGGACTCCTCCAAATCAGATGATTTTCCTAGCAGTGAGCCTTCTTTAGGGTTCAGATGTGTGGTGGTGGAGTTAAGTGATGCCGTCTCATGAAGAATCCATGTTTACATGGGTATGTTTTTTGAAACACTTCAGGTAGTAATTCTACCAATTCACTTTGAAATTAGTGTGTATCTAAGAGCTATTGCAACTTCGGTATGGAAGAATTGTGGTGGCGGTGTTTTTGATGAGGTACAGAGACCAATATCATTACTCCTTGGATATGGTTTAAAATCTATTTTTCAGGGAATAAACCTTCAAGCATAGATTGTTCTGAAATATCAGTGCATCTGTGATTCTGTTATGCATTCCCACCTATATCGGAGTACTAGAATGAGCTCTTATGGGTGAAAGTTTCCTGGATGAGGTAAACATGGGTGTGGTCCAAGTTAGTAGTCATGAGGATGAGGTGTCTTCAATAGCTGGTAGATGATAGATTATAAGGTTTTAGCATTAGAGGCATACCCATTCCTAAGATTAGGCATGTGGGCCTATGGCATAAAATATGTGGCAGAGATTATGTCAACAGTATAAGTGACATTGTTATGATTGCAATGACTGTGGACATATTTCTATGCACATTCCTCCACACAGTGATATTGAGAGAGATCCAGTTGATGGACCACCATGGTAGAGTAAGTTCTTGGATCAAAGAGATTAGTAAAGTGAAAGACGATGAGAAAGAGCTAGTAGAGAAGTATGAGGTGGAAGGAGGTTCGAGATGTTTCCACCCCCACCCCATGGTGATACATGCCAGGATCATGGAGATAGAGGAAACATGAGAAGAAAGATACATCCCATATAGGCCTTCGATCCTGATTCTCTAACGATGAATAGAGGTGTTCCTTGTTTCCTTTCAATTTTATATAGTATAAATTGTTAGACATTGTTGTGTGTACTGTTTATTTCTACTTCTTCCTTGAGGGTTAGCCGGGGTGATGTGTGGAATCAGTAAAACCCCATATTGGTAGTTGCATGTAGAGGGCCTGGTAAGATCCAATGTGTGAGTGGGTGGTCCTTTTTTTCATTAGTAACCTTGTGTATTTGGAATCAACTTTGTACGTGACATCCTCAAGGAGGATGTGGTTCAGTATGACATAGATTTGGACTCAATAAAAATTGGAATAATTTCCCCTCTAAGACACATTTTTGTGACACAACCATAACCATTTTGTAAAGTCAGTGCCTCGCAAATTGGATCGTATCAAGGTGTGGTTAATGAGTCCCTTAGACTTGTGAGTTTTGGTTGAGGTTTTACAATGGAGTGTCAGAGTAGGTATTGGCGTTTCCCGGGGTGCTTTCCTGGTTGACCATTCTACTTGGAAGCCTAAGAGAAGGTAGATCCTTACATAGAATCATTCCATATTTGATGAGTCAGAACATACAATACTTATATAGTGTGGATCGGTTTCATACCATCTGTAATTAGCTGGGATTCCACCGGGGGTTATAGAAGTGTTTCTATTTTGGTGAGTAGTGTTATAGTTGGAGGTTTTCATATAAGGGGCCTAGTAAGACCCAATGTTAATCTTGGAAATCCCTATTTCTTTCACGAGTACCCTCATGTTTTTAGTGTCAACTTTTAACACAAGATGGTTGATGAGGATGTTAAATGGTTCATCTAGGTATGGATGTGAACAGTGGGGTTACGATGACATCATCATCAGGTTTAGTGAGACATTTTACCACTAGACCATATGATTATATATGGACTATGGTACTTGGTGCTTTTCACCTATCACAGCTAAAAGAATGTGTGGTTTTTTGTTTCATGGAATTTCTTTATTGGAAATAGACATAATAGTTGTTTGGACTTGGTGGTTTCCCTAAGTGTGTCCTTGGAACCAGCACTGGAACCCTTAGTGAGCTCGTTGGCATGAGAGTCCTGTGGTCAGTTCAGTTTATTCCATTGTAGTTAGGATTTCTCTTTTTTGGAATGAAAAGACCTATTCATGGGAGAATTTAAGGACTCTTGTTTTCACCTATAATACTTTGGAGTAATATTTAGAATAATCTCTATTTCGAGCATTGTGTCGGCATGGGAAGCTATGCCCCATGGATCCTCGGAGTGGTGATATTAAAAATATTAAATATATTTTGTCAAGGATGCATAGTTTCTATTGAAAATGGGAATAACTCCCATAAATTGTCTCAATTCAAATTTTTCAGTTCGTAGTTGGGTTTATAACATCATGTTAACCCTAGAAACTATATAATGTTTTCCACATTGGGAGGTTTATTAAGAGGCGAGTTAGTGGGGTCTTAAGTAGGGGGTTAATTTATAAAATGATAATTTAATTAAATTATTATCATAAAACTAACATAATAACTCCTCCTCCCAATATATTGTACCCACAAAAAATAAGAGGGTCCATTCCTCCTCCCCTTCCTCTTCTCACTTTAGTGATGAACAAAAATGAAGCCAAATCGATGTAGGAAGGTGCTACCAATCTCTGTTTCAGAAGAAGATCATCATCAAATCAAGGAGAAGAATGATCTGGCCATCTTTCTTCACACGAAGCTTCAGTGTTTCACCCTCAAGGTAGGTGTAATTGAGTTTTGTCCTGATCCCTTTCGTTATGCATTGTTCTTAGTTTCTAGAGAGCCTTTTCAATTACTATTGATTACTCCTAGATAGAAATGTGGGTTTTGGGTAAAATAGAGATGAATTGGTTGTTTTTTCAGGTAATTACCAACTAGAAATAACATCTACATGGCATGTAGTTCTGAGAGACACGATGTGTATCCCTTCTGGTTTGGGGATGATTATATTTGGGTACTACATGTCATGTACTATAGTTACATGCCATGTATTTACCCAAACTATGTGACCATGGGACATGGCTTGTGTTATCCATGTGAAGCCACATGGCCCTATACAACCACATAACCAAAGTACCGGGACATAGGGTATGGTAGACAGTCTCATGCAAACTACATGGGAAAGTTTCCATTTATCATGAACACGCTGTATATTATGGGATACACGGCGTACAAGAAACAATGTTGGTCGGTTTGTATAGAAGAGGAACATGGCCAGTGGCTAGGTGAAGTGGGACACAATGTGTACCGTAACTACACACCGTGAACCCCTGCATGGATTGGAAGATCATGTAGAATATGATGCCCTATAAGGTGATCAGGTGGGATCATATACCATGTGTGCCTTGGTGCATGTCGAGTACCCCTAGGAGATATTCCTAAGATCATCTTCCTTCCATATATCCTTTTCTGGGAATTAGATTCAGGCTTGAGAGTAATTTATCTAAGGTTTTTTTTCTTCGTAGAATGCGATGGTGACCTCCTTTATAGCCTACAAGATGAGAGGTGCCAAGAATCAGTAATGAATTTGTGAAGCAGTGATTAACCAATGTAGTAGTTTAGCATAGTTCATTCAAAATATGTTGGGACTGATACTCCCCTATGTCTTCAAAGCATGGGTTTCCCTTACCTATCTTCTCTAGTAGATATAGGACTCCCCACCTCATGGGAATTGGTTCATTTCCACTAGGTAGTGTCTTCCGGGGCTGTTACCCCTCTAAACATTCAGGTCACGCGTACCCTGTGATGTTTTTAGAGTTTAAAAGTTCTCCCACTACTACAAAATAGGCATTTAAAAATATTGTCCATTATCAATTCTAGAAAAAACCAGTGATAAAGGTGCCCTTTATCAGAGCTAAAACTATTACTGAAACAGGTACTTTTTATCATAACAACATTTATATCATTAACAAAACCCACTATTTTTTTGAGTGGATCATTTTCATTCCCATTTTGATTTAGTTTTGATAATTAATTCAACACATCAATATTTGTTTTCTAATAAATGTTTTAACTGTTTCAGATTTAGTACATCAAATTATTTTTTTTATTTGAATAAATAGTGATAATATTCCTATGGATTTAATTCCATTGTAAATATATGAAAATTATATTCATAAAACCTATTTCTGTTCAAATCCTATTCAATTGTTTTGATGGTACAAAAAATAAACAAAGTTGATACAATCTGTTCAAGGGATGTTGAATTTTTCCTCTTAAAGTAAATTCAAAATTATGATGATATCTTAAACTATATTGAACATATTTATTGGAGAAATATATTTTTTTATAGATAAAGAGTATATATAAACATCATTAGTTCCTGTAGAAGTACTAAAATTATTTTATGATACTCTAAAAAATCAACGTTGATTCTGAAGCAATTTTGGAACTCTACATTGAACAAATTTGAATTCCTTTCATATTTATTTTTTAGTATGTCATATAGATGTCATAATTTCTCCAAATATAGTGATATAGAAATCCAATAAGTTTATATTAATTTCACCAGTTTAAATCGAAGGATAAAAAAGTCATTTGAATGGTCAATAAATTATCATATGTTCTAGAATGTTGTTTTAGAAGCAGTTTTTTCATATCATATTGGTTTTTTTCAAAGATATATAGAGTTGTTGAAGTTAGTTTTAATTGATTGTTTAATAGTTGGAAATATTTTGATATATTATAAAAATAAGTCTTCTGGGATTAAGGCTTAATTTAATGATAATGGTTTCCAAAAAATTAAGTTCTGTTTGACATTAAGTTGTTCACAATTTCTAAAATCACTACTCATACCATACATTGATAAACGTAACATAAGGAATAAAACCTATACTATACTGAACAGTTTTGCATTTGGATCACAAACCCTGCACTGGAAATTAAGCAAATGGATCTGCAACCCTATGTTCGAGAATCACCATGCATATGGATCATCATCCTTACATTGGAGTCTGGAATTACTGTCCATACCATACGTTCAGGAAAGTTGAATGTCTGGTTAATCAATGATACGTACCAATTTTTTTTCTAAAAAGTTGAACGTATGGATTCTCATCCTATGTTACTTTTTGATCCCTACATTATGTGAAGGTGAATGTATGGATAGGGAACCGTATGTTGGTAGGAACCCTATTCTACACAAATGAACCATATGTTACATAGTTGAACCGTACGTTTGGTATTTTTTCATTACATGAAGGAACTCTATGTTTGACTATTTAATGAAGGTGTTTTATTTAATTATATTATCCATGATTTCTGAAATTGTCTAGATGGAAGTATATATGATTATAAGGTTGTTTTATGATCGATTCAATGGCTCATATGGAATAGATTAAATCATTCCTATTTATAAGGGAAATTATGAACCTCATTGAATAATTTGATTTCAAATATTCATGATTTATTGTGCAACTATTTTTATGGAATTGTTTTGACTATATTTAAAGGGTATGAATGGATTTAAATAGGAGTTTTAAATTTTTCAATGCTTATATTATTATGGAGAAATTATGGGAGGAGTTATTCAGATTCTTATAAATGCATTAATTAAAGATTTACTCTACTAGAATAAAGAGACAATGATGTTATGCTATTATTGGGGATATTTATAAAAGGTGTTGAATCAATTTAGTTTGATTATACTATGGAATGGGAATGTTGTTACACATGCGATATATTTATTCTCTATATATATCTCTCTCTAGTAGTAAATGAATACCCAACATAGATAAGCGGTGACATGAATACTCTGTTAAAAAGAAATATTGGAAAATATTCATATTAAAACACGACTCATTTTAAGAGATAATTGAAATTCCTTTTTCATTATTATTATCTCATGGTTTAAAGATGAATGATGCCAACTGAAACATTCTATAATTTATTTACTTCTGATTAAATATGAAGAATCCTTCTTGACATTGAAGATTATTTTTCTACTATTATTATGTTATTTTGATGATTTGATTTCATATATTTCTTGCTACAAAAACCATTTGCTAAACCTATTTTATAAGGAAATTAATCTCTTCTATTTTCTTTTGAGTATCGGATGCTCAAACTCATTCATGGTAGAGTGTCAGATTTTCAGACTAAGATCTGGATATTTATAGTTTCCTTTAAAATAACTAGAAGGCCCTGTAAAAGACTTGTAAGGTGTCACGTTCCTACACTTAGTTGTGGATTTTAAGGTCTTGAGAGAAGAATACCTAATAGTGAAAATCACAAAGATCATGTAGTAGAGAATTAGTGGAGTGGGCAAGGGTATTTCTGTTCCTCGAACTGAAATATATCGTTCTATTATTTTTATTTATTTATTTACACTACTCACTCAACTTTAAGGGAGAAAATAGGATACCTTCATTTCAACAAGGATATTTTAATATTATCATGTTTTTTAAAAGGACATAATTCACCCCCTTTTGTGTCTTCATCATAGCCATTTTGACATAACAATTGGTATCCAATGGTGGAATATTTTGGAATATTGAATATTTATTTTGGCTTTAACAATCCTTAGTTAGAGATTTATATGATGAAAAATATCAATGGAAAATTTCAGAGAAGGTATGTAGATGATCCATGATCATTATTTTAATGGTTATAATTATGGATGCTGTAAAGCTCGCATGACTATAGATTTGAATAATATTGGTTTGAATGTTTATATGATGATTGTCAAACCTTATGAAATCCTCAGATAATTGGAAAAGTTTGATGCTATTAAAGAAGGTGAGTATGATATTAATTCAAAATCCATGGATGCAATTATAGGTTGTCTTGGTCCTGATGATTTTAGTCATGTTTCTCAATGTGATACTACTTATGAGATGTGGAATAATATTGTGGTTTCATAATAAGGAACTAAGGATTTCATTAAACTAAGATATAACAATGAAAAACATAAATTTTACACATTTTTGATGTAGGAATATGGGAGCATCACTAAGATGAATGGAAGATTAACAGAAGCTGTTAATGATGTTTCTTTCATAAAAACTCCAATTTTAGAACCATTTTAGGTGTTAATGTTAATATTTTTTCCCTTAAAAGTGGAATGTAATACCAACTAATATTTGACAATCCATACACGTTAAATAATTAATAATGAAGGAATTGATCAGATCATTGAGGATGTATGAAGCAGTGATGCAAGTAGAAGCTGGAAATCATATTTCTATAAAAAAGGAAATGAATACACTCAAAAATTTGATGGTTAAATTTTCTAATTCATATTATAGTCATTCAATGTTATGTGATGAGTTACCACATCTTGCTAAAAAATTGGAACACTATATAAATACAGAAAATACAAATTGATGTTGAATAAAGAGAAAGAAGTCAGATCATATGAGTGTGAAAGGAAATTTCATTTGAAACCCAAATATCCTTTACTTAAATATCATGGGGAAGTTCAATATAAATGAAAAGGAAATAATGTTATGAAGGGTACTTTTAATTCATATGATGATTCATTTGATGAATCTACTATAAAATCAATAGTCGAGAAAGAAAATCAAATGGTTAATCAATTTCCTATGGCTCATACTGATGGGGTAAAATCTTCTTACAATGAAAGATCTAATTATCAATGTTTTTATTATTATTAAATTAATAATATTTGTTTTATTCTTCAAGAAAAATTTGAATCTTTAAATAAAGATAATAAAAATCTTAGAAAATATTATGATTTAATTTCTATTGATAAAGAGAGTTTTTAAAAACAGATTTAAGATTAAATATCTAGTACTTTGTTCTACCCTCAAGGTGCAACATTTTTTGGGGATGAAGAATGGGAAATTTTCAATTCCATTGTTTCGACCTGTTCAACATCATTATCCATTAAAGATGATGAATTAACCCTATGGGGAACTGTTGGTCATAGAAGGTGATTGTATGGGGGACCATCACTCATGAAATCGGCCCTTATTGGATATAACATCCTTGGATGGTCTCCAAAATGTTTTCTCGTGGAGCCAAGAATGCCCAAAGGCACTAGTATCCATCATTCCTAGACATGCTTTCCAAAGGTAGGTTCTTGCTGGATGACAATTAGGCCAATGACACTTAAGGACTCCATTGGCCGAGAGGATGAGAATTCAGGCTCACCACACCCTTTTGAGTGAGGGTTGTCTTGTTTTTCAGGAAATTCTTATATATTTATGTTGTGTTCATATGTTCATGAATCCTTGGTTCATTCCCAAAGAGAGTGTCCAAATGATACCCTTGGTTTTCAATATCGTCGTATGAGTGCATATGCATTTGATGCAATGGAGGTGATGCTAACTTAGCTATATTATGAGGAGCTAAGGAGTTTATCATCATCTAGGGGTGGGGGGTAACTTGATATTAGGATTGGTCCCACAAGGAGGGATTCCTACATATCCTCAAGAGAGGAATTAGAACCCACATAATTCAAATGTGTGGAGCTTACACGTGGAAGTTACCCATTTGATGGGACATGATTGGATTTAACCTTCATAGGAAGGCAAGCTTTGAAGCTCAGGCCTTCTGGAAAGTGTCTGATGTATCTTGATTTGGTCAGGAATCTGAGTTCTCATTATTCAGATTGTGTGGGGATACACATAGGAGCTTCCCATCTGGGAAATATGATTGGGTGGACCATTAATGTGAGATTACCCAATTGATATCGAGCCTTCTGGGAGGCGTCCTACATATCTTGATTCGATCTGGAATCAGAGTTCTCATAGTTCAGATTGTATACTGAGGTTGAAATCCTCACAAACCATTAAACCCATGTGAGTAATGCTCGGTGTGAGAAACAGGAGGATGTGAATGATTCAACAATTCACATGCCTCCTCCCCTATTGGTGGGGGAGGGAGTGATCATGGAAGAAGAGTTTGAGGAGACCGTGGGTGAGGCCATAGAGAAAATAAACCCTTTAACATGAGATGACATTAATGTTCATGCATCCCTGCCCTGGAATATTGGGGACTAACCTTAGTGGGAGGGCCCCAAATCATGTTCTTGGAAAGGTATGGGTTTTTTCCTCATCATATTGGGGAGCAACATAACCCCTTTGATTTATCACTATTCCTAATTGAATGGAAATTCAAGTGATCACCTTTAATCCTGATAACATGGAAGTTTCCATTGGTATCCCAAGGTTGGAATCCGGGTTACCATGGGAATGTAGACTCACAGGTATTACTAAGGCCCACATCATTGTGGGGAGAGACTTTGTGACTTCGCTTACCTTGGGTATGTAGACTCAAAGGGGTGGATGATTCACCCAATGGTTTGATCATACATGTTTAGTAGCTTTGGAGGAGGCTTTTTCCAAGTGCTGGAGGACTTGTTAGTGGAGGAATCATAGAGGACTAGACAGTAATTGAGGGGTGAGGTTGGAACTGGAATGTCCAATACCCAAAACACCCCATTCAACATACTGGTTTCTTATGTGGGATGGGGGAGGCTCCGCACACCATAGTTATATGTTGGAAGATGGGCCATCTATGTACTGATGTAGTACGCAGGAATGGGTATCACCTACTGTGTATCGATGTGGTACACGGCTCACTATGCCGCTTTTGGTTGTATCTGCATACCAATTGGGTACGCAGCGCCAGGATCAGTTCGCATAGAGGTGCACTACATGGAGAATTATATCGATGGAGGGTCATAGGGATAACCATTCCTGCAAAATTCATCAATGAGGAGTAGTTGGTACGTGGTTCACTAATTAGGTTCGTGGTTTTGTTTTTATTATTCAATTGACATGTTTTATGGTTCACTATTTGCTATACCTATGGAAGAAGTGGTTTGCAGTTCATGCTTCAACGATGAAACAAGATAGAATCTGGAGTGATACCATTAATTCTCCCTCAAACCTTCTTCATCCTCTTCCATCTCCATATTCCCCCTACCTTCCACTGTTATCCTTTTAATGAAAATCAAAGGGATTATATCTACTGGGCACGAAACACCATTTATGGAGGCCCAATGAAGCGATATACTGTCCCGCATTGGACTTGGTCAACCGAGTATTGTGGAGGCTCGCAATAATGGTTCATGGAACCCTACTTGTTCACTTCGTTCGTGAACTAATGAGTTCGCGATGCTGTATGTGGTGCGGTATGCTGTTTGGTATGCAGAATATCCTGAAACATTCATTTCCTTTGACGACATGGTTCGTGGTTTGCCTTGATTATTGGCTATCACTTCATAGGCCAGCGGTTCACAAACCTTCTTCTCCGCATACCTTTCTCGATAAATGGAATGCAGGCCACATGAAAACCTGAATTATTTCAAGTTACTTCAAATAAATGCAACTCAATTTGATTCCCTTTGATTTGATAGCCCCGTATAAACACTTAATTCCTTCTGAAAATTTATTGTGGGGGTAATTTTCCCCTTGGAATAATTTACCGGACCCTACAAATGACCCCCATTGGAATGGTGTACATTCAGAACGAAAAGGGGACTATTACTATGTAGAAATGGTCCTAAATAGAAAATGGTTCATGATAGAAAAGGTAGACCCAGTAAGAGGGGATCACACCTATATATGGGGTCCTATGTCATTTTCATTTACCATTTCTCACGGTGAAAAGTGCCCCCAATTTCCTTGTCTCCTTCAACCTTCACATACTATTCTCCTCATGAAATTACCATTTGCAAACTACTTTTTAATTCCATTTCCCCATATGAGTACCACATTTTGGTTTCCATGAACGAGACTATGGAACTTTAAAACACAAAATCAAGATTCTATGTGGAATAATGCAACACGGCTACCTTGTTGACGTACTGAACAAGGATTGGTGAACCGATATACAAAAAAACTATTTATACAGACTAAAATTTTAATCCACATCTTATGAACGTGAACATAACCAACACTGACGTTTGTAGTTTCTTCATTCTATGGACCATTCTTTTCATCGGCCAATGGTTAGCAGGCCTACGCCTCGCAATTTATTTCCCGTACCATGGTTGTACTTGGAGAACTTCATCTGTGTACCATAGTTGTATGCCGAGTATCTTCTGTGTGTCATTGTGTCATCAGAATGATCTTCCTATGTACCATTTCTAGAATCCATATGTAGAGCATCATATGGACCTATTTTGAGTCTTTTATCCATTTTCCATAGCCTTTACCCTACGTTTTTTATTGGACCGAAATCTCATCAGCTTCTGGATCATCGTAAGCAGGCTACAATGGCTGATTCACAGGGTGCTGATAAATCGACGAAGACAAGGGTAACCATGGCGAGGAATAGAGACAACCATATTTGGACCCATATCATTCCCTATGATAGCTTTCTGATGGTGTTCTTGACTCAAAATCTCTTAGCATACCTGTTATCTGTTACGTTTCCTCTATATAGCTTTGGTCTTTCCGCCGTTGTGCCTCTACCATTGCCTGATCCTGACATCCCCTTCATCCTATTTGAGGAACCTCAAGGTCAAGACCATGACAATATTTCCCCAGTAAGAGAAATCACCATCACTCATCTTCAAGATAGTATATTTATACAGTGAGGCTTAGAATAGAATCTGGGAAAACATGAGTGCTATGAAGGTCTCCTAATACTAAATGCTCGAGAATTCCCATCCATTATCAACATCTCTTGAGAAAATCATAACTGTAGATGGAGCACCAAGTTGGATTTGCAGGCCAGAGGAACTTTTTTCGATGGGTGGGGCTGGGCGTTCTGGGTGAATCAAACCTATCTGAAGTCCCCTGACCAGCTAGATGTGGTGGGATTACACCAGGAAGCCAGGGTGTCTCAGATTTTAATCTTTTATCTAGAAGAATCCTTCAAAATTTCTGATCCATTGGTGTTCAATCACAAAAACCATTCACCTACTTCATGGAGAGGTGGGGATCAGTATACAGGACATCTACCAACTTAGAGGTCTCCCTATCCTTAGAGAGATGTACGATGAGTTTCTCCCAGCATCCTCCACATGGAATTACGACAATCACGTGTCTTTTTTGACAGAGTTAGCAGGTTATGACATAGGGATTACTAGGTCACCCCCTTGAGGCTCATTCCCTCATCCCATTCTAAATGTGGGTAAGGTTATTCTTTCAGATGAATGGGCCTAAGCCGAAGGTGCATGACATCCAAACTCACCCAACCCATCAGTCCCACCAAACTCCAAGGTCATAATATGCTATCCTAGAAGCATAGTGGTATGCCACATAGGGATATGAGCTTCAGCCAGGCATTTCACATGTTCTTAAGCTAGTAGGTTTCTTCTCCATGTTATTATGTGTATGGATCTTCCCATCCAATGACATATACAATAGGGTTCAGTCCAACACCTTGATGATGGCGGCCAAGCTGGCGGAGGGTAAACCCATTAACTTAACACTTCCTACCCTCACTCGATTTTATAAATTACTGGGAACGATTGAGGAAGGAAGGTCTCGACATTGACTTAGTGGACCATTCCAATTCTTGTGTGGGTGGATGGCAGAAAACATCCCTTATTATGAATATCAACATAGCACAAGGGTTCCCCATTCCAACATTCATCTGGATCTTCTCCGCATTTATGATATTCGTCCCAGGACCCTGAGTGTCATTGATGATGTTGGGCTGTTGATTGATGCTTATCACTTTTCATTCGTACTACATCCAACCCCTCATGGATCATTGATAGGTGACATGGGCAGTTCCATGGAAGAATGTTCATACATCATCAACCTTTGGGATGGGATTCTCACTACTTTTATAGACCGAGTAGTTATTTGTGATCCATATCTCCCCTACTGATTTTCTAGGAAGTGTGGTTGTCCCCAATAGACTACGCTAATTCTAGATATCTAATTAAGTAGAGAGTATCATCCTGTAGTTCTTGACTAATTATGGATAATGATGATGCACAAGGGTGGTTCTAGGGAGATTATCAATCCAAACACAATAGGTCCCAACATTGTTTCTCTAAAGTGTGCCTGAACTTGGGTAGACTGTTACCCTATAGGGATGTTGAAAGAACCAGTTAGGCGGGTACAAAAACCCCTGACCATTTCCTATCCTATTCCTTCCCTAACAACAACACCAAATATCTCTTTCATTGTGATAAGTGTTGATGCTATTCCTTCTACTCCAATCCCTTCAGCAGCCAATATGGATACACCTCCCGATCTTGTTCTCATGGTAAGAAGGCATTCATTCCATCGCCAAAATCATCTAGGAGGGGCTACCTCAGTGAAACCCATTTCGGTGGGGAGCAATTCACGCTACTCCCCTTCTATGGATTTTTTCCAATATCATAATGAGACTGGTACCGGCTGAGCATTTCCAATAATCCTAGAGGTCGCAGTTAGTCCTATGCATCTAGCTTCAGTGGCTAGGTCATCTGAGGGAAAAGAGAGACTCCCTCCATGGCATCTACTATCCCCTCTTTTTTAGTCTCTGGAGGGACTCCAGATTGGGGATGTTTCTCCATTTTTTCCAAACCCAATGGAACATGTTAGACTTTTGAAAACTTCTTCTTCATCTCTCTTTTAAACATCATTTCAATCATGTGTTAGTTTTTATCAATGAAATTAACAATGTAAACTGAAATAATTGAGTCGAGCTCAAATTTTTGCTTGTGGTAAGGGACTCAGTGAGCATAGTTTGACTATTGCTGAGGTTGAATGGAACACAACACAAAATTCTAAGTCTATTTTTTTTAAATTACCCTAATAATTTATTAATCCTACTTGACATGGGCTTAGTAGTCATAACATGGATTTTTCTAAGGCCTCCTTTTTTGGGTTTTTGACCTAACAAGTTTTACACCTTTTTTTCTATGGCTCATCATTTTCCATTTTTTAATGAACTAGTACTTGACTTTTACCTAGAGGTTCCTTCCAAAAAATTTTCCCCTAGAAAGTATGATGTCTATTTTTTCTAGTATTTTACAGTCCTACAATTCAAACATAATACTAATGTTTTTAGTCAAACTACTTTGACCAACTTAATGGTGTAGGGAGCTGACTTAGGACCATTATCTAGGAATGCTCTAGTATCTTTCAAACATGGGTTAGAGATTTTTCTTGACACCAAATTTGTGGATTCTAGACACTCATGAGGCTCAAGAGATTTTTTAGTCGTACATAGATAGGAAAAGACTCTATTAGGGATAAATTTAGCTTTTATTGCTGTCCAATATTTGGAGGTAACATATAAAGAGTCGCTAGGGAATGATGTCCATAGTGAATCAAAGGTGTCCCCTGGACACTGGCCTTCCATTTTTGATGGCCTTGTGGGATTTACAACATTTTATATTTATCTTGATGTTAGGAGCCATAGTAGGTATCTATCATGAGTAGTGTTGTTTGAGAACATTTGGAACATTCATTCCAGGCTAGATTGGGAAATTATTCCAGAACATTTCTTACTTGCATGAGGGATAGCTAGCAAGTGGTTAGTTCAGTTAAGAGTATTTTCTATATTAGGGGAACTTTGGAAGAATGAGGTACATAAGTCTTCATCCAGTAGTTTTCCAAATCTTGTGGGGTGAAAATACATGAATATCATTTCATCATATGAAGGCTGTAATGAACTCTCCAGGGGACAAATTTTCTGTTTATTGATTACCATTTTGTGTGAAACATCTACAGATCCTTTAGGGGAATGATTTATATAGTCAATCAAAGGTATCCACAAGACACCAGTCTTCCATTTCTGATGGCATTTGAGGGTTGTGGAGATTGAGAAATTTATGAATACGGTTTGTGACCTTCAAACTGGGGTGCCTCTAATCACTAAGGTGGGTTTTTAGATAAAATTATTTGGGGAAACCTGGAAATGAGTGGGTGCACCCTTCCTTTGCATGCAGGTCAACTACACTCCAATAGACGAGATACCTTTTAGAAGCCTCAAAAAATATTAGATATGAATCGAACCCATATGATCCGATATATCCAGGATGCGTGAAATGACTAAAATATATACCATGAAATAGAGGGTCTTCGAATTAGGAGGTTTGGTATGAGGCTTGGAATCTTTTGGGCATACTGAAGTTGGAGAGGACTATCTTGGGGACGAATTTTAATTTGATTGATGTCCATTTTTTAGGGAAATATATGTAGATCCACCAGGGCATGCCATGCATAGTCAATCAAAGGTGTCCATAGGACACCATCCTTCCATCCCAGGTGGCCTTGGAGGGTTGTGGGGATTTAAGATCTTTCAATGAACGAATTTTGAAAAATGGAAAGTGTGTTTCCAGAAATATCGGGGGAATTTGGGTTGTGATTTACTCATGGAATGGTTCCCCTTACGTAAACTTGACTCGTATGTAGGGTGTGGTATTCGTTTCATCTTTATGATATCAAATAATTTATCATCACATGGCAATTATATGGGTTTCCTCTAGGGGGAGGTAACCATAACATTCCTTTTAGGTTTGTGATGCTAGGACCAAATTATAGGGACACTTTTCTATAATGTCATAATGAATATCTCACAATGATCCTTAAGCTCACATGAGCTATACTCAGTGTGGGAAATAAGGGATTACAAGGCTTCCATGTCATTGTCTAAGAGTATTTAATTCATAATTAGTTGTTTTTAGGATAATTACATTTCTTTTTAATTTAACTTCATATGGTGAGGATGGTTTAGGCCTTGCAGTTTAGCGTCATGCGATGAAAATGACCATGGCCTTGCAGTTTAATGTCAAGCGATGAGGATGACTTTGGCCTAGCAGTTTAACGTCGTGGAGTGAGGACGAATTTCAACCTTCAGTTCAGCGTCGTGCGGTGAGGATGACTTTGGCCTTGAAATTTAATGTCATGTGGTGAGGACATCTTTGGCCTAGCAGTTTAGCGTCGTGTGGTGGGGAAGATATTGGCTCAGCAGTTTAGCATCGTGTGGTGAGGGAAAATTTGACCTTGCATTTTAGAGTCATGTATTGAGGATGACATTGTCCTAGAAGTTTAACATCGTGTGGTGAGGGTGACTTTGGAATTGTAGTTTCGCATCATTTGGTGAGGAAAACTATGGCCTGGAAAAGGTCTTTGAAATATTCAAGTTAATCATACTCAGGGTGTCCCAACATTCCTTAGATGTGAGTGATGATAGAAGGTGTAAACCATAGTCTCAGGGGTCACTTGAATGAGGAGGGATGACATGGGACTTGAAATCAATTTGGCGTACTGACATTGGAGAGGACTCTCATGAGGTTGAATTTTCATTTGATTGACGACCATTTTTTTCGGCGACATATGTAGAGCCACTCGGTCATGATATGAATAGTCAATCAAAGTTGCCTGCATGACACTGGATTTCTATCTCAGATGGCCTTTGATGACTATGAGGATCCATGTTTTCCTGAGGTATAGAGTGTGCCAAATGGGGCTGATGTGCCTGGGAATGTGAGAATAACCAGACCATGATTAACTATGACCTTCTTAGATCTTCCACATAGTTTTGACCCACACATGGGGAAAAGGGAATTTTTTGGCTGGTGGTTAGGCCATGATGTCAAATCTGATTATCACTACATATTCTGTAAGGGCAGGAATCAAGCCACACGTAGCACTGAATATTCCCTACAATTTTTTTTCGATTTGTTAGGGAAACTTGATGACATTTTGGTTTTACTTGATATAGGTGCTAGGTCTAACATACACCCCTATGGTTTATTTGCGTCAGAGAATCCCTTCCACTGATCCTCTGATCATGTGAGTTCTACTCGATCTGAGAAACAAGAAGTTTTTAAAGTGACTCTTTTGAATGTGTGGGGAGAAAGAGAATATGAAAGGGGAATTATCATTTTCTTTCTAAATGGGATGGGCTACGATTGAGGATCAAGGAATCCCGATTTATACTGTGAGGGCCGGAATCAAGCTTTACATAGTTCAGTATATACCCTATACAGATTTGGAGTGTGAAAAGGGTATGAGAATTTTCATTTTACCTATCACAGTGTCCATATCTATCATGTTACCCCATAGTTTCCTATGGTAAGTGAATCACTGCCACTAATCATAAGCTCACGTGAGTTATACTAGGTGTGAGAAACAAAGAGTGGTAAGCGTTCCCCTTACGAGTATGGGAAGATCGAGGCTGTGATAGAGGCACTTTTTTATTATGGGGGCTAGTCTAGGTTTGAATATCGAGGCGTCACTACGTATCATGTGAGGGAAGGAATCAATCCCCACATAGCTCTGTAAAAGATCATGTAGTTTATTTTCATGCACTTAGGATGTTTTATGTTAAGTAGTATAACGTCTTATGGAGAGGACTTGTTCCTTATATTTTAATGTCGTGTGGAAAGGAAGATGACTCATAGTGTATGGTATCAGAGTTTGGACCATGATATGGGTGAATTTTTACCTCATAGTTTAATGTCTTAGAGTTTGGGCCATGATATGGGGGTGGCGTTTTTTATTCATTTTTACTCATAGTTTAAGGTCTTAGAGTTCGTACCTGAGTGTTGAAGAGAATTTTTTTATGACTCATAGTTTCGGTTCATTGATCTTGGACCTTAACATTGGGGAATTTCAGTTTAAGGTCGTGTTGTATGGACTAATACCATACAATTTAGCATCATGTGGCCAGGATGCAGACTCATAGTTTAAGGTCTTAGAGTTCGGACCATGGAATCAGATGCATCCTTTATGACTCATAGTTTAGGGTTGTAGAGCATGGATCTATGATTAGGGGTGATATAACTCATAGTTTATGGACAATGAGTTAGGACCATGATATAGACATTTTTATGAGAAGTATTTCTTCAAGAACTTCTCATTTGTAGGAGACAAGATGAGCACTCCATCCATTGATATCAGGGAGTAAGCTCCATTGGAATAGACCCTATATATGACATATGGTCCGTACCACTTTGGTTCAAGTTTTGGGGGATTCTTCCCTAGTATCATCGGGTTTCTTAGGACTAACACCACTTCTCCTTCGGGGATTGATCGAAGGAGAACCAATTTGTTGAAGGCTCATGCAATCCATTTTTGGTAGATTTCCAAATGGTGTAGAGTGGGAAGCCTTTTTTTCATCTAATAACTCCAATTCATCTAACAGTATCTGTGATTTCATGTCCATGGAATGTTGATCACCATTGGCCACATGACTTGACGACACCGGGATTTCGATAGGTAACACTGCCTCTACCCCATATACTAGTGAGTATGGGGATGCCTTGGTGGAAGTGTGGGTCATAGTCCGGTAATCCAACAAATCCTAGAAGAGCTTTTCTTACCATGATTTCTTATCCTTATCAAACATATTGTAGAGTATGTTGGACAGAGTCTGGTTTAAAGCATCTATCTACCCATTGGCCACCACGGGGTAGCGAGATGGCCAGTTAGCTTTAATTCCACACTCCAGGTATAACTTTCCCAGCTCAGTAATGTAGAAGTTTGTTCCATTGTCCATCAATATCATATGCGGGACACCAAACATGTTAATGATATTGGCCTTCACAAATCTGAAATTTTTCTTTCCGGACATCCTTAAGGGGTATGGATTTGGACCCTTTGGAAAACAAGTCACTCGTTGTGATTATGAACACAAATTTCTTGGCTGTGGAGATAGGATATGGTCCCATGACATCCATCCCCCATATAGAAAATGGCTAGGAGTACTTAGTTGCTTGATGTAAATCTGGGGTTCAATTTATGAAATTAAAATGAACTTGGTAAAAGTGGAACTTTTTGGAAAATGGTGACAAAATCATGTATCATGGTGGGCCAGTAATACCCAAGCCATTGAATTTGGTGAGAGAGCCTGGTTGCTGACCGGTGTGCTCCACACACTCTGGCGTGCACTTCCTTCATGAAGATAGTAGTCTCTTCTCCATCAATTTACCTAATAAATATTCCATCAAGGCCCTGTTTGTAGAGAACATTTTCTTGGTTTGTCCCACTATATAGGACAATTTTTCCTTCCCTTCATCGAAATTTCTCTCTTTTAGCCCTTTCTAGTGGGAGTTCCCCTTTCTGAAGTTAATGTTCAATGGGTGTCATCCACCCAGTGGTATGACTATAAGGCTCAATAACGGGGCTAATTTCATCTATTTCTTCCATATTGGTCTGGATGATTGGAAAGACCATCTGATAGTGAGTAATTCTAATGACTATCTCTTTCAGGTTGGGATCATCCAAGGCTGTGGCTACATTTTCCAAAGTATATTCTTGAGCATTTTGTGACTGGGGGACATGGGTCAATGTTGGATTTGATGGGAATTACTCAATCTGTTCTCAAAAATGGTTCATCAAAAGAACCAATACTTCATTCTTGATAGCATAGTCATCATTGACCTATTTGATGAATAGATCTAAATCCCCTTTTATTTTTAGGTGCTTGAATTTCACTTGGAGTGCCAATTATAGGCCTGTAATGGGGACCGACACTCTTGTTCATTATTTGCACTCACTTATGAAAGTAGGAAAGAGTAAGGTAAGGTGGCCTTCAGAGAGATACAGGCACGACTCTCATCCCCACTTTGTTTAGCTTGATATCATCCATTCTTTTCCCTTCCAAGCTTCAGGAAGCACCATTGAAGTACATTTCCAACATTTGGGGGTTCTCCTAGATAGAAGACACTTCTTCATCTACAAGGTTGGCATCCAATGATGTTGTTTCTTATGAGGGGTGCTCGGCTAGGAAGTCTGCTAACTACTGGCCTTGGATGCACTTCTGGGGAATGTACCATATGTCAAAATATTGCAAGATGACCACCCATTGGGATAGGAACCCATTTAACAAGGGGATGTTGAGGATATACTTGAGCAGATTGCAGCGAGAGACTAGGTGGACCTCATGGTGCTGCAGGTAATGCCTGATCTTATGAACTATGAAGATTAGGTCCATGCAGTTTTTTTTCAATATTTGAATACTGATTTTCGGCATCAATCATTGTCTAGATGAGATAGTAGAGGTTGGTCATGCTGTTTTCATCATTCTTCTAAGCAAGGAAGGTGCCTAATGATAGTTCTACGGTAGTTGCGTATTAATTGAGAGGTCTCCCTTCAACTGGTGGCATGAGCACCGGCTGGCATAGGAGATATCCTTTAAGGATGTCAAATGATTCTTGAAAATTATTGTACCATTCATATTTAACTCCTTTCGTCATGATCTTTGTGAAAGGTAAACATTTACCAGATAAGATGGCTATGAATCACCGAATGTAGGCAAGGTTCCCCGGGAGACCTTTCGAACTGGTGAGGTTTTGAGGTGGGGACATGGAAAGAATGACTTTTGACTTATCAGGCTCAACTTTAATTACATGATGGTGTACAATGAAGCAATGTAATTTTCCTAAGGTAAAGAGAAAGGTTCATTTCCGGGGATTCAACTTCAAACTGTGTTGTTTCAATTTGTTGAAGATAGTTTCTTGGTTAGGCAGGTGGTTTGAACGCTGTCATGATTTAACCACTAGGTCCTCGGCGTAACAATTGACAAATTCTCCCAAAAAGGGCTTGAAGATGCGATGCATGACATGCTACAATGTGGAACCAAAATTCATTAGACCAAAGATAAAAAATTTATAATAGAACATTCCTTGAGGGGCCCTAAAAGAGGTAGATTCTTTATCCCCTTGATACATTCTGATTTGATTGTATCTAAAATAGCCATCCATGAAGGAGAGGGATTTGTATCCGGCTCCTACATCGATCAACAATTTTTTGTTTGGGATCGGGAAGTCATGTTTTGGGAAATGCCGATTAATGTCTCTAAATTCAATGTAGATTATAATATTTCCATTATTCTTTTTGATAGGGACTACGTTCGCCAACCAAGTCAGATATTGGATCTCCCGTATGAAGTTTTCATTGATAATTTCATTGACATCAGCCTCTATTTTGGCATCATGCATCAGGTGGGTCCTTCTAGATTCTTGTTTATTGCCCCAATGATCTTCCGGTAAGCCCAGATGATGGGTGGCGACTTCAGGATCAAGTCCTAGAATCTCTATGTAACTTTAGGTGAAATGTCTTGATTATTTTTTAGAAAGGAGGTATATTCCTTCTATTTTCCTACCAGTAGGGACACACTGATAAGAGTGGCCCATGGGTCATTTTTGTTTTCCCTATTTATCTCATTAAGTTCATCAATTTAGGTGGAGAAACCAATGAATGTAAGAGGGGCTTCTTTGAGATCTTATTCATCTTCCTCTTCTTCATCACCATATTTATTAAATTCCTATTCTGATGGAGAATGGATTTTTTAGATAACATTTCCAATATTGGGAAAGAAATCTTATTTTTCTGTAGTGTGTAAATCAAGTGAAATTTTATTTCTCAAAGAGGGGCCGAGAGCATTTTTGATAGGGATTTTCCTAATAACATGGGAGTCATCCCGCACTTTTTTGTATTTGGACTTGGTGACTGTAACAAAGACCATGTAGACAATCGAGTCTATTTCCAAATAGGTACTTACGCATTTAATTATTTGAGGGGTAGTACGTACTCCTCCCCAAGATGCTGGAAGGTGTTGGCAGGAGCAATCTCCAATCCATTCAGGGTATTGATCCAATCAACATTGTCGGCCAAGAGATTTTTTTCTTCTGAATCATAGAATAATCCATCAATGTAATATGTCTCGCATCACTCAAACAATGATTTATCAGCATGAAACGTACCATTTTTCCATTAGCGCAATATTTGATGCATTGATGGTACGAGGACGGAACTACAGCGTGATGATGTTGCCAAGGCTTCCCTATCAAAACATTGAAGGTCGTACATTGTCGCACCACCAGGAACTCAGAATCTGATACTAGATCTCCAAGCCAAGTTTAATGCTTGATTCATCCCAATGGGTTTTTCTCACTTTTATTGTATTCCAGCAGAATTGTAGTGTAGGGTGTCAAGCATTCTTCATCACATCGCAATCGATGAAGCATTCTCAGTGGGAGGAGGTCAACTCTAGAGCTGTTGTCGATGAAGATCCTATGAACATCAATTATATTTATCTTTTCGGGGACATATAATGGTTTGATGTTCCTTTTCATGATAGATTCTTCAGTGTTGTCTATAGAGGAGATGACGGTGTAACATTATTTCAGACTAGTCTCTATTCAATAGACTTCATCGACTACTACTTAAACCTCAATCTCTTGGGGACTTAGTAAAGATTCAATGAGTGCCTTCTTAAAATCTACGAACAAACTCAATGTGTCTAGGATTGACAAACTTCCTGGTACTGAGGTAATTTTCATTAAAATATCATACTCATGCTCTAAATTTTGGTGATTCTCGGCCAGGGGTTTCTCTTTCACAGACACTTTAGGGTTTTGAGCATTGGAAGTAGATGGTTTAGACTCTATAGTGGGGCTGACGGTGCTTTCACCCTTTTTATGTTTGGCTGAACTGGTCTTCCTGTATACCTTGGGTGGTTTCACACTTATTCTTCCCTTGATGGATACTCGAGATTAACTAGGCTTGGGTTTCCTCCGATGGGGGCGAAGGGGAATCCCGGTACTTGTTGGTTTGGTAGGAAGGTCCTTCCGGAGTTTCTATGATGTTAATTGTTTAACATGTGGCATGGTTGGGAATTTGAATCCTTCCATGATCATGCCTTTTAGGAAACTTCCAGCCTCTGTAGACTCTTCCTCCATATCTCTAGTTGGGAGGGGTGAATTCAGGTTGATGGTAATAGTCTTTATCAGAGAAGGGGTGCATCAAGTGAATGACATTAATGGAGTTGAAGATTAGTTTTTTATCCGATACTATTTCTGTCTGACTGCCTTCTTTGGATGGTGTTGTTCGGCGAGGTGGTTCCCATTAGACCATTTGGTGGGCCGGTGCCAGTTGGGCCAAGATTAATGGCATGAAGTCCGAAAGTGTCAACACTAACATTGGATTTGGTAACATCTCCAGTTCTTGATCTTTCGTATTTCCCTTCTAGAATTTAGAGGAATTTGCGGTCGAGGAGGGTGGTCGTGCTGTATTAGGAGCTTTTGGGGGCACTGTAGGTTGTTTCAACTATTCTTGGAGAATACCATGTTCTCAGTTGATGGTCATCTTGGTCACCCTGTCTTCAATTTTTTGTTTTTTTTTCTGGTGGTTGTTTTCCAGTTCTCTACCTCTCTTGAGACTAAGGTGGAGACATATGACAATGTGTTGGTGGTGGCCCCAAATTGACTTGCCTGGAATCCATCATTTTTTTCAGGAGATCCTTGAATGTAAATATTTTGTAGATGGTCCTTCATATTATCCGGTTATACGGATATTAATTTGGATGGTCTTCAAGACCCACTTCATTTTCTTTATTTGGATCTAGAAGCTAAAGAATATTACAATTCATGGAGGCATTGAAATAGCCACAGACATTTCCTTCTAGGAATGAATAAAATTCATTTCTTTGTTCTTCGAAATGATTTCTTTTAGCACCCTGTAACTTATCTTGCTGAGGCGCGAGTGGCTGTTGGAATACAGGGGGTCCCAGATGGTTCAGTGGGGGCCACACGACTTTGTCTAGTATTGAGGGCAGCTTAAGCCTAATATAGGCTGCTTCGGCTTTTACAGTTCTTTTTCCAGGGGTCAGTGGGGCTACTCAGGACTTACGATTGGTCCTTTTCAATGAATGTTCTATCCTTTGGGAAATGGTAGTGAAGTCTCTAAACCCACTGGTGTACTTCACTGGGATAAGCGGTGTTCACAATTCATCACAGAGGTTCTCTATGAAAATGGTGATCATCTCATCCTGGGGGGGTGACTAGTTATATAATATTTCAGGCCTTTCCATCTATAATTGAATTCTGATACTATCTCATTCTCTCACTTTTAATAGTTCATTAGATCGATGACTATCTTCTTGGGGAGCATTAAACTGAACTGGAAGGGAAACTATCACTGGAGGTCCTCCCAGCATGTAATTAAATTTGCTAGCAGGCTAGTGTACCAAACGAAAGCCAAGCCCTATAGGGTTCATACAAAGAACCTGATTTTTACTACTTCTTTTTGTTTTGGGGTTCCCATCACGGGGTCACAGTAAGAGGAATTTTGAATCAAATGTTGTTTTGGGTCCCCCAAGCCATTGAATACTGAGAATATGGGGTTCTGGAAGTTTGGTGGTTGCGGAACATTGCTCACCCACTCATGGTAGAGTTTTTCTCTAGTTGTATCAGAGCATTACACCACTGCATGGATTATACTCAATATGTTAACTTCATGACAGCTTTTATGAGCACATGATTCATATCCTTTCGTGCTTCAACTTGAGTTTGCATGGCAGGGTCCAAGATTGGGCATTCCAGTGATTTTGGTTTTTGAGGTGGATACCCGGCCAAGTGCATCTTTTTTGGGGTTACCTAGATACATTCCGACTTCCTTCCAAGTTGGGGGGTGTCTGTTTTTCCTTATAGGGCCAGGTTGAATGAGATTTTGAGCTTTTCTTCATTCACCAAGATTAGTGACTGGGGTATGGGCATCTTTTCTAGGATCACCTACAAATGTTCTGCATATGGAACATATCCGGTGAGATAAATCCCTCGATGAATCTTGACATTAATTTTCATGTTCTCTTTCATTTCTTCATATTTATAGGTGAACCATTCTTAGAGGGTTAGGGAATCATTATCACGGGGAAGAGGAGGGAATTCATAGACAAACTTGGATTTTTTCTACATGTTGGAGTTTCTTGGGGGAGGTAGCAACGAATTAGCTGATGGGGGCACCCAAATTTAGGATCACTCTCTAGTTCTAGGTATGTACTCCATCAGGCTCGTTGTGGGAAGCTTCTGGGAGGGAACCATCATCCGTCTCATCCTCTCCCTCCACGACATTTCCTATGATTTCCATGGGATTTAACTTCACCATTTTCTCTTAGGCATACCTCATTGGGGCGGTGTACCCAGTGCCAGATGGCAGGTTGGGTTCTTACATCCTTTATTGTACTTTTTCCTTTTGTTTTGTGGTATTCTTCGGGATTATTGATGATGATTGACCCAATGGGATCCTTGTTATGACCATGTAATTTTCCATTTTCTTCGAGGGTGCAAACCATGAGAAGGGGTAGAAATGGCCACTCCTCTATCCACTGTTTTTTGTAGACGATGGTAGAAAGATATCCCCTGAGCAGGGAATTGAGGTAAAAATGCCCCCATCCCTACAGGCTGGGGTTTTCCCATTCTCCTATCACTGGGTTATGTCCTAGAATTTTTTGTATTATGGGGGAATTTTGATTTAAAAATTATCCCATACCTATGGGCTGGGGTTGTTCCCATATCGTGGAGTTAGTAGCCACTATTTCCACTCATTCAATTTCATGTACTCCCACGTGGGTGTGAGCTGAGTAGGACATTAGTATTGCATGAAGTTTATGGTCTTTTTAAGGCATGAACACCTCTTGTTGGTCAACTTCATATAGGCGAGAAGCCTAGTGTATGTTCCTGGCTTCCTAACTCAAATTTTTTTCAATGGATTGATCTTTTCGGTCCAAATGCTTTCGAGACATACTCTAGGCCGGTTTTTTTTACTATCACATCTTTCCTGAGCAGGGGTCTTATTTGACTATTGCCTCTAGGTGATGACATCATAGGATGTAATTTCCAATGCGACTTGCTAGACTAGACAATGGGTGAAGTTTAATGATCTATATTCTCCCCACCCTCGAATTTAAACTCCAACCGAGGCATTTCCAATGAGGCGACAAAATTTATGAAGTGCATGGAGGCAAGTCTGTTCAAGGTTTTTTTCTCCTCTTTGATTGTGGGTGATTTGAGGATGGGAGGGCTTCCAAATCAATAATACGGTGAATCTCCCCTATTATGCTGACATGGACCATATACCCTTCATAGCGTAGGAATTTTTCTTCAAGCTTTCAAATATTTTTCCATATATTGAGCTAAATTTCATGCGTTCATTCCCCTGACAACTATCCAAGTATGTCAAAGTTATAAGGGGTGGTAGGCCAATAAATCAACAATATATTATCTCTAGATAGTTTCCTTCTCAGAAGAAATATACCCAGATATTTTTCTTCTAGAGTCTTCTTTACTTGATATACCCATCTCGAGTGATTCTTAATAATTTCTTCACAAGAAACCGGGTGGGTGGGAGCCTCCTTAGAATGTGAACAGTGCGGAGGTGTCTCAGAATATGAGTGTGGCCCCAGGCCATCCCCTAGTTGATAAAGAATATAACTCATTATAGACGGAGTGCCTGATGTGTCTAAATCCTTCTCAATCACCTTAGCATAGGAGGGCTTTCTCATATTTGTTCCAGCAAGGGGAGGACCTTTTTACTGTTATGATTTTTAGTTATGGGGAGGACCTTCGTAATTGGTGTTGCAATGGAGAGGGATACTATTGCAACATGATTCCTGTCCGCGAGATTTTTTTTTAAGCGTATACTCTGGGGCAGACCTTCAGTGTGGGCTGCAGCAAGGGGAGGACCTTCTTGCTTCTTTATGTTACATTGGGGAGGATCTTCACAACAACTGTCGTCCAGGAGAGGATAAACATCATGACTTTATACCTGGATATAGGGAGAATTTCTACAGTGTACCTCATGGGGAGGGCCTTCAGGATGTACTGTAATGAGGGGAGGACCATCTCATTGCTTGGTGTTACTATGGGGAAGATCTTCACATAAATTGCTATTATGGGGAGGTCCTTCCTAATGAATTTCATTAAGGGGAGGACAACAATCATGACATGACGTTTGACTACATGGATAAGTATATCTACAGTGTATACCCTGGGGAGGACCATCAGGGAGGACGACATCAAGGGGAGTACCTTCTTGTCGTCTGATATTTAGGTTAATGGGAGGGATACCCTTATGCGAATTAAGAGATAGGATCTCATGATCAATCATTCTTGACCCATTGAGTGATCCCCAGTGGGTGCTCTGTGGAGGACCTACAGAGATACTGGTATCGACATTGCAGGAAGGAACTTCTCAACTGCTACTGCTACTTCCATAATTGTGTAATGGAATAAAAAAGTCTTGTTCCTTTTTGATATATGTTTGAGGTCATCATGAACCCCATCTTCCAGAAGATCAGGATCATGTATGTGCTCTACGGTTTCTGGTTGCCTTTGGAACTTTTCATTTTTGGGTTCTTTCTTGTGGGTAATCAGGGACATCTTTTTTTGGTAATGGACTTCATATATGGGTCCTCAACTTTTTGGGTCTCATGATGCCATTAGGATATACTAACATGCATCTTGAGTGTTGGATAGGATATATGCCTACCATGGAGTGACCACCACGTTGGACCAGTGTACCCCAGTTGGAACATGCATTTGTTCCTGATCCGGTTGTCCGTATGTCATGGGAAACTATCGTCTACCCTCTTGGACTGGAGTAGGGATGCATAACTTCTCCATAGTAATTAACTCATTTTGAGAGTGAGTCATTCTGTTCGAGGAAATTGGGTCATGGGCCTGACTTGTAACGTTTTCTGCTGATTCAATGATATATTTTCATGTTTGGAGGATATGGTCTGGAATCAACATCTGATATTCGATCATTTACATGATGTGATGAGATAAATCTTAGGCTGTAATGGGTATGAAGGCTCATTCTGATGTCAGAGCAGGAGTTTGTGCCTATTCTAGTCCTCCATGAGTTGCTAGTAGATCCAATTAGTTCTCTTATGTAGGGACAGGGGAATGATTCTTCCATCGGTTGTCTCCTCTATTTTCCACCATATTTGACTGATGGTCTTCATATTCACAAGTTGGAATTTTCATCCACTTGCTTGCCGCTTTATTTGTGTCACGGGCATTTTATACATCCACGGGAATTTGAATCTGCCCATATTTGGTTGTCACCATATTTGGATGGTGGAATCAATATGCATCTACAGGTATTTGTACCTGCATATAGCCAGTTGCTGCCCTATTTAGATAGAATGCTTGAAATGAGTCAGCAGATGTTTGTGCCAATGTGTAGCTGAGTGCCACCCTATTTGGATGGAGGGATTGTTGTTCCTTGGTAGATATAATCATCTGCATGAAGTATTCCTCTCTGTCTGCACGGCGGGATTGACGAGCTTTAGTAGGGACATGTGTATGCGCGTATTCTAGTTCCCGATTTCTATGGTGGGCTTGAGTGGAGATGGAAGAGTCGTGTGTATTCCTGTTGAACATCCTCGCATTAGTACATCAGATATTTTTCTTAGGAAACATAGTAATAGTGTGTTCTGGGTTATATATTCAAAACCCATGGCGGGATGCCTGAGGGGCCCCAGTCTTCGGGACTTTGGTGGGCGGCCTCGGCATAAGGTCCTCCTTGGAAGGAGGAGTCCTGGTTGTCTATGGTTGGCTGCGACGCTTTCGGATGGGAACCCATGGGAATTACCCCTTTTTAGTTGAGATGAAGTCATTAGCATTGACTTCATCTACCTATCTAAGGTAAGGTTTGTAGTCGTTGTCTCATTCCAAGGACAGGCTCCCAAAATGGTTTGAGACGACCATCGGGGCCATCTTGTTCTTGGGGGATGACATTGGCTGAAGTGGAGGCTAGTGGACCTTTGCAAACTAGAGGGACTTTCTTGTGGTCTCCAGTGTGGGGAGAGTACCATTTTGGTGGTACTCCTTGATCAGCGTATTAGACACCCATCGTTGAAGACGCTGGGTAGGCGAAGTGGTCCAGCTCTTCATTGAGGCCCTGACTGCCTGCAAGATCATTGATGTGTGTGTATACATGGGTCATTGGGATGTCATTTGGATTGAATGTCACTCTATGGGGACCTGTGATATACATATATGACATGAAAGCCACAAAATTTCATCAAAGTAGAATTCTTTTAAACTTATTCATATTTGGAAATTTAGCTTGGCCCCTTCCCCTTTTCATTTACCACGAGGTGAAGGGGGCTGAGTGGGGTAATCCTACAACCTTGGTTAAGGATTCACATCAGGGTCACCATTTGTGTTCTACCTATAAGGGAGCATATTTTTCATGTACATGGGTGAAAAAAATTGTCCAAAGTACAATATCCTTTTTTCTTTTATCATTGGTGTAGAACCGCCACCTTGGTTAAGAATTCACTTTGAGTTCACCATTTTTGTTCCACCTCTGAGTTGATGAACTTTTAGGGGTTGCAGAATTGGCAATTTTCCATTCCTTTGTTTCGACCTGTTCAATGTCACTATCCTTTAAAGAAGGTTGAATTAACACTATGAGTAATTTTTGGTCCCACCAGGTGATTGATTTGGGGTCAAGCACTCATGAAAACAGATCTTATCATATATAAATTCCTCGAATGGTCTCCAATGGTTTAATTCAGGGAGCCAAGAATGCCCAACATCCCTGATATCCATGATTCCTGGACCTACCTTCCAAAGGTAGGTGATCACTGGCTGAAAAGCTGGCCAACGACACTTAATGACTCCATTGGTTGAGAAGATGTGAGGTCAGGCTCACCACAGCCATCTGGGGTAGGATTGTCGCCTGTTCCGGTATTCTATTATCGATTTAAATCATGTTCATTTGTTTGTGAATCCTTGTTTCATTCACGAAGAGTGTTTGCATGGGCTATCCATGGTTTGGAGGATTATCATAATCTTGCATATGCATTGGATGCTATGGAGGGGATGCTAACTTTTCCATATTATAAGGCTCTCTAGAGTTTATCATCATCCAGGGGGGACAGAGGGTGACTTGATATTGGGATCAGTCCCACAAGGAGGGCTTCCTAGATATCCTTGGGAGAGGAATCAGAACCCAAGTGGTTTGAATGTGTGGGGATTATGCATGGAAGCTTCCCATTTGAGGTGACATGATTTAATGGACTCTTCATGGGAGGGAACCCTTTTGAGCTTGGGCCTTTTGGAAGGAATCCTACATATCCTAATTTGGTCAGGAATCAGATTTCACGTAGTTCAGACTGTGTGGGTCTTATGCGTGGGAGATGCCAATTGGGGAAACATGATTGGGTGGATCCTTCATGGGAGGGCACCCTTTTGAGATTGGACCTTTTGGGAGGCATCCAACATATCATGATTTGATCAGGAATCCGAGTTCTTGCAGTTTATATTTTGTGACAATGTTGTAATCCACATAAACTTCTAATCCCACATGAGCCATGCTCGGTGTGAGATGCAATAGGATGTGAAATATTTGATAATTAGCATGCCCTCTCCTCTATTGGTGGTGGAGGGAGAGACGTTGACAGATGATTCTAAGGTGACTGTGGGTGAGGGCGCATGGCAAAAAACCCTTCAACGTGAGATGACGTTAAAGTTCATTTAGCCCTGCCATGGAATATTGGGGAATTACCTCAGTGGGAGGCACCCAGAGCACATTCTAGGAAAGGGAGGAGTTTCATCCTTGTTATATGGGGTGTGAACATAACCCCTTCAACTGATCACTATTCCTCATTGAATAGAAAAGAAAGTGATATCCTTTAAGCCCAATAATGGGGAGGATCAAATTAGAATCTCAGGGATGGACTCTAAGTTACCATGGTAATGTAGCCTCAAATGTATTCCTAAAGCCCATACTATTGTGGGTATATCCTTTGTGACTCTACTTAACATGGGTATGTAGACTCAAAGGGGTGGATGATGCACCAAATGGTTTGATTATACAGGTCTGACAGCTTTGGAGGAGGCATTGGCCTAGTTCTAGAGAACTGGTTGGTGGAGGGATCATGGAGGACTGGACGGCAATGGAGGGGTGAGGTTTGAACCCAAAATAACAATACCCAAAAACACCCCATCCTGCATACGGGTTTTTATGAGGGATGGGGGAGGCTTCACACACCATAGTGATATGCGGGTAGAGGGGATATCCATGTACCGATGCAGTATGCGGTCGTGGATATCGCCAACCGCGTATCCAAGTGGTATGTGGCTCACTATGACACTTTGGGTTGTATCCACATACCGATTGGGTACGCGACACTGTGTTCGGTCTGTGTAGTTGTGCGCTATGTGGAGCACCATGTCGAAGGAGGGTCCGGAGGATCACCATTTAGAAGAAATTCATCAGAGAAGAGACTTTGGTTCAAGGTTTACCCATTTGGTTCTCGGATCTATTTTTATTATTCAATTCCCCTGTTTTATGGTTCGAGTCAGGATGTTCATGTGGAGGAGGTGGTTAGAATTACCTGCTTCGCTGATGAAACAAGGTGGAAGTCGGTGTGAAACCTTTATGTCTCCCTCAATATTTTATCTTCCTCATCAATCTCCCTATTCCCCCTCCCTTATGCCTTCCATTGTCCTCCTTTTATAATGTATCAGAGGGATCATATTTACTAGTCACACGACACCATTTTCAGAGGCACATTGAAGCCATATTTTATCCTGGGGGGACTCGGTCAACCACAGTTTGCAGGGGCTCACAATAATGTTTTGAAAAACCCCACCTGTTCACTTAGTTCACGAACAAATGAGTTCCCAATGTAGTATGCGGTGCGGAAGACGGATGGTCCTCCACTGCATAGCTCCTTTGACGACATGGTCTGTGGTTTTCCTTGCTCGCTGGCCATCTCTTCTCAGGCCCACGCTTCACAAACCGTATTCTCTGGATACCTTTCCCATTAAATGGTATGATGCCACTTGAAATCATGAATTCATTACAGTTCTTTTATATAAATGCATATCAATTTGAGTCCCTTTGCATTGATATCCTTATAGAAACACATGCTTCCTTCTACAAAGCGATTGTGGGGGTATTTTTCCCCTTTGAAGAATTTTTTGGACCCTACATACTTCCATAATTAATTATGATACAAATGAAACTAAAATTAATGAATTATTGGTTGATTTTGATAATTTAAAAAAATCTTCAAGTATGATTATCAAGGAAGATAATTATTTGAATCAAGTTCTTGGTAAAAATAAAATTCACAAAAGAGTACTCGATATTGGTAGTAATAAAGAAAAACCAAAATTATATTATAATTATTTTGTTCCCTGTTCGAAAAACAAAAGCATGTCCACTATTAAATGTTTTATTGTGATATTAAGTGATATTATGCTAATGACTATTATTTTAGAAAATATCAACTTTGTGGTGTCAAGTATGTTCATTATTTAAAATAATTATCTATATTTAATTATAAAATGTTTAATCAAAATAAACGTATTTGGATACCTAAATCATTAATTGAAAACACTACCGAACCAAAAAGTATATGGGTGTCAAAAGAAACTTGTATTTGATATATTATAGTTATGCTCCACTGAACGTTATCATTATATCATCAAGTGGCATCTTGAAAAGTATGATAATTTATTATATTTTTATTTCTTATTATATTAAATAAAAAATATATTATAGTTGGAAAGGATAATCAATGAAGTTGTTTATTCAATTTAAATGCACTATCTATTTTATATAGAGAGATAATTTCTAAATGTTTTATCCATTATCGCTTATATTTAATTATTCCCTTTAGTAAACTGTTTAATCTTTTAACACTATTATTTTATCAAATGAATTAATTAATTGATTTATTTTCTTAATCAATGGCCATGAAATGTTCTATTAAGATTTTAAATAAATAGTTATCTTACACATAAGAATGTGTTTAATGATTGTCTTTTTAAATTAATTGCCTATGATAAATTAATCTATTTCTGGTGATACATTATTCAATTATTAGACTACAATATTTTAGTCAGTTATGATATACGTAAGACATTAATTAAATTCTATGAAAAAACATTTAATTAAATTCTTAGAAAGTATTTTAATTAAATTAATTGAAAATATTTTTTTTCATATTTTTGAATTTATTTTTGAAAATATTTTATTTAAATTACTTGAAAATAATTTATTTAAATTTCTTGAATATCATAAATATTTATTCTTGGTATTAAGACGAGTAATTTTAAATATTTAGCATGTTTTTAAATTTTTTATTATTATGACTTGAATTAAGTTGTTTAATATATATGTTTCAATCCCTTATTATTTAATGAATAATATTATATATGTTTTCATGACACCTTGATTATCTCTTTTTGTCTTTCTGAAGGAAGCATGAATTTAGGGTGAGCTTATATTCCTATATGTGTTTAGAACATATTTGGAAAATATTCATCATTTTAATATTAAAAAATAATTCACGTTTTAAATATTTTTTTATTTTTTAAATTTTAAATATTTTTTATATAGTTATTAAATAATAATTATTTAAAAGATTATATTTTTCAAATATGAATAATTTAAAAAAATCCTTAAAATTTTAAAAATTGGAAAAAAATTTATTTCTAATTTTTTTTGGAGGAAGAGAATTTTGTTTTCCAAATTTTAAATTCTATTTCTAAAACATAAAATTTTATCTTGTCAATATTTTTTTTCTAATAAATTTTTAATTTGTTTAATATTTAGTATATCAGAGTATTTATTTTATATTTGAAGCTATAGTGATCAAATTCTTATAGAGTTTATTTTGTTGTAAAGATAAGAATATTATATTCATTTCATATGTTTCTGTTCAAATCCTTTTCAATTGTTTTGATGGTGTAATAAATCAACGAAGCTGTTACAAGATATTCATGTGATATGGAATTTTCCTACTTTATGTAAATTTTGAATTATGATGATATATCAAGATATATTGAATGGATTCATTTTATCATTATACATTTTGATAGATGAGGAGTTTATAAAAACCTAATTAGTTTGTGTGGAAGTCTGAAAGTTATGTATTGTTAATATAAAAATAGCCAAATGTTCTAAAGAAAATTTTCAACTCTATAGTGAATACATTTTAAATCCTATCATATTTATTTCTGTATATATTCTATAGATGTAATAATTTATCAGAACCAGGTGTTAGGGAAAGCCTATAAGTTTATATTTATTTCATGAGATTACATTGAAGGCTAAAAAAGTCATTTGGATGCTCAATAATTTATGTGATGTCCTGGAATTCTATATTTGTAGCAGTTTTTCTAGATCATATGACTTCTGTTTTTTGGAAATATCAGGATTTTTCAAAGATAGATTGATACTATTCGTGAACATTTGGAATGATATTGAGATTTATTAAAAATAAGTCTGGTGGGATTAAGGCTGATTCTGATGATAAAGGGATCATGAAAATTTAGTGAATTCAAAATTTATATTGTTCACATTTTCCAAAAACACTATTCATACTCTACATTGATAAAAATAACATGAGGAATACACCCTATTCTATATTGAACAGTTTTCATTAGATCACCAACCCTACACTGAAAATTAAGCATACGGATTGTCCCCCCCTATGTTCAAGAATTATCTTGCATAATGATTTTTATCCCAACATTGGAGTCTAGAATTACAGTTCATACCCTATGTTCAGGAAAGTTAAACGTAATGTTAATCAATGCTATGTTCATATTTTTATTCTAAAAGGGAGAATCTATGGATTCTCATGCCTACATTGCTTTTTTCCCTTCGTTATGTGAAAATGAAATTATGGATAAGGAACCATACTTTGGATGGAACCCTACACTTGCAAAGGAACCATGCGTTACATAGTTAAACCCTATTATTGGTATTTTTTCATTAAATGTAGGATCCCAACATTTGACTGGTCAATGACAGTATTTTATCTAATTTTATTATCAATGATTTTTCAACCATCTTTATGGAAGTATATATCATTAAAAGCCTATTTTATGACTAATTCAATGGATTTCATGGAATGGACTAAATCATTCCTATTTATAAGGGATGCTATGAATTTCTTTGAATGACTTGATTTCAAATATTCATGATTTATTATAAAAAAAATTCTCAAGGTCTGTTTTGAATATATTTAAAGGGGTTTGAGTTGATTTAAATAGGATTTTATACTGTTTGACTCTGTTATTATTTTGGAGATATTATTGGAGGAGTTGTTCAAATTTGTTTGAATACATTTATTAGAGATTTATTCTACAGGAAAAATGAGACAATGGTGCTACTCTTTTATTGGGGATATTTATGAATATTGTTGACTCAATTTATTTTGAGTATCCTAAAGAAGAGGAATGATGTTAAAACTATTATATATTTATTCTCTCTCTATATATATCTCTCTCTAGAAGGAAAATAATACACAATGATGAAAATAGGATACGTGAATACTCTATTAAAAATAAGTCGCTGAAAATATTCATATTAAATCTTGATGCATTTGAAGAGAGCATTGGAATTTATTATTCATTCCTCTTCTCTCATGGTGTACAGATTTAGGATGGATGCACAAACATTTTAAAATCTATTTTTTCTATTTAAAGATAAAGAATCCCACTCGACATTGAATATTATTTTTCTACTTAGGTTGTGTTATATCGAAGATCTGTTTTCATCTATCGGTTGCTGGTGCAACTATATGCTAAACCTATTAAAAAAATTCATCTCATATATTTTATTTTTAGTATCAGCTACTTGGAATCAGTTGTGGTGGAGTGTCAGCTTCTCAGACTATGTTGTGGACATTTACAGTTCCTTATAAAAGAACAAGAAGGCCCAATAAATGCCTTCTAAGGTGTCAACTTCCTACACGCAGTTATCGATTAGAAGATCATGTGAAAAGAGGAAATACTAGTGAAAATAACCAAGCTCATGGAGTGGAGAATTAGTGGAGAGGATTAGGCGATTTTCATGCCCTGAACCACTATACATCCTTATGTTCTTTTCATTAATTTATTTTTGCTACATGTATAAAATTAAGAAAGAAGGATATGATTGATTCATTTCAAGAGGGTCATTTAAATATTGTATAGATTTTTAAAAGGAATAAATTCACCCAATATTGTGTTTTCTTCATAGAAATCCCGACCTAGCACTTTTATTAGTGCATTTTTTAGTGCTGATAAAAGGAAACCTCCATCAGTGCATTTTTTATCACAGATAAAGTGTGTCCTTTATCAATGATTTATGTTTAGCATTGATAAAGGAAACATTTTATCAACATTTTGTTTTTTTTTCATAAAGGAATCCTTTATCAGTGCTTTTTTAGCACTGATAAAAGTACGAATAAAAAGAAATAATGAAATAAAAAAATAAAATAGATTTTATTAAAAATTTATTAATTAACTAATTATTAAAAAAAATGAATAAATTGATTGTACTATATATAAATTAGAAATAGTTTATATTAAATATATATATATTTAAAATAAAATTTAGAAAATAAAAAAAAATTGAGAAAAATGTTAAACATTTTATTAAAAAAATTATTATTGGTACTTTTCCTAAATTATCAACATTAAATATATAGATATATATTAATGTATATAAATATGATTTATATAATACAAAATATTATTTATTCTCTACATTAAATAGTAATATATTTTTGTGAATAATAGTTTATAAATAAAAATTATTATGAATTAAAAAAACTAACTAAATGCATCGAGTAATGAACATAATTGAATGTTGTTTGATTTTTAAATTTAACACAGATATAACATATTATATTGATTTCTCATATATGTAATTAATGTATTTATGTATATATATACACTAACACATAAATATATAATTTGGAATTTAATTATTTTATAATATATATTTTATATATTTTTATTTTCTATGTTTCAATATTTTCAATATGTATTTATCTTTATTTCAATATATAATAATTTTTTAATGATTTTTATTAATAAAAATTATCCTAATATTCAATAATGTACTCATTTTTAATTAATTAATTCTAATCATTTTAACATGCATGCACTTAAGATTGAATATTAATTAATAATATTAGAAATACATCTATAAAAAATATTTACAAATAAAAATATTTAAAAATGTATGTTTCTTATTTTTATACATTTATAATTATAATTAAACAAATAATATTTGTTTAATGAGTAATTATATAATTACAGATAAATATTTATCACGTTAAAATAAATTTTTTTAAAAATGAATATATTTACTATATTTATAAATATAGATATATTATTTTATAAATATATGTAATGATATAAATATACACAATGATATAAATACATATAATGATTTAAATTCTATTTTTTAAAAAATTATTTACCTAATTATACTTAAATAACTATATATTCAATGAGTTATGAAAATATTATATTATAAAAAAGTATTATTCTAATTATAATAATTATTATTAATAAATATAATTTTATTTAAAAATATTAATTTTCTAAAAAAGTATTATAAGTATTTATCAGTGCTCTTTTAGCACTTATAAATATATAGATTTTTCATTTCTAAAAAATCACAGATAAAATCAATCTTTATGAGCATTAACCCTTCAATGTTGAGAAAATTCATTATAATAGTGATTTATTGCAAGCGCTGATAAATGTGCCATGATCTATTATTAAGAACCCTAAGCATTGCGAACTAGTTCATGATATCCAAATTTCTTCGTGGATGTGACCTACTTTTAGAACACATCATTGTCGAATACAAGATCATATCTAAGCTAGAATCAAGGATCTAGCTATTTGAAGGGTCAAATCCAAGGCTCCAGCAATTGAAGGATGGAATGAAACCGAGGCTCAAACAATATCCTTGTTTTTTGATATCTATAATTTCCCTTATTTATCCAATGAACCTTCTTATCCCACATTCGTGTATCCCATCAAGTCTAGTTGCACTATCCTATAATAAAAATCCCAAGATTCATTGTTTTTTGTTTTGAATGAGGCCCAGGATTCATGAAAAATTCTACGATGTTTAGATTAAAAAAATTTAGAATGTTTTTACACTTTTATTTGATATTTGTTTCTAGTTTGATCTCTATTTCTTTTTATTCTTTGTTTTTATTCAGTAAACGTCAGTGCAAAATAAAAATGTGTATCAGTGGACCCAATAACAACTTTCTCAGTAAGCTGCACACTGAATGAATGAATAAAATATAATCCATTTCTTTATCAGTAGGCTATACATTGGAGTTTTTCTCAATGGTTTGTCTTATCTTTCCTCATTATTTTGAGTGTTTCATATCCTTCTTCCGTCTTACCAGAATGCTTCACACAAATATAAGTTAGTGCGGTTGAGTTTTTTCTAGTGAATTTTTTCTACCTTGAAGAAGAAGAAGAAATTATCTGAAATCAAGTAAGTGAGATTATCCATTTTATTATTATGTTTAGAGTTTAATAGTTAGGAAATTAATTTTTATTCTAAAGATTTATTTTGAAGATGATATTTTTTAGAATTATAATATTTGAAGGAGATTAATTGTTTATTTAATTTATCATGATTTATTTTTCAGAATGGATTTTATTTTAATATGTAAAATTTTTATTCTAATATTTTCTCATAAAAAATTTAAATTTCATTCTAATTATTATAATTATCTTCGATGGGTTATTTATTCATATTACATTATTTTATGTGATTATTTGTAAATTGTGTGAATACTAATATTTTTCAACAATAATTACAATATCACATATATATATATATATTATATTGATATATGTATACAAATTTTATTTCAAGTTATTCAAATGTTTAAATCATGTTTTATATTCATTCGGATATTTTTATTTCTAAAATATAATACAAAATAATAACAAAGTATTCATTTTAATTCACATATGAATTTGATTTTATCAAAATATATGTTTTTATTTCAAAAAAGAAAAATTATTATTTTATACCTCTACAACATATAGAAGTTATTATCATTTGATGATTATTATTGATAGTATGTTTTAAATAATTAATAGTATCATTTCATGTGTGAAAAATGCATATAAATTCATGAATTTAATTTGTAATATAAGATATGAGCATCATCTTAACTCACGACATAACTTGCATGCACTAGTTTTATTATTCAAGTATATGTATGTGTTTTGAATGAATCATCTGTTTATTATGTAATCTTTTTATACATAGAGTAGTTTTATTATTCATATTTGTTTAAGTTATAATAATCTCTTAATACCTATATTTCATGACATATACCTTGTTATAAAAATCAAATTTTGAAAAAAATCATGCATATAGCCGTCAGTGTTGTCATTGGTTTGGAATATTCCATACAAATCACTTGGGAACCTATTTTTCATATTTCTATAGAGAAATTAATGTACTATTATTTCCTTTATTCACCTATAATCCATGGAAAATGTTTAACCAATCATATATATTTCTATATCATACCTCATTTGATCCCAAAAAATTTGCATTATGCTTTTTCCAATCCTCAAATATCATTTATTCGATATATATAAGTACCAAAAGCCTTTGATCATTCTCTTTCTTGATGTATAGGGAGTGATCAACTAAATCTCATTAAAACCCAATTTTTCTTATGTTTTGATCCAACCATAAATACTGGGTCCTTAGTGATTTCATTATCATATACAAATAATTATTTACTTAGCTCACCTTTCTGTCATTTTCATCCAAAATTAACCCATTTGGTTTCTCATTGTATACTCTCCCATTAAGAACTAATTTGAGAAACTAAAAATATGAATTCATATATACGATTTCTTTCCATTAACATAAGGTCATTAATGGTATTACTTGATAATGTGCTTGTTATGTTATTAATTTTCACGGAATAATGCTTCATAGGGTTTCAAACTATGAAATGCAGAAAAGTGAAGAATTCCCCTATTACACATCATGAAACATCATTACATTTCGTGTAATAGGATTTCACAACATCCTACAATTCATGAGACAAGATATTAACCATGTTATGAAGAAACTAGAAAAAGATTCCCTTACACGTTGTGAATGGAAAATACAAAATGTGAATTTATTCAAAACTATTGAATGAGAAATCCACTTTGGAGATGTAGCTGGAAAGACAGTACACATCACGATTCATCAGTACCAACTTGATATCAGTCAGACTTCAGAATTAGGATGAGATACACGTGAGATACATTCCATATTCAAATTATGTGGAGAAGTACACAGATCATAATTACATGATGTATAATCTATTACACGTTGTGACTCATTTAGCCTATATATAGTGCACCTCAATAGTGGTTTTTGGGGGATTCTAGGGTAGATTCTTTTCTCTATTTTTGTTCCACTCTATGTTCCATTAACCGCTTCCCTCTCAAACAGAAATTTCTTCCCCATTATCATATTTTATTTTAATCTAGCAGTTGTGGATTTTTTTATCATTATCCCATTCAATTTCCTTTCTCATCGCTTTCCATAGTTTTTCATCATAGTAATATCAAATCCATTTCCACTTTTATTCCATGTAAGTACCTAGTAATAATTGAGATTTAAATTTATTTAAATCCAAATTGCATTATTTCCCTTTTTAGTTAGTCGAACCATTTCATGATTGTGAAAGTTTTATTTTCAAATAATACTTTCTTGTGAATCATGATTCTTATTTGGATATTCATATAACCTCTGAAATTGAGTAGATAAAACACACAGGGGTGGGGATCAAGAGTAAGGGAATCTGAATAATTAAATCTATTATTCTAAACGTGGGAACCTTAAGGATTAGTAATCTGGGTAAATAATTAATGTCTATCCATTTCGATTAATCATCCCTGATCTTGAGATATTTAAGTATAAAACCCTATCCAAATTCGATTAGATTAGGAAACGAACACTAGCCTAAGATACTCTCTACCCTAAGAGTTATGAATAATGAATCTAGGTTGTTACTATCTTATGATCATCGAATATATATCCCCTAAGAAGAACCAAGTGACTCGACAAATGTAAACTAGTGACTTCAGGTTGCTTTGCATCCTAAAACATTGGATACTACTAAGATTAGAATTATGATAATCCTTTTACAAATACATGATATTGATCCCATTCAATCTCAAATTTTTAAAGAAACCATAAACCACTATAGATCTAGTTTTACCAAATGATAAAAAACTAGAAACGACAACTAACATAAAGAGTATTCAAGCCTTTGAATTCTAGAATCTAGAAACGCACCTCGTAGGATCAACCTCAGACTATCAATATAGTACACCTTTATATCAAGTGATGTGTGGGAAATCATATAGTTATAATATGACCATATCCCCTGTGAATTTATTGACATGTCATAATTGTCCAATTTTGGAACTGTATTTGGGGATCACAATGATTTTCTTTTAATCCTATGGAAATCAAGACCTATAATTACCTTTTCCTGACCCCCATCTTGATTTCATCTCTTTATTTTAGAATCCCTTGCTTCAAACCTTCATGGAATAGTTCATATATCACAAACCATTGACTCGTTCTAAGATCCTTGAGACAAATAAACCATTGACCTTAGATCCTGAGATCAAGAGGTATCTTTCTGCACAATGTCGGTCATCAATGGCAGAACAACACAACCAAGCGGGACCTAACCCTGCGGACCCTCATCAAATTATTCCGAGACATCACTTGATGCATCAATAGAGGAACATCATGGATTATGGATATCCATCAATCCATGGTGAAACCCCAATCATCGTTTCCCCCGCCCTATCAAAGATCATACATTTGAAATCAAACCTGGACCCATTCTCATGATCCAAAAAATTGGGAAATTTTGTGGCATCTAGAGTGAAGATACGCATGAGCACTCTCTAACTTCTTGGAAGATTGAGATACATTTCCCAATAAGGGGTTTTCTTAATACTCAATCAGATTGCTCATCATCCCATTTTAATTAAGAGACCGATAAAAAGAATAGATAAAAAGTTAAGATCCCGAGTCAATCATGACTTGGAATGATCTTTCCAAGATTATCTTGGATTAATAATTTCCACTAATTCAGACTTAGAATTTCCAAAATGATATACAGAACACTGCTCAATCAGATGGATTATTTTCATGTGAAGCATTAGATAAATAGAACGAGTGGATGAGGAAGTTCCCACATCATGGAATGGACCTCTGGATTTAGTTACAGACGTTCTACCAAGGACTCCAGCTAACTGCACGAACAATTGTTGATGCTTCCACTAATAGAGGACTGATGTTAAAGATCCTATAAGCTAAAAGAGATGTTCTCGATGAAGTATCTCACAATGATAGCGGGTGAAAAAGTGACCATGGACCACCTCATCATGGTATGCACCAAGTGGATGAGAACACTTGATTAGGAGCACAAGATAAAGACCTCTTGAAGTAGCTCAAATCTTTTCAAATGCCATCTGTACAACCCCCTCCAGCCCCCATGATAGAAATTAAATCCCACCAGATGTGTAGTGGCCAAATTGTTTTAAAATATTGAAAGGAATTTTTTTAAGAAACAAAATATAGGGATTGTAATTATGTTAATTACAATCAGTAAAACCCACCTTTTAAACAAAATTAATAATACTACCATCTGAGGCCCACTCATCTGCAACCACCGAACAACTATAGATATTTTCAACAGTGAAGTCGGAAAACACCATTTTAGAATCAAGGAAAACCAGGGTAACCAATGATGAGCTCAGGGTCAGGACAACAAAAACAGATGAAACAAAACCCATCCAAAAATGATATCAACAAAAATTCCAAGATTCATATCCTAGAACTCAGAAATAACCTACTCCTCCTCCAAGTAGCCTAGAATACTCCTTGATACTTTTGTTCATAAATAAGATCAGAGAATGAACACTTAGGATACCAAAATGGAAAACCAAATAAATTCTTTGAAAAATCAATATGTTAAAATGGGTAAAATATCGATAACTTTATTTGATAGATTGATCGGTACCCTACTTGTTAATACAGAGATATACCAAAGGGAGGAATCTAAGGTGGTAGTGCTGAGAAGTAGGATGATTTTTTACTTTCAACAAACCAAGTGGAATAGATTAAAGGAAACTTGAAAAACCTAAGAAACAACCACTAGTAGAAGAAGGAGTTGAAAAAAACACACCTCTAGAAGTTTCACCAGCTAAAAGTGACCAAACTCGTGAGAAAGTGATGAAACCGGTTTATGTTTCCCCACCACCATAAAATGCACCTATTCCTTTTTTGTAAAGAGAGAGATATGGCCAAAAAGAGGAATAATAAAAGAAGTTCCTGTAAGTGTTCTAGAAAATGTACATCGACATACCATTTGGAAAATCCATTGTCAAGAATCCAGTTTATAAAAAATCATCGAGGATTTACTATCTAATAAAAGGAAAATATATGATCTTTTGGTCATCTCATTAAATGAATAATTCTCTAATGTAGTCTAATAAAAAATCCCATAAATGAAGAGAGATTGTAGAAGTTTTTAATTCCCTACGCTATTGGAGAATGTATGTTTGGGAGAGCTATGTGAGATCTTGGATCCAACATCAACTTTACTAGAATGAGTGTATATCACAAGTTAGGACACTAAGAACGAAAAACCACTAGAGTAGAACTGAAACATGCGTACCAATTAGTGATGTACCCATGGGATATTTTGGAATATCTTTTAGTTTGTGTCTGAAAATTCATCTTTATAGTAAATATCCTAGACTTGGACATGAAAGTGGAATGAAACACCCACATTATACATGGAAGACCATTCCTAGACAGAAGAAAGGTTTTGATATATGTGAATCAAGGATGTTTGATCTTTCGATTTGGAGAAGAACATGTAGTGTTCAATCTGGTAAGTGCTACTCAACAACTATATGATGTTGTTGATTGCAATTCCATCTCTATCACATAAAAAGGAGATGCATACATGGTCATTGAAGAAGAAAGTGAAGAGTCACTCTTAGTGAAGGTATAAGAGTCATATTTTAATAAATTAAGATTCATTGAACCTCTCAAGAATTACACCTTGCCACATTTCATTTCGTCCATCATTCAAGCACCAAATATGGAACTAAAACCTCTACCCAGTACTCTTAAGTACTAATACATAGGATAATCATCCACTATTCTAGTAATTATCAATTCTGAAATGTCTCAATAAAAAGAAGAAAAAATATTTGTAGTCTTAAAGAGAGATAAACAATCAATTTCATGGGATGTGGAAGACATGAAAGTAATCAATCCTACTAAATGAAATAATAAGATTCTACTCAAAGAATATGAAAATCCAAAATATCAAACTCAAGGGCAGCTCACACCACCGATGAAAGAAGTCATTGTAAATGAGGTTTTGAAACTCTTGGATCTTGGAATAAACTTTTCCATATAATATAGTGAATGAGTGATCCCCTAGACGTTTTTTCTAAGAAGGGTGGACTTACAACAGAGAGAACTGATAAAAATGAATTAATTTCAACATGCACAATCATTGTATGAAGAGTCTTTGATGATTATAGATTTGTAAATATAAGAATAAGGAATGATAATTTTCCTCTATCCTTCATGGATCAAAATGTTTAAAAGACTCGAAGGACATGGATCCTACTAATTCCTAGATGGATATTCAAGATACATCCAAATTGCATTCGATCCCACTGATTACTGAAACACTACATTGACAGGAACATTTGGTAATTTTTCATAAAAGAGAATGTCATTAGGAATATGAAATACTGAAATAATGTTTCAGAGATGCTTGACTCATATTTTCCATGACATAGCCGAAGAATTAATAGAAATATTCATTGATGAATTCTCAATCTTTGTAAGATCATATGAGTGTTTTTAAGAAATATGGAGTTAGTCCTCCAGTACTGTGAAGAAAAATGCCTCATCCTGAATTGGAAAAATATCAATTTATGTTCCAAGGAGGAGTATTTCTTGATCATAAAGTCTAGAAAGAGGCATAGAGGTTGATCTATCCAAAATAAAAGTCATCAAGGACCTACTCGAAGGATCAAAAGTGATGTGAGTAAGAATATTTTTGGTCCATGTCGAATTTTATAGATGATTTGTAAAGGAATTTTCAAATTTTTTCCATCAATTGATGTAATTATTTTCCAAATAAGTTTCTTTTTAATTTTATAAGGAATGTCATAAGTCATTTAATACCTTGACAGAATTCTTGATAGCATCCCCATTCATTATTTCACCCAATTGGGAAAAGAAATTTGAGTTAATGTGTGATGTTAGTGACCTTTCCATTAGAGTTGTGTTAGGACAACTAATTGGAAATATCTTTTGTACCATCTATTATGAAAGAATACATCTGATTGAAGCTCAATTCAATTACATGACTACAAAGAAATAACTCTTAGCCATTGTTTATGTCTTTGATAAATTCTGTTCATATTTAGTATTGTCCAAAGTTATTGTACATACTGATCATTCTACTCTCAAATACTTGATGAACAAGAAAGATGCGAAACCAATGCTAATATGGTGGATCATCTTGATACAAGATATGGATATTGTAATAAAGGACACAAAAGGAACAAAAAACTTCACTACTGACCATTTATCTCAACTTCCATTATCATTTATTAAGGAAGACGATGATGCTGACATTGAAAGAGACTTTCCAAATGAAACCCTGTTCAGTATCATGGTATTAATGTGCTTCTATGGTATCAAAAATTATCTTACCAAGGAATTTTTAAATCAAGAATTATCATATCAATAAAGGTAAATATTATTGGTAGAAGAAAAGAATTACTATTGGGATAAACCACTATTGTTCAAGCATTATGCTGATGGATTTTTGAGATACTGTATTCCTGAGAATGAAACAATAATGTAATTGAAATTTTTCACACATCATCAATAGGTGGACATCATTGACCTGAGTGTACAATCTCTGAAATTATAAAAATTGGATTTTTATGGCCCAAACTATACCATGATGAGAGGGAATTCTGTCAAAGATGTGAAAGATGCTAGCGCAGTAGAAACATTAGGAAAAGGAATGTGATTCCAAAAAATCCCACCATAGAAGTGAAAATCATCAACATTCAGGGAATAGAATTCATGTGACCATTTCCCACTTCTTATGGAAAATCCTATATTTTATTTTTCATTGACTACATCTCAAAATTGGTTGAAGATGAAGACATCACACATGACACATCCAAAGTGGTCCAGAAATTTCCAAAAAATAATGTGTTTGTATGATCTGTATTTCCAAGATTAATAATTAGAGAACGAGGTAGACATTTCACAAACCGAGCTACAAAAGGATTGATAGAGAAATATGGAATCAAGTAAAACCCATGAAGTCTCTACCATCCACAAATGAGAGGGAAGCTTGAACTATCAAATAAGAAGATAAAGAGAAATTTGAAAAGAATGTGAATACAATCTGAAGTAACTAGAGTCTCAAACTAGATGATTCACTATGGGAATACCCCACTTCATAAAATAAACCAATAGGAATAACATCATTTAGACAGGTTTATGGGAAACCATTCCATATTCTAGTGTAACTAGATAATCATTCATTTTTTTGATTAAGAAATTGAATTTATATTATGAAAAGGATGGAGAAGCTAGGATGCTAAAGTTAACCAAATTAGAATATATCATAAGGGATGCCTACAACAATTCCAAGATATATAAGGAAAAAACAATGAAATTGAATGATCAGCGAATTTCTAGGGATATCTTTCCACTAGGGAATAGTGTACTCCTATTTAACTCAATTTTGAAACTATTACCTAGTAAGAAAAAATCATGATTGTCAGTCCCAATCAATGTTGTAAATATTTATACTTTTGAGATAATTGAGATTTATAGAGAAGATGGACCACCATTTAATGTTAATGGTCAGAGACTAAAATTTTTTCAAGAACCATTCCAAGGGGGTTGTGCAATCAGAATAAATTTCTATTGAGATCCTATTGAGTCATGATCACGACATAAAAGGAAGTGATGACTTCATGGTAGCCCAGTGTATGACATCTTAGCCAAAGATAGTTTAGGATAACCTTAGGAATTATTTTGGTATTCTAGGAGTTGAAATCAAGGAATGAACAATGTTTGAGCTAAAAAGGTAAATTTCACAGATTGTAACCACCTTAAATGATGTGTAACATTTCATTCAAAAATACATTTTATTTCAAAATTACACTCTGGGAACCCCTAGTACACGTCATTCCATTATTCAAATCTATTTTAAAAAATGTAGGTAATGAACCCTAGGTCCCCAACACACGACCTTTTTACCCTTCACCTCCCTTATCATATCTCTCGAAAACCTATGATCTCCCTTCTTGGTCGCACACAAATACCCTCCCTTCTCCTTCTGTCATGCCCTTCTCCCCCTCTAGAACACCTGAAACCGAAACCCTCGCCACCCTAATCCCCCTCTCACCATGAGTGGGAACCCACACCCAACCCTCTCTCCTCCCTAAAAGTGTACCACTACATCCCCATCAACAAAATAGACTAACCTTCCATTTTTTTGTGATGGAATGAAAAAAACAACTCTAACCCTCCACCTCATTTTCCTAAGCCTCTGATGAGCGGCTACTAACATACCATCACTTTTGTGTTGCATGCTATCTCTTCTATATCTCCTGACAAATCTTACACATATCCCTCCATATAGGCTTCACCATTTGCTCAAGCTGCCTCTTCACCCACCTCAAAGGAGTCATCCATTGATGAAAACCTCTACATGAACCCTATCCTATACTTATCTACCGACTACATCGGGTCAATCTCCTTATATTCTATGCTAAGACAATGTGTATGAACAAGACCCTAGACATGCCGATCCTAGCATGGATGAACATCAGCGATGCCATACTTGATCTCCCAGAGATGCTCTATACTGATAGTATTATCAAGGTTCACAAAGAGATATATAGATAATTGTTTCTAGAGTTTCTGGTGACATTCAACATGGTCGTTGACCACCTAAAATTCAGCTGAGGTGGTTAATCACACAAAATTTATTTCGCTCAGATCAACATCAGCCTTGACATTTACAACAATGAGTATTTCATTTAAAAGATCTATTTTAATCTGTAGATGGATCCACCTCGAGCCAACTCTCGTTATCTCTAAGAGATTATTTCCCGCAATCTTTAGTTTCACCGTGAACCATGCATAATAAAATCTACCCAATCACATGGCCTATCCCTACATATCCATCACAGATTCATGACACATGGATTGTTCTATAGGGCTGAGTCACAAGAGAGAATCATATAAATGGATCTTATCATTCCTGCAGTAGCTATGGGTGGACCATCCATCAACAAGGCTTCCAGGTATTCCCAGTATAACAAATCCCACACCCTGAAAAACCATGATTCCTTGATGGGAGGGTCCTTTGTTACTCACATGGCTAGTCCCCTGGGTGTTTTTAATTCCACAATACCCCTATCCTTCCTAGGACCTTTTATGCTAATCAATTTAATTATGATGCTCAAGATGGATGTATTGGTGAAGGAGGATGATCTCTATAATTTGGCCCCAAGCGTGTAGGAGGCAACACCACCACAGGAGGCCCCAACACATGCGGCAGCAGAACCACCAGTTGATCCACACACTGCCTCCCCACCCATTCCACCCATTCATCCTAATACCTATTCAACAACCTCAACCACCATTCCTTCAGTAACCCATCACACCCTTTCAGAGATTTGGGCTACCTAGCAGTACATCCTGATGAGTCTGCACATGATTTAGACTCATCTTAATCTTATATTCATTGAGCCTACAGAGTACACTAAACCACAACCACAATCTTCTAATCACCACTAATATTATTCCATTAACACACCACCTATATCCCATATCGACCTGAAATCCAATATTACTGTCCCAATAACCCCATATGATTATTTAGGTGAACATGTCTTGTGGGGCAGGGGGATGGTCACCGGTACTTTCACAACAACCCCTTTTTTCGATCCATCTATGGAACCCATGGCCTCTTTATAGTTCCGGACATCTCCATCATAGAATCCATACCATGTATCCAGGACTACTACTCCACTATCTTCCTCCAATACACCTGCTTCTACTTCTATGGCAGCCCCTAATCTATACTCACCACATCCATCACCACTCAATTAATGATATAAAATATCATTAGCCAGAACACATATTTTTTTATTTCTATTTCTTTTTGGGATTTAGAATTTTCTGATTGGGAAGATCATTTACTTTTTAAATTTTTGTATGCCCTCATTTTTTGTACCGATCACTTTTATATATAGAAATTAATTTTTTCATCATTCTTAATTGGATTGATTTTAATTTTTTTCATAATTTAAATTGAATTTTATAGATCCTGTGTGTATTACATAGTTTTCAATGAACCCATCCCACCATCCATTTTGGTCCAAAGAGTGACCCAGTGCATCATAAAAATATAACGATAACTTTAAGAACGTTCCATAAAAATTAAAGCACCACAAAAGCCACCACATGCCTTGACACAATTCCTTCCACACCTGATTCAGGCTCTGGCTACTGCACCTAAATTCATAAATCAAGTCAAGAGACCTCCCAAGCATGTAGAAACTACCAGCAGTAGCTGCAATCATAGGAGGAGGAATTGAGCTAATGGACCCCACTACAAGATATCTTGGTCCATCCATCTAGATGACAATGTCTTGTTAGCGATTTATACGAGGAAACCCATAGTTGATAATTTCTATACATTGAGTTATCATTCTCAAGCCTTTTTATATTTTCATTTTGATTCCCTTATTGAGATATTTTGGTAATATCTTCTAAAAATTAATAAAAAGGCTATTTATGTTCATCATACTATGCACCTTCCCTTTATTTTTCTTTTCAAGTGCTTAACATCTATGGACTGATGATTTATCTTGTGCATGGATTGATTTTTAAAAAAATTTAAAGTTGGCCTAGATTTCACATATTAATAGCCAAATTCCCTCCTAGAATGACACTATCTAGGGAGTTCTTGATTCCCTTATTTTTAAAATATTATATACCATTTCGATTTTTCTGAGATTTACTTTCCATATCACTCCCAAAAAAATTCATGGATAGTGTATACACTATCTCCTTCCACATTTGGGGGAGTTTCTTATGATTTTTACACTATATACCATTGAATTATTGTATGTTCAAACATATCTAGGAGAAATGTTTCAGATTTTTATCTTGATTTAAACTTGAAAAACATTATCCCGATTTAAATAAATGAAGAAATTGAGTTTGAAATTGATATAATCTGGTTTTGGTCTCTGTTAAAATTTTAGAATGATTGCTGATAATATAATTTTAATTCAAATTAAACATTTTTAAAATTATGAGTAATTAGTTTCTTACATGGTTTTATAACCCTTATAATTTCATGTTTCAATTGTAATCCTCATTACCTGAGAGGACTCTAGTCTTACAATTTCATATTCTTTTATGAGAATATTTCTTGAGTCATATATAGGACATGTAAATCTATCATAACATGAATTGATATCTTATTGACACTATGAATGAACAATTATAAATTTAAAATTATTAAGGAAATCATTGTTATTCACTTTTTCCAAAGACCCACCATGCATCTTTCCTTCTTTCATCTCGTAGTTTCCATGAATAGCCTTTTATGATGATGTTATACTAAGTAAATTTTCCCTTCCTACCCTTCTTCTCATATAAATCATGATGTTACTATTGATAAAGTGTGGGGGTGTAATTTAGATAGCATGATATGCTTCTACTTATATAGATTTATGGTGTACACATCAGACTATTTGGTTGTGACCATATTTACTTTGTAGTATTTCAATTTTATTCTCTTCCTTTGAAAAATAAAAAAGAAAAGAACAAATGACTTGGGTTGTGTACTTGGAGGGTCAAAAATCACTCTCTCTAGACTGATTAATCCCATTAAGGGTCATATGTGGTTAGGGGATTGATGTGAGATGTAGCATATACATGACTTCGAAAAATATAAATACAAATGAAAAAGGAATGGAACAAGATACTTATTTTGTACTTATTTGACATATATATGGATCCAACCAGAGCTACTGGGAGTACGCACTTGATTAGTATAAAGGAGGCATTGTATTACAATTATACTGACATTCATGCATTGTACATTAGATTTTACCATCTTATTGATTTTTATTTTCACATTTTACCTACACACCCATAGACTCAGAGTCATTTGAACCTAATTTTTGAAGCCCTCATGATTAATTTGGTACTTGTATTTAAATAGTGGAGATGATAGAACCATTGATAGCCAAGGGATAGAACCATGTACTCAAAGAATGAGCATTAATGAAATTTCATTTTACTCTGAGTGATTGGAGATAAGTCAATGTGAATTAAAATATAAATGGGTGTAGAATTCGAGGAACTGGTAGAATATTTTAATTAAAAGATTATAATTTCATTAAGATAATTGAATTATGAGTAATGATTAATATTCTATGTAAGAATGATCCTCAAAACTAGCCTTTCCACATACAATTATTTTCATTTATCTAGACATGATGAATGTTTTTTTCTTGAAAAATGGATTATCTTTTTGAAAATATTTTTGATGACATATTTCCTTAAGGAGAAGCAATTGATTAAATGTTGGTGAATATGATAAAGAAAATTCATATATAATTTTTTTCTTCCATTTACATAGAGGTTTTAATTGTTTTATTCAATAATTCACTTTGTATATGTATAATTTTATAGGAAAGAGGCTTTATAGAGTTTTATTAGAAGAAATTAAGAAAATTTGTAGAATTCAACTATTACACATCCTGAACCGTCATTACACATAATTTAATCAGATTTCAAAACATCCAGAAATGTTTGTTCCATGCCATAAAATAATTCTTGAAGAAAGAAAAAAAAGAAGCCATTTTATGTCATGAATAGAAAATACATGATGTCACCTCAGTCAAAACCATTGACTGAGAAATCCAATCTGATGATGCAAATGGAAAGACAGTATAGGCTGTGAGTCATCAGTAAATGATGTGAAATCAACAAAACCACAGATTTTAGATGAGATACACATGATATATGTGCCAGATTCAAAATCCATAGAGAAGTACACAGATCGACATTGCATGATGTGTAATCTGTTACACATTTTAACTCATTTCGTCAATATATACCACACCAATGTAGTGGTTTTAGAGGGATTACAGGGTAGATACTTTTTTGTATTTTTGTTCCTCTAGAGGTTCCTTTAACCCCTTACCTCTCAAACATAAATTTCATTTCCATTTTCATATTTTATTTTAATTCAATACCCACAGATTATGTTATCATGATCACCTTTAATATCCCTTCTCATCTCTTTCTCTTTTTAGTGAATCAAACCCTTGAATGATTGTGAATTGTTTAATTTCAAATCATTTTAGCATGTCGAACATGGTTCTTATTTGTTTTTTATTCTCTCCTCTTACCTGGAGTAGCTAAACCACTTAGGGGTGGGTATGAAGATGAGGGTAATCTAAATACTTAAATATATAATTATGAACTTGGAAACTATAAGGATTAGTAATCATGGTAAATAAATAATGTATATCCAATTTGATAAAACATCCCTGATCACATGGTATTTAACTGGGAGACCCTATCATGATTGGAGTAGATTATGATACGACTACTAGACTAGGATACTATCTTCCTTAGGAGATAATATTAATGCATCTATGTTCTCTTAATCTCCAGATAAATGAATAACTATCCACTATGTAGAACTAGGTGACTGGTCCCAAGTCAACTAACAACTTCCTCTTTCGTTACATCCTAAACCTTATGATTATACCTGGATTAGAATTAAGATCATTCTTTTTATAGATACTAAAAATTGATACTGGTCCCTCTCTCATTATTGAAGAAACCATTAACCACTAAATGATAACAAACTAGAAAGGATTCCTACCGCAAAGGGTCTTTAAGCCATTGACTTCTAGAAGTGTGAAATTACCCCCATGAGATTGAACCTATACTATCACTATTATATAACCTTGTAGCAAGTGATGTTTTGGAATCCTTATAATTATAATGTGATTGTATCCCAAATGAATTCAACAGTGTGTGTAGGTGTGTCTGGAATATATATTTGACATCCATTTGGAATAATTATAACTATATTATCATTAAAATAACAATAAAATTCAAATACTTTCCCATGGGGTTGTGGGAAAGTAAATTTATCATAAATATATATTCATTTGATCTAAGACTCCCCCCTGCACACTATTTATTATTTATTTAGATCCAATTTTCCATATTCAATGAGTTTATTCCAAAACACCCACTTGGTTATGATAATATTTATTTCCTCCAGACATAGATCAATTTCCCATGTCACGTTTCCTTATTCATATCAAGATAATCATGAATAAATTTTATATAATTATCATCCATGTCATGACTCTTTAAATGGTTCAGGATCTACTTTGGAAAATAATGAGGTTTTTTGTAGTGTCTAAGTCCTTCAAATTTTCATCAAAACTGTTAAATCACCATTGAGATTTTATTCATTGGTTTCATTCTTTCTTGTATTTCTTATAGTTGATAATACTTATTCATTTCCCTCACCATCAATGTATTATTTTGAGTCTAACTCAAACCCGTGTTCTCACCCATATGCTACTCAGTTCAACATTAATGTCCTCCAACGATCCATCATTATATGAATAATCCATAATCTATCCATTCTAATTATTAAAAAACATCAATCAATTTTATCTTGTTATCCTAAAAAATTTCAACACACCATTTTTTAAGTTAGTATTTAATTGTCTTGTTATCTAATATAATAAAATTTTTACTACCAAAAATCAATTTCCTCTTTCAATAATGTTTTCCTAATAAAATAATTATTCATAGAATTAATGTATGTTTCATATTTATTATATTTAATTTATTTATATTCAGTATTACTCAAATGATAATTGTTTTCATGTATAAAGGATTATTTTATTATATTTGTGGTGGGTTTTCCGAAGCTACTCATGAATTTGAGAGATTGGACTTTGAGCCTACAGCTAGAATAATGAAAATAAGGAAATTCATCAAGAATACATATAACCATTAGGAAAAGGTGAATTCCTACTATGTATTTAATTAATTCTTCCATCATTTAATCTATTATTTTTAGGTTAATTTCCTTATCATTTTTATCTAATAGTTATTTTGTTTTTTTTCACATATCTTTTTGAATGTCAAATTTTTCTTTCAATTATATACAATAAGATACAAAAGTGATAAAATTGTTCTTTATTCCAATGTAACCACGTTTTACATTTTCATTACCTTTTGTTATCCAACTACCAACACTACATATTGATTTGAGTTTGTCAGCCAAAAAACCACTCTTGCTATTGAAATCTAGGATAGTATATGAAGCTCATGTTCTTATTATAGTAAATTCATGTGATATAATGTGAATGTGATCTTCCTCTACTCTTTTTAATTTCAACGACAATAAATTTTTTATGTATAAGAACACCAAGTAAATATGTATTGTTTTATGTTTGATATATAATTGAAATGGAACCATGATTACATTAGTAGTTAGGATTATTTTGATACTTTTTGATTGTAATAAATAGCCACACCTCAATTCCATACATTTTGTGATCGGTATGACTCAAAGTGCTTCTTTTTATTTAAAATTGATATTAAACTTAGTAAAAACAAAAAATGGAACACATAAACTTGAGAAAACGTATTTTGTTTATTTTGATACTTTAGGTAAATGGCCCATATGTCATTTTGGGCGTCTATGAATCCACCAAATATCAATTCGATATATAGTATGATTACTTGACTCAACATTTCCATTATCAGTTTATAATTGATTGTTTAATTTTGAAATTTTCACTCACTAAAAATAATGAAAACATCGCCGGATTTTATTGATAATTTAATACATCAATTCAGATGTCATTTTTGATATGTAGGAATTAATCTCATGGAAAAGTGATACACGACATGATTGGAATGGGTCAAAGTGCCTATATCTATTTTAAAATGATATTTTAGTAAAAAAACAATTGGCATACCTAAAAAAGGGAAAATACATTCGTATTTTTTGGATAATTTAGTAAAACTATTAAAAATAAAATTATATGTGTATTAATAATCCATACCTCAATCTCACACTCGGTGTGACTGGTATGACTCCAAGTGCATTTTTTTATTTAAAAATATCACCAATTTAGTAAAATAAAAGTCAACTGACCTATTAAAAATCGAGAAAACACATTCATATTTCATTTATACTTTATTTAAATGATATATATGTCATTTGAGACATGTAGGAATCATCCTCACCTCAATACAATACACAATGTCACCAGTACGACTCAATTTGTCTATAATCACTTTAAAATCGATAGTTTGGTTCAAAAAATGCCACTCACTAAAAATCAAGAAAATATGCTCATATTATCTAGATAATATAGAAAATTAATTCATGATAATATTTTGAAATTTATGAAATGATCTAATTTAAAACCGATGGACGATGTGATTGGTATGTGTCAAAGTGTGTGTTTCTTGTTTAAAAATACATTTTATTAAAATAGAATGGGGACATACTCAAAATAGATTGATGATTTTGGGTTATTTTGAAACATTATAAAAACAATAAATAATCCATTTTTGAAATGTAATATTAGACACACCTCAATCTGATGCATGGTATAACCGATGTGGCTCCAAGTGCGTCATTTTATTTAGAATTGGCATCAATTTTAGTAAAAAGGAAAACTAAAGTACTAAAAAACAAGAAAACATACTCATATTTTTTTATACTATATTAAAATTATATATATGTCATTTTAGATGTGTAGGAATCATCCACAACTAAATATGATACATGATGTGCCTCGTATGACTCAATGTTTCCGTGATGTGTTTAAAATTGACAATTTAGTTCAAAAAATGACACTCACTAAAAATCATGCAAAGAAACTCAAATTTTCATGACAATTTAGGACACTGATTCATAAGTCATTTATTACATTTTGGGTTAATTCTTAATAGATTTGGAACATGTAAGAACTATCTACACCTCATTCTAATTCATGGTGTGACCAATATGACTCCAAGTCTGTCTTTTCTTTTTAATCTGACATCAATTTTAATAAAAATGACAAATAGCCTACTCAGAACCAAGAAAAAACATTTTTATTATTTTGATACATTGGAAAAATGATCCATATGTTATTTCTAATCCATGGGAATCGTATTCATATCAATCCAATACATTATGTATTCGATATGACTCAATGTCTCTATTATCAGTTTAAAATCGATATATTTGTTTAAAAGTGTCACTCACTAAAAACCCAAAAAACATGATTTTATTTTCATTATAATTTAGAAAAATGATTAATATGTCATTTTTGATGTGTAGGAATTTTTTTAATGTCAAACTAACACACGATGTGACTGGTATGAATCAAAGTATGGGTTTCTAGTTTAAAATGAAATTTTTGTAAAAACGAAAATCAACATACTAAAAACAGAGAAAACACATTCCGATTGTTTTGATTCATTAGTAAAATAATCCATGATTCATTTGAGACGTGTAAGAATCAACCACCCACAAATCTAACTCATGGTGTGACTGTTATGTCTCCAAGTCCATCTTTTCAATATATATTTATCATTTTTGTTTAAAACGTGCATCACTTCACCAAAACTGAGAAAAAGAGCCTAAATTGATTTATTTTTCATTTAATTTCTATATCAGTAATTTATTTTACTGATTTTGTGTTGTTTTCGGGGATACGGTGTGTGGTTACAACAAACTACACTTGGGTTGTAGTGTTCTATTACAACACAATTTAGTATGCCACTTTATTGATGCTTCTAAAAGAACTGATAAAATAATCGATCCTTTAATCTCACCCTAGATTCTAGGGCTTCTCTAAGCACTGATAAATACCATTTTTAGTGTTGTTAAAGGCCTATTTTGTATTATTTTCCCCTGTCATTCCAGGGCATGAGAACTCTATACTTGTTATAAGGTATATGAGGTACTCCCCTATTGGACTAGGGTGTGGGTCCTTTATCCATGAAGTTGGTACTCCCTTACTAGGACAGGGTGCAGTTCCTCCATATATGATGTATATATAGATTGGTTACACCCCTATAATATTAGGTTGAAGGTCGTCTATCCTAGGATTCAGTAATCTGCTATCCTTACATGATACATGTTATTCCAGCTGAGTTGGTACTCCCTTGTCGTTCCAGGGAGCGGGTCCTCTAGCCCAGGGTTAGTATTCCCCTATCGTGTTAGGGCACAAGCCCCCCATAGTAATTGAGCTGTTAGAGTAGCACTCCCCAATCATTCAAGGGTGCTGGTCCTCTATCAATATATTGGTACTCCCATAACATGTTAGGGTGCATGTCCTCTCTCTATAGAGTTGTACTCCCAAGAAATATCAGGTTACGAGTCCCCCATTATCCAATTATTACTCCCCCTTCATTCTAGGGTGCGAGTCCTCACTTGGGGAGTAGTACAACCCCATCTCCTTTTTGTAGTGGGGAGTGGGTCCTCCATTAGAGTTGTGATCCCTTGTTTGTGGAGTACAATATGAGTAGTGGGACCTTATACTATATACATAAAATACTTGATATAGCACTGTCGTGGGAACCCTTCAATGATTAGTGTGATTTTGGGGTACTTAGGTGCATCAGAGTGGCTGACCAAGGTCGTCTCTCAAAGGAGGAAGTGAATTAAAACAACTTTTAAGAGTTATTTGAAAAATAAAACAAAAGAAAATTAAAAAACTATTTGAAATGATTAGGTTTGGTTATAGTTTATAAATCTAGAATAATTTTGCTAGAAGAAGATTGTATTTTTTTTGTTTTTAGTTTTGAAATGATTTTCGATTAAAATGACACAACAAGAAAATGTTTTTTAGAAAATATTTAAAAGACGCAATCGATCTAACTCTACCTCTTAAATAAATTATTTATCATTATCATTTAAATTAACATCCACATAACTATGATCCATTAAATTGTTAACCCCAGTACCCTACAAGAATTTAACTTACTACAAAGATGAAGTGCATTAAACCATAGGTTATCTTCGGAACATGTAATCGCAGCACCCTACTTTGATTGATGTTTATAAGGATAGCTTATTTTCAGTGGTAAATTAAGGCACATATACATTCTTTAAATGAGTACTAATTGATTTTAGGGATTATGTTTGAACTCTACAAATTAATCCCATGTGGTTTTGAATTACCTGTTAAAGTTGTGCTCTTACAGTTTACACTATTCCCAACCTCGCGTGTTTTGTGTTAACTATTAAATTTCTTGCTTACATTCATTTAAATTAAAAGATCAATTAATATATCTGAATATATGAATTACAATAGCTCATTGATTCATAATAAATGAAGGAATAAGGATATATGTCGATCGATTACTAAAAAGAACTACTCTTCCATTGGTGGTGTAGTCATCATAGAAACGTTTTGCATGTGCAAAGGTGTAGAAAGGGTAGAACCAAATAAAATTTGTACTCTTGATTTCAGCCCAATTAGGAATATTAATATGAGAATAAATTTATTCACAATTGAAGAAAATATAATAAATAAAAAACAAACAATGAAATTTATTATGAAAACACAAACATTACAACATGAAGAAAAAGAAGAATAGGGCATCAATGAAAGGATCCTTTCTTTAAGAGATACCCTTGTTTAATTGTTTGGATAATTGGAGTGGAACCTCTTCTCTTCTTCCCTAAACTTCTTAATGCACGTCCCAACCCCACCAAATGATAAAAAAATCAATTTATAGAGTGTTGGGGAGGCTAGGATCAAAGTGGTTTCAAGTGTGAATAGGGAATCTCAGCCAAATATTTTATGGCAAATTTCACCACCTATTTGAAACCCAAAACACATGATTCGGCCATACTTTCAGGATTATGATTCGCGAGAAGATGTATCATGTATCTCCTCTCAAAATTTGGACCTAATTGAATAATGGATGGAGAAGTTATGGCCTAAATACAGAACCCATTTCCATTCATCCGAGTCTAGCCCACCATTGATTTAATGGACCATTTACATCATCCAAATGCACTCTTTAGATCTAGTGTACTGCATAAAAGTTTCATAAAATTATTTTATGAAAACTGTTACAAAATATTAAATTCAAATATTCCATATTAAAATATTTATGTGTGAAATACTAAAATGTATTTTAAAAGGGTAAAACTTGATTTTTAATCAAATTTTCAAATGAATGATCCAATCCCAAATATTTCATAAATGAAAATATTTAGCACAATGTGAAGGAATTATTCCATTTATTATCAATAAAATATTCAACAAAATAGTGTTTTATCAACTCCCCCACACTTACCCTTTTGCACTCCTGGGAAAAACCTCATATCAAGTAAACATCAATATCAAATCAAATCCAATTTTAAAACACATAACATTGAGATCAAACAATTACACATTAAGAAAAAAAAGATATCATGCTTTATAAAAAACCATTATTTAAATTTATTCATTTATATCATTCAATATATTTCCACTTTATTTATCCTCCCATGCACAAAAAACTTACCTCATTTGAATTTTCTCTTATCACACAAATGTCAATTTTTTTTGCAATATCTTTCTCATCCAAACTCATACAAGGGTCACCATAGGCTTGATAAATTCCAACATTTCTACCAAATGTGAGTCAAGTATATATGTTTATTAGGGGGACTTTTCAGTTTTTTTCTATGGCTTTCGGTTGGTAGGATTTAGATGTGAAAAATTAGGAGGCTGAATGAGGAGGGCTTGACTATTTTTGAAGAAAAATTGTATTAATCTAATTTTCACTTAAATATGGTCTCCTCCTTAATGGACATAGCATTTATTCATGTTGATCAGCAAGCAAAATAATGGAATTTGAACACCATTCAACATTTTAGCGGTAAAAATATCAATCTTCTCGAACATGATTTTCTTAAAATCTCAAGATAGGAACATCTTTCCCACTCTATTGGAAGCTCCAGTATGGCACAACTTCTTTTATCATGAAAGCTCCAGAAAGGCACAACTTTCAACATAATGTTTTTCTTCAGGAGAAAACACATATCTTCAGAATTTAATTATTCACCCGAAGTATCACAAAATGTGGTACCACAATACAAGAGAACTTCCCCCACACTTAAGATCAACTAGATTATGTAATTTCACTTCAAGAGTTGGTTGGATAGGGAAAATTGGCTTGTAATGTGGCTAACCTAATAGGATATTCATGAATTCTAAGGTATAAAAGGATTTAATTTTCATGATAGTACATTATAAAAGTGGAATCCTTGAAATTGGGGCTTTAATACCAAACAAATTCCTCAATCATTTAAACATAAGTAGCTCATACCCTCAAGTTTTGACAGGAATAAATCAAATTCTGGTTAAATCAATCATCTTTTGGTTCTCTTAAGAATTTAGGTGAATGAAAATAATTTCAAAATAATGGTTTAGAAGCCTCATAGAAAACTGGTTTCAAATATAATGACAGTGATATGTGGCATGTGATTCAAAATTCAGTGTACTTTTCATGAAATTACTAAATATTTGAACTTGAAACAAAGTCATTTCAGTATTCATTTGAACTTAGTTTCAAGGGATAAATTGTTTCACTTATTGATATGGATTTAAAAATGGTAATGAGAATCATTTCAGATCAAAATTTTTAAAAACACTCAGAAAATTGAAAAATTAACACACAAAATTTGAAAAAATACACAGTTTTTTTAGATTTTTTAACAGGAAAACAATTGAAATTACTAAACTAAAAGGTTCCCTCCCCCACAATTAAAATATGTAATTTTCATCAATTTGAACCCATGAGATAATATATGCACATGAAATGTATAATTTTAAATAGGAGAAAGAATAAAAAATTTAAAGGGTTAGGAATAACCTGATGTGCTCAAGCGATGATGGGGTCATGCAGTGTGATAAAATCCACTGCATCAGTAAGAAGTCTCTCAATGTATCTCTTCAAACGTTTCCCATTGACTGTGAATCTCCTTCTTGTGTCCTCTTGTGTGATATCCACTACACCATAAGGAAAAATATTAGTCACAACTAAAGGACCTAACCATCTGGAACACAACTTACCAGGCATCAGCATTAGTCGTGAACTGTAGAGAATAACTTTCTCTACAACATGAAACTCCTTTTGTTAGATCATTATATCATGATCTACTTTTGATTTTTCCTTATAGAGCCTTGAGTTCTTAAATGAAGACAATCAAATCTCATCAAGCTCTTAAATTTTCAGCTTCCTTTGGATTCCAGCTTGTGCAAAATCCATGTTGCATTTAGTTATATCCCAATAATCCTGATGCTCAACTTCCAAGGTGAGATGGCACACTTTCCCAAAAATAATCTGAAATGGGTACATTTCAATGGGTGTCTTGTATTCTATCCTATAATCCCACAATTCATCATCCAAGCGCTTGCTCTAATCCATCCTATTTTGCTGCACAGTTTTCTCTAAAATCTGTTTCAACTCACGATTTGAAACCTCGGCCAAGAAATTTGTTTGGGGTGGTATGGTGTCGATGTTTTGTTTGTCACCCCATACTTCCGTAGGAGGGAAGCCAAATTAATATTACAGAAGTGTTTCCCTTGGTCACTGATGATGGACTTCGGTACTCCAAACCTACAAAAAAATTGCGCTTTGAAAAAGTCCACAACAACTTGAGAATCATCAGTCCCAGTGGTGTTATCCTCCACCCACTTACTCACATAATCAAATGAAACCAAAATGTATGAAAAACAAAAGGAACTAGGAATAGGACCCACAAAATCGATGCCCCATACATCAAAAATCTCACAGAATTGTATGGGTTGTTGGGGCATCTCATGTCTCATAGAAATATCCCCAGTGTGTTGGCAACGAGAGCATGACTTACAAAACACATGGGCATCATGGAATAAGCTAGGCCAATATAATCTAGAGTCCAAAACTTTCCTAGCTATCCGTTGGGGCCCAAAGTGTCCACCACAAGCAAGTGTATGAAAAAAATGTAAAAAAGACTCCAACTCATGATCAAGAACACACTTCTTGAAAACTTGATCACTACACATGCGCCAGAGGTATGGATCATCCCAAACATAATAATGAAACTCACTTTTTAATTTTTGGATATGATGTTTCTCTAAATTTACAGGGATTTCAGAGGGAACAAGGTAGTTATCTAAATCTAGAAACCAAGGATGCGTACATGAGATGGAATAATGATGATCATTGGGGAAGGTCTCCCTAGGTGGTACCTGGTCCAAGGTTTCATTCTCTAGTGTGTGAGTAAGCCTACTCATGTGGTCCACCACCAAGTTTTCTGACCCCTTTTTCCCTTTATCTCAACATCAAATTCTTGAAGATGGAGCATCCATCGAATCAGCCTATCATTTGCATCTGGCTTCTTTAAAAGGTACCTCAGAGCTGCATGGTCAGAAAAAACAATTACTTTAGAGCCCAACAAATAAGAACAGAATTTATCTAAAGAAAATATAACAGCAAGAAACTCCTTTTCCATGGTTGTGTAATTTTATTGGGCTGAATCCAGTGTCCTCGATGTATAGGCAATCACATGTGAACATCCCTCCACCCTCTGAGATAAGACAACTCCAACCACGAAGTTGGTGGCATCACACAACGGCTCAAATGGAATCTCCCACCGTGGGGGATTTATGATCGGTGGAGTGGTCAGACACATCATTATCTCATCAATGGAAGTCTGGAAAGAATCATCAAACACTAAATAAGAATCCTTTTGGAGTAATCGTGACATAGGAAGAGCAATCTTACTTAAATCGTTGATGATGCACCGATAAAATCATACATTACCTAGGAAAGATATAACATCACACACAAATGAAGGATATGGTAATGATTAAATAATATCTACCTTATATCTATCAACCTCTATCCCATGTTTTGACACTACATGACCTAAGACATTGCCATGCTCTACCTTGAAATGACACTTTTCAAAGTTCAGGACCAAATTATTCTCAATACAATGATTCAACAACTTTCCCAAAATACATAGACATTCATCAAATGAAGACACATACACTGTAAAATCATCCATAAATACCTCCATGCATGTCTCAATAAAATCAGAAAAAATACTCACCATTCATCTCTGGAAGGTACCTGAGGTGTTACAAAGTCCAAATGGCATATCCTTCAGTAGGAAAACGTATCAAAAGTACAAGTGAATGTTGTCTTCTTATGATCCTCTACAGCAATATGAACCTGAAAATATCCAGAAAATCCATCCAAGAAACAATAATGTGTTTTCCCAGAAAGTCTCTCAAGCATTTGATCAATAAATGGGAGGGGGAAATGGTCCTTGCGAGTAGATTGTTTTAGTTTCCTATAATAAATACAAACATGCCAACTATTTTTCACCCTCATTGGAACTAACTCATCTTTCTTGTTTTTAACAACTATAACACCACTTTTCTTAGGGACAACCTAAATAGGACTTACCCACTAAGAATCTGAAATGGGATAGATTATACATGCCTTAAGAAATTTTTTAACCTCTTTTTTAACAACCTTCAGAAGGGTTGGATTGAGTATATTTTGTGGTTGCCTCACTAGTTTAGCCCCATCCTCCAAAATAATCTTATGCATGAAAATGGAGGGACTAATCCCTGATATTTCATCCAAGGACCACCCAATTTCCCTAATGTTATCCCTCAAAAGATTCAAAAGTATTTCTTAATGTTCAAAAGAGAGATTGTTAGGAATGATAATAGGTAATTTCTCACCAATTAACAAGTATGAGTATTTGATATTTAGTGGTAATGTCTTGAGTTCCAGTGTAGGGGGGTGGTGTATGGATGGATACATAAAAGGAACTGAAATATGTGCCCAAATAGAATCAGTATTAGAATAGAAATCATCACAATCCGAGAATAGAGCATCAAATCCATCAGCATACTCAATAACCATGTCATAATTAGAGTTCACATGATCAAAATCAAAATATGATTCCATTTCAAAATCAAATCTTAGATAGTCTTGTGCATTAGAAATAGGTGTGTAAGTACTCTTAGGCTTCAAAATAGAACCAATACTCATAATCTCCCCAAGCATATGATAATAAAATTCCATGGTGTTTTTACTTGGTGGTTCATAATGGGAGATAACAAATGTAGAATGATCCTCTGAGGGGTACTTCAGGCAATCCATAACATTAATTATCACAACTTCATCACCAAATTCCATGTAAAGTATACCCTCATTGACATTTTTGATAGTTTTTTCTGTTTTGAGGAAGGGTCTACCTAAGCTAATGGGGGCTTGAGAACATACATAATCATCCTCCATGTTAAGCATGTAGAAATATGCCGGAAAGATCATGTCTCTTACCCGGATAAGTACATCCTCAAGGACTCCCACTGGATATTCCGTAGCTCTATTATCTAACTCCACCACTACTCTCTTCGGTTTCAGCTCACCAACCTGCAAAGAAGAGAATACAGAGTGATGCATCACATTTATGGAATCTCCCAAATCACAAAGTACATCATTAAAGTGAAACTCCCCTATGGTGCATGAGATTGTGAATGTACCTGGATCCTTGCACTTTGTTGGAATTGCTAGAGTTGGAGAAATTAGTGCTGACAAATTCCTTCCAAGATTTATCCTCTCATTTCCCTTGAACCCTCTCCGATTGGTACAATGTTCTTTTAAGAATTTCGCATACCTTGTAATTTTCATAATGGCTTCAAGTAGAGGAATGTTGATCTCCACATGCTTGAATGTGTCCAAAACCTCCTTTTTCATTGATTCTTTAGACATCTTCTTGGTTTGAACAACCCTATTTGAAAAAGGAAGGGGTTTAGGAGGAACATAATTAATCTTTTGCTTACCTTTATCTTTCTCCTTGGGTTTCTCATCAGTTGATGTGGAATTGGGCTTCTCCATATTTGAGGTGAATCCAGGTGGAACAATAGGTGTAGATGCTTCATTGGTTTGCTTCCCACTTCTCAATGTGATGGCACTGAAATTAACCTTGGTATTTGGAATAGGTTGGGATGGTATATTTTCAGAATTCATACTTACCAGTTCATGGAGGGCGGTGGAAATCTGGCTCATTTGAGTCATCAAATCCCTCAGCTCTGAACCTTGACCCTTCAGCTCATTCTGTTGATTATGAACAATTTGTTTCAAAATATCATCAGTATTAGAATTTACCTTTGGTGGTGGATTCCCTTTTTGATTCCTTGTTGATGCTTGAGATTCAAATTTCCTTTGGGGCTGTTGGAAACCCTACTGGTAAGGTGAATCCTGCTGGAAGTTTTGTTGAAAAGAGGGCCTTTTTTGTTTCCCAGAGCCATACCTCATTACCGATTGATCCTTCCACCCTTGTTTGTATGTTGGATCAAACTTCTTTTGGGGATATGGTTGTTGTTGTTGTTGCTGATATTGTATCCCATGGAACACTGTTACACAATCTCTTGTTTCTTGGAGTTGTGGGCAATAGTTAGTTGGGTGGCTTGTCTCAGTGAAAATACCACAAGGCCTTGAAGGAGAGGGTTGGGATGACTTTTGACCCAAAGCAATCTGCCTCACCATAGTTATCAATTATTCCAATTTGGTATCAATCAAATGACTTTAAAGAGAAGATGGAATTACCGGATGTACTCCCCTAACATGTGGTGTACCTCGATCACCAAATTGTTGGGTGTTTTGGGCCATTTGGTCGATCAATGCATGTGAAGGTACTGGTGTCTTGTCCACCACTGCTCCTCCAGCTGAAGAATCCACCATGCTCCTCTCCATAGGTGTGAGTCCTTCATAAAAGTACTGTATGAGTAGTTTCTCACTAATTTGGTGATGGGGGAAGCTTGCACACAACATCTTTAATCATTACCAGTATTCATACATTGACTCCCCTTGTGATTTCATAATCCTAGATATCTCCTTAAGAATGGAAGTGGACCTTGATGCAAGAAAAAATCTCTATAGAAAAGATGTTTCAAATCATTCCTATAAGTTACATCTTTGGGTTGTAAATAATACATCTAGTCTTTCACAGCTCCATCAAGTGAGAATCAGAATGCTCTTAATTTGATTTTGTATTCAGATACAGTTTTAAGGTTGATCAAACCAAATTAAATTCTTTAAGGTGTTTATTGGGATCCTGACCTAAGAGGCCGTGAAATTTTAGAAGAAGATGAATTAATCCAAATTTCAATTCAAAGTCCGATTCAAGATTTGGGTATGCAATACAATTTGGTTGATAGTTAATATCAACTGCAGCCAATTATCGAATGGTTATATTAAGTTAATTTCCATTATTTTCATCCATTTTTTCTTTTTTTATGGTGTTATTAGAATTTCTTCCAATTTCAATGTTCGAATAGTGGAGGACTTCTTCAAATAGTTGAATATTGAAACATCCCATAGACTGAGAATGTCTGATTCGAGCCCTAAGGCTTCGTTCAATCTCAGGGTCAAGATCTAAGAGATATTCAGGATTAGTTCTTGTCATAAATGAAATAAAAATAAAAACAACGAAATTGGACCACAGTAAAATAAAAATAATAAGTGTGAGTTGATGGTCCAAAAAGAAGTTGAAGAAAATAAAAGAAGAAAAAAAATAAGATTGGGTAAAGAAGGAAGAAAGAAGAGAGGAAGAGAATAAAATGTAAAATAAAATAAATACCTCTAATTGGTTGAAATAATTACTTTCCTCCCCATAAATGGAGACAATTTGAAAGAGCATAGTCGTGGGGTCCCTCATATGATTAGTTTGATTTTGGGGTACTTAGGTGCAGTAGAGTGGCTGACCAAGGACATCTCTCAAAGGGGGAGGTGAATTAAAAAAACATTTTAGAGGTATTATAAAATTTAAATAAAAGAGAATAAAAACACTATGTGAAAGGATCGGGGTTGGTTGTATTTTATAAATATAGAAGATGTTTTCTGGAAGAAGATTGTATTTTTTTAGTTTTGAAAATAAATTTCGATTAAAATGATACAACAAGAAAATGTTTTTTGGAAAATATTTAAAACACCTAATCGATCTAACTATACGTCTTAAATAAATTATTTATCATTATCATTTAAATTAACATCCACTTAATTATAATCCATTAACTTCTAACCTCTGAACCCTACGAGAATTACCCTTTCCACAAAGATGAACTGAATTAAACCCTAGGTTATCTTCAGAACATGTAATCGCAGCACCCTGTTTTGATTGATGTTCTAAGGATAACTTATTTTAAGTGGTAAATTAAGGCTCATATACATTCTGGAAATGAGTACTAATTGATTTTAGGGATTATTTTTGAACTCTACAAATTAATCCCATGTAGTTTTGAATTACCGGTTAAGATTGTGCTCTAGCATTTCACACAATTCCCAACCTCGCGTGTTTTGTGTTAACTATTAAATTTCGTTTGTAGTTTCATTTAAATTAAAAACTCAATTAATATATCATTATATGTAAATTAAATTATCCCATTGATTCAAAATAAATGAATGAAAATGGATATAGGTTGATAGATTACTAAAAAGAACTACTCTTCAATGGGCGGTGTAGTCATCGTAGAAACGTTTTGCATGTGCAAAGGTTTTGAAAGCGTAGAACCCAATCACATTTCTACTCTTGATTAAAGACCAATTATGAAGATAAATAGAAGAATAAATTTAATCAAAACAGAATTAAAGAGAAGAAATCAAAGAATAAAAAAGATGTTTATTATGAAAACACAAACATTACAACATGAGGAAGAAGAATAGGGCTTTGATGAAGGGATCTTTCCTTCAAGAGCTACCCTTATTGAATTGATGGGATAATTGGAGTGGAACCTCTTCTAATACTCCTTAAACTTCCAAATTCATGTACCAACCCCACCAAATGAGATAAAAATCAATTTATAGTGGTAGGGATTCTAGGTTTCATGTGGTTTCAAGTGTGAATGGGGAATCTCGGCCAAATATTTTATGCCAAATTGAACTACCCATTTGACCATGAAAAAACTTGAATCAGCTTCACTTCCATATGGATTATTCGCGCGAAAATGAGTCATGTAGCTCCTCCTAAAATTTGGGCCTGATCCGAGCATTGATGAGGAAGTTATGACCCGAATACAGAACCCATATCCATTATGCCGAGTCTATCCTACCATTTAATTAATGGACCATTTACTCTATCCAAATGCACTTATTAGCTCTAGTGTCCTTAATAAGAGATGTAGAAACATATTTTATGAACAATATTAAAAAATATTAAGTTATAATAAGTCATATTAAAATATTTAAGTGCGAAATACTACAGTGCATTTTAAAAGGGTAAAACCGGAATTTTATTCAAATTTTCAAATAAATGATCTAATCCCAAATATTTCATAAATGAAAATATTTAGCCCAATGTGAGGGAATTATGTAATTTATTTTCAAAAAAATATTCAAAAAAATAGTGTTTTATCAATACTCTATTAGGTGTTAGTTCTCCCTCAAAATGCTAAGGTACGTGCCACTCCACTAAAGAGTGACAGTGGTTTCATTGGTTATTTAGGAGATAATACTCAATCGACTATAGGAAAGTGGTGACATGTGGGACCCTATTTTTTTTCTCCTTAGAGATAATGAATGAGGTGAATAGTATATAGCATTAATCCCTTAACTGCATGGGTGAGGGGAGAGCCACTTCAATAGGGTTTCATTAGCTTGGGTTGGGTGAAAGGAAGTAATGACAAGACCTCAGGTGATGGGAACTATAGATGGACCTATTGAGTAGTTCCTGATGGAGAAAATTCTCTCATAAATTCCAATATAAATTTTAGATTCATTCTGGATGGAGTGTGTCTCTCATATGGGTGCTATCTTGGATTGCTGATATAGTGGATTGGGTTCTCTTGGTTTTGTGTTATTTTTAGATCCTCGAGTAATATCCTTGTTGCTGGCTATGAGGCTAGAAACTCATGGTACATAGAGTCTAAGATGAGTATATCTGGTTGTTTTTGGGAGTCCATGTGTTGTTTCATATTTCAGGGTTGACACCCTATATATATTGAGATGAAATGTCATTTAAAACTGAGGATGGTTTGAGATGTGGCTTCTCTCTCGATTGTTTCTCTATAGATAGGTCTATTAGATTGGTTACTTTAAGTTTCTCTCAATTTTTTGGGGTTTTTGGGGCACCTACTGAGTATTTTTATACTCACCACTACATGGTATTTTACAAGACGTGTTTTTTCTTGTGAAGACCTTAATCCTTTCAACAAAGTCTATGGAGGAACAGAGGTTCGCAAAGCTTAGTGAGTGATAGTGGCCAAGATGTTTATAGTTGAAAGGTCGAGGAGATTCTCAAAAGTTGAATTTGATAGAGATCCCATCATTTTGAGAAATTTGGATTCCTTTATAGTATTCTTTGGTGGGAATTTTTTCCCTTTACACTTTTAGTACTTATGTTGTACTTTGATTTGGGATAGATGTATGCAAGAATTTTAGTTTTCTAGTTTTTTATATCACTGCACTATTTCATTGAGGTGTTTGTCAGTTTAAATGTATAAGTACATTAGTGAAATGACTCCCCTCTATGTGGTATGCCTAATCGGCCCTAGTCACTAGACCTTGATCTATTAGAGGCAAGAATGGGGAGTTGCAACCCATGCCCCATTGGGTCTGGTCATGACAACATACCCTAGTATTTGATTATCATACTAGATAAAGGCATGCCCTTAAAATTTTGAAAAAAAGAAGTAGATATTGACTGCTTATTATTTTTATAGGTTGCCCAACATCAAACTACACTGAGATGTAAGGTGAACAAGGTGATTCTCTAGGTCACTAATAGTATTGAAGAAAGTGAATATTAGATTATTTAAATTTAGCGATAGTGGGACATGGTCCACCCGATCTGGGTATGAGTTTATTTTATGAGGTTATGAAGCTCATTAGGTCTCCATAGAATATAGAAAAGTGGTGAGAGCATTGATATACTAATCCTGTCATGCTTCCTCACCCATATTCCCCTTTATGGGTTGCTCACTCATGAAGTATAGTGTCCATGGTCAGGCAAAAAAAAGTCATGTTTATTGAATGGAGAGGCGTTTGTAGGGAATGTTTGATAATTTGGAAGGTTGAAACACCCCTTTATTAATCATGGTTAGATAACTAAGGGTTGTTGGTTATCGATACTCTGTAAAAAGTTAGACAAGATCATCTTGAGCACTATCCCATTTATGATTTTAACCTATGAGGATCTTAACACTAATATTTTTATAACCCATAGTCTATTATAAATGAGTGATGATTAAGTAATCTGAGATGGTTGATTCAAAATCCTTGAGTATACTTGAAGGTTTGGCCACACCATTTCATTTTTCAATGGAATAATGGTTTTTTAGTGGTAGTATCTTATATGGACTCCCAATACCAATTTCCTATCTCTATTGATGGGTGCAGACAAATCTAATGTGATTTACCCATATCTACTAGTCCTCTAGGGAATGTTATTCTTTACCTGATTCAGTAGTATTGACGTTATCCTTAGTTTCAGAAATAATGGATATGATGTGATTCACTATAGAAATGGTCAGTGGTGAAGGAACACTAATATAATAAAGAGGGATCATTCTAGGAATTTATCCTCATTTATTGGAAAGTGTGAACATTAATGAATGATATTTTTCCTACATCTAAAACACATGTTTTGAGACACCACTTAAAAAAGAAAATATAATTTTAGGAGACTCTTGGTATAAGCCTTCTTGAAGTTAGGATGTTATCCACCAGAGTATGGATAATAAACCAGCAGAATCTCTACACGGTTGACCCCCCAATACTACTGGTCTGAGAATTAAGGTACATAGAGATTCTTAGACAGACCAAATGATGGATGTGAAGGTGTTTTAATGTCATAGTTTGGTTTTATCATAGATATGTTGTGGGATTTTAATAAGAGGATTTGGGATGGAGAATTGTAAGTTCACATGTGTCCATAACATGAATGGGGGTTGATTGATGTAGATAGATTCAAACAAGATCATATCCTCCTTATCAACATTCTTGTAAGGATTTTATTTCTCTTTTTTACACTTAAAATATATATAAGGATGGTGGAGAGAGTGACATGGATCTATTTTACTAAAAATATTTATATGTTGGTTCCATTGTTTGAGAAATATCTCCCCAGTCTAGGAAGAGGTCTTGTTGGGATTACTCAGGACACAAAAGTATATACAAATAGAATGGGTATTAGAAATCCTCATCTTGAGGCGAATGATCAAGTACCTATGAATATTATATAAGATTCTCTTTATTAGAGAATACCATGTAGATCATGATACTTCCCCCACATCAAGTATAGAGGGTTGGAGGAGGGAAGCTAATGATGACAAAGGTTGAATCATGGATAGTTATTGTGATAAAGAATATAAATCTTGTATGTACTAGTACTTGTGGATGGACCTTGCTACCTTACACACTTTGGATTCTGGGATGGGAATCCACAACTGATGAGGGACCACCATAAGGGTTTTAGTATTAGAAGTAATAATATACCAACTGAATCCATAGTGGTTTATGATTTTTGATATAGAATAAATAACCTAATGTTCATACTCCTTATTATTAATTCAACACGAACATAGAACCTCCATGAGTGTGGTATCTTTTATTTACAGGGAGACCTTCTATAGGAATTGTTGCTGGTTTTATGGGGAGGAACTCTATAATGGATAGTATTTATGTAACCCTAGGGAGGTACTTCAGGGTAGTACCACTCTATTTCATATAGATTAACTCTAATATGGATGATAGTGGTGCAAGTGGATGAGAGATTTGGCACAAAATTATTGGTGGGTTTTAGATATCTCTATCATAGTCTAGTGAATATGTTTCCTCAAATAGTGGTTATAAATATAAAGGATACAATAGGAGTAGGGATGTCCTCTTATAGAGAAGGACTGAGGGTCTGCCTCTATGTGGGAACCATGGAATCTAGATCAAAGTAGCCAAAATTAGAGTAAGAAATGTTTTATCCGTTATCTAGGTAACCCTATGCTAAAAAAGATGCAGGGTGGTGTTACGACCCAAAATTTTCTCAATGAAATTCATTTCGTATAATTATTTATTATATTTTAATTAAACAATATTAATTATAGAAAACAATATAATCCTTATAAATAAAGTATTATTAAAATAAAATGTATCTCTAGAAGTTAAAGAGCGTATACATATGAAACATTAAATAAAATTTGGGATAGTAATGTGACCCTTATGAATAGTAAACCAACCAATTGAATAGTAACATCACTAATTAAATTATAAATAAAATTTACCAATCATATAAGTGACAATGTGTAACAAATATATCATATTATAAGTAAGTAAATATTTCTAGAAATTATTGATCAGGTGATGGAATTTGTGTACGTCAGGTATACTTAATTAAAATTTTATGATTAATTTAATATTTTAAAATAAAATTTATTTTCATAAAATTTATTCACAAATAATTATTTTTATGACTTATTATTGTAGGATAATTTTAACTGACGATAATTAATTTTTCAAAGTGTTAGGAAACCAGTGTTAATTTTAAAATTTGTATTTTTTAAGTAAATTATGATTTTATTTAAAAATTTATTTTCCCATATTTAAAAAAATATATTCCTAAAATAGAGTTTATTTTTGAAATATACACATTCAAAAATGTTTGGAATTAATTTTTGGGTTTGTTCTAAAATACTTGAAATTTTTATGAATAATAAAAGATGATTATTTACAATAAATTCTAAATAAATGAATTTATGCATCATGCTTAAGTCATGAATGGTGTAAATGGACTTTGTTTCGAACTAACATGCAATTATTACTATTTTTAGTCACAAAAATCAATACTATTCACAGTCTTGAGCTAAAATATTAAACTAACGATTAAAATAATGGGAAAACCCTCATCTCATCCACTATAAATACCACCACTCTTTGCCTCTTCTTTTCACTCTTCTAAAACCTTATGCCAATTCCAAATTATAAAAACATTTCTCCCTAAGGCCATATACCACATCCATAATCCCTTTGTCTCTTCAAAAGTTCAAATCCTCTCCCCTAAAGAGGCTCTTAATGAATATTTATTCAAGAGGTAAATTATTCTTTTCATTTTGTTTATTTCCTTTCAAGTTCCTTTAATTATTTTTCTTTGCTCACCTCCATTCATCAAAATTATATGATAACTCCAGTAACTTAAATGTAATATAATTCTATTTTGATAATGGAATAATTCATCATCATCTCTCCTTTCCCCTCTATTTATACTAGAAATGAAAACACCATAAGAGATGTGTTAATTCATAACATTGAAGGATGACATGTTTCCAATTTCTATTATCATCTTCAATTATAGTCATGAAACCATTTTTATGGTCAAAATAGAATATAATATATGATTTATGTCTCGTGTAAGGTTATGTAATCTTTAGTACACATAATATTAATTTATAAAGAAAAATGTGTTCATTGTGATAAAATGAAACCTCCAATTATCCAAAATGGTTGTCATTAATGTTTTATATATTGATTTGTCTTCTGTATAAATATACAAATGAATTTCATTACCATAAAATATTATAGATATTAACTAATAACATACAACATCAATTTGATACAACCATTCTCATCTTACATGTTTATCCTCACATGTGTATAAGAAGACCAATCATGGAAACCAAGGAAATGAATGCTCCCAAACTATGAAATTGAACCTTATAACCCATCAAAAAGGTCATGAAAGAAATTAAAAAGGTTATAATGAATCAATTACATATAGAAGTGGTTATGTGCATATTATTTATATGGAAATATTCAAAATTCTGTTTATATGCTCAAAACTTGTGTTTCAATATCCATGCATCATTATCTTTTAGTGATATACATGTTTTTAAATTATTCGATCTTAAATTATTCCTGAAAGGAGATCCTATTTTAAGGGATCTTCCTGTATTTTTATGGAATTTAAAGTTAAATCTATCATCTATTTTATGTAAAGACCCGTAAAATTCAAGGGAAATTTTTTTCTTAATTTTCTTTGGAATTTTACAAGAGCGCGGTTTCTGACGGCACCTGATTCCGAGGCCCGGTGTGCCCGGAATCAATTTCCGAAGTTTGGCTCGGGTACGTTCAGTGAACGAACGAGCGAGAAATTCTAACTTTTGATCCGGTGCTCGGAATTGAAATCCGAGGACACCGATGAACTCGCAGCGCCGAAATTCGCTTAAGGAGACCTTTTCCGAAGTTGCATTTATTGCGGGACGAAAGTTAGTTTTTGGGAGAATTATAAAAAGTTAAATAAAAATGTGGAACACTTTTTATTTTTCTTACTTGTTGGTTAACTCCTCCCAAAGGAAGTTAAAGGTGGGACCCACATCCACTTAACCTCCCTTGGGAGGATTAAGTGTGGTGGGGCCCACACGAAACCCAACATTCCATCTCCTCTCAAAACTCCCTTAACTCCCCTTTTAAATGAAATTGACAACTTAGCTTATTAATTGGGATGATTTGTTTAAACTTTTTCAAACCATTGAAATTCAAAAAGGTTTGGTTGAGTAAAGAAAATAAGTTCTTAGCTTATTTTATTTGGTTAGAATTCTCTAGCCTCTTGAGAGTTTTGAAGCCTTCTCCTTCTCCTTCTCCTTCTTCTTCTTCTTCTTCAAGCTTGACGAAGAACGCGAAGAACCTTCGAGCTCCGACGAAGAACGTTGCTCCTCTCTTATTCGTAGTCGATTGTATCCGAAGATCGACGACGCCTTCCGTGTCAACGAAAGGGAACGCAGCTTCCTCCTCTGACTTCCTTCGTCGGCTTACGAAGATTCGCCAACGACGTACCTCTTCGGACGTACCTCTTCGTCATCAGATTTGACGAACGATTACTGCGACGCCCGACCTCCGCGACGTTGTCTTCCGCGGGTCGTTGACGATCTTCGAACTTGAACCCAAGGTAGGGGTTTGTTGTGGTTTATTTCTTTACTCTCGTTCTTGGTTCTAGAATGATAATCTTGTGATTAAATATTTAAGAGTTATCATCTAACGAGAGGTGGGTCGGACCGCACAAACACGGCCGATTTCCCCCTCCTTTGTTCTTGGTTATTTTTATAATCTTGTGGATGAACGAGAAGGCGTGGTGTCGTCGCACCATGCGGGAATCGCCCGGATTATTTACGCGACGCCGTCGCGTCGCGCCGTGGATGGATTATCATGAACGCGACGCCGTCGCGCCGCGTCGAAGGGAACCGAAGGCACCGCGGCCAGAGCGGGGCCGCGGCGGAGGGGCACGGTGTCGTCGCACCGGACGACGAACACCGCGGCCGGTTCTAGGCCGCGGCGGGACGAGAGGACCGGCGGCTCTCCGGGCCGCCGGCGTCGGAAACCGGAAGGGGACCGGCTTTTCCGGTCCCGTTGAAGAAAAACCGGCCGGCCAGGTGGGCCGGCCGGAAGGTCAAAGACCGGGGGAATTTAATTCCCCCGGTCAACTCAAATACCCCCCCATTTATGAGGGGGGGGGGGGGTTTCTTTAAGGGGGGCAGGCGGCCCCCCGGTTTTCCTCAAGTAGGCCCCCACGAAGGGGGCCGGTTCTCCAAAAGGCGCGACTCTTAAGACGCGCCGCCAGCTGGAAGCGGGGGCCATGCCCCCCGCGCGTGGCACCAGCGGTGCCAGGCCGCGCCGCCGCGCCGCCGCACCGGACCGCCGTCGTCCGGGTCGGGTCGGGTCGACCCAGTTCGGGAAGACCCGGGGGGTCGGGCCGGGTCGGCCCGGACCCGGACCCCCCCGTTTTCGAATTGACTTCGGTCTTTTGCTTATAACATGAGCTACAGACCTCTGATTCACAAACCGTCTGCGGCAACGCAATCCTTGGATTGAGATGGTCGTTTCGGTATATCGCACTCAAGGTTTTGGAATACTTTGAGTTCGGCCGGGTTGGTTCGTTCACGAAACCAACCGGGCCTTCGGAGCGGAAACGCTCATATCTTGAGCTACGGACGTCCGATTGACGTTCCGTCAGCTTTGTTGTGTTCCTCTTAGTGAGACGGATCTTTTGTCATACTCCGCCCGATGTTTGGACGCAGGTGGAGTACGGTCGGGTTGGTTTTGCCTTAAAACCCAACCGAGCCCCTGGGACAAAAAATCCAATAACTCTCAGACCGAGCGTCCGATCGACGCGCAGTCTATTGCGTTGAATTCCTGTTGACGATACGGAACTTTTTGATACATCAACTCTGGACTTTGTGACAGTTGATGTATCAGCCTCTCGGCTCGTGGAGCGGACCCTCCTGTACGAGCTTGCTGTGTGCGGGAACCCTAGTGCTGGCTGCGACTGTTACTGTGACTACTACTGCTACTGCTACTGCTACTGTGACTGCGACGACGACAGTACAGAGATCCTATGTGGATTCGACTACGACTACAGCACTCAACGATCCTATGTGGATCAGTGCTATAGGTCATGTGTGGGCCCGATCATGTGTGGGTCTTGCGGGGGTTAGTTACCTATCGATCCTTCGTGGGTCCGATGACTTAGATGGATCATAGATCATCTTTATCGTCCTTTGAAGAAGTATACCTGTGTGTGCGGAATCCTGTTGCTTTCCTGTGTGGATTGTGTTGTGTTATCCTGTGTGGATTACGTTTTGCTTTCCTGTATGGAATACGTTTACTTTCCTGTGTGGACTGAGTTGTACTTGGGCTCGGAGGTTGGAACGTATTTGAAATTGATGACTTAGGTATATGTATGGGCATATACCTAAGCAGTGTCGGTTGTTACTTCGTGATTGTACCTTTCTTTGTGATTTATCCTTTGTGGATTTTGAGAGACCATCAGGGGTCTCGGGGTCCCTACTGAGTAGCTTATACTCACCCCTGCATGGGCTATGCCCGCACTACATTGTGTTGGTTGCAGACGACGGACAACGTTGATCATGGCTGAGGCTTGCAGGGCAGGACGGTACCTGGAGGTGGACCACTAGGCGGGACGTGTTCGGAGCAGACGACGGGACCCGTGGAGCAGTGGAGCTATCTGTACCAATCCTTCAGGTGGGATCTCCAGTGGACAGCTCGGTCTAGTGGCTTTTACTTACAGTTGTTGTTTTCCCTTTCGAGTTGTACGTTACTTTCAGTTTGGGTTTGTATACTGGCCCATTTACTTTTCCTCACTTTCAGTTGTACTCTGTTTTTACTTAGTGTTTACTTTCTGCTTGCTTACTCTGTGGTGTTTGTTTACTTTACAAAGGCAATGCCTTCCCTTTTTACCGGGATTTACGCCTTGGTGCTAGTCTCCAGCCCCTGGCCTATGGAAGGCGGGCTTGGGGTAGTCACAGCACGAACCCCGAGGGTGGGTCGTGACAAATTGGTATCAGAGCAGTTCGGTTCTACCGCGAACTCTGATCTTTTCTATGTGAAGCAATAATGTTTAGCTTATTGAGTGTGGTTCTCAGTCCAGGGAGTCCAGTGTTGGTGCGGCGGCCGACGTATCCGTACACCAGGACCCTGACTTCTGATTTCCGACTTAATGCACGAAAACATTGATTGCGTGTGTGTTTCTAAGTTTTCTTTTTGATTACTTATATCAGCTCACAAGGTATACTGTTCTGACCGTGGCGCACCTGTTTCATTTTCAGGATGGCCCCACGACGGCAGCCAGCTAGGGTTCCGAGAGTCGAGTGTGACGACAGCCTACCGAGCAACGAGGCCTCAGTGCAGGGCCCTTTGTCAGCAGTGGCACCGGCGGTAGCTCTACCCGTCGATCCACCAATACTTCCAGCACCAGCCGCTGACGATGCACGTCGCCTCAGCGCACTGCATGAGTTTCAGCGCCAGCGACAACCTAGGTTTCGTGGGGAGATGGACCCCCAGGTAGCCGAGGACTGGCTGGAGGCAGTGGTACGTGTGTTTAGGCTAGTGAGGACACCAGCAGACCTCATGGTGATCCTCACTGCGAGCCTACTACACGCAGCAGCAGGACGATGGTGGAGCTTGATGCTCCAGGTGCACGATGAGGCATCTCTTCTTTGGACGGACATTGAGAGCCTCTTTTGCTCGGAGTTCGTCCCAGCCACCCTTTGTGCAGTGCGTATCCAGGAGCTTCTTCAGCTGCGGCAGGTCATCATGACGGTCGCTCAGTACTCAGCAAGATTTACTGATCTCTCGCGCTACTCGACTGACATGGTACGGGACCCATTCTTCTGGGCCCGGACCTTCGAGTAGGGTTTGAGACATGAGATCAGGGCATCGCTGATCTCCCTCAGCATACCAACTTAGACAGGAGTACTGGAGCGGGCCCTTCTGATCGAGAGCTTCCTTGCTGAGTCTACACCAGCACCGAGACCCACCGCAGGGTGGCACGTGGCAGAGTCATTTGTAGTAGGCAGTCGACGGATGACTCAGGGGTTCAGGCAGACCAGACCTTCGGGCAGACGACCTCAGGACACTGGCTCAGCAGTGCGGGGCACACAGCGCGGAGCCAGTCTTTCGAGAGGCAGACTGTGCTACTCGTGCTACGGGCAGGGCCACATGGCTCGTGACTGCCCGACCCACCGTGCCGAGGAGCAGCAGTCGGTTGAGGGACCATCGAGGCAGAGGCAGAGGGTCGACCGTGGTGGTCTGCAGGGAGGAGGCGGAGGAGGCAGAGGAGCTGGCCGAGCAGAAGGTGGTGGGCGACGCTTTGAGGCTCTGCCACCACCACCACCAGGAGGTCCACCCCGACCACAGGGAGCTGGCGGGCAGAGACAGGCACAACTCCAGGCAGTAGAGGCCTACGACCACGGTGCACCCGAGATGATTCGAGGTACTATCTGTGTCTATTACACCCTTGTTGCAGTTCTTATAGACATAGGAGCGAGTCACTCTTTCATAGCCGCTGCCCTTGTTCGGAGCTCGTAGATTCCGACAGAGCCGTTGGCTCGATCCTTACGGCTAGAGACTCCTACGGGAGCAGACTCGATGATTACGCACTGGTGCCGGCAGTGTGAGCTCACTCTAGGTGGCGAGAGCTTCGGCTGAGATCTTCTTGTAGCAGCGTCGAGGCCTTACGACGTCATCTTGGGCATGGATTGGCTATCTACGGTCCATGCGCAGATTGACTGTTTTAGGCGCAAGGTGCGATGTGTATGCACCGACGGGAGCAGGTTCACCTTCATCGGCGAGAAGGGAGCCTTAGCAGCACTAGATGGACTTCCGCGGAGGAGAGGAAAGCCCATCACTCATCAGATGGCTAGCCTCATCCTTGGAGAAGTTGACGTGCAGAGTCCTGGTTTTCCTGCAGTGGTGGATCAGTTTGCGGATGTTTTTCCCGACGACGTTCCAGGGCTACCTCCTCGCAGAGAGGTAGACTTTTATATTGACCTGTACCCCGGGACAGCCCCAATATCCACTCCAGCATATCGGATGGCCCCCGCTGAGCTTTGAGAGCTACGGGTACAGTTGGAATACTTGAAGGGAAAGGGGTTCATCCGACCCAGTGTTTCACCCTGGGCTTCCCTGATATTGTTCGCCAAGAAGGCAGACGGGAGCCTGCGCCTTTGTGTTGACTATCGTTGTAACACCCGAGACTTTTATGTTATATAAATCATCAAAGGAATCTTTTTCTATACAACACTTGCTTGGCTTGCTTTACACGCAATCGCGACCTTCCTCGATAGCTTGCGTCGTACGCAATACCGAGTTTCACTAAACAACATTATGCTATTAAAACTAGCCGTTATGAATAGTAATAACCACTTTTTGGAATTTTATAAATTTTATTTTTCAAAATGGACTTCATTTTTGGACTCAGAATATCGAAATTAGCCTAGGGTGAAATTTTGGCATTTTTCTGAAAACTTTCAATTTTTGATGAATAGTGAAACCACTAAGTGGTAGGTTAAAAACTGAATTTTGCATAAAACTTAATTTTACCGCTTCTGTGATTGGAATTTCGAAAATCCGAGAGACACGGTTAATATCAAGGACTAAAATGTGGTTCAATGAGATGAAAATAATTTTTTGGTGAATAGTAACTTTTTACTTTTTTTACCGCGGTTAATAGTAAATAGGGTAACTAAGGGTAAATATGATATTAATATTACCCTAACACATGTCCTAATTCTATTGGACAAGTGTAATTCGACCAAAAACAAACTTAGGAATAAAATATGACCATTTAGGCCCACTTGGATTAGATTAGGACATTTATTATTAATTTATTTAAAGAAGGGTTAAAATAGTTAAAATCAAAGTTTAATAAGTAAATCATTTTTAATATGGGGTTATACATAAGATAAATTCAATTGTAAATATTCATTAGAAAGCTAAAAAGATTTCCTACATGATGATATTTTATTTGTAATTTATAGACATCAAATAATGTAATTTATTTATGACACAAAGATGATGCAGTAATTATCTTATTAATGAAATATTGACATAATTGATGTTATAAACACCAAAATAAATGTAATTTGAGACTTTTTATGAATTCCACTAATTTTCTAGGTTACTATGATATATTAGTATTGATTTAAGAAACTTTTTTAGAACATATAATTCTGCTATGACTTTCAAAAAAATCATATATCAAATAGTGTCAAAATTGACACAAAATAGTTTTTAAATCAAATATTATATTATTAATTGTTATTTTATTCCTAAAAATCTAAGGATCGGCCAAATGACTTAGATAAGGATATATATATTAATAATAAACAATTTGGGGTTCGTTTGGCATGTTATAGTAAGTGTATTAACCATATAGTGAAAGAAAACAAAAAGACACGGTAAAAGTTAAATTAATTAACTTAGAGTTAAATCTAATTGATAAGGTTAAAATAATACCCATAAACTTGTCTAAATCCTATTGGTTGATAGGATTTCGACCCATACCCACTTTATCTTCGAAATAAGACCCTTTGGAACCATTATAAACCAATTTTGACTTTAATATAAAATAATATTTTGAGATATTCCTAAGGTGCCCCTCTCCTCCCTTATAAAAGGGCACCTCCTCCCCCTCCTCCTCACACCAAATTGAGCACTCAAGCTCGGCCAACCCCTGCCATTTTCTCCTCTCCACTTCCCTAGAATAATCCTAGAGGTCCTGGTCTTCTCCAGAGACCAATCTTAGTTCCTTAAGTGGAGGATTCAAAGAGGCGTTCCAAAGAAGAGGTAATATCCATTACCGATCTTTCCAATTTCTTTCTTGTTCAACTTCTTCTTCTTTAGTTGTTTCATGATAAAGTAATAACATCAGTATTACTTACATACTGATATGTTATTATAAATATGAAACAACCCTATTTCACCTTCTATCCATCCTACGGAAAAATGAAATCACCACGCGTGCGTACGTACGGAATACCGACTCCACGCCGTGGTGTAATCTATTTTTCCACCATCACCTTACAAGGATGGTTATAATGGTGTAATAAGTAACTATATATGATTATTATGAAGTAATATTGATACTGAAATAATATATATATATACTCCAATACAATTCCACGATCATAGGAACGATATCATCACTCGTGCGTACGTACGGAATACCGTCTCCACGATGTGATGCGACTCGTTCTACATGATCTTCATTTCATAATGATTATATAAATGAATTGAATGAATGAATATGGTATATACTACACTAATACCATTCTGTAAATGAATTATCTATAACCTAAAGATAAGAATAAGAATTTATTTGACAAAACACGCATAAGAACAGAAAGTTATAAAGACCTGAGTAACAAGTAACAATGAAATATTACTAACAAGAAGCTAATAATATGACCATATATGATATCATATCAATATGTATGATTCTGGAATAAGTCAATAACATTATTTAAACCATTATACAGGAGCTTCGGACACGAACAAAGCAAATCGGACCTAAGGTAAGAGAAAATATCACAATCTCATTTTTATCCGAGATTGTTTATTCGTAAGTATTTACTGGGGTGTATTTTATCATCCACATCCATGTTTCATAAATATGTAATATTACTTCCAACCACCTACAATTGTTTAAATCCATTTTTACACTTCGGTGAGTTTTTAGTAATATGTATGAAAGGAATCATTTGTTGTTTTTCGTACGAGGTACTTTTTGACTTTTCCGACAAAAGTACGAAGAATGTTTTTTTAACTTATACGGCATGAATGGATTTTTAAAACATTATTTCCAAGAAGCTTCCTTTACAAGTTTTCAAGTTTATTTTTAATCAACTTCTTTTATTTTAATGTTGTATGACATGTTATGAAAGGAAAGATTTTTTTGAAGAAGAAAGGATATTTTCCTCAAGAATTCAATTCAAGTGTTTTATCAAAATTATTTTCCATCTAAGATAATAAAGGGTTCTGTTTCTATCCATATTTTTACATTGGTTTGACTATGTTGTGATGGAATTATGTTTATGAATTCCTTTATCTTATATGAATTGATTTATGATGTCGTGATGTTTCAAGAATCCCATTTTTGTTATATGTGTTATGCGATGATGTATGTTTTATGATTATGTGGCACACATAAGAAAGGATTCATTATAAGATGGGTGGGACCTATATCTCCCTCCAATGCAGTGGGTAAAGATTTTATATCTCATGAGATAGACATGGCTGGAACGGAAGGTTATTTCGGTTCAGTGATACAGGACTGAAACGAGGAGTGAACTCGGTTCAGAAAGGGACTTTTTCCACTAAGATAGTCTTGGCAATGAGTCATGACTAACAAGAAATGATTTCCATGATTATGTGTGCATGCCACAAAGTTTCAAGTTTTATGTTATGATTATGGGGATCTCATTTTCACTTCTATGAATTCTTCCATGATAAGATATTATGATCTCTTTTGCAGGTTTTGATTTTCAAAAAGATATGATATGATTTTTATTTCCTTTATTTGCCCTTGCTGAGCATTTGAGCTCACCCTTTTATGTTTTCTCTTCCCCAGGTCAGGAAGATGGATATTAAGTAGAATATGATAAAAGGGACCCTAGATATGATGAAATAAATGGGAGACACTGTAGAAGATTTATGAACCAGTTGTTTATGTTTCCCAGTTTCTAAAGACACTATACCTATACGGTCCTTTGTGGTTTTGTCATATGTTGTAATAAGTGTGCTTCAATTTTGAAGTAGTAACAATGTATGTAAAGTATGGGTCGTTATAGTTGGTATCAGAGCAAAGGTATAGTCAACCTTTGGAAACTAGGATGTGAAAGACTTAGTAATAACCCTAAGGATAAGTCTAAGCATAGAACACAATCTTAGAAATGAAAATTAATAACCTAGGATAATACCTTAAGCATGAAAATTTTATTCTTGAATTATGTGGTTTCCTATAATAATTAGTGTTTCTCACACTATTCTTCTTGGTTTTAGTCAATGGCTGGAACCCGAAGGAACCGTGTTAATGCGGAATGCGATGGGCAATGCAATGATTGTCCCCCTGAGCAACCAAACGATATGGGAGCTGGAATGCAAAATCTTGTAGCCATGCTCACACAACTTTCTCAAGCTATGAATCATGCAGGATTTCCAAACGAACAAAGGAGGGAGCAACATTCTGTTGAATCCTTCATGAGGCAGCGTCCACCTTCTTTCAGCGGGTCTACTGATCCATTAGTTGCTGAACAATGGATTAGTACTACTGAAAAGATATTTTCAGTTCTTCAATGTTCTGAGCATGATAAAGTCATCCTAGCAGTGTATCGTTTGGAAGGAGATGCTGATCAATGGTGGAATCTTGTTAAGAATACGAGGCAAAGGGATGAAATTGAGTCTATGGAATGGGACGAGTTTAAGAACTTATTTTTCAATAAGTACTTCCCTCGTATTCTCCGAACAAAGATGGAGAAAGAGTTTCTTGAACTGAAGCAAAGGGATGATGAATCTATTAGTACCTATGAAGCAAATTTTACAAGACTTGCAAGGTACGCTTCTGGTATTATTATCCAACCTGAGAGTAAGATCGATCGATTCTTTAGTGGCTTAAAACCAAGTCTTCGAAGGGCGTTAGCCATAAGGGACTTCAATAGCTACGAGGAAATTGTTCGATGTGCTCTCAAAGTCGAGATGGAGATTGGAGTAACCCATCAGTCACATGGGTTTGATAAGAAGAGGAAGATGGAATTCAAAGAAAAATCTAAAGAGAACACGGAAAAGAAGATGAACTTTTCCTTATGCTCAAAGTGTGGAAAGAAACATGGAGGGAGTTGTCTTAAAGGGACAAGTAAATGTTTTAAATGTGGAAAGGAAGGTCATCGGGCATTTGAATGCCGTGATAATGGGAAGAAGATGTCTAATGACGCAAACAAAGGAAGGGATACACAGAATGAACCTACAACACTTCAATGTTTCAAGTGCAAGGAGATGGGGCATTATGCCAATCAATGCCCAAATCCAAGGGTTGATGATGATGGTCGACGTCAACAAACTCTTAAGGCTAAAGACAAAGGAAAGTCACATGCAATTTCTATCAGCGATGTGGAGTACGATAACGATGTGGTGAAAGGTACACTTACCATCCACTCTAAAGTAGCAAATGTTTTATTTGATTCTGGATCCACCCACTCTTTTATTTCTGAAAAATTTTCTAAGGGTATCACCGTATTACCTCAACAATTAGATGTTGAGTTAGCTGTGACAACACCTAATGGCACATCAATCGCATCAGAAGTTTATAATTCTTCTCCGATCGAAGTTTGTGGGAAAGTGCTTCCTGCAAATCTTGTGATCCTTCCTTTAGTGGAATTTGATGTGATTCTTGGCATGGATTGGCTTTCTCTACATGGAGCTCATATCAATTTCCAAAGAAGGGAAGTCACATTTCATATTCCAGATCAACCTACGATTGTCTATCAATGCAAGGATGAACATAACCTTCTAGTGGAAATTTCTTACATCTTATGGGTCATGATTCCACTAAATGAAGGTTATTTATCTCAAATGGTTGGTGAGAAACTCACGATTAAGAATATTCCCATTGTACGGGAGTTTGATGATGTCTTTCCGGAGGAATTACTGGGTCTTCCACCAAATCGTGAAGTTGAGTTTTCAATAGAACTCGTACCGGGTGCCTTGCCTATTTCAAAGACACCTTATAGAATGGCCCCAATTGAGTTGCAGGAATTGAAGAAGCAACTCCAAGAGAATCTTGATAAGGGATTCATACGCCCTAGTGCGTCACCTTGGGGAGCACCTGTTCTATTTGTTAAGAAGAAAGATGGATCAATGAGACTCTGTATTGATTATCGAGAACTTAACAAGATCACTATCAAGAACAAATATCCTCTCCCACGCATTGATGACTTATTTGACCAACTACGCGGAGCTCAATACTTTTCCAAGATTGATCTTCGTTCAGGGTATCATCAATTAAGGGTCAAAAGGGAGGATATACCAAAGACGACTTTCCGTACAAGGTATGGAAACTATGAATTTATAGTGATGCCATTTGGTCTTACTAATGCCCCTGCTATCTTCATGGATCTAATGAATAGAGTCTTTAGAGACTATCTTGATCAATTCGTGGTAGTCTTTATAGACGATATTCTTGTCTATTCAAAGAGCAAGGAAGAGCATGAAGATCACATGAGAATTATATTGAAGACCCTGAGAAAGGAGAAGCTTTATGCCAAATTTACAAAGTGTGAATTTTGGCTTCAAAAAGTTGCATTTTTGGGTCATATAATCTCAAAAGAGGGGATATCTGTGGATCCAGCAAAAACAGAGGTTATCGAAAGATGGTCAAGACCAACAACAGTAACTGAGATCCGAAGTTTTCTTGGTTTGGCTGGATATTATCGACGTTTTGTAAAAGATTTTTCACGATTATCTAATCCACTCACCAAGTTGACTCGGAAAGGAGTTAAGTTTGTCTGGACAGAGGAATGTGAAGAGAATTTCAAGGAGTTGAAAAGAAGGTTATCCAGTGCACCTGTGCTCACACTGCCTTGTAGTGGAGAAAGGTTTGTGATCTACAGTGATGCATCCAAGAAGGGATTGGGGTGTGTTATTATGCAAAATGATATGGTGATAGCTTATGCCTCACGACAGTTGAAAATCCATGAGAAAAATTACCCAACACATGATTTGGAGTTGGCTGCGGTAATCTTTGCATTAAAGATTTGGAGGCATTATCTTTATGGTGAAAGGTGTGATATTTATACTGATCATAAAAGTTTAAAGTATATTTTCACACAAAAGGAGTTGAATATGCGTCAAAGAAGATGGTTGGAGCTGATTAAGGATTATGACTGCTCAATCCATTACCACCCTGGGAAAGCAAACAAGGTGGCAGATGCATTAAGTCGACAAGACCATGCTAGTTTATCCATGATGAGGATCACAAAAGATCCAATATTTATGGATTTACAAAGGATGGATCTTGGAATTATAATGGAAGGGGAAAAATCATATCTTTCTCAAATGAATGTTCAACCATCTATACATGCGAAGATTAAGGAGGCACAGAAAGAAGATGTCGAGTTACAAAAGAAGGTGAGAAATGTTCCTGAATTCAACCTTGATTGTGATGGGGTAATAAAGTTCAGGAATCGGGTTTGTGTTCCTCCCATCCCCAAATTAAAGAAGGAGCTGCTGAATGAGGCTCATAGTTCTTCATTCTCTATTCATCCTGGAAGCACGAAGATGTATAGGGACCTGAAAGAGTACTTCTGGTGGGATGGCATGAAAAGAGATGTTGTTGAATATGTCTCTCGATGCTTGGTTTGTCAACAAGTTAAAGCTGAGAGACAGAAGTCTAAGGGGATGTTACAACCATTACCCATACCCGAATGGAAATGGGAAAACATCACTATGGACTTTGTCACAGGACTTCCTAAAACATCCAAAGGCAATAATGCTATCTGGGTCATAGTTGATCGTCTTACAAAGTCTGCACACTTCATTGCTATTAGAGAGGATTTCTCTCTAGATCAGCTTGCCAGGATATATGTAAAGGAAGTGGTAAGATTGCATGGAGTACCACTTTCTATTATATCTGATCGGGATCCGATATTTACCTCGAAGTTCTGGCGAAGTCTTCAGCATACTCTGGATACAGAGTTGAGTTTCAGCACTGCTTATCATCCCCAGACAGACGGTCAGTCTGAGAGAACAATTCAAACCCTAGAAGATATGTTGAGAGCTTGCTCTATGGATTTCAAAGGAGGTTGGGATCAACACCTACATTTGGTGGAATTTTCTTATAATAATAGCTTTCACTCCAGTATTCAGATGGCTCCTTATGAAGCTCTCTATGGAAAGAAATGCAGGACTCCAACTTGCTGGGATGAAGTTGGGGAAAGAAAGCTATTAGGACCTGATCTCGTTGATGAAATGGCAGAAAAGGTCAGATCTATTCAACAACACATAAGAGCAGCTCAGAGTCGACAGAAAAGCTATGCCGACAACCGAAGAAAAGACCTAGAGTTTGAAGTGGGTGATAAAGTATTCTTACGAATATCTCCCTGGAAGAGGGTTATGAGATTTGGAAAGAAGGGGAAGTTGAGCCCTAGATATATCGGTCCTTTCGAAATATTGGATCGTGTTGGGAAGGTAGCTTACCGATTGGCACTTCCACCGAATCTCTCTCAAGTTCACGATGTGTTCCATGTATCTCTCCTGAGAAAGTACATACCAGATCCTTCACATGTACTCAGCTCAGAAGTTGTACCGCTGGAGCAAGATCTTTCTTATGAAGAACAGCCGATAGAGATTCTGGATCGTAGCGAAAAAGTCCTACGAAACAAGACCACTCGCTTGGTGAAAGTTTTATGGAGAAACCATCAACTTGAAGAAGCTACATGGGAGCTTGAGGATATGATGAGGGAGAAGTATCCTCATCTGTTTGTTGCAAAGTGACGAATTTCGAGGGCGAAATTCTTTTTAAGGGGGGTAGAATGTAACACCCGAGACTTTTATGTTATATAAATCATCAAAGGAATCTTTTTCTATACAACACTTGCTTGGCTTGCTTTACACGCAATCGCGACCTTCCTCGATAGCTTGCGTCGTACGCAATACCGAGTTTCACTAAACAACATTATGCTATTAAAACTAGCCGTTATGAATAGTAATAACCACTTTTTGGAATTTTATAAATTTTATTTTTCAAAATGGACTTCATTTTTGGACTCAGAATATCGAAATTAGCCTAGGGTGAAATTTTGGTATTGTTCTGAAAACTTTCAATTTTTGATGAATAGTGAAACTACTAAGTGGTAGGTTAAAAACTGAATTTTGCATAAAACTTAATTTTACCGCTTCTGTGATTGGAATTTCGAAAATCCGAGAGACACGGTTAATATCAAGGACTAAAATGTGGTTCAATGAGATGAAAATAATTTTTTGGTGAATAGTAACTTTTTACTTTTTTTACCGCGGTTAATAGTAAATAGGGTAACTAAGGGTAAATATGATATTAATATTACCCTAACACATGTCCTAATTCTATTGGACAAGTGTAATTCGACCAAAAACAAACTTAGGAATAAAATATGACCATTTAGGCCCACTTGGATTAGATTAGGACATTTATTATTAATTTATTTAAAGAATGGTTAAAATAGTTAAAATCAAAGTTTAATAAGTAAATCATTTTTAATATGGGGTTATACATAAGATAAATTCAATTGTAAATATTCATTAGAAAGCTAAAAAGATTTCCTACATGATGATATTTTATTTGTAATTTATAGACATCATATAATGTAATTTATTTATGACACAAAGATGATGCAGTAATTATCTTATTAATGAAATATTGACATAATTGATGTTATAAACACCAAAATAAATGTAATTTGAGACTTTTTATGAATTCCACTAATTTTCTAGGTTACTATGATATATTAGTATTGATTTAAGCAACTTGGTTCGAACATATAATTCTGTTATGACTTTCAAAAAAATCATATATCAAATAGTGTCAAAATTGACACAAAATAGTTTTTAAATCAAATATTATATTATTAATTGTTATTTTATTCCTAAAAATCTAAGGATCGGCCAAATGACTTAGATAAGGATATATATATTAATAATAAACAATTTGGGGTTCGTTTGGCATGTTATAGTAAGTGTATTAACCATATAGTTAAAGAAAACAAAAAGACACAGTAAAAGTTAAATTAATTAACTTAGAGTTAAATCTAATTGATAAGGTTAAAATAATACCCTAAACTTGTCTAAATCCTGTTGGTTGATAGGATTTCTACCCATCCCCACTTTAGCTTCGAAATAAGACCCTTTGGAACCATTATAAACCGATTTTGACTTTAATATAAAATAATATTTTGAGATATTCCTAAGGTGCCCCTCTCCTCCCTTATAAAAGGGCACCTCCTCCCCCTCCTCCTCAAACCAAATTGAGCACTCAAGATCGGCCAACCCCTACCATTTTCTCCTCTCCACTTCCCTAGAATAATCCTAGAGGTCCTGGTCTTCTCCAAAGACCAATCTTAGTTCCTTAAGTGGAGGATTCAAAGAGGCGTTCCAAAGAAGAGGTAATATCCATTACCGATCTTTCCAATTTCTTTCTTCTTCAACTTCTTCTTCTTTAGTTGTTTCATGATAAAGTAATAACATCAGTATTACTTACATACTTATATGTTATTATAAATATGAAACAACCCTATTTCACCTTCTATCCATCCTACGGAAAAATGAAATCACCACGCGTGCGTACGTACGGAATACCGTCTCCACGCCGTGGTGTAATCTATTTTTCCACCATCACCTTACAAGGATGGTTATAATGGTGTAATAAGTAAATATATATGATTATTATGAAGTAATATTGATACTGAAATAATATATATATATACTCCAATACAATTCCACGATCATAGGAACGATATCATCACTCGTGCGTACGTACGGAATACCGTCTCCACGATGTGATGCGACTCGTTCTACATGATCTTCATTTCATAATGATTATATAAATGAATTGAATGAATGAATATGGTATATACTACACTAATACCATTCTGTAAATGAATTATCTATAACCTAAAGATAAGAATAAGAATTTATTCGACAAAACACGCATAAGAACAGAAAGTTATAAAGACCCGAGTAACAAGTAACAATGAAATATTATTAACAAGAAGCTAATAATATGACCATATATGATATCATATCAATATGTATGATTCTGGAATAAGTCAATAACATTATTTAAACCATTATACAGGAGCTTCAGACACGAACAAAGCAAATCGGACCTAAGGTAAGGGAAAATATCACAATCTCATTTTTATCCGAGATTGTTTATTCGTAAGTATTTACTGGGATGTATTTTATCATCCACATCCATGTTTCATCAATATGTAATATTACTTCCAACCACCTACAATTGTTTAAATCCATTTTTACACTTCGGTGAGTTTTTAGTAATATGTATGAAAGGAATCATTTGTTGTTTTTCGTACGAGGTACTTTTTGACTTTTCCGACAAAAGCATGAAGAATGTTTTTTTTAACTTATACGGCATGAATGGATTTTTAAAAAATTATTTCCAAGAAGCTTCCTTTACAAGTTTTCAAGTTTATTTTTAATCAACTTCTTTTATTTTAATGTTGTATGACATGTTATGAAAGGAAAGATTTTTTTGAAGAAGAAAGGATATTTTCCTCAAGAATTCAATTCAAGTGTTTTATCAAAATTATTTTCCATCTAAGATAATAAAGGGTTCTGTTTCTATCCATATTTTTACATTGGTTTGACTATGTTGTGATGGAATTATGTTTATGAATTCCTTTATCTTATATGAATTGATTTATGATGTCTTGATGTTTCAAGAATCCCATTTTTGTTATATGTGTTATGCGATGATGTATGTTTTATTATTATGTGGCACACATAAGAAAGGATTCATTATAAGATGGGTGGGACCTATATCTCCCTCCAATGCAGTGGGTAAAGATTTTATATCTCATGAGATAGACATTGCTGGAACGGAAGGTTATTTCGGTTCAGTGATACAGGACTGAAACGAGGAGTGAACTCGGTTCAGAAAGGGACTTTGTCCACTAAGATAGTCTTGGCAATGAGTCATGACTAACAAGAAATGATTTCCATGATTATGTGTGCATGCCACAAAGTTTCAAGTTTTATGTTATGATTATGGGGATCTCATTTTCACTTCTATGAATTCTTCCATGATAAGATATTATGATCTCTTTTGCAGGTTTTGATTTTCAAAAAGATATGATATGATTTTTATTTCCTTTATTTTCCCTTGCTGAGCATTTGAGCTCACCCTTTTATGTTTTCTCTTCCCCAGGTCAGGAAGATGTATATTAAGTAGAATATGCTAAAAGGGACCCTAGATATGATGAAATAAATGGGAGACACTGTAGAAGATTTATGAACCAGTTGTTTATGTTTCCCAGTTTCTAAAGACACTATACCTATACAGTCCTTTGTGGTTTTGTCATATGTTGTAATAAGTGTGCTTCAATTTTGAAGTAGTAACAATGTGTGTAAAGTATGGGTCGTTATAATCGTCGCCTGAACCTGGTGACAGTGAGGAACAAGTATCCGCTACCGAGGATTGATGACCTCTTTGATCAGCTCAAAGGAGTGTGGTGGTTCTCGAAGATAGACCTCAGGTCAGGCTATCATCAGCTCAGAGTCAGAGACGAGGATGTGTAGAAGACGACCTTCAGATGTCGGTATGGCCACTATGAGTTCTTGTTTATGCCTTTAGGCGTAACCAATGCTGCAGCAGTGTTCATGGCCCTCATGAATAGGATCTTTCAGCCATACCTTGATCGGTTTGTCGTAGTCTTCATCGACGACATTCTGATTTACTCTACGACTGAGGAGGAGCACGCCTATCACTTGTGAGTTGTACTAGACACACTCTGAGAGCACCAGATTTACGGTAAGCTCTCGAAGTTCCAGTTATTGATACGTGAGGTCCACTTCTTGGGACACGTTATCTCTGAGGTGGGAGTTGTAGTGGATCCTGTGAAGATCGAGGATGTGTTAGCATGGGAGCCACCTAGGAGCATGACTGAGGTTCGGAGTTTCTTGGGACTAGCTGGATACTATCGGAGATTTGTGCCAGACTTCTCTAGAGTTGCGGCACCACTCACAGCTTTGACGAAGAAGGGGAAACCCTTCATGTGGTCAGACAGATGTCAGCAGAGCTTCCATGAGCTGAGACAGAGATTGACCAGCGCACCTATCTTGAGGTTGCCTGAGGAGGGAGTAGGGTACGTAGTCTACTGCGATGCATCAGGGACCAGACTCGGATGTGTTCTGATGCAGGAGCGGGCAATGATCGCCTATTGATCACGTCAGTTGAGGCTGCATGAGCAGAACTACCCTACCCATGACCTAGAGTTAGCAGCAGTGGTCTTCGCTCTGAAGACATGGCGACACTATCTGATGGGAGAGCGCTTTACGGTCTTTTTTGATCATCAGAGTCTCAGGTATATCTTCTCGCAGAAGGACCTGAACCTGAGACAGCGGCGATTGCTCGAGTTCCTCCAGGACTATGACTTTGAGATAGTCTATACTCCTGGGAAGGGGAACGTAGTAGCCGATTCCCTCAGCAGGAGGACGGGAATTCAGCTACTTGAGGAGGCGATGGAGCAGCTAGCCTCTTTGCAGATATCCTTCGTGGATAGAGATGGATCAGCCTTCCTCCAGTCTCTCACAGTCACCCCTCCACTACTACAGCGGGTCAGAGAGGCACAGCGTGAGGATGCTGACTATGAGACACGGCGTGCACTGATATCCTCGGGATAGGCACCTGATGGTTTCTCCCTTGGAGCATAGCACGACATCCTTTTCAAAGGACGTACCATGGTACCAATCTCTTTGCGAGAGGAAGTGCTGAGAGAGTTTCACACTTCTCCTTTGGCGGTACATCCTGGAGTGGCGAAGATGTAACCGGACCTCAGAAGACAGCACTGGTGGCCAGGCATGAAGAAGGCAGTAGCAGAGTTCGTTTCTCAATGCCTCACCTGCCAGCAGGTGAAGGCAGAGCATCAGGTACCAGCAGGCTTGGTACAGCCCTTGGAGGTCCCGGAGTGGAAGTGGGACGGCATATCTATGGACTTCCTGACTGGACTTCCACGCACTTCCAGAGGTCACGACTCCATCTGGGTGATTGTTGACCGACTCACCAAGTCGGCACACTTCTTACACATCAGAGAGCAGGGCTCAGTGGAGAGCTTGGGATGTCTCTACGTTCAAGAGATTGTGTGGCTCCACGGCGTGCCATCATCTATCATCTCCGATCGAGATACTCGCTTTACTTCCCGGCTTTGGAAGGGGTTACAGGAGGCATTCGGGACGCAGCTACGTCTGAGCATAGCCTTTCACCCTCAGACGGATGGTCAGATGGAGAGGACCATTCAGACTCTCGAGGACATTCTCCACGCATGTGTCCTCGACTTTGGACGTAGCTGGGATGACCACCTACCCTTGGTGGAGATTGCGTACAACAATAGCTACCACTCCACCATCGGGATGGCACCGTATGAGGCGTTGTACAACCGACCTTGTAGATATCCTTTGTGCTAGACAGACCCTGGGGAGTCAGCACTGGTGGGATCGGAGATGGTCCAGGCCACGACAGAGAAGGTCCAGGTCATCCAGGAGCGGATGAGGACAGCTCAGAGCCAGCAGAAGTCATACGCTGACAGGAGGCGGAGGCCACTAGAGTTCGAGGATGGCGACCACGTATTCTTGCGGGTCTCACCTCGACGTGGTATTCGGAGATTTGGCCGAGACGGTAAGTTATCTCCGCGCTTCATCGGACCCTTCCAGGTCCTCAGCATGGTTGGCGAGGTGGCTTATCGCCTGGCTCTGCCACCTCAGTTGCACCGGGTGCACGACGTCTTCCACGTATCCCAGCTGAGGAGATACGTGCACGACCCGACGCACATCATTGACCATGGGGAGCTTGACGTTGATGATGGGGCGACTTTTACGGAGGTCCCGATGGAGATAGAGGATCGACAGGAGTGGGTCCTACGTGGGCGATCGATTCCTCTTGTGCGCATCAGATGGAAGCATGGGAACCTCCAGGAGAGCACATGGGAGCGGGAGGCTCAGATGCGTGCTCAGTACCCTTATTTGTTTCCCTAGTTTTTGATGTATCTTTACGGGGACGTAAAGCCCTGAGGTGGCAGTAATTTAAAGACCTGTAAAATTCAAGGGAAATTTTTTTCTTAATTTTCTTTGGAATTTTACAAGAGCGCGGTTTCTGACGGCACCTGATTCCGAGGCCCGGTGTGCCCGGAATCAATTTCCGAAGTTTGGCTCGGGGACGTTCAGTGAACGAACGAGCGGGAAATTCTAACTTTTGATCCGGTGCTCGGAATTGAAATCCGAGGACACCGTTGAACTCGCAGCGCCAATATTCTCTTAAGGAGACCTTTTCCGAAGTTGCGTTTATTGCGGGACAAATGTTAGTTTTTGGGAGAATTATAAAAAGTTAAATAAAAATGTGGAACACTTTTTATTTTTCTTACTTGTTGGTTAATTCCTCTCAAAGGAAGTTAAAGGTGGGACCCACATCCACATAACCTCCCTTGGGAGGATTAAGTGTGGTGGGGCCCACATGAAACCCAACATTCCATCTCCTCTAAAAACTCCCTTAACTCCCCTTTTAAATGTAATTGACAACTTAGCTTATTAATTGGGTTGAGTTGTTTAAACTTTTTCAAACCATTGAAATTCAAAAAGGTTTGGTTGAGTAAATAAAATAAGATCTTAGCATATTTTATTTGGTTATAATTCTCTAGCCTCTTGAGAGTTTTGAAGCCTTCTCCTTCTCCTTCATCTTCTTCTTCTTCTTCTTCAAGATTGACGAAGAACGCGAAGAACCTTCGAGCTCCGACGAAGAACGCCGCTCCTCTCTTCTTCGTAGTCGATTGTATCCGAAGATCGACGACGCCTTCCGTGTCAACGAAAGGGAACGCCTCTTCCTCCTCGGACTTCCTTCGTCGGCTTACGAAGATTTTCCAATGACGTACCTCTTCAGACGTACCTCTTCGTCATCGGATTTGACGAACAGTTACCGCGACGCCCGACCTCCGCGACGTTGTCTTCCGCGGGACGTTGACGATCTTCGAACTTGAACCCAAGGTAGGGGTTTGTTGTGGTTTATTTCTTTACTCTCGTTCTTGGTTCTAGAATGATAATTTGTGATTAAATATTTAAGAGTTATCATCTAACGAGAGGGGGGTCGGACCGCACAAACACGGCCGAATTCCCCCTCCTTTGTTCTTGGTTATTTTTATAATCTTGTGGATGAACGAGAAGGAGTGGGGCCGTCGCACCACGTGGGAATCACCCGGCTTATTTACGCGACGCCGTCGCGTCGTGCCGTGGATGGATTATCATGAACGCGACGCCGTCGCGCCGCGTCGAAGGGAACCGAAGGCGCCGCGGCCGGATCGGCGCCGCGGCGGAGGGGTGCGGTGCCGTCGCACCACGCCGGATGAAGAACACCGCGGCCGGTTCTGGGCCACGGTGGGACGAGAGGACCGGCGGCTCGCCGGGCCGCCGGCTTCGGAAACCGGAAGGGGACCGGCTTTGCCGGTCCCGTTGAAGAAAAACCGGCCGGCCATGTGGGCCGGCCGGAAGGTCAAAGACCGGGGGAATTTAATTCCCCCGCTCAACTCAAATGCCCCCCCATTTATGGGGGGGGGGGTTCTTTAAGGGGGCAGGTGGCCCCCCGGGTTTCCTCAAGCAGTCCCCCACGAAGGGGGCCGGTTCTCCAAAAGGCGCGGCTCTTAAGCCGCGCCGCCGCCGGCCGGGCCGGGTCGGGTCGGCCCGGACCCCCCCCCCCCCCGTTTTCGAATTGACTTCGGTCTTTTGCTTATAACATGAGCTACGGACCTCCGACTGACGAAACCTCTGTGGAAACGCGATCCTTGGATCGAGGCGGTCGTTTCGGTATATCGCACTCAAGGTTTCGGAATACTTTGAGTTCGGCCGGGTTGGTTCGTTCACGAAACCAACCGGGCCTTCGGAGCGGAAACACTCATATCTTGAGCTACGGACGTCCGATTGACATGCCGTCATCTTTTTTGTGTTCCTCTTAGTGAGACGGATCTTTTGGAATACTCCGCCCGAGGTTTGGACGTAGGTGGAGTACGGTCGGGTTGGTTTTGCCTTAAAAACCAACCGGGCCCCTGGGACGAAAAAGCCAATAACTCTCAGATCGGGCGTCCGATCGACGCGCCGTCTGTTGCGTTGAGTTCCTGTTGACGATACAGAACTTTTGGATACATCAACTATGGACTTTGTGACAGTTGATGTATCATCCTCTCGGCTCGTGGAGCGGACCCTCCTGTACGAGCTTGCTGTGTGCGGGAACCCTAGTGCTGGCTGCGACTGTTACTATGACTACTAGTCCTACTGCTACTGCTAATATGACTGCGACGACGATAGTACAGAGATCCTGTGTGGATTCGACTACGACTACAACACTCAACGATCCTATGTGGATCAGTGCTACAGGTCCTGTGTGGGCCCGATCCTGTGTGGGTCTTTGCGCTCAGCGGTCCTATGTGAACCAGCGCCTACAGGTCCTGTGTGGGCCCGATCCTGTGTGGGTCTTGCGGGGGTTAGTTATCTATCGATCCTTTGTGGGTCCGACGACTTATATGGATCAGAGATAATCTTTATCATCCTTTGAAGAAGTATACCTGTGTGAGCTGAATGCTGTTGCTTTCCTGTGTGGATTGTGTTGTGCTATCCTGTGTGGATTACGTTTTGCTTTCATGTATGGAATACATTTACTTTCCTGTGTGGACTGAGTTGTACTTGGGCTCGGAGGTTGGAGCGTATTTGAAATTGATGACATAGGTATATGTATGGGCATATACCTAAGCAGTGTCGGTTGTTACTTCGTGATTGTACCTTTCTTTGTGATTTATCCTTTGTGGATTTTGAGAGACCTTCAGGGGTCTCGGGGTCCCTACTGAGTAGCTTATACTCACCCCTGCACGGGCTATGCCCGCACTACGTTGTGTTGGTTACAGACGACGGACAACGTTGATCTTGGCTGAGGCTTGCAGAGCAGGATGGTACCTGGAGGTGGACCACTAGGTGGGACGTGTTCGGAGCGGACGACGGGACCCGTGGAGCAGTGGAGCTATCTGTACCCATCCTTCAGGTGGGATCTCCAGTGGATAGCTCGGTGTAGCGGCTTTTACTTACAGTTGCTATTTTCCCTTTCGAGTTGTACTTTACTTTCAGTTTGGGTTTGTATACTGGCCCATTTCCTTTTCCGCACTTTCAGTTGTACTCTGTTTTTACTTAGTGTTTACTTTCCGCTTGCTTACTCTGTGGTGTTTTTTACTTTACAAAGGCAATGCCTTCCCTTTTTACCGGGATTTACGCCTTGGTACTAGTCGCCAGCCCCTGGCCTATGGAAGGCGGGCTTGGGGTAGTCACAGCACGGACCCCGAGGGCGGGTCGTGACATTTTAAGACACCATTGTTTTTATAAAATCATTATTATTATTCTGAAAAACCTCTTAGTTCAATTTTCAATTTATATAAAGGTTTATTCCCTTTTTTATTTTACATTCCCTTTAATATTTTCCTTAAAACACACTAAAATGCTTTAATGATAAAATTTCATAAATACTCTTTTGAAATGTAGTTACTATAGATTGACATTAAATATCATGATATATTCATATTTTCCCTTATGAATTTTCAAATATGTTTTAATTCCATTCTTCCATAGACAATTATATGATATTTCCATTTATTATGCTTTATAACAAGATTATGATAACAATTTATTTCCATGGGAACCGTTATGTTTTTTATGATAGATTATGTATGATTAATTATAAGGAAAAAATATTCATCAAAATGTTATGATAGGTGAACTCTGATATTTATTAAATGAATTGGGTAATGTTGAGTTTGATTAGATGTTAGGTGTAATTGTCTTGGTTGTTAGCCTTGACTCATGCTACCACGTGCAATGGTCTTGGTGGTTAACCTTGACTTGTGATCGTCCATTTTCATTGACCCATGAATCATGCTATTGTCATGTTTTATGTCGATGAAACATTACTATGAATCAATTATTATATAATCCCAAGATTATATGTTTTGATTCCATATGTTCCATTCCTTTTTATATCATTATTCCATGCCTATTAACCCGTGTGCTAAATCTTTATTTTTATATTTATTCACTTCAACAAAACCGGCTATTACCGAAGGTTTTTTTATATATCGGTGGTTTAAACCGCCGCTATATGGTTTGGTGGCGGTTTACAAAAACCGCTGGTAAACTGGGCGTCAGCAATCTATTAGCGGCGGTTTTTTCCATTTCGCGGAAGTTTAAGGGAAGCATCGTAGATGCCTCATTTCCCGGGGGTTTTCTTGACATTAGTGGCAGTTTGATGGGTTCCAGATATTTTTTTTATTCGTGGCCATTTTAAACGCCGTAATATTCAGGCGTTTAATGCGCCTCTGTCGTGGCGGTAAAAACTGCCGCTAAATATAAACCGATTCCATTTCACGACGGTTTTAACCAAAGCTAATGTATTACTAGTAAAGAATTAGCGGCGGTTATAACCGCCACGAAATGATGACCAGGAAAGCATTAGAGGCGGTTAAAACCGCCATGAAATGATGACTAGAAAAAAAATTGTAGTTTTTCTTCTACTGCCCCACTGCCTTGAAAAACAAATCAAACCAGAAAATGGAACAGGATACACCATACAATCAAATAAAATGTTATTTCCAACATGGTATCCCCAACATGATGAAAGAGGAGACATCATACAAACAATCGACCATAATTCTATAGTGATAATAATCAATAATGGATCTATATGGAAGCATGAAATCCATTCCAATAATTACATCATACTGTTACATGATGGGAAAGAATGAATTCTATATAAAAAAACATTTTTCTATATTTTGGGGAAAATAATTCCATCAGTGAGCAATCATTGATCGAATAACCAATGAGGTTTACAGATTCTTAATGACACATAAATACACTATATCAAGGACCAGATTCTCTAGAAATGTATCAATTATAACATTTTATAATGCACTTGTGTCAAATAATGTAGAATCTATAGTAGAGGTTACGAGATTAGTACCTCAAACAATTGATGAATTTGAATTATTCTACCAATCATATGTTGAACATCATTTAGTTTTCCCATACCAAGAATCTATGATACAACCTAACTATTCTGAGTGGGATCACATTTCATGCACATTAATTCCTGATTCTAGTATCAACTATGTCGACTACCACCTTGGCCTCAGCAGTATGTGGTGTTATAGATACATCCCTAATAAAAATTAAGAGGACCCACATAATAATGTGGAATATGTAAAGATCCTATCCCCCTAGGAGGAACTGGTGTAAATGTTTTGATGATGTGCAAGATATGACCCAAACTCCTATAACCTCTACATTCAACTAGATACACAGTACGTTGGGAGAAAAGATGTGTATCTTCTCTAAATATCCTCATATTGTGTTAATGAGTCACCCAAATTATGATAGAGTAGTTGTGTGTCTTCCCTTTGACCATTTTTAGAATATTCTAGGTGACTTCAGTGACTAGAACATGCATATTTTCTTATTCTATTGTTGGAGAATGTGTATGGGCCTGATCGTTTCCTCCATTTCATATAGGTATATACCTATGTTTATCAAGTCAGTGGGAAAGGATATGGGTATTCCCAATATTTTTTACAAAAATATTCTTTTTGATTTCTTTGAAAAATACCAAATTATACCGACAAGCTTAGTAAATGTCTGAAAATGTGTCCTCTTGCTCATAGTTTTCCACCATATTTAGTTAGTGGGATTCTTTGGAGGGTTTAGATGTAGGGCCATGTTCTTCGTTGATTGTTCACTACCCTCAGTGGGATTTCCTGACTACCTAGGTTTGGAAGACTTAGGTCAGACTCCTTAGGTAAACACACACATCATATAGAGGTCTTATTTCTTTGTATCATTAGTGATGGTGACTCCCAAAGCAGTGAATTTGAGAACCAATGTTGAGGGTGCAAGGTTGATAATAGAGTCGTAGTTTTAAATGAGGATCCAACTTGTGAATTATTCGAAGCATATGTGTTCTTAAAGTAGTAAAATTTCATTTGGATCAAAGGGGGTTCTACTTGAAAGTTCCAGAATACTTATGAGAAACATTTACAAGAAATCCTCATGAAATCAGCATATAAATAAATAAACACATGTATAATCAATTGTATCAGATCCATGTTTTTCTACATTTCATATTTTGAGAGAGAAAAAGGATCCTAACATGTGGGTGAAACATGCATTTTGTTTAAGGTTCCATGTTAGGTTCCCCATTTTTGTTTCCAACTACTTTTATTAGTGAGTATATGATTCGTGTCACATGATTAGGCTGAACCACATTCCCATCATCCTCTTATGTTTGGTCTCTATACTGCCTACTAGGTACCAATTTATATAACCAAAACAAAATAACAAAAGTATCACTCTTTTTTCATCCAAAATCTTGACTAGAAATTCAAACATAGGCCAAAATGGAATTATATATACCACACAAGAAATCAAGACATAAAATGAAACATCATAAATCAAAAAAATGCATAGATGGAAACATGAGAAATCAAGAAAATGTTAGGACATGGAAATTTTTGGGGGAAACTACGTGCCATACATGTTACATATAAAAACCAATTGTTCTCATATTTGTTCAACACATCAACAATACTACTACTCATGGTCTGATGATGCATCGTCACCCTCTCCACCTCCATCTCCACTACCTACTGCCACTTGTAAGAACATTATATTGAAAATTAAATATTGTTGCATATTTATAATTAAACATAAAACCAATAAAAGTTTGAAAACTAAATGATTTTTATTTTTTGTGATTTACCTGCTCACCACTAGTCGATGCACCACCACCAGGGGCATATCTGCTCATATGCTGACATATTTCAACCAACTCTTTCTTCAAAGAAGATATCTGATCCCCCTTCTGGTGAACTGTGTTTTTTAGAGAAGAAATATCTCTCTAAGCATATTCAGGTATGAAATGACTATAACTAGGAGTATATGTAACTAGAATCCCTGGTGTCCTTCCAAAGACCTCAGATGGTAAGGGTCCCAAACCCATCCCGCGCACTCTACCAGGATGCTCCTTCCTAAGGACTTTAACAACCATTCATCATGGGAGACTGAATAGGACTACCCAGGATTGGTATCCCATATTTAGTTAATTTTTAGCTATAAATCAAATATCAATATATATTAACACAGTCAAAACTAATAATAAGTTATTATAATAAAAAATTGACTTCATACCCCAGCTTCTTTGGAAGGATCATTAACAAAACATCCATCTGTTTTTTTATGAACATCCATCCACAGTTCAGTTCGGGATGCTTAATGCCCTAAACTCTGTGACAGCATTAAACAAAGATAAATAAAAAATTTAATATGTTAAATAGATAATATTTTCTTATAAATATTTAAACTAATTAAAAGATTACCAATGAGGCTTGTAGAAATTCTTTTTGAGCCCACAGTGTGCGGGATGACTTGCTTTGCCCGTTTTCATGCATTATGTCTTGAGAGATCCTGAAATAAATAAAATTCAATTTAAGAGTAATGTATTCAATGTCATATCCTCTTCATATACATGTAGAAATTTAAAATGATGTTAATATAATAATATATATTTCAATACCATCCACTTCTCATCATGATGTCTATCAACAAAAACATTCCATTGTTCTTTTGGTACCCCACTAGGTAGCTTCTCATACATTTGCTGCACGGTCAACTAAGTATCGTTGACATCACACCACAAACTCCATTTGAAATCATTCCATTTTTTACCATGATTTTTCAATGCCCACTTCCATACCATCACATCAGCAACGGTAAAGTGGAAGAACATCTGTATACCGAAATTCATTTTGAACATATTAGTAACATGACATTAAATTAAACCATAAAGTAATAAAATTACCTTTATCTGAGAATCAAAAACATTATTATTTCAGTTTGGAGGCATATGCCTCCAATCATCATATGAAATAGGCAGGGAAATGGGCTCCGCTGTGAGATGACCTATAATCTGTCCAAGTAACCCCACGACGTCATCTTTTGGGACCCCATAATAATCAAATGGCACGACTATCTTCTCTTCATTCATGTTCCAAATATCTAAAATTTATATGTGTTTTTCCATGGTTGCATTTTTTTCATCTGCAATGAGCAAAAAATTAGTATAAACAAAATGCAATAAATTTATTTAATTAAAATTTGTACCTATGACTGCGAACCTCCAGAATGTCCGTGATGAACTGGAAGGGGCATGATGTTGCCCCACTGTTGAGGCTCTTGTAGGGGGATTTGATGACTCATCCTCTGATGAGACATCCACAGATGGTGTCATAGATGGTGTAGGGGGAGATGGTGCAGCGGTGTAGGCAGCTGGTGCCTCAGATGCCGTGGGGACAGATAGATCTTCTTCTGTCACAGAACTAGCTGAAATAGTGAACTGATTCTTCCTTGGCATTCCAGTCATTTAATAAAATAAAATAATGTTCAGAATATATATTTCAAAAAAATTTATGCAGAAAAAAAATTTAAAAATGATAATAGATGCCCAGTAGTAACAAACAAAATATATATAACAATGATAATGAATGACTACAGAAATAAAACAAGTGGTTGTTTAATGAATAAATAATTATACATACAATAATTTTTCCCTTAAATCATGTCAGTTTCCTTCTCCATTGCTTCATCCACATTATTCATCCTTTCTAGACTAATATTTTCAATATCATGATGGACAAATAATTCTTCTTCCTGTTGTTGATGAAATTCAATTGCAGAGGTCCAATCTTCCACATCATCACCCATATCATACAAATCTCTTTGTATTACGTGAGTAACTACACTACACCCTTCATCCACTACATCATTCACATAATATACCATTTTTGGTTTCGATTCTAAGATATATGGATCATGCAGTTCTCGATCACCAATATCCATCAAGCGAGAGAAGTTTACAGAAGTAAATTGCATGGAATCTCTTTTAACACCTATGATAATATCGACCCATTTTCATTTGAATAAAACAAAATAAAAATGCCTGTGGTAGTTTAATTTAATAATATAATGCAGCTTTCTATCGTATCCCACTTCAGTAAATGTAAATATACCACTATTCTGTGTTTTCAAAACCACTTCTCGATCGACTGTACGAAATCTAAAGTCATTCACATTATAAGCGTCGAACTTTCTAACTTGTTTAATAGGACATCTATCACGAAAAATCAAATATTATGACAAGTCTGCTCGAGTATCAGTATTCACGATCTGAAAAAAATATATATAATATAATAAATTTAAAAATTGTATGTGTCAAAATAATATTTGTTTTTATTGCAATATTTATAAACTTACACGTCGTGCAAACCATTCTACCATCTCTTTATTCATAGATTTCGTTATATCTTTCTCATTTCTTATTCAGCCTCTCATTCATCTCTTTCATTGTATCCTAAACTCTTCTCTAAATGGATCTGTAATTTCACTATTCAGCAGCACATATCTATGTGCCCGTAATAATTTCAATTCTGTCAGTGTCACATATGAGGTCCTCCCAACTGATCGGCCAATAGCATGATTTTGTTTTGATTTATGATGCATTTAAGATTGAGTTGATGTGTCTTCAACACATCCAAATAAATTAAATCTTGTCTCAATATCATCCAAATATCATGAAAAAAAAGGTGGGACACTCCTCAGCTAAATAGCCTTCTACAACAGAGCCTTCTGGTTGAGATTTATTTCTCACGTATTCTTTCAAATGCCCAAGATATCTATGAAATAAAATAACAATATTATGCATTTATTTAAATGCCAAATTTTTTTTACATAACTAGAAACATGTAAATAAAATACCTCTCAATTGGATACATCAATATATAATGAACGGGGCCTCTTAATTTATCTTCTTCGACCAAATGCACAGTTAAATGCATCATGAAAGTAAAAACGATGGAGGAATGATCATCTCCATTGCACAAAGGGTCAATAAAAACCTCTCCTGTAGGTTGTCACATTGAAATGGATGTAGATATTTCTCACATAATTGCCTAAAAAATGTGCAGAATTGGAGTACAACAACAGTAACTTTTTCAGGTAATAATGTACACAATTCCAATAGTAGTAACTGTTGTAACAAAATATGCGAATCGTGACTTTTCAATCCATATAACATACAATTATTCATGTCAACACACTTCTATATGTTACTCGAATACCCATCAGATACCTTCATATTCTTTAAAATTCGATAGAACGTATCTTTATCCCTATTTTTCATTGAAAAAATGGTCGGAGCATACTTTTCATTCTCATCTGAATAGGGATCACGTTTTATGTTCATTACTTGTAAGTCTTTGCAAGCATTAAGATGATCCTTCGAATTTCCTTGCTCATTAAGTAATGTGAAAATAAAATTATCACATACATTCTTCTCAATAAGCATCACATCAAGATTGTGGCGCAACAAATTAAATTCCCAATACAGAAGATTGAATAATATACTTTTTTTCTTCCGTTGTTGCATTCTAATTTCACTTGACGACGCACATCACACTCGTTTTCCGCTATCATTCAAATGATGAACCTTACCAAATTTTGTTTTAACATTTCCAAGCTGTGTCAATATTTCAGAACCGGGTAACAACTTTAGAGGTGGTCTACGATCAATGGAACCATGAAATTTTAATTTGTTCAGTCGAAATCTATGAGATGCATCAAGAAATCTTCGATGACATAATAAGCACCATTTTCTACATTGAGGTATCCGTTTGGGCTCAAAATCAAAGTTACAAATGGGATAGGAAAAACTCGTATAACAGTTCCAACCATATAAATTCCCAAGCCCAGGGAAGTCACTAATGGTCCACAGAAAAGTAACATGCATTTTGAACATTGTTTTAGAAGAAACATCAAATGTCTCAACAACGTTTCTCCATAACTCCTACAATTATTCAATCAAAGGCTGCATGTATGCATCAATATCATTTCCAGGAATTGTTTTCCATGAATAACCATAAAAATGATAAAATATGTTTGTTGCATACACATCCACGGAGGCAGATTATAAGGGATCAAAACAACTGGCCAAATGCTATAACTGGTACTCAATGTCCCAAATGGGTTGAATCAATCGGCAGCCCATCCCAATCGAACATTCCAAGGATCATTTGAGAAATCTTGATGTAATTAATCAAATGTCATCCATGATTAAGAATATTGGGGATGTCTCATTAACCCATCATTGTTATTATCTACAGAATGCCACATCATGTGTTCAGAGGTTTTTGATGACATGAATAATCTTTTCAATCGAGGCTTCAAAGGAGAGTAACACAAAACTTTTGCAGGAGTGTTCCTTTTCTTCTTCTCCATGAAATTATGTTCAGTCAGACTTCCAACATCACCCTTTGACTTCCATCTAGAAGAAGAACATTTCTTACAATTCTGTCTACTTGAATAATCTCCCCAATAAAGCATACAATCATTGGGACACACATGTATTTTTGTATAATTCAGAACAATCTTGTTAAAAACTTTTTTTCATATCATAAAAAGATTCTGGGATTTATTCTTTTGGAAATGCATCACGAATAAATTCTAATAACATGGACATTGCCTTATTTTTAATTCCACATAGACATTTGATATGGTACAACTTCAGCAGAAATGAATGCTTTGAATATTTCAAACACCCACTATACAACTCTTTATTTCCATCGTCAACTAAATCATGAAACGTATTTTCCTCACTAAAGTTTTCCCTTACATTTGGCTCCATAGAATCAATAGGAGGATCCAATGATATGTTACAATCTTGATCTGCTTGTGTTATAGTCTCAAAAACATTACTTGTCTCTTTGCAATTTATATCACCCTCATCTGGTTGTTTTGATATGTTATGATTCTCATAGTGGTGTCTTGCAGTGCCGAATGCATCATTTATGAGGTTTTGCATTTCATTTTCCATTATTGGCGAACATGGGACCTCATTCTGTGGATTAAAATCAGCGCTAAATCTTTCTGTATTGTTCGATTTTCCATGCCAAATCCAATAAAAATATTGATCAGGGAATTGCTTCAGTATTAAATGATCGTGAACTTTGTCTCTCTTCAACCATGCTCTAAATTTACATTTAGGACATGGACATCTTATTCTCCCATCAATGGATCGATTAGAAATTGAAAAATCTAAAAACTCATTTAAACCCCTAACATATTAAGGTGTGTCCCTCAGTAATGTGATCCATCTTTTATTCATGTATATCACAATGTGCCTATATAATACTAATTAAAATTAAAACACATAGTTACTGGTAAATAGAGAAAGAGTTTAATATATATGATAGTGTAAGATTACATAAACATAATATAATAGAGATGACCCATTGATCATAAAGTATGTATAATATAATAAAGATGATACATTGATCACATTTACCACTTAGCATTCCCAGTCAAACTGAACAAGTCTGGTCCCTAGCAGACAGCGTTAACACCTCATTGAGGAGTATTATGAATATCGGGTTACACACTTATCATAACACTGTCGATCACAAATTTATGTTGCGTCAAACAAAACCCCATTGAATGTGATGTCATTGAATACACCAAAGATGAATGATTTTCATACCATTAGTACAACGGAATTACTAGAAATATTTAGCCCTTATATGACACCCTTTGAGACTTATCGCAGGCTTGATTGGGTTCCAGGATTATGGGTAGCCTAGGTTAGTTCATGAAAATTGGTCATGTTTCATCGCTATTTATGTTTTTCAATATTTTCACTATCTATTTGAATTTACCTCTCTCTTTGCATTTTATTTTGTTTCTTATTTATTTAAATTTGGAGAGACCTTTTTATTTATTATATCATTAGGTTGTGCAATTTTAATTCATCCTCTTGGATTTCCATAGTGGGGTTCTCATTAAAATCTCTTTTAAAAACTAATGAATGATGTATTTTAACTTAAATATATTTTTTGTTTAGTACTATAAAAATTTATCTTCAATATTTCAAACAACTCATATTAAAAAAAATGAAAACCATAAAATTTGGATTTCATATAATACAAAGGACATGTCCAATTTTTACTTAAAGCATTTATATATATTTTAAGTCCTAAGCTCAGTTAATCTGAAGTAATTATTTAGAAATGAATTTACAACTTTAACACAAACTATTATACTTAATTCAATCATAATAAATTTAAAATATTTAGTAAGTGACACTAGTTCAAAACTTATGAAGATCTTTGCTAACATGTTTGAGAATCCCATGGTGATAAATAAAATGTTCTTACTAAATATATCGTTCGGCATCCATGAAATCTTCTAAGGTACCAAATAGTGGCCAAACCTGGGTTAGTGTAACTCAGCATTCCACCACCAATGGTGTCGGAACATGTCTTGTCTGAGCATATAGTGTATGCAATAAAGTGATAAACAAAGGTGTTAATTTAACAAATTAATTACATATATATATAATAAACCCACAGACCCTTAGGCACTAGGATGACACCCTATGTTAGCCAAAGCATCATCAACTCCATGTAGGGTGTCTCTTTCATGAGGTGGATCCTCCTATATCCGGAAATATTTCCCCAAAATACATGAAGATTCTGTTAAATCGGGAAGAATTTCCAATATCTTGATTCAAGTATCGAATCTTGTTATAGACTTTATAGAAATACTTTATTCTTCAAATGGATTTCACCCCAATGGAAAGGTAGCCATCTCACCCGTCTGAGAATTGATATAACTACATACATCTTCACATGGAGCATGTTTTTAAGAGTAAATAAACCATATAACTGAGATAATACATTCTATATCCACTTATGTCTTCCCATGGAATGTGAAACTAAGGGGAAAATTAAAAATCTCATATAAAATGGTGGGTGCTTTTATAATAGGATGAATCACTGATATTATATATCAATTAGGTCTAAAATATTATTACAAGACATATTAGTTAATTCATCCCATCACTTATTAAATTTACAATTTATTCCTAATTTTCAAATCCTCTTATAGATATGAATCAGAAAAATCATCTTAAACCATTTTCCATATATCACATGAAATGTAATGATCTTTAACTAAGCCATGATTCCAAAGGATATCATAAAATCATGAGGAGTTGGAACACCACAAATGTTAATGCAAGTCCTAACCATAATTCTAAGAGAGAGAAAAGGGGTCCTTGGGAGGGATCAAAATGAGGATTTTAGAAAGAAGGGATAATTCCAATTATTTAGGATGGGCATGTGGCATGTCGATGCGATCATAATTTTGCACATACTAGCATAATCAGAACAGAATAAAGGGAGTTTTCTAAGACCACCCAAATCATAATAAGATATGTTTTTGAAAAATCTTCATGTTTGTGGTAGCAATTAGATTACCCCTTCCCTTCAATGAGAACTATAATTTTAATCAACAATAGATCAATAAGTGGAAGATGAACTGGATGGTTTACCTTAAAAATCTATGTTCAGAACACCAATATCCAACATTGTCTTGCTTATAAATCAAATAGAATTCTCATACATTATCCATGGAAGGTTTCATGGAATCATAAAGGATATAGGAAATTTTAGAACATAGGTGTTGTATTGTTAAAATTCATGGAGGATATAATTCATGATGTGAATAGGGAATTCACATCATGAATTCCTCAATTCCCATATATATTGAAATATTTATCACCTCATTTTCAAAACTAAATTAAACCAATTTCATGTCATGAATATATTTAATAAAGTGAATTATTGTTTCGCAGATTTCCCAAACCAATCCATGGCTTGAATGGGTTCATGGGTTTTTCCTGGAAAATTCACATAATGAATTGGGAATTCATAACATCAATTCATTTTTCATCTATAAAGAAACTCTCATACTTCTTCAATATGAACTAGATAAAGGCTTAATAAACAAGGTTTAAATTAATGGAAACCTAACTCTAAGTGATTTATACAAAAACATAAATGGATACATACCTGGAAAAGACAGGGGTTTCCAGAGACGGAGGTCACGGGGTCGCTGGAGATGGAGGTCGCGGGGTTGCTGGAGACCGAGGTCGTGGGGTCGCCGGACGGTTGGGGGTCACCGGGGCTAGGGGGTTAGGGGAAGAAGTGGTCCCGAGGGTTTGGGGGAAATGTCGTGGTGGGGTAGGGAAGGGATGGGTTTTTTTAAAAAAAAAATTATGGGTTTCACGGTGGTTTATTAAAAATCTCCGCAAAACCCTTTGATGAAAAAATGTAGCGGTGGTTTTGTGTACCACCACCACAAAACCGTATTCAAACCCGATTTTTATTGTAGTGATTCCCTTACTAGGATTTTTAGCTTGTCCCATTGTTCATGTTATCCCTAGGTTATTCTATGAAGATGTTTGAGCACCAAAGAATTTATGATCTCTTTAGGATGATTAAATTACAAAATTTTTTATTTAGTCTCATGTTTTCAGTTTTATTTACCTAGTCTTCCAAGAATTTAGACTTTATGATCCCTAGCTTGTAATATGTTGTATAATTATGATTAAAATCATGTAATGATAAGTGTAAAATGATGGGGTCTCTATATTTAGTATCATAGGAACGTATAGTCATTTTTGGGATAATAGGAATTTAGCACTTTAGTAAGAACCATACGGATGAGATTATGTATAAGAAAACATCTGTAAATTTTGGTTTGTATCATTATGTTGATTATCAAGACAATTTATACCAATATATATACAAAATGTGGATGTGGATTTGGCATAGATGTATTTAGGTGTAAAATATAAAAACACAGGTTTGAGATAGGCTCAAACAGGAACTGGTGCATTACAATGGACCTTGCTGCATGCCTGGTTTGACACTAATGTGGGATATACTTAGGTAAATGCATGAGCTCATTACAAACCATTATTAAGGGAATAAAAAAATTCACAAAAGAGTATAATCTTAGAAAAAAATCAAGGATAAGCTAGATTAAAACCTAGGTATTAACAAGTTACGATATGAATTTTCATTAATAGTTTATCCTTTTCTGTTTGAAGCTTCCATTTTATGATTATTAGCTATGTATTCAAGCCCCCAAGTTGTATGTTATTTTCCTCTGTTAATGTATGGAAATAGAAGAACTCATGACAACAATAAATGTGATAGGAAATGTGAATATTTCTTTAATGATATACCTAATATGATGGGAATGGATGCTTATAACATTATAATAGTACTTTCATAGCTACTCAAATTATGAATAATAACATGAATCATGTATAAAAACATCTTCTTCCACGGAAAGGGAACATTTCCATTTAATCCTTCATACGGAAAAGGCCTCCCATATTTAGTGGATCTTATGATCCCCTCCTCAATGTATAGTGGATTAACTAAATTGAGAAAATATTCTCTTGTCTTCTATTTCTTCGAAGAACAGAAAGTCATACTGGTGGTCTATTGTTTTGATGGGTAAGTTGATCAGTGGAGGTAACTGATCAATAATACAAATTCCCTAGAGGAAATTAATTCCATGGTTTAGTAAAAATTCCAGAAAATGTTTTTCAATAAATATTTTCCCTGAATCCTCCATCTTAATATAGAAATAGAGTTCCTCATACTCAGGTATAAGGAAGATGAGTCCATCGGGGAATATGAAGAAAACATCAAAAGTCTTTCAAGATATTACCCTGAAATATTCATGAATACTGAAAGTGAATTGGACTGCTTATTTAGATGGATAAATCTGAGTCTATGAAATGGGGTTGACATTCGAGACTTTAAAATTTAGGGGGAAATTTTCTATTGTACCCACACGGTTGAAATAGAGATTAGAGACTCTCAATAGTCTTAGTGGGAGAGTGACAAAAAGAACAAAATAGAATCTAATATGGGTGGTTTGGAGAAGAAATCAAACTATAGAAAGAAGATCAAACATACGAATTGTCAATATTTTGAGAATAATCATCTTGGGAACTATCTAATGGGAACCAAGAATCAATTCAAATGTGGAATAATGTGATATCAGGATAAGAATTGCTGATGTGATTTGAGGAATCCCATAAATATAGACGAATAAAGGAAGGTTTAGTTGAATGCTCAGCTAGTAGTGTAGTGTTTCAAATTCAAGGAAAATGGGAATTATGTTAAGAATTTATGTAAGCCAATGTTTTTTAGAGGCAATCAAAAACAACCACCAAGAAAACTACGAATGGGTTATGCTATCAATACAGCTAAGGTGGATCTTGACAAATTTGTGGTGATAGGTATTCTAGTTATTCATTATAGAATATTGAACGTACTATTTGAAACCGGTTCTACACATTCTTTCATATATAGAATTTTTAGTAGAAATTTTCAAAAAACACCTCAAAATATGGAGGTTAAGTTATTTATGAGAAAAGAGAATGGGGAAATTATTGCATCCATATTTAATAACTCTTCCTCGACAAATTTTTGGGGACTGAACCTCCTAGAAAATCTTTCCATACTTCCTTTAGTGGAGTTTCATGTTATCTTCGACGTGTATTAGCTATCTTAATTCAAAGACCACATCGACTTTCCAGAAATGGATATCAATCTTCACATATCTGGGTATCATTCAATCTTGAACAAGTGTAAGGAGGAAGATGAATCTCTTTCAGAATCATTGTCTCATGTGTGGATAAATTTTCATTTTGATCAATCATATCTTCCAAAAAATTATTAATACAAATGAGATGATACTTATCGAAGATATTAACATCATGAGGGAATATAGATATGTATTCCCTAATGAATTTCCTAGTCTTCCGTATGATCAACAGGTTGAGTTATTAATTGAACTTATTCCTATATCTTTTCCTATATCAAATAAAACTCATAAAATGGACACTATAGAGCTGGAAGAGCTGAATAAGTAGACGTAGGATAATATGGAGAAGAGTTTTATATGCCCCAATGCTTCACCATGGGGCACACCAATCAATTTCATCAAGAAGAAGGATGGATCAATCTGCCAATGCATTGATCATAATGATCTGAATAAAGTCACAATAAAGAACAAGTATCCCTTGCCTTGGATAAATGATTTTTTTAATCAACAATGTGGGGATAATTATTTTTCTATGGTGAACCTTCAACTAAGATATTACCAATTAAAGGTGAGGAAGGATGATATTACCAAGACTAATTTACGAACGAGGTTTGTACATTATGTGTTCATAGTGATGCCATTTGGACTCACTAATTATTCGTAAAGTTTTGTGGATTTAATGAATATATTCTTAGGAAGTTACCTCCAAATTTTTTTGGTAGTATTTATCGATGATATTCAGATTTACTCCAATAGAAATAAGAAACATGGGGAGTATTTGAATACTATGTTGATGACTTTGAGAAAGGGTAAACATTATGAAAATTATAGTAAATGAGAATTCTGGATGGGGGAAGTATCATTCATGGGGCATGTTGTCACTAATAATGGGATATCTATGGACCCTTCTAAGATAAAGGTAATTGAAGAATGGAACAAAACTACATTTTTAATGGAGATCCATGGATTTTTGGGACTAGTTTGGTATTACCAATGATTTGTGGAGAACTTCTCACGATTTTCAAAAACAATGACCATGCTGACACAGAAGGGGGGGATATTTTTCTTGACTCAAGAATTAAGGAAATCATTAAGGAAATCAAAAGAGGCTTACAACTGCACCAGTACTCACACTCCTTATAAGTGGAGAACTCTTTATGGTGTATATAAATGTTTCAAATAATGTTTTAGGTTGTGTATTGATGACAGATGATAATGTGATATCCTACACCTCAAGATATTTGAAAAGCAATGATTAGAACTATCCCATGCATGGTCTTGAGTTTTTAACTATGACCTTTGCATTGAAAACTTGGAGGAATTATCTCTATGGGGATAAGTGTGAGATATATACTGACCACAAAAGTCTTAGATATATATTCACACAGAAAGATATTAATTTTCAATTGAAAATATTGTTTGATATCATTATGTATTATGACTCCTTAATCCACTACCATCCTAGTTTGGCAAATAAGGTGGTTGATACTCTAAGTAAAAGTGATACTACATCATTATCAATAATGATAATTGAAAAGGATACAATATTCTTAGATTTTTATAAAATGAAAATGGAAATAATTAATGTTTTAACATCATAAATCATTTCTGAAATGATTTCTCAGCAACCCCTCATGGAGAAAATAAAGTATCTTGAAAGAAAAGATGTGGAAATTATTAAAAGGGAAAAATCTATTAAAAATGGTAAATCATATGAGTTCAAGATTTATGTGGAAGGAGTTGTAATATTGGGGACAAAATTATGTTTACCATTCAATCCAATGATAAATAAGGTGCTTTTTAATGATGCACATAACTCAACCTTCTCTATTCAACCAAGGAGCACAAAGATGTATCAAGATCATAGAGAGAGATTTTATTGGGACAATAAGAGAAGTAGAATGTAAAATATATATCAAAGTTCATGGTATGTCAACAAGTGAAGGATGAACGAAAAAGGTATAAGGGGATTATGCAACCACTATCCGTACCAAAATAGAATTGGGAGAACATTGCCATGGACTTTGTCAGTGGACTTCCAAGAACATCCATAGGAAATAATCATACATGGGTCATTGTAGATCATCATACAATGAAATCTCACTTTATCTAAATTTGAGAGGAATTATCATTGGATCAACATGAAAAGATATATATCAAAGAAATGGTAAGGATACATGGAGTACCACTATATATTATATCTGTTAGAGATATGATATTCACCTCGATGTTCTGTTAGATTGTCTAAAATGCCCTAAGCATTGAACTAAAATTCAGTATGACCTATCATCCTCCAACTGATGGCCAATTTGAGTGAACTATTTAGACATTAGAAGATATGTTGAGAGCATGTTCAAGTTACTTTTAATGAGGGTTGGACCAATATCTTCCACTGATCAAATTCTCTTACAATAATAGTTTCCACTCCAGCATCTAAAACCATATAACATCCATTTTGGGAAACGGTACAGAACACTAGCATGGTGGGATGAAGTCAGTGAGCGTAAGCTGCTGGGACATGAAATGGTCAATGAAATGACAGAGAAGGTGAAAACCATTCTGTAGCACCTTAGGGCTACCAAATGTCAATAGAAGAGTTATGAATACAATTATCGACAGAACCATGAGTACAAATTTTGTGACATGGTATTCCTCCACATATCTCCAAGGAAAAAGGATATGGGATTTGTAAAGGAAGGAGATATAAGTCCCAAGTATATCGGCCCCTTAGAAATCATTGATCATGTTGGAGTTATGGCCTATCAACTAGAACTTCCACCTACCATGTCTAAAGTACACAATATATTCCATGTATTCTACTTGAGGAAGTACATACCATACCCGTCAAATGTACTCTCTTCACAGGTGGTATGATTTGAGAAATATATTTCTTATGGGGAGCTACCAGTGAGGATCTTTGATCGTAGAAATAAAGTTATACACAACAACACTACTCATCTGGTCAATGTAATATGGAGGAACCATAAGTACGAAGTGGAAACATGTGAACTAGAGGAGGAAATGAAGGAAAACTACATGCACCTGTTTATGACTCATAATGTAAAATGAAATTTCGAGGGGGAAATTTCATAGGAGGGAGAATGTTACGACCCAAATTTTTATAATTTAAATTTACTTCATATAATTTTTTCTTATATTATAATAACATAATATTACTTATATAACACAATAAAAACCTTATAAATGAACAGTGAGTAAAATAAAAGGTATCTATGGACGTTAAAGAACATATATCGATGAAATTGTAAAGAGAAATATAGAAGAGTAATGTGACCTTTATGAATTGTAAACCTAAAAATTCAATAGTAACCTCACTAATGAAAGTATAAATAAAATTTAACCACATCATAAGTGACAATGTGTGATAAATATATCATAGTATATGTAAGTAAATATTTTAAAAATTATTGATTAAGTGTTGGTATTTTAGAAAGTCATGTATACTTAATTAACATTTTATGCTTAATTTAATAATTTGAAAATAAAATTTATTTTCCAAAAATGAATTTATAAATATTTATTTTTATGACTTATGATTATAGGATAATTTTAAGATACCATAATTAATTTTTCAGAATATTAGAAAAGTAGTTCAAATTTTAAAATTTCCATTTTTTAAGTAAATTATGATTTTATTTAAAAATTAAATTTCTTATAATTATGAAATTATTTTACGAAAATGGTGTTAATTTATTAATTATACATTTCAGAAGATGGTTTAGGTGAATTTTTTGTATTTTTCTAAAATACTTGAATTTTTAAAAATAGTAAAATACGATAATTTACGATAAATGCTAAATAAAATAATTTATACATTATGATAAAGTGTCGGATGATGTAAATGGTACTTTTTTTGAAATCACATACACTTATTAATATTTTTGTCATAATAATTAATATTATTCATTGTCTTGAGCAAAAATATTAACAAATGATTAAAATAATGGGAAACGCCTCTTATCCTCCGCAATAAATACCACCACTCATTACCTCTTTCCTTCACTCCAATAAAGCCTTGTGACTTGCAAAAATTCTGTAAAAATACCTACCTAAGCCCCTATACCACGTCCAATATTCATTGGTCTCATAAAAACACCAAATACTCTCCTCTGAAGATTTTCTCATGGAAGATTTATTCCTGTGATATATTCCTCTTTTCATTTCTTTTATTTACTTTCAAGTTCCTTTCATTATTTTTCATTCTTCATATACTTTAATAAAAATTTTATGATAACTCCAATAAATTACATGTAATATTTTTTTATGATAATGTAATAATTCATCATCATCTCTCGTTTCCCCATTGCTTACACTAGAATTGAAAAAACCATCCGAGATATGTTAATTCATCATATTAATGGATAACGGGTTTTCAATTTCTATTATAATATTCAATTATGGTAATGAAAAAAATTTGATTGTTTAACTATACTATAATATATGTATTTTTTCTAGTTTAAGGTTCTATAATCTTTTGTACACATGATATTAAGTTATAATGAAAAGTGAATTCATTGTGATAAAAAAACCACTATTTAACCAAAACAATTATCATTAATGATTTATATAATGATTCATATTCACTCAAAATAAATATATTATTTTCATAATTATGTAATATTATGTATTTTCACATATAAAATACAAATTCAATTATTAAAAACCATTCTCTAGATGTTTATCCTTGCATGTTTTTAAGTAAACCCGTCATGAAGACCAAAGAACAAATGCTCCTAAAAGATGAAATTGAACCACTTCACCCATAAAAAAGGTCTCAAAATAAATTAAAATTGTTTTAAGGAATAAATTACATGTTAAATATGTTATGTAAATGTTAATTAATGAATTTAATTTGGTTATCCAAGATATAAAGTTCAAGTGAGGGACACCTTCAGAATTAAAGTAAGGGACTCTACACGAACCTTCATTATTCATTCGGGTTGTTCTATCATTATTTTTACCCAAATGATGTTATCTATTATTTCTATGAACATATTATAAATGATTTTTATATTCTCCAATTTCATGTATCAAGATCCATTCACCATTACCTTTCAGGGGATATACAGGTTTTTAAATGATTCCTTCCTAAATGTTTTTCGAAAAGAATACCCATTTTATGGGAACTGCCCAATTTATTTTTGAATTTAAATTGAACTATATCATATATTTTAAGAAACCATTGTATTTATAAAATAATTATTTTTATTATTAAAACATTCTAGGTTCACTTTTTTTTATATAAATGATAATTCTCATTTCTATTTTAAATTCACATTTGTATTTTTTTCAAAACCGCACTATGATGAATTTATGTGAAAGGTTATTAAATACTCTTATTACATGTTTTCACTTATATTTGACATCACTTATCATGATATTATACTATTTCTATTATTAATGTTCAGATATGATTTAATTCCTTTCTTTCATGGACACCTATATATTACGTGTATTTATTATGATTTATGAGAAGATTATGATACCCACTTCTTTCAATGTGTACCCTTAAATTTATGTATTAAAGATTTTGTTCAATTAATTTTGTGTAAATAATATTCATGAAAATTTTATGATGGGTGTTTCTAGATATCACTCCAATGCATTGGGTAAAGTTGATTCTCATTAGATGTGATGTGCAATGGTCCTAGCGGTTAGCCTTCACTTGTGCTACCATGTGCAATAGTCTTCGTGTTTATCTTCAACTTGTGATCCTCCTTGTGAAGTTAGCCATGAATCAGGCTAAAATCATGTTTTATATTTCTAACATATTACTATGAATACATATTTATATTATCCCATGTTTATATGTTACGAATCTATAGGTTCCATTCCTTTTTATATCATCATGTCATGTCATCCAACCCATGTGCCAATGATTTATTCTAATAATTATTCCAGCACTGGGATTTTTATCCCATCCCTTTTTTCATGTCATACCTAGGTTATCCCATAAATATAATTGAGAATAATGGAAATTTGGAGATATTTTAGATGATTAAATAAATAAATGTTTTATTTACTCCCTTATTTTTATTTATGTGTACCTAGTATTTTAGGACAATTGACGTTATAATCCTAGGCTTTTAATATGAAGTTTAATTATGCATAAAATCATGTTATGAAAAGTGTAAATGGATAGGGTTCTTATAGGTGGTGGGAGCCCTCCTCAGAGACTCGATAGTGGCAGTTAATTCTAGCACACCTTGAATTTATTCTCCCTCCATGGTGCAGGGGAAGGTTACATCAGCATGTTACAAGGATAAAATCTAAAATCATTTGGTTTTGTTAATCAGGGGGAGGCTTTATGCCTCAATGTATCTATATTATAGTGATTTAAGAATGGTTCCATGGATTCTGGATTATATTTGTCTATTTTTTAGTTGGAGATGGGGCCTCATATTCATATTAGTGAAAAAAGGCATGGATGAAACAATGTTGTATGATATATATTATGAAAAGGGGGTGATGTTAACTAGTAACAATGAGATAGGTAGAAGATTACACATGGGAACAATTATGCAATATCATCCCATTTAGTTTCCCACATGTCTTAGTAGCATCATGGGCACTTCTCCCTCCTATATTTCTCTTAGTGGTGGTAGGGGACCTATCTTATCTTGTCTAATAACAGGAATTATAGGAGTGGATTTGAATATAAGCCTAAGTAGATGCCAGATTATAGTGATTCCCAATATAAATTACATTACACATCTTATCACTATTGATGGTGAATATATTACATTAGGTTCACCAATATATCTTCCAACACATTCGACTAGGATTTCTGTTTCAATTTGTGTTGAGATAATCTTGATCTGGATCCTTCATTCTTTATTTACAAAGGTGGGTGACCAATCACCACTGGATTACTGATGATGACACCTTTATCAGAATGGGAGGATGAGAAGTTGACACTTCACTTATATGATTTCATTGACTATTCAAATAATCTATCTTAGATTTAATATTTTCCCATGAATCTTATTCATGATACTATATCCATGTGTAAGTTTATTAATTACATATCATGGTACCTTAGTAGGGGGGGAAACATTATGGTTAAATATGATTATCATTTTAGGTATATTAGGAATCTTTATCGTTATTTATTTATCTTTTTTAGATAAGGATATTTGGGAATATCATGCTTTTCACATAAGGCATCTTATGCTCTTCACCTAGTTATTTCTAGGTTCAAAACTAAGGAATCTAGGTATCATCACATTAGGAATCCTAACCTTTCCACCTAAGGTATTTGCAGCTCATAACTTAGGGATTCATGGCCTCATCACCTTGGGAATATTATGATCTCAACATAAAGTGATTATAGTTTAACATCTTGTGTGTATGATAATGATTTATATTCCATATAGGGCACTCATAGATTAAAGTCCAATGGGGGTTCTGATTGTTTAAAGTCCCATCGGGGTGATCATGATTTATAGATTATGGAGGAAATTTGGGGTTTAACGTTACATGGTGAGTCTAAAAATTTAAATTCCATGTGGTTCTCATGGTTTAATGTTTATGGGGGAAAGTCAAGATTTAAATTCAAGTGGGGATACTAATAGTTTAAAGTTCAGTGGGGGGTCTAATGGTTTAATACCCACGTTGGATCATAATATTTTAATGTATATGGGGAAAACAAACAGTTTAGAGTACCATGGGATACACATGGTTTAAATACCAATGGGGACACTCTTGTTTTAAATTTTATGGTAAATGATCATGGTTTAATGTATTTTTGTGGATGTTTATGGTTTAAATTCCCTTTTGTACCCTCATAGATTAAATTTATGTGGATGCTGGTATACTTTTCCTCAACACATAAGGGACGTAATCACTTATTCTCCTACGTAGCTGTTTCTTATGTTTGGTATAATTTATAAAGATGATAATGTTTTCTAGATACTAACACATAAGGGTAGAATATGTGATGGGGATGTTATTGAGATGTTAGTATTGACCCTAATGTTGGTGGCTTGTTTATATTATTAGGATAAAAATCAAAACCTACATCATTCAAGTTTCACACTTTAAGGTCATGTTATAGGGCCTTTTTATACATTTTAATATCACATGATAAGGATACTTGGGTAATAAAAGTATGGAAAATAATGGACTTGGATTCTTGGTTTGATTTAACCTGGTAAGTGGCTCACGAAAAAGTTAGATATGGGGATTAAACCTAATAGGAGGCCTTTTGGGAGGCATGAATCTTTGTGTGGAATGGGTATCCGACTCAAAATGAGGATTTTATTTGGGATTTCAAAATTGTTTCCTTATTCCTTCTAGGAGCCAATAGATATGGATAATAGTTGAACTATATGTAATATAAAGGGCTTGGATATTAGAGGCCAAAAATATTATTTTTCATAGAGAGTATTCCAAAGTAAGTCATGATTGGGAATAATTTTTTCCCATGACCCATCACCTCAAATGGAAGTGAACTTTATAAAGGAGGTATAAAATGGGTTACTATGGAGTGGGTTTCAGGAAATAATGGTGTTTTTTGAAACCTCAACTTCCTCGAGGATTTGTATTTTTATGTGAATTATGTTCTTTATTATAGGTATTAGGGTGAGGAAATATCAAATCCATATCACTAATTTTAAGGCCATAATAAAATAAATTCATGTTATATTTTCACCTACAAGAGTCTATGTTGGTTTTATGAATTAGATGATGTATTATAATTGAGTTTGTGTATGTTGATAAATTCTACATCCCTAAAATCTAAAACCCAAAATCCAAACCCCTAATATAGTGAGATGAGGTATATTTAGAACTTCTATCTTATATAAATTGAATGATTATGAAGGATTTGTCTTCTCTATCAATCATTATCTTACATGGTTATCCATGATACACTTTGTGGAAATATTCCATGTGAATGGAAGTATGAGGTTGTATAGTACCTTATGTCATAGTCTTGGACAAATGGAGTTGCATGTGAATCTATCATTTTCTCTGAAATTACATTTATCAGCCATTCTTCATCTTTAATTATTCTTGGATTCTTATTTTTGGATAAAAAATTCAACTCTCATTATTCAAACCACTATAACATTTATGATGCATGGATCTACTAATATGCTCTGAACACCCAACCCCACATGGAAAGTAGTAAATAGAAAAGAGACAACAATACATGATATTTTTACAACGTTCAAAAATAATATGGAAATATAATATTTATTGGGTTAGGTAATGTTTGAGATATATATTTTTTCACTTCAATTTAAATGTTATTACAAATGGGTGAGTATGGATTATCCTTAATTGAGATCACACACCATTTAATTTTTCTATATTGGAAGCCTTCAGGTAGTTTGACATCTAATTACCTAAGAAAATAACTACCTCCATATATGTATCTTTATACTTACTTCCAATAATCTGTACCTTCTTGATTTTTTGGGATTTTAATCTACTGGTATCCTCTAATATTCAATTATCCACCTCTTGAACTCTTAAAAAGAACATCTTTTCATTTTTAGATTTCACTATAGTAACTATAAGACCAACTTCCTCAATAGTTGGTCTATGACTACTATTATATATTTTCATACAGAATAATCTCCATCATCCTTTTTATTTAACTCATTAACAATGTGATATTCAATCACAATAACTCAACCTCTAATAGTCTCAACATCTAATATAGACTACAATAATAATACCTTTAAATCCCTCATTCACGATTCTTTTTCTTCATTCTATGCCATCTTCTATGATATAGAGATGTAATAGGGGTTATTATCCTCTATCTTCTATGATATATGGATACTGTAGGGAAGGACTAATCCATCATACATTTCTTTTCTTCTATACTTCTTCTTACTCTTTGACATAGAATTTATTCTATCAAATTATTACTGGGTTCTCTTTCTTCAATACTAACTGTATCAACAACTTCACTATTTATTTCATGAAAATAATTCTCAAAATGAATATGTTATTAGTTCTCGGTAACTAACGTCACTTTTTTATCCATTATATATACACTCACATGAATTTATTTTTTAATTAAAAGATGGAAATATCCATTGATTAATGAAATTGTGATCTTATCCTTTGAACTAGTTAATAATAATCTCAATAAATCCTATATATTTTATTATTATTAAATCACATTAAAATATATACTTTTTTATTTTTTTATGTGACTTGATATTATTCTTTTTCAAAAATCTTAAAAAAAATACATGAATATAAAATATCATAGTTTTCATTAAAACATGTATTAAACTTCATGGTGTAACATATATTTTAAAATGTGAGTTTTTCTCAGTTTTCACCCATATATTATGGTTTCCACATTGAATATTATATCAGAAAATGATAGTATCTCAGATATTAGAGGCATCTTCAACTAAATTTGAATATAATACTTCCTCATGATGTGACATAGAAACACACATATTATCAAAACTCTACTCTAATCCAAATCTACCTATTAATCAATATGATTCTTAATTCATGGGAGAATATCATGTACCTCGTCTAACTAAATTTACAATTTTACATTTAGAATAATCTCAACAAAAAATATCATAAATAGAAAGAAAATTGTATATCATGTGATAACCATTATGTAAGAATCAGTTTCAATTATGTACCATAATATAATTTAGAAATTTTATAAATTTCAAGTCCAGTATATCCACTATGATGACTCTTATATATTGATATAATACTCTTTATGTATGTTTCACAAACTTTTACATATCCCTAATTTATTTTTTCACAAAACAGTAGAAATATTTAAATTTCCATATTTCTAATTCCGTGGCAATAGTTTACTCTTATATATTCGTGTAAATTTTTTAACTTTTTAAAATTTGAAATATTTATTTTAGATAGACTGTTATATATGATATCAAGGACTCTTATGTATCTCAATGAGAGTTTGGACTTTTTCATGTCTTCGATCTGCATAGTCAGGATATGCCTTATGTATTATGTGTTTTTCAAGTGTTTTATTCTATTGTTGGAATGAATCTTACATATCCAGGTTATATTCATAACATTTCCAATTACAAGAATTAGTAATATAATTCAAAAACTATTAAAGGTAGCTTGTAAATTCTTAAAATCTTTATTGACACTATATTTAGGAGTGGGGTCAACATCTTCTCATCCATTTTGGAGCTAGATTATGACTGGTCAAATTGACTGAGGTGGTGGACATGGATGAGGAAGACAAACACTTGGAATATATTACCAATAGAGTTTACCTACTATGGGTATTTAGGGTATATCATAGGGCTAAATATCTTGAAATATGTACATAGTATAATTGATTCCCTAGGAGAGGAGTGTCACACTTTCTATAGTGAGAGGTATTATTCTGATTGTCCCTACATTAATATCTTCTCATTTTGATACTCGATATTCTATTTCCTTCATCTCTCTTCCTATTTTGGAGAAACATGGGATATATGACCATTTTTTTATTGCATGATGAAACCCGATATTCCGTTGGGAATTTGATCAGAGGGTGTATGCTAGTGCAATGTGTGCCCCTTAAGATAGGTAGGTGTCGCTTCATATGTGACGTCTTTATCCACGTTATGACCAGGTTTTACATCATTCATGTGATGAAATAGTTAGTTTCTTATCATTATAATCCTTACAAATATCACCAAAGAGTGACATTCACATCCCCATAGGGTGTTTTTTATTCACAAGGGAGAATACAATGTCCTGGTGAGCAAGTTGGACATATAACACCTTGATATTTTGTAGAATATATAAAAATTTTCATTGAAGTTATTATTTTTAATATTGTATTCTACCAAAAATATATATTATAAAATTCAATACAAACATAATTGGTCAATCCTTCATTATATTCAATAATAATTTTCCTTGATAGATTGTGCAACACACAAAACATAGTTTTACTAAACAACAATATATTATTACCGTTATCATTCAATAAGTCACCTAGATGTTAGAATGATGAATACGAATAATAATAACTAACTAATAGAAATATATAGATTACACAAATTATTTTAGTTATCTATTTATTATAAGTAAAATAATAATCATTCAAAATAGAAACAAATTGTTTCTGAAAATCTATTTTTTTTCTAAAAGATAGTATAATCACACTTTATACACATAGATTAAAATTAATATTTACCACTTTTAGAATATGGTTATTATAAAAACAAATTATATTTTGGAATAATCATGTAAAGATTATCTCAGGGTGAATTTTAATTATTTTTCTAATTTTTTTTGTTATATAGTTAAAATTACAGAATTTTAATTGAAATCTATATTTTCATTTAAATTATATATAATGATTAATTAGATGTAAAAATGGATTTAATGTAAAATTATTTCAATAAGATATCAATTAATAAAATTTAGGTTATTTTAATAAATTTAATATTGAAGTTGAATATAAACACTTGGTAAAGTATTAAACATTCTTAGTTAAAGAAATCTTCTTTCTCGTCATATATGCACGGTTGATTTTAAATTAAATTCTTCGAATTATATGAATGGAATTTGGATAAATGGATTAAATATATGGAATAATAATAATTTTTATTGTCTAATAAGGATAACTTTATTTTTTCTGCATAAGTATTAGTGAAAATAGTAAAAAATAAATACTGTGTTTTTTGTTAAAACGGTGTTTTAGAAATTACATGTGTTTTTATAAAATTAATCTTACAAACATATATTATTTTTATTTAATGAATTTAAATTCATATTTATAATTAATAGTTGTAAATTATCTAATGAATTTAATTTTAATTTTATTCTCAAAGGATACATTACCTAGGTAAACAAAAACATACATGTTACTAGAGTAAAAAAAATGTTAAAATTGACACAACTTAATGAATAAAGAATGAAATGATAAAAGTGTGTTTATTTTTTTATTTTTTAGGTTTTTATACATAAAATAATACCAAAAATCAATTTTGATCAATTTTTGAGGCACAATTGGGAATATATTCCTCTCAATAGTGAATACATTAAATTATTTACTAGAATGACAATCTTCAATTAGAAAAGGGAACTCACTCTCTTCACACAATTATAACTCTCAATCCAATTGTCGAAACCATCCTAAACCCATATAATTTCTCAAATTCCATCTCCTAAACCTATAATTCTTATATTTTGGTATAAATCCATCCATAGATGGATTTTAGAGCAAACCTAAGGAGAATAACTGAATAATAGGTAACGTTCATCAATGAGCGTTTCAGTTTTATTCCTTAATCCAATGATTTAGTTATTTCTATATCATGATAATGTAATAAAATAAGTATATTAAATAAACTTATATGGTTTTAGGTTAAGTTAATGATCTTAAATCTTTTACACATCCATAAAATGGGTTATGAAATCATTGTTCCTATGTAGGATGGACTACCGCCTCTCGAACCAAAATCATTTTTTCCTTTACCATATTACACGGTTGAACATAATGATTTCTTCATAGTTTATATATGATATTCATGGTATTTATAATGTTATCATGACCTTGTAATTAATATATCACACATGCCTTCATACTCTTGATTTTTCCAGAATAGAGTAACATTGTTCATATGTACGATGGAATACTACATTTTGTAGTGATGTGATTCATTCACACTTTACATAGAAGGTATTAGTGATAATTTTCATGAAACATGTGATATACATGAAATAAAACTTATTTTATAATTATAATATATCATTTTATTTTATTTCTTTCAATCCGAAAAAAAAGACAACAACATTCATGTGTACATACAACCTACCGTCTCCATAAACGGTGTAATTAATTTTCTCTCTATAAAATTTATATATTACTATTGAAAAATACATAATAAATATATATGATATCTATATAATTGTTTTAACTCTTGATACTATGGAACCATGATCAAAATAAGATGAGAAAAATATAACAAAACCAAACATATACAAAAGACAAAGTGGTTATTAACCTAAAGCTGACATTAACATGTAATTGTTAATAAATGTGTAATAAAAAGTCATAAAAAAAATATATTGTATGATATTTATGAATATGGTTTGGTATTATATTTATAATAAGCTTATATTTGTTATACAAGAGGTTTTAAAGAGTACAATGGAAGTCAAGACTTAGGGTAATGGATTTCTGTCTTACCTTCATTTTTTTGTGACACACATGACTTATTCACTAAATGATTCTTTTATGTGGTTTAAATAACAACCATGGATTTATTTTATGAATATTATAATCAATATTATGTGTATTATTATATCAATTCAAGGATCTCTCCTTCCCGGGGGTTACCATTCAAAAGTTACCAAATCGGTAGGGGATTTTTGTCTCCATTTTCCTTCTTTGATATGTATGCTATGTTATGAACCTATAATATTTCACAAGATGATTATAAAAACCTTTTGAAATGTAATATTACGAATTTTTTCACACTAATAATATTTTATGTTTCATTCCATGTAATTTCTTCATGGGGGCTTATGATTCAATGTTATAAAATTGGTAAAATATTTATGTTACAATATCATCATTTATCAAGATTGATTATGTTTATGCATCCAATTATGAAATATTTTGATCTAATGTATCAATAATTATAATTAATTTTATTATAATATGGTCCTAAAATGAGAATAAAGTTTTTATCTATTTATTTCCTTATTTTTATGTTCTCATGATTTCAAAAGAATCTGTACTAGAAACTGAGGTTTTTACAACAGATATATACCAATGGTTTCATCAAACTATTGGTATACTGTATGAAAGGAAAAATTTCCAATAGTTTGTTCAAAGCGTTGTAAATTCATTAATATAGCTAACATTTTTCAATAGTTTGAAAAAACTATTGGGAAAACTTTAGTTCCTCCAAGATATACCAACTGTTTTAATAAATTTTTGGTAAATAGAGGCTTTCCCAACGGTTTTTTAAAAACCATTGGAATGTTTTTCCCCAAATACCCAGCCCCCCTGATCCCACTCAGACCGATTGTAAACCCTAATCAAAACCTCCTCCCAAAGATTTCTCTGCCGCGAAACTCCTTCCACCCACAGATCCATCTTCAGTGAATCAATTTTTTCTAGACTTCAATTTAGAAAGTGTTACCTTCGTTTTAATGTTCCCCCTCTATTTTATTGTTTTATATTTTGATTTGGGATAAATTAGAGTTCCTGGAATACCAAACCCTTTGATATGTTTTCAATTTTTTGTTATACACTTCATACATTGTAAAGGGTTTTTTAGTGTGGTGATATGGTTGTTTATATGGACTTTAATTTATTTGAAAATTAGATTTGTATTTTGTATTTATTCTTTTTGATCATGGAATAACGAGAAGGGTATTGATATGAGGATGAAATGGCTATTGGTTGGATGATGGATGGGAATTGTGAACACCCCCACAACACCCCCTAGACACCTCCCACCCCCTGGACAACCCCCACCACCCCCGTAGACAAAACCCTATTGGATAGCCCCCCCACCCCCTAGAACCCCACCCCATGGACACCCCACCCCTTAGACAGCCCCCTCCCCTCCACCCATAGGACACCCCCAGCCCCACCATCCCTGGACACCCCTCACCCCCCATGGATAACCCCCCACCCCTGGACACCCCCACCCCCATGGACACCCCCGCCCTATGGACAACCCCCCACCCCTCGGGACACCCCCACCTTCCCTGGACACCCCTTACCCCTCATGGACACCCCCACCCATTGGAAAACCCCCATCCCCTTAGACAGCCCCCCCTGGACACCACCACACCTCCTAGACACCACGACACCTCCTAGGTTCTTGGCCTAATTTTAAAATTGGAATTAACAATGTAGTTGATTTACCCTTTATCCTAATGACATTTCCTAAGTGACCCATAGATCCTTATAAATTGAATTTGAAATGTTTTGATAATTGAATTTTTTATGTTTTGATAAATTTAATTTTTCATGTTTTGATAAATTGAATGGGTTGTTTGGAATGAAATGTCTAATGCATGATAGTTTGCCTTTCTTAATGAATAAAATTATTTTAAATAAAATTACCCAAAGGAAAATTACCCAAAGGGGAGCTGCAGGAGGGGTAGGGGCTGTCCAGGTGGTGGGTGGTTTGTCCATGGGTAGAGGGCTACAGGGGGTAGGTGGCTATAGGGGTGTGGGGGAGGGGGTAGGCGCTGCCCAAGGAGGGTTGTGGGCTATCCATGGTGGTTAGGGTGGGGTGTCCATGTGGGTTTGGGGGTGTGGGATGTCCTGGTGGGTGGGATTTCTATCAGGTGTGGTGGGATGTCCAGGTGGGGGAGGTGGTGTGGGATGTCCTGGGGGTGGGGTGTGGGCTGTCCAGGGGGGTGGGGGTGGGGCTTCCAGGTGGGGGAGGGGGTGTGGGGTGTACAGGGGTGGTGAGATGTCCAGGTTGGGGTGTGTGTGTGTGTCGGGGGGGGTGTCAAGGTGGGGTGGGGGGGGGGGGGGTGGGGGGTTGCTGTCCAAGGAGTGGGTTGGCTATCCAGGGGGTGAGCTATCCAGGTGGGGGAGGGGGGTATGAGTTGTCCATGGAGGGGTGTGTTCAGTGGGGGATATGGGGTGTCCATGTGGGGTTGGGGGGGCTCTACAGGGGGGATGTGGGGGGGGGGGGAAGAGGGCGACATGGTAGGGGTGTATAGGCCCTCCGGGTAGGGGGTGGACGGTCTAGGGGTGGTGGTGGGTGGGCTATCCAGGTGGGGGAGGGGGGATGGGCTGTAAGTGGGGGGGGATATCCAGGGAGGGGGTGGGTTGTCCACTCCAAAACTCAACAAAAAAATAAGAATAAGATAAAACCAATGTATAGTTTCTTTCACACATTAAGACATTTCATGAAGTTCCATTCCTAGACACACTCTTACCTATCCAAGAAGAAGTGGTCTCTGCAATGAAATCTCACTCAGGTTCTTATCCACTATCCATATTGATCTCATAAAAATTTAGCATTTGTACAACTCCATATCACCTAATGATATTACAGTGATCATACTTCTGTGAGTAGCGTCCCATCAAATAATGGCTCATACAACCTAATCCACATATGATATTTGGTGGTGTGTTTACAACTGGGTGTGTTGTAATTTATATGTATGATATCCAATGTTTACACCAACAGTCTTCTTGGTCATCTATAATAGGCTTGAAATTATGCTACAATTGGATAGAGATTGGATTTTACAACCCTAGTTTGGGGGTGGACACCCCCACCCACCTTGGACAGCCCCCCAGGACACCCCCACCCCCATGGAATACCCTGCCACCCCCTGGGATAGCCCACCCACCCCTCACGGACAGCCCGCCCACCCCCCTAGACACCCCATCCCCCCTGGACAACCCGACCACTCCCATGGAAAGCCCGCCCGCCCACCCCGTATCCCCTGGACATCCCCGCCACCACCCGGGACATCCTTCCCACACCCCTGGATACCTCATACCCCCCTTGGACAGCCCCAACCCCATAGACTCCCCACACCCCTGGACACCTGCGACCCCTTGGACAATCCTTCCACTCTTTTGGAATACCCGCCCACCCCCTGGACACCTCGTACCAACCTGGACATCCCCCACCCCCATGGACAACCCAGCCACCCCCTGAACACCTTCACACCACCCTCCAGACTCCCCACATCCCCCTCGACATCCCCACTCCCTGGAAAGCCCCCCTCAACCCCCCGACCCTACTAGATAGCCCCACCACTCCCATGGACATGCCACCCACCCCCCGTGGATAGCCAACCCACCCCCCTGGACACCCAGTAACCCCCTGGATAGCCCCACCAACCCTGTGGATAGCCCTCCCACCCCCATTGACACCCTGTACTCCCCCTGGACAGCCCTACCTACCCCTATTACACCCTGACCACCCCTTGGACACCGCGTACCCCCTGGACAACACCCCATGGAAAGCCCCCCACCCCTTAGACACCCTGACCCCCAGAACACCCCCCCCCCCCCCCCCGTGGACAGCCCGCCCACCCCTGGACATCCCATACCATCCTAGAAATCCCCCACCCTCGTGGAAAACCCACCCACCTAGACAGACTAACCCCTGGACATCTCGCACCCACACACCCCCGACCCCCTGGACAAACCCGCCACCTCCCTGGACACCCCGTATCGCCTGGAAACCCTACCCCCTTGGCCAGTGTATGTGATCACTAAAATAATCTACTATAATATAAAATTTCTTCAATCTTAAATTTACTCAACCCCTGAATAATTCTCCTCCACATGTGTACATGATCTTGCAAACTCATGTATAGTTTTTCAATTATATTTTGTTATAAATATATTAATTTGTTGTCTTTTATATTATGATTCTCATATAGAGTATTGTGTTAGTTATGGTTTCATATATAGTGAAAAATTTATGTTCACTTAGATATATTTTCGATGAAACATCAATTATACTGAATTGATATTGAAAAAACGGCTAATAACAATATTTTTATAGAATTGATAAAAGTTGTATATATGAAACTGATCAGATTTCAAGTAATTTTCAAAACAATTTTGAGAGAGTTTTAGATTTTTCATGTCCCAATGCTTCTGATAGTGGTAACATACACTTACCCTATTACAATTGTGTTGGAATACCTTGTTTGAGCCGTGAATAAGTCAACTACCACATAACCAAATATGGTTTTCAAGAAAACTAATTTTTGTGGTATCGTAATGGGGAGAAAATGAAATTTCAAATTACTGATGATCTAAATGAGAGGACTGGATTGGAGAATTTATTTTATGATCAGTTTCCATTTATTAGTCATCATTAAAAATAAAGGATTCCGACCCTAGAATATTTATATATGAGCACACATGATCTATCTAATGAAAATGATGATGCTATCAGGGTGAAAAAATTGAATGATGTTGCCACAACTCCAGTATATCGACAATGCAGTAAAATGAAAAAGCTGAAATTTTTTATTCAATTGTTTCATGGGAAAACTATGTATGGGAATTCTAATACTACCATCGATTATATTATTTCTTTTTAGAGGTACTTACTTCTATATGATGTTGATATTCCATCAAACCACTATATGTCGTGGATGTTAGTTGAGAAACTAGTATTTTTAAGAAACAAAATTAATGCTTGCCTGAAATATTATAGTTTTTTTGGGAGGCAACTGGTAAAAGAAATGATTGTATAAAATGTGGCACATCCCTATGGAAGCCAAAAGATTATGGAACACCATCCCGTGCTCCATAGAAATTAATGTGGCACTTTCTATTGGACCCCAAACGCCATAATATTTTTCTGTCTAATGAAATATCAATATAAATGTTATGTCATTATACCAAGAGAAAGGAGACTAATTATGAGTTGGTTCACCTTGTAGACATGTTTGCATGGCAGTGATTTGATTCTCAATATCTTAATTTTGTATCTACCATGTGTAATGTGAGTTTGGTTCTTTCATGTGATATTTTTAATTCGTTTGGGAAGATGCTTATGTCACACAAAACATGGCATGTTTTTATACACATTTATAATCATCCCCCATGGTTGTGTCTGAAAAACCATTCGCTTTCATGAGTATTCTCATATTTGTCCCTTCTGATCCCAACAATGATATAGGCATATATATGAAACCTTTAATAAAAGAGGCGAAACTTCTTTGGGATGTGGGTGTTGGAACATACAATACATGTCTGAAAGACATATTTCACATGTCTGCTATGCTTATGTGGATGATCAATGATTTTCCAGCTTATGCAATGATGTATCGATGGAGCATGAAGGGATAACTATCATGTCCAATTTTAATGAATAATACATGATCCAGAAGACTGAAACATCATTGTAGTTTTGGGTTTATGGGACATCGATGATTCCTTCCAATAGAAAATCCATATAGAAATAATGGTAAATGATTTGACGGTTCAATGGAGAGAGATGATCCACCTCAGTATATGTCTTGAACTGATATTCCTAATGAATTGAAAGATTTCAGTTTTTCATTTGGGAAGGGTCAAATGAAATCTGGAAAGAGAATGAATATTTCCACTGAAACCAGTTACAATGGGAATAAGAAAAGTATCTTCATTGATTTTCCTTATTGGTCCACCAATTTGTTACATCATTTCCTAGAAATAATTCACATTGAAAAAAATATATGTGAAATGGTGCTTTAGATTCCTCTAAAAGTTTAGAGAAATACAAAAGATGATTTGCGGTCTTGAGGTGACTTGGTGGATTGGGGAATCAGACCAGAATTGCATCATATGTGTATCAGTAAAAATAAATGGAAAGTTCAAGGTGCTTCTTATGTGATGACAACTACAAGAAAAAATAAATTTCTATAAGTACTGGTGACTATTAAACATCTTGATATCTATTAAAACGACATATCTAAATGTGTCAACAGAAGAGAGTTGAAGATAAAATTTTAGAAGTCTCATGATTTTCACATCCTTCTGCATGAGTTGATTCCAATTGAAATTTGTTATCTTTTGTCTAATAATGTAAAGGTGGTTTTTATTCGGTTTTTCCATTCCTTTAGAGATCATTGTACTAAGAAGATTTCACTTAATTTTGATAACTTATTTATACCTTATGAATCTAGAATAATCAATGTTTCTTGATTATAATAGACTAATGATACATATTAAATAAACATCCTAATAAAAATTTAATTTAATTATTACATCTTGTAATACTTATGGACTTCAATATATATTTTTTCAATCACATTTATTTATTTTTTGAGTTACACTATAGTTATCCTTTTCTAATTACTTCAATATTTCTTTTAAAAATATAGGAAATGCATCCAATTGAAGAGAGTCTACCAAAACAAATGATGGACAACAATCATCGCATGATTGAGATGGGAATTCCACCACTAATGCCTGTAGTGAGTATTTTATTTGAAATATAAATTTAAATAATATATAATGTCATGTGATTAATTTTGATTTCAACAATTTTGCAGGATCCATCTATTAGGTGACATCTATTTGATGAGTAGCCTAGTAGTGGTCCTAGTACTCTGGGTGTTCGTACGAGGGGGGGGGGTATTAGAGTTAGAAGATCTGGTCGGTGTAACTGATTAAACCCTGACCCTCCCCATGACACACCTTCCATCCTACATTCTAATCCTGGTGTGTCGCTAGGGACACATGATATATTTAGGCCTCCCATGTTTTCACCACCTTTTATATCTGGTACTCCCCACCCATCTATACCATATTTGATGATGATTCCCACTCTCTATTAAGAATTCATCCAACAATCCCTATCATATTCTTTTACTTATGCTTCCTTCTCTCTGTGATTTTATATTCCATATTCTTCAACTCCTACCCCGCCAGAGTCTGTCCATACAGAGAAAATATTGAGACCCACTCCATCTATAAAGGGTGTTCCATTAGTTTATACGGATCCAGTGGCACCCATTGATTATAGTACCTTATGAATACTTATATAACCCTGGAATTTTATTACACAATTATTTATTTTCATTATAAAATGTATTGATAAAATATTTGTTTTTATTTTATAACAGATACATATAATTATAGGAGGAGGGGGCGAGGGCGCACATGCATGTGTGCAGTGTGGAACTGCTATACGCAGTATATAGTGGACTACAATGAAGATATTCAAATCATTGAAAAACTAGGGCAACAATGTCAGTGTTTTTTGGCGACACTTGAAAAAAACTCAGACATTATTCCTGTTATCCAACTATATTGGAGACAGTTGAAAAATGAAGTTAAGGATAAATCTTGGGAAGATATATGGGTAAACAAAACCTGTTTAATTTAATGCAATATATTATTTTTTATATTTATATGAATTAATATTTTCTTGTCAGCCCCGGTTTAATTTCCCTGATGGTGAGGGTGCACAGCCAGAATGTATCAAGGATTTATGTGATCTTTGGAGAGAATAAAAGCACGAGTTGTATACTGTTTGCCATGCTAGAGTTGGCACTGAGTTAGAGGCGGTCCCCATCGTGGGTGATTATCTGTTAGAATTGTATCGACAGATGATTACTAATTGGATGACTATCCAGTTTAAAGTATTAATCACATTTGAGGTATTTAAATGAAAGTATTCATTTTTTCATTAATATTAATTATTTAATTTTATTTAGGAATCATCAGGAAGAAATAAAAAAACATTGAAGCTAATCAATATATCTACACATTGGGACTTAATTCGATTCTAGATCGTGAGAGGTAGTAGGTATGACATTTTATAATGTTTCTTAACGACTTTCACTTTCTATTTCTTCCTCCATAATTTATTCGATTGATAAAGATATATAATTTTAGTTAGGAAATTAATTATTGTTATCCTGTTTTTAATTAAGGTTTCATACATTAAATGTCATTGTAGAGGCATAAATTGAATTTAGAAGTATGTGTTCCTAAAAAAAACTGTTTTACTCGAGTAGAAAGAAGAAAGATGGTAGTGTGGTTAGTGAACCAACTTAGAAGTAGATTTTATGTTTTACTTTGTGGATTTAATTTTTTTAATCTCTATTTTGTAACATAATAATATATTTATATTTGTAACAGGTTACTTTAAAGGACCTTGATTCCTAGGAACCAAACTATTTTAGGCAAAATGATCACTTACATCAGGTGTTGCAAGATGAGCACCCTGGTTGAGTACACTGCCGACGAGGGAAGAGTATAGTTCTGACGAGGTGTTGGCCCTCCTAAGGGATGAGTTATAGAGCCACCAAGTTCAAGCAGGTTAAGGAACATGCAGAACAGGCTGAAAAGGGCCACAGAGATGAAAGAATAGTCTTCTAGGGCAAACACTACATTTATGAAACTAATAGAAGTTTTACGTCCAACAATTCAACTAGCTGCCAGCACAACTTGTAATGAATATATGTCATCGATGCATTCTATATATGGTGCATCAAGTGGAATTTCTAGTGCTGGTCGAGATGATGGTGAGGAAGAGGTTTAGGGAGAGGAGGAGGGTGAGGAGGAGGCTAAAGTGAAGGAGGAGGGCGAGGAGAAGGATGAAGGCGATGAGAAGGCTGATGCTGAGTACGAGGGTGAGGAGGAGGGTGTTGAGGATGGTGAGGATGATGATGAGGATGATGATGAGGATAAGTGTGAGCCTGATGATGATAGTGATTATAGTGATGTTGATGAGGAATAGATTGATTCATTACATTTTTTACTGATATTACTGACCTTTGATGTTTATTGATTTGTTGTGATTGAAAATGTCTGATTAGCTAGGTCACATTATCTTTATTTTTTTATCATTAAAAAATAAAACTTGACTTGATGATTTGTTGTGACTGATTCACCCCACCCCTAGACAGCTCGTCCACCCCCTTGATAGCTTGTACCCCTTGGATAGCCCGCCACCCCGGTGGTCAGCCCACCCACCCACCTGGACAGCCCCTCTACTCGTGGATAGCCCGCCACCCCCGTGGATATCCTGCCCAAACCCTGGACAACTCCTACCCCCTGGACAGCCTTCCCACCACCCTGGATACCCCGTACCCCACTAGACATCCCCACCCACCCCTGGACACCCCGCCCACCACCCTGGACACCTCGTACCCCCTAGGAATCCCCCCACCAATGGAAAGCCCCCACACCTAGCCCATGGACACCCATGACACCCTAGACAACCCCTCTACCCTCGAGGCATGCCCGCCCACCACTTCAACAGCCCCTCCCCCCATGTACACCCCCACCCCCCGTGGACAGCCTTCCCACACCCCCAGACACCCCTACCCCTATGGACAACCCCACCACCCCCATGAATAGCCCCCCACCCCCTGGACACCCTACCCACCCCTTTGGTCACCCAATACCCCCTGGACCACCCACCACCCTCGTTGATAGCCCATCCTCCCCACCAGACACCCCGTACCCCATGGATTTGCCCCCACCCCCATGGACAGCCTGCCCACCCCTATAGGCAGCCAGCCCAGCCCCCTCGACACCCCCTTTCACCCTCGACAGCCCCGCCACCACCGTGGAAAGCCTGCCCACCCCTGGGACACCCCTCCCCCTGTGGAAAACCCGTCCACCCACTGGACACCCCCTAGCCTCCTTGGACAGCCTGCCCACCCCTTGTGGAAAGCCACCCCTCCCCTGTGGACATCCCGCCCATGGACACCCCCCCCCCCACCGTGGACAGCCCACCCACCCCCTGGACACCCCCTACCCTAGTGGATAACCCCACCACCCCTGTGGATAGCCCACCAACCCCCTAGACAACCCGTACCCCCTGGACAGCTCCGCCCACCCCTTGGACACCCCCACTGTAACAGCCCAAGATTTTATAAAAAAATATTCTTTTTAATGTCTTGTGTTAGGAGCTTGCACAACACGCATCCTTGACTTGCCTTTCATTACACGCAATCGCGACCTTCCTCGATAGCGTGTGTAATACGCAATACCGAGTTTCACTAAACAACGATATGCTATTAAAATATTATTAAAACTAGCCGGTATGAATAGTAATAACCACTTTTTAAAATTCTGTAAATCTTATTTTTCAAAATGAACTTCATTTTTTCGGAGTATCGAATTTAGCCTATGGTGAAATTTTGGTACATTTCGGATAACTTTCATATTCTGATGAATAGTGAAAATTACTAAATTATAATTAAAAAACAACTTTTTTAATCGAAATAATTAATAGTGATAAATTATTAATTGGAGTAGTTTTAAAGTATATTTAGAATATATTTTTACAATTTAATACAATGTTGGTCATTGGATGTAATTGCACATTTAAACCAGACATAAACAAGTGTCAATCTTTTGATAGATATTGTTTCTTAAAAACACGCAATTTGTTTTAACAGCAGGATTTAATTATAAAATTAATTAATGCAACTTCTATGTTATGAATTTGGTAAAATAGACTTCATTTTTGAATTCGGAATATGAAATATAGCTTAGGATAAAATTTTGGCATTTTTCTGAAAACCTTCATTTTTTGATGAATAGTGAAACTACTAAGTGGTAGTTAAAAAACTGAATTTTTCATAAAACTTAATTTTACCGCTTCTGTGAATGGAATTTCAAAAATCCGAGAGACACGGTTGATGTCAGTAAGTAAAATGTGGTTCAATGAGATGAAAATAATTTTTGGTGAATAGTAACTTTTTACTTTTATTTACCACGGTTAAAAGTAAATAGGGTAATTAAGGGTAAGAATGATATTAATATTACCCTAACACATGTCCTAATTCTATTGGAAAAGTGTATCTCGACCAAAAACAACCTTAAGTGTAAAATATTATCATTTAGGCCCACTTGGATTAGATTAGGACAATTATTATTATTTAATTCAAAGAAGAGTTAAAAGAGTTAAAATCAAAGTTTATTCACTAAAACATTTTTAATATGGGGTTATACATAAGATAAATTCGACTATAAATACTAATTAGAAAGATAAAAAGATTTCCTACATAATTATATTTTTATTATAATTTTTAGACTTTAAATAAATTAATTTATTTATGACACAACGATGATGCAGTAATTACCCTTTTAAGGAAATATTAACCTAACTGATGTTATAAATGCTCAAATGAATGTAATTTGAGACTTTTTATGAATTACACTAATTTTCTAGGTTACTATGATATATTAGTGTTGATTTAATCAACTTGGTTCGAACATATAATTCTGTTATGACTTTCACAAAAATCATATATCAAATAGTGTCAAAATTGACACAAAATAGTTTTTAAATCAAATATTGTATTATTAATTGTTATTTTATTCCTAAAAATCTAAGGTTCGGCCAAATGACTTAGATAAGGATATATATATTAATAATAAACAATTTGGGGTTCTTTTGGCATGTTATAGTAAGTGTATTAACCATATAGTGAAAGAAAACAAAAAGACACGGTAAAAGTTAAATTATTTAACTTAGAGTTAAATCTAATTGATAAGGTTAAAATAATACCCTAAACTTGTCTAAATCTTATTGGTTGATAGGATTTCGACCCATCCCCACTTTAGCTTCGAAATAAGACCCTTTGGAACCATTATAAACCGATGTTGACTTTAATATAAAATAATATTTTGAGATATTCCTAAGGTGCCCCTCTCCTCCCACTACGGGAAAAATGAGCAATTGCGACGGGTTATTTGCGACGGGAATAAATCCCGTCGCAAATAGTCATGTTAAAAACTTATTTGCGACGGGGGTATTTCCCCGTCGCAAATAAGGAGGCTTTTGCGACGGGATTGCTTTCCCCGTCGCAAATAGTTTTCCCGCGATGCGCGCCAAATCGCGGGAAACTTATTTGCGACGGGGAAATATTCCCGTCGCAAATAACCGGCGGCGGTAAAAGGTATTTGCGACGGGAATATTCCCCCGTCGCAAATACTATGTCGGCAGGGATTATTTGCGACGGGTCCCGTCGCAAGTAACTATTTACCGGTTGACCGTAATAAATGTTGGCTAAGGTATTTGCGACGGGTCCCGTCGTAAATAATACTATTTGCGACGGGAATCCCGTCGCAAATGGGCCCGTCGCAACTAATCTAACCTATAAATACCCCCATCCGTTTTTTTCATTTCATTCTCATTCCTTATCTTCTCTCTCTCTCAGAATTATATTTCTAGAGTTGAGTTTTTTTCCAGTTTAAGTTTTTTCTCCGGAGCTGATATTAAAGTTTTGAAGAACGATCAGAACAGATCAATTTTCAAGGTATTTATCTTCATTTTAATTTTTTATTTATTTTTAATTTCTTATTAGTTTCTATTATTATTAATTAGTTGTAATTTAATTATGTTTACATTGTTTTATTATTTAATAAATTTAAATTATAAGTATTGTTTATATGGTAATTAGGAATAATTAGTAATAATTTTTAGTAATTAAGAATAAATATTAATAACTAGTAATAAATACCAATAATTAAGAATAAGAACATTATTACATTATTAGTTTATTTTATTATTAATATTAAAATAATATAATTTTTTATATATATACAGTTCTTTTTTCATCTGTGTGTTTGCCGTCTTCACATGTATTATTTGTATGTGGAGATAGAAAACGCACAGATGAAAAAAGAACTGTATATAAATTAGAAAATTATATTATTTTAATATTAATAATAAAATATATTAATAATGTTATTATTTGTAATTATTGGTAATTATTTCTAATTATTGATAATTATTCATTTAATTACTAATAATTATCAATAATTAAGAATAATTAGTAATAATTACCAATAATTAACAATAATTAGTATTAATTACCTATAATTAGTATTAATTACCAATAATTAGTATTAATTACCAATAATTAGTATTAATTACCAATAATTCGTAATAATTAGGAATAATTAACAATAATTAGTAATAATTAGGAATAATTAACAATAATTAGGAATAATTAACAATAATTAGTAATAATTAGTAATAATTAGGAATAATTAGGAATAATTAGTAATAATTAGGAATAATTAGGAATAATTAGTATTAATTAGGAATAATTAGTAATAATTATCAATAATTAGTATTAATTAGGAATAATTAGTATTAATTACAAATAATTAGTATTAATTAGGAATAATTAGTATTAATTACAAATAATTAGTATTAATTACCAATAATTAGTCTTAATTACCAATAATTAGTATTAATTACCAATAATTAGTATTAATTACCAATAATTAGTATTAATTACCAATAATTAGTATTAATTAGGAATAATTAACAATAATTAGTAATAATTAGGAATAATTAACAATAATTAGTAATAATTAGGAATAATTAGTATTAATTAGGAATAATTAGTAATAATTACCAATAATTAGTATTAATTAGGAATAATTAGTATTAATTAGGAATAATTAGTATTAATTACCAATAATTAGTATTAATTACCAATAATTAGTATTAATTACCAATAATTAGTAATAATTAGGAATAATTAACAATAATTAGTAATAATTAGGAATAATTAACAATAATTAGTAATAATTAGGAATAATTAACAATAAGTAGGAATAATTACGAATAATTAGTATTAATTAGGAATAATTAGTAATAATTACCAATAATTAGTATTAATTAGGAATAATTAGTATTAATTACAAATAATTAGTATTAATTACCAATAATTAGTATTAATTAGGAATAATTAACGATAATTAGTAATAATTAGGAATAATTAACAATAATTAGTAATAATTAGGAATAATTAGTATTAATTAGGAATAATTAGTATTAATTAGGAATAATTAGTATTAATTAGGAATAATTAGTATTAATTAGGAATAATTAGTATTAATTAGGAATAATTAGTACTAATTACCAATAATTAGTATTAATTACAAATAATTAGTATTAATTAGGAATAATTAACAATAATTAGTAATAATTAGGAATAATTAACAATAATTAGTAATAATTAGGAATAATTAACAATAATTAGTAATAATTAGGAATAATTAGGAATAATTAGGAATAATTAACAATAATTAGGAATAATTAGGAATAATTAGTAATAATTACCAATAATTAGTATTAATTAGGAATAATTAGTAATAATTACCAATAATTAGTATTAATTACCAATAATTAGTATTAATTAGGAATAATTAACAATAATTAGTAATAATTAGGAATAATTAACAATAATTAGTAATAATTAGTAATAATTAGTAATAATTAGGAATAATTAGGAATAATTAGTAATAATTAGGAATAATTAACAATAATTAGGAATAATTAGGAATAATTAGGAATAATTAGTATTAATTACGAATAATTAGTAATAATTACCAATAATTAGTAATAATTACCAATAATTAGTAATAATTACCAATAATTAGTATTAATTACCAATAATTAGTATTAATTACCAATAATTAGCAATAATTACCAATAATTAGCAATAATTACCAATAATTAGCAATAATTACCAATAATTAGTATTAATTACCAATAATTAGTATTAATTACCAATAATTAGTAATAATTACGAATAATTAGAAATAATTACGAATAATTAGCAATAATTAGCAATAATTAGAAATAATTAGCAATAATTAGAAATAATTAGCAATAATTAAAAATAATTAGCAATAATTAGTAATAATTAGCAATAATTAGTAATAATTAGTAATAATTAGGAATAATTAGTAATAATTAGGAATAATTAGGAATAAGTAGGATTAATTAGGATTAATTAGGATTAATTAGGAATAATTAGGATTAATTAGGAATAATTAGTAATAATTGCCAATAATGACCAATAATTGCCAATAATTACCAATAATTGCAAATAATTAGGAATAATTAGGAATAATCAGGAATACTCAGGAATACTCACGAATACTCACGAATACTCACGAATACTCACGAATAATCACGAATACTCACGAATAATCACGAATACTCACGAATACTCACAAATAATCAGGAATACTCAGGAATACTCAGGAATACTCAAGAACACTTAGCAAAAAAAATTATATTATCAATATTTATGAAAAAAATATTAATATTATTAAAATAATAAAAATTTATAAAAACCAGTAATGCTTTTATATTTTATTACTAATAATTAGTAAACAAAATCTGCTTGGATAATGAAGGGAAAATTTATAACCATCTCCACAACGATGATTATCAAATTTCCTTTCATTATTCAAGCAGTTTTCCTTTTGCTAAGTATTGCTAAGTATTGCTAAATTAGTAATAAATAGTAATAATTAGCAATAAATTGTAATAATTAGTAATAAATTGTAATAATTAGTAATCCTTGCTTGAGTGTTTTTTCTAACAAATTATTCAAAACCAGTAATGCTTTTATATTTTATAGAAAAATATGGAACAACGAGGTCGTCAACAGTCATTATTAGATGACCGCATATGGATAAATCAACGTAAAAATCCAAATGGTTCTGGTTTAAATCCAGTATATATAGAGGGTGTGGAGATTTTTTTATCATTTGCGGCATCAAATTCAGAATTTGTTTCAGAAGGAAAGATAAAATGCCCTTGTAGAAAATGTGCATTGAGAACGTTTGACACGTTTGACAAAGTGGGGGAACATCTCTTGCGTTTTGGTTTTCAAGCAGATTATGTTTTTTGGTATCAACACGGTGAACGCAGTTCCAGAGCAGATGATACCAACTTGATTCCGGATCCATCCCAGTTTCAAGATTTAGTACATGATGTTGCAGGTTCATCTGTTCAACATACAGAAACTCCGGCTGATATAGCTTCAAATCCTGAGTTGGGACCGTCTGAATTTTATGAGTTGTTGAAGTCTGCTGAGGATGCATTATATCCTGGCTGCAAGATGAGCAAATTAGAAGCAGTTGCAAAATTTATGGCTATCAAATCAGATAACGGAATGTCAAACACATGTTTTGACCAGATATTTTCTTTGCTGAAAACACTGTTACCCGAAGGAAATGTTTTACCTGCAAATTACTATGAAAGTAAGAGGTTGGTTCGAAATTTGGGACTTACTTGTCAGAAGATTCATGCATGTTCAAATGACTGCATTTTATATTCAGGGGAAAATGAGTCGTTGGATAGTTTTCCCACATGTGGGCAACAGAGATATAAAGAAGGACAACACGGGAAGTCTGGTTTGATTCCTGTAAAACAGTTGAGATATTTTCCTCTTACATCCAGACTTCAGCGTTTATTCATGTCTAAGAATACAGCGACAATGATGTCATGGCATAAAGAGAATATTTCAACCGATAAAAGCTTGAATCATCCAGCCGATGGTGATTCATGGAAACATTTTGATAGAGTGCATCCATCATTTGCTTTAGAAGCTAGAAATGTTCGACTGGGCCTTTCCATTGATGGTTTCTGTCCGTTTGGATCTTATGGTAGTCAATATTCATGTTGGCCTGTTTTTTTAACTCCGTATAATTTACCTCCATGGATGTTGATGAAGGAGCCATATATCTTTTTGACTTTACTAATTCCAGGACATCCGAAGAAAAATATTGATGTTTATTTGAAGCCATTGATTGATGAATTAAATTTATTGTGGAGTACTGGTGTCAGTACATATGATGTTGCAACGAAACAGAATTTCATACTGAGAGCAGCATTGATGTGGACAATAAGTGACTTCCCGGCTTATGGGATGTTATCTGGCTGGAGTACACATGGTCAGAAATCATGTCCTTACTGTATGGGAGAGAACAAAGCATTTATGCTCATTCATGGAAAGAAACCTTGTTATTTTGACTGTCATCGCAGATTTCTTCCAGCTGATCATCCTTTTCGCAGAAACAGATCTCATTTCAGAAAAGGAACAGCTGAAAGGGATGGACCTCCAAAAATGCTATCAGGTTCGGAGTTAAAATCGGTTGTATTTTCATTACCTCCCATCACTTTTGGTCCCACAATAAACCAACAGAAAATTTCTGGTTTTGGGAAAGAGCACAATTGGATTAAACGTAGCATATTTTGGGATTTGCCATATTGGTCTGATTTGTTGGTCCGACACATGTTAGATGTCATGCATATTGAGAAGAACTGTTTTGATAATTTGTTTCATACAGTTTTGGATACGCCAGGAAAGAGCAAAGACAATGTAAATGCACGTTTAGATCTTGCCCAAATTTGCAGACGTCCAGAATTGGAACTATTTGAGAATGTCAGAACAGAAAGGTTACTGAAACCAAAAGCAGCTTATACACTGTCTAAAGAAAACCGTTTATTATTTTGTCAGTGGATTGCAGATTTGAGACTTCCAGATGGCTGTGCTTCCAATTTGGGTAGATGTGTAAAGAATGGTCATATTACTGGATTGAAAAGTCATGATTGTCATGTTATAATGGAGAGACTTCTACCCATTGGATTAAGAGGTCTGTTGAATTCTGTGATTTGGGATTCCATAACAGACATGTCTCATTTTTTTCGGGAAATTTGTGCGGCTACGGCAGATTATGATGCTCTAGGCAAACTTGAAAAAGATGTTGTTGTAATTATATGTAAACTGGAAAAAATATTCCCGCCGTCTTTCTTCAACTCAATGGAACATTTGATGTTACATTTGCCATATGAATCCAAATGTGGAGGTCCGGTACAGTTTCGATGGATGTACCCATTTGAAAGATGCATGCAAAAATTGAAAAGAAAAGTACGCAACAAAGCATCTGTTGAAGGATCTATTGCAGAAGCTTATTTGCAAGAGGAAATATCTTTTTTCTTCTCCCATTATTTTGAATCTGAGTATCCTTCAACACACAACCGAATGGGACGGAATGAGAGGAATATTGATGAAATCGACAATCAATTATCTGTTTTCAACCAGTCAGAGCTTGGTTTTGGTGGAGTTTCTGAACGCTGGCTTTCAGATGATGAACATCATAGAGCTCATACGTATGTTCTGCTCAACTGTGAAGAGATGACATCAGTTGTACTGTAAGTGTTTATATCACTTATTCTATCATTTATGTTACAGTAAATAACTTTGGTTTTTATAGGTTGTATGATAATCATATCAAGAAACAAATTCCACAAATTACAGCAGCTTCTCTCGAAGAACGGCGACTGAAAAATTTCTCTCAGTGGTTTCAAAAACTGGTAACATAAATTCTTTATCATTTAGCAACTCATTCAATGTATAGTTTACTATATTGATAATTATTTCACAAATCTTCAGGTTTCTCGACATGCTGATAAAATTGACAAACGGCTCTGTGTATTGAGTAACCCACCTTCCAAACTTGTTAAAACTTATAATGCATATGTGGTGAATGGATTTCGATTCCACAAGCATGCATATGGGGAATCGAAAAAAAACAATGAACAGTGGAGTTAGCTTGAGAGGATCTCATCATCGAGAAAATGAAGTTGACTTTTATGGCATGCTTGATGAAATCATTGAACTCTGTTATCTTGGACAACATTACATAACCATGTTCAAATGTCGGTGGTTGGATACAGAGAGAGGGGTGCGTGTTCATCCGACTCATGGAATCATCGATATTAAATGTAAAAGTGTTCTCGCAGTAAATGAACCATTCTTATTGGCTCAACAGGCATATCAAGTTTATTATGCAAAGTACTGTGCAACATCAAGAGACTTGACTGATTGGTGGAGTGTAATAAAAATCAAAATTCGAGACAATCAGTTTAGTCAAAGTGAATGTGCTTTCACTGATGTGCAAAGAATTGAAGTTTTTCAAGAGAGTACTCAAAATCAATATTTTTTACAAAGAGATATGAGTATCGATGACGACACCCCACATTTAAGAGTCGGTGATGACGATGATGTTAATGATGTCACACATGAATTTGAAATGGTAAGAGATGAAGCAACTGCAACTCGAATGGATATCGATGATGTTGAGGAGGAATATGAAGATGACATTGACATATATGAAGATGATGATGAAGATGAACACTTATAGAATTCCATGGTATTTATATACAATCATAATATGTATATATATGTATATATAATAGTAATTATCAATTATTTGCTAATATTAACATTTTCTGTTTCAGATGGACGAGGCCACATTTCGTGAGTTGGCGGAGGCTGACCTGCCTTTCGATGCGGATGAGTTGCTGGCAGATGACCCTCAGCCTGCAGGCGCTCCAGGGAGTACGCGGAGGGGGCGCGGTCTTGCACGATTGATGATTCCTGACCCCGTCCCCGAGCGACTTCCACGTCTTGGGTTTGATCCGCGCACCCGGAGGTGTGATAACCTGTGTAATAACATGTGAATTTGACTAAGATTTCATTAATCTATTCACATAATAAATGTTTATTATTTTTTCAGTTTTTCGCATATAGCAGTCGGACAGGGCAGCGCTATTTTGCGCAACTATTTCTCTCAGCCGTGGACCACATGGGAGCAGATTCCCATTGATGTGCAGCAGGCCATGTTCGGCCATTGGTTGGTACGTACGTAAATAAATAATTTTTATTTTGAAAATTATTTCATTTCTAACTTGATATTTTGATTTATTTGTAGGGTTTATGGTATCCGATCGAGGATACCATGCGTGACGCCATCCACGAGGCATGGGAGGTGGCCATGCGTGATCGCCTTCGTCAGTTTTTGCACAATTTAAGAAAAGCTGCGATGAAGAAAGCAGGAGTGTCAGATTTTGAGGAGTCATGTAGAGCACACCGACCAGAGTACATTTCATCCCATGTATGGGATGGATTATGTGCGCACTGGTTGAGTGGTGCCTTTCAGAGGAGATCATCGGTGGGGAGGCAGAATCGGGGGAGGCAGGAGGTGACTCATCGAGCTGGGAGTCGTTCTTTCAGTACTCATAGACAGCATCTGGTACGTACATTATTTATAAATATTTTATATAACTATAAATATTAACAGTTTATTTTTTATTCTTATAGGCTGTCAAGCACCCCGATATTACAGAGTACGACGTATATCGGAGGATGTATAGTGATCCTGCTACTGGGGAGCTCAGAGGTGATCGTCAACATCACATCGTGGTCAGTATTATTTGTTTTCAAGTTTAAAAATTAACTGCATATAATATATTCACAATTTTAATTTTAAATTGCAACTATAGGAGTCATATGAGGCCGCAGCGGCACAGGCCCGGCCTGAGAGTCAGGCCGAGTCATCAGATCAGACCACTGCCCGTCAGTTTGATGAGGCGGCATGGATGCAGGCCACCCAGTATGCCTTCGAGAAGGGCCGGGTAGTTGGTATCGGCTCTCGACTGACTCCCGGAGATTATTATGGCAGTGCTGCGATGTCGGCGTCCAGCTCGAGGGGAGCTCGTGCATCTTCTTCTACACAGTATGAGGAGCAGTTGCGATCTCAGACTGCACAGATAGAGAGTCTCCGACAGGAGCAGGAGCAGATACGTCAGCAGCATGAGGAGGAGCGTCGACGCCAGCAGCAGCTGTACGAGGAGCAGACGAGTCGGTGGCAGCAGCAGCATCAGGAGCAGATGGAGTACATGCGCCGACTCACTCATGCTTTAGGGATGGAGTTTCCTCCACCACCATCTGCAGATCCCCCACCTCCCCCCCCTCTTACAGATTAGAGTTTGTATTTCTGTTATAAAATTTGTGAAATCAAAATATTTTTTTTTCTATTCGTAGTTTCTGTCTCATTATAAAATATTAATAATATTATATTTTTAAATAACAATATTAATATGAATAATAATAATATTTATATTTTATAATATTAAATTTTATATATATATTAAAATTTTATATATATATTAAAATTTTATAATATTATAATTTAATTATTTTTTTGTAATACTTGAATTATTTTAATATTTGAATGTAAAATAATTCTATTATTTTTATATTAATTAAAATAACTTATTAATATTTTTTTTATTTATGAATTATAATTATAATATTATTATATTAATTAAATTATTTATTAATATTCTATTATTTTTATTTTTAAATTATAATTCTACTATTATTATAGAAATTAAAATAATTTATTATTTTCATTTGTAAATTATAATTCTATTATTATATTAATTAAAATAATTTATTAATAATTTATTTTTTTTATTTTTTTATAGTATTTGCGACGGGATACTATGCCCGTCGCAAATACTAGTATTATTAATAATTTTTTATTTTTTTTAAAAAAGAGTAATTGCGACGGGTCCCGTCGCAATTACTATGAATAGTATTTGCGACGGGTCCCGGTTCCCGTCGCAAATACTAGTATTATTAATTTTTTTATTTTAAAAAAAAAACGTTATTGCGACGGGCCCGTCGCAGTCGCAAAAGGTATTTGCGACGGGCCCGTCGCAATAACTATTTAAAAAGTTTTCCACAAAAAATACGGAATACTATTTGCGACGGGGAGAATGCCCGTCGCAAAAAAAGTCTGTAGCGACGGTCCCGTCGCAAATAAGTTTAGTTGCGACGGGACCCCGTCGCAAATGGCTATTTGCGACGGGATCCCGTCGCAAATAGCCCGTCGCAAATACCTCTTTTTCCAGTAGTGTCCCTTATAAAAGGACACCTCCTCCCCCTCCTCCTCACACCAATTTGAGCACTCAAGCTCGGCCAACCCATGACAAAATCTCTTCTCCACTTCCCTAGAAACATCCTAGAGGTTCTGGTCTTCCTCAAAGACCAATTTTAGTTTTCTAAGAGGAGGTCTCCAAAAGGCGCTTCAAAGAAGAGATAATTACCGTTACCAATTCTTTCATCTTTATTTCTTCTTCCACTTCTTCTTCTTAGGTTGTTTCATTATGAAGTAATAACATCAGTATCACTCATATACTGATATGTTATTATAAGTATGAAACAACCCTATTTCACCATCTATCTATCCTACAGAAAAAGAAATCACCGCGCGTGCGTACGTACGGAATACCGTCTCCACGCCGTGGTGTAATCTATTTTCCACCACCACCTTACATGGATGGGTATAATGGTGTAAAGAATAACTATACATAGTTATTAAAACATCATATTGATTCTGATATATTGTATAATCCACTCCAATTCAATTCAATATTTATGGAAATGATATCATCGCTCGTGCGTACGTACGGACTACCGTCTCCACGACGCGATGAGATTCATTCTCCATGTTAACCATTTAAGAATGATTATAAAGTATATATAAGAAATAATAATTAAATATATGACATTATAAAGCTACTGGATTTATGTATATATATATATATGTATGTCATCTACTTACTTCCATTCAAGACAATAGGGAAAGGAAAACAGCGTTCATGCGTACGTACGGACTACCGTCTCCATGAACGGTGTTTTTCATTTCATTTATCTATCTATTATATATATATATATACTGAATATATATGATATATAAATAATATTGTATATTCTGGAAGTAAGTAAATCATGATATAAGTAATAATAATGTCAATAACAACAAGTCAAAACACCTACGATAAAAGAAACGATTTTACCCAAAACGCTTCTTTAACATGGAATTTACAAAAGAACGGGTAATATAATAAGTGAACCATATATGATATCATAACAATGAATATGATTCTGTAATAAGTCAATGACATTATTTAAACCATTATACAGGAGCTTCGGACACGTACAAAGCAAATCGGACGTAAGGTAAGGGAAATATCACAATCTCATTTTTATCCGAGATTGTTTATTCGTAAGTATTCACTGGGGTGTATTTTATCATCCACATCCATGTTTCATCAATATGTAATATTATTTCCATCCACCTACAATTGTTTAAATCCATTTTTACCCTTCGGTGAGTTTTTAGTAATATGTATGAAAGGAATCTTTTGTCGTACGAGGTACTTTTTGACTTTTCCGACAAAAGTACGAAGAATGTTTTTTTTAACTTATACGGCATGAATGGATTTTTAAAACATTGTTTCCAAGAAGCTTCCTTTACAAGTTTTCAAGTTTATTTTTAATCAACTTCTTTTATTTTAAAGTTGTATGACATGTTATGAAAGGAAAAATGTTTTTGAAGAAGAAAGGATATTTTCCTCAAGAATGGAGTTCAAGTGTTTTATCAAAATTATTTTCCATCTAAGATAATAAAGGGTTATGTTTTTATCCCTATTATTAAATTGATTTGATCATGTTGTGATGGAATTATTTTTATGAATTCCTTTATCTTATATGAATTGTTTTATGATGTCATGTTGTTTAAGAATCCTATTTTTATTACATGGTTTATGTGATGAAGTATGATTTATGATTATGTGGCACACATAAGAAAGGATTCATTATAAGATGGGTGGGACCTATATCTACCTCCAATGCATTGGGTAAAGATTTTATATCTCATGAGATAGACAGGGCTGGAACGGTAGGTTATACCGGTTCAGTGAAACAGGACTGAAACGAGGGTTACTCGATTCAGAAAGGGACTTTGTCCACTAAGATAGTCTTGGAAATTAGTCTTGACTAACAAGAAATGATTCTCTATGATTATATGTGTATGCCACAAAGTTTCATGTTTTATGTTATGATTATTGGGATTACTTTTTCACTGCCATGATTTATCCCATGATTATAAAATTATGCTCTCTTTTGCAGGTTATGATTTCCAAAATGTTATGTTCTTATGAATATGATGTGATTGATATTTATTTTGTTTACCCTTACTGATCATTTGAGCTCACCCTTTTATGTTTTCTTTTCCCCAGGATATAAAGAAAGGTTTTAGGTAAAAAAAAGGAAGATCTTTATGGGAGATTTTGAAGATCTTTCACCACGATTAGATGATTATAGTCCGAGTTTCCAAAGACACTAAACTATTACGGTCCTTGTGTGTGTGTTTTTGTAATGTACTAAGTATTCCAAAAATGTAATGTAATTTCAATGTAAGTCAGGCTTCGGGTCTCTACAGTTGGTATCAGAGGAAAGGTTTAGTCAACCTTTGGAAACTAGGATGCGAAAACGTTAGTGAGATCCCTAGAGATATTTCTAAGGTATGTCTAGGGATGTCTCTAAGGTTAATTATACGTATTGGTTATAGTCCTAGAATTGCTCTAAAGATCTTAGAATTTAACCTAAGATGTTAGATATTGAGGGTACTACCCCTTTATTATGTTGTTTTCCCTAGCATGATTTTTTCCTCTCACACTATTCTTTTGGGGTTTTAGACGATGGCTGGAACCCGAAGAAACCGTGTTGATCAATGCAATGGACAATGCAATGATTGTCCCCCTGAGCAACCAAACGATATGGGAGCTGGAATGCAAAATCTTGTAGCCATGCTCACACAACTTTCTCATGCTATGAATCATGAAGGACTTCCAAACGAGTAAAGGAAGGAGCAACATTCTGTTGAATCCTTCATGAGGCAGCGTCCGCCTTCTTTTAGTGGGTCTACTGATCCATTAGTTGCTGAACAATGGATTAGTACTACTGAAAAGATATTTTCAGTTCTTCAATGTTCTGAACATGATAAAGTCATCTTAGCAGTATATCGTTTGGAAGGTGAAGCTGATCAATGGTGGAATCTTATCAAGAATACGAGGCAAAGAGATGAAATTGATTCCATGGAATGGGACGAGTTCAAGAACTTGTTTTTCAGTAAGTACTTCCCTCTTATTCTTCGAACGAAGATGGAGAAGGAGTTTCTTGAACTAAAGCAAAAGGATGATGAATCTGTTGGTATATACGAAGCAAATTTTACAAGACTTGCAAGGTATGCATCTGGCATTATCATCCTACCTGAAAGTAAAGTTGATCGATTTTTCAGTGGCTTAAAACCAAGTCTTCGAAGGGCATTAGCTATAAGAGACTTCAGTAGCTATGAAGAAATTGTGCGTTGTTCTATCAAGGTAGAAATGGAAGTTGGTGTTACATATCCATCTCATGGTTTTGACAAGAAACGAAAGATGGAGTTCAAGGAGAAATCTCAGTATAATGGTGAAAAGAAGATGAATGTTTCCTTATGCACAAAGTGTGGAAAGAAACATGGTGGAGATTGTCTTAAAGGGACTAGAAAATGTTTTAAGTGTGGAAAAGAAGGTCATCGAGCAGCTGAGTGTCGAAGTAATGGAAAAAAGGATTCTAATGAAGTGAATAAAGCAAACACTGCAGAGAACGCACAACCAACACTTCAATGCTTCAAGTGCAAGGAGATGGGACATTATGCCAATAAATGCCCTAATCCAAGGGTTAGTGATGATCGACATGAGCAACCGCTTAAGGCAAAGGACAAAGGGAAGTCACATGCGATCACTATTGGCAATGATGAATATGACAACGATGTGGTGGAATGATTAAGTTTTTATGTAATGGGATTCCAAAATAATGTTGTATCATGGAATATTGGAATATTTATGTATTGGTCTAATGTGGTATTCAAAGTGATTGAGATATTATGCGCATAATGAAGGGAAAACGAGAAAATGAAATGTTTAACAGTATTCATGAGCTCATGATTGATATAAGGACTAAGTGATATCATGGTTTGAGTATATAGAATTTTGAGGATTTTGGTATGTGGAAAGTGTTAACTTTTAACTGCATTCAAGTTTTCACTAAGGTTCAATGGGTATTCAAGAGAGTACAAGATTAAGGCCTTTGAATGTTTGGAATGTGTCCAACAAGATATATCTTATGATATATGGGGATCAACGATGGTATTAAATCTCTGGTAATCGTTTTCACTATGTTATGAGAATGGACTGCAGTATTATGGATAGGACTAAAGATTGGAATGGATTATGTTGGACATAAGTTAGTATTGTTTAAGGATAGAAGTTTTTTCGATATTATTTATGGGATGTTATAGTAATATAGTTTTAGAAAAAGGAAAACCTGCAGGACGGGCGACAGCCCATCGCTTCGGACAAGGCTGTGGGAATCGAACCCACAACCGAAGTGCGACTGGACTTTATCGCCTACCACTGGCCTACAGGAAGTCCCTATTTAGTAGAAACTAGTTTTATTATATTAAGCAGTATGATATATGAAGTATAAGTCCATTTTAGGAACTATATATGATTAATCTCACTATAGATCGACTTATGTATATAATTTTTGCTAACCTTTTGTTTGAGACAGATGGAATGACCCGTCATTCTATCACATGATCTGCTAACACTTCACGAATAACAAATTCAACTTCATTTATTTAAGAGATGAAGTGGAAATTGTTCTAGGCATGAACAATAGTGAGATTGTACCAAAATAAAGAAAGTATTTATTCCAATTCAAATTTTCAACTTTAGGGAAATGATTTTGAAAACCAAAAATGTTGTCCTAGTGATCTTATACCTGAAGAATCAGATGGTACCTTAGATCGTCACAAATTTATGGATTTGTGATTATTGGATTTTCCATAGCCATGTTCTCTACCACTCTCCATCAGAACATGATGGTTAGATTTCTCTTCCATATCCATATTTTCACCTATGTGGAAACCCAATGATTAGTTTATTTGGGTAACCGTTACGTTTCATACTTTTGTTTTTAAAGATTGGTTTTGATATTCCTTTTTACGATGTGGGTTTCTATTAAAGAAACTTTCAAATAGTAAACCATTTATAACCCCGACGAATTTCGAGGGCGAAATTCATTTTAAGGGGGGTAGAATGTAACAGCCCAAGATTTTATAAAAAAATATTCTTTTTAATGTCTTGTGTTAGGAGCTTGCACAACACGCATCCTTGACTTGCCTTTCATTACATGCAATCGCGACCTTCCTCGATAGCGTGTGTAATACGCAATACCGAGTTTCACTAAACAACGATATGCTATTAAAATATTATTAAAACTAGCCGTTATGAATAGTAATAACCACTTTTTAAAATTCTGTAAATCTTATTTTTCAAAATGAACTTCATTTTTTCGGAGTATCGAATTTAGCCTATGGTGAAATTTTGGTACATTTCGGATAACTTTCATATTCTGATGAATAGTGAAAATTACTAAATTATAATTAAAAAACAACTTTTTTAATCGAAATAATTAATAGTGATAAATTATTAATTGGAGTAGTTTTAAAGTATATTTAGAATATATTTTTACAATTTAATACAATGTTGGTCATTGGATGTAATTGTACATTTAAACCAGACATAAACAAGTGTCAATCTTTTGATAGATATTGTTTCTTAAAAACACGCTATTTGTTTTAATAGCAGGATTTAATTATAAAATTAATTAATGCAACTTCTATGTTATGAATTTGGTAAAATAGACGTCATTTTTGAATTCGGAATATGAAATATAGCTTAGGATGAAATTTTGGCATTTTTCTGAAAACCTTCATTTTTTGATGAATAGTGAAACTACTAAGTGGTAGTTAAAAAACTGAATTTTTCATAAAACTTAATTTTACCGCTTCTGTGAATGGAATTTCAAAAATCCGAGAGACACGGTTGATGTCAGTAAGTAAAATGTGGTTCAATGAGATGAAAATAATTTTTGGTGAATAGTAACTTTTTACTTTTATTTACCACGGTTAAAAGTAAATAGGGTAATTAAGGGTAAGAATGATATTAATATTACCCTAACACATGTCCTAATTCTATTGGACAAGTGTATCTCGACCAAAAACAACCTTAAGTGTAAAATATTATCATTTAGGCCCACTTGGATTAGATTAGGACAATTATTATTATTTAATTCAAAGAAGAGTTAAAAGAGTTAAAATCAAAGTTTATTCACTAAAACATTTTTAATATGGGGTTATACATAAGATAAATTCGACTATAAATACTAATTAGAAAGATAAAAAGGTTTCCTACATAATGATATTTTCTTTATAATTTTTAGACTTTAAATAAATTAATTTATTTATGACACAACGATGATGCAGTAATTACCCTTTTAAGGAAATATTAACCTAACTGATGTTATAAGTGCTCAAATGAATGTAATTTGAGACTTTTTATGAATTACACTAATTTTATAGGTTACTATGATATATTAGTGTTGATTTAATCAACTTGGTTCGAACATATAATTCTGTTATGACTTTCACAAAAATCATATATCAAATAGTGTCAAAATTGACACAAAATAGTTTTTAAATCAAATATTGTATTATTAATTGTTATTTTATTCCTAATAATCTAAGGTTCGGCCAAATTACTTAGATACGGATATATATATTAATAATAAACAATTTGGGGTTCGTTTGGCATGTTATAGTAAGTGTATTAACCATATAGTGAAAGAAAACAAAAAGACACGGTAAAAGTTAAATTATTTAAATTAGAGTTAAATCTAATTGATAAGGTTAAAATAATACCCTAAACTTGTCTAAATCTTATTGGTTGATAGGATTTCGACCCATCCCCACTTTAGCTTCGAAATAAGACCCTTTGGAACCATTATAAACCGATTTTGACTTTAATATAAAATAATATTTTGAGATATTCCTAAGGTGCCCCTCTCCTCCATTATAAAAGGACACCTCCTCCCCCTCCTCCTCACACCAATTTGAGCACTCAAGCTCGGCCAACCCATGCCAAAATATCTTTTCCACTTCCCTAGAAACATCCTAGAGGTTCTGGTCTTCCTCAAAGACCAATTTTTGTTCCCTAAGAGGAGGTCTCCAAAAGGCGCTTCAAAGAAGAGGTAATTACCGTTACCAATTCTTTCATCTTTATTTCTTCTTCCACTTCTTCTTCTTAGGTTGTTTCATTATGAAGTAATAACATCAGTATCACTCATATACTGATATGTTATTATAAGTATGAAACAACCCTATTTCACCATCTATCTATCCTACGGAAAAAGAAATCACCGCGCGTGCGTACGTACGGAATACCGTCTCCACGCCGTGGTGTAATCTATTTTCCACCACCACCTTACATGGATGGGTATAATGGTGTAAAGAATAACTATACATAGTTATTAAAACATCATATTGATTCTGATATATTGTATAATCCACTCCAATTCAATTCAATATTTATGGAAATGATATCATCGCTCGTGCGTACGTACGGACTACCGTCTCCATGCCGCGATAAGATTCATTCTCCATGTTAACCATTTAAGAATGATTATAAAGTATATATAAGAAATAATAATGAAATATATGACATTATAAAGCTACTGGATTTATGTATATATATATATGTATGTCATCTACTTACTTCCATTCAAGACAATAGGGAAAGGAAAACAGCGTTCATGCGTACGTACGGACTACCGTCTCCATGAACGGTGTTTTTCATTTCATTTATCTATCTATTATATATATATATATACTGAATATATATGATATATAAATAATATTGTATATTCTGGAAGTAAGTAAATCATGATATAAGTAATAATAATGTCAAGAACAACAAGTCAAAACACCTACGATAAAAGAAACGATTTTACCCAAAACGCTTCTTTAACATGGAATTTACAAAAGAACGGGTAATATAATAAGTGAACCATATATGATATCATAACAATGAATATGATTCTGTAATAATTCAATGACATTATTTAAACCATTATACAGGATCTTCGGACACGTACAAAGAAAATCGGACCTAAGGTAAGGGAAATATCACAATCTCATTTTTATCCGAGATTGTTTATTCGTAAGTATTCACTGGGGTGTATTTTATCATCCACATCCATGTTTCATCAATATGTAATATTATTTCCATCCACCTACAATTGTTTAAATCCATTTTTACCCTTCCGTGAGTTTTTAGTAATATGTATGAAAGGAATCTTTTGTCGTACGAGGTACTTTTTGACTTTTCCGACAAAAGTACGAAGAATGTTTTTTTTAACTTATACGGCATGAATGGATTTTTAAAACATTGTTTCCAAGAAGCTTCCTTTACAAGTTTTCAAGTTTATTTTTAATCAACTTCTTTTATTTTAATGTTGTATGACATGTTATGAAAGGAAAAATGCTTTTGAAGAAGAAAGGATATTTTCCTCAAGAATGGAGTTCAAGTGTTTTATCAAAATTATTTTCCATCTAAGATAATAAAGGGTTCTGTTTTTATCCCTATTATTAAATTGATTTGTTCATGTTGTGATGGAATTATTTTTATGAATTCCTTTATCTTATATGAATTGTTTTATGATGTCATGTTGTTTAAGAATCCCATTTTTATTACATGGTTTATGTGATGAAGTATGATTTATGATTATGTGGCACACATAAGAAAGGATTCATTATAAGATGGATGGGACCTATATCTCCCTCCAATGCATTGGGTAAAGATTTTATATCTCATGAGATAGACAGGGCTGGAACGGTAGGTTATACCGGTTCAGTGAAACAGGACTGAAACGAGGGTTACTCGATTCAGAAAGGGACTTTGTCCACTAAGATAGTCTTGTCAATTAGTCTTGACTAACAAGAAATGATTCTCTATGATTATGTGTGTATGCCACAAAGTTTCATGTTTTATGTTATGATTATTGGGATTACTTTTTCACTGCCATGATTTATCCCATGATTATAAAATTATGCTCTCTTTTGCAGGTTATGATTTCCAAAATGTGATGTTCTTATGAATATGATGTGATTGATATTTATTTTGTTTACCCTTACTGAGCATTTGAGCTCACCCTTTTATGTTTTCTTTTCCCCAGGATATAAAGAAAGGTTTTAGGTAAAAAAAAAGGAAGATCTTTATGGGAGATTTTGAAGATATTTCACCACGATTGGAAAATTATAGTCCGAGTTTCCAAAGACACTAAACTATTACGGTCCTTGTGTGTGTGTTTTTGTAATGTACTAAGTATTCCGCAAAAGTAATGTAATGTCAATGTACGTCAAGATACGGGTCTCTACACCCACCCACCGCCTTAGACACCCTCTACCCCCTAGACACCCCTACCCCCCGTGGACAGCCCCACCACCCCCGTGGATAGCCAGCCAACCCCCTTAGACAACTCGTACCCCATGTACAGTTCCTCCCACCCCTTGGACACCCCGCCCATCACCATGGACACCCCGTACCCCCTGGACAGCCCTTCCACCCTTATAGACAGCCCACCCACCCCACTAGACAACTCATACAACCTGGAAACCCCCATCACCATGGACAACCCTACCACCACAATAGATAGCCCACCCACCCCAATAGACAACCCTCCCACCCCCTCGACACCCCCTACACCCCTGAACAGCCCCTCCACCCCCGTGGACAGCCCGCCCACCCTCTGGAGAGCCCCACCAATCGCCCTATAAACCATGTACCCCCTAGATAGCACCCACCCCAGTTGAAAGCCCCACCCACCCCCCTGGATACCCCTACCCCTATGGATATCCCCACCACCCCCATCGATATCCCCCACCCCCTGGACAACCCCACCACCAATGTGGACAACCCACCCACCCCCTGGAAACCTAGTACCCCCTGGACAACCCCTCCCACCCCTTGGACACCCCCTACCCCCATGGACAGCCCCCACCCCCATGGACATCCCCGCCCACCCCCTTGAGACCCCTACACACTTGGACAACCCCTCCACCCCTGTGGATAGCCCCTCACACCCTGGAATGCCTCTACCCCATATATTATAGGGTTTTTAACAACATGAAGATCCCATTAATCATAGTTACACACATCGTTGCCTCCTAGGATCCTTGATCACAAATAAAAAATAGTGGATGGTATTTTAGAAACTCCCATGCATAATAAATGATCCGAGAAGAACATGGTTATTCCACTTCCACAAGAGTTTGAGTAGAGACCTAGACTATGATGACAATAGCTGGATCATAATATTGACTAGCTGAGATATCCCCTTATGGAATTTTTAATTCATTTATAGTTGTGACATTATAAAGAATTATAAAAAACAAATCCTTTAGTAAAATAATTTGATGTTCTAAAACAAGGGACACAAAATCACAAATCCCATAAAGATACATCATAAATAATTCTTCATAAAACTATTTTAAAATCACATAATAGTAACTCCTTTCTATTTAAAACACCCAAATGTTTTATAAAAAATACATTTTAAGGATCCAATTCACAAATAATGTAGTATTTTAGTCCCAAAATCAAAATGTAATCCATTTCATAATAACCAAATCCCCCTTCCTACCATACACACTAAAAGAATTCATTTTTTCCTAAAGAAACACATACTATTGAAATAAACACTATTCCAAAACCATTTTAAAAATAGAAATGATCTTAAAATCCATGAAATTCATTCCATTAAAACCATCATAGTTCCCACCCCTCTTAGACACCACCCACCATCTAGAAACCCCCACTTCTAGACACCCCCAACCCATGGACAGCCCCCCCACCCCCTAGACAGCCCCTACCCCTTGGACACCACCCCACCCCCTTGGACCGGAACCCAACCCCCTGGAATTCCCCCCCCCCCAAGACACCCACACCCCCTTGGACAACCCCTACCCCTTAGACAGCCCCAACCACTGGATAACCCCACCCCTCCTAGACACCACCCCACCACCTTGACATCCCACCCACTGGACACCCCCACCCCCATGGACAGCCACCCCACTCCCTGGACACCACCCCAGCCCCCTTCGACTTCCCCAAGCCCCCTGAAGCACCCCCACCACCTGGAAACCACCCCACCCCTAGGACAACCCCACCCCTAAGACACCTGCACCCCCTGGACACCACCTCACCCCTGGAAACCACCCCACCCCCTAGACACCCCCTTGGATAGCCCCCCACCACCTAGAAACCCCCACTCCCTGGACACACCACCCCCATGGACAACCACCCCCACCCCCCAGACACTACCCCACCACCTAGACACCCCCAGCCCTGGGACACCCCCACCACTAGAAATCCCCAACCCCCTGGACACCACCCCACCCCCGGGACACCCCAATGGATAGCCCCCCCCTCCACCCCCCACCCTCCACCCCCTGGACACCCCCACCCCTGGTCACCCCTACCCCCATAGACAACCCCCAATCCCCTTGACAACCCCCACTGCCCTTGACACCCCCAGCCCCCTAGAACCCCCTGGACACCCATACCCCTTGGACAACCCCCAACCCCTAGACTGCCCCCACCCCCTGGACACCCCCTACCCCTTGGACAACCCCCACCCCCCTGGAAAACCCTCCCCCTGGACACCCCCACCCCTAGACACCAACCCACCCCCTAAACTCCCCTTACCCCTTAGACACCCCCTACTCCCTGGACAGCCCCCCTGAACATCCGCCCACCCCCGGACATCCCAAAAGGAGATCCCCCCAGGACAGAATATTACTATCATCTAAACCAAATATTTCCCAGTTTTGTTCTTTTTTTCTTTTATATCATGCATTATTTTGTTCATGTTCATTTTCAACAAATTGAAGCTATTTTTAAAGAAACATGAGGTGACCAAACTGAAAGGAGGGTGGATTATAGTCGGCGATATAGTTCCTCAACTACCCTATCTCAAATGTTGAATCACTGTAGTTTTATCAATTGTAATATATAAATTCCATAAATTGATATTCTCCACCTGGGACTAAAAAGTACAATCAATTATGGGTTATAGTGTATTAGATGACCAAATTACCAAGACTCAAAATTTGAAATTGGTTGGAAGACTAATGAGAAAACATTCATCTATTACCTAGTATCACTATTAATAAATTTGGAAGGCGAGGTTTTGGAAAGTAACTACTACGACTAGGAGGAATATTCTAAATGGATAATCTTCTGGTGAATGTGGAATGTAATTTGCACAATGTATGAAATGTTGGAGTCTTGTGTATTCAATATTTTATTCCGTGTGTAGGTGTATTGGCTTGGGTCTCCATGTGTATTTAAGTTTCTACAGGTGTATTAGAGTCTAGTGAATGCAATATAGGAGGCTTCTACATATTGGATTCTGTGTGAAAGTGATTTTGGATTTAGTGTGGGGTATTGGCTTAGGTGTGTAGGCTTCCTATAGGTGTATTGGGTTCTACATATATGGGTGTCAGGTTTGGCATGCTGCTGTGAAATCTGGTTGAAAGATATACTAATTATTTTTAACCGTTGGAATAATGCTGAAAGAAATTTTAATACTATACCAATGGTTTCTAACCGTTGGTATAGGGGTGAATGGTATACCAACAGTTACAAAACCTTTGGTATATCAAAGGACTTCTGCATTTTTTTAACTCTTTGGAGTAACCGTTGGAAAAAAACAATTCCAACGGTTCAAAATCCATTCGTAAAACACTGAATGCTTTGTAAACCAACAGTTTTAAACCATTGGTACAAATTTTATCCAATGGTTCTAGGTAACCCTAGAAAATGGCGATGTTGGGTGGTGTAATGACCCAATGTTTTCTCATTGAAATTCATTTATTATAATTATTTCTTATTTTATAATCACTTGATATTAATTATAGAACACAGTATATTCCTTATAAATATTGGGTTAGTAAAATAAAACATATCTCTAGAATTTAAGGAGAGTATACCTTTGAAACATTAAATTGAAATTTGTGATAGTAATGTGATCATTATGAATATTAAACAGAGAAATTGAATAGTAATATCACTAATGAAATTATAAATAAAATTTTCCAATCCAAAAAGTGGCAATGTGTATCAAATTTATCATAGTATAAGTAAGTAAATATTCTAGAAATTATTGATCAAGTATAGGTATTTGTGTAAGTCATGTATACTTAATTAAAATTTTATAATTAGTTTAATAGATTAAAATTAAATTTATTTTCCAAAAATTCAGTCAAAAAAATTATTTTTAAGAGTTATGATTGTCGGATATTTTTAATAGACGGTAATTAATTTTTCAATGTTTTATAAAAGAAGTTTTAATTTTTTAATTTTAATTTTTTATATAAATTATGATTTTATTTGAATATTAATTTTATCATATTTAGAAAATTATATTCATAAAATAAAGTTTATTTTTTGAATTATACTCATTTAAAAATGATTGGGATGAATTTTTGGGATTTTTCTAAAACACTTGAGTTTTTATTGAATAATAAAATACGATAATTTACGATAAATTCTAAATAAATGAATTTATGCATCATGAATAAGTCATAAATGATGTAATTGGACATTGTTTCAAATTCACATGTAATTTTTTCTGTTTTTGGTCACAAGAATCAAGACTATTCATAGTATTGAGCTATAAAATTAAACTAATGATTAAAATAATGGGGAACCCCTCATCTCCTCCACTATAAATACAACACATATTTTCCACTTATCATCACTCTTCTAAATCCATATGCCTATTTTAAATTCTAAAAAAAATCTCCCTAAGGCCATACCCCACATCCATAAGCCCTTGGTCTCTTAAAAAGGTCAAATTGTCTCCCTTAAAGAGGTTCTCAATGAATATTTTTTTAAGAGGTAAATTCTTCTTTTCATTTATATTATTTCAATTCACGTTCCTTTATTTATTTTTCTTTTCTCACCTACTTTAATCCAAATGGTATGATAACTCCATTAAATTAAATGTAATATAACTTTATTATGATAATGGAATAATTCACCATCATCTCTCATTTCCCCTATATTTATACTAGAAATGAAACACCATCCAAGATGTGTTAATTCATCACATTCCAGGATAACAACTTTTCAATTTTTATTAAAATGTTCAATTATAGTTATGAAACCATTTTTATGGTCAAAATAAAATAAAATATTTGATTTATGTCTCATGTAAGGTTTGCGAATCTTCAGTACACATGATATTAATTTATAATGAATAATCTAATTATTGTGATAAAATGAAACATATAATTAACCATAATGGTTATCATCAATGTTTTATATAATGATTCATCTTCTCCCCAAATAACTAAATGAATCTCATAACCATGTAACATTATAGATGTTATCTAATAACCTTCAACATCAATTCTGTACAACCATTATCATCTTACATGTTTATCCTTACATGAATATAAGTAGACAAGTCATGAAAACCAAGGAAACAAATTCTCTCAAACAATGAAATTGAACCTTATAACCCATAAAAAAGGTCATGAAAGAAATTAAAAAGGATATAATGAATAAATTACATGTAAAAGAGGTTATGTACATATTATTTTTATGAACATATTAATAATTATGTTTATATACTCAAAAATCATGTTTCAAGATTGATTCATCATTATCTTTTGGCGATATACATGTTTTTAAATTATTCTCTCTTAAATTATTCCCAAAAGGAGAGTCCGTTTTAAGGGATGTTCCCGTATTCTTACAGAATATCAAGGGAACTCTATCATCTATTTTAAGACACCATTTCTTTTTTAATATCAAAATTATTATTATTAAATACATATAAGTTAAAAATTTAATTTATATAAAGGATTTTTTCTTTTTCTATTTTAAATTATTTTTTGTATTTTCCTTAGAACACACTAAAATTTTTAAATGATAAAATTTATTAAATACTCTACAAAAATGTTGGTACTACTTATTGACATTACATATCATGATATATTCATATTTTCCCATATTAATTTCCAAATATGTTTTAATTCCGTTCTTTCATGGACAATAATAAGATATTTCCATTTATTATGCTTTATGACTAGATTATGATACCCATATCATTCCATGGGTACCCTTATGTTTTTTTATGATAGATTATATATGATTAATTATGTGGAAAGAATTTTTATGAACTGGTTATGAAATTTGAACCTAGATTGTTCTTCAATGAATTGGGTGATGTTGAGTCTCATTAGACGTTTTGTGCAACTGTCTTAGCGGTTAGCCATGACTTGTGCTACTATGTGTGATGGTCTTGGGGGTTAATCTTTACTTTTACTCCTCTATTTTCATTGATCCACGAATCATGATAATGTCATGATTTATGTTGATGAAACATTACTATGAATCGATTATTATATAATCCCATGATTATATGTTTTGATTCCATATGTTCCATGCCTTTTTATAACTTTATGTCATGCCTCTTAACCCATGTGCTAAATATTTATTTTTATTTTTATTCCATTACTGGTCTTCATAGCTTGTCCCTTTGTTCATGTTATCTATAGGCCAGGCTATGATGATGATTGAGAACCATAGAATATATGATCTCTTTATGATGATTAAATAAAGAAATGTTTTATTTAGTCCCATGTTTTTAGTTTTACATACCTATTCTTCAACAACTCTAGATTTTATGATCCTTGGATTGTAATATGATAATTAATTATTCTTAAAATCATGTAATGATAAGTGTAAAATGATGGGGTCTCTATACTTGGTATCAGAGGAAGGTAAAGTCATTTTTGGATATAAGGAATTTAGAACTTTAGTAAGAACGTTTAGGATGAGACTATGTATAATAAAACATCCCTAAATTTTGGTATGTATCATGAAGTTGTTTATGATGCCAATATATACCTATCTAGATAAAAACATGTGGATGTGGATTCGGAAAAGATGCATCTAGGGGTAAAATCTAAAAACACTGGTTTGAGATAGGCTCGAACATGAACTAGTGCATGACAATGGACCTTACTGCACACCTAGTTTGACACTCCTAATAGATTTACATTGGTAAATTCATAAGATCATTAGAAACCATTATTAAGGGAATAATAAAATTCAAAAAAGGCTATAACCTAATTAAAAAAATCAAGGATAAGCTAGATTAAAACCTTGGTAATCACAAGTTAGGAAACACTTTTCCTTTAATTTTTTATCCTTTTATGTTTGAATATTACATTTTATTATTATTAGTTAAGTATTCTAGCCCCATACTTGTATGTTAATTTTTTTATTTAATGTAGGGAAATAGAATAACTCAAGGAAAAAATCAATTTGATAGGAAGTGTGAAGATTAACCTAATGATATGCCTAATATGATGGGAATGGGTGCTCATAAATTTATGATAGTACTTGCACAACTTCTAAAGTTATAAATAATAACTTGAATCATGTGGAACACCATCCTAATCCAAGGAAAGAGAAAGTTTCTATTTAATCCATCTTGTGGAAAAGGATTCCAATGTTTAGTGGATCCTCTAATTCCTTCCTCACAGAATAGTGGATTAACTCCATTAAAAATATATTCTCTACCCCTAGTTCTCAGAAGAAGAGAAAGTCATGATGGTGGTATATCATTTTGATGGGGAACCTGATCAGTGGAGGTAACTGATCAAGAATACAAATTCCCAAGTAGAAATTAATTACATGGATTGGGGGAAATTCAAGAATATGTTTTCAATTAGTATTTTCCCCGAACCCTCCATCTCAAGAAGGAAATAGAGTTCCTTTGACTCAAGTATAAAGAAGATGAGTCCATCGAGGCATATCAAGCAAACATCAAAAGTCTTTTTAGATACTACCCTGTAATTATCATGAATTCTGAAAGCAAGGTGGATTGCATCTTTAGATGGATAAATCCGAGTGTATGAAAAGTGTTTTGGATTCGACACTTAAAATGTTTTGAGGATATTTTATGTTGTACCTACAAAGATTAAATTGAGATTAGATCCTCTTAAAGGTCTAGTGGGATGAGTGACAAAAAGTAAAAAAATGGAGTCTAATATAGGTGGGTTGGAAAATAAATCCCATTATAGAAAAAAGATCGAACTTCCAAAGTTTCAATATTTTGGGAAGAATCATATTGGGTACTGTCTAAAGGGAACCATGAAATGTTTCAAATTTGGAAGATTATGATATCTAGCTATGTACTGCAAAAGTGACATGTGGAACCCCTAAATATGGAAGAAGAATGGAAGGTTTAGATCAACGCTTAGACAGTAGTGCAGTGTTTCAATTTCAAGGAACATGGGCAATAAGCGAACAATTTCTCTAATACAGGGGTTTTTATAGGTAATCAACAATAACAACCAAGGAAACAAGGAATTTATTATTCTATAAATATAGCTGAGGTGGAGACAGACAAATATGTGGTTATAGTTATGATACACTACTGGAAATCTAGAATTTCCCAACAGTTTAGAACTTTTGGGAAAGGCTGCAGAACCATTGGTATATGTTATACCAACGGTTCTGCAAACCGTGGGGAAGTAAGCTGTTGGGAAAGGCTTTTCCCAACGGTTTACACAGAACCGTTGGGATTGGTTAGAAAAAATCAACCTATCCCAACGGTTCTGCCAAACCGATGGGAAATGCCTTTCCCAACGGTTTGGCCCGTTGGGAAATCAACACATAATTTCCTTTCCCAACGGTTTACAAACCGTTGGTAAAAACCACCATGTGACAGGGTATCCCAACGGTTTCAAACCGTTGGGATAGGTGTTTTTATCAACGGTTCCTTGAACCATTGGTAAAAACAGCTAATAGAGCCTATGCCAACGGTTTGAAAACCGTTGGCATAGGCTTTGCTATGCAAATTGTACAGCAGCCTGCGATTTGAACAGCATGTTTGGTTTTTGGGCATTCACCCTTGGTTTCAATTCAATTTTCAATCCAATTATGCCCTCGTTTTCAATTCATTTTTCAATCCAATTATTGTACCTGTAACACATATAATGCATACACATAGAGAACAAACCAACACATACAAATAATGAAAACCAACCAACCAACACATATAATGCATCCTGAAAATATACTCATCCATAATTAAAGTAGAATTCATAACATAATTATAATCATACATAATTCATTTAGAATTCATTTTAAAATTTAGATGACAATCATATGTGGAATCCGGAATTCAATTCATAATTTGATTGGTTTTTCATATACCATATATTTTTAATAGAAATGATATCCATTTTAATCAAAATACATACATCTGGAATGATACCGGTCACACCATGCCTCGGATTGAGGCAAGGTTAACTCGTACATGTCACAAATGAATCATTGATCATTGTCCTAAAGTATCAACATATTCCGAAATCGTTTGGTCGGTTTTGCGTATGTCAGTTGTTGTTTTCACTTAAAATGAAGTGTTTTTTAAATAAAAGAGAGATAATTTGAATGGTGTCGGCCACACCGCGTCTCGTATTGAGGCAGGGTTAACTCGTACACATCACAAATGACCCATGGATTGTTGTGCTAAAATATAAACACAATCAGAATGCGTTTGGTTGGTTTTCCGTATGAATTTAAAATGTAGTCCATTTTAAAGAAAAGAGATACACTTAGAGTGGTCTCGGCCATACCGAGACTCGGATTGAGGTGTGGTTGACTCGTACACGTAACATATGACCCATGAATCGTTGTCCTAAATTTTCAACAGATTCTGAATGCGTTTGGTCAGTTTTTCATATGTCAGTTGTGTATTTCACTTATAATCTTGTCCATTTTAATCAAAAGAGACACAGTTAGAGTGGTACCGGCCACACCGCGTCTCGAATTTAGACGGGGTTTGACTCTTACACGTCTCAAATTACCCATGGATCATTTTCCTAACGTATCGACACAATCCGAATACGTTTGGTCGGTTTTCCGTATGCCAGTTGATGTTTTTCACATAAAATGACGTCCTTTTGAAACAAAAGACAGACACTATGAGTGGTGCCGACCACACCGCATCTCCAATTGAGGCGGGGTTGATTCGTACACGTCACATATGACCCATGGATCGTTCTCATAAAGTTTAAATGGAAACCGAATGCGTTTGGTCGGTTTTCCGTATGTACTTAAAATGTTGTCCATTTTAAACAAAAGAGTGACACTTAGACTAATCCTGACCACACCGCGACTCAGATTCATCCCAGGTTGGCTCGTACATGTCACATATGACCCATGGATTGTTGTGATAAATTATCAAAAGATTACGAATGCGTTTGGTTGGTTTTGCGTATGTCAGTTGTTCTTTTCATTTATAATCATGTCTATTTTAAACAAAAGAGACAGAGTTAGAGTGGTGTCGGCCACACCGCGTCTCGGATTAATACGGGGTTGACTTTTACACGTCACATATGACTCATGGATCGTTGTTCTAAAGTATCGATAGAATCCGAATGCGTTTGGTCGTTCTTCCGTATGTCAGTTTATGCCTTTCACTTAAAATGACGTCCTTTTGAAACAAAAGACGGACACTTTGAGTGGTGTTAGTCGCACCGCATGTCGGATTGAAGCGGGGATGATTTGTACACGTCACATATGACCCATGGATCGTTCTCCTAAAGTTTCAACGGAAACCGAATCCGTTTGGTCGTTTTTCCGTATGTACTTAAAATGGTGTCAATTTTAAACAAAAGAGAGTCACTTAGACTTATCCTGGCCACACTGCGACTCAGATTCATCCCGGGTTGGCTCATACACGTCACATATGACCCATGGATTGTTGGGATAAATTATCAACAGATTCGGAATGCGTTTGGTCGGTTTTCTGTATGTCAGTTGATGCTTTTCACCTAAAATGACGTCCTTTTGAAACAAAATATGGACACTTTGAGTGGTTCCGGCCACACCACATCTCCGGATTGAACTGAAACCACCGTGCAACATTCTAATTATTATTTGTGACGCGTACGCGCAGACGGCACGTCAATCAGACGTGCGGTTTGCACGGTACGACTCAATATTCGTGTTTTAAGTGATGCGTGCGCTTCGTAAACGCGCGTGAGGGGGGTACAAACGGTCTGAACGAAGTCGGAATGGCCTGAAATCAGACGAAAAATATGGGAGAGTGATTTATGAAGTGGTCGAGCAGACGGCACGTCAATCGGACGTGCCGTGTGCCTGCGGTGACCGACAACGTAGTTCTGGTGTCAGAAACAGCCAAAACGGGCGTCCAACGGTCAAATTCATAGAGGAAGACCTCAGATTGAGCTGAAACCACCTTGCAACATTCTAATTATTATTTGTGACGTGTACGCGCAGACGGCATGTCAATCGAACGTGCGGTTTGCGCGGTACGGCTCAATATTCGTATTTTAAGTGATGCACGCGCTTCGTAAACACGCGTGAGGGGGGTCCAACCGGGCCGAACGAAGTAGGAATGGACTGAAATCAGACGAAAAATATGGCTGAGTGATTTCTGAATTGATCGAGTAGACGGCACGCCAATAGGATGTGCCGTGTGCCCGCGGTGACCGACAACGCAGTTCTGGTGTCATAAACGGCCAAAACGGGCGTCCAACGGTCAAATTCATAGCGGACGACCTCGGATTGAGCTGAAACCAACGTGAAACATTCTAATTATTATTCTTGATGTGTACGCACAGACGGCACGTCAATCGGATGTGCGGTTTGCGTGGTACGGCTCAATATTCGTGTTTTAAGTGATGCGCGCGCTTCGTAAACGCGCGTGAGGGTGGTCCAAAGGGGACGAACGAATTCAGAATGGCCTGAAATCAGACAAAAAATACAGGTGAGTGATTTATGAAGTGGTCGAGTAGACGGCACGTCAATCGGACGTGCCGTGTGCCCGTGGTGACCGACAACGCAGTTCTGGTGTCATAAACGGCCAAAACGGGCGTCAAACGGTCAAATTCATAGCAGACGACCTCAGATTGACCTGAAACCACCGTGAAACATTCTAATTATTATTCGTGACGTGTACGCGTAGATGGAACGCCAATCGGACGGGCGGTTTGCGCGGTACGACTCAATATTCGTATTTTAATTGATGCACACGCTTCGTAAACGCGCGTGAGGGGGGTCCAAGGGGGAGGGGGGGTTGTCCAGGGTCCAAGAATGAGGGGGGTTGTCCAGGGAGTTCACAAACACAGAACCACTAAAAGACAACAACATCCATAAAAACCGAGAATATATAAAAATAACTCAACTCCAATACTATACTATGAGTCTAGATAAAACCAACAACTAGAATAGATTAAACATCAAATCTCAGTAATATAAGTCAAAAATGTAACGGATCAATATGTCCCACATCAGCATCAGCATCACCATCATCATCATCATCATCGCCCTCATCATCGTCCTCCTCATCGTCCTCACCCTCCACAGCACCTTCCTCCTCGCCTTCGCCCTCCTCCTCGCCCTCCTCATCTCCCTCCTCTTCCGCATCAGACTGCTCGCCATCATCATCTTCAAGTTGGACATCGGCCTGACCTCCACTGGAACTGCCACCTGGTGCACCATATATAGAATGTATCGACGACATGTATTCATCAATCGCTGGGCTGGCCTCTGCTGGAAGTGTTGGACGTAGAACTTCAATAAATTTCCTAAATGCACTGTTTGCCCTAGCAGACTGTTCTGCCGTCTCTGTGGCCCTTTTCTCAGCCTGTTCTGCCTGTGCCCAAACTTGCTGCAGCTCGGTGGCTCTACAACTCGTACCTGAGGTAGGCCAATACCTCGTCGGGGCTATCCTAGGTCGGCAGCGTACTCTGCCAGAATGATCCTCTCCCAACACCTGATGTAAGTGATCATATGGCCCAAAATTGTCTGCTTCTTGGGCATCGAGGGCCTCGAAAGCATCCTGTTACAAATATAAATATATTATTAAGTTACGAAATAGATATTAAAATATAAAATCAACAGATTAAAACTTACAATCTGCTGCTGAGTCGCTTCGTTGACAGCACTTCCATCCTTTTTTCGTCTACTCGAGCAAAACAGTTTTGCTCGAGGCACACGTCCTTCAATATTTTGTACTTGCCTCTACAATGACATTGAAAAAAAGTTATATAAAGACTTCAGCAAATAATTAAATAATTGATTAAACAAAAGAAAATGTAAGTCGTAAAGAAAACTTATAAACAATTGTCATACCTGCTGCCTCTCATGATCCGGCATCGTCGTGCGTCCTAGTGTATGGAGGTATTTTTTTGCATCAATGTTTTTTTTTATTTTTTCCAGATGATTCCTAAATAAAATTCGATAATGAAAAGGATAATAGTAATGAAAAACTTGAAAGTTATTATTTAAATACCTCAAATGTAATTCATACCTTAAACTGGGTACTCGTCCAATGAGTAATCATCTGACGATACTGCTCTATAGGACAATCATCCATGACTGGTACCGCCTCTAACTCAGTTCCAACTCTAGCACGCCAGCCAATATATAGCTCATGCTTGTAGGCTCTCCAAAGCTCGCCTAAATCCTTTAGACGTTCCAGTCGTGCACCCTCACCGTCAGGAAAATAAAATTGAAGCTGAAATGAAAATATTAATTCATATAAATACAAAAAAAATTCATGGAATTAAATACAACAGATTTTTTTACCCATATCTCTACCCAAGCTCTATCTTTGACCTCATGTGGCAAATGTCTCCATGACAGCGGGCTGACGGGAATGATGTCGGAGTATTTGGCAAGCGTCGCCATAAAACTACGACATTGCTGCCCTATTTTCTCAACCATCTGATTGTCTTCATTATATTCCACCATAACCTGTGTGCGATGGTTCCACACTGAACGCATGCGTGTACGGCCCCGCCCCCACCTCCTGTCAGTAGATGTATCTTTCATGAAAGAAAAACAAATATTTTATCAAAATATGTTATAATGAAAATAAATATTGCTATAAAAATTTGTTAGGGTTTTATAAATATACATGCGCTAGTCTGATCAATGAGTGGCGTCGGATCCACAGAACCTGATGGAACACCCTCTGGTGGAACAGGAGTCGAAGACGATGGAATATAAAAGCTCGGAGAGACAGAAGTAGAAGGAAATGAAGATGGAACAGCTGTATGACCTGAGGCTAACTGGGGAGTGGGAATCATCATGGGATGTGAAAATGATGGTGCAGAAGATGCAGAAGGTTGCGAAATCATGGGAGGTCTAAATATCACGTGTGTCCCTAACGACACACCGTGATCAGAATGTGGGAAGGCTGAAATGTCAGTGGGAGGGGTAGGGTCTAGTCGGGCACGCGCAGCTCTACGTCCACCTCTGGTACGAACCCTCCTCGTACCACCTGCCTGAGTACTAGGACCAGTACTAGGCTCCTCATCGAATAACTATCAACGTAATGGTGGATCCTACAAAAAAGTTTACAAAAAAAATTAATCACATGACATTATATATTCTATAAATATAAATATATATATATATATATATATATTTGAAATAAAGTACTCACTATAGGCACTAATGGTGGAATTCCCATCTCCTCCATCCGACGATTGTTCTCCGCCATTTTTTTCTTCGTCTCTCTTCTATTGGCTGCATTTCCTGCATTGGAAAACAAATATGTAATTAATTAGAAAAAGAAAATTAATGTGTAAACCAAAAAACTAAATATATGAGAGAATGAGGGGATTCATTGGTAATTTAGCTATCAATTGTTTTAGAAGAGCTTGAATGAATTTAATAAAACATACAAGTTGTAATGTTCACCAAGTTAGAAATATTGTTTGATTTGGTTTGAATACAGTTCAATTCCAAATTAGAAAATGCAATTCAAATAAAACAGCAACCAATAAACATTGAAAATTCACATAACGGTCAAGTCAACTAAAACATATTTGTGATCAATACTAAATAAATATGAATATTACCAACCCTAACAACCCAACTAGAGGTAAACCAAAAGAATTGAGAACATGGATGAATGATTCTATATATTTCCAACCACAACTTCAGGTTCACAATCAACTCTGACAATTGAGCTATTGGAGTCATCAAAAGAAATAAATGGATTGGTTCCAATGGTAATAGGGACAGTGTCAATTCCATCATCAGCATCATCAAAAATATGTCTTGGAATTACTTCAACTATGACACCAAATTCAAGTTGCAGTTGATCTTTGACATAAAAAACTTGTTTAGCCATTGATGCCAACACATATGGTTCTTCGGTTGCAAGAGTGTGGGTCATATTAATTACTAAAAATCCACAATCATCAATAAATGTTCCATGTCTCGTCATCGAATCAAACCAATGGCATTTCATCATTGTGACTCGTCCATGAGAGTAATAATCCAATATTATTATTTTCTCAACGACTCCATAATAACACACATTTTCAAGTCGCGGTCTACTATCTGATGCACTGGAATAACAATCTGTTGTGGCAGTAACCATAATACCATCATGTTGTGTTCTCATGTTTTTGGCTCGTTCAGTGACAATAAATCTGTACCCATTGATAACAATTGATTTACAGTCACGAACCACGGTATTAGGACCAAAAGCCAAAGCTCTTATTTCCTCAGAGACAGAGTCAGCAGACAAACTCAATACCTGCAATATAAATGACAGTTAAACTTAAGTAAATATTGAAATAATTAATTTAAACAGTAATATTTTTACCTTCAATTTTAACCAAGCAGAAAACTCTTTGCTATGCAAAGTCTCTCTCCTTCTCAAAGATAAAGAATGATGCTTCCTATTTATCATTGTTTTATGTTCCCTGTAGATAAAAAATATGAATAGTTTAACAGATATATATGTAAGATATACATATTCAATTTTGTTACCTGATATAGTCATCGAACAAATCACAGTTGAACAAAACTGTGCGATGTGCCATCTCCCACTCTTCATGGATTAATGTCTTCAATTTATATGATCCAGGAATTCCTCCTGTTTGAGGAAGTGATGGAAAACTGGGTTCAATTTGCTCATATTGTTCTTCTTCATTTCTCATTGGTCTTTTCATTCTTGTAGTAAGATCAGACAAATACATTGAACAGAAATCCATACATTCTTGAGCTAAGTAACCGTTCACGATAGAAACTTCGGGATGATTCTTGTTTCGAACATAAGACTTTAATGTGAACATATTTCTTTCAGTTGGATACATCCAACGAAAAGAAACAGGTCCTCCGAGAAGTATTTTAGTTGGAATATGGACAGTCAGATGCAGCATGCATGTGAAAAATGATGGGGGAAATATTTTCTCCAACTCACACAAAATTAATGGGGCATCTGTCAACATTTTTTGCAAGAAAGACTTGGACAACTTCTTAGCACAAAGATCTCTAATCAAATGGCACAACCGAATAACACCCACCCTTACATTATTGGACAAAAGATGACGGATTGCTATTGGAAGCAACTCATGCAGTAGAACGTGATAATCATGAGTCTTCAAAGATTCTAGCTTCAACTCTCTTCTATTGACCCGTTTAGATATGTTGCTTGAATAGCCATCAGGAACTCTAATAGTCTCTAATACTTCCAAAAATTGTTTTTTTTTTCAGTAGGTGTCATCACATAAGAAGCACATGAAAGTTGCCATTTATTTTCACTGATACGCACAGGATGCAATTCTGGTCTGATGCCCCAATCCACCAAGTCACGTCGAGATCGTAAATCATCTTTTGTCTTCCCCTTGACATTTAGAAGAATTGAAAGCAACATTTCACATATATTCTTTTCAATATGCATTACATCTAAGCAATGACGTAGCAAATTGTTTGACCAATAAGGCAAATCAAAAAAGATACTCCTCTTCCTCCAATTGTAACAGGTTTCTGTGGAAACATTATTTCTCTTTCCATATTTCATTTGACCCTTCCCGAAGGAAAAACTGAAATCTTTCAATTCATTAAGCACATCAGTTCCAGACATACGCTGAGGTGGATCCTCGGTCTCTATAGTATTATCAAATCTTTGACGATTCATTCTATATGGATGATCCTTTGGCAAAAATCGTCGATGTCCAATAAAACTGAAACTACAATGATGTTTTAGTCTTCTGGATCGTGTATTCTTCATACAAACTGGACATGACAGTTTTCCCTTCATGCTCCATCCAGACATCATTGCATAAGCCGGAAAATCATTGATCGTCCACATAAGCGCAACACGCATCTGAAATATGTCTTTCGAACATGCATCGTATGTGCGCACACCCACATCCCAAAGAAGTTTCAACTCTTTTATTAAAGGTTGCATGTATACATCAATATCAATTCCGGGATCAGAAGGACCAGATATGAGTATACTCATGAAAGTGAAAGATTTTTTCATACACAACCATGGGGGAAGATTATAAATGTGTATAAAAACTGGCCATGTGCTGTGCGAAATAAGCATCTGCCCAAACGGATTAAAACTGTCGCATGAAAGACCCAGCCTCACATTACGCACGTCAGCTGCAAAATCAGGATGTCGAGCATCAAATCTCTGCCATGCAAATCCATCTGCAGGATGAACCAACTCATCATTAGTCTTCTTTCTCTCGGTATCATGCCATCTCATTTTTATTGATATGTCATCAGACATAAAAAGATTCTGGAGTCTGGGGATCAATGGAAAGTGCCACATTACTTTCTGTGGAACGCGGGATGGTGTTCCATCAGATTTTGACTTCCAGTGGGATGTGACACATTTTATACATTCATTTCGTTCAGCGGTTTCTTCCCAGAATAAACTGCAATCTTTCGGGCAAGCATGCATTTTGTTTCTGGAAAATCCAAGTTCTTCAACTAACTTCCATGCCATATAGTGGTTTGAGGGAATATCTGCATCATCTGGAAGTAAATACTTCAAGAGGGTAAGAATATAATCGATTGCTGTATTAGAAATCCCATACATAGTTTTTCCATGAAACAATCGGATTAAAAATTCCAGCTTTTTCATTTTATCGCATTGTCGATATACTGGAGTCGTGGCAGCATCATTCAATTTTTTCACCCTATCAATATCATAATTTTCACTACATGCATCAGTTGTCATCATATCGACGTCCTCTTGAGTCGAAATCCTTTCTTTTTCATGATGACGAATAAACGAAAACCGATCATCTAACAAATTATCCATTCCAGTACTTTCATTTCAATCATCACCAATTTGAGATTTCATTTTATCCCCATTGTGATACCACACAAAGTAGTTTTCTTGAAAACCATTTTTGGTTATGTGGTAGCTGACTTCTTCACGACTCAACCAAGGTCTACCAACACAATTGGAACATGGGCAGTGTATGCGACCACTATCTGAAGCATTGTGAAAAGAAAAATCTATAAAGATCTTCAAATTGTTTTGAAAATCGCTTGAGATACGATCGGTTTCATACATCCAACTTCTGTCCATTCTGTAAAAAAATTCATATAAGTCATTTTGTCATAAACAATTCAATAGGATTGAACTTTAATAGAAAATACATTTCAGTAAACGATAAAGAAAGAAAATAATCATGGTATCAACTAGACATGTGAAAAAAAAATTTATGTTATTAATATTTTCATGACTTATTATATTCCCCCCTTACTTATTTTATATGAAATGTGCATAATTTGTGTGAAATATTAATGTTTTAATATTAAGTATAATATTTGAGCATTTTTAGAAGTAGTCCAATTGAGTCAGTGTAATGTTTTAATTATAAATGACACTATACTGATCCAAATTGTGTGGTTCTTGTTTTTTAGGATTCTCCATTCAATATAAAACATTTCATTAGAAGGTACCATGATCCAATTCTGCAATTTGAAGGGTCATATGGTCCTCACAAACAAGACCAAAGAATCTGTGAAGAAACTGGACTATTCATGAAGATTGATTTACTGGGCTCAATCCAGAAGTCCAAAAACCTTAACACTCCACCATAATTCGGGTGAAACTACATTTAATCTTGGATAAAAATTTCAAGGCCCAAATCCAAAAACAACGGGCCCAACATTTTCTTTGAAGTCCAGCCCACCATTCTGGACGAGAATTAAAATCAGTATAGTATGCATGACATATCTCCTGATGTAAGAATCCAAGCGAGCTGCGATTTTTCAGTGTGAAATAGGAGATATAGGCGGCCGACTTTGTTGAAGAAGTCATTCAGATTTGAAGGCATATTCCTGTTCAAAAATCCATTCACATTTTGGACATTGAAAAAGCATGGATAGAAATGGACAGTTTACCTTTTTTTAATAAAACCGCCATAAATTCGGATCCACTTTTCCAAATGCCTACATATTTTGACAGTAGTCGGAAAACTTTAGTATCTACAACTTGGAAGAAGGGGATATTTGGAGATTCGGCTGTCTGAATTTCCAAATTGGCGATGCAAGTGGAGGGACAGATTGGGAATGCAAACAGTCCACTCCTTGGGCTATAAATACTCTCCCCTTCTCTCCTTGAGAGGGGTTGGCATTTCAGAAGAGAGGATATCATATTGGCACGACCAAAGCCTTGACAAAGGCTTGGGAGGACCTTCCATACTCATGTTTTCACTTGAGAGACCTTTCATCCTCTCTTTGTTTTCACTTACTTTCGTGTTCTTCGTTTTTGTAATCTTGTAATTCTCTTTTTTGTAATTCTGTTTTAATGCAAGTTACTTCTTCAATATCTCTTATTCTCATCCACCTTCTGTAGTTTAATATTTATGTTCCTAAAATAGTTTAAATTCAGTTGAATCCTCTTCCCTTATTTTCTTCCTAATTCAATCGAAAATCCGTTTTTAATTATCATCATCGTTCGTGTGTGTGTTTCATCGTACCACTGTTTTCTAATCCCTTTCTTTTTCTTCTATTCTTAATTTATCATCATAATTATTTTAACCAGAATATTAAAAATCCTAATGGATGTGTAAATCTCTCATTGGGTTGAGTTATAATTCGGGGATGTTAAGTGATTGAGAGTTTTGCTTGATGAGTATTCTTTAAATTAATATTGTGTATGTTAAACTTAATATGTCATGGATTAATGATATGTTTTGTTTAACGAGTGGTTTACATGGATTATTGGAACCATAAATACACTCCCATAAATAAGTTTTGATTGATATTAGAACCCTAAGTTAAGTTAAGGCTTGGATTAAAGCCATCACACTTAGGAATTCCAATCAACGTCAACTTATGACATGGGTGTTAATTTAATGCAATACAAAGTAAGGCTCAAGGATATCACATGCTTAACTCCCCAATAATGAACTCACCCCAATATTTATCAATTTGGTAAATCAAACATCATCCATAAATCATTTCAATTAAGCTCTGCAAACAAACCCCCCTAATCAAAATACAATCAACTAAAAACAAACGACTATTACAAAGTATCATCACCGAGGATTCGACCCGAGTGCTGCTATACACATTAGCAGAGCACCGGAATTTTGACCGGTCGATAGGCGACAATCGGCCGTGTGTTTCAAACATACTAATGTGTTATTGAAAAAATGTAAAACCAACAATAACTTAATGTGTTATCACATCAGAGCGTGCCTCATCCCATAACCATATTAGTAGGGTACCCTCGTGGACAGCCCCACCCACCCCCGTGGACAACCCACCCACCCCCGTGGACACCCCCTACCCCCTAGACAACCCAACCAACCCCGTGGACAGCCCACCCACCCCCCTCGACACCCCTTATCCCTATGGACAGCCCCCACCCCCTTGGATAGCACGCCCACAACCCTGGACACCCCTACCCCCTGTGGTCAGCCCACCCACCCCCCCTGGACAGCCCGCCCACCCCTCCTTTGTTTTACCCCTCTCTCTTGGATTTTAATGATCACAATCACTCTCATCGTGTTCTAACTTGTTTTCAAGTGTTTTGATGCTAGGAAAAAGGTTGCCTAGGAGTAGGCCCAAGAAGGCTGATAGTGGACTCTCTGAGTCCACCGGCCGGCCGGTGGTCTCTGGCAGAAGCATTGCATTCTGCCAGAGCCACCGGGCAGCAGGTGTTAGCGCACCGGCTTGCCGGTATGGGCACCGGCCGACCGGTTCATGCCCACCGGCCCGCCGGAGGACCCAGGCAGTCGGCTTTCCCACTGCCTGGTGCCACCGGCCAACCGGTGGATGACCACCGGCCAGCCAGTGGAACCCAGGCAGAAAGCCTGCTCTGTCTGGACCACCGGCCAGCCGGGAGCTCTGCACCGGCCAGCCGGTGGACCACCGGCCAGCTGGTGAGACACCACCGGCCGGCTGGTGTGCCCAGTCAAACTACTGTTCGGCTTTGACCAGACTTATACTTTTGACCCCCAACGGCTCCGGAAGCCCTCCAACGGCCATATTGAAGTGTTTATGGGTATTCCTCCTATAAATAAGAAACCATGGATGCCGGGAACATAACCTAATGATATTTTGATGTCTTGACGCTCTAACGACAAATCTCCAAGGCCTCTTGTGATCCATTGCCATCCTTGAAGCTTGAGCTCCCTCTCCATCAGCCCACCCACCCCCCTGGACAGCCCACCCACCCCTCCTTGACAGCCCAGCCACCCCCGTGGACAGCCCGTCCACCCTTGTGGACAGCCCGCCCACCCCCGTACCCCCCTGGACACCCCGTACCCCCCCTGGATAGCCCCGCCCACCCTCCCAAACAGCCCACACCCCCTCCCCTGCAACCCCACCACCACCACCTAGACATACCACCCCCCTGGAATGTGTAGAAATAACATAAAAATACATGATATATAGATAGCACAAAATACTCAACCTATGGGTTCACATTAACTACATAATCACACACTTCACTACTACCATAAAACACATAAACCACACCACCACCACACAAGACGCATAGCATTTCTCACATTCATTTATAACCCACTTCATTCACACTTACATTGTCCATTCAATTAATGTTAAATTAATTAAATCCATTTACCACACATCCATTTATATTCCATATCATTTATTTAATATCTTGTTTTTTTGTTTTAACAACATAATTTATTCCATAGATAACCAGGAAACTAATAAAACCACCACACAACAACTCACCATCTCACAATAACCATCGACACCATGTTACATCGACCAACCATCTCACCAAAACAACCACATATCACAATAAAAATATTGCACATCACAAACCACCGCACAACCAAAACCACCTCACCACATTATACACCACAACTTCATCACACAACACCTCCACACGACACAACACCACCACACATCATCACTATCATACAACTTCACATGACACATCCATGCCCACTAACAATCACATTACAACCCCACATATCAAAAAGCCCAACCGATCACCTCAATCCCCATAAAACAGCCTACAACATACAATGAAACACAAAAAAAAACCTCTCATAGAGGCAACATACCCCAACTTCCACAATTTATTTATTCAAGGTCTTTTATTACATTACCCCTTTATTTAGCATGGACATTATAACACAACTGATATTCCAGGGGAAACTAATTAATTAACAAAATATTTATTCATTTCCCTATTTTACACGGTGAAATAAAATCAAAATCCAAACTTAAAACTAAAATATTAGATCAATAACAATAAAAACAAGGTACCATATGTGTATAAAGAAAAAATTACTTGATTTGAGATGATTCAAATGGGTTTTCACCTATTCGGATGGGGGATTTGGAGAGCAGCAGAGAGGTGGAGGTGGATTGATAAATTAAAACTAAAATACTAAAGCAATAACAATAAAAATAAGGAAGAATATGTGTATAAATGAAAAGATACATGATTTCACCTCTTCGGATAGGGGATTTCGCCAGAGGAGAGCGGTGGAGCGGATGAAATTAGGTTCTGTGCGAATGGGGGAGAGCAGGATTTGGGGGAAATAATTCCCAACGGTTTTAAAGAACCGTTGGGAAAGAGATGTTAAGGACCCCTTCACCAACGGTTTGAGGAAACCGTTGGCAAAGGGGTGACCCTTTCCCAGCGGTTCTCTTGAACCGTTGGCAAAAGGTGATTAACACACCCCTTTACCAACGGTTGATGAAACCGTTGGAAAAGGGGTGGCTTTTCCCAACGGTTTCAATGAACCGTTGGGAAAGGATTTATTATTCCTTCAAGGCCAACGATTTTAGAAAACCGTTGGTAAAAACCCGTTGGGAAGAACAACATTTCCAGTAGTTATTCATTCAAGAATAGTGAACATACTATTTGGGTCTGGGTATACACATTCTTTCATATCTTGAATGTTTAGTAGAACTATTCAAACACCACCTCAAAATATGGAGGTTATGTTATTTATGAGAAAAGGAAATGGGGAAATTATTGCATCCATGTTTAATAACTGTTCCTCAACAAAGTTTTGGGGACTGAACCTCCTAGAAAATATTGTCTCACTTCCATTATGGAGTTTGATGCTATCTTCGGCCTGTATTGGCTATCTTCATACAAATCCAACAACAAAATTCTATAAAGAAATATCATTCTTCACATCTCTTAGTATCCTTCAATCCTGAACAAGTGTAAGGAAGAAGATAAATCTCTTTCAGAATCATTGTCCCATGTGTGGATAATTTTTCCTTTTGATTAATCATATCTTGCTTGAATTATTGAGACAAAGGAGATGATACCTATCAAAGATATGCCAATTGTGAGGGTATAAACTTATTTATTACATGAATAATTTCTTCTTCTTCTATCTGATCGAGAGGTTGAGTTCTCAATTGAACTTATTCTATGATCTTTGCTTATATCAAATAAACCTTATAGAATAGCCGCTGTAGAGCTGGAAGAGCTGAAGAATCAGATATAAGATAATATGGAGAAGGGTTATATATGCCCTATTGCTTCACCTTGGGGTACACTGATCCTTTTGGTAAAGAATATAGATGGATCAATATGCATATGCATTGATTATGAAGAGCTGAATAAAATCACAAAAAAGAACAAGTATCCCTTTCCTGGGATAAATGAATTTATTTGATCAGCTATGTTGGGCTAGTTCTTTCTCTAAGGTGAACCTTTGGTCGAGATATCATCAATTAAAGGTGTGGAAGGAAGATATTCCCAAGAATCCATTTTGAACAAGGTATGGACTTTATGAGTTCATAATTATTCCCTTCAGACTCTCTAATTCTCCATAAATTTTGATAGATTTAATGAATATATTCTATATAGATTACCTCAAAAAATTTGTGGTAGTATTAATCGATGATATTCAGATTTAATCCAAGATAAAGGATAAACATGAAGAGTATTTTCATTTTATGTTTATTTCTACACAAAAGGGTAAATTTTTTGAAAATTATAGTAAAAGTGAGTTCTAGATGGTGGAAGTATCATTCTTGGGGAATGTTGTCACCAATAATGGGATATCTATGTACCCTTCTAAGATAAATGTAATTAAAGAATGGCCTATGAAAACATCTATAATCGAGATCCATATATTTCTAGGTCTAGTTGGTCATTAAAGCTGATTTTTGTAGAAATTATAATGATTTTCAAATCCAACGACCAAGATGACACATAAAGGGGAAAAGTTTTTATGGACTCAAGAATGTAAGGAAATATTTAAGGAGATCAAAAAGAGGCTTATGACTGCACCATAAATCACACTCATAATAATTGGAGAACATTTTATGTTGTATAAAAATGTTTCAATGAATGTTTTAGGTTGTGTATTGATGAAAAATGATAATGTGATATCCAAAACCTGATGATAGTTGGGAAGCAACTATTAGAACTTTCTCATGCCTGATTTGTAGTTGGCAGCTGTGATCTTTGCATTGAAAATCTGGCGGCATTGTCTATATGGGGAGAAGTGTGAGATAAATACTGATCACAAGCTTATTAGATATATATTAACATAAAAATAGATTAATTAGTTCTAGAAAATATGGTTAGAGATCATTAAATATTTTGACTTCTTAATCCACTACCATCCCAAGTAGGAAAATAAGGTGGTCGGTGCTCTAAAAAGAAGGGATTTTGAATCTTTATCAATTATGAGAATTGAAAAGGACCCAATCTTCTCATATTTATAGAAGATGGACATGGGAACAATTAAGGTAGTAACATCATCTATCAATTCTCAAATTATTTTTCCAAAACCCCTCATGAAGAAAATATTGTATCCTAAAAAAGAAGTATAAATTATTAATAGGGTAGAAGCTATTAGAAATGGGAAATCCTCTGAGTTCAACATTGATGTGGAAGGAGTTGTAATATTTGGCACACAATTATGTTTACCATAAAATCCAACGATAAATAAGGTTCTCTTGAATGATGCACATAGTTCAACTATCTCTATTCACCCTAGGATCACAATGATTTATCAAGATCTCAAAGAGATATTTTTTTGGGACAATATGAAGAAGTAGATTGAAAAATATATATCGAAGTTCCTAGTATGTAAAAAAAGTAAAGGATGAAAGAAAAAAGAATAAGGGGATGATGAAACCTCTATCCATACAAAAATATAATGGGAGGAACATCACCATGGACTTTGTCACTGGACTTCCAAGAACATCCATAGGAAATAATGATATATCAGTCATTGTAGATCATCTTATAGTGACATCTCACTTTATCAAAATTAGAGAGGACTTATCATTAGTTAAACTTGCAATGATATATATCAAATAGGTGGTAAGGATACATGGAGTACCACTATATATTATATCCAATAGAGATATGATAATCACCTCGAAGTTCTGTAGAAGCCTCCAAAGTTCCCTAAGCACTGAACTAAACTTCAGTATAAACTATCATTCTCAAACTGATGGAAAATCTGAGTAAATTATTTAGAAATTGGAAAATATGTTGAGAGCATGTTACATGGAATTTAAATGAGGGTTGGACCAAATTCTTCCACTGGACGAATTCTCTTACAATAATAGTTTCCACTCCAGCATCTGAATGGATCCATATGAATCCATTTTTTAGAAAATGTACAAAAAGCTAGCATCTTGGGATGAAGTCAGGGGGAATAAGCTGCTAGGACTTGAAATGGTCAAAGAAATGGAAGAGAAGATGAAAACCATTATGTCGAACCTCAAGGTAGGCCAAAGTCAACAGAAAAGTTATGCAGATAATCGTTGACATAACCATGAGTTTAAATTTAGTGACATGGTATTTCTCCACATATATCCCTGGAATAAGGATATGAGATTTGGGAATAAAGGAAAGCTAAGTCTCAATTATATCATCCCCTTTGAAATCATTGATCATGTTGGAGGTATGACCTATTAACTAGAACTTATACCTACCATGTCTAAAGTACACAATATCTTCCATGTATCCCACTTAATGAAGTACATACCAAACCCTTCACATATACTCTCTTCATAAATGGTTGAATTGGATGATGATCTTTCTTACGAGGAGAAACCAGTGAGTATCTTGGGTCGTCAAAATAAATTTATACGCAAAAAGGCGAATCTTCAGATAAAATTAACATAGAGGAACCATATGTATGAAGAGAAAACATGGGAACTAGAGGAGGAAATGAAGGAAAAGTACATGTACCTATTTACGACTCATAATAAAAAAAGTAATTTTGAGGGAGAAATTTCATAGGGGGGAGTATGTGAAGACCCAATGTTTTATCATAGAATTTCACTTAATATAATAATGTCTTATAGTATAATAACATAATATTACTTATATAACACAATAGAAACCGTATAAAAGAATAGTTAGTAAAATAAAAGGTATATCTAGAAGTTAAGGAATGCATATTGATGAAATTGTAACTAGAAATTTGGAAGAGTAATGTGAACCTTATGAAATGTAAACCTACAAATTAAATAGTAAACCCACTAATTAATGTATAAATAAAATTTACACATATTATAAGTGACAATGTGTGATAATTATATAATATTTTAAGTAAGTAAATATTTTATTAATTATTGATTAATTTTTCGTATTTCTGTAAGTCATGTATACTTAATAATAGTTTTATGATTAATTTAATAATTTTAAAAGAAAATTTATTTTTGCTACAATATATTTATAAATATATATTTTTATGACTTATGATTATAGGATAATTTTAATATACCTTAATTAATTTTTCAAAATGATAGAAAAGCGGTTTTAATTTTAAAATTTGTATTTTTTAAGTAAATTATGATTTTATTTGAAAATTAAATTTCTAATATTTAGGAAATTATTTTTAGAATGGAGTTAATTTTTCAATTTTTCATTTCAAAAATGGTTTTTTTGAATTTTTGGTATTTTTCTAAAATACATGAATTTTATGAATAGTAAAAAATGATAATTTACGATAAATGATAAATAAATGGATTTATGCATCATGATAAAATAATGGATGATGTAAATGGTATTTGGATAGAACTAACATGCACCTATTAAGATTTTTTGTCACAATAATAAATACTATTCATTGTCTTGAGAAAAAATATAAAACTAATTAATAAAATAATGGGAAACCCCCCCTCTCCTCCACTATAAATAACACCACTCTTTACCTAATTTCTTCAATTCTATAAAACCTTGAGACATGAAACAAAATTGGTAAAAATAAATAACTAATCCCCTCTCCCACTTCCTATAGTCCTTGGTCTCTTAAAAATACAAAATAATCTCCTCCAAAGTGGTTCTCAAAAAAGATTTATTCATGTGGTAAATTCTTCTTTTCATTCTTTTTATTTACTTTCAAGTTCCTTTATTTATATTTCTTTCTTCATATCCTTTCATAAATATGTGATGATAAATTAAATTCCATACATGTACTAGAAATTTGATATGATATTTTAATAATTCATCATCATCTCGCATTTCCCCTCTGTTTATACTAGATAGGAAAACCCCATCCGAGATATGATAATTCATCACATTAATGGACGACAGGTTTTCAATTTCTATTATCGTATTCAATTATTGTAATAAAATTTCTTTGGTGGTTGATCTAGATAAAAATACATGTATTTTTTCTATTTTAAGGTTCAAGAATCTTTTTGTACACGTGTTATTAATTTATAAAGAAAAATTATTTCTGTGTGATAAAAAAACAAATTAACCAAAACAATTATCATTAATGATTTATATAACGATTAATATTCACTCAAAATAACCAAAGGAATTTCATAACCATGTAATATTATGTATTTTCACTGATAAAATAAAACTTCAATTATTAACAACTTTTCTCTAGATATTTATTCTTCCATGTTTATAAGTAAACAAGTCATCAAGACCAAGGAAAAAATGATTCTAAAAGATGAAATTGAACCACTTCACCAATAAGAAAGGTATTGAATTAAAATAAAAAAGTTATAATTAATAAATTACATGTATATAAGGTTATTTAATTATGAATTAATGAATTTAATTCGGTTATTCAAGATATTACGATCAATTGAGGGACTCTTTTAGTCTTAAGGTTAGGGACTCTACCCGAACCTTCATTATTCCTTCAGATTGTTCTATCTTCTGTTTCACCCAAATGAAGTTATCTATTATTTTTATGAAATTACTATAAATGATTTTTATATTCTCCAATCACATTTATCAAAATCTATTCATCATTATCTTTTAGGGGATATATTGGTTTTTAAATGATTCTCTCCTAAATTATTCCCGAAAAGAAGACTCGTTTTAAGAGAACTTCCCAAATTCATATTGAATTTAAAGTGCACTATATCATATATTTTAAGAAACCATTGGTTTTATAAAATAATTATTTTTATTAATAAAACAATATTGGTTCTCCTTTGGTTTTATATATAGGATTATTCCCATTTCTATTTTAAATTCACATTAGTATATTCCTTAAAACCACACTAAGAAGTTTTAATGCTAAAATTTATTAAATATTCTTCCTATAAGTTGTCACTTATATTTGACATAACTTACAATGATATAGTCCTATTTCCGTTATTTATGTCCAAATATGATTTAATTCCTTTCTTTCATGGAGACTTATATCATACATCCATTTAATATTCTTTATGAGAAGATTATGATACCCACTTCTTTTCATGGGTACCCTTATGTTTATGTATGATATATTATGTAAAATTAATTATGTGAAAATAATATTCATGAAATTGTTATGATGGGTGTTCCCAAATATCACTCCAATGCATTGGGTAATATTGAGTCTCGAGATATGTTATGTGCAACGGTCTGAGCGGTAAGCCTTGACTCATGCACCAATTTGTAGCGATCATGATGTTTAACCTGGACTTGTGATCCTCCATGTGAAATTAGAAATGAATAATGAAAATACCATTTTTATATTTCTGAAATATTACTATGAATACATGTTTATATGATCCCATGTTTATATGTTATGATTCTATTTGTTCCATTCCTTTTTATATCATCATGCCATGCCTTCCAACCCATGTGTCTGAGATTTATTCTAATAATTATTCCATCACTGGGAATTTTAGCTCATCCATTTTTTCATGTCTTCCTGATGTTATAATATAATGATATTCTAGAACAATGTAATTTTGGAGCTCTTTATGGGGATTAGATAATGAAATATTTTATTTACTGCCATGTTTTTATTTTTGGGAACCTAGTCTTCTGGGACACTAGAATTTACAATACTAGGATTTTAATATGTCGTTTAATTATACTAAAAATCATGTAATGATAAGTTTAAAAGGATAGGGATTCTATAGGTGTTGAGATACCTCCTCAGAGACTCCATTGTGGTAGTTAAAGCTATCACACCTTTAATTTTCTCTCCCTCCTTGGTACAGGGTTAGGTTGCATCCGCATGCTACGAGGATAAAACCTAAAATCATTTGGTAGTGTTAATCAGGGGTAGGATTTCTCCCACTATGATATCTATATTATAGGAATGTAACAATGTTTCAATGTATTCAAGATTATATTGGTCAATTTTTTGTTGGATATGGTGCCTCATATTCAATGTAGTGAATAAAGGCATGGATGCAACTATGTTTTATGATATATATTATGAAAAGGGGTGATGGTACCTAGTAATTATGAGTTAGGTAGAAGATTACACATGGGAACATGTATGAACGATCATCCCATTCAGTTTCCCAGATGTCTTAGTAGCATCTTGGGAGCTTCCCCCTCCCCTATGTCTGTTAGACGGGGTTGGGCCACCTCTCTTTTCTTGTCGAAAGACTTGAATTGTAGAAGTGGATTTGAATATAACCCTATGTAGATGCTTGATTATAGTTATTCCCAATATAACTGACATTACCCATTATATTACTATTGAAGGAGAATATATTTACATTAGGTTCACCAATCTAATTTCCAACACTTTCGACCAGGATTTCTATGTTAATTTGTGTTGAGATAATCTTAATCTCAATCATGTAATCTTTATTTACAAATGGCGGTGACCAATCGCCACTAGAGTAATGACAATGACACCTTGATCCGAATGGGAGGATGATAAGTTTACACTTATCTTTTAGGATTTCATTTCCTAGTCTAGGAATCCATCTTATATTTAATATTTTCCTATGAATCTTATTCTTGATACTATATCCATGTGGATAATTAGTAATTAAATATCATGGTACCTTAGTTGGGGGAAAACATTTGGTTATAGGTGATTATCATTTTAGGTATATTAGGCATCTGTATAGTTCAATATTTATCATTTACAGATAAGGTTATTAAGGAATTTAATGATTTTCTCATAAGGCATATTATGCTCTTCACCTAGGTTATTCCAAGACCAAAACTAGGGAATCTTGGGATCAAAACATTAAGAATCCTTCCCTTGTCACCTAGGGTATCCTCGACTCATAACTTATTGATTCCTAGTCTCATCACATTGGGGATATTATGCTCTCAACATAAAGTTATTATAGTTTAACATCTTGTGTATATGATCCTGATTTATATTTTATAAAGGGAACTCATAGTTTAAAGTCCAGTGGGTGTTCTCATTTTTTAAAGTACCATTGGGGTGATCATGGATTGTAGGTTATAAAAGAAATTCCTGGTTTAATGTTCCATGGTCAGTCTCAAAATTTAAATTCCATGTGTTTCTCATGGTTTAATGTTTGTCGGGGACACTCATGATTTAAATTCAAGTAGGGATACTAATAGTTTAATGTTCAGTGGGGACACAAAAGGTTTAATGCTTCTCTAGGATCATAATTTTTTAATTAATATGTGGGAATCAAATAGTTTATAGTTCCATGGGATACACATGGTTTAAATACCAATGTGTAAACTCATGTTTTAAATTTTTTGGGGGTATAATCATGGTTTAATTTATTTTTGAGGATTCTTATGGTTTAAATCCCCTTAGGTACACTCACAGATTAAATTTATGTGGATGCTGGTCTACTTTTCCTCATCACATAAGGGACATCATCATTTATTCTCTTACATAGATGTTTTTTATGTTTGTTATAATTAAAAAAGATGAAAAAATTTAAAATACTAACACACAAGGAGAGAATATGTGATGGTGATGTTATTGAGATGTTGGGATTGAACCTCAAGTAGGTGTCCTGTGTATCTTGTTAGGATAGAAATCAAAACCCACATCGTTTTGGTTTCACACTTTAAGGGCATGTTATAGGCCCTTTTCATGCATTTTAATTTCAACTGATAAAGATACATGCGTAATTAAAGTCGGTAAAATAATGTAATTGGATACTAAGTTTGATTCAACCTGGAATGTGGCACATGTAAAAGTTTGTTATGGGGATTAAACCTAATAAGAGGCCTTTTGGGAGGCATGGATCTTTGTGTGGAATGGGTATCAGACCTTAAATGTAGATTTTATTTGGGATTTCAAAATGGTTTCCTTAATCATTCTTCGAGGCAACATATATTGATAACGGTTGAACTATACGTATTATAAAGGGATTAAATATTAGAGGCCACTAATATGATTATGCATATATAGATTTTAAATGTAAGTCAAGATTGGGAATAAATTGGTCCCATGATCCATCACCTCAAAAGAAAGTGCACTTCATAAAGGAGGAACAAAATGTGTTACTATGGTTTGGGTTTCATGAAATTTTGGTGTATTGTGAAACCATAATTTTCATGAGGCTTTCTATTGTTATGTGAAGGATGTTATTTATTATATGAACTATGGTTATTAAATCTCAAATCCATATCACTACTTTTAAGGCCATATTAAAATAAATTCATGTAAGATTCTCACATACAAGAGTGTTTGGTGGTTTCTTTGATTATATGAGGTATTATAATTGAGTTTGTGTATGTTGAGAGCATAAACTTCCCTAAAATCTAAAATTGAAAATCCAAACCCCTAAAATTGGGATATGTGGTGTATTTAGAATCCTCTATCTTATAGAAAATGAATTCTCATGAAGGATTTATCTTCTCTATCAATCATTATCTTACATGGTTATCTATAATACATTTTGTGGAAATATTCCATGTGTATCAATGAAAGGGGTTGTATAATACTTTAAGTTATAGTCTTGGAGAAATTGGGTTGCATGTGAATGTATCATTTTCTCCAAAATTACTTCTCTCAGCCATTCTTCATCTTTAATTCTTCTTGGGTTCTTGTTTTAGGATAATAAAATTACACTCTCAATATTCAATCCACAAATCCATTTATTATGTTTGGATCTACTAATACGCTTTGAACACCCAATACAACATTGAAAGCTGTAAAGAAGAATGAGAAAACAATACATGATATTTTTACAATGTTCAAAAATAATATGGGAATATAATACTTATTGACTTTAGGTAATGTTTGAGATAAATATTTTATAAATTTGATTTAAATGTGTTTACAAATGGGTGAATTTGGATTATCTGTGACTGAGATCATACTCCTTTTAATTTTACTTTATTAGAAGCCTTCACATAGTCTAAACCACTAATTCCCTATGAAAATAACAATATACATATCTGTATCTTTATACATACTCCCAATAATCTCCAACCTCTTGATTTGTAAGGATATTAATCTACTGGTATCCTCTAATATTCAATTATCCACCTCTTGATCTCTTAAAAATAACATCTTTTCAGTTTTAGATTTCACTGTAGAAACTATAAGACCAACATACTCAAGAATTGATCTATTACTACTATTATATTTTATCATATAATAAAATTTTCATCATCCTTATTAATCACCACATTAAAAATGTGTCATTCAATCACAACAACTCAACCTATAAGAGTCTAAAAACCAAATATAGACTATAATAAAAATACCTTTCAATCCCTCATTCACAATTATTCTTTTTCATTCTATGTCATCTTATATGATATAGAAATATAATAGGGGTTATTATCCTTTATGTTCTATGATATATGGATACTGTAGGGAAGGATTTATCCTTCTTCACTTTCCTTTATTCTATACTTCTTATTCCTATTTGATATAGAATGTATGTTATCAAATTATTACTGGGTTCTCTTTCTTCAATACTCACTGCATCAAAAACTTCAATATTTGTTTGATGAAATCAATTATCATAATGAATATGGTATCAGTTCTCAGTAACTGACATATCTAATTTTTATCGATTATATATACACTCACATGAATTTATTTTCTTATTTGATGATGGAAATCTCCCTTGATTAGTGAAACCATGATAATATATTTGAACTGGTTAATAATAATCATAATAAATCATATAGTTTGTATTATCATTAAATAACATAAAAATATATATTCTTTCAATCTTTTACGAGACTTGATATTTTCCTTTTTCAAAAATCTCAAAATAATCCATGAATAATATGTATCCTTGTTTTCACTAAAACAGGTATTAAACTTCATGGTGTAACATATATTTAAAAATGTGAGTTTGTTCTCAGTTTTCTCCCATATATTATGGTTTCCAATTCGAATAATATATCATAAAATGATAGTATCTCATATATCAGATGCATCTTCAACAAAAAATTCAATCTCATACTACTTCATGATGTGCCATTAAAACACACATATTATCAAAACTCTACTCTAATCAAAATCTACCAATTAATAAATATGATTTTTAATTCATGGGAGAATAACTTAAACCTCATCTAACTTAATTTATGATTTTACAACTAGAATAATAACAACATGAAATTTCACAAATAGATAGAAAATTAGAAATCATGTGCTAGCCATTATGTAATAATTATTTAGAATTATGTACCATAATATTCTTTAGAAATTTTTTAAATTCCAATTTTAGTATATCCACTATGATGACTATTATATATTAACAGAATATCCTTTATGTACGAGATAGTAAATTTTACATATCTCTATTTTTTTTACAAAATAATAGAAATATTTAAATTTCCATACATCTACTTCCATGGCCATAGTTCACTCTTATATATTCATGTAAATTATTTACCTTTTTAAAATTTGAAATATTTATTTTAGATAGTCTGTTAATAATGAGCTCAATGAATCTTATGTATCTCAAAGAGAGTTTAGACTTTTCAAGTCTTTGATCTGCATAGTATCGATAGGATTTATGTATTATATGTATTTTCAAGTGTTTCAGTGTATTGTAGGAATGAATGTTTCCTATTCAGGCTACATTCAAAATGTTTCCAATTATAAGAATTAGTCACATTATTCTAAAACTATTACAATAAGATCATAAATTCATAAAATCTTTATAGGGAATCTACAATGATTCCAAAACATTTTAAAGTAACATAATTTTTTTTAAATTATCAAAATTTTTAAAAATATCTAAAAACACATTTTATAAATACATTTACAACATATAATATCTCTTCATGAATTATTGAAAATATATTCACCACCTCAATAATTACTTATTTAAACCTATCCTTCTTTAGTAAAATATCTAGGATATAATATTTATTTATTATAGCAGCCTTCATACTAAATAATAGTTTGATTGATTCCACTAATCCATCTAGATTTCCCATTTAATTTCATGACTCCTTTAGATTCTCAATATCCATATTCTCATCCTTCACAAGTATTTTCTATTGTAGATAATGCTCTCAATAACAATAAAACTATTCATTCATTAATGTGAATTTTTTCACAAAAATTATTTAGTGAATAGGTTTATCCATTGAATCAATAAATCTAACTACTATAAACATAAGCAACAACCCTTTCACGTTGTTAATCATAGTATCTGAACATTTAAGTTACCCTTCCCTTGATACAAATTATTAATAATGGGGTCCTCTAATATCATCTATGATTTGGACCATCATCATCACCTAAAACATATTGAAAATATAATTAAAAAAAATAAAATCATCACATATTATTGGGGTCTTCAATATCCTCCTTTGTATTTATTTGTTAATACCTGTATCTTATTCTTATTTAAAACTATCAATATATCTTCAATTGTTATTCTTTGATCTCCCCCTTATTTATAATAAATAAAATGATGTATGTTCATGGGAAATACCTTAAAATATAATACATAAATTAAATATTATCTTATCCCATTTAGTAATCCTTTATCCTCTTAAGATTAGGGTGACACCACATTTTATTTCGAAATTATAAATAAACTAATTAACTATATGTCTAATTAAGTTAGTTCAGTGTACAAAACAAGGACGATTAACCTAAACAAACAAATATCCATAAACTATTAAATATGTGATACCACTCCTCGATTTATCTTACTAGGGGATGTTAAAGTTGTTATATAAATAATCATATACATCTGTCATAAAAAAAAAACATAAAAAACCTTCAAGTAAAAGATAGTTCACTCCTAATTTATTCTTAGCATCCCCACATTAATAATAATGTTTTTTATAATACAAAATAATATAGGAAATAAATTGATATACATCAATATTATTTTTCTGAGATATGTTTATAATTATGGATTCAAATAAAATAATAAAATTTTGGTGCTTCTCTTATTGTCATTACCCACACAAGAGGTGCTATTTAATATCTCTTCATTATGTGAGGATAACATAAAAACAAAATTCTAGAACCTCATCAAGTCACATGAAACATTTTAAGGAGGAACCATGATACCATTTTACTTATTCCATGATGGATGAATCACAAAATTTTATACTATTCAGAATTATTTTCAAGTTCTCTATCAAAATACATCCCCTTCAGTTCCGTACATATAAAACAACAACTATATGTGTATAAGGTGGGTATTCCATTTCTTGTTAATGTCATCAATATGGTTTAGATTTACATCTCAACCAATACACTAATTTATTTTTATTATTATATTTGACTAAACTCTTTATACCTACTCCTACATTAGTTTTCCAGATTTAAACCACTATAGACAACTTTTAATTCTTATCAACATTAACTTTCTTCTCTTGTAGAATCTGTTTTTCTAAAGTGGTTAGTAAATAAAAATAAACCTTACCTACATGTTTAGGTAACACCGTAAGAAGTTAAAATTTATTTTTCCCATTAAAACTGAATATATCCAATAGATTTATTTGCACAAAACCCTAAACTGAAATGAATCAACGGTATTATATAATATAATATTAACACTATAGTATATTTATTAAGTTATTGAATTTAAAATTAAGTAAACATGTTATGAAATAAATGGATAAAAATGAATGAAATGACATTAGGTAGTAAAATTATCACTTAGGAAGATCAATTGTTTTAGAATTGAAAGGAAACATCTTTACTAGGTTTTTCTTTAGACAAAAACAAATCTAAACTTGAATAGTTATGACATGAGTGAAATAATATGCGAGATAAATTCAGTATCAGGGAAATTTACATGAGATATATTCAAGAGGAATTACCACCCTTCACTACCAAAAATTATTAACTTATTAATTAGGGTGATCCTCATATGGATATAGCTTATATGGATTTCCAGATGATCTTTTGTGATTGTTTTTACTGAGATTTTGACGGCTGAAAGAGATAGAGTGTTTATACCCTTGGAGTTGGGAAAATTATTATTCATGGACTATTAATTTCATTTCATGAATCTCTAGTGTTTCGAAAATATTTTTTCAGGATATTAGTTATAATAATTTAGGAAATTTCGTGATGATATTAGGTAGAACATCCAATCATAGGTGATTGTCTTTCTACATCCTACCATATATGAATTAGTAAATCATGCACTAATTTCTGTACTTAATCTAAGAAAAGCTGGGGGTGCAGAGTTGGGTGGTTCAGATTCTTAACCTACTGGTGTAGTGTCAAGTGGATGAAAACATTCTTCTGAGACCTATCTAAAGGGAAATACCGGCCAGAAAATGAGTGTTGTAAGTTCAATTTTCTATCAATAATGTTGGAAGAAAAGACACATAAAGAGATACTAAGATAAAAACCTTGTTCAATGTCGAGAATGTGGTAAGATAGTACATCTACAGTTATTTTCCTAATACTTTCCTTTAGTTTATAGTAAGTGAGGGTCTTTATTGATGCTATTTTTAAGAGTGGGGTCAACATATTCTCATCAATTTTGGAGCTAGATTATGACTGAATGAACACACCGATGTGGTGGACATGGTAGAGGTAGACAAACACTTGGCTTATTTTATCAATAGAGTTGAACTAGTCCAGGTATTTAGGGTATATCATAAGTATATAAATCTAGAAAGATGTACGTAGCAAAACTGATGCCTAAGGAGTGGAGCGTCAGACTTTCTATAATGATAGGTATTATTTTGATGGCCTCTACATTATTATCTTCTCATTTCGATACTCATGCTTCTATTTCCATAATATCTATTACTATTGTGGATATCCTTGAGATATATGACCATTTCTCCTATGGAATGATGAAACTCAATATTCTATTGGGAATTTGATCAGAGGTGTATGCTAGTGTATGGTATGCCCCTTATGATAGGTGGGTGTCGCTTTGTATGGGACGTCTTTAACCTCGAGATGACTGGGTTTGACATCATTATTGTGATGGAATAGTTAGTTACATATCATTATTATACTGACATATAAAACCAAAGGGTGAGTTTCAAATCCCCATAGGGTGGATTTTATATTCACAAGGGTGAAAACGATGTCATGGTGGGCTAGTTGGACATATAACACCATGACATTATGTTGAATATATAAATTTTTCCAATGAATTAATTATTTGAAATATTTTATTCTACACAAATTATCTATTTTAAATTTTAATACCCATATCATTTTCAAGCCTTCATTACATTCAACAACAAGTTTCCTTGATAAATTGTGATACACACAAGATATAGTTTTACCAAAAAACGATATATTATTACCATTTTTATTTAATACATCACAAAGATGTTAGAATGAAGAATATGAATAATAATAACCAACTAATCAATATATAAAGTTTACACACATTATTTTAGTTGTCTAATTATTTTAAGTAAAATAATAATCATTCAAAATAAAAAACAATTTTTTTCCTGAAAATCGATTTTTTTCCAAAAAAGATTGCATAGTCAGATTTTGTACACATAGATTAAAATTTATTTTTATCACTTTTAGAATATGATGTTTATAAAAGAAATTAAATTTTGGAATAATCATGTAAATATTATCTCAAGGTGAATTTTAAGGATTTTTCTAAAAATTATCATTTTTTATGAATAATGATAATTACAGAATTTTAATTAAATCTATATTTTCATTTAAATTATTTATAATGATTAATTATATTTTAAATTTGGTTTAATGTAAAATTATTTAAATAATATATAAATTAATTCAATTTATGTTATTATAAGAAATTTAATATTGAAATTGAATATAAACACTTGGAATAGTATTGAACATTCTTAGTTAAAGATATCCACTTTATCATCGCATATGCATGATTGAATTTAAATTAAATTCTTCCAATTATATGAATGTAATTTGGAGAAATGGATTAAATATATGTAATAATAATAATTTTTATTGTATAATAACGATATCTCAATTTTGTTACCATAATGATTAGTGAAAATAGTTAAAATTTATTAATGTTATTATTGTTAAAATAGTGCTTAAGAAATTAAAAGTGTTTATAATAAAATTAATCTTACAATCATATATTATTTTTATTTAATTAATTTGATTTCATATTTATAATTAGTGGTTTTAACTTATCTAATGAATCTAATTTTAATTTTAGTCTTAAAATATACATTACATAGTTAAACAGAAACATACATGTAACCAGAGTAAAAACAAAAATGTTAAAATTGACACAAATTAATGAATAAGGAATGACATGATAAAAGTATGTTTGTTTTTTTGGAGGTTTTTATACATAAAATTATATCTAAAATCAATTATTGATCAATTTTTAGGTACATTTGGGATGATATACCTCTCAATAGTGAATACTTTTAAATATTTACTAGAATGACAATCTTCAATTAGAAAAGGGAACTCACTCTCTTCACACCTTTATAAATCCCAATCCACTTGTCTCAAACAACCCATACCCAAATAATTTATCAAATTCCATCCCATAAACCATTAATTCAAATATTTTGGTTTCAATCCTTTCATATGTGGATTTTAGTGCAAACCAAATGAGAATACCTGAATAATAGGTAAAGTACATCAATGAGCTTTTTTGGTTTGTTCCTCAGTCCACTGATTTAGTTATTTCTATAACATGATACGATAATAAAATATGTGTATGATATAAATAGATATGGAATTTAGTTAAGGTGATGATCTAAAATCATCTCCTCGTCCATCAAATGGGTTACGAAATCATCATTCTTATGAACGATGGACTACTGCCTCATGAACCAATATCATTAATTTTTCCATTACCATATTACAAGGTAGGAAATAATGATCTAATCATAGTTTACTGATGATATTCATGATATAAATTATTTTATCATGACCTTCAAATTAATATACCACATATTCCTTCATACTCGTGATTTTGCAGGAATACAATAACATTGTTCATATGTAGGATGGACCACAACATTTCAAAGTGATGTTATTCATTCACACATTACATAATGGGTTTTAGTGATCATTTTCAGGAAACCATTTGATATGCATGAAATAAAAATTAATTTTTAATTATAATATATCATTTTATTTTCTTTCATTCAATTCGACAAAAAAATGAAAACAACATTCATGCATACTTACAACCTATCATCTCCTTAAACGGTGTAATTCACTTTCTATCTATAAATTTTATATATTTCTGTAAACACATAAGTAATAAATATATATGATATTTTCACGACCCGCCCCCCCATGTCCTGTGTCATGACTACCCCAAGCCTTCCTTACATAGGCCAGGGGCTGGCGACTAGCACCAAAGGCGTAATTACCTAAAAATGGGAAGGAATTGCCTTTATAACTTGTAAACACACACACAATAAAGCACACAGCTGGACGAAACACTATGTAAATTGTATAAAAAGAGTGATGAAAGTAAAAGGGTCCAGAATACAAGCCCAATTGAAATGTACACGTACAACAGTGATACAATACAACTGATGAAAAGGGAAATTTAACTGCAGGGTCGTCTTTCGAGGTTCATACCTGAAGGGTAGGTATAGATTTCCTCCTCATGACTCCTTGTACATATGTCACCTCCGTGTACCAACTCATCATAAGGTCCACCTCCGAGAACCATCTAGTCTTGGTAGTCTCGGGCTTAGATAGCACTGTCTGTCATCTGCATCCAACACAACAAGGTGCGGTCATAGCCCATGTAGGGTTGAGTATAATGATACTCAGTAGGGACCCCAAGACCCTCTAGGTCTCAAAAAATCCAACAAGGATAAAACAAAAAAAAATGAAATCAACAGATAACCTTACTTAGGTATATGTACATACATATACTTAAGGTATCAAGTAATCCATCTCAATCATGAGGAAAAGACAGAGGTTCTGACTTAGCTCACACCAAGATTTATTTTAGGGGTAGTATCATGTAACATTCTCAGTCATGACGTCAAACACATCAGCTATTAGAGAACTCCTCCTCTGTCGAGTAGAGTGGGCTTACCACATCACATAGAGGCGCTACCCACTAACCTTGGACTAATGAGGTAATCCTCCTATCAAGTATCGTTGGTCTACCCTGTCACACAGATACGCTCCCCACCGTGGGTCTGCCATGTCAAACAGAGGCGCTCCCCCTCTTATCCTACTGAGGCACTCCTCTAGTCGAGTACCGTGTATCTGCCGCATCACCAAGGCGCTCCCCACTGTGGGTCTGATGCGTCACCAATGTGCTCCCCACTGGGCCAGTCAGGTGACTCCAAGACGAAACAGTTAGCAATCGTCAAGTCTCATCCAGTTGCAGGGTTCCGTACCTATCACGCTTTTGGAAACTGCATGCCAAGCCACATGTCAAATACTCCAATTTTCACGAAGTCTCATGAAGAAGTGTATCAATGGTCCGTCACATCATAGGGGTCTCAATGTAACAAATTGCGAGTCAATCAGACGCCCGGTCTGTGAGTTATTGGTCTTTTAGTCCCAGGGGCACGGTTGGATTCATGCATGATCTAACCCGACGACACCTCAAATATACCCAAAAATCTTGTGGGGTATACCCAAAGGGACCTTCTTGCTCCAAAATTTCCAGCACCGCTGACGGTACATCAAACAAACATCAGATACCCAAATTATGGTGAAAATAATGTAATGGGTCATAGTGGGCTCAGGTCTGGTCCGACCTGGCCTGACCCGGCCTGGGCTGACCCGGTTTGGGTAGACCAGACCTGACCCATTGGGTCTGACCTGGCCTGATGGGCGGCCGAGCCTGTTGGTTTTGGCCCAATGACTGCGAGGGGCCACAAAGGTGGCTCAACCTCGGAGGGTGCCCCGAGGGTAGCTTGGCCATGGAATGGCTTGGCAACAGGTCGACCAGACTCGGGGTAGCTCGCAAGGCCACATCGAGGGTGGATTGGAGTGCCACAGCGAGGGCACGATGGCGGTGGCGGCTCGGCATGTCTTATACAGCAGTGCGACTAGGCGGACAGAGGCGCAGCTCAGCGAACAGCAGCGATATGGCGTCTCGACACGGAAGACGGATTTCGAACAATGGCTTGGTATAGCGGCGACATGGCGAGGGGGTTCGGCCCAGGGCGGCCCGACGGTAGTGGTGCATCTCGGCACTATGGATCAGCATGGCAGGGGCATGACAGTGCGGCACAACGGTGGTGTGGTGAGGGGGATCAGCCTTGGGTGGTGCAACAGCTCGGTCCGGCCAAGAGTGTCTTGGCCGGGCGTGGTGCTGGTTCGTCCGGGAGGGCGAAGCGCCATATGGCGGCACAGGTCGCGGAGGCTGCCGGTGGTGGTGTTTTTGCCTTCGCCACCTTTGTCGCCTTCCTCCATTTCAAAGAACACATAAAATAAGAACATTTGAGGGGTTGGGACTTGTTCATTAGGCCCACACCCTCCATTTCTAGAGTGGTAGAAAGTGGTTCACAAAGAACGAAGCATGAATGAGTAAGGAATATATTTTAAAACATCATTTCCAATAACCCTCGTCAATCTCTATTCCCAAACCCACAAAATAATTTTAAGGGGAGAACATTGAAATCAATAATCAAATAGAGAAAAAACCCCACATCGTTCACTTGATAATTTTGGTTCATGAAGAGAGTACGATCGTCGATTCACAGTAGATGACGATGTCCCATGTCGGAAGAAGTCCCGAGGAAGAAGGTATATGGGGGTCGGCGTTCTTCGTTGGCTGATCTTTCTTTGTCGGTGGAGTGTTCTTCATTGAAGAACACGTTATTTGATGAAGATCATTCTCCCAAGAGCTCCTTCCTCCCAATTCCACCAAAGATTCCAATGATAATAAATTAAGTTCTCTATTTAGTTCGTTGGAACAAATTCAAATTAGCCTAATCAAATAACTAGGTTGGAATAATAAAGTTATGGGTATTGGCACAATTAATATGGAGGAAGTGAAGAGGATCCTCCACATTAATGAGGGGTGTTGAGTGGTTTTTCTCTATAATGAAAGGAGTTCAAGAGGTTTTGGCCTCTGGTGGTCCCCACCACCATAACCTTTCATGGGAGGTTAGGTTCGGGTGGTCTCCGCCACGATAACCTCTCATGGGAGGTTATGGTCTGGTGGTCCCCACTTCTCCACATTAATATGAAGGTTTAGTTCTGATGGACCCCACCTCCCAACAACACATGGGTGTTGCAAATAAAAATTAAACGTCAAATACTTTTATTTTTATTTTATTCTTACACAAAATACCCAAAAACAAACTTTTACCCTCGACCATCTGCCGTCAAGGTGAAAGTCTCCTTAAGCGAATACCGGTGCTGCGAGTTCGGCGGTGCCCTATGATGTAAATTCCGATCATGGGTTCAAATGTTAGAAAAACCTGCTCGAAATTTTACTAAACATACCTGAACAAAAGATAAAAAATTAATTAATGGCACTTTGGGCCTCAAAATCACATGCCATCAATTTTCGCAGACTCATAAAATTCCCATTTTTTAAAAAAAATTACATTTAAATTCTAGGTCTTTACATTATCCCCACCTCAGGTCTCTACATCCCCGTAAGCCACAACTCAAACAAGGTGATCAAGTGGGGGTACTGAGTAGGCATCTGAGACTCTCGCTCCCATGTGCTCTCCGAGAGGTTCACATGCTTCCAGGGAACGCACACCAGAGGTATCGACCGTCCATGAAGGACCTACTCTGGTCAATCCTCAATATCTACTGGAACCTCAATAAATTTTTCCCCATCGTCGACATCCATCTCACCATGGTCGATGATGTGTGAAGGGTCGTGCGCATATCTCCTCAGTTGGGAGACGTGGAAGACATCCTAAACCTGGTACAACTGAGGTGGAAGTTCTAAGCGGTAAGCCACCTCGTGAACTCTACTGAGGACCTGGAAAGGTTCGATGAACCTCATAGATAACTTGCTGCCTCAGCCAAATCGTCATAAACCTCATTGAGGTGAGACCTGTATAATGATTTGGTCACCATCCTTGAACTCCAGAGGTCTCCATATCCTCCCATCATATGACTTCTACCTCCTCTTTGCAGTCTTCATCCGCTCCTGGATGATCTGCACCTTCTCTGTGATAGCTTGTACCATCTCTGGTACCACTAGTGCTGACTCTCCTGGGTCTGTCCAACACAAAGGTGATCTTCAGGGTCACCCGTATAATGCCTCTAAAGGTGGAATCCCTATGGTGGAGTTATATATGTTGTTACAAGAAAACATCACCAAAGGTATGTGATCCTCCCAGCTGCGACCGAAGTTGAGGACACAAGCATGAAACATGTCCTCGAGGGTCTGAATGGTCTGCTTAGTTTGGCCATCCGTATTAGGATGGAAGGTAGTGCTCAACCAAAGATACATCCTAAAAGCCCTCTAAAACCCCTTCCATTTATGGGAAGTAAAACACATGTCACGATCTGATACAATCGTCGGAGGTACTCCATGTAGCCGCAAAATCTCCTGCACATAGAAGAGTCCCATGATCTCTACTAAACCCTGCTATCTAATTAGTGGGAAGTGGGCAGACCTGGTGAGTCGGTCGAAGACCACCCAAATCGAGTCATGTCCCCTAGATGTATGTGGAATGTCTATCACGAAGTCCATAGATATCCCATCCCACTTCCACTCTGGGTCCCCTAAAGGATGAATGAAACTTGCTGGTACCTGATGCCCCACCTTCTCTTGATGACACGTGAGGCACCGAGAGATAAACTATGTTACTCCTTTCATCATTCTTGGACACTAGTGCTGTCATCGGAGGTCCTGGTAAATCTTCGCAACTTCTAGATGTACTGCTAGAGGGGATGTGTGGAACTCCCTCAACACTTCCTCCTAAAGTGACACTGGTACCATGGTACGTCCTTTGAAGAGGATGAAATGCACCCCACCTTAAAAAATTCCATCAGGTGCCTACCCTGTGGATATCTGAGCACATCGAGCCTCACAGTCGGCATCCCCATGATTCAACTCCATGAATCTTTGAAAAAGTTGGGAAGTGACTATAAGAGACTGTAGAAAATATGCTCCATCTCTATCCACAAAGGATATCTATAAAGTATCCAACTATTCCGTCGCCTCACCTAGTAGCTGTTTTCCAGAGCTCCTGCTAAGTGCATCTTCTACAACGTTCCCCTTCCTAGGAGTATAGACTATCTTGAATTCATAGTCCTGGAGGAACTCAAGACAACGTCACTATCTCCGGTTCAAGTCCTTTTGAGAGAATATATACCTGAGACTCTTGTGATCAGAGTACACTGTAAGATGTTCACCCATCACATAGTGCCGCCACATCTTCAAGGTGATGACCACTGCTGCTAACTCGAGGTCATGGGTAGCGTAGTTCTTCTCATGTTATCTCAGCTGTTGAGAACCATATGTGATCACTTCTCACTCCAACATCAGGACACATCTGATCCTGGTCCCTGATGTGTCACAGTAAACTAAGTACCCTATGCCATCCTCTGGAAGCCTAATGATGGGGGAACTAGTCAGCCTCTGCCTGAGCACCTGAAAACACTAATGGTATATCTCCAACCACACGAAGTATTTCCCCTTCTTCATCAAGGCTGATAGTGGTTCTGAAACCTTGGAGAAGTCTGGAAAAAACCTCCAGTAATATTCAGCCAACCCAGGAAACTCCGTACCTCCGTCACACTCTGGGATGGATCCCAAAAACGTACCTCCTCAATATTTTCTAGATCTAATGCAACTCCAACCTCCGATATGACATGCCCCAAAAAGTGATCCTTTCATATCCAAAAATGGCACTTTGAATGCTTACCATAAAGTTGGTGCTCTCATAGTGTGTCCAGTACTACCTGCAAATGACATGCATGCTCCTCCTCAGTAGTCGAGTAGATCAGAATGTCATCGATGAAGACCACTATAAAGCGATCAAGGTATGGTTGAAAGATCCTGTTCATGAGTCCCATAAACACTGCTGGAGCGTTTGTCATGCCAAATGGCATAACCAAGAACTCGTAATGGCCATACCGACATCTGAAGTCCATCTTCTACACGTCATCATCTCACACACTTAGCTGGTGATAGCCTGATCCGTGGTCTATCTTCAAGAACCAACGTGCTCCCTTCAGCCGATCAAAGAGGACGTCACTCCTCAAGAGTGGGTACTTGTTCTTCATGGTGAAGTGGTTCAGGCATTGGTAAAAAACAAAAAGCCTCAAGTTCCCATCCGCCCTCTTGGAGAACAGAATCGGGGTTGCATAAGGTGAAACGCTGGGCCGGATGTACCCCTACCCCTGAAAGTTCTCTAGCTGTACCCGCTGCTTGCGAAGCTCTGTGAGATCCATCTGATAAGCTAGTGTAGATATCAGTTTCATCCCAGGGTACAAGTCAATGTAAAAGTCCACCTCTATACGAGGAGGTGGACCTAGAACATCATTAGAGAAAAAATCCTATTAATGGTCCACCACTACAGGATAGATTAGACTCTCTACATCAATATCTACGAGGGTTAGGCTAGCAAACTGATGAGTGATTGGATGCAATCTCCTCCGGGTAAGTCCATCATGTGCTGCAAGGGCTCCCATCTCACCGGTGAAGGTAAGATTGGTCCCATCCGTGCAGACACACTGCACTTCATGCCTAATATAGTCAATCTAAGAATGGACTATAGATAACTATTATATACCCAAAATAATGTCGTAAGGCCTCGATACCGCTAGTAAGAGATCCCAGCTGATGCTCTAACCTCCTAGTGTAAGTTCGCACTACTGAAACTAGTTCGTAGTCATAGAATATGCTCTCATAGGAGTCTCTATCCAGAAGGATTGACCCAATGGATATTTCATAATCTCTGAGCTCCAAATGAGGGAAGTGGAAATGAACGAATGACTGGAACCTATGTCTATAAGTACTGCAGCTAAGGTGGAGTATAAATAGATCAAACCTCATATCTTCTCTGGAGTGTCGTGATCGTATGGATCAGCTACCTGGAGTTGAGCTTGCCCCTATCCACCTACTCCCTGTGGTCGGGGTGGAACTCTTGGTGGTGGTGACGGTAACACCTCAAATCATCACCCACTGCCAGCTGCATGACCATCTCCCCTGCCACATCTTCCTGCTCCCTGCAGACCTCCTCAGTTGAACCTCTACCTCTGGATCAGCGGTACTTCGACCGTCTATTGATCATCTATACAATGGGTCAGACAGTCATGAGCCATGTGACCTGGCCCACCACATGTGTAACATTTCCCACTCCTGGCATGACTGGATCTATCTCAGGGGCTCCACAAAATCGACCCTTAGTCATGCGGTCTTCCACCTATAGGTCTGGTCCTTTGGGACCTCTATGAAATCTGTCTAATGCCAGTAGCAAAAGATTCTGATACGTGTCGACTGGTGGAGGGTCTCGCTATTGGTGACTACTTATCAAGGAAAATATCCACTAAAAGGTCTCTCTTTAACACCCCTGCCTTCGTCGGGATGCTGAGTGAGATCATTGAATTCATGATCTCTCACCTGAGTCCCTTCTCGAAGGTTTGTGCCCTGAAGAATGGGTCCCACCCCATATCTGTGGAGTAGTGTGGGAGGTCAGTGAACCTCACTGAGTATTGATCCATAGTCATGATGCCCTACTGCAGACGAAGAAGCTCCTGTATACGAACTGCATGAAGAGCCGCTGGGAAAAGCTCTGCCCAAAACAGGTTCTCAAAGTACGCCCAGAGAAGCGTCAACTCATCGTGAACCTGGAGCATCAAGCCCCACCATCTGCCTGCTGTTACCTGTAGAAGGTCGATGACAAGGATCACCATTAAATCATCTAGTGTCCCTACCAGTTGGAAGAACCTCACTACAGCCTCGAACCAATCCACATCCGCCTACGGGTCCATATCTTCCCTAAACCTGGGTAGCCTTTGGTGCTAGAACTCATGCAACGCGCTCAAGCATCATGCACCATCTACTATTGGAGCTGGTGGAATCAGTGACCCAACATGGAGTGGTACCGCTGGTGCCTCCACTGAAAGAGGCCCCTACATAAACGCCTCGTCACTCGATGGGCTATCAGTGCATACAACTCTTAGAACTCTAGCTGGCTATCTATGTGGTGGCATCATGAACTTTAATATGTGCGCCATAGTCAAAAGTTATACCTGGTGAGCTGAAAGTTATACCTAGTGAGATCAATCAAAAGTTCGCAAAGAAAACTTTTGAAAACACACACGCAATAAGTTTTTCCTTGCACGGAGTTAGAAATCTGAATTCATGGTCCGGGTGTATGGATACATCGGCCTCCGTACCAACACTGGACTCCCTAAACTGAAAACCAAACTCATTACCCTTAACACTATTGCATTATAGAAAAAAAAAGATCATAGTCTTATGTTCTACGGTAGAACCGACTTATTTGATAACAATTTGTCACAGCCCTTCTCCGGGGGCCCGTTCTGTGACTACCCCAAGCCCGCCATCCATAGGCCAGGGGCTGGAGACTTGCAACAAAGGTGTAATTCTATAAAAATGGGTAGTAATTTCCTTTATAACCTGTAAACACACACACAAGAAAGAACACAGCTGGATGAAACACCAAGTAAACTATATAAAAAAATTGTACTAAAAGTAAAAGGGGCTATAATACAAGCCGAAATAGAATGTACAAGTACCACTGTGATACAATATTACTAATGAAAAGGTAAGGTCAGCTATTGGGTTGTCCTTCGAGGTTCCTACATGAAGTGTATGTACATATCGCCTCCTCAGCACTCCTCTTCTGTCTGTCACCTCCATATACCGACTCTTCGTAATGTCCAACTTTAAGTATAGTCCAGTTCTGGTACTCTCAGCCTCAGTCAGTAATGTTCGTCGTCTGCATCCAACACAAAATTGAATGGGCATAGCTCGTTCATGGGTGAGTATAACAATACTCAGTAGGGACCCTGAGATGCTCTAGGTCTCACAAAATCCAACAAGGATAAAACATAAAGTATGAAATTATTAGATAACCATACATAGGTATATTTCCATACAAATATCTATTTTATCAAGTAATCCTTCTCAATCATGTGTAAAACACAAAGGTTCTGACTCATCTCACACTGAGATTTATTCTAGGGGTCGTATCAAGTAACATTCCCAGTCATGACGTCGAACACCTTGGATGCTGGAGAACTCCTCCTATATCGAGTACAGTGGGCCTATCGTGTCACACAGAGGCACTTGTCACTAACCATGGACAGCTAAGGTACTCCTCCTGTCGAGTACCGTGGGTCTGTGACATCACATAGAGACGCTACCCACCGTGGGTACGCCGCGTCACATAGAGGAGCTCCCCCTCGTAGCCTGCTAAGGTACTCCTCCTATCGAGTACTGTGGTTCTGCCGCGTCACCAAGGCGCTCCCCACTGTGGGTCTGCCGCATCACCAAGGCGCTTCCCACTGGGCTAGTCGAGTCACTCCGAGTCAAAATGGTCAGCAGTCGTTAAGTCTCAGGCAGACACAGAGTTCCGTAAGTACTTCCCTTAGGGAAATTGCTTCCCAATCCATAGGTCAAATACTCCTACTACCATGAAGTCCCATGAAGAAGTTTCTCAACGATCCATCACATCATAAGGGTATCGACGTAACAGACAAAACGTCAATCAGATGCCCGGTCACTGAGTTACTAGCCTTTTAGTCCCAGGGGCCCAGTTGGACTTGTGCTCGATCCAACCCGACCATACCTCTACTATACCCAAAACACTAGTGGGGTATACTAAAAGGGACCATCTCGCTCCAACATTTCCAGTGCCACTGAAGGTTTTTCCAACGGACATCCGATGCAAAAACAATGGCCAAAAGAAAACAATGTGTCATAGTGGGCCCATGTCTGGTCTGACCCGGTCGGCCCGACCCATCCCCGCCTGTTGGGTTCTTCCCAATGGCCGTGAGGCACGCAGAGGAAGCTCGGCCTCAGAGGTTGCCATGAGGGTGGCTCATAAGGCCATAGAGAGGACGGCTTCGGCCGCTCGGAGTGCCGCGACGAGGGCACGGGGGAGGCTGCGACTCAGCGTGGCCAGGATAGAGATGTGGCTTGGTGGACGGTGGCGGCACGACAACTTGGCATAACAGAAGGTGGCAGTGTGGCAGCTTATTACGGCGGTGGCGCGGCTAGGTGGTTCTGCCCGGGGTGGCACAACGGTTCAGTATGGCGGTGTCACGGAGTGTCGGCATGGCGGCTCAGCATAGTGGTGCCATGACGGATCAACAAAATGGTGATGTAGCGAAGGGGTTCGGCCCGGGGTGGTGGAGCAGATCAGTCCATCTGCGGGTGGCTCGGCCGGGCGTGGGGCCGGTTCGGCCGGGTGGGGGAAGCAGCATGGGGCAGCGTGGGTCACAGAGGCCACATGGGGTGGTGTTGTTGCCTTTGTCACCTTCATCGCCTTCCTACATTTCGAAGAACACATAATAGAAGAACGGAGGAGGGGTCAGGCCATGTTCGTTTGGCCCGAAACCTCCTCGTTTATAGTAGTAGAAAGTGGTTCACAAAGAATGAATCATGAACATGTAAGGAAGATATTTTAAAACATCATTTCCCACAACCCTTGTCAATAACAATTCCCAAACCCACAAAAGAATTAGAACAGTAGAACAAGGAAAGTGATAATCAAATAGAAAAAAACCCTACCTCATTCTCGTTATGACGTTGGCAAAAGAAGATAGTACGGCTGTCGATTTACCGTAGATGAGGATGTCCCACGTCAGAAGAAGTCTTCATGAAGAAGGTTGATAGGGGTTGGCCTTCTTTATTGGCAGACCATTCTTCAAGGGTGGAGTGTTCTTCATGGAAGAATACATTCTTCATTGAAGATATTTATCCCAAGACCTCCTTCCTCCAAATTCCACCAAATATTCCAAGGATTATAGATTAAGTTATCTATTTAGTTCATTGGAAGAAATTCTAATTAGCCTAATAAAATTACTATGTTGGCATATTTAAGGTATCTGTGATGTAAAAATTAATGTGAAAGAATTCAAGAGACTCCTCTACATTAATGGGTGGGTTGAGAGGTTATTCTCCATAAAGAGGGGAGTTCAAGAGGTTTAGGCCTTAAGTGGTCCCCACCACCATAACCTCTCATGGGAGGTTATGTTCGGGTGGTCTCCACCACCATAACATTTCATGGGAGGTTAAGTTATGGCAGTCCCCACTTCTCAACATCCCCAGGAAGGTTTAGTTCTGGTGGACCCCACCTCCCAACACCCATATGGGTGTTGAAAATAAAATTAAAATGAAAAACACTTATTTTTATTTTATTCTTACAAGAAAAACCAAAAAAACTAACTTTCACCCTCGACCATCTGCTATCGAGGTGAAAGTATCCTTAAGAGAATACTGGTGCTGCGAGTTAAATGGTGCCCTCAAATTTCAATTCTGAACATCAGTTCAAAAGTTAGAAAAACCCGCTTGCATGTTTTCCGAATGTACTAGAACAAATGTTCAGAAATTCATTCTGGGAACTCCGAGCCTCGGAATCACGTGCCGTCGATTTTTGCGAACTCATAAAATGACCATTTATTGAAAAAATTTACATTGAAATTCTGGGTCCTTACATATATATATATATATATATATATATATCATTTTTTGTAACTCATTATACTATAAAACCATGATCAAAATAAGATGAAAAAAATATAACAAAACAAAACATATACAAAAGAAAAAGTTGTTATTAACTAAAATGTAACATTAACATGTAATTCTTAAACAATTTGTAATAAAAGGTCATAAGAAAATAATATATGGTATGATATTTATGAATATGGTTTGGTATAATATATATAATAAACTAATATTTATTATACAATAGGTTTGAATGATTAAAATGGAATTCATGACTTAAGGTAATGGATTTCCCTCTCACCTTCATTTTTTTGTGACACACATGACTTATTCACCAAATGATTCATTTATTTTGTGTATATAAAAACCCTGAATTTATTTTATGAATATTATAATTAATATTATGGGTATTTTTATATCTATTCAATGATCTCTCCTTCATAGGGTTTATAGATCAAAAGTTACCAAATAGGTAGGGGATTTTTGTCTTCATTTTACTTCTTTGAGATGTATTCTATGTTATGAACCTATAATATCTCACAAGGTGAATATATATTTAAAATAATATTTTAATTTTCATTCCATGTTATTTCTTCATGGGGATTATGATTTAATTTCATAAAAGTGGTAGAAATAGTATGTTTCAATATCATCATTTATCCATATTGATTATGATTATGCATCCAATTATGAAATATTTTGATCTATATATCCATAATTATAATTAATTTTATTATACTCTTGTAATGAAATGAGAAAAAAAATTTCTCTATTTATTTTCATCTCTTTATTTTCTCTTGATTTCAAAAGAATGTTTTTATGAAAGAACTATCTTTTTGTATGAAAAATCTTTTTCCTCCAAAAATAGCTTTTATAAAAAAATTTCAGTTTTATTTTTCAAATTAAAAAAATTATAGATTAATTCTTTAGATATATTTAACTATTTAAAAAATATTTTATAATGTTTCTTCATATAATTTTCAAAAATTATTCACGTTTGGATTTTACTGGAAATTTGAAAGGAATCATAGTTTTATCACATAAAACATTAATAAAAATTCTTGTCATTAAGAACATTATTTTATTTGAATATTAATTTATATTTTCAAGTATATTTTAAAATAAAACTACTTTCAATATATTTTTTATTTTAAAAATTGATTTTAAAAAATCTATTTTCCTTAAGAAATTACAAATGTAATATTTCAATATTATTTTATATATGAGATGACATACTTTTATATCACTTATTCATTAATAGAGATATTAAAAATGATAACATTCATGAAATTTATCTAAATTCTTTAGGATCAAAATATATTTATGAAACCAATATCTCTTACTTAGGTAACACCATGATAAAACTAATATGAAACCTGCTTCTTCTCCCATGGTTTATGACGTAACAAAATGATGAAATAATTATGAAATCTATCACTTTATCAAATGTTACGGTACTATGAAATGTTTATTAAACCCATTAAATTTCATGGGTGATGATATGAAAAATGTTTTATGATTGTTTTGCACACATATGTATGATTTTCATTATGTGATGGGTGGAAGCTCTATCTCCATCGAATGCATTGTGTAATGATAAATGTTCCATGATATCAAACGGTACACAAGTGGTTAGACCAAGATCTAAAGAGACTATATAGATGTGGGTAACCCAAGACTGGAAAGGAGGGTTTATGGGTGTTCATAACAATCCTAAAGACGAGGGTACATAGGCGGTCATCCAAATCCTCAGAAGAGGGTACATGGGTGGTTAACCCCGGCCTAAAAAGGAGGGTACAAAAGTTGTTTGAAAATGTCCAAAAAGAGGATACACAGTTGGTTAGCCCAATCCAAAAAGGAGGGTACTTGGGCAGTTATCCTAGGCTTAAAGTGGATAGTACATGGGTTGTTTTCCCAAGCCTGGATGTTAGTACATGGGAGTTCATCTGATTCCTGAAGCATGTACAGAGGTGGTTATCCCAAAACTAACATGTTATGAATGTCTTGGTAGGTACCCTTGTGACTATATTTTCTATTCTTTTCTATTTAAAATGAATTTCGTCTTATTCCAACATTATGATATTATGTTTTGTGTTATTTTATTCCCTTATTCTTATTGTATTATGAAATTCCAATCATTATTCCATGACTCATTTTTATGATCAATGATATTATGGGTATGAACTTCATAAGTTATGTCGAATATCATGTACCTGTATGCTTAACATATGATATAATATGATCATAGATTAGTATATCTAATCACTACCCTCACAAATCATCTTATCTCAGCCTTTCTTATGTTTCCATTCCTAGGCTATGATGAATTATTATTTTTGGGTATATATATAAATATTACTAAATGGGAAGATGTTTATGGGAAACATTGAAGATATTTCACCAGGTCAGAAGATTAGGTTCAGAGTTTCCAAAGGTACTATACTATTACGGTCCTTGGGCATATACTTCTTTAATTTATTTAATATTCAAATAAAAATATGTGATATCCATGTATGAGAAGCTTGGGTTGATATAGTTGATATTAGAGAAAAGTTTTAGTTATCTATTGAAAACTCGGATGTTAATACATTAGTGACATACCTAGGGATATTTTAAAGGATATGTCTAGGTATGAATCTAAGGATAAGTCTAAGGATTAGTCAAATTATAGAAAAATGTCCAAAAAAATATGGCAAAGGATTGAGTAAGTAGTTCCCAAGAAATTATATCCCTATTTGGATACTACATGTGGGTGTGGATTTCGAATATATAATCCCAAGGGTAACATCTTATAAAACACCATATTTATCAAGAATTGATTATGAACTGGTGTGTGACAAAAATACTTTATACACACAAGGTTTTACAATCTTATGGGATATGATTTGGATGTTTAAAAAATAATTATTATGCATCATGAATGATTCAAGTAGATTATGATAATGGATAAACTAATTTAATCTTAAGGTGTTACATATATAATATAATTTTTCATTATTTTGGAATCCTATAAGTGATTTTTCATATTTATGTGGTTTTTCACTATGATTCATGTTTCTCAGACTATGGATATTGTTTTTATTCAATGAAGGGAACATAAAGTAAATCGATTAACATTGAATATGATAGAAAATTTTATATTGTGATTCCAAATGGGATAATGATTGGAGTCAGGGATGTTTTGATTATGCCTAATAAGTTTTCATGGAATGTGACTAACAATTTTCTACCTTAACCAACTCTCATACTCACCAAAAAAGATAATGAATGTGTTCACTAATTGATTAGGTGATAGTAACCATGGAAAATGAAGATCTATTTTTCTATAAGTCAAGAATGTAGAAAGAATAACCCAAGTGAATGTGTCAGAGGAATAGGAATATGTTTTGATTATGCAGAAGGAAATAAATAATTCAATTGAATGGGAAAAATAAAAATTTTTCTCAAATAATGTATGATAATAATGGTATTCCAAAGGTATTATTAAATATAAAATGTTTTAAATGTGCAAGGAATGGACATTTTGAAAATTTATTTCAAAAGTGCAAAGATCATGAAGTGAATCAAAATGGTTTTATTAGTAATTATTTTTCTATTAATGAAGAAGAAACTACAGATGAAATATGAAAGGAAAGTGTTATTAAGGAATAAGATGATGAGGCCTAGTTACTCTATTGGGAAGGAATTAGGATGATTGATGATTTAATGTATTAGAAATTAAGAATTCTGAAATATATAAGTATTGTTCAAGTATATGTTTTCATGAAAGATTTTCAGAAATATGTTTAATGTTTCTTATGACCTTGAATACAATTTAATAGAAACGGTATATTTTTTATAAAACAATTTATTAAGGTAAGGTTACCCATAATATGTTCCTAGTGTTGATAAAATGGGTTTTAGTTTTGATAAAGAAATAATTAATATGAATAAAGTAAATTGGATAGTATTTTCGACCATAGAAGAGATTATGTATTTTTGGACAAAGTGGTCTATGCTATCATTGATGGAATTTACGACATTTTTAGATTTGTGTAATTCAGCTAGCAATATTTTATTTTTTCAACGAATAAAGAATCATTCATATTTTCATTAAGGTTTTATGGAAATTTTGATTATTTCTATGTTTTAGGATAATACAGGATGAAGATATTCACATGTATGGTATGTGAAAATCAAGAGCCACTTTAAGTTATATGAGGACTAATTATAAGTTTATTTTGGAAATTTAGTGAACTTCATTCTATTGTTTTTGGTATTTTATTATTTTGGAAGGGTCATAAAGATAACTATTTATGGAATTTTTTAAGTTGAACATTGGATGAGGAATTAGATATTAAATTATTACATCATCATGTGAATATCTATCAATATTGGACAATATGTGCTAATCATTGTTTTTTATTATAACTATAGATATAAAGAATGAAATATCATTCTTTTATGGATCTTATTTATTGCATCAAACAAGACAAATTACACTCTTTTAGTAAGAGATGATGAGGAAATTAATCATGGAATGAATAAAAAATGAGTTTGTGCTTATGAAAGGGGATGAAATCAATATGTATATTTTCTTAAGAAAATTTCACTACATCAAGAAAAGGATACTAAAATAAAAAATTTATCACAGTAGATTAATTTATAATGAATCCAATTGTCCCTTAAATAATCATATATTTATGGTTTTATTGTTGTTAACTTTTTTTGGATCACTCAATTTGTTTTTCTCAGTGATCTTAATCACTCACTATAATTATTTATGCTTTTATTTCATGTCCAAATATTTACCTCCCACCCTAGTTCTCTATTTGGGAAACCTAGTTAGGAGTTTATTTGGTAAACATTTATGTTTTCAAAATTTCATTTTAAGGGAATATTTATTATTCATTTGTATAATTTGGGTTTTTTATGAATTACACTTTAGAGACCCTTTTTTATGACTTTAAAATATCTCTATATATATTTCCCAATCCAGGAACAGATACAGTGTATGATTCCGAGGCCCGGTTTTCCATGAATTAATTTTTATAAAAATATAAAATATATTTTATCTTACATGCACATAATTCTGATAGAAAATGAGTTAAATATTTAAATTAATATAATATATTTAATATAAGGCCACAATTGAGTTTAGAATACAATATTTTCCCTAGGTGCGACTAAAAATAGGCCGGTGTGGGGTGTTCTTGTATCTCAATCATTAGCGTCACATTCAATGGATATATTATTAAATTAATCCATTAATTAAATTTAACTTAAGAATAAACTCAACAATAATAATTCCATAAAGTTATTCCTAATTTTATCCTCATAATCTTGGGATCTTCCGAGAGATTCTCTTTTCTTCTTCTGTCGGTGAATCGCATCAGACGTCTATGAACCTCTAAATCAAAACAAAACAACGTGCATTGAACACAATGAATTCCATTAATCATTATAGAACATGTTATTCAATGATAAATAATCTAATTTATAGTTTGAAACCCTAAATTTGTGTTTTACATTCCCTTTTATTACATTGATTGAGCATAATCATTTTGTTTATTTTCTGCACGAATTGTGGAACCATTGCATGTAACCAAGTAAAAAATAAATTAATTTTTTATGGATTTCTAAGCATGGTAACCCCCATAATTATTATTGTCCATGATAAATTGGAAATGATATTCAAAACCATTGTTATTCTGCTTTCCCCCTTAATTTTATAATGTTATTCACCAGTTGGACCCCAATGTCCCTGTTTGACATTGTCGGGTGGTACTGAGCCTGATTAGACCACCAAAATGGCAACTGATTCATGAGAAAGGGAAAAATTGATGAAATGAGGATATAAATGGGATATTTTTTGGATGAGAATTTATAATTTAGATGATCTGTAGATGAATCATAATTGATAGAATGAATCAAGGCATGCACTATGTGAGAGGCCTGTACAAGATCACACAAAATCAAACCATATTTATGTTTCTAGACAGTAGAGGGTTGAAATCCATTAACTGACACTACATACACCAATCACCGGAGGAAATAAATTCAATTTCAAAGTATAATGGCTATAATAAAGGTTTGGGAATCTTATATGGAAATATATGAAAATCCCACCAACCCACAGTGTATCAAGATTAGCAGAAAACGTGTAGCCCAAGGGCTATCACAACTGGGGTTTCATAAGATTATAAGGATGAAATGACATGTATCCCTCCAGAAAACCATGAAACTAAACCCAATTTGGATGAGATGTGTAATTAATCATAATGGCATGAATCTGTATGGGAGTACACAACCATACAAACGTCCATGTATTGAAGTACACAGACTTGGCCATAAGGACACGACCCGATCCCTGATTCTTTGGGAATTTCATGTAGCTCACCTTCATGGTGTGTACTTCTACATTGGTTGGAAGCCGTGTGCTAGCCATGGACATGACCAAGTGGTTGAGAGGGACCACACACTATGTAGGTCCCATCACATGCAATTTACTACTTTGTTTCTTTTTTAGAAAACATAAAGGTTTTATATATCTTTCATTAAGACTCGTATTTTGGATTGCGAGTTACCTATCCTATGTTTATTGTTTTTGCATAGAACATGATGGTGACCTAATTTTGTTTATTTAGATATGAAATATGGAATGTTTTAGGCCCGATACTTGGTTAGGCGATGCTCGGTAGTGACAGTGATCTCATTGGATCACCAAAGACTACCAGAGTGAAACCGTCATATTGTACTAGGGTATAGATCCTATACAAGGATATTTTGGTCCCTAAACTATGCGTAATAGTGGTGAGGCATGCAATGACATGTATGATTTCTTATGGACAGACATATGAGATATTGGGAATCTTTGATGGAATTTTAAACTATTGGTGACTCTTCTTCCTAGGCTGAGATGTGTGATGAAGGTCCCCTTTCTCTCTCATTTGGGTTTATTTTGAATGAGCCTATATAAATTCATCTCTACCCACAACAATGGATTTGGTTACTCTACTTACATGGGTTTTTGAGATGCATGGGGTATTCCATGTTCTTTTCGTGTTTAGTTTCTAACAGTACGATGAGTCTACTCTCTAGATATAAGTGGCACATACATGACGTGCAGTTCATCTACAAACTATGTTAAACCCCTTGTGTTTCGATAAGGTTACCCAATCTTGGTTTTTTTGAGCTGTTCTATTTCACTAGATCATTAATTTTGTGTACTTTCTACTACCATTCTATTATCTTTGAATCTCTTACATCACCCCTGTAACGTTCAAGGAGTAATATAACGTTTTTATATTCTCACCCCTACATGGGGGTTTCCTTCACTTTTCATGTATTTTATAGATGATGGAAAGGTCAATGGTGACTTTAGAGGGGTTAGGGATATCTGGTACATTGGACCACATACAGTGGTCACAACATTGAGGTCAAGAGTTGGGATCTCTCATCATTTTCCCTTTCTAGTTCTATTAGTTTGGGAAATATTCCTAGTTGGGCATTTATTTTACCCATTTACTTTTAGTTTTCACTATCATACACTTTTACACCCTTGAGGTTTTTCATGTTTGGTTTACTATCTAAATGTTATATGTTTTTATTCTTCATTAATTCTCACTTCTCCATTTACATGATTGGGTGCGTGAATATAGGTACATTGGAAAATGCCTCCCATTTTAGATATTCCTTTCATAGATTGTCACCATCCATGGCCTATAGAGGTGGGATTGGGGTAGTTGTAGCTTGAGTCCCAGCTTTGGCTAGGGCATGACAGATTGGTATTGGAGTTGTTCATTCCTTAGGACATTATATGGTGGAGTGTCCTTGGGATTATTTGGTAGGGTTTCAGTAAATAATGTTAGAGTGAATTGAGTGTGCCTCTTATGCAAGATAATCAGGTGATGGTGTGGATGGATGACATATCAATTCACCATGACCATGACTACCTTCTTGTTGACTCGTCATACCAAGACATTGGTCGTAGGGATCAATGGTACATGCATCATATAATATTGAGTCTCTGACTGTCCTTCTTGATCTACCTCCAAATTACACAGACACACACACAAACAAAGATATATATATATATGTGTGTGTGTGTGTGTCTGTGTGTGTTCATCTGATTGTGGTATGTTTATTTAAAAATTTCAGGATGCCTTCGGAACAATAGCCATCCAGGCTACTAGTTCCGGATTTTAAAAAAGATCTGATGAGCAATGAGTCCTTAGTTGAGGGTCTATCCCATGAGTTTCTTCTTCCAGGAAGGTAGGTAGATTCACCTCCACCTGTTGAGTATCATATCATCCCAGTTGTGTAAGTTTGAGGATGTGCAGAGGCTTATCAAGCTCTGTGAGTTCCATCACCAAAGGCCGATAATGTTCTGCAGTAAGAAAGATCCTCAGGTAGCATACACTAGTTGAATTGGGACATATAACAACACTTATTTCCCAATGTTTTAAAACACATTTGGGATAAATACCCTTTACCAATAGTTCTATTAAAACGTTGGAATAAGGTGTTTTATATTGGTTTTTCCCAACTATTTTGTTAAACTGTTGGGAATGAAACAATTTTAACACCCAATTTAGGGATCCTCATCCCGGACGATCCCCAAACTCTGCCTCTCGACCCCCTCCCCCCTCCCTAATCTCGATCTCCTCCCAGACTCCGCCTCTACCTCCCGACCCCCACCCTCTTCTCAGGCGGCGTTACCCTTCCACTCTCATCTCCCTCTCCGCCGACGACATCCCCCTCTCTTCTAGGCTCCCAGCAATGTTCCCCCCTCCCCTCTCATCTCCCACTCCTAGAGACATTCCCCTCCCCTCAATCTTTTCCTCTGACGTCCCCTGAACCCCCCTCCAGTAGCATGCGGGTTCCCCCATGGCCGAACACCCCTTGGGACATCCCCCCTTCTGTCTCCCTCTCCTCCCACCGGGGTTCTTGATCAGTATTTTCCTGTTGATATACTATTCCAACTATTTTTCTCAGTGAACTAATATTTTTTATCTTGTAATGAATTTCGTTCTCTAACACTTTTTTAGGTACACCAGATTACAATAGAAAACACCCCCATGGCATACCGATTTTCCCAGGGAGCTCTCAATTCCCTTTTATTTTATTTTTTTTCGATATCCATTCCCACAAACATTAAAAATAACTTCCATACCACTCTCTCCTATATTTCATTAACATTAGGGAAACTACCTCATTTTAATTGTGGGGGGCTTTTCTCACAGTTTCACATGTGATGCACTTGGATTTTTTTATTATTCTCACTTTTCTTTGAGACATTTTTTAAAATAATAAGAATGATTTAAACATGAGAATTATTATGCCCCTGTTATTAAAAAAAGTTAAGTGTAAAAGTTCCAAGGACCATGTATGACTCCTACTTAGATTTTTTTATAATGATTTCTATGTTTATGGAATTAATTCAAATTCAAAAGCATTGAAATAATGACTAATTGACCTATTACTTAGGATTTATGCCCTTTGTGATTACCATTTTTTTAATTATCACTACCCAAGAGAACTCCAATCCTTTAATTTCATACTCTTATCTGGGAATAATTTTTTATATATTCCAGGGGCATGAAAACTTACTAGAACTTTCACTAAGATCTTATCTTAGTGATGACTGAACAAGTATAAAACTAAAATAATTTCGGACACTTTCATAGAAAATTTTTCTCTAAGACCCACCTGACATCTATCCATCATTCAACACTTAGTTTCCTTTAATGTCCTATTAGAATGAATCAATTTTATTCCTATTTCCATTCATACCCTACTTATTGTACAATGTGTATTGATATCTTTGAACAAGTGTGGGAGGGACATTTAGAGATCATTGGATGCTTTCACTTTCAAAGATGTATGATATGCTCACCTGATTATGCGGTTACAATCCATTTACCATTTTTTGTGTTTCGTTCGTAATCTATTCCTTTTTCAAAATTCAAAAAATAAAATAAAAGAAAATTGTAATGGTTTGTTTACTAATAAGGTCAAAATTCACAATTTTCCAGACTGGTTAATCCCTCAGAGGATTATCTATGGTTCAGTGATGGATATGATATCTATCGAAAGAATATATTTTGACATAGATCACTTGTATACTGTAATACCATGAGGTGTGAGTGTGAGGAAACATTGGAAGATATATGATCCTTTGGGTCTACCTTGAGATGGAATCATTTTTCTAAAACATTGTGTGGGAACATTTCTAGAGTATGTTGGAGTCATGAAATAACCCCAAGTGTCTCTATGAGATAGCATAAATAACCCCAAGTGTCTCCATACATCATATCATCCTCACATGGGTTGACCACTCACCCAATCCTATCAAACCTATCCTAGTCTATCTTATCAGTCACATAGTCTAGACTCATCTCTCAAGGATTATCCCATGCCTCGATGCACATCTCATCATCCCTCTAGACAAAGAAGAATATTCACCTTATGATTTTCCTAGCCATAAAATAACACCATGTTGAACCCATATACATTATATTCTCAATAATCAGGTCAATAACCTCATCAAAAGCATGTTTTATAACCCATCCCCACTAACCAGGTTCCGTCCTATGCTAAATCACACCAGGCCTCTAAGCATTATAATGCCAATCTGTCCGAAAAAACCCAATACCCACAATAGCATCTCATCCCTCATTTCTTTAGTTGAACTCTTGAATCATTAAATGGAGTAAAAACTTTCATAATACATTTTATATACTCAGATGGACCCTCCCACTATAATAACCTATCAAGATTCCAATCCATCCTCATAAGTATTTCCTGATCAAACGATAGATGTACAATTTCCACACCTATCACTATAAGGCGCAATCCTCTTAGGAATATTTTACTTGATCTAAATCCTCATTGTTAGTGACATCAATCACACTAAAGTTCATAAATGTCAACTGAACCCTACATTTCAAGAATCATTCATGTGTACAGGCCCCATGGAAACATGCTAAGAACTAAAACCATAAATAATAATGCCAAATACATGCATCATTTTTTTTAAAAGATATATCAAGTGTAAACATAAATACCAAGAATAATAAGACCTCATCCCTTGTGTCGAACAAAACAAAACTAAGTTGAAACTCCGGCCAAATTGATTATTTACCATTAATAGGAAGAGTAATTTTTAATAAATATGAATGCACTTTTGGATAGTATCATTTTAAAACATTGATCCGTTTCACCTTTTCTTGCAAGAACATGATTTTACCCATGGGGCACTGTGGTACATATATTTTGGGTGGTGAAAGGTATAGTCACACTTGACATGCATGTTTTAGTTTAGTTTTAATTTTATTTTCTTTATTGCATTAGTCACTTAGATCTTTGACTGCTTTCTATGGATAGAGGGTACTTATATTCTGCGAAGGGGGGCAGAAGGAGCTTAGAATGATTCAGTCCACCGGGTTTGATCCGAGGTATGATTCTATGGTTACTACTTATCTCACACCTCATGTATTTGGGGCATTAGTGTTTTTGACTCCATATTATGTTTTTGGTAGGGCGTTGGATTGTTTCATGTTGGTTCGGGTGGATTTGGTTCTCCGGTGCCAATCTAGGTAAGTCTTTAATTCCATTGGTTGGTTTTTCACAGGTTATGTAGCATCCTTCATGTGTTTTAAGGTTTTTATTATCCATTGTGTAGTGCGCTGATCCCTGCTCGTTGGTTTCGAGTCATTATGTCAAGGGCGACTAACCTGCGTGTGCATAGGTAAGTACGTATATGTATGTGGGTACCCCTGTTACATGTATAGTCCCCCATGGAAGTGATTATTCACATATGGGGCTAGGTGTTCCCACGTATATATATATACATGCATATGCAGGTGAGTGGAGACTGATATATGCATATAAGTATATGTGCAAGGATCCCCTCGCACATGCTCATGGCCATGCAGTTGTGTGCATAGGGGATTGGTGTCCTTGAATGTATGTGAAGGTGTGTATACCCAGTAGAGGAGCAACATCTTTTAGATAGAAATCTCCAAGAGCCGATGTGGATGGCTTGGTTCCACCATGAGGTAGAGTCCCTCTCATAGCCTCTTTAATATAATAATGCTTTAAATTGAATTTAGATTCTTTCATAATTCTGCTAAATTATATTGAATTACAAATTTTTCATTAGTTTTATTTACTATATTTGTTTCATTTGATATATAAAGTCATGTTTTTATAATAAAACCCCTCCAATGGAGGTGTTCTGTTTGTGAAAACTCATAGTGATAGTTTAGGATTTATGAATCTTTTCCATAGTTTTGTTTCCCTGAAGACGTTGCGTCATTGTGACAATCACTACATCCTTCAGATGATCCCTTGTTATAACATATTAAATAGTTAATTTGTTCTATCATGTCCTTTGTGACCTTATCTTATGGAGAAAACTGTTTCCGGTGTTTTCCTGGCCTGTCGGCCACCACTTTGGGTGTTTACTCGAGCCTATATATATAAAAACACTAATGGTGTCATTGTTTAACACCTATCACGATTATTGTGCTCCCCACAATAAGCTTCATCTTAACACTGTTTGGGGTGTTTTCCCGGCCTCGATGCACATCTAATTTTTTACCTATATGAATTCTCCCATAAGATTTGTGTTGCATCCTGAGATGTTAAAACAAAATCAAATTCTATTGTTCTCAGGGTGACTGAAGTTTTATTATTAGAGTTCCAAGAAATTCATATAACATTGATAAGTAATACACCTACACAATTTGACTCTCAATCAGAAGTTTAAACTACCTAGTACCTCTTTTAAAAACAAAGAATATCAAATATATATCTTTATCATACCACAATCCCGAATCAAGAGTCTGTTTTTATAACATAATATCTGTTTCTATAATATGAAGGACAAATACATAGGATTTATTTGGAATCCATTCCAGAAGATGCTTCCTCGCGGGTGTCTCTCAACCAGGCCAACACGCCGCGGTCAGGCTGCAGTCACGCCGCGGTTACACAATGGTAATGCCGTGATTTGTCCTTGCATCATGATGAAACCCTGTGGTGGTTCGCAATCTGGTCAGAATTCTATATATGATACCCAGATAGAGTTTTAAATACATGACCAAACCATAGTTAATGGGGAGGTAGGTAACGACCAGAATGTTTCCCCGCTTCCTCCCACTCTCTTCGCTCTTGGCCGAAAGATGTTGCCCCGAAGATGTCACTAGAATGGGACAACATGCCGCAGTCAGGCCGTTGTCACGCCGCGGTCACGCTGTGAATTGGCCCTGCCCTAGGACGACACCCTGTGGCAGTTAGAAGTCCTGTCAGAATTCGATGTATGATACCTTGACATATTTTTAGATACATTACCGACTCATAGTTAATGGGGAGGGAGGTGATGACCGGAAGGTTTCCCCGCCTCCTCCCGCTCCCTTCGCTCCTGGCTGGATGATGGTTCCCCACAGATGTCGCTGGACAGAGCCAACACACTTCGGTCATGTCGCGGTCACGCCGCGGTCACACCGCGATCATTCCGCGGTCATGCTGTTATTTGGCCCTGCTCCAGGACGACACTTCGTGGCGGTTCGCAGTCCTATCGGAATTTTATGTATGATACCTAGATAGAGTTTTGGATACATTACACACCCATAGTTGATGGAGAGGAAGGGGATGACCAAAATGTTTCCCCGCTTCCTCCTGCTCCCTTCACTCCTGGCCAGAAGATGATGCCCCATAGATGTCACTGGACTGGGCCAACATGCCGCGGTCATGCCCGGTCATGCCATGGTCACACCGTGGTCATACCGCGATCACGCCGCGGTAATGCCGTGATTTGGCCCTACTACAGGACGACACCCTATGGCGGTTTGTAGTCTCTTCAGAATTCGAGGTATGATACCAAGATAGAGTTTTAGATACATCACCAACCCATAGTTAATGTGGAGGGAGGCGATGATCGTACTATTGCCCCACCTCCTCCCGCTCCCTTCTCTCATGGTCGGAAGATGCTGCCCTGCGGATGTCGCTGGACCGGGCCAACACACCGCAGTCACACCGCGGTCATGCCGTGGTCACGCTGCGGTAATTCCATGATTTGGCCTTGATCCAAGAAGAAACCCCACGGTGGTTTGCAGTCCTGTCCAAATTCGATGTATGATACCTAGATACAGTTTTAGATACATTACCCACCCTCCTTCTTGGACCACGCCTCAATCCAAGGCACGGTGTGGATGGTATCACTCAAAGTGTTTCACTTTTAATTGAAATGGACAACATTTTAAGTGAAAAAATCAACTATCATACGTGAATCTAACCAAATGAATTCATATTTAATGATAGATGGGTAATTTGTGACGTGTACAAGTCAACCCTACCTCAGTCCGAGGTATGATGTGGCCGGTACCACTCAAAGTATCTTTATTTTGTTTAAAATGGATACTCATTTAAGTTTAAACAACTGGAATATAGACTGAACAAATGCATTCAGATTGTTTTGATACATTAGGAGAATGATACACGGGTCATTTGTTATGTTCACGAGTCATCCCCACCTCAATCCGAGGTGCGGTGTGGCCGGTACCACTCAAAGTGTCTCTCTTTTGTTTCAAAAGGACATCAATTTAAGTGAATACAACAACTGACATATGGAAAACTGACCAAAGACATTTGGATTCTATTGAAACTTCAGTACAGTGATCCATGGGTCATATGTGGCATGTACGAGTCAACCCTACCTCAATCCGAAGGCCAGTGTGGCTGACACCACTCAAACTGTCTCAGTTTTATTTAAAATGGACATGATTTTCAGTGAAAACAACAAATTGCATACGGAAAACCGACCAAAAGCATTTTTATTGTGTTTATACTTTAGGAAAACGATCTATGGGCCATTTATCACGTGCAAAAAAGTCAACCCCACCTCAATCCGAAGGTCTCTGTGGCCGAAACTACTCAAAGTATCTCTCTTTTATTTGGAATGGACAACATTTTAAGTGAAAACAACAACTGAGAAATGGGAAACTGACCAAACACATTTGTATTGTGTTGATATTTTAGGAAAATAATCCATGGGTCATTTTTGACATGCAAGAGTCAACCCTTCTTCAATCCGAGGTGCGGTGTGGCCAACACCACTCAATGTGTCTCTCTTTTGTTTCAAAAGGACACCATTTTAAGTGAAAACAACAACTAACATATGGAAAATAGATCAAACACATTCGGATTTGGTTGAAACATTAGGAAAATGATCCATGGGTAATATGTGAAGTTTTAATGTAAAACCCTCTTCAATCCGAAGCATGGTGTGGCCGAAACCACTCAAAGTTTCTCTCTTTTGTTTAAAATGAACATCATTTTAAGTGAAAACAAAAATTGACATACGGGAAACCGACCCAATGCATTCGTATTCTTTTGAAAATTTAGGACAATTATCCATGGGTCATATGTGATGTATAAGATTCAACCCTGTCTCAGTCAAAGGTGCAGTGTGGCTGGCACAACTCAAAGTGTCCCTCTTTTGTTTAAAATGGAAATCATTTTATGTGAAAACAACAACTGACATTCGGAAAACTGACTAAACACATTTTTATTTTGTTTAAATAGTAGTATAACTATCCATGGGTCATATGCAATGTGTAAGAGTCAACCTTCGCCTCAATTCGAGGGCGGGTGTGTCTGGAACCACTCAAACTGTCTCACTTTTATTTGAAATGAGCATGATTTTAAGTGAAAACAACAACTAGAATACGAAAAACCAACCAAACGCATTCGGATTGTGTTGATAATTTAGAAAAATGATCCATGAGTCATTTCTGACGTGTAATAGTCAACCCCACCTCAATCCGAGTCATGGTGTGGCCGTCACCACTCAAAGTGTCCCTCTTTTGTCTAAAATGGACTAAATTTTAAGTGAAAACAACAACTGACAAACGGAAAACAGACCAAACGCCTTCATATTTTGTTGAATCTTTAGGAAAATAATCCATGGGTCATATGTGACATTTAAGAGTCAACTGTGCCTCAATCTGGAGGGTCGATGTGTCCATTACCACTCAAACTGTCTCGCTTTTTTTTTTGAAATGGACAAGATTTTAAGTGAAAACAACAATTGGCATACGGAAAACCAACCAAACACATTCATATTGTGTAGATACATTAGGAAAACGATCCATGGGTATCTTTTGACGTGTATGAGTCAACCTAGCCACAATCCAAAGCTCGATGTGGCCGAAACCTCTCAAAGTGTCTCTCTTTTATTTGAAAAGGACAACATTTTAAGTGAAAACTACAACAAGCATACGGGAAACCGACCAAAGGAATTCGGATTGTGTTTATACTTTAGTTAATGGGTAAGTGGGTCATTTTTGATATGTATAAGTCAACCCCAATTCAATATGAGGTGCGGTGTGGCCGACACCACTCAATGTGTCTCTCATTTGTTTCAAATGGACATCATTTTAAGTTAAAACAACAACTGACATACTGAAAACCAACCATACGCATTCAGATTCTATTGAAACTTTAGTACAATGATCCATGAGTTATATATGACGGGTATGAGTCAACCCTGCATCAATCCAAGGCGTGGTGTGTCCATAAACACTCAAAGTGTCTCTCTTTTGTTTAAAATGGACATCATTTAAAGTGAAAACAAAAACTGACATATAGAAAATAGAACAAAAACATTTGGATTCTATTGAAACATTAGAAAAATGATCCATGGGTAATATGTGACGTGTACGAGTAAACCCCGCCTCAATCCAAGGGCTGGTGTGGCCAGCACCACTCAAACTGTCTCACTTTTATTTGAAATGGACACTATTTTAAGTGAAAACCACAACTTGAATACAGAAAATCATCCAAATGCTTTCTGATTGTGTTGATACACTAGGAAAATGATCCATGGTTTATTTGTGATGTGTAAGAGTAATCTTTCTTGCTATCCACCTTTTGATCCACACTTTTATTATTGGGTATTAATTTTGAGATCCCTTCCATTTTAGGGGAGTCTCTACCGTGTATCTCTTGATTTTAGTGGATCCCACTTTCTGGACTAGGTCCTGTGGTTTTTCCCTTTCGGTTTTCCCACATAAAAATTTCCAATGTCAACTTTATTTTATGCACATTTAATTTCGTGTCGCTGCGCATCTGTTTTATTTGGTGGGAAATGATTTTATTTCCACTGCGCGTTCGCTTTTCATTCGTTTGAGCGTTTGTCGCTTTCTCGTCATTCCCAACAAAATAGTCTGAGTAGCAGGTTGGGTATGTAGCGAGGGAGCCTACCCTAGAAATCTCATGGTGCACCAATCTCTCCAGGTCAATTCTATATTCAATAATTTGAAAATATAGTCGAAAGAATCATTAGTCTGATAACTAACTGGACTAATTGTTTCTTAAATTTTGGAGGCATATAACTCTTGCTAAAAACATCTTGTTTTTAATCCTAATACATACTTTATCTACCACTAAATTCCTAAGGAAAGTGATTACCATAATTGACAATATATTGTCAGAATTTATTTGGGATGTTAGAAATTATTTTCAAAGGCACTGGTCCTACTAGAAAATATTAGCTAGACCCATTAAATAGGGTGTTATTGGATTCATGAGTACGTGGGACAAATTTCATTGCATGCTGGATAAATATTCATGGGAATTTATCGAAGATATTTCTCTTTTAGCTAAATTCATGGGTCCCAAAACTAGAGGAGTTAGTAGCTTGGAAAGAAAAAATGCCTCTATTTTTTGGTCCAATATCACTCTCCATTTTAAATCTCTAAACCCTTATTATAGGTGGATAGTAGTAAGGGGAGATATTACTTTATTGTTTCATAATTGGGTTGGCTCGAAGCTCAAATTTCCATGTTTTCTAGCTCCCTGTATATCCTTCAAAGAAGCAAGAATTTTTCCAAAACTTATCAATGATGTACTATATGAAAATAAATGGGAAACATTCAATATTATTGATATTAATGAGGAACTGGACACATGTGTGTTTAATGCATCTTATTCAGGGTCCCTCTCAACAAAGGAGTGTGCGAGGGTTACTAATGACATAAATTATCATGATGGTTTGGGTCCATACTTAAGGATTAATGACATTCCTATCTAGTTAAATTTCCTTGTTTAGAGGATTAGAAATCAGGAACTTCCTATGGATGATAATTTTATAAAGATTTCAACTAATCTGGGTTCCATTTGTTTCTGTTTTAGGGATCACAAGGAATAATGGTCGGACAATCTATTATTCTTCATTCAATGATCAAGATATTTTTGGGGAGCCTTTGGATAATTAATCAGTGTCTCCTCTATGTAGTTAATGGACAACCCCTTTCATGAATGATGGTTCGGTGGTGTAGGGGATGTAGGTCAAGAAAATTTGGCTTGAGGCATGATCCTTGTAGCTAGGTTTTGGTGCTTCTGGATCACCAAGAATAAATCCATGCATGAGGGTGTGGTATACTTGGGGAAGCCTTTAATCATAAGGAAAATGAACCTATTTATCAGAATGGTCCATATCATCATGAAGTTTCATGAGGCCCCTTCCCTTAGACCACTCCAAGTGAGATGCAACTCTGCTTAGTTGGATAATCTCAGCCATTGGGTTTGCTGGTCTCTGCAACCTAATGGGTCCAAACTTAATGTCAACAGATCATGATGTTTAAATGATATGAAGGGTGGTGTAGTGGTTCATGACTCTAGGGGCCATGTTATTATTTCTTTCGCTACACATTTTGGTGTTGGACATTCTTTGATGGCTGAGGCTACAACCCTTCTCACTCAGTTATAAGTATATAAGAAACGGAACATCATGTTAGTAATAGTGGGAATTAATTCAATAAATATTCATGATTCCTTATAAGGTTCCATAATCACTCCACGTTCTGTATGCAACATAATTAATTTTGTATGGGTTATTGATTCATAATTCAAAATTTTTTACATAATTCATTCTGCAGGTATTCATTTGAGAATTCAATTATGAATTCTATATTTCATAGGGTAATTGGGTTCATATACATGATTATAATTGTGGTACATTCTAGGGTTATAATTGTATTCTATTTATATGTGATTTTGTGTCATATAGCATGTGTTTTTGTTACTGTTAAGAGTGTATGAATGTGTGTAGTTGAGTGTGCAGTGGGGATGATTTTAGGTGGAATATGTAGGTGTGTAGTTGAGTGTTCATTGGATCCAATTTTAGGTGGAAATAATGGTAATACACTATACCAACGTTATAGTAAACTGTTGGTATAGTGTTGTACATATATTAACCAACAGTTTTAGTAAACTGTTGGTAAAACATGGAAATACTCCTATATATCGGGAATACTCCTTTATACCAATGATTATTTAAACAGTTGGGAAACTAGGACTGCCAGTATTTCCAACGGTTTGTAAAACCATTGGAAATACTCTGATAACACGACCATTCCCAAGGGATATACAAAAACCACTGGTAATGGGATACTGCCACGCCTTACTTGCCAATGGTTTTCCAAACCATTGTTAAAGGCTTAATTTCCAGTAGTGAAAGGATTATAAATATTTAGTGGTTAATGTCTTAAATATCATCAATAAACTGACATATTCAGTTATTTCACTAGTATATAGCCTTTTTTGAGGACCTTCAAGGCACTAATAGAGTCTTGTCACAGATATTCATGATGAGTCGACACTCTTGTGGACCAACTTGCTGCTGCACTTCCTTGAGGTGTATAACCCCTCATTCCCATGCTCGGTTCAGATTTAGGAACTTATGAATATACATTAGGGAGGGATGATGTTGGATGAGTATGAAGTGAGGTCTATATACCTTACCTGGTAATCCCTTGACCCGATCCATGATGGATACTTTCAAGCACAAAAGTTTATGCAGGGAATTCATAGAGAGATTTGTGCGGGTGTGGGGCCCTTATGAATCCCCACCTTTTCCCGGGTGATGGAGTGGGAACCAGCGATTGATATATTTCAGTTAGAGGTATGATAGATAGCGAGAGCCAGTTGTGGGTGTCATATATTTGATACATTTGTAGCAGCTAGCAGGTGCCAACCAATGGGATGTTGGCAGAGAAGATCTTTCCCCGACAAAAATCATTATTGTGGTCAGGAAATACATGGAAAATGTAGAGAACTAGAGAATCATAGAGATGGTAGGTTCTATGATTTTGACTGGTGAGATAACATAGTTTAGGGCCTCCTGACAAGACATGATGAAGAGAACATGCAGATAACTGAAGGACCGCCACGACATAGACAATGTCATGATTAGATATCACCCAGGGGGGGGGGGCAGGGTTGTCCCCAAGGAAGTGGATATAGAAAAGGAAGAAAGGATCTATTGGTGGTGAATGATGCTAGGAGATACTTCCACCACCACCACCACCACCAGGTGGCCCACATCAGGCTAAGGAATCTGATTGCTGGGGCCATGGACAGAATCATGCTTTGGAAGCTTAAGACTTTGTATCTCGAGAAATGGTTAGATGTATGATCAGTATGTTTTATACACTCAGTTAAATGTTATTATACATTCATTTAATCCATTACATCATCTCTATACTCGTGGTATGAGATATAGTGTTCCCAGTTGAGGTGCTACCCCATCATCTTCAAGTTGATATTTTTATAGGAAATGTTTCTTCTATATCTTTTTTCCTGAATGTGTGAGCTATCACTTGGGGGAGAGAGGTCAACATGGAACCTTCTAGTCATCACAAGGGATCTCTATGACATCATATTGGGTTTGAATTGGTATTCCATGGTTTATTACTGCATTTACTATCACCGAAGAAAAATTAGATTCCTTTGAACCAATTGTAAGAGACTTTCCTTTTTCAGAGAGAGAGATCTCATGGAGGGAAGAATGGTTCTCTAAGAAGGACGCTACATGACATCACCCATCAATTAGAAATTATATACTTGGGTTTAGTAGGCTCTTGATGTCATCTATATTCATTCGGTTGTGGAGGAATATATGGAAATTTTCCGCCAGGATGTTCTGAGACAACCTTTACGGTGGTATATGGAGTTTTGTATCCACTTACATCACAACACCACTCCAATATCATCTGTGGAATATCAAATGGCCCTACCAAGATCTAAGAGCTATAATATCAATTATAGGACCTTCAAGAGGAGGGTTTCATCAGTCCCAGTGTGTCCTCCTGGGTAGTTACAATGTATTTTTGTCAGGATGGTGTATGATAACATTCATATTTTTATGAATTATCATCACATGAACTAAGCCATGATAAATAAAAAGAACCCCTTATAGAGAATTTATGACCTCTTTGATTATTTACCAGGTTCGAGATAGTTTACCGAATGTCCTAAAGGCCTTAGTTTTTTATTATTTTGATAGTCCACCTTTCAAGGTGCGAGGTGGAACCCTTACAAGGTCCAAAGGCTTATAGAAAATTATATGAACCATAGGTATTAGATGAAAATCATCTAGACAAGACAACATAAAACTGTACCTCACTAGAGTATTTCATGATGATCATCACTCCACCTTCACAGGGCTGGTAAACTAGCTGTCCTATGAAAAGCTACACAGGCCCGATACTGATGGAGAATCCAAACCCTCTCTTTCATCCAATTCTAGTTAGCTTGGCTTCTAGTGAATTTACCTACCATGAATCCTCATCTAGAGACTTGTCCCTTTTAGTCTGATAGGCTTGTCAACATAATAATGTGTCCTTAAGTCCATGGGGGGTCTTAAGGCCTTAAGGTGGCCCGATGGCCTTGAGAGACAACTGGACCAAAGGCCTTGCAGGACAAAAGGACCAAACTGGTGGTCTGGAGGCACAAATGGATGAATAGTTCCGGCTACTACTGTACTGAATCGTACCTGCTACAGTACTACTACAGTGCATGCTACATTACTAATAGAGAACCTAGACATTTTCCTCCACCCATATTTGATCTTGGGTCTGTTGGATGCACTTGTCGAGTCCTCACCAACCGGGCTGAGGCTCATGTATGTGCGAGATAGTTCTCAATGATCAATCTTATTTCCAACCTTCACTAGTTGAGGGTTTTAGGATGATATTCCAATTATGGAATTCTGATGTTGGTACAAACACTATGAGTTCCTTTTGAATCTATTGTATGTAAAAAATCCCCTAATGTGCTTATGTACTTGATGAACTGGGTATTTCAGCTGTACTTGGACCAGTTTGTGGTCATTTTCATTGATGACATATTCATCAAATCTTCCTTAGAGGAGGAGCCCACAAAGCACTTGAGGATAGTATTATATTTTCTTGGAGAGATAAATATTTATGGAAAGTTCTCGAATATCTAGTTCTAGATTCTTGAGGTAATATTTTTAGGAAGTTTCATTTATGAAGATGGTTTATCCATGATCCCAACTAAGATCGATTTAGCACTATCTTGGGAAGCTCCCTACAACGTTTTAGAGGTATAGTGTTATCTTTTCTTGGTTGGGTACTACAAGAAGTTGGTAGTATAATTCTCTTGAATTGAAGCCCTGCTGACCTCCATGATGTTGAATGAGAATCATTTTTTCTGGACTGAGCAGTGGAAGAGGGCCTTCAAGAATGTGAAGTCGAGTTTGATGATTTCTTCAATGCTGAGACTAGTAGAAGGTGGTATGAAGTTTGTAGTGTATTTTGATTCATCATGAGTAGTTCTCGGTTGGATGTTGATGTAGTAGCATGATGTTACCCCGTATGGGATGAGGATGTTTAGACACCGTGAGTAGAACTAAAAAACTTCTGACAAATAGATAGCAGCTGTAATCTTCTCCTTGATGATGTAGAGGAACTTCCTTCTAGGGGAGTGCTTCTTGGTTCACTTAGATCCTTAGAGTCTCATGTATGTATTCATGAAGAGAGACTTGAACTTGGGATAGAGGAACAAGTTGGATTTCTAGTATGAATATAACTTCTAGATAGTCTAGACTCTAGGGAAGGTAAACATAGTAGCATATTCCCTTAGTAGGAAGTCCTTGGTATGGTTGGTGTGGAAGATTTTAGATCATTATTCCTCACTATAACCGACCCGTATGGAGGAAGAGGATAAAACTTTTCTACAGTTATTGGTGTTGACTACTCCAATTCTCAAGAAAGTGAGGGATTCTTAACCTGGAGATATTGATTGTGAGATCTTGTGTGACCAAATACCCATATGGGACTCACCAGATGGATATTATAAAATACAAAATCGCATAATATTTTTTCCAGTATGGAAAATGGTTCCTATTTTGACGCATGAAGATTTGATGTTATAGTTATGCATTTATCATTTAGATATGCATCCTGGTGGGGGGAAGATGTGTTGGTCGGAGTGGATACTCTAGAGGGGGGGGGGGAATTGAGTTCCAATTAGAATTTCTGTTAAAAATTATTTCTAAAAAGGTTTTACCCAAAGATTAAATACCAACCAGTTGATCAAGGTTATACTTTTATAAGAGTATGACTGTTTAAATAACTTCTCAGAATATTGATTAATTGTCAGTAATCATAATTTGTGTTATTAAATTTACTTTTGAAGTTATTCTACTAAGACAAGACAGGTGTAACTTCTTTCCAAGATTAACAATCAATGTGAAATTAGTGATTTTTGGATTATACAGTAAAGAAATAAAACTGAGATAACTAAAATAAGTAGCTCAACAAATATGAAACAAGTGGTTCAGTCTCATGACGAGACCAAATCAACTCCACTGGATGATCACATCCCACCAAGCAGTTTATATAAATAAACTTTGATCCACACCCTAGATCGGGGTTTACACCAATACTCAGGTTGTCCAGGTCCTCATACCTCTACCACAGTTCTATGTGGGATACAAAAAGTTATACATAGTTTGGTGGGAGGATTTCAGTATCCTCCATTTCATCTTATGATTTATTGTGTGTCCTAAACAGATAGAAGCACACACAACTCGTAATGTAATGCGAATAATGATCATAGTAGATCAAGAATATATAGATGAGTTTATAATGATCTTGTGTGATGTCAATGCAGTTTTGGACTCTTTTTTATTGAAGCATATGAATATTTGAGTCCTTCTCTAAAAGTTTTGTGGAAAATAGAGTGTCGCGATTTAGATTGTGTTCTTCATGTGGTTTAATCAAGTGAAGATGTTATTTAAGCTTAAAATATTTTTTGTGTGTTCAGTAGTGTCGAGTTTCATGCAGTGTGCCTTTCTTTCAAGGCTTCCTCCGAGTATCTTCTTTGTTAATGTGCTCACAACCTTGCTTTTCGTTTTTGTATCGCGCTAGTTGATTCTTGGTCACACTTCCCTTTTAACTTGGAATGCACCTGTTGGAGCATACTTATCGCATGTGTTCTGCACCTTGTACCTCGTACTGTCCGATGATATGTCTACGAAGAAACATTAATTATGTCAGTGCATTAAAATCATCAAATATGACCATTAGAAATTAAATTAGAAGATGACAAAATAGTTTAAGAAACGGTGTCATAGTAAGTCATGAAAACGGTGCCTCCATCACATAGTGTCTAGATTGATCATGGTTTCGGAGTGTCACGGTGTCTCATGGTAATGGTTTCTTGTGGTGACGGTGTCGTGTTCACAGTGTCTCTTTCATGGTGTCTTGTTCACAGTGTCTCACGGTCAATGTGTATTGTTCTCGTTGTCTTGTTCCCATTGTCTCATTCACGGTGTCTTGTTTTCACGGTGTCTTCATCACGATGTCTGGTTCATGTTGTCTGCTTTACAATGTCTGGCTTCACAGTGTCTGGCTTCACAGTGTCTGATTCACAGTGTTTGGCTTCATGGTGTCTGCTTCATAGTGTCTGGCTTCACGGTTCCTCCTTCACAGGGTCTGGCTTCACTGTGCCAGAAATTCATAGCCAGTGGAAGACTCACGGTGTCTTAGAATTTTCAAAGTAACTATATTCAGAATTAAATAATGTTGATAATAGAAAGGATTAGACTTAATCATTTTTCAGAGAAGGTACTTTGAGAGTATATCAAAGATAATATAATGTAAGGAAACTAAAAATAGAGTAATTAAGATCTTTCATGGCTCTTCTTAAAGCATGAGAAAACATTAAACATAAATACACATGATTGGATATAATTGATAGTAGTTAACTAGGTTTAATAAGATTTATGATCATTAAAACATGATTAATACATGAGAAGTCCCACAATATCCCTATTTTTGATGATCACAGATCATGTACAATTAAATTGTATATTGGATTCAACTATAGATATTAAATAAGATAAAAAACATAGCATATAGAAACATCTCCCCATTTTAGGATTATCGAAAAGATGAAATAAGAGATGTAAAAAAGTGCACAGTCCATTAATAGCTAATAAGTGATAGTACAGCAAATGAGAAATACAAAATCAATAGAATCCCTATCAAAATATAGTAATCATGGTTCTTCTTCATGGGCTGGCCTTCTCTTTTCATTTAGCGACAGTAGAATAAGAATCCATAGGGGTAGTGTTTGAGGTAGAAGAAGGCAGAGAGGTGGATGATAAGGAGGGTAATGGAAGGCCTTCAAATAATGAGAGAGCCAAGGTAGGAGAAGTAGAAGATATAGGTGGTTATTGATCAAGAATCACATGCCTGATCTGACTTAGTGCTTGTCCGACATACACGGTGGTTAAGGCTTGGGTGGAGGTGAAGGTAGGCAGTCCAGGTCTGAGAGGTGCAACCATTGGAGCAATAATGGATGTACTTTATACATGAAGATAGGGCCGCAGGAGTTTGATGAAATCTATAATGATCTCACCACCATACTCCATGGATTTCTAGAAATAATAATTATTATCTATAAACATTTCCAATAAATGAGTTAACTTTGTGAGCTTCTAGACATGGTTCTTGAAATCTTGAGTCACAGGAGGAATCCACAGATTTTCTACAAGGCACTTTAAATGGTTTGTCATATTGGTCTTGGAGAATATTTTTTTGTATTAGAAATCCACTTTCTTTTCAATCTATTTCGGAGAATCATATGCAATTTTGGAGTGGATTTTTACTAGGTCAAGAAATCTATCACTGTTCTTGACCACTTCAGATAAGGATGCCATATCGAAGCCACTAAGTACATGATGAAGCTCTTCTTTAACTACTTTTCTGATCAGATCACTATCCAAGGAGGGTTTAGAGGATTGACCAGATGCTTTGATAGCTGGGGTCAGAGATTTTAGTTGATTCAACACCTTTTGAATACACCTTGTATACTCATAAATGAGTATGTTAATACTGGAAACAAGATCTTTCATTTCCTCCGCAATTTGTTTGTTCCTTTCAGTGATCTTTTCATCTAAGGATGCTAGATAAGGTTTAATCAGAGGCACACCAACTTGTGGGATTTGAGGAGCAACAGGTTCGACAGAAGGAGAAATATATTCAAATCTCAAATATAGCTCTCTCTACTTGTATTCAACCATACTTCTTAGGGTCTTTACTTCATTACTGAGCAGATTATTTTCAAATCTTACTTCTTGAATCTCATGGATAATCTTAGGTTGAATTTTCCAAAAAAAATATCCAATAATAGTGAGGCATCTTCCTCACTTAAATTTTTCACATGACGAGGTTGGGTATTCAGGAGTTTCTCAACTCCAGAAAAGAGAGTAGCACCAAATTAATTCAGATCATCCTTACTCACAAAGTATGGTTGTTCAAATAAGGGTTCTAGAGTAGGGACTAGTACAAGCTTCAATTCTTTCTTAGGTGAAAAATTGGAGACTGATTTCAACTAAAATAGGGAGGAAGTATCATTTTTGGTTGCTGTAACATGCTGAGAATCATTCACATCATAGAAACTAGGAAATTTATACTGAGTTTCTATAATACATGACTCAGTTGGATATGAGGATTAAATAGACTCAAGATTTGGGGTTTTCTCCCCCACAACTGATGCCTCCATCTCAGGACTGAGAGGCTTAGGATCTTGGTCTAATTCTATAGACTCAGCTCTAAGTTCCTCACTCATTTCTTGTATAGCTAGCTGAAAGTCTAGCTCCATCATTTCTTCAGCTGAAGGGACGATTTCATGAATATATTTTTCCACAGGGAGTTCCTCAAGATTGACCTCTTGAAAAAGAGGTATCTCTTCCTTGGAATGATTTTCAGATTCTTTGGCAACATATTCTATTAATGCTTCGGGTTGAGTTTACAAATTAGAAGCTTCTTTAGGATTAGGGACTTCTTCTTCATGAACATTAGGAGGAGCGTTTGTTTTATCTTCATTAACAGTAACAATACCCCTAAGTGGCACTATAGGCAATTATTCCATTTCCTCAGAATACTCAACAATATCATTTGGTTCCAAACCTGGATCAGAAATGTATTTCGATCTTGAGGGATAATCCACAAGATTGAATTTCTCATAAACTCTATCACTGCCTTCCACCCATTCCCATTTCCATGTATTCTATTTTATATTCAATATTTTTATAGTGGCTTTTTAGAAAACGTACTAACATTCCTTGATTACTTCTTGATTAGTTCCAACCATACCTTTGGTAAGAAGAATGGATTAAATTAGCTGAGAGTAGAACAGAAAAGTTGTCTTGGATGTGACTTTGATCAACTCACACATATAGTGTATGATATACTTTCATAGGTTGATCTTTGGCCCATTTTTCATAAGGTGAATCAAAAACAATTCTTGATATTTTAAGATAGAAAAACCACCTTTTCTTGGACTAACCAAATTCTGAATAAACTTGAACAGAAGCCTTGATTCTCCATCTAATTCAGCAACAATGGCCCTCCTTTGGGTTCCATTTCCAGTTAATGTTTTCAGGGAATATTCTAAATCAAATAAATCAGTTGAAGGTGGAGGTATTCTCTGATAATCCTCACTGATTCTTTAATGAGTTATCCTATGGCATGCATCCCATATCCTCGAAGAGAATGAGAATCTCTAGCCATTGACCGAGCTTCTTACAACATAACTCTCACCAGAATCAAATGATAAATGTGCGTACTGGTAAAATTGAGCCACTAACCTAGGGTAAATGGGTCTATCTTCCTTTGAGAACCATTATAACCAACCTTGTTGTTCTAACACTTTCAATACCAAAGACTAACTAGACAGAAGCCATTTTGGGAAAATCTCTATCTCATGTATAACAATGAGGTTTACCAGATTTAGATTTAAAGGTCCTTCGGGTGTTAGCTTAGGTGAAATCTTCTTCTTCTTCTTCAAGCTGCACTTCTCAGGTGTCGATGACGATAGATGTTTCATTCTTGGCATTCACTGAAGGTTCGACCTAGAGAAGGGTTACATGGACTACGAAGGGATCGAAAAGAGTAGGTAAAAGAAACCTCGAGTGAAGAATCAAGTGACAATTACTTTGTTTTATCATTTAGGAATACCAAACGTCACAAAAATAAAAATGTAGGAAAATAAAAAAAGGTGTAAAGTATAATTATCATGATACGGGTTTAAATTAAAATAAAAAAAACATAAATAATTTTTACGATGAGACTGTGTCTGGTCATTACGGTGAGATAGTAAACAAGATTCACGGTTAGACCGTGAGTGAACTTTTCAATGTGTGTTACGGTGAGACAATAAACGTTATACAATAAGTACAAAATACTAATTGTGAGACCGTAAACATAAAACTTTATGGTGAGATAGTAAACATGAGAGACAATAACTGAGAAACCATAATCATGAAACAGTAATGTATAACACAGTAAGATATCGATCAGTAAGAACTGAAACAGTAACAAGTAAGGTATCTATTTGATATTTATCATTCCAAGTCAATAGAATATAGTCTATTCTTTCAGAATTTAACGGTTTAGTGAATACATCATCAAGTTGATATTCAGTAACAATTAATTCAAAAGTGATATCACCTTTTTTATAATGATCTATCAAATAGTTATGTCTTACATGTATATGATTTTTCCTAGAATGTGAATCATGATTTTTTGGGATGTTAATAGCACTTCTGTTGTCACAGTTTATAGGTACATGTTTGAATTGATATCCCTAATCTAGTAATGTGTGTTTCATCCACAAAATTTATGCACAACAATAGCCAGTAGCTATGTATTCAGCTTCTGCTGTAGATAATGCAATAGAAATTTGTTTCATACTACACCATGATACTAGTGACTTTCCTAAAAGGTGACATGTTCCAGAAGTGCCTTTTCTATCTAACTTACAGCCACTAAAGAGAGAATCAATTTAACTAACAAATTCAAATGATTGTCCTTTAGGATAAAACAATCCTAAATTGGGTGTATGCTTGAGGTATTTTAAGATTATCTTTACAGCATTTAAATGAGATTCCTTAGGTTTTTCTTGAAAATGAGCACACATACACACACTAAACATAATGTCAGGATAACTAGCAGTTATGTAGAGTAAACATCCAATCATACCTCTATAAGTGGGTTGATCAACAGATTTTCCATCTTCATCATGGTCCAATTAACATGTGGTACTCATGGGAGTGTCACTACTTTTAAGTCTATCCAAACTAAAACGTTTTATAAGATCCTTTTTATATTTACATTGATTTAAAATAATACCATTTTTATTTTGAAAAACATGAAATCCCAGAAAATATTTGAGTTCTCCTGTTAAACTTATTTGAAATTATTTTTTCATCATTTTAGAAAAATCAACACATAAAGAATTCATCGAAGATCCAAAAATAATGTCATCTACATAGATTTGAGAAACTAAATCATCATTATAAATTCGTTTTATAAAAAGGTAAGGATCATCTATTCTTTTTGTGAAACCTTTGGAAATAAGAAAAAGTACTCAATCTGTCATACCAAGCTCATGGAACTTGGTTCAAACCATACAAGGCTTTTGATAGTTTAAAAATATGATTTGAAAAAATGAGTGTTTGTAAATCTCGGGGGTTGTTTAACCAAAACATCCTCAACTGTATACCCATTTAAGAAATCAATCTTAACATCCATTTGATATAGTTTGAAATTCAAATATACAACACAGACATGCATGATTCTGATGGCTTGAAGTCTAGCTACTGGTGCGAAGGTATCCTCATAGTTAATTCATTCTTCTTGACTATAGCCTTGTGCAATTTGTCTAGACTTGTTTCTTACTATGTTACCATCTTCATCAACTTTATTCCTAAAAACCCATTTAATGCCTATGTTCAAAGTGTCCTTAGTTTTGTCAACAAGTTTCCAAACATTGTTCCTTTCAAACTGATTATGTTCTTCTTGCATATCCATCACCCAAAATTCATTATTTATTACGTTATTGATATTTTTAGGTTCAAGCACTGAACGAAAAGCTTGATGTTCAACCTCGTATCTCAAAAAATATCTAGTTTGTGTCCCTCTACCTAAAAATCCTACTACATCATCTAATGGATGATTTTTGAGGGTCTTAGTTAGACTAGAGATGGTAGGGATAGAAATTTCAGTTTCATTTACAGGTTTGGGTTCTACAGAAATATGTTCTAGAAAATATATAGAACTGGTTTTCTTAACAACTGGTTCACTATTTTTGTCATTATGGTTTAGAATAGACATATATTCTTCAATATTTTCAAGAGGGGTCTTAGTTTCATGTGGATCAGTTTCATCAAATTTAATGTGTACAGATTCTTCCATACATTTTGTTCTCTTATTGAATACTCTATAGGCTTTGCTTAAGATTGAGTAACCTAGGAAAATTACTTCATCACTTGTTGAAGGAAATTTGTCAAGATTATCTTTAGTATTAAGGATAAAAACTTTGCAACTAAAAACTCTAATGTAATTAAACATAGTCTTCCTATTGTTCCAAATCTCTTAAGGGATCTTTTTAAGAATATTTCTAATCAAGACTCTATTGATAATTTAGCAAGCTGAATTAGTATCTTCATCCCAAAAGTAAATTGGGAAACTATATTCATTGGGCATTGTCCTAGAAATATCTCGAATAGTCCTATTTCTTCTCTATACTACACCATTATGTCGAGGTGTTATAGGAGCATAGAAGTTGTTACTATAGCCATTGTGTGAGCAATAAGATTCAAAATCATGACTTTCAAACTCACGTCCCTAATCTATTCTCATGGTCTTGAACTTAAGTCCACTAATGTTTTCTATAGACTTGGAATATTTGATAAAATAAGAACAAGCTTCACTTTTATGATCAAGAAAGTATACCCAAGTGTACCTAGAAAAATCATCTACAAGAACATAAACATAGTGATTCCCATTTATACATGAAACACTTGATAGTCCAAACAAATCCATGTGAACCAACTCGACAGGTTGAGAATTAGAAACTTCTTTCTTTGATTTGAAAGAAACATTGTGTTGTTTTCTATTTTAACAAGGATTGCTCACTTTGTTAAGTGGGAATTCTAGTTTAGGTAAGTCTCTAACAAAACCTTTCCTAGTCAGTTTGCTAAGTGAGTACACATTACAGTGTCCTAGTCTTCTGTTTCATAGCCAAGATTCTTTATAAAAGGAATTTAAACAAGAAACATTTTATTTAGCTAAAAAATTCAAATCTACAACATATACATTTTAATTTCTTAATGTAGTAAATACCAAAAAAAATAATTAAAAACATCACATGAATCTTTTTTAAATATTAAATTGAAACCATCATCACACAACTAAGAAATACTTAGCAGGTTATATTTTAATCCATTAACAAATTTTACATTAGAAATCTAAATTGAATAAGTGTTACTAATCTGGACTATGCCGATGATTTTTCCTTTTGAGTTATCCCCTAAGGTGACATTTCCTCCATCAACTTTGATTAATCTCTTAAAGCATTAGTTTCCTCCTGTCATATGCCAGGAACATCCACTGTCCATGTACCATATCTTCCTATAGGAACTTTTCAAGCAAGTTTCCTACAAAATATATTTAGACAAAAGATAATTTTGGTACCCAGATTTTCTTAGGTCCAGAAAGGTTAGAAAGTAAACCTTTAGTCACCCACATTTTTCTAATGGATTTATTATAATTAACATATTCAAATTATTTTGATAAGTAATTTTTTTTTGGTATATAGGAATTTGAATATCTAGATAAAGTATAAGAGTTTCTAGAACCTGAACTAGAAGCATACTATCCATGTTTTGGAAAAAACGTATTCTTAACAATCTGTCTCTGTCCAGGTTGGTATCCTAAACCAATAGTATACTTTGGTGCAACTTGTTTTCCAAGCATTTGAGTTAGAGTATTCTTTCCATTTGTGAACTTCTCTATGTCTTTTATAAGGTTCTCATTAGAGAATTTGATTTCAGTATTCTCCTTTAACAATTGAGTATTCTTTTTTTTTATACTAAGATCATATTTAACAGTGCTAGTCAAGGAGTACTATTTCTTTAATGATTTATACTTATCATTTAGCTCATTACAAGTATCTTCTAACATATTAAATTATTTAAATAATTCAGCATTAGACTTATTATCATCATTATTTGAATCATTTTCATTCCCAGAATAGAAATCATTCAGCATAGGGGAAAAAAGTACCTCCGATGTTTTAGTCATGAAACACATGTTGGCATGATTCTTTTCTTCAGAATCAAAATCTTCATATCCACTTGAGTTTTCTTCCAAATCACCCTATGTTTCCTTCATATATTTCTTATATTTTTTGCCTTTATAATCATATTTATTCTTAAAATTTAATTTTAGACAGTCATCCTTAACATGTCCTTTCCATTTACATTCATAACAGACTAGCTCATCATGTTTTTCATCTATCTTCCATTCTGTCTTCCAATTACCTTGTTCGTCATACTTACCCTTATAATTTGATTTTATGAGAAATTTCTTCATTCTATAGAATTTATTGAATCTCCTGGCTATATGAGCCATCTCTTCATCACTGTCTGAGTCATAATTTTCACTAGTTGAACTTTCTTCAGTTATGTGAACTTTTTCTTTGTCCTTGATTTTTGAAGCAGTAGACTTAAATGCCAATGACATCTTCTTAGGTTCATCATCTTCCTCTTTATTTACCTTCTAATATTCTTCATACATCATCAATTTCCCAATCAGCTCCTTGACAGGTAGCTCGCCTGTGTCACATGATTCTCGTATAGAGACAGAGGTTCCTCTCCATTTGTCTGGTAGGCATCTTAGTATCCTCATGATTTGATCCTTTGCTGGATAAACATTTCACAGTGAGCAAATTGTATTTACTATATCATCAAACCTGAGATACATATCAGAAATAGATTCATCTTATTTCATTTTAAAATTATCATACTTAATAGTGTATGTATTTAGACTCATTTCCTTAACATTGGTTGTTCCCTCATGAGAAACAACAAGAGTATCCCATATTTCATAAGCAGTCTTAGAAGAAAATATTTGATTAAATTATTCATCTCCTAAAGTACAATATAGGGCATTCATTTATTTACAATTGTTATTGTAAGCATCTTTCATAGGTTCATCCCTAGTAGTTCTAACAGTTTCTGGAATCTTATACCCAGTCTCATGGAAGTCCAAATGTCAAATCCCATACTTTCTAAATGGATTTTCATTTTTATTTCCCATTTCTCAAAATTTACACCATTAAAGAAGGTTGGCCTCTTGGTAGCTACACATTATAATATATTATCCATAATTATATTTTAGAAAATGTATTTAAAGAGATAAAAATTTAGAAATAACGGAAATTTAAGATCTTTAATACACAAATTAAATCACAGTTGAATACGATTACACAGATTCATAATAAATAACCTATGATGCCAAATTTTGGTCATAGTGGATACTCAAGATGGGGGGGGGGAGTTGAATTGAGTTCCAATTAAAATTTATGTTGAAAAGTATTTCGATAATGTTTTTCCCCAAAGATTAAATATGGCACAGTTAATCAAGGTTGTACTATTAAAAGAGTTTGACTGTTTAAATATCTTCTTTGAAGATTGATTCATTCAAAGTAATCATAATTTGTGTTATTAATAATACTTTTGAAATTATTCTACTAAGACATGCCAGTTATAACTTTTTTCCAAGATTAACTATCAATGTGAAATTAGTGTTTTCGGGATTATACAGTAAAGCAATAAAACAAAGATAACAAAATTAAGCAACACGGAAGATATGAAACAATTGGTCCAGGCTCAAGAAGAGACCTAATCCACTCCACTTGGTGATCACCTGCCACTAAGAAGTTTATATAAATAAACTTTTATCCATACACCAGATCACGGTTTACAATAGTACTCAGACTATCCAGGTCCTCAGACCTCTACCACAATTCTATGTGGGATACACAAAGGTATAAAGATTTTGGTGTGAGGATTTAAGTATCCTCTAGTTCAGATTTTGAGTTAGTGTGTGTCCTAAATAGATAGAAGCATGAAATACTCATAATGTAATGAAAGGAATGATCAAAACAGATATATAATATAGAGATGAGTTTTGAATGCTCTTATGTGATGTCAATGCATCTCTGGACTCCTTTGGATTAAAGCATATGAATCTCTGAGTCCTTCTCTGGAAGATGTGTGGAAAACAGAGTGTCAAGATTCAGCTCGTGTTCTTCGTGAGGTTCAATCGTGCAAAGACATTCCTTAAGCTTCAAATATGATTCGTGTGTTCAGCAGTGTCGAGTTGCATTCTGTATTCCTTTATTTCAAAACTTCCTCCAGGTATCTTCTTTGTTATTGTCCTCATGACCATACTTTTCATTTTTTTATCGCGCCAGTTGATTATTGGTCTCACTTCACTTTTAACTTGGAATGCACGTGTTGGAGCCGATAGGTTGCATGTTTTCTGCACCTTGTACATCGTACTGTTCGATGATATGTCTACAATGAAATATTAATTATGTTAGTGCATTAAAATCATCAAATATTACCATTAGAAATTAAATTGAAAGATGAAAAAATAGTTTAAGAAATGGTGTCATAGTATGTCATGAAAATGGTGTCTCCTTTACACAATGTATAGATTGATCATGGTGTCTGAGTGTAATAGTTTCTCATGGTCACGATGTCTCACAGTCATGGTGTCTTGTTCACAGCATCTTGTTCACGGTGTCTTGTTCACGGTGTATCATGGTCAATGTGTCTTGTTCACGATGTCTTGTTCATGGTGTCTTGTTCACGGTGTCTTGTTTGTGGTGTCTCATGGTCACAATGTCTTCTTCACAGTGTTTGGCTTCACGGTGTATACTTTACACTATCTGGATTTATGGTTTCTGGCTTCACGGTGTTAGATTTAGAGTGTCTAGCTTCATGGTGTCTGCTTCACAGTGTCTGGCTTCACGGTGTCTTCTTGATATTGTCTGGATTCACAGTGCTAGAAATACATATCCATTGGTAGACTCAGAGTGTCTTAGACTTTTCAAAGTAACAATGTTCAGACTAAAATAATGATGATAATGGAAAGGATTAGACTTAAGCATTTGTCAAAGAAGGTACTTTGAGAGTAGATCGAAGATAGTATAAAGTATGTAAACATAAAATAACGCAATTAAGATCTTTCATGTCTCTTCTTAAAGCATGTGAAAATTTTAAACATAATTACACATGATTGGATATACTTTATAGGAGTTAACTTGGTTTAATAAGATTTTTGATCATTAAAAAATTATTAATATATGAGGATTCTAAAAATATGTATAGTGAACTTAAGTGTAAGATTTGGTTGTGCATCATGAGACATAGTATAATTGATTTTTCCTCTCAGTACCTCACCTATTAGAAGGTGATGGTTGAGCACTAAGATATGATAGTTTTTTTGTATCCCCTTGAGATCACAAAGTGGAAGTGATATAGAATACCCACGGACATTGTGATAGATATTCCATGGATAGTGACGGTTCATGACTATCTAGGTTATACTTTACCGACTAATAAATTCAGTATACTTCTTTTCTGTTAGAGAGTAGTGTTTAGTGGAGAGTTTGGGGAAGTTGTACATATATGATATTGTTCACCATAATGGGTTTTAATTGACGATTTTCTCTAATAATGACATGTTGTTTATTTCATGTTTTTCGAGAGTCCTAATGGAGGAATTTATGAGAAAAATGAGGATGAAAAAAACCATTCACACCTAGAATAGTGGAAAAATTGAGTGCATGATCCAGGTTTTGGAAGATATGTTGTGGTATTACCTATAAAACATTGGATTGTGTTGGGAGGATCACTTTACATTAGTATAGTATGCACATAAAAATAATTATAACTCGATCATCCACATGAAACCTTTTGAGGCCCTATACGGGTGACCATTTAGGTCACCCTTATGCTCAACAGAGATAAAAAAGACTTCTCTTGTGGGCCCCAAGATGGTGTAGGTGACAGTAGAAACGGTCCAAGTCATCTGTGAAAAAATAAGGATGACCCATAGCGTACATAAATCTTATACATATCACCACCATAAGATCTTGGTGTTCAATCAAGGATTCCTTGTTTTCCTGAGTGTCTCCCTGGAATGAGGATTACAGAGGTTTGAACCGATAGTCAAGCTCTCCCCAATGTAAATCGGGATGTTCCAAATTGTACAGAGGGTTGGTGAGGTTTCTCACTACCTCTCCCATAATCTATAGCTGGAGCAGGTGCATGGATTATTTCACATGTCATAGTTGTGGAGATACATGAATGACCCCACACACATTATCAACTAGGGCAGTTTGAACATCGAGGATAGAGCCACCATTTTGGAGTACCAAGTGGAGACTGAGGATCAATATGAGAGGATCCTGGTTGGATGTACCCCCCCCTTTGGTCTGTGTTTTAGGGAAAAACATGAACATTAAGGAGAGTTCCTAAGAGTCGAAGATCCCAATGCAGGATTAGTATTCTGAGTTCCTTGTTTGTTTTTAATTTCAGGTGAAAAAATATTGAATAAATAAATGATGTACAAACCTTATTCTTTTTATTTTAAGACATTTAAATATCTTTATATATATTTCTGGAGCTAGGTGTTGATATGAAATGCTATTATAATGCTCGATGGGCCTGAAATTAAATTTATAATAATATTAAACATATTTTACATTGTACATGAATAATTCTTAAAAATGGTATAACACTTTAATTGAATCTAAAATCAGAATTCCTAAACATAATTGAGTCTAGAACACATTTCTTAACCAAAGAATGACCAAAAATTGGTCGGCGTGGGCATTCCAACTCCTCACTCATTGGCAGCACGTTCATTGAATTAATTAGTTAATTCATTCATTCATTTAATACTTGAAAAAAATTCAATACGAATAATTCCACAGTGATATTCCCATAGTTAGCCTCATAATCCTAGGATCTTTAGAGAGCTTCTCCTTCCTCTCCCCCTTGGCGAATTACATATGGCGATGATGAAACTTTTGATCTGAGATGATTAGGGAACCCATTACACAACAAATTTCTTCAATAATTGCTGAGCATAATATTTGATTATGATGGATCCAATTTCTAGGTAGGAAAATTAAATTTGTGGTTTACATCTTCTTTGATTCAATTGATTAATCAGAATCATTATGTTTATGATCTATTCAAATTACTGCACCTTTTTATGCACCCATGTAATAATTAATTTAATTTTTCATTTGTTTTATAAACACAGTACCCACTATTCATGATTATTATCCATGAAATCTTGGAAAACCCTTTAAAACCATTGTTCTTGTGATTTCACAACTCAATATCTTCACTTTATTCACTAGTTGGACCATACAGTCCTTGTTTGATGTTTGCAGGCAGTACTAAGCCTGATAGGATCCCCAAAATATAAAAAGAATCTCAAGAGAGGGGAATATTGATTAAAAAATGATATATCTAAGAACATTTTGGGATGAGGATGATCTTCTAGAATATTAGTAGTTGAATCATCATTGATGTAATGGATCAAGGTGTGAATGGTTAGATAAGAACATCCAAGATTGCATTAAATCAAATATGATTTACGTTTTTGTCCACCAGATTGACGAAATCCATCACCCAACCTTAGATTAAAAAATAATGTATATAAAGTTATACTAAATAAATGTGGAATAGATGGAATCGAGGTGTGTGAAGTGGATTTAAAAATCACTGAAAATCCCAACTACATTCCATGTATCAAGATGAACATGCGATGTGTATCCCACTTACTACGGTGACTAGGGTATCATATGTTTATAAGGAGGGTATAATATTTATCCCACCTAAACACCTTTTACCTAATCCCTGGGTGGAAAAGCCATGTGATGGATCACACCAGATGGAATCCATGAGTAATTACACAGCCAGGCATAAGGCGATGTACCGAAGTACATGAACACGACTAGAAGGACACAACCCGGTCTAAGATAGTTTAGATAAGCTATTTAGTTCACATTCATGGTTTGAAATTCTATATTGGTTGGATCAATGTCTTGGATAGGGAAAAAATGTGCGATGGAGAGGGACCACACATCATGTGGGTCCCTTCATATTCCGTGCACTACTTGGATCCTTGTTAGTAAAATTCAAGGTTATCTATCTATTTCATTTAACTCAAATTTTGGTCTATGTGTAGAATTTTGTGATTTTCTTTAATCATAGAATTGGATGATTCATGCATTTGGGGATGTTGATATTAGATGTAGTGTGTTTTGGGACCAATGATTGGTTAGGAAACGATTGATGATGGGTGTAATCCCCCATGATCACTATAGTATCCCAGAGTGGAACCCTCATGTTATACTATAGAATGGGTCCTCTAACCAGAGATTGTGCCCCATCATGTATTCATCACAATGATGAGGCATGGATTGAATTTTATGGTTATAGGGATAAGCGTGAGATGGTGGGTCTTGATGATGGACTTTTGGAACTGTTAGTGACTCTTCCTCCAAAGTTCATCTATTATGTGGAGATCCCCTTTATCTCTCATTTTTGATTCTTTTAACTGAGAATATATATATCCATCTGTATCCATACCTTTGTATTCTGTTACTCTCCTTCCATGGGTTGTGAAGATGCATGGGGTATGCCATGTTATTTCCTTGTTTAGATTCTCATGGTTGAATGATTCTACTCTCCTACTATTAGTGGAAAATAATAAATGTAAAGTTCATTAACACATTGTGTTGAGCCCATTATGTTTGGACATGGTTACTCACTCTTGGTTTGGGTAGATCTGTTATTTTTCACTATATCTTAAATACTATGTACTATCCATTGTATTTATATTCCAGTTTAATATCTTATTGATTCCCCTTTAGATTAAGGGATGTCTTACAGGGTATGTATATACTCACCACTGCATGGACATTGTCTACACGTGTTGTGTCTTATATAGATGACGAAAAGGTCAATAGTGACTTTGGATGAGCTTAGAGAAATATGGTACTTTGGACCTTGTACAATGGTCACATCTTAGAGATCAGGAGAATGGATGTCTTAGTAGTTTACATTTATAGTTCCATCATGTTGGGATGAATTTCTAGTTGGGCATGTATTTTACACCATTAGTTGTTAGTTTTCACTATTATACTCTCATATACCCTAGAGGGTTTTCCTGCATGTTTTACTATCTCGTTGTTTCATCTTTTTATTTTTTATTCTTCCGCAGTTGTTCAATGAGATGGTCAGGTGTGTAGGTATAGGTACATAGGTAAAGGCCTCCCATTTAGGATATTCATTTCGGCACTGGTCTCAACCCTTGGCCTATAGAGGTGGGATTGGCGTATTTGTGGACTGAGTCATGGATTGGGCTAGGTCATGATAAAATTTTCAAATGTGAAACTTTTGATGTCCTAGAAGAATTCAGTGGGAGATAATCATTTTGAGGGGGTAGAATGTAACACCCTAAGATTTTTTGAAATATATATATTTCTATAGAATTTAATATTTTTGATATTTGGTGTTACATGAAATATATAGTTCATCTTATGTTACACAAAACACTATGTTTTTTTGTGTTACATGGAATAACAAGTTTCCCTGACAGCTTGTGTTACAAACCAGACCAAGTTTTACCAAACGATAATATATTATTAACATTTTTATTTAAAATATATCATATTTTTGGAATTGAAGATATTAATAGGATTAAATAACTTATAAAAATATATTTTGGATTTTTTTAATTAATTAATTTATTATAAATAAAATAATAATATTTTAAAAAACAAATGTTTTCTGAAAAAAATATTTTTCAAAATCATGGTTTAATCGCGCTCTGTGAACATAATTTAAAAATAAAATTCAATATTTTTATCTAAATAATTTTATAAAATAAAATTACTTTTGGGAATAATAATGTTAAAAAATGATTTGGGTGATTTTTTTGGGATTTTTCTAAAAGTTTTTTTGAAGAAAAGATAAAATAGTGAATTTTAATTGAAAACTTCATTTTAATTTATATTATTTATAAAATTAAATTATATTTTAGATTAGTTTGAAAGTAAAATTAGTTCAATTATCTATAAATTAATCCAATTTAGGTCATTTTAATCAATTACATTCAGAAATTGGATATAAAACTTGATAAAATTTTGAACATTCTCACTTAAAAAAATAACTCAATTTATTGTCATGTCTGCCAAATTAATTCGATATTAAATTCCATTAGAATTTGGAGAAATAGAGTCTATATTTAGAATGATAATTATTTATATAATCTAATAATGTTGAATTCATTTTTTACCATAAGAATCAATGAAAATAGTAAAATTAATAACAGTGATTTTGGCTAAAATGGGGGATTGTCCATTACATACATTTATATTAAAATTAATTTTACACACACATATGATTTTTATTTAGTGTTTTTAATTACATATTTATAATAAGTAGGTCTAAATTATCTTATAAATATCATTTTAATTTTATTCATAAGGGGTAAATTTCCATGGAAAATAAAAAGATACAATTTACTATGCTAGAAAAAGAAAATGAAAAATTGAGTAAACATAATGAATAAGGAATTAAATGATAAAAATGTGTTTATTTTTGTGTTTATGAGGTGTTTTTGAACATCATAATACCTAAAAACCATTATTGATAAATGTTGGAGTGAAATGAGGTAATAGAGACCTACCAATAAAGAATAAATTTGGGTATTTACCAGAATGGATCTCCTCCTTATTTATAAAAGGGAAATCACTCTCTTCACACCTTCACACATATAAAGCCATATGGATAACCAAAACCACATAAAATCACTTCTAAAATTTCCTCCCCTCATCCTAGAATCTTTTTCTTTGGCATAAATCCATATCAGGAAGGCTTTTTGTTCAAACATATGGTGGATACCTGAAGAAGTGGTACAAATCATTAATAAGAGTTCTGATTTTATTTATTTTTCTAACAATTCAATTATTTTATATCATTTTCATATAAAAACTCAGTATATTCCATATAATAAGAGTTTTTTTATTTAATTACCTAAAACCATATCCAATTCCATCAACATGTTCAGGTGATCATCACTTGTGTGTACTGTGGACTACCGCCTCACGAACCAATGTTTAAAATTTTTCCATTACCACCTTTCATAGTTGTAAATAATGAAAACTTTATAGTTTATATATGATATTAATTATGTTAATTCTGTTATTATTAATCATGAGTTTTTATATTACACATTCCTTTTTCAATATTAATTTTTTGGGAATATATTAACGTCGTTTTTCTATATAGTGGACTACGACCACGTGAATCGATGTGATTCGTTCATTATTTTATTTTATGGGATTTTGGATGGTTTTAATTAAATTATTTAATATAAATTCGATAAAAATGATTCTATGATTATAATATATAATTTAGTTTTCTTTCTATCAATCCGACAAGAAAATGAAAATAGTGTTCAAGCATAAGTAGGAAATATTGTCTCTATGAATGGTGTATTTCATTTCCTATCCCTAAATATAATGGATTAATATAAATAAATATAATATATATATATATATGATATTTATATCATGATCATCAATCTTAATATTATTAAACCATGATAGAACTGAGAGCACATAAAATATAATAAATGAAAACATATAAGGAAAAGCTATCGTTATTACTCGAAACATAACATTAACCATGAATTATTAATAAATAGGTAATAAAACATATTAATAAAATAAAATATGTTAAGATTCGTACGAATATGGATCGGTAATGTACTTATAATATAATTATATTTATTATAAAGGAGGATTTAATGAGTACGATTGATATAATGAATTAAGGTAATGGATTTCCTTATCACCTTCATTTTTTTGTGACACACATTCCATGTTCCCCAAGTGTTTCATTTATATGGTGTATATAATTTCCCAAATTTATTTTATAACTATCATAATTAAAATTATTTTTATTTGGTTGGAACCATAAAACACTTCCAAAAGATTCACCAGTGCTACCAATCATGATCTCATAGAATAGCTCATTTCACAGGCTTTGATTCTACTGGTTATGGATCCCGAATAGGGTTACAGATTAGAAGTTATGTCAGTTCAATATTTGGATGTGAATCTAGTTTGTAGAGCCCAGTTTTGGAGCTCCCTTCATAGAACTCCCCGTGATAATGTATCTTCTTCTTTGAATCTGTTACCCATTATGGTTCACTAGGCTCCCCACGTGAACGTATCTCCTATGCGGCGTATCATTCCCTTCATGGGCTAACCATGAATACATCTTCATTGTGGAATCTGATTCTCTTTATGGAGATGACCACAAATGAGTCTCCTTCATGACACCCATTTCCTACACAATGTCCATTTTTTCTTCACGGTGATCTCTACTCATCCTATTGACGTCCTTTTCCGATAAATATCCAGATACACCCACATCATAAGCATGGTTACACCAACCTTTAATTTGCTGATATCCCATTTCATTGTCCCCTAGAGAACCACAATAGAGGGATCTCGTTTTGGGTTCTTTGAGGCTCCATGAAGAATTAATCCTTCACGTAATACTCTCCAAATATTGTGATTTTTGGTAAGGAGATGCCATAATCCGCTGAAGTCCTTCCTTCGTCAACCACCCTTCCTTCACGATGATTTTTTGAGAGACACTGAGCTCTATGAAGCCACATCCTTTGTGAAACCCTATGCTTCAGAAACCCATTTCTTTCATGAAGACCTATCCTTTGGGAAGAATCTACCCTCACCCCCACCAGTCCCAACCATGGTGGCTACTTCCCAGGACCCTATCTTGGGTTCAGTGTCGGACTATGCTCTCGGCCCTCTGAGATAGTCCCTTTTCTACCATTACTGAACCCCATGGAAAATAGAGATTCAAAACATCAACTTTTCGGTCATGGTTAATTCCATTTTACCATGCCCACCCCACCTTCCACCTATGGAATACCACGATTCAAGATACCCCTCCACATTACTTGGAACAGCCTGTGTCGACATGTTACTCTAAGTCCCATTTACATGTCGTCAGTCGATATTCTCATCTTCAATTTCTTGAGTACCTTTATTTGATCCATTAGTCAAGAAACTCCTCCAAATCCCATCACCTAACCTCCATGTCAAGTTGAACCGGAAAGGGTTTCCGTTCAAAAAGTCCCAACGCCAACCATTTCTTGGTTCATTATGCCTAATATTCCTCACTTCATGATTTTAAACTATAGTACACCCTATAAAACAAATATAGGATACCACTTGTTTTGAATAATAAATTCCTTATTTGCCAAGCATAAGATGAAAATATTCATCACTAACCATCTTTAAAATGTAGTACACCTTATAATAAAAACATAGGATGCCTCTTGTTTTTAATTACATATGCCTTATGGACCAAGCATAAGATGCCAATAGTCCTCACTTTCGGACATTAAACTGTATTACACCAAATAAGTGAAACATGGGATGATTCTTATTTCAAATAAGAGATTCCTTTTATGCCAAGAATAATATTACAATAGTCCTTCCATCACAACTATAATGTATTATACACCCTGTAACAAAATCATAGTATGCCTCTTGATTCGAATCATAGAAGCCTTATTGGCCAAGCATAATATGAAAATAATCCACACTTCATGAATTTAAATTGTAGTACAACCTATAAGACACACATTATAAGGATCTTTTTTAGAATAAGATATTCCTTATGTGACAAGAATAGGATTCCAATAGTCCCCACCTCATTACTTTTAAACTATAGAACACCCTATAAGATAAACATAGGATACCTCTTTTTCTGAATAAGATATTCCCTGTGTGATAAGTATAAGATTCCAATAGTCATCACTTCAATAATTTAAATTGATGCACACCCTATAAGAAAAAATTAGGATGAATCTTGTTCCGAATAATAGATTCCCAATGCACCATGCATAAGATTCCAATAGTCATCACTACATGACTTCAAACTGTATCATGTGCTATCATTCAAATAATAGGATTCCTCTTTTTTGAAATAAGATATTCCTTATGCACCAAGAATAAGATGCCAATAGTCATCACAACATGAATTTAAACTATAATATTCCCTATCATTGAAATAATTGTATTCCTCTTGTAACAAATAAGAGGTGCTTTATTTGACAAGCATAAGTAAAATCATGCCATCATTACAGTGGAATAATTTCAAAAGTATTGGAATATGTTTGAACAATCCATTAATCCACCTTATTCTTGAGGTGTCCTTAATTTGAAACTTCATAATTTTCATCTCTAAAGGGACCCCCTAATGGCCTAGTTTTATGCCAATTTGGGTCACCTACCATCTTGGGCCAACTCCCTACAAGATTGGGATGAAAATTCGAGTATAGCCCCATGTTTTGAAGATGGTGAGAGGTTGGACCTCAAATATTTGTTTCCATATCAGGCTAATGTGATGTTGATACAACATATCAAATATAGTAAGCAGTTATCTTCCTTCATCATGCCACCCCAACTGTCTTCGAAATGTGGGTAATATGATTCACACTTATCATCTCCCTTTATTCAAGTTGGTTCCAATTCCCTTGGAATTATCTTGCGAGTCCACTAGAATATAGGTGTGGTTCCTAATTATATTCCTCAATCCACCAGTGAGTTGGGATTCCCTCATGGATAGACGTGTGGAATACATTATGGGTAGTTTCAATGTGAAATCCCCACCCACTATTGTCACACTGTAGTGGCACTTGGGAAGCTTCTATGAGTAATCCCCATCTATCATTACTGATCCTTAGTGGAAATAGCTTCAATGCATAAAACCCATCAATCCTTGGCACTCCTTAGAGACACCTAAGATGCTTCCATGTGTAAGACCCACCAACCGTTGTCACTCTATAGTGGAACCCTAAATTCTTCCATGAGTATTACCCATTCAACACCTTTCATGGTCGCATGTTTGTGCCTCAATTATGAGGTATGTTGTTGCCTTTTGTTTCTCACACCAAGCACAACTAAGGTGAACTTAGAGTAAACAATGACCATGACATCCACTTTGGTATAATAACCATGCATAATACCCAACATATATTTGGGTTACTAATAATGTGTAAGCCCCTTTCTCCATTCTGTTGAACAACATGGAATTTGATCCTCACCCTTTTCAAGCATGGTACATAAGATGCCTTCTCGAGGTTCAAGACCATCACCCATCGGTCCCATCCACTTCATGTCGGTTCAACCTCATCATGTATATTGTTAAAATATATTCCCCTTTTCTCTCTAATGATGTTAAAATGTATTCTTTCAAACTATGTGGGTTTTGATCCCTATTTCATAGACATCGTATATAGGAATTCTTCGTGTGTTTCAACCGCAAACACTTGTAAAATTCGGCATCTCCATTGTTGGGAGCCACAACCTTTGTCCAACCCTTAGTGGTTTAAGACTAGTTCTCAGGTAACTAACCTTGTATATGCCCTGCCCTCGATCCACACCCCTCCAACCAAGAGTGTCCCCCTTACAATGTACCACTGACCACGCATAAGACCCAACATGTCTTTCAGTCGTTATCCATTGGGTACACCTCAATATCATGGCCTATCCCAAACAATGTGTCCATTGATTCCCTAATATGAGGATATGTAGGAATCCTACCTAAGGATCAATCCCATCCCCCATTCCCATCATAGTCTCTCCATCAATCTTTTGTGTCTCAGGAGGATCATTCCCCAATTCGAAGGTTCACATCCTTTGGATCCTTTTCCATGTGTTCCATTCTCACAATCTGCCACCTTAGGTGTCCCATAACCCCAACAAACAACTTGGAATTTGATAACTACCTCCTAGATAGGGTACAGAGTAAGCCTCCCTGATATGTGAGCCTATCATACCATCATCTTCCTAATGGTTCCATCTCATTCACTATCCAGTTCATTAACCCTCCATAATCCATCCAGATTCTTACTTGGGCCTCCACATCCCTATGAGATTATGCCATTATCTATTTACACTCTTTTGCAGTACCCAACTAGCTAATCAAATGTAATCCGCATTCATCCCATTACTCTTTTCATTATCTTGGAAGTCATCCTTGTGTAAACCCCAAAACACCCCTTCAAACAATGTAGGTTTTGATACCTATCTTCTACATATGGTACATAGGAAGCTTCCCCAAGGTTCAATCCAGACCAATGGTAAGACCCGATTTCCCCATTTCAGGGGTGCACTCTCCCTAATCCACCCTCAGTGGTGTCCAAATCAGACATCTTGGTGGGATATCTTCTATTTAGGGGACACACTACCATGGGTCCACTCTCATCAGGAATTCTAATCCGTCCATCTGGTGTCCCACTTTATAGTGTGTACATTCCATGATCCTCCCTCAATGGTGTCCAGATCAGCCTTCAGGGTGCGACGACTTCTTTTTATGGGACAAACTACCCCAGATCCATACTCAATGGGTGTTTTGATCCACCCATTTGGTAAACCTTCCAGGTGCTCCCTCCTAAGGTTGTACCAATCTGATCTGTCTCCATGGGGCGTTCTGATCAATCATATATATCTCTAAAAGATATTAAAGTTGCTGAATACCCTTTGTTGAACATGGGATGTATATGGAATTTCGTGGATACTATGACTTCACTATAACCATCTATACAACATGTTAAACAAGAGTAATACCCCATTTCAAACATGGGAAACCTAAGAAATCCTTAGAGACATCCTATTATATAAAATTCCCTATGACAATCTTGGGACGACACATATTTCTGCACCCTTTTGAATCCCTCTCATGAGGAAGAATAACAGTTCACCAATTTCCACAAATTCAAAGATTCCCCACAATGCATGATGTTACCAACTACTCTGAACAAAAGTTGCCTCCATGTCAAGACCACTTGGAACGTCTTGATAGAAGCAATGTAATTAACTGACGTCCACAAGGAGATGGAACATGGAAATAAATTTATAAACAAAGTCCCAAATTTATGAGGGTGACTCGATCATGGTGACAAATTTTGAGGAGGAATCCATGGAAGTAGAAACCGACATCCTATCATCCAATTTAAATAAATGAGAAAACATCTCTGAAGGGGTGATAGATACTGCCCGCCATTGGATAGTAGGAATGCATGGTAACAATAAGAACACTGCTATTGAAGATTCATTCCCAGAAGGAAAGAATCAGAAATATGTTCATATGTCAATTTCAAGATCTCAATTTCATGGAGTCTATGATTCCAAAGTTACCAAATTGATAAGGACTTTTTTGTCTATATTTTCCTTCTTTGAGATGTATGTTATGCTATGAACCTATATTTATTCAAGAGGTGTGTATAAAGACCCTTTGACTTGTAATATCAATAACTAATTCATCCTCATGACATTTTAGGTATAATTTTATGTTATTCCTTCATGGGAATTTTTATTCAATGTTACTAAAGTTGTAAAACATTTATGTTACTTTCTACACTTTCATTGGGATTGGTTATGATTATACTTCCAATGATAAAATACTATTATATATCCCTTGATAATTTTCATGAATTTTATTCTCCGTTATTTATTTCATGAGAATATATTTTCTTTCATTTTCCTCTCTTTATGTTTTCAATAGTCCAAAATAATGTTTTTATGAAAAAATGTATTTTCGATCAAAAATACATTTTCTTGAAAAACCGTATTATCTAAAAAAATAAAAAATATTTTTAACACTGATCAAATGATTTATTACATGCATTTTTATCTTTTTATACTATTTTAAATTTTTTTAAAATTAATCTTCATGTCATATTGAAAAACGAACCCCAATTGGATTATACTAAAAATGAGAAAGGAATATTAGTTTTAATATGAATCAAATGAATGAAACTTTTCACCATCATAAGCATTATTTTTTATGTATTCTTTTATTTTTTTTCAAGGATATTTTCAAAGAAAATGTTTGAAAAATTTTATTATGTTTTATAAATTAATTTTCAATGAAAATATATTTTCCGATGTAATATTTTAGAATTATTCTTCATATAATATGACCTCCATTGATGTTACATATGATTTATTGGGGATATAAAAAAGGATTCCATTATTTTTATTTATCTATTTTATTTATGATTAAAAAATATTTATTAAACTCATTTTTGTTCTATGATATAGACCATGGAAAAATTCTTATGAAACACACTTATTTTTCAATGAATTTTTCTTTGATGAAATAATGAAATGTTTATGAAAACCAAATTTTTTCATAGGTTATGATATGATGAATTTTTTATGAAATCCATTTCATATCATGGGTTATGATATAATTAATTTTTTATGATCTTGTGACACAAATATGTATGAAATTCATTATATTATGGGTGGGGCCTATATCACCCTTCAATGCATTATGTAATGATAAATGTTCAAAAAGAATATAGGGCCCACAATTTTTTAGACCAATTCAAAAAATGAGGGTAATTGAGTAGTCACCCAATCCCAAAAAGTTGGGTACATGAGTGCTCATCACAAGACTGAAAAGGAGGGAACATGGGTGGTCATCCAAACCTTGAAAAAGAGGGTACATAGTTGGTTAGCCCAAGCATGAAAAGGAAGGTTCCTGGGTGGTTAGACTAATCTCAAAAATTAGGGTACACATGTGGTCAGACCAAGTATAAAATGGTGGTTACATGGGTGGATATCCCAATAACATAGAGGACAGTACAGAGGTGGTCATTCCATGCTCGAAATAGGGTACATGGAAGGTCATACCAAGCCTACAGTAGGTACATGGTTTGTTAGACCAGTCCTAACATGTAATGAATGTCTTAGTGGGTATATTCGAAACAATATTTTATAAGATTTTGTTTATTCTAGAAATTAATGTCTTATGCCTATGTTATTCTATTGTGGTTCATGTTCTTCGATTACCATATTATTTTTCTCCTGTGAACTACCAATATTTGTTCTAGGATTCATTTTTTTGATCTTTGATCGGTTGGACCTGAACATCATAAGATATTTTTATTATAATGTACCATTTTTCTTATATTATGCCTTAAAATGATCAAAGATCGATATCACGTGTGTTTACCCTTAATGATCATCTGAGTTCTCCCTTTCTTATGTTTCCTTTACTCATGGTATTAAGAAATGTTTTAATTTGGGTATCTCTATAAAGTGTACTTAATGGGAAAATAATTTTGGGAACCATTGAAGACCTTTCACTTGATTAAAATATTGTATTATATGTTTCCAAAGAAAATAATAAAGTATGGTCCTTAGGCATTTACAATTTTAATATATTTAATAATCATAAAAAATATGAAATATACATATATGAAATGCCTAGGTCACTATAGGAACCTTGAAACATGGGTTCAGTCGGATGATAGCCTAGATTTTTAGCATGTATCTTGATGATATAGGAGTACGATAGGCATATGTTTCGTCAGTGGTAGATTGTTTTAGTTATGTTTTCCTGAAAAACTTTTTAGAACTACCTCCATTGAGATAAAAATAGTTTTATATAGATCTAGTCCTATGATTGGAACTAGTATCTGTTCCTTCTTACTAGATGGATACTATTGAGCTACTAGATCCCAAGAGGTAGACATAGGATTTTTAAGTAAAGGGGTTCATATGAACCAATACTTCTCTACATGGATCACCATTCATTTTTTCTACGATAGTGGGTGGAAAACATTGTTTATGTGTAGATTATTATAAATTGAACCAGTTGATAGTTATGAACCAATATCAATTTCCACATATATATGATCTCTTTAATCTACTACGAGGAGAAAATATTTCTCAAATAATGATACAAGAATGGGTTTTCATTATTTGTGTGTTATACCATTATAAAAACTACATAAAATGTTCCATAGTAGAAATGTCTTTTATGAGTATTTTTTCATGTCGTTTGATATCATGAACATACCTCAAGTTTTCATGGAAATGGCGAACCATATTTGCCATCCATTTATAGATTAATTTGTGTTGGTATTCATGGATAAAATCTAGGTGTATTATGAAACTCAAAAAAAAACATTCTAAACATATTGATATCATATTGGATAATCTATGAGAACATTACTTATATACTATGATAAAAAATTTCCTCTTTTGGGTGGATAATATTCACTTCAAAGGACATATTATCTTAGAGATATGAGTGTTAGTTGACCTATAGACGGTGAGTGATAGAGTTTACTAGGAGTATCCTTAGAACATCGTTGGTATATGGAGATGGGGAGTTATTAAAGGGACATCATTTATGACTTTTAATACATTGTATCACCTCTTACATGCACGACTGAGAATGGGGTGTTGTTCTCATGGTCAAAATCTTGTGAGATAGATTTTCAATAGCTAAAATAGAAATCGTTCCCAATGCAAATCCTGAATTTTCTAAATCCAATAAGAATCTACATAATGGGGTGTGATTCATCATGTATTGGTCTTGGAATATTTTTGATGAAGGAGTAGAAGTTTTTGGTGTACGGGTGTTGTTAGTTGAGGTTACACAAGAGGAACTACCCGAAACACAATCTCGAGTTAGCCACTATTGTTGATGCCTTGTTTTATTGGAGAAATTATTTATTGGTAGATCATTTTTTGGTGTATAAAAACAAAATAATTCTTAATTATATCATTACAAAACATGACCCGAATCATAAAAAATGAATGTGTTTTGAATATTTATAGTATTTTGACATCAATATTGATTATACACTCAGAAAGGGAAATGTAGTTACTGATTCTCTAAGTTGTAGGACATAGAAACATGTGGTTCAAGAGGCCAATAGAATGTGGTATCTAATAAACCTATTTTATGATATGAACGAAGAGGTTAAAGACCATCATGGATTGTATATAATTTCATCATCATCAGTGACTTCTTCACTTATACAAAGATATGATGTGGCAAATATCATATTCTAAGGGGTCAGTTGTAATGACCCGACCCATGTTGCCTGGAGCCGGTGTCTTATTAGAATATAAACAAGGAATAAGAACCTGAAGGACTGAGTAGCTTAGTATTATTGGAAACAAGATTAATGCATAAGTTAAACAATACAACTTGAAAGGAAACAAAAAATAGAAACTCATTTGAAAACATCCATAACTCCTAGGTTATTTTAGTATGTCATTAATAATAAACTTCTTCGTGTCCTGGGAAAATGAAACATAAGAAATAGGTGATATTAAACTCTCAGTAAGAGTAAGCAATACAACAGAAGATATCATATCATAAACATTAGGCATGTTTAATAAATAAAAGCATATTTCTTTAACAAATAATAAACTAGATCACATTATGGAAGGAATAAGAGCTGACTAAATATTTCCATAATATAACATAATCATGGGTATTCTAAAAGTCTAATAACCACATGAACTATTAATACAATTTTCATAATGAGGTAATGTATAATGTGGGACAATATAAGTTTATGAACATGGGTTTTTCTATAAAAGACTTTGGAAAGTTTTTGATGTTATTGCAAAACAGGGCATTTAGACGACGTGCAACTCCGAGGCCTGGTGTGCCTGAAAATTATTATATAAAAATGTTAAGTGTTATTATATTTCTCACACGTGGTTAACTAAAGAAAATGTAATTTATCTTAGACGGTTTATCGGATCGGAAATCAGATACCACAGTTAGGTCTGGAATTTTGTATTTACCCTAGGAGGGGTGTAAAAGTTATAGGCGTGGGCCTGCTGTGAGAGAAGTCACCTAGGGGAAAAATCACAATTTTAAAATAATGATTTATTGATTTTTATCACTGGTGTTCTTTTCGAATAACTTTGAAACAAAGCCTCAGAATGGAAATCTGAGACTTCTATTGAGTTTGAAATGGGGCATTTTTCCTAGGCGTGTTATAAAATGAGAGGGCATATTGATTTCGGAATCCACGCCCTTTGAGAGAGTTTCTTTGAATTTTTATAAATTTGATTATGTGTTGGGAGAAGACAACCCATTCTCTATCTCTCTCTCTCCCTTTCTTCAGCATTCTTCACCATTGCTCGATGGATCGAGGAGAGATCTCCACCAGAGCCTTGGAGGATCGGAGCGGGAGAATCGTGGATGCATCGCCAACGACGAACAAGCGTTCCGAGGTAGGATTTCTTCTAAATTTCCACACCTTCATCAATTTTTGGTGTTTCATTAAAATTTTTAATTTTTAATTTTCTATAATTCTTGACTTGGGGTGATGGCTGAACGAACACAGCCATCGTCCGAGCCCCATTCTAAAACCATTCTTGAGTGTTCTTCCTCCCAAAATTCGGACGCGCAAATCATTGACAGATCGTCGAGCGAGGGGTGACTTCTTGACGGCTTCGTCCTGAGCACCCGGATTCTGGACTCAGAATCAAAATCAGACCTCCGATGAGGTCCCAACATTCCACGGAAGGGATCACCGGTGTGGGCCGGCAGGAGGGGCCGATAGATGCATGCGGCGGCCGCAGTGTGTCGAGCAACGGAACTCGGAGCCGGTGTGGCAGGCCGTTCAAAGGTGGAGTGGAAAGCGGGCAAGCAGGACGGCGGAGCTCAAAGGGAGTGTGGGGCAGCACCGGGGGTGTAGCACGGTAGGGTGTAGCTGATTTAGAGGAGATAATGGTAGTGGCACCATGTGGCGTGTCGCGGTCGGGAGGACCCTGAGGAGCTGACCTCGAGGGGTGCGGCGTGGACAAGGACCTGCATGCTGCAGGTCCTTTTGGGCAAAGAAGACTGGCCAGTTGGCTGGTCTGTTTGGAGAAAACTCGAACTGAGGAAGGGATCTGGTGTTGTTGGTCGGGCCACAACTGACGGTCCATGGTGTGACGGGCCAGACCCACAGCTGGGCCGTGGGCTGGTGGTTCGGACCGGGCCGACCTGGGTGAACTGACCCGGTTAGGCCCCCTTGCGTTCGGGGCCGTAACTTCCAAACAACGCGTTCGTTTGATGCACTGTCTACAACTGTGGATCGGTCTTTTCGAGAAGAACTTTTTAAGATAGGTTCTGGGGTTTTTAGTGTCCCGTTCATGAAGGTGGGTGACCCGAAACATGTTAATATAATAATAATAAATTATTATTAAAGTTGCGAGAAACATGGTTCACGAGCCGAATGTACGTTTGACGTGCCGTCAAAGACGCAGTGGCCCCGAAGCTGAGACGGTCCTTACAGGTTCTTTAGGATCCTTTGCGGGTTGGTTTCGTTGCTCGGTGGCATGAAACACTAAATGTGATTAATTAATTAATTAATTAATTGTTGCATCGGACATAACTCCTTCTTGGGATGTCCGATTGATGTGTCGTCAGTGGTAATGTGACCCCAGTTTTCGTGCAGACTTTTTGAGATGATTTCTGAAGCATTCAGGTTGGAGATATGGTGCGGTCCCCACATGGCCTAGTTTGCACGCATTATGTTGAAACACCACTTTTTCTCCTGAAATCTGTTTAGGTTTTCTGAGTACTCATTTCTGAGTGTTTTTTCGATGGGATTGCAACGGCACTATTCGACTGCCTAAATTCTAGCTCGAGGTGTGGGCCCCGTAGGGCCCCATTTGTTTATAATTCGGGGAGTTGCAGCTTCTGAATCCGAAGCCCATTTTAGGTGACGTCAATGGAGTTGTGACACTGGCATCGATGCAAATTTGACTGGGGTGGTTTCAGGAGTTGAAGCCGGAGTTGAGGTGTGGGCCCCACGAGCCTTCTCTTAAGCTGTGTGCAGCATACCTTGCCTTTTTCATCAGGCGTCTGTTTGGGGCATATTAATAGTCGTTTCAACGTGTTTTTCCGAGGGCATCATGATGGCATAGTTCGCCCGACCTGTTTCAGGACAGAGGTGTAGGCCCCATGAGATGTCGTGTGGGCATGAAGCGGTGTTGAATAAATTTTCCATTGCGAGCCCGTTTCCAGCGAGTAAGTAGTCTATCTCGCGTGTTTTTGCACAAGGATTACAACTGTCTAATTTTTTTGGGATAGTGGATCATCTTTTGAGATCTCATTAATTGTGGAAACATGAAAGGGCGTTGGTCGGTGGATCTTTTGGACGCACTCCGGACCTATACACGGTAGCGGTGTTAGTGACACCTAGTGGTGGCATGGGTAGTGCGGAGATATCGGGCTTATTCCGGGTTTACCCTCTAGTGGTGCTGGGCAGTGGGTTACCTGACGACCATTTTGTGGTTTACCCTCCAGCGGGACTAGGTAGTAGGTTACCTGAGGACCACTTCTGGTTTACCCTCCAGAGGGGTTGGGCAGTGGGCTACCCATTGACCTTTGTGGTTTACCCTCGAGTGGGGCTAGGCAGTGGGTTACCCATTGGCCATTGTGGTTTACCCTCCAGTGAGGCTGGCCAGTGGGTTACCTGTTGACCTTTGTGGTTTACCCTCCAGCGGGGCTGGGCTGTGGTTTACCCATTGGACTTTGTGGTTAACCCTCCAGCGAGGATGGGTAGTGGGTTACCCATTGAATTTGTGGTTTACCCTCTAGCGGGGCTGGGAAGTTTGTTACTCATTGACTTTGTGGTTTACCCTCCAGCGGGGCTGGGCAATGGGTTACTCGTTGACCATGTGGTTTACCCTCCAACAGGGCTGGGTAGCGGGCTACCTGGCGACTTCTCTCAGACTGAGTCCTTTCTACTATGATAGTCTGTGGATTTTATCCGTGACTATTGGAGAGGGACCCTTGGTCATAGGGGTCAGTGATGTGATATCTTGGATTTTGGGAAGACCTCTCTACTGTGTGACAGTGATAATGTGTGGTTTGGATTTCCCCAGAACTCTCAAGAACAAGGGGCACTTTCCCCACCGAGATGTGTCCTTGTAAGGAGACCTAATACCATGCGGGCGAGTCAGTACCTCCCAAAGAGAATAGTTTCAATGTGTACTGATTTGAGCCCCTTGACTTGTAGTTCAGGGCAGATGTGCGGGATGTTGGGAAACAATGGTGTTTACTTCTAGGATTTTTGACTACTAACATTCTTAGCTGAGCTACGGGATAGAGACCCCCTTGGGATCTTGATCGGGTTCTTGATTGAGCATATAGATATGTATATACCTTGTTCCACTACCCACTCCTTGGGTTTGGTTACTCTCCTTCCATGAGAGGTGAAGATGTGCGAGGTATGCCACGTGTTTTCTGTTTCAAGCTTCTCGTGGTTGGATGAGTCTACTATCCTACTATAAGTAGCGAAGACTCGACAAGAAGTTTCATCTTCTCACTGTTTCTAGCTCCTAGTGTTTGGACGAGTCTACTTAGCTTCTCTTGTTTGGTTTTGATGTTACTCTACTGTACTCTTTACTTAACTCTCTTCATTCTCCTTTACTATCCCCTGTTCGATCTACTGTTCACCTCTTCAGAACCTCCTTTGTTTATCCCTTGAGCTTTCAGGATATCCTACTGAGTATTTTTATACTCACCCCTACTTGGGATTTTCCCGAACTTGGTGTGCCCTTACAGGCGACGAACAGGTCGATCGTGACGTCAGAAGAGCTTAGGAGTTTGGGAGCTTGGACTGCGTAAGGTGGTCGTAGTCGGGATCTAGGTGAGGGACCCTCCAAGCTGTTGTACTTTTATTAAACTATTTCCAGGTTATGGCACTTTTCTGGTTGGGCGCGTGTTTTTACATTTTTTTGGTTAAACTTCATTATTTACTTTTTACTATTTAGAGGTCGATGCACTTTTATAGTTGTTTAAAGCAGTTCGTACTTTACTTTTCCTTTTACTCTGCCCTTCTACATTGCGTGGGATGCATGTGTGTGTACAGGTACTCAGGCAAAGGCCTCCCCGAGTTGTTTAGCCTTCGGTGCTTGTCGCCAGACCCTGGCCTATGAAGGCGGGCTTGGGCTAGCGGCAGCGCAAGCCTAGTTAGGGTCAGGTCATGACTATAAGCATACATTCAAGGCATCATTCCAAGACTATAAATATTAATTTTGTAAAGGCCTTGTTCAAAGACCGTAGTTTGTCTAATTAGACTGACAGATACACTGGGGGGATATAACAGTCCCCAAATGACACTTACTATGTACAATGCATTACTCGTATTAACAGGGATAAACCTAAACAACATATACATTCATATTGAAATTAATATATTAAATACAAATAACTTTCCCCAAACATTAAGCATAAACACTAACCATTCAGAGTAAATTGATGAATGGTTTTAAGAGAGCACATCCATAGAGAAAATAATCATAATCCATTAAATTAAATATGGTAGATGATAACATGGAATAATAATCCCAAAAATTCATAAGATCCAACAAGAGTGTTGAAATAGATGAAGATACTCTTATAAATTCTTCGAGTAAATCTTTAGATAAATACTCTTTTACTTTAAAAAGTAGAGTTATTTTGTAAAAATATTTTTATAAAATCATAAGTGAAGTAAGATATTATTTTCAAAATAAAATGAGTGATTTTATAAAGATAATTATTTCAAAAATAGAATATATAGTGCCCTTTAAAATAGGTAAGAATTAGATAAATTCCCTTGGATCGAGCTTGTATTTCAGAAATAATTTCAAATGTACATTTTAAAATGTTTTACCAACAATAAAATAAAGAACTATTCTTGTCGGTTAACATATATATAACCCATAGAAATATTTTTTTGAGGGTTACATAATAATACATTAGAGTTTCATTGAGGTAACTAGACAATAATAGTTACCTGAATGAAAATGGAAGTTCAGTTGGAAAAACCATTTCCTTAAATCTGAATGTGTTCCACTCTTGAACTTATGCTCCTCAAATATGGAATTATACTTGTTAATAAAATATTTCTAAACCTATTATACATTTTTTTAGTTTATCATAATTCAGTGTAGTTCATTTACGCTCCAATTGATATGTTATGTTATTGAATTTTGTCATTCCGCAGTGTCCGTTTTCTTTATTTTCATAATCGGTTCACTTGTTCTTATGTAGTGGAGTTCATGTGGAATGGATGTAAATATCCATAATTGTATTAAAATATTATTTATGATAAATCATATGTGTTATGAATCATTTATATAACTTGGTAACAAGGCATGAGGATGAATTATTATATATACCATTAATGATTACTATTTTGGTTAATTTGTAGGTTTTGATTACCACGATCTCATTTTCATTCTAACCAAATAAAATTTGTAAAAAGGGATTTCAAAACCTTACACAGGGTATATTACATATATAATAATCTAGTTCAACTATAATAATAATGGTTTCATGACCAGAATTGAGAATTATAATAGAAATCGAAAGCCCAACATCCTTGAATGTGGTAATTTGACACATCTCGGATGGAGGTCTTGCTACTAGTATAATAGAAGTTAAAAGGAAGGGACGTTGATAACTTATTCCACTATCATGAAAAAATTAAAGTACAGGTAAGTTTCTAGAGTCATCACAACATTTGGATATGGAGAGATAATAATATAAAAATAAAACAAATGAACTAGAAAGGAAAGACAAAGAATTGAAAAGAGGAATTTACCTCTTGAACCAAACATCCTTGAGAGCCTCGTTAAGGGATAAGTTTTGGTATTTTTATGAGACCAAGGTTGTTTAGACGTCGGATATGAGGTTTGGAGGATATTTGGAAAGAATTTGGAGAAGGTACAAGGCTTGAGAGGAGTAAAGGGAAGAGGGAGTGATGAGGGGTTTTTATTTTGGAGAGGAGAGGGGATTTATCAATACTATATTCATTAATTTGTTATTTTTCCACAAGACAAGGAATAATGAGTCTTTCATGACCAATAATATTAATTTTATCATGTTAATACAAATAAATTGGGCTTACATCAGTAGAACAAAATACATGACTCTATAATTAGTGTATTTATCTTATTTTACAAATTATGGTATGTCATTATTCACAATAATTCAAGTATTTCAAAAAAATCCTAAAAATTCAACCAAACCATTTTTCAACATGTAGAATCCAAAAATGAAGTAAAATTTTTAAAAATGATTTTTTAAATTTGATTAATTTAATATTTAATTAAAATCATAATTTAATAAAAAACATTTTTAAAACATTTATTTACTTATTCCAAAACATAGGTATATCGTACTTCAACTTGAATATTATTTATATACCATCATAGGTAACGTTACTATTCATTAAGTTATATCACTATTCATACGGGTATGTTACTATTCATAAGGGTTGGTTACTATTCACAAAAAATTATGTTTTTCTTATTCGACTCCCAATAACTTACTAATCGCAACCGAGTCTGTCAGATTTTCAAAATTCACATCAAAGAAGTGAAAAAATCAAGTTTAAGGGACCCAAAGATTTATTAGTACATTATATTGTGATTTAATGTTTTTATTCCATGTTTATAAGAATGAAAATTCCATTGACAAAAATATTGGTTCGTTACATTCTCCCCCCCTTACAAAATTTTTGTCCTTGAAATTCACAAAATTGTTATCTAAAAAGATTCACATATGTTTTAAACATAAGATCCTCAGGCTCTCATGTTACCTTTTCCATCTTATGGTTCCTCCAGAAAACCATTACCATATGAGTCATCTAATTTTTCAATATTTGTTCTCTGGTATCATGAATCTTGATTGGCTCTTCCCAATAAGACAGATCAGGCTTAAGTTCTATTTATTCATTGGTGACTACATGTGCTGGGTTTGGTATGTAATTTTCTAACAATGATACGTGTAACACGTTGTGAACTTTGGAAATACATTGCAGCATTTCCAAATGGTAAGCTATGACTCCAATTCGATTCCGAATTTCAAAAGGTCTGATGTACCTTGTACTTAATTTTCCCTTCTTACCAAATCGTATGATATCCTTCCATGGAGAGACCGTTACGAAAAATTGATCACCCTCTTGAAAATACAAATACTTCATATGGTTATCAACATATATGTTTTTCTTACTTTGAGATATTTTGATATGAGTTTGGATAATCTGCACCTTTTCCATTTTTCTTCAACAAGTTCTTGACCTACGAGATTTCTATCAGCTACATCATCCCATCAAGTTGGTGTAAGCCATCTATTTCCATAAAATGCTTCATATGGTTCCATCTGAATAATTTAATGGAAGATATTGTTATAGTAAATCTCTATGAGTGGAAAATTATGATCCCACGTGCCTTGAATGTCATGTGAACAAGACCTCAACATGTCTTTCAAAGCTTGAATAATTCGTTTTGATTGTCTATCAGTTTATGGGTGGTAGACTGTTCTCAAATGAAGATCAGTATATGTGGACTTCTGAAGACTTTCCTAGAATTGCGATGTAAAGTGAGGATCACAGTCAGAATCAATTAATATGGGTGCACCATGAAGTCTTTCAACTTCATTAATATATATTATTTCAAAACATTCAAGGGGTGAATCTTCTCTTATAGCAAGAAAGTGTACTAATATTGTAAAACTATCTACAATGACTAATTTCACATCATTCTTTCTTGGGGTCCTTGGTGGCCCCAGTAAAAAGTCCACCGTAATATCATCCTGTTTACACATCAGAATTGGAAGGGGTTGCATGACTCCTCCAAGACATTGTCTTCTAGCCTTCACCTGTTGACACACCAAACATCTCAACAAATAATCAACAATCTCCCTCTTCATTCATTCCCACAAAAATCATTACTTTAGATCTCTATACATATTTTTGATACCAGGGTGTATAGAGAAATTAGAGCTATGATAATTTTCCAATAGTTCCCTATTAAGATCAAGAATAGCGGGAACACATAGCCTCTTTTGGAATTTCAAAATGCCGCATTCATTTATAATTTTAGTCAACTTCCTATCATTTACAGATTTAATTTTCTTTGGAAACTCCTCAACATAAACCTAAGAACATTTTATCCTTTCCAGTAAAGATGATTTGGATACCATCTGAAAATGTAGTGATGTGTTATCTTCCTTGATAATCACCATATCCATCTTTACTATATCCATGAACATAATATCTCTTTAAACTCTCATCTTGTTCTGAATTCCATGGTCCATTATACTCAAAGAATATTCCACCCTATTTTGCTTCCTCGGGTGGTAGTGTATTATGAAATCACAATCCTTGAGTTTCTCAATCCATATCCTTTTCTCATGTTGTGTTTTTTCTATGAGAAGATATATTTCAAACTCTTATAATCTGCATATATCTCACATTTTTCGCAATATTAGTAATGTCTCCAAATCTTCATAGAAAATATTACCATGGATAACTGATGATAATGAGTTGGATAGTTATTTTCATTAATTTTTAGCTACCTATATGCATAGGAAATCACTCGATCATTCTTCATAAAGACACAACCAAGTCCTTTCTTGGATGCATCCCTATAGATAACAAACCCATCATTCCCTTATGGCAGGGTTAGGATCATAGAATTCACTAACCTCCTCATCAATTATTCAAATAATTCTTCACATTCCATTTTCCATAAAAACATATCGCTTTTCGTGTGATCTTTTTCATTGGGTTATCTAAATGGGCGATGTTCTGAACGAAACTCTGATAAAAACTTGATAAAACAAAAATACTACATACCTCAGATATGTTCATTGGAGTAGGAAATTCTTGCACAACATTTTTCTTTACAAGATATATAGATGTTCCATCCTTAGAGACAATGTGGCCCAGAAAGGAAACTTATTGGTGCTAAAAATCACACTTTCTGAACTTCCCATATAATTCATTTCTTCTCAGAGTCTTCAGAAAAGTGCATAAGTGATTTTTATGTTCTTCATAGATTTTAGAGTATACCAGGATATAGTTATTAAAAAACACCCAAAAGTCATCAATATACTCGTTGAAAACTCTACTTATTAGATCCATGAAAATATATGGTGCATTATATAGTCCCAAAGTCATTACTGTTAACTCATAATACTCGTAGCTGGTTCTAAATGCTGTTTTTGGAAAGTCTTACTTCCTCATAAGCAACTTATGATATCCAGATCGAAGATAAATCTTCAAAAAATATTAGGCTCCATTAAGTTGATGAAATAAATAATCAATTTGTTATATAGGATACATATTATTTATCGTAATAGCATTGTTTTCCCTATAATAAATGCAATGCCTCATGGATCCATATTTCTACTTGACAAAGCAGACAAGGGCTCCCCATGGAGAAACATTGTGTATAATAAATACTTTATAACTCAATTCCTCTAGTTGTTTCTTAAGTTAAATAACTCCAAAGTGAACATTCTATAAGGGGTCATTGATATGGTCCTTCAACCAATAATTAAGTCAATGGAAAACTCAATTTCCCACTCTGAAAGATGTCCAAGTAAATCCTCAAGAAAGATGTAAACATAGTCTTCCATAATAGGTACATCTTCTATTTGAACATTCTTTTCCTCACTCAAAGTTATTGCATTCTCATTCTCCCCAATAATTCAATTCAGTAGAGCTATATGGGTGGATCTAGATGAGAATCTGATGTTGATGTTTCTTCCCTAAAGAAAAGGGATTCCACACCATTCTTAAAAATTGTAACATCCTTTTTCTTGAAATATATCTTCACATCATAATTTGATAGCCAATTCATATCGAGAATTATATCAAATTCAGTCATTGGTATGTTGATAAGGTCAGAAAATAAAGCACATTTATGTGTAATGATGGGGACTAATTGACATTTCTTTATTGCAATGATACATACAATAGGGGTTTTTATGGATAACTTCTTCATTAAATAAAATTGGACATATCAAATTTTCTTAGAAAACTGGGAAGATATAAATGAATGAGATGGTCTAGAATAAAATAAAGAATTAAATATGTTTGATGAAATGATCAATGTACCTACCACCACTACCTTAATAACATAAACCTCTATGGTTGTTACCATATAAGCTTGGCCTTTCTCCCTTGGACATCTTTGAGGAACATTTCCCTGACACTTAGGACATTCATGTGCATAATTCCTCGTCTCCTTATAATTATAGCATTGAACACTGGTAGATAATTTATTCCCCTTAAAATCATGAGCTTGGGGTACTTTTTCTCCACACTTGTAATAGACTCCCATTCCCTTCGTTCCTATGATAGGGTGTTTACTCCCACAATTACTATATGATGTAAATTCATATCTTACCTTTTTCCTTGTTTCCTTATTTCCTTTCCTAGAGTTTTTATAAGCCCTCTTATTCTCTTTCATTACCTTAGAGTTATAATACTCGGAGAATTAATTTTCTATCTTGATAGCACATGATACTATGTCTTCATATGATGATAAATTCTCAGAGACTAGAGCCCTTATGAGGAATGGTTTCAATCCATCAATGAATTGATCAATTTTTCTCCTTCGATTATGTATGTAGTCTTCAACAAGCCTTTCCAACCATGTAATCTTGGAATTATACATGGGAACATTTTTAACCTACTTCTACCTCAGATTCAAGAATTGCCTCTCCAAATCTCCTCGTTGTTCACGAGGGATATATATTTCTAAGAATATTTCCTTAATATCCCTCCATTCCATCTCTTCTATTTCATGCTACTCCTTTTTTGTTTCGGATTAATAACCACTAATTCGCATCTCTCGTAAGATGATAAACTAACATGAGAACCTTCTCTCTTTTGTTACATCCCAATGCGAGAAATATCATTTATAGGGAACATATCCACTGCTCTGCTACTAATCGGTTTATAGGCCCATTTAATGATGGAGGCTATTTTTTCATAATGAAATATAACATAACTCATCTACATGGTGGATCCGGATGCTCCATATGGGAAAGTTTATTATTAATAACTTGATTTAGTTTTCCCAGTATAGTTAAAAGATGATCATCACTAGTCCCAACACATGATCCAACATCATTATATTGAATCAGTGGGAAATCCCTATAGGGGACACACACATTCAAGTAGATTCCATTCCTTCCACTAGGAACCATTTCTAAATAATAGAATACAATATATTAGAGTATAAATCATAATGACTAATCTCAATGTAGAAAAATACTTATCATTAATCAAATTTCTACTCATAGATAATTTCATAATAATAAACATGGTATCTTTGGGGAAAAATTTAAATTTAAATCCTTTATAATGGATTTTATATAAAATGTGAATTATCCTAAGAATATCCCATGGGGTTATCATAACCAAGAGTTCAACAAGGCCCATTTTAATGTACTTGGATACCCAAGGTCTAGCCAAAAACACTTTGTTGGAGCTTTGACTACTAGGTACATCTGTGCCAGAGCCTCCTTTACCTGCTTGTATACAGGTATGGATTTATTGCTTGAAATATCCACATAATCTATTAATTATCAAAATACGAGAAAATTATTGTATGTTTATCCTCAATGAATATCTTAGGGACTCTTCCCTAATCTATGTTTTATAAATCAATTTTCCATGTTTTTTTATTAAACTTCCTTTGATGGAAACTGTAAGGACCCGACCCAAGTTGTTTGGAGACGTTGCCTTATTTGCATATAAACATGGAATAAGCACCCAAAATGGCCGAATATTTTATTATTATTTGAAACATGATTCATACATAAGTTAAAAAATAAAATTTTAAAATAAATACAACATAGAAACTCCTTAGACAATACCCATAACTCCTAGGTTATTTCAGCATGTCATTAATAAAAAACTTCTTCATGTACTGAGTAAATGAAACATAATAAAGGTGTGAGCTCAAATTCTCCGCAAGAGTAAGAAATATAGCGAAAGATATCATAACATAAACATTAGGCATGCTGAATAAATAAAAACATATGCCTTTAAAAAATAATATATTTGATCAAATTATGGCAGGAATAAGAGCTGAGTAAATATTGCCATAATATACATAATCATGGATATTCTACTAGTTGAATAACCACATGAACAATCAATACTATTTTAATAATGAGGGAATGCATAATGCGGGACAATATAACCATACCATTAAGGCCTCGTGCCAAGACCATAAATAATTGTTCTGTCAAGGCCTTGTGCCAAGAGCGTAGTTTGTCTCATAAGACCTACCAATGAACATAGGGACTATAGTGGGAACCACAAAACACTTACAATGTTGAATGACTTCATCATTTAAACAGGGTTAAACATAAACAACATATACATTTATATTTTAATTAATAAATGAAACGAAAATAACATTCCCTGAACATTAAGCATAAAAACTAACCATTTGCAGTAAATTGGTGAATGGTTTTAAGATAACACATTCATAGCCTAAATAATCACAAACCATTAAATTAAATATGGAACAATATAACATTGAATAATAATCCTAATAATACATAATATTTACCAAGAGTGTTGAAATAGATGAAGATACTCTTATTAAATCTTTGAGTAAATGTTGAGATAAATACTCTTTTACTTGAAAAGAAGAGTTCATTTGAAAAAATATTTGTATAAAACTATAGGTTAAGTTAGGTAGTATTTTAATAATAAAATGATATAATTTATAAAGATAATGGTATCTATTAACATATTATAAAGTTCCCTTGAAATAGGTATGAATTATAGAAATTCTCTGGGATCAGACTTGTATTTCGGAGATAATTTCGAAAGTTTGTTTTAAAATTTTTAGCCATCCATAAAATAAGGAAATATTCTAGTTGGAAAACATATATATATCCCACAAAAATAATTGTTTTTAGGGGTAAATAATAATAAGTAAGTGTTTCATTGAGGTAATTATACAATAAAAGTTACCCGAATGAAAATGGATGTTTCGGTGTAAAAAACCTTACCTTAAATATGAAAATGTTCTAATCTTGAACTTAAGATCATGGAATATGAAATTATACTTATTAATAACATATTTCATAACCCATTATAAATTTTTTTAGTTTATCATTATTATTTTTAGTTAATTTTCCTCTATTGATAAGTTATTTTATTTAATTTTGTCATTACGCAGTGTTCGTTTTCATTATTTTCATAATCAGTTAACTAGTTCTTAAGTAATGGAGGTCTTGCAGAATGGGTGTAAATCTCCATAATTGTATTCAAATATTATTTATGATCATATATAGGTGTTATTGTACATTTATTTTACTTGGTTACATGGCATGTGGATGAATTATTATATAGAACATTAATGATAACTGTTTCAGTTAATTTGTCGGTTTTGATAAACAAGGAAGTCTTTTTTCTTTATAACTTAATAAAATTTGAAAAAATAGATTATAGAAACTCACAAAGGGTATATTAAATATATAATAATATGGATCAACCATAAAAATAATGGTTCCATGACTATAATTGATATTTATAATAGAAAGTGAATGCTAGTCATCCTAGAACGTGGTAAATTGACACATCTCAGATGGTGTTCTTGTTACTAGTATGAAGGAAGGTAAAAGGAAGAGATGATGATAATTTATTCCACTATCATGAAAATATTCCAGTATATATAAGGTACTATAGTCATCACAACATTTGTATAAGTAGATGTAATAATAGAAAAATAAAACAAATGAACTTGAAATGAAAGACAATGAATTGAAAAGATGAATTTACTTCTTGAACCAAACTTCCTTGAGAGACTCCTTAAAGGAGAGGTTTTGGTCTATCTATGAGACCAAGGCATTCTAGATGTGGGAGAGGAGATTTGGAGATTATTTGGTCAGATTTAAGAGAAGGAACAAGTCTTTAGAGTAGTGAATGGAAGAGGGAGTGATGAGGGTTTTTATAGTGGAGGGGAGAGTGGATTTCTCAATGGTATATTCATTAATATACTATTTCTCCACAAGACAAGGAACAATGAGTCTTCCATGACCAATAATAGTAATTATTTCATATGAATCCGAATCAATTGGGCTTAAATAAGAATAAAATCATACATGACTTTATAGTTAGTGTATTTATCTTATTTTGCAAATTATAGTATGCCACTATTCATAAAAAATTCAAGTATTTCAAAAAAACCCAAAAATTCACCATAACAATTTTTCAATGTATAGAATCCAAAAATGATGTCCATTTTTTTAAAAAAATTTCTTATTATATTTAATTTAATATTTAATTAAAATAAAATTTTATTTTATAAAATAGTTTTAAAAAATTTATTTACTTATTCAAAAAAATAGGTATATCGTACATCAAATTGAATATTATTTATATTATATCATAGTCAAGGTTAATATTTATTTGGGTATATCACTATTCATAAGGTTGGGTTACTATTCATAAGGGTAGGTTACTATTAACCAAATATTATGTCTTCCTTATCGGACTCCGAATAACTTACTAATTGCAATCGTGTATGTCATATTTTCTAAATTCACATCACAGAAGTTAAAAACATTGGTTTAAAGGTCACATAGCACATAGTAATTCATTATATTGTGATTTCATGTGATTATTACATGTTTATAAGAAAGTAATTTCATTGAAAAATTATTGGGTTGTTACATTCGTCCTAGGGAAGTGTTATTTAGAAGAAAACCATCCACCTAGTTAGACCATTAATATGGTTAAAATTCTATATACTCATGGATTATTTTTGGATAAAAATTCTATTTAGTAGTAACTATTGTGAGAGTTTCATGGCTCTACTTGGGTGGAACATCCTAGTCCTACTAAGATGTATTAAGATTTATGTTTCCAATATTGGTGTCCTGGTATAAAGTGAAAAATAGCATGTTTTGTTTCTCGGTGCTCCACCTATCATCATGTGAAGGAAAAAACTCCAACAAACAATGGTAATTTTATAGATTTTTCCCATTCATGAGTGGAAAAGGGTTGAAATCACCAAGGATTGGTTGACCAAGTTACCAAGGTCACCCCGAGGATGTGATTTTTAAGAGTTATTGTAGAGAGGATAAAAAAGGTTTCCCATATCCTACCGATTAGAAAGTCCTTCTATGTAGATGATCATGGGAATAATTAAATTCATGAGATTGTATATTTTGAAGGGGTCCCTCATACCACTTTATCATATTTTAATTCCTTGTTCACATCTTGATTTTGGTAGGATCTATAGGGGAATTGGGGATACATGTGTTTTTGAGCATGGAAAACCACCCTCAAACCGATGTCTAGTAGGAATGTATGATATAGGATTTATAGGACATGATCCAAGAATGTGTCTTAGATTAGGGGGTTTTTGGGAGAGGAATGAACCTCTCTTTGAATTCACCTATAATAAAATTTATCATGTGACTATACAGATGTGACCCTATGAAGCCTTGTATGGTTTTCCATGTCGATCTACTCTTTTTGGGTTAAAGGAAGATGAGTAAGTACTTATCGAACCACATATCATTCAAGAGACTTTAAACTAGGTGCAGTTGATAAGGAAGAGAATGGCTAGTTCTCATTATAGATAGAAATCCTATGATAATCACTGATGATGACCTATTCAGTTTGAGGATAGGGACATTGTATTTCAATACATCTCTCCAACTCATGATTGTAGATGGATTTTGAGAAATTGTGATCTTTACCATCATTATGTCAGGCCCTTCGAATGATTGGTAGGATTTAGTCCGGTAGAATTCCTATTATAGGTACCTCAGAGGTAATGAGTCATGAATGACATCTCCCATGTATCTTTGCAACATTTTTATCAATTAGCACATATGAAACTATTTTTCTTGATGAGGTTGAGTTATAGTTCGATCTATCCTTTGAGGAGAACCCTATAAGTTTCATGGACCACAACATGAAGGTTCTCAAAGGCTGATCTATTCCTCTTGTAGGATTCTATAGTACGACGACCATGAATAAGATTAAACTTGGGAGTAAGAGGATAAAAAAAGTGCAAAGTGTCCTAAATTATTCTTAAATTATTCTTAACCACCCTTGAATGAGAAATTATGGGTTGAATTCCTTTAAGGGGTAATAATATATGATATTATGTTTTCTATGATGTATAGATCATTTAAATTTGAGTTTGATCATTAATTTTTCTCAATATCAATGTCCCTAAAAACATATAGATTGAATTGAGAGTGTCTAGGAATTTTTTGGTTCCCAGTGATCTTATTTATGGAGGAAATGGGAAGGATCATGGTTTGTAAAAACTACTAAGAGGTGACCACAGAGTTTAGAGAAACCATATGGGGTTATTTAGGGATCCATAGAGGGGATAACATGAGTTGTGCATTGCCTTTATAACTATGTGATGTAGTCCATGTGAGGTGTGCACCTTGGGAATAGGGGGACACACATATAGAGCACAGTTAATAAAACCATTAACACCTAAACAAGTGGGACACTTCTCTTAGACTTTGGAAAGCTCATGGTTTTCCTAACTATGAACCCAAAGCGTTAGCTTATTAAAAATTGGAAAAAAAATTACATTTTTTCCATTGGCACATTGAAAGAGGATGTTACACTTCTTTATATTTATCTCCAGTAGCCTCCTATAATGTGTGGGGGATTTTTACATCCTCTTTCTAAGGTTTTAAGAGATATCTACTATCCAACACCTGATTAGAGTGTTGCTTATCTCATGGGATCACCACTAGTAAGACCTAAGATCCACTTTTTTTCTTTCTCAGTTTATATTTCCATCCATGGTGCGATCCTCATATAGGCTCTTGTGACCTATTTTTTTGGTATTTGTCTATTAATCCATTTTATTCTGATTTGGACCAAATCAATGAAATATATTGGATGATTGTTCCTCAAAAAGCTTATGGTTGTTGTTTTATACATTTTTACCACAAATCCTTGTTGTTTATACCATGTTTCAATGGTGTCGTGCAATAGAAATTCTAGTGTTTCTTCCTAAATTAATAAATCCTTGTTTTGATGGTTAAATTCATGTTTAATACATGTCATGATACACATATGTTCGATTTAAGGTTGTACATATCTCCCGAACAACCCATGGGGTGCGTTCTTTGCTTTCACAATGATTATTCCACCCTTGGGATGTGTGGAGATTGTTGTATAACATTGGGGGTTTAATACGGTCATAATGTGTTTTATTAAATATTTTATACACCATGTAATTTGTATATGAATTGTATGAAATGAATATTTACTTGTTTTATATTTAATTATTAAGGGATTTCTGAAATTTTTAACGAAACAGTTTATGAAATAGAAAATTCATTGTTTATAATGATAATTATGTTTTCATAGTACATAAACAATGTTCCACAAGGATGAATTAAAAATTTAAGTTCCTCAGATTCACTTTATTTGACTTACTAGGATGCCTTGTAAATGTCTTCTCCATGGATCTAGTTTATTTGAATCACTTAGATATAATGGAAATTAATAATCATTAGAGATGGTTTATATATCTCAATAGTATGCATTGGAAATTTCTATTGCTTGGATATAGTTTACCTATATCATTCGGATGAATTGGATTTGTATACTCCAAGGATACAACTCCCTAGGAAGACATAGAAATTTATACCGATTTGATATGGTTTACTCAGTTTACTTGGATGCCTTCTACTCGTTGGATCTGACTTACTAGGATGCCTTGGACATTTCTGCTCATTTGATCTAGTTTATTTAGGCCACTAGGATGCCTGGTAAATTTCTACCCCGTGGATATGAATCAATATGATGTCTTGGAAATTTATTCTCCTTCGATTCATTTTTCTTTTCTTACAAATATGCCTTGGACATTTCAACTCCTTGGATCCTAGCCATGTTGGTCAGATACATGTTTTTTTAGCATAGACCACTGATGATGCTTACCATGCTTTAAAATTATCCCTTTTTTATGTGTCTTCTAGATCATAGTGATCCATAATAGACAAAAAAATATCTCTTTTACTTTTATCAGTTTATTCCTATTAAACATGCATATGACTTCAAATTATAGGAATAGACTAAACTTGTTATAGAATTGGTTGTGGTGTACAAATGAGTACTATGTAACACCATATTTGGTATGTCATTTGGTTCATGGGAACACTTCATGGATGTAGGCTGAGGTAGAGTAAAGATTATACATGGTGATGCTTGATTGATTATTGTATAAGATTAAGGGAGTATAGTATTAGGCTATTGCGGGTGATTCTATCTAGAGATAGTTTATTTTTGGTCTTTTTGTGCTTTTGATACATGTATTGTACCGTATTCCTATTTCCGTGTATTTTTTATCCATTGTATAGATCCATGACATACTCTTCATTTTTTATATGACTTTGACTATGGTGTTTATTGTTATTACTGATGTCTTTTTGATTCATCTTTTTTATTGGTTGATTTTATATATCTTCCTTTTCATTCATCTATTATATCGATGTGTTACTAAAATGTTGAGGGTATATTCTTGTCACCATACCATCATAGACCCCCAATGATAATAAAAAACCTATGATATATGGAGACACACATTTGAGGCAATATGACCCGCTGGATTAGGGAACCTGTTAGTGTGTTTAAGTTAGGGATATTAAAATGGACATGGAACTTATCAATAAATACTAAACCATAATTTCCCATTTATATATTTTGGAAACACATTTTTTGAAATCACATATAATTGAATAGAAAATAAAAAACTGTTTTGAAAATATGATAAAGGAAATATAAATGTAACCTAGGATAAAAAATAATTAGGCTTCCAATTAAAATTGAGAACAATAGTGTGAATATAAATTATGAAAATATATGGTAAATCATAATTAAAGAGGATATGAATTATTCTAAAAATTGTTATAATTTTGAGGAATACATTTATCAAGTTAAATATTTGAATTGATATTTCTCTTTACCAGTAGATATTCATTATATTTTCATCATAGAATATAATAAATCCTTCTTTTAAAACCATAGTAAAAAATAATTATTACTATAGAAGGAAGTTAAGTCAAGAAAATCCCTTACCACTTTCGAAATAATTGAGTCAAAACCACTATTAGAGAGAGGTAACTGAATATTACATTAAATATAATGAAATATAAAAGAATAATTATTAAAAAAATAATAAATTTTAGGAGACACACCATTATAAATAAATCATGGTGTATAATAAGAAATACTTCTAAAGGCGAGAAAACTAAGACAAGAAACCCCTGCCATTTATATTCACTTCCTTGAACATGCTCTAGCCTCCTAAACAATAAAAGTAAATATCTTAAATATGTATTTTATAAATTTATTTATAAATATTACCATATATATACATCATTTATATTTATTATCTATATGTAACCTAGTTGGTTTTTTATTATTTTCAACAATATTTCTGAGTAATCTTGAACATTTTGATCTACTTTAGTAATTGTGGTTTCATTATTTTACTCATATAAAAAATATAATAATTAATAAAATATTAATCTTACTAAAATAGATTAATTTTAATTATTTATGAAGTTATAATATAATTCTAATGGAGTTTTTGTTTGGATCCTTAATGGTGAAATCAGTAATGAGAAAGTTTCAGTGTTTTTTAACAAAGAGACAGTTGTATTTTATTTAATGAGTTTAGAATCAATGTTTTCATTTAATAACCAAAATAAATTTCTTATTTACTCGTTTTTATCATATATTATCATTATTAATATTCTTATTTTCATCAATGACAATACTTTATAGTATTGTTTAAGTGGGTGGTCAATCCGGCCGAAATAAAAGATACAATATTTTAATAGATCATTATGAAGTGATTAAGTTATAATATAAATATAAAAAAAGAATAATGATATTAAATAGTGTTTATATATTTGATATATCAAAATATAAAATAAATATAACAGTAATATGATTTATATAAATTTATTACTTTGAATTAAATGACGATTTTTCTCTTCGTGGTCTTATTTGATGACGACTAATTTTATAACGATTATTTATTGTACATATAATTAATAGGAGATTAAACACACATTAATATAAAATTAAAAATTAAATAAAATCATATTTATACTTTAATCCTGTTTATAAATCCATCCATGAATGTTTGTTAAGGAAAGTTAACACGTGACTTTGTTGTGGCGGTAGTACACACGTACACAGGATTCTGTTTTTTTGTTTTTATTAATCAAAAAAGTAACGGTGGTTTATGATTATACCATAATTATAATTACATAATAAAATAATAATTATACCTAAGTTATAATTTTAACATGGTTTAATTTAATTTCATAAATTTTATATGAATATTAAGATATATAATTGAGGAATGAGTGGTTAGAAATTTACACCTCAGTTCTTCAATTATCTTCTTTGAAAAGTTATTAATATCTTGAGGGAATGTATTTTTAGTATAACATAACTTATAAAAGTTGTATAGGAATGTTGAGGATTGTTTTAGGAAGATATTGGGATGAACTAAGGGTGTTTTGGTGTGAGGTGGAATGAGGAGAGAAGAGGCCCTTAAAAAGGGGTGCAATTTTTGTAAACATCCAAATCAATTTGATATTTAGAATCCACACTCAACTAAAGATGATAAAAAATAGTAAATAATTTATTTCTAAAGATATAAGGTTGAGATAGGCATTAACCATGAATTACCAAAGATGTTTTAAACATGTTTTGGGGTTTCCCTCTTGGTTAAACCGTTTTCTATCCTTTTTATTTTTAACAAGGTAACTTAATATTATCATAGTATTTTATAATATTTTATTCAAAATATTTTTTTTCATATTAATTAATTTGAACCCAATTATAGTAAATTTTAAATAAATATTATTAAATTAATTAATTAAAGTTGATAAAAATTATTTTTAAAATAAATAAATGTTTAAGGTATTAAGAATAATTTTCTTTTTGAAAATTATAACTTATGTTATATACTGTAATATTTAGGTTTGTAAATTAAAAACTAAAATTTAGAAATTATAAGGTCCATTATAATATTTATATTTTTCTTAATTTTTTTTTCATGAATTTATTTTTCTTAATTAGATACTAATAATATCATAACATATATATTATTTATAAAAAATATATTTTTCGGTATTCAATTATAAATCAATCTTTTTAGACAAAACCAAAAAAAAGGTTAGTATTGTTTTTATAATTTGTAAAGTTTCTTTAAATTTTCCAAATTCATATTAAAAAATATATAAAAAATATATTTTAAAATAAAATATTAAAATAATGTGAGAAATCATTTTTATTGGAAATAATATTTTTGGTATATTAACTATAATAGAAAATTAATGATAATCATAAATATAAAAAAAATAAAAAATATACATTTCATAAAATAAATTTTATTAATAAAAATTATTTTATTAGTTTAATAGCCACTCTTGTTGAAATAGTGGTAAAAGAGAACTTATTTCATGATTTTTTTTATAAATGTTGGTACCTTATTTTTCAACGACTACCATATATTGGTCAATATCTATTTTAATCAAAAATGAGGTGTTCTATTTGGGTTTTGTGTTAAATATAAAAAAGATATTAAACACAATACGTATTTAAGGAAAATAAAAATTGAATTCTATGGTCATTACATGAACCTATTTTTCCTCTATTTGGCATGTTTTATTTAAAATTTCCACTTTTTGCTTTCACGGATTATCAAATAAATTTTCTCTCTCCTGGTTTTATAATTAAATTATTTCTAATGGATGAGGATATTTCTTATTTCCAAATAAATTTTTTAATTCACCCAAATGGGTATTTTTAATCTATGTCAACAGCCTTTACTTATTCCGATTATATTTTCTCATGATTCCATCTACCTTTTCCCTCTGGATATCCTACTCCTATGTTAGGTATTATCATGTAACCCATTTTATTCTTGGGATATTTATGATTTAATTTAATTATCAATAATTTATTTTTGTGGAACACATAATGTTAGACATATGAAGGGGGTGATTTTTTAGTAATCCAATGCATTAGGAAAGTAATCAATCTATATGGATAATATTTTCATGATACCTAGGAAGCATTCCTTGCTAAAGATTTATGATACCTTGGTGAATTACAATGAAAATATGATTTTATGATAATTTCATGATGGACTTAGGTAATATTATTTTGAATGTATCATGTTTATTTTATTGAAACATTTTTATGTTATGCCTCATTTAAATATATTAATGTTATTCCCTAAAAACTTATGTTCATGATCTTATGTTATTCCCCAAGTCATACCCATTATATTTTATAATTTCATGTATTTACCTTATTGAGAATCTGAGATAAACCCTTCCTTACAATTCAATTACCCCAGGTTATGTTAAAAAGTAGGATGTATAATATGTCTATAAGAGTGTATTTTGAGAAGAATTTGTGGGAAATAGTGATGATTTTTATAGATTGATCAATCACTTATATACCAGGAAAAATATTAGAAAGTTGAAAAATTCATGGGTTTTATTAGTTAATGTTTTTTCTAACTCTGTAAAATTATAAACCTAGATGGTATTGAAAATGTATGTAGTAGAATAGATTATATAAGATATATAATTATGATATGGTCATTTCTATGGGAAATTATAGTCAGTATAGAAGCCTGATTTAGATAACTTTTTAGGTTAGGATGTTAGTGAAAGACAATTTTTTGGGTTGAAAAGTTAAGGTTGCTTATAATTTCAATGGTATAGATAATATATTATGTTAGTTAAGGTAATATTAATTTTTTTGGGATTATGATAAGAAAAATTAGATAAAACACTTGGGATAGGTCTAACTATAGGAAAACTTCCCAAAGTTTTAGTAATGTTAATATTGTGAGGTTATCCTAGAAATTACATCCATGTCTAGATACTAAAAAATCATAGCATCCCATGCTTGACATCCATGGAAATTAAATTACTTTTATATAATACATAATAGATGACACTAAAACATAAACAAATACTCTATTAGTTTAGTGTCATTGTAAACATAGAAAATAATATTATAACTTGGTGAAATATCTTTAACATCTCCCATAATTATCTTCCCCATTTTGTTTTCCATCCTAAGACCTTTTTTTTATATCATGGTGAATAGAAAACCTAAAAGGGTTAGTAAAAAAGCTCAGTAAAGGTAAACATGGAGAACATAAAACAAACCATAAACATAAGAATATAAAACATTAACATAATGTCTAATTATCATAATCATGAGTCCTGAAATATATATTGGAATTCGTAAGGCCTAAATAATAAATGAAAAAAACCATGATAAAATATAATTGACATAAAACATAGAATTGTTTCTAGAAAATAGGAACATAATTTGATTTCCATAGTATCCAAGGCATTGCTTCCAAGACCATCATAATGGACAAAGTCTATTACTGAACCGTGTTTACTTGAAGTTTCATCCATTTATTATCAAACCCAATTTACTTTCCATTCCAGCCCTGTATTACTAAACCCGATTGAATTTTTGTTCCAATCATGTATATCTCAAGAGATATAAATCTTTATGAAATTCATTGGAGGGAGATATAGGTCCCACCAATCTCATAATGAAATCATTCATACAAGTTCCACAAAAACATTAATCATTTATCATAGCATAACCTATGAAATAAATTGGGTTATTTTAACATTATTCCATCACAATCCATTTAAAATAAATGGATTTTCTAAAAATAATTCCATTATAAACACAATCAAATAAAATTTATAATAGTGATAAAAACATAACCCTATGTTATCTTAAATGGAAAATAAATTTCATAAAACCCTTGAACTTAATTCCTGAGGTAAATATCCTATATTTTTTTTTAAAAAATCTTTTATCAAAATTCCACCAAATATTAAATGAAAATAATTTATTTAAAATTAAACATGAAATATTATAGAGTAAGAATAGTAGAAATAATGTGTCATGAATCCTTAAAAATCCATTCATGCTGTATAAGTTAAAAATATATTTTCTTGTATTTTTTATGGAAAAGTTAAGAAAAACATCATATGCAAAACGAAAGAATGGTTCCAGCCATACCATTTAATAAAAAATCACCAATGGGTAAAATTTAGTTTAAAAAATAGTTTAGGAACATAAATAATAATTTATATTTTGGAAATATGGATGTGGATTAAAAATATGTCCTAGTAAATACTTATGAATAAGCAATCTCAAATAAAAATGAGATTTGAAAAGTTCTTCCATACCATAGGTCCAATATGATTCATATGTATCTAAAACTACTGAATAATTATTGAAATATTGTTATTGAATTACTAAAAAATAATACTCATTTTTATGATATCATATATGACCTTATTATCATCCGTTTGTTAGTGACATTGCATTGTCATCCGTTCTTCAGATATAAACTAGTTTTTGTTTTTCTCTTCTTTTTCAGATAAGTTGACATTACAATTAATTGGTTATAGTTATATCATTTAAACCATTATATTAGTATAATATATATCATATTTATTCATTCAATTCATGTATATAATTATTGTTTAATGAAAATAATTTAGAATGAATCACATCGCATCGTGGAGATGGTAGGTCGTAGGTACACACGGGCGAAGATATCTTTCACCAGATTGTTAAATGTCATGCAATTGGATGGTGTATTAATTTTAAAAAATAATTAAAATTTCATATACACTATTTACATCCATTATACTCATCATTATATCCATCAAAATTAAGTATTATTGGATAAAAAATTACACAATGGCGTGGAAACGCAAAGCCGTATGTACACACGCATGATGATATTGTTATTCGTAGGATAGATTTAAGGAGTTATAATGTTGTCCCATAATTATTATAACATATATACATGTAGAATATACTATAGTTATAACTTTAGTATGGAATTTACAAATAAAGAACAAGTAGAAGATGAAAATAAATTGAATTGAATTGGTAACGAAATTACCCCTTCTTCGTTAGACTTCTTTGGATCACCTCTTAGGGACAATAGGCATGGAATTTTTGGAAAACCAGAACCCCCAGACGATAACATAGAAAATTGACAGCAGAAGTTGTTATGGGATTTTTGAGCTGAAAGGCCAAATTTTGTGTGAGTAAATCTGGGAGGAGATACCTTTTTATAAGAGAGGGAAGTGGAACTTTAGAAACCCCCATAGCCCCACGTTGCCCCACTGCCCCCGCACAGCCCCCGCGCCACACCGCGACCCTCCCCCACCCCCCGCCCCGCGCCATACCACAGCTTCCCCGCCTCCCTAGAAAAAACACAATGGGTAGGGATGGATCTAGTGGGCCTGGTCCACCTAAATTGGGTCGGGCAGGGTCGGTCCGACCGTCTCGGACCAGACCTAGGCCAGCTTCGACCCACTTTCACTCTATCAGACATAACTTTGGTACCAGGAATCTGTTTGACTAATCTTCACAGTTGCTGGAAACATGGAGCGAGACGGACCCTTTTGTATACCCCACATGAGATTTGGATAAATTTGGGATACCTTCGGGTTGGATCGAGCACGAATCTAACCAGGCCGTCAAGAATAAAAGGCTAATAACTTACTGACCGGGTGTTTGATTGACGCACTATCAGTTTCATTGAGACCCCTACGATGTGGTAGTCCTCTGGGAGACTTCTTCATGGGAATTTGTGTCAATTGGTGTATTGACATGTGGCATGAGGAGCGGACCCTCCGGGATATGAGCCAACTTAGTGAAGCAACCATGTTGCTGGCTGTGGCGATGTAACAAGATCCTGTGTGGGTCTGACAATGTTCTGGCAATGTACTAGGATCCTGTGTGGGTCTGATGACGTACTCTGGATTTAATAGGATCCTATGTGGGTCTAACGATGTACTGGCGATGTACTAGGATATTCTATGGGTCTGACGACGTACTGGCAATGTACTGGGATCCTGTGTGTGTCTGACGACGTACTGGATATGTTCTCAGATCCTGTGTGGGTATGATGACGTACTAGCGATTTACTCAGATCTTGTGTGTGTCTAACGATGTACTAGAGATGTACTATGATCCTGTGTGGGTCTGAAGATGTACTGGCGATGTACTAGGATCATGTGTGGCTATGACGACGTACTAGCGATGTACTAGGATCCTGGATGGGTCTGACGACGTACTGGTGATGTACTAGTATCTTGTGTGGGTCTGATGACATACATGTGATGTACTAGGATTTTGTTTGGGTTCGACGACATACTGACGACGTACGAGGATCCTGTGTGGGTCGGGCGATTTACTAGGATCTTGTGTGGGTCTGATGAGGTACTAGGATCATGTGTGGGTCTGATGATGTACTGTGATCCTCAGTGGGTCTGATGATGATCTAGGATCCTTCGTGTGTCTACCTCTTAACAGAGTAAGATGATTCAGTAGTTACATATAATAATCTTTACTACTCTACCTAAGATATACCTAGTGTGAGCTGATTCTATACCTATGTGGTACTTTTTCTTTTGTGGTAATACTGTGGTGGTATTATCCTATGTGGCGTACCTGTGTGGTACTAACCTTCATGATATTTTCCTTCCATTGTGGAACAGATGAGCATTGAGATTTTGAGTTGGACCTTGTGTTTTCTCATAATTGAGATGGGTTTACATGATAACTTAGCTATATGTATTGGCATGTACCTAATTAGGGTTTTCAGTTGATTTCGTGCTGTGTGGTTTATCCTTGGTGGATCTTTTGAGACCTTGAGGGTCTCGGGGTCCCTACTGAGTATCATTATACTCACCCCTACACAGGCTATGCCCGAACCTCATTGTGTTTGGTGCAGACGACCGGCAATGCTGACTGAGGACCAGAGTACCAGGACTAGAGGTAGATCATAGGTGGACCTTAGATAAGGCATACTGCTGAGACGACCGTTCGAGAGCAATACCTACCTTTTAGGTAGGTTCCTTGGTGGGAGATCACAGGAGCTATTCCGGTTTAATGAACTTTCAGTTTCTTGTACTTTCCATTTGGGCTTGTATTCTGGCCCCTTTTTCTGACTGTACACACTCTATTTTACTTTAAAATTGCCCGTGTTCTTATATTTATGTATGCATGGTTGCATGAGTTTACAGGTTATAAAGGAAATGTCTTCCCAGATTTATGGAATACGCCATTGGTGCTTGTTGCCTGCCCCTGGCCTATGAAATTTGGGCATGGGGTAGTCATGGCATGGGCCCTGGGGGACAGGTCGTGACAAATTGGTATCAGAGGAGTTAGTTATACCATATAACTTAGGACTCTGCTCTTTTTAATGACAATAGTGTTATGTATAGTGAGTGTGGTTATCGGTTTTGGGAGTCTAGTGTTAGTGTGGTTGCTGACGTATCCATACACTAGGACCATGACTTATGATTTCTATCTCAGTGCATAAAAACACTGATTGTGTGTGTGTTCTGAAGAGTTTTCTTTGTCACCTCTTTGATTCTGCTCACCAGATATACCTTATTGAACATGAAGCACCTGTTTCTTTTCAGGATGCCTCCACACAGACAACTATCTAGGGTTCCAAATATAATACCCACATTTTAGCCCACCGACCGATGAGGCCTAAGTGTAGGGCCCTCTTCTAGTTGAGGCACCAGTGGTACCATTACCAATTGGGCCATCGATTCCTCCAGCCCCAACACCAGATGGTGAATTCCACTTGAACACGCTGCATGAGTTGTAGCGCTGGAGGCCACCCAGGTTTATGGGAGATACGGAACCAAAAGTAGCTAAGGATTTGATGGAGTCCATAGTGAGAGTCTTTCAACTGGTAGGGACACCAGCAGATCTCATGGTGATCCTTGCCGCCAGTCTTCTATAGGTAGCAGCAGGCAGATGGTGGAGCTGGATGCTCTATGTTCACAATGAGGTGACACTTCTCTTGGCAGACTTCGAGAGCCGGTTTCAGGTAGAGTTTAGTCTAGTGAATCTTCGCGTAGTGCACATACATGAACTTCTTCATCTGCAGTAGGGAAGCATGACTATGGATCAGTACTCAGCGAGGTTCACTGATCACTCACACTACTCCACTAATATGGTGTGGGACACATTATTTAGGGCCCAGACCTTCAATTCGGGGCTCATGCGAGAGATCAGGGCATCAATGATTTCTCTCAGCGTCCCGACGCCAGTGGGGGTGTTAGAGCGAGCCCTCTTAGTGGAAAGTTTTATTGCTGAGATTTCACTAGTAGAAAGACCCACCACCAAACATCACGTAGTGGATTCTTCTGCAGCTGGAAGGAGATAGATGTCACAGAGGTCCAAGAGGACCATCACTATAGGTGGATGACGGCATGATTCACGGTCGGTTGTGCAGGGCACGCGATATAGAGCCAGTCATGCGAGGATCGGGCAGTGTTACACATGCGGTAGGCTGGGTCACATGGATCGTGACTGTCCGACCCGTCATACGGATGATCAGCAGACGGTCGAGGGACCTCCGAAGAAGAAACAAATGTTCGACATAGGAGGTCTGTAGGGAGAAAGCAGACATGGTAGAGGAGCTGTCCGTGTAGCTGGCAGTGGGCGACGATTCAAGATGTTACCACCACCACCACCAGGTGTTCCACCTCAACCAGAGGGAGAAGGTGGACATGGGCGATCTTAGCTTCAGGCAGCTGAGGCCAATGACCATGGCGCTCTACATAGGATATGAGGTACGATTTGTGTCAATTCCACCTTAGCTACAGTACTTATAGACACAGGTTCCAGTCATTCTTTTATTTCCACTGCCCTCATTCGGATCTCGGAGATTCCGACGGAGCCATTGGCTCGATCCTCATGGCTAGAGACTCCTACGAGAGAAGATTTGATGATTATGCATTGGTGCTGGCAGTGTGAGCTTACTATAGGAGGTGAGAGCTATGGCTGAGATCTCCTAGTAGTGGCATTGAGTCCTTATGACATTATCTTGGGTATGGACTAGTTATCTACAGTCCACGATCAGATTGACTATATTAGGCGCAATGTGCGGTGGGTCTACATGGATGGGACCAAGTTTACCTTCACCAGCGAGAAGGGATCCTTTTCATAACATGATTGACTTACTCGGAGGAGAGTGCATCCGATCACTCCTCATTTGGCTAGAATTTCCCTTGGAGAGGTTGATGTGGAGTGTCCGAGCTATCCTATAGTAGTGGACCAGTCAGCAGATGACTTCCACGATGATATCCGGGTCTTCCTTCTCGTAGAGAGGTGGAATTTTACATTAACTTATACCATGGGAAGTGATCGATATGCACACCAGCATATTTTATGGCATCATTGGTGCTTCATGAGATGCGATTACAACATAAGGACTTACATGGGAAAGCGGTCTTCAAGCCTAGTGTTTCTCCTTGGGAAGCCCCGATTTTGTTCACCAAGAAGGCATATGGGAGATTGAGGCTTTGTGTTGACTACCGGTACCTAAACCAGGTGACTATAAAGAAAAAGTACCCACTCTTGAGGATTGAAGACCCCATTGATCTGCAGAAGGGAGCATGTTGGTTTTCGAATATAGACATCAGGCCAAGCTATCACCAGCTCAGAGTGCGAGATGAGGATGGGCAGAAAACGGCTTTCAGTTGTTGGTGCGACCATTACGAGTTATTGGTTATTCCATTCGGCATAACCAATGCTATAGTAGTGTTCATGGGACACATGAACATGATCTTTTATCCATACCTTGATCGCTTTGTGGTGACTTCATTGATGACATTCTTATCTACTCGGCTACCGAGGAGGAGCAAGCCTATCATTTGAAGCTAGTTCTGGACACACTCAGATAGCCCCATCTTTATGGAAAGCTCTTGAAGTGCCAGTTCTGGATCCGAGAGGATCACTTTCTGGGACATGTCATCTCAGAGGCTGGACTTACAGTTGATCCATCAATAATTGAGGTGGTACTTTCTTGGGAGCCACCTAGGAGTGTGACGGAGGTATGGAGTTTCCTAGGTTTGGATTGATACCACCGGAGGTTTGTACCAGATTTATCTAGAGTTGCAACACCACTATCAGCATTGAAGAAGAAGGGGAAACCCTTTTTTTGGTTGGAGAGATTCCAGAAAAGTTATCAGGAGCATAGACATAGGCTGACTAGTGCCCCCATCTTGTGGCTACTGAAGGAGGGTATTGGGTAAGTAGTATACTATGACACATTAGGGACTAGACATGGATGTGTCTTGATGCCGGAGTGAGTAGTGATCGCAAATGGTTCTTGACAGCTGAGATAGAATGAATAAAACTACGCTACACATGACCTAGAGTTAGAATTAGTGGTCTTCACCTAGAATATGTGGCGACATTACTTGATGGGTTAATGTTTTACAGTCTACTCGGATCAAAAGAGTCTCAGGTATATCTTCTCTCAGAAGGACTAGAACCTAGGACAATGACGTTGGCTAGAGTTACTCCATGATTATGACTTCATGATGGTCTATACTCTTGGGAAGGGGAATGTTGTATCAGACGTACTCAACAAAAGCTCTAGTATAAGACTGCTAGGTGAGGTGGTGGTGTAGCAGTCGGCTTTGCAGATATGCTTTGTGGATCTGGATGGAGACGCTTTTATTGGTCTCTTACAGTCACTCCACCACTTCAACCGTGAGTCAGGGATGTGTAGCATGGGGACGCTGACTGTGAGGCTCGATGTACTCAGATTTCCACAGGATAGACACCTGATGGATTTTCTAATGGTGGGGAGCACATCATCCTATTCAGAGGACGTACCATGGTTCCAATGTCACTTTGGGAAGAAGTTTTGAGGGAGTTCCACACATACCCTCTATAGGTACATCCATGAGTGCCGAAGATGTACCAGGATCTCCGATGATAGAACTATTTGTTGAGGATGAAGAAAGTAGTATCAGAGTTTATCTCTCGGGGCCTCACTAGTTAGCAAGTGAAGGCAAAGAATCAGGTACCAGCAGGCTCAGTTCAGCCTATAGAGGTCCCAGAGCGGAAGTGGGAAGGGTTATTCATGGATATCGTGATAGGACTTCCACATACATCCAGAGGTCTTGATTCTATCTGGGTGATTATCGACCGACTCACCATGTTAGCCCACTTCCAACCTATCAGAGATCAGGGTTCAGTAGAAAACTTGGGACACCTATATGTGTAAGATATTGTGGGGATACATTGAGTACCCTCAATTATTGTCTCTTATCATGTTGCACATTTTACTTCTCAGCTACGGAAGGGGTTATTGGAGGCTTTAGTGATGCAGCTTCGTTTGAGCACCGCCTTCCATCCTCAGATGGATGGCCTGACTGAGCGGACCATTCAGACCCTCAAGGACATGCTGTGTGCCTGTGTCCTCAACTTCTATCGCAGATGGGAGGATCAATTTCCCTTGGTGGAGTTTACATACAATATAAAATACCACTCAACCATTGGGATGACACCTTTAGAGGATTTTTACGGGCAACCTTGAAGATCACATTTTTGTTGGACAGACCTAGGGGATTCAGCACTCATGGGACCAGAGATGGTACGAGCTACCACGAAGAAGTTCCAGATCATCCAGGAGAGGATGAAGACTATATAGAGCAGGCATAATTCTTATGCCGATAGGAGACAGAGACTTCTAGAGCTCAAGTATGGAGGCAACATCTTTCTACGGGTCTCACCTTGATGAGGTCTGTGGAGATTTGTCTAGTGAGAAAAGTTATCTCTCAGGTTCATCAGACCCTTTCAGGTCCTCAGTAGAGGTGGAGAGGTGGATTACTTCCTAACACGTCCCCCTCAGTTTCACCAGGTGCACGAGGTCTTCCACGTAACCAAGATGAGGATATACGTGCACGACCCATCTCACATCATTGACCACGAAGAGATGGACATCGACGATGGGGCGACATTTTCAGAGGTTTTAGTGGAGATTAAGGATAGATAGGAGAGGTTTCTTCTTGGGAGGTATATACCTCTAGTGCACATTCAATGGTAGCACAAGAACCTCTAGGAGAGAACATAGGAGTGAGAGGCTTAGATTCATGCTCAGTACCCCCACTTGTTTTGCTAGTTTAGTGATGTGGCTTTCTGGGATGCAAAGCCCTGAGGTGGGGAGAATGAAAAGTCGATGAAATTCCTCATATTTTTTTTTGTGGAATTAGGGAAAGGGTTGGAAAAGGAAATTTTGGACAGAACCTTGGAGGGATTCTTCATCCTCTAACGAAGAACGCACTACGGAATTGATGAACGAGGACAACGTTTGAGCTGACTTCGGAAGAATCTTGCGGAAGTTATGAAAATCAATGCCATTATCACCAATGACTTCGTATCCTTCCTCATGACCTCTATCAACAAACCTCCAAGGTTGGGGTTTAAATATATGTGATTATTTATTCCCATGTTATTCCCTTCTAAAAAAGAACGCAGATCAACTCTCTAACTAGTTGATCCGTGGATGAATTTTTTTGAGGGTTTGGGAATAATAATTGCCAGAGGTTATAGGGTTTGGAGTTCTTCATACAAGTTAAATTAAGCCGCTTTATACTACCCTATCATGGTGTGTGCTGGCCAAATGATCATGGACCAACCTCTCCGCAATTTCTTGAGTTTTTTTTGTGTTCCTCGCAATGGAAGAAGGAGGCTACCTGTACTGGCGAATGGTACGGATGAGACTCAGATGCGGCGGTGGGACTTGGATATGGAGTCCCGTGGCCCCCACGCCGCATTTTTTCCAATGCAATTCTCCATGGCACATGCACTGCCCCACACCCCCACACTGCCCTGTGACCCCCGCATCGCCCCACAGCCACCCCGCGGCCCCCGCGCCACACCGCGATCGCACCACCGCCACGGGCCAAGCCACCCAGAACTGGTTGGGCCCTGCAGCGTGGTCTGGACCATACCCAGTGGGCCTTGCTGGACACAGCGACCCGGGCAAGACCGAGTGGTTTGCGTCAGGCCGGGTCGGTCTTACTGGGTCGGAGAAGACCCAGGCCAGCTTCGACCCATTTTCACTCTATCAGTAATAACATTGGCACCGGGCGTCCGCTTGATGAAATGTCAGTGGTGCTAGAAACCATGGAGAGAGACGGTCCCTTTGGTATAACCCACTTGAGAATTGGATAATGTTGGGATACAATCAGGTTGGATCGAGCACAAATCCAAACGAGCCCTCGAGAGTAAAAGTCAAATAACTAACAGACCAGGCATCCGATTTATGCACTATCTACTACGTTGAGACCCATATGACGTTGTGTTCCTTTGGGATACTTTTTCATGGGACTTCATTGCAGTTGGAGTATTGACCACTGGATTGAGAGGCAGACCATACCAAAGATGAGAAAGCTTAGTGCCGAAACCCTATAGCTGGTTGTGGCAATGTACTAGGATCCTATGTGTGTTTGATGATGTATTGGAGATTTACTAGGATCCTGTGTGTGTTTTCAATGTAGTGGAGATGTACTATGATCCTGTGTGGGTCAGACGACGTACTGGAGATGTACTAGGATCCTGTGTGGGTCTAAGGATGTACTGGATATGTACTAGCATCCTGTGTGGGTCGGATGACGTACTGGAGATGTACTAGGATCCTGTGTTGGTATGACGACATACTGGTGATGTAATAGGATCTTGTGTTAGTATGAAGACATACTACTGATGTACTAGGATCATGTGTGGGTCTGACGATGTACTGGAAATGTACTAGGATTCTGTGTGGGTCTGACGAGATACTGGGGATGTACTAGGATCCTGTGTGGGTCTGATGATGTACTAGAGATGTACTAGGATCCTTTGTGGTTTTTAATACATTCTTCCGATGTACTAGGATCCTATGTGGGTCTGACGACGTACTGGGGATGTACTAGAATCCTATGTTGTTCTAACGATATATTGACGATGTGCGAGGATCTTGTGTGGGTCTGACGATGTACTAGGATCCTATGTAGGTCTGACGAGGTACTAGGATCCTGTGTGTGTTTGACGATGTACTATGATCCTATGTGGGTCTGATGATGATCTAGGATCCTTCGTGGGTCTTCCTCTTAGCAGAGTAAGATGATTTATTAGTTACATTTAATCAACTCTACTTCTGTGCCTAAGATACACCTGGTGTGAGCTGAGTCTGTACCCATGTGGTACTTTTCCATCATGGTAATTCCATGGGGGTATTCTCCTGTGTGGCATACCTATGTGGTACTTACCTTTGTGATTTTTTCCTTCCTTTGCGGAACAGTTGAGATTTGGGATTCTGAGGTAGACCTTGTGTTTCCTCATGATTGAGATGGGTTTACTTGATAACTTAGGTATATGTATGTGAATATACATAAGTAGGGTTCTCGGTTGATTTCATGATATGTGGTTAATCATTTGTGGATTTTGTGTTACCTTGAGTGCCCCAGGGTCCCTACTTAGTATCTTTAGGCTCAGCCTTGCATGGGAGATGCCTACACCTCATTGTGTTTGGTGCAGACAACAGACAGTGCTGACTGAGGACGAGAGCACCAGGAATGGAGGTAGCTCGGAGGTGGACCTTAGAGGAGGCGTACCACAAAGACGACTATTCGAGATTTGTATCTACCCTTTAGGTAGGATCCTTGGCGAGAGATCACATGAGCTATTCTATTTTACTTGTACTTTCAGTTTCTTGTACTTTCCAGTTGGGCATGTATTATGGCCCCTTTTGATTACTGTACTCACTCTATTTTACTATACAATTTTTTGTGTTCATATTTTGCGATGTGCTTGGTTTCATGAGTTTACAGGATATAAAGGCTATGCCTTCCCATTTTTATGGAATACGCCTTTGGGGATAGTCGCCAGCCTCTGGCCTATGTAAGGCGAGATTGGGGTAGTCACAACATGGGTCCTGGGGGATGTGTCGTGACAATTAGTGTATGGAATTATTTCACTAAAATTATATTTATTTTTTTATTTTTTGTATCATTTATTTGAAATTTCCATTAATAAAATACTTACTAAAATTATTTTGGGTAATTATTTAATATAATTATTTTTTGAGTAAAAAATGAAACTAAAATAATATAATGAATATAATTTTAATATCTTTTATGAGAATATATGTAGTATAATTTATCTTCCATAAAATATATCATTAATAATGTTATACTTATTAAATTATGAATATTAAAAGTTTAGCATTACATTTAAAAAATAATATAAAGGTCAAAATATATTTTATAAGGCATGAAATTATCACTAGCTTGACCGTTGGTTGATTATGGTCTATATATACAATAACATTAATATTTTGTCATGTGTTTTGAAATTTTAATGGTTATTATGATGTTAATAAAAAATCACTAATTTCTCATCAATTAATCAAGTTTTACACCATCAATGATTAATACATTAAGGTGGCTGTTTATTTTCAAAAAATTAAAAAAATTACCCTAATATAGTTAATTATTTTATATTTCCATGGAATATTTATTTATGAAGATATAACATGGTTATACCTATATTAAAATTATTATACTTATATTAAATTTGATTTAAACATTTTTTCACGTTCACTGGTTTTATTAATATCTATGTCATTTTCATTATGAAGTGGACATTATATTACAAAGTTTATAACCTACTATGTTAAGGGTAGAATTATATTCATAAATAGTATTTTTAAATGTTTTTGGATAATTTTATTATTCTTATAATATTATTTGTTACACTAACTTACATGATTTACCTTTAACTGTGTTAAATAAAAATTATTGTAGATACTATTCATAATATGAAAAATAGAAGTAACCTATTAACATAATATTGAACCACTGTTTTCAAATATAGGATCTATTTTTCAAAATTTAAAAAATAGATGTTTATTAATTAATTTAATATTAATCTTGTTGTTAGAATGAAAAAAATTGGTTTTTGTTTAAATGTTAAAACATTGCAAAAGAATGAAATGTTTCTACAAATTAATTCAATGTAAAATTAATGAAAATGAATTAATTGGTGTTAAATTATAAAAAATTAATCTATTTATACTTTAAAATAATTCAATAATATTATTAATAATATAAATTATTTCAATGAAAAATGTTGTTTTCAATTAAAATATAGAGAGTTTTTACTATTCATAAAAATATGAATGTTATCAGAAAAATATGAAAAACTATTCCAAAGTATAATTTTATATCCTTATAAAAAATGAAGTTTATTTTTTCAAATAGAACTTATAAAAAGTCAAAAACACAATTCAAAATGGGTGTGTCCTCAAAATTCTGTAAAATAACATTTTTTGAAAAAAACATTTCTAAAAATTGAATTATATTTTATATCATGTTATAGAAATTTCATAAGATGTATTGTAATGTTATATAAAATTCAAAATATGGTTAATAAAATTCATAAAAGTTAATTTATCTATCATTAAAAAATAATATTTTAATAATATATCATTGTTTAGTGAAAAATTGTATTACGTACAACGCAAGCTATCAAATAATGCCACTCTTGTATGTAACACAAGACAGGTATAGTGTTGTGTATACTACAAGCTGATATGTTGTTGTGTATAGCACACACTAATCTTGGATTAGAGTATAAAACAATCCATAGAATAAATTAAAAAATAATATATATCATAAAATCTCTGGGTGTTACATTCTACCACCCTTAAAACGAATTTCTCCCTTGAAATTCATCAGGGTTTAAAGGGTTTACTATTTGAATGTTTCTTCCATGTAAACCCACATCCTAAAATTGAATTTTAATAAATTATTTTAAAATGGAAGGTTAAACATAATAGTTACCAAAATTAACTCATCACCGTGTTTCAATATTGGAGAACATAGGTGGGAAGTGAAAACATGAATATGAAAGAAAAATATGACTATCATGTTGAGATGGATAGTGATAGAGAACACAGTTTGAAGAAAGTTAACAACAATAATACCATAAATCAATGATGATTTAAGGGACCATATAATTCAACATATGAGTGGGTAGTAGGATAACATTTTTAGTTTTCAAAATCATTTTTCTTAAAGTTGAAGAACATGAGAAAAAATACTTACAGGATTTCAGTACAATCTCAGCATTGGTTTTTCATTGAACAATTTCCAGTTCATATATTATTTAACAAAAGGAAGTTTAATTTTATATTCCTAAAGGGTTATCAGATCATCTGATATATAAATTGAATGATAGGTCATTCCAGATATCTTTGTCGCGAAAAGGTTAGCACAAGCTATCAAATTTACACAAGTCTATCTATTACGAGATTAATCATATATGGTTACGAAAATGGACACATAATTCTTCTATCATTCCAGTTAAATTAAATAAAACTAATTTATACAAACTAGGGACATTTCGTATAATAATGGTTGGTAATAAAGCCATGTCATACTTCGATTGTGGGTTCGATTCTTGTACCCTTGTCTGACTTGATAGGTTGTCGATCATATTATGGGTTGTTATTTTTCTAAAGATATACTAGTATAACATTCCACAAATAATATTAAAAAATGTACCAGCCTTAAATAATACTATTAATTTTCCAACTTAATCCATTCCAATCATTAGGCTTATCCCAATTACTTCAGTTAAAACTCACAGTACAAAAAAAAGAAATTACACGAAAGTTCATATAACAAGCATGTGAATATCTTCATTTATACCCCATATATCATAAGATATATCATTTTGGTCACATTTAAAACATTTGAGTGACATCTTACTACATTTTACTGATTCATGGTAATAACCAAAATTACCATATAACCATAATAAAAACAAGCATGTTTCTTTATTCGAAAATTTATTGAATATATTACTATAGTCACAAAAATTTGTTTACATCAACCATGATAGAATAACCATCTCGTCGAAAAATCCACAATCTGTTCTCAAGAAATTAGCATCATCAAATTTACTTAATCAAATTAAACACATCATTATCCAAACATAATTATCTTCACAAAAGTTATATATTAAGGATTATCTTTCATTTAATCATGTGTTCTACAATTATACCACCTTACCCTTAAATAATCTTTTATTCTCCTTAAAAATATTTAATATATCATTTCCAATCCTTGAGGAAAAACTTATACTAGAAAAATAATCATTAAATTCTGAAACATATACACCTCAATCATCCATCTTTATTCTTAAACCACCACTTATGATCCATCATCTTCATCATTCAGAAAATATGAATCATGTGTTAAGGTTTCTCAACCTCAAGATTCTTAGGTTTAATATAGACAATACAAGAAGAAAATCACATAACATTCACATGTCATTTACAATATCTTAATCCTCAATAGTATGGCCAATACTTGTACCATGGTCATGATTGTATTCCGAATTTTTTCCACATAGGAAATCAATCATCAAAATTATCATAGTTTTCAGATCTAAAACATTCAATGGTTAATTATTATCTATTTAGTTTTTCCATTGACTAAGACTAGAAAAAAGCATGAGAAATATATATCAATGATTAGAAATACATAAGTAAAGTAAATTACTTATAATATTTCAATCTTTTAAATATTCAGTTTTACCCTAGGTTAGTAATGATTATCCTAAAATCTCAGAGATTGTAACCTATACATAGACTTATCCTCATGAAATACTTATTCATATCCTCAGAAATGTCTCTAGGGATATCACTAATGTTTTTACATCCTAGTTTCCAAAAGATAACTAATACTTTGGCTCTGATATAAACAATAGTACCCTAAGATTGACATACATGGACATTACATTTCTTTTTTGGAATTCATAATACATGATAAAACAGATTCTCAAAGACCATATTATTTTAGTGCCTTTGGTATCATTGAAAATAATATTATACCTTTGTGAAAAATATTCAACATCTCCCATAAGGATCTTCCCCTTTTTTCCTACCTAAAACCATTCTTTATATACTAGGGATAATAATTTATAAAAAGGGTGAGCTAAAATGCTCAATATGGGTAAACATAGAGTAGAAAAACATACCATAAAAATAAGAACGTAGACAGATTATCCTGAAGTCTAATTATCAAAATCTTGGGTCATGAAATAAATCATAGAAGTTTATAAGGCATAAATCATAAATGAACACAAACCATGACAATATAACATTGACATAAAACATGTAATTTTAGCAAGAAAAAAAGAACATAACATGATTTCCATTGTATCAAAGGAATTGCTGCCAAAACCATCAGAGTGGACAATGTCCATTAATAATCCGAGTTTACATGCCATTCTAGCCATGTATTACTGAACCAGATTTACTTGTCAGTCCATCCCTATATTAATGAACTGGATTTACATGACATTATAAACATGTCTTTCCCATGAGATATAAATAATTACCCAATGCATCGGAAGAAGACATATGTCCCACCCATATTATAATGAAATCATTCTTACATGTTCCACAAAAACATGAATCATTCATCATATCATAACCCATGAAATAAAATGGATTTTTAAACATTATTCCATCATAATACATTTAAACTAAATGGATTTCATAAGAATAATTCCATCATAAAAAAATAAAATAAAATAAATAATAAGTATATAAACATAACCCGGTGTCATCTTTGATGGAAAATAAGTTTGATAAAACAGTTGAACATAATTCCAAAGTAAAATATCCTTTGTTTTTCAAAAACGTTTTCTTTTCTCAAAATGAAACACAATTTTAATTGAAAAGAATTATGTTGAAAATAAAAATGAAATAGTGTATAAAAGAATTCATGGAAATAATTCATCATGGAACCATAAAAATCCATTCATTCCTTATAAGTTAAAAAATCATTCTTCTCAAATTTTTGCAGGAAAAGTCAAAAAGTTCCTCATATGGAAAACGAAAGATGGATTCAATCCATAAAGTTTAGTAAAAAATTACCAATGGGTTAAACTGAAATTAAATAATATTAGAAGAATAGTAATAAAACTTTATATTTAGGAAACATGGATGTGGATGAAAAATATAACCCCGTAAATACTTACGAATAAGAAATCTCAAATAAAAATGAGATTTACCAAGTTATCCCTTACCTTGGTCTGATATGCTTCGTATGTATCCAACCCTAATGTATAATGATTTAAATAATGTTATTGAATTATTATAGATTCATAATAAATTTTATGATATCATATATTATCATATTATAGTCCATTTGTTAGTAACATTGCATTGTCACCCGTTGTTAAGATATTATCTCTTTTATGTTCTTTGGCATGTTTTGTCACATAAGTTCATGTTCCAATTATTTAGTAATAGTTATATAATTTAATTAATTATATTAGTATAAGATATACCAAATTTATTCATTCAATTCATGTATATAATTATGGTTTAATTAAAATCAAGTTGAATGAATCTCGCCACATTCATGGAGACGGTAGGTCGTTCGTACGCACAAATAATGATATCATCCACTTGATGGTTAAATGGAATGGAATTGGATGGTGTATTAATTCATCAGAATAATTATCATGTTCGATTCATTATTTAAATCTATTTTAATCATCATTATATTCATCTAAATTATGTATTTTTGAATAAAAAATTACACCAAAATGTGGAGATGATAAGCCATATGTACCCACAAATGGTGACATTGTTATCCATAGGATGGATAAAAAGATCTATAAGGTTGTCCCATAATTATAATAACATACCAAAATGTATAATACACTATATTAATTACATTAGTATGGAATAAACATATAAATATTTAGTAAAAGAAGAAATGAAATTGAATTGAATTGGTAAAGCAATTACCTCTTCTTCATTGGACTTCTATATGATCTCTTCTTAGGGACACTAGGAATTAAATTTTTAGAAAACCAGAACCTCCAAAAGTTAACTAAGATTGTTTTTCAGGAATTTGGGTAGTTTTTGGTCAATATATAATTTTCATGGAGCTGTTAGGAAATGTGTGAGGAGATGCCTTTTCACAAAAGAGGAAAAGGGCACTTTAGGAAACTCACAAAATATTAAAATATAACATGACTTTTCTAGATCTAAAAAATTAAAAATGCCCAATAAATGAAAATTATAATACATTTTAGACCATATATTAACCCTTGTGATTATTTAATATTTTTGGGTTTTGTAAATAATTTAATAATAAATTAATTCATTATGATATTATTATTTCAAAATTTAATATATATAATTTAATTTGACTTAAAATACAAATAGAGAAAGTGGGAATCCAAATATAATGCTTTAAAAAATCTATAATATATCTTATAGATCTTCGATATTTTTTAGACACATTAAATAATCAGAAATATAACATAACTAATATTATTAATATCATTTATTCTTTTTTATGTTAATTGAATAAATATTGTTTTAGAATTGAAGAGTCTTTTAAGCCAATTATATAACTTTTAAAAATTCAAAAATAAATATATATAATTAAAATTGATTCATTTATATCAATATTGAGATTTATATTCATACATATCTTGATATTGGCCTCATGTAGATGAATAAAAATTATTAACTTACCAGATAGTGATATTTTGCAACTATCTTTGAGTTAAAAATATATAATTTGTTTTCATGTAAAGTGTACATTAAACAACTTAAAATAGATCATATTGTAATTATTATTGAATATTATTCATTAAAAAAAATTTGGAACTGGTTTTTATTTTATTTTAAACCTTATAACTTTTATTTACCCTTAATTAATTCCATTAACTCCTACCATAACAACATGTCTTTTTATTGTTAAGGTTTGATATAGTCGCTCTAAAATGAAAATGAGGAATAAATGTACCATTGATGACATATTTAACATCATCCCAATTAGTTTTATGAAATTTATATTTTATAAATATTATATAATTAAATAAAATATTATTTATTGTAAAATAGAAATAGTGTGAATTTTGACACTATTCATTACATTACTATATAAAAATATGAAAATATAGACATATGTTCAAAAAAATATTTTAAAACATGAATAACATGTCAATGTAATCCATAAAATTAGTTCATCACATTAATTCACTCAAATGATATTTATTTTAATATTTTTAATATCTTTTATTTTACATTTCCATTAATAAAATAACTAATACAATGATTTTGGGTAATTAGTTAATATATATTTGTTGTGTAAAAATTAAAAAAAATGAAGATAAATTTAATATCTTTCATGAGAAAATATGCAGTTGAATTTATATACCATAAAATCAAACATTAAAAATTTTATACTTATTAAAGAATGAATGTGACAAGTTTATTATTACATTAAATAAAATAAAATAAAGGTTATAATATTTTATATAAGTCTTTAAATGGTCACTAGATTTAATTTTAGATGATTATGGTCGAGATATATTATACCAATAATATTTGGTCAAGTGGTTGGACCTTTTTATAGTTATTTGTATTTTAATAAAAATTGTTTCATTCATTTCTCATCAATTAATTAATTTTTACATCATCAATGAATAAGATTACAATGATATTATTAATTTCCTAAAAAATTAAAAAACAATTACTATGATGTAGGTAATTATATTTTCATTCCATGGACTCTTTATTTTAGAATATTTTAACTAGTTATAACTATATTAAAATTATTATACTTATAAGAAATTTGAGTTCGACTTTTTTTTACTTTCATTGTGTTTTTAATATCTATGTCAGTTTTATTGTCATGTGGACATTAAATGACTAATATTATGACATAATATGTTAAGGGTAGAATTATATTTTCTAAAATTGGATTTTTAAGGCCTTTGTTTAATTTTATCTTCCTTATAATATTATTTGTTACACTAATTTACCCAATTTTACATTAACTGCGTTAAATAAAAATTTTCATAATAACTATTTATCATATAAAAAAAAGTAACCTGTTAACATAATTTGAACCCACTAATTAAAAATATAGGATTTAAAAAAAATCCAAACAGATTAGTTTCAGTAATAAATTTAAAATTAATCTCGTTTTTGGAATGAATAAAACGGTTTTTTGTTTAAATGTTAAAACATTGAAAAAATTAAAATGTTTTTAAATATGAATGCAATTTAAAAATAATGAAAATGTGTTAAATTATTTTAATTTATGAATATATATTCTATTGATACTTTGAAAACATTCAATAATTCAATTTATCCATAAAAATTACTTCGAAGAATACTCATTTCCAATTAAAATTTAGCGAATTTTTAAAATTCATCAAAATTTGAAAGTTATGAAAAAACTATAAACAATTCATCCAAAGAAAAATCTTATATCCTAAATCCAAATAAAAAGTATATTGTTTCAAATTTAACTTATAAAAGTGCCAAAAACTTGATTTAAAATGGGTGCGCAATCAAAAGGTGTTAAAAATGCATTTTTTTTAAACAAAATTTATCCGAAAAATTGATTTAGTTATTATATAATGTTCTAGAAAATACATAAGATGAATTTTAATGTTATATAAAATCCAAAATATGGTTTATAATATCCCTAATAGAATTTTTATCTCCCGTTAAATAATAATATTTTAATAATATTTCGTTGATCAGTGAAACTCATTATTTCATACAACACAAGCTATCAAAGAAGGTCACTCTTGTGTGTAACACAATCCAAGTATAGTTTTCCGTATACTGCAATCTAATATGGTGGTGCGTATAGCACAAACTAATTTTTTTGTAACACACAACAAAACACATCAATGGAATTAAAAAGAGTATATATCATAATATCTCTCGGTGTTACACAAGTGGAAGTGGTTATGGCATAGATGCACCTTGGGTAATAACCTTGAAAACTGCTAATAGAGTATTAGCTCAATATTGAATTTATTTCATGATGAGTGGGAATAATAATTATCACATTCCTAGACATCCTTAGAGGATTTTCATTTATCAATATCATTCTCTTCAAAATCCCTCATAAAGTATTTATTTTGTTAAAGAATTATGTTTAGGAATTTGAGATAACCTACCCTAATGAATATTTAATTCAATAAAGAGTGACCATGGTTGAATTGAACACTATTTTTATTGATTTAAAAAGAAATAAATTTTGAGTTTTTTCTAATATCATTTATTATAATTATATTATGATATTAATTAAGAATTAATCACATTGGTCTATTAGGGTTTTAGTAATGGTTGAAACCCAAAATAACCAAGCTAACGATTGATTCTAGGAATAATGTAGATATTTTTCCCTTGATAAATCTAGTGGGAATAAATCTGGAGTGAGAAATATTTATATGTGATACCAACTATAAATAATTATGATTAATAATGTGAACTTATTTGTGTACCAAAACAAACCATGGAGGAGAAGTATGGAGTCTCGTGTATGTTCAGGTGATGAAGATGAAGAAGGAAAGAAGATTAAATTTTCATCATGTAAAAAATATGGGAAGAAACACCCATTTTATTTTCTGAAAGGAAAATCTGTAATTTTTATATGTGGAAAAGGTTGGAATAAAACAACTTAATACTAAGGAAAAATGAAGAGATTAGTGGGAACGAGGAAAGGAAAAGATAGTCATCATGATATACCACTAATATTTCTTTGTATTTAATGTTGTGAACATGGTATTTCCAAAATAAATTCTATAATACAAGGACTAATAAAGTTATTATTCATAAAAAACTTCAATATCAAGTTAATAAAATAAATCTTACTAAACGAAAACTACTGGAGTGTGTTCTGAAAATTATATGGAGTGAAGAACACTGGTCATCCAATAATGTACATTGAGTATTGCATTTGTGTCCCATTTGACCAACTCTTTTATACCTATTATTTTTTATAAGAACATTAATTCATAACTTATATTATGATATATTGAATATTTTTTAGGAAAAACTTCCGGTGTAAGGATTATGGTATCTCAAATTTATGTTTTATGAAAATATTATTGTCCTTTTTAGATGAAATAGATGAGATTTTGGAAATAGATTAGTTATCTCCATATAGAAAACATAGTAACTAAATAGAGAGATCATATTTCCAATATCAAATCAACATATGATAAATTATCATTATATGATTTATGATGATCTCTTTATGAAAATTTATTCCATTAAAAAATACTTAACCCTACCATGTGGACTTATTATCTTAAATGTTTAGGTAGAAACCCTATATTTTGTAATTTCTATTAAGAATGAATAAATGAGTTTATAGACTCACTCAATTTACAAAGGTTAACACCCCATTTTTAATCAAATACTAGGTCATTTTTATCTCAAGGAAATCATTGAGTATTTAGTAATTAATCTATAATTAAAATTGTGAAGATGCGATTAATTTAGGGGGTGGTAGTATATAACACTCAGTGTTGTTAGGAATCCTATTCTTTCTATAAACTACATGTTTCTAATTATAATATTTTTAAAGGAATTGAGATATATTATGTAATAATTCATATAAGATAAGAATTAATCTAATATAAAAAAAATTCATTCACAGTAAAATGTTACTACAAAAGAACATTAATCTATGTATTACAAACCATGAATTATTACATCATTTAAAAGTGCATATATTAAAATAAGGAAATAAATATTAATGAATAAAATCTTTAACACACGGAGATATCTTGGATTTTAATCACCCTTGATGACCACCAATATTCATGTAAAACATATAATTCGGACGAACATCATGGAAAAAAAATCATTTCGTGGGATTTGAATGAAATCTATGAAAATGTGAAGTCTGACTTAAGAAGTGATAATATAATGCATGATTCTATAAAAACTATATATAGGAAATAAATACTCCCATTATATATATGGTCTAATGAATTATGGTCACCGTAAATATTATTGTTGAAAATATTTTCCTTTGATATACGCGTATCCAAGAGGTATACTGAAATTGTTTATTTTTAGTAGTTTATTTAGAATAATACAACTAACAATGAAATAAAATAATATATTAAAAGATTATAAATATATATATATATATATATATATTTGAATCATATACTATTACTAATATTTTTATTATGAAAATATGATATGATGTATTTATAAGATTTTAATATCAATGGATTAGTAAAAAAAATTATGATATAAATAATTAATTTGAGTGGTGTTTTGTTAAATCATATTTAGTATAAAAGTAGTGTTTTTTCCTTGAAGAACTATTTAATTAAGTGTTGTAAATTTTATTAAAACAATTGAACAATTTTAAAATTCTGCAATATATGAAGTAATATATTAATATAATTAAAATTTTAAATTATGAAAACAATACTTTATGTTTAAAAGTAATTTATTTTATAAAAGGAGTCATTATTTAAATTTTTCATTTAAATTTAATAGATAAACATTTATATTTTATAATTCTTATCAAAAAAATTATTCCCTTATTAAACTCAGAAAAAAGCACTAAATTTCGATAATTTGTCTTTCATATTTTATTAAATAATTGAATTTTTAGGTGAATAGTGGGTATACCAGTTTTACAAAAATTCAAATATTATAATTATATATGAATTAGTTATAGGTATATAAATATTTTAATTGATCATATATCTATATAAAAATTAAAAAAATACATTTGAAATGTATTTTATAGAGTTTATAAAACTAATGATTAACATTTTCAGAATTTAAGTATTAATTTTCTATAATAGGTTTTTGATTTTTTCTTTTTATTAAATTATATTTTTATAAAATTCGGTTTTTAATTTTTTTGAAAGGAAATTTTTTTATTTTTTTATAATATATCATCTTATATCTTGAAATTAAAATACCGGGATAATTTTAACCAAGAAAAAATTTCATGTTTAGAAATATACTTTTTCTAAAAATTGGGTTTTATACATTCATGCACTAATGTTTCAATTTATATTATTTAAATAGAGAAATTTTATCCAATAAAATAGATTTAATATCTATAATAAGTAATTTCAATTTATATGATAAGGTACATTTTATTTTTGGGTATTAAATGTAAACTACATAGGTTAAAATTAGTAAAAATAACAAAAAAATGGTAAAAGTGTATATTCTAGGGATAAATGACATAAAAAATTATTAAAACATATGATAAGAAGAATGATTGAGGATCCATCTACCTAAGTTTCCCCACACACCATTATTTACCATTTTTGGAGCCACATTACATTTTCGAGATGTGCTACCTTTACATTAAGTGGTAATAATTACAAAACATCCATTCTCACCATTTAAAAAGGGTGTCTACCACAACCCCTTCAATATCACCATAAAAATTAAGTTTCCAATAGAAAATATTAAATTTTTTTACTTTACATTTAATTCTATTCATTTTAAATGATCTTGTGATCACAAGATATTATTTTAATACTTTCATTTCCATGGATTCTTCAAAGGGAAAGCTCAAGTTCCCAACATGAGTATATTCCCCTTAACGTCTTTTATTTTCTTTATTACTTTCCCATATATAAATAAATATGTAATATATAATAAAATAGTGATTTCTCATATACCTAGTGATTTTATTCTATGGAAATAACTATTTACCAAAATTTTCCTTTTCGATTAATAAAAATGAGACTGTCATTTGTGAGTTGTGTGGACTTCCGCGTCCATGAAGCAAAAAATTCTATTTAATTAACCACCACCAATATTCACATATTATAAGGATGAACATAATTGAAAAATATAAATTATATAATATATCAATTAAAGTTAAAATACAATTTATAATTCATCATTATTCCCTCTCATTCTTTGGGAAATGAAATGTTAAGCGTGTGTTGTAAAGACTTCCACCTTCATAATGCAACACATCTCATTTATCATCTGGTTTCCTTATTATTTATTAAAACATATCCAAATATTATTCTGATACTTAAAATTATATTATTATTATTATTTAATAATTATATTAGTTCAAATGAATCAACTTTCATAATCATAATCATGAGTTAATTAAAGTTTGTTCATGTTTTGGTATGACTAACCACCTACTTGAATTATGAAATTAATTAATATAATGGATGACTGTGACATAAAAATTAATGGTAATCTATCATATAAATACTTAAATAAATATTTAGTATTGGTTTTAGAATAATAACATTAATATTAACTCATTAATTAACATATCGTTGTATGTTTCCCAAATATTATCGAAACATGTCGGTCGCCAATTTCACCAATAAGAAGTATAATAAATATTATGATTGAATGAACTTATAACATTATAAATAATTATAAATAACAAATTATTTAACTTTTATGATTTTTTAATGATAATATTTGGGAGAATAATGAATAACATCACTAAAATTACAAATCTAATTCAAAATGGTCAAGATTACTCACACCTGATATTGAAAATAGATATTAAATAAATAATATATATGTAAAGAATAATTATAGATGATATTTATATAATATTATAGGTATTAATAATTTTATTAAGTTGGGGATTAAGGTAGTTATTATCGATGCACCATTCATTCTACCACCTTAGGGGAATTCAAGAATTATGGTAATGTGTTCTTTTTCTCAAATTTAATTTATTGAGACATAATTCTTCTTGGTAACCTAGATATATTTACTACGATTTAATTACCAAATAAAGAATATATTTTAACATATTAAAAAAACTAATGGTGTATAATTATCCATATCATTTTCATTCATTAAATGACATTCTATTCAAAGGGTATCTTGTTTATAATGTTTTTATAATCTCTTTTCCTATTCCATAAGATATGTTTGATATTTCACACCATAAGATATTTCAAATGGTGTAATGAATAACCTATTTAATTAAAGTATAATCAATAAATTTAATTTCATGATATTTGAATGTCTATTTCATGAAAACCCTCTTTTTTCATTTTATTCATATATTACCATCATTGTAAGAGCTTCCTCTCTAATTAAAATTTTATATGAGGATTCTTTTTCAATGACTATCAATCATGGAAATTTTTATTCTATTTCTTTCTAAAAACACACATAATATTACTATCCTTGGATAATCATTGGGGTTTTATATGTCTTATCACTATTTCATTTTACCTCTTGGATCATCATTTACCCATTGTAAGTCAACTGACATCATCTCTTCTTCTCGATCGAGAATCTCCCTTTTTCCATAACCATATTCATTATATTAATTTAGGAATGTTTTCATAAATTCCTCAATTATTTTTTATGGTAATTATGTACTATATGGGATTTTTTAAATGTTTAAAAATTTGTTTTCATTTTATATGTGGTTATTTTTCTAAAATGTGTGAAAATCCCCTCTATTAAATAATTTTTTTCCAGAACATATCTTTCTGCTAACTTTTTTCATTGTAAATAGAAATATATAACTATTTTTTTGGTATGTAATAGATTTTTTTATTATAAATTTATAAAAAAATTAATTTATAATAATTTCGGAAGATAAATAATATTTCTTATTTTCAAAGCGATCTTTCTAAAACTCTTTAAAATAATTTTTCATCTAAGTCATTTTCCTTTGAAAAATCATATTCTTTATTGAGTATATTATTAGAATGTTACCAAAAACCTTCATTATCTAAATATATTATTACATTTTATTTTATTATCAAAGATATGTTTCATTAATTAATTTTTTCTTTCCTAACCGTCCACTATGAATACGCATAACTTTTCTTCCAATGCCTTTGCTTTGTGAATACACTATTTTCCATTCCTCTAATTGAAGGGTGTTCACCTAGTTTCTATACATTTATTTATTGAGAAAATTATTTAATTAATTATTTATATAATACTTTATTCATTATTATATGTTTATTTGTGATTTAATCCCTACTAATTTTTTAATTTGAGTGTATTTTCTAGAATTTTTTATTTTTGGTGTGTTCTGTGCTAAAATGTGAAAATATATTAATTATGGAATTTAACATATTTTAATCACAATTTTATTTTAAATATAACTATTAAATATCGATCCAATTGATGTGATATTTTATTTTAATATTTCAATGTTTCTGGGATAGAACATTCTATTCGGGACTAAGAGATAATTCATTCATCTAAAGGCCAAAATATTCAATCAGTTTGGAAAATCATTATGGCCGATAGAGTAGACCCTACCTTGGTAAATTAGGGATAACATTGGATACATTCCTCCAATTAGGTTTATTCTAGATGGATCTGAAATTTAATTCCATGGAGTTATTCACTCATCAAGGAAACATTGTAGTAAATTTGGGGAATCCTCATCCATTAAATGTTTACATTGTTAATTAATACATAAATCCTATTGAGGGAGTCCAATTAATTATATATTTTAATGGGATATTTGAAATTAATTCTGGGTCAACCTATAAGAAGGGATAATTGAATTATTCGAATGAGAGGTGAACCAAATTGGAGAAAAAAAATTTTGGATAGATTTTGGAGGACTTATTTTAAGTTTTTATTTTTTGCTATTTTCATCTCCTTAGTTTTGTAATACTTTTTACTTATACATTATTTTTAGATACCAATACAATGGTGGAGAAAAGAACCAAGTGATTCGACATGTTTTTTTTTCTATTTTATAATTCTATTGTTCTTTTAATTAATTTAATATAAACTCTTTCTACCTAATTTAAATTTGTTTTTGATTTCATATATCAGGTTTTATTATCATGTATGACCATATTTTGTTTTTGATTATTTTATTTATTTTTTATTTAGTAAATGATATTTATCTTCCCTTATAGGTTCTAGATTATATACTATAGAATATATCATTTCTAAGTGGTGAATTACTTGATGATTCTTAGTATGTGCGGGAGGGGTAGTCGATCTTTTTTATCATTTAGGATAAACAAGACTTGATCGGGAATTGCATAAGTCAGTTGAGGATATTCACTTCAAATCTCATATACAAGGGAGGAGTGTATACCAAACTGATATCCTTGTAATATTGTATCTCACCATAACCATTTGTCCTGGTTAATTAGAATAAAATATCATGGAATATCACTTTAATCAACATAATAGAAGAGGATGTGGTAAAATAGAACTAGGATAAAATATCAATCACAAACTTGATCCCAAACTGATCACCCTTCTCATATAAAATAATTCAATCACTTGATTTTTAAAATTATTTTACATCATTTTTTTAATTTATTTCTATTGTTTTACCTCTTTTGTTTCTTTTCAAAACCAAAAAACCTTAAAAAAGAACCCCATTTTACCTATAATTTAAAGTGAAAAAAGGTTTTGTGTGTACTTCTCTTGGGTAGTCTACATAAGGTTAATCATTATACTATACTTAGGTAATATAAAATATTGTTTTTATATGCCCCATGATAGGCGTGTGTCACTTAACAATATTCCCTTTATCTATAGAGTGTAAATACCATATAATTTATTATCTTGATTTACATCAATTTACCTAGAATGTTACTAAATAAATTTGGATATCCTTTTATTTTACATTGGTTTTTCTGAATATATTTTTTGATGGAATTATTAATAATCAATTTTGTTGATTATAATTGAAGAGGATATGAAACCCATTTTCCCTAAATGGGTTCTTTATGATATGATGAATTTTTGTTTTCATGTGGAAGTCATATGTAGGGATGATAAAGGGTGGGGTCCTATATCACCATATAATGTATTGGTTAATGATTCATATCTCTTGATAAAAGTATTCATGAGTACATTTTAGTTTCATATAATTATGGTAACCAATGATATAAATAAAAAAAGTAATGTTCCCTATACTAAATTTTGTGTTAATTTTATGAGATATCCAGATTTTAGTATCTTATAGATAATATCGATTGATTAATGTATCCAAAATTCCCTAAGTTTGAATTTTTTCTATGATATACATAAATTTTACGATATATTTGTATGTCATACCATTCCTTATTCAATTTTTGCTTATCCATGTGTAATTGGATGTATCATTTTTATATATCTTAATTATTCCAATATGCTCATCCTATTCTCACTTAAGATCTGTGATATTTATCTATTATGTTTACTCTTACCAAGAATTTGATCTTGAACCTTTATTATATTTATATTCCCTAGGTTATAAAGATGAGTACAACTTATGATAATTTTTTAAGGAGTATAATGTGCCTCAATTATAGATAATTGTTCACTCGTACTTTAAAATAAATTGTTTATATATCTAGTCATATGTAATGAATCATATTTTCTTGAAGGTACAATTTTTTTTTCAATTTGAAACATTTTTTTATGTTTCAAAAATGTGTTATATAGCCTAAGAAATATCCCCAGAGCTTTAAAAGATTTTTCCAAGTCTGGAGTTCGAAAAAAATCGGCAAAATACTAGGCCACACAGTTTTTTTAAAATAGTGCAGATATAGAAATTTGAAGCTATAGGACACACATTTTTTTAAATCCATTAAACATGAGGTGCACAGTCAAGCATGGTTGCTAAAATTTGGGACAAATACACTTTTCACATTTATCACATGGTTAGATAAATAGTTCACCTAACCTTCCATGGCGCCCTTTATAGCAGTTACTTGCGCATGGTTTGGAAACCGTGCACCTAAAACATTCACCACATTATTTTGAGGTGAAATTACAAGTTTGTTCATAAATAAATCCCTATCCAATTTTATATTATCATTTCTCCAAATGATGAAATAATCACCCCCTCTTCCTCATGTGGGTGGTATTCTCACTAAACCTAGGATATCATATCTCTCTCTCACCCGACATTAAAATCTAGATCTGATGGAAGCATTAGATATCTTTTAGTTTTCAATTCCTTACTCTTACCTTAGAATCATATTTATCTTCATTTTTATAATTCTATTTGGGTGCAAGATCATTGGACCTATTTATAGGGTGTTGGACCATTTCTTAGTTATATTCCATCTTTATGCTAATCAGAGGCCGATATTAAGTGTGACGTCATCTATGTCCTTGAGGTATGTGGTCTTTTTAATTTTCCCTTTGAGTTTTGATGAATCGTAGATAAGTCGTTGTGCAACATGCCGACTTTTTCTAAGTTCCCCCTTTAAATGATGTTATACATGTCAAACTAATCATCTCACCTAGTTATATTCCTATTTAACCATGTTTTTTAGTTTATAGGCTGTACATACCGTATATGGTCAAACCTCAATCAAGCCAAATGTAAATGAGCATTACATTTAGTTAATTAATCTTCTAGTACACCTAATTACCCTTTGGATTAGATTATAATTTGAATTTCCATGTTATATGAATGTTTGTTTGAACCAAGGGTGAATCCTAAATTGTTGGACACCTTATACTTGGTATTGATGAGTAGGAAATATTTTTAATGGTTGTTGCACCTTTTCAAAGACACATTGATCAGTATAATTAAAACTTCCATACTTTAGTAAATTAAATGGGTTGGATTTCTATGGTATATCTTATGCATGAAGGTATTATTTTTCTAAAATGAATTAAAAATGATTAAATTAAATGGTTTGAATGGAATGAATTAATTGTGATGGGTTTCATTAAATTAGAAAATGAATTGGATTTTTTGCAATGACTTGAAAAAGGTGGAGAGACCACACATTTTTATGATATTATAAATTCTCATTGAGAATGATAATGGTTAATTATAATTGAGAATGACTATTCATAAATAAGAGAGTTATTGCCTCATTTCAATTATATGTATTTGATAAGACTTGACATGGGATGTGATAGGATTGTAGGGGAATAGTAGAGAATGATGATATAATCTTCCCTTACATTTGGCATTGAACATGATATATCACACCATTAACACTAGATAGACATTAGTATTTTCACGTTGTGTCCCTTATTCGAGGGATGAAATGATGGCTCACTCACAATTCCAAGTGTCATGTTTGACATCTCACATTCTTGTTGGGATGTAGGTCATGTACCCTATTTTTTGAGATAACATCCTCATTATACTAGTCATGGATTCCTAAGTTACATCTCGGCCCAACCAACACTAGTATTCTAGTTATATGACCTCTTATGTCCGCACGTACATAGTTCCTAGAGTTGGTGTAAATATATAATTAGACTATATATATTATTACTATATATATATTAACTGAACATGACTCCATTCTAGCAACAAAATTATGTATGCAGACTGACCAAGTGTCATATAGGAACCGAAGTAGGCTGGTTATTTATTTCATCCTTACTCCCCTTTTTGTTATTACCTGCACACAGTTTTGTTATGAGTAATTTTTTTATTACACATAGACACCATTGGTGGTGGACTAATAAAATTTATACCTCACACCCTACTTGTACTACCTTTGATACTTGAGAAGATTATCTGACTTCATGAGTTGATATGTGAAAGGGACCTACTAGAGGATGCTGATATTATTAGCTTATAAACAGTGATTAGGAGAAAAGGACTTTCTATTCTCTTGAGATACTATTAGAGAAAGTTTTTTCATTTTTTTTAATTTTTATAGAATGTTTGTATTCATGTTCCAATGATCCCTATTTTTATATCATCCATCCATGCATTATGTATTGAAAATAAAATAGAGGCTTTTGTATTATTATGAGTTGTTCAGTAAATTAATTTTATGGTAATTTTATTACTATTTTTCTTCTTATTTATATGATTAAACTAGTTTATGTTTATTGTTTCTATCTAAAGTTTCATTCTGATAAGAGGCTATAGTCTCCCCACTGTACCACCTTCACACCCTCTCCGCTAGTCTATATCCTCTAGCATAAGGGGAGGTTCACTTGAGGCTATTTGTACCACCTACTTAGGGCACAAAATTATTAGATTCCAGTTTAGGATGTTACATAGTTGTATCAGAGAATTTTTTTCCTCTATCATACTATTATGGAAGGAGACTATAAGTTGATGGAATTTTGAATTCTCCCTATTTTTTTGGATATAGCTAACCCATGTACAGGGGAGACCCAAATTACATAGGATGTATAAGGGTATATATTGATTATTTCATTTATAGTTTACATGAATTCACTATTGGGTGATTCACTTGAGTTATAATATTTTCGATATTAATATTATTAAAATAATGATTTATTTACTTATCCCCAATAAAATGGCATCCTTACATTAGTACACGCATCATCAAAGGCACACTTGGATAAATATTCCATTCATTTGTCCATGTCATGTTTATTTTCCGTGTTCATCTTCCTGTTGCATAATTATAGTGCATTTAATTTTTATTTAATTATGTTGACACTTCTTTAAGGGATTGGTAATCCTAATTGATTCTGAATGTGCTTTCCTTAACCCAACAATGTTTACATGAATTGGTTCAACAAGACACCTTATGCATTCGATTATGGAACTTTGGGCCATGCACCATTGGTATCATGGGATTGAATGTGTTATGGTGTGTTTTGAGTGGATTTCATGTTTTTATTCATAATTAGTATGGGTATTTATGGGCCAGAAAATGGTAAACCATCAAATTAATCTATTTTATGTTATTTAAATACTCGAAATTTCTCATTTTTTTAAATTATTATGATTCTTGAATAGAAATGGACATATATTATTGATAAAAAATTGATACATAAACCAAAGACCGACCTTATGAGTGGTTATTGGGGTATCTCTTACGATCTTATATTATATTGTGGCCTTTTCTACATCCTAAACCCAGCTTTTTAAGTAAGAAGAGAGCCATGATCATTTCTAGAAGACGACTTTATACCTATCCTATTTTTTATCTGAAAACTCATAAATTTATTAAATCTAATCTGATGCATTCATTTAATATTGTATCATTATGAATCAATAACATCCTCTAGTCACACACCTTGAAGGCAGTGATGACCATGTACCCAAGGTTGCTGGCCATAAGATACAAGTGATTCCTCGTATTGTTCCCCCTGTGGCAACTCTTCTAGATCCTAATGTGGGAAACTGACACCCTATTTATAGAGGGTTTCGTATGTATGTTACATTCAATGTAAGGTTTTGTTAAACCTTTCCCACGAATTGAAGAGTTTCAGCAGTATATTCTTCCCACATTACTGGGGGATAATGAATCAACTGCTTCTGAATCCTATCTTGAAGCTATATTATCTATATTTGAGAATATAGAGAATACTCAAGAATATTTTCTCATGATAGATGTGTATATGCTCCATGATTTATCCAAGTGGTTGTGGTATGTAATCTCGTAGGTAAAAAAAATCGTGGAATGGTCTAGGATGATTTTTAGACCATTTTCTATGAATACTTCTTTCCATGGAATGTGAGTGATGAAAGAGCTTGGAAATTTATGAACCTGCACCCGAGGATCTGTTATATTATGTAATATTCAGCTCATTCACAAAATCAATATGGATATGTCTTACACTAATTGTATATGATTTCATAAATTCCATAACATTTTAGTATTGGATGGTATACGCCATCCGATTAAAATATTATGTTTTCAGGTTGACAGCCATTTCATAAATTGTTAACCATGACCTTTCTAAAGAGAAAAACTTAATAGAAGATGATGGTGCGATTCAGGATTGTTTGAAGCCTTTGGATACCATTGGTTTTTTCTTCTTGGTTATAGTTACATTTTTTAAGCTACTCACATAGGTAGTAGCATTCAGGTTCGACGTGTAGATAGTTTCTTGATCTGTCACCAGTACGAGAAGCCAAGACATACAAAATCACAATGATTATGAGATCTTGTGGAATGTAGAGGAAGTCCTAGAATGGTCCATATCTACTGTATCTAGAGAAATTTACATTCAATTTATATTTATCAGGGATCCACACATAATCAATGAACAGGTGTTGTGCCAGCAGGATCAAATCAGGCTAGCTGCTAGAATACCACCAGATGATGTGGATGAGGTGGTGGTCAGCACAAAGGTTTTCGGGCTTATGATTCCCATATCCAGTTGAGCAGTCTTTCTCATGGAAGTTAGGTAGTGATATAGGGCTTTAGTATAGTCCTATTACATACACTCTAGAATATTCCATAGGAGCTGAGAATCAGACCTTTTACAGTTTTGGGTGATATACCAATAGCCTCCACATCAGTGTTTTTATTATTTAGAACAACTGAATATCACTCTTTTATATCTGAGATTATTAGAGTATGTTTGGTTCTTGAGATCAGACAGATTCATGGTGTTCTGAAGCTTAATACCTCAATACGTATTTATTGCATGGGAATATACAATTGTAAGGATTTTCCCCTTGATTTAGTAAGTTACCTTTTCATATGGAATAACATTATCCATTAAATGACATGCTTTAATGTAATTATCAGTATGGACTGGTTAGTTCCTTATCAAGCCCATATTGATTGATATCATCAAGGGGTGATGTTAACATCAGCATAGGGAATTAGGCACATGCGTAAGGGAGAATGGGATATCAGTTTGACTAGATTTGGGCCCGAGTAGAAGAGGCTTGGAAGTGTTACAGATTAGATCAAAAGTCTTTTTCTTAATGATCAAGGGTTATAACCTTTTTTCCCTCCTTTAGTAGTGTATTTTAGATTCATCTTTCATGAAGACTTATCTAGACTACATTATTTGTAATTGGTAGAATTAAATATGGATATAGCACTTGAAGCAGCACCTATGACCATTCATAATTATAGGGTGGGGCATAATGAGGTTTTGGAGCTCATGAAAAAATTGGGTGATCTGGAGGATAACGGATTTATACACCCCAAAACATCCCATTGGTGTTCACCAGTTCTATTTTTCAAGAAGTAAGATGGTACCCTTAGGTTCTTTGGGGATTATCTTCCTTTGATCATGCTCACAATCAAGGATAATTATCCACGTCCTAGAGTAGACAACCTATTTGATCATTATTGAGGATAAAAATTGATTTCAAAGATAATTTTAAGGTTGGGATATCAGTAGGTGTGTTTCAAACCACAGAAATACCTCTCACAAATTTCAGGAGTATGTATGGTCTATATGATTACATTGTTATTGTATTGATAATCAAGGACACACCCACTCTCTTTATAGCTCTTATGAAATAGGTTTTACATCTGTATCTAGATTCATTCATGGTAGTATATATTGATTATTACATTGTGTATTCACACCCCATACATGACCAAGAAAACCATATTGATATCATTCTTAACAAATCATGATAGCATCAACTCTATGCTATGCTCGGAAAATGACACTTTTGATCTATACATCGACTGTTGTTCATGCCTTACACTATTAGTGACACTACCTATTTTGAGATCATTTTTTGTGTACACTTATCATGAAATACTCTTCAAATTCTTCACACAGTGAGATCTACATATAAGGTAGTGGGGGTGGGTTGAGTATCTATACTCATTTGATTTCGAGCTTATTGACATGCTGGGTAAGGGTAATTCCATGGATGATGATCTCAGTAAGAAGACTAAGATACATGTAGTTCATGAATCTAGAGGTGAATGGTATATTGTGGACTTTTTCTTTGAGATGAAAGTTGAGGTCACAGAAGAACATGGTAAGAATATCCTCTCATTATTAAGAGTGACTTCTATCCATTTTTAACGGTTAAGAATGGGATAACCATCTTATCCTATAGGAATTTTCGAAAGGGAAATCATCTCATATGATGATACAAACTCAGGTTGGACCATAGATAGGATGATAAATTATTATTCCCTACATGTGTATGGGTCCCAAATACATTAGAGGATAGTTAATATGATAATTTCATGCCTCAACATGGGTGGTTCACCATAGTGTCAAAAAAGATTACCGAGATATACGATGCCAATATTGGTGGCCTGTTATAAAATATTATATTTATGGAATCATTACAAAATTTTCCACCCATCAGAAGGTTAATGCTGAATATTAGAATCTGGAAGATCTTCTATAGCCATTTTCCATTCCCAAGTGGACATGGGATTATATTTCGATCAATTTTATGATTCGTATACCAAAATAACATTGTGGCAATGATGCAGTGTGGGTTGTCATTGATCATTTGATGAAGGTATCACACTTCTTACCTATTTGTGAGACCTTCTAAATATATATTCTAGGAAAGTTTTGTGTCAGGGAGATTTTACATCATTATGGAGCTCCTCGTTCTATCATTTCTAAATAGAGATGCTTATTTTACATCCCAGTTCTGGTAGAGGATGAAGAAGGTCAGGGGTACATAGGTGCTTTTGAGTATGACCTATCACCCACAAACCAATGGACCGACAGAGCCTATGATTTAGGTGCTATAGGATCCATGAATCTTCCCTTTACTTTGGGTGTTCTTAGGAGAAATAAATTCCCCTTAACGAGTTATCTTATAATAAATTATTTCTAGAAACAATCGATATTGATCCTTATGAATTTTTATATGGTAGGCCTTGACACTCATCTATTTTCTAGATAGAGGTTTGGGATGAAACTATGATTGGACAATGTATCATGAAGGAACCTATAAATTAGGCCCATCTTATCAGAAAGAGAATGAGGACTACTCGGTCTAGATCATAGTGGTATTCCAATAGATTTTGAAGAACTATTGAGTTCAAGTTTAGAGATCTATTTTTCTAGTGAGGCTCACCTAGGGTGGGCCATAGTTTCATTCATAAGTAGGGTATTCTCCCATTGAGGTTTGTTAGACCCTTTGATGTTGTGAAATAAATTGGAATTTTGGCATACCAGTTTTCACTTCCTCAGAGATATTGGTATATACATGATGTCTTTCATGCATCTCAACTTCATTGATACTATATGGAGCTATCACATTTCATTAAATATAATGAGTTTGAGAAGGATGTAGATGATTCCTTCGAGGAGTATCTAGTTTGAATTATTGATTGAAGCATAAAGAAACTAAAATATAGGCCAGTCCCTTTAGTACAGGTTCTATATCAGCCTGACTGAGTACATGAAGAGACATGAAGAAGATAAGTTGATATAGGAGATCAATAGTTGGAGCTATTCTCCAAAGATACCTCTTTACCATAAGAAGTACAATTTAGGGATGAGTTTATTTATGGATGTTTTATTACAATGGAGAATCTTTTCTCAAGGTTATAGATCATTTATTTATCTATTTGACTATTTTTTTATGAAATTGAAAATGTTTCTTATTGAATATAGAATATCAAAGGTGTGTTTGGGATTTTTTAGATCCCTTAGTTCAAATAATATATACAAAATACTGGGATATAATGTTTGGTTAAATCATGATTCTCTACCCGCATTGTTTTTTTTTGAAACCGTTCAGTTGTAGATAGTGGATCCTTTTGGCCGCATGGTTTTTTTGAAACTATGTGACCTAAGGAACATGGACAAGTGGGGATGCTGATATATGGGGTATAGTCACTTTTCATTATTGTCATATGGTTAGATAAACCATGAGCCTAATTGTGCAAGATTCCTTCTTATAGTAGTGACTTGTACCCTATTTGTTCCCTGTTTGAAAAACAAGAAACAAAACTGTGCACCCCCTTTTTTTGAGGTGAAATTAATAGTTTTACCTTAATTAAATCCATAACACATTTTACTTTCTCCTTTATCCCATTCCTTCACACAACACCTCTTTTTCCTCTCATGTATTTTCTTTTCCTTCAACCTGGGATCTCATAATTCTCTTATATGACATTCAAATCATGATCAAAAATAAGTTTTGAAAATCTTAAGTTATGATTTTCCGACCTCTTACCTTTGAATCATGTTTATATTTGGATATGTCACACAATGTAGGTGAAATCTCAATTCCTCCATTTTTAGGGTGTTGGACCATTTATAATATCTTTTCTAACCTACTTCGATTCTAAGGATGTTATCAAGAAAGGATCCATCTACAAACTAGTTGTATGTATTCATGTAATTTCCCGTTGGGTTTTGATGCTTTGTATTTATTCCATTGTGTTGAATTTCTACTTTTACCGAGCACCCCCTTTTAATGTATTTGTTAATATCAAATTGACCAACACACCTAGTTTTGTTCCTATTAAACATTCTTTAGATGTTTATAGGTTGTAAATAATTTATATGTTAACACCTTGGGTGTTCCAATAGGAATTGGACATTATGGTTAGTTTATTAAAATGATGGAGGACCTCGTTAGCCTTTGGATTCTATTTTAAATTGGATTGACCTTGTAATTTGAATGTTTGATTGAACCAAGGTTAACACACACATGTTTTCCCAACCTATGGTTGGAATTTACCAAGTATGAAATCCTCTTTATGGTCATGACACATTTTCAAGGACCCATTGAGCCTTATAATTGAAACTATCATTCTTTAGTTTATAAAATGGGTTGGATTTACATAGGATAAATTATGCATGATGGTTTTCTTCTCTGAAAATGAAATAATTTTTTATGAATGAAATGGTTTGAATGGATTGACATCATCATAATGGGTTTCTTTCCATTAGTAAATGAATTTTATTACTTGAAATGACATGTAAATGGCAGAGAGACCACAAAGTTTCTTATGCTATTATAAATTCTCATTAATAATCAAAATGATTAATTATAATTGATCATAACTATTGAGAAAGACGAGAGGTATTACCTCGTTCTGATTATATTTTTATCATATGTTATGACATAGGTTGTGGTATGATTGTAAGGGATGAATTGAGCATGAAGGTATCACACTCCCTTACATTGAGTGTTGAGAATTACATATCACACCATTGACAGTAGTTGGATGTTAGTCTTTCTATGTAGTTTCCCTCATTTGAGTTATGATATGATGGATCAGTCACCATCTTGAGTGTCGTGCATGACATGTCACTCTCTTATTGAGATGTATGGAATGTACCATATTAATTAATCATATAGGCTCATTAGACTAGTCATGGATGTCTGAGTTACACACCAGTCAATCCAGTACATGTATTCCTGATATATTCCCAATTACGTCCAAACGCAATTGGTTCATATTGGTGGATGAAATATATAATTAAACTTCATATATTATATCAATATGTACAATGATTAATCAAACATACATTCTGACCCTGAGAAGAAGAAGGTAGACCCGTCAGATGCCCGACAAGAACCTGAGTGGAATTGTTTTTTATTTAAGAATTGATTTGCCTTTTGTTATTACTTACACGCTATTTATTTACGATCACTTTTTGGTTTACATGTAGACCCCACTGGAGGGGGCCTATTGAAATTAATATCGCACACCCTACCAGGGATTTCTTTGGTTTCGAAAAAGATTATCTTTCTATAGGTTTTTATAAGGGAATGGTTCTTGATATAGGTTGTTGATATACTTAGCTTATAGATGGTGATTATGAGTATTGCATAAAGAATTCACTAGAGATTCTAGTTCAGATGCTTTTTTCCTTTTGTACTTTTTGTATAGAATGTTTTTTGCCTATTCTGTTGTTCCGATTTTGTATATCAGAATTCCATGCATCATGTATTGACACTTCCATATAAGGATTTTTATTATTATAAGTTGTTCAATTTACTCTTCTTCTTCTTTTTCTTTGACTGCTATTTTTTTATTATTTATATGATTTAGTTTTTGTATGTTTATCGTTGCTATCAGCTATACCATTCAGATAAGAGGGTATAGTATCCACACCGTACTAGCTTCACTCCATAACTACCAGATAGAACTGACTATCATATAGGGAGTTGAATTTGAGTTCATTTGACCCACCATCTCAGGGAACAGGTTATGTGGATCTCCAATCGAGATGTTACACATCAAAGATATAAAACCTTTTTTTCGTGGGATTATGATATTCGTTTGTGAGATGTAAAGCTTATATTATTTAAATGATGACTAATGAATATATTTTTAGGTTGGGTTTCTATAGAAAGGGTTAATTATCGTCTTATCATTCACTCATAAATTCCATGTGGTATTATTATTGTGGCATGGTGTAAGGTGGGGGATAACTAAACTAATGTGTTTAAATTAAAACACATTAGTATATTTTTTTTACATGGACCATACCTAGAATTTTTCATAACATATGTTTTTTATTATAACCATGTGTTGCATTCAATTATTTGGTTTCACCCTTATATATTGGGGAGGAATTATGCAAGTGGTAATATTATTTTCTCACCTTCAGTTTTTTTATACTATAATTTTAGTTAGTTTCATTTTAACTCCATCATTCCATTATATTTGGGTGTCACATTGTCCTGATTACATACTACATGCCCCTATGAACTTTTGGTCAGATTACTATGGTATTAAATTCAGTTGTAACGGATATACATGTTCAGTTCGAATAATCCTTGATTAGGATATTCCCTATCGAACATGTATAATACAAAATTTCTTAATTCTTTTTGAGTTAATGATATATCGTATAATGACATTTGAAATGATCATTTCATTTTATGAAAATTGTGGCATCCCCTTATGGATTTAAATGGCATAGTTGATAATATTTTTCTATAATTGATCCCTTTAATATTATTGTGTACAATTTTGATATGATAATTATATTAACATGATTTGTGTTGTGATCCCAGCATGAACATAGTGTGTAATGACTTATTGGAAATATTGTATATGTACATACTTTTTTTCCTTATTTTTTAAAAGTATGTTTTGATTCTTTTTTGAAGGTTCTTACACAATTCACGTGTTTTGGTCACACATGATAATTTAAATTATTGATAAGATAAATACCTCCTTAAAAAGATAACGACCACATATGGTTAAAGGAACACATATGTTTATATGATTATAAATATACAGACACACACACACACATATAATTATACATATACATTCCTTTTTATGATAATATGGGCCTTCTAGGAGAGGATGAATTATATGTGGTATCTCATTAAAAAGAGATCGGTGGCCTCTTAGTTGTGAATGATTCATATATAGTTCCTCCTAAGTGGGATGTATATGGATACATATGTAGCTGGTATTAATTATGTATAAATGTCTATATATTTCCAACATTATAGGAAGGATTTAGGCATATGTCTCTACCAGATATTTATTCTATAGTAATCATGAAACCTACCAAGATTCTGTGAAGGGAATGAAGAAGGATATCTAATGTAAATGAAAACTCTAATGATTTAAAGAAAAATTCATCGATTTATTAAGTTTATTAAAAAATCATGATTAGTTTAAATTACAAGAATTATATTTAATTTTTTTTGTCATTGTAATTTACTAATTTTCTTAATGTTATTGGTTTGTACACATAACATTATAATAGATTGTTTGAGGTCGAGTGGTGATCTTTTTTAAGTTATATTATACTCACACCCGACACATGTCCCATTTGAAAGAAAGTAGAACATCTTTTTCCTTACATAGGTAAAGGAAAAGTTCCTACAAATGATGGATGGGGATACCAAAGAATTGGGTTATTTATTTCTAAAGACCTGACATTTCCATGTAAATTTTTATTTAATTATATGGGAGTTTTACAAGTCCAGAAAATTGACGGCACGTGATTCTGAGGCCCAGTGTCCCCGTAATGCGTTTCTGAACATTTTTCCAGGTATATTTAGTAAACGTGCATGCTGGTTTTTGTAAAATTTGAACTGGTGCTCGTAAATGATTTTTGAGGGAACCGTTGAACTCATATCGCCAGTATTCTCTTAAGGGGACCATCACCTCGACCGTAGTAGGTCGAGGGTGAAAAATAGAAATAGGGTTTTTCATGGGAAATAGAAATAAAAGAAATGAAAATTTTATTTTATTTTTCTTCATGTTGAAACCTCCCATTTGGATGGTTTAAAGGTGGGGACCAGCTAAACTGATTCTCCCACAAGGATTATAGTGGTGGGGACCATCCAAGACTAAAACCCCCTTGAAATCCCCACTTAAATGTGGGGAAGCCTCTTGAAATTACTCTTTAATGAGGGAGGTGACCATTGGTATCCTCTACATTAATTATGCCAACACGACCCATTAAATTGTGCTACCTTCATTTAATCAATTAAACCAACTTCAATTTTTCCAACAAATTATATAGATAAACATATTTTATTTGGAGGGCTATTCTTTTGTTGTGGAATTTGGGGGAAGTATTGGCTGAGAGAAATTGGAGGAAGAACTTGTGGAAGAGCTTCTCCAAAGAAGAACTCTTCACATTCGATGAATATTTCTCCAAAATCCATCGAATGACCTCCAATGATGAACGAAATGACAATCGTGGAAATGATGTCGTCACTGACTTCATCTTTTCATCTCTACACCGACGTCGTTGGAGGAGACTTGTTTCGGGATCGACAAATGCCAATACGTATCAACCATGTTCAATCCTCAACCAAACCATCGATGTAGGGTGGTTGTTTGAATTTCTTCCCCTTAACCGTTCTTGATAATTCATCCTAAAAATCATAAAGTGTTTATATCTCCTTGCTACCACTCTAACGTGGAGGGTGCGGGCCAAACAAACCTGGCCCATCCTCTACGCAATTCCAGTGATAAATTGTTTTGTTCTTCGTGATGGAGGAGGACAAAAACCAACCTCGGTGAGGAACAAAAATGATGACCGACACCACCACCGTCTGCAACGACGGTGACAAACGAAGGGTGGCCGCTCAACCCGTCTACTGGTGAAGGCCCGACGCACTATGGCACAGCATGGCCGCCTACAGCCCCGGCCGCCGCGCTGCCTCATAGCGACACCCCGCGGCCTCGCCGCCCACTACCACTGTCACCCCGCTGCCTCGACGCCCCCAGCCACAGGTGCCCTATGCCCTCGCCACCCTGTGGCCTTGTCGCCCCATGGCCTCACTACCCCATTGCCTTACCGCCTCGCGGCCTCACTGCACTGCCTCACGGCCTTCCGCACTGCCCCACGCCCCTCACAGCCCTCCGCGCCGCCCCATGGCCTCTATCCCCCCATGACTCTCACGGCCTCCGCTGCCTCCGTGCTGCCCTACATGGGCTGGACCAGCTGGCGCAGGCTGGGTCAGGCCAACCGGGTCAGACCGGACCCGGACCCACTTTGACCCATTTAAGATATTTTGGCAATAACTTTGGCACCGTGAGTACATTTGAAAAACCATCAACGACACTGTAAACCTTGAAGTTACAATGTCCCTTTATTAAAACCCACTATAGATTTGTATAATGTTGGAGAACATTCTGATTGGATCAAGCACAAATCCAACTAGGCCGTCAGAACAAAACAGCTAAAAACTTACAGACTGGGTGTCCGATTGACTTACTGTCTGTTGCATTGAGACCCCTATGACATGGAAGGACTTTAGGATACTTCTTCATGGGACTTCATGGTAGTTAGGGTATCGACCCGTGGTTGAGAAGAGGACTCTCCCAAAGACAAAAAAGCTTAGTGCGGGAACCCTGTAGCTGGCTATGTCGGGAAGAATAAAGAGTGATCCGGTGTTGGTAAACACCTAGGGATCCTATGTGGGTCAGCACCGAGCGATCCAGTGGGGGTCTGCACTCAGCGATCATGTGTGAGTCAGCACCGACCGATCCTCTTTGGGTCAGCTCAGAGCGATCCTGTGTGGGTCAGCACTGAGCGATCCTTTGTGGGTCAGCATAGAGTGATCCTATGTGGGTCCGCTGTTAGGGATCCTTCATGGGTATGCCTCTTAACAGAGTAAGATTATTTAGTAGTTACATCTAATCACATCTACTATTGTACCTAAAAAATACCTCGTGTGAGCTAAGTTTCTGGTAATACCTTTGTGGTATTCTTCTGTGTGGCATACCTGTGTGGTACTTACCTTCATTTTTATTCCTTCCTTTGTAGAACAGTTGATAATTATGCTATGAGTTGGAATTTGGGTTTTCCACATGATTGAGATAGGTATACTTGATATCTTAGGTTTATTTATGGGCATATACCTAAGTTGGGTTGTCAGTTGATTTCATGCCTTGTGGATTACCATCGGTGGATTTTGTAAGACCTTGAGGGTCTTGGGGTCCCTAATAAGTATTTTTATACTCACCCCTACACGGGATATGCCTTCACCATGTGGTGTTTTGTATATATAATGGACAACACTGATCGAGGCTGAAGGTACCATGGCTAGACATGGCCCAGAGGGGGACCGTACTGCGTGATGGTACCTAGAAGAGATGAGTTGACGTGGAGTGCTGAGGAGGCGATCTATACTTACCCTTTAGGTAGGAACCTCATAGGATGACCCAATAGCTACCATTTTTCTTCTTCAGTAGTATTGTGTTTCATTTTTACCTGTACTATTCCTATTGGGGTTGTATTCTGGCCACTTTTTACTATCAGCACTCTTTTTTCTATATAGTTGACTTGTGATCATATCTTGTTGTGCACTTGGATTCATTTATTTATAGGTTATAAAGGCAATGCCTTCCCAGTTACAGGGAATATACCTTTTGGTTCTAGTCACCAGAACCTAGCCTATGGATGCCAGGTTTAGGGTAGTCACAGCATGGGCCTTGAGGGACGGGGCGGGACACTATTATACTTAGCATCTGGTGTTTGGATGAAACATTTTAGAGTATTTTTGGATGTGTATAGTAAGTGCATTGGGAGATTTCATCTATCTCTCACGTTGAATATTTTAACTTGAGTCTCCATATCTTATACTCTTATGGTATTTTTTTGTAATATTTTATGTAAAGTGTTATTTGTCATTTATTCGTACATTTAACGAGTTACATAGATGTTTTAGAATAATTTGTGCTGTGAAGGAATGTTTATATAGTCACTAGATTGTGTGATGACTAGGTACTAGTCAAATAGGCATCTCACTGGTAAATTCTTATGTTGTGTCATCTTGTTCTGACATCTGTAAGGGTTATGTTAGCCTTTTTTAATAACCCTTTATTATTATTTTGTTCACTAGTTTATTTTCCAAAGGAGAAAAACAATATACAACCTATTTATTGTTATTCCACAATAATCATGGATTCCTTAAGTGATTGGGAGGTGCACGATAAGTTTTATGTGGGTTTGACTTAAGCATGTTCATGAGATCATGTTAAGTCATTACATTCCACACATGTAACATGAATATGAAATTATTTATTATAAATATTAAAGAAAATAATATACCAAATAATAGGTTTATTGACATGCCTAAATATCTCATTCTATTTTTTATTTGATTCATTATCCCTTTGTAATATCCCTCTTTATCACATGGATGGTTTCCATGCAAGATTATTGAAAAACATATATAATATTTAGGCTCATAATATTCAATTAATTCTTGTCAAAGTACTATTTGAGGATATTTCAAGGAAAATAATTTATATAAGAAATAAATATATTCATTTAAGACATTCTAATAATATTTGAAAATACCACTTAAAAACTAGAAAATCATATAATTAAATTATCAAAGAAGAACTAATTAAAACTCAATTCAAAATTACCCCACATTCTAAAAAATCATCAAAATTTTAGAGTCTATTTGAGGTTATATGAAATATAAAATCACATAGGTGAGACCTATTAATTTATTTGGAATATTATTTTTTACCAAAAGTACAGGATCCGGTCAAAGATGGCCTTAAAAAAATTATTAAAAAAGATAGAAAAGTCAAGCGTACAAGGGACTATTACAAAAATGAGAGTACATTACACCACACATGTCTGCCTCCACTAGTGGACCACAGTATCCTAGTGCCTTTAAGGACCACATAATATTCTTCTCTATTATTGCATTCTTTTCTAGACCATTTGAAACTTGGTTTGCTTTTTTATAGGCATTTGAGATTACCAGATTGATCCCAGTGACCTTGTTGAGATATGCAATTCAGTGGTGTAAAATTCTCCTTGGCATATCCTTTGTTTTTGTTTTCAAGGCTTGCACCATAGTTTGAGAATCTGATTCAATCTGTAACAAGCTCCATTTTAAATTGAACAGCATGCCTGACCGCATGGATCATATCCCATAACTCAGCTTCATAGTCAACCCCTATATCAGTGTAATAGAAAAAATAGCCCTTCACAAAACCACGATAATTGCGAAAGACTCCTCCACATCCAGATGTCCATGGCGCGCCAGCAGCAACCCCATCAACATTTACCTTGATCCACGAGCCTATCAGAGGTATCCATCGAATATATATGAGAGTTTTGAGTTTTTGGGGGTGACCGGATACACCTAACATTCTGATAATCTACAAATCAGATAAGTTGTTATTCATCCTGTTAGTTTGCACCATATATGCTCCATACACTTCCCTATGTAAGGAAAGCATTCCGGTCTGTGAATAAATATGATTGTTCTAAACAGGATGGCATTGCGCGCATGCCAAACGACCTCAAGAATTGTAGCACCAACCACCAGCAGTAGGTTATGAATTTTCTCACTTTGTCCAGCACTTTACAATGCTGAACGTATCTCATGAACCAACATATGTGAGCACAAATCGAGGCCAAACAGAGAACCTACATAGGACCAAAGCTGCTGCACATACCTGCACTCCACATATAGGTGTTGTGAATTTTCCTCTGCGCATATACATAAATAACATGATGAAGCATTCTGAATTCCATCCTACTTGAGTTGATCTTGGGTTGGAAGCATGTTTTTACAAATTCTCCAAATTAGGATGATTCTGGATGGCTGAATAAACGAAACTTGAAAACCATTAAGCCAGTTCGGAATGTGAGTAGAGCTCCCACATTCCATCCTATAAAATTATTTAGTGTTTAAACACCCATGCCTATTCAGTTTCCATATCAGAGTTTCATGATCCATGAATGTGTATGTTTTAATTTCAAGTTCAATTTGAGGGGGAAATAGCCTGTAAAATATTTTCCATTGTGTTCTGAAATTAGAAATTAGCATAGTCCTTATTTCAGAATGGGTTCTCATGATATGTTGCAGTGGCCGATCGAGCCAAGTGATATTCCAGCAATTAAGGTTGGATTTCTCACACACCATCCACTTCATATCATTCATGATTTTATTGAGGCGTGTCTTATCGATGCCCACACAGATGACCCGAGATAGTATTTATACCCATTTAGAAACCTTTCCTTAAACCTTTTGACCAAAAAGACATTAGAGGCATCCTTGGAGATCAGACCCCATGTGAATTTCCCAATGAGACCATCATTAAATATCCTTAGATCTTTGACTCCAAGGCCTCCAAAATCAAATGGTTTGATACAATCCTTCCAAGAAACAGTTACCAACTTCCTTTCATGGGCAGAACCAGTCCATAAGAAATTACTTATCATGCACTAAAACTCCGTGATAAGGCCTATAGGCCACCTATACAATGAGAAGGAGTAAACAATTTTTGATGTGATCACTGAGTTACCAAGACACACTCTTCCAGCCAGGGACATGGCCATTCCTTTCAAGCTAGCAAGTTGATTAACAATTCCAGAATAGATACCTTCCAGATAATGCCTTTTAGCTTTCCCCCAGAATAGAGGAACACCATGATATTGGAAAGGGAGAGTCCCTTTTTTCACTCAAAGACATCATATGATCCTGTTTTTCTTGCCAACCATAATGCCATTACCAAAAAAAATGGATGATTTATTCCAACTAATAGCTTGTCTAGCCACCTCTTCATAATGTGGAAACAAATTCTTAATAGAGGAAATTGTTTTCTTAGAAGCTCATCCAAACAAAAGTATATCATCAGTGTAGATTAAGTGTGATGGAGAAAAGTCATTTTTCCCATCCCTAATTTGCTGATAAAAGCCAAATTGAACAAGATCATTGATGCACCTACTAAATAATCTTCAGCAATAGAAAATAACAATCCTGAGAGCGGATCCCCTTTCATCACACCTCTAGGGCACATGAAGAATCCTCAATCTTCTCCATTAATAAGAATGGATAGCCATGATGAGATTAGAATGGTACTAATCAACTTGATAAAATCATTCGAGAACCCATACCGTTTGAGGAAATTAAAAAGAAAACTCCATCTCAGTGTGTGAAAAGCTTGAGAAATGTCAATTTTGAGTGGAAAGTTCCCATCTCTTACTTTCTTCCTCATCAAGTTAACACTCTCTGAGGCTGCAAAGAGATAAGATTGAATATTTCTTCATGGAACAAATCCAAACTGATTTTGAGTAATCATGCCACTAGCCAACGACTCCATCCTATTCATAATGATCTTACTAATGACCTTATTAATTGTATTCCCGAGCGCAACAGGCCTGAAATCATTAATATCAATTGCATTTTCCTTCTTGGGTATCAGTGCCATAAATCATGAATTCATCCCATATTCCATATAAGAATATGTGAAGAATTCCTTAATTTATTGAGTGATATCATCATGCAAAACACCCCAGTAAAACATGAAGAATCTATAAGTAAACCCATATGGACTAGGAGCACTATCCATATTAAGGGAGAACAAGGCTGTTTTAATTTCTTCCTTGTGGGGAGGAGTGGTAAGGGCATGATTATTTTGATCCTCAATGAAAGAGCTAATGTTGTCAAATGTCTTCTGTGTGTTATCCTAACCATCATCAGAAAATAAACCCATGAAGTATTCCATATTAGCCTGGACAATTGCATTTTCCATGGTGTGAAGATTACCATTAATGTTGATTTCCTTGTTTCCTGCTCGGGCCCTCTTCTCTTGGTGAAGTCTGTGAAATATTTTTGTGTTTCGATCTCCCACCTTCAGCCATTTACCATTTAGTTGATTTTTTTTCAGCCTCTCTTTGAACACTAATAGATTATCCAGCCTATTATGGGCTTGGATTTCCTCCTTGGATGGAATATTCCGATGTTGATCCCTGATCTAAAAATATTCAAGAGCCTCCACAACAGCCTTAATGTCGCAATCAAGCTGAGAGAAAAAGATCTTGCTCCACTCCTTGAGCAGAATCACGGTATGCTTTAATTTCCCAGCTAACCTTTGCAATGGGCTGCTAAGATCCTCAATGGTCCAAGATTCCATCACAGTTTCCCTGCACCCATGAAATTACAATCCATCCATTGTTAAACAAAAAAGTTATAGCAAGAGACCTCCTCAATTTTGTGCTAATTTCCACAATAATCGGGTTATGATCAGAATGATGCTTGGGAAGTCTGAACCCTGAAATTCCATGGGAAGCACTTTGATCATCCATTTTAACAAAACATCTGTCATGTTTTCTTGCTTGCTTCCCCTTCCTAGTGTAACTACTCCAGGTAAAATAATCTCCAACCATCGGGACTTCAATAAAATTACATTGATCAATGCACAAAAAGAATTCCAAGGATGCATTTCGATGGAAATTATCCCCAGTTTTTTCCTCCGGCCTCAAAACTATATTAATGTCACCAAGGATCACCAACATTTGATTAATATTCCCAGATATAGCCCTCAACTCATCCCATAAGCCCCTTATTATAATATATTAATTAAAATCATACACACACACAACATAAATCTCATAATTTTCAATGCTACAAGAGATTAAAATTCTTTGAGACAGCCCACTATATGATAGAATGCTGATCGTATCATGACTTAAAACCCATAGATGATCTATATTAGAGTCATGAGAGTTTTTTGAGATGAATTTTTATCCAAGGGGCCCAATTGAATCCTGTCCAGTTATAAAAAAGAATCTTGGGCTCAGTAATGCCAACAAGCATGGGTTTGAAGGTCAGAATAAAATTTCTAAGGGCCTTGACTGTTAGGGAGCTCCCTAGCCCTTGACAGTTCCAGTAAAAATTCCTCATTGTTTTAGGGTTTTGCCCCGTGTTTGGGGGCCTCCATTAAATGCCATGCTCACATGACCCTTACATTTCCTTCCTTTACCTTTCTTGTTCCCCTTTTCCAAGCTGCTATTTTTTTCAGGTGCCTTCGTTAGTAACATCTCCTCAGTGTCCTCTCCTGATATAACTACATCATTCTCAAGTATCTGTATGTTTTCAGATTCATCAGCCCAAGACACACCAGTCAAGAGTGTGAACTGATTCTCATCTTTCCCATAATCACATTTCTTTTCCATGACAACTCTCTTCCTGGTAGCCTTGGATGCATCAACCTGTATGAATCCCCCCTCCTGCTCACTGCTATGCGGTGTGAGTTCACTTCCTAGAGTACTTGAATGCATCCCATGGGGGTCAGACACCAACATATCAGGTAAGGGTTTAGAAATGATGGCCATTATCTGACCAGGGGTGTTTGAGGCCTACTGATTGCCCATTCCAGTATCTGGACTGAGCTCCACATAAGGCTCCAAGGACTTTTGTGTAGCCACTGTGCTGAAATTTTCCCCATCCATCAAGCCTGCTGTAGGTTGCAGGATAGCATCAGAAACACATTTAGTATCCGGTATAATAGAATTTCCAGAGTGATCATACATTTTCCATTAAAATGATGGAGTTACTCATATATATAAATAATATCGTCCATATCTCATCTTCTGAATATTTAATTTATTGATTTATAAAAATAGTAATGTATATTTTACTCCAACATGGCCACCCCATTTTCTCCATCATTTTGAAAAAATATCTAAACATAATTATCCACCTCATTTAAAAATATTAATATTTTCAAAACACTTTTTTTCAAATAGAAAACAATTTAAAACAAATAAATCGAAACATTAAAAATTCCTTGGGTTCTTCATTCTCCCGCATTGGTGTTGTTATCCACAATAAGAACTCATACAATATTAATCTCTTTATCCTAGGAAATATCATGATTAATAACTATATGATAAAAAAATATTTTTAATATAATTATATCTCTTAGTATAGAGATCATTTTTTCCCCATAATATAATAAACTAATTTTATCCATTTTATCAATATGAAAAACATTATATTCTATAATCAAATATCTCATGAGTTATTCATATCCTTAAAAAAATTAATATCCATTTAAATGTCGATAAAGCAAAACATTCCTTATATAATAAGGAAAGGTAGAACACACTCATTCCACCATCTCTTTAAATTTGAACTCTAGAATATTATTTGTAAATATATCTATAATATGATTCATTTTGAAAGTATAATCAAATCTCAAATAAATATTTTTGACGTCTCATTGATAAAATTTTATTTCATTTTGATATCTTGGGATCTTATATATTCTACAGAATGCTTTAAAATATTTGTTTCACTTTTATTATAATATAAAATTTACAATTTTTTTATCCATTGATTTCTAATCCTTTAGTGACCCCTTAGTCCAAATCATATATGTACATTATTTAATAGAATATACATGCTTAAAAATTTTCTTAATAAAATTCATTGAATTTATACATCATTTTGAAAAATTAAAAAAAATTACAAACAAAAATGTACCTCATAATGTTGATTTTTAAAATTCAATATGTCCAAAATAGTCAATTTTTGTATAGCTAACAAATCAATCCTTTCACCAATGTTATATAAAACCCATGAACCTCAGTACCCTTTATGATTCAATGAATTCCCTTTTCGTCCTTCAAATTTTATTATTTAGGATTACTTAAAAAATATATACACATAGTCTTTATATTGACTATATAAGTTCTATATGTTTTAATATTTAGAGGGACCACAATAAATTTTAAAAATTTGTTTGGATCACTATTTTCCATACAACATTATTTCTATACTTCACACCAAATTTCATTGGTTTTTTATATATTTTGGTGCTTCAAGGGAAAAGTTATTAAAAAATTACTAGGCTAATTTCTCCTCAGGTGATGAAATTATTTTTTTGTGTGTAAATAGTAATCCCAAAAAAATATCATATTTCAAAAAATTGAAATATCCAAATTTATCATTTTTTTTAAATCCACAATTGTACACCTAAAGTAACAAGTCAAAATAATTTCATTAATATATACTTTTATAATGAGGGTAAATACGCTCATTTACATCATATTCGAGTTATTTTAAAACATTACATTGATGCAATCCATATCCTTTAAACAAGAGTCTATCTGGGAATTCTATTGCCTTGGGGGTTATTTTAAAAAATGAATATCATTCTTAAACTTGAAAAAACATGCTTTACCTTTATTATGGATAAATACTTTAATGTACTCAATAAATACGTATTCTTCAAGATCAACATTAAGAAATATAGATTTGAAATCAATTTTATGGACATTATAATGTTTATGTATTGCAATAACAAAGAAGATTATGAGAGACTCTAATCAAAATCCAATACCTCATTCATATAATTTATTTATTATTTGTGTTTAATATATTATTAATTTTAATTTTCATCAACGTATGAAAAACATGGGTTTTCTTCCAATTCTCAATTTTCACTTTAATTACATTGGTTCCATACTATTCTTAATGATATTCTATGTGTCAACATAATTTAGAAATATTTTGAGCTTTTTTATTCATTTCAAATAAGTTTTTCAGGATATATAGAATTCCCTAAAATAATATTGATGTTTCTTAACTCATTTAAATATACATTTTCAACCACATTTTTGTAATTACATATTTTCTAATCATCCAAATTTTCCATAATTTTATTATGAATATCACTAGGATTGTGTTTGCTTTCAATGTACTTTACATCATTGTAGATTTCCATCTTATTTAATCCATTTTGTATCATTATTTCCTTTTGAAGTTGGATAAATAACAAATATAAATTTTTTCTTCAATAGTCTCAATAAATATTCCCTGATCAATATTTTTTTATTACAAATGGACAAAAAAACACTATCATGTAATTTGATGATGGGTTCTTCTTGTACCACATATAAGAAGTAGTGATATTTGATCTTGTTCCTAGAAATAATCTGTTATATAAATATATAGTTGTTTAAATAATCCACCTCTAAATGAACATTATGGAATTGAAATTGTCAAAAATAGTTCACCCCATTTTAGAGGGTCTTCTATTATTTCTCTATGTAAATATGTTTTTATATTGTATATTAGTATTGTTGTAATCATGAAGATACCATATTTAAATAGATATTATTCAAAAAATTAAACATTTTTTTTAAAAACAAATTAAATAAAATATATTATAGGGACCCTATTCTTTAACACATATAGTTACATGATTGTGAGCATAGTTTTCCATAATGTACAAATAGAGGATGAGCATGTCTGGCTTCATAAGAAGACATGGTGCATAATTAGAAAATAAATGATACTAGAATAAAACATATTTTAATGAATATTCGTAATGAGCTCCTAAATTTCATTAAACTTCTACACCTTTATAGGATAACCTAGGGAATACATTGTAATGACTCATCACCCTGTTTGTACGTTATTGTATTTTTAGAAAAAAGGGCCTAGTTGGATTCGATTCTAATCCAACCAGGTCATACCCCAACTTCATCCAAAACTAAAGTGGGGTATCTCAAAAGGACTGCCTCATCGCAAGGGTCCTTGTTCCGTACACAATGCATCAATCAGACACTCGGTCAACATGTTATTACTGTTTTAGTAAATAGGGAACTGGTTGCAATGGGGCCCGGTCCAACCCGATCAGACTGACTGGCCCAACCTGGACCAAGGGTCCCACATACCATAATTTAGAATCGACCGACTCAACCTATAATGATTTGGGTTTGGGTTGGTATGGTATGGTATGGATAATGGAACAGGACCAATGTGACTGATTGGACTCGACCCAGTATGGCCGAGGGTCTAGCCCACTAGATCACGCAACAACCTAGTCTATTCCCTCTTGGCCCAAAGGGCATGGGTCCGGCCTATCAGCGTGGGTCTAGCCTGCTAGGTGTGGGTCCATCTCGCCAGCATCTGTCCAACCCACTAGGCATGTGACCAGCCCATTGGGCACAAAACTGCCCCGACCCGTGGGGGGCTCAGCCTTTCGGCCAAAGACCAGCCATTGGAGGGGCTGGTGGTGCACCACCAGCTTGGGGCACGACCACTGGCCGCATCCGGCCAGCTCTGCTCTATGGGATGCACATGGTCCTCCACATTGAGCCGTAGTCAACAGACCGTGGCTCATTCAGCCAGCCAAGTGGCCCAGACACAGGCCACCCCCATCACGTGACGCCCCTCCTGGCGTCATGTCCCCCGCCGCCTCGGGGGAAATTCCTTCGACAGACCACCAGAAGTGCACAAATGGTCCATTCATCATGTTGCCTACGTATATAGACCCGTTATTTCACCTTCTTAACTGAAAAGTCCTTAAATCACCCTTTCTGTCATTTTGAGAATGCGACCATCTAGAATGCACAAGTGGAGGTGCTTGGGCGTTGTTCGTATCGGCTTAAGCCCTCTTTGTTAAAGGCTTAAAATCAAGGTGGAGGCTCATGAATTGTTGATAGATCATACAAGAATAGTCTTAGTCTTATATAAATAAATCTATAATAGTGTTACCCCCCACATAAACGCATGATGTGTGGGTCAACTTATTCGTAAGCTGATTCAAATTAATCATTTCTAGAAAAGAATGTAGAAGAACATAAAATCATATAAATCCCATATAGGGATTCTATTTTACGCTGAAGCATTTGTCCTTGAGGATTCAAGATGTCAACCTTTTCACTTTTCGCTCTTTTCTTCAAGGTTCTTCGAAGTTGGTGAATTACTTATAGCATTCTTCAATGTCCTTAGTGGGAGAATAAATTATCAGGAGTTTCATAAAAAAATCATCCAAGTTTTATTCCCAAACTCCACATGTTAGATTATTTAAAGACAATAAAAAATTGTAGGGATGCTGAGCGCATGAATAATTCTCAATAAGTTAGCATCATTTAATGAGCCACATTAAATGAGTAGTTATGGTAATAGTGTCACAGATTCAATAGAGTGATTATTAACCCTCCATTAATGTGCCTCATCACCACCATGTTGCATCACTGCAACACTTCCATCTGCCACCCAATCGTCAGAATGAAATAAAATAATTCCAATAAAATATTTATTATTTTTATCAAAAATTCCAATAAATAAATTTTTCTCTCGAGCCATTTTGGCCACATATAAGTCATTTCTTGGTGAATCTCAGTGTTTTGAGTTCAAATATGTGCTCAAAATTTTAATCCGAGCATGGTTAAAATGATATAAAATCCGGCTAGAACGTTTTTTGAATATACATTAAAAAAGTTCAAAAATAAAATAAAGTTCACCCTCGACTCATGTTGGTTGAGGTTAGGCTTCATCGAATGGAAACATGCCCCCATGAGATCAACAATACTCTCAGATTTTCAATATGAGTTACCATATAGAAATTATAAGGATTTGGAAACAAAATAATTGTTACTTAATTATTTTATTCATAGAAAAAAACTAGCTCCCACTTTTGTCCCATGATAGCCAATGTTAGGATATGCCTAACGAAATCATACCATTATGAGTTCAACGGTGGTCTCATATTTTTAATCTGAGTCACCGTTCATGAGTTATAATAATTTGAAAAATAAAATAATTATATATAATTGTTTTATTAATTGTTATGCCATTTGTTGGGTTTCCTCATTGGAGGGTTGCATCGACTAAACATAAGTCACACCTAGGGTAAAACTACTATCCTGAATAAAACATTGCCATCATATTTTTTATCCAAGAACCTATTTAGTAGTTATTACATTATTTCAAGAAAACTACCCACACATTCTATTTAAAGACTAACATTTTTTATATATCATTCCAGGAACTCCAGGCCTTGGAATAACATGTTGTCCTAGTGTGTAGTCTCAAAATAATTCCATATAAATAAAAAAATTACACAAAAATTTAAGGACATTACACCCTCCCCACATTATTGATTTACATCCCTGAAAACCAAAAAGAAAATTTAATAAAAGAGGGTACTGAGCACGAATCGGGGCCACCATCTCCAATATTCTCTCCTAGAGATTCCCGTGCTACCACTAAATTATCACTATAGGAATCAACCATAGTCATTAGACCCACTTTTATCAGTCCTCTATCTCCACCGATAACTCCACAAATATCAACCCATTGTCAATTTCAATATATCCCCAATTGATGATGTGTGATGGGTCAGGCATGTACCTTCTCAGCTGCGACATGTGGAAAACATCTTACACCTAGTGCATCTATGGGGGAAGATCTAGGCTATACAAAACAAATTTTCGTAGGACATGGAAATGTTCGATAAACGTTAGAGATATCTTTTCACACTGGCTAAATTTCCCCAATCCTCATCGTAGTAATACCTGAAGGAACACATGCCTCCAACTCCAAGCTTCGCCATATCCTGGTCACCAGTACTGACATCAAAGGTCCTGGTACATATTCTCCACACTAGGATGCACCACCAAAGAGGATGTATGGAACTATATTAACACCTCTTCCAATAACTCCACTGGTACTATGGTGTGTCCTCTGAAAAGTATGACGTGATCCCATCCAATTGAAAATCCATCTGGTGCTTTTTTTAGGAAAACTGAGCATGTCAGGTCTCATAGTCTACATCCATGAATTATGTCTCCCTGAATCGCTGCAAGAGTTGGGGAGTGACAGTTAATGACTAAAGGAAAGCTACTCCATCATCATCCATGTTAGATATCTGCATCAAGACCATCTGCCCTGTTTCCTCATCAGTAGATGTAAACCAGACCTCTTTCTAAGCTTTTCTGCCACCACATTCCCTTTCCCAAGTGTATATACTATCTCAGAGTCATAGTCTTATAGTAACTCTATTCATTGATGCTATCTCAACTGATGAAAATACTACGGGCCCTTTTCTATCCATGTGAAAGGCTGCCCCTTTTAACGGATTGATGTTCCCATCCAGCCTTTGGTAGTGGGTACTTTTTCTCCATGGAATCTTGATTACTAGGATGCTAAAACAGACATAAACTCAAACACAGTATCTTACTAAGCACCTCATCTACATGTCCCCCTCCTATGCCCCTACTTTCAAAGATATATGAAATCCCTTTGATATACTGATATTGATATCGATGCCATCTCGGGGTGTAGAATGTTGCAGAAGTCCCTCTCCCTTCAGGGAGGTATTCTTGGAAGCACATTTTTAAAGTACGTTCCCACCCCTTCCACTATTATTGGGAATTGAAAATATACAAACATCCGCTTCCATGAGGGTAAGGCTAGTTGATTCAAGAGTGATCGGTTGCACCCTCATAGTCTTGTGTTTATTCCATGATACGTGGGATTCCATTTTTTCATCCAAGGAGAACCCTATTCCGTTTCTATAGATATGCTGCACCATCATACCTAAAATAGTCAATTTGAGATTGAACTATGAATGACTAGTACATACCCACACTAACGACTTAAGGCCTCAATGCTGCCACCAAGATGTTCCAACCATAAATCTCACCTCTAGGGTGATTACAAACTATCATTGTATGTGTGATTATTGAGTCTTCCCCCATAGATATCTCTAGATGTAAGGATCATGTCAACATTTTAACTAGAAACTCTAGGTCTTGAACAAGATTTTTTCCAAGAAGGAATGATTGGTAACTATGTCTATTTGAACAAAAGCTATTTTTAGACACAGATCATACCTTGAATCATTCCTAGAGCCCTTGGGTCATACTCCTTGACCACATGCAGCTACTCCCTTCCCCTATCATTCAGCTCCTTGAGACAGGTGGGAACCACATTGGGGTTCTATTTTTAATAATCCAAAACGTATACCACCTCTTTCTACTCTCCTAGCTTCTCTTACACATTTACTACCCTAAATATTCATTTATCCCTATCACATCCTATTCTCGAAACATTTTTCACATCCACTTATCTGATACTTATGTCAGTTTACTAATTTCCCACTGTTGACATTCACTGGATGTTTCTGCTCAGCAAAGGATCTTTCAACCACAGAGGTTCTCTCTAGCACCCTAACATAGGTAAGATTGCACAGAGGAATAGTGCTATCTCAGATGTCCCTAATCACATATCTCTCAGTGGTCCAATACCTAAATCACCGGTCATATCATATTCATCGAGATATTGGAATGGTCGGTACACATTAATTAATACTCAGCTACCAACATGTCATCCTGTCGAAGCTATAAAAGCTCTTGGGAACACATTCCCCTTAGATTTTTAATGGAAGGAGACCCCTTCCCTGAGAAAGGTTATCATGCTATGTCCACAAAAGAGAGACCTCATCATAATATCAGGGTAATCTAAACCCATCCATAGCTCGAATGAGCTACCTAGAAGGCTCACTTCTAGGACTGCCATTCGATCTTATAGTGCCCTAGCTAGATTGAAACTCATTCACCACCTCAAGACAGTCCTTTTCCTCTTGTGATACAAGATCACCTTAAAACCAAAGTTGTATCTATTGTTATGACTTTTTTACGGAACTGAGCGTACACGTGTCCTCTACCAGTAGTTCCGGTAGTAACTGATGACCAATGGGAAGTGGTATTGCTGGGACACCAACCAAAGGTATCATCTCAGGAAATATTCGTTGTACTAAATCCTCATCACACTGTGGTCCATCATTATGGTCATGCAATCGAATCATGGATGGCTGTCTTTGTGGATACATCAAAAAAAAATAATCAAGATGAACCACGGGCAAAATGTCATACATGGTGAGATGAATCAAAATATATCAAGATAAAATCATTTTGAGAAGACATGCATCTAGTGTTTTCATGTATTGAGTCGAAAAAGAGAATTCAGGGACCTAGTATATGGATATGTCTGATGCTGCACCAACACTGGACTCTGTAGACTAAAATCAAAACTCAAAACACTTATCACTATATCCCCCATTGAAAAAATATACAGAATCTTGGTTATTTTGTTAGAACCATCCTCCCTTTGATACCACTTTGTGACAACTCCTCCCCTGGGTCCCAGGCGGTGACTACCCCAAGCCTTCCTTCCATAGGCCAGGGGATGGTGACATGAACCAGAAAGGTGAAACCCAAAAGAGAAGGAATTTCCATTAAACATGTACAAACACAGACATGACACACTTTACACCAAAAAAACACAATGGAAGTGGAGTAGTACAACCACCACTAAAAACCACCATTGAGAGTAAAAGTAAGTATTAAAAGAAAAAGGGTCCAGTCTATAGGCCCAACTGAAAGAGTGGTACAACAACAGAAAAAACAAGATTTAGAGATCATCCCCCGAGATTCCTATTTGAAGGGGAGCTACAACTAATCACTACAACACACCATGTCAATCAGTCACCTCTACGCACTGTCTATCCCTAGCTCTCCAAAGTCCCAGTCAAGTTGTCCATCTTCTGCACAAGACACAATAAGGTGCAGGTAAAGCCCGTGTAGTGGTGAGTATTACATTACTCAGTTGAGACCTCGAGAAACCTGATGATATCTCATAATTACACAATGGAAAAACCACTAGCATGATCCCAATCACAAAGCACAAAGTAAATGATAGCTCACACAAGGTATAACATAAAGTACATTGGTAAGGATGATTAGACGTAAATCTAGGTCATCTTATTCTATTGAGAGGTCTAGCTGGTGATCCATGAAGGGTCATTGTACTATTGATCCATAAAGATTAGGTCTACTGCTGATCCATGAAGGGTCTCCCTACTACTGATCCACAAAGGGTCTCTTAGCTGTTGATCCACAGTGGGTCGCTCTATGACATACTTATGTTGGGTTACACAAATTTAGATCCATGAAGGGTTACATTCATGATGATCCACGAAGGGTCTATCTCATAATGATACACAAAGGGTCGATTGTATGGGGAACCATGAAGGGTTGATTTTTTATGCTGATCCACGAATGGTTGCTTTTATTTTGATCCACGAAGGGTCATTTTTATACTGATCCATGAAGGTTCGCTCATCATTTATCATGTCACAGCATGCCATTAGATTTCTGCACCAACCATGCTTGATTATGGTAGGATCTACTCCCCAAGTGATTAGTCAATCATAAACTTGCACAATGTCCAAAAAATTTGTAACCCAAAGGAACATATCGTTGTAAAGGTCCTAATGCAATAGACGACATGTCGTTCGGACGCCCTATCTGTATGTTATAGTCTTTTTAGTAAAAAGGGTCTGGTTGCATTCGACTCTGATCCAACTCGGATGTACTCCAACTTCCTCAAAAACTCAATTAGAGTATCTCAAAATGAAATGCTCGTTTCAAGGGTCATCGTGCCACATACAACACAATAATTGGACACCCAGCCTGCGAGTTATTATCTTTTTAGTAAAGAGGGGGACCAGTTGCAATGGGTCTAGTCTAACCTAGTTGGACTGACCTGACCAACCTAGAATGTTGGTCCCACATACCTTGGTTTATAATCGACTAACTCAACATGAACCGGTTCAGGTTTGGGTTGGTCTGGTCCAGTCTGGACAATGGGCCAGGCCCAATGGGTCTCGCTGGACTCGACCCAGTTTTGCTGAGGGTCCAGTACACCCGGTCACCCTGCGGCCCTGTCTGGTCCATCCCAGTCTATATGGAATAGGTCAAACCTAGAAACATGGGTTGGGCATGTTGGGCACAGAACTAGATGGCTCACCGGGGACTCGACCTTGTAGGTGAGGTTCGGCCGTTGGAGCGGCCGATGGTGCGCTAGCCCCGGCCGGGACGCTGTAACCGGCCGCGTCCGGCCCGCTCTTCCCTACGGGATGCCACGGGGCCTCCACCGCTACTAGTGGTCAACAAACCACAACTATTCTAGCTAGATGGGTGGCCCGGACATGGGACACACCCCTTCACGTGGCGCCCCAGCTTGCACCCCATCCCCTGCTTCCGTAGCGTGAAGGCCGCAGTCTACATCCTCCACGATGCACCGAGAGGTGTCACACTCCAACCAGCCGCTGGTGTGACCGGTGAACGTCTATCTCTCTAAATGGAACATGGAAAGAGGATGCCACCATTAATTTCGTGTGCGGTGGCCACCTGCTGCACAACATTTGATCCATCGACGGACCACCAGACATGCATCGGTGGTCCGTTCTTCACCCCGCCGGCGTCTATGGCCCCTAGAGTTCTGTTCTTCACTGTGAAGGTGATAAATCACCCTTTCATTCTTTTTGATAATGCGGCCATCAAGAATGCACAAGAGGAGGTTTCTGGGCCTTGTTCATGTCAGCTCGGGCCCTCCGCATCAGAGGCCTAAAATCAAGGGGGAGGCTCAGTTATTATTGTTAGATCATAGAATAATAATCTTAATACTAGATATAGAAATATCCAATAGTGTTACCCTCCCTCATAACCACATGAAGCACGAGTGAAACTATTTGGTGGTTGATTTTCATTCCTTGTTTCAAAAAAAAGAATGGGGAAGAACATCAACATCATATTAAACCCCTACATCATTGACGTTCAAGGAGGAAGAATTTGTCCTTCAGGATTCAAGATGTCGACCTCGTCACTTTTGACGTCATTTTTATTGGTTTTTCGATGTCAGTGATGTCCCACTAGAATTCTTCATCATTCTTCATTGGAGAGTAAATTCACCAGAGTTTCCTTAGAGAATCTTCCATTTTTAATTCCAAAACTCCACAAATTGGACTATTTAAAGAAAACATAAAAATACCACGGCCCAAAACCCATTAATAATGATCATTAAATTAGCCTCATTTAATGATCCACATTTAATGATCCATTAAGGTAATTGTGTCGCGGTTAGAAACGAGTCATTATTGACTTTCCATTAATGCACCTTGTTGCCACCTTGTCACTGCACCGCAGCGTTGTCGTCTTCTAGACAACAGTGTGTATTAAATAAAATAATTCTTTTAAATTATATTATTATTTTTCTTGGAACGACCAAAAATGAATTTTTCACTCAACCAATGTCGAAAAAATATAATTAATTTATAGGAAAATCATGGCACTGTGAGTTCAACAGTGCCCTCATATTTTTAATCTGAGCACCAGTTCAAAAGATAAAAGATCATGTTCACATGTTTAATGAACGTACATTAAAAAAGTAAAAAAAACAACCTTAACTCTCAAAATATGTTAGTTGAGGTTCTTCTCTTCCTTAGGGAAACACGCCCCCAAAATATCAATGTTACTCTCAGATTTTCAATTTGAGTAACCATTTAGAAGTTATAAGGATTTAACAATAAAATAATTGTAAATTGATTATTTTCTTCACGACAAAAAACTATCTTCCACTGTTGGCTCGTACCAGCCAATGTTAGGATATATCTAAGGAAAAACTACCAACAATAGTTCATCAGTAGTCAATGATTTTTACTCTGAGTCACCGTTGGTGAGTTATATGAATTTAAAAAATATAATAATTTTATTTAATAATTTTATTTACGGTAATTCCATTTTTTGGGTTTCATCACTAGATAGATGTTCTGACAAAAATTAAGTCACACAAAGGGTAAACCCGCCTTCATAAATGCAACAGTGCCCTCAAATATATCCGGGTACCCATTTAAGAGTAATCCTTTTCAAGATAAATTCCCATGAGTGATTTTTAAATAATAATATTTTTCAACGGATCATTCTAGGCACTCCAGGCCTCAGAATCACGTGGCATCAGAGTGTTTAGTCTCAAAAAGATTCAACATAAAAAATCATGGAAACTCTAGGAAATTACATACATAGACCAAAATGGATGAGCTAAAAATCCCATTATAGGAATAAGCATAGGAATAAACCATATAACATGAGTTATAAAACTTAAAATGGTAACATAAAAGGGCATGGATCATGAATAAATATATAAAATCATAATGTATAGAACTTGGAATCACATGATCCTAGAAATATTGGAATGAGGAAGAAACATATAGCATGACATAAACATGAGTCCAGCATAACAACAAAGACTAATCTCATGGTTTCCAGAGTCACATAATGGATTTGGTTTAGTCCCAAGTTCAATACATAATGTATCATGAGACAAAACATCACACAACTCTTTGGATCACTATCTAGTGGAAGTCAATATAACATACTAATGAATATGTGTTTCAAATAAAGAGTTAAACATAATGAATACACATAAGGTTTACCCATGGAAGGAAATGGGTATCGTAATAATTCCATAAGGCATAACCAGGGGGTGTATAACAATGATATCAATGAAAAAAAAATTAAATCATTCATTTTCATTCACATGAAAAAATAATAATATATCAGGATTAATGATTTCAATCTAAATTGGAAACAAGAAAGAGGTTGTTTAGGTAACATTAGAAATGTCACGTATAATTGCAGTTTTAGGGAAAATAATAGAGTCTTTAAAAAAGACAAAGGCATAATGGTTTGCATAAAATAAAAAATAAAATAATATTTTTTTGTATAAAATTATAGACGTCAAAAAAGTATCTATGAATTAAAATAGTTTGTGTAGTGTATTTGAAAATCAGTAAGAAACATAGAAGTTCCCTTTAACCAGGCTTGCTTATCTAGAGGAATTTAGAAGGTAATATTTTAATACATTTATTTCCCCATTATATAAAGATGAATTGTGATATATAATCATATTTGAAACATATTAAATAATTTAATTGAACTATATAAGAAGAAACAAGAAATACATAATGTTAAAACGAGTGAATGTGTAACGTGAAGAAAAATTGGACATTTGAAGAGATCCTTAACCCTATGTCCGAATTTGTTCAACACTTGCACATTATTTTCAAGATAATAAAGTTGAATTAATTAATTCATTCATAACCCCATATATATATATTATAAATTATTATGTTCTTTTATGGATATTTTGATGGGATATATTTTTTAATTTCATCATTTCGGGAGCATTCGTTTCATGGTTTCATGGTCACTTTAATTTTATATTATTATTAATGTTATTATAAACTGTGAATAATTATATTGAATGGAAATTATACAGAATTAATGAAATTTAAATAGTTAAAATTGGCCCATATATCATTTAATTTGGTATGAGGATGATTCATCTAATAAAATGTTAATAATATATGTTTTTTTATTTTGGTTGTTTTTGGACACCATGAACTAGTTTCATTTTATATTATATTATGTCTACCTATTAGTTACAAATTAGGAACCAAGTTATAAAATTTATTAAAATATATTTTATGAATAATAATGGTTTTATGACCAGCATTGAGGGTGTTAATGGAAAATTAAAACTCATCGCCCATGAATGTAGTGAAAAGACATATCAGAGACAATGTTTTAATATTTATTATAAAAGGAAGAGAGAAGAGATTTGATGAGGGATATTCAATTAACAAAATAAAATTTTAGTATATATATGATAGTAGATTTATCCTGTCACATTTATAAGAGAGGTGTGGATAGGATAAGAAAATAGAAGAAATTAAAAGAGAAGGATTGAGGATTTTACCTTTTGAATGTTGTCTCCTTCAGAACCTACTTAAGGAACATGGGTTTGGTCTTTATTCGATACCATTATATTTTGGAAGTGTGTATGGAGAGTGGTAAGGAAATTATATAGAATATTTTCAAGATACTATGCATTTAAGTTGTGATGAGAAATGATGGTGAGGGGTGGTATTTAAAGGGGTATGAAAGGGGTATTTTTGATTAATATATTCATTAGTTTAGTATTTTATCTCAAAAAAATCAATAGTGTTTATTATTATCTATATATATAGTTAATTTCTAAGGATAGTTAAATAAATATTCTTCTTACATCATCAATGAATCAAAAAATAGTGTATTTAACTTATAATATTAAATATTGTAAATTATCATATTTCACTATTCACAGAAAATTGAACCATTTTAGAAAAATATAAAATATCACCCTAGAAATATTTTCATGTGTAGAAATATAAATAAAAATCCATTTTATTAAAATAAATTTAAAAATATGATGAATTTAATTTTTATGTAAAATCTACATTTATTTAAAAAATACAAATTTTAATATTATAATCAATTTCATGACTCTTTGAAAAAATAATTAAGGTCACATAAAATTTGGTTATAATTGTAATACCAAAAAATAATAATTTATGAATCATATTTCATGAAAATTAATTTTATTTTAAATTATTATATTAATTATAAAATTGTAAATAAAATTTACTTTTTATAAAAATTCCAACACTTAATTTATCATTTTTAGAACATTTATTTAAATATACCCAAATATGAATATATAATATTATAATTTATAATATTCCTAGGATGAATTTGTAATGTAGTAGTTTTGGTTTCTATATTATTTGTATTTCAATTCATAATGGTCAAATTACTATTCCAATGGTCAAGTTTCCATTCAAACGATATGTTCTTTAATCTCAACATATTTTCTTCATTCTCAATTCACATCGTCTTTTTTAAATGGTATATATAATTTAAGATTTAAATTAATATCATATTATTAACATTATGTTTTATTTTAACATCTTCACTCATGAGTGTGGTCAATCTTGTGGATCACGTGTATCCAAATTTTCATGTTATCTAATTTTATATTTATTGTCCTTCTTAAATATTTTTCATTATTATTAAATTATTATCTAAAAAATGTATCATTTGTTTTTTATGACTATATATTTTTTAATTTATTATAATTAAAAGAAGGGAAATTTAATCAATAAATTTATTTGTTTCTACATTCTTCCTCCCTTAATAAATTTCAACATCAAAATTTAATTTTAAGAACTTTGGTGAAAAAATGTGAGGGTTTTTTCCAACATTTCTTCCCCTATTTCCCATGGTTTTATTTCATAATTTTGGTTTCTCCCTTGTACAATGACTAGGTGAGGGTTTTTTTATTGAACCATGTCTGTATAATCTAAAATCATCAATAGATACTCCTCAAAAGGGATATCGTTTTACAACTGTACCATCTTTGAGTTCAGTACATGTGAGAGATCTGGTATGTAATTTATCAAGAGGGATACATGGAATACCTAATTTATTTGATAAATGGTTGGTGGAAGTTATATTTTATAGGCCACAACATTGACATATTCCAAAATCATTATGGGGATAATTTTATTAGTACTTACCTTTCTTTCATTCAAAATATCATGACTCTCTTCCACAGATATATGCAGAGGAATACCATGCCCCCCACCACAAACTCTAAGTCCCATATATGATTATCTGCATGACTCATTTTTCACCTTTTTGTAGCCCATATAGTATACTAGATGGTCTTCAAATTTTCTGCCATTTCCTCAAATATTTTAAGTCCCAACAGCTTATGTTCACCAACTTCATCCTAGCATGCAGGTGTTATATATCATTTCCCATAAAGGGATTAATATGGGTCCATTTGGATTCTTGAGTGGAAATTGTTATTTTAAGAGAAATTTACCGTTCTAATAAGTTGATATCGTCCTTCTTTTCAGTCTATTAATCCTACTATCAACATTAATTTTAGTTTCTAAATGGTCCGCTCAGATTTGACATCAGTTTGATAATGATAATTTGTACAAAAGTTCATCTCAGTGATTATATCACGTTGGATACCTTTCAAGAATTTATAGGTAAATCTCAGATGGAAGTCAAATATAATCAATAATGGTACTCCATGTTTCCTCACCACTTTTATAATGAATATCCATGCATGTTTGAAGAGTGAGAAGTCCTATAGAATCAAAATAAATTGAGAATATGTTATATGATAATCCACAGGGACCCATATAACATGATTTCCAATGGATGTCTTTGTAAGTCCAATGAAAATATATTTGTTGATGTTTTCTCATTTCCTTGTTGGTTTGGGTGATGGTTTCATCATCACCTTAGTGTTTTTCCTTTCATCCCTCACTTTCTAACATACTAGAAACATTGATGTATATATTCAACTGTCTTATTATTCATATTGTCCCACTAATAACAACCTTAGAGATATAAATACATCTTTGTGATCCCTTGGTGGATAGATATAGTCTATCTATGTGAATCATTAATAATCTCCCTATTTGTCATAGGTTTTTAGGGTATGCATACCTGTGAGCCAACTCTTGTGACTCCTTCCCCATTACTTTCAAATTATAAAAATTTCTTATTTTTTATAACTTCTAACTTCTTATTATTTTCACCATCATCACTTTGATCAACCTCTATCTTCTCTAATTTGTATATTTGAGAAATAATTTCTGAAAATGAGTGATTATATGACTTCCTTTATGATTCCCTTATCCGTCCTTTTTATGTCTAATACGATTGTATCCTTCTCAATTCTTATCATTGATAAAGTTACATGATCCTTTCTACATTGAGTTTCTGCCACTTTATTTCCTTAACCTAGATGGTTGTGGATAGATAATTTATAATACTTGATGAGAAATAAACATATATTATGGTTAATATTATGAAACCATTTTTTAATATATATTTTACACTCTTGTGATCAGTATATTTCTCACACTTCTCTCCAGAGAGATAATGCTTCCCGATATTCAATGTGAAGATAACAACTGCCAACTCCAGATCATGCATGGGATAGTTTTGTTCTTGTAATTTTAGAGTCCATGTGGTGTGGGCAATCAATTTATCATTTTTCAGAACTACACAACCTATACCATTCGTTGAATCATCACCATATACCACAAAGAGATCCCCACATGTAAGAAGTGTAAGTACTGGTATAGAGATAATGTGAAGTTTCAAATATTTGAAGTACTCATCAAATTCAATAGTCCATAAAAAATTACCCCCTTCTGAGTCATATTGGTTCTTAGGTTTGACCATGGTAAGATGTTTCTCTCAAATATGTAGAAATACCCTACTAGTATAAGGAAATTATGGATCTCCCTTACAAACATTGGACTGGTCCACATCCCATTTGCCTTTGTTTGAGATGGGCCTACAAATATCCCTTTTTGGGTGATATAATACCCCAATAATGATATATAATCCACCAGGAACTAAAATTTACTATACATTTCATATAGTTTCTCTATTCAAAAATTATTTAGCACAGTACTAAAATTTTCCTCATGTTCCTTCTTTCTCTTAGGGTATATCAAAATATCATCTATAAAGACTAGTACAAATTTTCCAAGGTAAACTCTAAAGAATCTATTAATTAATTACATAAAAATTCCTTTATCATTAGTGAGTTTGAAGAGCCTTACCATGAACTTATAATTTCCATACCTATTTTTAATGTAAGTCTAGGGAATAACTTCCTTCTCCACCTTTAATTGGTGATATCCTAAACGATGTTCCACCAAAGAAAAATACATATCTCCACTTAGTTTATAGAAAAAGTCATCTATCCATGATAGTGGATACTTATTTGTTATCGATATTTTGTTAAGTTCGTGAAAATTAATTTAGAGGCACATTGATCTATCCCATTTTGTGATTAAGTGGATGAGATCATCCCATGGTGAATCACTCGAGGGTATAAAACCATCATCGAAAATATCTTGTTACTGCTTCTTTCATACTTCAAACTCAATGATGACCATCCGGGAAGGAGTATGTGATATTTGCAGAGATATGGGTATAAGATCAAATTATAACTCAACCTCTTTTTCATGTGAAAGGCAAATAAGTTATTCAGGGAACACAAGATTATAATCCATCTCCATTGACATGTCTTCAAGCATGATTATATACTTAGGCTCAATATTTGGAGATATATATTATCTTTTCATAAATCCAAAATATAGACATTTGAGATGATTATTCTCAAGGATATTCATCATTATCCTTGGAATTGTATAAAATTTGGAGATGTATTGGGATTGGTTGAGTGATCTCCCTCTACTAACAATCGATGATGGGTTTGTATAAATATTTCCATGCCCAATATAGCAACTAATTTCTGCAAAAGAAGTAAAATGATTTTTTTTGAGAAGTTGAGTATGAAATTATTAACTAGTGAGGTGTTATATAATTTGGATTTAGTAATTACCCCATTAGTTTTTCTCATAGATAACTCAACCTTCATATTTTTTGGTAGTGTTTGTATAGTTCCACTAAACATACAAGATCTGAAAGAATACATATAACTAAAATATAATAATACATTGACTATTATTGAATTAATAATAAATGTACCTATCATCACATCATTTTTAGGTTCCACCTCAGCAGTAGTGATATAAAATGAATTTCCTTTCTACCTTGGAGGTTTTGGTCACATATTTTCGATGACGACCATTAGATTAGGGCATTGGATCACATAGTTCCCATATTATTTCTTGCTAAATCACAACTTAATAAGCATTTTTTTCAATAAAACATTATGTTTCACTTTCAAATTAGTGGTATTCTTCATTTTGGTTTGGAATTGATTATATTTGTTCCAATATTTTACACCCTTGAAGCACCTTCTGGTTCCCATAAGGCTATTTCAATAATTCTTCTTCCCCCACTTTTTAAAAGTGGTATGTTGGATTTTATTTCATACACAATATTTTTCTATTGGCCCTCCTAAAGAGATTTACACAATACATTTCTTGTCTCTAGTACCATGAGACCACTTAGAATCACCAATCTTCATCCCAACATGAAGGAAAAAATAAACAATCTCTTCGTAAATGTCAAAGCATTTAATTTCTATGGATTTTCAGAGGCCCTATTTCCACCCAATAATAATTTGGTACAGCTCACATTTAGTGCTGATAAAAAAGAAAGGATCATAATGCAGACTACTTGTGAAATATTTCTTATTTGTTTTGATACTATCATTATCCTTTCAATTCATACTAAAAAACACCCCCACTATCATATAAAGAATTGTTCAGGGAAAATATTTATTGAAAAATATTTTCTTAATTTATTCTAATTTCAAGGAATTAATAATCTCTTTAGACTTTGTGTTTTTTATCAATGTCCAACACCGGCCAGGTTCCCCATAAAAATAATAGACCACCAGTTTGAATTTCAATTTTTCTATGCATTGGAGGATAGGTAATGTCATCAAAATGGGGTTAATACATTATATTGAGATGAGGGTATTAGATGATACAACAAAGGTAAGAGTATTTTGTCTCATAATGGATTCAAAAAAAATATTCTATTTCTTAATATATGGATCTTATTCCCCATGATTCTATTTATTATTCATAACTTGATCTAATTGATCCAGTATAATAATGAAGTTATTATATCCCATTACTTTCATATTTGGAATCTCATTAGAGAAATCATCATATTACCTATCTCATTTATTATTGGAATGGGTTCTACTTATTGCTTAAACTTTCTAAGAAAAATAAAATAAAATTAGGTGGTGAATACTTAGAAATTGAGCATATAAAAATGTAACAAAGAACATATAAGGAAAAACATTTAAATGGATCATATAACCTAACATTAAATTCCATAATTTTTAATCTAGGTCATCTATTGTGATAGATTGATCCCGAGGATTCTTACTAATGGCTTATAGTCATAATATACAAATATTACAAGACCCTTCCATGTATACCAGCTATAGAGAATTGGGGTTATTTCTAGGGGAATGTAATTAATACAAATCATAGCACTCCATGGATGGAAACATCTCCGGGGCGGGACACACAACCATTCCCTGTGGAATCCCTTTCCCCATGAATCCCTTGTGAGGAGTGCCTTGATGTGTCCAATGCTCGTACGTGAGAGTACCCAGGGACCGAATTATTTCCTTCACTCTGATACCAATTATATGGAACCTAGCCTTTTACACACATTGTTTTATGATTTTAAGCATAATTATCCACAATATAAAAACCATGTATTGAAAGATATATTGTCATTGGAACACTGGGAACATAATTAGAAGACATAAAACTAGAATAAAATATATTTTCCTTAATATTCATAGTGATATCTTATCTTACTTGGATATCTACACATGTATTAGATAATATGAGTTATAAATAGATAAAAAGATATGAACAAAAAATAAACATAGGAGTAAAATATGACACAAGATTTAGAAGGAATAACTTGTTAACATAAAATGGAATAGAACAAGAATAAAAATGTGAAATCATAACATACAGAACATTTAATCATATGATCATGGAAATATTGTAATGATGTAGAAACATATAACACGGCCTCAATATGAGTCAAGTCTAACATCCAAGACAAATCACAAGGTGGATAGAGTCCCATAATAAATTATGTTTAGACCCTAATCTCACAGATAACGTCTCGTGACACAAAACATTACCCAATGAATTTGAGTACTATATAGGTGAATCTATAATAAATGGTTTATGAATATGTGTGGAACATAGGGAATCAATAAAAACTTATACACACAAGGGTTACCTATGGATTGAAATGGTTATAAAAATCATTTCATATGGAATAACCAAGGATATTTTAATAATAGTAACAATGAAAGAAGGAATTTAAATAATTATTTCTAATTCATAAGAAAAAATAAAAATAGATTAGAAATACTGTTGTCTAACTGAATTATAAATAATAAATATAGTGGTTAGGGAACATTAAAAATGTTCCTCTTAAGTCTGTGTTTAGGGAAAAGAATAATGGATCTTTAAAGAGGATAAAGTAGTAATTATTTTAATAAAATATAAAATGAATTAAAATAGTTCTTCATGATAATATAATATATTTTAGATAAATATTGGTGACTTAAAATAGTTTATGGAGTGTATTTCAAAATCAGAAATAAATGGAGATGTTCTCTTTAATCAGGATTTCTTTTTGAGAGGAATTCAGAAGGGAATATTTTAAAACATGTATTTCCGCATAAAATAAATATTAATTGATATATATAATTTTTTTCAGAACATATAAAAATAATGTAGGATAAATATATAATAATAAAGAAGAAAGACATTGGGGTAAAGAGTGAGAAAGTGTAACCTAAATGATAAATAGAGGTTCGTAGAGATCCCTTAACTTATGTCTGAATGCATTCTTCACTTTCACTCAATATAATATTTAATAAAAATGTATTAATTAATTACTTAATTAATATCCCATTATATAGGTATTATAATTTTATTATGTTCATTTTTTTTGATGAGTTATAATGCTTAATTTAATCATTTTGGGAGGGTTTGTTTCATGGTTTCATGGTCAGTTTACTTGTATATAAATATAGAATTTTTTATCAATTGTGAATAACAATCCAGAAGTGATATAATATGGTATAAAGTAACTTATATAAGTTCAATTTTTCCCTTATATCATTTTTCATTGTGTGAGGATGATTCAGTTGATAAAATTTTAATGATAAATGTTTAGTTAAATTTGGTTATTTTTGGATCATCACAAACTAGTTAACTTTTATTTAATATTATATCTATATATTAGTCAAATAACATGAAAAAATTATAATATTAATATAATAATATTTTTTCTGTAACAATTCTTTATGACCTTTCTTGAAGGTGGTAATAGAAAAAAGTAAACTCATCATCCACGAAGGCAGTGAACTGACATATCATAGATGATGTTTTCATTTTTCAAATAAAAGTAGAAGAGAATATATTTGATGATAGGTAATCCGTTAATATAATAAAAGTTAATTATATATATTATATAAGAGTAATAATGATATTTTGGATAAGGTAGGTGAGGAGAGGATAAGAAAATAGATGAAATTAAAAGAGAAGGATTGAGGATTTTACCTTTTGAATGATGTCTACTTGAGAACCTCTTTAGGGAACATGGGTTTTCTATTTTGTTGAGACCATAAGATTATGCATGTGGGGAAGGATATTGGTCAGGTTATTGGGAAAAATATTTACAATTTAAAAGGCATATAAGGATTGAGTAGAAAGGGTGGTATTTATAGCGGAGGGGAGAGGTATTTTTTATTATTAGATTCATTCTGTTACTATTTGGATCAAAATTATCAATAGAGTTGATTTTTAACACTAAATATAGTAAATGGTTTATGTTATTTTTGACTCATGGGTTCTTACATCATCCATGTTTCAAAAGTTCATGTATTTATCTTAAAACGTTAAATACCATAAATTATTGTATTTCAATATTAAAAAAACTATTTTATAAAAATAAAAATAACTCACCCTGAAATTTTTTCAATATATATATTTAATAAATGAAATCAAATTTATGAAAATAATTTTTTGAATATGATAAATTTAATTTTTTATGAAAATCATCTTTTATTCAAAAATACTAATTTTAATTTTCTAATCGATTTCATGACCAATTGGAAAATAAATTGAATTAAAATAAATTTATATTAAAATATTAATAATACATAATATTAATTTATTAAAACTATTTCATGATTGTTAATTTTCATTTAAATCATTATATTAATTATAAAATTGTAAATTAATATTAAAATTTATTAAAATACAAACACATAATTTATGATTTTTAAAACATTTATATACTTATATCTTGAAATATATATATCATAATTTGATTTATACTATGATTAAATCTTATTTTTACTTTTATATATGAGGATACTATTCTAACAGCCAAATTAATATTCTTAATGATTATATTACTATACCATTGACTAGGTTACTATTCCAACGGTATGGGTTCCTTAATTTTCACTTATTTCATTCCTTATCCATTCACATCTATTTTCTATCAATGTTATATATAATTTAATCATTTAAATGAATATTATATTATTAAAATTAGGTTTTATTTCTTTTTTTTATGAGTGCGGTCATTCTAGTGGATTGAGTAGATCCAATATTTCCTATTTTATATTTATTATATTTCAATAATATTTAGAATTTTTATTAGATTATTTGATGACTAATTTTTCAATATTAATTTATGATAATAAAGTATTTATTATGTGTTTTTCAATTATATGAAGGGAAATTTCATTGATAATATTTTGGATCATTACATATCCCAAATTCAAAAGATGTCTTTTTAGCCAACATAAATCAAAATGAGTTAGTTTATGTGTCAATATGGACTTTATCTCCAAAATCCTGTTACTATATTGTAATATTTATCTTTTTCAAAATGTCTCGAAAAACATTTTTTTTATTTTCAACTTGAGAAGATATCCTATAGATTATTATTTTGAAATTTTGATCATACTTCATTGGAAAAGGGGAGAATGCCTTCTATGGTGGAGCTCGATCTCATCGACTATACTAAAATAAGATGAATCATTTATTTTTGTAATATAAAATATATTACCACTAGTTTTTATTCCCATAATGATAACACTTCAAACCTATATGTTTTTTATAAATAATTTATTTTTCAAAAAATAACTTTAATGAAATTATCTCATTGTTATATAAAACTCAAAATTTGAGGTTTTTCCCATCCAAAATTCACGCTTCTAAAGATTTCAACTATTAAGAATCAAATTTAATGAGGCATTCTCCATTAATTTTTAATTAATTTAATTTGAAAAAACTCATTGATCCTCTAACAAGGATTCAAATATTCTTCAAAATCATTATATCTATACTAATGTTAAAAGATAAACCAATATCAATAATCTATGGATGATCCTTTTTTATCACTTTAAAAAAACAAAATTACAATTTATTTCTCTAATTTTATTTTTACATGATAATAAGTACATTTATTAGCTTGATTCAGTTGTACTATAAATAATGAATTTTATTTTTTATCATAATGAATGAAAATATCTATAAAAAATCGAAATTTATAAATGGTATTTCACTTCAAATAAATATATCAAGTGAGAAAAGGCACATACAACACAAAGAGTAACCAACAAAAAACTATTCTCAAAAATGAAAAGTGAAACATTAGTTATAAAATCCTATAATAATTTTTAATATTATAGTGAGATAATAAATATAAAATAGTATAATAAGAATATGATTATTTGGATCTATTTGATACACCAAAATAACAACAGTCATGAACAAAAATATTGAAATAAAACATAACATTAATAATAAAATATTCATTTTGAAGATGAATTTATATATAAAATTGAGAAGAAGATGAATTTAATGTATAATTAATGGAATAAGTTGTATTTATAAGTTGTAGTAAAACCATATGATCATTACAAATCTTACCATCAGAATAGTAATATGAAAGTTGGAATAGTAACATGACTATTCAAATAGTAATATGACCATTAGGAATAGTAATCTGACTGTTAAAATAGATAACTCACCTATGGAAATTTAACACAATACATAGATATAATATAATATGATAATATGATATATTTTTATCATAGTACAAGTAAATAATTTTTTTTAAAAAATGATAAATTTAGAGTTGGTATTTTTGTAAAACGTGACTCTTTTATATGGAAATTTATAATGAATACAATGATTTAAATTAAATTCTACTTACATAAAATAATATTTTAAATTTTTATTAAGTTTTATAATAATTATAAGACAATTTCATGAGGAAATAAATAATTTTCCAAAGGATTATAAAATATTAGTAAAATTAGAATTAGTATTTTTCAAAAAAATGAAAATTTTATTTAAAAATTAAATTTATCATGTTTTGATGTGTCAAGACCCCGTCCCTCAAAAGATGAACCTCCTAAGATGGGAATGGAGAAATAAAAATAATGACCCTCGAGTCCCACCTCTAGTAAGCCTTTGTGTGACGACCAACACCAATGATATAGAAATACCACAAAACAGGAGACATTATCTTTCTTATCTTAACTAAGATCAAGAGATTAGATATATCAAACACAAAAAACTCTAAGAAATATAAAAAAGAAGTCCAAAATTCATCCCACATTCATGTTTTGAAATATAAATGTGCTACAAAAATAGAGTCTCCAAAATAAATACCAAAAGAAAAAATCTAAGCAGTGACATGATAACTACCCCAACATCTAAGATTTTAATGCCCAATAATGACCCTGTAGTCCTCTTAGAAACCTAGAATATGTTTTATAATATAGGGTGAGCATGAATGTATACTCAGTAGGAAAACCAATTTCTCTTGGGAAAAATTAGAGAAGCATACTAATTCCCCAATGAGAAACAACCAAATCCAAAATCACCTAACATGGTATACTAGCCACCCCATCCTCACCCAAGGAATGATAACCATATAAATCAAGTATAGTTAAGTAATATAGTAATAAAATCAATGATTTGGTACCCCACATGACATTCCCACTGATTATATTCTCTCACACCCTAATAGAAAATGTCCTGGTGCTCCCACCTCTTCAAAAAGTACCCCGCCACAACCTGCCTGCAAACACCTGGGCCGCATACCACACCAAATCCTACATGAAAACACCTGGGACATGTACCAAACCATATAATTTTCACATTAACCTATGCCACATACCACACCATATCCCAAAGACTCATTGTAAAGCACAACACATCTCATCCTTGAGACTCTTGGGAAACCACAATTCACCCACACACACCTAGGCCCCACAAACCACAACCTACCTGATGTATCTTCGGATAACACCACCTATAATATTGATAAGGGAAGATAAATTGTCCATCTAACCATCCCCCCTCCAGGATGTTTAATAAATATACCCCCTATGACAATAGTGGTGTTCAGTACATAGTGCTCAACTAGGGTGGGGTGTGTGTAGAATCACAATAAAGTACAAGTATTTATATGTAGGTACCAAACACTATATCCAACTTATGGGTTCTTATGAAAACAACCTCCCCATAACACTATCACCATTGATGCTACCTCTAAATGCACATACCATGATGAATGATTCTCACTTCCAAAGATGATATAATAATTTTTCTCAACACCCAATCATTTAGATGTTATTAAGAAATTACCAGTTTCTCCATCCATTACTGGGAAAATAACAACCACAATGCACAAAAAACCTCACAACCAATCCATACAGAGGAAGAAAACTATGATAAAACACCCCACTTTACACTTCATCCCCATTTGGCACCCAAGATAACCACATCCATTATCATTCTTCAAATTAATGCACCCATATCCTTTCTCTCAATATGAAAACCCCCAACTTGCATCTAAAACCAAAAACACACCTAATAACAACCATACTGGGCTCCCTACTACATAACAACACTACACCGACTAAAATAAGCATAGCACAAACCAAATATACAACCCCTCTTCCCAACCATTGCAAATCCATTCCACAATCAATCAACATCTCACATGAGATACCATTTTACAACCCATAACACCCCAGAAACTCCTATTATATTAACAAGAGCACCACAAAACCCATACACAGAAAAATTATAAAATATACACACATATAACACATCCACACCAAATAAGAAAAAGTGTATTCATATTTAACACACTCATTATTTAATTCCACCGTTCTAAATCAGGGGTTATCACAAAACATGTTTGATAATGGGGAATCCATATATTTAACTGAGTGTACATGGTTATTAAATTTCATAATTCCATCACATAATCAGGGGATCCATAATAAGTGTAAAACATCATCCATGTAGTAGAAAAGACAACCAGTGAACGTTATTTTCAGTAGGCATACAATTTAAAACATGGATCAATGATAATAGATAAACAAATAATAATCATAATGATATTCCATGCCCCTCATTTATTACTAATGTAACAAAAATTAGTATCTTAAAAATTCTTATTACTCTAATAATATGTTATATTATCTTTGAAACACATGAATTCGACCTTAAACACAAAGGGACATTAGCTTACCCAACTTGCATGATACACTAATAAAGAATGACTAAGGGATCTCTACCTCGAAGAACAAATGATTTGAAACTCCTCCTTGTGCCAAAACAAGGGGTTAAACAATAAAAAGGATATACTTGAAGGCTAAAATCGACTGATGTCTACATCAAAGATGTGACTCCTTGGTAATGAAAGGGTTTAGGCACACCAAGTTAAAATGGAAGTGTTTCAGGAAGAGAGGATCTCGGCTTTTGAAAATTATAGATCTTATATCAATCCATGTGTGACAATTTTAATCTACTTAAAAAATTCACATCATGGTAAAGGCCTTGAAGATACCCCATTTTAAAGTCTATTGGGTGTAAGGATATAAAATATATAGTTAATATCCTTTGAAACTACTTCACAAATGGTCAGACAAGGTCTTAAACTCTAAGAACGCCTGTTAAAATGCAAGAGGGAAAAAACTAGAAAAAATGGGAAAATTTGGAAATGAAAATTTTTTGGGGGAGTCACCGACACAAGTCATCGATGGCTGAGAAACCATGGGGTGACTCACCATTGAAAAGGTCACAAACACAACACATCGATGCCACCCACCAACGCCACCTACTGATGCCCCTAAATGACACCACTACCATCAACACCTGTTAACGCCACTAATCGACGCCACTAACTGAAACCACGGATAGATGCCACTAACTACACCACCCCTTGATGCCACATAACAATTCATGACCAATTAACACCCTACGTACAGATTCCCGAATTAGCGATGCCCGATCTACTGATTCCTTACCTACAGACACCTGACCTACTGATGCCAGACATACTGACATCTGACCTACCATTGGAGATCAATATTTGTTTCGCAAAATCATCAAAAGTTTCACTACGACTCCCCAAAACAGCTCAAACATTAAATTTTAAAAAATTAATGGACTAGAGGGGTGCGATCCAATACATCAGATTACTAGAATTCTATTATCATCCTTGATAATTCAAAATAAAACCTGAGATGAATAGTTTGGGATATAAAAAACACTGTGGGGGGTGGGGGGTAATCAGTGCTGGGGACATTGAAACAAATTCCAATTTTCTATCCCTGTAACTATTGAACTATTAGGATCTTTATTATCATATTCTCTTTTCCCTATCACATTCAATAATTGAAAGAAGTATAAATTTTAACAGAATACTTTTACATGGTTCCCCACTCAATAATAGCAGCTACGTTCTTCCAATGCAAGGGATTGATGAGTGCATGGATTCTCCACTATAATGTGATATTTCATTATAGTGTTTGACGAGTAAAACAATCCACTAGTTAGTGTGGATCCCTACACCTAGATGTGGGAAGGAGATAATCACATCCCACATCCAACAAGTAGGATCTTTCCATACACTTGCTGGTTATGTATACTAACTATGAAGACAATCCACTTCCTTCTTTAATATGGTAGGTTCTTCTCTTGAACTTATTTAGTTCTCTTCACATGGATTCTTTCAAATCAGTAGGAAAGAAACTTTTATCTTCTTCTCAAGTGAAAAACCAACTATAGTATTTATTCTACTATCTTCTTCATAGTGAAACAAGTGACTACACTAATATTATTCTTTCTTTAGCTAGAATCACATAAACCAATTTTATTATTGAATATGTGAGGATCATCTTACTTGACATCATTCGAGTGAATTATTTTCTTCTTTTTCATGTATTCATGTGATTATGTATATGGAATTTAGAATGAACTGTTCTCTTCTAAACTTATTTTTCTTAATTTCAAATGTACAAAAAAATTTGGGTTCTTTCCTTAATTGTGTTTACATGGGCATGTGAAAGCATGAGTGCATGAACTTACATCTTCCTTTTTTGTAAAACCCAAATATGTGTAGTTATTTAAGCATAAAAACACTTTTCCTCTTCCTCCTCATTCTTTTCATTCTTCCTATTGAATTTATATAGGGTACTTCTTTAGGTTTATATCTGTGATTTATCAAACCCGAATGCATGAACCCTTTTTCTTGTGTGAACTCCTTCTTCAAACACTAAAACATGGCCTTAGGCTTCTTCAAACAAAACTCATGTGTGAATGGATGTGTTCTAGGCTCCTCTCCTTCACCCAAGAACAAAACACAACAAATAATAGGATATAAGCATGAAAACAAAAGGTTGTTCTCATATTTATTCATGAAACTAGTGTGGTCACATGTCTTCTCCATCACACAAAGGATGCATGGTTTGTCTTTTCATAGAGTGACCTAGACATCGTGAAGCAGAGTGGGAGGATAAGGCTCAACCACTAGATCATGGTTATTCAGCCATCTCAATTCACAGTGGAGTTTTGAGGAACTAATCATGTGTTCGCTAGAACCCATTCTTTGTTATGATATTCGAGGGTGTGTAGCACCTATCGAAGTCTTGCGGGGTCTCTCCATTACAGATCCTTGAAGACTCACAATGATCTAATAGATCTTCACGATGTGATGCATAAGAAGAATATCTATTTTTGAAAATAAGAGCTATCAGCTATACAGGAGTAGCAACATTATTTGTCTCAGAAACCTCCTTTTATAGGAAAGGGAAAATCCACTTCTGTGTTCGAGATTCGTGTAAAAATCCATGGAGACTGCAAATTTGAATGCTTGGGATGTCTAGGGTTTTGAAATTCCTCAAATCCACATGAAGATATGCCATGATCCCAAGGATGTTTTCTTTTTGGACACAGACTTCTTCCTGATCATGTAAATGAATTTGAGATTTTCATTTATCTCATTTTTAAATTAGGAACAAACCATCCATGAATCTCAGATGAATGTTAAGTCCTTGGAACTCCATTTTCTTCCGCATTCATCATGATATTCCCAATCATGTAAGATGTAAATTGTATGCACGGTCTTAGTTCAATCACGAGAGACATATTCAATGCCTAAGGATCAACCATGGTGCATGATGTTCATCACAAGTGAGACAAGTTTCACTAGTGGGCGGTAGTGGTGTCGAGAGGTTTAGGTCAATTGATCGGGATGGATTGAATGTTGTGGGAGGATAAGACAACCCATGTTCATACTCACACAGCCTAAGATAGATGGATGACAGAGATTAGATCAATATTCCATGGATTGATCGAACAGTAGATCGAGTCACGAAATTGGATGGAGGTGGAGACTGCATCCTCATTTTTTAAAACTCACCCCGCATAAAATCAGTATCATGGGAATTCCATAATTTATCAATCAAATACCCCAGAAACTGGTCAAGAATTTCCTCTCCCCACTCAGGTTTCACCCAGCACTGGTTCTCTATGAGCATGCCCTTAGCACCCACTCTTCCTCCTCGATTGTGCACCTAGTTCCCACTAAGCACACCCTGGAGAATTATACACGTCCCCCATGCACCTCTAGAAGGCTATATCATCCTTGTCTTCCCCATGGGCATGGTTGACCCCCCTGTGGTCCTGCATGTTCCTCAGCTTGAGGCTAGGTAGATTACTCATTCAATTTCCCCATTTTATAAATAAGCCACATAAAAATACTTTGTAGGAAACTGAGTATGCACAAAAATTAATGGCCATCATTAAACACAAACAAACTTATGCATGTCCCCCTTAATGTCCAAACCTGTTCTTTAAATTTCTTCTTCTCTTCATTCTCTCATCTTCTCCATGATCTCCACTTCATGCGAGGCACATGATTCTTCTACTTTTCCCCAGATAAAAATTTCAATTTTAAATCATCCTAAATAGGATTCTACTTAAATGATGTAAACCATGTATCACATTTTGATTCATGTTCATTGAACATTAAGAATAGTTTCGAAATCATCTGAATTATAACAATGTAGTTAATTTCCCATGCATGACATCCAATTCTATGAATCTATTACAATTCTCCAGGAATCTTTACTTCAACAAAAATTAATTCACTATAGTGTTCCTTCTTCATTTTTACAACTATTGACACTTATTGAAAACAATTAAACTCATACACAATGTGGTCCCGAAAATATCCTTCATTGTATTTTTTTGTCAATACCATAAATTTTTTCATGAAATTAATGTGTCAATTTCAAAATGAGAATCTTCTCTATCCCCTAGACATTAATTTTACTCCTCTCCCCTTAATTGACTGGAAACACAATGTTCAAATTTCAGAGGGTATCTTTCAATACTTAAACAATGAAACATCAATTATTTCTCTCTAGGTCTAGTTGGGGAAGGATCAGCGTAGAAATAAAGAGGATTTGATTTAGAAGAAAGTGTTGTCCATTAGCCATTAAATATAACACGTCGTGTGATGAGAACTCATGTACTTTTATTCTGTGGATTTCCACATTTATTCGTCTTATGTCACTAATTAACTTTGTTACTCTCACTTTAATGAATGATCATTATTTTGAGTAACCATGGATGGGAGATTTATAAATAACATACCATTTTCAATGAGATGATCTTAAGACAATCTTTAGAGTAATTTAATTTTATACAAACTGTTGTTGATAACAATTATGATAATGACTACCAAATTCCTCATGCGTCTACCCCCCAATGGAACACTTCTCATCACTCGAACTCATGTTCTCCCCCTAATATCTTTCTTGAAATTCAATTACCTAGATGATAAGAACAAATAAAATACAAATATATTTAAGGGAATTAGGTGGCACCTCTTTGCTTCATCAATGTGGACAACAATGTTGAGATGATTTTTTCAACCAAGATACTCCAATATTCACACATTCACAACCTATCATTAATGATGATTGTGATTTTGTGGGCCTCGATGCACATTCCATTTCTTTTTTGTGAGTCTTCTCTCTTGAAGGGATTTCAAATCACTATAATCTCATGGTGCAACATTCATATTCTTGATAATTTTTTTTTGGGATGGAGTACATTACATGAATATTCTAATAGTGTGACCAGACTTGTTGCACATCACACACAAAACTTTTTTGTATTCATGTAGAATCTTATTTTTTGTTTTAGCACTATCCTTAGCATCCACATCTTCCATATTTCTCAATATATTCCAATAATCTATCCAAATCACCAATATTTCATTAGGGTTTTAGGAATCATGATTGATTATTCTACATGGCATCTTCTGTGTTTCATCCTTCTTAGTAGTTATTTTGGATGCACTACCCTTCAACTTCTTCGATTCACAATCCAATGTTTTATCTACATTCAAACTTGGAGTCTTCATGGGAGTGTTTTCTCTTCCAAAATTCTTCTGATTACTTCAAAAGGATGCCTTTTCTTTCTTAGTCAGCTCTTATGATCTTCTTTTCTTATCATATTTGGGTACCTTATGAAATGAACATGCACCATTCATGTGACCACTATTATTGCGTACATAACTTATATTGTCTAACCTTCCAAATCTTTTTTTAGTATACAGATGCTTCTGGACCAATGGATGCTGCGTCATATTCTCTTGGATTCTCCCCTTGATATGGATTTCTCAATGATTTTACATTTAAGGGGTTGTACCAATAATCCAGTTCACAATGCGAGAATATATTATAACACTTATATTGACCAACAAACCATAACTTCATGATGTTATATTTATTGGGTTGTTGAGTCTTCTTCTTGATATGTTCTTCTTATTGTGGGGAGATATCGTCCATCATCTTCTTCCTATTCACCCTATCCATGGTGATAGTGACCTCCTCAATTATCATCATCTAAACTTGTTTAGAATTTTTCATTCAACCTGAAATTTTGGTAGAATAAATTTTAGAAAGATGAGTACAATTTGGTATGGATGGTAGCTTTACTCTCTCAGCTTCTTATGATAGGCCTGTGAGTGATGACATGATCTTCTTACTACACGTTGAAGGTATTTTGACAGTAGAATCCTCCCATGAATAGTGAATGAAAACCACTATTGTTTACTTCTTTTTTAGAGGAACAATATGTGTCTTCTCATGATTGTTCAACTGACCTTCTAATTGTAGACATAAAATATTTAGGATGACTTTTTGGTCTTCGATCATAGTCATATTCTCTCCAAAAGCCTTATTTAATCATTCAACCCCATCTTTATGAAACATTACTTTTTTGAAACAAAGAGTAATGTTTTTTGATTTTAATGGACTCTTATTCCAAATATAAATAATTAAATTCATTTCAACTTATCAGATCATCTTCAAGTGTATTTATATTTTCTTTCTAGAGTCACGTTGACTGAATTATTTTCTTCAACATATTTGAGTCACTTTTATGAACTTGCTTAAAATCACCACTTTGTTTCTTCAAAGGATCCAACCTGTCTGGAGATCATTAAACATTCAAAAAAAATTTCTTTTAAGGATTTCTAAAAATAATCTGTATCTTCTTCCAGTTGAGTGATTTTTTTCTACATAGATTGAAATAGTTCACAAAGTAGGGATGCACTTTCTTCAGGCATACCATACAGTGTCATTCTTAATCTATGAACTGATATTTCTTAAGATGTTGTAGATTGATCACCACCACTTGTGTAAGCATTTTAATCGTGAGAATAATTTCCAAATGTACTAACACATACATCTTGTTTTGTTGTGGTATGATTGTTGTCTATATTCATAGTGGGGGCTATATCCACCTTCTAATTACATTCCAAGTCTGATGTGTATGTAATTTTATCTTGATATATAGAACCAAATGATTCATATTCATTAGAAATGAGTGACTTGTTCTTCAAATTTATCTTCTCCTTCTTTTTCGTGTTCATTGTGGTCATGGTAGATATAGGCTTTTGTTTAGAGATAACTAAATCTTCACTAGATTTTCACTTCATTGATAAACTAGGAATGAATCTCAGGCCTTCAAAAGAAAATAATTTCACTGTAGAGAATCCAACAGAGTTGAACATGTCCCACTGATACCAATTGAGTGTACAGGTTTGGGATATATTTAACACTGAGAGGGGGGGGGTAGTGTTGGGACATTTAAAACCAATTCTACTTTCTATCCATGTACCTCGTGAACTATTAGGATCTTGATTTTTTATTCTCTTTTCCCTGTCTCATGCAATAATAGAAAGTAGTAAAAATATGCACACAATATTTTTACAAGGTTCACCACTCAATAAGGGAATCTATGTCTTTTCCATGCATGGGAATAGCCAGTGCACAGATTCTCCACTATAATTTGATGTTTTATTACAGTGGTTGACTATGAAAACAATCCACTAGTCAGTGTGGCTCCCTATACCTAGAGGGGGAAGGAGATAATCACTCCTAACTTGTAACAACTAGTATATAATCATGCACTTTCTAGTTCCTGATACAGCCACTGAAGACAGTCTTCTTCCTTCTTGAATAAGGTAGGTTCTTCTCTTGACCTACTTCAATACTCTTCACTTGGTTTCATGCAAAGAAGTAGGAAAGCAACTCTACTCTTCTTCTCTAGAGAAAAACCAATAGCACTACATATTTTACTTTCTTCTTCATAGTGAAACAACTGAATGCACTGATATTATTCTTTCTTTATCTAGAATCACATAAACCAATGTGATTATTCAAGAAGCGAGGATCAGATTACATGGAATCATCAGAGTCAATGATTTTATTCTTGTTCAGGTATACATGTGGTCATGCATATGGAATTTAGGTTCAACTATTCTCTTCTAAACATGATTTTATTTTTTTCACATGTAAAAAACAATATTGGTTCTTTCTTTAATTTTTTTATGTGTTCATGTGCATGCAAGAGTTCATGCTCTTACTTATTCTTCCTTTTGTGTGAAACCCTGATAGGGTTAGTTCTTTAAGAACACACACTATCAACCGCTTCCTACACTTTCTTTTCTTTCTTCATCTTGCAATTATTTAGGGTATTCCTTTAGGTTTATATGTGTGATTTATCAATATAAAATGGGTGAACTATTTGTCTTGTGTGAACTCCTTCTTCAAAAACTCAAACACAACCTTAGGATTCTTCAAAAAAACTCATGTGTGCATGAATGTTTTTTGTCCTTCTCCAATTATATACCAAATAAGGAACCCCTAAAAATAGTAGGATATAAGCATTTAATTAAGAGGGTGTTATCACCTTTCATCATGAAACTAGGGTGGCCACAATTTTTCTCCTTCATGTAGAGGATGCATGGTTTGTATTTTTAGAGAGTGTACTAGACTTCACGAAGCACTATGAGAGGCTAAAGATCAACCAATGTATCAAGGTTGTTTGAACATCACAAAGCACAACGAAGGTTCGAGGAACAAATCACATTTTCTAGGGAACCAGTTCTTCACAAAGCTCTTCGAGGGTGTGAAACACATGTTGATGGCTTGCAAGATCTCTCTTTCATGGAGCCTTGAAGACACGCAATTCTATGATTTCTCTTCAAAAATTGATGTGTATGGAGATGCACTTTTTTGAAAATAGGAGCTCTCAGGCATGTGAGAGAAGTAGAATTCTTCGTCACAGGATCTTCCTTTTATAGGCGAGGGAAAATTATCTTCTACATTCAAGGTCCTTGTAAAAAGACATAGATATTGCAGTTTTGAATTATTGAGATTTATGGGGTTTTGAAACTCTTCAAACTCACGTGATGATATGTCAGGAGCCTTGGGTTGTTTCTTTTTTGAATGCGTGCTTCTTCCTAATCTTGTGCATGAATTTGAGATTTTCATTTATCTCATTTTAAAATCATTCTTGAATTATCAATGAACTTGAGATGAATGTTAAGGCCTTGAAACTCTATTTTCATCGGCCTCATTTGAGACATTCTCTTTCATGCAAGATGTTGATTGCACGCATGGTCCCTGTTGAATCACAAGACACATCCTCAATGGATAGGGATCCGACATGCTGGTCATTGTTCATCTCTGGTGAGAGCAGTGTCTCCTATGGATTGAAACAGAGTCGAGAGGTTGAAGGTGATGGCGCGTGGTGGATCAAATGTTGTGGGAGGACCAGACGGTCCTAGATAATACTCACACGATGTGGGATAAATGTACAGTGAATATTATATCCGTCTACTGCATATTGTTTAAACAATAGAGCAAGACAGAGGATGGGATGGATGTCAGATATTAAATATGCATTTTTTTAAAAATCACCCCGCATTTAATTGGTAACGTGGGAATTCCATAGATTATCAATCAACACCCACAGTAACTGGTCGTAATTATCTTCTCCCCCCTCTGGTTCCACCCCACACCAATTCTCTATGAGCATACTCTTAGCACCCACATTACCTCCTCGGGCACACACCTAGCACCCACTATACAGCACTTGGGGTCTTATAAACATCCCACATTCACCTCTTGTGGGATGCCTCTACATTGGCTTCACCATGGGAGTGGTGGACCCCCTGTGGTCCCACATGTGCCTTGGGTTGAGGATGGGTAGCTAGATCGTGGGACGAACCCATTTTTTAAGTAAGACACATAAAAATAATTGGTAGGAAACCGAGTATGCACAAAAATTCATGGCTGTTATTAATCACAAAATAACCTCAAGAATGGCCACCTTAATGTCCAAACCACTTTTTTAACATTCTTCTTCTCTTAATTCTCTCATCTACTCCATTATCTCCAATTCATGCAAAGCACAAGATTATTATACATTTTTCGTGATCACAATTTCAATTTTCAATAATCCCTTATAGGATGATACTAAAATGTTGTAAACCATGTATCATATTTTGTTACAAGTTCATTGAACATTAAGAATAGTTTCCCAATCATTTGAATTGTAAAAATAAAGATAATTTCCCAAGTGTGGCATCCAGTGATATGAATACAAAACAATTCTCCATAAAACATTACTTAAACAAATATCCATTCACATTGGAGTTCTTTCATCATTTTTACAACTATTGAAACTTATTGAAAACAAATAAAAGTTATACAGAAAGTAGTCCCAATGACAGACCTATCAACGCCCCACCTACCGATGCTCGGATTAGTGATGCTCGACTTACTGATGCTTGACCTACCGACACCTGACCTACCAATTTCAGACCTACCGACATTGACCAACCTCTAGAGAACTATATTTTTTCACAAACTCTTGAAAAGAGTCACCATGACTTCCCAAAACACCTCAAACAATGAATTTTGATGATGTAATGGTTCAGAGGGATCTGGGACATTACATAAGAAAAATATCATACTATTATTATCCTTGAGAATTAAAAATAAAAACCAGAAGAAAGAGTGGTCGAAACAACCACCTCATAGGATACCGCTGAAGGATCATAATGCACTTGAAACCCCACTACTATTATGAAAGTTCAACGATAAACCACTATGTGTTGTTTGAATGATGGAGTGTAACATCAAAATCTAAGAACACCTCCCCCATTATCTACTAAACTCAATGTACTAAAAGACACACCACATTACAATAAAAACCACATTGTCCAGACACATGGATCCGGGAATTTCTCCATCCATGTCAAGATACAATCCACTCTTGGTGGCACTGACTCACCCGCACATGTTTAATCACATCTCAATTAATGTTTCCTGACTAGGAATCATGTCTTCCCATTTCCACAGGGCAGGGCTTCATCACACATTATGGAACTAGGAAAAAGCACATCTTATAGAAAACCAGGTTTGAGCATTACATAAAAAATAAAAACATAGAATAAAAACTAAAAAAACTCTAGGTACTGGGGATGAATCTGTGCTTATTGCTCCCATGTACTCTACCCAAACAATGATAAGAGAGTCATTATAAAGATACCAAAAATTTTGGGTGACATGAAAGAATTCATGGATCCTCCCCAACATCAGTGGTAATGCTAATCGTGATGCCACCTCTCAAACCAACACATCAAAGGATCCAATTAACCTTATTGAAATCTTGACCCCTCTGCCGAAATTATGCAGCCCACATTGAGGGGAATCCTTTAAGAACATGAGGTCCCCAAACTCAAAATCTAAGGGACTCCTCCTATAATCGACATACGACTTCTACAGGTCATGTGTTTCCTTCATAGTCTCATGAACATGATGAACCTTCTATGTTGTTCTCTGCACTACCAAAGAGCCAAGAATAGTTGTCTCCCCAAGCTCTGTCCAAGACAATGGTGAATGACATAGACTCACATTAAAGGATTAGAACGGAGCCATACTAATGGAATAGTTATAGATATTATTATAAGAAATATCTACCAGGGGAAGGTGGCATACCCAAGATCCACCAAAAGTATATGACTCATTCCCACAACATATCCTTCGATTTATGGATGTGCTACTCTGTCTTTCAGTATATCTAAGGGTGGAAGGTAGTGTTGAGGCTCAACTGAGTGAAAAAATCATACAAAAATCCCATCTAGACTCATGAGGTAAAACATGCATCTTGATCAGAGATGATGCATCTCAAAACCACAATAAGACACACCACCTAATCCACATACCTTCTTTCCAAGGAATCTACTATTCTAAACTCCGTATTTGATATTAAGTGAGCCAATTTTTTTAGTCGGTCCACTACTACCCAGATCGAATCACTACATCCCTTATCCCTATGATGAAATCCATTGATATTTCATCCTAGTTCTACTCAAGTACATCTATGTGCTACAAAAAACCACTTAGAACTTAGTGCTCAACCATCATCTCCTGGAACACTTGGAATCTTGCTACAAACGTCGCCACTTCCTGCTTCATCCCATGTCATCAAAAGTGTTCCCTAAAACCATGGTACATCTTGGAAACTCCCTGGTGTACCAATAGGGACGAGCTATGAAACACACTGAGAACACCCTTGTGTGTTTCTCCTAGAACAAATAGATTATCATGGAACAACATCTAATTATGACCATCCCTTCGGAGGATCACCCTGGTCAATGCAATCATGGGTCACCTCTGCCTTTTATTCTCACCACTGGGACTCCTCTACATACTACCATAGTGATGAATACAATATCATCTAAAACAAACATCCTTTGCAACTATGAATTCCTACATCTAAGTGCAAGGTGTCCAACTCATCCCTTTCGTTTCAAGAATATGAGGATTTCTGAACAACCTCTTTCTATGACTTCCTTCTCAAAGCATCAACCACAAAATCCCACTTCCCTTAGGTGTAAGAGACATAAAAATCCTAACATTGATAAAGCTCCATACATATCTACTATTAGAAGTTCATATCTCAAATAGAAAATATATAACTCAAGCACTTAAGATCTATGAAGACCATAATGAACTTCCTAATGAGGTAATGCTAGCAAAAAATTAGCACCAACACAACCAATTCTAGATCTTGATCATGGGTGGAATAATTACGTTCACGGGGATGTAACTAGACCCAAAAGTGATCAGACCCCATTGATTCATTAGAACATGCCCCAAACTATACGGGAAGCATTATAAAACACCTCGAACATAACCTCTTCGTATGGTAACTTTAAAACAAGAGAATTTACTAACTCCCCGTTCAGGTAGCCGAAAGATTCATGACGCTTCCCACTCAACACAATGGCCTTTCCTTTTTGGTAAGAACCATAAATAGAGCTGAAACTTGAGAAAAATCGAGTACAAATCTTCGATAATATCCCACTAGACCAAGAAAACTGTATACCTCTACAAAATTATATGGTTCTTCCCAAGAATCGATTTACTCAACCATTGATAGGTCCATTGCTTTACTCTAATGAGACACCACATACCCATGGAAGTTTACCTCTCTTGTAGGAACATGCACTTGGAAAAATTCTTATAGAGTTGGTATAATCAAGGGGATTATTGGACAATCGTGATATGCTCAGCATGGTCCGAATCTAAATTCGATTAGATAAGGATATCATCAATGAATATGAGAATAAACCCATCTAGGAACTCACTGAAGATAGATTTCATGAGCCACATGAACTCGAATGCTGGCTTTGTAACACCAAACGACATAACCACGAACTCAAAGTTCCTATACCTACATGTAAATGGAGTCTTTGGGATGTCACCCTTATTCACCATCAATATGTGATACCCAGACCATGGATCGGTCATAGCAACCCATCTTTCTCTCCTCAAATAGTCAAAAGAATCATCTATTCTCAGGATAGGGTAACAATTCAAGATTTCCATCGAATTCAACCTTCAGTTGTCTAAGCATATCCTCAGATCACCATCTCACTTCTATGAAAACAAGACCAGGGCACCCCATGGTGAAAAACTAATCTAGATAAATCCCTTATTCATCATATCATCAATATAAATTCTCAACTACCATAGAACAGAAGGTTCCATCTGACATGGAGCCATCAAAATCAGAGAAGCACCAGGTTTCTAGTCTATCCTGAACCCAACATAACATCGGGGGGGGGGGGGGGGTGGGGGTAAATTCACAACCTCCCTGGGGAAGAAACCAATAATTACCCAAAAATGATGGGAACCTCCTTCATCTCCTCTTCCAATGATTCAACTGATAGCTCATCCAACAACGAAGAAAGAGGATTTACATGTCGACTACCCATATGAAGACTCCACTCACCAATGAAAGACACACGCTGGCCATCCACGTCTGAAAACCCGACCCTTATCCGAAAGAAATCGATAAAAGCATCCATAGATCACAACAAGTCAATTATAATGATGACATAATATGGTTGCATAAGTAGTAAGAAAAGATCCCCATTGGACGGATGCGACCCCATCATTAGTCAACATCCCCAACACACATTAAACAAGATTGTCAAACCTTCTACTGACGTACTCAACACCAGGGGAATGGAAAGCCTCTCTATGTCTAGTCCCACAAAATGGAATATAATGGGTGTAATGAAGAAGTGAAAAGATCATAAATCAAACAAAGAATAAGAAAGATTACTTTATAAGACAATTGTACATCGTATGATCACAAGCCCCACAATAACTATTTCATATGAAGCATTTTACATACCATGTATATCAACTCTTTCCCTTTGCCAAATAACGCCTCCCCGACCACCCTCGGGTAGAGTTCCCTAAGGAACATCCAAATGTCTGCCTCCATATTCTTTTGTCTCCCCTCTGTGAAGTAAGAGCCTATTGTCCATACTATTGAAATGTCTTGGCCGAAAACTATGGCAGAGGTTGGAATTGAACATGACCACCTCCACCATACTAAGCTTGATACTGGCATTGGATTTGATGGTTCCTGCAAACTCCACAGGTGAAACACCTCTGTCCTAGCCTATAAGAAATTAATGAGGACCAAAAGATCAAAAATAAAATTGATGAGGTTTACTCATCGATGGATGAAATCTCAAAGGCCCCTGTTCCCTAGACCTTACAATAGTTTCCTTTGCTTTCGAAGAACATTTATAGCTCCCCACTCATGGTATAACTCGTCACTAGTTTATCATCTAAACCATTTCCTACTTCTTCAGGACCATTAGCTATATCATAATGGTGAAGGGAGTAACTATGTATTAGAGAGAAGAATGAAGTGTGTCCTCTACTAATACCTTTTTTGGTGAACCATAATTCTCATTATTCTTATTGTGTATATTTATAACATTATTCTTTTCATTTTTATACCATAATACCTACTCACCCACTTTAATCTATCTATCTTTCCTGCATTGGCCTTATTTCTCTTATAGAGTACAATTCATGGTTTATAGAAATATAATATAAATTTTAATCAAATTTACCACTTATATGGAAATTATTTTTATAAATATTCAAATAATAGAAATAAATTATTAATGGATAGATTACCTCCCATATTCTCCAGTAAATTTTGGTTATAGTTAAAATGTTCTATCTTAATATTAGATATGTTACCCATTAGTCCAAGACTTATACAAACTTTAATAATTGATTTTTTATAACCAAATCCAATTGAATTATTCTAAAACATCCAACAAAACTGATCATGGCTAATAAATCACGTTAACTTTCTTTTGGATGAAATATGACTGGCTTGTACACATTGCACTTTTTGGGTAAACAAATAAATATTTCAGCCCCTTTAGGGGAGCTACTCTTTCAATAAATTTTTACAGCATGTATTGTTGTTGTGGAGTATTTTAATAATTTGTTCACCAACAGTTTCCTAGGTTTTTATTTGAAGCCCTTACTACTAGATGGAGTAAAATTATTACATAAAACGGTTTATTGGAAAAGGATAAAATTTTTCCATGAACATGATGTAGATAGATATATATAAAATCAAAATAATTTTTTCATCTTATATAAGTATTTTTAGACAAAATACAGTTATCGGGAATTAGCATGGAAACTCAATAATTCTCTGTATTTTCAGAAAACTCTAAATGTTTTGATTATATATTTCTTAGTTTAACATCTACTCATGTTATATTGTATCATTTATTCATTGTGTTCTTCAAACTCATAATACATGTGTTTATTGTGCCTATAATTATTTCAAATATATGAAGGAAAAATTAATCAATATTTTTCATGGATTCCTTCACCATTATAGGGATTAATGGGGATGTTATAGAGTATTATTATGCCTGTCTTGACCTCCCCAGTCAATAGATATGGGGGTTCTATGGTGTAAGAATGACATTTTTGTTTCATATTACAAATCTGTGATAAATCGGTTGCTTTTATGCATGATATGGTCATGTTTTGTTAAATGATAAATAGTTCCCAGTAAATGCGCATCTCACGTTATAGTTAAGCATGGTCATGGGATTATTCTTTAAATCAATTCATGGTTGAATACCGCTAGATGAGAACCATTGACACCTTAATATTTAGTTCCTCATGTCTAACATCTCCCTATGTCGTGTTATCCACAATGACACACATTCTAGCCCCAACATTGACTATCATCCTATCTATTACCCCTCTCTACATCCATCCTGTTTTTATGATGATTGGTTGACCATAGAGGCTGGCTAAATATATAGGTCTTGGATAGTTGGCCACATATTAGACCATAAAAATAGAAAAATCAATTAATAATTTTTTTAAAATATTAAATATTTTTTTCCAAAAATATTATAAAAATGGAATTTTTTTAAAAAATTAATATAATGAAAATATACAGGTACAAATACTTAAAAATTAATGAAATTAATGATTTTTTATTAAAAAATGTATGCATGAAATATAGATTTAAATACTCTCCAAACATTGCATATTTCTTGTCCCCAATTTTATAATCTTAACATGTATCACCAAGAAAAACCATGTTATTAGTATTTTAATATCAATGATAATAAAAACAAATTATCATAGTGGGACATAAATTTTCAAGAATCATAGAGAAATATCAATCTTACTCCTCTCTTTTCAAGGAAAACAATAAAATTTTGATTTTTTTGATTTAATTTTAAATCGACGAAGCCTCTCCAAACATTCATTAAAGCATCTAAATTAATTATAGTTAAACCTTCTTATTTTGATCTAAATCACATTGATTTTGTTTCTCTCACTACATTAGGTAACAATTTTAAATGGAGTTACACTAATACCATGAATAAATTTTCCTAACGATAGTATTTCATCAAATCTAAAATATTACTTTTGGAAATATAAATACTTCAAAAATGACAAGTGCATCACATTAATGATCAAATTTATATGAGTTTTATGGTAGGTGGGTAACAATGTAAAACAAATTAAGGATTAAAATAAATAATTATAAATATAAATAAAATTTTATGTTATATAAAAATCAATCTTCATAAAATTAAAAATTCAAAAGTGACATCACCACACATCCCCTAAACCCAAATTAAAGGATCATGATATTAATTACAATGAATTATATCCCTCTTATTTTTTTCTTCAACTTTTATTCTAATTTGTAATTAGTACTGGGGAAATGTCCCATAGTCCTCACCTATCCCATTTTTTGATATCAAAATAAAACTAATAATAATAGTTACTACATGATCATATGTTCACATATGGGTGATTTTTTACCTAACTAAGACACCACCGATTTATTTATCAATTTCTTTTATTGTTTTCCTATTTATATATATTTTTTATTTTTTCATAAGAGGGGAAAAAATTTAAATATAATGATTGATACTCATATTTCTTCCACAAATCTCATTAAACTCTCTCACATATTCACAAAAATGTACCGAATACATTCTCACCTTATACATTCTCTCCCCAGAGTTGAATTAATGAATATCATGAAAAATATGAAGTGTATGGTAAGAATGAAAATATAGGCTTGTAATGTGATCTTCCCTATAAAAGGACATTCATGGATTCTATTGGATAAATCAATAAAAATGAAATGGGGTCTCAAGGATTGATTTATTAAGAATAATAATAACTCATCTAGGTTAAATGTTATTTTTTATAATTATATTTTTTAAAAGATACAATAAAAGTCTATTATGGTGACATGAACAAAGTATTTGTTGTGATATTTTCTTCAAGGATAGAAAAAATTAGGTATTGAGTTCTCTCTCTTGAATAAATATATAACAATTATGATGGTTAGGTCATGAGTTCTCTTAGGAAGGAGATGCATAAAATTTTGGTTCAATCACTCATGGAATGGAATAGAATATGAAAACAATCCTCATGGGCTTCAAAAATTAAATGCGTGAAAAATTGAAGAAAAATTTCATCAACAAAAATAAATTAGCTTCCCCAAATCATAATTCAGAAAAGAAATTACCCAATTATAATATTTTATCATACAATTATACAAAATTTATATTCAATATTTTAAAATTTAAAATTTGAAAATGAAATCATGGCAATCCTAAAAAATTATTATATCATTAATCAAAAGATTCAAAAGCTAAGGTGACACATGAAATTTTTTCCCTAAAAATCATAAAACAGATTTCAAATATATTGTGGAGTAAAAAGAAATAATAAAAATAAAATGGTACTATAAAAACCTATGTAATTATGTAATTAATCATTGTTATATTAATGAATATGGCTTATATAATTATATTAGTTATTAAAATATCATGTAATTTTTTATCAAAAAGGAAATTGTTTTAATTAAAAAATTTATTATGTAATTTTATTTGAATGAGTAATTTAAAAATTTCATAATTTTAATTTTATAAAATGAATTAATTTTTGTAAATCATAATATCAAAATCTAATTTGGGTGAAATTTTTTATTTTTCAGAAAATATTGATTTTTTATTTAATAGAAATAAATATAGATTTCTGTAAAACATGTCATATCTTTTTAATCAATTTAGTAATTAAAAATTATAATTATGTTTTGAATAAGTTTTAAATTATCCCGAGTATTATTTTTTTATATTTAATTTAATTACTTACTATTGAATCATATTTATAATGGTTTTTTCTATATTTTTTTGGGTTTAAAAATAGATATTTTCTGATTTTTCAAATGATTAATGTATTTTCATTTTAATTAATTAAAATAATATGTGATGGAGAATTTTTTATGTAAAATTTATAGATTATTGAACATAAATTATTTTTTAATTCTATTTTTTTTATTTTTAATAGAGTTAATATATAATCATATTTTATAAAAAAATACAATTCTTTAAAATCTATTGTCTCACAAAATCCATGCGATTAATATTAAATTCGAGGTTTTCCACTAATGTTAATAGAATTTGGAAAAAATAGATTTCATATTTCGAAGGAAAATAATTTAGAATTTATAATTATGCCAACAATGTTATTTTAACAAAAATAGTAATGAAAGAAATTAAAATTTATTGCAACAATTAAGGTCAAAACAAGTTTACTTAGTGGTTATGCTTTAAACTTAATGGTAAAAATGAGCAAAAACATGTAAAAAACTCCATTCATGGAAATATTTCGACATTATACCTTATAATATCAATTTTGGGGAATTGTAAGGGGTTGGTTATAAGAAAAAAGCGTGGGTGTAATTTACAATTTCAAAAAAATTACAAAGGTGACACTCCCCTCACTTATAAAAGTCCACCAACACTCCCCCTCTATTAACAACTTCAAACCCAATTATTTTGGAAAATACCTCACTAAATAAAATAAAATATATCCTAAAATAATTATAGAATCATTAGGTTTTTCATATATCCATCCATGGATGGTTTTTGTTGAAAACCAATCAGAGATACCCGACGAAGAGGTAATATTCATCAATGACCATTTTTGTTAAATTTTCTACTCCACTGCATTCAAATATATATATACCATGCTGATATAAAAACCACTATATATTACATTTAATGTTATTTTGTTTCAATATGGGTATGAACTATAGTATTACACACTTCCATAAAATGGGTTACAAAATCACGATTCGTGTGTACGACAAACTACTTCCTTTTGGAACAATGTGATTAATTTTTCCATTACCACCTCTCGAGAATGAGTATAATGAGGAATATAAATTCTAAATATAAAATTTATGAAATAATAAATTCTTTATATTCATAATATCATATATAACATTTTTTATATTCCAATTTTTTAGGGATACGATAACATCATTCGTGAGTATGGTGGACTAACGCCTCGTGAAGTGGAGTGATTCGTTTTCATGAATACATTACATAAAAGGTAATAAGCATATATTTAATGATTATATGTGATATAAATAAGATATTATAATATTAATGACATATTTTTCATTCTCTATGTGTAATATAACATTTTCTTTCTCTCACTTTTACTCATTTAAAATTTATAATGTTATTCGTGGACATGTGGACTACCGACTCCATGATGCGACGTGATTTATTATTCAAAAAATCTCAAGAATAATATATATAAGTATAAGTAATTAAAAAGTATGGTAAATATTATATAAATATCTTTCTTTAAAAATAAATTTTACTTACCTTCTTCCCACAATGGTCATTGAAAAATGCAAATGTTACTCATGCATACACACGACCAACCGTCTCAATCATCATAAAATTAATTCAAATTTAATAAACTTATTCATTGATTGGTTTTAAAAGTAAAATTAATTTAGAAATTTGATAATTATATCCTGATAATTATTCTAGAGATGTTTAAATAATGGACTCTTTGACCAATGTGGACCCACTAAAGCAGTTTTTGGAACATTAGCCAAATATGGTAAATAATCCTAGTTAAAGATAATGGATTATTTCATAGTAAATAACATTATAAAAATTTACATAAATGTTATAGTAAACAGGCAACAGGTATTCAATAAAATAAAAAATTAACATCATTTTATTATTAAATAATATAAAGACACACAAGACATGTTATATTCATGTTAAGGAATTTCATCTCAATCTCCTTTCAATGAGTCATACCTTGATTTTATACACCAATTATATTTTACGACATGTATATAAAACCCCATTAACATGTAATGTCATGAAATAAATTATTTTCATGGTTTTAAATTTTTTTTAATGTTAATATTTCACAGGGTTTATGATTCAAGTGTTTCCAAAGTGATAAGGGACTTTCCCCACAAAATTATGTTACAATGTTTTTCCTTCAAACTCTATTTTCCTTCCATATCCATACATAATAAATTAATTTATGAAATTTTTTATATGGATATTAATTATTATAATGTATATTTTATACATTATTTTCAAATTCATTCAAATGGAATCCATTCATTCATTTTATATGGAACATTTTGACAAAAGAAAAATGGAATCCTTATATACTTGATGATAATGGATTTTGTACACCTATGATAATTTTTTTTTCTGGATTCCATTGAAATATTTCATGTATCATTCAATGAAAAAAATTCATTTTATTTGGGAATTTTTGTGTCTAAAATGTTTTTTTCAAAATAAATTTTATTTTATTTTTGGAAATGGGGTTTCAAATAAATATTGTATTTTGATATTTAAAAGTGATTTTAATATGTGTTTAAAATAGTTTTTCAAATATTTTATGATGGAAAAATAAATAATAAAAAATTTTATTCATAGTATAGTATTTTAATATTATATAATTGGGTACCCCATATTGCATCGAGTGAGGCTGTTACATCTTTTATGATGGGGTTGACCAGATAGCTCAGGGTGTACAAGATAAAACTTATATGATTGGGTGGCCCAGATAGTGTTGTAAAGCTCATCATATCTTAAATGATGGTTAAATCAATACAGTGACCGAATTAATTTGGCAATGTTAACTTTCTTAACTGAAATGAAGGAAGGTGTTACTAAAAGGATTATCCATCAGTTTTTACTAGGCTCCAGTTAAATCTGACATGGGTTTAAAATGGTTTATGAATGCAATAATATATGTACCAGGAGGGGAATTTAATTACATTATTTGAGTTTTAGAAATTTTATTATAGAAAAATGGTGTTTTTTTCTTAATGTGAAATTTCTTAATTTAATATTTGTAAATAAAATTAAATATATAGGTTATGTTTATATTATTTTTTATGGTTTCACTAGATTAATGGTTTTCCATATTTCTGAATCCCTTAGAAAAACTTTATCAGCCCCCATTTTGAAATATTTTTCATATGTTTTAAGGATGAGTGACATAAAGGGAGAATTCAAGTTTAAATTCATGAAGAATTTACATATCAATTAACAATGATTTATTTTAAAAAAAAATTATGGATAAAATGGATATTGACCAGAAGTGTCCGATTTGTATTATATGGTTGTGTAATGTTTTATTTATGAAGTAATTACCTATAACTCTAAACATGAAAAAAAACATCAAAGTAAAATAAATTGAATTCATGAGTAAATGTCAAGTTTTTGTAATGTTTAATACTAGTTCCTTATAGTTGGTATCAGTTAAAATGTTTATATAAAATTATAGGTTAGGTTAATGTTAATAGATTTCCCATTAAATATTCCACCATAGGGTTATGTTAAATTGATATAACATTTTTTGATTTTCATGTATATTTTAATAGACTATATCTATTTATAATGGATTTTAGTATAGGAATTAGGGAGGGGGTAGTTATAAGGAACTGAGAGGAGAATATCCTTCCAAATTAGCATTATGAGATGGAAGAAGTCATTAATGAATAGTTTTTAGTAGTGATAGATAAGTTGAAACAAGATATAGAGGTGGTTGTATCCATGATATAAAGTAACCTGATATACCTTGAAGGAATATTTCATTGTGGTGCCTTTCATGATACAACATCCCCCGTAATTCATTGGATCATCTGACCTAGTTCTATTAATGGGACACATCAATGATTTGGAAAAGATATTTGAAGTCTTTGGATTTTTAGAATGATAAATGGAAACTCATTACAATTAATTATGTGAAGGTGAATCCAATTTATTGTGTAATTTTGTTTAGAATACCTGAGAGAAAGACAAAAATGATTTCGTGAAATAGAAAACATTAAATGGTCATTTCCATGATAAGTACTTCACCATAGTTTTTCAATATCATATTCAAAAATATTCCTATAATTGAAGAAAAATATGGAGATTCTATAGTTGAATATGAATAAAACATCTTCAGATTATTCAAATAGGTACTGGATTTTATTTGGGACAATAATAGTAAAATTAATTTATTTTACTCAGGGTTGAAACCACAATTTTCAAGAGCATTGGATATGTGAGAATTTAAATGTTATTAGAAATAGGTTATTTTTTCTAAGGAATTTGATATAGAGTTACTTGACATGTATGTTCCTTATGATGAAAAGATAATGAAATTTCAATTGAGGGCATGGTTCCATCAGTTGAATGTGAAGTAAAAATAAATTTTGAAGATTGTGTTTTATACGAGATATGGGAACTATGAGTTTTTAGTTATGAAGTTTGGGTTTTCTAATCCACCGGCATTATATATGCACCTTATGCATCAAATGTTCTGTACATGTTAGAGAATTTTGCAGTTTGGATTATTGATGACATTTTGGTATATTCTAAAATTCAATAGGAACATAGAAGACACCACAAGACTGTTTTTAAAACCTTAAATGAAACAAAAATGCATTGGAAATTTTGTAAGAGTGAATTCTAGGTACCAAATATTTCATTTCAAGGTCAAATGTTTATAAATATGGAATAAATATTGACCCTTATTGAAAACATTATTGATAAATGGAAAATATCACCAGTTACTAAAGATATTTTTAGTTTTCTTAGACTATAATTTTATAACAAATAATTTGTTGAATAATTTTCTATGTTGTCTAGTACAATATTTTAGTTTACTCGAAAAAAAGTTAAGAAAATTTTGAAAAAATGTGATAAATTTTTATGGACTATAAAAGACAATTTATAAGTTCTCCACTTTTGACCTCACATTCCATAAGTGGGGAATTTTTCATCTCTTATGATGATTTATTGAAAAAACATGGTTTTTTCTGAATTCATAGTGATTAGGTAATTTCTTAGACTTTATATAAAATTAAACAACCTAATTTAAATCAAACTACATATGATTTAGAATTAGCTGATGTAGTTTTTTATTTCAAAATTTTGAAGAATCATTTGTAAAAAGTGAAGTGGGTAATATTTAATGATTATAAAATTTTAAATTTTACATTCTGTCTTAAATAATTTAATATGAGATAGAGAAAATGGATAAAAATAATCATGGGTTATTATTTCATGATTCAACATCTTCCTAAAAAGGAAAAAGTGTCTTATTATTTGAGTAAAAAAAATAATACTACATTATCCATGTTTCATTTGGAATGTGACCCTTTGGATAATGATATGATAAATTTTTTTGTAGAATTTTTGGATGCATGGAAATCTTATTTTTTTATGATTCAGTCTAGTTGACTTTGTTGGAAAGAATTAACAGAGCTTAGAAAGAGGATCAATAATTATAGGAAATGGTATAATCCATTAATAATGGTAATTTTTCTGATTTTAATATTGATAAATACAATATTTTATGATTTGGAGAAAGATTATATGTTCCTTACGATTTCGAGTTAAGGAAAGTGTAGTTGAATGAAGCTCATTATTGTACATTTTCATTTATCAAGGAAGAAATATGGTGTACAAATAACATCATGTGTATTTTTGGTGGGTTTGAATGAAAATAGATGTATCTCACTTCACCGTTAAGTGTTTGACTTATCATAAATACAAAGTAGAATACCATTTACCAAATGGAATATTTCATCTTTTTCCAATGCCAAAGTGGAAATGGAAATATATTTCCACATATGTCACGATAGGAATTCCACGGACATCAAGTGGTAAAAATGGGATTTGTGTTATTATTGATTGATAAAATAAATATCCACATTTCCTTCCCATTTGATAATAAGGTATTCAGACAAACATTCCCATTTTTATCTAAAGGAGACAGTAAGTTTACCTAGAGTGCCTCTATCCAATATATCCGAACATGATCCTAAGTTCACATCGATTTTTTAGAAAGGAAATAAAATTTCATTGGGAATTGAATTGAATCTCAGTATAACATTTCTTCCTCAATTCATTGGACAGTCTGAGAAGAAGAATTAGACCATGGTAGAAGTTCTTATTTCTTATTCAATGGATTACAATGCAAAGTGGTTTCATACATGAGATTTTTGGGTTGATGTAGGAGAAAAAAAGTTGATTGGACCAGAGTTTGCAGATGAAATGGATTAGAAGGCGTAGTTTATTCAAAAAAAGACGAGAACAACTCAGAGTAGACAAAAATGTTATGTGGGAAACCAAAGGAATGATCTCCAATTTGAGGTAAGCAATCTTGTATTTGTCAAATATTCTTTTTTGGAAACAAATTCTACATTTTTGTAAAACTATAATGTTTTGTTCAAAGTTCACTAGACCTTATGAAATCTGGGAGAAAATTTAATTAGGTTCCAAATGAGTGGATTTTCCCCTGCATTTTTCTCAGGTAGACAACACATTTGATGATTAAATATTAAAGATGTTTGTGCTAGATATATATCCCACATAAAAAATTAAGTAGTCGATTTGGAATATAATATTTCATAAAATGTACCACGAGTTTTTATTCTTGACTGTAGAGATCATGTTTTTTGAAATAATTTTATTCAACATGTTAATGTTTTATGGGAAAACGGTATGTTTGAAGAGTCAACACGTGGATTTAAAAATGATATGAATGAGAGATAACCTCACCTATTTAATAAGTAAATAAAATTATGAGGACACAATTTTAAAATGATGAAGGATTCAACAAAACATTTTATTATTGAATAAATCAATTTCATATTTATTACTATGATTTAAAATTTTATATTATTTATAAAAGTATCAAGAATTTGTCAATCAATGGAGAATTGTTTTTATTAAACACATTTCTTATAATGTTTTATTTGAAAAATAAATTTCTATACATTATAATTTTAATTTTATAAAATGAAAATACATTTTGAAATTATTATTCAAAAACTATGTTTTAGTGAAATGTTTTAATTTATTAGAAATTACAGATGTTTCCGTGAATAATAAAAAATATAGATAAAAATGCCATTTCATTTTAATAAATTAATATTTTAAAATGTATCAAAAATATTAAATATTTATTCAAGTAAACTAAATATTATTTCTTTATATTTAATCTACTTTATTACTTTTTAATCATCTTTATATTGGTATTTAATAAAATTAAAAAAAAAGGTTTTTTAAATTTTTTTTAAAATGCATAATGATTATCCTTTGTAATTAATTATTGTAATCCCTAAATTGGGGGTCTTTAAATATATTTTATATATTATATATCAATAATAATTATTTGAGTTTTATGTAATAGTCATTATTATTCATTGAGTTACTATAAAATCATCTTTTTCAAAAAAAAATAATAATCTTAAAAACCCATTATCTGCCTGAATCTGTATGATTACAATTCAATTAAAATATTAAAATAATTTGAATTGAATTAGATAAATGGATTCCATATTTAGAACTAGAACACTTTATAATTTCTAATAAGTCTATCTTTAATTTTTACCAAAAATATTAGTGATATATATTAAAATTAATTACAACAATATAGGTCAAAATGAGTTTATTTTGTATTTAAAATAAAAACATAAAGGGCCTAATGACCCAAAAAATTAATCAAAAACAAATATAATAGACATATTTTGGCTATATACCTTCTATTACTGAGTTTTTTTCATTATTAGATACTTAAGACCTGTAAAATACATTAGTGGATTTCACTCCTTCAAAATATTAAAAATGTGCCACACACCTCACATATAAAAGGCCACCACCTATCCCCCTATCTTCACATGTTATCAACCATTTATTTCAGATAATAATTTTCACCATTAAATACCAATGCCCATATATTCATCATATTTTCCTTAATTTATTACTAAATCCAACAAATTAAGGCCATTAAAGACAACCGAATGGAGATACCTGAGGATAAGGTAATGTTCATCAATGAGCGTTTTTATTTTATTTTCACTCCACGCCTTTAAATATTCTTTTATCCTGATGATATTGTAACCTAATTATATTTTACATAATTTTTTTATTAATAGGTTATGACCTACATCCACACACACTTATATCAAATGTGTTATACAATCATCATTCTTGCATATGGTGGACCACTGCCTAACGATATGATGCCATTTGTTTTCCATTACCACCTCTCACAGTTTGGTATAATGATTTATATAATGATTATATATTATATTAATCTAATAATTACAATTATAGATTCACTATATCATATATAAAAATTTTATATTCGAATACTAATGAGATACCATAACATCGTTCGTGTGTACGATAGACAACTTCCTCGCAAAGTGATGTGATTCATTTTCACTAACGCATTACATAGAAGTTAATAACAGGTAAAATTATTTAATATATGTGAAATAAATAAAATATTATGCTATTATTGACATATTTATAATGTTTTATGTATAATAAAACTATTTAATTCTTACATTTTTAGCCACTGAAAAAGAGGTAACATTGTCTGGGGATGTGTGGAATACCGTCTCCCCAACGCGATGTGATTTATTTTTTTATTCTCCACATCACTATAATAAATTATATATTTATATATAATTATATTTTTTGTATTTTATATATAATAATAATTATGGAAAGATAAATTTTACTTATCTTCTTACCGTAATGATCATTGAAAAATGGAAACTTTACTCATGTGTATGTACAACCTACAGTCCCCATGGTCATAACGTTAATTAAATTTTCATAACTATATTACATTATTGGTTTTAAAATTATAAATTATACATACATATTATAATAATTTCAAGATTTTAATTCTGAATATGATTAAATAATGGCTTCTTTTACCACATTCGACCCAAAAAATCCATTTTTGGTACATAAGACAAATATTGTCAAAACATCTGATTGAAACTTAATTGATTATGTAAATGTAAATAAAATTATATTAAGTGAAATAAAATAAACAATTAACTTAGTAGATCTTATAAAGAATTTAAATTATTAACAAAAATTTATTATTCATGAATTTAAAGACACACATTACATGTCAGACTTAAGGTTAAGGATTTAATCTTAATCTCCTTCAATTTAGAAATATCTTGATTTTGTACACATATATAAATTTAAGAGGAGTATATATAGACCATGCTATATTATATATCGTGAATTTATTTATTATCATGTAATTTATAATTTTTTTAATGTCAACCATTCATAGGGATGATAAATTATGTGTTTCTCAACTAGTAATGGAATTTTCCTTTAAAAATAACTATTTAATGATTCTCTGTGAAACTCCCTTTATCTACCCTTTACATGGTTTTAAAGTTCTTTTATGAATGTTTATATTTGGAAATTAAATATTAATCATTTAAATTTATTAATATATTTTCAAATTATTTCAAAAGTAATATTTTTACATGTTCTATTTGGAATTATTTGAAGAACAAAAAAATGAATTCTTAACCGACACGGTGAAAATGACTTTTACAATGAAGTGACCATTATTTGGTTTTTTAATTCCTTGAAATATTTCATGTTTCTTTAATTGAAATAACATTTATAATTTTATTTTTTAATTTTGGTAATGAAAATGGGTTTTCAAAAGAAAAACATATTTTTATATTGCCAATGGTTTTATTAAAATATCTTGATATCCAAAGGTTATTTTCTTATGCATTTAAAATAGTTTTCAGAAATATTTATGAGGGAAAATCCAAAGAATAATAATGTTTTATTCATGATGGGGTACTTGAGAAATATACAATGGCTTGGACCATATTACACTGGGTGAGCCAGTTATAAATTATATGATGGGGTGGCCAGAATAGTGCTCCATGAGCCTATTACAACTTATATGATGGGGTGACCCTGATAGAGGCAATCGATCCCATTATATCTTGAAGGATGGGTGTTCCTAGATAACACCTCAATTCATTTGGTAATGTTTCTTATTTTAGTAAGAAATAAAGAGGCAGTTACCGAAGGATTTAGCCTATGTATTTAATAGGGATCTAGTTACATTCAACATGGTTTTAAAATCAATTAAAAATGTTATGATCTATGATACCTTGAAGGGACTTTATATTCGTTATATCAGTTTTAATTTATTTTCATTATGAATATAAGTGTGAGTTTTTTTTCATATGATTTTTTTATTTCATATGCTCAAATGACTATTAAGAAAAATTTAAATGTTATATGAAGATTTAAGTTTTCATAAAAAAAATAGTTATTTCCTTCATGTATCCCACATTGATATTTTTATACTCATACCACATTTTTAAATGTTTTTCATTGGGATTAATATGGGTAATGGAAATGAAGACATAAAGATGAATGTCTTTAAGATTATTTAGGAAAACAAAACAAGCTTTATTTTAAACGTTTTATATTATAGGAAAAATATATATGGATTAGAAGTTTCCACTTTTTATTATATGGTTTCATAATATATGAATTTTGACCTAATTCTAAAAAACTAAAAACCTAAAAATAAACTCAATGTTAAAGAAATTAAATTATTTAGTCAAACTCTATATTATGTAATTTTTATGGTTGATTCCTTATGTATACTCCCCTTTCAATATTAAAATCTACATCTATTTAAATTCTTTCTATTTTCCTTTTGAATTTATCAATCATGTCCCTAAAAAATTAAATTAAAAAATGAACTCATACTATCCTTGCACATTTAAGATAATAAATAAAATTGGTAATTAAACTACGTCTTAATTTATTACCAAACTAACTCGTTGGAAGTCAATAAATATTAATGTCCTTGAAGGTAATAAATACTTAATTTACCTACCAAAATCTATATGGTTACGATAATTTAGCTCCAACATACCTTTTTTATCTAGTGAAATAATCGAATAAATCTAACCATAATTTACTTACCAATTTAAAATTTATTATGGAATTGGTGCAGCTATATTGAACCTCATATTTTATGTAGTACTTACACTAAGAGGAGGTAACCAAAATAAGGATAACATGAATGATTTGAGATGTGGTTATCATGATGTCTTGATTTGGTTACTTTTTCAGTGTATTTTCATGATATTTATCATTTTATTCAATACAGACATACTTTCCAAAGGTATATAGAATCTAATAATTTACCCATGAAATATTATAAAATTCATTGGTTGAGAGGATGGGAGGTTTTGCTTACCATATCATTTTGAGATAGATTATTTATTAATGTGGGACTCTATTATATATTTAAAATATGTTCATGTAGTGTCCCTAGTTATGTTAGTTATACTACTAGTTTCCCACATGAATGATTATTGATTAACTATCAAATGATATTTTGGTTTAAAGCCTCATTTCAGGGAACTATATAATTTTGTATCTTCTTAGAAGATATTTTGGATTTAGTGTTGGGATAGGGCCCATTAAATTGTTTTTCTATATACCCATTTGATGGGAATCTGATCCCATAATGTTTGGTGCCACTTAATAGACATTGTACCTGTTATGTTTGCGTGATGAGGGAATACACTAAGTAGTTTTCATCATATACAGTAGACTTCTAGGTGAAAGGAACATGGTATGTATTGGTTTGGGACATATGTTTGGGAGGACCTTTTAGATGATATTGATGGGTAATGTGGGCCAATAAGGATGGATGGAGTCCCAATATATAGATATGGAATACCAAGATGAAATATTGTCTCATTATGGATATTTACTAAAAAAGGAAATGTAAGGACACATGGAGGGTACATGACTATATAGATAGGAACTTGTTGCCATCATGGATATTGTATGACATAAGAATATGAATGTACGGATAATATAGATTGGTATGTGGCACTTATGGAGTGAAAAATATTTTGTGATATTAGGTTCAAACCGTGAAGAGTAATCCTACATATTTTATTAGAGGTTCAAATTTGATCCCATATAGATCGAGTGAAATAGTTTAAGGTCATATGTTGAGGATTTACCATACATACTAAAATGTAATTTTCATGTCCCAACACATGTTAGGGATCAAGTCACAACTAACACAAGCCTGCCTTTATAGTCTAGGGGCTAGCGAAATGCACCAAAGGAAAAACAAACTCAGTGAGGCCTCTACTTACATACCTATAGAAACAGATGTAACAAAATCAATTAAAAGGTGCAGAAGGAAATGAAAAGCATGATAGAAAATTTCCATATATAAACCAAACAAATGCATCAACATCTAAATGGTAGATGTATAGGTGCTGTAAAGTAAATTGAAAGGGAAAAGGGAAAAAATAAATTCCTGACCAATAGTGTGCCACAACTCTACAAAAAGTAGAAATTTAAAAAAATTGATAGATCACCACTCCTAGATTCCAAGATAAGACCACTGCATGTGGTCTAAGCACCCTGTATCCCTATGTTCCTTTGATTTCCTGATCAACATGTCCATCATCTACAAGGTCAGACCAAGTACAAGAAAATTTCAAGAAGGGATGAGTATAAAAATACACAGTAGGATTCTCCGAAGGCTCCATGTGGAAGAAAAATATGTACTGAAGTGGGGAATAATAGATAGACTAAGGTATAGTAAAATAAAGTACAGATCTACCCAAAAACTATGTGATGTAAGCTCATCCAATCACAAGGTTCTAGAAATAGTTATAAGATGTAATTCCCTTCGAGTCTTTATCACCTATAATAGGAGAGTAGACTCATGCTACCATGAGAAGCTACACCCAGAAAGAATGTGGCATACCCCATTCATCGTTTCCTCTCATGGAAGGAGAGTTACCAAAACCCATCGAGTGGGTACTACCATAGGATATATATACATGCGCAACCAAAGATATTTGATTCAAAATTCAGGATAAATTAATTAAATTTATTTATTTTTATTTATGAAAATTACCTCCATTAATTTTTCTATAGAAGACCTATGATGATAAATTTTTTTCCTCTATATTGTAAATGACTAACTCCAAACTCAACTATGGATTCCGTTATATAATCTGAGCTACCGTTTGAGATATATATCATTTCTGTCTCATGCATAGTATAAAATATACATAATATTGTTTGAATAATTTTTCCCTGTCACTCTGGGCCTCAAAATCACAGGTTTCATCAGTTCCTGGATTTGGAAAGATATGATGAAATATTATAAAAGTATTACGAGGTAAAAACTGGGTCTCTATATCATTCCATACATCAGAATTTTCATCGTCGAAAAAAATCTAGGGAAAAAATTGGCGTTACTAAGCTCACACATGAATCTCCCGCTCTGATGAAAACCTACATGTTTCTAGGTGGGAACAACATAAAAACCAAAAGGGATGGTCCATCCTATTTAGGTCTACTCTTGGTGATGATGTGTGTAGGTTCATGCATGTATCTCTTTAGCTACGACATGTGGGAGAGGTTATGAGCCCACTCCAACTATGGGGGTAGGTCAAGGTGGTTGGAAACCTCACCAATGCATTTCATGGTCTTGAAAATCCTAATTAAACTTAGGAAGATAGTTTTTCACCATAGAAGGACCACAACATCCTATTTTGGGAATATAATCAATGTTTCCCCCTGGAAGAGGGTCTTAGTTGGTACCTCACAATTGGGACTCTCTTACACGATCGATAAGTGAAGAAGTCAACACCATCAGTTAAAGAAAACTATTACATACTTCTTCACTAGGGTCAGTTGTAGGGAAGCTAACTAATTTGAAACTCCTTGCACATTGTAATTCTAGGACTTCCTTTTAATCATCTATTACAAGGTTTCCCTTTCCAAGAGCATAGAATATCTCGAAGGCGTAGTTCTACAAGAATTTGAAACCAGAATCACCATCTTAGGTTCAAGTCTCTATGGGTGAAGATATACCTGAATCTCTAGTGGTTTGTGCAAACAAAAAAATACCCCTAGAAAATGTATTGTCTCCATATCCTCAGGGCAAAGGCTACTACAGCCAGCACTATGTAGTGAGTCACATCATTCTGTTCATGGGATTTCCATCAACAAAACCTAGAATTCATAACTTTTTTATTATGACTTGATGTTGAGAAAAAAAGGTACCAATGAATAGGGCAGGCTGGTAAACTCATCCAACTGCAAGAGGCTAGACATCGAAAGCATGTGACATACCACACACGTCTTTTCACCTCTTGTAAATAGATTAATCCCTAAAATAGGTACTATACTGATCCCACTAGTGTCATCTTAATAAAAAATGGGTTAAGGAAAAAAATACAATATAAATGTTAGAATCTACTCTGAAACTCCACTACTCAACTCCAACTTGAACACATAAGTTAGAGGGATTCATTCACCACACATCAACAGTATCCACATTGGGCAGCACTGACTCTCCCCCAATGTTTTTCTTGCTTCACAAAAAAACATCTCATTGGGGGAAGAACCCCTATTCCCCGTCCATTGAAATCTACATTGAACAACATCAAAATAGGGTATCACTAACACCCCACATCCCCCTAGAAAAACCTTAAGAAAAAAGCAGGGAGAAATGAGTACCTCACCAAGTGTGTAACAAGTTTTTTTGAAAAAATAAAAAATACATAGGGACTGTCTCTTATCATCTCAGGCACTGTAAGATTATAAAAATCTATATCATGAAGATGCCCGAGTATAAAAATACTCAGCATGATTCCCCTAAGGCACAAGGGATAAGTTAAAGATATACTAACGTGGGGAGTAGTAGATAAAACAGAGTAAAATAAAAGAGAGTTCAACTCAACCAAACATGAGAGTGAAGTAATAACATCTCAACACAAGGAGATATAAATTGTGAGAATATTAACTTCACATTGAGTCTTTATGACCTATAGTAGGAGAGTAGACTCATGCAACCAGGATAAGCAATACACAGAAAATATGTGGCATACACTACATGTCTTTTCCTCTCCTGGATGGTGAGCAACCAAAACCCAAGGAGTTGGTATTGCAAATGGATATATATACATTCTTAACAAAATAATCCCAAATGAGAGAGTAAGTGGATCTATATCTCTTAGTTAAGCACAAAATTGAGTAGAAAATAGTTTTATAAGTAACCAAAAATGATTCACAACATTCATCACATGTTCTCAAAACTGCATGTAAAAGGGGCTCAATCACCACATCTTGATACTCTCTACTTTGGGTAGCTCTATCCCACCAGCACTATTTTATTTCTCATCACAAGAAAATGTTTCGATAGGGAAATCATCACACATTCTCATGAGCCCAAAGGTACATCAAAAAATTTCTCTTCATAGATCCTCATAGGTAAGAGATATTTTTCAAGGTTGAGAACCCACTGCCCAGCTCCCCTGAAGGGTATGCTCAGTACTTTCATCAGTAAACACCGCTTCCCAACCCTACTGAAGGGTAATATATTGGAGGGTAAGCATGAAAGTTTCATAAGAAAACTCTATTTCCAATCATAGCTAGAGGGTAAGACTGAATGTGTCATAGGTGAATGTAATTTCCCAACCCAGCTGGAGGGAAAGCCCGGATGAGTCATAGGAGTATGCCACTGCCCAACCCGACTAGAGGGCATGCCTGAAAAAGTAAAGGATAAAAGACGCTACCCAGACCCATTATAGGGTAATCCCTTTTAAGAAAATTTATAATTCCACTACCCTGAATCACTAGAGAGTAATCTCAAAAGAGTAAATAGCGAATGCCACTACACAACCCTGCTAAAGGGTAAGCCCATAAGTGTAAATAGGAAATGCCACTACCTAGCCCCATTGGAGGGTAAGAAAAAAAGATTAAATGTTGAAAACCACTACCCAACCCCACTCGAGTGTTAAATAGTACAAATCTAGACATTCCTAATGGATGGTACCTCATATAAAACATCGAGGAACTACACAGTAGTAATTAGGCATCCTAATGGATAGGCGTGACACCCAATACATCTCATATCATATCGTGGAATTCACTACAAAGGTCCCTATCACGTTCTACATGGAAAAATCCCAGTACATGATACTTGTAGGCCATGATCCGAGTTCAGAAGAGGGAAATACCTGATGTATAAGATTCGTGAAGTAGTATAGGGGATGTGTGGGAGCCACATGATGTGTGTCCCCAAATTATCACCAAGCTACGTATCTATCTATACTTGGGTACTAAAATATGAACAAGTACCCACAGGCATTCATGAATACTCCAAGAGTACATGGAACCTGTGTGCCAAAAGGCTGAATAGCACAAGATTTTCATTATTTGATCTGAAGGGAGAAAAACAATTCTACAAACACGCCTCTTCAAATGGGAACATATTATCAAGCGTGTACCACCATCATGATCATTGCGATAAAACACATGTGTTCATCTATCCATTCACCCGAATCAGACTCCCAGTAAAGAAATTGAATTTCACAGCATTGAGCATGAATGGGGCTTTGTAGGGACCTTACCATGATCCCAAAACTCAACAAATAGATTGTGTTATTTTAATCCTCGTGGAAAATCACACATGATTGGATATTCATTTGTCCCATACTGACACCTAGTAAAAAGGTTGCATTTCTCTGCAAACACCTAGATTGGGCCTCATGGGACCTGAACCTCCATTTGGGATTAATTTCCTTAAATCAGTCTTAAAAGGTTTTCCTAAACTCTAGGGTCACAATGCCTCTGATGTCACATCAATTATAAGACATAATCATCCATATGGTCTTATAATTTTTTTTCGAATAATAATAAATATATTATTATTATTATTATCAGAATTTTAATGTCATTTATACTTGAGACTGAATTATTAAAATCCCCAAAAATGTAAAAAGATCTTCCTTGAAGTAAGGGTTGCAATACCACTGATGCCACGCAAATCAGACATCCAGTATGTAACTTATTCCTAATAAATTGTTTCTTAATAATAATAATTATATTATTATTCATAAACTCAGGTGTTTCATGGAACCGATCCATGAAACCCAAACATAAAAATCCTAAACATGCCAAAAAAATATATTTCATGATACGAGGATGTCCTGTCCATAAGTGACATGTAAATCAGAATCTATGTTTAGGAGTTATTGGGGTTTGAGGAAGCCACATCCATCCCACGTCCAGCATGGCCACCTCCACCTGGCCCACATATCTCTGGCCCGACCCCTACCACTGTTGACTGACCCGCTCAGCTGTAGATTGTTGTAACTCTAGTTCCCTACCATGTTGGTGTCCTACACTTCCACTTACATACCCCCGTGCCATATCCTTAAACACACATCCACCATGGTATCTGTCATGTTCCACCACCATTATCGTGGCCTACTACCCTCGTAAGGCTCTGTCAGAGCCTTATGGACCACCACCGGCAACCACTGGAGTTGCTGCACTAGTGTCGCACCAATGGTGCTTCCACAGACTATCAGGAACTCCCTGGTTTCCCAAATCTCATTCTAAGACCAGATCTAGACTCCTTAGGATTAAACATTCACAAACTAAGCCTCCACTTGAAGATCCGTTGACATTTCGATGCAACTAAAAGTAGTCACTGATTCCGCTCACCAGTGAATCTCCTCTGGTGCCTTAAAAAATCATATATCTATAATCCTTGGATCAAAACATCACAAAACTACTCCCTACATGACATTCATATGTCATTTCAACATGGAAAAACAATGACCGATGAAGAACATGGTGATTAGTGAAGAACGAACAACCCTGAAAATAAATAGCAGAGGGCTATTATCAGTTTTTTCATCTACAAAGGATTTGAAAGTAGATAAATTGATATGTAGTCAAAAGAAAATAAAATTATTGAGTTGGGGTGGTGTTGAATCCAACAGCGAAATCCTACCCTGATTTTAGATCTATCGTTGCATTCGCTACACTCTGATCTACTAGAAAATGCATTTTAATCACGATCTGCTAGGAATTCGGCATCGAATCACTGTTAGAAGGATAAGAGGATCTCTCTGCAGAATCTTAAAGGGAAATGAGCCTACCAATGCCCATTTCAATTAAAATCCTTTTTATAGAAAACAACCTGTACTCATGGAATCTGAACCTCCCTCTCCCTCCCAATATAGGTCTCACTTAAGTAAAACACCCTATTTGAAACTCAATGAAGGTCTCTAAATTCTAATCAGAATCCCCGATAAAAATTTATTTGAATCAATGATTGAGATAAAATAATTAATTTTTTTATTTTATTTTTTAAAATTCCATCAAAGGATCTTTTTAAAGAAGACCCACAATGATAAAAGTTAGGTAACACATAGGGAAAACACCACACCATAGACTCTACCATGGCCTCATATTTATGATACAAGATACCATATAATATATATACAATTTATGTCATTTCCATAGTATAAAATATATATAATATTAATTTATAATTTATTTTTGGAACTTCGGGCCTCAGAATCACATGTTGTCTCAGTGCTTGGCTCTGGAAATATATGATGGAATATTCCAAGAGTATTACATGGAAAAGGTTCTCTAAATAATTCAATCCTTCATGATTTTCATAATTGAAATAAAAATCATGGGAAAACAAATTGGGTAACTAAGCTCACACCTGGCTCTCCCACTCATAGGAAACCCTACACATTTCCTTGTGGGAACAGCACACAAACAAACAAGGATAGTATATCCTCTTATGATCTTCTCCTTTCGATGACGTGCATAGGTTAAACCATGTATCTCATCATGTAAAACATGTGGAATATTTTGTGTCACACTCCCGCAGGGGGGCGGTGGGGGTTGGACAAGGTGGTAGGAAAACTATACAATTCATTTCCAAGTCTCGAACAACATCATGAAACTCTGAGAGATAGATTGTCTTCCTAGTAGGACCTCTAAATACAATATTGTGATTTGAATCATTGTTTTCCCATGGAACAAGGTCTCAGTCGATGTCTCAAAACCTATAATCTTATACATGATCGATAAGTAAAGGAGTCAACACCACCGATTGAAGACAACTATACCCTCCTACTCCAAAAGGGTCTGTTTTTGGGAAGCTAACTGCTATAAAAATCCCCGTACATTGCAATCCTGGGGAATCATATTAAGCATCTGCTATAATGTTTCACTTTCATATAGCATATACTACCTTGAAGACGTAGTCCTACATGAATTTCAAACCAGTTTCACCATCTAAAGTTCATGTATCTCTAGGTGAAGACATTACAAAAACTCCAGTGGTCTGTGAAAACCACAAAGCACTCTCTTAGAAGGTAGTGTCTCCATATCCTCAAAGTGAAGACTACTACTGCCAACTCATGGTAGTGAGTTACGTTATTCAATTCATGGGGTATCTATCACCTAATCATGTTCTTGATTAATTTAGTATAATTACTTGATGTTGAGCATGCAAGGTACCTGCAAACATGGAAGGTAGGTAAACTCCTCCAACTGCAAGTGGTTAGACACAGAAATCATGTGGCATACCACACACATCTTTTCCCCTATTGGAAGGAGAGTAATCCCCAAAATAGGTACTATACCAATCCCACTAGTGGAATTTCATGAAATAATTTGTCAAGATGAAATAATCAACTATAAATTTTAGGACCTACTCTGACACTCCACTGCACAAATCTACCATAAAATCACATGTAAGAGGGACTCATCCACCACACCTTGATAGTTTGCACTTTGGGTTGCACTGACATTCCCTTATAGTTTTTCTTGAATCACAAAAATGGAACTCAGGGCAGTAAAAATCTATATTCATCATGCATTCAAATATACATTGAACTACATTGACACGAGGTTACACTGACACCCCACGTCCCCCCCAAAAAACTATAAGCAATATATAGGGAGAAAAGTGTACCTCAACCAGTGTCTATCAGGTTTTACTACAAATTTTTTGAAAATTCATAGGGTGTGTCTCTTATCATCTCATAAACTATAAAATTATAGTCATCTATAACATACAGTTTCTCGAAGCTCTAACTGCCAGCTTCCTAAGCCTGATGTGGGATACCTTCTTGTGATGGAAGGATATTATACTATCATCTACAAAAGAGAACTCAGCCTGATCCCCTTCTTACAACACCTCCCTTGGGACCACCCTATACTGTCTTGAAATATCCCTACTCACATCACTGTCTCATCTATGGTTGTTCATTTACTATTCACTTGGAAAGGTCAACACATATGGTCGGGCAGTCTCATTCCATGGGACCTATCCTATCACAAGAAAAACATCAAACCTCCATATGTTTTCTCCATACTCTATGATGCCTCGTCCCCTCATGACTATGTTCCTAATAGGGATTAGGGGTAGGCATCCTATTTCATGATATTGTCATCCAAAACCTTCTAGCTACGATAGAAATCTCTTCTCTATTGTGGCTACTGCCACAACCTAATCTATTACACCCCTCTGATAGAAAGCACCCCATCACTAGTTCTTTCTCCAACACCCCTACACAGGAGGGTATGCACAAGTGTATTATGATAGTAGAGATCTCTCTATGAAGTCCCTTCGTAAAATTCCATGCTTGGAAATAGCCTTCATGTATCACTTCCATAGAGTCGAGTGCAAGGTCTATGAACATAGTCACATACTCAGCCACCATCATCCCTATATATTAATACCAAAGGATCTCTTGAATTTGGATGTATCGTTAGTAGGTAGGGTAGTACTCCTCACAAGAAAATTTTTGGAAGACATCCCAATAGATTACCGACTCCTCATGTATCTGAGTATCCAAACCACCTTGATGTTCGGTTTCTCTATAGAAAAGGCTGGCTAGAAAACTACACAATCTAATAAATTTGTGTCCAGACAAGATTGAAGAGGGGAACCACTAACCATATTAAAACCGTTACCTCATAAGGGTATGTCTCAAAGTGAAACCTCAGTGGTTTATGATGATAGAACTCACAAAGCATGATCATCATGTGATCATCGTCATCTTGTGATACTGGAATTAACTACTACTCCATGGGTGGAGGTGCTAGAACCGATCCACCTGGAGGAAGATAGATCATATGATGGATTATGAACTAACTCCTCATCATTCATATGGATTTCATCAGACACCAGAGATGATATCTTGGCTAGCTGTCATTGGAATGGCATCATGAATTCATTAAAGGAGTATCAAAGCAAAGAGAATATATATAAACCGAAAATGACGTTGATGTGACTCAAGAATTATAATCAATGACTCAATCCTATATGATGCAAGTACCATTGTTCCATGCAACATATATCTCAACATACTGAGTCGAAAAGTGGGTAATCGGGTCACTTGAGAATGTCTACATCGACTGCCACACTATCACATGACTCTGTTTCTTGAGATCTACTCTCAAAAAAAAATTCACACTATTTCCCTAAAACCCAACCAATTCCTTTTTAGGGAAAATAACAATAATTTCCTAATGAACCAAACACATCTAATACAACTTTTTCCTAAACTGAACCTTATCAGGGCTCGAGCTAAAACTACCCCAATCCTACCTTCATAGGCCTGGGGGTGGAATCAAGTACTGACCTCATAACATACTTAGGGAGGCATTTTCCGATGTTCCTGTACAAAAAAACACTACCTACTCAATGAAAAAGTGCATAGGGAAAGAAAAAACAATACAAATCACTACAATATATAGACTACAAATATGCTTCAACCTCAAAATAGAAAAAGTACAGGTGTTGTAAATTAACAGAAAATGGAAAAAGTGTATAAATACATTCCCAACCAGAAGAGTACCCAAACCCAACAACGAGTAAAAATGTAAAACAACTGAGAGAACTGCGCTATCGGATCCCAAGCGATGACCACTCAACATGGTCTAAGTACTTCGTATGACTAATATCATATGATGTCATGATAGACCTATGCATAGTATCCAAGGGAACACAAAGTACAGGAAAATAAAAAATTGGTGTGAGAATAAAAATACATAGTAGATGCCCCAAAAGCTCAAGGGACCATCAAAAGATATACTAAATTGGGGAGTAGTAGATAGGACTAGGTAAGATAAAAGAGAGTACATCTCAACACAATAAGAGAGTGAAGTATGATCATCCAATGACAAGGAACTAGAAATGGTGAGAAGATGAACTTCTCATCATGTATTTCTGACCTATAGTAGGAGAGTTGTCTTTTGTAAATAGGATAATCTAGACATAGAAAGAAAGTGGCATACCGCACACATATTTGGATATCTGGGAAGGAGAGTAACAAAAACACAAGGAGTGGTTATTACAATTGGATATATATACATGCTCAACCAAAGAATCCCAAATGAGAGATTAATAGGATCTCTATCTCATAGATCAACATAGAAAATGTGTATCCAACAGTTCTCAAAGTAACTACCAATGATTCCCAACAACCCTCAGAACGTCTTTAAACTACAAGTAAAAGGGACTCAATCACATTACCTTGATACTATCTACTTAGGGAAGCTCTGTCTTACCTACAGATTATTAGTCCATGTCATAAAGACACATCTCGGTGAAAAAACTCTTTAATTTTCATGAGTTTAAAGATACAGAAAAACATGTCTCTTCACTAATCTGCATTGCTGAGAGATCATGTCTGAAGGTCGAGGACCCACTGTCCAACTTTATCAGAGAGTATTCTCAGTAATAACATTGGAAAACACCACTTCACAACCCCAAATAATTGTAATATGTTGTAGTGTATGACTGAAATTTTCATAGGTGAATGCCACTACTTGGCCCACCTATAGGTTAACCCAGATTGCGTCATAGAAAAATGCCACTACCCAGCCAATCTAGTGGGTAAGCCCAAAAGTGTTATAGGTGAACACCACTACCTATCCCAGCTATAGGGTAAGACCGAAAGAGTAAACAAATAATGCCCCTACAGAGCCCCACTGGAGGGTAATCCTTGAAGAGTAAATGATGAATTTCACTGCCCAGCCTTATGAGAGTGTAACCCTGTAATAGTAAAAAGTAAACACCACTACCCATCCCTGCTGGAGGGTAAACTCAGAAGAGTAAATATGGAACTCCATTGTCCATCCCCACTGTAGGGTTTGCTGGTACTGCTCTAGCCAACCTTGTTGGATGGTACCTCTCTAAAAACACCAAGGAACTACACTACTATCATCAGGTATTACTCCAGATAGGATTTAAACCACAGACATATCATATCATATCATGAAATCCACTAATGAGGGAAGAATCACATTCTTTGTGAAAAAACAATTAACATAGACTAATCGCATGTTAAAATATGAGTTCAAAAAAATATATATAAGAGGTAGAAGATTTATAATGTGGTATATGACATTTTTAGAACCCACATAATATGTGGCCCTGCCTCATCGCTTGGCCATGTACCTATACATACTCATGTAATAAACTGTGAACAAGTACCTCATAGTTGTGCCAGTGTACTCCCAGAGTAAATGGAACCTCTGTCCCAAAAGGTTGATGAGCGCATGATGCACATTGTTTAATCTGAAGGGTGAAGATATAATTCTATTGACAAGCCTCTTTAGACAGCCCAGATAATCAAATCAATCACAATGTCATGATCCAAGTGAAAAAACACATTGGGTAGACTATTCATTCAATAAAATCCGACTCCCAATGAAGAAAAAACATTTCTCATTATTTTTCATGAACATTGCTTCCTAGGACAATTCCATGATCTTGAAACACATAAAAATTATTGCAATATTGCGATCCTATCAAGAAATCACACGGCATTGGTGATTAATTTATCACATATGGACACTCATTGAGAAGGATTAATTTCATCACAAATGCCTAAAATCAGGAATCATGGGGCATGGAACTCCTTTTCAGTTTAGGCACCTAAAATCAGTCTTGAAAAGTCAGCCTCAACTCTATGGTTGCAATGCCTCTGATGTGGTGTCAATCGGACATCGTATACAGACATACGGTATGGCACAAGTTTCCATAAAAATAATTATAATATTATTATTATAATTATCATACTTTTCATTCCAAAAATCCTTAAGAATATATTATAAAAATATTAAAATAGAATCAAAAGTTCTGCCTCAAATAAAGGGTAAAATTTCCACTGATGGTATGAGAATCAGATGTCTAGTTAGCAAGCTAGGTCCGATAAAAGATTTCTAAATAATAATTATTATATTTAATATTTCTATGCTCATGTATTACATAGAACCTATCAAAGAAAAAAATTATTAATGTCCCAACCGGACTAAAGAATTCCTTCATGATAAGAGGAACATGTGGTCATAGATGGCTTAGAAAACGGACACTCGATTTATGAGTTATCGGGGTTTTAAGATGCCCAAACCTGCCCTAGTCTAACCCAGCCCCCTCGGAAATCTCCTAGCCCCCTCGTCCCATTCTAATGTCCCACAACACTACTGGTTTTGCTATTTTTCCATCATCATCATGGAATGCCACCACTGGCTGCCCCCACGATGCCATGCCGATGGACCTTCTGCGAACAACTAGGAACACACCGGTTTCCCAAATCTCATTCTGATACCATAACTAGATTCCTTTGGATGAGACCTTATTTGAATCAACATTTGCATAATGATCTGTAGACGTTTCATTTGAATGAAAACTAGCTGCCACTTCCACTCACAGCTGCACCTCTTCTGGTGCCCAAAAAACAAAACCGTCATAGATCATAATCCATGGATCATGACCTTAATAGAACTAATCCCCAATCGACAATTGGATTTCATTTAAATGTGGTGAAATGTTGACCAATGAAGAATCATTGAGAACATACATTCCAAATATTAAATAGGTGATGACTGTTGTTAATTTATCCATCAACAAAAGATTTTAAATAATTGAAATAAATCAGAAGACAAAAAAAATCTTCAATCATAGAGGTGTGGAATTCGAAAGAGAAATCCTACCTTGATTTTGGATATGTTGTTGTGCTCTAATATACTACTGACTTCATTATCATCATGATCCTCTATGAATTCGAGATCAAATCCCCATAGGAAGGAGTGGAGGATCGCTCACCATAATCCAAGGAATAAATGAAACTACCCTTGCTCATTCCCCTTAAATGCCTATTTATAGGAAACTTCTAGTGATAATGGAATACAAACCTCCCACACCCTCTCACTTTAGGTCACATATAGGTAAAACACCCAATTTTGAACTCAACAAAATTCTCATATTCTATTTTAAGACCCTGGTAAATAGTAATTTGATTCAACATTCATGATAAAATAATTTAATTTAATATTTTTTGTTTTGAAAATTGTATTTGTGACTTTTCGACAAAGTACTCATGGAGACAAATGTTATATCCCTCCTTAGGTAAAGGCCATGATCCAGACTCAACTATGGCCTTATATTTCTGTTCGGAGCTACCATTTGAGATATATCCCATTTCCATAACTTGAATAGTATACAATATACTTAATATTCTTGAAAAATTTATTCTAGTCTCTTCGTACCTAGGAATAACACGTCATCTCAAGGTCTGGCTCTGGAAATATTTAAAGAAAAAAATTCAAAGTGTTTACAGGAAGGAAACTATGTCTCTATAGGAGTTTTTATGATGTTGTCCACTTAGTTCAATGTAATCTTATAGGTACATTGTCCATGTAGTATAAAATCATGTTTTAGAGTCATTGGATACATAGTTTTACATCGTTTAGAGGGGACATTTGGGTCATGTATTGTATAAAATGGATGATAGATTGGGGATTATAGAAATAGTTTGTCCCTAGAAGATCGGTTGGGGATTACACCTACTAGGAGGAACTATAATTGGAATTTTTAATTATTCTTGTGTAATGATCATAAAATATATCTAAACACATGTGAGTCATGCTGGGTGTGAGAAACAATAGATAGTAGAAGATCCACCACAACACATAATCATGTTTGGAAGGGAAAGACACCAATACAGGAGTCTTGATATTGAATAACATTCTTCGTATACTAATAGATGATGGCGCAGATATGGAAGGATGGATAGATAAGACATCTTATAAGAAACGATAGGGGTTTAATCCAACAATGATTCCATATAAGAATCTTAACCCAGCCAACTAATGGGAGAAGCGTGGGATATCGAGGCCATCCGATAATGACAATTATAGGATTACTCCATGACGGATTCCTACTCCCATATTATTGTGTGTTCATAAACCATGGATTATGAATTAAACATTTATTAATATCAAAACATATGGCTATGATTATTTTTAATTTTCTTCACATGTTATGAAGCATATGGGAGGTAAGCATCACAACCATAGATGATAAGATTCTCACAACTCCCGTTAGGATTGTGATCCTCAATAACAAGGGGATTAAAAATTGAAAACATCACTAGGAACTTATTTATAGGAGATATTAAGTGGGAGACCAGGGATGGGCCTGTTTCTCTCAACCTCCTAGCGCGAAATCATCTGGGGAAGATCATTGCAGCAAAATATGAATAACCTCATGCCCTCTATGAACCTGCTGTTGCTGAGGCCTCCACCATCTTTGCAGGTGTGACGCTCGCTATGGAATGTGGAAGGGCTAATGTCATCATTGAGTCTGACTGGATTACTGTTATCAATGCTATTAACCATAATGATGCCGAACTCCAGCCTTTTGGCTTCATCATCAGGAGAATCCGGTCGCTTTTACAAGGCTTCTCTTGCAGCACCTTCTACTTTACCAAAAGGGAAGGAAACAATGTATCCCATCAGTTGGCGGCCTCAGGCTCCTTCGATGTTAACCAACTATGAATGGAAAATTTCCCCTCATGTATCTACTTATGTACGGCTGCTGATCTTCGTCATTAATATTATCTTTCCTTCTTTTCAAAAAAAAGTGCGAGAAATAATTTTCCAAGGGAATGCATAATTAGACAGGGCTTGCTGATGTGCCTCATACCTTGATCATGAATGTATATAGGATGCGGTGGAGTCTTTGATTTGGACTATATAGAATTTTGACTATAGAAAATGGAGTCTCTGGGATTCTAGAATACCTTTGATGGTGAGGATTTAACATATGAATGAATTGATCTAAAAAATGCATCCATGAAGGTGAGGAAACTAAGTCCTCACAACCAAGGTTGGGTGTAGAAAATTAAATCATGAAAGGGTGTGGGATTACATGATAGTATAATTTATCTATGTATAATACATGGAATAGAAATTATTTCATTAGGGATTAATATGATAGGATGATTTTAGTGGGCTAGTCCTCACGGGAATGGATTATGAGACGGATTAATGTGGGAGAATCTATTATTATTATTATTATTCATTTCAGACTCTATGTTCCTTTTGACAAAGGATATCATACTCTTTTGGTTGTAGTTTATATCAATTTCTTAGCATTGGTTCTTGTCTACCATTCCAAAAAAGTGTATTTTTATGAAAAAATTGATTATGTTGTTGATTAAACATGTGAAAATTTCTTGTAGTATCTTGATTTTATTATGTTTTAATCTACCATGGTAAATTCCTATCCTCGATCTGCAAAACAAGAACCATGGTATATGGCCACATGACTGGGCCATGTCAGAGCTAGAAAATTAGTGACACTAGAGTCACATAGAATAAATATCATGGGTTTGTCATTTATTTGATATATGTGAGATAAAGTTCCTTAAAATGCCATGAGAATGGTTCCTATAAATCCAAATTTATCCTTTCCCCATAATTAATTCTCATAATGGATCATTTTCCTTGGAAAATTTTGATGTATTTTTTTTAACTCTAACATGTAAGGATTTGACGTTTGAGAAACCCAAAATTAACAAATTCCCCCTAGAAATTAGTTTCTATTAGCATAATAAGAATCGATTTTCTCACAAGTTTGAAGCCTGTGTGGTGTAATTGTGTTCTTCTGGTTGCCAATAAATAAATATCAGAATAAGGGACCCTCATAATCATCTATTATCATTTGAATAATTCTCTAGATTTCCATATTTTCTATTTGCGATCAAACAGAAAAGGAATTCATATGATGAAGCCTCAAGGATTAAACCACATGATGTCTACCATGTAACATTGAAAAAAAATTATAAATATATAGTCAAAACTATATAATAGGAAAATATAACATTCTTGGTTGTCACTATTTTAATTTTATGAGTATACTATCCCTTCCACATAGTGAACAAATTGTCCATATAAGGATCTCATAGTGATTTTCAAATATACTTTACTATTTTTAAATATTTTAAAAGACTATACATTTTTTGTTGAATGTATTTAATGTACGAAGGATGATTTCTGGTTATAATTCATATAAAGATAGTAATAATTACTTGATTTTCTCAGAGTGAGCATATTCTACTAGAACATACCATTCATATCTACCCATTTGGGTAGAATAAATGATATTGTCTCTTTTGAATCTTGCTTCCCTTGAATGGATTTAGACTTTGAAAAAACCCATATTTATATGTAATTGGAAATGAAATCAACCTCCACTTTAGATCATCAGACATCTAGAAGTGATCCACACTAATATATCACAAGTTTTATGTTTCATCTGGAAATATGAGAACAAGAAAGGATTTCCCTTAGGGTACACTCCCATGAACGATAAAGAATAGTTTGAATCATTTTGTCATGAGGTTGATGTATATAAATCTATAATGAGGAAATCCTATACAAATATTAAGTTTTATTTGTCACCAAAATGGGATTTTGGTGAGGAAGTTCTTTAGGATGAATTGGGGATGACCTTTATGGGGCCAAAATACCCACAAAAAATATTAGGTAGTGGATCTCTATGAATCTATTTTGGATTCATAAACACTTGCCTACCAAAAAATGTCACCTTGTACTAGACCTTATGAGTAGATAGATTCCAAAAAAATATTTTTCATTTTTGACACCAAGAGGTTTAGGAGATCCTATAGATTGTGTGCAAGATCTATATAGATCCAATCGTAGAAGAAATGTATGATTAATTTTTTTTGTACTCTTATTAGTGGTATAATACTGAGATAACCTCTTGAACTCTGAATGAGATATTTGTTCTATTGATATATCTCCTAACAAGTGATTTATTCCCAATAGATGATTCAACCATTAATTATTGGGTAGATAAATTTTTAAAGAAATCCAAGAATGATCAATTGGTGAGAAGGCCCTGAGTTTCTTCTATCCAAAAATCACGTGGAGATTAAGATTATTACTATCCAACCATAGAATATGGCTAGTAAAATTGTAGGGGTTGGAAGGTCACATCCAAATACGATCACCTTGTTTATTTGGTGATCGTCCAATAAATTATCCATTACAGATATCTACTCTTGGTTTGAGAATCATAGAAATAAGTGAGAATAAGGGAATTTTTAATGGATATGGAAAAGGATAGTAGCATACATATCATTTTTGTAAATCCTATTCCTCTCCATGTTATATCATTAACTAGGCTAATATCTGAAAAGAAATGGATTGTTTAGACTTGGTAGGAACTTCTAAGTTATGTGTTGATAAATGGTAGAAAAAATGGGTTGATATTAATTGATAAAAATATAATATATTCACGGTGCTCAAATTGTGAAATTATCTATATTATCAGTTTATTTCAATAAGAACCCTATGTGACTCATAAAAGAAGAACAAGTTGAGTAGGAATGATTTGTCTATCATCACGCCTTATGAGTTCTTAGTTGACTATATTAGTGAGTATTTGAAGGTTATTCAAAAAAAATTATTTATACTTTATATCCCTTTTAGAAGGTTATTTTCCCCTTAGATAGAAAATAATGTAATATGTGAGTGTTTTTGTCCTTGAATATTTTTAATGTAATTTAGATGCATCGAGAAAAAATGACCAGTTCTTCTTGCTCTTGTATGAATAAATAGTCCTTATATAACAGTTCAAAAATTCTAGATATTTATAAATCAGGTGGATAAAAGTATTTTAGTGATCTTACAACAATCAAATTCAATATTTTTGGATTAAATCATATTTTAAAGAGACATGGATATGCCCACAACCTAGTAAAAATATGTTGGAAATGGTTATAAAATATTAGGATGGTTCAACACCCAGAACATCAAAATAGATGTATAATAACTAAAAAATACACCTTATATAGAAGAATATATTATTTCATTTGTTAAAAATTAAACTAATCCATTTATACTTGTTACCTTCATCTACTACAATGAATTTTTCACCTCCTGTTTCTATCAAAACAGCTCTTGCATAAGCTTAGAAGTAATGGGATTTCAAATGGATTATCCATTTTATAAAATAATTTGAAAGACATCCGAGAAAAAGAAATTAAACTGTTCTAGTATGAGAATATTTCCACTCATTAACATATATCTATTTATGAGTATCCCCAATGAACTGAGAATTTATCTTTAAGAGATTGATAAATCAATTCACTCTAAAAAGGGGATGGTTTATTCCTTATACTGTGTGATAAATATGTTGATGTCATGGGATAAAGTGAATATATATAAGGATACGGTAAAATGTATTCCTATTTTTTTAATTACACCCTTCACAATTTTTGTTATAGTTTTCTTCATAATATTCTTATATAAGGATGAAGGAGAATCGAAAAAATTAGTTTCATGCAGTATTTGGAAGGGGGGAATAGTACATGGGGTGGATACCTCAAAGAGGGAAATTTTTATGAAGGTTACCCTGGTTTATAAAACATAATAAGGATGTGATGGATGATATTGTGATATAATTGTGACCTTAACCCCCACCAACTATTCCATCTACAATAATATTCTACATAGGGGGCCACTTAGTGGATTTAGGTGAAAAAGAAAAGGATACCTCTCTATTCAGGATAGAGAAGTTAGTATCATTGTTCCTTAGTCATTTCATTGATCGCCCAACTATTTTTTTACTGGTAATGTAATTTCTGTGGATACTTCACTAAGAATGGTGCATACTAGGTTAAATTTCATTGCAAAATCCATGACATCAGTACCATTCAAAGGGTTGGCCATGGTTCTTTGGAGGCCAGAGAAAATGAAATATCAAATAATCATTATAATTACCTTATTAGAGTGTTTTTCTTCTTGGTTTTTTTCCTTTCACCAACTTTTTTTACTTTTTTTACATTTATATTCAGTAATTTTAATATTAAATAAAAGTTTTATAATATATTTTTCATTTTTCTACAAGAATATGAAGTAATAATTTCCTAGGGAATATGTTGCAATGATTATGTAATAGTAGTTACCTTCTACGATGAGAATCTTAAATTTCCACAATGATATTCTAAAATATAGTTATGTGGTTGAATAATGTACTATGATGGCGAACATAGTATATAGACTGTATGGTTTGATTACTCAAATGTTTAGAAGGATTTTTCTTATGAATTTTTTACATAGAAATATCCAATATAGGATATTATGAGAACAAACCCACCCGTAAGGATTCCTCCTTTTTTGTGTCATTGGATATCCCTATCTGTGATTTTGTGTGTAGTTATTAGACTCTATGATTATCATGAGTATATGTTATTACACATGAACATAGATTTATTGAAAAAAAAATCATGCCATATGTTATATAGAAGATGGGTTTTTTGGGTCTATCATGAATGACATGATATTAATGGATAAGTCATGGATGGATTTTTAGGTTCCATCTTCATGGAAGCTTATATCATGGCCCTTTGGTTTGAAAAGAACCACCAAATTAAATTTGATATTTATGGGGTAAATATGTGTTTATTTTAGATTTTAAAAAAATATTTTTTGAGCTCACCGGTGGATCAAATGGATACAAAAATACATGATGATATATTAAGAAAAATGGACCAGATTATAAGGTGAGCATTAGTATGTGGTTATTGACGTTGCAACATTATGTTATTTATCATAGGTTCCTTGACCCATTTCTAGATAGTAATATTAGAAATTAGGATAGTCTGCCTAATTCCATTGAGAATGAATCTTAGTGGGTCACAAACTATGGGTTTTCATTGATATTGATTAAATTCTATTTAATTTAACTAATATAACAAGTATTATTCTCACTACCAATGAATGATTTTATTCATTTTTTATTGATCACTAATATAATCAAGGTAATAAGTAATTTACTGTGTAAATATTTAATAAATATTTATTCACGAGATTATTAATGAAATATTTATTTTATTTATTGATAAATATAATATTTAATTAAATATTTAATCATTAATTTAAAAAATATCATGTAAATGGAATGGACCAAGAACAAGAGTGGTGAAAATTATTTATTTGCAAGTTAGTAAATAATATTTTTCATTAAATGAGTTAGTTAAAACTAAATAATAATAATAATATTTTTTATTTTTATTTTTATTATTTATATTAAAATTATATATAATGAGGTTCAATAGTGATAGATATATTTTTTTGATTGATGATATGAAATTTTACAATATCTCTACCTAAACCATAGATTTTTAAATAGTTGTTCATGTAAGTTCTATAATGTTAGGTTGATATTTGAAAATGATTGTGGGGAACCGAATTCTCTCTCCATCACCCCTCCTCTCTTCCTATCCATAAGGAAATGTGAAAGATGGATACCTTTAAAATTGAACAAACTACCCACAATGAACCTGAAAATTCATGATGATTGACTATCTAAATTATAACATTGAAATAAAATGGAATCATTCATAGATTAAATGTGGACATGTGGATCACCACTAGAGGGATTCAACACATGGATCCACAGAAGATATTTACGATAATCCAAAAAGGTTATATTGGAAGATCTATAACATCATCGAATAATATATCCTAAAATGAGGTAACTCGTTTATTTAGGTTTGAATAAATCAATTAAAAATTTGACATGTTAGATCCTCTAATGAGGTTTTGTTAAACTTGTAAAAAAATTACTTTTTGATTTATCACCCACTATGGGTGAATCTATAGCTCACAAAACCATAATGTGGTATCAGAGTGGTCACATTTCAAATTATAATTTTTTATTCGATTGTTGATCAATATGCACAATAGTAGTTATATTTTCATTTCAGGAATTATACATTCTTTAAATTGTTTTTAATTGACATGTTTTTGACATATTAATCATCATCATTCCAATTTTTATTTTCATAATGGTATATGAAAAAATGGACAACCAATGATGCCCATAAGAAGAGTCAAGGATTCTGGTAGGATATCCTGGGAATAAAGAACCTGTAGTCTGAGTACATGACCTGCACTGATGTTTACTGCACCTGACCATGTTGTGGGAAACATGATGCAATAAGGAGTAACAAAATTTGGTAAATTTATTGTACTCCCCGTATATATTGAACCAATACGGAACATAACATATCAGATTACATGTTGTGTAGTTGACGTACACACTGTGTAGTCTACATAGTTTAGTTGAAAATTTCATGAAAAATGCTTGGTCATATATACAATTAAAATTATGTGTCACTAATAGCCTAATGCATTAATGAGGTACACAACATATAACTAGTGTACATAGTTAGTAGTATATTAATTCCCTAGTTTGAGATACATTCCGATTTCCTCATTATGTAATGTGACCACACAATATGAGAGATACCTATCATGCTTCTACATTTTATATATTGGGTACTCCCACATCCGATTAACACAATGATTCATTTAATGAGTTTCATGGACACATGAAATTCCAATCAAACAACATATAGTTCATTAGTGAACACTATGTACTTCACTGATATTCATGAAAAAGACCCATATGTGTATCCAGGGAACACATTAAGAGAGATGCATGGCATTTATTAAGATATTACCCATTGTGTATTCTAGCCATGATACAAGCCAAAGCCTCATGTGTGTATCCGGGGTAAATAGAAACTGGGGTACCCAATATGTATCTCATATCTAAAAGATGTGTAGTCTCCAAATAAAGGATAAAAATAAATTACATTTAATTTATAATTATATCATTAAAACCTCATTATATTGGTTTTAAGCTACTGTGTTTGACAATTTAATAACAATTTTAAATAATTATTAAATTCTTAATATATTTAGTTTAATTTTATGTAATTATTGGTTATAAATTTTTTTTTTCATGACGGTAGTTATGGTTGGGTATCTCTAAGAGAATTTAGATAGTCAAAAATATTAAGGTGAATCAATGAATCAATAAATGATTTAATTAATACAATAATTTTTTTCATAAATATAATGAAAAAATAAAAATAAATGTTAACTGGATTTACTTATTCATATTCCTTGCATGTGTGTGAATATTCATTGATTTGACCATGACATGTGTATGAGTTGGATTTGTGTAATTTAATTTATTATATGTTATTTCAGTTATTAATAATTAAATTAAAATTATGTCATGTGTGTAATCCCTCTCTCTATTATTATATAGGATCTCTATGTCCAAGGTTATTAATGCAATCCCCATCAACTAATCTTATGGTTCCCCTCACCTGTGTGTGAGTTTTAAATTTTTGTAATTAATTGAGTATCCCAAGGTGCATGGAGGTGTATCAATATGGGTCAATTTAGATTCCAACCAATATGATAAACATGTGGATAGGTAGAGAGGGAAGTCATGCCCAAACATACAGAATGAGTTTTCCCCAGGGCCATTGGTTGATTTATTTTCCTCTCAATAATTCAACCAATAGATAACATCATAATCACGTTATTTATTTATTTCTTATTCATTATTTATTTTAGGTATCTATCACCATGATCACATAACTAAATGAATGTGAAAAGATTAAATATAAATAAATAGATTAATCATAAATATTTCATCAAACATGGTTAATCAAATATATAAAATTCAATTAATATTAATAATACATGATCGATATAATATGATTTAATTTTTCACATAATGAATAAAATATATCAATAAATTATTATGTTGGAATTAGTTTTATTGTTTTTTTATTTTGTGTGATTTGTTACCAAGATAATTATCCCTTGATATATTTTATATAACCTAAAGGATTTTATTTAGGAAATCCATGTCATGATTTCAACATTAGGGATTCCAATCAACAGTTCAGTGAGTTGCAATACCATAATTGGAAATTTCATGCGTACCTAAATACATTCAAATAACATTACCAACACTTTTGGGGTTATACAAAGGGAAAATTGATCCTTTCCACTAGAATTTACAAGAAAGTAGAAATTTAGAGTTCAAAAGTAAGGGTTATTTAGACTTGATGAATTAATAATAGATATAATAATTCATTATTATTATTATTATTTTACACATAATTTTTAATAATGAAATGTACTAATAATCTACTCTTAAAATTTAGAAAAAAATCAAAACTTCATCATCTAAACTATCTCTGTGATCAATATTAGAGAAATGCCATGTCACCACTAGTAGTAACTTCAATGACTAGTTATAATGCCTTCTGGTTATACTACATCATGAATATAAATCATATGTGACATAATCATAAATTCATGATCCACTTTCCAAGGAGGAAGGTGATGAATAGTTCATTTTCTATGAAATCCATATGAAAAATGCGTTCGATTTTTAGTTTTATATGATATCATATGTATTTAATGAACTGTTGATGTATCATCAAACATTGATTATTAGAAAATTCATGAGCATCTACATGGTGTCTATATGGATATAGAATGAAAATAATGGATTGAGATATCCTAAACACTCTTTTAGAGAGATCTTTAAGAGGGTGTGCCAATTGGGTCTCATGTAGTCAATATAATTACCTATATTATGCACTTAGATTTTTTTTGTTTAAACTCATTAATGAAATATATATTGATCTAATTCTAGTGTCACACCCTCAAATCTTCCCCATTTATTTAAAAAAATTTAACATATAAAACATTAATAAAACTCTTATATATCTATTCAATATTGTTTACCTGGTAAATAAATAGACTAAGCGTGAAAGTACTTCTATACAAATGGTGAACAAATAGAAATGGAAATCAAAGAGCTGTAATTATAAATATTCCTCATGCTATTCAACGAATTGAAAGATCGTCTGGAAATAAAGGTATTAGGATGATGTTTTTATAGCATGTGGAAAGAAGGGTTTTTGGAATAGGAACTTCACAAAGCCTAATAGGAAAGAGTATTCTTTAGGTTCTATTTTTATAATGAGCAATTTATCTATTTTTTAAAATTGGGTATTAGATATGGCCTTTGGTGCCCACATATGTATTCTAATATAGTAACCAGGTAAATTTAGAATTATTAATCAATGGGAGGTAGATCTTCAAGCATCAAATGTGGCTAAACTAGGTATTGTGGATATTGGGGGAAACCACATCACATTTCCAATGAAAATGACATTGATTTTAATGATTGTTATTTAGAGCCATATGTTAATAGAAATATTTTTTCTATATCGAAACATGATTCAATTGGACCTATAATCAAGATAGGTAAGAAAATTTATCACATTATAGAGATAGAAATATTCATTCTATGGAACATTTAAATACCAGACTTCATATGTTGGATTGCATGAACCACGTAATGGAAGTCGATAATGAAACTTCATCTCACCTTTCATACCACACCCAACTACAGAATCACCATCTAGGCCATGAAAATGAAAGGAATTTTATAAATTATAGAAAGATGAATATTGAGATTCATTTTTATCAAATACCACTTGGTGTATCTCAGAAATATATATTATGTAAAATGACTAAATCATGTTTTAGTTGGAATGGAGAAAGGGCCAAAGTGCTTCATGAATATTTTCATACTTATGTATGTGGTCCATTTCTTATTTCCAAAATGGGTGTATAACCAAAATATACACCTTTTATTAATGATTTACTAGATATGGATATACATACTTAATGAGGTTTCAGCGAAATGGGGAAACAAACCTTGTTAGCCAAATTCAGATCAATGATGAGTCAAGAGAGTTATGCAGTATCCTTCTAGGGACACACATTATAAACTAAAACAAAAATATTAAATAAAGTTCCAACTAAAGGTTCAGATAGTATCCTATAATACATGTGGAATGGACTGACTGAAAATTATCCTTTTCATTATCAAATCACATATAAGGAAGATAGTGTGAAACCGAATTTTTTCTCCATGGAAAATAAACAAAATAACAGGTCAAAAATATAATTTGAATACATCTTATGTTTATGAGTTTCATATTCCATAGGATCTATTCATGTATGACACTTGGGACCTATGGAAAAGGGGTTCCTTTAAAGGATACCCCTAAGAAACAAGGAAATATAACATAAATTACCCCTCAAACAAAAATATATTAGTGTAAAGAAACTCTATATTTATCTTGATGGTGGAAATTGCTTACATAGACAATGGGAGTGAGATTGAATTTGATGGAGTTGAGGATGAAGGTACACAAGAATTAGAATAGGAATAGTATTCAAAATTCTCCAAGAAAGAATATTTTATAGAGAGGATAATACTACATAGGAGTATAAGAGTAGTTAAAGAACTATAATGATATGGGTTTCGTGTAATTTATTATGGTGACTCATTATTAGTTGATAATAATGATCTTATAACATAAAATGAATAATTTATTAGAATTTATGTTTCTAAGAGGAAAAAAGTCAAGAATTATAAAATTGATTTTATGTACAAAATCCATATTTTTATTTTAGTTGATCCTCTAGTGGATGTAATTATGGTTTTGTTTAAATGGTTATTCAAGAATAATATGTAAATTAATAGAAAAATCAATATCTATAAGGCATAGAGACATCATCTTCACTAAGACACTTAGTGGGAGTATGATGTTAGACTTGTATGATGAAATATTGTTCTTACTGATCTACATCATCTACTATCATTTTGTAATTAATGATATTAAATGAAGAATAATGGATTAATGGAATCACATTATCATCATCATCTATACCATATATGACTACATCATACCTTTGATACTCATTAATAGGTAGTCTGAATTATGTTCTCTCCCTCTCTTTCATGGAAGTCTATTTGGGCATAAAAATCCTTTGAGGATAAATTTTTACTCTAGACCCCTCTATGGGGAGTTATATATATAGAGTAACCTAAAAGGAGATATCAAGGACTCTGGTCAATTATATCCCTAGGGTTGATAATTTTTAATGCATTAAAAAATTTGTATAGATACTTATTGTTAGATTTATCCTTGCCCTGTGAAGACTAAAATTCTTAGTGGGGATAATAGTAATTTAAAAATGCTCTAGCCACGTGGGATTGGGTTAGTTCTTCCCCACTACCATAATGAATTGGATTCATTTTATATTTGATGATCCCCATGGCATTGTTCATGGTAAATATGATTATAATTACCTCTTTCATGTGGGATGGGATTTTTCCTTGATTATTTCTAATGTTGTAGACATGGAATGTTCTCAAAATTTTCATCCTTTTATATGTGTACAAGATGAGTGGATCATAATTTGTGAGTTTCATGAATATAGGATGCATCCCATGGTTTGGGTCCTTAATATTCTCATATTCAAATCCATTTAAAATTTTTCATATGCCTGGTGTAGTAATATGTGGATGGTTTATTATTGGAGAGTTAATCATTTTTGGGATTAAGAACCGGTATAATGACTTTTTAGAACATACTAGTTAGTATATGCACCCATTATCCCCATGACCTAGACTAAGCCAATAACATATCATGAGTTATTCCATAATGTAATATTCCAATGTGGATGTTTTTTAAAATACAACACCCCTCATTCACCCCATCCTTGAATGTGCACATTAAACGGAGAACCTTTAATTTTCTATTGAAGTCATTTTAAACAATAAAAAATGCATTATATTATGACACCATATTTCAAATTTTGGGGGTTGTACTACCAATGTGTGGGTTGACTCAATCTATGGGAATATGTGACATAATATCTTATGATGGTGATTATAACTCAAATTGGCCATATATTTCACCCTTGGGTGGTGGTAGGGCATCAACAGGATAAGGCATGGATATTGTACAAATTTTTCTCTTATAATTTGAAGGGCCTTAAATTGGGAGGTGTTTTTGGGCCAAACCATGTCCTACATATCACCATAAACTTGTCCTCAACCTATATAAATATTATTTTCCCCATTATCAAAGGAATAATCCTCAATATGTTTAGAATATAAGGGTCCATTATTTAATGATGGAAACACCGGATTTTTGGGAGGTAGAGATGATAGCAATTGAACTAATCCACCCCTTGATCATTATGGAAGATTATTAGATACTGATAGGGAACCATATTTACTAGACATGTATTATTCTAGTACCTATTAGTGTGAATGTTCTTTGAATGTAAGGGGGTATCAATGTCTATGCGAGATATAATCATGGGGATGTTTTTAACAGAGGATGTCAATGGATGAGTTCAAATGATGTTTCTCTATGTTTCAACATGGAGGAATTCCAGGGTTGATATTTCCATGTAATTCAAATGAGGATTTATATGATCCTTGGACCAAAATTGAAAAGTGTTTTAGCTCCTCTAGGAAACAACCACTAATCATGGTAGTAATATCAACTTGCTTATGATCTGTATATAATTCTTGATGATGCTTTACTTTAGACACTGCTTGTTGAGAACCTGAGGTTGTTTATGGTCAGTGAGAATCCTCTTGTATTGGGATCCTCTGAAATGATATCTCTGACACTATAGAAACATACCTATGATATTTTTCAATAGTTTTGATGGGATAAACCCACTTTTGGGTGATTATGAGGATATGATGAGATGTTATTATGCTATTGGAAAGGGTATGAACCAACCCCAAAGTGAATATCAAGATGTTCCAATGATCCAGAATTGGAATAGGAATATGCACTCATGCATATTTTTTATTTTTCTATATAATATAATGTGAACCTTATAAGTGATAGAGGGAATATTAACCCCCTCATATATATCCTTTGATGTTTTCTAATGTGATCCTTCAATAGCATTAGCTAGAATAAATGTCTTACTTGTGTCATCCAATAGAGTATGTGGACATTCTAATTCGGTTTAACTAGTTGGGATATACTAAGTACATTATGTTATATGAAAAGGTATGTGATTATAATCTTAATTTATCTTTTGGAGTTTGTTGTCGTATATCTGATTTATTTTTTAAATGGATATGAACCTGTCCTATGGTGATAGTTAGATTATGCTGACGAACCCATGTTTGAATGAGGATATGTGAATGAGCATGTGCCACACCCTTCACCACAATATTTTGATGACCTTATAAATGGATTCAAGGATATTATATTTATAAGGAGTAAATATCTGATTATATATATGGACTAATATGGTGGTCAATATATAAATATATGCTCGTTCCTCAATAGTTGTTGGAATATGATGATATATTTCCTTTATTACTGTTTGAATATGATTGTTGTTAAAAAGAATCTGAGAAGGTAAGTGTGTATAATTCTATGATGTTTCTTGAATATTATATATGGTATCTTCGATATAAGAGGGAATATTTTCCCACTCAAGTGTTATTTTATTTTGTTGTTACATGTTTACTCGAATATATTTGTGGGAATAAGAATATGAACATTACTCAAATATATAATCATTTGCAGGAGAGATACTTCAATGGGATGTAAAACATGAGCCAACTCCTATTATGCTTCCCTGATAGTTGGGTTAGTTTCATTGAGTGGAAGAGGAATTTTCTATTCTTCCTATTGAATTTTGGGATATATTAACTGAATTTCACCATGAGAATGAGTGCATAAACCCACCCTATGGGTGCTACAACCCATGTATCCCTATGCCCCTAGTAGGATCCCCCGAGATGACCTAGAATATGTAGCTATAAAGGAGTTATATAGAATTAATTCGTATGTAGGATGTTGAATATTATAGGTAGTGTGGTTTTGATGACATCGATTGGAAGGGTGATCCATCATTTTCACTACTTGGTAACTAATGTTTTGGAGATGTTCCTCAGCCTCTCCCAGATATGCGGGTATGTATTCTTACATCATAGGGAAAGATCCCAAAAAATGTAGAATATGGGTAGTTTTTTATGCTTTTCAGTCAATGGATCCTATTGATTAGGTGGGATATAATATTTCAGGATGGAAGGACTCTCTCATGTATCCTCCAAAGTCAGCGGTGTAACATTGCATAGGTATTATTTACCCAGGCTATAAAAAACATAATGATAACGACACTGAGAGGGTGAAAAAACCTCCCCATAGATAAAACCTTAAATGTTATTATATCAATGGTGTAAGAGTGATTGTTCAAGGATTATTAAGTAGTTCATTATTGATGATAGTTTTGAAATACCACCAAACTGCACTAAAAAACAAAAATCAAGAATATCAAAATATATAACTTCATTGATAAAGTAAACATAAATGTAACATTATAATAAAAAATTTAATATTAGAAGTATCATATTAGGTTAATAATTCTTTGGTGGAATTGCACTCCCATTTTCATTTGATTCGATATATATTTAGTTTCTAATGGGGGCTATCACTGAGACGTCAGATAAGATATCATTAAAAATGTTTTGGTCGAGAGGATGGAATGCTGAGCTCACCACAACCTTTTGAGGGGGACTATTTGATACTCTATGTACCTATTATTTATATATGATTTTGTCCTAGAAAATGGCCAATAATTTTATTAAAACCATTGGTTACTCACATGAAAGACGATCGAATAACCGAGGGACAATTTTTTATTTTAATGCCTTATTATCAGGGCCCTTGGAATTTATCTTTATCAATGATGAAAATTTCAATTTTTGGGTTGGATTATTCTCATAAAATGGATTTGCAATATAACACTATGAAGGTAATGTGATCCCACATTGTTTGGAAACACTTAATGATTCACATCACACTTTTTATGGCTGTGTGATGAGGACCAACTCCATGAATTATAATGTCATATAGAATGGACCACTAGGTGATAGATACCTACAAATTCTTGGTGTGGATAAAATAGGTGGGAGAATTTTTATGATGTTCTCAATCGTTAATCTGGACCAATGTGAATGGTTGGGGTTCACTGGTAGGGATATGGTCTACAAAGAGGAAGCATAGTCTCATAAAGTGAATGAGATACCAATATAAATTTGATGACAAGTGTAAGGGGTATTTCTCTCCAAATGGGTAGAAAAGATTATCCATGATATATTATAGTATAATAATATGACTATATTGTGAAAATATTATAGAATGGGCAGTTATGGTATGATGGATACTTGGGTTAATATGGTTTGGGCCTCGAAGAGGTATCATGGGTATCTAATTAGAGATATGATTTTGATCCCATACAATTTGAGTAGACTAGTATGAGTTCATATTCATAGAACGTACTATGAAGTTTAATTCCACGAAGTAAGAACATTTTATATATAGTTTAATGTATTGATGCATGGATGTTGGAGAATAAAATTTAAATCAAGTTTTGAGGATGTTGTCCTGATTGATTAATGTCACTTTTCAGGGACAATTGTTCCATGAAGGGTATGAAAAAGTTTGGATATAATGGGGATTACACGAATACATATACTATATGTGATAGGATGGTCCTTACACATATTAGGGGGATTAGTAAGATCCATTTTTTATTATTCTAGTGGAATGAAATTTTTAGATATCTAAGAACACATTATTTATGCTAAGTGTGATAAATATGAGACAGAAATAGATCCACCACATCATATAATCATGTTTAGATGAGATCGACACCTAAACAGGAAGCTTGATATGGAACTTCCCTCCACGTATACCATTAGATAAGGGAGGGGATATAAATGGTAGGAGGGATATGGGTTACTAAAAGAATGGTTATGTGAATTCATTAGGAGGGATTCCCTTTAGGAATATTCTCTTTGACTATATAATAATATAGATGGGATATGGAAGACAACTAGTAAAGAATACGAGTGGTTTACAGCATATGGTATGACCATTTCCATCAACATATGCGTTTCAAAACCTTGTATTGGAAAAAAACATATGTTTATTAGAAAATATAAGGCATGGTTTCTGCCTAATTTTCTTCATGTTTGAGGAAGCATGCCGGAGGAAAACACCAATTCTTGAGGTGGGATGATTCTCACCACTAACTCTAGGATTGATGTCCTCATTTCTAAAAGGGACGTATGACAAAAAATATCCATTTTAGATTATAAATTTGGGTTTATATATAGAATACAACGTTTTATAGGGGAATATATGAGAAAAATAGGGTACACTGATGTGACTCAAACCTTGATAAAGATGATCTGGTGTTCATAGGGAGGCCTTGATTTTACTTGTTTGGAATTTTGAATATAGTGAATAAAGTTCATGAGGTTCTAAAAGGACATGCATGGATGTAAATTATCATGTGATGGGATGGACCAGAAAAAAGCGTCAATGAATGTGGGATAATGGAAGCCTCACCGAAAAAGAATATCAAAAGAAGGGATATCATGAAAAGGTATGGGATTATGATATCAGGGGAAACATTTTTTTATCATTCATAAAATTATAATTATCATATGTTGTATGAATCTCATGGAATGATTCTCAAAGGAATAGATAATATAATAGATTCACATAGGTTAATTCAGGATTTTTTTTCAATCTTATGATTAATGTTTACCTATGGAATCCTCCACTTTTGACTCTTGATTACTCTCACTTTATCTATCTTAGTCCCCATTTACCCACATTGAGAGTGGGTATTTAAAGATAAACCATTCCAACATGTTAGTATGGACATGTGGCAGCTTCTTGGAGAGTCGTATGGTTTTCAATGTTCAATCAACCATGGAGGAGGCCCATTCCCAAACAAAAAACAAGAACCATGGTTTCTATCAACATGGATTTTCCACCTGAGAGATATAAAACAATTGAAACTAGTGTCAAATGGACCCGATCTCATGGTTTTGTATTTTATTTTATTTATAGGATATATATTTCCTTTCACAATCCCATTAATGGAGTATGTGATATCCAACGTTCATTTTTTTTAAGAATTGATTCTCCCAGTGGATCATTTTCCTAGGAATAATATACGGGAATTTTATCTAAAACATGAACTTATTAGAAAGAATTTATTGATAAATAGTTAATCAACAGTATTATTATTTGTTTTCATATTATTTGGGTTGATCTTATAAATATTTATTGATTTTCATAGTTTAAATATCTATAACGTTCTAGGAATATATTTATTCGTAAATCTATTTTTTAACTCTATATTGAATTTTTCAATTTTTATATCCAACTCTTCTTCTTGTTATTGGTCATGTTTAGTTTTAGATTGAATATAAATCTCAAATTCATACGTAGTTTTTCTATGATATTGAAATTCTCTTTGGTCCCTTCTGTGGAATCCTATTATTCTTTGGCTATATTCTCCTAGAGATGCAACCTTTTATTGACCACTTGTTCTATTCTTTAGAGGATAAAATCATTCAGACTTGATCATGTTTTTGGGACTCAGGATTGATATTTTCATTCCCATCCTTGCTAATTTGGGGCTTTATTTGTTATAGAAATTATTCAAGACATATTTTTCATGTTTATACATATATGGATATGGGGAGTTATATTTGTATGTTATCTTCAAACACAACCTCAGAAACTAAATCACTAAAATGAAAACAAAAGAAAATATAATATTAAATCAACTAACATAAATAAGGGAGATAAAATACAGTGTTCTAAAATATTAAAAAATTATTTGAACCATATCCTTGAAAATGGTTCTAAAAACATGGCCATGTTGTACAGTTTCATTTCCTCTTGCATTATATTCTTCCTCCCATTTAATAAATTCATGACGCAAACGAGCCCTCACCCTAGAAAAGGTGAACTTCAAACTGAAAACACATGCATTCTGTCATCATTACAAGGACTTATGAAGACGTGTCCAATATTCCTTGTGCGGGTGTTTAGATCCTCAATATGTTTCCATGAATATTATACGATGCTTGAGGGATGAATGGGTACTGGTAAAAAATGAAAACAATATGGTGTGTCTCAGAAAAATATTGTGATATTTTTATAATTGATGAATAGTTCCCATTAAATATAAATCCCACACCCGATTTGATCTTTTTTTGGGATTTCATTATTAATGAATATGTTCTAGATGACCACTAGATGAGAACTAGTAGTACCAACCTATGATTGTCCCAATTCCTAGAACCTTGCAATACATGGTTCTCTGATATTACACACACACTTTTCCTAACACAAACCTACTCTAGATATTTTCCGCATTTATTCCACAATCGAGCCATTATGTTGGTTGTTGTCCCTAGATGTTGGCTTGATCTCGGGGGGTTGGCTGACTAATCACTTTTTACAGATTAAAAATTAATATTTTTACCAAAATAATAATAAATTCATGTTTATGAAAATTATCTTTTCTGTTTTCTTCCAAAATAATATTTAAAATGGTAATTACAAAAAAAAATACAAAATACCAATGAAAAACAAGTGAAAAATTACTTATTAATAATTTAATCAGTGACTATTATATCAATAAATATTTTTATAAAATATTGTAGTAAACTTATAATTAAAATTAAAAATACTAAGGGAAATATTCTTATCCTCAAAAAAATCATGATTTATACCTATTCACTTTCCAACTTCAAATTGTATTCCTCATGCATCTTTCTACATTATTATCAATAATTTTTCCAATCCATAATCATTTTGGATTTGATATCAAATTGTCCATAATTGAACAAAATAAAATCTATATGATTTTTATTTAAATCATGTTCATTATATTATAACATATTATTAATAATTAATTACATATAGAGTAAAAGTTCAATTAATTTTCAACAGTGGAGAATTATTCTTTTCTGATCATTAATTATTTTTCTTCAAATTTAACTTATTTAATGAGGTATTTACAAATTTTTATTGTTTATACTAATGATTTATTCATTGGTTTTCTATATACAACATGTATTGCGTTCTCATCATCTATTTCATGGATAAGGTAAAATATATGAGTGACAACATTACATAGAACTTTCATCGAGTAACCATTAGCCTCATAATACAAGGTTTTAGCCGATTCAATAGATCTGTCTTCTTCACCATATGAAATTCATTATTTAATAGGAGTATTCGTAGTAGATTTAACATGTAAATAAATATTTAGATACCCTAAATTGGTGATACACTGACTTTATCATTTGAGTCATTCCTTATCTTCTTTTCCAGTTTCTTCTAACATTTATTTAAGGGATTTTTGAAACCACTATATTGGTACTGATAGTAATGGGAAATATATTTTCCATTTGTGGAAATTATGAACCACCATGAAATATAAAAAATATAAATATATAATTAAAAATTTAAGAAATAAAATATATCCAATAAGAGGGAACATGTAATTTCTCTAATACCACTCAATATACACTAGTAGGACTGAGTAGTCACCTAAGACAGTGTGTGTGAATCAATGATAATTCTACCAAATTATTTTTATATTTTAATTCTAAATAAATATTTTAATTTATAACATAATTTATACATATGGATCTACAAGTTTCCTCTCAAAATTAAACACCACATACATTAAAATAATAAACCCGAATACAAAAAATACACAATATTTTCACTAGTTTTGAATCCAATGTGTGAGTCTACTCCTTTCAATATTTAGTTCTATCCTGAGACACATATTTTATCACTAATTTATGTAGTTTTCAAAAATGGGTTATAAAGTAATACCGTTGATTCAACACATGCACGACCTGATTTTAATATCAATGAAACCCTATGTTAGGTTTTACATACCGTTTATTTTGAATCTCACTATCTCCTCATTGGTTTTTAATACAACCTTTTAACTATATTAAATCTATTATCTTTATGGGGTTGCATTATACTAATAGACTCCATTTTTCGAAGATCCATATAAATAACTCCTAAAAACATCTTCTTTTGAACTATCGATTTCACTATATCAACTATAAGTCATTCAACATCATGAATATGTCTTTGACATGGTATATAGGTATTGATATAATAGTATTCACATAAAAATTATTATTTACCTCAATATCATTATAATCAAAAATTGTAATGACTTATCCTATAATATTATCAATATAGTAGATTCAAAACAACCATAATTCATGTTAGTATCTCATTCAAGTTTTTTCATCTTCTTTTATATGTATCATCATAAATGATATATAGATATCATAGGACTTATTTTAAATTGTGTTATATGATACACAAATATCTGAGGGATGGTATTATTATTTCTATTTTCTCTACATATTCCCGTTCATTAACACAGTTGGTCTAATTTCAAATTTTCATCTTATTTATTATCTTCAACACTCACGGTATTGATTACTTCACTATTTATATAATACGTTGAAGCATCTCAATAAAATATTACAACTCCCTTATTTTCACTGTTATTTAGATCCATAATCAATAAATTATATTTTAGTAGTCAAATATAAAAATACACCTTATTTGGTGATAGTTTCATCATATGATTTAAATTAGAAATTAAAAATCTATATAAATCATCTATATATTTATACTCATTAAATCTTAGTCAAATATACCTTTATTTAACATTCCATATTACTCATGACTATTATTCTTCCAAACATACATAAAAATCCATGAGAAATGAATCATTACATAAAGATGAATACTTATAACAAAACATTTTAGCACAAAACATATATCATGACATGAGTATATTGTCACTTTTCTCTAAATCAATATAGGTACCACATGGAATATCAAATAATGATGTGATAATATCTCAAATCATATGTTAAAATTTAACCTGTGTCTCATTCTCAATCTTCTTAAGGACATGTCTTCTTCTCCACAATACAGAATACATCATCTTCTTAGAACTCTGGAAGAATAATAATCTCTATTTGATTCTTTTTGATGAATAATTCACTAATTAATTGATTATGTTTCTTCTAACATAATTTCTGAATATATCTTTCAAAAAATATGAAATTCAAATTTCACTAACTAATATAAATTTAGGTATCAAGTGTTCAATACTACATAATAATAATTTACAATTATGTGTTTATTTGTGGCCTATAAATTTTCCAAAATTCATGTTCAACAAGTAAACCATGAAAAACCATATAAATTCCTTGCCTTTGCTAGTTTTATAGTGAACTGTTGGAATAACTTTTACATATTGAGGTATCTTCCAAAAATTTTCTAATTTTGAGAAATATTATTAGGATTTTGGAACTCTTTAAGTAATCTCAAAACATATTATACTCTTCTTAGAGATTATATCTAAATTCTAAAATATCCATAAATACATAAATGAATTTGAAAATAAATAGAATATTTCCAAAGATATTAAACCTCATTTCTAAATCCTTTTTTAGCATATAAGAATTATTTTTGAATTCTTTAATATATATTCGCCAACTCAATAAATAGAACTTTTAATGAAACCTTCATCATTTCATCTTCCAAACTACAACACCATTGAATACAAAAACAATTACACTAAATAATCCATGGAATTATTCTCACTTATACAGTCATCTTTTCTCTCGAAATTCATATCTCCTTGATACTGTCAGTATTATACTTCTCAAAATTAATAAATATATTATGTTATAGAAGGTGATCTTAGTAAAAATATGGATTAACATTCATTCATCTGAATTATATCTCATAAATCATTAAGAAAAATGTTACACACTTGAATATATTTATTAATGTACTCAAAGAGGGATCATAAACCCTCAACCACTATCAAGGGAAGTGTCTCAATATTTGAGATACACCTATACTATGATACTCTTAATTAAATAATAGTTTTCTCAATATCTTCATTTATTATTATATTCACCATTAACCGAAATATAGTTTTATAATATATGAGAATAATTCCAGTCACTACAAACCTTTGGATTCTGGAATGAAAAGAGATAAATTGATTACCTATGCCTTATAATATTTTAAGGTGGATAAGTTATATTATCCAACACATGATCAAGATTTGGATATAGTATTTTTCACCTAATGTATTTAGATTAATTTTCACTATGGATATAAGTGTAACATATATATAGTAAGTCTAGGTTCATAATGTATATAATCATAGAAATTGAGCTCACCATAATCCAATGAAAAGTTTTACCGATGATTAAAGAATATAAATGATCAATACATTACAATAATAGAAAGATGAATAAAATGGTAGAATAAATAAGTATATAATATCTTAAAACCTTATCCTTGATGTGTATTTAAAACGATCCATTATACATAATCATAAAAAGGATAAACATTGGAATCAAAAAAGAATGTATAACATCATACATTACTCAAATGATTAGTCTACCAACTATCCTGAAGAAGATTAAGGATTTTAAAAGGGGTGATATAGGGATAAAAAATAAATAAGATACAATAAATAAGGGTAAAATGATAGAGTTCAATAGTGATAATTTAGATTTTTTGGAGTTGGGAAAAGATTATGTGAAATATCCAAGCCTGTGATGAAGAATGAGATATTATATTGTGCATATAGCTCAACATTTTTTGTCCATCCCCAGGGATAAAAAATATGTATAGATATATCCACTATCACTTCTTGTGAGATGATATGAAGAAAGATATTTCTTAATATACATTACATTTCTTCACATGCCCCTAATTTATGTTATATTGACAAAAGTCCAATGGTTGATTCAAGATTACCCACACTATCATGGAGAGTGTAGAACATTAGATTGTATTTTATTATAGGAATACCAAAAATTTATAATTGTAATAATTAAAATGGGTTTTGGTGAATAGTTTAATCAAGTAAACTCACATCATCACCATTTGAGAATTCTAATCACCTAATAAAAATTTTGAGATATATATCAAATATTTTGTGATACTACATCAATCAATATTATTGATTGTACATTATGAAGAACAATGTTTTACTTAAATGTTCTGGTAGATTGTTAAAAAGGTATCGGATAACGAAATTTATTTTTACTAAAGAATATCTAGTTTAGATAGATGATCATTCTGAAAAAGGTAGGTTTGGGAAACTAAACATCCATTTTCATCTAGAAAATTCATAATGAGTGTTTCAAGATTCAGGGTTTAGAATCCAATGGTGGTAAATCATTTTTTTCTTAAAACTTGTAGTAGAAGAAAATATGAAATTATTGATACTGGAGGACGAGTTCTATATTAATATATATTTCGATAATGTTTTTGGAACCTAGTTACCCACTGTTGATAGCTATGATCAAATATAAGTTATCGATGAATATTGGATTGTTGTAAAACTAAACAAATTGATTAAGATTATAAAAAAATATATGGATGAGATCATTTTATGGTTATAATGTTTTCTTATTCTTTGGAGGGTTATTGCATATATGTTTTGTTTCTCCTTAGTAGTGTACCTGTGTGTGGGAACTTTTAACGCAATTTAGTGTTTTTATTCTATTGTCTGTCTATTTTATAGAAGTCACTCATTTATTATGGAGTAGGACTTTCTCTGCATTATTTAAGTACATTTGTTCCATGTTTAGTATTTATTTTTTTTCTTTGTTCTATTAAGGTATATTTTATTGAGAAATCAATAAGATGTATGAATGATATGTGTATATCATGGGAGACATATAACATAGGGATACAATGATTCATGGTGTTATTCAATTAGGATCATCCAATAATCCACTTCCAACTTTCTTGGTTCTAGAGTTAAGATCATCCATATTACTGGTTCCATATAATATTTAAAATTATATCACTTCATTTTAGTGTTTGGGAAACTCAAATAGATTCTTATAAAAAAATATGAGTTTCTTTCCCTTTACACCTTTATTCTTTAGTGGTATTTTATTTAGATTTTGAAGGATTTCATTGGTCGAGGGAAATGTGCATCTATTCATGTATGAAAATTTAATAAATTTTAGATTTTAGATAAATAAAATTGTGGATTACTATATTATAATCATCCATATTTTCTAATGATAGGGGTAAATCTAGAAGGGGTGAAAAAGGAAGTATACAAATGTCTAATCTGAATGGCACTACATGTGTTATGGATGTTATTTATCTTAATTATGTACATCAATGTTAATGAGGTGAATATTAATTTTTATTTAATTATTATTCTTAAAAATTTGTAGGAGAATAATATCATGATAACCAAATTGATTATTATTTGATGATTATTTCCAAATATTATTTCATAAGAATGGTTGTTTATTGGTTAGGTTAATGAATTCAACATTATCTAGAGTCAAAAAGATAATTCATGGGTGAAGTTTACTGGTAGTGTGTTAGAATTAATACTATAACATGTAAAAACATTGATAAGTGAACTTCATAAGCCTGCATCCACTAATCCAGGTGATAATGACTGGGGAAGATATATCAATACAATTATGAGAGGCATTATAAATAAATAACCAATTATCATTATTATTCACTGACTTCCACCATACATGCATGAAGTATGAATTTAATTATAAATAACATATTCTTATATAATAATGTCATGATAAAATTTTACTAATAAAATAAGAACCATTATAGTCAAAGGTGAGCTAATTAAAAGAAATAATAGGGTATAGTTGATATAATAAATACAACTAACACATCCTTATAAGAGGAACACAAAAATACTGAGTGTATGAGGATGGTTTTCAGTGATATACACTACAGTAGCAGTCCACATTTACAAACAACTTTAGGATCCATGGTTAACCATTATCTCTTTAATCTGATATTCTATATCAAAAGGTTATCACCCAAAAAGTTTTCATGCAGGGGTTAATACAATAATACTTAGTATTGTCAATGGTATCAAGATCGACGATAGAATCAAAATAAACCTTATGAACCAACTCGTAGTTCATTTTCATAGTGCTCAAAACATGAAAAGTATTAAATATAAAATGTAATGCCCTGACACGGGTTACCCAGAGTCGGTGAATTATTACATAAAATTGGCATTATTACAAGGAAATCATGTCTCGAAAGGCCGATCAGTTTATTATTATTGGAAACAAGATTCATACATATGATCCACTTTATAGCTTGAAGAGAAATACCACAATAATATATCTCATTAGAAACATCCAAGCCTCCTAGATTATGCATGTAGGTCACTCATAACTGACTTCTTCATATCTTGGGAAAATAATAAAACATTGGAAGGGGTGAGCTCAAACGCTCAGTAAGGGTAAGTAATACATCGGAAAATGACATAAATATTAAGCATGTAAATAATTGAAACCACATGCCCTTACCAATAATAAACATGAATAATTTTAATGAAAGAATACGATATGAGTAAATAATTCCATAATAAAACATAATCATGGGTATTCTACTAGTCGAATGACCACATGTACCATCAATATTATTTCTATAATGAGGGAATGTATAATGCTGGACATTCTGAAACATTTTGTAAAGGCCTCGGCCAGGACATCTAAAATGATTAAGGCCTCGGCCAAAAGCATAAATCTAATTGGGAAAGGGCCTCAACCAATTCCATGTCTAGTTGTCTCATGAGACCTACTGATGCATCGAGGAGCTATATCAGGCTCCACCCATCACTTTCTAAGTCCAATACATTCCTCATAAGAAAAGGTTTAAACATATCATAAACATTTGTATTAAAACTAGCATAAGAAATGTCAATACATTAACCATAATCCATGAATTGTATAAAAATAGCACATCCACAGTCAAAAATATCACAAAAACTTCAATACAATATGGAAGTTTTGTATCATAACAAATTAACTTCAAATAAACATAAAATACATCAAAGGATGTTGACATAGATGAAATCAAAACAATTTTTTAGAGACATATCTCATTATATTTTGAAATCATTTAAGAGTCACATAAAGAAAACATTAATTTTGAAAATATTCTTATAATATTGTAAGGGAAGCTTTGACGATGTTATCACGGCAGAAAATAGCTGCACCCACTGTATAAGTTAAAAAAACATTCTTACCTTATTTTTTCGAAAAGGTTAAAAAGGACCTTGTTTGGAAAACGACAGTAAGATTCCTTTATAAACTTCTTAGAAAAAGTAAAAAAAGGGTATAAATGACTTTAACCCATATTCTGTAAAATAGTAAGAATGTTTTGAAATAAATTTTTAAGAAACATGGATGTGGATGATAAAGAGGTCTCAGTAAATAATTACGTATAAACAACCTCGAATATTGAAGAGATTGTGAATGAAACCCTTACCTTGTAGTTTTACTTGGTTGATGGTAGGTTAAACTCCTGTATAATGGTGAAATAATTGATATTTAATTATAAAATAATCATATATATTAATATGATATCATATATGATCTTTTAACACCGCTTTGTTAATAAAATCTTAGTATTATCGTCGTTTTGGGTGTTAACTTACTCATTTTCTATTATATAAGCTGTGTTTGTCATGGATAGGTTGTATCATACTCATATCCATAATGATATTAAGTCCTTAAATATTATTTTTAATCATCCAATAGAATTTAGTCTTTAATGGATACGATGGGGAATGAATCTCATCGCGTTCGTGGAGACGGTAATCCGTACGTACGCACGAGCGACAATATCATTATTTTGATATTAAAATAATATATAATTGGATGTTATATCATATATACAGAGTCATTATCCTGTTATATTTATTATTAACATGAATTATACATCATTATTATACCTATATAAATAATAGTATATTGAATAACAATTACACCACAACGTGGAGACGATAGGTCGTACGTACACATGTATGGTGACATGTCATTAAAGGGATGGATAGAATAATGAATTTGTTTGTTCCATAATTATAATAACATCATAGTATATAGAATATATGGGATTTATTATTTTAGAATGGAAATAACAAGGAAATAATAAGTTGAAGAAGAAAGGAACTTTAAAGAGGGCGGTGAAGACGTTACCTCTTCTTCAGGTTCTTCCTTTTGATTTGATAAAATGGGATCTTTAAGTTGGCTTTATGATCAAACTAAGGCCTCTAGGATGAAGTTACTAAAGTTGGGAGGATATTTGAGTAGAGGTTCGCCGATCCAAATTGCTTTGAAGGTGTGAATTAATGAGAAGGGGGAGTGCCCTTTTATAAGAGGGGTGATGGTCTCTTTAGGAAAAGCTTAAAGTTTTATTTTATAATAAAATCATATTCGGTTTCTAATGGATACAAAGTGGATTATCCAAAGTCTATTGTGGGGGTCGGTGGAAAACCTTTCATCCAATAGATTTTAGAAAGGTTTGGGTCATTATATGAATCTTATCTTTTTGTTTTAACTTTTAGTTAATTAGTTTGTCACTTAACATGTCACTTTGTATTTTTATATTATATAGATAATAAACATACTATATAAATCCAAGCGACCCCAAAGTTGTCCATTAATGATACACCAATAATTATATAAGTCCTTTGGCCAAACCGTAGATTTTAAGAATAGAATATAAATTAATAATATATTATTTGTTTTAAAATCTCATTTATGTCAATTTTGACACTACTCAATAATTGATTTCTGTTATAATCTTTAAAACTTTATCAATTTGAAACAAAATCCTTTATGAAATCCTAACAAGTCATATTAACCAATAAAATTCGTGTATGTCTTCAAAACATTCAAATTATATTTATTTTAATATTTACAATATCCATAATTTGATTCTTTTATTAATAAAGAAAATATTGCATCATATTCTGTCATATATATTTTTACTTTTTCGATGTCTAAAAATTATAAATAAACTACCATTATGTAGGAAATATTTTAAGCTTTATAATTAATATTTATAATTGAACATATAACATATATAATAGTATGTAAAATTGTTTTTCTAAAACATATAAGCTTATGTCATTTTTGTATTTAATTTAACTTAATTAATATAAAGTGTCCCTATCACCTACAAGTGGCTCCATGATGTCCCAAAATCGACCCAAAGATGTCCATGGTCGGACATGTATCCACCAATAAGGTTAGGACACGTTTTACAGAAATTTATTATTATAATAATATTATTTTTTAACCCTTATTTACCATATTTTCCCTTTAACCATGGTAAATAAAATATTTACCGAAATAATTATTCAAAATGTCTAAAAATAAAGGTTAACTAATTAAACAATTTGGACATCTTGATTCCAAATATGGAATCCATTTTTCAAAATTCAAAACACAGAAGTGGCAGAAATTAATTTAAAATTAATTCCAGCAGTCAAAACAAAAAGCGTGTTTTTAAGATATAATAACTATCAAAAGATTGATACTTGTTTATGTTCGGTTTAATTATAAAATTACGTTCAATGACCAAAATTGTATTAAATGATAAAAATATATTCTAAATATAATTTAAAACCACTAAAATTTATAATTTATCACTATTAATTATTTTGATTAAAAAATTTGTTTTTAACTAATATTTAGTAATTTTCACTATTCATCAAAATATAAAAGTTATCTGAAAACTACCAAAATTTCACCCTAGGATAAATTTTATATTCTGAATCCAAAAATGAAGTCCATTATGAGAGATAAAATATAAAAAATTTCAATAATTAGGTATGAATATTCATAACGGCTACTTTGATTGGTTGTGGTGTGTGTTAGAATCCCGAAGTTGCGTACAACACACGCTATTGTATTATTCAAAGAGAAGTGTACCATGGAAGCTTAGGGTGTCACATTATCCCCTACTTCAAATAATTTCATCCTCAAAATTTATAAAATATTACTACATAAAAAGACTTGGGTTGTTCTTCATCATAAATTCCTCAGGTTCCCACGTTGCCTCTTCCATCTTATGGTTTCTCTATACAACTTTTACCAGATGAGTTGTCTGGTTTCTCAGCACTTGTTCTCTTGTTTCAAAAATCCTGACAGGCTCTTCCCAATAAGATAGATCAGGTTCTAGTTCTAATTTCTCAATGGTGAGTACATGCGTTAAGTCAGGCATGTATTTTCTCAACAATGATACATGGAACACATCGTGAACTGTGGAGAGACTTGGCAACATTGCCAATCAGTAAGCTACATCCACAATTAGTTCTAGAATTTCGAATGGTCCGATGTACCTGGGACTCAATTTACCTTTCTAACCGAAACTTATAACTCCCTTCCATGGAGATACCTTCATGAAAACATGATCTCATACATGAAATTACAAATCCTTCCTTCGATTATCGGCATAGATCTTCTACCTACATTAAGCTGCTTTGATGTGGTTTTGGATTACCTTTACCTTTTCCATCGTTTCATCCACCAGTTCTGGGCCTACAAGTTTTCTTTCACCCACATCATCCCAACAGGTTGGTGTGCAACATCTCTTTCCGTATAACGCTTCATATGGTGTCATCTGAATACTTGAATGGAAGCTATTGTTATAAGAAAATTCTACCATAGGTAAATATTGGTCCCACATACCCTAAAAGTCAAGTGAGAATGATCTCAACATGTCTTCTAAGGTTTTAATAGTTTTTTCTGATTGTCCATCTATTTAAGGGTGGTAGGCAGTGCTCAAACGAAGATCAATATCCAAGGCCTTCTGAAGACTCTTCCATAATCTTAAAGTAAAAACGGGATCACGATCAGAAACAATCGATAGGGGTACTCCATGAAGTCTCACAACTTCATTAATATATAGTCTTTCTAGACGTCCAATTGGTAAATCTTTACTTATAGCAATAAAATGTGTTGAATTGGTAAGACGATCAACAATGGCCCATATTTCATCATTCCTTCTAGGAGTCTTCGGTAGTCCCATGACAATGTCCATCGTGATATTATCCCATTTCCACTCAGGTATGGGAAGAGGTCGAAATAATCCACCAGGCTGTTGCCTTCTAGCTTTCAGTTGTTGAAAAACCATACAAATTGACACAAAATCAGCAATCTCTCTCTTCATGTTGTCCAACCCAAAATTTCCCTTCAAATCTCTATACATTTTGGTGCTCCAATGGTGTATAGAGAAATTTGAACTATGAGCATCATCCAACAATTATCTTTTTAGAACAGGTATATCGGGAACACAAAGTCTCTTCCCAAATTTCAACATTCCATCTTTATACAAAAAGTCATTCAATCTACCATAATTCACAGCTTTATTCTTCTTTTTAAACTCTTCATCACTGGTCTGAGAACTATTTATCCTTTCTAATAAATATGGTTTGGAATCCATTTGAAAAATTATTGATATTTCACCTTCCATGGTTATTCCCATATCCAACTTTACTATATCCGTGAAAATAGGATCCCTTTCCACTCTCTTTACATTCAATATTCCATGATCTTTTCTACACATAGAATCTTCCACCTTATTTTCCTTCCCTGGGTGGTAGTATATCATGCAATCATAATCCTTGAGTAGTTCAAGCCATATCCTTTGTCTCATGTTGAGTTCTTTCTGTGAGTAAATATACTTCAAACTCTTCTGATCAGTATAAATCTAAAAATTTTCACCATAGAGATAATTTATCCATATATTCAATGAAAAGATTACAACATCTAACTGAAGATCATGAGTAGGATAGTTTTTCTCATTAATTTTTAGCTATCGTGATGCATAGGCAATAACCCTATCATTCTGCATAAGGACACAACCAAGCCCTTTCTTCGATGCGTCACTATAAATGAAGAACCAGTAATTCCCTGATGGTAGAGTCAATATAGTATCATTGACTAATCTTCTATTCAGTTTATTGAAAAATTCTTCACACTCTTCTGTCCAAAAAAATTTAACCCCTTTACGTGTGAGCGTTGTTAATGGGTTATCCAACCAGGTAAAGTTCTGGACGAAACGTCGATAATGACCTGCTAAACCAATAAAACTACGTACCTCGGTTATACTTGTTGGTTCTGACAATTCTTGGATTTCCTTGGTCTTAGAAGGATCAACATAGATTCCATCCTTAGAGACAATATGTCCAAGAAAATAAATCTCCTGAATCCATAATTCACACTTGCTAAACTTCCCATATAATTCATGTCTTCTAAGAGTCTTCAGGATAATGCGCAAGTGGTTTTCATGATCTTCGTATATTTTGGAGTGTACCAAGATATCATCAATAAATACCACCACAAAATCATCGAGATATTCCTTGAATGCTCTATTCATTCGATCTATAAATATAGAGGGTTCATTAGTCAATCCAAAATTCATTACTGTAAAATTTTAATGCCCATACCTTGTTCGAAATGCTATCTTCGGAATTTCTTCCTTCTTCACACACAACTGATGGTATCCAGATCAAAGGTCAATCTTTGAAAACTATTGAGCTCCTTGCAGTTGGTTAAATAAATCATCAATGAAAGGTAGGGGATACTTGTTCTTTATTGCTATAGCATTGATCTACCTGTAGTCAATGCACAACCTCATAGATCCATCTTTATTCTTAACAAAAAGGACAAGGGCTCCCCATGGAGAAACACTAGGGTGAATAAATCTCTTATTACTCAATTCCACTAGTTGTTTCTTTTGTTCAACTAATTCCACAGTGGCCATTCTATAAGGGGTCTTCGATATAGGCCTTGATCCAGGAATTAAATCGATGGAAACCTAAACTTCTCGTTCTAGAGGATGTCCAGGTAAATCTTCCGGAAACACATATACATATTCATTCACAATAGGTACATCCTCTATTTGAAAATTCTTTTCCTTGCCCTCAGTCATTTAATTCCCTTCCTCCCCAATATTTGAATTTATTTGAGCTACTGGGGGTGGATCTAAATGAGAATTAGGTGGTGACGATTCTTCTCTAATGATAAGGTGTTCTTTATCATCATCATCAAGAATCATAACCTCCTTATTCTTACAATAAATCTTTGCATCATGGCCTGAAAGCCAATCCATACCAAGGATTATATCAAATTCAATCATATGTATGACGATGTGATCAGCAGATAAAGAAAATTTATGTTCTCTAATGGGGACAGATTCACAAAACTTTGATGCAATGATACTTCCCTTATGAGTTTTAACTGACAACACACTTGTTAAATCAAATTTGAAATATCTAATATTCATAGAAAATTGGGAAGATATGAAACAATGCAATGATCCAAAATCAAATAATGCATTTGCTAAACTTGAGGAAACCATTAAATTACTTGCCACCACATCTTTCGGAGCTTCTACCTCAGTAGTAGTGATAGGGTAATCTTGAACTTTATCCCTTTTCCTTTTCTAAAATAAGTTCCCCTGACGCTTAAGACATTCTTTTACATAATTTCCCATCTCCCTAAAATTGTAGCATTGATCATCGGTAGCATCTTTCTTTCCTTTATAATCACCATTTAGATGGCCTTTCTTTCCACATTTGTAGCATACTCCTTTTCCTTTTAGACAGGCATTAGAGGGTTTCCTTCCACAATTATCACAGGGTGGAAATTCAATTCTACCCTTCTTCCCTGTTTTTTATTTCCTTTCCCAGAGTGTCCAGCAGATCTCTTCTTCTCTTGCTTTGATTTAATTCCATAAGACTCAGAGAATTCCTTTTCTGTCTTTATTGCACATAAGACAATATCTTCATATGATGAGAATGTTTGCAAGACTAATTCTCAATAAAAAATGGTTTTATCCCATCAATGAAACGATCAATCCTACTCCTTGGGTTACATATATAATCAGCAGCATTCCTCAATAACCTTGTAAAGTTAGCTTCATACTTTGTGACATTCTCATCCTCTTTCTGCCTCAGACTCAGAAATTTCCTTTCCATATTTTCTCGATGGTCTCGAGGAAAGTATTTTTCTAAGAATAGCTTTTTGATCGCCCTCCATTATATATCTGATACTTCATCATCTTCCTTCGTGTTTTTTATCAATGACCACCAATGATCAGCATCTCCAGTGAGGCGATAAACTGCCATGACATCTTTTTCCCTTTCACTACTCCCCATGGAATGAAATATTTTCTCTGAGGAATTTATCCATTTCTCAGCTACTATGAGATTTGTACTCCCATTGAATGTCGGTGGTTGTTGCGTCATGAAGCGATCTAATACTGATCCTCCACGCTGCGGATCGGGGTTCTCTATATGGGTAAGGTTATTATTCATAAACTGAGTGAGTTGTCCTAGTATGGTGATTAGCTGTTCGGCACCAGTTCAATCACTAGCTCCACTATAATTATCATGAGAAAGAGGGAAATCCTTACATGGAGTGAGTGCATTGATACAGTTTCCATTCCTTCCACTAGGCACCATTTCTAAACAATGGTATAAACTAGATTAGTTTATGAATTGAAATATGTAATTCCAAACTTCTAGAACACATAACAAAAATTCAACGGTTTATGGATATATTCCCAAATCATAAAAAAATTTCTTTGAGGAAGTATATACTCAAAACCCATCATAATGGTTCGTAAAAAAAATTTGAATTATCCTAAGAATATCACCCAGGAGTCTCGTAACCAAGATTGTAGTAAGGCCCGTTGTCGTGCACCAGTTCCCGTTCGAGTCTAGCTCAAAGCGGGGTTTTCAGGTTTTACCCCTAGGTACATCTGTGCCAGAGCCACCTCTACCTGCTCGTATCCAGATAGGGATGTATTTCTCAGAAAACTCACAAAATATCTACAATAAAAAAATTCTAGGAAGTTCTTCTATACTAATCTTCAAATTCCATCTTTGGTCTATGTGATCTAATCAGAGTTTATCTAAATCTAGCATCCAAGGTTTGTACTAAACTTCATCTGATACCAACTGTAACGCCCTGACTCTAGTTACCCAGAGTCGGTGCATTATTACATAACATTGGCATGATTACAAGGGAATCATGTCTCGAAAGACCGATCAGTTTCATATTATTGGAAACAAGATTCCTCCATATGATCCACTTTACAGCTTGAAGAGAAATACAACAACAATATATTTCATTAGATGAATCCAAGCCTCCTAGATTATGCATGCAGGTCACTCATAACTAACTTCTTCATATCCTGGGAAAACAAATAAAACATTAGAAGGGGTGAGTTCAAACGCTCAGTAAGGGTAAGTAATAAAGCGGAAAATGACATAAATATTAAGAAGGGTAAATAATTGAAACCACATGCCCTTACCAAAAATAAACATGAATACTTTTGTGCAAAAAATATGAGATGATTAAATAATTCCATAATAAAACATAATCATGGGTATTCTACTAGTCAAATGACCACATGAATCATCAATATTATTTCCATAATGAGGGAATGTATAATTCCGGACATTCTGAAACATTTTGTCAAGGCCTCGTCCAAGTCGTCTAAAATGATTAAGGCCTCGACCAAAACCATAAATCTAATTGGGAAAGGGCCTCAGCCAATTCCACGTCTAGTTGTCTCATGAGACCTACCGATCCATCGAGGAGCTATAGCGGGCTCCACCTGTCACTTACTAAGTCCAATACATTCCTCGTATGAAAAGTTTTAAACATATCATAACCATTCGTATTAAAACTAGTATTCAAAATGTCAATAATTTAACCTCAAGCCATGAATGGTATAGAAATAGAACATCCACAGCCAGACATAACACAAAAACATCAATACAATATGGATGTTTTGTATCATAATAAATCAACTTCAAATAAACTTAATATCCATCAAAGGATGTTGATATAGATGAAATCAAAAACTTTTTTTAGAGAAATATATTTTTATATTTTGAAATCATTTAATATTCACACATAGAAAACATTTATTTTGAAAATATTCTTATATGCTTGTAATGGAAGCTACAAAGATGTTATAACAGCGGAAAATAGCTGCACCCACTGTATAAGTTAAAAAAACATTCTTACCATAATTTTGTCAAAAAGGTTAAAAAGGACCTTGTTTGGAAAACTACAGAATGATTCCTTTATAAACTTCTTATAAAAATTAAAACAAGGGTATAAATTACTTTAACCCATATTCTATAAAATAGTAAGAATGTTTTGAAATACATTTTTAAGAAACATGGATGTGAGTGATAAAGAGGTCCCAATAAATAATTACGTATAAGGAACCTCAGATAATGAAGAGATTGTGAAATAAAACCTTACCTTGTACTTTTCCTTGGTTGATGGTAGGTTAAACACCTGTATAATGGTGAAATAATTGTTATTTAATTATACAATAATCATATAAATTAATATGATATCATATATTATCTTTTAACATCGCTTTGTTAATAAAATCTTAGTATTATCGTCGGTTTGGGTGTTAACATACTTGTTTTATTTTATATAAGCCATGTTTGTTATCGATAGGTTGTATCATATTCATATTCAGAATGATATTAAGTCCTTAAATATTATTTTTAATCTTACAATAAAATTTATTCTTGAATGGATACGATGGGTAATGAATTTCATCACGTTCGTGGAGACGGTAATCCGTAAATACGCACGAGCAAAAATATCAGTCTTTTGATATTAAAATAATATATAATTGGATATTATATCATATAGAATGAATAATTATCATTTTATATTTATTATTTACATGAATTATACATCATTATTATACCCATCTAAAAAATAGTATATTGAATAACAATTACACCACAACGTGGAGACGGTAGGCCGTACGTACACACGTATGGTTCCATGTCATTAAATGGAATGATAGAATAATGAATTTGTTTGTTCCATAATTGTAACAACATCATATTATATAGAGGATACTGGATTTATTATTTTATAATGTAAAAAACAAGGAAAGAATGAGTTGAAGAAGAAAGGAACTTTAAAGAGGGTGGTGAAGACGTTACCTCTTCTTCGGGTTTTTCCTTTTGATTTGATCAAAAGGGCTCCTTAGGATAGCTTTATGGAAAAACTAAGGCCTATAGGATTATGTGAGGGATGTTGGGTGAATATTTAGGCAGATTTTGGCCGAGACAAATGTCTTTGAAGGTGTGAATTAATGATAAGGGGGAGTGCCCTTTTATAAGAGGGGTGAGGGGATTTTTAGGAAAAGCATAAAGTATTATTTTATAATAAAATCATATTCTGTTTCTAATGTATAAAAAGTGGATTATTCAAAGTATAATGTGGGTATGGGTCGAAATAATTTCAACCAATATATTTTAGACAGGTTTGGGTCATTATATTAACCTTATCTTTTAGTTTTAACTCTTAGTTAATTAGTTTGATACTTACCATGTCACTTTGTATTTTTATATTATATAGTTAATAAACATACTATATACATCCAATGGACCCCAAAGTGCTCCATTAATGATACCCCAATTATGATATAAGTCCTTTGGATGATCCTTATATTTTTAAGAATAGAATATAAATTAATAATATAATATTTGTTTTAAGAACTCATTTATGTCAATTTTGACACAACTCAATAATTGATTTTTGTTAAAGTCATAACAACTTTATTAATTCGAAAAAAATTAATTTAAGAAATCCTTACATGTCATATTAACCAATAAAATTAGTGCATGTCATGAAAACATTCAAATTATATTTATTTTAACATTTATAATATTTATTATTTGATTCTCTCATTAATAAGGAAAATACTCCATCATTAGTGTGCCAAATATATTTTTACTTTTTAGATGTCTAAAAATTATAAATAAAATTCCATTATGTAGGAATTTTTTTTATCTTTCTAATAAATATTTATAATCAAAAATATAACATATATAACCCTATGTAAATTTTTTTTTCAAAAAGATATAAGCTTATGTCATTTTTGTATTTACTTTAACTTAATTAATATAAAGTGTCCCTATAACCTACAAGTGGCTCCATGGGGTCAAAAAATCGACCCAAAGATGACCATGGTCGGACATGTATCCACCAATATGTTTATGACACATTTTAGGGTAATTTATTATTATTATAATATTAATTTTAACCCTTATTTACCGAATTTACCCTTCATCCATGGTAAATAAAATATTTACCGAAGTAATTATTCAAAATGTCTAAAAATAAAAGCTACCTATTTAAACAATTTGTACATCATGATTCCAAATATGGAAGCCATTTTTCCAAATTCAAAACATAGAAGTGGCAGAAATTAATTTAAAATTAATTCCTACTGTCAAAACAAAACACATGTTTTTAAGATATAATAACTATCAAAAGATTGATACTTGTTTATGTCCTGTTTAATTGGGAAATTATGCCCAATGACAAAAATTGTATTAAATGGTAAAAATATATTCTAAATATACATTAAAATCACTCAAATTCATAATTTATCACCATTAATTATTTTGATTAAAAAAGTTGTTTTTAATTAAAATTTAGTAATTTTCACTATTCATCAAAATATAAAAGTTATTCTAAAAGTAAAAAAATTACTCCCTAGGCTAAATTCGATATCCCAAATCCAAAAATGAATTCCATTTTGAGAGATAAAATTTATTAAATTTTAAAAATTAGGTATTACTATTCATAACGACTACTTTGATTAGTTGTGGTGTGTGTTAGAATCTCGAAGTTGCGTACAACACCAAAAATATATTTTTTTTATTAAGGAAACACTTTTATGGAAAAAAGTGAGAAACCCAGAAGGTCCAACAAAATAACCAAACAAACCCAATCAAAGACCGAAAGGAACAAGAACTACCACATACACGCAACAACAACAACCGCCATCCCTAAGCTGGACACTCGGCGATCCCATGCAAGCATGGTCCCTCCCGATGTTGCCATCCCTCCAAAATAGCCATATCCTAGGTGACCTGCAAAGGAAATGGTGGAGTGCTCTAGCCCGATGAGGGGGTCCAACCTGCACTTCCCAAATCAGACCGGGGGCGAGGCCTCATAGGAAAAAGATATGTTACCAAAACACAGCTTTAGCCTATTATTGTTTTCTTCCCTGTAGAGACTCCAATGCATTAACCATACCTGGGCCTTAGGATCTTCTCCAATAACATCTTCCAAACGGTTCTCTATTTTATCCCAAGTTCGGATATACTCTTCTTTGCTGATTTTCTTGTCGTTGAATCCTCTCATTAAAATCAAATCTTGCTTGTCAATCCACTTTGCTTGTTCATGGTCGCCCTCCACTCTAACAGCTCTTCCCATCATGTCAGCCTCTTCTTGTGGAATATCAACATATAGAAATTCGTTGACCATAACCTGCTCAGAACAAAGTATGGGTTCCTTTCTAGTCCTTATATTCCCAGCAGAACATCCCATGTCATTGACATTCCCCATGGTTGTGGCCTGGGGATCCTCTTTCACCGCGTTGGGGAGAGGCACTGATAATTTCTTCCCAGAACGGGTCTCCAAAGGTCGGTGAAGCAAGGAGTAGTCTTTCTTCCCCCTCCCCTTTTTGCAACTCACATTGTTCATTTGAGGAACCTCTTCAGTCACCTGATCCAAAGAGATCATGATGACTCCCTCCTGGTCGGCCTCACCACCACCAGACTGTCCACCTATCATTTTAGAGCAACCACTACTATTTGGTATGTCACCTTCTGTAAGTTGTTGGCAAGGGGTTTGTTCATCTTCCCTCAAATGAGCCGCTCCAACCTCTGAAACATCCAGAGTAGCAAACCGGTTTGAGGAGCAAGGGATAGCCACATCCACTCTGGACTTACTCAAACTGGGTGAAGTGTTCTGACCTGGGAACTCAAGTACACCATAATCTCGATGGTTCTCGAGTCCACTGCCCATAAACTGGAAAGTATTGGCCCCATCAATGTCCCAGCCATGACTAGTAATTGGAGCATAATGGTCGGTCCATTGGAATTACCATTTTCCCAGTTGATTATACCAGATTCCTCTGGAGGGGTAGCCACCACCACTCCAGCCATGGCCTCCTTCCTCCTGGTCTCATTCACTTCCACCTGCACTCCCAAGTCTGTACACAGGTTGACAGAGCTCTGTTTCTGAACTTCTAGAACAGCAGTTGGCAAAGTATCCTCTACCTCCCCTGAAGATACCCCCTGAACCATCGTGTTAGTGACCCCATCTAACCTTGAAGGAGCATGACCATCCTGAGGAAGGCCTGCAGGTGGAATCTGCCCACTGCCTTGAAAAACACTAATGGTGGCCGCACCCTCTCTCAAGGGGACCTCCACTGATACAGCTGGAACCTCAGAGCTTTGGACACCCCTGGGCCTCCTTCGGCAACCGTGTCCATCATGCCCTTGTCTGTAACAAAATGAACAAAAAGGGGTCCATGATTCATAGACAATCGACTGTGCATACCTGTATTCTTCTTCCACTACAATCGAGACAAGCTCCGGCGGCAACCTTGAAAGATCCATTTCAACACAAATTCTAGCCGAAAATGGATGGGACATAGAAGCTGTTCTTCGACCGCTACATATAAAACGCCCTATCGAATTACCGATTGACCTCAGCAACCCAATGTTCTGAAATGGAAAAGGTAGTCCAGGCAACTGAATCCAAATTTCCATGTAAGGGGAGTCATGGTTCATATGCGCCTCAAAGGACCAGCGAAGTAAGTCAAACGGGAGGCCACAGAATGGTTTTCTCTTCCTCGACCAGGATCTACCCAAATCCTCCTCATCAGCAAACAATATTAGAAACTGACGCGGACCCAGAATACTTACCAACGCTTGGTGCTTCAAACCCCAATCTGTATTGACCTCTTTGTCAAAAAGTTCAACAAGAGGTCGCCACCATGAAAAACTCACGATCAGAGATGAGGAGAGTAACGATGAGGCTTCGTGGAATTCCTTCACTGAAACTGGAACAATAGGTTGACCTGAAACGCTACCAGATACCTTCGGCGAGACTTCAATTTCAGGGAGGAAGAACCCCGCTTCTGGTGAGGATCCAAAGCAATCCCTATAATTTCGTTGCGCATCACCTGAAACCTGAGTTGGAGGAGAAGACCCCCCCCCCCCCGAAGGAGGAAGGGGTCGCGGTGGCCATTGCGTACAACACACGCTATTGTATTATTCAAATAGAAGTGTACCGTGGAATATTCGGGTGTTACATAAAATATATATCCTATAATAAAGACTCTTAACACACCACATCATAGATTTCTAAATTAGTGATTTACCCTTAATGCCCAAGATTATCGAAGAAATAAGTATACTCTATTATCAAAATTGTTAGAGGAAATAAATATCCCCTTCTATCTAGGAAGTGTTAAAGAAAAAAAAATTTATTATTGAAGGTAGTATACATCACTAAATATTTATAGGTATAAATTTCTAGAATCTAAAGAATATACATATATTTAGGTTTATATTTTTATACCTGAATACTAGAGTAAATAGAAATGTATAGGGTTGTAGCTATATATCAGGTCTTACTACCTCCCAAAGCAATGGAAGGGGAAAAGATAAAACTTAGTTCATAAAAATCCACCTAAATAACTATTTAGGAGAGAATTAGTTACACACTAAGGGGAATTTTCATCGTTAAATTCATAAATTGAGTATTCTAGAGGAATTACATGTCTCCACTATTCATATATTTTGTGATCCAAAATTTTGGAAACATAAAGTTCTACTAAACTCCATATATCAAAAATCGGATGTTTTAGAGGAATTAATCATAATATATAAACCCAATAAATATCTATATTATCTTATCATAGAGTAGCGGGTGTGTATTATTAGACACATATGTAGTTCATCATCGATTTATACCCATATTAGTGGATGAGACGAGGTATAGTTACTATCATCTCACAACGACCCTAGAAAACGGGCTAGTTCCTTAGTGATTAATTACCAAAACTCGTCACCATTTATTTCAATTAGAAATAACTAAAAAAAATCCCTTTGTAGTGATAATGCATAATATAATGCTCAACCCAAAACAAGGGTCCCACCTATTAGTTGTACAAGACATCTTGAATAGACATCCAACTACTACATCATTCACAAAGTGGTATCTTATTTTCCTTCCATTATTAATGGAATATTAATTAATTCATTAAAAAATATTTTCATGTTTTTTATATTTTTTTACGCTTACATTATTTTTTAATGTCCAAAATAGTTATTTTTTTCCACAAAATCATATTAATAATCATATATCCATAACATTATTTTTATATAAGATGCCATTTTACTAAAATCATATATCACTCACTATAATCATGGATCTTACAATTATTCCCTTAATATACATTAGATATATCAAAAAAAAATTTCATTCAATTACTATTTACATACCACCTTTTTTTCATTTAAACAACAGAAAAATTATCTATCTCAACAGGAATTTCGTAGTATCCAAAAGTATAATCGATATATTCCAAGAAGGATTATTATAGATTTTTATAAAATATTTAATATATTTTTACTAATTATCAAAACCAGTAAACCTTAAATAGTGTTTGATCATTGTCTCATGTGGTTTAGTATTTCTACTGAATTGTTATCTCAAGCTTCTTTCATAAGGTCATCAAATATATCCTGATCATTATTATTATTATTGTTAAATGATAATATTTTTCAGGGATAACATAAATAATAATGGAATACAATAGGAATAATTACTCTCCTCTTAGACCAACTAACCCACTAAAATAGTATGTAGTGATCTATAGTAATGGATCACACATCTTTTAACACCCCAAACATATCGAGTAAGAATATTGTTTTGAGTAGAGTGTATGACACACAACACCAAACACCTAATGGAATATAATATCCAATGATTTTATAATATATTTACTATTTTTGATAAATTAATTATATTTCATAACATTCAATGTAGGAAACAATGAGTAAGCATATGTTACATGGAACAATGAATTTATTCTAAGGTTTATTTTACAAGTAAGACCAAGTTTCACTAAATAGTAATATATTATTATAATAATATATAACATATCCTTTCAATTAGTGGTTATGAATAGTATTAAGTAACTTATGAAGATATATTGTTTAAAAAAATATAAAATTAATTCATTGGTTGAAAATTAATAATGAATTGTTATAAGAATCAATTAAATATAATGGGAATGTTTTTATAGGAAACTATTTTTATTCTCACAAAGTTGTTTTATCCTAATAAATTAAATTACAATAAATTAGTGAGTGATATTAATGTAATATATATATATATATATTAAATAAAATATTTTTAGTATCCATCCAATATATTAGATAAACATAATATAAGAAGAAACCCAATATCACACATTAAAACTGATATTTTTATTTAAACACTTTCTAGCCTTTTAGGGGAGAACCAATTATATATATATACATTTAAAAATTTATCTATATTATATTTAAAAAAAAGATTTATATTTGAAAAAATAATATATAATTTATATAGAGTAATGTTTTGGTATTTTTTCTATGAAATTTCATTTTTAAATTAATAGTGAAAAGTACTGAATTTTAATTCCATACTACCTTTTCATCTAATTTAATTATAGTTTTAAAAACAAATTAATTGGTTTTAAAGTCACATTGAGTAAATTATTTATATATTAATCCATTTTAGGATATTGGAATCAATTTCACTTAGCAATTGGGTATAATAACCTAGGAAACATTAGGACTTTTTTACTTAAAAAATCAGAATTTTCATCCCATCTGCGGAATTAAATTTAAATTAATTTCGCCCACACCTATGATTAGAATTTGGAAAAATTGATTCCATATTTTGAATTAGAAAAATTTATAATTGGAAATAATTTCAACTTTGTTTTTGAATAAAATAATAGTAAAATTAATTACAAATACTTGGGAAGAAATAAGCTTATCAATGGTCTAAACCGTTAACTTAAGGTCCCAAATGACCAATCCAAATTTTCAACACCCATTTTCAAGAAATAAATCAAACCCTATCCTTTATTTATTGATATTGGATATTTTTTTGAATTTTGAGGTAACAAAATTGGGTAAACCAAACTTGTTTTAAAAATTTTCAAGTGAGTCATTTTCCTCCCCAATAAAAGGCCACCACCCTCCCACTTCATGATACCATTAATCCACATAGGATAGGATAATAAATCCCATATGGCTCCTAAAAATATGTAAAATAATCATATAATCCCCTCCTTTGGTAGGAATCAATCCAAGGAATCCTTTTGTTTAACAGCGAAATGAGTTACATGATTAAGAGGTAACATCTTTCCTTCAGTTCACTAGTTTTTTCTATTTCCATTCATTAAATTCTCTTTATAACATGATTATATAATGGAACCATTATAATAAATATACTTAGATGTTTTTATATTATAGGTTTGACGAAAACATCAACACTCTTCCATCTAATGGGTAATGAACGTACCGTTTTTGTGCATAGTGAACTACCACGTCCCAAATGAAGTTGTTTGTTTTTTCCATTATCATCTCTCACAGTGCTAATTATGATGGAAAATATGTTTATATATGTTATATATGATATTTATTATGTATTTATTCTTCATTAATTGTTTTATAATACATACCCTTATACTTTCAATTTTATGTAAATACGATAACATCATTTATGGGGGTGGGGACTACTACCCCACAAAGGGATGTGATTTGTTCACACTATACATGGGACACACAATGGATGGTTTTAATTAAACATGTTGAATATAAATGAAATATATATAATATTCAGGACATAATTACGTTTCTAAAAATATAAAATGAATTATTTTCTTTATTAATATCACACACACTTATAAAGTGATAATGTCATTCGTAGACGTGTGGAATACCGCCTGCTGGACATGATATGATTTATTTTAAATAAAAATAATAAAATATATAAGTATATATGATAAAATAAAATGTTATTTATGATATAATGATCATTATTTAAATATATAGTGTTAATTAACTTCTTTATAATATGATCATTGAAAAATGGAAACATTACTCTTGTGTATAAATGATATAACGTCTTCCTGATTATAATGTTAGTTTACTTGTCGTAACCATATTTCATTATTGAAGGACCCTGGAATACCCTGAGAGGGGAGGGGTGAATCAAGGATTCAACTTTCTCTTTTAAATTGATGGATCTTGTTCCCATAATGGTAGGAACCTATTAAACCTGCTATAAGATGAAGTGATGAAATTAGACAATCACATGCATTAAAATGACACAAAAATATTAATTGGTTAACCACTAAGGGCTACGTCCAAGGAGTATATACTGAAAATGTGTTGGTTATAAAAAGACCACTAATATTTACATGCTTTGGAATATAATATTTTAGCACTGTCACTGTATGCCAAGCGCACTGCCTTTTCTACGTTAAGGGATAGAATAGTACATCCCTTGAATCACTTCTGTTGACTCCCCTTTGCTCAATATGCTGGAATAATCTTTACCTAGTTTATCATCATCATGTTTTCATCAATGGTTTAGCATTAATTCATGCATCCTCATATATAAATGGATTCTCTATTGAAGTCCCATAATCAAACACATATGTAATTTATTTTCCCATACACTAATATGTAATTAAGATTAATTTCGCACACTGGTTTGGCCAATTTTAGGCTTCCTGGTGTGTTCCATGTAATGATTCTGTTTCTGAGTACCACAACTGTTTTCATGTACCGTCCATCTCCTCCGCATACCGTCTAGCTCCTCTACATACTGCACTGCTCCACAATCTTCCCTACTCTGTGTACTTCTCCATACCTCTGTGTACCATCCTAATCTGCATACTAGCTTACTCAGCTACTTACTTATCCACACCTCCAAGTACCATCCAAATCTACATTATTCATTGCTCTGCTGTGTACTGTGAGAGAATCCTGGGTGAACTACACACTCTCTAGAGGGTTATTTTCCTAACACGGATGAGTCTCTCCGCGTACGTTTTCCTCCTCCACGAACCATGTCAAGTTTCACTAAATTTCTTCCAAAAATATTAATATCCAATCTCATCACTTAAAAATGGGATTACTCTTCCATAAAATTGATCATATCTCTACAAATTTTGGTATTGTGATTTACCGAAATTTTCAATGTGGGACAATCTTCATTGTACCGAATTCTATTTGCATACTGCATTATCCTCCACCACGTACCGCTCCTATTTTTCAAAAAGCAATCTATCCCACTGAATAATGTGTTGAACTCTATTACATACCACTCATGTTTCGTAAACTCCAAAAATCCCATTAACCTTCATCATCACGCGTACCGAATTCTTTCACTGCATACCGTCAATGTGAACCATTTTTCATTTCAACCTTCATCAATCATACCACATTCCTTCACCATGTACCATTCCTATGAACTATTTTCAGTTCCATGTATTACTCCATGCACCATTATCTCTGTCTCCACTACATAATGTGCATCTTCACTGCATACTGCATGCCTTCACCACATACCATGTGCATTCCCCATGTTATGTTGCCGAACTTCTTATTTTTGAGGCCCAAAAGTATGGAGAACACTGGGAAACTGCACCGACTTTAATACTACTTTCAGCCAAAATCGTATGACCTCATTCCTTGAAAACTCACTAGTCCTCCATGTGTATATTGGAAACAAACACAAAACGAACTCCATTATTATCAAAAAATAGACTTGTTTCCAAAAATATCCCCCTTTGGGTTTGTAGGAAATATTAGGATTAATTCAATAAAGCACCGACCATGATCAAATCCTTAATCTTCCAGAAACAACTCATCCACCACTATAAGTCTATGCAAGCAATGCTCAGCGTAGAAAACATAATAGTTTACATGAATTGAGTTATCATTTTTTTTCTTTTTTCCACCTTCATTATTTTTTTTTATTTATTCTATATCCATGAAAAACATATCACTTTTATCCATTATCCACTATTGGAAATAAAACTAAAGACTAGTATTTTATCATTTTAAAGCTCAGAACATACTCCCCCTGGATCATATCTCTCCATAAACCTCCAACACATCCACAAACAGATTAACATATTTAAAACAGTCTGGGATAGGAGAATCTTATAACCTCCTTATGCACTTAGAGGTGGCTGAACACTAAGGTTCATCCTATGTTTCTAAAACACAGCCACTGATAGTAGCTTGGTCATAATATCAGACACCTGCTCATCAGTTCCCACATGGTTCATTTAGATTGTTCCTTGTTCTAATTTTTCCTTGATGAAGTGATATCTAATATCAATATGTTTCATACAAGAGTGATGGAGAATATTCTTCATAATATTATATTCACTTTTTTTGTCACAGTAAATCACAATTGGTTGTTTCACCTTCTCAACTATGTCACTCAATTTCTACTTAATCCAGAGTAACTGAGTGTAGTCCTTGGCAGAAGATATATATTCTACTTTAGTAGTACTAAGTGAAGTAAATTCTTATTTCATTCTAAACCATCCCACACATTTCATACCAATATCAAATTCTCCAACACTGGTAGAATTTCTGTCCACTACATCTCCAACCCAGTCAGTATCAAAAAATGATTACAGTTCATCATATCTTCCTGTATAAAACTATATCCCATAATAATGTTTACCGTGAATGTATCTCTTGATTCTTTTCGTTGTCACCATATGTTCTTCGATCGGATTACTCTGAAAGCTGGCCACAAGGCAAGTTGCAGAAGAAAATATATGGTCCTGTTTCCATCAGTTACAGTAAGCTTCCAAGGATTCTTCTATACATTGTGTGATCCACATAAGTCCATTACCTAGGTAATATGAGATTTAAACCAACTTCAATATGTGTCTTCACTGGTTTGAAATTATGCATATTGAATTTCTTCAATATATCTCCTATATACATTTCAAAAGAAATTAAATTTTAATCCCTCTTCTGAAGTATCTACAACCATAAAAAGTATGAGAGTTCATCAGACCTAGACATTTCAAATTCAGATTTCACGTGATTAGAAAATTCATCCACTAATCCATGCCTACTTCAACCAAAAATAATATCATCCACATATACCAATACTATGAACGGATCATGTTGAGTGTTTTACACATAGAAACTATGATCCACTCCTACTCTTTTATACTCAGGCATTTTCAGATAAGAGTCCAACTGCAAGTACCACGTCCATAGTGCTTATTTCAGGCCCTAAAGAGTTTTTTTTTAATTTGAAACCTTCAGTTCATCATTTACAAGAACAAACCCTATGGGTTAATCAGTATAAATTTTTTCTTCCAATACTCCATTTAAGAATGTTGTCTTGACATCCATTTGTTACACTCTATAACCTCATGGGATTTACGTGGTAAGAAATACCCTAATAGACTCTAGTATAGCTACATGGGAAACTTCCTCCTCAACATCAATGACTTTGAATTGTGAATATCCTTTACAGCTCAAGTGCACCTTATTTCGGATCACATTTTTATGTTCATCAAATTTTTTCTTCAAAATGCACTTTTTAACAATCACATTATGATATTCAGGTCTTTTATCCAGATCGCAAGACTGGTTTTTGACAATCAATTCTAACTCTTCATTCATTTGTTTTACCCATGACTCATTCATTGGAGCCTATTCAAATGAGGATGGTTCCAAAACTAATATAAATGTATAATATGTATTATTCATCATTCTCCTTGTTTGTGTTGGTGAATTCTGATCCCCAAAATTGTTGGACTGATAAATCTCTGCTCCTTGATTTCTTCTTTGTGGTTCAACCAAATTCCCTCCAGCTATGGATTCCTCTTCAGATTCTTCAGTAGATTCAACATCATGATGTGAATCCTGATAATTTTTCATACCTTCCTCTACCTCTATATAAGAATTTTTTTTGTTTTCACATCCTTCTTCATATTCCATCACATAAACATAATAATTCCTAGAAGAATTCATGTTTTCTCTTCAATGACCATTACATCTCTTCTTTCTATAATTCTTCCCACACGCTTATTGAATCACTTGTAGGATTTTCTATTCATTGATTATCTAAGATATATTCTTTTGTCTGAATTGTCTCCATACTTTCGTTGATTTACTAATTTGTTTCAGATAAAAAAATTTCTTCTGAAAACAGAATTTTTTTTCAGATAGGGCTTCCTTCCATGCCACAATTCATATGGTGTCTTTGTCTCACTCCTATATGAACCTATTAGATTTTGAATATAAACTGCTTCTTGAACCGTTTCATTCCATTAATATCAAGGATTATGACTGTCAATCAACAAAGTTACGGTCATGTTATTTATCTATCGATTTATGGCTCAACAACCCTATTTAGCGGTGGAGTTCCCATGGTAGCCACCTCATGTTGTAATACATGATTATATATGTAATTTTTAAATTCATTGGATGCATATTCTCATCCATTTTCAGACCATGGGACATTGGTCTTCCATTAAATATCATTTTCAGTGATTCGACGAAAGGTTTTCATGATATCAATAACTTTTCGCTTTCTGTGTATAGTGATCACACATGCCATTCTACTGTAATCATCTAGGAAAAGAACAATGTACCTTTCTCCATATCTTCCAGCAACATTTATTAGGCCACATACTTCTATATGGATGAGGTCATGGAGATTTGATGCTCTTTTCTTCTATTGAAGTGAGAACTGCAAACCTGTTTTCCTCGCTTGCATGCATAACTGGTCTTTTCTCATTCTCGCTTTAGATTGGGGATATCCATCACTATCTGTAGTTGAGATATCTTTTCCACATCTTGTTGTATAATGTTCCCCAATATTTTATTCCATTAGTGTTTTCCTCTTCAATTGTTAAGTATCAAATGTTCTCTTTGCAGTCAACTTGATATAAGTTTTCATTTGTTCTACAACCATTCTTGAGTGAAATCCTGGACATTCCTCTTATAGAAAAAACATTCTGATTGAATGCCCCAAAAATACATGAGTCACAAAGCTGAATCACACTAATATGATTGTGATTCAGACCATCCACATAATGAACTTTAGTATTCTATAGTTCTCCATTAGCTAGATCAGTACTTCCAATGCCTTTTATCATTAAATCCCCATCAATACCGAACATCACTCTTCTATTAACATTTTTCCTGACATTCGTTAATAGGTATAAAATTCTAATCACGTGGGATTAAAATTTTCTATCAAGAATCTAGGATATTTTTTCTTTGTAGCTTTGAGGGCTATTATTGCAAAACTAGAAATTTTAATTTTCCTCTTTTCCACCTACAAATTATTGGATTGTGTGTAGGAAACTAATGACCTTAAAATTCCCTATTCTGTGTACTTTTGTTCTTCATATTAAAATTATTCTTCTAAAGGATAAAACATGTTTTAAGTAGAAACAACATAATGTTGTTGTGTATTGAGTCATCTCTCAATATTGAATTAATTTCTCCAACCATACCTCTGCCAATAATACCATGCCTTATGGTCAAAATTAGAATTGTAAAAACAGTATCCATATAAATTATTTCTTCTATATGAAGTATGATATGAATGTGTTCTCTTTTATTTAACTCCTAACTATTCCCCATTCATATAGATATTTGCCTCCTCTTATTATGACATGGCATGGACCAAATAGCCACAAAACTGACATTTCATGAAAGGAAATGTCTTATCACTTTTATTTCTCTTCATACCTTCTTCCTCATGAAAAATGTATTACTATCATTCATTTTTGTAAACTAGATGATAATCTTTAGTTCTCATTTCATTATTATTTAAGGGTTTTTTAAGCTCTTCTAGTGGAATTCTAACGCGATCAACATTCATATTTCTTTTATTATAGTTCACATTATTTATATCATTTGAATTTTCTTCATCACAACCAATTCCACTACTTCCCATTAATGGGATTCTTTGATCACTAAAATTTTTTTCGACTCCTTCAGAACCACTTTTTTCTCTCTCTAGCATCATAATATATGAGAACGTTCCAAATTGTGTATTCTTATTTTCTTCATTTCAAATTTATTCACATTCGAGTTTACTTCTCAGAGTAACAAAATATTCTTCACGTTCTTCAACATTTTGGTAATTCTCCTCCTATATCGAGGTGTGGTTATTGATTACCATTTCCAGTTCATCAATTCTGAGTTTCGTTTACACAACATCATCAGTTCATTAATGGATTGATGATTGATCTTTCACATGTTCTTCCAATTTTCCAATTTCCGATTCCAACTAATTAATATATTCTCATGATTCCACCACCATTGCTTTCAACTTATTACACCTATTAAATTTAATATCAAGCATACCAAAATCATCCTTAAGTTGAATCATGGGATCAAAATTAGAATTCAACTGATTACCTCTAACTTTATCTATCAATGGTTCTGTCTTTTCAATGGTAGCCATCATTAAGGCATGGATTCTTATCTTAAATTCTGGTTCATCTTCCTCACAGAATTCATTTTCGTCATCTTCCTCCCAGAGAAAAAACACTTCCTCCATACTTTCATTGAAAATATAATGTTTTAAATTTTGAAAATTTTATTTCTGAGGCTTCTATGTATTTTCAACTTTTCACACTACATCATCAAAGTTTCTTGAGCAATGAGAGGAAATGTGCCCAAATCTTCCACAATGAAAATAAATGAGAGGTAGCTTGCCTTTATAATTCAATATTCCCTTATTGAGCTTCTTGGAAATGAAAGAGGGAGTTTTGTTTTCCTCATTATCTACATCATTGTTATCTCCTAAAACTTTTAGTTTTCCATGGATTTGAATTCCATTTCCATTCTCACACGAGTCATAGATTCTTCTGGATGGATTATCATTTCCGAAGCAAATATATTGCTCAGTAGATTATCCATTGAGAGTTTGGTGTGATCTCTTTCTTCAAGGGATGACACCTTTTTATTGTCAAGGGTTGAAATTATTCTCATGATTTTATTCACTATGTAAATTTCGTTGATTTCTTCGCACATACCTCATATTTCTCGGACAACATCAGTAGTTTGACTAAAAAATGATTCTTAATTCAAATCAGGGAGCATCTTTAGATCGTCAAACCTGTTGTATAGTACTTGATGATTTTCCTTGATCACTTTTTTACCTCCTTCTTAATTATTATATAGTTTATCCCACATATAATTAGCAAATGTGAAACTAATTACCTTTTGATAAATTTGAACAGAAAGGGCTGCAGTGAGAGAATTTTGTGCTTTTTCATCAGCATAATGTAATTTCATGTATGAATCTATCATTTACCGTCCTGTAGGATCATTGACTTATATTCCTTACATAGTAAAAAATAAGACTTACTATCCATGATATTTCAGGTGAGATCTCATCCTGTTTTTTCATATTTAAAAATTACATCCATCAAATATGGGAACTCCCTTGACATTGACGAGATTCTTCATGACGACAGAAGACAGATTCAACAGAATTAACCTTTACACTCTGATACCACTTAAAGGTCCTCACAACACCATGAGAGGGGAGGGGTTAATCAGTGAATCCATGTTTTCTTTTAAAATAATGGATCTTGTTCCCCCATTGGTAGGAAACTGTTAAACTTGCATAATGATTAATCTCATAAAATAAACAATCACATGAAAAGAAATGACACATAAATTTTACTTGGTTCACCAATAACAGTTACATTTAAGAAGAATTTTCTAATAGTGTGTCGGCCATACCAAAACCACTAATCTACACAAGTCATGGAATACATGATTTTATCATAGTTACTCTGTTCCGGGCGCACTGCCGTTACTAGGTTCAGAGATATCACACTACATCTCTTAGATCACTTCCAATGACTCCCCCTTTCTCATTGTGCTGGATGAATCATCAATCAGTTTATCAACATGAAGGTCACATCAATGGTTTAACATTAATTAATAAATCCTCAAATATAAATGGATGCTCTGTTGTAGTCCCATAATCATGCAGAAATGTAATTTATTTTCCTGTAAAATGATATGTTATGAAGATTAATTTCGCAAACTGATTTGTCCATTTTTTCCTTCCTTGGGTGTTCCACGTACTATTGTTGTTTCTGTGTACCGCAACTATTTTCAAGTACAATCCTGTTCCTCCGTGTACCATCGAGATCCCTTGCATACTGCACAGATCCATGCTCTTCCCTACTCCACGTACTACACCACACCTATCTGTACCATCCTTCTCTGCGTACTGGCTTATTCCGCCGCATACTTCTCTACACCCCCGCATACTGCCTTTCTCCCCTGCGTATGGTGAGAACTTCCTGTATGAACTAGACACTCTTCGTTAAACTATTTTCCTTACACAGATGAGTCTCTCTATGTACCACCTTCTCCTCTATGAACCACATCTGGATTCACTAAATTTTATCCCAAAATTTTAATCTCCAATTTCCTCTCTTGAAAAAGGGTATTATTATTCCTTCAATAGGCACGTAACTTCATAAATTTCAATAATCTGATTTTTCCCAAATTTTTTATGTGGGATAATCTTCACTTTACTAAACTCCATATTCATACAAGGTTGGCATCCACTGCTTACCACTCCTATTTTACATACCACATCAATCCGACTATGTACTGTGTTGGCCTCCATCGTATACCTATGATGGTTTGTGAAAAAGAGTAATCCTTGCAACCTTCATCATTCTGCATACCACATGCCTTCACTGCTAACCGTCACTGCAAACCATTTTTCATTTCAAAATTCCACATTCTACGTACAAAATTCCTTCATAGTATACCATTGTTGCGAACTGTTTTTAGTTCCTCGCATCACTCCGCATAAAATTCGCACTTCCTCTACCATGTACCATGCTCCTTCACCACGTACCGTGAACCTTCACTATGTACAATTCGCCTTCACCACAAACCATGCACATTCATTGTGTAGCATTTTCAAACACCTGATTTTCTGGCCCAAAAATATGGGAAAACAATAAGAAATTATGCCGGAATCAATACAACTTACATCCTCAATCAAATGACATCATTCCATGCAAACTCTATAGTCATCCATGTGTAAATTGAGAACAAATAGAAACCAAACACCATTATTATGAACAAATAGACATAGTTCCAAAAATTATTAGTTGTAAAAGATTAACTGATGTAAAAATATGATAATTATATAAATATTCTTATTATGGATATTTTTATATATTGACCCATTTGGAAATTCATGACCTACCGAAGTCGTTTTAACACATGAACCAAATTTGGTAAAAACACACAACATGAACTTAATTATTTGCGTATTTGTATACATAATTGTAATATATGAATTAAATGTAATAAAAATCCTGAAAAATGTTTTGATTCAAGTATATAATTAACATAAATTTTTTATTTTGGTAGATAAGGACACATTTCTCAAGTAAAACTCAAGGTAATGGAATTTCAACTCAATTTACATTCTATTGATAGTTATTTGTTATTACGCACCAATTTTATTTTATTTTGTTAATATAATACATTTTGAATGTTTAAATCATGAATATCCTTACTCTTGTGATATTATTAGTTTTGTTTAATGTTAATCCATCATAGGGATTATATTTATTTGTTTCGAAGTGGTACGAGACACTTTGAAGTATTTAAAGACTATTCTCCTAAATAATGTTCTGAATGACTATCATTGGAATCTAATTTACGTTTTTTGATTATTGAAATGATGTTGTAACAGTAAATTTATTTAAATAATTTTTATATGGAAATTTACATGAATACCCATATTCTCACACAATGCATATTATTATTTTCTAAAATATATATCACTTTTCCATATGGTGTTCACTTTGACAATTATTTTATTGGCAAGAAAATTATTGATAAATCTGTATTATTTATTCAATACGAATATTTGTTAAGGAATATTATTTATTTTTATTAATAGATATGAGTAATTTTTTAGAATGTCAATGAAGGGTGGGGAACTTTCTTTATATACTCATTGATTCATTGATAAGTTCTAATGAGGAAAATAAGTTGTCCAAATTAAAATGGTTTCTATTTTAAGGTTTAACCATCTTGGGAAATGTATTAATGGTATATGTTTTCATGTTCCCTAGACTTGATGTCCAATTATTAATAATTTTATTAAAAGTTGATTTAACTATTAATAATCCATAATATTTTTCATCGACATTTCTATGGACACATTTTGTAACCGTTAATTGATTAAGAGGAATGTGATTCATGTTATTAACTTTCTATATTTATTTTTCATTATCTAGTTATTTGAATGGAATGTGAGCTTTTTTATTTACATTTACATTTTAATTTATTCCTATTTATTCTTTATTTCACTCCCATTTACTAATCATTACATATCATTTTATCTTACCCTTATTATGTTTCCATTCCCTATGTTACAATCAAAAAATATTTGAATAAGATTTCATGCATGCATTATAATTATTTGTATTATTCATCTTGTTTGTATTTCTTGTTTCCCAATGTATTTTGGGCATCATGTATGTAACATAGATTTCTATGACTGATAAAAGGATTGTCCCTTCATGATTTGATCAATGTAATCATACTAGTTTAATAAATTGATGCATCTACCCTAGGGTTCTGGGGTTATGACATCTTAATTAGTATAATATGATGTTTAGCAGAAATTTTTGAAACTAGATTTAGAAAAATTATATTAAGGAACATAACCCTAATATTGACATTAAATATAAGTTTAGAAGAACATCCTAAAATTTTGGTAAGGTAGTGATTATGTGGGTATTCCTAGAAATACACTCATGTATAGATACTACAAGTGTACATGGTACTAGAATTGATGTATCTACGAGTAAGACCTCTAAAAAGGTGTGTTATCCCTAAATCAAGGTAACTGAGTACATGACAATGGGTCTTACTACACAATTACTTTGACACTCATGGGGAATATAATTAGGATAATTCAGGTTTTATTTACTAAAAAATATGAAGGGTTCAAATATACACCAAAATAAATGATGTTTATGATAATGAGAGTTTATAGGAATAAGTTTTTTTAAAATATGTTATGTGTTACGCAATATTTAGAGTAATAAAAAGTAAATAATTTTATATGATTATCTAGAATATACCATTTTTTAGAAATAGAACCAGTAAGGATGATGTGTGTCAACACTAATGTTCAATTTTAAGGTTTCCCCGTTGAGATAGTCAATGAAGATAGTATTAGAACTGAGCATGTTATACATATATTAGGACAAACTCCTTAGGTTACGACACACAACATTCCCAAATGGAGAAACATGTTTTATATAGTGTGTATTCTACACTGTATGACATTATGTGATTGAATCTCCCATCATTTTATGGGGCTACTAATCTTACTGTGGATGAAAAATAGATTAATTCTATTCAGAATATATTTAAAGCATTGGGATTTATTGAAATGGAAAATGTTAAGATTATCATGTATTGTATCCAAGGTGAAGCTGATCAATGGTGGTATTTGTTCTAGAATACTTGGAGGGAAGAAGAAATATAACTCATGGAATGGTTAACATTCAAGGATACACTCATTGATAAATACATCCCTCATAATCATCAAATCAAGTTGAATGGAATGTTTCATAGATGAAAGAAAAAGGAATTAGAAACTATTTTAGATTATGAAGCTACCTTTATAAGGTTATACATGTATTCAATGTATTATATACGCAACAAAAAGAGAAATATTGAAAACTTCTTTGAAGTACTTAATCCAAATATTCAAAGGGAAATGATTTCTTAGAGTTTCTCATTATACAAGGAGATAGTATTAGTGCCATAAAAGAGAGATAATTCTAATGATTTATCATATTCAAGGGAGAAGAAGATATGACGAGTCCATATTATCACCATGAAAAAGATAAAAAGTCAAAGAAGATGAGGAGAAGGAAGGATTTTCCATTATGTGTTAACTATGTAAAGAATCACCATAGTAAATGATGGAAAGGATTCCGAGTTTGTTTTAATTGTGTAGAAAAAGGTATCTATGAAAAGGGATGAAATGGGAAGAAGGAAAGTGATAATATTCAGTGTTATTGTTTCATGGAGATGGGGCACTATGAAAACAAATGACCCAAGAAACAAGGGAATTTACCTCAAAAAAATATAAGGGATCAAGATTATGTATACTTTATTGACACAACTGAAGTGGAATGATTAATGTGATTATATATTTTTATCTAAGAAATATATTGTACGATTAGTTTATTTATGATATTCTCATCATATGATTTATGAAATATATAAGTATTATACTGTAGTACTTTTTTTATTTGTATTTGAGATCATATGATGATTGGTACCAATAAAATTTATTTAGAAGAAAGTAAAACATTTTTTAAAATTCAATGTTGAGGGAAAGATAAGCCTTAATATGTTCATAATGTTAAGAAGATATTTTTTGATAAATAAAAGATTTATTTGGATATTTACTAACTACTTTGGGGCTAATTACTAGTTTTTTATGGCAATGTGAATACCCTATCATTGATAGAGTTTAATTGTTATTGGATTTATAGACGATATCCCATGACATGTGTTTTAATTAATGAATAAGTAAGAATTTATTTTCCCTATAAAGCATTATGGTAACTCATGTTATTAAAATATTTTAAGAGAATACATTATGAATGTGTCCATATATTTGGTGTGTGATTATTAAAGAAATACTTATTTCTGATTATAGGCTAATGATAAGTTCATTTTTTAAGTTCAATGACCTTTATTACAAAGTGTTAGATCATTATCTTTTAGAAATTTAACCAATTAAAAAATGTTTTATATTGACAATTTGATGATATTTTTGATGTTAATTTATTACATCGCCATATGATGCATCAAGTGATAATATATTGTGTAGAAATAGTTATAGGGGAAAATTAAGGAAAATATTATGTTTTAAGAATTTTATATGTAATTATATTCATAGAGAGTTAATTAATTCCGTAACTCTAGGAAAAGGGGTTTGAAACAATTTTTTTCTTAATACCTTAATTATTTCTGAACTGATGGTCTTAAAAATCATAGTAGATTTTTGGTATTGAGGCCCTTAAATATCCATTGATCATTAACATGTCTATGATTAAAGAAATAAATAAGTCCCTATAAATATTTATGATTTTCCTCAGGTTATTTACCTGTAATGACCCGAACATTCCACGGATTTTTTTCCATAAAATCATGGGATTTTTACTAGTTAGTGAAAATTTACGGTGCTTGATATTGAGGCCCAGTGTGCCATGAATCATTTTTTGAAGTTTGGTTCAGGTATATTCAGTAAACGTATGAGAGGGATTTTATATCTTTTGACCCAGTGCTCGGAATTGAAATCTTATGGTACCATTGAACTCGCAGCATCGATGATTTCTTTGTGAGATCATCACCACAGTTTAATTCTGATGAGAATGGAGGTTAGTTTTGGGGGGGTTTTCTATAAAATTAAATAAAAATAAAGTGTTACTTTAAATTTATTTGTGGCGGTTTAATCCTCCAAGGGGAGGTTAGAGGTGGGGGCCACGAAACACTAACCTACCATGGGAGGTTATATTGGTGGGGCCTACCCGCACATAACCTCCCTTGGGAGGATATCTTTGGTGGGGGCCATACAAGCATTAACCCCCCCCCCCCCTTTAAACTCCCCATTTATGTGGGATGTCAACTCTCCACCTTCCCCCATTAAATTTTTACCAACACTCACAATTAATTAATTGAACTTATTTTAATTAATTGGAACCCTTTTTAATTATTTTGAATTCTATTGAGTTCTATACAACCATTAAAATAATAGATAGTCTATAATTTTGGGCTGGAAAATCATTTGGTGGAGCTTTAAGTGGGAGAACTCCATCCTTTCAATGAAGAACACCACACACCACCGAATAACTACAAACTTCTTCATCGATCATCGAATGAGCCAAATGAATGGGAGTCGACCATGAAGAAGGCTGACAACGCTTCTTCCCTATATGCTTCCTAACGTCAAAGAAGAGATATTCACTTTTCCTCTCCACCCACCATCAATGATTGAAAAATATGAGGTAGGGGTGGAATTATGTTAGAGATTTTACCTACCATTCTTCATCATTTTTTTGCTCGTTGTTTCTGATTGATATCATCTTAACGAGGAGGGCTTGGACCACACGAACATAGTCCGACTCTCCCCCTTGTTGTTGTTCTCATTGTGTTGACAGCGGAGGTGGAGCAACGACGGCCATCATCGAGTTGACCGCGACGAAAACCGTTGGTGCAAGGCCGCCGAGGTGCCAAGAGGTTGTGGCACCGCCGTACTACACGGAAGGAGAGCCGTGGTAAGGGCGGGCCACGGCGGAGGCGGGCAGCGCAGTCATGCTGCGCGGAGGCTAACTGAGGGTCGCGGCCAAGGCGGGCCACATCGGAGGGGCGTGGAGCCATCACGCCGTGCCACGGTGGGGAGCGACTGGCCGCTCGGGCCACCCGGGAGGTACGGGACACCGTCGGGTCTCGCGTGTGCTGGACCGATGCCACCTGGCACCGGTTTTAGCACAACCCTAAAAGGTAGAGCCGTTCAGGTGCCAAGGGGGCCAGAGCCTCCCCCCTGTGCGTGGTGAGGGTAGGCCGCCGGGCCGCACTCGGGTCATGCCGCCCTCAGGATATGCTGCCCCCTCTAGTTTTTCCGCTTCCTCGGACAGGATCGGACCCGCGGATGGGGTCAGACCCTGGCCCGAACAGGGTCAGTCTGACTACGTCGGACCGGACCCAGGCTCATTTGGCAAGTTTACACCTTTTCACCCATATCCTGGGCTACGTGTGCCTGATTGATGAACTGCCTATGGTGATGGAAGTCATGGAGCAATATGGTTCTTTTGGCGTACCACACATGAGGTTTGGATACAGTTGGAGTATGGTCGGGTTGTTTTGAAACAAAAAACCAATCGGCCCCCTAGAACGAAAATGTCAATAACTCACAGACCGGGCATCCGATTGGCGCACTGTCTATTGCGTTGGAACCCTTACGACATGGTGGTCCTTTGGGTTACTCCTATGTGAATTTTAGTGGTGGTCGATGTATGACTGATATCATGAGGGAAGATTCTATGGAACTCAAGCGCACCAGGTGCGAGGAATCGAATGGCTGATAGTGAGGCGGAGATAGAGACATATCATACGGAGGTCAGCGCTCAGGGATACTGTGTGGGTCAGTGCATATAGATCTTGTGTGGGTCAGATCCTATGTGGGTTAGCGCTTAGTGATCCTGTGTGGGTCAGCGCATACCGATCATGTGTGGGTCATTACCTGTGTGGTTCAGCGCTCAGTGATCCTGTGTGGGTCTATGCATACCGATCCTGTGTGGGTCAAATCCTATGTGGGTCATTGCGGGGTTAGTACCAATCGATTTTGTGTGGTTCATACTTCGTATGGTCAGAAGCAGTGCCTCTTGACAGAATAAAATGATCTACCTTCAAAACTAATCATTTGTACTCCTATAATTCACTGAAATCCTGGTTAGAGTTGAGTTAACGGCTTTCGTTTTTTCCACAGGATTGAGATCGGTTACTAAATAAATTATGTATATGTATGGGAATATACCTATGTAAGGGTTCTCCATTGACTCTGTACTTTGTGGTTATCCTTGTTCGATTTTGTGAGACCTTGATGGTCTCGGGTTCCCTACTGAGTGTCATTATAGTCACCCATACACAGGCTATGCCCGCACCTCATTGTGTTTGATACAGACGAAGGACAATTCTGATCGAGGTAGAGAGTAGCAGAACTAGACGGTACCCTGAGGTGGACCACTCGGTGAGACATACACTGAGTAGACGGACAAACATGGGGTGCTGAGGAGGCCATCTGTACCCACCCTTCATGTTGGAATTCCATAGGATGACCTAGTATCTGCTTTGCTTCTTTTCCTCAGTTTTACTAGCTTTTCAGTTGTATTGTACTTTACTGTTGGGATTGTATTTCTTGCCCCTTCACTTTTAGAAAACTCTTTTTTATTTTGTTTTACTTAGTGTTTTAATTCCTGTTGCATACTCTTTTGTGTTTTTTTATCGTAATAAAGGAAATGTCTTCCTAGTTTAGGGTTTTACACCTTTGGTGCTAGTCCCAATCCCATGGACTATGGAACGTGGGCTTGGAGTAGTCACGATATGGGCCCTGGGGGACGGGTCGTGACAAATTGATATCAGAGTAGAAGGTTCTACCACAGAACATAGACTTTGATCTTGATTTTCTGTAAAGAAATAGTGTTAAGTGTACTGAGTGCAGTTTTGAGTTCAGGGAGTCTAGTGTTGGTTCAGCGGTCGACGTATCAATACACCAGGACCCTGACTACTAATTTCCGACTTAGTTCACCAAAACACTGATTGTGTGAGTGTTTGCAAAAGTTATTTTTTAAATCATATCAACCAGGTTTTCTCACTAGGTATAAATATTTTGATCGTGTCACATTTGTTTCTTTCCGGATGCCTCCCCACAGAAGACCAGTTAGAGCCGCGAGAGTCATACGCTCTGACAGCCCACCGAGTGAAGAGGCCTTGCTGTAGGGCCGTTTACCAGTAGAGTCACCAGTGGTACCACATTCCATTGGGCCACCGATTCCACCAACCCCACTAGAAGATGATGAATTCCACTTGAGCATGTTGCATGAGTTCCAGCGCCAGAGGCCACCCATTTTCTGTGGAGAGACAGACCCATAGGCAACTGAGGATTGGTTGGACGTTGTGGTGAGTGTTTTCTAGATAATAGGGACACCAGCAGACCTCATGGTGATTCTTGTTGCGAGTCTCCTTCCGGAAGTAGCAGGCAGATGGTGGAGCCTAATGTCTAGGTTGACGACGAGGCAACACTACTATGGATTTATATTGAGAGCCTATTCTGGGCGGAGTTTGTTCCAGCCACCCTTCAAGCGGTGAAGATTCAGGAGCTACTTCATCTGTAGTAGGGCAACATGACAGTAGTGCAGTACTCAACGAGTTTCAATGACCTCTCTCGATACTCTACACATATGGTACATGACCTTATTTTCAAGGCCCAGTCTATCGATTAGGGGCTCAGGAAACTGAACAGATCCTCGATGGTCTCCCTCAGCATCCCGAAGCTGGAAGGGGTGTTAGAGAGAGCCCACCAAGTAGAGAGTTTCCTTGCTGAGTAGTCACTAGCAGCGAGACCCACTACTAGTCAACAAGCAGTAGAATCTTCTACAACTGGCAGTAGACAAATAATGTAGAGGTCCAAGAGAATGAGACCCACAGGTGTTCATGCTCAGGACTCAGGATCAGTTGTGTGGGGCACCCAGAGCATAGACTTATATTCTAGGAGGAGACAATGTTACTCATGTGGCTGGCAGGGTCACATAGTATGTGATTGTCTGACCCACCATACAGACGATTAGTAGTAAGTTGAGGGACCTCCAAGGAATAAGTAGAGATTCGATCGAGGTAGTCCACAGGGCACTGGCGGACGTGGAAGAGGAGCTGGTCGAGCAACTTGTGGTGGATGATGTTTTGATGTGTTTCCACCACCCCTGCCAGGAGGACCACCACGACTGCAAGGAGATGGAAGACAGGGGAGAGCCCAACTTCAGGCAGTTGAGGCTGATGACCATGGCTCTTCAGAGATGATTTGAGGTACTTTATGTGACTACTCCACCATAGCTTTAGTTCTTATAGGCACACGATTCAGTCACACTTTCAAAACCACTGCCCTCGTTTGGAGCACGGAGATTCCGACGGAGCCACTGGCTCGATCCTTAGGCCTAGAGACTTCTATGAGAGCATACTCGAAGATTACACACTGGTTATGGTAGTATGAGCTTACTCTAGGTGGCGAGAGCTTTGGTTGGGATCTCCTTGTAATGGCATTCAGGAATTAGGACGTCATCATGGGTATGAACTGGTTATCTACAGTCCAATCTTAGATTTACTGTATTAGGCGCAAAGTGCATTGTGTCTGCACGGATGGGACCAGGTTTAACTTCACTGGTGAAAAGGGAACCCTTGTAGCATAGGATGGACTTACTCGGAGGAGGGTTTAACTGATAAATCATCAGTTCGCCTGCCTTACCCTCGGAGCAGTTGATGAGGATAGTCCAACTTATCCTGTATTGGTGGACCGGAACGAGGATGTATTTCCTTGACGATGTTCCATGACTACCTTCTCATAGATAGGTAGACTTATACATTGAACTATACCCCGGGATGACACCGATATCTACTCCAGCACATCGGATGCCTCCCACTAAGCTTCGTGAGCTACGGGTACAACTAGAGGACTTGTAGGGGAAGGGATTCATCCTGCCCAGTGATTCTCCCCGGGCAGCCCCAATTCTTTTGGCTAAGAAGGTGGATGGGATTTTGAGGCTTTGTTTCGACAACCATTGCCTGAACCAATTGACCATGAAGAAAAAGTACCCACTTCCATGGACTGATGACCTATTTGATCATCTAAAGGGAGCTCGACAGTTCTCGAAGATAGACCTCAGATTAGGCGATGCCCAATGCAGATTTCAAGACGAGGATGTCCAGAAGACGACCTTCAGGTGTTAGTACGACCATTACGAGTTCTTGGGTATGACCTTTGGCATAAACAATGCTCCAGTAGTGTTCATTTGTTTCATTAATAGGATTTTCCAGCCATACCTCGATCACTTTGTCAGGGTCTTCATCGACGACATTTTGATCTACTCGACTACTGAGGAGCAGCATGCCTACGATTTTCAGGTAGTACTAGACACACTCCGAGAGATCTAGCATTATGGTAAGCTCTCGAAGTGCATGTTTTGGATTCGAGAGGTTCACTTCATTGGACATGTTATCTCGGAGATTGGAGTTGCAGTAGATCCAGTGAATATTATGGCAGTACTTACTTGGGAGACACCCAGGAGTGTGGCGGAGGTACAAAGTTTCCTATTCTTAGATGGATACTACTGGAGATTCGTTCCAGACTTCTCCAGAGTTGAAGAAGCACTATCATCCTTGTCAAAGAAGGGGAAACCATTGTGTGGTCAGAGAAATTCCAACAGAGCTTCTAGGAGAAAAGGTGAAGGATGACTAATGCCCCCATCTTGAGGATTCCAGAAGAGGGCGTAGGGTACATAGTTTACTACGATGAATCAGGGACCAGGCTTGGGTGTGTCCTAATGCAGGAGAAAGCAGTGATCACATATGGTTCTTGGCATCTGAGACATCATGAGTATAACTATGCAACCCATGACTTGGAGTTAGTAGTATTGATCTTCTCCTTGAAGATGTGGAGACACTATCTGATGGGTGAGAATTTCACAGTCTACTCTGATCAAAAGAGTCTCAAGTATGTCTTCTCTCAAAAGGACCTAATCCTAAGATAGTAGCATTCACTTGAGTCTTTCCAAGACTATGACTTTGAGATAGTCTATAATCCTCGGAAGCGGAATGCTATTGTGGATGCTCTCTGTAGGAGATCTGGTATACAACTGCTAGGAGAGGCGACAAAGCCGCTGGCTGCCTTGGAGATATCCTTTGTGGATGGGGATGGAGTAGCCTTTCTACAGTCTCTAACAGTCACTCCTCCATGTCTTCAGTGAGTCTGGGAGGCACAACGTGGATATGCTGATTGTCAGATGTGAAATGCTCAGATATCCACAGGGCAGGCACCTGATGGATTTTCTGATGGTTGGGTGGACGTAAATCATTTTAGAGGACGTACCATGGAACCATTTGCACTTCAATAGGAAATGTTGAGGGAGTTCCAAACTTCCCCTCTTACGGTACATTCAGGATTGCTGAAGATATATCAAGACCTCAGATGATAGCACTGGTGGCCAGGTATGAAGAAGGACTTAGCAGAGTTTGTCGTACGATGCCTCACTAGTTAGAACGCAAAGGTGGAGCACTAGGTACCAGTCGGCTTGGTTCATCCCTAAGAGGTCCCAGAGTGGAAGTGGGATGTGATATCTATGGACTTCGTGATGGGTTTTCCACGTACATCCAATATTCATGATTTGATATGGGTGATCGTTGATCGACTCACCAAGTCGGACTACTTCCTACCGATCAGAGACCAGGGCACAGTAGAGAGATTGGGACGCCTCTATGTGTATGAGATTGTGCGTTTTCATTTAATACCTTCTTCTATTGTCTCTGACCATGACACATAGTTTACTTCTCGGCTATAGAAGTGGTTGTAGGAGGCTTTCGAGACACAGCTTCGCTTGAGCACCACCTTCCATCCTTAGACAGATGGATAGACTAAGAAAACCATTTAGACCCTTGAGGAAATTCTTCGTTCATGTGTCCTCGACTTCGGTCACAGTTGGGAGGATCACTTATCTTTTGTGGAGTTTTCATACAACAACAGCTATCACTCCACCATCAGTATGGCACCTTTTGAGGCCTTGTGTGGTCGACCTTGTAGATCGTCACTGTGTTGGACAGACCCCGGAGACAAAGCACTGGTGGGATCTGAGATGGTACGAGCTACCATGGAGACGGTGCAGATCATCCAGGAGAGGATGAAGACTTCACAGAGCATGCATAAGTTGTATGCTGAGAGGAGACGGAGACCACTGGTGTTTGAGGATGGCGACCACGTCTTTCTATAAATCTCTCCTCGACGAGGCTTATGGAGATTTCGCCGAGGATACAATTTATCTCTCCAACTCATCAGACCTTACCAGGTCCTTAGAAGAGTAGGCGAGGTGTCTTACCGCCTGGCTCTTCCACCTCACAGGCTCCGGGTGCCCAATGTCTTCCACGTATCTCAGTTGAGGAGATACGTGCGTGACACTTCTCAAATCATCGACCATGGGGAGCTGGACATTGATGATGGGGAGAATTTCACGGAGTTTCTAGTGGAGATTCAGGATCGACAGGAGCGGGTCCTGCCTGGATGGTTGATACCTCTGGTGCGCAATTGCTGGCAGCATGAGAAGCTCCAAGAGAGTACATGGGAGAGGGAGGCTCAGATTCATGCTCAGTGCCCCCATTTTTTTACTTAGTGTGAGTTGTAGATTATGGGGACGTAAGGCCCTGAGGTGGATAGAATGTAAAGACCAGGAAATTATGTGGAAAAATTTTCCCCCTTAAATTCATGGGATTCTTACAAGTCCGTGAAAATTTACAGCCCTTGATTCTGAGGCCTGGCCTGCCAGGAATCATTTTATGAAGTTTTGTTCAGGTACGTTCAGTAATCATACGAGAGGGATTTTATATCCTTTGAACCTGTGCTCGGAATTGATATTCGAGGGTACCGTTGAACTCACAACGTTGGTGATTGCTTAGTGAGACCTTCACCTCAGTTGCGTTCTGACGAGAATGGATGTTTGTTTTGGGGGTTTTTAATTATATTAAACAAAAAAAAGTGTTACATTATTTTTAATTGTGGCGGTTTAATCCTCCAAGGGGTAGTTGGTGGTGGGGGCCACGAAACCCTAACCTCCCATGGGAGGTTATGGTGGTGGGGCCCACCTGCACATAACCTCCTTTGGGAGGATATATTTGGTGGGGCCCATAAGAGCTTAAAACCCCCCTTTTAACTCCCCATTTTTGTGGGATGACAACTCTCCACCTTCCCCCATTAATTTTGTGCCAACCCTCACAATTAATTAATTTAACTTATTTTAATTAATTGGCACCCTTTTGAATTCTTTTGGATTCATTCCAACCATTAAAATAATAGATAGTCTATTATTTTTGGGATGGAAAATAATTTGGTTGAGCTTTAAGTGGGAGAAGTTCATCCTTCCAATGAAGAACACCACACACCACTGAAGAAGGATGAACTTATTCATCGATCATCGACCGAGCCAAAAGATAAGGAGCTGACCATGAAGAACTCGGGTGACGCTTCTTCCCTGGACACTTCCTATCATCGATAAATCAACTTTCTATTTTCCTCTCCTTCCACCCTGAACGATCGAAAAATACGAGGTAGGGGTTAAATTATGTATGAGATTTTACCCTTCGTTCTTCATAGATTTGTTGTGCTCCATGTTGCTGATTGAGATGATATTAACGAGGAGGCCTTGGGATGCACGAACACGGTCTGACCCTCCCCCCATGTTGTTGTTCTCATTGTGTTGATGGTGAAGGCGGAGAAACGGCAGCCACCATCGAGCCGACAGCGAAGAAAACTGGCAGTGCAAGGCCACCAGGTTTCCATGAGGGCGTGACACCGCCATGCCCAAAGAATGGAGAGCCACAGATAGGGTGGGTGATTGCTGAGGGGCGCGGCGTTGTCGCACCGCGCTGGTGGAACATGGAAGCCACGACCAGGGTAGGCAGCGGCGGAGTGGCGCTGCGCCGTAGCCCCGTGCTGTGCTGTGGAGAGGCTGGCCTCTCGGGCCATCCAAGAGGTGCGGGACCTTGTCAGGTCCTGCGTGTGCTGGACCGGTGCCACCTGGTGCCAATTTCGGCTCACACCTAAACAGCAGAGCCGTTCCGGTGCCAGGGGGTGCGTGCCTCCCCCTGGGCGCGGCTAGGGCAGGCCGTCGGGCCGCTGTGGGCCGGGCCACCCTTAGCCGGGCCACCATCGTCCATACCTCCCTCAGGACGGGTCGCCCCCTCAGGTTTGGCCGCTTCATCGGACCAGATCGGACCCGCAGACTGGGTCGGACAGGACCCAGACCTGTTTTGCCAGTTTACACCTTTTCAACCCTATCTTGGGCTACATGTGTTCGTTTGATGAACCACCTATGGCGATGTAAGCCTTAGGGAGATACGGTTTTTTTGAATTCCACACATGATGTTTGGACATAGTTGGAGTACGATTGGGTTGGTTTGATCCTAAAAACCAACAGCTCCCCTAGAACGGGTATGCCAATAAATCGTAGACCATGTGTCTGATTGACACATCGTCTATCGCATTATAAACCTTACGAAATAGAGGTCCCTTGGGTTACACATTTGTGGAGTTTAGTGGTGGTCTAAGTATGACCAATACCTCAAGGGAAGATTATACGGAACTCGAGCACGCCGGGTGCGAGGAATCCAGTGGCTGATAGTGAGGCGGATAATGGATACATGTCATACGGAGGTCAACACTCAACGATCCTGTGTGGGTTAGTGCATACCGATCCTGTGTGGGTCAGATCCTGTGTGGGTCAGCACTCATCCATCCTGTGTGGGTTAGCGCATACCGATCCTCTGTGGGTCAGATCCTATGTGGGTCATTGTGGGGGTTAGTACATATCGATCATGTGTGTGTCAGACTGCGTATGGTCAGAGGCAGTTCCTATTGATAGAATAAGATGATATACCTTCGTGACTAATCATTTGTACTTCTATACTTAACTTAAATCCTCGTTTGAGCTGATTCAATGACTTTCATGTTTTCCTCATGATTGATATGGCTTACTAAATAACTTAGGTGTATGTATGGGCATATACCTATGTAAGGGTTATCCATTGACATCATACGTTGTGGTTATACTTGTTGTATTTTGTGAGACATTGACAGTCTCGGGGTCCCTACTGATTATCGTTATACTCTCCCCTGCATGGGCTATGCCTGCACCTCATTGTGTTGGTTACAGACGACGGATATCACTGATCGGGGTTGAGAGTAGCAGAAATGGACGGTACCAAGAGGTCGACCACTCAGCAAGATGTACACGGAGCGAATAGACGGAATTGGGGTACTGAGGATGCCATCTGTACCCACCCTTCAGGTGGTAATTCTGGAGGACGACTCAGTAGCCTCTTTCCTTCTTGTCTTCAGTTGTACTTGCTTTTCAGTTGTTTTGTACTTTACTATTGGGGTTGTATTTCTGCCCCCTTAATTTAATGACACTCTTTTGTATTCTGTGTTACTTAGTGTTTTGCTTCTAGTTGTTTACTCTGTTCTGTTTGTTTACTGTTATAAAGGCAATGAATTCATAGTATAGGGTTTTACGCCTTTGGTGCTAGTCGCTAGCCCCTGGCATATGGAAAGCGGGCTTGGGATAGTCACCATACGGGCCCCAGGGGATGGGTCAAGATAGTATCTCTATTTTCCACTAATATTCTCCAACATTGATATCTATTTATATGTCAGATTATGGTGACTTTTTATAAATTTTCTATGAAGTATCACTTTTTAATAAATAGAGAAAAATATTGAATTTTAATTCAAAACGACTTTCTCATTTAATTTAGTTATAGTGATAGTCAATATTTGTAATATTTTTTTCATAAAATTTCATTAATTATTTTTCAATTAATCCAATTAATTTCATTAAAATAAATTTCAATTTTAAATAGGTTAAAAAACATTTGGACAATTTTACTTTAAAAACCCGCATTGTCATCCAGAAAGTGAGATAAAATTGAAATTAATTTCTTCCACTAATGTGATTGATATTTGAAAAAATGGATTTAATATTTAGAATAATATTAATTTATAATTTTTTATAAGGTCAACACAGATTTTTACCAAAATTATTAGTGAAAGTAATTGAAAATAACGTAAATTATTAAGAAAACATTCATCTTAACAAAGGACTAAACCTTTATCTTAAGGGACCAAATGATGCATCCAATTTTCCAAATCCCATTGTTTAGAAATTATTCATCCATTAAAGGTTGATTACTTTTTTTTCCATTTTAATGACTCTTTTATGTAAAAAAATAAGAATACCTAACTTGTTTTAAAAAATTCCATGTGAGTCATTTTGATCTTTTATAAAATTCCACCACCTCCCACTTCCTCAATACACTAAAACCTGTTAGGTTCTGAAAATAATTAAAAAAATATATCTAAAAAATCTCTACAATAATACTTGAATCCACCCCTTGTATAGGAAGTAATCCAAGCTATCTTTTTGTTACAAACCAAAAGGAGTTACCCGATTACGAGGTAACATCATTATTTAAGATCCATAGTTTTATTTCTTTTTCCACTCTTTAAATTATCAGTATTATGTGATTATATAACAAAAATCCAATAACAAATGAACTAAGTTGTTTTTATATTATGGTTTATAACTACACATACGCACACTTCGATCTAATAGGTAACAAACTTACTATTTTTTTGTAGATATAACTACCTCCTCATGAAGAAAAGTTGTTCATTTTTTCTTTACCGCCTCTCATGGTTGTCCTTATGATAGACATTATATTTATAGATGTTATTTATTATATTTATTATGTTTTTATTATTTTTTAATTCCTTTATAACACAAACCATTTTACTTTCCATTTTAGGTCAATACAACAGCATCGTTTGTGGAAGTTTAGACTACCACCCCCTTAACGTGATGCGATTTTTTCAAACTATACATGAAAGTTGTAAAGGTTTGTTTTAATTAAACATTTATAACATTAATTAAATATATATAATATTCATGAAATAATTACCTTTTTGGAAATATAATATATATTATATTCTTTATTACCCTTACAAACACTAAAAAAGTTATAATGTCATTCATGGATGTGTGTACTACTGCCACCTCGACATGATATGATTCAGTTTACATGAAAATAATAAATTATATATGTAAACATGACTAAATAAAATGGTATTTATAATATAATTATAATTTTGGAAAAATATTGTGTTACTTACCTTTTTTCAAAAACTATCATTGAAAAATTGGAAAGTTACTCCTACGTACGTAGGACCTACAATCTCCTTGATTATAACATTGGTTCATTTCTCATAATGATAATTCATTATTTTTTTCAAAAGAATAATTGATCTAAGTATTTTATAATTATGGAATTATTATTATTCTTGTTGCACTTATATAATTTCCCTTTTTATCATAGCCGACCAAAAAAATTATTTATAACACATGAATCGAATCTAGGAAAAACACCCAACATAAAATTAATTGTTTCTGTAGTTGTATAAAATGTTGTAATAAGAGAATTAAAAGTAATGATAAACATGAAAATGGTTCCTAATAATGTATTTAATTGACATAACTTTATTACTTAGGTAGATAAAGACACACATGATAAGTCAAACTCAAGTTAAGGGAATTTCATCCCAATTTAAATACCATTTAGTGTTATTTGTTATTCTATATAAATTCACATTCATTTTTTATATACTATCGTTTGACCTATTATATCATTGATATCATTAATCTCATGATATAATATGTTTCATTTATTATTATTCATTTATCGGTATTATGATTTAAGTGTTTCAAACTGGTATTGGACACTTTAGACTATTTATAGATTATTTTCCTAAAGAATGTTATTAATAATTATCATTGTAATCTCAGTTCCTTTTGTGATAGTTAACCTAAAATTGAAAAAATATAATTATTTAAATAATTATCAATTGAAAATTTAGTTGAATATATATATTATCATTCAATGGATATTAGTTTTTATTAAACAAAATATCATTTTAATATACAATGTTCACTATGACATATATTTGTTAAACTGGTGAATTATTGAGAAATCCATATTATTTATTGAGAAATTATATTTGATATGGAATATTATTTATTTTGACTAATTTATATTATGATTTTTTTATTGGTAATGATGGGTGAAGCCCAAACCTTATATATCCCTTCGATGCATCAACAGGTTCTAATGAGAAAAATAAGTTGGCCAAATTAAATATGTTTCTATTGGTAGTTTTATCCATATTGTGAAAGGCGCTCACATTATATATTTTCATGTGCCCTAGACATGATGTAAAATAATTAATAATTTCATTCATATATGTTTCAATTTTTATTTATCCCTGATATTTTTTGATGATATATTTATGGAATAGTTTTTTATTTCATTGATTAAGTGGTATGTGTTTCAGATTCTTACATTTCCATACTATCGTTGCCTTATCTAGTCCTTTTAATGGTAAATGTTTTCATGAATTTAACATTCCATATTAATTTCTTCCGATTGATTCTTTACTACTTCCTCTTTACCACCCTTATTGAGTATTTTAGGTCACCTTTATTATATTTATTTTCCACATGTTTTGATGAAGAAATCATTGAATAAGAATTCATGGATAGAATTTGTTTTTTTATTATGTATCATGTTTTTATTACCTATTTAACCAATTTATTATTGGTATAATTAAAATAATCTAGCTTTCTAATACTGCTAAACTGATTGGTCTTTTCGAATTTGATTTGTTGCAATCATGCCAATGTAAGAAAGTAATGCACTGGCACCAGACTTCTAGTTTTAAAGAGTTACAAATTGTATTTATTTCGCAAATGTTTCTTATTAAATTTATTTTATAATACTAATTTCACACATAATAATTCATAAATTACATAAATTAAATAAATTACGCATAATATGGTACCCCTATGACCCAAACATAGTTTTAATGGGTTTAGGGCATTGTGAGGTGTCTTATAGAGTTTTACCTAGAAAATTTAACTTATCCACATACCCACATGTGTCCATAATGGTTGTGTCTATACAAGGGGGTCCAGATGGCACTACTAAATGCATTAGACTCGTGTCTACTGATTTCTACGACTCATTTACACATGGGTGTGTTATATATTTAATCAACAAAAAAGGACAGATCTTCCATGTATTTCTAAATCAGATCAGATTCCCACATGGCTAACATAGCCATAGAAGTTTTTATATATAATGAAATGATCATACATCCTTGATTTTAAGGTATTAGAACCCCTATTTTTCACATATAGAAAAACAATATATCATATAATTAATGAGAATAGATATATGTTGATCCTTGAGCCATTGTAGCATGTGGGGATGGAAAGAGTAGATAAATAATGTCTCAATATTTCAAATAAAATGACCAAAAATCCATAACTAATCAATTTGTCTTGTATTGGGAGAAAATCATTCCATGCATTCTAGTGGATACATGGAATAATATAGTTTATTCGTTCATGGATCAAATAGTTACCATTTCTTTGAAGACCCTATAAAATTCAATGACATATAATAGCTTTTGACACATCCTCTAATGGAATTTTAGAGAGATGTAGGTTTAAAATTCTTTCAATCTTCAACATTAGATTTTTGAGATCCTCTATATCATAAAAACATTATTATTAACTAGTAAATCAATCACGGAGACACTTAATATATATGGAGAAGTGAAATTAGTATATAACTTCTCACAACTATAAATTTTAATATATAAATCATATTGACCTCCAATATTTCTCTTCGGATTTATACTAAAAATACCTCTCTTGGGATATATGGATTGCTTTTTTGATTCTACGTAGGTTTTATTAAATCTTGATATTAACTAAAAATGTAATAATTTTATCTATATAAGATATATATTAAATTACAATTTAAAATTATAAAAAACAAGGCCATATTATAAATTTTATATGATGAATAACAATATACATAATTTTTGGTTTAGGGTTTTAAGGTTCGATCCTACTAAATCTTGGAAGTAGTTTCAATGATCCCATTTTTTTTGATGATTTGACTATGATAATTTTGTCATATATTATCAAAACCAATTTCGTGTTTGATCATTATTTTCAGTTTAACGCATTGAAGTTATAGATTATAAATTTTATGTTACGTTTAAAAATTTTAATATAATGGTTTTAGAAATAGAATTGACATAAATTGTGATGAATTAAGATTAAAATAACTTACTTTGAGCCTGAATGACTTCTTCCTCATTAGTTACCCCTCAATTAGCCTCCTAATATTTGGATATTCAAGTGAAATTAAGTTTCATCTAAATTACCAATCTATAAATGATAATTTATATTAATTATATGCAAATTACCCTTTTTATGTAATAATAATATTATTATTATTAATCAACACGATTAAAATAAAATAAAATTACAGTATACTGATAATAATTTCTAATCTCTAGGAAGGAAAAAAATCACATAATTTGAATCTAATTAGAGAGTTATAAATTTTTTTGACATTCTATAGAATTTATATAATTATATTTTTATAATTCTAAACTTATTTAATTAATTTAAATAAGTGCCTCTAAAAATCATCTTCCCTATAACTGAAATTGTTCCAATTTTTAGAAAACCTAGGATATTACCACCTCCCCATCATAAAGCATATTACCCTTAATAAGAAACATAAAAATGGAAAATTATCATGAAATTCATTAATATCTCAACCCAAAATAAAGAATCCTCAAATAATTTCAAAAAATTTAATAGAAAATAAGGTGAGAGAAATTAGTCAACCAGAACTACCATAAAATGCTCAAATATTTCCTTTTGAAAAATTATTTTATCTAACTAAATTTGAAATGATTACCGCATTCTAAAAAACATGCCAATAAAAGGGTATCTATATCACCAGGCTCAACTTTTTCAACACCCCTGTTGTCCCAATTAAGATTCCCAAAATCAGATGTCGGTGTCAAATGAGTTATTTAATTTCATTAAATATAAATACCACCCTCAATAAATCTTTTTGATATTATCGGTCTCATGTAAAATTATTTTTACTATTGAAAATATATGAAAATAAAGATTGGGAACCAATATATTTTTATAGTGGTTTAGGAAATTGTAAAATCCACCTAATACTCTCAACCAATGCTCAATGACATTATTGTGATTTTTATTCTAGTACTCTTCCTAGGTACTAAATAGATGAGTGAAAGACAATAACAATTTGTACACATTTTCTGAGATATTTTTACTTCCTCTCTATTTACAAGACCAATCCCCAACCTTCACACCACACTTAGTATGATGATTGTACACTTAAATTTGTTAGTAAATGGTGTAAAAAATGAATACAGGTGTGCACATAGTTGTAAATAGTAACAAATAGTTAATTATGATCACCCATAGAATGAATATGTGTTCAATATATATGTATGAAATTATTCCTTTACTATAGTAGTTACACACAACCAATAAAAAAATTGGTACTCTGTTTATCTTCTCTTATGTATTATTTGAAAATAATTCAAAGCATGAATGAGTAAGAAAAATAATTATAACAATTATTTAGAGAGAGAATTAAAGAGTTTTGATCATTTATTGATATTTTAAGTATCTACAGTTTATTTCATTTTTTCAAATAGTATTCAATTTATATTAGTTAATTTCAACATCAAACATATATATGATTCCTTGAAAATATAATTTATATCAACATTTTTCCTTCATCTTCTAAACACAAAATGAGAAAGATTTGAATCTCAGAATCAAATGGACTTATTCCATATTTTTCCTTCTTCATATCCATGGTAAATGGTAAGAGTTATTAATATAAGTGTTCATTACATAGGTGAAACGTCTATATAGTAAACCATCATTTTTTCACTATATAAGATTCCAAAATGTTGAAAATTAACCATATAAGTATCCACCAGGTAAATGTACCACCCATATAAGAGTATACCACATAAGTGGTTTAATCACGTAGCAGAATCCATATAAGAAGATAAATTAATTATTTGAATTTATGTAAGATAATAACTCATGTTAGTGAATTCATATAAGATGACGACTCACTTTAGTGAATTCATCATGTAAGAGTGCCTATATACATTTAATATTTCATGATAAAAAATGAAGCTGAAATCTAAAAACATGTCGAAAATTAAAAACATATTTCATATGCTTTAGGGGAGTTCATTTGTAAGAAATTCAACGGTTTTTTGAGAATTAAACCATTAGATAAAATCTTATATATTGTAAATAAATTAGTGTTTAAAAAATCATTCTTTTTCTATGATAAAAACTTGTCTTGTTTAAACAAATTTTCCAATGATATTAGAGATTGGATCAGGATATTTAATTTCATAGATTAGTATTGTAAACTTTAATATTGTAAAATTTAATGTTATATTATTTCATATAGTAAACTTTTTAGATTTAAAAAAGAAGATTTTAATATTAAATATTTATTTATTTAAATAAACAAATAACAATTATGTTGAACTTTAATTTTATACTATATTTCTCCCAATTTTGTGATATAAATAAGAATGTACAATTAGTTGGTAAAATACATTTTAGTTTAAAAAATTATAATTGTAAACCTATGGGAACATGGAACTAAAACCAATAAATATTTTGGTGTTATCTAACATTCACTCATTCACTAGTATAAGTACACTGAGTTAGAATTAAACAAAACCAAATATTATAAGAAAGAGAATATAAATGAGGCCATTAAAACTAATTTTTATCAAATAAATAAAAATTATATACATTGTGACCCCTAATAGAATTTGATAGACAAAATATAATAATAAAAATCTTAGAGGTATCAATATTTTGGATTAGGTTTTTTGGGTTGGTTGATGGGTCAGGTTTATTAGAAGAAATTACAGCTATAACGATAGAGGATGAATGTGGTGAATGAGGTACATGGTAAAATTTCTAGGAAAAAGGTAAATTTATACATTCTATATCTCTAATAGTTCCTAAAAAACTTTTTATCTCTCCTAAAATGCACATTTAATGACATGATATAAACCCATATATTTTTGGATATTTATTCAAAAACACATTTTATAATATTTAAAAGGAATTTTTTTTGATTTATAATAGAAAAATTATAATCAAATAAATTTTATATTTGAAAAAAAGATTCACCTTCTATATCAAAATAATGCTAGTCTCATAGAAGAACAAACGTGCCTTTCAATTTCTTCTTAGAGGAAAAATTTATTTTATATGGAATATATTAAATACTTTTGTTTTCTATGAGATAAAATTAAAAATGACTTCACATGTCAATATGTTACAACTGCTTCCCTTAAAAAATATAGTTTATTTGAATAGTAATTCTTGATATTATGATTCTATGTCATTTTTATATCTAGGAATTCATATTTTTTCTCTCAGTAACAATAATGAATAGATTTATCCAAATCGTCAATGCCTCACCATATTTGATAAAGTTGTTCAACTAATATCATGAATTATTTAATTGATTCTTCTAAAATGATTTGTTAAAAAAATGAAAAATTATACACATTAATAGAGGGTTATTTATTTAAAATTGAATATTGGTTTACTTTCATGGAAAATTATTGAATTTTAGGACCATGATAAAAGGATCCATAATAACCTGATTCACATTCAAACTGAAATTATTTCATCAATATTATCTAAAATATTCTTATAAGTTACATCTAAAAATTTAATATTATCATTTACTGTAATTTCCTAGTATTTCAATAATTTAAAATTACATGTTTATTTTTTGTGATTTTAACCATTATTTATGTATGATATGAAAAAATATTTTAATAAAATATTTAAACTCCAAATTTTTTTTCTCAAATCCATGAAGAATCTTCCCTAAAATAAACTTCACATAATTAATTTTAGAAGTGAAATATTTCAGTATCTCTTGTAGAGTATCTATAGATAATATATGAATTTTTTGGAAGCAAGTTTATTCATTTTGTATATTCAAATTTGATGAATCATTATTTGGTTTAACTATAATAGATTCAATTTCTTTCAAAAAAAATATTTTAAATATTTGAGTGAATAGGTTGACAAGGTGGAAATTTTTAATAAACTAAAAATATGATGTCATATTATTATTCATTGTATAAATGTATTTTTTATGTCAGTAATTTTTTAAACTATTTATTATTATATTTTTAAACCATATGAGATTTTTTGGCATCAAAATAATATTTCAAGGCATCTAATGATGAAATTAAAATTGAATTTTAATTTTATATTTTCAATTCATTATTAGATTTTCTAAGATGAAACCTTAAGCCATTTATTTATTCCTTAAACAAAATTTATTTTAGAAAACATTAAGGAAGTAATGATCTGAATTTTATATTGAAATCAGATCTATCCTCATCTTTAATCAATGAATTTGTATTATCACAACCTTTATCATCAATATGTGAGGGAATGTTTCTTATAAATTCAATATTTCCATTATAATATAAATAATATAATTATTTAATAAATAAAAATGTCTAAATAGTGCATTAGGATTATCAATTTGTTAAATTTTATTCCCTTGGTGAGACTGTTTAACCAGAACGTATTCATTTATTTTCACTGAAATTCATATGTTCTAGCACCGAAAAACTCTTTCAGAAAATATTTAGCATGTATAACTTATAGAACATAACTAATTTATACTTCATTAATAACACACATTTAATATTAATTCATTACATTATAATATTTCTTTTACTGATTAGACACTTCCACAACATATGTTCTTGTTGCAACATATGGTAGATAAGTTCTATCTTCTTTTGTTTTTGACCTATGAAAAACAGCAGCTAGCACCTTCATAATAGAATCTTACACTATAACTTCTATAATTTCATCAATAGGTAATGTAGGACTATCCACCCAAATAGATGGTACGATAGAAACAATATCTACCTCTCTATAATTATCTACCCTAACTAGAGTATGCATTTACTGTTTATCACTAGCTTCATATACTTCTTTTATAACAACTTCATGAATATTTAAAGAGTATTTCCAAGAGAATATAATAAATTTAATAATTCTAGTGTTTAATTTATTGTTCCTATAAAACATAATGACCTATATATAATTATGTTATTTATACTTCTTATTAATTATAATGTTCATCACCCTTCCAAAGGGATGATACTAGAGTCCACCATTTTCATGGTAGTTGCGATGCATGAATATTAACAAATATCAAGATAGGATAACTCTAATTTCCTTGAAAATAGATAATGTAAATATTTGTATTTAAATATAACATTCTAAAATTATCTTCCACATTTCGATATTCTAGTTTGAATGAATTTTTAGATAACCTTATTATTAGGTTATAAGACATTAATAAGACTCTTCTCCATGCCCATTGGTCTAAACAAATAACATATAATGTCTAGGGGATTGGCATCTTGAGTGAAAAATAAGGACCGAGTGAGTAGAAATCATCATTTTCAATAGAAGTTAAATGATTAAACTTTCTCATAGAATGAATAGAAAAAACCTTTCTACTAATAATTAATGAAATCAATTATTTATTCTGGTTGAACATCATTTGGTAATTTCTATGAAATATACACAATTTCTTATAAAAAAATATATAGATTTTAATAAAAACTAAAATGTAATCCTATTATGGGAAACATAAAACATTCCTCAAAACAAGGTGCATAACACATAGCCAAACAATATTTACAACCTTCCTTCACATGGCTCGTCATTCATTATTTTCCAACTTTTATTATTTTAAATTCTTGAGGAACCTTAATCAGTTCTTATAAATTTCACCATATTCCATTGAATATAAAATGTTAATGAGATTGAGTGGTTTTATGGATTAGTTATATAACTAAATAAATTGATTACAAAGAATACTTAATTATCATGAATAAGTGGGTTTAGATCATAAAGGATAGATAAATGCTCAGACTTATGAATTTTCAAATAGAATGGTGTGATAGTTAGAATAAATATAGGAAAAGACATTTAAAAATATTAAAACAACCTAAAATGTTGAAAAAAAGAAAAAAATAATCATAAATTGGTATTATTATAATGATTGTGAATAAGAACAATTTTTTTCAAATAAATATTATTGATTTCTAGAAAATAACAAAATTTCATATAAAAGGGGTTTGGTAAATATGTCATCTATTAGATTATTAGTGTTAATAAATTCAATAGAAATATGTATTTCTTGTGTGAATATCTCAAGAATTTATGAAATTTTAAATCTCAAATGGATTATCAAATTCCATATAGATTTTCTAGGATATTTTTTTATCACATTTAATAAGAACATCCATAAAATTAAATTGAATGTCCGTCAATGTTTTATTTATACATAACACGTATGAAAAAAATATTTTAGGTGCTATGTACTAATATTTAGTAGATTTTAATGATATAGTAGTTTTTTTATAGATTAAGAAACCAAATATTTAACTAAAATGTGGATGGTTCCGTAGTCACTATTTCAGACTAGCTTACACCCACTGAAGTCAGCAACAGAATATGAAATCAAAACAAATAAGAATATTTTTTGTAAAAAGTAAAGAAAGAGAAAAATATAAATTAAAATTCATTAAAAATCATTTTAATAGCTTATAAATTAAATTCATTTTGATTAACTATAAATCTAATAGATAATCACCCAACAAACATTGTTTTGTACTACTATTAATTAGATACATTAGAATCTAATTTTATCCTATATGAATCATTTTTTATACTACTTTCACATAACTTTGTAAATCAATTTTTACATATTTACTCATAGTAATTTAATAAATAACATTTTTTAAAATAATTTTTCTTAATTTTAGTAATTTTAGTATATTTTTTGATTTAATACATTTTTTATGTCTTTTTGATAAATTTGAAAACAATGATAATTTGTAACTATCACAGAATACTCGTTTCTAATTCCTTCACTATGAGTTTAAAAAAATCATTAAACAAAATCTTTTATGATAAACAATAAAACACCATCAACCAAAATTCGAATTGGTATCATACTATAAGGTAAATTTTTGTTAAACATAGTATGATATAATGAGATAATATAATAATTATTTTATTAAATAAATCAACACAAGCTTTTGTTCCAAGATTTTTTTTCTTGTTTAAATATTTATAATGTTTTAGAATGTTTAAAAATTGAACCCTGAAAGTGTGGATTTTCAATACCTATAAGCTGTTCAAAAAACAAACTCCTCTATAAAAATATTTTGATATTAATATATAATATCCTTTTGAAATATTTTAAAATTCATATATTACATATAAGAAAATATGTTTCTAATATATTTTAGTCAAGATATTCAAGAAAAGGAGTCTCTATATGAATCAACTTCCTCTTAATAATACCCTTTGGCCTGTATCACAACCTCATTCCTAATTATCACACCTAGATCAACATTTTTATATCAAAATAACGATTACGTTACAAACATTGTGTAACCATAGGTATGATTAACTTATTATCAAACCTTTATTATCATGAATCGGTTTGATTCCTCTTGCAGTCAAAATATCTTGTTCTTATCCCTCAAGGATTCATTTATATTTTTGGGATTACGTAGATATGAAAATTAAAAAAATCAATATGGAATCTAGAAATTTTTTATCAATAACATATTCATTATGGTTTAATATAATACTTTTATTTTAGTTTTTATCAAGGTTCTAGGCTTTCTTGGTAGTGTACATTCGCAATCAATTGGTTTTCGGCCCCTCAAAACTGGTCTATTCTCTATACTGATCAAAACTATCATCCTTTTTATTTTAAAAATTAAGGTGTTTTTTCATATTATATAAATAATCCCTAATATCATCAATTTGAGTTTTTTTTATCAAAGGGACCACTTAAATGAATGTTCAAAAGAGCAGATTCTTCAACTATCCTTAACCTTTTAAAAAAATCATTGTTTATAAACACATATTTTAAAAAACATAATTAATAATTTATTACATAAAGGTATTCATAATGAAATTCCTAATGATTATGAGGCATAATATCTTTGGTAATTAGGTACATATAACAATTACTTAAAACATGGATATAATGAAATTATTTTAAACTCCACAACATTCCCTTAAAATTATTTGATCTTCAAAAAAATCATTGGATGACATGGGGATATATCTAAGAATGGGGTGATATATAAATTCTAGTATTGGAATAATAAAATCATAACCTGATGAAAGTAATACATGTTTTATTTTAGGAATATTATAGTGACATAAATGTGGTGAGAATATTAAACATGATCTACAAAACATGTAATATTATGATAATAAAATAGAAACACAAGAATGTGGAAATAATTTAAAATATTCTATCATAAACATAATTCTATACAAACTCGGGAGACATAATAACCAAGTGTGGTTATGATAATATCTTATTTAATATACATTTTATCTCATGAGAAAAAACCAAATATATTATAGGATGATATAATTTTAACCCCGCCCATCAACTTCATATCATTTATATTCATAATTGTGCCATATAGATCATACTATATAAAAATAATTTTTCATCACATTAAATCCAACAATTAAAAAGTGTGGGTTAAATATATGTAATTCTATAATCAATGAAGGATATTTAAATTGTTATTAATTCCATTATGCATAAATGAGAATGGTTATCCACTACACAAATGTTTTTCATGAAAAATTGTACCATAATTTTGGAAGTATAATTGTGGAAATAATTATTCATAGATGGGTTTAATGAGAGATATACGGGCCTATAATTACTTGAAAATCATAATGAGACAAATGGGGGTTTGAAAAAAGAATTCCCAACTTCAAAAACAAGAAATAAAAAGGGTATAATTAAAATAAGGTCCATGAAGAGAGAGGATAAGGATAAGATCCATTACCTTGAGAGGGAACTTCTAAAATATTGGGGTTTTGAATACCTCTTATAGTGTTTGTTAATTTCCATTTGGTATTTTATGATGTCATATTATGTACTTTATATTTACATCATATTGATTTATTACCTAAAAATTTTGTGCTCTTAATGAATTTTAAAAGATTCACTGTTGGATAATTTTAATACACTGACTTCAAAAATAATATTTATTTTATCAATAGAAATTCACAAACTATTAAAATTTAAACATTTAAATTTAAAATGTTGATTTATTGAAAAAAATAAAGGTTTTTATGATGATAAAAGTTTCATACCACTATAGGAATTACATTTGAAATAATCAAATTATATTATTATTAATATTTAAATTAATATTTTTTAGTTAGAATATTTTATTAAATAATTTTATTCCAAAAATTATTGAATTCCTAATCATTGTTTCTTGATTGAAACTATATATTTACAAAAAATGAAACTTATATTTCGTCGTATAAATATATAAATCTTATCAACCTCAATATTAAATAATTTATTAAATAATAATAATATGGATAAATATAATCACTACTTTATTAAAAATAAAAATATAAAATTCATATTATTAGGGTTTAGATAAATAAACCTTTATTGCCCCAAAGTGTTCCTTAAGGGAAATGTGTGTGATGGTGATTCTTTCTTGGGATGGTTCAATGAACATGGGTCCGGATTTGATCGCAACAAGCTTGATATTCTCCCATAAATGATAGTCGTCATTATTTTGTTGTTGAATTTTAACTTGGTATTAATCAAGGGAAATTCATATTGGTTTATTCTTCATTAGAAGGTTCAATTAATGTGATTCATTGTATACTATCCTTCTGCCCGAGGCCATCTCTTCATCCCTATATGTAAACTAGAATATATCATAATACATTATACCTACGAATCATAACAGTCATTGTACAAAATCTATGTTATCAATATTTAAAATGCATTAAAATATTTAAATTGTAATAGAATATATCTAATAATGATAAAATTAAAAAAAGAAGTGAGTGTCTTGTCTATAACATCCTTACTTATGAATTATTATATTTATTTGAAAAGGTAATTTAATTAATAAAAATTTAGTTCATTTAATTATTCCCCCATTCTGAAATATGGCCATTAAAATTTTAGTTCATAAACTAAAATAAAAGCGGGTAATTTTTTAATCACTTATTTGAGTTTTGATTTTTTATTGAAACTTGTGGTTCCTCCATTATACTTAAACCTTGTTTAGGTTATTGTTTTTTAGAATGTATTATATAGTATATAAGATCTTAACCAACTACTAGTTGTATGAAATATCACTCACCTGTTGTAACACATTTATTTAGTACATATGAGGTTTCTTGTATGTAATTCCACAAGAGAGATTAGTGGAAGAAATCATGTACTTGAGGTTGGTTTGGTGGGGGTTATTGTAGGTTGGTCACAACTCCAATGTGATCAATGTTATCAAATAGGATTACGTATCTTGGAATAAGATTTTCCTTATTCAAAAAACTCTAGAATTTCATTCATATCGATATTTGAAGAAACAATTTTTCTCCAACATCAATCTCTTGATATTTTCAATGATTATTTCCATAGATTATTTGTAATCATTATACATATTTGATATTAAATTCAATGGTTTGAACGTTTTATATAATATGTTGGGCATGATTTAGTCCCATCAGGTTCCCATCTCTAACATCAGCTTAGCATATCAGAGTCTAGAACCTCTTCCCTTATATAGACATATATGGTTCTATTTGAATGTTATAATGAAAAATATTATTAAATTATAACTCCACTAGGGAAGGATTTGATCCCAAAATCATAAGAAATCCATTGAATATATTCTCAAAATATTCTCTAGTGTCTGAATGTTTGACTTTGAATGACCATCCTTTTTTGTGTGGTAAGAATTAATAATACTGAAAATCATATCCAATACTTATTGAAGGTTCTCCAGAACATCAAGGAAACCCGAAGATCTTAATCAAGCACAGTAGAGAGTAGATCTCCATGTAGTCTTACCAATCACTTTTTTTATATCCTTGTGGGTTTTTTCAAAAGATAATTAATCCATGATAGTAATGAAAAGAACTTACATTGTAAGTCGATCAAATAAATTCTAGATGGAATTATTCCCTTTAGATATCATGGGGAGTCCAATGAAAAAATCCATGAGGTTTCCCCCATTTCTATAATAGTTTAGAAAATTTGTTCCTCATACCCTTATAATTCAATCACTCAACCTTGACTTGTTGGTATACTATGCACCTAGATACAAAAACTACAATCTTCCTCTTTATGTTATCCCTCAAAATGTTTTTATTAAGATCTTTATACATATTAGTGATTCAAAAATGAATAGGGAGTTATGTGGAATGCACGTCATCCAATATTTCCCTTTTAATATATAGTTTTTGTGGGAAAAATGTCAGTGTTCCAGAAAATATAACTCCATATTTTGAAAAGTTCAACTATGGAATATTCACAACATTTTCATATAGAACCTCAAAGCATTTCATTGACTCTTTTATCCACTCTATAATAGATGGTTGAGTAGGTGTTACTGAAATGTTATATAATGTTCATTTTATTATTCCAATTTCCATCCTCTTTATGTTCAATAATATTAGTCCCCTTTTACTCCTCATAATGGATAGGTTTATCAGATCCTTTCTACTCAGAGCATCTGCAATGTTGTTCTCTTTCATTGCATTGTAGTGGGTTTAATAATCATAATCCTTGATAAAATATAACAACCTTCATTAGAATTTATTGGTCTCTTTTTTTTTGAAAATATACTTATGGATTTATGATCCATATATATGTCACACTTCTTCCTATAAGGATAATTTATCCACATATTAACTGATATGATCAGAAAAACCAATTTTAGATCTGGTGTTATGTAGTTATGTTATTGAATAATTATTTGAATGAATTCATATTCTATGATTTTTTATCTTTATTGAGTAAATAATCAAATCTCTTTTAAATACATCGATGAATATAAAAAATCCTTCCCCAAAGGGGGGTAATGTGAGAACAATAGTAGTAATTATCCTATTATTTAAATTAGTAAATATCTACTCACATTCATCAATCCAAAACAACTTGATTCCCTTATATGTTATCTTTGTTTATGTGATTGAGAATCATGAGGTGTTTCTCAAAGATCAGTGATAGTAACAAGATAATCCCATGAAATTGAGGATTTGAAACATACATATTGGTCTAAGACATCCTTAAATTACCTTTTTTTTAGGATCCATAGATATCACTTTATTAGTGATTTCATTCCCCTTGAATGTTATTCTCTTCATCCAAAACTCTCATTTACTATACTTTGAATATATTTTTTATTTCTTATGGGAATTTAGTAGATTATCCAAATACTCCACATATTCCTGTCTAAATTTAGAGTAGATAAGAATATCTTTAGTAATAAATAAAATATTTTTTGAGGTAAACCTTACATAATATATTAATCAAGTACATGAAGTTATGTACAATATTAGTGATTCTGTATGATATTAAAAATAGATCATAGTGTAAAAACCACATATTAATAGTCATCTTGTGGATATTCACTTTTTTCATAGTTACCTGATAATATCCTGATGAAATATCACCCTTGGTTGATTATTCGAATCCATTTAGATGATCAAAACTTTTATCATTTAGTTTTAGAGGATACCATTTTTTTATTTTTATCTTGTTGAGATCACAATAGTCAATGTAGAGGCACATTTTCCAACCATTTTTTAACAATAATAACTAGTTAACTCCATAGTGATCAACCTTGGTGTAAAAAACCATTATCCAGATTCTCCAGTACTTTCTTCTTCAAATCCTCAAGTTCAACAGAGGAAATTTTATATAGATTCTGGGATATTTTTAGAGTTCTAGGTATATGTTAAATGGGGAAATAAACCTATTGGCTAATATGAAGTCCAAATAATTATTTCGGAAACACATCATGAAAATTATCTTATTGTGGGAATGTAATTAAGATTGCCCTTTTCCTAAGTCTCAATCATTATCTCAAGATATCATTGACCATATAGGAAAAATATAAATTATTTAAATTATGATTTCAAAGGATATTTATTCTCATCCTTTTAATTGTATAGAATTTCAAGGTAATTTTTAATATAGAGTTGGATTAACTACTATCATAATTTTTGTTGGATCTATACAAGGAAATCCAATCCATGCCTAAAATAGCATCAAATTTTACTAAGGGGAGTATCATATGGTTTTCTAGTCAATTATGCCTACAAATCTCGATAGGGGATTAGATATATATTGGGGATGTATCAATTGTCCCATTTCCCATATTCACTAATATCTCAACTTCCATGTATTGAGGTGGTTTTTAAATATTTATACTTAACATGTTTGATGTTAAATAATTCAAAGAACTATAATCGAATAGTAAACTCTCTACCCGTGAATGAATAACCAGTGTACCTATTACTAATTCATTTTCAGGATACACCTCACTAGTTGGGATTGATTATTATCACCATTACTCTCTAGGCCATGGAAGTTATTATTTCTATATATCATTGATAACATTTAGCTTCATGCATTCTTCAAATATTATCATTATTACTTATAATTTATGAATTGGAAAATAGGTTTATGGTTGACTAGAGAATTAATTTATTCCATCACATTTTTTGGTTTCTATCATTGAAAGTAATTATCTTAGTGTCCTTAATTAAAAAAAATAAATAATTTCAGTGTGTCCTTCATGAAATTTACACGATTCTCCATCCCACATTTTGACAAGTTCGATGTAGGAATTTATTTCCCTCATGAGTTTTCTATATTGTACTCCAATTATTAAAATCCAACTTAATATTCCTATATATAAAAACATGAAACCCTTGATATTTTATGACCATAATTTTGAATATGTGGGTACATCAAAAAATTCCTTTATAGCTATCAATGTCTCAAATCACTATTTTTTATAGACTCAAATTTATCGCACCATAGAACTGGTCAAATTTAATTTCTAGGGAGATGAAAAAGATGGAGAAGTATCAATAAAGTATTTTGAATTTCAACTCATACAACCTGATAGATGCATCATCCTTTTAATTGATGTCAAGCTATCAATTCACCATTTTCAGTCAGAGGTTGAGATTGAATTAATTATTAATTTTTTTTCATGAATCCATTATACTACATCGATCTAATATCCTCTTCATAATATGTATTTTTTTATAATTTGACCCCATTAATTATTTTCTCCCTATATATGATAAATATCCAACATGACCTTATCATTTTTAGATTATTTAAGAATGGATAAGATCTTTTTAATGGACCTGATCAATAATTCCATGATTTAGGGATTATAAAATCCATTGAAAGTTAGAATAATTATACTATAAATTTCTAAACATTATCTTTCACTTTATTAGGGGGATGTTGGTTTTCCATTTAATTAATCATTATATTAAAAATGTGACCTAATTTAGAAATTACTACCATGATGTTCCCGAATCCTACTACCATCAGGATGGGAATATCTCTTGGGTAGTCATCACATTGCCCTTTACATAGGTTTTCGACTTGGATCCTCATATTTGCTCCATTTACTAAAATATAAGGGAAATTATTGACGATAAATTTCATAATATTAAATATATAAATAATAATATGGGAAAATGAAAGGAATAACTCATAAATTAGTTATATTATTTAACCCATCAATAATTTATGTATAAATCTATGTTATCCACGATCTATTTTCTAACATAATATCTTATGGGAATCTTTTCCCTTAATAATAGTTCATAAGGGGATTATGAATTTACCAAATCATATCTCCCAAGAGTGTCAAGCAAGGGGTGAAATAATGCCTCCGTTTCAATAACCAGGTGATCATTGATTCAATCCCATTGTATCCTTTTTGGGGATATTACCCCTAATTAAACATAACCCAGATCCAGATCGTCTTAAAGAATCAAAACTAGGATTTATTTTTCTATAGAAAAGTACTCTATACCTTAAAACAATTAGGGGTATTTTATTATGATTAGATTTATCCTAAAGTAATTTATAGGGGATTTATAATACTAATTATAAAACAACTTGAATTTATTTTGTTAGAAAATACGTCAGGCCATATTTTAACACACATTAACTCAAGATTTTTTTATATAAAGGATTACATAATACAATCCCAGAAGACTGTGAGCCCAAGATTTTTTGAGAAATTTTTTACAGAGAAAAATAATATAAAACACAGATACAATTACATTATTAAAAATCCCAAAACATTCCCTTAAAATCCATTGATCTTCTAATACTACAGAAGACAAACTAATGGCCTACATAATAAATGTGTGTTCTATAAATTTTTGTAACAGAATAATCAAATCATAACATGATGAAAACAATATATTTTTTTAAGTAAGAATATGAAGGTGACATAAATGGGGTGAGAATCATAAGCATGATCATTAAAGCATGATATAAGTTTATACCATAAAGGAAACAAAGTAATGTGTAAACAACATTATAAAAGATACCCTAAACATATCACAAGGCTAATCACCAAGTCATTATAACATAATGTGATTAGGATAACATCATATGAACCATAAAGTGTATCTTATTGGAGACAAACATTACCCAATGCACTGATGGGGTATATAATTTCAATCCCACCAATCATATTCATATCATATACTTGAATAAGTGTGAAAAATAAGTCCTAAACCATGAGAATGGATTTCATAACTTTTAATCCCATGATTAAGGAGTATCAGTTACATTGATGTAAGTCCACAAAAAGGGATGTATATGTACTTATAATTGATTATTCTAGAGTATAATGGAGGATGGGTATTCAATAAACAGATATTTGTCTAGGAAACCAATAGGATAATTTATGAAGCATAATGGGGGAACATAAAGTGTTATAAAACGTATTAGTGAGACTAAAATGGGTCCATTATCACTTAGAAAGAACAATAATAGTAATAATTATTAATAAAAAACAAATTAAAAAAATTATAAATTATAAATCTATTGTCCCTATATAAATATGGTTCTTTCATAAATAGGACCAGAAGAAGATCCCTTACCATAAGGGGCTCTTTTAAAAGCATTGGTGGAGCTTACTATAACATTGGAAACACCATTGGAGGGATACATAGAGGTAAAAGTAGATTATTATAAATGGGATTCTAGTTAATAATAACGAGTGGTTGGGAGGTTTTTTGTATAAACATATCAAGGAATTCATTATTAATTTTTATGCATGGGTTTTAAACTCTATATAACAAAATAATAAAAAATAAAAACCAACCCATACTTTTTCACATGGTTTCACTAAAATAAGAGTAGTTTTAAATATTTTATAATAAGGTAACATAAATAATTAATATAATAAATGTGGTAATGTGGAAGTTAGGGACTTTATAATGAATTAATTTCAAAATCATCAATAATGATATATGATTCGTGGGATTCATTAATTGTTTATAAAATTATGGAAATAATTTTTAAAACACCTTTTTTCAAAAGTGAATCAAAATTAAGATAAAAGACACTATTTATATAATTTATTACCCCACTTTTTAGATCCTATATTGTCATAATACATACAATATATTTACACCTTATTTAACTTGTACCCAACAAATTGAATATCATTGAAATTTTAAAAAAAATCATTATTGGATAATTATGACATGATTATTTCAACAATAAAATAAAGTATATTAAAATAATTATGTAAATATATTACGGTTTTATATAAAAATACCCTTTTATTGGAAGATACATATTTTTATGCTGATAATAGTTTTTGATACATATAAAAATTAAATTTATCTTCATAATAGAATATTAACATTTATAATAAAATATATATTTTTTTAATAATAATATAAAAATGAAATAAATTTATTTAAAAAATTATTCAATTATTAAAATTAAATTTCTTTATTGAATGTATATATTACCTAAAAATATAATTTTTGTTTCATCACATTAACTTATAATTTTTATGAAACACATCATTAAATTATTAATAAAGCAATAATGAAAATGTTAAATATATTCATTTAAAAATATTAAAATAGAAAACATTCATTATATTAGGGTCTAGATATATAACACATTATTATACTAATGTATTCCCTACGAGAAACGTTGGAAATGGGTGTATATTACTGGGATGTTTTTGGAAAACATTTCTTTGGTTACGATCCTGATATGCCTAAACATATCCTATAAATGGGTTTTCAATGAATTAATTTTAGATTTTTTTCTTGGTATTAGTCAAGGGAATATCCCATTGATTCCATCTCCTTCAAAATCTCTAATAAATAGGATTCCTATGGTATATTCCTACTATTTAAGGCTATTGCCCTTTCATTATTTTCCATTAGTCTTTATCATAACCCTTAATATATACAAATATTCTATATAATCAATGATAATTATGAATAATGTAATTTTATATATATAAAGATATAATTTATAACTATTAAAAATAAACTAAGTCGTTCATCTATCATTTCTAACATCATTATATAATAAAGCATTTTTGTAATGGGAATTTCCATTATAAAACATCAGGCTGTGACAATATTGTATTTAGTGTCCGGTTGTGGATCCTAGTTTTCATAGAACTATTTGTTTATGCACTAGAAATAAATTTAGTATATTTTTATTTAGAAACATGTTGTAGGGATTAGTGTCAAGTCAACTATAGTTCAACCAGTTGTAGTAAGACTGTAGGATGTTAATATATTTTTATGAAGTCTCGATCATCCAATGTCATTGGTGAAATCTATTAATTGAAGGATAGATATGTGTTTACCTATAAAATAGGAATAGGTCAATGGATTTGGTGAAAATAGAAAGTAATATTCTAAGAAAAGGTACTCCATGAATGTGAGAAGGTGGTGTGATAGGAGAAAACAATTGATCTTCCTATAAAATTATGCATGGATTGATGGGAAACAATGTTGTGTAGAATTTATAATGCCTGAATAAAGGGAAATATTAATGTAATTTTTAATTTTTTTATTAATCTAAAATGGAATATTTCTGATGGATTTTTCAGTTAGTGTAACATTTAAAAATCCAAAAACCAAATAATGTTATAGTCATTCTTACATTAAACATAAGAGAAGTTATATTGAGTTTTTTTAAATGAATCCAAGACTGAACTTGTGTGGTGGGTAGAGTGTCATGATTTCTTATATATTCTACACTTATTTAGGGGGGAGTCATCTTCATTATTTTTATGGTGGGTAGAGTGTCAAGGATTATGGTTTACGAAGAAACAATAGTAGTTAATCATTTTAATGACATTAATATGGTCCATGGGAAGATTTTATTAGTGATGGATTCATTTTATGATGATGGATGGAAGTTTCTACTAAATTAGTTACTAATAAATATTTGTGATGATATGAGTATTAAATTATTAAATATAATGGAGAAACTAATTCGGAGATTGATGATATTTGGAATTCTGTCCTGAATGCATATCTCAGGTGGAGGAGTGTTCTAGATACATCAAGTAGATCCCTTAGTACTAATGGAAGGGTAACGATTCCTCATCAAGAAGGAAAAAATAAACCAGTGGAATAAAAGCCTCATAAATGTAGTCAATGAAAATTGGATTGACTAGGTCTTATATTACAAAGTTTTACAAAGAAAGGGAATATAAATAATAATTGTAACCATCCCAAGGAGAGCACATAAAATAATTCCATCATCCAATATTTTTTTATTTCACCAACTAAATTTAAGATTTTAAAATTATTCTATATTTGGGAATACAACATTAGAATCTGATTTATTGATTGTGGAGAATATATCATTAAACTTGTTAACAATGATTCGTAGTTAATTTTTTATCTAGGAATTTTGTGAAAATCCCTCAAGAAAATGATGAATACCTATAATTATTTGGAAAATGAGATTTAATTATCCAAATGAAAAATGGAAGATTAATGAAGTTAATTTTTTTTAAACATCTATAGACATTAAAAAATCTATGTTGGACAATTAGATGATATAAGTATGAAAATAATTTTAAAATTGGGATCTGGTAGGTTTACCAGGGATCCATGGTTATTTCATAAGTGGTAAAAGATAAAACCATTAATTTTATTAGAAATTAATTTAAAATCTTATGTGATAGAAGTATAAAATACTATGATCTAGAAGATTTTAACTGTAGGTTTGGTCACCTCATTGAGAAGAACCTCAATGTTCTAAAAGATAAGGGAATACAAAATATAAATTATATGGAAATTGGAATGTGTGACTTTTGTTTACTGGGAAGGAAAAGAAGAGTGCACGTCAACATAGAAGGTTTGAATCCTTGGAACAGAGAGTTAGAATTTATAGACTCATATATTTAGGTACCATCCTCTATTGAGTCCTATAATGGTTCAATATACTTTTCATCTATCATTAATTATAGTACTATATAATTAATGATTTAATTTCTAAATCATACGACTAATTTATTTTTGGTGTTCACATTGTGGATAGCATTGGTAGAATGGGGTTGTGACTCAAATTTATAATGAATTGTGATAGAAAATGTTTTAAAAAAACATGAAAAACATCAGGAACATCTACCAGAAGGAAGAAGAGGGATTGAGAATATGGTGTTTTGAAATCCACAAAATAGTTGAGGATATGAATTAATGAACATTAATTTCTGTAGGGATATTAATGAATATGTTTTACTCATGAATTCCTTATAATATTTGGTAGATGAACTCAACTCAACAACATATCTCATTTAAAAAATTATAGCATCATTAGTAGGTAAGTAAGTTATAATAGAATTATGGTTTAGAAAATTACGAAATTTCAACATCTTAAAGACTTTGATAGTCTAGAATAATTATATGTTAAGTCCAATGAAATTATAAATATTGAATCAAAATATAAAAATATGTGGTTTCCTTGGATATTGAGAGGAATTGTTTTATATCAATTGTGGTATGAAAAAATGAAATAAGTAATTAGGGGTTGATATATTATCTTAAATAAAAATGAACTATGTAATTCTGAAAAGTGGAAAAGAAATAAGTAGAAATAATATATATTGTTTTCTAGTTTTATCAATGTATGAATACTTAATGTTATAAATTTATAAATAACTCAAACAAGATTTCTAAAATTACAAAAATTATAGGAAGAAGAACATTAAAAATACTAGAATATTTATTGGAAGATAATGCTCGAGTGCGATTGTTATAAGTATGATATTCAAAAGATTGAGAAATAATAGTTCTGGTACTAGAGAAAAAAACAGAGCTGAATAATAGTGTATCCAACTAAATGAAAGAGAATAATCTGAATAAAAAATATAGTTTAAATGAATGGGGATTATTTTTAATTTTATGATTATAAAATATTTATAAGAACATAAACATCATGAATAAGTAGTTTTCCCCAATGACTCAAAATAGTATAATTTGTCCATGAATGAGGGGATGGATTCATTGAAGTTCAACTGAACATGGAAATTACTCACCATCTAATGGTAAAATTGAAGTTGAAAATAAATTAGTTTATAAGATTATGTATGTGGTTAATTGTTTGAATTGATATAAAATAAGATAAGTAATGAATGGTTTCTAATAATAATAATGATTTATTTTATCAGAAATATTCCCAATAGTTGTTAAATAATCTACCTTTTTAATTGTTTTAAATATAGTGGAATTGGAAGATGTATTTTTAAAATAGATATGCCAATATATATTCCCTTCATATTTATATTCATGATTAAATTATAATTGGGAAAAAAATATGTGTACTGGAATTTGGGATCCATAACATTGTATATAAACTAATGAAATCATTCTAAGCATTGAAGAAAGAATCAAAATAGTGGAATTAGATGTTTAATTGAAAAAATGATTTATTAGGGATAATGATGATAAATATAGCTATCAAAAGTAAATGGATGGTGGATATTTAACTATATTATTATTCTATTTCAATGAAACATTTTTTGTTGGAGTTTATGATATAATTGTTTTTAAATTGAAGTGTACATTACTCGGTAATTTCTACATGAATGATATGGAGATTACCAAAAAGATATTGGGGATGAGTACTGAGAGATATAGAAAATCCTGAAATTGAGTGATATCTCAGAAAGTGTATATATGAAAATCATCAAATGGATTCGGATAATCAGATATTAGAATGTATGGAATCTTCTTTCTAGACACCTTAAAATACCAAATAGACAAGAACCAGTAACATAAGAAGAGCATCAATAAATGGCGAGGTTAAATTTTATTTAGTTTTTTAAATTTTAATTTATATTGTGATTTTCACCTAATCAGATACAATATTTGATGATTACTTTTGTAGTATCTTTATATATAACCGTGGAAAGGAATTTTGTGAAGTGTTAATATAAATATTTAAGTATTTCAATTGATCAAGAGATATGGATATTTATTTTGGGATGGAAGATTCTTTACATAGTTTTGTTGACATTAAACTTTTTGGAGACTCTCATAGATGACATTACACAATGAATTTTGTTTTTACATCTGTAGGGACATTAGTTAGCTAATTTCCATGATTATTAAAGACCATTATACGAAGTATAATGGATGATGAGTTTTATGTTACAATAGAAGCATGGAAAGAGAAGGTTTATTTAATGAAATTCTTAAATGATTTGGGAATGATTAAAGAACCAAGAATTATTTGTTGTGATAACTAATTTTTTGTACACATGGATAAAAAATGGGTTTCTATTCATGTACAAACATGTTAACCTAAATCGCCACATTTAAATGAATAATACTTGATAATATTGGGTTAGATCTATAAATGATTCATGGTCCCCAACATGTGGAAGATATATTCTCCAAGACTCTAGCTCAATATATTATAAGATATAATCATGAATCAATGGGGATACAATGAATAGAATAAGGTAGAGGGGCACTATTTTAATGTACTAACCATTAATATACATTGAAGTTTCCTTATGCCTAAATAATAGTTAACATAATTATGTATATAATACTTTTCAAAAACATGAAAAACCAAATTCATTATTTCATTAAATGAGAAAATATTTGTTTCTAGTATAAATATATCCATATGAATTGAAAATATTAAAATGGATAAACAAATATGAAAATAAAAAAAATTCAAAAATTGGAAAATTTCAATCATCATAATATCCTAAGATCATTCAATTTATTTGAAACACTGCAAGAAAATAAAAAACATTAATAAACCAATTTTAATATTAGAAATTAAAAATTTGAAACATATAGTGGAATTGTGGTGAATATTTAATGAAGTAATGAAGATGTGTGCATATGAAGTAATATGATCGATGTAATAGCACCATAACAATTTGTAGTAGTAACCTATTAGTTAGGAATAGTATGTTGGCAGTTAGAATAGTAAATTGACCTCAAAATAGTTAAATTTAATATAAATATCACTTATCCTTGTTAATTTAATAAAATATTAGTATTTTAAATATTTTAAATAAATTTCATCATTAAATCCACAAAAATAATTATTACCATTTTTTAATAAACTATATTTTATTGTATTTTGTATATATCATAGTTTTTATTTTAATAATTAAAATTTTATATATTATAAAATAATTTTAATAAAATTAATTTCAATTTTTGAATCATAACATTAAAATTTTTTAATGATGATGTTTTAGTAATTTTATAATATACTTCAATTTATAGTAAATAGTAAAACTATTGTTTTGAAAAAATTGGAGTATAATAATTACATCATCAAATAGGTAATAATGGAATTTAAATTTTTATAAAAATTGTATTGATAGTAAAATATTTAAATATGATAAATGAATCATTAAAAGATAATATATTTTAATTAAACACATATTTTTTCTAATGTCTAAACTGATAATGTATTTTATTAAAATGTAAATTTTTATTCTTCCAAATTCCTTTTAAATAAACTATTGAATTGGGAATTTTAAATTTTTTAATTTACATGAATAATTTAAATTTATCCAATTATGACAGTGAATTTCTTATTAAATCAATATTATAATACATATCATGGAAATTATATTTTATATAATATTTTTCCTAAGACGCCATAATCCTAAAATATAAATATCCCCTCTATAATCCCTTGGAAAGACACTTCATCCTCACTTAACAATAAAAAAACCTCCCTAATTCCATCTATTAATCTCTTTAGTATCCTTAAATACATTATAGAGTTACAAAACTCCAAGAATTCTCTGTGTTTAGTGCCATCAAAAGAAGGATCATTGAGAATACAATAAGGTTTCATCAATTTTTTTCAATAATTTTCTCTGTATCAACCTCTTTTATCATTAAATTCAATCCCAATCAATATAAAATTAATTAAGATTGTGTATTCATCTAGTTGTAGCCACAAAATAATACTACATCCTAATTTAGTGTTAAAACCCACCTATCTCCATTTACGAGGATTGCAATAGGGCGGTTTGGCTTTGGTGGGGTAATTCCCATGGTAGAGGCGGCTTGTGGTTATTCCTTGTGGAGAAAATGGGTGGTTTAGGGGTCATCCGACTTAGCTTGGGGCATGTCAGTTTGGGGCTTTGACTGTAGAAGACACAATGAGGCAGCCTTTTGGCTGACAAGGTTCAAGGCGGTGTAGGGCTTGGACTGGTGGGGGTATAATTACAATGGAAGGTAGGATTATGGTGTAGGGTCTCGATGGATGTTTCAAAAGTTGAGTAGTGAAGTCCTCCAATGGAAATGATCTTCTCAACGGTGGGAAATGCTGGTACATAAGAGTGGTGAGGGGGATTTTTAATGGGGTTGTGGGCCCAGCGGGTGCTGCATTCATGGTGCAGTGAGAGAGGCTACATAGAGTGGTGATGTTCCCATTGGTAGTTGGGCCTCCCAAGGTCATGAATAACCTATAGGAAATGATCAATTATTAAAAAAATTATGACGTCTATGTGCCTTATAATGGGTGGGTTATCCCAGGGGGCTATGACTTACCCACTGATCTATGTGTGTTGTGTGTTTGTAATTTTTGCTGTCATTGTACCCTGAATCACCTATATTATATATTTATAATTTATTTCTATTCAATAATTCTCTTTCCTCTTTTTAGGACAATGTCCTTTTAATCAAAGGTTAACCGCCCGCAAGTAAATTGAAAAATCTCTAATTATTGCAACCATTATGGATGATCATAATAAATTATTTTACAATGTACTAATCGTATAAGTTTCCATAATTATAAGTCATTAAATATATGAAATGTAAGATATTTAAAGGAAAATATTATATCACACTATATCAACTTTAATAGTGGGAATAAATAAATATAATAAAATTATTATAATTGATCAATGGTGAAAATAAGGTATAAAATTAATTTTATCTGTAGTTTAATAATCATAATTTTGTTATATCAGAGTCTTAAAATAGATGAAACAAATCGAGATCTAATGTTAGGGTAATCTCATACCCAAATCCATTTTGAGTTATCTCTTATATCAGGTTTTTTGTACATAAATTAATATGATGTCCTTAATATTTATTTTAACCATTCATTAACTTTTAATTTTTAGGATATATGTTTTCTTTCCCTATTGAAATGATTTCTAAAAAAATTTTATAGATTTTTTAAAGTGAATTTATTTTCCCAATACAATACATTGACTTATATTAAGTTATTTCTTCCCTACTCAAGAGTGATGATATTTTCATCCAATATATTATTACCATTATTCATTTTTTATAACATAGGTTATTTTAGAAAATATATTTTATTAAACCTTCATGAAATTCACTTCTTTATATGTGTATATTTCATGACTATGATATTTATATGATCTCATACCATGTGACATGAATGAATATGAGCATTTTATGATGTTATGAGTGTGACTAAACATATATAGCCCAAATTCATTGGGAATTGTAATATATCTTATGATATTATCTATATTATGTGTGAAAATTATGCCATCATTGTTTATAATTATAACTTTTCGAATTATAAACATATGTTATGTTTGAACATGATTTTAACTTTCATCACACCATTTTTGGTATTTGGACTTTATGTTATGATATATCATCATTATGCATATTCCACATGCCAATAAATTTCAAATGATTCCCTCATACCTAGGATGATGATCCCATGCTTATGATATGATGTTGATGATTGTGTTATCTGTTGTATTATTGATTCATGTCACTTTTCTCATCTAACATGTCCTTCTATTTAATTGTATTTTTCCTCAAATCATTCTTTAATGTATTTACTCAAGTGATTACATGTAATAAAGAGAAAATTTGGGTATTAGGTGGGATATGAAGATGAAATGAAATTATTAATAATTTTTTATTAATTACGAGTGATATTTGAACCAAATTATAATAAGATACTAAACCTTTTGATCAGGGAATGTGTTACAATTGTGTTATTTACACTAAAAATGATTTATTTTTCATGGAAGAAGAATCTATATTTCTTTAGTTGGTATCAGAGTATGGTTTAGTTAATTTGGGAATTAGGATTATAAAACTTTTGAGAAAATCCTTAGGATAATTCCATTTGAAGGTAAACATACTCAATATTTTTAAAGTATAAGAGCATATAGTTTTCATGTAATTAAATCAAAATCTAGAAACTAAAATGGGATGGTCCTTTGGTAGAAATAAACAGTGGGGTAATAACCCCAAAATCGATTTTTGTGTGTTAAATCGACTTGAATGTAGTGAATGAGAAAGGGTATTTGGTACACAATTGGTTTGAAACTCCCAGTGGATATTCTTTTCTAAATCATAATATATATAAAAATTATGTTGAAGCTTATATAGATAAGGCAATTATTTGTGTTAAAGTTATAAAATATTAATGAACATGATCCAAGAAGGATCATTTGAGAAGAAGGATATGGTGATCATAGGTATCACATAAGAGATGAATTTATAATTTATTTTAAAATTTGAATAAATTATTTATTCTTGCATTATCGATATAAGTTTTTTGTTGCAATTTAATTTTGATAATGGCGAGAACTAGGAGAATCCATACCAATAAACCATGTGAGGGAAAAAACAATGATTTTATGAAATGCATTCCTATTGTAATGGGAGGTGGAGTTTAAAACATTAAGGTAATGGTTACCCGAATTTATAAGGTAATGAAAAATTACCTAAACCATGTACAATGTTTTCCTTTTCCTAATAACACTCAATTACCTATCATGTCCTTTTTTGGAAGTGAACACTAATATTTAATTGTTATTATGACCAGCTTTTTATGGAATAAGGGGTTAAATCTAGAGAGAAAGTCTTTTTTGTGCTCCTCTATTCCAAGAAAGAGAATGTTTCTTTGGGTGATAATCATTTAGATGGATAAATAGATTAATTGTAGGTTTTCATAATGAATACAAATTTTGATGATGAAATATATGAAATTGAGTGGGAACAATTTATCAATATATTTCTTAACAACAATTTTAAATGACAATTTTAAAAAAATATTAAGGGAAAATTTTAGGATCATAATCTAAAAGAGTGTAAATATTTCATGGTTCATGATGAAAATTTTACTATACAATTAAAAATACATTACGTTTAATTTTAAAAAATTATATAATAAATATAAATTCATTATTTTTTAAAAACCAAATATTTGGATCTGTTCTTTATTGTGTATGGTGGTGGTTCTCTGGTATCGTTAAGTATTGGGGGTCTCGTTGTATCTGGTTCGATGAGAGTTGATAATACGGAGATGTTTGATGATGGCTCCAAGGGTCTTCATCACTGTCTGGTGTAATTTGGGCATGTTGGTGAAGTGATGACAGTGATCTACAATGGTGGACGTGGGTGTTGAGATGATGACGAGCAAGATATGATGATGGTGACGACGTGTTTTCTGGACATATGCAATTATCCTTGGGTGGATAGCGGGATTTTTGGTATATGTTATCATAGGGTCCCTTTGGACTTTTTAAATAGCTGGCATGTTGATGGTTTTGGCATTGTGCTGCTGGCACTTTTGAATCGTTGTGAATTTTTTATTCTATCAAAGTGAAATGTTTCTGTGAATTTATGATGTTCTGGTTATTTTTGTTGTTGGTTCCCACTTTCCCTCAAAGTGTGGTTTTAATAATATATAAAAACTTGGATTTTTTGGTGATGTTCTCTCAAAATAGATATGGATTTTGGATAATGTTCCCATGGAGAAGTATATAAGAAGAGAATAATGGTACTTCAATACTGGGGATCTATTGAAAAATGAGTAATGACAGTCCAACCACCCACATGTCCAAGATATGGGAAGAAGAATATGGTTAATTTCCTCAATGGTATAAATAAATATAATATGTACATGAGAGAAGGCTCCCGAGATCATAATTTTTTTTGGGGAATTCAATAATCCAGACAACATGACAGAGGAAAGGAAGGTACCTCTAAATGTACCACCCCAGGTTCAATGATTCAACCTTTAGGTCAAATGGAACTATACATGAATGCGAACTAATACATGATTCTTCAATTGTAATAAACATAATCAACCACCAATTTCGTGAGATCATGGTAATACTCATTCCATCACCACCGTTATGGTTGAACAAGAGAGTGAAGTTTTACAATGTACAATTTCTATTCCATCAGTAATGGAAATTATATTATTTTATTTCGGTGTTATGCATTTATGTATATCTTGTATGTTATGTAAAATTTTTGAATCACTTCCCTAATATAATAATGTAGATGTATATATAAAAATACTTAATTTTGAGATCATCGTATCCTATGTTTTAGAATTTTATCTTGTTAGGGTCTATGGGAGGATTCATCTAGTGGATATACTAATAATTTTAGTGGAATTTTGCACTATACTAGGTATGGAGTGGATCTCATTAAATAAGACTCACATCGCTTTCCATGAAAAGTAAATATATATCAATATTAGAAACCATTACATGCTCATATAAAAATACAAATAAGATAATGAATCTCATTTAGAAAATCCTTCAATGGTGTGGGTGTTGATACAATGAAAACTAGAATACCTTTCCAAAAATCCCTTGAAAATGACAATCGTAAAACTGGAATAAATCTCCATTATTAGGGAATATAATTATGTATTTTCTAAAGAGTTTCCCAACATTCCTTTAGATCACGAGGTAGAGTTCTCAATAGAACTCATACATAGAGACACAATTATTTCCAAGATAATATAAAGGATAATCCTAATAAAACAAGAAGAAATAAATATATAGATGCAAGGGATTTTAGAAAAAGGGTCCACATTCCATTGTGCATCACTTTGGGGTGTTTCTTTGATTTTTTTTCAAGAAAAATGATATAATTATGTTGAAATGAATTGATTACCAGGATATCAATAATACCACTGTAAAGAGTAAGTTTCCCATACTAAGGATTAATGAATTATTCAATCAACAGAATGGATCTTAGTACTTCTAAAAAGTGGATCTTAATTATGAATACATCGACTAAAGGCTAATAATGGTGTTATTATATAGAAAACATCTTATAAATGATATATACACTGTGATCTCATAATAATAACCTTCAGACATACAAATTACCATGAAATATTAGTATATTTGGTGAATAGTCCTTAAATAATTCAATTACTCAGCCATGATCAATTTTTAACCAGGAGGGGAAGAGAGTGAGTATGTGATATCATTTATTTTTATGTTTCCTTTGTTTATAAAAAACCATCATCTCATGTCAAAAGATTTATCATCATGTTGAAACCAAAAGAATCACATGTCCACAAGAAGATAAGAATTCACAAGGTTCACTAAAAAACTATATTAGCTACATCATTAAAATGGTTTGGAAATAATATAATACCACACAATACACTAGAAATACAGTATTTTTTCGGACAAAAAATGTATGATATTACCACACACTTATGTATCACTATGTTCAATAAAAAAGTGTATGTGATTCTAGTATGATGAAATGATGTAACAAAAGTATATCTAACAAATTAATAAAATTTCACCAACTTATTCCAAACATGTTTATGTAATTCATTATAAAAATAAAAAATTATAAACTTCATAAAAATTCATCACTTTCCGACCCAAAAAAAGTTAAGAACATATCTGGACATTATAATGAAATTCAATCTGATACCCTTGTCTGATTTTCTAGTCTAATTACTCAGTCTGGAAATATATCACTTCCAAAACAATGCTCAAAGAATTATAGAATACATCTATCTTAGTTCAAAAGTATCATTCATGTTTCCTGGGACAATAACCTATTTCGGTTTGATACCCAGCTAAATATAATCTTCATTATTTTTCTTATTTAGTCTGTAAAACTTCCTCAAGAAATCCCAATCCAAAAAATCATTCCCTCTAAATACTTTTAGAATCCACTTTCTCTCTTCAACCGTGAATATAAAATTTGATTGAATGTAAAATATACCCCACACTAATTTTAGGTGTGATAAAAATTGTTTAAGTGGGAATCTATAATTTTTTCCCAGTTAACCAAATTTCTCAAAATTTCAATTTCCCTATAACTTTGTATACATCTTTGACTTTTTTCAGCACTACTAAAATATTTTTTATTCTAATCAAAATTTGTCTAATATTATCACCACATTAACTCACTTTAAACTTTCAAAAAAATTTGGAGTTTGATTTAAATTTATATTTCAATTTATTTATTACAATGAAGACATATATAAACCAATAGATTCTTCATCACGATACTCTATACCAAATTAATGAAAAATAGATCTTTCTGATGTTCTGAACCAAATTATGGATATTGAAATTTCAAAATAATTCTTCCATAAACATTATTTCTACTCTATTATGCTTTTATTTCCCTTGTTATTTACATAATCATAGTTTTAACTTCTAAATGTTATTGCACTTACTAAGAAACTCTTCAGAGGAATCTTCAAAACCATTCAATAAACATCATTTTTTTACTCAGACTAATGTTCCTTTTTATGACGAATTATACCATTCTAAGAATTTAGCTGATGTCATCCTATGTTTGAGGGATCAACCTCTATCATCTTATGATGGATTTGTGTCACCTGCAGTACAATAGTCAGCACTATATGTTGTTCGATATCTCATGAACTATATAATGAAGTCACTCATTTTTTTCTTTTTTATATATACCTAATTGAAAACACATGAAATTTAACCTAATTAAAATGTTTTTCTATATTACTTATTGATATATAATACCATTTTTCATTGGTCTCCAATAATTTTAATTACTCATTGATCCCAATAATTGGAACATAATAACATTCTTCATTAAACTTTTCTACATCTGATTACCTTTTGAAACCATCAATACATTTGACGACCAGTTTCATTATTACTCTGATGATTAGTGGCCCACAACATCTGGTGGACCAGTTTTAGTAGCAACTTCATTCCTTATGAACTTCATTCTTAGATTATTTGTTTCGTGGGGGGGTTATTGGTTTACCGATAAACTATAATCATTATTTTATCATGTTACAAAAAAACAACTTTTCATCTAGTTATCTCACACTTATAAACTAATGAAAGAAACATTTGACATAAAAAACTCCTAATTTCATAAATATCTACTTATTTAATGACTCCATCATGACTTTGAAAACAATGATGATTAGTATAGAATCATCTCAATTATATTTGGAGGTATTAAATCTTATCTTCCTTACAATCAATTCTTTATTTCCAACCAATGCTTCAATCATGTTAAAAGCACATGTTCACCCTTTTTCCTTCATAAGGATATCGTGACATGCTTTCTAGAAATCATATGAATTATGAGAACTCCATGAATAGAAAAACATATTCATATTTTCATCAAAAACATTAAATCCCTGGTAAGCTTCCTGGGTATTATTAACACTCTCATTTGAGACCCAAGGTGACTCCGATGAACCTTTTCTTATAGGAAAAATTCATCTCAATACAAGGGATTATCTTAAGAATTTTGCATCTGATTTCCCGATTCTGATTGTGAGTCTGCTCACCATATTTTACAATGTTAGGTGATTTATTTTCTTTGACAACGAAAGAAAACAATTTCCCCATAGAGTTTATCCAACTTCCAAAAATTACTTCAATCCAACTTGATCCCAAAAATCTCCCCCTTTGGATTTTGTTTAATCCAATGTTCATAAGTCCCTAAATTGATAATCTAATGTAGTGGATTAATTGTAAAAAATTCTATGCCTATGTGAGTATCACATTATAAGAAATGAGAATTATTGATAAAAAACCATTACATCCAAAAGTAGTGGCTCATGAAACATCAACATACTTTCTTCACTTCCTTATCTACTTCTTCCACTTTATGATAATAATAAATTTCCAACAACCACTCCAAAATACTTTTTGAATAATTTACACACTTTCATGCTGAACTAAAAACATACCCACTACTCCTCTTACATACATTCATTCTTAAATGGATTTACACATATCAATAGATATATTTATGAAAAATCCAACCCCCCGTGATGAAAATATCCAATGAAAATATGAAATAGGGGACATAAACACACACCACAAACTTGATGAGAATGTTTTTGGATGCTCAAGTTAAACCTCAATTTGTAAAAATCCTCCTTCGATAATTGTTTTCAAAATATTTCAGCAACTAATTCTGATATAAGAACAAAATCCAGATTTAATTCATTCTTCTGCAAATGATATTTTTTGAAATGATATTTGTTATCAATAAAATATGAATGAGAATGTTTTACAATATCTCTCATCTGGTTGATCTAACATTAATGATCACAACCCTACATAAAGGATAAAATTACACTGACAAGTTAATCTTCCAACCGCTTCTACATCCAAATAAGTTGGGTTGCAATATGAGGGAACCAACATACTTAGCATCATCAATGATGATTTTTACTAAATTTTGTTTATTCATATTCCAAATATCAAAAAAAATTCCTATAAATAAAACTCCACTATATGTGGTTATTTTATCATTAAAATTTCATTCCCAATCATCATATGAATATGCAAGGAAGTCAATTATTTCAAATCTGATATACTTGATTCCAAAACATTTGTGACTTTTATATATTTTTTAATGATTTATCTATCCAATAGATGAGATTGTTTTGGATAACTCTAAAATATAGAATATAAGGTAACAACAAACACAATGTCTGGTCTTGAAAATTTAGGTATAATAAACTTTATTCACCATCCAATATAGTTTAGATTCAACTTCTTTACCTTAAGCATTTTTAGAAACTTGGTTCCCATTGATGTCATTGTGTAAACGTGTTTTGAATTTAATTTTCCAAACATCTTAAGAATATTCATAGAATACATTTTATGGAAGGAAATATATGTTTAATATTTTATTTTATTTGCAACCCAATAAAGTATTTTATTTCACCCAGTATGGACATCTCATACAAGTTTATCATCTCTTTATAAAATCATTAAAAAGTTCCTCCAACATTCATAGAAATTAGAATGTGATAAAAATATATAATTATAATGATATGAAAATATTGACTTTATTTAATCTAAAAACTACTATCAAAACATCCTTTCATGAAACTCATATTTCTTCAGAAGGTATCCAATTTGGAATTCCACGACCCTAGAGTATGTGTTTTCCCATACTAGGATTTCATTAAACTGGACACATAAAATTCATCCATCCCAAAAAAAGCCACTTGTTTACTAACTTATTATTTTTTTATTGTTTGAACCATTTTTGTTAATATCCAATAATATTTTTAGCTTCCACTTTCTCTCTCATCCTAGGATGAAATTGTTTGTGATTCTCCCTCATTACAAGATATAGATGTGTCGAATTTTTCTTTATTAGTATTATTACAAATATTTTTATCCTTTTTATAATTTTTAACAAATAATCATTCATAGATATAATCTTCTATATTTTCACATGTTTGTTTAACATCCACCTCATTATTTTCCCTAACTTTTACATCAATAATTTCAATTAATATTCCTATCTCTCTATTGAAAGATTTATATGTCCATCCTTTTATATATTAGCCAAAAAATATTTTACCCTCAATACTCTACTCATGTTTCCCCAGATTTCACCATTCTTTATAGATTCCTTGGTGTGACATACTTGGATATTTCATCATTTTAGGTAAATATTCAGTACATTATAAAAATATATGGGCAAAGACTATAATAGTTTAGTGTATTAACAAATACAGAAACAAAATATTAAATAATGGTGAATGATCTTCAACATCTCCCATAAGAATCCATTCCTATATTACTTCAACATAAAACCTTATTTCATTACGTGGAGAAAGGAAACATAATAAAGGGGTGAGATGAAATACTCAATAAGGGTAAATAAGGGAGATATGTTAGTTTAAACATAATCATAAGCATATGATATTCTTCTCATGAATATAGAAGATCATAACTTGTAAATCAAAGATCATATACATGAACAATCGGATAAATAATGGTGTTTAAGAATGTATGAATATTTTATAAATAAAGAACATAATCCATCAATGACTTACATAGGAATAAAAAATTGAATTATGGTAGTCACATAAGCGTATATATTGATTTCTATAATAGCCAGGGAATTGATTCCTATAGTATATTAGTGGAAAAAGTACATTAATAAATTGGGATCACACTCTTTTCCATCCTTGTTTTACAAAACAAATTTCACCCTTCATTTATGCCATGTATTACCGAACTATGTTCATTTCTTATTCCAGACATATAATATAGAATTGAGTTCATTTCCCATCCCATACATATATTTATTATGATATATAAACCATTAACCAATGAATTTGAGGGATATATAGGTCCCACACATCTCATAATGAAATCATACATACGTATCCTCAATATAATAAAAAATCATATCATAACCTGTAAAATGAAATGGGAGTCATTAACAAGTAAAAATATCATAATATATGGAAAATGTTAGAGGATTCATAACCATTTAATATAATGCATAACCCATGAAAGAGAATCATATTTCATAAATATCTAACCCATGAAAGAGAAAATAATTTCATAAACATATGACCCACAAAAATAGAAAATGTTTTATAAATATATGACATGTGAAAGTGAAGCGAATTTCATAAACATATAACATGTGAAAGAGAAATGGGTTTGATAAAGACCATGAAATTAAACACAACCTATTCATAGAATGAATATGAATAGAACCATTATATAATTTCCTATAAGGGAATGAGTAACATAAATATATTTCATCCTTGATGGAATGTAATTTTGAAATATCTTTCCAAAATGTTTCTCAAGGAAAATATCCTTTCTATATTGAGAAAAAAAATATTATAAAACATTAATCCTATTAGAAACCTTTTAATTTGAAAACACTCTGAAAACATATATATATATAAATATTTATAATTTTTTGAAAGCCATATAACTTAGAAACAAAGGAATGAATCTTGAAAATTGTTTAGAAACCATTTCTTTGAAAATACATTGAAAACACAAAAATGATGATTGAAATAATTTTTAAATCCATATTCCATGAAAAATTATAACATAATAATATTTTTTTTTTGGAAAAAAATTACATTAAAATAATGGTTAAAAACATTTTCATTAAAATTTACATTTAAATATGAAAATAATTCTTTGAATGAATGAATATCATTAAATCCGTACATGTATGATGTAAAAAGAACATTTATTTTAGATGATAAAATGATTTGAAAAATGAAACCTTCTGAAAGAAATGAGAATATTATTTTGAAAACAGTTAAAAAATAAAAAAGGTTACAAATTCATTTAAATGATCATAGTATATTACTAGAATATTCCTTAAAATCCTTTTAAGAGGGCTTGGTTTTAAGAAAACAAATATTTCTGAGCAAAGAGAGGGTAATGTAAGGCGTTCCTAGAAACACATAGTTAAATATTTTATATTCAAAAAAGTTGAATAAATGGTATAACTATATGAATAAAGAATTAATAATTATAGGAAAAGGAAATTAATTAATTATATTGAGTGATGTGTCATAATATTTCATCCAATGATGCATAAACATAACCAATATTGAAAAGTGATGAGATTACCTCAATAAACTGTTATAAATAAGTAAATTGGGATTATACTCTCCATTTAAGATAATAAAATTACATGATATAGAAAATATAATAAAAATAATTAAATTCTTGATATAACATGTAAAATGGGTTTATAGACACCTCAAAATATAATTTATCAACATAACAAAACATTAGTATTAAAAAAGGAAAATAGAGATAAAACTATTTCACCGATTTGGTTGCTTTTTAAAAATTATACACCATGATATAAATATAATAAAATTGATATGTGGATACCAATAAATACAGAAATAAAATAAATGGAATACAATCATAGGTATTACATGCACCACCCAAATTAATGAGTGGTGAATATAGCTTGTGTATCATAGATATAAAAAATGAGATAAAATCCTTTTACCTTGTGTCTTGACTCTCAGAGAACTCATTAAAAAAACCTATATAATAAATTTAAATTTATTATATTTATTTTAAACAATAATTTATTATATATAACACCACATGAAGTTTTATAATGGCATTATATTACCCTCTTATTTACCATCCAATGTTATGTTTTTATTTCGAGTAATATTCACTTTGTTTTTTGTATGTGTCTTAATTTGTTTTGTTATTGTCCCTTATAGTTAAACCATGATTCCATAATGTAAAAAAATATATAAATATATTTTATATACATTATATTGGTATTATATTAGTTTATATAATATATAAGTATAAAACAGAATACACCGTTCATGCAGACTATTGGTCGTACATGCACTTGAAAATTATTTCCATTTAATTGTTGTGTTACGAGAAATAAAGTAAAATACACTCACACACACATATATATAATTATTATATTTTTCAATTATATCACATATATCATATATATTAACTAAATACATCATTAATACAATCAATGTAGTGTGTGAATGAATCAGATCATTTTGAGGGGTGGTAGTCCACACTTCCTCAAACGAAATTATCATATGAAAACCAAATGGAATTTAAAAAATATATATATTGTACAATGAATAAATAAACTTAAGGAAATAATAAATATAATATATAAAATATATAAATATATTTTCCATTATGTTGACCAAAATGATATGTTGTAATGGACAAATGAATATTAGTTGTTTCGTGAGGCAGTAGTTCACTGTACACAGATTCAGTATGTTCGTTACCCATTATATGGAGTTGTGTGTATGTTTAGGTCGAATAATTTAAATAAAAATATAATCAATTTGTGGATAATGGTTTTTTATATAAAAATATAATAAATAGAGTTGGTTGGGGGGGAGGAAGAAAATAAATTAAAGGACATGATTGAAGATATTACCTCTAAATTTGGTAACTTGTTTGGGTTTGTGCCAAAAGGATTACTTGGGTTTCTTTATACCAAAAATTTTTATTATAGGGGGAGGGAGTGATTTCAGGATGTTTATTGGGTATATATTGTTTGAACCTAAGATGTTTAATAGGTGTGAGGTTGTAGGAGAGTTGTTATCCTTTTATAAGAAAGGAAAAGGATTCACATGGAAGTTTTGAAAACAAGTTAGGTGTACACATATAAATAACAAAACAAAAGTATTAAAAAACAAACCAAAATAAATAATGGATGTTTTATGGCCAAAATATGTCCAAAAAGAGGTTTTGGGAAATTTTATAGGTCATTTTGGATCCTACGATTAATGTTCAGTCCATAATTATTGTTAATTTGACCTTAATCACTATGATTAATTTTAATCACTTTTACTAACAATTTCGATAAAAAATATACATGATTTAATTAGGATCTAAATATTATAATTATTATAATGTTTTATGCCATTTTGTCAAAATTAAATTTATAGAAGGAAAAATTTTTGATTAATGATAATCCCACTTATAAGAAAAAATTATGGGTTTTCGAAGTAATAATAAGTACAAAAATTTATTAATATTTTATTTTTAATTTCAATGTGAAATTTTTTATAATGACCTAAATTATATTAATAGATGTATAATTGATCTATTTTGACCCATAAAAAATCTTCAAAATAATTTATCTTTAATATTTATTTAAACAAAAAGGCAATTTCTAACAAAAAATAGTATTTTTCAGTATTCATAAAAAAATGATGTTTCATATAAAAATACCAAAATGTAAAACAAAGGTAATTTTGAAATTATTTATTCAATTTTTTTTCTATGTTAATATATTAAATTTCTAAATGTTTCTAAAATTAAATTTTTTTATAAAATTGGTTTATCCGAGAAAATGATATTTTTTTAGCAAAAAAAGATTTTTCCAAATAAAATTATTCCATTACCAATATGTTTTTTTTGATATAAAATTTATAAAAAATATTTGTAAAATATTTATTAATATTATTATAATTATTTTTAAGGGATAGGTTATAGTTATCTCATTTATTTAATTATAAAAATAAAATGATATTTCATAGAGACACATGTGTTGCCTCTAACATATGCTAAGTTTGTGTTGGGTATAGCACAAGAACAGTCGGTGCCATGTGAAATCAATGTTTTAATTAGTGTTTTAATATATATATATATATATAACAATTTATAGTGTCACATGAAATGAAAAATATCAAAAATATAAATTAATTCGAACAAAAATAATTTGAAAACACTCGGGGTGTTACATTCTAGCCTCGTTAAAAATAAATTTTTCCCCAAATATTAATCTAGGTTATTAGATGCCTAATACTTGAATGTTTAATTCATATAAACCAACATTGTAAAAATGAATACTAAAAAATCCCTCAAAAGAGAATGTTGGGACCATAACAATTTCCCAAAGTAACATAAAACTGGATTTCCATATAGGAGAACATAGTTGGGAGTAAGGATTGGAAATGGATGAAACAAATATATATCTATATGGTGTATTTTATGTCATCAATCATAAACAAGTGGTTTGAGTGGATCCCTTATCATCTTTTAGTCATGGGTTCAAGAGCCACAACCTTTCCAGACTTGATTAGTTGTCACCTAACATACATGGTGTCTTCTTATAAAACCATACTAATATAATTTCCAATATTTAATGGACATACATTAAATATGGTTAATCACTAAATATAATTTTACCAAGATTTTATATACAATTATAAAATAAACAATTCCTCTGAAGACTAAATTAAACTATTCTGGAATGGAGAACCTTATGACCCCTCTGAAAGATGAAAATAAAAATCAATATTGAGATAGTAACGAAATCTTCATAACATTAATCACCCATATATCACAAAGTAACTCTTGGTAATCCCATTACTAACATGTGAATAACTTCATGGTAAATTCTCTTGGATCATGGTAATGACCTGAATTAACATTAATCTCTTTTGGAAAACATGAATGCTTCATTATTGTTTATGTTACTGGATATATTCCCCAAATCAAATAAGTTTCAATCTTCATATAGGTTAGGATGAACAACCTATCAACATTTCCTTAATTTATTCCAAGGGAATGAGTACCTTAAATTTACTTATTCATATCCCACATATCATAATCCAATTAACATTATCAGAACACAAGGAAATTATAAAGAGTTATCTTTCCCCTAATCATTTTTTCCAAGGACATTTCATTTCCATTATTTCACATTTTTATTCCATCAGAACCATTCATCCTGTTCTTCTAAATTCATAGCAAAAAAACATAAACTATACAATCTATATAAATTTCAAAATTAAAATAACATACTTCTAAAATCCAAAACCATAAATGATTTAATTATTCCACTTCATACTAATTCAATTATTAAGGACACCTCATCCTATTATATATTAACTCTTTCCTTTTACATTTCAATAGTAGTATCATCATTATATGTAATGTAACCATTACTCACACCACCTTTAGGGTTACCTTCAAAAGATTTCATCTTGGGACATTATGTTGCATAATGTCCATTTAATAGACACGTAAAACACATAACCTTTTATGATTCCTTAGAGAGTCCAATATTTTCATTCATTTCTTTAATCAAATTCTAAATTTTATCCTCACAATCACTTGTTTTTTGGCCTTTACCACAATCAAAAAATCTTTTCATTCTTCTAATACATCCACCTAGGTGATTACTTCCACATTCTAGACATAGAGTAAACCAAATATTCATTAATCCATGTCATCGAATACATAAAATCTTAGTGAACTACATATTTATTATCCATAGTGATTTCAATAGTTGGTAAGGGCATGCGTTGTTAATCATGTTATATGAAAACAGATTAGGTATAACCACAACATATCTTATGCTAGTGATTATCCTAATGGAATTCTCATTGTTAAATCATCCATCATATTCAACAATAATCTAGTTCCCTCCTGTTTCCTCCATTGACTAAAAAAGAGTCATTGGGTGAGTATTACTTACTATAGTATAAAACCACAACGTCATGAAAAGAATTACTTATAGGATGTTAAAATAATGATCCCTTCAAAATAAATGGCACCCTAGGTTAATTCTAGTTTATTCATATCCAAATAATAATTAAATAATTAATAAAGAATCATCAATATGTTTTGTGAATTTCAAAAGAATATGTGAAGAGATTATCAATCTTGGTTTGCAGTAAGGCCTATTTTCATTTTCCAGATTACATCAAATCATGCCCAGAACATCATGTATGATTTTTTACCCCTATGTACATCTATTACGAAGCCACATCTAATTTTAGTATCCTTAAAAGTATGTATTTCTAGAAAACAACTTACTCCATCCTCTACCAAAACACAAGGTCTTTTTCTGAAACAATAACTCATCCTTATACTTATCCTTATAGACATCCCGAGACATATACATAGAAATATACCTAGGGATCTAACTAATGTTTTCTCATCCTAGTTTCTAAATGTTTACTAAAAATTTCTATCAATACCTACAATAGAGACTTTGGCTAGATATACATGGATATTACAACATTTTAGATAAATATTCAATACATTACAAAAAATATATACATAAGGACTATAATAATTTAATGTATTTAGAATAAAAAAACTTCTATCCTGATAAAAGATGTTCAAATTCTCCAATTAATATCTCCAAATTTAGTAATTATACCTAAAAACATTCTTTATAACCTAGGGAAAATAAATATAAGAAAGGGGTGAGCTTGAATTCTTAGTAAGGGTAAATAAGGGAGATATGTAATCAAAATAATGAGCATAAGAGTATGATAACATGATGATGAAAATAAAATATCATAACCTATATAACAAATATCGTATACATGAATCACGTCATAAATACTTGTAGTTAAAAATGCATGAATCTTAAATAAATAAAGAACACAATATATGAAATAAAAATATTGGAATAAAACACGTAATTCTGGTAGACACATAAGCATATATAATGATTTCGAGAGTACTCAAGGCATTGATGCTGATACCATATTAGTGAAAAAATCAATTTATTGATCTATGTTCACACCCCATTATATCCATATATTATAGAATTGAGTTCACCCCTCATTCTGATCCTGTATTACAGAGCCGATATCACCCCTCATTCCATCCTTGTATTTCTGAACAGAGTTGATTGCCTGTTCCGCCTTTTTAATACTGAACCCAATTCATTTCTCATTCCAACCATGTCTATGTCATGAGATATAAATCATTACCCAATAATATTGATGGATATATAGGTCTCCCCAATATTATAAGGAAATCATACATACATGTGCTATATGATCATAAACAATCATATCATAACCCACTAAATTAAATGGGCATCATAAATATGATAACATATCATAACCTTTGAAAAATAGAGATGTTTCATAACCATTTCATCTAAATCGTAACTAGCAAAAGTGAAATGGATTCAATAAACATATAACCCATAAAATAGAAATTAATTTCATAATCTTATAACCCATGAATGATAAATATATTTCAAAAACATATAACATGTAAATTTTAAATGGAATTCATAAACATATAACATGTGAAAGAAAATGAGTTTGATAAAGATATTTAAATTAAGAAGAACCCATTCATAGAAAAAATATGAATGGAACCATTGGATCAAATCCTCGAAGGGCACGAGTAACATCAATAGATATAATATTTCATAGAAAATAAGTTTTTAAATATCTTTCAAAAATGATTACTTTTTAAAATATCTTTATGCTTTGTAAAATGCTTTATAGAACATAAAACCTTTTGAGAACATTTTTCATTGAAAACTTATAAATAAATATTAATTTTCATAAATCCTTTTAAATTGAAAAAATATGAAAAAATATTGAAAATGTTTTTAAAAAAATTCTTTATAAGCACATTAACATCTTGTAAATGGGGATTCTAATCATTTTAAAAACCATTTTCCTTGAAAAAATATAATGGAAGCTTGGAAACATTTTTAAAACAAATCCTTCAAAACATAAAAAATAAGATGGAATTTTTTTGGAAACCCATAGATTTTGAATATATTTAAAAAATATTATTAATAAAAAAATCAAAATTTTAAGGGAAAGATTCAAAATATTTACAGTGGATTAATCCATACCTATTTTACGAGGTAAAAAGAACATTCCTTTTGCACGATAAAAAGATTAAAGAAATTCATCATTCAGAAAGTGATAAAAAGATTCCATTAAAAACATTTTATAAAATAAATAATGGTAAAAATTAATTTTAATGATAATATTATGTTTGTAGAATATTCTTGGAACCATTTTAAATAACATAGTTTTAAAGGGACACAAATTTTAGACTGAATAGATGGTAAATTAGTTATTTCTTAAAAAAAACTTTCTTAACTATATAATTTAAAAAATAGTGGAATAAATGGTACCAATATATAAATAAATAGTAATTACCCATAGGATAAGAGAATTTATTTATGTTCTTGAGATAAATATCATATTATTTCTTTAAAGGAAGCATAATCATAATCCATCTTGAAAAGCGGTGAGACTATCTCAATAAACTCTTTTAACATGGTTTCTTGGGTTAATACTCTCCATTTAAGAAAAATTATTTTTATGATACATAAAATATCATGAAAAGAAGTAAATTCAATATATAACATGTATAATTGATATACATATACCTCAAAATAGAATTTTTGTATAGAAAAAGTATGAGTCTCCAGGAAAGAAATTTGAGAAAAAACAATTTTGCCGATTTAGTAAATTTTATGAATTTATACCCCCTGATATAAATATCATAAAATTAATATTTGAATAATAGATAATTTAATTATACGATACATTTTGTACAATCATGGTCTATACCTACATCACAAAAAATGAAAGAGTTGAAAACAAAGCATGTATCTCACAAAAATAAAAAGTGAAATAAAATCCACTTACCTTGGGTCTTGACTCTCATCGAGCTCCTTAAAAACACCTATATAATATATATAAATTTATTATATATATTTTAATTAAGTATATTATTATATATAATACCATATAAAGTCCAATTATGGGCTTATATTACCAACTTGTTAACAATCCAATGTTATGGTTTCACATCGAGTAATATTCGATTTGTTTTTAGTATGTGTCATAATTTTTTATATTGTCTGTCCTTGTAAATATATCATGATTCCAGAATGTAGAACATGATACTAATATCATATATATATATATATATATATATTAAATTTTTATTATAATAATCTATTTAATTTATAATTATGAAATGGAATACACTATTCATAGAGACGATAGGCCGTACGTACGCATTAACACTATTTCCTTTTAATTGTCATGTTTAGAGAAAGAAAGTAAAAAAAATATGTTTATATAATTATATATATATATATATATATTATAATATTAACTTTATTATATCATATATATCAAATATAATCACAAAATAAATCTTTAGTATATTCCATGTACAGTGTGAACAAATGAGATTGCATTGAGGGGGTGATAATCCACATTTCCTCATATGAAATTATCATAATAAAATCAAATGGAAAGTAAAAAAGATATGTGTTTTAAAAGAAATAAATAATAATAAATAAATAATAATAATATATATTATATATAAAAATATTTACCATCATAATGGACACCATGATATGTGCTAATGAAAAAATGAACATTCATCGTTTCGGGAGGCAGTAGATCACCATACACTGAAACAATATATTAGTTACCCGCTATATGGAGGTGTGTGTTAGTATTGGTCTTAAAATTTAAATAAAAAAATATATATATTTTTATACTTTTTCTGTTATATAAGAATTTAATAAATCGATTCTTAATTGGTGTAGAAGGAAAATAAATTAAAGGAATTGAGAGAAGACATGACCTCTTAATTAGGTAACTTCTTAAGGTTTGTGACTAGAAGATTCCTTGGATAGACTTTTACCTAACGGATGGATTATAGGAGGAAGTAAGTGACATTGGGAAGTGTATTGTGTATATTTTTTATGAATCAAATAGGTTCGATAGGTGTGAGGATTTGGTAGAGGTGGTAGACTTTAATAGGGAAGGAAAAGGACTCACTTGATTTTTATGAAAACAACTTACGTGTAAACATTTTCTTACCTAAAAAAGTTATAAAAAATAAACATAGATCAATAATGGATGGTTTACGATCGATTTATGTGCATCCAATGGGTTTTTTTGACATGTTTCAAGGTTATTTTTCCTCTTAAGAAAAAGGTTTATTCCTTAATTAATCATAATCGAACATTAATCACTTTGATTAATTTTAATCACTTTTACTAATAAATATGATCAAAAATCTATATGGTCTAATTTGACTATAAATATTACACTGATTAAAATTGTGTTTTTTTATAAATTCAAATCATTGAAGAGAGAAAATTTAGATTAATGTTAATTCCAAAGACATGATGAAATTACTACATTTTAAAGTCAAAATAAGATCAAAAGTTTATTAAGTATTTATATTAAATTCCAAAGTGAAATTGATTCTAAAATCCTAAATTTTATTAAAAGATATGTAATTAATCTAAAGTTTCCCTTAAACCAATTTATAATATAAATTAACATTCATAATTATTTAATCGAAATGATAGTTTTTAACTAAAATGCTGTATTTTTTATTATTCATCAAATAATGATGCTTTTGAGAAAAAACCCAAAAATCTACAATAAGATAATTTTTAAATTATAAAATAAAAAATTAATTTTATTTTATAAAAAATAATTTCTAAATGTGTCTAAAATTAATTTTATTAATGACATGGTTATTTCAAGAAGACAATATATTTTAACATAAATAGAATTTAACAATAATCACATGTTTCAGTACCAATATGTTTTATCTATATAAAACAACTAAAAATAATATTTTAAAATTAGTTATTAAAATTCATCTAACTATTTTTAATATCTAGGTTATAATAATCTCATTTAAATAATTATAAAAAAAATTATATTTTGTAGAAACATCTGTGTTGCGTGTTACATACTCCAAGTCAGTGTTGCATATAGCCAAATCCATTTGGGTGATGTGTGAAAGGAGTGATTGGCTTAGTGTTTCAATGTATATATATATATATAAATCTATACAATGACATGTGAAATAAATAATATCAAAAAGGATAAATTAATTTGAAATTTTATTTTTCAAACTCTTATGGTGTTAAATTCTTCTAAATCAACTAAGGAATCCCCAATAATCATAAGTTTTTATAATAGAGTTTGTTCATAAAAAATTTCATATAGAGTCATATTTTAAATTTAATAACATAAAAAATAGTTTTTTATATACATATAGGTTCTCCTGTCTTTCCTCCAAACGTAATGAGAGAAAACTTATTCATGTAACGTAGTTTTACCCGTTTCAACCAGACATCTATTTTTTATTTCACCAAAAACCTTTTGTTGAGGAGTGCACAGTGTATTAAATTGATTATGAATTCCAAGCTTCTCAAGATAAATTTCTAATTCCTGATTCTTATATTCACCACCATTTTTTGTTCTTAACTTCTTTCATGAATAATCACATTCCATCTTAGCTTTCCTCTAGAAGATTTTAAACATTTCAAAGATTCAGACTTATGTTTATTATACATGAAACAATTAATATGTTTAAAGCCATCAATTAATGTACTGATGTAATTATCTACATGAGTTTATTGATTACTTATTGGACAAATAATATATGAATAAATATGTTCAAGGGGTCATTTTGAAAAAAATGCCAGCTTTCTAATGAACCGAGTTTGTAATCTCTCCTTTCTAAAAAATTTTGGACACCAATATCTTCTTCATGAAATGTTAAGAATTCATAGACACAATCTTACATTGATAAATTTTTCATATATCTTTGAGATGCTTTCCCTATCCTCTTATTCCACAACTAATTCTCCTCCACTATGCTTAATTAACAAGAATTTTAAACCTCACAAACTAGAAAAAAGTTTCCATTTGTACACAGGTATCTCGTAACTATCATTCCATATTCCTCTATTTTCACCAAAAATCATATTTTCTAAAAAAACTTGTTCTACTTCATCACAATATTGGGAAAATATTATCATTTAGTGTTTCATCCCATCAAAAAACAAAAACATTCTAGGATTTCAAATTTTCTTCCCCAAGGATGGATAATACACAACCTTTTATTTTTGGGATTCATTATTCCCAAAATGTTTTGTTCCTTCATTGAAGTCTTTCATATTCTCCAAACATTTTAAATATCCAATCATATGACAAGAACACCCACTATTTATGATCTATGTTCATTCTCCTTTTGTATCTTTACAAGTGGTTTCCAAAACAATAGATTTTTCTTTTTTTTATCCCTCTTCATATCTGGCATCTACGAATTGTTATAAACTTGTTTTTTTACTGGTCACAAAACAAAACACCCCTTTGCAAGATTTCTAATTTATTCACATCTTTCACAAAATTATTCTATTGGTTGGTACCTATTTTAAACTTTTATATCAACCTTCACATATTTATTAAAAACGTCCTTCTTGGACATCTTTCTTTACTAGTATTGAGTTCCCCTAACTCATTAACTTCTTTAATTATTGGCATAGTTTTAATATTGGTGATTAATCCAAAGCATAATTTCCATGTTCCCAAATCCACCACAATACCAGAATAATCCGTAGAAAAAATATTTTCATATTTTACTTTCATATTTTCCACGTCTGTGATCATTCTTCTCAGTAACCTTTTTATCTTTCTTATAAGATATTTTGTTAACACAAAACATTTTGTTCTCAATCAGAACCTTCATATTCAACATAGTTTTCTTTTAATTCTTATTAGATCTATAAGTAATCAAAAAAAATTTCTAACACACAAATTTTTATACACATATGAAATCTTTAGTTTGTTGGTATTTTTCACATATATAACATTCCCATCATTCTTATAGGTAGAAACAATTTCAACAATGTTCTAAAACATTGAATGTAACTTTTCATTTCAAGGTTCAACCTTTACAAATCTTTCACCAAATATAGAAATATATTTATTAAATCATGTAACCCATTTTTAAATTTATAAAGTTATATTTCAAAAAACTTCAAAAAATCATCATTTTCCTACAACTCTAATTCCATAGAATTATTATTATTATTTTATTTTACTATATATTTTTTAAAAACAACAATCTCTTCTTGTAGATTGAAATTATATTCAATAAAAAATTCATGATTTTTTGATATGTAAGTTTCATATTAAATTTAAAGAATTTATTCTCTAGTGTTTGCATATTTCTCAGTCATTTTTTCATTTAATATTTTATCTTATATTCTAATATAGTTTCTTCTTCTTCAGAACCACAACTTCAGAACTCTCAAATGTTAAATTTCGAAATGAAATTATTCTCTTAATCATTCTATATAGACTTTTTATATTCATCTTCACCTCATTATTCTTATTGATAATTTTAGACAAATATATTTTCCTTTTGGATTGGGGAGCCTTTTATCATTCCCTTTGAAATGATATTTTTTTGATCACCTTGTTTCATCCATGATTTTATTATCTTGTTTTATCTTCCTCACCATTTTATTCTTTCTTTATTTAAGGAAAATTATGTGTCATGTTTCTAAAGACACCACTTTCAAAACACTTCTAGAGATGTTTATCTTTGTATTTTCCTGTAACATTTTTCATATTTTTAGAAACCAAGGATAAAAATTCATCAATATTTTTACATACATAACTTTTATAATTAGAATCACTAGTTTCTTCTTCTTAGATAATCTTATCAATCTTTTCTTTCCTGGTATCCTTGAATGAAATTTCTTATTCATCATTTTCCTTCATAACTCCCTCCATTATATTTTTATATGTAATATGATTTCTATGAAAATCATCCAGAGATAATGTATCTTGATATTTATCATTTAATTAAGAAACATTAATGTTAATCATATCCAAAATTATTGTCATGATATTTTCAACAAAAATAATAAATTCTAAATTTTCACCAAGACTTATGATAGGGGTAAAAACATCATTAAACATGGTAAAGAACTCACCAATGGATTCATACTCACCAATTTTGAGATCTCTATAATTCAGTATCCAGATTTGTACCCTTTCATTTTTCAATTTTTACCACTACCATAAATAATATTCATCTTTTCACAGATAGATTTTATAGTGAAAAAAACCTAAACTCTTAGAAAATCACTTTCATAATATGATGAGGCAAAAGAATTTATAACTTTCATCATGCTCAAGTTTATTCTTTGAGTGTTCTTCTCATCTTAACCAGCTTTGGTTCTAGTTTCGGGAGTACTTATCTATTGCGACAGATCCCTTCATGGCTAGTGTTCTCCAGGCGTCTCTCATTGGACGTCTTCAAGATTCATTCACATGATGTAATGTTAGATCTTGATACTTTATCTTTTCTTTATTCCATTTTTAAATTTGTTTTTCATTGTCAGTTTCTATTATATTCTAATGGTGGTCTCTCATATCATCTTATGATTCTTTTATGGGGGTTTTGTTCAGCTTGCACGATAGGGACATATGCAATGTTTGATTCTTGATTTGGCCATAGTGATGGGTAGTTTGGGGTTTAGGAAGTAGTAATTAAGGGTTTAGGATGGGTTCAATTATTTCTTCATTACCTTCATTGTTTTTTATCCTCCAAAAATAATTGTGATGTTCATGCCTATCGGGATGCTTATGTGGTTTGCTACTATCCAGTCTTGTTGTAGGTTTTCATATTATCAAGCTTCAGTGGGGGTCTAGACCTAGTGGTATAGGTTATAGTGGTAGAGGTTCTCTGTCCTACGATGCGCTCTTACACTGATCTAGTGCTCTATGGGATGCATTTATCTAAATGCTCTAATCACCCTTATAATGTGATTTTCACCTGATCTAGTCACATTTGTGATGCGTGTTCTAGATTCTCTACATTGTTCTATGATGTGCTTCGGGCTACTGTGATGCATTCTGTCTCTCCCTCTAGGTGTTTTATTTTTTCACCAATGTTAGTTGAGGTTCTTGGATATGATATGCACCTTTATTTTCTCCTGAGGCCCCTGTATGGAACATATTTGGTTTTTCCAGTTCTATCTTTGATTCATTTTTCAGTTTCTCTAGTTTCATCTACCATGTGCGTTTCGGTTGCTCCAGTTGTCTCTATAATATTCTTCCAGCTATTCTAGTGCCATTTTCCTCTCCCAGTTGGTGGTGTCTTTTCTCCTGAGGTGGGTTTTTCCAGAATAATTTTGAAGGAATGTTGGATTTACGATGGTGTTTTTTGTTTGATTCATGGGATTTGAGCCAGCCTGTTTGGAATTTGGTATTATTTTGAGTTTTGAATGTGAATAGAACAATAATACTACAAGTATAATCCCCCGAAGTGAATTCAGTGAATAAATCATTCACCAATACAATTCCATTTGGATTGGAAAGAATGAGAGGGTGTGACTTTTCCATTACTACTAAGCATGTGAAACCCTGCATGAGAAAACATGTCCTGCAGTCATGCAAATCTGGGGTCTTGACATTATGATGTAGTTGTTCAGTAAGGGAAGTTCTTAGTAGTCCTATTCTGGGATAACTTTTTTTATGATTTTAATTGGATGATTTAAAATATTTTGGTTTCTCACGTTTTCCTCTATGTTTTTTTATAACAAAAAGTTATGTTTGAGTCATTAAGAGGTGTAGTTGTGAACTAGTGATATATATTATTTTTAAATTTACTTTCATTAGAAACAGCCTTGACCTCATATCAAATAGTTGTCTCCTTTCTGAATAGAAAACAATCATACATAAATAGGAACATTATAATTTAAAGGGATCACTACACAACAATTGTAGATACATCCTTTGTAAGGTTCGGAAAAAATCCAATACGAGAAAATCCACTAGAAAAAAAAATCGTTTTTATGTCGATACAAAGAGTAGGATATTCCCTTACACATGTGTAGGAATCTATTCAATTCAACAATGCATTTAATTATGGTAACTTTGACATAAAGTAATACAAATTTGTCTCACAAGTTACGAAACATTCACTAGTTACGTCAAAACATGTTACTATTCTACATTGTCATCTTTCACAAATATAAAATTCAAAAAAATCATCACTTTACTACCCTAAAATAGGTATGATAATTTTATAAATTCTTAATTATACTATGTTTGATACCATAATCTGATTCACTAGAATGGTTGATCAGTATAAAAATATAATTCTTCGATAAAACTGCTAAAAAAAATCTGAACTACGTTTTTCTTAGTCCTAAATTCCTAGTCTAGTTTCCCAGTCTAATGATCAAGTCTAGTCCGACAAACCCACCGAATATGATATAAGTTCTTCTTCTTCTTTTTTTTTTGGAAAATTTCATCGCTAATGATCAATATGGAAACTATTTCCCTATAGAAACATTCTAGAATCCACATAATATCTTCTCCAATGAACAATACTAGTCTCATAATGTTTAATATACTTCTATGTATATATAGGTGTTCACAAAATATTTTGTGCTGAAATATGACAACTTTTCATACCTATCCAAATTTCATGAAGATTCAAATTCCCAAAATTTTTGGATATATATTTGAATTCATCAATTCATCTCAACTCTTATTTATTCTTCTCAAACTTTTGAAATATTCCTACAACATCATCTCACATCAGAATTTCTAGCCTTTCATCAGTCAGATTCATATTTCTATTCTAGTTTCTACATTATGATGATAAAATATAAAAAGTAGCATATTCTTCATTATTATGCACTATAACAACTGAATGAAAAAACTATTTCTAATGATCTGAACAATCTAGAGTATATAAAAACATTGAAATCATTCTCCCATAAACATTGTTACAAATTCGTTAGAATTTTATTTCGATTTAAGTTCTATAAACATAGTGGAAAATTCAAAAAATTAATTCAAATCCATCACAACACTGCATCAAAAACATCTACACCATTCAATCAAATCTCCTTTTATAATTTTCCTAAAACAAATTATCCTTCATCCAATGAATTTGAGAGTCTTAGGACTTGTATTGAAATGTGACTTTGTTTAATTGATCAGTCTTTATCTTTCCCTAATAGATCGGTGTCACCTCAAGTCCAATAGTCAGCCACACATGTCTTCTGATATCTCTTGACCCATTTAATGAATAGTAAATAGTTCTGTCAGTTTTTTCCTGACCAAATTAGAAAAAAACTATTCAAACTAATGAAAATGTTCGACTATATTTTAAATTGTTATCTGATCCCATTTTTCATTGGTCCCAACTAATTATAAATTTTTATTGGTCTCAAAAATATTCACTTACTTGTCTTCTAAGATAAAATATTCAACTTTTGATACCCTTTATAAATAATAATTATGTTATATGATAATTATAAGTATTACATTAATGATTGGTTTCAAACCACATCCAATGGGAAAATTTTTGTAACAAATTTTTTCCTTACAAACATCTTTTTTAAAATATTTGTATCTCATGTCTTATTGGATTAACAAAATACAATATCACCATTTTTTAATAAACTGAACAAAAAAACTATTTTTCCAATGATCTGACATGGATGAACTGGGACTAGAATTATTTGACTTATAAAAATTCCCTTCATCTATAAGCTTCTTCTTGTATCATGACTCCCTCGTGACTTTGTGAACATTTATGATTAGAAAAGCATCAGCTAACATATACTATGAAGTATTGTAACTACATATATTAACAGTGAATTATTTTATTCCCACAAATATTTATTATGATTGGCATCGCTTATCCTCCATATTTTCTCCATAAGTATTGAATCACACATTTTCTAGATAACATAAGATTTATGTAAACTCCAAGATAAGTAAAGTATCATTAGATTTTCATTAGATTCATTCAGACTTTGATACACATAGTCATTACTATAGACCCTTTCATTTATGACACAATGTGAGTCTAATGAAACTTTTCCTCTAGAAACACTTCTTATCAATCTGATATACTTTCATAAGAATTTAATGTTTGATTCCATGATAAATATCATGATTATAATCACCAATCATTATAACAACAGATGATTTATTTTCATTGACTATAAAATACAATGCTTTCACCACAAACATCTTCCGTCTTCCAGAAAAACTTATTTCTAACATGGTCCCAATAGTGAGTACCTCAAAATATATATTGTAGACATTATTAATCATATTTTCATATAAACATTGAGTTAGGTGGAACATGAAGAAAAAATAATGTATGTGCGGGTGATATTAAGAAAAGATATGTTATATTCTATTTTTATAAAGTGTGACTTTTGGATGCAACGAGACACATTTTTAGGGGATGTAATCACTAGAGAGGGAATTTATTTTGACCCTTTTAATATGAAGGCAATTAAGGGATTTCCAAAAAACCCATGGGTCATGAAACTTCATAGTTTTCATGGATTAGATGGATACTAATGCCGATCTTTGAGAAATTTATCATGATTTTCAAGAACACTAACTATGTTAACATGTAGCGAGTAATGTATGTCTGAATAAAGGATTGAGAGGAATGATTTATGGTTATTAATAGGATGATAATCACTATTCCTTTACCCCCACTACCATAAGTTTTAAGGGGTATGTGATATATAGTGTTTTTTGAAAGAAAATAATAGGTTGTGTGCTTATACAGAATGATAAAGTGACATCTTATTCCTCACAACAATTGAACATTCAAGAGGAATACTACCAAAGATAATTCTTATAGATGGTTGGAGTAATTTTTTGATGAAATATTTGGTATCAATAACTCTATGGTGAGAAGTATGAAATATATGTACATCACAATAGTCTAAATTATATATTCAAACAAAAATAGCTCAATGTTCATCAATGAAGATTACTAGAGATGATCAAGAAGTATGATTACTCTGTTGAATACCAAGTAATAATTATGTATAAGGTTTTATCTTAACAAAAAAAGACCCGATACACTATATTTGATACTTATTGAGGAAGAGCCCATCTTTATGAACATATAACTAGGATATAAAAATTTTAATGGTATGAAATTAATACTATAATGATCCAATGATTTACATTCCACCTTTCTAAGATAGTATAAATGATATCCAAAGAGGTGATTTAGAATTTCAAAATAATTCATTAACAGCAATTCAAGGTAATTTTCATGAACTCAATATCAATAAAATTGATGTCTTTCATTTAATAATAGGACATTTTGTGCATTATTCACTTGATATAATGATTTGATTTTGGATAATATATATAAATATTCTCTCTGTATCTATCCTAGAAGTATCAAGTTGTACTGTTATCATTGAGGGTACTTTTATAGGGGTAATATATAAAATAAAAACATGAGGACAGACATTGTCACTACTATACATAAGGAATACAAATTAAATAATATGATATGTGTTATGCTAGATTCTTCAAGAGACTTAAAAGTGTTACAAACATTTAATTGAATTTTAATATTGACAATCACCCCCAAAATTATTGATATTATTAAAGGACCATTTAGTAACTAATGAATATGATGAGAGATTTATCAATAGAATTTAATAGTTAATGGTACCAATATCTCTCATTAGTTGAGTTCTCATACAATAGAATGTTACTCTAGAGTATTCAAATAGAACAACATGATTCTCTATATAGGAATATGCATAGATATAATACATGTAGTGAAAAATTTGTTATACTAAAGCTACTAGGACTAAATCTTCTGCATGAAATTATGGAGAAGCCTTAAGATATCCAACAATATATAAAATATTCATAGATTTGGTAAAATAGATATACTGAAAATTGTAAAATTGAACTAAAATTTCTATTGGGGAAAAAATTTTTCTTAAAATTTTACAATGAAATAGCGTCATGAATTTTTGAAAAAATTTAATATTATCCATAAGAGAATTGGTCCATTTTCAGATCCATTTTCTCATATCATTAGTGAACCATAAACAAAAAATGTCACAAAACATTGATCATGGTCCTGATGTTCTCTATGAATCATTCATGAGGGTGTATGTACATCATCTCTGACATTTATAGAATTTATATATGGTATAATTGCAGAATGACCTCTCTTATTGGATGCCTCCAGTGGATATCTCAGACCGTCCTATCAACGTTCTATGAAACAGGGAAATATCCATGATAATGAGATTTAGTGAAATAAAAATTATAAATATGAAAAATTTGAACCAAAGGAAGAAATAAATATTAAGTACTTTCATATATTCTTATATAAAGATATTAGTTAAAATTTTATGTGTTAATTTTCTTAAGGGGGGAATAATGAAACAACGAAAAGTTTTAAATATATTTATTTTTTCATATAATAAATAATTATTTTCATAATTAGGTATATACTATTGTTTAAAAACATAAGACACATAATTATTCATTTCATTAAATGATAACATTGTTCATATATACTTAATATATCAAAAAAATAAAAAATTTCATTATATGTATATAAATTGAAAAAATAAAATAGAATAACTAGAATGGGAAATATTAGATCATCCTGATCCACTAGAATCATCATAATGGTGAATAAAACTATAATAAATAGGAAATACCTGTTAAAAAATAAAAAAATGAAATGTAAAATTATATACCTTGAGGCGAATTTAATTGAAATTTTAATAAAGGAATAAAGAGGTATTTATAGAAAGTAATTTGATCATTGGAATTGTAACATGGCTATTAGGAATAAAAACCTGACTATTGAAATAATAGATTTATCTAAAAATATTAAAATTTCATGTTATTAATATTTATCTATATAAATTTATATAAATATAATTTTTTTAAATAAAAATAAATAAATTTTAAGATTAAAATCAAAAATAAATTTTAATAATTTTCCAATAAACTGAATTTTAACACATTCCATAAAAAACAATATTTGTATTCTAATAATTAAAATTGACTATGATAACGAAATATTTTGAAAAAGTTAAAATTCATTTTATAAGCAACAAAATGAAATTGTATGTGGATGATTTTTTTAATTTTCTATTCAATTTTAGTCAATATTAAAAATATAGTTTTTGTATAACTAATGTATTTTAATTATATAATCCAAGAGTCGATAATTAGATGATAAATTTCATAACATTTCGATATGTTAAATAATAATTTTATATGATAAACATATCATTTTAAAACAATAAACAGATATTTTACACCTAAATATCATTTTCCAAATTTCAAAATGATAATATTTTCCATTAAAATATCATTTTTTCATTTCTTCACATTCGATTTTAATAAAATAATGAATTTGGTTTTCAAGATATTTTAATGTCCTAGGGATATTCTATTTCTTTCGTAAATTAATTAAAATATAAATAATATCAATATTATGATCTTGTCCATGGAAATTATATTTTATTCATTATTTTATCTTCAAAAATCCATTTCCTCAACTATAAATACCACCCCTCTTTCCACGTTAAAAAAAATCCCCCACCCATGAAATCAAAAACTGTATAAAAATCCATTTCCTAATAAAAATATAATCAACAGGGAAGTTTTAAAGTTACCAAACATTAATCCATCAATGAGTATAATTCCATAGAAAGAAAGAAACACTGAGAAGAGGGTATGTTTTCATCTATATTTTCTCCCATTTTATCTTCCCTTAATCATTTTTCCCACTCGATTAAAAATAATGCTTTATGAAATTAACCAGGTATTATTTTAAAATGATGTAAAAAATGTAGTATTTTAAATTTAAATTAATTATTTTATCCTAATATAAGGATTATATTTAAAAGTTATTTATATGTCACTATAACATTTCTCCCATTTTGATAATGTCTTATCAACACTTAATAAATCACCCATAAATACATCGTCATTACTCTAATTATCACATACAATATTTATGATTATAAAAAATTATTTAAAAATTATAAATTTATACATTTATAAATTTTTATTATTTTGGAGTAGATCTTAATATTGTATAAATAGCCAAAAAGTTATAATAATAAATCAAATTAAGATAGGTTATTTAAGGAAAATATGATATCAAAACATTTTATCATTAACAATGGGATTTAATAAGTATAATCATATTATTATAATTGGTTAGGAGTGAACAAGTGAATATAATTTAGTTATTGTTATATATTTTAATAAACTAAATTTTATTATATAAGAGGTGGAAAATAGATCAAATAAATTAGTATAAAATGTTAGTGGATACTTGAACCCTAATCCTTCTTGTTGGGTTATATCCTATTTCAAATAATTTTTAGTATGTATATTCCTATAATTACCACAAAATTTCATATAACTATACTTTCCCTTTTTTATAGGAAAATACATGTTCCTACCCTTTGGAAATGATTTATAATCCAATTTTAGAGTTTTTTTCAAAATGAATTATCTTTTTTTAAAAAATAATTGACACTTCATATGATTTTTCATCTCCACTCAAGGAAAATTATATTTATTGGAAAAATATAATATTTGTTATTTATATAGTAACCCCAATGGTTATTCATGAATTTATTCCTTATGAATCTGTTTTGATACTCATTTCCATCAATGTGGATATTTTATGAATATGATCGTTATATATTTACCTCCAATGGGGAATTCATGATGATGGTCATTCTATTATATGCATGGGGGAATGGAATTATATATCCTATAATACATTGGTAAGTGTAAAATATCTCATGATTTTAAGGGTATTATTGGTAAACATTATGTTATCCTTTTTGAAAATGTTGATGTTATGAATTATCCAAATATGCTTTCTATGAACTTGATAAAAAAATTCAACATAAATATTTATTATCTATGAAAACTATGTTATAATGATTTATTATTATGAATATGACACATTTCATTACTTTTTAGATGATAACCTAATTCTTATAATGATGACCCCTTGTTTATTATATGTTGATAGTGATTATGATCACCCATGTATTGTTGGGTTATATCTCGTTTTTTTATATTCTCTATCCCCTTAATAGTATTTTTTCTGAACTTCTTCATTGATCTAAATTCTTATGTGTTTATACGTAATAAGAAGAACATGATATTTTTAGAAGGGCTTTGAATGCAGAATTAAGCATTTGTTGTTTTATTACGTACAAGTGATGTATGAACCTAATTTTACAAATATATTTCATCCTTGGGTTTTATAATGTTTTACTATTATGTTATTTATCCTAAAAATGTTGAAGTAGTTATATAATAATGTTGGGTATCATTTACTACATACTACATAAGTGGGATGGAGGTTTGTTAAAGTGTTTCCTTTAGAATTTCCTTTAAAAAAATTATTAAGTTGGAGATTGTAGGAATGTGATACCTAGATTCTGGGAACAAAATGATCAATAATCAGAATTAAATTAAAAGATGTTTATTTGGTGGAACATAGCAGGTCTTAAAGTGTTAAAATTCCCAATTTATTCTATAGATGTAGGCCAATTGAATGTTTAGTACTTCTGGTAGAGTCTTAAATGTGTAGAATGGTAATCAAACTCTTTAATGGAAACTATCTGAAATAATGTCTCTAGAACTGTTCAATAGTGAAACTTATTGATGATAATAGTGTAACATAAAATCTATAATAACATTACATATTTTTGTTCTCTGTAAATGAGGGAAGGTGGTTTGACCATAGAAATTTACTGAAGTTCTTATAAAAGGAATAGAACACTGATATGAACTAATGATGGGTGGAATACATGGTACATGGTCTAAGTGCATTATGAAACTACTGGTTATAGAGTATCATATTTATATAATTAATCATATAAGGGATCTATTTAGTTGAACTAATTATTTTTTTATTTTTATAATAAAAAACATTCATAATAGTTATTTCCTAGAACATTGGAAAACTTATCTCAAGATTTTTAAAATATTATGTTCTTTTTCTAATTTATGTACTTAGGTTAAATTTACTTAGATTACATGAGTTTTTATTCCTTTACATACCTATATGTGTATTTTTATAATGTTTTTTTAGTATGAATTTGTGTGTGTGGGGGGGGGGGGGTTGGGTTTCATGACTTCCACATTTTAGTGCACATGGTTGAGTGAGAGTGAACTTCTAGAGGACATATTTTTTCATTGTGTGGATCTAAAAAAGTAATTCTAGTGGATAGATAAGTTGAATTTATAGTGTCTTCAATTCTATATGAGGTGTTTATAGATTCCAAGGTTTCGCATAATTTAAAACTAGTAAAAATCTGTTAAACATTTAATTATTATCTATTAGATTACACATTCCAAGACTTTCCTTGGGGTTCATGATATACACCATAAATCCAAAAACATTAAAGTATCTAAATTTTGGTTTTATATTATTACAATTATCATATAGTGTATTATTTATTTTATGTATTATTAAACCTTTATTTATGATATAAAAAGTTTTTTTTGGTAGTTTTGACCAAAAATTAGTTGTTATGCTATATTGATATAACATTGTTTGATAATTTTTTTATCATTATTATTACTACTTTTAATAAAACCAAAATATTGAAGAGTCGTACGAGAATATAGTGTGTTCTAACACCACGTTTTATGAAAATTATGTAAAAAAATTATTATGATACTCTACACCATGGTCACTTATAAAATAATGAACTTTGACATTTTTCCCATTCAGAATTAACTGAGAGAAATTTATAAAAATAGATCGTTCTTCACTCTTAATTCATAAAAATCAATCCCATGAAAATAAAAAGAAATAAACCACCAAAACATTCAAAAGATATTTGAAACTAAAAATATCTTCAACGTACGGTTTTTATATTCCATGTTGATATGTATTACATGAATAAATGTAGAAACTATTTCATAATTTTAAAAAAATTATTTTATTTAATTCAAGTTTGACATGAAGCACATAACTTATTTTTATCATCCATATATTATCGGAAACCATAGATAAGTTTTTCATAAATAGTTTTCTAATAAAATAAATATTTTTATGAATAGTTATTCAATGAAAATTCAATAATTCAATAATTTCATAATTCAAACACTTTATATTTTTTACACAATTAACAACAATTTATTGTTTAAAATTTTTTAGTACTCGGTGCATTAATTTTAATTAATTATTCATTAATCATCAATATTTCATTATTTTAAAAATGAACTAAATTACCATCATCTCAAATTTGATAAATACTTATCAGGTTGTGCATCAATATTTAAATATAATGAACTTTATTTGGGAGGATTGAATTTATATCTCTAACAGATCCAACCCAAATAATTAATATGTTTGTATTATCACAAAATGTGACATATAATCCATTAATGTTTTATAATGAGTGGATGTATAAAAATTATCCACTCATATCACTAAAAAAATACATCCCATATACCATTTCACATAGATTTATTTATGGATTTTTCTTGGTTTGTATATAAAACCAATAGATTTTATGGTTTAAAAATACTCTTGTGTCCAGCCATGATGACTATTAACGATTTAATGAAAAAAATCTATTTACATTTAGAAGTATTTTCTTAATTATATTTTTATAATATTTTAGAATGAAAATGCCTTTTAAATAGACTAAATTGGGGGTTTTAATTTAGGAATAATTTTTATAATGATCAGAAATACCAATATAAAAAATGTGGTTGAAGATAATATTTTTTTCCATTCCTGGTAAAAAAATTGTATAGTTCTAGTTTCTCATTATTATTTTTTAACTATTTATTTCTATTAGTTTTCTTTACTTTTCTTGAATATTATATTCTTATAATCCCCACTATTAAATACAATTACATCATTTTATAGGTCTCATCCTCTGCTAATAATTCATTAATTTTAGTATCATATATATTAAAAGTAGAAATAGATTTATCTGATTGAATTTTTATTTCTTGAATATATTTGGATGGATAACTATTTTTGGTTAGCATAACATCAAAGTATATTTTATGTCCTTTTTTATCGCTCTGAAGTGATTGAAAATTATTTTCTCATATAAGGATGTATTTATTTATTTTTTTCAAGTAAGAAATTTTCCAAATAAAAATTTGATCTAGAGTGGTCAGAAAATTATTATATATGATATAAATCTTATGTTTCCCTTTTTATTAGAAATGTTCCATTTTTTATAAAAATATGAATCATCACGATAGTCTTTAGAAGAACCCAATTTGGTTTTAATATCATTCTTCTCCTTCCTGTAAAAATTTTTCTTTTTAAACTGATTCTTAGTTTTCTTCATATCATTAAGCCATTGAGAGTTTGTTTTGAACTATCCAATATTTATTCATTCATAGAATCTCACTTCATTTCAATTTGCTTCAAAAAAAATTTACACATTGAATGATTTTTTGAATCTATTTATTTTTATATGCTTCTTGTCAAACTCACTTTCCAATTGGGAATGTTCATCTGTTGAATCTACACAGGTAGAATATTATTCATCATATTAGTTAGATAATTTTTTTGATTATCTTTTCCTCCTTCAAATTAGTTTCTATAAAGGAAGCGTTGCCCAATTTGAATAGTATGATATATTTATTTTCATCCAGCCTATTTTCCCATATATCATAGGAGTTTATATGTGGTATTTTATTTCCAAATATGTCATATGTTTATATAGTATGATGGTTGATAGATATCCCATTCCATTCAGAGGGAAAATATCTATGATATTTTTTAGCTTAATTAGATCTGTGTACAACATCTCATTGGGTAGAAAATTATTAATAATTTCTCTAATTATAACATTTATATATGATATTTTTTCATAATATATCATCCTGATGATTTCAAACTTATGATTGGTAGTATTATATCATAATCGTATAAAATTTTCAATCCATTAATATTTATGGAAATGGTATCACACATCTTATGGGTATTTTCACACATAGAAACCCCATTATATTACTCCGAACCTAATCTAGATATAAAACCATGTTTATTTAGTGGAAATTTGTCTATAAAGTGAAGGTAAATAAATCCATCTAATTAATGAGTATCTAAATGGGTGAGTTTATTTTTATTTAGTATAACAATATTTATTCAGAGTTAATATTATTTTTCATAATATATTTTCAAATGATGTTTTAAATATTAAAGTATTTGAAAAATTTCTTCACTCAAACCATATATTGGTTATATTTGAATATATCCAATAATTATTTGAGGAAGTTGTTAATAAATGGATTTTTATTAAAGTTAATCAGACAAAAATGTACATAAATATTTATTCCTTGGATTAATTTTATACGAGTAAGGATATTTCATCTTCTTCAAAGTAGAGGTTAGATGATCTTGAGTCGTGAAATGAGGTTTTTGAGGGTTAATATTCTCAGAGTATTTTGACTTCCTATAATTATAAGAGAATTCTAATGTCTTTTCCAATGTGGGTCACTTTGGAATTCTAAAACCTCATTATTGAGTGCTCTTAAGGACTACCTTTTATGTGTCTTCCTTAGAAAATATTTATAATCTTTTAAAGTTAAATTATCAATAAAATAGAAAAAAAATCAAATGTATCTTGGATCTGAGTGATATCTAATCTTGATATTCATGCTTGATGTGTTCTGGACCAATATGTCTTTTAGGTTAATTTTTTTTGGTGTATTCTCTAGGTATATTTCTATTATTATTTTAGGTTATGTAAGTTATTTGTGGTTATTCTGATGAATCATGGATTTTTGAAACTATTTGAGGTTTATATAAGATGTTACACATGTTATGATATATTTATGTTTATGAGTTACTCATGGGAATCCCAAGGTACAAGCTTGTTGAACTAGGATGAGTGCTACACTAGTTTATATTGTGCACAATTTGGTTCCCCTAGTGGAGATTATTCCATGGTTGGGATTTTATTAGTTTCACTATGGGATAGTGTTCCATGAGTGAGTTCACATATTATCTTCCCTTTCAAATTCATGGCCCAAGGATAGAGCCTATGTTTTTTATTGTTAAGGAATATTTTTGATTGATTCATATTCTCAATTTCTAATTTATATTATATTGACGTATTTTTTTACATTATCTTATTGTATTTTAGGTATTATTTCTATTTTTATTTCGTTTTTGTAATAATTTTCCAGTTTTAAATTGGTTATTCTTGGTCAGTGTAGAATTATTATTTTCTTTGTTATTTTAATAAATGTTTTTTTATTCGGAGATTCTTTGTCATAGGAATCCCTATCCCGATGTATACCCATTTAATAATGAATTAGAAATTGTGGGTAGACCGATTTCTAGACATTATGTTATTTTTGATTAATGCATCTTAGTTATGATTTGGGTTATTCTCAAGGTTTAAGATGATATATTTGGATTGTTTTATCACATTTGGATGAATTAAATGTTTTTTTGATTACTTTTTCACATTTTACCTCATTGAGTTTTCCCCAAACCCCCCCACAGAGTGTATGTAGATAAAGGGGTTGTGGTATGAGGTTTTTGTATATATACTAGAGATTATGAAAGGGATATTATTTTCTTTCCTGAGATAAATCATTTATATCCACTAACCTAATCTATTTTATTGTTATACCACTTAACCATGATTATGAAAATGGGTTTTTTTACTCCTTACATTTAAAGTTTTCTTATTACCTTCTATAGGTAGAAAATTTCATTGTGGGGAGAATTGTGAAACCCCATACCCTTATTGTAAAAAAATATAATATAAATATGTGTTATTATTTATTTGTAGATGCTTTTGAATTTGGAATTTTAAAATTTTGAGTATTTCCTCTACTACATGGTTTCCATATGGATATGACATATTTAGTAGTAGTCATGCGATAATTTTCATACAAAAGTATTTAATTTACTTAATCATGTATGGTTAATGAATGATTACTAATAACTATTTGAAATCATTATTTATATGGGTAAACCATGTGAATTAACATAAGTTTTAGTTGGAAATTTTCTGGTAAAGCCTCATAAATGGGGTTTCTAGTTCAATTTGGGTGCACACAATTATTTCATGGTTAGCGGTTATCATGTGTTCTCTTATACAAGATATATTTATTTTATCTCTCATGAATTTTTTAATCATAGATAGGGGTCACCTTGAATTTTAATCATACTTATATGTTCTTATTGTAGGGCAAGGTCGACGCACAATTTGTAGTTTACTATGTGAGTCTCATTAGTAACCCTGTGAGTTAGTTTAACATAGGTCAGTCGCTTTAGGGGTGGCACATGATTATTTTTGCTTTGGTGAACATTGTAGGATAACCATGTAAGGGATTCATATTGATTCCAGTGGAAGATGTATGAATATTATATAGTTTTCTAAATAGTGAATCTAAACTATGTGAGTGGGACAAAATTAAATTTTTATAAAATAAATCACATAACCATTATTGAATTTGTACGAATTAGTCCTCATATGCTCTTGATTTTTACATGGTCAGCCTAGAGGGAACCCAAAAGATACTATTTTTTTCTTAATTACATTTCCTCCTGGATCCTTTATTTACATTGAACTTTAATGGCCATGGTGTTTCAGACTAGAGGTTTGAGATAATCTAATGTTCGGGCATTATATGTCTAGAGAGTTCTGGGGCTATATTCATCATTATATTAGCTTTCAACACTAAGGATGAATTTTTTTCAGTGATTGTAGTTGGTTATTTTGTGAAATTATTTTTATTTGACATATCATGAAGTGATTCAGATGTTCAAATCAATTCTTATTAAGTTATAGCTATGTATAATACTCTTAATGGGTTTGAAAAATGTTTCAAATGTTATCTATACTTGGTATAAAGGATCTTCTCAAGATTTATATTTCTAACTTCTAAAATAATTATTTGTGAATTCATTATATTTTTATAAATACCTATGAGGGTTTTTTCAAATAAATTTGAAGTTAAAGTATGTGTTTTGACATTGTTTTTATTTTTAATGTGGAAATTGTTTTTTTTCATAGGGGTTTCAATTGTTGATTTCTTATGATCTAGTTATAAATATATGTTTTATGTTTTTTCAAATATGGTGTAAAGGAACATTAGTAACTTGATAAAATGTTTCCATTATATGTATAATAAGTTTGTTTTTATGGATTAAAATCATATCTTTTTCTTAAAAGATAGATTGAAACTACATAAAATGGTTTTCTTGCTAGTTGTCCCACCTTTGTGTAGGTCCCATGGTGTTATCTCTTGTTTAGATTTTTTCCATTATGGTATTATTTTAATTATTATATAATGTCCACAAATATGTAAAAATGGTAAATTTATTAAGAGGGTGTTGGAAGTGAGATGACATTTAATTGTTATGATTCATTTTTGATTTATATGATGATCATGTGGGTTGTTTTTTGAACCCACATACTTTGACTATGTCATGGGAACCCTAGGAATCCATGTAAGAGATCTTGATATATACTAAATTATCTTAGTTTACTCCACTAGCTAACATTACCTTGTTTATTTCATTTCCTTAGAAGGGTCGTTCCCTTGACGTGGTAAGAGGGAATAATTTGAGAGGTTAATTATTTTAGGAATGAAACATAGTTCATTTTATGTTTACATTTGATTATTCTATAATTTTATCTCAACTGAGTAGCTTGTTATTTTCATAAAATTATTATTACATTATTAATGATATTGTATTTGGGATTTTCACTATACTCATCATTTGTATCCATATTATCTCATCTTGGTTTTGTGGTACCATTTATATCATTATTGTTTATTTAAATTCTTCCACTTAGATATGATGGTACCATTATGATGTTAACTAATTTTTATTTCAAGTTTACTTTAATTTTAAACTTGGTTAGAAAATGTATATTTTATAAAAAAATTGAAAGATAAAAAAGATATTTATTATAAACATGTAGGTCCTCATTTTTTTAAAGTGTTTTATTTTACAATTAGTGGTTTCTATTTTGATTAATAAATAAGGGTATTTGAATGAATCATTTAAAATTAAATAAGAATTAATATTTTATTTTTATAAGTTCAAAATAATTATTTACAAGAGAAATAATTCTCTTATTTTCCAAAAATCATTCTCCTTATGGACTGTATATAGGGATTAATTTACAATACTTATTTTCTAGATGAGTTTATGTATGAAAAAAATCTTTTTAAATTATATTAAAACTAATGATCATGAAGAATATTATAAATCAAATTTCATAGGATCATTGGTTGAATCCAATTATGAATGTTTTTCTCGTACTCTATATACACACTTGTGTTTGTATATAATTATCAGGTTTTCATACATGTTGCTGAGTATTGACCTCAGATTTTTTATTGTCCTTATTGGATCTCTGAAGGATATTTTTGTACGTGTTACTGACCTAGGGTCACATTGAGGATATTTTTCAATTTTTTTGGTTTATGATTCATCGGTGTATGTTCTTATATTAGAAAATTCATCCATTTGTTTATTATGTCTTGGTCTTTCCTTTTTTTTAGATCTGATTATATGTTATTGATGAAGTTGTATATTTTTATATGGAATAGTTTGGTTGATTATTATTTATTATTCTCTATTTGGATGGATTTTTATTTAAAATAACTTATTTTAAACGCATGTAAGTCCAAATTATAGATGTTCCATGTTATATTTTTGTTAAGGATCCACTAGTTATTTACAATTATTCAAGGGGGAAACCATTCGGTCTAGTTTCAATTTTATTCCCTAACATTAGTTTCTAGTTCAGGGTGATTAAGAACGCACCCTTGGACTTATTGTGGGAATATTTGGGTGACGTGGAAGGATATCATAGGTTATTTTGTGAATCCAAAATTATTTTGGTGGATATAAAAAATAATTTCATGATTTATTTTTAGAAGTTATAGAATATGATGTAATATATGGTGGCACCTATTGATATATTTTCCAAAATTAGTTTATGGATGTATTCAAAATGAGTTTTGATTATATTTCATGTATTTTTATTTATAATGTAATATTTGGTGGAACTTATTTATAGATTTTCCCAAAGTATATTTTTTGAAATATTTAAAATGTGTTTTCGGTATGGTTTCATGTGTTGTTATTTAAAATGTAATATATGGTGAAAATTTAATAATATCATGATACTTTAGTGCAATCAACATATTTAAGGATTTTTGTACTAGGGGAACCACCACACCATGGTCTCCACTTGTTTTCACCGTGACAAATTGTATGTCTCTATGTCATGGTGTTTTATACATGGTATTATCATGTAATACGGTATTGTGTGACATTGAAGTATATTATCCTCTTTTTGGTATTACTAGGTTATTCATAATTTGATTATGATTTTTGGGTGTTAAAAACTATTTCATATTTCTTTAAAATTAAAAAAATCAATGAGTAATTTAATCAACATTTAAATGTATTTATATCTATTGAATATTTGTGAAATATTATAATCACTATTAGATGCCCATTTTAGGTTGTCTAATGCCTATAAAAATAGGTTAATTAATTATATATATATTTTTATTCTATAGTGTTGAAACTCTAATTAGATCTCCATAAATTAAGATAATCATCGAGTTATATCTTTATTATATACTTTAGATATAATGTCTTAATATAATTTTAAGAGATAGATATACTTCCTAATTAGATGATTCATACAATCCATGAATACATCCAAATTAAAGAATATTCCATTTACTTCTCTTTTTTGATGACAAAATTCTTATGAAGATATTTTACAAGATTAATTGAGTAGTGTATGGTATGATATTTTTTATATTACTTAATTTATTTTCATTCCAAACATATATATTGATTCTATAATTAATAATAATATAGAGATATTTATACACTACATTCTATATGTTATACATATCTCTTTGACTATTTATAGTCAACCCAAATGGAAGTGGAATATTATATGGATTAGAAAACATATAAAGATAAATGATTTGAATCCAAAAATTAAAAACACTTTTGAATGTATTAATGAATTGTGTTAGAGATGTGCTAAAATTAGTCACTTTTCCAAAGAATTATGGACTATCCCAGTCGAAAAATTACAACAATTGGTAGGATATAAAAATTATTATAAAAGAATAAAAGTTTCGAAATATTTTATGTGATATCTTTCATGAAATTTATTATGTGTTAATCAATCCATGAACACTATGTAGTGATTGTTTTTATTATATAACTAGTGATAAAAATATTATGACAAACATGTAAAGTTAAAAGTGGAGGATGTGCAACTTTTTTAAATGATATTTCTTTAATTATATTTCATTAAATATTTCTCTATGGGATTCTTTCATGAAATTTTATTTCATTAAATATTTCTTAAAATCACAACATATCCTAAAATCAATTTGGTGTTGAGGAAATCTATCTCATATAGCACTGGTAGGATATGAGACAATGGTGCGACTCTATCAAGAGTTATTTAAATAAAATCACACTATATTGGACTATTCTATAACTTAATTAGTTTGGTCTTGAAATATCTGACGATACCAACTTTGTGATCTCATGGGATTCAAATTTTAACTAGCCTCATGGTTTTTAGGGAATCCTTTGGTTGAAGTGTTTCACAATGAAATATGTGTTAACATTCCATTATTTAGTGACTTGTAGTTCATTTGTTAGAATTTAAATATTTGTCAATATAGAATAGATGGTATTTGATAATGGTAATTTTATTATCCTTGATGTGATGCTTTCGAGGGGTGAATTGATGATTTTAAAATCTTACAAAAATATTTACCTCTTAATAAAATAATTTTTGAAACAACTTGAACACTATAACTCAAGTCTTAAACAAAATAATATTTATGTAATGTGGGGGAAATAAATTGAATAATTTATAATATTGGCAGGATTCATATTAAAATATATTAACAAAAAATAGATAATGTAACATATTATAAAAAATATAATTTAACAAAATAATTTCATAGTTTATTATAATATATAATTCCACTAAACTAATTTTGATCAATAAAGGATATTCACATTCTTATCCCTGTAACCTATTTGATTTTAACTCGAAGAGATTGGATAATCAAGACCTAGTTTAGAAGCATCGGGTACTTAGATAAGATGAATTTGACCTCAAATATTTGAAATATTATATCATAGTATTAGATATTATTGGATCAATGATTGAAATAATCATGCCCTTATTGTGTGAATTATTTCATCATTTGTGGTGGAAATCAAAATTATTTCCACAATCAGACTTAGCACCTTTATAATAAATGCCCAAAAATTGAATAAATAAGACCACATTGGAATTATGATAAAATAGAAGTGATATTAATCCTATAGGCCATGTTTAGTAGATCAAGTGTTCATCCCAGAATTTCATTCAACATTTCCAGGTCATTGATTTATAAATATTATCAGTAAAAAATATTTTTGGATCTTCAGGATTGAATCTATTACTCTAATATATTTATTCACACAATTAAAATTTCTTCCATTTTTACTTGGTTTTGTAATTTCATTGTGTCATTCTGGGATGGTAATAATTTGGAATTAAACATTATTTCAAAATTGAGTAATTTTTTATAAAGAAATTTTCTATAAACCTATGAAAAAATAAAACATTAGTAAAATAGATAATGTTTTTTGTGATTTATCAAAATTTGGATCTAAAAGATGTTATTTTTAGAATGAAAATAAAAATTCTCACCCTTTTGGTAATTAAAAAACACACAATACAATTATGATACAATGAATAATTAAAAGTGAAAAGAATAAAAAAAATTATTCTTCGGAAATAACTCCCATAGAGAATATAATTTACAAAAAAAAGAAGCATCCCCATACAAAATAAACTTATAATTCGATAATACCTCCCCGTTTATGACTTTAAAAAAAGAAATTAGGATAGTTAAGGAATATATATATATATATATATTATTGAATAAGGATACAATAGGTTAGGTCATTTTGTTTAAAAATTTATGAAATATCATATTTATTGGCATGTGATGTGAAATTCTTCCTAACATGTGATAATAAATATATCATTGCAATGTTCATATAGAAACCTACATCACATAGTTGACCAATACAGATAAAGTTGTTCTTATGTTCTTGAAGATATTGAATAATATAAATTAATGTATCATCATGTATCGATACAAAAAATAAAACTAGATTTTACCTCACACATTATCAATAAAAATAAAATACACACCTTTAAATTTTAATTGGTTTTGAAAGATTGAATTTTTTCAATCATGTATCGAGAGAAATCGCTATCCATGTAATAAATAATATGGATATTGGTACTCTTCACATTCTGTTAAAACAAACATAGCGAAAATTTTAGTAGAAAAACTTCTTTGGGTCTAGAGATATTAGTAAATAAATTGTAGGCACCCAAATATTCCCACATATTCTGCGTTTAGTAGCAGAAAATTTTATAGAAATATAAAATTTAATAGTATTAAAAAACTGCTTCTTCCACAATGAGCATTGATTTTTCCAGAAATAACCTATTTGACAATTATGATAAAATGGTTCACCTTCCAAAATAGGGTAAATAGAATGGAAATGTGACTTTCTAGAAGAAGACAAAAAATACGGATGATTCATTTGGAGGATTCACTTATTATAACACTTTATCAAAAAATGTCAATCAATATGTAATGTTAGATTAAAAAATCATTAGACTTTCAGTATTAGATATCGAATTTACAACCTCGCTTGGATCTCCATTAGGTAGTGAAATAATAATAGGCTTGGAATTAAAATAATAATCAATTGTAGAAACATTATCATTTTGTTTATAAAGATCTGACATATCATGTTTTTATTTATTCACCTGTTTTTAAGGTTTTCTAAAAGGAATCCACATATTATTCCATTTCATCAATTTAATGATAATTTACTTCATCATGGATATAATAATGATAAGAATATAAATAATTCCTAGATAAATTTTCGCATAAAATTTCCATGAATCAAGTTTCATTCCTTGAAATAGTGATAATGAATCCAAAAGTTTTCATACTATCACCACTATTAGAAATAGAATATTCACTTTCACCCTAGGTCAAAATAATCTTTCATACATTTTTCCTTTATAATATTAATATCTTCTTAAATATTTGTCCTTACTTTTTTGTTTGGAAAAATCCTTTTTAACACGAACCAATTTATTATATTGATATAAAATTGATTTACTGGATTATTTCTTATCACCTCTCCATTTTTATTAATCAATATTATCATTTCTATATTTTTAATTATTGCTGCTCTGAATTTTTATATTCGAAAACTATAAGCCCACTTATGTTTCCTTTTATGAAAACTCATTTTCTTTGAACTTAACATCACTCACTACTTAAAAAATGACCAATACCCACGGCATGAAACTGTGGGTATAGCCTCCAAAACCATGGGTATAGTCTATACCCATGGTTTTGGGAACCATGGGGGTGATAGGTGTAGCAATAGGGGTCTTATACTATATGCAAGGTTTTCCAAGACCATGAGAATAGGGGTGTCACTACATGGCACATCACTATACATCTTGGCACCTCAATGCCCCCATGGTTTTCAATCCGTGGGGATTTATATTAAAAAAACAAAGGTTGCGGGATTCGACCAAGGGATTCCCCACAAGAAAGCCACCCTCTATGACCAACCAAGACAAATACATGTTCGATATATATATATATAGCTTCTTATCTAATAATAAGGAAGTAAAAAATTGAACACGCTACCGATTGGAGGAGGATAAATCGCCTGACCAACGGAGTTTCCGATATTTTGTTAACATATCCATACACCTTTTTACTTATATTAATCGAAATCATTTATTTGAAACAAAATCCACGAGATTCGAATAGTAGACCACCTTAAAAAACACAGTCTACCTGACCAACCATCCTATAGATATTATATCTATCTATATTCATATCTTTTTAATTATATTAATCAAAACTATGTTCCTGCCAAATATTTTTATTCTCCCCCGAATTTTTTTCTGCCATAATACGGGAAAGCTATACCCACAGTTTGCCCAAAACCTTGGGTATAAGTATTCAAAAAAACACCAAATACCCATGGTTTTGAAAAACCATGGGTATAGGTCTTTTGAAAAAATGATATACCCAAGGATTGGACAAACCGGGGGTATACATCTTGAGAAAAACACCTCTTCCAATAGTTTGGAAAAGTCCTGGGTAATGGTCTTTAAAAAAAAAATATACCCATGGTTTTGGGCCAAACCGTTGGTATAAGTCCCCATATTATCCCTATGACCAAGATTTTTTAAAAAACTCTGGTTATAAGACCATTTTCCAGTTGTGACTTTCATCTGAATGATGTTTTTATTTTTACTTAAAGGTAGGGTTCAAATTAGTAGCAATTGTAGGTTCCCAGTCAGTGTAGTTGTATCACCGATAATGGGGGGGGGGGGGGTTAATCAGTGATACCTTTTCTTTTATGGTTTGATTAAAACAAGCTTCTACCCCTATAAAATATCAAGTTCCCTAATATATTCAATTAAAATAATCTTCCCCAGAAAGACAAGTATTTATGACATTCACTATCCAATGGTTCATGTGCATCCTCGTACAAATATGGAAAAAAACATTTGTGTAACAACTTATGTTACCTATGCTTATTTTGAATTCAAAAAATGTATTGAATTGAAATATAATTATTCAAATTCTTACCCAAAATAATGGTAAGAACCTCATGGACTTTGTTATGGAGGCTCAGTCTGATTTTTTGAGTTTGATTAATTTAGGTATGATTCTCCCTAACAAAATTATTTCCGTCCAATTTAATGATAGAATAAAATAGAAATGTATCCGCACCACATTAATTGAGAATAAAATTCATCCTTTGTCAAATATTAAATCAAAAAAATAGAAATGAATTAGAACCACTTCAATTTAGAATACAATTCTTCCTCAATCATTTTTATGTCAAAATACAATATAAATGAATCGACACTAATTCAATCATTGGGTATGATAAACTGAGTATAATTCTTCCTCAGTCTTAGAAACCCAATAAAAAAATCACGAAGCTAATTAATCCAAACCGATTGATGATCAACTGAATACAATTGACAATCCGAATATTATAATCAAATAAATATGATAATCATTGAGTGTAGTTATTAGCATAAAATTTTTTTGTGATCGTGTTTCTTTTCTTTCACTTCGCCATTAAAACTTCTTAAAAAAGTAAATATGTTAACTTATTTCTCTCACAAAAAACTCAATGATTCTATCTCTACTAAAGTGAATAATACTTTTTCATCTAAGAAGTATATTGGACTTTTTTTCTCTTATAGGTGACAAAAAATGTTTCTTCAAGAGAATCCAAAAATATTTCCCCCCCTCACAAATCCACCCAAATCATGATTTCCCATAAAATCATGGGTACATTTATGAATGTTTCAATGCTTCTTCATTATTCTAGAAACATCTAAAAATTTATCTCTTCTTTTATAGATATCTATTTAAAACATCACCACAATTTCAATTGTGGTGTCTATTTTTCTCATTCTGATTTATGCAAAACAGTGCTTTGTACCAATCGAATTGTAATTGAATAAATCAAAATTTCTCTTGGAATTTTAGACACCCCTTAAAAAATAGTCATCTAATGTTCATCAGTATATCTTCTTACCCACTTGAGAAAACATTTGGGATTAAATAAGTTCAACTGTTTCATTATTTATCAATTCAAACAACCATTAAACTTATCTTGAGTACAATTTTACAGAGTACGATATTTCTGAGTGTGATTGGTCTGGGTGTGATCATTTATTGGTATGAAAATTTTATAGCATTTCTGATGGATTAGTTAGATGCTATATTAAATCAGCATTATCTTTTCAGTCATCGTCTTCTCTTCACTAAACACAACATTTTTAATCGGCACCACATTTTTCAATCGACACCACCTTTTCAATCAGTACCACCTTTTCAATCGACATCATCTTTTCAATCGGCACCATATTTTCCTTCAGAAACACATTTTCAATCAACCTGTATCGAAATGTCTCATTTCATCTTATGATTTATATGAATTACAAATTATCAAATCATCATAATATTTAACTTATCAATGTCACATAGACTATAATTGTCTATCAAGATAAACACTTCTTTCACATCGGCTATAAATTGTTGTTGATGACCATTTACTTCCAACAAGATATTTTCACTTCATCTAAATAGATTATTCTCATTATACTTTAATTTCACGATGAGTTTGATTATTTACAATCATGAGTCCAATTATTTTGAAAACAATAGTTTGTATAATTTCATTCAAAATAATAATTTTTTTTTAAAAAAAGTGATTCAAAAGTGATTTATTATTTCTCAGTAAAAGTGATCACACAAAAACTTATTTCATAATCCAAATTAAAAATTTATTTAATATAGTTCAATTTAAAATCCCATACATAATATTTATCATCATGCTTTTTGATTGAAAAAAATTCAACCAAAACGAAACATGAACCTAAAAATCACCCATTTGTATTTTTTGTCAATACCCTCTTCAACCAATTCATCCCTTTGAAGACTGTAAGTGGTATTGTTTTTATTTTCTCAGTCTTTATTCTCTCTATTACTTTCTTTCTCCCCCATTTTATTTCATCTCTCCCCCTCCCCTTATATTTTCGTCTTATTAAAAAAATAAAAGGTTCCATCATGATAAGATTCTCTCAAATGATCTCATTATCAGGTGTTATATATTTTCAATTCCAAATCTTGGAACTTTTCATCAAAATAGGTATCATAGGAGTTTCTTAGCAAAGATCCATTATGTAAACAAATCTATGTATAAATCGGTAAAACCGGTGTAGAAAACAATAGTGCCTAATAATGGTGATCAATGTTTTCTATAACATAGTATTCATGTAATACCATATTCACGTTTTTCCAACATTCTAATAGTTGGGTAATTCATTGAATGAATAAAAATAACCTTCACCCATCTCAACAATATAAATTTTTTGTGTATAAAAACATAACATTTCAAAACCTCATAATTTTCACAACCTTATTACTATCTTTTTATAGAATAGTAAGAGTCTCATTAATTCTAACTTCCTTATTTCCACCCCTTTAATTCCATGAATGTTATCACAAGTATAATAATATTTTTAGAAATAAGAAAGAACCTTAATTATTTCATAGAAACAATAATTGTACTAAGAGTCCTCTATCAGTCTTTTCTTTCTCATCCTTTTTAGGGATTTTTCCATTAGACATGCTTCATTATTTCTCTTAATACTTCAGAGATTGTGTAATAACTACTTCATTATCTATAAAATTGTCTAATGATGAATTAGATTTTATTATATTTTAGAAACATCCTTTTTTACAATTAGTTTATAACAATTTTCCCATGCTTGTCTTTTATTTTGGAAATATCGTTGGACAATTTTTGATATCATGCTTCTTGGGATCATATCTACAATCTATTCATACCATTTAATCAACATTTCAAATTTATTCAAAATTCTAATTCTTCCCCTCTTATTTAAATTTATTTTCTTCTTCCTCTAATTTTTTTTCCAAATCAATGTGTTCTAACCAGAAAAATAAACAATCATTAGTTTCTAACTTAGTAGGTATGACTTCAATAACCTCAAAAATATATGGCTTATGAGTTTTTTAGAAACATTTTTTGTACTGATAACATAACAAGACATCCTTCTACAAGGTTTTTAGGTTTTCCAATCTATCAAAAATATTTTCCAATGGTTGGAACATATTTTCAATTTTCATATCATCTTTTTTAGGTTTCTTCACAACCAACTTCTCCAAATTTTTAGTATGAGGTGATGGACTCCCTTAAAACCATTTCAATACATAAACTACATGGTAATAGTAATGTTATTTATTGAACCAACACACATTTTCCATGTGTATGATTCAAATATAGTAACAACAATATCCTTAGAAACAATATTTTCCTCTAAAACTTCCATACTGATTGTAATTCTGAATAAGTTTCTTAGAAACACTATTATCTTTTATTCATAAGAAACTAAATATTATATAATCAATTAGAGTCCTTATTTTCTTTCTATAGTTATCTAAATAATAATAATTGGAAATAAATCTCGGTTCAGAATGCTTCAAAACATTTTCAAATTCAAGGTTTCTCAAGACATTTTAATTTCCATCTTTGTTGGTTTTGACTACATTAATGACTTTCCTAGAATTGATTCTTTTATAAACATGTCTATCATTATTCTCACAATTTTAGTGAAACTTTTGGTGAATATTCTCTGTTTTATCATTTTGAGAACATTCACAAACATTAGTGATAGAGTATTTGAAACTTGTTTTTGTCAAATTATATTCAGGATGTTTTTGTTGGACAAGTTCAAACTCTTCTTCGTTTTCCTTTAACTTGACATCCAGATGCTCATTATGATGATTTTACTGAAAAATGGATTCTTTCAAATCATAAATCCCTTCCGTAAACTTCAAATTATCATTTGGAAAACATTTTTCATTTCTTATTGAAGAAAATTTATCTTCTAACATTTTTTTCTTTTTAAGCCTTATGATATTTCTAATGCATTATTTCTACTCTTTTTTATAGTGTATTTCCAGTTGAGTTTCTACATTATTATAACTTTTTCTTCAGAATTATTCATTATTCAGTGTTATAATAAACATATATTCCCCTAGAATGCTCAATAGATTTTTCAGTTTTAGCTCCCCTTTCATATTCATTTTCTTCAGAATAGATACATCAACTATAGGAAGAAAATTCTACATTGACAATTGAAATGAAAAAAAAAATTCTTCAAATGTTTTTATAATTTCCTCATTATAATGTTCCTTAAACAAAAATATTGTCCTTTTGTTTTTGGATAACTTTTTATCTTCCCTATTAGAGTAGATTTTTTATTTATCATCATTTTTCAGAAAAGATATTTTTTTCATTCTTTCATGTTCTTCAGTTTATTCATCATCATATTCATATTTATTACCCCCTTGAGGGAAAATGGAAAAACAATTAAAAACATCACGACATCCGAAAAAAATTAAGGGATGCTTCCTTTGTATTTCTAGGAACCAATTTTTGACATTGTTATAATTGAAGGATAAAATTTAATTAATATTTTTATATACATCATTTTCAAAATCATAATCTTCTGTTTCTTCTTCTTCATAAATATGCATTGACTTTTATTTCTTGATAGATTGAAAATAAATTTATATACTAAATTTTTTCCCTTTCATAGAATTCTACCTTCTAATTTCATATGTAATGAGAGTAATATAGAAATCATTTAGACACACTGTTTTTGGATATCTATCTTCCAATGAAGAAACCGTAGCATCAAAATTGTTAGGAATAATTCTCAATATCTTTTCAACAATAGTAGAATATTCTAAATTTTCACTATTCCATTTGATAGTGCTCACAATTTCAGTTACCCAGGTAAAGAGGTCATCAAAATATTCATGGTCACCCATCTTGAGGTCTTTATACATCAAAATCCATATTCGCATCATTATCTTATTTACTCTTATATTACCTTCATAAATGTTATTCAGCTAATCCAATATTCTTTTGGCAGTAGAAACTAATTTTACTCCTAGAAACTCACATTCAGAATGTAATGAGAGTAAAGTATTATTATCTCTTCTGTCATTCTTAAGGCTTTCTTTACTAGCTTTTGTGAGAAGAGGATTCTCAATATGAGGAGGGTGACCATTTGTAAAATCACTAGAAACATCATAACCAAGAGACATAATATAAGGCATCATTATTCCTTTCGAGATAAGATAATTCCAATCAATTAAGATTGGAATCCCCATAACATTCAAATAGCACAGATTCTTTATAACACCATCTTCTTTAAATACTTCAGAAAATAATTAGTGAAAGAAACCTACCTAGATCTTAATACCAATTGAAATTGCCCAGCCAGTGTAATTGTATCACTAAGAGGGGTAGGGAAGAATAAGTGATACCTTTTTATTTTATGTTTCAATTGAATCAACCATAGACTCATGTTAAATATTTAATTCCCAACTAAAATCAATTCAAACACAAGTCCACAAGAACAAAATTATTTGCAAGGTTCACGATTCAATAATAATAGTTACATCCTTGGTATAGTTTGGAAATGATCCAATGCCACAAAATACACAGGAAAAGAATCATGGGATTAAAATGAGTTGGATGTACCCTTTCACAAATGGAGCACTATGAAAACAATCCTAATAATGTGTTTGGACCCTCTAAGCATAAATAAGAAAACAAATTTTTGTAACAACTCATGATACATATGCTTATTTAAAATTTAAAAAATGTATTCAATTGAAATACAATTCTTCAATATCTAACACAAAATATAGGTAAGAACTTTTTAGACATTATAATGAAAACTCAGTCCAATTTTCTGAAACCGATTCCTTATAGTATGATTCCCCCTAAAACAATTATTTTTGTTCGATTATCTGATAGAATTCAATAGAAATGAATTAGAACCACTTCAATTAAAAATAAAATACTTCATATCTCCAAATTTCATTCAAAATATAATATAAATGAATCTTCAATACTTATATTCAGAATACTATTCTTCTTATGTCTGGTTTTCTTTCAAAATACAATAGAAGGGAATCATCACCACTTTAATACCTAAGTACGATAAAAATAGCACAATTCATCCTCAAACTGAGAAACCCAATACAGAAGACCCCGAGAAGATTAATCCAGCCCAATATGGTGATCAACTAATGAAAATTGAAAATATTATTACAATGATCAACTGAATATGATAAATTATTAGTAAAATTATTAGCTGAAACCCACACGGTGATATTGTCTCTTCAGTTTCACTTCTACATAAAAACTTCTTTAATAATAGTCAATATGATATGTTCTTTCTTTTACTGAAAACTAGAAGGTTCTATCTCAATTACTGTGAATAGAACATCATCATCTGAAAAGTAAAATGTACTTTTTTTCCATTTATAGGTGACCCAAACGATGATTTGGTGGGAATCCATAAATATTTTCCTCTCTATCAAAGTCACCAAATCTTTATTTCCTATAAAAGATCACGTGCATTTATGACTTTGTACAAACTTCTCTATTCTTCGCGAAACATCTAAAAATTTTATCTCTTCTATATTAGACATCCATAATAAACATCAGTATTTTTTTAGTAGTTGATTTTCATTCTATCATATTGTTTTCTTTAGAACAAAGATCTACACCAATCGAATTTTATGTGAATAAATAAAAACTGGTCTTGGAATTTTATTCTCCACCCGTCACCACATTCATCTATTTTACTTCACCACTTCTCTTGACCTTCACGAAGAAAATTTTTTGAGAGAAAATCAGTTCATCTATTTCTTCAGTAATTAATTCAAACAACCATTCCACTCAAACTAAGTGAGATTTTATATAGTACGATATTCTTGAGTATGATTCTCCTAGGTACGATCATTTATGGGTACATAATGTTTATTCCCTAGTCAATGTATTGATCCAATGCTTTAGTAAATATGCATCATATTTTCAATCAAAACCATCTATTCACACAAAACAACCTTTCTAATTGGGACTACCTTTCCAATTGGCCCCACCTTTTAAATGGAACCACCATTTCAATTAACACCACCATTTCAATTTTTACCACTTTTTCAATCAGCACCACCTTTTTTATTGGTACCACCTTTAGAATCATCTTGTATCACAAGTTCGCAATTAAACGTTTGATTTATATGAAATAAAAATCAGAAAATAACTGTCACATTTAATTTAGCAGTGCCACGAAGACTCCGATTCTCCCTCACAATAAACACTTCGTTCCTAGCAACTCTAAAGTTGTGTTGACGACCGTTTACTTCTAGTAATATGTTTCCTCTTCTTACAAATAGTTTTTTCTCATTATAATGGACTTTCATAATGAGTTTGATTCTATTCAAAACATGATTCCAATTATTTTGAAAACAATGGTCAGTATGATTTTTTTGAAACCAATACTATTTTATCAAAAAACTACGTGATTCAGAATTTCATTGTTCTTCCCATGTAAAATTGATCACTTGTATACTTATTTATTAATCCAATTGAAAACTTTTTTAAATCACATTCAATCCAAATTCTCATACATCATCTTTTTCATAAGTACAATTGATTGACAACAAATTTAACCAAAACACAACTTGTGCATAACATCTATAATTTAGGTAGTATTAAAAGAAACTCCAATAATTATTTTCTCTTTCTTGTAATATCCCTTCATAAAATTTTAATATTGAATTAATGTTATAATAAATTCATCAATTATTAGAGTAGTAATATGTTTTGTATCTTTCAAAGAGGCCCTCTAAATTCATACACATTTGGATGGATATCCATAAAAATTTTCAACCATTTTCTGTTAGTAGTATTTGATTCAACATGAGATTATAGAATATTTAATGTCATAATAATCCATTAATATATCTAAAAAATAATCTATTTAGACATAAATTCAAAATATTTATATCTATCCTAATACCGTGCATAAAAATCAAGGTTCATTAACAATTTTTTCAAAGGAGTGGTGGTTTTAACCACCATCAATTGGGTTTGTAGAGGATCCTTAAAATATCACATATATTATTGTCTTAAATCAATTAGATTTTTTATTTATTTAATGTAATTTTATATTAGGAAATTTCTTATACATTTAATAGAGTTTCTTCATTCATTTTTTTGTGTATTATATCAATGAAATTTTAAATCAGTTTTTTTGATGGCTAAAACAAATCGCAATTATAAATAATATATATACAACTATATGCATGTATGTATGTATGGATACATGAATGTACATTATCAAAACCAAAACTAAATATTTATTAGTGGTTTCATTAAATGGTGGTTTATGAATTCCATCGCTAAAAGAGTGAAATGAAAAAATATTTGATTTTAAAAAATAATATATATTACACATATAAAAAACAAATACACGATCGAGATTTAATTAAATATTAATCATTTATAAAATAAAAACATATTAAAAACATTGATATATATAACAGACATATGTATACTTAATAATTGATTAAAAACCATAATTAATAAATATAGTTATCATATAGAAAACAAATATAATATAATGAATATCCACCTTCAACGCATTCATTTCCAATAGTCCACTACACCCACTACACTTTACCACCTCCAACCATATATATATACAAACTCATCATACAACAAAACCACCACACCACTATCATATCAACTAAAACTAGAAAAAGAATGAAGTCATGACACATGATCCCCAGAATCATTATTTGCAGTTTAATCCATGATACAACTAAACCCTAACAGAAATTATATCAAACATCACCACCGAATTATGAATAGTTTTGTAAGTTAGATCGATCAAATATATACCTATTATCAATATTTTCCAGCCATAATACAAAATATGAATATTTTAGAAAAAGAACATGGAAAACCATAGACATAGAACATATTTATACCATACAGAACTTAATAATCCAAACACACTTGAAATTAAAAAACCATTTCATCATATATATAAAAGTTGTTTTAACTGAATATATTCCCTTTAAAATAAAATATTTTACAAAATATATATCAGACATAATATTTTCCTAATAAAACCACTTTAAGATAATTTACATATGAAATTAAAACAATTTAAATTACAAGAAAATATATGAAATTAATTTTTCAAAACCACCAAAGAAAACAATTCCAAAACCCGTAAATAAAACGTATTAAAATTTTATAACTCAAAATTACACGTATTTTGTTCCAAATAAAGGATGAATTACCCAATTTAAATTAATTTTAGTAGATTATAAAAAATATTTCCATGTTTTAAAAACACGCTAAAAATAACACCTATACTGGATCAAAGCACTTTTCGATCAATTTAAAACATGCCCAATATAATGACTGTGGATCAATATTATTTTTTTAATATATAGTAGGTTATATTTTTTATTTTGAGTTTAATTTATGAATTTAGTTCTTCATGGATTGAATATTTTATATTTTTATATATGGTTTGAGGTTTCATATAAGGATTAGGGGTTCTTGTTGGCAATGAGGTGTTTTCACATATTGTTTAAAACTACTTCACTCCTTGAGTACCCAAAGGGATGTAATGTTTACTCGGTGGGTGTGTTTGTGAAGTGGGTGGCCTAGTGGTGAAATTAGGTCCTCAACAACACCATACCATTTTGATTTAGTTATTTTTAAATGGGAGACCATTGATATTGTTTCATTTAATGTATTTACTCGCTTTTTTATTTACCTTTAATTCTTATTAAACCCAAATGAACACGATCCACATTATTAAAAATTAACATGTTTCAATTATTTGTTAGTAATGGGTTTTCATTTCAACTTTCTATTCTTTATATAAAATTTAGTATTTGGAAAAGTATTAGATGTTCATGTATAAAATGTTAGATTATAATTTTTTTGGGATTCCTGGATAAATTCCATTAACATGTAATTATTTATTTAACTTATATATCCTGTGAACTAAAATTATGGCCTTTTTATAAGAGGATGAATACTTCCATTTATTAAAATGAAAATAAAATTTTTTTAATGTAAAATATTTATAGTTTTAATATTGTTTATTGAGGAAAATTTCTTGAGAATATCTCATTTCTTCGTTAATTTTTTTTTTCAGAAATACAATTTGGAAATACATAAAATTAGTTTATAAATTTTCTATATGTACTGACAATATTATTTTAATATAATTGACAGTACAGAAAATAGTGTTTTGACTAATTTTCATTTTTACAAGGAAAATTATAAGATGAATTCAAAGATGAGTTCAGTACCAAATAGATTTAAAAAAAATTAAAAAAATTGTTGGATAAAAATATTTAATGTAGATTGATATTAGTAATTAGAAGTGTTCTTTAACCAAAACAATATCGGTGTAATGTAATCATTGAAAAATAAAATTATAAATTTTTATGATCATTCATTGTCTATGTTTTTCATTTATTTATATATGTATATCATATGTAGTGCCTCATTCAGATAATTATAATTATATCTATGTTTTTACTTTCCCACACCAATAAATCTGTTTGGATTTATGTATTTTAAAAATCTATCATTTTTTTCTTATATTTTCTTGTGTATTTGTTATGGTATCCTTTATTTTCTAGATAAGAAATGGTAGTTAAAAGAATTTTTAAAATTTTGGGAATAAAATCATAATTTTGGAGACTCATAAATTTATTTACATTCAATTAAGATATTATTTTAATATTAACATTTTTATGATGAATCAATGATTTTTTGGGGCATTTTGATGTATGGAAATAGGTTTTGTGATAATGAACATTAGATGAAATATGTTATATAGGATTAAATGGATAATAAAATAGGAGTAAATAGGAGATGGAAAATGATGTGGAGTACGAATTTGTGGTCAAAACCACATTCCAGAATCAATGTACCCTAAAATCGTTACTTGAGAAGTCATTAATTCACCAGTGTAGCACTACAGAGAACTTTGAACATATGGTGAGGACAATGTAATATAATAGAAGTGTTATTTGGTATATTTGAGGGTAAACAGATCCATTTTTAAGAGTATATTGGTTCTCCATTATAATCTTTATTTCATCATGGTGATATGACAACCATTCATTAACCTATGTCATGTTAACATACAAGGACTATGATATTTCAAACATATATTGGGGGAAACACTTCAAATTCTATCACCACTAATTTTCTATTATGGAATCAAAAAGATTATACATCAATAAGGTTATAATTCATAAAATATAGGGTTGTGGTTTAATGACACATAGTTTTAACTAAATAAGGGATAATATTTTTTGGTTGTTTAGCTGGGATAGTCTCCTTGGAAGGGCATCATCATCTTGGTGCCAAGGTAAAGAAGGTAACCTGATTGAATGATCGCTAGGCATGTTGAAGCGATTAAAAAATTATGAGATTATTGACTGGGATAGGTGTAGAACATCTATATATCACATATCATAGGGAGTAAGAATAACGATAAATGTTATTCATAAAGGTGTTGTGGTAGGTGACCAAAACCAATGGTCGGGCATGGTAGGAGATCGACAATATCAGAGTGTGGGTTGTACTATTGGCTAAGGAATAAAAACATTTTTAAGGTCAAATGATAGGGAAATTTCTATATTTGGGAACCTGATACTCCTCAAGAGGGGGGGATTAGGTTGTTGGTCATTTTAAAAAATTTCTATGATTCGTTCTCTTCTTCTCTTAGGATCCTAATCCCTTATTGGAAGGAAAAAATTTAACATCTCACACTTTATGAAATCCTTAAGGAAAAAATCAATGATATGTAGGAATGTAAAAAATGCTTGTTATATAGGGATTCTTACTTTTCCCTCCGAAAAGGGATTATACATTGATTAGACACTGACATTGGTTCAGTTACACCATAATCTACTAAGCATCACTAGTTTGGTGGATTTAACTTTTTTGGATCAGTCACTCTATGCTAGTTTCACTACCATTAAAAGGTTTAACGTTTAGACACTACTAACCTAAGGCACAATACATGTTCTTTACTTTCTCACACTACTTCATTGAAGGTACATTCATATATTATAGACATATAGGTCTATTTAATAGACTTGAAACATAAGTATTTATCAATACTTATCATGGGACTCTGATTGCATCATAGTTCAGATTTGAGGCCCTTAAAATCAGTGTTTACAAAAAATAGATGTTCGTTACCTATTAGTTTTACAACTCTTTATCTTTCTTGAACTTACACTATATTCACATAATTTTATTTGTTTCTTGAAACTCCAAAATTTCACACAAAAAATCACCTCATGAATATTGTGTTAAATTATGTCTGTCATTGATATTTTTCATATATTTTTCATTATCACACTACTCCAGATTTTGTGTAGCATGAATGTTTTATGAATCTCACTCAGTGTGAGTCGGCACAACATTTCTTTTTCACACAAATGATGTTACATTTTAATATTCCCACAAGAAGTTATTTTTCACAAATAATGTATTTTTGAATTAATTCCTAATATTGCCTTAGTCAAACTAATGAAATAAATTTATTCACATAGATTATATTTGAATTATTACATCTCATAACTCTTTCATGGTTCATTGACTTCATATATTCAAAAATTATATAATGTTAAAATGACGGTGGTTGTCATATATTTATAGATGTGGCTATAGCATTAGGAAACATCCTTGCCTGAAAAACATCATAGTTCATTGAACATCATCAAATTAAAATCACCTTTTAATGCAACTCACGGATTCCATACATCTCCATTTTTATTTAAATTTACATGCAACCTCCATTAATTACACCACCATTGCACATGATGTTTTTTCTTTACTTAATTTTAATGATTAAATGTCATATTTAGGACACAAATCACTACCATCTGTATATTCCCAGTCAGTGTATTTTTATCACTAATAGAGGGGGGGGGGTGAATCATTGATACACTTTTTCTTTTATGTTTCCTTTCAGTTGAAACAACCTTCATCTCCTATTAAATATTCAATTACCTGCTAAATAAAAATCAACCACACATCCATTGAAACACAAATATTTATAGGGATCAGTATTCAATATTAATTATTGGGTCCTTGGTATGGTTTGAAGACAATAAAATACCATAGAATCTTCTAGAAAATAATCCTTAGATTAAAATGAGAAGGATATGCCCTTACTCTAGTGTAGCACATTGAAGATAATAAAAAAATGATTGTACAGCCTCTTAATAGAAATAGGGTAACACAATTGTTATGTTACAACTCATGTTATCTATTATTATTTTCAATTCAACAAGTGTTTTCAATTGAAATACAGTTATTCAATTTCTTACATATAAGAATGTTTTGAACCTCCTAGACTTTGTTATGAAAATTTAGTCCGATTTTCCTCGGTCTAATTTCTCCTATTTGATTCCTTATAGTACGATTCATGAAAGCAATTCTTAAAGTTCTATTTTCAAATAGAATACAATAGAAATGAATCAGCACCAAATAAAATTAGAATACAATACTTCCTCATTATGAGAAACCCAATATGGAAATCCCGAAGCAAATTAATCCATCCCAATATAATGTAATCTGATTAAAATGTTTAAAAAACAATTACAATGATCTACTGAGTATGATGAATCTGGATTACGATGATCAGTTGAATACAATGTTACAAACTTTTCATCTTACCCATTTAAATTTCTTCAATAGAGAGAAAAATGGTATAAAATTTCATCACAGAAAACTCGGAGATTCTCTCTCTACTATTTTCAATAGTACTTGTTGTTTGAAAGTGCACTATATATCTCTTTTTATAGGAGAACCATGAATAGTTTGGGCTGGAATCCTAGAAATGTTTCCCACTTACAACATTCTCCCACATTTTAATTTCCCCTAAAATCTCGAATGAATTTTGACTTCTTTAACGTTTCTTGAAACTTATCGGTTCTTTTTCGAACATTATCTCCTTCTTCAGATTTTCATTAGAATCAGGAGAATGATTTCAATACATGAGCCCGACTTTTCCCAATCATATTTCATCAACACAAAGATCAGTATCAATTCAAAAATATGTATGATGAAGTAGATAATATTCTAATTTTTAGAATATGATTCTTAGAACTGGTTTGAATCAAAATCTTTCATTGGCATGTACAACTCTCCATTGATAATTTATTTATAAATCCCCTTCTCTTTTATTTTCTCTTATCCCACTTGATATTCAAAAAATAATTCAAAATCCTGCGATTTTATCATGACTTCATGACATTAAATTCTCTTGAGAATAGATATAATATTATCATAATTGGATTATAATATATTATAACATTCCCTTCATTATATATTCTTTATTTTCATACAATCTTGAGTATTATATTTTATAAATACAATTGGTCTAGATAATATTTTTCGAATAAAATCCTTTCAATGTATGATCATTATAGGTATGATCATTATAGATTCAATCATTTTGGATAATATAATTTTGGATATGATTTTACTAGATACAATTCTATAGAATATGATATTTTCTGGGTACAATCATTCTGAAAACAATCTACACCATATCTTACTCTTAAATCAGCACCACTTCTTCAATAATCACTACCTCTACAATCAACTCCACCTTTTCAATTAGCACCACTTTTTTTATCAGCATCATTTTTTCAATTTGTACCACCGTTTCAATAGGCACCACCTTTTCTATCAGTACCACTATTTAAAAAACATCACCTTTTAAAACAACACTACCCCTTCAATCAGTAACATCTATTAGTTTTCATTCAGCTAGATACTATTGTTTGAAAAAACAACTGGTATCACTTATTTCTCTATTCCACTAAGATAATATAAATTTTGATACTATCATTTTCTGATTGAAAAAATCTATTCCACTCCTCCTTTATTCCATAAATCATTCATCACAAGTTCTCAATACAACTTATGATTTATATGAAATAAAAATCAACAATGAATCACCAAAATTGATTTTTATAGTCACTAAGACACCTATTCAAAAAATTACTTCATTCACATCGATTTAAGAGTGAATTTGATGAAATTTACTTCTTCCAATTTGAATTCACTTTCATTCTAGACCTGAGTTGAGTCCAATCAAAACCATTTCTTCCAGAACAACATATTATCATTATAATGGACTTTCACAGTGAGTATGATTCCTTTGAAAACATGAGTCTGATTCTTTTAAAAACGTTGATCTTATTATTTTGAAATCTTGGATCTGATTATTTTGAAAACAATCCAAATTACAATATTTCCCAATACCATTCCCTAATTATATTATATTTCGATTACATACCCTCATTTTGATCTTTTCAAAACATAAGTCATATTTTTATAAATACTAGACCCAAAAATTATATTTCTCAACATACTATCTTTATTTCAGGATACTGATCAATTGAAAACAATTACAACTAAAACACAAACATGATAATAACAATATACCCCTTTGTATTTATTGGTAATAACCACATAAAACTCTTAAATCTCATTAAAAAATGAGTTGTATTATTTCCCTTCATGCTCCCCCTATATATTTTTTCTCTCCCCTTTTTCTTATCTCTAACCTTTATTGAAAATTAAATTCAAAGGGGCATCATGATAAGTTTATCACTTATTAAAAGATTATCTCTATTTCCACTCGTTGGGACATTTATTCAACATAGATATCACATGATTTTATTAAAAAAATAAATTTTATCTAAGCAAGTCTTAGTCTATGCGGGCTAACATGGTGTAGAAAACAAGAGTGTATACTCAATGTCTTAACTATTTTTTATTACACGTTTTTCATCTAATTCCATTTCCATACTACTTCAAACATTCTAATGAATGTGGGAACACCTTGAAAAAAAATTTAGGATAAAAGTTACTTTCAACCATATCTACAAACACATCAATAATTTATGGTGTTTGAAAACATAACTTTTTATAACAAACATTTCAAATCCTGCTTACTTTCTTTTGTAAGAAAAACTAGAGACTCATAAATTTCAAATTCGTTATTTACACTTCTTTAATATCATATACCTGGATATTAAGAATAAGGAGGAATATTTATTATTCCATAGAAACAATAGGCGGACTGAGAGCCTGATCCCAATCTTTTCTTTTTCTTATTCTTGTAATTTTCATTTGATACTCTTTCTTCTTTATGTTCATCCTTCTCAATTTTTGTTACATGTTCCTTCTTATTGGTTGAATATTATGATGAGGATTTCTAATTTTCTTCGTCTTTAGAATTATATTTTCTTTCCATGCTTGTCTTTTGTTCTAGAAATACAAATGAAATTTTTTTTGTATCATACCTCTCTTAATCGTATCACAAATCTGTTGATACATTTTTTAAATATTTTTTATTTTCGTTAGAATTATATTTCTTCCACTATTTTTGTCAATTTATTTTGTGCTTCCTCTAATTTCCAAGATTGGTCAATGAGTTTTGACCAGATAACTAACCACTCTTTAATCTCAATCTCAGAAGATCTATTTTTCTTCTCTTGGAAATCATTTGGGTTCTGAAAAATGATTAGAAACAGTTTCTGTTCTAGTAAAAAACATAAAATCATTTTGAAGGGTGTTTAGGTTATTAACATCTTTTAAAAATAGAATCCAGGGGATGGAACCTATTTTCAATCTTCATTCCAATCTTTTCATAACTCTTCTTCAAGATAACCTTATCAATCTTATTTATTTGTGGATATCGACTCCCCCTCAAATTCATTCTTTCATAACCATTGGGATAATAGTAATGTTTTTGATTAAACAAACAAATAATTATCATATGTCTAAATCTCCAAAAATACAAATAAAATCCATAAAATAGTATTTCCCCTGAAACTTTCATAATAATTATTATTGTGAATACATTTCTCAGAAACCTTCTTTTCACCCTTTGAAGGTATTTTTGGTCAAACCTTCTTAGGTTTTTCATTATAAGAACATTCACCAAGATCTATAATAGATTTTGGGAAACTTGTATTCTTCATTTCATATTTAGATATCTTTTCTAGAAATGTTTGAAGTCTTTTTCGTTTTCCTTCATCTCCACTTCCAAAAACTCATAAATATTCTTCTCTTCCTTGAGATATTTCTTCAAGTCATCAATCTGTTTCAATATATTATTATTATCTTATGAAAATCATTCTTTAATTGTAGAGAAACTTTTATCATAGAAATTCTAATTTTTGTTTTCATGTATTCTGATATTTCTCAAACATTCATTATACAATTCTTTCAAATTCAGTACGAGTTTAGTATATTATTCATTAGAACTTATTCACCTAGAATAATCATTATTATTTATTGTAATAATATTATTTTCACCAGCATGCTAAATAGATCATTCAGATTCACCTTCACTCTCTTCTTCTTTGTCATAACAACTACTTGCATGGATAGAATAAATATCCTCATTAACTATTTAAATAAACATTATATTCACCATCATTTGTAACCTCCTCACTATCATATTATTTAGAAAAAGTGTTTCCCCATTTGTATTTGGATAACTTCTTATCTCCCCTCTTGGAATATAATTTTTCTTTATCACCCTTTTTCATCCAAGATCTTTTTGAACTTCCTTCATCTTAATCACTTTCTTCTTCATCAATATCTTCTTCCTTATCTACTATAGGGAAATTGGAATCAAAATTCCATGGGTATCCACATCGAAAAGATTTTAATGCATGTTTTCCTTTATACATTTCCTTAAATCTTTTCACATTCTTATAAAAAAGGGATAAAACTAAATCAATATTTGTACATACCTCATTTTTAGAATTAGAATATCCCACTTCAACTTCTCTATATATCATTATTAACATTTTTTCATGAAAACCTGGAACGAAATTTATATGAAAATTTTTTTCCCTTTCATCGCATTCTCCCTTTTCATTTCATATGTAATGAGAGTACTATAAAAATCATCTAGAGACAATGTTTCTGGATCTCTCTCTTCCAATAAAGAAACATGGGAATCAAACATTTCAGGAATAATTATCATTATATTTTCAACAATAGTATAATCTTCAATTTTTTCACTAAGCCATATAATAGTTCTCACAATAAAATTTACCATTGTAAATAATTCATCAACAGATTCATACTCACCAATATTAAGATCTGCATACTTCAATCTCTATATTTGTAAATTTTTATTCTTCACTTTGGTATTTTATTCATAATTATCGTTCAGCTTGTCCCTAAATCCTTTGGTATTGGTAACTACTTTTACTTCTAAAAATAACTTTCAAAAAGTGTTGAGAGTAAATCATTCTTGTCACATCCATCATTCTCGTGATTTTTCTTATCAAACATTGTGAGAGGAGAATTATCAATACGAGGAGGGAAACCATATGTAACAGCTCTAGAAATATCATACCCAAGGGACATAAGATATAAAAGAATTATTTTTTTTCTAGATATGGTAATTATTATCATTTAATATTGGAATACCCTTAATTTTCACATTGCTAAAATTATCTATAACAACTTGTTTTTCAAATTCATCAACAAAGAATGAGAAAAGGGGACCAACCTTATGATACCAATTGTAAGTGCCCAGTCTGTGTATTTATTTCACCGAGAGGGGGAGGGAGTGAATCACAGATTTATAAGGTTTACTATTCAATAAGAATAGTTATGTTCTTGGTATGTTTTGGAGAAAATCCAATACCATACAATAAACTAGAAAACAATCATGGGATCACAATGAGTAGGATATTCCCTTACACTAGTGTATCACATTGAAGACAATCCAGAAGTGTGTGTGAAACCTATTAGGACAAATAGAGAAATACAATTGGTTTGTAAAAACTCATGTTACATGTGAATATTATCAATTAAAAATGTGTATTTAGTTAAAATAGAATTCATCAATTCCATACCCAGAAGAAAGGTAAGAACCACCAAGACATTTTCAGGATAACTGAGCCTGATTTTCCTTGGTATGATTTTCCATGTCTGATTCCCCCAAATATGATTCTTGAAAAACGTTTCTTCAAGTACTATTTTGGGATATAATACAATAGAAATGAATTGGCACCACAAGAAATCAGAATAAATTACATCCTCCATCAGAGAAACAGAATATGGAAATCTAGAAGTCAATTAATCCAGCCTAATAAAATGATCAACTAAATATAATGTTTATAAAAAAATGATGATCCACTAAGTATGATAAATTCTAAGTGAAATGATCATCTAAATACAACATTACAATCTTTTATTCTTCCACATCGAATTGTCTCCAATAAAAAACAATGTTGTATCACATTCTATCACTAAAAAATTAGATCATCTCTCTCCACTAAGGTGAATAGTACCAGTTGTTAGAAAGTAAAATTTTCATCTCATTTTATAGGTGGCACTCGAAAGGTTTGGGGGGGAATCCCAAAAACTATCCCGATCACAAAAATTCACCCACATTTCAATTTCCCTGAAAATCATGAATGCATTTTGAATTCATCATTGCTACTTGAAGCTTCTCAATTCTTATTCAAACCTCATATCCTTATTCATAATCTCATTTGAATCATATGTATGTTTTCAATACATGATCTTGATTTTTCTCATTATTATTTTATAATAAAAAAACATTATAAATTGAAAACAAGTGTATGGTGAAATGGATACCACTTGAGATTCAAAACTTCTTTCATAATCTTATGCTTGTATAATTAAATAATGACATTAAATTTATTTGAGAACAGATTTAGCATCCTCAGACATAGATTAGAAAGTATTGTACCTTTCCATTCATTACAGATTCATTGTTTTCTTCCCAACTTGAGTATGATATTTTGAGAAAACACTTTTTTTATACAATTTTTTCGAATATGATCATTTCTTGGTATGTTCCTTCTAGGTACAATCATTCGGTATACTATCATTATATATAAGATTTTCCTGAATACAATTTTCTAAAATAAGATCTTTTCTTGGTGGGATCATTTTGAAAGACAATTGTCCCGGCCTATTACTCTTTTATCAGCACCATTTCTTCAATAGATACTGCCTCTTCAATTTGAACCACATATTCAATATGTACCTCTTTTTCAATGAAAATCACTTTTTCAATCAGTATCACCCTTTCAATTGGCACCAAATTTTCAATTCGTAACACCTTTTAAAATAGTATCACCTTAAAAAACAACATCCCATTCTAAAGTAGCACAACCTCTTCAATCATAACCATCTCTTACTTTTCTTTCAACCTGGTATTATCGTTTTAAAAAAATCTGTATCACTTCTTTCTCACTACCACCTATATACAATATATATAGATATGATCCTTTTCCGATTACAACATATATTCTACTCCCCCTTTCATCTATCAATATTTCATCACAATTTGTATATTAAAATTTTGATTTATGTGAAATACAAATAAAAAACATCATTACAATTGATTCATTGTAGTAAAAAAGACTCATATACAAAACATTAACATTATTTTATTTGTTTCCAAAGAAAATATGGTGAAATTTACTTGTAGTAATATGTATTCACTTTCATTCCAGACCTCAGTTGAGTATAATAAAAAACATTTTATTCTAGAATATCTTCTTCTCATTTCAATGGATTTTCATAGTGAGTACGATTCTTTTGAAAACATGAGTCTGATTCATTTCAAAATACCGATTAGATTATTTTGAGGAATTGGATAATATTATTTTAAAAACAATAGTCTTTGTGTTCTTTTCTAATACTAATCCCTCATTATGATATTTTTCAATGCAATACCCTCATTATGACCTTTTCAAAACATGAGTCCGATATTTATCAATAGCTACCCAAAACATCATTTTTCTCAACATACTTTATTTCTTTATGTATATTGACCTATTAAAGAATAATAAAACCAGAAAACATCATTGTAACACTATTACAAAACCCCCATATATATTTCCCACATTCACAAAAATTTGAACGTATCTACCAACACCAACATTCATAAAACTATTCAAATTTCCAGAAAAACATTCATTTTCTATATTTTAATGAGGTATAGTAACATCACATTACTATATTTCAGGTAATTAATAACACTATTCTAGATCATACATTGTTTCGGTCTTCTTTTGGGTTATTTATAGAGTTTTAAAAATATTTTTGGATGTTTTTTGGGATGTTCATGGCTGGAAATAAAATGGGAAAACATTGTTTTTTAGCTTAACAAATAGTGTTCTCGATGCTGAGGAACTGGAGGGAGGCATGCAATTAGTTTTAACCATGAAGTCTCCCCCTACACTTTATTACTTAGGATAGTAGTGATTTCTTGGTTGTGATATAGTTTCCTAATAGTGTGGGAAAAAATGCATTATTCTTTAGTGACCCATGGGGGAATGCATGATTAGTGCACAATTTGTCTAATAGTGCAACCAAATCAAGAATCCCTCACAATAATCCTAGTAAGGTTTCTTGATTTGGAACACTATTTTTTCTTACTACATGGTCTAACCTAGGAAACCATTAGAAAATGTTATTAATATATTTGAAATTTTAATAAAGTATTCAATCCCCTATCATAAATTGAAAACACATCTAAATCAAACATAATCTGACCCTTTTTATTTTAGAGTCTCTCTAGAGATGATTCTGGCTCCAATAACCCCTATCCTCTAAAATCAAAGTGCCCTTATATGTTATTGACCTCTCTAGTTTAGGATTAATCTCCATGATTTTGAAACCTCATTTTTTATATTTTCACCTTCTTGGATATTATGAATCCTTATATTGGTGAAGGATCTAAACCATGATTTTTATATTTTAATTATAGGGATTCCTCCTTGATCATCCATTCCCTTGACTATCCACTGGTGGTTTCCATTTTAGTTGATTAAATAATCATATAAATAAAGGTATGTGGTTCTATAAAGATTTTCTATACACTTGAAACATTGATTGCATTCTTGATTTGAAATTTATTTTCAATTTATTCATTGAATTGAAGGGATTTGATGTTTTATTTGAAAGACCTTAATAATTGTTAAATGAAAAACCTGTTCACAATGCTTTTGAAATTTTTTGGTGGATTTTTAGAAAAGGTGACTTGAAAAGAAAGGGTTTTTATGATGATCCTTGAGAAAATGGTTTTAAATGAAAGATGATTTTGAATGGTATGAACATGGTGAAGACCTATGATTTGGTTTTAAAATTGAAATAGAAAATTGAAACATGAATGTGGTTATATTAATTATGAATGATGATTTTTCTTGAAATGATTGATTTTACAATGATTAATTGATATAAAATAATATGTGTGACTGCCAATTTAGGGGTTGATTATGATAATCACTCTATGACTCTGACTCCATATAAATGGATTAATGATGAAAAATTTATCTAAACCAATTTTGGAATGACATTCCCCAATAGAGGTGTTAACTAATTCTATATCAATGGAATGAGATATAATAATGTGTGTAGCCCTTGGTCTATGATTGATTAACTATCTAGTGTGAGTCTCTAAAATCTAGACCTACGTAAAATCATGGATACTGACTATGGTTCTTTATTTGATTTTATTATTTCATTCCTGTGTTTATTGAACTATTTATTCATACGGTTAAGTTTTATGAAACATTAATTTATTCCCATTTTTATATATTTATATCGATCTGATTTGAAAGATTACATGATTATTAAATGTGAATAATGATCTATTATTCCTTGTTTGATTTGAAAATTTTGAATAAATGATTTATTTTTTATGAACTACCTATGGAACATTTTTTAAAATCCTATTGGATTGTTTTTTTATCACACCTAAACTTTTCCATTATGTTTTTTATATTTTGTTATACCTGGTTAGGGGAAATGATTAGTTCCACTTAGAGGTGGTGGGTGTGCTTGATTCCTGGGACCTTGGGTGATGGCGATGACCAGTGGAGCTGTGATCCACTCATTTCATGTATATTCTAAATTTTCAACATTATTGATGGTGTGTCATTTATATGGATAATTTACAATTGGATTTTAATTTTATACTCAAGATAAATTTATTTTTAGAGAGTGTGTTTCATTCCAACTGTTCATTGTTTTATCTTCTATTATTCCATTGCGATTAGTTGTTCTTGGGGTGAAATCATTTCTTGTGACCCTGTATTGATGATCTGACTGCAGTCACTAGTGTGTGTAGATCTAGAATAACCTTTGGGTTATTCATATATTAGATTGGGTATCAATATACAAGGTTTTATGGATTGGAACATGAAAAAATAATATCAAATGAGGTTATTCATTTTTTTTCTTGGTGTTGGTATATAGTTTGGGATGTCTATGTATGTATGAGGTAGTATTTTTGGGACTTAAGGGATTGCATATGAGTGACTGTGTGACCTGTTATCCCCCATGAGATCTTCAATCCTCCATTTGTGTTTGGGAAAAGTGTCATTGAGGAATTAATTGATCTAATTATAGAATTTTCCTTTGTAAGATTTGGGAACTTTGAAATCCTAAAAAATTGAATTTTATTTAATGGATCTATTTTTATATTATATATTGATTTATTTATTGATCCATGTATCCTTGATAATGTTTTTTCTTTTATTATTTATATTTTGTAGTACCATTACGATAATAAGATGTTTAAACAAATCTAAAGAGTAATATTCTGATGAACCACTGCAATAAAACCCTCCAGTTGATCAGAATCTTGTTGATATAGTGTTGTGTGCAGTCTAAGATCAAGGATAGATTTCCACGCCCATTACCATTCAAGATATAGTAGTGGAACCATAGAGGGATGAAACTAGATATTTCACTCAACTATTTGTTCAAAAGAATCAGCAACATTCCAACGCTCAAATGATCCTCAAGTGGAAAAATTTTGGTTTAAAAATATAGATCTGATTTGTGTGTTCTTAGAAACTCCCTATATGATAATGGTGAGATGTGATACCTTCAAGTATTAAGGGCCTATCTAGAGGTAGTGGGATTCAATGGTTATAATTAAGAAACATTTATTATTGGCATGGAAGGTCTTTATATCTCTTTTTATAGAGTAATTCAATCAGTAATTTATGGTTTTTTCAAAATATATGGAATTTTGAAGCCCCCAACAAGGTGATAGTACTACGAATCAGCTTGAAAACTATTTTTCTAACCTTTTTTGTCTTTTCCTAAAGTAGTATCAAATTGTTGTCCTAAACCCTAATGATTAGATATGGGTATTTTATATGATATTGGACTCTGGTTTTCATGATGAACATCACTTATTATATTTAATATATTGATCGAGCATTGATGGATAATATTGACATACTAGGTAAATAAGGATTGAGATGAGGAACTCCTACTCATAGTAGAAGTCCTATTATTCCTCTTAAAGGATAGAGGATGTATGATTAATCTCATGGTTTATCTCTATAGTTAGAATCATCTAGACCGTTATGGATTTTTTTTGTAATGTACTATTGAATTTCCTCTAATGTGTAATGTTCGAGTATTCAAAGAAGGTTTGTTCAGAGTTAACATAATTTTTTGGTTTGTATGGTCGATAAGAAAATCTGTAAAGGGGTTTTCATGTCTTTATTCCCTTATACAATGGAATGTTATTATTAACACCAAAAGGATTCGTGTTGTATTCATTTGCATCAAGAACTAAGGGGTTATAGCTACAAGAATCTAGAAAAAAATATTCCTCACACATTAGGTTAGTCTGTAGAAGAAGTTGAATCAGGTCCAACAACAATGAGAGGTACCCTCACTATATAATCATCTTTAGTGACTATTTTATTTTATACTAGTTCATGAAATTCATTTGTATCAACTCACATTGTAAATCCATTAAACCTTTATATGGAGATTATGTATTATATGATCGATATTTCTATGCACCTCATAATGAAGAGAGAATAGGTTCTCTGATGACCTTCTTGTTACTTCTCTTTATCACAGATTAGATTCTTATAGAGGGAACCCAGTGCTCTGATACCATTTGTTGTATGTATACTCGTGTATGAATAACGGTGTGTATATTCTTGTGAACAAGGTTTGTATGAGTTGTGCACACACATTCTGAATAGGAGAGGTAGTGTGTAACATCCTAGGTAAATAAAGGATATGATATTTTTATATTTATTAATATTTGTGAATTAAATTTTAATTTTACTTTAAATGGGATGATATGTTCGATGGAGTACCCAATACAAAACAAATAGTTCCTTCAAAATCTCATGTTGCACACAATGTAGAGTTATACTGAAAAATAATAATATAATATTATTATTTCAAATGGTAGATAATCCATAACTGTTGTATTATAAGGAATGAATAGAGATAACTACAATATTATTATAAATGTTTGTTAAATATATTTACCATTATCCAATAAAAGATAGAGGCTTAAAATGTGAATGAATCCAATTTTTAGCATAAATATTCTAATATTATTTAGGCGGTCGGTTTACCACCTTATGATGGTTAACCATTTTTAAATGTAATTTTTATATATTTTATATGTTCTGTTTGAAAAAATAATCTTCTACTTTTGAAGTGGGACAATAAAATTTAATTTGGGTAACTTTTGGTATTTTTATTAAAATGTTTGTTTTTTATGAATAGTGAAAATGTACTGCATTTTAATTCAAAATATCATTTTAATATATTTATTTTATGTGGTTATATTATCCTGTTAATTAGTTTTAAAGTGTTATTAGATTATATTTTTAATATTTAATCCAATGTTGGCCATTTTAAGTAATTTCACTTTGAAATTGTATTTAAAAAAATGTCAATTTTTTATAGTTATTATTTCAATAAAATAAGCTTTTTAGATTGGAAAACGAGAATTAATTTGAAATTAATTGATGCAACTTATATTTTTTGAATTTAAAAAAAAATAAATCATTTTTTGATTCATAATATCAAATTTAGCTTAGGGTAAATATTTGTATTTTTTTGAAAACCATCAATTCTGGACAAATAGTGAAAAATATTACTTAGTAGTTAAAAACCGATTTTTTCATTTAAATAAAATTTTACTGCTTCGGTGAATTGTATTTAAAAAATTTGACAAACATGGTTCTCATAATAATGTAAAATGTTGTTTAGTGGGATGAAAATAATTTTTTTGAGAATTGTAGCTTTTGATTTTTATTTACCGTGGTTAAAGATAAATAGGGTCATTCAAGGTAAAAATAAAATTATAATAATATTAAATTACCTTAACACTTTTCCTAACAATATTGGATGAGTCATAGAAGGACAATAAATTCTTTTTGTGAAAATTTTGGCATTTGAAGGCCACTTCTGTAAGATAATTACAATAATAAATTTTTATTTAAAGTAAAAATAAAAATATCATACACTTGTATTGTTTTTCTAAGACAAATTTAAAGTGGGGTTATATAATTCATATATTTTAATATAAATATTCATCAGATATATAAAAATATTTTCAAATTAATGGTTATTATTGTATAATTTTAAGACATCAGATAAATAAATTTATTTATGACATAATGATGATGTAATGATTACCTCATTCATGATTGTTTTAAATAAATTAAATTATAAATGTTAAAATAAATATATTTTGAATATTTTTATCCCATACATGAATTTTATGGATGATTATGACTTGTTTTCTTTGAATTATTGTAGGATTTTCGAAAGAATTGTGTTTTATTGATTTTTTAAAAGACTAAATATTAATATTTTTTAAATTGATATAAATGAGTTTTTAAATCAATCATTATATTTTAAAAGATATATAATCCTAAAAATCTATTATTTTTAAAAAATTTTAGATAAGGTTGATAATGTCATTAGGGAACCACTTGTGGTTATATTTACATTCTATAGTAACTATATTAACTATATAGTAAGAACATATAAGAGAACATGGTAAAGTTAAATAAGTTAAAAAATGGTTAAATAAAAAATATAAGGATTATAAATTATCCAAAACCTTTCCAATTATTATTGGACGATTTTATTTGGATTTATTGGCACTGTATATTCTAATTAAATATGTTTTGTATCTTTTGAAACCAAAAATTAGTTTATAGTAATATATTATTTTCAAACATTCTTAAAGAGCCTATCCTCCCCCTTATAACGGGCTATCAAATCAATCCCATTACTCACACCTCTCAAGACCCTTGTATCGTCCAACCTCTTCCAAAATAAGCTCCCATGATCAATCTCTTCCAACTATAAGCCTTACGTTAGGTAGAAGGCACTTCAATAAAGACTTCTGGTTCAAACCAAAGGGAGTTACTTGATTTAAAGATAATGTCTTCCCTCAAGTTCCCTTCATCTATTTTACTTATTCCCTCCCTATGACCTTTTATTCTTTGTTTACCTAATAACAATAGTATCCCCAATATACTATGTTTTTTATGTGAATACTTCTAAATACACTTACAAACACCTCCATCTAATATGTATAGAACATAATGTACCTGTGGATGGCGAACTACTGCCTCACGAAATGATGATTGTTCAATCTTCTCTTACCACCACTTATGGTGGCCATTATGATAGTACTGTAATTATATATGATTTTTATGAGATTTGTTTTATCTATATTCTTCTTTAATTCTTTTTTATAATATACCTTTATTCTTTTCATGTTGTATATATACGATAATTTCATTTGAGGATGTGGGAACTACCGCCCCCTCGAAGTGATAGTACTCATTCATACCATACATGGAACATATAAAGGATGGTGTTAATGATCATACATAATGTATATAAAATATGATATTATACTATAATAATAATATACTAATGTATCATTGGGTTTCCATTGCTTTTAAAATGAAAAAAATAAATGGATGTAGCGTTCAGGAATACGTTCGACTTACCGTCTCCATGAACATAGAATTTCAGTTTTTATATCCAAATGATATGGAATATTATAAATACATATATATTGGATATATATGATATATATGATATATGAATCACAAATATCATTCTAAATATAATGGTATTTCGACCACATGGACAATTTATAATTATACCAAGTTCAATTTTAACTCAAGTTCCGAACATCGAAAAAATGAATTATATGAACTCAAATAATTTACTAATTGGTATAGAAAGGTAATAAGTGATATGAAAATAATAATAAACATGAAAAAGGTTCTTATTCAATTTGAAATTATATTATGTTTGTTATTCAGGAAATTAATGAATGAACAGGTCAAGTCAGACACGGGGTAAGGGACTTCATCTCAATCTCATTTCATTGAGGCATGTTTTGATAATATAAACCTCCTTCATTTATATAGTATATAACAAACCACTTTTAATTTTAATTTCATTCAATAGTAATATTTTTTCTACAAAGGGTTTTACTAAATGACAAATGGAATGTTTTTAACGTTTGTGGTGACATTGACCTCTCCTCTTCCATAATTGTTATTTGGCTTCCTCTATAAGGCTTAATGTTTTTAAAAGGAAAAGAAATACCTTTGTCACTTTTTTGGTGTTTGGGGATGAAAATTGTTTTCTAAATTGAATGATTTTTATCAATATATTAAAATTATTTCTTCTAATTACAAATGTAATATTATTTGTGAAATGTAATATTTTATGTGTTATGATTTTATATTGGTACATGGATATATGATTGGTGGTTATGTGATAAACTAGGTTGGGTGGTAAAGTTTTAACCTCAGATTCATTGGGTATGGAAGTTGTCCATATGGATATTTCATTTAGTGATATGTGTGGAAGTCGACCGTATGGTTATTCCATTTATGTATGTTTACACCCAAATTTACCCTTATATGTTATGTGCTATTTATAGGGGTTTTAAAGAAATATTTTGGTTACAAAAGGGTAAGCAATGAGATTTTATTCAGAGAAGAGTATTTACTACTTCATAAAGGTGAAAAGGACTACTTCTGATAAACTATACATTGTTTACTTGTAGTTTTGAAAAACTAATAGTTTTACTACTTTGTGTATCCCTTAATGAGTTTTTTATACTCATCCAAAGTTTTAATTGAAATGTTTTTCACAGTATTTAATGTTGAATATGGTCAATGATGGGATCAAGGAAGTGTCATGCTATCTAAAATAAGAAACTAGATATGACTCTTTTTTTCAAGATTTTTTATTTTATGAAAAAATGTAAACTGAGAAGACGTTTCTATATGTAATATTTCAAATTGTTATGACCTAATTCTCTAAATATATAACCCTGAAAAGATACTCATTAGGAATTTTTATCTTAATTCAAGAATATATATATTTTTTAAGACTATAGCTTTATAGTTGGAATCAGTGGTCAGTTTAGACAACTTTAGGAGTTAGGGTATTTCTAAATTAATGTCCATAAATTAATTTATGGTAATATTGAAATGATATAGCATTTATAGATAACCATGTTGGTTCAGATAAGATATTTCTGTGATCTAAATGTTTTTCTATAGAGGAAATAACTAATCTATATTGGAAAGGCATACAGAGAAGAATAACATTCCAAATCAGCATCTAGAGATGGTTGGAATCAGAAATAATTGTTTGTTGCAGTAATGGAAAAATTGACTCTAGATATAAATGGTGGTGGTACACATGAACAAGAATAAATAGATCAACCCTAGAGGAACATGTCTATAGTGGATCATTTCATGAGGCAATGTCACCCATCATTCATTGGATCATCAGACCCTATTCATGATTAAGGCTGGGTCCAGGAACTGGAAATTATTTTCAATGTCATGGGTTTTATATACAATCAAAAGGTTAGTCTTGTTGTTCACCGTTTTTAAGTTGAAGCTGATCAGTGGTGTTCGATTGTGAAAAATATCAGGTATAATGAGGAGCTTGATTCTTTTGGTAGGGGATAATTCAAAGGTATGTTTCTTGATAAATAATTTCCTTATGTGGTTAAACTTAGGATGAAAAACAATTCTTGGTATTCAGGTAGGAGGACGACTCGGTGGCTACTTACAATGATAATTTCACTCGACTGGCATGGTAAGCCCAAAATTTCATCTGATATCATGACAGTAAGATAAATTGTTTTAACTCAGGGATAAATCAATGATATCAAAGAGCATTAGTCTCTTGGGAAATTGAAAGCTATCAGAAACATGTTAGGTGTTCCAAGATGGTATAAATGGAATTTTATGATGATCTGGTGTTCTAAGAGAGAAAAATAGGTTCCGTTAGCAAGAAAAGGGAATTAATTCATCAATGATTCCTAGAGGTAATTAAATAAAATATATATCTTGTGAGAAGTGTGTTCAAAATAATCCAGGAGAATGTTTATCAATGTCTAGAATGTTCTTACATTGTTGTAAGTCTGGTCATATTACTCGTTACAACTAGGAAGATGATCAAGAAGGCAATGAAAATCTAGTGGTAATATGTTTTATATGCAATGAAATGGGTCATTATGAAAATTAGATTCTAAAGAAGAAATCAAATGAGGGAAAGCATCATGTCTACAAAAATATAGGGGTGATGAAATCCTTTGTAACTACTTCATTAGATGTTGTGCCATAAAATTAAATTCCATCAGGTACACTTTTTTTTAAAAGGGTCATGGCCCAAGAATCCATTAATTATTTAAAGGAAAGACCACTTTAGTGTGAGTAGAGGGAGACCCATTATATAGCCCAATGTCCCAAGGCCAAGTGGCATGAATACAAGCCTTCAAAGCCCATTTTTTGGTCCAAAGGACCCATCAGTGAACAATACTGCTATAGTACCCATGCTACTATAGAACCTGCTAGAGTCCTGCCACCACTATAGTACCTACTACAGTGCCTCCGCCACGACATTCCATCGTCACTACAGTCACTGCTGCCATAGTACTACTACAATGACCCAGCTACTGTACTACTACATTACATGGGATTTTTTTCATTTCCTGGATTTGATCATGGGTCTTTTGGATGCCAAGAAGGATCCTGTACCACTTGGGTACAAGATCGTTGGCATATCAGGTGCACTATTTGTTTATTCAGATTAGCTAATGCGTTGTTTGATTCAGGGTCTACACGTTCTTTCATTTTTGAGAAATTTTCTAGTAAATTCTGAATTCCATCTCAAGATATGAATCCTGAACATATGGTAAAAACACTAGGAGTTAATGTTAAGATTAAAAAGAAATTATAAGAACCTTCTTGTCCTTGTTTGTAGAAATAATCTACTGGTAAACCTTATTGTTTTGCCTCTATCAGAGTTTGATGTTATTTTGGGCATGGATTGAATTTCTGATTTACATGATAAGATTGACAATAGAGTTATATTGGTTTCTTTTGAGAAATAATTTTAGTTTGAGTACAATAATGAACCATTACTTTTGATAAAATTTCAAGAATATGGGAAACTAGTGAAAGATGTAAATGGATGTTAACTTTCACAAATTGTTGGAAATATAAGAACTATTCAGATTAATGATGTGCCATTATTAAATGAGTGCCTTGATGTTTTTCCTAATGAGTATCCAAGAATAATATTTAATCATGAATTTGAATTTACTGTTGACGTAGTTCATGACACTAATCCAATTTCAAAACCCCCTTATTGATTGGATTAAATAGAACATTTAGAGGTAAAGAAGAAATTTTATGAGTTATTAGATAAAGGTTTTATTCGACCTAGAATTTCACCATGGGATGCACCTTTCTTGTTTATTAACAAGAAATATGCTTCAATGATACTTTGTATAGATTATAGAGAATTGAATAAAATCACTATTAAGAACAAGAATCCTTTACATCATATTGATTGTTTTTTTGATCGGCTCCTGGGGGCTTATAATTTTTTGAATATTGACTTGAGGTTGGAGAACCATTTTTTGGATGCAAAGGAAGTAGAAATTCCATAGACCACGTTTCATACTATAAATGGCCATTATAAATGTGAAATTATGCCTTTTGGGTAAACAAATGCACCTTCTGTATTCATGGATATTATGAATAGAATTTTCCATGAGTTCTTGGATAAGAATTTGGTTGTATTTATTGATGATATTTTAGTTTATTCTAAAAGTAAAGAGGAACACGAAATTAATTTTAGTGTGGTATTTCAAACCATAAATGAAAAGAAATTGTATGTGAAATTCCTCAAGTGCGAGTTGTGGTTACAAAATATTTCGTTCCTTGGTTAAATTGTTTCAAAGAAGTGTATTAATATTGATCATTCTTAAACATAAGTTGTTGAAGAATTTCCAAGACTTACCAATATCACAGAGATTCATAGTTTTCTAATTTTAGTAGGTTATTACAAGAGTTTTTTTGAAAATGATTCACGGTTTTCTAGCCCAATGACTATGTTAAATCGAAAAGGTGCTAAGTTTATTTGGAGAAAAGAATGTGGTGATTGTTTTTAGGAATTGAAAAAACGATTAGTGAATACTCTTGTTTTGGTACTGCCTTCTAGAGATGGTAAATTTGTTATCCACAATGATACTTTGTTGAAAGGACTTGGTTGTTTCCTAATGTATAATGACCCGGTAAATGCTTATGTTATACGTCAGTTGAAACCTCATGAGTTAAATTACCCTACACATGATTTTAAATTAGTTTTTTTTGTTTTGGGTTTAAAAATTTGGATGCATCATCTGTATGGATTAAAATGTGAAGCATATACTGAAAAAAATGTTTGAAGTAAATATTCACTTAGAAGAAATTAAACATGAGATTGAGGATATGCTAAGAATTAATCATGGATTATGAATACATGATCCATTACAATCCTCAAAGGGAAAATAATGTGTCTAATGCTTTGAGTCGAAAGGGTAATGATACCTTAACAATGCATGTCTAGAATGAGATCCTATGGTTTTTGATTTGAGGAATTTTGTATTGGAAGTTGTTGTTGCCATAAATTCATCAGTTTTGTTTTAGGTTTCATTACAATCCTCTCTAGAAGATCGAATAATGAAAGAACAAAAAGATGACAATGAGATGAAAAAAATGGGAGAACTATGTCAGAAGGTTTTGTTACCTCTGTTTAATATTTACAGAGACTACATTTTAATGTTTTGGAAGAGATTATTTCTGCCTTTTGATTCACATTTGAAGAAAGAGTGGTTATTTGAAGCTTATAGTTCTCTGTTTTATATTCTTCCACAGAATACTATGATGTACAGAGATCTTCAGGAGTATTGCTGGTGGGATGGAATAATAAAAGATATTTCTGACGTTACAGTGAAGTGTTTGACTTGTCAATAGGTTAAAGCAGAGTAGCATTTACAGAAAGGGTTGCTTCATCCATTACCAGCTCCAGAGTGGAAATGGGAAAATATATCCATGTACGTTTTTGTGGGATTACCAAAGACATCTTGAGGTAACAATAAAATCTAAGTTATAGTTGATCGATTGACTAAAATAACTCATTTTCTTCCTATTTGAGAAAAATTGTGTCTATCTTAACTTTCTGAGTATTATGTTAATGATATACTCATGTTACATAGTGTTTTCCTCGCCATTATATCTGATCGTGATCCCTGTTTTACATCTAAATTTTGGAAAGGCCTTTAGAAGTCTTTGGGTACTGAATAAAATTTTAGTACAACTTTTCATCCATAATCAGATGGGTAGTCCGAACAAACAATTCAAACATTAGAATATATGATATGTGCTTATTCAGTGTATTACCAAGGAATTTGTGACCAACATCCTTATTTTGTTGAATTTTCTTATAAAAACAGTTTTCATTCTAGTATACAGATGGATCTATTTGAGGTATATGGAAAGCGGTGTCAAACTCCACCATTTTGGGATGCAGTAGGTGAAAGGAAGCTGATCAGACCAGAATTTGTAGAAGATATGGCATAGAAAGATTAGTTGATTCAAGAGAACATGAGAATATCTGAGATTAGATAGAAAAGTTATTTAGATAACAGGAGGAAGGATCATTCTTTTGTGGTAATTGATCATGTCTTTCTCAAAGTTTCTCCATGGAAAAGTGTGATGTGTTATGGCCAGAATGGAAAGTTGATTCCAAGGTACATTGGACACTATGAAATCCTGGAGAATGTTTGATTAGTTTCATACATAGTGTCTTTAACTCAATGTTTATCCCATGTACACAATGTTTTTAATGTTTCAATGTTGAGAAAGCATACGGTGATTCCATCTCATGTTTTGGGTCCATAAGTAGTTCAGTTGGGGGAAAATCTTTCATATGAGGAACAACCAGTCTAGATTCCTGACCGAAGAGAGAAAGTGTTGTGGAATATGTTAATTAAACTGGTAAAGGGTTTTTTGGGAAAACCATATTATTGAAGAGGCAACGTGGGAATCTAAAAATTCTATGAGGGATAAATACCCCCATTTATTTGACAAGTGAATGAAATATCAATGATCCAATTTCCAAAAAGGGAGAGGGATGTAACATCCCACGTAAATAAAGGAAATGATTTATTCATTTTTATTAATATTCAAGAATTAAATATTAATTTTACTTTAATGGGGATTCTATATTCATTGGAGTACCAGATACGCTTCAATGTTTTTCTTTGAAATCTTACATTGCACACATTGTTAAGTTATACTTAAAATTAATAATATAATATAATTATTTTAAATAGTACATAACGCATAGCCATTGTGTTGGAGGGAATGAACATAACTAACTAAAAAATGATTATACATTTTTTTATATGTCTTTACCTTTATTCGATAAAAGTTATAGGCTTAAAATTCGAATGAATCCAATTTTAAGCATAAAACTCTAATATTCATTAAAAGGTTGATTTACCGCCTTTTAATGGAGAAAACATTTTAAATCTGGTTTTTGTGACATTAAATGTTCTATTTTAAGTAATAAACATCATATTTAGAAGAGGGATATCAAAATTTAATTTTTATAAAATTTTTGTATTTTTTTACTAAAGGTAAATTTTTAATGAATAGTGAAAAATACAATGTTTTAATTAAAAACCACCTTATAATATAATATATTTATATGGTTAGACTATATTTTTAATTGGTTTTAAAGTTAAATTAGATTATTTTTTACCATTTAATATAATAGTGTTCATTGGATGTAATTTCACTTTGAAATTGGACATAAAAAACGTCAATATTTGGATAGTTATTATTTCTTAAAAACAAGATTGCTTGTTTTGACAACGAGAATTAATTTTAAATTAATCAATAAAACTCTTGTGTTTTTAATTTTTAATTAATAGACATATTTTTTGGATTTGGAATATCAAATTTGTCTTAGAGTAAATATTTTTTATTTTTATGAAAACCTTTATTTTTTGACGAATAGTGAAAAATATTGCTTAGTAGTTAAAAACTGACTTTTTCATTTAAATAAAATTCTACCACTTCAATGAATTCATTTTCAAAAATGAGACATACTTGTTTTTAATTTGTATGTGAAATAGGGATCAAAAGGATGAAAATAATTTTTGATGAATAGTAATGTTTTAATTTTATTTACCGTTGTTAAAGGTAAATAGGGTAATTAAAGGTTAAAATAATATTATAATAATATGAAATTACCTTAAAACATTTCCTAGCCTTATTGGAGGAGTCCTGGACAAATAATAAAATCATTGGGAAAATATTTTGGCCTTTCAAAACCACTTGGGAAAGATAATTACATTAATAACTTTTTATAAAAAGTAAAAATAAAAATATCATAAAAATATATTATTTTGCTAAAACAATTTTAATGTGGGGTTATGTAATTGATCTATTTAACTATAATTATTAATTATATAGATAAACAGATTTACTATGTCACGGTATTTTATTAATAAATTTTGGACATTATATAAATAAATTTATTTTTTACACAATGATGATGTAATGATTATCTAATTAATGAATGTTTTAATATATGAGTTTATAAATGTAAAAATAAATTTATTTAGACACTTTTTCTGCCATACATGAATTTTGAGGATGATTATGACGTGTTTTATTTTAATTATTGAATGTTTTTCTAGGAATAATGTTTTTATATATTTTCTAAAAGCCTTGATAGAAATAGTATTTAAAACCACATAAATGAGTTTTTAAATCAATAAATATTTTATTAAATGTTATTATAATCCTAAAAATCTAATATTAGGCCAAATTACATAGATAAGTTTGCTAATGTCAATAATTTATTACTTGTGGTTCTATTTTAAATTTTTGGTAACTATATTTTCCATAAAGTATGAATATATAAGAGAACAAGGTATAGATAAATAAGTTAATAAATGGTTAAATAAAAACTATAAGGATTGAAAATTATCAAAAACCTATTAAATTCTATTTTGATGATTTTATATCGACTTATATGCACCTTATATTAGAATTAAATATGTTTTGGACCTTTTAAAACTGAAAATGTGTGTATAGTAAAATAATATTTTCAAACCTTTCTAACACACCCCTCCTCCCCCTTATAAAATGATATCACATATGACCCATTACTCACTAATATCTAGCCTCTTGGCTCGTCCAAACACTTCTCAAATAATCTCCCAAGATCCCTCTCTTCAACCTAGAAGCATTACCTTATGAATAAGGAAATTCAATAAAGCCTTTTGGTTCAAACCAATGGGAGTTAACCGATTTAAAAGGTAACGTCTTCCCTCGATTTCTCTTCTTTTATTTTACTTCATCACTACCTATGGTCTTTTTACTATTAGTTTACATAACAACACCAGTATACTCAATATACTAGGTCTTTGCTATGAGAAGGATTTGATCTACACTTACACACCCCTCCATGTAACAGTTATAGAACACAATGTTTATGTGGACGGTGAACTACTGCCTCACGAAACGTTGATTGCTCAATCTTCTCCTACCACCTCTTATGGTGGCCATTATGATGGAACTTTAATTATATATGATATTTATTATATTTATTATATTTATTTTATCTATATTATTCTTTAATTCTCTTTAATATCATACATTTATTCTTTTCATGTATTATATATAAGATTATATCATTTGAGGAAGTGCAGACTACTACCCCCTTGAAGTGATACGACTCGTTCATACCATACAAGGAACATATAAAGGATGGTGTTAATAAACATACATAATGTATATAAAATATTATATTATAATGTAATAAAAATATACTAATCTATCATTTGGTTTTCATTTCATTTAAAAGGAAAAAATGAAATGGAAGTAGAGTTGATGTGTACGCACGGCTTACCGTCTCCATGAACGGTGTATTTCATTTTCATATATCCAAATTATATGGACTAATATAAATAAATATATAATTTATATATATTATATATAAGATATGTAAATCATGAATAGCTTTCTGAATAAAATGTAATTTCAACCACATGGACAATATATAATTCTAAAAAGTTCATTTTTAACTCAAGTTCCGAACATTGACAAAATGTCAGATATGAACTCAAATAATTAACTAATTATTAGAGAAAGGTAATAAGTGATATAAAAGTAATTAAAAAATGAAAATGTGTCTTAATAAAGTATAAATTAACTTATGTTTATTATTTAAGAAATTATTCAACGCACGGGTCAAGTCGGACGTGAGGTAAGGGACTTTGTCTCAATATCCATTAATTAATGTATGTTTTGATTATATATGTCTCCTTATTTTATAGTGTATATAATAAAACCCATTTACTCTTAATTTCATTCAAAGGGAATCATTTTTATATGAAGTGTTTTACTAAACGACCAGAGGAATGTTTTTAACATTTGCGATGACAATGACCTCTCAACCGTCGTAATCGTTATTTGGCTTTCCATATAAGCCTTAATGTTTTTAAAAGGAAAAGAAACCCCTTATTCCATTTTTTGGGTGTTTTGGTATTGAAAATGGGTTTTGAAATAGATTTATTTTTTAAATATCTTTAAATGATTTATTTTGATTTTCAAATTAAATGTTATTAGTGAAATGAAAAAAAATTGTGTTATGATTTTATAATGGTACATAGACATTTGACAGGTGGTTATGTGATAAACCAAATGACATGTCATGTTGTGATAAAAAATATAGGTGGTTATGTTATAACCTCCAATGCATTGGGTATGGAAGTCGGCCGTATGGATATTCCATTTAGTGATATGTGAGGAAGTCGACCGTATGGTTATTCAATTTAAGTAAATTAATGTCCCAAAATTCCTTTATATGTTGTGGGTTCCTTATATTGGTTTTACTATAATATTTTTTCTCAAAAGGGTATGAAATGAGATTTTATTCAGTTAAGAGTATTTACTACTTCATCATGGGGAAAATTACTACTTATGATAAAGTATTCATATTTTACTTGTAGTTTGAAAAAACTAACTGTTTTCCGACTTTGTGTATCCCTTATTGAGTTTTTTATACTCATCCCATGTTTATTTGAAATTTTTTTCAGAAAAATTTAATATGAATAGTGTCATGGATGGGATCATGGAAAATTCATGCTGTCTAAAATGAGGAACTATACAATGACTCTTTTTTCAAGAAATTTTTAATTTATGGTAAAAATGGATACTGAGTAGAACTGTCTACATGTAATATTTCGAATTATTTTGTATATGTTATGAGCTAATTATCTAAATCTCTAAACCTGAATAGATACTCAATTTGAATTTCTAACATAATTCAAGATTATGTAATGTTTAATGATGGGGCTTCATACAGTGTGCTTTGAAATAAGATGGCGAGCATGAGCTTTGTCATGGGAAGTCCATCTATAAATACCAATTGAGATTTTTTTATATTCTTATTATGTCTGAGAGGATTTTTGTATCGAGAAGAATCAATTGTTAGGGTTCCTATCTAGTTTATTAAAGGTATAACATCTACACACATTCTATTTGTATGAGGGAGTAGTAGTGATCCCCCGGAAAAACTATATGTGCACTACACACTAGTGTTTCTTCATGAAGAACATTGTTCCGTGGATCCATTTTAGATGAATGTTTTTCTTATATACATACATTAATGGTTTGTATAAATCATCAAGAACCCACACATTCTTATTTTTACAAGAAGTTTAATGATGACGAGCAGTCATCTACAAATGATGACTTCAAGATTCTTTCGTGTGAAAGGTGTGGAGAAATTGGGCATGGAACAAAAAATTTCACGATAATTTTTACATCCCAATAGAAGAAGAATAATTCTTCCAAATCTTACTTCAAATATATTATGGATAAAATAAAGGTTTAGAAGAAAATCTTAGTCTGAGTGGTATTTCTAAGGAACAAATTGGTTTCCCTATATTCCCTTATATAAATTCTTGTGTTCTGACATGTAGGGAATTAAAGCAGATGGATTCATATTTTTAGGGGTATAAATGATGATTTCAAGTTTTCAATTTTTTACATTATTGTGAAAATAATGATCACCCTAATTTTTTTAATATTATTTTAATAGGGTAATCTATTTGTTTTTTCACATCAACTTTCTGATTCATTTGTTGAGATGTGTGCAGCAAATATCTTAGTAACCTTGTTTAAAATTATACCCATTATTTATTTTTTTTAAACAAGTTTGAGAAATGTATTATGATATAGGAGTTGAATAGATTTTATTTTTTTGTGGCCTCTCTATTGTTTTATATATCCAGCTTACCCACATAGACTCATATTTGATTAACTGAATGATCATTTATTTTATCGAGTGGGGTTTCCTTTTGTTTGAAAAACTGAAGTGGAGATGTGATTTCTTGAAGTTTGATATCATAAATTCAAATTTTTATTCATTTCCAATAAGGGGTAGAAATAATATTAGTTATATCAATATTATTTGAGTTTTGAGAACAAATACAAAAGCAGTGATTGAATTATCTAGTGAATTGCATTTTTTGTCAATGAGTGTTTTTTGAACGATTTAAATATGTTTTTTGATTTTTAAATGACTCTATTGTAGAACTGATTATTATGTACTTATGTAATGTGTCAAATAATTACAATTTGATTACAATGATTCGTATAATATTTCAGGTTACTATGAAATATGAACTTATTACTGCATGAAGAACTAATGAGTTAGAATTATCATGGAATAAAAAAATTCTTATTCGTGAAGTGTGGATGAGGAGTGTTTGCGGTGTTTCGGTTAGAATTACAATTAAAAGAATTTTTATTTATATTTATTTATAAAACGTTTTCTATGTATATTTTTTTGGTTCAAAATAAAAAATTTATCCAACCCACAAACAAGGACTATCTTTGCTCGACCTAAGCCTTATGTGGGACCCCAGAGGTTCAACCATAGGTGAAGGGGCATGTTGTGGCCAATGAATTAAGTTCAATAATGGGTAGAGGAGTGTTCCCATAGGGTCTTAAGGGAGAATTGTTGCCCCACCATGTGGGGTGGACCAATGATGGTAGAAGTCATAGAACGGGGTGGTTCCAGGTGGTAATAGGAGCGGTCTGGTAAATATTTATGAGATACTAAAACTGTGGGTTGTAATATAAGGGATTAGGTAAGTGGTGTTCATTTTGATGTGGGATGTGTCACTATTGCACAAAAATGAACTGTGTCTATCCTATCTCTTGAATATTTTATCATGTACATCTGATCATCTTAGCCAAGATTCACAACAATCTGATCAATTTTAACATCTATTGGGGACATATGATCACTTCATATGCGTCATATTATCCAGTAATACTCGCCTGGGACTTTTTTATGGTGGTCGATGGCCATGAAATCCGAAGGTTGATCTAAGTTATTCTTCCATAATTTAAGATTCCTAATAATTTTAGTGTGATCAAATGTTTTTTCATATTTTTTTCATGATTAATTGAAGATGAAAATAAAAAATGAAGCATGGATAAAATAATTTTTTACCGATGATGCTGATTTCAAATTTCACAAATGAGAGGCATTGTGTTCTTAAAGTAAGGAAGTACACATGAATTAGGTTGGTGGAATATTTTCCTATAAATTCCCTGATGTGCGTTTGTTTCTGTAAGAATCTATTTTCATACTTGAGAGGAAATTTTATAGATTGTTTGAGATCCTCCATGGTTCATGAAAGGTAGAGATCTACACAACTTCATCTATGGGAAGAAGAAACACCCCACAGTGAAATTGGCATGTGATTTCCACACTCATTTTTTTCAAAGAATATCTTATATCATTGAGATAATTGAGATATAGATATGCGTGTCTCCCCACCTTTCACGAAGAACCTCTTTTTGGAATCCATACGTGGAATCATGGTAGTATACAAGTGTATTCCAGTGGTTTGTATGATATTAATGAGAATTTTGTATATGATTCAAAATGAATGAAGTGTCCTGAATGGTGTACATGCATGAGGTTATCATGTAGTTTATGCAAGTGTTTTATGTGTGTGCACATAAGGCAGTGCGTTTTAAGGACACCATTTTGAAGGAGGTTTGTGAGGGGGTAGTACATGATAATCATACATGAGTTGATTTAGATGTTCATGGTATATTCATATACATGAATTGACTAAAAAATTGTTATCAATGTGTGTATAAGATATAATTTACTCTACATTCAATAGAATAACATTATAGGTAGTAGGTAGTGATAAATCATGTGAGGGAGTTTTGTGTGATTACACTATTCAATAAATGTATGCACTTGAAAGTTTTAATGTACGAAAGTATATGGATTGTTCATGTGTGTTACTACACAAAGAAATAAGACCAAGAATTATAATTTATACATGAATGATGTTTGAATAAGTGAACACAAAATATATATTGCATAATCAGTTTTCAGTAATCTAAGGGTAAATCCAATACAATATTTCTATCAGTGTTTTAGAAGATTTTTTCCAAGTTAGTAGATTTCAATGAGGTCAGGTCTTTAATAAAAGAATGGATTCTTTCTTGAACAATTTTGTACTGAGGCAACATATTATATTCAATGATCATAATTATTTGAGCAATTCCAACATCAGTATAAAGGCACTTGATTTGTACACAAGCCAGTGTGATCCAATGATATGGTGGTGGAGGATCTCCAATTGATCTATATATTCTTGTCTATTATATAATGTTGAATGCTAAAACCGAGGGTCTAACCAGTTTCTTGAAGATTGTGATTGGTGGTGGTGGGGGGGGGGGGTCTAACCAATCACTTTGATAAAGGTATAGTTGGAGGGTCTAACCAATAGTTGAAGGCTGACTGTAATTGGGGGGTAGTTTGTAATTAGGGGGGGGGGGAGATTCTAACCAATTTCTGTTATAATCACATTTTGATATAATATAGAATAAGTTTCATGAAGTTTTAACTCCAAAATTCACCTTTTTATTCATTTCTAATAATGAGGTGAATTAAATGTAAACATGTTAATAAAATTTATGCATTGAAAACAAATACAAAGTGGTAGAATGATGTATCTAGTGAATTTTATTTGTTGTGTGAGGTTTTATTATTTCTTTAAAAATGAAGTCGACACGTCAATTGGTATCAAATTACAATGTTCCTTCTTTAAGGATCCAATATTTATTGAAAATATAATTATGGAGAGTTTCATTAATTAAATAGTAGATTTGTTCTATTCATTCATATAAAGAACAATTATGGATGTAGTAATCAATTTCTTCCATATCATCATTCATAAGGCCTCAAAGCTAGTGATGATGTCACCGTTGGTTTTATTCTACCAGGAGTAGATGCTACAATGAAACATGATGATGAGATAAATATTGAAGTATATTGGAAGTCTAGAAATGCTATTTTTTCATCCTTATCTGATAATGTGATTAAGATACTGATGGGAGTAAAAATAAAAAATAATATGTGGGATAAACATGAAAATGTGCATAAATGAAATGTGAAGATCAATGAATCCAAACAATAAATATAAAAAGTTAACTTTTAAAAAATTATAATGAATGATGAGGATATATTTGATGACTACTTTACCAGGGTGAATGAGATTTTAAGTCATATCAGGGGATTTGAAGATGCTATAGAAGATTTATCTGTTCATAAAAAATTAAAGAAAAATTTTCCTAACAGATTTTGTTTAGAGATTTCTACCTTGGAAGAACTCAGTAGAGTTATCACTTGATGAATTTCATAATACACGTCTCAATTATGAAATGAGGAAATATCCAATGATCAAAAAGAAATAAAATGATGAAATGTGTTTCAAAGAAATAAAATGTCACAATATAAAAGAAAAGTTTGATGAACCATTATCAGATTCTAACAAAGATATGGTCGGTGATACTTGTTACAAAAGGTTCATGTCATTTATTTCTAAAAATTTCAAAAGATGAAGATGAAAATTTTGAAGGTGTGTTTCACTTTAAGGGATTTAATTGTGGACGGATTCTAAATTGTGCAATTGATTGTTTGATGAAATATTTTTATGATTCTAAGTGTTTGAATGGTGAATAATAATATATTAAAAGACGATCAAAAAATCCATAAAGGGTAATAATGGAAATAAGAAAAAATTTCTCAATGAAGTGAAAAAAATGTATAATGAGAAGGGGAGTAGTTTAAGACTCTTTAGAATGAAATTAATTAGAAGATGAGAGATAAAAGAAAATACAAAACATTTATTGCTCAAGTTAAGGGTCAAATTGATTCCAAAATAAATGATGAGAATAAAGAACAGAGATAGCATGAGTACATGCAATGTTATGAACCTGTAGCATGTCTTTATCAAAACTCTCTTCAAATAAATTAAACTTCTAGAGAAAGAGAAATGAAATGAAAACAAGAAGGATACTAATCTTATTGAAGATATCAAAATTTCCATGTTATAAATTGTAAAAGTGGAGAAAATGTTGAAAGATATTACTGAAAATATAGATTTAAAACAAGAAGAATCTGGCGAGACACATTTTTGGTGTCTTAATGAATAAAAAGGCCTAAAAAGATGAAATTTTATTTTTATAAAGTAGTATATATTCAAGATGAATCATTCAAAGATATTGGAAAGACTATTACAATGAAGAATGTATAGTTTATTTCTGATATAATCTAGTGGTACATGTTCTGACATAAAAACTAGAAGAATATGGATTGATCATGGTAGCAAGGATATAAGTATGTTTGAAAATTATTTTCAACAATATTGATGAAAATTAATGGAATCAGTGTATCCATATATCAAAGAGTTTATCAACAACAGTATTTTTGGGATGCTCAAATGATGGATAGAGAACTTTGATCAAGATTTTGATGACATGGATATGGAGAAACCACTACACAAAAGTCTCGAATAAAGCTTACTATAGAAGATAACACAGATTAAGTGATTAGGTGGTCTAGATAAAATATCACACAAATCTGATGGTTATGAAGAATGGCTAAGAAGATTGGATGACCAAGAAAAAATATTCGAGCGATCATATGGTTACAATTTTTTTGCACTATAGTGACACATCCCACACCGAAATGAATACAACATACCTGATCCATATTATTACGACCTATGACTTTAGCATCTCATAAATCATTTTTGAACTGCTCCCATTATGTAACAACCCAAAGTTTTATCAATTGAAATATCATTATAATAAATATTTCATCTAGTATAATCACATTATATAACATTAAGAATACAATTCGAACTCTATAAAGGAAAAATTATTGAAATAAATGGCATTTCTAGATGTTAAGGAATATATACCAAAGGAAAAATAACTTTACCTTTAGAATAGTAACATGAACCTTATGAATAGTAAATCAGAAAGTTGAATATAAAACTCATGAATGAAAGTATAATAAAATTCAATCCATTTTACAATTGACAATATAATATAATTATATCATATTATAAGTAAATAGATATTTTAAAAAATATTAATTAGGTGTTGGTATTTTTGTAAGTCATAAATATTTAAATTCTATTTTATGACTAAGTTAATAATTTAAAAGAAAATTCATTTTCACAAAATTTATTCATAAATTATTATATTTATATCTTTTTATTACAAAATAATTTTATGAGAACTGATTTAATTTTTCAATGTGATAAAAAATCAGTTTTGATTTAAAATCTGTATTTTTTGAGTAAAAAATTATTTTAATAAAAAATTAAATTTATCATATTTAGAAAATTATATTCATAAAATGGAGTACATTTTTTAAATAGAAATGTCGAAGATATTATTAGGGAGTATTTTTGGAATTTTTCTAATATATTTGAATTTTAGTGAATAGTAAAATATGATAGTTTAGGGTATATATACGTTAGAAGTCAAATACACTATTAATTGAGTATTGGATGATGTAACCAAAATTTATTAAAACTCACATGATAATAGAAATTTATTCAGTTTCATGAATCAACACTATTTTTTTCCTTGGGAAAAATAATAATCTAATCAATTAAATAATGAGAAAACGCCACTCTCCTCCACTATTAATACCCTCTATTATCCTCACACCTATCAAGCCATGATCCTTGTCGAAATTCTACTAAAATATCATCCCAAGCACATCCCCCATGTCCAAAATATGTGGGTCTTAATAAAATACAAAAACCAATCCCCTAAGGAGGTTCTCAAGAAGAAGCAATCAAGAGGTAAAACCCTGTTCATTTTGTTTTAATTTCATTTCAAGTTAAAATATTTTCTTCTATCCCCACCTAACACCATCCAAATGGTATGATAACTCTATTAACTTAAATATTTTTTTATATTATTATACCAATGGAACAATTCATCATAATCTCTCTTTCTCCAACATTTTATACTAAAAATAAAAACATTTTCTCTGATGTGTTAATTTATCACATTCGAGGGAGAGAATGTTTTCAATTTCCATTACCATCTTCATGGATGAAAATGAAACCATTTTTATGTTTTTTTATTATAACTTATTTAATATTTGGGATTCATTTTTTACACATGATACTTATTTATAAATCAAAATGAGTACATTGTGATCCAAAACAACCAAAATAAACCCAAACAATTATCATTAACTATTTATCAAATGATTCATCCACATTTCATAAAACCAAATGATACATAAGAATAGATTAACCTATTTAAGATCATAAATCACATATAAGTTCAATTCTGTATATTTATCCCTACATTATATGACCTTTTGTACATGTATTGAAGTAAACCGGTCATGAAAACCAAGAAAACCACTGCTTCTAAATGATGAAATTAAATATATTAACCCATCAATATGTCCATAAATGAAAGTAATAAACTTATAATAAATGAAATTCAGGTATAAATTAATCTGTTATTGTTAATTAATGTATATAATTTGATTATCCATAACATTACGGTCATTTAAAGGACACCTTCATACTTAAGGTAAGAGATTCTACCCAATCCTCAATTATTCCATCGAGTTACTCCTTCTCTAATTTTACCAAAATAAAATTATCTTTTATTGTTATGTTATTATTATAAATTCTATTTATATGTTCCAAACTAATGTTTCAATATCCGTTCATCATTCTTTTTTGGGGATATAAATGTTTTTAAAAGGTTTCCTACTCAATTCATCTAGATAAGCAAGATCGTTTTAAGGGAACATCCCAAATTCTTACCAATTTTAAAGTTAAATCTATAAAATATTTTAATCCACCATTATGTTTCTAAAATAACTCATTTTATAATGAAAAATTTCCTGGTTCAGTTATGGTTTTATATAAAATATCTTCCATTTTCTGCTTTAAATACTCTTTAATATTTTCGTTTAACCCCACTAAAAATTTTATTTATAATTTTTTGTAAATACTATTCTTACATGTTATCTGTTATGTATGACGTAACTAATAATGATATTTGACTTTCTTCCTTTATTAATTTCAATGTATGATTTAATTCCATTCTTTCATGGACACTATTATGATACACCCCTTTATTATTCTTCATGTCATGATCGTGATAAACAATTCATTCCCTGAGTAACCCTTATGGTTATGTTTAGTTACTTATGTATGATTATTTATGTGGAAAATATATTCATGAACATGATATTATGGGTGAATATATATATCGCATCAATTAATTAGGTATTTTTTAGTCTTAAGAGACGTCATGTGCAACGGTCTTGGTGGTTAGCCTTTACTCATTCTCCATGTGAAATGGTCTTTATGGTTAGCCATGGATCAAGAACCTCTATGTTAAAAAATCCTTGAATCATGCTAAAGTCTTATTTTATGTTCCTACCACAAAACTATTAATACATTATTATATGACCCCATGTTTTGATTCCTTATATTTATTCATGTTCCATTCCTTTTTATATATTTATGTTATTACTTCTCACCTATGTGATAATATTTACTATCATATTTATTCCCTTTCTGGGATTTTTTCTCATCCCTTTATTTATGTTATCCCCAGGTTTTCCAATGCTGATGTAAGGGTTCAAAGGAAGTTAGGATCACTTTATGAATATTAAATAATATATTTTCTTATTTTGGAATCATGATGTTTAATTATGTACCAAATCTTCATGAAACTAGAATTTATGATACTTTTCATGTAATTTGATGTTTAATTATTCTTAAAAACATGTAATGATTTGTGCAAAAGACTAGGGTTTCTATAAATTTCCTCATGGCTCCGACCCATTCCAGACCCCCTCAGTTGCCATGTCTCCCCACATAGTGGTGCCTTGCTTCTCCCCTGAACCCTTGTGGGAAAATTCCTCTATTCATTATGACACCTAATGGCTAAGCCAGGGCAGGCTCCATTAGCCATGGTGGACCCTCCAAAGACCCACATAATTCTAGGGTAGAAATAGATAGTCCTTTCTTGTGAGACATATATTTATTTATTATGAATCAAATAGTATACATAGAAAATTTATATGTAATAAATAGAAATAAAAAGTACTTTGAATGTAATTCCAAACAAATCACCTCAAACCCTCCTCATCCACACTTCATGAATATTAATTTTTCCTTCCATGAAAATTCAAACTCATTACTAATTCATGAAATATTTTGTTTTTATTGTATGGAATCCTAAAATATTCCATGAAACGTTGTAAAAAATGGGTCCTTATTTGACACATGTCATAGGAACTTTCTAATCAGTTGTACAATCATTACATTTATAATTCTTAAAAAATGTTATAATATTTCCCTAAACGCTCATTTACAACCAATGAAATTAATTGGATACTTGACTATGGATTTATTTGGTTCTCAACATGAAATATTTGGATATAATTCTATGAATGGATTTTCTAATTTCTCCTAAATCATGGATAATATTTTATCATTAGTGGGTATCCTTTACTACCCTTGATGAGGTGTGCTATTTTTTCAAGGGATACTGGGACCCATGATCAAGTAGAGTCCAACATCATTTTTGGTGTTGTACATGATTGTATCAATCTTTTATTTTGACCTAAACTAATTGTCATAGATTAGTGATCTTCTTTTAGTGGTCCTCATGTTTGCCAACTTTTTTTTGTTTAACTTTTCTAGGTTTTTATCTGCAATGGATATAGATAATTAGATTTACTTGATACCTAGAACCGTACTTATCAATTTTCCATCTTAAATTGTAAAAGAAATTAAATTAATGCATTTAAATTACTAGTAGGATGATTTTTTTATAAATTTTTTATTTTTCTGAGTGTTTCTCCTTGTAAAACACTAGTTCTCTTTGCCAACAATACTAATGGATGACATTTTCATTGAGTTTATTATTGAATACTCAACTATGTAATCATAAAGAAAATTTACCTATTACAATATCTTGATGATTTATTTGATCAGTTTAAATGGATAAAGGGGTTCTCAAAGATTTATCTCTGGTCAGGTTATCACTAACTTATAATTAAAGAGTTTGAGGTTTTGAGGATTTCCATCGAATGAAGGTATGGACATTATGAGTCTATTCATTTGACCAATGATCTAAATAGTTTTATATACGTAATTTATAAGATATTTAATGAGTGTATTGATTCATTCATGGAGGTTTTTTGGATGAAATATTATTTTACTCTAAAATTTAGGAGGATCATTTGTGTCATCTGAGATCAATTCAGTTACAAAAATTTTTTTTCCAACAAATCGAATTGTATGTTCTATATTTTGTTTGTGAATTTATTGGGACACATGTTCCTGAAACATGGTATTTCAGCTGATCCTATAAAGTTGAAGGTTGTTTTGACATGGTTATAACCCCAAAAAGTTTTTTATATTTGAGTCTTCTTGGGATTAGCAAGGTATTACTATCATTTTGTCAAACTATTCTCAGAGTTGAATTCTATGATGACCACTCACACTTGTAAAGGATCAAAGTTCTTGTTGTATTAAAAATTTCAGAATTAGTTTAATGAGTTAAAGTATATTTTTTAATTTTTAATAGTTTTGAATCTTCAAGAGTATGATATGGGAAATGTAGTCTTCAATAATGAATTGGGTTCTGGTTTGGGAAAGGTCCTCATTAAGGGAGATAACGTGGTGTCCTATAGTTTCTAAATTCATAGGGCAGATGATAATAAATATCATACTCATGATTTTAAACTCACAACTATGATAAATGCTCTTATGATTTGGTGAGTTTTCCTTTTTGAAGAAAAGTTTAGCTTTTTCCATTAATAAAATCCATAATTATATATTCATTAAAAATGATTGAATCATTGTCAGAGGTAATGTGTCGAGTTCCTTAAATACTTTAATATTGACAATTAATGCACCCTTGGTAAGGGCTATATCATTGTGATAGTTTCTTCAAGAATCTTCCATCACATACAATGAAATAATCACCAAAAGAATAGAATTTATTTGATTTATTTTCTCATATACATTTTGGAGTTCGATATAATGAGGTTGATATTGTTTTTACAAACATATAGTTGACCTACTATCTTATATGGATGATTCTTCAAAAGAAGTATCTTGATGATGATTACCATGGAATTAGGATATCTCTTCAATGTTAGAAGACCATCATGGAGTGATCATTGTCTTTTGTGGGTATCCTATTCTTATAGAGCTAGTATATCATATCCACATCTATGAAAAAGGATGTGATGGAGGATATCCATAATTCATAGTGGGTGGTACAACCTAGAACCATGAATATGTTATATTATATACAGTGATGAATTTGTTGGTTGGGTATTTGATAAGAGACACTTGACTTGGTTTCACATTGACGTACCTGTAATCAGTTTAAGGTTGAGCACAAAAACTGTTTGAGTTCTCTTCAACCATTTTAGTTTCGACATGGAAGTGGGATGATATTTCAAGGTAATTTTTTGATGGGTTTATTCATAACAATTTAGGGAATAATGTTATATAGGTAGTTATTGATTAGATGACCAAATTATCTCACATTATCTAAATTTGAGATATTTAGAAACCTATATGTATAGGATATTTTTAGATTATCGTACTATCTTTTATATCTTTTGATTATGATCCATGTTCCAAATAAAATATTTTAGGAGAATTCAGGAGGTTATTGGATGTTAGGTTAGTTTTAGAACAACATATCATTCATATAATGATTTTAAAGAAATTCTTGTTTTATAGTTCTTAATACATGCTTCATGATTTTTTTCCTGAGTTTGGTGGATCATGGAATAGATACATTGGCCTGGTTGAGTTGTCTTATAACAATATTTACCATTCATCCATATATATGGATACTTTTGAGTCCCTGTATGGATGACTGTGTAAATCAATATTGTGCTTTTTAGTGATTGGGGAAGCTTCCCTGGTTGGGATTAGTTTGGTTTACGAGATGAAGGCAATGATTATTTTGATTTTTTAGAGAATTGACATTTTTATAAGCGAGTATAAATTTGATGTTGATCGTTGATGAAATCCTTTGGAGTTTTTAGTTGGTGAGAAGGTGTTTTTGAGGGTTTCACCGTACATGGGTGAATAATGAATTCAGAAACATCTAATGTTATCACTCAGATATGTGGGACTGTTTAAGGTTGTTCTGTATATTGGAAATGTGGATCATTGTTTGGAGTTACCACCTCACTTGATGTATATTCATAACGAGATTCTTGTGTGATATATTATAATGCCTCTCAACATCCCATCTCTTGTCCTTATCAAAGAGGACCTTGATGTGGATATTGATTTATCCATGGATTAGTATCCAGTTCATATAATTGATTCTGAGATAAAGGTTATTCTTGGGAGGTCTATACCTATTTTTTAAGTGATCTAGAATCATGGTTCTGATTCAAATGGGACATGGGTGCATGAGTAACTAATGATAGATCAATGTTTTCATCTATTTGTTTTGGATAATTCTTTATAGGATTTCTGGGGGTAGAAATATTTTATGGTGGGGATATTTTAACCTCATGTTACTAGCTTTCAGGTAATTACTTACCATTTTTTGATCAACCATTGGTTCTTTAATGGGTTGTTTTTGGAGTTCTACAGACATTTTTGGAATTTTTTAGGGATTTGAACACATTTAGGTAAATGCATGTTGTTCATCCAAGAAAATTATGTGCCAGGTCTTGAGGCAGTAGAGGGTGTCCCAATATTATTTTTAACAGTGAGGCCTACCCCCTAATGCATTTGAGTTGGTACAATATGGAATTTAAAATATACTAAAAATGTATCCACACCATGGATCATCCTCCAGTGTCCCAAGAGTGAGTGTATATCTAGAGAATAGCATGTCTAACCATGCAGTTAAACCCCACAAACATCTCTAAAAGCTGGGTAGGGAAGTCATTTAGGAGGATGACTAGCACTAACCATGCATCCTAACCCAGGAAACCATATAAATGTGTTTTTAGTCCCCAAAAAATAATAATTGAGTACCCAAATACCCTATTATAATTTTAAACACCCCCTAATAGAAACCAATCTAACCCTTTAGCATTTTATTCTCTCTATAGAAGATTTTAGTTCCACCAACCCCATTCAATATCCGATTGAAGTTCTAGGGGATTTGATTTATCTCACCCTCAAGAGTGCACTCTCCTTGATTTTGAAACCTTATTTCATCAATAATTTTAACAACCTAGTAATTTGTTTTATTATATAAAATTCCTTATGTTCTGAAATATAATAATTTAAAATTATATGTTTTAAGTAATAATACTTATATTTCAAATTTATAGCATTCAAATTAGTTATTAATTAATGTCGAAAAATAAAATATTCTTTAACATTATTATTTTTTGTAAAAGAATATTCTAATATGAGTATTTGTATTTGATTATTTTTATTTCAATATTTATTTTTATCAATAGATTATTTAATTACATATTTTATGAATAATATATATATTCACTATTATAATTTTTTTGATAAATACAAAATTATGTTATGAATAACTTCACTATTAATATGACACCACAAGATTTTATTGTACGCTTCATCACAAAGAATTTCAACTCATTAGGCAATATATATGCGCACAACGCCAATTCTATATGAAAGAACACTTTGTTATAGTTATAACCAAGATTTTAAACTTAATTTTTCTACTTATGTTTTTTTAATTTTATAAAATGCACATACACAGTTGCGTTCAGTAATATATTTTGAGTCCGATTGAATCAAAATAAATTTTGGTGAATAGTAACATGACCCTTATGAATAGTAATAGACCCTTATGAATAGTAACATGACCATTATGAATAGTATGAACACTTATGAATAATAACCTCACCAATGTAAGTATAAATAGTATATAGGCACTATATAAATGAAAGTAAATATTTTAAAAATTAATAATTTTGTGTTGGTATTTTTATGAGCAATAAATACTTAACTACATTTTTATAATTAATAAATTAAATTTAAATATAATTAATTTTCATAAAATATATTCATAAATTATTATTATGTTGTCTTATTAATTTATGATTATTTAACAAGACCTTTATTAAATTTTTAGTGTATTATATAATTAGTTATAATTTTAAAAATTGTATTTTTCATGTAAACGGAAATTTTAATTAAAAATTAAATTTCTCAGATTTAGGAAATTCTATTCAAAAAATGAAGTCCATTTATGAATTATATATGTCAGAAAATGGTTTGGATTTTTTTTTGATATTTTTCTAAAAGACTTGAATTTATGGTGAATAGTAAAATATGATAATTTACTAAATATGCTAAACTAATGAATTTATGCCTCATTCTTCATTAATGGATAATTTAAATGGCCGCTAGACCTAAATAACATGAAATTATTACTATTTTGGATATCAATAATCAATAGTATTCATAGATATGAGCCATAATAATAAAATAATGTCCAAATAATGGAAATCCTCACCTCTCCTCCACTATAAAACCACCCCTCACACCCTCTTCACATCACTCATCTAAAACATGATGATTTTAAATGTTCTTCCCAAAAAATTTTCCTTAGTTCCTCCCGATGTCTAGGATCTCTTGATATTTCTAAAAGACCAAAACCCCTTCTATTATGCAGGTGCCCAAGAATTATTACACAAGAGGTAAAATCCTCTTTTCCCTTTTAATTTCATTTAAGTTCATTATTTTATTCTTATATCCTACCCACCAATATCCAAATGAACATTTAAAATACATTATATTATATAAAAAATAATTAAATCATGTTAATGTAATAACCCTTTTTATTCTCCTCACACACTCTCTCTTAAATTATTATAAACAAAATCATCGTCCGGGTGGTGCCAATTTTCAATAGTTGTAGATGATGATGATTTTTTCTTCAATTTATTCTGCCAGGTTGGTCATAAAACAATTTTAATAGATGAAGTATATTATAAAATATGTATTTTATCTTATTAAATAATTATGTATCATCATTTGAACAAGATATTAAATAATAGAACAAATCTAGTTCGTTGTGATCGAAAACCCATCGTAAAAATCTAAAAGATTATCACTAAATGTCTTATTAATTGATTTTTCGTCATAACATGTAACCAAATGATATAAATAACCATTTAATGTTATAAATTTTCATTAAATATATTTCATATACATTCTAGATAATTATTTCAATTTCATATGAAATCCATTACATATAATCAAGTGAACCGACTATGAAATCATGGAAACGAACACACTGGAACGACATAATTCAATCTTTTAACTTATCAATAAGAACATAAATGAACATAATATGACTAAAAAGAATAAAATATACATATATAAGGTTAATAATGAATTAATTAATGGATTTAAATTCAATATCTAGGATATTATGTTCATGGGAGGAATACATTCAGACATAAGTGAAGGGTTTAATCAACTCACATTCATTTCTTTGAGATATTACTTCCTCACCACTAATTCTTGGGTGTGGTGTAAGTACACATAGTATTTATGTATCATATCATGAATATATTTTTTAGGATGCTATCTATTTTATTATTTTATGTTTATTAATTTTTTTGACAGATGATTCGATTGATTAGAAAGTGCTATGGGACTCTACCTGAACCTTCATTTTTCCATCGGGTTATTCCTCCACTATTCTTACCCAAATATAATGATTATTTATTTTTATATAACACTTATATATTCAATTTTTTATTTTAAAAAATCATATATTCATTTAATTTTATCTTATTTATGGGGATTATATGTTTTAAAATATTTACATTCAAAATTCTTTACGATAAACAAGCCCGATTCATGGGAACTTCTTGAATTTATAGCCATTTTTAAATGAACAATTTAATATTTTTTAATCCTTAATTAGTTATATAATATCACAAATTATATATTGAAAACAATAATGGTTAATTTCTAGTATTATGAAAACAAACTTTCCTTTCCAATTTAAAATCTGTTTAATATTTTCCATAAACCTCACTAAAATGTATTATTTCCAAAGCTTATTTAAAAACACATTTTGCAAGATTTCACATCAATGGTACATTATTTATTCCTGAAATATAATTTATATTTCCTTAATTTTTCTTTTCTATTATATAAGTGTTTATAAACTTATTTTATGAAAAATAAAAATGATTTTCTGAAAGAAATCTTCTTCCCAAAGTAAAAAAGGATTTTTCTTCTCTCACTTTTACTTCTGTGAGAAATATGCATTATTACCCTCATATTCCATACATGTGCTTTATGTAATGCCCTTTGGTATATGAAATCAATATTCTCCTTATTATCATGATATTCTAGGGGATTATGTTTGGAATTTTTCAATGTGGTATGAGACTCCTTGAAATTTTTAAGAATTATTTCCTCAAGAATTTTTCAATGGTATCACTTAATAGTATCATCATCTAAGTAAAAATCCTTCATTATATATTATATTTCATTTATAATTTTATCATATGATGTCATCTATAATATGTAGTTGTATGGGTTCTGATTAGTTTGATTGTGGATGTGTTATCTTGATATCATTCACCATATTACTCCGAATTGTGAGTGTTTATGTATAATGATTTGGGGAAGTTATTTACATTTCATATGGTAGTTACCATTTGATTTTATATGTCCATTATGTTCAATCATATCTAATGAGGAATGAATTAGAATTATTAACTATCGGGAAGGTCCTACTATAGCAACTCGGTGCATCCGTAGGTCTCATGAGATAAAATAAATATACATTATTAAGCTAGTAATTTTTAGCCCAAGTGATTATTCAATTCGTATAATATACATTTATATGTTTTATTATGGTATTATTCATTCATCACTTATTCCTAACGTATTATGCTCAATATTATGTTCTAATGGAATTTGTACTTTTATTTATTCACCATGTCTTATTTTTTATGGTTTTTATATATTACATAACTTTATTGAGAATATTTTTTCACCCTATTTTAATGTTTCATTTTACCAGGTTATGAAGAAAAAAAATTATATAATCTTTCATGGATGCTGTTTATTTCATTTTATAATATATAATGTTTATTTATTTTCCCAATATATTGTGGATATAATATATGTATTTGATTTTTACCAGACTACTAAACTGATCATTCTTTTTGGATTTCATTCTTTTTAATCATTAGAATGTAGTAAAATAATGCAATGGCTTTGGGCTTTTGGGGTTGGGGCGTTATAGTTGGTATCATAGGATGTATAACAGCAACATTGGAAAGTAGATTTAGAAAACATTATTAGAGAATGTAAACCAAACATACAATTTTCAGATAATTATGCAAGAACATCCAAGAATTTTTTTAATGTATAGAGTATGTGGATCTTCCTAGAAAATACATCACTCTCTTGATACATCAAGTGTATGTAGTTCTGAAATAGATGTACCTTGGATTAACAACTCCGATAAGGTGTTCTAGGCCTAACTCGGGGTAACCTAGTACATGAAATCATTCCTTACTACACACCTACTTTGATACACTTGGGGGATATTATTTGGATAATCTTTATATTCTATACAAACCAGTATGAGGGATTTAAATTTAACCATGTCCTCAATGAAACCATATTTATGATTATGAGATTAGTTATACAAAAAATTTCAATTTATGTTAATTATTTCACTAGTATTAGGATTATAAATTATGTTTCATAGTGATATGATCTAATTATGTAGACGAAATTGTATAAAAATGGTTCATAGCAGATAGATTTGGAACCACATCAATGATCATAATCCAATGAGTATTAATGGGCATTCCATTAATCGGATCATGCCATTGTTTCTAAAGAAAATAGTATCTCAAGCATTCTCGAAAAATGAATAGATAATATCATGTCCTAACAATAAGAAAGAGTTTTCTATGTATTATGGATTTAGAAGGAAGTAGATGAAAAATAGGACAACTGTTGAACAACTAGATATAGGGAATAATGGAAATAATTATTTTCCCACATGTGATAATTGTGGAAGGAGATACCTTTGTAAATTCTTAAGTGGAAAAAGTGTTTGCTTCAAGTGTGAAGGAAAATTCCACCATGCTCATCATTCTAATAGATGGAAATAATTTTCTAATATTCAATGCTTCAACTGTAAGGATATGGGGAACTACACAAATGAATATACCATGAAATAAGAAATATAACTAAAAAACTAAAGGGATCATGGAAAAAAATATGGTGTTCATACAGTACAAGTAGAATACTTAATATATTTCTGGATTTGGGAACTATGTTGTGAAATTATTTTTATACGAATTATGGAATGTATAAGGTCTATACTGTAGTACAATATCATTAAGGATTTGAGTTCGTATTCTGAATAGTACCCATGAAAAGTGACTTAGGAATTAGTTTAACTTTTGGTAAAATATGTTGTTGAGGGAAATAAATCCCTTATTGTGTTCCTTATACTAAGATATCAATTTCGGAATAATTATATGATTGAATTGGATAATATAAATTTGTCAGCAAATACTATCTTGGATCTGAATAATGGATTTTTGACAAAGTGATAGAGTCTACAACATTTTTGACATGAGTAATATAACTAAATTAATATGTTTTACCTAAGGAATATGTAAAAATGAATGTATTAAATAATGTTTTTTAGGTAATTCATGTTATAACATCACTCCAAGAGAATACATGGAGAATGTACTCACATGTTTGTAAGTGAAAGTTAAGTGACACATCATGTTGATTAATAAGTTCATTATAGAAATTTGGTGATCTTATTTCTAAAGAATTTAATCATTATGTTTTGAGAAAGATAACAATTTATGAAATGGGTGAATTTTATCTTTTGAAAAGGCTTTATGTATTACATAACCCTACGATACCAGTTTTTCCATGAAATGAAGTATGAATAGATAAAGGCACAATCAAAGGTTGATATTGTGTATGAAGTACTCATATTTCCATACATTAATGGGTGAATGAATTTCTCAACATTAGGGAAAGGATATAGAAAAAATGTTATCCTATTACCTTTTTTCTGATGAATCTAATGGTCCTATATATCCTCACAAAGTTTTGGCTTTGTGAATGTTAACATCTTCATGACCATGTCCTCTACCACTTTCCATAATAATATGATGGTTATATTATTCTTCAATGTACATATTTTCACTTCACACAAATGTTATCCTATATGAATGCATAGTTTTATGGAAACCATTGAATTTAACTTTCCCTCTTATTATGATAATATTTTGTTAACCCAATTTCTGATGTGTGTTTCCCACAATGGAATTCTCAAGTATCAACCTTTAACTTTTGGAGTTTAATTTCGAATTGAAGGGATGTAATTATGTTGAAGGGAGAATAATGTAACATCCCTTTAATTTGTTTTAAAATTTTAAATTCAATAATTTATGAAAAATAATAATTTAAAATTAGGTGTTTTAATTAATATTATTTATATTTCTAATTTATAGCTTTGAAATTAATTTTAAATTAATGTTCTAAAAAAAATACTATTTTTAGTCTTATTTTGTGTTAATTTATATGTTAATATGAATATATGTGTTTGAATTTTTTTAAATAATTTTTATTAATAGATTAATTAATTAATATTTTATGAATAATATATATATCGGCTATTATAGTTATTTTGGAAGACACTAAATTATGTTACCAATATGTTCACTATTAATATGACACACCATGATATTATTGTGTATGTTTATTAATAAATAATTTCAATTAGTTGAAAAAATTATATACACACAACACTGAGTCTCTTCTAAATAATATTTTGTTATAGTTATAACCTAACCGTTAAACTCAATTTTTCCACTTCTCTATTTTGAATTTCTAAAATCAAACTTACACGATTTCATTCAGTAAGATATTTAGAGTCTGATAGAATCAATATAATTTTTCGTTAATTGTAACCTGACAATTAAAAATAGTAACATGAACCTTATGAATATTAATTTACCCTAATTAATAATAACCACATCCATGTAAGAATAATTATAATTTAGGCACCTTATAAATGACAGATAAATTTTAAAAATAATTAATTAAGTGTTCTTATTTTTGTGAGAAATAAATATTTAATTACAATTTTATAATTGATAAATTAATTTAAAATAAAAATAATTTTCATAATATGTATTCATAAATCTTTATTTTTTACCAATGATTTTTAGATAATTTAATGATACCTTAGTAAATTTTTTAGTGTAGTATAAAATCAATTATAAATTTCAAATTTTTTTTTATTAAATGAATATTTTAATTAAAAATTAAATTTCATGAATTCAGGAAAATATTTTCACAATAAGGAGACCATTTTGAAATTATACACATCAATAAAAGGCTAGGGAGAAATTTTGATATTTTTATAATATAATTGAATTTTTGGTGAATAGTGAAATATGATAATTTTGAAATTATGGTAAATTAATGAATTTATGCATCATGATTGAGTAAAGGATAATGTAAATGGTAGTTGGTTCAAAGTTAAATGCAATTACTTATGTATGTTTTCATAATAATCAAGAAAATTCATTGTCCTAATCCAAAATAATAAAATAAAGATTAAAATCATTTAAAACCTGCCTCGAATGCACTTTAAAAACCACCCCTCACTCCCTCTTCTCCTAAATTATATAAGCCTCTAAACATCTAAAAGTTTTATACAAAAACTATTCCCTAGTAACCCCCCACCCCCCACTTCTCAAATATCTTGGTCTTTCCAAAATACTAAAACCCGTCACTTAAAGATTTTGTTAAGGAGGTGTACTCAAGATGTCAAATCCTCTTCCCTTTTCCTTTTAATTTCTTTTAAGTCCCTTCTTTTATTATTATCTCCTCACCTACTCTATCAAAATGATCATAATAAATGCAGTACCAAATACATAGTGGAATTAAATCATGTTAATTCAATAACCATTATCAACCTCATCACACACTCTCTCTCTTTAATTTTATAAACAAAATCATCGTTAGGGAGGTGCAAATTTACAACCCTCATGGATGCTAATGTTTCTCTCTTAAATTTATTCATCAAGGTGGGTAATGATAGCATTTTTATTGTTGAAAAATATTCTAAATTATGTATTATATCATATGTAATGATTCTATAACCATCATTTATACATCATATTAAATAAAAGAATAAAAGTAGTTCGTTGTGATCGAAAAACCGTTGTAAAAATCTAAACGATTATCACTAAATGTATTATCTATTGAGTCATCCTTATACCATGTAGCCAAATGTCATATATAATAATTCAAAATTCAATATTATCATTAATAATATATAATATCAATACTATAAAATTATATCCATTCCCTATTAAATCCATTACTTATATTCCAGCGAACCGATCAAGAATTCAATGAAACAAATACCCCAGAATGACAAAATTCAATCTTATAACTAATCAATTAGGACATAAATGAAATAAATTTAACTATAATAAAATAAATAAATATATATAAGGTTATTAATTAATAATTTAGGGTATTTAATTTGATTATCAAGAACATTAAGTTCATGTTGGGAATATGGTCGGACATAATGTAAGGGTTTTCTCAACTCACTTTCATTTCCTTGAGATATTCCTTAGTCACCAATAATTCTTCTGTGTGGTATATATATATATCAAATTTTCTTATAAATTAATGAATCTATTTATTTTCTAGTATTCTATGTATAATTTTATTATTATAGATTTTGGGGTCATATGATTCGATTGATTACAATGTGGTATCGGATTCCACTAGAACCTTCATTTTTCCTTCAAGTTATTCCTTCACTATCCGTACCCAAATGTAATGATTATTTATTTTGGTTTAAATATTATATATTCATTTTTTAATTTCTAAAATCATATATTCAGATAATTTCGCTTTTAATTTTTGGGGATAATTTTTTGAAAATAGTTCCCTTCACAATTTTTCCCGATAAACAAGCTCGATTCAAGAGAACATCATGAATTCTTATCCATTTTCAAGTGCACTATATAATATATGTTAATTCATAATTATTTATATAAAATCACACATTTTATATTGAAAATATCTATTGGTTGAATTTGGGTTTTATAAAAACAAATATGTTTTTCCTCATTAAATGTTCTTTAATATTTTATTTAAACCACACCAAAATGTTTTATTACTAAAGTTTAACTAAAAGCTATTTTTAAATTTTTTAAATTTAGTAGGACATCGCTTATTCCTAAAATATTATTTCTATGTACTTAACATCTCTTTTTTAGTATATAAACTTTTATAAACTAATTTAATGAAAAATATAAATGGTTTTTAAAAAGAACTCTTCTCTCCCAAGTAAAAAGGTTTTTTATCCTCAAACTTTTACTTATATGAGATATTTACCTTATTCTCCATTTATTATTTACATGTGGTTTATGTACTTCCCTTTCTTATATCATATCAATAGTATCCTTATTATCATTATATTCTAATTCAATAGGAGTTTAATGTTTCAATGTGGTATGAGACACTTTGGAATGTTTAAGAATTATTTCCATAAAAATTTCTCAATATTTTCACTTAAAAGTATCTTTATATATTTCAAAATACAATTTTGAATATTGTACATTATTTATTTTTATTTATTATGATATCATCTGCAATATGTTGTTGTGGGTTTCTGATTATTTTGACGGTGGATGTGTTATCTTCATACAATTCGCCATATTACTTAAAAGATTAGTGTTTATATTAAATAATTGGGTAAAGTTATTTAAATATTATATGATAATTTAAATATGAATGTAACTTTTATTATGTTCATACCTTTTATATGAGGAATGAATTATAATTAGTAAGTATCGGGTGGGGATATCTATTGCCCCCTGGTGCATCGGTTGTTCTAATAAGACAAAATAATTTGGGGTTTTACTTGTTAATGTATGGTCTTGGCATGACAACTTGTCAGTATAGTCATGATGACCTACATTATTCATTCCCTCATTATGAGGTTATTAATTTATAGTCCCTGTGATTATTTTTCTAGTATAATATACAAAGTTATGTTTTATTATGGTATTATTCATTCATCTTTTATTCATGTTGTATTATGCTGAAGATTATGTTCTAATGGCATGTGTGATTTTATTTAATCACCATGCCATATTATTTATGATTCATCAATATAACTTACCCTTACTGAGCATATGAGTTCATCCTATTATTATGTTTAATTTCCCCATGTTATGAAGAACAAAACATTTTATAAGCATCCAAGGATGCAGTTTATTTCATTTTATATTGTTTTATGTTTTATTTTATTTTCCCAGTGTATTATGGGTATAATATATGTAATAAGGTTTTCCAATACTACTAAACTGATATTTCCATCTAGATTTGATTCCTTGTAATCTTGACCATGTAATAAAATAATGCATTAGCTCCAGACTTCTAGGGTCAATGCATTAAATTTATCTCATAAATTGCTATTGGTTGATCCTCAGGTTGTTAATGAATCCAAAACATGATTTGTTGGATTTTAAATCTAGGAATTTCTACTTTATCTTCCACTCCTTCTAATCTACATGGGTGGTCCCTATTTCAGTTGATTTATTGATTATGTAAATAACAATAGTTGGTGCAATATGGATTCTCTCTAATCTTGGAACTTTGATTTCTTGATTTATTTGAAATTTATTTTCAATTTATTCAATTAATTGAGATGATTTTATGTTTGATTATAAAGAGGAATGAAATTATAAAATGAAACCGCCTTTTAAATGGTTTTAAAAATATGTAGGACCCTAGAAACCCTTGAGGGGGGAGGGGTGATCCAAGGTGTCTATTTTTTATCAAAATGAGACCAATCTTATCCTGACATTTTTAGGAACATATAAAACCATTTTTCTGGAATGAGGGAGTTATCAATCACCCAGATGAAGAAATTAGAAATGAAACACCACAGTTTTACATAGTTCACCACTATGATCTAGTGCAAGGAGAATATGATGACAATGTATTGGGTTTAAAAAAATGCACTAAGATTCAGTACATTCTGTGGATTATAATTTTTTAAACATGATCACTCGATGCTATGTACATCAGCTTTGCAAGAATTTAATGACAACGAACTACCTCTATCGGATTACTTTTACGGACTATCCCTTTATCATTACCTTGGATGATGTCTTACATAGTTTTTAGACTTGAATTTCTCGTTAATATATTATCCATTTAATTATTTTTCCTTGAATAACATGATAATCTAACTTAATGATAGACTTAAATTTATGCACTTGGAAGCATTGTTCACTAAAAATAAATTTTCAACACATCTATTCATAAATTAACAAGACTCTAGAAACCCCCTTCTTATTTTAATGATACTTCATCCTTTTATAACAATTTACCTTTGGGGATGCTCCCCACCCTTCTGAAGGTCATATACTACAAAGAACTCCAAACACTCACAAAGATTCCATTATTTAAAAAACACCCTTTTATAAAATTCAGTATGGTCAATTAGTTCTTGACCATAATTTTTGTAAAGCTTATGTTCATGAATATTTACCAAATCATAAATAATTCAATTCATCAATTGTATTTAAGGAAATTATAATGTTTTCCAATTTTTTGAAACTCTCTATATACCTTCTAAAAATGAGGGGAATCATATTTATATAGTCTATGTCTTTGTAGATTTCAACCTCACCATGACCATTTCATGAATATCTCTATTCAAGTGTATGATTCTCATTTTCTAGGAAAAGCTCGAAAAAAAAATTCCCATTAATAAAGATTCTTTTAATCAAAAATCTTAGCATATTGTCTTTGTTCCTCGATCATTAATCATGAAAAATAATTCGTGAAACTTCAAAAATTCATGAAAATAGATTCTAGTTTCCTTAAAAAAGTACCTTATCTTCAAAAATATCTAATCCTTTACAAACTCCATGCTTGTTGTATATTTTGGAGAGTCATTCTTAAAAAACTACCTTTCAAAAATCATGTCCCTTCATCTTGACTTTATGCTCAAAAAATTTGGAAAACACTATGAAATGACACCACCTTTAATACTGAATACACCTTCTCTAAGATTACTTATCCTACACACTTTTTGATCAACCTAGTGTGTATTGAAAAAACCAAAAAAAGAATATATTAATAAATGTGAAAAACCATTGTCCAAAAAATCTCCCCCATTAGGTTTGTTTTCAATCTAGAGAGAAATTCTATAAATCATCAGCCTCTAGTAGAAACATGATTAGTTTTAAATAACTCCTTGATAACTTTAAGCCTTTATGATAAAATACTTGTTTAGAAAAAAAGAGTGGAAAAGGAGTATTTTATGCATTGAAAGTACATTAACTAATCTAAAAAAACTACAATTCATTAAATTTCACAAATATCCCCCTTTGTATATAAACCCAATGAATCTATATTTTTACTTTTAGAGATAAAAAAACTTTTCATGGAATTTATCTTTACCATAGTACTAAATCGAATAACCATATAAATTAAATTAGTTAACACAAATGGGGATTGGGGATCAACTTGATCCTCCACATGCAATGGGAGGTGGATGAACATTAAGGTTCAATCGATGTTTCTTAAAAATTTGTGTTGCCAATAGATTAGTGATAATTTCATCCACATGATCATCTGTTCCAACATCCTATATTTTAATCACATCTTGTTCATTATTTTTTTTATGGGTTTATATATGATCTCAGTGTTTTTTGGTACATTAGTGTTGAACCAAATTTTTCATAAGATAGATCACACTCTTTTTGGAATAGTGATCAAAATCAGATGATTCACCTCATCACCAATATCAGTAAGTTGTTTCTTCATACCTAATATATGAGTTTATTCCAATTTCACATAAATATAATCTACTTTATTAGTATTAAGTGACGTTCATTCGTGCTTCTTTCTAAAACATCTCACACATTTGTTTCCAATAAATAATGCACCACCACTTGTGAGTACCTTGGAAATACCTCATGATTATTTTATCTATTCATTCAATAAAATGCTCTTCCTTTGGAAAATGATGATATTTTTTATCTCTTCATTCAATAAAATATAATCCAATTTTGTGAGTACCTTGGAAATACCTCATGATTATTTTATCCGCTACAAAATGCTCTTCCTTTGGATTACATTGGAATCTATCCACTAAACATGTTTCAAAGACAGTATCTAGAAGCATTGTAGTCAAATATAATAAGTTTCCCATGATCCTCCTACAAAATGTGGGATCCACATATTTCCAATTTTAATGATTTTTAAGCTTTTTCACATCCTCTATTAGAGTAAAAATTTATTTATAGTCATGCATGATCAATTTAATAATAATATCCCTTTCATAATTTTCTTGATAAATAAAGGTGTGTTCCTCCTTTTGAATCACCTTTATCTCCAAAAAGTATCTGAGTTCACCAATCATATACATTTCAAAATATTATTTCATGCAATTATAAATTTATTCCGCTGATCCATTCCTGCTTCCACCAATTATAATGTCATCCACATACACAATAATAATAAATTGATCTCTCTTTGAATTATTCTCATAGATATTATTGTCAAAAGGTCATCATCAAAAACATTGTTTCTTTAAATGGACATTGAGTCTAGAATTCGATGTTGATGGATATTAATGTAGACCATAAATAGCCTTATTTAGCTTGAAAATTTTTATTCATAATTAACAATAATAAATTACACTTGTTGTTCAACATATAATTGTTTTTCAAGAACTCCATTAATAATATTTTATTTTAAAATCCATATGACACAATTTTATCGTTTTTAATTTAAATTTATAGGAAGAGCCTAATCAATTCCATTTGAGCCACTATAAAAAATTCACTTTAACATAAATTACTTCAATTTTAAATAGCCTTAAACACCAAAAATAAATTCTATATGATAAAATTTCCATGATCATGAATTTCTATATAAAATTCCAGTTTTCTCTAATTACTTTTTGATTTTTTGGTCTCCTAACATGATCATAAGACATGTTTTTTTCAATCTGATTCAGTTCCTCAATCATGTCCTTATCCCTTGATTAATCTTATGATAATTCTTAAAATGAGGTTGGTTCAATAATTTATAAGGGGGGAAAGTGTTATTCAATCATTATTATACTCTTCTCTATGGGTGAATTCTAATCCCCAATGATGTCGGATTGATCAAATTATGCTCTTTTATTACTTCTATGAGGTTATGGTAGAGTTTCTTCAGTAATGGGTTTCTATTCTCATTCGCCTTCATAATCATCATAATTTTGAGATCCCTAAATATTTTTAAATCCTTCCACAATTTTTGTTTTTAAATATGTCCATTTTCCACTTTATTCTTCGTCTTCAATCATATCAACATATGACCTCTTTGATTTATTAAAAATTTTATCCTTAATTATCATGTAATTATTTCTCTCCACAATATTTCCGAGATGATTATAGTAGAACATTGATTCTTTGCTCAGTATTTAACATCCAATGAATATTTCTTCATCTGTAGTATCACCATAATTTACATGATTTCATTCCATGTTTTCTATGAAAAAAATAAACCTTCAAAATCATGAAAACACTTCAGAGAGTGATTATTACAATACAATATCTAATATGGTGTACCAAGAATTCCAATAAATATCCCTATTCAAATTTTAGTATACAATATAACTTTATCAGCATCATTATAGTAATGAAAGAATCCCAAATATCAATCAGTGTTCTGATGGCCACATTATCCACCTTTCATTTTTTTTGTTCATTGACCTCATTTTATTGTAGTTTTCTCACTATAGAAAACTCATTATTTATCCCATTTTTTATGTTAATTTTCAAATTCAATGGATGTGTATTATATTCCACTATAAGATCATAATATATTGTTTGTGTGGATAGTTTCAATCTCAACTCTTTAAATATATCTCTTAATGCAATCATCATCTTTTGATTTATGAAATTTAGACATGAAAAAAATAAATTCTACTATGATAATAAATAAAAATAATGAATTAAGTATTTCTATATGTTGTATCAACATTTATTAGACCACACACAACCTTGTGAACATGATCAAGAAGTTTTTATTTCCATTTGAACATTGGCTGATATGAATTCTCAACCATCATTCCTCACTTGTAAGAATCACGTGTATTTTATCAATAACACATAAGATTGGGAATATCCATAAAGAATTATCTTATATATGTCATCCATACATTATTAACTAATTTTACCAAACCACTTATGCCACGTGTTTTTTTCTCTTTAATTGTAATGATATAATTGTTTTATTTATGATAAAATTAGTATAAATATAAATTATTCCTATATCATTTCATGATAGAATTACATCAATTTACTTTGATAGTGTACCCATTATAACTAAATTTAACTACCAGTCCTAAGTCAAAATTTTTCCCCATTACCCATATACTACAATAGAAACCATCCATATAGAGGGATTTTTTTCATTAGATCACAATGGGATAATTTTATATTTCTTATGTATTTTATATTTAATAAACCATCATTGTTAATTATCACCATTCCATTAACCCTTTATTTACATGATTCAATAAATATTCATTTACTATCATGGGGTATGAGAATTCAGAATCAAGAATCTAGGTTATACTATTATTTGTATATTTGATTGTGATATGTTTCAGGTTTGATTTCTCAATAATCTTTATTTCCACCCATGAGATAGCAGATTGGGTGGAGGTAATGGATTTCATCTATTTTCTCTTTTCAAAATTAATGGGTTCATTTTTCTAAAATTCATCATTTAGATAGGAATACCAATTTCAAGGGTAATTCTGCTTGTTTGATCAGTATTGACTTGTCTCAGAGTTTTTTAGTTATTGTTACAGACTTTCTACTACATGCAATGAATAATTTTTTTTCCAAAGTTAGAAAAAAATATCCATATAAATAATTTCTTCTATATGATGTAAGACATGGTCTCATTCACTTTTTTGACTTCTAGGTCCTACCCCATTCATATAGCTCCTAAAATTCCATACAATAGACATTTAATAAGAGGAAATATCTTCTCACTTACATTACATCACAAGTCAACTTATTTTGTAATGTTATTTAACAAGAGATACTCTTTCGATACTTGAGGATTTACTATACATCTCTTCCATGTTTTTTTCGAAGTCATCTTAGTTATGACATCAGGTTCCATTATGATTTGTTTAAAGTTTTACTTCCATTTACTTTTTCTCATCTCATTGCCAAACATTGATGTTTTTATATCATATCCAGTTTCAATTTCTCTGATAATTGTTGACATTTTATCACTCATGAATTTCTATACTTTATCAGAACCATGTTATGCTATTTACTAAATCTATTGATATGAAAATATTACAAATTATAATTTCTTTTTCACTTACCTTTATTTTGATTTAATTTCTAGTTTAATCCTTAAAGTAACTAATTATTCTTATTGGCCATGAACTGTCTCATAATTTTCCTTCAGTCATGATGTAAGGTTATTGATGTATTTTTATTTCTCTTTAATCCTAATTTTATACTGAAAAACAATTTTACATTCTTTTAATATTTTCTAAATTTTCTTCTTCCTCTCCTTCTTATTGATCAATATTGTCTTTAAGCTAATCCATATACTTTTATGGTATTTTCAACAAGAATCCCATATTTCTATTTTTATTTTTTATAATGTATAGCTAATTATTTCCACCCTTATGTTCCACCATGTTATCTAAAACACCATTATATTGATTAAAATTATATTTTATAGGTTCTACATTTTCAAATTCATCCATCATGGACTCTTCATAATCAATTTTAAACTCTGGTTATACATCTTCCTAAAATTATTAATCATGTTGTTATTATTTTTATATGAATCTCTTTCTCTATAAATTATTTCTTGATTTTAAGTATCCCTTTTGAGGTAACCTCTCTGAATATATATTCATAATTTTTACTTCATTTTATAAATAATTAAATCAATTTGAGAATCGATCAACAACATAACCTAATTTACTAAACCAAAATAAAGAAAAAGGAATCATGCCTTAAAATATCCATTGTCATCTCTTGAAATTATTGGTAAAAAGAGAAATAATTTATTCTTTTACATAATCTCTATCACCCATAAACTAATATATGTCATGTTTTATCATAATGATGAATTCCATTTCCTTTCATAGTGAAATTTTTTGGTCTAACTCTCCTTTCATAAGACGCCTGACTTCTTAGCACATCATCAATAGAAATATTAAATAGATATCTTTCATCATGGGATGTTTTTTATTACAAAGAGTTGAGAGACTTATCATGATTTTATTCATAATTTAAAAATCCTTCATTTCTTACTGAATTCCTCTAATAGATCTAAATAAATTAATAATGTGATTACCGAAACTCTCTTCATTTTCAATTGGATGCATTTTCAAATCATCAAACTTATTGGAAAATACTGGAGTTTGGCCTCCATGAATTTATTATAACCTTCGTATATATTTTTATTTTTTTCCCAATGCACTTGGATGAAGTTAAACCCATTACCATAAAATATATTTGACAAATAATTGTAGTAGTTAGTGTATTTTTGTCCTTGATGTTTTCATCATGCATTTTACTATATATTTCAATGATAGAAATACCCATTTCATTAATGACTTGAATTCCTTGAGCTATGTAATAGGGAACTTCGATTCCAATAGACCACGATGAGATCTTACACTATTATTTCAAATATCAATGTTTCTCCCATCTAAATGTAAAACTACCCAAAAAGTCACTGAATTATCCATAAAAATAATGGAAAAATTTAAATCCAATAGGATGGGAAATGATACCTCTTGTTGGAACCTAGAATAACGTAAGAAGGGAGGGGTGAATCTCGATATCAAAATTTTCTTTAAATGAGACAGATCATACTCTCATATTGGTAAGAACTTTTCAAACCTATCTAGTGGAATTTTACTTTTATTATACACCCAAATTCCAAAATAGAAACACAACACATAATTTTTACTTGTTTCACCACTATGGGATAGTCCAAGGATCATATGATGATAGTATGATGGTCATACTTAAATCCCTTATGCTTCATTGAATTTTATAAATTACAATTTTTTGGACATGGTTACATTATGCTAGGCACACTAACTTTACAATAACTATAGTGAAAATAGAATGACTCCCATGGATCACTTACATCGACTCCCCCTTATCACATCCTTTATTGAAGTTTCACTTTGTTTATTGACATCAAGGTTGCTTAAATTGATTGGGAATTTAACTTTTTTTCATAATTAAAATGAGACACCTATTTCATTATAGACATAAATTTATGAAATTGAATGAACATTTCATAAAAAATAGATGTTACAGATTACTGTTCATAAAAATCACAGCCTTCACGAAACACCCTGCTAATTTCAATGATACTTCTACCTTTAAAAACCCTGTACCATTCATAAATATCCCAACCATTATGAAGATTCATGCCTTTATAAAACACTAAACACTCACAAAGCTTACAATCTTCATGAAACCCCCATTTTAAAAATTTCTCAAGGTCAATCAATTCATAACCATACATTTAAAGAATATTGTGTCCTTGAAGAGTTATTAAATCTTGAATAATTCCCTTTAATAAATAACTTTCATGATATTAAATCATTTCACTCGTTTTTCAAATTCTCTCTATTACTTATAAAGATGATTTTACTCCTATTTATTGTATTTAACATTCTCAAAGATTTTAATATGACCATGAAATTTTCATGAAGCTCTTCATTCATGTTTTGAAAGAAAATTTTCTTCATGAAGCTCCACTAAACATTTCCCATTTATAAAGATTATTTTAATAGAAAATTTTACCATATCATCATCATGTCTAATACATTTATCATGAAAAATCATTCAAAAACAATAAAAAATTCATGAAATTGGATTCTAGGTTACTTTGCAAAGATCTATATCTTCGTGAATATTCAATCATCATGAAAATCTATGCCTTTTCAATATTTTGATTTTTCAATCTTTAAATACCACCATTTTTTAAGATTACTCATTCCTCTTAACTTTGAGCTACAAAAATTTTGAAAAAAATTGGAAATGAAGACACCTTTATTAATGAATATACCTAAAACATAAAATTATTTAGCTTTCACACTCACTGATCAACTTAGAGTATATTGACAAAAAATCACAAAATAATCCTTTTCAATCTATAAAAAACCTTGGCCCTAATGGAAACACATGGTGTATATTGAGGAAATATGTCTTGAAAAAAATTAATTAATTAAATAATTATATGATGATTCTGGATAAAATTATTCAAATAAAAGGTAACTTTGAAGGGCCTGAAATTTATTAAGACCTATGATTTGGTTTTGAAATTGAAATGACATGTTGAAACTTGAAACATGGAGTTTGATCTATGAATGATGATTTGACTTGAAATAAATGACTTAACTATGATTGATTGACTTGAAATCACATGTTATCCAAAGTAGTTTGTGGATGATGAAGAAAAATATGCAAGTAATTTAACTCCATATTAAGGGATTTACAATTACAACACTAACTGAAACATATTTGTCATGATGTTCCTTGATGGGGGTATTGACTCATTATATTATAATTTAATGAGCCTTAGGGATGTTTGCACACCTAAACCCATTATTGATTGATTTTTTAGTGTGAGTATCCTTGATAAAGGAGCTAATGAGCTTCATGGAATATAACCATGGTCCTTTATTTATTTTATTATTACATGCAAGTGATTATTTAACTATTTTTTTAGAACCTTATATTTTTAAAATATTTATTTAATTTTAATATTTAAATAGTTTCCAAATTTTCAGTTTGAAATCATACATGACTATTAAATATGAAAATGATCAGTTATGCTTTATTTCATTTAAAATTGAAGTAAAAATGGTTTAATTATTACGGGAATACTTATGGAATTTCCAGTGAAATTTTACATCGTTGTTTTTCTTCACAACCTACCACTACCTATGGGAATTTTAAATTTTTTTATACATATCCAAGAGAATATAAATGTGTCACTTGAAAGTGGTGGATGTTATAAATTTATAAGACCTTGGGTGACGACAGTATCCAATGGAGCCATGATCTAGTCGTTGTATATATATTACGAGTTTACATATTTATGGATGTTGAGTATCTCATATGGATGGCGTACCATTTGATCTTTATCTATCTACTTAGGATGATTTTATTCATGTGGAGTGGTTAGTATAAAAAATATTGTTTCATATTTTTATGTTCTTTCATTAATAATTTTTCTTGGGGGGAAATAATTTCATTTGATCATGTGTTGATTCCATGGGTCTAGTTCCTAACCTGTAGGGATAAATACATTCCTTTGGGTCATATTAGTACTAGCTTGGGTGCAAATGTACTGAGTTATTCATGTTGGATTAGGAAAGAAATTAATTTTACTTCTCTTTCATGTAACTTCACACAACTAATGATACATTTCATGTAACTTTTATATTTTCATGAAAATGTTTCTGTTTCCATAACTCCTTTTTAACCTCCTCTAAATTTTGGACCCTGAAAATTGGGAAAAACTAGGAAATGCCACCAATATATATGAAAAAATTTACTTACACCTTATATGATATTGAATTCATGTGTCATGCTACACTTCATGGAATCACTATTCCTTCCCCCGAAAAACAAGATGAGACCAACTCCATGAGAAGAGGGTTGTGTCCATGTCATCCAGAAATAAAAATAGCATGTGAAACATGATCTGGATGGGAATAATTGTGCATTATAATCATTTAGTTGTATTTATCCTTCAGCATCAAAAAATGATCACTAACTAGGTTGTTTCTACATCTGTATGTCTTTAAGAACGAACTTGTGCTAGAAATGCTCATTAACATTCCAATACACTAATAGTACTATAAGAAATTGTGATTAAAAAAAATCCAACACCAAATATAGGTTTTGGTATAATATTATACACCTTTTTTTGTCTATAATATAATAAAACCATCTCCTTACAGATACTCTATTCATTACATGGAAGTAGATTTATAATTCCTCCTCTTCATCCCTGATGAATTTTCTTTTCCCCTTCGAGATCAAAATTGGATTGGTAAAATCAAACCAGATTTATTATTTTGGTTCTTTCCCATTATGGTTGAATATAATATTTTATGTCCTCTCCCACTGTGAAATCCCATCTAATTGGGAGATATTGATCCGAAATATCAATTAATTATCCCTATATCACTATTAAAACCTTAAAGGATTTCTTCTTAAAAACACTACTCCCCCTTAATAAATAATCTCCATTAAATATATTTCCAATGTCCTTGAAAAATATGTGGGGGAACATAGTTCTCCTCATATTTCAATGTCCTTGAATATTTTATGACTTATTGGTCTCATGTAAATAATACCCTAATATGAAATTATAAGAAAAAATAAACAAACATGAATTTCATGGATTTTGATACTTGTATTATAATATATATTTTATTGGTGTTCAAATACCACTTTAACTAATTTAAAATGACAATGGTTGAGTATTTAATGTGATGTGGAACAACTGGTCCATTCAAATATATATTTGATTATAATAACCCATACTTTACATACATTGTTAGTACTAAAATATTGAAGTGCACTTATTACATCATATAACAAAACCATGAAAGGACTATATAGGTATAGTGACTTTAGAAACTAGGAAACATAAACAACTGGTTCATAAAGCATCTAAACTGTCTCCCATTTATTTTATCATATCTATAGCCCCTTTTGGCTTATCTTACTTAATAACATTCTTCCTGACCTGGGGAAAAATCATAAAAAAGGGTTAGCTCAAATGCTCGGTAAGGGTAATGAAATATCAATCACATCATATTTATAAGAACATAACATTTTGGAAATCTTACCCAGCAAAAAAGATCATAATTTCATAACATGGGATAAATCATGGTATTGAAATGTAATCACAATAATCATAACATAAAACATGAAACTCTGTGGAATACACACATAATCATATAGATTCATTTCTTATTAGTCAAGACTCATTGGCAAGACTATCTTAGTGGACAAAGTCCATTTCTGAATCGAGTTCACTCCTCGTTTCAGTCCTGTTTCACAAGAACCAGTATATCCTACCGTTCCAGCCCTCTCTATCTCATTAGATATAAAATATTTACCCAATTTATTGGAGGGATATATAGGTCCCACCCATCTCATAATGATACCATTCTTATGTGTGCCACAAAATCATAAACCATACATCATAGCATAACCCATGTAATAAAAATGGGAATAAAAAATATCATGACATCATAAAACAATTCTTATCAGATAAAGGAATTCATAAAAATAAGTCCATCACAACATAATCAAATCAATGTAATAATATGGATAGAAACAGAACCCTTTATTATCTTAGATGGAAAATAATTTTGATGAAACACATGAACTCCATTCTTGAGGAAAATATCCTTTCTACTTCAAAAACACTTTTCATTTCTTTACATGTCAAAAAATTTTAAACCAAATGAAGCTGATTAAAAATAAACTTGAAAAGTTGTAATGTAATCTTCTTGGAAGTAATGTTTTAAAAATCCATTCATGCCGTATAAGTTAAAAAAACATTCTTCTCGTACTTTTGTCAGAAAAGTCAAAAAGTACCTCGTACGAAAAATGACAAAAGATTCCTTTCATATATTTTACTAAAAACTAACCGAAGGGTAAAATAGGATATAAACTATTGTAGAAGGATATAAATATTACATATTGAGGAAACTTGTATGTGGATGATAAATATTCCCCAGTAAATTCTGATGTATAAACAATCTCAGATAAAAATTGAGATTGCGAGATTTTCCCTTACCTTTGGTCTGATTTGATTTGTAAGTGTCCGAACCTCCTGTATAATGAATTAAATAATGTCATTGACTTTTTCCAGAATCATACACATTGTTATGATATCATATATGTTCATATTCTTAGCTTATTATTAGTAATATTTCTTTGCTACTTGTTATTCGGGTGTTTATTACTTTTTGTTCTTATGCGTGTTTTGTCGAATAAATTCTTATTCTTATTTTTAGGTATTTGTGTAATATATATCATATTTATTCACTAAATTAATTTATGTAATCATTATGCAATGAAAATCATGTAGAACGAGTCGCATCACATCGTGGAGACGGTATTCCGTATGTACGCACGAGCGATGATATCGTTCCCATGATCGTGGAATTGTATTAGAGTGTATGTATACTATTTCAGAATCAATATCACATTACAATAATCATATATATTCATTATTTACACCATTATACCCATCCATGTTAGGTGGTGGTGGAAAATAGATTACACCACGGCGTGGAGACGGTATTCCATATGTACGCATGCACGGTGATTTCATTTTCTGTAGGATGGATATATGGTGAAATAGGGTTGTTTCATGCTTATAATAACATATCAGTATATGAGTTATACTTATTTTATTAATTCATAATGAAAAAACTAAAGAAGAAGATGTGTAATAAGAAATAAAGTTGAAAAAATCAGTAACAGACATTACCTCTTCTTTGAAGCGATTCTTTGAGACCTACTTTTAGGGCACTAAAATTGGTCTTTGAAGAATACCAGGACCTCTAGGATGTTTCTAGGGAAGTGTAGTAGATAAATTGTTAGGGTTTGGCCATGCTTGAAGGCTCAATGTGGTGTGAGGAAGAGAGGGAAGAGGTTCCCTTTTATAAGGGAGGAGAGGGGTACCTTTGGAAAAACTAAAAATATTATTTTATTATAAAGTCATATTCAGTTATAAATAGCTCCAAGTTGACTTATTTTGAAGAAAATGTGGGGATGGGTCTAAAGTATCTCATTTAATAGAATTTAGACAAGTTTAGGTTCCTATTTTAACCTTCTCATTTAGATTTAACTTTAAGTTAAAAAACTTTACTTTTACCATGTCTTCTTGTTTTCTTACACTATAAGGTTAATAGACTTACTATAACAGGCCAAACGAACCCCAAGTTGTTTATTATTAATATATATATAACCTTATCTAAGTCATTTGAACAAACATTAGATTTTTATGAATAAAATAGTAATTAATAATATAATATTTGTTTCAAAAACTATTTTATGTCAATTTTGAAACTATTTAGTAATTGATTTTTTTTGTGAAAATCATAACAGAATTATTAATTCTAACACAGTTAATTAAATCAATAATAACATGTCATATTAACCTATAAAATCAGTGTAATTCCTAAAAAGTCTCAAATTACATTTATTTGGGTATTTATAACATCAATTATGTCAATATTTCATTAATAAGATAATTACTGCATCATCGTTGTGTCATTAATAAATTAAATTATTTAATGTATAAAAATTACAAATAAAATATCATTATGTATGAAAATAATTTAATCTTTCTAATGAATATATATAGTCGAATTTATCTTATATATAACCATATATTAAAAATGATTTACTTATTAAACTTTGATTTTAACTATTTTAACCCTTCTTTAAATAAATTAATAATAAATGTCCTAATATAATCCATGTGGGCCTAAATGGTCATATTTTATTCCTAAGGTTGTTTTTGGTCTAATTAAACTTATACAATAGAATTAGGACATGTGTTAGGGTAATAATAATATCATTTTTACTCTTAATTACCCTATTTACTTTTAACCGTGGAAAATAAATGTAAAAAGTTACTATTCACCATAAATTATTTTCATCTCATTGAACCACATTTTACTTACTGACATCAACCGTGTCTCTCAGATTTTTGAAATTCCATTCACAGAAGCGGTAAAATTAAGATGTATGTAAAATTGCAAATTCTCCTACGTGGTGGGTAAAAGACGGTGAAAAGTTCAATAACATTTTTATATATCTAAAATTATTATAAAATTACTCAAATGAATTACATTGAACTTATATAGCTATTATGTATCAGTTTTGACCTAAAATAAATTTAAATAAAATAAATAATTATTTAAATAAATAGTCGGTTTTTAAATAGTAACCCAGTGTTTTCACTATTCATAAAAAATTTAATGTTTTAAGAAAAACACCAAAATTCTCCCTAGGATAATTTCGATATTACGAATCCAAAAATGAAGTCAATTTTGAAAAATAAAATTTACCAAATTTCAAAAAGTGGTTATTACTATTCATAACGGCAAGTTTTAATAATATTTTAATAGCATATCTTTGTTTAGTGAAACTCGGTATTGCGTACGACGCAAGCTATCACGGAAGGTCACGATTGCGTGTAAAGAGAGACAAGCTAGTGTTGTGTGTAGTAAAAGATTCCATTGATGATTTATATAAAATAAAAACAAAATATTTCTTATAAAAGTCTTGGGTGTTACATTCTACCCCCCTTAAATTTAATTTTTCCCTCAAAATTCATCACTTGTAACAAACAGATGAGGATAATTCTCCCTCATCATATCCTCAAGCTCCCATGTAGCTGCTTCTACTTAGTGGTTCCTCTATAAAACTTTCTCCAAGTGAGTGGTCTTGTTTTGTAGGACTTTTCCACTACGATCGAGAATCTCTATCGGCTGTTGTTCATAAGAAAGATCTTGTTCCAGTGGTACATCTTCGGAGCTGAGTACATGTGAAGGATCAGGTATTTACTTTTTCAGGAGAGATACATGGAACACATCCTAAACATCAGAGAGATTCAGTGGAAGCATCAATCGATAATCTAACTTCCCAACACGATCCAGTATTTCGAGAGGACTGATATACCTAGGGCTCAGCTTTCCCTTCTTTCCAAATCTCATTACTCTCTTCCAAGGAGATATTCGTAAGAACACATTATCACCCACTTCAAACTCTAAGTATTTTCTTCGGTTGTTGGCATAACTTTTTTGTCGACTCTGAGCTGCTATTATGTGTTGTTGAATAGATCTGACCTTTTCTTCCATCTCATCAACATGATCAGCTCCTAATATCTTTCTTTCCCCAACTTCATCCCAAAAAGTTAGAGTCCTGCATTTCTTTCCATAGAGAGCTTCATAAGGTTCTATCTGAATACTAGAGTGAAAGATATTATTATAAGAGAATTCCCCCAAAGGTAGGTGTTGATCCCCACCACCTTTGTCGACTTAATGCATCTGCCACCTTGTTTGCTTTCCCAGGATGGTAATGAATTGAGCAGTCGTAATCATTAATTAGGTCCAACCATCTTATTTGGCGCATATTCAACTCCTTTTGTGTGAAAATATACTTTAAACTTTTATGATCAGTATAAATATCACACCTTTCTCCATAAAGATAATGCCTCCAAATATTTAATGAAAATATTACCGCAGCTAACTCCAAATCATGATTTGGGTAATTTTGCTCATGTATTTTCAATTGTTGTGAGGCATAAGCTATCACCATATCATTTTTCATAAGAACACACCCTAATCCCTTCTTGGATGCATCACTATAGATCACGAACCTTTCTCCACTGCAAGGAAGTGTGAGTACAGGTGCACTGGATAACCTTCTTTTCAACTCATTGAAATTCTCTACACATTCCTCCATCCACACGAACATAACTCTTTTTCGAGTCAACCTGGTGAGTGTATTAGATAATCGTGGTAAATAATTCACAAAACGTTGATAATATCCAGCCAAACCAAGAAAACTTCGGATCTCAATTACTGTTGTTGGTCTCGACCATATTTCGATAACCTCAGTTTTTGCTGGATCCACAGATATCCCCTCTTTTGAGATTATGTGACCCAAAAATGAACCTTTTTGAAGCCAAAATTCACACTTTGTAAATTTTGCATAAATCTTTTCCTTTCTCAGGGTCTTCAATATAAATCTCAAGTGATCTTCATGTTATTCCTTTCTCTTTTAATAAACATGAATATCATCTATAAAGACTACCAAAAACTGATCAAGATAGTCTCTAAAGACTCTATTCATCAGATCCATGAAGATAGAAGGGGAATTATTCTGACCAAATGGAATCACTATAAATTCATAGTGTCCATACCTTGTATGGAATGTCGACTTTGGTATATCCTCCCTTTTCACCCTTAATTGATGATACCCTGAATGAAGATCAATCTTGGAAAAGTACTGAGCTCCGTGTAGTGGGTCAAATAAGTCATTAATGCATGAGAGAGGGTATTTGTTCTTGATGGTGATCTTGTTAAGTTCTTGATAGTCAATGCAGAGTCTCATTGATCTGTCTTTCTTCTTAACAAACAGAACAGGTGATCCCCAAGGTGACGCACTAGGGCGTATGAATCCCTTATCAAGATTCTCTTGGAGTTTCTTCTTCAATTCCTGCAACTCAATTGGGTACATTCTATAAGGTGTCTTTGAAATAGGCAAAGCACTCAGTACGAGTTCTGTTGAAAACTCAACTTCATGATTTGGTGGAAGACCCTGTAATTCCTCCGGAAAGACATCTTCAACCTCCCATACAACAGGCATGTTCTTAATCGTGAGTTTTCACCAACCATTTGAGATAAATAACCTTCATTTAGTGGAATCAAGACCCATAAGATGGAAGAAATTTCCACTGGAAGGTTATGTTCATCCTTGCATCGATAGACGATCTTAGATTGATCTGGAATATGAAATCCGACTTCCCTTCTTTGGCAATTGATATGAGCTCCATATAAAGAAACCCAATCCATGCCAAGAATCACATCAAATTCCACTGTAGGAAGGATCACAAGATTTCCAGGAAGCACTTTCCCACAAACATCAATCAGAGAAGAATTATAAACTTTTGATGTGATTGTTTTGCCATTAGGGGTTGTCACAGCTAACTCAACATCTAATTATTTAGGTAATATGGTGATACCCTTAGAAAATTCTTCAGAAATAAAAGAGTGGGTGGATTCAGAATCAAATAAAACATTTGCTACTTTAGATTGGATGGTAACTGTACCTTTCACCACTTTATTATCGTACTCCACATCGCTGATAGAAATTGCATGTGACTTTCCTTTGTCTTTGGCCTTAAGAGTTTGTTAACGTCGACCATCATCATCAACCGTTGGATTTGGGCATTGATTGGTATAATGTCCCATCTCCTTGCCCTTGTAACATTGAAGTGTAGTAGGTTCATTCTGTGTATCCCTTCCTTTTTTTGCATCATTAGACATCTTCTTCCCATCATTGCAGAATTCAAATGCCCGATGACCTTCCTTTCCACATTTGAAACATTTACTTGTCCCTTTAAGACAACTCCATCCATGTTTCTTTCCACACTTTGAGAATAAGGGAAAGCTCATCTTCTTTTCAGTGTGCTCTTTATATTTTCCTTTGAATTCCATTTTCCTCTTCTTATCAAACCCATATGACTGATGGGTTACTCCAATCACCATCTCAACTTTGAGAGAACATTGAATGATTTCATCATAGCTATTGAAGTCCCTTATGGATAACTCCCTTCAAAGACATGTTTTTAAGCCACTAAGGAATCAATCGATCTTACTCTCAGGTTGGATAATAATCCCAGAATCGTATCTTGCAAGTCTTGAAAAATTTTCTTCATAGGTACCAAAAAATTCATCATCCTTTTGCTTTAGTTCAAGAAACTCCTTCTCCATCTTTTTTCTGATAATACAAGGGATGTAATTATTGAAAAATAAGTTTTTGAACTCATTCCATTCCATGGACTCAATTTCATCCCTTGACCTCATATTCTTAATAATATTCCACCATTGATCGGCATCACCTTCCAAACGATACACTGCTAAGATTACGTTATCATGTTCAGAACATTGAATAAATGAAAATATCTTTTCAGTAGTACTGATTCATTGTTCAGCAACTAATGTATCAGTAGACCCGTTGAATGAAGGTGGACGCTGTCTAATGAAGGATTCAATAGAATGTTGCTCCTTCCTTTTCTCGATTGGAATTCCAGCATGACTCATAGCTTCAGAAAGTTGTGTGAGCATGGATACAAGATTTTTCATTCCAGCTCCTATAACATTTGGTTGCTCAGAGGGACCATCATTGCATTGCCCATCACATTTCGCATTAACATGGTTCCTTGGGGTTCCATCCATTGACTAAAACTAAGAAGAATAGTGTGAGAAACACTAATTATAATAGGAAAACCACATAATTATCCTTGGTTATTCATGGCCATTTTTAAAACACTAATATTGTGTTCTATGTTTAGACATATCCTTAGGATTCTTACTAAGTCTTTCACATCCTTGTTTCCAAATGTTGACTATACCTTTCCTCTAATACCAACTATAACGACTCATACTTTACATATATTGTTAATACTTCAAAATTGAAGTGCACTTATTACAACATATAACAAAACCATGAAAGGAACGTATAGGTATAGTGTCTTTAGAAACAGGGAAACATAAAAAACTGGTTCATAAAGCATCTACACTATGTCCGATTTATTTCATCATATCTATAGTCCCTTTTGGCATATCTTACTTAATAACCTTCTTCCTGCCCTGGGGAAAGAAAACATACAAAAGGGTGAGCTCAAATGCTCAGTAAGGGTAAATAAATATCATCACTTCATATTCATATGAACATAACATTTTGGAAATCTTACCCTGTAAAAGAGATCATAATTTCATAACATGGGATAAATAATGGTAGTGAAATGTAATCACAATAATCATAACATAAAATAAGACACATTGTGGAATACACACATAATCATAGAGAATCGTGTCTTATTAGTCAAGACTCATTTCCAAGACTATCTTAATGGACAAAGTCCATTTCTGAACCGAGTTCACTCCTCATTTCAGTCCTGTTTCACTGAAGCAGTTTAACCTACCATTCCAGCCATGTCTATCTCATGAGATATAAAATCTTTACCCAATGCATTGGAGGGACATATAGGTCCCACCCATTTCATAATTATACCATTCTTATGTGTGCCACAAAATCATAAACCATACATCATAGCATAACCCAAGTAATAAAAATTGGAATCTTAAACACCGTGACATCATAAAACAATTCATATAAGATAAAGGAATTCATAAAAATAATTCCATCAAAACATAATCAAATCTATTTAATAATATGGATAGAAACATAACCCTTTATTATCTTAGATGGAAAATAATTTTGATAAAACACTTGAACTCCATTCTTGAGGAAAATATCTGTTCTACTTCAAAAACACTTTTCCTTTCTTAACATGTCATACAATTCTAAAATAAAATAATTTTATTAAAAGTAATCTTGAAAACAAATAAAGGAAGATTCTTGGAAATAATGTTTTTAAAATCCATTCATATCGTATAAGTTAAAAAACATTCTTCTCGTACTTTTGTCGGAAAAGTCAAAAAGTACCTCGTACGAAAAATAACAAAAGATTCCTTTCATTTATTTTACTAAAAACTCACCAAAGGGTAAAACTGGATATAAACTATTTTAGAAGGATATAAATATTACATATTGAGGAAACATGGTTGTGGATGATAAATATTCCCCAGTAAATTTTGAAGTATAAACAATCTCGGATAAAAATTGAGATTGTGAGATTTTTCCTTACCTTAGGTCCAATTTGCTTCGTAAGTGTCCGAACCTCCTGTATAATTATTTAAATAATGTCATTGACTTATTCCATAATCATACGCATTGTTATCATAACATATATGGTCATATTATTATCTTATTATTAGTAATATTTCATTACTACTTGTTATTCGGGTGTTTATTACTTTTTGTTCTTATGTGTGTTTTTTCGAATAAATTCTTATTCTTCTTTTTAGTTATTAGTGTAATATATATCATATTTATTCACTCAATTCATTCATGTAATCATTATGCAACGAAAATAATGTAGAACGAGTCACATCACATTGTGGAGACGGTATTCCGTATGTACGCATGAGCGATGATATCGTTCCCATGATCGTGGAATAGTATTGGAGTGTATGTATAATATTTCAGAATCAATACCACTTTACAATAATCATATATATATTTATTCTTTACACCATTATACCCATCCAAGTAAGGTGGTAGTGGAAAATAGATTACACCACGGCGTAGAGACAGTATTCCGTACGTACGCACACGCGGTGATTTCGTTTTCCGTAGGATGGATATATGGTGAAATAGGGTTGTTTCATACATATAATAACATATTAGTATATGAGTGATACTTATGTTATTAATTCATAATGAAACAACTAATGAATAAGAAATGGAAGAAGAAATAAAATTGAAAGAATCGGTAACAGACATTACCTCTTCTTTGAAGCGCTTCTTTGAGACCTCCTTTTAGGGCACTAAAATTGGTCTTTGAAGAAGACCAGGACCTCTAGGATGTTTCTAGAGGAGTGTAGAGGAGAAATTTTCAGGGTTTGGCCAAGCTTGACGGCTCAAATTGGTGTGAGGAAGAGAAGGATGAGGTGCCCTTTTATAAGGGAGGAGAGGGGCACCTTTGGAAAAACTAAAAATATTATTTTATTACAAATTCATATTCGGTTTTAAATAGCTCAAAATTTATTTATTTAGAAGCTAAGGTGGTAATGTGTCTAAATACTCTCATCTAATAGAATTTATACAAGTTTAGGTTTCTATTATAACCTTATCATTTAGAATTTACATTAAGTTAAATAAGTTTACTTTTACCGTGTCTTCTTGTTTTCTTACTCTATAACGTTAATAGACTTACTATAACAAGCCAAACTAAACCCAAGTTGAATATTATAAATATATATAACCTTATCTAAGTCATTTTTTCGAACCTTAGATTTTTAGGAATAAAATAACAATTAATAATATAATATTTGTTTTAAAAACTATTTTATGTCAATTTTGACACTATTTAGTAATTGGTTTTTTTGAAAATCATACCATAATTATTAATTCGAAAAAAGTTAATTAAATCAATTATTACATGTCATATTAACCTATAAAATCAGTTTAATTCATCAAAAGTCTCAAATTACATTTATTTGGGTATATATAACATCAATTATGTCAATATTTCATTAATAAGATAATTACTGCATCATCTTTGTGTCATAAATAAATTAAATTATTTAATGTCTAAAAATTACAAATAAAATATAATTATGTAGGAAATATATTGAGCTTTCTAATTAATAATTATAGTCTAATTTATCTTATGTATATCCCTATATTAAAAATGATTTACTTATTAAACTTTGATTTTAACTATTTTAACCCTTCTTTAAATAAATTAATAATAAATGTCCTAATCTAATATAAGTGGGCCTAAATGGTCATATTTTATTCCTAAGGTTGTTTTTGGTAGAATTACACTTATCCAATAGAATTAGGACATGTGTTAGGGTAATAATAATAATATCATTTTTACTCTTAATTACCCAATTTACTTTTAACCATGGTAAATAAAAGTAAAAGGTTACTATTGAACAAAAATTATTTTCATCTCATTGAACAACATTTTACTTACTAACATCAACCGTGTCTCTCAGAATTTTGAAATTCCACTCACAGAAGCGGTAAAATTTAGTTTTATGTAAATTTTCAAATTCCTCTAGGTGGTGGGTAAAAGACGGTGAAAAGTTCAATAATATTTTTATATATCTAAAATTATTATAAAATTACTCCAATGAATTACATTGAACTTATATAGTTATTATTTATAAATTTTGACCTAAAATAAATTTAAATAAAATATATAATTATTTAAATAAAAATTTGGTTTTTAAATAGTAACCCAGTGTTTTCACTATTCATCAAAAATTGAAAGTTTTCAGAAACATACCAAAATTTCACCCTAGGATAATTTGGATATTCCGAATCCAAAAATGAATTCAATTGTGAAAAATAAAATTTACAAAATTTCAAAAAGTGGTTTTTAGTATTCATAACGGCTAGTTTTAATAATATTTTAATAGTATATCGTTGTTTAGTGAAACTCGGTATTGCGTATGACGCAAGCTATCAAGGAAGGTCGCGATAGCTTGTAAAGAAAGCCAAGATAGTGTTGTGTGTAGTGAATGATTCCTTTGATGATTTATATAAAATAAAATAAAACTATTTATTATAAAAGTATCAGGTGTTACATTGATAGCTCTTCAGTTTCACATTAGGCTCTTCATCATATGATCTACTATTTCCACAATACATTAATTTCAGATATAAATATGAAAGATAGATTGTTTCTTTAACAACACCTTTTAAATATGATACCATGTGATAGTTTCAATTATTTGGATTCTTCTGGTGTCATGTATCTCCATTTAGATTATGCACTTATTCCCTTTCAACACATACACACACCATGTATTTTATATCTCCATTAAGTCAATACCATGAGGTCGACTGGTGTCCCTACCAATCTGAAAACTCTCATGACAACCACCAGCCATACCTCAGCTACCTGTGGGTCCGTCTCTCCCCGTAACCTGGGCAGCCTCTGGGGCTAGAACTCATGCAACACACTCAGACGGCGTGCACACTATGCTGCTGGAGCTGGTGGTATCAATGGCCCATCGGGTAGTGGTGCCGCTAGTACCTCCACTGTGATGGGGCACTGCACTGAGGGCTCGTCGCTTGGTGGGATACCATTTCGTATGAAACTCAGAACCCTAGCTAGTTGCCTTCGTGGGGCCATCCTGAAAAGAAACAGGTGTTCCATGGCCAAAACATTATATCTGGTGAGATAACACAAACTAATCATGAAGAAAACTTTTCAAATGAAATAGACATGCAATCAGTGTTTTCGTGCACTGAGTCAGAAATCAGAAGTAAGAGTCCTTGTGTATGAATAGGTCGGCCGCCACACTAGCACTGGTTTCCCTAAACTGATAACCACACCCAAAACACATAACACTATTTACACTAAAAGAATCAAAGTCCATGTTCTGCAGTAGAACTGACTCCTCTAATACCAATTTGTCACGACCTATCCCCAGGGCCCGTGTCATGACTACCCCAAGCCCGCCTTCAATAGTCCAGGGGATGGCGACTAGAACCATAAGCATAATCCAGATAATAAGGGTAGGCATTGCCTTTTAAACCTGTAACACACACAGTCTGATCACAATCTGTAGAAGAAACAAGTACTAATATAGTGAAGAAAAGTGTAATGAAAATAAGTTGGTAAGTATAGAAAACCCAACTGAACAACAAGTACAAGTAAAAAAGGGAAAACAACTCCTGGATTGTCCACCAGGGAATCCTAACTGAAGGGTAGGTATAGAACTTGAACAACCTGTCCCTGCGGTATGGATTGTCTAGTACAGCTCTGAGCGGCCTCCCGTCCGTCACCCTCAGCCTCAATCACTATTGACCATCGTCCGCACAGAACACAACAAGGTGTGGGCGAAGCTCATGCAAGGGAGAGTATATCATTACTCAGATGGGGACCCCGAGACCCCCGATGGACTTCCAGAATCCACAAATGATAAACCAAAGTAGAAAGATAAAATTATAAAGGGTCAACCATCCATACTTAGGTATATTCCCATACATATAAATAAGTTATCAATCGAATTAGGGCTCCAACACTCGAGCCCAGGCACAAACTAATCCACAAAGGAAGTAAATTCATTCACCAAGATGATAATGGTTGAAAGACATAACTCATCTGACACATGTATACATCTTTTGTAGTGTGATATAGATGATCAGATGTAGTCACTAATTAATCTATGTTGTCGGAACTACACAATATATTGAACCAGCTAAGCTGTCACGCCCACATAGGATACTGGACCAGCTATTCTGTCGGGCCACAGAGGATACGGGAACAGAAGTCAGAACTGTCGGACCCATGGAGGATCCCAGTATAATAGTCATCGATTTCGAACCCATGGAGTATTCCGGTATAGTAGTCATCACAGTCGAACCCACAGAGGATCCTGGTACAGTATTGTTGCAGCCATCCCTAGGGATCCCCCACACAGCACGCTCAATTCTGGGAGGGTCCTCTCCTCGAGCAAAGTGTCGATACATAAACTATCATTAAGTCCTAATTTTATGTCTCCCGTAGTTCCGTCTCATTATAAGGAACCAGACGTGATAGACTGTGCGTCAATCGGACGTCTGGTCTGTGAGTTATTGACATTTTGGTTTTAGGGCCTAGATGGCTTTTAGGCTCAAAACAACACGACCATACCCCAAGTGCGTCCTAACCTCAAGTGGATTATACCAAAAGAATCATCTCACACCAAGAATTTTACTATCGTAGGAGGTTCGTCAATCAGACACCTGAAGCCCAAGATAGGGGTAAAGGTAAAAATGGCCAAAGCGAGTCTAGGTCTGGTCTAACCCAGTCAGACTGACCCTACCTGACCCAGTCCAAACCGGGGTCTGGCCCGGTCCATTGGTGTGGCCCGATCCCGAGTGGTCTGCCCGACCCGACTGGGCGGCCCGAACTAGTGACCAGCTAAGCTGTTGGACCCACACAAGATATAGGACTAGCTATTCTGTCGGACCCACACAGGATACAGGAACAAAAGTCAGAACTATCGGACCCTCAAAGGATCCAGGTACAGTAGTCATCGATTTTGAACCCACGGAGGATTCTGGTATAGTAGTCATCACTTTCGAACCCACAGATTATCCTGGTACAGTATCGTCGCAGCCATCCCTAAGGTTCATGCACACAGCATGCTCGATTTTGGGAGGTTCCACTCCTCGAGCCAAGTGTCGATACATCAAAAATCACAAAGTCCTAAGTTGAAGTATCCCATAGTTCCGCTTCATCATATGGAACCCAACGTGACATACGGTGCATCAGTCGGACGTGTGGTCTGTGAGTTATTGGCATTTCTGTTCCAGGGGCCCGGTTTGATTTTAGGCTCAAACCAACCCGATCGTACCCCAACTGCATCCAAACATCATGTAGAGTATGAAAAAAGAATTGTCTCTCTCCATGAATTCCATCGTCGTAGGCGGTTTGTCAATCGGACATCCGAAGCCTAAGATAAGGGAAAAAAATGTGAAAATGGCCAAAGCATGTCTTGGTCCAGTCTGACCCGTTCGGACTGACCCAACCTGACCCGGTCCGAACCGGGGTCTAACACAGTCCGCAGGTGTAGTCCAACACGAGTGTTGAGCCTTGACCCAAAGGTGCGGCTCGGCTAGAAGTCACGACCCAGCCCGTGGCAGCCCGACCTAGGGGCGGCCCGGCCGTGGCGACCCAGCCAAGGGGTGGGCTGGATGAGGCGGCCCAGCTGGCCACATGAGGGAGGGGGTGTTGTGTCCATCCCTGGATCGTCAAACAGAACCGGCGCCTTGCGCCTCTTCAGGAGCTGCGGGGCCCAGGTGGTCCCTCGTGTCTGGCTCCATGGCGGCTGGTCCGGTTGGCCGCCACCGCACCTCCACTGTGGCGCAACACCGCCACGGTCTTCCTGCTCTACGTGTGACGCTATTGCACCGCGCCATCACAGGCATGGCTTGTCCTGGCCGCGGCCATCGTCTCCCCCGCACGACGCGACAGCTACGTGCTTCTCCATCCTTCGCGGCCCTCCTGGCTGTGGTTCCTAAAATTTATTAATAAATCAATATTTTGTTTTCCTATTGTTTTTGGATAATTTAATGATACATTAGTTAATTTTTTGGGGTATTATAAAATCAGTTATTATAGTGGAAATTGTATTTTTCAAGTTAATTGTGATTTTAATTAAAAATTAATTTTATCATATTTAGTAAATTATTATTATAAAATAGAGTCCATTTTTAAATATTAAATTTAAAAAATATTTATGTTTAATTTTTGTTACTTATCGAAAATACTTGAATTTCATGTGAATAGTTAAATATGACAATTTTCCAAATATTCCAAATAAATGAATTTATGCATCAAGATTGAGTAATAGATGATGTAAATGGACATTGGTTAGAAATAACATGCAATTATTACTATTTTTTCCCAATAATAATGACTATTCATTGTTTTGAAGGAAAATATTAAAATAATTATTAAAATAATTGAAAAACACTCATCTCCTCCACTATGGAAACCACCCCTCACTCACCCTTCTTATCACTCCTCTATTCATGGAATCTCACTATGTTCAATCCAATTACCCATCCTGAGTCCCTAAAAAAGTAAATGAGCTCATCTTATTTCCAAAATACCAAAACCCATTCCCTTATTTAGGTTCTCAAGATGGAGTACTCCGGAGGTAAAATCTTCTTCATTTTTTCCTTTTAATTTATTTTAAACTCTTTCTTTTTTTATTATCTCCTATTATACTATTTAAAAATGATCAATTTAACTCTAGTATCATCCCTATACTATAAATAAATATTGTTAATGTAATAACCATTATCAATATCAGTACTCACACTTTTTTATTTTATAAATGAAATCATCATCTGCGTGATGCCAATTTTTAATCGTCAAGGATAACGAAGATTCATTCTTCAATTTATTCTTAAATGATGTTCATGGAACCATTTTTATAGTTGAAAATGATTCTAAATAATGTATTATATATTATTTAATTATTCTATAAAAATAATTTATACATGATTTTAAATTATTGAACAAAACTATTTTGTTGTGATCGAAAAATCGTAGTATAAATCTAAACGATTATCACTAAATGTATTATCTATTGATTCAAACTCATATCATGTAATCAAATTATATATATTTATATATATAAATTTACACTTATTTATTTTAATTAATAATATATAATATCAATAATTTTTGAATTATATCAATTTCAAATGAATTCCATTACTTATAATCAAGTGAACTGATCATGAAATCAAGGAAATGAACACTCAAGAACTATAGAATTATATATAATAAGTTATCAATAAGAACATAAATGAAATTAATATACCTATAGTGAATAAAATATATGTAGATAATGTTTTAAATTTATTACTTAAATAATTTATTATATTTTATTATCAAGTACATTATAGTCAAGTGTGTAATACATTCAGACATAAGGTAAGGGTTTTCTCAACTCACATTAATTTTCTTGAGATATGTATTACTCGCCACTAATTCTTTTGTTTGGTGTATGTATTCTCCAAATTGATGTATAATATCATGAATATCTTTAATTTATAGGGATTCAATTTATCATTTGATTATTATAAATTTTTGGGGCATATGATTCGAGTGATTACAATGTGGTATGGGATTCCACTCGATTCTTCATTCTTTTCCTTCGGGTTATTCCTTCACTAACCTTACCCAAATTTAATTTATATTTTTGGTGCACATTTTCTATATTATGTTATTGTGTTCCAAAATCATAAATTCATATCATTTTATCTTTCATTTATGGGAATTATATGCTTTAAAATAGTTTCCTTCTTAATTCTTCCTAATAAACAATCCCGAATAAAAGGAACTACTCAAGTTCAAACGCATTTTCAAGTACACCATATAATATGTTTTAAGCCATCATTATTTTTATAAAATTACAAATTATATCATGAAACAATATATTGGTTATTTTATGGTTTTTTCAAACAATCATGCATTTCCTCTTTAAAATATCATTAACATTTTCCTTAAACAACACCAAAATGTTTTATTTATAAAGCATCATTAAAACACATTTTACAAGATTTCATTTCAGTAAGACATTATTTATGCCTCAAATATAATTTATATTTCCCTTAATTTTCTTTATGGGGATATACAAGTTTAAAAACATTTTTAATGAATATTAAAAATTATTTTCTAAAAGAAATCTTCTTTCTAAGAGTAAAAATGATTTAACCCGTCTCACTTTTCCTTCTATGAGATATATGACTTGTTAACCACTTATTCCTTGAATGTGGTGTATGTACCGCCCTTTGGAATATCATACCATGATTCTCCTTATTCTTATTAAATTCTATGGGATTTTGATATGAATGCTTCAAGGTGGTAAGGGACAGATTGGAATGTTTATGGATTATTTCCTCTAGAATTTCACAATAGTCTCACTTAAAGGTATCTTCATATATGTCATCATAATTTGTTGAATCTTGTATTTAATTTAATTATATATTTTATGATATCATATAAAATATTTTATAAGGGATTGTTATTAATTTGACTATGGATGTGTTATCTTCTTACTATTCACTATATAACACAATGGTTTGTGTTTATGTATAATGATTGGAGAAAGTTATTTACAATTCATATATCAGTTTCAATATGAATATATATTTTGATTATGTTCACCCATTTCAAATTTGGAATTTATTGGAATTTGTACGTGTCATGTGGGGCCCACTATATCCTTTCAATTCATCGGTAGGTCTCATGAGTCAAACTACATTGGGTTTTTAACCGTTTATATAAGTACTTGGCATGAGGCCTTGACAATATAGTTATGATGTCATGTATTATGTATTCTATCATCATGAAGAAAATAATTGAATGACCACTTGATTATTCGAATAGTACAATATCCATGGTTATGTTTTATTATGGCATTATTCATTCATATCGTATTCCTACTTTATTATGATCAAGATTATATTCTAATGGCTTATGTACTTTTATTTATTTACCATGCCTTATAATTCAAACTTCCTCCTTATTACATTACTTTACTATTCATATGAGCTCACCCATTTCTTATGTTTAATTTATAGTGGTTATAAAGAATAAAAAAATGTATAAGCTTTAAAAGATGCATTTTATTTCATTTTATATGGTACCATTTTTTCATTCCTATTCCCACTGTATTATGGGTATCATGTTTGTACTCTGGTTTTCCAAGACTGCTAAACAGATCATTCTGTATGGATTTGATTCCTTATAATCATTCCAATGTAATTAAATAATTCAATGTCTCCAAGCTCATGGGTTCCGGGAGTTAAACTCTTTATACTCAAAACATCATAGTGGAATCATCCCATGATGCAAATTTTCAAGCTTGGGTTTCATTCAATGATATGCTTATTCAATGTCAGATATATTCAAGGGCCCTACCCGGGAGGAACTAGTGTTGATATTAGTCATCTCAAGTCCTTTACTATCAAGGGTATGGTAAATCACATTTTTATATACCCTATCTCTGAACATTTCATCCTAGTTTGGATTAAGAAGGGTAAAAAATATTTTTATGGAATCAACTCGATCATTCTAAGATAGTGAAACAAGATAAATATTCATCTTGTGAGTAAATTTTGTCATCATCTCATGCATGCACATGAGAGAGGGAATGATAATCTACCACTATATGGAATAGTTATCGATTATTTTCATAATGACTATCTTGGGTTATCTCTTGATTTTGAACCTTGGGGCTAGGTTATAAGGGGCTGGTTCGAGACTATTGATAAGGGTTTTTTATTTCACCTTGTTATTAGCACACCCCTATTAAAGGAGGAAGGAGTATGACATGAAGGCCTTTTAGGGATATATTAAGAAAACACTAAGGATGAAACTATATATTTTAGGTTTATTAATTCTTCTCATATATGAGTTTTTGTAGGAACCATCAAAGTGAATCTACTTGTATGACATTACTTCAGCTAAGGAGAGAATGACTTCAACAAGATATTTAGGATCCATGTGTAACTCATCATGGTTTTGTTTCATGAAAAATAAATATACATATTGATTCCACTTGAATTTTTTATAGGGGATGTTGTTCATGTCAAATTTATGATGTATAACTACCCTTCTCACCAACTAATAGCGAGGATATACATCATCGATTCGTTGTATGAGATTAGTTGGACCTCATGATGACTAAATAATAACAAAACTTCTATAAGATAGAGACTATGTAAATGTATTTCATCTGAATGGGGGATTATCTGTTCTTAATTCCTATTATGAAGTGACTGAGCTAGTACATACTATTTCAATTACACTTGTTATTATTTGAGGCTAGTAGGGAACCTAGAGGGAGCTCCATCATCGCCGTGTAGAGAATATGTAATTTTCCAAGTAAAAATGAAATTTGAACCATGGTGATCATTAATTACTTCTTGATGTTTTCGAATGTTCTGTAGAAATAGTAATCCCACTGGCTGGTGAAACCCTTCTTCACCAACTAAAAGGACTTAATATTTCCTTCCTGGTTGGCGATAAAATGATGGATATAGGCTAAAATCCCAAGAATATATCTCAACTCTCTTATATTAAATAGAAGGGGTATCTTAATGAGGGAAAAACTTTTATCAAGGTTGATCTTGATGCTTTTTAATAGACAAAAAAACTAGAGGTAACCCTGGATGAAAAATTTAAGGGGGTCATTTTTAGGTTGTGGGTTTAGAGTATGAAAAATAATTTCTCATGATTGCTGAAAATGTCCTAGAATTGGAATTATTTTAATAAATATTATTCCACATATCACTCCACTATTGTCACAAATAGGTTATTGAATATGTTATGCATGGCCTATTGGTTGTATGCTCTAGTATTTTTTAATACAATGGCAATGGATTGATAACAGTATAGTTCCTAGGGTGCCCTGAATACAGTGGCCACTTCATCCTTAGGATATATATTCATTTTATTGAATCTATAGTATTAATTCATGAATGAGAGGTCCTAAAATCTTGTTGTTTCATCGATCAATAACTCTGTGAGTGTGATTGGGAGGTCATCCATTGGGAAATGGAAGTTAAGGTCATAAAATTCGATATAGACTTGGATTTGTCTATTATTCATTATGACTTGTAAAATATTATCTAACCATATATGGAATTGGACCTTATAAATGAATTTTTATTTGATCAACATACAAACATCACCCTAAATCATGGAACTATGGGAATGATGAATTCTTATAGACACTAGTTTATGTTCGTAGTGCCCTATAGAAATTCCAAGATGTTGGGTGTTGGGCTATGAATCCAGATCTAAAATATTCTTATTGTTATAAGATAATAAATCATGAAATCACATAAAGTACACAATATACTTATCATTTTTACCAAGTGGCATGATTAAACTGATATTTGGTAGACCTAGTTATTCCTTAGTATCAATGTTCACATATATATTCTCATCATCGATGGTGGAAACTCCTTAAAATGGGGGAGGGATTTCACATTGTTCTTCCCCATATGAATAATAAGGGCTAGAGGGATGAGAAAAATCCTTAATAATAATAAATTTTATAGTGTCATCATCATCTCATCTAGGGGAATAATTATAAAGCTATAAATCTATCCCTATAGTTCTATAGAGACCATTTTGACTTACTCTACAGCTCTCAATCCATGTATTATTTGATTCTATCATCTATAAATTATGTAGAAGAATAATTCTTCATTTAATCACAAGTGGGTTATCACTACTCTTGTTTATAAAAAATGGAGACACTGATTGACTGGTCTAGGGAGAATTCTCATATTCTTACTGGGAAAGGCTTTCTTTAGAATTTGGTATACATATCCCACATATGAATTAAATGTGATATGGGAATACTTCTTTTACTTGAGAAAAATGAATTAGTGTCCATGGTTTGGATTTACATATTCCATATTATAGATATATACTAGAAAATGAAACTTCAAGTCATCCTCTGTATTTATTATTGCAACACCCCCATATTTTATGGTATGTATGTTCTTTTATTTAATTTCATCGACAACATTGGTTTCACACAACACCAATCTTAAACGATCAACAATATACAATAAAATATCAATATTTTTAAATGGATTTATAACCTAGATATTAAATTAGTATGAATGAATATTATTAACCTATTTATGAAATTTAAATTTTATATATTTAATCAAATCTTTTGACATTCATCCATTTTTTTGTAAGAATAAATAATAATGAATGTGTTTTACGTATTAAAAGGCTATATTTTTTGAAAGGCATTTTTACCACATTTTAATGGTGCACTTATTTTAAAACTAAATTTTGAAACTTTTATAAATTTTTTATAAAAAACTAAAAAATATTTTTGAAAGCATAATATCAAAAAAGACATTGGTTAATTATTTTTATTATTATGCTAACTTTCATTTTCGATGAATAGTAATGTGACTGTTGGAATAGTAATGTCACCCTTAAGATTAGTAATTTTTCTAATAGAATTGTAACTAAACCTATGAAAGTATATATAATATTTAGGCATATTATATATGAAAATATGATATAAATATATCCTAGAATAAGTAAATTAACATTTTAAAAAATGATAAATTCAGTGTTGGTAATTTTATAAAACATAAATGTTTATTAAAAATTATATATATAATATAATGATTAAAAAGAAAATATATTATTAAAAAATAAAATCATTAATTAATAATTTTTTGACTTATTATTATATGATATTATTTTGAGACCTTAGTTAATTTTTGAAAGTCTTAAAGAATCAGTTATAATTTTAAAATCATTATTTTTTGAATAAATAATGATTTTAAATAAATGTAATATTTCTCATATTTAGAATTCTTTTTAAGGAACATAGTTCCTTTTTTTAACTCTGATCATCTAAAAATGGTAAGGTAGAATTTTTTGGGATTTTTTTAAAATAGTTGATATTTTTTATGAATAGTGAAATACTATAATTTAAGATATATATACGTTATAAGTTAAATACACTATTTCATGAGACCTTACTAAATTATGCACCATATTTTTGAACAAAAATTCACTATTTAATGTATTTAGTAACAATAATCATCTCTATTTATTTCCTTGATCAAAAATAAAAATATAATTAATATAATAAAATAAAAATTCTCCTCTCCTATACTATAATTACCACCCCTCACTACTAGTTCTCTAGACACATATTAATCAATGAGTCTTGTAAAATTTCAGAAAAATACTCTTTCCAATACACTCCCCCATGCCCATGTTACATTGTTATCAAAAAAAATACCAAAATCAAATTTCTTAAGGAGATGATTTCAAGAGGTACGTCCTTTTTTGTTCTCTTTCATTTTCTTTTAATTTATGTTCTACTTATTATATCCTTTCCTATTATATAAATAGAAATATTATTACTACAATATCTTATATATACTATAACATTATTTTTTTAATGTGAAATCCATCATAAAACCCCATCCTCTATCATTTTTATTCTAAAATTTAAAACATCATTTGTGAGGTGTCGATTTACCTCCTTCATGGATGGCGTGATTTCGTTTTTCAATTACACTTGAAAGACGAGTAATAAAACTATTTTTACTATAAAAAAATTATATATTATACGTTTTAAAACTTATTTACTATATTTTAACAAGTATATATTCAAATTATAAATTTCTATGAGAAAACTTGTTTGTGAAGATCTAAAAAAACTAAAATAATCTAAATTAGTATCACTAACGTTTTATCTAATGATGAATCCCCATACCATATAAATGAATGAAATATATAACCATATAGAATTATTAAATTTCATTAATAAAATATAATTTAAATTCATGAAAACAATTCTCATTTTACATGATTTTTCATACAAGTTTACTGGTAAATTGTTCAGGAAACCATGGAAACAAATGCTCATAAATGATGAAACTGTACATTAAAACAGATCAAGAAGGCCATAAAAGAATTTAATAAAATAACCATAAATCCAATAAATGTATAAAGAATTATTAATTATTTAATTTATGGATTTAATCTAATTATCTGGTATATTAAGATCAAATTTAGACCACATTTGTACATAAGGTAACAAGTTTCTCATTTCTCATTTATTTTCATAGATTTCCATTAATGGACACTTATTTCATGTCTTTTATGTATGTATACTACAATATGATAGGTAATATCATGAATATATATATCATCATGGTATTAAATGGTTCATTTTATGTTTATTAATATATTTTCATATAATTCGATTGATTACAATGTGGTAAGGGATTTTTCATAGACATATATTTTTCCATTATGTTACAATTCTTTTAACTTTTCCCTTATGTAATTCATATTTCATATTATATTACTCGTATAAATTCTATTTATATTCAACAAACCCATTTATAAATATCATTTCATATTTTTTTTGGTGGTTAAATACATTTTTTATAAGGTTCCCTTCTAAATTCTTCCTGATAAACTAACCTGATTGAAGAGAACATACCGATTTATCACCTATTTTAATGTGAACTCCATAATATATTTTAAGCCAATTTTATTTCAAAGAGAACTAATTTTATAATAAAAAATAATCTTGGTTCAATTCTAGTTTTGTACTAATACGTATGCCTTTTCCATTTTAAAGTATCATTAAAGCATTCCCTTAAACTATACTATTATTTCTAATTTATAAAGTTCTGTAAAAGCACTTTTTAAATGTGGAACCTCATTTTTGACTCAAAAATAATTTTTTTGTCATAAAATTTCATTAATAGGATATAAATGATTACAATTGTTTTATTACAAATAAATTATTCCCTTTAAATAACTACTCTTTCCAAAATAAAAATTGATTTTCTAGTCTAAATATTACTTCTGTGAGATATATGCCTTACTCAACTCTTATTCGTCATGTGTGGTGTATATAATTACATTGATATATAATTTCATGAGTATTATTATTTTCATGATATTTTAATTTTAATTTAATGTTATTTTATCATAGAGACTATGATTTTAATGTTTCAAAGTGGTATGTGACACTTTGGAATGTTTAAAAATTTGTTTCCTTAATAATTTTTCAGTGGTCTCCTTTCAATGTATATTCATCTATGTCAAAATCCCTTATCAAATATTATAATCAACAAAAATATTCTTATTATTCATATTTTTCATGAATTTAATCAATTTATGGATACTTCTTTGGACTTGCGGTGATGGGTGGGACCCGTTATAGCCCATCAATGCATCAGTTGGTCTCATGAGACCAAAGAGTTGGCAAATAAACCTTCATGTTTGTTTCCATATAGAATTAGATTGGGGTTTAACCACCTAATTAGACCATATTTATGATATTATGTTTCTTTTTCTTCATACATGATGTCTAATTATTTATAATTTTCTTTATTCAACAATCAGTTTCCATAATCTAGTGGATTTTCACTATGAAAAAATATATAGATTCATTTTCATTCTCATTTTATTGATTGGAACATGGTTTTTCAATTATAAAATTTTCCATATTGATTTTACTTATTGATTAAATTAATCTTCCACATTACCTACCCTTTATTGAGCAATTGAGCTCCCCCTTTAATTTGTTTTCATTACACTAGTTATGAAGAAGAGACCATTTAATGAGTTTTCAATGGTAATGATTATTGAATTTTGTTATGTATTGAATTTTGTTTTATTTAAATAATGTAAAATGTGTTCGATGTATGTAGATAGTTCATCTTGACTACTAAACTGATCAATCCTTGTTAATGTGATCTCTTGTATCTAGACATTTTAAAAAAATATCCACCGAATCTGGGCTACTTTGGTCGAGGTTTTTACAGTTGGTATCAGATCAAGTTTAGTAAAAACCCTAGAGAATATATTTATAAAAAATAGTTTATGGAACCAAAACCTAAGATATAATTATAGGATATTAATAGAATAAAATTCTATAATTTTGATACGATAGATATTAGGTGGGTCTTCATAGAAATACATCCCTATCTAGATACTACAAGTGTATGTGGTTCGGTCACATATGTTTCTAGGGGTAATAACTCTGAAAAGGTGTCCCAATCTTAACTCAGGATAACCTGGTACATGAAAACGGACCATACTATACACTTGGTTTGACCCTCTCATGGGATATACATAGGATAATTAAAATTATTTTTACAAACCATTATAAAGGGTTCAAAAGTAAATATGGCCCAAAAAAACCATATATATGATTATGAGATTTGATATCCATAAATTCTCTTTGTAAGTTATTTATTTTAATATTTTTGAAATTATACAATATGTTTCCCAATGTTATGATCTAACATAGTGCACATAATCATTGTAAAATGGTTCCAAGAATAAGAAATGGGAACTTCATCAATGAAAATGATCTAAATATAAAGAATGATCATATCATTTATGGTCTTATTCAAATCATTTAAAGGGAACAAATCTACCAAACATTCTCATCAGATGAGATCATAGTATCATATGATAATGAAACAAAGATTATCGAAGTATTATGGATTCATAGAGAAGAAAAACAAAAAAATATATACTACTATTAAAATATAGATTAATAAAAAAGAGAAATAAGTATTCATCAAAATGTGATAATTTTAGAAAAAAAACACACTTGTACGTACTTAAAAGTAATGGGAGTCTGTTACAATTGTGGATAGAATTTCCACCACGCTTGTGATTGAAAGGATTAGAAAATGGATTGTAATAACTAAAAAATGGTTTGTCTATTAGGGGTTATTTTTGACATTAGAAGGGGATATAACCCCTTATAAAGTCATTAACAATGGTTGTGGGGAACCACCACTAATGTGGCCCCTTACAGTTAGTTTGGGCAGTTTTGAGGAACTGCTGCTAAAGTCATGTAGAGTTTAGTGGCAGTTAAATTAGAGGGTGTTTAAAATACCTGTAATTGTTTCCTAAATCATTGGAAAATGATTTTATTAGTGGTTGTGTGGATAAAGACACCACCACTTTAGGGATATAGGGGTGATGTAAAATTCCCCTAATGGGGTTAGGGTAAGAGTGGTTGTAAAAACAGACCCTAAATCCATATTTGTTTAAATTGGTACTGTCCCTCCCCCCGTGTAACCATATTTTTTTAATTGGGTATCGTCTCTCACATAGTGTCATTGCATCCCAACTCCCCTGTATCCTATTGTCCACCCTGTCTCTCCTCCGATCGTGCCCCTAATTCCCTACCTCCCACCTCCCACTATCTCTGGTTCCACACCTCCCGCCTCCCACTATCTATAGTTCCATGTTTCCTTACCCTCTCCCATTCCCAAACATTTATCCTCCAGTTCGATTCTTCACCAGGACCCACAACCCCCTCTGTTTTCGAGTCCAGATACCCACTACTCCCTCATCTCTGGTTATTTAAAATGAGACCCCAGTTGGATTCGATCCATGGATGGACCAGACCACCAGTCTCTACCACCAACCTATTTTACCACTATTGCATTGGATTTTCTATGTATGTTTTCTCATTATTCTATTTATCTATATTTGATTAATTATTTCAATTAATATTATTTATATCATACATTTTAATACATTTTAACATATAAACTATATATACATTTATATAAAAAATATGATTATATGTATATACGCATATGTTTATATATCTATTAATATAATCATTTAAATTTCTTTTATACTTAAATACATATTTATATGTTAAATAAATGTTTATTTATATAATATACATAAATAATTATATTTATATATATATATACATATATATATAAGAAAATAAATAATTTAAAAGACCGTGTTTGTAAATTTATTTATAAATACATTTATATGTCTGTGTGTTTGTGTGTTTTTATTATATTTATATTACCGATACAAAAATGTGGGGACTTCCTTGTTCCATATTTTAAATTAGAACCATATCATTTTTCTTCATTTTCTATTGAATTTTCACAAATTATTTCCATTTTATTAATCAAAGACTTGTATGTAAATATAATATAATTATAATATTTATTGATTTATTTATTTTTATATATTTATATATGTGCGTGTGTGTGTGTGTTTGATAAAAATACTATTATTAATTATTATTTTTGTTATTAAATGGATTTTTTAAACAACAAAATTAATCTATCAGTTTTATAAACACCATACATTTATTTTATGATTTATATCATTCGTATATTATATAAAACACATTTATATTATATATTTCTGTAAATTATTTATATACTTAAATATATATATATATATATATTATAAATGTTTATTTAAATAATATATATATATATATATATATTAACTAAATATATTTATAAAATGTATCTAAAAATATATTAATATAAGGTATTTCAGTACATATATTTGTTATTATATGCATTATTAATATATATTTATTTTTAGAAACTGTATAATATTTTATATAATTAATATATAATTAATATTATTTGAAATACATATATGTGAAATTTAATTAATAGAAATATTTGTATTATATATAATAAAAATTAAATGAAATGAAATTTATACAAATATTCTATATGAAATAAATTTTATACAAATATTTATATAATGTTATATGAAGTACAACTTATACAAATATTTATATAATGTATTTCAATAATGATATTTATTATTATGCACATTAGTTAATATTAAATAAAATAAATATAATTGTATAATATTATGAACAATAATATATATCTATTTTAATAAATATAATAGTATAATATTGTGTACATTACTATATATTTATTTTTATAAAATGTAAATCATATAATGGTGATTATATATAATATTAAAGCATAAGCATATTATTTAAAAATATATTTATTATAATTAAATTATAAATTATTAAAACTATGAGCATGGGTTATTATATGATATATTTTTTAAATAAATTATATTCATGTATATATTTATATAATATGTTTGTGATTTAATATAATATTATATTAATATTATATAAAATACAATTTATACAAATAAATATATATTAATGCTACTAAATTTATAAATTTATATTTATGTATATAGAAAAATGAAATTAAATACAATCATATTAATATTCTATATAATATTCGTATATATATAGTATTTAAATGAATTTAAATATTGTGTTTTAATTATAAATATATATATTACATTATGGAGTTTTCTTTTATAAAAATAGTGGGGGTTCCCAACCCACTTTAATCTCTTAAATTGGAGGGGGTTTCTAACCCCCTCGAATTTAAAGTCAATAGAGGGGTGTTCAATCCTCCTCGGATTTAAATACTTTAGAGGGGGTTTTGAACCCACTCTAACTTAATGACATTATATTGGGTTTTGAACCCCCTATAATTTAAAGACATTATAAGGGGTTTTAAACCCCATCTAATTTGGAGACATTATAGTAGGGTTTTGAACAACCTTGAATTTAATACATTAAAGGGGGGTTTCAACCCCATCTAATTTAATGTCATCAGAGGGGGTTTTGGACCCCCTCTTGAGTCAAAATTCATATTAAAAAGATAATGTTAAACAATTTTGATGGGGTTTATAACCCTCTATAAATTCAATGAATTGCAGAGGTTCTACATAATCTCTCTCTAATATTTATCGAAATTAATTTAGTGGGGGTTCATAACCCCCTCAAAATTAGATGATTAGAGGATTATGTGAAGAACCCCCTCTAAATATATAGAAAATGAATTTAGAGGGGGTTTTGTATAACCCCCAATAAATAACCCCTATAATATATAGTTGTTTTTCAATGTGAAATGCTTCAACTACATGGATATTGAGTACAATGAAAATCAAATTCTCAAGCGTCACCGGAATATACCCCTTAATAAGATAAAAGATCATGGTCAATCATATGCCACTACATTAGATGGTGAGAGATGATTAATATTTTTTTGATTTAAGAATTATGTTATTGTATTTTGGTTATAAGAATCATTAAATATATTAGTATTTTAAAACAATACTTATTCATTAAGGATTTTAAATCATGTGTTAAATGTAACTAAAAATAATGATTTAGTAAAAAGTGGAACATTTGGTAAAATACATGCTTGAGGGAAAGATAAACCTTAATATGTTCCTCATGATGAGATAATAATGATAAATGGATTTTTTTGGGAAATTTTTGGTGATCAAAAAATTAGTGAGTGGTTTTATGGTTTATTATATGTTTAGAAGGTTTATTACATTTTTGGTTTTAAGGAATGTATTTGATTACATGGGGATTTTAATCATTGAAACATGTATGTTTTAATAAAGGATTAAAGGATAGTAACATATTTATATATTTAGCATGTGAAAATAAGATCAATATTAGTTTATAAATATTATGTTCTGTTGATTTTGAAAATTCAGTGACCTTCCTTCTATATTTTTTTGTCTTTGAATTTTGGAGTCATATTTTGGATGTGTCTTATATTCCACTATATGTCAAATGAATTAAGGATATTATTGATTGTAATTAATTTTTGATTTATCATATTTGATAATTTATTCTAACCTTCTAGGTTCGAGTAAACATTAAATGGATAAAGTAATGACTTGTTGATATTATTATTCATAAGAGTTCTTTTGGATGTAATTTTTTTCAATGTATATATTTTGGTTTATGAAATGAAGTGGAGATAGATCGAAGTACCACCAATGGATGAAATTTTTATTATTACATAGAAGGTAATGATGTATTTTTACTATCTCAAGTAATTATCTGGATATTTTAAAAACCCTCAACAATAGTAATAAGATATTGGAATAGAAATGTTATCCATGTACTTTTCCTTCTAATAAATAAATGGTCTTTTAACTGATCACAATATTTATAGTCTTTTGATGGTTAATTTTCTAATGACCATGTTCTCTATCACTCTCCATATGAACATGATGGTTAGATTATTCTTCCATTTCTATATTTTGACTTTTCACTAGAGTAATCCATTTCAAGTTTTTAGTTTTATGGCAACCTCTACATTTACCTTTCTCTATTATTAAGAGGATATTTTATTAATCATTTTCTGATGTGGGTTTCCCATAAATGAATTCTTTTGTATCAACCATTGATTTTTGAAGTACAATTTCTAATAGAGATGATTTAATTTATTGATGGAGGGGAGAATGAAACACCCCCATTTATTTATATTTTTTTAAATTAAACATCCTCCAAATCATAGGTTTCACAGAACACCATGCCACAATGAATAGTAATATAAAATTAAATATCATTATTTTAAAACAACCATTCTAACCAAACCATTAAATAACTACAATGAATTATATTCACCAAATTTTTAAATTTATTTATTCTACATTCAATCAAATGTTTTGATATTTATATAAATTATTTTATAGGCATAAGATAATAATGAATCCAAATTACCGCATTAAAAGGATAAATTTTTCAAATATAGTTTTACCATCGTTTAATGACATAATTATTTTAAAAATATATTTTGAAAACTGTATAAATTATCTAAGACAAAATAAATATAATTTTTGAAATAATAATATTAAAATTTACATTGGTTAATGTTTTGGTATTTTTTGATAACATTCATTTTTGATGAATAATATTGTGACCGTTAGAATAATAATGTGACCCTAAGGAATAGTAATTCAGCCAATAGATTATTATCCTCACCTATGAAATTATAAATAATTTTTTTTGGAATTTCAAAAATGATCAAATGATATAATTATATCATAGTATAAAAAATAAATATTTTGAAAATGATAAATTAAGTATTTGTATTCTTATAAAACATAAATGTTTATTAACAATTTTATAATTAATATAATCATTGGTAATAAAATTTAGTTTCATAAAATATAATTATAATTAAATATTTTCTATTATTATAAATGTAAGATAATTTTTGGATACCTTAGTTAGTTTTTTAAAGTGTCATAAAATCAGTTATAACTTTAAAATCTTAATTTTTTTTAATAAATGATCATTTTAATAAAAGTCTAAATTTTTCATAATGATAAATTTATTTTAATAAAATTGAGCTTGTTTTTAATTTATAACCATAAAAAATGGTTAGGGTGTATTTTTTGTATTTTCCTAAAATAGTTGAATTTTTGGTGAATAGTTAAATAATGTAATTTACAGAATATATTCATAATAAGTTAAATAAACTATTTATTCCATAATTAATGGTCTAATAAAAATTGGTTCAATAAAACTTGAACTAATTAATGTTTTTAGTAATATTAATAATCTGTAATTTTTGTCTTGAGACAAAATAATAAACTAATGAATGAAATCATTATATTAAACACCCCTCTCTTGCACTATAAGTACCACCGCTGACCACCTATTCTCCTCACACCTATTATGACTTTAATATTATCCAATTTCATCCCAATATTCATTCCAAAATTCTCTCCCAAATCTAGGATCCATTTTTCTCAAAAACATTTCCAAAATCAATTTTCTTTAGGAGGATCTCAAGTAGAGTAATTCAAGAGGTAAATACTTTTTCTTTCTCTCTCATTTTTTAATTTATTTTTTTCATATTCTATCCTTAAATATTCTATAAAACATAACCTTATAATTATATTATATTATATAAAATATTATGCTATTATTTTAATTTCAAAAAATCATCAAACCCCTCCTCTCCCCTTCTTATTCTAAAAATGAAGACATAATCTAAGAGGTTTGAATTTACCACCTTCGTGGAAGAGATGATTTAATTTTTCAATTAAGCCTTCAACAATGATAATAAAACAATATTTATTTTAAAAAAAATACTATAATCATTGAATTTAATATTATTAAAGATTCTATTACCATTATATGTACGTAATATTAATTCATAATACAAAACTAGTTCGTGAAGATCGAAAAAACACAAAAACTGTCTAAATGATTATCATTAATGTTTTATTTAATGATTCATCCTTATAAATTATAACTAAATGAAATATATAACCATTTTATATTATTAAATTTAATTAATGAAATATAATTTCAATTATTAAAAACTATTTTCTTTATATGTGATTTTCTATACCAATATACATGTAAACCATGATGATTATTTGGGAAACGAATGCTATCGAATGATAAAATTGTGTATTATAACTCATAAGAATTGCCATAAATAAAATTAATAAAATTATAATAAATAAAATAAAATTTATAAAATTATATTAATTAGTAAATTATTGGATGTAATCTAATTATAATGGACATTAAGATGTATGTTAGAACACATTTAGACATAAGGTAAGGGGTTTCCTCTCTCACTTTTATTTTCATGAGATTTCCATTATTCACCACTTATATATTCTATGTGGTGTATGTATTCATAAATTTGATAGATAATATCATGAATATATTTAAATTAAGGGTATTAAATGGCCTATTTCATGATTATTATTTTTTTGGTCATATGATTTTATTGATTACAATGTGGTAAGAGATTTTACCTGAACCACCATTTTTCCTTCAGGTTACTCTTCCGCTCTCTTTACCATAGTGAATTCTTCTTTATTTTTATATAATTATACGAATTTTTTTATATGTTCCAAAATCATGTATCTAGATCATTTTATCTTTTTTTTATGGGGAAATACATGTTCTATATGGTTCTCTACTCAATTCTTCCCGATAAGCAAACACAATTAAATGGGACTTCCTAGTTTTTCACCCATTATCATGTGTTCTCCATAATATGCTTAATGCAACCATTTCTTTATACAATCAATAATTTTATAATAAAAATATATCTATTTTAAATTATTTTTTATTCAAATAATTATTCCCTTTTCATTTTAAAGATTTATTAAAACTTTCCCTTAAACAACACTAATGTTGATAATTTCTAATGTTCCTTGAAAACACATTTTATATATTAGACAAAATTTATGCCTCAAAAATAATTTCATGGTGCATAGATTTTATTTTATGGGAAATAAATTTTAAAAAATTTACTTAATGATAAATAGAAAATATTTTCAAAAAGAACCACTTTTTTTAAAATAAAATTTGTTTTTATTGTCTCATTTTTACTTCTATTAGATATATGCTTTACTAACCTCTTATTCCTTGTGTGTGGTGTATGTAATTCCATTGATATATCATATCATGAGACCTTGTTATTATCATGAAATTATATGTTTATTTTAATGTTATTCCTATATTGGGACTATGATTTAAATGTCTCAAAGTGGTGTGGAAGACATTGAAATATTTAGAGATTATTTTCTTCAAAAAATATTCAATGGTATCATTTAAAAGTATATTCATCTATGTCAAAATAATTTGTATAATATTATTCATAATAAGTATATATTGATATGTCTATGTATGAAGAATTATTCGGAAATATAGTTACAAGTGGGGCCTATTATAGCCCCTTGATGCATTAATGGGTCACATGAGACCAAATAGCAAGGGACAAACCCTTCACATTTGTTTCCAAATAGAACCAGATCAGGTTTTAACCATAGGATTAAACCATATTGATTTCATTATGCTTCATGTTCTAGGAACTTTAATTCTAATTATTATGATTTTTTTCATTTATCATTCAATAATCATAACCCTTACAGATCATTCCAGCTCACCCTTTTATTTTTTTCGTTAATGAGGTTATGAAGAAGAGATCAGTTAATGTGTTTTTAAGGTTAATTTTTTTTAATAATTTTATGTATTATATTATATTTTTTTATCAATGTAAAATGGGTTATATTCATGTATGAAGTTCTCTAATACTACTAAACTGATTGATCCTCTGTGATGTTATCTCTTGTATCTATCCCATTGTATTAAATTGACCACCTAATCATGGCTATGAGATTCAGGGTTATTACAATTGTCGTAAGAATCCATTAATTTGGGTCGTTGATGAACTCAAATACTTTAATATAACATTTCATTACAATCATCTGATAATACCCAACATCAATGTAATGAGTTTGACTTACATCAAGGGAGGAGGGAGCATGGTGAAGAATACATACTCGACTATTGGAGGAATATTCCAGGAACTAGTTATATGATGAGGGGATGAATACATACATGTATTTCCAAGGCCTTACTTGATAGGTGTTTAAAATGTCCCTTAAATGAAATCTATGAATTTGGTATTAGATAAAAAGTAACTAAACATATAGTTTAGTTGTATATTTCTAAGTGGTTTATGTTTACTCCGGTCAAACCACTAAATCAACTAGTTATATATGTCCATATATTAATTTTTGTAGCCCAAATTATACAGAATACATGTAAGAATGAGGTTTACCCAAAAAGCTATTATCTAGTAGGCACCAATGAACATTGATTCTATTGATCTCGCCTAAGAGTTATAGGGGTGAATGTGGCCATATATGATCTTGAACGTATAATCCCTATGAAAGAAGATAATGAAATTTCACTCTTCATCGTTGGATTCAAAGAAAGATTATGTTTTAGATTTATCCACTTTAGTATGAAACTCTAGGGGGAATTTCAAGGTTATTATTTAGGCCTCACATAGTGCCTCTGATAGGTAAAGTTCACAATGGTTTGAGATCTATATTTTTATATCAATTATATAGTTTATTACATCATACTTATGAGCCAAGAAATTATTATTTTTACATAAGTGGTCACTCCATGATATGAGTCACCAGAGGAACCACTGGCTGATTTGAATGTAATCGATAAATATTAAACAAAATATGTCAATGGATATATGTATGAGGCTCATCCAAATATTCTACCATATAGATGGGCAATGTAATTACATTGGGTTATATTTTCTTGGATGATAATTTCTACTTATCTTGAGATTATCGACATGCTGTTCTAGGAGGAGTCAACATGTGTGATTCAATGAAGGGATATCATAATGGTTAACCAATATAATGGAATTAATAATGGCCGGATCCTATAACTCATAAGAGGAGTCTTAAAAATATCGATAAACCATTGGATTTATTTAGAATCTTGGGGGAATAAATTCCATGAGAGTGAAAACTCTCATTGGTGCTAAAAGGGGCTCCTCAATATAAATAAAATTTAGACATCTACTCCTTAGAGCTTTAGATTTTTATGATGCTAATAGTGTCACCAATGTGGATGAACTAGTTAATAATTTTTATAGATTGTCTAAACATTCATATATAATCCACTATGGTTGAGTGGTTTAATTTTGAGGTAAAAAATCATTCAAATTTTATAACCATTGACTCAAGACTTTCTTCTATTTCTTTGAGTATTGGTTATCATATGGGATGGTGAAAACACATAAAATATGCGACCCAAAGTTGTATAACTCCACTATGACATGATCCAATATATTTTAGTGATATTAATTGAATAAAAAAATTATATTATATGGTTTATCCAAGGAACCTAGTATAGGGGAAATAGTTGGGGTGATTCTAAAGTGAGGCAAGATAAACATGTCTTAAACAATGCATTAATCACATGATTTAAATAACACATATCATAAATAGTCACCCAACCCATGGAACTGAAGGATTAGTGTCTTGGATATTGGATACATAAACATATTAGTCAATAATAATTTCCCAATATTCAAACTCCTCTGAACTAAATTATATATTTTACAAAAGTTATAGTTATCAACATAACCTAGGGAATGGAAAAACATAATAAAGGGATGATCTCAAATTCTTACCAAGGAATAAAATATCAACATGACATCATGGTATAGATAATAAGAATATGATAAAATATGTAAAATAGGAAATTTATTGTTACAAATAACACGGTATAATAATCATTCATTGTATGTCATGATATAAAGACACATTATCTAAAATAAAAAAAATTATTATAGAAAATGTGTGCATTATAATATGATACAAAACCTGATTCAAGGAGAATAATTATTGGGACAATATTATTAGATAAATATAGGGAATAATCTTAAGCATTTAAATAACATTTCAATGATACCTACAAAAAAATCCATCACATAGTGGGCTAGGGATAACCACTTACGTACCTTTGTGGGCATCAGATAATCCTCCTCTGAACTGTCTTCATACATAATCTCCCTTTTACATTTTGGTCATGGGATAAAGTCTCCACTATACCCTATAAACTAGAGTTAAATATTCCCATTTACCCCTTTGGCTTGGGAAAATTCCTCTCATATGCCCTCTGGATAGGGATAAATCCTCCCTCTCACTCTCTAGAATGGGATAAGTTTTCTTGTATACCCATTTGAGCTTAGGAGACCTAACATTATACCATTGAATTAGAGGATGATATAAGTCCCCAACCATAATTATTCAAAAATATGTGTTCCACATAATATAAATCATCATAATTTTATGAATATCCATGGTAAATAAAAAAGTGTTTAAAAAAATTTCATGATGGTATCACTGAAATTGACATTAATCATGTAAATAGTTGATACCAAAAATGACGTCAACCTAATAGAGTATTTCATTAAAAAATCTGTAAGGTTGATCAAAAAAGTAATTAATAATTGATGAAACCATTATAGGTAAGGAGAGAAATGGCTGTAAAAATGTAAAATATTTTTATAAATCCCCCTTATCATTATTATAAATGAATAAGTTAAAGTTACTGATAAAAAGAATTTTAAAAAGTTACGGGAAATTTTTGAAAAAAAAATTAATTTTTAAAAATTAACTTCCAATAATAAAGTCTAAAAAATATATAATGGTTTCAAAAGATTATGTGAGATCACATTAAAAAAATTTACTATAAAAAATCTTCAATAATATATTTTTTAAGACATAATGGTTTTCAAAATTGAACGTGGAGTGAAATATATAACATTTTATTTTTAATGGTTGGAGAACATTTTAAAATTTTTGAAATACCATTTTTGAAAAATCAAATTAGAAAATATTGAATGAAACATCATTTTAAAATATGATAATAGGAATATTACAGTCACAAGAGAAAACTAATAATTTTATTTAAATATATAATGGGGAAAATTGGTGGGAAATTATAATATGTATAAAGAGAGGAAATTATTGTTAAATAGGATGAAATTTATTCTTAACATAATTTCATTTTCATGAATCAAACTCATAAATAAGAGATAACGGAATCAAAATTAATCTCCAAAGATAGATATATGATATACCATATGAGATGTAAGATTAATATCATGCGGAAACATTAAAATTCAAGAATAAAATTGACCTACCAAAACCATTACATTTTAGAGATGATATCAATTATATCCAACAAGGAAGAACATAAATATAAATGAAGTTTCAAATTTAAATAAAAATGTATGATATTTTATGTCACTATAAAAATTAATATGTTTTTCATAATGTCAAATCATTTATCAAGAAAGGTTGATTAATAAGGAAACCCATACCATCTTTCCTTATTTAGTCAAATTTATTCTATTTTCTTGTATAACAAACTAAAATATATCAATAAACTTGTTAGAACCATTTTAATAGATTTTAACATTATTAAACTTAATTTATTTGGATACCCTTTAATGATATTAGAGTTTCGTCTTCAGAACATGAAAATTGAGAATCCAGACATGATTTGAGCTGCATGATAGGCATACAAAAGGATTATGGAATGAGATTGATGAGTGATAAAGGAAGTATATCAATTATAAGAAGTCATATGGATTATAAATTATTTTCTATGAAAATGTGAAATAAAGATCACTTTTAAATAAAAATACTTATAATGAAGGGTGTGATCTAATTTAAATGACCTTGGAGAGAACCAAGAAGTTATTTTAACAGTATGACGAGTATTCAAAAAGGATTATGAAATTAGTTTAGTTAGATAGAAGTGTAGTATATCATAATAATAGTATAATATAGGTATTAAAATATTAATTATTAACACATGGATTTATAATCATAATGAAATAAAAATGTCTTATCAAAAAATATGTTCTTTAATCAAAATGAGTTGTGGGAGAACCCTTGCCTTTATATTTATCTTATATTGCAGCGGAATAATTTTTAAAACCTTATTAACTTTTTTTGAGGTATTTAGAAAGGTATATTGAATGTAAATTATTCATAAAGGCATTTTGGGTGAATAGGTATTGGATAATGGGTGGGAATGAGCTCGTTTTATAGGCGAAAAAAGGGTATTTTTCTTAGAAACTATAGTTTGGTATGGGTTAGGAAAGGATTGAAAAGGGTGTTTGGTGTGTTTGGTGAGTTAGATGGGGAAATGGTAGGTGAGAGAGGTGTCTATGACTTAAATAACTCAAACTTATTTATATAAGGTTTACGTCAACTTTTAAATATTTAAAATCTGAGATACATTATTTACTCATTTTTACTCTTATTAATCATGTTTAAAAATTAACCGTTGTAATTATTTTATTAATAAAAATATAATATGAAAATTACTACCAAATTTAAATGATACTAATAATAATGCGGGATATATTTAACCTAATTAAATTTATATATATAATAGAATCATCTTTTAAATAAAAATATATAATGTGTAAAAACTAATTTTGTAGAAAATGATTTGTTAATTATTAAGTTCTCTTAGTATTCTCTATAATTATTTATCTATTAAATGCGTGATAATTTGTTATTAAGTATGCATAAAATTAATATTAGGGTATTAATGTAAAATATATCCAATTAATAGACAATATTTAGGAAAGAATCATTCTTTTAAAAATATTAATTTTATTGTGGTAACTAGATTTTAGATAAGGGAACTTTATCATTAGCCCTAGAAATGATGTGGAACTTATTAGATAATTTATACGTATGGATTCAAAATTTTAGATCCATTTATTTCGATTCAATTCTAAATTTTTTTAAAAATTAATATTAATATTAGAAATATATAATGTATTAAAACACTTTTTTTAGAAACAAATTACTTGAGTTTTAAAATATCAAATATTGGTTTGTAAACAATAATCAATATTTCAATAATTATAAAATCAATTATAATATATCTTTTTTTTCAATATAAATTCTTAAAAAAATTATTTCATACTTATATATGAATAATTTCATAAAAGTCTTAATTATGGTATATTTCATTATTCAGCTAAAAACATTTTTTTAAAACAATATAAAAAAAATTCGTTGTTAATTTAGGGATTATAAATCCAAAATGATGTTTTTTATCTAATTTATATTAACAAATGTATTTTTATTTTTAAATTAATATAAATTTTATAAAGAAAGTCTTCTTTTATTGAAAAAACATGTTTTAAAAGAATGTATGTTCTTAATATTATTTCATATAATTACATAATTCAAAATATGTTAATATATAAGTTCTTTTATAATAATATTTTGAAAAAATTATATTTAATCTATTAGGATAAAATAATAAATACATCACAAAAATATTCTTTGAAAAAAAAAGAAATAGTAATTTTATACTAAACACACTCTAACTAATACCATTAAGTTTAATTATTTATGTTCTAAAAATAGAATTTACCACTCCATTGATATTAAAATATTTATTATAATTTTATATATACATCATATAATAATTTAATAACAAAATTAATATCTATATGTAACAGAAAGATATATATATATATATATTCATATTTTTTATTTTATTATAAGTAATATAATTTTTAATTTAATACATAACAATAACGGGCTTCAGTATACCTATTGGATATTTGAAAAATGAACTTACCTACAAATACCATATTTTAGTGAACTTATTTTCAATGGGAATGTTTCTTTTGTATATATATAATGCCTTGCTAAAATTATTCCATTCACACTTCCCATTTCAATAGAATTCGTCCTACATATCTAAACATGATTTATCATTTCATCGTATTCTTTCCTATTATAGGGTTTTCTTAACTAATAGTTATACTTAAATGCGATAGTGGTCAAGGGGAAGTTGCTATTTGTAAGGATATTACTTTTTTCAATTTATTATCCCCCTTTAATTTTTGTTGTTTTAATATATGATCATTCATGACGTGTAGTAATCCATTATATGTGATACATGGTTTCAGGTACATTCATTGTAATGTTCCATTATAATTGAACAAAGTGTTGCTAGATTTATTCATATCTTGTATGACACATTTTATAATCTTGTTACAATCCTTTTTAAATTATAGAGAAATATCCTTTTATTTTATAAATGTATTATAAACATATTACTAATGGACACTAAAATCTATGGAATTAAATTCTACACTAATAAAAAAATACTATTCTCAAAATTTTAATTATCAATTACAAATTAAAATAATTAATTGTGTCTAAAGATAATTATAACTTAAGATATAGCTTCCACAATATAAAAATATTTCTTTCCTAGGGAGTACAATATAAGATATATTTTCCCTCACAGTATGGATATATTAACATTATCAATTATTTATTCAAAATATTGAACTATAAAAAATTCATTTTAGTTTCTAGAAACATAGATTCCATAGATTCGTTTTGAAGATCCTGCTTCCAACCAAATATTAAAATCAAAATTGTTATGATAATATCCATCTAAATAAGAGTAAATGATTATATGAACACTAAATCTCAATCCTAACATGTCTTCTCCAATGAAACCCTCATTTGAAAAAATAATTCATTCATTTCAAATAAGTCACACTTTATTTATCCTATATATCTCTTAGTTCATCCAATGTTGCTTTTTGTTGTGTTCTCTCATACTTCTTAGCCTAATTTTTTAAAGTAATTTGAAAAATAAATCTTTTATATGGGTTTGTAAAGATAGTGTCATTAACCAAATAATATCCCTCAGGATTTTCTATTCAAGATTTTATTCACAAGCACACACATTTTTCATCTGTGAGACGATCAATTCGACACTCAATAATCTCATTTTCAGGTTATTACCCTTATGTGCATTTTCCCCAAAACTACATCCAATTTCTTGTATCCTGACATGGATGTTTTAATGGGAAAACCAGTTACTACAATCATTACCAGTATTTTAGTTTATCATCTTATACTTAGAATAAAATATAGTGTTTTCACTAAGGTTCTCATATCATAATACAAAATTTAACTAAACCAATATGAAAAAATAAATGAACCCTTATATATAAAAAACTAAAGAAACCCATGTTAAAAATATATTAAACATTACAATAATCTCATTAATTAAATAATACATCTCTTAAATTGTCATACAACCCATGTAATAGAACATTAATCTATTTTATATTAGCTTCATAAACATATTAATCTATAGTCATTTCCCTATAATTAAAATCTTATAGACTCTATTCTAAACATTCCACAAGTTACACTTATCTTTATAAGATAGGGAAAAGAAAAATATTCAAGAAGGGGAAACATATCAATATATTATCATGGTTCAGATCATAATAATGTGAAAATGGGTTTGGGGGAATATGATTATAAAAAATTACATATAACCAAAAGCATTGTCTATAAGGCATGATAAAATGACTTTTAATATTTGATGAACAGACATATATCCTTGAAAATCTATGTTGAATCATGAGACATAAAACTCAATTTAATAAAAAAAATTATAGGCACATGATTATGAAATATGTTTATGGAATAAAATTAAACACATAAACCATATGATAAGGATACCCACCAAAAAATCATCATGTATTGTACTTGGTATAACCACTTATGTACCTTCTTGAGCTTTGTATAATACTCCATTGTACCCATGTGACATGGAAAAAACCTATTGTGCATCCATTGAGAATTGGATAAATGCTTACATATAAACCTTGTAATTGGGATAAATACTCTTGTATACCGCTTTGTCTTGGAATAAATAATCTGGTGTACCCTCTATCTTCGCATAAATCCTCTCATATAACCATTATAATGAGATAAATCCTCCCATGTACCCTTTTGAGATCATGAGACATAAACATAAACAAATTGATAGGGGGGTGATATAGGATCCTTGTCATCATCATCCATGCATATTTTCACCATATAAAATGAATCATCATCAATTCATAATGAACCCAAGGAATAAAAATCGGTTTCATAATATTTCAAGATGATATCATTGAAATATACAAAAAGCATGTAAATGGTTGATACATAAAATTCAATCTACCTAATGGAGTATTTCATATGAACATATATAAGGTGAATCAAGAAAATATTTAAATAAATAAATCCTTTATATACAAAGATGAAAATACTAGTGAAAACCTAAATGAAATTCTCAAAAAATCTTTTATCTTTAGCATGATGGAATAAATTATAGTTAGATTGAAAAGTATGTGATAACAAAAAGGTTGAGAAAAAAAACATTTTTGAAAATTAAATTCCAATAAGTGGTCATTAAAAAAATATAATGGTTTGAAATAGGTGAATTTGAAAAAAAAAATTAACTTTTGAAAATAATATTCAGTAATAGAGTTTTGAGGTTATATAAAGATCATCATAATATAATGTGGAGTGGTAAATAAAATATATTATTTTTAAGAGATTAAAAACCTTTTGAAAAATGTAATACATTGGTGGAAAACCCAAATCCGAAAAGGGTAGGAAAACATAATTTATAAAATTGATGAATTAAAATGTAATGGTCACATGAGAAATTACATATTTTTATTTTCGATTTCAAGTGATAAAATTTGCGATAAAGGAAAATATGGGATTGGATGGGAAGTCTTCATTATAGATAATGGGAATTAATATTAAAATAGTTATATTTTTAATACATAAAGTGACTCAACATTGGTAAATTTTTAATAAAATTTGATCTCCCATTATTGAAATTGGATATATCATTTGAAATGCATGATGAAGATCCATGAGAAACATTATAGCTCATGAATGATCTTTAGTTATAGAAACCACTATATGTTAGATATATATCATTCATAGATAACAATAAGGAATAATATAAATAAAATTGAATTTCCCATTTTCAAAAAAGATTATGATATTATAAGTTAAGTGGGAAGTAGTTATACTGTAGAAATGAATATTTTTTTCATAATATCAAATCATACCTCAATGAATTGTAATTGATGTAGATAGCTATAAATTATTTCTCCACTTAGTAAAATTCACTCCGTGTTCCTATATAAAAAATATAAATATCCTAATTAAATATTTCATAACTATTTCCATGTCAATAAAGTTTTATAAAATTTATTTATATGGATACCCTTGGATGATATTAGAGTTGGGTATCCCAAATATGTATATTATGAATAATGGAATGAATTCTGTATCATGATGGGTATATAAATGTATAATCTAATTGGTTAAATGAGTGAGAAATTTTTTTTCTAGTTTATAGGAAATTAATTTTTTGTGATAAGATTTATTATCGACACATGTAAGCATAATTACACAGAAATAACAAGGCTTATTACCAAGGAAGTGCTATAACTGAAAATAAGAGGGAGAGAATGAAGGAGTATTTTCAGTAGTATGATGATTATTAAAAAGGGATTATGAAATTGTTTTAATTAGAGTGAAGGGTAATATCTCATCAATAATACAAAATTTGGATAGTAAAATATTGATTATGAACACAATTAATCATAATAATATGGAAATAAATAGGGATTATCAAAAAATGAAGTAAATGAAACAAAATGAGGAGGTGGAGAACCCTAAACTCAATAAATAGATTATTTAGGAGTTTGAGTAGAACTTAGAACCTTAATAACTCACTGAGAATGATTTAGAGATGAATAGGTAAAGTAATTTCATGACCAAGTAATTTTTTATGGAGGGGGATGAGAGAATGGGTGGTAATTATATCATTTTATTAGTGTAAAGACGGGTTGTTTCATGGAAACTAAAGTTAGGTAAGGGGTATGAAATGAAACATATGGGTGATTGGTGGGTTAGGTGAGTTACTTATATTAAATGTATAAATGGTAAGTGATAAATGTCGTTGTTAATTTAAAACGTAACATGGTTATTCTATAAGGTGTATGCGATCTTTTAATTTTTTAAAATTTGATATAATTTATTTACCCATTTAAACCTAATTTATTTTGATTTAAATTTAACAAGGTAGTTATTTTGTTACTAAAAAATATGAGATGACCGTTATTTTAAAATTTGGGTGTTATAATTCCAAATTTATGCTATATTTAACCTATTTAAATTTATAAATTTTAAGAAAATATACTTTTAAATTATAACATATACAGTATATAATTTTTCTTGTAAAAAATATTATTTTAATTGTTATGTTACCTTAATAATTTTTATAATTAAATATATTTTATATGATTTTTGATTTAAATTTATGTAGTTATATACTTTATAATATATTATTAATTTATAATATATCCATTTAGTACACAATATTTAGGAAGGTACCATTATTTGAAAAATAATTGTTTTGCTACGGTAAGTATTTTTTACCTATGGTTACATAATTCATGTGCCTAAAAATAAAATAGACCTTATTATATAATTTTTCTAAAAGGATTCTAAATTTTAAATTTATTTCATTTAATTAAATTTATAAAAAATTTAAAAATTATTTTAAATATAATATATGTATAATGTACTAAACTGAATTTTTTAAAATAATATTACTTAAGTTTTAAAATATAAAATATATGTTTTAAAATTATAATATATATTGAAAAATATATAATTTTAATTATAAAATACATATATTCTCAACATAATGGTTTTATATATTTATAATTCATACTTATATACAAATAATGGCATAAAAGTCTTTATATTAGATTATTTCACTATTCACATAAAAACTGTATTTTTTATGAAAAATTTCAAAAATTCGAGTTATGTTAATTTATAAATCATAAATAAAAAATATATCTATATTTATCTAATTAATATTCTATAATTTATAAATTTATGTTTTAAATGAAAATCAAAAATATTTTTATAAAAATATTTTGTAAAAAAAATGTTGTTTTTAAAAATTAATCGTTATTTAATATTAGTTCATATCAATTTATAATTTAATATATATTAATATATTTGTTCATATATGATAATATTTTAATAGTATTCAATTTAATCTATTTGGATAAAATATACAATACTTAACAAAAATATTTCTATTAAAAATAAATAAATAATAGTTTTACCCTAAATAAAGTTTGACAAATACCATTAAAATTAATTATATAAATTTCTAATTTTGGTTTTACTACTCCATATATAATAAAATATTTATATTATTTTTTATATACATCATATCATATTTTCAAAATAACATTAATATTTATATATAAATAATATATATATATATATATATATATATCATATTTTATTTCATTATGAGTTATATTATTTTAAATTTTATACAAAATAATACACAACTTTAAATTACATTTTTAATATATGAAAAATTTCCATATCTAGAATGAAAATATTTCAAACAAACATATTTGTTGTGACCAAATTTACAACGGTCATATTTCATTTCTATATATATAAATATATATTTCCTTTTTAAACTTATTCCATACACACTTACCATTTCCAAACATTTCATTTTTGATCTGACAACATGCTTCCTCCATTCATGGGGGTCATTCTCATTATTGGTTTCATTGTACTAATTGTAATTCTTAAAGGTGATGATGGTATAGAGATATTTTCGGTTCTAAATATTTTATACATTTTAATATATTCTCCTCTTTTGATTTTCACAGATTTAATGGATGTAATCATCCATAATGTGTAATAATCCATTTAACATGATGCATAGTTTCATGTACATTCATTATAATGTTCCATTATAACTTCACTATCTTTAGCATTGTTCATATATTGTAAGGTATATTTTCTAGTCATGTTTCAATCATTTACAAATAATAAAGAATAAATCTTTAAAACTATAGATATATAATAATAATAAAGATGATGATGATGATGATGGATCCTAAAACTCGAGGTGTTATAGATTCTTTATCTGAGCTTCTTATATAATTTTTACATTGAGAAGCAGGAGAATATTATTCTCAAAGGAAAATATGAAAATTCTAAAGACTTTCTCATCCTTGAAGTAACAAACCCCATTTTTTAAATCCATGAGTTGTCTTTCCATTTCCCCCCATCAGGGGGCCTGTGAATTACTCTTATCATGATATTATACTAGTTGTACATTGTTTTATGGGTCCACCTTGAGTCAAAATGACTAAGGGTTTAGAGTATACATCACATAAGCTATTTTGACACTGACATAGAATTACATTAAAAAAAATATGTGGTTTGTGTGACAATTTCTGGGTCTAAAATGTTTCGTCTACAAAACATTATCACCTCTCAAAGAACTCCTAAAATCCACCTATGTACACTTAAGGACCCAAAAATTCATTACTGAAAATTCTTATTGGTCTATTTAAATTTCATCTAATGGTTATGTATAGAATTTGCAGTTATTTGGTTTTATGTTTTGGAATATAGAATACCTTTAAGAATTGTGACTGTTCCTAATATAGTCGTTGAACAGTGATCTCATGATTCGTATAAATATAGGGCTTTATCAAATCTAATTTGCTCAGACAAAGGATGTGATGACAACATCTAGTAGACTAGCCTCATATGATGCCCATTTTTTGGAGCTCTAAGGGAGTTGGCTTCATTGGTCTTTGCTTTTGACCAAGCCAAAGCTGATCTAGAATACGTTAAGCTCAAGCAGAACTTCTTATGAGAGACGTGGAATTTGATAAATATTACCACTCTAGCATTGTTATCTAAGCCACCCAAGAGCCATTCACCTCCATGCACCATACCCTAAGGTATTATTTAGGGGTTTTAAGGGGTTATGGAATTAGACACTAGTACTAAGATTATGTAAAATGTTATTGTATAAGGAATATATATTCTTTTTTTATTGTTATATTGTAAATAGTTTTTTAAAACACAAATTGTATTTTTAGTTAATATTAAACTAAAAAATATATTTTGATGAATTAATGGTTTTTTATTGGAATAATATTTTAAGAAAATATTATAATTTTTATTTAATTACTTTATATTCAATATAAATTATCATATAATTTTACGAATGCAATCGTATTTTTTATTAAGGTTTGAAAGTTGTTTTTGTCAAAACCCATGAATTTTCTATAAATGTCAATTCTTATTTTAAAATTAAAAATTCACATATTTAGAAATAATGTGTTTTATAACATAATAATGACCCAGTAGCAATTTAATAAAAAAATATAAAAATTATGTTCGGCCAATATATTTTTTATTATTAAAATAATGTGATTTTGGGTTTGTTTGGTTTATTTTACAAAGCATTAGTGGACCCTTCAAGGCTTATAAAACATTTTTTCTTTTTAAATTGTTTTCCTTGAGAGTGTGACTCACCTCTACATAAGAAAACCTTTTATTTTAAGAATTTCATCCATTTGCCTTATAAAATAAATTTCTTCAATCCCCTTTTTAAAAAACCATGGGAAAAAATATTGGGCATAATTGTTTTTCTGATTAGTTTAATGTGAGGCGTCGCAAACCTAAATAATAAAGAATTTCCCCTCCTTTCCTATATAAACCAACCCAAGATCCCACTTACTCTTCAATAAAAGACTTTGGAGTTATACCAACCCATTCCATACTCTCTGTATAATCCTCCCAAGGTTCCCCAATCTCCCAAGAAGCCTCTCTCAGGCCTCTCTCAAGCTTTTGGTATCGCACTTCAAACTAATGGATTTCTTCCTTTTTCATTTTTGATCAATTTTCATTAAGATTTTATTCCCTTTTTTCAATTAAAAATGTTGGGGTATGTTTTCACACCTCCACAAACTTTCATCTTTATGATTGGATGATAGGATACCCCATTCTCAATCATTAATTCCACCCATGTAGGCCCATTACCATGCCAAAATTCCATTATTGATTTCTCTCTTTTCTTTTACATCCATGTAATTCCTTTGTATTATGAATCTAAATTACATTATGTTTGTTGGTACATGTATCTATATTAACCACTTTCTATCCATTTCATGTTCATATGATGAGACACCCATTTCTATGACATCAATCATCTTCATGAATCCTTATGTCGCGTCGTTATGCAGCCAAAATTACATTGTAGTTTTCCAAGCCAAGATCATGATTTACTGATCACCATACCAAAGTCTCTACAAATGGTGTTGTCCATTGTGAAAATATACATATTAAATGGAAAATTCATGTATTTATTCCACATTACTAAATCATTTAATAACATATGATGTTGATTGATTCCATGTTATATGATCCATGTGGCACACTTATGGATGAAATGAAATGTATAAGAAGGGTGCACCCTGATAGCGCTCTAATGTATTGGGTATAGTATAGTATAGTGATAAATGATGTGAAATGAGTTATGAATCCGGATAATTTAAGCGCATCTAGGATTTACTCATGCTTCAAGTGCAATGGGGATTTACTCAGGCTCTATGTGCAATAAGCCTTGGATCATGAAAAATTCCATGTTAAGTGTTGTTGCCACATTTCCATGTTCTGATTATCATGCTTCACCATGCCTTTATGTTCATAATTCTATTATGCTCCATTGATATTCCTATTTTATAAAATGTATTTTATTCCTCATGTTATTCCAATTTTATTCCCTTAATGGGATTTATAGCTCACCCTTTTCTTATGTATGTCCTCAGGTTATCCCATGCAATGCAAAGTATGAGGAAATGTAGTGGTCATGTGGAGGTTATTTTCAATAAAGATGTTTTATTCCACATTTTAAGTTGTTATGTAATGATCCTAATCCCCAAAGACACTAGACCTCTTGATCTTCTATGTTGTATCATGTGAATTGTATGTAATAAATTATTTTTAATTAAGTAATAAAGAGCAGGGTTTTTATAGTTGGTATGAGAGGATAGGTTTAGTTAATTTGTTGGATTATGATTAGAAAACCCTAATGAAGCCTTAGAGACAAGACTATGTATAATAAAAGCATCCCTTAGTTTTTTTGGGTTTTGATTAAGTTGTTTATCAAGAAAATACATCCATGCCTAGATACGAGATGGTAGAGGAGACTCTGGCACAGATGTACCTAGGGGTGAAATCTCTGACAAGGATTTTCGGGCTTGACCCGAGGTATCCTAGTAAACGATAATGGCCATTACTGCACTCTTGGTTATGAAACTCTCTGTAGATATGTATTAGTAAATTCACTAGATTAATATGAACCATTTTAAGGGAATAAAAAAAATCTCCTAAGAATATATGTTATAAAGTAGATCATAGAAAACATAGATTGAATCCTATAGATTCATAAGTTATGGAAATAAAATCTTTTGATAAGTCAATAGTGTTTGGATTATCCATTATGTGTTACCACTAACATTCCATTCATTCCGACCAGTGGCTGGTAATAGGAGCAATCAGGCTAACAACCAATGTGATGACCAATGTGACGACTATTCTAATGATCTACCCAATCCGATGGGAGAAGTAATCACGAACATTTCCACAATACTCTATCATTAAACTCAAGCATTTAATAGAAACATGGGTCAAGAGGAACATTAACCCCCCCCCAAATAAATAACAAGTCTCTATCGAGAGCTTCATTAGACAAACGCCTCCATCTTTTAATGGATCATCTAGTCACTCAATCTTTGAACAATGGATCAACTCCATTGAAAAGATATTATCCATCCTTCTATGTTCCGAAAAAGAGAAGGTTTTTATGGATTTTTATTGTATGGACGGTGATGCCTATAAATGGTTGACATATATCAAAAATACGATGCCAAAGGAGGAGATCAATGCATTGGAATGGATGGATTTCCAGAAGATGTTTTTTGATAAATATTTTTCGTGTACCCTCCATCATTAGATGGAAAAGGACTTCCTTGTCCCCTGGAAAAAAAAGATGATGAATCTGTAAGAGAGTACAAGGATAACTTCATAAAGCTTTCACAACACACTTCTGGGTTTGTCGTTACCCCTGAATACAAGGGTGACCATTTCTTTGGCGGGCTGAAACCTAGCTTACAGAAATCCTTGGCGATCCAGAACTTCGATAGATGTGAGGAAATTGTCCAATGTTCCCTCAATGTTTAAATGGAGACCAGTGAACCTCAGGGGTAACATTGAGATATGAAGTATAAGGAGTAATTTAATTCAGCTAGTCCGATGGATAAATCCAACAGCCCTATAAAAAACTAGTACCCCAATTTCTAATGGTGTAGAAAAAGCACCCAAGAAATTACCTGAAGGGGATGTGGAAATGCTTTAGGTGTGGAAGAGAAGGACACCGAGCTATTGACTACTAACAAGAAAAATATACAGCTACCAAAGAGGATAGGAACTCTCCATTAGACTCTCAATATTTTATTCATTGCTTCAACTACAATGAAACAGGTCATCTTGCAAATCAGTGCCCTATGAAAAGCGTTTTTGTAGGCAACCAAAAACCTCAAAGGTAGTAATGACGAACTTTTGAAATCATTACTACTGAAGTGAACTCCGACAAATAAGTGGTGATAGGTACGCTAGTTATTCCTTCAATAATAGTGAACGCACTTTTTTATTTTGGTTCTACACATTCTTTATATCCCGGATGTTTAGTAGAACAATCCCAACATCACCACAAATCATGTAAATAAAGATGTCTGTGTGTAGAAAAAATGGGGCAATCATTGTATCTGATAAATATAACACCTCCCCTATCATAATTGGTGGATTGAACTTCCCAGCGAACCTCATCATACCCCTATGATGGAATTTTATTAAATTATTGGCTTGGATTGCCTTTCCCAATATAGAGCAAACATAAATTTCCATTAGAGGGAAATCACTCTCCATGTGGAGAATCGACCCCCCCAATTCTATACAAGTGCAAATATGAATATGAATCTTATTTATCTCCATCATCTCAAGCGTGTATATTATGGCCCTATAATCATGCGTATTTGGATCAAATGATTGAGTCTAAGGAGGAAACCATCCTTGAATACATGCCTATTGTGAGGGAATTTGTTGAAGTGTTCCTCGAGGAATTTCATGTTCTTCCTCCTAGAAGAGATACTGAATTTTCAATTGATCTTGTACCAGGGGCGTTTCCAGTATCCAAGAATCCATATAGAATGGCTATTGTGGAGCTTGAGGAGATGAAAAAACAACTACAGGAGAATATGGATAAAGGTTTTATATGTCTAAGTGCTTCACCTTGGGATGCACCATTCCTCTTCGTCAAGAAGAGGGATGGGATGATGATGCACCTTTGCATTGATTATCGTGAGCATAAAAAATCACAATGAAGAACAAGTATCCAATCCAATGAATTGATGAATTCTACGATCATCTACGTGGATAACAATAATTCACCATGGTAGATTTTCGGTCAGGATATTAACAAGTAAGGGTGGAGAAGGAAGATATCCCAAAGACTGGTTTTTTATACAAGATACGGGCACTATGAATTCTTATTAATGCCATATAGACTCATGAATGCTCCAACAATAATCATAGACTTGATGAATAGATTATTTATAGATTACCTTGACAAAAGTTTTTATCGTTTTTATAGATGATATTATAATATACTCAAAAATGAAGGAGGATAATGAGGATAATTTTAGAACTGTTCTAGAGACCTTGTGAAAGGATAATCTCTATGAAAAGTACAGAAAGTGTGATTTCTATTTGAAGGAGGTCTCATTCTTGGGCCATATAATCTCAATCAATGGGATATCTATGGATCCCTCCAAGACAGTTTCAATAGTGGGATGACCGAGGCCAACATCGGCGAAGTATTTCCATAGATTCTTTAGTATTGTTGGATATTATCAATTACTTGTGAGAAATTTCTAACAATTCTCCAACCCTCTTACCAAGCTAAATCGGAAGGGAGTAATGTTTTATTGGAGTGATGAATGTGAATAATGTTTCAAAGAGTTGAAAAAGAAGGCTTACCACTACGCCCATGCTCATATTACCCACAAGTGGAGAACTTTATGTGCTATTCAGTGATGCTTTCAAGAAGGTCCCAGGCTATGTGTTGATGAAAAATGAAAAATTCATTGCCTATGCTTCAAGGAAATTGAATGTTCATGAGAAGAATTATCCAACAGATAACCTAGATTTGGTTGTAGTGGTCTTAACATAAAAAACATGGTGGCATTATCTCTTTGGGGAGAAGTGTGAAATATATACATACCAAAAAAGCCTCAAGTGTATATTCACATAGAATGAGTTGAACATGCACCCAAGAAGATGGATAGAACTGATAGAAGACTATGACTACTCAATCAATTTACACCCTGGGAAAGCGAACATGGTAAGAGAAGAACTAGGTAGAAAGGGGTCAGTGATTATATCATTGATGAGAATTTAGAAGGATCCAATCTTCTTAAATTTGATGTAGTTTAACATGGGAATCATAAAGTAGGGAAAATCATCAATCCGTTCACACATGATTGCTCATCCATCCCCTTTAGAAAATTTAAAGGATTCTCAAAAGGATGATGTGGGAATTTAGAAGAAAGTGAATGCTATCAGAAAATGGCAATCCTTGGAGTTAAATGTTAATGAAGAAGGAATTGTGAGATTTTGGAAAAGAATATTTGTTCCACCACGTCCAGAGATGAAGAAGGAACTTTTGGATGATGCATATAGATTGAATTTCACTATTCACACCAGAAACATTAAGATGTATCGAGATCATTGAGAGCATTATTAGTGGAATAAAATGAAGAAAGATATGGTTGAGTGTACATCAAAGTTCCTAGTGTGTTAGCAAGTGAAGTCAGAGTGGAGGAAGTCTAAGGGGATGACGCAACCATTTCCCATACCTACATGGAAATGAGAGAACACCACCGTGGAATTAGTCACCAGACTTCTTAATACATCCTAAGGAAACAATGAAAACTAGGTTCTTGGGGATCATCTTAAAAATTCAGCACACTTCTTTACAATTTGGGTGGATTCTCATTGGATCAACATTCCCAGATATATATCAGGGAAGTATTAAGGATACATGGAGTACCACTATCTAATGTATCCAATCGCGATCCATGATTCACCTCTAATTTTTGGTAGAGTCTTCAACATGGTCTTGACACTGAACTCAACTTCATTACAGACTATCATCCTCCAACGAATGGCCAATCTGAGAGAACTATTCAGACACTAGATGATATGTTAATATCATGTTCTATAGACTTCGAAGGAGGGTGGGACCAACAACATTCAGTGGTTGAATTCTCCGACAATAATAGTTTCCACACGAGCATCTGAATGACACCTTATGAAGCCCTATATGAGGGGAGTTGCAGAACACCAGCATGTTGGGATGAAGTTAGTGAGCGTAAGAAGCTATGACAAGAAATGGTCGAAGAAATGGTGGAGAAGGTGAAAACTAATCACCATCATATCAAGGAATCCCATAGTCGACAAAAGAGTTATGATGATAACTATCAACTAGACATTGAGTTGAAAGTTGGAGACATGGAATTTCTACGCATATCTGTGTGAAAAAATGACATGATTTTTGTATGAAAATGAAGTTAAGTCCTAGGAAAATAAAATCCTTCAAGATTATTGATTTTGTTGGGGTTGGGTCCTATCTATTATCACTTAGACCTACCATGGCCAAAGTGCATGATGTCAGTAATGTATCACTCTAATAGAGGTACATAACAGACCCTTCACATGTACTCTCTTCAAATGTAGTACAACTAGAGGATGATCATCCTTACGATGAGAAACCAGTGAAGATCTTAGATCATAGAGAAAAGGTTCTACAAAATAAGGAAGTGCCTCTCGTCAAGGTGTGGTAGAAAAACCAAATGCTTGAAGAAGCAATGTGGGAATAGGAGGAATTGAGGATGTAAATTTACCGACATTTGTTTTAGTGTGGGAAAAAAATCAAGGATGAAATTTATTAAGGGGGGTAGATTGTAATGACCCCAAAATGCTTAATTAAAATTCCTCTTGGTCTATTTAAATGACTTCTAAGTGTTATGTACAAACTATGCACTTATTTGGTTTTTAGTTTTTGATTTTAAAATACCATTAAGAATTTAGACCATGGCTAATGTAGTCGGTGAATAGTGATCACATGATTTGTATAAATATAGGGCTTTAACAAATACAATTTACTCAAACAAAAGAAGCTATGGCCTCATCCAGTAGACTCTCTACATTCAAAGTCCATTTTTCGGAGCTCAGAATGGAGGTGGTGTCATTGTGCATCTCTCTTGACCCAGCCCAAGTCGAGAATGAATATGTTAAGCTTGAGTGGAACCACCTACGAGAGAAGTGGATGTTGATATAGATTACCACTCATGCAATGTTATCCAAGCCACACCAAGAGTTTGTCACCATCGCGAACCTTAACCTACAGTCTTATGTAGGTTTTTAAGGGGTTATGTAACATGACCCTAGTACTACGATTATGTATATTATTTTTCTATAGAGAATATACATTATATTTATTATTATTACTTTATAAATTGTTTTATAAAGAAAAAATTGTATTTTTAGTTAATATTATACTAAGAAAAATATTTTTATGAATAAATGTATTTTTCAATTAAGTAATATTTTACTAAAATATTATTTTTATCACTAAATTACTTTTTGTTTAATATATATTATCATATAATTTTATGAATGTAATAGTAATTTTTATTAATCATTAAAAGTTGTTTTGGTCAACACCCATTAATTTTCTATAAATGTCAGTTTTTATTTTAAATGTAAAACCTCACATATTTATAAAATTATTTAAATAAAATGATTTTTTTTAGAATCTGGACGCCAAAATTATTCACGGGGGAATTTTTCATAATTTTTTGAGACAGTCGATTTTTTTGTTAAAAATTAAATATCATTTAAATATATAATGTTTAATATGACGTCGTAATGACCCAATAGTGATGTAATTAAATAATATAAAAATAATTTTCTGAAAATATATGTTTTTACCATTAGAATAATGTGATTTTCGGTTTCTTTGATTTATTTTTCAATGTTTTTGTGGACCCTTTAAGGCATATAAAACATTTTTTATTTTTAAATTGTTTTCCTTGAGAGTGTGAATGAACTCCACATAAGAAACCGTATTATTTTAAGAAGTTAGTCCATTGGAATTATTAAATATTTTTTCCACCTCCCTTTGGAAAAAACTATGTCAAAAAACCATGGGATGGTTTTTGGGTTTGAATAGTTTAAGGTGAGGTGTCCCAAACCTAAATAATAGAGAATTCCCTCTCCTATCCTATATAGACCCTCCCAAGATCCCACTTATTCTTCACTAAAATCCATTGGAGTTCGACCAACCCCTAACCTACTCTATATAGAATACTTCCAAGGTGCCCCAAGCTCCCACGTATCCTCTCTCAATCCTCTCCCAAGCTTTTGGTATTTCACTTCCAAGTAAGGGATTTCTTCCATTCTGATTATTTTCCAATTTTCATTAAGTTGTTATGCACTTTTCTTTTCAATTAAAAATTTTTGGGTAGGATTTATCACCTCCCCTATATAGCCTTATTTATTTTTGGATGATGGGATACCACTTTAACTCTCATTAAGGCCTCCCGTGTACACTCGTTACCATCCCAAATTTCCATGAGGGATTTCTCCCTCCTCTTTTACATCCAAGTAAATCTTTTGTATTATACATATAAATTTCATTATGCTTGTTGGGACATGAAACTATATGACCCCCTTGCTGTCCATTTCATGTAAATATTATGATACACACATTTCCCACTCATCTACCATTTTCGTGAATCCTTATGTCTCGCCGTTATGCTGCCGAAATTGCACTGCATTTATTCATGCCAAGATCATTGTATATTGAATTCCATACCCATATCTCTATCAAAGGTATTAACCTTTATGCACATATACATATTAAATGGTACTTTCATGTATTTATTCCACATTACTTATTCATGTAATAACTAATGATGTTGATCAATTCCATGTTATATGATCCATGTGGAACACTTATGCATGAAAAATAAATGTTTAAGAAATGTGCGCCCAAGTAGCGCTCTAATGAATTGGGTAAAGTATAGTGTCATGATATGTCATTTGCACTGAGTGTTGACTCATTGTAATTCTAGTGCAACTAGGGATTACTTTTTCTCCCTTTTCAATGATGTTTTACCCATGCTGCATGTGCAATGATCATTGGATCAAGAAAAATTCCATGTTAGTGTTGTTTTCACATTTCCATGTTATGATTATCATGCATTGTCATGCCTTTATGTTCATGTTTATCTTGTAATACATTGATATTACTATTGTATAACTTATATTTTATTACTCATGTTATTCCATGTTAATTCTTTTAATAGTATTTATAGCTCACCCTTTTCTTATGCATGTCCTTAGGTTATCTCATGCAATGCTAAGTACGAGTGAATGTAGTGATCATATAAAGGATGTTTTCAGTAAAGATGTTTTACTTCATGTTTTAATTTGTCATGTAATGATCCTAAGCCCCATCAACACTAGACCTCTCAATATTCTATATTGTATCAAGTGATGCTTATTTAATAAATAATGTTTAAGTAAGTAATAAAGAGAAGGGTTATTATAGTACATCATGGAGATGATAGTGAGGACCTAATCATCATAGATATTATCTACAGTAATTTACAATATATATTCCTATATGATTGAGATATTGAAGGAGTATATCAATACTTTACATCTAGTGATGAAGTTACTGGTTTACTCACTCTCTAACTGCATTCACTTAGAGTGGTTAGTGAAAATTATCCTATTCATGGTGGAGCAGGACTGGAAAATGAACTATTGATGATGGTCCTCCCATCTATTGATGAATGTAATGAATTTTTTAATGACATGTAAGACATTAAAATATTACTAATAATATATCTTAAGATGGGAACTCAGTCGACATGGTATGTTGGGGCTTGAGGAACCTCTTTACTGTAATATGAAAAATATTAAATATATTTATGCAAGAATGCACAATTTCCCTTGAGAAGGATGATAACTAACATGCCGAGTCTTAGATCGGATTTATGAGTCCCCTATTGAGTTTAAAACATTTTTTTACCCTATTCATGACATAAATAAGTCCACACTGGGAGGTTTAGTCAAAGGCGGGTTGGTGGGGTGTTATATGGAAGATCAATTAATTAAAATATAATCCAATTATTTAGTTATCTTTCAACTAAGAAAATCCATCCCCCTCCCATGTTTTGGGCGAATGACAGAAAAGAGGAACCACTCCTAATCCAATATCTTCTTCACCCTTTGGTGAATAATGGAAATGAAGCCTAGTCGGAGAAGTAATGTACTACCTATCTCTATTTCTAACACAGATTTCCATCAGATCAAGGAGAAGCACAATATAAGCATCAGTATTCACCTGAAGCATTAGAATATTTCCATTGACGTAGGAAGATTTTATTTTTTGTCACTATCCCTCTCGTTATGTGTTGTTATAAGGTTGTAGAGCACTTTTTTAATTTATATTGATACCTCCTTCATAGATTTGTGGGTTTTGGGGAAAACTAGAGGGAATCAAGAATTTGTACAGGTGATTCCCAACTCGAATTACTATCTACCCAGCATGTAGTCCAGACAGACATGCTCTGTAGCCCTTCCTATTCTGGGAATATGCTCTCTTTGGATTACACACCGTGTAGTTCCCCAAACTATGAGGTCATGGGTCTGGTACACAAACATTGGTAAACTACTTGGGTAGGGGCTGTTTATCCCGAATGCAATGTGTATTATGTGATGCACAATGTTCAAGTGACATGATTGTTCGGTCTATGTATAAGAGAAGCATAGCAAGGGTTTGAGTGAATCCAGACACAAAATGTGTCATCACTACACGATGTGTACCCCTACATGCATTGGTAGACAATGTATAGGAGGATACATGACCTGGTTCTCAGGTGGGCTCACACAACCTATGAGCCCCAGTTCACACCATGTACCCCTATGTGACCTTCCTGAGATCTTACATATTTTATATCTCCTTATTTGGGAATCAAATTCAGGATTCTGAGTAGTCTTTCATGATCATTTTTTCCCACATATAATATAGTGGTGTCTTCTATTATTGAATAATATATGCGAGTTGGGGAGGAGAAAGAATGATTCTTGTGAAGTAGTGGTTAACCATAGTATTAGTTTGGTGTGTTCTGTTTATAGAGATGCTAGGACTTGTATTCCACCATGTCTTAAGGGTGTGGGTTTCCCTCACATATCTTATTTTGAAGAGATGGGACTCCCCGGGTCATGGGAACATGTTTATTACCATTTGGTAGTTTCATCCTGGGCTATTACTCCCCTAACAGATCAATTCATGAGTTCCCCATGATGTTCATACAGTTGGAAAATACTTCCATATCATTCCGGGGTATGGGCCCTTCATACTCGTTGGAAGGTAGAGTAGGACCTCCCCTATTGTACTAGGGTTTTATTCTTCAATCTATGGAGTTGGTAATTTCCTGTGGGAAATGGGGGATGGTACTCTATATATGACATATAAATATATTGGCTACACCCTTAACATGTTAGGGTGAGGGTCCTCTATCCTATGTGTTGGTACTCCACTGTCATTCCAAAGTGTGGGTTCTTTATACATGTTGTTACAAAAGTGGTTATACTCCTTAATCATTCCAGTGAGCAGGTCCTCTAGCCTGGGATCAGTACTCAACTATCGTGTCAAGGTGAAAGTCTTCCATGGTAATTAAGTTGGTAGAGTAACACTCCATTATCTTTCCATGGTGTGGGTCCTCTAGCCATAGAGTGGTAGTCCCCTATCGTGTTAGTGTGAGGATCCTCTATCTACTGAGTTGTACACCCATTTAGAATCAGGGTGCATGTCCACCATTATCTATATAGTAATCCCTTATCATTATAGGGTTTGGGTCTTCAATTACATAGTATAACCCCTTTCTCCAAGTAGCAGTGGGGAGCGGGTCCTCCATGGGAGTCATGATCCCTTGTCTGTAGAGTACGATATGAGGAGAGGGCCATTCCACTAGATTAGTACGATACTTAATTAGAAGTTATTTCTCATTAAATGGAATAAGGTGTGGGCCACTAAAATTAGTATAGAAAGAGGTTTCATGCATTTTTTTGGAGCAATTACTCCCTTGACTGTGGGGCACTAGAAAGGTGTGGTTACCTACATTTTCTCTTGTATGGAAGAATTCAGATGGTGCATATTCTGGAATAGTGCTCTCTTATCAATGTGCAATGTTGAGGGGTGGGTCTCTTCACATGGGTTACTTTATCATTCACTAGGTTCTTGGAAGTGATGATATGACCAATGGTTCTAATCACTATAGTTTGACCTAGTATGTTGTTCCTGATGGTGCACGTTCTCTCTGACATACCATTTGGAATTGTCTAGTCATTCTCGATGGAGAGTATATATCAGACGAGTTACATTAGTGCTGGATGAGCTCATGGAGTGTGTTATCCTCATTTTGTGTTACCGTTAGAGCCTCAAATAATATCTATATTGGCAGATTTGAAATTGAAACATCATTAAACATGGAGTCTAAGAAGATAATATATGGTCGTTTCTTGTAGTCCTTATGGTGTTTTCTCAAGTCAGGGTTGACATACCTTATAGACTCATCTAAATTTTCATGTATTACTTATGATGGTTCGAGTAGGAGATTATCTATTAATTTTTTTCCCTCTAGAAATGTCGAGCATACGTTTTTCATTTTGTTTCTCCCTTTTTAGGTTTTTGGGGTGCTTATTGATTATTTTTATACTCACACCTACATGGGATTTTCCCACGCATGTTGTATATTGTGAAGACCAAAGGTCATTAGGCTAATTCCATGGAGGACCCGAGGTAGGTGTAGATTTGTGAGAAAGACCAACTGAGTTATTTAACAGAGTTGGGCTAAGTAAGCTTTTGATAGTTTCATTTTTCAGTGATCCCCTCTTTTTGACCAGGTTGGATTATTTTAATGTTTTGTTTGCTGGGTGTTGTTTTTTCTCTATATGCTTTTAGTACTTTTGTGTACTCTTGTTTGATATAGATGTATGTGTAATTTTTGGGTTTCCAGCTATTTTATATCTCATCATTGTTTCATTGGGGTGTTTGTGGGTTTGTTTTTATAGGTAAATTAGGAAAATGTCTCCCAACTATGTGATACTACTACTCGGTGATAATATATAGCCCATGGACTATTGGAGGAGGGCTTCGAGAGTTATTTCTTGGGTCTCTTTGGGTTGGGTCATGATAGAGGGCTATTAGACGATAGTTCCACCTTGAGACTATAGTGTCATAATATTATTTTGGTTTTTATATAGATAGTGTTACAATGTTATGAGTTCATACTTATGGAAAATGATTCTAGTGTTGGTGTGGTGGAAAATTTATCAACTCGCTAGGACTCTAATAACCATCCTTTCAATTCAAGAAATTAGAGAACTAGTCAGAGGAAAATAATAGTACAAGAATCATATAGGACTAGATTTTGGTATTTTGTTTCCTTTTTGTGTCTCCTACCAATATATTTTATTCACCACGGTGTGTCATGGATTCTAGATTAGGATTCCATCATAATGACATAAATACAAGATTCCAAAGTCGGATTGTGGTAATGATCTAACTTGTGATGGGGATTCAGTATAGGGAAATGATTAATAGGTGGTACCTTCTGGGGGTGGGGTCTGCTGTTTAAGAAGCCACCGGATGAGCAGCTGGTAGTGATTGTAGTTCAGGCTGAAGACACGTAAATTTTGAGTGTTCTACAAGAGTTTCAGAAGTATTGACCTCTATTTTAATGGGGTTATCCAGACCCCCCATCCAATACATGGCTTGATTGATGTAGTCATGTGAGTTTTCCTCATGGTAAGGACAACTCACGATCAGACGGTGGTCCTAGAGATGAGCCGTGACTAGGGTTCAACATGTTAGTTGTGGATTTTAGTAGTGCATTCTCATGATTAATCAATGCTTACATGTGTATATTTTGAGAAACTCTCTAGGTAAGAGTTATACCCAGTCACGTTGAGGTTAGTGTGTATCCAAGATCTACTGTATCTTCATTAGGGAAGCATGGTGGTGCATGAGTTTTTGATGAGGTTCATAGACCCATCCGGTTACTCCATGGATTTGGCTCATGATCAATTTTTCAGAGAGCATACCTTCAATCATTACATGTTATGAAATATTAGTGCATCTGTTATTCCATTGTGCATTCCCACCTTCGTTGGAGTGCTGGAGTGTGCTCTGGTCATAGAAATTTTCTTGGATAAGGGACTGGTTGATATATCCCAAGGTAGTAGTCTGGAGGATGAGGTGTGTATAATAGTTGGTATATGATAGATGATAATATATTAGCACATGTGGAAAACTCATTCCTAGACTCTGGCATGTGGGCCTATGGAATAAGAGTTGTGCCAAAGATTATGTCAACAGTAGGAGAGATATTGTTATGGTTGCACTGACTATGTATATCTTTCTTTGTAATTTCCTACCCAAAATGATACTAAGAGAGAGCCAATTGATGGGACACCTTGGTAGAGTTAGTGTTTAGAGAAGGGAGCTTTTAAAGGTGAAAGATGAGGTGAAGGAGTGGGTAGGGATTTATGAGGTGGAATATAGATCAAGATATTTCCACCCAACCCCAAGGTGGTCCATTCCAGGACGAAGGTGATGGATGACACGTGAAAGGATAGTTGTAGGCCATATAGGCCTTTGATCTTGATTCTCTAAGGATTAATATAGGTATTCCTTGTATCCATTCTACTTTATACTATATATATTGTTAGACACTATTGTGAGTACATTTTTATTTTTTATTCTTCTTTGAGGTTTAGCTGGGGGATGTGTGGCATTAGTAGAACCCCATAATGTTTGTTTCATATAGAGGGCCCAGTAAGATCCTTTATGGGAGTGGGTATCCCTTTTATTCTCTAGTAACCACGTGCATTTGGCTTCAAATTTTTACGTGACTTGCTCAAGGAGAATGTGGTTTTGTGTGAAAATGATTTAGGCTAACGAAGAAGAGGGACACCTTCCCCTCTAAGATACATTTTTGTGACATTACCAAAAACATTTGGGCATGTTAGTTTTTTCCAAAGTGGACAGTATGAAGTTCTGATTGATTAGTCCATTATAAATGTGAGTTTTGGGTGAGGTTTTATGATGGGGTGTCAGAGTATGTCCTAGCCTTTCCATTGGAGCTTTCCTGCTTGACCCTTCTAATTGGCAGCCTTTGTGAAGGGATATCCTTACATAAAATCATTCCATAGTGGAAGTGTCATAAGCTATAATGATAATATAGAGTGTAATGGTTTCATACCATCTATACTCAGCTGGGATGCCACTAGTTGTCGTGGAAGTGTTCCTATTTTAGTGAGGTGTGTTATAGTTGGTGGTTTGCGTATGAAGGTACTAGTAAGACCCAATGTTAATCTTGGTCATCCCTATTCCATTCAAGAGTACCCTCATGTGTTAAGTGTCAAATTTAAACACAAGATGATTTAAGAGAATGTGAAATGGTTCATCCAGTTGTGGATGTGAACTATGGGGTTACGTTGGCATCTGGATCGGGTTTAGTGAGATGGTTTACCAATAGACCATGTGATTATATATGGAATGTGGTGCTTGGTGATTTTCACCTATAGTAGGTAAAAGAATGTGTGATTATATGTTGAATGATATATCTTGGTATGAAATATATGTAATAATGGTTCAGTCATGGTGGTTCCCTGGAGTGTGTGCTTGGAAGAAGCACCGGAACCCCTAGGGAGGTCATCGGCATGAGAGTCCAGAGGTGAGTACAATTCATTCCATTATTGTTAGGATTTCAATTTTTGGGGAGTAAAAGACCTAATATGGGGAAAATTTAATGAGTCTGGTTATGACATTTAATTCATTGGAGTATTATTGAGGATATTTTGGATGTTGAGCATTGAGTTGGCATGGGGAGTCGATTCCCAAGGAAGCTCATTGTCGCGATATTAAAAGTATTAAATATACTTTCTCAAGCATGCATCGTTTGGATTGAAAATGGGAATAATTCCCACACATTGTCTCACACCAAAATTTTGAGTCCGTAGTTCAGTTTTGATCATCATGATTACCCTATGAACAACATAATGTTGTCCACACTTGGAGGTTTAGTCAGAGGTGAGTTAGTAGGGAGTTAATTGGAGTATTAATTTATTAAATGATAATTTAATTAATTAATTAACATAAAACTAACATAATGCCTCTTATATAGATCATCATCAGATCGAGCTGTAAAATGATCTAGGCATCTTTATTCACCCGAAGCTTCAGGATTTCACCCTCAAGGTAGGTGTAATTGAGTTTGGTTCTAATCCATTTCATTATGAATTTTTCTAAGATTATAGGGTCCATTTTCAATTAGTATTGATCTCTGAAAGGTAGATATATAGGTTTTGTGTTAAACCGATCTGAATTGTGTGTTTTTGTTGGTGATTCCCAACTAGAATTGCCATCTACATGGTGTGTAGTTTTGAGAGACATGTTGTGTATTCCTTCTGGGGTGGGGATGAAAATATTTGGGGACTACACAATGTGTACCAGTGATACATGCCATATAGTTCCACAAACTATTTGACCATATGACATTAATTGGGTTTTCTATGTGAAAACACATGGCTGTGTACAAACACATATCCAAAGTACATGGAAACAGGTTATACTACATAGACTAATGAAAACTATACGGGAAAGTGGCCATTTATCTTGAACACACCATGTTGTATGGGATACACAACATGTAAGGGAATAGTTGGTTAGTTTGTATAGAAGAGGAACATGGAAAGTGGCCAAGTGAAGTGGGACACGATGTGTACCATCACTACACACAATGTACCCATACATGGGATGGAAGATCGTGTAGAAGAGGATACACAGCCAAGTAATTAGGTGGGATAACATGCCATTTATACCCTAGTGCACACCGTGAACCCATAAAATACATTCCAAATATCTTCTTCCTTCCATATATCCTTATACGGGACTTGGATTTAGGCATGTAAGTGGTCTATCCTAAGTGTTTTTCTCTACATAAAATGTGATGGTGGCCTCTGTTATGGACTATGAGAAGTGAGGAGGAAAGAATCGAGCAAGAATTTGTGAAGTAGTGATTACCCAATGTGGTAGTTTAGTGTGGTACATTAAAAATATGTTGGGATGGGTACACCCCAATGTCTTCAAGGCATGAGTTTCTCGTACCTCTCTGATCTGGTAGAGAAGGGACTCCCGCATCATGGGCTTAGGTTCATTACCTTGGGGTAGTATCCTCTACGGATGCTAACCCTCTAAAAATCAGGCCATGGGTTCATTTTTATGTTAATAGAGATTAAAATTTCCCCCACTTCTACAAAATTGGCATTTCAAAATATTGGCCTTTATCAATGCTAGAAAAAAACCAGTGATAAATATATCCTTTATTAGAGCTAAAAAAAGTGCTGAAGAGGGTAACATTTATCAGAACTTTTTTATATCACTGATAAAAGGAACCACTTTTTTTAGTGGCTCAATTTCATTCTCATTTTTATCTAGTTTTGATGACTACTTCAACCCATTAATATTAGTTTTCAACTAAAATTTTCAAGTGTTTCAGATTTAGTACATCAAATTATTTTGTTTATATATGATGAAATAGTGATTCAATTCATACAGAGTTTATTCCAGTGTAAATATATGAAAATTATATTCATTCAATCTTCTTCTATCAAAATCCAATTCAATTGTTTTGATGGTACCAAAATACACCAAAGCTATTGAAATTTTTTCATGTGATATAGCATTTTATAGCATAAAGTAAATTTGAGATTATGTTAATTTCTCAAGATTTATTGAACGGATTCAAGGGAATATATATATTTTGGTAGATAAAGACTTTATATAACAATAATTAGTTCAAGAGGAAGTACTAAAAAGGTTTTTTGAAACTCTAAAAAGTCACTAAGGATTCTGAAGTAGTTTTTCAGCTATATAATGAACATATTTGACGTCATTTAATATTTATTTTTTAGTATGATATATTGATTTCAGAATTTTTAAAAAACTGGTGATATGGAAATAAAATATGATTATATTAATTTAAAATGTTTACATTGAAGGATAATAAAGTCATTTGAATTATTAATAAATTAACATATGTTTTGGAATGATGTTTTAGGAGGTGTTTTCCCAGATCATATGGCTTCTTTTTCGTAGAAATTGAGAGTTTTCGATGTCATATTTATTTGATTTTTGAATTATTGTAAATATTTTGACATATAATAAAAATATGGCTTGTGGTATTAAGTCTGAATCTGAATATAATGGGCTCAAAAAATTATTGAAGTCTGAAGTAATGTTTTACATAATTTATGAAATAATTATTCATACCCTACATTGATAAATGTAACATAAGGAATAAAACCTACACTATGACAAATAGTTTTACATATGGATTAAAAAACCTACACAGGATATTAAGCGTATGGAACAAAAAACCTATGTTCTGTAATCAACATGTGTATAGATCATCATCCCTATGTTGGAGTCTGGAATTACAATTCAAACCCTACATTCATGAAATTTTTACGAATGGTTAATCAATGATACATTCATATTTTTATTCTAAAATGGTGAACGTAAGGATTCTCATCCCAATGTTACTTTTTGATCCCTAAATTTTGTTAATACTAATGTATAGACAAGGAACCATACATTTTTAGGAACTCTATGCTGCGCAAAGGAACCATATGTTACATAGTTGACCATACTTTTGGTATTTTTTTCATTACATGAAGGATATCTATGTTTGGATGGTCAATGAAGTAGTTTTATTTAATTATATTATCTATGATTTATACAATAGTCTAGATAGATGTATATATCATTATATGTCTATTTTATGACCGATTCAAAGGCTCCCATGTATTAGATTAAAACATTCCTATTTATAAGTGAATTTATGAATCTCTTTGAATGATTTGATTTCAAATATTCACGATTTATTTTGAAACTATTTATATGGATCTATTTTTACTATATTTAATGGTGTTTGAATGGATTTAAATAGGAGTTTTAAATTTTTCAATGCTTCTATTATTTTGGAGAAATAATTGGAGTACTTATTCCAATTATCATGAATGAATTTATTAAATATTTAATTTTCAGGAATAAAGAGACAATGATGTTATGCTGTTATTGGGGATATTTTTAAAAGTTTTTGACTCAATTTATTTTGAGTATACTATGGAACAGGAATGTTGTTACAACTGTGGGATATTTATTCTCTATATATATCTCTATCAGGTAGTAAATGAATACCCAATGAAGAAAAGTGGTGCATGAATAATCTATTAAATAGAAAGTGATGAAAATATTCATATTAAAGATGAATTCATTTTAAGATAGAATTGGAATTCTTTTTTCATTCTTATTATCTCAAGATTTAAAGATGAAGGATGCTATCACAAACATTCTGTAATCTATTTTCTAGTTTTTAAAGATGAAGAATCCTTCTGGATAGTGAATATTATTCATCTACTACTTTTGTGTTATATTAAAGATTTGATTTCATCTATCAGTTGTTACATCAACTATGATATAAAACTAATTTATAAGAAACTTCATTTAATATATTTTATTTTGAGTATCGGCTGCTAAGAATCATTTTTAGTGGAGTTTCATCTTCACGGGAAAAGCTACATACAATTACAATTCCCATTAAAAGAACATGAAGGCCCTATAAAACCCTTGTGAGGTGTCACCTTCCTACACTGAGTTGCAGATTGGAAGGTCTTAGGATAAGATGACCTAAAAGAGAAAATCACTAAGATCATGGATTAAGGAATTAGTTGAATGGTAAAGGGGATTTTTGAGCCCCGAATGACTATATATCCTTGTGTTTTATTTATTTATTTATTTCCACTACTTTCTTGAATTTAAGGCAGAATGAGATGATATCATTATTTCAACAAGGATGTTTTAATATTATCATGATTTTTAAAAGGGAACAACTCACCCCCAGTCGCGTCTTCATCATAAACATCTTGAACTAACAATCAGTATCAAAGGGTGTACTCTTTAAGAATATTTTATATTTTTTTGGCTCTAATAATCATGAGTTAATGATTTAGAAGAGGAGAAATATCAACAAAAAAATTTAGATAAGGTTTTTAGATAATCCGTGGTCCTTATTTTAAAAGTGATAACTATGAATGTTGGATATCTATCATAACAATATATTTTAATAATATTTGTTTGAAAGTTTATATGAATATTGTCAAACCATATGATATCCTCTATGAATTGGGAATGTTGATTGATGTTAGGGAATATGAGTATGATATTAATACAAAATACATGGATGCAATTATATGTAGTGTGGGTAAGGATGAATTTAATCATGTTTCTCAATGTTCTACTACTTATGTGATGACGAAGATTGTTGTGTCTTCATATTAACGAACAAAATATTAAAGAAAACTAAGATATAATACAGGAAAACAGAAATTTGACCCATTCAGGATGTATGAAAATGAATGAATCACTTAGATAAATGGAAGATTAACATAACTTGTTAATGATGTTGATGCCTTAAGAACTACAATTCCAGAACCATGTTTGGTGTTAAATATACCTGTATTTAAACATTCTCAGTGGAATGGAATACCAGCTAAAATTCGATAAAACATACCTGTTAAATAATTAAAGATGGCGAATTGATCAAAACCATGATGATGTACGAATTAGAGAGGCAAACAAAGCTGAAAATCACATGTCAATAAAAAAATGTAATAGGTACAATCAAAGTGTAAATGAATGAAATTTATGATTCATATTCTAGTGATTCAGGTTCATGTGGTGATTTACCACATATAGAATAAATTGTTTGAAATCTGTATAAAAAGAGAAAATAGACATTTATGTTTAATAAAGAGAAAAAAATCAGATGCTATGAGCGTAAAAAGTAAGGTCATTTGAGACCCAACTTTCCACTACTAAAATCTCAAAGGAAATATGAATATAAATTAAAAGGAAATAACTTCATTAAAGATATTATTAATTTATATGAATATTCAAGTGATGAATCTACTACAAACTCAATATCTTAGCATTAAAATCCAAAGGCTAATCTTTGTCTTATGACACATGATGATGAGGTAAAATCTTCATACTATCAATGTTATAATTCTAAATGTTTTTCATAATATTTCATAATAATATATTTTTTATTATTCAAGATAAATTTTATTCTTAAGTGAAAGATAAAATAATCATAGAAAATCTTATGGTGTTATTTCAATTGATAAAGAGTGTTTGTCAAAACTGATTTTAGATTTAAGATTGAATACATCCAAAATTTATTACAAACTAAATGAAACAAAAATTAATGAATTATTGTTGAATTAGATAGTTTAAATAAAGCTTCAAGTATGATTATCAAGGAAGATAATTATTTGAATCAACTTCTTGGTAAAAATAAAATTCACAAAAGAAAACACGATATTGGTCGTAATGGAGAAGAAACAAAATTATATAAGAATTATTTTTTCTTAGTTCGAACAAAAAAAGAATTCCAATTATATATTGGTAATAAATGATATTATGTTATGACTATTATTTTAGAAAATATCTATTTTGAGGTGTCAAGTATGTTCATTATTCAAAATCATTATATATGTTTAATTATAAAATGATTTATCAAATAAACATATTTTGTTACCTAAATCATTAGTTGCTGACACTGCCGAAGCAAAAGTATATGGGTACCAGAAGACAGTTTTATTTTATATATTTCAAGTATCCACCACCAAACATCATCATTATATCAACAATTGGATGCTTTAAGATTATGATAATTTATTATATTTTTATTCCTTATTATATTAAATAGAAACATCATCAAAGTTGGAATGGTTAATCTAAGAAGTATTTTATTCAATTTAAATGCACTAACTATTTTATATAGGGGATAAATTTTTTATATTATCTTTTATTCCTCTACATTTAATTATTCTCTTAAATAAACTATTAAATATTTTAACACAATTATTTTATAAAATATATTAATTCATTGATTTTTTATATTAATCAATGACTGGTAAACATTATATTATGATTTTGTATAAATAGTTATCTTACATGTAATAATGTGTTTAATTATTGACTATTTAAAATGAATTGTAGGTGCTAAATTAATCTCTGTCTATTTGTGAAACATTAATCTATTACTAGATAAAAATATTTTGGTCATTTATGATATACACAAGACTTTAATTAAATTCTTTGAAATTACATTTAATTAAATTATTTAAAAATGTGTAATTAAATTAATTGAAAAACCTTTATTACTTTTATTATTTATTTATTTATTTATTAAAATATTTAATTTAAATTTCTTTAAAATCCATTATTTAAATTTTCTGAATATCATATATTTCTATTATAGGTCTTCAGGGGAGTAATTTAAAATATTTATCATGTTTTTAAATGTTTTATTTTTAGGACATTAATTAAATGGTTTAATATATTCATTTCAATTCCTTGTTATTCATTGAATAATATTATATATGTTTTTCGGACACTTGGATTATCTCATTTAATCTTTTTTAAGGAATCGTGAATTTAGGGTGAGCTTGTATTGTTATATTTATCTAGAACATATTTAGAAATAACTCATCTTTTTAATATTAAAAAATAATTCATGTTTTAATTATTTTTTAAATTTTAAAATTTAATTTTTAATTTTAATTTTAAATATTTAAAAAATTATATTTTTTAAATTTTATGTATTTAAAAAAATTCATTAAAATTTTAAGAATGGGGCAAAAAATTATTTCACTTTGTTTTTGTGAAGAAAATTTGTTTTTTCAAAATTTAAATTCTTTTTAAACTACTTAAAATTTAAAATTCCTATTCTTTATAAATAAATATATATAAATATATTGTATTATTTAATATAGTCAAGAACTCATCTTTTTTATCCTTACAAAAAGGGGGAAAATTTTCTGGTAGTGATTAAGTGTCTTGTAATTATAAAAAAAGGGATGTTGTAGAGTGTCTACTTGTCGTTTTCATTTTGATTTAGTATTGAAGATTAAATCAACCCATCAATATTTGTTTACTAAGAAATTTGTTAAGTGTTTCAGATTTAGTATGTCAGAGTATTTATTTATATTTGATGTAATAGTGATAAAATTCTTATGGGGTTTATTCTATTTGGAATATAAGAATATTATATTCATTTCATATGTTTATGTCAAAATCCAGTTTAATTGTTTTGATGGTTTAAAAATTCAACAAAGTTATTACAAGATCTTCAAGTGATATTGTATTTTTCAACTTACAGTCAATTTGGAATTGTGATGATATCTCAATATATATTCAACAGATTCATAGGATCATTATACATTTGGATAGTTAAGGAGTTTATCTAAACCTAATTAGTTCATGTAGAAGTCTGAAAGAGATTTTTTTGATAATCTAAACAATAACCAATGGTTCTGAATCATTTTTTCAACTATACAGTGAATAGATTTGAAATCCTATAGTATTTTTTGTTGTATATTCTATAGTTGAAATAATTTCTAAAATACTTGTGTGATGGAAATCCAATAAGTTTATCTTAATTTCATCAGTTTACATTTAATGCTAAAAAGGACATTTGGATGGTCAATAATTTATGCGATGTTCTGGAATGTTGTTTTAGCAGTAATTTTTCGGGATCATATGGCATCTATTTTCCGAAGAAATCATAAGTTGAAAAGGTTAGATTGATTTGATTGTTGAACCATTGGAAATATGAAGAGATTTATTAAAAATATATCTGGTGGGATTAAGGAATAATATGATGAAAAAGGTATAAAAAACATTTAGTGAATTCAAATGTTAAGTTGTTCAAATTTTCTAGAAGCATAGTTTATACCCTGTGTTGATAAACATATCATAGGGAATAAACCCTATGCTATGCTGAAAAGATTGCATTGGATCACCAAACCTATACTGAATATTAAGCTGATGGATCTACAACCCTATGTTCGGGAATTAACATGTGTACAGATTTTCATTCCTACATTGGGGTCTGTAAAGACTGTTCATAACCTATGTTTGGGAAAATTGAACGTATTGTTAATCAATGAAAATTTTATATTTTTATTCTAAATTGATAAACGTTTGGATTATTATACCTACGTAACTTTTTGATCCATCCCCTATGTGAAAATGAAATTATGTATATCGAACCATACATTGGCAGGAACCCTGCACCCACAAAGGAACCGTACGTTACATTTTTGAACTCAACGTTTGTTATTTTTTCCTTAAATGAAGGAGCCCTACGTTTGACTGTTCTAGGACAGTGTTTTATTTAATTATATTATCCATGATTTTTGCAACCATATTGATGTAAGTATATATCATTATATGGATGTTTTATGACTGATTCAAAGGCTTGTATGGAATAGATTAAATGTTACAACTGGGCCCCGCCCACCAGTTTCCCCGCAGACATGTGGGCCCCACCCTAGGTCCACCCACGTGCCTGAACGGGTTATCTGACTGATAAAAGTATCCATAGTCAAACACATGTCTTTACTAGTGTGTTTTGTCCTCACCCACACACACCCTGATAAACTTCCCAGGAGGTCACCCATCTTGATCACTACTCCATGCCACACACACTTAATTGTAGAGTTCTAATCAGTTAGGATCCCGAAAAGAAAGGTTAACCTTGTTGACAAGAGTCATATGTTTTAGTCGTTTAACCCTTTATCATTTGGGGGTGTTACAATCACCCCCCCCCCACTTTAGAGCACAACGTCCTTATTGTGGGCCCAACATCTCAACCTAGGCACTGCACCACACTTAAGGCCGGGTACCACCTCTGATACCAAATGTGACAACTGGGCCCCACCCACCAGTTGCCCCGCAGACAAGTGGGCCCCACCCAATGTCCACCCGCTTGCTTGAAAGGGTTATCTGACTAATAAAAGTCCTCATAGGGCAACACATGTCCTTTCCAGTGTGTTTTCTCCTCACTATCACACACCATGAGAAACTTCCTAGGATGTCACCCATCCTGATCACTACTCCAGGCCAAGCACACTTAATTATGGAGTTCTAATCAGGTAGACTCTCGAAAAGGAAGTTGCATCTTGTTGGCATGAGTCATATCATTTAGTCATTTAACCCTTTATCATTTTGGGGTGTTACAGTAAACTATTCTTATATATAAGGGAAATTATGAGTCTATTTGTGTGATTTGATTTCAAATATTCATTATCTATTATATAAATATTTATCATGAAATGTTTCAGTTATATTTAAAGGGGTTTGAATGGATTTAAACACGATTTTTATATTTTTCGATGCTTTAATTATTAAGGAGATATTGTTGGTGGAGTTATTCAAATTCGTTTGAATGTATTTATTAGAGATTTATTATATAGGAATAGAGAGGTAATGATGTTATGATTTGATTGTGTATATTTATGAATGTTGTTGACTAAATTTATTTTGAGTCTCCAAAAGAACAGGAAAGATGTTACAACTGCTAGATATTTATTCTCCATTTATATATATCTCTCACTAGAAGGAAAATAATACACAACGATGAAAATAAGAGACATGAATACATAGTTAAAAGAATTCGTTGGAAATATTCATAGTAAAGCATGAAACATTTCAAAAGACAAATGAAATTATTTGTTCATTCATCTTCTCTCATGGTGTAATGATAAGTGAGGGATGCACAAACATTTTAAAATCTATTTTCTTCTATTTAAAGTTAACGAATCCAGCTCGACATTGATGATTATTTTTCTGTTGTTGTTGTTTAATATTGGAGATATGATTTCATCTATCAGTTGCTGCTACAAATATGAGGTAAAACTATTTCACCAAAAACATTATCTCATATATTTTCATTTTATTATTGGCTTCTCTGAATCTTTTGTGGTGGATTGATAGCTTCTCGGAATATATTTTGGACATTTACGGTTCCATATAAAAGAACCTAAAGACATAGTAAATATTTTGCAAGGTGTTAACTACCAACACTTTTTTATGGATTGGATGCTATTGTGATAAAAGAAACTACTATTTACAATCACAAAGCTCGTGGACTAGATAATTAGTTGATAGGACATGGTGATTTTCCTGCCCTAAATTACTATACATCCTTCTGTTCTTTTCATTTATTTATTTCCACTGCTTGCTTGACATTAAGAAATAAGGAAAGTATCGCTTCATTTCAAGAGGGCCATTTTAATATTGACAAGATTTTTAAATGGAAATAATTAACCCCCCACTCATGTGTCTTCTTCATAGACATCCTAACCTAAAACCTTTATCAGTGCATTTTTTTACAGTGAAAAGCAACCATTTATCTGTGCATTTTTTTAGCACTAATAAAGTGCATCATTTATCATTGTTTTATGTTTAGAACTCATAAAGGACACCATTTATCAATGCTTTATTTTATGTACCCATAAGAGAATCCTTTATCAATTCTTTTTTAGTGCTGATAAAATTATGAATAAAATGTAATAATTAAATAAATAAAAAATAAAATTGAAATTTTAAAATTATATTAAAATTTTATTCGTTAAATAATAATTGGTAAAAATGAATAAATTGATTATAATATATATATATATATATTACAAATATTATATATTAAATATATTGATATAGGTTGAAAAATTAAAACTATAAATATTAAATAAATTGAGAAAATTATTAAAATTTTTATTAATTAAATAATTATTGATAATTTTAATAAATAGTATACATTAAATATATAAATATATATATGAATGTATATAAATATGACTTATATAATACAAAATATAACTTATGTTTTACATTAAATAATAATATATTTAGTGAATAATAGTTTATAATAAAAATTTATTATGAACTAAAAAAACTAACTAATTACATCAAATAGTTAACATAATTGAATGTTGTTCGATTTTTCAATTTAACACAGATCAAATATATTATATTGATTTCTCATATATGTAATTAATATATATTTTTATATATACACAGACACACAAATATTATTATGGGGATTTAATGAATTTATATTATTTTATATATATATATATTTCATATGTTTTAATATTTTCAATTAGTATTCGTCTTTATTTCAGTATTTATCCATTTATTAATTATCTATATTAATCAAAATTATCCACATTTTCAATATTGTACTCATTTTTAATTAATTAAATTTATTTATTTTTAATATGCATGCACTTAAGATTGAATATTCATTAATAATGTTTATAATGCATCTATAAAAAACTATTTCCAAATAAAAATATTTATAATTGTTTATTTATTATTTTTATAAATTTTAATATTAAATAAATAAAAAATATTTTATAAAAAAATAATTATATAATTATAAATGAATATTTATCATTTTAGAATAAATTTATTTAAATAATGAATATATTTAATATATTTATATATATACACATATAATTTTATAAATTTATAAACCATATAAATATACATAATGATATTAATATATATAATGATTTAAATATTATTTTTTTAATGTATTTATATAATTATAAATAAATAAATCTATATTCAAATAAATATGAAATTATTTTTGTATAAAATATATTTTTTTATTTATTATAATTAAATATAATAATTATACTTTTCTTTAAAAATATGATTTTTTAAAAAAGTATTATAATTATTTCTCAATGCATGTTTATAATTGATAAAAATATATATCTTTCATCACTAAAAAGGAACAAATAAAATCAATATTTATGAGTGCTAAAACATTAGTGTTGTCACGACCCTTCCCCCGGGGCCCGTGCCATGACTACCCAAAGCCCACCTTCTATAGGCCGTGGGCTGGCGACGAGTACCAAAGGCATAAATCCCTGAAACTAGGAAGGCATTGCCTTTATAATATGTAAACTCACACACAAGAAAGCACATAGCTGGATGAAACAACAAGTAAACTGTATAAAAAAAGTCTGCTGAAAGTAAAAGGGTCCAGAAAACAAACCCAAATAGAAAGTACAAGTACAACTGTGATACAATACAATTGAAGAGAGGGAAAGTCAGTTGTTTGGATGTCCTCTGAGGTTCCTACATAAAAGGTAGGTAAAGATCACCTCCTCAGCACTCCACATCCATATGTCTCATCCATGTACTAACACATCGTATTGTCCACCTCTGGGTACCATCCAGTCCTTGTACTCTCAGCCTCCGTTAGTGCTTCCTATTGTCTGTACTAAACAAAACGAAGTGCGGACACAGCACGTATAGGGGGGAGAATAACGATACTCAATAGGGACCCCGAGACCCTAAAGGACTTTCAAAATCCATCAAGGAAAACCACAAGAATGAAATCAATAGATAACCATACTTAAGTATTTTCCCATACATATACCTAATTTATCAAAGGATCCATATCAATCATGAGGAAAACACAGAAAAACAGACTCATCTCAAACCAGGATTTTATTCTAGGAGGTAGAATCAAGTAACATCCCCAATCACATTGTTGAAACCTCGGCTGCTGGAGAAATCCTCCTCTATCAAGTACAGTGGTCCTTCCATGACACCAAGCGTGCTTCCTACTAACCTTGGACTACTGACATACTCCTCCTATCGAGTACTGTGGATCTACCACGTCACCAAGTGCGCTCCCCACCGTGGGTCTTCCACATCACCAAGCACACTCCCACTCATAGCCTGCTGAGGTACTACTCCTATCGAGTATCGTGGGTCTGCCGCGACACCATGGTGCTCCCAGATGTGGGTCTGTCGTGATACCAATGTGCTTCCCACTGGGCTAGTCGAGGAACTCCGATTCGAAATGGTCAGCAGTCGTCAAGACTTAGCCAGATAATAGGTCTCTGCATTGTGTTCTCTCATCTCCAGTAGGATCCTCTCTAAGAGATACTGGTCAATACTTCAACATTAACAAAGTTTCATGAAGATGTATCTCAAAGGTCTGCCACGTCAACAGGGTCTGAATGTAATAGACGACATGTCAATCAGACACCTGGTCTGTGAGTTATTAGCTTTTTAGTCCTAGGGGCCTAGTTTGATTCATGCCCGATCCACCCTGAACATAACTCAACTATACCCAAAACATTAGTACGGAATACTCAAAGGGATCGCCCCGCTCCAAGATTTCTAGAACCGCTAATGGTTCGTCAAATGGACATCAGGTGCCAAAGAAAATGCCGAAGGAGCATAAAGAGGCATAGTGGGCCAGGTTCGGTCCGACTGGGTTTGACTGACCCAGCTCAGGTCGACACGGTCTGACCCATTGGGTCCGACCCAGCCTGTTGGGTGGCCCGACCTAATGGATTCGGCCCAGCCCACTGGGTCCGACCCCACAGGACACGAGGGGCTGCGGAGAGCCGCGAGGGCGGCTCGACCGTGGAGGGTGCTGTGATGGCATGAGGTCGCATGGTAGCTCATAGGGTCGTGGGCGGCGCGAGCCGGGGTGGCTCGTACGACTGCGGGTGGCACCAACTGGGGCAGCTCGGAGGTCCGCGGGCAGCGTGACCGGGGAGGCTCAACCAGCGGGTGGTGCTGCCGACGAGGGCGGCGCGGTCAGGGGGTCTCGGCCGACGGGCGATGTGGCTGGCGAAGGAGGCCCGACCATCGAGCAACACGGGTGGGGTGGCTCTACTGGCAGATGGTGCGGCCGGAGAGGGTAGCGTGGCTGGTGGGCAGCACGGCCGGGGTGGCACGGCCGGTGGGGCCGGAGCACTACAGGGGCGGCACGGGTCGTAGAGGCCATGGGTGGGGGTGTCGTTGCCTTCATCGTCTTCATTGTATTCCTCAATTTCAAAGAGTACACCAAAGAAGAACGACGAAGGGGTCGGGCCATGTTGGTTTGGCCCACACTCTCCATGTTTATGGTGGTAGCATTTGGATCAACAAGAAAGAAGAACGGTGAAATTCAAATATTACATCCTCCGCAATGATTCTTTCCCAAACCACAAAATAAATCAAGGAAAATATTATTTCACAAAAAAACCCCCTACCTCGGGTTGATATGGAAACGGAGCCACGAGGAAGAAGACGAATTTTTGGGAAAAGGCGGACATCGGTTCGTCGTAGTAGAAGACTTACTATGTTGGATAAAGTCTTGAGGAAGAAGGTAGTAGTCGGGGTCGGCATTCTTCATTTGCGTTGTTCGTTGGAAGAACATGTTTTTTGTTCAGAGAAGTAGTTCTTAATTGGAGAGCCTTTCTCCCAAGGCTCTACCAAAAATGAAAAGTGTACCGAAATAATAAATTAAGCAATATATTATTTTCTTGGACGAATTAAAAAATTTCATTAATTATGGTGGGTGGAATAATTAAAGCATTATGGTTGACACACATAAAGGTACGTGAAATGGCATAATTAATGTGGAGGAAGTCAAGAGGATCCTCCACATTACTGAGGTGGTTGGGGTTGACAATTTCTCTCAATTAAAGAGGGGTTTAGTCCCAAGTGGTCCCTACCACCGTAACCGCTCATAGGAGATTACGGCTCTAGTGGTCCCCACCATCATAACCTCTCATGATATGTTAATGTTATGTGGTCACCACACCTCAACTTCCACATGAATGTTTAGTTTCAGTGGACCCCACCTCCCAACACCCAAATGGGTGTTGCAAATAAAAAAAATGTCATACAGTTATTTTTTATTTTAATCTTACACGAAAAACCCAAAAAATAACTTTCACCCTCGACCAACTGTCGTCGTGGTGAATGTCTTCCTAAGAGAAACTTGGCACTACGAGTTCAACGGTGCCCTCAGATTTAAATTCCGAGCACCGGTTCAAAAGTTATAAAAAAACCGCTCACACGTTTACTAAACGTACTTGAAAAAAAGTTCATAAATTCCTTATGGAATCTCCGGGCCTCAGAATCCGGCATCGTCAATTTTTGCGGACTCTTACAATTATCACATATTTTAAATAAAATTCATGGAAATTCTAGTTCATTAAATGTGTTAAAAAAATTATTTTTTTAGCACTTTATTGAAAGCACTGATAAAAGTGCTAGGATATATTTTTTATAACCTTAAACATTAAAAACTAGTCCGTGATATCCAAATCTCTCTGTGGAAGTGACCTACTTCTGACACTCCCTGTTGTCAAATACAACATCATATCTATGCTAGAATCAAGGCTCTAGCGTTTTGAAGGCTTAAATCCATGGCTCAAGCAATTAAAGGATCGAATGATACTAAGGATCAAACAAAATCCATGTTTTATTGTTATCTCTAATTTCCCTTGGTTATCCAACGATCCTTATCATCCCATATCTGTGTATCCCTGCAAGTCCATCTACACAAAACTATAATAAAAAACCCCAAAATTCATTGTTTTTTTCTTTTGAATGAGGTATTGGATTCTTGAAAAATTCTATGATTTATAGATTAAAACAAATTAGAATTTTTTTACACATAAAATTGATATTTGTATCTATATTGATCTCTGTATCATTTTATTAATTTTTTCTATTTAGAAAACATAAATGAAAAAAACATTCATGTAAGTGGTCCCAATAGGAACTTTCTCGGCAAGCTGCACACTAAATGAATGAATAAAATATAATCCATTTTTTAATCAGTAGGATATACATTGGAGTCTTTACAAATGTTTTGGCTAGGATTTTCTCATTATTTTGGGTGCTGCGTATCCTGATTTCAACTTACCAATATGCTTCACACAAATATCAGTCAGTGAGACGGTGTTTTCCTAGTGAATTTGTCTTCCTAGAAGAATTAGAATAAATTATATACAATCAGGTAATGGAGATTATCCATTTTATTTTAATGTTTATAATTTAATAGTTTGGAAATTTATTTTTATTCTATGGATTTATTTTGAATATGATATTTCTTTAGAAATATTATCTTTAGAAGAGATTAATTGTTAATTTATTATAACATGATCTATTTTTTAGAATGGACTTTATATTCATATATCAAATTTTTATTCTAATATTTTTTCATATAAAATATATATTTAATTCGAATTATAATAATTATCTTTGATTTTTTATTTATTTAGATTACATTATTACAAATGATTATTTTTCTATTGTGTAAATACTTATATTTTCAACAATAATTATAAGATCATGTATATATATGTATGTTATGTTGATATAGGTTTATGATTCTTTTTCATGTTATTCAAATTTTTAAATCATGTATTTTATTCATTCACATATTTTAATTTCTCAAATATAATGTAAAACAATAACAAAGTCTTACTTGTATTCGATAAGTGGATTTTATTTTGTTCAAAATATATTGTTATATTTTGAACAAGAAAAACTATTATTTTATGCCTCTATAATAAAAATTTGTTTTTTTAATTTGATTATTATTATTGATAGTAAGTTTTATATAATTAAAAATATCATGTCATGTGTGAAAAATGCATATAAAGTCATGAAATTAATTTTTAATATAATATATTTCCATTATCATGTCTCACGAAATAACATGAATTCTCTAGTTTTTTTATTCATGTACTTTTATGTGTTTTGAATGAATCACCCCTTTCAACAATTATCATATTATGCATTTACTAGTTATATTATTCATGCTGTGTTAAGGTATAATAAGCTCCCAATTCCTATATTCCATGACATCTACAAATTTACAATCATAAAATTTTGAAAAATTCATCCATATAGCGGTTAGTGTTGTCATAGGTTTGGAATATTCAATTACAAATCACTTGAAAACCTATTTGTAGTATGTTTACTGAGATTTTAATGTACTATGAATACCTTTATTCACTTATAATATTAGGAAAATTTTTATCCAATTATAGAAATTTTGATATTGTACCTCATATGATCCACAAAAAAATTCATTAAGGTTTTTCCAATCCTCAAATGTCATGTTTTTGACATATATGAGTACAAAAAGCCTTTCATCATTATCTTTCATGATGTATAGGGTGTGATCAACTCTATCTCATCAAAAACCCAGTTTTCTTATGTTCTTATCCAACCATAAATACCACGTCCTTAGTGATTTCATTATCTTATACAAAAATTATTTAATTGGGACACCTTTCTCTCATTTGTATCAAAAATTAACCCATCTGGTTTCTCAATTTATACTCTCCCCTTAAGAACACCATTGAGGAACTGATAATCTGAATTATTATATATATATATTTTTCCTTTACATATAGTTTTTAATGATTTATTTCGATAATATGCTTGGTATGTTATAAATTTTCATAGAATGAGGCTTTATAGGGTTTCAAAGGATGAAATGTCAAAAAAGTGTAGAATTCCCCTATTACACATTGTGAACTGTCATTGCCTGTCATGTAATAGGATTTCATGACATCCAGCAATTCATGATCCATGTTGTGAACCATGTCATGGAGAATGTAGAAAAAGAATCCACTATATGCTGTGAGTGGAAAATACACATCGTGACCTTATTCAAAACCGTTGAATGAGAAATCCACTCTAGAGATGTAGCCGGAAAGCCTCAACACATCACAAGTCATCAGTACACAACATGATATCTGTCATACCTTAGATTCCAAATGAGATACATTCGAGATATATGCTCAATTAAAATATGTTGACAAGTACATATATCAACATTACAAGATGTATAATCTATTACACGTTGTGACTCATTTTTCCTACATATAAAACACCTCAACAGTTGTTTTCTTGGGATTCCAAAGTAGATTATTTTCTCTATCTTTTTCCTCTCATGGTTCCATTCACCCCTTTCCTCTCAAACTTCAATTTATTCCCCATTTTCTTATTTTATTTTAATCTAGGATCCTCAGAATGTTATTTAATCATCCCATTCAATTTCATTTCTCATCGCCTCCCATAGTTCATCATTAAGGTCACATCGAATCAATTTCCACATTCATTACAAGTAATTATGTTATTAAAATTATAATATATATTTCTTTAAATACCAATTTCATGACTCACCTTTTTAGTTAATTTAACCCTTGCATGAATGTGAAATTTTTAATTTCAATCACCTTAAAATGTGAGGAATGGTTCTTATTTGGAAATTCTTATACCCTCCAACGTTGTGTATCTGAAACACCCATGGGTTGGGTTCAAGCGTAGGGGAATCCGAATAATTAAATCTATAATTCTAAATGTGGAACCATAAGGATTAGTAATCAAGATAAATAATTAATGTCAATCCAATTTGATTAGATATCATCGATCCTAGGATATTTATGTGGAAAACCCTATCCTAATTAGAGTAGATTAGGAAACGACCACTAAACTAAGATACTATCATCAGAAAGAGTTAATCTTAATGAATCTAGGTTATTAATATCTTACAATGAAGGAATATATATCCCCTTTATAGAACACGGTGAATTGAACAATGAATACTAGTGATGTTCCCTTGCTTCATAGCCTAAACCTTAGGATCATACTATTATATGAATTAAGATCATCCTTTTTACAGATACCCAAAATAGATCACATTCCCTCTCTCAATCTTGATGAAACCATCAACCACTATAGATCTAGTTTTACCGAAAGATAAAAAACTAGAAATGTCCCTTAACCCAGAGAGTATTAAATCCATTGACTTATAGAATCCAATAACGCTCACCGTGGGATCGACCTTAGACTATCAATATACAATACCATTATTTCAAGTGAAGTATTGGAAACCTTACAATTCTAATATGACTGTAGCACCTGTGAATTAAATGACACAACAGGTGCTTCAAATATTAGAACTATTTTCATCGATCACAATGCTTTTCTTCCCACATATTGTAATCAAGATATAGAATTACCTTTCCTTGAACCCCTTCTCAATTTCCTCACTTTATTCAAGACTTACTTACATTAAAACTTCATGTTATAGTGAATATACCACAAAATATAGACTCATCTGAAGATATTTGAGACAAAGGGACCATTTCCCTTCAATCCTGAGATCACGAGGTATCTTTATGCACCCTTCCAATTAGCAATGGATAAAAATCCCAACATCGTAGGACCTAACCCTCATCAAATTATCCTAGGAGTGCACCTAATCCATCAAGAGAGGACCATCATGGGTTATGGATTTCCATATATCCATGGTGAAACCCCATTCATCATTTCACCCATCCAGGATTATACCTTCGAAATTGATGCTAGACTCTTTCACATGATCCAGAACATTGGGCTATTTTGTGGCATCTAGAGTGAAGATCCTCCAGAGCACATCTCTTACTTCCTCGAAGTTTGTGATACCTTTAGAAATATGGGAGATTCTTAAGACACAATCTGATTTAACATATTCCCATATTTTTAAGATACCATGATAAGTATTTCCATAAAAGTCAAGATCATGAGTCAATCATTACTTGGGATGATCTTTCCTAGAGGTTCTTGGATAAATACATTCCACTAATTCAGACTTTGAAGCACCAAAATTATATTCAGAACATTTCTAAAAGTAATGGTATATCTGCCTGGGGAGAATGGGATTTATTTAAGGAGCTAATGGAGAAGTCCATCATCATGGAATGGGCCTATGGATTCAGTTACAGACGTTCTACCAGGGACTCCAGCCTGCTGCAAGAACAATTGTTGATGATTCTACTAATGGAGGTCTGATATTGAAGACCCTAGAAACCAAAAGATCCATTATCAATGAATTATCTCACAATGCTTTCATGTGGATAGGTGATCATGGACTACCTCAGCATGGTATGCACAAGTAGATCAAATCTTTTCAAATGCATACTGAGCAACCATTTCCATCCCCCATAGTGGAAATACAATCCCACATGATGTGCATTGGCTGAAAACATTACCAATAATACAAGTAAGTATTTGAAGAAATAAAATCTTGGGATTGTAATTATGTTAATTACAATAAACAAAACCCACCTATTCAACAACAACAGTAACACTTCCAGCAGAGGCTTGCGCAGCAGCAAAATCAAAACTACAAAGGATATTTTCAATAGTGAATTGTTCAACAACCATTTGAGAATCAAGGAACACCAGGGTGTCAAGAAAAAGATGCAACAACAACCCTTCTAAATAAGTTCTCAACAAAATTCCAACCAGCTCAACCTGGACCTCAGAAAAAACCTAATCCCCCTCAAACCATCCAGTAAGACCATCTTACTTATTTTGTTCAAAAATAATATAAGATAATGAACACTATGAAAGCTAAACTGAAAAACCAATGATCTTCTTTGGAAAATATTGATGTAAAATTTTGTAAAATCTCAAAGACTTTCTCTAATATATTTTTAGGTTCCCGACTAGGTAATATAGAGATACACACAAGGGAGGAAGGTAAAGTGGTAGTTTTGAGAAGAAGGATGATTTTGGAAATTCAACAACAAAGTAGAGAAGATGAATGGAAACCTGAAAACCCTAAGAAACAATCACTAGTAGAAGAAGAAGTAGATAAAGGCACACCTCAAGAAGATTCACCAGTTGAAAGTGACCAAACTCATTAGATATCAAATGAACCAATTTATGTTTCCCCGCCACCATACAATCCACCTCATCCTTTCTCAAAAAAAGAGAGAGAAGGTTAGCAAGAGTCACAATACAAGAAGATCGGTGATATGTTCTAGAAAATTTACATCAACATACCATTTTGAGAATCCATTTTCAAAAATCCTATTTATAAAAAAAACCGTCAAGGATTTACTATCCCATAAAAATAAACATATGGGATTTTGGTGTCATATTATTAATAGAACAATTATCTACTATTTTCCAACTGAAAAACCCCTAAAAGATGGGAGATCCTAGATGTTTTTCAATTCCCTACACAATTAGAAATACATGTTTGGGAGGGCTCTGTGAGATCTTGGAGACAACATCAACTTAATGCCAATGAGTGTATTTCATATGTTAGGACACTGTGAACTCAAAACCACTATATTCGAACTGAAACATGCATACCAATCATTGAATCACCCTCAGGGTACTCTTGAAAATATATTATTTAATGTCATAAAATTCATATTTATATCAGAATTCCTAGATCAGGACATGAAAGTGGATCGCAATTTCCCCATTATACATGGTAGACCATTCCTATCCAAAAAAGGGTTTGATAGATGTGAATCAAGGGTGTATGATCTTTTGATTTGGATATGAACATCTAGTGTTCAATATGTTCAGTGCTACCCAATAACTAGATGATGTGGTTGATTGAAATGAAATCTCTCTCACATAAAAGATAGAGGAGTATGTGGAAATTGAAAAAGAAAGTGAGGAGTCACTCTTAGAAAAGGAATAAGAGTATGATTTTGAGGAAGTATATTCATTTAACCTATCATAACGTACCCCTTTACACCTTTCATTCCATCCATCCTTCACGCACCAAAGATGGAATTAAAATATCTATATAGTAATCTTATGTATTCATAGATAAGATAATAATACACTCTTTGTGTAATTATAAAATCTGAAATGACTCATTAAAAAGAAAAAATACTAGTTGTTTTATTAAATTGACAGAAGTAGTAAATTACTTGGGGAGTGGTAGACATAAAAGGAATCAATCCTACTAAATGAATTAATAAGATTTCACTTGAAGAGGATGCAAATCCAAAACATCATAATCAATGGTAGATCACATCACCAATAAACGAAGTCATTTAAAAGAAAGTTTTGAAACTCATGAATGTAGGAATAATATTTTACATAAATATAGTGAATGGGTGAGCCCCAGACATGTTGTTAAAAAGAAGGGTGGACTCAAAATAGATATAACTGATGAAAATGAATTAATTTCAACATGCACGATCACTGGATGGAGAGTCTTGTAGACTATAGATTCCACAATACAAAAAAAAGGAATGATCATTTTACTCTATCCTTCATGGATCAAAATTCTAGAAATATTTTTAGGACATGAATCTTACAACTTCCTGGACTGATATTCATGATACAACCAAATTACAGTCAATCACACTGATTACCCAAAGACCAGATTCAGAAGTCCATTTGGTAATATTTCATACATGATAATTTCATTTGCAATGTGAAATTCTCCAAAAATGTTTCCAATATTCATGAATCATATTTTTTATGACATAGTCGGAGAATTATTAGAAATCTTCATGGAAGAATTCTCAGTCTGTGGAAGATAATTTGAGGTTTTTAAAGAAATCTAGAGTTATTCCTCCAATATTGTGTAAACAATTTCTCATCCTGAACTATAAAAAGTATCATTTGATGGTCCAAGGAGGAATAGTTATCGAGTATAAGATCTACAAAGAGGAAGAGAGGAAGAACCATATAAAAAAACCATCAAGGACCCTCTCGAACCATCAAAAGTGATGTGAATAAGAATATTTTGGGGCCATGTTGAATATTATTGATGATTTGTAAAAGAAATTTGAATGTTTTTCCATCCATTAATGCACTTATTATCAAAATAATCCCATTTTGAATTTATTATGGATTTTTGGAATGCTTTTAATTCATTAATGAAAATCCTGACAGCATCCCCTGTCATCGTTTCACCCATTTGGGATATGAAATTTGAGTTAATGTGTGAGGCTATTGACATTTCCATTGGAGTTGTGATTGGACAAAAAATTGGCCATATCATATATTCCATCTATTATAAAATCCAAACATTGAGTGGAGATTAATTCAATTACATGACAATAGAGAAAGAAGTCTTAGCTGTTTTATATGCCTTTGATTAATTCCATTCATATCTTGTTTTGTCAAAAGCTATTGTACATACTGATCATTTTTCTATCAAATAATTTATGAACAAAAATAATTGCCAACCAAGGCTATCCTGGTGGATCCTCTTACTAAAAATGTTTTATATTGTAATCATGGACATGAATGAAACAGAAAATTTCATTAGTGACCATTCATCCAAACTTCCATTATCATTCATTATCGAAGACGAGGAGGCTGAAATTGATGTATACTTTCTAAATAAAACCTCGTTCGGTATCAAGGTACAACCGTGGTTATATGGTATCACTAATTATCTTACCATGGGATTTTTACATCAAGAGTTCTCATATCAACAAAGGGAAATATTTTTGGTAGAATAAAGTCATTACTGTTGGGATGAGACACTATTGTTCAAGAATTGTGCTGATGGATTATTGAGATACTACATTCCAGTGAATAAAACCATAATGTAATTGAGATGTGTCACACATCACCAATAGGTGGAAATCATGGAATAGAAATTACAGTATCCAAAATTAAACAAAGTTTATTTTTATGGCCCACACTATATCAATAAGAGAGGGAACTATTCCAGTGTTGTGATAGATGATAGCGCACTATAAACAATTGGAAAAGGAATGAAACACCGCAAAATCCCAATATGAAATTCAAAATCATCAAAATTTAGGGAATATAATTCATGTGACCATTTCCCACATCTTATGGAAAATCTAGTATTCTGGTTGGCATTGACTACATCTCAAAATGGGTTGAAGCTAAAGCAACCACACATGACACATAAAAATTGGTTATGAAATTCCTGAAAAACAATTTATTTTCATGATTTATATTTCCAATATTAATAATTATTTTTCAAGGTAGACATTTCAGAAACCATATTGTGTAAGGATTTATAGAGAAATATTGAATTAGATCCAAGACATGAAATCCCTACCACCCACAAACAAGTGGGAAGGTAGAACAATCAAATAGGGAGATAAAGAAATTTTTAGAAAAGAATGTGATGAAAATCCGAAGTGACCAGAGTCTCAAACTAGATGATTCACTATGGGAATACTGCACTACATATAAGACACCAATAGGAACAACACTGTTCAAACTAGTTTATTGGAAACCATGTCATCTTCTAATGGAATTGGATAATCATTCATTTTGGGTGATTAAGAAACTGAACATAGATTAATAGAAGGTTAAAGAAGATTTGATGCTATAGTTAACCTAATCTAAAGAGATCAGTAGGGATGACAACAATAATTCTAGGATCTATAAGGGCAAAAAAACAAATGACATGATCAACACATTGCTAGTAAATTCATTGCACCAGGGAATAGGGCACTCTTATTTAACCCGAGGGTGAAACTATTCCATAGTAATCTAAAATCTGGATTATGAGGACCCTTCAATGTTCTGAATTTTTATCCTTCTGGGAAAATAGAGATTTCGAGAGAGGATGGATCACCATTTAAAGTGAATGGTCAATGAATAAAAAAATTTCCCAGAACCATTCCAAGGGGGCTCTTTCATTAGCCTAAAATTGAATTGAGCTCAAATTGAGTTACGATAAAAACATAAAAATAACCAATGCGCGGGAGGAAGCCCAAGGTAGGATATCATAGCCTATGTTAGTTTAAGAGAGCCTTAGGAAACTTTTAGGTAGGTCAGGTGTTAAAAACAATGAATGATTGATGATTGAGCTAAAAAAGTAAATTTCGCATCATGTGACCAACTTACATTACGCATACATTTTCAATAAAAAATACATTTTATTTTACAATTACACAATGTGAACCCTTAGTAAATGTTGTGTAATGATTCATATATATTTTAGAAAATGAATCTCATGAACCCTGGGTTCACAACCCACGACCTCCTGACCCTTCACCTCCCTAATCCTATCTCCAAAACACCTATGAACTTCCTTCTCCATCGCACACCTATAACCTCCCTTCTACATAAATCATTTCCTTCTCCCCCGCCTGAACAAATGAAACCCAAAACCACACCCTCTACCTAATCCTCATCTCACCGTGAGTGTGCACTGACACCCAACCCTATATCCTCCCTAAAAATGTACTGCTAAATCCCACTCGAAAAACTAGACTAATCCTCCCTCCTTCTATGATGGAATGAAAAAAATATCCCCAACCCTCAACCTTATCATCCTCAGCCTCTGATGAGTGGCCACTATCATGCCACTACTTCTCTGTTGCATGCTATCACTTCTACATCTCCAGCCAAACCATTCACCTCTCCTTCAATATGGGATTCACTAGCTACTCAAGAAGGCTCCTCACCAACCTAGAAGGAGTCATACATTGATAAGAACCTATACCTACACCCTATCCTCTAATTTACAAACTGACACCATCTAGTCAATCACACAACACAGTAGGCTAAGCTAATTTGTACAAACAGGACCCCAAACATGCATGTACCACGAAGGATGAACATCAGAGATTCTATCCTTGACCTCATAGAGATTATCCATATTGACTGAATTATCATGGGTCAAGAGGATTCCTAAAAAGAGTGGGTTCTAGAGTTTCTAGTGACATTCAAGATGGCCATTGACTGCCTGAAATTTTGCTTTGGTAGTGAATCAGGCAAGCTTTCCTTTGCTGAGTTCAGCATCATCCTCGACATTTACACTGATGAGTATGTCATTTAAAAAGACTATTTGACTCTATAGTTGGTGACACACTGAGAGGAATCTCATCATACATGGGATCTTATTGAACACAATCATCAGTTTCACTCTGAACCTTGTATCATAAAATATAACTAGTCACGGGGCCTAGAACTTTTTATCCTTCGCAAATCCCTGACACAAGTATGGTTCTCTAGGGATGAGTCACATGAGATCATCATCCAGATAGATGTGGTCATTATAGTAGTAGCCATTGGTGGCCCCACCATCAATATGAAATATTATTTTCCCCAGTATTACAAAGCCCACACCCTTCAAAATTGTGATACCTTGATGGGAGGGTCCTTTGCTACTCACCTGGATAGGCACCTAGGTGTTTAAGATACATCACAACCCTCAACCTCACTAGGAACATTCGAGATAATCAATTTCAGGATGATTCACAAGATGGATCTATTGGTGAAGGGGGATAATCATTACAATTGTTCTCCTGTAGTGTAGGAGGCAGCACCACCACAGGATGCCCCACCCCAAGTAGCAATAGACCCACAAGTGGATCCACAAACTACCACCTCACCCATTCCACCCACTCATCCTAATACCTCTATAAAAACAAAATCCACCATTCCTGTAGAAACTCATACCACACTTTCAAAGATCTAGGCTACCTAGTAGTGCATCTTGATAAGTCTTTACTATATTTACACTCAACTCGCTCTTATATACATTGATCCAACAGAGTTCACCAATCCACCACCACAAGATTCTATTGAACCCTTATATTCAACCATTCCAACACCACCATTATCCCATTTTGATCTTCTAGCCAATATTACTTACCATACCACCCCTTATATGTATTTAGTTGAGCAGTTTTAGTGCGGCCGAGGGATTTCAACTACTAATTTCATAGTGGCCCCTTTTTTTGATCCAGCTTCTAGACCCATGACCTCTTTATAGATCCATACATCCCAACCAAACACTCTGTACCATGTATCCATGACTTATACTCCGCTGTCTTCCATCGATCCACCTACTTCTGCTTCTGTCACAACCACTAATCTATACATACCACTTCCATCACCACTTGATGATGTCTTAATGATGGATAAGATATTTGGCTCTGACACCTGATTTTTTATTTATTTTTATTTTTGGGATTTATAGTTTTCTGATTGGGCTAACCATTTCTTTTTTTTCATTTGTATATGACCTCATTTTTATACTGATCACTTTTATACATAGAAAGTCATTTTTTAATCGTTCTTACTTGGCTTTATTTCCATATCTTTTATAATTTAAATAGACTTTTATAGCTCCTCTGTGTCTTCTATAGTTATTTATGGATCCACCCCCATCCATTCTGGTCCAACGAGAGACCCAACACATCACAAAAATTTAACAATAACTTCAGGAACATTCTATAAAAATTCAAGAACAATGACATCCACCATAGTCCTTAATACCATTCCTTCCACACTGGATTCATGCTCGTGTTGCTGCACCTGAATTCATAAATTTAGTCCAGATACCTCACATGATTGAAGAAACTATAACTAGTTGCTACAAGAACATGAGGAGCCACTAAGTTGATGGAACCCACTCCAGGATATCATTGTCCATCCATCTAGATGATGACATCTTGTAAGCACTTTGTGGGAGGCAACCCATAGTTGATAATTTTTATAGATTTATTTATCATTATAAAGCATTTTTTATTTTCATTTTCAGTACATTATCGAGATATATTGATAATATCTTCTGAATTTTAATTAAAATGGTTATTCATGTTCACCATACTAAGAGGCTTCCCTTTGTTATGCCTTTTCAAATTATAAACACATGTGGACTAATATTTCCTCAAGTGTAGGGATTTTTTTCTAAAATATTTTATAGGTGGCCCAGATTTCACATATAAAAATCCAAATTCCCTCCATGAATGACAATGTCATGGGAGTTCTAGATTCACTTAATTATAAAATATTAAATACCATGTCTAGTTTTTGAAATTCACTTACCATAACACTCCCAAAAAAATATTTGGACAGTGTAGACACTACCTCTTTGTAAGTGTGGGGGAGTTTCTCATGATTTTTACCCTAAATACAATTGAATTATTTTATATTATCAACTATATAGAAGCCATTTCTCAAATTTTATGCATTATTTAAACTTGAAAAACATTATCCACATTTGAATAAAAGAAAAATTAGAGTTTGAAATTGAAATAATTTGGGTTTTGTCTCCAATTAAAATTTTTGAATAATTGATGAACATAGTGTTTTAATTACAATTCAAATTTTTTGAAATTATGAGTGATTCGATTATAACATGGTTTTATACCAAATTTAATTGTGAGTTTCTGTTGTTATTCTCATTACCCTAGAGGACTCCAATCCTACAATTGCATTTTCTTTTCTCTGCATATTCCTTGACAAATTCCTCAGACTTGTATCCATATCGTAACTTGTATTGAGATGTTATTGAGGATATTATTGAACAAGTATAATTTTCAAATTATTTAAGAAATCTTTGATATCCACTTTTTCTTGATACCCAATGTACATATTTCTCTTGTTTATCCCGTACTTTCGATGAATGAAATTTGAGGATGATGTTATTCCTATCATATTTTTCATTCCTATCATACTCCTTGTATAATGAATGACATTACTATTAAACAAGTGTGGTGGAGTAATTTAGATATAATGATATGCTTATATTTATATAGATTTATGGTGTACAAATTAGTCTATTTTGTTGATAGCCATATTTACTTTTTAGCATTTCAATTTTATTCTCTTCCATTGAAAAATACCAAATAATAGAAAAACTGACAATGGGTTGTATACCTGGAGGGTCAAAAGTCACAATCTCCAGACTGATGAATCCCTTGAAGGGTCATACGTGGTTTGGGGATGGATCTGGGATCTGGAATATTCAGGACTTTGGAAGAATATAATTTTAAAATAAAAAGTAATGGAACAAGGTACTTTTTGTGAACTTATATGACATATGTATGGATCCAACCAGAGCTATTAGGCGTGTGGACTTGATAGCTGGGAGGAGGAAATTTATTACACTTATCCTAACATTCATGCATTGTACTTCATATCTTACCCTCCTTTTGAGTTTGATTTTCACTTTTTATCTACATATCCACAACTTTAGAGTCATTTGTACCTAATTGTTGAATCCCTCGTGATTAATTTTGTACTTGAATTTAAAATGTAGAGATGATAGAACAAATGAAAGCCTATGGATAGATGTATGTACTCAAGGAATGAGCAAAAATCCAATTTTATTTTACTCAATGTGATTAGAGAAAACTAATTGTGAAGTAAAATAAAAATGGTTATTGAATTCAAGGATGTTTTAGAATATTATAATTAAATTATTACAATATGTTTAAGAGAATTGATATATAAGTAATGACTAATATTCACTGTATGAATAATTCCAGAAACTAATATTTCCTCTTACACTTAGTTTCATTTATTTATACATGATGAAGGTTTCTTTCTTTTAATATGTATTATCATTTTGCAATTACAATTAGAGACATTTTTTCTTGATGAGAAGAAATTGTTCAAGTGTAGGGGAATTTTATATGAAAAATTTATATATAATTTTTTATCCCATTTACATAAAAGTTTATATTGTTTTATTCAATAATGAACTTATTATGTTCTTAATTTTATTGGAAAGATGATTTATAGGGTTTTAATGGAAGAAATGCAGAAAAACTATAGAATTCACCTATTACACATAATAAACCATAATTAAAAATCATTTAATAGGATTTGAAAACATCTATAAAGTCATGAGACAAGCCATAAACCAAGTCTTTAAGAAAAAATAAAAATAATCCATTACATGTCATGAATAGAAAAAACGTGATGTGACCTCAGTCAAAACCATTGAATGATAAATATGATCTGATGATGTAGCTAGAAAACAAGTAGAGGTCATGAGTCATCGGTACATGATGTGATATCAGTCAAACCTCGTATTTTGAATAATATTCACATGAGATATGTTTTAGATTCAAAATTCTTGGAGAATTAAATATATTGTCATTGAATGATGTGTAACCCATTACACATTGTGACTCATTTATGATATATATAAAACACCTCTGTAGTGGTTTTAGTGGGATTCTAGAGTAGGGACTTTTCTATATTTTTGTTCCTCTTGAGTTTCCTTTGACCCATTCCCTCTCAAACTAAAAATTCTCTTCTATTTTCATATTTAATTTTAATTCATGATCCACAGATTTTGTTTTTAGTATCACCTTTAATTTCCCATATCATCGCCCTTACTTTTTAGGGAATTGAACCCTTGAATGATTGTGAATTGTTAAATTTCAAATCTTCTTAGCATGTCAAGCATGGCTCTTAATTTTTTATTACTGTATTCTCCTACCATGATCAGCTAAACCACCTAGGGTTGGGTATGGAGAGTATGGAAATATGAATACATAAATATATAATTCTAGTCTTGGCAATCTTAAGGACTAATATTCAAGGTAAATAACTATTTTCTATCTGATTCAATTAAACATCCCTCATCACAATGTATTTTTGTGGAAGAACCTATCCTGATTAGAGAAGAAAAGGATACACCCACTTGCCTAAGATAATCTCTTCTCTAGGAGATACTCTTAATGCATCTAGGTTGTCTCTATCTACCTATAATGGAACAACTATTTACAAGGTAGAACAAGGTGACTTGACTAAAGAAAACTAATGGCTTCCTCATTCCTAACATCCTAAAACTTATGATCTTATCAGGATTATAATTATGATCATCTTTTTTTACAGATACTCAAAATTGATTATAATCACTCTCTATTTCATGAAGCAACCATCAACCACTAAATGATAACAAACTAGAAAATATTATTACAATAATGGGTATTCAAGACTTTGACTTCTAGAAGTGAGAAATGATCCCCATCAGATCGACCTTAGACTATCACTATTATATGACTTTTTTGAAAGTGCTGTTTTGGAAACCTTACAATTCTAATATGAATGTAGACAACATTTATTCAATAATGTGTGTAGGTGCGTCAGCAACATTTATTTGACAACCATTTGGTATACATTTAACTACATTTTCACTATAACAAACAATAAAAATCACACAGTTTCCAACCTAGTTATGAGATAGTAAATTTTTCATAAATATATATTACTTTTATCTAAGAGTCCCCCCTACACACTTTCCGTCCTTTATTTTGATCCAATTTTCCATTTTTAATGAGTTTATTCTTGAACACCCACTTTGTTTTGATAATATTTTTGTCCTCTAGCCTTGGATATATTTCCCATGTCACGTAGTCTTTTTTCATATAGAGATAATCATTTATAGATATGATCAAGTTATCATATGTTTCATGCCTCTTCAAATTATTTAGGTTCTACTTGGGAAAAAATGACGTTTTTTAGAGTCTTAGTTCTTTGATTTTTCATAAAAAATGTAAACTCACCAATGAAATTTTATTCATTGATTTAATCAGTGCTTGTATCTATTATAGTTTATAATACATGTTCATTTCCCTCACCATCAATGTATCATTTTGAGTCTACCTATGCTTCTAGTTATTTCCCATATGCTACTCAGTTCGACATTAATATCCTCTGATGTTTCATCATTATTTGAAAAATTAACAATCCCCCCATTCTAATTTTTAAAAAATATCTATCAATTTCATCTTTTCATCCTAAAAAAATTTCAAACCACCCGTTTAAGTTAGTATTTAATTTTCACATTATGTAATATGATAATTTTTTTCTACTGAAAATTAATTTCCTATTTCAATAATGTATTCATAATAAAATCATTATCCATAGAATTAATAAATTTTTCATATTTATTGTATTTAATTTACTTATTTTTAATATTACTCATATAATAATTGTTTTCTTGTACACATGGATTAACTTATTAGTGTTTTTGTGGTTTGTTCAAATCTACTCATGATCTCGGGAGATTGGACTTTGATCCAGCAACTGCAAAAATGTAAACAAGTAAATTCAACAATAATTCATATAACCATAAGGAAAAGGTGAATTCCTACTACTTATTTAATTAATATATTCATTATTTTATCTACAGTTTGTATGTTAATTTCCTTATCATTTTTATCTAATAGTTATTTAATTTATTAACAGATATTTTGGAATGCCAAATTTTTCTTTCAACTATCTATAACAAGCTACAAAAGAGATAAAATTCTTCTTTCTCCCAATGTAACCACGTATTACATTTTCATTGCCTTTATTTATCCAATGACCAACACAACATATTTAATTGATGTATTTATCCAAAAAAAATTATCATTTTTGAATTCTAGGAGAGTAGAGTAATATCATGTGCTAATTGGGGTAACATCTCATGATATAATGGGAATATGATCTTCCTCTACTCTTCTGAATTTCAATAATGATTTACCTTATTTGTCTAAGAACATCGAGTCAATAGGTAGTGTTGTATTTTTGATATAGAATGAAAATAGAAAAATGATTACATTAGCATTTAGGATAATTTTGAAACATTGTGATTTGTTTCCATCAACCACACCTCAATTCAACACACGGTGTGATCAACAAGACTCCAAGTGCTTCTTATTATTTAAAATTGAAATAAATTTTAGTAAAAAGGAAAATTTACACAGTCAAAATTAAGGAAACATATTTTGATTATTTCGATACTTTAGGTAAATTTTCCATATGTCATTGTGGTCATATACGAATCAAAATCTCCTCAATGCAATATACAGTTTAACTATTATGAATCAATGTGTCTTTTCTTAGTTTAAAATTGATAGTTTAGTATAAAATTTTTCACTCACTAAAAATAAATATAACACACTCCGATTTTAATGATAGTTTAAGACCTCAATTAATATGTTGTTTTTTATGTGTAAGAATTTATCTCATGGAAAACATATATATTATGTGATTAGTATGGGTCAAAGTGCATGTTTCCAGTTTAAAATGAAATCTTAGTAAAAATACAAGTGGCATACTCGAGAAAGAGAAAAAAATCATATTTTTTTGATTCTTCTGGAAAACTATTCATAAGACTCGTAGATTTGTAATAATCAACCATACCTCAATAAGACACATAATGTGACCAGTATGACTCCAAGTGCATCTTTTTATTTAAAAATAACACCAATTTTATTCTAAAAGACAATTAGCCTACTAAAAATTGAGAAAAGGCATACATATTTCTTTAATACATTAGTTAAATAATCCATAAGTCATTTGTGAAATATTTGAATCCTCCTTACCTCAATCCAATACAATGTGTGCCCAATATGAATCAATGTGTCTGTTATATGTTTAAAATCTATTGTTTGGTTCAAAAAAGATCACTCACTAAAATTCAAGAAAACATGATCTGATTTTCTTGATAATATAGAAAATTGATTCATAATAAAATTTTGAAATTTATATACTTGTATAACGTAATGTTGATACATGATGTAATTGGTATGAGTCAACGTTTGTGTTTCTAGTTTAAAAAGACATTATTGTAAAAAAGACTGGTGACATTCTAAAACTAAGTAGATGATTTTGGATTATTTTGATACTTTATGAAAACAATAAACATTCTGTTTTTGACATGTACTATTAGGAAACCCTCAATTTGAAGCATGGTATGACCTATGTGACTCAAAGTGGTCTTTTTATTTAAAATTTACATCAATTTTAATAAAAAATGACAACTAAATTACTCAAAAATGAGAGACCACATTTATATTGTTTTTATACTCTAGGGAAATGATCTATATGTCATTTGTTTTGTTTAGTAGTCATCCACATCTAAACCTGACTCACAATGTGTCTGGCATGACTCAATGTATCCGTTACGAGTTTAAAATCGACAATTTAGTTCAAAAAATGCAACTAACTGAAAATTAAGAAAGAACACTTGAATTTTCATGATAATTTAGTACATTGATTCATAATTCGTGTAGGAAATGTTGGATTCATTCTCATTTCAAATCAATAAATGATGTGATCGTTATGATTCCAAGTGTGGGTTTCACTTAAAAATGATATTTTAGTAAAAATGACATGTGACATACTCAAAATTGAAAAATCATATTCTTATTATTTTGATACATTATGAAAACAATATATAATCATATCTCTTTAATTTCATTCAATAAAAATGGAATCATTGATGATAAAAACAATAAATAATATAATTGATACATGTAAGAATTATATACACTTCAATCTAATGTTTGGTGTGACCAATATGACTCAATGAGGTTTTATTAATTTAAACTGGCCTCAATTTTTGATAAAATGAAATCTAGCCTACTCAAAATTGAGAAAACCAATTTTTATTAATTTGATACTTCAAGAAAATGATACATATGTCTTTTATGATGTGTAGGAATCAAATTCAGCTCAATCCAATAAATGATGTGTTCAATGTGACTGAATGTTTCCGTTATCAGTTTGAAAGCAGCATTTTAGTTTCAAAAGTTTTACTCACTAAAAACCGAGAAAACACACTTTTATTTTCTTAATAATTTAGTAAAATGATTAATATTTTCTTAGATGTGTAGTAATTAGTGTCAAGTCAAACGGACACAAGGTGTGACTGGTATGAACCAAGGTACGTGTTTCTATTTTAAAATTACATTTTAGAAAAAAGCCAGGCCATATACTCAAAACTAGGAAAACACATTCAGATTGTTTCAATGCATTAGGAAAATGACCCATAAGTCATTTGAGATGTGTAAGAATAAACCACGCATTAATCTATCACACAGTGTGACTGGTTTGACTCCAAGTTCATATTTCAAATATATATGTATCATTTTTGTTTAAAATGTGCATCACATCATCAAAAATGAGATAAAAAGCTTAGATTATTTTCTATTCATTTCAATTATATATTTGTACATCAGTTTACTGATTTTTTGTTGTTATTGGTGACATAGTGTGTTCTTATAGCACACTGCACTGGTGTTGCAGTGTGATGTTACAACACACTACACTGGTGTAGCAATGTGCTATTATAACACATTGTATTATGCCCCATTACCAGTTCTTGTAAAAGAAATGATAAATGACTCGAGCTTTTAATCTCAACCCTAGTAGCCATGGATTCTTTAGAAATTGATAAAGTCTATTTTTTGTGTCGTTAGAGTCTTATTTTTTAGTGTTTTCCCCTATCATGCCAGGGCATGAGACCTCTATACTCATTAGAAGATATTGTAGGCACTCCCCTATTAGACTAGGGTGTGAGTCCTCTATCCACAGAGTTGGTACTCCCCTATTTGTCTAGGGCACAGTTCCTCCCAAAATAATGTATAGATAGACTGGGTACAACCCTACTGTGTTATGGTGCATGACCTCTGTCATAGGAGTCGGTACTCCCGTACCATTCTAGGGTGAGAGTCCTATATAAATATTGTTCTAGCAGAGTTTTCACTTCCTTCTAGTTCCAGGGAACAAATCCTCTAGCTTTGGGTTGGTACTCCCCTATCGTGTTAGGGAGCATGCCCCCATTGTAATTGAGCTGGAAGAGTAGCACTCCCATATCATTCAATGGTTCAGGTGCTCTATTCATAGAGTGGTACTCCCCTACCTGGCTAGGGTGCAGGTCCTTTATCTATAGAGTGGTACTCCCCGAAATCTCCAGTGTACGCATCCTCCATTATCCGAGTATTACTCCATTATCATTCCAGGGAGTGAGTCCTCACTTGTGGAGTAGTACTACCGCATCTCCATGTAGAAATGGTTAGTGGGTCCTCCATTGGATTTGCGCTCTGTCATTTGTGGAGTACAGTATGAGGAGTGGGAACCACACTATATACATATATTACTCAATTAGAAGTTATTTCTCCCTCAAAAGACTATGTTATGGTCCACTCCAATCAAGAGTGAGAGTGGTTTCATGTGTTAGTTAGGAGATAATACTCCCTCGACTGCAGGGAAGTGGAGAGGTGTGGTCCCTCTTTTCTCTAAAGTTAGAGAGAATATAATAGGTATATAGTATAGATTAGTACTCCCTCAACTATTTTATGTTTTTAGGGGAGAACCTCTTCAATTGGTTTCATTAGCTTGGGCAAGGTTGAAGGCAGTGACGACAGGACATCCGGGACTGGGCACTATAGATGGACCTATTGTTCCTGATGGAGAACATTCTATCAGATGTACCAGTAGAAATTTTGGATTCATTTCTTATTGATTTTATCTCTCATATGGGTTCCATATATGATGGATGAGCTAGTGGATTGTGGTCTCCTAGTTTTGTGAGACCATTAGAGCCTTGAGTAATATCCTTTTTGCAATCTATGAGGTTAGAACCCCATGATTCATGGTATCTGAGATGATTATATCTGGTTGTTTTTGGGATTCCTTATGTTGTTTAAATATTTTGTGGTTAACACCCCTTGTATATTGAGATGAATTTTCATATACATCCAATGATTGTTTGAGATGTAGGTTCTCACTTGATTGGTTCCCTATGGATAGGTTGATTTGATTGTGGCCTTTATGTTGCTCCCTTTTTCTTTTTGGGTGTTTTGGGGAACCTACTGAGAATTTTTATACTCACCCCTACACGGGATATCCTGGGATTTGTTTTTTCTAATGAAGACCACTTGACATTCAACGAATTCCTCAGAGGAAATGATGTAGGAAAATCATAATGAGAATGACCGACCAACGTGTTTACAGGAGAATGGTCTTGGAGATTTTCGAATGTTTCATTTGATAGAGATCCTCTCATATTGGGAAATTTTTAAGATTTTTTAGTTTTCATTGGTGGGTGTTGTTTTTCCCTTTACAATTTCAGTACATCTTTTGTACTCTGATTTGGGATAGGGTTATACAAGAATTTTAGTTGTCATGATTTTTAATTCTTTACACTATTTATTTGAGGTGTTTTTGGGTGTATATAAATAGGTACATTAGTAAACTGCCTCTCATATGTGTGGTATGCCTACCCGGCACTAGTCAACAACCTCCACCCTATTAGAGGCAAGCTTGGGGAGTTGAAGCCCGAGCCCCATTGGGTCTGGTCATAACAATAGACCCAAGTATTTGATTGTTGTTCCAATTAAAGGTAGGCCTTTTAAATTTTAAAAACCGTAGTAGATATTGACTATTTATTATTTTTTATGGTACCCTACATCTCACTACAATAAGAGGTTAGATGAACAAGGTGATTCTCCAGGTGACACCTGGAATTGAAGAAATCTAATATTAGATTATTAATATTTGGTGATAGTGGGACATGATCAATCCTATTTGTGTGTGTTTTTCATTGAAGAATTTCTAAAGCTCTGTATGTATCCATATACTATAGAAAAGTGGTGATAGAATTGATATAGTAATATTGGGATGCTTTTTCACCCATATTCACCTTGATGGCTTTCTCACTCATGTTGTATATTGTCTATGGTCAAGAAAACAGTCATGTTGATTTACTAGGCAGGTGTCTATATAAAATTTTTGATAACGTGGAAGGTTGGAATACACCCATTATTAATCTTGGATAGAAAACTATTGTTTTTTGTTTATCGATACGCTGTAAAAACATAGAAAATATCAACTTGATCATTATCCCAATTGGGATTGTATCCTATGAGGATCTTAACACAAAAATTTTATAACACATAATCTCTTATAAATGAGTAATAATTAAGAAATCTAAGATGGTTTATTTAGCGTCCTCGAGTATACATAAAGGTTTGTCTACACCCTTTCCTTTTTCAATGGACCAATGGGTGTTTAGTAGTTATATCTAATGTGGGATCCCAATACCCATGGCCAATCTCTATTGATGTGTGTAGACACATCAAAGGCGATTTACCCATATCTACTAGTCCCCCATGGAATGTTATTCTTCACATGATTCATCAGTAATGACTTTATCCTAATATAAAGAAATAATAGATATGATGTGATTCACTATGGAAATGATCATTGGTGAAGTATCACTGAAATCAATAAGAGGGATCACTCTAGGAATTTATACTCATTTATTGGGATGTGTGAACATTAAAGAATCATATTTTTACCTACCTCTAAAACACATGTGGTGAGTCTCCACTCCAAAAAAATATAATATTATGAGACTCTCATTATAAGCCTCCTTGAAGATAGGATGGTATCAACAAGAGTCTGGATACTATACCACCAAAGGCTCCACTCATTCCCCCCAATAATATAGGTTGGGGAATGATGGTACATAGAGCTTCTAGGACAGTCCAAATGATGGATGTAAAGATGGTTGAATGTCACCAATACGTTCTATCATAGATATGTTGTGGTATTTCAATTAGTGGATTTTAAATGGAGTAGTGTAAGATCACTTGTGTCCTTGACAAGAATGGGTGTTGATTGGTGTCTATAGATTCAAAATAGATCTTATCCTCCTCCTCAACATTCATGGAAGAATTTTTTTTACTTTATTACTCTTCAAATATATATGAAGTTGGGGGAGATAGTGGCATGGATCTATTTTACAAATAATATTTTTCAAGTTGGTTTTTTTGTTTAGAAATATTTCCCCAGGCTAGGAAGAGGTCTTGTTCGGATGACTAAGGATAAAAACGTATATCCATGTTGGATGGGGATTAGAAATTCTCATCTTGAGGATACTCATCAAGTACCTTTGAATCTTATATATGTTTCTCTTTTTCAGAGAATACCATGCTAGATCATGATATTTCCCCAACATATAGTATTGAGGTTTGGAAGAGGCAAGTTGAAAATGTCAAAGGTTGAATCCTGGATAGTTATTATAATAAATATTATACATCTTAAATTTACAAGTACTTGAGGATTGACCTTGCTACCTTGTGCACTTCAGATTCAGGGGTGAGAATCCATAACAGATGAGGGACCACCCTAAGGGTTTTTGTGTTAGAGGTAATAATATTTCCACTAAACACATGGTCATTTATGATTGTTGATTCATAATAGATAACATGATTTTAATACTCCATATTATGAATTCAACACTAACATAGATTCTCCTTGACTATGATATCTTTTATTCATAGGGAGACCTTCCAAGGGAATTGTTGTTGGTTTTATTGGTAGGCACTCTATAATAGATAGTACTTATGTAACCATAGAAAGGACCTTAAAATTAGTACCACTATATTTCTTATATGGGATCTCAAAGATGGATGACGGTGGTTCCAGTGTTGGAGAGGTTTGGCCCAAAATGTTTGGTGGGTTTTAGATATCTCTACCATAGTCAATTGAATATGTTTCCTCAAATAGTGGATTGAAATATAAAGGATACAATGGAACGATTAGGGGTGGCCTCTTATAGAGATGGTGTGAGGATCTGCCTCTATGTGGGAACCATGAAATCTAGATCAGAGTAGTGAAAATTGGAGTAAGAAATATTTTTATCCCTGATTTAGGTAACCCTATACTGATGGACATGTTGGGTGGCATAAAGACCTAATGTTTTATCAATGAAATTCTCTTATTATAATTATTTATTATATTATAATCACCTAAGATTAATTATAGAACACACTATAATCCTTATAAATAAAGTGTGAGTAAAATAAAATGCATATCTAGATGTTATCTAATGTATACCGATGAAACATTAAATTGACATTTGAAATAGTAATGTAACACTTATGAATAGTAAACCAGCCAATTGAATAGTATCATCACTAGTAGAAGTCTAAATAAAATTTAACCATCCTATAAGTGATATTGTGTAAAAAATATATCATAGTATATGTCTGTAAATATTTTAGAAATTATTGATCAAGTGTAGGTATTTGTGTATGTCATGTATAAGTGATTAAAAATTATAATAAATTTAATAATTTAAAATAAAATTTATATTCATAAAATGTATTCATAGATAATTATTTTTATAACTTAAGAATATAGGAAAATTTTAAGCAGCCTTAATAAATTTTTCAAAGTGTTAGAAAAAGGTGTTTTAATGGTAAAATGTTTATTTTTCAAGTATATTTTGAATTTTTAAAAATTAATTTTCTCATATTTATAAAATTATTTTCTTAAAATGGATTTCATTTTTTAATTCTACACATTGAAAAATGGTTGGGATTAATTTTTTTATTTTTCTAAAATTCATGAATTTTGGATGATTAATAAAATAACATAATTTACATTAAATGATAAATAAATGAATTTATGCATCAGGCGTAAGTCATGGATGGAGTAAATGGACTTTGTTTCTAACTAAAATGCAATTATTACAGTTTTAAGTCACAAGAATCATGAGTATTTGTATTCTTGAGCTAATCTATTATTCTAATGATTAAAACAAATGAGAACCCCTCATCTCTTCCACTATACATTTCACCACTCTTTGTCTCTTCTCTTCACTCCACTCATGCTTTATGCTTAATCAAGTTTCTAAAAATATATCTCCCTAAGTCTATATACCACATCCATCAGCATGTGGACTCTTCAAAAGAAAAAATCCTCTCCCATAAAAAGGTTCTTAATGAATATTTATTGAATAGGTAAATTCCTCTTTTCATTTTTTTTATTTTCTTTGATATTCTTTTCGTTATTTTTATTTTCAGACATCCTTTCATCCAAATGTTATGATAACTCATGTACCTTATATTTACTAAAAAAATTTATGATAATGTAATATTTCATCAACATATATCCTTACCCCTTTGTTTTAACTAATAAAGAAACCACCATCCGAGATGTGTTAATTCATCACATTCAAGGATGAAGAGTTTTAAATTTCTGTTATCATATTCAATTACATTCCTAAAACCATTTTAGGTTCGAAAGAGAATAAAATATATGAATTATGACTCATTAAAGGTTTTGTAATTTTATGTACACATGATATTAATTTATAAAGAAAAAATGTGTTCACATTTATAAAATGAAACCGCCAATTAACCAAAATAGTTATCATCAATGATATATTTAAGGATTTATATTATCTCTAAATAAACAAATGAATTTCATAAAAATTAAATAATCTAGATGTTCAAAAAAATAATAAAACTTCAATTCTATAAAACCATTCTAATCTTACTTGTTTATCCTTTCATGTATATAAGTAGACCGATCATGAAAACCAAGGAAACGAATGCTCCCAAACAATGAAATTGAAGCACATAACCCTTCAAAATGGTCATAAGAGAAATTAAAAATCTTATAATGAATCAATTACATGTATAAGAGGTTTTTTACATACTAAATAATAAATTAAATTTTGTTATACTGGATATGAATATCATGTGAGAGACACCTTCATAGTTAAGGTTAGAGACTCTTCCCAACCATTCATTATTCCTTCATGTTATTCTATATTTCTTTTTTTCCAAATAAAAATATTGAATATTTTTATGAACATATTATAAATTCTGTTTATATGCTCAAAAGGCATTTTTTAAGATTCATGAATCATTATCATTTGGGGATATAAGTGTTTGTAAATGAATCCCTTCTAAATTATTCCTGGAAAGCATGCCCATTTTAAGGGAATTTCTCAAATTATCACTAAATTCCAAGTGCACTCTATCATATGTTTTATGACACCATTTCTCTTATAAAATCAGTATTATTATTATGAAAAAATTATTTTTTCAATTTTGGATTTTTATAGAGGATTATTCTCTTTTAGATTTTAAACGCTCTTTAGTATTTTCTAGAAAACACAGTAAAAATTATTAATGCTAACATATCTTAAATATTCTTCTAACATATTGTCACTTATTTTTGAAATCACATAACATTATATACAAATATTTTCCTCTATGAATGTCCAAATATGTTTTAATTCCTTTCATTCATGGAAACTTATATGATACATCCATTATTTATACTTTATGACAAGATTATGGTATCCACTTCTTTCTATGGGTACCCTTATGTTTTTTGAATGATATATTATGTATGTTTATTTATGTTTCAAGAATATTCGTAAAAATGGTATGATAGGTGAACCTAGATAGTTCTCCGATTCATTCGGTAATGTTGAGTCTCATTAGAGGTTATGTGCAACTGTCTTGGCGGTTATCCTTGACTCGTGCTACCCTATGCAATGGTCTTAGTGGATAACATCGACTTGTGCTGCTCTATTTTAAATGATCCTTGAATATTGATAATGTAATGATTTATGTTGTTGAAACCATGCTATGAATCCATTATTATATGATCCCCATATTATATGTTTTGATTCCATATTTTCCATTCCTTTTTATATCATTATGTCGTGCCTTTTAACCCATGTGCTAAAGATTTATTTTTTTCTTTATTGCATTACTGGTATTTTTAGATCATCCATATCTTGATGTTATCCCGAGGTTATGCTATGATGATATTTAATAGCCATAAAAGTTGTGATATTTTTATGATGATTAAATAATGAAATGTTTTATTTAGTCTTATGTTTCTAGTTTTATAAACCTAGTATTCTATGGAACTAAATTTATGATCCTTGGCTTGTAATATGATGTTTAATTATGCTTATAGTCTTGTAATGATATGCGTAAATGGATGTAGCCTCTATAGTTGGTATCAAAGTAAGGTCTAGTAATATTTGGAGATTCAGAATTGAGCACTTTAGTATGAACCTTAGGTATGAGACTAAGTATAAGAAAACATACCTAAACTTTTGTATGTATTTGTAAGTGTTTTATCAAGACAATATATATCAATATAGATAAATACAAGTGGATGTGGCTGGGAATAGATGTATCTATATGTAAAACCTAAATACATTTTTTTGAGATAGACTCAAACGAGAACTAGTGGACGACAATGGACATTACGACACAGCTAGTATGACACTCTTGAGGGGTATAAATTGGTAAATTTATAATCACATTATTATCCATTATTAAGGGAATACAAAAATTCATATAAGAATATATAATACGAAACAAAACGAGGAGATTATAGATTAAAACCTAGGTAATCAGAATTTAGGATATACTTTTCCTTTTAGAGTTTATCCTTTTATGTTTGATGTTTCCATTTTATGATTATTAGATATGTATTAAATACCCCTAATTGTATGTTATTTTTCTTAACTAATGGTGGGAAATCGAATAAATCATGCCAACATTCAATGTTATAGTAAATGTGAATTTTTCCCTAATGATATACCTAATATGATGGGAATGGGTGTTGAAAACATTATGAAAGTACTTTCTCATATTCTCAAGTTATGAATAATAACTTGAATCATGTGGAACACCATCCTCCTCCACAGAAATAGCATGTTTCCGTATAATTACTCTTGTGGAAATGGCCTCCCATGTTTAGTGGATCTTCAGATCCCCTCCTCACAGAATAGTGGATTAACTCCATTGAAAATATATTCTTCGTCACTCGGTGAACATAATAAGAAAAATTCATAGTATTGGTCTATAATTTCGATGGGGAAGCTGATTAGTGTAGGTAACTGATCAAGAATACAAATTCCCAAGAAACAATTAATCCCATGGACTGGTATAAATTATTGAAAATGATTTTCAATACCTATTTTTCCCAAACACTCCATCTCAAGATGTAAATAAAGTTCCATAGACTCAAGAAAAAGGAAGTTTATTCTATTGGGGAATATGAAGTAAAGAAAAAAAGGCTTTCTAGATATGCCTCCGTCTTTTTCATGAATACTGAAAGCAAGATGGATCGCTAATTTAGATGGCTAAATCTGAGTCTACGAAAAGTGATTGAGATTCAAGACATCAAAATTTATGAGTATATTTTTGATGTACCCTCAAGGTTGATATTGAAATCAAAGACTCTCAACGGTCTAATGGTATGAGTGAAAAAATTAGAAAATATAGTTCAATATTGGTGGGTCATCAAATAAATCCAACTATGGAAAGAATATTGGACATCCCACTGGTCAAAATTGTGGGAAGAACCAGCTTGGGAACTATCTAAAGGGAACCATGAAATGATTCAAATGTGATATATTGTGATATCTGTATAAGAACTTCCAAAGAGATATGAGGAATCCCACAAATATGGAATAAGAAAGGAAGGTTTATATCAACACTCAACTAGTAGTGTAGTGTTTCAATTGCAAGGAACATGAGCATTATGCAAACAATTTCATAAGCCAAGGGTTTTAGATGCAATCAACAATATCCTCCAAGGATACATAGAGTGGACTTTGTTATCAATAGAGCATAGGTGGAGCTGAAAAAATATGTAGTGATAGGTATTGCAGTTATTCATTCAAGAATAGTTAATGTACTATTTGGGTCAAGTTCTACACATTCTTACTTTTCATTCATGTTTAGTAGAAAAATTCAATCACAACCTCAAAATTTGTTGGTTATGTTATTTATGAGAACCAAGAATGAGGAAATTATTTAATCCGTGTTCAATAACTGTTCCTCGACAAATTTTAGGGGGACTTAACCTCCATTAAAATCTTTTTATACTTTCTTTAGTGGAGTTATATGTTATATTGGGCATGGATTGGATGACTTCATACAAAGCCAACATAAATTTTTTTGAAAGTGATATCACTCTTCCCATATCAATGCATACTTAATTTGTGAAAAAGTGTAAGTAGATAGATTAATATATTTCAGAGTCATTGTCTCAAGTGTGGAAAATGTTTCCATTTTATCAATCATTTATTTCTCAAATGATTGTGAAAAATGAAATTATAATTTTCAAATATATTTCCTTAATTTGGGAATACACTGATGTATTCCTTGAAGAATTTTCTGGTCATTGTTCTGATCGAGAGTTTGAGTTCTCCACTAAACAAATTCTTGGATCATTGCCTATATCAAATACACCTTCTAGAATGGCCACTATAAATTTGTAAGAGCTTAATAAGCAGTTATATGAAAATATGGAGAAGTGTTTTATATGCCTCAGTGCTTCACCAAAGGGTACAACAGTCCTTTTCATCATGAATAAGGATGGACCCATCATTGATTATCATGAGCTTAATAAAATCAAAATAAATATCAAGTATCACCTTCCATGGATAGATGAATTTTTTTATCTGTATTGTGGGGAAAGTTATTTATCTAAGGCGTACCATCCGTCAGAATATCACCAATTAAAGGTGATGAAAAATGATATGCCTAATACTGCCTTTAGAATGAGTTTTGGAAACAATGAGTTCACTGTGACACCCTCTAGACTAACTATTGCTCTATAAATATGGATGTATTTAATGAATATATTTTTTATATATTACCATGAATAATTTTTAGTAGTATTAATCGATGATATTTTTATTTACTCCCAGAGAAATGAGAAACATGGGGAGTATTTGAGTACTATGTTGATGACTTTGTGAAGGGAGAAACCTTATGAAAATTATAGCAAATGTGAGTTCTATATGGAAGATGTATCATTATTAGGACATGTTATCTCTAATAATGGGATATCTATGGACCCTTAAAAAACATTTAATGGAATAATGGACCAAGACAGCATTTATAATGTAGATCCACATATTTCTAGGTCTACTTGTGTATTACTAATGATTTCTGGAGAACTAATTATGATTTTTAAATACAATAATCAAGCTAACACGGAAGGGGGAAAAGTTTGTCTGGACTCAAGAATGCGAGAAAATATTTAAGGAGATCAAAAAGAGTCTTAACAATAAACTAGTACACGCACTCCAGATAAGTGGAGAACTCCTTATGGTGAATATAAAGTCTTCAAAGAATGTCTTAGGTTTTGTATTGATGAAAAATTAGAATTTTATTACCTACTAATTACGACAGATTAAAATAAATTAGAAGAAATATCCCATGAATGATATGGAGTTGGCAGTTGGGATCTTTTCATTGAAAATATGGCAGCATTATCTCTATTTGGAGAAGTGTGTGATATATACTGATCACAAAAATCATAGATATATATTCACATAGAAATTGTTTAATTTTCACAAGAAAATATGGTTAGAGATAATTATGGACTATGACAAATTAATCCACTTCCATCCCGGTAAGGCAAATAAAGTGCCTGATGCTCTAAGTAGAAGGGATCAAGAATCTTTATCAATGATGAGAATTGAAAAGGATCTAATCCTCTTAGATTTGTAGATTATGGACATGGGAATAATTAAGGAAGGATAATCATCAATACTTTCTCAAATGATTTCTCAACCATCCCTCATGGAGAAAATAAAGGATTCTGAAAAAAAGATGTAGAAATAATGAAAAGGATATAAGCTATTAAAAGTGGTAAATCCTCTGAGTTTAAGATTGGTGTGGGAGGATTTGTATGATTGGAATCATGATTATCTGTACCATCTAATCCATAGATAAATTACGTGGTTTTGAATGATGCACATAACTCGAAATTCTCTATTCACCATGGGAGCACAAAGATGTATTGAGATCTCTGAGGGCATTTTTTGGGATAATATGAAGAAGAAGATTGCTGAATATATATGAAATTGCCTAGTATGTCAAAATGTAAAGGCTGATAGAAAAACGTCTAAGGTGATGATGCAACTTTTATCCATACCAACATGGATGTTGGAGAACATCACCATGTACATTGCCACTAGACTTCCAAGAATATCCTTAGTAAATAATGTTATATAGGTCATTGTAGATCATTTTTTTAAAAAGGTCACTTTATTATAATTTGAAAGGACTTATCATTTGATCAACTTGCACAAATATATATCCAAGAGGTGGTAAGGAAACGTGGGGTTCCATTATTTATTATATCCAATTGTGAACTGAGATTCACCTCTATGTTTTGTAAAATTCTCTATCATTCCATAAGCACTGAACTGAACTTCAGTACGGCATATCATCCGCAAACTGATGGGCAATCTGAGAGATCTATTTAGACATTGGAAGATATTTTGAAAAAATGGTCCATGTACATTAAAGGATAGTTGGTACAACATCTTTTGTGGTTGAATTCTGTTACAATAATAGTTTTCACTCCAGCATCTGAATGGAACCATATTAATCCCTTTACGGGAAAAGGTACAAAACATTAACATGTTGGGATGAATTTGGTGAGCTTAAGCTACTAGGAATTGAAATGGTTGACGAAATGGTGGTGATGGTGAAAACCATTTAGTTGGACATCAAGGAAACACAATGTCAAAAGAAGAGTTATGCAAACAATCATCGAAAAAACCATGAGTTTAAATTTATTGGCATGTTATTTCTCCACATATCTCTATGGAAGAAGTTTGTGAAATTTGGGAGGAAAGGAAAGCTACATCCCAGGTATATCGGCCCCTTAAAATTCATTGATAGTGTTAGAGTTATGTCCTATCAACAAGAACATACACCTACTATATCTAAATTACACAATATCTTTAATGCATCCGACTTAAGGATGTACATACCTGACCCTTCACATGTACTCTCTTCAAAGGTGGTTCAGTTGGAGAATTATCATTTTTATGAGGAGAATCAAGTGATGATATTGGATTGTTGAGATAATGTTTTAAGCAACAAGACTGCTCATCTAGTAAATGTACAATGGAGGAACCATAAGTATGAAGAGGCAACATGGAAACTAGAGGGGGAAATGAAGGAAATGTTCAAGCACCGATTTACGACATATAAAGTAAAATGAAATTACGAGAGAGAAATTTCATAGGGGGCGATGAATCTAATGACCCAATTTTTTATCATTGAAATTCCCTTCTTATTATTATTTCATATATTATAAAAACATAATATTACATATATAACATAGAAAAAACCATATAAATGAAGAGTGAGTTAAATAAAATGTATCTCTAGAAGTTAAAGAATGTATACCGTTGAAATAATAACTTAAATTTTGGATGTGTAATATGACCATTATGAATTGTAAACTAGAAAATTAAATACTAAACTCACTAATGAAATTTTCAATAAAATTAACCCATCTTATAAGTGATAATGTCTAATAAATATATCATATTATAAGTAAGTGAATATTTTATAAATTATTGATTATGTGTTAGAATTTTTGTAAGTCGTGTATATTTAATTTCAATTTTATGATTAATTTAAAAATAATTTTTTTTTTCATGTAATTTATTCCTGAATATTTATTTTGATAACTTATTATTATAGTATAATTTTAATAGACCTTAATTAATTTTCCAAAATGGTAGAAAATTAGTTTTAATTTTATAATTTGTATTTTTTAAGTAAATTAATATTTTATTTATAAAATAAATGTCTTATATTTATGAGTTATTTTCCTAAAATTTAGTTCACTTTTTAATTCTAAATGTGAGAAAATGGTTCAGGAAAATTTTTGTGATTTTTCTAAAAAACAAGAATTCATTATGAATAGTAAAATACAATATTTTATGATAAATGATAAATAAATGAATTTCTGCATCATGATAAATTCATAGATGATTTATATGGCCTTTGGTTCAAACTGACATGCACTTATTACTATTTTTTGTTAAAATAATAAAGACTATTCATAAACATGGGAAAAAATATGAAAATAATGATTAAAATAATGGGAAACCCCTCCACTCCTCAACAATAAATACCACTATTCTTTCCCACTTTTCATCACACCTCCCAAGACTTTTTCCTAGTCAAAATTCTTTAAGAATATCTACCTAATCCCCTATCCAACGTCTAGTAGTCCTTGGTAACTATCACGGCCAAATCATATCCTCTAAATTGGTTCTCAAGGAAAATTTATTCAAGTGGTAAAATTTCCCTTTTCATTTATTTTATTAATATTCAAGTTTAATTATTTCTTTTTCTTTACTCATCTTGATTAATCCAAATGTTATGATAACAACAGTACCCTTAATGTTATATAATTTTTTTATGATAATATAATAATTCATCATCATCACTCGGTTCCCCTCTTTTTGTACTAGAAATGAAAACACCATTCGAGATATGGTAATTCATAACATTAATGGATAAAATGTTTTCAATTTCTATTATCATCTTCAATAATGGAACTGAAAGAGAAATCATGGTTGAACCAGACTATAATATATGTATTTTTTCTATGAAATGGTTCAATAATCTTTTGTTCATGTGAAATTAATTTATAAATAAAAATACATTTGTTGTGATAAAAAAACTACCAATTAACCAAAAAAGTAATAATTAATGATTTATATAACGATTCATCTTCCCTCTAAATAACCAAAATATTTTCATAACATTGTAATCTTATTTATGTTCACTAATAAAAACAAATTACATTATTTACAACCATTCCCAAATTTCATATTTATCATTTCATGTATATAAACAAACCAATCATGAAAACCATGGAAACAAATGCTTCTAAAAGATGAAATTGAACTATTTCAACATAAAAATGGTCTTGAATAAAATAAAAAATTTAATAATGAATAAATTAAATGTATAAGATGATATAGAAATCTTAATTAATGAATTTAATTTTTTTATCTAAGACATAAAATCAAGTGAGGGACACCTTCAGACATAAGGTATGTGACTCTACTTAAACCTTCATTATTCCTTCTGGTTGATCTATCATTATTTTTATCGAAATAAAGATATATATATATTTTTGACATATTATAAATTCTATTTATATTCTCCAAATTCATGTATCAAGATCTATTCTTCATTATTTTTCTAGGGATATACATGTTTTAAATGATTCCCTCATAAATTATTCTTGAAAAGCATTCATGTTTTAAAGTAACATCCCGAATTCTTATTGAATTTCAAGTGCATTATATCATCTAAATTATGACACCATTGTTATTATAAAATCATTATTTTTATTATTTAAAAGTTATTTGTCCACTTTTGTATTTATATAAGGGTTTATTCCCATTTCAATTTTTAATTATTTTTACTATTTTATATTAAACGACACTAAGATATTTCAATGCTAAATTTAATTAAATGATATTTTTACATGTTTTCACTTATATTTGACATCACTTACAATGATATATTCATTTTTTCGTTATTAATGACCATATATGTTTTAATTCCTTTCTTCCTTGGACACCTATTTGATATGTCCATTTATTATTTTGTACGAGAATATTATGATACCCACTTCTTTCCATGGAAACCCTTATGTTTATTTATGATAGATTATGTAAGATTAATTATGTGTAAAGACTATTCATGAACAGGTTATTATGGTTGTGCATAGATATAAATCCAATTTATTGGTTTATGTTCATTCTCATGAGATGTTTTGTGAAACGGTCTTGGTGGTTAGCCTTGACCAGTGCTACCATGTGTAAAAGTATTGGTGTTTAACCCTGACTTGTGATCCTCCTTATGTAATGAGAAATGAATGATCATAAAATCATGATTTATGTTTCTGAAAAATTAATATTAATCCATGTTTATATGATACCATATTTATATGTTATGATTCCATAAGTTCCATTCCTTTTTTGTATCATCAAGTCATGCCTTCTAACCCATGTGCTAAATATTTCATCTTATGCTTATTCCATCAATGGGATTTTTAGCTCATATCTTTTTCATGTTATCTCAAGTTTATCCTATTAATATATTTTATCACAGTAGATGTAATGAGATCATTATGAGTATTAAATAAAAAAATGCTTTATTCAGTACCATTTTTTCAGATTTCTGTACCGAGTCATTTAGGACACTAGAGTTTACAATCCCTAGATTGTAATATGATTTTAAATTTTACTTAAAATCATGAAATGATAAGGGTAAACGGTTGGGGTTGTTTTAGGTGGTGGGAAACCTCCTATGATACTCCATAGTGGTCATTAAATCTATCACACCTTGAATTTCCTATCCATCCTTAGTGTAGGGGAAGGCCGCATCAGCATGATATGTGGATAAACCCTAAATTAATTTGGTAGTGAAAATCAAGGGGAGGATTTCCCCCTATTAGATATATATTATAGGGATTTAAGAATGGTTCCATGGATTCAAGATTATATTGGTCCATTTTGTCGGTGTAGATGGTGCCTCATATTCATAGTAGTGAAAAGAGTCATGGATGAACCTATGTTATATGCTATATACAAAGAAAAAGGGGTGATGTTACCTGGTAACTATGAGTTAGGTAGAATATTACACTTGGGAACATGTATTAATGATAATCTAGTTCATTTTCCAACACGTCTGAGTAGCATCATGGGCACTTCTCCCTCTCTTATGTTTGTAAGTGGTGGTTAACCCACCACCCTTATCTTTTCTAATAACTGGAATTATAGAAGTGGACATGAATATAACCTAGAGTAAATTCTTGATGACGGTGATTCCCAATATAAATAACATTACCCATCCCATAACTATTGAAGGAGAATATATTTACGTTAGGTTCACCAATATATATTCCAATAATTTTTACCGGGATTAATGTTTCAAATTGTGTTGTGATAATCTTGATCTGGATCATAAATTCATTATTTCCAAAGGTGGGTGACCAATCACCACTAGAGTAATGATGATGACACATTGATCAGAATGGGATGATAAGAATTTGACACTTCACTTATATGATTTCATTTCCTAGTCTATGAATCCATCGTAGATTTAATATATGCTTGTGAATCCCATTCGTGATACTATATCCAAGTGGATATGTATTAATTAAATAACATTCTACATTAGTAGGGGACAACAATATGGTTATATGTGATTATAATTTAAGGTATATTAGGCATCTGGATAGTTATTTATTTATATTTTTAATTTGAATAGATTAGGGAACCTTGTGATTGTCACATAACGCATCCTAGGCTCATCCACTAAGTCATTCCAGTTATAGAACTATGGAATCTTGAGATCATCACATTATGAATCCTTCCCATGTCACCTAGGGTATAATTTTCTCATAACTCTGGGATTCCTAGTCTCATCACCTTGGAAATATTTTTCTCTCAACATTAAGTGATTATAGTTTCAAGTATTTTGTGTATGATAATGATTTAAATTTAATAGAGGGAACTCATTGCTTAAATTATAGTAGGTATTCTCAAAGTTTAAAGTACCTGGGGGTGATCATTTTTTATATAATATGGATGAAAATCATGGTTTAATGTTCTATGGTGAGTCTCAAAATTTAAATTCCATGTGGTTCTCATTTTTTATTGTTTAGGGGGGATAGTCATGATTTAAATTCAAGTGGGGATACAAATAGTTTAATTTTTAGTGGGGAAAATAATGGTTTAATGTTCAAGTATGATCATAATATTTTAATGTATAAGTGGTAAAATGATAGTTTAAAGTCCCGTGGGATAGTCATAGTCTAATTTCTAATGGGGACACTCATGTTTTAAATTTTATGGTGGATGATCATGGATCAATGTATTTTTGGTGATGTTTAGGGTCTAAATTCCCTTGGGTACACTTGGAGATTAAATTTATGTGTATTTTGGTCTACTTTTACTCATCACATAAGGGAATTACTCATTTATTCTCCAAAGGGGATGTTTTTTATGTCTGGTATAATTTATAGAGATGATAAAGTTTTAGAGATACTATCACATAAGGGGATAATATGTGATGGTGATGTTATTGAGATTTTGGGATTGAACCTCAAATTGGTGTCTTCTGAATCTTATTATGAGTGAAATCCAAACCCACATCCTTCATTTTGCACAATTTAACTTCACGTCATAGGGTCTTTTCATAAATATTAATTTCACATGATTAGGATACAAGGGTAATAAAAAAGAAGGGAAAATAATTGACTACGATGCCTGGTTCAATTCAAACTGTAAAGTGGATCACATGAAGGTTAATTATTTGGATTATCCTCATAGGAGGCCTTCTGGGACACATGGATCTCTATGTGGAATGTATATAAGACACTAAATGGGGATTTCATTTTTTATTTCAAAACTATTTCCTTAATCATGTATGGAAGCAATAGATACTAATAATGGTTTTACTATACTTAATATGAAGGTCTTGGATATTAGAGGCCACAAATATGTATGTGAATAAAGAGTTCTCACAGGTAAGTAAATATTGGGAATAAATTGGTCCCATTATCCATCAGCTCAACTAGATGTGGAATTATAAAAGAAGTCCTAAAATGGGTTTCTATGTTTTGGGTTACATTTAATATTGGTGTTTTGTGATACCATGACTTGGACAAGGATTTTTATTTTTATGTGAAGGATGTTATTTGTTATAGGTATTAGTTTGAAGAAAACGTGAATCCTTATCACAAATTTTATTGTCCAATTAAAAGTAATTCATGTAATATTCTCACATAGAAGCATCTATGGTCGGTTCTGGGAAGAGATGAGGTATTATAGTTGAGTTTTTTTATGTTGTGAGATTAGACTTCCCTAAAATATAAAACCCAAAATCCAAACCCCTAAGATAGTGAGATAGGGTGTATTTATATTATTTTATCTTATAAAAATTGAATGATCATGAATTATTTGTGTTCTCGCTCAATCTTTGTCTTACATGGCTATCCATGATACATTTTGTGGAAATATTCCTTGTGTATGGATGTACGGGGTTGTACAGTACATTAAGTTATAGTCTTGGACAATTAGGGGTGCATGTGAATCTATCCTTTTCTCTAAAATTACTTCTCTTAGCCATTATTCATCTTTAATGATTCTTGGATTCATGTTTAAGGACAAAAAATTCCCCTCTGAATATTCAAACCATTATTTCATTTATCATGTATGGATCTACTAATACACTCTGAACACCCAACACCAGATGGAATGTAGTAAATAGAAAGAGACCACAAAACATGATATTTTTACAATGTTTGAAACTAATATGTGAATATAATACTTATTTTTTTAGGTAAAGTTTGAGATATATATTCTATCACTTTTATTTAAATGTGATCGCAAAGGGGTGAGTTGGGATTACCCTTGACTGCGATCCTACACCATTTGATTTTACTTCAGTGGAAGCCGTCAGGATGTTTTGACATCAAATTCTCTAAGAAAATAACTATAGCTATATATGTATCTTTACAAATACTCCCAAAATCTCCAAATTCTCTATTTTTGGTTATTTTATTCTACTAGTATCTTCTAATATTCAATTCTCCTCCTCTTGAACTCCTAAAAAGAGTATCATTTCAGTTTTAGATATCATTGTAGTAAAGGTAAGAAAAATTTCATCTGGAACTGGTCTATGAATACTATTATATATTATGATATTGAAGAATTCTCCTAATCCTTTTTCTTCTAAGATATAACAATATTATATTCAATCACACTGACTAAACCTCCTAGAGTCTCGACACCAAATATAGACAAAAATAACAATACTTTTCAATCCCTCAATCATGATTCTTCTTCTTCCATCTATTCCATCTTCTATGATATAATGATATAATATGAATTGATATCCTCTATCTTCTTTGATATATGGATACTGCAGGGAAGGACTAATCCTTATTCTCTTTCAATTATTCTATTCTTCATCTTCCAATTTGATACAGAATGTCTGCTATCCAATTATTATTGGGTTCTCTTTCTTCAATAACCACTGAATCGATAATTTAAATTTTTATCTGAAGAAAATAATTGTCATAATGAATATGGTATCAGTTCTTAGTAACTAAAATCATTATTTTTTACTTATTATATATACTCTCACATGAATTTATTTCCATATTTGAAGATGGAAATCTACCTTGGTTAGTGATATCGTGATCTTATCATTTGAACTACTTATTAATAATCTCAATAAGTCCTATATTTATTTATTATCATTAAATAAATTTAAAATACATATTCCTTTAATCTTTTATTAGACAAGATATTATTATTTTTAAAAAATCACAGAAAATACATGAATAATAAATATCCTAGTTTTCATTAAATCATGTATTAAACTTCAGGGTGTGATATATCTTTCAAAATGTGTGTGTTTCTCACTTCTATCCCATATAATATGGTTGTAAATTGGAATATAATATTATAAAATGATAGTATCCCATATTTTAGAATCATCTTAAACAAAAAATTCATTCTCCATCTACTTTGTGATGTGATATAGAAACCAAAATTTTGTCAACACACCAATAGAATAACAATCTACCAATGAATCCCTGCGATTTTTAATTCACGGGAGAATAAATTACACCCTTCTATATTTTTTTCTAATTTTACCATTAGAATAATCTCAACATGAAATTTCACAAATATAAATAAAATTATATAACATGTTCCCACCGTTATTTAAGAATTAGTTACAATTATTTACCATAATCTACCTTAAAATTTTTATATATTTTAAGTTCACTATATCCACTATGATGAAAGTTATATATTTAGAGAATATCCTTTATATATGATACACTAAATTTTACATATCCCCAATTTATTTTTCACTGCATTATCGAAATATTTAAATTCCAATATTTCTACTTCCATGGACACAATTTACTCTTATATATTCATTTAAGGTTTTTATCTTTTTTAAAATTGAAATATTTCTTTTAGATATATTGTTACATATGAGCTCAATGACTCTTATATATCTCCATGAGAGTTTAGACTCATTTGTGTCTTCGATCTGCATAGTCATGATATTCATTATGTATTATGTGTATTTTCACGTTTTCCAGTCTATTGTAGCAATGACTCTTAAATATTCAGGATATATTCAGTACTTTTCCAATTAAAATAATTAGTAACATAAATCTAAAACTACTAAAAGAAGTTCATAAATTCATAAAATCATAATAGGGAATATAAAATGATTCTAAAACATTTTAGATAATCTTAATAGAATTTATAAATTATCATCATTTTTAAAAAATTCATAAAACCCGTTTTATAAATACCTTTACTTCCTATAATAACACTTATTTAATTATTTAAAAAAATCTTCACTACCATGATTATTCCTTCTTTAAACATTAACTTGTTCTGTAAAACATCCAAAATATAATATTCATTTAGTATAGTATACTTCATACAAAACAACACTTTGATTTATTACCAATTATCCATCTAGATTTTACATTTAATTTCATCGCTCCTTTAGATTCTCAATATCTATCTTCTCATCCGTCATAAGTATTTTCAATTTTATACAATTCACTATATAAACATATAAATTTTTAATCATTAATGTTAATTTTATCACAATAATTATTTAGGAAAGGGTTTCACCCTTGAATCAATTAATCCAACAACTCAAAAAATAAGCAACAACCCATTCACATTGTTAAGGGTAGTATTATAATATTTAATTTAACCTTTCCTTGATAATAATTATTAATCATTGGTTTCTCCAATATCATCTTTAATTGGGACCATTCTTATCAACTAACACATACTAATAATATAAACGAAAAAATAAAATCATCAAAATTATTAGGGTCTTCAATATCCTCCTTTTTATTTTTTTTGTTAAAACCCATAACATCTTCATATAGAAAATAATCAATATATCTTCTACAGATCTTGTTTTATTACCCCATTATTAATAATAAATACAATGATTTAAGTAAATGGGAAATACCTTAACATATAATACATAAATTAAATGTTATCTTATCCCCATTAGTAAACAATTATCTACTCAATAGTAGGGTGGGACCACATTTTAAATAGAAATTTGAAATCAATAAATCAATTATAAGTCTACTTGAGTTAGATCAGTATAGAAATCAAGGGTTATTAAACTAAATAGTAAAATAACTATAAAATATTAAATATGTGATACCACACTTAGATGTTTCTTACTTGGGGATGTTGAATTTGTTTTATAAATAATCGTATACAGTTATCATAAAAAAACATTAAAATACCTTCATGTAAAAGATAGTTCACACCCATTTTATATTTATAATTCCAACATTAATAATAATATTTTTATACACCCAAATACGACAAAAAAATAAATTAACATAACTCAATACTATTTTTCTGAGATATGTTTATAAATATGGAATCACATAAAATAAAAAAATTGTCGATATTCTCTTATAGAAATATCCCCCTCAACAGATGCAATTTAGTATATATTCATGGTGTATATATCACATAAAAATAAACGATAAGAACCATTTCATCTCACATGAAACATTGTAAGGAGGAAACATGTAACACCCCAAGATGTCATAGTACATTATCATATTAATGTAATTCAAATGTTTGCACTACATGCATCATCGAGTTTGAGTTCACCACAACTTACAAATATAGCCGTTAAAAAAGAGACAATGAATAGTATTAACTTAATTATGAATCATATATACTCTATATAATTTTAAATTCCATGTTATCTGTTTCTTAGACATAATATAAGAACAAATTAATTTTTTCTGATAAAAGAAGTTTTAAAAAAAATACTATTTTAGTGCCTTTTAAAGGCGAACCCTTTTTAAAACAAATATTTGAAAATTTAATATGTTAAATTTAATGAAACATAATTCTTCTTTAAAATCTGGACATGAAAATTTAGTTTCGATATATTTTTGGTACTTTACTGATAACATTAAAATTTTAACGAATATTGAAAAATACTATGTTTTAATTGAAAACCACTCTTTAATCGAAATAATTTATAATTTTATATTATTAAATTGACTGGTTTTGAAGTATAATTAGATTACATTTTTATCATTTAATATAATTTAGGACATTATAAGTAATTTCTCATTTAAATTGGACATAAACACATTTCAATCTTTGGATAGTTTTTACTTTTTAAAAAACTGCTTTTTGGTTTTGAGAATAGGAATTAATTTTAAATTAATAAATGATACTTATATGTTTTTTATTTGATAAAATAGACTTAATTTTTAAATTCATGACATCAAAATTATCTTAGGGTGAATTTTTGGTATTATTTGGAAAACATTCAATTTTGGATGAATAGTGAAAAACACTACGTTATTATTTAAACCAGACATTTATTTAGTTAATAAAATATTTTATTTAAATTTATTTTATGTCAATATAGATATATAATACCTATATAAGTGTAATGTATTTTATTGGTGTCATTTTATAATAAAATTAGATGTATAAAGTTTTATAGAACATTTTACCGTCTTTTACCCACCCTCTATGAGCATTTACAAATTTGCATAAAACATAATTTTACAGCTTCTGTGACTTGAAGTTCAAAAATTCAAGAGACACTGTTGATATCAGTATGAAAAATCTGGTTCAATAAGATGAAAATAATTTTTTGTGAATCGTAACTTTTGACTTTTATTTACGACGCATAAAATTATATAATGTAATTAAGGGTAAAAATGATATTATAATTACCATAACACATGTCTTAATTCTATTGGATAAGTATTATTCAACCAAAAATATCCTTAGGAATATAATATTACCTCCTTCGGTCCACTCGGATAAGATTAGGACATTTATTATTATTTTATATAAAAAATAGTTAAAAGAGTTAAATTCAATGTGTAATAACTAAACAATTTTTATTATAAGGTTATACAAAAGATAAATATGAATAGAAATATTCATTATAGAAATAATAAATTTCCAAAATAATGGTATTTTATTTATAAATTTTAGACATTAAATTATTTAATTTATTTATGACACAATGATGATGTAGTAATTACCTTATAAATGAATGATTAAAATAATTGATATTATAAATATCCAAATAAATGTAATTTGAGAATTTTTTGAATTCAAATAATTTTATATATTTTTATGACATGTTAGGATTGATTAAATAAATTTTATTTGATGTAAACAGGTTGTTATGATTTCCAGAAAAACCAATTACTAAATGGTCTAAAAATTGACATAATGGAGTTTTTAAAATAAATACTATATTATTAATTGATATAATATTCATAAAAATCTAAGTTTCTTCCAAAAGACTTATATAATGTTACATATATTAATAATGGACCACTGGGGATTCTCTGGGCTGGTTATAGAAAGTTTATTAAACATAAAATATAAAAATACAAAGAGACATGGTAAATGTTAAAGTTTCTAACTAAGAGTTAGATCCTAAAGATAAGGTTAATATGGAGGCATAAACATGTCTAAAAACTATTATTTAATAGGAGTTCAACCCATATACACCCAAGTCTCGAAATAAATCATTTTTGAGCCATAAGAAACTGAAAATGATTTTATTATAAAATAATTTTTCATGTTTTTTCTAAATTGACCCTCACCTCTCTTATAAAAGGGTGCATCCCATTATCTTAAGTTCACACCTTCTAATCCATTTGGCTCGGCCAACCCTACCCAAATACCTTCTCAACTATCCTCCCTTCATTCTATAGGACTTACATTGATCATAAATCCAACCTATGGAGCCCTTTTGATCATCTCAAAAGGAAACACCTGAAAGAAAGGTAATAATTTCACCACCCTCTTTCATGTTTTTTTCTTCTTCCACATCCTATTTCTTTGTTGTTTCCACACTAAAATAATAATAACAATACCTTCTATATACTACGATTTTATTATAAATATTTTACACACATATTTTTTATTCTATCCATCCTATAATGACAATGCCACCATACGGGCGTACGTAGGACTTACCGTCTCCTTGTCGTGGTGTAGTTTGTTATTCCAACACTTAATTATTTGGATTGGTATAATAATGAGTATAACTAATGTAAATAAAAAATATAACATGTTAATGATTTTTTATATATGATATATAATCCAGTTACATACGATTTAACCATCAATATAATGATATTGTCACTCGTGCGTACATACGGATTACTGTCTCCACAATGCGATTAGATTAATTTCCACGTTCACCATTCAACGATGATTATAAAGAAATATATTATTAATAAGTATGTAATATATGTCATACTAATTCTACTGGATATATATATATGTATATGTATATAATTACATAAATCTTATTCACTTACTTCCGTTCAGTACTATATGAAAATAGAAACAACGTGTATGAAAACGTACAACCTACTGTCTCCATAAAAGATTCCTCCCATTTCATATATATATATATATATATATATTATAAATATTAAAATTCTAAATATATATGATATATAAATCAAATTTTATATTGTGGATGTATTTAAATAATGATCTAAATGATATGATAAAAAATAACAAGTTAAAACACGTACGATAAAGAAAGCGATTATTACCAGAAATATACATTTTACATGGAAGTCATAAAATAAATGGGTAGTATAAATGCATAAATTAATCATGAATGATATAATAAATATGAATATGGTTATGGTATAATTTAATAACAAAATATGGTCATTATATAGGAGGTTAAACATACCCTCAACCAAAGGAAAGTGCAAGGTAAGGGTTAATTTCACAATCTCTTTAGTATCCAAGGTTGTTTTTACGTATGTATCTACGGGGACCTCTTTGTCATCCAAAACCATGTTTTCTTAAAATATCCTTTCGAAACATTTTCACTATTTACTAGACTGTGGGTAAAAGTCATTTATACCCATATTTTACCTTATAGGTTTTGAATGAAATCTTTCCATCATTTTCAAAACAAGGTACTTTATGACCTTTTTGACTAAATTAATATAAGAATGTGTGTTTTAACTTATAAGGCAGGTGCATCAATTTTCTGCCATTAAAACATCATAGAATATTACATACAATATTATATTAATATTTTCAAAATAAATGTTTTCTTTTATAATTATGTGACTCTTAAATGGTTTCAAAATAGAAAGAGGTATTTCATTCAATTAGTTTTCATTTCATCTATGTCAACATACATTGATGGAATTTAAACTTGTTTGAAGATGATTTATTATGACACAAATCTTCAATATTTTATTGAAGGTTTTGTGATATGTTTTAATTTCAATGTTTTGTTATTATACCAGTCACTATTTATGGTTAAAGTATTGATATTTCGTATGCTTGTTTTAATACGAATGTTTATGTGACGTTTCATCCTTTTCATATGAGGAATGTATTAGACATAGTATGTGTTGGGTGAAGCCTGCTATAGCTCCTCGATGCATCGGTAGGTCTCATGAGACAATTAGATGTGGAATTGGCAGAGGCCTTTTCAAATTGGATATATGTTTTTGGCTGTGGCCTTGAAAAAATGATTATGAATTCCGGCATTATACATTCTTTCATTATGAAAATAGTAATGATGGCTCATGTGGTTATTCGACAAGTATAATACCCATGACTATGTTTTATTATGGCATTATTTACTCAACTCATATTTCTTCCATAAAGTTATCATGTATATTATTTGTAAAGGAAAGTGTTATGAATTATTCATCTTACCTAATGTTTATGTTATCTTTCGCTGTATTCCATACCTTTATAGAGCATTTGAGCTCACCCCTTATGTTTTATTTTACCATGATTTCCAAGATGTGTATTATGACTGACCTGTATGGATCATCTAAGGGATATGAATGTGGCCAAAGGAGACAATATTGTCATTGTTTTTCATTTTTTTAATGTAATGTAATGTTCATGTATGTAATCTATTTCCAAGACTGTTACACTGATTTTTCCGTCAGGACATGATTTCCTTGTATCACGACAATGTTAGGTAATAATTCACTGACTATAGGTAACTGGGGTTTGGGAATTAACGTTTTTATCAGACAAAGTCTAGCAATAACTTTGGAAACTATATTTAGATAAACTCTTATTATGAAAAATTACCCTAAGATAGAATCTGTGGATTAGTATAGAAGAACTTCCTATAATTTTGGTATTGTAGAGATTTTGTGTGTTTTCCAAGAAATACATCCATGTTTGGATACGGGAAGGTAGAGGCGGCTCGGGCATAGATGTACCTAGGGGAAAAACCTAAAAACACAGCTTTAAACTAGAGTTGAACAGGAATTGGTGCTTGAAAATGGGAATTGATGCACTCTTGGTTATGATACTCCCGGGAGATATGCTTAAGATAATTTGCAATTTTATTTACAAACCATTATGAACCATATATGAGTAAATATTCCAGTGAAGAAACCATTTTTATGATTATGAGATTATATGTGTGAAAATATTCAATTAATATTGAAAAATTTTCTAGTTTTTGGATTATACAATTTGATATGATCTAACATAGTGTGTGTCATCATTTTGAAATGGTTCCCAGTAGAAGGATTGAGAACTCCTGAAATATGAAAGATCTAAAGGGTAAGAAGGATCACATCCTTCATAGTCTTAAGTCATGATTTTCAAGGGAAATAGTATCCCACATATTCTCATCATATGAACAAATAATATCATGTGTTAATAAGATAAGTCAAAAATTATCTATGTCCTATGCCTTTGAAGGGAAGCAAGAGAAGAAAAGGATGGTACAGAGAATGATGGACAATGGGAAGAGGGGAAAGAAGGATTTTCCCATATGTGATGACTGTGGAAAGAATCCCCTTGGTAAAAATTCTTGAAATGAAGGAGAGTTTCTTACATGGGTGAAAAAAGGACACCAAGTACATGATTGTAAGGGTAAGAAAAAGGATTCAAATGTTCAATGCTTTATCTTCAAGGAGTTGGGACACTACACAAATCAATTTCCAAATCATCAGAGCATGCCCCAAATGATGTTAATTATGTTATAATACTACCACATATGAAGATGAATGAATAGTGTTATTATGTTGTTATTAATGAATTCTTTCATTTGAGTGTTGTATCAAATTTTTACTAGTTATATGAATTATAGAAATAAAAAAGGATTATATTGTAGTACTATTTCATTAAGGATTTGAGCTTTTATAGTACCATGTAATGTGACGGAGTTTTAGGTTAATCTTTTTGGAAAATACATGGTTAATGGAAAGGTAAACCATAATATGGACTTAATAATGAGGTAATGATTTTTGGAATAATATATGATTGATTTGGATAATTTTTATTGGATATTCATGACTACCTTGAGACTTATTAATGGTTTCATTATTCAATCATTGTTGGAGTATTTAAAATTTTTGGATATAAGGAATATATCTAGTATTCTATAAGGAATAAGTGAACATGAATGTAATCAATATAGTTTTATGGTAATTCATGTTGTTAGAGTTTTTTAAAAGAATTAACAATGAAGGTATTCACGTGTTACTACATGGAAAAAATGGTCTTCATTGTGTTTACTATCTTTATAAATTTTGGACTCTGAGTTTGGACATAATTTTATTAGATAAGTCTAAATGTTAGAATCAATTTAGTATGATATTGGATACTATTTTTAAGGTTAAATAATTTCCTGAGAATATTTTTGTGATTTTCATAAAAAGGACAACTCAGAGGTCGGGAAACAATTCGTCGCGTCCGTTAAGGCCGCGAGACTTGACCCCGTAATTGAAGGGTGACTAGTGTTTATCTTCTACCACTATCCTACGTGATGTCCTAGTTTGTAAAATGTAGTTTTTTTAAATTGTATGAAAAATTAATTATAAATTCATTATTTTTTTTGACCCCTATACGATTAGGATAAATAAAATATTTTTGAATTATATTATCTTTTGGTGTGAAAGATGAGTTTGTGGTAGGAATTAGTTGAAGGATGAAACTCAACATGTCAAGTATATTTTTATCCTTTTATTCTATGTAAAAATTAATACTTAAACATTAAGGAAGGGATCTTAAAAAATGTGGTATCTTAATACCTTATGTTGAACTAACAATATTTTAAATCAACATAGACTGATGGCTTTAAGGCCCTAAATTTCACAGTTGTTTGGGAATGATGACCTCAATCATGCCCTATAAATATTTACGTTTTCCTTCCAATTATTTATCTCTAATTTCCACCAATGTTCTCCTAATTCAGATAATAATTTGGTGGAAACTTTTTTATTTCTCTTTCCCTTTTATTAAGACTAAATTTTATTAACCCAATTTCCGGTGTGGGTTTTCAACAAAGGTTTTTTTCTATTTTTAACCATATAATTTTAAAGAACAATTCCAAATTGCAATGAAACAATTTAATGAAGGAGGGAAGAATTTTACACACCATGATTTCACAGTATGGTATCTCTTTAAATTAATTAAATAGCATGCGCTACACGCAACAATGAGTTAGAGTACACCACAATATACCAATATAGCCATTCAAAAAGCGGTTATGAAGAGTATTAACTGCATGTTGAATATTATATACTCTATATAATTTTAACATCCATATTATGTGTTTCTTCGACATAATATAAGAACAAATACAATTTTTTAGATAAAAGAAGTATTTTTCAAAAAAAATACAATTTTACCACCTTTTAATGGTGAACCCTTTTTAAAACACATATTTTAATCATTTATGTATTCAATTTAGTGAAATTAAATTATTCTTTAGAAGCGGAACATAAAAATTTAGTTTGGATAATTTTTTGGTACTTTTTTGACACCTTTCATATTTTGAGGAATAATGAAAAATACTATGTTTGAATTGAAAAAAAAAATTAAACAAAATAATTTATAGTGTTAAATTATGAATTTGAATGGTTTTGAAGTATAATTAAATTGTATTATTATGATTTAATACAATTTATGTCATTATAAGTAATTTCACATTTAAATTTGACCGAAACAAATGTCAATCTTTTGATAGTTTTTACGTTTTAAAAACACGCTTTTTGTTTTTGAGAACGGGAATAAATTTTACATTAATAAATTCTATTTCTATGTTTTTAATTTGGTAAATTAGGCTTCATTTTTGAATTCAGAATATCATAATTATCTTAGGGTGAATTTTTGGTATTTTTCTGAATACTTTTTTTTTGAATAGTGTAAAACACTTCATTACTATTAAAAAAATACTTTTTTTTAAATAATTATTTATTTAATTTAAATTTATTTTAAGTAAAAATAGATATATGATACCTATAAAAATTAAATTTAATTAATTAGAGACATTTAATAATAAAATTAGATGTATAAAATTTTATAGATCATTTTATAGTCTTTTACCCACCTTCTAGGAGCATTTAAAAATTTGCATAAAAATTAATTTTACCGCTTCAGTTAGTTGAATTTCAAAAAGCAAGAAACATTGTTTACATTATTAAGTAAAACATTTTTCAATAAGATGAAATTAATTTTTGATGAATAGTTATTTTTTACTTTTATTTACCACGGTTAAAAGTAAATAGGGTAATTAAGTCTAAAAATTATATTATAATTACCCTAACACATGTTATAATTCTATTTGATAAGTATAATTCTACCAAAAACAAACCTTAGGAATAAAATATGATCCCCTTTGTTCCACTTGGATAATATTAGGACATTTATTATTATTTTATTTAAAGAAGATTTAAAAGAGTTAAATTCAAAGTTTAATAACAAAACCATTTTTAATATAAGGATATAAATAAGATAAATTCAAATATAAAAAGTCATTAGAAAGTTTACAAACACTCCTACATTATGGTATTTTATTTATAATATTTATACATTAAATAATGTAATTTATTTATGTCACAATGATGATGCAATAATTATCATATTATTTAATGATTAGAATAATTAATATTATAAGTATCAAAATAAATATAATTTTAGACTTTGGATTAATTACACTATTTTAATAGGTTAATATGACAAGTGAGGTTTGGTTAAATATTTTTTTGATGTAATCATGTTTTTATTATTTTCATAAAAAACCAGTTACTAAATAGTGTCAAACTTGACATAATTGAGTTTTTAAAACAAATACTATATTATTAATTGATTTAATATTCAAAAAAATTCAATGTTTCATACAAAGGACATAGATAAGGTCATATATATTAATAAAAATACACATCAGGTTCACTTGGCTTGTTATAGTAAGTTTAATAACTATATAATAAAAAAATATAAAGAGACATGGTAAATGTCAAACTTTTTAACATAGAGTTACATCTAAAAGATAATGTTAATATGGTGACCGAAACCTATATAAAACCTATTGAATGATAGGATTTAGACCCATAACTACTTACGACATGATATAAATCATTTTGGGGCCATTAGAAACCGAAAAGGATTCTATTATAAAATAATATTTCAAGCTTTTCCTAATTTGACCCTCACCTCTCTAATAAAAGGCCACTCCCCCTTCTCTTAATTTCAACCCTCCAAAGTCATTTGGATCAGCCTACCCATGACCAAATACCTATTAAATTATCCTCCCTTCAACCAAGAGGCCTTAATTGGATCAAAAATGTATCATCCCGGTTCCGGGTGCCACTCAATGGGTGCCCCGAACCCGGTTCGCCACATGACCTCAAGCACATTTCCCCAAATGCTAGAGGCTGCCGACTAGCAGCGGGGGCCCATGTCTGATAGTGGGGAAACTATGCCCTCAATTGTCAAAGTGTTGCACATGGGAACATAAAATAAACATAAAACAACAGTGGAACAATAGCAGAATCAATAAACAATACACAACATGAATGAACAACTGATAACAAAAAGTGAAACCAGTAGTCATATATATATGAAGACGCAATATGTCACTATTATATAAAACAACCAGAACATGTTACACTGCAATAAAATACATCAAAATTGAAGTACAAGGACAGAAAAGCAAAAGAAAACTGTCCACGGCATTGTGAGCCAATGCTCTGTCCCATGCTCTCCTACACCCCAGCAGCAATCAAGTACCTGTATAAGGACCCTTGCCCTTATCTACACCTGCAGAAATGTAATCTGTTTGGGCTGAAAAGCATGGTCCAAATAGTCTGTAAGAAATATATCTCAGTAGGCACCCACCAAAGGCTCGTGACCAACTATGTGTAAACATGCAACAACAGTGTGCAGTACTAAAATGCAATAAGCTAAGCAGTACTCAAAAGTAACTAACATATCAGTTATATTTCCATTTAGTTATTCATTTAATCCATCAAATATAAGAAAAAAACACAGTGCATTTCTAAGTAAATAGTCTGTGTCCTCAAAAAAGAAAAACCTTACCCTCAGGTAATCAGAATCCAACCCGCAGGTATTTCCCCCAGGCGTAACAGAAATTGCCCTCAGGAGTACGAAGGGTTTCCCTCAGGCACAGAGGTCAAGCCCTCAGGCACGAAAGGTTACCCTCAGGCGAAATAGAATGTGTCCCTCAGGCTAATACAGTCACGCCCTCATGCAATAGTAGAATACCACCCTCAGGAATAAGTAACTAGGCCATGCCAAACATGTAAATAAACATTCAAATTCAATTACTCTCATGGAAAAAGTCATGCATAACGTATACATGGCATACCCTCGGGTATCCTGGCCAAACTGCTAAACATTGGAACACACCCCCAGGGTGGTCTTAGATCCAAGAAGTGATCCCAAACAGCATTTTTGTATCACATTAAACTACCTATAAAATTATAGGTATTTAAAATAGCCATGGCCATAGCCACACGACACCCCAAATATGGGTTCATAGCTCAAAAACACACAAAACACATGACAGTTGAAAAATAAACACCAATCCAACTACCTTAAACACCAACGAACGTTATACGGGAACAATGCCTTCTAAAACATCCAGTAATGCCGCTGATCTGAGGTAAACGATTTCTCACTTAAACGTAAATTACTCCGATTAGGGAAATAATTGTCAAGAACTATTAATGAAAGGTGGAGGGCTTACCCGTGCAATTCTGACGAGATTGTCTGAGGAGGAAACGGATTCCTGAAATGCGCTTGGCGGATCTCCAAAGCTTCGGTCTCCCTATCCAGTTCCTTCTTTCTGTTATAAACCTTCCCTGTGAACAAGGGAGGCTACTGCCCATTTTATGCGGAACAAACAAAGTACATGGCATGTATTTCCAAGCACACGGCGTGTACTTCCCATTTTTAAATTGTTCCTCTGACGGCTTCCTGCCAGTGCGGCACAGTTCACCTGCCGATATGACTACAAAACGTGTCTTCAGGAGTACAAGTTGTGTGCTTCCCCACAACTGGCCACTACCTTACTTTCTGCCTGCTGACTGACTACACGACGTGTAAGGGACCACTACACAGCGTGTAGTCGGTTCCTACACCCTTCATCACCGACATGGCCACACGCCCTGTGTACTCATTCCACACGGCCAATAGTACACGACGTGTGGAAAAGTACACGGCGTGTACTTCCAATATTTGGTATTTTCCCCCATTTTCCATATTTTCTCAAAGACACTTATTGAAAATTGAAAAGAAGAAGCCCATACCTCAAAACTAAGAACCAGGTTCTTACAAACTTCCCCCCTTAAAGCAATTAGTCCCCAAATTTCCCTTCCAAGGGTGGAGAAGGTAAAGTTCAGAACAGCTCTGGCCACTGAGCACGTACATCGGTCTCACACTCCTAGGTTTTATCTTGCACTCAGCCATGCTTCCATTGCACCCGTTTGAGAGGAACTGACCGGCATCAAAGATCCTTCGTGATCATATCAACGATTCAAATCAGATGATCCTAAAAGGACACATCCATATGAAGCTCAACTTCCTCATGATGAAAGACGTGAGATGGGTTTGAATGATAGTGAGTCAATTGAGACACATGGAAAACGACCTGCATGGCCTGGTACCGCTGCGGTAACTGAAACCGATAGGCAACCAGCCCGACTCTCTCTAGAATCTCAAACGGCCCCACATACCTCGGTGAATGTTTACCCTATCTTCTAATCCACCTGTGTCCCAACCTTGGCGAGACATGCAAGAAAACATGATCCCCGACCACGAACTCCAAATTTCGTTTGCGGCGATCAGCATAAGACGTTTGACGAGACTGCACTGTAGCCATCTACTTCTGAATCAACTGGACCTACTCAGAAGTCTCCTACATGAGACGTGGTCTCCGTAAAGCTTCCTCACCTGCCTCTAACCAACACAAAGGTGATCGGAATGGACTACCATATAATGCCTCGTATGGTTCCATCTCGATATTTTCTTGAAAACTATTATTGTAGGAAAACTCGACTAGGGTTATATGATTCTCCTAAGAGCCCCCAAAGTCTAGGACGCATGCACGCAACATGTCCTCAAGCACTTGTATCGTATGCTCTAACTGGCCATCGGTCTGATGGTGGTAAGGTGTGCTCAGAAGCACCTGTGTACCTAGTGCCCTCTGAAAAACCTGCCCAAAAAGAGACGTAAAGAGGGTGTCCCTATCTGAAACGATAGAACGAGGGACCCCATGAAGACGTATGATCTCTCAGATAAACAACCTTCCGAGCTCGTCAACCCTGAAGGTCTCATTGATCAACAAAAAGTGAGCTACCTTCGTGAGTATGTCCACAACAAATCACATGACATCATTGCCTCTAGGTGAACTCAGCAACCCCGTCACGAAATCCATCGCGACATCATCCCATTTCCACTTGGGAATGGGTAACTAATGTAACAGTCCAGCTAGTCTCTAGTGCTCCGACTTCACCTACTGACAGGTGGAACACCTCGTAACAAAACTAGCTACATCTCTCTTCATACCCAGCCACCATTACTAATGTCTCAAGTCACGATACATCTTTGTAACCCCGGGATGAACTGCCCAAGTTGAAGCATGAATCTCTCGCAAAAGATCCTCGCGTATATCCCTTGGAACTGACACTCGTCCATGGAAACGCAAAACCTCATCATCGCATATCATCCAACTAGAAGGAGGGTCCTCACTTTCCACTAAATCCCGTATACCTAGGCATTCTGGATCAGATATCTATCTCATACTCACTCTATCCAAGAAGGAAGAAGTCACAGCTAGAGATGAAATATAAGTCCGACCCTGACTGTCGTGCACCTTCAGATGCATCTCATAGAATAGTTCCATAAGCTGCCACTCACCACTGGCCTCTTGCACAGCCTGTATCTGAGTCTTGATGCTCAGTGCATCAGCTACTGCATTACCCTTTCCAGGTGTATAAGAATGCTCAAAATCGAAGTAATGTAGGTATTCGACCCACCTTCTATGCCTCAGATTCAAGTCACGCTGAGTAAAGATATAATTGATGCTTTTGTGGTCGGTGAAAAACACAAAATTCTCTCACAATAGATAATGTCTCCAACAGTGCCATGCATGCACAACAATAGCCAACTCGAGACCATGTGTCAGGTAATTCCTCTCATTTGTCCTCAACTACCGAGACCCATATGCAATAACACGATCACCCAACAACAACACTACTCCCAGCCCAATACCAGATGCATCATAGTAAACTGTATAGCTCTTCCCCTGCTTTGGGAGTATCATGATCGGTGTTGATGTCAACCTTCCTTTCAGGTCCTAAAAGGATGTCTCGCAAGCTTCTAACCAAACGAACTTCACACCCTTCTTAGTCAAACCCATCAACGGAACTGCTAAGCGGGAGAAGTCTTGTATGAAGCGTCTGTAGTAACTAGACATCCCTACGAAACTCTGTATCTCAAACACATTCTTAGGCTACTCCCAAGAAACTACAGCTCTCACCTTCTCTGGGTCTACTGCAACTCTTGTCTCTGAGATGATATGACCCAGGAAGTGAATCTGGTCCATCCAAAAGTGGCACTTTGAGAGCGAAGCATATAGTCGATGCTCTCTCAGTGTACTCAATATGATCTCCAGATGTGTGGCATGGTCGTGTCGAGTGTGAAAGTACACCAAGATGTCATCCATGAATACTACCGGAAAAGAATCAAGATACTGATGGAACACTCGATTCATCAGAGCCTTAAAAACCACTGGCGTGTTCGTGAGTCCAAACGGCATAAACAAGGACTCGTACAGACCATATCTGCTCCGAAAAGCTGTAGGTGGTATCCTATGGTCTCACGCACAGCTGATGATATCTGAATCTAAAGTCATCCTTCGAGAACACTCATGCAATTCAAAGTTGGTCAAAAAGATAATCTATACTCGTCAAAGGATATCGGTTCTTAACCGACAACTGGTTCAACTTCCAATAATCCACTTAGAGTCTGAGGTTACCATCTGCCTTCTTCACAAAAGGACCGGAGAACCCCACAAAGAAGTATCGGGTCAGATGAAACCCTTTTCCTATAACTCCTCTAACTGCCACCTGAGTTCCTGAAAAATAGGTTTAGACATCCTATAAGGAGGAATGGACACCGATTCTGCTCCTGGCACGAGCTCAATAAAGAAATCCACCTCTCGCTCTGGAGGTAGACCTGAAAAGTCTTCCAAGAAGACATCCTTGAAACAATCAACGACTGGAGGGAAATCTATCTAAAAAGTCCTCTGATCATCCAGATATAAGCTCGCAATCTGGGTTGTGACTCCACCTTTCCCACGATGTTCTGGTCCAGCTCGACTCTCCTGAACATCCAATTCACCCTTGAATAGAAACTCTCCGCCCTCTAGTGACGTGAAACTCACCCTACGACGATAGCAGTCTACAAAGGCTCGATAGGGAACCAACCAGTACATCCCGAGAATGACATCATAAGCTGTCATATCTAAGACATAGAGGTCTCAATGAAAGTGACACCCACCAACCACTAGGGGGAAATCCTTGCACTAACGCACACCGGCCATTGTAGTACCCAACAGAGTGTCTAGCATCATAAAATCAGATGAAGAAAAAACACTGATCCCAAAGATCTGTACAACGGGCATAGATATGAAACTACGTGTATCACCTATATCGAAAAGTACTAAAGATAAGACAGAAGCTACTAGACTAGTACCTATTACTGCAGACGGTCAGGGATCCTGCTCATGATGTGTCTGTTGCACTGAATATGCCTTCCCAGTGCCATGGCCCTGCAACATAGCCTGGCTACCCTGAGCTATCCCACCCTACTGGCTCTGAGATCCTGGTGTCTAGATACCATGGCCACGACCACCATCTCTACATGCATGCCCTGACGCATACCAGATCTTTGACTGGTAAGAATCCACTGGTCCTGCTCTCGCATGAAAAGTATACACAGAACACCTCTCACTAGATATCGGTGTAAACACCCTGAAAAAGTGATGTAGATGACCCATCTTGTCGCAGGCTCGGCACTCCACTGGAACACATGGAATCTGATGTCTCTTGTGCCCCACTTTACCCCACTAGTAGCACCTGATCGGGCTACCTGAAGAAACTGCCTGGCTGCTACTGCCACCCAGAGAAAAATCCATCTGTCTCTTCCTCTTTCCAGTAGAAATAGTACTAGTAACTGGTGTTGAACTTCCCTAGCCCACACCACTAGCTTCTCGCACTTTCATTTATGTAATCAGCACTTGATTTACAACAACATGTATTTAAGGCAACCTAAAAACATTCACAAGTGCTCGAATGTCATACCAAAGACCATCCTCGAAGTGTCTAGCTCTCAACATCTCATCACCCACCAGAACGGATGAAAAATGTTGAAGCTCAGTGAAACGAACAGAATAGTCCATCACCGATATAGTCTCAGGATTTAGATTCATGAAATCTCAAGCTCTATCTACCCTCAGCATCTCTAGGAAAAAGGAATTATAGAAGATTGCCTTAAAATTTTCCCACTCCATGTACTTGTGATAGTCTAACTTGGTGGTAACATCCCACCACCTCTTGGTGGAATCACGCTGCATATATGTCGCGAGCTTGACCCTCCACCCTGTAGGTGTCTCAAGAATCTCGAAAATTGTATTCATCGACCCCAGCCAAGAATCTGTAGCCTGTGGTCCGCCATCCCCTAGAAACGTAGGCAGATGCTGATATTGGAAGATACCCGTCAGCTCACTCATTGATGTAGCGGCCTGCGGTGCTCCATGAAAGTTCTTCATGAACCGCATAAATCCTTCACGAAACTATGCCTCTGTGCCTATGTCTGGTATAACACCTAGCACTGCATCTGTATCTGCCGGAGGATCCACTGGTAGCCCATGGCCCACCATCTATGGAGTATAATCGGTTCCACTCTCCTGGAGAACAATGCATGAATGTCTTGGCGGTATTACACTACGAGGTCAAAAACACACCTTAGATTCATGATTTATTAAGACTGAAAGCGAAGGAACCACAAAGGGAACAATAGGAAGATGGCATTTCAAGATTTCCAAAACAAGACAACATGGCATGTACAATGACTACACGGCATGTACTTGAGTTCTATTCCCTTGCCTGGGTCCTTCCACACGGCTAAGCCACACGGCTCCCGCTGATAAAAAACTACACGATGTGTATAATATCTACACAGCGTGTACGGTGTTATTTTCCAACTTCCCGTGTTGTTTGTGACATAGCCGACTACTCTTCTTGAAACAACACAGTGTGTTACACCCGCACACGAAGTCTACACCACCCCTTTTCCCAGCCACATGGCTAATCCCACACGGTCTGTCCTTGGAAAAGACTACACGACATTTCCCACAGGTACACAACATGTACTAGACGAGCTTCACCGACCCGTGTTGTTAGTTACCCGGCCAGACACATAGCTCACACTGCACAACATGTTCTACAGACACACAAAGTGTATCCAAAAGGATCACACCGACCCTTGTCGTTAGTTACACGGCCAGGCCCCCAGGTCAGACCACACGGCATGTTCCAAAGTGGACATGACGTGTATGTCTTAAGGTCTCCTCCATCAGTGTTGTTAGTCACATGGGCGGACACCGGGTAAACACAACACAGCGTGTACATCATGTACACGACATGTTCTACCCAAGCATTTCCCTACCCTATGTCGCCACCGACACGGTTTGTGACACGGGAAGCGACTACACAGCGTGTACTCAAAAAGTTTATTTTTCTTCCTGAACAGAAGGCCATACACGACGTGTTTAAAAATACTACATGGCCTATATACTGGGTTTCTGGACAGTATGCCTCAGAAACTTCCCAGAACCCATAAGTACCAAAAAAACAACAACTAAGTGTCTAATTCCAACCCGTAAGGGCCCATACTCCCCCACGAATCAAATTTTGACATCTTATCTATGTTATAAAAAAATAAATAGTCAATGAGACACCAAATTCTAGTCAATGAGGTCCCATACTCCAAAAATACCAATGTTTGTCATTCACTCTATTAAATAGACTCAAATAAAATTACCCTATTACGCAGCAGGTATTTTATCAAAGCAGCTATCACAACAGCACGCTTTACTAGCACAACAACTATCACAACAACATGAAAAATTCTATTGCACCTACATAGCATGGAAACTATGCATGGCATGTAATTTCTAGCATGTGCCTAAATGATGCATGAGATGGCATACCCTCATCTCATTGGGTTGCATCTAAATAGAACCCATAAATAAAATATAACCAGCACATTCTCAAGTGCCTAACCCAACAGTGAAATCAAATAAACTGTAAATTGAAAAATCAGTAAAATTGAAATCACGAGGTAAATTGGCTTTTCCCTATACCCGGGTTAGCTACGCTCGGGCATAGCGTATTACCAACTACCGTTCATCCTATCCTTGAATACGTCTCCAAATAATATGTCAATCAAAAGAACTCATTTGATACCACTTTGTAACATCCCGGTTCCAGGTGCCACTCAATGGGTGCCTCAAACCCACTTCCCCACATGACCTCAAGCGCATTTCCCCAAAATCTAGAAGCTACCGACTAGTACCGAGGGCCCAGGTCTGATAGTGTGGAAACTATTCCCTCATTTGTCAAAGTGTAGCGTAGCGGAATATAAAATAAATATACAACCACAGCGGAATCAATAAACCATACACAATAGGAATGAAAAACTGATGACAAAAAGAGAAACCATCAGTCATATATATATGAAGATGCAGTATGTCATTATTCTATAAAACAGCCAGAACATGTTACACTGTAATAAAATACATCAAAAATGAAGTACAATGACAGAAAAGAAAAACTGAACAGTCTGCAGCATCATGAGCCAATGCTCGGTCCCATGCTATCTTGCACCCAAGTAGAAATCAAGTACCCGTATAAGGACTGTTTCCCTTATCTACACCTGCAGAAGCTTAATCCATTTGGGCCGAAAAGCATGTATCAAATAGGGTGTGAGAAATATATCACAGTAGGCACCCACCAACAGCCCGTGCCCATCTGTGTGTAAACATGCAACAATAGTGTGTAGTAGTAAAATGCAATAAACTAAGCAGTAATCAAAATTAACTAACATAACAGTTATATTGACATTTAATTATTCATTTAATCCATTTAATAGAAGAAAACACCACAGTGCATTTCTAAGTAAACAGTCAGTGTCCTCAGACAAGAAAAACCTTACCCTCAGGTAATCAGAATCCAACCCGTAGGTATTTCCCTCAAGCGTAACAAAAATTCCTCTCAAGAATACTAAGTGTCTCCCTCAGGAATAGAAGTCAAGCCCTCTGGCATGAAAGGTTTCCCTCAGGTGAAATAGAACGTTTCCCTCAGGCTAATACAGTTACACCCTCATGCCATAGTAGAACACCGCCCTCAGGCATAAGTAACCGTACCATGCCCGATGTGTAAATAAACATTCAAATTCAATTCCTCTGAAGGAAAAATTAATGCATAATGTAAACATGGAATGCCCTCGGGTATCCTAGACAAATGGCTAAACAGAGGAATGCACACCCGGGTTGGTCCTAGATCCAAGCAGCGATCCCAAAAAGCATTTTTATATCACATTAAATTACCTATACAATTCTAGGTATTTAAATTAGCCACGGACTCAGCCACACGACATCCCAAATATGGGTTCATAGCTCCAAAACACAAAAAACACAAGAAAATTGGAAAATAAACACCAAGACAACTACATTAAACACCAACAAATGTTATACGCGAATGACGCCTTCTGAAACGTCCAAGAACGCCATAGATCTAATGTAAAAAGTTTCTCTCTTAAACACAAATAACTCATGCTAGGGAAATAATTGGAAAGAACTATTAATTAAGGGTGGAGAGCGTACTCGTGTTGTTCCAACGGGATCGTCTGATGCGGAAACAGATTCCCGACGTGCGCTCGGCAGATCTCCGAAGCTCCGGCCTCCCTCTCTCGTTCCTTATTCCCGTTCCAAACCATCCCTGTGAACAGGGGAGTCTACTACCCATTATAAGAGAAAAAAACAAAGCACACGGCGTGTATTTCCAAGTACATGACGTGTAATTCCTATTTTTAAACATTTTCTCTAACGGCTTCCCACTAGCGCGGCACTATTCACCTGCCGACATGACTAAACGGCGTGTCTTCATGAGTACACGGTATGTGATGCCCCACAGCTAGACACCACCTTACTTTTTGCCTTTCGATTGACTACACGGCGTGTAAGGGACCACTACATGGTGTGTAGTCGGTTCCTACACCCTTCATCATCGACATGGCCACATGCCCTATGTACTCATTCCACACGGCGATAAGTACACGGCGTGTGGAAAAGTACACGGTGTGTACTTCCAAAATATGAGATTTTCCCCAATTTTCCATATTTTCTCAAAAACACTTAAGGAAAAGGGAAAAGAAGATGCTCGTACCTCAAAACTAAGAACCAAGTTCTTTCAATAAAGGCATCCTAAGTATCTCTTTTGATCAACTCAAAAAGAAACCCCGAAGAAGAGGTTATAATTTCACTACCCTCTTTCATGTTTTTTTCTTATTCCACATCTCATTCTTCATTGTTTCCAAACAAAAATAATAACTCCAATACCTTATATATACTTTCATTTTATTATAAATATGGTATAACCATATTTTTTATTCTTTCAATCCTATAATGAAAAAGTCACCATACGTGCATACATACGACTTACCGTCTCCACGTCATGGAGTAGTTTGTTATTCAATCATATCATTATTTGGATGGGTATAATAATGAGTATAACTGATGTAAATAATAAATATAACTTTTTAATGATTCTGTATATATGATATAACATCTAATTACATATTATTTCACTATCTGTATAATGATATCATCTCTCATGCGTACGTACAGATTACCGTCTCCACGACGCGATGAGATTCATTTCCATGTTCATCATTCAATGATGATTATAAAAATAAATTATATTAATAATTATGAAATATATTTCATAATAATGATACTGGATATATATATATATATTTATATACTTACATAAATCTTATTCACTTACTTCTATTCAATACGATATGAAAACAGAGACAATGTTTACTCGTGCGTACGACCTTCCGTGTCCATAAATGGAGCTTCACATTTCATATATCTATATATTATAAATATTTATTTTATAAATATATTTTATATATAAATCAATATTTACATTCTGTAAGTATTTAAATCATGATCGAAATGATACGACCATGAATAAAAATTTATACCACGTATGATAAAGAGAACGATTATTACCTAAAATTTTAATTTACATGGAAATCATTATTAAATGGGTAGTATAAGGGTATAAATGAATCATGTATTATATAATAAATATGAATATTGTTCTGGAATAATTTAATAACATACTATGGTCATTATACAGGAGGTTAAACGTACCCTTGACCAAAGGAAAGTGCAAGGTAAGGGTTAATTTCAAATCTCTTTATTATCAAAGGATGTTTTTATGTATGTATCTACTCGGACCTCTTTATTTTACCTTGCATGTTTTTAAAGGAATATTTCCATCATTTTACAAAAAAGTACTTTATGAACATTTCGACAACATTATGGTAAGAATGTTTTTTTAACTTATATAGAGGGTGTGGCTAATTTCCACCGTTATAAAATCATCGAATCTTCCCTTACAAGATGATAAGATTTTTTTTCAAAATAAATGTTTTCTTTTATAATTATGTGACTCTTAAAAGGTTTCAAAATTCAAAGAGGTATTTCTTTCAAATATTTTTAATTTCATATATGTCAACATCCTTGAATGGATTGTAAACTTCTTTGAAGTTGATTTATTATGATACAAATCTTCCATATTGTATTGAAGGTTTTGTGATATGTTTGGTTGTGGAAGTGTAATTTTTATAACATTTATGGTTTATGGTTAAATTAATTACATTTCGTCTACTAGTTTTAATATTAATTTTTATCTTATATTTAACCTTTTTCATATAAAGTATGTATTGGACTTAATATGTGATGGGTGGAGCCCGCTATAGCTCCTCGGTGGATCAGTTGGTCTTATTATACAATTAGACGTGGAATTGGATGAGGCCTTTCCCAATGTAATATATGGTTTTGGCCGAGTCTTTAATCATATTTAGACGTCTTGTCCAAGGCCTTGAAAAAATGTTTCAGAATTTCAGACATTATACATTCCATCATTATGAAAATAATAATAATGGTTCATATGGTTATTCGACTAGTAGAATACTGATGACTATGTTTTATTAAGGAATTATTAACTCAACTCATATTCCTGCAATAAATTTTTCATGTTTATTATTTGTAAAGGCATGGGTTTTGAATTATTCATCATGACTATTGTTTATTTTATCTTCTGATGTATTGCATGTAGGATCGAAATAACAATGTAGATGCATAATATACAAGAGGGGGGGGGGGTGAATTGTACACTTTAAAAATTCCTTTGGAACATTTAAAGTTGGTTACAGATAACTATGTTTTCCTTAGATAAGTAAATTTCTATGTTTAAAAAAGTTAAAATAAGTAGATTCAAAACACCTATAACACCAATTGGAGAATTGGAACTAAGGTTTACAGTATGATATTCTACCGTAAAGCGTATAGAATCTAAACTTATCATAGTACTAGTTTAAGGAAATATAAGAAGATTATATTTCCCTTACAATACAATATGAAGCGGAAACAAACAAGTAGTAAAACCACTAGTAAGAAGATATAAGTCTTTTAACCCAAAGAGATGGGTATCCAACAACCTTGGATAAATGTCCCTTGATTTATACTTTCAAGAATGTTTGTCTTACCCACACCAGGGTAAGCCCTCGATACGAAGATCAGAATCTCTATCTTGATATCCCCGCAAGCCATAAACATCAAGGTAGTTGGAACCTATGTCTTCCTCATCATGGAATCCCTCGAACTTCAAGGTAGTCGACACCTCTTTCTTCCTATCCCCGGAAGTCCTCAAATGTAATCACCAACATTCGGAGTCGCACGAAGCAATCTGAACAAGCAGTTCAGTATGCACAAGGCATGAAAAGATTCTCTCTATAGAAATCACATTAACAGCGTGTGGTCTATAGATATATCAACTTCATTCCTTCTATCGAGCTCTTTAAATTGAGCTCCAATTTATAGGAAAATTTACAAAGGTCGGCTCCCTCCTCCAACAGTCATATTTTCCATGAAATACGGAGGGACCTGTACACATGTAACTCAACCAATGGTTAATTAGAAACAGAATAGACGCAATCATTTAATAATAAATCATGTATAATTGAATGCAAAACATAGTTTTGTAATGGAGCATATGTAAGTAAAATCTATACAAAATTTCAGAGTGTAAGAAAATTAAAAGATCGGAGTCTAACCAAAGTGAAATTACGAGTCTATGTTAAGAAATGTTCGGATTCTGTTTTATAGGATTTCAGAGTCTGGTTTCACTAGAGATCAGAATCTGAACTAGCAGAGTTCGAAGTCGAACTAGTAAAAGTTCGGAGTCCAACTTCATAAGAGTTCATAGTCGAACTACGTAAGAGTTCGGAGTCGAACTACTTAAGAGTTCGGAGTCGCACTACTTATGAGTTCGGAGTCAAAATACTTAAGAGTTCGGAGTCAAACTACTTAAGAGTTTAGAGTCGAACTACTTAAGAGTTCAGAGTCGAACTACTTAAGAGTTCGGAGTCGAACTACTCAAGAGTTCTAAGTCGAACTACTTAAGAGTTTGGAGTCGAACTACATAAGAGCACAGAGTCGAACTACTTAAGAGCTATGAGTCGAACAACTTAAGAGTTCAGAGTCGAACTACTTAAGAGTTCGGAGTCCAGAATTCGGATTGGAACTTCATAACAGTTCATATCTAGAATTCGGATCCTAAGAACAGAATGCTCCAAATCATTACATTATTTGATTCTGGGATTTTGGTAAAGAATCTAGTTTTTTTACTTAAGAATAATATTTCTATGTACAATAAAATTTAGGTTAGGGTAAATTTCCTTAAAGAAGTAAATTTTCCTTATGGAGGTAAAACATACATTTGCTTAAGTATATGGTGTTCGTGATTTTCAAAACAAGAAGTAATAGAAAAGTCATAAGGAAAACCTTATTAACTCAACAATCTCCCCCTTTTTGGAAAGCACAAACATCCTTTCGAAAAAGCATATAAGGATTTTGAAAATTTTCATTAGACTTTGAAATTAAAACTTATATCCCTTTATTCACGAATGAAAGTAAATACAACTAACTCCCCCTTAGGCATTGAAACTATAAGGATTGTATTCTGGATTTCTTGAGTGGAGTTCTCATTATCATGTGAATGAAAAACTTCGAAGTGAGAAACTCCCCCTTACATTAAGAATATTTCACTTAGAAATTTTTATTTCTCTTCCTTAGGAGTGGTTATTTTTTCTTTCTCCCCCTTTGTTATTTTCAAAAAGAATTAAAGTGTATGGATAAGAAAATATGATACCTGAAACATTAGTATATGACAAGATACAATGATCCAAATAACATTTCATTAGATTTGGGAAAACTTTACAAAGAAAGACAACTAAAAAAAGATCGGAGTGGGTTCATTTGTCTTCCTTTTCCTTCAGAATGAGATTATTTAATAAGGTTTTGAGCTTCTTTAGGTCTCTTTGGTCTTCCTCGACTTACCTCTAAAAGGCATTTGTCTTTTCTTCTTGGAATTTTAAATTTTCTGCCTGAGCTTCTGCCTGAGCCTCCATAGCAACTTTCTACAACTTTATTATTTCATCTTGTTGAATGACTCTTTTCTCAAGCTCAATCCAAAGGTTTCTATCATTTATAAGATTTTGAGCTAGAGAATTTGCCTTTTCATTTAGTTCCTTCACTTGTTGACTCTGGGAACTCTACTCGACAATTAGCTCATCTTGAATATTCTTAATCTTTTTATCTACTGTGTCAAAGGCATTTTGAAATTCAGCATGAAAACTTTCAAAATGAACTAAATCTTCATCAACTCTCTTAGACCGCTTTTTTATCTTACTACAGGACCTTCTAGGCACATAATAATCAATAAGAAAACTTTTTTGTTCAGATTCAAGATTCAAAAACTTATCCATGACCATGGATAAGGAATCTGATTTCTGATTCATACTTTGATGCAGCATCTGGCATCTGGAATCTATTATTGGAAAAATCGGAATGGTGTCCACCAACTTCCTCAGAGATTAAACCACAAAATCATGCCCATTAGAAGATGATTCCAGATCAGATACATCTCTTTGAGATTGTTCTTCTTCAACTTGCACTAGCTTCCTTCTAGAGGTCCCACCAACCTCTTTCCTCCCGATGAAATCTTTTATAGGAGTATCCATGAGAAATTGCTTCCCCTTATCAGATTTTAGAATGAGTTCCTCATTAGGAGATATGTCCTCAGATTCAAAAACATGAATAATCTGGTCTTCATCTAGTTACTATTTTTCTTTTCCTTCCTCAAGAAAATTCCTCTGATAGGATTCTTCCTCATCATACGATACATTTTTTTTTCTTCTTCTTGCTGTTTCTTGCTAGCTTTCTGATCTCCCTTTCCTGGAGTTACTAACTTTGCGAATTCAGCCTTATCTTTATAGTCTTGTACTTTCTGGATCAGGGTATCCAAATCTCCACTTCCCTCCTCCTCCTCCTCCTCTTCTTCTTCTTCCTCTACCTCTTCAGCAACTTATTTTTCATCTTCTTCAACTACTTTTTTACCCTTGACTTTTTTCAGAGTGATATAGTTATTGGATGGAGTTTCTGGTAAAGAAGGATCTGTTAGGAATGATTTTGGAACTGGAATCAACATAGACACTAACTCTATAGCTCTCAGCAAAGATTGCACCACTTCAGCTTTAGATACTTTCTTTTTCATTTTCTTCTCTTTCACCTGCTTCTCTAATTCTTCCGCAGCTCTTGATTTTAAGCCTTTAGCCTCTGCAGGTTCCAATCCAAATTGTGGATCCCCTTCTTTCCTCTTCTCTTTGTCTTACCTCCACTTGGCTTCCACATCATCTGTATATGATTTCTTCTTATTCGGCTTGGGGGGAGCAGATTGAGTTTCCATAGCATTAGGATTTTCTTCATCAACAACCACTTCCTTTACCTTTCTCTTCTTCCTTTGCTTTTTGGATGGTTCCAGAGTCTTTGTTTCTTTCTGAGCTGCTTCAACCTCTTTCATAGATAGAGGGTAAAATTCTCCAGATTCACTGGAAAAACCCATCTTTATCCTCTTCAAGGTATCATCACTAACCAGTATAAGCTTGCAATTCTGAACTTTTGATTTGCATGAAACCTTGAAGGATTCTAAGTACCGAATTATCGGCTTAGATAGTAAGGCGGGGAAAATTATTATATGAGCTCTCAAATTGCCTTGTTTGATGTTCTTGATCGTAACCAAGACATGCCTCATTAAATTTATCTTTCGTAGACTTACCAAGAAATCAAAGACATAGATATCACTTTTCTTCAAATTTTGTTTATCACCACTTCTTGGAACCAGAAAGCCTTGTACCCAAAGATGAAGGATTATATTGTTTAGAGTGAGATGAGAAATATTAATGGTTGAATCATCCTTAAGTCCAAGACACTTCAGTTCCTTATCCTTGTTGAAACTTCCTTGCACATCGGGAAGTTTTTGTGAGCAGAATTCAGTTTCTCATTCATAAGATAAACCAACCAGGCTCGCGGCCTTGGTGTATGATAGCTTATAAGTCTTCCCATATGACTTGAAAGATAACCACTCTCTGCCATCTTCCATATGGAAGGAAACAGACTCGTAGAACTCTATCAACAAATCAGTATAAACCGGATCCTGTTTATCTGACTTTGCTACACAGACATATTCCCATACATTCAGTCTAATATTATTTGAAATAAGGGAATCAAGGTTATAGAAATATGGATTAACTAACCTTCCCTTGAAGATTAACTACTTAGAGATTGGTTTCATAGTAGACTTATCTTGATATGTCACTTCAGCAGACATTCAGATTGAAGAAATCTGAGAGATACATAATGGATTTTTAAAGTTTGGAACCGGTCATAAGAAGAGAAACAGGGCTTTGAGACGCGAAAGATTTCAAAACCGATGTGGGATGAGTCTTTGGTGTCCCCTTTATATAGGAGATGGATGTTACCGTTGGATTTCCGAAAGCCATCTAACGGTTGAAAAATCTTTGATCAGATCTAATGGGCGAAAACACTCCCACAAGGAAAAACCTGACTCTGATCTTTTGAGGTTCTAAAGAAAACATTCGGAATTGAGAAAAACTAGAATCCGACCTTTTCAAAAACTCAAGAAAATACCTGGAAGAAAAAATATGATTACAAAACTATAAGTAAAAAAATCATAGCTTTCGAACTGGCTAGAAAGATTTTTCATAATTGGTAATATTCTTCTTGAAGAAATAGATTTAAAAACAAACTCATTACGAAAATTCAAGAACGAAAATATCGTTATGAAAAATCTGGTACGAAAATATTGTTACGAAAAATCTAGTACGAAAATCTCTATTCCGGAAGTTCCCAGTACGAAAATCTCCATTTCAGAAGATCTTAGTACGAAAATCTCTATTCCGGAATTTTTCATTACAAAATTTTCTATTCCGGAAATTTTATTACAAAATTCTCCATTACAGAAATTTTTTTTACAAAATTCCCTATTCCGGAAGGTTTCATTATGAGAATATTAATCCTGAAAATTTCAGTTCTGGCAATTTTATTTTCAGAAATTTCCATTACAAAAACTTCAGTTCTGAAAAGTTTGAAAAACTAACTACGAAAATTTTAGTCACACTAAGTTTGAAAAACAGATTACAGAAAATTAAATTTAGTTACACAAATAATCAAATGTACTCCACCTATGAAAAAGAGTTTATTACTGTTAGGAGAATTGTTCGAAAAGAAGTTAATAAATAATGATTACCTTACTGTTATCAATCCTAACTTTTTTTAATGTATTTATATCTATCGGAGGGTAATGATTTTGTGAAAATATTCGCAAGTTCATCTTGCATTCCGATGAACTGAAGAATGATATCTCCTTTAAGTATGTGATCCCTACGAAAGTGATGACTAATATCAATGTGTTTTGCATGAGAGTGATGTGCAAGGTTCTTACTTAGGGCAATGGTACTTGTGTTATCACACAAAATTTGAGTCTTAGTAAAACTCAGGTCATAATCTCTGAGTGTGTGTTACATCCACAACACTTGAGCACAACAGATTCCAGATTCTACATATTCAGCTTCAATAGTGGAAAGTGCTACAGAATGTTGCTTCTTGCAGGACCAAAAAACTAAAGAATCTACTAATAACAGACAAGTTTTAGATATACCTTTTCTATCCATTCTACATCCACCAAAGTCAACATCAGAAAATCTTTTTAGAACAAAATCATTTCCAGAAGTATAAAATAATCCAAGATCCATTGTTCCCTTAAGGTAGCGAAAAATTCTTTTTACTACCTTTAAGTGAGATTCCTTATGATTGGATTGATATCTTGCACATAAGAATACTGAGAAAATTAAGTCTGGTCAACTAGTTGTTAAGTAAAGTAAGCTTCCTATCATACATCTAAATGATTTTTGATCTACTGGTTTCCCAACTTCATCAAGAACTATGGAGATTGAGGTACTGATGGGAGTACTTATACTCTTAGCTTTTCCATAACCATACTTTTTGAGAAGATCTTTAATATACGTATGTTGAGATATATAGGTTCCTTCTGGTTTTTGAGAAATTTGAAAACCAAGGAAAAAAGTTAACTCACCCATCAAACTCATTTCAAAATCAGATTTCATTAGTCTTGCAAAAGAATCAGTTAAAGATTGCTGAGTTGAACCAAATATGATTTTATCAACATAAATTTGAACAATAAAAACATTTTTCTTATATTTCGTTTTAAAAATGGTTGGATCTGCATTTCCCTTAATATAGTTCTTTTGAAGAAAAAATCATGTGAGTCTATCATACCTGGCTCGTGGGGCTTGTTTAAGACCATACAATGCTTTGGTAAGTGTAAAAACATGATCAAGATGTTTTGTATCTTCAAATCCAGGAGGTTTTTCAACAAAAACTTCCTCTTAAACATAACCATTACGAAAAGCACATTTCACATCCATTTGAAAAAGTATAAAATTGAAGAATACTACAAAGGCAAGTAGAATACAAATATATTCAAGTCTAGCTACTAGAGCATAGGTTTATTCATAGTATATTCCCTCTTGATGGTTATAGCCTTTAGAAACGAGTCTAGATTTATTTCATACTATGACTCCATTTTCATCACACTTATTTTTGAAGACCCATTGTACTCCAATGATAGAAGTTTCCTTTGGTCTTTCAACTAAGGACCAGACTTTATTCCTCTCAAATTAATTTAGTTCATCTTGCATGGATTTGATCCAATCATCATCACCTAAAGCTTCATCAGTGATTTTCGGTTCTAGTTGGGAAATAAATGCTAGATATTCTACTTTATTTATTATGGAACTTCTATTCCTTACATGTTGATTTACATCACCAATAATACTATCACTGGGATGATTCTTAAGAAACACCTGACTTGGGTTTTGTAAAATTTGTTCATCAACATAGGGTAGAAAGTCTTCTGGGGTAAATGTTTCAGAAGTGTCTTCTTGAAGAATTTCCTTATCAGAATGATCTTCTATCAAAGGTTGACAATCAGTTTCTGAAAACACATCCGAGGATGTAGGTTGGGATGGTTTAATAACAAAATGATTAGACTCATCAAATTTTACATGTACTGTTTCTTCAACAATACAAGTATTTTTATTGAAGACTCTATATGTAACGTCCCAAACCTAAGTGCCACGCAACGGGTGCCCTGAGCCCGGTTCGCCACGTGACCTCAAGAAAATTTCCCCAAACGCCAGAGGCTGCCAACTAGCAGCGAGGGCCTAGGTCTGATAGTGGGGAAACAATGCCCTCATTTGTCAAAGTTTAGCGCAGCGGAATACCAAAATAAACATACAACAACAGCGGAAGCAGTAAACATACACAACGGAAGTTACTACAGTAGTGGATATAACCAACAGTATATAAGTGATGATGCTACATGTTTGAAGTTCTAAGAAAACATCCAGAACATGTTATAAATCAATATAGTACAGTAGAAAATAGAGTACAACAAAATAAGGAAAACATCTAGTAGCAGCATCGCGAGCCTAGGCTTAGTCCCATGCCCTCATACTCCTCAGCAATAGTCAAGTATCTGTATAGGGACTCTTTTCCCAATGTACACTTGCAGCAACGTAATCTGTTTGGGCTGAAAAGCGTGACCCAAATTGGGTGTGAGAAATATATCTCAGTAGGCACCCACCAAAGGCTCGTGCTCAAATGTGTGTAAAACATGCAACAAGTGTGTTGTAGTAAAATGCAATAACTAAGCAGTACTAAAAAGTAACTAACATAATAGTTAAATTTCTGTTTTATTATTCATTTAATTACTTTAATTTAATAACATTTTTGTGCTCCACAGTACCAAGCCCTTAGGGCAACCAGTACCGTGCACTCAGGCTAAAATAGTAACCACGCCCTCAAGCTTGCCCTCAGGCCATACAGAATCCAACCCGCAGGTATTGACCTCAGGCGTAACAAAAATTGCCCTCAGGCATAGGAAGTGTCTCCCTCAGGCACAGAAGTAAAGCCCTCAGACACGAAAGGATTCCCTCAGGTGAAATACGACAGCCCTCAGGCAAAAACAGTCATGCCCTCAGGCCAATCACAACAACACCCTCAGGCTAAATACAAAAACTCCCTCAGTCCAAACAGGTAATCGGTCCATGCCCAACTGGTAAACAAGCAGTAACAAGCAATTCCTCTCAAGGAAATTCTACAATTACTATTTTAGGGGCATACCCTTGGCTATCCTGGCCAAATGACTAAACAGAGAAACACACCCCGGGGGTGGTTCCAGATCAAATAAACGATCCCAACCAGCATTTTATTATCACAATTAAATACATAATTAATTCTAGGTATTAAATATAACAATGGACTCAGCCACATGACACCCCAACATGGGTTCGTGGCACAAGAATGCACAATACACTCAGCAGTTGGAAAACTAAACACAAATCCACCTACCTTATATGCCAATGAATGCTATACCCGAACGCCGACTCCAGAAATGCCCATGAACGGCGTAGATCTGACGAAAAACAAAACTAATTCAAACGTAAATAACATATGATAGGAGAATAATTGGCAACAAAAGGTACCAGGAGGGGAGAGGTCTCACCCATGCGGTTCCAACGAGATCGTCTGAAGCCGAAACCGATTCCAGACGAACGCCCTGTGGATCTTCAATGATCCGGCCTCCTCCTTTGGCTCCAAAATGGATCAAGTTCCTCCTCTGCAAAATGAGGAGGCTACCTCCTGTTTTAAGCCAAAAAAACAAAGTACACGGAGTGTACATCAAAGTACAGGATGTGTACTCCGTTCATTTAACTGTTCAAATGGAGGCACCTCCACATTGTTCATACACAGAAATGAGTACATGACATGTACTCTCGAGTACATGGCGTATACTGTCGCACAGCTGGCGGCGACGCCACCGCCTTACTGTTCAAGCATGCCAACTGACTACACGGTGTGTAAGGTACCACTACACGGCATGTAGTCAGTTCCTACACCCTTCATCACCGGCATGGCTACACGCCCCGTGTACTCATCCCAAAACGGCCAAAAGTACATGGCGTGTGGATAAAGTACATGACGTGTTGTTCCAAAATTTAGGATTTTTCCCATTTTCCATATTTTCTCAAAAACACCTAAGGGAAGGGAAAAGAAGAATCCCATACCTATAAAATAAGAACCAGGTTCTTACAAACTTCCCCCCTTATAGCAATTCGTCCCCGAATTTCCCTTTCAAGGGTGGCGAAGAGAAATCTCAGAACAGCTCTAGCCACTGAGCATGTACATCGGGCTCCCTCTCCTAGGTCTTGTCCTGCACTCGGCCATGCTGCCATAGCACCCATACGAGAGGAACTGACCGGCCTCGGAGAACCTTCGTGATCCTATCAATGATACGGATCAGATGCTCCTCAAAGGACGCATCATGCTAAAGCTCAACCTCCTCTGGCTGAAAGGTGTGAGACGGGTCTGAATGGTAGCGACGCAACTGAGACACGTGGAAGACATCATGCATGGCTTGGTACCGCTACGGTAACCGCAACCGATTGGCAACCAGCCTGACTCTCTCCAGAATCTCAAATGGTCCCACATACCTCGACGAAATCTTACCCTGTCTCTTGATCTGTTTGCGTCCCAGCCTCGGCGAAACAGGCAAGAAATCCTGATCCCCAACCACGAACTCCAAAGATCGTCTGCGACGATCAGCATAAGACTTCTGACGAGACTGCGCGGTATCCATCCTCTTCCAAATCAACTGGACCTTCTCAGATGTCTCCTGCATGAGCTGTGGCCCTAGTAAAGCTGTCTCACCTGCCTCTAACTAGCACAAAGGTGATCGGCATGACCTACCATATAAATACTCGTATGGTACAATCTCAATAGTTTCCCTAAAACTATTTTTATAGGAAAACTAGACTAAGGGTATATGCTTCTCCCACGAGCCCCAAAAGTCTAGGACGCATGTGCGCAGCATGTCCTCTAGCACCTGTATCGTCCGCTCTGATTGGCCATCTGTCTGAGGGTGGTATGTTGTGCTCATAAGCACCTGTGTACCCAACTCCCTCTAAAAACCCTGCCAGAAATGAGATGTAAAGAGGGTGTATCTCTCTAAAACGATAGAACGAGGGACCCCATGCAGACGTACTATCTCTTGAATATACAACCTTCTGAGCTCGTCCGCACCAAAGGTCTCCTTGATCAGCAAGAAGTGAGCTACCTTCGTAAGTCTGTCCACAACAACCCATACGGTGTCATTTCCTCGAGGTGACCTTGGCAATCCCATCATGAAATCCATCGCGACATCATCCCATTCCCACTCCAGAATGGGCAACTACTGAAATAGCCCAACTGATCTCTGTTGCTCTGCCTTCACCTACTGATAGTTGGAACACCTTGTAACAAAACCAGCTATCTCTCTCTTCATACCCTGCCACCAGTACTGATGTCTCAAGTCATGGTACATCTTGGTAACCCCAGGATGAACTGCCCAAGATGAAGCATGAAACTCCCGCATCATCTCCTCACATATATCCTCTGGAACCCATACACATCAATGGATACACAAAAATTCATCATCGCCTATCGTCCAACCGAGAGGAGGGTCCTCACTTGCCACCGAATCCCGTAAAACTAGGCCTTCTAAAACCAATAGCTGCCTCATCCTCACTCTTTTCAGGACGGTAGAAGTCACAGCTAATGACGAAAGATAAGTCTGCCCCTGACTATCATGCACCTCTAAATGCATCTCAGAGAACAAATCCATACGCTGCCACTCACCACTGTCCTCCTACACTGCCTGTATCTGAGTCTTCCTACTCAGTGCATCATCTACTGCATTACCATTTCCAGGTGTATAGGAAAGCTCACAATCGAAGGATTGTAGGTACTCGACCCACCTTCCCTGCCTTAGATTCAGGTCACGCTGAGTAAAGATATACTTGAGGCTTTTTTGGTCGGTGAAAACCACAAAATTCTTTCCCAACAGGTAATTTCTCCAACAGTGCAACGCTTGAACAACTGCATCCAACTCGAGATCGTGCGTCAGGTAATTCCTCTCATGTGGCCTCAAATGCCGACACCGATATGCAGCAACTCGGTCGCCCTGCAGCAAAACGGATCCCAGCCCAATCCCTGATGCATCACCTTAAACTGTATAGCTCTTCCCCTGCTCTGGGATTATCAGGATCGGTGCTGATGTCAGCCTTCCCTTCAGGTCTTGAAAAGCAGTCTCACAAGCTTCTGAACAAACGAACTTCACACCCTTCTTATTCAGACCTGTCAATGGTGCTGCTAAGCAGGAGAAGTCCTGCATAAAGTGTCTGTAGTAACCAGCCATCCCTAAGAAACTTTGTATCTCAAACACGTTCTTGGGATGCTCCCAGGAAACTACTGCCCTCACCTTCTCTAGGTCCACTACAACTCCTGCCTCTGAGATGTTATGACCCAGGAAGAGAATCTGGTCCATCCAAAAGTGGCACTTCGAGAGCTTAACATATAGCTGATGCTCTCTCAGTGTACTCAATAAGATCTCAAGAAGGGTGTCATGGTCGTGTCGAGTGTGAGAGTACACCAAGATGTCATCCACGAATACTACCACAAATGAATCAAGATACGAATGGAACACACAATTCACCAGATCCATGAAAACTGCTAGTGCATTCGTGAGTCCGAACAGCATAACCGTATACTCATATAGAACATACCTACTCCTAAAAGTTGTGAGAGGTATATCAGATAGTCTCATGCTCAGCTGATGATATCCGAATCTCAAGTCAATCTTCGAGAACACTTGTGTTCCACAAAGCTGATCAAATAGATCATCTATCCTCGGCAAGGGATATTGGTTCTTAACCATCAACTGGTTCATCTTCTGATAATCCACACAAAGTCTAAGGGTACCATCTGCCTTCTTTGCAAAAAGGACTGGAGAACCCCAAGGAGATGTACTTGGTCTGATAAAACCCTTTGCCTGCAACTCCACTAACTGCCTCTTGAGCTCCTGCAACTCAGGCGTGGCCATCTTATAAAGAGGAATGGACACCGGTGCTGCTCCTGGCACAAGCTCGATTGAGAAATATACCTCATGCACCGGAAGTAGACCTGAAAAGTTGTCCGGGAAGACATCCCTGAAACGATCGACAACTGGAGGGAAATCCGTCAGACAAGTCCCATGGTCATCCAGATATAAGCTCGCAATCTGGGCTATGACTCCACCTCGGCCATGATGCTCTGGTCCAGCTCGATTCGCCTGAACATCCCACTCGCCCTTGTATAGAAACACCCCTCCCTCTGGTGATGTGAAACTCACCCTGCGATGATTGCAGTCTAGAGAGGCTCGAAAGGGAACCAACCAGTCCATCCTGAGAATTACGTCATAGCTCGTCATCTCCAGGACATAGAGGTCCCAAAGGGAGTGACACCCACCAACCTCAAGGAGGAACTCCTTGCACTGACGCACACCAACTCTCCTTGTCCCCAACGGAGTGTCTAGCATCAAGATATCAGAAGAAGTATATACACTGAGCCCAAGGATCTCCACAACGGGTACATATATAAAACTATGTGTAGCACCCGTATCAAAAAGTACTAAAGACAAGACAGAAGCTACTAGAATAGTACCTATGACTGTCGAAGGTTCGGGATCCTGGTCCTGCTGTGTCTATTGCACCGCATATTCCTATTCAGTGTCACGGCCCTGCGACACATCCGGGCTACCCTGAGCTGTCCCACCCTGTTGCCTCTGAGATCCTAGTGTCTGGCTACCACGGCCATGACAACCATCTCTGCCTGCACGCCCTGACGTATTCCAGTTCCCGAACTGGTATGAAGCCACTGGTCTTGCTCCCGCACGCGGAGTCTGCACAGAACCCCTCTCAGTAGCCACTCATAGAAACGCCATGCAAAATCACTGCAGATGACCCATATTGCCGCAAGCTCCGCACTCTACTGGGTCTCGTGGACACTACAGCCTCTTGTGCCCCTCTCCGCCAGACTGGTAGCACCTGATTGGGATGCCTGAAGAAGCTGCATGGCTGGTACTGCCGCACTGAGAGAATTCCATATGTCTCTTCCTCTAGCCAGCAGAAATAGTACCAGTAACTGGTGCTGAACCGCCCTGGCCCACACCAATCGGTTCCCACAGGTTCCTCTCTATAATCAACACCTGGTTCACAAACGCGTGTACATTTGGAAACCTAAAAACATTTACCAGCGCTCAGATGTCATACCGAAGACCATCCTCAAAACCTCTGGCTCTCAACGTCTCATCACCCACCAACAAGTGTGAAAAACGTTGAAGCTTTGTAAAACGAGCAGAGTAGTCCATCACCGACATAGCGCCCTGCTGTAGATTCATGAACTCTCGAGCTCTGTCTTCCCTCAGCGTCTCGGGAAAAAAGAAGTCATAGAAGACTGCCTGAAAATCCTCCCACACCATGTCCCTGTGATGCTCTGACTGGGTGGTAACATCCCACCACCTCTTGGTGGAATCGCGCAGCATGTAAGTCGCAAGCTTGACCCTCCGCCCTGGATGAATCTGAAGATGCTCGAAAATAGTCTGTATCGATCCTATCCAAGACTCTGCAGCATGTGGTCTGCCATCCCCTGAAAACTTAGGTTGATGCTACTGCTAAAAGATACACGTCAGGTCGGCCATAGATGTGGTAGCCTGTGGTGCTCCCTAAAAGGTCTGCATGAACCGCAATAAGCCTTCACTGAACTGCGCCTCCGCGCCTATGTCCATTATAACATCTGGTGCCTTATCTAGCTCTTCTGGTGGATCAACTGGTAGCCCATGGCCCACCATCTCAAGAGTATAATCATCACTACTCTCCTGGCGAACAACTCGTGGTCGTCAAGGTGGCATGACTCTACATGGTCAAAAGCACACCTCAGATTCAAGATTATCATGACTGAAATGAAGGAACCACAAAGGAACAAGAGGAAGAAGGCATTTCAAAATTTTCAAAACAAGACTACACTGTGTGTACACTGACTACACGGCGTGTACTTGACTTCCTTTCCCCTGCCTGGGTCCTTCTACATGGATAAGCCACACGACGTCCATTCACAAAACTACACGGTGTGTATAATATCTACACAACATGTATGGTGTTATTATCCAACTGCATGTGTCGTCTGTGACATGGCCGAATACTCAGCTTTACCACACACGGTGTGTTACACCCGTACTCGGCGTGTATACCACCCCGTTTCCCGGCCACACGGCTAACTCCACACGGTCTGTCCTCGGACAAGACTACACGATGTCTCCCATATGTACACGGCATGTTCAGGGAATGGTGACACCAGCCCGTGTTGTTAGTTACACGGCCAAGTACCCAGGTCACACTACAATGCGTGTCTATAATTGACACGGCGTGTTCTATCAAGGAGTTCACTGACCCATGTTGTTAGTTACACAACCAGACTCTGGGTCAACACTGCACGGCATGTACAAAACTACACGGCGTGTTTTACCCAAGCCCTTCCCTACCCCGTGTTGCCTCCCACACGGTTTGTGACACGGGAAGAGACTACACGGCGTGTACTCAGGGTACACGGCATGCACTCAAAAAGTTCATTTTTCTTCCCGAACAGAAGAACACACATAGCGTCTATGAGGTCCTACACGGCGTGTATTCTGGGTTTTCTGGACATTATGCCTCATAAACTTTTCCGAAACCTAGAAAATACTGAAAACAACACCTAAGTGTCAAATTCCGACCCGTGGGGGCCCATACAAGCCACGAATCAATGTTTGACATCTTATTTGTGTTATAACTAATAACCAGTCAATGATCCACCAAATTCCGGTCAATGGGGGCCCATACTCCCCAAAAACCAAAGTTTGGCGTCCATTCTATAAACAAGCTCAAACAAAAATACCATATCATAGGGCAGGTATTTATCAAGCATCTATCACAACAGCATGCTTTACTAGCACAACAACTATCACAACAACATGAAAATTCTAATGCACCTACATGGCATGGAAACTATGCAAGGAATGTGATATCTAGCATGTGCCTATATGATGCATGAGATGGCATAACCTCATCTGATCGGGTTGCAACTAAATAGAAACCACAGATAAAATATAAACATCACAATCCAAGTGCGTCACCCAATGGAGAAAACATATCAACAGTAAAATTGCAAGATCAGAGAATTAAAAGTACGAGGTAGAATGAATTTTCCCTGTACACGAGTTAGCTATGACTGGGCACAGCTTATTACCAACTACCGTTTGTCCTAACACTGACTACGACTCCAAATAGTATGTCAAAGAAAAGAAACCGCTCTCATACCACTTTGTAACATCCCGGACCCGGGTGCCACGCAACGGGTGCCCCGAGCCCAGTTCACCACGTGACCTCAAGCGCATTTCCCCAAACGCCAGAGGCTACTGACTAGCAGCAAGGGCCCAGGTATGATAGTGTGGAAACTATTCCCTCATTTGTCAAAGTGTAGCACATCGGAATACCAAAATAAACATACAACTATAGTGGAAGCAGTAAATATACACAACTGAAATAACTAACGCAGTGGATATAACCAACAGTATATAAGTGATGATGCTACATGTTTCAAGTTCTAAGAAAACAGCCAGAACATGTTATACATCAATACAGTACAGCAGAAAACAGATTACAGCAAAACAAGCAAAACAGCTAGCAGCGGCATCGCGAGCCTAGGCTCGGTCCCATGCCCTCCTACTCCTCAGTAACAGTCAAGTACCTGTATAGGGACTCTTCCCCCTATCTACACCTACTGTAACATAATTTTTTTGGGTTGAAAAGCATGACCCAAACAGGTTGTGAGAAATATATCTCAGTAGGCACCCAACAAAGGCCAATGTTCAACTGTGTGTAAAACATGCAACAAGTGTGCAGTAGTAAAATGCAATAACTAAGCAGTACTAAAAAGTAACTAACATAATAGTTAAATTTCCATTTTATTAATCATTTAATTCCTTTAATTTAGTAACATTTTTGTGCTTAACAGCACCAAGCCCTCAGGCCAACCAGTACCGTGCCCTCAGGCTAAAATAGTAACCACGCCCTCAGGCTTGCCCTCATGCCATACAGAATCCAACCCGCTGGTATTGCCCTCAGGCGTAACAGTAATTTCCCTCAGGCGTAGGAAGTGTTGCCATCAGGCATAGAAGTAAATCCCTCAGGCACGAAAGCTTTCCCTCAGGCGAAATACGACAGCCCTTGGGCTAAAACAGTCACGCCCTCAGGCCAATCACAACAACAGCCTCAGGCAAAATACAAAAAATTCCCTTTGGCTAAATAGGTAATTGGGCCATGCCCAACTGGTAAAAAAGAAGTAACAAGCAATTCCTCTCACAGAAATTCTACACTTACTACTTTAAGGGCATACCCTCAGGTATCCTGTCCAAATGGCTAAACTGAGAAACACACCCCGGGGGTGGTTCCGGATCCAAGAAATGATCCCAACCAGCATTTTATTATCACAATTAAATACCTAATAAATTATAGGTATTAAATATAGCAATGAACTCAGCCACACGACACCACAACATGGGTTCGTGGCACAAAAACGCACAATGCACTCAGCAGTTGGAAAACTAAACACAAAGCCACCTACCTTATATTCCAACGAACGTTATACCCGAACGCTGACTCCAGAAACACCCAAGAACGGCACAGATCTGACGTAGAACAAAACTCATTCAAACGTAAATAACTTATGTTAGGAGAAGAATTGGAAATAATGGTACCAGGAGGAGAGAGGGCTCACCCGTGCGGTTCGAACGAGATTGTTCGAAGATGAAACAGATTCCAGACGAACGCCCAGTGGATCTTCAAAGATACGGCCTCCTCCTTTGGCTCCAAAATTGTTCAAGTGCCTCCTCTGCCAAATGAGGAGGCTACTGCCTGTTTTAAGCCGATAAAACAAATTACAAGGTGTGTAATTCAATGTACACGGTGTGTACTCCCTTCATTTAACTATTCAAATGGCGGCACTGCCACACTGTTCATATGTCGACATGAGTACATGACATGTACTCTCGAGTACACGGCGTGTACTGTCACCCAGCTGGCGGTGACACCACCGCCTTACTGTTCAAGCCTGCCAACTAACTGCATGACGTGTAAGTACCACTACACGGTGTGTAGTCAGTTCCTACACCCTTCATCGTCGGTATGGCTACACGCCCCATGTACTCATCCCAACACGGCCAAAAGTACTTGGTGTGTGGATAAAGTACACGACGTATAGTTCAAAAATTTAGGATTTTTCCCATTTTCCATATTTTCTAAAAAACACTTAAGGAAAAGGAAAAGAAGAATCTAGTGCCTCTAAAATAAGAACCGTGTTCTTATACTATATTACTTAGAAGTTGTGGAGTAGCCTAAAAAAATTCCTTCATCAGATTTTGGTGCGAATTTATGTAAATTATCTTTAGTACTCAGAATGAATACATTGCAACCAAAAACCTTGAAGAAGGAAATTCTTGGTTTTCTACAGTTCCATAACTCATAAGGAGTTTTATTAAGAAAAGGTCTAACCAAAACTCGATTTATAGTATAACAAGCAGTTTTCACAGCCTCAGCCCAGAAATGTCTAGCTATAGAATATTCACTCAACATGGTTCTAGTTATCTCTTTAAGAATTCTAGTTCTTCTTTCAACTACACAATTTTTTTGAGGAGTTATAGGTGCTGAAAAAATGTGAGTAATACCTTTTCTACTACAAAAAGTTTCAAAATCAGAATTTTGAAATTCTCCTCCATGATCACTATGAATAGTTTTCAGTGGACGATTTTTCTCATTTTTAACCTGTGCTCTAAAACTTTTGAAATAAGAAAAATCTTCAGACATCTTTGATAGAAAATTGACCCATGAAAATCTAGTGTAATCATCAACTAGAACAAACACATAGTATTTTCCTCCAATGCTTCCGGTTTTTGTTGGACCAAAAAGATCCATGTGCACTAACTGTAATGCATTAGTTGTTGAGACTTCGCCGATTGATTTAAAACTAGATTTATGTTGATTTCCATATTGACAAGGATCACAAACTTTAGAAGAATCAAATCTAAGCTCCAGTAGATCCATAACTACTTTCTTCTTAGAACGATTTACATAAGTTTCTAAGGTTACAGTGACCTAGTCTTCTATTCCATAACCAGGAATGATCTTACATTGCACTTAGGCAAGGTAGGTCTTGGCTCCTGAGGTCTTCTAGGTTCAAGGTGTAAACATTATCATGCCTCCTGGCTAAGAGAATAAATTCTTCCTTGGAATTCTGAACTAAGCATTTATCATTACTAAAATTCACAAGGTATCCTTCATCACATAACTGACTTATGCTAATGAGGTTGTGTTCAAGACCCTTAACGAAAAGAACATTTGAAATCAAGGTTTTACCAAGAAGAACAATATTACCTATACCAACAATTTCTCCCTAATCATTATCTCCGAAAGTTACCTTTACTCCTTTCATTTTGATAATCTTTTCAAAAAATATTTCGTTACCAGTCATGTGCCGAGAACATCCACTATCCATGTACCATGTATTTTTGTTGGTACTCCCTTTATCTTTTTGAAATCAAGCAAAAAATTAGACTTTCAGAATCCAAACTTGTTTGGATCCGAGATTTCCAGAAAAAAACAATTTAGGCACCCACATCTTCTTTGAAAAATATGCCATATGAAAACCTAAAGATTGGGTTTTGATTAAAGAACAATTCATTGCCAAGTGACCACCACATTGACACTTGGTAAAAAATGGGGCACTTTGTGGAACAAAGTAGTTATTACTAAAAGTTGGTTTTTCATTGGTGTAACCAAATCCAGATTTATTTATTAATGGTCGAATTTGTGAATACAGTTTATCAAAATTTTCTTTACCATCGGTAACATTTGATAAATTATTCTTTAGGGAAAAAATTTCAGGCATGAGTTTTATAACCAAGTTTTTATCATAAAAATCATTAGATTTAGAACTAGATCTAGGCTTGAAAACACTTTTCTTAGAAATTTCATTTTCTAACTCTTTAGAATGTTTTTTCTTCTCAGAACTTACTTCCTCATGATTTTTTGAAATATTTATAAAATCATAATTTTTCCTATCAAGATCTTTAGAAAAATATGATATTTCTTTTTAAGAATATAATTCCTAGAGTTTGCCTTCTCAAGTTTTTAATTGAGTTTGGAATTATCAATTTCAAGAAGTTCAGCAAACCTAGAAACCTCTTCATCGGTAGGTAATGTATTTTCTTCATCAGAAGAGGATTCTTCATCAGAAGAGTTATAATATTCTCTATCATTAGAATTTAAAGAAAAATTGGTCAGTGATTCAGCATTTCATACCTTAGCCATAAAACAATGACTGTTAATGGGTAATCTGGCTATAATACAAAGATTCTTCTATCCTAATGATTCATAATCAGAATACTCATCGGAAGAGTCCCCACCACTGGCAGTCCAGGTGTCATTTTCTATCAGAATTTTCTTAGTTTTGGTTTTGTAGTACTTCTTTCCGTTCCTTTCAGAATGCCTTTCTTTCCTTTCTTTCTTTTTGAGAAAAGGGAAATCTAGTCTAATATTTCTAGCTCTCTTTCATTAATAACAAGTATCTTCTCCATCATTCCTATCTTTCTTTTCCTTTTTCTTATACTTGGACTGGAAATTTATCTGTCCAGCTATCTTGTTCATCCTTCGAGCAAGATTTGCTAACTCATTTTTTGAGATTTCGACTAACTAGATTCTGATTAAATAATAAGTTTCTTAGACTTGGATCTGGTTACTCTCTCAGGAGTATTAGCTTTCATATGATTTGATGTTGTTGTAAAAGCAACGTTTCCATTCCCATTCTTCTTTTTGATGTTTTCAGCATCTCTCTTCATTTTTATTTCATGTTGGAGAAGAGTTCCAAATAGATCATCGAGAGAAATTTAAGTGACCTTCCTATTCTCATCAATAGCTATTATTTTGGATTCCCACTCATTTGGAATAATATCAATTATCTTATCCAAAAGAGCTTCATCATCCAGACCTTTATCTCCCATATACTGAAGACTGTTCACTATAGTCATAAATCTCTGTTGCACTTTATAGATCAGTTATCCATAAGGAAAATTGAATCCAGGGTATTCATCCCTAAGCATAACACTCCTATTTTCAATCACTTTAGATGTACCAAATTGTGTAACTTCTAACTTCTTCCAGATACAATTATATACTTTACAATAAGAAATGTTGCAAAATATATTTCTAGTCATCGAACATAGTAAATTACTACGTACCTTATAATTGAGTTGATACTCATGATTTTCCTAGTTAGTGAAAGATTTAACTTCCTTATTAGGAATTTTATGATCACCAGTAAGCATAACGAAATTATCCACTCCAGTATTGATAAAAAAAGTCTTCATTCGATCTCTTCAGTATTCATAGTCATTACAATCAAAGATTTGTGGTCTTGTAGGGTTTATATTTTCAATAGAACCAACATTGATTCCAGAAATTTTTTAAAAAAACTTGGAAACCAAACTAGTTATAAGAAAAAGATCGTAACAACAATTTTCGGAATGACAATTCAGAATGCAAAAGCTCGGAATGAAAAAGTTCGGAATAAAACAATTTCTAAGAAAAGAAGAAGAACAATGAAAATGTGAGCAAGAAAAACTTATATGTGAGTATAAGTATTTCAGAGACCTGCTCTGATACCAGTTGTAGGATTGGTATAGAGTACGAGGTTTCCATCCTTTGATACCAATTGTATGATCGAAATAAAAATGTAGATGATCAATATACAAGAGGGGGGGTGAATTTTACACTTTAAAAATTCATTTGGATCCTTTAAAGGTGGTTACAGATGACTATGATTTCCTTAGACAAGGAAAGTTCTAAGTTTAACAAAGTTAAAATAAGAAGATTCACAACACCTCTAACACTAATTGGAGAATTGGAACTAAGGTTTACAATATGAGATTATACCTTACAGTGTATAGAATCTAAACTTATCAGAGTACCAGTGTAAGGAAATATAAGAAGGTTATACTTCCCTTACAATATAATATGAACCAGAAACAAACAAGTAGTAAAACTACTAGTAACAAGATATAAGTCTTTTAACCCAAAGAGAAGGGTATCCAACAACCTTGGATAAAGGACCCTTGATTTATACATTCAAGAAAGTCTGTCTTACCCAAACCACGGTAATCCCTCGATACGATGATCAGAATCTCTGTCTTTCTATCGCCGAACATCAAGGTAGTTGGAACCTTTGTCTTCCTCAGCAAGGAAGCCCTTGAACTTCATGTTAGTCAGCAGCTCTGTCTTCCTATCCCCGGAAGTCCTCGAATGTAATCACGAACATTCGGAGTCGCACGAAGCAATCTGAATGAGCAGTTCAGTATGCACAAGGAATGAAAATATTCTTTCTCATGAAATCACCTTAATAGTGTTTGGTCTCTAGATTGATCAACTTCATTCCTTCTATCGAGCTCTTTCAAATGAGCTCTTATTTATAGGCAAATTTCCAACTGTTGGCTCCCTCCTCCAAAGGACATATTTTCCATGAAATTCAGAGGGACCTGTACACATGTAACTCAACCAATGGTTAATTAGAAACAGAATATATGACATCGTTTAATAATAAATCATGTATAACTGAATGCACGAAATCCTTTTGTAATGGAGAATATGTAAGTAAAAGCTATAAAAAATTTCGAAGTGTAAGAAAATTAAAAGTTTGGAGTCTATACATAGTGAAATTCGGAGTCTATGTTAAGAAATGTTTGGATTATGTTTTATAGGAATTCATAGTCTAGATTCACCATAGATCGGAATCTGAACTTGCAGAGTTTGAAGTCAAACTAGTAAAAGTTCGGAGTCGAACTTTATAAGAGTTCGGAGTCGAACTAGTAAAATTTTGGAGTCGAACTTCATAAGAGTTTGGAGTCGAACTACTTAAGAGTTCGGAGTCAAACTACTTAAGAGTTCAGAGTCGAACTACTGAAGTGTTCGGAGTCGAACTACTTAAGAGTTCGGAGTCGAACTACTTAAGAGTTCAGAGTCGAACTACTTAAGAGTTCGTAGTCAAACTACTTAAGAGTTCAGAGTCTAACTACTTAAGAGTTCGAAGTCGAACAACTTAAGAGTTCGGAGTCGAACTACTTAAGATTTCGGAGTTGAACTACCTAAGAGTTTAGAGTCGAACTACTTAAGAGTTTGGAGTCGAACTACTTAAGAGTTTGGAGTCGAACTACTTAATAGTTCGGAGTTGAACTACTTAAGAGTTCGTAGTCGAACTACTTAAGAGTTCGGAGTCCAGAATTCCGATTGGAACTTCATAACAGTTCACATCCAGAATTTGGATCCAAAAGATAGAATACTCCAAATCATTACATTATATGATTCTAGTATTTTGGTTAATAATCCTGTTTTGGTACTTAAGAATAATATTGCTATATATAAGAAAATTTAGGTTAGTGTAAATTTCTTTAAAGAAGTAAATTTTCCTTATGGAGGTGAAACATACATTTGATTAAGTATAAGGTGTTTGTGATTTTCAAAACAAGAAGGAATGAGAAATTCATAAGGAAACCTTATTGACTCAACATTGTATACCCTTACTGAGCATTTCAGCTCACCCATTTCTTATATTTTATTTTCCCAGGATTTCCAAGAAGTGTATTTTGACTGACCTTCTCAAATAATCTAATGGATATGAATGCAATAAATTGACACAATGTTGTTGTTGTTTTTCATTTTTTTAATGTAATGTAACATTCATGTATGTTATCTCTTTCCAAGACTACTAAACTGATCGGTCTTTCAGGACATTATTTCCTTATATCATGCTAATGTTGTATAATAATGCACCGACTCTGGGTAACTGGGGTCAGGGCATTACAAAACATGATACCATTTTTTGTATTCCATCAAGTATGAATCTTAAAATTTTACAGTATTCACAATTATTTTCAAGTTCTCTATCATGATACATAACCTTTTATTCCATACATACACTAACAAAATAAAATAAATATATGTGTATAGGTGGGTCTTCCCTTCTATGTTAATGAAATCAATAGGGATGAGATTTACTTATTAACCCATATACTCATTTATTATTATAATTAAATTTTGCTGAACTCTTTATACCTAGTACTCCTTTAGTTTTCCTAATTTAAAACACTATAGACTACTAGGAATTCTTATCAACATTATATTTCATCTTGTGTAGAATTTACTTTTTCAATGTGGCTTGTAAAGTATAATCATCTTTACATATATGTTTTTTATAACACCATAAGATTTTAAAATGTATTTTTCCCACAAAAACTAAATATATCAAATATATTTCATTACACACAACACAAAAATAAAATGAATCAACGATATGAAATAGTAAAATTTGACTACTATAATATATCCAATAAATTAGTGAATGTAATAGGAAGCAATCATATTATAAAATCAAGGAAGGAAAATGAATGAAATGTCATTAGGTAGTAGAATTATCCCATAGGAAGATCAATTCTTTGAGATTGGGATAGATATATCTTCACTATGTTTTTCCTTAGTCAAATACAAATCTATACTAGAATAATAATGACAAGAGTGAAATCATATACGATATAAATTCAATCTCATAGAAATTTCAATGGGATATATCATAGTGGAATCTCCACATTTAACTTCCACTAGATCTTATCTTATTCCTAGATTATACATAAAAATATTTATGGGATATTTAACTAGAAATTATTACAATATAATTATGTAATTATTAATATAGTAAGTTATTTACCACATCTATTTTACCCATTTTTATTTTTTACTCTTAAATAAAAAAACAAAATTTATTTTGGTAGAAAAATATTGTTTCTTTATATTTCATATTTAAATGAAAAATTTAAAGGGTTCAGTGATGGGTCTCATATATTTTTTGAGGGATATTTTCACGCGATATGAAATTCAATTTTCTTTAAAATTTAGTGATGATTATTTTTCAAAATGTTAGTTTCTCTACTGCCTCGTAGAATTGTTCCACCTAGAATAGGAGCTCACCTTTGAGGATGTGGTATATGAATATTCTGAAAGTAAAAAAATAAATTTGTAACGAAAATATCGTGCCAAATTTGGGGTCAATGAAGTGTATAGGTATCTCTTTCATAGAGGTTCTCATTTATGATGATCTATCTGAGGATGATTCTCCCAAACCTTCAATATTAATAAAAAAGGAAAGATGGTTGTTAACTAGTTGTTTTTATCCAAAATCTCTCTAAAAATACATTTAATGTTGAAATTGTCTATTCATTACTGAATCACATATTATAAATTTGGTAAACCCAATCTAGATCTTAAATCAAGAATTTCACATTATCGGGAAAACCATGACTGAAAGATGATCCTGATAGAAGAGGGTTCTCTCACCTTTTCTGTGATGAGGATGTAAATAAAATTGAAAAATTGTGAACATAAGTTTAAAATCTCACGTGATGTGAATTTATTACTGGGATATCTATTTCAACCCACATAGTCTAAGCAATTCTATTGTTGAAATCTGGGACAACATTCATTGATAGAATTGGATTTTTGGGATAAAAAAATCACAATAATCATTCTTATTACATTAAAAATTACATAATGTTGGAATAGAAAACTCCAAATAGAGAATTAGGTTATTATTATAAGTTCTTGATTGATTCATATTTTGATTCAATGCAATCATATGTGATCAAATTCATTGTGAAGAACAACAAATATAAAAGTTAAGGTGGATGATGAATATATTTGAAAATTCTATAATATTTTTTGAGTTATATTATATTCATTTAAAAAAATTAAAGTGATTAAAAAATAGGTGAATCCACCAGTTGATTCCTATTCTTGGAATGATTATGACATGAACAGGAATGGAAAATTCATTTCCCAAGGAAAAGGTGATCGTTGAAAGAGAAATGATTCTGAAAAATTAAAGACAAAACAATATAATACCTTTTATTTAATGGCTCAAAATTTAAAATCTAGGATTGTTCTTATTAAAGAATAATAAAATAAGAATGATGTATCTATGTCATATATAGATCTGAACAATGTGGACATGGTGTCTATTAGTGGTGTGGGAGGCAATACAACAACAGGCAGTGATGGTGATAGCAATTTCCCTGATATTTTTAATTATTTCCTAAGATTTTTTAAATCTCTTAAACATGAGATAATTAATAAAATATATTGTAAAAAAGAGATCATGTCTTATCATACTAATAGAATTCAAGAACCTTCCTCCCATTGTAAAGAGAGTCGCATAGATGGAATTCCTTTATCACAATTGAATTCTAAGGATTCTGATGGAATTCCCATAAATTATTCTAAATAAATCCATTTGAATACCATCCAAATGGATTCCATACATGAACAAACTCATGACCAAGGTGCAGTGGAGGCAAATATATGTTCTCTGAAAGAGCCTCCATATAGGTAATTCTATGAATATCCAATATTGAATGAGAATGATCATAATAATTGTGAAGAGTCTAATGCCCCTAACTCAAAACCGTATGTCATGAATAAGTAGATGATGTCACTATGAAATATTCAAATTATTAGAGGGATTTGAAAAATGAGAAAATTCCCATGGTTTTTAAAATAGAATCTCAATGTCTTTTTTATGGAAGTACTCTAAAATAAAGGTATTAAATGCATCCGAACATCTTAAACACTATGTATATGAAAAAAGATGATATTATGAATATTGATGAAAAATAATTTTTCTATAAAGAAGTTATCTAGGAATATGAAATAAAGTGCAAAGAAAAGGGTGGGGGGGGGGGGGGGGGGTTGCACCCCCAAACAGAAGTATAAATGAGGATCTTATTTTGGAACTATTTGGGTATAGGTAATCATAAGATAGTCATCACTATTTGGATATTCATCCAAGACACCCAGCCTAACATACTGTGTTTATATGGTCCTAAAAAGATATTCACTTTAAGGATTGATTATCATTAAAGTATGAGTTATCAGTCTATAATTAAAAACTAGTACCCTATAGATATCAAAATGATTTGGGTCCTTTCTCAATAATGCCATGAAGGTACTGATTCAATTTAATCAACTAAAAAATTTGTCACACATAGGTAGAAATGTAAGGTAATTAAAAAAAGTTATTCTTCTATTTATGCCTATAAGGAAAAATAAGAAAACATGGTCTTATATTAGATTATTAAATCTATGTGTGACAAAATTAATATTCATTGGCATCATCTTAAGGATTTAAATTCTATCTCCAATATTGATGAAAATATAATCTTGATGAGTGATTTTTCTTATACAGGAGAGTTTAAGGCTTGTATTGTAGAAAGAAAATTTTTATGTGAATTTAGTGATTGTTAACAATACTTGTTGTAGAAATAACCTCAATAAAATGATTTCCATCAAACAAGATGGATATTTTGTCAATAAATCAACAATTGATGTGTGGAATTCCATTTTTTGTACCACCATTACAATAATAACTTCATATAACCAACCATTGTTTTATAATTTTTCTTCCAATGATTTTAAACCTCATTTTCCGTTCAAATTCAACAATGCTTGGATGTCACACCAAAAATGTAGAAAACTTTTTCATGATACATAAAGGAATTCCAAAAAAATATTCCTCAGTCTATGTTTTACAGCTAAAACTACTTAAATATATGTTAGAAGATTGGAGTATATAGTGTTTCAGTTCTCTTGAAAAAATATTGATCATATATAATATTATTTTTACAACATTTCTTAGAACAACACTCATAGTTATCTATCTATAGGTATTGAATAGGAAAATATGGTCTCACAAGATCTTAATAATGTTATCAATCATAAGTATCACATTTAGAGGGAATTATAGAATTTTAAATGGATTTAGGATGGACATATAGATTCTATTTACTTTAATTATCTTTAGAGAGTTCATAAGCTCAATAAACACTTGGCCATCCAAAAAGATGATGAGAAATTTTTTGATGAGAGGGGTGAGATTTCTGTTTTATTTTATCTTTAATAGTTGTCTCCTTAATGGACCTTCAACTGACTCTGAATTTCCAGAAGACTTCTTTCCCGGGATTGTTAACCAGGAGGATAATTTGAATTCCACTTTGAGTCCTCTTAATTTTGAGACAAATGAAGACGTATTTGGGATAAATACTATGGGTTCCCTTGTTCTATATGGCTTCACCAATTTATTCATTCAAAAATTTTGGGATGAAATTGATCTTGATATTTTTATACCTGTAACTCACTTCTTTAATGGAGGCCAACTCACTTAGGGTATCAACGATCAATTTATTTCCCCCATTCACAAAGTAGATATTGTAAATGAAATTAATATATTTAGAAATGTTCAACTTGTCAAATAATTTAAAACATTCATTGGAAATATACTAGAAAACAATCTCTTAAAAATTTATAATAGGTATGTATCCACTAATAAATTTGGTTTCATTTATGGAATAACCTTTCAAAACTAACTCATTACTTATTTTGAATGTGTCAAACATCTTTGAAGAAAACTAGGAAGATGAAACATAGAAAGAAAACATGTCATTTACAAATAATTTGATATTATATATTAGGTATTCATCTATATGTTTCTCAATAAATTTGGTTTTAATGGGTCTTTCGTCAAATGGGTTAAATTGGTCCTAATAAGATCTCATATTTTTGTGCTTATGAATGGTTATATAGAGGGGTATTTCAAATTCTACAGGGGTGTTAGGAAAGGTGATCTTATCTATGCTATAATTTTTTCCTTATTGAATATTATCAAAGAAGAATGATACATAATATGGTAGAGAATCAAAATATTTTTTTTACGACATTCCAAAGGCCTTGTTGCTCCCACTCACTTATTTTATTCAAATGAAATAATTATTTTTAATAATAGAGATAATAGAAATATAAAAAACATTAATGATACAATTTTTCACTATGAAAAATTTTTAGGAAAAAAAATAAACTAAAAAAAATCCTTCTTTTAGTTCGGAATGTGAATCCCTAAAAACAGAAAAATTGATATCATTAAGGATCTTGGAATTATAGAAGGTGTGTTACAATTCACTTTCTATTGTCTACCTTTATTTTAAGGCAGAACTCATGATTATCACATTAATAATATTATAGGATAGATCAAAAAATGGTTGGCCTCTTAGAAATGAATATCATGATAAATGGATCGTTGTGACAGTCTTGTGAAAGAAATCATTGTTTTGACTTTTTTTATTTCTTTATGTTCTATAAATGACCAACTTACATTCTCATCAAAATGAAAATCTCAATATAAAATTTTATTTGGAGTAGGATAATCTTGCAAAGAAAAATCATCATAGTCCCCTGGATGAAATAATTCAAACCACTTGATTGTGGATTTATTGGAATTAAAAATTTAATCAATTTCAATCATTATTGGTAGGAAAATTTTATGTGGAAGCATATCAATGATAAATCCAAAGTTCATGGATTTCTCAGATCCATATTTCATTAAAAGATTAAATATGGGAATCTAAATTATATGTAATCATGTATTTGGCCTACTTTTTTAGCCATATTTTATAACATTTATGCTCACTCACCTTAGGTTGTAAGTCTTAAAACCTCACTCACCTTTTGAAAAGACAACCGGATTGGGACATATTTCATAAAACTATTAAATTATTTTTAAAATTCAATGGATATGAATGTATCAATTAAGAGAGACAGATACGTTCTTCTGTATTTTGCTCCCACTGTGGTCAAATTAGTGGTTTCAAATATTGAATTCAACGCCCGAGATGAAATAATTATTTTGGAATCTACTCCCAACTGGTAGATCACATCCATGTTTAATTGTGTTAATGTAGCTGATTACCACCAACTAACCTAGAAAAGTCTGTTAAATAAAATCATGTAGCTTCCCTAAAAATTCATCCTCATGTGGAGGATAGAAATATCTAAACATCTAGTATAATAATTCTTCATGTTATTGGGTATCATTCTCTGAGAAAGATGTGTTATTCACACTCAACATTGTGAAAATACTAACTATTTATTCTTGAGTTTCAATATAACTACGTCACCATGGAATTCCATTGCCAATATTTTTGAGATAAAGCTCATAAGATGTCCAACATCCAAGAACATCGTAAAGCCTTCTTCAGGTTCAAGATTTTTTAGCAGCATACCAACATGTTTCTTATGGTGAGTGCAGATTTGGATCTTGTAATATAGAAACACTACATTAAATTAAAACATTAGAATGTAAAGTTAAAACTTGAATCGGATCATACATTAATATTAGTTTCTATGAAAAATGATAATCTTCTCCATAATAGTCAATGTAATAACATTATTCTTGTTTTTATGGTCCTTAAGAATCATGAATTTGTAGGTAATTATTAGTTCCGTTATGTAAATTTTCAGTTGTGGTGGATTCCTGTAATCTCTTGATTCATTAAATATAATAAAGATATAGAATCAAGTGGGAATCCCGGTTCTTCTATTTGTGGAACAATTTTCAGAAACCCCCAAGGAAATGTCATGGGATACCCCTCCATGCCTTGTGGAACCACCACATATCATGATACTGAAATTCTTGTTGTGATCAATACTGTTGAAGTGGGAATAAAATAAGGTTAGGGAAACTCATAGTTGGAATGTGACTCTCCTACTATTGTAAAAGAAATTTGAAATAGAATAATTTATCTTTCATGGAATTTAACTAACTTATAGATCTAATGTATAAAAATTATTTCATCCATGAACTATTTTATCAAGAACACATATCTTAAGGAAAACTATCATTCTTATAATCTTGTAGATAAATGGGGTTTTATTATGAATAAAATAAAGTCTAATGATTTTTTAGTATGAGTTTTTCTCTATCTTTTAGATATATTCTTTTAAAAGTCCCTACTTCAGAATATTATAATTTATTTTATCTTTAATAAATGAGAATTGTACAACTGGACATGTTCTCATTGTCACCAAAAATAATGAAATTTATAATTTAACTTGATGAAATTAACTTCTATTCAAAAGAAAATTTGTCAAAATTAGTTGCACATGAAATTTTTTGTTTTTAAAATTTATCATTTTCTGGGGAATACTAAAAATTATAAAATTTCAAAAAAACATCAATTTTATAGAATAATATAAAAATGATAATGAATTAAAAACTTATGTAACGTTTTTGATATGAAATAAATATATTTTATAATTAATATAAAAAATTTAAGAATAATATGTTAAATTTATAGAATCCATGTTTAACATTTTTTAAAATTCAATTATATTTAAATCTAAAAAACTATTTTTATTCACTTATATTAAAAATTAGATTTAATTACTTTGATAAATTTAAAATAAAAAATAATTTCATATTTTTTTATCATCATTTTGATAATATATAATTATTTCAATTTAATTTTTAGTTATAAAATAAATTTACCAATGTAAATGTTTGTTACCTTGATAAATTGATTATTTTTAAAAGAATACTATTTTATAAATGTTGGGAATTTCTTAATTAAGTGATTTTATTTTAAATTAATAATATATTATGATTTTTAATAATATATAATATTTAATTAACAATAATTTAATTAATAATCAGTGTCAAAGAATGTTAAAAACACATAAAGATTAAAAATGACAATTTTCTACGAAAATAGTATTTCAACACATTATATGTTTTAATTTTAAAGTTAATTTTTTCATATTTATAAATATAATAATTTTATTTGTTGTCAAAATTTGGATTCATCATGTCTAAATTTGGTAAGAAGAACCATATTATAATTTTAGTAATAAAATAATTATAACACGTGAGACTTTTATGTTATATAAATCATAAAAGGAATCTTTTTCTACACACAACACTTACTTGGATTGCTTTTCACGAAATCGCAACCTTCCTCGATAGCTTGCGTCGTACGCAATACCGAGTTTCACTAAACAATGATATGTTAATAAAATATTATTAAAACTAGCCGTTATGAATAGTAATAACCACTTTTTGAAATTTTATAGATTTTATTTCTCAAAATGGACTTCATTTTTGGATTCCGAATATCAAAATTATCCTAGGGTGAAATTTTGGTATTTTTCTGAAAACTTTCAATTTTTGATGAATAGTGAAACCACTAAGTGGTAGTTAAAAAACTGGATTTTTCATAAAACATAATTTTACCGCTTCTGTGAGTGGAATTTCAAAAATCCAAGAGACACAGTTGATGTCCGTAAGAAAAATTTGGTTCAATGAGATGAAAATAATTTTTTGGTGAATAGTAACTTTTTACTTTTATTTACCACGGTTAAAAGTAAATAGGGTAATTATGGGTACAAATGATATAATTATTACCCTAACACATGTCCAAATTCTATTGGACAAGTGTAATTCGACAAATAACAACATTAGTAATAAAATATGACCATTTAGGCCCACTTGGATTAGATTAGGACATTAATTATTAATTTATTTAAAAAAGGGTTAAAATAGTTAAAATCAAAGTTTAATAAGTAAATAATTTTTAATATGGGGTTATATATAAGATAAATTCGACTATAAATATTCATTAGAAATCTTAAAAGATTTACTACATAATGGTATTTTATTTGTAATTTTTGGATAGAAAATAATTTAATTTATTTATGACACAAAGATGATGGAGTAATTATCTTATTAATGAAATATTGACATAATTGATGTTATAAACACCAAACTAAATGTAATTTGAGACTTTTTATAAATTCCAATAATTTTTTAAATTAATATGACATGTTATTATGGATTTAATTAACTTTTTTCGAACTAATAATTCTGTTATGATTTTCACAAAAATTAATTACTATATAGTGTCAAAATTGACATAAAATAGTTTTTAAAACAAATATTATATTATTAATTCTTATTTTATTCTTAAAAATATATTTTTCGGCCAAATGACTTATATAAGGTTATATATATTAATAATAAACAACTTGGGGTTCGTTTGGCTGCTTATAGTATGTTTATTAACCTTATAGTATAAGAACACAAGAAGACATGGTAAAAGTAAAATTATTTAACTTAATGTAAAATCTAAATGATAAGGATAAAATAGGAAACTAAACTTGTCTAAATTATATTGGATGACATTATTTCAAACCATACCCACCTTAGTTTCAAAATAAATCAATTCGGAGCTATTTAAAACCAAACATTACTTTATAATAAAATAATATTTTTAGTTTTTCCAAAGGAGCCCCTCTCCTCCCTTGTGTAAGGGCACCTCCTCCCCCTCTTCCTCACACCACATTGAGCCTTCAAGCTCAGTCAACACCTACCAATTTCTTCTCTCCACTTCCCTAGAAACATCCTATAGGTTCTGGTCTTCTTAAAATACCTATTTTAGTGCCCTAAAAGGAGTTCTCAAAGAAGCACTTCAAAGAAGAGGTAATGTCTGTTACCAATTCTTTCATCTTTATTTCTTCTTCGACATCTTCTTTTTTAGTTGTTTCATTATGAAGTAATAACATCAGTATCACTCATATACGGATATGTTATTATATGTATGAAACAACCCTATTTCACCAAATATCCATCCTACGGAAAAATAAATCACCGCGTGTGCATACGTATGGAATACCGACTCCACGCCGTGGTGTAATCTATTTTCCACCACCACATTACTTGGATGGGTATAATGGTGTAAATATTGACTATATATGACTATTATAAAGTGATATTAATTCTGAAATAGTATACATACACTCCTATACAATTCCACGATCATATGAACGATATCATCACTCGTGCGTACGTACGGAATACAGTCTCCACGATGTGATGCGACTCGTTCTACATGATCATCATTTAATAATGATTATATTAATGAATATAATGAATGAATATGATATATATTACACTAATACCATTCTGGAAATGAGGTGTCTATAACCTAAATAGAATAATAAGAATTAATTCGACAAAACACGCCTAAGAACATAAAGTAATAAACAGCCGAATAACAAGTAGTAACGAAATATTACTAATAAGAAGCTAAGAATATGACCATATATGATATCATAACAATAAGTATTATTCTGGAATAAGTCAATAACATTATTTAAATCATTATACAGGATGTTCGGACACGTACAAAGCATATCGGACCTAAGGTAAGGGAAATATCACAATCTCATTTTTATCCGAGATTGTTTATACTTTGGTATTTAATGGGGTGTATTTTATCATCCAGATCCATGATTCCTCAATATGTAATATTATTTCTATACACCTACAATTGTTTAAATCCAATTTTACCTTTTGGTGAGTTTTTAGTAAAAGATATAAAGGAATCTTTTGTCGTTTTTCGTACGAGGTACTTTTTTACTTTTCCGACAAAAGTACGGGAAGAATGTTTTTTTAACTTATACGTCATGAATGGATTTTAAAAACATTATTTCCAAGAATCTTACTTTAAAATTTTTCAAGATTATTTTTAATCAACTTCTTTTAGATTAAAATTGTATGACATGTTAAGAAAGGAAAAATGTTTTTGAAGTAGAAAGGATATTTTCCTCAAGAATGGAGTTCAAGTGTTTTATCAAAAAAAAATTCCATCTAAGATAATATAGGGTTTTGTTTTTATCCCTATTATTACATTGATTTGATTATGTTGTGATGGAATTATTTTAAGGAATTCATTTATCTTATATGAATTGTTTTGTGATGTCACAATTTTTAAGAATCCCATTTTTATTACATGGGTTATGCTATGATGTATGGTTTATGATTTTGTGGAACACATAAGAATGGTATAATTAAGAGATGGGTGGGACCTATATCTCACTCCAATGCATTGGGTAAAGATTTTATATCTCATGAGATAGACATGGCTGGAATGGTAGGTTATACCGGTTCAGTGAAACAGGACTGAAACGAGTAGTGAACTAGGTTCAGAAAGGGACTTTGTCCACTAAGATAGTCTTGGAAAAGAGTCTTGACTAATAAGAAATGATTCTCTATGATAATGTGTGTATTCCACAAAGTTTCATGTTTTATGTTATGATTATTGGGATTACATTTCACTACTATGATTTATCCCATGTTATGAAATTATTTTTGCAGGTTAAGATTTCCAAAAGTTATGTGCTTATGTACATGATGTGATTGATATTTCTTTTGTTGACCCTTACTAATCATTTGAGCTCACCCTTTTGTATGTTTTATTTCCCTAGGTCAGGAACAAGGTTATTAAGTAGAATATTCCAAAAAATGGACTCTAGATATGATGAAATAAATGTGAGGCAAAGTAGATGCTTTATGAACCAGTTGTTTATGTTTCCCAGTTTCTAAAGACACTATACCTATACGGTCCTTTCTTGGTTTTGTTATATGTTGTAATAAGTGTGCTTTAATTCTGAAGTAATAACAATGTATGTAATGTATGGGTCGTTATAGTTGTTATGAGAGGAAAGGTATAGTCAACCTTTGGAAATTAGGATGTGAAAGCCTTAGTAAGAACCCTAAGGATAAGTCTAAGCATAGAACAAAATCTTAGTGTTTTAGAAATGGCCATGAATAACCTAGTATAAGACCTTAAGTGTGAAATTTTATTCTTGATTATGTGGTTTTCCTATTATAATTAGTGTTGCTCACACTATTCTTCTTGGTTTTAGTCAATGGATGGAACCGGAAGGAACCGTGTTAATGCGGAATGCGACAGGCAATGCAATGATTATCCCCCTGAGCAACCAAACGTTATGGGAGATGGAATGAAAAATCTTGTAGCCATGCTCACACAACTTTCTCAAGCTATAAATCATGCAGTACTTCCAAACGAGCAAAGGAAGGAGAAACATTATGTTGAATCCTTCATGAGACAGCGTCCACCTTCATTCAGCGGGTCTACTAATCCATTAGTTGCTGAACAATGGATTAGTACTACTGAAAATATATTTTCAGTTCTTCAATGTTCTGAGCATGTTAAAGTCATTTTAGCAGTGTATTGTTTGGAGGGTGATGATGATCAATGGTGGAATCTTATTAAGAATACGAGGCAAAGGGATGAAATTGAGTCCATGTAATGTGACGAGTTTAAGAACTTATTTTTCAATAAGTACTTCCCTCGTATTCTCCGAACAAAGATGGAGAAAGAGTTTCTTGAACTGAAGCAAAAGGATGATGAATCTGTTGGTACCTATGAAGCAAATTTTAAAAGACTTGCAAGTTACGCTTCTGGTATTATTATCCAACCTGAGTGTAAGATGGATCAATTATTTAGTGTCTTAAAACCATGTCTTCGAAGGGCCTTAGCCATAAGGGACTTCAATAGCTACGAGGAAATCGTTCGATGTGCTCTCAAAGTTGAGATGGTGATTGGAGTAACCCATCAGTCATATGGGTTTGATAAGAGGAGGAAAATGGAATTCAAAGAAAAATCTAAAGAGCACACTGAAAAGAAGATGAGCTTTCCCTTATGCTCAAACTGTGGAAAGAAACATGGAGGGAGTTGTCTTAAAGGGACAAGTAAATGTTTCAAATGTGGAAAGGAAGGTCATCGGGCATTTGAATGCCGCGATGATGGGAATAATATGTCTAATGATGCAAACAATGAAGGGATACAGAGAATGAACCTACTACACTTCAATGTTTCAAGTGAAAGGAGATGGGAAATTATGCCAATAAATGCCCGAATCCAAGGGTTGATGATGATGGTCGACGTCAATAAACTCTTAAGGCTAATAACAAAGGAATGTCATATGCAATTTCTATCAGTGATGTAGAGTACGATAACGATGTGGTGAAAGGTACACTTACCATCCACTCTAAACTAGAAAATGTTTTATTTGATTCTGGATCCACCCAATCCTTTATTTCTGAAGAATTTCCTAAGTGTATCACCGTATTACCTCAACAATTAGATGTTGAGTTAGCTGTGACAACACCTAATGGCACAACAGTCGCATCAAAAGTTTATAATTCTTCTCCGATTGAAGTTTGTGGGAATGTGCTTCCTGCAAATCTTGTGATCCTTCATATTGTGTAATTTGATGTGATTCTTGGCATGGAATTGATTTCTCTATATGGAGCTCATATCAATTGCCAAAGAAGGGAAGTCACACTTCATATTCCAGATCAATCTATGATCGTATATCGATGCAAGGATGAATATAACCTTCCAGTGGAAATTTCTTCCATTTTATGGGTATTAATTCAACTAAATGAAGGTTAGTTATCTCAAATGGTTGGTGAGAAACTCACAATTAATAATATGCCCATTATACGGGAGTTTGATGATGTCTTTCCGGAGGAATTACCGGGTCTGCCACCGAATCGTGAAGTTGAGTTTTCAATAGAACTCGTAGAAGGTGCTTTTCCAATTTCAAAGACACCTTATAGAATGGCCCCAATTGAGTTGCAAGAATTGAAGAAGCAACTCCAAGAGAATCTTGATAAGGGGTACATACGCCCTAGTACGTCACCTTGGGGAGTACCTGTTCTGTTTGTTAAGAAGAAAGATGGATCAATGAGACTCTGCATTGATTATCAATAACTTAACAAGATCACTATCAAGATCAAATATCCTCTCCCATGCATTGATGACCTATTTGACCAACTACGCGGAGCTCAATACTTTTCCAAGATTGATCTTCATTCAGGGTATCATCAATTAAGGGTCAAAAGGGAGGATATACCAAAGACGACTTTTTGTACAAGGTATGGACACTATGAATTTATAGTGATGCCATTTGGTCTTACTAATTCCCCTGTTATCTTCATGGATCTAATGAATAGAGTCTTTAGAGACTATCTTGATCTATTTGTAGTAGTCCTTATAGACGATATTCTTGTCTATTCCAAGAGCAAGGAAGAACATGAAGATCACTAGGGAATTATATTAAAGACCCTGTGAAAGGAGAATCTTTATGCCAAATTTACCAAGTGTGAATGTTGGCTTCAAAAAGTTGCATTTTTGGGTCACATAATCTCAAAAGAGGGGATATATATCGATCCAGCAAAAACAGAGGTTATCGAGAGATGGTCGAGACCAACAACAGTAACCGAGATCCGATGTTTTCTTGGTTTGGCTGGATATTATCGACGTTTTGTGAAAAAAATTTCATGATTATCTAATCCACTCACCAAGTTGACTCGGAAAGGAGTTATGTTTTTTTGGAAGGAGGAATGTGAAGAGAATTTCAAGGAGTTGGAAAGAAGGTTATCCAGTGCACCTGTGCTCACACTTCCTTGTAGTGGAGAAAGGTTTGTGATCTACAGTGATGCATCCAAGAAGGGATTGGGGTGTGTTTTTATGCAAAATGATATGGTGATAGGTTATGCCTCACAATAGTTGAAAATCCATGAGCAAAATTACCCAACACATGATTTGGAGTTAGCTGCGGTAATCTTTGCATTAAAAATTTAGAGGCATTATATTTATGGAGAAAGGTGTGACATTTATACTGATCATAAAATTTTAAAGTATATTTTCACACAAATGGAGCTGAATATGCGTCAAAGAAGATGGTTGGAGCTGATTAAGGATTATGACTGCTCAATCCATTACCACCCTGGCAAAGCAAACAAGGTGGCCGATGCATTAAGTCGACAAGACCATGCTAGTTTATCCATGATGAGGATCACAAAAGATCCAATATTTATGGATTTTCAAAGGACGGATCTTGGAATTATAATGGAAGGGGAAAAATCTTATCTCTCTCAAATGAATGTTCAACCATATATACATGTGAAGATTAAAGAGGCACAGAAAGAAGATGTCGAGTTACAAAAGAAGGTGAGAAATGTTCCTGAATTAAACCTTGATTGTGATGGGATAGTAAAGTTCAGGAATCGGGTTTGTGTTCCTCCCATCCCAGAATTAAAGTAGGAGATGCTGGATGAGGCTCATAGTTCTTCATTCTATATTCATCCTGGAAGCACGAAGATGTATAGGGACCTGAAAGAGTACTTCTAGTGGGATGGCCTGAAAAGAGATGTTGCTGAATATGTCTCTCGATGCCTGGTTTGTCAACAAGTTAAAGCTGAGAGTCAGAAGTCTAAGGGGATGTTACAACAATTACCCATACCCGAATGGAAATGGGAAAACATCGCTATGGACTTTGTCACAGGACTTCTTAAAACATCCAAAGGCAATAATTCTATGTGGGTCATAGTTGATCATCTTACAATGTCTGCACGCTTCATTGCTATTAGAGAGGATTTCTCTCTGGATCAGTTTGCCAGGATATTTGTAATGGAAGTTGTAAGATTTCATGGAGTACCACTTTCTATTATATCTGATCGGAATCTGAGATTTACCTCGAATTTCTGGCGAAGTCTTCAGCATACTCTAGATACAGAGTTGAGTTTCAGCAGTGCTTATCATCCTCAGACAGACGGTCAGTCTGAGAGAACAATTCAAACTCTAGAAGATCTGTTGAGAGCTTGCTCTATGGATTTCAAAGGTGGTTGGGATCAACATCTACCTTTGGTGGAATTTTCTTATAATAATATCTTTCACTCCAGTATTCAGATGGCTCCATATGAAGATCTCTATGGAAAGAAATGCAGGACTCCAACTTGCTTGGATGAAGTTGGGGAAAAAAAGATATTAGGACCCAATCTCGTTGATGAAATGGTAGAAAAGGTCAGATCTATTCAACAACACATAAGAGCAGCTCAGAGTCGACATAAAAGTTATGTCGACAACTGAAGAAAAGTCTTAGAGTTTGAAGTGGGCGATAATGTGTTGTTATGAATATCTCCCTGGAAGAGGGTTATGAGATTTGGAAAGAAGGGGAAGTTGAGCCCTAGATATATCGGTCCTTTCAAAATACTGGATCGTGTTGGGAAGGTAGCTTACCGATTGGCGCTTCCACCGAATCTCTCTCAAGATCACGATGTGTTCCATGTATCTCTCCTGAGAAAGTACATACCTGATCCTTCACATGTACTCAGCTCAGAAGTTGTACCGCTGAAGCAAGACCTTTCTTATGAAGAACAACCGATAGAGATTCTGGATCATAGCAAAAAATTCCTATGAAACAAGACCACTCGATTGGTGAATGTTTTATGGAGGAACCACCGATTAGAAGAAGATACATGGGAGATTGAGGATATGTTGAGGGAGAGGTATCGTCATCTGATTGTTACAAAGTGACGAATTTCGAGGGCGAAATTCATTTTAAGGGGGGTAGAATGTAACACCCGAGAATTTTATGTTATATAAATCATCAAAGGAATCTTTTTCGACACATAACACTTGCCTGGATTGCATTACACGAAATCACAACCTTCCTCGATAGCTTTCGTCGTACGCAATACCGAGTTTCACTAAACAATGATATGATAATAAAATATTATTAAAACTAGCCGTTACGAATAGTAATAACCACTTTTTGAAATTTTATAAATTTTATTTTTCAAAATGGACTTCATTTTTGGATTCTGAATATCGATATTATCCTGGGGAGAAATTTTGGTATTTTTCTGAAAACCTTCAATTTTTGATGAATAGTTAAACCACTAAGTGGTTGTTAAAAAACTGGATTTTTCATTAAACATAATTTTACCACTTCTGTGAGTGGAATTTCAAAAATCAGAGAGAAACGGTTTATTTCAGTAAGTAAATTGTGGTTCATTGAGATGAAAATAATGTTTGGTGAATAGTAACTTTTTACTTTTATTTACCACAATTAAAAGTAAATAGGGTAATTAAGGGAAACAATGATATTATTATTACCCTAACACATGTCCTAATTCTATTGGACAAGTGAAACTCGACCAAAAAAAACCTTAGGAATAAAATATGACCGTTTAGGCCCACTTGGATTAGATTAGGATATTTATTATTAATATATTTAAAGAAGGGTTAAAATAGTTAAAATCAAATTTTAATAAGTAAATCATTTTTAATATGGGGTTATACATAATACAAATTAGACTATTTATATTCATTAGAAATCTAAAAAGATTTTCTACCTAATGGTATTTTATTTGTAATTTTTAGACATTAAATTATTTAATTTATTTATGACACAAAGATGGTGCAGTAATTATCTTATTAATGAAATATTGACATAATTGATGTTATAAACACCAAAATAAATGTAATTTGAGACTTTTTATGAATTCCACTAATTTTATAGATTAATATGACATGTTAGTATTTATTTAATTAACTTTTTTCAAACTAATCATTCTGTTATGAGTTTCACAAAAATTAATTACTAAATAGTGTCAAAATTGACATAAAATAGTTTTTAAAACAAATATTATATTAGTAATTGTTATTTTATTCATAAAAATCTATGTTTCTGCCAGATTACTTAGATAAGGTTATATATATTAATAATAAACAACTTGGGGCTCGTTTGGATGCTTATAATATTGTTTATTAACCTTATAGTATAAGAACACAAGAAGACACGGTAAAAGTAAAATTATTTAACTTAATGATAGATCTAAATGATAAGGTTAAAATAGGAACATAAACTTTTCTAAATTCTATTGGATGAGAGACTTTCTACCCATCCCCACCTTAGATTCGAAATAAATCAATTTGGAGCTATTTAAAACCGAACATGACTTTATAATAAAATAATATTATTAGTTTTTCCAAAGGAGCCCCTCTCCTCCCTTGTAAAAGGGCACCTCCTCCCCCTCTTCCTCACACCACGTTGAGCCTTCAATCTCCTCCAACCCCTGCCAATTTCTTCTCTCCACGTCCCTAGAAATATTCTATAGGTTCTGTTCTTCTTCAAAGACCTATTTTAGTGACCTAAAAGGAGGTCTCAAAGAAGCAAATCAAAGAAGAGGTAATGTCTGTTACCGATTCTTTCATCTTTATTTCATCATCCACTTCTTCTTCTTTAGTTGTTTCATTATGAATCAATAACATCAGTATCACTAATATACTGATATGTTATTATAATTATGAAACATCCCTATTTCACAATCTATCCATCCTACGGAAAAAGAAATCACCGCGCGTGCGTACGTACGGAATACCGTCTCCACGCCGTGGTGTAATCTATTTTCCACCACCACCTTACTTGGATGGGTATAATGGTGTAAATAATAACTATATATGACTATTATAAATTGATATTGATTCTGAAATAGTAGACATACACTCCAATACAATTTCATGATCATAGGAACGATATCATCACTCGTGCGTACGTACAGAATACCGTCTCCATTATGTGATGCGACTCGTTCTACATGATCTTCATTTCATAATGTTTATATAAATGCATTGAATGCATGAATATGATATATATTACACTAATAACATTATGGAAATGATTTATCTATAACCTAAAGAGAAGAATAAGAATTTATTCGACAAAACAGGCATAAAAACAAAAAGTAATAAACACCTGAATAACAAGTAGTAATGAAATATTACTAATAAGAAGCTAAGAATATGACCATATATGATATCATAACAATACGTATGATTCTGGAATAAGTCAATAACATTATTTAAATAATTATACAGAAGGTTTGGACACGTACAAAGCATATCGGACCTAAGGTAAGGGAAATATCACAATCTCATTTTTATCCGAGATTGTTTATACTTTGGTATTTACTGGGGTGTATTTCATCATCCACATCCATGATTCCTCAATATTTAAAATTATTTCAATCCACCTAAAATTGTTTAAATCCAATTTTACCCTTTGGTGAGTTTTTATTAAAAGATATAAAAGAAATCTTTTGTCGTTTTTCATACGAGGTATTTTTTGACTTTTCCGACAAAAGTACGGGAAGAATGTTTTTTTAACTTATACGGAATGAATGGATTTTTAAAGAATTATTTACAAGAATCTTCCTTTACAAGTTTTCAAGCTTATTTTTAATCAACTTCTTTTATATTAAAATTGAATGACATGTTAAGAAAGGAAAAATGTTTTTGAAGTAGAAAGTATATTTTCCTCAAGAATGGAGTTGAAGTGTTTTATCAAAATTATTTTCCATCTAAGATAATATAGGGTCTTGTTTTTATCCCTATTATTACATTGATTTGATTATATTGTGATGGAATTATTTTAATGAATTCATTTATCTTATATGAATTGTTTTTTGATGTCACAATGTTTAAGAATCACATTTTTATTACATGGGTTATGCTATGATGTATGGTTTATGATTTTGTGTCACACATAAGAATGGTATCCTTATGAGATGGGTGGGAAATTTATCTCCCTCCAATGCATTGGGTAAAGATCTTATATCTCATGAGATAGACATGGCAGGAATGGTAGGTTATACCGGTTCAGTGAAACAGGACTGAAACGAGGAGTGAACTCGGTTCAGAAAGGGACTTTGTCCACTAAGATAGTCTTGGTAATGAGTCTTTCCTAATAAGAAATGATTCTATATGATTATGTGTGTATGACACAAAGTTTCATGTTTTAAGTTATGATTATTGGGATTACATTTCACTACTATGATTTATCCCATGTTATGAAATTATTTTTGCAGGTTACGATTTTCAAAAGTTATGTTCTTATGTATATGATGTGATTGATATTTCTTTTGTTTACCCTTACAGAGCATTTGGGATCACCCTTTTGTATTTTTTATTTCCCCAGGTCAGGAAGAAGGTTATTAAGTAGAATATGGAAAAAAGGGACTCTAGATATGATGAAATAAATGGGAGGAAAAGTAGATGCTTTATGAACCAGTTGTTTATGTTTCCCAGTTTCTAAATACACTATTCATATACAGTCTTTTCTTGGTTTTGTTATATGTTGTAATAAGTGTGATTCAATTATGATGTAATAACAATGTATGTAAAGTATGGGTCATTATAACAATTACAATTTTAGATTTCAATCAAGATTATTCGGGGTTAAAATAGATAATCTAATTTGGGGATATTTTACTACTTAAATTTAAAAATTAGGCCCTCTATAATACCATTTCTTAGGTCGTGAAATCCTAATTACATGTCACGAAAACATTTAGAGACCTAAATCACCTAACTCTCATGAAATTATATTTTTACCCCATACCAAACATTATTTTCCCATGATTAGTCAATATATTTCACATATAATATGTGCTCAATTACACCCATTAAAATCCACACCACTTGTTTGAAATTCCCATGAAAATATTCCCAATTTACTTAATATATATCCGATATAGATTTTTGGTTTATTTTAGTGTCAATATATATCCCCAAGTCCACAATCTACAAACGATATGTAAAGAGTTGATTAAAATTCTCAATGAAAGTATTTAATACCCTTGAATATCCTTTATCTATCTTTCTTATCAACCCTCCAACAAAAAAAATTATAACCATATATATATAATGAAATAATTATAAATAATATACCAAAACTTTATAATATTGAGATTACAACAATTATCCATAAACTATACATTTCATTTTTCATCACCACATTTCAAGCATAATTATAGAAATGTGTTTATTAAAGAGATATTATTTTTATGATGTGATTTATATTCTAGAAATAAAAATATGGTATTTTATTGGAAATGATATCAACAAGTGATCATTATGAAACCAATTTCATAAAATAAACGTATCAAGAGTAATTGAGATTTATTTAAAAGTGAAAACATCATTTTTATGTAAATTTCCCTTATAAATATTATGATTTTCCATTCATCAACATAAGAACATAGAAATAATTTCATTATACATTTGTGATAATGATATTAAAATAAAATATTATCATTGATAGTCATGCTCACACATAGAGTGTAGCATGTTCTTTCTAGGTTAAATTACCTTTATACATGAACAATGCTATAAATTCATATAAAGGACAGATGTTTAAAGTTAATATTAGATATTTATAAGTAAATAATTTTTTTTGTAACACACTAGGTAAATACAGAATATGTAATTCATATATTTATCCCTATTTTTTAATAAAATGTTAATATTAATTTAATGGTAACTCTATGTCCGATGGCTTACCGAATACGCAATAATGAGGTTCTTTGAAATCTTACGTTGCACTCTAATAATAAAATAATATTATTTTAAATGGTAATAAATGCCTAGCCGTTGTAATGGAGGGAATGAATGGAACTAACTAAAAAATGATTATATATGTTCGTCAAATATTTTTTATTATATCCAATAAATGTTAGAGGCATAAAATGTGAATGAATCCAATTTTAAGTGTAAATATTTCAATATTCTTTAAAAGGTCGATTAACCGCCTTTTGAGGGCGAACCTCTTTTAAATCCACATCTGACAATTTTATGTTTTATATTTGACAAAATAAAAGTCTTCTTTAGAATCTGGACATCAAAATTTACTTTGTGTAAATTTTTGGTATTTTTCCCGATAAAGTTCATTTTTTAATGAATAGTGAAAAATGAAGTATTTTAATTCAAAACCTCTTTATAATCTAATTTATTTATATGATTAGATTACATTTTGAATTGGTTTTAAAGTTAAATTATAATATATTTTTACAATTTAATCCAATAGTGGTCATTGGAATTAATTTCAATTTGAAATTGGACTTAAACTAGTGTCAATCTTATAATAGACATTGTTTCTTAAAAACACACTATTTGTTTTGACAATAGGAATTAATTATTAAATTAATTAATGAAACTTATATGTTTTTAATTTTGTAAAATAGACATCATTTTTTTATTCGGAATATCACATATACCTTAGGGTGAATATTTGGTAATTTTCTTAGAAAACATCAATTATTGATGAATAGTGAAACCACTAAGTGGTAGTTAAAGAAACTAATTTTTCATTTAAATGAATCTTTACCACTTATGAGATTTGATTTTCAAAAATCCGACATACAAGGTTGTCAATAAGAAGTAAAATGTGGTCCAATGAGGTTAAAATAATTTTTTGGTGAATAGTAACTTTTAAGTTTTATTAATCACGATTAAAGTTAATTAGTGTAATTTAAGGTAAAAATAATGTTTTAATAATACAAAATGACCTTAACACATGTCCTAACCTTATTTGATGAGTCATGGCCGACCAAGACAATCAATGGGTTAACTTGGGGACCCCATGGAGCCACTTTGGTTGGTAAATGACATTAATACCTTTTTATTGAAAGTTAAAATTAAAATGTGACAAACATGTGTTGTTTTACTAAACAATATTTACATGGGGTTATACAAGTCATATTTTTTACAATAAATATTCCTTATAATTCTAAAAAGATTTCCCACATCATGATAATTTTTATTATAATTTTTAGACATTAAATAAATTAGTTGATTTATGACACAGTAATGATGTAGTGAATACACATAAATGAACGATTTAAATAAAATGAGAAGATACGGTGAAATATAAGTCTTATACTTGTCACAAACCTATTGTATGGGTGGATTTCGAAAACTTATCACCGTATCCTCTAAATATATCCTTTTTAAATCTTTAAAATCCGAAAATAATTTTATAATAAAGTAATATTCTATAACATTCCAAGAGTGCCCCTCCTCTCCTCTTATAAAAGCCCCCCACGTATACCACCTTACCCACACCTCTCAAGAATTTGGATTGGCCAACCCCTGACCATTTCATCTCTCCACATCCCTATCTTCATCATTTAAGCCTCACCTTTGGGCAGAATTTTTTTCCAAGGAATCCTTTGAGCTCAAATCAAAAAGAGTTACCCAATTTAAAGGTAATGTCTTCCCTTGTGTTCTTTTGTTTTATTTTGCTTCTCCAACCCTCTAAACTCTTTTTATTCCTTTATTTTGTAACTACACCAGTATCTTAAATATACTAGAACGTTTTTATGTGATGTATTAGAGCTACACTTACACACACCTTCGCCTAATGGTTAAAGAACATACTGTTTCTGTGGATGGCGAATTTATGCCTCACGAAACGATGATTGTTCAATATTCTCTTAACACCATTCATGGTGTCCATTATTATGTCACTATTTTTTATATATTATATATATGGTATTTATGTTTTCTATATGCTTCTGAATTTTATATTTAAAACATGACTTTATGCTTTTCATGTTGTGAAAATGCGATAATTTCATACGAGGAAGTGTGGACTACCGCCCCCTCAAGTGATGTGGCTCGTTCATGAAATACATGGAATGTATAAAGAATGAAATTAATGAACATATGATAACTATATAACATATATATTATACAGGAAATATAATATATATATATATATATCTCTCTCAATTATTTTTAATTCCATTAATATGACAAAGAAATGAAAGTAGGGTTCATGCATACGTACGACCTACAGTCTCGATGAACGGTGCATTTCATTTCTTTTTATCTTCAAATGTTATGGAGTATTATAAAATTAATATTTACTGGATATATATGATATTTAAATCTTTAATACTTTTCAGGAGATGATTTACTTATAACTACATGGACAATCATTTTCAAACAAGTTCATTTTTTACTCATGTACCAAACATTGACAAAAATGTCTGATATGAACTCACATTATTAACCAGTTATTATAAAATTATAATATGTGATATGAACTGAATAATAATATTTAAAATATTTCCTTAAGCAATTATAAAATGATAAAAGTTTATTATTAGAGAATATAAAGAAACGAACAAGACAGTTCAGACTTGAGGTAAGGGATCCAACCACTCTCTTTCTTTTAAGTACTCTATTTTATGTCAGTTCATTTAATCTCATCTTTCTTATGTTTGGGGATGTTCTTTTATATTCCTCATACTGTAATTTTTATGTTCATATTATGAGACACCCTATTTTATCTCATAAATCAATTTTTGGATGTTTTAAGTGGTGTAGTTAGGCTGCTGAATTTTGAAAAGGGATTTTTTCATCTCACTTTTATTCTCGTGGCATTTATGCTACGTTTGCAACTATTTCCTTTGAGTGGTGTATGTAAATCCCATTATTATACACTTTGTGTAGTATAATATCATTTATGGGTATTTAAATCTTTATTTTATGACCCTTCTTCCATGGGGTGTATGTTTCGAAAGTTACCCAACTCGGTAAGGGGACCTTTCACCCTCATCTTTTTAAAAGACTTCATTTGTTGTGTCTTTTAATTCACATACTATTATATTGGGATATGTTATTATATATCCTTATTTATCTAAATTGTATGTCCATGTGATGAGATACCATTCACTCTCTCATCGACTAATTTAATGAATTTTGAAGTGATGCCATTAGGCTGTCGAATTTTTACAAGAGAACGTCTTAACCAAATTTCGATTTCTTTGGGTTCAACATGTACTTTTTGAACATGTCATCCAATGAATATGTGTTAATGAACTATGATTGTTTCACACTTAATATCCACTTATATTGGGTGTATTTATATTTCTCACACATAATTAAGTGATATATTTATCTTTAATTTTAGGATACCATCTTTATAATGGATTTCATCTCAATTTACATTTCCATTGAGACTTCATTTTTGTTATTCACAAATTCACTCATATATGGTGTGTATATTGTCCTTTGACATATTATATCATTAATCCCTTTATTCTCATGATATCATAAAGTTCAGATTAAATGTTATTCCACAATTATTTGTATTCAAGAGTCTCTCATTTTGATAAAAACTCTTTAACAAAAATATCGTTTTAAATCTTTTAAAGATTCATAATTATAAATCTTTATCTTCAATGTACATGTTTTCAAAATGGTTTTCAGTATTTATATATATGGAAATTAATGGTTTAAAATTATAATTCCATTTAAAGCTTCAAAGTGCTATGGGACACTCTGATTCAAAAATCTTTTTTAAATGGTTTTTGAAAATAGATTGATTAATTCAATATCTTGGAATTACAAATTTTTATTGAAAATGAAATATTGTTATTAAAATGTTTATATTTTCAATATTTTGTTTGTAATGATGGTACTTGGACATTTTACGGGTGGTTACGTGATAAACCATATGACGGGTGGTTCCGTGAATACCAGGATGGGTGGTTACGTTATAACCTCCAATGCATTGGGTATGGAAGTCGGCCGTATGGATATTCCATTATGTATGTGTGGAAGTCGACCGTATGGTTATTCCACTTATGTATATTTATGTCCCAAGTTTCCTTTTTATGTTAAGTGTTATTTATATGGTATTTATGGTAATCTTTTGGTTATAAAAGGGAAATTAATGATATTTTATTCAATGAAGAGTACTTTATTCTTCATAAAGGTGAAAAGTATTACTATGGTAATGTTCTCATGGTTTACTTGTTGTTTTGAAAAACTAACATTTTTCCTTCTTTGTGTATCCTTTACTGGGCTTTTTATGCTCATCCCATTTTTTTGAAATGTTTTCCACAGGACTTAAAGATGAATATGGTCAAGGATTGGATCAAGGAAAGACATTCTATCTAAAACATGGAACTAGACATGTTTCTTTTATGTTTTTTATTATTATTTTATTTTATGGAAACTTAGTAGAAGTGTCTACTATGTAATCTTTTGAGATGTAATAGGTATGACCTAATTCTCTAAAACTCTAAACCTAAAAATATCCTCTATGTAAATTATTCATTTAATTCATGATTAAGTAATGTTTAAGGCTGAGGCCTTATAGTTGGTATCAATGGTCGGTTTACATAACTTTAGAGGTTAGGGTATTCTCTAAGCATAAGTGACATTACCATAATGGTTAGGTTTTCAGAAAGATTCATAGTTTTAGATAATGTGAATGAGTACGTATATCTTAGATTTTATCTTCCTCATTAGTACATGATGGTTTTGTTGATATACTCACACTAACCTTTTTGGTTTTAGTAAATGGCTGCATCTTGCAGTCACCAAAGTAACAGTGGATGTGAAGGAAACTGTGATAGTTTTCTGAGCGAGGAAATGAATGATATGGGAGATGCAATGAGAAATCTTGTGTTTAACCTCAATCAACTATCTGGAGTCATGATTAACCACCTAAACCATGGTGATTTCTATAAGGTATCATATATGCGAGAAACAAATCCCTAAGGAACTACATGTAATAATCATAAAGGTAGGTGTGTTCAAAAACTAATGTGTCAAAGATGTATAAAGAAACACCTGGGTAACTGTGTCAAAATGACAAAAATATGCTATAGATGTGGAAATGATGGTCATAATGCAAGAAAGTGCCATGGAAAAAGGAAGCATCCAGATGACTCAAGGAAAGGGAAAGAAGTTATTTCTGAGGGAACAATTGAATGTTTTAAATGTGGTGTGCATGATCATTATGCAAACACATGTCTTATGAAGAAGTTTAGGGAATGAGATCACCATGATCATACAAATATTCGTTTACCAGTACCTAATGACATTCCGATTGAGGATGAAGAAACTGATAATGAACAATCAATGGTCTGGATAATTTCTTAACATTTGTTTTCCTATTTTGGAATCTTAGGATATGATTCATGATTTTTTTGTAGGAATGAAGTATTTCAGAATAAGTTGGAATGGAATGGTTAATGGATCATGAATAATGTTGAATCAGTAAGAAGTCAACATATAAGGGCTTCAAGAGTTATGGTGAAATTCTTAAGAGTATTAAGTCTCTTTTGATGATGTGGTTACATTAGAAGACTTTTTATAGTATGTGTAACCGTGATGTTTGATATATGATTTTTTTTTTCAAGGAATAGTTATCTTTTCTTTTGTGGAAATTGTTATAAAGAACCATTTGGGTTTATATGATCCTTACTTTTGAGGTAATTATGGGTTACTATATGTTATGATGGAAAGTGAAAGGCATGAGATAAAATTGAGGATAAATTATTTTGTGGTTATTTTTGATGATTTTATCTCTTTTAGGGGAATGATTTGAGAATTATATAGTTTGGAAAAAGGAAAACATGCAGACCGTGTGACAACCCATCGCGTCAGACAAAGCTGTGGGAATCGAACCGAAAACCAAAGTGCGACTTGCATTTATCGCCTACCACTGGACTATGTGAAGTCTCTGGTTAGTTTGTCTAATTATTTTTAGATATATGATTTTATGAATCTTGAGTAAGTTGATTTTGGGTTATCTATGGAAATTATTGACCTATCATGGAGGATATATGATTAGGTTAATTACTTTTTAGTATGAGACTTTAATAGTAACTGATGTTATTTGGAGATAAATGTTAAGGTTTATCTTGGAAGACTATGTGATTAAATCCTTCAGAGATTTGGGTTTCAGTATTCGTTTTGATTACATTGAAAAATATTATGGATAGATGTTTATTGAATGGTCTTAGTTGAACATTGGGTATTGTTTGAGAAATTTTGGAGATTAAGAATAGATTTTTTTTTATAAAGGATTGTCCTTTTTGGGTATTATCTGATCTCATACAAACCATTTTGGTTTAAGTTTTGGTTAAGGTATAAAGACATGGGATAATATACAGTTCTATTTTTTGGATTCGGTGATTCTTTGGATGTTGATTATAGTTCTCTTAATGTAAACAAGTCATCCTAAATACTCATTTTTGGAGAAAATATGAGTTCGTGTAATAAATCTAGTAAAAGTTGAAAGTAAACATGACAAGTAAGTATTTTTCCTTATGTTTTAGTTATGCTCAAAATTTAGTTCCTCAATGAAAAGTAACTTAAAAAAATGTTGTCTGTTAACTTTTCCTAATGGGGAATCCAATACCGTTTAACCCACCACAAGTTTGTAATTTTCTTATGGTTAACTTTCTCCTAAACATGTTTTCTATCACTCCCCCTCAGAACATGACCCTTTTCTTTTTCTTCCATATCCATATTTTCCTACATGGAATCCTAGTATGGGTTAACTCGGGTGACCTTTGTACTTCCCTTTCTTTCTTTTAATATGATAGTTTAATTTAATCCTTTTTCGATGTGGGGCTTTCAATGAAGTTTTCGAGCCCAATTTTAAAATTGAAATGACGCAATTCCCAAAAAGGGGGGAAGGATGTTACACCCCAGGTAAATAAAGAATATGAAATTTTTATATTTATCCCTATTTTTGAATAAAATTTTAATATTAATTTAAAGGGAACGCTATTCTCGATGTCATACCCAATACGCAACAACGAGTTTTTTTGAAATATAACGTTGCACTCTAATAATAAAATAATATTATTTTAAATTTTAGTAAATGTATAGTCGTTGTAATGGCGGGAATGAACATAACTAACTACAAAATGATTTTATATGTCTGTCAAAATTTTTTACTTTTATCCAATAAATGTTAGTGGCTTAAAATGCGAATGAATCCAATTTTAAGCATAAATATTCTAATATTTTTTAAAAGGTCCATTAACCACCTTTTGATGGAGAACCACTTTTAAATCCACTTTTTCAAAATTTTATGTTTTATATTTGACAAAATAAAATTCTTCTTCAGAATCGGGACATCAAAATTTACTTTGTGTCAAATTTTGGTATTTTACTGATAAAGTTCATTTTTAATGAATAGTAAAAAATGTTGTATTTTAATTCAAAACCCCTTTTTAATCTAATTTATTTATATTATTATATTATCTTTTTAATTGGTTTTAAAGTAAAATTATAATATATTTTTACCATTATTCCAATAGTGGTCATTGGAATTAATTTCACTTTGAAATTCGACATAAACTAGTGTCAATATTTTAATAGATATTATTTCTTAAAAACACGCTATTTGTTTTGACAATGGGAACTAATTATTAAATTAATTAATGCAACTTATATGTTTTGAATTTTTTAAAATAGACATAATTTTTGAATTTGGAATATCAAATATAGCTTAGGGTGAATTTTTGGTAATTTTCTAAAAAACATCAATTTTTTATGAATATTGAAACCACTAAGTGGTAGTTAAAGAAACAGATTTTTCATTTAAATGAAACCTTACCAATTCTGTGATTTTATTTTCAAAACTCTGACATACACGGTTTTCATTAGATAGTAAAATGTGTTTCAATGATATTAAAATAATAATTTCGTGAATAGTAACTTTTAAGTTTTATTAATCACGAAGAAAGGAAATTAGTGTAATTTAAGGTAAAAATAATGTTTTAATAATATGAAATGACCTTGAAACATTACCTACCCTTATTGTATGAGTCATGGCCGACCAATATAATACATGGGTCCACTTGGGGACCCCATGGAGCCACATGTGTTGGAAAATGTCATTAATACCTTTTTATTTAAAGTTAAAATTCAAATGTCACAAACATGTGTTGTTTTTCTAAAACAATATTTACATGGGGTTATACAAGTCATATTTTTTACTATAAATATTAATTATAAGGATAAAACGATTTCCGACATCATTATATTTTTTTTATAATTTTCATACATTAAATAAATTACTTTATTTATGACACCGTGATGATGCACTGATTACCTCATAAATGAACGATTTAAATAAAATTAGAAGATAGGGTGAAATCTCTGTCTTAAACTTATCACAAACCTATTGTATGGGTGGATTTCTAAACCTTATCACTTTATCCTAGAAATATATCCTTTTGGGACCTTTAAAATCCGAAAATCATTTTATAATAAAGTAATATTCTATAACATTCCAAGAGTACCCCTCCTCTGCTCTTATAAAAGGCCCCCACCTCTACCACCTTACCCACACCTCTCAAGCCTTTGGCTCGGCCAAAACCTGAACATTTCATCTCTCAACATCCCTATCTTCATCATTGAAGCCTCCCCTTTGGGTATAATCCTTTCCAAGGAAGCCAGTTTCCTGATTTAAATGTAATGTATTCCCTTGTGTTCTTTTGTGTTATTTTGCTTCTCCAACCCTCTAAACACTTTTTATTACATTCTTTTGTAACAAAAACAGTATCTTAAATATACTATGATGTTTTTATGTGAAGTATTCTAGATACAGTTACACAAACCTTCGTCTAATGGTTAAATAATATACTGTTTCTGTGGATTGCGAATTTCTGCCTCACGAAACGATGATTGTTCAATCTTCTATTAACACATTTCTTGGTATCCATTATGATGTCACTATATTTTATATATGATATATATGGTATTTATGTTTTCTATATGCTTCTTAATATTATATTTAAAACATTCCTTTATTCTTTCCATGTTGTGCAAATGCGATAATTTCATACGAGGAAGTGTGGACTACCGCCCCCTCAAGTGATGTGAATCGTTCATGCAATACATGGAATGTATAAAGAATGAAATTAATGAACATATGTGACCTATATAACATATATATTATAATGAAATTATAATATATATATCTCTAAATTATTTTTAATTCCATTAGTATGACAAAGAAATGAAAGTAGCATTCATGCGTACGTACAGCCTACCATCTCCATGAACGGTGCAGTTCATTTATTTTTATCTCCAAATGTTATGGAGTAGTATAAAACGAATATGTACTGGATATATATGATATTTAAATCATTATTACTATTCTGGAGATTATTTACTTATAACTACATGGACAAACATTTTCAAACAAGTTCTTTTTTGACTCATGTACCAAACATCAACAAAAACGTCTGATATGAACTCACATTATCAACCAATTATTATAACATTATAATATGTGATATGAACTGAATAATAATCTTTAAAAGTGGTCCTTAAGAAATTATAAATTGACCAAAGTTTATTATTTATGAATATAAATAAATGAACAAGACAAGTCAGACTTGAGGTAAGGGATCCAACATCTCTCTTTCTTTTTAAGTACTCTCTTTTATGTCATTTATTTTAATCTCATATTTATTATGTTTGAGGATGTTCTTTTATATTACTCATACTGTAAATTTTATTTTAATATTATGAGAGACCCTATTTTATCTCATAAATCCATTTTTTGTAAGATTTAAGTGGCGTCGTTAGGCTGCTGAGTTTTCGTAAGGGATTTTTTCATCTCACTTTTATTCCCGTGATATCTGTGCTACGTTTGACACTATTTCCTTTGAGTGGTGTATGTACTGCCCATTATTATACACATTGTGTAGTATAATTTCATTTATGGGTATTTACATCTTCATTGTATGACCCTTCTTCCATGGGGTGTACGTTTCGAAAGTTACACAACTCAGTAAGGGGGCCTTTTACCCTCCTCTTTTTAAAAGACTTCTTTTGTTATGTCTCTTAATTCACATACTATTATGATGGGATATGTTATTATATATCCATATTTATGTAAATTTTATTCCAAGTGATGAGATACCATTCACTCTCTCACTGACTAATTTTCTGAATTTTGAAGTGATGTCGTTAGGCTGTCGAATTTTTAAAAGGGAACGTCTTAACCCAATTTTGATTTATTTGGGTTCAACATGTACTTCATGAACATTTCATCCTATGAATATTTGTGAATTACCTCTGATTGTTTCACAAATAATATACATTTATATTGGGTGTATTTATATTTCTCACACATAATTATGTGATAGATTTATCCTTAATTTAAGGATACCATCTTTATAATGGATTTCATCTCAATTTACATTTCCATTGAGACATCATTGTTGTTATGCACCAAGTAACTCTTATATGGTGTGTATACTATCCTTTAACATATTATATCATGAATCCATTTATTCTCATGATATCATAACGTGTGGATTAAATGTTATAATGAAATTATTTGTATTCAAGAGTCTCTCATTTTGTTAAAAACTATTTAACAAAAATAGCATTTTAAATGTTTTAAAGATTCATTATTCTAAATCTTTATCTTTAATGTCCATGTTTTCAAAATGGTTTTAATTATATGTTTATATGGTCATTAATGTTTTAAAATTATAATTCCATTAAAAGCTTCAAAGTGGTATGGGACACTCTGATTCAAGAATGTCTTTTAAATGGTTTTTTAAAATGGATTGATTAATTCAATATCTTGGATTTACTTATTGTGATTTAAAATTAAATGTTGTTATTAAATTTTTTATATTTTAAATAATTTGTGTGTAATGATGGTACTTGGAAATTTTACGGGTGGTTACATGATAAACCATATGATAGGTGGTGCCGTGAATACCAGGACGGGTGGTTACGTCATAACCTCCAATGCATTGGGTATGGAAGTCAGACATATGGATATTACATTAAGTATGTGTGGATGTCGACTGTATGGTTATTCCACTTAAGTATGTTTATGTCCCAAGTTACCTTTATATGTTAAGTGTTATTTATATGGGTTTTATGGTAATATTTTGGTTAAAAAAGGGTATGTAATGATCTTTTATTCAATGAAGAGTATTTTCTTCTTCATAAAGGTGAAAAGTATTACTTTGGTAAAGTACTCATGGTTTACTTGTTGTTTTGAAAAACTAACAGTTTCCCTTCTTTTTGTATCCTTTACTGGGCTTTTTATGCTCATCCCATGTTTTTGAAATGTTTTCTACAGGACTAAAATATGAATAGGGTCAAGGATGGGATCAAGGAAAGGCATTCTATCTAAAACATTGAACTAGACAAGTTTCTTTTTAAGTTTTTATTATTATTTTATTTTATGGAAACTTAGTAGAAGTGTCTACTATGTAATATTTTGAGGTGTAATAGTTCTGACTTAATTCACTAAAACTCTAAGCCTGAAAATATCCTCTATGTGAATTATTCATTTAATTCATGATTAAGTAATGTTTAAGGCCGGGGCCTTATATTTTTGGTATTGGAATGGTAATATAAACATTTAACTCATTAATTAATACAACTCCATTTTTTTATAAATTAATAAAACAAGATCATAACTGAATTCATCTTTTAAAATAATAATTAAAATAAATTTGATATAATTATATATAATATTAAATAATTATAAAAAATCAATTAACGTACCTTATAGGGTTTTGGAATGAGGAAATTTTGGAAAATAAGTAATAACAACACCACTATTATAAAACTAGTTTAAAATGATCAGTATTTCTCAAACCAGATATTAAAAATGGGTAACTAATATACTCAAAGAGAAAAATTATAAATTTATTTTATAATATATTATATATATTAAAATTTTTATGTAATTAGTGATAAAGATTTTTATTTCGTTATACAAGAGATTCAAGAAATTTAGTTGATGTTGAGAATTATGGTAAGGGTTTCTTTGTCACAAATTTTATTAATTGATATATATTTTTTATTATGGATCATGATATATTTAATATAATTTGATTATTCCCAATTGAATGTATTTTTCCATATTAATGAAAATCATTGGGTTTTAAGGGCCATATAATCTTCTTTCTTAAATTGTCTCTTGATGTAAAATATTTTTAATTTGAAACAATTTTAGTTAACTCAACTCCCTTCATCGTGTTAGAGATATTTTTTTGAAACTTTTTGGTCTATGTTTGGTATATTCCACCCTAGTACTTTACATAAAGGTATTTTCTATTCAAATATATGGATTATTCATTTCTAATTCAAAATTTCTAAATTATTTAAATTCTTCCTCAAAAAGTATATTATTCTTAAGAATAATTACTATCCTCTTTAATGATGGTTCCAACTCCTTGATTATATTTTTCATCCACCAAAGTTTTAATTTATATTTGGAGAACCGATTATGAGTTATCTAATGTGATCATTATATTAACCTTATCATATTTTAAAAAAACTTATTACACTTTTTATAATGAAGTATTTAAACAAAATCAATATTAAGTAATAAAATATGTTTCCTTCTATAACCAACTATTTTTTCTTCCACTCTAAATTTATTTTGGGTATTATTTAGTTATTTTTATGTATCTATTATTGAATTTTTTTAATGTAAATATTTTCAATAATTTACACTTGTGGTTGTTGAATAAAACTTTTGAATGCAACCCGTAACGTAATGTTTTTGTGAAAATTTTAAAAATATTTCTAAAATAACATTTACCTTTTAATTACATTTTAACTATATAAAAAAAAGCTATGAATATCTTATATTTTACATAATTTAAATAATTTAAAAATTAAATATCACAAAATAATGTATTTACCCCAATAATTTAATGTTTAATGAATTTGTGTATAAGTTACATAGAAAACTTATTTTATAAAACATTTAAACTATTATGAATAATATAACTCTTTTAGAACCCTTTATAGATTTATAAAAAGCTGTAATTATCTTAAAAAAATATTTAGGGAAACATACAAATGAGGTGATCTTAAAAATTTAGTAAGGGGGGAAATATCATCATGACATCAAGGGTTAGATCATTAGCCCACAAGAAAATATTATTGGGAAAAAATTAATTATTAAAAATAACAGTGCAAAATAAGTGTTGTATATATTTTATAAAAAAAATAAAAGTAAAATTAAAAATTAAAAACATATTCCATGAGATAACAATGTGACATAATAATCAAATCATGGTAAATATAAATTATTAAAAAAAAATTAAGGAACCATAAATATATGGCATCAATATAAATCATTAAATCATAAGCACAAGTCAAGGATAACTCCAAAGACCATCAATATACAATGTATAAAGGAAAAAATTGGATTAGGTTAACTCAGAAATCCCATACATAACATATCTTTTCATGGAAGCATTACCCAATGCATTAGAGGGCTATATAATTTCTTCCCCACTCATCACAAAACATAGTGTGATTAGGCTAACCACCCATGCACCATACATGGTATCTCATGAGATAGTAACATTACTAAATGAATTAGATGAATATATAATTCTGGTCCCACATATCAAATAATGAAAACTATAATATTTATATGCAAATTTGTTCCACATGAGTTAAAGAAACCATAAATAATGAATAAGCATGATAAAACCCCTGAGAAAGGATTGTGTTTCCTAATATTTCCACAATGAATAACCGAATGCTATATCATATGGATTCCAAAGAAAATAAGGAATTAAACTATTTTTTATGTTAATATTTAAAAAATAAACATAGGTATTTAGAATTTTGTTATAATTTAGGAAAATTTAGGAGAAATATCATGGAGAGTTATGAATAATAATGAACCACATTAGTGATGTTTTTTGAAATGAGCATGAGATATTTTAATGAAAAAAATAGATAATAATTTCAATTTAAACCATAATTTTTCAAGTATGGTGCTATATAAAATATAATGGTTTTTTGATATCTTTTAATTGTTAAAAAAAATTTTAAGGAGGAAATTTTCATCAAATAAAACTTAATAAGGTTCCCTTTTTTAGGTTTTAGAAACATCATTATTGAAATCTCATATTGTTAAAAGGATAATAGTTTATTTTTAACATAGGATAATATTTATATTAATTTAACATGATATAAAATATAATTAATTTTCAAATTAAAATGGATAACATTGGTTGGAAATTAAATTATAGACTAGGAGAGGAAGTTGTCTTTAAAGAGGATGATAATTATTTACAATAATGATATACTTTTGTGAATGAAATGTATAATGTTAATGATTTTAATAAAAAATGAAACATCATCCAGATAATGAAATTTTTGCACCATCCTAGAATACAATAAATACTTGTTTGAAATCTATTTTTAAAAAATATTCATTATGACAAAAGAAAGAAGTGGAATAAAAAAACACTCATAGCTTTTTAAATATTTGAGACCAAAAACCTATGAGAGAATGAAATTTTTTTTAAAAAAATATTTTATATATTTAAATATAATAAAAATATGATTTTAAAATAATAATAGGTATTATATATTCTATTCAAATGAAAACATGGAATATAATAAGAAATATGTCTCAAGATGTGAAAATTGAGAAAAGGAACAAATGCCTTTTATCTTGAATTACTCGAACATGATTTAACCTCCCATATAACATTCATAAATTTTTTAATTAAGTATATTATAACATTATTTATAACTATTAACATTTATACCCCTAATTTATATTTATTCTCTACATGTAAAGTAGTTAATTTTTACCAATTTTCAATATCAGGTGTGCATAATCACATTCATTTTGAATTACTTTTGTAATAATGGGGTAGTTTTTTTATTGTAACATATTTAATTTTTCATAGAAAATAAAAGCTAATTTAATTTATTATTTATTATAAGTATTAAATTTGTATGATAATTTTATCAGAGTTTTGGATATTATCTTTTAAAGAGAAAAATGCGACGAGAATGTTTCGATGTTTTTAACAAAAAAAATATTGTATATTAATTAACGCAGTTAGTGTAAATTGAAACATTAAAAATAAAAAATAAAGCCATTATATAATATTTTTTTATCATATATTATCCTTATTCATTCTCTCATACACATCCAAGAAATTATTTTATAGTACCATTTAAGTGAGTGGTCAAACCAAACCAAATAAAGCATATGATAATTTAATAGATTGTTATGAAGGGTTTAAGTTAAAATATCACTATACCATAAGAATAAAGATTTTAATTATTTTCTATATGTGTGATATATAAATATTTTAAATATATATATATATAATATAATTTATATAAATCCATTACATAGAATAAAAGATTGTTTTCCTTTTAGTGTGCTTGTTTTAAGAAGGTTGATTTCTTCGTATTTATTTATTGTTGATTTCATTACCAATTTGTTACATTTATCTTACTATAAAGTTATAAATTACATAAAAATTATATGTATCCTTTTTAAACATTCTTAAATCCAGCAATGAAATGCAGTGAAGGAAAATTAACATATTATTTCATGGAGGCAGTTTTCCGCACATACAGATGAATCCCAATACAAATTTGACTTAATGGAAAATAGAAATGTGGTTAATTCCTACATCATAATAATAATAACAAAAAAATATACTAATAATTGTAATATTATTATTTATTATGGTGAAATTTAATTTTATGATGAATAATTTCACATAAATAAATAAAAATGTCAAAGGATCCAATATGAATTTTTACCTCGCTTCTTGGATTATTACCTTTGTAAAAAGGATTACCCTTTAGTGATGCTATTTTGTGAAGATAAAAAACCATTAAATGCATATAGTAAATTTTAGGAAATTTTTGGTAAAATTTGGAGAAAAAATAGTTGTTTGGGGAATCAAGGAGAGGAGAGACACCTTTATAAGGGAAAATGGATTATATTTTTGTAAATACCCAAAAAATTTGGATAATGGTAACTAACTCTCAAGGAATGTGGATAAAAAATTGGTAAATTATTACCCATATAATTTTTTTAAACATATTAATTTCATTAATTATTATTATTCGTTAGTTAAATTTTATATATTTATATTCACTATAATTATATTAATTATTTTTTCAATAAAAAATTAAATAATTTTATTCGTAATAAATTCATTTATTTATCTTATATCGTTTTAATTAAAAGAATAATTTTAAATTTTAGAATTTTAATTTTAAAAAAATATATTAATTTTTTTAGTAATCAATACAATATTATCTTACTGTGAGGTTCTATGAATTTTCTGTGAATGTTTATTTTAGGGACAATAGTAGAATATTTAGATTTTCAAGAAAATAAATTCCTTTCATGTTTTTACAAATTAAAATTAAATTCTAGATGGGTTTTAAAACTTAATTGGTTTTTTATTAAAAATAATACAATTAATGTCATTATGATCAACTTTTCACTTTATTTTTGTAAAAAAAATATTATACATAAAAGTTATTTTTTTTGAAAAATGTTTTCTACACATTTTATTGGTTTTTTATTAATAATATTTTTTCCAATTATAGAAAGTAAACATGGTAAAATAGAATCCATTTTTTTATTAAACATGTGAAAAATCTTAAATGATGTCAGATTAATTTTTTTCATTGTGAATAATATATTTGTTATAAAATATAGTTGTCATCGTAAGAGTGAAAATGGTTATAACAAACAAGATAAGGGTTAAAATGAACTAAAATAACACAAAAATCCTATTTTATGGTTATATATGGACCCTATATTATATGATATTAAAAATAGTCCATTTTGAGCCAATTTAATTTAGTAATACTTTAATATATGTAATCTTTGGAAAAACCTTTAGCGTGTTCTCTCCCTCAATTATTCATATGTCAATAGTCTCTTAGATCAACAAATACCTACGAAAAGTTTTTCTTGCAATAACTCCCCACATACTATAGGTCTTTATTTGATAATAAAACTATCATAATAAGGCTTCAGGTAAAAACATGAGGAATTGTTTTGAAGAATTGGTATATTTCAAAACAAAGTATTTTATTTTTAATTTCTTATTTTACCGCTTTTATAAATCACTTAAAAACACTAATATATTATCATTAGATTCTAAAATATACTCATATGTTATTATTTTTATGTTCTATCCTTTTTTTTCTTCTAATTATCTTGCTAATGGAAAATGAAATGATGTTCCATGTGTATGTGTGAACCACCCTGTCTTCGAGAGAAGTGTTTCATTTTTCATCATCGACTCTAATGGTTGGTATTAATGATGTATTAAAGTGAAATAATATTATATATATTATATAAATTTCATTCTATTATTATATATAAATATCCAAATTATTTCTTTATGAACAATAGGAAAATAAACACATTGCTCATGTGTATGTGCAGACCACCACCTCATGAACAAATACTTTTTATTTTTTCATCACCACCTTACATGGATGGTAGAAATTAGTGGATTTTGATAAATAAAATTATATTTATTAAATAATTATCATTCTGAAAAATTAAAATAATATTTAGATTTGTCCCCACATTTTCATTGAAAAATAGAAATATTATTGATGTGTATAAATTAGCTACCATCTATATGTTATAACACAATTCATTTTTCAAAAACATTATACATATTAGGTCATAAAAGTATAATTAATGTATAAAAATTATAAATATAACATTAATAATATTTGGTAAATGATATAATAATGATCCATTTTCCATAGTATTCCTAAAGAATTCATTTTGGACTTATAAACCAAACATCCTCAAAATGTCAAAAGTTAACTTAATAAATAATGTAATTAAGTATGAAATGATAATAAGAGAAAATAAAATGAATAATGAAACTATTATTAATTTAAAAAATAATCTTAATGATGTAAATAGTTAACATAACTTTATTATTCAGTAAGATAAAGATCATGCATGACATGTCAAACTCAAGGTAAGGAATTTCTAGTCCCAATTCCCTTTCATTGAGGCTTATGTTATTCTCACAACGTGTTTTACTTTTTGTGTTTTATAAACAATAGTATAGATTAATTTTATACTAATTATCAATAAAAAGTTCTTTCAAAAATCAATTAATTCAAATTTTATTCTTCTAAGGATTCATTGGTTCAAAAGATATCAAATTTTATGGTATATTCTACTATTTTTTAATTGTTTCGAATATATTTTTCTAATATATTTACTAAATGTCTATATTGTCTGATGGATGCGTAAATAATAAAAAAATATGAATTAAAAATGTCATTTTACCTACCCTTGTACTTTCTTATAGTGGTGATCTAATGTAACGTTTTTGTGTATTTTATATAGAATATTTTACATTCCTTCCAATGTATAAAACTAATTTTTCTAATTTGTATTGAATAATTAATATCTACAATAATCATGACCATTATTCTCTAATAGTATTCCTTTCTATGTTTTTCTGTCTTCTCAATATAATATCCAATTTCTTATTCTTTTGGATATTTTTGTTTAATGTTTTTACAATGAAAAACAAGTTTTGTCTTAATTTTTATGTAAATCACAAATTGTTTTATCATATGTGTTTAATAGATTACATTATAATATTTCATGACAGAAATGAAATATTATATGTGTTATATGTATATTAAATTCCATTTTAATTTTTTTTATGATGATGGTTGGGCCTGATATAGCTCTCAAATGCATTAGGAAATGATTATGTTCTCTGAGAACAATATTATAATTAATTGATTTTGTTATTAAATTTGTAATAATTCTTAAAATGGTTATTATAGTGGTTCTAGGAATATGTTTTCCCTAGTAACCTATCATGATTTTCTATTATTGAAAAATAATTTTCATTGAAATATTTTCATTTCATAAGTTTTGTTTTTGATATTTAATTTAATGGAATTACTATTCCTTTTATGTATAAAAGGATTGATTTTTATGAAATTTATTTTGAGGGATTCTCATGTAATCTAAAAAACCATCATGATTATGATTTTTTCTATTATGTTTTCTTATAATGGTTTTTAAAATGGAAATTGAAATGTAAAGAAGATTTTGTTTTAGAGTAAATTATAATTTAAGATGAAAGTTTATTATGTTAAAAAAACTATCTTATATGATATCATGATTTTGAAATGGACTAACGAGTTTATTTTATTATTTATTCATGTCCCTTATGTTTCTTTTTTTTATCATCCAATTTATTTGTTTTTTTGTTAGGGTTTAAGGATGAGTAGGACCAATGATGAAATAAACGTAAAAATCATTACTATTTTTCATGGAAATAATGTTTCATTTTAAAAATTTTGTATTATGGGAAAAAAGATAATGAGTGAAAGTTAACACTTTGTAATGTATGATATTATTTTGTAAGAGTTATAACGAAATTCTATAAAACAATTAATTTATGATTCCCTTGATTTTAATAAATTGAAACCATTTTCATATATTATGTAATTATGGGTTGATTGTGGATTGGCTCTTTATATTTGGTATTAGAGGAATGGTTTAAATAAATATAGAGTATAATATGTGTATAAATTATTTAGGATACCATTAGCGTTGATATTTTGGTTTTTTATCATAAGTTGTATGTCTTATATAACTATAAATGTTATTATTCTAAGGTGAATCATTGTAATTTTATGATTATTTTAAGAAGTATAAGAGATAAAATCATATGGAAATATAGTTTGAACATTTGGGGAATCAATATTATCATAAATAAAAGGATGTGTGTTTTAGAGTAAGATATTCATACTATTATTTATTTAGTATTTTAATTCGACTTAGTTAATGAAATAATTATTATTTTGAATAAAAATATCTCTCATCAGGTTAAAAACTCTTCATTAATATGGATAGGAAAAAATAAAACCCAATACTATTTTCTCTTCAAGGGGATTAAATCAAAATAATAATTAAAAAATCTAGTTCACATGATTTCGAAACCTTATCTAGTATTTAACTTACCAATAAAAATAATATATTATACTCATTTAATCTTCAATAATTTGATATCATGAAGAACCATGTGATAAATTAAATAATGTTTTGAAAATATAACTATCTTAGAAAAAATGTTTTGAAAACACCCTTTTTAAATTTATCAGGTTTTTATAATGGATTAAAAAAAATGATTCACAACCCTTTACATAGATAAAATTTAGGGTAAACATTGAGTGTCCTATGTATTTATTTTATTATATGTTTTTTAGAAACAACATCCCTTTTTGAAAAATTGTATTCAAAACATTTCTTAATGTTATATGGGAAAAATATGTGATGATGCCTCAAATCAATATATTAAAAACATGTTGTTGTTTAAAAATACCAATCTCTATCAATATCTATTTCATTCAAGATGTAATTATTTTACATGGATAAAATATGTAGAGGAACATTTCAATGTTTTGAGGAATTATGAAATGTATGGACTTGACTTAGTAGATCATGAGGCATTCATTTTAAAAAATGGGATTGGAATGAATGGTGTTCAATATTTCAGAGATATTAGTTAATTTTTCATTCAGTTAGAAATATTTAATATATTGAGATTTATGAATCTTAGGACATGATTCATATTTTTTATTATACGATGAATGTATAAAGTAATAGGATGACATATCTTGTTTAAAAGACTATAAAGAACATTGAACGATTGAAGTGTATTTGTATATGATATCAAGAGTAATGATATTTTGTGTAAGGACTGATAAATTTAAGATTTATAATATGTTTACATAAATATATAATCATTTCAATTTTTATGGTATTGGGTACTTTGGGAGACATTAATTGATTTCTAATAGATGTTGGGTGTATATGTAACCCTTAAGTGTAACTTTTTTGTTAGTGAAAAATGGTATTAGAGGAATAATAATTGTATATTTTGAGTACATAAGTAAAAGGGTATTGATAACCGTTAGTTTTTTGATGATATTTGATGATGAGATAATTATTTCTAATTGGTATTAAAGGGTTATTACTTTATAGGAAAATAAATATGATATTTAAAAGTGATTTGGTGACTATGTGATTAATGTTAGTTTTTGAACAAGTTCACTATTTTGGGAACATTAAATAATTAATGTAAGTAGAATTTTAGGAGTAAATATTGTGCTGATTTATAAAAGTATAAAGGATATTATCATGGGAAACAATTTGAAAATTTTGGATATTATATGGTTTCTATGTATAATGTTCCGGTTTATGAGTTTAGGATTTATAAAATTAAAATTGAGATAAATTTTACATTCATATTTAAAGACTACGTGATAAAATATTTTTCTATTTTGGGGTTTTTAACTTTCGTTGGAATATTTTGATGGGATTTAATGTTATTTACACATGGAAACTCTAAAATTCCAATTTGGGTTTTATTATTGAGGGATTGGTGATTAAGGTAGTATTATTCAAAGGACGGTGTATTGAAATTATATTTTATATTAAATTATCATAATAATTTTTTCACGACTCGTCCTCCAAGGCTTATGTCGGGACTACCACAAGCCTACCTTCGATAGGCCAGGGGTTAGCGATGAGCACCGAAAGGCGTATTCCCCAAAACCGGGAAGGCATTCCCTTTCTATCCTATAAATACATGGAACCAACCACACAAAAAGATATGAACACAAGTAAACTATATTGCTAAAAGAGTGCTGAAAGTAAGAGGGGCCGAAATACAAGCCCAACTGTAAAGGTAAAAGTAAAACTAAAATAAAATACAACTAATGAAAGATAAAGATGACTACTGAGTCATCGTTCGAGGTTCCTACCTGAAGGTTAGGTACTGATCACCTCCTCAGCACTCCATGTCTACATTTCTCTTCTGCATATAGACACGTAGTATGGTCCACCTCTGGTCACTGTCCAGTCCTGGTACTCTCAACCTCGATCAGTGATGTCTTTCTTCTGCACCAAACACAACAAGGTGCGGGCATACCTTGTGCAGGGGTGAGTATAACGATACTCATTAGGGACCCTGAGACCCTCATGGTCTCACCAAATCCTTAAAGGATAACCAAAAAGAAATAAATCAACTTACAACCCTACATAGGTATATGCCCATACATATACCTAAGTTATCAAGTAAACCAGTCTCAATCACGAGGAAACAGTGGGTACAACCCAAAATCCCAAAGCTCAACTATTGCACAAAGAAAGGAATACCATAAAGGTATTTACCACACAGGTACGCCACTCTAAAGAATACCAATAAGTTATTACCATGAAGGAATTTACCACATAGGTATGAACTTAGCTCACACCAGTTATAACATAGGTACAGTAGTAGAGATGATTAGATGTAACTACTGAATCATCTTAAATTGTTAAGAGGTAGACCCATGAAGGATCCCAAATTGCAGACCCACACTGGATCCTAGTACTTAGTCAGTACATCATCAGACCCATAGAAGATCCCAGTACATCGTCAGACCCACATAGGATCCGAGTACATCATCAATACATCACCAGACCCATATAGGATCCTAGTACCTCATCAGTACATCGTCGGACCCACACATGATCCTAGTAAATTTTCAGTACATCATCAGACCCACATAGGATCCTATTACATCGTTATTAAATCGTCAGACCCACACATTATCCTAGTATTTCTTCAGTACATCATCATTCCCACACATGATCCTAGTACATTTTTAGGACATCATCATACCCACATATGATCCTAGTACATCGTAAGTACATCGTCAGACCCACATAGGATCCTAGTACATCGTCAGTACTTCGTCAGATCGACACAACATCCTAGTACATTGTCTGTGCATTGTCAGACCCACACAGGATCCTATTACATCATCAGTACGTCTTCAGACCAACACATGATCTTAGTACATTTTCATTACATCGTCAGACCCACACAGGATCCTAGTACATCATCACAACCATCTATAGTGTACACACACTAAGCTTGTTCATCTCTGGGAGAGTCTTCTCCCCAAGCCACCTGTCGATACTCCAACTTCCATGAAGTCCCACGAATAAGTATCCTACAGGACCGCCATGTGATAGGGGTCTCAACGCAATAGACGGTACGTCAATCAGACGCATGATTTGTAAGTTATTAGCCTTTTAGTCCCAAGGTCCTAGTTGGATTCTTGCTCGATCCAACCTGACCGTACCCCAAATTTATCCAAATGTAATGTGGGGTATAAAAAAGGGATCATACCACTGGAATGTTTCTAGCACCATAGACAGTTTGTCAAACAGATATCTGGTGCTAATGTTATGGCCGAAAAAACCTATAGGGTAAAAATTGGTCCGGGTCCGATCTGACCTGGTCGGACCTACCCGGCCCGGCATGGCCTGGGTGGGGAGTTCGTGGTGCGGTGTTCTACTATAGCTCGCTAGATGGCAATCCATCCTCTCTGCACGGCATGGTTGCGTGCCGCACCTTCGCCTTTACAGGCAGCCGGCTGCCACTCTTGTGTCCAACAGGTGCCAATCGCTGGCATCGGTTGCCATTCTCCTCCATCGCGAAGAGTGCAACCATAATTACACATAGATTTGTGGAGTGGTCAAGAAAAGTTCATTTTTACCACTCCCTCCATGATATAATGGTAGCAAGTGGCTCAAATATTTATTGAATCAGGAAAAATTGTCCAGAATGGGTATGGCAATAAAATTCACCACAACTAACCTACTTTAGAGGTTCACTGATGTGTCGCAAAATGAAAAAACGATGAAGGCGAGAAGGGTGACAATGATTGTCACCTCCTAACACTCATCCAATGTTGGGATCATGCGTCATCTAGTTTCTTGGCTCTGAAGAACATTATTTGATGGAGATGACATTCTTCATTTGGAGGAGAAGTTCTTCATTAGAGAGGAAGGGTGCATTCATCGTTGGAGAAGATCTTCCAAAAATTTTCCCCTTCACCTATGCCAACCAATCCTCATAATGAAATTTGGTGCCAATAATTTAAATTAAGTCTATTAATTTAATTTATGCAATAATTAGTTGTTCAAGAAATTAATTGTACCACATTGGGATAATTAAATGGCTCAATTTAATGGGAGGAATGTAATAATTGGGAGTTGAGATATTTTTCTCCCATTAAGAGGGTTAGGGTGGTCCCTTCCACTAAATTAAAAATTGGGAGGTTTTGGCTCAGTGTTCCCCACCTCCATAACATTCACATGGGTGTTTTCAACAACAAAAAATATAAGTTTATTTTATTTTTTTATTTCCATGAAAAAATTGAAAAATATCTCTCACCCTTGTCCCACAGTGGTCGAGGTAAAGGTCTCTTTATGCTTATATCAGTGCTGCGAGTTCAACGGTGTCCTCAAATTTCAATTCCGAGCATCGGTTTACATGTTACAAAAAATCCACTCGCAAGCTTAAAGAACGTACCCAAAAAAATGTTTAGAAATTCATTCCGGGCACAGCAGGCCTCAGAATCACCCGCCATCAATTTTCACGGACTCATAAAATTCCCATATAATTAAGAAAAATTATATATAATTTCAAGGTATTTACATTCTCCCCACCTCAGGTCTTTACATCCCCATAATCCACAACTAAAACTAAAGAAACAAGTGGGAGTACTGAGCATGATTCTGAGCCTCCCACTCCCATGTGCACTCATGGAGATTCTCGTGCTGCCAACAAATGTGCACCAGAGGTATCGACCACACACAAAGGACCCGCTCCTTTCGCTTTTTAATATCCACTGGAACCTCCGTAAACATCGCTCCATCTTCAATGTCAAGCTCGTTGTGGTCGATGATGTGGGAAGGGTCATGCATGTATCTCTTGGGCTGAGATATGTGGAAGAAATCGTCCACCCATTGCAACTGAGGTGGAAGTGCTATGCGGTAAGACACCTCGCCAACTTTGTGGAGGACCTAGAAGGGTCTGATGATCCTTAGAGATAACTTTCCACCCCTAGAAAATCTCTGTTAACCTTATCGAGGTGAGACCCATAGAAAGACATGGTCACCATCCTCGAACTCCATTGGTCTCCATTTACTATCAACATATGACTTCTACGTGCTATGTACTGTTGTCATCCGCTCCTAGAGGACCTGTACCTTTTCCAATGTTGCCCATACCATATCTGGTCCCATGAGCGCTGACTCCCCTGGGTTAGTCCAGCACAGAGGTGAACTTCAAGGTCGGTCATATAAAGAATCAAAAGGTTCCATCACAATAGTTAAGTGATAACTGTTGTTGTATGCAAACTCCACCAAAGGCAAGTGATCCTCCCAGATGCGACCGAAGTCAAGAACGGAAGCATGTAGCTTGTCCTCGAGGGTCTGAATTGTCTGCTCAGTCTGGCCATCTATCTGAGGATAGAAGGTGGTGCTCAAATTAAGCTACGTCATGAAAGCCTCCTGCAACCCCTTCATTATCCAGGAAGTGAATCGTGTATCACGATCGGAGACAATCGTCGATGGTACTCCATGGAGCTGCACAATCTCCTTCACATAGCGGCATCCCAAACTCCCTACTGAACCCCGCTATTTGATCTGTAGGAAGTGGGACAACATGGTGAGTCGGTCGACGATCACCCAGATAGAATCATGAAATCTAAATGTACATGTAATTACTGTCATGAAGTCCATGGATACCTCATCCCAATTCCACTTTGGGACCTCTGAAGGCTGAATTATGTATGTTGGCACCTAATGCTCCGCCTTTACATGTTGACAAGTGAGGCACCGAGAGACAAACTATGCTAATGCTTTCTACCTTTCTAGCCACCAGGGCTGTCATCAGAGGTCCTGGTACATCTTCACCACTCTGGGATGTACCGCTAGAGGGGATGTGTGGAACACCCTCAACACTTCCTCCCAAAGCATCCCGGGTACCATGGTACGTCTTATAAAAAAAGATGACATACTCCCCACCATCATAAATTCCATCAGGTGCCTATCCTTAAGATATCAGAGCACGTCGAGCCTCGCAGTAAGCATCCCCACACTGTGCCTCCCTGACTCGCTGAAGAAGCAGAGGAGTGACTATAAGAGACTGAAGAAAAATAGCTCCATATCAATCCACAAAGTGTATCTGTAAAGCGGCCAGCTGCTCTATCTCCACACCTAGAAGCTATAAAACATATCTCTTACTGAGTGCATCTGCTACAATGTTTCCCTTCCCAGATGTATAGACTATCTCAAAGTAATATTCTTGGAGGAACTCGAGCCAACATCGTTGTTTGAGGTTGAGGTCCTTTTTCAGGAACATATACCTAAGACTCTTGTGATCCGAGTAGACTATAAAACTCTCGCCCATCATGTAATGTCTCCACAAATTCAAGTTAAAGACCACTGATGCTAACTCCAAGTCATTAGTAGCATAGTTCTGTTCGCACTATCTCATATGTCGAGAACCATATGTGATAATTGCTTTCTCCTGCATCAGGGCACCTCCTATCTTGGTCCCTGAATCATCGCAGTAGACTATATACCCAACACCCTCTTCTAGAAGCCTTAACATGGGGGCACTAGTTATCCTCTACATCAGCTCCTGAAAACTCTACTGGCATCTCTCTGTCCACACGAAAGGGTTTCCCCTTTATTTTCAATGCTAATAAAGGTGCAGAAACTCTGGAAAAATATGGCACAAACCTCCGGTAGTATCCCGCCAAACCAAGGAAACTTCGTACCTCTATCAAACTCCTAGGTGTATACCAAGAAAGTACCACCTCAATATTCACTGGATCCACCGCAACTCCAACCTCTGAGATGACATGTCCCAAAAAATGAACTTCTCGGATCCAAAAATGGCACTTCGACAGCCTAAAATAAAGCTAGTACTCTCGAAGTGTGTCTAAAAATATCTGGACATGATAGGCATGCTCCTCCTTAGTAGTTGAGTAGATCAAAATGTCATCAATGAAGACAACAACAAAGAGATCAGTGTATGGTTGAATTATCTTGTTCACGAGTCCAATGAACACTATTAGGGAATTGGTTACATCGAACGACATAACCAAGGACTCATAATGGCAACACTGTCATCCGAAATTCATCTTATGCATATCCTCGTCTCGCACTCTGTGATGGTGATAGCTTGATCTGAGGTCTATCTTCGAGAACCATTGTTCTCTCTTCAACTGATCAAAGAGGTTTTTAATCCTAGGGAGTGGGTACTTGTTCCTCACTGTTACCTAGTTCGGGCACCGATAGTCAGAAATAAGCCTCAAGCTCCCTTCCGCCTTCTTGGAGAACAAAATCGGGGCTTCCCAAGGAGAAACACTGGGCAGAATGAATCCCTTCCCCTGTAAGTCCTCTTATTGTACCCAGAGCTCACGAAGCTCTACGATAGCCATCAAATACACTGGTGTGGATATCGGTTCCATCTTGGGGTACAAGTCAATGTAAAATTCCACCTCTCTATGTGGATATAGACCCGGAACATTATTAGGCAAAACATCCCCATACTGGTCCACCACTACAAGATAGCTCAGCCTCTCCACAACAACCGCTCTGAGGGTAACGCTTGCCAACTGATGAGTTATAAGCTGCACTCTCCTCTGAGTAAGTCCATATTATGCTCAAAAGTTTAAATTCTATCTGGTGAGGGTAAAACCTGGTCTCATCCAAGTAGACACACATCACTTTTCATCTAATACATCCAATCTGAGAATGTACTGTAGATAACCAGCCTATACACAAGATTACATCGTAAGGCATCGAGATCGCTTCTTTGAGATCCCAGCCGATGCTCTTGGCTCATAGTGTAAGCTCACACTACTGGAACCAGTGTGTAATCGTCGAATCCACTCCCGAAGAAGTATCTAGCCATAAGGAACAAGACAACGGCTCCATCAGAATCTCTAAGCTCCAAACAAAGTAAGTGGTAATAAAAGAATGATTGGTACCTGTGTCTATAATAACGTAAGCTAAGGTGGAGTAGAACCAGATCGTACCTCATATCATCTCCGGAGTGTCATAGTCATAGGCTTCAACTACATTGAGTTAATATCGCCCCTGTCAACCTACTCCATGTGGTCATGGTGGACCACCTGGTGGTGGTGGCAGTAACATCTCGAATCGTCGCCCACTACCAGCTGCACAACAAGCTCCTCTGCCATGTCCACCTGAACCCAGTGGACCTCCTCAGTAAAACCTCTATCTCTGACCGGGCGGTCCATCAACCATCTTATGATCATAGAAATGGTGGGTCAGTCAGTCACGAGCCATGTGACCCTGCCTGCCGCATGTGAAACATTTCATGTTCCTCGCATGACAAACTCTATCTATGGTACCCCGCACAACCTATCCTGAGTCATGCAGTCGCCCACCTATATGTCTTGTCCTCTTGGACCTTTATGACATTTTTCTGCTGCCAGCTGTAGAATACTCGGCTACCTGATGACTGGGGGTGGGTCTCGCTGCTGGTGACTGCTCAGCATGAAAACTCTCCCCTAAGAGGGCTCTCACTAACACCCCTGCCTGCGTCGGAATGCTGAGTGAGATCATCGATTCCCTGATCTCACACCTGAGTCCCTACTCCAAGGTCTGGCCCCTGAAGAATGGGACTCAAACCATATTAGTGGAGTAGCATGAGAGGTGGGTGAACCTCATTGAGTATGGATCCACAATCATGCTTACATGCTGCAAATGAATAAGCTCATATATGCACACTGCACGAAGAGTCGTTTAGAAAAACTCTGCCCGAAACAGGATCTCGAAGACTACCCAGAGAAGTGTCACCGCGTCGTGAACCGGGAGCATCAAGATCCACCATTTTCCTACTGCTTCCAGTAGAAGAATGGCGGTAAGGATCGCAATGAGAACAACTGGTGTCCCAACTAGTCGGAAGACTCTCACAACAACCTCCAGCCAATCCTCAGCTACACGTGGGTCTATATCTCTCCTGAACCCTGGTGGACTCTTGTGCTGGAACTCGTGAAACATGCTCAAGTGGCATTCACCCTCTATTTCTAGGGCTGGCTTCATCAGTGACCCAATGTGTAATGGTACCGCTGGTGCCTCAACTGGAAGAGGGTCTTACGTCGAGGCCTCGTCGCTCGGTGGGCTATCAGAGTGTATTATAGCTGGAACCCTAGCAGGAAGTCTACATGGAGGAATCCTAAAAAGAACAAGTGAGGAATGGTCAATATGTTATACCTAGTGAGCTGACTCAAATAGATCACAAATAAAACTCTTTGAGAAACACACACACAGTCTGTGTTTCGTACACTATGTCGAAAATCCGAAGTCAGGGTCCGGGTGTATGGATACGTCGACGGCCACACCAACACAGGGTTCCCTAAACAGATAAACACACTCACTACACATAACAATACCTACGTTAAAAGAAATATTTAGGTCTTATGCTCTACACTTGAACTGACTCCTTTGATACCAATTTGTCACAACCTGTCCCACAGGGCCCATGTCGTGACTACCCCAAGCTCGCCTTCCATAGGACAGGGGTTGGAGACTAGCACCAAAAGGTGTATTCCCTCAAACCAGGAGGACATTGCCTTTATATCCTATAAACACGTGCAACCAAGAACACATGATGATACAAATCCAAGTAAGTTATATAAAAAAAGAGTGGTGAATGTAAGAGGGGTCAGAATACAAGCCCAACAGTAAAGGTACAAGTAAAACTGAAATACAATACAAATGAATAAAGAGAAATACATCTATTGGGTCGTCCTATATAGTTCATACTAGAAGGGTGGGTATAGATCACCTCTTCTACACTCCATGTCCACCTGTCTTTTCTGCGTACCAACATGGCTTTTGGTCCACCTCTGTGCACCGTCCAGTCCTAGTACCCTCATCCTCGATCAACAATATATGTCGTCTGCACCAAATATAACGTGTCACCGACATCGCCCATGCAAGGGTGAGTATAACAATACTCATTAGGGACCCCAAGATCCTAAAGGTTTAGCAAAATCAAAAAAATGATAAACCATAATGCATAAAACCAACTAACAAGCCTACTTAGGTATATCCCCATACATATACCTAAGTTATCAAGTATACCCATATCAATCATGAGGAAACACATGGTTCAACCCAAAATCCCAAAGCTCAACTATTTGAAAAAGGAAGGAACACCGCAAAGGTTAGCACCACACAGGTACACAACACAGAAGAATACCACCAAGGTATTAGCATGAAGGAAAGTACCATACAGGTACGAACTCAGCTCACACCAGGTATAACATATGTATAGTAGTAGGGAAGATTAGATGTAACTACTGAATCGTCTTACTCTATTAAGAGGAAGACCCACGAAGGATCCCTAATTATCGATGCACACAGGATCCTTGTACCTCTTCAGTGCATTGTCAGAACCACACGGGATACTAGTACACCATGAGTACGTCGTCAGACCCACACAAGATCCTAGTACGTTGTCAGTACATAGTCATACCCACACAGGATCCTAGTACATTATCAGTATATCGTCATACCCACACAGGATCTTAGTACATCGTCTATACAACATCAGACCCACACATGATCCTATTACATAGTTAGTACATCGTCAGACCCACACAGGATCCTGGTATATCATCAGTACATTGTCAGACCCACACATGATCCTCGTACATCCTCAGCACATCGTCTGACCCACACAGGATCCTAGTATATCTTCAGTACATCGTCAGACCCTCACAGGATCCTAGTGAATCGTTGGTACATCGTCTGACCCACACATGATCCAATTACATCGTCAGTACATATTCATACCCACATAGGATCCGAGTACATCTTTAGCACATTGTCAAACCCACACAAGATCCCATTACATCGTCACATCTAGCTACAGGTTACCTGCACTAAGCTTACTCGTCTCTAGAAGATTCCACTCCTCGAGCCACTGGTTGATACTCCAACATCCATGAATTCCCATGATGATGTATCCTAGAGGACCACCATGTCATAAGGGTCTCAACTCAATAGACGGGGCATCAATCAGACACCGGGTCTGTATATTATTATCCTTTTAGTCCCCAGGGCTCGGTGGGATTCATGATCGATCCAACCCCACTCTAATCCATCTTTATCCAAATCTTAGTTGGGGTATACCAAAGGGACCATCTCTCTCCAAGGTTTCTAGAACTATAGACGGTTCATGAAACGGATGTCTGATGCCGAATTTATTGTCAAAAGAACATATAGGGTTGAAACTGGTCTGGGTCCGACCTAGACGGGGGGCCGCAGTGTGGCGGTCCACCGCGGTGGGCCGTATTTTCCGCCATACTCAATGCAGAGTGTGGTCACATGTCGTGCCTTCTCCTATGCCGGCGGCCACTCTTGTGTCCCACTAGTGCCCATCGTCGGCACCGGTTGCCGTCCTACTCAATCACAAAGAGCACAAAAAAATTACACAAATATTTTTGGAGTGGTTAGGCCATGTTCGTTTGGTCCGCAACCTTCGTGTTAGAATGGTATAAAGTGGCTCAAATATTTCTTGAATCATCACGAAATGTCCAGAATGGGTAAGGGGAAAAATTCACAACAACTACACTACCTCGGAGGATTTTTCATGCATCGTGAGATGAAAAATGGGGAAGGTTAAGAGGGTTCCAATGATTTTCGCCTTTGAAACATGATTTCCTTAGTCGGGCTCATGCATTGTTCGCTTTCTTGGCTCTGAAGAACGTTATTTGATAGAGATGGGGTTCTTTGTTTTGAGGAGAAGATATTATTTGGAGAGAAAAGGTGCGTTCATTGTTAGAGAAGATCTTCCACAAATTATCCTCTTTTCTTTTTCCAACCAATCCTCACAAATAATATTGGTCCAATAATTTAAATTATGTCTATCAATTTAATTTTTGGCACAATTAATTATACCAAGTTGGACAAATTAATTGCCTCTATTTAATGAGAGGAATGAATTAATGGGGAACTGAGATGTTTCTCACCCATTAAGAGGGTTCAGGTGGTCCCTGCCCTTAAATTCAAAATTTTGTGTATTTGGCTCGGTGGTCCCCACCTCCATAACATTCACATGGTAGGTTTCAAAAAAATAGAAGTTTGTTTTATTTTTTTTATTTCCATGAGAAAGTGAAAAACTATCTTTCACCCTCGAGGAACTATGGTCAAGGTAATGATCTCCGTAAGAAAATATCAGCACTGCAAGTTCAACAGTGTCCTCATTTTTCTATTCAGAGCACCTATTTAAAAGTTACAAAAACCCACTCGCGCATTTTTTGAACATGCATGATTTTTTTTTTCAGAAATTCATTCTGGGCACACCAGGCCTGGGAATCATGCGCCGTCAATTTTCGCAGACTCAAAAAATTCACATATAATTAAAAAAAAGTACAGGGAAGTTTTGGGTCTTTGCAAATTTTTTTGCTAATTATTTATATATTAGATGAAAACTTTTTATCCTTTGTTGGTTTTTATGTTCCATTATATTTTTAGTTTAGTGCTTTAGGAATTATACATTCATTTGGAATAATCATTTTTTGAATAGGAGATGATTTAAAAGGGGAAACTTATCGATGCATAATAAAAGAATGAAATTTTAATTTTGAAATGGAATGAAATCAAGTTAGTATATTTTCTTTTTTTCCCTATCATTATATTAAAATAATTCATTAAATCTTGCAAATATATCTTAGAATAACAATGGTCTCCTTATATGTTAATTTTAGAGGAATTGGTGGTATTATTTATCCCATAATGATTTATGTTTTTTTTTTGTTAAATTTCTTATGAAAATGTTCTATATAACTCTCTATTATTCCTTATATATTTTGGTATTTCTTCAGGTCTATATTTTATCTTTCAGTAAGTGATCTTCTTATTGAGGAACCTGAAAATGTGTTATTCCAAGTGAACATCATATTTACCATCCAAATTCTCAAAATTATGTTTTATTTTTGGTGATTAAGATATGTATTTTCTATAATAGTATTTTTAAATATAAAAATGGTTTTTGTTTCGTGATTTTGTGTTTTATTTTCCACTCCTTGTAATTTATTCAGAAAATCTTTTAAAACCATTCTATCTGTAATGAGATTCAACTACATTGAATTATTTCCAAAAGGTGGGAAGATTGTAACAGCCTATATAATTTTTATAATAGATCAATTCCAATACTTATTAATATTAATTAATTATATTTTATAGATTTATATTTACTATAATTATAATAATATTTTTTTCAATCAAAAATGAAATAACTTTTTCATACTAAATCCATTTACTTATATTATTTGGTTTTATTTAGTGGTTTAATCTCTAAATTTTTTAATTTGAAATTAGAAAAATTAAACATCAATTTTGAAATCATGAAGTTAAAATTATCTTAGATATATTTTTATATTTAATTTTAATAGAAAGTTGATTTTGGTTGAATAGAAGAAAATAATTTTTTTTAAAAATATTTTCTTTTTATTTATTCAAAATGTCAAATAATATTTTGTAATGATATTATAATTTCATTAGTTCTTCTAATTAAACATATTTTAATAAATTTTATTATGATCAATGTTTCACTTGATTTTTGTATAAATATTTTCTTATACATAAAAATTATTTTTTTGAAGAATCATTTTTCATCACATTTTAAAGTTTTTTTTTAAATTAATTTTCTAAAATTAATGAAATATAACTTTATAAAATTGAATGTAAATTTGGAATAATTTTTTATAAATTTTTTAATGTTTCCACATTATATATTTTTTAATATGAGTACTAACGTTTTGATGAAAATCAAGTTACCATCCTAAGAGATAAAAGAGTTAAAAATAAAAAAAGATAAGTGTTGAAATAAACAAAAACATGTATTAAGCCTATTGAATTTTAATATTTCGACCCAATATTATATTTTATTCAAATATTATATATTTTTAATCCATTTATATTGAGTAAGACATTAATATGTTTTATTATTTTAAAACATTCCAAGAATTTCCTTTCCCTCACTTATTAAATGACACACACTCTCCTCTTTTCATCACACATTAAGATACTATTAGCACGGAAAATCCATAAAAAAATCCTTTACATACATCCCTCCCCACATCACAGTGGTCTGTTTTTGGAATTACCTATTATTTTATAAATCAAACTCCATTTTCAATGAATAAATATATAGTTAAGTAATATAGTTATATAAAACACATGAATTAATTTGGTTATTTTGGAAAATTAAAAAAATATAGTTTATAAAATTTAAAAACCTATAATGAGTCTTGAAAATATTTCAATTTCATATTAAATGGATGAGAGTAGTATATAATAAGGGTTATGATTATTTTTAATTATCATAGGTAGAAGAATTGAAAACCTCATAAAGCAGGATCACGCCATAGGAAGCCCATTTGTTAATGCTTCCAAGAAAGATGGAATCACAAGGACTTGACCTTGACCAATTCAACTATAGGATTCAATCACTAAAGGATGAGAAAAACTATTTATGATAAAAGGTCAATATTATCAAGGTCATATCCCCAACCTTGTTCACCAAACCACCCAATGAAAATACCACCATTACACACCGTATCCTTAGTGCATACACCTATGTAATATGAAATCATGTATCTATACACTATTAATATAAATGTTAATGTTTTTTTGTTATAAAATAATTATTATATTAATAATTTTTCATTATTAATTTATATATTCAATTATAAATGTGTGGATGAAAATTATATTTTGATATAAAGAATAAAAAATTATAATTATAGGATAAAATATGATGTGAAACAAAACATTATTTTTGATATATTCAATATTTTTTAAATACAATTTTATTTTCAAAAATTATTATTGTAAAATAATATTTATTTATATATAATTTTAGGATGTTCAATTTAATTTTTTTATTGGTCATAAATATGTTAGAATCACGAAGAAACTTATTTTTCATTAAAAATGTATTTTACATAATAGTGTAAATTCCCATATTTAGAGAATTGTTTTGAAAAAGAAAATATTATTTATGAAATAAAATCATCAAAAGTATCCAATGATGATTTTTTCATAATATTATGAGACAATATATATTTTTTGAAACTAAATATGTTATAAATTTACAGTACCTATTATGATATAATAATTGCACCAAAGTGATTAAATAAATACTATATAGGTAATCCACGATAAAAAATATATATCCCCATTAAACTAATGTGTTTTAATGGTATTTTATTAAATTAATAAACCTTTAATGAATCCTCTAAAGCCAATATTATATTTCATGGTTTTAAAATCAAATCTTTGTGAACAAAACCCACTTCTACATCAACAATGGTGTTATTTTCATATGTTTGGTTCTAAGTGTTATAAAATATTTAAAACACACTTTTTTGTTAAAAAAAATTCGAAAATTATCATTTGGATCTTTTATCATAGTTTTTAAAATCTATGTTTGTAAAATAATAATGAATCCCCCTCTCTTTGGTTATAAATACCAACCCACCCCCTCTCATCTTCACTAAAAACCTTTAACCATGGATTTACCCTCCCTATCCCTCTTTAAATATCTACCATGGTGTTACCAAACTCATAAGAATCTACTATTAAGCTATTATAAGTGTCGTATCGAGTTAGGGAATTCACTCTTACCCCTCTTTAGAAATGTACTTTCTTTATAACATAAATTATTATTTGAAATCATACATGATAGAATATAATTATACACATAAAATTACAATAAAGTTTATTACCAAGTAATTATTGACCACCTTTCACTCTCATTAAACCCTTCTATAAACCTTTATGTATAGCCTTACATAACATAAATCGTCCCTTTCTTTTCCAAGCCAAAATTTTTTGTTGTGAATACTCATCTCCATTTCCACTCACGGGTATTCAAATATAATCAATAATCCATAATTTATTAGGGAATTCCATGTATCTAAACAAAACTCCTTAATAATTCTGTTAAAAGTGTTGAAATACATTATTATACTGTATGATCTATATGGCACACAAATTCATATAAATGACATGAATTTGATGGATGATCCTAAAATTATATAGCCCTATAATGAATTGGGTAATGTTTTTTCTAGTTATATATCATTTATGGTTCATGAGAAGTCATTTTAGGTGCATATGTTATCTATTCATGGTGGATATCATTGATTTATTCATATAATTTCATGTTTTATGTCACTACTACATTATTATGTTTTCTTGATCTTATGATATTGTACCATGCTATGATATTAATTATTATAATTATCACCTATATATATCATCATGTCATACCTCTTGACTCATATATACTACAATACTTTATTCTATGAATTGATTATTCCCTTAGTGGGCTTTATATAATACTCATTCTAATATACATTCCTAGATTTTCCCATGCGGTTTTAGAAGATAAAAGAAATTTAATGTCATATTTTGGGATTTTCTAATAATTTTTTTGTATACCTATTTCATGTTATGGTGTTATGTAACTAATTAACCAAATAAAAGTGGCCTTTCGATGATATGGGATTGTATGATGTCTGTTTTAATGTAATAAGTAATGAGATAATTTTTATAAAATACATGGGTTTTCATAGTTTTTGTTAGAGATATTTTTCGTTATTTTATTGGGATTATGGTTAAAAAACCATTATGGAGGCCTTATGGATAATACTAAACATAGTAAAATATCTATCATTTTTTTTAAATTGCTAAGTAAGTTGTTTTCAAAAATCAAAATCCTTTTCTGGATATTACAAGTGGATGTGGTTCTTGCATAGTTGTACATAGAGATAATAACTATGAAAACGATTTATTGGTTATTAACTTTATCATTATCTAGTACATAATAAAGAGGGTTTTATGCACACCTATGTTTACACTCCTAGTGGATATGATTTTTTAAATTCACAAGCTCTTTATGAACTATTATGAAGGTAAAAAATTACCATAATTTGTTTTGTTAGAAAAAAGAATATTTAAAATATATATTGAAACCAAGAAATACATGTGTTAAAAAGTTTCTGTCATTTATGAGTCATCGCATAAATTTTCATGCTTTCCATTTGATGTGTGTAATTTTTTTAAAATTCTCATTCCTATTTTTCCATTTATTTTAGTAAGTGGTTGGAAATAGGAGGATCCAAGTCAATAAATAATGTTATCGGAACTGTAATGACTAACCAGATGATATTACTAACCCTATGGGAGTAGTATTTGATAATTTTAAGTTAAAAATTACTAAATTAACTCGATTTTGGATTAAAAACATGAATGAAGGGAAAACCCCATATTCCCCTCAGAAAGATTAAATTGATATTGAGACCTTTATGTGAAAAAATCCTCTATCATTAAGTCGATTGTATGATCCCTTAATCATTGAACAATAAATAAAACCCATTTAAACGTTATTCAACATAATTCAATGCTATGAGTAGGAACAAGTACTGTTGGTTATTTATCATATGGGTGTAGAAGCTAGTCAATGGTGAATATTGATCAAATTTTAGAATTCCAATGAGGAGATTGAATTGATAAAGGTGAAGGAATTCCAATTTCTCTTTCAATAACAACTTTCAACACTATCTATGACATAGAATAGAGAGGTATTTATTTGGAATTTAGTAAAAGGATTTATAAACCATTGAATCATATGAGGATAACATTACAAGACCTGCATGATGCTTTGTTAGATTTTTCATTAACCATGAAAGTAAAGATGACCACTTCATTTGTGGGATAAATAGAAATATAAAAAATAATTTTTTTGTTCGAGAATTTGATAGTTGTAATGATGTTTTATGATATGTAATTAAATTCCAAAATTTACATTAAAAAATCAAAAGGCTCCAGTGGGTTTTAATATATAAATTGGTGAAAGGATCTTGGTGAATTTATAGAGAAATTTAACCAGGATAAGATAGTCCTTCATAATACTTATCAAAAGTATGGGAAGAAGCAACATAGAAAATACCTTAAGGGGAAATGTATATGATTTTTGTGCATGAAAGACAGTATAATTGATAAAGAATACTAATGGTAGAAACCGATGAATTTAATTTAATAAATATATTCTATACTCAACCTTTAACCCACTATCCAGTGTATCAAATGGAATTAAAAAATGAAACATTGCGAATAAATGCACTAAGAAAATGGTTTATGATAATAAACATAAATGAATCAGGATATAGGGTGAGATAACTCAATCACAATAACTATGGTGGATCATTTAAATGATGCCATTAGAGTTATGCCTATTAATTTTTCAAGGATATTGGATATGTTTTTAATTTTGGTTTTACCCATTCTTTCATATATCACAACTTTAGAATAACTATTCAAACACCACCTCAATATAAATAACTAGATCTATAAGTTAAAATATTTAAAAAATAGTTATTAATTTTCTAATTGTTATTGATTAATAATAATTTATTATTAATATAATGATAGTTAAAAAACATAAAATCTATAAATTGTCTAAAATAATTTGAAAAGATGACTCAAACTTCAAAGAAGCATAAATTTTGATATGAGTTCCATTTGAGCTCTACCAGATATAAAATTGATTCTTCTAATAAGTACTACACACCGATGATTTGGGGAACCTACTTTCACATTTTTCGAGGCCAATAAATGCCCAAAAGGCCCCCAAAACTGAGTTTTTAATTGAGTATCCCATTTCTTTAACATTTAATGGAATTAAGACTTTTTTAAGGGGATATTATTCTCTTTTTTAGAGGGTAATTAATTTATTCCTTATGATTACATTCATATAGATATTAGGATTTTGAGGTTTTATCATTTTTCACAATGTATATTTTTTATAATTAAATGCATGTATATTTTACTATATTTATTTAAAATAAATAAATGGTATAAAAAAATATTTAGTTAATCAAGAGCTGGCTTCGCCACACAAACATCACGAGGCAGCACCCTCCCTCAGTGGCTACACAAGCACTATACGCTCTCCAAGCCCTCCACCCTTAAAATTCCTGTTTTTGGGTAAGAGGGGACCCTACCTCTCACAGGCTCAATATCAACACTAATAGGGCTTGCACCCATGGGGTATGAGGGGAGGAGGGGCTATTCGGGACACATCTGGATCTATTTTCCTTGCTTTCAATGCTTACTATAGAGTTGGTTACCATCTGGTGGCAGATGCCAATGCAATGCTCAGCATCTTAGAGCATTACTCCTTAAAGGCTCTCCCATAGGCTACAGTGGAGACAGTTTTGATGATCATTTGGAGCTCCCTCAAAGGCAACATCTCTTCTCCTTGACACATCACTTAACTCATCCGAAAATTCACGGTCCCTCTTTCCCATGACTCCAAGATCCTACATACGTGGTGGAAGGGTAACCAGCTTGCTAACATCTTGGCCTTTAGAAAGCCCTAGCCCCTAACTTTTTGGTTTTAAATTCCCACGGATCCCTTCCTCTAGGTGGAGTGGACATCACTATTAGTGATGCACTTGGTCATCAATTTTTTGGATGCCATGATTTTTCTTTTTAACTTGGGCTTTGGCTTTAGCTTTATTGTTGGTTGTTGGGATGATTGTTTTTGCACTTTCTTTCTCATAAATAAAAAGTAGTTGATGTTTTAACTATATATTTAATCATATTTAATTATTAAATGTTTTTTAAATATATAAAATGAATATTTATTATTATTTTTATTTAAAATAACAAATGATCCATTTTTTCATTATAAAAATGAATTAATATATATATAAAAAACTATACAAGTAATGTTTAAATATAAACATGTGTGTCAATAATAAAAAAATATGTATATTTATATTCTAATATATGTAAATAGATATATATTATGTAAATAGATGTATGTGTATGTGAGAAATATAAATGTATACACTTGTGTTTGTATCAATACGATTTAAATATATCATATATAAATGTATTTTTATAAATTAATCAATATAATTGTCACCCACAGCATTTTTATATCATTTATTTAATTAATTTTATGGGAATCGGGTAGTTCGGGTTGAAGCCCGATTTAAAACTTTTTGAGTTCTTATTTAAAGAAATGCAGATTTTGGCATTGGCATGTCACCTTAACAATGCCACACGATCTCGTCTGGCTCATTGGGACTTGAAACCATGCGACGCACGGGCAAAAAATATTTGCGAAGCCGTACGACTTCTCCAGCACCACCGTGTGACCCTCCTGTCATTCAATAAAAAAAAAATTAAATATATTGAAATGAAATTAAATATGCGGGTGAATAAAAAAAATATAATGATAAAGTTTTGTTAATAATTTAGTATTCTTTGTTTTTATTAAGAATAATAATAATATTATTAATTAAGGTTATCATTTTTATTACTACTATTATTTTTATTATTAATAATAATATTATTATTATTAGTTTTATTTAATTTTATTTTTATTTTTTTCTTCCCCTCATAGGGTTGGATCATGCCACACCTCCCCCATATACCCTCTAAACCCTGACATCGTGCTCCCCCCTTCCACAGCTCTGCTCGTGAACCCCCTGGCCTCTCCTTGGTCCTCCACACCCCATGGTAGGAAACCCCTCTTTCTTATCCCAGCTAGTACCCATGTCGTGCACCCCACTCACCAGACCTGACACACTCCATAGCTCCCCAGCTGGCCTTCCCCTCGTGCTAACACCCCGAGCCCCATCCGATGTATCCCTCCCCCCAAAACCCTGTGAGCCCTACTCCTAGGAAAAGTCGCTGATCCCCCCTCCGGTTGGCATTCCCCACTCACGTTGTTTCCCCAACTCCGCCGGCCAGCTTGCTCGCATCATCATCCAGACCCTCGGCCATCCCCCTACCTCATGTACACCACTGAACCTCCAGGCCACCCTCCTCCAGCAGTATTGATCCCATCCAATGCGCCCCTCCTTGTGTGACCATACTACCTTCACCCTATCCATCCAGGTAAGGTTTTCCTTACTCTCATCTTGGGTTTTAGTTTTGTAGTTGGTTGGGTATAAGATTTCGGATGATATCATGTTGATTTTTTATTTGTTTTTTATGGAACATGACAATTTAGTATTTTCTTTGGGTGTGTTTGGCGCACAATTGAAATTCGCAACAAAACATGGGGTTCTCTTCATTAGAAGTGAGTCATTCCATTCTGTTACACCATTAGATGAATTTTATATTCTTAATTTAATTTATTAACGTGTTCCTTAACATGATTTTGTGGTGGAAATGATGTTTTTGTTTTGAAATTTATGGTGATTTTTTGTTTTAGTTGGTGTCTTTTTAATAATGTGTTTATTTTGGAATGGTTGGTGTGTTTTGGTGAAATGATTTAAAATGGTTTTATGGAGCATTTGGATGGAGCAAACTATGTTTTCAAGGGTATTTGAGATGTGTATGTGTTACGAAGTGGTTTCTAATGAGTACCAAATCATTTTGGATTTGTTGACATTGTTTTTCAACTGTGAAATAGTTTATTAGATTGTGTTAGTTATGTGAATTATATCCTGGAAAGGTTAAGATGGGTGTTTGATTTTCAATAAACAGGTTTACATGAAATGGGGTGTGTTTTTTATATAAAACCACATTGCATCACTGGGTAGTTCTTTATAGGTTGTGAAAAAATGTGTTTCCACAGACTTTGAGGTGTGTGTAATTAATTAGAGATTTTAAAAAGGAAAATGAGGAACCATGGGAGTGTTTTCCTGGTTTGTGTACTTTTTAAACTGAATTTAAAATTGTTTAAAGAATGGAAACCTATTTTGACATGGTTACCTTGTGTATTTGTTCTTAAGGTGACATCATTATATGGAATCGAGTGATTATTTTTAGTGTAAGGTCATCTTAGTTTTTCTTAAAATTATTAAATAAATATTTTAAAAGATTTATTAATTTATATAGGTGGTGAGGGGGTGGTATTTTTCAGAGAGTTGAATATGTGTTTGTTTTTAATGTAGTATGTTTATCTAAAATAAGACATGTTTCCTGGTATAAACATTCTTTTCATCACATGGTGGGGTTTTATTTTGTCGTCCCTTGTTGTATTATTTAATATTGTTTTCTATGTTGTGAAAATTGATTATTTATTTTGAGTGTGTAAAGTTGTGAGACAATTTTTGAAAAATGATTCATAAATATTAAAGTGTTTTAGGAAATAATGTAAATGGTGTGAAGTATGTTTTGAAAAAATTTCTTGGTGGTTTTTACACCGTTTGTTCTTTTGTATTGTCTTAAGTCTGTGGTTATGGGTTTTTACTTGTTGTGCATTTGTTGTTGCACATTGGCGAGGTAATTCCGTGAAAATGAGGTCGTCGGCATATGCATGCTTGTGTGTCTATGCAATGTGTGACGTACCATTGTGTCTGGACTTCAAGTCAAGGTAGGTCCCCACTGTACTTGCGTTTGTATTAAGAATTTATAAATTCCTTGTTATTTCATTAAATTTTATATTTATGGTAAATAATATTAAATTGTTTGTTTTAGAAAAAATGTTCATTTAGAATTATAGTTGTAATCTCTTCTTTGGAATTACCTAAAAGTGTTTTCTTCTAAATGTGCATAATTAGTGTTGATAAAATCCATAGTTGTCCTTTATAAGTAAATTGTATTTCTTTTAAATAACGGCTGGGGTTGCAAATGTGTTCGGATTACTCAAATTGATTTTTTAAATGAGGTTTCAAATGGTTTTGAGATTGTAAGTGGTGTTCTATTGATTCATTGGAAATGAGTTGTCCTGTGTTGGTTCCTCTGAAGATAGGTTGGTGTAGAGTGGTTAGTTAAGGCCCATTTCACACTTTAATGAAATGCGATATTTTGAAAACTATCTTTGGTGTGACTCAAGAGTGGTCTTATTGTGTACCTTGATTGTGTGAGTTTCGTGTGATGTTTGTGCATTATAGATGGTTACTTGATTTTATTTGTTGACTCACCCCTTTCCTTTTTATGATACATGTTGACATGGGAACCTGCAACAGTGAGTGAATCTCTTGATAATGGCTGTTGCACTAGTCTAGATTACACACTGGATATGGGTCCATAGCAGAGAGGTGTTTTGTTATTATTTCTATGGGATATTGCCCCTAGACTAGGAATGGTATGGTGATAGTTGCGAGTTTGGGAATTATGGAGTCATCTATAGTAGACATGCCTTCAGGATGAGACACTTGTATAGTACATTCTAGATTGTTCAGAAGATCCTAGGTTCAACCCATGTTTTTTTAGTTCTTATTTATATGTGGCGGATGATTGAGAGTTCTAGTTCAGTTGTTGGCCCCTTCGTAACACTTTTTCCATTTCCTTTAGTGTGTGTTGTGTGTTGTGTGTGGTTTTCCATTTGAATAAAAACTGAAATTTTTATTTCTAAATTGTTCGCAAAAATGTTTTAAAATGAAATGCACCAGTTACTTTCAAACATCAAACATGTTTTTAAAATAAAAAGGGAAATGGATTGTTAATAGTGTTAGAAAAGAATGTGTGTGTGTGGAAACCCATATTTTATATAATTTAGTTCAGGCATGTAATTAGTAAATTAGTTATTTAAAGGCAGTGTTTTGGTGATAGTTTGTTTGGCACACCTACTAAGTTTTAATACACATGCCTATAGTGTTTTTATATTTTTAGTTTCCGTTGCAGGTTTGAATCAAGCATTCCCACCGTGGGCGAGATTTGGTTGTGTTTTTTTGAGTGAATTTCGGGGTCTCGAGGAGTTTTGGCCGTGGTCAAGTTAGTTTCTTGTGGTTGGTTGTTCTTAGTTTTCATGTCCTTTATATGTTTTGTGTTGTTTTATTTTCATCCCACTTCTTTATTTATTTTTATTTGGTGAAATTGTTCCCCAATTGTTCTGTGTTCATGCCCTGGTTCTTGTCGCCATCTTGGGAGGATTGAGAATGCCCCTTGGGCCTTACCGCGGATCAGCTCGGGTGACCGGTTCGCGGTAAACCTTGGTTGGTTCAGGAAAAAATGGTATCAGAGGATGTTTGTTTCTTGGGTCATGTTCTTTTGGGATAGATTTAGGGTATATCAAATAAAAGGGTGTCAGAACTCGACGTTCTAGCTACGAGCAAGGTGCCTAGCCAGCACACCTCGTTACGGAACTCGAGTTACCACGGTATGTTGAGGTTTGTTTGAATCTTTGGTCCTTGTGGTTAATCTTGTCTAGGGAAAACAAAAAGGGAGAGGGTTCAGTTATCCCAGTGATCTTCTAGGGCCTGGAAATCCATGTGGAGCTGGGGACGTTGTCCTACAATACTCTCTGTGTCAGTGGCATGATTGGCATATGGCCACCAAACATATGTCTCAATCATCCATCGAAAATAGTTTCCTCTTGAATTCTTCCCCATCTCTTTGTTTTGAATCCGTGGAAATCAGGTTTGTAAGTAAAAATTATATGGTGTTTCAATAATTTTTTGTTGTTTGGTGTGTCCTTGTATTTTTTAATTGTTGGATGTGAGGCGTTTTGAGCCAAGAATCATTTTTGAATGCTTTGTGTCCTAGGTTTGAATTATTCTCTGTAAGTTGTTGTAAACGCATTTAGTTTGAAGTTTCTTTTTAAAAATGCTTCGTTAAGCCCATGAAGTGGTTCCCCTACACGTTTAGTGGTTTCTTCCACTATGTCTTGGCCATTGGACATGTTCCATTAGGTCCATGGTGTTCTCTCTTGACTGTTGTATGCCCCCAAAAATCGTTAACATGCGATTGATGTGCGGTCACGAGAAATTCACCGTTGGCCGACCCTTTGGTCGAAGGACTCCATTCTTGAAATCTAGAATTGATCCCACCTATACTTTTTACAACTTAGAAGATCCTCTCACAGTGGGATGACATATGCGACGGGAGATGGATGGATTATTGGTCTCTTTGAGTTGTCTGAGTCTTCGAGTGTTAAGTTTGACATTGTTGTGTCTGAAGGTCCCCCCTTGAAGCGGTGAAACGAATTCTAGCTGGAAGGGTGAAGGTGATTCAGAGTAATCGGTGCTGAACAATGCTTGAAAGGCCTATAGTGCTTTCATAGGCCGCAAGGGTCTGGTTTGGTGATGTATTATAGTGTTAGTTCTCATAGAATTGTAAATGTGGATTTTGTATAACCCTCCAGGAATCCCTATTTTCGTAGGAGTGTATCCTCCTCTTAAAGAGTTCTAATTCTACTGTTCAAAGGTGAGTGTTTTCAATGTGTCTTTCCTTCTTAAGTTTCTTAGTTAAAGTGAAGTGGTGAATCATGTGAATCATCTAAAATCCTATTTTGGGGGATTTGTCACAAGCGATTAGTTGGATGATATGGTGTGTTGTGTTCGTTGGTGTTGTATCAGTTCTGGTGTGGTTGTGTGTAGCACCAAAAGGAGAGGCTCCATTAGGGGGTTTTAAATGCCTGGCTATGAGGCATGATATGTGTCAAAAATCATGGCTCTATCCATTGGCCTCGAAGTGAAGCTACTGCGTGGGAAAAACCTCAAGAGAGTATGGGACCCCAACCTTATTTTTGTCATCAGTACTGAAGGTGAAGGAGGTTTAAATTGTTTCATGTGGTTCCTTTTTGAATGACCTGTTTGGGTGCGTGGTGTTTCTTATGGATATAAGGAGGTGTGGTCATCTCATTACCTTAATGTTTTTGGGGTTTCGTCCCACTGAATGTAATTGCTTTTGGTGGTCGGTGTGGGAGTCAGTTGGGTAAATCAGTCTAAAATTAGAATAATGCTCTTCCATGGATTTGGAGATGTTGTTCTATCTCTAGTCATGGTTTTGACGCCCAGTAGTTGGGCCCGACCCTCCCCACCCCTTTTGGAAGGGTGCTTGGTCATCGTCAGAAAATTTTCAAGGTTTTTTATATTATTTCATCTAGGGTGACCCATGATAGGACTCTCTCAAATGTATCTGGAATGAATAAGTGTTGGTCATCTTCATAATGGTGGGGAGTCTGCTCGGGATTCTCCCTGTCGATTTTCCAGTCCCACCATGGTAATTGGTAGGTTCTTAATGGTGGGAAGCCCATTTCAGTTTCCCCATGATGGCCTTTGGGTTATGTTCCTTTCCTTGATCAAGAAACTGGAGGTTTTCTAGCTCTTTGGGGCGGGTGACACATATCAGAACATCTTTTATGAGTTTCTTGAGTTTATCATTTTAGAAACTTTCTCTAAGCATGGTACGTTTTCTTCCTTTCACTTGTTTTTCTTTGGAATACTTTTGGTACCTTAAGGGTGGTCGCTTTCTACTTTGGGATTCAACACTAGTGGTGGATTTCTGGGGACAGAAAGTGCTATGGTTTGGAGAATTGTCACACCCGCCATTTTTAAATCATTTATTTTATTAATTTTTTAGGAATAAGGTAGTTCGGGTTAAAGCCTGATTTAAAACATATTGAGTTCTTATTTAATGAAACACACATTTTGGTATTGACACACTTCCTTCCCAAAGCCGCACGACCTCTCCCAACTCATCGGGGCTTGAGAGCATACAACACATGGGCTAAAGATAATTGCGATGTCGTGTGACTTTGCCAGCACCGTCATGTGACCCGACCATCATTCAATTGACCAAAAAAATTAATAATATAGAAATGAAATTAAAAGTGTGGGTGAATAAAAAATAATAATGAGAAAGATTTTTTAATTATTGAGTAAGATTTGTTTTTAATAATAATAATATTATTATTATTAATTAAGGTAATCATTATTATTACTACTTCATTTGTTATTATTAATATTAATAATAATAATAATATTATTATTATTAGTTTTCTATTATACTATTTTTGTTTTTTTCTTCCCACCCTTAGGGTTGGATCGCGTAGAATCTCCCCCTATTCCCTGTAACCCTACGTTGTGCTCTCCCTCCCTCAGCTCTGCTCATGAACCCCCCTTGGCCTCTCCTCGGTCTACCAAACCCCATGGCTGGTGGACCCTCTTTCCTCTCATAGCCAACACCGTAATCTTGAAACTCACTTGCTAGACAACCATTTAAAACTCAGAATTTTCCATTTTAATTTTTTATAATTAAATGTATATATTACAAATCTGTGAAAATTGACGGTTCGTGATTTCGATGCCTGGTGTGCCCGGAATAAATTTCTGAACTTCTGTTCAGGTATGTTTTGTAAACGCACGAGCATTGTTTTGTAACTTTTGAACTGGTGCTCGTAACTGAATTCCAAGTACACAATTGAACTCACATCACTGATATTATCTTACGGATAACTTCACCTCGACCATAGTAGGTCGAGGGTGAAAATTAGTTTTTGAAATTTTGTGGGAGAAAATATAATAAACAGTTTTTATTTTATTTTTGGAATTCAAACCATCGATTTAGAATTTAGTTTTGGGTACCACTCATGCTTGAGAACTCCCATTTGAATTTAGTGGTGGTGACCACCCAATCCTTGAACTTCCAATTTAATGTGAGTTAACCTTTGGAATCCACCCAACGTAATGTTCCAACCTTAACATAATTAATGTTCCAACTATAATTCAGTTAATTCTTATCTTATTAATTTAGAACCTCATCTCTCGAGGGAAAAAGGATTTTAAAAGGAGAGCCTTTGGAGAAACATCCTCCAAATGAAGAACCCCTCCATAGAATAAAGTTCTCTAGAAAAAGAACGATGAACGATCATTGGAGCTTGTTGCGGGAGTGATGGACGTCGACGACATCATATTCTCTATCCCATTACTTGCACCATCTCCAATGAGTAACATGTTTTTCCAAGCACGACATATATACGTGGAGCCCTAGACATGAAGATTATGAATATCCGAACGACATATTTTTTGGGCTTGGAATGAAGTCGCGATGGCTCACGGAAGAAGGTGGTGGTCGGAACCTAGATGACCATGAAGAGTGGGGGGCGTCTGCGCCACTAGTTGAGAAGGAGACCATGGCCTGTCAGAAGCGACAGAGTTGGTTCGTGGCCGGAAAGCCGGCCGACTGCGTGGCGGAGCAGTGGCCCACATCTGCACCGCCATAATAGAAGGACACAACCGCTTGTACATGGTGGAGGTAAATGGGTGGCTAGCACCTGGGTGACTGCAGAGGATAGCTATGTCGTCACGCCGTTGGGAGGAGGAAAACTGCCCTCCGAACCAGACGATCATGGCGCACCGAGCAGGACCCGCTCCGGCGGGCCCCACTTCCAAAAACCGAATGGACCTTTGGCCATTCAGATGACCTATTAAACATGTCCCTCCTAATAATTTGATAGGGATGACCCCACTATGACAATCCACCTGACTGTGGTCTGCACCGCGTGCCGCCCTAGCGGGATGGGCCGTGTTTTCACGTTCGTGGGCCTGGCCGGACCACGACAAAGCGGGCCAGGGCCACCATGGCCTAGGCCAACTGGGTTGGACAAGAATCAGGCTCTATCGACTAAAACCGGGTTGAACCTGGATCAAGCTGAGTCGGGTCGGGTCGGTCCGCCTAGGTCGGACCGAACCTGTGCTCCTCTGGACCTAGATATGACTTTGTGGCCATATCATAAAATCCGAGCATCAGATTGATGAACCGTCTGCATCATCAGAATCCTTGGATCAAGACAGTCCTTTTTGGTATACTCCACTTGAGTTTTGGATAATTTTGGAGTATGTATGGGTTGGATCGATCCCCAAATCAAAACGGGTCCTCGGAGTAGAAACTCTAATAACCTACAAATTGGCTTCTGATTGATACAACTTCTGTTATTTTAGGTCCCATTTGATGTGACAGACCTTCAGGATACTTCTCCATCAGACTTATTGGAAGTCTAGGTATGGCCGATATCTCGAGGGACAGATAATACAGAACACGAACGCACTGGGTGCGAGAAATCTAGTGGATGGAAGTGAGAAGGAGGTTAGAGATGGATAATATAGAGGTAAGTTATCAATCGACTATGGGCAGGTTAGATCTTCTTTGGGTCATTGCAGAGGTTAGTACCTGTCAATCATGTGTGGGTCAGCACTCAGTGATCCTATGTGGGTCAGCGCATAACGATCCAGTGTGGGTTAGATCTTGGGTGTGTCAGCACTCAGAGATCCAGTGTAGGTCAGCGCATAACGATTCTGTGTGGGTAAGATGTTGGGTGGGTTGATGCTCAGTGTTCCTGTGTGGGTCAGTTCATACCGATCTTGAGTGTGTCAGATATTGTGTGGGTCATTGTGGGTGTTAGTACCTATCGATCCTGTGCAGGTCAATCAACTTATAATCAGTAGTAGTTCCTCTAGACATAATAAGATGATATAGATTTGTGACTAATCATATGTATTTATATAAATCACTAATACCTAGGTGAGATTAGTCTTACATGTGTGGTACTCCTACCATTTTGGTGTTACATGTGTGGTACTTCTACCTTCATGGAGTTACCATTGTGGTATTCTTCCGTCCTGTGTGAGATGAGTGAATCCTGATAACATAGGTATATGTATGGGTATATAACTAAGTTGGATTGAATGTTATTTCCAAGTTTTGTGGTTCATCCTTTAGGGATATGAGAGACCTTTAGGGGTATCAAGGTCCTTAACGAGTATTTTTACACTCACACCTTCACGGGGTTCTCCCTCATCTTGTTGTGTCTAGTAGAGATGACAGAAAATAATTACTAAGGACGAGGGGTAACTAGACTAGAGGTTTCTTGGAGGTGGTCAATGGATGAGATGATCCGTAGAGACCACCATTCGAGAGTTGTACCTACCCTTCTTGTAAGATCCTTGGTGGGTGTTCACGAGAGCTGTATTTAGTTTTACTTGTACATTCCAGTTTTACTTGTAATTTCTAGTTGGGCTTGTATTCCAGCCCCTTAACATTTTGTACACACCATGTTTACTATATAGTTTACTTTGTGCTCGTATAATTATGTATTCTTGGTTTGTGTGAGTTTACATTTTATAGAGGCAATGCCTTCCTGTGTTTAGGGAATATGCCTTTCGGTGCATGTTGACAACAATGGCCTATGGAATGTGGGATAGGGGTTGTCAAGGCATGGGCCCTAGGGGACGGGTCGTGACAAATTGGTATCTGAGGAGTTCGGTTCTACTGATACCTAGGACATTGATCTTTTTTGTGGCAATAGTGTTATGTGTTTTGAGTGTCCTTCGCAGTTTGTGGAATCCAGGGTTGGTGCGGTGAATGATGTATCTATAAAACAAGACCCAGACTCCTGATTCACGACTCAGTACATTAAAACGCCGATTGTGTATGTGTTTTTTAAGACTATTATTTATGATCTCTTCGATTCAGCTCACCAGGTATAAACATAATGATTATGGAATACATGTTTCTTTTTAGGATGCCTCAACGTAGATACCCAGCTAGGGTTATGGGTAGAGTACATGATGATAGCCCACTGAGAAATGAGGCTTCGCAGCAGGGCCCCCTAAGGGTAGTCGTACCATCGGGTGGTGTGCCGACAGCACCACAACTCATTGGGCAGCCGATTCCACCAGCCCATGCAGTAGATGGTTATCACCACTTGAGCATGTTGCACGAGTTCCAACGCTATAGGCCTCTGAGGTTTTGGGGAAAGATATATCCACATGCATCTGAGGATTGGCTAGAGGACGTGGTGAGAGTTTTCAGACTAGTATGGACACCAGCTGATCTCTTGGTGATCTATGCCACCGGTCTTCTTCAGGAAAAAACGGGCATATGGTGGAGCTTGATGCTCTAGGATCACGATGAGGTGACTCTCATCTAGGCGGAAATAGAGAGACTTCTCATGATAGATTTTGTCCCAGTGACCCTACGCTCAGTGCGTATACATTAGCTTATCCCCTTGCAATATCGTGGCATGATTTTGGTTCAGTATTCATGGAGGTTCACCGACCTCTCGCACTACTCCACTGATATGGTCTGCGACCTTTCTTTAGGGCCCGGACCTTCGATAAGGGGCTCAGATGAGATATTAGAGCTTCAAGGGTTTCTCTCTGCAACCTAACATAGGAGTGGGTGTTAGAGCGAGCACTCTTAGTGGAGACCATCCTTTCCAAGAAGTCACCATTAGTGAGACCCACCACCATACGACATGTAACAGAGTCATCAGCAGTTGGAAGTAGACTGACGATGTAGAGGTCCAAGAGGACCATACCTATAGGTGGATGAATGCAGGATGTATGGTCAGTGGTGTGGGGTTCTTGAGACAGAGTATGACCGTTGAGGAATAAGAAGTGCTATTTGTGTGGCCGGTAGGGTCACATGACTCGCAACTTCACGACCCGCTGTATAGATGACCGGAAGATAGTCAAAGGACCTCCTGGGCATAGGCGAAGATTTGATCAAGGAGTTACACAGGAAATAGGTGGAAATGAAATAGGGTAGGTCATATATCAGGAAGTGGGTGGCGATTTGAGTTTCTACTGCCACCACCTCCAGGAGGTCCTCCCCGGTCACATGGAGTAGGTGTACAGGGATGAGATCAGCTTCAGGAAGCTGACACCTATGACCACGGTGCTCTGTAGATGATTCAAGGAATGATATTTGTCTAATTGACCCAAGATATAGTACTTATAGACATAGGTGCTAGTCACACTTTCATTTCCACGACCCGCGTTTGGAGCTCGGGGATACCGGTGGAGTCTTTGGCTCGATCATTTTTGATATTGACTCATACGGGAGCAGATATCATGATTAAAAAATGGTGCCGGTAGTGTGAGATTACTTTAGGAGGTGAGAGATTCAGTTGGGATCTTATATTAGAGGCATCAAGGCCATTTGACATCATCTTGAGTGTGGACTAGTTATTCACAGTTCATGCTCAGATTGATTGTATTAGGTGCAAAATTCGGTGTGCCAGCATAGATGGGACCAGGGTTTCCTTCACCAGAGAGAAGGGAATCATTGCAGCATAGGATGGGCATACGCAATAGAGGGTGTAACTGATCACACATCTGTTAGCTAGCCTTACCCTTAGATCAGTTGATGTTGAGATTACGAGCTATCCTATAGTGGTGGACCAGTACATTGATGTTTTCCCTAAGGATGTTATGGGACTACCTCCTCGCAGAAAAGGGGGCTTTTACATAATCATGTACCTTGAGACTTCCCCGGTATTTACACCAGCATATCAGATGGCTCCCGCGGAGCTTCAAGAGCTGCGAGTACAACTAGAGGACATGTGGATCAAGGGATTAATTAGGGCCAGTGTTTATCCTTGGGAGACCCCAATTGTTTTCACCGAGAGGGCGAATGGGAGTTAGAGACACTATGTGGACTATCGGGGCCTGAAACGGGTAACCGTGAAGAATATGTACCCACTCCCAAGTATTGAAGACCTGTTTTATCAGGTGAAGTGAGGATGGTAGTTTTCGAAGATATACCTCATGTATGGAAATAACCAGCTCAAAGTATGTGATGTGGATGTGAAAAATACGGCCTTCAGATGTCGATATGGCCATTATGTGTTCATGGTTATGTCTTTCTGTGTGACTAATTCCCTAGTAGTATTTATGGGACTCATGAAAAAGATATTCCAGACATACCATGATCGCTTTTTGGTAGTCTTCATCAATGACATCCTGATTTTCTAAGCGAGGGATGAGGAGGATGCCTATCATCTACAGATAGTTCTAGACACACTCTGAGATCACCAGATTTATGGTATGCTCTCAAAGTTTGAGTTATGGATACGAGAGGTCCGCATTCGTAGACTTGTCATCTTGAAGGCTGTAGTTGTGCTGGATCCAACAAAGATTGAGGTTGTGCTTGATTTAAAGTCACCTTGGTGTGTGACAAAGGTGAGAAGTTTCCTGGTTTCGGCTGGTTAATACCAAAGGTTTGTTCATGAATTTTCCAGACTTGTGGCAACCTTATCGGCGTTGACGAATAAGGAGAAACCTATAACACCTTCAGATTTTATGAGAATTTTTTTTATGTCTTATGTTATACGCAACACCAAAGGAATCTTTAACAGCACACAATATGGACTTGGCTTGTATTACACGCAATCACTATCATCCTCGATAGCATGTGTAGTACACAATACCGAGTTTCACTAACCAACGATATATTATTATGAACTAGCCATTATGAATAGTATTAACTACATTTTGAATTTTATTATTCATATTACACATTTTCTAGAACATGGTAAGAGAACAAAATAATTTTTTCGAGTAAAATAAGTATTTTTCAAAAAATGCAGTTTTGCCACCTTTTGATGGCACACCCACATAAAATCTAGTTTTTGACACGTTTGTAAGTTCAATTTGACAAAATAAAATTCTTATTTTGAATCAGGATAAAAAAATTTACTTTGGATAATTTTTTTTTTATTTTTCTGATAACTTTCATATTTTGATGAATAGTAAAATTACACTAATTTTTAATTAAAAACAACTTTTTCCCATTGAGATAATTTATATGGTTAAATAATAATATTGAATGGTTTTAAAGTATAAATAGAATATATTTTTACCATTTAATATAATGTATTTACTTAGAATTAATTTCACATTGAATTCATAGGTAAAAATATTTCAATCTTTGGCAATGTTTTAACTTTTAAAACACATTCTCTTAACAACGGGATTTATTTTAAATTAATTACTTCAACTTATATGTTTTGAATTTTGAAAAATGGATTCTATATTTGGAATCAGTGGGTCCAAATTATGTTAATAGGCTACTTTTTATTTTTGGGCATTATGAATAGTAACTACGGTAAATTTTATTTACCATAGTTAAAGGTAAATCAGGTAATTAAGGGTAAATATAAGATTATAAAATTACCCTAAAACCTGCCAAAATCCTATTGGATGACTAAAAGTCTACCCATATCACCTAAGGGTTGGATTATATTCATTTAATGGACTTTTTTCCATGAAAATAATTTAATTATTATTAAAACGAAAGAATGTGACAACATGTCACTTTCTTAAATCCTATATGTATAATAATTTTAATTTAGTGATAAACTTAATGAAACTTTGAACATGAATAGTATACAGAAATCTAATAAAATTATCTACATCATAGGAATTTATTTATAATTTTTAGGGATTAAATAATTATCATTAATTATGACACAATAGTGATGTTGAAATTATTTTATTAAATAAAATATCAAATAAATGGTTTTAAAAATATAAAAATAAATATTATATAAACAATTTAATGTTCTCCACTAATTTTCTAGACACATATGAAATTTTATGAATCTATTAAAGCTTTTAGTTTGAACATATCTTCTGTATATATTTTATTTAAATTCAAATAAATGAATAGTGTCAAAATTGACACTATTGTTATTTTATAAAAATAACATATTATAAAATGGTTTAAAAATCACAAAAATATTTAAAAATTATAAAATAAAATTTATATGGTCTAAAATGTCATAACGTGTCATATTATGGAACATTGAAATCACATATGTAATTATTTATAATAATTTAAAATTTAGAATATTATTACCACAAATAAAATTAAATTGATAAATAAGGATAAATCAAGTTGATAATGTTTAAAATAAATTCCTAACATGTCTAAATTTTATTAGATGATGATATTACAACCCTATCTCATCTTATATTTGGATATTAGTCATTTTGGATGTTTTGAAGTGGGGTCGGGATTTAATATAAACTAATATTTCTTATATTTCCAAAGGTGCCCCTCTCCTCCCTTATAAAAAGGCACCTCCTCCCTCTCCTCCTCACACCAATTTGAGGCTTCATGATCAGAAAATACCTTCCCATTTAACTTCCCCACTTCCCTAGAAACATCCTAGAGGTTCTAGTCTCCTTCAAAGACCAATTGTAGTGCCCTAAGAGGAGGTCTCAAAGAGGCGCTTCAAAGAAGAGGTAATGTACGTTACCGAGTCTTTAAACTTTATTTATTCTTCCACTTCATCTTCTTTAGTTGTTTCATTATGAATTAATAACATCAGTATCACTCATATACTGATATGTTATTATAAGTATGAAACAACCCTATTTCACCATCTATCCATCCTACGGAAAATGAAATCACCGCGCGTGCGTACGTACGTAATACTGTCTCCACGCCGTGGTGTAATCTATTTTCCATCACCACCTTACTTGGATGGGTATAATGGTGAAAACAAATAACTATATATGATTATTGTAAAGTGGTATTGATTCTGAAATATTATACATACACTCCAATACAATTCCATGATCATGGGAACGGTATCATCGCTCATGCGTACGTACGGAATACCGTCTCCACGATGTGATGCGATTCGTTCTACATGATATTCATTGCATAATGATTATATAAATGAATTGAATGAATAAATATGATATATAGTACACTAATACCATTCTGGAAATGTTGTTACTATAACCTAAAGATAAGAATAATAATTTATTCGACAAAACACGCATAAGAACAAAAAGTAATAAACACCCAAATAATAAGTAATAATGAAATATTACTAATAAGAAGTTAATAATATGACCATATATGATATAAAAACAATAAGTACGATTCGGTAATAAGTCAATAACATTATTTAAATCCTTATACAGGAGGTTCAGACACTTACGATGCAAATCAGACCTAAGGTAAGGAACAATCTTGCAATATCAAGTTTTATCCGAGATTGATTATACTTCATAATTTACTGGGGAATATTTATCATCCACATACCTGTTTCCTCAATATGTAATATTATTTATATCCTCCTGCAATTTTATAAATCCAATTTTACCCTTCGGTGAGTTTTTACTAAATGATATGAAAGGAATCTTTTTTCGTTTTTCGTACGAGGTACTTTTTTACTTTTCCAACAAAAGTACTAGAAGAATGTTTTTTTTAACTAGTACAGCATGAAAGGATTTTTAAAAAATTATATCCAAAAATCATCCTTTACAAGTTTTCAAATTTATTTTTAATCAACTTCTTTTAGTTTAAAATCGTATGACATGTTAAGAAAGGAGAAATGTTTTTGAAGTAGAAGGGATATTTTCCTCAAGAATGGAGTTCAAGTGTATTATCAAAATTATTTTCCATCTAAGATAATATAGGGTTATATTTATATCACTATTATTACATAGATTTGATTATGTTGTGATGGAAATATATTTATGAATCTTATATGAATTTTTTAATGATGTCACGATGTTTAAGATTCACATTTTTATTACATTGGTTATGCTATGATGTATGGTTTATGATTTTGTGGAACACATAATAATGGTATCATTATGAGATGGGTGGGACCTATATCTCCCTCCAATGCATTGGGTAAAGATTTTATATCTCATGAGATAGACATGGCTGGAACGACAGGTTAAACCGGTTCAGTGAAATAGGACTGAAACAAAGAGTGAACTCGGTTCAGAAATGGACTTTGTCTGCTAAGATGGCCTTGGAAATGAGTCTTGACTACTAATAAATTATTCTCTATGATTATGTGTGTATGCCAAAATGTTTCATGTTTTAAGTTATGATTATTGGGATTACATTTCACTACTATGATTTATCCCATGTTATGAAATTATGATCTCTTTTGCAGGTTAAGATTTCAAAAATGTTATCTTCTTATGAATATGATGTGATTGATATTTCTTTTGTTTACCCTTACTGAGCATTTGAGATCACCCTTTTGTATGTTTTCTTTCCCCAGGTTAGGAAGAAGAGTATTAAGAAAGATATGCCAAAAAGGGACTATAGATATGATGAAATAAATGGGAGATAGTGTAGATGCTTTATGAACTAGTTGTTTATGTTTCCCAGTTTCTAAAGACACTATACCTATACGGTCCTTTCATGGTTTTGTTATATGTTGTAATAAGTGTACTTCAATTTTGAATTACTAACATTGTATTTAAATTATGGGTCGCTATACAACCCATTGTGTGTTTGGAGAGATTTTGAAGTACTAACATTGTATGTAAATTATGGGTTGCTATACAACCCATTGTGTGTTTGGAGATATGCCAGTGGAGTTTCTGGAAGACGAGGTCGAGATTGACGACTGACCCCATATTGAGGCTACTAGAAGAGGGCGTTGGGTACATATTTTATGGTGACACATTTGGGTCAGGACTCGGATGTGTCCTGATGCAGGAGAGAGAAATGATCGCGTATGTTTCTCGACAGCTAAGTCAACATGAGCAGAACTACACTACCCATGACCTGGAGTTAGAAACAGTGCTATTAACCTTGAATATGTGGCGACATTACTTGATGGGGGAACGTTTTACAACCAACTCTAATCCCAAGAGTCTCATGTATATTTTTCAAAGAAGGAACTGAACATGAGACAGCAGCACTGGATTCAGTTCTTCCAGGACTATGACTTCAAGATAGTCGATACTCTTACGAAAGAGAATGTAGTATTAGAGGCACTCAGCAAGAGATCTTGTATATAGTTACTGAGTTAGGAATCATAGTAGATAACCGCTTTGCAGATATCCTTCGTGGATCGAGATTGAGCAGCTTATCCTCAGTATTAAAAAGTCACTAACCCACTCTCTTAGTGAGTCAGGGAGGGGCAGCTTGGATACACTAACTATGAGGCTCTATGTGCTCAGATATCCACAAGATAAGCACCTGATGGATTTTATAAATGTGGGGATCACGTCATCCATGTGTGGAAAAGATGTACCATGACCTTCAACATCAGTAGTGGTGGCAGGTAATGAAGAAAGTTGTAGCAGAGTTTGTTTCACGATGCCTCACTTATCAGCAAGTAAAGGCATAACATCAAGTTCCCATGGTATTTTCTTAGAAACTAGAGGTTCTAGAGTGGAAATGGGACAGAATTTCCATGGACTTTATTATCAGACTTCCCCACACGTTCAAGGGTCATGATATTATCTAGGTGATTGTTGACCGACTAACCATGTCGTCCCACTTACTACCTACCAGAGATTAGGGATCAATAGAGAGCTTTGGATGCCTCTTCTTATAGGAGATTTTACGGCTTCATGGAGTTCCATATTAGATTGTATCTGATCGTGATGCATGTTTTGCATCCCAGCTATGGAAGGGGTTGAAAGAGGCGTTCAGAACTCAGCTTCGGTTGAGCACCGCCTTCCATCCTCAGATGGATGGTCAGACAAAATTGGCCATTCAGACCCTCGAGGACATGTTATGTTCTTGAATCCTTGGTTTTGTTCGTTGTTAGGAGGATCACTTTTTCTTGGTGGAGTTCGCATATAACAACAGCTATCACTCCACTATCGATATGACACCATTCAAGGCGGTGTATGGATGACCCTTCCAATCAACTCGGTGCTGGACTGACCTAAGGGAGTGAGAACTCGTGGGACCAGAGATGGTATGGGCTAGCATAGAGAAGGTGCAAATCATGAAGGAGTAGATGAAGAGTGCATAGAGCAGGCATAAATCCTATATTGACAGGAGAGGGAGACCTCTGGAGTTCGAGGATGGCGACCATGTCTTTCTACGTGTCTCACCTCGACATGGTTTTCTGAGATTTGGATGAGGCAAAAAGTTATCTCCGAGGTTCATCAGACCCTTTCAGGTCCTCAGTAGAGTTGGAAAGGTGGTTTACCACTTAGCTCATCCACCTTAGTTTCACCATGTGCAAGATTTTTTCTACATATCCTAGATGAGGAGATTTGTACATGATCCATCGCACATCATAGACTAGGGCGACATGGACATCCACGATGGGGCATCGTTTTTGGAGGTTCCAGTGGAGATTGAGGATTGACAGGAGCGGGTCCTTCATGGATAATCGATACCTATGGTGCATGTTCGTTGGAATAAAAGGAACCTCCAGGAGAGCACATAGGAGTGGGAGGCTATGATTTGTGCTCAGTACCCCCATTTATTTCCCAAGTCTTTGTTGTGGATTTTGAGGACGCAAAGCCCAGGGGTTGGGAGAATTTTAAGAGTTGGATTTTTCCTTGTAAATTGTTTAATTAAATGGAAATGTTATGAGTCTATGGAAATTGATTGCACGCGATTCCAAGTACCGATGTTACTGGTATAAAATTCTTGAAATTTTTTTGGGGTACCTTTAGTAAACGCATGAGCAGTATTTTGTAACAATTGAACTGGTACTCAGAATTAAAATCCCAGGATACCGTTGAACTCATAGCACTGATATTCACTTAAATAGACCATCACCTCAACCGCATTATGTTAAGGCTGAAAATTGGTTTATGAACTATTCTTGAGGGAAAATAAGATAAACATTCTTTATTTTATTTTTGGAATTGACACCTCCCATTTTGAATTTAGTGGTGGGGACCACTCGGGCATAAAACCTCAAATTTGAATTTAGTGATGGGGACCACCCCAACCTTGACCTCCCACATTAATGTGAGTTAACCTTTGTAATCCTCCCAAAGTAATGTGCCTACATTAATATAATTAAAGTGGCAACATTAATTGAGTTAATTCTTATCTTATTAATTTAGCACCTCAACTCTCACAGGAAGAAGGATTAGAAAAGAAGAGCCTTTGGAGATACATCTTTCAAATGAAGAAACTCTATAACAAAAAACGTTCTCCGAATCAAGAATGAGGAACCGACTTTGGAGAATGTTGCGAGAGCGAAAGATGTTGGCGACTTCATCATCTTCATCTCCTTCCTCACACCATATCCATAAAACAACAAGTTTTGCCGAGTGCGGCATATGGATGTGGATACCTCGACTCTAGGATGATGAATATGTGAATGAAATAATTTTCAGGATTGGAATTAAGCCGCGATGGCTCGTGGTAGAATGTGGCAGCCAGAACCCAGCCAGTTGCGAGGAAGGTGTGGCAGCGCGCATCCGTGCCACTGGTTGTGTAGGAGCCCGCGGCCTGTCGGCTGTGGCAGAGAATGTTCATAGCCAGCATGGCTTCCAGACCCGTGGAGAAGTGGCGGCTTGCGTTTGTGCTGCCAGAGTAGGAGGTCATGTCTTCTAGGACGCGGCGGAGGCCGAATGGTGGCTGGCACCCAGCCGGCAGTGGAGGATAGCCGCGCCGTCGAGCCACTAGGAGGAGGAAGACCAGTCGGCTAACCGGCCGGCCGTGGCACACTGAGCAGGACCCGCTCCGGCGAATCCCACTTCTAAAAACCGAACGACTCTTATGCCTTTCGGGTGACCTGGGAGGTGCCTCCCTCTCCAGCATCGGCTAGGGCGGACCCCGCCACGGCGGTCCATCTGACTATGGGCCGCGCCACCGGGCCGCGCCGAGCCGTCAACTTCTCCGGTTGGGCCGGACCACTGCCTAGAGGCCAGGGCCCACAACGACCCATGAAAAATGGGCCTTACCCAGATCGGGCTGGGTTTACCCAAACCGGGTCTGGTTGGGCCGGGTGGGTCTGACCAGGGCGGACCAAACCCAAGCCCCTCTGGACCAAGTTTCGCCTTTGTGGCCATATCTTGAGAACCGGGTGTCCGTTTGACGAACCGTATATGGAACTAATATCCTTGGATTGAGAAAATACATTTTTATATAACTCCCCTTGAGTTTTTGATGAAGTTGGAGTACGTCCAGGTTGGATCGAACCCCGAATCCAGTCAGGCCCTTGGAACGGAAATGCTAAT